>OX344725.1:59123117-64123117 GCA_947034835.1 Ballota nigra
AAAGAAGAAGAAGAAGAAGAAGAAGAAGAATAAGAAGAAGAAGAGGAAGAAGAAGAGGAAGAGGAAGAGGAGGAGGAGGAGGAGGAGGAGGAGGAGGAAGAAGAAGAGAGAAGAAGAAGAGAAGAAGAAGAAGAAGAAGAAGAAGAAGAAGAAGAAGAAGAAGAAGAGAAGAAGAAGAAGAAGAAGAAGAAGAAGAAGAAGGAAGAAGAGAAGAAGGAGAAGAAGAAGGAAAGAAGAGAAGAAGAAGGAGAAGAAGGAGGAGAAGAAGGAAGAGGAGAGAAGGAGGAGAAGAAGGAGGAGAAGAGGAGGAGAAGAAGGAGGAGAAGAAGGAGGAGAAGAAGGAGGAGAAGAAGGAGGAGAAGAAGGGAGGAGAAGAAGGAGGAAGAGAGAGGAAGAAGGAGGAAGAAGGAGAAGAAGAAAGAAGGAGAAGAGAAGAAGAAGAAGAAGGAGAGAGAAGGAGAGGGAGGAGGAGAAGAAGAAGAAGAAGAGAAGGAGAAGAGGAGGAGGAGAGAAGAAGAAGAAGAAGAGAAGAAGAAGAGAAGGAGAAGAAGAAAGAGAGAAGGGAGAAGGAGAAGGAGAAGGAGAAGGAGAAGGAGAAGGGGAAGGAGAAGGAGAAGAAGAAGGGGAAGGGGAAGGAGAAGAAGAAGAAGAAGGAGGAGGAGGAGAAGGAGGAGGAGGAGGAGCAGAGGAGCAGAAGGAGGAGGAGCAAAGGAGGAGGAGAGGAGGAGAGAGAGGGAGGAGAAGAGAAGGAGAAGGAGGAGGAGGAGGAGGAGGAGAGGAGGAGGAGGAGGAGGGAGGAGGAGGAGATGAGGAGAAGGGAGGAGGAGAAGAAGGAAGAAGAGAGGAGAGAGGGAGGAGAGAGAAGAGAGGAAGGAGAGAGGAGGAGAAGGAGAAGGAGGAGAGAAGGAGAAGGAGAAGGAAGAGAGAAGGAGGAGAGAGGAAGGAGGAGGAGGAGGAGGAGAGAGGAGGAAGAAGAAGGAGAAGAAGAAGGAGAAGAAGAAGAGAGAAGAAGAAGAAGAAGAAAGAAGGAAGAAGGAAGGAAGAAGAGAGAAGGAGAAGGAAGGAGGAGAAAGAAAGGAGAAGAAGGAGAAGGAGAGGAGAAGGAGGAGAGAGGAAGGAGGAGAAGAGGAGAGAGGAGGAGAGAGGAGGGAGAGGAGAGGAGGAGGAGAGGAGGAGGAGGAGAAGGAGAGGAGGAGGAGGAGGAGGAGAAGAAGAAGAAGAAGAAGAAGAAGAAGAAGATGTTGGTCCCACTAGTTAGATTAATTGCGGAAGCTTAAGTTAAATGTCTTTCAAAGTCTTTTACAAGAGAGTAATAATCAAAAGAACAATAAGTAAATTGAAAACAATAAAGAACACAAGATATATAGTGGTTCGGATTTGAATATCCTACGTCCACTCTCCCTTATATCTAAGGGGTCTCACTATCAACCAACCACTCACTTACTTACTGAAGAAGAAGAAGAAGAAGAAGAAGAAGAAGAAGAAGAAGAAGAAGAAGAAGAAGAAGATGTTGGTCCCACTAGTTAGATTAATTGCGGAAGCTTAAGTTAAATGTCTTTCAAAGTCTTTTACAAGAGAGTAATAATCAAAAGAACAATAAGTAAATTGAAAACAATAAAGAACACAAGATATATAGTGGTTCGGATTTGAATATCCTACGTCCACTCTCCCTTATATCTAAGGGGTCTCACTATCAACCAACCACTCACTTACTTACTGGAATTTGGAAGTACCAGTTCCTTCTTACACCTCTTTAGATTTGACTTCAATCTAAAGATCAAACAGCCTACAACCTTGTCTGATAGATGAACAGGTTGAGGTTTCAATAACTCCTTAAGAGTAGATAAATATTATGACCAGTAAGAGTGCTTGGTATGAATCTCAAAAGCTTGGATAGACTTATGCGCGTATATAGTTTTTCTAGAGCTTTTTCTTGAACTGCACTCTCATATTTATAGAGGGGATTAGAGCTAGCCGTTGGAGGGCTAATCCAATCAGATCCTCTATATAAGGAAGCCTCAATCAATCAATTCCCTAATTGATTGATTGGGTTGGTGGGATCCTTGGATTGATTATCTTCAAATACTTTCCAATCCTGATCTTGTTGACTTGATTTGAATCACCAACGGTCAATAGCTTCCTCTGCCTAACTCTGATTCTCTCCAGAGAAGGCAAGACCAGACACCAGGCAACCTCGGTGTCTTCTGGTCCTCATCTGGTCAACAACCAGAATACTCAGTAGAATCAGGGGATCAAACTGAGCATCTTTTGTTCTACCAGACTCGTCTGGTCCGGGGAAGGTCCTCTGCCTCTGGTCAGATCTCATCTGGTGAAGTCTTCTGGTCTGGCAGTTCCCCCTAGACTAAGTCCTAATCTAGATCACCATCTGGCTAACAGGTCCAGATGGTCCTATTACATCTTCTGGTTTGTTTTAACTCATCAAAACTAACAACTTTTATCCTAACAATTTCCCCATTTTTGATGGAGTTAAAACATTACCAGAACTGATCAAAAGTAAACTTAAGTAAGAAAACAATAAAGGATAAGACCTTAGAATAGATCTTATCAGGCAAACAAATAAGACAACAAGGGGTTGTCTTTTGAACAGAGAAGATATGAGATTCTCATTGATAAAAAGGACAAAGATGATTACAGATTACAAAGCAATTCTGGTCCTATTCTAAGCATATCTTCTGTTATCCTTGGGCACCAGGAACCAGTCAAAGAATCTATCTTGAATGGCCTTCAACTCTGCAGAAGATGTTGGGGTGAAGTTTGCCAACACCTTGGTCTTGTACAGTCTCTTCAGCTCAGCCCAATCAACCTGGTCTCCTGCCATTGGAGTGTTGAGAAAATGGAATTCAGGAGCAGTGACTTCTAGGTTGAATTCAATAGTTGAATTCATCAACTGCTTGTACAAATCTACATCATATGCCTGCATCCAAGAATGGAAAGTCCTGTTGATGAGAGCATCATCCTCTGGTGGAGGTCTCTGAATGTAATGTTGAATGAACCTGAGAGTCTTGGCTTCTCTCCATTTTTCTATCAAAGGCACAGGAACAGTTGAGTCAAAGGACCCTTCTGTCCTAAGAGGGAGGATGTTCATGACTTCAACAGACTCTTTCCTCTTCTGGCTGGATCCACTAGCACCAGGAGTGATGCCAGCTTCTCTGCTTTTCTTATTTTGCCTTCTAACATATCTGAGCCTCTGCTCTTCATCTATGTTTTTCCTTATCCTTGCTTGCCTCTCTTCAGGCGACTCTTCCTTGAATCTCTTCTCTGCTTCTTCAACCACAGATTCAAGGAAGCTCTTCTTCACTTTCCTTATCTTCCTCTTTGTAGGTCCAGAGATGGAGATTGGATCCTGCTCAGCCTCTGACTCCTCTTCTGCAGCAAGCTGCTTAGCCATGGAAAGAGATTTGAGCTCTTCCTTCTTCTTCTTCTGCAACTCAGCCTGGGCCAATGTATTCTCCAGCAGGTCCAGACGAGCTCCATGGCTGAAGAGAGTTTCATTTGTGGTCTTCGCCAGATCAGTTTTGGCCTTCTCTTCCCCCTTTTTAACTTCATCAAGGAGGGGCTCCACCACCTGCCTTATAAGATCAGGCAAGGCAGTGTTGGAGGAAGAGTGAAGATCACGTAGCTGCTTGGCCTCCTCCAGGTAGACAAGATTAATGGGAGAAGAAGATGGAAGAGAAGGGTTTACCTCTGCTGGGTCAACACCAGCAGGCACAACAGACTCTGGAGCATCCTCCATCATCTGGGAAGCATCCTCAATTGCCTTTTCTAAGGCCTCTCCAAGATCAGATCCAGAGTCAGGATCTTGAAGAAGGGCTCTCTTGGCCTTGGATTTCCTCACAAGAGGCTCAACCTCTTCTTCCTCTTCTTCCTCTGAAGGCTCATCCACCAGAAGGGTTTTCTTTGCCTTTCTGCTAGTCCTACGCTTCTTAGCAGAACCTCTCCTGGCCTCTTCTGGCTGCTTCCTCTTGACTGCTCCAGCCTTCTTAACAGCTTTATCATCATCACCCTTCTTCTTAAGTACTTCAAGAAGGGGAATCTGGTCCTCCTCTGAGGAACCAGAGAAAGCAATGGTTGAGGAACCAGTTGCTTCAGCAGTTTTCTTCTGTGTCTTCTGCTGCTGCTGCTTCTTCTGCCCCTTGGCTGGCGAGGGAATAGATTGAATAGGAGGGGCAGGGATGGCTTGCTCTCCATCAGAGTCGGCATGGCCATGGAGAGGGCCATCCTTGGAGAAGAGGATCTTGGATTTGTGATAACTATGGCACCAAGATAATTTCCACTTCTTCTCTGGAAGGAGAGAATCCAGAATAAGAGTTAACTTAGTCCCCAAAGAGACATTTGCAGTGAAGCAGAACTGCAACTCTCCTGGCTTGGAAGGACAAGGCTCCTTCTTCACCTTCAGCCTGTTCTTCCTCAACACATCCCAGAAGAACTCCGCCCAATTACACTGAACACCATCATATAAAGCCCTCATCACACACATCCTACCATTGAAAATGGCATCTGTGCTGTGATTTTCACACATAAGCACCTTCACCACGATATCGAACAACACCTTGAACTTCTGCCTTAAATGCTTGTCCAAGAAGCCCTTTGTGATATTCTGGCAGGAAGATCGAGCAAAAATCTTGAAGGAACCAATAATGTCATCCTCCTTGTACGTCAAAGGATCCACTCCCACAGCAGAAATGTTCTCGAATAAAGCGCAGAAATCGTGCTTAGAAAACACCAAATCATCTTCATCAACCTTGGAGGAAATGTGGTCCTCGTGAATCTTCATACGAACCAATAACTGGGCCGCATATCCGTCAAGAGTACGAAAATCCTTGGGAACTGTGGAGATCAGCTTCTCCACCCCTGCATTCTGGAGCATCTCCAGAATCGACAGCGCAACAGGGTTCTTGGTGGTATAAAAGTCCACCACCATCTCCGTCTTTAACTTTTGCATCATAAGAACATGATCGAAGTTGCACAGAGGAGCCATATCTGTGAAAGAGAGATAGAGAAAGAGAAAGAAATTCTTTGCAGAGAGAAGTTAGGGTTTGAAAGTATGGAAACGTGAAAGGACAGATTGAAAGAAAGTTTGATTTAAATAGGGTATTACGCGTGGCTTGATTAATAAATGAAGTGTGAACGCGTGTAGTTTCAAATTTAATTGAGGAAACAAAATCAATTTTAGCATTGATTGATATTTTGCACAGTGATTAAATCTGATGGCCACGATGAAGGGCAAGATACAAATTTAATCTGGTGCGTTGGCATAGTCATTGGGACTGGGCATAAAGGGGTTTTGTGGCAGTCAAGAGAAAAAGTGAAATGATTGCCTAGGCCCTATACCCTAGTCTTAAATACACTCCGAAGTTGAAACGTTTTGAGTGTACTTACTAATTTGAAAGGTGTATCCCAATGATCAGAGGCCAGAGAAGTAAAGACATACCTGTCACCTGATATTGTAACCAGATGATACCACAGCCAGTCTGGTGCTACATCTCCTCTGATGGAGCGCATCTGGTCCTGGTCAGAGAAGACTTTGGATATTTTGGAAACTGATTCAGCACCTCAACTGGGACAAGTGTCACCTGGTGTATACCTCATCTGGAGATATACCTTCTCTGATATGTCTAATCTGCAGGTATGTTAGTTTAAGAAAATGAATGTATGAAGTAAAGTAAAGAAACAAAGGATACTTCTCAGTTGTTCCCCCTAACACAAATCTGTCTCTGGATCCAACAAACCTAACTCAAAAGCTAACTCTCTGAATCTGGTCTCAGCCAAAGGCTTAGTCAAGATATCTGCTCTCTGTTTCTCTGTTGCAATTTTTTCCATCCTTATATCTCCCTTCTCAACATGATCTCTGATAAAATGATGTCTTATATCAACATGTTTACATCTGGTATGAAGAACTGGATTCTGGGTGATTGCAATTGCACTATTACTATCACAGAATATAGGAATATCCTTAGCTCTAATCTGGTAGTCCCTAAGTTGTTGACTAATCCAGAGTAGTTGTGAACAACAGCTCCCTGCAGCCATGTACTCTGCTTTTGTTGTTGATGTAGCAACTGAAGTCTGCTTCTTAGAAAACCAGGATACCAATTTATTCCCTAAAAATTGGCATGTTCCACTAGTAGACTTCCTATCTATTCTGCATCCACCATAGTCTGAATCTGAATAACCACTCAATTCTAAGTTGTCATCTGCAGGATACCACAAACCTAAATTCACTGTTCCCTTAAGATACTTCAATATTTTCCTAGCTGCTTCCAAGTGACTCTTCTTGGGATTAGCTTGAAATCTGGCACATACTCCTACAGCAAAAGCAATATCTGGTCTGCTTGCAGTCAGGTACAGAAGAGAACCAATAAGTGCTCTGTACTGAGTCTGGTCCACACTCTCTCCAGACTCATCTGGATCCATGTTGAAATTTGTCATCATAGGGATCTTGGCTGCTTTGCTAGATCCTATTCCAAATTTCTCTAACATGTTTCTGGTGTACTTAGCTTGGTTAATAAAAATTCCCTTCTCTGATTGCTTTACCTGCAAACCCAAAAAGTAATTCATTTCTCCCATCATGGACATCTCAAACTGTCCCTGCATGAGCTCACCAAACTTCTCACACAGCTTCTTGTTAGGGGATCCAAATATGATGTCATCAACATATATTTGGACCAGAAGGATGTCCTTTCCTTCTTCTTTCCTAAACAAGGTTCTATCTATCTTACCCTTAGTAAAACCATTGTCCAGAAGAAACTGAGATAGAGTGTCATACCATGCTCTGGGTGCCTGCTTCAGCCCATAAAGAGCCTTTTTAAGCTTAAACACCTTGTCACCTTGTTCAAAACCAGGGGGTTGTTCCACATACACTTCCTCAATGAGAATCCCATTAAGAAAGGCAGATTTCACATCCATCTGGTATACTTTGAACTTCATGTGAGCAGCATATGCTAAGAACAATCTGATGGCTTCTAGTCTGGCAACAGGGGCAAATGTCTCATCATAGTCTATTCCTTCAGACTGAGAATAGCCCTGGGCTACTAGCCTTGCCTTGTTCCTAGTAATGACATCATTCCCATCTTTCTTATTTTTGAAAACCCACTTAGTGCCTATCACCTTTTGATGTCTTGGTCTGTCTACCAGCTCCCAAACATCCTGTCTGGTGAATTGATTCAACTCCTCCTGCATAGCAACAATCCAATTTGAATCTTTCAGTGCCTCCTTGATGTTCTTGGGCTCAATCAAGGACACATAGCAACTGAATAAGACAGCTAAGTTAAGAGTTCTCCTAGTCTGGACACCCTTAGTTGGATCTCCAAGGATTAGGTCATTGGGGTGATCAACCAGGGTCCTCCTTCCCGTGGTCTTGCCTGGTTGATCATCTTCTGCAGTACCTTGGTGATTATCACCACCTGCAGAAGAGCTTCCCCCTACAGGAGTTCCAACCTCTTCTGGTTCTGCTCCTTGTGAAGGCTGCTGCTTCAGAGAACCAGGAGATGGGTCATCATCTGAATCTGAATCTGAATCAAGAACAGGTGGATTGACTTTGATAACTCTGGGTGTAGTCTGATTCTGGGTCTCATCAGAAGACTTAGAGTCCACCTTGCACTCAAAAGCAGATTCATAAAAAACAACATGAGGTGTTTCCTCCACACAAAGTGAATTCTTATTAAAAACTCTAAAAGCCTTACTGGTGCTGGAATATCCTAAAAATATTCCATCAGCCACTTTAGCATCAAAGGTTCTTAATTTAGATTTCCCATTGTCATGGATGAAACACTTATATCCAAAAACATGAAAGTATGAAACAGATGGGGTTTTACCTTTTCATACCTCATATGGGGTTTTATTATGTCTCTGGGCAATCAGGCATCTGTTCTGAGTGTAGCAAGCTGTATTAATAGCCTCTGCCCAAAATCTCTGTGGAGTGTTGTATTCTGCCAGAAGTGTTCTTGCAGCTTCTTTAAGAGTCCCATTCCTCCTTTCTGCTACTCCATTTTGTTGGGGTGTTCTGGCAGCAGATGTCTCATGAAAAATCCCATGGTCCTTGCAATAATCTGCAATGTGTGAATTCAAAAACTCTATCCCTTTATCACTTCTGATTCTGACTATGCTCTGGTTCTGCTCATTCTGAATCTGATTGAAGAATTCTGGCAGCTTAGTCATAGTTTTATTTTTCTTAAACAAGAACACTACCCAAGTGTATCTTGAAAAGTCATCCACTATCACTAAGGTGTACTTCCTTCCACTGAAACTAAGAGGAGAAACAGGTCCAAACAGGTCCATGTGAAGTAGTTGAAGTACTCTGGTTGTGGTTGTGCTCTGGACATCCTTAAAGGAAGTTTTGGGTTGTTTACCCTTCTGGCATGAACCACAAACCTGATTCTTCTTGAACACTTCATTAGGAAGACCTCGAATGATACCTTTTCTGGCAATCTTATTCAGTGTTTTGAAGTTAAGATGATACAATCTCTTGTGCCAAATCCAGCTATTCTCTGCAGATCCTTTAGCAACCAGGCAAGCATTTCTTGGGCAACTGCTAAAATCTGCAAGATAAATGTTACCCTTCCTCAAGCCTATTAACAAGATATCATTATAATCAGAAGAGAAAACAGTGCATGAATCACTAGAAAACTTCACTGAGTATCCCTTGTCACAGAATTGGGATACTGAAAGCAGATTATGCTTGAGTCCTTCAACATAGTAAACTTCATCTACAGAAACTCCATTGAAGGTCAACTTTCCAACTCCTCTGGTGACGCCATAGTTGTTGTCACCAAACATCACTCTTGGTCCATTCAATGGCTTGAAATCTTGGAGATTATCCTTCTGGAAGGTCATGTGCTTGGAACATCCACTATCAATGTACCAGACATGGTTGCTTGAAAATCCTTTCTCCAATGGACTCTTATCTACCTGCAGAGAAATCAATTAGGTCCCCTACTAGTGCTGGGTCCTGATTGGTTAGTTGCAGGTTTTGTAGGAATCCAAAGATAAAGATCATCCCTTGATGGATGAGGAGATCTTATCTTCCTTCCAAATCTATCTACCAGCACATGTCCTCTTACAATGACATATTGAGCTACTGGTCTGATAAGGACACATTTCCTATAAACAGGTCTGGTGTACCTTTTCTCAAATCTGGCCTTTGGAATGGCCTGCCTCAAAGACATGGTCTTAAAGGTCTGGTTGTAAGGGTACATCCTAGAAGAACCATCTCTGGTGTCATAACTACCCAGATCAGTTGGTTTTCTATAGATGGGTCTGGAAGACCACCTCTGGTTCTGATACTTAGACCTGCTCTGGTGGTCATAGTTCCTTTGAGTATACCTATTCTGGAATTGATTTCTCTGAGAAAATTGTCTCTGGGGTACCTGGTGCTGTTGAACATTGTTCCTTCTCTGGTAGGTCTTACTCTGATTGGTATTCCCCTTTCTTGAGTGTTTCCCTTGAGGTCCCCTAATCTGGTTAGGTTCCCTTCGAGGATTACTCTGGGGTCCTCCAACTTGAGTAAGTTCTACTCCTTGGGACTCATTGTTCACAGGACCATTAATCTTCAATGGTTCCCCTTGTTGACTTTTATTCTCTAGAATCTTCTCTTCCAGGACAGTCAACTCTTCTGGACCATATGTTATGTGATTAACAGAGTGATTCCTTTTCCAATCAGGATTGTGAACCACCTTGTAACCATTACCAGTCAAGTCTTTATCATCCCAGATTTCTACCAATTTACCAGCTCTTACAGACTTGTCTTTATTATAAAGGTACTTATGAGTTTTAGTGGAAATTCCAGAGTATCCTAAACCACTCTTATCACAAATGCGCTGAGAAGACTTTGATATGATAGATACAACAGATGGTATCTTAGGAGCTTCTCTGGGCATGGGTATCTCCTCTATGTTGTGAGCAACTTGTTTTCCCTTGATAAGAGTCTGGTATTTGGCTCTGAGTTCATTGATCTCATCTTCTTGAGAGTTCTTTTCTTTCATGAGTTGATCTACCAGAGTATCTCTTTCTGTGATCTTATCCTGAAGTTTAGAGACTTCTTTGGAATGATCTTTCATGAGTTCTCTGGTGGATTTATGCTCATGAGAGAGAGATTGAACTTCAGCTCTGAGCCTACCATTCTCTTTCTCAAGTTTTTGACAGAGTTGGACACAATTTTGGAGATCTGATAGCATTTGTTACATATCAGACTCTCTGGAGTTACCAGATGAATTAGAGGATTCAGTATATTTGGAATTTGATAAGACTAGAGTAGTTTCATTTACCTCAGTGATGTCTGCCATAAGACACACATCATCATCTGATCCAAAGTCAGAAGAAGAAGAACTGGAACTAGTATCCTCCTCCTCTGCTTCTGCCAGCAATGCTCTCTTATCTGCATATCTCCTATCTCTCTTGATTCTTTTCTCTTCTCTTTCCCTAGGAGTAAGCTGAGGACAATCATAACTGTAGTGACCAGTCTTCTTGCATGTGTAGCAGGCATTGTCTCCTCTGGAACTAGGACTTGGTTCTCTCCTCCTCTAGTTGTAGTCTGATCTGGCTGGACTACTCTCTCTCCTCTGGTAATCAGGTCTGCCAGAGCTACCATCCCTCCTCTGATAATCTGATCTCCCAGAGTTGCCAGGGTTATCATCTCTCCTCCTCTCTGTAGTTCTGAATCTGGTCTCCCTTGAGTCTCCAGATGTCTTCTCCTTCTCTGCAGGCTTGAAGGAACTCTTTGTCTCTGGTAGATTCCTTCCAGTGCCTTTTGTACCTGCCATATTTTGTACTCATTTTATCTAATTTACGAGTTAGAAGTGCTACCTGCTCCTTGAGGCTCAAGTCATCTGCAGTAGACTCCTTTGGCTTGACATCAGGCTTGATAGTTGAAGAGAATGCAACACCTTTCTGGCCAGAAGAGGAAACCTCTTCTGTTTGATCCTCCTCTTGAAGATCATACTCATAGGCTTTGAGATCAGACAACAGAAGATGATGATCCAGAGTATTGAGATCCTTGTTGTCCTTGATCATAGTGACTTTAATTCTCCACCTGCTGGTTAGTGAGCGCAAGATTTTACTATTAATTTCTTTTTCAGAGTAGGTCTTACCTAAAGCACTAGCCTTGTTCAGAAGGTTTGTGAGACGCATGTCCAGCTGGTCAATGGTCTCGTCTGGTTTCATCTTGAAGGTGTCAAACGAGTGTTGAACAGCTTGGAGCTTGTTGTCTTTGATCTTCTCTGTTCGCTCACAGAGAAGTGCAAGTTTGTCCCACATCTCCTTGGCAGTGGCACATGTTCTGACCTTTTCAATCACCTCTTTAGTAAGTGTGTTGATGATCTCTGTTCTTGCCACCTGGTCCAAGTTGTAGAGCTTTCTTTCATCATTATCAAGCTCATCTTTCTTTTTGAGGATTCTTTGCCTGGGGACTATATCCTCTGCAGCTTCACTAGTTTCTTCCCTGGACTCTGACCTGCCACTATCAATAGGAGTCCAGTAAAATTGAATGGGGCCACTTTCAACCACATCTAACATGCGGTGGTGAATAGCTCCAAGATGATTGCTCATCATGAAACTCCAGTGGCTGTAATCCTCAAAAGAGAATTCTGGAAGCTTACGGCTCTTGTAAGAAGATTTTGCAGACATTTTGATAAGAAATTAAGGAAAATAACAAGAACTTGAACAAAAGCACTAAAGAGCAATGGATCTGCCCGGTGACCACCAAAAGCTTTTCAAAGCAGTGGTCGTTGGACACACTGCTCTGATACCACTTGTTGGTCCCACTAGTTAGATTAATTGTGGAAGCTTAAGTTAAATGTCTTTCAAAGTCTTTTACAAGAGAGTAATAATCAAAAGAACAATAAGTAAATTGAAAACAATAAAGAACACAAGATATATAGTGGTTCGGATTTGAATATCCTACGTCCACTCTCCCTTATATCTAAGGGGTCTCACTATCAACCAACCACTCACTTACTTACTGGAATTTGGAAGTACCAGTTCCTTCTTACACCTCTTTAGATTTGACTTCAATCTAAAGATCAAACAGCCTACAACCTTGTCTGATAGATGAACAGGTTGAGGTTTCAATAACTACTTAAGAGTAGATAAATATTATGACCAGTAAGAGTGCTTGGTATGAATCTCAAAAGCTTGGATAGACTTATGCGCGTATATAGTTTTTCTAGAGCTTTTTCTTGAACTGCACTCTCATATTTATAGAGGGGATTAGGGCTAGCCGTTGGAGGGCTAATCCAATCAGATCCTCTATATAAGGAAGCCTCAATCAATCAATTCCCTAATTGATTGATTGGGTTGGTGGGATCCTTGGATTGATTATCTTCAAATACTTTCCAATCCTGATCTTGTTGACTTGATTTGAATCACCAACGGTCAATAGCTTCCTCTGCCTAACTCTGATTCTCTCCAGAGAAGGCAAGACCAGACACCAGGCAACCTCGGTGTCTTCTGGTCCTCATCTGGTCAACAACCAGAATACTCAGTAGAATCAGGGGATCAAACTGAGCATCTTTTGTTCTACCAGACTCGTCTGGTCCGGACTCGTTTGGTCTGGGGAAGGTCCGCTGCCTCTGGTCAGATCTCATCTGGTGAAGTCTTCTGGTCTGGCAGTTCCCCCTAGACTAAGTCCTAATCTAGATCATCATCTGGCTAACAGGTCCAGATGGTCCTATTACATCTTCTGGTTTGTTTTAACTCATCAAAACTAACAACTTTTATCCTAACAGAAGAAGAAGAAGAAGAAGAAGAAGAAGAAGAAGAAGAAGAAGAAGAA
This sequence comes from Ballota nigra, assembly GCA_947034835.1. Taxonomy (NCBI): domain Eukaryota; kingdom Viridiplantae; phylum Streptophyta; class Magnoliopsida; order Lamiales; family Lamiaceae; genus Ballota; species Ballota nigra. The sequence goes on from OX344725.1 coordinate 59,135,902, forward strand.
GAAGAAGAAGAAGAAGAAGAAGAAGAAGAAGAAGAAGAAGAAGAAGAAGAAGAAGAAGAAGAAGAAGAAGAAGAAGAAGAAGAAGAAGAAGAAGAAGAAGAAGAAGAAGAAGAAGAAGAAGAAGAAGAAGAAGAAGAAGAAGAAGAAGAAGAAGAAGACGAAGACGAAGAAGAGGAAGAAGAAGAGGAAGAAGAAGAGGAAGAAGAAGAGGAAGAAGAAGAGGAAGAGGAAGAGGAAGAGGGAGGAGGAGAAGAGGAGGAGGAGGAGGAGGAGGAGGAGGAGGGAGGAGGAGGAGGAGGAAGACGAGGAAGAAGACGAGGAAGAAGACGAGGAGGAAGACGAGGAGGAAGAAGAGGAGGATTACTACCTTGATTCGAAGGAATCGTCGCCAGAGCTGGAGTTCTGTTGCCGGAAATTTGAAAAAGGAATGAACAGTTTTCGCGCTGAGAATAAACAGTGAAAAAGAATAAAAATAACAAGTTTTCCCTTAGAACAAGTTTGAAAATGTGAGGACCAAATTGCAATTACGAAGCGCGTGCAGCCCCACCCCTACAAATTTGGAGGCCCATTACCTCGATTTCGTGTGCGCGTGGGCGGCGGCAATCATTCCGCCCACGTCGCACCTCGAGCCGCACCCAGGCATTGGGATCCCAACAATCATTTGTCCAAATCAGCTCGGCCAATGTTGTCCGCCCATGAAAAGTTGATTGCGCCATGTTATATCAGCCCGCCTCCATATCACTGGATAATTGCCAACCCATAAGTTGTTCGCCTTGCCCTATCACAACATAATGATTGGCAAGAGGACAATTGTTGATAGGCGAGCAGAAACGCCATTAGGGCAAGCAAAATTAACCCAAAGTACACACCCTTAAGATAAAGTTAAGCTAACAAAAGCAGGCCGAGCTGGAAGTGTCTCTGAGTTGGAAGTGTCAAGCGAACAGCTCTTGATATGGCGAGCAACATTAATCAGGCGAGCAGCTTTAACCTAAAGACCATATGGGCTCAGATGACACCCCGGCGAGCATGTCTAGCACATCGGCGAACAAATTTGGCTGCAATATTAAGACAACAAATTATCAAGAATATATAAAGACCAACAAAGTCAAACTAAAGACTCCTCAAGGACAAGTCCAATAGGACGAACAACTCCTAAATGCGAGCAAGTCCAGTGTAGAAGGATAAAATTTAGTTTAGATAAGGTCGAAGTAGTCAAAGCCCAAGTGTCACACATGCACACTAGGGAGGTCAAATGTCATGTACACCTCATGCTAGGCAAACTTGTATAAATACTTAGATTTTTCAGCTAATAAAATAAGCACAAATTCATATACACGTCCAAACTTCGATTATATACCCAAAGCAGCTCGATTCTCTTATATACGAGTTAAATACGTAATCTATACACGTGTTAATTCTATCCCATTCCAAATTTTCGTATTCACTAATTACGTTAGTGATTACTCACACGTAATTGTTTGGTGATCTAATTAACGATTAAAAAGTAAAAACAATCAATAATCCTTGTGATAGCAAAAATCATCAACAACTATTAAAAATATACACAAAATAGAAGATATTACGGTAAAATTTGTTTATAGGGTATTCGTAAATTACACTAAAGGTATCAACTCCGAAAAGTATTAACTGTTTTCATTAAATATATTAGTTGAAGTGGTGTTAATTATTTTTACTAAATATATTGATTGTTTCAATATAAAATATTAATAGATTATTATTTACAATAATAATTATTAAGGTTCGCATAATACTTTATCTACCCGGGCCGAGAGAACAAACAAATTGGATGAAGAAACTTAACAGAAAGAACAAAAAATGAAATAAAAAGTCTTAAGTTACAGGTCATGGCTTGGACGGTTGGATATTCTTTTTGAAAGGCAGCCAAAATTCTGTTTGCTCCTTTTTCTCACTACTGGACTATAAATAAACCCCACACCTCTAAAATCTCTTGGCTACCCAACAACAAACTCCAGCGTACGTATAATGTGCGACAGCCTAAAGGGAGAATATCAATTGTGCGAAGAGCTCGGCCGCGGCCGATTCGGCGTCGTTTTCCGCTGCTACTCTGACGCCGCCGCCAATTCCTTTGCATGTAAATCCATATACAAACACTCCCTTTCCGACTCCGCCGATCGCCGCTGCATCGATACCGAGCCCAAAATTCTCCATCTCCTTTCCGGCTGCCCTAACATCCTCCGCCTCCACAACGTCTACGAAGACGACGATTACATCCACCTAATCACCGATCTGTGCGACGGCGGCGATTTGTTCGACCGGATCTCCTCCGGCGACCGTTTGTCCGAGCCGGAAGCCGCTGCTATTCTCAAGCAATTGATGATCGCGATTGCGTTTTGCCATCGATTGGGCGTCGCTCACAGAGATCTGAAACCTGATAACATTTTGTTCGATTCCAAGGGGAAATTGAAACTCGCCGATTTTGGATCGGCTGAGATGTTTGAAATTTCTGAGATGAATGAATTGGTAGGAACGCCGTATTATGTTGCGCCGGAGGTATTGACGGGGAGAAATTATAACGAAAAGGTGGATGTGTGGAGTGCTGGCGTGATTTTATACATAATGCTAGCAGGAGTGCCGCCCTTCTATGGAGAAGGACCGGCGGAGACTTTCGAGGCGGTGGTGCGCGCTAATTTGAGGTTTCCGACGAAGATTTTCCGATCGGTGTCGCCGGAGGCGAAGGATCTATTGAGGAAGATGATTTGTAGGGATGTTTCTAGAAGGCTATCTGCAGAGCAAGTCCTGAGTAAGGCTCTAATCGACATTACAAGGAATAACTATAGTAATTATTAATAATTCTGATGTCAATTTGAACGCTAATTGCAGGACATCCATGGATTCTTAATGGAGGAATGACGGCGGATTCAACCTGAATTACTATTGCTGCTATGTATGATCTTACTCCGGCGCTGTTTACGGAGCACGGCCGGCATGCCTGCCAGGCAAACGGTTACCAAAAAAACAGAGTGATGGAACGGCGTCATTTTGTTAAGCATCTCAAATCATTTCCCCCTGAGCTCCTGTTTTGGATCAGTAGCTCATTTTGATTCTCTTAATTAAATACTCCTATTATAAATAAATAAATAAATAAATAAATAAAGAGTGTAATGTTTATCTATATCTCCTTCCATGCCTTTCTTTTGTAATCTGAAGCTGTGAAAGTGAGGTTAGATCTCGGAAATAATATTTAATGTATGAGTATTATATCTCAGTGTGTTTAATTCTTCTCATAAATCTTTGGTTTAACTGCTTTTTCTCACCTTCTAGAATGCAGATACTTAACGTGCAAATTAAGATCTTGAATTTCGTAAGTTCAAAAAGAAAAGAGAAAAAGAAAATCTAATTTTGCACTTAGACAAATCGTACGCACAACGTAACTCACCTAACTTGATAAGCAGACTTTAATACTCTACTGTCAAAGGCAAGAAGATGCAATAACATGATTATTCTAGAACGTGCCTTAATTATTCAACTCCCTCTGATTTGAAAAATGGTTCACGTTATAATATTTGTTTATCAATCTTTTTAAAAAGATAATATTATATATTTTTAATACACACATCTTTAAGGATGGGAAAGTATTTCTTTTTTTGAGACTATTTAATTATATCAATTTCCATTATATTATGTTTCATACAAGATCTATTCAAATATTATTCATGGCACGTTTGGGCAATTCTACTGTATATGCCTATAATATTGGTCAAAAATTAATTTTAATGTATGTATGTTCTCTTAAAAATGTTATTGCCTTCGTTGCATTTTAGATTGTGCCTTTACTGAAAAAAGTTTGTTTTTTCTTTCTTGATTGCCCTCTTTCATAAATAATCAAATTTTATTTACTGTAATATCATTAAAAAATAATTTTATTTTCTTTTTTACAATTTTTATTTATTACAGGGTTACTAAAAATGATTTTATCATTACAAGTATTAATAATTAACTCTCTTGTTAAAATTCATGTCAAAATAAAATGGACCCACTAAGTATTTAATTTATATTAATTTCTGGTAGTGGTCCCTGTTATAGTAATAATTTTAATTCAATCCTAATAGATGCTACTATTAAATTGTTTTGGTGATATGGGTCGCATAACTACTAGCGATGGAGACGCAAATAAAAAAATTATATTTATTCAACAAAATAAACCGATAATTTCTTGTGTCTTTGTTGAGGGTTTATTTCAAGTTTGGGGCCACCAGCCATGTGCTTTGGTAAGGGAATTGTACTGGGAATATGCTTTTCTATGTAGTCTGTTTTCAAAATGTTGACTCACACCATATTATAAGAAAGATATTTGGTCCATCACATATCATATCAACGTATCATTACTGCTACGTGTTCACTTTTTCACCTCTGGAAAAAGTTGTACCGACACCGTACGATCGATATCTTTTACTTTCGGTTTGTTTCCATATTCACAGTATGTTTTTGTTTCTTGAGATATTCGGATTTTGTTTTATTGATATGCTTTTTTATCTTTTTGTTTTTTTATAAGGAAAATATTTATTAATAGAAAAATGGGTATGAGAATTACCTGCATAAGAAAGACCAAATACCAACAATTACAGAAATAACATAACTCTCTTAGCCACTTTTCTTTCAACACAATCCAACAATTTCTTTGGCCAATGACACCATTCTAAATATTGACTCTCATTCCTATAGCCATGCCCTTCTAACCAACTCAATGTGCGTCTTCTGAGTTCTTCGAACAACGTTTCCAAAGGTAGGAATCAAAGGTATAAAATGAAGTTATTCTAGAGTGTATGAACAGAAAAGTATGCAAAGAATTTCGCATGCAGAAAATAGTGAGTTTTTTCAAATGCAGAATGCCTCCTATATATACGCGCAAGATGCACTTCGGGTTGGTGGAGATATCGAAGGGATTTACATCGTAATTTCCGTAACCACCTCTGCTTGAGGAGCACGAAACAACCACTTTTGTTGCACCTTCGGATAGGAACAACTGAAATAAAGAGGATAAGCACTGGCCCGTTCAAATTTGAAATCAGAAGGCTTCACGGTCCAATCCCCTAGGTCGGATTGGATCTAAATTCGACCCAGTCAGGGGCGGATCCAGGATTTGATGGTGGGGTGGGCTGAAAATATATGTTTCGATACATTAAAAAAATTATATATAGGAAAAAATATTTTTATTAAACTCCTAACTTAGGGATGATTGTATTTTAAGGACAATATATTTTTGGGCTAGTAAAAGTAGGACAATATATTTCAGGGCTTGTGAATGTAGGATAATATCTTTTCCGAACTTGTAAAAGCAGGACAATATATTTTTGAGTTTGTAAAAGTAGGAAAATATTTTTTTGAGCTTGTAAAAGTAGGATAACATATATATATATATTTGAGCTTGTAAAAGTAGGACGATATATTTTAAAAATTTGCAAATGTAGGACCATTAAGCCCATTAGGGGTGTATTTTGAGTTTCTAAATGGGCTCGGTTGTCCTACATTTATAGATTTTTTTAAATATATTGTCCTATTTTGCAAGCCTTTTAAAAAAATATTCACTCTGTCTCGCGATTACTTTCACACTTGCTTATTTGGACGTCCCACAATTACTTTCACACCCCAAAAAAAGGAAACAACTCTCCCACAAAATTCAATAAAACATAAAGTTATCATTATTTTATTCAACTCCACACCATATCCTCCTTTTTTTCTTAAAAAATGTGCACCTTCCATAAATGAGAGTAAAGGTGAGACGGAGGAAGTATTGTCTTACTTTTACCAGTTTGAAAATATGTTGTCCTACTTTTACAAGCATAAAAATATTGTCCAATTTTCAGAAGCCCGAAAATATATTGTCCTTAAAACACAATCACCATTAAATTACGGACCTAAAAAATATTTTTTCCTAAATGTATATAACAAAATATTTTGTTGTTCACTAAAATTGTTTCCTACAAAACTTCAAAACATAAAATTATCGATAATTTAATTTATGCCTAGATATTTAACAAATCTCCTTGACATAATAACCTGAATAATTCGATGTTTTGTATTTTTAATGTAAATTAATTGTATTTTAAAAAAATAATTCTTAAAGTTGTTAACATATTTAAATAAATGTGTTATATAATGAAGAAGATAAATATTTATTAAGGCATAATAAAAATTCAAAAATTATTTTAATATGTGTATGACATATATTTTAAATAAAATAAAATATATTGTGTTTTGGAAAAGAAAATAAAAAAATTGAGAGCGGGACAAGCAATCACCGTCAATCTCAATAAGAAGACAGAAGAGTGGATTACCTATTTAGATTTCTTTGTCAAGTGACTAGAGTCCAGAAAGCCGTGAATTTGATTTCTACTAGGCATTAGCTATCTTAAGTTTATTTGGGGTGGGCTCAACCTCTTAAATTGACTTAAAAGACAAATTATACACATAGGTGATTGTTTTGGGTTGCACTGGGCTCCTGCCCAGTGCATCCCCAATGTAGATACGCCCATGGACCCAGTCTAATTGGACCGACCAGTTAAATTCTAACCAGTCGAATTTTTGGGTCTCCAAAAAGTAAGGTGGGCCACAAAGTTTGATTGCCGAGGCTAAGCCTCCGCGCGCGCATGTGTGTAGTTCATGGGTTGGTGTCCCCATGAGCCTATTTGGATGCCATAAACTTTTTCCCATATATATATATATATACTTGAAAACCTTTTATTAACTTTCCAATGTGGGATAAAATATTTCCCACCTTCCATACTAAGAAACTTTGCTAAGTTTCAACAAAAGTGTGTGAAGTCTTATGTTTACGTATTAATTTCTCACTTACCGAAATTCGATTTTGTGCTATTAAAAACACTACGATCATCTACTTCGTGAGTAGAACAATTCTATCTAGATTAATTTCTCGAAAATTAATATTTAATCCAATTTTTTTGGTCAACATGAGAGTCCAAGACACCTCAAAACCAAAATTTCTAAAAGTTTGAATGTTCACAATAAAATGAATGCATAATATGTTTTTGAGTAGGTCTTGTGAAAATATAAATTGGACATGACGGATTATCACTTTAACAAAAGTGAGTGTTGTAAATGTTGTTCCATGTCATGAGATGATTTCACATAAATTTTTGCCTATTGTATATGTATCGAACAATGTAAGTGTAACTTTTAACATAATTTTTCAGTAAAAATAAAAATAATTATTTAAAAATACATTTGTATTTTATGATATAATTGATGCATACAATGGTATAAGCTGATGAATAATTTTTGTTGACTGAAACTTATAATTAAGTTAACCGTTAGAAGGAACACTAAGAATTTTACCTGTAAAAAAGTGAGGAGACCCAACTTATACTCGACTAATCCTTGGTCATGTCAACCACGATTAAAACCGAGTGCTCAAATTTAGGCATGTTCCACTCTTCTTTATCTCATGATCATTTAATTTTAAACTCCACAATTAATACATTAAAGACGTTTTACTAACTAAAAAGAAAATAAAAAACTAATTAATTATTCATATATTTTCAAATCCCGTCCCCACTCTCTTTATCATGAAACATGGGCCCATATATATAACTGGCAGATTGTTATTTATCTTTTATTCTTCATGAATTAATAAATATAATGTTCAATATTATTTTATTTCTGCTCACATGGTATGGATAAGGAGATTGATATTTATTTAAAATTGAATACCACTAGGTTGATGGAGACAGCGGGACAGAAGTCATTAGGGGCCATGTGCCGGTTTCGACTTTTTAAGGTGAGAAGTGAAGCGGCGTATTGGAAACGGAATCTGTTGACGTTGATCAGTGCCATAACATATCGTCATCCCAACCGTATAAGCTATAACCTGTCGAAATCTCCATGAACCACGCAACTCAACTCTGTGTATCATGGCATTGGGTTATGTTTTTGAGGCATGAATAAGCAAATTTCAATCCTAGTCTATGCCATTTTTTATTTTTATTTTACAAAAGCAAGTCGATATAATGAGCTCATTAGTCTAATTTCCGACCATTTTAAAATAATCGTCATTTAACACTTTACATATTTTATTTAATAAATATTATTTTACCATTTGAAATATTTTCAATACATATAAAATAGTCTGTACATTCTTTTGAACCAACAAATTAATTTTTACATAGAGTAATTATAATAAAAATTAGGTATATTAATATGTGTGAAAAATTTGAAATAATATTTATTTTAAAATTGAGAGAGTATAATTTTACTGTGACGCGGAATATGATTTGTAATGGTGTTTTAATGATTTGAAGAAGTAAATATTAATGTTTGGTAGTTTGTAAATTATTTCACCATTAATAGTTTTACATAATTTTTATTCGTTATGAATTTATTTAAAAAAATAATTTCTTATGTAAACTTTGTTATAAGTATGAAACTGAATTCATTAGTTAATACTATAATATTCATTTAATAATTATGTTTATAAATTTATACCATAATATTTTACAAATACATATGTGTTGAAATGTGTAGATATCTGAGTATTAGTTTGTACTCTCCGTCTAAAAAATGGTCTTAATTGTCTAATTCTTCCGTCCACAAAAAAATCGTCTTGTTTTCTAAAATTGAAGTAATGATTTTTAACAACATTTTTCAATATACACACATTATATTTTAAAAAAAAAAATTATTTTGTTCTTGATTTGACACAATATTTTAACTATTTACATATTATATTTTCTTGATAACCATAAAAGAAACAACAAATCTATTTTTTGTCGTTGGAAGGAGTATATATAATGATATTAATTTTAAATGGTGAAATAATTTCACTCAGGTTTTGCTTTTTTTCTAAACGGAAGGAATGGACTCAAGTTAATTTTAATTTCTTTTAAATGAGAAAATTATTTTGAATTTGTGAAAGATCGAGATTAAACAAGTTATTGTTGGTGTATTTAGAATTGGATATTGAATCTATGTTAACACTTTCTTATATTGAATTTCCTAGTTACGGTCAATAAGGAGGAAATCATTACTTATTTGTGAGTTGTGACTACGTTCAGTTGATTTATTCTAACAAATTTTATGATTAATGATATATTACGATTTTCAAAGAGTAATGTTCCCCTTAAAGCAAGAATTAAATGATATACTATAACTAGATCAGAGTGGTCACGTGAAGGACGGCAGAATTAGTGGCATATCAAACTCTTAAGCTTAGTGAGTTTGCAGTTTCAAGTGAGAATTATATTTTAGTAATAAATAAAAGGACACTTTCGTATATTTCGTGGAAAATTGTGACATTCTTACGAGTTCAAATTTTAAGTCACGCCAAAGCCAATTTTGACTTCCCCACATTCTAGATGCATCTAAATGGGACCATGATACTATAATACATGACCCCATCTTCACTTCAAGCTTGTCACAAATCGTTATTTCAGTTTTATATATAGAGTAGTTCTAGGGTGCATCCAAGTGCATACTATGCACTTGGATTTTTCACTCAATTTAAAATCAATTTTGACCAAATAAAAATTCGCGGGTCAGCCCAACCCGACCAAAACTCGCGGGTCAGACTAATCCGCATCTCTCTCCTCCTCCCTTCCGCTTTCTCCTCTGAATCCGACGGCCAGGAAACCTTCATCGCCCACGTTTCCAAATCTCAGAAGCCTCTCGCCAGTTTACTTGACAGTTTTTGTGATGAACCAAATTGACCTCCGTTCCTGGTGCTCGTCGGTAGAAATCAAAACAGACATAACTTTTGGAGTCAGACTCATAATTTTTATTGTGATACTTTTTTGAAAGCGGATCGACGATTCGAGTTGAACTCACTGCGCAACGTGCGGTGATGTACGCAAGTCTGGGCCCAAATTCCAACGTTTGACAGTGTTGGACCTACTTTTCTGTTTGAGACTTATTACAACTTGGGGTATTGGTGATTATAACTTCGGGTATTGGTGATCAAATCTTGGGATATTGGTGATTACAATTTGGGGTATTGTTGATTATATCTTGGGGTATTGGTGATTATATCTTGGGGTATTGGTTATTATATCTTGGGGAATTGATTATTACAACTTGGGGTATTGGTGATTATAACTTCGGGTATTGGTGATCAAATCTTGGGGTATTGGTGATTATATCTTGGGGTATTGGTGATTATAACTTCGGGTATTGGTGATCAAATCTTGGGGTATTGGTGATTATATCTTGGGGTATTGGTTATTATAACTTGGGGTATTGGTTATTACAACTTGGGGTATTGGTTATTATAACTTCGGGTATTGGTGATCAAATCTTGGGTTATTGGTGATTATATCTTGGGGTATTGGTGATTATAACTTCGGGTATTGGTGATCAAATCTTGGGGTATTGGTGATTATATCTTGGGGTATTGATTATTATAACTTGGGGTATTGGTTATTACAACTTGGGGTATTGATTATTATAACTTCGGGTATTGGTGGATCAAATCTTGGGGTATTGTTGATTATAACTTGGGGTATTGGTAATTAACTCTTGGGGTAATCCTGAATAATTATTTGATACATTATTATTGAGTAATTCAAAGGGTATTGGTGATTATAACTTAGGGTATTGGAGAATATAACTTATAGTATTGGTGATTATAACTTGGGGTATTGGTGATTAAGTCTCGAGATATTGGTAAATAATTTTTTAGGGATATAACTTGAGGTATTAGTGATTATAATTTGGGGTATTGGTTATTATAACTTAGGGTATTGGTAATTATAATTTGGGGTATTGGTGATATAACTTCGGGTATTGGTGATTATAACTTCGGGTATTGGTGATTATAACTTCGGGTATTGGTGATATAACTTCGGGTATTGGTGATTATAACTTCGGGTATTGGTGATTATAACTTCGGGTATTGGTGATATAACTTCGGGTATTGGTACGAAGCGCGCGCGACCAATTTTCAACTCCGATTGTTGCCAGACCCGCGAATTTTGGTCGGGCTGTGCCTGACCCGCGAATTTTTTGTTGGATCACACAAACCGACCCGCAACCGACCCGCGAATTTAGTCAAAATTGATTTTAAAATCAATTTCAAATTGAGTGCAAAATCCAAGTGCATACTATGCACTTGGATGCACCCTAGAATTTGTCATATATAATGAGCAAATTAAAATTAGATTATTGTTATTTTAAATAGTATTCTCCTATACTTAAAAATAGGATATTTTATTCAAGAAATAGAAATAGCCTTGAGAGTTGAGACGCCTAAATTACTTTCTTATTTTTATGTGAAAGATAATTTAATTGGTTTAAGTAGTTTTTGTTTTTTTATTGGGTTTGGATATATACCCCTCCATAATTAATATATACACCTACATATGCATCAAACTACCTATTATACCCTTTCTTTCTTCTCCCTGTATTTTCTTTTGACCATCTCTTTTTTTATCTCGGTAGATTTCACACCCTCGTTGCAGATCAATCGACATGCCTTCACCGCCGCCCAACCCCAGCGCAGCAACTAAAGCGCCACCCTAGCGTAACCGTCCAATCGCCGCCATTATATGATTTTTTAAAAATAAAAAATTGTATGCACTTTCTATCTCTCCTCTCCATCTTCAAACACTTTACTGAATTTTTGCATATACAAAAATTGTGATGCTAACCACAACCATATTTTTTTCATCTTGTTCGATTCATTGATGTGTTATTGAAAAAAAATGTTTTTTTTTTAAATTTATATTTCAAAAAAAAAAAACCAGTTACTTTGGCTGACCAATAGTAAACTATGAATTAATTCAATGAGTTTTCCATTTCAGTATTCATGTAAATGTATTTTATTTTTTTTAATTGAAAAAAAAAGGTTATTTGGTTTTTGTTATTGTTGTAATACCCATTGGAACCACAAAATAAATTGTTTTTAGTGTGGATAAGGCAGTACTTGTGAGTGAGGAGCGGTTTCTTTGGAGTACGGGTCACTGAACGTGGCTATTTTGTGGAAGGAGGGAGAGAGAAAATTAGAGAAAAGGGTACTTTTATCAGTTTATAATTTTTAGTGGTGTATCTATCTATTATGGAGGGGTATTTAGCTGGATCCTTTTTTATTTTTGTTTTTGAGCTCTATGGGCCCCTAAAAATTCAAACAAGATACCTTGGGTTTCATGTACAAATCAGCACTTGGGGTGATGAACAAATTATGTATTTGGGCCTAATGTACAGACTATAAGCCTGGCCATATGTACGAACTATGAACTAAGGCCTCATGTTCGGATTATGCACTTGGGCCTCATGGTTTAGTTTAGTTAGCTAAACATGCCCCAACCCCCTACTTTGAAAATGGACACGAGTGTGATGAAATTAATCACATGTATCATCTCATGATCCCTCTTTATTTAATTACACTATTCATCAAAGTAGAAGTCGGAAATCGCTAGTTAGATGGATTTGAAATGTCTAGCTCCTAGACCGCCTAGACGGGGACTAGTCGTTGAGAGTTTTTTTTGTCCACCCCCCCCCCCCCCCCCCCAATTTTTTACTCTCTATATGACTAATTTTTTTTGTAGTAACAAGTTAACAACATAATATCAACTTCAATATTCAAATAGTCAAACTAGACAAGCACACACATTTATCAAATTAATTAAAATTCTTCAAATGATGTCGTTTCAAGGCGGAAAAAAATAAAACAATGAATATCTTGCATGTCTAGGCGGATTACACTATTAATCGGTCGGTTGATGACCGTCTAACGCTTAGGCGGAGGCCTAGAGAGATTTCTGTATCACTGCTTTTCATGTACCATTTATGAGAATGATATAGGAAAATTTGTTACATGATTGTGTAATAGAAAAACACATGGGTAAACTACTAGCGGATTTATGTGTTGTATGAACTGCGCTAAAGCCCAATACATCTCTCCCAAATATTTTATGGCCACGGTTATTTGCACTAACCTCTTTACTAAAGACACCACCTAGATGAAAACACTACTCATTGGATGAATACCCCACCTTAAAAATACCATTTTTATCCTCCCATAAGACCCTACTTCAGCACCCGAAAAATACACTGCAGTTCTTAGACCTGGGTTTTTTACTTTTGAAAAAAATGAAATTTTCGAAAAAATTTAATCGAAAATTATGTTTGTTTTCGAGTTGGCCGAAATTTGGTCTATTTTCCGATTTTTTTGGTATTTTTCGAATTTTTTTGTCGAAATTCATTTTTATCCCCAAATTTTGGGTATTTTTTTAAATATATTTTTCGAATTCTTTTTCGATTTTTTTTTCCACAAATATTCTTTTACGATATTTTCATATTTCTTCGAATTTTACCTAGGGCCCGGTTAAATACCCCTCTATCTTTAATACATACACCCCTCTTAATTATTTTTTATTATAACTAGTATTTCCCCGTACGATGCACGGTATGAAAATTAATAAATATTGACATAAAAAATTGTGATAAGAATTAAATTAAAATTAATTTGTCCATCTACACATTGAATCATTATATATTAGTAATATATTTTTTTTACTAATTTTTTAGTTTATAAAAATATTATACTCCATTTGTTCCGCGATTACTTTCACACAAAAAAAAAATATATTTCTTTCACAAAAGTCAATATAACATAAAATTATCATTATTTTATTCAATCTCACACTCACGTACTTCTTTTTTCTAAAAAAAAATATGCAATTTCCATGTGTGAAAGTAATGAGAGGATGGAGGTAAGGGTGGTTCAGTACTGAAACATACTTTATACCGTATCAAAATTTTCGGTATGAGAAAACTCATACCGATATAGTACAAAAAAATTCGGTATACCCAAAGTTAGTATACCAAAAATTCGGTATAATAAAATTGCACACCACATATCGTACCGAAAATTCGGTATACCGTTCAGTCATCACTTACAATAATTTTTTTCCCTTTACCATTCAGTCATCACTTAATTATTTAAAATGTCGTTGATAGTACATTCATAAATAACCATTTAATTTATAAATGAATCATACAATACACTAAAATGCCCTTATATTTTATGTACGTATTCTTAAAACTTGTCAAAAGCCAATAAACATAATTTTAGTGGATAAAGGGAGTATAATTACATATAATTTAAAAAAAAAAAGAATTTCATCACCTAGGACGTGAGCTTTAGTTGAAGACTTTGATATCATTAGAAAGAAAACGAAAAATCATCTCATTTAAAATTTCAAATTTGAAAAGGTTTGAAATTCTCAAATAATTTTTTTCCAACATCTTAGTTTAAATATTGTACTGTACATAAAGTATTTGTATTTAAAAAGATTTACCATATAATTCAACAATATTAATTAATAGTTTTAAAGTAATTAAATAGAAATAGCTGAAGGCATTAAATTATAAATCAATGACCACAACACGAATTATTTTAAAAAAAAAAATTATATTAATTAATATGAAAAAATAAAACAAAGAACATAATTTATTGAAAAAGAAAAAAGAAAAAGTAGTGTATCAAGAGTTGTTGGCCAAACTTATAGAAAGGTCAAAATACCCAAATCAAAAGGGTACCGATGCCTTCTATTTTGTTTTGTGGCTGTTCTTGTAGTCTTAGAAGCAAGCAAATACCTGGAATCTAAACTCATGCCCAAAGTGAATATTGCCTGAGATATGGAGTACCAAATTGAACAGTAAGAGTTTTTTTTTTCTATAAACAATCTTCTTCTTTTTTGAGTTTTTTTTTTTTTTTTGTAAACCGTCCTCTTCTTCAGTGAATGAGAGAGAACTGCCGAACGTGATGGGAGAAGGAAATCTTAAAAAGGGTAAGATTGAAATTTCTGGTGGAGTGTATCTATTAATAGTATAATTGTTAGTTGGGTGAATTATTAAAGATAGAGAGGTATTTAACCGGACCCTTTTTCATATTTTGTTCAATGGAGCCCGAGTTTCTTGATTTCGTTACAAATGGTTTTTGGGCTGTGTGTAGCAACGTTTGTGGCGCCTCGGTCTAGTGGCTACAGGTGGGGGAGGAAACGGCTGTATAAATATAAGGAGGGGAGGGGAGTGTATGGGTAGAAATTATGTTAAGAGTAGATTAAAAGGGTAACATGGTTTTTTTTTTTAATTAGGAAGTGTATTTATTAAATAGGGTAGTGCAAATAACTTGGGCAATTTTTTATTATTAATAGTCCATTTGGTTGAATTTATAAACAATTTAAGTACTCTCAAAATATTTGACAAAATAAGATACTAAATAGCTAATATGAAAAAAAAAAAAACAAGCTCCTTACTTATAAGCATTAAAAAAAATAAGTTGAGATTTTTCAATTTATTTTTCTAATCAACTCCACACCCACCCACCTCTAATTCAATAATTAAAAAAAAATTATATTAGTATTAAAATTTTAAAAATATTCCTTTTAAATTATTAAAGATATTATAAGTTGTATTAGTCAAATATTTTAACAACTTATAAACTACTTAAAAATTATATTTTATATATAATTTCATAAAACAATGTGTAAGATGTTAGAGCTTATAAAATATTTCAAATAAACTTACTAGACGACCTCTTAATCTACCATTCCATTTTTAATAATATAACAAGCCCACCTCAATTAAATTTATTGTACTAGTCCACCCATTAATATATATTTTTTGGTTTCAACTGTGTTTGAGTTCATCAAAATAAAAGTAATGATAGTTTAAATAAAATTAACATAATGATTAATTGACTAAATGCCAATACTAGCCATCTTTGAGTTTTTTATTTACTTAAAAAAAGCTTTAAAAAGTAGAAGGTTATCTAAACTTATAAATTAGACTTACACATTTTCAAATTTGTCACAACTTTATAAATAAAAATCATGATCTTATTAAAGCACGTACTACTATTCTAGTGGCGCTCCCGTAGCCACCTCCTCTCTCTTCTCATCATACATTCTTTTGTGTCCACAAAACAAAACGCCCTAAATTATTTTGTATAAATCCTCATACACCCAAAAACACCGCCGCCGCCGTGATGGCTCTATCGGTGCTGCTGAATTTGATATACCCGCCGCCGGCCAGCGTGGCGGTAACGGCGATGACGGCGATCAGTTTTATATCATTGAGCAATGCAGGGTTTAAGGAAATAAAAGGACAAAACATGCAATACTCTAAGCTGGTGAAGGTTGAAACACAAAATGACAAGCCTAAAGTGAGAAGCAAATTGGGGATGATTGTAGCTTACACGCCTGCATTTGTTGCTGGGTTTTTGTCTCTCTTCATTTTCCCATTTCGAGACCTCACATTCACTTTGATTCGTTCAGCTATCACTCTACATTTCTTCAAGAGACTTTTCGAGGTATTAATAAATTAATTATATTTTATATATGCATTAAGGCATTGTTTCGTATGTATAAGCATACCGTGCAACTTAAGTATTTTCGAGAACCTACTCCTACTATTACTAAAAAAATTACCTCTTATTAAATGCACTTTTAAATAATAATAGAAAACAACTTTTTAAATATACATTTAAATTGTATAGTACATGCATCTGTTGCACAAGAGACTTACTCCTACATAAATGTATATATATTATTATATGGGTTAATTGTACAAATTCTATTGTGATTTGGAAATGTGATTTACAAGCAAAATTTTCCTTTTTCCAAAAAATGAGTTAACAATTTTACTTTATTTTAAAAAAAATAGAGATTCACTATTTAATAACCCACATGAAAATTTTCGTGCAATTTCAAAAATAAAGAATATGCGGGGTCCATTTTTTATATACCACAGGAACATTTCAGTGTTTTATGCACATCAATGGTTAGATGCGATTGCATATGAGTTTGTTTGCCTAAACTTATTTAAAACATTTTATAAATTATTTTAAAAGTGTATAAAATATAATTTTTAGATAATTTATAAGCCGCTAAAGTGTTTTGCTAATACAAATTATAAGATTTTTGAAAATTTATAATAAATACTTAAAAATTTTAAATTTTACTATAAATTATTTTATTTTTTAATTTTTATATGTTAAAGTACAGGGATGGGGTGGGTGGAGGGGAGGTGCTTAGAAAAATAAGTTGGCAAGTCCAATCTTATTTTTTTTATAGTTTAAAAGTTGTTAGAAGGTTATTTTATGATCTTATAAACGGTTAAACATCTTATTTCATTAAACACATTGATAATGCTTATAAGCTCTTAAATAATTTATTAGCTGTTTTAAAGAACTAATAAGCTCGATCAAACACCTCTATGTTTAGAACGAGCTTTAGCTAAGTTTTGGGCTTATGAAATATATACCAAAAGTTTGCTAGACCCGACAAGAAAACTACTATCTAGGACTAATCGGTGACACTAATTAATAAATTGCACCTACCCACGCTACAAATTTCTATCATGTAATAACAACTTCACAAACTAGCAAAGTGGTATGAGTTGGCGACAATCAATATCTAGATATTTCAATGGATTGATTGGACTAAAGTTATGTTGAAAAATAATATAAGGATTTTCAAATTTCTTATAATGTTATATTTGAAACAGGTACTGTTTGTTCACAAATTTAGTGGGTGGATGGAAGTGGAAGCCATGGTTCCAATTTCCATAAGTTACTTCCTGTCTACAACAACCTTGATCTACAATCAACAAATGGTGCAACAATTCCGTGAGCCAGCTATCGATCTCAACTACATTGGAATTCCATTATTTTTATTGGGAATTGCAGGCAATTTCTATCACCATTATCTTCTCTCCAAATTGAGAAGAAATGGTGAAAAACAGTACAAAATTCCAGAGGGTGGTCTATTTTCGTTGGTCATATGTCCGCACTATTTTTTCGAAATTGTTGAATTTTGGGGAATTTCTTGTATTTCACAAACGCTATACGCCTGTTTGTTTACTATGGGGACGACGGTGTATCTGATTGGTAGGAGTTACGCCACCAGAAAATGGTACGAGTCTAAGTTTGAGGATTTTCCCAAGGATGTCAAGGCGCTAATTCCTTACATTTTTTAAATGGTTTCATATTATTATGTATCATAAGATTGGTGACCATCAATTCTTCTATTCATGTATTTATGTATGGATATATATGTAGATCGGATTAGATTATCAACTGTGTTAAAAAAAAAAAGAGGGTTAATTGCAATAAAATTCACGAACTTTATAGTATCTATCAATTACAACATGCACTTTTAAAGTTTACAATTTGATACACGAATTAATTTATTATTGCAATTCGATACATGGTGTAAATTTTCGACGATACTAAAGCTACGTAGAAGTTGAAGCTGACACAAAAAACATGTCACACGCTACATTAAATGTTAAATTTAGAAGAAAAAATACATTTTTTTTAATTTCAAAATATATTTTTATAAAACATTGCTAAAACACAGTTTAATGTTATGAAATATAGTAAAAAAAAATATTTTCTAGTATCTATATAAGTTTGTATGATGTAAGATATTTTTTTTTATATAAATTAGACTACATCAATATTTATGATATGTTATTAAACGTGTTTGATCAATATTTTTTAAAAGAATTTTTTGAAATATTAATTTTTTTTTTTTTTTTTGCAATTTGACATTTGACGTGTCGTGTGACGCTTTTTTGGTATCGACTAAAGCTGCTACGTAAGCCTACATATCACCGAAAATTTACACGATGTATCAAGTTGCAATAATAAATTAGCTCGTGCATCGAATTGCAAACTTTTAAAGTCCATACTGTCATTGATAAAAACTATAAAATTCGTGATTTTTTTTGCAAATAACCCTAAAAAATAGATTATCGAGAAGATCTTGTATGCAATATTAGCATAAGTTAGGGAAGCCCAAAATTCGCGGGTCAAGTGGTCGGGTGGTTTTATATTTTGTTGAGATGAGATAGCAGGTCTTAGGTTCGAACTTGAGCCATGTTTTATGTTATGTTCAGTTTTTTTTTTTTTATATGAATATATTATTACATGTAGCTGTTGTTTATAATATTATTTTCCTATTTATTTTTTTGTTAATTTTTGTGTGCTACTACATGAATAATTTCGTGCTACTTATTTTTTTCTTTTTTTTTTATACTCCTTTTTTTTTTTACAATTTTTTGTGCTACTACATGAATTAATGTAACATATTAGTAAACATAAAATGTATTACTACATGATTAAAAGTCAACTTTAATGCTTCGTTTTATGTTGTTTTTATTTTATTTCATATTTTTTTGTGTTACTACATGAATAAAAATGTGATACACATAGAAACGAAATGTGTTACTACATGAACAAGAGACAATTCTATTGTGTCTTTTCCTTTTTTTTTTCCAACACTTTTTTGTATTACTATATGAATATAAGTTTGATACTCATAGACACAAAATGTGTTACTACATAAACAAAAGTTAGGTCTGTGTTGCTTTTTATTTATACTGTTCTTGTTGGGGAATTCGGGTTGCCCGGATCTATTCGGGATGAAATTTAAATACGAATTTAAATCTAATTATTACTAGCATGAATTGATCCTAAATTAATTCAAATAATAATGAATCCAACAACGAAATAAATTCATGCATATGAATAATTTCACATAAAATCCTACAGCGGAAAAATATAGGAGTTTACGCGATTACGTACCTCTTGAAGCGACGACCGTTGAGAAGAACAGGACACGCAAATTAATCCTATCAACCAAAAGGCCTTCTCAAGTATTTCCCTTTCGTCTCGTTCATTCACCGGTGGAAAGTGCTTAACGAACATTTAATAAAACAAGGAATAAAGAAAAAATTACTATTGCTGATTTTTTAACTCATAGAACTGTAAACTGGGGATGAAAGTATCACCCCCTATTTATAAGAGTGAATTTCAAAATTTTCATGTGGAAAGGGGCAAGAGAAAATCTTTTCTTGATCTCCAAAAAATCTTGAATATATCTGATATATTCTTTTCTCCATAATAAAATATTCCACAAAAATCTCATCCTCTTTTTCTTATGGATGAATTTCGAAAATTAAGAGATGAATTCCAAAATTTGGATCTTCTTGAATTTATGAGATAATCTTGTATTCCAAGAATACATATCTTCCATAATATATTTTCAAAAAAATCAACAAAAACTTTTTCTTCTCATTAATCATCAAATTTCGAATTTATCAAATAAAATGTTAAGTAGGAGATTTCTTGAATTAATAAGATAATCTTGTATTCCAAGAATACTTATCTTCATTCCATAACAAAATCCAAAGAAAATCTTTCTCCCCTATATTTTATTAATTTAGAAATTTATGAGGAAAAATAAGCAACAATATTTTTCTTTTATTTTAATCACTTTATTATTATTGGGCTACTTGAGGGGCCTATAGGAGAATTAAGATTGGACCTCCAATGAACTTCTGAATTTCAATATTGAGCCCCAATATTATTCAGCCCATTAATATTAATTAATACCACTAATAAATTAATATTGCACTATCCATCTTAATCCATATTACGATGATATGGGCTCCAGGTTATTATTTCCCTTGTTTAAGATTATCTAGTCCATTAATTAATTGAGCTTCTGAATAGCTCTAAATTATTTAATATCTTTTACCTTGGAGTAAAGACAACTCAACATTATTATCCGTACCGAAGAAACTAATTCTTCACTTGCAAGATTTGGTACGATAAAACTTCTGAGTCCACCAAGGGGACAAATCACACGAACCATACTCGCACACGTTTCTCCGTATTAAACTTAGCAACCGTCGTATGATTAATATTATAGCCCAAAATACAAGGTTCGAAGTCACGATGATTCTCACCCAACATGAATCAAAACAATAACTATTAACTACACACGGTCCTATTTAAGTGACGAAGATTAAGAAGTCAATAACCACTGAGGTCTAATTCTTCACATTTCAGAACAAAAGAATTTATACTCATTGTAGGTCCTCTTCAACACATACTAAATGTGCTAGTGCAATCTCTTGGTCAAGACAAACCAATATGAGATATACAATCGATATTTCTTGGCGGATTGTTCAATTCCACCTGGGTCGTGAATTTGTACGTTTAATTACAAGGAACTCGTTAATGTGATCTTCCGTGATCTGGTATCACCACATTAACTACAATGTAACGCATACTATAAATAGAACGGGTTGCAATAAACATTTAACATTCATTCATATTTAAATCAAATGTGATAAAAGAATTATTCTGATAAAACAAGTGTTTAATACATGAGTTATACAAAGTAAAATATACTTTCACGTATAACTCCAACAATTCCCCTCCCCCCCCCCCCCCCCAACAATTTTATTGTGTTACTATATGAACAAAGTTGTAATACGCATAGAGACAAAATGTGTTACTATATGAAGAAAAACCAATTTTGTTACTGCTTCGGTAATTTCTTTTGTGTTAGTACATGAACAAAAGTGTAATACGTATAAACACGAAATGTTTTACTACATGAACAAATATCAATTCTTTTTATTTTTCTTTTTTTTATCCTTTTTCCACAATTTTTATGCTACTACATGAATAAATATGTGATACTGGTAATGCATCAAAAATGTTACTACATGACCAAAACTCAATTTCAATGCTTCATTTTATGTTGTTATTCTATTTTTCCATAATTTTTTGGTGTTACTACATGTATAATTACTGATACTCATAAACACGAAATGTGTTACTACATTAACAAAAGTCAGTTCTTTCTTGCTTTTTTACACAAGTTTTTTTTTTGCTCCTACATGAACAAAAGTCGGGTTTTTTTTGCTGTTTTTTTATCCACAATTTATTGTGTTACTATATGAACAAACTGTGATACTCATACATATGAACAAAAACAAGTGTTGTTCCTGCTTTTCTTTTCTACTTTTTCCACAATTTTTTGTGTTATTATATAAATATAAGTGTGATACTTATAGGCAAAAAATGTGTTACTATATGAAAGAAAGTAAGTCAAATTGTTGTTTTTCCACAAATATTTGTGTTACTACATAAATAAAAGTATGATCCTACTAAACATAATATGTGTTACTCCATTAATGATTCAAACATAACCACACATTTAAACCTCAATGATGAGTAACAGATCATACACACTCCATTGCTTGCTACAATAGCTCTTGAGATTAAAGTTCCCAAATTTCAATGTCTAAACGCATCATGAGAAATTGCATAAAAATTACAAGACACACAAGTGATTAGGCGTGAAATTGTCATGATTCGTAGCGAGAAATGCCCAAGTTTTGGTTGATTTTATTGAGTATTTAGAGTCAATTGAGTACTATTTTTACATATTGATGAATTTGTCTCTTTTATGCTCATAGGTGAATTGAGGGTGAAAAATGAAGTTCGTAGGACTTTGAATCGACTCAAACGGATGCCCGAATGAGAAGATATCGAAGAAATACGATTGGTATTAGTGCGCGAGAAGAAAAGTATCAATTGAAGAAGAAGGAGGACCACTCGAGCTGTTTCACTCGAGCGCCACCGCTCGAGCAAGGGTGTTGCTCGAGTGCCGAAATCTTCCAGAGAGTTTCGCCCATTCGAGTGGCTCGAGCGCCACCGCTCGAGCCCTTGCATCATTCGAGCTGTTTAGCTCGAGCAGCCCCACTCAACCCCCTACACCATTTGAGCTACTTAGCTCGAGTGCCCCCAATCGAGCGGGTGGTGCTCGAGCACCATTACCTTTTACCCTTCAGATTCGTTTTTCGGCTCATGAGTTCCCGAATCGGCCCGACGCTTATATATACTCGTTCCGAACACATTTTTGGAGACCACTTCAAATGACATCACATACCACTTTACTTTTGGAGTTTGTTTGAGAGTTAGAAGAGTACTAGAGACGAGCAAGCTTAATTGTCACGTGTAATCGAGGTTTTCTTACGAATTCTTAGTTTTGTTTTCGATTTGTAGTTTCTCTTCTTTAGCTCGTTGACGTTAAGCACTTGAGACTGTATTTTTATCAATCTAATTTCAGTTCTTAGCATTTATTTCTTTAAACCCTAGTTTATGTTTAATAATTTCTTAGTTCAAATCATTATGTTTATGTTCGTTACTTCTTCAATTATTTTTGTTATCGTTGAAGCCATGTCCGGCTAAAACACTTGTATGCTTAGGGTAGGATGAACTCGTAGAAGTAGGATGTGGGTACGTGATTAGGGTAATTCGTGACGTTTAGTTTTAATTCTCTTAATTAATGAATTCTTAAAATCAATCTTAACTTTACCTTTGAATTTCGTTCGAAAAGTGTTAGAGAAAGGACGACCTTATCACTCTTTAACAACTAGTAGACTTAACGAGAGGGTTTGGAAATGATTAATTAATCTATCGGTTTATCTAGGGAGGACGACCGCACCACCTTAGTTAAATTAGGGTCTCGTTAATTAAGCACTATCTATTAACTTGTTAGTGGAATAGTGAAGTCGATTGTTAGGATAAAGTATTAGGGTTTGAATTCTTGAGCTTTCATCTTACAATCTTTTACTTAGGTTATTTCTTGCACGTCACGGTTATTTTAATTATGTACCTGTTCCGTTAGTATACGTAGGGATTCCTATCCTGAGCATTACCACCACATATTAGAATACAATCCTTAGTTTATTAGTTCAATTAAGTTCTTTAGCATAATTAGTTTAGTTTTAGTTTATAATAATTATTTTTCAAAAAATTAAAAAACATACACTCATATTAATTACGACGTGTAGATCTTCGGGGATTTATTCGCATACATACCTTACCTGGAGGAAGATGAGCGAGTGTCTTTGATCTTGGGAAGACCGTTTTTGGCAACAGCAGGGATGGTGCTTGATGTGGCAAATGAGAAGATAACATTGAAAGTTGACGATCAACAGATAAAAATCTCCCTATATGAGGCTATGAAGTACCCGAAGGAGGATGAGAGCTGTTATTGCATGGATGTCATTGATCATCGTGTTGAAGACACATCTCCTCTCCCTAATCTTTCTATTAAGCATGATTTTAATAGTCCTTCACTTGATGATTTAACCCATGTGCATTATGATCTTGATTATTTTGATAGGGATAAAGGGAAGAAGTTGAAGGATGAAGAAGTGAATAGTGTGGACGTGGTCCAGTTGGAGGGAAAATGAGGAGTTAAGAAGAAAAAGTCTAAATTCAAGAAATTACTTAGTAAGATTCCTCCAGATAAAGGTGAGAAGAAGTTGAGAACCCCACCAATTGAGGTGGAGAAGGAAGCAAAGGAATTCATGATGAAGGGACATCAAGGAAAGGAATTCAACTACCACTCTTATGAGAGTAAGGGATGTAAATTTGAGTACCATGTCCCATAAGCTCGTTTGAGCTTGGTCCGGCATTAGGACCTTAAAAATAGCACTGAATGGGAGACAACCTATTTTTATTTGCTTTTGAGTGTTTTATGTTATTAGGGTGTTGTTGAGTCTTAAGTTCTAACCTCGTACTTGAGAGTTTTATTTTGTAGGCTTGTCTCGAAGGAGTGCCAAAGAAGTGGAAATTGAAAGAACTCGAGACAAGGGAGTGTGCCAAGTTGTTGAGAGAAACTGAATTATGTGGATGAGGTAATCAACAACCCCAAACTTAGACCTCTTCGCAAGGTCGAAGTTTAGGGAGGTGGAGTTTTTTTATGATCAGTGTTACATTGCACAGACGTACACCCTCTCTTTGAGTTGAGTTGGGTTATATATTGAGCCTTGAGATGCTCCTTGGGTTGATATTGATTTGATTTACTATTACACATTTCATGCCTATCAATCATCTTATGCTTGTTGATTGTTATTCTTGAGTATGATTTGGTGAGTAGAGTTAGAGTTGTGAAGTTGAGTTAGAAATTTTCTTGTGTGAGTGCAGGAGTTAGAGTTGATTTGAGAGAGAACTAGTGTACTTACGAGTTTTCCTTTTGAGTACTTGTGTGATGAGAGTGAGAATTCACTAGGACTAGCATGGATGTGAAAGCCGTGAGTTTTGAGCCTTTTGAGATTAAGATGCATGAATTGATCTCTTCGTTTGTGAGTGAGTCGTCACCTTAGAGGATGCTAGAACTTGTGTGTACCCTCGCTTCTTGATTGTGTCTTGTTTGATATACCGAATGTGATCTTAGGCCATCTTTGTTTTGATTGAGTCACTTAGCCAAAATTTTCCTTACCATTGATATTTGTCCCTTGTTAGCCAGTTTGAGCCGTTAGCCTATTTTATTTGCTAGCACATTTTAACACTATTCCAAGTTCCTGAACCTTTTTGTCCCAATTTGAGTGGAGAATAGGAAAAGTTTTGAATGTTGAAGGGATTGAGTTGAGATGAGAAGGTGAATTACTATGGTCGAGTGTGATAAAAGAAGGAAGTGATGAAGTTTTGAGTGTGGGAAAGAACAAAAGAATTTGAGAATGAGCAAAAGAAAAAAAAAAAGCTCATATGTGTGTGCGAAAAAAAAAGTGAAATGATTGAAAAAAGTGAAATGAGTTAGAAAAAAAAATTGAAGTGTTGAGAGTATTGGAATTGAAAGTGTGTTGATTGAAAATGTTTGAAGTATTCTATTCCTAATCTCGAAGTACTAAAGTTTGAGTTTCTATTCTCCATTCACTTAAGTCACTTATCCATATTGTTATCCCACCTATCCAAAGAGCCTACATTACAACATTGATAAAGTCCTTTTTGATTCGGCATTAATTTCTAGAGTATGGTTGAAGTGGAGAGTGCTTACAAGCCTATGGCTGCTGATATATGTGATTGATTGATTGAGTGAGTCCCTTATTATTGATATACACTTGTGAGGGAGTAAAACACATCATCGAGTGCACATCCATGTTTGATCTTGGTGCTTCTTGTTGTTATTGCATGAGTATGATGAAGGGGGGGTGAGTTAGTATACGTGTGATCGATCGTTGAAGCTCGAGTTCATTTACTTGCATGGTTTGGTTCTATGACTCATTCCTAACAATTTCACTTGACTTATTATTTTATTGCTTGAGGACAAGCAATATGGTAAGTTTGGGGGGTTGATTAGGCGTGAAATTGTCGTGATTTGTAGCTAGAAATGCCCAAGTTTTGGTCGATTTTATTGAGTATTTAGAGTCAATTGAGTACTATTTTTACATATTGATGAATTTATCTCTTTGATGCTCATAGGTGAATTGAGGGTGAAAAAAGGAGTTCGTAGGACTTTGAATCGACTCAAACGGATACCCGGATGAGAAGATATCGAAGAAATACGATTAGTATTAGTGCACGAGAAGAAAAGTATCAATTGAAGAAGAAGGAGGACCACTCGAACTGTTTCACTCGAGCGCCACCGCTCGAGCAAGGATGTTGCTCGAGCGCCGAAATCTTCCAGAGAGTTTCGCTCATTCGAGTGGCTCGAGCGCCACCGCTCGAGCCCTTGCATCATTCGAGCTGTTTAGCTCGAGCAGCCCCGCTTGACCCCCTGCACCATTCGAGCTACTTAGCTCAAGCGCCCCCGCTCGAGCGGGTGGTGCTCGAGCGCCATTACCTTTTACCCTTCATATTTGTTTTTCGGCCCATGAGTTCCCTAATCGGCCCGACACTTATATATACTCATCCCGAACACGTTTTTGGAGACCACTTCATATGACATCACATACCCCTTTACTTTTGGAGTTTGTTTGAGAGTTAGAAGAGTACTAGAGATGAGCAAGCTTAATTTTCACGTGTAATCGAGGTTTTCTTACGAATTCTTAGTTTTGTTTTCGATTTGTAGTTTCTCTTCATTAGCTTGTTGACGTTAAACACTTGAGACTGCGTTTTTATCAATCTAATTTCAGGTCTTAGCATTTATTTCTTTAAACCCTAGTTTATGTTTAATAATTTCTTAGTTCAAATCATTATGTTTATGTTTGTTACTTCTTCAATTGTTTTTGTTATTGTTGAAGCCATGTCCGACTAAAACCCTTGTATGCTTAGGGTAGGATGAACTCGTAAAAGTAGGATGTGGGTACGTGATTAGGGTAATTCGTGACGTTTAATTTTAATTCTCTTAATTAATGAATTCTTAAAATCAATCTTAACTTTACCTTTGAATTTCGTTCGAAAAGTGTTAGAGAAAGGACGACCTTATCACTCTTTAACAACTAGTAGACTTAACGAGAGGGTTTGGAAAGGGTTAATTAATCTACTGATTTATCCAGGGAGGACGACCGCATCACCTTAGTTAAATTAGGATCTCATTAATTAAGCACTATCTATTAACTTGTTGGTGGATTAGTGAAGTCGATTGTTAGGATAAAGTATTAGGGTTTGAATTCTTGAGCTTTCATCTTACAATCTTTTACTTAGGTTATTTTTTGCACGTCACGGTTATTTTAATTATGTACCTGTTCCGTTAGTATACGTAGGGATTCCTATCCTGAGCATTACCACCACATATTAGAATACAATCCTTAGTTAATTAGTTCAATTCAGTTCTTTAGCATAATTAGTTTAGTTTTAGTTTATAATAATTATTTTTCAAAAAACTAAAAAACATACACTCATATTAATTACGACGCGTAGATCTTCAGGGATCTATTCGCATACATACCTTCCCTTGGGTTCGATAATACTTGGTCCCTATACTTGCTCATACTACAGTTAACCCATACTCTTGTGGGGAAACTACTAATAGAAAGTTAGTATTTTCGGTTCAAGTCAACAAGTCATCTTAAAAAATTGATTTGAAACCACAAAATTCAACATATAGAAACCCTTGATTCTGCACAACCAACTCAAGTCCTCACTTTCTAACTACTCAGCTTAATCAATCAGTTGTGAATTTTTGAGAAACCGATCATTTATGGGATGTAAACTCTAGTGTGAACTGAATAATGAATGTGATCGGAAAATTGACCTGATTGGAGATTCATAGATTACCGGGTCTGTGAGATCGGATTCTCTTACGAATTGGGTATGTGAGGGAGGACGAATCGCCAAGTAAACATATAAGGTAGCGAAACTCATGCTTGAGATATCACCTTCATCGTCAACATGAGAGTCTGCAAGTTAGTAAGAGAAAGCAGATCCAGATCTAAAAAAGTGGTGACGGCGATTTGCAGAGCAGCGAGAATGGGTTTGGTACATAAATGGCCTAGTCAACCCCCCTATTTTAAAAAATAGCCTTACTTATCCAATTTATTCAAAAATAGCCTCTTTTTTTAATAAATAATATAAAATTATACGAGAGAGTCACATATAAGCACACTTCCTAAGCCATAATTGCAATTCACTCCACCAATTTCCCTTCATTACCAATCACCATACTTTGGTGGGCCATCACCACAAAAACTCTCAGCAGACACACCCTCCCCCTCCCTTCCTAATTGATTTGACTTGTTGCAGGCTTTTTCATATTTTATTTTTTAAATTTCTTTTTTCAGTATTTTTTTATTTGAGTTTCATTCCCCCCTCCCATTTTTTGTTATGGGCTGGACTTTTAATTTTCGGGCCTTCAATCAGACCTTATTTTTGGGGCCTTCTTTATTTTTACAAATCTTACTTATTTTTTTTCGGGCCTAATTTCGGGCTTCTAATTTTTTTGGTCAATTTCCAACTTTGCATAACAACAAAAATAATATTGCATAAAAATAATTTTATTTAGGGAGAGTTACGTATAATTATTACACAAAAATTGGAAAATAATTACATAAAAACTTGCATTATGCAACAAATTACATCATTCTAGAATTACATAATTACATTATGCAACAAACTAATTGCATTATGGAAACATAAAATTTTGCAGAATGCAAACATAAAAATTTGCAGATTGCAAATAATGTTTTGCATAAATAGGTATTTCCCCCTCCACTTAATTCCTTTTTATACACCTGCAATAGAAAATGCCAGAGTATCAAAATCCACAATCAAGATGAAAAAACATCAAAATCCACCATCAATATTCATCATACAAAAAATATGCACAAAAATATCACCAACAACATTTTGCCTTCCTCTAAATTTAGAAAAGATACAATCTATGTTGAGCTCTGAACTATTTCTTATCATTCAAAACAACTAAAAGCAGGAGATACAAATTTGTTGTTATTATCAGAAAATATAGCGAAACACAATCAATTAAACTCATCATATTTTGTTCAATCTATTGAAGAATTCATCATAAAACATATCAAAACATATGAACACTAAGGTACTTTCAAGAATATATTTGGAGAACATATATACCTGGAAACACATCGACTTCGTTGGGATGACAGACATGGCGGACGAAGGCCGCTGGGCTTCGTTAGCTTACGAAGGTGGCGGGGCTTCGTTGCTCCTAGATTTAAATAGATTCGGCCGCCATCTCCACCCCGCTAACATATCGAGAGCCGGGACGCTTGGCAGCGAAAAATCCTAGTTCGTGCGGTACTCTTATTTTGTTGGCGGCGGCACCGATTTGGTTGTTGGTGGTGGGCATCGAGATGGTGGTGGTGGTGATGGTGGCGGCGGATCTGTGGTGGACGGTGATGGTGGCGGTGGTTGTCATATTCACCTAGATCCGTCATCTCTGTGGTGGTCGTTGGGAAGGTGGCGGCGGCAATGGTGGCCAGATCGGTGTGGTAGTGGTGGTCTTCACCGCCATCTATGGATCGTCGATCTACAACACCTCTTTGTGGTGGGTAGTTTTTGTGGTGGGGAGGTTTTGTGGTGGTGGGTGTTTTTTGTGGTGGAGAGGTTTGGCGGTGGTGGTGGTGGTGGATGGTTTTGAGGTGGGGGAGATGGAGTGAGGAAGAAGAGAGAGAGGGGAGGGATAATGATGGGGGACCAATTCTTATTAATGAGAGAGAGAAAGAGAATGGGACGGAGGGGGGGGGGATATGACTTTTTTTAATAAGAAATAATTGAGGTGAGGTGGGGTGGGTGTGGGTACATTAAATAAATTATTAAATATTATGAAAGATGAAAAGTGTGGTTAAATTGAGGCTTTTTGTAATGAAGGGAAAGTGATGAGGCTTTCTTAAATTATGAGGAAAAGGGTGTGCCTCCATGTAATTATTTCAAATTATACTAATTTATATTTTATTAAATTACAAGAATACCCTCGTCACATTCTTTTATCTACACCTTTTATATCTATTTTATATTTACTTTTCATTTATTTTTTTATAAAACTCAATTTTTTCTCTTTTCTTCTTACAATGGTGATGTAAAGCTTGAATTGAAGGTAAGAAGATGTCTCTAACATGTTTTTCTTTGTTTAGTTTGTTCGTATTTGTTATTTTATAGTTGATGAACCATTTTTATTATAGTTTTTATGGTGGACAACTTTTTTTAGCTATTTGTAAACCCTAATCGCGCAAAAGTTGTTCAGTTATTCAAAAATTAAATAGTTGCTCAGCTGTTCAAAATTAAATAGTTGTTCAATTTTTCAGTTGTTCAGTTTTTAAAATTAAATAGTTGTTCAGTTGTTTAAGTTTTTAAATTTACATAGTTATCCAGTTGTTTAAATTATCTAGTTACTTAGTTGTGCAATTATTTAAATTATTTTGTTGTTTAAGATTATTTAGTTGTTTAAATTGTCCAGTTGTTTAACTTTTTAAAATTACATAGTTGTT
This sequence comes from Ballota nigra, assembly GCA_947034835.1. Classification (NCBI taxonomy): domain Eukaryota; kingdom Viridiplantae; phylum Streptophyta; class Magnoliopsida; order Lamiales; family Lamiaceae; genus Ballota; species Ballota nigra. Next base: position 59,166,388 of record OX344725.1, read on the forward strand.
TAGAATGGTTGCGTATTGATGAAATAAATAAAATAATTGTCTTTCCACCAGAGGTACAAAAACGACCCGATCGTCGTAAAATGGAAAGAGTGCAACCAACGGGAGAGTTTTCTAAAATAAAGAAATGCAGCAGGTGTGGACAGACAGGATACAACAAATTAGCATGTCGAGATCCATTACCAATGGTGGATAGACAAGTATTAAGTTGATGTAATATTGTAGACTTAAAATATATATATTGAATGTGAACAATTATGTATTTGCATGACGGTGTTAAACCTATGGGTAATATTTTATTATATACGCACATTTGACTTGTTTGAACAATTTTTTTTATTATGTTCAGTTAAGTCTAATTTTTCTTTTTTTTTTGCATAGTTGTTGTCCAGTTGTTGGAGTTATACGTGAAAGTATGCTTTTACTTCGTATAACTCATTTATTAATTACTTTGTTTTATGAGAATAATTATTTTATCAAATTTGCTTTAAATATGAATGAATGTTAAATGTTTATTGCAACTCTTTCTATTTATAGTACGAGTTACATTGTAGTTAATGTGGTGATACCAGATCACGGAAGATCACATTAACGAGTTCCTTGTAACTAAACGTACAAATTTACGGCCCAGGTGGAATTGAACAATCCGCCGCGAAAGGTCGATGTGTATATCTCAGATTGGTCTGTCTTGACCAAGAGATTGCACTATAACATTTTGTATGTGTTGAAGATGACCTACAACGAAGATAAATTCTTCTGTTCCGAAATGTGAAGAATTAGACCCCAATGATTATTGATTTCTTAATCTCCTTCACTTAAATAGGACCGTGTGTGGTTAATAGTTATTGCTTTGATTCATGTTGGGTGAGAATCATCGTGACATCGAACCTTGTATTTTGGGAAGTAATATTAATCATACGACGGTTGCTAAGATTTAATACAGAAAAATGTGTATGAGTACAACTCGTGTGATTTGTCTCCTTGGTGGGTTCAGAAGTTTTATCGTACCAAATCTTGCAAGTGAAGAATTAGTTTCTCCGGTACGGATAATAATGTTTAATTGTCTTTACTCCAAGGTAGAAGATATTAATTAATTTAGAGTTATTCAGAAGCTCAATTAATTAGTGGAATAAATAATCTTAAACACGGAAAATAATAATCAGGAGTCCATATTATCGTAATAGTGCAATATTAATTTATTAGTGGTACTAATTAATATTAATGAGTTGAATAATATAGGGGCTCAATATTGTAATTCAGTAGCCCATTAGATGTCCAATCTTAATTCTCCTAAAGGCCCCTCAAGTAGCCCAATAAGTAGCCCGATAATAATAAGGTGATTAAAATAAAAGAGAATATTATTGCTGATTTTTATTTGTTATTTTCGAAAATTGTAATTTTGGAGAGAGAAAAGATTTTGTTGATTTTCTTGAAAAGATATTATGGAAGATATGTATTCTTGGAATACAAGATTATCTCATAAATTCAAGAAGATCCAAATCTTATTATTCTTACTCTAATTTTCGAAAATTACTAGATATAATAGGAGGATGAGATTTTTGTGGGATATTTTACTATGGAGAACATAATATATGAGATATATTCAAGATTTTTTGGAGATCAAGAAAAGATTTTTCCTCTCCTAATTCTCATCTCTAGATTACAGTTACACAATTCCACGAGTTGAAAAAATCGAGAGCAGTAAATATTTTCTTTCTTCCTTATTATTTTAATGTTCGTGAGTGCTTCCCACTGGCGAACGAATAAGGCGAAGAGGGAATACTTGAGAAGGTTTTTACGGTTGATAGGATCATTACGCTTATTTAGTTAACTCGGTCGGACGTCGCTTCAAGAGGTACGTTTTACATGAAATTCTTAGATTTTTCGCCGTGGAATTTTACGTGTTTATATTCATATGCATGTTATTTGTTGTTGGTATAATTATTATTTGAATTAATTTAGAATTAATTAATGCTAGTAATAATTAGATTTAAATTCGTATTTAAATTTCATCCCTAATAGATTTGGGCACCCTGATTTCCCCAACACCAGTTGTTGAACAACCAGGTTTTAAACAACTCAATTGTATATAACTAAAAAATAATTTTTCCATGTTATTTTTAAGAATAAAAAGTCAAAATAGATGTTAAATCAGTTGAAAATAAGTAATAATTTATTGATTTGAAATAAGTTTCCATATTATTCACATTACTAATAGGTGTGATAAACAAGCAAATATTGAACAACTCGGTCGTATATCGCTAGAAAATAAGTTTTCTTTAATTTTTTAAGGTTAGAAACTCAAAATCAATGTTTTCACTTGAAATAAGTAATTACGTATTGATTTGAACATTTGCGTGAATAAATTTAGTCGCATTACTACACCGGACATTTGAACAACCTAGTTGTTTCAACATATAAATATTGAACAACTCGGTCGTATATCGCTAGAAAATAAGTTTTTTTATATTTTTTTTAAGGTTAGAAACTCAAAATCAATATTTTCACTTGAAATAAGTAATTACTTATTGATTTGAACATTTGGGTGAACAAACTTAGTCGCATTACTATTCTGGACATTTGAACAACCTAGTTGTTTCAACAAACAAATATTGAATAACTCGGTCGTATATCGCTAAAAAATAAGTTTTCTTTAATTTTTTAATGTTAGACACTCAAAATCAATGTTTTCACTTAAAATAAGTAATTACTTTTGATTTAAACATTTGCGTGAACAAACTTAGTCACTTTACTATCTCAGACATTTGAACAACCTACTTGTTTCAACAAACACATATTGAACAACTCGGTCGTATTATCGTTAGAAAATAAGTTTTCTTTAATTTTTTAAGGTTAGAAACTCAAAATCAATGTTTTCACTTGAAATAAGTAACTACTTATTGATTTGAACATTTGCGTGAACAAACTTAGTCGCATTACTATCCCGGACATTTGAACAACCTAGTTGTTTCAATAAACAAATATTGAACAACTCAGTCGTATATCGCTAGAAAATAAGTTTTTTTTTTTAATTTTTTAATGTTAGACACTCAAAATCAATGTTTTCACTTGAAATAAGTAATTACTTATTGATTTGAACATTTGCGTGAACAAACTTTAATGAAATAAAATCAACCCGGTTGTTGAACAACTCAACAAACAACTCCATTGTATATCATTGAAAATAAGTTTTCCATATGATTTTTTCAGCCTTAAAAGTCAAATATGATGTTTTGTCACTAAAAAAAAAGTAATTACTAATTGATTGAACTTTTATATGAACAACCTTATTAAAATAAGATCAACCCAGTGTTGAACAACCCTGCTGTTGAACAACTCAATTTTAAACAACTCCATTGTATATCATTGAAAATAAGTTTTCCATATGATTTTTTCAACCTTAAAAGTCAAAATTGATGTTTTGTCACTAAAAGAAGTACTTACACATTGATCTAACTTTTACATGAACAACCTTGATAAAATAAAATCAACGATTGTTGAACAACCTTGTTTTTAACAACTCAAATGTATATCAATGAAAAACTAGATACTTGAACAAATTTAAACAACTCGTTCGTATGTGGTAAAACTACTTGTAGGTTAAACTTGTGATGAATGTAAAATCCAACAAGGAGAAACATAAAAGTTTATCACCAAAGGCGAACCACAATGCATCACTAGTAAAATTGGTGGAGTCTTTTTAGGTGGCTAGCACAAATAGAAAACGAGAATTAAAATAGAACACAGTTCTAAAAACTTACACAAGGACAAAGATGAAAAATTAATGTAAAGATTATTATCAGAAGAATCGATAACAAGAAGGGTTCCATCAGATTAAACTTCAATAAAATTAGGTCAATCCCAAACTTGCTACCTTCAAAATCTATTTCAACATTATACCCATCCTTAAAAGTCATCATACACCCTGTCATTGCTGCAAAACCTAATACAAAAAAATATCATAATAACAAAATTTCAAACCAGTTTAATTCTTTTTAAGACTAATATGAAACTTACATGTAAATTTCTCCGAACATCTCATAGTCATTAACATGAATAAAGAGTGTGCATTATTGGCCAGTCTATGCTCAAAAGGAATTATAATTACAATCACCATGACAATTTATTCAAGCCTAACTAGAAAAAAATTCAGTTCATCACAAACTACATCATTTGGTGCAGGCTTCTTAATTTGATCTTAGCTACTGTTTTTATGTTCTAAAAAAAGTATATTGCTTGATCTTGTGTATTTTTTTTTACAGTAAATGCATGTAAAATTGCTATAATTCGTTCTTGTTAGATAATATTATCCTAAATTTCCAAATGTCCAGAAGGGTTGGAACAACAACAAATCACAACCCATAAAAAAGAAATCGAACATTGTACCTAAATAATTCATTTTTGAATCGCAATTCAATAAAAACTTAAAAAAAAGTCACTCATTTTCAATGCAAATTTAAAATTCACCTGCAAATCAATTGCAGCCGCCCAACTCTTTCATATGCTCTGGAGCAGTCATCAAGTGATTGTAATTGTGATTAGCATCTTCCGGAATCCAGGGCCTACCTCCAGCTGATCAGTTCCAGGAGCAACATGCATTGGGGAGTGAGACGTCCTGGTTGATTTATGCTCGCTCTAGAAGTGCCGTTGGTCTCAAAATTACCATCGAAACTGCTTCCAAACAAATCGTCCAACAATTAAATTGCAGTCTTACGCCTAAAAAGAAAATTAAAACTCAAACGTGCACAATTCCAGCAATTCTATATAAGTGACCACAGTGCACATTCTTCATTTAATCTTTAACAGCTTGATGGAACAAATTACCCATCTTCTAAACCTCTTCAATCCTTTCGCGTGCAACTGAGATTTGATTCGAGAGAGGAAGATGAAGGGAACATATTTTCTTTTGCATTTCTTCTGTTTAAGATCTTTTTTTCCTTACTTTTTTATTTTATTTTATTTAAGATAAATAGTGGTCAAAAGGGCATAAGACCAAAATTAAATATGGTCCGAGTTACCCTACCATATTTGATATATCCCACCAGCGAGAATAGTGCGGAGCCGTTTGATTTGGGTATAGCTTTTGTGTTGATATATATACAATGTGTAAATTGGTTGACGGGTCGTGAATTGCACGGGCTGCATTCTGGTGCAATATTGCTTATTAGAATTTGCGTAGATTATCAATTACCCTGAATGGGCTTTAATGCTAATATAGATGGGCCGATGATTGAACCTCTGTAAGACTTTCCATGAAGTATTTTCTTAAAAATAAACTACAAATCTATAAACCTACTTATATATCGATTACAATAATTCTAGCATGCACTTGGATTTTAAAAGCTCAATTTTGATTTTAATTTTTTCAAAACAAACACTTACACACCAAACTGTGTGTGTGAGTATTTTTTTTTTTTTTTTTGCAATTGAGGTATTATTGATTTTTGCTTGAGATTTTTTTTTAAAATCTAAACGCATATCATGCATTCAAATGCACACTAGAACTACTCTATATATAGTACTTATTTACAATTTATAAACATACAATTAAAATTCATAAATTAATACTAGCTCCCTTAGCCCAATTTAACGATTTTGGCCACACACGTTCTAAGAAAATACTCATTCCGTTTCAAAATAAGTTTAACATTTTGTCAAATCAGCATCCCAAAGCAAGTTTAATATTTTCATTTTAGAAAACTTTACAACCACACAATACTTATAATTATCCTACTTTTTAAATTTTTTCTCCACCTTTTTATATCTATAGACTTTATATCACAACTTTACAATAAAATACAACATTTCTTAAAACCTGTCACAACAAGAATAAAAATAGTCGCCTACATAATTTGTCAATATTTTTTTTTGTAGTGATTTTGTTTACAACTTGTTTACAAAAATTTCTAATTATGTAGACACCTTCAATTCTCAACCTACAAACAATTTGCCTACGATATTAATTTGTTTACGAAATGAAATTCCTAGGTATTAATTATTACAAACAATTTGCTTACAAGGATCTATCCACAAGTAATTTGTCTACAAAAATGTGTAGGTAAATTTGTAGACAAATTCTTTTTAGGTAAGGAGTGAAAATACTTATATAACTAAAAAATTGTGTAGGTAATTTCGTAGACAATTCCCACTACAAAAAAATTTTGTTGAATTTTTTTAAGCATATTAACAATTTCCGTAGACAATTTTATACCCCCTCCATCCCAATTTTGTTTTCCCGTTTGTCTGTGCGCAGAGTTTAATGCAAGAGTTGAATTTTAGTATTTAAATGATTAAAGTAGTATTGAGAATGATGAATGGTGAATAAAGTAATATTTAAATGAACAAAGTAGTATTGGGAATGATGAATAAAGTATTATTTAAACGAATAAAGTAGTTTCCATTTTAGGGATGAGAAAACAAAATTAGGACGTACCTTTTTTGGCAAATGAGAAAACAAAACTGGGACGGATGGAGTATTATCTTTTAGTATGTGCCAACTCTCCAAATGTTAAATTTATTTTGAAACAGAGGGAATAATTCTATGTATCAAGTAAATATAATATGTAGAATAAATGGATTTTTATATAGATAAATGGTCATTGTAGGATAGAGGATAAAATGGTATTTGAATATTATTACTGTAACAACAAATTTCATGAAAAACACGAAATAAAAATTACAACTTGAATTTCTTCGAATTTGATTTAGGAATTTATGCGGGTTTGACCAACTCTGGACTTGCTCCTCTGATTCTTCTCTTCAGTTGACTTTGACTCGAACAAAATCTTCGTCTTCGATCTCGTTCGGAGTTGAACTTGTAACATTTTATCCAAGGACGGGATGTCTGGTTTTGGATTAAACGCCGATTTGTGGATGAACGCCTTCGAATCTTCGAAGGAAAACGCAGGATCGGAGGGGTTCTGGACCTTAATCTCTGATTGAAGGCTGTTTTTGATTGATTTGAACGAAGAACGGCGAAGAATGATGACGAACACCTTTGAATATTCAAAGGCCTTGAAGAACGCTGTTGAAGCTTCTTCAAATCTTCAAGTAGAAACACCGGATCGGAGGGGTTTTGAGCCTTAATCTCTGATCAGGAGCTGTTTCTGGCGGGTTTGCACGAAGAACGACGAAGAATGCTTTGAGTCTTCAAGAACGGTTGCAAAAAGATTCGCTTGTTGATCGTCTGAATGCTCGTTCGCTTTGGTTGTGTGTGTGGAAATGAATGATGAAGGGGGCCCTATTTATAGGGTGGAGGTTGAGAAACTTTCTTTTCCCGTCGTGCCACGTGGCACATCCTGGTTGGTCAATGTCATTTGATTGACGTGATTTGCGAATTAATCAGATTTGATTTGATTAATTTAGTTCGCTTCCCCTTTTGACGAGATATCATTTAATTTCCGATCTTATGACAAATAAACTGTATTTATTACCCAATATGAGTACCGAAAACTCATTTAATTTAAGTGACTTGTATTGTGTACATTTAATATCAAGTTTAACTATTTAATTCGAGAATTAATTTATTTAAATTCTTAAAATGTAATAGTAAATTTAATTTGATATTAATATTTGTTTGCACATGCGTCACCATTTAATTAGATGCAAATTTTTATTTGCCTACAATTAACAAGATTAGGAATAAAATACTAAGCTGGACAATCCAAAATGGAAACAGAAATTGTCGTACTTTACAATGGGAATACCACATATACATCATTTGGGTTGGTTTGAACTCATTAAATATCAGGTAGTGTTCCCAAGTCTAAATATTTTGAATGTATCCAATCATCATCCCTAGTTATACTATTTATTGCAGCCTAAATATGTAGAATTTTATAACATTACATTTTTCTCAGATAAAGAATTAAATGAAAATAATTAATAATAAGTTTATCATAAAATAATTTGAAAATATCAAATATTTAAGTAATAATATTAATAATTTCATTAGGAGTATCATCAATTTAGTCAGTGTTATATTGTAATTGTTATAAATTTTCTTGAACCCAAAGTAATTACACTCCTGATAAACTTTTTGATACTTCTAATCAAATATACGATACTTTAAAACAGTTTTATAATGACTTTATTACGAACCATTTTTATGTAAAATCTATTTCTTTTTCATAAGTTAGTAAGGGCTTGTTTGTTTTCAGCTTACGAAGTCCGGATGGGGGATGGGCCTCCCCTCGTCCCGGCCATTTTTCGGATTTGCACATCCCATCCCCCATCCATATACACATCCATCCATATTATACACCTACACCCCTATTTTCACATAACTCAATATCTATCAAATCAACTTTATCTTTTCACATTAAATATATATTTTATTAATCTCTATCTTCTACATTATAATACACCATCAATTAAATTAGTACAATATTTATTTTATATTGTTTACAAAAAATTCAATGAAAATATATTAATATTAAATATCCGTAAAATTAATTGATATTTTCATTAATTATGTCTACCATATAAATAAATGCATCTTATAAAAAAATTGTATTGAATATATATCCATTAAAACATTGGTTATTTATTTTATTTTATAATTCATTTTTAGACATAAAATTTAAAAATAAATAAAAATAATATTATGAATCTTTAAAAAAAAAAGAATAAAAATGATATTATGAATCTTTCTAAGACGGCAGACATGTTAAAATGATTTTATAATTCATTATGAATCTTTTATTAATTCAATTGTTTTGTATTTTAATTCAATTCAATTCAAATAATATAATATAATTAAATAATTATATAATTATACATAATAATATTAATTATTTTATATTACAATTCAACACAATCATTCAATCATTACCTCTTTAATAAATAATAATATAATAATACATCATCATTATTGATTTGACATAAAGCCCCATCCACCCCTACTACATCCAACCCAAAACAAACAAATGATTACTATTCACAGGATTTCGCCCATCCACTTTTTTTCCCCATCCAGATTTCCCCCATCCACCTCAAGACGAAAACAAACGTGACCCAAAGGTTAAGGATGTTGTACCTCACTCATTATTAGTAGGTTTGCCAAATCAATATTCAATCTGATTAATGATTAGTACATTTCTAATGATACATTCCCACACGTTAATATTCAATCTGTTGGGTTCATTAACTTGGTCTCAATCTAATCATATTTTTTAAAAGTGAAATATGATATAAATAACAAATTGAACACGTACAAAACTCCCTATTTAATATTATACGGTCAAACAAAATTAGTTTATTTTCCCACTATAGTTGACCTGCGGACTTGGTCAACAGAAATAAGTTTTAATTCTTTATTCAAATACGGGGAAATAAAAAAAAATAAAAAAACGACACATATGATACCATATCATATCAAAGAAGATTTCTAAGAATCAAATCTTAATTTTTTAAAAGATAAACCTGCAAAGAATAATCTTTTAATTAATTTGCGAATATATTTTCAAATAAATACAATAATATTATTAAATGAATATTACAATAATACTGAATGAATATAATAATAAATTTTATTAAAAACTAATTCATTTATCAGCAATTTAAATTATTTTAACATATTAAATTCTTTTAGATCGAAATAGGTTGGTTGGTTTCCATTTTTAGGTAAGATTTAGCCGGTTCAAAAGTGAAACTTCACATTTATAATGGAATAAAATACTAGTTCATCTGGAGCACACTAAAATAAAATAGTGATATATGAGTAAATACGTACTCCTTCCGTTTGACCTTTTTTTTTTTTTTTTTAACTTTTAGTGTGAAGCTTAATTTGTACTCCCTTCGTCCCATGATTTTGTTCATAGTTACTGTTTTCTCGTGTTTTAGCGAACGAGATTTTTATTAGTTTTTAAAATAATAAAATAATTTTTAAGTCACTTTATAATAGAGTAGAGATAGATCTATCAAACCCTACCTTAAAAGTTACTATATCATTTCAAATACTAATAAACAACTCGTCTGCTAAAACGCGAGAATAAAGGTAGTGTAAACAAAATCTTGGGACGAAGGGAGTAGTATTTAAATGAATAAAATATTTTTTCGAGAATGACATATTTTTTAATTTAAGTCAATAAAATAAAATGAATATGTTTTTCTATATAACCATTAGTTGAATTGAATATAATTTAAAAATCTTTGAAAAGGGGTGAATAGTGAAATGAGAAGTTTACTCGGGGACGAAATCACGCAGGTGGTATATATTTTTATAAGTGCACTTTTTTTTAAATGTGTAAATAACTAGGACGGAATAGTTGTTTTCACAAAAAAATATTACTCCCTTCGTCACATAACACATTGCACAGTTGACTTTTTAAAAGAAAAATGAATGCGAGTTGACTTGTAGTATGTAAATTGATAAAATATTTTTTTATGAGAATGTACTGTTCACTATAAGTGCATAAAACAAAACAAAGATATTTTATTGTGTAATTATTTGTGGAATGAGATGTAATTTAGACACCATTAATGTTGTGTGAATAGTAAATTGTGCAATGTGTTTTGGGACGTAGAAAGTAGGTCTTTCCGCTGAAAAATATTAGTTGTTTTTATTGAAAGTATTAGTTATATATTGAAAATAAATTAAAACTCTTCATTAATAACAATTAATATTCTTAAGTAATAAAAATAAGTAACACTTCGATCCAATAGTTTATACTCCCTCCATCCACGAAAATTTTACCCGGTACTGTAGAGCACAGTTTTTAATGAAAATTGATATTTTATTGAAAAAATGAATAAAGTAGATAAATTAAGAGTATTGTGGTGGGTATTGTGAGACCCATTTTTTGTTTGTGAGTGTAGTTTATTTCCAAAAGAGGAATGCGTAAAATTTTGGTGGAGGGACAAAAAAGGAAAGCGGGTAAAAATTTGGTGGACGGAGTGAGTATGAATCAATTTTAATGTGCGAATAATCGGAATACATAAATGATTAGAAGTAACCAGTAAGGTCGGTCACGGCGTCAACGCCCACCACGCCTGCTATGTGTCATGTGTTCACAACAATGCATTTTGCCTTTTTAAGGGGATTCATATTTCAGAGTTGAAGAGAAAGAGAGAGAGACAAAGATGATTGCTGAAATTGTTGAAGGTTGTGTGTATCAAGAACCCTTATCGATCTACAAAAAGGCCTTCTATGGAGCGACCCTTTTGTCGCTGCTCTGTTTGGGCTTCTTTGAAGTAATTGGGAAGCATCTCCAGTATTCCAAATTCTGGAATTCTGGTTCTAAGAAATCTGAAAAAGCTTTGCTTTCGAGTAAAATCGGAATGCTTCTTCTCTACACCCCAGCGTTGTTGGCTTGCGTTTCTTCATTTGGAGTCTTCTCAAATGGTGGAATCAGGTTTCTGATTCTCAAATCAGCACTCACCATTCATTTCCTCAAAAGGGATCTCGAGGTATTGATCTCTCTCTCTCTCTCTCTCTCTCTCTCATTTCCATTTTCTTGAGTTTTTAACATATTTATTTTTTCTTTATACTGCTGCTCCAGTTAATGTCATTTTGTGATATATATAAGGCTGATTGCATCTTTAGGCCCCTAAATTTTTTTGTTTTCAAAGTCCTTATAAAAAAAGAACAAGTGATGATTATAGTGTTTGGATTAACATGGAGGCATAATGCATCAATATTAAAGTGTTGTGTTGGCTCTCAAAAAGAATGCGATGATCATAGACATGGAAACTGCCTCTATGTTTATGTATTCATTGTTGTAGATTTGAAGATAATCATTGTACTTATCGGCCTTCCATTCGTTCTTGTTGGGTGGAGGTGGTGGGGTAGAAAACTTATTAACACTGTCGAACTAAAATGTTGACAAGACCTTTTTGGGTAGTAGTATCACATCGTGTATGTATCTTGCTTTCGTACATTGTTTGAGATAATTTTAATTATCGTCTATGCTTTGGGTTAGTTCTGTTGAGCCAGCACAAGATATATGATTGCAGAAACAATGGATGATAATCATGGAACTGATTGAAACAATCTGCTTTTGTATATCTGGAATTACAACGAATTTGAAGTGCTTTTACTCGATGCATATGTGAGAGATAGGCAGGGCAGAGCCAGGGATTGACCTCATCAGTTTATTCATTAAAAAGGAACAAGAAAAGTAAGGCCGAGTTATACTTCCAGGACTACGCTTGTATTTGAACGCGTGCTTATTTATATAATTGCACGCGTGGAGTGAAATCAACTTGTCTTGGAAATCCAACAATATATGTTCCTCGTTAAATTTTAGCCATTCGAGTGGGCAAGCTGTTATGTTTTAGTTTGTAAATTGATAGCCTATAAGCAACGCACTTGACAAGGCTCATAATCACACAAAACGATAGCATGATCTTTATATCCTATGCTTCGGTCCAATTATAGCAGCTAAAGGATTTGGGTACTTCGTGGAATAGAAACTAGTTGCTGTTTTCCCTTTCTATGCTAATGCTACCATATGACGAATCTCTTTGAAGTTCTTTTGATTCATATATCACAAAACCATTTGCTTGACCTTGTTTTGATCATATATTAGATTATTTCTAGATAGCAATTTTTTTATCATTCAAAATCTGATTAACTTCCTCATGGAGCTCGACTCTTGTACCCGATATATATTAGATAAAAGGAATTGATTTAGCTATCTCTTCTACTCTTTTTTTCAGGTTATGTTCCTTCACAAATTCAGTGGCTTCATGGCTCTAGAAAGTGCAATTATTATTTCAACCTTCTACTTCTCAGCTGCTGCAAGCATGCTTTATCTTCACAACCAAACACTAGGACTTCCAGAGCCTACAATCGACCTCAAGTATCTTGGTCTCGTGCTGTTTATGATCGGAATCTGTGGCAACTTCTATCACCATTACCTTCTTTCAAAACTCAGGAAGAAGAACGATAAGGGGTACCAGATTCCACAAGGAGGTCTCTTCAGTTTGGTGATATGCCCCCATTACCTTTTCGAAATCACTATATTTATAGGTATATCCTTCATCGCTCAAACGATATTTTCCTACTTGACCGCCGTTGGAGTAGCTTTATACTTGCTTGCAAGGAGCCATGCCACCAGAAACTGGTATGTTTCCAAGTTTGAAAATTTCCCTAAGAATGTCAAAGCTTTGATTCCCTATGTGTTTTAGATTTTATGGGGATATGATTGTAATTTACTTGATCAGATTGTGTGTGCTGAAACACTTGTATAAACGTCTTCGTTTTATTATAAACATTCTTGAAATTTAATACTACCATTTTAAGGTTGTCTTTTGTATTCTCGATTTCCCCTAATTGTGTGCATTCCTGGTCTAATGCAACTAATATTTTTCAGTGAAGACAACTAATATTTTTCAGTAAAATAACTAATACTCTTTAAAAATACAATTGATTGCATAGTGCTATTTGGTTTATACACGTTTTTGCCATGAAATAAAACCAGCACATGGTATATGGAAGAAAATGAATGTTTCCGAAATATTAAGTCTTACGAAGATGCAATTATGACAAGAAGACAATACTAAAGTTCTCAAAATACACTAAAACATAAAATGGGAAATCAAAATCTTAACAATTACTCTCAATGATAAATGAGGACAAATAAATATAAAAAAGAAACTGAAAGCACAAACTAACATATGTTCTCGTTTGCTTGAAAATAATGGGAAGCATAGAGTAGATGCTATGTCTGAGAATCCATGGCCAAAATGGTGCTGAGATTCATTGGATTCATGTACTCATTTGAACCAGTCATGATTTGCTGAACTATGAATCTGTTGGCCCTTTCCGATGGGTGGAATGGGTCCCAAAACGCGTAGATATCCCTGTTGGGGCATAAGTTAGAGAGGGCTGTACATAGACCAAGCCCGTTGTACGGCCCTTGTCCGCAACATGCTACCTTTGAGGTCACAAACCCTGTCCAAACCCAAACACATTCTTGATTACTATAGTTACTAGATAAAATGCTGAATGAGAATGAGAATGTGAGATACCGAATGCTTGAGGGTTGCTGATGAAATCGTAGTGAGAAAGCTGCGTGTTGACAGAAATGAAGACGTTTTGTCCGATTTCTGAATTGAGGGACATGAGCATGTCGCTAAGCTGAGGGTTGAAAAGGCCGGCGGCTTGCATGAGATCTTGCGCGCATTCACCCGTCCTGCTTCGCTGGGCCAACTCTGCTGGTACACACCCCAGTGGACCAGTTCCTGTCACCAGCACCCTTCTTGCTCCCAGCTCATAAAGTCTCTGCATGTTTATATTTATTATTCAGTTATGATGACTACATTCCTTATATTTTTTTGAGTCTTGATATTTTTATTTATGAGCTGTTGATGTAAAAGTTGGCTAGTTTTGTTATTTGTAAAAGGGTCAAAAAAAAAAAAAAAAAAAAGGTTTTGAAAGGGAATGTGGTGGTTGTATATATGATTATTGTGTAATAATTTAGATGACTTGTTTTTGAAGTGATTGGGGAGTAGAAATTCACATTTATTTCCATAATATTCATTAATTGCAAGGACACCCACCAACAGTTCTGTGTCCTGACAGTTACTTCTCATAAAAAGCTCTTCAATTCTTTATGCTCTAAATAAATGTGCAAGTTTTTTTTTTTTAAAAATACCAAAAGTTTCATTATTTAAATCACTTCAAATAATTTTCCGATTTATATAAACAGTATCACGTCTCATGTCCTAAACAAAAGTATAGTACCGAGCTCAATCAAGTAGTGATGTGCAATTAAAAATAAGGAAAAAAGAGTAGAGACGTACCAACAAAACTTTACGGTATTCGGAAATGACATAGGGAACGTAGTTTTGGAGAGAAAATTGGCGAGATCTGGCAGAAAATGGAACCAAATAATAATTGTTGACAAAATCGTTGCCTCCCAAAGTAATGAGAACTAATGCTTGGTTCACTAGAGCCTGGGTCTGCTCTGGTCCAAGCAAAGCACTCACCCTTTGCTGATATTGCTGGAAATAATTTAGTTGTTGCCCTATTCTGATTATATTCACCTGCACCAAATTTAATAACTTTGTTAATATATTAATTGGTGTTTAGAACTCATAATAACATGTCTGCCCCATCTTATGTTAATAGTTTGGAAATGTTCTTTTTTTTTTTTTTTTTTTTAGGTCCAAAGGTAATTTAATATGTTTATTACTAATGGACAAGAGAGTTAAATTTATGTTGCCGTATATATAGTCAAATTTACCCAGAGAAGTAAAGATGGATATATATTTTATCTGGGTCAAATTTGGATCCGGTTAATAGATCAATGTGGGGCTAGACTTTAATTATTTTCTATTTTTTTTATTGTAGTATTAACATTTCTTAGCTAGTTTTTATTTGTTTGTATGAAAATGTAACTTATTTTTTATTTTTAAAATTCTTCTGAAAACATACTAATTTAGTTTCCATGCACATGTATCTGACGTGTTTTTTTATACATAAAACACCAAAACTTAACCATGTTTCATTCCAAAATTAAATTAAATAAAATATTTTCAACACATAATATATATATTCCATGCCCTATAATTTGTATTGACTCAAAATGAATCTAGTTAACGTAATATTTTTAAAACTCTAAAAATGCTGGAATTATAATATGAAAAATAAGTAGTGACAGTGAGTATTACATACAAATTTACTTGGAAAATCGACCTCGTCACATTTTAATGTTCTTGACACACATTATTTGTCAAACGAGCTAGGATCTGGTATTATTATTAATTAAAATTAGTTTGTCCCCTCATACATTTAGGTTTTAATTAATACACATTCTTTGTTAATAAAAAAGAGTCACGTCACGTGTGACTATATATTAACAGAAAATTTAATTAAGACAAAACATATTAAAATAAATAAATGAAATTGAGACTTACAAACTGAACTCCAGTATCGTTAAGAACTCCAACTCCAGCAGACGCAAAGTTGGCTCCAATTAGTAATCTTTGGCCGTTAAGAGCTGGACTCAAATACGGCAATGGGGATTCACTTTGACCAATGTTTTGACCTGTCCAAATTAACCACATTAATTATGTCACATGCACATTTTGGTTGCGACATTATTAATATAAAATAAAATAGGAGACTCAACTGATGAGATCGGGGATGTTAAAGCCGTTGGAGAAGCGACCGGTTGCCCTACGGGTCGGGTAGTCAATGCCGTAGGGGGGAGCATCCGCCCGAGCCGTGGTGGCCAAGTAGTTGTTGTTGCCGACGTCGACCAGCGAGTCTCCGAAGACGAAGAACGCTCGAGCCTCGACGCGTGTCGAGACGAGCAATGCGGCCGAAAACAAGGCCAAGACAAAACTAGACATGGAGTGAATAGGTAATGCTTAAAGAAATGTGCTATAACCAAACCCTAGCTAGCACAACCTTATAAACTAGAAAAGAGAGTTGGTAATAGACATGAAGTATTGGGGAGGGAGTATATAAAAGATGAGAAAATGTGGGTAAAATAGTTGTGGGAGTAATGGATGGAGGACCAGTACCAATAAAGGCGATGGAAAAAGCAAGTGGAGGAAGGGTAGTTCCGATGCATTCAATTGGACAGTTGTCTTGGAGGTCAGATGGTTCAAATCATAAGAATGAGCAACCTAAAATTAAGTGAACCACGTAATAAAAACTTGCTATTTATAAAGTGGTTGGATAACTTTTTCCTATTCCAATTATGTGTGTTTATTTAAAGAATTTGGCACTTTGAATACCTTATTTTCAAAATTCTAACACTTGTTTGCTTTGGCCCAACACACACTATATATGCCACTTAATTATCATTAATATTATAAAATACTTTTCCGTCTTTGAAAATTGGTCCTATTTTTTTACGTCGTTTAATACAATATCGGATCAAATTTATAATAAAATGGTTGTTTATAGAAAGTATTTGAAATGAGCTTTTCATTAACGATCATTTTATTGAAAAATGAACCTTAGAAAACCCTGTAATACCCTCCGACATATCGCATTAAACCACGTGCAAAAAAATAACAAATTTTTAGCGACAAAGGTAGTACTTAGCAATTATTGTACTTATCATATGGATTAGGTTAAATTATACTGTGGTCTATCACTGTTGTATTTTATGTGCTTTTCTTAACAGTATTAATTATTATATTAAAAATATTAATTAGTTTGATAGTAATACTATACAATAAAAACAGCTAATGCAGTTTTGGATTTCACCGTTAAACTGATTTGTAGTGTCTCAAAGTATTGCAAAAAGTTATTCCGTCCAATATTACATCATAATTTAGAGTGTAATGTGAATTGTATATGTACATGCAGTTTCGATGAATATATGCATGCATGTCACAAACAAATGTGGGTGTGCCTATATACATGTACACACACTTGTGCGTGTATTTGGTTGTCTGGATATTAATATCTCAATTTAGAATTAATATATATGTATATATGTATACAAGCACAAAATAAACACTACCCAATTAAGAATTTTTAATTAAACAACAAATCTTTATGGCAAGTACTACACATATATACAAATTATAACTATATGAATTAATAGGTGTTCCTATATACGTAATGATAGGTACTGTGCTATGTTTTGTTTTTAACAATAATTATGTCTGCATAATATTAATGTCACAGTTCGAATTTGTATATTTTGCAATACACACACACATTATATGCATATATTTATGGCATTGATTACCTTAGTTGTATTTTATCATGCGATGTTTGTTGCTCATAGAGTTTGATTGGGAAATAGCAGAAAATGCTACATAAAAGGTCATGTGCTAAACATAAATGATATCAACTACTCACATGCACACTCGAATTCTTCATCTCACCTAAATTTATTCTCTCTAACCTAATTGAAAACATCTTGATGCATGTGGCTTGAGATTATAATCTGGTTATGCAGGACTTTTTTAATCACACACACTTATATGCATTTGGTGCAGGATACACTTAGACTTGCCCGAATGAACCAGAACCGTTGATTCTAATCGGCGGCTTGTCGGTTCTGACCGAAGCTAGAACCGGTGATTTTAGAACCGTCACCAAATCGGAACCATATATTACAAGGTTTGATTTTGGTTCCACTAAATCAAAAACCGTAACCGTCGGTTCGAAACCAACGCTTCCATAGTTATACACACATATATATATATAAATCTCAATCCTTGCGATAATTTTAATATTTTGATCTTTTTCATTATTTATAAAAAAAATTAGTTGTACGGTGGATTATAAGTACTAAATTTTAAGTTGTTTATAACTTATTTTGTAAGTTAATTTTTATGTAAAAAATTTAATTGTAATTTGTAGACTTTGTATCTCATATTTTTTAAATTTGTAAATCTTGGTTATTACTTATTTGTATTTTAATTTTATTGTATGTTGAAAGTTGAATACAAATAAAATTTTCAATTGTTTAATTCACTTATTTATTTATTTATTTTACTTGAATTGAGATTTTTTTTACATGTTAGTTATTTAAAAAAAAGAACGGTTCGGAATCGTAAACCACTGGTTTAGAACCGGAACCTAAACCGAAATTGAAATCGGCAGAACCAGAACCACCCAACAATATTTAGCAGTTCGGTTTCGGTTTCACTAAATTGAAACCAAGACCGACGGTTTGAAACCGGAACCGTTGGACAACTCTACATGCACTCACTCAACAGTATAAGGTTATATACACTGAAAAGTTTAAATTGAAAATCGATTTTCAGTGTAATCAAATCATACTTTTCAGTATAAACAATATCAACTGTTGAATGAGTGCATCATACACCAAATGCACAGGAAAGTTACTCTTGTAATCATGATAAATAAATATTAGAATACAATACAAGAAGATTAAAAAATTGTATACGGAATTTTTCAACAAGAAAATTTCATAGTGATGATTACCAATGAAATTTTTTCTAACCATATATGCAAGCATTTTTATTTTTCAATATACATACACATTGCGTAGGAAATCAAATCATTTATGAAGTGAAAATTCTAGATAATTAATTACCTACAAGCTATTTACTAATAAAAATATATATATTTATAAATAATTTGCCTATTAAAATTATTTATAGGTGGAGAATAAGATGCTTATATAACTAGAAATTTTTTAGGCAAGTTGTAGGAATTCCCACTACATAATTTTTTATTGGAAGTTTTGTAGTCATATTGACAGATTTTATTGACAATTTTTTATGAGTAGGTTTTATGTATGAAAATAGTTTATGGTAAAATTTTTGTCAAACTAAAAAAAAAAGTTTATGATACGCTTATAATTAAATTGTTTTAAAGTATCGAATATTTGGTCAGAGCATTTTCAAGAGATTTGAATTATTCTTAATATATAATACAATAATTTTGTGTATATAACACAAAAATGAAATTGTGAATCTAATCAATATATTTTGAATTTTAATATTTTTGGGTGCCGGTTAATTAATTTGTTATAAATATGGAAAAGCTTAAAGTGTCATCAAATCATCATGAATTCAATTTAGCTGCATTTTTATAAGTCATGTTCATTTTATTAATGATGATTTCAGCATTGTAATTACCACAAATAGCCATTCACTCATGTCTTGATGATCCAATTAGTGTTGACTAATTGACTTGTACTACAACTTAAGTTTTAAAATGCACACGACTCCAAGTCTCCAATTAATATGTTCGGTTATGTCTAACTACCATAATCATTAAATTAATGCTTAAACCTATTTGTTTGGATCTAATCTAATTAAAAATAGAAAAGACGGGAGTACGTACGAAGGATATTATTATTTAAATTATTCAATTAGTTATATATCACATAAAAACATTAGATCCACGACCCTATCCAACCAAAACCCTAGGGTGATAATTATTAGCATGATTTTTAATTTCTGACACTACAAACTCCTCAGTCTATTTAGCTTGTATTATATGTTAATAATGATTATGAATTTAGAAATTATAAAGATATACAATGATCGGATGCTGTCAGGCCAGCTATATTATGCTATTATATTTTCAATTGATCATATATGTTCAATAATTTAAACATTGAAGATTTCATTTAAACCAAACAACCAAAAATAAAAAATCAACTTACAATAATTAGTAAAGAGTAAGTCTTGTATGAGACCGTCTCACAATATGAGACAATGGGAATGTGTATAATTAGGACATTGCTCATTAACACTTTGGTAGGGGTGAGTATTAATTTGTATTGTCTCATACAAATTTTTGCCAACAGTAAATTCAAATATATATATCTTCATAAACACATGGGACTAGGTATTTTCACAAAACTTGATTATGTTGCCTAAGAGCATTACTATAATTAGACATGTTGTGAAACCTAGCTAGAAATATGGACAACTAAGAATTAGAAATGAGATATATAGTGTGGTTTGTTTTACTATGTCAACTAAAAAATATATTCCCTCCGATTCAAAATAAGTGTCGTTTTAACTATTTTTTCACGTGTTTTCCTGATTTACTCCGAATTCAAAATATAAGAAATATTTTAGAGTTTATATTAAAATATAACATATCTATTAAAAATTATAAAAATATAATAATTTTTTAGAGATTTATGTGGGGTATATATATCAAAATTTATAATTCTTAATTTGTCCTAAACTCTATAGAACGACAATTATTTTGAATAGGAGAGCGTATATTTTATCATACGTACCGACAGTAACCATAACGACAAAAAATATACTTTTGTCGTTAAATGTTTTAATAAGACAATGCGTTTTCAGTATTTCAGAAAAAATGTACGTAAATATCACATTATTGTTAACAAATGTTTGATCAAACACATTTTTAATCTCCATATATTTTGAAATTACACAATGGAAAAATAAAACTCCAACAAAAAACTTAAGTTAAAAAACCAATAAAATAGCCAAAAATGATTTCACTCGTCATTATAACTTTTTCTTTCTTATCATAATTAGTTTTAATAATATAAAACATGATAAAATATTTATGAAAATTCTACTCGGGCTGTATATGATGGGCTAATGGATAAGGCCCAATATTAACCAATGTGATAAGCTAAAGCAAAATGGACTAAACTGCAAATAGTATTATCTCATTTACAATGGGTTTCATCCATTGGTCCAATTCCAAGTTCCTCCAAATCATTTATTGTAAATTATGTTTATGAAAATAAATCATTTTCGAAATTCAAAGCAAATAAATTATTGATCATGGATTCGACTCATTAAGATATGGAAAAATCTTCAGCGAATTAGAATTACGGAAATTTACGATGAATCCACTAATACCTTTTAGTTATATGACGTAACACTATCTTTTATACGTATCTATAGTGATTTTTTTTTTTTTTTTTGTAATTTGTTACTATGCATTTTACAATCGAATTTGTTACAACTGTGATGTGATTTTGACACATCAGATACAATGTTTCGTGATAATTCCTAATTTATCATATATGCAGACGTGACCCTTGAATGTTGATAAATCAAGACCGGACTTTATATGAATTGATGGACTTTTACTAAAAAATAATGATGACTTTTGGGGGTCAAAATATTTATAGTATATTATCTAGTTATGTGATAATTTCATTTTTTTCTTGTAGCAAAAGACGAAACCCTCGCCCCCTAGGCTCCACCTCCTCATTCATTCATAAATATATTTTCTGTACAAATTTTGGAAAAAACGTTGGATATGTTCAAATTCAAATTTGACTCACAAAAAGTATGTTGACGGACACCTCAAAATCAATTATATCATGAAACATGAAAATCAAGTAAATTTAAAAATGACACATAAACAAAATGCACCAACAATTCATCACAATAAATTCTTTTATTATGTACTCCCGTCCAATTAAAAATATGTTCACTTTCCTTATTTATATACCTACCAAAAATGTGCTCATCAACTTTTACTTGACACTCACAAACAATCATTTTTTTCATACTTTTATCTACTTTTTCTTAAAACCTAGGTCCAAATAAATGATCACATTTTTAATGGTGATTTGTTGTTTATGTGTTTGTTATATAATAATTCTTAATCCTAGACACTAATTTATCATGTTTGATGTTTAAAGAATGCATCTTGTAATAAACAATTATGATGAATATCAGTTGGTACACTAAGACGTGTCCATGTGAGAAGCCTAAAGTTGAAATAGTCAAAACACATGAATATTAATCCCATAATAGACTAATTCATTCCCATTATATTCAAATCCAAGAATTCCATCGAATTCCCAATTTTTTACAGAATTAATTCAAATTCCCCGTGTTCCTAATTTTAGACTCTAATTGTCAAAAGTCAAACCGCGCTTCCTCAGTCAACTCCCAATTTTTTACACTACTACTTCTCTACATATATATACACACAAATCTCACCACCTTCATATCATCCTCTCCAATATTCTCCACTAAAAAAAACCAAATACAAATTTGTTACATTTAAAAAAAAAAAAAAACCCCCATATTGAAAATCATGCATAGCTGCAAATATAATCATATGTTATTCATTTTCTTGATTTTATTATCATATGGTTGTGAAGAAATGATGGGCATGAGGACATTGAATGGAGAACAATGGATGAAGAATAATCTTATTCAATCTCTTCGAGGCCCCGTTCCGCCCTCGGGGAGCAGCCCGTGCACCTACATTCCCGGCGGGTCGACCCGAGGACGGTGCGTTTTGGCCGAAGATTTTTCTGTTGCTGCCGTGGTGGCGCCGCCCGCGTTTCCTCCGGCCATGCCTAATTTTGGTGCAATATACAAAAGTGATGACGAGCCCAAAAACCAGGGTTGAGCTAATTCTTTCATCACTTTTAGGTAGGAAGTTTAATCGAATTTAGTGAGTAAATATATATTTATTTATTATTATTTCTTTTTTCTTTTTCTTTTTTTTTTTGCAAAAAACAATTTGTAATTTTTTTTTTCTTGGAGTAGGATGTAACCATGAGCTCCAGTTCGAAGGTTGTATTGTAATAAACAATAGATACTGTGAATCAAACGTATAATTTTTTTAATTAATCTATGATCTGTTTTTGTGTTGCTTTCTCACCTCATTTTTTGTTTGTTTGATACCAATCATAATATCAAATTGCATAATTAGTTTAATACATATTTTTATGATATTTAAATATTGCCGAACTATACATGGGATTATATGTTATATATTAAATTGTTAAAGAAACTGAAACAATAATAATTAAATTAAAAAAACTAAATTAAACATCATGCAATAGTAATATTACACAATTGACAAATACAAATTAATACCCATCCTATTAAAATATTAATACGTCGTGCTTGAAAGAATTCCGCCTCATCTAAAAGTCCGAACTTATAGAAGGGTGTGAAATTAATTCATTTAATTATTTCCCTTAACACTCCCCCTCACTCATGGGCCGGACTCAATCTTCCCTCTTTGGGGAGGCCCAATGAGTGGACACTTTAATATGGGTGGAGTTGCTTTCAACGGAAATCGAACCCAAGACCTTTGTCTGGGCGTGAGCCTTGTGGCTCTGATACCATGAAAGAATTTCGCCTCATCTAAAAGTCCGAACTTGTAGAAGGGTGTGAAATTAATTCATTTAATTATTTCCCTTAACAGTGCTTAATTTGTACCACATTCCATCATCTCACGACAAGAGACGTCTTATACAAAGCATACTATACATAATTAATTGATTATATAACCCGTTTCCAAACTCAGCTAACTTTTAGATCCCTTTACATAAAAGATGTCATATTTGTAAAATAAGACTTTTGTCCTACAAATTTTGCTTGAACTGAGTTCATACTCTATTTTGCTAAAAGAATCGAATCTTCATACTTCCACTTCAGGGGTCCTTGTTTACAAATTAAAATGTATAAGAAAAGAATAACGATTTAGACTTGTTTTAAATAAGTCGTTTAGTATTCTCAATAATAATATTGTAAAAAAATTGATTACTAATATTAAAATTATTGAGTTATTCCTGCGTGAATTAATAACTATTGCCAATATTTTGAATATTCTCAAAATAAGAAACTAGTCCCATTTCACTAAAATTTAATCAATCCCTTCACAAAGGGCCAAAAGTGGCGGACAACATAGTGCAAAGGCGAGCAATGTATGTAGGGCGCGGTCAAGGTCGAGTCAACTGAGGTGCGCTTAGAATACAATAGGATTTTCAGAGACTAGAACTACAAGTAGTAATAACAAGGAGAAAAATCAGCAGCATGTGCACCTAGTACCATTAGTGCATAAGTTAAAGTCGAAAATTGCTAATTAGGGCTAAATTTATTCAATATATATAATTGTATAAATCAATTATTAAATGAATAACAATCAATAATATAAACTACAAATTAATAAAAGTTAAATGACAGAAAAAAAATACTCAATAAGTTAACAATATAAATCCAGCTTTTAAATGCTAGTAATCCAACTAGACAACTAGACACATTATAAATCAAATTAAGTAGAATTCTCTAAATGACATTGTTTAATACACACTTTTTTTTTTTGGGGTCAGCTGGTCGACTGATGATCGTTTAGCATCTAGGTGCCACCTACACCTATTTTTGGCTTTAATTCAATTTGAAGGATTTAGACAGGTGGAGAAACGAAAAGACAAGGAAAGTTGTGAGAGAGAATCCTCTTTCTCTTTTAAGTTTGGAGATGAGAAGTTTAATTTGATTATTTGGAAGGTGAAAGATGAGGAAGGATAATTTTACAACGAATACTCCTAATTTAAAGGGGGGAATTATGATGATGAATGTGATAATGAAGATAAAATCAGTTTGTGTTTTAGAAAATAGAGAAATAAAGTGAAGAACATAAGAACACAGATTTGTTGACCCAATTCGTCAGGAATGACTACGTTTGGGGGCGTACCAAGCCAGCATATAATTTACTATTTCTTGTGTATGAGATCATTTTATATGGGTTGCAATCTAGGGTTTTAGATGAGTACATAGAATATAATGAAATGAACATATTATCTTCCATCAGTTACTTGTTGATGAAGACACACTAATATATTTTCCTTCAATACTCCCATTGTGCCGAACCAAAAGTGTGGATGGTGCTTGAATGTTGTCTCGCTAAAACTTAACAAGTAACAAAAATCCAATAAGAAATAAATCTTGATCTAAGGGAAAAAGATTTACAATGCACCTTAACTTGAAGCGAAAATACTAACTCCTACTAGTCGCTTCCCCGCAAGCGGACGGGTTCACTGTAGTATGAGTAAGTATAATGACCAAGTATTATCGAACCCAAGGGATGGAGTGTATGCAAATAGATCCCTGAAGATCTACGCGTCGTAGCTAATATGAGTGTAATGTTTTTGGGTTTTTTGAAAGATTAATTGAAACTAAAATAAACTAATTAAACTAAAATACTAAAGAAGACGATTTAAAATTAAGGTTTGTGTTCAATGTAAGAGATGGTGATGCTCAGGATAGGAATCCCTACGTATACTAACGGAGCAGGTACATAATCAAAATAATCGTGACGCACAAGAAATAACCTAAGTAAAAGAATGCAAAGTGAAAGCTCAAGATTCTAAACCCTAATACTTTACCCTAACACTAGACTTCACTAATCCACTAACAAGTTAAAAGATTGTGCTTAATTAATGAGACCCTAATTTAACTAAGCTGATGCGGTCGTCCTCCTTCGCTAAACTGGTAGATGAATTAACCTTTTCTAAACCATCTCGTTAAGTCTACTAGTTATTAAAGAGTGATACGGTCGTCCTCTCCCTAACACGTTCGTACGAAATTCAAAGAAAAAGTTAAGATTGATTTTAAGAATTCATTAATTAAGAGAATTAAAACCCTAACATCACGAGTTACCTTAATTACATACCCACAACCTACTTCTACGAGTTCATCCTACCCCAAGCATGCAAGGGTTTTAGCCGGACATGGTTATAGCGATAACAAAAGCAATTGAATAAATAACGAACATGAACATAATGAATTGAATTGAAAACTTAGAAAGCATAAACTAGGGTTTTGAAAGCAAATAAATTTAAGAACTGAAATTAAATTACTAAGACGAAATTTAAACGTGTACAATAACAAAGGGTATGAAGAAACTAAACTAAAAAATAAAACCGTTATGTGAATTCGTAAAGGAAAACCTCGAAATGTAAATTAAAGTTTGCTCCTCTTTCTCTCCAAAAATTAACTCTCTAAAACGCTCTTGAATCTAATGATGGTAAGTGGTATCCCTAAAAAACGAGCTTGAAACGAGTATATATAAGCAACGGGCCGAATCGTGAACTCATGGGCCGAAAAACGACTTTTAAATCGCAAAACATGAAGGCGCTCGAGCAGACCCGCTCGAGTGGTGGCGCTCGAGCGTGGAGGTCGAATGGTGCAAGTGCTCGAGCGGTGGCGCTCGAGTTGGTCGAGCGCTCGGATTCTTCTGCAAGTTTTGGGGCGCTCGAGCAACACGCTCGAGCGGTGACGCTCGAGCTGCTCGAATGCTCGAATTTTTCTGTAAGTTTTGGGCGCTCGAGCAACGTGCTCGAGCTCTAGTGCTCGAGTGGTCCACTCGAATGACTCCCAAAATTGCTCCAATTAGTACTTTTCTTCTTCAACACTAACACCAATCGTATTCCTTCGATATCTTCTCATCCGGGCATCCGTTTGAGTCGATTCAAAGTCCTACGAACTCCGTTCTTCGCCCTCGATTCACCTACGAGCATTAAGGAGACAAATTCATCAATGTATAGAAATAATGCTCAATTGACTCCAAATACTCGACAAAATCGGCCAGAATTAGGGCATTTCGAGTGGCGAATCATGACAATTTCACGCCTAATCAACCCCCCCAAACTTACCATGTTGCTTGTCCTCAAGCAACGAAATAATAAGTCAAGTGAAATTGTTAAGAATGAGTCAACGAATCAAATCATGCAAGCAAATGAATTTGAGCTTCAAAGATCAATCACTAGTATACTCACCCACCTTCCCTCATCATACTCATGCAACAACAGCAAGAATCACCGAAATCAAACATGGATGTGCTCTCAACGATGTGTTTCACTCCCTCACAAGTGTATATCAATGATAAAGGGACTCACTCAAACAATCAATCACACATATTGGCAGCCATAGACTTGTAAGCACTATCAACTCTGTCCATACTCTAGAAATCAATGCCGAATCAAAAAGGACTTTTCTCAAGGTTGTAATGTAGGCTCTTTGGACATGTGGGATAACAATATAGGGTAAGTGACTCAAGTGAATGGAGAATAGAAACTCAAACTTTGGCACTTCGAGATTAGGAACAGAATACTTCATACATTTTCAATCAACACCCTTTCAATTCCACTACTCTCAACACTTCAATTTTTTTTTCACTCTTTTCACTTTTTTCAATCACTTCACTTTTTTTTTCTCTTTTTTCGCACAAACACATGAGCTCATTTTTTTTCTTTTTGCTCATTCTCAATTTTTCTTTCCCGCAACTCAAATCTCATTCACACCCTTATTTTATCACCACTCAACCATCATAATTCTTTTTTCTCAACTCAATTCAATCCCTTTACTTTCACACTTTCCTATTCTCCACTCAAATTGGGACAAAAAGGCTTCGGAACTGGAATAGTGTTTAATTGTGCTAGCAAATGAAATAGGCTTAAGGCTCAAACTGGCTAACAACGGACAAATATCAATGGTAAGGAAAATTTTGGCTAAGTGACTCAATCAATTCAAAGATGGCCTAAGATCACATTTGACATGTCAAACCAGACACAATCAAGAAGCAAGAGCACACACAAGTTCTAGCATCCTCTAAGGTGATGATCCACTCACAAACGAAGAGATAAAGTAATGCATCAAAATCTCATAAGGCTCAAATCTCACAGCTTTCACATCCATGCTAGTCCTAGTGAATTCTCACTTTCATCACACAAGTACTCAAAAGGAAAACTCACAAGCATACAAGTTCTTTCTCAAATCAATGCTAACTCAAACACTCATACAAAAGACTCTCTAACTCAACCTCAAAATTCACCCTTCTCATCAAGTCACACTCAAAGATAGCAATAAGTAAGCATAAGATGATTAATAGGCATGAAATATGCAACAGCGAATCAGATCAAAATTCCTCCAAGGAGCGTCTCAAGGCACCAAATACCCAAACACACTCAAAGATGAGGGGTGCTCCAGTGCAATGTAACAAGAAGCATAAAAATAAACTCCACCCCCCAAACTTCGACCTTGCGAAGACGTCTAAGTTTGGGGTTGTGGGTTACCTCAACCAAACAATTTAGTTTCTCTCAACAGCGTTGCACACTCCCTTGTTTGAGTTCCTCCCTTTTGAGTACTCCATGGTACCTTTACTCCTTCGAGACAAGCCTAAAAAATAAACTCTCAAATACGAGGTTAAAACTTACGATTCAACAACACCCTAATAACATAAAACTCAAATAACTAAAAACACTCAAAAGCAAATAAAAATGGGTTGCCTCCCATTCAGTGCTATTTTTAAGGTCCTCATGCCGGACCAAGCTCAAAGGAGCTTATGGGACATCATACTCAAATTTACCTCCCCTACTCTTATAAGAGTGGTGCTTGCATGTCTTTCCTTGATGCCCTTCCATCATGAACTCTTTTGCTTCCTTCTCATCCCTAAGTGTTATGGGTCTCAACTCCTTCTCACCTTTATCTGGAGGCGTCTTACCAAACAGGTTCTTGAATTTGGACTTTTTCTTCTTATCTTCTCCTTTCCCTTCCAACTGGATCACGTCCACCTTTTTCACTTCTTCATCCTTCAATTTCTTCTCTTTATCACTATCAACATAATCAAGAACATAATGCTCATGTGTTAAATTATCAAGTGAATGATTAACGAAATCATGAACATGAGAAAGATTAGAGATAGGAGGTGTGTCTTCAACACGAGGATCAATTGAATCCATGCAATACAAACTCTCATCCTTCTTCGGGTGCTTCATGGCTTCATATAGGGAAATCTTCACTTCTTGATCATCAACCTTCAACGTAATCTTCCCATTTGCCACGTCTAGCACCATCCCCGCCGTTGCTAAGAACGGTCTTCCCAAGATCAGGGGCACGTGCTCATCTTCCTCCATCTCTAGGATCACGAAATCGGCTGGAAAAATGTGCTCTCCAACTCTCACGAGGACGTCTTCAACCACTCATTGAGGTCGAGTAATAGACCGGTCGGCTAGTTGAAGCGTCATCATTGTGGGTTGAAGTTCAACACCTTCCAACTTCTTGAAAAGCGACAAGGGCATAAGATTTATGCTCGCTCCGAGGTCGCACAACGCTCTCTTTTTGATCCCGTTCCCAATATCACAAAGAATGGTGAAGCTCCCGGGATCCTTCAGCTTTGGAGAAAGCGCCTTGTGCACTAATGCACTCACCTCATGGTTCAGCTGCACCAACTTCGGCTCATCCACTCGCCGTCTTTTCGCGATAAAGTCCTTCAAAAACTTTGCATAGTTGGGCATCTGTTCCAAAGCATCATAAAAAGGAATGTTAATATGCAATTGTTTAAACTCATCAAGGAATTTAGCGAATTTCTCATCAAGCTTCTTTTTCATGAAGCGTTGTGGATATGGGACGGGTATCACAGATTTGGGTACCCCTCATTCATCTTTCTCGGTCTCTTTCACTTTCTCCCTTGCTTCCTTTGCCTTCTTCCACTTAGGAACTCTCTCACACTTCTCAATGCCTTCCTCTTCAAGCTCTTTGCTCGCTTGAGTGCTTTCACCCTCAACCTTCTTCTCAACTCTCATCTCTTCAATCTCATCTCTATCTTGTGGTGTCTCAGAGTCAGCAGGCATCTGAGGACCTTCATAGTTGGTTCCATTTCTTAACTATATAGCCTTGCAATGCTCTTTCGGGTTCCCCTCCGGCATGGAAGGATACTTACCCGACTCCCTATTCAATGATTTTACAATTTGGCTTATCTGGAACTCTATTGAGGTGAACCGCCTATTGTTCTCTTGCTGAATTTGATTCAGCTCTACATCTCTCTTTTGGAGTTCTTGATCACGCTGATCACCTTTCTTATGCAACTCCTTCACATCTTACTCCATAGAGGACAATCTCTTGCAACCTTTCTCCACCTTCTGAAGGATAGCTCTCAACATCTCCTCAGTTGAGGCACCGCCTTCTCCACCAGGAGGTTTAGAACCCGGATCAACACCTGGAGGAACTGTAATACTCGCCTTCGGGTTAGCATAAGAAAAATTCTCGTTCTTCCTCCATTGGTTCTGAGGAAGCTGCTGGCCTCCTTGGTACCCTTGTGTGTTCCTCCATTGATTTTGAGGCGGCTGTGGGCCTGGAGGTACAAATGGTTGGCCATAAGAAGGTCTTCCTTGAAAATTTTTACCTTGTGGATACCCATTCTGATTGTAATAAGGACCTCCCATATAGTTGGCTACTTCTTGCTGAATTGTGGGCTTGTCCTCTTGCTCATTCTCTGCTGCATTCCCTCCAACCATATTCTTCCCCAACTCAAGATTATTAATCTTTTCCATCATGGCCATCAACAGCCTTCTCGTTCCTTCACCTTCCTCAACCTGATGAACTCTTTGGAAATCTGCGTCCACATTCCAAGCCCCGGCACTCGTGACAATGTTGTCCACAATCTCTCTACACCTCACTATTCCTTGATTCAGGAATGATCCACTAGCACATGCGTCTAGATGGTCTTGCCCAGTCTTGTTGGCACCACTATAGAAAAATGCCATCACATCTCCCTCATTGTACCCGTGCTGTGTGCACTCTATCAACATGTTTGAGTATCTCTCCCACGCTTGACGTAGGTCCTCTCCTTGCTTTTGGCGGAAGGAAGAGATCTCAATCCTTGCTTTGATCGTTCTGGATGGAGGGTAAAATCGCTCGAGGAACAGACGCTCGAGCTCGGCCCAAGTGGTAATACCTCCCTGTGGAAGCGTATTATCGTACCACTCTTTAGCTATTCCCGTCAATGAGAATGAGAACAACCTAAGCCTCTTGACATCTTCAGACATGCCATTGTAATTGAAAGTGGGGGCTATCATTAGAAAACTCCTCAGGTGAGTATGAGGATTCTCCTTCCCGATCACCCCCTTGAACTGGTTCTCTGTAAGCAGTTTAGAATTCCCGGGGAAATCGAGAAGTTATTTGCCTCAACAGGAGGCAATGCCACTCCATCATAGTACCATTGTGGCTGCGCTGCAAATCTTCCTCGAATAGCCATATTTTGATCTGCGTTCTGAGGAACGTGTTGAGGATTAGCAGCTGGTACATGTACTTGTTGGGGTGGTGGTTGGTAAACAGGTGGTGGATTGTAAACTGGAGGTGGAGGGTACGGATATGGATAAGGTGGGTATGGGTAAGGTGGGAAAGGCAAGTTGTTTTGTGGTAAGTTAGGATGTGGGTAAGCAGGGTTGTTATGAGGGTTTTGAACAAGGTTGTGAGCTGGATTGTCTACGTTTTGTGTATCCGGGTTCAGGCTCTGGCTATCCCCTAAAGAAACTTGATTCTGGCTACCACTAACTCCAGTGTCTTCAACTCGGCCCAATTCCTGATTGAATTCATTCGCAGCATCATCCAACTCATTAGAGATGTCCATTGGTTCTTTCCCTCCTCCGGCAGTATTCATTCTCCTAAAAAAAGCTCGGTTCCTTCTAGCTATCGTCTCAGGGTCCAACGGTATTCTCTCTTCATTCGTATTGCCTTGTGAGCGTGTTTTCATATACCTGACACACTAGCAGAAGGATCAAAACGCAACTGCCGAATGAATAAAAATAAAACTAAAACAGAAAATAAAGCACTCACTACTAACTACTAAGCTATCTACAAGTCCTATTCAAAAGACATACAACGCCATCCCCGACAACGGCGCCATTGACTTGAAGCGAAAATACTAACTCCTACTAGTCGCTTCCCCGCAAGCGGACGGGTTCACTGTAGTATGAGTAAGTATAATGACCAAGTATTATCGAACCCAAGGGATGGAGTGTATTCAAATAGATCCCTGAAGATCTACGCATCGTAGCTAATATGAGTGTAATGTTTTTGGGTTTTTTGAAAGATTAATTGAAACTAAAATAAACTAATTAAACTAAAATACTAAAGAAGACGATTTGACTAAGGTTTGTGCAAGTAAGAGATGGTGATGCTCAGGATAGGAATCCTTACGTATACTAACGGAGCAGGTACATAATCAAAATAATCGTGACGCGCAAGAAATAACCTAAGTAAAAGAATGCAAGGTGAAAGCTCAAGATTCTAAACCCTAATACTTTACCCTAACACTCGACTTCACTAATCCACTAACAAGTTAATAGATTGTGCTTAATTAATGAGACCCTAATTTAACTAAGGTGATACGGTCGTCCTCCTTCGCTAAACTGGTAGATGAATTAACCTTTTCTAAACCCTCTCATTAAGTCTACTAGTTATTAAAGAGTGATACGGTCGTCCTCTCCCTAACACGTTCGTACGAAATTCAAAGGAAAAGTTAAGATTGATTTTAAGAATTCATTAATTAAGAGAATTAAAACCCTAACGTCACGAGTTACCTTAATTACATACCCACAACCTACTTCTACGAGTTCATCCTACCCCAAGCATGCAAGGGTTTTAGCCGGACATGATTATAGCGATAACAAAAGCAATTGAATAAATAACGAACATGAACATAATGAATTGAATTGAAAACTTAGAAAGCATAAACTAGGGTTTTGAAAGCAAATAAATTTAAGAACTGAAATTAAATTACTAAGACGAAATTTAAACGTGTACAATAACAAAGGGTATGAAGAAACTAAACTAAAAAATAAAACCGTTATGTGAATTCGTAAAGGAAAACCTCGAAACGTAAAATTAATGCTTGCTCCTCTTTCTCTCCAAAAATTAACTCTCTAAAACGCTCTTGAATCTAATGATGGTAAGTGGTATCCCTAAAAACCGAGCTTGAGACGAGTATATATAAACAACGGGCCGAATCGTGAACTCATGGGCCGAAAAACGACTTTTAAATCGCAAAACATGAAGGCGCTCGAGCAGACCCGCTCGAGCGGTGGCGCTCAAGCATGGAGCTCGAATGGTGCAAGTGCTCGAGCGGTGGCGCTCGAGCTGGTCGAGCGCTCGGATTCCTCTGCAAGTTTTGGGGCGCTCGAGCAACACGCTCGAGCGGTGACGCTCGAGCTGCTCGAATTTTTCTGTAAGTTTTGGGCGCTCGAGCAACGTGCTCGAGCGCTAGTGCTCGAGTGGTCCACTCGAATGACTCCCAAAATTGCTCCAATTAGTACTTTTCTTCTTCAACACTAACACCAATCGTATTCCTTCGATATCTTCTCATCCGGGCATCCGTTTGAGTCGATTCAAAGTCCTACGAACTCCGTTCTTCACCCTCGATTCACCTACGAGCATTAAAGAGACAAATTCATCAATGTATAGAAATAATGCTCAATTGACTCCAAATACTCGATAAAATCGGCCAGAATTAGGGCATTTCGAGTGACAAATCATGACAATTTCACGCCTAATCACACCTATGTTGCGACTCCTCCTGAAGTCTACACGTTTCACATGATACGTTCATTTATCAAGTGATTTCAGAAAGTCTACACATCTCAATTCTTTAAGATGTTCCTCAAAGATTGTCTTGGACAATGATTATATAAATAGATCAGCCTCATTTACTTTAGAGCTTGAATCTTGAGTAAAACTTATTGTTGATGGTTATAGAAGACTTCAGTGATATATACTTCATATTGTCACCTTTGATGTAGTCAATTTCATCTATTTAACATAAGAAACATGTTCTTCATATACACATGTGGTCTCTCCAGTGGTGAACTCTAGTCACTGCTTCTTTGAACATGTGTGGTGATAGATCTCTATCAAATACACTCTTGAACTGCTTCATGTAAGACAATATCTCTGAATTGTTCGAAGAGGTGTCTATAAGAGTTTGATTAGTTGATCTCCAAGATATAGTTGTGTTTTCCATAGTAAATTCATAATCATTTTGGAAACATTTTATGTGGATCAGAAATATGCAAAACCATATAGTACATCCTTTGGCATATAGGTGTATGGGTAGTTTCAACATTTTCTTAAGGTCCACAATTTCATTTGGGTCCCTGAAATATTTACTTAAATGAATAGCGAACCCTTGTAAATGGTTTTTCCTTAAGTATCAGAGTACATTCCTGACACCATTCCTAAAACATTGTATTGGTCCTGAACGAAATCTAGCTAACAAGTTAATTGAGAAAGTAATATATGGTCAAGTGTATTGAGCTAATTACAATAATGCGCATGTTTCACTTAAGTAGGGAATTTCATCTCCCAATAACTCTTCGTCATCTTCCTTCAGACGAAATGGATATATCCTTAAATTCCAAATTTCAACCAATCATGGGAATGCTAATCAGATGCATTTTGTCCATATTAATTTGCCTGAACATCTTCAAGACATATGCAAACTGGTGGAAAAGTATTCCACAAACTCAATGTTCTAGTATAAAGTTTAGACAAAACTGAGTTTTCCCAAGATCCTTTATCTCAAAACCGGATTTCAAATATTCATGGTCCTCTTATTTCATGAAGAATATCTATTATGTTCATCCATCAACATAAATAATTGCAATTATTTTCTTTATGAATGCACATGGTCACTATTCATCGTTCTTATAACCTTTCCCAATCAGGTAGTCACTTAGACGGGTATACCACTTCCGCCTGATTATTTCAATCTAATTGCAAACACACTCCGTGGTTTAAAGTCACTTGATTTGGGTAATAGATGTCATCAGACACTTATATATCTCTAAATTAAGATCCCCATAGAGATATGTCATAACGATATTCATAAGCTGCATCTCCAATCCTTCGAAAATTAACTAAGTGCTGGGACATTATGACGTCCATTACGGGAGTTTGTCTTCTCATACTCAATCCAGAGCGTTGTGAGAAATCTTGCGCTATTTTAAGAAAATTTTTATATGTCAAGACCTTATATTTCTCATTACGCTTTATGACAAAGACTCAATTATGTCCTACAGGCTTTACACTTGGTCGGACTAGCACTATCAGACCAAATACCTTTCTCTTTGTCAGAGAATTAAATTCTACATGGATTGCTTTTATTCATTTAGGCCAATATGCTCTTGGTTGACACTCTGCAACCGAGCGTGGTTCGATATTATTATGCTCTATACTTTCTTGAGCAATAATATAAATAAATACATCATCAATCTGCGTACAATATCTATCCATCGACTTATATGCACTCTTATATTTATATAGAGATTTTTCATTCTCTGGAATCATATCAAACATCGGAGCGTCCTCCAGTAATGATTCATGGACATAAGTTTAATCAGAGATAATCTCATGAGATGTATTCTCAATATTAATGATCAATGTGTTAGATTGTGCCTGATTAGGCGTGAAATTTTTAGATATTAGAGCTAGAAATGCCCGAGTTTTGGTTGATTTTGTTGAGTATGTGGAGTCAATTGAGTATTATTTCTACAATTTGATGAATTTGTCTCGTTGATGCTCATAGGTGAATTGAGGGCAAAAAATGGAGTTCGTAGGACTTTGAATCGACTCAAACGGATGCCCGGATGAAAAGATATCGAAGAAATACGAATGGTATTAGTGCGTGAGAAGAAAAGTATTAGCTGAAGAAGAAGGAGGACCACTCGAGTGGGTCCACTCGAGCGCCATTGCTCGAGGAGGAAGATGGTTCGAATGCCCAAAACTTACAGAAGATTTCGAGAGCTCGAACAGCTCAAGCGCCACCGCTCGAGCCCTTGTGCCATTCGAGCAGCACCACTCGAATGCCTTCATTCGAGCCCCTGCACCATTCGAGCTATTAAGCTCGAGCGCCTCAGCCCTTTTACCTTCAGATTCGTTTTTCGGCTGTTGACAGGCATTTTTGTACGGATAGATATATGTGGCTATTTAGGGTATGCCCGACAAACAATAAATATAAACGAACACGAACGATGGGGGAAGAACTTTCGTTCTTCCCTCGAATGTGAGAGCCTCTTGGATATATGAGAAATGACGAAGAAAAGTGAATCATTTACAATGAGGGGGGGACCCCCTATTTATAGAGGTTCACCCCCAAAGGCCCAAAAGTGGCCCTGAACTCGTCTCAACCCTTTATTTTAGGGATTTATTACAATATTAATCTAACAATCAACAGTAGACCTATAATACATTAAATGCTCTTTTCTGATATAGACCCTCGATCTTGTCGGGTCAGTGTGTCTTTGGGAATCTGACCTCCTGTCAGGCGAGGATATTTCCTGCTGTAACAATTGCCCCCAAGATTGGGCTCTGATTGCGGCCAGAGTTCGATCTTGATTTGTGCTTCAAATAGGTTTTGTCCCCGAGCCTGAAAACAGGATAGCTCGGATGCCCCGGAGGAGTCTTCGACAAAAGGGTCCGTGATGGGCGAATCTTCAGTGTAACCTTCGAATATTCAAACCTCAAACAAATCGGTCGGGTTAGGTGGGGTACGATCTTCCGTCGTGCCCCCGAGTCGGGTACCATTACGTTCAATTAATAAAGAGTTTTTGCTGCTGGCCGGCATTGATTTTAGTAATAGGGCGGTAAGGACCGCGATGATAAATCAGTGAAGTGCTTAGGCCGCTTGCGGGTAGCGACTTCACGGACAACAGATTGACTTAACAATCAATTAAAAGATAAATCAACGGATTAATGAGTGAAGTGCTTTAGCCGATTGACGGGCAGCGATTTCACGATGATGGAATTGAGTTAACAACCGCTTAAAAGATTAACCAACAGGTTAATGAGTGAAGTGCTTTAGCCGATAGACGGGCAACGACTTCACGATGATGGGATTGAGTTAACAACCGCTTAAAAGATTAACCAACAGGTTAATGAGTGAAGTGCTTTAGCCGATAGACGGGCAGCGACTTCACGAAGATGGGATTGAGTTAACAACCGCTTAAAAGATTAACCAACAGGTTAATGAGTGAAGAGCTTTAGCCGATAGACGGGCAGCGACTTCACGAAGATGGGATTGAGTTAACAACCACTTAAAAGATTAACCAACAGGTTAATGAGTGAAGTGCTTTAGCCGATAGACGGGCAGCGACTTCACGAAGATGGGATTGAGTTAACAACCGCTTAAAAGATTAACCAACAGGTTAATGGGTGAAGTGCTTTAGCCGATAGACGGGCAGCGACTTCACGAAGATGGGATTGAGTTAACAACCGCTTAAAAGATTAACCAACAGGTTAATGGGTGAAGTGCTTTAGCCGATAGACGGGCAGCGACTTCACGATAATGGGATTGAGTTAACAACCGCTTAAAAGATTAACCAACAGGTTAATGAGTGAAGTGCTTTAGCCGATAGACGGGCAGCGACTTCACGAAGATGGGATTGAGTTAACAACCGCTTAAAAGATTAACCCCAACAGGTTAATGGGTGAAGTGCTTTAGCCGATAGACGGGCAACGACTTCACGAAGATGGGATTGAATTAACAACCGCTTAAAAGAATAATCAAAACGTCTAGGACGTGATATATTACGGCCACAAGTGGGCGAAAGCGACGTGGGTCAGTCGATGCCGGTGAAGGCGGACTGGTCGATGCCGTTAACATGGATAAACCAAAACAGAGAATAGATTAGTTAACGCCGGTGAAGACGAACTAAACAACACCTCGTCCATTAAGGCGGACCGTCAATGCCTAACAGGCGGACTAATCAACGCCTAAAAGGCGGATTACTTCGCCACTCCAGGCGGATTACCTCGCCACTCCAGGCGGACCGTCAACGCTTAACAGGCGGACTAATCAACGCCTAAAAAGCGGATTACTTCGCCACTCCAGGCGGACCGTCAACGCCTAACAGGCGGACTAATCAACGCCTAAAAGGCGGATTACTTCGCCACTCCAGGCGGATTACCTCGCCACTCCAGGCGGACCGTCAACGCCTAACAGGCGGACTAATCAACGCCTAAAAGGCGGATTACTTCGCCACTCCAGGCGGATTACTTCGCCATTCCAGGCGGATTGTCGACGCCTAAAAGGCGGATTAACTCGAGTAGACTAGTTGATGCATGTGAAGGCGAACTAATCAATATGTCTACGCTTAAAAGGTGGACTAATCAACGCCTAAAAGGCGGATTACTTCGCCACTCCAGGCTGGCCGTCAACGCCTAACAGACGGACTAATCAACGCCTAACAGGCGGACTAATCAACGCCTAAAAGGCGGATTACTTCGCCACTCCAGGCGGATTACTTCGCCATTCCAGGCGGATTGTCGACGCCTAAAAGGCGGATTAACTCGAGTAGACTAGTTGACGCCTGTGAAGGCGAACTAATCAATACGTCTACGCCTGAAAGGTGGACTAATCAACGTCGAGGAGACGGATTACTTCGCCACTCCAGGCGGATTGTCGACGCCTAAGAGGCGGATTAACTCGAGTAGATTAGTTGACGCCTGTGAAGGCGAACTAATCAATACGTCAATGCCTGAAACGGCGGACTAATCGACGTCGAGAAGACGGATTACTTCGCCAATCTAGGCGGAATGTCGACGCCTAAAAGGCGGATAAACTCGAGTGGATTAGTTGACGCCTGTGAAGGCGAACTAATCAATACGTCAACGCCTGAAACAGCGGACTAATCGATGTCGAGAAGACGGATTACTTCGCCAATTTAGGCGGAATGTCGACGCCTAAAAGACGGATAAACTCGAGTGGATTAGTTGACGCCTGTGAAGGCGAACTAATCAATACGTCAGCGCCTGAAACGGCGGACTAATCGACGTCGAGAAGACGGATTACTTCGCCAATCTAGGCGGAATATCGACGCCTAAAAGGCGGATAAACTCGAGTGGATTAGTTGACGTCTGTGAAGGCGAACTAATCAATACGTCAACGCCTGAAACGACGGACTAATCGACGTCGAGAAGACGGATTACTTCGCCAATCTAGGCGGAATATCGACGCCTAAAAGGCGGATAAACTCGAGTAGACTAGTTGATGCCTGTGAAGGCGAACTAATTAATATGTCTACGCCTGAAAGGCGGACTAATCAACGCCTAAAAGGCGGATTACTTCGCCACTCCAGGCGGGCCGTCAACGCCTAACAGGCAGACTAATCAACGCCTAACAGGCGGACTAATCAACGCCTAAAAGGCGGATTACTTCGCCACTCCAGGTGGATTACTTCGCCATTCCAGGCGGATTATCGACGCCTAAAAGGCGGATTAACTCGAGTAGACTAGTTGACGCCTGTGAAGGCGAACTAATCAATACGTCTACGCCTGAAAGACGGACTAATCAACGTCGAGGAGATGGATTACTTCGCCACTCCAGGCGGATTGTCGACGCCTAAGAGGCGGATTAACTCGAGTAGATTAGTTGACGCTTGTGAAGGCGAACTAATCAATACGTCAATGCCTGAAACGGCGGACTAATCGACGTCGAGAAGACGGATTACTTCGCCAATTTAGGCGGAATGTCGACGCCTAAAAGGCGGATAAACTCGAGTGGATTAGTTGACGCCTGTGAAGGCGAACTAATCAATACGTCAACGCCTGAAACGGCAGACTAATCGACGTCGAGAAGACGGATTACTTCGCCAATCTAGGCGGAATATCGACGCCTAAAAGGCGGATAAACTCGAGTGGATTAGTTGACGCCTGTGAAGGCAAACTAATCAATACGTCAACGCCTGAAACGGCGGACTAATCGACGTCGAGAAGACGGATTACTTCGTCAATCTAGGCGGAATGTCGACGCCTAAAAGGCGGATAAATGTTTGTAGTCGAAAGGTGTGACCATGTTTTAAATATGAGTTAATTACCCGGTGAGCAACCTCAATGATTTTTTCGAAATTATATTCGAAGTTTTAGAATAACTGATTGTATTTAATTAAATTCAGTGTCATTTAATTAGTTTTTGATATCACAAAATGATCTTAGGATATGTATATCCATGCCCCCGCTTTTAATATGTATGAAAACTTACGAGTTAAGATATATATTAAAAGGAAGTGCCAAATGAAAATTGTATTTCAAAAATTGCCCCCGCTTTGAATTTTCGAAATACGAGTATATGCCCCCGCTTTTAATATATATGAAACTTACGAGTTGTAATATATATTAAAAAGAAATTGTCGAAATAAACCTGATTCGAGTGGGCAAAGGACTGCCCGTAGATTTTTCGTTGATGAAGAGGCTCCAGATGCTCGTCCATTAGCTGCTGCCTTTTTTTTTTTTTTTTGGCCTCTCTCCTTTCAATTGAAAGGCAGGCTCGGCAAGTTAACTAAATTTAGCCCATTATTACAGACTGAAAGATGGTTCAACTAAATTAAATAAAAAGGCCCAACAAAATAAATAAACAGGCCCAAATATTTAAGGGCCCAGCAGCAGTTCACTTGGCCCATTCTTACCTACTTGGACCAATTGTCTTTCCCCAATTCACAATCCCAGAATTTAAGTCGAGGTCGGGCAGCGGCGAGGATGTGAGTTTGGCCGCGAAGAGCTACTGGAAGGATGCTGGCGGCGCGGGAAGGCCACGCCTTTGGCGGCTTGCGCGTCGTGGGCGGGCTGGACGGCCGCTGGGGCCGGCGACGAGCGGCGACACGTTGAGGGCGGCGGCCGAGGGCGCCACACGGTGGTGCGTGAAAGCTGGTCGGCGTGGGTCGGCACCGAGGCCGCGCTTGTCGGGCAGAGGCATCGGGAGGTTGATCGCGGGTAGGCGACGGCGATTGGCCGAGTGGGGAGCAGAGGCGGGTAGGCGGTGAAGCGGGGATGATGTGCGTCCGAAAACCCGTTTAGTCGTCGGGTAGGATTGCGGGCGGCTGCAGTCTCCGAGGAGCAGCGGGTAGACGGTGGTTGCGGGCTGTGGGGGCGTCGTGGAGGCCGTGACCACGGGGTCGGCGTGCGAGCAGCGGGGAAGCGGGCGGCGGCCTGCTTCGAGCAGCGGGGAGAGGTGGGTGCACGGTGGATATCGGGATGGGCGGCGCGTAGGCAGTGGCTCGGCTTGGTCCTCGGACGTGATGGCAGTGATCCTGCCCGGCGATGACGGCTGTTCGGGGATGCTTGCGCGGCGACGCGGGTTCGTCCAGCGGGTAAATCGGCGAGGAGCGGCGGCGTGGGGAGGCCCAGGCCGCGAGGCGGCGATGCGGGCAGGAGGGCGCGGTGGCGACGGTCGGGGAGCGAGTCCGGCCGTGCGGCTGCGGGGAGACACCAGGCTCGGGCGGTGAACGACGGTCGGAGACCGCTAGACCCCGCGGGTAGGCGGGTGCGGCCTCGGCGGCGCACGGATCGAGACAGAGAATCATTTGACTTTTCAACGCACGTTGAGAAGTGTGCCAAAAGAAGACTGACCACAGAAAAGTCGGCACATCCTTCGAGGCGGTGGTTGGGGATCTGAAAACAAAAACAGTGTACCCTTTTCTTTGGCCCTGCTTGAACGTTTAACAGTGCGGCTGTGCTCCGGCGGGCGACGGAGGTGGACGGAAAAGACGCTCTATTGATGGAATTTTTGGGAGGAAGACCATTGGGACGGTGGAGTGGCGACCTTGGTGGTTTCTTGCGCGTGTGGGGAGCATGGCGGTGAGTTTGGGGACTCGGCGGCTGAGCTCCGTCGCCGGAAACGACGGTAACACTTCGCCGGAAAGGACAGCTACTATCTTTTCTTCTTCTCTTCTTCTTGGCTAGCTGTTGTTGTAGCTTATGAAATGGGCTTCTTGAATTTC
This sequence comes from Ballota nigra, assembly GCA_947034835.1. NCBI lineage: Eukaryota > Viridiplantae > Streptophyta > Magnoliopsida > Lamiales > Lamiaceae > Ballota > Ballota nigra. The sequence continues at coordinate 59,208,078 of OX344725.1, forward strand.
TTGTCTTCCTCTCCTTAGCTAGTTGCGTGCGTGAGTTTTGCTGTAAGTAAGAAAATGTGTTTTGGTTTTGTTTTCTTTGAATGCTTGTTTGGATGAATACGTGGGCTTGCTACTGTAGGGATGAGAAATGGTTTCCTTCTTGGATAGCTGCCGGAATCTCCTGTTGTAGTCAGGAGAATAAACTTGTTGAACTTTTCTTGTATGATATAGATCGAAAAGGTTTTTGGTTTATGGAATCTGGTTTTTTTATTTTGAGGGAGGATCTTCGTGTTCATCCATCGAGATGAACCCGAATCGTCCCTTCTTCTAGCGCCAAATTGTTGACAGGCATTTTTGTACGGATAGATATATGTGGCTATTTAGGGTATGCCCGACAAACAATAAATATAAACGAACACGAACGATGGGGGAAGAACTTTCGTTCTTCCCTCGAATGTGAGAGCCTCTTGGATATATGAGAAATGACGAAGAAAAGTGAATCATTTACAATGAGGGGGGGACCCCCTATTTATAGAGGTTCACCCCCAAAGGCCCAAAAGTGGCCCTGAACTCGTCTCAACCCTTTATTTTAGGGATTTATTACAATATTAATCTAACAATCAACAGTAGACCTATAATACATTAAATGCTCTTTTCTGATATAGACCCTCGATCTTGTCGGGTCAGTGTGTCTTTGGGAATCTGACCTCCTGTCAGGCGAGGATATTTCCTGCTGTAACATCGGCCCATGAATTCCCCAAACGGCCTGATGCATATATATACTCATTTCGAACACGATTTGAAGGAGAACACATCACTTTTAGAGTTCGTTTGGAGAGAGAGAAGAGCACGAGAGACGAGCAAGCTTTATTTTACGTGTAATCGAGGTTTACTTTACGAATTCTTAGTTTTGTTTTAGATTTGCAGTTATTTCGTTAGCTCGTTGATATTGAATACTTAAGACTTCGTTTTATTAATCTGATTTCAGTTTTTAGCATTTATTTTCTTTCTTAAAACCCTAGTTTATGTTTGACAGTCATTTAGTTCGTATAATCATGTTTATGTTCGTTATTTCTTCAATGGTTTTTGTCATCGTTAAAACCATGTCGGGCTAAAACTCTTGTATGCTTGGGGTAGGATGAACTCGTAGAAGTAGGACGTGGGTACATAATTAAGGTAATTCGTGATGTTTAGTTTTAATTCTCTTAATTAATGAATTCTTAAAACCAATCTTAACTTTACCTTTGAATTTCGTTCGAAAAGAGTTAGAGAGAAGACGACCTTATCACTCTTTAACAACTAGTAAACTTAACGAGAGGGTTTAGAAGGGGTTAATTAATCTACCGGTTTATCTAGGGAGGACGACCGCATCACATTAGTTAAATTAGGGTCTCTTTAATTAAGCACAGTCTATTAACTTGTTCAGTGGATTAGTGAAGTCGATTGATAGGATAAAGTATTAGGGTTTGAATTCTTGAGCTTTCATCTTACAATCTTTTACTTAGGTTATTTCTTGCACGTCACAGTTATTTTGATTATGTACCTTCTCTGTTAGTATACGTAGGAATTCCTATCCTGAGCATCACCATCACATATTTGAAAACACACTTTTACGTTCTTAGTTTAATTTTCCTTTTTGCATTCGTAGAGTAATTTAGTTTCAATTATATTTTCTTTTCAAAAACCCAAAAACATACACTCATATTAATTACGACGTGTAGATCTTCGGGGATCTATTCGCATACAACCCATCTAGAGGTACGATACACTTGGTCGCTATACCTACTTATACTACAGAGAACTCGTACGCTTGCGGGGAAACTACTAGTAGAAAGTTAGTATTTTCGGTTCAAGTCAGTGCCACACCTACTATTTCTTTCTTTAAGTAGGTGTCAATCGAACCAGGTGACCTCCCCCATTTCCTTTTGGGAGTCACGACCTCAACCACACCTCCACCAAGTGTGGTTGCAACACCTGTCCAGCGGTGTTGTGCCCTTTATTGGGGACTTCTAACCTTACAAGCAAATTTACAGCTGGTATATGAGACCTAGTCACTTTAGCAATATCAATAAACGCATTAGGCATCGAATATGCTACGTTCTGAATATACATGATTCATTGTACTTCACTTTCACATTGTGAAGTTTGGGGACCAAATGAGACAGAGTGGGGATGGACACGATACTTCTTGTCGTTCCCTTAGAAAATCCTTTTTCTTATCTCTCCCTAACAACGGGAAGACTGTCTCATTAAAGTGACAATCCGCAAATCTAGCGGTAAGTAGGTCGCCTGTTAAGGGTTCTACATTGCGGATAATTGTTAGGAATTCATATCCAACATAAATACTTAATCATTTCTGGAAACCCATTTTTAGTGCGTTGTGGGTACGCAATAGACACATATATTGCACAACCAAATATGTGTAGATAAAAAATGTCAGGCTTATATCCAGTTACCAACTGGTACACATAAATTGGCTGGTCATTTAGTAGGTTTGAAACGAATAAGTAAAGTTGTATGTAATATTGCATAACCCCAAGCAGAGATTGACATGTTGGTGCGCATAACCAATGTCTTAACCTTCATTACTTTCTTTTAATGGTGGACTCTGCTAGACCATTTTGTGTAGCACATGGGTTATCGGATGTTTTACATCGATCACGATAAATATGCAATAATCATCAAATCCTTTTGATGTAACTATCTTGATAGCGTAATTAGAGTGGTGAGCCATAAAATGTATAATTTGTGCTAAGAGTTTTACATGCAAAATATATTATGGAGAGTAAAGCGACGTGTGACCAGTATGCCGAAGTATAATCCAGAACCATAAATTACTTGAATGATCCGCATCCTGGATGAATTGGTCCACAAATATCATAGTATATCCTTTGTAAGAATGAAATATTTAGTTTTGTATATTTAGCATAAACAGGTCTCAATGTTACTTTTGCTAAAGATCAGGCTTTGCAAAATGAGTGACGCGCCTTTAATATTTGTAAGGCAAAGTGAGATATAGATAGTGTATCTGGTACTTCAGAAAATAACAACATGACCGATATCGTGCATTGTATCGAATTTTCTTCACATTTTATATTTCACTAAAAAAAGAAGAAGGATGGTCATATGAGTTCTTTTAAACATGGATCATCACGCCAAAGTCTTGTATAAATCAGTGTCACATAGTTTATCATTAGTGACAACATATGATTCAAGAACAATAGTGGGTTGCATTCCACTAGATTGACTTCTCAGTTTATCTAAGATGTGTTTTCTTTCACATTCATTAGATAAATATAAAATTTCATTCTCACTATGTGTGTATAAATAATAATATTGACACATGTATCTTTAAAACTTAACAAGGTTCGATTAGCTCTTGATGCATATAAAACTTTTTTGATTTTAATAAGTGTATTGTTAGACATCAAGAATTTGGCAGCTCTTCACCCTTTTTAAGAAATCTCATATTCTGCTGAGTTTCAATTTGAGTTGAATGATTTACTTTTCATTCAATATTTTATCACTTTACATCGTGATAGTGTTATTTTCGAACCATGTATACTAATGTACGTGTATAATAAAATTCAAACAATTCAATACTTTGAATAAATATTCAAATTTATTAATGAACCAACATAATTAAAAGTAAGGTCTCGTATCGTCGGTCTAATTAACTTTAAGACCAAAATATCTGGCCAAATAAATAGAGACAGTATACCTGAATAATATTCTTGAAAAATAAAAAATTTATAATTAAATCAATCAAAATCAGGAGTATTTATTAATTGTTCAAAGTCCTTGCTACCCATTGAAACAAGCAATTATGAAGTAAGATTTGAGGGATATTCCTCATATTCCATATAATGAGCATCTTGTTCTTTAGATTCTCCATAATCATATAGTTGGATGCTACGTTGTGCTTGAATCAAAATTTGATACGGTATCATCATGACCGTTAGGAGTACCACACCTCCTTAACGTGTTCCAGTGGGAGAGCCACCACTGTCCAATGTGGTATATCATTCCCATGTTCGTGTGGATTAGTACGTCATGCCCCATTTCTTTTGGGTTCTTCCCACTGTTCCATTAACCAAAATTAACATCAGGAATTTTCTTTATCTCAAAGGCTAGTAATTATCGTTCAGAAGAACGTCATGTGTCTCAACCACTTGTAGCATGTTAATCACCTTAGTGGGAAAATGAAGAATTTTTTCTTTATATTGTATCATCTTCCGTGATTTTATTTTCACAGAAAGTAAAGCGTGCTTTAAAGCACAACATATCCTTATGAAAATTCGTGACCCTCATTTAGTTAAGTAAGTGAATTTCATTTCACTGAATCGACAGTTCTGAAATAAAAAAATGTTTCTAAAATATAGTTTTAGAATCTACCACAGTCCTTTGGGTGTTATAAATAAAAGATACCTTCAACATAAAATAGGGTCTGATATGTTGCCTAAAAAAATATTAGGGCATTTGACTTTGATCTTGTTAGACGGTTCTTTGTCTTTTTGATCATTAGATGGTTTGATTGTGAAAATAGGACTCTTCCACAAGAAGGTTATTTTCTGCATTTGAAATCTAATATTTTATAAACAAGTGGAAATTAATTTTGCAAGAGTAGTTATATACAATTTTTTTTCAAGAATAACGTGAATTAGATTTTGAGACCATGTGTCGCATATTCTTTCGATGCTTTGTGAATATACTTTATCACATTGATTTACACTTATATGTATCATCTATGATATTTCTTTATCATGGAGATATTGAATAACGAACATGTATACATACAAATAAAGTATATATATAACTGATGACATTAAAATAAGTCATCAAATTCTTCAGTGTGAATTTAGGTGAACCACATGAGTCGCAAATTAATTAATAATAGGCAAACAATGATTTTTCATGTAAATCCTAATTTTACAGCAAATAATTCACAAGTCTTTGCTACTACAAGCACTGTTAATTGCTGATTTTTTTTTTTTTTTAGAAAAATTAAGTCTCTTCATCAGAGTGGAACCCTACTGTAAGGATTTCTAAATGTCTCTACTTTTTCATTTTATAGACGGTGACAGTTCCACCATATTAGGCACATCTCTAGCGAGCAGATCAATCAAATAAGTATAGAAGCCAATATCGAGTTCAAGATAAAACTCAGCATAAAATTGGGCTAGCAAAAAATAAATTGTAGCAAAATTTTAATAATCACCTAAAATTTTATTATAACTGATAAACCCTAATTGTAACTGCATTAGTATAATTCTCAACTAATGTTTAGTGTTACTTAACATGTGTCATAGCATATGAATATTATCAAACTTAATATGTAAATATGCTGATAGGAAATATATATGCACGCCCAAAACAAGAAGCTACAACATGTGTATTAATCATCAAATATCAAGACAAAGCTTTAATTCCCCATTCTCAATTATTGACTTTCTTTCCGAGCAAAACCAAGAGTAACCTCGACAAAGTGAGCAAGAGGCAAATGATCAATGACCACAAGCAAAAATTCTATAGATTAACAGGATCAAAATATAATTCATAACATTGATTAATAAATTAATATAAAATAGTGAATCAATTGGTTACTTTATTTCGTAATAACGAGAACGAAAGCAAATCTAGAACCGTTTGACCATCAATTTCAATTGTAGAACACTCTCAATATGAAACAATTTCAAGTCACGTTGATCAATTTGGCAACGATGTATTTGATTAAGCAACAGAGAAACTCGATCGACATCTGCTTCGTGATATTTTATTTTTTATTTAATTGTGTAGAACATTCGTGCTGATAATGTGTTTTAGAAAATAGAGAAATAAAGAGAAGAACATAAGAACACAGATTTGTTGACCCAATTCGTCAGGAATGAATACGTCTGGGGACGTACCAAGCCAAAAGATAATTCATTATTTCTTATGTATGAGATCCCTTTATATGGGTTACAATCTAGGGTTTTAGATGAGTACATAAAATATAATGAAATGATCATATTGCCTTCCATCAGCTCTTAATTTGGATATTTATTATTTGTCACTAAGAGGGGTGTATTGGTTATAGAGTCTGTAGGATTTTTTTGGACTTTTAAAGTTTGGGGGTATTCAATCTGGATTTTCAAAAGTCTTTAAAAATCCTGAGGTATTCAATACGGATTTTAAAAAGTCTTAAAAAATCTTTAGGTATTCAACAGTCTATGGAATTTAATACTCCATGGATTTTCTTGGATTCTCTTCCAAAATATAAATAGATTTCACTCTCCAAAATCTCTTCTAATAACCAGAAATTTCAACGGATTTTAAAAAAGTCATAAAAAAATCTTTAGGTATTCAACAATCTATAGATTTTTTTTATTCTCTTCCATTGGAATGTCAACGGTGCGGGGCAAGGCCGGGGATGAGGAATGAAATTGAGAAATCCCCCCCCCCCCCCCCATCCCCGCCTCGCCGGGGATTCCCCGTATCCCGCCTAATTTTTTTTTTATCTCATTCTTAAAATATAAAATAATATTTAAATTAAAAAATTTAATCATACACAACAATTACTTTAAATTGGTGTTAAAAAAAATGAATTTAAACAATTTGAAGAACCTCTAATTCTAATATTTTTATTTAACATATATATTAAAGTGAAAATTATATAATTTGGAACTAATATCATAATATTAAATAAAATATAGATGTAATTTTTAATAAATAGTAGATTGAGTAGGAAATTGTGAAATATTTATTTGTAATTTACTTTTAAATTTAAATTATATATATATATAATATATTAATTATATAAAAAATAATGTGGCTCTCGCGGGGAACGAGACGGGGATCCCTTGGGGCTTGGAAATGTCTTCTAACAACCATAGACTTCTAATGAGAGCGAGGTATAACGGTGATGGAAATGAAGATGAGAATAATAATGTATTTTTTTTAATTAACGTATTTTTTTTTTCTAAACAATTTGGATAACTTTTTTTATATACAAGTGTGTTCAATATACATTTGCATCAATGGTTCCAGCGCCGGAGTCTATGGAAATCCATGTAAATCAATAAAAAAAAGTGTATTCCACAATCCTGTAAAGTGTATGAAAATTCAAGTAGATCAATAAAAAAAGTCAGTCAAACTCTGCATGGAGTCTATAGATTTTCAAAATCCACAGACTTTTTAAAGTCCAAAAAAATTCAATAAAATCTCAATTGAATACACCATTCTCAGATCCGCTAATACTTATTGAAATTTATGCCTATGATTTGAGTCATTTGAGATAATGTTGCTTTTGAACTTCATTTTATTAATTCATTAGATAATGTGTTTAAATATTATATATATATATATATATATATATATATATATATATATATATATAATTTTAGGGTTAATATCATTTTGCAACCTATACTATTGTTATTTTTTCAAGTTGCAACCTAAACTATTTTTTTTTATCAGAATGCAATCTGCACTATATAAATTTGACCGTTTTCAACCTAAACTCAATTCTTATGTTATTTTCCGGCGAAGGCTATCTTCCTTCATGGTTATATTTGTCTATTTATTTATTAATTAGTAGTTTTTTAAACTATGATTTTTTTTTAATAAGCTTTTAATTTTTTTAAATTGAAAAACCTGCCTATCAATTTTCTCCATAAAATTTGTGTGCAAACAGGTAATCTACTCAAAACCCAAGATGTTTGAATGATGGCCTCCAAGAAAAACTAGATTTTGCCTTCTCTCTAGCTCCAACTTTATTGGTAATAGATGTTATAGTTTTAGTTTTTTGTGTGATGCTAAATTCATGATTTTGAATGGATTAAGGATGATTTTTTTGGGAATTTCAGAGTAGCGATAACGAAAATGAAAATTGGATTGGATTGTTTTTTTTTTCTTTTTTGATTTTGGAGTCTTTATGCTTAGTTGTGAGAATTTTCTAAATAATGCAATGAGCTTGATGGAATATTGATGAGTTGAAAGATTTCAAGATATTCACATTATCAAAATATTGATAGTGACTACTTATGAGTTTGATCCTCATTTAATTTAATGGCATCCAATATATATGGTATACTCCTTCCGCCGGAGTTTCAAATATTTATTTGCCTTCAACAATGTATAAGATATACTCCTGCCATGGAAATTAGAGGCGCTTTCTATTAGGGATTGTCAATTTCCAAATTATTTTAAAATAGCTTAATAAATTAAAATGATAAATATAGCCTTGAACAAATATTTATTTCACCGGAAAATAGAACTAGAGTTGAGCTTAGGTTGGAAATGGTCTAATTTGTATAGTATAGGTTGCAATCAGATAAAAAAATTAGTGTAGATTGCAACTTGAAAAAGTAATAATAGTATAGGTTGTAAATTGATATAAACCCATAAATTTAGCATTAGCTCCCTTAACTATAGTAAGAGCAATTTACATCACAAACTTTCAACAAAAAAAAAAAAGAAGGAAAGCATATTGTACTAAAAGTTACATCCAAATGTACCAAAAAATTGCGATGGAGAATGAGCTAAACTGCTTAAGACTGCAACACAGAGTTAGAGAGGTCTTCGATTCCAAAATACATGGTGCAACCTAGTGGTTTTTAAGTAAACAAACAAATTACGTTACCCTCAAAGCACAACAGCAACAAATCAGTATTCACCACTTAATATCATATTAACCATCTCAGCTCTATCCTGCTCCGGGAGGCTAAAAAACAGATCCAAGTCTCCATTTTTATTAACAAGAAACTTAGCTACGGTCAGCTTTTCACGTACCTTTAGCCTTGGAATCCGGCTCAGGGCCGCATACACTTCTTTCCGAGCACTCGACACATCGTATTCGTACCCGATTCTCCTGGAAATGTCTTCGAATCTCGTATCTAATTTGTCGCAGAATACGTTGATGGCCGCCACAAAAGGATCCGAACTACACTCCGATGTTGCCTTCCGTTTCTTCCGAGTTTGCTTCTTTCCTGTCCCCTCACTTTCAGGTTGGCACACGGACATCTCGTTTTCATCGCCCACTCCCTCGAAGACACAACCGAATTCTAATGCACCTTCTTTCTCTTTCCCGACTTCTGCAGCCGTTTCTTTCTCTGTACCGTATGCTGCTACAGTCACAGTCAGTCTCTCTTTTCCTTTATTTGTTTCCCCTTCTTGAACAGCATCAGCAATGTCTTCAGCGTTTTCTCTAATTATTTGGTCTTTACCGAATATTTCACACCAATCGGGGTAGTAAGGCCACTGCTTATATCTCATTGTGCGAGCACTGTTATCATCCTGAGAACATAAATTGAGCAGAAACAGCATGAATCTCATACAGAGCCCAGTTAATAGTTAATAACCAAGTCATAATTGAACCCAGCAATTCTGTTAGAAATGGAACAATCTGGTTTTGAGTAAAAAACACGAACACGATAGAGGTTTATAATCTATTCTCCCACTTATTTTACTTCATTTTTCTGGGTTTTTTTTTTCTTGCACAGAAAATCAAAGAGGTTTGCTAAATTAATGGTACTAAAATGGTCATTTTTAGTTTAGCTAAATCGTTTCACCAAAGATTCCATAGGAATAAGAAACTACGATATGGAGCCTACATAGAGCAGCAAATTAAAGTACCAGCATTCTGCCATTTCCAGAAAAGGTACCTACCTTCACGTACGAATCCCAAGCTTCATCCTGAGCATCGATCATTTTGGTTGTTCCGTCCCATTTAATGCCACTAATTCCGAACATGGATGCTAATGAGCCATGATATTTTTTCCAAACATGAATCTTGGAATTAATGTGAGGTTCGGCTCTAAGGTCTGTACTTGGAAATACTTTCTGCATTGCCCGTTCAAGTAACTTCAGATACCCTGTTCTAAAACCATTTTCATATTTCCAGCCTTTTAATATCATATCTTTTAGTGCAGCAATCAACACTTCTTCTTCCCTAATTGACCAAATACGCCTTCTTTTGTCAATTTTCTTACCCTGCCCCTTAGATGTCAGCTCCATTCTGAACAAAGAATCCTTAAAGATAATAACAGTTCAAGTTATAACAAAATATTAATTTATAAAGTACAAAGGAAGAGAGATAGCATATAATAACTCGGGCTCCAGGTTCCGTACAAATCCAAATAGAAACTAGAAGTTATCACATCAAGTGACTGATGCAGCTATAATAAAGTTATCCCTTGAGCTCTTACATGTAAAACTTAAACAATTCCATCCTCTTTTTCACGTGCTTTTAATATAGCTGTTGAGATCAAATATAAGATGAAATATATTCCAAGGAAGGTTTAGATAAAACAGTACAGCATAATAAAAATAGAGTTTTAACTCCTTGAAAGCATAGGACCATATAACTTGAAAGATATAAGAGTAAGATACACTATGCTGGTTAACAGTAAGATGTGTTCTACCATCATCTGATATTTTCACAAGTTTTACAGGAAAAATCATACAAGTTCATTCCAGATCCACAAAGAATTGGATAGGATAATGAGTGCCTTCATAGGAAAGATTAACCCATGATAATTCCAAATCAGACATATACACAAACACCAGTTAAGCATGTGTGTGTGTGTGTGTGTGGTGTGGGGAGGAGGGGGAGGGGGGCACACTATGTGAAATACCAACATTAAGTCAGAAATGAAAAAAACATTGCACTGAAGATAGAAATCAGGAAAATGGTGCAAGAATATCACCACTGCAAAATCTTTGGCAATATTTCCCTCTTTTCACTATGGGCATTGGTAACTAGGTGGGAGAAGGTATAAATTTTTTTTTTAAAGCAGTGGAAGGAATATCAGCTAATGAAAATTCTAGTCAATCAAAATAATTGTATAGATCCACCTGTATATGCATTGTCTATGATACACAACACATACCTAAAGAACGTTACATGGAAATATATGAATAGATTGTGATCAGATTATAACAAATTTTTATTGGTTCTACCTCCTACATTTTTGTGAAGATAATTAATATGTCTTTTCATTCACTAACTTGGAATGAAACAGATTCAAGGCAAGATTTTTAATGCCCTCCTGTGTACTACTTGACCCTCTTTCCTCTTCATGACAATTCAAGAGTAAGATCCCACTTTTAAAAGAAATTAACGGTAAATTTCTGAAAACCAGCCTTTCTCAAATCCAGCCTCTTACTTAGATAAATGAACTGAATCATCCAATTCTGAACAACCACTTTAAAGGGCTAAAAGTAAAAGTACCCAAAACTTTTACTTTTTAATATATCATGCAAACATCCATCCAAATCAAGTTTCGAAAAGTGCTACAATTTCTTTCCACTAATTAAGCATGAAGATAGTATTGCACTGAAAGATGTACAACTCTTTTCCAAATAAGAGTTAAATTTTATATATATGTATATATAATTATATATATATATATATATATCAAGTAGCAAAGCATTTTTTCTCATGAATTATATCTGTAGGAAATATCATATATTAGGTAAAGAACTTCCACAGAAGTAAAGCTGAAAATGAATATGAACAAATGTACAGAAAAAACTCCCATAAGCTTCGGGGAGAACGCAACTAGTCATGCATTTTACAGTTCATCTAAAAAAAAAAAAAAATGAAAAAATGATGACATGGGAGCCAAATAGACAACACATATTACACCAAACGAAACTTGAATCGTGAAAATGGAGGAAATCTCGAAATCAACAAAACAATATACACTCAAATTAGGGCAAAATGAAGTTCGACATCCAATTAAAAATCAGTAAATTTACCAAATTGCGACGCGAATAAACGGGAACGACTTCGCAGGAAGGATAATAGGGGAAAAAGTAGGGCACTGAGACGTAGGAATTCAAGCGAATTGGTGATGAACTGAGAAACGAGAAACCGTACTCAAGTTTTTCCTCTTTACGCGGTATGTTTATACGCCAGGGCACTATAGTCCTTTTCTCAGTTAATCCTAAAAAGGCCGTGTTTGGCTGGTCTTGTTACGTTATACGGACTAGAAGAGTTAGGAAAAAATAAATAAAAAAAACATCAATTGATCCCAAAATTTATCAATTGATCTTATTTTGCTCTATTTTAACAGGAAAATAAAAATATCATGATATATGGTGTGGCAAATGTGAGACCATTATTATCGTTTCTGATTTTATGGCAAACATATGGCCAAATTGAAAATTTCAAAATTTCTTTTCATTAAAAAAAATCTAAACTGTGGGATAAAATTGACTCAGTAGATTAAATTTACTCCCTTTTTCAATTTAAATTGTTATTTGAGATTAACAAAAAATAGCTGATAGAAGTATCAATTATGAAACCTACTTTAGACGGTTTGATTTCGATTTGTATATTTAGAAAGCTGAAACTGTCAATTAAGAACCTAAACGAATAGTTTAAATCGTATAACACCTCTCATCACCTCTAAATTACGCAAGATAAATCAAAAGCACTTTTGGAGAATTAGAGGGAAGCACTAACCACAAAATTGATTGATGCTTGGTGGAAAAAGTCAATATATACCCCTTTAATAATATCTTTTGAGATAACTCGCATGCTAATTTTTTCAACATAAATAAACAAGTATTGTTCGATTTCAGATATTTTAACATAAATAAGGCAAAAACTTGTGATGTTCTAGTTGATAATATTTTAAAAAATATCGTGACATTTTGTCTCATCAACCCATTCTGCAGAGTAATTTAAGAGATCATATATTTGTGATATTTATCTAAATTAGAACATAACTATAATACAACCATTTCATAAATTTATGTTAAAATTTCCTGTTGCAACAACTCCAAATTCAGAAAGAAAGGAAAAAGAAACTCAAGAAACCATAGCAAAGTGGAAAGGAAGAATTCAAATCCAATTCCAATGAATATTTTGGCGATGCTAGCTACATTCATAAATTTATATATATCATATCTATGTGGTTTTTGCAAATCCTACAAAAGGGATAGAATCACTTATTTCTTAAAACTAGCTTTTGAAAAAAGTGATTCTGAAAGTTGTTGATAGAGTTTGCAAAAACACCCTTAATACAGAAAGACAGAAAGTATAATTGAGGGATTCTTTCTTGCATCCAAAGCCTTTGATAAAATTACTCAGAACAAGCAGGCTTCTGGAACTTTCCATGAACCCATACTCTCTTCATGATCTTCCCATTCCGTCGATTCACCGACTTGACACAGCAATATTCGAGCTCAACCTACGAAAGGGATCGTCCCGTTAATACCTAAGGATGGAGACACTAAGAAAACAGCAAAGAAACAAGATTGAAACCTCAATGAAGCCTGCATCAGAAGTTAAGCTTCTAACAGTGTCCAAGCAGAAGAAATAAGATCGTGTTCCATCTGATCGTAAGTATTCTCTATATCCTTTTTTTTGTTCAGGCTCAAAACGAAGCATGGTCATATCATAAAGACCTGTCCCATGAGTGTAGTTAACGAATTTCGCATCAGAAAACAGCTACAAACAACACGGAGTTTCTGAATTTCGAAATAATCTCATATAGCTATTACCATAGTCTCTAAAAAGTAGCAGGCCACCTGGCTTTAGAACTTTAAAGCACTCTGTAATGGCCTTAGCCATTCTGTCAAGTGGTACGGCTGATAAAGTGAATATCTGTCATAATTTCGTAGATGATGTTCAGTTAACTAATTGCTTTAAGTGGATGCAAATCATCGTATAAGACGAGATTGTAAGTACCAATGTGACGAAATCTACTCCACCAATGCAGCATTTAGTTTCATCAGAACAAAGATCTACACAAAATCACTTGCAAGAATATTCAAAAAGTTGATAGTATAAATGGAATGTCAAACTGCAGATTGTAACAAAATGATACCAGAAAGTCGAGAACGAAAACTCCTTGAGCAAGTATCGCAGGCCAACCATGAAGGAAACCCATCTGTCGAAAAATCACATAGGAATGGGTGAAATCGTTGCTTAGCTGAAATTGAATTAGCATCACTGATTATCTCTTTAGTTCGATCAAGAGCCTCGTTACTGCAATCACAGGCATATAAGACGATTCCCTCTCGCCCACTGCATTAAAAGAACCAAAATTAATTCCATAAAAAGAACAAAAAAGGCAACTAAAAGATGCAGAAAATCTTGAATTACCACAATATTGGTAGAGCTGTACTGCCATTACCACAGCCGACCTCCAAAACTTTTGAATTGTGGGTGCAAGAAGCTAATTCTGGAAATTCTTTCAATAAGTATCGCCTCTCCTGCCACAAAAAATGTTGGGAAATGAAGAACTAATACTTGTGCAGTTGTACTTGATCACTAAACAGTATGTGATAATATGAGAGGATGAATGAAGATTGAAAAATAAAGATTCCATCAGAAATGAGGGGAATATATCAATCAATTTAAGCAATCTGACACCAAATTAAATAGCACATAAACTAGCATTATAGGGCTATGGAAAGGGCTAAGACACCAAGTTTTGGCTCCTCACTCACAAATCTTCTTGTATACTTATCAAGATATTTAAATGATTCCAATTGGAACTTTATAAAAAAGAAGGCAGAGATGCATATGAAAGAACTATCAGTATCAGGAACCCTAATCAGAATTCAATGTGTAACTACGCAACACCATCAGGAACCCTAATCAGAATCACTCTGAAACCTAATTCTGCACAAATCAAGATTCTTGAAAAATCAAAATTGTGAAACCTTATTCTGCACAAATCAAGATTCTTGAACATAAAACCCCAAAATTACTGTTCGTGATTAAACTGACCTTGAAGAACTTTCCAGTAGAATGACGAGCATGGAATTTATTCCACGCTTCAGAATCTTGCTGAGCGTCGTGGATTCGATCACCCACGTTTGAATGAGGGATCAAATGGAATTGGAACGAGGGATTGTTTTCCACTTCTTGTCTCAACTCGTCCCAATCGAAGTCTTTCGAGTAATAGTTTTTTGCTCCCCAATCTTTTCTACTCATGCTTATTGTTTTTTTTTTTTTTTTTTTGAGTTCACTACCGCCCTTATTGTATGCACTTTTCCTCGATGATTTTTTTATATAAATTCTGGAATAGATAAAAGACACAATATTTTTACCAAAATGTAGATTTTTTCTAAACAATTTTACCCTAGGAAAATGTAGATTTTTTTTTTCTTACTCTTTAGAGTATCCCTTCACCAATTTCCGATAATAATAACTTTATCCACTCTCTCTCCTACCTTCTCTCTAAAATGCAGCCCCAAAACCTCTCACTCTCTAAAACCCTAAACCCTCATCTCCACCCCTTCCAATTCTCCTTTCCCTCCAAATTCTGCAACCCTCTTCTCAAATCTCTGCCCAAAAACCTCCCCATTTCCGCAACTCCGAATTCCTTAAAAATCCGCTCAAAAATCCCTAACCCCAAATTCTCCAGCCAAAATGCCAACCAACGGCCGGATATCCGGTCATTCGCCGGAAGGAGCAAAGGAAATCCGGGCGGCACTTCCGGCGGTCGCATCGAGGGTGGCGCTGAGGTTCGCCGCGAGGCCAAGAAGAATGCTCGCCGGAGAAGCAAAAAAATGGCGGAGAGCCTGTTTTACCGATTGAAAAATCCGCACAAGAATTACCCCGACAATTTCTCCGAAAGGGAGCTCCAAATGATCGGTCTCGGCTACGATAGGTTCGTTAGGTTCATGGATAAGGACGACCCCAATTTAAAGCACCCCTATGATTGGTACAAGTACGGCGAATTCGGACCCTACTCGTGGCGCGGGATCGTATTGGGCGAACCCGTTCGCGGCAGCTTCTCCGATGAGCGCGTGACTTTGATGGCTGAAGTTAGGGATCAAGAGGAGTGGGAGAAGATCGAACAGCACGAAATGGCGTCTAATTTCCAGAAAGGGATCGACGCCATGGATAAGAACAAGAGAGCTAGGTTTTTTTGGGTGTTTGTTAGGCATCCGAAATGGAGGGTTTCAGATCTGCCATGGGAGCAATGGACTCTGGTGTGTGAAGTAGCGGTTGAAGCTGGAGAACAGAGGTTGGATAAGTGGACATTAATGGGCAGGTTTGGGAATAAAACTAGGTCTATGATTACACAATGTGCGGCTTGGATGAGGCCTGATATAATATATGTTAGAAGGCCTGTTTATCAGTGTAGGTTTGAGCCTCAGGATGAGTTTTTTGCGGCGTTGACGCCGTTGCTTGACCCGGAAACGGAGGGGGATTTCTTGTGTGAGCTGGTGAAGGATGACGGGAGTGTCGAAATGTGTACTTATTTCGCGGGGTTGTGTAGGATTGTGAAGGTGAGTCCGAAGGCGTTTGTGGATGATGTGGTTAAGGGGTTTGAGAAGCTGAGTGATGAGAATAAGTCCAAGTGTTTGGGGTTCTTGTTGAGCAATCATCCTGTGTTGTTGTTGCATCCGTATACGAAGGAGTGGAAGGCCAAGTTGGAGGATATGGAGCTTGGTTGCGATGCCCCTGATGATGACGATGATGGTAGAAACGGGGGCGAAAATGAGGTCCTTGATTGGATTGAGGATGATGGTGGTGATGATGATAACGATGATGATGATGATGATGGGGTTCCGGATGATGTAATTCTTGATGATGGTGCAGGTGATGAGATATTAGGAATTCAGGATGATGAGAATTCTGAGCCAGAAGAAGATCCTGGTTATTGGGAGGAGGAGTTCAAGAAGGCGGTGAGGAGCAACGAGTCTATGGAAAAGCTGGTGGAGAAAAGTATAAAGGTATCTGATAAGGTGTACGAGAGACGAATGATGCAGAAGAAGGAAATGGAGGAAAGTTTGAGGGATGGAGACGAGCTGGAGATGCACGGGAAAAGGGCTAAAGTGAGTAAGGAAGAATGGAAACGAATTGGGCTTGGGCCGTATAGGAAGAAGGTGAAGAAGAGTAGGATTCCTCCGGGGATATTCTTGAAGGCAGCTGTTAGGCCATTTACTTACAGAAATCTTGTTAAGGAGATTGTTCTAACCAGACATGCCATTCTGGATGGGGAGATTGGTAGTAAAGAATGAAATTTTCTCTTGTTTGATAGAGTGTGAAATCATTCTGATATTTTTGTGCTGTCAATTCATAATTTGGACTTGTTTCTCTGATCTGCAAAGCTTCTATTAATCATCATCCCAAATATAAATTTGCATAGGAGTCTGTTTGATGTTTTCATTGCTTCACTGTCTGGAGTTTTGGGAAATAGTAAGAAGAAATTTTAAGAAGTTTTGATGTATGGAGAAATTTCATTTGAAAAAGAAAAGGATTTTGGAGGAATTCAGTTATGAACTATTGAACCCCATGTACACCTCCTCCGTCCAGCTTGGATTTATCATTTTCTATTTTACCATCACATACTACAATATGTTATTATTTTTCTTACCCTAATCAATTCTCTCATCAAAATATGTGTTAGACCATTTTACTCTACTTATACTTACTTAAAAAAATAAAAAAAATTATATCTCATACTCCCTCCGTCCATGAAATATAGTCCTGGTTGCCTTATTTGGTTGTCCACGAAAAATAGTCATGTTGCCTAAAATGTAAATAATAAACTTTATCTACGCTTTTCAATATACACACATAATATTTTTAAAATAATTTATTTTGTACTTGATGTGATACAATATTCTTACTTTTAACATATTATATATCAACTTTCTTAATAACCGTGCATAAAGTAATATGACAATATTTTATGGACGGAGGGAGTATAATACTATAATCAACTTTCACACTATATTATGTGATGCTCAATCTAATTGAAGATGATACATGTGTAAGAGTAGTCTACTCGTCTTGAGTTGAGGCTACTTTAGAGAATACATATGGTAGTAGTATTTTCAAGTACAATTTTATATTTTGAGGCCTTGTTTGTTAGGCTTGATAAGATAGGTATTAATGTTCAATCCCGTACTATCTCATATTTGTTACCGTGTTGGAATAATACCTTTAACCCGTTATAATTTTTTGACCCGGTATTGCAATACCTTTTTAAAGGTATTACCCATCCCACCCTCCCCATGATATTACTTAATACCTCTCCTACTTTTTACTTTATTAGTGTAAATGAGGGGTATATTTGTCATTTACTATGTTATCTCATTAAATAATGCATAATAACAAACACGAAATAAGAGTTATCACTTATAGCTTATCACTTGTAACAAACACTTGAATAAATCTACCACGTGTTAACTAATCAACTGTATATTATCTCACCTTATCACAAACATGGTAACAAACGAGCCCTAAAGATATAATTTTTATAGCAATAGTAATAATAAAGAAGTATAAATTAAAATATATTAATCCCATGGTTTTTAGGGGGCGCAAGACAAACAGCGATCATGCTGGTGATATTTTTTTAAAGAAAATTTTATATTTAAAAAAATCGAAATGGGTGGCATTTTCCAATTTATGATTAAGTTTTGTAATAGATTAACCCATTTAATTACATGTAACAATTTTTATATGAAAAAGTATACTACATTAATAATTTTCTATTTTTTCTGTCTTAAATTAATAGGAAAAATCTTTTAAATGTTAAATTGATAGTTTTACTATTTTTCAAGCTCTAAATTAATATTATTTTTAATTTTTTAAATAATATTAATTGTTTTATTAAATAAACTACTAGTTTGAAACCAACTAATTCTTTTTAATTGTATAATAAAACAGGTTTTATATTATTATTTTATATTACACTTCTTGCTTCTATTTATAAGCTCACATATAAAAAAAAATGGCAGGAATGGCTGATAGTATCAAAATAAGATATTGATAATTATTTATAGCAAATATTTAAACACTTCATTTTTATGGTAAAATAGAAAACATATTTTTGTTCTCACTCTAAAACTCAAAAGCATTGGTCCAAACTGGTCGTCACCACTCGACTTGCACCACCCAACACAAATATGCTAAAAAATTTACAAGATTTTGGGGCAAAGCAGAAGATTTTCACTCCAAAGGAATTTCAAGAAAACCGAAGAAATCCATCGAATTTCCAAGCCAGCAATATATCCATGGCCAAAAATGCATCTTCAGCTGTTTCCCCATTGAAATGCAGCAGAGTTGAAGACGAAACACAAACCCATAAACCCTTGTTTGATCCTCACAATATAGACCCAAACTTGATTCAGAGAATTGGGTATGATGCCCTGGTTTGGTGTTCTCTTCATGGACTTCTTGTTGGAGATAGGGCTTCTCAGGTTTATATAGATTGAATGTCTTCAAATTTGGATATTTTTCTGTAATTAACTTAATTCTGAATTTTGTTGTTCTTGATAGAACCCTAAATCAGGATATACTTAATGGTTTTCTGATTTTACATTAATTTTAGTGGGATCACCACTCAGGAAAATTGAAATTTTGATTATCATGTTATGCAGCTATAGATAGATATTTGTGAATGTGGGACTTGGGGCTGATTATTTATATAACTAGATTATCATTGAATGTATAAGGATTATTTATCTAGCTTGATGATAAATCTCTCAACTTGATTAAGTATTTTCTTGTGGTTATGATGTATGAGCTCAAACTGTTTCCAATTTTTGGTTTATTTGAGTTTGCAGAATTCCGGTAGAGTTCCGGGTGTGGGGTTGGTGCACGCACCCGTCTCGTTATTGCCTACTTTGTTTCCTGAAAGTCGTTTTAAACAAGCTTGTGAAGTAGCTCCTATATTCAATGAGCTGATTGACCGTGTGAGCTTGGACGCAGAATTCATACAAGAGTCCCTTTCCAGGTTAAGTGGCTCGAATTTCTAACTGCCCAAACATATCTCATTTGTGTATCCTATCGTTTGATTTATCTACTATTCATAGTTAGAGAATGTGATATCCATAGGTGGTTTATATCTTAGTTGGCCTTTTAGTTTTAATTGGATGTTAAAATGCTAAATGTTGTAGCTTTATTTTTTTTCAATTATAAAGAACTAAATTTTGTGTATTTATATATTATGCCTTTAAAAGTACTGGCAGAGAGTTAGTTGGTATCACATCATTACTTAATTGAGATGGTTGTTTTGAAAAAAAAAATGTTCATCTTATTAATTAAGTGGAGTGTAGGGTTTTCATAAATAAAATTAGAGTCGTATATCTTGGAAAAGGGGATTACTTTGTAATAATTTTGTTACCAATCTTTTCTTGCAGAACAAAAAAAGTCGATACTTTTACTTCGAGGCTCCTAGATATTCACGCCAAGATGTTAGACATGAAGAAGAATGAGGTGCTTCCTCTGCATGTATTTTCTTAGTTTCCAAACTAATCAAGACTAGTCTGCGTTGCATCTCAAGTTTTTCGTGAAAATTTGAGTAATCCCATTCTAGTCAGTAGTTAATCAATTACTAGTAATTTCACTCTTTCTGCATTTCGTGGACACTATGCCACCAACTCGGATTTAGTTGCAAAATGTGTTTTCTTGGACTATGCCACTTTGTATTTATTACATTTCAGGGTACTATAAATGAGTAATTGTTGATACTCATATTCCACGTACTCCAAATGTAGGATATACGCTTAGGACTCCATCGCTCGGATTATATGCTGGACGAGCAAACTAATTCGCTTCTCCAAATAGAGCTGAATACGATTTCTTCTTCATTTCCTGGGCTGAGCTGCCTTGTTAGTGACCTCCACAGGTTATTTCAGAATACATTCTTATGCTCTTTAGGCTCATACATGCTTTGTACAAAAATATTTTATTTAAAAATAAATAATGAAAAAAAATCTTGCGCTGTCACTTTAATTAATTCTTTTATTACTCGTTTTAGGATACTAAAACTATTGACTCGAATATTATCATTATAACACGTGTACATGTTTCTACCATATATACTTCACTGAAAGCTCACAACCAAATTAAAGCATTTTTAATGAGGGACATTTGAATTTTCAGGGGCTTGCTTCGTCAATTCAAGCAAGAGCTTGCTTTAGATCCAGAAAGGATTCCAACTAACGATTCCGTTAGTCAGTTTGCGGAAGCATTGTATAAAGCCTGGTGCGAATATAATAACCCCAGGTTGGTTTAATCTAACGAGGTCATGTTATTTAGATTTGCAATTTATAGGTTGTTGAAACGGTAACTAATTTGGACATGCGATGCAGGGCTATAGTTATGGTTGTGGTTCAACCCGAAGAACGGAACATGTACGATCAACATTGGCTCTTTACCGTATTAAAGGAAAGATATCCTTTTTCGTGCCGTTGTTGCTGTTCGGAAGTATTTTATATTGCTCATCTTTCTGAATGCTTCTGAGATTTTCTTTAGCTAAAATGTACGTACCAAGTTAGAAGTATTAGGAAGACATTGGCGGAGGTTGATGAACAAGGGAAGATTCTTCCGGATGGAACACTTGTTGTGTAAGAATCTATGGACCGAGATGCATGGATATCCTGATACTATTACTACATTCTAGTATTTTTGTTTCAATCTTTAAAAAGTTTTACGATTGCAGGGATGGTGAAGAAGTTGCGTTGACTTACTTTAGAGCCGGATATGCACCTACTGATTATCCTTCAGAATCGGTAACTCATTTCTTATTTCGTAACTGTAAAGTGTTTTCCTATATCCTTCAGGATATAGGCGTCGTATTATGCACACTTTAGGAACTAAGTACCCCATTTCATCCAACTTAGAAGCTGCTTCATTTATTTCATTTCATTGAAAATGTCTTACACTTGGGAGCTTTTGTTGTGTCATTATGGCTGAACAAATTTTTTCTCATGTTCCTCGTTATTTATTTGAAGAGAATTTTATCTCATGTTGAATTCTTTTCCAAGTAGGTGGATCAAAGGTGCTATTTAGCTTTCCCTTACTTCTTGGGTTGTGTTGTGTCGTTAGGTATATCTTTTTGTGTCCGTTTCATTTTTAAGTTACGAATGAAAAAAATTTGGACCAAAAGGGAAAGAAAAGGGACGAAGAGTTTCACTTGTGAATCATGAGGAATGGTAAAGATAATCTTGTGAAAATTCTAAGGCAGGAGATGGTAATTATAGAGGAGAATTTTCTAGTACTGAGTCATCTCTGTTGTAAGTAGTGGATTTATCCTCGTTGTCGTGGCACAAAATTTGATGATTTAGTACCTACTTTATCTATGTTTTCATTTATATATATATATATCCTCTTAAAAAGGATCTTGGGGGTTTCTTATGCTTAGACAGTTAGACTACGATCAACAATTTGGCGTGCATCTTCTTTTAGGAATGGAGTGCCAGACTATTGATCGAGCGGTCTTGTGCAATAAAATGCCCTTCAATTGCGTATCACTTAGCTGGGACCAAGAAAATTCAACAAGAGCTTGCAAAACCGAATCATCTTGAAAGGTAAATCAACTTGGACATGAATTAAAAATTTGCCATCACTATTTTTTGTTTCAATTTTTCTTGTTTTCACCAACAGATTTCTTGAAAACAAAGATGACATTGCTAAAATACGCGAATGCTTTGCTGGACTGTGGGGTTTGGATGATTCAGACATAATTAAGGATGCGATCGAGAGGCCTGGATTGTATGTCATGAAGCCCCAAAGAGAAGGAGGAGGTCTAATATTCGAATTATTATTATGAAAAATTGGTGCCAATACTTGCGTAATTATTGACAGTGTGAACTTTCCATTTAGGGAACAACATATACGGCGATGATGTGAAGCTTGCGTTGCAAAGAATGCACAAGGAAGGGATGGAAGAAGATGCTGCCTACATTCTTATGCAGAGAATTTTTCCAACCGTTTCACCAGCAATCCTAATGCGAGAAGGCATTTCTCACAAAGAGAACGTTATATCAGAACTTGGGGTATACGCGACATATTTAAGGTAAGACAAAGTATAGAGTAAAAGTGGTTCATACATGGATCATTGAAAGATATTAGTTATTTCCACTAAAGAGTATTAGTTGTTTTAATTGAAGGGTATTAGTTGTTTTCAAGTGAAAACAAACTAAAACTCTTCAGTGAAAGCAACTAATACTGTTTAGTGGAAACAATTAATACCCTCCTATGATTCATGTATGAACCAATTTCACCCTATACATACTCTTAAGGTAAACCATCATGGTAATTTTAGTTTAAAGTAACACTTGTGTGAACTTAGTTCGTTTGAAATCCATCCCTTTACAAGATGGGTCTTTCACGAAGTTATATAAAGAGAACGTTTCAAT
The DNA here is from genome assembly GCA_947034835.1 of Ballota nigra. Classification (NCBI taxonomy): domain Eukaryota; kingdom Viridiplantae; phylum Streptophyta; class Magnoliopsida; order Lamiales; family Lamiaceae; genus Ballota; species Ballota nigra. Next base: position 59,231,163 of record OX344725.1, read on the forward strand.
AGTTCCGTAACGGTTGTAATGCAATGCGCAGGAGCAAGGAGAAGGTGATCGTGAACAATCATTCGGGTTACTTGATGCGGACGAAGGTGTCTTCCTCGAACGAGGGCGGGGTTGCAGCAGGTTTTGCTGTATTAGACAGCATATATTTAGTTTAGCTTGCTGTGCTTATTGATTTTGGAGTGTCTAAAGAATATGAATGAAAGATAATATCTTGTACGTTTTGGCGTTAATTTCCAACTAAAATGAATAACTACACAACAAATCTTGGTTTTAGGGAGGGAACTCTTTGTTTTTTTGTTTTCCCTTTTGAACATTGCTAACAATTTCAATTGTGTTGTTAAGAGCTGTTGGACTAAACTTATTTGAAATATTTTATAAGTTCTAACATCTTATAAATTATTTAAAGAGTTTATAAGATGTAATTTTTAAGTAGCTTATAAATTATTAAAATGTTTGACTAATATTATTTATAAGGTCTTTGAGAATTTATAATAAATATTTTTTAAATTTTATTTATTATATTGAGGTAGAGTTGGGGGAGAGGTGTAGTTGTTCCAAGGTGGGGTGGATGGTTAGGAGAATAAGTTGAGAAATCTCAATTTATTATATTATGGACAAAGTATTATATGAAAATAGTTCATTATAAACTTATCATTAAACTGTTTTAAAGTATTAAATATTTGACTATGAATATCAATAATCTCACCAGAAGTATCATTAATTTGGGTTAAAAAAAATACTTTTGGTGAGATTATCGATACTCCTGGTCAAATATTCGATATTTTAAAACAGTTTTGATAAGTTTATCATGAATCATTTTCATATAAAATTTACTCTATATTATGATTTTATACACTATTTTAAAGAGCTTATAAACTCAGTTAAGAATTCTCCGGTGATATGTCATTGAGATGCTCATTTATTCATCTAATTAAATTTAACTATTTTTTTTAATCGGTATTTGCAAGAGCCGATTAATACATGAGATTAGTCTCATCGTTCACTAGCGGAGCCAATCGAAGTCGGGGTCGAAACAAAGCTCCATTTAATAAAATCTAACTTTATAAAAATTGGTTATTTGTGAATGAGATGTGCCGAAGTTATGGCTTGGTTTAATTCTACTGCATCAGTGTGACCGAGAAAACTGTGAAGTCATAATGAAAAATTTTGATTAAAATAAATCGGGAAATTATGACTGATAAATCGAGTAAATGGATAACTTGGAAAATCGCAATTGAAATATATTGGTATGTACTTATATGTTAACAAATAATATCATAAGATTTATTGAATTTAAAGTGTTATATATGTATTATTTTATTTTTCATATATACGAAGTAGTAGTAAGTCTTTTTTTGTGAATTGAAACTCTGCAAATCATACACTAAAATAGACATTAGACAGACAGATTTTCATATAAATTTAGAAAGTCAATTTTTTCTCCTAATTATTTATAGAATCACTAATATATAATTTTAGGGTGTTATGGAGCTTCTTGCGTCTCAAAAAATGAGACGTATTAGGAAAATTAAAGAAAAGGGTAAAGTTGGATTTTTTTTTGAAACTTTACTTTAATCACAATCTCGTTTTTCCATTGGATCAACTACGGCTTTGAGCATCTCTTGAACCTAAAAAAAAGTGTTGTAAATAGTGCGTAAATAAAGAGACAATGTTTGTTGACCCAATTCGTCGGGAACGACTACGTCTGGGGGGGTATCCAAGTCAGGAGTTCCACTATTATTCTTGTGTATGAGAGTGATTACAATAATGAATACAAAGGTATATTTATAATACTAAAACCCTAATCTAATAGATAGTCCATTGAGTTTCTTGGTCCATAAGTAATGTCCATACTAAATCTCCTAGATTTGGAATATTAAATTTTCCAAATTTACAACAAAAAGAACATGATATAATCCAAAATATAATTATAATAATTTCTACTGCAGATTTATATTCACAAAAGTGCAAATTTTTACTGCAAAACTCAAAAATGTCATAAGCAAAAAGGCATATAAATCAAATTCTCTAACTCTAATTTTAATTCTAATAAATAGAATGTGCAAGACATAGCCTTACTCCCCGACTCCAATAAAGCTCTCTAAAACACTAAAGAAAACAAAGAATGGAGAAATATTGACAAGAACTATACATAACTTATCAAAGAATAGGGCTACTCTAGATAATAACTAACTCCAAAACTCTACAATTTAGCATCCATCTCTCCCCAACCGTACTCACGAGCTCGACTAATCCACAGAGCTGTAACTTTACGCTCTTCTAGCAACGCCACCTCAGCTCTCTCCCTTCCTTCCTCGCACGTTTGCACTCCAACAGTGCACTTTTGGGCTTCTTTCTGGTAGTGTGAAAATGCTCTCTTGGCGCTCGTGATTTGTGTATTTGTCCGTTGCAAGGCATCACTAGTCACGTTTGTGTGTAAGTTAACTTCCTCTGTCATTAGAGCGATAATGTCCTTTTTCATTTCTTCGTATGTTTCAGGATCATCTTTACCGCAATCTGCAGGTAAGTAGATTTAGTATGATAGCTGGAAACATTGGCCAACAGTAGAAGGTCATCATCAATGGCACCATTGACGTATATGTTAATATGAATGTTGAAAACATTTCTATATCTCAAGATTAAAAAGGAAACAAACTAGAAGAATGAATTCTATATCATGCAGCTGATTCAAGTGACACAACAAGAACACGACGGTATCCAATGGGATTACGACGAAGCATATGCAAAAACTAAACGTATCACATAACTAACCTTTGAATGCGTTGAATGTGTCATTGAAGATATCTGTGAAAAGGCAGAAAAGAAGATGAGTTACCAACATGAGCCACCAATAATATGGTACAAGAATCATTTGAATTTTTTTAAGAGTAAAGCCCTTAACCAAAAAAGTGGTGAACACACGGCAAACTATGACACAGAAAGAAAATGGAGACACATAAACAAGTATTACAACAATAAGTACCATGTCTTAAACAATGTAGTACTTCACAATTTCAGATTATATATGCACAGATATAGCCTTAAGTCTAGAATATCACCGTATAAATACTCTTGTTAATCAAGAAACACATGAGAACCTCGGTCCTCAAAACGACTTTCATATGTCTGTTCTACCTTTCTAAATACAAATTCCCCAGTCCTTCCCCATCTCTTTTTTTATCTCTCTCTGTGAAACTGTGAATGCATTGGTAGCTTATCTACTCAATGCCTTCATCAACTCCCCAGCTTTACCAGAAAACACTAATAACCTCCACTGATCTTAAGAGTAAGACATGGATAAGTTGTCTAAAAACAATTTTGCAATCATAGACATGGCATTTCTGCTTCGATTATCAGCCGCTATGCAGTAGAGTTAATGCTCCTGGCCGTATAAAAGTCCACAAAAGCTACATTGTAAGAATCCTTTTTCTTCTATTTTTTACAAATCTTGGACATAAATCTCCACTATGTACACAAGTGGCCTAGCTTATGCCAGTAGCTTATCATTTCACCTCCAATTGTAAGATAGATAAAGATTCATATAACTGGTTAAACAAGTATATAAAGTTCAAACAAAGTCTCCCTTATGGAAAACAACTGAGCTAAGCAGAGGCTTCAACAAAAACAGAATACACAAAGTTAATACATGAACTCGGATTTATAAAATGTCTCTCTCTAAAGAACATATATGCTTGAGTGACATTTTCCTGATTCTGCTAATTAATGCTACACTTTTCAAATTAAGCATAAACTTTTTCAATGTTCTTCAGATTTACATAAAGGATTGTTCATATAGCTAAATTGAAAAACCTAATCCAATATTTTTCAGCCAAAACATAATTGAATGTGGAAATCAAGTCACCTGAGGGAATAGAAAGGGTAGTCTCTGAAATGCAATCACAAGAACAAGGGGGGCAAGAAATAGCAAGCCGAGTTGATCTTTTGGAATGCCTCTCCATATATAAAATGAAAAATAATCCCACTAAAACTATCGCCATTCTCAGGACCTTAACACGGTTTATCCTCCCCGAGTGCGGATTAGCCATAAAAAAATTCTTCCTTCTTTCTGGAAACCTGAAATCTTCGGAAACAAGAAGCGAAATTCATCTCAGAATTTGATACAAACAGTACTGAAGAAATTATTAAACAGAACTCAAACTTGGCGAATGAACACTCACAATGTGAATCAATTAACACCTTCTATGCATAAAATGGCGGCAACGGCGCATCTTTTGTGAGCATTAATTTACATGACAGAAAATGAAGAAGAAGAAAAAAACAGATTTCAAAAAGGGGTTAGAGATTTGTGCGCTGATGAATTCGAGTTTTTAAGATATTATTCGCAGATCCACATTGAACGTAAAGAGTTAGCAAAATAGTTTCTGTGTTTTTGTTTTTGTTTTTGTTTTTATAATAATATTCTGCAAAACGTAATTGTTGCGTACAGAAATACTGGAAATAACCTAATCGCACTCATATCTTCTTTTTCTTTTTATCTTTTTGTTTAATCTTTAAAAATAGGCAAAGTCTCATATGCATGCACCAAGTGCACGGTGCATTCACTCAACAGTTGATACTGTATACACTAAAAAGTTAGTCACAATTACACTGAAAAGTTAGTCTCAGTTACACTAAAAAGTTTACATTGAAAATTGATTTTCAGTGTAATTGAGACTAACTTTTCAGTGTGATTGGAACTAACTTTTCAATGTATATAATATCAACTGTTGAGTGAGTGCATCATACACCAAATGCACAAGAAACTTACTCTTAAAAATATTAAAAACCAATCCACTAAACTAGGAAGATTAGTTTATAACTCGAATAGATCTTTTAAGGTGAAGCTAAACGAAAATCAACAAATATATATCACTGGATGTAAATTTGTGAATGTGATAATAATAAATAAATATATTTAAACAATCAATTAAAAAAATCAATCAATCAGATTTAGTTATTTAAATTAAAGAACATTAATTGTTTTTATTTAAAAGAGAATGTATAGAGTGAAATTGGTTTACATATAAATCATTGAAGGATATTAGTTGTTTTCACTGAAGAGTATTAGTTGTTTTTAGTGAAGAGTATTAGTTGTTTTTACTGAAGAGTCTTAGTTCATTTTTACAGAACAACTAAGACTCTTTAGTGTAAATCAGTAATACTCTCCAGTACATACAACTAATATTTTTAAATGAAAACAACCAATACCCTTCAGTGATTCATGTATAAACCAGTTTAACTATATACTTTGTCTACTTTAGAGTATGTATAGAGTGAAACTGGTTTATATATGAATTACTGAAGGGTATTAGTTATTTTCACTGAAGAGTATTAATTGTTTTTAGTGAAGAGCATTAATTGTTTTTACTGAAGAGTCTTAGTTCATTTTCACAGAACAACTAAGACTCTTTAGTGTAAATCAGTAATACTCTCCAGTAAATACAACTAATACTCTCCAATGAAAACAATCAATACCCTTCAGTGATTCATGTATAAATCAGTTTCACTCTATACTTTGTCTACTTAAGAGTATGTATAGTTATATCAGTAAAAACAACTAATATCTTTTAATAGTTTTCAATATGAATCATATTTACTCTGCATTTTGTCTTAAAATAATAGCGGACACCCTTCGTATATGTAAAATAGATCATGATTGCAGACATAATCAATTCTGAATTTCTGATTCAATAAAATAGCAAGTGACCTTTATAATCATGATTGTTAAGTAAAAAAAATAATTGTCTAAAAATACACTTTACCTTCATACCAGACTAAAACATATTATTTGCAAGCACAACTGATAAGACTAAAAGTTTTATTTCTAAAATTATCCTCTCACAATTTTAACTTTCAAAAAGTACTTTTAAATTGTGAGTATAATTTGCAAACACACCCTAAAAATATTAGACAAAACATAGAGTGAAAATGATTCATGCATGAATTATTGAAATGAATTATTGAAGAGTATTAATTGTTTAAACTAAAGAGTATTAGTTATTTTCAATGAAATATATTGGCTGTCTTCATTGAAGAGTCTTAGTTATTTAAAAACAAATTAAGACTCTTTAGTGATGATGACTAATACTCTTATATGAAAACAACTAATACTCTTTAGTGAAAACAACTAATACCCTTCAATAATTCATGTATGAACCAATTTCACTCTATACATACTCAAAATGTTAATTCATTAAAGAGTATATTTTATATGAAAATGATTCATGATAAGTTTATCATGAAACAATTTTAAAGTATCGAATATTTAATCAAGAATATCAAAAAATACATGAGGAGTATCTTTATTTGGGTTCAAGAAAATTACGAACAATTACATATAATACCATTGATCCAGATTAATGATACTCATGATAAAATTATTGATACTTTTAATTAAATATTTTATACTTTAAAACTGTTTAATGACACATTATCATGAACTATTTTATACTGTAATACTTTGCCTTCATGAAACTTGTTTTGGGACTTGTGGGCGTACCTCCATTCAAACTAATTTAAACAATTTTGAAAGAATTTGTATTGAAACAAGCTTCAAAAAATGTTTTTATTTTGTCACAAGTGAATTATTATTTATTTTAAATAATATTTTATTATAAGATTAATGATAAAATAAAAAGTAACAGTATAATTTACCTAAACAATTAGTTAGTTTTTATATAACTGAATTTTTATCAATTAGTTAAATAAACTGAAAAGGGAAAAAGTTGATTTTTTTATATATATAATGTTAAACGGTTTTTATAAGATGAATTCATTATAAATATAATTTACCCACGGATACAAAATGTTATCATTATTTTCCTATTTGACTGAGTCTCCCTCAGTTTGGATATTAATCCTTAATATTGATACTCATCTGATTGAGTCTCCCTCAGTTTTAGATATTAATCATTAATATTTAATAATTAAATTTGTTGTCAATAAAAATTTAATAGCTGCAGCTTTTCCCTATTTTTATTGTAAGAATATAATGGTAAAATTTATGTGGAATACAGTTTAACTGACCAATTAATTAGTTTTTCTATATAATTTTAAGAGAATATAAACAATGAAATTGATTTATATATGAACTATCGAAGGATATTACTTATTTTTACTAAAAAATATTAGTTGTTTACAGTGAAAAATATTAATTGTTATTACTGAAGGATCTTAATTTATTTTCAGTAAAACACTAATACTCTTCAGCGAAAACAACTAATATTTCTCAGTGAAACAATTAATACTATTTCCTTAAAAAAAATTAATACTTTTCAGTGCAAACAACTACTATCTTTTGATGGTTCATATAAGAACTATTTTTACACTATACTTTATCTAATTTTAAATACAATTTGATCAATCAGTTAAGAAATAAAAAATAATTTTTTTAATTTGACACAGGGAGTGAACATTGGGTTATTCAATTACCTAACCGAATCAAATGAATAAAACCAAAACCAAAATCATATGACTACAAAATCAAACTTAACCCAACCAAATTTCTCGATTCGAATTCGATAAAAAAAACCCAAAAGAATAAAATTATTTTACACTAACAATTTTAAAAAGTGCATGCGCGTTTTCTTACCGTTGAAATTATAAATTAAATTCCAATAAACAAAGTAGTGAATAAATGAATAAAAATGAATTAGGGCTAGAACTTATAATTATATATGGTGTCTTAGCTCTGTTTTGTTTTCATTTTTCCAATAATATTACCTTAAAAAAATTTAAAATATAAAAAAATGAAATCGAATTGAATATCAAATTCGAACCAAATTTATATATGGATTCTACTCGGCTCAATTTTTATTTTATTTCTAACGTATAATGCTCACCCTTACATGTCAAACGGTTTGACTAATTCATATAAGATACTACTCTATCCTTTCCGGTTGAAACAACACATTTCTTAATATATATATTTTTTGAATAAAATGGTAATATATATATATATATATATATATATATATATATATATATATATTGGATTTGATCCTATATCCACCGATGAGCACAAATTTATATGTCCACCACGAATATGATAATGACACATAAATAAATTTATGAGTGTACATGTAAATCAATTTTTTTGGGGAGCGTGCCAATATATTTTACTTTTTTTACCCCATTTGACTGAGTCCCTCTCAGTTTAGATATTAATGTTTAATATTGATGCCTATTTGATGTGTAAAAGGGTAAAAGTGTCCACTCTAATAAAATAAAAAGTTTTTTGCCCATCACTCAAAAAAATAAAGTTTTTTGTCCACTCTAAGAAAAATGTAAATTCTTTTCTTTTTAAGTGTGATAAAATTTAGGTGTTTTGGTTTCACTCTTTCTTTTTCTTATTAAAAAATACCATTTAATAAAAAAATTACAAAATTTTAAAAATAACTAAAATTATTACATTAATATATATTAAAAATTATAAGAACTAATTGGGGGGTAGGGGTAGAATTTTTGTTATTAAGGATGTGTATGTATTTTTTTTTTTTATTTTATCAAAATTGGTATAAAACTTTTTTTAAAAAGATCGTGGGCAAAAAACTTTTAATATTATAAGAATGGGCATTTTTCTTTTTATTGATTGAGTCTATTGACTCAGTCTCCCCAACTTACATATTAATCATTAATATTGATTAATTGAAATTTTAACTAATGATACATAATTTCTTTGTGGTTTTGAAATGTTGTGTAAGATTCCTCGTCATCTGAAAATTGCACGAAGCTTTCATGTTATTTATTAAATATAACGAATTCTTGCATTTAAAAAAAACTGAGTTAACGATATTTTGAATTTCTTGTTATATCCGTCGTATTATAGTTAAGATTTCAATATTTGTAAAAAAAAAACAAGAAGGAAAAAGGTAAAATTGTAAACTTATTTTTAAATAAAAGTGAGAATTCGATATATTTAGTAAACCACAGTGTTTGGTACAATCTTCGAACTGCATGGAAATCTTTCGCGCCATTAAACCAAACAAATATGGCCCAGGTTATTTGCACCAGCCTCTATGTTAAAGACACTAACCGGATGAATACACTATTTTTTGTTCGAATTTTTTTTCATTTTTTCGAACATTTTTTCCGAACATAATGAAATGCACAATATTTCGGAAAAAAAATTCGAATTTTTTGTTTATTTTCGGAAATATTTTCCAAAAATGTTGCAATTTTTCGAAAAAAAAAGTAGTGTATTTAACATAGAGGCTAGTGCAAATAACCGTGGTCAACAAATATAGATGATAAAATTTCGAAGCCCAGGCTCAAGCCCAAGCCCAAGCCCATTATGTTGAATACATATTAAAGATGGCCAAGGTTATATACCGTCCTATCTTTTGTTAATATAACCCCACAAAAAATGTTCGGAAAAAAAATCCGAAAATTTTGACAATTTTCGGAATTTTTTTTCGAAAATTCAAAAAAAAAAACACTGAACTTATGAATTTTCGGAAAAAATTTCCGAAAATTGTTACATTTTTCGGAAAAAAATTTCGAACATTTTTTTGGGTGGGGTTGTATTCACCAAACATGGGACTGTATTTAACCTTGGCCATTAAAGATTTGAATAGGCCCAGATTCAATTAAATCTAACGGCTAGCCCAATTAACGTTTTGATTCTTTTGAACGAGATAATGCGATTCGCCGAATTCACTCTTGTAATTCCCAATGTGTAAAATTTGAAACCCTAGAATTATAATAACAAATCGAGTCTCTGAAAGAGGAAGAAGAAGAGAATTAGCGGGTGAAAAAGCAGGATGAAGAGAGTGTTTGGATTGAAGAAAGATAAGGAACCCACTCCATCCCTTCAAGACGCCTCCGATCGGGTTTGTAACGCAATCAGTTCGTTTTAATGCTTATTTGATGTGATTCTTAATTTGATTTCATATAAGTCTCATTTCTCTCTGTTGTTGGCAAATCTACAGCATTTTCTGTGAAAATGTACTAGTAATTAGGAAGAGTGTTTCTGTGCTTGCATACAACTTTTAACTATGTTTCTTTCTTGAATGGTTGGAAAATAGCGTAAAAGGCCATTTCCAAAATTCTCTTACAGAATTTTTTTTTTTTTTTTTTGAATATCGAGTAATTGTACTTGGACCAGGTTCATTCTTCATTTTCTGCGGCTTTAAATGATTTTTTTTTGGTTCTGTTTTTTAAACAATTTTTTCAGTACACTAAAAGAGGTGACAATATTGAAGAGAAGATAAAAAAACTTGATACTGAGCTGGAGAGGTATAGGGAGCAGATCAAGAAGATACGGCCCGGCCCGGCACAAGAGGCTGTCAAAGCTAGGGCCATGAGAATTATTAAGCAGAAAAGAACGTAAACCCTCCTCTTATACCTTCCTTCTTATAGCTTAGCTTGGGAATTGATAAGATGTTATATTCATTTTATGCCCCTCTTCCCTATCTCATGAATAAACATTTAAACTAACTTGTATTGTATGCATGGATTATATTCATATTGCCACCTAATTATCTGGATAGGTATGAAGGTCAACGTGATATGCTGTACAATCGAACATTTAAGCTTGATCAAGTAGCTTTTGCTGCAGAGGGAGTAAAGAATGCACAACAAACAGTATGTCTTTCACAGCTTTTATTTGTTTTCTGATCTCAAAATGATTAAATGTCCGATGCCATGAAACATCATAAATAATCAGTTTTTCCGCCCTAAGATTAGATTAAAAGTTCTCTGATTTGTGGCTGCAAATGTAGCAGAGCATTTTCTTGGGGACTAGGGGATTGCTATGGTGCTGATATAACCTTATTATTGTATATGCTTTGGTTGCATGGTTATGAACTTTCCAAGTAACTTGTGCATGCTTTTGTTCGTGTTTAGGTAACTAAAAATTTGCTTGGTCTTTTGTCAACACTGTCCATATTAAAGCTTCATCATAATTTGCTCTATATTGTATTATTGTCTTCAAGTGTATCACTATTCTGGGATCACTAAATTCACAGTAAAATGTGTTTCCCTTGATAGCGCCCCACAGGGCAAAGTTCAAGACTTGTCACGCGAGGGTTATTCTGTAACGTGCTAGGGACCTGCTGCCTACCTCCTTAGAGGTAGGAGGACTACTTGTTTGTCACATGAGGGAATTCTTTTCTTTTTGGGATTAAGCATTGCTGTCTCAATATTATTGTTTCTTTTACATTTCTGTGTAACTGGATGCTTGATTGGCTCTTTTGGAAACTCTGATCATATGTTCCATTTCATTTCATGGGTTACCAGTTCTGCCCATCTTCTGCAGATGTCAGCTTTGTATTCCGATAACAAGGAGCTGAAGGGAATGATGGAAGACTCTAAAAAAATTCAAGACAGAGATATTCGTACGTCACTTCTGAATAGCTTTCTATCGACATTTAGGATGTTTGGTCGTAATGTTGCAGAACTTGCATGAGATCCAGAACACCTGATAATATCGACAACGATGATGTGAAACTTTCCATTTAGGGAACAACATATACGGCGATGATGTGAAGCTTGCGTTGCAAAGAATGCAGAAGGAAGGCATGGAAGAGGATGCAGCCTACATTCTTATGCAGAGAATTTTTCCAACCGCTTCACCAGCAATCCTGATGGGAGAAGGCGTTTCTCACAAAGAGAACATTATATCAGAACTAGGCGTATACGCGACATATTTAAGGTAAGCCATCATGGTAATTTTAGTTTAAAGTAACACTCGTGTGAACTTAGTTCGTTTGAAATCTATCCTATTTTTGATCCATTTACAAAATGGGTCTTTCACAAACTTGTATAAAGAGAACATTTCAATAGTCCGCAATGGTTATAATGCAATGCGCAGGAGCAAGGAGAAGGTGATCGTGAACGATCATTCGGGTTACTTGATGCGGACGAAGGTGTCTTCCTCGAACGAGGGCGGGGTTGCAGCAGGTTTTGCTGTATTAGACAGCATATATTTAGTTTAGCTTGCTGTGCTTATTGATTTTGGAGTGTCAAATAAATATGAATGAAAGATAATATCTTGTACGTTTTGGCATTAATTTCCAACTAAAATGAATAACAAAACACAACAAATCTTGGATTTAGGGAGGGAACTCTTTGTTTTTGTGTTTTCCATTTGAACATTGCTAACGATTTTAATTGTGCTACTGAGGTGTTGTTTTGACTACGTTTATTTGAAACACTTAGTTTTAACATTTTATAAGTTGTTTTAAGAGTTTATAAGATATAATTTTTAAGTAATTTATAATTTGTTAAAAGTTTTTGGCTAATACAATTTATAAGATTTTTTTTAGAATTTATAATAATTATTTTTCAAACCTTTATTTATTATTTTGAGGTAGAGTTATAAGCTGTTTTCAGGAGCTTGTAAATTTTGCTAAACAGGCTCAAGTGATATGTTATTTAGATGCTCATTTACTCATCTAATAAAATTTAACTTTTATTTTTTATTTTTTATTTTGAATTGGTATTTGCCTATTTGGTACAATGACCGATTAATTTATGGAATCAATCTCATCGTCCATTGGCGGAGTCAATTGAAATCGAAACAAAGTTCCGTATGTGTTGTCCGTTTAATATATTCTAACTTTTGTACATAGATATCAAAAATGTTTTGAATTTATTTTCTAGGAACCAAATGTGCAATTTTCTACTAATAATATACATGACATAATGCATTATATGACCCTTGAACCATCACCTCTTGTTTAGAAAGATCACTAAACTATATTTTTTAAAAGCCCCTAAAAAATTGATTTATAGGAATGAAAATTTACTGATTTTCCCTAATCAAATTAATGTTTTCTATTAATATATGATGAATAAACCAACCATAAGATTGAATTTCAACAAAATGTATATCTAATGAATTGTCCAAAAAAAGGCCTTATGAAACAATATTTATATATTTTAAGGGTCTTTTAAAATAAAAAACAATAGTTTGAAGGGTTTTTAAAACAAAAATTTATTGGGGGTCTTTCGAAATAAAATTTGATAGTTTAGGTGATTTTTAATACGTTATGTGAATATGGAATGAAAACCAATATAGAAATCAAGATTTTTTTAGCGGATCCTTAGTGAATATTAGTGATAAATAGAATTAAAAGTTGGAAGAGTTGGGTAAAAGAAGGGTGATTCAGAGACAGAGACAGAGCAATACTATGAAGAGATGTCAAGATAAAGAATACTGGAGCAAATAACAGTGAATGGAGTGTACTGTTTGATTACCATATATTTGCATAGCAGAATTGAAGGTGGATGCTTCTTATGATAGTTGTAGGACTTCAGGGCGAGCAAGACGTAGTCGTCTCTTCCTTCAGTTTCAGGTGGTGGGCATCACTCCCACATCATCATCATCATAAATTTATTCATGTTAATAATCCGTAAACCACTTACCGGAGGAAGTGCCAACCATCCTTCAAATTCTCTCATGTAAAACCTCCTCTGCTCTCAAATTGATTCTTGTATTGGGTTTCTGTAGTGAGTAAAGGCATCAGAGCTAAATCCAGAATTTCTTCTCTGAGTTGGTGGTTTTCACAAGAATTTTGAGTTGGTGAATTTCAGAAAAAAATATTGAACAGTCTAGAGTAGAATGTATATACTGGGTAGCAAGTTATTAACCACTTATTTTAACAAGTTAGTTAATTAACCTGTTAACAACTGATTAGTTAACATTTAACAAACTGACCTACTTATATATATATATATAGTTCAAAAAAAAAAAAAAGGGGGTTCTAACTAATACATTTGTGTCTTTAAAAAAAAAAAGATAATTGTACAAGGGTGTTACCCTAAATTTTTATATTAATGACCAATTAATTGGACTAGTATATGCGTATATTATGTTGTAAATTTAGAAGATTTATTATTCCAAATTTAGAAGATTTGATGTGGACATTAATTATGGACCAAGAAACCCAAAGGGCTTTATATCTTAGACTAGGGTTTTATTCTTATAAATAGATCATTGTATTAATTATTGTAATTACTCTCATACACAAGATCATTAGTGAAACTCCTAGCTTGGATCGCCCCCAGACGTAGTCGTTCTCGACGAACTGGGTCAACAAACGCCGTCTCTTTAATTTACACACTTATTTACAACACGTTATCAACACGAGTCTCTGCCCGAGATTGTACGGTACGCCCTAAATTAATTTTCATATGAATTACATGTTTTTGATGTGTACCATAGATATGAATTCGTTCTTGAATATTCTTGCGTATAATTGTATTATGTTTGTATACGAATTAAATTATTTTTGTGAATTGAATCGACGAGCAACGGCAGCCGTCCCGTAGACGTTCGACCGCCGTCCGTCCACCGCGCACCCGCAGCCGCCGCACGCCCGAGCCGCGCCTTGCGCCACAACCGCCGCATGCCGCTGCGAGCCCTGCGCCGCGTGCCGCTTGCGCCGTGCCGCCTGCACCGCTGCCGCCGCGCCAGCGCCGCTGCCTTCGCGCGCCTGAGGCCACGCGCCCCGCGCTGCTGCCGCCCGCGCCACCGCGCGCCCGCGTCCGATGCCGAGCCGCCGCTGCCGTCCACCGTGTGCCGCCGCCTGTCCGCCATGTGCGACACACGCGGTGTTTTTTCCGGATTCTTGTGATTTGCGATTTCGTTCTTGATATCACAAAATCCGTATTAATTTATTTTTTAATCCTGAAAATATTTCGTTAAATTGCGTTAATATACATGAAATAATTATTCTTATGATTATTCCCTCTGTCTATTAAATCGTATATTTTCTAGAAATTATTTTCATGTGATTATCTCCCTTACTTATTTATGCATGCTTATGTGATTTAATTGTCCTACGTGCATTACTATTTTCGCACATAGTTTATTTCTTGGTTGGGGGCACCCGGTATTTGTCGGACCGTAAATATATGTTTTGGATAGACGACGCCCAATACGTGCATCTATGTGCCTTAGAATAACTAAATAAATCCTTGTCTCCCCGTTGTCTATGAATTTGGTCAATCCTCTTACCCATGTCACTTTAATAATTGTAGTGAATAATGTCTGATATTACCAAAAGAGAATTTGCTGAGCTTACTCTTGACGATAGTAACTACTTGACATGGGCGCTAGATGTTGAAATACATCTAGCCTCAAACAACCTTAGCGGCACGATTGTCGATGATCCAAAATTAACTGACGCCCAGAAGGCGAAAGCTTTGATTTTCCTTAGGCATCATCTCAATCAGGACCTGAAAAATGAGTATCTCACTGAGAGAGACCCCGAAAAGTTGTGGAAGTCCCTGAAGGGCCGTTTCCAACAACAAAATGACATACTCCTCCCTCAAGCACAATACAATTGGTTGAACCTCCGTTTCCAAGACTTTAAGTCCGTTACGGAGTACAACTCAGCCCTACATCGTATTGTGTCTCAGTTAAAGTTATGTAAGAAAGCTGTAACTGAGGACAACTTAATCCAGAAGACTTTGTCGACTTTCCACGCAAGCAACCTTGTACTCCAGCAGCAGTATAGGGCTAAGAACTACACTGTACACTCTGAGCTAATTTCTGCACTTCTAGTAGCGGAAAAGCACAACCAGCTCCTTATGCAGAATCATAATGCGAGGCCGGTTAGCTCAAAAGCTGTGCCCGAAGCACATGCTGTAGCTCAAAGTAGTACAAGAGGTCGCAAGCGTGGAAGAGGGAGAGGAAGTAAACGAACTCGTAGCCAAGGCCGAGGTCGTAATAAATCCGGTGGTCCAGGTACCTTGAATGACAATCAAGCTCAGGTTCGTGGGAAGGCTGCACCTAACACGAACTCCGCCGCCCGAAAATCTGATAATCAAGATAAGGTTGAGCAGTCCTGCTACAGATGCGGATGCAATGGCCATTGGTCTCGCACGTGTCGCACTCCCAAACATTTGGTCGATGCTTACCAAAAGCAGCAGAAGGACGATAAGGGGAAGACTCCTAGAGTTGAATCTCACCATGCCAGTCTGCCCAAAGCAGACCCTGACCAAGACAACGCAGATCCTATGGGCATTGAACTTAAGGATTTTGGAGATGACGAGTGATTCGCATATTTAGTTATGTCTAATATTTTATTTTGTTTTCTGAATAAAATAATTTCATGTTATGTTTTGGGATCCTTTCTTTCGGATGTTTTATTTTATGAATGAATTTATCATTTTTAGCTTTGATATGTTTACCTTAATAGCTGTCCATAGTATTTATCTGGATATTGCTGTTCTCATTTATGGCTTGTAAACAAATTAGCTACTAGGTTTGGACTATTTCCTCTTGCATGATGGACGCCCATAGTGATTTATGTTTGGTAGATAGCGCCACCACACATACGATCCTAAAAGATAAGAAGTATTTTCATAACTTGATAGAACGTAAGGGGAGTATAACTACAATAGCCAATGATAGTACGTTGATAGTGGGCTCCGGGAGAGCTTCCATTGTCCTCCCCATGGGTACCGAACTCATAATTGATAATGCTTTATTGTTTCCACAATCTAAGCGTACCCTACTCAGTTTTAGGGACATTAGGATAAATGGGTATCATATTGAAACTAAAACTGAGAACGATGACGAATACCTTTTGATGACTAGTACTCGAGGTAGCCGTAAACAAGTTATTGAGAAACTTTCTTCCTTCTCCTCCAGATTGTACTATTCCTACATCCGGCCGTCTAGTTCCCATCTAGCGATGAGTATGAAATTCCATGACCCAAATTCCTTTAAATTATGGCATCAACGGTTAGGTCATCCGGGACAAACAATGATACGTAGGATTCTATCTAATTCAACTGGTCATAATATTACGAATAATAGAATCCCTACTGTTGATGAATATTTTTGTGATGCATGTTCTAGGCTTAAGTTAATAGTGCGCCCGTCGCGCACTAAGATTGAACTAGAGTCTCCGGTTTTCCTTGAGCGAATTCAAGGAGACATTTGCGGACCGATTCACCCAGCATCAGGACCGTTTCATTATTTCATGGTCCTTATTGATGCCTCCACTAGGTGGACATTTGCATGTTTGCTGTCCACCCGCAATCAAGCTTTTGCGAAGCTCATTGCGAAGACTATCGAGCTTAGAGCTCAATTTCCGGATTATCCAATCAAATTGATTCGCATGGATAATGTAGCTGAGTTCAGCTCGAAGGCCTTTACAGATTACTGTATGGCCCTGGGAATTAAAGTGGAGCATTCGGTCCCCTACGTCCATACCCAAAATGGTCTTGCTGAGGCGCTAATAAAACGTATCAAACTTATCGCGAGACCATTGCTTATGAACTCCAAACTACCCACTTCATGCTGGGGGCATGCAGTCCTACATGTATCGCACTTAATCCAAATCCGTCCAACTGCATATAATGATCATTACCCCCTACAGTTAGTGTATAGGAAAGAACCTAGCATTTCCCATCTGCGTATGTTTGGATGTGCGGTATACGTTCCAATAACGATACCAAAGCGGACCTCTATGGGCCCACAAAGGAAACTTGGTATTTACGTCAGATACGACTCTCCATCCATCGTGAAATACCTCGAGACTTTGTCCGGGGATCAATTAACGGCCCGGTTCGCTGATTGCACGTTCAATGAAGATTACTTCCCGACATTAGGGGGAGATCCGAATTCAAAATTGAATGAATGCCGGGAACTTACGTGGAACGTAAGTAATCTTCAGTATCTAGATCCTCGCACTAATCAATATGAACTAGAAGTTCAGAAGATCATTAACTTGCAAAACTTAGCAAATAATTTGCCAGACGCGTTCACTGACCGTTGAGGTGTAACTAAATCGTATATACCTGTAGTAAATGCTCCCTAAAGGGTTGAGGTCCCAAGCAAAACGAGTACTCATGCCCCTACACGCCAAAAACGTAAGGGACCCTCAAGAGATAGTAACACACCTAAACGAAAGGCTAGCAAATCTGGTCAGTCGAATGTAAAATCTCTAGAAGAGATCCGTCTATATAACTCCAAGTCTCTAGGAGACGAGAGTCCTAGTGATGAAACACGTGCACAAAATATTCCATGCACTAGGACCGTGGAACGACCAGACCCATATACAATGGGAAATGAGGAAGGTCTGGTTGAGTAAAAGTCGAAGTCTCTGTGAACTTCACAGATACGGGAGAAACATACAATAGAAATATTAATGTCGTCGACGATACATTTGCAGCGTCAATCGCCCTTTCCATTATAAATGATCTAGATCCAGAACCCAAAACAATCACCGAGTGCCGGAAGTGCTCCGATTGGGTTAAATGGAAAGAGGCAATTGATGCAGAGCTCGCATCGCTTAACAAAAGATAATTATTTGGCTCTATCATTCGTACACCCGCGCACACTATCCCAGTAGGATATAAATGGATATTTGTACGAAAACGAAATGAGAACAATACTGTGGAAAGGTATAAAGCGAGACTTGTAGCACAAGGGTTTTCGCAGAGACCCAGGATTGATTTTGATCAAACCTATTCTCCCGTCATGGACTCAATAATGTTCCGCTACTTGATATTTTTGGCAGTGAAAATGAATCTCCAAATGAGATTAATGGACGTAGTAACCGCGTACTTATACGGATCACTAGATGCCGACATTTACATGAAAATTCCAGATGGATTTGACATTCCTCAAATGAGGGATGGTGAAAACTGCAGTATGTATAGCATACAACTGCAAAAGTCGTTGTATGGCCTGAAGCAATCGGGCCTCATGTGGTACAACCGACTTAGTGAATTCCTTCAGAAGAAGGGATGCACATTCGATAAAGCTTTCCCATGCGTATTCACGAAGAAATCGCAAGTTGGTTTTTGCATCATATCCATCTATGTTGATGACCTAAACATAATCGGAACATGCAAAGAGATTGAAGAAGCCAGTTCAATCTTGAAAGCTGAATTCAAAATGAAGTCCTTGGGTAAAACCAAGTACTGCCTCGGCTTGCAGATCGAGCACCTCCCAGAAGGAAACCTTATTCATCAGTCGACCTACGTAAAAAAGGTATTGAAGAGATTTCACATGGATAAATCTCATCCACTTAGCACCCCTATGGTTGTTCGATCCCTCGAAGTGGATAAGGACCCATGTAGACCAAGAGAAGATTCAGAAGAAATTCTGAGGCAAGAAGTTCCTTATCTTAGCACTGTTGGAGCTTTGCTCTATCTCGCAAATTGCACTCGGCCGGACATTGCATTTGCTGTCAATTTACTTGCGAGATATAGCGCTTCTCCTACAAGGAGACATAAGAATGGTGTTAAGCACGTTCAACGATACCTACAAGGGTCTCAAGATCTTGGACTGTTTTATCGTAAGAACCAAGACAAAACCTTAGTAGGTTATGCGGATGCTGGCTATTTGTCTGATCCCCACAATGCCATATCCGAGACTGGTTACGTTTTTCTCTGTGGTGGAACCGCAATCTCATGGAGGTCGGTTAAACAATCCATGGTTACCACGTCTTCAAACCACTCAGAGATCGTAGCTTTATTTAAAGCCGCACGAGAATGTGTTTGGTTAAGGTCCTTGGTAAAACACATTGGTGACTCGTGTGGTATCGCCAAAGGTGATACACCTCCCACTAATATATTTGAAGACAACGCTGCTTGCATCGCACAAATGAGTAATGGGTACGTCAAGGGAAACCTGACGAAACATATTTCACCTAAGTTTTTCTACCCATAAGAACTCCAGAAGAGCAACGTAATTACCATTCAAAAGGTGCAATTTAGTAACAATCTAGCAGATCTGTTTACTAAATCCTTACCTATGTCTACTTTTGAAAAGTACGTTCGCGGTATAAGGATGCAAAGACTTAAAGTGATGTTGTCTTCAGGGGGAGCGGTAACACCAAAACAAATCTAGAAGATTTAGATCTAGTAGTTTCCCCGCAAGCGTACGGGTTCACTGTAGTATAAGCAAGTATAGCGACCAAGTATATCGTACCCAGGGGAAGGTGAGTATGCGAATAGATCCCTGAAGATCTACGCGTCGTAATTAATATGAGTGTATGCTTTTGGGTTTTTTTCGAAGAAAATACAATGTAAACTAAATTACTCTATGAATGCAAAAAGGAAAATTAAACTAAGAATGTAAACGTGTGTTTTCAAATATGATATGATGTTGCTTAGGATAAGAATTCCTACGTATACTAACGGAGCAGATACATAATCAAGATAACCGTGACGCACAAGAAATAACCTAAGTAAAAGATTGTAAGATGAAAGCTCAAGAATTCAAACCCTAATACTTTATCCTAACAATCGACTTCACTAATCCACTAACAAGTTAATAGATTGTGCTTAATTAACGAGACCCTAATTTAACTAAGGTGATGCGGTCGTCCTCCCTAGATAAACCGGTAGATTAATTAACCCTTTCTAAACACTCTCATTAAGTCTACTAGTTGTTAAAGAGTGATAAGATCGTCCTCTCTCGAACACTTTTCGAATGAAATTCAAAGGTAAAGTTAAGATTGATTTTAAGAATTCATTAATTAAGAGAATTAAAACTAAACGTCACGAATTACCCTAATTACGTACCCACATCCTACTTCTACGAGTTCATCCTACCCCAAGCATACAAGGGTTTTAGCTAGACATGGTTTCAACGATAACAAAAATAATTGAAGAAGTAACGAACATAAGCATAATGATTTTAACTAAGAAATTATTAAACATCAACTAGGGTTTAAAGAAATAAATGCTAAGAACTGAAATTAAATTAATAAAATGGAGTCTCAAGTATTCAAGAACAAAGAACTAAAAGAAAGAAACTAAAAATCAAAACCGAACTATAAATTCGTAAGTAAACCTCGATTACAAGTGAAAATTAAGCTTGCTCATCTCTTCCCTCTTTCTCTCTCCAAAAACTAACTCTAAAAGTGATGTGGTACCAAGTGGTGTGTAAAAACGTGTTCGGAACGAGTATATATAAGCATCGGGCCAAATCGGGAACTCATGGGCCAAAAAACGAATCCAGAAGCAAAATTGGGATAGTGAAGCTGAGGAGTCGACATTCGAGAAGATGTTCGATAAGGCGCCACCATTGGAGGCGAAAAAGGAGCTGAAACCACTTCCCGATAACCTCAAGTACGCCTACTTGGATGAGACCGATAAGTATCCGGTAATTGTATCTGCCCTTTTATCTGATGATCAGCTTGAGAGACTTTTAGTAGTGCTTCGTAAGCACAAATCTGCTATAGGATGATCGATCGCGGATATTAAGGGAATTAATCCTTCCATTTGCATGCATATGATTAGATTAGAAGAGAGGAGAAAAGCTGTAGTGCACAATCAACATAGAGTTAATCCGGTAATTCAAGAGGTGAGTCCGTTACACGTAGTTGCTAAGAAAGGGGGTACCACGGTGATTAAGACTGGGTCTAATGAATTGGTAGCCACTAGATTAGTGACAGGATGGCGTGTGTGTGTTGATTATAGGGAGTTGAACAAGGCAACGTGTAAGGATCACTTTCCTCTACCGTTCCTTGATTAGATGATTGATAGATTAGGTGGTTTTGAGTATTATTATTTCTTAATGGGTATTCGGGGTATAATTAGATCATGATAGCCCCCGAGGATCAAGAGAAAACCACCTTCACCTGCTATTATGAGATTTTTGCTTTTAGGAGGATGCCGTTTGGGTTGTGTAATGCACCCGCCACCTTTCAAAGGTGTATGATGGCTATTTTTCATGGTTTGATCGAAAAGATTATGGAGGTTTTCATGGACGACTTCTCCGTCTACGGGGAGTCGTTTGATAAATGTCTAATCAATCTTGAAGTTGTGTTGAGCAGGTGTGAAGAGACGGACTTGGTGCTTAATTGGGAGAAGTATCACTTCATGGTGAGAGAGGGTATTGTTCTTGGACATCATGTGCCCTCGAAAGGTATCCAAGCTTCCACCACCTTCGACCGAGAAGGGGATTCGGTCATTTTTAGGACATGCGGGATTCTATAGGCATTTCATAAAAGACTTTTTACAAATTGCTAAATCCCTTTCGCGGCTTCTTGAAAAAGAAGTCGCCTTTGAGTTTACTAATAAGTGTTTAGTGGCTTATAACAGGTTGAAAGAAGCGTTGGTGAATGCCCCATACTTGTGACCCCGGATTGGTCTAGCCCATTTGTGCTGATGTGTGATGCTAGTGACTTTGCGATGGGGGTTGCTTTGGGGCAGATTCGTGAGAAGCGTTTTCACGCTATATACTATACCTCGAAGATGCTGAATTCTGCTCAAGTGAATTACACTACGACCGAAAATGAGCTATTAGCGGTCGTGTATGCCTTTGATAAATTTTGACCCTACCTAGTAGGGACGAAAATAATAGTATATACGGACCACACAGCGATTCGGTACCTTATGAGTAAGAAGGATGCAAAGCCCCATCTCATTCATTGGATCTTGTTACTCCAGTAGTTCGATGTTGAGATTCGAGACAAGAAGGGATGTGAGAACGTGATAGCCGACCACCTTTCGAGGTTGGAGCTTACAAAGGAAAACACAGTGGAAGATCGAGAGGTGAACGATGAATTTCCAGACGAGAAGCTGTTTGATTTAGGAGATATTCCAGTATATCGAGTTGAAGGGAAAGCGCCGTGGTTTGCAGACTATGCTAATTATTTAGCAAGTGGAGAGTTACCGGCGGAGATGAACTCGGTGCACCGGAAAGTATTTTTGAAGAAAGTTCGGGAATTTATTTGGGGCGATCCAAACTTGTTCAAAAGAGGGATTGATCATGTGTTGAGAAGGTGTGTGCCAGAGGAGGAGTGGAGTGATATCATAAGGCATTATCACGCCTTGCCATGTGGAGGACATTTGGGTGGAGAGAAGACCGGAAGGAATGTGCTCCAATCTGGTTTTTATTGGCCAACTCTCTTGAAAGATTGCATGGAATGGGTTAAGAGATGTGATAAGTGCCAACGATTTGGCTCTATTACTAAGAGGGACGAGATGCCGCTGCACGTATTCATGGAAGTCGAGGTATTTGACGTATGGGGATTGATTTCATGGGTCCATTTCCTCCTAGCAATGGATTCTTGTACATTCTCGTGTGCGTCGATTACGTCTTGAAGTGGATTGAAGCTGTCCCTACAAGAGTGAATGATTCCCGAGTGGTGATAGAGTTCTTGAGGAAGAAGATTTTCGCGAGATATGGAGTCCCAAGAGCTTTGATTAGTGTTGGAGGAAGTCACTTTGTGAACAAGTGGATGGAGAAGATGCTGTCAAAATATGAGGTAAGTCATCGAGTCTCTACTGCTTATCATCCTCAATCTAACGGTCTTGCAGAGGTATCAAATCGTCAAATCAAGGAGATCCTTGAAAAGACGGTGAGCATTAGTAGGAAAGATTGAGCTATGAAGCTTGATGATGCACTTTAGGCGTATAGGACAGCCTTCAAAACTCCTCTTGGTATGTCTCCTTACCAATTGGTTTTTGGAAAGACATGTCACTTGCCCGTGGAGTTGGAGCACAAGGCATATTGGGCGATCAAAAAACTGAATTTTGATAGTGTCTTGGTTGGTGGGAAGAGATTGCTCCAATTGCATGAGTTGGAGGAGTTTCGAGATAGTGCCTATGAGAATGCCCAAATTTTCAAGGAGAAGACCAAGAAGTGGCATGATGCTCGATTGAGGAAAAAAGAGTTCAAAGTGGGTGATCAAGTCCTAGTATTCAATTCGAGGATGAAGTTGTTTGGTGGAAAGCTCAAGTCCAAGTGGAACGGGCCGTATGTTGTGAGGGAAGTGCATAAGTGTGGATTCCTTGAAGTCGAGAAGGAGGATGGACATAGATTCATGGTGAACGGGCATCGAGTAAAGAAATTCTTCAACTTCTCTTATGAGAATAAGGGAGATATTTTAGATTCTCAAGTCCCGTGAGCTCCATCGAGCTCGGTCCGGCATTAGGACCTTAAAACTAGCGCTAAATGGGAGGCAACCCATTTTTACTTATTTTTATGTGTTTTGTTCATTTTGTCGTTTTGTGAATCGTAGGTGTTAACCTCTTTTGTCGAGAATTTTTTGGTTTAGGCTTGTTTCGTGGTGCTTGATTCGAGTAAGTGAGCTTAAGGTGAAGCAATTCATGACGATGTTGAGATGTCGAGTAGTGGAGCATTCGATTGTTGGAGTTTGAGGTAACCACAACCCCAAACATAGACCTCTTTGCGAAGTCGAAGTTTGGGGGGGTGATGTTTTTTTTTTCGTTCATTACTTTGCATTGATAGTGATTTAAGTTCATGAGAATTTAGTGTACTTACTCGTACGTACTCATTCTTTTCAAACTTTATTATTGCGTAGCAAGAACAAAGTTTTGGGGGGTGTGTATTCGTACTTCGAGTTCTTACACGAAATTCTAATGAAAAATTGGTCAAATTTTTCAAAAATATCGATGCATGAGGGTAGTTGGATTAAATTAAGTGTGAGTGCTTAAGTTCGACTTGAATTGGCTTGGTGATTTGCACGTTTGGAAGAGACCCCAACTCCTCGGTCGAATGAGCGACCTGGCTTAAATCGAGGAGTTCTCAGGTTAGTTCATGTTTTGGATGAGTTTGATGATTGTTTCGAGCTTGGTTCGTATGAAAATTTCGAGTTTTGGGCGTCATTGTTTGAGGTTGAAGGGAGGAACTGCTCGAGTGGCATAGCTCGAGCGCCTCCGCTCGAGCATGTTGCTCGAATGCCCGATTTGTCCAGAAACTTTTCACCACTCGAGCAGCTCGAGCGCTAGCGCTCGAACCCTTGTTCCATTCGAGCGGGTCTGCTCGATCGGATCACGGGTTTCAGCCCTATTTTTCGAGCCACTCTATAAATACCCCACCCCCACATTCGTACACACACTATCACACACGAAAAGGTGCGACTTTGGGGAGATTTTCAGCGATTTCCTACGGTTTCATCTCTTTTGCTCACGAATTCGTTCATTTTCTTCACGAATCTTCTTCAATCCTCCAACAAGGTATGTAATCTCTAACTCTTTTCATTCAATTCGTAGTTTAGGCTTGGATTTGACATGAATTGAGCATGAGAACTAGGGTTCATGAACATTTCGAAAATTTTGGGGATTTTTGCATAGCTTGTTGATTCTCGATTCCTTGTTGTTGAATGATGATTATATGCTATGGGTTTGCTTGTTTTTTTTTTTAATTTCGAAATTGCATGAGTAGAATGAGTGAATTTCTAGAGTGAGAAAGAGGGAATTTGAGAAAAGGATATGGGTTTTGCTTGTTGAGAAGAAATTTTTGTGAATTGAGATTGTATTGAGCATGAATGAGTATGAATTGAGTCTTGAGCATGTAAATTACATTATCCTTGTGATTTTACTTCATGATAGACTTAGTTGTGGGCAATTTTGATTTGAGCTGGATGAATTGTTTGAAAATTACTTGAGCACTTTGGTATGAAAGCATAAGGATTGAACTTGATGAACTTAAGTTGAGATTGAATGTTGAATGAATTGGAATTGAGAGCTACTTGGGATTATTAGAAGTGTATTGAATGTCATGAATGGACTTGAAATACATTGTTGTGTTTTGCTTAGGTACTATGGCTCCAAAGAAAAATTAGGACATAATCTTGTGTATTGCTGAGTTGGAAGAGGTCACCAGTGAGCTTAGGCGAAAGGGTCTGCTACCCTCGAGGTGGGACAATTTGTACTATGAGGGGAGTTGGCGATATATAGCCTACGGGTGGAGTTTGATAACCGGGAAAGTGGAGAAGACCAGGAGGCCCGTTGTGAGTTTCATGCGAGACATAGGAATTGAGGGTGAAATCAGAAGAATTTTCAGGAGGAACAACATGATGGAGTTCTTCGAGCTGCTTCTGACCATGGAAACAAATGTCGATTTGGTGGAGCAGTTCCTTGCCACTGTTGAGAAGAAGGATGAAAACTCCTTCAAGTTCAAGTACCGGAACGAGTGGCAGCATTGCGAGGTTGGAGCTGTCAACCTTGCACTTGGGCTCCTAGCCTTATCAAGGCCCAACCGTGTGTCAAAGTCTTATAATGCGAATTTGTTTTGGAATGATATCACGGGTGGCATGGACGGAGAGTACAAGGGGCAGAACGCATGAGCCTCGGCAATCAGGAACCCGGTGATTCGCTACTTGGAGAGGATCCTAGGAAACACCATCTATGCCCGCTCTGAGACGGGAACGGTGATAAGTAAGCAGTTATATGTGATTTGGTGTCTCTTGAACGTTAAGAATCACGATTTTGGTAGGGATTTCTTGGAGCACCATTACGAGGCCCCTTTCAAGCTTGGTGCTAAGACCTCGAAAGTTTGAGGAGGGGGATTGATTTCAGTGTTTGTGAAGAGTCTGGGATTCGAGCCTTGTTCGGGTCCCTGCCCTAGCATGGATTTGGACTTTGATCAGATGAACAATACCCTAATGTTCGAGTGATGGATGGGGAGCTACTGCATCAGATACAAGGACGATGATCTTTTCCCTCTTCCTAACGAGAAGCTCGTAACGTTGAAGGGAAAGAAAAGGCAGAACCTCGGCATGAACGAAGAGCAGCACCTTGCTATAGGTGCTAAGTACACGGCGGAAGTAGACAGCAGAGGACTCCGGGATACTAGGCCCGTGAAGAGGAACAGAGGAGAAGGCACAAGTGGTGCCGGTGTTGGAGTTATACGCCGGTTCGAGCGGAGTGAGAGACTTGCAAGAAGAGGAAGAGCAAGAGTATGAAGCAGGACATGACGAGGGAGCAACAATGGGTGAAGAACCGCAGAGATGGAGGTAGATTCACCAGGTGTGCAGTCACCCGGGCCGTGGTACCCTACGTATGCTGATTGGACGCAAATGGGTAACCAGATCCAGACTCTCCAAACGGACATGATGCGCTTGCGTGAGACGCAAGAGAGGTTAGACATGAGAACAACCCGCATGGAGGACCATTTCTCAGACATGCACCGTTGGATGGAGTCACTCTTCGTGTCTCACATGAGAGCTGATCACCCAAATTACCGCCCACCACCGCCTCCAGATGCATGAAGATGATGGGATTCCCCCAGTTTCTTTTTCCCTTTTCTTTTCTTTTCTTTTCTTATTTATTGCTTTTGGAGTGTGAACTTATTTGAGTGTTTGGTTGAATTATGGGATTGTATTGGAAGTACTTTTAAATTATTGGGGTACGATTTGTTATGGATTGATGTGATGATTGATTTATTTTATGCTTATTAACTCTTATCACTTGCTTATTGATGATTCTTGAGTATGACTTGATGAGTAGAGTTAAGTTGTGAGGTTGAATTAGGAATTCTATTGTGTGAGTGTATGAGTTAGAGCTGATTTGAGAGAGAACTAGTATGCTTGCGAATTTTTCTTTGAGTACTTGTGTGATGAGAGTGAGATCACTAGGACTAGCATGGATGTGAAAGCCGTGAGTTTTGAGCCTTTTGAGATTAAGATACATGAATTGATCTCTTCGTTTGTGAGTGAGTCGTCACCTTAGAGGATGCTAGAACTTGTGTGTGCTCTTGGTTCTTGACTGTGTCTAGTTTGATATGCCGAATGTGATCTTAGGCCATCTTTGTTTTGAATGAGTCACTTAGCCAAAATTTTTTCTTACCATTGATATTTGTCCTTTGTTAGCAAGTTTGAGCCTTAAGTCTATTTCATTTGCTAGCACATTTAAACACTATTCCAAGTTCCTAAGCCTTTTTGTCCCAATTTGAGTGGAGAATAGGAAAAGGGTGAATGTGAAGGGATTGATTTGAGTTGAAAAAGGAGAATTGTGATTGCTTGAGTGATTATGAGAAGAAAGTGTGATGAAGAATATGAGTTGTGGGAAAGAAAAAATTGAGAATGAGCAAAAAAAAAAAAATGAAGTGATTGAAAAGTGAAAAGAGTTGAGAAAAAAAAATTGAGGTGTTGAGAGTAAAGGAATTGATGTGCATTGTGTGAAAAGATGTTATAGAAGTGTTCCTTGTATCGAAGTACCAAAGTTTGATTTTCTATTCTCCATTCATTTGAGTCACTTATCCTATATAGTTACCCCACCTGTCGAAAGAGCCTACATTACAACCTTGAGAAAGTCCTTTTTGATTCGGCATGGATTCTAGAGTATGGTCGGAGTTGAGAGTGCTTACAAGCCTATGGCTGCCGATATGTGTGATTGATTGATTGATAGAGTCCCTTATTATTGATATACACTTGTGAGGGAGTGAAACACATCATTGAGTGCACATCCATGTTTGATCTTGGTGTTTCTTGTTGTTATTGCATGAGTATGATGAAGGGAGGTGAGTTAGTATATGTGTGATTGATCTTTGAAACTCGAGTTCATTTACTTGCATGATTTGATTCTTTGACTCATTCCTAACAATTTCACTTGACTTATTATTTCATTGCTTGAGGACAAGCAATATGGTAAGTTTGGGGGGGTTGATTAGGCGTGAAATTGTCATGATTCGTCGTTAGAAATGCCCCAATTTTGGTCGATTTTATTGAGTATTTAGAGTCAATTGAGTATTATTTCTACACATTGATGAATTTGTCTCTTTGATGCTCATAGGTGAATCGAGGGGGAAAAAGGGAGTTCGTAGGACTTTGAATCGACTCAAACGGATGCCCGGATGAGAAGATGTTAGGATAAAAGTTGTTAGTTTTGATGAGTTAAAACAAACCAGAAGATGTAATAGGACCATCTGGACCTGTTAGCCAGATGATGATCTAGATTAGGACTTAGTCTAGGGGGAACTGCCAGACCAGAAGACTTCACCAGAAGAGTCACCAGAAGACCTCACCAGAGGACTCCACCAGAGGACTCCACCAGAAGACTTCACCAGATGAGATTTGACCAGAGGCAGAGGACCTTCCCCAGACCAGACGAGTCCGGACCAGACGAGTCTGGTGGAACAAAAGATGCTCAGTTTGATCTCCTATTTCTACTGAGTATTCTGGTTGTCCACCAGATTAGGACCAGAAGACACCGAGGTTGCCTGGTGTCTGGTCTTGCCTTCTCTGGAGAGAATCAGAGTTAGGCAGAGGAAGCTATTGACCGTTGGTGATTCAAATCAAGTCAACTAGTTCAGGATTGGAAAGTTTTGATGACAATCAATCCAAGGATCCTACCAACCCAATCAATCAATTAGGGAATTGATTGATTGAGGCTTCCTTATATAGAGGATCTGATTGGATTAGCTCTCCAACGGCTAGCCCTAATCCCCTCTATAAATATAAGAGTGTTGTTCAAGAAAAAGCTCTAGAGAGACTACACACGCGCATAAGTTGATCCAAGCTTTTGATATTCATTCTAGGCACTCTTATTGTTCATAATATTTATCTACTCTTAAGGAGTTATTGAAACCACAACCTGTTCATCTACCAGATAAGGTTGTTGGCTGTTGATCTTTAGATTGAAATCAAATCTAAAGAGGTTGTAAGAAGGAACTGGTACTTCCCAATTCCAGTGTGTAAGTAAGTGAGTTGGTTGTTAGTGAGACCCCTTGGATATAAGGGAGAGTGGACGTAGGATATTCAAATCCGTACCACTATATATCTTGTGTTCTTTATTACTTTCATTTACTTATTGTCCTATTGATTATTGTTCTCTTGTAAAAAGAATTTGAAAGACATTTAACTTAAGCTTCCGCAATTAATCTAACTAGTGGGACCAACAAGTGGTATCAGAGCAGTGTGTCCAACGACCACTGCTTTGAAAAGCTTTTGGTGGTCACCGGGCAGATCCATTGCTCTTTAGTGCTTTTGTTCAAGTTCTTGTTATTTCCCTTAATTTTATCAAAATGTCTGCAAAATCTTCTTACAAGAGCCGTAAGCTCCCAGAATTCTCTTTTGAGGATTACTGCCACTGGAGCTTCATGATGAGCAATCATCTTGGAGCTATTCACCACCGCATGTTAGATGTGGTAGAAAGTGGCCCCATTCAATTTTACTGGACTCCTATTGATAGTGGCAGGTCAGAGTCCAGAGAAGAAACTAGTGAAGCTGCCCAGAAAACTGCAGAGGATAGAGTCCCCAGGCAAAGAATCCTAAAAAAGAAAGATGAGCTTGACAACGATGAAAGAAAGCTCTACAACTTGGACCAGGTGGCAAGAACAGAGATCATCAACACACTTACTAAAGAGGTGATTGAAAAGGTCAGAACGTGTGCCACTGCCAAAGAGATGTGGGATAAACTGGCACTACTCTGTGAGGGAACAGAGAAGATCAAAGACAACAAGCTCCAAGCTGTTCAACACTCGTTTGATACCTTCAAGATGAAACCAGACGATACCATTGATCAGCTGGACATGCGTCTCACAAATCTCCTAAACAAGGCTAGTGCCTTAGGTAAGACCTACTCTGAAAAGGAAATTAATAGTAAGATCTTGCGTTCACTAACCAGCAGGTGGAGAATTAAAGTCACTGTGATCAAGGACAACAAGGATCTCAATACTCCGGATCATCATCTTCTGTTGTCTGATCTCAAAGCCTATAAGTATGATCTTCAAGAGGAGGATCAGACAGAAGAGGAACCTCTTCTGGTTAGAAAGGTGTTGCATTCTCTTCAACCATCAAGCCTGATGTCAAGCCAAAGGAGTCTACTGCAGATGACTTGAGCCTCAAGGAGCAGGTAGCACTTCTAACTCGTAAATTAGATAAAATGAGTTCAAAATATGGCAGGTACAAGAGGCATTGGAAGGAATCTACCAGAGACAGAAAGAGTTCCTTCAAGCCTACAGAGAAGGAGAAGACATCTGGAGACTCAAGGGAGACCAGATTCAGAACTCCAGAGAGGAGGAGAGATGACAACCCTGGGAACTCTGGGAGATCAGATTATCAGAGGAGGGATGGTAGCTCTGGCAGATCTGACTACCAGAGGAAAGAGAGTAGTCCAGCCAGATCAGACTACAACCAGAGGAGGAGAGAGCCAAGTCCTAGTCCTAGAGGAGACAATGCCTGCTACACATGCAACAAGACTGGCCACTACAGTTATGATTGTCCTCAACCCACTTCTAGGGAAAGAGAAGAGAAAATGATCAAGAGAGATAGGAGATATGCAGATAAGAGAGCATTGCTGGCAGAAGCAGAGGAGGAGGATACTAGTTCCAGTTCTTCTTCTTCTGATTTCGGATCAGATGATGATGTGTGTCTTATGGCAGACATCACTGAGGTAAATAAAACTACTCTAGTCCTATCAAATTCCAAATGTACTGAATCCTCTAATTCATCTGGTAACTCCAGAGAGTCTGACATGCAACAAATGCTATCAGATCTCCAAAATTGTGTCCAACTCTGTCAAAAACTTGAGAAAGAGAATGGTAGGCTCAGAGCTGAAGTTCAATCTCTCTCTCATGAGCATAAATCCACCAGAGAACTCATGAAAGATCATTCCAAAGAAGTCTCTGAACTTCAGGATAAGATCACAGAAAGAGATACTCTGGTAGATCAACTCATGAAAGAAAAGAACTCTCAAGAAGATGAGATCAATGAACTCAGAGCCAAATACCAGACTCTTATCAAAGGAAAACAAGTTGCTCACAACATAGAGGAGATACCCATGCCCAGAGAAGCTCCTAAGATACCATCTGTTGTATCTATCATATCAGAGTCTTCTCAGCGCATTAGTGATAAGAGTGGTTTAGGATATTCTGGAATTACCACTAAAACTCATAAATACCTTTATAATAAAGACAAGTCTGTAAGAGCTGGTAAATTGGTAGAAATCTGGGATGATAAAGACTTAACTGGTAATGGTTACAAGGTGGTTCACAATCCTGATTGGAAAAGGAATCACTCTGTTAATCACATAACATATGGTCCAGAAGAGTTGACTGTTCTGGAAGAGAAGATGCTAGAAAATAAGTGTCAACAAGGGGAACCATTGAAGATTAATGGTTCTGTGAACATTGAGTCCCAAGGAGTAGAACTTACTCAAATTGGAGGACCCCAGAGAAATCCTCAAAGGGAACCTAACCAGATTAGGGGACCTCAAAGGAAACACTCAAGAAAGGGGAATACCAATCAGAGTAGAACCTACCAGAGAAGGAACAATGTTCAACAGCACCAGGTACCCTAGAGACAATTTTCTCAGAGGAATCAATTCCAGAATAGGTATACTCAAAGGAACTATAACCACCAGAGCAGGTCTAATTCTCAGAACCAGAGGAGGTCTTCCAGACCCATCTATAGAAAACCAACTGATCTGGGAAGTTATGACACCAGAGATGGTTCTTCTAGGATGTATCCTTACAACCAGACCTTTAAGACCATGTCTTTGAGGCAGGCCATTCCAAAGGCCAGATTTGAGAAAAGGTACACCAGACCTGTTTATAGGAAAGGTGTCCTTATCAGACCAGTAGCTCAATATGTCATTGTCAGAGGACATGTGCTGGTAGATAGATTTGGAAGGAAGATAAGATCTCCTCATCCAACAAGGGATGATCTTTATCTATGGATTCCTACAAAACCTGCAACTAACCAATCAGGACCCAGCACTAGTAGGGGACCTAATTGATTTCTCTGCAGGTAGATAAGAGTCCATTGGAGAAAGGATTTTCAAGCAACCATGTCTGGTACATTGATAGTGGATGTTCCAAGCACATGACCTTCCAGAAGGATAATCTCCAAGATTTTAAGCCTTTGAATGGACCAAGAGTGATGTTTGGTGACAACAACTATGGAGTCACCAGAGGAGTTGGAAAATTGACCTTCAATGGAGTATCTGTAGATGAAGTCTACTATGTAGAAGGACTCAAGCATAATCTGCTTTCAGTATCCCAATTCTGTGACAAGGGATACTCAGTGAAGTTCTCTAGTGATTCATGCACTGTTTTCTCTTCTGATTATAATGATATCTTGCTAATAGGCTTGAGGAAGGGTAACATTTATCTTGCAGATTTTAGCAGTTGCCCAAGAAATGCTTGCCTGGTTGCAAAAGGATCTGCAGAGAACAGCTGGATTTGGCACAAGAGATTGTGTCATCTTAACTTCAAAACACTGAATAAGATTGCCAGAAAAGGTCTCATTCGAGGTCTTCCTAATGAAGTGTTTAAGAAGAATCAGGTTTGTGGTTCATGCCAGAAGGATAAACAACCCAAGACTTCCTTTAAGGATGTCCAGAGCACAACCACAACCAGAGTACTTCAACTACTTCACATGGACCTGTTTGGACCTGTTTCTCCTCTTAGTTTCAGTGGAAGGAAGTACACCTTGGTGATAGTGGATGACTTTTCAAGATACACTTGGGTAGTGTTCTTGTTTAAGAAAAATGAAACTATCACTAAGCTGCCAGAGTTCTTCAAGCAGATTCAGAATGAGCAGAACCAGAGCATAGTCAGAATCAGAAGTGACAAAGGGACAGAGTTTTTGAATTCACACATTGCAGATTACTGCAAGGACCATGGGATTTTTCATGAGACATCTGCTGCCAGAACACCCCAACAAAATGGAGTAGCAGAAAGGAGGAATAGGACCCTCAAAGAAGCTGCAAGAACACTTCTGGCAGAATACAACACTCCACAAAGATTTTGGGCAGAGGCCATTAATACAGCCTGCTATACTCAGAACAGGTGCCTGATTTCCCAGAGACATAATGAGACTTCTTATGAGGTGTGGAAAGGTAAAACCCCATCTGTTTCATATTTTCATGTTTTTGGATGTAAGTGTTTCATCCATGACAATGGGAAATCTAAATTAAGAACCTTTGATGCTAAAGTGGCTGATGAAATATTTTTAGGATATTCCAGCACCAGTAAAGCTTTCAGAGTTTTTAATAAGAATTCACTTTGTGTGGAGGAAACACCTCATGTTGTTTTTGATGAATCTGCTTTTGAGTGCAAGGTGGACTTAAAGTCTTCTGATGAGACTCAGAATCAGACTACTCCCAGAGTAATCAAAGTCAATCCACCTATTCTTGATTCAGATTCAGATTCAGATTCAGATGATGACCCATCTCCTGGTTCTCTGAAGCAGAAGCCTTCACAAGGAGCAGAACCAGAAGAGGTTGGAACTCCTGTAGGGGGAAGCTCTTCTGCAGGTGGTGATAATCACCAAGGTACTGCAGAAGATGATCACCCAGACAAGACCATGGGAAGGAGGACCCTGGTTGATCACCCCAATGACCTGATCTTAGGAGATCCAACTAAGGGTGTCCAGACTAGGAGAACTCTTAACTTAGCTGCCTTATTCAGTTGCTATGTGTCCTTGATTGAGCCCAAGAACATCAAGGAGGCACTGAAAGATTCAAATTGGATTGTTGCTATGCAGGAGGAGTTGAATCAATTCACCAGACAGGATGTTTGGGAGCTGGTAGACAGACCAAGACATCAAAAAGTGATAGGCACTAAGTGGGTTTTCAAGAATAAGAAAGATGAGAATGATGTCATTACTAGGAACAAGGCAAGGATAGTGGCACATGGCTATTCTCAGTCTGAGGGAATAGACTATGATGAGACATTTGCTCCTGTTGCCAGACTAGAAGCCATTAGATTGTTCTTAGCATATGCTGCTCACATGAAGTTCAAAGTATACCAGATGGATGTGAAATCTGCCTTTCTTAATGGAATTCTCATTGAGGAAGTGTATGTGGAACAACCTCCTGGTTTTGAACAAGGTGACAAGGTGTTTAAGCTTAAGAAAGCTCTTTATGGGCTGAAGCAGACACCCAGAGCATGGTATGACACTCTATCTCAATTTCTTCTGGACAATAGTTTTACTAAGGGTAAGATTGATAGAACCTTGTTTAGGAAAGAAGAAGGAAAGGACATCCTTCTGGTCCAAATATATGTTGATGACATTATATTTGGATCTCCTAACAAGAAGCTGTGTGAGAAGTTTGGTGAGCTCATGCAGAGTCAGTTTGAGATGTCCATGATGGGTGAAATGAATTACTTTTTAGGTTTGCAGGTTAAGCAATCAGAGAAGGGAATTTTTATTAATCAGGCAAAGTACACCAGAAACATGTTAGAAAAATTTGGAGTAGGATCTAGCAAAGCAACCAAGATCCCTATGATGACAAATTTCAACATGGATCCAGATGAATATGGAGAGAGTGTGGACCAGACTCAGTACAGAGGACTTATTGGTTCTCTTCTGTACCTGACTGCAAGCAGACCAGATATTACTTTTGCTGTAGGAGTTTGTGCCAGATTTCAAGCTAATCCCAAGAAAAGTCACTTGGAAACAGCTAGGAAGATATTGAAATATCTTAAAGGAACTGTGAATTTAGGATTATGGTATCCTGCAGATGATAACTTAGAGTTGAGTGGGTATTCAGATTCAGACTATGGTGGATGCAGAATAGATAGGAAATCTACAAGTGGAACATGCCAATTTTTAGGGAATAAATTGGTATCCTGGTTTTCTAAGAAGCAGACTTCAGTTGCTACATCAACAACAGAAGCAGAGTACATGGCTGCAGGGAGCTGTTGTTCACAACTTCTCTGGATTAGTCAACAGCTTAGGGATTACCAGATTAGAGCTAAGAATATTCCTATTTTCTGTGATAGTAATAGTGCAATTGCCATCACCCAGAATCCAGTTCTTCATACCAGGTGCAAACATGTTGATATAAGACATCATTTTATCAGAGATCATGTTGAGAAGGGAGATATAAGGATGGAAAAGATTGCAACAGAGAAGCAGAGAGCAGATATCTTAACTAAGCCTTTGGCTGAGACCAGATTCAGAGAGTTAGCTTTTGAGGTAGGATTGTTGGATCCAGAGACAGATTTGTTTTAGGGGGAACAACAGAGAAGTATCCGTTGTTTCATTACTTTACTTCATATATTTATTCTCAAACTAACATACCTGCAGATTAGACATTTCAAAGAAGTTATATCTCCAGATGAGGTACCCACCAGGTGACACTTGTCCCAGATGAGGTGCTGAGTCAGTTTAGAGAAATGTCCAAAGTCTTTTCTGACCAGGACCAGATGAGTTCCATCAGAGGAGATGTATCACCAGACTAGTTGTGGTATCATCTGGTTACTATATCAGGTGACAGGTATGTCTTTACTTCTCTGGCCTCTGTTCATTGGGATACACTTTTCAAATTAGTAAGTACACTTAAAACCTTTCAACTTCGGAGTGTATTTATAACTAGGGTATAGGGCCTAGGCAATCATTTCACTTTTTCTCTTGACTTCCACAAAACCCCTTTATGCCC
Organism: Ballota nigra; assembly: GCA_947034835.1. Taxonomy (NCBI): domain Eukaryota; kingdom Viridiplantae; phylum Streptophyta; class Magnoliopsida; order Lamiales; family Lamiaceae; genus Ballota; species Ballota nigra. Next base: position 59,267,217 of record OX344725.1, read on the forward strand.
AGTCCCAATGACTATGCCAACGCACCAGATTAAATCTGTATCTCGCCTTTCATCGTGGCCATCAGATTTAATCACTGTGCAATATGTCAATCAATTCGAAAATTAATTTTGTTTCCTAAATTAAATTTGCTATTACACGTGTTCACACTTCATTTATTAATCAAGCCACGCGTATTGCCCTATTTAAATCAATATTTCATTCAATCTGTCCTTTCACGTTTCATATTTCTTTTCAAGCCCTAACTTTCTCTCTGCAAGTCTTTCGTTCTCTCTATCTCTCTCTCTCTCTCTCATTCACAGCAATGGCGCCCAAGTGCAATTTCGATCCAGACCATGTCTGCAAGAAACTCAAGACTGAAATGGTGGTGGACTTCTATTCTACCAAGAATCCGGCCGCTTTGGAGATTTTGGAGCTTCTCCGACGTTCTGGGCTGGAGGAGTTGATCTCAAAGGTTCCCAAGGATCTGCGGACCTTGGATGGATATGCTGCTCAGTTCCTTATCCGGATGAAGATTCATGAAGACCATATTTCATCCAAGATTGATTCTGAAGATGTTGTTTTCTCGAAGGCAGACTTATGTAGCCTTTTTGGTAACCTTTCAGCAGAAGGTGTTGACCCACTGAAGTACAAAGAAGGAGAGGCGTTGGAATCCTTCAAGATGTTTGCCAGGAGTTCTTGCCAGAATATTACTAAGGGCTTCTTGGACAAGCATCTCAGGCAGAAGTATAAGGTTCTTTTCGACATAGTTGTGAAGATTCTCATGTGTGAGAGCCATAGCACAGATGCCATCTTCATTGACAGGCTCTGTGTTATGAGGGCCATTCTGGATGGTGCCCAATGTAACTGGGCTGAGTTCTTCTGGGGGGTGCTGAGGAAGAACAAGGTGAAAGTCCAGAAGGAAGAATGCCCCCAGTTGCCAGGAGAGCAACAATTTGTGTTCAATGCTAATGTATCATTGGGCACAAAACTCACCCTAATTCTGGATTCAATCCTTCCAGAGAAGAAATGGAGACAATCCTGGTGCAAGGGCTTTCATAAGTCCAAGATTATGTTCTCCAAGGATGGTCCCCTTCATGGCCATCCTGATTCTGATGGTGAGCAAGCCATCCCTGCCCCTCCTCTACAGGCTGTACCCTCACCTGCAAAGGGGCAGAAGCAGCAGCAAAAGCAGAAGACCCATAAGAAGTCTGCTGGAGCAACTGGTTCCTCAACCATTGCGTTTTCTGGTTCCTCAGATGAGGACCAGATTCCCCTTCTTGAAGTGCTTAAGAAGAAGGGTGATGATGATAAAGCTGTTAAGAAGGCTAGAGCAGCCAAGAGGAAGCAGCCAGAGGAGGCCAGGAGAGGCTCTGCTAAAAAGCGAAGGACTAGCAGGAAGGCCAAGAAAACCCTTCTGGTGGATGAGCCATCAGAGGACGAAGAGGAAGAAGAGGCTGAGCCTCTTGTGAAGAAATCCAAGGCCAAGAGAGCCATTCTTCAAGAGTCAGACTTTGGCTCTGATCTTGGAGAGGCCTTGGAGAAGGCCATTGATGAGGCTTCTCTGATGATGGAAGATGTCTCTGCTCCAGAGCATGTTTTACCTGCTGATGTTGACTCAGCAGAGGTAAACCCTTCTATTCCATCTTCTACCCCTATTAATCTTATTACTCCCTCTACCTCTCCCCCAGATAACCTTTCCCAAACTCCATCTGCTTCTGGTAACCCTATTGTTCCACTAGAGCAGACTCTCCCAGATACCCCCGTATATACTCCCTCTACCATTCCTACCCAAACACCTTCTCCCCCAAATTTCCAAACACATCTTTCCACAAACCCCTCTCCCCCAGCTTCTGTACCAGAGGTGCCCTCAACCTCTTCTGGTGCAGAAATCCCCCCTCCAAACACTTCCACATCCCAAATACCACCTACACCTTCTGTACCAGAGATTCCGCTTTCTTCTGGTGCAGAGCAACCCATCCCCTCCACCTCTACCTCACAAAATCCTAACCCTCCCCAAACCCATACAGACCAGGACCCAACCATTTCTTTGGCTCTGAGATTCCCTGCCCCTCCCCCTTCTCCCACCTGTTTAACCAGCGATGATAGTGAAGATGAGGAAGCTTCACTTGAGCCTGCAAACTTAGCACCTTCCTCCTCTGCCTCTGGGCCCAAACCCTTTATTTTCTCTTCTGATGAGATGGGTCCCATCAGGTAGAGTATGAGTGTGAGTGTTCAGCTCTGGCTAAGAGAGCAATTTCCAGTTCTGTTGGAGCACTCACCCCTCCTGGCAGATCTGACGGATGCCAAGGTTTGGAGTATGGCCAGACTCCAAGATGTTGAAGATCTTATGCTTCTGCTGGAGGAGATGTCTCCCTCTGTTTTCACTGCGTGGGAGATTGAGCTGAAGAAGAAGCTAAACATACAAAACCCAGCAGAGTTGGAGACACCAGAGGCAGCCAAGGTCCTCATCAGAACTCTCCTAATCCAGAGAGGAGTTATGCTCACTCCAGAGGGCTTCTCTTACAACTTTGGTCCTCATTTCTCATTCCCTCCAGAGCTATATTCAGACGAGGAGGACTTTGAGATGTCTCCTGCTGTGCTCCAGAAGATGAAAGCATTCTTCAACGAGCAGATCATGCAGATAGGGCATTTTTCAAAAGCCATTCAACACATGGCCCCTGCTATGATAAAGCATCAAATCAGGCAGGAGAGGAGGATCTTCCTGAAGCAGATCAAGTCTACACTGGCAGAAGTTAAAGCTTCTTTCAAGGCCAATGGCCTCTTTGTCAAACTGGATGTCATGCACAACCAGAAGCAGCTCCAGGAGCATGTGCTGGAGCAGATGAGGCCAGTCTCTGTGCTTAAAGTTGAGATGGCCAGCCAGATGATCCAGACTGCCAAGCTGAAAGACTCCCTCCAGGAGATGTTGGAAAAACAGGAAAGACTTGTTGCAGAATCGAGAGCCTACCTGGAGGAGGCCAAGCAGCTGCGTGATCTTCACTCTTCCTCCAACACTGCCTTGCCTGATCTTATAAGGCAGGTAGTGGAGCCCCTCCTTGATGAAGTTAAAAAGGGGGAAGAGAAGGCCAGAACTGATCTGGCGAAGACCACCAATGAAACTCTCTTCAGTCATGGAGCTCGTCTGGACCTGCTGGAGAACACTTTGGCCCAGGCTGAGTTGCAGAAGAAGAAGAAAGAGAAGTTCAAATCCCTTTCCATGGCTAAGCAGCTTGCTGCAGAAGAGGAGTCAGAAGCTGAGCAGGATCCAATCTCCATCTCTGGACCTGCAAAGAGGAAGATAAGGAGAGTCAAGAAAAGCTTCCTTGAGACTGTTGTTGAAGAAGCTCAGAAGAGATACAAGGAAGAGACTCCAGAGGAGAAGCAAGCAAGGATCAGGAAGAACATAGATGAAGAGCAGAGGCTCAGATATGTTAGGAGGCAAAACAAGAAGAGCAGAGAAGCAGGCGCTTCTTCTGGTGTAGGTGGCTCGAGCCAGAGGAGGAAAGCTCCCATTGAAGTGATGAACATTCTGCCTCTCAGGACAGAAGGGTCTTTTGACTCTACTGTGCCTGTGCCCCTGATTGAGAAATGGAAGGAGGCAAAGACTCTCTGGTTCATCCAACACTATATCCAGAGGCCAGCACCAGAGGATGATGAGCTGATCAACAAAACCTTTCACACCTGGATGCAAGCTTATGATGCAGAGCTGTACAAACAATTGATGGACTCCACCATTGAGTTCAACCTGGAGGTGACTGCCCCTGAGTTCACTTATCTTAACACTCCCATGGCAGGAGACCAGGTTGATTGGGCTGAGCTGAAGAGACTGTACAAGACAAAGGTGTTGGTGAACTTCACTCCAACATCTTCTGCAGAGTTGAAGGCCGTCCAAGATAGGTTCCTTGATTGGTTCCTTGTGCCCAAGGAAAATAGGAAATATGCATAGAATAGGACTCTAAACTTCAATGTACTTTGTAATCATCTTGTCCTTATTATCAATGAAAATATCATATCTTCTCTGTTCAAAAGACAACCTCTTGTTGTCTTAATTGTTTCCCTGATAAGATCTATTCTAAGGTCTTATCTTTTACTGTTTTCTTGCTTAAATCTTACTTTGTGATCAGTTCTGGTAGTGTTTTAACTTCATCAAAAAGGGGGAAATTGTTAGGATAAAAGTTGTTAGTTTTGATGAGTTAAAACAAACCAGAAGATGTAATAGGACCATCTAGACCTGTTAGCCAGATGATGATCTAGATTAGGACTTAGTCTAGGGGGAACTGCCAGACCAGAAGACTTCACCAGAAAAGTCACCAGAAGACCCCACCAGAGGACTTCACCAGAGGACTCCACCAGAAGACTTCACCAGATGAGATTTGACCAGAGGCAGAGGACCTTCCCCAGACCAGACGAGTCCGGACCAGACGAGTCTGGTGAAACAAAAGATGCTCAGTTTGATCTCCTATTTCTACTGAGTATTCTGGTTGTCCACCAGATTAGGACCAGAAGACACCGAGGTTGCCTGGTGTCTGGTCTTGCCTTCTCTGGAGAGAATCAGAGTTAGGCAGAGGAAGCTATTGACCGTTGGAGATTCAAATCAAGTCAACTAGTTCAGGATTGGAAAGTTTTGATGACAATCAATCCAAGGATCCCACCAACCCAATCAATCAATTAGGGAATTGATTGATTGAGGCTTCCTTATATAGAGGATCTGATTGGATTAGCTCTCCAACGGCTAGCCCTAATCCCCTCTATAAATACAAGAGTGCTGTTCAAGAAAAAGCTCTAGAGAGACTACACACGCGCATAAGTTGATCCAAGCTTTTGATATTCATTCTAGGCACTCTTATTGTTCATAATATTTATCTACTCTTAAGGAGTTATTGAAACCACAACCTGTTCATCTACCAGATAAGGTTGTTGGCTGTTGATCTTTAGATTGAAATCAAATCTAAAGAGGTTGTAAGAAGGAACTGGTACTTCCCAATTCCAGTGTGTAAGTAAGTGAGTTGGTTGTTAGTGAGACCCCTTGGATATAAGGGAGAGTTGACGTAGGATATTCAAATCCGAACCACTATATATCTTGTGTTCTTTATTGCTTTCATTTACTTATTGTCCTATTGATTATTGTTCTCTTGTAAAAAGAATTTGAAAGACATTTAACTTAAGCTTCCGCAATTAATCTAACTAGTGGGACCAAAAGAAGATATCGAAGAAATACGAATGATATTAGTGCGCGAGAAGAAAAGTATCAGTTGAAGAAGAAGGAGACTCATTCGAGTGGATCCACTCGTGCACCACCGCTCGAGCATGCCACTCGAGCGCCCAATTTGTCCAGAGAACTTTTGTCATTCGAGCTACTCGAGCACCAACGCTCGAGCATGTGGTTCGAGCACCTGAAACTTACAGAGAATTTCGAGCACTCGACCAACTCGAGCGCCTCCGCTCGAGCATAGGGCTCGAGCGCCCCAAGACTTGCAGAACGATTCGGCCACTCGAGCATCTCGAGCACGAGCACTCGACCCCTTGTTTCATTCGAGCTACACAGCTCGAGCGCACCCGCTCGAGCGTGTGGTGCTCGAGCACTATCCCAATTTTGCTTCCGGATTCATTTTTCGGCCCATGAGTTCCCGATTCAGCCCGATACTTATATATACTCGTTCCGAACACGTTTTTACACACCACTTGATACCACATCACTTTTAGAGTTAGTTTTTAGAGAGAGAAAGAGTGAAGAGACGAGCAAACTTAATTTTCACTTGTAATCGAGGTTTACTTACGCATTCATAGTTCGGTTTTGATTTTTAGTTTCTTTCTTTTAGTTCTTTGTTCTTGAATACTTGAGACTTCATTTTATTAATTTAATTTCAGTTCTTAGCATTTATTTCTTTAAACCCTAGTTGATGTTTAATAATTTCTTAGTTAAAATCATTATGCTTATGTTCGTTACTTCTTCAATTATTTTTGTTATCGTTGAAACCATGTCTAGCTAAAACCCTTGTATGCTTGGGGTAGGATGAACTCGTAGAAGTAGGATGTGGGTACGTAATTAGGGTAATTCGTGACTTTTAGTTTTAATTCTCTTAATTAATGAATTCTTAAAATCAATCTTAACTTTACCTTTAAATTTCGTTCGAAAAGTGTTCAAGAGAGGATGATCTTATCACTCTTTAACAACTAGTAGACTTAATGAGAGGGTTTAGAAAGGATTAATTAATCTACCGGTTTATCTAGGGAGGACGACTGCATCACCTTAGTTAAATTAGGGTCTCGTTAATTAAGAACAATCTATTCACTTGTTAGTGGATTAGTGAAGTCGATTGTTAGGATAAAGTATTAGGGTTTGAATTTTTGAGCTTTCATCTTACAATCTTTTACTTAGGTTATTTCTTGTGTGTCACAGTTATCTTGATTATGTACCTGCTCCGTTAGTATACGTAGGAATTCTTATCCTAAGCATCATCATATCATATTTGAAAACACACGTTTACGTTCTTAGTTTAATTTTCCTTTTTGCATTCATAGAGTAATTTAGTTTAGATTATATTTTCTTCGAAAAAACCCAAAACATACACTCATATTAATTACGACGCTTAGATCTTCAAGGATCTGTTCGCATACCCACCTTCCCTTGGGTACAATATACTTGGTCGCTATACTTGCTTATACTACAGTGAACCCGTACGCTTGCGGGGAAACTACTAGTAGAAAGTTAGTATTTTCGGATTAAGTCAGTGACCTCAGCTGATCCTGTAACTGTCCTGCCAATCAAAGAATACAAACCATTCTTGATGTTACCCCTCATCACAGTCCTTCCAGACTTAGTGATAGATAAGATACCCTTGTCAGTTTTGAATTCAAACCCTTAGAATTCAAAGTACAAAGAGAAATCAAATTCCTCTTTAGGTCAGGTATAAATCTAACCTCTGATAAGATCCTTTCAACTCCAGCAAACATTTTTATCTTGATAGAACCAGATCCCTGCACTCTACAACTCTCATCATTACCCAAAAGGACAAGACCTCCATCAAACTTCTCAAGATCCAGGAACCAGCCTTCATGTGGACACATATGAAAAGTACACCCAGAGTCTAAGACCCACTCTTGACTTAGTCTCTCATGACTAACCATCAAGACTTCAGCACTATCATATCCTTCAACCTCCACCACAGCTGCATCTCCTTCTTGATCACCTTGATTGTTTTTTTTCCTTCTTTCAGGGCAGTTCTTTCTTAGATGACCTTCCTTGTGACAAGTGAAACACTTTCTTTTTTCAACAAAACAAGATTTCTTCTCACCCTTCACACCTTTTCCACCATCATTATTCATGGTTTGAAACCCCTTCTTCTTCTTAGATTGAACATTCAATCCTTCAGCAGGCTTCTTCCCTTCAGTCTGGATCTGTAGAAACTTGGTTTTTAGGGCAGTTTGAATATCATCAAACTTCACCTGATCTTGTCTTCCAAATAGCAAGGCATCCTTAAATTCTCTAGAGACTTAGGTAGAGAATTCAATAACATCAATGACTTGTCCTCATCATCAATAGTAACATCCAAACTCTCCAGATCATCCACCAATCTGTTGAACTCATCCAACTGATCACCAAGATTCTTGTCTTCATTCATCTTGAAGACTTGGAGCTTTTATTTCATGTATAACTTGTTTGTAACAGACTTGGTCTGGTATAACTGCTCCAGTTTATTCCAGACTTCAAGAGCGGTTTTCTCCTTCGATACTTCCCTCAATGGTTTATCCCCGAGATACAAGATAATTGCACTATGCGCCTTCCTCTTGTTCTCCTCTACCTTCGCCGGATTAGTTCCAGAAGCCACCTGGTCAGGCAGCAACAAGGCATCGTACAAATCGTTGTGTACCAGGAGAGCCTTCATCTTTATCTTCCATAAACTGAAATCGTTCTTCCCCGTGAACTTCTCAATTTCGAACTTGGTTGCAACCATAATTATTCCCACAGATGGCGCCACTTGTTGAATCAAAGTTTTAGATTCACAAGAAAAACTTGTAATCAAGGAATCGAATATGGCACAACGAGCAAGAATATTGAAATCAACGGAATAATAAAGAACAACAGGATTTTACGTGGTTTAGAGATAACTCCTACGTCCACGGGATCGGAGAGATTCGATCTTTCACTATGTAAACTCAGGGAATGTTACAATCACTCAATCTCACAAACGCTCAAGGAATTCTTCTCAGCAATGAAGAAAGCCTAAACTGCTTACAGTGATATCGATTTCAAAACCATATTCTTTTCTAAGCCAAGATTGATCTCAAGATAATTGTGCAAGACATCATATATATAGTAGTAACCCAGCAAGTAACCGCCTCAACAAACCCGTCTTTGGATATAACCGCCTTCATTTCAGCTTAGATATGAATCTCGCGAATAATAGAATCTCAGTTGACTTCACCTCAACTGCTCATGAGACTTCAAGTTCACTGAAGTAACTGACCTTCACCTGACTTCATCTAAGTATACGGAATTTGGTTAACTCCAAATCCGCTGACGATTGAAGCTCAAACTCTACTGATTACATACTTCACATATGACTTCACAAGTAATCTGGTGGAGTAGTCTGGTAGAGGGGTAGTCTGGTAGAGTAGTCTAGTCGAGGGGTAGTCTGGTAGACTAGTCTGGTCCAGACCTCATCTGGTCAGAACTCCTCTGGTCAGAACTCATCTGGTTAGAACTCCTCTTATCAGAACTCATTTGGCCCTCTACCTCATCTGGTCCAAGACTCCTCTTGTCCAAGACTCATCTTGTCCAAGACTTCTCTTTTCTGGAACTCCTCTTGCTCGGGACTCCTCTTGTCTAAAACTCCTCTTGTCCGAAACTCCTCTTGTCTTGTCTAGTTCCCCTCCTCCTTAACATAAGACCCATTCTAGTCCTAGACTAGTCTGCAACTGACTAATAGGTTCAGCTGCTCCTATTACAAGTTCTTATTTTAACATCTTCAAAACATCTAATCTATATCCCAAATTTTTTCCCCTTTTTGATGATGTTAAAATTAAAAGAACTGAATTTAAACAAGACAAGTGAAAACTGAAATCATAAGATGAGAAGTCTAATCAAGCAGGATCAACTGATCTTCCCCCTCAAAATATGCTCAGCTGATATTTGGGGCATAATATCAGCTGGTCTTCTTGTGTATCTGCAGGCAATCAAGTTTTTGGTACCCTTCTGGGTCCAGGGGGGTTAGCAAAATATTTAGGAAGCTACAAGAATAGATCATCCCTTTTTGAATCAGGTGATCTTATCTTTCTTCCATACATATCCACAAAAACACACTGAACATAAGAAACTTTGACATGGTTATTTCTTCTACAGACTCTTCTTCTCTTATGAGCTTGTCCAGTAGAAGAAGTAACTTGTCTTAAAACATCAGTCTTGAAATTCTTTTGATAAGGATAAGTCTTACTAGAACCATCAAAGGTTCCAGCTGGTCTGACAGATGACTTAAAAGTCTTCTGCAGCTGAGTAGGAGTCAGCTGGGACTACTTCTTTTGAGAAGGTCCAAACTGTTTTCTACTCTGCTGACTTTGCCGAGGTCTTTTAAAATTCCTCCTCTTCCTTTTGGGTTTTTTAGTTTTAGAACTCATCTGCCCGTTAGGTTGAATTGCCTGGTCCGCTGACCTCTTACCCTTATCAATAAAATTTCTAGACTTTTCTTCTTTCTAAACATGTGATAATTCATGTTTGGAATAACCAAGGCCTGTCTTATCATGCTCTTTTTGAGATGAGGCAACTATATGTGACACAACATTGTTTGCTGTAGTCAGCTGCTCCAGTCTCAGTTTGAGCTTGTCCCCACTTTCTTTTACAATCTTGTTTTGATGGAAGAGTTCATCAAAGTTAGCTTTCAGCAGAGTATATTCATTATCTTTCTCAATGTTTTCAACAAGCAGCCCTTCTACCAGCTTAGTTTGTTCATCACATCTGGTTTTCAAGACAGTGGACTTTTCTACCAGTGTTTGAACTTGTTCAGCTGGTAGATCAGCTGATTTGTCAAAATATTTTGAAAGCTTTTGATTTTCTGCTTTCAGCTTTGTGTTCTCTTCTTCCAGTATTTGACAAAGTTGTACAGATTTTTGAAAATCTAATAGCAATGTTTGCGTATAAGACTCCTCTGATTGTTCAGAAAAAGAAGAATAAGAAGAAGAAGAAGAGGGAGTTTGATTACATACCTCATCTGTCACAAGACACATCTCTTCGCTTGGTCCAAAATTTGATGATGAACCAGAAGTGGATACCTCTTCTTCCTCGGCTGTGAAGCTTCTTTTGGAGTGACTCCTACTGTATCTTTTATTACTTTTATTAGAACCCAATTCTGCAAGAAATTGTTAGCACAAAATAAATATTTGGGTTTTTAAAAAAATTGGATCTTTCCTGGTGACCACCAAAAGATTTTCAAAGCAGTGGTCTAAGACACACTGCTCTGATACCACTTGTTGGTCCCAAAAATATTATTTGCGGAAAGCGTTTTATACTTAATTTTAAGAAAAACCCTTTTTCAATTGCTAAAATAAATTATGCAAAAAATTGAAAATAAAAATAGTAAATAAAAGAGACACGAGGATTTTATAGTGATTCGGATATAACGATCCTACGTCCACTTTCCCTTTCACCAAAGGGGTCTCACTCACCAATCAACTTACTTACTCACTGGAATTAGGAAGTACCAGCTCCTTCGTACAACTACAACAACCCTTTAAGGTGGTGAATAGGTTGAATAATATTCCAACTACAACTCCTAAAAGAGTAGATATAATACTTGTATGAACAAGGTGAGTGTATGGTGTGTTCGTGTGTTTCTCTATCTTTTGTGCTCTCTTACCCGTCTTTCTTGTATTGAACTAATCACCATGCACTCCTATTTATAGATGTTAAATAACTAGCCGTTGGAAACTAGAAAATCAAACATCTATAAATTAAAGAATATAATCAATCATCTTGATTGATTATATGATTGATTGGTTGACTCCTTCTTTGATTGATTCTTCTTTGATCTACAACCAATCTTCCTTGATATCAGTTGACTTCCCTTTCTTGACTCTTTTTATCTTTGGATCACAAGATCTTCTTGGTAGAGTAGTCCGGTAGATTAGTCTGGTAGAGTAATCTAGTAGAGTAGTCTGGTAGAGTAGTCTGGTAGAGTAATCTGGTAGAGTAGTCTGGTGGAGTAGTCTGGTGGAGTAATCTGGTAGAGTAGTCTGGTAGAGGGGTAGTCTGGTAGAGGAGTAGTCTGGTCCAGACCTCATCTGGTCAGAACTCATCTGGTCCTCTACCTCATCTGGTCACCTACCTCATCTGGTCCAAGACTCCTCTTGTCCGGAACTCCTCTTGTCCGGGACTCCTCTTGTCTTGTCTAATTCTCTTCCCCCTGAACATAAGACCCATTCTAGTCCTAGACTAGTCTGCAACTGACTAACAGGTTCAGCTATTCCTATTACAAGTTCTTGTTTTAACATCTTCAAAATATCCAATTTATAATTGAGATTCGTACCGATTAGCTTCGGGCATAGACTCGTGCTGATAACATGTTGTAAATCGTAAGCGCAAAATAGAGACACATATTTGTTTACCCAGTTCGTCGATAACGACTACGTCTGGGGGCGTACCAAGCCAGGAGTTTTCACTAATATATCTGTGTATGCGTGTGTATACAATACTGAGTACATAGGTTTATTTATAATAGAGAAACCATAATCTAAGCCTAAAGCCTATTTAGGTTATAAGCCCATTAGTAATGTCCACATCAAATCTTCTGGATTTGGTATAATAAATCTACTGGATTTATAACAAATTCTTTTCTTGATTGACCTCAATAAATAACACTGCTACATTTTCGCTCATAGATAACTGAGCTTAGATAACGAATATTATTGAATCTGTTATCTATGTTTCGTAAATCCGTTATCTAGATAATATATGTTATCTAGTTAAAAGGATGTTCGTTAATAGGTAACTGATTTTTCTCTTGGTTATCTAGGCTTGGTTATCTATGTAATTTCTAATTTTAAAAAATAAAGTTATAATTATAATTTTTTCCTTAGATAACTCGCTATGCATCATTTATCTATTTTTGGTTATCTATCATATAAAATTAATTTTCTAACTAATTACACACACTTAAATTTTTTTTTACTTCTCTTTCGATCAATTATCTTTAAAAGAAAAAAAACAAATTCTAATGTTAAAGCCCTATATACCCACGAAATAGTTCCCAGCCACGAAAAAAAACCCCAATTCTAACCCTAACTCAGAAACTCGATCTAGATCTTCCACCACGACGTCCACCGCCGCGAAGTCCTCCACTGCACCGCACCCCGCCGCGCTGCTCGCCGCTGCAACGCCATTGCCACACCACGTCAATCCTTGTGCGACGCACCCAGCGCCCGTCCACACAGCCGTATGACGCACCATCGTGGTGCCGCCTCCACCACATCGTCTCCTCCACCCACATCTTCTGGTTCGTACTCTCTCCGATGCTATTTTTTCTTCTTCTTTCAAGTGTTAATTCATCTTCTGATTAGGGTTTAAAGGCTCATGGTGCGTAATTTTCATTTTCTAGATTTAGATTTTAGAATCAACTATGGGTATGTCTTACTCCCTAAATAAACTGGATGAAATGGGTATGACCACCAATCTATTATACTGTTGTTAACTTAATTGATTCGAGATTGATTTAATTAGTATGAGATTACCTTTCAGCTCTTATAATTTATGGCATTAAAATGATATTTTTCTTCTATTTCCTATTGGAAACTCTTTAGCTTTGGTTTCCAAGGTTAAGTTGTTATGTGTTGGCACTATAGCTTTCACCACTGACTTGCTTATGTAAAAGGGGTGAACATGTTTCGTAATCTAGCATTTTAAGCTTTACTCTTTGCTGCTTCATTCGAAAGCTAGAAAAGAATTTTGGGTTTAATATCTCATTAAAATCATGTGGTTTAGTTCATAATTGGTGATTGCTGTTGTTTTTTGTTTCTATTCGAGGAAAATGGGAGAAATTGAAGTAAGAAAATGAAAGTTTGTTTATTTTTTCTTCTTCTACTCTGTTTTCATTCTAATTAAGGTTGAGAAAATGTGAACTTGAGAAAATATTGCTACAATGGGAAATTTTACAACTTTTAACTACATACATACATTAGCAATATTTTTAAGAATACATACATAATATTGCCGTGTTTTTCTTTTAATTGAATGTAGTAAAGGAATTAATCCATGAACATTTGCAAAGTGTTTTTTTTTTCTAATTTTAAGAAAATTGTGAATCTGAGAAAATGATTAGGATTTGGATCATTGAGAAAATTATGAAACTGTGGTTGAACAAAGTCTAAAAGAGATGAGATGAAAACAATACCCCATGTGTTTATCATGATAGAGGAGTCCGTAACTAGTTTGCTGAAGGTGTGTGCATATGAAAAAAATTGGATACATGAAAGAAGGTAAGTTTATCCTACTTCTCTATTGCCTTCCATTGTTGATCTATGATCTTAGTTACATTTGGCTGCTATTTAATTCAGTACATAAATGAATAGTGTCGTTGAGCTGGTTATTTCGAATTAAGCTAATTTACACACATACCCGATTTCCTTTCGTCCACAATTTATCTTGTTTCTTCTCCATCTTCTCCCCTAACTAGGTTAATGCGATAATCCCAAATCTACCTATTTTAGCTTTGGTTTTTACAAATAATAGTTATAGTCATAGTATAGAAACTGTAAGTTTATTCTATTTGCTACCAGGTTCAGTAAATTACCACAAGAGAGGTCAATTAATCTACATCTGCAAAGTGCTTGATGCAACCGCACAAGTATTGTTAGCATTAAGGTATGTATTTCTGATGGGATGAGCAAGGTTGGGTTTTTGTTTTGGTCTTATTTTTTTGGTGAATTTTATTTTTGAGTTGTTATTATTCACGCTTAGCATGAGATTTTTGGTGTCATTTTGGATTTCTCGTTGGTGTGAGATGCAACTTCTGTGGCCATGTTTGTTAGACAGATTTCATCCAAGGCTACAAATTAGGACTGAAGTGTGCTTAGTTTTTATGAATAATTTTTTTTTTTGCAAGATTATAAGTATAAATGCTTTGGAAGATTTGTATTGCTATAGCAGTTAGTAGCAGTTAAGAAAAGGCTTTCCTTCGTGTGATTCGGTCTATATAAGTATTGTGGCATGGAAAGATAATTATTTGAAGTTGGAGTTGGAAGGTATAAGCTTGGAGTTGGGTATATTTCCCCTGGAATTCTCTTCTTTTTGGAAAGCTTAGATGCGTGATATTAAATAGGATAAATTTATTTTGTTTTGAACTATAAATTTTATAAGTACTAATCAATTGGAATTTTTATTTTTTTTTGGAGTGAGAGGTCTCTTGCTTCTAGTTTATATTGCACTGTGAATTGACAATTTTGTATTAAATTTTTTTATTTATTTGTTGGACCGATGTTAAACTAGTCTAGGTTGCTTGGTTTTATGTTTCATTTACTTATAATACATGATAAGATTTTTTAGTTACAAGAGTTTTGAAGTGTATTTTTTTGGATTTATAGATTCAACAGAAATTAATTATATATGTGTATTTAGTGCAGGATAACATTCAAATTGAGTACGGAGCAAGATATTGGCTTTCAGATGTCTCCTTGTTGATTGACTTGAAGTGCTTTTGACTTTCAAATGGCTCGTTGTAGAGGATTGTGTTTAATGAAACTTATGGTAGCTAGCGTGTAATGAATATACGGGTATTAATGTATAGGTTTAGCTTTTGGATGCAATTGAGATGAATGTTTTAATAAATCTTCTTTAATATTTCGATATCTGGAAATTTAACGAGTATATTGACTTTCGAATGGATTATGAATTTATTAAATTTTGTTTTGTCTTTTCATTGGGTATATTTAATTTTTCAATTCCCGGAATTAACAAAATTGGAAAAAATATAAATATTGATTTTATTTTATTATTGATAATTGATTTTTTTAAATAAAAATAAATGGATTTATTCAGTTATTTTTTTTAGAATAGATAACGGATATATGTATAGTTAGATAACAGATTTATATAATTATCTATGAGCGAGAGATGATAAGTGGAATGCTCATATGTAACGGATATTTCTTTGTTTATACCTGTTATCTATGACCCTCGCTCATAGATAACAGGTACGCTCATAGATAACAGGTATAAACAAAGAAATATGAGTGAAAATGTAGTAGTGTAATGAGCACGTATTTTGTTCCAAAACTCCACATTTTACCTATAAAAATGGCAAAATACATATCTTTTCAAGTGCAAATAGACAAATTATTAAATTAATTACATTAAATATAAGAATTTCAAACAATTATCACACAAATCAATTATTTTAATAAAATACAGTATTTTTATTGAAAAAATAGATAAAATAAAGTTATTGTGTTGTCCAAAACTGGTTCTTGTTTATAACCAACGAACCGATTGATTCAGGCTCTTAATTTTTTAAACTTTTAGAGTCCCATTTTTATATTACCCTACATATGTACATGTATAAAATAAATAAAGTCTATATCTATACTATATAAAAAGTGGCTTGAGATTGTAAATTATTTTTGGACACTTTTGCCCCTGCTATCTTTTATTTTGTACAATGACATCCAAGTAATGACAAACCTTCTCAGATCTCATTGTGGCATTGTTTACATCCACTTCACGGCAGCCCATCCCGTAACCTCCCGTTCACGGCTGCCTGTCCGTCCCATTGATAGATCAGCAACAAATCATGATGACTATAAAGGAGACTCGTACTAAGAACGATATCGGATCGAAGAGAAATGGAAGGTACAGTCCCTCCCTTTTTCCCCTTTTCCCGTTTTCCTTGATTACTCTCCTTGATCGAAGAGAACGATATCGTACTGACATTGTTATGATTACTCTTTTTGATCTGGTTTTCTGGGTGCATTTGCTTACATGTGTCGTCTTCGTTAAGACCATGACATCAAAAGTATTCTACCGGTAAAGTTTCAAATTCAATTTAGTATTTGATGAGAGTTTTAGCATATGTGATGTAATTTTTGTTTACTTTTAGGAGAAAAGGATTTGGAACTGAAACTGTTTGTAGCTTATTCTGTGGTTAGTTCTTTTTTTTATCGGTAAAGTTGGACTAGATGTTGGAGTTATACGTGAAAGTATGCTTTTACTTTGTATAACTCGTGTATCAAACACTAGATTTATGAGAATAATTCTTTTATCACATTTGCTTTAGATATAATTGAATGTTGAATTTCTATTGCAAACCGTTCAATATATAGTACATGTTACATTGTAGTTAATGTGGTGATACCCGATCACGGAAGACAACATTAACAGTTTACTTGTAACTAAACGTACAATTCACGACCCAGGTGGAATTGAACAATCCGCCGTGAAAGGTCGATGTGTAAGGCTCAGATTGGTCTGTCTTGACTAAGAGATTGCACTAGCACATTTAGTATGTGTTGAAGAGGTCCTACAGCGAGGATAAATTCTTCTGTTCTGAAAGGTGAAGAATTAGACCTCAGTGGTTGTTGATTTCTTAATCTCCGTCACTTAAATAGGACCGTGTGTGTTTAATAGTTACTGCTTTGATTCATGTTGGGTGAGAATCATTGTGACTTCGAACTTTGTGTCTTGGGCAGTAATATTAATCATACGACGGTTGCTAAGATTTAATACGGAGAAACGCGTGCGAGTACGGCTCGTGTGATTAGTCCCCTTGGTGGGCTCAGAAGTTTTATTGTACCAAATCTTGCAAGTGAAGAATTAGTTTCTTCGGTACGAATAATAATGTTGAGCTGTCTTTACTCCAAGGTGAAATATATTAATTAATTTAGAGCTATTCAGAAGCTTAATTAATTAATGGACTTGATAATCTTAAACGCGGGAAATAATAACCGGGAGCCCATATTATCGTAATATGGATTAAGATGGATAGTGCAATATTAATTTATTAGTGGTAATAATTAATATTAATGGGCTGAATTATATTGGGGCTCAATATTGAAATTCAGAAGTCCATTAGGAGGTCCAATCTTAATTATCCTTAAGGCCCCTCAAGTAGCCCAATTAAGTAGCCCAATAATGATAAGGTGATTAAAATAAAGAATATATCAATGCTGATTTTTTATTATAATTTTCGAAAATTAGGAATAAAAAAGAAATAAGATTTTCTTGATTTTCTTGGAAATATATTATGAAAGATATGTATTCTAGGAATACAAGAATATCTCATATATTCAAGAAGATCCAAATCTTAGATTTTATCCTTGAAGTTTTCGAAAACTATAAGCTTGAAAATAAGAGTGAGATTTTTGTGGAATATTTTATTATGGAGAAAAGAATATATGAGATATATTCAAGATTTCTTAGAGACTAAGAAAAGATTTTTTCCAAGCCCATATCTCCTCTAATTTTCGGCCCCTACCCTCTATAAATAGGGGATGATTATTTCATCCCCAAGTACATAATTCCATGTGTTGGAAAAATCAAGAAGCATAGATATTTTTCCTTTTTCCTTAGTTTATTAAATTACTTGAAAGCGTCTCCCACCGGCGATCAAGTGAGGTGAAAAGGGAAATACTTGAGAAGGCTTTGGGTTGATAGAGCGAGATTACAAGTGTCCCGTATATCCAAAGGCCAATACTACGAAAGGTACGTTAATCACATATTTACTTGTTTAATTCCGCCTAGTTAAATATGTGAAATTAATTTAACATGCATGATGATAATTAGTTGTTGGAATTATTATTTGAATTAATTAGGATTAATTCATGCTAGTAATAATTGTATTTAAATTCGTATTTAAATTTCATCCCGAATAGATTCCGGGCACCCCTATTTTCCCAACAACTGGTATCAGAGCCACGGTTTCGGGCTCTGAATTTTAAATTGGAATTTAAATTGTTAAACATTAAATTGAAATTGGATAGTAGAATTGTTAGATCTTTTTTGCAGGTATCCAATTGTCATGGTTTTAATGTTGTTAATTTTCATGCGTGTAAATTAATTGTTTTTTAATTCGATTCGTTCGAATTCGTTTTTCTCGTGAGAAAATCCACGAGTAGATTAGTTGTTTTTATTTTGATTCGATCATTGTAATAGACTATTCTAGATCTAGTATTTATTTTTTTTGTAAAAAAAAAATAAATTGTAACCGGATCGTGACGAAGAACGAAGAATTAAAAACGGCGTACCCGGACGACGCATACAAGCGTGGCGCGTGTATGGAGGTAAAATCATGCTAGGGGTGAAGAAAACGAGGACGAACGGCGAAAAAACGGCGCACGGGGGTGCACGGCGCACGCCGTGCGCAGCGGGCGCACGGCGCCGCGCGCACCGCGCGCGCGCCCCTCGGCGAGGGCCTGCAGCGCCTCGGGGCGCCTCGGGTGCGCCTCGGCGCGCTTCCGTGCAGCGCCTCGGGTGCGCCTCGGGGCTGCGCTTCGGCGCGCCTCGGGCGTTTTTCCAGCGCTTCTCGGGCCGGGAAGCGCGCGGGCCCACTTCGTGGGCCGACGCGCGCTGTATCTCAGGCCGTGGAATTTTTTCGGTTCGTGTTTTTTTCTGTGTGTTTTTAAACGTCGTCCCGAACCCCAAACGATGCTGTTTTTGAAGAAGTGTTGCTGTTCGAGTGGGAGCACGTCGAGACGAACGTCGGAAAGCAACAAGGACGATTTTTCGCATCAAGACGTGAAGAAATTAAACCGTGACAATTGGAATTGAGTGCTCCAATGTGTTTAATTTTGTTTTGATGGATGTTTTATTTCGTGCAATTTTTATTATTTGTTAATATGTGTTTGCATGAATTTAATTGTCCAAGAAAAACCTTACTTTCGAAAATTACTAAGTATGTTTTTATAATCGCAATTTTATTCCGGATATTAAAATTGGATTATTTTGGCCTCCATAATTTATTTATTTGTGAAGTTCTTTTGGAATACATTTCCCCCTCGGATCGGCCAAAAGAACGGATTTCACATGAATAAATTCCGAAAGGATGATTGTGGATTATTACTAGTGGCGGTATTGACCCTTACCACGAGTGGCTTGCTCAAAGCGAAATAATAATCCTGTATTTAATTATGGTTATTACTTAGGCATAGGAAATTGATATTAACTTACTCCCCTCGGAGTCCCTGTCAATTTCTATGTGGTCAAAGTGGGAGCCAACTATTAATTTTGAATTAAGGATTTGTAACTTTCAAGTTTGTGATCCGCTTGAATGTATTTAAATGTATAGACCACCCCTCGTGGCGCATTTAAATTGTTTCGAGATGTTGGCTGATGCATGATTATATTGTTTTAAGGTTTCAATATAATTGATGTGATCGAATTATGTGATAATTTCATATTTTTCTAGATATTGATATGAATGTATGTTTTATTCTCATTTCATCATGTCGCAACCTTTTAATCCACTGTTTAATATACTTAAAGTTAATAAACTTTTTGGAGAAAATTATATCGATTGGAAATTTTTTTTAAATTTGTCCTTACTGCACGAAAACACAATTGGGTTATTTATGTCAATATACCCGGCAAGCCTAATGATAAGTCAAGAAATGGGAAGAGGTAGTTTATGATCGGAAGCGTGACAATGAATGAAGTGCATCATCTTGACATTTCTGTCTGAGGATTTGAGGCGCGTTCATGAAGACATTGTATCCGCTGTTGAAATCATGGAACACCTTGAAGAGATGTTTTCACATCAGAATCCCATGACTAATCAGTTCACCAAACATGACTCGGTCAAGTTGGAAATGGTGGAAGGAACGCCCGTGAGGGAGCACGTTCTCGAGATAATGGCATACCTTAACAAGTTGGAAGTACTTGGTGCGGATTTTGATTGATTTCATATACCATTCCCTACTGAGAAGCTTTGAGTAGTTTCATCTGAACTGTCAGATGAATGAACGGACAAGTCGTTTGCCCGAGCTCTTGCAAGCTTTAGTTTCGGTGGAGGTGATAATGGAGCACCAGTCTAGTGCTATGGTGGCTAATGGTTCGTCTACCTCTTTTGCTCCCAAGGGAGGGAAAAAGAGGAAGAGAACCAAAGGCCGGATCCAAGCAAATCCAATTGTTGCGAAAGGCAAATGCAAAGGCAAGCATCGAAGGGGAAGTGTTTTAGTTGCGGTAAGAGAGGACAATGGAGGTCTGCCTGTTCCAAGCCTAAGAGGCTAGGAAAGTTAGGTAATTCACACACCTTAGTCGTCGAAACTTGTGAAGTGGCGTATGCTGTCTATTCGTGGATAGTGGATACGAGAGCTACTGATCACATTTGTTTCATGGGTTTAAGCTAACCCGACGACTTAACGGAAGTGAGATCCCCATCACATCGGGCAATGCTACGAGAGTGGCAGCTGAAGCAGTGGGAGAAGTGCGCCTATCTTGTGAAGATAGAGTTATGGTCTTGAGAGACGTTCCTCATGTTCCTAGTTTAGAAAGAACTCAACCTTCAGTTTCTAAACTGTTTGAATAGATACTCAGTTTCTTTTAATAAGGATGTTATTATTGCTTGAAACAATGAGTTTATCTGTTCCGGAACTTCAATGGATGATCTTTATACCATCATTTGGGCACACCACTTACAAAATTGAATCTAATAACACATCGATTATTTCGAGTAATAAAAGAAAGTGTTCTTCGAAGATGAACGAAACACTTCTATGGCATCTTAAACTAGGTCATATTAATCTAAAGTGGATAGAGAGATTGGTGAAAGACGGATCCTTGGAATCATTCCAAGTCGAACCGTTTCCAACTTGTGAATCCTGTTTAGAGGGTAAAATGACCGAGAGGGCATTTGGAGCCAAGGGGAATAGAACCACGGAAGTGTTAGAACTTGTTCATACCGATATGTGTGGTTCAATGACGATCATAGCAAGAAGGGGTATTAGTAAATTGTCTTTTTCAATGATTACTCGAGATATGGATACATCTACCTTATGATGCATAGAGAAATAAGTATCAAGTCTCTACGATTTGTTCGTGGAGGCGAATACCTTAGCAATGAATTCTTGAACTACCTATCGGAAGAAGGGATTGTATCCCTGTTGACCACATCGGGAACCCCTCAATAGAACGGTGTGGCGGAACGAAGGAACCAGACTCTTTTAGAAATAGTCAGATCCATGATGAGTTATTCGGATTTACCCAAGTCGTTTTGGGGTAACGCCTTGGAAACAATGACTTATATTCTAAACTTGGTGCCATCCAAATCGGTTCCTAAAACCCCAATGGAATTGTGGACCGGGGCGCAAGCCCAGTCTAAGACACTTGCAGATTTGGGGTTGTCCGGCATACGTGCTAGACAAGGAAACCGGTAAATTCGATCCATGTTCGGAATTAAGGTTGTTTATAGGATATCCCATGGGAACGAAAGGGTGTATGTTCTATAGTCTCAAGGATTGAAAGACCGTGATTAGTTCGCACTTTAAATTCTTGGAGGAAGACTATATGAACAAAAGAAAGCCCAGAAGTGAGATTACCTTAGACGAGTTAAGAGGGCAAACTCCTATACCAAGTATACAAGATGATATACCACACGTCATACCTTTACAACCGGAACCCCGTCGTAGTGGGAGGATCGCAAGGCAACCCGAGAGATTCATGGGAATTGGAGAATCTTCGGATTTGATTCCCGGCGATGAATCAGACCCATGAACGTACGACGAGGCAATCCAAGACAAAGACGCGGAAGTGTGGCAAACCGCAATGGAAACCAAGGTGGGTTCGATGGATTATAATCAAGTGTGGGAGTTGGTTGATCCACCTAATGGGGTAGAGCCCATTGGATGCAAGTGGGTGTACAAGAGGAAAAGAGGACCGGACGGAAGGGTAGAGACCTTCAAAGCAAGGCTTGTGGCCTGTGGCCTGTAGCTATGCTTAAGTCCATCCGTATTCTCTTGTCGATCGCTGCGCACTTAGATTACGAGATCTGGCAAATGGATGTCAAGACAGCTTTCCTTAACGGAAGTCTTGATGGGATCTATATGCAACAACCCAAAGGTTTCGTTGAAAAAGGCCAAGAGCACCTCGTATGCAAGCTTAAGAGATCCATTTTATGGACTTAAGCAAGCGTCGCGTACTTGGAACCAGTGTTTTGATCAAGTTATTAAGTCTTATGGGTTTGTGATCAAAACAAGTTCGAAAGTTGTGTGTATAAAAGGTGTGACGGAACTGCGGTGGTATTCTTAGTATTATACGTAGACGATATTCTGCTCATTGGAAACAATGTAAAGGTATTGTCAGACGTAAGGGTATGGCTGTCAAATCAGTTTGATATGAAGGACTTAGGGAAAGCCGGTCACATCCTTGGGATCAAGTTCACTCGAGATCCAAGAGGAGGATGTTAGGTTTATCGCAAGTTTCATACAAAGCCACTGTTTTGAAGCATTTCAGCATGCAAGATTCCAAGAAAGGTTTTGTACCTTTTAGGCACGGAATCCATCTATCTAAAGAAATATGCCCTAAGACGCAAGTGGAGATAGATGACATGAAAGACGTTCCGTACATTTCGGACGTAGGAAGTCTTATGTATGCAATGTTGTGTACGAGACCGGATATCTGCTTTGCCGTGGGCATGATGGCAAGATATCAAAGTAACCCCGGGAAAACACATTAGATTGCAATTAAATGCGTTCTTTAGTTTCTGAAAAGAACTTAGTATGGAATGCTGATTTAACAATCAGACAACCTAATTCCCATGGGATACACGGACTCAAATTTCCAATCAGACATAGACTCTAAAATACCTACCTCGGGTAGTGTGTTTTGCATGGGAGAAGGAGCCATGACATGGAGAAGCGATTTGCAGAAATGCATCGCAGATTCGACCATGGAAGCCGAATAAGTAGTTGCTTGTGAAGTAGCGAAAGAAGCGGTTTGGCTCAAGTACTTCTTAGTGGACTTGGACGTAGTTCCGAATTTGCCCGACAAGATAACTGTCTTTTGTGACAATACCGGGGCAGTTGCAAATTCAAGGGAACCGAGAGCCCACAAGGCCAGCAAACACATTGAAAGAAAACACCATCTTATACGAGAAATCGTTAAGAGAGGAGATAAAGAGGTGGCAAAGATATGCGTCGGGGACAACCTAGTAAATCCATTCACAAAGGGTCTGCCTCTGAATACATTCGAGAGACATGTGGATGGAATGGGAGTCAAGACTATTGCCAATCTGCTTTAAGTATAAGTGGGAGGAATTATTAGGTTAGTGTAGGTTGACATGAGATGTCACGTAGAGCTACTACACTAAGACATGCGTGATGTATACTAAAAGCAGACTTTAAGTATAAGTGGGAGATTGTTGGAGTTATACGTGAAAGTATGCTTTTACTTTGTATAACTCGTGTATCAAACACTAGATTTATGAGAATAATTCTTTTATCACATTTGCTTTAGATATAATTGAATGTTGAATTTCTATTGCAAACCGTTCAATATATAGTACATGTTACATTGTAGTTAATGTGGTGATACCCGATCACGGAAGACAACATTAACAGTTTACTTGTAACTAAACGTACAATTCACGACCCAGGTGGAATTGAACAATCCGCCGTGAAAGGTCGATGTGTAAGGCTCAGATTGGTCTGTCTTGACTAAGAGATTGCACTAGCACATTTAGTATGTGTTGAAGAGGTCCTACAGCGAGGATAAATTCTTCTGTTCTGAAAGGTGAAGAATTAGACCTCAGTGGTTGTTGATTTCTTAATCTCCGTCACTTAAATAGGACCGTGTGTGTTTAATAGTTACTGCTTTGATTCATGTTGAGTAAGAATCATTGTGACTTCGAACTTTGTGTCTTGGGCAGTAATATTAATCATACGACGGTTGCTAAGATTTAATACGGAGAAACGCGTGCGAGTACGGCTCGTGTGATTAGTCCCCTTGGTGGGCTCAGAAGTTTTATTGTACCAAATCTTGCAAGTGAAGAATTAGTTTCTTCGGTACGAATAATAATGTTGAGCTGTCTTTACTCCAAGGTGAAATATATTAATTAATTTAGAGCTATTCAGAAGCTTAATTAATTAATGGACTTGATAATCTTAAACGCGGGAAATAATAACCGGGAGCCCATATTATCGTAATATGGATTAAGATGGATAGTGCAATATTAATTTATTAGTGGTAATAATTAATATTAATGGGCTGAATTATATTGGGGCTCAATATTGAAATTCAGAAGTCCATTAGGAGGTCCAATCTTAATTCTCCTTAAGGCCCCTCAAGTAGCCCAATTAAGTAGCCCAATAATGATAAGGTGATTAAAATAAAGAATATATCAATGCTGATTTTTTATTATAATTTTCGAAAATTAGGAATAAAAAAGAAATAAGATTTTCTTGATTTTCTTGGAAAGATATTATGAAAGATATGTATTCTAGGAATACAAGAATATCTCATATATTCAAGAAGATCCAAATCTTAGATTTTATCCTTGAAGTTTTCGAAAACTATAAGCTTGAAAATAAGAGTGAGATTTTTGTGGAATATTTTATTATGGAGAAAAGAATATATGAGATATATTCAAGATTTCTTAGAGACTAAGAAAAGATTTTTTCCAAGCCCATATCTCCTCTAATTTTCGGCCCCTACCCTCTATAAATAGGGGATGATTATTTCATCCCCAAGTACATAATTCCATGTGTTGGAAAAATCAAGAAGCATAGATATTTTTCTTTTTCCTTAGTTTATTAAATTACTTGAAAGCGTCTCCCACCGGCGATCAAGTGAGGTGAAAAGGGAAATACTTGAGAAGGCTTTGGGTTGATAGAGCGAGATTACAAGTGTCCCGTATATCCAAAGACCAATACTACGAAAGGTACGTTAATCACATATTTACTTGTTTAATTCCGCCTAGTTAAATATGTGAAATTAATTTAACATGCATGATGATAATTAGTTGTTGGAATTATTATTTGAATTAATTAGGATTAATTCATGCTAGTAATAATTGTATTTAAATTCGTATTTAAATTTCATCCCGAATAGATTCCGGGCACCCCTATTTTCCCAACACTAGAACCCATGACCTCTACCATTTCGTCTATTCTATGGTTAATTCTTGATTCCAGACTCCTGGTTTCTTTTGATTTACTTGAATCAGGAGTAATTTTTTTAAAATCGGTGGTGTTGTTTCTACTTGACTTCTTTCACTTCGGGCTCTTATGATTGTCTAACATTTCTTTAATTTATCTTTTCGGTACTTGCTTTTAAGTTTGAAATTTGACCTCCTGTATACATTTTAAGTGCTACGATTCATGGGCTGAGTAACTGAAATTTATTTTTGATAAAGTTTATAAGTAGGTATATATACTGTAAATTTCCTATTCTAATATTGGAAATTTTTATGTGTCTTTCTATGGTCAGGTGGGAGATAGTGATCATATTTGTGGGAATGAGGTATATAAGGTGCGAATGCATAATATGAGGGTTTTTTTTTATTGTATTTTAAGCATAAAGAGGCAGCTAATTAATCTATGGAAAATCTGCAGTTTTTATCCTTGATTTTACTTTTAAGTGGGAAAAAACGGCTTTCAATTAAAATGATAATATTTTCCTGAACTTCCTTGTGCCAGGTAGATATGGGTGCATGAAAGAGAGGGATTAGAACGTTGATTGGTTTGAAGAAATCTGACAAATCACAATCTGTAGTGAATGATGAAAGTGTACTTAATGGTTTGGGTTTACATTCCCCATCCGCCTCCCAGTTTCTCTCGTTTATTTTTATATCCTCCCCTTGTGCAACTTTCTCAATTTTTAAGCAATTAAAAGGGGCATGAGGCATAAAGCTTAGCTTTGTCCACTGCATGAATGATCTTACCTTTTCCTCACTTTAATTTTCTTTTTTTCTTTACTTTGACAGAAATTTAGCTATGTGTTTCCAAATACCTGAGAAGAATATATTTGTTGATTCATATGGAAATTTGCATCTTGTTGGTCAAATCAACATGGATTAAATTAATTAATCAATCGTGGAGGTAACTTTTTTTGTTGATTAAATAAAATCATAGTTCTATAAATTTAACCTTACACTTGTTTCTTGACCATTATTATTTATGCATGAATAAAGGGGGAAAAATAGTCCAATGAAATTTGTTGCATGATTTCATTGATTTTGACGCAGTTTTTTCCTACAATATCAAGGGAAAAGATATCGCGATTGAGGCCGATGCAATCCTTTTGTCCCATTCATATATTGCTCTAGTTGTTGTATTTGGAGTCCCTAATGAAAAATATGGGGAAGAAGTAAGTTGCATTCATCTCATTTCTTAGTATTCTAAGGACAAAATTCATTTAAAATCTAGACAGAGAATAACGTGAATTAGTTTCATCATTCTAAGGGCAAGTTTCATTTCGAATTCAAAGTGAATTAGTTCATCGTGAAATTAATTGATTATATATTTTAATAATATTAATTGTTTCATTTACAAATATTAGTTTGGTGGTTATACTTAATAACGAAAACAAATAATATCTTTTTAGTAATACACAATAAAATTTACTTACAAGAAACTCTCAAATCTATGTTTAAAAGAGCTTATACCTTTATTTTCTTGAGAATATAAGAAGCTTTTATATGAATTCAATAATGTAAAATTACACCAATTAACAAGATATACGGCTTCTTTGGGGTTTCTAAGTTGATTGAGATGTAATTTTCTTAAAATATGATAAGTTAGACTTTTTGAGAAGTCGCCGATGATATGCTTAACATGTATTCAAATCAATTGTGTCGTCATCCCTTGGGAAGGATCTGACATGGACAATGAAGAGCTATCAAGGTTCTGAAAAAAAAAATGACTGGCCTGCAACTCTGCAAGGTCTCCAAGAAGGTTTGACAAAAACTTGTATGAGATTAGCTCACGGTTAACACTATAAGAAGATAAAAAATTGCCTACATATTTATAATTGCCTACGGAATTTTCCTACAAAAAATTTCCTTAGTGGAATTGCCTACAACTTGCCTATAAATTTTCTAATTATGTAAGGACCTTCATCCCTCTACTTACAAGTAAATTGCCTACAAAATCTATTTGTCTACAGAATGAAATTCCTAGGCATTAATTACCTACAAACAATTTGTCTACAAAAATATACCCACAAACAAATTGCCTACGAAAATTCTGTAGGCAAATTTCTTTGTAAGTAGAAAATGAAAATGCCTATCTAATAATAAACTTTTATAGGCAATTTTGTAGGCAATCTCCTCTACGAATTTTTTTATTGAAAACTTTGTAGCTATATCAACAATTCCCGTAAGTAAATTCATGTTTTTTTGTAGTGTAAGTTGATGCGCGTGATATAGAACTCCGTTTAATCAATATTGTTTAACAAAATATATGGGTTGAGTTGATTTATGTTTTGCGTGGGAAATATAGGTTTGTTGGATATCCATGAAATGGTCTCACACAAAACTAATATCATTGTCTCTCTCCCTAATCAGCTACTGGTAAAATCCAGCCAATGGTGGAGCTTTTGGTTGGCTGGGCTACAACCCAACTTTTGGAAAATTTACTTTTCTTCTATGTAAAAACTAAAAAAAAATTTAGTCCCGCCAAGAATCGAACTTGTATTTGTATTAGACTCCTAGCCCATCCTGAATTTTTTTCATGGCTCCATCCTTAAATCCAACACCGAATTATAGCAAAACACTTCCTTGTGCAAATATCTCCTACTAAAGTCTCCAAATTTAAGTATGTCGTATGTGTTACTCCCTCTCTACTCCATTTAAAAAAAAAATTGGCAATTCATGTATTCCATGATTATTACTCCCTCTCTATTCCATTTTAAATAAAAATGTATTTTGTTTAAATATAGTTTGTTAAATAGTTATTTCAAGCATTATACTCTACTATTTTATCAACGTGACATTCTATTGTAAGGAGCACAAATCCAAATTTCCAAGTCAAGATGTTTACTGATATTTCTTGCATGGTTAAAATAGTATTAACCACCACCCACCATCCCTAGGGTGGGATTCTGAGCATAATAAAGTCTTGATGCCTCATTGTTAGAGTGCATATAATATGTGATGTAACTTTGAAATTGTAGGTAGTTAAATATAAAGGGTGAATTTGGAGACCGTCTTTTGTTATAGCTTATTTACTTGTAGAGAATACACCACTTAATTTCTTCTCTTTCCCTCTATCTATCACTAATTGTGTATGTTCTCTTTTGTATAGTAGGTGAGAATAATTTTTGTTCAGTCATAAGTAAATTACACCGAGTTACCCAAATTTAGTTATCTACATATGCAACTACTCCAACTTAATTTAATCAGAAGGATCTACAAATACTTGGATGGAAACATGCACGAGTAAATGAGTATATGATTATTCGTTGTTTGCTTATGCTAAAGAAACTATGTTAAATAAAAAGCAGGACTTCATTCAAATTGATAAAGAAGAAGATATTTGATGACAAAGAACAATAACTGATTATCTTTTGAGAGTTGATTGAACGATATTTCATATGAGCTTATAGATATAGCAACCTACTAAAAAAAACTTAAATTATTTAAATATTACAATCATTTCCAAACAAAAATAACTGAATAAAGACTTATGTTTTTTCTTGCTAATAATTCACATGCAACGTGTAACACATGTGTTAAAAACTAGTATAAGTAAAAATGGTCTAATAGAATAAGTGGAATCAAATTCTGTTTTCCTTTATATTTAGTCATACTCTTACCTTATAAAATCCAAATTTACACAATTATACTTACATACTCTTACTTTAATCCAAATTTACACAATTAATAAGTATGAAGAAGTTTTTGAGATTTGATTGCGAAGTTTTTCCACTAATTGTTTTTATCCCGATTATCATTTTTTATTTTAAAAATTTATTGAGGGACCAAATCTAAAAAGAAAAAAGAAAAAGGGACCTACTTTGCACAAAGGTACCAAAAGTATTTTGCATTCAATTTTTTTTATTTTTTTTTTACCAAATATACAATTTTTTCTACAAATGAGTTTTCAAAGAGTTAGAATGCTGGGTCCTTCACGGTAAGAACAATGGTAATATCAAGATAAATATGTTGGGAATTTGGGATAGATAAAATATGATATTAATTTGAGAAACTTACAAAAGTTTGTGACACGTTATATTACTGGAATAGCAGGTAATAAGACAATTTTTTTTATATGTATTTACAAATAATACTTTTGATATCTTTTGAAAATACAAAAATATGATTTCTACAATTTTTCCTCAAAATTTTATACAGTTTAATTACTCAAACTTTATTATTATGATAGTTGGTTGTAGGTGATTTTAATAGTACTTTCTTTTCAAATGAAGAATGTGCATCCCAAAAGCCAATGTGAAGTAATGATCATTTTACCTGTGAACAAACATGTGGCGTTTGGATATAAATCAAGATTTTTTAGAAGAGTTAGAATGAGTAATAGTACTATTATTAAGAAGACATCAGGAGAAAGAAAAGGTACTGGAATATATGTAACACTAAATGGACAAAAGAAATTAACTAAGACATACATCAATCAATGTCATGTGGTGGTAGTAGAGAAGCTAAAGGGCGGCTTCTCGTTGATGTTGAAAATAAATACACAATTCAGAATTTTGTCAAACTTGGATCATTTCCAACTTCATAAACTGGGTACACGGGTCGTACCCAGCCGAAGAAGCCAACTTCTGTCCTATATAATCCGCTTCCATCTCCATACTGCACATGCATCATCATAACTTAATCCTCCCATATAATTACACAAAAATATATAATTTCAAGTATGATATAGATAAAAAAATATGGATAAAGAACATTTTTTTATTGAACCTATGGTACTTGGTTATTTGAAGGTAGGAGGAGAGTAGCACCACCGTTGCCATGAAGCTAAAACTGTTGAACAAGAATTCATTACTTACCAAAACTCAAACAAACAAAGAATCACATCTCATATATATTATGTATACCTGGGTAAAAAAGGACGGCGCATGAACTTGTCAAGATAAAAAACTGGCATTAATTTTGATCGGATAAAAGTAGACTGCGAAAGAAGATAAAGCTCGTCCCTATCACCGATGCTGTGGTTATAAACTTGGAGTGAAATTCCTGCGTGTGCCGTGCCAGACCGTGCCCAACCTGTCATTAATCCATCCAAACTTAATAATTTCAATAAATATATATGTATACTTGTACCACGTACCTCTCGAGCGATATTTGTGGCGATGATAGCCTCTTTATAAAGAAGAAGCTGTGCAGTCGTAACATATATTTTTCCAAAGAGACCACTACCCATAACAGTAAAAATAGGCGAATCCACAACAATAATTTTAAACTCCACTTTCTCTAATTCCTTATTCGTTTCGTTTTCTAAGGGAATTGCCTGATCCATTATATTCCTGTATATTCTTTGAGCGGTCAAGCTATACGGGTGATGAGGGGGGAGTACTGAATCTTCCACTTTAATAGTTTGTAGTGGTACCATGAATTTGTAGAAAAGGACGAAATGTCTTCTTTCAGTGTAGGGAACCGTAACCAACTTACCGGAGCAAATTCCAATTGCAGCTCCAACGCCCAACCAAAGTAGAGTCGACCTTATGCCTTTTGGATCGTGGAACCATTCTCCTCCTTTATCGTATGTTCTGTTCTTTAACAAGTTAATTCGAGAGGAAAATTGTTGAATGGGGTTTGGATTTTTTGAGATGAATCTTGAATATCTTTGTCCAAAATATCCAATTTTTGGATTTTTGCTGAAAGCATCCAACATAAATCTTGAATATCTTCTTTGTAGCAAAAGGCGAAGCCCTCGCCCCCAGGGCCCCCACCCCTGGCCCGACAGGATTGGGTGGAGGAAGTAAATCATGGTGACTCAGCGGCCCAATTGATGTTTTCATTCTGCAAAACTCCGTTGATTCAAACTTTGATAAGAATGATAACTAACACAATATTTTTAATTCATCAAATAAACTGAATAACAAGTATTACAAAAGCTCCAGTTTATAATAAAATCAGAATTCCAAACAAATTAAATCTCAACAATAAAGAAAATAAACTAATTAAATAAATTATTCCTAATAATCTGGATTCTACAAATCTCCATCAGTTGAGAATTAAAAGTAATGTAATTAGGAAAAGTAAGCATGTGATATATTAATAAATAACTAATTGATAAACTCTTAACAACTTAAGCACCTATGCAAGTAACCATTGAAGATGGAATCGAATATCAAGAAAAAATAATAGTGTCACGACCTGATTTTTAGATCCACTCGTTGGATAGAAAAGAATGTCACAATGTTTCACCCTTTGTTTAAAAAAACACGAACAACAGTTTGATTACTGCCGAAATTCAAACAGAAATAAGCGATAGGATTGCAGAAAGGATACTTACGTATATATATATGTGTAATATTTAATTAAGTGTATATATGTATATATATACATATATAACCATTAAAATATACTATCTTATTTCGTATTCATATATAAATATACACTAAACAATTAAGAGAATATCTTTATCAACATAAATCAAGAAAAGAAATACTTGAGGCAACTAAATCATATTTACCTAGCAATAAGAATAGGGCTTAAAATTCCAATCGGTGAATGTAATCCTAATCCTTAGGAAAAAAGATAAGGGTTGAAGACCGAGTATTGATCTGAATAGCTTAAAAGTAGCAACAAATATCTCTATCTCTATATATAATATATAGTTGATGACCAAGAGAATAGGAACACAAAGAACGAGAAGGTGGAATAGTGGGGATATTTTTTTCTATTTCACCTGAATAAAAAAAGATTTGATAAGGTTCCCGTAAAAAAAAAAAAAGGGGATTTGATAAGGTGAATAAAATATTTTATAAATAATTTTGAAATACTATTAATTTTTACAACACATTGAAACTTTTATACATAAATCAAGATTTTTTTTAAGCAGATTATAAACTAACCCATATATAAACGCATATTAATGATAAATTGAATCCTCACCAAATTTCAAAGTTGAAAGTTGAAATGCATAAATGATTTTTGGAGAATGTTGAGTCCTCCCCACTAATTTAGAAAAGAAAACAAACATTCACTTAAAGAAAATAAATATAATCTAAATTACAAATTAAAAAACAAAACTGAGCTAGGAAGTATAAGTTAATAAAATCAATTTATTAATTGACACATACAAAATCCACCAACGAAACATTTATAGAAATAAGCATAATCAAAGTTTTAAATCCACCAATAAACTAATTTCATATATAGATTCAACACTTAAATAAAAAAAATTAGTCCATAAATCTAGAAAAGACACTCATGACTAATAAATAAACTATTAAACTAAAAACAACAAATAAAAATGAAATTAACCATCAAAAGTTAAAATAGAAAAATTTATTACCTCAAAATGATCTTCGAAGCCTCAATCCTTACGTGAATTTGGAACTACCCATTATATTCTAACTAAGAAAATAACAAAATTATCTAATTTGAATGACCAAAACTCTAATATATGCGCCCCCTTAAAGAATTGTGCAGCTGTGTTGCTTAAATAATTCCCGTGCTCCGGACTTCTCTTCCTAAAATCGCTGAAATTAATGTGTGGGGGGGTAATAATCGGATTGGACATGTGCTTCTTCTCTGCTAAAAAGTGGCACCTTTTCTTTCCTAATTGAACTCGGTGGCTCAAGATGGAAATAACCATTCCGCAGAACCCAAGGCTTGGTGCAAATGTTTTCTCTTTATGGCATTCACGCCAACAAATGGGCTGCCAATTGGGCTCATACTTTCTTGAATTTTGGGCCAAACAATTGTTGAGATGGGCCCGATTGTTGGGCTAAAAAAAGATAAGCTATGAAAGTAACCAAAGATGGAGAAAAAATCAAGGAAAATAATATGGTCAAGGTTATATACAGTCCTATCTTTTATGAATGCATTCCATTAAAAAAACTCAGATTTTTAATAATTTTTGGAAAAAGAAATTCAAAATTGAAAAAAACACTAAAAGCTTATGAATTTTTTGAAAAAAAAAATTTCGAAACAATTTTTTTGGTGGAATGTATTAACAAAACATGCTATTGTATTTAACTTACTTGAGGCGTGCAACAAGTCTTCGCAACTAAATCATATTTACCCAGTAACACAAAAGGAAGAATAGGTCTTAAAATTCCAATCGGTGCATGCTTAGGATTATAAATAATTTTGAAACACTGATTTGCTTGAAATCTAAAAGATTTGAAAATAAATGAATTTAAAAATTCATCGATTTCAAATGATATGATTTTGCTTAGATATTTTAAATTCCTCAGAGGATTAGAATTAGGAATTTGAAATCTATCCATTTAAATACTTCAACCAAACAAGTGGGGTGGATTTAGATTTGTGAATTTGAAATTCATTGCCCAAATTCCTTTATCCAAACACAACCTTAATTTTACATCACATTGAAACGACACGAACTTATGAATGTAAACACAACCTTAGTTTTTACAACACATTGAAACCCCATATGTACATGTATGGAATGATCACATATCCACTAGTGGATATAAATTTATAAGGGTGTACACGATCGGTTCGGTAACCGAAATCGAACCAAACCGAAATTATGGTATAAGTAACCCAAAACTGAACCGATTTTACTCAAAACCAAATATAATCTAAAACGAAATTTTCGGTTCGATTTCGGTAAAAACCGAAAAAATCAGAAATATTGTATTTTTAACCATTCAATGTAAAATAATTGAAAAATATGTCCAATAAATTACACAAAAAAAATCCTAACCTAATCAACGAAGACCGACTTGGGAGTGGGTAGAAACTGGAGAAGGAGCAACGAAGATTTGGAGACGGGAGAAGAAGCTGCCGACTTAAGAAGAGGAGGAGGGAAGGTGTTGCTGTGGCCGACTTTCACCAAGAATTTTTTTGTTGGAAATTTAATTTTCGTAACCATATTAACAAATTTCTTACATAATTTTTATTTTGCAGTGGAACAAGTCGTTTGCATCTCCAAAACTTGACATATTCTCAGTATGATTCGTAACAGAATGGTAAACTAATTTAGCATCCATCTCCATAATCAATCCTTCCTTCGACCAGAAAGCTTCATAGAATCCCATGACCTCACCTTCATCTACACTATAGTTAAATAATTAATATCTTTAAAATTCTAAAATATTAGTGTTTTTTTTAGCCCAAAAATCTACGATATAAGGTAGAATATGGTATTTGCTAGTGATTTTTATATTTCCTTTTCAAACGCTCTACAAGAACCTGATATTGCTACATTTTAAATGAGTAAGTCTCTTATGCATTTGGTGTATGATGCACTCACTCAACAGTTGATACTGTATACACTGAAAAATTAGTTCCAATCACACTGAAAAGTTGGGATAGAGTTTATTTACGTCCCATAACTTTTTCACTTTTCCGAAAACGTCCCAAAAAAGTTAATTTCTCCAATTACATCCCAAAATTACGCTAATTGTACAATTTACGTCCCAAATTTCGTCGGAGTTAGCCGGAGGGGACGAAACGCTGTCGTTTCGACCCCATGTGCCGCTCACGTGCTCTTTTAAAAGGGGCTTTCCGGCAGCTTGCTTATGTGGATATACGTGTGGCATGCCTCACCCAATGAAATTCAAGAAAATGGACATGTCATTTAAAGATATGAGATTTCAATTTAAAAACCCATATACGGGAGTTTAGAAAATATTAAAATAGAATGAAAAATCAATTACAATTTTAAAAACTCTCTGAAACTAATTAAAATTAAAATACCCAAATCTCAGATTTCTTCACAAGATTGGACGCAAATTTTCTAGGGTTCTCATCTCCTTCCCAAATCGCGATCCTCTCGCTCTTCTCCCTCCCAAAACGTTATTTTTTCTCCAAGATTGTGTTTTCCCTTCTCCGGCCTCCCGAATTGCAGTATTTTCTCTTCTCCCACCCGAGTCCCGACTAGCTGTTCGTGAAAAGAAGGAATTTTAGTTTTTCAATCGAAAAGTGCCGAAATTGTGGGAAGGCAAAATGGTTTTCGTGCGTAGAAAAGGTGCGAGAGAGTGGTCCCGCCCAAAGTATGGTAAGTTGTTCTTTTTTATTAAAGTAAGATTCTTCTTTGTCGTGTACTGTTTGTTAGATTTATCTTTGACAAAAGCACAAGCATCAATGGATATTATTGCTACTTTTTGGGCGAGTATTGTATATAATAGTTGGATGGATATTGAATATTTTTTTTGTTGATACCTATTGTGGAAATTAATAATGCAGAAATTGCCCTTTTGTTGTCTTTTAGTTCTATTCTGAGATGTTCATTTATTTTTTATACAGATTCAAAAAACAAGTATATCACTATGGTTTTGTATTTTGGGGGTCATTTTGAAAACATGCCGTCAACTGAGTATATTGGGGGGATACACTTGTTTATGATTGGGTCAAGGCTAATGAAGTTAAAAATGTTTTTATTCGGTTTAAGACCACCAATCAATTACGTGTGATTGATTACCACCGTAAATGGTAAATCGAAGATTCAAGATGTGGAATGGTAAATACGAAAGTCGAAATCGTATTAATTTCGTGTATGTGTGCGTTTAGGTGTTTAAGTGTGTGTTTTAGGAATATTTGTGAATTTGAACTTGCTTTTTTATTGCTGGAGAACAACTATTTATAGAGACTAGCAAGCAGGAGGTGTCCAAGACTCTTGGGCTTCCTAGCTTGCATGCTAGACATGTGTCCTTTGACCTTATCTAAGCTGAATCTTAGTTACAAAGTCTTCTTTGGTCTTATCTTGGACTTCATTGTTGTTCGTCCAGGTCGGTTTAGTTGATCCAGAATGGTTCTTCCATAGAAGTTGTTCGCCTTTTGAAGTTATGGCTCTGAAGTTGTCCCCCTTTGTGTTTTACACAGATTGGCTTTGGGATCTTGGTCCTTTGTTCGTTTCCATACACCTCTTAAGCTGGTAAATGCACCATCTTTCATAATGTTGTTCGCCATTATTGACTTGGTGGAGGGTCCTTATTTGGCAACGGGTCTCTAGACCTGTTCGCCAATATGTCGTTCGTCGGTAGAGTTGTTCGTCAGTCTATACACTCCCTGGATTGATTTATGCACCCTAACTTGATTTTCTTTGTTAACCATCTTTGATTTGGGGTTGGTTCTTCATAGTCCTTTTTTAGGCTTTAATCCTTGTTCGCCCAGCAATGATTGATGTTCGCCTATCAACAATTGCCCCCTATCCTGACTAAATGTTGCCTTAGACGAGCAACTTTGTGGCGAGCAACTGTAGTTAGGATACTATACTGGTGAAGATTCGGACGAACATCATTAAATCTGGCGAGCAACTTCGGTTCACCGTTTTGTCTTCCCGTGGTCTAGGGGATGTACGAGGATGACGTGGGCGGTATGATCGCGCGCCGCCCACGCGCGAGCATTCTCGAGGTCACGCACCCCTATAATTGCGTATAGGTCCTTTGATTTTCAGTTTTGTTCGGAATCGACCCCATTTTTCTTCAATTTAGTCCACATTTTGTTGGAAATTACGATCCGTACCCCGTTTTTTGCTTGGGGTATAAATAGAAGAGGGAAACAAATTTTTTCCCACTTTTTTGCCTCTTGCTACAGTGCTTCATCCTCTTCCATTTGTTTCCGGCAATTTCGAGTTTTCTCCAGCGACTATTCCGATCCAGAGCTTCTAGTGCAAATCCGAGGTAGTACTTTTGTTTTCTTTTTGTTTAAATTTTGATTTTATCTTCTTTTTCACTCCAAAACCCTATCGCCGCCGTGTGAGATCTTGCGCCACCGTCTTCCCCAGGAAATCACCGCCGTTTGCAACTTCTTCCGCCGCCGCCTGGTTTTCTTCTCTCTTTCTTCCATGTCTTCTCATTCGAGCAACAAATTTGAGGAAACCCTTGATCCACTCTTTCCAATCGTGGCACATAGAGACCAAGACCAACCTCCCTTTGAGATCTCCTCGGCATCGGACCCCCACGTGGACTCGGTTTTTCAATCGGAGGAAGATACCGGTGCTCGCCCGTCAGGGAGGGAGGTGGTGGTTGTTGCGAACAGGGATTCCGAGGAGGGCTCTTAATCCAGTGCTGAATCGGAAGATCCCCAATTTGACGAACTGACCCGCGAATTTTTGGAGGTGATAAACTTCCCATCTCCAAAGATGTTGGAAAATGAGATTCCAGTTGGAGTTGCTCGGCCTTTCAAATGGCGAGCATATGCTGAGGAACACGCGAACCACTTTGCTCGCCCCCAAAGACAAGTAATGGACTGGGTAAAAACTGACTTCCAGGCGAGCAAAATCAAGAGCGTTGTCCTCGAGGAGGATCTTGATTCGATCCAAGAGACCTACAAGATCCCGTATGACATTCATATGTGGGCTCCCAGGAGAAAGGAGAGAGCTGATCGCCCACCCCCACGATGCACGGCGATAAACATTGATACCTTGATGGCTGGTCTGAAACTGCCGTTGCCCCCAATTGTTGGTTGTTTTCTCGAGGCGACCAACCTTGCCATTACCCAGATCACAACAATTGGGTGGATGAATTTTCTCGGCGCCATGTGCTTGTTTGCCCTAGAAGGATACGTTGATCGCCTTACTGCGGAGAAAATCAACTATCTCATGACAATCACCAAATGTCCCATAGGTGAAGAAGGCTACTACTACCTCAAGGCCAGGACCGGACTCAAGATGGTAGAAGGGGTGCCGAACAAGATTAGGGACTGGAAACAACACTTTTTCTTCATTGGGGGTGATTGGCGAGCATCTTCCGGTCCACACGGTGGCATTGGGCGAATTAACTCTCATGCTTCTTATGGAATAATTAAGCGTAAGTTTATCTTTGTTCGCTTTTGAACTGTATTGTTCTAATTTAACTTTTCTTGTTTGTTCGCAGGCCCTCGATTGCCCAAGTGGAACTCAGAAGAGGAGGAAGTTGGTGCGGAGTTCCTGTTCACTTCCTGTTTGGTCGGCTTGCGCAACAGAGCAGATAGGACCATCCAGTACTTGAGCGAGGAGAAGTGTCAGAAAGTTGCTCGTCTTCTCACATTTCCTCATCACCTAGAGGCCCAGGTTGAAGTACCCCCAGGTATAAAAAATTTCTAACTTTTCCTTTTACAAGTTTGTTCGTCATTTGTTTATCAAACTTGCTCGTCTAATTTATTTTAACCGAGCAAGCTACCGCCACCGTTCCTCCCTGCTTCGGACTCTTGGAGTAAAGAGTATTAGAAATGGCACCACCGAAAGGACGAAGGAAGAAGGGTGACCCGCCTTCCAAGGTGTTGGCGATGACCAACAAGGCCTCTGCTGCCGAGCAAGCCCATCAGACAACTCTGCCGCCGAGCACATCGCCTAAATCAGCCTCTGCCTCCTCTCCTCACGGTCTCAAAAGGCTGAAGAAAGGTGATGGCACATATGTATCCCAGCCACCCCACACCACTGACAAGGGGAAATCCAAGGTGGGAGGATCTGGTCGCCTGCCCTTAGTCGAAACTGCTCGCCCTCCTGCAACTGATGAGAGAGGAGGAAAGTCGAGCAAAGATAGGCACACTTCTCCTCGCGGGCCTGAGGACATCACCTATCTTGGGTGGGATGGAGCTAAATTTGCCGAGTAAGGACCCCCCCCCCCCTTTTTTTTAAACTTGGAACCAAGGACCATAAGTAAAAAATTCCCTAAGTCTCGAAACTTTCTTGTTCGCAGGTACCGGGCCAGTGACCATCCAGGGCGAGCAGATATGCTCCATCAATACGCATGTTCGAAGACCCCGTCGAACATTCGTGACATCGCTGATGATCATGTTTGTCGGGCAACTGAGATAGTTGCTCGCGCTTGGTCAAAGCCACTGAACAAGACCGTTCTTGCCCAAGGGGCCATTGATAATTTTTCATTTGTCAATGGTGCAAGCTGCCAACTCCCTCGTGTCTGCTCAACGGGGAATGGCTCAGGTGGTGGAGTTGGAAGAAGCTGCTCGCCAACATGCTGCCACTGTTCGCCAACTTTCCGAGGAGAAGGATACAATGGCGAACAACTTGAATGGCCAGATTGCTCGGCTCAATAACCAAATCTCCCTCTACATTGATAATGAAAAGAAATACATTGAAGAAATTCAAGGTTTATCTAGTGAATTGGGAGGCAAAGAGGCCATGCTCGGTGAAGAGAAGAGCAAACTGTCCGCGGCCGAGCAGAAGATTGCCGAGCTCGAGGCAGAGGTCACTCGCCTTAGAGAAGTGGAGGCCAGCACCTTTACCCGCGATCAACTTGAGGCAGAGCTCCAGGCCCAGTCTGCCCCCATCTCAAACCTGGGATACATCTGCGCTTATGCCGATTGCATCCGCATGGCTGACGCGTATGATTTTAGAGATATGGTGGAGGAGATGGGCAAGGACTTGTCCGAATTTCTGGAGCACTATCCCCCGCCGGACAATATTGAAATGCAATTGGGGGATATTACCGAGTTGGGGGTTAAAATTGACTGCCTTGACCCCAGTATCACTATTACTCGCCCTACACCCATGGTCGATGAGGGCGAGCAGGAGGAGAAGCCGGACGCTGCGGACGAGCAAGCCGAGAGGGAGCAAAAAGCTGCCGAAGATATGGCGAGAGATATGATCGTCGACCCACCGGCCGACCAGGCTCAAAGTCCTACTCTTGCCGACCAAACTCAAGATCCTTCTCCTGCTGAGCAGCAATAGATTTAGGACTAGTCTTTATTTTGTAATAGTTGCTCGCTCTTTTTGTAGTACACTTCTAGAATCCTTGTACTATTTTTGAGGCTCAATGTCTTTTATTTTAATGAAATGTCTTTCTTTTGTTCGCTCATTTTCTTTATACGTTAATGCCTTTACATTTTTGTCCATGCTTTTGTAATTATAACATATAATTTTGGGGTTTGTTCGATTTGAACTTTCCCTTAATGGAATTTGGGTTTAGCCTTAGGTTCTGCTCATCTTAAAAGACGAACAACCTTTAATTAGCTTTGGTCCTCAGAATGGACTTGTACCTCGAGCTTTTGGACTTTTCTTTTAGCGAACAACTATATATACATAATGAAAAATTTACAAGTGTTGTAAGGCTGCTCGTCACTAACATATACAACTTGACGAACAACTTTGAACACTAACTAAAAACATGCTCGCTTATAAAATTTTTGCCGAGCAACTTTATCTAAAACTAAAAGATGAAACAACACTAGACTATACAATGTGTCGAACAATTTTTCATTCTATACCTAGCAAAATTTTCAAAAAATTAGGCAAGTTTTTTGTTTGCCTTAGTTCACTTGCCCCCCAAGACATTTGTTTGCCCAATCAAGGACTTGTTCGTCTCATTGATAATACTTCTTCAGATGTACAACATTCCAGGAGTATTGGGCCGGCTTGCCTTCCATATCTTCGATATCGTATACACCATTAATGAATTTTTCCGTTATACGATACGGGCCCTCCCAAGTTGGTCCCAATACACCTGGAGGTTGGGCGAGCAACTTTCTTAGAACCAAATCTCCAACTCTAAATTCCCTGATTTTAACATGGGAATTGTAATATCGTTCTGCTCGCTGCTTGTAGGTAGCATTTTTTAGCTTGACACTTAATCTTTTTTCTTCGAGCAAATCCATCTCAGTAGCTAGAGCAGAGTTGTTTGCCTGCTCATCAAAGTTGGTCGTTCTGAATGTGTTGTCTTTAACTCGATTGGTATTACAGCTTCTGTTCCGAAAGCCATTGCAAAAGGTGTTTCTCCGGTGCTCGACCTGGGAGAAACTTTGTATGCCCACATGACTTCCGGGAGTTCTTCAGACCAACTGCTTTTGCTCTCCGCTAGACGTACTTTTAATGTATGCTTGATTATCTTGTTTACGGCTTCAACTTATCCATTCGACTAGGGATGATAGGGTGTAGAGTAATGTTTTTTGATTCCCCACTTTATACAGAAATCTCTCAATTCTTTCCCATCAAACTGCGGACCATTGTCTATCACGATGGTTTATGGAACTCCAAAACGACAGACAATGTTCTTCCAAATGAAGTTGATCATTTTCTGCTGCGTGATCTTTACCATGGCCTCTGCTTCCGCCCATTTCGTATAATAGTCGATTGCCACGACGACAAATCAAACATTTCCAGCTCCTGCTGGGAAGGGACCAATAATGTCCATCCCCCATCTTGCAAATGGCCACGGGTTATAAACTGATACGAGCTGTTGAGCTGGGGTATGAATGTTTGGGGCAAAAATTTGACATTGATGGCAAGTCTTTGCTTTCTTGATTGCATCCTGGCGTAAAGTCGACCAATAGTAGCCTTGTCTGATAGTTTTGTACACCAAGGCTTGCCCCCCAGTGTGATTTCCACATACTGAGGCATGTATTTCTTCGAGTATTGCTCGTCCTTGCCCCCTAGGCAAACACTTGAGAAGTGGGATTTATATTCCCCTTTTGTAAAGCCACTCGCCCACCACAGTGTATCTGGCGGCTTGCTTTGTTAGTTTGGCAGCTTCAAAAGGGTTGTTTGGTTTTTCCCCACTTTTCAAGTATTTGACTATACTTGTTCTCCAGTCTTCTTCTTCACTTGCTTGTTCGTCAAGTTGGTTGACATTATAACTTTTTGTTGATGGATCATTCTTTTTTGTAATTATAATGTCTGCCAACTCTGCAGGTCCTTCGCTTGTTGCTAGTCGGGCCAATGCATCTGCTTGCGTGTTGCTTGTCCTTGGAATTTGTTCAATGAAGACTTGTTCTAACAAGGACATTAGGTAAGCAATAATCCGCTGATACTCGATCATGTGATCGTCTTTTGCTTCGTATTCACCTCGGACTTGGTTCACAATTAATTGTGAGTCGCCGAATACTTGTAACCGTCTAACACCTACTGCAAGGGATAAGTGGAGACCAGCAATGAGAGCTTCATACTCAGCTTCGTTGTTGGTTGCCATGAAACCAAACTTGATCGCCGAGGTGAGTACTTGTCTGTCAGGGCTGATTAGAACCACTCCTGCCCCCGAGGCTACATTAGTTGAAGATCTGTCAACGTAAAGATGCCAGGGGTGATCAAGTCCTCTCGTCGGATCTGGTGGGAAAGTTAGTTCGACAATAAAGTCGGCTAACGCTTGCCCTTTGATCGCTGTTCGAGGAGCATAGGTCACCCCAAATTGGCTAATCTCTAGTGACCATTTTAGTAGACGTCCAGCTGTGTCGGGGCGATGGAGAATTTGTCTGAGTGGGAAAGTTGTTAGCACTTCAACTTGATGATCAAAGAAGTAGGGTCGTAACTTCCTCACACTCATGACAAGTGCATACACCAGCTTCACGGTTGGAGAGTATTTGATCTCCGCTTCGTGCAAAGCTTGGCTGACGTAATAAATGTGTTGATAGAATTTGCCGTCTTCCCGTACTAGAACAGAGCTGATTGCCACTTCTGATGCTGCCAAGTACAAGTATAGCTTTTCTCCTGGGACGGGTTTTGATAAAATTTTGACATCTCCCAGATAGTCTTTAAGTTGGTCGAACGCCTTTTGACAGTTGCTAGTCCACGTAAACTGTCCTTTCTTGATGGCTTTAAAGAATGGACGACATTTGTCCCCCGATCTGGATATGAACCGATTCAATGCTGCTAGGCATCCTGTGAGCCTTTGCACTTCTTTTATCGAACGTGGTGGTTGCATATCCACGATTGCTTTGACTTTTGTTGGATTGGCTTCAATCCCTCGTTGACTAACAAGATGGCCCAGGAATTTTCCGGAATGGACTCCGAAACTGCTCTTTTTCGGGTTCAGCTTCATATTATAATGCCGAAGAATATTGAATACCTGGGTCAAATGCTGAAGATGGTCTTCTTTTCGGGGGCTTTTGACTACGATATCGTCTACATAG
Source organism: Ballota nigra (assembly GCA_947034835.1). NCBI lineage: Eukaryota > Viridiplantae > Streptophyta > Magnoliopsida > Lamiales > Lamiaceae > Ballota > Ballota nigra. The sequence goes on from OX344725.1 coordinate 59,310,054, forward strand.
ACTTCTACCGTATCTCCGATTTGTTCGTCGAACATCTTGTTCACCAATCTCTGGTATGTGGCTCCGGCGTTGATGAGGCCGAAGGGCATTCTCTTCCAACATAACAAGTTTTTGTTCGTATAAAATGCCGTGTTCTCTTAGTCATCTGGATGCATTGGGATTTGATGATACCCGGCGAAAGCATCCATGAATGTTAGCATTTTGTGACCTGCAGTGCTGTCCACCAACTGGTCAATGTGAGGGAGAGGAAAGTTATCCTTTGGGCATGCTGCATTCAGATCTGTAAAGTCTATGCATAGCCTCCAGGTCCCGTTTGGTTTCCTCACAAGGACTGGGTTTGCTACCCATTGTGGACAGAGGGTCTGTCGGATTAGGTTGTTGTCTAACAACTTCTTTACTTCTTCATTCAAAGCCTGATACTTGTCTGGGCCATATTTTCTTCATTTTTTTTATGGACATACCTTTTTGCTTGATTGATGTTGAGCTTATGGCAAGCATGTTTTGGATCTATCCCCACCATGTCTGCATGAGACCAAGCAAAAATATCTAGATTTTTGCTGAGGAACTCTTTCATTCGGGATCTGTAAGGCTCAGGGAGCTCAGATCCTATGTATAATTCAAGATCCTGGTTTTCAGGATTAACTTTGAACGCCTCCAGTTCTTCAACTGGAGTTGCTCGTCGTTTTTGTCCTTTCCAACGAGGATCAAGTATTGGTTCCTCAGGGTTGAGATCATTTTCGATGCTCATGGGCTCTGCTCCCAGGCGGGGATCTAGATCGTCTGTTGGCCCTGATTCGTTGTTGTTTGTCAACACCTGGCCCTTCAAGTCATCTGATAAATATTGCTCGTCACCCCCCCTTTGTTGTTCGTCAGATGGAAGTTCTCCATGGGTGGTGATGAGTTGTTCGTCCATCACTTGTTCGTCAGAATGTTGCTCGTCAGTATCCATGTGGTCCTCTATGTCCATCATGTTCTCGAGTATTGATGGTTCATCAGCATTATAGCTAGTTGTGGCCTCCATCATGGATACTAATGTTGGAGTTATACGTGAAAGTATGCTTTTACTTTGTATAACTCGTGTATCAAACACTCGTTTTATGAGAATAATTCTTTTATCGCATTTGCTTTAGTTATGATGAATGTTGAATTTCTATTGCAAACCGTTCAATATATAGTACGTGTTACATAGTAGTTAAATGTGGTGATACCCGATCACGGAAGACGACATTGACAGTTTACTTGTAACTAAACGTACATTTTCACGACCTAGGTGGAATTGAACAATCCGCCGTGAAAGGTCGATGTGTAAGGCTCAGATTGGTCTGTCTTGACTAAGAGATTGCACTAGCACATTTAGTATGTGTTGAAGAGGTCCTACATCGAGGATAAATTCTTCTGTTCTGAAAGGTGAAGAATTAAACCTCAGTGGTTGTTGATTTCTTAATCTTCGTCACTTAAATAGGACCGCGTGTGCTTAGTAGTTACTGCTTTGATTCATGTTGGGTGAGAATCATTGTGACTTCGAACTTTGTGTCTTGGGCAGTAATATTAATCATACGACAGTTGCTAAGATTTAATACGGAGAAACGCGTGCGAGTACGGCTCGTGTGATTAGTCCCCTTGGTGGGCTCAGAAGTTTTATTGTACCAAATCTTGCAAGTGAAGAATTAGTTTCTTCGGTACGAATAATAATGTTGAGCTGTCTTTACTCCAAGGTGAAATATATTAATTAATTTAGAGCTATTCAGAAGCTTAATTAATTAATGGACTTGATAATCTTAAACGCGGGAAATAATAACCGGGAGCCCATATTATCGTAATATGGATTAAGATGGATAGTGCAATATTAATTTATTAGTGGTAATAATTAATATTAATGAGCTGAATTATATTGGGGCTCAATATTGAAATTCAGAAGTCCATTAGGAGGTCCAATCTTAATTCTCCTTAAGGCCCCTCAAGTAGCCCAATTAAGTAGCCCAATAATGATAAGGTGATTAAAATAAAGAATATATCTATGCTGATTTTTTAACATAATTTTCGAAAATAAGGATTTAAAAAGAAATGAGATTTTGTTGATTTTCTTGGAAAGATATTATGGAAGATATGTATTCTAGGAATACAAGAATATCTCATAAATTCAAGAAGATCCAAATCTTGGATTTCATCCTTGCAATTTTCGAAAATCACCCTATAACAAGGTGAGTGAGATTTTTGTGGAATATTTTATTTTGGAGAAAAGAATATATGGGATATATTCAAGATTTCTTAGAGTCTAAGAAAAGATTTTCTCCAAGCCCAAATATCCTCTAATTTTCGGCCCCTACCCTCTATAAATAGGGGATGATTATTTCATCCCCATGTACATAATTCCATGTGTTGGAAAAATCAAGAAGCATAGATATTTTTCTTTTTCCTTAGTTTATTAAATTGCTTGAAAGCGTCTCCCACCGGCGATCAAGTGAGGTGAAAAGGGAAATACTTGAGAAGGCTTTGGGTTGATAGAGCGAGATTACAAGTGTCCCGTATATCCAAAGGCCATTACTACGAGAGGTACGTTAATCGCATATTTACTTGTTTAATTCCGCCTAGTTAAACATGTGAAATTAATTTAACATGCATGATGATAATTAGTTGTTGGAATTATTATTTGAATTAATTAGGATTAATTCATGCTAGTAATAATTGTATTTAAATTCGTATTTAAATTTCATCCCGAATAGATTCCGGGCACCCATATATTTTCCCAACAACTGGTATCAGAGCCACGGTTTCGGGCTTTGAATTTTAAATTGGAATTTAAATTGTTGAACATTAAATTGAAATTGGATAGTAGAATTGTTAGATCTTTTTTGCAGGTATCCAATTGTCATGGTTTTTAATGTTGTTAATTTCATGCGTGTGAATTAATTTGGTTTTTAATTCGATTCGTTCGAATTCGTTTTTCTCGTGAGAAAATCCACGAGTAGATTAGTTGTTTTTATTTTGATTCGATCATTGTAATAGACTAGTCTAGATCTAGTATTTATTTTTTTGTAAAAATAAATTGTAACCGGATCGTGACAAGAACGAAAAAATTAAAAGCGGCATACCCGGATGACGCGTACAAGCGTGGAGCGTGTATGGAGGTAAAATCATGCAAGGGGTGAAGAAAACGAGGACGAACGGCGAAAAAAACGGCGCACGGGGGTGCACGGCGCACGCCGTGCGCAACGGGCGCACGGCGCGCGCGCGCCTCGGCAGGGACTGCAGCGCCTCGGGGTGCCCCGGGCAGCGCCTCGGCGCGCTTCTGTGCAGCGCCATGGTGCGCCTCGGGGCTGCGCTTCGGCGCGCCTCGTGCGTTTTTCCAGCGCTTCTCGGGCCGGGAAGCGCGCGGGCCCACTTCGTGGGCCGACGCGCGCTGTATCTCAGGCCGTGGAATTTTTTCGGTTCGGGTTTTTTTTTCCGTGTAATTTTAAACGTCGTCCCGAACCCCAAACGATGCTGTTTTGAAAAAGTGTTGCTGTTCGAGTAGGAGCACGTCGAGACGAACGTCGGAAAGCAACAAGGACGATTTTTTCGCATCAAGACGTGAAGAAATTAAACCGTGACAATTGGATTCGAGTGCTCCAATGTGTTTAATTTTGTTTTGATGGATGTTTTATTTCGTGCAATTTTTATTATTTGTTAATATGTGTCCAAGAAAAACCTTACTTTCGAAAATTACTAAGTATGTTTTTATAATCGCAATTTAATTGTGTCCATGAATTTAATTGTCCAAGAAAAACCTTACTTTCGAAAATTACTAAGTATGTTTTTATAATCGCAATTTTATTCCGGATATTAAAATTGGATTATTTTGACCTCCATAATTTATTTATTTGTGAAGTTCTTTTGGAATACATTTCCCCCTCGGATCGGCCAAAAGAACGGATTTCACATGAATAAATTCCGAAAGGATGATTGTGGATTATTACTAGTGGCGGTATTGACCCTCACCACGAGTGGCTTGCTCAAAGCGAAATAATAATCCTGTATTTAATTATGGTTATTAGTTAGGCATAGGAAATTGATATTAACTTACTCCCCTCGGAGTCCCTGTCAGTTTCTATGTGGTCAAAGTGGGAGCCAACTATTAATTTTGAATTAAGGATTTGTAACTTTTAAGTTTGTAATCCGCTTGAATGTGTTTAAATGTATAGACCACCCTTCGTGGCGCATTTAAATTGTTTCGAGATGTTGGCTGATGCATGATTATATTGTTTTAAGGTTTCAATATGATTGATGTGATCAAATTTATGTGATAATTTCATATTTTTCAAGATATTGATATGAATGTATGTTTTATTCTCAGTTCATCATGTCGCAACCTTTTAATCCACTGTATAGTATACTTAAAGATAATAAACTTGTTGGTGAGAACTATGTTGATTGGAAACGTAATATAAACATGGTCCTTCCTGCGCAAGAACACTATTGGATATTTAGCGTTGACGTACCCAAGAAACCTAATGATAAGTCAAGTAATGGGGAAAAGGCGATATTCGATGATTGGAAGCATTCCAATGAGCACATGAAGCACATCATCTTGACATTTATGTCTGAGGATTTGAGGCGCATTCATGAAAGCATTGAAGCGGCTGTTGATATCATGAATAGCCTTGAAGAGATGTTTCAACATCAGAACCCCATGGCGAATCTGTTCACCATTCGTGAGAAGCTCACGAAGGAAATGGTGAAGGGAACACCCGTAAGGGATCATGTTCTCAATTTTAGGCGTGAGTTTGAGAAACTCGAGTTTCTTGGTGCCGGACAAAGTGAAGAAAGTCAAATCGATTCCATACTCCTAAAGCTATCGAGTAGTTTTGATGGGTTCTTTTGGGAATACGTGTTATCTGAACACAAGTTCACTTTGGATACCCTGCTCAAAGCACTGATAACGGTAGAGTCATACTTGGGGAGTAGGGACGAGGCTTTGGTGATCAAGAGCCTTTTCTCGAAATCTAGGCCAATGGAAGGTGAGATTGAGAAGGAGGTGGTTGATCGGAACCAAACCAGTAGACTCACTTTGGGAGGCAAGAAAAGAGCTTTCAAGCCGTACGGCGTGAAGATACCCGGTAAGAGTAAGTGCTTCAATTGCGGGGAAAGAGGACATTGGAGGTCTACCTGTTCTAAGCCTAAGAAGGCGGTAAAGAAAGGTAAGTCTCATGCTTTAGTCGTTGAAATATATGTTGCGGTGTATGCTGCCCACGTTTGGGTAGTGGATACCGGGGCAACTGATCATATTTGTTTCACTCTTCAGGGGTTCCAGTTAACCCGACGACTTAGCAAGAATGAGATCACCATCACTTTGGGCGATGCTACGAGAGTGGCAGCCGAAGCAGTGAGAGTAGTGCACCTATCTTTTGAAGATAGAGTTTTAATTTTAAGAGATGTTTTATACGTTCCAAACTTTAGGAAGAATTTAATTTCGGTTTCTATGTTGTTTTTTGATGGATATTCAGTTACTTTTAATAAAGTTGTTACTGTTCTTTTAAGAATGATGTTATCTGTCATGGAACGTTGGTAAACAATCTCTATACGATTAAGTGTGCACACCACTCAAATAATGAATCTAATAACACGTCGATCATTTCGAGCAATAAAAGAAAGCGTTCTTCGGAGATGAACGAAACACTTCTATGGCATCTTAGACTAGGTCATATTAATCTAAAACGGATAGAGAGATTGGTGAAAGACGGATCCTTGGAATCACTCCAAGTCGAGCCGTTTCCAACTTGTGAATCCTGTTTAGAGGGTAAGATGACCAAGAGGGCATTTGGAGCCAAGGGGAATAGAGCCACAGAAGTGTTAGAACTCGTTCATACCGATGTGTGTGGTCCAATGACGATCAAAGCGAGAATGGGGTATGAGTATTTCGTTACCTTCATTGACGATTACTCAAGATATGGGTACATTTACCTTATGCGGCATAAGTCTGAAACTTTTGAAAAGTTTAAAGAGTTTAAGGCCGAAGCCGAGAAACATAGGGAAAAGAGTATCAAGTTTCTACGATCAGATCGTGGAGGCGAATACCTCAGCGATGAATTCTTGAACTACCTATCGGACGAAGGGATCGTATCCCAGTTAACCGCACCGGGAACCCCTCAACAGAACGGTGTGGCGGAACGAAGAAACCGGACTCTTTTAGAGATGGTCAGATCCATGATGAGTTATTCGGATTTACCCAAGTCGTTTTGGGGTAATGCCTTGGAAACGGCGGCTTATATTCTAAACTTGGTGCCATCTAAATCGGTTCCTAAAACCCCAATGGAATTGTGGACCGGGCGCAAGCCCAGTCTAAGACATTTGCGGATTTGGGGTTGTCCGGCATACGTGCTAGATAAGGAAGCCGGTAAGTTGGATCCACGTTCGGAATTAAGGCTGTTTATAGGATACCCGGTGGGAACGAAAGGGTGTATGTTCTATAGTCCCAAGGATCAAAAGACCGTGATTAGTACACACTTTAAATTCTTGGAGGAAGACTATATGAACAATCGGAAACCTAAAAGTGAAATTACCTTAGAAGAATTGAGAGGTCAAACCTCGATACCAAGTATACAAGATGATGTACCACACGTCACATCTTCACAACCGGAACCCCGTCGTAGTGGGAGGGTTCCTAGGCAACCCGAGAGATTCATGGGGATAGGAGAATCTTCGGATTTGGTTCCCGGTGTTGAATCAGACCCATGGACGTACGATGAGGCAATCCAAGATAAAGACGCGGAGTCATGGCAAACGGCAATGGAAGCCGAGATGGGTTCGATGGATCATAATCAAGTGTGGGAGTTGGTCGAGCCACCCAGTGGGGTAGAACCCATTGGATGCAAGTGGGTGTACAAGAGGAAAAGAGGACCGGACGGAAGGGTTGAAACCTTCAAAGCAAGGCTTGTGGCCAAAGGGTATACTCAGAAAGAAGGGATCGATTATGAGGAAACCTTTTCGCCTGTAGCTATGCTTAAGTCCATCCGTATTCTCTTGTCGATCGCTGCGCACCTAGATTACGAGATCTGGCAAATGGATGTCAAGACGGCTTTCCTTAACGGAAGTCTTGACGACATAGATATCTATATGCAACAGCCCAAAGGTTTCATTGAAAAAGGTCAAGAGAATCTCGTATGCAAGCTCAAGAGATCCATTTACGGTCTTAAGCAAGCATCGCGTACTTGGAACCAGTGTTTTGATCAAGTGATTAAGTCTTATGGGTTTGATCAAAACGAGTTCGAAAGTTGTGTGTATAAGAAGTGTGACGGAACTGCGGTGGTATTCTTAGTATTATACGTAGACGATATTCTGCTCATTGGAAACAATGTAAAGGTATTGTCAGACGTATAGGTATGGCTGTCAAAACAATTTGATATGAAGGACTTAGGGGAAGCCGGTCACATCCTTGGGATCAAAATCACTCGCGATCGCAAGAAGAGGATGTTGGGCTTATCGCAAGCTTCATACATTGACACTGTTTTGAAGCATTTCAGCATGCAAGATTCCAAGAAAGGTTTTGTACCTTTTAGGCACGGAATCCATCTATCGAAAGAAATGAGCCCTAAGATGCAAGCGGAGATAGATGACATGAAAGGTGTTCCGTACGCTTCGGCCGTAGGAAGCCTTATGTATGCAATGCTGTGTACGAGACCGGATATCTGCTTTGCCGTAGGCATGGTAGCAAGATATCAAAGTAATCCCGGGAAAGACCATTGGACTACCGTAAAGTGCATCTTGAGGTATCTGAAAAGAACTCGGGAGCGGATGCTGATTTACCAGTCGGATAGTCTAGTTCCCGTAGGATACACGGACTCGGATTTCCAATCAGACATAGACTCAAGAAAGTCAACCTCGGGTAGTGTGTTTTGCATTGGAGGAGGAGCCATTTCATGGAGAAGCGTTAAGCAGAAATGCATCGCCGATTCGACCATGGAAGCCGAGTATGTAGCTGCTTGTGAAGCAGCGAAAGAGGCAGTTTGGCTCAAGAACTTCTTAGTGGACTTGGACGTTGTTCCGAATTTGCCCGACAAGATAACTGTCTTTTGTGACAATGCCGGAGCAGTTGCAAATTCAAAGGAACCGAGAGCCCACAAGGCCAGCAAACACATAGAAAGAAAATACCATCTTATACGAGAAATCGTTAAGAGAGGAGATATAGAGGTGGCAAAGATAGCGTCGGGTGACAACCTAGCTGATCCATTCACAAAGGGTCTGCCTCAGAGTACATTCGAGAGACATGTGGATGGAATGTGAGTCAAGACGATTGCCAATCTGCTTTAAGTATAAGTGGGAGGAATTATTAGGTTAGTGTAGGTTGACATAAGATGTCACGTAGAGCTACTACACTAAGACATGCGTGATGTATACTAAAAGCAGACTTTAAGTATAAGTGGGAGATTGTTGGAGTTATACGTGAAAGTATGCTTTTACTTTGTATAACTCGTGTATCAAACACTCGTTTTATGAGAATAATTCTTTTATCGCATTTGCTTTAGTTATGATGAATGTTGAATTTCTATTGCAAACCGTTCAATATATAGTACGTGTTACATAGTAGTTAAATGTGGTGATACCCGATCACGGAAGACGACATTGACAGTTTACTTGTAACTAAACGTACATTTTCACGACCTAGGTGGAATTGAACAATCCGCCGTAAAAGGTCGATGTGTAAGGCTCAGATTGGTCTGTCTTGACTAAGAGATTGCACTAGCACATTTAGTATGTGTTGAAGAGGTCCTACAGCGAGGATAAATTCTTTTGTTCTGAAAGGTGAAGAATTAGACCTCAGTGGTTGTTGATTTCTTAATCTCCGTCACTTAAATAGGACCGTGTGTGCTTAGTAGTTACTGCTTTGATTCATGTTGGGTGAGAATCATTGTGACTTCGAACTTTGTGTCTTGGGCAGTAATATTAATCATACGACGGTTGCTAAGATTTAATACGGAGAAACGCGTGCGAGTACGGCTCGTGTGATTAGTCCCCTTGGTGGGCTCAGAAGTTTTATTGTACCAAATCTTGCAAGTGAAGAATTAGTTTCTTCGGTACGAATAATAATGTTGAGCTGTCTTTACTCCAAGGTGAAATATATTAATTAATTTAGAGCTATTCAGAAACTTAATTAATTAATGGACTTGATAATCTTAAACGCGGGAAATAATAACCGGGAGCCCATATTATCGTAATATGGATTAAGATGGATAGTGCAATATTAATTTATTAGTGGTAATAATTAATATTAATGGGCTGAATTATATTGGGGCTCAATATTGAAATTCAGAAATCCATTAGGAGGTCCAATCTTAATTCTCCTTAAGGCCCCTCAAGTAGCCCAATTAAGTAGCCCAATAATGATAAGGTGATTAAAATAAAGAATATATCTATGCTGATTTTTTAACATAATTTTCGAAAATAAGGATTTAAAAAGAAATGAGATTTTGTTGATTTTCTTGGAAAGATATTATGGAAGATATGTATTCTAGGAATACAAGAATATCTCATAAATTCAAGAAGATCCAAATCTTGGATTTCATCCTTGCAAGTTTCGAAAATCACCCTATAACAAGGTGAGTGAGATTTTTGTGGAATATTTTATTTTGGAGAAAAGAATATATGGGATATATTCAAGATTTCTTAGAGTCTAAGAAAAGATTTTCTCCAAGCCCAAATATCCTCTAATTTTCGGCCCCTACCCTCTATAAATAGGGGATGATTATTTCATCCCCATGTACATAATTCCATGTGTTGGAAAAATCAAGAAGCATAGATATTTTTCTTTTTCCTTAGTTTATTAAATTGCTTGAAAGCGTCTCCCACCGGCGATCAAGTGAGGTGAAAAGGGAAATACTTGAGAAGGCTTTGGGTTGATAGAGCGAGATTACAAGTGTCCCGTATATCCAAAGACCATTACTACGAGAGGTACGTTAATCGCATATTTACTTGTTTAATTCCGCCTAGTTAAATATGTGAAATTAATTTAACATGCATGATGATAATTAGTTGTTGGAATTATTATTTGAATTAATTAGGATTAATTCATGCTAGTAATAATTGTATTTAAATTCGTATTTAAATTTCATCCCGAATAGATTCCGGGCACCCATATATTTTCCCAACAACTAATGCATGTTTGGCTTGCAGCTGTAGGAGACATTCCCTGGCCTTTCTTTGATCTCCCTTCACTGTGCCTGCTCCGCTTGCTGTAGGGAACTTTAAGCAATAATGGTAAGTTGAACATGCAGCTTTGAATTCATTTAGAAAGGGTCGACCAAGAAACCCGTTGTACGTTGATTCCTGATCGACGACCAAGAAATCAACCATTCTCGTTATGTTTTTCTCGGGTTCCTCGACCGTTACAAGCTGAACGGACAACCTAATTTCCCCTAACGGGAATGTTACATCATTTCCGAAGCCTAAAATTCTGTGATTTGAAGGTCGGATGTAGCCCGAGTAGTCTCCGAGCTGGTCAAGCGTCTTTTTGAAAAGAATGTTGGTGTAGGCTCCGGTGTCCACCAGACGGATCAAAATTGATAAAATAAAAATTTACAAGATTATTTATAAACTCATAGAAAGTTACAAAATATTTTATATAGTTTCCCATATTACTGATAAATTGAACTTCACCAATATCCTCTTTCTTAGATTTTAATCATGTTAAGTTGGTTGTTTTCGATAACAATTCATTGGTTATTGTAAGATACGCACTCACTCTTGAGTTGTATTTTTTAGTTAAATATATAATTAATACTTACAAAATAATACTTTTAATATCTTTTAAAGATACACAAAAATTGAACATGATGTATACAAGTTCTCCTAAAATTTTATTAAGTTTGATTACTTAAAATCCATTAGTTAGAATTTGCTGGTGATAATTTTAATAGTATTTTCTTTTCAAACGCACGCTAGAAGAATCTGATCATATTGCTTCATTTCAAAAGAAAGTCTGAAATAGCGATCATTTTACCTCAAATAATGTCAAGAAACGTGCAAGTAGCATGTGAATTGTCACAATAATAAACATTAAAATCCCATATATAACCAAGATTTTTGAACGAATCCTTAGGTGCGTTTACATTAATTGATTATATTGAATACTAGTGACATATCAAGCCTTATTTTTTGTTTACTTTGAATGATTATATTTTTTCTTTTGATAAAAAACTAACTCTTTCTAAATTTTATAAAATAATCTGACATGAATATTATATGGACGCTATGTAAAACTCGAGTCCATTATATGGACGCTATGTAAAACTCGAGTCCAACTAAAGCAAGTCATGTGAAAAGCATGTGCACATCAGTCCGCATTATTTAATGGGAAAATTGGTTCTTTTGTCCTGTAAGTTTGGTCAACTTTGTTTTTCGTCCTCTAACTTTTGACTTTATTTTTTAGTCCGATAACTTTAAAAAAATTAACTTTTTCGTCCTAAAATCGGCTACCGAAGGTCACCCAACCGGTGACGCTGACGTGGCACGATTTTTGATTTTTTCTTAAAATTTTATTATAATATATTTAATATATATTAAAATTAAATTAAAAATAATATAAAATATTAATTTAAAAATCAAAACCCCTCCCCACCCCCACCCCTAAAGACACGGCCAACCCCTCTTCCCTCCCCCTTCGCCCCTTAACAACCAGAACGACCCCGCGACGCCCCTCCCCCAATCCGCCCTCCCCCAATCCGCCGCCCGCCGCCGCCCACTCTCCACCACCCGCAATTTAAAAAATATGGAAGCAATTCGCACCGAAAAAGCTTCGGTCGACACCGGAAATAATGAAATGTGTGTGCTTCGATCGATGCCGGAAAAGTTTGAAGCTTAAAGTTTGAAAGCAATTCGCTGGAATCCCCACCTTCGCCGCTTTCGGCGCTGGACCCCTGCCTTCTAATTTCCCGACTCCCATTCCCTCAAAATCAAATTCACCGTTCAATCGTATCTCCTCTCTCTTCTCGCAGTGCTCCGATGTCGTTTCCGGCGAATTGCTTCAAGCTTTTCAAGCTTTTCCGGCGGTATCAAATTCGAACTAATTCCATAATAAGCAAACCTCTCAGCCACTTCAACTCCTAATCGAACACAAAACATGAAGAATGAAGTACTGAAATGGAAATTTCAAACTCGTAATTGAGAATTACCAAAAAATACCTATTATGAAAGAAGCGGATCTCCAGCGGCCGGACTTGGAACGCAGAACAAAATTTTGAAGGAAATCACAAACCTCATCATTTACCAATCCTTGAATCAACACAATTTTTAAAAATTAACACAAAATTTGAAGGAATCCTCAATCCCCATTCATCAATTATTCCGTGGAAAAAAAAAACTCAAACTAATTTTTTTTAAAAAAAATTATGGAATTAGAAATCAACAAAAGGAATCATCAAATCCCAGATTAAAACATTCGATGAAGACAATGCATTGTGATCAAGACTCGATCTTCACAAATCCCAGAAAAATCCAAGTGGAACAAAAAAGGAAATTAAACAGGGCATTTCGATCAAAACTCGATCTTCGCAAATACTCACCCATATTTCGATCAATTGAAGTGACCCACTTTCACCTGTTACGGATTTGGAGTCCTTTCTCCAACCCCAGAACTTCGCGGCGACACTGACTGACTTGGCCCTGTTTCCAATTCCCAAATAAGACTTCCGCGACGATGATCCGACGACGGTAAATTAAATTGGGGTGGGGGAGTGGGGCGAGGGGGCAGTGGCTAGGAGAGTTAAATTGGGGTGGGGGAGTGGAGCGGCCGTTGCGGGGGTTAGATTGGAAGAGGAGGACGGTAGGTTAAATTGGGGTTGAGGGGAGGGTGGGGGCAACCGTGTTTGGGGGGTGGGGTGGGGTAGATTTTTAAAATTAATATTTAATATAAATTTTAATTTAATTTAATTTTAATATATATCAAATATATTATAATAAAATTAAAAAAATTCAAAAATCGTGCCACGTCAGCGTCACCGGTTGGGTGACCTTCGATAGCCGGTTTTAGAACGAAAATGTTAATTTTTTGAAAGTTATTGGACTAAAAAATAAAGTCAAAAGTTAGAGGACGAAAAATAAAGTTGACCAAACTTACACGACAAAAAAACCAATTTTCCCTTATTTAATTTCATCCCAAATTTGATCTATATATATTGGCACAATTTAAAAGATAGTATCCTACTATTGAAACCCGATCAAAAAGTGTTCTAAAATTGACACATCCCAAAGTTAATGTCCAAAAAAAAATTTAACCCCATATATCTAAAATATTAAATCAAATGAAATAATAATTTGAGTTGTGTCAAATTTATTTAAGTAGACAGGTGGTGAGATAAGAAAAATTAATCTTAACCCCGATTTCTATCCCACCTTATCATATTCAATGCAATCCTATTTTTAAAGTTTGATTACTTGAAATCTACTAGTTAGAACTCGATATTTGCTAGTAATTATAGTATCTTCTTTTTAAAACACACAACAAGAACCGTATGTCACTATATTTCAAAAGACAATATGAGATCAAATGATCATTGCATTGTCATAATAATAGACATTGAAGACACATATTACGTGAATTATCATCAATTGAAACATATAGCCGTGCTTTGGAAGAGTTATACATGTATGAATAGTAGCAAGATATTAAGCAGATACAAATTTTTCAGTCACACGTTGAATCAATGAAATGCCATGTAATGAGTGAAGGAAGTAGCCTAATAGGAGTCTGTCTTGTCGTCATCGTGGGGCTGCTGTGCTAACGGGCGGCTTCTCACGATACCTGGAAATGGCCTCGTTGAGGACTTGAGGATCACTGAGATATTGACTTCTCTTCTTTCCTGAAGGAACAGCGGAAAGAAACTCGGGCAACACTGATTCTCCAAATTCAATTCCAGAAACTGGGTACAGTCGACCCACTCTAGGGTTGTACCCAGCCGATGAAGCCAACATCAATCCAATATAATCCGCTTCCATTATCATCCTGCACATATATCACCATCATAATCAATTAACTACCCACCAAAATAATCGTTCATTTAGAATTACTGAACCTACCCGCGCGAGTATTTCATCATTATAATGTAGGAGAGTAGCCCCACACTTGCAAAAAAGCTAACACTGTCCAACAAATTAATTAAAACAAGATCGAATTAATTCATCAAATTACTCATCAAAACAAAGAATGAACCACAAATCATACCTGGGTAAAAAATGGGGTCGCATCAACTTTTCAACAACAGGATACGACATTAGTTTGGATCGGATATAAGTAGATTGGCAGAACAGATAAAGGCTCGTCCCTATCACCGATACTGTGGATATCCATTTGGAGATATTTTCCTCAACGTGCCTTGCTAGATCATGCCCAACCTACACATTTTGAACACCTTAATTAATTACGGATTAACTAATAACAATAAGTTATATATATATAATTTGAGCATACCTCATGGGCTAAAACAGTGGCGATCATTTCCTCGTGGTTTCTATAGTGGTGAAGCAAAGTGGTTGTAACATACACCTTTCCAAAGCGACCGCCACTAGCAACGGCAGCCTCAGGCGAATCGACCACAGTAATCTCGCACGTCTCTGCTTCGTCCTGTTTTTTGTCAAAGTCCTCCCGTGTTCTGAATTTGAAAAGAATCTTCATGTTTAACGATTTCTTCTCTTGGTGCGACACCTCTATTCCCAGTTTACTCTCCTTCTCTAAACCCCGTTTAATCTCCGTTTCCAAGGGAAGAGCCCGATCGATTATATCCTGAAATATCCTTTGGGCCGTGATGCTAGCGGGGTGAAGAGGGGGAAGTACTGGCTCGCCTTCGAACTCCATAAATTCTTCCGTTTGGAATCTTGCCAGGAATTTGTAGAAAAGAACCAAGTGGCTTCTTTCAGTGTAGGGAACCGTAACCCACTTACCGGAGGAAATAGCAACCCCCGCTCCAAGACTGAAGAAAAGTAGAGTGAAACCCACGCCTTTTGGGCTGTGAAACCATCCTTCTTCTTCATCGTATGCTCTCTTCTTCAAAATTGGGGAAGGCTTGCTAGAGAATTGTTGAATGGGTACACCAATTTTTGGAGTTGGGAGGTAAGTAAGAGCATTCAAGATGAATCTTGAATACCTTATCTGAATTTGGCCAATTGCCATTGCCATTTTTCAGTCTGAGAAACTCAACAGAGAATTAAAACCTAAAACTCAAGAGAATTGAACTTCTATATAAGAGTTAATTAGCTAGAGAAGCCGGGAAAGTAAACTAACTAATTCATAACCGCTAACTAACCGACTAACCGTATATGTATTGAGTAACTGTAATTCTTCACTTTCTCCGGATTATAATATTAGGGTAAATGTAACGGATCATTTACATGGGGTCTAGTGGATTAATTGTTACTATTTAATAAAAACATTTGAGTAAAGTCGTGTTTGACTAAAAAAAAATAAAATTGAAATTCACTTGAATTTAATCCAATAGGGCTCGAGCTTGAGTGAGCTTAATTGAACTCGTATAATTTTACTATCTTAACCCTAATTAATATGCTAATTATTTATAAATATATTTAAAATGAAAATATATATAATTATTGCTACGTAAATTGTCGAGTCAAACTCGAGTTCAAAATAATTGAGCTCATTCGAGTTATAGTAATTAATCAAATTGAGTTTGAGTTTTACACCTGCTCGACTAACCAAAATTTGGTTACACCCCTATTTGTTATCGTATTGATATAACCCTATTATCGCATGTACTTTAGATTACACGGTTATTAATTTTCAAGTAATTTGGTGAGGGCTGACCGTTGAATGGCTATAACATGTTATACGTGTTTATGCAATTAAAATTTAGCCTGGTCTTTGTCAACATTGTCCATATTAAAGCTTCATCAAAAATCTTAATTTGCTCTTTTAAATAATACTATTGTCTTCAGGTATATATATCACTTTTCTGGGATCGCTGAATCCACACTAAAATGTGTTTAACTTGATAGTGCTCGATAGCAGGGCAAAGTTGAAGACTTGTCACGCGGAAATTGGGGAGAGTGTTAATTGGAGTGATGTTTGGTTTAGTGTATGTTTCACTTGGTTTTGTCACACGTCATGAGTTCGATTTTATAGTATTAGAGCCGGCTCACGTTCAGATCCAAAAATTTCTGGTACGACATATTGGAACTCGTATAAGTTGAAACACGTTTCTCAACATTACAAAAACAAATACAATTGAAGGACTATATATCATATATAGTCCTAGGAAATGTAGGACTATATATGATATGCATATCCATATTTAAATCGAGTAGGTAATTCTCTGAAACAATTAATTATTACTCCCTCCGATTCAAAATGTTTGATGTTTTAGGATTTGTTGTGAGAATTAAGAAGTGGTGTATAATGACTATTATACCCTTATGATATATTGATTGAATAGAGATT
Organism: Ballota nigra; assembly: GCA_947034835.1. Lineage (NCBI taxonomy): Eukaryota > Viridiplantae > Streptophyta > Magnoliopsida > Lamiales > Lamiaceae > Ballota > Ballota nigra. The sequence continues at coordinate 59,326,471 of OX344725.1, forward strand.
GATGGAAAGTCAACTAGTTTATTTATGGTGTAAAATTATTAAAAGGTAAGGAGAAAATATGAGTGATATTTTAGGGGGATTTAAATAGGGGCATAATAGGAAAATAAGGTGCAAAATACCCTAAAACATCAAATATTTTGAAACAAAAAAAAACACCATAAAACATCAAACATTTTGAATCGGAGGGAGTAACATCTTTAAAAATGAGTTAAAATTCAATTCTATCCAATTTCTTTGCACCTTTCCCCAAAAAGATTTCAATAAATTTAAAATTTTCAATTTTATATCATAGCGAAAAAAGGGGAGAAAAAAGTTTTTTTGGTCCCATAACTTATCTTGTGTCCAATTTAAGTCCCAAAAACTTTAACTATTCAATTTTGGTCCCATAACTTATTTAGTTGTCCAATTTTGGTCCCAATTTCACCGAAAAAGCCATAACAACGTCGTTTTATGTCATGCGTGACCCACGCTCCGGCCAAAATTCGGGATTTTTGTTGCCCATGCTGACGTGACGCTGACTGTATTTTTTTTATTAATTATTTTTATTCAATATTTGTTTCCACCTCATTAAATAATTAATAAAATTAATTTTAAATAAGATACCACTCAATACCAATTCAAACTTACGGTTTTTCTAAACCAATTCAAACTCACATTTTCTAAATTAAAATTAATTTTATTAATTATTTAATGGGGTGGAAACAAATATTGAATAAAAATAATTAATAAAAAAAATACAGTCAGCTCCACGTCAGCATGGGCAACAGAAATCCCCAATTTTGGCCGGAACGTGGGTCACGCGTGACATAAAACGACGTTGTTTTGGCTTTTCCGGTGAAATTGGGACCAAAATTGGACAACTAAATAAGTCATGGGACCAAAATTGAATAGTTAAATTTTTTGGGACTTAAATTGGACACGAGATAAGAAAAAAGGGCCTAACTCGAAACAATTACACGAGTTATGAGACGACGATGAATGTCCTAAAGTTTTTTTTGGACATTTTACGAAAAAAATCAAAGTTATGATATGAAATTGAATTTTAAACCTTTAAAAAATACACGACATTTAAAAAGAATTATAGAGTTTGATTACTTAGGTAAAATCAATATTAGTTAGAATACAATATTTGGTAGTAATATTAAATGTTAATTAACAAAGTACACGTACACTTTGCATTGTCACAGTAATAGACGCTGAAGACCCATGTATAAATCATGATTTTTGAGTGTAAAAACAGGACGTAAAGCTAAAGGATGAATAGTGGTATAAGTAGCACTAAATCGACACGAGATATTAAACAGCTTCAACATTGTGTTGAGAATGAATGAATGATTAAAGGAGAGCTAAGTGGAATCTTTCCGGTGGACCGGGTTTTTGGCCCGAGGATTCCTGTACATGGCTGAAGGAGACGGGTAGAAACAACCCTCGTTTACAACGACCATCTACTGCAGCTGCATAAACTGGAAACATTAGACCCACCCGAAGAAGCCAACATCAGTCCAATGTGATCCGCATCCAGAACAGAATATCATAAATTATTAATTAACTAATAGTTGTCCCCAAAAACAAAATCATTAATTATAAATTAATTAATCAGAATGAGATTTTACTGAACCTACTCGCGATTGTACTTCATCATTGGAAGCCAGGCAAGTAGCGCCACAGTTACTATGAAGCTAAAACTGTCCAACAAATTAAAACAAGCATTCCTCACTTATCAAATTACTCAAATAAAGAATGAATCACACATTGATCATATATATATTTATTGGAAAAGTTGCACTTTTAATTATAAGAGAATTGGTTTAAAATACTTTGGTACATATGTGCAAAATTATTTATTTTCTTTACAATTTTGGTCATATCCATTAATTTTCAGTAGAACTGTTAAACGAAACTAGCTGCTCGTGAGCTCGACTCGGCTCTCCTCATTTATATTGTTTAACGAGCTGAGCTCGAGCTCGAGAGATACTTGTTTTACTAACGAGCTGGCTCGATCTCGGCTCGTTAAGCTCGATAGTTAAATATTTTCTTATAATTTCATTAGTTCGTTAGGCTCGTTAGCAAGTAGAGCCGAACTCTATTTCCAGCTCGTTGAAGTTATCGAGCCGAGCTCAAGCATCAAGTACTCGAACTCGTTCGGCTCGATAACAGCTCTAATTTTCAATTTTACCCAATTCTATTAGGATCAAAATTGGAATTTAGTCATTCTCTTGGGACAAAAATATAGAGTAAAATTACGGGATTAAAAACAAAGAAAAATGTCGTTTTTAAAATGGGCTCATTCTCGTGGGAGCCAAAGTGCAACTTATCATACCTGGGTAAGAAACGACGATGCATCAACTTTTTACGAATAAGACATGGTTGTGAAGTCATATATGAAGTGTGTAGTCAAGCTAGTCAAAGTTTCAGTCGTCAGCGAAGTTGAAGTTAACTGGTGTCAGTCCACTTAGTGGAAGTCAGCTGAATTGCTAAATGCTCAGTGGACCTGAAAACCTCTGGCCATCTAAGGTGAAGTCCACTAATCTTGTACTTCTATATTTAGCGAAGATTCCAAAATTAAGCTAAGGGAAAGGCAGTTCCACCCAAAGGCGGTTTATTGAGGCGAAGACAGGCTGAATCACTTCTATATATATTCAAGAATCCACATATTTCAGGTTAGAGCAAAAATCTAGGGTTTTATATACAATATCTCTATAACCATATTAGGTTTTCTTCATGTACATTATTCTGAAGAAATTCTTTGATTTTTTGTGAAATTGAGTGATTGTAATCATTCCCTGAGTTCACATAGTGAAAGAACGAACCTCTTCGATCCCGTGGATGTAGGAGTTTCTCTCTCCGAACCATGCACGTAAAATTCTGGTGTTCTTTATTATTCCGTGATTCAAAAATAGCATTATCGATCGGATATACGTAGATTGCCAGAATAGATAAAGGCTCGTCCCTATCACCAATACCAAGGATATGAGTTTCAATAGCTTTTCCTCGGCATGTCTTGCTAGATCTTTCCCAACCTACAACCATTAATCCACATTTTTAACATCTTAACCAAAGATCAATCAAATTAATTTTAACATCTCATTTTAATTGAATTTATTTTATTTTTGGTTCCACAGGACATCTACTAATTTCAAAATGGTCCCAATACTTTTAAAATTGGTCCCAAACGATTTTTTCTTGCAAGTTTAGTCCCGCCGTTAAAAAATCTGTTAGAATCCGTTATGTATCTTTCAGATTTGGTTCCATAAAATATAAAATTTAATTAACAAAATTTTACTGATTAAATAATTACGAATATGGTCCCATGCTGAAATTTAAAATTACAATTTTTTTTTATCAATTGTGACGGGAATTTAGTTGCAAATATGATCCCATATGATGTTTTTCTAGTCCCATATTTTAAATTAGGGTTAATTGCAATAAAATTCACGAACTTTATAGTCTTTATCAATTACAATTTTAACTTTTAAAATTTACAATTCGATGCACGAATTAATTTATTATTGCAATTCGATACATTGTGTAAATTTATGGGATACTCTATACATGGTGTAAATTTTCGGTGATACTAATGCTACGTAGAAGTTGAAACCGCCACAAAACACACGTCACACGCTACATCAAATGTCAATCTAGAAGATTTTTTTTTTAAATTTCAAAATATTTTTGTATAAAACATTGCTCAAACACGGGTTAATAATAATGAAAAGATAGTACAAAATAATTATAAGTATATGTACAAGTTTGTAAGACATTTTTTCTACCTAAACTAGACAACACCAATATTTATAATCTATTATTAAATGTGTTTGAGCAATATTTTATAAAAGAACATTTTGAAATATTATAAAAATAAAATTTTACAAATTTGGCATCTAACGTGGTGTGTGACACGTCTTTGGTATCGCCTAAAGCTGTCACCTAAGCGTACATATCGCCGAAAATTTACAACATGTATCAAATTACATGAATAATAAATTAATTCATGCATCGAATTGCAAACTTTAAAAATTCATGTTGTATTAATAAAAAAACTATATAGTTTGTAATTTTTCTTGCAATTAACCCTTTAAATTATAATAATTTACTGTACATGTTATTTAATTTAGTATCAATATAAATTATTCTGATTTGTGTGCAAATTTTGAAAAAGTAATAACAATTTACTATTATGTTTTGTTTAATTAAATATAAGATAAATAATTTTTTCTATTAAAAAAAGAATTATTTAATTTGTTTTTTTTATTTACTTAAACATAATAATATTACAAAAATAATAAACTTGAAATAATTCACCCTACATTTTATTTAAATAATTATAAAATTATTACAATAATTTAATTTCTGATTTTAAAATTATTCTGAATTTTTCTAAAAACAATTCTATAATTCTTCTATTAAAAATTTTGATAAAATTAATTAAAAAATGTGAATATTTATTTAAATAATTATAATAATTTAAAACATCAATACATAGTTTTTTTTCTTATTTTGGTATTAACAAAAATACAATATATTATTAATCGTAAATAATATTGTAAAAGTGTGGTATATAAAAAATCAGTGTAATAAACATGTTTGTTATTTTTCTATTAGTACAAGGTTTTAAAAAATATAAATAAAAATCAATTTTAATATAATGATATTGTTATATTTTACTTTATTTTATTGGTAATAATGTATTCAAATTCTATATTTTAAAATAAAAATAAATAAAAATTTTGCTTTTTTGGTACCACGGGACATGAGTTTGGGATTAAGTATGCAAATTTAACGTGCAAGCAGACTACCCGTTTACTAGCGTTAAATTTTGGGGCTAAGTTTACAAGGAAAAAATCTTGTGGTGATAACTTGCAAGAAAAAAATCGTTTGGGATCAATTTTAAAAATATTAGGACCGTTTTGAAATTAGTAGATGTCATGTGGGATCAAAAGCGAAATAAGCTTACCTCGTGATCGAGAATGGTGGCGATCGAGTTAAAGTCATCATGATCTGTATAATAATGAAGCAACTCATTCGTAACATAAATCTTTCCAAAGCGACCAAGACATGCAGCGACAAACTTTTCTGAATCGACCACAACAACTTCACACTTATCTTTCTCAGGCTCATTATCATCCATTAATCCTCCGAAACTGATGATAATCTTTTAATCCGACAACTTGTTCATTTTCCTTTTTCAGGGATCGTCTAATCTCCATTTCTAAGGATAATGCCTGATCGATTATATACGAGGAATATCTTTCGAGCCTTCATGCAATCTGGGTGAAGAGGGGGCAAAGTTTCCTCTCTGACTTTGATAAACTCATCTAGTAGAATTTTTTTCGGAGGAATTTCCCGAAGAAAATGAAATGGCTTCTTCCTGGGCAAATTTTTTTATATAAGCCAAAAACGAAACTCAATTGTAAAAATAGGGTTGATGCAGAAGAGTTTACGAAAATAGGGTTGATCGCGTCTGGGAGTGGCGATCAAAAGAGAGGATCGCGCTCACCAGGCGCGATCTAAACATAACCAGCAATTTAACCTCTTGATCGCGCCTGGCAGAGACGATCAAAAGAGAGGATCGCGCTCCCCAGGCGCGATCAACATCAAGAGGTTCCACGTCGTAGCTCGTCTTCCGCAAGTGCGAGGCTCGACAAGCTCTGACAGCCTCACATGGCTCCCACGCAGCAGTTGACCCCTATTTTGTCCGATTCATTTGTTTAGCTGATATAACAGATGCTTTCCTCCTTCTTCTTCCTCCCATTTTCTCTGCGAAAATTCTTCTTCTTCTTCTTCTTCCTCCCCTTTTTTGCACGAAAATTTCTTCTTCTTCCTCCTCCCATTTTCTGCACAAAAATTTCTTCTTTTTTCTCCCATTTTCAGTTTTGTTCTTCTTCCTCTCCTCATTGCACCTAATATTTTAGTACTGCTTCTTCTCAAATACAAGGAAAAAAAACTATTTTTTTCCAAAATACAAACCAATCTCCACAAAAATGTAAGTATTTTGATATTTTTAAATTTTTTGCAGTTTTTTTATTATTCTAAAATTTATTTTTCTCAACTTGCAGTCTCACATACACACAAAAATAAAAGCTAGTTGGTATTTTGCTATCTACCTGAGGAGTACAGACACTACTATCAAAAGGTAAATTCTTCAAAAAATAATTAATAATATTTTTCGAATTTATTTGCATGCATATATATTTTTTTTTAAATAACGGTGCACAGGAAATATGCTACTAGATGAAAAATTCTCAGTATATATATGTAAATTGCAATTATTGTACACATAGTATTTATTCTTGGTTATAAAGGTTTTAAATCTTGATATTGAGTTTATGTTGTAATTGATAAATATTATTAAGTTCGTGAGTTTTTTTCCAAGGATGTGCTAATTTAGTGGGTCAAACTTACATTATAATTATAATACTTTATTTTAGAGGGTGTAAATAAATAAATAAAAAGTTGAGAAAAATTATATAAACATAACAAATATTTTGAAATAAGATTTGACGCCAAAAGCAGCAATAGTTTTGGATAGGAGGGAGTATTTGTTTTGGATAGGAGGGAGTTTTTGTATTTGGATAAGGGAAATTTTGAAATTTAATATTAAATCTAGTTTGAAATTTAGAAAATTGATTTTTAAAAAAACTATCACCACCATTATACATCTATTATCACATTATTTAAAAAAAAAAATTCAAAGCCCCCTATATTTCGAAATCTTATTCTTAAAGATCACTTAAAGCCCGTAGATTTCAATCATGAACTTTTTTTACAAGTATCAATTTAAAAAATAAAAATGATATAAACAAATGTCAAATGATATATATTATGATCGTTTTAATTCTTGCACATTAAAATTGGTTATAAGAAGCTCAGTCTAAACATTCATATCAATCATGGTCATGGTAATATTTTCTTTAAACGATTAATTTTAGCTAGCATTTAACTCAAATCAACCTCAGATCTGGATTACACTTAAAAAAATATTTTAATGAATTTGGAGTCAAACATTACACTTAAAAAAATTGACTTGTAAAAAAAAAATTGTTTTCTAACACATCTTGCAACTTGCATCTGCAAATTCACAAATGCATGTAATAATTAAAGTGTATTTCACTTGGTCCAATAAAGATTATAAATCACCCTCCTTAATTCTATTTGAATATGAGAAAATACTCCCCTCTAAAAAAATATGAGAAGATTTTATTTTAATGATATTCATGTTAACTATAACTGTGAACTACAATTTTATTAACATAATAAAACAATTAGTATTATTTAATGAAATAATATTACCTCTCCAATTAATATTTTTAGTGAAAACAACTAATATCATTTAATGAAACGATTAATACTCTTTAAATAGATTTCAAGATAAATATTACTCACAAAATATATTAAAATTTAATAAACTCACTATTGCCTTGCTTATAATTTAAATGGTGGCATTTGGCTTTATAGCAAAAGTTGGATATATAAGTATAATTACGGCAAAATTGGTGACATTTGGCAAATTTTAAACGGTTGCACTGTAAGCTTTGAATGTGAAAAATGAGATGTACATTCGTTGTTTAAAAGTTATTTGTAAAACTCTAATATACTATTTATGGTTTCATATTACATTTACGCGAATGTTGTAATTATAGATGACTTTATGGTTTAATATACACTATCATTTATGTGTCTGAGTTTTAATATTTTACAGGATGGATGCTGCAAAAGAGACACTATTATATGGACCGGCGAGCCGATCTGTACTCACCATGCAAAATGAACATCGCTTGAGACTAGACCGTATTAATCGGGAATCAAGTGAAACTGTGCTCAGTACATACACAGGAGGCGATGGGATGTTTTGGACATTTAGGCAAGATGACCCCGATCCTAGAAAGATTGTACTTCACCCCCGTGTAGTGGAGAGATTGAAGACGATGGGTTTTTACGGTCCACTTCGTTGTGGGTCTTTCAGACTTGATCGACATCTCATCACTGCATTAGTGGAGAGATGGCGTCGAGAGACGCACACATTCCATTTTCCCGTCGGCGAGGCCACCATCACACTACAAGACGTTGCCATTTTGTGGGGATTACCCATAGAAGGAGAGCCAATTATATGCAAAGATGAAAAACATAGTTTTGGTGAATGGCAAGCTAAGTGTAATGCGCTTTTGGGCATCAACGTACAAGAAGTTGATATCAGGGGCAGGAGTGCGATCCTGTTTTCTTCTCTGAAAAATATGTTGAGAAATGATATTGCTATTTACGACGAATCACCACAGGAGGTAGTTGATCAATATGCACGGGGGTGTGCACTTTTACTTCTGGGGACAGTAATGATCCCCGATCACACTCTGAATGCTATCCCGTTAGTGTATTTGAACTTTCTGGAGAACGTGAATACATCAGGGGAATACAGCTGGGGAAGTGTTGTATTAGCGACTTTATATCGGGAACTCTGTATGGCTTGCCACACTAATGGCAAGATTATCGGTGGACCATTATGCCTGTTACAGGTAATTCTTGATTAGTTTTAATTACTTTTAAACAAATCATTGATTAGTTGTATGTTGAAACTAATTTACCCATGAATACAACAGATATGGGCATGGTCAAGGATAATACCAATACAACCAATGAACGTATATCCTTACCTCCAAGAAGGACACATCATGAGTGTAGATGGTCGCAATTTGGGGCTTCCACCGTATGGGGCTAGGTATTTTTCTCTAAACACATTTATCTATAAATCGCATAACATTTGTTTGGCTATGCATACTTATTGTGATACCTACTTAAATTATAGGTGGATACATTATCACAGTCACATTGAAAGCGCGAGCAACTCGATTCGTTTATATCGCGACATATTTGATCGTTTGTCTGATGGCCAAGTAAGTTATTATTATAATGATCCGCACAAATATATAAGTGTGTTTGAGGAAAATTAATTTTTTTTGTGTATATCATTACATTTAATCTGGGAACCCTATGATGAGCAAGCTGAGGAGATCTCGAGTCTTGGACCTCGTTGTTTGACCCAAAATTGGAGGTCACAATGTCCGCTGATTAATATTTGGATAGTGGAGCTTCATTATCCAAATAGGGTGTTAAGACAATTTGGAATGGTCCAAAACATTCCGAGTGATGTTGAAAGTAGAGACCAGGAGTTGCATAATCATACCCGCCAGGGAAGATCCGGCTGCGATTGGACCATTAAACATCAAAAATGGGTTACTTATTGGAGGAACAGACGACCATTCATGTCTTGCACGCCTATCAACAATGGTAATCCGGTCTCCAATGACTATATGCAGTGGTACTATGGAATTACACGACGATTGATTTCACCAGTGGAGTATACTGCAGTGGCCCGAGGTTTCCAACCAGCAAAAACATCTACTCGAGATCTTTTGGTAATATATATATCACAAATTTAATTTTATAATGTTTGAAAATTGAAACATGAATAACACTAATTTTTTTTGGGTTACAGGTAGGCTGGTTTCGGAAGCTCAAAATTAGTAAAAGACAGTGCAATCCTGATGATAGAGCATCAGTAGATAGTCATTTGGAGCTCACTGAGAATTACATCACTGAAGTGGAGTCTTTCATAGAAAACCCTGCTTATCTACAAGATGTGGCCTCAGATGAAAACGTAGAAGTTGAGGAAAGATCTACAAGACAAAGAAGAAGGAGATCCGTAGGACGTGAAGATGCGGATCCTTCAACGTCTAGGAGTCGGAGAAGACATTCCTCAGCAATGCCATCAGAGTCCCCTTTTCCCCGACAAGGTATTCAACATGGGATACCTCAGTCTGCTCCACGCACGCAGTATGGTGCTGGAAATGGTATGCAATTTACAAAATTACACTTGAGTGGATTTACATTTATTTAGTTATTATAATTTTTTTATAACATGTGACAGATGCTTCCACGTCTGAATTTTTGGGTAACACACAACCAACTACATATGGTATGTAATTCAATATTAAGAAATTATATTTATTATTTTATTTATTATATATGCATATCACTGTTAATTTGATAGCAGCCTGACAATCAAATGAGGGGGCGTCTCAGCCTACGCCTCACACACATTATGGGTTACCCTCATTTGGACATGGAGCTTACACACAACCTGCTGGAGATGGTATGCAAGTTACTAAATCCTGAAATTACACAAATAAATAATATTTTTTAAGAGATAATGTTTATTTATTTATAATATATTATTGTTAACTTGATAGTTGGTTGGGGTAGCTATGAGGGGGTACCTCAGTCTGCTTCTGCATCGACGTTTCAACAGGAGGTGCCTCAGCCGAGTTTTCACACACCTTATAATGAACAAGGTATTTAATATCAACTTATATAAGTAAATGTATATATTGTAAAATATATTATTGATCTAAATTCATTAAATGTGTGACAGATTTTCTTACATCATGGGGTGGTTCATTTACTGAGATGTTAAACACGGGTATTGATTTGAATACCTATTATCAACCTCAGTTCTCACAAGAACAACCAAATTACACTTCAACGCCTATACCATTTGCGGGCACAAGTGAGAACCTTAGACCAAGCCAAGATGAACAACAACCTCGTCGTGGTCATCGTGATAGACGTCCGACACGATGTGGCACGGGTGGTCATTTACGTCGTCACTAATTGTATGATATTTTGTATATATATTTATTTTTAATTGATAATTTTTTTATGTATGCAATTTTAAATACCGCTACTTGTGATATTTTTTTAAGTAGTACTACCTCCGTCCCAATTACACAAATAATTTAAGTAACACAAAGAAAATGGGAGAAGGAAGAAGAAGAAAGCATCATAAAGCATTATATGCATATTAGCCAACAAAGAAGGACAAAATAGACTCACTAATTAGGAAGCAAGTTACTTTTAAACAACGAATGTACATCTCATTAGATACAACAAGTTGATTCACCAAAGGGGTTCAGAACATCAATGCGAAGGTCCAGCTCTATCTTGGGCTTGGTACTGTTGTCTAGCGCGGGTTTGGGCCCAATCCATCTCATTGTGAATCCTGGACGTCACATCTCGACCACGACGCCTTATCCTGCGGTCTGGATTATGCCTCAGTTGGAAATTGGGTTCATCCCACTCCTCAGGATCCGGCAATGGCTCAAAAAACCTAGATGTGTAAGTCGAAGTATACACATTTGTACTGTAACAGTCGGGCACATACACACTTGGATCAATCCTGAATTGTCTACACACCTCCAATGCATGTGAGCATGGGATACCATCCAACTTCCATAGCCCGCAATCGCACTCGCGTCTCGATAATGCAACTCTGTATGTGCGATACTGTACTGAGCCCTTAATACGAGTACAAACTCTGGCTGATCCCACCTCTTGATTAAAAAGGTCTACTCGATGTTTCATCCCCTCTCGCTGCCCTGAATCAAACCTGTCATGAACATATTTAGGCCACATCCGATTTCTCAACACTAAAATCCCTGCTTCTTTAGCACGTTCCATAAAGGCATTTTTGGATCGTGTGAAAGTTGCACTGACGATGGCTGTGATTGGGAGGCGTCGTGCACCCTTAAGAACACCGTTGATGCATTCTGAGATATTAGTTGTCATAACACCGAAACGGTGACCTCCATCATGGCAAAATGTCCACTTGGTAGGATCGATGTTTCGTAGATACTCATGACCTTCTTCACTTAAAACTCGTATTTCGTTCATCCTTATCTCAAAATGTCTTACAGACAATGCTCTTCCCGCAACATAACACAAGTCCCGTAATCTCAGACAACACACGTAATAGAACATAGAAATCAAGCATACGATCAACTCTTCTTGTTCCAATAACAGCTCCACAAGAGCGCACAAGGATTCCAATATCGCGAGAGATTGACATATCTTCAAAAACACAACACACTTATAAATTTTAATGTCTAATTATACAATATACGGAAATGATTTAATGGTTGCATATTTAGATTAAAAGAAATCAAATAATTAAAATCTATATTAATATATTGACTTTGATACTTAAAATGCATTAATTTTAATATATTGACTTTGACTTTGATACATTTATAAATTGTATATATTAAAATATACAAATCTATATTAAATTTGATACTTAAAATGCATCAAATAATTATATAATATATTGATGTATATAACAATTTTTTAAGTCCGTTTTGTGTAAACTAGTTTCACGGTTAAATTGGTTTACAATTAATATCTTATAATAAAATAACTAATATCCTTTAATGATACATTTAATATTCTTCGACTAATTTTTTAATGAAACAATTAATATTATTCAAAATTACTATATTATAGTGTAAATAATTAATACCCTTTAATTAAAAATAGTTTATTGTAATATAATATATTTATTTATGCATGATATATTTTTTTTAAAATTAAAATTTAACTTTTTATAAGTTAGTCCTATCAAACAATATATTTTTATTAATAATTTTAGGATATATTCCAAATAAATTTATAATTCAATAAAATTTATAAAATGATGTACAAAATAAACGTATTTTTATTTAAAAAAAAATGGGTGAATCATATAATTATGTCAAGGAACATGCATCCTCCTAAATATGATATTCCTTAATTTGATTGATGTTTCTCCAAGTGAAATGATATTAAACACCTCAAAATAAGTTATATATTAAAATAATTAAATTACAAAAAAAGACACCTAAACTAAATTCACAGCAAACACAATTACATGCCGATATATGGACAAACTAAATTCATTAAAATATTTAATAACATTGTTTGTTTCTTTAGAACCAAGAATAAATACTATGTGTAGAATAATTGCAATTTACATATATATACTGAGAATTTTTCATCTAGTAGCATATTTCCTGTGCACCGTTATTTAAAAAAAAATATATATGCATGCAAATAAATTCGAAAAATATTATTAATTATTTTTTGAAGAATTTACCTTTTGATAGTAGTGTCTGTACTCCTCAGGTAGATAACAAAATACCAACTAGCTTTTACTTTTGTCCAAATGTGAGACTGCAAGTTGAGAAAAATAAATTTTAGAATAAAATAAAAAACTGTAAAAAATTTAAAAATATCAAAATACTTACATTTTTGTGGGGATTGGTTTATATTTTGGAAGCAGCCCTTGTGTTTTTATTTTTGGCTAAAATTCGGACAGAATAAAGGGGGGAGAAAGAATACTAAAATGATGGATGAATTTTGGTAGGAGTACTAAAATTTTCGGTGCACGGTGCTGTTATGAGGAGGAAGAAGTACTGATGAAATAGGAGTACTAAAATTATGAAATGAGGAGTACTAAAATTTTCTAACAGAACTGAAATTAAAAGAGGAGGAAGGAGGAAGAAGAGAAATGAGGAGGAAGAAGGAGTGGGTTTCGGATGAAGGAGAAATGAGGAGGAAGGATACTGTTATATGGAAATAAAGAAGAAGAAAACGCCAAATGAGGAGGAATCTTGCAGGAGCAGCACGCGGAGTGGCCCTCCCCATGTGCGCGGAGTGGCACGCGAAGGAATCTCGCCATGTGCGCTTGCCAGAGTCTGTCGAGCCTCGCACTTGCGGAAGGCGAGCTACGACGTGGAACCTCTTGATGTTGATCGCGCCTGGGGAGCGCGATCCTCTCTTTTGATCGCCTCTGCCAGGCGCGATCAAGAGGTTAAATTGCTGGTTATGTTTAGATCGCGCCTGGTGAGTGCGATCCTCTCTTTTGATCGCCACTCCCAGGCGCGATCAACCCTATTTTCGTAAACTCTTCTGCATCAACCCTATTTTTACAATTGAGTTTCGTTTTTGGCTTATATAAAAAAATTTGCCTTCTTCCTGTGTAGGGAACCGTAACCCGATTACCGCAGGAAACGGCAACCACAGCTCCAACACTGAAGAAACATATAGCGAAACGGTTTGGATTGTGAAATCATCCTTGATTGTATTCTCTGTTCTTGAAGTAAAACCTCCTCGAAATTGCCTGACAAAATGTGTGGAGATGAGTTCTTGAGATAGATGATTGTTGAATGGGTACTTATTTTTTGTCTTAATTTTAAACTTAATTTTGACTTCAATTTGATTTTTTGAAAATACACACTAACTCGGCGAACTGTATGTTTTTTTTTTTTTTTACAGTTAAAGTATTACTGATTACTTCTTAAATTATTACCGATTGTTTTTTACAATATTACTGTTTTTTGTTTGGAGTATATTTTTTTCGAAATCCAAATGTTACACTCAAGTGCACACTAAAATTATTCTCTTTTTTTTCCAACCTATATATGGGTAGGTAGGATTCACAGCTATCTCAAGATATCAACATATTTAAATATTATTATTATTAACAAAAAATTGTGAAGAGGTTAGCTTTTTGGGTTAAGATGAGCAGCGGTTATCAATTAGTTAGTTAATTCATTCATGCTCTTGTATATAAACTTGTCAACTCTTTTAGCTTTTAATTGTACTCTGTTCAGAAACTCACACATTATCATTTGATCAATGGCTCTTGGCCAAAATCAGGGAAGATATTCAAGATTTTTCTCGACTTAATTACTGCAAAAATCTAAACCCCATTCGGCAATATTCTTTCAAGCCTTCACCAATTTATCAGCCAACTTTGAAGCTTAACCTCAATAACAAAGCATGTGATTCACAATAATAGACATTTAGCAACAAATAATTGAGATTCCTCACCAATTGCAACGAATAATATGCATAGCTTCACAAGAGGAGCAATATTGTTAAGAAGATATTAGAAAAGGAAGAATTCTAGAATAAGCAGCACTAAATCCATATTAAGTAGTAGCAGCGTTTTCAGTCGATCATAGTTGATGAATTATTAAAGGAAACAAGAACGGGCTAATGAGGATTAATAATTCCTGAGAAAGATGTAGAACCAAAGGAAAAATAATGATTGGTTTCGAACTCCATATCTTGGGTAGAGCTGATTCATTAGAGCTACCTTCTCATTCTGCTCACCCAACATCCATCCAATATAATCCGCTCCCATCCCCATCCTGCAAATCATAAATTAGTCCATTCTGGGAACGAATATCGAGTATAAAAAAAGGCCAACTTACCCTCGCGGGTACATGATCATTGCTAGGTAGGAGAGTAGCGCCGCAGTCACCACAAGGCTAAAACTGTTCAACAAAATTAATTAAAACAAGATTAAGTCATCTATCCTTTACAACAAGAATTAATTGAGTATGTATAGATTGAAATTGGTTCATATATGAACCATTGAAGGGTATTAGTTGTTTTCATTAAAGAGTATTAGTTATTTTTACTAAAGAATATTAATTGTCTTCACTAGAAAGTCTTAGTTTATTTTCAGTAAACAACTAATACTCTTTAGTGAAAACAACTAATATCCTTCAGTAAAAACAACTACTCCTTCCGTCCCTGAAAATTTGACTTTTTCACGTGGTTTAATGCGATATGTCGGAGTGTATTACGGGGTTTTCTGATGTCCGTTTCTTAATAAAATGATCGTTTATATATGAAAAGTATGTGAAACGAACTTTCCATTAACGATCATTTTATTAAAAAACGGACCTCAAAAAACTCCGTATTACCCTTCGATATATCGCATTAAACCACGTAAATAGAAACAGGACCAATTTTTAGGGATGGGGCAGTATGATTCATGTATGATCCATTTTCACGAATTAATTTATCACTTATCAAAACGAATCTTACATCGGTAGTAAACGACGCCGTACGAACATTACAAGATTCGGCATTTTGGATCGGATATTTCCCAACCTACCATAAAGAATCACGCATACTAAGCATAGGAAATTAAACAGCTTTTCCTCAGGCTGACTTGCCAGATATTTCCCAACCTACCAGCCAAAGAATTAATATATAAATTAATTAACTAAATGGTACTATTAGTATAATAAATTAATTTCTGCGCATGTATAGAGTTACCTGATGCCCGAAAATGGCGGCGATTAAAGCCTGATTCTCTTGAAAACGATGAAGAAGAAGATAAATAATATTTCCAAAGAGATCAAACTTTGCAGCAGCAACCGCAGTCAAATCGCCTACAATTAACTCCAATCTTTGACGAATTGCCATATATTTTCACAAGAAAATATGCGTGTGAATTTCTGATTAATTATCAAAAGAACTGAAATTCAATTGAAGGAACGCATGCATGCATTAAGCTAATATATATACAAGCTAGTTAATTAAACTAATAACCGCTACTCAAGTTAAACTGCAACTGTTAAATAATACACCCATTAGACCTCTTCAAGAAGTAAAAGTTGAATTCAAACTTGTAGAAACTGTGAAACTAATTTATTTATTTATTTATATAGTTAATTACCAATGTTCACACTTAAATCATTCGATTATCTCATATTTATATTTGCAAACAAGATACGACAACGGAACATGGTCCACACTAGCCACTAGGTCTTATATTTTATGTGCAAAAAAGAAAACACAAAATTGGAATGTTATAGAAATTCACTTGCACAAAATTGGACTACGATATGAATTTCCTAACCAGGCACGCAGTTTCCGAAAACAATTAATTGGTCATTGATGTAAAAATTAAGGGTGACAATCGCGAGTAGTTGGAGTTTAAATCACAAAGCAAATTTAGTCTAAAAATTAATTTATCAGATTTAGTCTCAAATTATCTGACAAATTTCAATTTTAGTATCAAATCGGCTGGAAAAATCAATACGACGTAGTTTTTAAGTCTGAAATTGGTGATTTGTGGCAAGGGTATTATTAATATGACGTCCATATGTACTAATAATATTTGAATTTTTCTTTCTTTTAGGATTTTAAAGATACATCTATATTTATATATATATATAATAACGCTAACCAGCCTACTTTTAGAAATCATTGAATTTTTTCACCAAAATTATTGCTAAATTTAGTAATATTCATTTTAAAATTTTTTAAATCTTTGGTATATATCTTTTAAATGTCGCAAAAGGATCTCAACATCTGCATTACTTTATCTAAAAAAAACATTCAAATAAAAAAATAATAATAATATCTATTTGAAATGAAAAATACTTTTGGAATACTAATAAACACTCTTAAACCTAAACAAATAGGCTACAATATAAATTGAGGATCCATAAATTAATTGTATAATGATGACCGTGCATCGCACGGGTTAAATTACTAGTGAGGTATAATAAAATTGTAACTGAAAAGAAAAAATCAACAAATAAATGTCAGATTAGCACCCTTGTCGAAAATCATCAATTTCAGACTTCAAGTGACGTTGGTTCACTTTTTACCGTCAATATAGGAACAAAATTGGACCCTATCAAAAAAAATTGGACTAAATTTAATAAAAAATTAATTTTTGAACCAAATCTATTTTATCAAAAAGTTATGTGACGATGTGTAATTAAACTCCGAGTAAAATTGTATCGTCCAACTACGAGTATTTTTTTTAAGTAAAATAACTAAAATAGACAAATTAAATCTCTTTAGGTTAATAGTAAATATATTTAACAAACACTACAAAAAAGACGGAGATTAGCGACGGATATTTTGCGACGGCAAAATATCTGTCGCAAATTGCGTGAATTTGCAACGGATTTTGGTAAGCCGTCGAAAAAGATGACACTTTGCGACAACTTAGGAAGTCCGTCGCAAAAGTTAGTAATTTGCGACGGAAACGCCGTCGCAAACACTAGGGCCCACCGCCTTCGTCTTAAACCGGCTACATTTGCGACGGATAGGTCGTCACAAATTTCAACTTCGATTTTGCGACGGACACTTCGGTCGCAAAACATACCCGTTTAAAGGTGGCCGTTCAGGAAGCGACCCGTTTGACTGATTTGCGACGGAACAGGTCGTCGCAAATTTAAACTTTGTATTTGCGACGGACAAAAGTCGTCGCAAATCTTACATTTATATTCGCGATCTTTCGGGAAACGGTCCATTGACTGATTTGCGACGGAATATCCGTCGCAAATCCGAACCGTTTTTACGCGTCTTCTAGGGAAACGGTACGTTGACTTATTTGCGATGGAAAAGCCATCGCAAATCTGTCAAAACTACGTCGTTTTGGCTGTGTCAGGCAAAATTTGCGACGGATAGTCGTCCATCGCAAATTTTTTTACAATTATAAAGCTCTCCTCGCGAAACAGACGGAGAGTGCGAGAAAAAAGAAGAGGAGGAGGAAAACGAAAGGAAAAGGAAGGAGAAGTCGGGTTTAGTTGATTGTAGAGCCGTCCGTCCCCACCGAGTTCTAGTTTCGATATTTTCTACAAATAAACCGTAAGTTTTCTTCATTTTTACCGTTTGAAATTTAATTTTAAAGCATATTTAGAGAATTGATTTTAGTTGAGAATTGATTTTAGTTGAATTATTTGAATTATATTAGTAATGAATTGATTTTAGTTGATTTAGTTGATCGAATTTTAATTTAAAGCATGTTTAATTTTTGTTAAGTTTAGAATTGAATTAGTTGAATTATATTAAAAATGAATTGCTTTTAGTTGAATTATAATTTAATTAGTTGATTGAATTTTAATTTAATTTTAAAGCATGTTTAGAATTTCTTAAGCTTATAATTGAATTAGTTGAATTGTTTGAATTATATTAGAAATGAATTGATTTTAGTTGAATTGGTTGAATTATAATTTAATTAGTTGATTGAATTTTAATTTAATTTTAAAGCATGTTTAGAATTTCTTAAGCTTATAATTGAATTAGTTGAATTGTTTGAATTATGTTAGAAATGAATTGATTTTAGTTGAATTAGCTTAGTTGATCGAATTTTAATTTAAAGCATGTTTAATTTTTGTTAAGTTTAGAATTGAATTAGTTGAATTGTTTGAATTATATTAGAAATGAATTGTTTTTAGTTGAATTATAATTTAATTAGTTGATTGAATTTTAATTTAATTTTAAAGCATGTTTAGAATTTCTTAAGCTTATAATTGAATTAGTTGAATTGTTTGAGTTATATTAGAAATGAATTGATTTTAGTTGAATTAGCTTAGTTGATCGAATTTTAATTTAATTTTAAAGCATATTTAGAAATAGTTGAATTTGTTAAGTTTATAATTGATTTTAGTTGAATTGTTTGAATTATAATTTAATTTTAGAATTGATTTTAGTTGAATTGTTTGAATTATAATTTAATTTTAAAGCATGTTTAGAATTTGTTAAGTTTAGAATTGATTTTAGTTTAATTGTTTGAATTATAATTTAATTTTAAAGCATGTTTAGAAATAGTTGAATTTGTTAAGTTTAGAATTGATTTTAGTTGAATTGTGTGAATTTTAATTTAATTTTAAAGCATGTTTAGAAATAGTTGAATTTGTTAAGTTTAGAATTGATTTTAGTTGAATTAGATTAGTTGATCGAATTTTAATTTAATTTTAAAGCATGTTTAGAAATAGTTGAATTTGTTAAGTTTAGAATTAATTTAGTTGAATGAATTTAGTTGAGTAGGTAGTTTAAATAATATTAGTTGCTTGATTTAAGTTTAATAATTTTATAAAATAATATTATTAGTTGATTGATTTTAGTTTAGTTGATTGAATAATTCGTGATATTTGTTATAGATGAGCGGACAAGGCAGTGACAACGACAGTCAGCAGCCTCCGAGGGATGAGGATGCGAGTCGAGGAGGGAGGAGACGACGGGCCTCACTAAGACCCGTGGTTCCACCTATTTTCAGGCCGAGGTCTCTATCAGAGACCTCTTCACAGCCTGGTGCGGGCTCCTCCTCCTCCTCACAGCAGACTGATGATGGCTCATCCTCCTCCCGCCAGCATCCGGTTGTTCAAGCACGGATGCCTGTTCAGCCATGTGGTCATACGTAAGTTTTAATATTTTATACTCAATTTTTTTATTAATTAAAACCTAATTATTTTACTAACTTTGAAATTTTAATTTTACAGTTGGATTCCGGGTCATGAGGCTGCTAATCAGGTTTCCAAGTCCATCTTTCGCGGTGGATTCGAGCCCACCACTTATAGTTGGGGGTTAGTGTCCGATGCAAGAAAAAAGACATACTTCGAGGAGTTTAAGGTATTAATTTAATTTATTAATTCACCGTTTATTAATATCATATATATAAACAAATATTTACATTTAAATTGTAATTGCAGAAAGAATGTGTCTGGGCACCGGAGCACGATGACCAAATGTTGAGGAATTTTGAAAAATATGCGACGGAGAGATACAGGGACCTCCTTTACAGAATGAGGGAGAGGTGGTACAAGAAGGGAATAGCCACCGACTTGGGGCTTGACAGTGAAAGGCGGTCGATTTGGGACCAATTCCTCCGCTACTGGGATTCCCCTGAATTCCAAGAGAAGTCGGCGAAAAGCAAGACGAATCGGCGTAGTGACCCTGATGGAGAAGGGATGGCAAGACATCGGGCCGGTTCTCGGTCCATTTATGAGCACGGGTTGAGATTTGTAAGTTTCGTCTTCAATTTTATAGTTTTTGACTTTATATTATTTTTTTCCTAATTTTTATGAGTGTTATTAATTTTTACTATCTTTTTTTCTAATTAGGCGGCGGAGCAAGGACGCGAGCCCTCTCATTTTGAGAGATTGCAGCTCGCCCACCCATTCGTCTAGGAGACTGGGAAGTCTACCTACGGCCGTACCACCGAGATCCACGTAAGTATTATTTCAATATTAATAGTATTGTTTAAAATTTTAATATTAAAAGTATTTTTTATATTTTGTGTTCAATTTATTTAATTTTTTGTATAATTAATTTGCAGAGAAAGATGCTCGAGGACTTTGCCTCTCAGCCTCAGCCTGAGGAAACGGCAGAGGGGTCGGGGTCGGGGTCGGGGTCGATGCCTCCCACACAGCCTTCTGTTGACGTTCAAAATGAATTGTACTTCAAGAACGTCAAGGCTAAAAAGGGGCGGTTCGCTGGATTGGGCAGCTTCGGAAAGAACTTTTTCCGACCTCGTGGCTCAGGCTCATCCTCCTCTCAGTCTTCCATCGACTCTCATCCCAGTGAGGTCGAGAGGCAGCTTGCCACGGTGGTGGAGCAGATGAAGAACATGCAGAGGCAGCAGCGAGAGAAGGAAGAGTATGAAAGGCAGCAGCGAGAGGCGCACGACCGGTATACAGCCGAGGTGGAGCGGTATCGGGTCGAGGTGCAGGAGTATACAGCCGCCATGCAGGCGTGGTGGCAGATATTCGCCTCTGATTCAATGTCACGAGCGCAAATGTCTGCGCCACCGATGCCGCCGATCCCGCCGACCCAACCACCGATGCTGCCGATCCCGCCGACCCAGCCATCGATGCCGATTGTTAACCTGGGCGAGGATGAGGAGGAAGAGAAAGACGGATTTAATTCCGATGGTTAAAAAAATTTGATTTTTAATAACTATGAAGTACAATTTTTTTTTAGTTTGAATTGTTACTTTAATTTAATTTTTGAATTGTTATGTACTTTAATTTATAATTTTGTGAATTTATTTTAGTTTGAATTTACTTTTATTTAATGGACACAACATTTATAAAAACAAGTGAAAAACGAAAATGAATTAATTTGGTGAATTATGGAAAAAAAAACGAGTCAATTTGGATACATATACAATTAATTGCATAAAAATGAACAAATTATAATTTTAAGCGGGAGTCAAAATAAATAATTTTACAGAAATAATAAAAATTAAATGGCCCCAATATTTATAAAAAAAAGTGAACGAATTATAATTTTAAGCGGGAGTCGAAATAAATAATTTTACCAAACTAATAAAAATTAAATGGCCACAACATTTATAAAAACAAGTGAGAAACAAAAAGGAATTAATTTGGTGAATTATAGAAAAAAAAATGAGTCAATTTGGATACATATACAATTAATTGCGTACAAATGAACGAATTATAATTTTAAGCGGGAGTCGAAATAAATAATTTTACCAAACTAATAAAAATTAAATGGCCACAATATTTATAAAAACAAGTGAGAAACAAAAATGAATTAATTTGGTGAATTATAGAAAAAAAATGAGTCAATTTGGATACATATACAATTAATTGCGTACAAATGAACGGATTATAATTTTAAGCGGGAGTCGAAATAAATAATTTTACCAAACTAATAAAAATTAAATGGCCACAACATTTATAAAAAAAATGAGAAACAAAAATGAATTAATTTGGTGAATTATAGAAAAAAACGAGTCAATTTAGATACATATACAATTAATTGCGTACAAATGAACGAATTATAAAATTATGCATTGTCGAAATAAATAATTTTACAAAATAAA
This sequence comes from Ballota nigra, assembly GCA_947034835.1. Classification (NCBI taxonomy): domain Eukaryota; kingdom Viridiplantae; phylum Streptophyta; class Magnoliopsida; order Lamiales; family Lamiaceae; genus Ballota; species Ballota nigra. The sequence continues at coordinate 59,348,726 of OX344725.1, forward strand.
AAAAATAGTTGGGCAAAATATTTTAATAAACAACTTAGATACAAAAAGAAATTAATTTGGTGAATTATAAAAAAAATGACTTAATTTGAATACATATACAATTAATTGCATAAAAATGAACGAAAGTAGCTTGTGCCCTAGTGGCACGCACCCCCTCCTCTTGCACAAGAGGTTCCGTGTGCCCGGGCTCGAACCACGCGAGCCACTTTTTTTTTGTATAGGCTCGGTAATTTGCGACGGCCAAATTCCGTCGCAAATATTGAATTTTGCGACGGAAAACAGCCCGTCGCAAATTATAACAGAAAAACATAAAAAAATATATATATAAACATTTGCGACGGAATGTGGCCGTCGCAAATATTGTTGACCCGAACGGGTCTGACCCGAAAGATTTGCGACGGACTACAGTCCGTCTCAAATTCTGTATGACCCGGCCGGGTCTGACCCGCCACTTTTGCGACGGATTTATCCGTCGGTAATTTGCGACGGACGGCGAAATCCGTCGCAAAAATTAGCTACGGATGTTTTAAGGACGGATTCGTGTCCGTCGCAGAATCCATCGCAAAACACTGTTTGCGACGGATTTTCCGTCGCAAATTCCGTTGCAGAACAGTGTTTTTTTTGTAGTGAAAATACTCAACGGTGCACGGTGTACCACACAAAATCATTTTTTGTTTTATATTTTGTTTTCCACTTTGTGTTCTATACTGTAGAAGAATAATATGCGGAGGGTGAAAAAATAATTAGTGGATAATACAGCACCACATAAATATATGTGTCAATAATCTAATAAGATGGAACACCAGGTAGAATAGAAAATTTTAACGGCATGCTTTTGTCAAAAAATTATAGAGTTTGATTACTTAAAATTAACCAATTAGTTGGAATCCGATATTTGCAAGTAGTTTTAATTCTCCTTTAATTTTCGAAGTGCAAGAATTTATACAACTCCATTTCAAAAGTCAATAAGTGATAATGATCATTTTACCTTGCATTGACATAATAATAGACATTGAATACCCCTATATTAATCTTAATCATTATCACGGGTATATGGCTAATAAATTGAATACTCGTTAATTGAACTGCATAGGAGGAGTGGAGCAAAAATAGGATGTAAAAGATGAATAGCACTAAATCGGCAAGAGATATTAAGTAAATCGAAACATGTTATTCTTCAGTCAAACACTTTTGCAGAGTTTGAGATGAATGAATGCTTAAAAGAAACCTAACTAGAAGCGGTTGGGGCGCCCGTCTCTGTTGCCCGAGTATACCTAGAAATGGCTTCGTTTACGACTAGAGGGTCAGCAAGACGTAGGCTTCTCTTCCTTCCCCAAGGAACCTGGAAAACGATTCACCACTACTTCCATTTCCAACTTCAAATATGGGGTACAGTCCACCCACTCTAGGGTCGTACCCAGCCGAAGAAGCTAACATCAGCCCTACATAATCCGCTTCGAACTCCATCCTACGAATCGTAAAAATAATCGATTATCCAATTAACAATCATTAATATATATATATATATAATTACTTAAAATCCAAGTGCATGCTAGAATTTGTGTATAATTAATTAGAGAACGTACTCGCTCAAATACTTCATCATTTGAAGGTAGGAGAGTAGCCCCACACTTGCCACAAAGCTAAAACTGTCCAACAAATTAAAACAGCCAATCATCATTACTCTAAACAAAGAATGAATCACACATCCACTACAAAAAACTATTAAAATAAAGAGGGTTTTGAAGAGAGAATTGGGTTTTGAGAGGGTATTGAAGAGGGAAATTTTCCCTCTTCAAAATGCTGGTCGCCATTTGGTACACGAGGGAAAATTAATTCCCTCGAAAATTAAGAGGGCTTTGATGAGGGAATTATTGTGGGACCAGGCGAGGGAAAGATTCCCTCGAAAATATAAACCCTCAGCTAATCCCTCACCATGAACGAGGGAAGACTGCCCTCGAGAAAAGCGGACGAGGGAAATTCCCTCGAGAAGGACTGACACGACTGGCACAAAGTTGACGAGGGAATTTTCCCTCAGCTGACGTGGCGAGGGTAATTCCCTCGTCTAATTCCCTCGCGCACCTGTATCCTTTAAAAAGGTATTTTCGTGGGTTTCGAACCCACGACCTCTCGACCCCAAGCACCCCCGCGAAACCGCTAGGCCACCACCCACCACAGACTCATGTTTGTACAAAGTCATATTTGCCCCCTACTGAAGGCTGGGGTGAGCGAATTTTCGCCCCCCTTGAGTTTCGAACACGTGACCTCCACGTATGCGGAGGCCTTGCGTGTTCCGCCGTGCCGCTTGGGCAAAGCTAGTTCGTTGTTATGTTTTAGGGTGTAATATATATGTTTCATATATTTTCTGTTGTATATTTTAAATATAATACTACTTAACATTAATTGTTTTTTATACTTTATTTGAAAATTATTATTACATATAAAATTAAACTATTACTTGTATATATTATTTTTATTATTTATAATATTAAAATATTTTTTATAAAATTTTAAAATAAATACCTTTTAAATTATTTTTCACTATTTACTAATATGTGTACACATACACATATATTGATCTTTTTTTTTTTAAATCAATAAAATTTTAAAATAAATACTCTTTAAATTCTTTTTCACTATTTACTAATATGTGTACACATATACACTTATATTGATCGTTTTTTTTTAAATCAATAAAATTTTAAAATAAATACCTTTTAAATTCTTTTTCACTATTTACTAATATGTGTACACATATACACTTATATTGATCGTTTTTTTTTTAAATCAATATACACATATACACATATACCACGCCATCATCTGATTGTGTACTTCTTGGCGCACAAATTCGTTTTGCTGCCTTTGTTGCTCGGCCAGCAATCTTTCGTATCTCGCGCGCTCCTCAGCCAGCAAACGATCAATATCTCTTTGGTCATAACCGCCAATGTGTGTGCCAGATGATGTTCCGCCTGACCCAGATTGTATACGCATCGTCTTCATTTGACCGAGACCCCTAACTTTTCCGTGGTTTGGCCTCACTGTCTCAGCATACACTTGACTCAGTCGGTTCAAGCGCTCATTGTCGTCTACTGGAGGCGGTAATTGCGAGACTCGTTCCTCCACAGAGTCCTAGACATACAATTTTTTTGACATCATCTCAAGTATACAAACGCGTTATTTATATTGAATTTATAATGTTAATGTAAAACACTTACAATTATGTCAGCAATTCCTTCATACGTGTACTCCCATTCACCACAGTTGTGGAAATGTTGCACAATTTCCCATTCAGTTGGGAGACGGTTATATTTTTTCTCCTGTATTCCAAAAAATAAACATATGAGTAATCAAGTAATTAAAATCTCCATATGTTGTAGTGTAGAAATTACTTACGTATTCCTCAGTCCATTGTGCGGCTCCTTTTGCCCCTCCTTTGTGTTTTGAGGGGCCTCTTCCTCCGGCCGCAGACAAGCGGTTTGCTCTGCACTGGTTGCTTTTGGCAATGACCTCGGGCAATTGCCAGTACTGAAGTAATGCACTCCAGAATCTTATGTCCCACGGAGGTATTTTCCCTTCCCTTCTATTGATCCTCTTCCAAAGACTGAGCAGATCAGAAAATCGTTCTCTAGACCTCCGGATAAACAACTCTTTGATGAACACAGTATTTTCCGTCCTCGGATCCCAGTACGTCTCCCTCTAAAGAAAAACCCAATTCATATTGATTTTAATTAAGTACAATTTCAGTACATAAATATAATTCTACACAATATTAACAAAATGAATGTATACCTGGAATGTTTCCCACCATTCATTCTTCCTTTCTTTTGACACCAACTTATATGTGAACCCGCCCATCTCCATTCGACGGGACATTATATTTCGAATCAACCTCGAAACAGCATTCGAGGGCATCAATCTGTAGACAGGTTGTTTCAAGCGTATATGTTAAAAATCAAATAAAATCAAATAAAAAAGACTAAGTGATATTTAACATACACATTGTGATACGTGTAGATGCGTAGCACATTAGGACGAGGTGCATGGTTGGTGAGTTCTTCTGCAGTTTCTGGAATCGCAGGGTCGTCCTCAAGCGTTTCTGGAGATGTTCCACCGTGTTGAGTTAGATCATCTTCCTGATTCTGCAAATCAGGAACCGGTATTGTTCCGGTTTGAGAGGACGATCTCCAATCCCTACGTCGACCCGTATTTTCTTCAGACGTTTCCATCTGTATTTAATAATTACAGTTATAACATGTGTATAAGATATTATATATAACAACTAAAAAGAGTTGTACCGGTTCACGGTCTGACTCTGGTGTACGGGAGGACGATCGCCGGCCACCGAAAAGGTTACGAATACTTCTACCTCCAGCCATCTGTATACATAGCATTTAATAAACACATTAATAATTAATATAAAATTATAACATGTATACATAACAAATAATGAACAAGTAAATAGTTAATATAAAAAGGAAAACCAGTATACATAACAAATAATGAACACATCAATAATTAATATAAAATTGTAACATGTATACATAACAAATAATGGTTCAATCAATTAACAATATCAATCATCGTCATCATAATCATCATGTTCATCTTCTTGATCATCATCTTCATCCTCGTCATCATCATCCTCATCATCATCCTCATCAGCATTGTCGTCTTCTTGATCTTCTTGATCTTCTTCCTCTTCTTCATTTTGTACCTCAATTAGTGCAGCGTCCAAATCAGCCAAAACGACAGGATCATCATCCATTCGCACATTCATCTGGGATACTATATCGTCCTCTTGAAATGGAGGAAGCTCTGGTTCACTCTTTCTATCCATTTCCACTAAGGATCGTGCCTTGGTTGTGCAAACTGCCCACCACTCTCGACCCGGTTGGACAGATGCACCGGGGTACTTGCAATAGTAAACTTGTGTAGCTTGACTTGCTAGTACGAATGGATCATAACGACCGTATCGACCTCTTGGATTAATATCCACGAGTTTATAATCAGGATGTATTCTTGTTCCACCCGGTACAGTAGGATCAAACCACTGGCATTTGAACAAGACAACTTCTTTTTCAGTAAGTCCAGGGTATTCCAAAACCACTACTTCCTCGAGTATCCCATAGAAATTATTTTCATTGGAATCATAGTTTGTTCCTCTAATGCAAACTCCACTGTTCATGGTTGCTTTAGAGGCACCATAATCTCGTGTGTGAAATTTGAAACCATTAACGTAATACCCAGGGTATGTGGTGGCACTACTGCTAGGACCGCCAGCGAGAGCACGTATAAACTGATCCTGAATACGATTTCTCCTCACCTATATGTACATAAGTTACGATATATTCCATTAAGTTCATACTTTATATATAAACATTAGTAATAAAAAGTTACTTATACATATCACTTACAAGTTGTTCAAACCACGAGGCAAATTCCATTTGAAGCACATTGTCTTTCTCAGCACCTGATAGATTCGGTTGAACAAGCAGTAGTTGCTCGAAAAACACACTACGTACAATTGGCACAAATTAGAAGATCGCAAAAATGTTAAGTTTCCACTAAGAGGTAGGTTAACTTACTCAATATACGGCTGGACCTCATTGCAATTTAGTAACACGTACGTGTGAGCAACTTGCTTCTCCAAGTCTATAATCCATCTTTTACCCTTTTTTCCAAGATGTGTACCAGGAGGCACAAATATCGAAAGATTACCTTCCACTGCTTCATGTACTCCACGACCGGTAAAATTGCGAGGTACATTGTGTCACCTCGTCAGTACATGATCCTCAAAATAATGGGAACAAAACATTGATGCTTCTTTTGTTAAATAAGCATTTGCAATTGAAGCTTCCACATGCGCCTTGTTACCCACACTTAACTTTAAATTGTGAAGATACCTAATTCAAGGTACACGGATGAGCTACTATAATTCCCGAACGAGATTATATATTAAAAATAAACAGGTAAATTAATAGATTACCTCTCAAATGGGTACATCCATCTGTATTGTACTGGACCAGCGATCTTTGCCTCATATGCAAGATGGACAGGTAGATGCTCCATTGAATTAAAGAAGCTGGGTGGAAATATTCGTTCCAACTTGCACAAGATGTTTGGGATATCATGGTCCAAGCGAGTCATGTTTTCCACTGTAATGGTCCTAGATGTTAACTCCTTGAAAAACAAACTAATTTCAGTGATAGCTTTCCAAATGTTGGCCGGCAGTAATTCACGGAAAGCAATTGGAAGCAGTCTCTGCATAAACACGTGACAATCATGACTCTTCATCCCAAACATCTTCAATTTGCTCCGGTCTACGCAACGAGACACGTTGGACACATAATCATCACGGAATTTCAAATCATCTACCCACTTGCAAACAATATCTCTCTGTCTCTTATCAAGTGAATAAGCAGCTTTGGGGTACTTTCCCGTATGTGGACATTTCTGTAACGAGGGTCGACGACAGTATTCATTGAGCTCATCCCTAGATTTATTTGTGTCCTTCGTTTTCCCTTCCACATTCATCACCATGTAGAAGAGATTGTCAAACACATTTTTTTCGATGTGCATCACATCCAAATTGTGTCGGATCAACAGGGTACTCCAGTACGGCAAATCCCAGAAAATGATATTCTTCTTCCAACCCCCATGTAGAACTTTGTTGTGAGCATCAGCACCCTCTTCCGTAACTTTCATAAATCCAATCCAATTAATTTCCTCAAGGATCGAAACACCTGTACGGATGGGTGGTGGATCATCATCAACTGTTTTGTTCTTTCTGAATGCAGTCTTGTTCCTTCGATACGGATGATATCTGGGTAAGAACTTACGATGGTTGTCAAACCACGACTGCTTTCGACTGAGCTTCAAAGTGAAAGCATCCGTGTTTTCTGCACAATATGGACAAGCAAACCTTCCAGATGTGCTCCATCCAGACAACATCGAGTAGGCTGGAAAGTCACTTATTGTCCAGATTAGTGCAGCCCGCATCAAAAAATTCTGCTTTGTAGCAATATCGTACGTTACCACTCCATATTCCCATAAAATTATCAAATCACGGATCAATGGTTGTAAAAATACATCCAATTTATCCTTTGGATTTTTTGGACCAGGCACCAGAACCGTAAGAAACATGAATTGATCCTTCATGCACATCCATGGTGGTAGATTGTACGGCGTTAGTATCACCGGCCATGAGGAGTATTGTTTCCCCGACTGCCCAAACGGCTGAAAACCGTCGGTGCTCAAGCCCAACCTCACGTTCCGAATTTCTGATGCAAATTCAGGATACGACTGGTCCAAGTGTTTCCAAGCCTGCGAGTCTGCAGGGTGACGCATAACACCGGACTGATCATTATTAGAGCAACTTGCATGCCATGTCATATCCTTCGCAGTTGCATTGGACTGATACAATCTTTGCAGTCTAGGGATGATGGGAAAGTAGAACATCTCCTTGAAAGGGCTCTTCTTTTTCAGTCGACCATTCACATCGCGTCTAGCGGGTTTGAACCGTGGCCGACCGCAAAACTTACAATATTCAAGATCGCTGTCTGCACCCCAATATAACATACAATTCCCTGCACAACAGTCGATCCTCTCCACAGGAAGCCCCATCTCACCCATCAACTGTTTGCTATCGGAAAACTTTCTGGGCACCAAATTATCCGGAGGACAGATCTCACGAACCAAGTCAACAATCTGATTATAACCCCTTTCAGATAGTCTGTTTTCAGTTTTAATATTCAGCATTCGCGCATTGAATGAAAGCTGCGAGTGCGATTCACAACCAGGATACAAATCTCGATCCGCTGCACGAAGCATATCATAAAATTGTGCAGCATACTGATTAGGGGGTTCCTCAACAGGCGGCTCGTCATCCACATTTTCAGAGTGGGGACCGAAAGTTAAGTCCGTGATCATATCGTGGTACGAGCTAGATCCCGCTGTCTCATCAACCGGCCCATAAGAAGCCGACGCCTGATCATTGTATTGATGAGGAATTTGACCCCAATTTTCCTCACCGTGAAAAACCCAATTGTAATAATTTGGCATAAAACCATTTCTATACAAATGAGCTTTCACGTCATCGGGGTACTGAAACATCTTGTTCCTGCATCTAAATTTGTTGCACGGACACCTAATCTTTCCTCAATTCATCCAATTCGGGTTACTAGTGGCGAAGTCTATGAATGAATCGAGACCACTAATAAATTCAGGAGCTATCATGCCATTAACCGATCTTGGACCATACATCCAACGTAAACGGTTTGAATAATTCATATCAATCTGTTCCATATTAATGAATTAATACTCAAAACCCTACAATTAATAATTTGTATTCTCCTATTAATTTATTATTACATTATAATTAATTAATTAATATTTTCTAAAAATTTCGGCAGAGTTTCTTTTTGTTTTTTCGTATTTCCCAGTTAATCAAACTACCTACGTGCATCCATTTCCGACTTAATTATAATTAATCAAGTCGGAACGCACATATTCTACAACAAACAATATCAATAACCTCTCCTCCTCCTTCAACTTCAACATGCATATTATCTAAATTAAATTATACTAAATAATTATTTATATTAACTACACACACACACACACACACATATATATATATATATATATATATTAATTTATAATTAATAATCAACAAATTAAATATATCTATATATATATGCATGCATAATATATTAACAATTAATACTAAGTAAATTAATTATATGACTAACATATATATTTGAGTAATACGCACACACATACAAATATACATGAAAAATATATATATATATTTATGCAATTAAGCATGCAAATATTCAATTAACCTAATTAAGCATGCAAATATTCAATTAATTGATTAATTAGCTATATAATACGAATAAAACAACTAATTGCATAACACATGTATACATACACGAGCACAGTTAACATATATATATGCATGTCGAAAGTTCACAATTAATTAGTTAATAAATAATTATTTAACCGATTAAAACGAAAAAACTTACCGTAGAATTGTTCACAATAATGTGTACAATACGTCCGACAATTGGAGAAGTATTTTTGGACTAGCAATGGTGGCAGCCGGAACTCCTTCTCCTTCTTTTCTCCTTGCAGCTTCTCCTCTTTTGCTTAGTTGGAGAAATGAAAGAATGCTCTCGGTAGCAGAATATGAGTATCTTGGACGAGGGAATGAAGAGGGAAGTTTCCCTCGCCAAGCCTAAACCCGGTCAAACCTGCCACCCCTACGCCTGCCACCCTGCAAAGAACGGGACGAGGGAATTTTCCCTCGTGAAATGAGTATTTGAATTGGTGAGGGTTTAATTCCCTCGTGAAACTGTCAGAAGAGCAGACGAGGGTTATTTCCCTCGTGAAATCTGTCACAAGCAGCAGACGAGGGATGTTTCCCTCGTGAGTTTGTCGAGTATTTCATTCCCTCGTGAACGTTGTGGTGGGTCCCACAATTCCCTCGTCAATACCCTCTGCATGAACGAGGGAAATTTTGCCCTCGTCAAAACCCTCGAAAATAAGTTTCCCTCGTGAACTCCCTCTCTATTCTCGAGGATTTAATTTCCCTCTTTAGAATCCCTCTTTAATTCATGTATTTTTTGTAGTGATCATGAATATACACCTACCTGGGTAAAAAACGACGTCGTATGAACTTGTCACGAACAAGATATGGCAACTTCGATCAGATATAAATAGATTGCCAAAACAGATAAAGACTCGTTCCTATCACGGATACAGAGGATATCAACTTCGAGTACTGCTCCATGACATGCCTCGCCAAATCATGTCCAACCTACACATTTTCAACATCTTAATAATTACAAATAAACTAAATAATAAATCAATTTCAGAGTACCTCATGGGCGAAATTTGAATTGCAAGGCTAGTGCTCCGAATTTGACAGATGAGCAATGGGCTAGTGCTCTGAATTTGAATTGCAAGGCTGAGATTCTGGAAAGGGCACTTAGTGCCATAATTCTGTGTTTAGGAGACAAGTCATTGAGGGAAGTGTGCAAGGCTAAATCGGCTATTGAGATCATGGATAAATTGGATGGTTTGTATCAAACAAAGTCAGTCTCTAACAAGCTCTATGCCAGGCAGAGGCTCCATGGTTTCAAGATGAAGGAGGACAAGAACATGAATGAACAACTTGATGAATTCATCAAGTGTATAGATGACCTTGAAGATCTGGAAGTTAAGATTGAAGATGATGATAAGGCATTGATGTCGTTGAATGTATTGACAAAATCATTAGAGAACTTCAAGGATGCATTGCTATTTGGGAGGCAAGATCAGTTGGATTTTGATCAGATTCAAACTGCCATCAAGACTAAATTTCTACAGATTTCTGGAGATAGAAATGCTACTGATAAGAAGGCCAACAATGAAGGTGAAAGTCTAAATGTAAAATTCAAGAACAAAAGAAAGAACAACAAGTTCAAGAAAGGGCAGAACCAAAAGGAGGAATCAAAATCTGGAACTGGTTTTGTGGAGAAAAGGAAATATTTCTACTGCCATAAGGTAGGGCATTTGAAGAAGAATTGTCCAAGCAAAGAAAAGGACAAGCAAGAACAGAAAGCAGATGTGGCAGTAGCTGAAGAGGGGTATGATAGTGCTGAGGTTCTTACAGTTTCTGAATCCAGAATGCACAATGAATGGGTGCTTGATTCTGGATGCTCTTTTCACATGTGTCCTCATAAGCACTGCACTGGTTTCAAGACTTGAAGGAAATTTATGGAGGCAATGTGCTTCTAGGCAATGATTAGTCATGTAAAGCGGGGGAGATAGGATCTGTGAAGATTATTATGGAAACTGGATCAACTGTCATATTAACCAAAGTCAAGTATGTGCCTGATCTCAAGAGAAATTTGATTTCACTTGGATCCTTGAATGCTGCTGGTTGTGAGTTCTGCACTAAAGATGGAACTATCATCATAACAAAGGGATCTAAGATCTTAATGACAGAAAACAAGAAGAATGGTTTATATCTTCTTATGGGGAAATCTGTAAAAGGATCTGTGAATATTGTTATGAGCAATACAGAATCAATGATGTGGCATAAGATACTTGGCCATATTGGTGAGAAAGGGCTAATGGAACTTGCAAAGAAGAAGGCCTTTGGTGACAACACCTTTGCAAAATTAGACTTCTGTGAACACTGTATCCTAGGAAAGGCAAAGAAACATCCTTACCCAAAGGGAATTCACAAGACTGGAGGGATTCTTGATTATGTACATTCAGATATATGGGGTCCTGCAAGAACACAAACTTATGGAGGAGGAAGAAACTTCATAACCCTGATTGATGATTACAGTAGGAAAGTGTGGGTCTATGTGATGAAACACAAGAATGAGGCTCTTCAGAAATTCAAGGACTGGATCATAAAATAAGAAAACCAAACTGGAAGGAAGGTCAAGCATTTAAGGACTAACAATGGTCTGGAGTATCTTTCCCAAGATTTCAATGATTTTTGCAAGTCTAAGGGCATTGTCAGGCACAAGACAGTTCCATCCAATCTACAACAAAATAGACTTGCAGAGAGGATGAATAGGACTATCCTTGAGAGGGTAAGATGTATGTTGGCTGATGCAGCAATGCCAAAAGCATTTTGGGGTGAAGCTGTAAGCACAGCATGTTTTCTCATAAACAGAACCCCATCTTCAGCTATTGAGTTTAAAACTCCAGACGAGATCTGGTATGGTAAGCTGCCTAATTACTCTGATCTTAAGATCTTTGGTTGTCAAGCTTTTGTGCATGTTAGACAGGACAAGCTGGAACCTAGAGCCATCAAGTGTGTGTTCATAGGTTATCCAAGAGGAGTGAAAGGCTACAAGCTCTGGTGCTTGGAACCTGGATACAAGAAATGCATTATTAGCAGGGATGTTGTCTTCAATGAAGCTGTGATGGGTTACAAGCATACAGGAGAATCTCAAGATGTAGATGGAAATATCTCTCAAGATATTACAGCTGTTGAAATTGAAAAGGATGAGCAAGCTCAAGGTCAAGCAAATGAACTAGACCCAGAAGAAGAAGAGGACTCAGAGTCTGAAGATGAACAAGATGGTCTTAACCAGGCTGATAATGGGACTCAAGATCTCAGTAACTATAAGCTAACCAGCGATAGAGTTAGAAGGAACATCAATCCTCCAAGCAGATTTGCAGAAGCTGATATGGTATCTTATGCACTCTTCACAGCTGAAGATGTGAATTATCATGAGCCTAGGAGCTTCAAGGAAGCCATGTCAAGTGAGGATAGGGATCACTGGATGCAAGCTATGGTGGAAGAATTGCAATCTCTCGAGAGCAATAACACCTGGAAGCTGGTAAGAAGGCCAAATGGTAAGAAGATTATCAGCTACAAATGGATATTCAAGAGGAAGATAGAGGTTGGAAAGACTGAGCAAGTAAGGTATAAAGCAAGACTTGTTGCTAAGGGTTTTACAAAAGGAAGAAAGAGTTGGTTTTAATGAAGTCTTCTCACATGTTGTGAAACATTGTTCAATAAGGATCTTACTTGCAAGAGTAGCTCAAGATGATTTAGAATTGCAGCAGTTAGATGTCAAGACTGCATTCTTAAATGGTGATCTGATAGAGGACATCCACATGAATCAACCTGAAGGATTTGTGCTACCTGGAAATGAACATAAGGTTTGCCACTTCAGGAAGTCACTCTATGGTCTTAAGCAAAGTTCCAGACAGTGGAACAAGAATTTTGACAGCTACATGACAGAAATAGGACTTGAAAGGTCAAAGTATGATAATTGTGTATACTTTGAAAGGCAAGGAAGACAAGTGGTCACTTATCTACTGATATATGTGGATGATATGCTCATTGCAAGCAAGAGCATGAAAATGATTGAAGCTTTGAAAAATAAACTAGGAGCAAGATTTGAGATGAAAGACTTGGGTGATGCAAGGAGGATTCTGGGAATGGACATCTACAGAAATAGAGCAGATGGGATTTTGTTTCTATCTCAGAAGAGCTATGTCCAGAAGGTGTTAAAGAGGTACAATATTCATGAAGCAAGGACAGTATCTATACCTCTTGGACAACACCTTAAACTTATAGCTGCTCAATCACCAAGAACTAAGGAAGAACTGAAAGAGATGGAGAAGATCCCTTATGCCAGTGGAGTAGGAAGTACCATGTATACCATGATATGCAGCAGATGGTAAAGCTGTTGGGATCCTTCAACTTGGGAGGAAGCGCCTTGTGCACCATAGCACTCACCTCATGGTTCAAGTGCACTAGCTCGGGTCCATCAACTCTACGTCTCTTCGTTATCAAGTCCTTCAGGAACTTGGCGTAGTTAGGCATCTGTTCCAAAGCATCATAAAAAGGAATGTTAATATGTAGCTTTTTAAATACATCAATGAATTTAGCAAACTTCTCATCTAGTTTCTTTTTTATAAACCGCTGTGGATATGGGAGGTATCACCGATTTGGGTACCCTCATTCATCTCTCTCAGTCTCTTTCACATTCTTCCTTGCTTTCTTTGCCTTTTTCCACTTTGGAACTCTCTCAATCTCCTCAATGACTTCCTCTTCAGGTTTTTTGCTCTTTTGAGTGCCTTCACCGTCAACCCTTTGCTCAACCCCTATCTCCTCAATCTCATCTCTAACTCCCTCAAACTCTTTTCCTTCTATCTCAACCTCTCCTTGTGGCGTCTCTAAGTCAGCAGGCATCTGAGGACCATCATATTTGGTACCACTTCTCAACTCAATAGCTTTGCATTGTTCTTTCGGGTTCGCCTCGGGCATTGAAGGATATTTGCCCGGCTCTCTCATCTGAGACTTTGCAGTTTGACTAATTTGGTACTCGATAGAAGTGAACCTACGATTGTTCTCTTGTTGAGCTCTATTTAGATCAATGTCCCTTCTTTGGAGTTCTTGATCACGCTGGTCACCTTTCTTATGCAATTCTTTCACATCATACTCCAAAGAGGACAATCTCTTGTTTCTTTCCTCCACCTTCTGAAGTATATCTCTCAACATCTCCTCAGTCGAGGAACCGCCTTCACCACCTGGGGGTTTTGAACCTGGATCAACACCTGGAGGAACTGTGATTCAAGCCTTCGGATTGGCATATGAGAAATTCTCGTTCTTCCTCCATTGAGTTTGGTTTGATGGCTGACCCCCTTGATATCCTTGGTTATTCCTCCATTGATTTTGAGGAGGTTGTGGACCAGGTGGTACAAATGGTTGGCCATAAGGAGGACTTCCAAATTGATTGTCACCTTATGGATACCCGTCTTAGTTATAATTAGGTCTTCCCATGTAGTTGGCCTCCTCTTGCTGACCTGTGGGTTGGTCCACTTTCTCACTCACTGTTGTATTCCCTTCAACCAGATTTTGCCCAATCTCGAGGTTGCTTAACTTTTCCATCATCGCCATCAACAGCTTCCTCATTCCCTCATTCTCCTCCAACTGATATGCTCTCTGAAATTCTGGGTCCTCGTTCCATTGCCCGATATTTTTGATAATGTTATCAATGACCTCTCTACACCTAGTTGTACCATAATTCAAGAATGCTCCACTCGCACATGCATCAAGGTGGGCTTGACCTGTCTTGCTGGCTCCACAGTAAAAGAAAGTTATGATATCCCCTTCATTGTACCCGTGCTGCGGGCACTCAATGAGCATTTTAGAGTATCTCTCACAACCCTGACGTAAGTCCTCTCCTGGCTTCTGCTGGAAGATGATATCTCTATCCTTGCTTTGATCGTTCTAGACGGAGGGTAGAATCGCTCGAGGAACAGACGCTCTAGCTCGGCCCATGTGGTTACACCTCCCCGTGGGAGCGTGTTGTCATACCACTCCTTTACTATTCCAGTTAAAGAGAACGGGAACAACCTGAGCCTCTTGGCATCTTCAGACATGTCGTTATAATTGAAAGTTGAGGCAATCATCAGAAAACTTCTCAAATAAGTATGAGGATTCTTCTTCCCGACCTCCCCCTTGAATTGATTCTCAGTAAGTAGCTTCAGGATTCATGGGGAGATAGAGAAGTTGTTTTTCTCTACCGAAGGCAATACCACTCCATCGTAATACCGTTGCGGCCGTGCCGCAAACCTTCCTCGGATTGCTATATCGTGATCAACGTTCTGAGGAACGTGTTGAGGATATACAGTTGGTATAGGTACTTGCGGAACTGGTGGTTGATTATAAGCAGGAGGTGGAGGGTAGTATGGGTGATAAGGGTATGGTGGGAATGGGTAAGGATACGGTGGGTTGTTTTGTGGGTAGACAGGGTTGTTTTGAGGATGTTGAACTAGGTTTTGAGCTGGATTATTTTGATTCTGTGAAGCCGGGTTTTGGCTCTGGCTTTTCCCTGACGGGACTTGATTCTGACTGTTATTCCCTCCAGTGTCTTCAACCCATTCCACTTCCTGATTATACTTAGTTGCAGCATCATCCAACTTATTACTGATGTTCATATTGTCGTTCTCTTCCCCGGCAGTGTTCATCCTTCTTAAAAAGGCTCGGTTTCTTCTTTCTATTGTCTTAGGATCAAGTTATGTTCTCTCCTAGCTCGTATCTCCTTGCGAGCATGTTTTTATAAACCTGAAACACTAACAGAAGAATCAAAATGCAATTGTCGAACACGTAAGAATTAAACAGAAAAATAAAGCACTCACTACTAACTACTAAGCTATCTTCAAGTCCTACTCAATGGACATACATCGCCATCCCCGGCAACGGCGCCATTGACTTGAACCAAACTTTACTAGTTTTTACTAGAAGTTACTCCGCAAGCGTACGGGTTCACTGTAGTATCAGCAAGTATAGGGACCAAGTATATCGTACCCAAGGGAAGGAATGTATGCGAATAGATCCCTGAAGATCTACGCATCGTAATTAATATGAGTGTATGTTTTTGGGTTATAAGAATTATTAAATCTAAACTATTTTACTCTGCTAATGCGAAAGAAAGAAATAGCTTAATTATCTAAGGGTTTTGATTCAAATATAAAAGGGTGATGCTCAGGATAGGAATCCCTACGTATACTAACGGAGCCGATACATAATCAAAATAACCGTGATGTGCAAGAAATAACCTAAGTATAAGATTGTAAGATGAAAAGCTCAAGAATTAAACCCTAATACTTTATCCTATTAATCGACTTCACTAATCCACTAAACAAGTTAATAGATTGTGCTTAATTAAAGATACTCTAATTTAACTAAGGTGATGCGGTCGTCCTCCCTAGATAAACCGGAAGATGAATTAACCCCTTCTAAACCCTCTCGTTAAGCCTATTAGTTGTTAAAGAGTGATAAGGTCGTCCTCTCTCTAACAATTTTCGTACGAAATTCAAAGGTAAATCCGGATTTTATTTTAAGCGTTCATTAATTAAGAGAATTAAAACTAAACATCACTTGTTACCCTAATTATGTACCAACGTCCTACTTCTACGAGTTCATCCTACCCCAAGCATACAAGGGTTTTAGCCTAGCATGGTTTTAACGATAACTAAAGTAATTAAGCAAGCAACGAACGAAAACATAACTAATCTAATTAAATAACTCAAGAACATAAACAAGGGTTTAAGAAATAATCAAAGTCTAAGAATAAAATCAGATTAAAAGTAAAATAATAAGTCTCAAGTATCTAGTTTAAAAGAACGAACGATCAAAATAATCAAATCCAAAACTAAACTATGAATTTGTAACGTAAAAACCTCGATCAAAAGTAAACTATGCTTGCTCGAACTCTTGGTGCTCTTTTCTCTCTAAAATCTATCTCTATGTGTGAAGTGGTGGTAAAAAACATGTTCGGAAGGGGTATAAATAGGCAACGGGTCGAATCGGAAATTAATGGGCCCAAAATCACGTAAGCTCGAGTAGAGCTCGAGCACTAAGTGCACGAGCAAGTGCAACTCGAGCGCACCAAAACTTCCAAAACCTAAAAAGTGCACGACCAGAGGAGCTCGTGCACCTAGTGCACGACCTGAGCCAGCTCGTGCACAGTACACGAGCACTCGTGCACTGAGTGCACGAGTTCTTCTTGCTTGAGCACTCCAGTAATACTTTTGCTCCCTCGAACTAATACTTTTCGTATTTCTTCCATATCTTCTCATCCGGGCATCCGTTTGAATCGATTCAAAGTCCTACGAACTTCATTTTTCGCCCTCTATCCATATATGAGCATCAAAGAGGCAAATTCATTAGTTCATGAAAATAGTACTCAATTGACTCTAAATACTCATCTAAATCAATCAAAATACGGGCATTTCGAGCTCTAAAATCTAACAATTTCACGCCTAATCACCATCGTAAATATAAATTAGTTAATATCGTAAATATAAATTGGGTAAACTAGACCCCAATTAGGGCCATACCCTGCCTTAGAAGCCAACATCTGTCCCATATAATCCGCTTCCATTTCCATCCTACACATTCATTATAAATAATTTAATCATCATAATTAGTTATCCCAAACAATCATTAATTTAATTAGAATGGGAGTTTACCTGCTAATACAGCTTACTCCTACAAGGTAGGAGAGCATCCCCACACTTGCCACAAAGCTTAAACTGTCCAACAAATTAATTAAAAGGGAAAATGTACTTTTTTGTCCTTTAACTTTGTTTAATTTTGATTTTCGTCCTGTTAACTTTAGAATTTTGAATTTCGTCCTATAACTTGCAAAAAATAGTTTTTTCGTCCTATTAACTATCGAATTTTGAATTTCGTCCTATAACTTACAAAAAATTGGTGTCACGTCAGATTTACCGGACAAAAAACATAAGTTTTTGTAAGTTATAGGACAAAAAAACACAAATATTTTGTAAGTTATAGGACGAAATCCAAAATTTCAAAGTTAATAGGACGAAAAACACGATTTTTGTAAGTTATAGGATGAATTTCAAAATTCCAAAGTTAACAGGACGAAAACCAAAATCAACCAAAGTTAAAGGACAAAAAAATGCATTTTCCCTAATTAAAACTAACACTTTAATTTAAATTACTCAATAAAATGATACATACCCTGGTAGAAAATAACAACGTATAAACTTGTCAAGAAGAGGCCATTTTGACCGGATATAAGTAGACTTCGAAAACAGAAAAATAGTCATCCCTATCATCGACACTGAGAATATCATTTTGGAAACGAATTCCGCGAGGTGGTTTGCCAGATCATGCCAAACCTACACATTTTTAACATCTAATTATCCATAAATTAATACTAATAATAATAATAATAATAAGTGAATTTCAATATACCTCATGGGCGAAATTGGTGGCGATCATAGCCTCATTGAATTCATGTTCTTCAATACGAAGCAACCCACTTGCAACGTACATCTTTCGAAAGGGTTCAAAAATATGAATAAAAGCATAACGTGGCAAATCAAGTACAATTACACGTCGAAACTATGAAGAATTAAAGTTGATTTTTTAGATAATATTTGGAATTCTCTAGACTACAATTGATTACTTCTTGGTCTTCTAAATTGATAGTTTTTTTATAGCTTCTTTGTATTCTCAATGTCATTAAATAGGACTCTAGAATTCTCATTTGTGTACTATAAATATGATTAGTTGTATGTACATTTGTGTGAACTAAGTAATAACTTTTTTTAGTGATATTCGTTGAATCCTTGTTCTCTCCATCACTCTTTATTTTGAGGTAGTTATTTCTTTGGTTACTCTTCCATCTACAGATTATTGATCTTGGGCCAACATAAACTCCATTTATTTTTGTTGTTTCATTTACTTTCACATGGTATGAGAGCCAGGTATGAGAGCCATAAGAGCTCTGCATATTTATGTGGCAAGATCTCTGGGTGGAAGTTTCAATCGGTACCTCCAGATGAATATGAGTGGTCGTGTGATGGGTCTAGGCATGGAGTTGTTGAACCAGACCAACTATAGAATATGGAGGACATGTATGGAGTCATATCTTGTTGAAGAAGATCTATGGGATGTTGTCAATGGAAACAACATTGATGCTCAAGAAAGTACTCCGAAAAATACGGATGCACTCAAGAAATAGAAGTAGCTTAATGCAAAAGTTGAGTTCACCTTGAAGAGATCAATTTCTCCCGGCTTGTTCGATCATATCATGAGGTGTAAATCAGCCCATGATATTTGGCACACTCTTGACAGGTTATTCAACAAAAAAGATGAAGCTCGATTTGCAAATATTGGAGATCGGACATGCAAATAGGACTCAAGGTAATCTGTCTATTGTCGAGTATATTTTTAAAGTTAAGAATATTTGCTCGAAAATCTCTCTTCTCAATCCGGACGAAGCAATTTCTGAAGCTCGCATAAGGAGAAACATTATTCGAGGATTGAAGCCGGAATACACTCCTTTTGTTACAGCTATACAAGGATGGGCTCAACAACCTTCTTTGGAAGAATTTGAGAATCGGTTTTCACCACAAGAGTCTTTAGCAAAGCAAATGGCTGGAGTCTCTATCAATGGAGGTGAAAGAAATGCACTTTTGGCAAAAAAAGGGGCATTTTAAAGGAAAGAAAAATTAAGACAACTCAGTCTCACAAAAAGAAAGAGAATCATCTGGTAACTCTACCAAGAAGGTTATTAAGTATTATCGGTATCACCAAAAAGGTCATATGAAGAGATTTTGCCGAGCAAAATTAAATGAAGGCAACATGGCAGGAACTGAAAAAGGCGAAGCTGCAGAAGATTGGGGCAAGTGCTTTGTTGCTGAAACAAGAGTTGTAGATGTCATGACGTCTATCAATTTTGATAATGATTGGATAGTGGACTCGGGTTGTGGACATCATCTTACTGGAGATAAGTCCAAATTTTCTGCCCTTCAAGAATATAATGGTTGTGATGCTATCGTTACAGCAGATAATACCGTCCATCACGTGGAGAATGAAGGGACGGTGGTAATAAAAAAAAGCATGAAGATTCCATTACCTTGAAAAATGTGTTTCATGTTCCAGGAATGAAGAAAAATTTATTTTCTGTTGCAAATGTTGTTGATGCTGGAAACTACGTTCTCTTTGGCCTACAAGAAGGGAAGTTTCTCCGAAATATTGAGACACTCAAGGCTGATGTCATACACACTGGCAAGAGAGTTAATAATTTATTTGTTTTATCTACTTTTGACTTGTACATAAATAAAATGAGCAGTAATGAAAGTGCTCACATTTGGCACGCAAGATGGGACATCTTAACATGGCAAAGTTAAAAGACATGGTAAAACTGAACCTTGTTGAAGGGCTGCCTAAACTGAGTAATTTTGGTGGAGCAGTTTGTGAAGGATGTCAATTTGGGAAGGCTCACAGACTTCCTTTTGACAGATCATCTTCACCACACAAAAAAGACTCATTTAGAGAGAGTTAAAAAGGATTTAAAGAGGGGGAAAGGCTTAAAAAGGGTTTTAGAGAGGGGCAATCGCCCTCGGTAAAATGAATCTCGCTAACATATCCTTCGCCTCGTCCCTCATTAATTAACGAAGGGGAAGAGCCCTCTTTAGTTAACAAGGGCAAAACCCTCGTTAAACTTGAATCACTTGCCCTCACCTCGGCCATTGTCAATTAGCGAGGGGGACCCGCCCTCGTCAATTAACGAGGGTTGTGCCCTCGTCTACATTATTATTATTATCACAATAAAAAGCATCAGAAAGGATTCAAAACTGGGATACTTGATTGAGCTCTGCCTTGCCCACACATTATTTCGTGTGGGCTGGGAATCAATCCCATGACCTCCCGCATGTGCAGGATTTTAAGCATTTCGTCTTGCCATTTGGACAAGGTCAAGTCATTCAATATGTTTTCCCTTTAAATATATATGTATCATTTCAATTTTTTATTTCTTTACTATATAATTGTTATAAATTTATATATTCATTTAATTATTATTATTATCACATAATATTTTAAATTATCACTTGTTATAAAAAAATTATTACCTATATATTAATACATGTGTATACAACACATATATTAAACGTTTTAATTAATTTTTTTGAATACAATTAAATGTTCACTTATATATTCTTTTGAGTTATATATTAACGCACATGTATATACATATATATACATAAATTGATTGTTTTAATTAAATTTTTTGAATAAATATTTAATTATATATTCTTTTAAATTACATATTAGTACATGTATATACCTATATGCACATATATTGATTGTTTTAATTAGAAAATTTGAAAAAAGTGAAATTACTTTAAATTACATGTTAACACATGTATATACATATATTCACATATATTGATCATTTTAATTAATTTTCTCACGTAAAAGTCCTTAACACCATGCACATATCAACAAGGATCATCAACATGAATCATCAACTAATCTAACAAGATCAATCTAAACAATTCTTTCATTCAATTTGACATAAATTAATTGATAAACAAATAAAGAGTTGATCAATTTAAACTTCATAATTAATATTTTCATTACAATAATTATTTATCATTCATTAATACATATATACCTAATTAACTCATTATCATCCATTCTCAACATTCATAAATCCATGCATGATAGTTAAATTATCACTTGTATTTTATTTGTAGTTGTTGTTGGTGAACGAATCTAATCGTAAGGATTAGTGGCTGTTTTAATCCGTTTTTACGTCACCAATCAATAACGTGTGATTGATTACCACCGTAAATGGTAAATCGGGGTTTGGATTTATCGAATTTGTAAATTCGGTAGTCGAAATTGGACTTATTTCGTGTATGTGTGAGTTTGAGTGTGTTTGTGTGTATTTTTGTCTGAAATTCCAAAATTATATAAATAAGCTGGAGAACAACTATTTATAGAGGCTAGCAAGCATGAGGTGCTACTGACTCTAGGTCTCCCTAGCTTGCATGCCTGACATGTGTCCTTTGACCTTAGTTTGACCTTATCTAAGCTGAATCTTAGTTACAAAGTCTTCTTTTGGGCCTTATCTCGGACTCATTGTTGTTCGCCTAGGTCGGCTTGATTGATCTTGATGATTCTTCAACTGAAAGTTGTTCGCCTCTTGAGAATGTACTTTGGATGTTGCTCGCCTTATGGCTTTGTTCAGCTTGGCTTTGGGATCTTTGTCCTTTGTTCACTTGTACACACCTCCTTGGCTATTTGTTGTATCATAGTTTGACCAAGTTGTTCGTCATGGATGACTTCACTGTTGGCTCATTCTTGGTCTCGGGCCTTAATACCTGTTCGCCAGTCAGTTGTTCGTCGGGAGAGTTGTTCGTCACTTCATACACTTCCCAGATTGGTTAATGCACCCAAATCGTGATTTTCTTTGTTTTAGACTTCAATAATTGTTCGCTCCATACCTAGATGATGTTCGCCTATCAACAATTGCCCCCTATCCTGACTAGATGTTGCATCAGACGAGCAATTTTATGGCGAGCAACTGTAGTTAGGATATCGTCTTGGCCAAGATTTGGACGGACAGCATCTCTGTGACGAGCAATGTTGGAATAACCGTTTCGTCTTCCCATGATCTGGGGAGATTACGAAGATGACGCCAGCGCAATGATTGCGCGCCGCTCACGCGCGAGCAGCCCCAAGGCCACGCGCCCCTATAATTATTTATAGGGCCTTCATCTTCTAGTTTAGCTCGGAATTTACCCCGCCTTCTTTCAGTTGAGCCCCGGAATTTTCGGAAAATTATGCCCTGGACCCCGTTTTTATTTGGGGTATAAATAGTGGGGGAAAACAAAATTTTCCCACTTTTTCATCTCTTGCTACAGTTCTCCGGCGATTCTTCCTACTCCGGCGATTCCAAGCTTCTCCGGCATCTATTCTTCCAGTGTTTGGCCTCCAATCCTCGAAACAAGGTAGTTATCCTCTTATTTCTTTTCTTTTCTTTACTTTTTCTCTCGAACACGCCATCGCCGCCGTGTGGGTTCGAGCGCAATCGTCTTCTCCGGGATAGCGCCACCGTCTGCAATTCTTTTCACCGCCGCCTGGATTTTTCTTCTTCTTCTATGTCTTTGCACTCGAGCAATAAGACTGAGGAGACCTTAGACCCACTCTTTCCAGTCGCGGTTCCCGTCGATCAACCTCCCTTCGAGATTTCCTCGGCGTCGGATCTTCACGTGGATTCGGTTGTCCGCTCTGTGGAGGACACCGGTGCGGGCCCATCTGGGAGAGAATTAATAGTTGCGGCGAACAACAATTTGGGCATAAGCTCTTCGTCTTCTGCCGAATCTAAAGATCCAGGCCTTAACGAACTTAATCGCGAGTTCCTGGAGAGTATTAACTTCCCATCCCCAAGGATGCGAGAAAATGAGATCCCAGCTGGGGTTGCTCGATTATTTGAATGGCGAGCATACGCTGAAAGGTATGCGAACAGCTTTCCCCGCCCCCAGAGGGAAATAATGGATAAGATGAAAACTGAGTACCAGGCGAGCAAGATAAAAAGCGTTGTTCGCGAAGATGAACTGGACTCCATCCGGAAGGACTATAAGATCCCATATGATATCCACATGTGGGCTCCTCAGAGAAAGGAAAGAGCTGATCGCCCACCTCCAGGATGTACGGCGATCAACATTCACACTCTAATTGCCGGACTAAAGTTGCCTCTTCCACCAGTTGTTGGTCGATTCCTGGAGGCGACCAACTTGGCCATTACCCAAATTACTCCAATTGGGTGGATGAATCTCTTGGGTTCCATGTGCCTGTTCGCCTTAGAGGGGTATGTTGATCGGATCACTGCGGAAGAGATCAACTACTTGATGACAATTACAAGTTGCCCCTTGGGAGAAGAAGGCTATCACTATCTCAAGGCAAGAACTGGGTTGAAAATGGTTGAAGAGGTGCCGAACAAGGTTCGTGACTGGAAACAACACTTCTTCTGGATTGGGGGTGATTGGCGAGCATCTTCCGGTCCACACGGCGGTCCTGGGCGAATAAATTCTCCAGCAGCCTATGGAAAATTGAAACGTAAGTTTGTTTCTTGCTCGCCTTTGGGCTAAGTTGTTCTAATTTAACTTTTTTTGTTTGTTCGCAGGCCCTCGTCTACCCAAGTGGAATTCGAAAGAGGAGGAGTTGAGCTCCGAGTTCTTGTTTACTTCGTGCTTGGTCGGCCTCCGCAATAAAGCAGATAGAACTATAGACTATCTCTGCCGATCAAGGTGTCAAAAAGCTGCTCGCCTTTTGACTTACCCACACCATCTGGAGGCTCAAGCTGAGGTGCCCCCTGGTATGAAAATTTCTAACTCCTTGCTCAAGTCTTGTTCGTCGTTAACCTGTTTAACTTGCTCGTCTAATTTTAACTTCTTTTTTTTTTTTTTAGCCGAACAAGTTACAGTTGCCATTCCTCCTTCATATACCCTCCTTGAGCAAAGGGTTCTTGTAATGGGGCCGCCAAAGGGGAAGAAAAGGAGAGGTGACCCTCCTCAAGCGGTGCTCGCCATGTCGAATAAGCCTGAGGGGGCTAAAGTTCCGAGACAGGCTGCCCCCCCAGTCCAAATCCGGTCCCCTCCCGTTTCCCCACCTCGTGGTGGGAAACGCCTTAAGAAGGCAGACGGGACCCCACTGGTCGGAGATGTCACCGGCAAGGGGAAAAAAAAGGTGGGCGAAAGTCATGCTCGCCACGAAGGGGATGTCACTAGGCGTTCTTCTGCGGAGCCCACGGAAAGGTCGGGAAAAGCGAGCAAAGATGTAGGCTCACCCCGTGGCCCAGAAGATCTTACGTTCCTTGGATGGGATGATCGGAAGTTTGCCGAGTAAGTATCTACCCTCTTTTGCCGAACAACTTTCATCTTCTTCTTTTTTAATTTTTTCTAAGTATCAATTTCTTTCTTGTTTGCAGATATCGTGCCGACCATTATCCCGGCCGAGCAAGTGTTGTACATCAGTATGCTTGCTCGAAGACTCCCGTTAACATAAGGGAGATTCCTGGCGAGCATGTTCGCAAGGCAACGGAGCTGGTCGCCCGAGCCTGGACGCGTCCCCTGGACAAGGCCATCCTCCAACAGGGGCAAATGGACAATCTCCATCTCTCGATGATGCTCGTTGCCAACGGCCTCGTCACTGCCCAAAGGGCAATTGCCTAAGTTGCCGAGCAGAAAGAGTCTGCTCGCCACTATGCGAGTACTGCTCGGCAACTCTCCGAGGAAAAAGACAAACTGGCGAACAACTTGCATGGCCAGATTGCTCGGCTCAATGACCAGCTTTCCCTCTATATTGACGGCGAGAAAAAGCACCTTGAAGACATTCAAGGCTTATCTGCCGAGCTGAAGAGCAAAGAGGCCTTGCTTGGTGAGGAGAAGAGCAAACTGTCAGCGGCCGAGCAAAAAATCGCTGATCTTGAGGCGGAGGTTGCTCGTCTCCGGGAGTCCGAAACCAACCTCTTTACCCGCGAGCAACTTGAAGAGGAGGTTCAAGCTCGTACCGGCCCCATCTCCAACCTTGGATATATTTGTGCCTACGCGGACAGCATCCGTACGGCCGATGCCTATGACTATAAGGACATGGTGGAGGAGATGAGCAAAGATTTGAACGAGTTCCTTGAGAACTATCCTCCGCCGAACAACGTAAAAATCCAGTTGGCGGATCTGGCTGTACTAGGGGTTAAACTGGATAAACTCGACCCCAGTATCACCATCACTCATCCTCCACCAATTGTTGATGATGGCGAGCAAGGAGATGAGCCGGCTGCCGCGGACGAGCAAATTGCTAAAGAGGCGGAGGATAAGGCAGCTGAAGACCTTGCTCGAGACATGATTGTCGACCCTTCTGCCGAGCAATCTCAAGATCCTCCTCCCGCCGAACAACAGTAGTTTTTAGGACTTAGCTTTTTCTTCATCTCTTTTGTAATAGTTGCTCGTTCCTTTTTGTAGTACTTGTAATGGCTACTTTCAGCTTGTACTATTTTTTAGGCTTAATGCCTTTAATTAATGGAATGTCTTTCTCATGTTCGCTCATTTTCTTATACATGTTAATTGCCTTTACAATTATAACATATAGTGTTGGGATTTTGTTCGAATTGAACTTTGCCTTTAGTGGAATCAGGGTTTAGCCTTAGGTTCTGTTCATTTTAAAAAACGAACAACCTTTAAGTGGCTTTGGTCCTTAGGTTCTGTTCATTTGTAAAACGAACAACCTTTGAATGGACTTGTACCTCGAGCTTTTGGACTTTTCCTTTTTTGACGAACAACTATTATATTTACATTGCAAAATAATTACAAGTGTTGTAAGACTGTCCATCACTATCATATACAATCTGACGAACAGCTTTAAACACAAACTAAAACTTGCTCGCTTATAATATTTTTTGCCGAGCAACTCTATCTATAAAACCAAAAGCACTAGCACCAGACTATACAATGTGCCGAGCAACTTTTGAATCTATACTTAAGAAAATTTAAAAAATTAGGCAAGTTTTTAGCCTTCTTTCAACTCATACGCATCCCTTGCCCCCCAAGACATTTGTTCGCCCAACTTTATTGATAGTACTTCTTTAGATGTACAACATTCCAGGAGTATTGGGCCGGCTTGCCTTCCATGTCCTCAATATCGTATACGCCATTGACGTATTTTTCTGTTATACGATACGGGCCCTCCCAAGTTGGTCCCAATACACCTGGAGGTTGGGCGAGCAACTTTCTTAGAACCAAATCTCCAACTCTGAATTCCCTAACTTTTACATGGGAATTATAGTAACGTTCTGCTCGCTGCTTGTATGTGGCATTTTTTAGCTCGGCATTCAACCTTTTTTCTTCGAGCAAATCCAATTCAGCATTTAGAGCAGAGTTGTTCGCCTGTTCATCAAAGTTGGTCGTCCTAAATGTAGTGGCCTTTAACTCAATTGGTATTACAGCCTCTGTCCCGAAAGCCATTGCAAAGGGTGTTTCTCCGGTGCTCGACCTGGGAGAAACTCTGTATGCCCATAAGACTTCTGGAAGTTCTGTAGACCAACTGCTTTTACTCTCCGCCAGTCGCACTTTTAATGTATGCTTTATGATTTTATTTACAGCTTCAACTTGTCCATTCGACTGGGGGTGATAAGGTGTGGAGTAATGTTTCTTGATCCCCCACTTCGTACAGAATTCTCTCAACTCTTGTCCATCAAATTGTGGACCATTGTCTGTCACAATTGCTTGTGGAACTCCAAAACGACAGACAATGTTCTTCCAGATAAAGTTGATCATCTTCTGCTGTGTTATATTCACCATGGCCTCTGCTTCCGCCCATTTTGTGTAATAATCGACTGCCACGACGACGAATCGAACATTTCCAACTCCAGCCGGGAAAGGACCAATGATGTCCATCCCCCATCTTGCAAAAGGCCATGGGCTGTACACTGACACAAGTTCCTGAGCCGGGGTGTGGATGCCTGGGGCAAAAATCTGACATTGATGGCAAGTTTTGGCTTTTTTGATTGCATCTTGACGTAAGGTCGGCCAATAATAGCCTTGTCTGATTGTCTTATATGCCAAAGCTTGCCCCCCAGTATGATTTCCACATACTCCAGCATGTATCTCTTCGAGTACCGCTTGCCCTTGCCCCCTAGGCAAACACTTGAGAAGTGGGATTGATATTCCCCTTTTGAAGAGTTGTTCGCCCACCAGAGTATATCTGGCGGCTCGCTTTATTAGCTTGGCAGCTTCAAAAGGATTGTTTGGTTTTTCCCCACTTTTCAAGTATTTGACTATACTTGTTCTCCAGTCTTCTTCTTCACTGGTTTGATCGTCGAGTTGATTGACATTATAGCTTACTGTTGATGGATCTTTCATCTTTGTAACTATAATATCTGCCAACTCTACGGGGCCTTCACTTGTTGCTAGTCGGGCAAGCGCGTCTGCTTGAGTGTTGCTCGTCCTTGGAATTTGCTGTATGAAAACTTGCTGCAACATGGACATTAGGTGAGCAACAATCCGTTGATACTCGATCATGTGATCATCCTTTGCCTCGTATTCACCTCGGACTTGGTTCACGATCAATTGTGAGTCGCCAAATATTTGCAAGCGTCTGACACCAACTGCGAGGGATAGGTGGAGACCAGCGATAAGAGCTTCATACTCAGCTTCGTTGTTGGTTGCCATGAAACCAAATCTGATTGCCGAGGTGAATACTTGTCTGTCTGGACTTATTAATACTACTCCTGCCCCCGAGGCTATGTTGGTTGATGATCCGTCCACATAGAGATGCCAAGGATGATCAAGTCCTCTCGTCGGATCTGGTGGGAAAGTTAGTTCGACTATAAAGTCGGCTAATGCTTGCCCTTTGATCGCTGTTCGAGGAGCATAGGTCACCCTGAATTGGCTAATCTCCAGTGACCATCTTAAGAGACGACCTGCAGTGTCGGGGCGATGGAGAATTTGCCTGAGCGGGAAAGTTGTTAGAACTTCGACTTGATGGTCAAAGAAGTATGGTCGTAACTTTCTCACGCTCATAACCAAAGCATATGCCAGCTTTTCGGTTGGAGCATATTTGATCTCTGCTTCATGCAAAGCCTGGCTGACGTAATATATAGGTTGGTGGAATTTGTCGTCTTCGCGCACCAAGACAGAGCTGATGGCAACTTCTGATGCGGCTAAGTATAGAAAGAGCTTTTCTCCTGGGATTGGTTTTGATAGGATTTTGACATCTCCCAGGTAGTCTTTAAGTTGATCGAAGGCCACTTGGCAGTTGTTAGTCCATGCAAACTTTCCTTTTTTGACGGCCTCGAAGAATGGACGGCACTTGTCCCCCGACCTGGATATGAACCGGTTCAATGCTGCTAGGCACCCGGTGAGTCTTTGCACTTCTTTCACCGAACGTGGTGGTTGCATATCCATGATGGCTTTAACTTTCGAAGGGTTGGCCTCAATTCCCCGCTGGCTAACAAGATGACCCAAGAATTTTCCTGAGTGAACTCCAAAGCTGCTTTTCTTTGGATTCAACTTCATGTTATAGTGTCGAAGAATTTCGAACACTTGAGTCAGATGTTGAAGATGGTCTTCCTTCTTGGGACTTTTGACTACGATATCATCTACATAGACTTCAACCGTGTCTCCAATTTGTTGATCAAACATCTTGTTTACCAGTCTTTGATACGTTGCTCCGGCATTTATGAGGCCAAACGGCATTCTTTTCCAACACAGCAAGTTTTTGTTTGTATAAAATGCTGTGTTCTCTTGATCATCTGGATGCATTGGGATTTGATGATATCCTGCAAAAGCATCCATGAATGTTAGCATTTCGTGACCCGCAGTGCTGTCCACCAATTGATCGATGTGCGGGAGAGGAAAGTTGTCCTTCGGGCATGCTGCATTCAAATCTGTAAAGTCTATGCATAGCCTCCAGGTCCCGTTTGGTTTCCTCACGAGTACTGGGTTTGCTACCCATTGTGGACAGAGTGCTTGTCGAATGAGATCATTGTCTAGCAACTTTTTAACTTCTTCATTCAAGGCTTGGTATTTGTCTGGGCCATACTTCCTTCGTTTTTTATGGACGGGCTTTCTTGCTTGATTTATGTTCAGCTTATGACAAGCATGTTTCGGGTCTATCCCTACCATATCTGCGTGAGACCAAGCGAAGACATCTAGATTCTTGGTGAGGAACTCTTTCATTCGGGATCTGTAAGGCTCTGGGAGCTCTGATCCTATGAATAATTCAAGATCCTCGTTGTTGGGATTAACTTTGAACGCCTCCAGCTCTTCGACTGGAGTTGCTCGTCGTTTTTGTCCCTTCCAACGGGGATCGAGTATGGGTTCCTCAGGGTTGAAATCATTTTCGACGTTCATGGGCTCTGCCCCCAGGCGGGGTTCTAGATCATCAGCTGGCTCCGTCCCATCATTGTTCGTTTGTACTTGGCCCTCCAAGTCCCCCACTGAGGGTTGTTCGTCATCACCCCTTTGTTGTTCGTCAGATGGGGGTTCCTCGCGGGTGGTAACGAGTGACTCGTCCAACACTTGCTCGTCCAAGTGTTGTTCGTCCGTATCCATGTGGTCGTCCATGTCCATCATATTGTTCAGTATTGATGGTTCGTTGATGGGATAACTTGTTGCTTCCATCATGGATATTTGTACAAATTTTGCTCGTAGCTGTTGAATGCATTCTCGTGCTCTCCGTTGGTCTCCTTTAATTGTGCCTGTTCCACCAGCTGTTGGAAATTTCAAACAATAATGGTAAGTGGAACACGCAGCTTTGAATTCATTGAGAAAAGGTCGGCCAAGAAACCCGTTGTAGGTCGACTCCTGGTCTACAACCAAGAAATCTACCATTCTTGTTATATTTCTTTCGGGTTCATTAGCCGTTACAAGTTGTACTGCTAATGTTACAATTCCCAACGGTGTTGTCACAGCATTCCCGAAGCCTATGATTCTATGTGTTGTATTCCGAACATAACCCGAATAATCTCCCAGATTATCGAGGGTCTTCTTGAATAAGATGTTGGTGTAGGCTCCGGTGTCCACCAACAGTCTGTGGACTCTGGTCCCCATAATCTTGGCGCAGATTACGAGTGAATCATTGTGCGGAGTTAAGACGTCTTCAAGGTCTTTTTCGGTGAAAGTTAATTCTGCCGTTTGCATGATAGACGGCTTAACTCCCATTTCTTGTACTTGGCCAATCGCTCGTAGCTCCGCTTTCCTCTTCCGGTTAGAGTCGGGTGGTTGTCCATCAAAACACCCTCCCGCGGGACCTGCGGGTTCCATCATGAACAAATCTTCTAAAGGTTGAGTTGGCATACTGGGAACTGGTCGCCCGGGTTTGTTGTTTCTCTGAGGTTGATCATCCTCTTCATCTTCTGAGTTGTTCTCCCGAGCTCTTTTCCCAGGTTGCCTTTTAACGAATCGGAGAGCTTTCCCTCCTCATAAAATCGCCAGAGTTGCTTAAGCAAATCTCTACACTCACTTGTAAAATGCCCCACACTTTGATGGTAGGCACAATACTTGTTTGGGTTGAGTTTGCCAGTATCCTGGCGGATTTTACGTGGTGGGGAAAGCAACTCTTTCTCCTTTACGCTCTCATATACAGTATCAACTGATACTGTCAACACTTGGTTCAGTTTTTCCTTCAAATCCGATCCTTCGGTGAATGCTTTCATATTTTTTGGGACCCTGTAGCTTGTCCCGACGGGCTTTTTGTTATTCTCCTTAGGATCAGCTTTGTTCTCCCCCAAATTTGTTTGTAGGGCCTCGTGCATGGAAACGAAAATGCCAGCTTGGTTTCTGAACTCGGCATAAGTCTTCGGGCACTTTAGACGTACCTCCTTCCATAACTTCGACCCTTTTTTCAATCCGGCCATCACAGCGACGATCTTTGTATCTTCGCTCACCGGTTCTCCTTCTAGCAAAACTTTATCGAATATTTCCATAAACGCCCAGTCAGTTTCATCATCATTTTGCCTCAAATCTGATAGCCGGTGTTTTTGGGAAAGATACGACCCTGCCGTTGAAAAGTGAGAAAGAAATTCTCGACTTAGCTGGACGAACGAGTGGATTGATGCCGGCGGCATTGATGAAAACCACTTGTAAACCCGATCGCCCAATGTTAACGGAAAATTCCGGCATTGGGTGGCATCGCTGGCCCCCACGGAGACCATGTAATCCGTATACTTCGTTAAGTGGACCCGGGGGTCGGCGATGCCTTCATATTGAATGCTAGCCGGAAATTGAATCTTTTTCTGTATCGGGGCCTTCAAAATGTGAGCTGCCAAAGGTGAGGATGGCATGCTGGTCGTTCCCATCCCCCTCTGTTGGTCTAGTTGCCCCTGCATGTTCTCCACAGCCCTCCTTAGGCTTGATAATTCATCAAGAGGTGCCCCCTGACTTGGAGGCTGTTCGGCGAGCAAAGGCATTAACCTTTCTGCTCGTCGCAGTCCCTCGCTTGGAGTGGGCATTTCCTGGGCTTGCCTCCTAATGTTGTTCGCCGCATTTGGCCCTAGGCGCCTGAAGGCTGACTGGGAGAGTCTTTCATGGACTGATGGGCGTGGCTGTTCAAAAGTTGCTCGCCCATCTCCTGCTCCCCGGCGAGCAGCTTCCCGCTGGGGTTGGCTAAGCCTGTCTTGGGCACTGGAACGTGTTGTTCCATGGCTAGACATAGTTGTTCGTCCGCGACCAGACTCAGCCTGTACTTCTCCTTGGTCGACCACCTTGGCCTTTCCCTTATTTCGTCTGACTTGGGCACTATCAACCTCTCACTGTTCGCCCCTGGTAGTCCTGGGCCTAACAACCTCTAGGGACTTGTCCCTTGGCCTTGCTTGTGTTGGCCTGACCTGCTCTTGTTGCCTCTGGAGGGCCTGGAGAGCAGCAATGGTTTTGGTCAACTCGTTGGGGTTGTTCGCCAAAGCCTCCATCTCAGGGGGGAGGTTATGTGTTATAGCTGTATGTTGCGACCTGTTCGCATGTCTCGGGTCACGGTCCTGATGGTCGGCCGACGTGGCCCGGGTTTGAGATGGTCTTTTCGACAAACGTGATCCTTGGGTTTCTTTAGATTGAGGCATTTCAATTTAAATTAATTCTTAATCTATAAATTGAAGAACACCAAGAACACTTTTGTTTGTATCTCCAAATATTTCTTGAGATTTCTTATGGATCTTCAAGTTTTCAACTTGAAGTTCTTGAGTAATCACACTAAACCGGAGGTTCGAACCCTCCTTCTAGCGCCAAATTGTTGGTGAACGAATCTAATCGTAAGGATTAGTGGCTGTTTTAATCCATTTTTACGTCACCAATCAATAACGTGTGATTGATTACCACCGTAAATGGTAAATCGGGGTTTGGATTTATCGAATTTGTAAATTCGGTAGTCGAAATTGGACTTATTTCGTGTGTGTGTGAGTTTGAGTGTGTTTGTGTGTATTTTTGTCTGAAATTCCAAAATTATATAAATAAGCTGGAGAACAACTATTTATAGAGGCTAGCAAGCATGAGGTGCTACTGACTCTTGGTCTCCCTAGCTTGCATGCCTGACATGTGTCCTTTGACCTTAGTTTGACCTTATCTAAGCTGAATCTTAGTTACAAAGTCTTCTTTTGGGCCTTATCTCGGACTCATTGTTGTTCGCCTAGGTCGGCTTGATTGATCTTGATGATTCTTCAACTGAAAGTTGTTCGCCTCTTGAGAATGTACTTTGGATGTTGCTCGCCTTATGGCTTTGTTCAGCTTGGCTTTGGGATCTTTGTCCTTTGTTCACTTGTACACACCTCCTTGGCTATTTGTTGTATCATAGTTTGACCAAGTTGTTCGTCATGGATGACTTCACTGTTGGCTCATTCTTGGTCTCGGGCCTTAATACCTGTTCGCCAGTCAGTTGTTCGTCGGGAGAGTTGTTCGTCACTTCATACACTTCCCAGATTGGTTAATGCACCCAAATCGTGATTTTCTTTGTTTTAGACTTCAATAATTGTTCGCTCCATACCTAGATGATGTTCGCCTATCAACAGTTGTATATTAAGTTATTAACACATCCATACACATATATTGATCATTTTATTAAAATATTTAAAATAAAATTAATATATCACCTGTATAAAAAAATTTAGTTGTATATTAATACAAATATATTTTTATTTCAATTAAATTAAATTATCACTTGTATATTCAACATATGTACATGTTCGACCATGTAAATAAAATATTTAGAATAAAATTAAATTATCACTTATATATTTATTATAATTATATATTAACACATAAATATTCATTTTAATATGATTATATTTTAAATGAAATTAAATTATCACTTAATGAGGGTTTTAACGAAGGTAATAATTAATAAGGGTGGGTTGTCCTTCTTAATATTGTAATAGAGTCTACCAAGGGCATTGACTCTTGCTAATTAACAAGGGCAAGCATTGCCCTCACTAATTAACGAGGGAAAACTTGCCCTTATTAATTAGCAAGGGCAATGCCCTCGCTAAATTTATCATTTGAAATTGGCAGGGGGGATGGCCCTCGTTACCTACCGAGGGGGCCCATGCCCTTGTTAAGTTTGTTGCAGGTTGACAATGGCGAGGGGAAAACCCTCGTTAACTGACGAGGGGACCCACGCCCTCGTTAATTTTGTTGAATTTTGACCGAGGCGAGGGGACCGCCCTCGTTAACTAAAGAGGGGGTCCCCATACTCGTTAATGCCCTTGTTAATATACAAAATATTTCCCCCTCATCTCGCTCCTCTTTAATAACGAGGGTTACAAAAGCTATCTTTAAATTCCCTCTTTATTTGAGGCTATTTTTATAGTGCTTCACGATGTAAAGCCCCATTAGATCTTATTCACGGCGATTTAATGGGACCAACAAGAACTCCATCTTATTCAGGATTTTCTTTTATGCTCATTTTTATTGATGATTATAGTAGATACACGTGGGTTTTCTTTGTGAAACAGAAGTCAGAAGTACTTGCCAAGTTCCTAGAATTCAAAGAAATAGTTGAAGGCGAACTCAGTACGAAAATCAAGCAGTTGCGGACGGATAATGGCGGAGAGTTCACATCTGAAAAATTCTTGATTTTGTGTCGTCAACATGGAATTAGAAGGCAGCTTTCTTGTGCTGAAATGCCACAACAAAATGGTGTTGTTGAACGAAAGATTAGACACCTAACGTAGACTTGCAAAAAGAATTTACCCAATGCACTATGGGCTGAAGGTATGAAATGTGCATCATATGTGATAAATCGAATGCCTCCCTCTCCAATTAATATGAAATTCCCTTATGAGTTGTTGTTTGGAGAAAAGCCAAATGTCAAACATTTACGAATATTTGACTCAATTTGTTATGTGCATGTGCCGAATTCACAAAGAAGCAAATTAGATGCAAATGCGAGAAAATGTATTTTCGTGGGCTATGATGAAAAGAAAAAAGGTTGGAGATGCATGGATCCTAAGACCCATCTCTTTGTCGTCTCACGAGAATTTATTTTTAACGAAGTATCGGTATATTACAAAGAAGGTGGGGATGGTACAATTAACACGATAGAATTACTTGTTAATAACACTTCTTCAAGCAACTCATCATCTTCAAAAATTGAAGAGCAAGTTGATAGGGGGAGTTCGAATCTGCTGCAAAGTAAGAGGGGGAGTCCAAATATGCAGACCGAGGATCCATTAGAAATGGGCAGTGTACAAAGGACGAGAAGAAACATCGTAAAACCAGCTCGCTATAGAGATGAAAATTTTATCAGATGCATGTTTCTTTGCAGGTCCAATTGATGATGAGGAACTGTATACCTTTGAAGAAGCCAAGAAAAATAAAGAATGGAGGTTTGCCATGGATGTTGAAATAGATGCTCTTAAAAAGAATGAAACTTGGAGCCTTGTTCCCAAGCCAAAGAACGTGCAACCCGTCTCTTGTAAATGGGTGTATAAAATTAAAAAAAAACAGATGGAAGCATAGACACAAGGCAAGGTTGGTGGCTCGAGGTTTCTCTCAAGAAAATGGTGAAGATTATGAAGAAACCTTTAGCCCGGTGGCAAAAATGATTTCAGTTCAAGTGGTGGTAGTCTTGGCAACCTACACCAATTGGAAATTGTGGCAACTCGATATAAAAATGTCTTCTTGTGCGGGGAGCTCGACAAAGATATTTACATGGAGCAACCACCGGGTTATGTCTCAAATATGAATCCCGATTATGTGTACAAACTCAAAAAGGCTCTTTACGGGCTCAAGCAAGCTCCGCGTGCATGGTATGGTAAGATTTCTCAATATTTATAATTTTGTGGTTATAATGCATCTGAATCAGATTCAAGCTTATTTGTTAAAAAAATAAATAAGAAAGCTTGTTTGTGGTTGTTCTTTTGTATGTGGATGATATGATAATTACAGGAAACAATGAGGAGGAAGTTGCTAGACTCCAAGATGAGCTTGCCATAAGATTCGATATTAAGAAGTTGGGAGAGTTGAGTCATTTTCTTGACCTGGAGGTGTTTAATATGAAGAGTGTTTAATATTAAGAGTGTTTAATAGGAAGTTCCAGCGGAAACGTTTTTAAAATATTTTAATGAAAACCCTTTAAAATTAAATGCTAAAATTAAAATGCAGAAATCTAAAATGCAGAAATTGAAGAACACAAGGATTTATAGTGGTTCGGACCAACTTGTCCTACGTCCACTCTCCCTTTCTCCAAAGGGGACTTTCTCTCCAACCAACGTACTCACGAACCACTGGAATTTGGAAGTACCAGCTCCTTCGTACAACTTGCTTACAACAACCTTTCTATATAGATGAACAGGTTGAGTAAAGCTCCAACTAAAACTCCTAAAAGAGTGTATAAACTTGAATGAACAAGGTGAGTGAGTGGAAGAGTTCGTGTGTTCTTGTTGTGTGCTCTCGCGCGACTCTTGTCTTATGAACTAATCTAAGCACTCCTATTTATAGTTGTAGGATTAACTAGCCGTTGGAAGCTAGAAATGCAAACAACCATAATTGGAGGGATATAATCAATCAAAGATTGATTATATGATTGATTAGTTGACTTTCAATCAAGCAATCAATCAAACAGATCCTCCTATCAGTTGACTCTCTAGATAGTTTTCTTCTCCATCAATGATCTCCAAAATCTTCTTGTCTCCAGATTACTATGAAGCTTCTGGTATGGTGAACTAATCCGTCTCTCTCATCTGGTCTGGTCTGGGGTCTGGTCTGGTCTCATCTGGTCAGGTAACACTTCTGCTCTGGTCCTCATCTGGGAGAGGTCCTCTGGTCAGACTCCTCTGGTCAGGCTCCTCTGGTCAGACTCTTCTGGTCAGACTCCTCTGCTCTGATGACTCATCTGCTCTGGTCTGGACACCTCATCTGGTGACCTCTCATCTGGTGACCTCTCATCTGGTCACCTCATCTGGTACCTTCTCTGGTCACCTCATCTGGTACCTTCTCTGGTCACCTTATCTGGTACCTCATCTGGTCACCTCTCATCTGGTCACCTCATCTGGTCTGCACAGATTTCTTCCCCCTTAACCAAAGACCTATTCTAGACCAAGACTAGTTTGTAGCTGACTAACAGGTTCAGCTAGTCCTATTACAAGTTCTTGTTTTAACATCTTCAAAACATCTAATCTATATCCTAACAATTTCCCCCTTTTTGATGATGTTAAAACTGGAAGAACTTTAAATAAAACAAGACAAGAAAATATTGAAATAACAAATAGAGATTCTAGCAGGTTGGGTCAACTGATCTTCCCCCTCAAAGTATGCTCAGCTGATATTGGGGCAAAACATCAGCTGGTCTTCTTGTGTATCTGCAGGCAATCAACTTTTTGGTACCCTACTGGGTCCAGGAGGGTTAGCACAGTTTTTAGGAAGCCATAAGAATAGATCATCCCTTTTTGAATCAGGTGATCTTATCTTTCTTCCATACATATCCACAAAAACACACTGAACATAAAAAGCTTCAACATGGTTATTTCTTCTAGAGGCTCTTCTTCTCTTATGAGCTTGTCCAGTAGAAGAAGTAACTTGTCTTAATGCAACAGACTTGAAATTCTTTTGATAAGGATAAGTTTTACTAGAACCATCAAAGGTTCCAGCTGGTCTGGCAGATGACTTGAAAGTCCTCTGCAGGTGAGTAGGAGTCATCTGGTTCTGCTTCTTTTGAGAAGATTCAGACTGTCTTCTACTCTGCTGGCCTGGCTGAGGTCTTTTATTCTGGGTACAGCCCTTCTTAAAATTCCTCCTCTGCCTTTTGGGTTTTTTAGTTTTAGGACTCATCTACCCATTAGGATGAGCTGCCTGGTCAGCTGGCCTTTTACCCTTATCAATAAAATTACTAGTCTGTTCTTCTTTCTGAACATGTGAGGATTCAGG
Source organism: Ballota nigra (assembly GCA_947034835.1). NCBI lineage: Eukaryota > Viridiplantae > Streptophyta > Magnoliopsida > Lamiales > Lamiaceae > Ballota > Ballota nigra. The sequence goes on from OX344725.1 coordinate 59,386,433, forward strand.
TTTGGTATAACCAAGGCCTGTTTTATCATGCTCTCTTTGAGATGAGGCAGCTGACTTGAAGCGACTACACTAACTTCTACTAGTAGCTACCCCGCAAGAGTACGGGTTCACTGTAGTATGGGCAAGTATAGGGACCAAGTATTATCGAACCCAAGGGATGGTGTATATGCGAATAGATCCCTGAAGATCTACGCGTTGTAGTTAATATGAGTGTAATGTTTTTGGGTTTTTTTGAAAGATTAATTAAAAGACTAAAATAAACTAATTAACTAAAATACTAAAGCAAACGAATTAACTAAGGGTTAGATTCAAATAAGAGATGGTGATGCTTAGGATAGGAATCCCTACGTATACTAACGGAGCAGGTACATAATCAAAATAACTGTGACAAACAAGAATTAACCTAAGTAAAAGAATGCAAGGTGAAAGCTCAAGATTCTGAACCCTAATACTTTACCCTAACACTCGACTTCACTAATCCACTAACAAGTTAATGGATTGTGCTCAATTAATGAGACCCTAATTTAACTAAGGTGATGCGGTCGTCCTCCTTCGCTAAACCGGTAGATGAATTAACCTTTCCTAAACCTTCTCGTTAAGACTACTAGTTGTTATTGAGTGATGCGGTCGTCCTCTCTCTAACACTTTCGTACTAAATTCAAAGGTAAAGTTAAGATTAATTATACGAATTCATTAATTAAGAGAATTAAAACTAACGTCACGAATTACCCTAATTACGTACCCACATCCTACTTCTACGAGTTCATCCTAACCTAAGCATGCAAGGGTTTTAGCTAGACATGACGTTAACAAACATTAAAGCAATAGAAGAAACGACGAACATAAACATAATGAATTGCACTAAGAAAATACGAAACATGAACTAGGGTTTTAAAAGAAAATAAATACGAAGAACTGAAATTGAATTACTAAAAACAAAATTTAAACGTGTTCAAAGTAACGAACTAATGAAAAGAAACTAAGAATTGAAAAGAAACTAGAATTCGTATGAAAAACCTCAACAAAACGTAAATAAAGCTTGCTCGTCTCCTTCCTCTCCAAAAACTAAGTCTAAAATTATTTCTAAAAGTCGGGGTTCTCTTCAAAACGTGTTTGGAAGAGGTATATATAGGCACGGGTCGAAACGGGAGTTAATGGGCCGAAAATACGCATCCGGAGGCAAAAATCCATGGGAGCTCGAGCAGTGTAGCTCGAATGACACAATCGCTCGAGCGGTTCCGCTCGAGCCGGTCGAGCGCTGAAATCTCTCTGCATGTTTTGGGCGCTCGAGCAATTCGCTCGAGCGGTGGCGCTCGAGCTGCTCGAGCGCAAGAATAGTTCTGTAAGTTTAAGCGCTCGAGCAATGCGCTCGAGCGGGGGCGCTCGACCTAGTCACTCGAGTGACTTCTAACTCCTCCCAAGTGATACTTTTCCTCGTCCGCACTAATACCAATCGTATTTCTTCAATATCTTCTCATCCGGGCATCCGTTTGAGTCGATTCAAAGTCCTACGAACTCCGTTTTTCGTCCTCTATTCACCTATGAGCATCAAAGAGACAAATTCATCAATGTGTAGAAATAATGCTCAATTGACTCTAAATACTCTATAAACTCGACCAAAACTCGGGCGTTTCTAGCTACGAATCATGACAATTTCACGCCTAATCAACCCCCCCAAACTTACCATATTGCTTGTCCTCAAGCAATGAAATAATAAGTCAAGTGAAATTGTTAGGAATGAGTCAAAAAATCAATCATGCAAGCAAATGAACTCAAACTTCAAAAGTCAATCACCCGTATACTCACTCACTTTCTTTTATCGTACTCATGCAACAATAATAAGAAACACCAAGGTCAAGCATGGATGTGCACTCAACGATGTGTTTCACTCCCTCACAAGTGTATATCAATGATCATGGGACTCACTCAAACAATCAATCACACAAATTGGCAGCCATAGGCTTGTAAGTGCTCTCAACTCCGACCATACTCTAGAAATCAATGCCGAATCAAAAAAGACTTTTCTCAAGGTTGTAATGTAGGCTCTTTGGACAGGTGGGATAACAATATAAGGTAAAGTGACTAAAGTGAATGGAGAATAGAAAATCAAACTTTGGCACTTCGAGATTAGGAACAGACTACTTCAAACATATTCAATCAACACTCTTTCAATTCCACTTCTCTCAACACTTCAATTTTTTTTCTTTCTCTTTTCACTTTTTTTTTTTTCACTTCACTTTTTTTCTCTTTTTCGCACAAACACATGAGCTCATTTTTTTTCTTTTTGCTCATTCTCAATTTTCTTTTTCTTTTTCCCACATCTCAAAACTTCATCACACCTTCTTCTCATATTCACTCAACAAACAACCTTTTCCTTTTTCAACTCAATTCACTCCCTTCACATTCACACTTTTCCTATTCTCCACTCAAATTTGGACAAAAAGGCTTAGGAATTGGAATAGTGTTCATATGTGCTAGCAAATAAAATAGGCTTTAGGCTCAAAGGGGCTAACAAGGGACAAATATCAATGGTAAGGAAAATTTTTGGCTAAGTGACTCATTCAAATCAAAGATGGACTAAGATCACATTCGGCATTTCAAACTAGACACAATCAAGAAACAAGAGCACACACAAGTTCTAGCATCCTCTAAAGTGATGATTCACTCACAAACGAAGAGATTAACTCATGCATTTAAATCTCGTAAGGCTCAACTCTCACGGCTTTCACATCCATGCTAGTCCTAGTGCATTCTCACTCTCATCACACAAGTACTCAAAAGAAAAATTAACAAGCATACGGGTTCTCTCCTAATCAGCTCAAACTCAAACACTCACACAAAAGAATTTCTAACTCACTCTTACAACTCACTCTACTCATCAAATCATACTCAAAGATAGCAATCAACAAGCATAAGATGATTGAAAGGCATAAAATATGCAATAGCGAGTCAACTCAAAATCACCCCAAGGAGTATCTCAACAATCAATAATCAATCAAACTCAACTCAAAGATAAGGGCGTGCATGCATGTGCAATGTAACAAGAAACATAAAAAAAAAACTCCACCCCCCCAAACTTCGACCTTGCTAGAGGTCTAAGTTTGGGGTTGTGGGTTACCTCAACCAAACAATTCAGTTTCTCTCAATAGCTTTGCACACTTCCTTGTCTCAAGTTGGTTCCTTCAATCTGAATACCTCCATGATACCTTTACTCCTTTAGAGACAAGCCTACAAGCAACTCACTCAAATACGAGGTTAAACATACGACTCAACAACATCCTAGTAACATAAAAGGAAAATAACTAAAAATACTCAAAAGCAAATAAAAATGGGTTGCCTCCCATTCAGCGCTATTTTTAAGGTCCTCATGCCGGACCAAGCTCAAAGGAGCTTATGGGACATCATACTCAAATTTACCTCCCCCACTCTCATAAGAGTGGTGTTTGAACTCCTTTCCTTGATGCCCCACCATCATGAGCCCTTTTGCTTTTTTCTCATTCTCAAGTGTTATGGGTCTCAACTCCTTCTTGCCTCTATCTGGAGGAGTCTTACTAAACAATTTCTTGAGTTTGGACTTTTTCTTCTTAACTCCTCCTTTCCCATCTAACTGGACCACGTCCACTTTCTTCACCTCTTCATCCTTCAACTTCTTCACTTCATCCCTATCAAAATAATCAAGATCATAACGCTCATGGGTTAAATTATCAAGTGAAGGACTAACAAAATCATGAATATCAGAAGGATTAGGGATAGAAGGCGTGTCTTCAACACGAGGATCAATTGCATCCATGCAATACAAGCTCTCATCCTCCCTCGGGTGTTTCATGGCTTCATATAGGGAGATCTTCACTTCTTGATCATCAACCTTCAACGTGATCTTCCCATTCGCCACGTCTAGCACCATCCCCGCCGTAGCTAAGAACGGTCTTCCCAAGATCAGGGGCACGTGCTCATCTTCCTCCATCTCTAGCACTACAAAGTCTGCTGGAAAAATGTGATCTCCAACTCTCACTAGGACGTCTTCAACAACACCTTGAGGTCTAGTAATAGACCGATCGGCTAGTTGAAGCGTCATCATTGTGGGTTGAAGTTCACCACCTTCCAACTTCTTGAAAAGCGACAACGGCATGAGATTGATGCTCGCCCCTAAATCACATAGCGCTCCTTTCTTGATCCCGTTCCCAATGTCACAAAGAATGGTGAAGCTCCCGGGATCCTTCAGCTTCGGTGGAAGCGCCTTGTGCACTAATGCACTCACCTCGTGGTTCAGCTGCACCAACTTCGGCTCATCCACTCGCCGTCTTTTCGCGATCAAGTCCTTCAAAAACTTCGCATAGTGCGGCATCTGTTCCAAAGCATCATAAAAAGGAATATTAATATGAAGTTGTTTAAAAACATCAAGGAATTTTGCAAATTTTTCATCAAGCTTCTTTTTCATGAAGCGCTGTGGATACGGGACGGGTATCACAGATTTGGGTACCCCCCATTCATCTCTTTCTGTTTCTTTCACTTTCTCCCTTGCTTCCTTTGCCTTCTTCCACTTAGGAACTCTCTCACCCTTCTCACTGCTTTTCTCTTCAAGCTCTTTACTCGCTTGAGTGCTTTCACCCTCAACTCCTTTCTCTACTTCATCTCCTTTAGGCTCAATCTCTTCTTGGGGCGTCTCAGAATCAGCAGGCATCTGAGGACCTTCGTAGTTGGTTCCACTTCTTAGCTGGATCGCCTTGCACTGCTCTTTCGAGTTCCCCTCCGGCATTCTATTCACTGACTTTGCAATTTGGCTCATCTGGAGCTCTAAAGAGGTGAACCTTCGATTGTTCTCTTGTTGAGTTCTAGTCCACTCAACATTCATCTTCTGGAGCTCTTGATCACGTTGATCACCCTTCTTATGCAACTCTTTCACATCATACTCCAAGGATGACAACCACTTGCTCCCTTCCTCCACTTTCTGAAGGATCGCTCTCAACATCTCCTCGGTTGATGCACCGCCTTCTCCACCAGGAGGTTTAGACCCCGGATCAATACCTGCAGGAACAGTAACACTAGCTTTTGGGTTAGCATAAGAAAAATTATCATTCTTCCTCCATGTGTTTTGAAGAGGCTGCTGGTCTCCTTGAACTCCTTGTGTGTTCCTCCATTGATTTTGAAGTGGCTGAGGGCCTGGAGGCACAAATGGTTGGCCATAAGAAGGCCTTCCATACTGATTTCCACCTTGGTAGCCATTCTGATTGTAATATGGACCTCCCATGTAATTGGCTACCTCTTGCTGTCCACTTGGTTGGTCTACTCTCTCATTCTCTACTGCATGCTCTCCACCCAAATTCTTCCCCAACTCGAGGTTGTTTATCTTCTCCATCATGGCCATCAACAGCCTTCTCGTTCCTTCTCCCTCTTCAACCTGATGCACTCTCTGAAAATCTGCATCTCCACTCCAAGCACCGGCATTCGTGACAATGTTGTCCACGATTTCCCTACACCTCTCTATGCCTTGGTTCAAGAATGCTCCGCCCGCACAAGCGTCTAAATGGTCTTGCCCCGCCTTGTTGGCACCACTGTAGAAGAACGCCATAATGTCTCCCTCATTGTACCCGTGCTGCGGGCACTCAATCAGCATGTTTGAGTATCTCTCCCACGCTTGGCGTAAATCCTCTCCAGACTTCTGGCGAAAGGACGAGATCTCAATTCTAGCCTTGATCGTCCTAGATGGAGGGTAGAATCGCTCGAGGAACAGACGCTCGAGCTCGGCCCAAGTGGTAATACCTCCCCGCGGAAGCGTATTATCGTACCACTCCTTGGCTATTCCCGTCAATGAGAATGGGAACAGCCTAAGCCTCTTGGCATCTTCAGACATGCCATTGTAATTGAATGTTGAGGCTATCATGAGAAAGCTCCTCAGATGTGTGTGAGGATTCTCCTTCCCGATCACCCCTTTGAACTGATTCTCGGTCAGCAGCTTTAAAATCCCCGGTGATATCGAGAAGTTGTTCGCCTCAACAGGAGGCAAAGCCACTCCATCATAGTACCGTTGTGGCTGCACTGCAAACCTCCCTCGTATAGCCATATTGTGATCCACGTTCTGAGGAACGTGTTGAGGATTAGCAGCAGGTACTGGTACTTGTTAGGGTGGTGGTTGGTAAACAAGTGGTTGGTTGTAGACTGGGGGTGAATGATATGGATATGGTGGGTAAGGATAAGGTGGGTATGGGTAATGTTGGTATACTGGGTTGTTAAAAGGGTTATTTGGGTTTTGTGGGTAAGCAGGGTTGTTAGGAGGATTATGGACAAGGTTCTGAGCTGGATTCCCTATGTTTTGTGTATCCGGGTTTAGGCTCTGGCTATCCCCTAATGGAATTTGATTCTGGCTACCACTAACTCCAGTGCCTTCAACTCGATCTACTGCCTGATTGAAATCGTTGGCAGCATCGTCCAACTCATTATTGATATCCATTGGTTCCTTTCCTAAGTCGGCAGCGTTCATCCTTCTCAAGAAGGCTCGGTTCCTTCTGGCTATTGTCTCAGGGTCCAACGGTATTCTCTCTTCGCTCGTATTTCCTTGTGAGCGTGTTTTCATAAACCTGACACACTAGCAGAAAGGTCAAAACGCAACTGCCGAATAAATAAAAATAACAATAAGAAATAAAAACAGAAAATAGGCACTCACTACTAACTACTAAGCTATCGACAAGTCCTATTCAAAAAGCATATAACGCCATCCCCGGCAACGGCGCCATTGACTTGAAGCGACTACACTAACTTCTACTAGTAGCTACCCCGCAAGAGTACGGGTTCACTGTAGTATGGGCAAGTATAGGGACCAAGTATTATCGAACCCAAGGGATGGTGTATATGCGAATAGATCCCTGAAGATCTACGCGTTGTAGTTAATATGAGTGTAATGTTTTTGGGTTTTTTTGAAAGATTAATTAAAAGACTAAAATAAACTAATTAACTAAAATACTAAAGCAAACGAATTAACTAAGGGTTAGATTCAAATAAGAGATGGTGATGCTTAGGATAGGAATCCCTACGTATACTAACGGAGCAGGTACATAATCAAAATAACTGTGACAAACAAGAATTAACCTAAGTAAAAGAATGCAAGGTGAAAGCTCAAGATTCTGAACCCTAATACTTTACCCTAACACTCGACTTCACTAATCCACTAACAAGTTAATGGATTGTGCTCAATTAATGAGACCCTAATTTAACTAAGGTGATGCGGTCGTCCTCCTTCGCTAAACCGGTAGATGAATTAACCTTTCCTAAACCTTCTCGTTAAGACTACTAGTTGTTATTGAGTGATGCGGTCGTCCTCTCTCTAACACTTTCGTACTAAATTCAAAGGTAAAGTTAAGATTAATTATACGAATTCATTAATTAAGAGAATTAAAACTAACGTCACGAATTACCCTAATTACGTACCCACATCCTACTTCTACGAGTTCATCCTAACCTAAGCATGCAAGGGTTTTAGCTAGACATGACGTTAACAAACATTAAAGCAATAGAAGAAACGACGAACATAAACATAATGAATTGCACTAAGAAAATACGAAACATGAACTAGGGTTTTAAAAGAAAATAAATACGAAGAACTGAAATTGAATTACTAAAAACAAAATTTAAACGTGTTCAAAGTAACGAACTAATGAAAAGAAACTAAGAATTGAAAAGAAACTAGAATTCGTATGAAAAACCTCAACAAAATGTAAATAAAGCTTGCTCGTCTCCTTCCTCTCCAAAAACTAAGTCTAAAATTATTTCTAAAAGTCGGGGTTCTCTCCAAAACGTGTTTGGAAGAGGTATATATAGGCACGGGTCGAAACGGGAGTTAATGGGCCGAAAATACGCATCCGGAGGCAAAAATCCATGGGCGCTCGAGCAAAACGCTCGAGCGGTCCCGCTCGAGCAGTGTAGCTCGAATGACACAATCGCTCGAGCGGTCCGCTCGAGCCGGTCGAGCGCTGAAATCTCTCTGCATGTTTTGGGCGCTCGAGCAATTCGCTCGAGCGGTGGCGCTCGAGCTGCTCGAGCGCAAGAATAGTTCTGTAAGTTTAAGCGCTCGAGCAATGCGCTCGAGCGGGGGCGCTCGACCTAGTCACTCGAGTGACTTCTAACTCCTCCCAAGTGATACTTTTCCTCGTCCGCACTAATACCAATCGTATTTCTTCAATATCTTCTCATCAGGGCATCCGTTTGAGTCTATTCAAAGTCCTACGAACTCCGTTTTTCGTCCTCTATTCACCTATGAGCATCAAAGAGACAAATTCATCAATGTGTAGAAATAATGCTCAATTGACTCTAAATACTCTATAAACTCGACCAAAACTCGGGCGTTTCTAGCTACGAATCATGACAATTTCACGCCTAATCAGCAGCTATATGCGACACAGCATTGTTTGCTATAGTTAGCTACTCCAGTCTCAGCTTGAGCTTGTCCTCACTATCTTTTACAATTTTGTTTTGATGGAAGAGTTCATCGAACTTAGCTTTTAGCAGAGTACATTCATTATCTTTCTCAATGTTTTCAACAAGCAGCTTTTCTATCAGCTTAGTTTGTTCATCACATCTGGTTTTCAAGTCAGTGGACTCTTCTACCAGTGTTTGAACCTGTTCAGCTGGTAGATCAGTTGGATTGCCAAAACATTGTGAAAGCTTCTGATTTTCTGCTTTCAACTTTGTGTTCTCTTCTTCCAATTTTTGACAAAGTTGTATAGAAGATTGGAGGTCTAATAGCATCTTCTGCATATCAGACTCCTCTGATTGTCCAGAACAAGAAGAAGATAAAAAAGAAGAGGGAGTTCGATCACATACCTCGTCTGTTACCAGACATATCTCTTCGTCTGGTCCATAATTGGATGATGAACCAGAAGTGGATACCTCTTCTTCCTCATCTGCGAAGCTCCTTTTGGAGAAACTCCTAGTGTTTCTTTTACTGCTTCTGTTTGAGCCCATTTCTGCAAAAAATTGTTAGCACAACAAATATTTGGGTTTTCAAAAAAATGGATCTGCCCTGGTGACCACCGAGATAATTTCAAAACAGTGGTCTGTAGGACACGCTGCTCTGATACCACTTGTTGGTCCCAAAAAGGTTATCCAGCGGAAATGTTTTTAAAATATTTTAATGAAAACCCTTTAAAATTAAATGCTAAAATTAAGATGCAGAAATCTAAAATGCAGAAATTGAAGAACACAAGGATTTATAGTGGTTCGGACCAACTTGTCCTACGTCCACTCTCCCTTTCTCCAAAGGGGACTTTCTCTCCAACCAACGTACTCACGAACCACTGGAATTTGGAAGTACAAGCTCCTTCGTACAACTTGCTTACAACAACCTTTCTATATAGATGAACAGGTTGAGTAAAGCTCCAACTAAAACTCCTAAAAGAGTGTATAAACTTGAATGAACAAGGTGAGTGAGTGGAAGAGTTCGTGTGTTCTTGTTGTGTGCTCTCGCGCGACTCTTGTCTTATGAACTAATCCAAGCACTCCTATTAATAGTTGTAGGATTAACTAGCCGTTGGAAGCTAGAAATGCAAACAACCATAATTGGAGGGATATAATCAATCAAAGATTGATTATATGATTGATTAGTTGACTTTCAATCAAGCAATCAATCAAACAGATCCTCCTATCAGTTGACTCTCTAGATAGCTTTCTTCTCCATCAATGATCTCCAAAATCTTCTTGTCTCCAGATTACTATGAAGCTTCTGGTATGGTGAACTAATCTGTCTCTCTCATCTGGTCTGGTCTGGGGTCTGGTCTGGTCTCATCTGGTCAGGTAACACTTCTGCTCTGGTCCTCATCTGGGAGAGGTCCTCTGGTCAGACTCCTCTGGTCAGGCTCATCTGGTCAGACTCTTCTGGTCAGACTCCTCTACTCTGATGACTCATCTGCTCTGGTCTGGACACTTCATCTGGTGACCTCTCATCTGGTGACCTCTCATCTGGTCACCTCATCTGGTACCTCATCTGGTCACCTCATCTGGTACCTTCTCTGGTCACCTCATCTGGTACCTCATCTGGTACCTTCTCTGGTACCTTCTCTGGTCACCTCATCTGGTACCTCATCTGGTCACCTCTCATCTGGTCACCTCATCTGGTCTGCACAGATTTCTTCCCCCTTAACCAAAGACCTATTCTAGACCAAGACTAGTCTGTAGCTGACTAACAGGTTCAGCTAGTCCTATTACAAGTTCTTGTTTTAACATCTTCAAAACATCTAATCTATATCCTAACAATTTGGATGATCGAAGGTCTACTTCAGGTTTTACGTTTCTTTGCGGAGATACAAGTGTGTCATGGTGTAGCAAGAAACAGAGTTCTGTAGCCTTATCAACAACATAGGCGGAATACAAAGTCTTAGATGCCCAAGAATGTGTTTGGCTGCAAAGACTTGTTCAAGATCTGCATCTTCCCATCTTGAAGCCGACCACGATCTTTGGAGACAATCAAACTGCAATTAAGCTTGTAAACAATCCAGTTTGTCATGCAAGAACCAAGGATATTGAGATCGAGCGTCATTTTATTCGGGAGAAAGTTCATGATGGTACTATTTGTACCTTGGAAGTGCGAAGTAAAGAAAATATTACCGACGTCTTCACAAAGTCACTTTCGAAAGAAGCATTTCACTTTCTTCGTGCCAAGCTTGGATTGATGTCCAAAAAATCACTTTAAGGGGGAGTATGAAGAATTAAAGTTGATTTTTTAGATAATATTTAGAATTATCTAGAGCACAATTATCTAGAACAATACAGAAACTCTGTATGATGCTTATATGACTAGCAACTGAAGCATCCGTTCACCCATCAACCTTCTCTTTGGTGCATACGACAGTCAAGGGCGGAGCCAGCAAATTTTTTCAGGGCGGGCTGGAAGTCTAATATAATACAGTACAAAAACTAAAAGTAAATTCTTTTTTTAATATTAGCAGTTGTGTCTTAGTTGTTAAGGTTTTTCTCTCTAATTTAGAAATTTAGATTTAGAGGTCACGAGTTCGATTCTTGTTGGGCTAACTCTAATTTTTTTTTACCTATAAAAGAAAAGAGAAATTTGAAAGCTGGTCGGGCTACAGCCCAGCACAGCCTCCACTAATCTCCGCCCCTGACGACAGTGTGTGATCTGACCAAACAAGTCATGGAAATGCGTCTAACGGAGGATATTCAAGACAACAATGACAATGCTAGGAATACATCAACAAAATCTTTCATGACACAACCTAAGGGATTCAAGAAGATAATGTACTTCAATGGAGATACATCCAATACGTTTTCTTGAGTAGTAATCTTTTTTCTTACATTCTAAATGTAATTTCTTTTGAAACACTTGCTACAATTTTAATCATTCTAATTTCCTATTTGTTTTTATTTTTGATATTTTATCAACAAATTCAGTTATCCAATTTCTTATGTAATTTATTGTTGATCTTCTATTATACTATTATTTACAAGAGAGAATTAATTAAAATGTATGTGAGAAAATGGTTCATAGTAAACTTATTATGAAATAATTTTAAAGTATTAAATATTTAACTAGGAGTATAAAAATTTCACCAGAATTAATGATACTTCTAATGTAATTTTTTATACTCATGATCAAATATTTAATACTCCCTCCGTCCACCAAATTTTTACCCGCTTTCCTTTTTGGTCCGTCCACCAAATTTTTACCCATTCCTCTTTTGGAAATAAACTACACTCACAAACAAAAAATGGGTCCCACAATATCCACCACAATACTCTTACTTTATCTACTTTATTCACTTTTTCAATAAAATATCAATTTTCATTAAAAACTGTGCTCTACAGTAACCAGGTAAAATTTTCGTGAACGGAGGGAGTACTTTAAAACAATTTTATGATAAGTTTATCATAAACCATTTTCATATAAAACCTATTCAAATAAAAAAATAAAAAATAATAATCTAAAAATTATTTAGGAATAAAAAAATTATATAATTAAAAGCAATATAAATGGAATTGAACAATTTTCAAGCATGGGCGTGGCCCACCTGAATTTCGTTCAAAGTGCCCATGTGGGAGTAAAGACAATTTTTTTTTTATATTAAACTGCATTGATACGGCACCGTTTCACACTCCCCAGTAGGGGATCCGATTCCCTCTCACAACCACTATACTGTACAAAGCTTTCTTATGCATAAATACATACATACGTAAAAGAGAATGAGAACAAAAGGGAGACTACCAGGAGGAGACACGATTTGTTTTTTCTTTTATTTTCTTCAACAATAAAGGAAAATTAGAAAACTTAGAAAAGAGCTCATTTTCCGCTTCTTCTCTAAGCCCGTTCTGCTGTCGTCTCTCACTCAGTCGAATGAGTATATCATTTACGTTTATGTACAATACACACTATTGTTAAGATCCATGTTCCGACAAGTAGATTCCTTCTACACATTTGGACCTGAGAATATGATTAAGTAAAGGATCACGTGAGTACGAGTTGGGTACCAGACCATGATGCATCGCATCGCATGCTATGTGATCTGGTAAATAAATAATATAATAACCAAATTGTTTTTTTAATATCAAAGTCCGATGTTGATGGGGAATTATTAAATTAATTAATTAATCATAAATTAGATTCATAAACAAAGTGTCCAAGACCATTGTCCCCAAATCATACTCATTAAAGTAACATGGAAGAAATCAATGCCGCCAAAAGCTAGAGCTACTTATTAATCATGGAGGTATTTGTATAAATAGTTACACAATTCAATTTATTTCCAACTTTTATGTTGTAAAACTGGGGATTTTGGCATAAACAGAGTGAAATAGAAATGGATGTGTTAAATTAAATATACAAGAATAACAAAAGAACACATTTAAATGCAAAAGGTTAAAAAAACTTTGCTGTCATAAGATTTGGAGGAAGTCAATGGTAGGGTCATTTTCAGGGAAATTTTGTGGTGAGTTAGACAGCTTTAAAAATGACATTTATCACTACTTGACTCACTGAGTCACTTAATCTATCCAGACCAGAATATCCCAATCAATCATGTTAAAAAGAAGAAATTAATCATACTTTTTTAATTTGAATTTGAATTTGAAAATCAACTGAAATCTTACCCAATTTGAAGCAAGTAATAAGTTAAACTCAATGGTAAAACTAAACTTAACTGAGATGAGTATTCTTGCTTACCCGGATCCGAATTTTAGTCCCTGAAAATGACCTTCTCCGCCATATCCAACAACGGCTGCAAGCAATCCGGCGAGAATTTCCTCGCAAACATGAAGGAATGGCTCGAATTCGACTTGCGTAGTTCGTGAATAAGCTGCGGCGAAACCTCCGGCGGCCGGTAGGTATGCGGGTGCCCGCCAACGCTGCCGGTCCAATTAACCCGGGTCAGGGTGTACCGGGTGCAGGCTTCCGGATCCTCCATCGACAAAAGCGTCGGGAAATAATGCTCCTCCGGGTAGCACGAATCCAAATTCAAACACGGCAATTTAAACTTCCTCCACAATCTCCGATCCCTGATCACCACCAGCGCGTGTTGGCGGGTCAGAACGAAGAATTGCGACCCGATCCGGAACCGATTGAAGGGGATCTCGGGTAGCATAACGGTTTTCCCTCTCGCGATGTAGCGGTCCCACAATTGGGGCTCATCGTCTAAAATTTCGATGAAACTGCGGTAGATCGGGAAGAGGAAGGACGATTTGTGGAAGAGGGAAGAGTAAATGTGTTTGAAGGAATGGATGGGGATGCAATTTTGGGAAACGACGGCGAAGTAAGAGTTCAGCGGGTCGTCGAGGAGGGCGGTGGCGAGGAGGCGGCGGGCGGCGGAGATTAGGGTTGCGTGTGCGCGTTGAGTTTTCCTGGCGGGGATGAATCGGCCGGAGAAAACGCCTCCGGGAGGGGCGATTTTGGCGGAAGGGTCGGCGTGGATGTAGATGTTGAAAAGGGGATCGTTGTTGTGGAAGAAGAGTTGCCACAAAGGGGCAAAATGGAGATCGGTGTTGGTGAGGAAGAGGAAGGCGATTTTGGGGTTGGGATTGGTGGTGCCGAGGCGGGAGAGGGTTGCGCGGCGGAATAGGGCGATGTCGTCGAGCTCGTCGGGGAGGGAGATGTGGAGGTGTCTCTGACTCTGAGGGAGGAACCTGGGGACGAAAAGGAAAAGTAATGGGAATGAGAGGAGGAGAGAGAATAAGAGAATGAACGGCGCGTTAGGCATCGCCGGAGGATTTCCGATAGATGAATGAAATACAGAGCAAATGTGCAATCTGTACAGGGAAATTTATATGCGTTTTGGAGAATATGCAACATAAATTGGAGAGACAGAAGAAAAAGGAAATATAAGTGAATGAGGATAGAGAAGCAATTAAGTAGGAGGTGGAGGAGATGGCGAAGAAGGAAGTGTTGCAGGGTAGAGTAGTAGTAGAAGAAGAAGAAGAGAGAGAGAGGTGGTGGTCTTATTATCCAGGCTAACAAGTGGGATACTGATTTGTGATTGGTATTCTCTTCTTCTGGTTTCATTTCAACTTCAAACTAAAATTTAAAAAAAAAAGCATATTTGTGATTATTATAGGCAAATATATATATACATATAGGGTAAATTGATTTTTATCCTACTTTTTAAAAAATATTTTTTAGTTAAAAAAGTTGTCAAAACAATCCGCAAAAAGTTAAATTGATTTTTATCCTACTTTTTAAAAAATATTTTTTAGTTAAAAAAGTTGTCAAAACAATCCGCAAAAAGTTGACACCGTGTCAATCTGGTGTCAATAGTTTGCCAACTATTTTGTGCAAAAAATATTTTTTTAAATAGTGCAAAAATTAATTGTCTTATAAGCTTGAGGATTTTGTAGCTTACACATTATTAAACTCATCAAGTCAAAATGATTTGAAATTAAATTTAAAAATCAAGTGCATACAAGAATTTGTATTTGTGTGATGTATTACCTCCTCGTCCATAAAAAATGGTTCTATTTTTTTACATGCTGTTTAATACAATATGTCGGAAGATATTAGGGTGTATTGTGAGGTCCATTTTTAAATAAATTTATCATTTATGAAAAATTTATAAAATATATCATTCATAAACGATTATTTTATTCAAAAAATTATCTCACAATACCTTGTTATACCCTTCGATTATTGCATTAAATCATATAAAGAAATATGAGGATTATTTTTTATGGACGGAAGGTATTATATTGTAGTTGTTGTAAAAAAAAAATTGAATCCAAATTAGTAATATTCCTAATAACCGATTAAAAAATAATATTCCTAATAAGTTATTAATATTTTTAATTAAATATTAAATATTTTAAAATTGTTTCATAATAAATTAATCATGAACTATTTTCATATAATATTTGTTTTTAAAAAAACTTTAAAAAAAAATGGGGAAACCAATCTTTCATTAATTTAATTATCACCTACCATGATCTTAAAGATAATCCACAAATCATAATTCTGATTAAACAAATTATATATTGGGACAGTTGGCCGAGTGTATTAAAACGTGTCCAAAAGTTGTTGAAATGTCATTCTCGTGCCTCAGTTAATGAAACATAATACGATTATAGTAATTGTGGTTTACTTAAACCAACAAATCTGATTAGTCAAATAATTTTTTACTTAAACCAAATTTAAAGATTCATCACTCACTTGACGAAGAATAACTCCATCTCACTGTACTTTAGATATGAGACAAGTGTTGTCACTAAATTATATTTTACGTATTAAATTCATTCTAAACATCAATTTGTAGTTGAATTGACTACCAACTTCCGTATTGTATCGAACAAATATGGTTAAGAAAGAGTGAAACTTGACTTTATATATATTTATATATATATATATATATATATATATATATATATAACCTATATCTAATCGGACAATATGAATGATAATAATAATAATCAAGATAAAATGAATATGCTCCATAAAATTATAATATTTAATAAATAGAGTGAAATAAATATTATATTAAAAATTGTGAGATGAAAAAATATAAAATAAGATACAGAGACACTATTCAAAAAATAATAATCCATCCGTCCCGAGATTTTTTTTCAGTAGTACTATTTTATCGTGTTTTGGCGAGCAAATTTTTTATTAGTATTTGAAATAATAAAGTAATTTTACAGTTACTTTATAATAAATGAGATATATATCATATATAAGAAGTCAATTTATCATTTTAAATATTAATATATAACTCGTTCATTAAAATACGAAAAAAAAAAAGTAGTGTGAAAGTAATCATGGGACGGAGAGAGTACCTTTATGTCAAACACATTTTTTTATTCTATTCTTATTGCCCACTTATACCCATGACCCATCAAACAAATATGTACTAACACTTGATGTTGAATGGTGCAACTGATACACAATTAATAATGTTTAAAGAAACAATAAATATTAACCAGATTATATATTTTAATAAAAATAACTAGGTATTATAAATATATTTGAGTTGTATTTTGCAATTTGGACATATAAGCATTTATCAAAATTTAGTAATCTCCACTTGTTATTAAAAAAAAAAAAGAAACAGAAAAAGCCCCTTATATTTTGTATTATGTTTATATCAAATTGAGTAGTAAACCTTTGTACTTCCTCCGTCCCAATTTTATTTACCCATTTCATTATTTATTCACTTTAAACACTTTTAAATTGCACATCATTCCACTAATAATTACATAGAAAGACATCTTCATTTTGTTTCATGCACTTAAATTGAATAATATGCAATCATAAAAAATTCATTTTATCCATTTAAATACTACGAATTAAGCCTCACGTTAGAGTCAACAAAACTCAAATGGGTAAACAAAATTGGGACGGAGGTAGTATCAAATTTGACACTAAACATTACTAAAACGACAAAATTAGCTTTATATATTGAGTAGGTATCTTGTGCAATATTGCACGGTGCAATTTCGCACAAATAATGAAGGATTCTAAAAATTCGTGGGTCAATATTGAAATTTGGGTCAACATAATAAAATTCGCGCGTCAAACGGATCTTCCCAAAAAAAATCGCGCAAAAGCAAACAGAAAAATTCGCTCTCAGGCATGTGTTACTTTAAGGGCAAGCGGGTGTTACTGTAAGAGTACGTATGTGTTACTATATCAGAAATAGTGTGGAATCACGAAAAAACAGAGGTTTAAATCATGAAGAAAAAAAACTTGATAAATACCAAAAAAATCTTAAAATTATTAGATAATCATAACATCATAATTCTTATGCATGTGTTACCATATGAAATTGGAAGAATCTGAACAATAAAAAAAAATATGATTAAGTAATTCATGTGTTACTACATGAACAAATGAGTGTTACTACAAAAACTAATCAGTGTTACGATATGAGCTAGTGTTACACCCGACCAGTGGGTACACGGGTTGACCGTTTAGGACGAGGCAAGGAAGGAAAGACGTCGGCAAGAGCAGTCAAACCATCGGGTTAAGAGCTAGGGCAACAGCGGCAACGAGCTCCCGGCGGGTAGAACCCTGGCGGGGATCGATGAGGCCACGTCGGCTAGCGGGTAGGTTTCTATCGATCTTGTTGAACTTTCTACTCGCTACCCGCAGACGGCCATCGAGGGATATCCATTGGAGGATCACTACCCGTCTACCCGAAGACCCATCTACAGAAGTTATCAGCTTCTAGGCCCGTCCTGTCCCATCGGACGTGCAGATGTGACAGGGTCAGAGTAGGGTCAGTAGGAGGGGTCTCATCAATAGAGGTCAATAGGGCCACGTGGCGCGCCTCCATTGGTCCATAGTGGGGGAGATAGTCAATCATGACTGAACAGTTAGGATTCAGTGGGGCCCGCGGGCAGATCTGATCAAGTGGGTGAACCCACCATGTACACTATAAATAGGGCCTTAAATGTCCATTTGTAGGACACATCTCATTTATTGCAAAGACTCCCTTGACAGCTTATTTACTACAACATTTATTGCTTTCAGCTATTATTTTGTATAAATCCTTCCCGCTAGGAGTCCGACGGCGAGTTCCTCACGAAATCGTTGTCAACAATTTGGCGCTTGAAGGAGGGTAGCTAATAGCGAAGTACTCTCGGTTTCGTTCATCTAGCTATCTTAAATAAACCACCCCTTTACTCACTAAAAATCCCCCAGAACTCACTAAAATGACCACTTCCAAAGCTACTCGAACCCAGCAACAGATCGAAGATGTCGCCGAGGCTGCAACCCCGGCTCCGGCCACGGCAGGAATACCCAGAGGACTATTCGAGTTCATTTCCGCCATGCGGACTTCGGAGGACTTGCAGGCGGCCAAGGCTCTGATCGAGCGCCGCCAGGTAGAAATCGATGCAGCTCTTATCCACACCCATCGGGCTGGGAAGGAGTCAGCCCAATAGGGCCACCAGCAACCCGCGACCAGAGCGGGATTCTGCCAGGAGGGCGGCCACCTACATCACGAGGCCGCAAAACCTGAAAAGATGCCTCGACGAGGAGGTCGACTCTCAACAGGCATCCCGTCGACCGGCGGGCTCAGTCTTCTCCAGGCTGGGTTCGCAGGCTCGAGGAGCTGCCCGATCGTGTGAGTCAAACGCCAGCTCTAGGCTAAGGGAGCGGGGCGATGAGAGGTCCACCAGACGTCACAACGATGCGGCCCCAAGGCCATAAGTCCGCGACTGTTTGGGGGACAACCCTCGTCCCCGATCTCCACCTACTGCCAACAATGTCATGGCCGAAATTTTGAAAAGGTGACGACCTTGGAGGCGAAGCTCGAAAAACAGGATGGGCAACATTACTTCGCCCACATGCCCAACTCCCCTCTGACGGATATTCTGGTGCGAGCTCCCGCCCAGCCTAAAATCAATGTAGCCGCCGTGGGATAGTACGATGGGGAGACGGACCCCATCACCCACCTGAGCAAGTATACGACATACATGAATCGATGGGGGCCACGGACGCCACCCAATGCCGAATGTTTCCATTGACCCTCGGTGATAGAGCTCACCGTTGGTACTCCTTGCTTCCTGCATGGAAGGTGGTCTATTTCCATCAACTCGGGGAGTTGTTCCTGGAACATTTCTCCTCGATAGCGCCACGTTTGGCCGGCGCCAACCACATGGCCAACTTGGCCCAGGGTAAGGACGAGTCGGACCGGGCTTACATTGACCGGGTTGACCGTATAATCATGGAGGGCGAGCCCGTCGGGGATGAGGTCAAGCTTGTCGGGATCATAGGCGGCCTCTGCCTAAAGACAAAACTGTGGAAGTCCATGAACAAGGACTATCCCAAGTCGTACGCAGAGTTCCGGCAGCAAGCCAAAAAAATCATTTACAATGCCGACATCTTGGCTCAATGATTGGGGGAAAGCTCTCAGGCAGAAAATGAGAAGCCCCGCACCCAGACGGGCAATACGCCAAGCTAGAGGAACTTTTCCTATCGGGCACCCCAGTCGTTCAAACCCTTCGACTCAGTCGAGGTGAAGCTGACGGAGAAGCTCTCCACCACCCCAGAGTACGTATACGTCCAGACCTGGGACAAGAATGTGGTTCCTAAGGCTCGTCCGTGGGTCCACAAGCCCGGGGTGCAGCTCAACCCCAACAAATATTGCACTACCACCAAACTGTCTGGCACAACACCAACGAGTGCTGCGACTTGCTGAAGCAGCTGTGGCGGTTGTTCGAAGAGGGGGAGCTAGAGGAGTTCGTGAAGAGACTGGCGGCCAGGCCGGAAGCCCAGCCTACAGCCCTCCCCGTCGAGAGGAACCAGGAGGCGGCTCTCATCTTCCTACCGATGCCAGAGAATCCGGCCCCCTGCACCGTCAACACGCTTTCCCCGGTGGGGGGATTCACCCCGTCCACCACACTCTCCAACTGCCGGCAGAAGAGCGAGCTGCAGACGATGGATAATGTCCATCAGATAATGATGCTGGTCAACATGACGGACAAGAAAACAGACTTCCTCGCCTTCAAGGAGGAAGACCACATCGGGGTGATCTATCCCAACCACGATGCCCTGGTCGTGTCGGTCAACATCATAGGCATCACCGTCCACCGTATGCTCGTCGACAATAGGGCATACTGCAACATCATCTTCAAAGCCGCATTCGACCAGCTGGACAGCTCCTTCGAGAAGTACGTAGAGTCGTGCGACCAGATCATCAAAGGCTTCGGGGATGCCACCGTGAAGCCGTATGGAATAGTTAGACTAGCTATAGAGTTAGTTTCTAGCATAGATGCTAAGGTTAAGGCTTTGAAATAGCTCGACTTTGTAATTATCGACCAGCCATCAACCTATAATATTTTTCTCGGCAGGCCGTTCGAGCATGAGTTCGAAGCCGCCGCCTCAGCATATTACTATTGTATCAAGTTCTCAACCCCCTCTGGAAAAGTGGGAACTCTTAAGGGTAATCAAAAAATGGCACGCGGATGTTTGACGTATATCGATCCTGCTTTAAATTCTGTCAAGATAGATTATATTTGTACACTCGGGGGGGGGGGGGGGGGATATATGGAAGTAGAAGAAGAAAACCCACCCGATGCCCGCCCTATGGAAGAAGACACTCCAACTTTCCAAAACACTCAAATCGAGTTGGAACCAAGAATCGGTTTCGAACCAATAGAAATTGATGGCAGTTTGACAGGAGAAATCGATGACCCTTGCTTCGGGGAGCGAGGCGCCAGCCCGATAGAAAAGCTAATATCCGTGACAATGAAAAATCGACCAGAGATATGCGTCCAACTCGGCTCCAAAATATCCGACGAGATGTGAGCTGCGATAACAACGTTTCTGGAAGAAAACTTGGATGTATTTGCTTGGTCGCATGAAGACATGGTCGGGATCAATCCAGCTATATGTTCCCACCAACTTCACATCGACCCTACCCGTAAGCCGGTATCCCAGAAGAGAAAGAAGTTCAGACCAGACAAGTATGCGGTCATAGCCACAGAAGTCAAAAAAGCTACTCGACAACAAGTTCATTGGGATGGTCGACCCCAACAACAAACCCCAGTGGGTATCCAATGCAATCCTCGTCAAGAAGAACAACAATACATGGCGGATATGCATCGACTTCATGGATCTAAACAAAGCATGCCCCAAAGACCACTTCCCGATGCACATCGACCATCAGGTGGACAGCACTGCCGGGCACGAGATGCTCACTTTTATGGGCACCTTCGCCGGCTACCACCAAATCCCGATGGCCGTCGACGAACAGAAATACACAACTTTCCTCACAGAGAAGAACATGTATTTCTGGAAACGGATGTCATTCGGGTTGATGAACGCCGGGGCAACTTATCAAAGACTGGTCAACCACATGTTCCACGACCAGATTGGGGTGACGATGGAGGTATATATAGATGACATCGTCATAAAGAGTGAGAAGAAAGAAGACCACCTC
Source organism: Ballota nigra (assembly GCA_947034835.1). NCBI lineage: Eukaryota > Viridiplantae > Streptophyta > Magnoliopsida > Lamiales > Lamiaceae > Ballota > Ballota nigra. The sequence goes on from OX344725.1 coordinate 59,407,792, forward strand.
ACCCACTTGGCCGAGGCATTCGAGACCCTAAGGAAATACTGCATGAGGCTCAACCCGAAGAAATGCAGCTTCGAGGTCGAGTCGGGCAAATTCTTGGGCCACATGGTCAGCCAGCATAGCATCGAGGCAAACCCAACCAAGGTACAAGTAATCCTGGATATGGGCGCTCCCCGCACTATGAAGGAAGTACAGCGAGTTACGGGTAGCCTGGCCGCACTTAATCGTTTGATCTCCCGCATGGGTAGAGCTGTCAAAATGAGCCCGGCCCGATGGGCCGGCCCGTAAAGCCCGATTTTATGAGCGGGCTGGGCCCTAAAAATATAGGCCCGAAAAGAACCGGGCTTTTTTGGCCCGGCGGGCCTCCGGGCTTGGGTCGGGCTTAGCCCGGTTTTCTGGGCCGGCCCGGTTTGGTTTTTTTTTTTATTTGAATAAAATTGAAAACCTAGAGATAAGAAAAAAAGGAGCAACAGGCGAGATTAGTGATTTGGCCAAGGTTGGTAATAGTTGACACAGGTCACATCCATCCTTATACTCACTATGGTCTTAATTTCCTCATCCCTATATATATATGTACCATATTATTTATGTTCATACCCCATTTTTTAAAATAAAATGCATTATAATTTATTGGTTGAATTTTCATCTAGGGAAATGAACGAATTCTTATGAACAACCACAAATTGGTGGTACACATAACACACTTGTACAATTAAGGCAAATATGAATTGAGGGATAAAATTTTATTTAAGAGTATCACTACTCAAACCCCAAAATCCTCTAAACTCGCCCCACTTATTAAACAAATCCCAATAAAATTTAAAAATTAACATGCATTACTAAACATACCTCATTTTATTCCTATAATATCCTTATCTTATCAAAATAAAAATTAACACTTTCCTATTGAATTGTTGAATTTTTATTATTGAATTGTTGTTGAAATAAAAAATAACACTTTCCATTCTATTAGGATTTGTTGAATTATTATTCTTAAATTTTATTTAGGAATTTGAGTTTTAATTTAATTATTGAATTGTTGTTGACAAACTAAATAATTTTTATAACTATATGAGTATAATTTGTATGCTAAATTATAAATTAATGAGGTAAATATATAAATCAAGTATAATAATAATATTTAAAAAAATAAAAAATTGGGCCGGTTTAGCCCGGTGGCCCGGCAGCCCGAGATGGGCCATGACGGGCTTGGAAATTGGCAGCCCGGTAACAATGGGGCCTGGCCGATAAAAACTCAAAGCCCAGTGGGCCTGGGCCGGGCCAGCCCGGCCCGGCCCATTTGATAGCCCTACGCATGGGGGACTGGTGCAAACCTTTGTTCGATAGCATGCGGAAGGGGAAACCCAACTGGACACCACAGAGTCAACTCGCATTCGACAACCTAAAGGTATACCTCTCAAATGCCCAGATATTAGCTAAGCCCGTCCCCGGCGAGAAGCTTTACTTATATTTGGCGGCCTCGGAATCAGCTCTCAGCGTCGTGTTAGTGCGGGCTGAGGGGCAGGCACATTTGCCAATCTACTATGTCAGCCAGACACTCCACGCTGCCGAGCTACGATATCCGCCATTGGAAAAACTGGCCTACGCATTATTGATGAGCGTGCGGAAGTTACGTCCATACTTTTTCGACCACCAAGTCAAAGTGTTGACAAACATGCCCCTGCGACAGGTCTTGCATCGGGCAGACACGACGGGCATGTGCCTCAAATGAGCGGTGGAAATTGGGCAATTTGGAATCACATATGCTCCCTGAATGGCCATCAAGGGCCAAGCAATGGCAGACTTCATAGTTGAGATCACCTACCCGGAGCCAATGTCCAAGATCGAGCAACCACCATGGAGGATGTACGTCGATAGATCGTCCACGACCACGCGGGCTGGGGTAAGAATCGTCTTACTCAGCCCGTCTAGTCAGTCATTCACAACGGCCATCAGGTTTGGGTTCCATGCAACGAACAACGAGGCCGAGTACAAAGCTTTGATCAACGGTCTAGAGATGGCAATGGCCATGGGGGTGAAGCGGCTACAGGTCTACAGCGACTCGAAACTCGTCACTTGCCAGATTTTGAGAAAATACGAGGCACGTAGTGATAGGATGATGGCCTACCAGGGATTGGCCAAGAATTTACTCAAAAAGTTTGACCAGGTGCACATAGAAGTAGTTCCCCGACTCGACAACACTCAGGCAGATGCACTCGCCCCCTCTCGACGTTTGAAGGGGCAGCCGATATGTCACAAATCGCGGTCACTTACATGCCCATCCCGTCAACCTTAAACCAGCGGGTGGCCCACCTCGAGCAAGACGGGGATAACTGGATGACTCTTATTCTCAATTACCTCCTCCACGGGCAGCTCCCAGGCGATCGGGTAGCCGCAAGGTAGATGCAACTTCGGGCAACCAGATATACGATGATGGGAGGGTACTTGTACAAGCGGGCTTTTGCTCTACCTCTCCTAAGATGCATAACCCCAGAGCAAGGAAGGAAGATCATGGAAGAAATCCACGAGGGGATCTGCGGGAACCACGCCGAGGGTCAGGTGCTCGCTCACTTTGAAGAAAAATGCAATCAACTACGCCAGGGCCTTTCATAAGTGCCAAGTATACTCGCCGGAGATCCACCAAGCACCGACTGAGCTCACTTCTATTTTTAGCTTGTGGCCATTTGCAAAGTGGGGGATCGATCTTATTGGTCCTTTACCCACAGCCCCGGACGGCGTCAAGTACACAATCGTGGCCGTCGATTACTTCACCAAGTGGGCGGAGGTGGAACCATTGAAGACAATCGACCAGGAACGCATCATCAAATTAATATGGCGCAACATAATTTGCCATTTTGGTCTCCCCCAGATCATCATTTCGGACAACAGGAAGCAATTCGACGGATCAGAGATGGAGAAGTTCTGCCAGAGGCACAAGATCAAGAGGTTGTTCTCGACTACTTAGCATCCCCAGTCAAACGGGCAGGTCGTGGCAGTCAACAAAATAATCAAGCACACCCTGAAGGCAAGATTGGAGGAAAACAAAGGAACGGAAGTTGTACGACCACCGGGGAGACCCCTTTCGCTCTGGCTTTCGGAACGGAAGCAACCATCCCAACCGAAGTAGCCATCCCAAGCCACCGCACCTCGTAGCTGACTTGAAGCGACTACACTAGCTTCTACTAGTAGCTACCCCGCAAGAGAACGGGTTCACTGTAGTATGGGCAAGTATAGGGACCAAGTATATCGTACCCAAGGGACAGTGTATATGCGAATAGATCCCTGAAGATCTACGCGTCGTAGTTAATATGAGTGTATGGTTTTTTTGGTTTTTTGAAAAGAGAAAATAATCTAAACTAAATTACTCTACGAATGCGAAAGGAAAATTAAATTAAGTATCTAAGGTGTTTTTCAGATATGAGATGATGATGCTCAGGTTAGGAATCCCTACGTATACTAACGGAGCAGGTACATAATCAAAATAACCGTGACAAACAAGAATTAACCTAAGTAAAAGAATGCAAGGTGAAAGCTCAAGATTCTAAACCCTAATACTTTACCCTAACACTCGACTTCACTAATCCACTAACAAGTTAATGGATTGTGCTCAATTAATGAGACCCTAATTTAACTAAGGTGATGCGGTCGTCCTCCTTCGCTAAACCGGTAAATGAATTAACCTTTCCTAAACCTTCTCGTTAAGACTACTAATTGTTATTGAGTGATGCGGTCGTCCTCTCTCTAACACTTTCGTACTAAATTCAAAGGTAAAGTTCAGATTAATTATAAGAATTCATTAATTAAGAGAATTAAAACTAACATCACGAATTACTCTAATTACGTACCCACAACCTACTTCTACGAGTTCATCCTAACCTAAGCACGCAAGGGTTTTAGCCGGACATGGTCATAACAAAAATAAAAGCAACAGAAGAAACAACGAATGAAAACATAATGAATTGAATGAAGAAAATACGAAACATGAACTAGGGTTTAAAAAGAAATAAATATGAAGAACTGAAATTGAATTAACTAAAACGAAATTAAAAGCGTTTAAAGGAACGAACTAATGAAAAGAAACTAAGAATTCGTATGCAAAACCTCAACAAAACGTAAAATAAAGCTTGTTCTTCTTCTTCCTCTCCAAAAACTAAGTCTAAAATTATTTCTAAAGGTGGGGATCCTTCAAAACGTGTTTGGACGAGGTATATATAGGCACCGGGTCGAAACGGGAGTTAATGGGCCGAAAATACGCATCCGGAGGCAAAAGTATATGGCGCTCGAGCAAAACGCTCGAGCGGTCCCGCTCGAGCAGTGTAGCTCGAATGATGCATTCGCTCGAGCGGTCGCGCTCGAGCTGCTCGAGCGCTGAAATGACACTGTTACTTTTGGGCGCTCGAGTGATTCGCTCGAGCGGTGGCGCTCGAGCTGCTCGAGCGCAAGAATGGTTCTGTATGTTTGCGCGCTCGAGTAAGGCGCTCGAGCGGTGGCGCTCGAGCAATGCGCTCGAGTGACCTCTAATCCTTCCAAATGATACTTTTCCTCGTCCGCACTAATACCAATCGTATTTCTTCAATATCTTCTCATCCGGGCATCCGTTTGAGTCGATTCAAAGTCCTACGAACTCCGTTTTTCGTCCTCTCTTCACCTATGAGCATCAAAGAGACAAATTTATCAATGTATAGAAATGATGCTAATTTGACTCTAAGCACTAATCGAAAACACTCAAAACATGAGTAAGTTGGGCTCCAAAACATAACAATTTCACGCCTAATCAACCCCCCCAAACTTACCATGTTGCTTGTCCTCAAGCAACGAAATAATAAGTCAAGTGAAATTGTTAGGAATGAGTAGGAGAAATCAATCATGCAAGCTAATGAATTCAAGCTTCAAAAGTCAATCACCCGTATACTCACTCAATTCCTTTTATCGTACTCATGCAACAATAATAAGAAGCACCAAGATCAAGCATGAATGTGCACTCAACGATGTGTTTAACTCCCTCACAAGTGTATAACAATGATAAAGGGACTCACTCAATCAATCAATCACACAAATTGGCAGCCATAGGCTTGTAAATGCTCTCAACTTCGACCATACTCTAGAAATCAATGCCGAATCAAAAAGGACTTTCAAAAGGTTGTAATGTAGGCTCTTTGGACAGGTGGGATAACAATATGGGGTAATTGACTCAAGTGAATGGAGAATAGAAAAATCAACTTTTGTACTTCGAGATTAAGAACGATCTACTTCAAACATATTCAATCACTACACTTTCGCTTTCAATTCTCTCAACACTTCAATTTTTTTTTCTTTCTCACTTTTTCACTTTTTCAAACACTTCATCATTTTTTTCTTTTTCGCACAAACACATGAGCTCATTTTTTTTCTTTTGCTCATTCTCAAATTTTTTTGTTCTTTCCCACAACTCAAATCTCATCACTCCTTCTTCTCATATTCACTCAACAAACAACCTTCTCCTTTTTTCAACTCAATTCACTCCCTTCATATTCACACTTTCCTATTCTCCACTCAAATTGGTACAAAAAGGCTTAGGAATTGGAATAGTGTTCATATGTGCTAGCAAATAAAATAGGCTTCAGGCTCAACGGGGCTAACAAGGGGTCAATGTCATTGGTAAGGAAATTTTTGGCTAAGTGACTCAATTAAATCAAAGATGGCCTAAGATCACATTCGGCATATCAAACTAGACACAATCTAGAAGCAAGAGCACATGCAAGTTCTAGCATCCTCTAAGGTGACGATCTACTCACAAACGAAGAGATTAAATCATGCATTTAAATCTCGTAAGGCTCAAAAGCTCACGGCTTTCACATCCATGCTAGTCCTAGTGAATTCTCACTCTCATCACACAAGTACTCAAAAGAAAAATTCATAAGCATACAAGTTCTTTCTCAAATCAGCTCAAACTCAAACACTCACACAAGAAAACTCCTAACTCAGCCTCACAATTCACCCTACTCATCAAATCATACTCAAAGATAGCAATCAACAAGCATAAGGTGATTGATAGGCATAAAATGTTGAGTAACAAAACAAATTAATAATGGCCCAAGGAGCATCTCAAGGCATCAAATAACTAACTCAACTCAAAGATAAGGGGTGCATGCATGTGCAATGTAACAAGAAAACATATAAAACTCCACCCCCCCAAACTTCGACCTTGCTAGAAGTCTAAGTTTGGGGTTGTGGGTTACCTCAACCGAACAATTCAGTTTCTCTCAATAGCTTTGCACACTCCTTTGTCTCAAGTTGGTTCCTTCAATCTGAATAACTCCATGATACCTTTACTCCTTTAGAGACAAGCCTACAAAATAAAACTCTCGAGTACGAGGTTAAACATACGACTCGACAACATCCTAGTAACATAAAAGGAAAATAACTAAAAACACTCAAAAGCAAATAAAAATGGGTTGCCTCCCATTCAGCGCTATTTTTAAGGTCCTCATGCCGGACCAAGCTCAAAGGAGCTTATGGGACATCATACTCAAATTTACCTCCCTCACTCTCATAAGAGTGGTGTTTGAACTCCTTTCCTTGATGCCCCACCATCATGAGCCCTTTTGCTCTCTTCTCATTCCCAAGTGTTATGGGTCTCAACTCCTTCTTGCCTCTATCTGGAGGAGTCTTACCACACAATTTCTTGAGTTTGGACTTTTTCTTCTTAACTCCTCCTTTCCCTTCTAACTGGACCACGTCCACTTTCTTCACCTCTTCATCCTTCAACTTCTTCACTTTATCCCTATCAAAATAATCAAGAACGTAATGCTTATGGGTTAAATAATCAAGTGAAGGACTAACAAAATCATGAATATCAGAAGGATTAGGGATAGAAGGTGTGTCTTCAACACTAGGATCAATTGCATCCATGCAATACAAGCTCTCATCCTCCTTCGGGTGCTTCATGGCTTCATATAGGGAGATCTTCACTTCTTGATCATCAACCTTCAACGTGATCTTCCCATTTGCCACATCTAGCACCATCCCCGCCGTAGCTAAGAACGGTCTTCCCAAGATCAGGGGTACGTGCTCATCTTCCTCCATCTCTAGCACTACAAAGTCGGCTGGAAAGATGTGTTCTCCAACTCTCACTAGGACGTCTTCAACAACACCTTGAGGTCGAGTAATAGACCAATCGGCTAGTTGAAGCGTCATCATTGTGGGTTGAAGTTCACCACCTTCCAACTTCTTGAAAAGCGACAGTGGCATCAAATTAATGCTCGCCCCGAGGTCGCACAACGCTCCCTTCTTGATCCCGTTTCCGATATCACATAGGATCGTGAAACTACCGGGATCCTTCAGCTTTGGTGGAAGCGCCTTGTGCACTAATGCACTCACCTCGTGGTTCAGCTGCACCAACTTCGGCTCATCCACTCGCCGTCTTTTCGCGATCAAGTCCTTCAAAAACTTCGCATAGTGCGGCATCTGTTCCAAAGCATCATAAAAGGGAATATTAATATGCAGTTGTTTAAAAACATCAAGAAATTTAGCAAATTTTTCATCAAGCTTCTTTTTCATGAAGCGCTGTGGATAGGGGACGGGTATCACAGATTTGGGTACCCCCCATTCATCTCTTTCTGTTTCTTTCACTTTATCCCTTGCTTCCTTTGCCTTTTTCCACTTAGGAACTCTCTCTATCTCCTCAAAGTCTTTCCCCTTCTGGGACTCATCTCCTTTAGGCTCAATCTCTTCTTGGGGCGTCTCAGAATCAGCAGGCATCTGAGGACCTTCGTAGTTGGTTCCACTTCTTAGCTGGATCGCCTTGCAATGCTCTTTCGGGTTCCCTTCCGGCATTCTATTCACGGACTTTGCAATCTGGCTCATCTGGAGCTCTAAAGAAGTGAACCTTTGATTGTTCTCTTGTTGAGTTCTAGTCCACTCAACATTCATCTTCTGGAGCTCTTGATCTCGATGATCACCCTTCTTATGCAACTCCTTCACATCGTACTCCAAGGATGACAACCGCTTGCTCCCTTCCTCCACCTTCTGAAGGATCGCTCTCAACATCTCCTCGGTTGATGCACCGCCTTCTCCACCAGGAGGTTTAGACCCCGGATCAACACCTGCAGGAACAGTAACACCAGCTTTTGAGTTAGCATAAGAAAAATTATCATTCTTCCTCCATGTGTTTTGAGGAGGCTGCTGGCCTCCTTGAACTCCTTGTGTGTTCCTCCATTGATTTTGAAGTGGCTGAGGGCCTGGAGGCACAAATGGTTGGCCATAAGAAGGCCTTCCATACTGATTACCACCTTGGTAGCCATTCTGATTGTAATACGGACCTCCCATGTAATTGGCTACCTCTTGCTGTCCACTGGGCTGGTCTACTCTCTCATTCTCCACTGCATGCTCTCCACCCAAACTCTTCCCCAACTCGAGGTTGTTGATCTTTTCCATCATGGCCATCAGCAGCCTTCTCGTTCCTTCTCCCTCTTCAACCTGATGCACTCTTTGCAAATCTGCATCTCCACTCCAAGCACCAGCATTCGTGACAATGTTGTCAACGATCTCTCTACACCTCTCTATGCCTTGGTTCAAAAATGCTCCGCCCGCACAAGCGTCTAAATGGTCTTGCCCCGTCTTGTTGGCACCACTATAGAAGAACGCCATAATGTCTCCCTCATTGTACCCGTGCTGCGGGCACTCAATCAGCAAGTTTGAGTATCTCTCCCACGCTTGGCGTAAATCCTCTCCAGACTTCTGGCGAAAGGACGAGATCTCAATTCTAGCCTTGATCGTCCTAGATGGAGGGTAGAATCGCTCGAGGAACAGACGCTCGAGCTCGGCCCAAGTGGTAATACCTCCCCGCGGGAGCGTATTATCGTACCACTCCTTAGCTAGTCCCGTCAGTGAGAATGGGAACAGCCTAAGCCTCTTGGCATCTTCAGACATGCCATTGTAATTGAATGTTGAGGCTATCATGAGAAAGCTCCTCAGATGTGTATGAGGATTCTCCTTCCCGATCACTCCTTTGAACTGATTCTCAGTCAGCAGCTTTAAAATCCCCGGTGATATCGAGAAGTTGTTCGCCTCAACAGGAGGTAGAGCTACTCCGTCATAGTACCGCTGTGGCTGCGCTGCAAACCTCCCTCGAATCGCCATATTATGATCTACGTTCTGAGGAACGTATTGAGGATTAGCAGCTGGTGCGGGTACTTGTTGGGGTGGTGGTTGGTAAACAGGTGGTTGGTTATAGACTGGTGGTGGATGATATGGATACGGTGGGTAAGGGTAAGGTGGGTATGGGTAGTGTTGGTATGCTGGGTTATGGAAAGGGTTATTCGGGTTTTGTGGGTAAGCAGGATTGTTCAGAGGATTTGGGACTAGGTTCTGAGCTGGATTGTTTACATTTTGTGCACCCGGGTTCTGGCTTTGACTATCCACGAACTGGTCTTGATTCTGACCACCACTCCCTCCAGAGCCATCAACCCGGTCTACTGCCTGATTGAACTCGTCAGCAGCATTGTCCAACTCATTATTGAGGTCCATTGGTCCCTTCCCTAAGTCGGCAGCGTTCATCCTTCTCAAGAAGGCTCGGTTCCTTCTGGCTATTGTCTCAGGATCTGCAGGTAATCTCTCTTCGCTCGTGTTGCCTTGTGAGCGTGTTCTCATAAACCTGACACACTAGCAGAAGGATCAAAACGCAACTGCCGAATGGATAGAAAAATAAAAATAAAAACAGAAATTAAATCACCCACTACTAACTACTAAGCTATCGACAAGTCCTATTCAAACATACAACGCCATTCCCCGGCAACGGCGCCATTGACTTGAAGCGACTACACTAGCTTCTACTAGTAGCTACCCCGCAAGAGAACGGGTTCACTGTAGTATGGGCAAGTATAGGGACCAAGTATATCGTACCCAAGGGACAGTGTATATGCGAATAGATCCCTGAAGATCTACGCGTCGTAGTTAATATGAGTGTATGGTTTTTTTGGTTTTTTGAAAAGAGAAAATAATCTAAACTAAATTACTCTACGAATGCGAAAGGAAAATTAAATTAAGTATCTAAGGTGTTTTTCAGATATGAGATGATGATGCTCAGGTTAGGAATCCCTACGTATACTAACGGAGCAGGTACATAATCAAAATAATCGTGACAAACAAGAATTAACCTAAGTAAAAGAATGCAAGGTGAAAGCTCAAGATTCTAAACCCTAATACTTTACCCTAACACTCGACTTCACTAATCCACTAACAAGTTAATGGATTGTGCTCAATTAATGAGACCCTAATTTAACTAAGGTGATGCGGTCGTCCTCCTTCGCTAAACCGGTAAATGAATTAACCTTTCCTAAACCTTCTCGTTAAGACTACTAATTGTTATTGAGTGATGCGGTCGTCCTCTCTCTAACACTTTCGTACTAAATTCAAAGGTAAAGTTCAGATTAATTATAAGAATTCATTAATTAAGAGAATTAAAACTAACGTCACGAATTACTCTAATTACGTACCCACAACCTACTTCTACGAGTTCATCCTAACCTAAGCACGCAAGGGTTTTAGCCGGACATGGTCATAACAAAAATAAAAGCAACAGAAGAAACAACGAATGAAAACATAATGAATTGAATGAAGAAAATACGAAACATGAACTAGGGTTTAAAAAGAAATAAATATGAAGAACTGAAATTGAATTAACTAAAACGAAATTAAAAGCGTTTAAAGGAACGAACTAATGAAAAGAAACTAAGAATTCGTATGCAAAACCTCAACAAAACGTAAAATAAAGCTTGTTCTTCTTCTTCCTCTCCAAAAACTAAGTCTAAAATTATTTCTAAAGGTGGGGATCCTTCAAAACGTGTTTGGACGAGGTATATATAGGCACCGGGTCGAAACGGGAGTTAATGGGCCGAAAATACGCATCCGGAGGCAAAAGTATATGGCGCTCGAGCAAAACGCTCGAGCGGTCCCGCTCGAGCAGTGTAGCTCGAATGATGCATTCGCTCGAGCGGTCGCGCTCGAGCTGCTCGAGCGCTGAAATGACACTGTTACTTTTGGGCGCTCGAGTGATTCGCTCGAGCGGTGGCGCTCGAGCTGCTCGAGCGCAAGAATGGTTCTGTATGTTTGCGCGCTCGAGTAAGGCGCTCGAGCGGTGGCGCTCGAGCAATGCGCTCGAGTGACCTCTAATCCTTCCAAATGATACTTTTCCTCGTCCGCACTAATACCAATCGTATTTCTTCAATATCTTCTCATCCGGGCATCCGTTTGAGTCGATTCAAAGTCCTACGAACTCCGTTTTTCGTCCTCTCTTCACCTATGAGCATCAAAGAGACAAATTTATCAATGTATAGAAATGATGCTAATTTGACTCTAAGCACTAATCGAAAACACTCAAAACATGAGTAAGTTGGGCTCCAAAACATAACAATTTCACGCCTAATCAGTAGCTCATGGGGGCCAACAACGATGAAGCCATGTTGCACGAGCTGGAGTTTCTAGAGGAAAGAAGACTGTCCGCAGAACAGAAAAATATAATCTACAAGCAGCGGGTGGAGAAGTATTTCAACTCGAAGATCAAGATCCGAGAACTCAAGACAGGGGACCTCGTCCTACGATTAATGGTCGGGCAGCCCAAGGGTGCATTTGGCCCGAATTGGGAGGGGGCCCTGAGAGTCTCCAAGCGCCTAGCCAATGGGGCTTACAAGCTCGAGAGCCTCGAGGGCAATCCGGCCCAATACCCTTAGAACGCTTCACTTCTCAAAAAATACTAACAGTGAGAACATACCCGATAGTCGAGCAGATTGTCAAACTGTAACGGGTGTAACCCGCACTCCCTTTTGCCCGCTTGGGGCCACATTGTAAATGTGTCGTACAATCAATAAAACTGGGTGTTAATTCAATCTTGTATTCGTGAAGTCGCTACCCGACAATTGGCTAAAGTACTTCACTCATTAATCATTTGATTATCCATTTAATTGAATTGTTAATTCAATCTTGTATTCGTGAAGTCATTGCTCGACAATTGGCTAAAGCACTTCACTCATTAATCATTTGATTATCCATTTAATCGATTGTTAATTTAATCTTGTATTCGTGAAGTTGCTAGTCGACAATCGGCTAAAGCGCTTCACTCATTAATCATTTGATTATCCATTTAATCGATTGTTAATTGAATCTTGTATTCGTGAAGGCGCTAACCGCTAATCGGCTAAAGCACTTCACTCGTTAATCATGGGATTATTCTTTTAATCGATTTTTAATTCAATATTATATTCGTGAAGTCACTGCCCGTCAATCGACTAAAGCACTTCACTCATTAATCATGTGATACTCTTTTAATCGATTGTTAATGCGTTTTTATATTCATTTCATATTGGGACGAGTACGAAGACTAAGGGGGCAGGATAAAAGAAAAGCGGACACAATACTTAAAGGGTCAAAAGAGAGGAATGGAAAGGAAAGTTACAATAGTTGATGCCCGAAGGCCAACATGAACAAGTAAAACAATTACAAATTTTCATATTCAAGAAGGGGGAAGCCCGATATCCCCATCACCACCAATGGCTGGCTCACCACCCATCGCAGCCGTCCCCTCGGCCACCACCTCATCGACAGAAGGATAAATGAAGGCCTCCACATCGGCAATTAATGACAGGTTGACCCTGCGGTCGGTCAAATCCTTCAAAGTGAGCTCGTATTCACCCGGTGGCGGATTCGAGGTGACATAGTCCTTCAAGTCCTCGAGGGGGCCGGAGAGGTCGGCCTCAGGGTTCTTCTTGAGAAAGGAGCGGATGAAGTCGGCATAGGCATTAATGTAGATCATGGTCCCAGCCAACTCCTTCTCGCCCTCCAGCCGGGCTCGCTCGGTGGTCACCCGGTTCTCAACCTCTAGGGCAAAGGAATGTCGCGCCTTGTCGAATTCCTCCCTGGCCGCGGCAGTGGCCCGGATCGGATGGTGGCCTACCTCATCTTGTCGCGAGGGTGATATTGTCCAGGGTTTTCTGGCAGTTGCACGTCCAGGATCGGGGCAGGTTCACCACTGCCCGATGGATATTCTCAGGCCATGTCTCGGGGACGGCCTCCCATATGGTGGATCCCGCGACCGGATGAACTAGAGGACTTCGGTCGGGGGCAAAGGGTCGGGTCTGCGAGTAGCAAGATGATGAGAAAATAGGAATGCGTATGTTAAAATAGGGAAATTGATACTTACGTGAGATGGTTCCTCCAACCCAAGAACGAGAAGTCGCTCCTGTCGCGGAAGGAAGAGCTCGGGCTCACAACCACAGGCTCAGCGGTGACGCCCACCAGGCCTCCCGATCACCTTGGCTGTGATACTGAAAATAATGGCATCTCCGCCCCGAGGCTTCACCGAGTAATAACCCCCATTCATCTCACCGGCGGAGGCTACCTTATAGTACAAATGGTTTATCTCTTCGGGGAACGGCATTCGATGGAGTCCCCGCCGCCCGAGCGCGATCATGGCTCCCAACAAGTAGCTCCAGCCATTGGGCGTGATCTATGAGATCGATAAATTCCACGCGGCGAGCAGCTTTGAAATCGCTAGATGGAGTGGGAAGCGGAGGCCCGCGTGCATGGTATCCGCGTTGACAGCGATGAGCCCGTCGGGCGGCTGGTCGGCGTGTTCGTTGCCCGTCGAGGTATAGAAATGAATGTCAGCGGGACCTCGAATTCTCTGTATAAACTTGTGAGGTCCGCATCCACGGGCAGATAATTGGCACGGTGAGAAGTGCCGAACTCGGTCACATTGGCTTCCCGATACGAGCAGGCAGGACACTCACATCTTTGCCCGTGTATGTACTTGGCATAATCGAGTTGCATCAACCTGCTGTCTGAATAGTGGACGGGCTCAGGGATCTTGTCCTGATCGCGGCCAGTGCCTGGTTCAGCCACTGGCGGGTAGATGGCGATGGGGGTCGCGCTAAGAACGGGAGAGGGCTCATACGGTCGAGGGCATCGGCGAAGGCGTCAACGTCCGTTGAAGTGCCTTCACCTTCTCGGGCGGCAGCCTTGGAGGTGTCTTCCCCAGCACGGCGGAGTGACCTCTCGGCAGCAGCGGCAGAACTGGTACACGTGGATGGCCTCCACACTCTCCACAGAGTCGCCATGTTTAGAAGGAAAAGAAGAAGAGGAAACAATGGCGGAGATTTACCTTAAAAATTTGAGAAATGGCCGGAATCCAGAAGGAGAGCGGAGGAACGATCACCGAAAAATCAAAATTTTGCTAAGGGGTGCTGAGATGAAAAGAGTGAAAAATGAAAGTAAGGGCTGGGATCCCCTATTTATAGAGAAATAGGGGAGGGACTAAAATGCAAGAAAACGGGGTCAAATTTAGAATTAACCCAAAATAAAGGGCGCATGCACAGTACGCGCCGATTGATTGGGCAACAAGATCGACAGACGTGACGTTTGGGATTTTGCGTATCAAGCACACCAGCTGATGACTTCAGTAGGAACAGAATACGAGGCGACGACTCGGAATACGGAATATCGCCATTATTACGGAGTCACGAGAAGAACCAGCCCGCCACCAGACAGTGTCACCTCTCCGATGACGGGCTGGTGGGGTAATTGTTACACCCGATAATATCACCCGACCAGCGGGCACGCAAGTTGACCGTTTAGGACGAGGCAAGGAAGGAAAGACGTCAGCGAGAGCAGCCAGACCGTCGGGCTAAGAGCTGGGGCAACAGCGGCAACGAGCTTCTGGCGGGGATCGATGAGGCCCCGTCGGCTAGCGGGTAGGTTTCTATCGATCTTATTGGACTTTCTACTCGCTACCCGCAGACGGCCGTCGAGGGATACCCGCTAGAGGATCACTACCCATCTACCAGGAGACCCATCTACAGACGTTGTCAACTCCTAGGCCCGTCCTGTCCCATCGGACATGCGGATGTGACAAGGTCAGAGTAGGGCCAGTAGGAGGGGTCTCTTCAATAGAGGTCAACGGGGCTACGTGGCGCACCTCCATTGGTCCATAGAGGGGGCGATAGTCAATCATGACTGAACAGCTAGGATTTAGTGGGGTCCGTGGGCAGATCTGATCAAGTGGGTGAACCAACCTTGTACACTATAAATAGGGCATTAAGTGCCCATTTGTAGGACACATCTCACTTATTGCAAAGACTCCCTTGAGAGTTCATTTACTACAACATTTATTGCTTTCAGCTATTATTTCGTATAAATCCTTCTCGCTAGGAGTCCGATGGCAAGTTCATCACGAAATCGCTGTCAACAGCTAGTAATACACTTTTGCTCATGCGGTAACACTCGTTTGTTCATACAGTAACATAATTTTTAGCAGTATGAAAAATGGGCGATCATTTGACTCACAATTTTTTGGAATTTTCTATTTAAAATATTAACACACATTTGTTCATGTGTTACTACATGAACAAATGAGTGTTACTACAAGAACTAATCAGTGTTACGATATGAGCTAGTAACACACTTTTGCTCATGCGGTAACACTCGTTTGTTCATACAGTAACACAATTTTCAGCAGCATAAAAAATGGGCGACCTGTTTGACCCGCCTTTGACCCGCGAATTTTGATTTAATTTATATAGAAAGCAACCGCCAACTGGGTAGGGTTTGAGCATATTGCACGGATCAGACTTTGTGCAATATTCATATTAGACTTTGTCTTATATATTATATCAATAGTATTGCTAATATAAACTAATCAAGAAGATACAACTGCAAGAAAATATACCATTTTTAACCGAAATAGTGAAATATAATTTAAAAAATTCCAATAAAAAAATTTGTATTGGAAATCGCCTATAAAATTTTCTAATCATATAGGTATTTTCATTTCTTACCTACAAAGAATATGTCCACATAATTTTTGTAGGCAAATTGTTTATATGTAAATTTCTGTAAGTAAATTTTTTGTTAATAATTAATGTTTAAAATTTTATTTCATAAACAAATTGTTTGTAAGTTAAGAAATGAATGTTTCTACATTATTAAATGACAAAGTCTAATATGCAATATTGCACCAAGTCTGACCCGTGCAATTTGCCCAAACCCTACCCGCTTTCTTTCTATATAAATTAAATCAAAATTCGCGGGTCAAAGGCGGGTCAAACGGGTCGTCTATTTTATATACTGCTGAAAATTGTGTTACTGTATGAACAAACGAGTGTTACTACATGAGCAAAAGTGTGTTACTGCTTTAAATAGAAAATTCTAAAATTTGCGGGTCAAAAGCGGGTCAAACGATCACCTATTTTTCATCCTGCTAAAAATTGTGTTACTGTATGAACAAACGAGTGTTACTGCATGAGCAAAAGTGTGTTACTAGCTCATATCGTATCACTAATTAGTTCTTGTAGTAACACTAATTTGTTCATGTAGTAACACATGAACAAATGTGTGTTACTGTTTTAAATAGAAAATTCCAAAATTCGCGGGTTAAACGATCGCCCATTTTTCATACTGCTGAAAATTGTGTTACTGTATGAACAAACGAGTGTTACTGCATGAGCAAGAGTGTGTTACTAGCTCATATCATAGCACTGATTAGTTCTTGTAGTAACATTCATTTGTTCATGTAGTAACACATGAATTATTTTATCATGTAGTTTTTTATCGTTCAGATTCTTCTAATTTCATATGGTAACACATGAATAAGAATTATGATGTTATGATTATCTAATAATTAAAAAAATTTGTGTTTATCAAGTTTTTCTTCTTTATGATTTAAACCTCTACTTTTTCGTGATTCCACATTGTTTCTGATATAGTAACACATACGTACTCTTACAATAATACTCACTTGCCCTTAAAGTAACACATACCTGAGAGCGAATTTTTTTGTTTGCTTTTGCACAATTTTTTGGGAAGATCTGTTTGACCCGAATTTCAATGTTGACCCGCGGATTTTTAGAATCCTTCCTTATTTGCGCAAAATTGCGTCGTGCAATATTGCACAAGAGACCTACTCTTATTAGATTATTTTGTAGGTAAGTCTAATTTTTAAGGTAGTTTTAATTTTGTAGGTAATTTTTTTAAGTATACTAATTGGATTAATCATAAGGGAATAGAATTTAACACCAAGAAAATATAAAATATGAGAAAAATTATGAAGTGGTAATTACTCAGTTTTATGGCCAAGCGAATACCATTATTTTTATGGCCAAGCAAACAAATTCCGAATTCTTTAATTCTATAGGGTTGAATAAAAATTAGATTGACCTTTTGTTTTGATATAATTGTTATGCTTAGTGTGTGACTCGTTGGTTTTAGGGGGTTGGGATTAAAAAAAGACCGGCCTTGTAGTATGAAAACCAACTCATCGCTTCATATTATGTGGATCTAAAGAACCTGTCAAGATATGACAAATTGGTCATATCTTTGTAGCAACTGAATTTTTTTTTACAATTAAACTTTAAGGAATTCTAAGTTTAAAACAAAATACAGAACAAGAGTGTGGATAAATGGAAGGGTGAGAGAAAGAAATAAAAAAATATCAATGATATAGAATTCCAATATGTAAGGTCTACGAGTCCTCTCATAAAAGACAGTGTAATAGTGCATCAATACTAATTGATTCATCCATAATGAAATATTAAATGAATCCTTCTTATAGATTATATAAGAAAAAACTTAAGAGCTTCGAGCCAATAAACACTAAGAAGATTGACTCAAGGATAAATTAGATTAGAAGCTTCGTTGTAGAATTCTGACCTAACCATTTAGTACGAAGTGGTGGGGACGAAGGTAGGGTTGTAAACGAATCAAATAATTTTGGTTCGATTTGGTATTTGTATTCGAAATTCGGTATTCATATTCAAAATTTTATAATTCGAATTTGGGTACAAATAATTTTGTTGATTCGATTAGTTATCAAATACAAATACAAATACTATGATATTTGATTCGATATTCGTAAATATTCGATTAAATATTCGGTTAAATATATAATTACATAATTATATATTAATAGTAATAATAAATATAATTATTTATAAATTTAAGTTCATTATAATTATTTTAACCTTTATAACTTCATCCAACAAGTGGGCTTGTAGGCAATTCTTAATTAAATATTTTAATTAAAAACATATAATGTAATTTAATTATTAAAAAACTTAACTACTTAAAAAAGAATTATAGTTCAACACTCTTAATTTGATTATTAAAGTGTTTTTCCATGAATTTGATAAAAAAAAATTCATTTACTTATTTGATTATGTTATGCAAATTTTTAAGTTTATAATGAGATTGTGAATTCAAACAATGACAATTTTGAAATGAATATTTGAATATTGGCAAAGTATTATGTGAATAATACTCACTGTAAATATTACCGTGAACAACAAATTACTAATATCTGACGAAGTGGTATAACTCAAGTCAAATGGTTAAAATCCCACTACCTATGATACAAAGGTCGTGGGTTCGAGCCACAACTTTATCTGTTGGTGATCGGTTCTAATCGCGTGGATTAGTGGCTGTTTTAATTCGGTTTAGGATCATCAAACAAGAACGTGTGATTGATTATCACCGTAAATGATAAATCGAAGGTTCGGGTTGTGAAATCGTAAATACGTGCGTTGGATTTGTATTTATTTCGTGTGTATGCACGTTTTAGTGTATTTGTGTGTGTTTTGGGAGTATTTGTGTATTCAGAGGCGGAGCCTTTCAATGGCTTGAGGGGGCTTCAGCCCCTCCAAACTTGGTTCCAAACATATATATAAGTATTAGTTAAATATTAATTATATATTAATAGTCTCCATAAATACTTAAAAGGTTTTCACTAATTCAATTAAAATGCCTAAATATTATAAATATTTGTTCTTTTTCTTGCTTGTTACACTATAATAATAACAATCTCCACATTATTTATTTGAGTATACATGATGTAAAACATCAACCACTTTACAATATTTTTTTTTAATAGAACAACTTTTAGTAAACATAATTAACATCATTTAGTAAAACAACTCATACCCTCTATACTCTTTCATTCACAATCTTTCGTAAAAACTTGTACCCTTTAAATTTATGGTATTTATTTCTATTTGTATGTAATTATATGTTATATCTCATTATTTACAATATTTGAAATTTAATACAAGTAAAATTGGAATATTTGGGGTAAAATACATTAAAATGATATGTATTAAAAATTTAGTAAAAAAAGGCCAAAATAACTTGTAAACAAAGATAAAAACGGAGGAAGTATAAATTATGATTGATAAGTCTAATTTTTATTTCTAGCCCCCCATCTAAAATAGTCTAGCTCCGCCCCTGTGTGTATTTGAACTTGTATTTTTTAGCTGGAGAACAATATTTATACAGACCACCAAGTAGGTGGTGTACATGACTCTTGGACTTCCTAGCCTGCATGTTTGACACGTGTCCTTTGACCTTGTTTGACCTTATCTAAGCTGAAACTTAGTTATAAAGTCTTGTCTTTGGTCTTATCTCAGATTCATTATTGTTCGTCTTGATGGCTTGATTAGTCTAGCATTATCCCTTTGTAGAAGTTGTTCGCATTTTGTGTGCATGGTTCGGAAGTTGTTCGCCTCTTTGCCCCTTGTAGATGAACTCTGGGATCTTTGTTCTTTGTTCGTCAGATTTCTAGCAGGTTATGAGACTTGGTATTGTACACCTCGTGTTGGTAGAGACGCTGCCTCGTGACAATATTGTTCGTTATCAATGACATGGCGTAGGGATCATATCTAATCCCGGATCTCTGGACTTGTTCGTATAAGGTTATTCGTCGAAGAAGTTGCTCGTCACATTATACACTTCCCGAACTAGCTTATGCACTCCCTTTTTAGTTTATTTTTATTTAGCCCTTAAATTTTCTTCGCCAATATAAGATGTCCGCCTATCAACAATTGCCCCCTATTCTGGCCAGATGTTGTTTAGCAACTGTGTGCCGAGCAACTGTGGTCAGGATATCACTTTGATGATGAGATAGGCCGAACTTCATTCATCTTGGCCGAACAACATTGGTAGCATCTTTTCATCTTCCCAGAATTTGGGGGTTATCCGATGATGACGTGGGCGGCATGATTATGCATCACCCACGTGCAAACAATCCGGAGGTCACGCGCCCCTATATTTGCATATAGGTCCTTCGACTTTTATTCTTGCTCGAAATTGACCCCGTTTTCTTTCATTTTGGTCCAAATTTTTGGGGAAATTACGGGTTTTACCCCATTTTTTGGCCTGGGTATAAATACAAGTGGGAATTGAGATATTTCCCACTCTTCTTATTTTCCTCAGAATTCCGACGAATTTGCCATATTTTTCGGCGACTCCTGAGCTTCTCCGGTGCGATTTATTGCTTTCTCAAGGTATTTAATTCAATTTTAATCAATCCTTTTTCTTTTGACTTTTTTCTTCATTTCCTTTGTCTTAAAAACTGGAATCATACTCCCTTCAGGAGAATTCGCCTTTAGTCTTCCCTTTCGAATATTCACCAAAAAAATCATCCAACAACCTTCTTCCTCTCAAAATTCAATGTCCTCTCATTCAAGTAGAAAAACCCCATCAAAAGTTCTTGAAGTTGATCCTTTGAGAGTAATCACATACGGTGATCAACCCCCTTTTGAGGTATCATCAGAAATTCAACAAGAAATCGGCGTCCAGGGGTCCGATGCCGATTCAAGGAATCAATCGGGCGAGGAGAAATCAAATAATTCAACCCGCGAGGCGAGCGAATCTGAATCTTCGAGTTTAGATTCCGAGGAAGAAGAGGATCCCGAGTTTGACGAGCTCACTAGAGAATTTTTGGAAGGGATTGGGTTTCCAAACCCTAGATTCATGGAAAACGAAATTCCCGTAGGAGTTATTTGCCCCTTCAAGTGGCGAACATACGTTGATAGATAAGCGAACAACTTTCCAACCCCTCGAAGGCGTAAATTCAAATCTCCTAGGACCAGATTTCAGGCATCTAGGATCAAAAGTTCTGTTCTCCAAGAGGACTTGGCGAGCATACGGGAGACTTATCAGATCCCATTTGACATTTTTATGTGGGCTCCCAAAAGGAAAGAGCGAGCAGACCGTCCTCCTCCAGGGTGCACAGCGATCAATATTCATACCCTCATGGCTGGATTAAGGCTTCCACTCCCTCCCATTGTTGGTCGTTTTTTGGAGGCGACCAATCTGGCGATCACCCAGATCACCCCCATTGGCTGGATGAACCTTCTAGGCCTAATGAGCATGTTCGCTTGACTATATCAAAGTGTACAGCCGATGAAGAAGGTTACTATTATCTGAAAGCTCGCCCAGGGTTGAAAGTTGTCGAGGGGGTGCCGAACAAGATTCGAGATTGGAAACATCAGTTTTTCTTTATTGAGGGTGATTGGCGAGCAGCTGCCAACGAGCACGGAAACAATATCCGAATCCAAACTCCAGATTCTTATGGAGTGCTTCATCGTGAGCCCAATTGTATGTATTGACTTGTACAAGTAGGACTAATTTTAACTTCTTTTCTCTTTTATGCAGGTCCTCGACTCTTGAAGTGGGCCAGTCAAGACGAGGAGGTCAACTCATAATTTCTTTTCACTTCCTGCCTTGTTTCTCTTTGCAATTCTTCGGAGAGGACCGTAGAGTATCTTAACCAGGATAAGTGTAAAAAAGTTGCTCGCCTTTACACTTATCCTCATCATTTGGAAGCTCAAGCCAAAGTTCCTCCAGGTAGGAATTACATCCCTATTTCAATACTTGTTCGCTTGATAATTACTTGCTCGTCTAAATATTACACTTATACATTTTTATTTTATTTTTTTAGCTGAGCAGGTAACTGTTGCCGTCACCCCAAGCTTTGCTCTCCTAGAACAAAGGGTATTCGAGATGGCGCCGCCAAAGGGTAGAAGAGTGAAGGGGGATCCTCCGTCTAAAGTGTTGGCAATGACCAATAAATCCTATGCTGCCGAGCAAGTTCAACAGACTGCTCTTCCACCTAGCTCATCACCAATACCCGTTCCCACCTCCTCGCCTCATGGGCCAAAAAGGCTAAACAAAGGGGACGGTTCATACATTTCCCAACCACCCTTAACAACTGATAAGGGGAAGGAAAATGTAGGCGGGTCCTCTGCTCGTTTGCCAACTGAGGAAGCTGTTCGACATACTTCCATCGAGAGGGTGGACAAAGGAGGCATGACGAGCAAGGATAGACATACTCCTCCTTGCGGACCCGAGGATATCACTTACCTCAGATGGGACGGAGCAAAATTCGCCGAGTAAGTAATTCTCATCTCGATTTCTTATTAAAGAATTCTGAAAATAAAATCTTCTAAGTTCCATAATTTTTCTTGCTCGCAGGTACCGGCCCAATGATCACTCGGGACGAGCAGATGTGGTTCATCAGTTTGCCTGCTCGAAGACCCCGGTGAATATTTGTGATATTCCCGGTGAACATGTTCGTCGTGCTACTGAGTTAATTGCTCGCGCCTGGTCGAGACCCTTGGACAAAACCGCTCTTGCCCAAGGAGCCATTGACAACTTACATTTGTCAATGATGCAGGCTGCCAACTCACTCGTGTCCGCCCAAAGAGGAGTGGCCCAAATGGCGAAACTGGAAGAAGTTGCCCGCCACCACGCAGCAACTGTTCGCAAACTCACTGAGGAAAAAGAAAAGATAGTGAACAACTTCAATAGCCAGATCGCTCGGCTCAATAATCAACTTAAGTTGGCCGATGATATTGAGAAGAAGTGTATAGAAGATTATCAGCTGGTGTCTGCCGAGCTCAAGGAGAAAAAGGCCGAGCTACTCTCTTCACAGCCTGAACTGGAAGAAGAGAGGAAGAAGAGGGAAGAAACCGAGGCCGAACTTGCTCGCCTAAAAGAACAGATGGCGGGGATGCCCACCAGGGAACATATCAAGCAAGAATTCCAACTTCGAAGTGGCCCTATTACTAATTTGGGCTATATCTGCGCGTATGCTGACTGCATCCGCATGGCCAGCTCGTACGAGGTATCCAACATGGTCACGGAATTGGGGAAAGATCTTGTTGAATTTGTCGAGCACTATCCCCCTCCAAACAGCATCGAGCTGCAACTAGAAGACATGGTGGATTATGGGATCAAACTTGAAAACTTTGACCCAAGCATCACCATTACCCGTCCCCCAGTTCCAGTCGACGACGGCGAGCAGGCTGCTGATGATCCCCAAGCCATCGCCGACGAAGAGCAGAGAGTGGTTGAAGACTTGGCCAGAAGCATGATTGTTGATCCTTCAGCCGAGCAAACCCAAACTTTACCCGAGAACGAGCAGCATCAGGAGTAGAACTTAGTATTCTCTGATTTAAATTTTTGTAAAAGCTGCTCGCTAGTTTTTTGTAATCCACCTCCCTGTCTTTTGTACTTCTTTTTTTAGGCTTAATGCCTTATTAATATTAATGGAAGTTTCTTTTGTTCGCTCATCTTCTTTATATGTTAATTGCTTTCACATTATTATTCAATGCTTTCGCAATTATAACATACAATGTTGGGCTTTGTTCGATTTGAACTTTGCCTTTTAGTAGAATATGGGTTTGGCCTTAGGTTCTGCTCATCTTAAAAGACGAGCAACCTTTTAATGGCCTTGATCCTTAAAAATGGACTTGAACATTGAGCTTTAGACTTATCTTCCAACGAACAACTATATTTACATCATGAAAATTTACAAGTATTTTAAAATTGTTCATCATTAACATGTACAAATTGACAAACAACTTCGAACACTAACAAAAACCTCTTGCTCGCTTATAATATTTTTGCCGAGCTATTCTATCTAGAACTAAAAAATTCGAACAACACCAAACTATACAATGTGCCGAGCAACTTTTCATTCTAAACTTAGCAAAATTTTCAAAAAATTAGGCAAGTTTTTTATTTATTTGGTTCACTTGCCCCCTAAGATACATGTTCGCCCAAAAGTTGAACTTGTTCGATCTATTGATAGTACTTCTTCAGATGTACAGCGTTCCAGGAGTATTGGGTCGGTTTGCCATCCATGTCTCCGATATTGTATACACCATTAAGGAATTTTTCCGTTATACGATACGGGCTTCACAGATTTTGTAAGTAAAAACATTCAAGTACATAAGCCTAAATGATAATGAGATATTATCTTGGGCAAAACATCTGTAGAGTTCATTTCATTGAAAAAAAAAAGGTGAAGTACATATTACATGAAGTCTACTATCAAAAGTTTCAAACTTAAAGACACCTGGGACTTATAAACAAATGCCCAGCAAAAATACTAACTTCTCAGATGGATTCGAAAATGGGTTCAAGTCCATACTGCTTGAATACTCTTATCTTTAGCTCATTCTTCCTCTCCATCATCTCCTTTGAATGTCCTCTGAGTCCAAGATGCTCACACAAGGATGTCCACTCTTCAGTGATCCTTTCTCTATCAACAGCACCAGTTGCATCTTGAGGAGACCAGTAAGTGATTTGCTCAGGGGCCTTCAGGGCTTGATCAGGGAAGGCATCATTCCAAGCATCACTGATCTCAGGATAGAGTTTAGGATAGGCATCAAACAACCATGAGTTGAAAACTTCTTGAGCATTGTCTCTTCCTAACTCTCCACTGACATAAAAGGAATACACAAATTCCCTTTTAGCAGTCTCCCAAGCATCATTTAGCTTCTTAGGAACCCAGGCATCATGATGAGGAAATCTGTTCTGAGATGGAGTGATTTTGTCTCTCTTCAGCTTAGCAGCCCACTTTTGATAACCACTCCTGAACTTCTTTGAAGTAGTTTTATCAAATGTGGCCAGCCTCTCCTTCCTTTTCCTCTCAGCTAGCTCAGCAATTGTCTCTATCTTCCCAACCACCTTATCTCTCCTGTCCTGCTGCTGAGCTGTTAGCTTCCTTGTTCTCTCGTTCATTCCTCCAGCCTCTTTGATTAGCTCAGTGAGCTCTGTGACTCTCGTGGGTGCAGACTTAGGAGGTTCAGAAGACAAAGGTTCAGGATTGAGAACGGGGAGTACCTGAACTTCATCAGTAGAGGTTGTGGACTTAGCTGCCAACCTTCCTGAGGTTCTTGTCTTTTTGGCAACCTCTGCTGAGAGGGCATCAGATGCCTCTCTCTTTGTGGTTTTCCCCTTCTTTGCAGCTCTTTCCTCCTTCTCTTTCAGATGCTCCTCTTTGAAATTTGATAGGTCAGCTGAGGAGGTCTCTTTGCCCTTCTTGGCTTCTGCAATCTTCTGTGCTTCAGCATCAACCTTCTTCAGAGTGCTCTTCACCTGTTGGCCTTTCTCAAAATCAGGGGTTTCAAGGATAATGTTCATCTTATTTTTTGGATCAAGCTTCATGTCCTTAGCACTTATCCTCTTTTCCCCCTTTCCGGCATTAATCATGCACTCAGCCACAGTGATGTTGAGCTTCAGTTGATCATGGGCTAATGCTTTCAGCTCAGTTGAGCAATGATCTACCTCATCTTCAAGCCTCTCAAGGGTTGCTCCAGCTGTCTGCCCAAAATGAACAAATTGTGACAGCTTCTCATCGATCAGCACATTTGTTTTCTCCTGAGTTGGGAAGTCTTCAGCTGCCTTCTTCAGTACTTCTCCCAGTTTAGCTCCTAACTCAGCATGTTTGGCCTCGAATTCAATTAGCTTAGAATTCCATAACCCTTCAACCTTCCCAAGTAGGTCCGCTGAGAAAGCCTCTACTGAGGACTTTAGGTTGATGGATACGTTTTCCACTGAGTCTTTGAGAAACTTAGTTCTGGCCTCTTCTTCGGTCTTCTCCAGCTTCTTCAGGGCATCTATGACCAGTACGCTTTGTCCTTCAACGACATCAATCACCATCTGCTGAGAGTCTTCAACTTTTAGAGTGAGATTCTGAAGTGATGTTGTTGTGGATTCCATGAGTTCATCAACGTGGTCTGAGAGGATAACCATCTCATCCACTTCTTCTTGTACAATCTCCTGGACATCCCTTAGCTGTGCTTGAAGAGATGGAAGGCTTTCTTCTTTGAGTGAGTGAACAGCATCACTCAGAGGAGTTAGGTTGACCACTGCTGGGGGAATTTCAAGAGTTTGAGTACCTGCATGGCAAATAGTGTTAGCTCTAACTCCCTCAGCCTCACCACCTAGGTCTCCTGATGCCTCTATCTCCATAGGGACTCCCTCCTCCTCACTTTTCTCTCTTTTCTCATCCTCACTCTTCTTTTCAACTAAATTTTTCTCAGCCAATTCACCCTTTACAGGGATGATTGCTCTTATCTCTCCACTCTTTACAACAGTTATCTCCACCTCATTTTCTTTCTCATCTGATTCTTCAACTACACCAGAACCAGACACCTCAGTTGACTCCTTAGCCACCACTGAGGGCTGTTGTGGGAGAGCTTCAGTAGGCACCTCTACTGAGCTCTCCTGTGGCAAATTTTGTGCCTCAGTATCCCTTGCCATGGATACATCCTTGGCTGCTTCACCATCACCTTGCTTTGGTGAAGCACCTCCTCCTTGTACAGTTTCTTCTTCCTTCTCCTCTTCACCCTTTTCTTTCTCCTTCTCCTCCTCTTTCTCAGCTGCCTCAATATTTTGCTCAATATCAGCTCCTCCTTCAGCTATAGGCTCAGCTGGCTTCTCTTTCTCACCTTCAGCAGCCTTTTCCATCTCTACATCCTTCCTGGCCTCAGCAATCTTCTCCAGAACCAAACTTTCAAAGATCTTCTCATCACAGAGAAGTCTTGTTTTGTGCATCCCAGCAAACTGCAGTACTTCTACCTCCTCCTTTTTCCATTCCTCTGCATTGCTGCCTCTGATAGCCAGAAGGATTTCACCAAGTCTTCTATCTTTGAGCTGGACAATGAGTCTCAGTCTCAAGAACATGGCTTTGAGTGTGGGAAAGTTGTCAAGTTCAGGGTATTTAGACTCCAAATAGTAAGCTACCTCATCCTTGAGAGTGTCTAGGAATGAGTACTCTTCTTCATCGTCTGAAAGAAGGGAAGGGGTAGGGGATCTGCTTTCAGTTGGCTCCTATGGGATAGACTCCAGGTGAGTTGAGTGTGAATCAGGAATGTTTGGTTCAGTGGAGGTTTGGTTTTGAGTATCAGTGGATGTTGGGTTTTGTTCAGTGGGGGTTGAGGATGTAGGTTCAGAAGGGGTTGAGGGGATGGGTTCAGTAGGGGTTGATGGAATGGTTTCAGTAGGGGTGGAGATGGTTTCAGTGGGGGTTGTTTGGGATCCACTTTCTGGCTGTTGAGAGCCATCAGTGGGGGTTTTGGTTATTGAGGAGATGCGTTTGGTTTTGGCAGGAGTGTGTGGTTTAGTTGTTTTGGGTTTGATGGGGGTGGGTGCAGGGACATCTGAGTCAGACTCAGTTGAGATAATGTTAGGGGAAGAGTCTGGGTTACCTGATGAAGATTCATCAGTAGAGTTGGTAACTCTGACTTTCTTGGAGGCACTGTCCTTCTCCGCCTCAGTAGACCTCTTCTTCTCCTTTTTAGAAGCTTTCTCTGCCTCTGCTTCTTTGTGCTGCGCCATCTTGTCACTCAACTTAACCAGCCTCCTCTTCAGCTTGGTTTTCTTCCCTTCAGTAGGGTTAGCTTCCTCTTCCTCAACTGCCTCTGGGCTTTCCTCAGCAGGCTTGATCATCCTTGTCTCCAGAGCCTTTCCATATTTGAACAAGGCTTTGAGATTACTCCACTTCCTGTCTGGAATCCAGTCCACTCCCAGATCTACATTCTCTATCAGATAGGAGATTTTTGTTGCAAAATTGAGCTTACTAGATAGTTGGGGAGTTTTGTCAGGTTGGAGTTTTGAGTGCTCTTTGTTCAATGCCCTAAAAAAGAACTGTTGCCAGTTGTATGACTTCTCCTTGCTTTCCACAATCGCCTTCATCAGCCTGAGCTTGGGCTTGCTCACTTGCTCTGTGCTTCCTTGGTTTCCCAGTATACATTTTCCAACAACTTTACAGAGAACATTATATACTGGCAAGAGTACATTTATGTTCATTGTTGGATTGTATTTCACCTTCCTTTGCATAATGGTACTGACCCATTCTTCCTCTTCATCCGCGATGCAAGTATCTGGATTCGGACCTTCAGAGGGGAGATCAAACAACTCCTTCAAATCATCACCACTGACACGGATCTCCTTCTTTATCTTCTGGTGTTCAACTATTTCCATGTCGTCCCTCATCACCTTCTTCGTTCTCTGGAGTATTAGATGAGACCTGATCCTCGAATCAGAATTGGATATATTATTGAAAAACTCAAGAACCTACCTGTCAAAGCAGTTCTTAGGATGAACAGACAAAAACTTCTCTAACCCAGCAGATTTAAGCAACTCTAGGGCTTCTTTGATATGGGTAAATTCTGGTTTGGATTCTATCTCAGGATTATCAAAAACCACAATGGGTTCATACCAGAAGTTTTCATTATTAGTAAGGAAACTAAGATTTAGTTTTGCCATTTGAACGAAAGGGGTTTGAGAGAAAATTTGCAGAGTGTATAGGATAGATAGAAAGTGTTTGCTTGAAAGTGTGTTCGAAAAGGTTCTTAGGCTGAAATTTGGGGCTTTTATATGAGAAATGAGCGATTAGATTGACTGAAAAAACAACGTCTGAGATTGATTTGGTTTGAGATCGTGGATAGTCCAAGAGTTTAGTGGGGAGTTTTTAAGATATCTTGACGGTTAGAAAAGAACCGCCTAAAATGAATGGTAT
The DNA here is from genome assembly GCA_947034835.1 of Ballota nigra. Classification (NCBI taxonomy): domain Eukaryota; kingdom Viridiplantae; phylum Streptophyta; class Magnoliopsida; order Lamiales; family Lamiaceae; genus Ballota; species Ballota nigra. Next base: position 59,436,401 of record OX344725.1, read on the forward strand.
GGATTGAAAGGGTTGGTAGCCGGAAGGTCACATCGTCCGGGTTTTAAGGCGCGTGAGATAGGTAACTGTAAAAGTAAACCTGACTTGTACAACGCGCATTAAATGCTTGCCATACCAAAATCTCTTCGAAAAAGTGTAAGAAAGATTTAATTTTCAGAAAGCACTCATTAGTAATTTTATTGAATCAAAATATATTTTAAAAACTAAGAGGCTTTAGATTTGTAAAACAATAAGTATAAACTTTTTACCTCCACTGAGATTCGACCTCATCTGATATTCAGACCTCTTCTGAGATGAGGAGCTTCTTTTGAGAAAGATTCTCTTCTAAATATGAACCTCCACTGAGTTGAAGGTAACTCTTCTGAGATTAAATCCTTTCTTTACTCTCCTGGATCTAGGAGTCCAAGCTCCACTGACAACTCTTGAAACCTTGCTTCAGCCAAGGGTTTAGTGAAGATATCTGTCTTCTGCTTGTCAGTGTGGATTTTGAGCATTTTGATGTCCTTCTTCTCCACATGATCTCTGATGAAATGATGCCTTATATCCACATGTTTGCATCTTGTGTGGAGAACTGGATTTTCTGAAATAGCAATTGCACTATTGTTGTCACAGAAAATAGGGACTTCATTGGCAAAGATATTGTAATCTCTTAGTTGTTGTCTTAGCCAAAGGATTTGAGCACAACAACTTCCAGCTGCCATATACCCAGCTTCAGTAGTGCTTGTGGCTACTGAGTTTTATTTCTTGGAGAACCAAGAAATCAGCTTACTTCCCAAGAATTGACAAGTGCCTGAGGTTGATTTCCTGTCAATTCTACATCCTCCATAGTCAGCATCTGAGTATCCTGTGAGTTCCAGATTGTCATCTGAGGGATACCACAATCCCATATTCACAGTACCCTTAAGATATTTGAGAATCCTCTTAGCAGCTTCCAGATGACTTTTCTTGGGGTTGGCTTGATATCTTGCACAAATCCCAACTGCAAATGTGATATCAGGCCTGCTTGCTGTGAGATACAGTAGAGATCCAATGATGGCTCTGTAATGAGTCTGGTCTACTGATTCACCATCTTCATCTGGTTCCATCTTGGTGTTGGTGTTGAGTGGAACTCTTGCTACTTTGCTGGTCTGGCATCCAAACTTGTTGATCAGCTCCCTTGTATATTTGGCTTGATTGATGAAGATTCCTTCAGGAGACTGCTTAACTTGAAGTCCTAGGAAGAAATTCATTTCTTCCATCATAGACATCTCAAAATTTCCCTTCATCAGTTGAGAAAACTTTTCACAGAGGACTTGGTTGGGACAACCAAAAATGATATCATCCACATAGATTTGTACAAGCAAAGTGTCCTCTCTTTTTGTGATTTTGAATAGAGTTCTATCAACTCTCTCTTTGATGAAACCATGATCCAAAAGGAATTGTGACAAAGTATCATACCAAGCTCTTGGAGCCTATTTCAGTCCATATAGAGCTTTTCTCAGTCTATATACTTTGTGACTTTCTTCAAAACCTGGGGGTTGCTCCACATAGACTTCTTCATTGAGTACTCCATTCAAGAAGGCACTTTTAACATCCATCTGGTACACCTTGAATTTCTTGTGAGCAGCATATGCAAGAAATAACCTTATTGCCTCCAATCTGGCTACTGGGGCAAATGTTTCATCATAGTCAAATCCTTCAACTTGAGAATAGCCCTTTGCAACAAGCCTGGCTTTGTTTCTAACTATGATATCATTCTCATCCTTCTTGTTCTTGAATACCCACTTGGTTCCTATCACATTGCAGTGATATGGTCTGTCCACCAACTCCCAAACTTGATTCCTTGTGAACTGGTTGAGCTCTTCTTGCATGGCAATGATCCAGTTGGAATCTTGAAGTGCTTCTGCTATGGAACTTGGTTCCTGGTTTGATAAGAAACAACAAAACAAAGCACTTTCTCCATGGAAACTTCTAGTTTTGACTCCTGAGGAAGGATCACCTAGGATTTGCTCAACAGGGTGATCTGAGAGCCAAGTTCTCCTAGGCTGATGCCCTTCAGTAGAGTTTAACTCTTCTGAAGTTGAGTCACTAGATATAGGAATGAAATCGAATTCAGGAAATAAAGCAGAGGGTTGAAGTCCTGAGTCATCATTCAAGGTATTCTCATTTTCAATGGTAATCTCATTGGTTCTCCCTTGAATGATGGGTTCAGTGGATGTCTCAGCTGTGACCACATCTTCATTGACATTACTTACCTCTTGAACTGGGATAGTGTTCATCAGTTCAGTTGCTTGTTCAGGAGAGCTCTCAGGTGAGCTTTGAGGGGTGGTTTGACTTTGGGTGACCTCCTTGAATTGTTGATCTTCTAAATTGTCCCATGTTGGGATGTATGTATCAACATAATTTTCAGGATAGCATTTAGACTTGATACTCAGTCTGGTTAGTCTTTTGCTAATTACCTCCTCATTCTCCTTACTCCTAGACTCAAAAGTAGATTCATCAAAGACCATATGAGGTGTTTCTTCCACAACAAGAGTTCTACAGATGTAAACTCTGAAGGCTCTACTGATTTGGGAATATCCTAAGAAAATTCCTTCATCAGCTTTGCTATCAAAAGCTTTCAGTTGAGTTTTCCCATTGTTGTGAATGAAACACTTGCAACCAAAAATATGAAAATAGGATACCTGTGGCTTTCTGCCATTCCATAATTCATATGGAGTTTTTCCTTGATGTTTGGTTACCATGGATCTATTTTGAGTGTGGCAGGCAGTGTTGATAGCTTCAGCCCAAAATCTTTTAGGAACTTGAGCTTCTGCAAGCATTGTCCTTGCTGCCTCCTTGAAAGTTCTATTTCTTCTTTCAGCTACTCCATTTTGTTGTGGAGTTCTTGCAGCTGATGTCTCATGTGCAATACATAATTCTTTGCAATAATCAGATATAATAGAATTAATGAATTCAGTGCCCTTATCTGATCTTATCTTTACAATGTTTAGGCTCTTCTCATTGCTAACTTTCTTCAGGAGCTCTGGCAGCCTTAGTTGAGTCTCCTTTTTGCTTGCTAGGAATATTGATTAGGCGTGAAATTGTTATGTTTTGGTGCCGGATTTGCCCATGTTTTGAGTATTTTCGACGAGTGTTTGGAGTCAAATGAGTATCATTTTTATAAACTTATAAATTTGTCTCTTTGGTTTTCATAGATGGATAGAGGGCGAAAAGAAGAGTTCGTAGGACTTTGAATCGGCCAAAACGGACTATCGGTTGAGAAGTTATGAAGGTTTTACGAACATGTGTACAGCCAGCGGTCGAGCGCCTCGCTCGACCTCTTGACCCGCTCGACCACCAAGCTCGAATGGGGCGCTCGAGCTGCACCTGCACTCGAGCGTTTTTGCATGTTTTTGGCCAAAAATCGCCAAAATTCGTCCCAAAGCCTATATATACCCCTTCCAAGCATATTTTCACATATCACCACATACCAACACATATTTTTACATATTTTGAGCGAGGAGAAAGCTTGGGAGAGAGATTGGAAGAGTTTTATACGTTGTAATCGAGGTTCTAATTTACGAATTCTTAGTTTTAGTATTTCTTTTGAACGTATTAGATTAATTCTTTCTTTCTTTACTCTTTGAGACGATAAACCCTAGTTTTTCAGATTTATATATATTTCTTTAGAGACTTTAATTTGTTCTTTCGTTTATGTTCTTGATTTCTTTCGTTAATTTAATTATGCATATGATTATTGTTCTTGTGATTGCTTTTATTATTCAAACCACCATGTTAGGCTAGAACCCTTGCATGCTTAGGGTAGGATGAACTCGTAGAAGTAGGTTGTGGGTACGTAATTAGGGTAACGTGTGATGTTAGGTTTTAATTCTCTTGATTAATGAATTCTCAAAATTAATCTAGACTTTACTTTTGAATTTCGTTCGAAAGGTATTAGAGAGAGGACGACCGTATCACTCTTTAACAATGAGTAGACTTAACTAGAGAGTTTAGGAAGGGTTAATTCATCTACCAGTTTAGCGAGGGAGGACGACCGCATCACCTTAGTTAAATCAGGGTCTCATTAATTAAGCACAATCTATTAACTTGTTAGTGGATTAGTGAAGTCGAGTGTTAGGGTAAAGTATTAGGGTTTAGAATCTTGAGCTTTCACCTTGCATTCTTTTACTTAGGTTATTTCTGGCGCGTCACAGTTATTTTGATTATGTACCTGCTCCGTTAGTATATGTAGGGATTCCTATCCTAAGCATCACCATCTCTCATTAGAAAACAACCCTTAGTTAATTCGCTTCTTTAATTCTTTAGTTTAATTAGTTTAGTGTAGTTTTAATTAATCTTTCCAAAAAAATCCAAAAACATTACACTCATATTAACTACGACGTGTAGATCTTCAGGGATCTATTCGCATACACATTTCCCCTTGGGTTCGATAATACTTGGTCCCTATACTTGCCCATACTACAGTGAACCCGTCCGCTTGCGGGTAAGCGACTAGTAGAAGTTAGTATATGCGCATCAAGTCAATGGCGCCGTTGCCGGGGATGGCGTTGTATGTTTTTTGAATAGGACTTGTAGATAGCTTAGTTGTTAGTAGTGAGTGATTTTATTATCTATTTTTATTCTTTATTTTCATTCGTTCGGCAGTTGCGTTTTGATCCTTCTGCTAGTGTTTCAGGTTTATGAGAACACGCTCACAAGGAAATACGAGCGAAGAGAGGTTACCTGCAGATCCTGAGACAATAGCAAGAAGAAATCGAGCCTTCTTGAGAAGGATGAACGCGGCCGACTTAGGGAAAGAACCAATGGACATCAATAATGAGTTGGAAGATGCCGAGAATGAGTTTAACCAAGGGTTGAACCGGGTTGACGGCACTGAGGGCAACACCAGTAAGAACCAAGATCCGTTAGGGGATAGTCAGAGCCAAAACCCGGGTGCACAAAACGTCATCAATCCAGCTCAGAATTTTATCCATAATCCTCTGAACAACCCTGCTTACCCACAAAACCCAAATAACCCTTTCAACAACCCAGTATACCAACATTACCCATACCCACCATACCCTTATCCACCATACCCATATCATCCACCACCTATGTACCAACCACCTCCAGTTCAACAAGTACCAGCACCACCTGTTGCTCCTCAGCCTGTGCCCCAGAACGCAGATCATAATATGGCTATTCGGGGCAGGTTCGCGGCACAACCGCAGAGGTACTACGATGGAGTGGCTTTACCACCTGTTGAGGCGAACAACTTCTCGATTTCCCTAGGAATTCTAAAGCTGCTGACCGAGAATCAGTTCAAGGGGGTGATCGGGAAGGAGAATCCTCATACACACTTGAGGAGTTTTCTCATGATAGCCTCCACATTTAATTACAATGGCATGTCTGAAGATGCCAAGAGGCTTAGGCTGTTCCCATGCTCACTTACGGGAATAGCTAAAGAGTGGTATGATAATACGCTTCCACGGGGAGGTATTACCACTTGGGCCGAGCTCGAGCGTCTGTTCCTCGAGCGATTCTACCCTCCATCTAGGACGATCAAGGCTAGGATTGAGATCTCTTCCTTCCGCCAGAAGCAAGGAGAGGACCTACGTCAAGCGTGGGAGAGATACTCAAACATGCTGATAGAGTGCCCGCAGCATGGGTACAATGAGGGAGATGTGATGGCATTCTTCCACAGTGGTGCCAACAAGGCGAGGCAAGACCATTTAGACGCCTGTGCGGGGGGAGCATTCCTGAATCAAGGCATAGAGAGGTGTAGACAGATCGTGGACAACATTGTCACGAATGCCGGGGCTTGGAATGTGGATGCAGATTTTCAGAGAGTGCATCAGGTTGAAGAAGGTGAAGGAACGAGAAGGCTGTTGATGGCAATGATGGAGAAGATCAACAACCTCGAGTTGGGGAAGAATTTGGTTGGAGAGCATGCAGTAGAGAATGAGAGAGTAGACCAACCAAGTGGACAGCAAGAGGTAGCCAATTACATGGGAGGTCCATATTACAATCAGAATGGCTACCAAGGTGGAAATCAGTTTGGAAGATCTTCTTATGGTCAGCCATTTGTACCTCCAGGCCCACAGCCGCCTCAAAATCAATGGAGGAACACACAAGGAGTTCAAGGAGGCCAGCAGCCTCCTCAAAACACATGGAGGAAGAATGAGAACTTTTCTTATGCTAACCCAAAAGTTGGTATTACTGTTCCTGCAGGTGTTGATCCGGGTTCTAAACCTCCTGGTGGAGAAGGCGGTGCATCAACCGAGGAGATGTTGAGAGCTATTCTTCATAAGGTGGAGGAAGGGAGCAAGCGATTGTCCTCCTTGGAGTACGATGTGAAGGAGCTACATAAGAAAGGCGATCATCGAGATCAAGAGCTCCAGAAGATGAACATTGAGTGGACTAGAACTCAACAAGAGAACAATAGGCGGTTCACTTCTATAGAGTTCCAGATGAGCCAGATTGCAAAGATGGTGAATAGAGAGCCGGGTAAGTATCCTTCCATGCCGGAAGAGAACCCGAAAGAGCATTGCAAGGCGATCCAGCTTAGAAGTGGAACCAACTATGAAGGTCCTCAGATGCCTGCTGATTCTGAGACGCCCCAAGGGGAAGTTGAGATGGGAGAAAGAGAACACAAGAAAGATGGAGGTGTTACTGTTGAGAAGGGGATTGAAAGTGAAGGGATTGAGAAGCATAAAGATATGGATGAGTCCCAGAAGGGCAAGGAAAGTGAGGAGATTGAGAGAGTTCCTAAGTGGAAAAAAGCAAAGGAAGCAAGGGATAAAGTGAAAGAAACAGAAAGAGATGAATGGGGGGTACCCAAATCTGTGATACCCGTCCCATATCCACAGCGCTTCATGAAAAAGAAGCTTGATGAAAAATTTGCAAAATTTATTGATGTTTTTAAACAACTTCACATTAACATTCCTTTTTATGATGCTTTGGAACAGATGCCGCATTATGCAAAGTTTTTGAAGGACTTAATCGCGAAAAGACGGCGAGTGGATGAGCCGAAGTTGGTGCAACTGAACCACGAGGTGAGTGCATTAGTGCACAAGGCGCTTCCACCGAAGCTGAAGGATCCCGGGAGCTTCACAATCCTATGCGATATTGGGAACGGGATCAAGAAAGGAGCGCTATGTGATTTAGGGGCGAGCATCAATCTCATGCCCTTGTCGCTTTTCAAGAAGCTGGAAGGTGGTGAACTTCAACCCACAATGATGACGCTTCAACTTGCCGATCGGTCTATTACTCGACCTCAAAGTGTGGTTGAAGACGTCCTAGTGAGAGTTGGAGAGCACATTTTTCCAGCCGACTTTGTAGTGCTAGAGATGGAGGAAGATGAGCACGTGCCCCTGATCTTGGGAAGACCGTTCTTAGCTACGGCGGGGATGGTGCTAGACGTGGCAAATGGGAAGATTACGTTGAAGGTTGATGATCAAGAAGTGAAGATCTCCCTATATGAAGCCATGAAGCACCCGAAGGAGGATGAGAGCTTGTATTGCATGGATGCAATTGATCCTCGTGTTGAAGACACGCCTCCTATCCCTAATCCTTCTCATATTCATGATTTTGTTAGTCCTTCACGTGATTATTTAACCCATGAGCATTATGATCTTGATTATTTTGATAGGGATAAAGTGAAGAAGTTGAAGGACGAAGAGGTGAAGAAAGTGGACGTGGTCCAGTTAGAAGGGAAAGGAGGAGTTAAGAAGAAGAAGTCAAAATTCAAGAAATTGTTTAGTAAGACCCCTCCAGATAAAGGAAAGAAGGAGTTGAGACCTATATCACTTGAGGATGAGAAGAAAGCAAAAGAGCTCATGATGGAGGGGCATCAAGGAAAATAATGCAACCACCACTCTTATGAGAGTAAGGGAGGTAAATTTGAGTATGATGTCCCATAAGCTCCTTTGAGCTTGGTCCGGCATGAGGACCTTAAAAATAGCGCTGAATGGGAGGCAACCCATTTTTATTTGCTTTTGAGTGTTTTTAGTTTTTTTCCTTTTATGTTATTAGGATGTTGTTGAGTCGTATGTTTAACCTCGTATTTGAGTAAGTTGCTTGTAGGCCTGTCTCGAAGGAGTGCCAAAGGAGTGGAGATTGAAGGAACCAACTTGAGACAAGGGAGTGTGCAAAGCTATTGAGAGAAACTGAATTATTTGGTTGAGGTAATCCACAACCCCAAACTTAGACCTCTAGCAAGGTCGAAGTTTGGGGGGGTGGAGTTTTTTTATTTGTTTTATGATTACATTGCACATGCATGCACCTCTTATCTTTTGAGTTGAGTTTGATTGATTATTGGATTGTTGAGATACTCCTTGGGGTGATTTTGATTTGACTCGCTATTGCATATTTCATGCCTGTCAACTATCTCATGCTTGTCGATTGCTATCTTTGAGTATGATTTGATGAGTTGATGAGTTGTGAAGTTGAGTCAGGAATTTTATTGTGTGAGTATTGAGTTAGAGTTGATTTGAGAGAGAACCCGTATGCTTACAAATTTTCCTTCTGAGTGCTTGTGTGATGATTGTGAGAATACACTAGACTAGCATGGATGTGAAAGCCGAGAGATTTGAGCCTTATGAGATTTTGATACATGAATGAATCTCTTCGTTTGTGAGTGGATCGTCACCTTAGAGGATGCTAGAACTTGTGTGTGCTCTTGCTTCTTGATTGTGTCTAGTTTGATATGTCGAATAGGATCTTAGGCCATCTTTGGTTTGATTGAGTCACTTAGCCAAAATTTTCCTTACCAATGACATTGATCCTTTGTTAGCCCCTTTGAGCCTAAAGCTTATTTTATTTGCTAGCACATATGAACACTATTCCAATTCCTAAGCCTTTTTGTCCCAATTTGAGTGGAGAATAGGAAAGTGTGAATGTGAAGGGAGTGAATTGAGTTGAAAAAGGAAAATGTTGTTTGTTGAGTGAATATGAGAAGAAGGTGTGATGAAGTTATGAGATGTGGGAAAGAGAGAAAAAAAATTGAGAATGAGCAAAAGAAAAAATGAGCTCATGTGTTTGTGCGAAAAAGAAAAAAATGAAGTGATTGAAAAAAAAAGGGGGGGTGAAAGAGTGAGAAAGAAAAAAAAATTGAAGTGTTGAGAAAAGTGGAATTGAAAGAGTGTTGATTGAAAATGTTTGAAGAATTCTGTTCCTAATCTCAAAGTACCAAAGTTTGATTTTTTATTCTCCATTCACTTTAGTCACTTTACCCTATATTGTTATCCCACCGGTCCAAAGAGCCTACATTACAACCTTGAGAAAAGTCCTTTTTGATTCGGCATTGATTTCTAGAGTATGGTCGGAGTTAAGAGCACTTACAAGCCTATGGCTGCCAATTTGAGTGATTGATTGTTTGAGTGAGTCCCTTAATCATTGATATACACTTGTGAGGGAGCGAAACACATCGTTGAGTGCACATCCATGCTTGATCTTGGTGTTTCTTGTTGCATGAGTATGAAAAAGGAAATTGAGTGAGTATACGGGTGATTGATTTTTGAAGCTCGAGTTCATTAGCTTGCATGATTGATTCTTTGACTCATCCCTAACAATTTCACTTGACTTATTATTTCATTGCTTGAGGACAAGCAATATGGTAAGTTTGGGGGGGTTGATTAGGCGTGAAATTGTTATGTTTTGGTGCCGGATTTGCCCATGTTTTGAGTATTTTCGACGAGTGTTTGGAGTCAAATGAGTATCATTTTTATAAACTTATTAATTTGTCTCTTTAGTTTTCGTAGATGGATAGAGGGTGAAAAGAGGAGTTCGTAGGACTTTGAATCGGCCAAAACGGACTCCCGGTTGAGAAGTTATGAAGGTTTTACGAACATGTGTACAGCCAGCGGTCGAGCGCCTCGCTCGACCTCTTGACCCGCTCGACCACCAAGCTCGAATGGGGCGCTCGAGCTGCACCTGCACTCGAGCGTTTTTGCGTGTTTTTGGCCAAAAATCGCCCAAATTCGTCCCAAAGCCTATATATACCCCTTCCAAGCATATTTTCACATATCACCACATACCAACACATATTTTTACATATTTTGAGCGAGGAGAAAGCTTGGGAGAGAGATTGGAAGAGTTTTATACGTTGTAATCGAGGTTCTAATTTACGAATTCTTAGTTTTAGTATTTCTTTTGAACATATTAGATTAATTCTTTCTTTCTTTACTCTTTGAGACGATAAACCCTAGTTTTTCAGATTTATATATATTTCTTTAGAGACTTTAATTTGTTCTTTCGTTTATGTTCTTGATTTCTTTCGTTAATTTAATTATGCATATGATTATTGTTCTTGTGATTTCTTTTATTATTCAAACCACCATGTTAGGCTAGAACCCTTGCATGCTTAGGGTAGGATGAACTCGTAGAAGTAGGTTGTGGGTACGTAATTAGGGTAACGTGTGACGTTAGGTTTTAATTCTCTTGATTAATGAATTCTCAAAATTAATCTAGACTTTACTTTTGAATTTCGTTCGAAAGGTGTTAGACAGAGGACGGCCGTATCACTCTTTAACAACGAGTAGACTTAACTAGAGAGTTTAGGAAGGGTTAATTCATCTACCAGTTTAGCGAGGGAGGACGACCGCATCACCTTAGTTAAATCAGGGTCTCATTAATTAAGCACAATCTATTAACTTGTTAGTGGATTAGTGAAGTCGAGTGTTAGGGTAAAGTATTAGGGTTTAGAATCTTGAGCTTTCACCTTGCATTCTTTTACTTAGGTTATTTCTGGCGCGTCACAGTTATTTTGATTATGTACCTGTTCCGTTAGTATATGTAGGGATTTCTATCCTAAGCATCACCATCTCTCATTAGAAAACAACCCTTAGTTAATTCGCTTCTTTAATTCTTTAGTTTAATTAGTTTAATGTAGTTTTAATTAATCTTTCCAAAAAAATCCAAAAACATTACACTCATATTAACTACGACGTGTAGATCTTCAGGGATCTATTCGCATACACACTTTCCCTTGGGTTCGATAATACTTGGTCCCTATACTTGCCCATACTACAGTGAACCCGTCCGCTTGCGGGTAAGCGACTAGTAGAAGTTAGTATATGCGCATCAAGTCAAATATCACCCATGTGTACCTGGAGAAATCATCAACAACAACAACAAGAGTATATTTTCTCCCATTGATACTTACAGGGGTTACTGGACCAAAGAGATCCATATGTAACAGTTGAAGTACTCTATCAGTAGAGGTTGCTACTTTGCTCTTGAAAGATGCATTTACTTGCTTTCCCTCCTGACAGGCTTTGCAGATATGTTCTTTGTTGTATACTTCATTTGGCATTCCTTCTACCAGTCCATGTCTTGCTATCCTGTTCATCATCTTGAAGTTCAGATGACTTAGCCTTTTGTGCCATAACCAATTAGTGCCAGTTGAGCTCTTAGCAATAAGACATGCATTTGGTGTGCAAGACTTCCAATCTGCAAGATAGACATTTCCCTTTCTTGACCCAGTTAGTAGTACTTGTTGTGAAGATATATTCTTAACAAAACACAGGTTACATGAAAATTCAACACTGTATCCTTTATCACAGAATTGACTTATGGACAGAAGATTATGCTTAAGTCCACTGACAAAGGATACATTGTTTACTCTTACTGAGCCAATGATTAAGGTACCATAACCTTTAGTGGCTCCTTGTGAGTTGTCACCAAAGGTGACTTGTGGACCTTCTTTCTCAATAATTTCTGTCAGGAGATCTTTGTTGCCAGTCATGTGCCTAGAACATCCACTGTCCAAGTACCAGACTGAAGATTTAAGAGCTTCTCCTTTGTTGGGGTCCACTGAGCCCTGCAATCACAAATCAAGCTTTAGGTACCCATTTGGTGTTGGGTCCTACCAGGTTAGCTGTACCTTTCGGAATCCAAATTTGCCTCACAGTTCTAATCACTTTAGATTGGCTAATTTGTCTTCCATAAACATCTACATAGATTGTTATCTCCCTAGGTGCCTTGGGAGTAAACTTTCTATGGGTGTCAGCCTTTGAAGGAACAGGAACCTTCTTTACATTCTTTCTCTTCGGCTTGGGTGCACCTGGTCTTGGTTTTTGTTGATAAAGGTATGAAGGACCTTTTCCTTTAGGCACAAAAGGAATAGGTCTTCCAAATGAGTCATTCCTTGAGGACTGCTCATGCCTGGGTGCTCTCAGCTGAGGTTGTTTCATCTGTGAAGATCTCGGCTGATGGTACCTCTGCTGAGATCTAGTTTGATAAGTCACCTAAGCCTTTCCATTTGGTTTTGGCTTAGATTGACTTTTCTTTTGAGTGATCTCAGCTGGTCTTTTTCCTTTATCCACAGTCTGTGGTTAAAATGTCACAGACTTAACAAAAACTCTCTTTGTGCCACTTGAAAAAGCAACACTCAGAGGACCTTCTGAAGGTTTTGGAATAAAGCCTATCCCACACTTGTTATTAGGATTGATTTGAAAATTTTGAATCTCCTCTATGGCAAGAGAGGGTTTGTTTAGAGCATCAATCCTTTTTAACAAGGTCTCTTCAGATTTTTGTAAGACATCAATTTTCAGGAGAGAATCCTTTATTTGGCTTACCAATTTTAAGTTCTCTTCAGTTAACTTTATCTTAGATTCATTGAGATCTTTTATCAGTTGATCTCTACTATTTCCTTGACTCCTGAGGGTTTCCACCTCTTTTGTCAGTTCAATGGTAGATTTGGTTGAGTTCAGATCTGCTTGATTCCCAGACTCGATTAACTTGGAGTTTTCACTCAAGAGTTGTTTGTTTTCATCTTGAAGACAGAAACTTGCTTCTTGCAACCTTGAGAAATCAATCATCAATTGTTCCAAAGCGGACTGAAGATTGAGTTCCTCAGTTGACTCTGAGCTTAGCTCAGGTGAGTGTTCTAGAGAAATGGATGGTTTAGATTGTACCTCTGGTTCTTCTCTTGCCATGAGGCACATGTCATCATCACTGCTGTCAGAGAACAGTCCATCAGATGACTCCAGGTTTTCATCCACATCCTCAGCCACCATGACTTTCCTTTCTCCATATCTTCTGTCTCTTTTAGCTTGTCTTTCCTTTCTCTCTTTTGTGCTCAGTTGAGGACAATCATATTGAAAGTGCCCAATTTTCTTGCACTGAAAACACCTGTTGGCATCATCATTCTTTTCATCAGTGGACTCTCTGGTCTTTGATGATGAGCCTTCAACCTTGGTGTAATTCTTGTATTCCTTCTTTTTTTCCAGCTCAGATGAGCTTTTCTCTCCTTCTCTGGTGGTCTTTTGTGGATAACTTCTACCTTCCCTGTTATCCCTGTAAAATCTTTTATACTTGCCAAACCGGCTGTTAAGTTGTTCAAACCTTCTAGCCATTAGGCTGAGTTCCTCCTGCATCTCAGCCTTGCTTTGAGACTTGCTTGCCTTTGTACTCTTCTGAGGCTTTGGGGATTTTGGCTCAGACTCCTTGGCTTTGAAGGCTATTCCCTTCTCAGCTGAGGTCTCATCAGGAGCCCTTTTCCTGTTCAGATCAAACTCATAAGCCTTGAGTTCAGAGAATACCTGTTGCATAGACATGCTGGATAGATCCTTGGTATTCTGCATCATCACAGAGTACACATCCCATCTTGAGGTTAGACCTCTCAGGATCTTTAAGGCAACCTCCCTTTTGGTATAGACTTTTCCCAGAGAATTTATCTCATTCATGATGTCTGTGAACCTCCCATCAAGCTGGTCAATAGTCTCAGTGGGCTCCATGGTGAACTGCTCATACTTTTGAACAGCTACTGAAAGCTTGTTCTCCTTTATCTTGTCAGTTCCTTCACACATGAGAGCAAGAGTGTCCCATAGTTCCTTTGCAGTTTTGCAGTGTGTTGGTCCCAAAATGGTTATCCAGCGGAAACGTTTTGAGTTTATTTTTAATGAAAACCCTTTTTAAATTAAGTGCTAATAGAAAATGCAGAAAACTTAAAAGCATAAAGTAGAGAACACCAGATTTATAGTGGTTCGGACCAACTTGTCCTACGTCCACTCTCCCTTTCTCCAAAGTGGACTTTCTCTCCAACCAACGTACTCACGAACACTGGAATTTGGAAGTACCAGCTCCTTCGTACAACTGCTTACAACAACCTTTCTATATAGATGAACAGGTTGAGTAAAGCTCCAACTAGAGCTCCTAAAGAGTATATATAGTACTTGAATGAACAAGGTGAGTGAGTGGAAGAGTTCGTGTATCTTTGTGTGCTCTCGCGTGACTCTTGTATGTTGAACTAATCCAAGCACTCCTATTTATAGTTGTAGGATTAACTAGCCGTTGGAAGCTAGAAATTCAAACAACCATAATTGGAGGGATATAATCAATCAAAGATTAATTATATGATTGATTAGTTGACTTTCAATCAATCAATCAAATCCTCCATCAGTTGACTCTCCAGATTGCTTTCTTCTCTATCATGATCTCCAAAATCTCCTTGTCTCCAGATTATGCGCAGCCTCTAAGTGGGTGAACTAATCTGTCTCCCTCTCATCTGGTCTGGTCTCATCTGGTCAGGTAACACTTCTGCTCTGATCCTCATCTGGGAGAGGTCCTCTGGTCAGACTCCTCTGGTCTCATCTGGTCAGGCTCCTCTGGTCTGGTCTCATCTGGTCAGGCTCCTCTGGTGACTCCTCTGGACCTCATCTGGTCAGACTCCTCTGGTCAGGCTCCTCTGGCAGAGCTCATCTGGTCCATACCTCATCTGGTCACCTCCTCTGATCAGACTCCTCTGGTCACCTCTCATCTGGTCTGGACAGATTTCTTCCCCCTTAACCAAAGATCTATTCTAGACCTAGACTAATTTGTAGCTGACTAACAGGTTCAGCTAGTCCTATTACAAGTTCTTGTTTTAACATCTTCAAAACATCTAATCTATATCCTAACAATTTCCCCCTTTTTGATGATGTTAAAACTGGAAGAACTTTAAATAAAACAAGACAAGAAAATAACAAATAGAGATTCTAGCAGGCTGGGTCAACTGATCTTCCCCCTCAAAGTATGCTCAGCTGATATTGGGGCAAAACATCAGCTGGTCTCCTTGTGTATCTGCAGGCAATCAACTTTTTGGTACCCTACTGGGTCCAGGGGGGGTTAGCATAATTTTTAGGAAGCCACAAGAATAGATCATCCCTTTTTGAATCAGGTGATCTTATCTTTCTTCCATATATATCCACAAAAACACACTGAACATAAGAAGCTTCGACATGGTTATTTCTTCTAGAGGCTCTTCTTCTCTTATTAGCTTGTCCAGTAGAAGGAATAACTTGTCTTAAAGCAACAGACTTGAAATTCTTTTGATAGGGATAAGTCTTACTAGAACCATCAAAGGTTCCAGCTAGTCTGGCAGATGAATTGAAAGTCCTCTGCAGGTGAGTAGGATTCATCTGGTTCTGCTTCTTTTGAGAAGATCCAGACTGTCTTCTACTCTGCTGGCCTGGCTGAGGTATTTTATTCTGGGTATAACCCTTCTTAAAATTCCTCCTCTGCCTTTTGGGTTTTTGAGTTTCAGTACTCATCTGCCCATTAGGCTGAGTTGCCTGGTCAGCTGACCTTTTACCCTTATCAATAAAATTACTAGTCTGTTCTTCTTTCTGAACATGTGAGGATTCAGGTTTGGTATAACCAAGGCCTGTTTTATCATGCTCTCTTTGAGATGAGGCAGCTATATGTGACACAGCATTGTTTGCTATAGTCAGCTGCTCCAGTCTCACCTTGAGCTTGTCCTCACTATCTTTTACAATTTTGTTTTGATGGAAGAGTTCATCGAACTTAGCTTTCAGCAGAGTACATTCATTATCTTTCTCAATGTTTTCAACAAGCAGCTTTTCTATCAGCTTAGTTTGTTCATCACATCTGGTTTTCAGGTCAGTGGACTCTTCTACCAGTGTTTGAACCTGTTCAGCTGGTAGATCAGTTGGGTTGCCAAAACATTGTGAAAGCTTCTGATTTTCTGCTTTCAACTTTGTGTTCTCTTCTTCCAATTTTTGATAAAGTTGTATTGAAGATTGGAGATCTAATAGCATCTTCTGCATATCAGACTCCTCTGATTGTCCAGAACAAGAAGAAGATGACAAAGAAGAGGGAGTTCGATTACATACCTCGTCTGTCACCAGACATATCTCTTCGTCTGGTCCTAAATTTGATGATGAACCAGAAGTGGATACCTCTTCTTCCTCATCTGCGAAGCTCCTTTTGGAGTAACTCCTAGTGTTTCTTTTACTGCTTCTCTTCGAGCCCATTTCTGCAACAATTGCTAGCACAACAAATATTTGGGTTTTCAAAAAAATGGATCTGCCCTGGTGACCACCAAAATCATTTCAAAACAGTGGTCTGTAGGACACACTGCTCTGATACCACTTGTTGGTCCCAAAATGGTTATCCAACGGAAACGTTTTGAGTTTATTTTTAATGAAAACCCTTTTTAAATTAAGTGCTAATAGAAAATGCAGAAAACTTAAAAGCATAAAGTAGAGAACACCAGATTTATAGTGGTTCGGACCAACTTGTCCTACGTCCACTCTCCCTTTCTCCAAATGGGACTTTCTCTCCAACCAACGTACTCACGAACACTGGAATTTGGAAGTACCAGCTCCTTCGTACAACTGCTTACAACAACCTTTCTATATAGATGAACAGGTTGAGTAAAGCTCCAACTAGAGCTTCTAAAGAGTATATATAGTACTTGAATGAACAAGGTGAGTGAGTGGAAGAGTTCGTGTATCTTTGTGTGCTCTCGCGCGACTCTTGTATGTTGAACTAATCCAAGCACTCCTATTTATAGTTGTAGGATTAACTAGCCGTTGGAAGCTAGAAATTCAAACAACCATAATTGGAGGGATATAATCAATCAAAGATTGATTATATGATTGATTAGTTGACTTTCAATCAATCAATCAAATCCTCCATCAGTTGACTCTCCAGATTGCTTTCTTCTCTATCATGATCTCCAAAATCTCCTTGTCTCCAGATTATGCGCAGCCTCTAAGTGGGTAAACTAATCTGTCTCCCTCTCATCTGGTCTGGTCTCATCTGGTCAGGTAACACTTCTGCTCTGATCCTCATCTGGGAGAGGTCCTCTGGTCAGACTCCTCTGGTCTCATCTGGTCAGGCTCCTCTGGTGACTCCTCTGGACCTCATCTGGTCAGACTCCTCTGGTCAGGCTCCTCTGGCAGAGCTCATCTGGTCCATACCTCATCTGGTCACCTCCTCTGATCAGACTCCTCTGGTCACCTCTCATCTGGTCACCTCCTCTGATCAGACTCCTCTGGTCATCTCTCATCTGGTCTGGACAGATTTCTTCCCCCTTAACCAAAGATCTATTCTAGACCTAGACTAATCTGTAGCTGACTAACAGGTTCAGCTAGTCTTATTACAAGTTCTTATTTTAACATCTTCAAAACATCTAATCTATATCCTAACACAGTGGATCACTCTTCCCATTAAAAAATCTGGAATGGTGGTGTAGAGAATGTTCATGGCTATGAAGTTGAGGTTGTTTCTCCTCCTCTCATCTGCAGTGAAGTTATCTTCATCCTTGGGCCATTCTTCTCTAGGATCTGCAATAGTTTCAGCTGTAGTTCTGGGGTTAGGTGTCATAAAAACAAATGGACCTTTAGTAATAACCCTCAACATTTCATCATGCACACAGGCAAGATGAGCTCTCATTCTGATCTTCCAGAAGTCATAGTTTTCCACTGAGAATTGTGGAAGCTTGTGATGAGACATATGGTTCAAGGGATTAACTCCCATGTTGTTCTCTGCTGGTGGTGCTACCCTAGCTGCATTGTCAGCCATAGTATACAAATAAGTTTATCAAGAGATCAATTCAGGTGACCTTGAAAAAATACCTTTAAGCACAAGGTATACTTAGAGCAATGGTCTTTTGAACCACTGCTCTGATACCAATTGTTGGTCCCGAAACGAGTAAACAGGTGTATGGGGGGGAATACACCTGTGATTACAAATTAAAACTTCTTATAAAACTTATCTGGTTACTTAAGACAGTAGCTCGTCAGTGGACTTGAGGCCTGCTGAGAGTTACTTTGTGAAAGCTTACTGAGATAATACCTCCACTGAAAGCTCAAGACTTTCAGTTGAACTACTATCTAATTAGCTTCCAGATACGGATTAGTGAGCCCTTTAGAAAACTCGTTTTACTTTGATAAACTTTGAGATTAACACACACTTAGGAAAGCAGATAATAAGAACACAAGATATAAAGTGGTTCAGAGATGAATCTCCTACGTCCACTGTCCTGATCAAACAGGAGAATTCCTTTCACTTGGAATTCCTTGTGTTATAGTGCCAAGGTGCACTGATCAATTAATCTTCTCTTAGGATGATTGATCACTAGGAAATTCCAGGTCCTAGTTCCCAAAACAAACCAGCTTTCAGACTGATACAACAATCAGCTTACTAACACCACTTAACACTAGCTCTCAACCTAAACACTGAGTAGGGTTTTGAGTAGGGTTTTGGTTCCAACTATTTTGAGATAATCCTTACAATTTTAGCTCAAGGCTTAGGATTGGATTATCTCTTTCTAAGATTTGGATATAGCTTTTAAGCTTGGTTACAGAAGGTTTGTTAGGCTCTCTACAAATGTGAAACACTTGGGAAACAAAGGTAATTTCGAGTGCTTCTAGTTGTTATGAATGTAGAGATAGCTTTGATCTTGTGAGTTTCCCGTGCATAGAAATGAGCACGTCCTTCTGTATTTATAGGCTTCCTTGAAAATCTTCCCGTTGGATTTAAATCTTCTCAAGTAAGTCTTCTTGTATCTGATTGGCTCAAACGACTCTATTTGAAGCTTTAAGTCTTGTCAAGAAACGGCTGAAAGACCATGCATGTTCACCAACTTTCTGTAGATTGCTAGGGAAAGACTTTTGGTACTTGTCAGGCTGGGGCAGGTCGGCTATCAGTAAAGTACACTGACGTGTCATCTTCTCATTGGACCTTTAGTCTGCATGCCCAGATTCTTGTCTTGCTTTAAGGTGGAACTCTTCTGAGAGAACCTTCTTATTCCTTCATTTATTGTAAGCTTCAATGTAATTCGTTTTGCCTTGTTCCAACCAGATTAACTAACAGTTTTTAATATGTTTAGCATTGAATGTGCATTGTTAGTTCCCATCAGTGGACCTTGGTCCTCTCCTGATAGTTTTAGTCTTAGTGAGAATGTACTTAGAAAACATTCAAGACTTAGACTTCTTCTCAGATCACTTGTCTTCAGCGGACTTCACTTCAGTGGACTTCATCTTCAGCAGACTTCATTCTTAAATACACTCTAACAATTACTAACTGTACTTCAGTTCCTTAACAGTTTGAACTGATTGACTAAGTACTAACTCTACTGAATATTTTACTTACAAAACAACTTAGGAGGAACATTTTGGCATCTAATCAAAACATAATTCTTATACATTTTCCCAACAGTCGTCCTAATTGTATTGGCCTTTAACTCAATTGGTATTACGGCTTCTGTTCCGAAAGCCATTGTAAAAGGTGTTTCTCCGGTGCTCGACCTGGGAGAAACCCTTTATGCCCACAAGACTTCCGGAAGTTCTTCAGACCAACTACTTTTGCTTTCCGCCAGTCGAACTTTTAACGTATGCTTGATAATCTTATTAACAGCTTCGACTTATCCATTAGACTGGGGATGATAGGGAGTAGAGTAATGCTTTTTTATTCCCCACTTTGTGCAGAAGTCTCTCAATTCTTTTCCATCGAACTACGGACCATTGTCTGTCACAATTGTTTGTGGAACACCAAACGACAGACAATATTCTTCCATATAAAGTTGATCATCTTTTATTGTGTAATCTTCACCATGGCTTCTGCTTCTGCCCATTTCGTATAATAATCGACTGCCACAACAGCAAATCGAACATTTCCAACTCCTGCTGGGAAGGGACCAATAATGTCCATCCCCCATCTTGCAAACGACCATGGGCTGTAAACTGATACGAGCTCCTGAGTCGGGGTGTGAATGTCCGGGGCAAAAATCTGGCATTGGTAACAAGTTTTTGCTTTCTTGATTGCATCCTGACGTAAAGTCGGCCAATAATAACCTTGTCTGATAGTTTTGTATGCCAAGGCTTGCCCCCCGGTATGGTTTCCGCATACTCCGGCATGTATTTCTTCTAGTATTGCTCGTCCTTGTCCCCTAGGCAAACATTTGAGAAGTGGAATCGATATTCCCCTTTTGTAAAGTTGCTCGCCTACCAGGGTATATCTGGCGGCTTGCTTTATTAGCTTGGCAGCTTCAAAAAAGCTGTTTGGTTTTTCTACAATTTTCAAATATTTGACTATGTTTGTTCTCCAGTCTTCCTCTTCATTAGCTTGTTCGTCTAGCTGGTTAACATTATAGCTTATCGTTGATGGGTTGTTCATCTTTGTGATTATAATGTCTGCCAACTCTACAGGTCCTTCGCTTGTTCCTAGTCAGGCCAATGCATCTGCTTGGGTGTTGCTTGTCCTTGAAATTTGTTCAATGAAAACTTGATCCAGTAAGGACATTGAGTGAGCAACAATTTGCTGATATTCGATCATGTGATCGTCTTTTGCTTTGTATTCACCTCGGACTTGGTTTACGATCAATTGTGAGTTACCAAATATTTGTAAACGTTTGACACCTACTGCAAGGGATAAGTGGAGACCAGCAATGAGAGCTTCATACTCGGCTTCGTTGTTGGTAGCTATGAAACCAAATCTGATGGCCGAGGTGAAGACTTGTCTGTCGGGGCTAATAAGAACTACTCCTGCCCCCGAGGCCATGTTGGTGGATGATCCGTCCACGTAAAGATGTCAGGGATGATCTAGTCCTCTCGTCGGATCTTGAGGGAACGTTAGCTCGACAATAAAGTCGGTCAAAGCTTGCCCTTTGATTGCTGTTCGGGGAGCATAGGTGACCCCAAATTGGCTAATCTCTAGTGACCATCTTAATAGACGACCAGTTGTGTCTAGGCGATGGAGAATTTGTCTGAGTGGGAAAGTTGTTAGCACCTCAACTTGATGGTCGAAGAAATATGGTCGTAACTTTCTTACACTCATAACAAGTGCATATTTCAGTATGAGAATATTTGATTTCCGCTTCATGTAAAGCTTGGCTGACGTAGTAGATTGGTTGATGAAATTTACCATCCTCCCGCACCAGAACAGAGCTGATCGCCACTTTCGATGTTGTTAGATACAAATAGAGCTTTTCACCTGGGATGGGCTTTGATAGAATTTTACATCTTCCAAGTAGTCTTTAAGTTGTTTGAACACCCTCTGGCAGTTGTTAGTCCACGTAAATTTTCCTTTCTTGATGGCTTCGAAGAATGGAATGCATTTGTCTTCTGATCGGGATATGAACCGGTTTAATGCTGCTAGGCATTCTGTAAGCCTTTGTACCTCTTTTACTGAATGTGGAGGTTGCATATCCACAATGGCTTTAACTTTTGTTGGGTTGGCCTCAATTCCCCGTTGACTAACAAGATGGCCCAGGAACTTTCCTGAATGAACTCTAAAGCTGTTCGTCTTTGTATTTAGCTTCATGTTGTAGTGTCGAAGGATTTCGAACACCTGGGTCAAATGTTAGAGATGATTTTCCTTTTTGGGACTTCTAACCACAATGTCGTCTACATAGACTTCTACTATATCTCCAATTTGTTCGTCGAACATCTTGTTCACTAGTCTTTGATAGGTTCGCTCCTGCATTGATGAGGCCAAACGACATCCTCTTCCAGCACAACAAGTTTTTATTTGTGTAGAAAGTCGTGTTTTCTTGATCGTCGGGATGCATTGGAATTTGATGGTAGCCTGCAAATGTGTCCATGAATGTTAGTATTTCATGTCCTGCCGTGCTGTCCACCAGTTGGTCAATGTGCGGGAGGGGAAAATTGTCCTTCGGGCATGCTGCATTAAGATCTGTAAAGTCTATGCATAGCCTCCAGGTTCCATTTGGTTTCCGCACAAGGACTGGATTTGCAACCCATCGTGGGCAAAGTGCTTGCCGGATGAGATCATTGTCTAACAAATTTTTCACCTTTTCGTTCAAAGCTTGATATTTGTCAGGGCCATGCTTCCTTCATTTTTTATGGACCGGCTTTTTCAATGGATTGATGTTGAGCTTGTGGCAAGCATGTTTTGAATCGATGCCTACCATATCCGTATGTGACCATGCAAATACATCTAGATTTTTCCTGAGGAACTCTTACATTCGGGATCTGTATGGCTCAGGGAGCTCAGATCCTATGTATAATTCAAGGTCTTCGTTTTCAGGATTAACTTTGAACACCTCCAGTTCTTCGACTGGGGTTGCTCGTCATTTTTATCCTTTACAACGAGGATCAATGATTAGTTCCTCAGGGTTGAAATCATTTTCGATGTCCATGAGCTCTGCTTGTAGACGGGGTTCCAGATCATCTGCTGACCTTGGCCCATTGCTGTTAGTCAACATCCGGCCCTCCAAGCCACTTGTTGTATGTTGCTCGTCATTACCCATATGTTGTTCGCCAAGTGTGAGTTCCCCTTGGGTGGTAACGAGTTGTTCGCCCAACACTTGTTCGTCAAGAGGCTGCTCGTCAGTATCCATACGGTCTTCTTCTGTCTCTATCATGTCCTTCAGTACTAATGGTTCATCAACCGGATAGCTGGTAGTGGCTTCCATCGTGGATAATTGTCCTTGTTTCGCTTGCATTTGTAGGAGACATTCACGAGCTTTTCTTTGGTCTCCCTTTATTGAGCCTGATCCATTTGCTGTTGGGAACTTTATGCAATGGTGGTATGTTGAAAATGCAGCTTTGAATTCATTCAAAAAGGGTCGACCAAGAAACCCGTTGTAAGTTGATTCTTGATCTACGACCAAAAAATCTACCATTCTTGTGATATTTTTCTCGGGTTCCTCGATCGTTACAAGTTGAACGGACAACCTAATTTCCCCTAATGGGACTATTACAGTGTTACCGAAGCCTAAAATTGAATCTCATATGTAGCTAGAATAATCTCCAAGTTGGTCGAGCGTCTTTTTGAAAAGGATGTTAGTATAGGCTCCGGTGTCCACTAACAATCTATGCACCTTGGTCCCCATGATCTTAGCACAAATTATGAGCGAATCATTATGTGGAGTCAAAATTCTGTACAAGTCCTTCTCTGTGAAGACTAATTCCGATGTTTGTAGGACGAATGAATTGATCCCTATTTCTTGTACATGGTCGATCGCTCGTAACTCGGCTTTTCTTTTTCGGTTGGAAATTAGTGGTCGTCCATCAGAACACCCTCCTGCAGGTCCTGAGGGTTCCATCATGTATAAATCTTCTACCGGGCAAGCAATAACGGCTGGAACTTGTCGTCCGGGTTGGTTATTTCGTTGAGGCTGATCGTCAATCTCATCTCTCGAACTGCTCTCTCGGCCTCTCTTCCCAGGCTGCCTTTTGACAAATTCAGAGAGTTTTCCCTCCTCGTAGAATCTCCATAGTTGCTTGAATAAATCTCTACACTCACTAGTAAAATGCCCCACGCTTTGATGGTAGGCGCAATACTTGTTCGGGTTGAGTTTACCAGTTTCTTGGTGAATCTTCCGGGGAGGAGAGAGCAACTCTTTCTCCTTTATATTGTTGTACACAGTATCGATGGATACTATTAGCACCTGATTCAGCTTTTCCTTCAGCTCCGTCCCTTCGGTAAATGCCTTCATATTCTTAGGGACCCGATAGCCTGTTCCCCCGGGCTTCTTGTTGTTCTCCTTTGGATCAGCCTTGTTGTCCCCCAAGTTTGCTTGTAAAGCTTCATGCATGGAGACGAATATGCCGGCTTGATTTCTGAACTCGGCATAACTTTTTGGGCACTTCAGACGTACCTCCTTCCACAGGTCTAACCCTTTTTTCAGTCCGGCCAAGACGGCTACAATTTTAGTATCTTCACTAATCGGTTCTCCTTCCTGCAATACTTTATCGAACCTTTCCATGAAAGCCAGGTCCAACTCGTCGTCATTTTGTTTCAAGTCTGATACTCGGTGCTTTTGGGAAAGGTACAATCCGGCCGTTGAAAAGTGAGAGAGAAACTCCCGGCTCAACTGAGCAAAAGAGTGAATGGATGCTGGTGGCATTGCTGAAAACCACTTATGCGCTCTGTCCCCAAAGTTAAGGGGAAATTCCGGCATTGGGTGGCGTCACTGGCTCCCACAGAAATCATATAGTTCGAATACTTCGTTAGATGGACTCAGGGATCAGCAATGCCTTCGTATTGTATGCTTGCCAGAAATTGTATCTTTTTCTGGATTGGGGCCTTCAGTATAATTGATGACAAAGGTGAAGATGGCATGCTGGTCGTCCCCATTCCCCTTTGTTGGTCAAGCTGCCCCTGCATGCTCTCCACAGCCTTTCTTAGGCTTGACAACTCATCAAGAGATGCCCCCTGACTTGGAGGCTGTTCAGCGAGCAAGGACGCTTGCCCCTCTGCTCGTCGCAATCCCTCTCTTGGAGGAAGAATCTCTTGGGATTGCCTTCTAGGGTTGCTTGCCGCATTTGGCCCTAGGCGCCCAAAGGCGGACCTAGTGAGTCTTTCATGCACCAACGGGTGAGCCTGTTCAAAAGTTGCTCGCCCGTCCCCTGCCCTCTGGCGAGCAACTTCTTGTCGGAGTTGGGGCTGGCCAAGTCCGTCCTGTGCACTGGAACAAGTTGTTCCATGGCTAGACATTGTTGTTCGCCCATGGGCAGACTCAGCTTGTCCTTCCGCTTGGTCGACTATTTTAGTTTTGCCCTTGTCTCTTCGATTCTGGGCACTATTAACCTCATGTTGTTCGTCGCGAACAGACCGTGCCCTTACTACTTCCAGTTGGTGAGACCTAGACCTTGCTTGTGAATGCCTATGTTGTTGTTGTTTCTGAATTTCCTGGAGAGCAACTATTGTTTTAGCCAATTCCTGAGGGTTTTTAGCCAATGCCTCTAAATCTGGAGGCATTACACGGGCTGCAGCTGAGGACTGAACTTTGTTCGCATGGCGTGGGTCACAATCCTGATGATCATTAGACGAGACCCGAGTTGGGGAGACTCCCATCGAGGGATGTGAAATCCTTGTTTCCTTGGATTGAGGCATCCTGATTTGAATTATCTTCTCAATCTTTGAATCTTCAAATTTGGGTTTGAGGAACACCAAGAACACTTTTGCTTGAATCTTCAAGAATTTCTTAAGGATTCCTTCAAATCTTCAAGTTATAAACTTGAAATTCTTGAATTATCACACTTTACCGGAGGTTCGGCACTCTCCTTCTAGCACCAATTTGTTGGTGATCGGTTCTAATCGTGTGGATTAGTGGTTGTTTTAATTCGGTTTAGGATCACCAAACAAGAACGTGTGATTGATTATCACCGTAAATGATAAATCGAAGGTTCGGGTTGTGAAATCGTAAATACGTGCATTGGATTCGTATTTATTTCGTGTGTGTGCACATTTTAGTGTGTTTGTGTGTGTTTTGGGAGTATTTGTGTATTTGAACTTGTATTTCTTAGCTGGAGAACAACTATTTATAGAGACCACCAAGTAGGTGGTGTACATGACTCTTGGACTTCCTAGCCTGCATGTTTGACACGTGTCCTTTGACCTTGTCTGACCTTATCTAAGCTGAAACTTAGTTACAAAGTCTTGTCTTTGGTCTTATCTCAGATTCATTATTGTTCGTCTTGATGGCTTGATTAGTCCAGCATTCTCCCTTTGTAGAAGTTGTTCGCATCTTGTGTGCATGGTTCGGAAGTTGTTCGCCTCTTTGCCCCTTGTAGATGAGCTCCGGGATCTTTGTTCTTTGTTCGTCAGATTTCTAGCAGGTTATGAGACTTGGTATTGTACACCTCTTGTGTTGGTAGAGACACTGCCTCGTGACAATGTTGGTCGTCATCAATGACATGGCGTAGGGCTCATATCTAATCCCGGATCTCTGGACTTATTCGCATAAGGCTATTCGTCGAAGAAGTTGCTCGTCACATTATACACTTCCCGAACTAGCTTATGCATCCCCTTTTTAGTTTATTTTTATTTAGCCCTTAAACTTTGTTCGTCAATATAAGATGTTCGCCTATCAACATTATCGATAAAAAATACTAATACCTTATGTTGAAATAACTAACAACTTTAGTGAGAATAACTAATACCACTTCAACTAATAGCTTTAATAAAAAAAAACTAAATACTATTTGGAGCTGATAATTTTAGTGCAATTCACTGATACTTTTAGTTTAATTTACTAATACCATTCAAACAAGTTTCATTGTGAATATTATTCACATAATATCTTCTCTTGAATATTATTTGTTAGGAACATGCTTGAGAAAAAAAAATCAATTCGAATATTCGACTCAAGTATTCGTATATTTTTTAATAATTCGATACAAGTTTCAAATCAAATATAAATCACATTTACTATTCGAAAAATATTCGATTCGAATTTGATATTCGAAATAATTTACGGAATACGAATTCAAATATTGTGGTATTCGACTCGATTCGATTCGTTTACATCCCTAGACGAAGGAACCTGTGAATGCAAAAGATTTTATTGAACAAATAATTTTAGTGATTCACTCGTTGGGATGGCGAAATGAACCGGAAATAAATTCATCTATTCGGAGAAATGACAAACAAATGCTAGGATTGAAATAGAGATTGCAAGAGTTAATATTCAACCGCGATAATTTTTTTTTTTTTTTTAATTTGAAGTGATAAACCTGGATAAAGAAAAAAATAAATAAAGATTTAATAGGACGTTCCAAAAAATTGATTTTTTTTTATAATTAATGTTCATTACCCATTTTATTTAAGAAAATAGCTCTAGTATATATTAGTCATACCAAATTATCAATCATGTTCACATATTTAGTTACTCAGTTTCATCATTGTCCATTTTATTTACGAAAATAACGCTCGTATATATTCGCACAAATGCTAAATGAGTGTGAAAAAAGTATCACCCCAATTTTAGCTATAAAAATAATACAGTTTGGCTTTCAATATTCTTCATATTTAGCGTGTTAATATTTTTATTTTTTGGTGTTCTTCCAGAAGCAAATATCCTTTCTATTCGGCGTGACCGTTGAGTCACTAAAAGGTGGACCCGTGGATCTCACTTGCCATTTTTAGAAATAAATACATTTTAATTATTTTTAATCTTATTTTGCACATATATATTACAATATTATGAGTGTGTGTGTATATATCATTTTTTTTATAAAAGTATGCAAGTTGTTTTTTAATTGATTTTATTATAACGTAGATAAAATAAATTAAGCAGGTATTTTGAGTATTACACTACAATAAAATAATGATTTGTCTACCGAATTAAAATTGGCTACAAAAATTTTCAATAAAAACATTCGTAAGTAAGAATTGCATATGATTTGCCTTCGAAATTTTATAATTATGAAAGCATTTATATTTCTCAACCTATAAACAACTTGTCTACATAATTAATTTGCATACGGAAAAAAAAAAAAAAAACCTAAGTATAATTACCTACAAGTGATTTGTCTACAAAATTTTACATTCAACACAATTTGCCAAGAAATTTCCGTAGGAAAATTATTTTGTAGGTGGAAAGGAAGATGCCTATACAATTAGAAATTTTTATAGACAAATCATTTGTAGGTAATTATTTTACTAATATTTTACTCATCATCACCCTAACTATTTTACTAATATTTTTTGTAAAATAATTAGTGTAAATAAATAATTAGAGTACAGTTAAAGTTAATGTAAAAAATAAATATGAATATTCAAATATTTGATGCAATTTAGCAGATATTTGAACGCACTAATTAATTTGGTCACTTAAATATCACTTTTTAAATATTGCATAAAAAATAAATATGACTTTTCAAATAATTAGGAAGATTAATTGATTAAATAATTAAAATCTAATTCTAAAAAAAAAATTAAAGTAGCACACTGATTGGACACATCGGTGTCCAATCAGTGTGCATATAGCATCACTCATATATTCGTCTATACCAAATTATCAATCACTTCATGAAGATGATTGATTTGACGCGTGTCTTTCAGTTTATTGTAATTTGGGTGTACTCGTAGGGCTGACATGTCATAAGAATATATTGTGTGCCCAAAAGTTCGGTATTCCCTTAGTTTAAAAAAAAAAAGATTAATTTCATATAAATTCAATGTCTATATCTAGTATCAATTTAATAATGAATTTTTAAATTTTTGTAAAAAAATTCAATCTTCGACACTAATGCAATTTAATACACATTTTTTTCTTTCGGCCGGCAACCGATGACATGGCTTGCCTGAGCGTGTGACATCTTGTCACGTAGGATTACACATGTTTACTTTATTTATTGTTTAAATCTACATCACAAGTAACATTTACAATTTAAATAACATCTTTCTACTTAAAATTAAAATAACAACCAAATAAATTAAACAACAACCAACATAAATTATATGTTATAAATCTTTGTACGTTCTTAGTTTTTTAAATTTATTTGGTTGTTATTTTAATTTTAAGTAGAAAGATATTATTTAAATGGTAAGTGTTATTTATGGAATTAAAATATAAATAAAATAAGCATGTGTATTCCTACATGGTAAGATAACACGCGCTCCGGTGAGCCACGTCCTCGGTTTGCCGGCCGGAAAGGAAAAACGTGTATTAAATTGCAAAAGTATCAAAGATTGGGTTTTTTTACAAAAATTTAAAAGTTCGTGATTAAATTGATACTAAGTATAAAGGTCATGAATTTATATGAAATTGGCCCTTTAAAAAATATTGCATATTTTTTATTTTAATTTATCTCACAAAAAATTTGAATATTTAAAAGTTGAAATTATATGTTAAACTTTAGTCTGACAATGTACATATAATATTCATCAAAATATACTCATTACATATTTTTTTAATTGTGTATTAAAAAGTTCTCACTATTAGGTTTAGGGATTGATAAACACTCCTAAAACTCACGGCAAGAAGATCAACAATTAAAAAAATCACACAAGTATGAAGATTGGCTAGGAATCAAAGTAAAAGAGCACAAATAAGTAGTTGATGAAGATACAACAAAATTATAATAATTCTCTCATGAGTTATGTTGACGGGCATTTTCGTAAGAATAATGTATTGTGGCTATTTCGGGATACCCGACAAACAATCAATGTAAATGAACACGAACGATAGGGGAAGAACCGTGTTCATCCCTTTAATATGGTAGCTTTTCTATATATGATTAATGTGGGGAAAGTGTGAACCCTTACAATGAAGGAGTGGCCTATTTATAGAGGTTCACCCTCAAAGGCCCAAAAGTGGTCATAAACTCATCTTAACCC
This sequence comes from Ballota nigra, assembly GCA_947034835.1. NCBI lineage: Eukaryota > Viridiplantae > Streptophyta > Magnoliopsida > Lamiales > Lamiaceae > Ballota > Ballota nigra. The sequence goes on from OX344725.1 coordinate 59,465,684, forward strand.
TTTATTTAGGGATTTATTACAATTATTAATCTAGCAATCAACAGTAGATCTATAGTACATTAAATGCTCTTGTCTGATGTAGACTCTTGATCCTGTCGGGTCAGTGTATTTTCGGGAATCTGACCTCCTGTCAGGCAAGGATAATTTATGTTGTAACAATTGCCCCCAAAATTGGGCTCTGATTGCGGCCAAAGTTCAATTATATGTGCTTCAAATAGGTTTTGCCCCCGAGCCTGAAAACAGGATAGCTCGGATGTCCCGGGGAATTTTCGACGATGGGGTCCTTGATGGACGAATCTTTCGTGTCATCTTCGAATGTCAAACTTTCTTGAAACTGGTCAGGTTAGGTGGGGTACGATCTTCCATCGTGTCCACTAGTTGAGAGTCGTGACGTTCAATTAATAAAGTGTTCTTACCGCCGACCGGCATTGATTTTAATAACTTAGCGGTAAGAGTCGCGATGATTAATTAATAAAGTGTTATAGCTGCATGGGGCAGCGATTTTAGTAATAGGGCGGTAAGAACCGCGATGATAAATTAATGAAGTGTTTTGGCACTTGCGGGCAGCGACTTCACGAACAATAGATTGACTTACCAATTGATGATAGTTGATTAATCAATGAAAAACTAGTGGAGTGCTTTGGCCGATGACGAGCAGTGATTTCACGAATGCAAGATTGAATTAACAATCGATTAATTGATTAACCAATGAAAAACTAGTGAAGTGCTTCGGCCGATGACGGGCAGCGACTTCACGAATACGAGATTAAATTAACAATCGATGAATTGATTAACCAATGAAAAACTAGTGAAGTGCTTCGGCCGATAACGAGCAGCGACTTCAAGAATACGAGATTGAAATAACAATCGATGAATTGATTAACCAATGAAAAATTAGTGAAGTGTTTTGGCCGATGATGAGCAACGACTTCACGAATACGAGATTGAATTAACAATCGATGAATTGATTAACCAATGAAAAACTAGTGAAGTGTTTTGGCTGATGACGGGCAGCGACTTCACAAATACGAAATTGAATTAACAATCGATGAATTGATTAAAAAAATATTCAGGACACAATATATTATGGCCACAAGCGGGCAAAAGTGATGCGGGTCAATCGACACTGGTGAAGGCGAACTGGTCGATGCCGTTAACATTGATAAATCAATACTGAGAAATAGATTAGTTAACACCGGTGAAAGCGAACTAAACATCACCTCGCCCATTGAGGCGGAAAGTCAACGCCTAAAATGCGGATTGGATCCACGCCGAGAGGTGAATTAGTTGACGCTGGTGAAGGTGAACTAATCATAGCCGAGTGGCGGATCGTACCTCGCCAATCAAGGTGGAATGTCAACGCTTAAAAGACGGACTAATTAACGCCAAGAAGGCGGATTAACTCGAGAAATAGATTAGTTGACGCCGGTGAAGGCGAACTAACCAATACGTCTACGCCTAAAAGGGCAGACTAATCAACATCAAGAAGGCGGATTACTTCGCCAATCTAGGCAGAACATCAACGCCTAAAAGACGGACTAATCAATGCCAAGAAGACAGATTACTTCGCCAATCCAAACGGAACATTGATGCCTAAAAATCGGACTAATCAATGCCGAGAAGGAGGATTACTTCGCCACTCCAGGTGGAATGTCAACGCCTAAAAGGCGGACTAATTAACACCGAGAAGACGGATTAACTTGAGAAATAGATTAGTTGATGTCGGTGAAGGCTAACTAATCAATACGTCAGCGCCTAAAAAGATGGACTAATCAACGCCGAGAAGGCGGATTACTTCGCCAATCCAGGTGGAACGTCAATGCCTAAAAGGCGGACTAATCAACGCCGAGAAGACGGATTACCTCGCCAATCCAGGTGGAACGTCAATGCCTAAAAGACGGACTAATAAACACCAAGAAGGCGGATTAACTCGAGAAATAGATTAGTTGACATCGGTGAAGGCGAACTAATCAATACGTTAACGCCTAAAAAGGCGGACTATTCAACGCCGAGAAAACGGATTACTTCGCCAATCCAGGCGGAATGTCAACACCTAAAAAGCGGACTAATCAACGTCGAGAAGGCGGATTACTTCGCCAATTCAGGCGGAACATCAACGCCTAAAAGACGGACTAATCAACGTCGAGAAGGCGGATTACTTCGTCAATCCAGGCGGAATGTCAACGCCTAAAAGATGGACTAATCAACGCCTAGAAGGCGGATTACTTCGCCACTTCAGGCGGAATGTCAACGCGTAAAAGGTGGACTAATCAACGCCGAGAAGGTGGATTAACTCAAGAAATAGATTAGTTAACGCCGATGAAGGCAAACTAATCAATACGTCAATGCCTAAAAAGACGGACAAATCAATGCCGAGAAGGCGGATTACTTCGCCAATCCAGGCGGAACGTCAACGCCCAAAAGGCGGACTAATCAACGCCGAGAAGGCGGATTACCTCGCCAATCAAGGCGGAATGTCAACGCCTAAAAGGTGGACTAATAAACGCTGAGAAGACGGATTAACTCGGGAAATAGATTAGTTGACGCCGGTGAAGGTGAACTAATCAATACGTCAACGCCTAAAAAGACGGTCTAATCAACGCCGAGAAAGCGGATTACTTCGTCAATCAAGGCGGAATATCAACGCCTAAAAATGCGGACTAATCAACACCGAGAAAGTGGATTACTTCACCAATCCAAGTAGAACATCAACGCCTAAAAAGTGAACTAATCAACACTGAGAAAGCGGATTACCTCGCCAATCCAGGCGGAACATCGACGCCTAAAAGGCGGACTAATTAACACCGAGAAGATGGATTACTTCGCCAATCCAGGCAGAATGTCGATGCCTAAAAGGCGGACTAATCAACGCCGAGAAGACGGATTACTTCGTCAATCCAGGTGGAATGTCAACGCCTAAAAGACGGACTAATCAACGCCGAGAAGGCGGATTACTTCGCCAATCCAGGCGGAACGTCGACGCCTAAAAGACAGATTAATCAATGCCGAGAAGGCGGATTCCTTTGTCACTCTAGGCGGAATGTCAACGCCTAAAAGACGGACCGGTCAACGCCTATGAAGGCGGACACATATTTGTAGTCGAAAGGTATGACCATTTTTAAATATTGAGTTATGTATTTGGTGAGCAACCTCAATAATTTTATGAAGTTATACTTGAATTTAAAAAAAAAAAAAACTGACTATATTTAATAATACTCAGTGTCAAATAATTTATTTTTTATATCACAAAATGATCTTAGGATATGTATATACATGTCCCTGCCTTTTTCGTAGGAATAATGTATTGTGGCTATTTCAGGATACCCGACAAATAATCAATGTAAATGAGCACGAATGATATGGGAAGAACCGTGTTCTTCCCTCGAATATGGGAGCTTTTCTATATATGATGAGTGTGGAGAAAATGTGAACCCTTACAATGAGGGACTGACCTTCTATTTATAGAGGTTCGCCCTCAAAGGCCCAAAAGTGGTCATAAACTCATCTTAACTCTTTATTTAGATATTTATTACAATTATTAATCTAACGATCAATAGTAGATCTATATTACATTAAATGCTCTTGTCTGATGTAGACTCTAGATCATGTCAGGTCAGTGTATCTTCGGGAATCTGACCTCCTGTCAGACGAGGATAATTCCTGCTGTAACAAGTTATAACTCAGAAAACAATTCTAGCACTCAACAATCATCTAATTCTCTCAAGTGAAAAACTGATTTTTTTTTTTTCTAACTTTGAGCCTCTATATATCTGACCAAAGCCAACCTTCCTGAGCAGATATCCATGCTATGATGTAGCCTAATACGTGTACTTTCAGTTGCAACTTGAATCACCTTAAAACTCCGACTAGTTTCGGAGTTATGCAACTCCAAAGTATGTACTAGAAAAACAATTGAGCTATTACAATTTGATTTAACTATTATAACTGAGTAACTACCTAACTTCCTTGGCTTTTCCAGCTGCAAGCCTTTCACTCCACACTTCAACTAACTTCAAGAAGTGTATTTGATTTTGAGATAAACCTTCTTACTCGCAATATCTTCTGTGACGGAGGGAGTAATAAAAAAAATTATTTAAAAAATTGTGCTATGGTCTTTCTTTTTTAAGGGAAATTTTTGGATTTGTATAAACAAAATTGATACCTCCTAATTATATTTATCAATAATATATTTTCATCACAGAAACGGTAATATGTACATTGTTTATAAATATCCATTATTTATGTTGTAATATTACATCATAAAAAAAAGGGAATCCATCAGTGTGCATATGAATGTCTCCTATTTTCATCATTACCATGTCGAGACTTTAGTGCACTCGAAGTGAAATAACTGTATGATATCACTATAAATGTTCAAATGTTAAAAATAAAGTAAAGCGCATCATAAGATAAATTTATTCAGATGAATATGTGGACTACTAATTTGAAATCAAATACGCATGGAAGAAGTTTTAGACAAATGTTGAAATTTGATCCACCTAGGCTAGGTTCAAACTCATTAATTCACGCTCCTTGGTGAAGAATGACGACTTTAATGGATTACTGAGCAGAGGCCCAACAATATTCATTAATGATTATACTGAGGGTCCAACTAAATACCCTTCCTTCCATTAATATGGATACACCACTAAATTTTTATTTAAAAAATAGATAGACAAACAAACCGCACCCTTCAATGGGTTTATCCATAAAAAAAAAATTGCACGAATAACTTTCTTTTCTAGTTCAAATAAAAAATGAGAGTATTTGTTCATGAATTCTGGGAGGAAAAAAACTCATTGTATTAATTTATGTTGTGCCACTTTTGGGCAAAACTACTAAAAATTGTCCCTTTTTTGAACACAAATTTAAAAGATAATTTTTTTTTCGAAACACATCAATGGTTCGAACAAAAGAGAATAACCCGTGGCTAGCATGATAATTTTTGGATCTGCAAAAATTGAGTGCATTGATTAAAGATCGAGAAAAGAAATAGAAGGAAATTCTATATTTCAAAAAAAAAAAATACTTAGGAGGGCGGCCGTTTGGATCAGAAGAGGAGAGAAAAAGAAACGGTCAAACAAAAAATTAGAGAAGAAAGGGTGTAATAGGTAGTTTGATATATATAGGTGTATTTATTAATTATGTTGAGGTATATAGCATGACCCTTAATACTGATGGACACATGACGTTGCGTTGATTCATATAGCATGGGCCTAAGCCCAAAAATATCCATTAAATATAGGTCCAGGTTATTGGAGTAAGTACACCTCCTCAAAAAAATTAAAAAAATTACACATAATAGAACGAATGGGGAAAGAGTAAATAAATAGTAGGGTAGTTTAGGAAGAAAAAAAAAACAAGAATAGTGTATTCATTTAATTGGTAGTGTGTTGATGTGGTTGTGTACTTCTTTGAAGTATGAATAGATGGGTCATAAATATAGTATACCACGGGCCCAATAATACAATACTTTATTGGTCTTTGATGGCACAGATTATTTGCACCAACCTCTCTATTAAATAAATATACTACTTTGTGTTTGGAAATTTTTTTACTTTTTCGAAAAGGGCATATACCCCTCCATTTTTAACAAATACACCAACTAACCTTTTATTTTATTTATAAAATTCCTATAGTACCCTTCTTATTTTAAGAATAAATATCCAAACTCTGAAGTTAAACCATCAACCAGGTGTTCCTGGCCCGCCGCCGTGAATGACCATCCGCCGCCCACCATGCCAACTAAAGAAATTGAAACCAACCACGTTTCTTATAACAAAAAATTGAAAACAACCACGTTTCTTCAACCAAAAACAATCAAACACTACATCATTCGAGCAAAAATAAATCAATAATATCACATCTTCTAAAACATGGGCCTGAATACTTGAGATGTTGGAGACAGCATTCGATATCTGAGAGAAATCGACCAAAAAAAAAAGGAAGAATGGATTTTGAAATATTTATAATTCCTTAATTATTACTATTAATTTTTACTTACTTAGATTGTTACAGTTTGTAGAAAAGTTCAGCGTCTTCTGGGGAAATAAAACTGTCGTCTGCAAACAAATTCAGCGATATCAGGGAGTGGGATTTCACGTGGGGTAGGGCCAAGTCTTGGGGCAGCAATATCATGTGGGGGGCGATGGGCGGTGACGGCGAAAGCCAGAGGAGGCGCTGCTATAGAAAGAGAGAGGAGAGCGCTATGAATGAAACGGAAGGCGGTGCTATCGGATAGGAGATGGTGATCGAGCTGTGATGACGGAAGGCAGAGGCGTGCTGCTGAGAGAGAGAGGAGCGTCGATGAGAGACGATAGAAAAATTACAGAAAACAATGAAAACGATATTATCGGTAGTTTATTGTATATATAGGTGTATTTATTAATGATGGAGGGGTATATATATGTACCCTTTCGAAAAAAGAATTCAAACATAGTGTAATTGAAAACAAAAATCGGAATTTTTTTCCCGAAAATTTCACAAATTTAAAAAAAAAAAAAAAAAAAAAAGTCGAGTTAGTGTATTTAACAAAAAGGGTAGTGCAAATAATCTTGGCCGTCTTTGATTTATTTAATGACTTATGTATTGTTTGGTTTTTTTTGGCCCAAGTATATAGTTCAAATACACCAAAGTTAAGATGTAGACTATATACCCCTCTAAGTATAATAGATACGCCTCCAAATTAATTTATTGATTAAAAATTTTTAAGTATACCCCTCTTCACATCGTTTTCCTCCCTCTCTCCACCTCTCTCCCTCCTCCCATTCTTTCTGCAAATAGCGTTGTGCACCTTAGCCCCTCCTCACGCCAGCCCTGCTACTCAAATTAGACCATGCCCAACTTTGCACAGTCTCTGCAACCCCGTGCCTCCTTAAGTCGTCGAAGTGTCGGCCCTGTTTGAGCGGCATCGATTGCGCCGTCAAACGAAAATGGTAGACGGATCTGATGTTAGTGATTCCGGTTGAGTCAACCAAACTCAATAATGGCGAACTTTTTTTAGATCCAATTGCTCCCAACACTGCCATCCCAGATTCATGTTCGAGCGGTAGCAGAATATTGAAGTTTTTGTTGGTTTCGAAACTGGTTTGTCGAATTTTTGGTGCATTTTCAAAATTTTGTTATTGAAAAGTTAATACATGTTCAAAAAATAATTACCGAATCATTGTACCGTCTCTGGAATTTATTTTCAAAAACAATTTTTGAAAGGGATGTTTCGAGAAATAGTCAACATTTTGGAAAAAAGTATTTCAAGTATACTGTATTTTCACAAAATCAGGATTGAAACGTGCAAGTCGGGGAAATAGTTCGAGACCCTTGCATTTTTATCATTTTTATTTTTTGGAAAAATGAAAACCCGGATTAACCGGTATGGTGCATTATGATTTTGGTCGATGTAAATGGAGATGAGTGAGTAGGACATGGTGAAGAAAGAAGGCGATAGTGAATGAAGAAAAGGGGTGTATGGAATATTTGTTGTTAATAATTAAGGGCATATAAGTCATTTTATAACAATAAATAATTTAAGGAGGTGTATCTTACAAATTTGGAGGGCTATATAGCCGAGCCCCAAAGTTAATTATAGCACCGTATAATAAAAATCCTTTGCAGAAGCCTAAATACTCATAAATTATATCAAATCAAATCAAATTTAATTTCCGTACATTAATATATGAAAATCAAATCAAATAAACAGAAAAGGCGAAAATAAAATTAAGAAGCGTGCTTGGTAGGAAAAAGTTCTAGAATCTTCGTTGGCTGGCGGATCTAGTTTGAACCAATCTCAGCCGTCCAAAATCTCCCTTCCCTAGTTAAAACCACAGATCTCGTCCAACCTAATCCCTCTTTCTCCCTCGCGCTTGACATCGTCTCACCTACGCCGCTCCTGATTATAATCTGTAAGCATGTATTTACGTATTTTTGTGGATCGATTACTATTTTCTGTCGATTGATTACTCATATGTTTTGTGGTTTTTAACTTTTTCGTTTTTGGTCGATTTGGTTGGTTATTTTGATTTTCGTTAATTTTGAAGAAGCAAAGAGTAGCAGAGATGTTTGGGAGAGCACCGAAGAAGAGCGATAACACCAAGTACTATGAGATCTTGGGAGTGTCGAAGAATGCTTCGCAGGATGATCTGAAGAAGGCTTATCGTAAATCGGCCATTAAGAATCACCCTGATAAAGGTGGAGATCCGGAAAAGGTAACATCTTTTAGTTTTCTTGTGTTAATTACTTGGAGTATTTAGTTATGTTTCACAGTTTTTATGTTTCTAAATCTTTGCGGTGAAAATCTAGATCGGTAGTTTAATCAAGGCGTTAAATGCTTGCGAGGTTGCTGATATGGACTTTCCAAATGTTTTTGTTTAAACGTTAATTTTTAAATTAAGAAGAGTGCAATTGGATTGGATTTATTTTGGCGCATAATATTTACTTAGTTGAGGTGTTTGGGTTGTCAAGTGAATAATTGGAACACAACTGATTTATAGAATCCTTAAAATAAAAAATTCTCTGGATTTCAAATTGTAATGGTAATTATTGGCCTCTATATTTTGCAAGATTAAAGGTCCGAAGTGGAACGTTTGTTCCTGAGTAATGCATCTATGGGTGCAAGTATACATTTTTTGACACAGTTGACAATTCTATTGATGGATGCAAGTGTATTTTTGAGTTTGGCTGTTCATGCAATGTGCTGTGGAGTGTAGTAATTAATTTTACAGACATTTATAGGAAATAGTTGACAATTTTACTGCTTCACTTGTTACTAAGATAATTCAACTGGATTTTTAATAGTTCAAAGAGATTGCACAAGCTTATGAGGTTTTGAGTGACCCAGAGAAGCGAGAGATCTATGATCAGTATGGTGAGGATGCTCTGAAGGAAGGAATGGGTGGAGGAGGTGGTGGAGGTCACAACCCCTTTGACATCTTTGAATCCTTTTTTGGTGGCAACCCGTTTGGAGGTAAGCACTTGATTTGCCTCTTGTCTTTATATTAGCCTAATTCGCCTGTGATAGAAAAACTCAGGTATATCTTTTATTGGCTTCAGGTGGTGGAAGTAGCAGAGGTAGGAGACAAAGAAGGGGAGAAGATGTCATTCATCCTCTCAAAGTTTCTCTTGAAGACTTGTACAATGGAACATCTAAGAAGCTATCTCTTTCCCGCAATGTGTTGTGCCCTAAGTGCAAGGGGTGAGTCCTTTATTGTGACTCACATTAACAAATCCAACCACTTGCTTACTAATACGCAATCATATATTTGCAGGAAGGGGTCAAAATCTGGAGCTTCAATGAAATGTTCTGGCTGTCAAGGATCTGGGATGAAAGTCTCTATCAGACATCTGGGCCCTTCCATGATCCAGCAGATGCAGCACCCTTGCAATGAGTGCAAGGGTACCGGTGAAACTATTAGCGATAAGGATCGTTGTACTCAGTGCAAGGGTGAGAAGGTTGCTCAGGAAAAGAAGGTGTTGGAAGTAGTAGTGGAGAAGGGTATGCAACATGGACAGAAGATCACATTCCCTGGCGAGGCTGATGAAGCTGTGAGAACTAGTGCTTTGTTATATCAAATGAAGTATCTTATAAAAAAACTGTATTCTTGACTGTTTCTTGATTCTTGCAGCCTGACACTGTCACTGGAGATATTGTCTTTGTCCTTCAACAAAAGGACCACCCGAAGTTCAAGCGAAAGGGTGATGATCTGTTTGTCGAACATACATTGACACTTACTGAAGCTCTATGTGGCTTCCAGTTTATCTTAACTCATTTGGACAACCGTCAACTCCTTATCAAATCTGAACCTGGTGAAGTTGTCAAGCCTGGTAGGTTTGCTGTTATGGGACTTTGTGATTTACTGAGATATTAATATTCCCAATTGTTTCTCATTTATTTATTCTAGTGAGGTGCATTCTCTTTTAACTTTATCTCTGATATCGATTCCTTTTTTGGTGCCTCAGATCAATTTAAGGCTATAAATGATGAGGGAATGCCCATGTACCAAAGGTCATTCATGAAAGGAAAATTATACATACAATTCACAGTGGATTTCCCGGAATCTTTAAGCCCTGATCAAAGCAAAGCTTTGGAGGCTGTACTGCCCGCAAGGCCTGCAACTAAGTTGACGGACATGGAAATAGATGAATGTGAGGAGACCACTTTGCACGATGTCAATATGGAAGAGGAGATGCGAAGGAAGCAGCAACAGGCCCAGGAGGCATATGATGAAGATGATGATATGCACGGTGGGGCCCAGAGGGTTCAGTGTGCACAGCAGTGAGGCGCCAGTGGTTGGGGAATAGGGTTTGATTGTCTTTTATCTGAGCCAGTGAGGGAGGCTTTATAGTTTATTGATTTTCATAAGTTAGCCAAGACATGGTATTCTATTCTATAATGGCATCTATATTATAGTTTTCTGGTGTATTAGGAATATTGTTTGGCTTAAATGAAATTGCAGGTCAATTTATTTTATTAATTTGTTTAGTCAATGCCTGCTTGGCTCTTTTGTTGGCTTATGTCGTTACAGGTTATTCAATATTTGACCTGTAATGGAGAGACATTGTTTTTCTGGATTCGTCTCCAGTTTTGAACTGGTGGAATATCAACCAGTTAAGGGTTTATCTTTACTTGGTACTATTCAGGGCAATTTGCTAGTTTTGAACTGGTAAAACATCACATGGACATGGTTGAGATTTAACATAACTTGGTGTTTATTCAGGGGCAATTTGCTTGCATTTATATTAAATTAACTTGAAACATTATAATAATGGATGGCATGGATGCCAATTTAGAGCAATTTGCAGTGTGGAAAGCATCTTTAGACTTGGATATACGTTGTTTCAGACTGACATGAAATGATTAACAATTAAATACTCTGCTGATGCAATGCTATAAACTAATACAAGATAATGCATTGGAAAGATAGTCCATCATCTGTTAAATTGTACTCCACAGGATAAATTCCCAAGCCGAAATCCACAAATGGGAGACAATAGTGTTGACTACATTGGGCTACTACTATCCATAGTAAATTGGCCTATCTGTCAAGTTGACTATTGTGAAGCTTATGTATCAAGAGGGAGGCTTGGCTTGGCTTTTCTAACTTTTCTCATTAAGCTTCTCCCCCTTTCTCCTTCTCCCTCTCCATCACAAATGAGTAGTGCATCCGACTCCACACAAGAATCAGAAACCAGCTTCGGAGAAGAATCACTTGGTGGTTTTGGCTATGGCCTCGGCCTTTCCCTCGCCGTGCTCCTCGTGTTCCTCATCATCACCTACGCCTCCTACAAGTGCAAGCACCCCCGAAACCACCCCATCAACCGCCGCTCCTCCGCCTTCACGGACCACGACGGCCCAACCATCGAACTCGGCGGGCTCGACTCGGCCACCTTGTCCTCTTACCCACAATACACCTACTCCCAACTCAAACGCCACAAAAGTGAGTCGGCATGCTCCATCTGCCTGGCCGACTACAAAGACGGCGACTTGCTGCGGCTGTTGCCGGAGTGCGGCCACCTCTTTCACCGGAGCTGCGTTGATCCCTGGCTAATGAGTAATCCCACGTGCCCCATTTGTCGAAACTCGCAGACTCAGCTTCTTGCACAGCCTGAACCAGTTGCCACTCAATGATTTTTTTTTTTTTAATTATTTATTAATGATTTTAGTATTATTTAATGAATGAATAGAGCAGTCAATCATATATTCTTGTGTTTTACTTATAGTATTCTTTATTTGTTTGATTTTTTTTTTTTTTTTTGAAATTGTGTGTCTTGGGAGTTGGTATCGACATGATTCGTTGAATAATTAAATTGCAAAAAACTAGTAGTATTTGTTTACCGTCTCGGGTGAATATAAAATTACTATGATTCTTCTAATATTTTACTTTAAGTATTTTATAAATAAATGAAAAATGCATGTATATAAAATATATATAAATGGTTGATTTTTTAGTAGTGCTTAACTATTATGAGAATTTCAATATCTTGCAGGTTTCACTCTTATTTTGTTATATACTACCTCCTTTCGATATTAGCGAGCAAATATATTTTTTTATGGGGATAAATTGAAAGGTGTTATAAGCTATTGTTGAGTATTGTGAAGTTTATTGATAAACAAGATGATTTGTGTATGAAAAATTCAACTATATAATTTTTTTATAAATAATCATCTTATTTATAAATAAATTTTACAATACCCTTTAATTTATCACATAAAAAATATTGTTCTACAGAGGGAACAACACATTTAAAAAAAACAAAAAAAAGAATTTGATTCAATATCCGATTTGAATTTAATATTTTTATATTGGGTTGTGATGGGCTTCATAGTGAATACTGAATACCCATTGGGTAGCAAACATTTAATTCTTTACAAATAACGAACTTCATATCCTTATTTTTAAATGATCGAGACAACACAATTCCTAAAAATAACATTGTTTTTCCACTTCCATAACCTAACAACATCGAACCATATGCTTAGAGCTAGGCGTTTACCTCTCTTACGGGACAAAACATGTTAGTGAGCAATTAGATTTGAGATTAAGCTGTTGGGAAATCAAATGGACTTCTATCCACACTGTGTACGACTAATCACAATCTAAGAAAATATGTTCAAAAAAAAAAAAAATCACAATCTAAGAAAATATGTTTACCTGTTTCTCCATAGGCATACGGTATTATTATTATTATTATTATTATTATTATTATTATTATTATTATTATTATTATTATTATTATTATTATTATTATTATTATTATTATTATTATTATTTAAAAAAGAAATTTATCAGGATGGAGGGAGCAGTTAAGTGCAGCCGGGACACTATGCACACCAAAGGAGTGTTCAGTCTTAAATAAACAGTGCTCCTAAATAAACAGGACCCCCTTCGTCTCAAAATTGTTTGCTACATTATAAAAAAATATATGTCTCATACTCAATTGCTGTATTTATTTTTGCAAAAGCAAAATAATACTTTTTAATATTATATTTAATATACAATCTTAACCAAAAACATCACTTTAAAATATTAGTATTCCCTATGTCCAATAATAACTTTCACACTTTTTTTTTAAAATTTTCTACAATAATTTTCACACCTTAAATATATAAATAAAACATTCATTAACCCTCCGTCTATTTTATCACTCAAAATACTACTAATAAACAACAACTTTTTTATAACTTGTGTAAAGAGTAATATAGAATACAAGAATGGTATGGAGGGAGATTCAAATTTGATTTTAGAAAAGTGACAAGCAAGAGGCGACTAGTTTGAAAAATGGGGGAGTAGAGAAGGAGATGAAGCGTTGGAATTTGTGTCATCTACGATCACACTGACTTTAAGCCCTAATCCACAATAATTGGAGACATTGCATATGTAATAGAAGACGCCTTTTAGAGATAAAGGCAAAATTGCTGGACCATCTATCACCGCCTCGTACGGTTGATCTCCGGTGCAATCATCGAATGCTCCTCTCGATACTTGAATCACGTTGTAAAGCCCTGAATCGAAGTCGAAATCTGCACATGCACACGCACACTCACACACGTGTGGCTGATAGAGAGAGAAATTAAGAGCGATGGAGACTTACAGAGGGTATCTCCGATGTGAAAAGAGTAAGAGGAGGACCAATTGGTGTAGAAATCATTTGTTGGAGGAATTGACCAGATGGAATCTCCAACGATGCGCTGCAACCCCTGCGATCTACTCCATAATAATGCTAATACCACCACTAATACTAACTTCCAATTCCCCATTATCTTCCGGATAAACTGTACGTGCCTTATTTTGAAGAAACCGGAAGGGTGGTTAGTAATTTGTAAAGCCGGGTCAAACATTCAAAAGAAAAGACCCACGAAATATTTGTTTTGTTTTAAAATATTAATTTTGGTTTTGATAACGAGTTAGTTTAATATTTGAATCATTCAATTTCAATACTACTAAAATCAAATTCCAAATAAAAAATATGGTCGAACATATACATTGAACATGTCAGCATACGTAGTAAGTTAGTTACACTTGTAATTTGCGATATAATCAATGCACAAAACAGCAAAAATTGAAAAACAGAATGCCGCTTACTTGAAAAATGCTACCGACTCAACAGCTTATTCTCCCAATCTAGGAAGTAACTTTCCCTTTACGTTACAAACACAATGTATTACACATATAACGGTCCAATCCAATACAATCAAATTGATACACACCGCCCCCATCTTACAAAATTTTGGCCAGGACGGAAGAAACCTACTATTAAAATACCATCTCTCTCTAATGCACAACATTGATGATACCGCTCCGTCTCCTCATTTCTTCCGGTTCTTACTTCTATTAACTTTCACAAACTTTCGACCCGACTTATCACCACCACTTCCCAAGGAGAAGCTTCCACCACCTGCATTGAACTCGAGGCTACCCGATGCCTGGAACATAGGCGGATTCTGGGGGGCCACTTGATTTTGTTGACCACCGAATTGGAATGGGTTGGCTTGTGCTGGTGCTGGTGCAGGAGCTGCCATTCCAAACATGAAGCCTGAGGGAGAAGGGGCCACGGGTGGTTGCCCGAATACAGCAACAGAAGGTGCAGTGGACTGCACTGGATCTTCAGCCATACTGTCTTCACCATTCATATGATAGTTGTTTCCTGGAGAGGCTGCAAAACCAGATGTGGAATTGACAAATGCCGGTTGAGCTAATGCAGAGGATGTAGTGAATGGAAAAACGGGACTTGATGAGGGAGCTGCTGCTGATGCACCGAAGTTAAAACCAGTTGCCGGGGATGCAGAGGAGGGTGTGGAACCAAATACAGGAGTAGTTTTGGGCGTTTGCCAATTGGAACCAAACGGATTAGGAGTGGGTTCACTGTTAACTGTGTTGACAGCTGAGGATGAAGCTGAAGAACCTCCACCAAAGTTGAATACGCTTGAGGTGCCATTGGTTAAAGAGCTCGCAGTATTAGTGACTGAAGCTGAATTTGAAGAACTCCCACCGAAACTGAAAGCTAGAGGGGCAGCACCACCACTTGATGCGACTGAAGTGGTTGAGAAAGTGCTAGCTGAAGCAGGCGCTGAAGAACTCGAACCAAAGCTGAAAACTGGAGGAGCAGCACCACCAGTTGGTCCAACGGCATTGGTTGAAGATGAGGACGAATTGAGACCGAAACTAAACATGCTAGGAGTAGCAACACTAGAGGAGCTAGCAGAGCTGCCATCTGAAACAGCCGTAGGATTCACACCAAATATACTAGATGTTGCCCCACTGCCAGAGACAATTGCACCAGTCCCTGATGAGGAAGCTGAAGAATGAAAACCGAATGGCGTGACAGTATTGAAGACTTGAGAGCTGGACAGGGGAGAAACAGAAGGGGCTGTATTTGATGATGGTGGGGGTGCAAATGAAAACGGATTAACAGACGTGCCCTGTGAAACAGTTCCAACACTGTCAGCACTTGAATCTTTTACAGCTCCTGTTTTCAAATCTCCTGCTTGAATGGTTGATGCAATAGATACTTCAGCAGGTGGATCTGAGGAACCACCAAATTTAAAAGTAGATCCACCAAAAATTGTAGGTGCAGCAACTGCCCCAAGAATGGTGCTGCTAGAGGTTGCTGAAGTGATGTCACCTGTGCCAGATGGGACAACCGTTGAAACACTGGTTGAAGGGGTAAAAATAGCAGGACCACCTGTGGAGATCGGATTTGCATTGTTAAAAGAAGCTGCAGTAAATAATCCAACAGAAGCACTTGGAACAAGTGGCCCATTTGATGAAGCAGAAGGAATGGCATCAGATTTCCCATTTCCATCTTCAGCTGCCAGAGCTTTCATATGACCACCATTCTCTAGCTCCAGAATTTTCACCGGAGAGCCAGTCGGAGCAGAAATATTGAGCAAGCTGCGCATGCAGAAACAAATTTTTAGGGGGAACAAACTGGAGTCAGGACAATCAATTAGCAAAGTACCATTGTTTTCCTTGATCCCAACTTCAGTTATGTATTAAGGTTTTTACAACAAAAGGGTAACAAACAAATTCCAAAAAGTAAGAACCGAATGTCATATACAGTTAGTAAAAAGAACCAAAATTCTAACCTGCTGGAGCTCTCTGGTTTAGTTTCTTGTGTTCTGCTGCTTGTTTCAGGTGTCAAAGAAGGATATTTACCTGCAACTTTAGAACTAAAGCTGAAAACAGCGGGAGGGTCATTAGTTTGCTTAGATTTGTCAAATAGAGCAACTGATGGAGAAGGTGAAGCAGATTGAGCAGCCACGGTTGTTTCTTCTGAAGTGGGGGTGGTAATGCCATTGTTTTGTTCTCCCATCGAGGTACCCTTGAGTTCACTCGATATGCTTGATACAAATTCTGAAGGTGACTTCACTTCTTGCTGGATTGTTGATTTTACCTGTTTGAGTTCTCCAGCTGATGAGGATTTGCTATTCGTGAGATGGGCCTCCAGCTGTTCTCTCCTCTCAACCAGTGGAGGGGATAAAATCCCATTACAGGGTAGGTCATCCTCATCATCCAGATCCACAAAATCCTATATATAATAACAATAAGAATGTAAAGCGTATGCAAGGTCCACGCAAAGCACATAAAATAAAGTTTAGACGCAATCCTGAATATCATTAACCTTGACAAATACATATTCCAAGGTCAAAACAGAAATAAGCACAAGTATATTATTTTTCCTGAATGCATAAGTACGAATATCAATTTAGTATGGACGGGTACTGCAATAAATTTCTTTGATAAGTACATGAATCAGCGCTACAAATAATACTAGAAGTGTAGCAAATAATGAATATACTTATGAAATAGTACACGTCTTACCTCTAGTGCACTCATTCTAAAAGATCTCTTGTATTGAGGTTGAGATGCACCATTTTGTACAACAGAATCTGAAGCTCCATTTCCAACCCAAGAAGCTTTCAGTGACACAACAGGATCACTGCTAATTACAGGGTAGCGCATGTCAGAAGAAACACGGGACACTACAGGGCCATTTTCTTCGACTTTCCCTTGCTCTTGAAAATCATGAGCATCTGATGAAGTGGCATCGGACCTGCTCTCAAACATGTGATCATCTTGGACACTCAGCATCAACTCAGCAGAACTCACATCCTCCATGCTCCTAAGAGCTTGTCCACAAAGCATACTTGGTATCAATTTGAAAGTCTTTCCATTCCCATTAACCGACTTGGTCTTTGATGATTCTTCCTTTGACGTCAATTTCTCCGGATGCTTAAATGTTCTAGCAGCTACCTCCCTGGGCTCGGAAGAGGCTTGAGCATAACTTGTGCTAGGGATGCTGTTACCATTGATTTCATCAAGAGTACTTGGAACGTGTTCCGGAAGACCAATCAATGGAAGATTCTGTTTTGAAGATAAGGTCATAGCATCAGAAGCAATTCCCACTCCATTAGTACGAGGAATTCCAGATAGTAATAGATTAGATTTCTGTCTGATTCTTCGTATGGGACCATCAGATCCGACGTCATCATCCAACACATAACTCCTGCGTTTTAAGCTCTGAAATGCAAAATGGTTATATAAATACAAGTCATGCTTATAAAAACAAGAATCTAAGTTATATCTGTCAAAATACATCTGATCTAAATTTACCATTGATCTAGCCTCAGATCTTTCACCATTCTCCACTAAAGAGAGAGATGATGAGGGCATTGTAAGTCTGGCATAGCCGTTATGGCTAAGTCCACTGCCTTGAAATTGACCAAACTATACAGAGAAAACTTAACCTGATAAATTGTTTGGTGGATTTCAGATATAAGGGAATAACCTTAAAAGTGGGAATTACCTTCAAATGTGGAGAACGGGCCATGTTGTAAATTGCAGATCTGCCCCGTGATCTCTGGGCTGTTATAAAACCATTTATGGGTGAACCAGGACTAACGGCAGTCTTTGTTGTCAACGACATGCTGGGTGGTTTTGAGGCAACCCACGTGTTACCGAGCAACCTGCTATCTTCCCTAGTAACTTGATTGTACTTCCCTAACATCGATGGTGACGATTTTGAAGGTATACTGCCCATGTAAGCTTTTGCAACTTCATTAGGAGAACCAATACTGTTCCCAAGGACCTGATGATTTTTAAAATCTGTTAAGGTAAATGATTCTGTTGCTTTTTGAATTTGAAGATGGAACACAATGATTCACCACAGAAACACAATGGTATGGTAAGAGCCAGTTCATATAAGTGAACCACAGAATTTATCTTACTTTTGGATTTGGAATAGGAGTTGACACAGCCCCATGAGATCTATCCCTCTCATTGCTGTTAGCTTCTGACAGACTGCTTTCAAACTGTCGAGACCTTCCAAAATCCAATGCTGTCTCTTCATTTCTTTTCTCGTGATCCTTATGAGAAACTTCTCCAGCTCGCGAATGCAATAAGTTTGTCAGATGCTCAATCTCAGACCTACACAATGGTTCGATGAACAGCTCGATTATGCGGATACGAAAAGAGAAAAGAAAAACCCACATAGAGCAATATGATGGATCTCGACTCCTGGAGTTGCTTTTACTAAACAGATGTGAAATTGAGGAATTCTTTGTTGATGCCTTACCTAGTGAAAGTCTTGTGCTGCAGCAATTGCTCAAACTCAGAGATACCATTCCTGCCAGAACTTATTATAGGCTGGCTGCATTCCCCTGCTGCAGGCTCCTGTGCACCATATCGGCTCTACAACCATTAAAGAACATTAAAAGATTGATCTTGCATATGCACGTTATAGACACAGACTCTGATAATAATTAATCAAGTTGTTATTGCTCAGAAATTTGATCCACTAAATTAAACATATATGTATATAACAATATATACAATCTGTGTATACAATTGTTGGTGTTTGTGGATTTGTGCACATGTGATTATCTGATGTTCATGCGCCAAACAAACATGATTCTAATTCTTTTTCCTTTGAGAGTGAATAGCTCTCGTTATGTTTCTTCCGATACAGAAACTTAAACTGTAACTTGACACTGATAGGCATCATTTCAGTAGGAAGATTATTGAACTCAGAGTATGCAAAAAGAAAAGGAAAAATAAGCCTGAAGACCTAATATTTCCAAGAAAAACTATCTAGTCACCAGTCCCGGTGTTCTTTCTCACAATATAATCAACAATAAAATTTTAAAAAACTGATATAAACTCTTTAGACTCTCCCAAATCTAAATCTAAAAATTATAAACATTATGTCAACTACAGGGAAATGAAGAAATAAATCTTTACAAGGAAACACAAATTTTCAAGACTTACATTTGGAATTGCCTCAGGTTGTCCATTACTCGACACATGGTTTAACTCTGTTTACATCAAAGACATACGTCATCAGTAAAATGTCAAGAGACTAAGTATGGTATACCTAGACCTCGTGGCCCACCGCACCCAATGTTTACAGTAAAAAATGTTACTGGATCTTGAAACACATTATGGATCCCAGGGCATTAAAACTATTACCACTAAAACGCCTATTGAAAACCCAAGGAACTAAAAGTTTACGTGATATCAAAGGTCATAGCAGTCTTTTATTCCAAAAGAGAACAATCTTGACAACAAAAACCAACAAATGAGAAGTAGAGATAATTGAAAGTCTAGCAGGGTACACCCTTTTTCTTAATTAAAGATTCGCCAAAACGAAATCTTAACATAATTGAATTTATTATAGAAATAAAAACTACTTGCTTTCACCTCCTGAAGCTCAACAAATTCCAGAATCAAAAGAAGAATTTAGTTCATCAAATGAATGTACATAGTAAAATGAGCGCGCGCATAATGCAAACATTTAAAATCGTCAACGAAATTGAAAGTACAATCAAGACCAAGAATCCAAAACAATTAAACAAAAAGAAATTTCAGGTAATAGAAAGCAATAACCTAATTTCTGGGGAGGCGGCGGCGGAGGGAGGCGCTTGCGGGAAAGAGATGCAAATAGGTGGTGGGCACCGTACGATATAAGCCTCGAAGCGGGTTCCACCACCATTTTCGTTAACCAACTAGCGCTGCTGTCATTTCCGCGAAGGGAAAGCGGGGGCCGATCGTACGGCGTGGTAGGTTTGCGAGACGGTTTTTTACGGAACTTTCCTCCCGCTCCTCCTCCTCCACCACCGTAAGAAGAAGCGTTAGTCGTTGCGGTTGTTTTTCCGGCGGCACCGCCTTCTTCCGCCGTCGCCATCAGATTTCGAAAGAGGTCGGCGAGGGTTAGGGTTTTAATTTCGGCTGGGAGCAAACTCTCGCAAATTTTATTTTTTTAAATTAATATTTAAAATATTTATTCGGTACACTGTGAGAGTTTATTTAAAGGGAGCGTGTAAACTTGGACTTTTGCGTTGACCCGGCCAAAATCCAAAAATATGTGACCAAATAATTATTCCTATAAAATTCAAATAAGTAAAATAACGTTTCATGTTATCATAAAACATTTATATTTGTGAATTAAGTACATAACCCAAACATTTCACATTTCCTACAAATGTGTACTACAAAAATAAGAGCAAAAAGCCTCACCAATAATCTCTACACGAGCAATATCCATCCACAAAATGATGGAAGCGATTGTTATCCCTAACAATGATTTCTCTGCCAGTTACCTTGGAGATGAGTTTGATGGCCGTATGGCAGTCGCCACACACTCGAAGATTCTTAACGATGCGTATAACGGCGTCGTCTTTGCTCCGAATGAGGCCAAATGCAAGAGCCAGCTTCTCACTATGACACCCCAAGAAATGCTGCTTCTCCTCCTCTTCAATATCAAACAGAACATATTCCGTAGTAGGAACATAACCAGATGTTCTCAGATCTTTAACTAGCTCATCAAGCTTCCCATATATGTTATCCGACATAGGATGGGAAGTGTCCCCAACCAGAAACTCATGAACGACCCCATCCACCTCTATCCAGCTGTACCCACGCACTTTCTGAACCCCTCTCGTCCTCATCACCACCCTAATATTCTCCGACTCACCCCATTTCTGGTTACTCGAGTATATGTTTGATAAAAGAACGTAGTTTCCTGAGTTCCATGGCTCTAACTCGATTAAAATCTTCAACACGTCTTCAGCCAATTGTGTGTCCTTATATAGACGACATCCTCCCAGTAGACCACCCCAAACTATAGAATTAGCCTTCATAGGCATACTCAAGATCATGCGATGGGCCTCGTCTAATAAACCAGCACGAGCAAGAAGGTCGACCATACTTCCGTAATGCTCAATAGTAGGAGCTATAGAATAAGCGCTACTCATGCCTGAAAAAAAACGACGTCCATCATATACAAGACCAGCATGAGTGCATCCACAGAGCAGGCCAAGAAAGGTGTTTTCATCAGCCCTGAAACCGGTTTTACAAAGCAGAGCAAAACAGCCAAACGCTGCTTTCACGTGACCAGTCATCGCTAGTCCAGATATCACCGCATTATAAACTACAGTGTCCTTCGCTTTCATCGCTTTGAAAACTTCCCAGGCTGCCCCCATCTTCCCGCATTTAGCATACATATCAACTAAAGCAGTCCCCATTACCGGATTTAACAGAAACTCGTTCTTGTTCATCATGCTTCTAGCCCGCTCGCCCAGTTCCAGAGCTCCAAGACTAGCACACGCAGAAAGGATTCCCACGATTACATAGCAATCTGGTCTTAAGTTCGCTCTGTGCATCATATCAAACATTTCTAGAGCCTCTTTTGGATGTCCATTAGCTGCATAGCCCTGTATCATAGTACCCCAGGTAACGATATCCCTCTCGTGCATCTTGTCGAAGATAGCACGGGCCTTCTCCATACTTCCACACTTAGTATACATATCCACCAATGAAGTATTCACAAACACGTTTCTCTCCATTCTTAAGTCCGTAACATACTTATGAATACGTTGGCCAGCCCCTAAATCTCCGAGCTGAATACAAGCTGATAAAGCCCGAACAAGAATAAAACTATCCGGCCTCAAACCCCTCTCCAATGAGTTCCTAAACAAATCAACTGCCTCTCTGAATCTGCGGGTCCCAATGTAGGCACTCATTATAGCAGCCCAAGAAACCACATTCTTCTCAGGCATATCATCGAACACCTTCTGGGCATCCTCCACACACTCCAATTTTGAATAAAACCCCACCAATCCGGTCTGCACAAAAGCATCAGTATCAAAACCCGCTTTGATAGCCAGAGAATGAACCCTCGTACCCAGGTTAAAGTCCATCTTGTGTGCGCAGGATTTTAGCACAAATGGGAATATAGAATCGTTCAGCAAAAACCCCTCTCTGCGCATCGAGTGAAAGAACTCAATAGCTTGGGTGAAACAATCAGTGGAGACCAGCCTACGAATCATAGTACCGTATAAGTGAAAATTGGGGTCATGCGTGTGGGTAAATACAGCTGTGGCGTAATCCGACTGTTTGAAATGGAAGGCGGATTTTAGAACCAGGTTTATAAGATATTGATTTTGATGGAGATGAAATCGGAAGAGGCGCGCGTGAAGATGCTTGAGTTGGATAAAGGATTTCAAGCTTTGAAATAGTGGGGTGTTGAGTTCTTGCAGTGCCATGAGAATAATGTAAACTGCTACCACATGCAAATCGTGAATGGGAAAAACACCATTAAAAGAGTTCAAAAAACACTAAGAGCCCAGATTAGATTTCTTCTCGTCAATCTGAATAGAGGTTTACAAAGTTTGGGAGTTCAAAGGCAGATACCGCGACGTAAATCTTTACTTTTATTCAGCCGGAAAGGGGCTTCATCTTCGTCTATACTGCAATGTCTCCGGCATAACTATGAGCTGTGTCTCATCTGTGAGGATATTAATATTAAATTTTTCCGTTGTTATACTTTAGGGAAATTCAACATATAATGTAGTTGTAGGAGTTCAATTTATAAATTAAAAATATTATTTGAATGTGAAGATCGTGACAAATTGACTATCCACCTAATTCTTACACTATCATTATCAACTATCCTTCATAATCAAATCTCTTAATAAATACTCCATCCGTCCACAAAAAGTAAGTTCACTTGTTTACACGTGATTTAATGCAATATATTCGAGGGTATTTATTATTTAGGGGTCTTGTGAAGTCCGTTTATGAATAAATTTATTATTTATGGTAAGTATGCATATAAACGTTACTATAAACAATTACTTTATTCATAAACGGAACTCACAATACCAACACCCTCCAACATATAGCATTAAACCACTTGCAAAAATATGAGCATACTTTTCATGGACGGAGGTAGTAATTCATTTCTCTCTCCTCAATATACACAATCTACAGCTCAATACAATGTCATCTTTTTTCATATTTTATCAACAATCTAATTATTTTTATTATTTAATAATTAAATTTATCTATAATCCATTTTTATAATATTTATAAGAAGATATATTAAATTATTCAATATTCAAAATTCGTAACTATATTGAAGAAAAAATTAATATACACTTAGGCTCCACTTGGTAGGAGATATATAAGTCTTTATTATAGCTTTTTATCCTTTCTATATCTTACTTGGTAGGTCTTATTAAATTAATATAGATCCGTTTTTTATTATTACGGGTTATGTCGACCCGGTAAAATATCAAGCTTTATGTGCCCGAATCAATACAAAATTATACTTCCAAACCCCTCTTACAATTTTATTAAAGGGTGAAAAATAACATTTTGTCTCATTTACCCTTTGTTTTCTTCCTCCCTCAGTCTCTTCGCCTTCGCCGAGGAGTTTCTTCCTCCCTTATCTTTTTCTCTCTTCAGTACTTTGCCGGCGCCGCCTCTCCAACAATCGTTTTTTCTCCCCCACCCTTGCATTGGTCGGCCGCCGCCCGCTGCTCCCTCCCCTGTCCTTGCGCCGCCGCCCGCTGCTCCCTCACCTGTCCTTGCGCCGCCGCTTTCTCTTCTACCCTTGAGTGCCACCGCCTCCAATCTCTTCCTCGTGTGGATTTTTTTGTTTCTATTCTGGATCTGGTAGTGAAATCTCTGCCTCCGTTTGACGAAGTCTGGGAATTCCATTATTAGACGAGATCCTTCTACCCTATCTCGAGGAGAACAATTCTGCTTAGGCTAGGTGGCCATCACGGTTGTCTTTCGGATGTTCAACTGGGCTTGTTCGTCCCAGATCTTTGATTTCTGTGTTTTTGCTTTCTAATTGATTATCTGGTACTGACTTTCATTGTTTGAATTGTTCAATTTCTGAATATTTGGGTTCTGCAAATGGTTCAATTTGGAGTGTTTTGATTCAATCTGTTTCAATTATTTTATGCAATTTTGTATTCAATTTTTGGATTCTTGATTATTTGGAGAGTTAAGGATAAAGGTTGGTCATTTGAGTTCTAGAAATAGCAGTATGATGAATGTATGGAGAATTGTTTCATCTCTATTTGGTGAGTTCTGCTCGATGATGGTGGATGATGATGGTGGGCATGAAAATGAATATCACCAATTTTTTTATATAAAAGGGTAAAATTGTATTTTCAAATTTTATCTTACATTATCTTATAAAGTATCTTACCTGTCAAGCAACATCCAAAAATAATACATGTTTTCTTTACTATTTTATTATATCCTACCAATCAACTTTTTCCCATTTTTTTCTACTAAATTAGTATCCATATTATTATGCTCCTTAATTTTGGAACCCCTACCAAGCGCAGCCTTAAAATAAGGTATAATATTAATAATAAATTTTAAATTAAATGTGACGAAAAATGTTAAATTATTTGTTATCCAAAAATTATAATTATTAAAAAAATCTTTTTAAAATAAAATACAATCGCAGGACAATATTACGTATAACAAATTTAATGCAAATATTTATGAAAAATGAAAGGTATTAGAGTATGTCTTGTGTGAGACTATCTCATAATATGAGACAATGAAATGCAATATAACTTAGGCATTGACGTATTAACACTTTGATAGGGTGAATGTTAATTTGTATAGTCGCATGCCATAAGACGGTCTCATACAATAATTTGCAAAAGTAATAATAGAAATTAAGAGAAAAATAAAATAAAATATGAGATTGTAATTCAAAATATATCAATACTGGTTTTATGTATAGAGAATAAAAAAAATGAATTTTGATATAATTATTATAATTATTTTTTGTTTAATAATATCATAAAATTTTAAATTTAAAACATAGGAGTACTGAATAAAAATTATATTGACCAATAAAAATCCTACACATGGCATGTAGATGTGATGGGAAATGGTTTACAATCCATATCGGTTCATAGAACCGAGTGCACTCCAATTTCCTTTTTCCTTTTATTTTTATTTTTTAATTTTCTTGTCTTCTAGTGATAATCGTTTGTGCCGTACCGCCGATAAATATAGTCTTATACTTCCTCTGTCCACAAAATATATGTTTGGTTGTCTTATTGAGCCGTCCATGAAAAATAGTCTTGTTGCCTAAAATGGAAATAATAAACTTTATCTACACTTTTCAACATATACACATAACATTTACAAAGTAATTTATTTGGTACTTGATGTGACACAATATTCTTATTTTTTACATATTATATCAACTTTCTTAATAACCGTGCAAAAAATAACAAACCCATTTTTCATGGACGTAGTGAATATATAAAAGAAAAATATATAAGATGGTAAAAAAATAAAATCGAGGTAAAATTTTAAATTTATAGTAGCAATCATACTTGTTTGAGTCAATCATTCATATTGACTTTTAAAGTTCTTGTTTTGAGTTTATAATTGGAAATAACGAGGATCGAATTCAAAACTCTTTTTTCTTTCTTTGTTAATTTTTGACAGTGGAAGACAAGAAATGATATTATCTGCAAGATGTAACAAAAATTGTTGATCATTTTCAATTATGTTCTTGAGAAATGGATTAGGACGCATAATCCTTTCTCGTTCATCATTCGTTTCATTGTTGAGTTAATAATTAGTTGGAATGTATCACAAATCGTTTCTAACTTCGGATATTTTTTATGTAAGTTAATCTTTGTATTGATTTTGGGTAAGGTATTGGATCCCGTGCAGGGGTCCTGCAGTGATCATCCAAAGGCCACTCTATATAAGAGGTGATTTTATTCAATTATTTTATTTGGAATTTTACCATTTAGGATAAATACTAAACTTTAAGTACCTGTTTGGTATCCAAGATAAGGTCAAAAAAAAAAAAAATCCGATCTTTCATGATGTTTGGTAGCACTTAAATGTTTTCATGGCTGACCAAGAAAAAACCGGACAAAGTAATGGTTTCCGGAAGAATACTGTAGCTCTTCAGTCATCCCATCTGATGCTCCCCCCTCCTATACGTTTTCTTGATTGTGTATCCAAATCATTTCTCAAAATTGTTCCTTCCCCTTTCTCTTCCCACTACCTTCGCTCAACTGGCTACAATGACAACTGCCTTCCGATGACCTTTCCCCTTCGCTCAACCGACGGTGACGGCAACTCCTCCCCATTCCCCTTCGCGATGCAGACGGCGGTCATTCCCTTCCCCTTCGCGATGCAGACGCGACCCTTCCTTCCCCTTCCCCATCGCTCAAACGACGGCGAAAGTAGCGGCCCCTGAGCTTTCGCGATGTAGACGACGGCTCTCTCTTCCCCGATGCAGACGCGACCCTTCCTTCCCCTTCCCCATCGCTCAAACGACGGCGACAGCGACAGTCCCTTCCCCTTCGCGATGTAGACGGCGGTACATCCCCGATGCAGACGACGACCCTTCCCTCCCCTTCTTCTTCGCGATGCGGGTAAGCAATGTGTGGTTAAATGAGATTGAATTTTTTAACAATTGAGTTTTGCAAAATTGAGATTGAATTTTAGGTTTTGCAGAATTGAAATTGAAATTATATTTTTGCAAAATTTTGCAAAATTGAGTTGAAATTTTTGAAGATTGAGTTTGGAAAAATTGATTCGTGTTTTATGTAAATTGAATTGAATTATGGGTTCTTAAATTATGGACTTTGCAGGATTTATGGAAATTACGGGTTTTGCAGAATTACTTGTTCTGAAAATTGGATTGAGTCTGAAATTATGAAAATTTAATTGTGTTTGTGTTCCAAAATTTGAATTGAGTCTGAAATTATGGAAATTTAATTGTGTTTGAGATTGTTTTAATCGAATTTGGTATTTTGAAGGTGAATGAAGTTGAAGGTGAATATCCATGGGTAAATTTGAAGAAAGTTAAAGGGCAAAATGTGTTTTTTCACAAATTTGTACTTTTTCTTAGAAATGATCTTCTTCTATCAAACATCCAAAATACTATCACATGACTTTTAATAAACACTACCAAACATGAATAAATATTTTCACCTCTAAAATATATCTCAATTTCTATTTTGGCTTCTTTTTTCATCTCACCTACCAAACAGACCCTTATAAAATTATGTATAGTAGGTGTGTAAATTACTATCTTATCATGACCTATTTGAGATATATGCTCTACTTGATAACGTGTCACCGTGTATACTCCAATTTCTAAAGCGAAATACCAAAATTTGTGACCGGAAAAACAAACCAAAGTAATCAAATATGTATAGTGAAATGATCATTCATAATTGCACACTAAAACTTTCTAGAGTACTCAACCAGCAAAATGACATTAAATAAGCTGAAACAATTTGATGAAAGAGAGTTTCATTTCATTTGTTGGCATCAAGCCATTCAAGAATGCCTTTTTCTGATTCAGTCAAGTCTTCCTTCTGCCTCAGACCACCTTCTAGATATTGGAAGTAATCTTTGTAGTTGCGCTTGTAAAAACTATCCAATCTCTGATGAGAATATACCAAAATTAGTAAAAGCTGAATTTCCACTTTGTTACAGACAAAAGTGATTAAATGATAAAATTGATACTTGTTCAAAATATTATGATGTGGAAATATATTGCAGACTCTCTAATATATTCACAACTAACCAAAATAAATTTCACATTTTTTTTTTTTTGTTCCTTTCACAATAATTTTTGCATTCCTAAAATAAAAACAACACTTTTTTACAATATTATTTTATATTCAAATAAACCCCTTAAAAATCTATAGAGTAATGGCAACATTCAAATATGCATAGTGTGACATGTATGGTTAAAGTAAGATACAAAATAAAAAATATAAATTCCAAATGCATGCGAAGAAAATTACTCCAAGAATGCTTTCGGTTTGATTGATTAACTATATATAAAATTATAAGAAAATCAAATACGTTGATCTATATGTCTAATCAATTGATGATAGAATTTCAAAATATTTGAAAGAAAATATATCTTTAATTTCCAGAAAAACCAATATGGGTCCGGGCTTACCTCTTTGTCATTCTTGGATTTGTTTTCTTGAGATTTCTTCAAATATTCTAAGGAGAAAAACAAAGTATATATATATGTATATATCATATATGCTCTAAAAACCAAGGAAATGAAATTATTGTTGAATGTACATGGAAAATGAAACATACTGTCGAGAAGGTCAGTTTTGGAATCTGCAAGAAAAAGAAGAGTTGTTGTTGCTGTTGATGAAAGCAGAAGAAGCTCTCTTCTTCCTGATCTCTTACAAACAATTTTAGGCTTCTCAGTTGATGCTTTTACTATGAAAGAATTAATCAGTGGTGTAGTAAATCTTGCAGCCATGGCCATATGGATAAATTTTGATCCAAATCAACTCTTTATATCTATAGCCACTGATTTATGATTTTGTAGATGGTGCTGAAATGGAAAAACCATTGGGCCCCACTGCTCATTTCCAGATATTTCTGTTGACATATATATGTTACTACATTTTTACTAATTAATAAGGATTCAGTATAGCTGAAAAATTTGGGCTGGCCCATTTTGTACAGACCCTTTTACTACTGGACTGAAAATTATTCAATTGGGCTTAATAGAAAAGCACAACCCATTAATGTTTTACAACCGAAACACGAAGTGGGCCACTATTATACTAGTCACTTTATCTCATAGAACCCTTCAACACTTGAAATGCACAATTTAAAAAAAAAAAAAAGTTAAATAAAATAATAATATTTAATATTTTATTGATTTTTGTGAGAGGATTTATTTTATTTTAGGTGTGTGAAGGGTTGGGAATGAATGAAAAGAAAAGTCTAAAGGGTTGTATAGAAGGGATAGAGTATTAATTAGGACTTGATATGCCCAGTTGTATGAAGTACATAAAAAAGGAAGATGCTTCTTCCACATAACTAGGGAAAATGATCAATTAGCTCATAAACCCCTTTTTCTGAATTGGGATCAATTGCGCAATTGAGCTCATTGTCTTGTGCGCTGAATAATTCCACTGGGCCGAACCCAATCCCACTAACTTCAAATTTTTGGATCAAATTAATTAAACATGGATTAATTCTACGAATGGGCTCCAGAATGATGAGTGGTCCCAAAGTCCAAATCTAGCTCAAAGTCCAATTGTCTCGGACATACATATGTGGTTCATAGTATTATGACATGGAAAATACAATCCCATGTTTTGTCAACACATTCCCTATAAAAAATTGTTCGGGAAAAAACTTTGAAGAACTTAATAATTTTTGGAAATTTTTCGAAAATGAAAAAGAAAAAAGAAAGGGTTAATATCAAATTGCAACCTATATTATAACACATTTTTCAATTTGCAACCTATACTATTTTTATTATCAGGTTGCAACTTGTACTATGTAAAATTGACCGATTGGTACCTCAACTCAATTTATGTTATTTTTTCCGGCCAGATGATATTTGCCCAGGGTCATATTTGTCA
The DNA here is from genome assembly GCA_947034835.1 of Ballota nigra. Taxonomy (NCBI): domain Eukaryota; kingdom Viridiplantae; phylum Streptophyta; class Magnoliopsida; order Lamiales; family Lamiaceae; genus Ballota; species Ballota nigra. The sequence goes on from OX344725.1 coordinate 59,495,382, forward strand.
AATCGTATTAATAATTTATTTTTACTATAAGGAAAGAGACGACGTAAAATGTTTCCGGATATTTGAGGACGATGGCAAAAAAAAAAAATTGAAATCGCGATCGAGTCACACGTCGAAGTCGCAAAAATCGGTTGGAGTGGGGGGAGATCCTTGTAGTTTGGAGATGATGCAGATTAAGTGATATTGTTCATGTTAATCGCGTTTTGGATTCACAAGAAAACTTGTTTCCGGGAATCGGAATCAAATGCAATAAGAACGGAATTGAAAATCACACAAGAACACCAGATTTACGTGGTTCGGAGAAGAACTCCTACGTCCACGGGATCCGAGAGGATAGAGTATTCCACTAAGAAAAGAATTGGAAGTTACAAGTTACAATCTCACAAACTCTCGTGTTTGCGCTCACAGATGAAGTTCTAAAGTTCTCAAATCGTTTCTCTCAGTTGAGAAAACCCCCTTTTATAATTACAGAGACTGGAAACGAACCCTATGTTCGATTCAGTTGTAACAAACTCAATGTAAGCAGTTATCCAGCTGGCTAACGACTTCAATAACCGCTATGGTTGATTCAGTTAGAACCGCCTTCGAATTAGCTTCAATTTGGTGTACTTCGCGAGTTACGGACTTCAGGATCAGATGACAAACCTCCTCTGGCTCTGGTCCTTTTTCACCAGATGACTTCTGATCCCAGACCTCCTCTGATAGACCTCCTCTGATGACTTATCTACCAGACTCGTCTGACCAGACCTCACCTGATGGACCTCCTCTGATAGCTCACCTGCCAGACTCTTCTGGTCAGGCTTCTCTGGTCAACCTCATCTGGTCCATCTCCTCTGGTACTCCAAATTCACTAACTCCCACGGCTAACACTTTACCAACATAGCTTCCTACTGAATTAAGCCCAGCAGATTACATACTTCACATTTGACCCTTCACAATTCTCCACCTCAGATGAGAAGTATCAATCCTCTCCTCCTCTCCTCCATGCTCCAGCTTGGGCCTAAGGAACATCCCATACACTCATCTTTACCAATTCAACACAGAATTTGAATTTCGTCCCTAGTAAAGACTTTGTACACATATCTGCAGCATTGTCCTCTGTAGATATCTTCTGGATGAGAACCACTCCTTTATCAATGATTTCCCTTACAAAATGCAACCTTACATCAATATGCTTTGACCTCTCATGGAATACTTGATGTTTCACCAGATGGACTGCACTCTGGTTATCACAATGAATGACCACAGCCCTTTGACTTATCCCAAAATCCTTGATTATGCCTTTCAACCATAAAGCCTCCTTAACAGCCTCAGATACTGCAACAAACTCTGCTTCTGTAGTAGACAAAGTAACTCCACTCTGCAGAACAGATCTCCAGCTTACAGCAGTATTGTACAGAGTAAAGATATACCCTGTTAAGGATCTTCTGGTGTCCAGATTAGCAGCAAAATCAGAATCTACAAATCCTTCCAGTGGACTCTTCTGGTCAGCCATCCTCTCAAACATCAGACCCAGATCAGATGACCCCTTAAGGTATCTGAATATCCATTTCAAAGCTTCCCAATGTAATCTCCCAGGATTAGCCATGTATCTGCTCACCATACTCAATGCATAAGCTAAATCTGGTCTGCTGCAGACCAGAGCATACATCAGGCTTCCAACCCCACTTGCATAAGGTACTTTCATCATAGTCTTCTTCTCTTCATCAGACTTTGGTTCCATTTCCTTAGATAATTTGAACTGTTGTCCCAGAGGAGTTGACACAGCTCTGCTCTCATGCATGTTAAACCTCTTCAGGACCTTCTCAATGTAACTCTTCTGGGATAAGAATAGTCTTCCAGCTTTTCTGTCCCTAAGAATATCCATTCCAAGAATCCTTTTAGCATTTCCCAAGTCCTTCATATCAAATCTAGCACTTAGCTTCCTTTTGATACTCTGAATCTTCAGAAGGCTTTTACTGGCAATAAGCATGTCATCTACATAGATCAGAAGATAGGCTATCACATCACTACCTTGCCTTTCCAGGTATACACAAGTGTCATACTTGCTCCTTACAAAACCAATGGATAGCATAACTTCATTGAACTTCTTGTGCCACTGCCTTGGACTTTGCTTGAGGCCATACAATGATTTCTTGAGCAGGCACACTTTCCCTTCACTCCCTGGTTCAACAAACCCTTCTGGCTGGTGCATGTACAGATCTTCAATAAGATCACCATGCAGAAAAGCTGTCTTTACATCAAGTTGTTGTAGCTCCAGATCCTCTTGGACTACTCTGCTCAGAAGTAATCTGATTGAACAATGCTTAACAACAGGTGAGAAAACCTCATTGTAATCAATTCCTTCCCTCTGAGTAAATCCTCTGGCAACTAACCTGGCCTTAAACCTCACCTGATCTTTCACACCAGATTCAAGCTTTCTTTTAAACAACCATTTACAACTGATTAGCTTCTGCCTAGGTGGCTTATCAACAAGAATCCAAGTTTGATTCTTCTTAAGAGACTCCATCTCTTCTGTCATGGCTGTCACCCATGACTCCCTATCATCACACTCAAGGGCTTCCCTGTAGCTTTTAGGTTCCTGGTACTCTATGGCTTCTGCTGTAACAAGTGCATAGGAGACCAGATCCACACGGCCAAACCTTACTGGAGGATGTATTTGTCTTCTGGATCTGTCTCTTGTCAAACTATAATTTCTCAAGTCTGCTTCTGGCACTTCTTCCTCCTCTTCTGCAGGTGCACTATCCTCATCTGATGACCCATTCTCTCATGTTTCCTGCTCTGGTTCAGAACCAGATGCACTCTCATGATTATCATGATCAGGCTCAACCTCAACTTGAGTAATTGGCTCAGAAATAACCCCATCCATCTTCTCTGCTGATGGCTCCCTATCACCTCCACCTGACTTGTATCCCATCTGAGATTCATTAAACACAACATCTCTACTGGTAATACACTTCTGGTTTCCAGGCTCCAGACACCACAACTTATACCCCTTAACACCTTTTGGATACCCAATGAAAACACATTTTAAAGCTCTAGGTTCAAGTTTGTCTTGCCTCACATGAACATAAGCTAGGCACCCAAAAACTTTCAACTTTGAGTAATCTGATATCTTTCCATACCAAACCTCATCTGGGGTTTTAAACTCAATAGCAGATGATGGCACTTTATTAATGAGATACACAGCTGTGTTAACAGCTTCCCCCCAAAAACTCTTAGGTAAATGAGCATCAGATAACATACACCTAACCCTTTCCAGAATAGTTCTATTCATCCTCTCTGCTAGACCATTCTGCTGGGGGTTTGAAGGAACAGTTTTATGCCTAGTAATACCCTTCTCCCTACAGAATTGTTGAAACTCCTCTGATAGGAATTCAAGCCCATTATCTGTCCTTAAGTGCTTGATAGTCCTGCCTCTCTTATTCTCAAGTTCAATCAGCCATTCTTTGAACTTAGAGAAGGCACCACTCTTCTGTTTAAGAATGTAAACCCAAACTTTTCTGGAATAATCATCAATAAGGGTAAGGAAATACCTGCCTCCACCATGAGTGGATACCCTTGCTGGGCCCCATACATCAGAATGTATATAATCCATAACCTCCTTGGTGGTATGCTTCCCTTTCTGGTATGCTTGCTTCTTTGATTTCCCAAGAACACACCTCTCACAGAATTCCAGCTTACATATCCTTTTCCCAGGGATTGCTCCCTTCTTGGATAACTCCACCAGGCCCTTCTCACCAACATGTGTCAATCTCTTGTGCCACAAGTTAACCTCAGAAGACCCCATGGTAACATCAGCTGACCCTGTAACAGTTCTTCCAATCAAAGTATACAAACCATTCTTGATAGCTCCCTTCATGACAATCCTTCCAGATTTGGTTATTGACAGACTTCCCTTGTCTGTCTTGAATTCAAACCCCTTTGAATTCAAGGTACCAAGAGAAACAAGATTTCTCTTTAACTCAGGAACAAACCTGACATCAGATAAGATCCTATCAACCCCATCAAACATCTTGATCTTGATAGAACCAGATCCTTGCACTCTACAGCTCTCATCATTACCCAAAAGAACAAGACCTCCATCAATCTTCTCAAGATCCAGGAACCAGTCTTCATGTGGACACATATGAAAAGTACACCCAGAGTCCAGGACCCACTCTTGACTTAGTCTTTCATGACTAACCATCAAGACCTCTGCACTATCATATCCTTCAACCTCCACAACAGCTGCATCTCCATCTTGATCAACTTGATTGTCTTTCTTCTTTCTTTCAGGGCAATTCTTTCTCAGATGTCCTTCCTTATGGCAAGTGAAACACTTCATTTTCTCAACAAAATCAGATTTCTTCCCACCCTTATTCCCTTTTCCACCATCCTTCTTCTTGGACTGAAACCCCTTCTTCTTCTTGGATTGAACATCCAATCCTTCAGCAGGTTTCTTCCCATCAGCTTGGATCTGTAGAAACTTGGTTTTCAGGGCAGTTTGAACATCATCAAACATCACCTGATCTTGTCTTCCAAATAACAAGGCATCTTTGAAATTTTCCAGAGACTTAGGTAGGGCATTCAACAGCATCAATGACTTATCTTCATCATCAATTGTAACATCCAAACTCTCCAGATCATCCACCAATCTGTTGAACTCGTCCAACTGATCACCAAGATTCTTATCTTCACTCATTTTGAAGACTTGAAGCTTCTGTTTCATGTATAACTTGTTCGTAACAGACTTGGTCTGGTATAACTGCTCCAACTTATTCCAGATCCCAAGAGCGGTTTCCTCCTTTGATACTTCCCTCAATGGCTTGTCCCCAAGACACAAGATAAGCGCACTGTGTGCCTTCCTCTTGTTCTCCTCCACCTTCGCTGGATTAGTTCCAGAAGCCACCTGAGCCGGTGGCAACAAGGCTTCGTACAACCCATTGTGTACCAGGAGTGCCTTCATCTTGATCTTCCATAAGCTGAAATCGTTCTTCCCCGTGAACTTCTCAATATCGAACTTAGTTGCAGCCATGATTGCTTCCCACAGACGGCGCCACTTGTTAATCGCGTTTTGGATTCACAAGAAAACTTGTTTCCGGGAATCGGAATCAAATGCAATAAGAACGGAATTGAAAATCACACAAGAACACCAGATTTACGTGGTTCGGAGAAGAACTCCTACGTCCACGGGATCCGAGAGGATAGAGTATTCCACTAAGAAAAGAATTGGAAGTTACAAGTTACAATCTCACAAACTCTCGTGTTTGCGCTCACAGATGAAGTTCTAAAGTTCTTAAATCGTTTCTCTCAGTTGAGAAAACCCCCTTTTATAATTACAGAGACTGGAAACGAACCCTATGTTCGATTCAGTTGTAACAAACTCAATGTAAGCAGTTATCCAGCTGGCTAACGACTTCAATAACCGTCATGGTTGATTCAGTTAGAACCGCCTTCGAATTAGCTTCAATTTGGTGTACTTCGCGAGTTACGGACTTCAGGATCAGATGACAAACCTCCTCTGGCTCTGGTCCTTTTTCACCAGATGACTTCTGATCCCAGACCTCCTCTGATAGACCTCCTCTGATGACTTATCTACCAGACTCGTCTGACCAGACCTCACCTGATGGACCTCCTCTGATAGCTCACCTGCCAGACTCTTCTGGTCAGGCTTCTCTGGTCAACCTCATCTGGTCCATCTCCTCTGGTACTCCAAATTCACTAACTCCCACGGCTAACACTTTACCAACATAGCTTCCTACTGAATTAAGCCCAACAGATTACATACTTCACATTTGACCCTTCACAGTTCAATTTCTATATTTGAACTTTCCTCCATGATAACTAGAATATATTTTTCGGTGGTGCTATATCTTTTGCAACTGTATTGGAGAAAACTCACTAAGAACTTTATACAATTCTTTGAGGAAACATCTCGCCCTTAACAGAGAACTAATCTATAATTTTTATCTTTTAATTCATCTTTCATGCTTCCACATAAAAATTATTGGATATGTTTGTAGTGTTTTGGGATATGAATTTTAAATTTTAAATAAATAAGTGTACCCAAAAAATATCTTTTGGATTTTAAGTCCACATATATAAACGAAACTCACAAACGGTGTTTTATGAACTTATCCAAAAATTTGTGTCGTCCTCATGAGCATCGTTGCAGCAATAGCAATGTGTTTGAAGCTTCGAAAACCAATAGAGGTTTAAAATAACTAATGAAAACAATAAAAGATATAAATGTACAAATTTATCCTTACTCATAAGTGTGTCTTGCACATGACGCCGAAAAAAGACCCAAAAAAAATAGTTCGGGTTGTAATCTGTTAATTGTAAATAGTATATATTGCAATCTGATAATAAAAATAATGTAGGTTGCAAATTGAAAAATGTATTATAGTATAGCACTACAAAAAAAAACACTGTTTTGCGACGGAATTAGCGACGGAAAATCCGTCGCAAACAGTGTTTTGCGACGGTATCTGCGACGGACACGTATCCGTCCCTAAAACAGCCGTAACTAATTTTTGCGACGGATTTCGCCTTCCGTCGCAAATTAACGACGGACAAATCCGTCGCAAAATCGGCGGGTCAGATCCGGCCGGGTCACACAGAATTTGCGACGGACAGTATTCCGTCGCAAATTTTTCGGGTCAGACCCGTTCGGGTCAACAACATTTGCGACGGCCACATTCCGTCGCAAATGTTTATATATATTTTTTTTATTTTTTTCTGTTATAATTTGCGACGGGTTGTTTTCCGTCGCAAAATTCAAGATTTGCGACGGAATTTGGCCGTCGCAAATTACCGAGCCTATACAAAAAAAAGTGGCTCGCGTGGTTCGAGCCCGGGCACCCGAGGCGGCCGGGGCGGGCGCGGACCACTGGGCCAACCGGTCCATCCCTTTTTATATGCGGCCCACCTTCTATATTAGTCTTATTAGGCCTTGAACAATTAATCCATTTTTTGCGTCCAAGGGGAATCGAACACGGGACCTCTTGTGCAAGAGGAGGGGGCGCGCGCCACTAGGGCACAAGCTACTTTCGTTTATTTTTATGCAATTAATTGTATATGTATTCAAATTAAGTCATTTTTTTTTATAATTCACCAAATTAATTTCTTTTCGTATCTAAGTTGTTTATTAAAATATTTTGCCCAACTATTTTTTTTATTTTGTAAAATTATTTATTTCGACTCCCGCTTAAATTTATAATTCGTTCATTTGTACGCAATTAATTGTATATGTATCCAAATTGACTCATTTTTTTTTCTACAATTCACCAAATTAATTCATTTTCGTTTCTAACTTGTTTTTATAAATATTGGGGCCATTTAATTTTTATTATTTCTGTAAAATTATTTATTTCGACTCCCGCTTAAATTTATAATTCGTTCATTTGTACGCAATTAATTGTATATGTATCCAAATTGACTCATTTTTTTTCTACAATTCACCAAATTAATTCATTTTCCTTTCTAACCTGTTTTTATAAATATTGGGGCCATTTAATTTTTATTATTTCTGTAAAATTATTTATTTCGACTCCCGCTTAAATTTATAATTCGTTCATCTCTACGCAATTAATTGTATATGTATCCAAATTGACTCATTTTTTTTTTCTAAAATTCACCAAATTAATTCATTTTCGTTTCTAACTTGTTTTTATAAATATTGGGGCCATTTAATTTTTATTATTTCTGTAAAATTATTTATTTCGGCTCCCGCTTAAATTTATAATTCGTTCATTTGTACGCAATTAATTGTATATGTATCCAAATTGACTCGTTTTTTTTTCTACAATTCACCAAATTAATTCATTTTCGTTTCTAACTTATTTTTATAAATATTGAGGCCATTTAATTTTTATTATTTCTGTAAAATTATTTATTTCGACTCCCGCTTAAATTTATAATTCGTTCATTTGTACGCAATTAATTGTATATGTATCCAAATTGACTCATTTTTTTTTTCAAAATTCACCAAATTAATTCATCTAAGATCATGTATATGTTTGCTACAAGTAATTATGCTAATTAACACTGAATTAGTAATATCTTTGTTGAAATACTATTTGTAGCATCATTCCCGGTCACAAGGTTTCCGCCATTATTACAGAGATATTGAGGGATAATCTAGAGGAGAACGCAATGAAGTTCAAACTCGTCTCGTCGCAGCGGAAGCAGTACTACTTGGATGAGTTTCGGGTATATATATGCAAATATTTTTAACCAACTAATTGTTTATAAATATTTGCATATATATACCCAAAACCCATCCAAATATTACTGCTTCCGCTGCGACGAGACGAGTTTGAACTTCATTGCGTTCTACTCTAAATTATCCCTCATTATCTCTGTAATAATGGCGGAAACCTTGTAACCGGGAATGTCTTTACCAAAAATTGTTCAAAAAAACATAAATAAATTGTTCAAAAAACATAAATAAATAGTTCAAAAAATATAAATAAATTGTTCTTCATCAAAATGATGGTTCACTGTTCCAGTGATCCACCAAACCATCCCATATCGATCGTCCGTCTGGTGCTCGACCCAACTCCACCCGATCCCCACGCTCCCACCGCTTCTTCAGGCCGTAGATAATATCTTTGTACCGTTCTTGCGCTTTCGCACAGAACAATTGGTACATAATACTATCGTTGGCAGGGTCCCAAACGCACCGCCTCTGCAAATAAATTAAAAATAGAATATTAACGAATAAATTAAAAAATTAAAAGTTAAATTAAAATCATAATAAATAAATTTTTTATACCTTGAAGTCATCAAAGTACTCCATCCTCTTTTGCTCGGACACTTGACTCCACGAGTGGGCACCATACTCAAATTGTCCCATCCTAATGATTTGTGAGACGATTAAGCTAGTCTCATGGGCTGGAAGCAGTCTGTGACAACAAAATTAAAAAATCAAGTTAATTATATTAATATATATATAATTAAAAGTATACATAATTCATTAAAAAATACTTACTTGTTGTCGACTATGATGACAGTGAGAAAATTATCTTGACCTGGGTTCATCTGTAATAATGATAAATTCAACTAATTCAATTATAAACTTAACAAAAATTAAACATGCTTTAAAATTAAAATAAAATTCGATCTACTAATTAAATTAGATCAACTAATTCAACTAAAATCAATTCATTTCTAATATAATTCAAACAATTCAACTAATTCAATTATAAACTTAACAAAAATTAAACATGCTTTAAAATTAAATTAAAATTCGATCTACTAATTAAATTAGATCAACTAATTCAACTAAAATCAATTCATTTCTAATATAATTCAAACAATTCAACTAATTCAATTCTAAACTTAACAAAAATTAATTATGCTTTAAAATTAAATTAAAATTCAATCAACTAATTAAATTCGATCAACTAATTCAACTAAAATCAATTCATTTCTAATATAATTCAAACAATTCAACTAATTCAATTATAAACTTAACAAAAATTAATTATGCTTTAAAATTAAATTAAAATTCAATCAACTAATTAAATTCGATCAACTAATTCAACTAAAATCAATTCATTTCTAATATAATTCAAACAATTCAACTAATTCAATTATAAACTTAACAAAAATTAATTATGCTTTAAAATTAAATTAAAATTCAATCAACTAATTAAATTCGATCAACTAATTCAACTAAAATCAATTCATTTCTAATATAATTCAAACAATTCAACTAATTCAATTATAAACTTAACAAAAATTAATTATGCTTTAAAATTAAATTAAAATTCAATCAACTAATTAAATTCGATCAACTAATTCAACTAAAATCAATTCATTTCTAATATAATTCAAACAATTCAACTAATTCAATTCTAAACTTAATTAACAAAAATTTAAAAATGATTTAAATTAAAATTCGATAAACTAATTCAACTAAAATCAATTCATTACTAATATAATTCAAACAATTCAACTAAAATCAATTCTCTAAACATGCTTTAAAATTAAATTTTAAACGGTAAAAATGAAGAAAACTTACAGTTTATTTGTAGAAAATGTCGAAACGAGAACTCGGTGGGGACTGACGCCTTCCTTTTCCCGACTTCTCCTTCCTTTTCCTTTCGTTTTCCTCCTCTTCTTCTTTTTTCTCGCAGGATCCGTCTGCTTCGCGAGGAGAGTATATATAATTGTAAAAAAATTTGCGACGAACGCCTATCCGTCGCAAATTTCGCCTGTCAAAGATAAAACGACGTCGTTTTTACTGATTTGCGACGGCTTTTCCATCGCAAATCAGTCAACGCACCGTTACCCGAGAAGACGCGTAAAAACGGTTCGTATTTGCGACGGAAATTCCGTCGCAAATCAGTCAAAGGACCGTTTCCCGAAAGGTCGCGGATATAAATGTAAGATTTGCGACGGCTTTGGTCCGTCGCAAATACAAATTTAAAAATTGCGACGGCAAATTCCGTCGCAAATCAGTCAAACGGGTCGCTTCATGAACGGTCACCTTTAAACGGGTATATTTTGCGACGGAATGGACCGTCGCAAATTCAAAGTTGAAATTTGCGACGACCTTTCCGTCGCAAATGTAGCCGGTTCAAGACGAAGTCGGTGGGCCCTAGTGTTTGCGACGACGTATCCGTCGCAAATTACTATCATTTGCGACGGACTTCCTTAGTCGTCGCAAATTGACATTTTTTGCGACGACTTACATAAATCCGTCGCAAATTCACTGTATTTGCGACGAATATTATTGCCGTCGCAAACTTGCCGTCGCTAATCTCCGTCTTTTTTGTAGTGTAGGTTGCAAATTGAAATTAACCCAAAAAGAAACCAATATATGCATTTTTTAATTTTTTTTTACCAAAATTTGTTTAGTTTTTTTTTCTAAATAATTTTTTTGTGAGAGTGTATTAACAAAACAAAAGTTGTATATAACTTTGCCTAGTATTATTCCTTAACCACTATATTTTAAATTGCAATACCTTTTATTAATTATAAGTAGTAGTTTATCACTCACATTATTCAATATGAGATAATTAACATTTAATTATATAATTCTCACATTTATTAATAAGGCGTTCATATTGTGTTGACGTTCCAACTTCATGTATTAACTTTTCATTCACCAAAATTCACTTTTAAAATTATAATTACACTGTGATCAACTACTCCAAGAGTAGATTGATCCCTATGTCATTATAATTTCTCATAGTCCAACACCTCAGTTAATTATCGATTAAAATTTTATTTAATTGGTAATTTTCCATCCAAAAGTTGGAGCTAGATAGGGTTAGGTAGTGTCCTAGGTTGCTTAGCTCCTAGATTCAAAGGACACTATGGTTTGTATGTGCAAGATGGGGAAATGCAACATGCATGCATCACTTTCAAAACAGACATGTAAATTTCATTAACATATAGTATATGCAAACTACACACGCATAATATCATATATGCCAACCTATGTTATTACTGATTCACCAAAATTCTTGGACCACGCGCATCACATGATATGTAAATTAAACGTCTCTTAACCAAGTAATTCACCAAAGAAGAAAAAAACATGCAACTAAGATGAAATAATTCCCAACATATGGTCCCCTGGATCTGTTGATGTTCGATCGACTACATCGGACGCACCATTCAGTTACACATATTGATCTCATATCTATATATATGGTCATGGGTATTATCATTAATTTACACACCTGCATATATGAAAGTAGCTAGTGGAGAATATTATACCTAGGTGTAGGATGGACCTTCATGAGATGGTAGGTGTGGAGTTTGTTTTAGAAGAGAAAACCACAATAATTCTCTTAAAAACCAAAGAATTTAATTAATTAAGGCATAAACTTGTACGAGATACCTAATAAAGTGTTAATGCATCAGTGCCCTAACTATACCCAATCCCCTTGTCTCATGTCATGAAAAGATCTCATACAAGACCTACTCATTAACTAATATGGTGCGTGTTGGTCCTAGAATCCTTCATAATTAGTGAATGGGCATCGAGATGTAATTGTTGTTCTATTGTGAATAAAAGGAATAGTTTTAGAGTGCATAATATATACTTAGATTTTGAAAAAGAAAAAAAGAACTTAAGAATTACTCGGTAATACCCAAATTGCAACAAAAAACACATAGTTCGATGTTTTAGTATGTGTTTTAAAAAAATTAAAATTAAGCTTAAAATCATGCACTGCATACTAGAATTTGTGAAATAATAAACTGAAATTACAGTATAAAATATTATAGGATCAGTTAATGCATATAATGATATCAGCTTCATAGGAAACCTATTTGTAGACTTTTATCAAATCTCTGTGTGTATGTATATGTATCACATTTTGGATGGATATATTTATTTTGAAAAATATTTGGCCTTTCCTCTTGTTCTTAGACTTTAATTTTGGTTGATAAAGTAATAATAAAGTAATGATGACTTCTTAAGTGAAAAGTTATGGTGCCTTCATCATATATAGTCTTCTCTGCTTTGCTTTTACTTACAGATACTTCATCAGAGAAGTATAAATGCATTATAATTGAACAAATTGCATTATATATAATAACTCGCAAATTGCATGCGTAAGTAGCTAGGAATGAAAGCAGGAGATTCGCACCACTCCAACAATTATTAATTTGGAATCGAAGAACTTTTTCCACATTAGTAAATCATGATTATTTTTTCAATGGTGTAATAGTGTTTTCAATTTTACTATTTTGATTGACATGTGTGCAGTCTAAATAATTACATTTATCATCGTTTCTTTTTTAATTAATGTAGAAATTGATTGGGTAGCGTCCGATGTTCCCACAAATTGAGCACACCAATAAGTGAAGGAGACCAGTCACACTTTCAAGTAGGATTCCATCCTAGAACCAATTAGTAATCGGAGGAGTTGCCCACTAAATTTATAAACTAGTTTCACTTCTTTCAATTCGTCAATTCGACAGCCCATTCGGCTCGAATTCGGGGTGCGCCTGGGTGTGGTCCCACAAATTGAGCGCATCAATAAGTGAAAGAGACTGATCACACATTTAAGTAGGATTTTATCCTAAAATCAATTGATGATAGGAGGAGTTGTCCACTAAATTTAAAAATTAGTCTCACTTTTTTAATTTTTCAATATGAGATAACTCACGACCATAATTTATTATATCTCAACAATTAGACAGCCTGTGTATTATTCATTCACATAGTGTAACATTAATATATTGCATCATTAAATAAAAGGAGACCTCGTGTGTGTCTCCTTGCAAGTTGCAAGATTATAGTGCTTAATTTATAATAATTAATTACATGTATGTAAGGAAAACTAATTAAATAAATTAAATTTCACACTTCTCTATAAGTTTAGACTTTTAGATGAAATTAACTTTTTTTATAGTATCAAATTTAAAAAGCTCACGCCCAGACAAAAATCCATCTATATTAAATTGTCCACTTATAATTTTTTTTCCAAAAAGAGAAAGTTGAGTACGGTGCATGGGTGAGGACTGAGGGAGAATGTAAAGAAAAATAATTAAATTTCACACCTTACTATAAGTTCAGACTTTAAGACGAATTGAAATAGGTATATAAGTAAAGTCGTAAAGAAAATATACGAAATTATGAGCATTAATGTTCAGTTTTCCAGTTACAAAAAGTAATTTTTATGAAGGTTGTTAGAATTGAAAATAGTTTATGCAAGTTTGACTTTTAAAGGATATTAAAAAAATTCATAATCAATAATAAAATATGAAGTTTTTTATTATTATAAAATCTTTCCATTTTCCAAGTCAACACGATCTGATTTAAAAAAAATAAAAAATAGTAAGTGAGCATAACAATAAATATAAATTGAAAAAATTATTGATAGAATCCCATTTTTGGTATATATTATAACTGTTTTAACATTTTTAAAGGAATTTAATTTGATTATGTAATTAATTTAATTTTTATTAATGAGGTACTTATCACTGATCTAAAATATAATGAAATAGGGAACTCGAATTAAACTTTTATAGTATATCACATTCTCATTAACACTCTATGCTCTCTATCCATACATCATCGATCATCATCATATGCATAAATTAATTAATAGTAACACTATTTTGGTGTATATAATTGTGGTTGTTGAGATTAAAGATATACAGTTGAAAATGCATCGTCACAGCCCAACAGAAATTAATGAGAATATGTATGATAGAGAGAGACAACGACTATAATATTCTTCGAACCTAGTTTAGTAACAATATATACAGAGAAAAAAAATTATTATAAAATACTCGCTCTCATTCATCACCTAATACTTATGGCGCCTAACCACCTACTACATTTGGAGATGAAAAAGAAGAAGAAGCAGTGGAATAATACGCCGTCGTACCGGGAGAAGAGGCCGAATATTCGAGTAGCAAATCGACAAAGGCTCCGACGATTAAGCCATGATTGGACTTTGCGTTCATCCTTAAATACCACCACACCAACTTTTCTATACGGTCCCAATCTTTCCACACTATTATGCCTTGACTCTCGATTATTTCATGCATGGATTTCTTGAAATCGAGATAAGGGTCGTCCGATTCCATCACGAGTGGCACGCTGCCCCGGAATGGAGATTTTATGTCGCCGTTACAAGTTTTCGATTCTTTTAAGATTGAGCTCGACTCCACCGGCTCGAAAAAGAGGCGTTCGGACTTTCTTACCTCAGCGATCTTGGTTTGATCTAGTGGTTGAATCTCACCGGAAGCGTCCGGATAGTTAGCGGATTTTGAAAGAAGTGGTGGTGGGAGGGTTTTGGGGTGGTTGGAGGGGGGCCATTGGCATAGTAGTTTTGCTTCTTTGGTCTTGAATATTGATGGGAATTTCATTTTCTTGGACTTAATTTTTTGAGTGATGGATGCTTTTTGTTCTGAGATTAATATGTGTGTGCAAGTTTGGGGTATAAATAGCTTGATGGCGGTAGGTGGGGTGGGGTGGGGTGGGGTTCAGGTTTCGGGTTTCCTATCCTTTATTACAAATGTGCATTTTATTTTTATTATATGTAATGTAATTAATACTTTTTAAAAGTCAACATGAATAATTGTATCCATAACTTGTGATATGTAATTCGAGTGTATTTTTAAAGACTATATCTTTTATAAATTAGTTTCATCGTGAAAATTAAAAGTCAACTACATTTTAAAATAATATTAGTTACTTTCATTAAATACCACTTACCATTAAATTAACACTTCATCTATCCCATTTTATTTGTCTTCCTAGGCTATGTTTACTTGGATGGATAATATCCATTTAGAAAAATAGCAAGCCTTTATCCAGTGTTTACATTGCAAGACTCCAAATTCGGGTAAACTTGAGAACTCGGAACAAACCCCTCTAAAAGTGTCTTTTTAATCTGTTCATTTTGGGCGGATAAAATTAAACAGGAGTTTAGATGTTTTTCAAATGACCGAATTAACCCCAAGTTGACCGATTCAAATCACTTTTCTGGACCAAACCATTTTGACAGGCATGAACAAAGGCCCACTTCTCAAATTTCAGATTCCTCCACATTTTCATTTCATTATTATACTATAATTTTATATTAATATTTAGAATATTTATTTAATTTAAATGAACAATCACAATCGATTTTTATTAAAAAAAAATGACTATGATAACTTGATTGGCCAAAAGATAATTTTAGTTTACCTAGATCAAATTTGTTAAATTTTTTTTTTTTAGCCCAAGGAAGATTAGCTCACTTTATTACATGAACAAATACTATTAGGCAGCCCTACCACAAAAGTTGGTGGGTCAACCCATCAAATAAAGATTAATCATTTTCTTAAAATAAATAAATTATAAAATCATTGATTGACAATTATGCATGTTTTCCTTATTTAAATTTTTTTATTTGAGTTTTTTAAAATACTACCTCCATCCACCAAATTTATACTCCATTACAGTTGAGCACAAAATTTAATGAAAATTAGTATTTTATGGAAAAGTAGATAAAGTAATGGACTTGTAGGGGATATTGTGGAACCTATTTATTTGTTTGTAAGTGTTATATATTTTCAAAAGGGGAAAGGGTAAAAATTTGGTGGACAACCAAAACAGAAAAGTGAGTATAAATTTGATGGAGTGAGGGATATATTCTTTAAAAATTTTAAAAAAATTAAATAGAATTTTGTTGTATCATGTAGATTCGGATGAAAAAAAGAATTATTTTGAGAAATAAACAGAGGGGTATATTAGTAAAGTTAACATCTAATCTATATATAATGTTAGAAAGTAAACAACTATATACTATTTTAAACTCAATACAAATCCTACAAAGTAAACAATTGTTATCTTGAGATAACTTAAACATTCCCTACTATTTAATTTAATCAATACAATCCCAACCACCAAAGTAAACACAACCCTAGATGATAATGTTTACTCAATAATTGTCATTTTGTATAGGGCACTGCTATTCACCCACGTGAAAATTCTTTGTTCACCCACCTTTTTTAAATATGTTTAATAAAAGTACTAATATAACCTTTATAGAAAAAATAAATATTATATTTATTAAACACTCATGCTTTCAACACCATCCCCAAAATCTCAGAATTCACGTAAAATTTTCTATTATTTCACACACAGTTGCACCATTAAAAAGAAGGTATAATCCTAAAAGTATAAATTATAAAAACACAATTTAAATGAGATTAAAGTATTTTTGTTTATCTATAAATTGGTACACCATGAAAATAAAAGGAATTGTGGATTTTTTAAATAGCAGCAAGCGGTGGTTCAATTAAAATAAAAAATAATTGTTGATGTGCTATTTTTTTAATTTCAAATCGATGGGTGTGTATATATAATAAATGATGTAAATATTAAATTAAGGTTATAGTAGTTGTTAATTTTAAGGGGGTGTATTAAGAAAAAATAAAAAAAATAAGCAATATACATGGAGGGTTAATTTAGTAGTGGGTGAACAAAGTATTATCTTGGGTGTTAATAGCCGTGCCCTTTTGTATAATTCTAGAAGCAGAGTGCAACCCAAATGTATTTTCGAAAAAATGTCCTTATTGTTACTAAAAAATTACCCTTATTATTACCGAAAAGTTATTCCTTATTAAATGAATTTTTCAGCAATACCAGAGATAAATTTTCAGTAATAAGAGATAATTTTTCAATAATATTAGTGATAACTTTTTAAAAAATACACTTGAATTGTAAAGTGCATCTGATGCATACAAAACTGTGACATTTAAAAGAATTAAATATTATTTTCCTTTTTATCCGTTCTTTGTGATAACATGTGCTGTTGTGAACACGTAAATAAAAGAGTAATATAGTATATTACATATATTTGTTGTTATTTAATAACTTTTCTAATCGCTGTAATATATTCTTAAACGACAAATAAAATGGACCAAATAATGAAATAATAAATACTTAAACCAGTTCCACGGTGAAATTGATTCACCATATACCTTGTCACTTTTAAGTAGTAATATTAATCGTTTTATAAAAAATAAATTATTTTTATTGAAAATTATTAATTTTATATACTTGCACAGTATAAGAGGTGTTGGGTGTTTAATTGTCAGTACTTTACAATTCATTACTCCTTCTATCTTTAATTTAACTTGGATACGAATTTTAATATGAGAGTTGTTTATTTTTTTTATTAGTATTTAAATGGATAAAAATATTTTTTTATGATATTGTTTGAATTCTCTCAACTTTATTTATTTTTGTTAAAAAAGATAAGGTAATGACATTTAATATAATTTGAGATATTTGGATGAGGAGTATGTATAGAGTGAAATTGGTTCATACATAAATTATTGAAGGGTATTAATTGTTTTTATTGAAGAGTGTTAGTTATTTTCACTGAAGGGTATCAGTTGTCTTTACTGAAGAGTCTTAGTTTGTTTTCACTGAACAACTAAAACTCTTCAATTTAAACTAGTAATACTCTTCGGTGAAAACAATTAATACTTTTCAGTGAAAACAACTAATACCCTTCAAAGATTTATGAATAAACCAGTTTCACTCTATACTTTATCTTGGATGAGATGGTTATAAATGATATTGTTACATTTTCATTTTTAGTATGAGAATTCTAATAAGAGACTGGTCAATATGGAAATGAGAAGTTGATGGAAAAATGAAGTATTATTCATTATAGTATGAAATTTTATTTAAACTTGGAAAAAAGAAGTTTTAATGTAAAAAGAAACATTTTAAGAAAAGAATTGTACTCGAATTTGTTGTACATTCTCAATTTTTTTTAAATAAAAATCTCACATTATTGGGTTGGGTGGCCTTAAATTTGCAATGGGTCGTGTTGTATTTCAATCTGATGGATAAATTGTCTCGTTTTATTGTTGCCTTATTTTTTTTCCGCTCAGCGTTTTTCAGCCACCATTTTTTTAAGGTATTATATGAACAAGGTTCACATAAAACTTATTTTAAAAATATTAATTATATTAGTAATGTGTGATTAGGCGTGAAATTGTTAGGTTTTATAGCCTGATTTGCCCATGTTTTGAGTGTTTTTTTTATGAGTGTTTAGAGTCCTTTGAGCATCATTTTTATAAACTCATTAATTTGTCTTTTTGGTGTTCATATTCAGATAGATGGTGAAAAAAGGAGTTCTTAGGATTTTGAATCGGCCAAAACGGACTCCCGATTGAGAAGATATGGAGATTTTACGAACATGTGTACAACAACGAGAACGCACTCGAGCTGGAGAGCTCGAGTCCTAGGGACTCAAGCGTGAGTTGGTCGAGTGCGCACTCAAGGGGAAAGAGGCCGAGTTCTAGGGACTCAAGCGTATGGTGGTCGAGTCCTTTAAGACCAAATTCGGCCCAAATCACCCCAAAACGGCCCGTTGCCTATAAATACCCCATCCCAAGCTCGTTTTTTTGGGACTTTTGGATCACTTTTGATATTTTTACATACCACTTGACATTTAGAGATAGATTTGGAGAGAGAAGAGCATCGGGAGAGTTGAACAAGCATACTTTACGTGTAATCGAGGTTTTGATATTACGGATTCATAGATTAGAGTTTTGATTTTGATTTTCTTTCTTCTTTCCTTCAAACACTTGGTACTTAAGACTTTTGATTCAGTTGTTAATTGATATTCGTTCTTAGACTTTAATTCTTTCTTAAACCCTTGTTTATGTTCTTGAGTTTTTCAACTAGATTAATCATGTTTTTGTTCGTTGCTTGTTTAATTGCTTTCGTTATCGTAAAAACCATATTAGGCTAGAACCCTTGCATGCTTGGGGTAGGATGAACTTGCAGAAGTGGGATGTTGGTACATAATTAGGATAACTCGTGATGTTTAGTGTTAGTTCTCTTAATTAATTGAATTCTTAAAGTAAACCCTATAATTATCTTGGAATTGAGTACGAAAATTATTAGAGAGAGGACGATCTTATCACTCTTTGATAACAAGTAGACTTAACGATAGAGTTATAGAAGGGGTTTATAATCTACCGGTTTATCTAGGGAGGACGACCGTATCACCTTGGGTAAATAAGGGTCTCATTAATAAAGCATAATCCATATAACTTGTTAGTGGGGTGTGAAGTAGGTTGATATGACGAAGTATTAGGGTTAATTCTTGAGCTTTTAGTCTTTCAATCTGGTGCTAGATTGGGGAAGTTGATTGCCTAGTTTTAGTACACTTAGGATTAATACTTGCACATCATGGTTGATTTAATTATCGTACTAGCTCCGTTAGTATACGTAGGGATTCTTATCCTGAGCATCATCATCTCGTATTTGATTAAACCCTTAGCTATTTTGTTTGATTTCATAATTCGCATTGTTAGAAGTAGACTTTAGAGTAGCTTAATCCTATTCCTAAAATTGAACATCCATTCATATTAACTACGACGCTTAGATCTCCAGGGCTCTATTCGCATACATACCTTCCTTTGGGTTTGATACTACTTGGTCCCTATACTTGCCAATACTACTGTGATCTCATTCTCTTGTGGGGTAACTACTAGTATAGCTAGTATATTGCGTTCAAGTCAATGGCGCCGTTGCTGGGGATGGCGATGTATGTCCATTGAGTAGGACTTGGAGATAGTTTAGTAGTTAGTAGTGAGTGCTTTTATTTTCTGTTTTATTACTTGTAGTCTGGTGCGTTTGATCTTTTTTGTTGAGTACTCAGGTATATGAAAACACGCTCGAAGGGAGAAACGAGCGAAAATCGAACAAAGATAGGCCTTAAGACTATATCCAAAAGGAATCGAGCCTTCCAGAGAAGGATGACTACCGCAGGTGACGAGAATTTAAATCAGAATTTCAGCGGCGATTTGGATCTAGCAGCTGAAGAGCATGAACGGAATGTGGAACAGGTTGAAGGTGCTAAGAGAGTCGATAACCAAAAGCAAACACCTCATGGGGAGAGCACCAGCCAAAACCCAACTCCACAGACCCAGAGCAATTTCGCTGAAAATCAGAATCAAGTCATCCACCAAAATTCACAAAACCCAAATAACCCCTTCAACAACTCTGTCTACCAATCTAACCAACCTTACCCATACCAATACCCACCATACCCTTATCCATCATACTACCCCCCACAACCCAACTATAACCAACCACCAATCCCACATATACCTCCACCACCAGTTTATCCTCAGCACGTTCCTCAGAATGTTGATCCTGGTATGCAATTCGAGGAAGGTTTGCGGCACAGCCGCAACGGTATTATGATGGTGTAGCATTGCTACCAGTGGAGACAAACAACTTTTCTATCTCCCCAGTGATCCTGAAGATGCTAGTCGAGAACCAATTTAAGGGGGAGGTCGGGAAGGATAATCTTCATACTCGAGGATTTTTCTGATGATTGCCTCAACTTTCAACCATAATAGCATGTCTGAAGATACCAAGAGGCTCAGGTTGTTCCAGTTCTCGTTAACTGGAATCGCGAAGGAGTGGTATGATAACACGCTCCCACGGGGAGGTGTAACCACATGGGCTGAGTCTCTGTTCCTCGAGCAATTCTACCCTCCGTCCAGAATAATCAAAGCAAGGCTAGAGATCTCATCTTTCAAGCAGAAGCTAGGAGAGGATTTACGTCAGGCTTGTGAGAGATACTATAATATGCTCATTGAGTGCCCGCAGCATTGGTACAATGAAGGTGACATCATGACTTATTTCTACTGTGGAGCCAGCAAGGCAGGTCAAGACCACCTTGATGCATGTGCTAGTGGAGCATTCCTGAATTGTGGTGCAGCTCGGTGTAGAGAGATTGTTGATAATTGTCAAGAATGTGGGGCAATGGAATGAGGCACAAGAGTTTCAGCGAGCTTATCAGATGGATGAGAGTGGGGGTACTAGAAAGTTGTTGATGGCGATGATGGAGAAAATAAGTAACTTGGAGGTCGGCCAGAGTTTGAGTGGAGGGAATACTGTAGTGAGTGAGAAAGTGGACCACCCAGCAAGTCAGCATGAGGAGGTCAACTATATGGGAGGGCCTAATTATAATCAGAATGACTATCAAGGTGGAAATTATCAGGGACAACCAACTTATGGTCAACCATTTGTACTACCGGGTCCACAGCCTCCTCAGAATCAATGGAGGAATACTCAGGGGTATCAAGGAGGCCAGCAGCCTCCTCAGAATCAATGGAGGAGGAATGAGAACTCGTCCTATAGTAACCCGAGAGTGGGTATAACTGTGCCTCCAAATGTCGACCCTGGCTCAACACTCCTCGGAGGAGAAGGAGGTGCTACTACTGATGAGGTGTTACGTGTCATTCTGCACAAGGTGGAAGAAGGTAGTAAGAGGTTATCCTCTTTGGAGTATGATGTGAAAGATATGAGTAAGAAGAAGGATCAGCGTGATCAAGATCTTCAGAAGAGGGATATTGAGCTGAATAGAATTCAGCAAGAGAATAATAGGCGGTTCACTTCGATGGAGTATCAGATTAGCCAGATCGCGAAATCATTGGGTAGAGAGCCCGGGAAATATCCTTCTATGCCGGAGGGAAACCCGAAAGAGCAATGCAAGGCGATCCAACTAAGAAGTGGGGCTAAATATGATGGACCTCAAATGCCTGCTGATCTTGAGGAGATACATAAGGAGATTGAGATGGAGGGACAAGAACATAAGAAAGATGGAGGTGAGACAGCTGAGGTAGAAGTTGAGAAGGAGGTTGAGATAGAAGATACTCAGAAAAGCAAGGAACATAAGGAGGAAGGGATTGAGAGAGTACCAGAGTGGAAGAAGGCTAGAGAAGCAAGGCAGAACATGAAGGAAGCCGAGCGAGATGAATGGGGAGTACCAAAATCTGTGATTCCAGTCCCATATCCGCAGCGGTTCATGAAGAAGAAATTAGATGAAAAATTTGCTAAGTTTCTTGATGTTTGTAAAAAGTTGCATATTAACATACCTTTTTATGATGCTTTGGAACAGATGCCGAATTATGCCAAGATCCTGAAGGACTTGATAGCTAAGAGAATGAGAGTTGATGAGCCCAAGCTTGTGCAGTTGAACCATGAGGTGAGTGCATTAGTGCACAAAGCGCTTCCCCTGAAGTTGAAGGATCCCGGTAGTTTCACAATCTTGTGTGATATTGGGAACGAAGTCAAGAAGGGAGTGTTGTGCGATCTTGGAGCGAGCATTAATCTGATGCCACTGTCGCTCTCTAAGAAGTTGGAAGGTGGAGAACTTCAGCCAATAATAATGACGCTTCAACTCGCTGACCGGTCTATTACTTGACCTCACGATGTAGTTGAAGACGTCCTCGTGAAGTTGGAGATCACATTTTTCAGTCGATTTTGTGGTGCTAGACATGGAGGAAGATGAGCAGGTGCCTTTGATTTTGGGAAGGCCTTTCTTAGCCACGGTCGGCATGGTGCTAGATGTGGCGAATGGGAAGATCACGGTGAAGGTAGATGACAAAGAGGTAAAGATTTCCCTATATGAGGCCATGAAACACCCAAATGAGGATGATAACTGTCATTCCATTGATGCCATTGATCCTTGTGTTGAAGACACACCTCTTATCCCTAACCTTTCTTATATACGTGATTATGATAATCCTTCACTTAATAATTTGACCTTTGAGCATTATGATCTTGATTATTTTGATAGGGATAAAGGCAAGGAGTTGAAGGATGGAGAGCTGAAAAGGGTAGATGTGGCCAAAGGAGAAGAGAAATGAGGAGTTGAGAAGAAAAAATCCAAACTCAAGAAATTGCTTAATAAAGCTCCTCCAGATAAAGGTGAGAAGAAGTTGAGACCCCCACCACTTGAGGTTGAGAAGAGGGGATTGAAGGAGAAGGGGCATCAAGGAAAGGAATTCAACCACCACTCTTATGAGAGTAAGGGAGGTAATTTTGAGTATCATGTCCCATAAGCTCCTTTGAGCTCGGTCGGGCATTAGGACCTTAAAAATAGCGCTGAGTGGGATACAACCCATTTTTATTTGCTTTTGTGTGTTTTAAGTTATTAGGGTATTGTTTGAGTCATAAGTTTTAACCTCGTTCTTGAGTGAGTTACTTGTAGGCTTGTCTCGAGGAAGTAACAGTATCATTGAGTTATTCAAAAAGGGAGGAACTCAAGCAAGGGAGTGTGGCAAGTTGATTAAGAGAAACATGAATTATTTGGATGAGGTAACCACAACCCCAAACTTAGACCGCTTCACAAGGTCGAAGTTTGGGGGGAGGAGTATTTATATGTTTTATGGCATACATATGCACCGGCGCACTTGAGAGTTTTTTTGACATTGCATAGACGCACACCCTCTCTTTGAGTTGAGTTTGGTTATATATTGTGCCTTGAGATACTCCTTGAGCTGATATTGCTTTGATGTGCCACTACATATTTCATGCTTATCAATCATCTTATGCTTGTTGATTGCCATCTTTGAATGTGAAGTATGAGTTAGTGAGTTGTGGAGTTGAGTAAGGGACTATATTGTGTGAGTGTAGGAGTTAGAGTTGATTTGAGAGTGAACTCGTATGCTTGCAAACTTTCCTTTTGAATACTTGTGTGATAAAAGTGAGAATTCACTAGGACTAGCGTGGATGTGAAAACCGTGAGATTTGAGCCGTTTAGAGATTAAAATTTATTAGGTTGATCTCTTTGTTTGTGAGTGGATCGTCACCGTAGAGGATGCTAGAACTTGTGTGTGCTCTCGCTTCTTGATTGTGTCTAGTTTGAAATGCCGAAAGTGATTTTAGGCCATCTTTGATTTGATTGAGTCACTTGGCCAAAATATGCCTACCAATGACATTTATCCCTTGTTAGCCCGTTTGAGCCTTAGCCTATTTATTTGCTAGCACATTTGTGTTGGGAAAATAGGGGTGCCCGGAATCTATTCGGGATGAAATTTAAATACGAATTTAAATACAATTATTACTTAGCATGAATTAATCCTAATTAATTCAAATAATAATTCCAACAACTAATTTTCATCATGCATGTTGAATTAATTTCACATATTAACTATGGTGGAATAAGCAAGTAAATATGTGATTAACGTACCTCTTGTAGAATTGGTCTTTGGATATACGGGACAGTTACGATCTCGCTCTATCAACCCAAAAACCTTCTCAAGTATTTCCCTTTCACCTCACTTGATCACCGGTGGGAGATGCTTTCAAGTAATTTAATAAACTAAGGAAAAAGAAAAATATCTATGCTCTTGATTTTTCCAACACATGGAATTATGTACTTGGAGAAGGAATAATCATCCCCTATTTATAATATGAAGGGGCCGAAAATTTAAGTATATTTGGGCTTGGAGAAAATCTTTTCTTAGACTCTAAGAAATCTTGAATATATCTCATATATTCTTTTCTCCAAAATAAAATATTCCACAAAAATCTCACCCTTCATATTAAGCCTTTAATTTTCGAAAAATACAAGGAGAAAATCCAAGATTTGGATCTTCTTGAATATATGAGATAATCTTGTATTCCAAGAATACTTATCTTCCATAATATCTTTCCAAGAAAATCAACAAAATCTTTTCTCTCCTAAAAACCATATTTTCGAAATTAAGAGGAAAAAATCAGCATATTATTTTCTTTTTATTTTAATCACCTTATCATTATTGGGCTACTTAATGGGCTACTTGAGGGGCCTTTAAGGAGAATTAAGATTGGACCTCCTAATGGACTTCTGAATTTCAATATTGAGCCCCAATATAATTCAGCCCATTAATATTAATTATTACCACTAATAAATTAATATTGCACTATCCATCTTAATCCATATTACGATAATATGGGCTCCCGGTTATTATTTCCCGCGTTTAAGATTATCAAGTCCATTAATTAATTGAGCTTCTGAATAGCTCTAAATTAATTAATATATTTCACCTTGGAGTAAAGACAGCTCAACATTATTATTCGTACCGAAGAAACTAATTCTTCACTTGCAAGATTTGGTACAATAAAACTTCTGAGCCCACCAAGGGGACTAATCACACGAGCCGTACTCGCACGCGTTTCTCCGTATTAAATCTTAGCAACCGTCGTATGATTAATATTACTGTCCAAGACACAAAGTTCGAAGTCACAATGATTCTCACACAACATGAATCAAAGCAGTAACCATTAAGCACACACGGTCCTATTTAAGTGACGGAGATTAAGAAATCAACAACCACTGAGGTCTAATTCTTCACCTTTCACAACAGAAGAATTTATCCTCGTTGTAGGTCCTCTTCAACACATACTAAATGTGCTAGTGCAATCTCTTAGTCAAGACAGACCAATCTGAGCCTTACACATCGACCTTTCACGGCGGATTGTTCAATTCCACCTAGGTCGTGAAAATGTACGTTTAGTTACAAGTAAACTGTTAATGTTGTCTTCCGTGATCGGGTATCACCACATTAACTACATTGTAACATGTACTATATATTGAACGGTTTGCAATAGAAATTCAACATTCAATCATAACTAAAGCAAATGTGATAAAAGATTTATTCTCATAAAACAAGTGTTTGATACACGAGTTATACAAAGTAAAAGCATACTTTCACGTATAACTCCAACAATCTCCCACTTATACTTAAAGTCTGCTTTTAGTATACATCATGCATGTCTTAGTGTAGTAGCTCTACGTGACATCTCATGTCAACCTACACTAACCTAATAATTCCTCCCACTTATACTTAAAGCAGATTGGCAATAGTCTTGACTCCCATTCCACCCACATGTCTCTCGAATGTACTCAGAGGCAGACCCTTTGTGAATGGATATACTAGGTTGTCCTCCGACATTTACCTTTGCCACCTCTTTATCTCCTCTCTTAACGATTTCTCGTATAAGATGGTGTTTTCTTTCAATGTGTTTGCTGGCCTTGTGGGCTCTCGGTTCCCTTGAATTTGCAACTGCTCCGACATTGTCACAAAAGACAGTTATCTTGTCGGGCAAATTCGGAACAACGTCCAAGTCCACTAAGAAGTACTTGAGCCAAACCGCTTCTTTCGCTACTTCACAAGCAACTACTTATTCGGCTTCCATGGTCGAATCTGCGATGCATTTCTGCAAATCGCTTCTCCATGTCATGGCTCCTTCTCCCATGCAAAACACACTACCCGAGGTAGGTATTTTGGAGTCTATGTCTGATTGGAAATTTGAGTCCGTGTATCCCATGGGAATTAGATTGTCTGATTGTTAAATCAGCATTTCATACCAAGTTCTTTTCAGAAACTAAAGAACGCATTTAATTGCAATCTAATGTGCTTTCCCGGGGTTACTTTGATATCTTGCCCTCATGCCCACGGCAAAGCAGATATCCGGTCTCGTACACAACATTGCATATATAAGACTTTCTACGTCCGAAACGTACGGAACGTCTTTCATGTCATCTATCTCCACTTGCGTCTTAGGGCATATTTATTTAGATAGATGGATTCCGTGCCTAAAAGGTACAAAACCTTTCTTGGAATCTTGCATGCTGAAATGCTTCAAAACAGTGGCTTTGTATGAAACTTGCGATAAACCCAACATCCTCCTCTTGCGATCTCGAGTGAACTTGATCCCAAGGATGTGACCGACTTTTCCTAAGTCCTTCATATCAAACTGATTTGACAGCCATACCCTTACGTCTGACAATACCTTTACATTGTTTTCAATGAGCAGAATATCGTCTACGTATAATACTAAGAATACAACCGCAGTTCCGTCACATCTTTTATACACACAACTTTCGAACTTGTTTTGATCACAAACCCATAAGACTTAATAACTTGACCAAAACACTGGTTCCAAGTATGCGATGTTTGCTTAAGTCCATAAATAGATCTCTTAAGCTTGCATACGAGGTGCTCTTGGCCTTTTTCATCGAAACCTTTGGGCTGTTGCATATAGATCCCATCAAGACTTCCGTTAAGGAAAGCTGTCTTGACATCCATTTGCCAGATCTCGTAATCTAAGTGCGCAGCGATCGATAAGAGAATACAGATGGACTTAAGCATAGCTACAGGCCACAGGCCACAAGCCTTGCTTTGAAGGTCTCTACCCTTCCGTCCGGTCCTCTTTTCCTCTTGTACACCCGTTTGCATCCAATGGGCTCTACCCCACTAGGTGGATCAACCAACTCCCACACTTGATTATAATCCATCGAACCCACCTCGGTTTCCATTGCGGTTTGCCACGCCTCTGCGTCTTTATCTTAGATTGCCTCGTCGTACGTTCATGGGTCTGATTCATCACCGGGAATCAAATCCGAAGATTCTCCAATTCCCATGAATCTCTCGGGTTGCCTTGCAATCCTCCCACTACAACGGGGTTCCGGTTGTGAAGGTATGACGTGTGGTATATCATCTTGTATACTTGGTATTGGAGTTCGCCCTCTTAACTCGTCTAAGGTAATCTCACTTCTGGGCTTTCTTTTGTTCATATAGTCTTCCTCCAAGAATTTAAAGTGCGAACTAATCACGGTCTTTTAATCCTTGAGACTATAGAACATACACCATTTCGTTCCCATGAGATATCCTATAAACAACCTTAATTCCGAACGTGGATCCAATTTACCGGCTTCCTCGTCTAGCACGTATGCCGGACAACCCCAAATTCGCAAGTGTCTTAGACTGGGCTTGCGCCCGGTCCACAATTCCATTGGGGTTTTAGGAACCGATTTGGATGGCACCAAGTTTAGAATGTAAGTCGTTGTTTCCAAGGCGTTACCCCAAAACGACTTGGGTAAATCCGAATAACTCATCATGGATCTGACTATTTCTAAAAGAGTCTGGCTCCTTCGTTCCGCCACACCGTTCTATTGAGGGGTTCCGGTGCGGTCAACAGGGATACAATCCCTTCGTCCGATAGCTAGTTCAAGAATTCATCGCTAAGGTATTCGCCTCTACGATCAAATCGTAGAAACTTGATACTTTTTTCCCTATGCATCATAAGGTAGATGTATCCATATCTCGAGTAATCATTGAAAAAGACAATTTACTCATACCCCTTCTTGCTATGATCGTCATTGAACCACACATATCGGTATGAACGAGTTCTAACACTTCCGTGGTTCTATTCCCCTTGGCTCCAAATGCCCTCTTGGTCATTTTACCCTCTAAACAGGATTCACAAGTTGGAAACGGTTCGACTTGGAATGATTCCAAGGATCCGTCTTTCACCAATCTCTCTATCCGCTTTAGATTAATATGACCTAATCTAAGATGCCATAGAAGTGTTTCGTTCATCTCCGAAGAACGCTTTCCTTTATTACTCGAAATAATCGATGTGTTATTAGATTCAATTTTGTGAGTGGTGTGCCCAAATAATGGTATAAAGATCATCCATTGAAGTTTCGGAACAGATAAACTCATCGTTTCAAGCAATAATAACATCCTTATTAAAAGAAACTGAGTATATATTCAAACAGTTTAGAAACTGAAGGTTGAGTTCTTTCTAAACTAGGAACATGAGGAACGTCTCTCAAGACCATAACTCTATCTTCACAAGATAGGCGCACTTCTCCCACTGCTTCAGCTGCCACTCTCGTAGCATTGCTCGATGTGATGTGGATCTCACTTCCGTTAAGTCGTCGGGTTAGCTTAAACCCATGAAACAAATGTGATCAGTAGCTCTCGTATCCACTATCCACTAATAGACAGCATACGCCACTTCACAAGTTTCGACGACTAAGGTGTGTGAATTACCTAACTTTCCTAGCCTCTTAGGCTTGGAACAGGCAGACCTCCATTGTCCTCTCTCACCGCAACTAAAACACTTCCCCTTCGATGCTAGCCTTTGCATTTGTCTTTCGCAACAATTGGGTTTGCTTGGATCCGGCCTTTGGTTCTCTTCCTCTCTTTCCCTCCCTTGGGACCAAAAGAGGTAGACGGACCATTAGCCACCATAGCACTAGACTGGTGCTCCATTTTCACCTCCATCGAAACTAAAGCTTGCAAGAGCTCGGGCAAACGATTTGTCCATTCATTCATCTGACAGCTCAGATGAAACTACTCAAAGCTTCTCGGTAGAGAATGATATATGAAATCAATCAAAATCCGCACCAAGTACTTCCAACTTGTTAAGGTATGTCATTTTCTCGAGAACGTGCTCCCTCACGGGCGTTCCCTCCACCATTTCCAACTTGACCGAGTCATGTTTGGTGAACTGATTAGTCATGGGTTTGATATGAAGATATCTCTTCAAGGTTTTCCACGATTTCAACAGCGGATACAATGTCTTCATGAACGCGCCTCACATCCTCAGACAGAGATGTCAAGATGATGCACTTCATATTGTCACGCTGTCAATCATAAACTGTCTTTTTCCCATTGCTTGACTTATCATTAGGCTTGCCGGGTTTATTAACGTGAATAACCCAATTGTGTTTTCGTGCAGTAAGGACAAATTTAAAAAAAAAATTCCAATCGATATAATTCTCTCCAAAAAGTTTATTAACTTTAAGTATATTAAACAGTGGATTAAAAGGTTGCGACATGATGAAATGAGAATAAAACATACATTCATATTAATATCTAAAAAAATACGAAATTATCACATAATTCGATCACATCAATTATATTGAAACCTTAAAACAATATAATCATGCATCAGCCAACATCTCGAAACAATTTAAATGCGCCACGAGGGGTGGTCTATACATTTAAATACATTCAAGCGGATTACAAACTCGAAAGTTACAAATCCTTAATTCAAAATTAATAGTTGGCTCCCACTTTGACCACATAGAAATTGACAGGGACTCCGAGGGGAGTAAGTTAATATCAATTTCCTATGCCTAAATAATAACCATAATTAAATACAGGATTATTATTTCGCTTTGAGCAAGCCACTCGTGGTGAGGGTCAATACCGCCACTAGTAATAATCCACAATCATCCTTTCGGAATTTATTCATGTGAAATCCATTCTTTTGGCCGATCCGAGGGGGAAATGTATTCCAAAAGAACTTCACAAATAAATAAATTATGGAGGCCAAATTAATCCAATCTTAATATCCGGAATAAAATTGTGATTAAATAAACATACTTAGTAATTTTCGAAAGTAAGGTTTTTCTTGGACAATTAAATTCATGCAAACACATATTAACAAATAATAATAGGTGCACGAAATAAAACATCCATCAAAACAAAATTAAACACATTGGAGCACTCAAATCCAATTGTCACGGTTTAATTTCTTCGAGTCTTGATGCGAAAAATCGTCCTTGTTGCTTTTCGACGTTCGTCTCGACGTGCTCCCACTCGAACAGCAACACTTCATCAAAAACAGCATTGTTTGGGGTTCGGGACGACGTTTAAAATCACACGGAAAAAAAATACGAACCGAAAAATTCCACGGCCCGAGATACGGCGCGCGTCGGCCCACGAAGTGGGCCCGCGCACCTCCCGGCCCAAAAAGCGCCGAAGCGCTGCAGGAGGCGCGCCGAGGCGCACCCGAGGCGCTGCATGGAGGCGCGCCGAGGCGCTGCACGAGGCGCGCCGAGGCGCACCAGGCCGTGCCCGAGGCGCCGGCCTCCCGTCGCGCCCGGGTCGTGCGCCGTGCACCCCGTGCACCGTGCACCCCGTGCGCCGTTTTTCGCCGTTCGTCTCTATTTTCTTCACCCCTTGCATGATTTTACGTCCATACACGCGCCACGCTTGTATGCGTCATCCGGGTACGCCATTTTTAATTCTTCGTTCTTCGTCACGATCCGGTTACAATTTATTTTTACAAAAAAAATAAATACTAGATCTAGACTAGTCTATTACAATGATCGAATCAAAATAAAAACAACTAATCTACTCGTGGATTTTCTCACGAGAAAAACGAATTCGAACGAATCGAATTAAAAACAATTAATTCACACGCATGAAATTAACAACATTAAAACCATGACAATTGGATACCTGCAAAAAAGATCTAGCAATTCTACTATCCAATTTCAATTTAATGTTTAACAATTTAAATTCCAATTTAAAGATCAGAGCCCGAAACTGTGGCTCTGATACCAGTTGTTGGGAAAATAGGGGTGCCCGGAATCTATTCGGGATGAAATTTAAATACGAATTTAAATACAATTATTACTTAGCATGAATTAATCCTAATTAATTCAAATAATAATTCCAACAACTAATTTTCATCATGCATGTTGAATTAATTTCACATATTAACTATGGCGGAATAAACAAGTAAATATGTGATTAACGTACCTCTTGTAGAATTGGCCTTTGGATATACGGGACAATTACGATCTCGCTCTATCAACCCAAAAACCTTCTCAAGTATTTTCCTTTCACCTCACTTGATCACCGGTGGGAGATGCTTTCAAGTAATTTAATAAACTAAGGAAAAAGAAAAATATCTATGCTCTTGATTTTTCCAACACATGGAATTATGTACTTGGAGATGAAATAATCATCCCCTATTTATAATATGAAGGGGCCGAAAATTTAAGTATATTTGGGCTTGGAGAAAATCTTTTCTTAGACTCTAAGAAATCTTGAATATATCTCATATATTCTTTTCTCCAAAATAAAATATTCCACAAAAATCTCACCCTTCATATTAAGCCTTTAATTTTCGAAAAATACAAGGAGAAAATCTAAGATTTGGATCTTCTTGAATATATGAGATAATCTTGTATTCCAAGAATACTTATCTTCCATAATATCTTTCCAAGAAAATCAACAAAATCTTTTCTCTCCTAAAAACCATATTTTCGAAATTAAGAGGAAAAAATCAGCATATTATTTTCTTTTTATTTTAATCACCTTATCATTATTGGGCTACTTAATGGGCTACTTGAGGGGCCTTTAAGGAGAATTAAGATTGGACCTCCTAATGGACTTTTGAATTTCAATATTGAGCCCCAATATAATTCAGCCCATTAATATTAATTATTACCACTAATAAATTAATATTGCACTATCCATCTTAATCCATATTACGATAATATGGGCTCCCGATTATTATTTCCCCCGTTTAAGATTATCAAGTCCATTAATTAATTGAGCTTCTGAATAGCTCTAAATTAATTAATATATTTCACCTTGGAGTAAAGACAGCTCAACATTATTATTCGTACCGAAGAAACTAATTCTTCACTTGCAAGATTTGGTACAATAAAACTTCTGAGCCCACCAAGGGGACTAATCACATGAGCCGTACTCGCACGCGTTTCTCCGTATTAAATCTTAGCAACCGTCGTATGATTAATATTACTGCCCAAGACACAAAGTTCGAAGTCACAATGATTCTCACCCAACATGAATCAAAGCAGTAACCATTAAGCACACACGGTCCTATTTAAGTGACGGAGATTAAGAAATCAACAACCACTGAGGTCTAATTCTTCACCTTTCAGAACAGAAGAATTTATCCTCGCTGTAGGTCCTCTTCAACACATACTAAATGTGCTAGTGCAATCTCTTAGTCAAGACAGACCAATCTGAGCCTTACACATTGACCTTTCACGGCGGATTGTTCAATTCCACCTAGGTTGTGAAAATGTACGTTTAGTTACAAGTAAACTGTTAATGTTGTCTTCCGTGATCGGATATCACCACATTAACTACATTATAACATGTACTATATATTGAACGGTTTGCAATAGAAATTCAACATTCAATCATAACTAAAGCAAATGTGATAAAAGATTTATTCTCATAAAACGAGTGTTTGATACACGAGTTATACAAAGTAAAAGCATACTTTCACGTATAACTCTAACAATTTGAACTAATCTAAATTCTTAAACTCTTTTTGTCCCAATTTGAGTGTAGAATAGGAAAAGTTGTGAATGAGAAGGGATCGAGTTGAGATGAGAATGTAGAAATGTTTATGGTTGAGTGATTATGTGAAAAGGTGTAATAATGCTTTGAGTTGTGGGGAAGACCAAAAAGTTGAGAATGAGCAAAATAAAAATATGAGCTCATATATAGTGTGAAAAAAAAGAAAAAAAAAAAGAAAAAAAAGTGAAGTGATTGAAAAAGTGAAAAGAGTTAGAAAAAAAATTGAAGTGTTGAGAGTAGTGGAATTGAAAGTGTATTGCATGAAGATGTTTGAAGTATTCTATTCCTTGTCTCGAAGCACTAAAGTTGGATTTTCTGTTTTCCATTCACTTGAGTCACTTAGTAGAACATACTAAATGCGCTTACAAGCCTATGTCTGTTAATATGTGTGATTGATTGATTAAGTGAGTCCCTTAATATTGATATACACTTGTGAGGGAGTGAAACACATCGTTGAGTGCACATCCATGTTTGATCTTGGTGTTTCTTGTTGTTAGTGCATGAGTATGATGAAGGGGGTGAGTTTGGGTACGAGTGATCGATCTTTGAAGCTTGACGCTCTATTACTTGCATGATTGGGTTCATTAATTCATTCTTAACAATTTCACTTGACTTGTTATTTCATTGCTTGAGGACAAGCAATATGGTAAGTTTGGGGGGGGGGGGGGGTTGATTAGGCGTGAAATTGTTAGGTTTCATAGCCCGATTTATCCATATTTTGAGTGTTTTTTTATGAGTGTTTAGAGTCCTTTGAGCATCATTTTTATAAACTGATTAATTTGTCTCTTTGATATTCATATTCAGATACAGGGTGAAAATAAGAGTTCGTAGGATTTTGAATTGGCCAAAACGGACTCCCGATTGAAAAGATATGAAATTTTTTCGAACATGTGTACAACAGCGAGAACGCACTCGAGCTGGCGAGCTCGAGTCCTAGGGACTCAAGCGTGAGTTGGTCGAGTGCGCACTCAAGGGGGAAGAGGTCGAGTCCTAGGGACTCAAGCGTATGGTGGTCGAGTCCTTTAAGACCAAATTCGGTCCAAATCACTCCAAAACGGTCCGTTGCCTATAAATACCCCATCCCAAGCTCGTTTTTGGGGACTTTTGGATCACTTTTGATATTTTTACATACCACTTGACAATTAGAGATAGATTTGGAGAGAGAAGGGCACCGGGAGAGTTGAACAAGCATACTTTACGTGTAATCGAGGTTTTGATATTACAGATTCATAGATTAGAGTTCGATTTTGATTTTCTTTCTTCTTTCCTTCAAACACTTAGTACTTAAGACTTTTGATTCAATTGTTAATTGATATTCGTTCTTAGACTTTAATTCTTTCTTAAACTCTTGTTTATGTTCTTGAGTTTTTCAACTAGATTAATCATGTTTTTGTTCGTTGCTTGTTTAATTGCTTTCGTTATCGTAAAAACCATGTTAGGCTAGAACCCTTGCATGCTTGGCTTGCATGCTTGGGGTAGGATGAACTTGTAGAAGTAGGATGTTGGTACATAATTAGGATAACTCGTGATGTTTAGTGCTAGTTCTTTTAATTAATTGAATTCTTAAAGTAAACCCTAGAATTATCTTGGAATTGAGTACGAAAATTATTAGAGAGGGGACGATCTTATCACTCTTTGATAACAAGTAGACTTAACGATAGGGTTATAGAAGGGGTTTATAATCTACCGGTTTATCTAGGGAGGACGACCGTATCACCTTGGGTAAATAAGGGTCTCATTAATTAAGTCCATATAACTTGTTTAGTGGGTTGTGAAGTAGGTTGATATGACGAAGTATTAGGGTTAATTCTTGAGCTTTTAGTCTTTCAATCTGGTGCTAGATTATGGAAGTTGATTGTCTAGTTTTAGTACACTTAGGATTAATACTTGCACATCACAGTTGTTTTAATTATCGTACTAGTTCCGTTAGTATACGTAGAGATTCCTATCCTGAGCATCATCATCTCGTATTTGATTAACCCTTAGTTATTTCATTTGATTTCATAATTCGCATTGTTATAAGTAGACTTTAGAGTAGCTTAATCCTATTCCTAAAACTGAACATCCATTCATATTAACTACGACGCGTAGATCTTCTGGGCTCTATTCGCATACATACCTTCCCTTGGGTTCGATACTACTTGGTTCCTATACTTGCCAATATTACTGTGATCCCATTCTCTTGTGGGGTAACTACTAGTATAGCTAGTATATTGCGTTCAAGTCAATGTACATTAAATAAATGATAAAAAAATTTACGCATATTGTGCACTCATTCAACAGTTAAGATTGTTTACAATAAAAAAGTATAAGCTGGTTATACTAAAAAGTGTGATTAAATTACACTGAAAACTGTTGAGTGAGTGCATCATGCACCAAGTGCACAAGAGAGTTATTCATTTCTTAATTCTAAAAAGAAAAAATATAATATAGATTTAATAATTTTAAAAAGCTTGCTAACATAATAAAAGCACATAAATAATAAAGGGAAGGTCATGGGTGAATTAAATTATGAAATTCCAAAGTGTAAGTAAGTGTGAATTAAATTCCATTTAATACCATACTGCTCCTGTATTTTCTTCTTAATATCTACCAAAACTATGTGACTACTTCATTTTCTTTTTCTGAGCATTATTCATTTCAAACCGTAATACTTGGATTTTTTTGTAAATAATTAATGCTCTCACCACAATAGTCTACACTCTCTCTTCGTCGCACACGAAAATAATTTTTCTTTTTTTGACAGTTTTAATAATTTTCCGTTAGTCTTTTTATCAGTTGTCGCGTAGTATCTCACCCATTCAATTGCGTCTTTAGTGTTTTCGTACTTCACGTGGAAATAATTCTTTGGTACAAAAAGAATCTGGACGACAATTAGAATAGAAGAGATTACAACGACGATGTATTTTTTTCTTTTTGTTGTTACAACATTTTTTTTTTTCTGCGTTGGTTGCTATCTTCTTAAAGGAGTGTATTCAATTGGGATTCTAATAATTTTTTTTTATTTTAAAAAGTCCGTGAATTTAAAAAATCTATAGACTCCATGCAGAGTTTGACTGACTTTTTTTATTGATTTACTTGAATTTTCATAGACTTTATAACATTGTGATTTTTTTTTTTTATTGATTTACATGGATTTCCATAGACTCCGGCGCTGTAACCATTGATGCAAATGTATATGAAACACACTTGTATATATAAAAAGAAAAAGTTATCCTAATTAATTAGAAACAAAAAAACAAAAATACGTTAGTTAAAAAATAGTAAAATCATAATCTTTATATAACCAAACCCCTCCTTGCCTATGTGGCATTTCTAAGAAGCCTCAAATTCAAAAATGGACCTTTCTTATTCATTCATTTATTGTAAAATCATCTCGATCGTTTATTTTTATTGTATTTGATCGTGTTCGTTCATTTATCCTACTTATTATCTATAAAATGCTACACTATATCCTTCTTTTCTTCATTCTATCATTTCTTTTCATACTGCCTTAGAGAAACAAGCCATGCAAATTCTATCATTTATTTTCATATTGCCTTAGAGCAACAAGCCATGAAAATTCTATCATTTCTTTTCATATTGCCTTAGAGTAACAAGCCATGAAAATTCTATCATTTATTTTCCAGTCCATTCTCATCTACAATCACCCCCTTCACATTGTTGTTGTACCGCGTAAAATTGTTTGTTTGAGGCACCGTGAGATTCTACCCGTCACCCTCATGGATCGTCCCACCATCTTCTTTGTTGATGATTCGCGGGGCAATGGAAATTGCGTGAAGATAGAAGCATAGTTAGTTTTTGTTCGTTTGATGATGATTATTAGTTTGGGTTTCTCCCTTTTTTCTCTATTTTGTAGTTGTATATTGTAAATTTCTTTCATTCATCATGAATAAATTTTTTTTTTTTGTTTTTGTTAAATTGTTTGTCATTATACGTTTCATGCATATTAATGTATCTTGCAAGGATTTTTTTGCATGTGAATGTAATATGACATTTTTCCTAAATCCTTGTAAATTTATAATTAATACTATTAATTAATTTACATCTTAATAACAATGTTTCTATAAGTGATAATTGGAATGAAATTTTAATTAATTTAATTGGTTAAAATTATAAGAGTTGATTTTTATTTTTATTTAAATATCATTGAATTATATTCAAAAATAAAAAATCTTAAACGTGGCAATTTAGAAGAATTGGTCAAGGTGTATTTCCATTTTATTATGTATTAAATTGTAAATTAATTATACAATTAATGAGAATTTAAATTAAATTAATTGATTCGTGTGTTTTTCTTTGAGGAACTCCTATATTATGTTTTATTTAAATGACTTTAAATTGTCTCCAAAAATAAATATCTTGATCGTGGCCAAATATAGGAACTGCTCAAATGTCGTTTCCTAAAATATGTTGCACTAGCCGAGATCCCGTTGCAGAATTACACACTATCTATTTGTCTTTTTAATGTGTATTAAATTTTAAATTAATTTCACAATTAGTAAAAAGTTATAATAATTTGAAGTTATTTCATCCTGTTTCACTTAATGGTGAGTAGGTATTGGAAGTTCCGATATTTTAGTTAGTAATATATATGAATGTGTTAGTGAAATTGTATACTATTATTTTAATTAATCTGACATTTGAGTTGAGCATAATTTTAGCTAATTATTTTATCAATCGCCTTAAAATTTAGAATCATGTTGTTCTGCATAACAAATGAATTATTTAATGAATTTAATGCCTAAATTTGTTACAATCATAACCCCAAAATTTATAGGTCATAAATTATGGCGAGTTACCAATTTATAATCCCTTAAATTTAGTAACTGTTAAATACTCCATAAGTTAAATCTAAAAAGTATTATTTTTGACAAGTAATATATAAATTTCAACTTTCAAATAATTATATTTTATTTATATACTGCCATTTAATAATTAAGGTGGGGTAGAATATAATTTGTCCTTCATTTGTTACTAATTAGGACCAGTTGCACTTTTTGGTCTATTTGTACACTTAAAGGAGGTATGATTTGGAGCTTTGATTTTATATTGGACACAATTATTTTAGCTGGGTCACAATTTAAAGTAGGAAAGTTTAAATTATTTTAGCTGGGTCAACACTAATTAGTTTAATTTGAAGTAGAAAAGTTTTTCTTTGTAAGAATAACTTTAAGTTCAATAGTAAAATAATAATTTATTACAATTATAAAAACATAAATAAAACGTATTACTAAATTACTATTGACATTGAATTATAAAAAATACTAATACATTTAATGTTGTCACATAATTGTGTCTGAAATCTATTTTATTTACATGTTCTTTTTTTTTTTTTTAAAACACATGGCTAAAACATGGTAAAACTATCAATTTAAGGCTTATAAGATTTTTCTTATCGATTCAGAGTCCGAAAGATATAAAACTATCAATTCAGGACTAAAAGATAAAACCTATCAATTTGAGACTCAAAAATATTGTGTTTGACATAATATAATCTAAATTCTTATTTTATTTATATACATTATTATTTTTCGTTATGTCTTTTGTTTCTTATTTTTTCAATCATGTGAAATTAATATATCTTTTATATTTTTTAAACTATGATTTATAAAAAGACCGTCCGATAACAAAAAATTATTAGAGATCAAACACAGTCTTAAAATGAGTGAGTTCTAAAGTAATAGTTTTATCTTTCAGGTCTAAAATCGATAATTTTCAATCTTTCAGGCCCTAAATCAATAGAAAAAATCTTCCAGACCTTAAATTAATAGTTATATAATCTTTCAAACCTTAAATCTATAAAATTCTGATACTCTAAATATATAGCTATTTAAATCTAATTTTAATTATATGTATATAATTTTTCTTTCATC
Source organism: Ballota nigra (assembly GCA_947034835.1). NCBI lineage: Eukaryota > Viridiplantae > Streptophyta > Magnoliopsida > Lamiales > Lamiaceae > Ballota > Ballota nigra. The sequence goes on from OX344725.1 coordinate 59,534,447, forward strand.
CCACGAAATTCGTGGGTCTACATCTAGTATATTATTATTCTCATCTTCATTTTCATCACCGTTATACCCCATCTCTCATTAGAAGTCTCTCGTTGTTAGAAGAAATTTTGGAGAGTAAAATTTATTTATATTTTTTTAAGAGTAGACTTGGCAGCGGGGCGGGGAATCTTGATCCCCGTTGAGATCCGCCACGAACGGGGCGGGGAATCCCCAAAGCAAACAAGGACGGAATTTTTTTTCCCCGTAGGCGGGGACCTGGATAGTATTCCCAGCCCCGCGGAGAGCCGCATTATTTTTTATATAATTGCATCTATATTTTATTTAATAGTATTATGTTATTTAATAATTAGGTTCCCCCCGCGGAATCTATATATTTTTTTATAATTGCATCTATATTTTATTTAATATCTAGCGAGGCGGGGATGGAGGGAAAATTTTTCCCCCCGTCCGTGCCCCGTTGGCATCCCAATGGAAGAGAATCAAATAAAGTCTATAAACTGTTGAATACCTAAAGATTTTTTAAGACTTTTTAAAATCAATAGAAATCTCTGGTTATTATAAGAGATTTTGGAGAGTGAAATCTATTTATATTTTGGAAAAGAATCACAGAAAATCCATGGAGTATTAAAATCCATAGACTGTTGAATACCTAAAGATTTTTTAAGACTTTTTAAAATCTGTATTGAATACTCAGGATTTTTAAAGGCTTTTGAAAATTTAGATTGAATATCCCCTAACTTTAAAAGTTTAAAAAAATCCTACAAACTCTATAACCAATACACCACTCCCCTCCTATTATTTCTCTTGCGTTGATTTTTTCTCGCTTTCATATAATTTCTTAGGTCTGTGACTTTTTCCTGCAAATTTTATTTGTTGTTTTCCTCGCTTTGTTTATTTTAACCATTTTTAAAGCGATTACCGACCCAATTGTGATCATGTTAATGGTCACGGGTTGTCTTGAGTATTTGATCTCATTGATATTTTGTTAAAAAAAAAAAAAAATCTAATAAGAGTAATTTATAGAGGCTACACAAATATGATAAAAATGAACAACATGATAAATTACATGATTTTTCAATTACTATTCTAGCCTGCTTGTTTGGATTGAGACTATTTTCTTTTTAATTAGCTATTATATAATTGTATCTTTTAATTCATGATCTATAAAATATCTCCTCTATCCAAAAAATAAATAAAATAAATAACACCAAACAATTATATATAGTACAGATAACTTTGTATCCCCTAAATTTATTAATTATAAAAATATTTAGTTACCCTGAATAATTTAGGACAAGTATAAATAATATATCTAATTTTAATAACTACTCCCTCCGTCCCGCTATAATGTTCTCCTTTTGCCATTTTGGTCCGTCCCACTATAAACTTTCTATACCTTATTTGAAAATCAAATAATATTATTATATTCATCTACTTTATTCATATCCACTCATTTAACCACATTCCACTTTATTCTCTTCTCTCTCCATCACATCATTTGTACTATATCTATATTTTATTATCTATCTTAAATCTTGTGCCAAAAAGTAACAGGAGGGAGTATATCTTAATGTCTTTTTTAAAATAATGCAAAATGTTTAAAAAAAAAAAAGGTCTTCCAATATTTTCGTCTTTCAAATTCATTTTATTAATTGATTTGAAATACACTCTAATTTAAAGGATACTTTTCATTTGTTGAGGAACTTGTATTAAAATTTCCAGAAAGGACCCTTAAGCAATTTTTAATTTTTTCTTAAATTTACGAACAAAAATAAAAATAAAATAATATAGATAGAGAAACTGAAGTGAAGAAAGTCAGGAGGAAAAAGAAAAATGGGGAAAGTAAGGAATGAAAACCGAGCTGAACGTGAAGGCTAATTTAAACCGGTCGGCTATCATCCCCAAATCTCATTTTCAGTTTCCAATCCCTAATTCTAATTCCGTTTGGCTGCAGCACAGGCCTGTTCTCGTCTTCAGTTCTCTCGAAATTTAGTATAGTCTCCATTGCTATTTTTACAAAAGAAAATGTCTATAAGAGGTGTGTGGCAACTGCAAAAGCTAACTGTGAATTATTGTAACTGGGGTGGCAGTAGCAGAGGCGTCAGGTGAATCATATGCATATTCTTTTTCTACCCTCGAATTTGAAGTATGAATATTATTTTTCGTGTGTGGTGGTTAGTTTTAATTCGATTTATGGCTATTAGGGTTTTCTCTAGTTTCTAGGAAATGAATTTAGGGATTTTTTTGTTTTCTCAAAGTGACTTGTGATTTTGTCCAATTAATTAGAAATCAGATTAACAGTGGGTCTTGCTTTCAAATCTGATTCTTTTAGTAGTTACAAGTTTTATGGATAAAAAACGAAAAAAAGACAGAATTGAAAGTGTTCGCTCTTCTTCAGTTTACATATAAAAGGATAGTCGGTTGTTTGTATCCTTATTGTAGTGTTTTTGGTACACAATTTAGGAAAATGAAGAATTAGCAGGCAGTATAGTTTTGTAGGATTTGAGGAGAAAGTTCTCCTAGGACCTATCTCCAGTTATGTTTTCGTTGTTAGAGTTAGAGATTTGATAGCTGATAATCCTTACATGTACATTCATGTTTGCAAACAGTTTCCGTTCTATTTTGTACGTTCTGAACGTGATATATGATCAGCTTATTGCTGGTGGAAGTGTAAGTATTACTGGGCTTCGCTTCAACGCTTTATAGTAATATGATACGCTGGAGCAAGAACGTGAACCCATCGGCTTACGATGATTTGTATGAAGAGATATCCATAGGCATAAGCTTTTGATAGATGATGTCCGTCTTTCTTCTTACATGGCTAAAACGTGTCATGTTTTTTCAAGAAATAGATTGTGATTAATTTCTTTTAATATATGAAGTTTACCAGAGCATGGAGATTTGCTTATGCTGTCTCAGTTGTAAATTTAATTATTTTACGACTTGGCTTCTCTTTTATAACACTTATGGTCAACATCAAGTATGCATGGTGATGATTTTTCAAGGAGTTAATGTTTGATCTTGACTTGATTGATGATAGAGTTGTAGTCTTATCACTAGTAGAAGTATCATGGTTGAAGAGTATTCATAATTATATACTTTTTGGAAATAAAGACATAGTTGACGTACGGAGATGGCCATCTTGGCCAAGGTCTATCCCCTGGTGGTTATATACGCCGGCTGTATTAGAGACTCAAAAAGTAAACTGAGTTGTACTTGTAGTTGTTTTCATTTGAGAATTGGGAAAACCTCTTCGTGTTATGTGCCATAGAAAAATAATAGTAGTATGTTTTTCTGTACAGAGAAGTAATAATTGTGTATTTGATTTAGGGCATTCATGGAATCTTATCTGGCTGCTTTTAAAGAAAAAAATCCTCAGCTTGAGGTCGTAACTGAACTAAACCGTGGTTATCATCCGCTTTTGAAGGGAGTCTACAGTAAGATCCCTTTCTCTCTCTCTCCCTCTCTCACACACACACACACTTATATTATTTTTGTTTCTTAGTTTAGTTGATACAGTAATTTGGTGCTTTCAAGTATGTGTAAATTCGGAATTATATCTATTCATATGTGTTGATCAATAATTATTGAGACCTTATCAAAATAAAAAGTTCTATGTGTTCCATGGCATCCAAATGAAAAGAGGAGTTCCAATGTTAAATCAATATTCAATTGAGAATGTACGATTAAAGTCCCTGCCAACAGTCTGACATTTTTCAATTCTGACCTCTGTTGAAGTATCTTTCACCTTCACATTTTCTGTTTTCAAATATATTGCTCGTGCATTGAGTTCAGGTGGGGTGGTACCCGTTTATGTAATTAGAGAAAACTGATTATTTTCTCATGCTAATATTCTTCATTCATTTTTCTTTTTTCCTTTTTTGAGTACTTGGGTGTGCCACAATTTGCCTGCAGTAGACATGTAATGACCGTTCTTTGTGTTGGTTCTTGTTGAGTGGGAATTTTATTAACGTATTATGCAGAAAACAAAAATGAGCGGGTGGTTTGCATCAAGAATATGACACCGGAGGACATACTTGAGTGTGCAACCAGGCTAAGAAATTCTCAAGGACGAAAAGTGTTGAAGCTGAAGACAAGGCACGTTACAAAGCATCCCAGTGTTCAAGGGACTTGGACAACAGCCTTGCAGATGTGAGGAAACAAAAACCCAAGTGTTATTTGGAGGTGTCGTATGTTTTACTTCATCTCGAACTTCTTTCAGCATAATCCATCAGTTATGTGATCAGATTGAACCTGAGTTCATAATTTTGCTCTACATCTTAGGCAAGTGAACCTATATGCTTGTGATGCTGGTTTTTTTTAACTGAAACCATGTTGTAGCACCTTACTTGCAACTTGTTTTGCATTATTGCCTGAAATGAGCTTCTTTCTTGCTTTCATTCCTTTTCTGTAAGATTATATTATCTTGTTAACGTAGTCCGAATATTTGAAAATTGGAAGATTCTGTTGAGAAAATAATCGACATAAAAACGAGAAGGTAATGATATTTGTGTATCACAATGCTACTTGTAGCCTCCACCTAAATGTAGCAACTGTAAAATCCTCAAACTCTAGGAATCAGCAAATGTAGATGCTTATATAGATGAACATCAGTATATTACAATAATACAACTGTTACAACATTGCAACTCTTCCTTTAAACAGTTTGAACTTTATTTTTTATCAATATTCTCAAAATCAAATGAACTCAAAGGAGAGAAAGCAAGAATAATTAGATGAACAAATATTTAACATAACAATTAGTTCCATCCATCATTTTGTTCAAATAGATCATCTTTCCTATCAGCCATATTAATGTTTTTCTTCAGCTCGAATGAGAGGTAAGTATAGTGTCAATGGCTGCCTAGGAAGGTAATTCATTAGCTTGTATAGGGGGGAATCTTCTGAGAAACATTAACAAGTTGCATGAGATAATGAAGTAAGATTGGTAGCACAATTAGACTGCCAACATAGAACCATCTCATTCAATGATCAAACTGTGACAGTTTTAAATTCCCATAACTGGTGAGGATAAAGATAGCAATCAGGTTTGAATTTGGAGTATTGATTAGCTCATTTGTATCCTGTTAAAGCATAGTCCCTGAAACCGTCGATTACATAGCAAGCTTAGAGAGTTTCTATACATCCTCGCCTCTATTGATCACTTTCTTCCAAGTCACAAACAATGGGCTGAATAGAATGTGTATAATTTAAACTAGTATGAACCAAATTCTCCATTAATAAACGTTTCTTTTTCCAAAACAAGATCAAAGGCGTCATTTTTAAATGCAAATGCATAAGAGGGGCAGGAATTGAAGAAAAGAGAACCTTTATCCATCTATTAATACAGTAGGAAACCAAAAACACAAGGCCCAGGTTATTTGCACTAGCCTCTGTGTTAAAGACACTAACTGGATGAATACACTAAATTTTTTTCGAATTTTTTTCATTTTTACGGACGTTTTTTTCGAACATAATGAAATATAAAATATTTCGAAAAAAATCGAATTTTTTTTTATCTATTTTCGATTTTTTTTTCCTAAAATGTTGCAAATTTTCGGAAAAATAAGTAGTGTATTTATCCAGGTAGTGTATTTAACACAGAGGCTAGTGCAAATAACCGTGGTCAAAACACAAACACAAGTCGAATTTGAAGCGAAAATATTTAAAAAGAACGCAACAAATAACTTTTTAAGACCGAAAACTACTCTGAAAATGAGCTACCTTTATTCTGGGGAAAAATCACAAATGGTCCCGTAACTTTGCCATAGTCCATAAACAGTCCTGTAATTCTTTACTTTATCAATTTTAGTTCTTTGGGTATCAATTTTAGTCCTTTTCGCCGGAAAATTTAAATTTTGGCCGGAAAAGTTACCGAAAATTTATTGTAGCTTACATAATGAACCGAAAAAAGTATCAAAATGACGAGCTCAACGAGAAGATGAGAATAGTATATGTCTTGACCCAAATATTATCGTAAATTGCTCGGTATATGTAACAACTCAACATCCAACATATGCTCTGTTTAGTGAAGGAGGAAGAACACACGAAATCAGATAAAACAAGAAATAAATTTAAGTCTATCATCTAAATAAGAAGCATATGAACAATTCAGGATGAAAAGAAGAGTCCTTGAATTTTGAAAAGCTAATGCTGGCTATGAATGATAGCTCTTCGAGCAATGCAAAACGGGGCTTAGTAACATGGCAGTTAGAGATATATTCTTGCATCCAAATAAGAGAGAAATTATACAATTCAGCTTTGAGAATTTATCATAATCGATGGATTTCTCGGAAATTCCGAGCAATTTACGATAATATTTGGGTCAAGACATATACTATTCTCATCTTCTCGTTGAGCTCGTCATTTCGATACTTTTTTTCGATTCATTATGTAAGCTACAATAAATTTCCGGTAACTTTTCCGGCCAAAATTTAAATTTTCCGGCGAAAAGGACTAAAATTGATACCCAAAGAACTAAAATTGATAAAGTAAAGAGTTACAGGACTATTTATGGACTTTGACAAAGTTACGGGACCATTTGTGATTTTTCCCTTTATTTCTGCATCAAAGCAATGTAACAATAAAAAATTGTCCTTTTATTGTAATTTTTTTTATAATGCTATTGTATAACAAATTTACCACTAACTTAGTTATTGTGATTTTTATAACTTAGATTTGACTGAAAATATAAAATAAAAGTGACCATTTTTAATTAAAATGTGACAAATACACGAACCTAGAATCATTACACCGAGAGGGTATGAGACTTGACAATTTTTTTTTCATATTTTCTTTCCATTATACATTTAATATAGATGAATGATTCAATTTATGTTTTAACTTTTGTAGAATTATATAACAGTGCAATACATATTTTATATTTTTATGGTGTACATACAAAATCAACGAGTTTACGAAATTTAACTTTCAAATGAAATTACACTTCATAATAGTATCGATCATTTTTCAGCTATTACTTTTACTTTACAACAAGAGTTTATACAACAAAAAAAAAAAAAAAAAAAAAAACCACTCAACATAGTCTTTAAATACCCAATCATACACTAATAAGAGAACATACAACATCCATCATCTAAACATAAAAAATGCTCGAACATAAAATTCCACAAAAACATCCTCAAAAAATCCTAGAATTTTTTAAAAAAAAAGGCAAAATCACAATCCTAGTCATCTTTCAGAGACTTGCTTGAATTTGATTGCAAATGTCTGAACAGAGGACAGTATACATGGCTACGAATAACATTGATAATAACAAAAGTATTCGCTGCTAAGAAGAGTAAACTTGCCAGCCAGAGTTGAAGAAAGACATTTTTGCCCCGGAATTCGAGCAAGTAACCCCACATCAACCAATGTGTTTGAGCTCCAATCCACACAGATATGCAAGCTACACCTTTCCATTTAAGCTTCATGTTGCTCCACGGAAGTATTAGAGGAAGCAGACACAAGAACCACACAAAGTATTGCGCTGTAATAACCTGTTGAACACAAGCATAAGCACATGACAATGGTTTCCTACATTATCTAGAAAAGAATCAAACTATTGCATTCTTACTGACCTTGTTGAATGCTACAAACGCGAGTGTCTGAAGAAATAAACAGAAGGGTAAGTCCAGGGCGAAGCGGAAAATCAGAACTAGCTGGACTATGAACTGTGGTAGAAAGGAGACGAGTTTTTCTAGGATTGAAAACTCATCTTCATAGTGGAGATATATGTGGTAGAAATAAATGGAGAAGTTGTGGCGTGGGTCAGTACGGATGAGATGGTATAGTAATGCCTCATGCAAGAAATCCCATCCATATAAATGGAAGCACAACCCTGTCAACATAAAGAAAGTAGATCCAGAGATGACCCCGAACATGATTCTTCTCCAAGTGAACAAGCTTGTGAAGAAGTTGGAAATATACTGCAAACCAGTGATCTTTGTGTAGCTCGTTTCCCAGGATGATTTTAATGTACTAGGACTCCAGTTCACAAGTGCAGGCTTCTTACCAGGTTGAAAATACATTGGATCAAGAAGTATGATAATGGGGAGTGCATAAATTATTGGATATATTCTAAGGTGAACAACGAGCCCATACCAAAATGCTGCCTGTAGGATATGATCTGCAGTCCAAGTCACAAAAAATTATTCAATCGATACACAAAATTAGAGATACTTATGTATGTTGTAGAAGGAATAGAAAGCGACTGGTCAACAAAATCAGAAACATGGTGAATTTAGCTATGAGAACATGTCATCGTATACTTCCTCCCGAGTCCCGAGTATTCCAGTTTCTACTTTATTTATACTCGATTTTAATAGTTTCACTTTGCATATCATTCCATGACTGTAATAGGTATATACTTGTGTACTTATATAGAATCATATATCCAAATAGATTTTCTTGACCTAAGTAAGAAGCACATTAATATCAACAAGACAGCAATCATGAGGAGAAATCTATGAAGAAATAATTAAAATGTATAGAAGTTGTACCATTCATCAGACATATCAAAATCCATAGAATCATGGAGCAAACGATCGGCTCACAATTCCCGCGTGTTCCAATCGTGAAGGTGAACGGGTTGAAAAGCCATACCATTGTAGAGTAGGTGCAAAGTTTCTCCGGAACTCCTCTTAACTTCAAAATTCTGTGGATAAGCAACCCCACCAATAGATCTGTCAAGTGAATCTAGTGTATGATATTTCATTATCTGTCATCACACAGAATTTAGTACACCATCTAGTCTATATAAGTTACAAAACATGATTAACTCAGTAGTGTTCCATGAGGAAGAACCTTTACATATATTTCTGAACAACTGAAAACTAGATAGACAGCTATAAAATGCTCTAGTTTCACTATGAAAGAGAAACCTATATCCAGAAATGTGTTTGGCCAATTGAAATTTGCAAATTCAACAAATTATAAGAATCAATCATCAGAACACAGTGACAAAACTTACATTGAAATTGCATAACATTAATTAACAAAAGAGGTCAAATTTTGAATCTAAGCTAGTTCAATTGCAATTTCGGAAGTAAAGTACTTTGTTCATTAATCAATCCAACTTACCTGATGCAGAGAACAGAAATTTGCCCCACGAACGATGAAGAAATGAATTAGGAATCAGAAGAAAAGCTATCAACGGCGAATACCGATAGGTTAATCTCTCATACGGCGATTTTCCGGCCGCCATTAACGTCGCAGCATCAGAAAAAACAAAATAGTCTACATCTGTGTATCGAACCTCCATATGAGCATCTTGCCACTCCCCGTACACGATTAAAAACACTCGAAACAGTGCCGAAAAAATAAGCAGAGATCGGAATTTCATTTCCGGCATTGCCAATTCTTCGAGCCGATTAATAGCTGCCTTCAGTGGCAGTGATGAACACGGCTTCAATTCCAGATGGTAAACAATTATACAAGTCCACTCTGCTGAAAATTATCAATCTTTCAACATAGCTGAGCAAGTGGTGAGGAGAAGTCACGAAGACAATGAAATCAATCAGAAATCAAACAAATTGATTAAACACCTTATAAATTAGGGTTATAGTGAGAGAAGGAAGAGTTATGGTTGTAAGTAATGTACGTAATTAGATCTACAGAAAAGTGATTATGATATCAAACAGACGGAGAAAAGAATACAGCCTGCAATTTGCAACATAGCCCTCGTATTTACTTGTAATTGTTTTAAGAGGTCTTATGCGTAGAAGATTAGCTTTCTGATCCAACTCGAAGTCTCTATCCACAACCCGACCCAAAGTAGACCCGGGTCCCAGTAATACATATATTTGCTAAAATTCCGCTCGAACACTCCTAAAGAAGATAATGACGGTTAGATCAGTCGTTTTGCGCGGTGGACTGCGTCGTTTGATGGAAGGCAACAGTCGATCGAGCCTTCGTTATTTCAGCGAGAGCAAAGGTCGTATACTCAGTGAAGAAGAGCTTGCTAAGGAAACTGTTTACATTCAGGTGATTTTTTGTTTTTGTTTTGAATTTTATTTTTTTGTTTGTGGTTTTCGGCTATGTGATGGAGTTTTTTGTTGTGGAGTGAAGAAAATGGAGAGGGAAAGGATGGAGAAGCTGAGGATGAAGGCCGAGAAAGAGAAAGCTGAGAAAGAGAAAGCTGAGAAAGAGAAAGCTGAAAAGGTAGTCTCCGTCATCTTTTCTCTTTGAAGATAATTTCTATTTTTCGTTTGATATAAATTCTGGTTTGATTCTAATTTTGTTTTATAGTCTGCTTTTTAATGTCATCGCTCAAAAAATTAGGGAAATAGCTTCCGTTTACTTGTGATGATGATCTGAAATCATATGAATTTGGGAAATTTTGTTTATGATCAACTCTGATTCGAGGGCGTCATGTGAAATTGTGAATTCATAATACCCTTGCCATTTGAGTGATCTACTCAATAGAATTGACTCAAACTTAGGAAGTGATCAAAGCTGGTTTTGATAGTTTCTTACTTGGCTTCTAATCCTAGCTGCTGAGCATGGTAGAGTTTTGGTAAGGAGAAAGATTTGAAAAGGAAACTTCTACTACTTGCAGTTTTGAAGCATTCTTTTAATCATGGTAAGCATTATTTTTCGATTTTGATCGGAGTAAAATTAGGTAACTCGCTATGATAAGTATCAAATTATCCTCTTCCCTACCGATGCCCAAAATGAGAAATGTGTTTATCACACAGTCTAGGGCGTTGTAGAACAGTGTTTCAAATGTTTCACAATAATAGTATTCTGAGTATTGATTTGGATTTAGTCTAGGACGTAGAGCATTAGTTTTCCACCTGCAAAATCTATTTTCTTGGTTACGAATCTAGAATACACGAGCACAGATGGTTCCATCGTGATTGAAGTTGTTTCATTGTAAATTTGTACATATATCTAGAATCTGTTGGTTATATTCCTCATAATGATGGTGATTGTTTCAATTTTTTTTCTTTCAGCAGAAAGCTGGGGAGGGTCCTCATAGGAGCTAAAGTGGATTGTCTACACTTGGGATGACTTGTGAACTTCTGAGTTCGAAATCTATCCTACTGAGAAAAATAAATGCACACAGCTGAGTGCAGCCCTTGTTTAGGTTTTGATATATGTAAATAAGTTTGTTAACTTATGGACATCTTCGGATCTTCCATGTGGTTCTATTATAGAGTTGCTTTAGCCAACTCTTTTGTAAATCGAAAAGTTTAGTTTTCTTTAAACTTATATCTTCTGATTTACTAATTTGAAGTTTGCTCAATCATAATCAGAAATTAACATATGATACTTCAGTTCATACCTAATGACAACTGGCATGCAAATAATTGCTGGGATTGATATCGACTGAAACTAGATAGAAACATACATTGCAGTTGCTACTTGCTAGTAGATTGCTGCTTTATTGTCCTAACATAGTACAATGTAGTTATTTGTGATGTAGGGTCTGGAAAATTCCTAGTAGGACCCTATTTGAAATGAATAGCTGGGCTATATATTGGATCATCAGTCATCATTTATTCACACACAATCGAACACACCCTTGTGGGTGTGTGTAAAATGAGCCTCTTGTTTCACTTTCACCCCTCTTGTTTCCTTCATGTGATGAACTAAGTTGTCAATATAGCTGTTGCTTCTACTCTTATCCCCAAACAAATCCTTCATTTTTCTTGCATTTTCCCTCACAGTTTTTCCCTCTTCACCAACCAATGCCAACCTCACTGTCTCAGCCACCATTTCACTCGTGAACGATCCATCTTTCTCATTTCTCGGTATTTCTACTCCCACTTTCTTCTCTTGCAAAAGCCTAGCATTCAGCCCTTGATCATTCATGACAGGGAACAAAATCAAGACTCGCCCAAAACCGAGCGCCTCTGTAACCGAGTTCCATCCACAGTGAGTCAAAAATCCCCCAACCGATTTATGACTCAGTATCTTGACCTGTGGTGCCCATTTTGTATACACCATTCCCCTGTTTCTAACTCTGTCACAGAATCCATCAGGAAGCATCTCCAACAGATAGTTTCTGTTGAGTACCCAAAAGAAAGGTAACCCACATTGCTCTAATCCCAAGGCTAATTCGTGAGCTTCATTCTTTGTCAATGCTGCTTCAGTTCCAAGTGCAACATACACTAATGAGTTCTCCTTTTGCAGGTCTAACCATTCTTTGATCATCATCCACTCTTCATCGGTCTCAGTTCCGTCATCGTCATCTTCCACTCCAGTCGGCAAAACGCCCACTGGAATAACCGGTTTCTGGTAAAGTTGATAAACGACATCGAACCACTCAGGCTCAAACTCAACACAGGATCTGAAGATCACCATGTCACTACCATCAATGGAAAGGCCAAAGCGGATAGGATCCGACGTGCCTGAATCGTACACGTTGCCAACTGCATCTGTTTCCAAAGGGTACAAAACATAGTCAATATACAACTCAAACCAAAGAAAAGCATTTGAGATATTTTCAGTTGAAAGAAACACCTTTCTCCATGTTCCTGATCATCTCATGAAGACGAAACGCCATGTTGGAAGGAAACGGAACCCACTCAGGAACGACGGTGTAGCCCTCTGCAGTGGTCCTGCTAGACCCTTGGCTCGTCAACGCAGTTGGGGGCCCCAGAAACGCCATGAAGGCAGCAGTGAAGAGACTGAAAAATGCACTAGAGATGCCGATTTCTTGTGCAAGTTGGGGTAGCCAATGAGAGGCGTAATCGTAGACAATCCAATCGGGTTTAGGCTGCGTTTCCTCGAGGAAAGAACGTATCTTTGGCTCGAGCAAATCAACCGCCACTTTCAGTAACTGCTGCTTCACATGAGGTACGTCCATCGAAGACTCTGCATGGGCTGGCAAGTGTTCCACCTCCGGCAAAGGGAAGCTAACAAGATTGATAAGATGGGCTAAATCTTGAGGTACTTTCACAGCTCTTTCGAGGTTTCTTGGGGTGGAAATAAATGAAACACGATGGCCTTTTCGAGCTAAGCATTCCGATAGGCGGAAGAAGGGCCGGAGATGGCCTATGGCCAGCCATGGGAACATCACTATGTGAAGATTTTTGCATTCTTCTTCCATGGTGATGGAGAGAAAAAATGGAAAATAGCAGAGTTTAAAGAGGCTAAAATAGTAGGAATTTTGAATAGTATTCAACTTCTTAAAACATTGATACATTAGTATATGTTATCTTGATGACGCCGGAATGTGTTTTTTTATCCACATGATTCTTGAGGGCCCTTCCTGAGCAAGTTGCATTTTAGTAATTATTTTTAGGCAGCATTTCTTGAAATTCAAAATCAATCTTTGATGTCAATTGTCTCTCATGAGTAGTGATGATCATAAAGATTTTTTTTTTTTACTTAACCAACTATGAGTTTCGTGTTAATTAATTCTTGACGAGGGTTATATTCAAAAAAATCAAATTCGTCTAAATACAATATTACTGTTTCAAATATATTTCCATTTTCACTCGTATTTTGTAAGTATTTTTGTTCCAAGTATCATCTGAAGCTGAAGGTCATGAGTGAGACTTTTAATACAGATCTATGACGTTTGAATAGTTGGTCAATATGTACCAACATAATTAGTCATGCTCCCTTCATCTCACGATTTTGCACGCTACATTGAACACATATAAAAAAATAAATTAAATTAAATAATAACATATGAGTGTATATATTTGTGAGTATATAAAAATCAAATTTTTTTTTTTTTGAGTGTAAAATAATTTTGAAATAAACGAAGTACGAATAATAACAAAATGGAAGAAGTATTAAAGTTTATAACAAATACCCCATATATCATCACTTGCAAGGACTACCTAAGTTCTTTCCTTTCAGGCATGCTAAATTAAATAGTTACTTATATCAAAAGCATAAAAATATACCCTATATGTCATCCCTTGTTAAGGACGGTCTAAGTTCTTTCCTAAAAGGCATGCTAAATTAAATGAAGACATATGACTTACATGCACTAGGTGACTGTAATTCGAATGTATTTTTAAAAATTTAACAAAAAAACCACACTTATTATTACTAAAAAACGCATTTAATAAAAAATAATTTTTCAATAATTACATAAGATAATTTTTTAAAAATACACTTAAGTTGTATCATGCAATTAGAATGTATTTTTAAAAAAGTTATCTCTACTGAAAAATTATTTCTGTTATTACTGAAAAATTGCATTTAATAAAGAATAACTTTTCAATAATTACATACATGAGTACTAGACAAAAAATTTACTCTTAAATGAAATATATCAAGTTACACCCCATATTATGATATTGATGTGCCATAGGCCCATAACCAGGGGACAGTATATATTTCCCAGTAATACTTACAGAACACGAGCTTATATAACTAAAATATACTCGATTGACTAATAAAAGAATATAAAATAAACATCCAAATTTACCCAAAGTTCAAACTAAAATATACCTCAATCTCTTACTTACAACTAATACTGAGCAACTGAAGAAGCTCTAAGCTCTTCAAACCGATCAACTCTGTAGTCACCACGCCTAAAACTATTCCTAATAAATACTATGGCAAAGGCAACTATACAAATGTATTTGTTAGTATGCAGAGGTGATCCCATATGTACAGCTATATATATATCCTTGCTAATTCGGCCCGGAAAAGTTGAAATCTTGAAATGCCCCCTGAGGGGGGAGATTTGTGGGCGCAGGAGCAGGCACGGTCAGGCTGTCCATGGCTGTCGTAATGTCGTGAATGCTGGATCTTTTCCGCTCTTTCTTCCCCGAAGTGTGACGGAGGAAATACTTCTGAGCATGGCTGGCGACTTGCGTTGGAGTTCTCGTAACCACTACATTCCTTGAAATGCTTCTCCAGTCGCCTTTGCCGTATCTTTCAAGCCCAATTAAGAACAACCTGCACAAGCATATACAAGTACAATGTTGGTGAGGTCTGATGGTTTTAGAGCAATATATATTTCTGTTGTTCCCATTTGGAGAGACATTCCATATATTAAAGTGATAATCAAGAAACTAGCATGTCAAGCATTTGTTTCATATTTTCTCCCTAAGAATATATCCTTTTTTCAGTTTTTTTTTTTGTTTTTGTTTTTTTTTTGTGTGTGTGTGTGTGAAAGAGTATGAGCACTTAATTCTTCCTGGCCATTTCTTAGCCATTGATATCTATAAATGCTGGCAACAAATTGGGCGTTTATTTCCAAACCAGATAAACATAACTAATAAACTCAGGACTTAAATCAAAATAATTGCAGTAATTATATAAAATTTTAAGGAATTTACACTCATGCTGCATCAAAAATTCTTCAAAAAGAAAATTGGTAATGATTGAAAGCAAATGCCCTATTTCATAATGAACATGTTATCCCAAAAGAGATACAATAAAATCCCAATATTACATAAACATAATTACACCCAATAACAATCGCAAGAATAAATAAACGATCAGGATCAGGATCAGGATCAAAGAGCTATAAGTAAAAAAAACAAATTCCAAATATAGAACAATTGAATTGAAAATATTCAACATTAATCGCATTATCAATGAATTGAATTTGATCATAAATTGCGTACCTGTGTTCATCTTCTGTCCAGGGCGTGCCCTTTTTCCTTTCAACATCAGAGTGGCGGCTACGATTTCCGTTAGACCCGAATGAAATCTGACCCGGCATCCTCGACTTGGCTTGGTCGCTATCCCACCCAATCGACGCCGACTCATCCGAATAAACTGGCAGCTCGATTCGGCCCGAGTCAATCTCTGCGATATCATACAACAAAGCTTCGTAATGTTCTTGAATCTCATCCGGCGATCTACCTGGAAGAAATTCGGCAATTTTCCACCATCGATCACCGATTCCCTCCGGAAATTCCAACAGAGCTTTCTCGAAAATCTTGTCCTCTTGCCGGCTCCACGGCGCACCAGTTGAACTCATCAGATTATCATTCGCATCAATACTGTACATATTCTTGTATAAATTCATACAACTCTCGGATAAAATCGTCGGGGTTTTGAGGATTTCTGTTTTTCTCTCAGGGTGGGGTTTTTCTAGAATTTTTTTTGGGGATTTGATTTTGAGGGGAGGAATTGTAGGTACTTGTACGGTATTATATACAAATGGGAGTTTTTGGATGTTTGCGAGGTGTTAAATTAGTAGGCCAAATGAGCACGTTTTTGGTTTTAATTGGCGGAATTGGATCTTTGCTAACTGTAGTCTCTGGAAGCAAAATTCAGTTTGACTTCTCTATTATAAGTATTTATTCACAAAATATTTTCCTTTTCATATTTTTAGGGTTAGATAAAAATGCCGATATTTCTTTCATCTATTATGCACTTTTGCAAGCTGTAAAAAATAATTATAAATGCAATTTAAGATGTGTTGAGATCTTATATGTTGATACATTGATTGGAAAATATAATCTTTTGAATCCCGTAAAAAAAAACAACATATATATATATAAATATATATATGTAATCTTTTGATTTTTTTTTTTAGAGAAATAAGATTTCATGATATTCTACTTACACGAGATATAAGTTTTCACGTGAGATGCCCTATAAAAAAATATGCAATGCCCTAAATAGCATAACTTTTTTTTTAATTAAAACTGATACTATTATTTAAATTTGTATAGAACAAATTACTTTAAAAAAATTAGGTAGAACAAAACAATATAGTACACAATGAAGTTTCGAATCAAACCATATTAAAATTAAAATCAAAATCGTACAACAGTTCAATTTATTTTATATATTTGGTGAATACTCACAATAAATATAAGTAATACATTTGTGTGATATATATCTACTATTTTAGTCTAATTTTTTAATATATATTAATATCATGCATTAATTTTTTAACTACTTAAGTAAATGAACTCAATATTATAAAGGTTTATATCAGTCTGGTATTACGTACACTGTCCTTAATCACATTAATGGTAAAGTCACATATTATATTAATAATCTTTAAACTCCACGAAATTTCCCGAAAGTTTTTGGTGGGACGGAGAGTGCATATATAAAAGTATATGTGACTACATGTACAAGTACAATATATCATTACAGAACGTATGAAGAAAATATATAAATTTAAAGAGATGAAGAAGTAAAGAAAAGAAAAAAGCAAAAAAAGAAAAATAATGTTTGAAGAGCATTATAATAATATATATTCTTAATAATAGTATTTTTATTATTGCTGAAATATTTAATATCATCAATATTATTAGTGGGTAAATTTTATTATTATTTCACACGATATTATATTATAATTTTAAAATAATAATAACATTTATATTTTTATTAGATATTGTTGATAATTATATATTAGATTTTCTATTACTTATAAGTAAAATTATTTTAGTCAAATTTTATTAAATAATAGTAATATTATAATTATAAATTATTATCGTTGAATGTGGATTAGAAGATACTAAAAATAAGTGATGATATATTTGTAAATAAAAAATGGATTAATTAATTATAGATACAATCTAGGATATCACTTTATCTTTTGGTACTATGTGTTTTTTCCATAATCAATTGGTTCAATTTTATTTTTATTATTTCTTTTATGCCCTTAATTAATTTTGTCTCATTTCTTAAAAAATATTTTTCATTATTGTTTTATTTATAATTTTGTAACGGGTGTTGGACCTAGGTGGTAATGGTTCCACTCATTATGTTAGTAACTGTTCAACAACTCATGTTGGGTTGTTTCCATTTAGTTGTTTGTAATGTTTTTTACTTACGTATTTTATGGATGGTAATTACCTCTGATTGATATTCATTAAACAGATTATAGCACTTTGGGTTTGGTTTTTTCCAGATTTTTGGTGATTGGTGAATAAACTTGTTTAATTCGTCTTTGAATTTTGAGTTTCATCTGTTTGTTGGAAGCGAGGTTTTTTTATTTTTTTTGGTGTTGGTTCTATGGACGATTACGTCGTTCTCAGTGTCAAGTACAAAGGGGAATGCAAATTGATTTCAGTGAGCAGAAACACTTCTTTTAGCGATTTTGTTGATAAGGTAATTGGTAAATGGGTTGAATTTCAAGCACATCAAATTGTTTGTCGCTTCTCAGTTGGTAGAATATGTCTGGATGAAGTTATTTTATGTTACTGTTGTAGAAGGTTTTTTTTTTTGCACGTCACATTAATTTTTTATTTATTTTATGAAAGAGATGCAATTCAATAATGTCTTACTATATGTTTATGTAGTGTTATGTTTGTACTGTAGTAATTGAATGTGAAATGGGTGAGGTGTATTTTTGCAAATGAGCAACATTTTTATTATTGAAGTGTGATGGGTAAAATATGTGCAACGTGAGCACTAAATGTGTAATGTTTATCTTTCAACATGCAGTCTATTATGAGTATATGCAAGGTTCATTCTCCACAATGAGTATGCAATGTTTCTAATGCATGTGCAAACTATTATGTTAATATGGAAGGTGTGTAAAACATGTGCAACCTAACTCACAGATGTGAAGTCCATTTCAAATAGGTTTACAATTTACAGTGTATATGTGCAACATCTAAAATGTTATGACCTATATTCAATCAAAGTATAGTTTGTTGAATTCATGTGCAGTCTAATTAATGTATGTACAGTATACACCACACATTTCCATTGATTTATGAACTTGTGTTATGACGTAATGTAAGTGAGCATTTTTAGTGTTCATTCTATTTTTTTTAGTTTTGCCATCTGCAATATGTAGTTTGATTTACGTGCACATGTGCAGTGAAAAAAGAAAAACAAGAAAAATACTGCATATGTTCAGGTCAAAAATATAAAAGTACATGTTCTATATTTCATAAAAAAAGTATATGGAATCAGCAGATTTTGCTTTCTGAATCATAAGCATGTTCATGAAGTTCGCGGTTGGGGCATAATTAAGGTTGCAGTCGGTTTTAGTTTGGGGATGAAGATGGGTGCATTGATTCTGCTTCTTTCACGGCTGTAATGGGGTTTTTTTTTTAGTCAAATTTAGGGTATTAGCTTTTACGGCTAGTGGGGTTTTGATATCAATGTTGATAGATTTGATTTCTATTTTTAAATTTTGGATTGATTTTTTATTTTATTTTATCATAATTATGTATATGGGTATTATTGTAATATTATGTCTAATTTTGCTTTTAATACTAATAATTTAGATGGGTAGTACTTAACAATGAAGTGTAGTTTTATATTGTACCTCAAAGTGAGCCCCAAAAAAGTTCATTATTTTAGATGTGGAATAGGTAATTTGATATGAAGCAAGAAATAGAGTTAAACCCCCAAAATAAATAATTAACCATTCCTCAATTAAAAAAAATATATGAGTTCCATTTCTTGCTTCTCTCAAATTCATAGTCTTTTCCATTATTTTAATTTACGATTTCTTTTTGTTGCACATCAGTGTGTTATTCAATATTATTATGAAGTGTTGTATCACTTGCTATAAAATATTTTACTGCGTAGAATAGAACAAACCAAATTTACCAAATAAAACAAACGATTAAATAAGTGCATTGGAACTAACAAGCTCGATTAAAAAAAATACCTTACAATGCGGCATATATTTCAATATTAATAAAAGATTGCATACCACACATTTCTTAAATTATTTTATGTCAGT
This sequence comes from Ballota nigra, assembly GCA_947034835.1. Classification (NCBI taxonomy): domain Eukaryota; kingdom Viridiplantae; phylum Streptophyta; class Magnoliopsida; order Lamiales; family Lamiaceae; genus Ballota; species Ballota nigra. Next base: position 59,554,038 of record OX344725.1, read on the forward strand.
ATGTTTGCCTAAAATAAGGTGTGTGTGTATATGTATGCCTATTTTATCACGCAAGACCAACACGTTGACTTAAAAAAATTATATTCCTTACTTTAAAACTTTTGTTTATATCAAACCCAATTTTAAATAGCTTCATATTTGTTGTAATTAACTTTTTCTCATTCATTTTTAAAGCAATTATTGTAATAAGTAATTAGTTGAAGAGGGTTCCACATCATATCAACATCAAAGAGTGTTGGAAACATTGTTCTATTTCATCGAGTGCAGCTATATATACTCTTTTTTTCGATTTTTATAATTGGTGAATATATATATGGATAATTCCTTATTGAAGGGACGACCTCGACTTTACAACCATATAATATAAAGAAAAGTAGAAAAGTATTGGAATTCAAATCAGATTATAGCAAGCAATTGGAATCCTGTTGCATTTTTCACTCATGCATTTATACTAGCTAGCTACCATACTGTTCGTACAGATTGGTCTTATTATAAAATTAGTATATGTCTCGCGGTTAAACTAAATATAAGTTGGATTTCATTAATATTTTGAAAAAAATAATGTTAATTTTATTTAATTTGTGGATCGTTATGCACAATTTTTTACCTAAAAAATATAAAATAGAAGCATATATAATTAAGGCACCATCAAATAAATTGTAAGATGAATTATGGTTTAAGGCATACTTAATTTGAAGTTTTGTGTGTATGCTTAATTTTTTATACATGTAAAAAGTTGTGATTCCAACCCATATAATTTTTGAGTCAGTTATCTGAACTATGACTCGAACCCATGATATTTGAATTATAGGTAGCGGAGCTCTCACCACTTAAATTACATAATTTTGTCACATGTAGTCAATTAATTAAGGCATCATCAAATAAATTGTGAGATGAACTGCGGTTTAAGTGTAAAAATGAATTAAATTAAAAGTTATCTTCGCTTATCAAAATAAATTTATTTTATATATACGTTTATATTTATTTATTTTTTTAGACTAAATTTTGATTGTTAAATAAACACGATATCATAAATTTGGCAGTATATTTTTGTTTATGAACTCACCGACATCGGGGTGCGGGAAAAAATGACGATTACTAGCCAGTTTTTCTTAGTCAAATTTGATTTCGAAACCAAGGGGTGCCAACAGTTTCCTAATGTCATATATATGTTAACATTAAATAATACTATTTTCTAAAAAAAAAAAGACATTAAATAATACTATACATCATAACAAACCAAATTATCTGACAAATGTTACGGACTCTTGAATTTCCAAAAGCCGTGTGTATGTCATATTTAAGTCAATATAAATTTATGCATATATATATATATTCAATTTTATTAATTTATATAAAATTAGTATTATATTTTTTCGGCTCATACCAATAATATTATAAATTAAATAATTCTGCATTATATATATATATATATATATATATATATAATAACGCTAACCAACCTACATTTGGAAACTATTGAATTTTCCCGCCAAAATTATTGTCAAATTAAGAAACATAATATTTGAAATATTTATGATCAAATATATATTGTATAAGAAATATAATATTTGGAATATTTATGATCAAATATATATATATTGTTTGGAAAAGAGATAAGAGAAAATGGGTGAAGAGGCAGAGATGATTCGTAATTGGTCGCATTTGCTACGTTCCTCCTGGTTTGGGATAAGCATATTATTTTAGGATATTACTGAATATTATTCATGAGCCAACAAGTTATGATGCATTCAAGGTATACAACAATGTCAAGTACGAAACGTACTAGGATGTTTGCTACCCTAGGGGTTTGTTGGACGACGATAAAGAATGCATTGATGGAATATAAGAAGCAAGTCAATGGGTATTTGCACAGTCAATGCGAACTCTTTTTTTAACGCTGCTCTCATTTGGAAACTTGAGCCGCCTAGAGTTGGTCTCGGAAAAGTTTTGGATATTACCTTCTGACGATATTATGTACGACTCATCTTGAAGTACCCTGGTGATGATATGATTAATTGATTGAATTATTCCACGCCACCGTAGTAAATGTTAAATACAATATTTATTCATAAATTGTTACATGACATTACAATGGAGCTGACAAAAATAATTTTTTCAAATGGTTCACAGAATTAAACATGACGGATGATAAAATAAATAACTTATGCCTATTTGAAATTGACAAGTTGTTGCATGCTATTGACAAGTGCTTGAGTGATTTTGAGGGAATGCAAGTATTGGAATTGGATCCGAATTTGCTCTCACAAAATACGATGATTTCCAGAGAATTAGCCTATAACAAGACGAAGTTAAAGAGGGAGCACGAGGAACTATTCAAGAAATTAAATGACGAGCAAAGAAATATTTATGACTCGATAAAATGTTATGTTGATACCAACAAAGGTGGTGTGTTCTTTGTTTACGGGTACGGCAGAACATGCAAGACATTCTTATGGAGAACTTTATCCACAACCCCCATATCGAATAGTAAGATTGTTCTGGACGTCGCTTCAAGTGGCATAGCATCACTTTTGCACCCTGGCGGAAGAATTGCCCATTCAAGGTTTGCAATCCCAATAAACATTACGGAGGACTCAACGTGCAATATCAAGCAAGGGAGTCAATTGGCAGAATTGTTGGTAAGATGCAGTCTTATAATATGGGATGAGGCTTTAATGGTGCACATACGTTGTATTGAAGCATTGTATAGTACTCTTTGGGACATAATGCAATTCACTCATCGATCGTCTTGGAAATTATCTTTTGGTGGGAAGACAATTGTTTTTTGAGGTGATTTTCGTCAAATATGCCGGTAATTCCAAAGGGACATAGGCAGGACATTGAGAATGCCACGATCTACTCTTCCTGCCTGTGGGACGTGTGCACTATTTTGAGATTGACGAAAAATATGAGACTCTAGAACTTAAGTTCAGCCGATGAACATGGAGAATTGAAATCATTCTCGGAATGGATGACGACAATAGGAGATGGTACTATTGGAGATGACAACAATGATGGTGTAGATATAGAAGTGTCGGGTGACCTTTAGTTGAAAGATAATGAGGATTCTATTGGTACGATTGTGCACAGCACGTACCCGGACTTCAAGAATATTGTGGACGATCTGAATTATTTGAAGGATAGGGCCATACTTGCACCCACTCTTGAAGTCGTAGATTCCATTAATGATTACATGATCAAAATGAACGAAAATGAGGCAAAAAAGTATTTAAGTTATGATAGTGTGTGCAAGTCTGATATGAATGTTGATATACTGACGAATTTACATACACCGGAGTTCTAAAATACATTAGAAGTGTTTCGGTGTGCCGAATCATGAGTTGAATTTGAAAGTTGGGACTCCAGTTCTGTTGCTCAGGAATATAGATCATTCCAAAAGACTGTGCAACGAAATAAGACTGGTCCTAACGAGACGTGGTGACCGCATTTTAGAAGGTAAGGTCATAACCGGAAGCATTTTCGGTGAGATGATGTTGATCCCTAGACTTTCCCTGACTCCATCCGACCCGAGACTTCCGTTCAAGTTTCAGAGGAGACAGTTCCAATAATTGTCTCATATGTCATGTCAATAAATAAGAGTCAGGGATAATCACTCGCTAATGTTGAAATATTCAGAAACCAGTTTTCAGTCATGGTCAATTGTATGTGGCTGTTTTGAGAGTCATCAATCGCAGTGGTTTGAAGATTTTGGTATTTGGTGATGACGAACGTTCGTAAAAAAAATAAAAAATGTTGTTTTCAGATAGGTTTTTTGAAATTTGTAGTCCTTTTTTTATTTATTTTTTTATTTGTGTGTGTTATGTGAACTCACATCTATTGCGAATGACCTGATTATGAAATAAATATTATGTGGTGACATGCAAATAATATTAACATTGTCTCTTATAAACAAATCATAATATTTATTACACTTAAATTTAAAAAATACACTTTAATATAGATAAATTGTAAAATTATAGTCGTGCATCGCACGGGTTCAGTAATTAGTATCACTAAATATATGAATCTATGTAATTGGAAAACTCATATTAAAACTGCATTTTTTTTGTACTTAAGAGTAATGCATGCTTTAAGAAGAACTTAACTAGCGTGTCACAAAACATCTAGAAAATGTAATACTCGTGAAGTATTAGCTTTGGTGAAATAGATAAATACATAATACAAGATTTTTTTAAAGGTAATCAATTACAATAATTCCTTCGACCACCGGGTACATAACAATATTTTTTCATCTCGCTGTAGACCGGAACCACAATCACCACTGTTGGGTCTCCTCCCTCCTCACACAACTCACGGTTCGTGTCCTTGGACTAGGGTGCAGGCCGCTTGAGAAACGGACTATAAACTGATGCTAACGAGAGGGCAAATCGGACCTTTGTGTGTGGTAGCTCTCACAAACCAAACACTCTACTCACGATACTCTCCCATCCGTGTTGCTTCTTCAAGAAGAGGAAGTGAGGGCTTTTGTATGGAGGCTTCCTTAACACACTTAGGGTTAGAGAGTTAAATGGGCCTCAGGCTTTAAACCAACAATAGGCCAAAACCCATTGGGCTCACAAGCCTAGTCCAACAAATTCTCCACCTTTTTGGCCATTCTCATCAGCACCGGAATTCACAGGTTGTCGTCATTACCCAAACACACACACCCACACAACACACACTACACGCATTGCACACCTGCAACACAAAGCAGTAAGTAAGTACAAGACATTAATAACAAATACAAGATAAGTTATTAAGAGTGAACACAACTTCAAACAACATGAAGAAGAACACAAAGTACACAAGCACAAACAGTTTAGACACACAAGTCACAAACATAAAACACAAAGAAAAACACATAGGGAGCAAGAGACATTCCTAATCAACAGAATCAAAGTTCAATGTTCTCATGCAAGACCTAAATTTTTCCACAGAAAGGCACTTGGTACCCATATCAGAAGGATTAAATTCTGAAGCAATCTTTTGAAGAGAGATAATGTCTTTTTCAACAACATCACACACAAAATGGTATCTAACATCAATGTGTTTAGTTCTATCATGGAAAACAGGATTCTTACACAATTGGATAGCAGACTGACTATCAGAAAAAACAACCACTTCACCTTCAAAGAAACCAATTTCAGATAAAAGACCTTTTAACCAAATAGCTTCTTTTGCAGCTTCAATTATAACAATATACTCAGATTCAGTAGTAGACAAAACAACTACACCTTGCATTTGAGATTTCCAACTAACACATGAACCACACAAGGTGAACACATAAGAAGTGATAGATCTTCTATTATCTCTATCATTGGCATAGTTAGAATCCACATAACCAACTAACCGCACACCATTTGCACATTTAGAGAATTTAAGGCTTACCTCCATAGTGCCCTTAAGATATTTAAGAAGCCATTTCAAAGCCTCCCAATGAGGCAAACCTGGATTAGACATATACCTACTTAAGCAACTCACAACATAAGCAATATCAGGACGAGTGCTTACCATAAGATACATCACAGATCCAATAGCATTAGCATATGGCACATCTTTCATCTCAACAATTTCAGACTTAGTGGCTGGGCACTGAGTCTTACTTAGCACAAAATGGGCAGCAAGAGGCACATTAACAGACTTAGCAGAAGACATGGAAAATTTACTCAAAACCTTATCAACATATGAAATCTGGTTAAGCAGGAGAGTATGATTTTTCCTATCTCTTTCAATATGCATGCCTAAAATCTTTTTAGCATCACCAAGATTCTTCATCTCAAATTTATCACAAAGACACTTTTTGGACATGCTCCACAATTTTAACACACGGGCTAACAAGAAGCATATCATCCACATATAAGAGCAAGAAGAAAGGCACATATGCATTTTGCTTAAAGTACAGACAATGATCGAAAGAGCTTTTTTTAAGCTTTAAAGATCTCATGCATTCATCAAATTTTTTGTTCCACTATCTAGGGGACTGTTTCAAACCATACAAAGATTTATTAAGAAGACACACATGCTCAGGATGTTTAGAATCAACAAAGCCTTCAGGCTGTCTCATATAAATCTTTTTTCACCATGCAAAAATGCAGTTTTCACATCCATTTGCTTTAGTTCCCAATCAAAGTGAGCAACAAGAGCAAGCATAATACGCACAGTGGTAAATTTGACAACAGGAGCACAAATTTCATTATAATATATCCCCTCTTTTTTAGTAAATCCCTTAGCCACTAATCTAGCCTTATATCTAACATATTCAGTTTCAACCTTAATCTTGAACAACCACTTGCAGTCAATAACAGAGCAATGCACAGGTTTAGGCACAAGATTCCACGTTTGGTTAACATGCAAAGATTTCATTTCTTCTTTCATAGCATTCAACCAATCAACTGAATTTTTAGACCTTAAAGCTTCATGATACGATTTAGGCTCATTACCACAGGACTCATAGACATTGAAAGCATGCGAATCAATATGGAAATCATCAAATTTCGAAGGCTGCCTAATGTTTCTCCTAGGTCTATCCCTAGCAAGATGATAATCAGTCAAATCAACATTATCAGACACATTTTCCACATAATCAGCACGCACATCAACATTTTCAGCATGCAAAGCATCATTTTCAGCAGGTAATGCATCATTTTCAGCAGGTAAAACAGTGTTTTCAGCTTCATTTGGCACATTATCAAATTCAGATAAACAAGGAAGCTCCACCTTACTTTGAGCAGTCTCTTTTTCAGGTGAAGACACAGAAGCATGCAAGCAAGGAAAGTCAGATTCATTAAAGACAACATCTCTACTAATAACAACCTTGAATCCATGTTCTTCCTTCAACCAAAGTCTATAACCCTTTACCCCATCAGGATAACCCAAGAAAACACATTTCCTAGACCTAGGTTCAAGTTTATCACCTTTTTGATGCACAAACGTAGCACAACCAAACACACGCAAGTTGGAATAAGCAATGCTCTTACCATTAAACACACTATCAGGACATTTACCTTTCAACGGGACAGATGGGGACCTATTGATCAAATAAGCAGCAGTAATAACAGCCTCCCCCAAATTTTTTTAGCAAACCAGAAGCAGCTATCATGCACCTAACCCTATCAATCAAAGTTCTGTTCATCCTTTCAGCAACCCCATTTTGTTGAGGCATGTAAGGGACTGATTTGTGTCTTTTAATCCCAGAATCAACACACAATTTATCCATCAATTTGTTGCAAAATTCCAACCCATTATCAGTCCTAAGGTTTTTAATCCTCTTTCCAGTGTGATTTTCAATAAGAATTTTCCAATCCTTAAACTTTTCAAACACATCAGATTTGTTTTTATCAAGAAAACCCATACTTTCCTAGAGAAATCATCAATCACAGACAGAAAATACAAGTTTCCACCATGAGTGGGCACACTAGCAGGACCCCACACATCAGCATGCAAATACTCAAGAATACTAGTGCACGAAGAGGGGTTAGGGTAGGGGTTAACAGGAAATTTCACCTTATGTTGCTTTCCTAACACACATGAATCACAAAATGGCATACAAGACAATTTTTCATCGCCAAAAACACCAGATTTATACAGGATTTCCAATCCTTTGTTACTCATGTGTCCTAATCTTCTATGCCACAAATCAGACTTGTCATCCTTGACAACATTCACAGAATTTGCATAAAGATCAGATTTAGTAAAGCACACATACAAGTTGTTTCTTTTGACAGCTTTGAAAAGAACCATGGAACCACACATGATTTTCATACAACCATTACCCCATTTTCCCTCATTACCCTCATCTTCCAATGCAGCACAAGAAATCAAGTTATTGCACAAATCAGGAACATGTCTCACATTTTTCAAAGTAAAAACAGAACCACAATCAAGTCTCATGCAAACATCACCAATCCCAGCAACATGACATTTTTTCTCATTTGTCATAGACACAAAACCATGTTCAACTATCTCCTATGAAGAAAATAGATTCTTAAAAGGAGACATATGGAAAGAATAACCAGAATCAATAAGTCATTCATTTTCACTCGCAACAAAGGAAAGCACAGAATTCACACATTGTTCAACACCAATTTCAGTCACCATATAACAATCACCATCATGAGAACTAGAAGCAACATTAGCCTGCTCTTTTTGTTGTTGTTTCTTTTTAGGACTAGGGCAAGCTTTGTAGTAATGACCAGTTTCACCACAATTATAGCACTTCCTATTCCTAGACTTGGACCTATTATTTCCTTGAGACTTCTTTTTAGTGTCAGAATCTTGGTTATCATGTTTCTTCTTGTTATGAGACCTAGAGGCAGCCCTCCCCCTAACATGCATGACCTCACCAGAATTCTTACCACTCTTCCCATTGTATTTCAAGTCATGCTCTTTACTCTTAAGACCATTAACCACAATGTCAAGAGTGACACTATCTCTACCATACTTAATCGCAGATTTGACATCATTATAAGTATCAGGTATAGCATTTAACAACACAATGGGAGTATACTCATCAATATGCTTATCATCAGTTTGTTTGATATCTTGAATGAGCTTAGTAAACACATCTAGATTTTCATCTATGTCTTTGTTCAAGTCAAGCCTAAAGCGAAAAAACTTTTCAAGCAAGAACAGTTTACTAGGCAGGGAGGTCTCAGTGTACAACTCTTCTAATTTGTCCCACAAATCTTTAGCAGACTCCATTTGACCAACCTTTCTAAGAACAAAATTAGACAAGTTCAAAATAATGGACGATAAAGCAAATTCATTCATTTCAAGTTTCTTTTCCTCAGTTTCAGTAGAGGAATAAGAGTGATCAACGGCTTTGTAAACCCGCTGCTGGATCAAGATGCATTTCATTTTCTGTTTCCAGATACTGAAATCACCTTTTCCAGTGAAGGGGGCCAACACGTACGTAGGAGTAGTGGTGGCCATTTGGTTTACTAAGCCTTGAACACAAATCACGGCACACAAAGATGCAAGAAAAACAGTAACAAGCAAGCGGAAGCAAGTACCAACATAGGTCACAGAAAAGACAGACCAACGAACAGAAAAAAACAAGCACGTAATTTCCTAGAAACTATAGCACGTAATCTCAACAGCCCTAAACCGCGGCAAGCGGTCCACTAAGAAAGCAATAAACCCGCGGTAAGCGGCTACACTACAGAAAATAGTAAATAAGTTGAGTTTCAGCCAATTTACCAGAGCGAGACCCTATGTAAGGGCCTCAAAACACCAAAATAACAGCGAAGCAATCCCGGGACCAAGCAAACGTGCTGCCTAATTCCCATTTAAAAAACGGGGGCAAATCCCACGAGTGCCGCAGAAAAATACACAAAGAGCCTTTATCCCAAAAGTCTCACAGTAATTTTCAAAGAAATGAAAAGCTAAGCAATTAATTTTGGTGTTTAACTTTCTGCAGAAAAAACTATGTTAGCCACACCCTTTTAGTCCTTTATACTAACTAAGTATCCTGCAGAAGCTATGTTAGTATAACTTAAATAATAATATTAATTTAAAGAGTAACCAACAAAAACAAGGCAATGGACGGAATAGCAAAACAGGGATATACCTTCAGCCCTTACCTGACTCACCTTGCGGAACGACGGCTGGCGAGGCGGCGCCGGCAAGCGCGACTCCAGGTGATGGCGGCTCTAGGTGACGCGAATCCACGAATGCGAACACGGACGGATCTGCAACAGATCGAAAGAAGTGGCGCTGAGATGGCTTCAACGGCGGTGGACGAGCGGCGCCACACACCCTCGGACCTTGAACAGAGTCGACGGAGGTACCCGTGGCTCTGATACCACTGTTGGGTCTCCTCCCTCCTCGCACAATTCACGGTTCGTGTCCTTGGAACAAGGGTTCAGGCCGCATGAGAAACGGACTCTAAACCAAAGCTAACGAGAGGGCAAATCGGATCTTTGTGTGTGATAGCTCTCACAATCCAAACACTCTCCTCACGATACTCTCTCAGCCGTGTTGCTTCTTCAAGAAGAGGAAGTGAAGGCTTTTGTATGGAGGCTTCCTTAACACACTTAGGGTTAGAGAGTTAAATGAGCCTCATGCTTTAAAACAACAATGGGCCAAAACCCATTGGGCTCACAAGCCTAGCCCAACAACCACAAAGAGGGAAATCATCCGAACCTGCAACTCTGAACCACAACCGCATTGTGGCCGGAATCACAACCACCACTATAGGGGAACACCACCCCACCACAAGAGGAAAATAAATTCCCTCTCCATGTCTTGAACCCAAGACCTCTGGGGTCTTGGGTGATGGTCTCAATCAATTGAGCTACAATTATTATTAGTGGAACTGCCTCTCTTGTATGATCTATGAACTATAAGATAAGAATAATTCGTTTTGATTAATCATTTTAGATAGCGATTACAGTTCATTTGTAAATAAAAAATATTGATGATATAACTTCAAAATATTAAAAATAAGATTTGTGACGCAATCAACTATTAAATTCGTTTTACCTAACTCTGAATAATTTTCTGAACACGTACGTAGCCGGTTTTATTTCAATACATTCAAGCTTTTGTATATGTTGTAAACATATAATAATCAAATAGTGTTCACTTTCTTAATGCATTCAAGTTGTGGATGATGCAATCTTAATCAATACTAAAATATTAAAAGTATGAGTAAGAGGGTGTTTGGCTAAGCTTAATTGAAACATCTTATAAGCTCTAACATCTTATAAGTTGTTTTAAGAGCTTATAAGATGTAATTTTTAAGTAGCTTATAAGTTGCTAAAATGTTTGGCTAATACAACTTATAAGATCTTTGATAATTTATAACAAATATTTTTTAAATTTATAAAAAATAAAATTTTCTATTTTTTATCTTGAGATAGGGGTGGGGTTGGGGTTGGGGTGGGGGGTAGGGGTGGGGTGGGGGCGCAGGGGGTGGGTGGGTGTGGGTGTGGTTGTGGGTGGGGTGGGGTGGGGTGGGGGTTGGGGGTTGGATGAGGGTGGCTGGAATGGGGGGAGGGTGGATGAGGGTGGGGTGGTTCTAAGGTGAGGTGGGTGGTTGGGGTGGGGGTGGTTAGGAAAATAAGTTGGAAAATCCCAACTTATTTTTTTACAGCTTATAAGATGGTAGGAGCTTATTTTATGATCTTATAAGCTGTTAAACATCTTATTTTGCCAAACACATTGTTGATACTTATAAGCTCTTAAACAGCTTATAAGATGTTTTAAGGAGTTTATAAGCTCAGCCAAACGCCCTCTAAGTCTCTTGTGCATTTGGTGTATGATGCACTCACTCAACAGTTGATAATGTATACACTGAAAAGTTAGTTTCAATCACACTGAAAATTTAGTCTCAATTACACTGAAAAGTTTACACTGAAAATCAGTTTTTAATGTAAACTTTTCAGTGTAATTGAGACTAACTTTACATTGAAAACTGATTTTCAGTGTAAACTTTTTAGTGTAATTGAGACTAATTTTTTAATGTAAATAATATTAACTGTTGAGTGAGTGCACCATGCACTTGATGCATATGAGACTTTCCCTTCATATAATCAGAGCGTAAAGACTCCAATAAGATTAGCCCATGTTTGTCTATGAAGTCAAATAAAATGTTGTACACTATTTTGGACTTAACTAATATAAGCATCATTACAAACAATCAAAACAAGCTGTCATTTAACTGGAGTTTATGCTTCTTGTGATATTGACCAAGTATTGGGACATTGAATTAATGTATATTATAATTATAATTATGTATATATACTTTTATATATATATATTTTGAATTAGTCAACCTCTTCGTCAAATTATATATGCTCCACAAGTTTTGGCTTAAGTAATTATGGATAGGATGGTGTAAAAGCTTATACTAATATTTTACATTGGAGTTTAGTGTACACGGATTTAATTTGTAATAATAAATAATATTTTAGATAATAGAAATATTCTTAAATAGCTATTTTGAATTGATGTAAATATTTTGTATATCTTTTAGATTTATTGCAATATTTTATTTCCTTGTAAATATTGTTGCAATTTCCTATTTATTTGAATGGAAATCAACCACCATATTTAGGGGTGTGCAACGGTCGGTTCGGTCACCGAACCGAACCGTATTAGTCAAACCGAACATCAAATCAAATTTTTTTTACAAACCAAAAATCGAACCATATTTTGAAAAACCGTTCGGTCTCAAACCGAAATATTTCGGTTTGGTTCGGTCCCAAACCGTACAAACCGAAATCTTTTACACTTTTTTTTAAATCAATTTAATTTTTTTTAGCATCAACACACATATTTCATTCAATTATTTGCATCAATAAACCTTCTACATAATCCAATAAAAACATCAACATAATAATTTTTAAAATCTAAGCAATAATTTGAAAAATATAATCACCACTCCTCAAGTATTTTATGCAAAACACAAATCAACTCAAGTCTTTTATGCGTAAATATAAATTATATAATATTAATATTATTATATTATATTAGAATAAAGCTGATAAATATTAATTTAGTGAATATTAATATAAATATAACAATATATTATTATTATAAAAAATATTTCGGTTTGGTTCGGTCTATATGGTTTATAATTCGTAAAAACCGTAAACCGAACCTAAATAAAAAAAATTAAATTTGAAAACCGTAAACCGAACCATAAACCAAAAAGCGAACCAAAATTTATATTTCGGTTTGGTTTGGTCGGGTTTTTCGGTTCAAACCGTATTTTGCACACCCCTAACCATATTCACGGTGAAATTAAATTAAGAATACTTTACTTGATTTTATGAAATAACTAATATTATCAAACTAATATTTTTTAATGAAATCATCTATACCGTCAAAATATGAACCATAAAATACAAATTAATTGCATTATGCCATTTAAAAATAAAAACTATATTGTTATTTTCAAAATTTAATAGCTTTTGTAGTAAAATTAAGAAAATTAAATAAAGTGGGTAGATCTAATTTATTTATATTATGAAATTTATATATTCTATGCATTCATTAATTTCATAATATTTATACTATAATTTAGTTTACAATAATGTTCCTAGAAGATTTTGGGAATAAAGTAATACTCCCTTCATTACCTTTTAACTTTTAGAGGTGCCGTGATATAATTTCTAAGAAAAATTATTTTATTGATTTTTGAGTATTTTGAAATAAAATAGATATTGTATAAGTATTTTATTTTTATATATGGAGTGTGAAAATTATCGTGGAACCTACTAAAAAAGTGTGAAAAAGTACTAGTATATGGTTATTTATACATTTTTTTTTTCAGTTTAAAATCGAAGAGGTGGGGATTAAATTAAGCGTAAAGTGTGGATGCGTCGGATGTCGGCAAAACTGCATAAGTATCATCGGCTGTCACTCTCGCAACACCTGGGGGAGATGCACTCCCACCTCTTGTCTATGTGGCCAATTCTGGTGTTGACACGTATCATTAGTGAGTCAAACTACACCAGCCTAGATCTTTTGGATAAGATGGTTTTGCCACGTCATCCTCATAGTTTGTTCGACGAAACCCACCACGTTTTTCAATTCCTGAGTAGTAAGTCGCAAAATATTCGGTTAATTTTGGTTCATAAATTATTTAAATATTTTATTTTGGTGGGTTTTGGATAATGATCACTAACTGATTTACTGTGCCTGCTTTAAAGTCGGCAATTCCTTTTTTTTCCTCGTTAATATAAAAGGTCTTATTTAACCATTCTAACTCTCTTGTCCATTTTACGTATGTGCAATTATTCAACCAATACTGTTTACACTAAAAAAAATTGTTATAATTATATAGAAAAGTATAATTGAATTACAAAGAAAATTGAAATCAGTGTAAACTTTTCAGTGTAATCCAATCATATTTTTTTTATGTAATTGAAACAAACTTTTCAATATAAATAATGTTAACTATTGAGTGAGTGCACCGTGTAATTGATGCATATGAGAATTTGCGTTCAAATATATATTTTAGAGACAATCTTATATGCATTTGGTGCATTGTGCATTCACTCAACAATTGAGATTATTTATATTGAAAAGTGTAGATTGATTACATTGAAAAATATTGTTAGATTATACTGAAAAGTTTAAAACTGAAAATCAATTTTTAGTGCAAAATTTTCAGTGTAATTTAACCATATTTTTTTAGTGTATTCAAACCATATTTTTCAATGTAAACAATCTCAATTGTTGAGTGTGTGCACCATACACAAGTGCACAAGAGAGTTACTATATATATATATATATATTTTTTTTGAAGATTACACAATCAGGAAAGTAACCCATCGACTACAAATAAAGCATTACAGACATCAGGTTAAATTTCTGATTGCCATCGGAATATCTACCCCGTCCCAGTCTTGAGGAAACAGAGAGTCGAAGGCGATTCTTGCTATCTCGTCTTGCTTATCTCGTGAGCTCTTTCGTTATGTTTCCTCGGCATGTGATTAATGGCTATCACTCGGCCATTTTGCATTTCGTCCCAAATTTCCCGAATAGTTTTTATTCGAAAATGATCATATGCTCCAAATGTAATAATGGTAAATAAACATCTTTAAGTAATTCATTTGAATAATAGTGGATCCCTGTTTATATGACATTATCACATTTATGATCGACATATAAATTTGTGTCCACTATTCCAATATTTAATGAAAATAAAATGCATTAATTATGTGATGATATATATATATATATATATATATATATATATATATATATATATATATTTGAGCAACTAATGAGATACTCAATGCATATAGTCAATTCAGTGTTGCATAAATTTTATTATAGGAGGAAAAAAAATTTAATTAGGGAAACAAATTCAATTTGAATAAAAATTGAAATGGGAGTGGAAATTGACAAGACCAACTATTTTGGCCCAAAGAATAAGCTTATAAAGCCACTTAAAACCCAATACTTATTAATCCCATTACGAGGGGGGAGGCCCACCATTAGGAACTGGGACATCTCTACTTCTTTAGTTTATTTTGTGCAGTAATAAAGGCTTAGGTTAAATACATCTAATCTTTTGTTAATACACTCCACTAAAAAAATATTCAAAAAACTTGACAATTTTCGTATTTTTATTCTGAATGTTAAAAAAAGAAAAAAAAAAACACTAAACATATGCATTTTTGAAAATATTTAACCTTTTTGGGTGAAATGTATTTACAAAACATAGTAGTGTATATAACCTTGACCATCATAAATCTAATGTCTACTTTACAAAGTTATCCTATAAAGTAGTGAGTACTGAGTAGTGATAATATTACGGGGTTGACTATATACCCCTTCATACTTATTAGATATACCCACTCAATTTATATATTATTATAATATATTTATTAAATGATTTTAATGTCTTAATTATTCAATTGTTTATATATATATTTGATACACCCACCAAGAATTTCAAGAGTCACCACCATATATGAGAAACTAGGGGAGAGTCGGAGCCGACGTTGCAACACAAACATTAATTGAAAACCTTCTTGTAGCCGCACCACCATTTTATCCTTCGTATGGTGGTTGCTGCAACCTTATAAGCTCAATAATAAGTGTGTTACTGTTATTCCCGCATTTTGAAAAAAAAAATCCCGACACTGCATTTTCGAACCTGGTTTTTCGAAATATGGTAAGGATTTCGACAAAAACTTGTCGAAATGTGGTTAGAATTTCGGCTAAATCTTGTCGAAACATAGCTTTTCGAAAATATTTTGTTGAATTTTTTTATCATTTTTCGACAAGTTTTTTTTGAAAATCCAACTATTTTTCGAAAAACCAGGTTCGAAAATACAGTATCGGGTTTTATTTCTTCCAAAATGCGAGAATAACAGTAACACGCTTATTATTGATCTTATAAGTTTGCAACAACCACCATACGAATGATAAAATGGTGGTGCAGCCACAAGAAGGTTTTCAATTAATGCTCGTGTTGCAACATCGGCTTCGACTCTTCCCTAGTTTCTCATGTATGGTGGCGACTTTTGAAATTCTTGGTGGGTGTATCAAATATATAAAAAAAAGTTGAATAATTAAGGCATTAAAATCATTTAATAAATATATTATAATAATATATAGATTAAGTGGGTGTATCTCATAAGTATGGAGGGGTATATAGTGAGTGCAATATTACCGTTTTAAAGATCGGCCTGATCTTCAAATGGGCCAGTGCTAATATTATGGGCCTATGCCAGTTTCCAATTCTCCACTCTCAAGTCCCGTTTTGCAGAACAATAAATAATCCCATATTAATTCCTCGAAACAACAAAAATAAAACCAAAAACTTCAGTTTAGTGACATATTAGGATATTTGCTTTGTATATAATAATATCCCCAAAACTATAACATATTTTGATCTTTTTTTTTCCGAACTAAAAACATCATACCAACTTTTGTATGCTCCACCCTAGCTTCAAGGAACTTGAATCTTACTCCAGTTAATTCTTCTATAAAATATATCTTCCATTTCGAAGGGGAAAAGGTAGTATATATTTGGAAGTCGAAGCAATAGGAAACACTGTTCAATTCTTTAATTCTTTTCATTTTTATAATTACTCTTTTTGTGTTGGTAATATTTTGATGTACAGTACTACTCTCACTAATTTGAAATTGTGTGTGGCCAGAAAAGATCAGGGGATAATAAATTTAGATTCATTACGTACACTGAATAAATAGAGAAGAGTATATGGCATAAATATTGGTATATATAAAGTAAATTAATTAAATATTGAAAATCAATTCACGCGAAATCATTCCAACCACAATATATTTTCTTTTCGAATGATTATATCTTGACTTGTATAATGTCCAATAAGAAACAATGTCTAAGAAAATGATTGATGTTAATCCATTTTCAAATGCCTTGAGAATAATAATCTCCTTTTTTGAGCCATCCAATTAAATTGGAGAAAAGAGGTCCTCTGATTTTGCAATACCCGAAAAGGTCGCTTTTTGTCTGAAAAGGGCTTAATGGAACTTGGATTAAACCTAGCCACAATTTATATTTTGTGGATACATTTTTGTACGAGAGTATTGGACGAATTTGAAATGAATTTGAATTAAATGTATGAGTAGGTTTTGTATGAGATAGTCTCATGACATGAGACTATGAGAATGAGTATAAGACCCCGTTTGGTGGCTATGTTGCATCATCGTAGGTTAATGTAGGTTGATGAATCATGTGATGATAGAACATATGTTGATGAAACACTCCAATTTGGACATATGCACATACCCCTTTGAAACAATATTTAACATTGGGTCTTAGGTTAAAAGCGGGCCGTCAAATCTCCACCAAACAGCTGCTTAAAGTTGTTAACTTAAGTTGAGAACCTCCCAACATAACCACCAAACACCCAACTCATTAACACTTTGGTAGGGATGATTGTTAATTTGTGTTCTCTCATGGCATAAGATGATTTCATACAAGTTTTTGCCTAAATGTATTATACTCATTTATATGTTATCTCTTAATATGTTTTAATTTTTCAAATGAAGTTTTGACGGTCTTATATGTGATGATTTTTCATATATATATATATATATATATATATATATATATATATATATATATATATATATATATATATATATATATATATATATATATATCATATTGTGAAGAAAAAAATAGATTAAAATTTTGAGGTGTGATTTATTTGGAGATGCACCTAATGATAGGCAAATAAGTGGGTGTGACATTTCTAAGATATTTGAGCTAGACAAAAGTGAAAATGCTCTGTGAGGTAACAAATGATATGATTTTTTTGGGGCATTTAAATATTAATTTTAAAAAGGGGCTCTAATTATAAATTGGTTCAAAAATTCTGTATAGATGTATAATTTTTTTTATAGAATAATTTTTTTTTTTTAACAACACTAATTTGTAATTAGTGCCCTTATTTTTTGAACCTGAAAGAATTTCGTCTCATCTGAAAGTCCGAACTTATAATTATTTTCCTTACACTCACTTATGGCCGGACTCAACTTATCCCTCTTTGGGGAGGCCTAATGAGTTGACCGTGACTCTAATATCATGAAAAAATTACGACTCATCTAAAAGTCCATACTTATAGAGAGGTCTGAAATTAATTAATTTAATTAATTTTCTTACCGAACCATCTTGTGTTTTTTCCAAATTTTTTTTCTTTAACTGGTAACCTAATTTATTTTCATTGTCAGTATGTTTATTTAAATTTAAAACCTTATATAGAATTAAAATTTATATTTCTCTACGGCATGAAGTTTCTTTGAAAGTGTAAGTTTTTAATCTTCTCGAATAATTCAAGTAGAAAGTAGAGCATATACTTGATCATTTTCCCAAAAAAAAAATAAAAAAATTGTGCATATAGATTACACAATGAGTAACCACTAACTAATTGATGATCCAAACTAAAAGAGGTGGTTAAATTTTTTTAAAGGCTATTAATTAGATGAAGACGTTGCTATTATGATAAAGACACGATTTAAACCATTTATTTATATTAAATCCTGCCAATATGATAAAGATTCAATTTAGTCAAGATGTCGTTTGATTACACAACACAGTGTCTGCAGAAACATAATCAAGATCGTATTGAGTGATTTTGCTCGAAAACGCAATAAAGTAATTATGGATTTTTTGAAAATTAATTATGGATTTTAATGGTGTACGACTATCTTAAAGATAGAATCAAACGTTGATCCCACTTAAATTTCACCGACTTAAAAACCTTAGGTGCTTAGCTATAAGTGTTTATTTTTCTTACTTTAGAGCCAAGTTACAGGAATGAGTTGCGCATATTCGACAAGTTGTAATGGTATAAAATATATAATTAACAAAAAATTCACTTCATGTTAAAAAAATATCCATTGCTTAAAATTTGTAAATATACTTAGAGGGCGTTTACTTGATTTTATAAACTGCTTATAAGCTGTTTAAGAACTTATAAGCATTATTAATGTGTTTGACAAAATAAGATGTTTAGCAGCTTATAAGATCATAAAGTAAGCTTCTAAGAAAATATTTTATATTAAAATTTAAATTTAAAATATATTTATTATAAAATCTTCAAAGACCTTACAAGTTGTATTAGTTCAACCCTTTAGCAACTTATAAGTTACTTAAAAAAATACATCTCAAAAGCTTTTAAAACCACTTATAAGATGTTAGAGCTTATAAGATATTTCAAATAAGTTTAGTCAAACGGAGTCTTAGTTTAATCAATTCTCGATTTAATTAATTTTCACATTGAACATTTTTGTAATTACAACTCTATAAATATTTGTTTCATTTATAAGTGAACCCCACAATACTTCAAAATGTCCTCCAATATATAATAAAAAGTAACGGTCCAAAAAAAATGAACGGAAAAAAAAAAAAATTATTATTATTTTCGTGCCCCAATTTAACATATTACAAAAATTGATGACATCTTTTGATGACTGAACTCCACAAATCTTTTGATCGGCTCACAAATCAGGAGAATATTAAAAAACTAATATAAATGAATAAATTTTATATTTTACTATGAAATCAAATTTTTAAATAATTTTTTTTACCTACTAGAGTACCAAGTTCGAATCCGATGAAACAATTCCATCCGAGCTTCCTACAGAAAGTGATACTCCCCCGTCTCAAATTTATTTTTCCATTTATAAAAAAGGTTCGTTCCTTTTATATTTTTTTATTTTTCAAAATAGAAATAAAGTGTACTCACTTTTTTAAAATTTACCTCACAAAAAACCGTTTTATTAATTTAAATACTAATATAATACAATTCAACTCTCACCTTAAACTCCGTGTAAAGTAAAACGTAAAAATAAAATTAGGTAACCTACTCGAGTGAACCTCTCCAAGCGTAGCATCATTCCACAGAGTGGTAATACTTGCTGTCCTTTGTGTAATCTGTGGCCTGAAACCGATTCTCATCTTTTCCTTGAGTGCTCTTTCACATCCAAAATTTGGTATGTCTGTTACAATTGGTTGGGGATTTCAGGGGTTGGCCTTAATCAGGTCTCTCGACACTTCTTGGCTTTTAGAGGTTTGTTCCCAGGAGAGATAGGTAACTCTTTGGCCACTTGTCTTTGGATTTGTATTGTGTGGAATATCTGGAAAGGGAGAAACAGACTAATTTTTGAAGATAAAGTTTTTGATCCGGGAAAGGTGTTAGAAGAAATTAAAGGCAGGTTTTGGAGCTGGGTTTCGGTGAAATACCCTTCTGTTTGTAACTTCATTTTTTCGATGTGGTTAGAAAATCCTAGATCTATACTTGAGAGCTTTATGCTCATGTAAATCTTTACATCAATGTTCAGTGACACTCTTTGTTCTCTTTCTTAGTGGAATAAAGAATTTTACTTACCCAAAAAAAAAAAAAAAATTAGAACCTTGGAAGTAATTCTTTAAAAAATTAACTTCATAACCATTATCGCGTGAGAGTAATTAAATTAATTTATTGTGCAATAACTCAAACCACATGACGTAAGAAAAGTAGGTACATTAAATCACTCTTGTGTTAGGTTAAATTCAGTTCTCCTGTAATAACTCAAACAACATGAAAAAAATTAAATACATATTAATGGCAAAAACTTATATGAGACCGTCTCATAGCATGAGACCACACAAATTAACACCTACCCCTACCAAAGTGTTAATGAGTCAATGCCCTAATTACACTTATTTTCATTGTCTCATGCTATGAGACGGTCTCATTCAAGACTTACTCCATATTAATTCAGTCATCCCATGCCAGGTTGAGATTTTATCGATCATCTTATTCACATGTTTCCATCAATTTATACCCATCGTACAAGGGTGATTCCTAATTTTCTTTTTCTTCCACTAAAAGTGGATAAAAGCTGTCAATTTTAGGTTTGATATATTTATTATACGTACGTACGTGTACAATGTATGACTGCAAAAGTGAATACTGATTGCTCGATGGGGTCATAACCATGTAATATGAATGCCTAACATCCTAAAAATATCCAAATGAATCTGCTGACCCAGTGCACCAACAAATTGGTACCAATTTATTTAGGTAAGAGTGGAAATTGACAACATTTTTTTTAAAGACCTAATTATTTGTCCCCGTGACTAATAGTTGAAAATACATTTTCTTTGTGGGTTCAAAGAAGCTGCAAGTCAATAATTGACTATTCTGATGTGGATGATTGAATTATATAAGTCAAGAAAATCTAGTGTAAAGTCCATTCTAATATTTTTAAAAAGTTTAAAGTGTATTTAAAATAGTGTTTTAGAAGTACACGGAATTGAGTTAAGCAAATCATGATGTTCATGATAGTTTGATGTATAATTGGTTTAATATGAAAATTGTTCATGAGAAGTCTACATAAAATTATTTTAAAATATTAAATATTTTATCAAAATTATTAAAATCTTATCATCAGTATAAAATATTGAAATAAAAGATTATCAAAACAATTAAAATATAATATCATTTACCCACTTTTTGATACTCCTAATAAGATCTTTGACAAAGTTTTATATACAAATGGTTCATGATAAGTTTACCAAGAAACTATTTAAAATATTAAATATTTGATTAAAAGTATAAAAAATCTTATCAGGAGTATAAACAATTGAGGATGTGTTATTATATTTTAATTGTTGTTGATTTTTATCCCAATTTTTGATACTCTTGATGAGTTTATTCTTATAATTTTAATCAAATATTTGACACTTTAGAACAGTTTCATGATAAACTTATCATGAACTGTTTTCTTACAAAATCTACTCTAGATTTTTAATACTCTTAATCCAATATTTAGAGGGGTGTATTCAATTGGAATTCTATTAGATTTTTTTTTTTTTTTACTTTAAAAAGTCTGTGGATTTAGAAAATCTATAGACTCCATGCAGAGTTTAATTGACTTTTTTTATTTATTGATTTACATGGATTTTTATAATCTTGACAAAATTGTGGAATACACTTTTTTTTTATTGATTTACATGGATTTTCAAAGATTCCGGCGCTGGAACCATTGGTGCAAATATATATGGAACACACTTGTATATAAAAAAAATTATCCAAATTATTTAGAAAAAAAATACCAAAAATACATTTGTTAAAAAAATACATTATTATTCTCATTTTCATTTCCATCATCCTTATACCTTGACCTCATTAGAAGTCTTTGGTTGTTGCCTTGATGGAAGAGATTTTGGAGAGCGAAATCTATTTATATTTTTGGAAGAGTAGATTTGGCAGCGGGCCGGAGAATCCCTGATTCCCGTGGGGATACGCTCCGAACGGAGTGAGGAATCCCCGAAGTAAACGGGGACGGGATATTATTCCCTGCCCCGCGGGATCCCTGCCTCGTTCCCCACGGGGACCCACATCATTTTTTATATAATTAATATATATATATATATATATATATATATATATAATTTAAATTTAAAAATAAATTATAAATATTTCATAATTTCCTACTCAATTAACTATTTATTTAAAATTACATCTATATTTTATTTAATATTATGTTATTAGTTCCAAATTATATAATTTTCACTTTAGTATATGCGTTAACTAAAAATATTAGAACTAAAGGTTCTTCAAATTGTTTAAATTAGTTTTTTTTTAACACCAACTTAAAATAATTTTGTGTATGATTAATTTTTTTAATTTATATATTATTTTATATTTTTTATATTTAAAAAATGAGATAAAAATAATAATTAGACGGAGAATGAGGAAATCCAGCGGAGACGGGGATCCCCGACGGGGCGGGGATGGGGGAAAACTTTTCCCCGTATATTTCGCGGGGATGGGGAATCCTCGATTTCGTGGGGACGGGGATGAGAAATGACCCCTCGTCCCCGCCCGTTGACATCCCTATGGAAGGGAATAAAAGGAAATCCATAAACTGTTGAATACCTAAATTTTTTTAAAGACTTTTTAAAATCCGTAGAAATCTCTGGTTATTAGAAGAGATTTTGGAGAGTGAAATCTATTTATATTTTAGAAGATAATCAAAGAAAATTCATAGACTGTTGATCGGGATTTTTAAAGACTTTTAAAAATTCAGATTGAATACCCCCATACTTAAAAAGTGTAAAAAAAATCCTACAAACTCCATAACCAACACACCTCCCTTAATTCTTTAAAATAATTTCATAATACGATTATCATGAACCATTTTCATATATGAAATACTCAATTTCTTTTGGTCCATTCATCTCCACCAACAATATCAAATAAACACTAATCTTTTCTTCAAAATTAGGATAAATTGCAAAAATAGGACTTATCTTTGTCACTTGTTGCACTTTAAGGACTTAAGTTTCAATATTTGCAGGGCAAGTACTAAACTTTCATTTTGTTTCAAAATCGGGACTTTGGACAATAAGGGGACAAAATTTAGGGATCTATATGTCAATTCTATTATAATTAATTAATTTTTAAACATAAAACATAACAGAGTTATTCTCCCCATTAATCAACTCACAACCACAGAGATGCACAAATAAGTTTAGCCAAACAAACTCCTAGTCTTCATTCCAAACGACTTTTGTGCATAGCCTGCGGATTCTTCTCTTATATATGAGTCTATCTCAGAATTTTATATATTTTTTTAGTATTTTTCATTTTAATTCGTTTATTTCTTGAACAAGATAACTAAAAAAATTTCTTCGAAAAAATGAGATATAATTATATACAAACTAAGAGGAGCTGACTGAATGGACGAAAGACGAACATGGTTGGATTTTGATTGTTTGAGCCCTTTTCAAATTAAATAATTAAGGAAAAATCAATTAGGACAAAATTATTTTATTAGATTAATAACACAAGAAGGTGCCAATCCAAGGTGGAGTTATTATCTACGCTGGAAATTAGCGCTAAGAGATATTATTGTGACAAAAACAAATTAGATTATAATGTAAGGATTTGTAAAAATTGACGGACATTCCCCTATATTTTGTTTCATTATTGCCCAGAGTCATATTTTTACAATAAAATGAAAGTTTAGTACTTGCCCTGCAAATGTTGGAACTTGAGTCCTTAAAATGCAACAAGTGTCAAAGTTAAGTCATGTTTTTGCAATTTATCCTCAAAATTACACATTAAATTCTCCATTATACCTTAGTGATGTGTAATTGTAAACACTGAATATCGATTCTTTAGAAATTGTAATTAGAAATCATGAGTTGTTCGACTAATTTATGGTCTCCACCGCTAACCATTTCAGAATTAATGAATTAACACTATAAAGTATTTGAATCTGAACGTACTGTTAAAGAAGAAAAAAGAAAAAATACTCGAATTTTTCCTAGAGTTGTACTCCCTCCACTTTTTTTTAATTGTCGTTTCAACATATTAGCCTATTTGATAATTACATGTCGTCCTAATCATTTTTTCTTCAAAAATTCCTTTTCTACCCTGTTGATAGGCGACCAGCAGGGACATAATATTAACATAAAAAAATTATTAATCTAATAAGATTAAGAAGTCATCAAAAATGATAATGTGGAAGAGGACGAGCAACAGGGACTATATGCCCTAAGAGGCGAGCAGCAGGGACTGTAGACCAAATGGAAGAGGACGAGCAACAGGGACAAGTATCCATATGAAGGCGGCGAGCAACTGGTCATAAAGGCCATTACGAGGTAGTGAACAACAAGAGCAAGAAGACCCCAAAGTATTCAACAAGAGGCGAGCAGACGAGCAACTTGGATTATAAGGGTTTCCAACACCCAACGAAGACATACAGACGAGTAGCTGGGCACCAAGGAGAGTAGCTGAGTGGTTTCAAAGACCAAGTACAACATTGAGAATGTCAAGAGTCACTAACTTTAGAAATAGTCAATGTTTCTTTACACTTGGCACCCATTCATTGGGCAATAGATTAGTTGTTGTACAAAAGTCATAACACTTGGCAAAATCCCAATGGCTAAGCCATCAAGATGGTGACACCTAGCCTCTTTGTATGCCTATAAATACCCCTTCATTTGCATGAAGGGGGAGGGGTTTTTTCCATAATAAAAAAGTTGCCAAACTCTTGCAAATTTATTTCTTGCACTATATTCAACTATATATCATGATCTTAGTATTTGTTTGATGATCTTAACTTGAGAAAACAGCCACTAATCATCATAGATTAGAAAAAGGTCATCAACAATTGGCGCTAGAGGAAGGGGTCGAACCTCCGTTTCACAAAAAAGTCGAAGGAAGGTTGAAGAACTCCACCGGAATCCGGGAGGAAGCCATCAGAAATCAAGTGTACACATTATTTGAAGCAAAATCATCCATCTATACATTACTTTGAGAGTTTAAATGCATGTGTGTATGAACTAGGGTTTTCAAACCACCATATTCATACAAACAAAGCTAGTAACTCTTAAGAAAGGTGTTTGTTAGAGACAAAATCATCCCATTCATTTGCTTACCACTTGTACTTCGGTAACCAAAATGGTTCGATCACAAGAAGAACGACATTTGAGCACGTCTCCAAGTCGTAGGTCAAAAACTAGGGTTTCGTCTACTGAAGGACATGCACGTACAGTAAAAGCAACTTCGCAAAGAAACGTCCAAGTTACCATTGATACAATCCCGCCGGAAGTGGAAGCTCTTGCTCAAAATCCCGAAGAGCTAGCAAAAACGATTGCTGTTTTACAAGCATTGCAAAGGCGACAAACGGTCGGGCCATCAGGGACGCAGGCGGTGACCAACAGGGCAGGCGAGCAGCGAAGCGAAGGAAGAAAAGACGCACGAAATGACGAGGTTGACAGCGAAGAAATCCGTAGGTATAAAGGGAAAGCTCCTTTAAGTGAAAGACTTGGAAGTCGAGGAGAGTCTACTCCGGGGGACAGGTGAGGAGTCGAGCAGCGGGGACACAAGGAGTATAAGCCACTATCACACAAGAAGAGCAAGTTATCGCGGAACACATAGAGAGGATCAACTGAGAGGCAAGGAGCGAGCACCGGGACAAACACACCCTGCTGCTCGCCGCTCAGTGCATGAAAGGCTAAGAAGATCAGCCTTTGGGCGATTAGGTCCCAATGGAGCCAGTAACATCGCTAGGCACGCCACTCAAGAGAAACGTCCCGTTAGCAAGGGACTGCGTCATGAAGAGGTCATTGAACCCAATCATGACGAACAACCTTCTAGCGGAAAAACGTCTCCAGATGAGTGGCAAGCTTTGAAGAAAGAGGTGGAAGAGATGCAAAAACAGTTGGAGGAAAAGAAAGGCGACGGATCGACGATGTTGCCATCATCACCCTTGTCCCCGGATATCCTTAATGCGCCAGTACAAAAGAAAGTACAATTCCCAGCCATTAATTTGTACGAAGGAAATTCAGACCCGAAAGTACACCTGTCCAAGTATACCGATTACATGATATCGGTAAAGGCATCTGACGCAACTCAATGTCGGAATTTTCCGTTGACTCTTGGTGACGGCCCTCACAGATGGTTTTCTGCACTAGCTCCAGGCTCCATCAGTTCGTTCATGCAACTCAGCAAGGAATTTCTCTCGCACTTCTCCACGGTCGGGTCTTACCTTACACAGAGACACAGGTTGGCAGATCTAAGGCAAGGAGACGAGGAGTCTGATAGAGCCTTCCTTGAGAGATTTGACAAAGTCCTACTGGAAGGAGAACCAGTAAGTGAGGATACTAAGATAGTGGCAGTTATGGCAGGGCTTAGGAAAGGGACAGACCTGTGGAAGGAAATGCACCTCGCTTTCCCTAAAACTTATTCCGAATTCAGGCACAAGGCTGGAGTGTACATTTCGATGCAAGAAACTCTACAGAGAGAGCTAGGAGACAAGGCTGATACCAAGAAATCGGAAAAGAAGTCAGGAGGGGAATACAAGGCCCCTAGGAACATGAAAGCTTTTAGTGAAGGGTCCGAATTGAAGGAGAAATTGAACCATGTCTTATCCACATCAATTGAGGCTGTGTACAACAACGTGAAAGATAAGGATATGCTGTCTGAACCCCGCAAGATACGACAAGAACGAGGAAAGATGAACCCCAACAAATTCTGTGCATACCATCAGACTATAGGTCACTTCACGAGCGAATGCCGAGATCTCTTGAAACAGTTATGGAGATTTTACGAAGAAGGAAAGTTGTCAAAATTTGTGAAGCGATAGCCGGGAAAGAAACCAAGGGTGGCGATATCCTCCGGCTCGGAAGATGATGAGAGCGACGAACAGCCGAGCAGGAGGGATAAAAAAAGAAAGAAAACGATGACAGCCCCAGCCGAACCCGTCCGAGAAATCCTAATGCTTGAACCATCCGGACCGGTAGGGGGCTGTTCTGATGGTAGGCCACTGATGTCTAAAAGAAAAAGAAAAGCAGAGCTGAGGGCGGTAGCTCAAGTCAGGGAAGTTGGGGTAAACCAAGCTACTAAAAAGACAGGCGAGTTGGTGTTTTCCGAGAAGGACTTAGACGGCATACTTACCCCACACAATGACTCACTAATCATCTGTGCCAATATCATGGGGGCCCGAGTTCACCGTTTGCTTGTGGACACGGGCTCCTACACAAACATCTTGTTCAAAAGCACACTAGATCAAATAGATGATTGTGAGGGGTATGTAAAAGGATGTGATCATAAGATAGTGGGATTAGGAGACGCTGTAACCGTTCCTTTAGGCTTAGTAACGTTGTCAGTCGAACTTGTATCGACCGAGAATCCCGAAAGGAGACTGACTAGGATGGTTGAATTCTTAGTCGTAGATCAGCAGTCTGCCTACAACGGGTTTCTTGGTCGACCTTTTATAAATGAATTCAAAGCGGCTGTTTCAACGTACTACTATTGTCTTAAATTCCCAACTTCGAAAGGCCCGGGTACGGTCAAAGGTGATCAAAGAAAAGCCCGAGAATGCCTCCTGCAACTTCAGCCCACTGACAACAGAATATCCGTGATGGACGAGCAGCCGAGCAGCAGGGATGAAGGTGAACCATCCATCCTAGATGAAGTCATGGAGTCCGTCGACACTGAAATGATGGAGGTGGACGAGCAGGAGGGCATGGGCGAGCAACAGGGAAGAGAGGCCGTACCCGAACTAAATCAGGCTGAAGACTTGGAGCCAAGACTGGGGGCAGAAACAGTGATCAAGGATGAGATCAACTTTGAAGGGCCCATTATCGATCCTCGATGGAAAGACCAAAAAAGGAGAGCAACCCCGGTAGAGGAGTTGGAGGCAATAAGAATTGACCAAAATCGAGAAGACTTGAAATTATTCATTGGATCTGAGCTCCCTGAGCCATACAGATCCAGAATGGAAGAGTTTCTCAAGTCCAATCTCGATGTATTCGCATGGTTACATGCTGATATGGTAGGCATTAGCCCTGAGCATGCCTGTCATAAGCTAAATATTTATCCAACTAAGAAACCGGTGAGGCAAAAAAGGAGAAAATTTGGGCCCGACAAATATGAAGCATTGGACATAGAAGTGAAGAAGTTACTCGACAATGATATTATCAAAGAAGCCTTATGTCCTAGATGGGTAGCAAACCCGGTGTTAGTAAAGAAATCAAATGGTACATGGAGACTATGTATCGACTTCACTGATTTGAATGCCGCTTGCCCTAAAGATAACTTCCCATTGCCTCATATTGACCAACTGGTGGACAACACGGCGGGACACGAGCTCCTTACCTTCATGGACGCATTTGCTGGGTATCATCAAATACCAATGCACCCAGATGACCAAGAGCACACAGCGTTCTACACCAATAAAAACTTGTTATGTTGGAAAAGAATGCCGTTCGGATTGATTAACGCGGGAGCCACGTACCAAAGACTCGTTAACAAAATGTTCGATGAACACATCGGCAAAACAATGGAAGTGTACGTGGACGACATAGTCGTAAAAAGCCCGAGAAAAGAAGATCATTTGGAACACCTCGCACAGACATTTGAGATACTTCGAGCGTATAACATGAAGCTAAACCCAAAGAAAAGTAGCTTCAGGGTACACTCGGGAAAATTTCTTGGGCACCTGGTCAGTCAACGGGGTATTGAGGCGAATCCATCAAAAGTCAAAGCAATTATGGATATGCAACCGCCAAGGTCTGTTAAAGAAGTTCAACGACTAACCGGATGTCTAGCAGCCCTAAACAGGTTCATTTCCAGGTCCGGAGACAAATGCCGACCTTTCTTTGATGCCATTAAGAAAGGACAGTTCCAGTGGACGGATAATTGCCAACAAGCGTTTGAGCAGTTGAAGGAGTATCTGAGTGATACTAAAATTCTATCAAAACCCGTCTCCAGAGAAAAACTGTACTTGTATATAGCAGCATCAGAGGTGGCCATCAGCTCAGTTTTAGTTCGAGCAGAAGGGAAATTTCACTTGCCAATTTACTACGTGAGTCAGGCCTTGCATGAAGCAGAGATTAAGTATTCGCCCATGGAAAAGTTAGCCTACGCACTGGTGATGAGTGTGAGAAAGCTTAGGCCGTACTTCTTAGATCATCAGGTGGAGGTCTTAACAACTTTTCCATTAAGGCAAATCTTACAAAGGCCTGACACAGCTGGTCGCCTTCTCAAGTGGTCGCTCGAAATAAGCCAATTTGGAATAACTTATGCACCTCGAACAACGATCAAGGGACAAGCGTTAGCCGACTTTATTGTCGAATTAACATTCCCTCAAGATCCGACGAGAGGTCATAATCACCCATGGCACATGTATGTAGACGGATCATCAAATAACACAGCAGCAGGAGCCGGGATAGTGTTGATCAGTCCAGACGAACAAGTATTCACCTCAGCCGTAAGGTTTGAGTTCATGGCAACAAACAACGAGGCTGAGTACGAAGCATTGATAGCCGGGTTACGACTAGCTCTGGCTGTGGGGGTTCGAAGAGTTCAAATTTATGGAGATTCCCAGCTGATAGTCAACCAAGTCCGTGGGGAATACGAAGCCAAGGATGAAAACATGGCCTTATACCAAAAGATCGTTGCTCACCTGGCTTCACTTTTCGAGCAGATTTACATCGAACAAGTGCCAAGAGATAACAATGCGCAAGCAGATGCACTTGCTCGCTTGGCTACTAGTACAGGACCAGCAAAACTTTCAGAGGTCATCATCACAAGAATCTCCAACCCATCCACCAATGACTACAAGATCAATCAGATCGAAGAAGAACTGACAGAGGATGACTGGAGGGCACCGATATATAGATACCTCAAAGATAACACAGTGCCTGAAGATCCCCAAGAAGCAACAAAGGTAGCCAAGCGAGCAGCAAGGTTCACAATCATGGATAACCAACTTTACAAGAGAGGATTTTCACTGCCCCTACTAAAATGCCTAGCAAGGGGGCAAGGTCAGGAAGTTCTGAAAGAAATACACGAAGGAGTATGCGGAAATCACGCAGGGGGGCGAGCATTGGCATATAAAACAGTAAGACAAGGATACTACTGGCCAACCTTGTTACAAGATGCAATCAAAGTTGCGAAAACTTGTCATCGATGCCAGCTATTCGCCCCCAACATACATAGGCCCCCAACGGAACTGATTTCGGTAAATAGTCCATGGCTGTTCGCAAAGTGGGGAATAGACATCATAGGACCTTTCCCAACGGGAAAAGGGAATGTCAGATTTGCAGTGGTAGCCGTGGACTATTACACGAAATGGGCCGAAGCTGAAGCACTGGTAACGATAACACAAGAGAAAATGATCAATTTTATCTGGAAAAGTATAGTGTGCCGGTTCGGAGTTCCACAAGCAATAGTGACAGACAATGGAAAGCAATTCGAAGGGAAGAAGATGAGAGATTTCTGCAAAAAATGGGGTATCAAGAAGCTTTTTTCAACACCATATCATCCACAATCTAACGGACAAGTTGAGGCAGTTAACAAGATAATCAAGCATATCCTCAAAATCCATCTGGTGGATAAGAAAGGCAAGTGGTCAGAAGAACTACCCGAGGTGCTTTGGGCATATAGGGTATCACATAGAACAAGCACTGGAGAAACACCGTTCGCTATGGCGTTCGGTACAGAAGCAGTTATACCTATAGAGCTCAAAATACCAACCGAAAGGGTAGCCGAGTTCAATGAACAGGAGAACAACAAGGCACTAGCTGCAGAAATGGATCTGATTGACGAAAAAAGAGTCTCAGCAGAAATAAAGAATGAGATATACAAAAGAAGGATTGCAAGATACTACAACTCGCAAGTAAAAGTTAGGGAATTTGAAGTCGGGGATCTGGTACTCCGGAAAATCCTAGCAGCACCTCCAGGTGTATTTGGACCGACTTGGGAGGGCCCGTTCAAGATAACTCAAAAGTGGCACAACGGCACATATGATCTCGAAGACATGGAAGGCAACTCGGCCCAATACACCTGGAACGCGGCTTTATTGAAGAAATATTACCAATAATTAGGAAACCAATGTAAAGTTTTTTATAGGCTATCGTGTCGTTTATACTTTTGTAAGGTGTAAGATCGATGAAAATTTTACACTTTTTTGGGCAAAATTTGTAAGTGGATGAATGATGGTTCAGTGAATTATGTACATAAGAAAGCAAAAGGCGTTAAAACCCAACTGTTCGCCAAACAGAAAAGCTGCTCGCCGAAGATACTATATGCATAAAAGCACAAGTACAGTGGAGGTGAGCAGCAGGGTCCATGAGACCAAAAGGCCCACCTGATCGCCCCCTCACAAGAAAGTTGCTCGCCAAAGATACTAAGTGCATAAAGCACAAGTATTCAAAATTTGTAAGTGGATGAATGATGGTTCAGTGAATTATGTACATAAGAAAGCAAAAGGCGTTAAAACCCAACTGTTCGCCAAACAGAAAAGCTGCTCGCCGAAGATACTATATGCATAAAAGCACAAGTACAGTGGAGGCGAGCAGCAGGGTCCATGAGACCAAAAGGCCCACCTGATCGCCCCCTCACAAGAAAGTTGCTCGCCAAAGATACTAAGTGCATAAAGCACAAGTATGGTGGAGGCGAGCAACAGGGCACATGCCAACGCATAATTGCTCGTCCCGAAGCTGAATCCACTTAAGAACAAATACGGCAAGTGACGAGCAACAAGGCATAGAAAGAAGCATGATAAGGGGTTAAGTTCTTAAAAGAACAAAATAGACCCATACATAAACAACATGCATAAATTTGCAAGGAAAAGTATTTTACTTTCAACTTAAGAAAGAAATACTTAAGCAAAAAATAATTAAAGGGCAAATAAGAGGCGAACAATAAAATAAAAGTGCAATCCTCATTCATTAGCACAAAAAAATTACAGAAGATGAGCATACAATCATCATCCTAATACATCAACTAAACAAAAAAGAAACAAAGCCTAAGTTTCGGGAGCTGGCGGAGCAGGTGGCACCGAAGGATCTTGGGAAGAAGGAGGAGGTTGAACATCTTGCACATCGACCCCAGAGGCCTGCTGCTCGCCTACTGCAGCAGAGGAGCTTGCTTCACCAAGAGGATTCGGGAGAAGGGGGCCCAGAGCCTAAAAAATAGTCATGTCCCTATCCGCCTCCACTCTTTCTCTGGGGGCCACAACACGGACGTCATCTTTGAAAACACTAAGATTAACTCCCATCTCTCCCAAATCAGCCACCGGGATTTCAAAACCGGGAGCCGGAGGGTTTTCGGTGACGTAGTCCGTGAAGTCTTTGATGGTCGAAGTCATCACATCTAGACCGTTATCCAAAGCGTACTTCACGTTTCTTACACTATCAGCATATGCACAGATATACCCAAGATTGGTATTATCGGTAACGTCCTGTACATAAGTGGTGTAAGAAATGGCACGCTTGTTCTTCTTCTCCAGCTGGTCGACATGGACCTTCAACGACTCCACTCTTTCCACCAGACCCACCCGCTCGGTCTCCAGGACTTGCAAACGATCAGTGGCGACACCCAAGTCCAATCTAAGCTTCTCTGAAGCATTAGACGCTATCATCTCCCGGTCCTCAGCGGCCTTTACCTCCCGCGTCCACGTGAGCTTGGCTCTCTCAAAATCAGCCTTCATCTTAGCCAATTCTTCATCTTTCTTCTTCAAATCCTCGTCCTTCTTCTTCAATTGAACAAGTTGAGCATCACGATCTGCTTCAACTTGCTCAATCCATCGTCCCAAACCGCAATTCGCTCGCTCTAACTCGATGGCTTGATCCAAGACTCGCTGAGCTGAGATTGATTGATGACTCGCGTTATAGCTCAATAAACGAGCGTTGTCGCTAAGACTCTGGCTCTGAATGATTTCCTCGCCGGTTTTGGTCCACGAGCGAGGAACATACTCCATAGCTCTGCGGACGTGGGAGTCCTTAATCTCTTGGGGTGCAGGAGGGGACTTCACACAGCTAAATTGGTGGAGTACCTTTGAGCGACCAGGATAGTCGTTCTTCCGGTACCTGTTCAAAGGAAAAAACCGTCAGAAAACAAAGTCAAAATAATAAACAATCAAGTTGGATAGGAAAATACTCACTCCCTCATTTTTATGGGGTCGTAGCCTAAGTACGAGTTGTCAGGAGATGAGCTCCTGCCTTGACCGGTGATCATCGCGCCCACAACTTGCTGCTCGGTCACCTCCTCCACCGGCGAGGAGCGAGCAATTTTGCCCACCTGGGAAGAACCCTGCCCTCTTGTTCGCTTGGCACGGTCATCTCCCTTGCTAGGGGCAGTCTCCTTGGCAAGTCTTTTCTTGCCCCTCGTGTCTTGGGGAGGTGGCGAGGAGCGAGCAGGAGGGCGGGGAACGGGAGCAGGAGCTTGAGGAACAGGGAGAGGGTCCTGAGGAGCTTCTTCTTCCTCCTCGTCTGCTTCAGCTCTAAGTCTGATCAAGGAAGTACAGGGATCAAACTTTTTCTTCCTTGAAGGTTGATTGACTGCCATTTGCTTAACCCGACGTGCGAGTAAATGATAGCTTTCGGGAATGGGAGGAACAACGACCGTTACCCTTTGAGCTGAAGACAACACAAAAATTATCAGCAAAATTGGCAAGTAGAACTTATCCTAGACGATCAGCAGGGCCTAGGCGACCAGCAAGACCTAGGCGACCAGCAAGACCTAGGCGACCAGCAGGGCCTAGGCGAACAACAGAGCAAGAGTGAATAATAGGAGATATGGGAAAAGTAATAAGTAATGCTTACCCTCAGGAACCTCTGCTTGTGCTTCCAAATGGTGAGCACTAGTGATAAACTGAGCGTGCTTGCGGAGATGTGCTTGAGAGAGATGTTCGACACTCCGATCTTTAGCGTCCCGAAGAGAAATCAACGCAAGGACGTATAGAAACTCTTCACTCAAATCCGGATGCCCCCACCTCAGGATACGCGGACCTGCAAAAACAAGGAAAAAGATTAAAATTAGTTCACCTGAAAGTTCGATGAACTGAGATTTAAAACCTACGCCGAATTTCGCCGAAATGCGTAGGAGAGTCTATACGCCCCGGTCCTCCCGAAAAATCGGAGGACGCCCGCCAATCGCCGCCAATATAAAAGAATTGCCTGTGCCAACCCTTGACCTTGTTGGGCACTCCTTCAATTAGCTTAACGCCACTACGGGCTTTGAGGTAATACCAACCAAGCCCTTCTTCATGAACAGCCGAAGAGATAGTCAGTGCGTAGTGTATCTCCGTCGTGCTGATCTTATTCCGGTACCCCTCCAACCCGAAAAGGGTAATAAAAGACAGCAAAGTACTCCAACCGTTAGGAGTAATCTGAGTGATTGCCAGGTTTATATCCTTCAGGAATTGCCCGATCACAGGATGTAGAGGGAAAGGGAACCCCGAGTTAAGTATGTCGAGGTTGATAGCAGTGCAACCTGGAGGTGGGTCGTCAGCTCTTTCTCCTGGTTGGGGGGCATACAAATGGATATCGTACGGAATACGATAGCGAGACCGTATCCGAATTAAATCCTCCTCTAGAACCGCGCTGGCTACCTTACTCGCTGTGTATGGCGATGGACGAGTTTCCATAATAGGTCGAGCGGGAGTGGGGAAAGTCTTATAATACTTGTTGGCGTAGTCAATCCAATCTTGTCTACGGACCACGGCTTTAGGAATAAGAGACTCGGGCATTGGCCTTGAAACGGGAAAGTTTATCTCTCGGAGAAATTCCCATGTAACTCCCACTTGCTCGCCTCCTGACCCAGTTGCTCGCTGCTCGCTCCTCGCCTGATGCTCGCTGCTCGCTCCCGTGTCTTCGGGAAGATTCATCCCTTCTATTTCAGCAGCGACCTCGGAAGAATCCTCACCCAAGTCCGAGTTAGTCCCCTCTCGAGCCGAGGAGCGAGCAACGGGGCCTTGTACGTCCTGCTCGCCCGAGCTTTCCACAGCATAGAAGGAGTCAATGGAGCGAGCAACAGAGCTCGCCTCAGAGCCCGTCTCTTCATCAACGAGCAGGGTCCTAGGGTTTTGCCCAGTTGCTCGCCGGAGCGAACGGCGAGGAACAGGGACTGACGGTTCATCTTCCATGGGCCTTTTTCCCAGATTTCGTCCAACAAATTCAACAGAAGGCGTATGGCTTGAGGAAGGTGACGTCATCTTTAGAAATTTTCGAAAACCCTTTGTATAAGTCAAGTAAAGTGATTTGACGGAGAAGTGAAAGCCCACGACGGCAGCACGGCGGCGGCTGGGCGGCGATACGGCGGCGATGTGGCGGCGGAAATGACGAAATAGCAAAAAGAAGAACGAAAATTGCAAAATCGAAAGGAAAATGCAAGTAATAACAAGAGTAAACAAGAAAAATCAAAGGATTCACCTTTGATTTGGATGAAATTGGCTGTAGAATCGAAGAAAACAACGAAAAGAAAAGCTCAAGAACTCTTCAATGGCGGTTTGCTTGTGAGAAATCGAAAAAAAGAAATGAAATGGAAGAAGGGAGCTATTTATAGATATGGATTCGGGGGCGAAATTAAGAAAATCGAAAAGTTGAGGCCCCTAAATGCAATTTTAGGGGCACACGCGTGGACAGCCACGTCACGTCGCTTCGTGTTTCGTGCCTCGGGAAGCGAAACGACGTGAGTCCAAGAGTCGCTCCCCACTGGTCGCCTCCCAAGATTCCCGCCTAAA
The DNA here is from genome assembly GCA_947034835.1 of Ballota nigra. Lineage (NCBI taxonomy): Eukaryota > Viridiplantae > Streptophyta > Magnoliopsida > Lamiales > Lamiaceae > Ballota > Ballota nigra. The sequence goes on from OX344725.1 coordinate 59,590,026, forward strand.
AGAAATTCAAAACCCAGTTGCTCGCTCCGTACAAAATGGAAAAAGGTCGATTTCCCTGTTGCTCGCCTCCTACCGCAAAACATATCTTACCTTATAGTTTGACATAAAGGAATAAAAATTCATCCTTATATGCCAAACTAGGGGGCATTGTTGATAGGCGACCAGCAGGGACATAATATTAACATAAAAAAATTATTAATCTAATAAGATTAAGAAGTCATCAAAAATGATAATGTGGAAGAGGACGAGCAACAGGGACTATATGCCCTAAGAGGCGAGCAGCAGGGACTGTAGACCAAATGGAAGAGGACGAGCAACAGGGACAAGTATCCATATGAAGGCGGCGAGCAACTGGTCATAAAGGCCATTACGAGGTAGTGAACAACAAGAGCAAGAAGACCCCAAAGTATTCAACAAGAGGCGAGCAGGCGAGCAACTTGGATTATAAGGGTTTCCAACACCCAACGAAGACATACAGACGAGTAGCTGGGCACCAAGGAGAGTAGCTGAGTGGTTTCAAAGACCAAGTACAACATTGAGAATGTCAAGAGTCACTAACTTTAGAAATAGTCAATGTTTCTTTACACTTGGCACCCATTCATTGGGCAATAGATTAGTTGTTGTACAAAAGTCATAACACTTGGCAAAATTCCAATGGCTAAGCCATCAAGATGGTGACACCTAGCCTCTTTGTATGCCTATAAATACCCCTTCATTTGCATGAAGGGGGAGGGGTTTTTTCCATAATAAAAAAGTTGTCAAACTCTTGCAAATTTATTTCTTGCACTATATTCAACTATATATCATGATCTTAGTATTTGTTTGATGATCTTAACTTGAGAAAACAGCCACTAATCATCATAGATTAGAAAAAGGTCATCAACATACCCCTATTAATTAATGACTTAAATTAAGTTCTGTATTCTATACCCAACATACATGTTTTCTCTTTTCCAAGAAATATCTCTTCTTCTCCCCCTGTATCTCTCTTTCCCAATATTAGCCTATTGTGTAATTCATTGTTAATGAGAGACTTATTTAAATCGATATTATGAATTGGATGTACTTCGTGGTGTTGTTCATTGTTAATGGGAGGTTGATTTAAATCGATATCCATACTGTGTTTGATGAACTGATGGAATTGATTCGTGAAGAATCTATATTCATATTTATAAGCAAAAGTTGGCGGATTTTTTTCCAAAATTTTGAAATTAGAATTTTGCCTCCATGAATTATGTGGCGCAAATTTGAAATTCATGAAAATTTCTTACTTCCAAATTCGTGGGTATGGTGCATCGAATTGTTGCAGGAAAATTGTGAAGAAGATGAAGAGTTGCCTTTATCCTTTTTCGGTTGAAAAATGTGCTACGTGGGTTTAGTGGGTTAGTTTCCAGCAAATCATTAGATTGATTTTCATTAATTAAGGGTAACTTTGGAATAAATTTTTTTTCTTAATAATTGCGCTGAACTCTAAAACGACATCCAAAAAAAATTGGAGGGAGTATAATTTTTTACTAAATAAATTAAAAAATATATGTTGCAAATGAATGTGATTGGCAAGAGGCTAGCTAGCATAGCCATGTTTGACCTACACTTAGGACCATCCTAATATATAGGCATAATAATGATACCAAATGTAGTTGAGAGAATAATTAGAAGAAAGCAAATGAAAGCAAATGAAAGCAAATCCGTTCGACTAATCCATCTTACTGTGAAGTCAACACAAAAATACAGTGTTTTCATCTTTTAATGTATAGTATTGCTTCAATTTGATGAAGCATCACTTTATTCGGTCAATATTTTCCTATTTTCTTGCAAAGTGAAGCATGTGGGTATAATCAAGTCCGTTAGTATCTTAAATTTTATTTTATATACCTATGTTGCAAAATATACAAATATGTAAATACAAATAAACCGATACATCACATGTTTGCACACTAGGGGGCAGGGCCGATTCTAACAATTTCAGGGCCTAAGTCGAGTTTTAAACTTAGGCCCCTCGTATTCTTTTTAATTAAATGATTATTAAGGTTCGTCTATTAATTTACACTCTCATGTTGAACAAAAGTCACCATTTTTCTCATATTCAACCATTTCTTCATTATCATTTGACGTATTTGTATCATAAGTTTAAGTTGAATTGAGGTTCATTCTACACTCCAAATATTTCTCTTCAAAATTTTCACATTTTCCCTCATCTAAAAAATTCTAAATTTTATTATTTTTCTGCATGACGGCTTGATTACTAGTATTATAATATATATTAACATCACAAGCTTGACTTTGAATTAAATCTTTAAACCTTTCTTCTTTTTTCCTCTTTTCATAATTTAGACATATGTTTAAGAAATATATATTGGAGAAATAATTTAAAATTAAAACTAAACAAACGAATCTTAGAAATATATTCATCAACCAAAAAAAAAAAAAAAAAATTCTACACATACGTAGATAAATGTCATATTAATTTATATTACAATTTAAAATCAATTTTATTTCTTTATTTATCAATAAATATGGAAAATGATTGATAAATCATAGATATTGAATAATATGCGATGTTTGATATTGATATATGAAGGTATCTTATTTCGAGGATCAAAATATGAACATCACAATTCACAAAATTGAGAAAAAAAATTCAGCAGCTTGAGTCAGACACATGTTGATTTGGTTTTTGCAAAATCATATATATATATATATATATATATATATATATATATATATATATATATATATATATATATATATATATATATATATAATTTTGGGCCCCTAAAAAACTACCAAATTTTTGGGCTCGAGTCGATCGACTCATTGGATTCATGAGCCGCACGGCCCTGCTAGGGGTTTTTAATGACATTTTTTTAATTTCAAAACACATTATATACATAAACATATACATGAAAATTAATTCAATATTGATTCACAATCTCTAGGTCAACTATCAATTTAACCACGATTTTCGACATTATAATAAAGAAACCAAACTTTCACTACAAAAAAAATACCGTTCAACGAGAGAATTTGCGACGGAAAATCCGTCGCAAAACACTGTTTGCGACGGACACGTGTCCGTTGTTAAAACAGCCGTAGCTAATGTTTGCGACAGACTTTTGCCTCCCGTCGCAAATTTACGACGGACAAAACCGTCGCAAAATTGGCGGGTTTGACCCGACCGGGTCGCTCAAATTTTGTGACGGTCTCTAATCCATCGCAAGTCATTCGGGTCAGACCCGACCGGGTCTATAACATTTGCGACGGATAACTGCCGTCGCAAATGTTCATTTTTTTTTAATATTTCCGATTACAATTTGCGACGGGCATGTTCCGTCGCAAATTCGCAAATTCCGAATCTGTACAAAAAAAATGCGGTTCGAGCCCGGGCACCAGGGGCGGGCGGGGCGGGCTCAGACCACTGGGCCACCGGCCCATAGCTTGCTATATGCGGCCCACCTTCTATATGTATCAATATTGGGCCTTGAACAATTAATCTAAGTTTGCGCTCAAGGGGAATCAAACACGCAACCTCTTGTGCATGGGGAGGAGGCGCGGCCGCTAGGCCATGAACTTCTTTCGTTCATTTTTATGCAATTAATTATATATGTATTCAAATTAAGTCATTTTTTTCCATAATTCACCAAATTAATTTCTTTTCGTATCTAAGTTGTTTATTAAAATATTTTGCCCAACTATTTTTTTTATTTTGTAAAATTATTTATTTCGACAATGCATAATTTTATAATTCGTTCATTTGTACGCAATTAATTGTATATGTATCCAAATTGATTCATTTTTTTCCATAATTCACAAAATTAATTCATTTTCATTTCTCACTTGTTTTTATAAATGTTGTGGCCATTTAATTTTTTTTGGTAAAATTATTTATTTCGACTCCCGTTTAAATTTATAATTCGTTCATTTGTACACAATTAATTGTATATGTATCCAAATTGACTCATTTTTTTTCAAAATTCACCAAATTAATTCATTTTCGTTTCTCACTTGTTTTTATAAATGTTGTGGCCATTTAATTTTTTTTGGTAATTTTTTTTATTTCGACTCCCGTTTAAATTTATAATTCGTTCATTTGTACACAATTAATTGTATATGTATCCAAATTGACTCATTTTTTTTTTCAAAATTCACCAAATTAATTCATTTTTGTTTCTTACTTGTTTTTATAAATGTTGTGGCCATTTAATTTTTTTTTTGGTAAAATTATTTATTTAGACTCCCGTTTAAATTTATAATTCGTTCATTTGTACACAATTAATTGTATATGTATCCAAATTGACTCATTTTTTTTCAAAATTCACCAAATTAATTCATTTTCGTTTCTCACTTGTTTGTATAAATGTTGTGACCATTTAAATGAAACTCACGAGGTATATAAATGAAACCCACGAGGTATGTAAATGAAATTCACGAGGTAATAATAGAACAACATGATCTAAGATCATCTATATATTTGCTACAAGTAATTAATTAATTAACACTGAATTAGTAATATCTTTGTTGAAATACTATTCTGTAGCATCATTCCCGGTCACAAGGTTTCCGCCATTATTACAGAGATAATGAGGGATAATCTAGAGGAGAACGCAATGAAGTTCAAACTCGTCTCGTCGCAGCGGAAACAGTACTACTTGGATGAGTTTCGGGTATATATATGCAAATATTTTTAAACCAATTAGTTGCATATATATACCCGAAACTCATCCAAGTAGTACTGCTTCTGCTGCGACGAGACGAGTTTGAACTTCATTGCGTTCTCCTATAGATTATCCCTCATTATCTCTGTAATAATGGCGGAAACCTTGTGACCGGAAATGATGCTACAAAATAGTATTTCAAAATTGCCAATGTCATTGCCCTCCTCGACTCGCCTCCTCATCCCTCGGAGGCTGCTGACTGTCATTGCCACTGCCTTGTCCGCTCATCTATAACAAAATTCATGAATATTATTCGAAATACTTATATATTATTCACTAATATTACTAAACTAAAATCAAACAACTAATATTATTCAAATTACTCAACTAAAACAACTAATACATAATTCAAACTACCTACTCAACTAAATTCGATCAACTAAATTAAAATCAATCAACTAATATTATTTTGTAAAATTATTAAACTTAAATCAAGCAACTAATATTATTTAAAATCATTAAACTAAAATAAAACAACTAATACATAATTCAAACTACCTACTCAACTAAATTCGATCAACTAAGTTAAAATCAATCAACTAATATTATTTTGTAAAATTATTAAACTTAAATCAAGCAACTAATATTATTTAAAATCATTAAACTAAAATCAAACAACTAATATAATTCAAACTACCTACTCAACTAAATCCAATCAACTAAATTAAAATCAATCAACTAATATTATTTTGTAAAATTATTAAACTAAAATTAAAAATATAATATAAACTTAACAATTCAACTAAAATTAATTCTAAACTTAACAAAGTATAAACATGCTTTGAAATTAAATTTTAAACGATAAAAATGAAGAAAACTTACTATTTAATGAAGAAACGAGCACTCGGTGGGGACGGATTGGCTCTACAGCGACTGCACCCGACTTCTCCTTCCTTTTCCTCTCTTCTTCTTCTTCTTCTTCTTCTTCTTCTTCTTCTTCTTCTTCTTCTTCTTCTTCTTCTTCTTCTTCTTCTTCTTCTTCTTCTTCTTCTTCTTCTTCTTCTTCTTCTTCTTCTTCTTCTTCTCTCTATTTTTCCGCCTGCAACGCTGCTTTTATAAGGGAGGGAAATTTGCGACGGACAGGTTTCCGTCGCAAATTGCAACCGTTAAACTCCCAAATGGCGTCATTTTTTGCAGATTTGTGACGGCTTGTCCGTCGCAAACTTGGAAATTAAACTTTTGCGACCGCCTTTCCATCGCAAATCAGTCAAACACGACTTTTCCCGAAAAGTCACGCAAAACCGGGATAGATTTGCGACGGATAGTCCGTCGCAAATTCGAAGTTAAAATTTGCGACGGACTACACCGTCGCAAAATCAGTCAAATGGTCCGTTTAGCGAACGATCACTTTTGTGACGGGCAAGACTCTACATTTTGCGACGGCAGCACAATGCCGTCGCAAATGTTCTTTTTTTCCGACGATTGTCTAAAATCCGTCGCAAATAGACGAAATTTGCGACGGATTGTTGTCCGTCGCAAATATTCTGTCGTTATGATAAAGAAAACGGGATTACGTTGATACATATATTGACACTAATAAAAAATGTGTATCAAATCACGGCAACATTAAACATTAAATTTTTTATAATAATTCGAATATCGTAATCTAAATTGATCCTGTTTAAGGTCATGAATTAATATAAAATTAGGTCTATAAATTATGTACACGCAACTCTGTATACAGTATGTAACATTCCAAACTGTTTCCAAGTTGGAACCGGTTAGAGGGTGTGTGCAGCGCAGTTATTAATGAATGTGAGGTGCAGAAACCAGCAGCATCGATCGCCACCCGGTGTCTGATAATCACAGAGTTGCAGAATTATCCGTTTGAAGAAGGGAAATTAAATAGATCAATCCGATCGAGTGGCAGATCAACAAGATAACATAAATAATAACACGGAATAGCAAAAGCCACGTTTCGCTCCAACACTTTCTTTCTTTGACTCCACACACACATATATGTAAAGCTGGTTGCAACTTGCAAATGGAATTTTGGAAGTGGAAGATTTGTGCACTCTCCCTTTGAAAGGGGACTCCACTTAATTTACACTATTAATCTTTACTCTATATCTGCTTACTAAGAATGGAATCTTTTTGGTTGGCACAAATATTTGGGACCATAATTATAGAAATTAACAAATATAAAAATAAAGAATTCTAAGGCAAAAACTTGAAAAACATGAAATATCACAAATTAACACCTACCCATTTCAAAATGTTACTGTGTCATGTCCATTTATACTCTATTCCACCATCGCATGGCATAATCAAACGGTCTCACACAAAATCTACTTGAATTTTAAGCCCTAAATACGTATGAAGAAGAAGTTGCACGTTGGCAATTGAATTCAGCTGCCACATTATTTATTAACAATTTTCCTACGCTTACAAAGTGAAAACATAATATTTTCTCACAATGTTCGGCGTGTAATATTATGGGTTTGTTTTATAAACATATTGATATAATAATAATATGATATTATTGAATAAACATAATTATACCACTTTCATTTGGTGTGTTCAAGTGTAATTCTTTCTTTATTGGTAATAGAATGCTATGTGTACATATTTAAAGGAGAGTGGTACCCACTTAAAATTGCTTAACGTAAGTATAAATTTTGTGACTTAGAAGAGGAGAAAATGACGGGGGACACTACGGCATGTGCATTTCACAACCCATCAATAACAATTTTTTTTTTTTTTTTTTAAATTCTTCTGTTTTTCTTTTACTCATAATTTTAAATTTCATTAATTATTGGTTTATAAATTCACCTAACAATTAATTATAAATTAATGGAAATAAAAAGAGAAAACTCGAAAATGTTAAAAATGATATTTACAATTTAAAATCAGCACCCTCCAAGGTTTTCCAAAATGACAGATTTTCTCTTTTTTAGCAAATTTTCAAAACCATCTGCTTCTCAAAAAACATAAACAACACGAACGGAAAAAAAAAAAAGAGTGTTAGAACTTACGGGATAGATTGCTAAATATGGTATCGATGTTGATTCAATTAATGTTATACAAAATGTTACAATATATTCGTTAACATCAGAATTTATCATTTATCCTAATACTAACTCCGATTGTTTTAATATTTTTCTTATTGTCTAAACATGTAGGTTGACGATTTGGAAGTTACTAAGTCAAGTGGTTGCGGTTTTTAGAGTGAGAAGATAAGGATAAACATGGACGGTTACAAAGATCATAGAACTTAATGGATAATGATTTTTACACCATGAGAAATCATGATTATCACTTGTTCACATGCTGATTTTGTTGCCTAAACATACAACAAGCATGAAACACAATCAAGTAAACCAAACTAGACTATTCTATCATCTATTTAGTGTAGCTAACTTTAGTTCAGTTGCCTTCATTTTTTTTATGTTGTTAGATGTTTTAGACATTCTATTTGTTGATAGGCGAACAGAATTAACCCAAAGAACCCACCCTTAAGATGGAATTAAACCAACTAAACCAGGCTGAACTGGAAATGTCAGGCGGACAGGTCTTGTTAGGCGAGCAACATTAACCAGGCGAGCATCTTTAACCTAAAGACCATGTGGACCCAAATGACACCCCGACAAGCATATGTAGCACATCGGCGAACAGATCTGGTTGCAATATCAAGACAACAAATTATCAAGAATAAAGACCATCAAAATCAAACTAAAGACTCCTCAAGGACAAGTCCAACGGGACGAACAACTCCTGAATGCGAACAAGTCCAGTGTAGAAGGATATAATTTAGTTTAGATAAGGTCAAAATAGTCAAAGCCCAAGTGTCACACATGCACACTAGGGAGGTCAAAGGTCATGTACACCTCCTGCTAGGCAAACTTGTATAAATACTTAGATTTTTTCAGCTAATAAAATAAGCACAAATTCATATACACGTCCAAACTTCGATTATACACCCAAAGCAGCTCGATTCTCTTATATACGAATTAAATACGTAATCTATACACGTGTTAATTCTATCCCAATCCAAATTTTCGTATTCACTAATTACGTTAGTGATCAATCACACGTAATTGTTTGGTGATCTAATTAACGATTAAAAACAGTCACTAATCCTTGTGATTAGATATGATCACCAACAAATTGGCGCTAGAAGGAGGGTCCGAACCTCCGATTAAGGATTCAAGCGTGATTAAGCAAGAACTTCAAGCTTAAAACTTGAAGATTTGGAGAAATTTTCAGATTTCCTTTGAAGATTGGTGCAAGGGTGTTCTTGGTGTTCTCCATACCAAGTTTGAACCATTGAAGATTAACACTTACTCTTCGCACAAAGATGCCTCAATCACATGAAACCCAACATTCTCAACATGTTACAAGAAATTCACAGTCAAGAGCGTCCCAGGCTGGCAGGCGAGCAGAAGTAGCTCGCCGCGGACAGGAAAACCATTCAACAGCTACACATCAACCAATGCCATCTGAGCTAGACGCTTTTGTTCGCAATCCTGATGAAGTAGCTCGAACAATCGCAATGCTTCAGGCCTTGCAAAAGCAACAAGCACAGCCTGGCCCATCTCAGATCCAAGCAAGACATAGCCCAACAAGAGCTCGCGAGCATGAGAAGGCCAGAGATGACCATCAAAATGAGGCAGACACTGCCCAAGTTCGTAAGATGAAGGGCAAGGAGAAACAGCTCGCCGAAGCTACCAGCCATGGAGGGGATTTAAACCAAATTCATCCTATATCTTTTCACCTTTATTGAAATAGTCCTCTATTTATTTGCTTTATCAATTTAGCCCTGTATCTGATCAAATATCGCTAATTAGGTCCTAATTGGTTGGAAAATGCACAAAATGCCACCATTTTAGTCCTCTATTTATTTATTTTTATCATTTTCGTCCTGTATCTATTCAAATTTTCCTAACAATGTCCTAATTGACCGAAAAATGCACAAAACACAATTGTTTCGGTCATGTGCTTGTATTTTCTGGTGGTTGGTGATTACATGGCCGATGGCTCATTTTTTACACGTGGCATACTAAAAGAAAATTTAAAATAAAAGTAAACTCCAACGCAAAAAATAAAGATAAACTTTAAAACTAAAATTAATTCTTTTTATATATAAAAAAATATCTTCTTCACTTGTGCATCCGTTTTCTAACAATGTTCTTGGTATTTTAATTTAAAAAGAAAATTAATTGGAGAAAAGATTGCCACCTAGCATGCTACAAAACACCACATCGTATACTTCCTCCAGAAAACAAGTGCTTGATCAAAATAGTGGTATTTTGCGCATTTTCCATCAAAATGGGACCTAATTGACGAAATTTGAATAGATACGAGACTAAATTGATAAAGTAAATAAATAGAGGACCAAAATAGTAGTGTCTTATGCATATTTAAGCCAATTAGGACCTAATTGATGAAACTTGAATAGATGCAGAACTAAATTGATAAAGCAATTAAATAAAGGACTATTTCAATAAATGTGAAAAGATAGAGGATGAATTGGTTTAAATCCCAGCCATGGAGAATCAACCCCAAACCAAGCTTTGTGGGTTAGTCAGAGCACACACCAAAGTGCACTGGATAGATTATGTCGCCTTGGTCGGGGAGCAACGGAGATCTATCCAAGAGCAGAAGTAGCTCGCCCGACCCACATACCAGCTCGCCAGTCAGTCCACGAAAGGCTGACAAGGTCAGTTTTTGGTCGCTTAGGCCTAGATGCGGTACCCAATCCTAGGATACCAGTCCAGGGGGTTCCTATACCAAGCGAGGGACTGCAAAGAACAGATGGTCATACACCTCTGTTCGCCGAACAATCTCCAAGTCAAGGGGGATCCCTGGAGGAATTGGTCTCCATGAGGAAAGCAATCGAAAGCATGCAGGGTCAGTTGGACCTGCAGAGAGGCTATGGGATTACTTCTCTTCCATCCTCTCTGTTATCTTCAGTAATCTTAAAAGCTCCAATTCAAAAGAAGAACCAATTCCCGGCAAGTATACAATATGAAGGCACGGTGGACCCCCGGGTGCATTTGATGAAATACTCTGATTATATGATATCGATGGGGGCAAGTGATGCAACCCAGTGCCGAAACTTTCCATTGACTCTGGGGACCGTGTCCATAAATGGTTTTCGGTTCTGCCACCAGCTTCAATTCATTCGTTTGCCCAGCTAGGCAAGGAATTCTTGTCCATTTCTCTACGGCCGGGTCTTATCTATCCCAGAGACATCGGTTATTCGACTTAAAACAAGCCGACGACGAGTCGGACCGTTCATATTTAGAAAGATTTGACAGGGTCTTGCTAGAAGGGAATCAGTCAGCGAAGACACTAAAATTGTAGCCGTCCTAGCTGGATTAAAGAAGGGTACTGAACTTTGGAAGGATGTACATCTCAGATGCCTAAAAACTTACGCGGAATTTTGAGACCGGGCAGGAGTTTTGTCTCCATGCACGAGACCTTGCAAAAAGACATGGGGGACAAAGGTGAACAAAAGGAGAGTGGGAAAAAGACTGGTGGTGGAGGTTATCGAGCCCCGAAGAACATGAAAGTATTCAATGAGGGGACAAAACTAAAAGACAAGTTGAATTATGTACTTACCGTATCAATCGATGCGGTGTACAACAATATCCGGGACAAGGAATTACTTACTCCTCCAAGAAAGATATGTCAAGACGCTAGCAAGTTGAACCAAAACAAGTATTGTGCCTACCATTAGAGTGTGGGGCATTTTACAAGTGAATGTCGTGACTTGCTGAAGCAATTGTGGCGATTCTATGAGGAGGGTAAGCTATCTGAGTTTGTGAAAAGACAACCCGGTAAGAGAGACAGAGATGATGATTCCGAAGAAGAGAATATAGAGCAAGCTCCTCGCCGAAATCGAGCTGGGTGACCAGCTCCGGCACCAGCAGGAGGACCAGTCCCCGAGATCCAAATGATGGAACCTGCTGGACCAGTTGGTGGTTGTTCTGATGGACGACCACCAATATCGAATCGTAAAAGGAAGGCTGAGCTACGTGCAATATCTCAGGTTCAGAAAATGAGGGCCAATCCGTCAATTCTCCAAACAACAGAGTTGACCTTCACGGACAAAGATCTGGACGGGATTGTGATGCCCCATAACGATTCCCTCGTAATCTGTGCCAAAATAATGAGAACCAAAGTTCATCGATTATTGGTGGACACCGGAGCCTACACCAACATCATCTTCAAGAAAACGCTTTATCAGCTAGGCGACTATGCTAGCTATATTCAAGATTCTAATCACCGAATTCTAGGCTTCAGAAATGCTGTAACAGAACCGTTAGGAATAATTAGGTTGTCATTACAACTTGTATCGACCAAGGACCCTGAAAAGAATATAACTAGAATGGTGGATTTCCTGGTCGTAGATCAAGAATCCACCTACAATGGGTTCCTTGGCCGACCTTTCTTAAATGAATTCAAAGCTGTTGTTTCAACCTATTATTATTGTGTTAAGTTTCCAACAACAAGTGGGGCTGGAACGTTGAACTCCTTCAAATACATACAACTAAGGAATAAGTTTCGATGATGGAAGCATCCACTAGCCATTCTAATAATGAACCTTCCATCCTCGAAGATATACTAGGAGATCAGAATGATCAGATGGAAGTTGATGAACAACATACTCTTATTGGCGATCAGAACCTTCCAGATGGCGGACAGATCCTGCCAGCACTAGAACTATCATCTATCATTGACGAACAAAATGCGATTTTGGCAACCGATATTGTTCCCAGCATAATAGACGATGTTGATCCCCGCCTAGGCGTTAAGCCCATGGACATCACAGATGAACTAAATCCAGAAGGGCCAATCATTGATCCACGGTGGAAGGGACAAAAACAGCGAGCAACTCCAGTCGAAGAACTGGAAGCCCTCAAAATTAACCCTGACCGTGACGATCTTGAACTTTATATTGGATCTGAACTTCCTGAGCCTTACAGAACTCTTGTGGCAGAATTTCTCAAGGCCAATCTTGATGTCTTTGCATGGTCACATGCAGATATGGTGGGAATCGATCCAAAGAATGCATGTCATCAATTGAATATTAATCCGGCCCGCAAACCAGTTCATCAAAAATGGCAAAAATACGGGCCATATAAATATCAATCACTTAATGAAGAGGTTAAGAAATTGCTGGACAATGACTTAATCAGGCAGGCACTATGTCCACAATGGGTTGTAAATCCCGTATTAGTGCGGAAGCCGAATGGAACCTGGAGGCTATGCATAGATTTCACAGATCTGAATGCAGCATGCCCGAAGGATAATTTTCCACTTCCGCACATTGATCAACTGGTGGATAGCACAACATGGCATGAAATGTTCACATTTATGGATGCTTTCACTGGTTACCACCAAATCCCAATGCACCCAGATGATCAAGAAAATACGGCCTTCCACACCAACAAGAACTTACTTTGCTGGAAAAGAATGTCATTCAGGTTAATCAATGCAGAAGCAACTTACCAGAGGCTGGTGAACAAAATATTTGACGAACATATCGGGGAGACGGTGGAGGTATATGTTGACGACATAGTCGTCAAAAGTACTAAAAAAGAAGACCACCTCCAACATTTATCCCAGGTGTTCGACATTCTTCGAAATTACAACATGAAGTTGAATCCAAAGAAAAGCAGTTTCGGAGTACATTCAGGAAAATTCCTGGGCCATCTGGTTAGTAAACGGGGAATCGAAGCCAATCCTGCAAAAGTCAAAGCAATCGTTGATATGGAGCCTCCTCGTTCCGTCAAAGAAGTACAAAGGCTGACGGGATGCCTAACAGCTTTAAACAGGTTCATATCACGATCGGGGGACAAACGCCGTCCATTCTTTGAAGCCATCAAAAAGGGGAATTTTATGTGGACGGGCAGTTGCCATAAAGCTTTCGAACAACTGAAAGACTACCTGGGAGATGTAAAGATTATATCAAAATTAATCACATGAGAGAAACTTTATTTGTATCTGGCAGCTTCGGATGTGGCAATAAGTTCCGTGTTGGTACGAACAGAAGGCAAATTCCACCTTCCTATTTATTATGTCAGCCAAGCTCTGCATGAAGCTGGGGTAAAATACTCGTCCACTGAAAAGCTGGCATATGCCTTGGTCATGAGTGTTAGAAAGTTAAGACCGTACTTTTTCGATCTTCAGGTCGAAGTACTAACAACTTTCCCACTCAGACAAATACTGCATCGACCTGATACAACAGTCCGTCTACTAAAATGGTCTATAGAGATCAGCCAATTTGGAGTGTCATATGCACCTCGAGCAAAGATTAAGGGTCAAGCATTAGCCGACTTCACAGTCGAGCTGACTTTTCCCCAAAATTCGACGAGAGGGCTAGATCACCCATGGCATCTCTATGTAGACGGTTCGTCAACAAATTTGGCTTCGGGGGCAGGGGTAGTTCTTATCAGCCCCGACCGACAAGTATTCACTTCAGCAGTCAGGTTCGAGTTTATGGCCACCAACAATGAAGCTGAGTACGAGGCCCTCATTGCAGGTCTCCACTTATCACTAGCCGTTGGAGTCAAATGACTCCAGATTTTTGGAGATTCTCAACTCATTGTGAGCCAAGTACGAGGTGAATATGAGGCCAGAGATGAACATATGATCGAGTATCAACGAATTGTTGCTCATTTGGTATCTATGTTAGACCAAGTATATATCCAGCAGGTACCTCGAATGAGCAACACACAAGCTAATGCCCTAGCAAGATTAGCAACGAGTGACGGGCCAGCAGATTTAACAGACATCATCATCACTAGAAAAACTCAACCTTCGACGGTGGATTATGAAGTGAATCAGGTGGTCGAACAGAGAGATGACGATGATTAGAGAACTCCTATAGCCAAATACTTGAAAGATGGTGAACTGCCAAGCAATTCTTTTGAAGCTGCAAGAATAACAAAACAAGCAGCCAGATACCCTGGTAGACGAGTAGCTTTACAAAAGAGGCTTTTTAGTCCCGCTACTCAAGTGTTTTTCTAGAGGGCAAGGAAGGACTACTTTGGAAGATATACATTCTGGAGTCTGTGGAAATCATACCGGGGGGCAAGCTTTGACATACAAAACGGTAAGGCAAGGCAATTACTGACCGACCTTACGAAAAGATGCAATCCAGGTAGCCAAAGCTTGTCACCGATGCCAAAACTTTGCCCCGAACATTTACATACCTGCTCAAGAGCTAGTTTTGGTTTTCAGTCCTTGGCCGTTTGCATGGTGGGGAATGGATATTATCGGACCTTTCCCACCTGGAAAAGAGAATGTACAATTCGTCGTCGTAGTTGTGGATTACTATACCAAATGGGCAGAGGCAGAAGCTTTAGTCAAAATTACTCAAGAAAAAATGATTGACTTCATCTGGAAGAACATTGTCTGCCGGTTCGGAATTCCTCAAACACTGGTGACAGACAATGGTCCTCAGTTTGACGGGAAAAAGCTTCGGGATTTCTGCACCAAATGGGGGATCAGGAAGCACTATTTAACCCCTACCATCCACAATCAAATGGTCAGGAAGAAGCTGTCAAAAAGATAATCAAACATATTCTTAAAATACGGCTAACAAAAAGCAAAGATAAGTGGTCTACAGAATTGCCAGATGTATTGTGGGCATACAGAGTTTCTCCTAGGTCTAGCACCGGAGAAACACCTTTTGCATTAGCATTTGGAACTGAAGCCATCATTCCAGTTGAACTAAAGACCAAAACATTGAGAACTGCCAACTTTGAAGAAGTGGCGAACAGTTCTGCCCTATCAGTCGAGCTAGATTTGCTCGAAGAGAAAAGAATCACGGCTGAACTAAAAAACGCAACATATAAGCAGAGAGCAGAACGCTACTACAACTCTCAAGTCAAAATAAGAAAGTCCGAAGTTGGCGATCTAGTTTTGAGAAAGAAGCTCGCCCCACCTCCAGGCATATTTGGCCCGACTTGGGAGGGCCCATACAGGGTAACGGACAGGTTACCCAATGGTGCAGCTAATGCAGCTAATTTGAAGAAGTATATTCAATAGGCGAGCTATTTTGCCTATGAGAAGTGAAAGTGACACAACTTAGCTGAGCAAGCTACTAAGTTCCTTGGGCGAGCTAAAACGGCATGTGCACAAGTAAGATCTAAAAAATTGCCTAATTTTTTGAAAAATTCCACCAAGTATTGGTGGTCGAGCAGAATTGATTTGGTCAAGTTGTTTGCGATCAAGTGCTATTTTCCTCTTGTATAGTTTAAATTCCTTTAAAATTCCAAGGTTGGCTTGACGAGATGTATAGTAGTCGAGCTATTTTGACTTTGGGTGTAAATTATGTATTTTGATAAGTTGATTGTTTGACAAAATGTATAGAGGTCGAACAACTTCAGCTTAGTTTATTATGGTTTGTAGATTAGGTCGTCATTTGTACTTGTAATTTTTGAAAGCAAGTTCAATCTTAAGTTGTTCGTTCAAAGAAGATTCAAGCTCGAGGCACAAATTGATTATACAATCAAGCCCATCAAAGGCTTTTCATTTTTAAATGAACATAGCCTAAGGCCAAAGCCCTCAAATTTCTAAGGCAAGAGTTCTTAAGAAACAAAGCCCAACTACATTAAGATTGTTAAGCATAAGTATAAATGCAAAGAACAATTAATGTAAAAAGAAAACAAATCGAGCAAAAGTTGTTCCATTGATAACAAGGCTTGATCGCCCAAAAAAAGTTACAAAATAAACTCCTAAAAGGAGCGAACAACAACAACAACAAAAGAAAAACACAGACCTATCTAATCCCAATTCTAAGAGGCTTGTCTGGCAGGAGGAGGAAGATCATCGTCCTTAGGATCTTCTAAGGGTGCCCTTAAAATTGATGGGTCAATAGGGACATCCTCAGTGAGCTCGGCGATCAGTCCTTCAGCTCAGCTCGCTCTTGACGAGCCTTCTCATTCTGGTCGACCGGCTCAGTTTGCTCGACCTCGGCAACCTCTTCCTTCTAGTCCTCATGAGGACTTGTAATTATAACTCCGAGGCCGATGAAGTCAATTTTGACCCCATAATCGGGAAGATCGCCGATTTGGAGAGTTGTGCCTGGGCCGGAGGGTTGGACTCGATGAAATTCGTGAGCTCCTTGCCAATCTTCTCAATGATGGGCTGGACTTTGAACTCATTCGCAATTCGAATACATTCAGCGTAGACCGTCACGAAGCCAGTAATTGAGCCCACCTCCATCTTTGGAATCAACTCCTCTTGAGTAATGGAGTTGGCGAGCTAATTCTTGAGGTCGGCAATCTTGGCCGTCGCCTCGGTGGCAAACTTCTCTGCAACTTCTTTTTTCTTTTGAGCACGAGTGAGCTCGGCGCGAAGTTTTTCGTTCTCGGCCATTTTGATCTTCAGCTCCTCAGAGACCTTGACGTGCAGATCGAGGGCACGCTGCTTGCTCGTTTGATGGGCCTTAACCTTATTCTCAAGGTTGGCCACCATTTTCTTGGCTTCAGACTTTATCTCGTCCCTTTCTTTGGCAATGCAGCTCACGGTAGCTGCATGGTGACGGACATCCCTCTCCAGATCGTCGACCTGGTCGACTAGCTTTTGTACGGCGACCAGGGACCTGCTCACCTCCATGAGACACAAACGACCATTATCACGAGGTGTTTGTGTCTTGACGATCTCATTAAATTCTTTAGTCCAGGAGTGAGGGACCGTCTCAGAGGTGCATCAGACAAAAGGATCCGGAATCTCGCGATAGTTGGCGGGCACCTTCGAGAAGGAATATTGGTGCACCATGTTTGATCGCCCCGAATAGTTGTTGGGGTCATAAATGCACGGAAACATGTCAAAGTGTTATAAAAAAAACAACAACACAAAGAAAGAGAAGAGAGGTTCCCAACAAAGGACTTACGCATCATGACAACCTTTATCCCAGCTGAGATAGGTCGCATCGTAAGGATGATCGGTGTGTGCTTAGGGAGCAGATGCAACCAGGGGCTGCTCGTGATATTGCTCCGAAGAAGGAGCTCGCCCGCCTTCAGGCTCAGTTGGGCGAGCAGCAATAGCTCCACTCCCATGGGCGACCTTGGCCTTCTTGGCTGCCCTTTCGACATTGGAGACGGGAGTACCATCTCCTCGAAGAAGTTTCTTTGACTTGGGAGTTGTAACTTTGGGCGGACTGCTCATCGGGGTGGGCCCCTTCGCCGAGCTGGACCCACCAACCTGTCCGGGATCATTTTTGCCCCCTTTAGCTGCCAAGGCGATCATCTTTGCCAAGGGTTTAGCCATCTTCCGTCCTTGTTTGGTCGGCATCTCCCAAATGTACTGGTCTAAGAGGAGGTAAGAAGGATGAAGGGCAACGGTGATGAGCTGATCTGCAAAGAAAGAAAATAACAAAAAGTTAAATTTGGGTACAACATAATGTGCAAGCAGATCTGTTCGCCAAGATCAAGAAGGTTTACCCTCGGGAACTTGGGCCTGAGCCTCAAGATGGTGAGGATAGGTGGTGAAGCGAGCTACCTGTTGATAGGCGAACATAAGTCAATAAATGGCGAACAAGGATTAAAGCTACATCAAGGATTATGAGAAACCAACCTCAAATTAAGGGTGATCAACAAAGAAAATCAAAGTTGGGGTGCATCTACCAATTTTAGAGGTGTATAAAGTGACGAACAACTCCCCGACGAACAACTAATGGGCAAACAGGAATTTAGGCCCGAGACCAAGAATGAGCCAACTGTGAAGTCATCAATGACGAACAACTTGGTCAAACTATGATATAACAAACAGTCAAAGAAGTGTGTACAAGTGAACAAAGGACAAAGATCCTAAAGCCATAAGGCGAACAACTTCCAAAGTACACCCTCAAGAGGCGAACAACTTTCAGTTGAAGGGTCATCAAGATCATTCAAACCGACATAGGCGAACAACAATGAGTCCGAGATAAGGCCAAAAAGAAGACTTTGTAACTAAGATTCATCTTAGATAAGGTCAAACTAAGGTCAAAGGACACATGTCAGGCATGCAAGCTAGGGAGACCAAGAGTCAGTAGCACCTCATGCTTGCTAGCCTCTATAAATAGTTGTTCTCCAGCTTATTTATATAATTTTTCGAATTTCAGACAAAAAGAATACACACAAAAACACCCAAACTCACACATACACGAAATAAGTCCAATTTCGACTATCGAATTTACAAATTCGATAAATTCATACCCCGATTTACCATTTACGGTGGTAATCAATCACACGTTATTGATTGGTGACGTAAAAACGGATTAAAACAGCCACTAATCCTTACGATTAGATTCGTTCACCAACAATTTGGCGCTAGAAGGAGGGTTCGAACCTCCGGTTTAGTGTGATTACTCAAGAACTTCAAGTTGAAAACTTGAAGATCCATAAGAAATCTCAAGAAATATTTGAAGATACAAACAAAAGTGTTCTTGGTGTTCTTGGTGTTCATCAATTTTAAAATTAAGAAATAAATTAAATTGAAATGCCTCAATCTAAAGAGACCCAAGGATCGCGTTTGTCGAAAAAAGCATCTCAGACCCGAGCCACGTCGGCCGACCACCAGGACCGTGACCCGAGACATGCGAACAGGTCACAACATACATCCATAACACATAACCTCCCCCCTGAGATGGAGGCTTTGGCGAACAACCCCAACGAGTTGGCTAAAACCATAGCTGCTCTCCAGGCCCTCCAGAGACAACAAGAGCAGGTCAGGCCAACACAAGCAAGGCCAAGGGACAAGTCCCTAGAGGTTGTTAGGCCCAGGACTACTAGGGGCGAACAGCGAGAGGTTGATAGTGCCCAAGTCAGACGAAATAAGGGAAAGGCCAAGGTGGTCGACCAAAGAGAAGTACAGGCTGAGTCTGCACGCGGACGAACAACTATGTCTAGCCATGGAACAACGCGTTCCAGTGCCCAAGACAGGCTTAGCCAACCCCAACGGGAAGCTGCTCGCCGGGGAGCAGAAGATGGGCGAGCAACTTTTGAACAGCCTCGCCCATCAGTCCATGAAAGACTCTCCCAGTCAGCCTTCAGGCGCCTAGGGCCAAATGCGGCGAACAACATTAGGAGGCAAGCCCAGGAAGTGCCCACTCCAAGCGAGGGACTGCGACGAGCAGAAAGGTTAATGCCTTTGCTCGCCGAACAGCCTCCAAGTCAGGGGGCACCTCTTGATGAATTATCAAGCCTAAGGAGGGCTGTGGAGAACATGCAGGGGCAACTAGACCAACAGAGGGGGATGGGAACGACTAGCATGCCATCCTCACCTTTGGCAGCTCACATTTTGAAGGCCCCGATACAGAAAAAGATTCAATTTCCGGCTAGCATTCAATATGAAGGCATCGCCGACCCCCGGGTCCACTTAACGAAGTATACGAACTACATGGTCTCCGTGGGGGCCAGCGATGCCACCCAATGCCGGAATTTTCCGTTAACATTGGGCGATCGGGTTCACAAGTGGTTTTCATCAATGCCGCCGGCATCAATCCACTCGTTCGTCCAACTAAGTCGAGAATTTCTTTCTCACTTTTCAACGGCGGGGTCGTATCTTTCCCAAAAACACCGGCTGTCAGATTTGAGGCAAAATGATGATGAAACTGACCGGGCGTTTATGGAAAGATTCGATAAAGTTTTGCTAGAAGGAGAACCGGTGAGCGAAGATACAAAGATCGTCGCTGTGATGGCCGGATTGAAAAAAAGGTCGAAGTTATGGAAGGAGGTACGTCTGAAGTGCCCAAAGACTTATGCCGAGTTCAGAAACCAAGCTGGCATTTTCGTTTCCATGCACGAGGCCCTACAAACAAATTTGGGGGAGAACAAAGCCGATCCTAAGGAGAATAACAAAAAGCCCGTCGGGACAAGCTACAGGGTCCCGAAAAACATGAAAGCATTCACTGAAGGATCGGATTTGAAGGAAAAATTGAACCAAGTATTGACAGTATCAGTTGATACTGTGTATGAAAGCGTAAAGGAGAAAGAGTTGCTTTCCCCACCACGTAAAATCCGTCAGGATACTGGCAAACTCAACCCAAACAAGTATTGTGCCTACCATCAAAGTGTGGGGCATTTTACAAGTGAGTGTAGAGATTTGCTCAAGCAACTCTGGCGATTTTATGAGGAGGGAAAGCTCTTCGATTTCGTTAAAAGGCAACCTGGGAAGAGAACCCGGGAGAACAACTCGGAAGACGAAGAGGATGGTCAACCTCAGAGAAACAACAGACCCGGGCGACCAGTTCCCAGTATTCCAGCTCAACCTTTAGAAGATCTTTTCATGATGGAACCCGCAGGTCCCGCGGGAGGGTGTTTTGATGGACAACCACCCGACTCTAATCGGAAGAGGAAAGCGGAGCTACGAGCGATTGGCCAAATACAAGAGATGGGAGTTAAGCCGTCCATCATGCAAACGGCGGAATTGACCTTCACCGAAAAAGACCTTGAAGGCGTCTTAACTCCACACAATGATTCACTCGTAATCTGCGCCAAGATTATGGGGACCAGAGTCCACAGACTGTTGGTGGACACCGGAGCCTACACCAACATCTTATTCAAGAAGACCCTCGATAATCTGGGAGATTATTCGGGTTACGTTCGGAATACAACACATAGAATCATAGGCTTCGGGAATGCTGTGACAACACCGTTGGGAATTGTAACATTAGCTGTACAACTTGTAACGGCCAATGAACCCAAAAGAAATATAACAAGAATGGTAGATTTCTTGGTTGTAGACCAGGAGTCGACCTATAACGGGTTTCTTGGCCGACCTTTTCTCAATGAATTCAAAGCTGCGTGTTCCACTTACCATTATTGTTTGAAATTTCCAACAGCTAGTGGAACAGGCACAATTAAAGGAGACCAACGGAGAGCACGAGAATGCATTCAACAGCTACGAGCAAAATTTGTACAAATATCCATGATGGAAGCAACAAGTTATCCCGTCAACGAACCATCAATACTGAACAATATGATGGACATGGAAGACCACATGGATACGGACGAACAACACTTGGACGAGCAAGTGTTGGACGAGCAACTCGTTACCACCCGCGAGGAACCTCCATCTGACGAACAACCCTCAGTGGGGGACTTGGAGGGCCAAGTACAAACGAACAACAATGGGACGGAGCCAACTGATGATCTAGAACCCCGCCTGGGGGCAGAGCCCATGGACATCAAAAATGATTTCAACCCTGAGGAACCCATACTTGATCCCCGTTGGAAGGGACAAAAACGACGAGAAACTCCAGTCGAAGAGCTGGAGGCGTTCAAAGTTAATCCCGACAACGAAGATCTTGAATTATTCATAGGATCTGAGCTCCCAGAGCCTTACAGATCCCGAATGAAAGAGTTCCTCACCAAGAATCTAGATGTCTTTGCTTGGTCTCACACAGATATGGTGGGGATAGACCCGAAACATGCTTGCCACAAGCTGAACATAAATCAAGCAAGAAAGCCCGTCCATCAAAAACGAAGGAAGTACGGCCCAGACAAATATCAAGCGTTGAATGAAGAAGTTAAAAAGCTGTTAGACAACGATCTCATTCGACAAGCACTTTGTCCACAATGGGTAGCAAACCCTGTGCTGGTGAGAAAATCGAACGGAACCTGGAGGCTATGCATAGACTTTACAGATCTGAATGCAGCATGCCCGAAGGACAACTTTCCTCTCCCGCACATCGATCAATTGGTGGACAGCACTGCGGGTCACGAAATGCTAACATTCATGGATGCTTTTGCAGGGTATCATCAAATCCCAATGCATCCTGACGATCAAGAAAGCACAACTTTTTACACTAACAAAAACTTGCTGTGCTGGAAGAGAATGCCGTTTGGCCTCATAAATGCTGGAGCAACGTATCAAAGACTGGTGAACAAGATGTTTGATCAACAAATTGGAGACACGGTTGAAGTCTATGTAGACGATATCGTAGTCAAAAGTCCCAAGAAGGAAGACCATCTTCAACATCTGACTCAAGTGTTCGAAATTCTTCGACACTATAACATGAAGTTGAATCCAAAGAAAAGCAGCTTTGGAGTTCACTCAGGAAAATTCTTGGGTCATCTTGTTAGCCAACGGGGAATTGAGGCCAACCCTTCAAAAGTTAAAGCCATCATGGATATGCAACCACCACGTTCGGTGAAAGAAGTGCAGAGACTCACCGGGTGCCTAGCAGCTTTGAACCGGTTCATATCCAGGTCGGGGGACAAGTGCCGTCCATTCTTTGAGGCCGTCAAAAAAAGAAAGTTTGCATGGACTAATAACTGCCAAGCGGCCTTCGATCAACTTAAAGACTACCTGGGAGATGTCAAAATCCTATCAAAACCAATCCCAGGAGAAAAACTCTTTCTATACTTAGCCGCATCAGAAGTTGCCATCAGCTCTGTCTTGGTGTGCGAAGACGGCAAATTCCACCAACCTATATATTACGTTAGCCAGGCTTTGCATGAAGCAGAGATCAAATATGCTCCAACCGAAAAGCTGGCGTATGCTTTGGTTATGAGTGTGAGAAAGTTACGACCATACTTCTTTGACCATCAAGTCGAAGTTCTAACAACTTTCCCGCTCAGGCAGATTCTCCATCGCCCCGACACTGCAGGTCGTCTCTTAAGATGGTCACTGGAGATTAGCCAATTCGGGGTGACCTATGCTCCTCGAACAGCGATCAAAGGGCAAGCATTAGCCGACTTTATAGTCGAACTAACTTTCCCACCAGATCCAACGAGAGGACTTGATCATCCTTGGCATCTCTATGTGGACGGATCATCAACCAATATAGCCTCGGGGGCGGGAGTAGTTTTAATCAGCCCGGATAGACAAGTATTCACCTCGGCAATCAGATTTGGTTTCATGGCAACCAACAACGAAGCTGAGTATGAAGCTCTTATTGCTGGTCTCCACTTATCTCTCGCAGTTGGTGTCAGACACTTGCAAATATTTGGCGATTCACAATTGATCGTGAACCAAGTTCGAGGTGAATACGAGGCAAAGGATGATCACATGATCGAGTATCAACGGATTGTTGCTCACCTAATGTCCATGTTGCAGCAAGTTTTCATACAGCAAATTCCAAGGACGAGCAACACCCAGGCAGATGCGCTTGCTCGACTGGCAACAAGTGAAGGCCCCGTGGAGTTGGCAGATATTATAGTTACAAAGATGAAAGATCCATCAACAGTAAGCTATAATGTCAACCAACTTGACAATCAAACCAGTGAAGAAGACTGGAGAACAAGTATAGTCAAATACTTGAAAAGTGGGGAAAAACCAAACAATCCTTTTGAAGCTGCCAAGCTAGTAAAGCGAGCCGCCAGATATACTCTGGTGGGCGAGCAACTTTTCAAAAGGGGAATATCAGTCCCACTTCTCAAGTGTTTGCCTAGGGGGCAAGGGCAAACAGTACTCGAAGAAATTCACGCCGGAGTATGTGGAAATCACACTGGGGGGCAAGCCTTGGCGTACAAAACTATCAGACAAGGCTATTACTGGCCAACTTTACGCCAAGATGCAATAAAAAAAGCAAAGACTTGCCACCAATGCCAGATTTTTGCCCCGAATATTCATACCCCGGCCCAGGAGCTCGTGTCAGTATACAGCCCATGGCCTTTTGCAAAATGGGGGATGGACATCATTGGTCCTTTCCCGGCTGGAGTAGAAAATGTTCGATTTGCCGTTGTGGCAGTCGATTATTACACTAAATGGGCAGAAGCAGAGGCCATGGTGAACATCACGCAGCAGAAGATGATCAACTTTATTTGGAAGAACATTGTCTGTCGTTTCGGAGTTCCACAGGCAATTGTGACAGACAATGGTCCACAGTTTGATGGACAAGAGTTGAGAGAATTCTGTGCGAAGTGGGGGATCAAAAAACATTACTCCACACCTTATCATCCCCAGTCAAACGGACAAGTTGAAGCTGTGAACAAGATAATTAAGCATACATTAAAAGTAAGACTGGCGGAGAGCAAAAGTGGTTGGTCTATCGAACTCCCGGAAGTCTTGTGGGCATACAGAGTTTCTCCCAGGTCTAGCACCGGAGAAACACCCTTTGCTATGGCTTTCGGAACAGAAGCAGTAATACCTATTGAGTTAAGGACCAGTACGATTAGGACGACCAACTTTGATGAACAAGCAAATAATTCTGCTCTAAGTGCTGAAATGGATTTACTCGAAGAAAAAAGATTAAATGCTGAGTTAAAAAATGCAACATACAAGCAACGAGCGGAGCGTTATTATAATTCCCGTGTAAAAGTCCGGGAATTCAGAGTTGGAGATTTGGTTCTAAGAAAACTGCTCGCCCAATCTTCAGGAGTACTGGGACCAGCTTGGGAGGGCCCATATCGTATAACGGAAAAATTCGTAAATGGCGTATACGATCTCGAAGATATGGAAGGCAAGCCGGCCTCATACTCCTGGAATGCCGTACATCTCAAGAAGTACTATCAATAAATGGGCGAACAATTGTCTTGGGGGGCAAGGGATGCATATGAGCTGAAGGAAGGCTATATAAAGGGCTAAAAACTTGCCTAATTTTTTAAATTTTCTTAAGTATAGATTCAAAAGTTGCTCGGCACATTGTATAGTCTGGTGCTAGTGCTTTTGGTTTTATAGATAGAGTTGCTCGGTAAAAAATATTATAAGCGAGCAAGTTTTAGTTTGTGTTTAAAGCTGTTCGTCAGATTGTATATGATAGTGATGGACAGTCTTATAACACTTGTAATTATTTTGCAATGTAAATATAATAGTTGTTCGTCAAAAAAAAAAAAAAAAAAAAAGGGAAAAGACCAAAAGCTCGAGGTACAAGTCCATTCAAAGGTTGTTCGTTTTACAAATGAACAGAACCTAAGGACCAAAGCCACTTAAAGGTTGTTCGTTTTTTAAAATGAACAGAACCTAAGGCTGAACCCTGATTCCACTAAAGGCAAGTTCAATTCGAACAAAAGCCCAACACTATATGTTATAATTGTAAAGGCATTGACAGAAATGTAAAGGCAATTAACATATATAAGAAAATGAGCGAACAAAAGAAAGACATCCATTAATCAAAGGCATTGAGCCTCAAAAATAGTACAATGATTCAAGAAGTCAAGTACTACAAAAGGAGCGAACAACTATTACAAAGAAGAAGAAAAGTAAAAAGCTAAGTCTAAGGCCTATTGCTGCTCGGTTGGAGGAGGATCTTGAGTTTGCTCGGCAGGAGGGTCAACAATTAAATCTTGGGCCAAGTCCTCCGCAGCCTTCCGCTCAATCTCTTCGGCATTTTGCTCGCCCGCGGCAGCCGGCTCCTCTTCCTGCTCGCCGTCATCAACAATTGGTGGAGGATGAGTGATGGTGATACTGGGGTCAAGTTTATCAAGTTTAACCCCTAGCACAGCCAAGTCCGCCAACTGGATTTTAACGTTGTTCGGCGGAGGATAGTTCTCAAGGAACTCGTTTAAATCCTTGCTCATCTCCTCCACCATGTCCTTGTAATCATAGGCATCAGCCGTGCGGATGCTGTCCGCGTAGGCACAAATGTATCCAAGGTTGGAGATGGGGCCGGTGCGAGCTTGAACCTCCTCTTCAAGTTGCTCGCGAGTGAAGAGGTTGGCTTCTGCCTCCCGGAGACGAGCATTCTCCGCCTCAAGCTCAACAATTCTTTGTTCAGCCGCGGTCAATTTCTTCTCCCCCTCGCCGAGCAGAACCTCCTTGTCCCCAAGCAGGGCCTCTTTGTCCTTCAGCTCTTTGGACAAGACTTGAATCTCTTCAAGGCGCTTGTGCTCAGCATCAATGTAAACATTGATCTGGTTGTTGAGGCGAGCAATTTTGGCCTCGTATTGGCCGACCAGGCCATCCTTTTCTTCAGTAAGCTACCGAGCAGTATTCGCATAAAGACGAGCAGACTCTTCTTGCTCGGCAACTTGGGCAATTGCCCTCTGGGCAGTAACGAGGCCGTTGGCGATGAGCATCATTGAAAGATGGAGATTGTCCATTTGCCCCTGTAGGAGGATGGCTTTGTCCAGGGGACGCGTCCAGGCTCGGGCGACCAACTCCGTCGCCTTGCGAACATGCTCGCCAGGAATCTCCCTTATGTTAACGGGAGTTTTCGAGCAAGCGTACTGATGTACGACACTTGCTCGACCAGGATATTCGTCAGCACGATATCTGCGAACAAGAAGTAAAAAGATACTTAGAAGAATAATAAAATATGATGATGAAACTTGTTCGGCAAAAGCTAATGTAGACTTACTCCTTGAATTTTCGCTCATCCCAACCCAGATGGGTGAGATCCTCAGGTCCGCGACCAGAGGTAGAATCCTTGCTCGCCTTGCCTGTTCTTTCCACAGGCTCATTAGAGCGACGAACAGCATCTCCCTCTGGACGAGGGTGGCTGTGACCCACTTTCTCCTTCCCTTTGCCAGGGACATCGTGGGACAAGGGAGTCCCATCAGCTTTCTTTAAACATTTCCTCCCATGAGGAGGGGAAACGGGAGGGGACCGGATTTGGATTGGAGGAGCAGCCTGTCTCGGGACTCTAGCCCCCTCAGGCTTGTTCGACATGGCGAGCACCGCTTGAGGGGGGTCACCTCTCCTTTTCTTCCCCTTTGGCGGCCCCATTACGAGAACCCTTTGCTCTAGGAGGGTGTATGAGGGAGGAACGACGACTGTAACTTGTTCGGCTAAAAAAAAAAAAAAGAAGTTAGAATTAGACGAGCAAGTTAAACAAGTTAACGACGAACAAGACTTGAGCAAGGAGTTAGAAATTTTCATACTTGGGGGCACCTCAGCTTGAGCCTCCAGGTGGTGTGGGTAAGTCAAAAGGCGAGCAGCTTTTTGACACCTTGATCGGCAGAGGTAGTCAATAGTTCTATCTGCTTTATTGCGGAGGCCGACCAAGCACAAAGTAAACAAGAACTCGGAGCTCAACTCCTCCTC
Source organism: Ballota nigra (assembly GCA_947034835.1). Classification (NCBI taxonomy): domain Eukaryota; kingdom Viridiplantae; phylum Streptophyta; class Magnoliopsida; order Lamiales; family Lamiaceae; genus Ballota; species Ballota nigra. The sequence continues at coordinate 59,617,607 of OX344725.1, forward strand.
TTTCGAATTCCACTTGGGTAGACGAGGGCCTGCGAACAAACAAGAAAAGTTAAATTAGAACTACTTAGCCCAAAGGCGAGCAAGAAACAAACTTACGTTTCAGTTTTCCATAGGCTGCTGGAGAATTTATTCGTCCAGGGCCGCCGTGTGGACCGGAAGATGCTCGCCAATCACCCCCAATCCAGAAGAAGTGTTGCTTCCAGTCACGAACCTTGTTCGGCACCTCTTCCACCATTTTCAGCCCAGTTCTTGCCTTGAGATAGTGATAGCCTTCTTCTCCCAAGGGGCAGCTCGTAATTGTCATCAAGTAGTTGATCTCTTCCGCAGTGATCCGATCAACATACCCCTCTAGGGCGAACAGGCACATAGAGCCTAGAAGGTTCATCCACCCAATTGGAGTAATTTGGGTGATGGCCAAGTTGGTCGCCTCCAGGAATCGACCAACAACGGGTGGAAGAGGCAGCTTTAATCCGGCAATCAAGGTGTGAAGGTTGATCGCCGTACATCCGGGGGGTGGGCGATCAGCTCTTTCCTTTCTCCGGGGAGCCCACAGGTGAATATCGTATGGGATTTTGTAGTCCTTCCGGATAGAGTCCAGTTCATCTTCGCGAACAACGCTTTTTATCTTGCTCGTCTGGTACTCAGTTTTCACCTTATCCATTATTTCCCTCTGGGGATGGGGAAAGCTGTTCGCATACCTTTCAGCATATGCTCGCCATTCCAATAGTCGAGCAACCCCAGCTGGGATCTCATTTTCCCGCATCCTTGGGGATGGGAAGTTAATACTCTCCAGGAACTCGCGAGTGAGTTCGTTAAGGTTTGGATCTCTAGATTCGGCTGAAGACGAAGAGCTTACGTCCAAATTGTTGTTCGCCGCGACTATTAATTCTCTCCCAGATGGGCTCGCACCGGTGTCCTCCACAGAGCGAACAACTGAATCCACGTGAAGATCCGACGCCGAAGAAATCTCGAAGGGAGGTTGATCGATGGGGACCGCAATGGGAAAAAGGGGATCTAGGGTCTCCTCAGTTTTATTGCTCGATTGCGAAGACATAGAAGAGGAAGAAAAATCCAAACGGTGGTAGAAAGAGTTGCAGACGGCGGCGCTATCCCGGAGAAGACGGTGGAGCTCGAACCCACACGGCGGCGATGGCGTTTTCGAGAGAAAAAGTAAAGAAGAAGATAGGAGAAGAAGAGTAACTACCTGGGAGTTGAAATTTGAGGCCAAATACTGTGGAACGGACGCCGGAAAGCTCGAAATCGCCGGAGGAAGGAAGGATTCGCCGGAGCACTGTTGCAAGAGGAGGAAAAGTGGGAAAAATTTCAGTTTTCCCACTATTTATACCCCAAGCAAAAGCGGGGTCTCAGACGAAGTTTCCCAAAAGCCCCGGGGCCAAATTGAGAGAAAACGGGGTTAACTCCAAGTTAACCCACAAGTTGAGGGACCTATATGTAATTATAGGGGCGCGTGGCCTCGGGATTGCTCGCGCGTGGGCGGCGCACAGCCATGCCGCCCACGTCATCTTCGTACAACTCCCAGACCTTGGGAAGACGAAACGGCAGACCGTATGTTGCTCGCCCAAGCCAATGATGTTCGCCCCAACCCTCATCATTTTGATATCCTAACTATAGTTGCTCGCCACAAAATTGCTCGTCTGGGGCAACATATAGCCAGGATAGGGGGCAATTGTTGATAGGCGAACATAAGTCAATAAATGGCGAACAAGGATTAAAGCTACATCAAGGATTATGAGAAACCAACCTCAAATTAAGGGTGATCAACAAAGAAAATCAAAGTTGGGGTGCATCTACCAATTTTAGAGGTGTATAAAGTGACGAACAACTCCCCGACGAACAACTAATGGGCGAACAGGAATTTAGGCCCGAGACCAAGAATGAGCCAACTGTGAAGTCATCAATGACGAACAACTTGGTCAAACTATGATATAACAAACAGTCAAAGAAGTGTGTACAAGTGAACAAAGGACAAAGATCCTAAAGCCATAAGGCGAACAACTTCCAAAGTACACCCTCAAGAGGCGAACAACTTTCAGTTGAAGGGTCATCAAGATCATTCAAACCGACATAGGCGAACAACAATGAGTCCGAGATAAGGCCCAAAAGAAGACTTTGTAACTAAGATTCATCTTAGATAAGGTCAAACTAAGGTCAAAGGACACATGTCAGGCATGCAAGCTAGGGAGACCAAGAGTCAGTAGCACCTCATGCTTGCTAGCCTCTATAAATAGTTGTTCTCCAGCTTATTTATATAATTTTTCGAATTTCAGACAAAAAGAATACACACAAACACACCCAAACTCACACATACACGAAATAAGTCCAATTTCGACTATCGAATTTACAAATTCGATAAATTCATACCCCGATTTACCATTTACGGTGGTAATCAATCACACGTTATTGATTGGTGACGTAAAAACGGATTAAAACAGCCACTAATCCTTACGATTAGATTCGTTCACCAACACTACCCTTATGGTCAATTCGAGACTCAGGCGGCTAACGCTACGGTCTTCTGGGCGGCGAAGGGCGATCAGGCTGACGGTGAACAAGAACTAGTCGTCCACACTATCTTTGGCACTTCGCCACTTGAGACTCTTGGGACCTGAAACACAAGAAAAAGAGATTAAAATTAGTCCTACCGCTCTAAATGTTGAAAAGTGATAAGACTCACGAATTAAGTCCCTAAACTCCGCCGGGAAGTTAATATGCTCAGGGCTGCCATAAGGGCGAGCAGAAGCACGTCAGTCCCCACCAATCCAGAACCAGTCGTGCTTCCAATCTCGCACCTTTCCCGGAATGCCCTCCACCAACCTCAAGTTTGGTCGCGCCTTGAGGTAGTACCAGCCCGCCTCTTCCCCGGTACAGGCAGTTGGCATCATCAGATAATTGACCTCCTCGGTGGACAACTTGTTGGGGTATCCCTCAAGGGCGCACAGAACCATTATTAACATAACGTTCATCCACCCAACTGGGGTTAGTTGGGTGATGGCCAGGTTTGTTCGCTCCAGGAACCTGCCGACCAGAGGGTGTAATGGCAATGTGACCCCAGCACTAAGAGTGGCCAAGTTGATCGCCGTAAGCCCACGTGGTGGGCGATCAGCTCTGTCATCAGTGAGAGGGGCGTAAATGTGCACATCATAAGGAATTTTATACTCCCTCCTAATCGCGGGCAGCTCTTCCTCGGTAATCGCGGACACAATGCAGTGTGAAATGATTGGAGTGCTCCCTCTCATACTCATTCCAGTCGACCTGGCGAGCAACGATGACCGGAACTTGATGTTCGAGCGGATCTGGCATGAGGAAGTAGATATCTTTCAAAAACCCCCAGGTTAGCTCGTCTGGATTAGTGGGCTGAAGCACTTCGACCTCCTCCTCCTCCTCGTCCCCGTGGAGGTCGGAGCTGGTCTCCTCTTCAACTAGGCGAGCAGGGTTTGCTCGCGCTATCCTCTTCCCAGACGGGTGGGCTCCTGAGTTTATGGAGCGGACAACCGAGGCCACCTCTGGATCTGAATCCAGATCCACCACTGGATCTGAATCCAGATCCATCACTGGAACGGAAGTATCTCCGATGGGACGCTTCATGGGATTGCGAGGTGGATAGGAACCAATTTTTGAGTGCGAGGACATTTAGATCGAAAATTTTTACGGTGGAAATGGTGATTAAAAACTTGCTACGGTGTTAATGGTGGATTCTGGTGAAAGAGTTGAGGAAATAGTGGCGGTTAGAGGTTTCCAGGTGGCGGAGTTTAGATCTTTGGGTGTTTTTTACCCAACGGTTATAAAATTAAACAAGGAAAGAAGAAGAAAACAATGGAATATTACCTTAAATACTCAGAACGTCAGAAGAAACGTCGCCGGAGGTGAAGAGGACAATCACCGGAAAATTCAAAGGAAAAAGGTGCAAGGTTTCGCGCTGAGATTGAACAGTAAGAAGTGAAAAATTGGAATTTTTTCCTTTTATAGCGAGGGTGAAAACGGGGTCCCAGGCGAGCAAAGTTGAAATTGTAAGGACTAATTTGCAAATAACGAGTGCGTGCAGCCCTACCCCGAGAAGATTGGAGGCGCGTCACCTCGGTTTAGCATACGCGTGGACGGCGGCAATCATTCCGCCCACGTCACACCTCGAGCCGTACCCAGGCCTTGGGATTCCAACCGTCGCCCGTCTAAGTCTGCTCGACCATGATAGTCCGTTCGTCTGAAGTAGTTCGCTCTAAATAAGATCAGCTCGCCTTCATAACTCCGAATAATTGTCAGCCCATAAGTTGCTCGCTTTACTTCATCACAACACAATGACTGGCAAGGGGGCAATTATTGATAGGCGAACAGAACTATCATTTGGGCGAACAGAATTAACCCAAAGTACCCACCCTTAAGATGGAATTAAACCAACTAAACCAGGCTGAGCTGGAAATGTCAGGCGGACAGGTCTTGTTAGGCGAGCAACATTAACCAGGCGAAAATCTTTAACCTAAAGACCATGTGGACCCAAATGACACCCCGACAAGCATATCTAGCACATCGGCGAACAGATCTGGTTGCAATATCAAGACAACAAATTATAAAGAATAAAGACCATCAAAATCAAACTAAAGATTCCTCAAGGACAAGTCCAACGAGACGAACAACTCCTGAATGCGAGCAAGTCCAGTGTAGAAGGATACAATTTAGTTTAAATAAGATCAAAATAGTCAAAGCCCAAGTGTCACACATGCACACTAGGGAGGTCAAAGGTCATGTACACCTCCTGCTAGGCAAACTTGTATAAATACTTAGATTTTTTCAGCTAATAAAATAAGCACAAATTCATATACACGTCCAAACTTCGATTATACACCCAAAGCAGCTCGATTCTCTTATATACGAATTAAATACGTAATCTATACACGTGTTAATTCTATCCCAATCCAAATTTTCGTATTCACTAATTACGTTAGTGATCAATCACACGTAATTGTTTGGTGATCTAATTAACGATTAAAAACAACCACTAATCCTTGTGATTAGATACGATCACCAACACTATTCAACATTAAATATTTTCTATAATGTTTTGATAGACCCAATGGTAGGTTAGTTTCACACCTTTAGAAAGTATCTTTTGGTGGCATGCTACATATACTTCGCCTTATGTTTAGATCTCAAGTTTAGATATTGTTATATTGTTTGTATCACTATTTGTTACAGTGAAATTTCGTCATATGACATCATAGACTATTTATAGTTTATGAAAAATTTTGAATTCCATTTGCAATCTATTTTTCAAGTTTTCCGTTGTGTATGTTGTCATTTATATTACAACACTTTTGATAACATTTTGAAAAACACCCACACACTCGTTTCATATGACAATTAGGTACGACTACTTTAAGGAAAATAATTAAATGAATTAATTCCATATCTCTCTACAAATTCGGACTTTTAGATGAAGCAAAATTCTTTCACGGTAATTGTATCAATGCTAAAAAGGCTCACGCCCGGACAAAATTTTGGGTTCGATTTCCGCTGAGCAAAAAAGTGTGTAAAAGAAATTTTTCACACCTCTCTAAAAGTTCACCAAAATCAAATCAAGTGAGACATTGCCCTCAAAATTAAATGAATTAATTTGACGTGACCTTTCGGCTTTAAACAAACAATATATGAACGTTTAGATCTCTTGTGAACATATAATAGCGTGGAAAGCGAACGTTCAGCATTGTGGAATTGAAACCGTATGCTAGCGACAAAGGTATATAGTGAAAATTTAGCAAAAGATATGTCATTGGCTTAAAATGCAGTCAATTAATGAATTGAGATGATTGCATTTGTAAAATGTTGGACTCAATTTATTAACAACAGAAAAAGTTGGATGGATACATTAAACCAATAATCTCTAAACTTTGTGGTTTAACTTTTAATTTTGTCTTCTCACAATCCGATTTGATAAAATGGATTCCAATCACTAATCTGTCTAACGTAAGTGGATCTTCACGCACATTATATATGTGTTAATGTAATAAACAAGACAAAGTAATTAGTAGGTTCTCAAAAAAGACAAAGTAATTCGTACATTAAATTACTGTAAAGTAATTCACATTAACGAGATTGAAGTGTTTCGAGTTGTTAATTTATATTTCTTAATTTTGTTTTATAGGAGTATATAACTTATTGATATTTGTCGGATGCTAGAGTCGGCAGAAATAAAATTAATTAACAGAGTCGACTAGATGCATAAAAAGTATAAAATTCAAGATAAATGCTTATGATATGATCATGCCCAATATAATATGTTTTTAGAGTGTAATATAATCAAAGTGGAAGCACTATGAATTATCTATATGATTTAATTTATTTATCTTGTTGTAATGCATGCTTGATAGTGAAAATACTACCTACAAATACAATTTGAAATATTGGTTTTGCATTTTAACTTGAGAATAATACTTAAATTTTAACTAAGAAACTAAATGTATGACTGTTGCATTTGATTTAATGTACTAAATTACTAATCTGTTGTATTCATATTCACAAAATCTCGAATATTGACTTTATAAATTTAAAAGTCTTTTGCTCGTTCAAACATGCATAAAGAATAGTTTATCTATTTATTTTATTTTACTTAAAGTGTAACTGATCGTCCCCCAGTAAACTTTCAATTTCATAAATGGTAAAAATAACACTTTATTATATATATAACATTTAACCTTCAAATTCACACAATATTAACAAAGTGTCACTCATATTTAATTCATTTTTCAACACTATTCATTACTTTATCCCAAAAGTCAATATGTGACCCACCATATATTAATAAACAAAATACACTTTCTTAAACCATTCAACACAAAGAAGTGAGAAGAAAGTTCGGGGACAGAGGCAGTAGGAAATATGAAGAAAACCTAAAAATGGGACAGGAAATTCCTAAAATTCATGCAACATTCAAAATGTTAGGTAATTAATTATACGTATCATACGACATTTATTTAAAAGATCATATCCCTCAACATACTAATAGGGAGTGTTTTTTTGCTAATGTGTCGATTTGTGGTGCGTTTTGCTTATGTGTCGATTTCTGGTGCATTTCGTTTATGTGTTAAGTCTTATGTGGCATGATTGTGCGTCACTTTATCCTATGTGTCATTCATGTGGCATTGTGACCTTTCATAAGAAGAAGTTTAAAAAAAAATTGATTTTTGTTGGGTTTGAACCAAGGACCCCATGAGTGTTTTAAATTATGTTTACCAATTAAGCTAACAATGAATCATTGTGAAATTTAAATATTATTTAAATACAACTTGAGTTAAATATTTTCAATTTTATTATTCTAAACTCTATATTTTTTCTTATTCCTTCTTTGTCTTTTTCTTTTCACAATATTTTAGTTGTTCCTCGATTATTTATCCACACATAAATGTCTAATTGCTAATATTTGACGATTACTTTATTTTTTAGGAAATATATTTTTTCATATAAACTCTACTTTCTTTCTCTCTTCTTCTATCTTGACAAATGACAATATTATGTTTATTTTCTATGTATTGTAAATTGAAGGGTGAAGATTTTCAAGAATTTTTTTAAGGTTATCTGTTTTTTTTTTATTTAGACTAAATCATATTTTTTTTAAATAAATTGTATTATATAATGTTATAATATTGAATAATGTGATGTTTTAATAAAATATAAAATTTTAAATTAATTTTACGAATAACCCCGCATAATATGTGGGGTACTCATCTAGTGTAGAAGATATTACCATCTCCCCATGCTTATAAATTATATATGATTTTCATTTAAAGAAAAGTAATTAAACTTTAAGCCATAGGAGGTAATTGACTTAAGGCTGGTTGCAAATTAAGAAAAAAAATCGGACACTCAATACTGACATAGTTACAGTAACCTTTAGGAGCTTTTTGGTGGTCAAGATTGGACCAAGATAGTGAACTTATCTTAGGTAGGTTTTGTTTGGTGGCTATTTGCAAGCCCAAGTTTATATATCAAGGCCCGTTCTAATTCTTTCGTTTCAGCCGATCTATTATCATAAGATTTTGGACTGATAAAAATTCTTCAAATTCATTTCACTTTTACTGTTGCTTAAACTTGTACACCAAAGCCCATTTATTTTAACTGGTTTATGCCTAATAGGAAAAACCAAGAGAAATAGTATATCTACGGATTATTACTAAGGTCTACCAAAAGGGGCTTAGCATCTTGTATCATCGCATGTTATAAGTGTACTGAGTAAATATTATCGGCGAAAATATTTTTTCATGCTCAATAGAACAATTTATTTTCATACTTATATAATAAGATAGTATTTTTTTTTACAAATTATAAAAGTAGGATAACATATTTCAAAAATCTGTAAATATAGAATAATAATTTTTTATCCTACTTTTACAAGTCCGAATATATTGTTCTATTTTTATAAGCCTCAAAACACATTGTTCTTATTTTACAAATTCCTAAATATATTGTCTTACTTTTACAAACTAAAAAACATGTTGTCCTTTCACAAGCCCAAAAAACTTGTTGTCCTTAAGACACAATTACAGATGAGTTCATATTTGCGTAGAGAGACCTCTTAGTAACTACCCACTCCGACCCACCTTTTATTTTCACATATGAAAATTGCACATTTTTTAAGAAAAAAAAAATAACATGTAAGTGTAGACTTAATAAAATAATGGTCTTTATATTTTATTGCCTTTTGCGAAAGAGAAATATTTATTTTTTTAAATTGTGAAAGTAATTGTGGAACGTCCAAATAAAACAAGTGAAAGTAGTACTACATCCGTCCCAATTTAGATTACCCATTTCTAAATAACACGGTTTTTAAGAAAAAAGTTGTTTATTAATATTTTTTAGTATAAAATACTCCCTCCGTCCATGAGTAAACTTCCCACTTTCCTTTTCGGGCCGTCCACGAGTAAGTTTCTCATTCCATAAATGGAAATAACAACACTCTATTATATATAAACTTTAACCTTCAAACTCACACAATATTACAAAAATGTCACTCATTCACTTTACTTTTCAACACTATTCATTACTTTATCCCAAAAGTCAACATGTGGTCCACCATATATTAATAAACAAATACACTTTCTTAAACCATTCAACAAAAAGAAGTGGGAAACTTATTCGTGGACGGAGGGAGTAGCTTTTTAGGAATTGTTTATTAATATTATTTTTTAGTATAAAATAGTTTTTTGAAGGTTAAGTTTGAAAAGGTGGTGTTGCTTTTTGCCATTTTAGGAAATGGACAAACAAAAAGAACCTTCCTTTTTTGGGCTTTTGGGTAAACAAAATTGGGACGAGCCCGGAGGGAGTAATTACCTAAAATTAGGGACATCACTTTTGAAAAATTACCATGAATATATTTTGTTTAAAAAAAAAAAAACTGGTATTGTTTAAAATTACATTTACAGCTTAAATAGTTAAGTTGCATTAACCGGTTCATATTTTTATTATTGAAAAGAATAAAAAAAAGAAAAATCTAAAAAAGAATAAACGCAAATGCCCGCTAAAAATATAAGTCGAAAGAAAGAAATCAAAGTGAAAAAAGATCTAAATTGCGTTGCATCACATTCACAGCCCCACCCCATCTACAGTCGATCCATACATGTATATATAGCCGCTAGCCATCAGTCGCTATCTTCATCTCCTCCAAAATTTACATTTTTTCCGCACCAAATTAAGCTTAAAAACAGAGCCCAAATTTTCAGGGAAAAATTCAACAAGTGACTAAAATGGAAACCAATACCTCCTCCTTCTCCAGCTTCAAATCCTATCTCCGAGCACTCTCCGACACCCCCAGCCGCCTCGGCCGGCGCGCTTGCTCGGTCTCGACCTCCGTCGAAGAAACGAGCCGCGTCCGAGCAAGGTCCGGCTCCACTCTAAAGCGGAGCCTCCGTTGGTACGACCTCGTCGGCTTCGGCGTCGGCGGCATGGTCGGCGCCGGAGTCTTCGTCACCTCCGGCCGCGCCAGCCGACTTTACGCCGGACCCGCCGTGGTTCTCTCCTACGCCATTGCCGGCTTCTGCGCCCTCCTCTCGGCATTCTGCTACACCGAGTTCGCCGTCGAAATGCCCGTCGCCGGCGGCGCCTTCAGCTACATACGCGTAACGTTCGGTGAATTTATGGCGTTTTTAACCGGCGCAAATCTGATCATCGACTACGTGCTGTCCAATGCGGCGGTGGCACGTGGCTTCACGGGGTATTTAGGGACGGCGTTAGGCTTGCCGTCACACACTCAATTGAGAATCACCGTTAACGGATTGCCTGACGGATACAATGAAATGGATATAATTGCTGTTGTTGTGGTCCTGCTTCTCACACTCGTAATCTGTTACAGGTTCACGCTTTTGTAACTTTCCCACTAAAAAGGCACTTTCTCTCTCTTCTCTCTCTCACACTAGGCGGTTATTTTTGCAGCACGAGAGAGAGTTCGTGGTTGAACATGGCGTTGACAATACTGCACATTCTGTTCATAGTGTTCGTGATAGCGATTGGGTTTTGGAAAGGGGAGTGGAAGAATTTCACGGAAACGGCTAACCCGGAAAATCCGGGCGGGTTCTTTCCCTTCGGGGCTTCGGGCGTCTTCAACGGGGCTGCCATGGTGTACCTGAGCTACATCGGGTACGACGCCGTTTCCACCATGGCGGAAGAGGTACGCAACCCAGCCAAAAACATTCCTATCGGAGTCTCGGGCTCCGTCATCCTCGTAACCGTTTTCTACTGTTTAATGGCCGCCTCAATGTGCGCTCTCCTTCCTTATGATATGGTAAACGCTAAAACAACTTTCCTCCTTTATTCCAAATATTTAGGTTTTTTAAATTTTAAATCCAAATTAAAATTGAATTTTAATAAATTATGAATTAAATTTAAAATTGAATTTAAATTAAACTACATAATATACTCTTAGTAACTACATACTATACCTTTAGTGCATTTTAAGATTACAGTCGAATAAAAAAAACTACTCTACATTTTTTGAATGAAAATGAAAAATAAGATACTCCTCCGCCCTAATATTATGATCCCATTACTTTTATTACTTTTGATTTAAGAAAGATAATTAAATATAGATATAATACAGGTAATGTGATGGTAATGTGATGGAGAGAGAAGAGAATAAAGTGTAATGCGGTTAAATGAGTAAATGCGAATAAAGTGTATGAATATAATATTATTAGTTGATTTCCAAATAAGGTATGAGAAGTTTATATTGGGACGGAACAAAATGACAAGACGGAAACATAATAGCGGGACGGAGGGAGTATATTGGATGAATGCTTATATCTATGGTAGTTATATCACTAGTTTTCTGCTCTAATTAAAAAAAAGACACAAAAAAATAGTTTGTTGATTGTGACATGAATGAATGATCGATGAGGATGATTATAAGGATATAGAAAATTAATTGAATGAGGCAATGCTTACCTTATTTAAGAGGAAAATAGTGTTATGTATCATTTTTTGTTCTAAAAAACTAATATAATTATCATATATTTTTAGTAAAATATAATAATATATTGATAAATATATATATTTTTATGAATTTGCAAATAAATAAATGTTTTTTTTTTATAACGTCTAAGACATCCCAATACGGCAAGTGTGCAAGCAATGCTATGGTGGAGGGAATAGTATAAGTTGCAATAAGATAGTTTTGCATAATATAAATTACTATCAGATAAAAATAAAGATTACAAATTAATAAAATAATGTTAGTACATGTTGTAAATTGATACTCCCTTCAATTCAAAACAAATATAGTTCTAGAGATTTTAGAACAAATTAAGAATTATAAATTTTGATAATCTTTAATAAATACAATCCCTAAAATATCTCTTATATTTTGAATTCGAATTCAGAGTAAATTAGAAAAAAACGTGAAAAAATAGCTAAAACGACACTTATTTTGAAACAAAATTTAAACTCTTAAACAACACTTATTTTGAATCTGAGGGAGTATTAATTATTTATATATTTGGATATTGAGTTTTAAAGTATTGTACTCCCTCCATTCCGGTATTAACTTCTCATTGCTTTTAAGCACAATATTTAATAAGGATAATTAAATATAAATATAGTAAGTAAATGAGTGGATATAAATATAATATTATTAGTTAGTGTTAAAAAAATTATAAAAAAAATTAACAGTAGAACTTATTTGAAGGAATATAGTTGGGCAGTAACAAAAGAGTAGCATAAAAAAATCTGATTAATTATTGTACACATCCCTATGCAGGCTGTACACTGTATAATTTAATTTAAATGTTAAGTGATATGGTTGGTTTTGGCGTCAGATTGACCCAGAGGCGCCGTTTTCCGGGGCGTTCAAAGAAGGGTCGAGGCGGTGGCGATGGGTGGCGAACATAATCGGAGCGGGGGCTAGTTTCGGAATTCTGACGTCGCTGCTGGTGGCGATGCTGGGGCAGGCACGGTACATGTGCGTAATCGGGCGGTCATGCGTGGTCCCCACATGGTTCGCTCGGGTCCACCACTCAACCTCCACACCTGTCAACGCCTCCGCCTTCCTTGGTACGTCTTTATCTCATCATTTTGTGGACCCCACCACCACCCAGCTTTACTTATTTGGGAAACATTTTTCAATTTTTTTCCCCTGGCCGGGTTTAACTTTGCACATGATCACTGTACTTTATAGCCTATAATGGTGGTGGACTAGAGTTCTATTTTTTGGGTGGTCCTAGGTTATTTTTAAGTCACATCTATGAGATTTCTAGACAACTTTAAAGGTGGTACTTGATATGATTTTTGTCATTATCACATATACTTATAATGAATACGTACTTAAACGTTTGTTTATGGATTATAGTTGCATCCGACTAGAGGTTCGTGTATCTATCATTGTCGAACATGTTATGTTTATAATGATGGAATGGAAGGCTGCGATTTAGCGATTAGATAAGATTTATGATGGCGACAATTTTATTTTACAACGTGTGGTCAAATTGGTCAAGACTCAATTCTGTGTTATTTGACTTGTATAGATTTTTTCTTTTGGTTTTTGTGTGGGACATGGATGTGTGATAAATGGCTTATATATGATGGTAAGAATATAACACATGCTTCCCATTAAAAAATGAAGGTGTATTAATATAAATCCATGTAGAATAACATAGTCATGATGTAAACCAATTTGTGGTACGTATAGAAATAAATTAAGAGAATTGGAATTACTATTTGAAGTAGTCTACTACAGTAGTGAAATAGGATGAGGAGTGTTTTCAGAGACTGGTTACAACAACCATTAATATAATAGTGTATATTGTTGGTTGGTATATTTGTAAGTTAATTTTCATGATTTTGGCTGAGTTGTATTAATCATGTGAAATTCTTGTCAGGAATCTTCACAGCAGCAATCGCACTGTTCACCGATCTAAACATCCTATTAAACCTGGTGTCAATCGGCTCTCTATTCGTGTTCTACATGGTAGCAAATGCAGTGATCTACAGGCGCTACGTCTCCCATGGAACGACAAACCCATGGCCGACTCTTTCTTTCCTCTTCTGTTTCACTCTCACGTCCCTCATTTTCACCCTCCTCTGGCAATTTTCGCCCTCAGGGAAGCCCAAGGCATTCATGCTTGGGTCCTGCATTGCTGCTGCATTAGGAGTTGTACAGTTGTTCCAAATGATGGTACCTCAAGCCCGGAAGCCCGACTTCTGGGGGGTCCCATTCATGCCATGGATTCCCTCCATTTCCATATTCCTTAACATATTCTTGTTGGGATCACTCGATAGACCATCCTATGTGCGCTTCGGATTCTTTTCGGTTCTTGTGGTTCTTGTGTATGTTTTCTATAGCGTCCACTCGAGCTTTGATGCTGACAAAGATGGAAGTCTTGGTCAAAAGATTGGAGAAAGTGACACCACAGATGATGCTCCTAAAGTATGAACGTCTTTAATTCCTCTCTTATCTTTGTAATAATTATTTTAAAAAATGTAGAAAAGAAAAAGAAAATTAAGGACAGGAAAATTTGATGCAAAACTTAAGTGTATAGTTAGGGATTTTAGGTTGAGATCCCTTTGTGCATAATTTTGTAATTTGATCCATCAAATTTTTGTAACTTTAAGTGAAAAGCATTTAGCATTTAGCATTTCTTGAGTTGTATGTTATAGATGTGACAGGTAATGAGATTTGAAGATGGAATATTTTGTGGCAGAAACATCTTTCTTTTGGAATTTGAGGTATTTGTTAACCACCCAGATTCTTACTAAGCGTGAAGAACCTCGTCTAAAAGCCGGGATTCTTGGGATAAGAAGAATCCAAAAATGAGGCTTAAAGTGAAAAGTGAGAAATAGAGGTTACCACAATTATATCCCTTCTATTTTTTTTAAATTAATCGAAAGAATAAGCTGTGTAAAAAAAATTGTTCTTAATCTATTATCATTATCATTGATTTGGTAAGAAATGAGTAGGTACGTGTCAAAGATTGTTCTTAATCCATTAACAGTATAATTGATTATAGTATATATTTATTATGACGAATCACGTTAGATTACATGCCATCCAATATCAAAACTTAGTTTTAATGCTTAATGTATGCATGGTACATGTATGCTTAAATGCCTCATTGCTTAAAAAAACGGTTCGGACCGGCCGGTTGGACCGGTCCGACCGCTACTCAGGCAAGTCAACGTATGGTTGAATGGTGTTGAACCGCTCATCTTCCAAAGCTTTCGAGAATCGGTCAAAAGTGAAATTTTCCGGGTTGGACCGGTTGCCGGTTGAACCAACGATTCAGCGAGTGACAATGTCTTCTATCTTGTTTTTCTCCAATTCTGTAAGTTTTCAGTTATCCGTCCCCGAAATTTGTACCCAATTCTTCAAATTTCCAGCGAACATATTATTTCAAAACGTTTTGCGGGATCCCCAATCCAATTTTATAAATCCTTGATTGATGGAGGGAATGAAAAGGAAATGAACAGTAAGATGATGAAAGAGATGGTCTGGGAGAGATGGAAACGGAATAGTGTGCGGCGCCTTACCAGTTACCTCATGATAATGATAGCCGTGTCCGTGTGTATTGTGTACCTAATTAGAATTAGATTTTCATTTAATGTGTTCGTGAGTGAGAGGTTACTTTGGATAGTTGGGCTTGCTTTTGCATTTACTTTACTTTGGGTAGTAATCCTTTCAATAGTTTATTTTATTTTACTTAGGCTTTGCATTTTAGTTCACAAAATATAGTATTACTATTAAATATAAATGATAATTTATATATTATATATCCTTATTCTATTTTTTAGAAATATTTTTAAATTTTGAGTGAAGTTTGCGGAACACACCCTTGGACAGGTTAGAACCATTGGTCCATCGTGTGAGTTTCAAACATTTGATGCCAATTGAACCCTTTTTGTTTCTATGCGCCTAGTCAATTGGGCCCTTTGAGAATCAACCTGTTTGGATTATTTGCTCAAATGCTTAGTTATATTTGGATTTGTGGGCCCCATATGTATGTCACATCATTTCAATTATATATTTTATTCTAATATTTCTTTTACGAAGGGTGCACACGTTTAGATTAATTCAGTAAAATGATCTTGCATTGAAACTTTACTATATAGTGATGAATTTTAAAAAAATTACCTTTTTCCTTTAAAAATAATATAAAATTGGCTTTTAATTATAATATTTGTTTGCGCCAGTGATGGTAAGCGCATATATATCTCAATGACTTCAAACATTTCACGTTCTCATGATCCCCAAATTATAAATAAAAAAGGAATATTTTGAGAAATATGAAATTAATTTATTTATATTAAAAATTTAATATTGTACATATTATTGTATAGATATATTTTTTCTGCTTATATATGTTTAATATATATAAATGTATTTAAAAATTATATTATTTGCTTACAAAGTCACTTTTTAAATATTTTTTGAAAAAAATAACTAAGCGAAAAAGTGATTCTACCTTTTCTTTTTATAATTTATAAATACCACCACCTCAATATACTAAAATACATGTGACATGGAGGGAACCACTTGCACATAACTCAGCCACTACTTGTAATTAGCTTATCTCCTACATAGCATAGGATTCTTGTTAGTTGCTAAATCATACCGCCTTTAAGCTTTTTTATTTTTTAATGTTTATTTTAATTAACAGTCTAAAGAGTGTCACAGAAAAAAATCAAGTCTTTTTCTATCGTTCTATCTTATTAAAAATAAACAGTTCTCAATATTGTGCGCCAATGACTGATGATGAAATATCGAGGTCAGTACCCACGTATAATCCATAATTTTACATTCAAATTATTTTAATAATTTCATAATATGGTTGTGATAAATGTAACGCTTAATTCCGGATATGCAGACTATGCTTTGACGCTGGCCCATTCTCTTGTTTTATCTATAGTCCCAATTGTGTGGGTGGAGGATGAATTTTTAGTTGGTTGGCAATTAGAATTAGAAGATAATCCCTTCCTCCAAGAGAAAACTGTGCTCATGTATATGGACATAGAACTTAAAAAATAAAATAGATAAAGCATGTATAATATGACTAAAATAAATGTTTGTTAGTGTATAGATAAAGTGATTGTTGCCAAATAAAAAATAATAATCACACTTTTAGGGTTTATTTGTTTTGATGGATATGATTGATAAATAATTATTCTTCAGTCATATGCATGAGACAATTAGTCCAATCCCTCCATGTGTCAATTATCTCTATAACCACCTATCTCGGACCGGTGTCTCATTAACCGAACAAATGATTGAATGAGATTAAAATATCAATCTCTCATAATTCAACGAAGCATACATACATTTAGTGGACAAACAAATAAAAAAAATGAGTGCACTTTTGGTGAACAAATGAAGTACGAGCTTTGACTATTCTCTAATCTCTAGTATAATATATTTCCTTTTCCAAGAAAAATGGACATAAATAATCAAAACTTATATGTGATACGAATGATTTTTATAACGATCACATTAAAGTTTTTTTTAAGTAGATATGGATTCAGTTCAAAAAGAAGAAAAAGAAAAGTAAATATGAATTAAATATAGTAATTTGAGCTAGAGAGTGTCACACAATTAAATATTTATCCTTAACGTCATATTTTTGATTGAATGTTGAGAGCCAGAGGTCAAGTTGTTTAAGTCAGCACACCTACGTACATTACTATTTATATTTCACCAGTATAAATATTAAATACTTATGTTTATATTGTCATATTATCATGATTACCGTTGAATCCTCATATGTTATAAAATAACTCCGTGAACTTGTAGTTGGTGTTGGATTCTTTCAATATTAATTGTTCTCTCTTTTCAAATAAATGGAAAAATAAAATATTCTTCAGTTGGGTTAAACCATCATCTAGCAAAGAAGAAAAAAAAAAGACGAAATACTCTTTTACACTGAACTATTTTTAACCTACAAATTAATAAATTTTAAGTTAAGTAATTATAAGGAATCAGAAGTGTTTAAACTGACCCTAATTCTTAAGTTGCACGAAAAAACAGTGTCCCTCCACCAAGATTAAGAGGTGGTTGAAATACAGGCCAACCCCACGATGGATGGTTTTCCTTTTCTGCATTAAATGTTACCCAAGAACTTGTTTGCATCTATTGAATTTGTTGGTGACCATTTTTAATTTTCTACTTTCTTTTTTCTCAATATTGCTCAAGTAATTAAAACAAAAT
This sequence comes from Ballota nigra, assembly GCA_947034835.1. Classification (NCBI taxonomy): domain Eukaryota; kingdom Viridiplantae; phylum Streptophyta; class Magnoliopsida; order Lamiales; family Lamiaceae; genus Ballota; species Ballota nigra. The sequence continues at coordinate 59,635,293 of OX344725.1, forward strand.
TATGTTGCATGAACGTGGAGCAAGAATGCAGGAAAAAAGAATTATAATGGGAATGAAGGTATATATCACATGCGTGATTTCTATCGAGTTGAGTTGGATCGTGTGAATTATATATATATATCTTTTATTTAGTTTTAAACTATACTTGATGTTTTAATGAGTTAAGTTGTAATTTAGTCGAATTGTTAATTGGGGTAATCGGTAGCGAAGGAGAATATAATTCAGTTGTGACAAATCTAACGTTCATAATATAAAATTTATATCAGTACATTCATTCAATAATACTATAATATCTATTTAGTGATATAAGTATTCTTATAAATTGATGCACTTAACATTTGCATTATGTTATTAATTTATAAATGCAATTGTATCACTAAATGAATATGTGTAATGATATCAATTTTATACCATAAACAAGATTTTGAGAAATATATATTTAGCTGGCCACTAGTTTTATTTAGATATGTTATATTTATATATACCATTAATATATACGCTCATAATTAAAATGCTCTGTTTTTATTTTCTTTCCAAGTTTTCCTCTTCCCTATTTTATTTATGGATCCCCCTTATAGCATTATACATGGAACTCGTAAGGCGCTTTGCTCATCCCACTTCAATATGTTCCATTATGAATTTTGAAATACTATTTTTCCAAATTATTACCCCATTTAACAAGTAATGCTTCACCTTTAAACAAACTTACCGACTCTTGTCGACCTATTAATACTCATATATATCCTTTTTTTTTTTTAAATGCAAATTAATATAACTTCCACCTTTTTCTATGCATTAGGATTATTAGCCATAGCAAGTTCGGGGTTTTTTTTTTTTTTTTTTTTTGCCTTTTTGTTAAATGAGTAAATAAAAGTATTAAACAATAAATAAGACAATTGAAAATTTATAGATTATAGAGTAGACACCAAATTAGCCGGTAAAACCATTATTATTATCATCGAATTTCATCCGATAAGTCAAATTCATAATTACACTGAACTAAGTAATGCTGACTAGCAATTTTTTTTTTTTTTTTTGAATGTGACAAGTCGTATACAGATTTGGATGGAAGTTTTTATATGACTCAATTTCTCAATAGGTCTTCCAAAATCTCATCGCTCATTGCAACGTGCTCATGGGGAAAAAGAAAGCTAAACGTATTGCTGCAAGTATTTAGCTTGGTGAGGTTTGATTGTTATGAAGGAGAAATTAAGTTATTTCAAAAGTGGAGATGTTTCAATTAGTAAAATAGTCTATGAACTCAAAGCAAGAACATGAAACTAATTGTATATTAAGGATTAGTAGTTTACAAGATTCACTTTTTAATGATTGATTGTGTAATTCTAGAATGATAATAAAAGACTAAGTTGTAATTGTATTTTTTTAAGTATGCCTCATACCCTCATTATCTCCATAAAATTGTATTTACCGATTAAAAAAAAAAACTATTTCGCCTCATCAATGTGAAGTTAAAGCCGGGCACTTATGGATTATAACGGTGAACTCCATATATATTAGTGAAACCTTTGTAAATAAAATAAGAATATTATGTTAGGATTAATTTAACCTTTTGTAATTGTTAAAGTTATATACTTGATATTGTTCGGGATATTGTTTTTCTAATATCATTTGTCAATGATTTCAATCATGACCTAACATAATAAGGTAGCCGATTTGCCAATATACCCGTTTGGCTTTTGCTTGTTTTGGCTAATAAGGCATGTGAAAACAACTTGTCCCCTTTGATTAAGACCTATCTAAGTGGCCACATTTCAAATATCATTAATTAACTATAAAAGGCCACTTTGATATTTTGTCCACATTTCAAAAGTTGCAATATCTACTATGACTTTTGTCAAAATGAAGAAAGGTCTATCCATATAGGTAGAAATAGTAAGGCATTGAGGTCATTAAATCCATGATTAGACTTTTTATCATATGTTATGTCACTATCTTCCAAATCCAATATATACACCTCACAATTCTTTATTTTAAAAATCTATTTCATATTTATCTCTTATACATACATATATATATACATATATTAATAATATTCATTGCTGTTCAATCTCTAAATGAATTAATTATGGTTACCACACTTTAATTAATTCGACAAAAAGTGTACTCCCCAATATAAGTACAGTCTTAAATTTAAGTATCATCAATTTATGAAATATGCTACTTTGCACATCATTTTTGAACACCTATTAACTATTAATATTACCAAAAATGTAACTTTTATATCTTTATCGTCACATGAGGTGAATGCTGACAAGGAAAATATTATCCTGTCCACTAAAAGTGACTTTTCTTATCACTCCATTTTTATCCTCACAAACAATCACTTTATTTATAAAATATTTTTACTTTTTTTTTTAAGTTTGTGCCAGATAAAAGGTGACAGTTTTAGTTATCACTCCATTTTTACCCTCACAAACAATCACTTTATTTATAAAATATTTTTACTTTTTTTTTTTAAGTTTGTGCCAGATAAAAGATGACAATTTTAGTGGATGGGGGAGTACACATTTTGTTCTGCATGCATGTATATAGATACACATAAAATGGTACAAATGAAAGCTGGGTTAATTAATGAACGGATTAGATATAACAATTATATGTGTGTATACATTATACAATTTGTTCCATAAAGGTAACTTCTTATATTTTGGCCGCCGTGTGAAATGCTATATCCAATGTATCACGCAATATATTTACACACATAACTATTTTTTTTTAAATACCTATGAATTTTTAGCAAGATAAAACCTACCACACAAAAGCACACGATATATATGAATGTATTGATTCAATTTTGGCTTGGAGTGAGATAATGGTGGGAAATTTGGTGAAGAAAGATCATTGGTTTTCTTGGATTGTGTGTAATGGTAACAAATGAATATGGGTGGTATGGGCATCCACTTGTCTCGTTTAAAGTTGGAAATAAATGTGTGAATCAATCATCTATCATTTGGGTGTGATTGTGTACGACATCTATATCCTCAAAGTTGTTTTGTTTGTTTTTGGTAAAGTTTGTATTTTCATCATCATGTCTCTAATGCAACAAAACAAAGGCCAAGAAAATATAGGTGGCATATATTTTCATTAAGTAATGCAAAAATGGCCTAGCAAATTTAATGGGTGTGATTGGGTTTTGAAAATGACTTGTAAAAGATAATGGTTGGGATCCAGCTGAGCCTTTTTATTTTTATTTATTTATTATGGTCTAAGTCGTGTACCTCGTGATTAATATTAAATTTCAAAATACTTATAGTAAGTATAGAATTTAAGGTGGATGGTTTTATGATTTATTCATATAGAGATATGTTCTTATGTGTGTGACCACATGTAAATGAACAATTTATCAAGATATTTATGTTTTTATTGTTTTAAGAAAAATAAAAAGGAATACTCACGTCTTCATTTTCGTTTAATTCTCTTAGTTCATCTGTAAGCTCTTTAATTAATATATAAAATCTTTGAAAATGTCTTGGCGAATGTTTGCCCAAAATACTTTAAATTCAGTCTATGTCTTTTATTTAATTCGTAGTAATGAAATTTTCTGTATTATTTTGATATTTGTATATACTAATTAAATTGCAAAATAAATAATTTGGGCTTTAGATAATCTTCTCATCGAAATAAACTCAAGTGGAAGCCCAAGAGAAAACCCAAATTAGGCAATAGCAAAGCCCTAAAGCCCACTGAAACTGGTACATGTGAATCTGATACTGGGTCAAATAGGACCCAAGGTGAGCTTATGGCAGAATTGGGTTTTGTTACCCAGAATAGAATTTGGGCCAGCCCATAAAAACTGGCCTAATTTGGGGCCAAGAAATACAACCTGCCAACTATGAGATGAAACATAAAAATTTAGGCCTAGGTTATATATTTTGTTAATACACTCCACCCAAAAAATGTTTTGAAAGAAAATAAAAAAAAACATAACAATTTTCAGAAAAAAAAAATGCATATGTTTAGTGTGTTTCTTATGCCATTTTCGGAAAATTTTCCGAATTTTTTTGCTGAGGAGGAGTGTATTTACAAAAGATAGAACTATATTTAACCTCAGTCAAAATTTAAAGCAGACTTCTAATACACAAATTCTTGTAAAAATATTTGGATTTGCACATGCCTCCTAAAAGGAGTTAAATTCTTGAATCTGGATTTGCATATGTTTCCCAGTTTTCTTGATAGAATTATTTTGAAGGTGTTTCAAACCTGGTACAACTTTAATTATTTGAAAATAATGCATAAATCCAAATTCTTCTTTTACACACGTAAATGTGATTTTATGTTATGAAACCAACTTTAAAAGATAATAATAAAAAGACGAATAAAGTTGCAATTCATAGAAAAGGAAGCATTTCAGAAGATGTATAGATCATGAAACAAATTTGGTAGTACAATCAATGGAGACTACCAAAATTCTCCACAAGAACAGCATCCCTCCTTAAAATGGTGAAACCGATTATTATCCCTAACAACAATTTCCCTCCTCGTAACAGTCGAAGCAACCTTCATAAACTCATGGCAATCCCCACATATCCTCAGATTCTTCATGATTCTTATAGGTGCATTAGAAGGTAAACACATCAGCCCGAAAGTAAAGGCCAGTTTCTCACTATGGTGCTTCAGTAGTTCCCTCTTGTAATCATCTTCAACGTCGTGCAAATCGTGCTCGATATGACCTCTGAAACCGAATTCCTCCAGCAATTCATCCAACCTCTCATATATCTCAACGATCCTCGGATGATTTCTCTCCCCAACCATGAACGAATGAACATTTTCTTTAATCTGGATCCAGCTTTTACCCCTCTCCTTTATAGCTTCACTACTTTTAAGAAGCTTTCTTGAATTTGCAACATCTTCCCACCTCCCTTTTGCAGCATATATGTTAGAAAGCAGCACATGATTCCCAGCATTATTAGGCTCCAACATAAACAGATTTTTAGCAGCGATTTCAGCAACCTCAACATTCCGGAAGACTCTACACGAAGCCAAGAGCGAACCCCACATGGAAGAAGTGGCAGCAAATGGCATGTTCTCGATTAAATCCTTAGCCTCGTTGATCTGCCCCGTCCTGCCAAGAATATCAACCATGCATGAGTAGTGGACGGAGTTTGGCGACAAGTTATGTTCGTCCTTCATCATGCTAAAATATTTACGCCCCTTTTCGGCCAACCCCATATGAGCACACGCGGATAATATAGCAACGTAAGTTACTGCGTTTGGGCGAAAAGAAGCCTGCTGCATTTTCTCGAACAATATCATAGCCTCTAAAGGTCGAGCATGTCTAGCAAAACCCGAAATCATCGTGTTCCACAGAATCACATTCTTCTTCTCCGCATCGGAAAATACAGCATGAGACTGTTTAATGCTTCCACATTTTGAGTACACGTCTACCAGAGAAGACGCGATGTATTCGTTTGCAGCAAAGCCGGTTTTGTACACGATTGCTTGGACTTGTTCTCCTTCTATTAAAGCAGCCATGGCAGCACAAGCACTGAGAACTGTAGAAATGGTGAACATATTCATTGCAACATCAGTTCTTTGAGCAATCAGAAACAAACATAAAGCCTCCTCGTAAAGATTGTTCTGCACGAATCCAGCCATCATCGAACTCCAAGTGACGTCGCTCCTTTCGGGCATGGTTTTAAACACATGAAAAGCATCCTCAACGCAACGGCACTTGGCGTAAACATCGAGCAACGCAGTAGACACGAAAGGATTCGACTCCATTGATGATTTTATAGCAAATGCGTGCAACTGTTTGCTCTCAAATGCTAAAACGTTTGATGCACAAGCACAAAGCACGCTTGATAAAGAAAACTCACTGAACTCAGACCATTCTCTAAGCATCCTTGTGAAAAGTCTTAAAGCCCCTTCTCCATTCCCGTTGTGAGTATACGTGCCAATCATGGTGTTCCAAGTAACCACAGTTCTCACAGGCATTTCATCGAACACCTTGCGGGAGTAATCCACAAGGCCGCATTTGGAGTATAAATTAATCAGCATATTCGAGGTCCAAGGGTCGGTTTGCAAACCAAACTGGATGACCTGAGCATGGCACGACTTGCCCGGCATAATCGCTCTCTGTTTCGCACAATTCTGAATAAGGGTGTGCTGAATTTGCATAAAGGTTTTTCTCGTGCATATCCAGGCATGGTTTTCTTCATGGATTGGCGGCTCAATTTCAGCAGCGCAGATTCTTTTGCGATATAAACGAAGCGAATCGTAAGATTTGTTTGTTCTGTGCAACTGTTTCATTCGCAAACAAACCTTCACGATTCTTTGTGCAAAAAAAGAAAAAGAAAAACCTTCAAGATTTCAATTTGAATAGAGTTGTCTGTCCACCAATATTGATCCTAACAATGCCGAAACAGAACTTTAATATGCAATGGTGCGATCAACAAATGAGACGACGACAAACCAAGATAGAATCTTCATCGATGTTCTTTCTGCTTAAAAGTTATACGGTTGTTTCTCTGCATAAATTTTATTAAAAAAGTATACAACATTTTACTAAACTAAATAAATCTGTAAGTTTTAACTTTTTCCTAAATTTACCTGCAGTAAGAAGTTTACTTATATAAATACTTATACAACCTTTTTTTAGGGGGGATGGGGAGAGGGAGAGGGAGAGAGAAGATTTGTGCGAAGCTAAAAAAGAGCGCCAAAACCCCCAAAAAATGGGATCGGAGGCGCCGAAATGGGCGTCGAAACCTTGCATAATGGGCATCGACGAAGCTGGTCGTGGACCTGTTTTAGGTACACACTTTTTCACCCACACGATTTCATTTCCTTAATTGAAATTATGCTTGCTTATTGTTAGGGCCAATGGTGTACGGATGCTTGTATTGTTCGGTATCCTATCAGAAAACCCTCTCCACATTGAGTTTTGCAGGTACTCTTTCCAACATATCCTATTTACTTTTACTATTTTCCCTTATTGAAAGCTAATATTTGCCCTAATTAATTTCTTTTGTGGGTATATCTAAAGAATTTGTTTACCTGCTGCTTGTTTTAAATATCTCCAAATCTATCATATGTATTTCGGGAGCCCTTACATTTTGAGTTTGTATCTGGTTCTTTCTGTTTAAAGATTGCAACTTTTCGTCGTATCACAACTGATGGTTTAGAAAACTTTACTCAAAATCCATATATATGTGTGTGTGTGTGAAGACTAGCTTTTTAGCTGTGCTCCTAACATCAGAAAGTATATTTTTGTTATCTAAGTGCTTCATCTCCCCTGTATGCAGACTCTAAAACTTTAAAAGAAGAGCAGAGGGAAGAGTTATTCGAGAGTTTGAAGACTGATGAATCAATCGGATGGGCTGTTGATGTTATCGATCCAAGAGAGCTGTCCGCCAAGATGTTAAAGAAGTAACTATCAAAACTACGCGTATTCTCAACCAATTACCTTACACTTAATCTTGCATAAACCATAACATTGTTCCGGTTCTCTTTCTCTGCAGAAGTAAGATAAATCTTAATGAAATATCTCATGATTCTGCCATTGGCCTCATCAGGAAGGCGTTGGACCTCGGGGTTCTCCTAACTGAGGTAAAAGTCTTTGTAGATCATAATGCTGAAAACAATTTAAAACTTGGCCTCTAATTACTCAAAATAGATGCTTCTACTACCGACCAGTCGTATGAAAGTCCCGATAGATGTAATGGAAAACTTGTAAAATTGTACAGATATTGAAACCAATAGACCTATAACTTACTAATCATAAATTGCTGTGATTTTTAGTTATTTCTGTGATATCTCGGTGACATGTGGATTCGGTTTTTGAAATTTCTATATGTGGTAATGATCGATGATGATAGATCAGAAAATAAACTGCTCCATTGGGGAAAAAAAGACTTGAATTGCCACTTTAGATATTGGATATCCTGGATGTCATGGTTTGAAATGAGCCTGCATCATTTGGTAAGGCTGAAGAAGGAACCTAGACATCATATCTTGTTTCCCTTTGTGTCTCATCATTCTCCCGATTTCATGATACACAAGTGAAACTTCAACTCCATGATCCCTAAATCTTAGCTTCCTAGCTTTTGGAGCAAATTCTTGCCCAATTATCTAGTAACAATGACTTGGGAACTGATCACAAACTGTGGCTAACTCTGAGAAGCTAATTTCAAATAATCAAATGGTAGGTATAAGGACCGTATCTGATCTCACAAAACTCTAGCATAAGCGAATTTGAATTAGGCTTGTGTCTGCTGGATGTTGTCAGAGGGTATTGTGACATTTATAAATTTTTTTCCTTGCATTTTCTTTCTTCACGACGTATAAAATGTTTTTTTTAATGATCCAGGTTTATGTGGATACCGTTGGTGATCCTGAAAAGTACAGAGTGAAACTTTCTGAAAGGTTTGGTAATATCAAATTTGTGGTTGCAAAGAAAGCTGACAGCCTTTATCCTGTTGTAAGTGGTGCAAGTATTGTTGCAAAGGTAACTCCAAGTCTTGTCTATGTTTTTTGGCAGAAGATCTCACTCTTTCTCTCTCTATATCGTGTGATTCCACACTCACAAAGACTTAAAATATATGGCTTTTAACACAGGTCACAAGAGATAGAGCTTTGAGAGATTGGGAGCTGGGTGAAACTGCAGAAAACCTCCATCGGAATTTTGGGTCTGGATATCCTGGAGGTAAATTTTCGTTAATATCTTTTCGATTTGATGATTGTTTGTTATATTGCCTTCTCATTTGTGTTAATGTCCCTCAGATCCCCAGACAAAGGCCTGGCTGAATGATCATAAGCACTCAGTTTTTGGATTCCCATCATTGGTTCGATTCAGTTGGGGAACTTGCACATCATATGCCAAAGATATGGTCGATGTGTTATGGTTAGTCCATTATGATGATTCCTGAAAAACCGTTTGCTCATCTGTTTTTATGCACAAAATCTCAGCTTCATTTCTTGAATGTGTGCTAGGGAATCGGATGCTGCTGAAGAGGATGACAATGGAAGGAGTAGCAAACGGCAAAAGAAACTTACTAGTGTCGGTTTCACAACTCTAAAGAAAAGAAGTGAAGACATCGAATCAAGTGGGAAAGGTCGTTGCAAATTCTTTCAGGCTCGTAAACTTGAGCTACTTACCCAGTTCTGAAGGTAGGTCGATTGTGTCTGTACTTTGAACTTTCCCGATTGAGTTCTCATCCGAAATTTATGACTTTCGCGATGAATCTATTGTATTAATGTGCTTCAATAGTTACGACATGGATGTTAGAGTTAACATATCAAGAACTCGATACAAACTTGTGATGAACATATTAGCAGCTACAGTTTTTTTTTTTCAAATCACAGAAACTACGTCAAGACTTCTCTTATAAATATAAGCTAAACGTACGGTTTATTAAAAGTTACATGCCTTAACGTAGTAGAAGACAAGCCAAGATAGTGCAGGATAGAGTTACAGCTTCCATGCATTTGTAATTCCGATTTGCGCCACTGTGATTCCGGTGATGGCCATGGTGGTCATTTGCTGCTCCGGCAGCGGCACCAGCTGTGTACAGGGGTATTGCGGACGAACCTCCCTGCGTGTTAGATGATTCGGATCCACCATCATTTGCATGACTGCCTCGGCCGCCGCCCCTGCCGCCACTCGAGTGGCTGAACCTGAACTTTCCGGGATGAGCTATGTCCGCCCCACAAATATTCTCATGTTTCATGGTTCTCTGCAAATGATCTTTCATGGTTTTCCTAGTTTAGAATGAAATTTATGGGAAATTTTTTGAGTTGAAGAGGTAATAGTCAACTTCCGGGATTAAAACCGTCTTCGTCCGGTAATTTTTTAACATTCTTTTTTTCCAAATTTATTTACTTTTTCGATTTAGTCCCACAAAAATTCAAATTTACCAAAATCAGTCTCAAGTGGCCGTTTTGATCATGAAAAGATGCCGTTTTGGTCATCCTATTGGAAAATAGTAGCACATGCAAAAATACGTCGTTTCATGCGTTTTCCGGTCATTTGAGACTTATTTGGATAAATTTGAATTGTTATGGGACTAAATAAAAAAAATAAATAAGTATGGGACCCAGCGACAAAAACAATTTTAATCCCGTCAACTTGCTTTATTGTTATTGGGTGCCTGGACCCTCATAGAAATTTCATTTTTCTTTGTATTGTCATCTTGTATGTTTCACATATTTATTTTCTTATCATTTCCACCCTAAATAATGGAAGTCGTTTAACAAACATTACATGTTTTTTTTTTTTTACAGCAACACACATTACATGTTTATTGGTAATATTATTTAATATAAATGCAAAATAAAATATGAATTGAAATAAGAGACTTTTTTTATTTTTATTTCAAGGGGACCTCTCATCATATAGGTAGTAATGTTCTAACGACTTGAACTAGGTATCGTCTAAGATATTGCTAATTAAAACAGAAAATCAATTTTAATGGTAATAAAAAGATAATAGTAAGTAAGAGAAGCAGATAATGAAGATAAAGAAGTGTATGAATTGTACCTAAATGTAAGATTTTTCCAGAAGAAGTTGAAAATGCAGGAAAACAAGAACAAAAGAAGGCCACAGTAAGAATTGTCTTCTTTATAGCATCGATTCCCATTTTGCTTCTTATCCTATTTACTTTTGTTGATCCTTCATGGAGAGTTGATCTATGAACATACATGTAATATGCAATAATAGATTAGGCTTGATAGTTCTATTTCAAAAGGTGGTCTTATCATTTCCAAAGGTTAATATATGGGTGTAACCTTGTAGGTAACTTGGATCACACTATTGATGATGCCTTTGGTAAGAAGAAAAGAATTCATGGACTGTGGTTCATATGCAAAAATAGCCTATTTCAAAACTTAACAAGTAAATTTAGAAGAAAAAACAGGAGAATAAAAGGGAATTTACCTGAGATTCTTGCAATTTCTATAAACAAAACACGGCAAACAAAAACTGTTTTTAGTTTATACAAATTAGTAAGCCAATGAGCCGGGTACCGAGTTTAAAAGAGTTTTAATTGAAATGTTTTATTTGATTATTCATTTAATCACACCAAAGACACCTAAGTTAAGCTGGGCTACAAAGGTTCTATTTCTATAATATGGCAGAGGTTAAATATAATCTTATCTTTTGTTAATGAACTTCACCCAAAAAAATGTTTAAATTTTTCTTTCGAAAAACTTGTCAAATTTTGATTTTTTTTTTCTTAAAATGAAAAAAAAAAAAACACACACAAAGCATATGTATTTCGGGGTTTTTTTTTTTTTTTTTCAAAAATTGTTATGTTTTTCAAATTTTATTTTCTGAATAATATTTGGGTGTTACACACTATAAACATGTATATAATAATACTAGAGTGTACCCACGCGAATTTCGCGTACTGAAAAAATATATTATATTTATTTTCTGTAGACATTTAATATAAGAGTATTTTTATTTAAAAAATTTCGAGGTATATACAATAAATTATGGGGTTTGTTTAATTGTGGCCCGTGCCCTTCACTTTACCATATAGGTATATCCTACAAACTAAATAATTAAAAAAAACATCAAAATTCACATAAATTAATAACAATTATGGAATAACATTACTTAGACTTAATCAATTTCCATTTCAATATTGAATAATTTATAAATTAATCAACATTATTAGTTATTGGGAATATACGGTAAGAAATTAATTTATATAAGAAACAATACAAAATTTGAAATAAACGTTAATGTTACAAATACCTGTTCATCGATCAAAATGAGTTCCAAGTAGAACTTGTCTCTATTAAAATCATTAAAAAATATTGTCCAGCTTTTTCAATCCTAACTTTAACGGTCAATTTTTGGCTCTCACTCTTGATATTAGAAATCAGAGAAAATTGAGGTGTCATACTCTTGAAATCTAAAATGATATTTAAATTACAACAATTAAATCATCATAATTATTCACATAAAAATATATGGTATAGTTAAATCTATTACTTTTGCACGTGAAGAATATTTAAACTGAACGATGTAGAGTATAAATCAACAATCATTATTACATTCATATTGATATTGATATTTAAATCTAATCAAATTGTGAGCACTTAAAATGATGAATTTAATTATAAAATAAATATACTAATAACAATAGATATATAACTAACCAACAATTGATGGGAGAAATCTCACAAAAGAGTGGAACTAATAAAACTTTGATGTGAAAAAATGAAATACAATATGCTCTTATTTATAATAATAAAAAAAATGCATGCAATATTATATCTTGTCCATAATAAGAATATATCACATAAGAATATTCTTTGGAATATATAATTATATACCTTTTATTTTAGGAAAAAATAATCGAACATTATATTATACTATATATACTAACTCAAACATAGATATGATAAATTTAGATTCATTCAATAAGTAGATTATATTTAATTACATTAAGGTTTGGAAAAAAATTGATTTATAATAAATTCTAAAAATAATTAAATAAGAAAATGGAAAAAATATCTATTTACATTGATTATGCAGGTATAAATCAAAACTTAATTATGCAGATTTAATTATATAGAATGAATGGTTGAGATCAAAACTTAAATCAACTTTTAATGAGAGAGCAGTATTTTGGAATGGAGAGATTTGGGACATGTCACCTCATCCTTAGAATAAGATGGTGTTGACACGTCATCTTGTAGAGGTTTGATTATATATTATAATAAGATATGCCAATTTAAGACGGGCCACAAAATTTCTAAATAAAGATGGGCCAGCTAGATTCTATAATGACCACGGTTATTAGCATTAGCCTCTTTGTTAAATATCCTACCCGGATGAATACACTATCAATTTTTCCGAAAAATTGATACATTTTTGGCAAAAAATTCTGAAAATAAACATAAAATTCGAATTTTTTTTCCGAAATATTGTGAATTTAGTTATTTTCGAAAAAAATGTTCGAAAAAATGAAAGAATTTCGAAAAAAATTAAGTGTATTAATCCAGTAGTGTTTTTAACAAAGAGGCTAGTGCAAATAACCTGCGCCTTCTATAATAGACAGGGTTATTTGAACCCCAATAACTTACAAGTAAACCCATCCACTTCACATATCCCAAATGGATTAGTGCACGACCCATTAAAAGACCTAAAATAACCTTCTCTTTCTTAGAACTTACCTCCCACGTCTAAGTAAAACAATTTCTCCATTTGGTACACTAACCTGCACTGCACGTTTGATTCGCGACTCTTCTTCACCATCGCGTTCGTGCACCTCATCGTGTCCAATCGCTGATATGTTCGTCTTGGTTGAAGACCTCTTCCTCCGGTTTCTTCCTCTTTTCTTCTCTTTTTCTCATTCTGCCCTAATTTTCAAATCTCCCAAATTCTTCTCCTTCCCTTTTTTTATTTTCAGATTTTCAAGAAGCAAATTTTCAGATCTGAAATATTGTTTTTTCACTCAAAATCTTTGAATTTTTAGATTTTTTCCCCATTTTTTTTTTTTTGCAAAATATATTATTTTTCCTGAAATATTTTTCGAATATTTTGTTTTTCTTTCCGTAGTTTATGCATATTTTTAACTAAAATTTTCTAAATTAAAAATATGTTGATTTGCATCTTGAAATTAATCAGCTTCTATCACTTTGACGTTTAAATCTTAAGAAATCTTACCAATTTGTGTCTACAGAAAATTTGATCTAAAAATTAAAGAAGGGCATTTTAGACATTACATACCTTTTTTAAAATTAATTAAAACGAATGATGGGTTTATTTGAAAATTATTGGGGTTCAAATAACTGTACCTTTCTATAATAAGCCCAATTAAAGATGGGCCGCGAAGACGTTCAAAAAAAAAAAAAAGATGGGCCGCGAAGGTCCTATTATAAAGCCCAATTTAAGCTGCTCTGTGAAGTTCTATAATAAAGCCCAATCTAGGCGGGGCCTACTTCTAATTTACGATATTACAAAATCGCAATAAAATACAAAAATATTATTATCTCCATCCCTGAAAATTGATCTTTTATTCTGCACGTGGTTAGTTTAATACGATATATCAAAATGTATTACAGAGTTTTTTGAGGTCTCTTTTTAAATAAAATGATCGTTAATACAAAATTTGTTTCACATATTTTTCATAAGCGATCATTTTATTAAAAAATGCAAAAAAAAAAAAAAAAAAGAAAAAACCATATTATCTCCCCCTCCATTTGTGTCATCCCCAAATATTAGGGCTTGTTTGTTTCGGGATTTAAGTGTGCGTGTGAAGTCATGACTTTACATTCACAAGATGTAAAGTCTTTGATGATAATAAAAATATGTGTTTATTTTGAGATTTTGGTAATGTGAAATTTTACTTTATGTTAATAATGTGTAAGAATAAAATAAGATGTATAAGAGAAATGTAGGAAATAGAGTGTGAGTGAAAAAAAAGTGATATGTGGGCAATGATTGAGTGAAAAAAAAAGTGATATGTGAGTAATGATGAGTTTTATTAGTATTTATAGGAGTAAATGAAGAATGATATGTAAGAACTGGATGGTACATCTCTTACTATAATAAGACGGGGTCCGGAAGTCTTTGCCCTATCCGGGTGAATCCCGAAACAAACAAACCCTTAGGCTTAATGGGAGATAGAGGGAATATTATTATTTGTAGGCCGCGACTAATAACACGCGGACTTTTGCTCCTCACACTCGAGCATATTTTTTAATTTTACTCAAAACACTCATAATATATTATCTATTTTACCCCTCAACTTAAATTTCAATATTTTCATACACTCAAATTTTAAACCCTACAATAAATATACACACCCAAATAAAATAAAATAAAAATCCCACACACCCAAACACACACACGCAAAAGGAAAACACTCACGCAACGCATTAGAAGAAGAAAAGTTTGGCCAACAGTGGCCGAACTTTATTCATAATGTTTGGCCAACAGTGATCAAACATATATCATTGCGTTTGACCAACTTTGGCCGAACATAATGATAAATGTTCGGCTTTGGTTTGCCAAACATGTGCGATTTTCAGAATACCTGAACCTTAAATCCGCGAACATTACTCGACCAATACAACTTTTAAACCCCAAATATTATTCTCTAAATAGATTTATACCATAACACATACAATATAGAATAATAAACTCATAGAAAGCTTACATTACATGTATTTTACGAAGTGTGTTCTTCTTTCATGATATCTCTCCTGAGTATTGATTTAAGTGGTTGAGTGAATAATGAAGAAGAAAAAATTTGGGTGTGGGGGAGGAAGGAAGTCACGATGAAGAAGAAAAACATTGGAATTGAGTGTATTGAAAAAAACTAAAGTTTATGTTTTAATAAATTTTAAGTGGTAAATGATATAATAATCTAATTACATTAAATTATTTTAGTAAAAAAAATATTTTGGGTTTAAAAAGACAAAATTCGGGTGCTATTAGCCACGAACTTAGTAATGTCCTAATTTTCTTAAAACGTAGACGCTAGAAAATTAGACATTATATATAAGAGTTAATTGCAAATAAAATCACGATCTTTTCGCAAATTGCAATTTAATCTAAACTTTTCAATCGTTGCAAATAAAACCTCAATTTGGAACTTGTTAGCAATTCCAACTAAAAGTTCGATTTCAATCTTTCCAAATGTAATGATTAATTATGCATTGTCATTCGAACCAATCTAAACATATTAATACGATTGCTTATTTAATGTTAGGTAGGTGAAATATCATTTTCGGGCCGTAAGAAAATTGGTTGTTGGTTCAAATTGCAACCAAATATTAAATTTGAGTTTTGTTTGCAAAGATTCAAAAGTTTAGATTAGATTGCAATTTACGAAAAAATTGTGATTTTATTTGCAATTAATCCTATATACAGTTATTAGTATTAGACACAGCTTAACTTTTTCAAGAGCAGTTCATACGTATAATAAAATAATGGATTAATTGCGGAATGTAACTATTTGTTTCGGATTTATCAAAGGAGAATCCTTCAACCAGAAGAAATTCACAAGAATCTTTCAACCAGCAAAACCTCCTAAAATTAAGGCGGTAGATGCAATTAGTCTGTTAATAAAGCAAGAAATGGAGCTCATAAATGGCGTAAAGAGATGGGTTGTTGACATATCCAACTGGGAACCTACCCCTCATCATTTCTCTCTGGTCCTGTCTCTTCTTCCCCACCACGACCACTCCTCCATCACCAGGTTATTTATTCCCTTACTCAATTTTTAAATTTTTATAGTTTTAAAATTAAAATGATGGAATTCTATGTTGTTGTTAATTGATTAGATTTGTGAAATTGGAGGATCGAAAAAGGGCGCTTATAAGCCGGTTGCTGCAGTATGGGCTGGTGCATCAAGTATTGGGGATCCCATTTCATGAAATCGTTTTCAGAAGAACGCCTGAGGGAAAACCCTTTTTGGTATGCCTACATTTCGATAAAGGCAAAGTATTATCATGAAATAATTTTAAAGTATTATTAATCTCATCAGAAGTATCATTAATCTCATAAGGGGTATCATTAGTCTAACTTCAAAAAAATTGTTTTAAATTTTCTTACTCTAAAACTATTTTATGTTAAACTTATTATGAAGTGTTTTCATATAAAACCTACTCTTCGATAAATGCTCATGGAAATTAAGAAATAGGAATAAAGTTATGTGACATAATTAGGGAACATTGTTTTTTTTTCCCTATAATTTTACCTTTTTATTATTTATTTTCGTCTTGCTGACTTTCAAATTTTGATTTAATCCTTTAACTTTACCTCTTTTTTTATTTTCGTCCTGCTGACTTTCGTACTGTAATTTACATATTTTTTTTTATTTTGGTCCTACAACCCTACTAAGCCTTATGAGACTAAAATAAAAAAGCGGTAAAGTCAAAGGACTAAAATAAAAAAGAGATAAAGTTACATGACTAAAATTAAAATTTGAAAGTCAGGAGGTTGAAAGTAAAAAGAGTATGTAAGTTACAGGTCGAAAATCAAAATTTGAAAGTTAGTAGGACGAAAATAAAAAAAGAGGTAAAATTATAAGACAGAAAAAATCAATTTCCCGACAGAATTATATTGGTTTAAGTTTTTTCATCTGTGACATAGTTCATATCATTCTCTCCCAAGAGATTATGATCAAAGCTACAACATCTTGTTATAAGAAGCTAATTTTTTGTACGATGTTCGTTTTCCTAAATCTAGTTTGTATTTCGAAATTGATGATATGGAGATACTTTTGTTGAGAATAGTCATAGAACATGTTAGTATCCTTCTCATCTTTTTCATCATGTATTTAAGTTGAAAAATGAGCTTGAATAGTGTTATGTAGCATCTACACTATTTCCTCTAATATTCACAAATGTTTTTAGATGCATTATTGTGTTTTATTAGGGGCCGTTTGCTTCACGGGACTGGATTGGACTGAAAGGGATTGGATTATTGAGTATGAATGTATGTTTGGATTGTATGATTGGATTTTGTGATTAAGTGAGATAAATTGGACGGCAGTTATTTTTTATGAGGATAAATCGGGCGACGGTTATTTTTATTTTGAATAAGGGTAGATTGGTCACTTAAAATAGAAAGTGGAGGACAAAACGGTGATTGTAATTTAGTAGAACAAATAATCTCACCTATTTGCCAGGACTTAATAGTTCTTAAAATGGGGGATTAGCTGGGATTATGGACCTGGACCCAAGTTTAGTCCAGGGCCATGATCCTTTGCAATCCTTCAAACCAAACTTGAGATTACCTGGGATTATAAAGACAATCCCAGACAGTCCTTCGAACCAAACAACCCCTTAGGTTTTTAAATTGTTATCCGAAACTTCAAAGTATCACGTATGTTTATATAGTGTTCTGTCTTGTGCTGCTAGGTATGCGATAACTTGAAGTCGGGATTCCCAAATTTTAACTTCAATGTATCCCACCATGGTGACTATGTTGCAATTGCGTCTGAACCCATATGCCTCGTGGGATTGGATATCGTCTCCTATACCATTCCTGTAAATGAAACAGCTAATAAGTTTATACAGAGCTTCTCATCATACTTCTCTTGTTTAGAATGGTATAATATCTTCAATGCTGGTTCCTCTGATGAAATGCTGAGGATTTTTTACAGGTATTCTGATCTCCCATGGCTTAGAATCCTCATAATCTTGATGCATTTCTTATGTCGTTTTCTACTTATATTGTGCACAATTATACTACAAAGAGTTTTGAGCATTTATTGGAATCTTCGCACGTGCATTAGCATACTATTTGGAGCATAATATAACGCCTTGACGTATTGAATTATGATTTGAAGTTGTGCTAGCAAAGATTAAAGTTTGGAGAGTCGTAAAACTCTCTTTGCAGATTTCTTTTATGTTTCCCTTTCTTGTGATCCCACCTTTATAAGTGTAGCCTAATATATGGAGAGAATCATAAATTTGGAAACTTTATAAGGTCTGAAAAGGCAGCAAATCTGATGTAATGAAGTTTCTAGGTATAATACATTCCATCCCTCTTTTGTTGAATGCATTGCATAATCACCAATATATTTTGTTTTCTTGTTTATTTTATAATTCCTATTGTACCTTCAATTAGTCGACAAACAAAAATTAAAGGTTGTACTTTTAAGAAGCATAACTCTATATTTAGAACTAATGGAGGGAAACTATAATTCTGGAAATCCGTAATTGCAGAAAGTTAAAGCAATATTTGTGGCTTTGTTTGGGCCAATGGTCATGATGCAGATATTGGTGCCTGAAGGAAGCTTTCGTGAAGGCAATTGGTGCGGGTATAGGTTACAAATTGGACGATGTTGAGTTTCATCATTCAAATTGGGACAACATAATTGTCAAAGTTGCTGGAAAAGAGTTGACAGATTGGAAATTTTGGCTTTCTGAACCTGGAAATGGGCATTCGGTTAGTCTCATATTGTACCCGAACTCATGAATGAATTGATATGCACTTAACGAGTGGCGTGGCGTTTATATTCGAACTACAGGTATCGATTGCTAGAGGTCCCCCGAGGTCTGCCATCCCGAGTTACAGGAGAACATTAAGACAGACTGAATTTGGGGACAAGGAGTACAACGTAGGCCTCCATCTTCCAAATGTAAAACTAGCATTTCTCTCAGTCAATGATCTCGTCCAACTATGGTGTAAATCGGAAGAAAAAATCTCAAGTATCTAAATAGGTAGTTGATGAAATTGTTTGAATAGAATTACAAACTTATGATACTTCTCACAAGCATTGCTCGCAAGCAAATATTGTCTGAAATAAATCAACTACAAGGGTTTATTGTTTACAAGCAAAATTACGTAATTACAAATGCCATTTGGCAAAGATTGACATCTTAATGGTAGTAGTACATCGGGCCATCCCCAAATCCAACCCCTTCACTTAAAAATTAAAAATAATTAAATTAAAAAAAAAAAAAAAAAAAAAAAAAAAGTGAAAAACACTCTCCCTTTAGTTGGTTAAATATCCACAAGCTGTACATCAAGAAGTCATTATTCATATCAAAACATATCTAGTCCTGCGAGGTCATCCATAGGTATTTCAAGCCCAATTGAATCATGGTCTTGCACTCCATCAATATCAAAATTCAACCAAGAATTGAGATCCTGTGGCCCACCAAGCTCAGAATCTACACCTAGTTCGTCTAAATTGTCTAGCGGCATATCCGCAAACTCCAGCGGTTCCTTCGTCTCAGGCGGAGGATTATTACCAGAAGTCATAAATCTGTCGTTTTTCCTATTGGCCGATTCACCAGGACTAGGTAAGGAGTCGGTAAATTTGTTGACATACCCATTTGCTGATGTTGAAAGTTGAGCCGTTTTCTGCTTTGGCTTTGATTTGGCTTTTCGCTCACCCTTTGAGCCACCAAGGGATGATCGTCCGGCCTTGACAATGGTGTTTCTAGTCGAAGCGTCTCTTTCACTTCTTTTTCCCTTTGCACCATCCAAAATGCCTAGAGCTGATGATGCTCTAAAGACAGCACCACCAACATCATCGAGCAATAGCTCCTTTCTCTTAGCTCTATTTGAAATTGGCCCGTTTTTAGCGAAGGCCTGCTCATCATCTGCATCAAAATATAAGGAGTTGGTTTCAATACTAACAAAATTATTGAAGAAAAAGCAGATCGGTCTTATTGACATAAAAGAATAATATTTTTTTCATTTTTGCCCCCTTAAACTTTTATTTTAGATAACTTTTGCCCTTGTACTTCTCAGTCTACAACTTCGCCTTAAAATGTCAAGAGCATACATCACACACACAATGCATTTACTAGATTCAAGTTCTCACCATTAGCAACAGTCAGACTGGCACCAGTGAGCAGTTCTGTTTCATCAAACCGTGGAGGAGGGGCAAAAATGATATCACGAAATGGAGGTTCAGAAAAGCAACTTTTTCCTGTAACTTCATATTTCCGACACCTAGCAAGTGTTCTCTTTGCAAAACCCAAGGCCGCTTGTTTTGGAATCTTTGGAATCCCATGTTTCGAAGCGAAGCTGCCTCTAGTTGCCTGTCAGTATTCCAGGAGAGATTTCAAATAATAAAATCTATTGAGATAATTCAGCAGAATGAAGAGGTAATATGTAATTATGCATTGCATAAGAGCTTATTGCCCACAACAAAATGAATATGAACAATTAAGACTAACCAAGAGTTTCTTGAATGCCAACTCAACTAGGTTGTCCATTGCAACCTGCTCAGGGTCCCTGAGAAGCAAACAAATTATGTACACATTATAATAGGATTCAAACAAAATGCATGCTTTAAAATAATCACATCATTAAAAGAATCCAATCTTGGAAGTCAATTCACCTTCTTCCAGTATCCTTGCCTTCTTGAATAGTCTTGTATAGCTTATCCGAGCGAGATTTTTTCTTCTCAATCTGCAAAAAATAAAGTACACTGAGTAACTTGAACACATACAACAGAACACTGATCAGTCAAGACTTTAAGAAACAAAACAAGAAGAAAAGAATAAAGCAGGTGTCTCAAGCATATCTTTTGAGTGACCAGCATCAGAAAAATGAAGTGAGGAAGACAGTGTGGAAGATGACCTGTTCGCGAAGTCCCCTCTCTAACTGAACAAGTTCATCATTTGTCGCCTCATCTTCTTTATCATCCAGAGCAGGCTGTAATTGTATATATAGAAACCAATAAGAAAGGAAATAAAGGAAACTATATATATAGCAGTATGAGATTATTTAAAGAAAATATGTGTACTGATCAGACTTCAATTTTAGAATCCATTTACATAAATAAGACTATATAGTACATGAGTTAAGGAGTAGTATGCGTGCAACTTATTTGAAATCTGTAACCCACTGGGAGGAATTTAATAAGTTCCATAAAAAATGGACAAATTATTCACCACTTACGACTCCTATCTAAAAGCAGTCTGATTCTTACCACGGCTTCCACAATTAGGCCAATGCTCTGCAGCTCCAGTACAAGTTTATTTTCAAAACACATCTGGTCATACTGGCCATGAAAGGAAGCAACACCAAGCATAACTCCAACCTCAGAGTGTACATATCCACCGTCTCTTGGCAGCAGTTCACCATTACATAGATGATCATGGGAACTAACGTCCATATCGAAGTCTGCATTTCCATTACATGAAAAAGTTATACGGTTTCCATTTTTCTGAGTTTGAACACCAAACGTTGGCTCAAAAATTTCCCGCTTGTCATTTTCAGCACCAACAAGAAGGCATGAATCAGTAACTGAAATTCTTGGCCTCCCAAATCCAGTTTCTTCAGATTCTTCAATTTCTTCTTCCTCGATCAGAGCTGATAGTACCCTTTGATAAAGTGGAGTAGGAGTTTCACGTGTTCTTTCTGCTTCTTCTGATCTCTTAAATACAGAAGAATTTTTTTGTTCCGCAAAATCCACCCTATCTGAAGAATTCTTCAAACCCATTTCAGTTATCACGTGTCCATATCTTCCGAAAGAGAGCGAGTCAGGTGCTGTAGTTTCTTCATTGCCATAATCATCCTGCACAATATGGGTATGTTTTGCAAGTTAGGTGAAACAGAGTCAGAATTTCATAAAACGGAAAAAGAAAAATATTCCAAAAACAATATGAAGTATTTCAAAGTTGAATAATCAGAGCATAGAAATGCTGGAACAGTGGTTAAATGCATGAGTGAGAAACAAAGGTGTTTTCCAGTATAAAAAACCAATTTCAATTGCACATAATTCCCATTGCTATAGTTTGGTAAGAAGTTGTGCTTGATTCTTCAGCCAATGTTAATTTATTCAAAAAAATAAAAAAAAGGACCTGGCCACAAATAGGCGTAATTCACCAAAATATTTACTAAATCACCTGTTCAGATAAGAAAGATTTGTCATCAGGGCCAACAGATGCAAACACGGGCTCAACCGCTTTCCAGAATGCACTTGAACATGCATTAACTGCTGCAAGTAAAAATTAAGGGATATTATTCATCCAGCTTAGAGAAAAGTCATCTAGCAAGTATGAAAATCAGGGCATTGATACTAAAAGCATACGGCTAGAATTGCAAGCAAGATTAGCAGCCATTAGGAGCTCTTCACGATCGTCTTCTGATTCCCCTGAAAAGCAACACTGTTAGCATGATACTTCTACAACAACAAATATCAAGAAACACACCAAAGAATGTTGTTAACACAAGAAAGTGGCTAGGTAGAGTTGGACCCTCCAGGAGACCACACAGGAATTTTATATTTTAAAATAATTGCAGAACAAGCATAAAACCTAGTCTTTTTCAGAAAAAAATTCTAGGCTGATATTAAATGGGGATAAGAAAATACAATTTTAAAAGAGTTATACATTATTTTTTATTTAACATAGTCTAAATCTACACCTTAGTGGAGTAGTCAATTTCAATTATATCAAATAAATGCAGAGGAGTGCAATAATAACTGAGTTAAAAAAACATTTTTGGTCCTGTAATTTTCACCGTTTTCGCAACCGTCCCAAGATAGTTAAAAGATTCATTTTAGTCCCGTAACTTTGTACATTGCTCAATTTACATCCATTTTTTCCAGACATCATTTTTGGCACATATTTTGGTGACATGTAAGTTATGAGACCAAATCAGAGCCAAAAACGACACCGTTTTCCAAAAATTGGATGTCAAATTGAGCAATGTATTAAATATGGGACAAAAATGAATTTTTTAATTATCATGGGATGATTTGCGAAAAAGATGAAAGTTACAGGACCAAAAATATTTTAACTCAATAATAACCATTGGTGGCCGCTTTGCGTCAGTTCAGCGTAAGGACAATCAAACTAAGTAGGCAGACAGAACAGATTCAAACTACCAAATTCAAGTAAATCATCAAATGGCTAGAGTATTCAAATCTTGTATTTGTTTTGATAGCATGCAAGACAAGAAAAAGGGAAGAGTGTATTCCACGAAGGATACTTTGACGATGCATTATGTCAAGGTTTACCGCTACAATCAGGGGAACTGCCATTAGCCACATGGCCGAGACGAGAAATGCCTTTGCGATCTGACAGCTTCTTCAAAGGACGGCCTGATTTGCTGTAAGACAAAACGCCATCCCAATAAGACAAATTATAACATATATGTTAAAATCAAAACACTGGTCAGGAAAAAAAATCGAGCACCTTGCATTCTTGTCAGAACCAGAGCGTGCATTTCGTACAGGTTTCATTGGCCCTACAGCATCCAACTTTTCTGTAGTTGGTGAAACGCTATCCCTAGAAAATGGTGACACCCTTCCACTTCGCCCTTGTCTCCTCACACCATCACCTATTTCTTCTTTGACAATAATTTTATTCTTTTTTATAGGTATTGCAGAAGGCCCAACATTTTGCCCAGAGCTTCCATCCTTCTCGCCCACATCAGCACTGCCAACACCCTTCTCTTTTATTCTAATTTGACCAGCACCAGATTCTTCACTTTCAGATAGTCTTGCAGGAGATGGAGCATTTTCAGATTTCGCTTTGGAGTTTTGGTTTCCACTCCCTGAACTCCTGGTGGGAAGAGAGGCACTGGTGGCACCATTGCTTAATCGGGGACTGAAATCTGAAGGAGACCCCCCTTCAGATTGCATGTGTACATCATCATGGCTTGATACAGGAATAAGATTGGTTCTTCTCGTCCTTTGAATTTTTTGTGGCCTTTGACCAACCCATTGAGTTATGGGTGGGGATGATGACCCTGCTGGCATGGATCGCTTCCGATTGCTAGTACCACCAATAGACGAGGTTCTGTTCCCAGCTTGTGGCTGTTCCCAGCTCTCCAGAGTTCCAGACATACGAGGGACACTAGAATTTGAGTTAGCTGCTACCATAGAGCCACTTCGTGGTGCTCTTGAGGCCTTCCCTTTTAATACTGGACTGGGACAAGTGGCATGGTTGTCTTCACGATTATTCATCCTGAAAGAAAATCCAGCAAAGTCATCATCAGAAAAGCATACAACCAAGAGCGCGAAAAGGGGATCTCCTATTGATGGGTCAGCAGTAAAACAAATACGCTTGCAGCTTCTAGAATAAACAGAAAATGATAGGCATATACCTAATATTTAATTTTCCCAAGGTCCGCTCCTTAATTGGCCCAACAGAGACATCCCTCGCGAGCATAGGTTTTTCTTGTTCACTTTTGAATGTTGTGCGTATGTTAGAACCAGCAGGAGATGATGTAGGATCTAATCTGTTACTGCTACCAGAAGCTCCTGATCTGTAATATTTTTAAGAGTAAAAGCCTCATTATATTTACAACTAATAGAAATATTAAAGCAAACTCAGTCCAGAAAAGATGATTCAAACCAAAGTCATCGCTCAAGTCACTAATACTGATTTGGATGGATAAAAATAAGTAGTAGAAAAACATTCAGGGTCATTCAAAGTTGGAACCAATAATAACACTGTAATCACAGAAGGTCGACAAAGAAAAATAGAACACAAGTGGAAGTCAGCCATGTAATTTGAACAACAAACATAGAAGATAAAAATATTACTCGTAAAAAAAATTGTACCATCAGACCAAAAAGGGAATGTAATTCAATAATTAGTTAAATGCCATAAATATCTCAATAGAAACAAACCGACCACTCAAAATTCAGACAAGTGGAAAACGGGCAAGTAACTTGAATGGCAAACATAGAAGATAAAAATTATTATTAGTAAAAGAATTTGTACCAGCAGACCAAAAAGGGAATGTTGTTTAATGATAAGTTGTTAAACGCCATAAATAGCTCAATAGAAACAAACAAACCACTCATAATTCAGCTAAGTAAAAATCACTTCGACGAATTACTTGAGCTTGGCTGATTATCCAAAATGTTCCAATTGTTAATAATTTGAAAAAAAGCTTGATCTATGTATGTCCTGCTCAAATTGATTCATCCCCTTCTCCATAAGTTATAATAAAGTAGATACAATAATCTTTTATGTAATAAAAGATGATTAGAGCTCTCTCTTGAATGAGAATGGACGTGTAGATTTACGAACATAAGAAACATCCACATAGATCAAAGATTGTCAGAAGTGATCAGAGAATAATTCCAAGAACACTCCAACAATGTACTTAAAAAATTTGACATAAAATCAGCCTCTCAATACAATTGATGTAGTTTGATTTGTAAAGTCAAGCTTTTGAAAACACATGGAATGAGTTTCAGACCACGTTATTGTAATAACAGCAAAACAAAGCAGCAGGACTTTGAAGGCAAAGACAGGTAGATAGTCAACATAATTGCAACCAACATTTAATTTTTGGCTGACCTAAAACTATGAGTGGATTCATTGGACTGCAGGCTAGATTCACTAGTGAGCTTATGATGCATAGTTCTTTTCGGCTCCCCATCATTGTCAACAGATCTTGGAAAGACAGCACCAACTGAGCGTTTCCTTTTCATTTTCTTGTCCCAGCCTTCTCCACCAGCAGGTAATCTCCTTATTTTTTCCTCAACAACATCAGAATCCACATTGCTATCCTTTAGCAAATCTCTTTCTTTTGCCACTGTCAAAGGCTGACGCAGTACTCCATTGTTCCTGACATCTGCCTGAAGGTGGATAAACAGTAGACTTTTTCATTACATCAATGAAATGAAACAAAATGAAACAGAAACAAACAGGATAAGAGGATAAATTGTGAATTGAACTGATTACAGCCCAAGAATGTCCACTGATAACTTATATCTCAAAGCTTTCAACTAAATTACTCTTAACAAAAGTAGGTATCCAGAAGTTGGCTTAATTGCATTATTTTCCTTTAATCATGTGAATTCATTACCAGATATATTGAATTTCCCAAGATAAAATGTGTGAGTTCACATGTGATGTATTTAAAGGCAATGTAGAAGAAAATATTGTTCTCTACTGGGCTCACCCCATTTACTAAGCTGATAACAGCGGAAGTAATGTGGCCGGCTCCAGTACACAAAAAAAGTCCGACTTAAAAGGAAAATTGCGGCTAGCTGATTGTATTTCTATGCAACATTAAAAGCAGCAAATGTTGAAAACATTAGAAAATTCAATGCAGTTACAAACCCGAGTTTCTGCCACTGATGTTCGTAAACGCTTATTCAGTCCATTCTTAGGCCGATCATCAAATTTCTGACTTCCAAATTCTGCAGGGTTCCGATGCATCAAAGATCCGATCTTCAAGGTTGAACCACTAGATCGTTCATTTGTCAGCATCTCATTCCGTTGCTGCTGCTTCTTCTCAATACATTTATTCAACTTATTTATATGCTCATCAATCTTTTTTCCTCTAGAACTGTCGAAATAAGAAAATATAGAATTCCATAATAAACACAAGATCTGAAGATGACAAGAAGTGGATGTATGTATATCTTGAATGTAGTGGGTTTTCAAGATAACACTTGTAAATTAACAGTTCAAGATAACCCTTTTACATTGGCAGAAAAGGTTGACCAACTTATGTATAGTTTCCTTTAAAAGCTATAGAAGCATATAACAAGAGATGCTAGAAAACTACAAGTAAATTTCCATTAATTGCTTAAATAACAAAATTTTTTAGGATCTTCCTCAGCACGACAAGACAAAAAAGATGAGGACATGAACATTTTATTACAATATACACAAACCCAAGCATCAGTTATATTTGGAAAGAGAACACCTTCATGACAAATTTTACCTGGCTTTGACGCAAGAATCGGCGACACTAGCTCTCAATCGCTTTAGTTCCTCAACAGCCCCTGAAGGTATATTCTTCACATGAGCGGTTCCAAAAGAGTTGTCTTCTGAACTACTTCCAACAGAAAACCCCAAAACCCTCCTAAAGTCACTTGACCGTGCATATTTTTGGTCCATAGAAATTGGCTCCAACGCTAGGAATTGAGACAATACATTCACATCTCCTGGGGATGTTACATTCACCCGAGAATTTGCCTTCCCAGAAGCAAAATTCCTGGTCTCTGTACCATCTCTGAAACTCGTAGACCTATCCAAAGTGGGAGCAGAGTAGCCTCTTTGCCCATTTGGGTAGTTGCCCACGAAACTGGAGTCGGGGCTGGCGGAAGTCAACTCAAATCTTGCATTCCCAGCCATTATGCGAGTGAAAATCTCATATCTATGGACTAGTTTCTCCTTGAAATTCCTTAAGCTACTTCAGCAGCAAAGTCAATCAGGTCTAATAGTAAGGAACAGTTAGAGCATCAGCTGAAAGCATAGTACAAATCAGTAATCAATATAAATTTTGGGGCATACACTGAGCAGAATGTCCACACTAATGGTCTGCACAAATTACAGCTGACGAAACTCAGATAGGAGAAAGTTCTTAAACTTGCATAACCAAAAACAACATTTCCATGAAGTATAATACAAGTTCGAAAGGGAAAAAAAAAAAAAAAAACCAACCACCAAACAAATCCCACGACTTTAAAAAAGGGAGAGAAAATGAGCAGATATATGCAGAAAACTAATTACAAAACAAGAATTCCAACACAACCCAATCTTAGTAAATTCTTCTTCAGTAATAAAATTAAAATTGAAACTGAAATAATGAAAAACCCCACTAAGTTCATCCAAAAACGAAAAATATTGAAGAAGAGATCAAGTAAGTACATTACTAACCACCCGATACCTCCAAGTTCCAAGGAAAAGGTAAACAGTAAATTCACATTTAAAAAGCGAAATAACACATAATCCACCCATCTAAACACTTCAAGATCTCATCCCAAGGCCGAAAAACCATAATTGAGCAAAAGTGCAAAATTAGGGTTTATCCCCAATTCTCCCGCTTCTTCAAAATTCAACAAAATTACCCAACTTCCCGCATAATTCAAACAGAAAAACTATTGAGTTAATCGCAGGAGTTCACCTTCATTCACCGATCCGGCGGGATCGAGGAGAGAGAAACGGTGGAAAGTGATGAAAAAAAGCAGTAGAGAGAGAAAAAGTAAAAGCCCCGAGAGAGACAACAACGCCGTAACGAAACTGGTTGTCTCTTTTAGAATTTCTTTTTTTATTTAGACGCTGAAATATTTGGGGGCGTATATATAGCTGGGACCCACTTACTACAATTTAGGGGTGAATAACAGAACGGGTTAGGTACTTAGGTGCAAGCAGCAAGTACAAGATGGGTATGTTTCTCTCGGAGGGAGACGATAAAATCAGGGGGATTTCTATTTTGGTACTTGATGTTATCTTTAAAATTTAATTCACCTTGAGTCTAAATGTATGAATCATACCCGAGAATGAAAATATCAAAAAAAAAAAAAAAAAAAAAAAAAAAAAAAAAAATATATATATATATATATATATATATATATATATATATTCTGATATATCCATTTCTGTGGTCACTCATGTCACGCCCCAATTTTAATACAAAATAATTTTACTAAAAACATTTATTTAATTATAAATGAAAAAGACGTGAACTAAATTTTTCTTTTTAAAACACAAAATCATAAATTAAGCAGCGATAGACTAAACAAGTTAAAACAAACCCTCAAAGATAAATTAACTTCAGAAATCAAAGTACCAAAAGATGAATAACCAACAATAAACCTCCCAAGTACGAGTTTGTTAAAGAAATAAAACTGTTTTGCAAAAATACTGAAAATCATAGTAGAAAGACATCCACCACTCCTCCTCGCCACCAGCTCCTCAATCTGAAAATGTTAAATGGATGGGGTGAGTATGCAAGCACACTCAGTGGGGTTAAGCTGTTCAAAGTTAAATATCAAACAGATTGTCAAACACATCAATGCAAACATGAATACATAACCATACATTGCCTCGTACTGTGTTTGTGGGCCGTCCCAAAGCCGTTTTAATGACTAAGGTATTCCCACACGTAAATTTCAATGAGCATTGCGGGCCTTCTCAAAGCCAATTTAATGACCCGATAATCCCGAGAACAACTTATATGGTCCCGGACCCGTGAACTAGTCCCTGGCTAAATTTCATAACATTTCATACATGGAATATAACACGTAGCAGACAAGTTCAACATCACGTAAAACATTTAACAGTGAACAACAAGCTCTACTAACCACTGTAGAGATGATTTAAATAGAAACCCCACCTCGTATGAATGTCGTGGATGAAGTGAATGCAATAACCCAATAGCCTACACCTCGCGATTACCGTCGCCTAAAATAGGTAATTAAATCTATTTAGAAAGAAAAAAAAAGAATCTCTAAATTAAATTCGAGAGCTTAAAATGTATCTCTAATTTGATATCTCCAACAAAATATAATTTAATCATATACTTAAACAAAAATTTCTAACCTGACCAATAATCCCACATAACCCAAAACTATTCGTTTAACACTAATCTGCAGTACATTAAGTTGATTAAACCTATTCATATATTTAATAAAATATTCGAACCTTCACAATATTGAAACCTGAACATATATACATAGTGAAATCCTACACATTCCACCCTATTCCTTATATATACTTCCTGGTAAAACAAATCACCTATTTAATTATAAATAAATAATTTTATCCACTAGTTTTGCAACGCAAACCGAGGTCATTTGCTCCATAAAAACAATCATCTACTTAATCCATTAAATTCAAACATGTATAGTATAATGCAAATATAAATATGAATCTGACCTTATCCCTGCAAACTTAATCAAACCTCACAAGTCTTCTTATTAAAGCTAATACTTAGGACTTGAACAACTAGGATCCCAAATTTAAAGAAGAACCGGTAAGAGCTCGGCGGCGCCAATCTATAAGGGCTTGTTTGTTTCCAGCTTACGAAGTCCGGATGGGGGATGGGCTTCCCCCCGTCCCGGCCATTTTTCGAATTTGCACATCTCATCCCCCATCCAAATACACATCCATCCCTATTATACACCTACTGTTGGTGAACGAATCTAATCGTAAGGATTAGTGGCTGTTTTAATCCGTTTTTACGTCACCAATCAATAACGTGTGATTGATTACCACCGTAAATGGTAAATCGGGGTATGAATTTATTGAATTTGTAAATTCGGTAGTCGAAATTGGACTTATTTCGTGTATGTGTGAGTTTGGGTGTGTTTGTGTGTATTTTTTGTCTGAAATTCGAAAATTATATAAATAAGCTGGAGAACAACTATTTATAGAGGCTAGCAAGCATGAGGTGCTACTGACTCTTGGTCTCCCTAGCTTGCATGCCTGACATATGTCCTTTGACCTTAGTTTGACCTTATCTAAGCTGAATCTTAGTTACAAAGTCTTCTTTTGGGTCTTATCTCGGACTCATTGTTGTTCGTCTAGGTCGGCTTGAATGATCTTGATGACCCTTCAACTGAAAGTTGTTCGCCTCTTGAGGGTGTACTTTGGAAGTTGTTCGCCTTATGGCTTTGGGATCTTTGTCCTTTGTTCACTTGTACACACTTCTTTGGCTGTTTGTTGTATCATAGTTTGACCAAGTTGTTCGTCATTGATGACTTCACAGTTGGCTCATTCTTGGTCTCGAGTCTTAATACCTATTCGCCCATTAGTTGTTCGTCGGGGGAGTTGTTCGTCACTTTATACACCTCTCAGATTGGTAGATGCACCCCAATGTTGATTATCTTTGTTTAAGCCCTTAACTCTTGTTCGCTTTATGCTGGATGATGTTCGCCTATCAACAATTGCC
The DNA here is from genome assembly GCA_947034835.1 of Ballota nigra. NCBI lineage: Eukaryota > Viridiplantae > Streptophyta > Magnoliopsida > Lamiales > Lamiaceae > Ballota > Ballota nigra. The sequence continues at coordinate 59,666,335 of OX344725.1, forward strand.
CCCTATCCTGACTAGATGTTGCATCAGACGAGCAACTTTGTGGCGAGCAACTGTAGTTAGGATATTGTTCTGGTCAAGACTTGGACGAACATCATCTTTGTGACGAGCAACATCGGGATAACCGTTCCGTCTTCCCATGATCTGGGGAGATCACGAAGATGACGCCAGCGCAATGATTGCGCGCCGTTCACGCGCGAACAACTCCGAGGCCACGCGCCCCTATAATTGTTTATAGGTCCTTCAACTTGTGGGTTAGCTAGGAGTTAACCCCGTTTTCTCTCCATTCGGCCCCTGAGTTTTCGAGAAATTATATCTGGGACCCCGTTTTTGCTTGGGGTATAAATAGTGGGAAAACTGAAATTTTTCCCACTTTTCCCCCTCTTGCAACAGTGCTCCGGCGAATTCTACTTTCCTCCGGCGATCCCAAGCTTTCCGACGTCCGTCCTTCAGCGTTTGGCTTCAAATTTCAACTCCCAGGTAGTTACTCTTCTTCTCCTATCTTCTTCTTTACTTTTTCTCTCGAAAACGCCATCGCCGTCGTGTGGGTTCGAGCACCACCGTCTTCTCCGGGATAGCGCCGCCGTCTGCAACTCTTTCTACCGCCGCTTGGATTTGTCTTCCTCTTCCATGTCTTCGCACTCGAGCAATAAGACTGAAGAGACCTTAGACCCACTTTTTCCAGTTGCGGTCCCAATCGATCAACCTCCCTTCGAGATTTCTTCGGCGTCGGATCTTCACGTGGATTCAGTTGTTCGCTCTGTGGAGGACACCGGTGTGGGCCCATCTGGGAGAGAACTAACGGTTGCGGCGAACAACAATCGGGACGAAAGCTCTTCGTCTTCTGCCGAATTTGAAGATCCAGACCTTAACGAACTTACTCGCGAGTTCTTGGAGGGTATCAATTTCCCATCCCCAAAGATGCGGGAAAACGAGATCCCAGCCGGGGTTGCTCGACTATTCGAATGGCGAACATATGCTGAAAGGTATGCGAACAACTTTCCCCGTCCCCAGAGGGAAATAATGGATAAGGTGAAAACTGAATACCAGGCGAGCAAGATAAAAAGCGTTGTTCGCGAAGATGAACTGGACTCTATCCGGAAGGACTACAAAATCCCATACGATATTCACCTGTGGGCCCCCCGGAGAAAGGAAATAGCTGATCGCCCACCCCCCGGATGTACGGCGATCAACCTTCACACCTTGATTGCCGGATTAAAGCTGCCTCTTCCACCCGTTGTTGGTCGATTCCTGGAGGCGACCAACTTGGCCATCACCCAAATTACTCCAATTGGGTGGATGAACCTTTTAGGCTCTATGTGCCTGTTCGCCTTGGAGGGGTATGTTGATCGGATCACTGCGGAAGAGATCAACTACTTGATGACAATTACAAGCTGCCCCTTGGGAGAAGAAGGCTATCACTATCTCAAGGCAAGAACTGGGTTGAAAATGGTGGAAGAGGTGCCGAACAAGGTTCGTGACTGGAAGCAACACTTCTTCTGGATCGGGGGTGATTGGCGAGCATCTTCTGGTCCACACGGCGGCCCTGGACGAATAAATTCTCCAGCAGCCTATGGAAAACTGAAACGTAAGTTTGTTTCTTGCTCGCCTTTGGGCTAAGTAGTTCTAATTTAACTTTTCTTGTTTGTTCGCAGGCCCTCGTCTACCCAAGTGGAATTCGAAAGAGGAGGAGTTGAGCTCCGAGTTCTTGTTTACTTCGTGCTTGGTCGGCCTCCGCAATAGGGCAGATAGGACTATTGACTATCTTTGCCGAGCAAGGTGTCAAAGAGCTGCTCGTCTCTTGACTTACCCTCACCACCTGGAGGCTCAAGCTGAGGTGCCCCCAGGTATGAAAATTTCTAACTCTCGGTTCAAACTTTGTTCGTCATTATCTTGTTTAACTTGCTCGCCTAATTTTTTTTTTTTTTTTAGCCGAGCAAGTAACAGTTGTCGTTCCTCCAAGTTACACTCTCCTTGAGCAAAGGGTCCTTGTAATGGGGCCGCCAAAGGGGAAGAAAAGGAGAGGTGACCCTCCTCAAGCGGTGCTCGCCATGTCGAACAAGCCTGAGGGGGCTAGAGTTCCGAGACAGGCTGCCCCCCCAGTCCAAATCCGGTCCCCTCCCGTTTCCCCTCCTCATGGGGGGAAACGTTTAAAGAAAGCTGACGGGACTCCCTTGTCCCACGATGTCCCTGGCAAGGGGAAGGAGAAAGTGGGTCACAGTCATCCTCGTCCAGAGGGGGATGCTGTTCGTCGCTCTACTGAGCCTGTGGAAAGAACAGGCAAAGCGAGCAAGGATTCTACCTCTGGTCGCGGCCCTGAGGATCTCACCCATCTGGGTTGGGATGAGCGAAAATTCAAGGAGTAAGTCCACATTAGCTTCTGCCGAACAAGTTTCATCATCATATTTTATTATTCTTCTAAGTATTCTTTCCTTTCTTGTTCGCAGATATCGTGCTGACGATTATCCTGGTCGAGCAAGTGTCGTACATCAGTACGCTTGCTCGAAAACTCCCGTTAACATAAGGGAGATTCCTGGCGAGCATGTTCGCAAGGCGACGGAGTTGGTCGCCCGAGCCTGGACGCGTCCCCTGGACAAAGCCATCCTCCAACAGGGGCAAATGGACAATCTCCATCTCTCAATGATGCTCGTCGCCAACGGCCTCGTTACTGCCCAGAGGGCAATTGCCCAAGTTGCCGAGCAAGAAGAGTCTGCTCGCCTTTATGCGAATACTGCTCGGCAGCTTACTGAAGAAAAGGATGGCCTGGTCGGCCAATACGAGGCCAAAATTGCTCGCCTCAACAAACAGATCAATGTTTACATTGATGCTGAGCACAAGCGCCTTGAAGAGATTCAAGTCTTGTCCAAAGAGCTGAAGGACAAAGAGGCCCTGCTTGGGGACAAGGAGGTTTTGCTCGGTGAGGGGGAGAAGAAATTGACCGCGGCTGAACAAAGAATTGTTGAGCTTGAGGCGGAGAATGCTCGTCTCCGGGAGGCAGAAGCCAACCTCTTCACCCGCGAGCAACTTGAAGAGGAGGTTCAAGCTCGCACCGGCCCCATCTCCAACCTTGGATACATTTGTGCCTACGCGGACAGCATCCGCACGGCTGATGCCTATGATTACAAGGACATGGTGGAGGAGATGAGCAAGGATTTAAACGAGTTCCTTGAGAACTATCCTCCGCCGAACAACGTTAAAATCCAGTTGGCGGACTTGGCTGTGCTAGGGGTTAAATTTGATAAACTTGACCCCAGTATCACCATCACTCATCCTCCACCAATTGTTGATGACGGCGAGCAGGAAGAGGAGCCGGCTGCCGCGGGCGAGCAAAATGCCGAAGAGATTGAGCGGAAGGCTGCGGAGGACTTGGCCCAAGATTTAATTGTTGACCCTCCTGCCGAGCAAACTCAAGATCCTCCTCCAGCCGAGCAGCAATAGGCCTTAGACTTAGCTTTTTTCTTTTCTTCTTCTTTGTAATAGTTGTTCGCTCCTTTTGTAGTACTTAACTTCTTGAATCATTGTACTATTTTTGAGGCTCAATGCCTTTGATTAATGGATGTCTTTCTTTTGTTCGCTCATTTTCTTATATATGTTAATTGCCTTTACATTTCTGTCAATGCCTTTACAATTATAACATATAGTGTTGGGCTTTTGTTCGAATTGAACTTTGCCTTTAGTGGAATCAGGGTTCAGCCTTAGGTTCTGTTCATTTTAAAAAACGAACATCCTTTAAGTGGCTTTGGTCCTTAGGTTCTGTTCATTTGTAAAACGAACAACCTTTGAATGGACTTGTACCTCGAGCTTTTGGACTTTTTCCTTTGCTGACGAACAACTACTGTATTTACATTTTGAACAAATTACAAGTGTTATAAGACTGTTCATCACTTACATATACAATATGACGAACAACTTTGAACATAAACTAAAAACTTGCTCGCTTATAAATTTTTGCCGAGCAACTCTATTCAAGACGCAGCACCAGACTATACAAATGTGGCGAGCAACTTTTTTAATATACTTAACCAAATTTTCAAAAAATTATGCAAGTTTTTGATCCTTGATCCATTCCATTTGCTTGATTCACCCTTTTGCTTGATTTACTTCATTCGCCATACTTGCCCCCAAGATAATTGTTCGCCCATTTATTGATAGTACTTCTTGAGATGTACGGCATTCCAGGAGTATGAGGCCGGCTTGCCTTCCATATCTTCGAGATCGTATACGCCATTTACGAATTTTTCCGTTATACGATATGGGCCCTCCCAAGCTGGTCCCAGTACTCCTGAAGATTGGGCGAGCAGTTTTCTTAGAACCAAATCTCCAACTCTGAATTCCCGGACTTTTACACGGGAATTATAATAACGCTCCGCTCGTTGCTTGTATGTTGCATTTTTTAACTCAGCATTTAATCTTTTTTCTTCGAGTAAATCCATTTCAGCACTTAGAGCAGAATTATTTGCTTGTTCATCAAAGTTGGTCGTCCTAATCGTACTGGTCCTTAACTCAATAGGTATTACTGCTTCTGTTCCGAAAGCCATAGCAAAGGGTGTTTCTCCGGTGCTAGACCTGGGAGAAACTCTGTATGCCCACAAGACTTCCGGGAGTTCGATAGACCAACCACTTTTGCTCTCCGCCAGTCTTACTTTTAATGTATGCTTGATTATCTTGTTCACAGCTTCAACTTGTCCGTTTGACTGGGGATAATAAGGTGTGGAGTAATGTTTTTTGATCCCCCACTTCGCACAGAATTCTCTCAACTCTTGTCCATCAAACTGTGGACCATTGTCTGTCACAATTGCCTGTGGAACTCCGAAACGACAGACAATGTTCTTCCAAATAAAGTTGATCATCTTCTGCTGCGTGATGTTCACCATGGCCTCTGCTTCTGCCCATTTAGTGTAATAATCGACTGCTACAACGGCAAATCGAACATTTCCTACTCCAGCCGGGAAAGGACCAATGATGTCCATCCCCCATTTTGCAAAAGGCCATGGGCTGTAGACTGACACGAGCTCCTGGGCCGGGGTATGAATATTCGGGGCAAAAATCTGACACTGATGGCAAGTTTTTGCTTTCTTGATCGCATCCTGACGTAATGTCGGCCAATAATACCCTTGCCTGATGGTTTTGTACGCCAAGGCTTACCCCCCAGTGTGATTTCCACATACTCCGGCGTGAATTTCTTCGAGTACTGCTTGCCCTTGCCCCCTAGGCAAACACTTGAGAAGTGGGACTGATATTCCCCTTTTGAAGAGTTGCTCGCCCACCAGAGTATATCTGGCGGCTCGCTTTACTAGCTTGGCAGCTTCAAAAGGATTGTTTGGTTTTTCCCCACTTTTCAAGTATTTGACTATACTTGTTCTCCAGTCTTCTTCACTGGTTTGATCGTCGAGTTGGTTGACATTATAGCTTACTGTTGATGGATCTTTCATCTTTGTTACTATAATATCTGCCAACTCTACGGGGCCTTCACTTGTTGCTAGCCGAGCAAGCGCATCTGCTTGAGTGTTGCTCGTCCTTGGAATTTGCTGTATGAAAACTTGCTGCAACATGGACATCAGGTGAGCAACAATCCGTTGATACTCGATCATGTGATCATCTTTTGCTTCGTATTCACCTCGGACTTGGTTCACGATCAATTGTGAATCGCCAAATATTTGCAAGCGTCTGACACCAACTGCAAGAGATAGGTGGAGACCAGCAATAAGAGCTTCATACTCAGCTTCGTTGTTGGTTGCCATGAAACCAAATCTGATTGCCGAGGTGAATACTTGTCTATCTGGGCTGATTAAAACTACTTCTGCCCCCGAGGCTATATTGGTTGATGATCCGTCCACATAGAGATGCCAAGGATGATCAAGTCCTCTCGTCGGATCTGGTGGGAAAGTTAGTTCGACTATAAAGTCGGCTAATGCTTGCCCTTTGATCGCTGTTCGAGGAGCATAGGTCACCCCAAATTGGCTAATCTCCAGTGACCATCTTAAGAGACGACCTGCAGTATCGGGGCGATGGAGAATTTGCCTGAGCGGGAAAGTTGTTAGAACTTCGACTTGATGGTCAAAGAAGTATGGTCGTAACTTTCTCACGCTCATAACCAAAGCATACACCAGCTTTTCGATTGGAGCATATTTGATCTCTGCTTCGTGTAAAGCCTGGCTGACGTAATATATAGGTTGGTGAAATTTGCCGTCTTTGCGCACCAAAACAGAGCTGATGGCAACTTCTGATGCGGCTAAGTATAGAAAGAGCTTTTCTCCTGGGATTGGTTTTGATAGGATTTTGACATCTCCCAGGTATTCTTTAAGTTGATCGAAGGCCGCTTGGCAGTTGTTAGTCCATGCAAACTTCCCCTTCTTGACGGCCTCGAAGAATGGACGGCACTTGTCCCCTGACCTGGATATGAACCGGTTCAATGCTGCTAGGCACCCGGTGAGTCTTTGCACTTCTTTCACCGAACGTGGTGGTTGCATATCCATGATGGCTTTAACCTTTGAAGGGTTGGCCTCAATTCCCCGCTGGCTAACAAGATGGCCCAAGAATTTCCCTGAGTGAACTCCAAAGCTGCTCTTCTTTGGATTCAACTTCATATTATAGTGTCGAAGAATTTCGAACACTTGAGTCAGATGTTGAAGATGGTCTTCCTTCTTGGGACTTTTGACTACGATATCGTCTACATAGACTTCAACCGTGTCTCCAATTTGTTGATCAAACATCTTGTTCACCAGCCTTTGATAAGTTGCCCCGGCATTGATGAGGCCGAAGGGCATTCTCTTCCAGCACAGCAAGTTTTTGTTAGTGTAAAAAGCTGTGCTTTCTTGATCGTCAGGATGCATTGGGATTTGATGATATCCTGCAAAAGCATCCATAAATGTTAGCATTTCGTGACCCGCAGTGCTGTCCACCAATTGATCGATGTGCGGGAGAGGAAAGTTGTCCTTCGGGCATGCTGCATTCAGATCTGTAAAGTCTATGCATAGCCTCCAGGTTCCGTTTGGTTTCCTCACGAGTACTGGGTTTGCTACCCATTGTGGACAGAGTGCTTGTCGAATGAGATCGTTGTCTAGCAACTTCTTAACTTCTTCATTCAAGGCTTGGTATTTGTCTGGGCCGTACTTCCTTCGCTTTTGATGGACGGGCTTTCTTGCTTGATTTATGTTCAGCTTATGACAAGCATGTTTTGGGTCTATCCCTACCATATCTGCGTGAGACCAAGCAAAGACATCTAGATTCTTGGTGAGGAACTCTTTCATTCGGGATCTGTAAGGCTCTGGGAGCTCAGATCCTATGAATAATTCAAGATCTTCGTTGTTAGGATTAACTTTGAACGCCTCCAGCTCTTCGACTGGAGTTGCTCGTCGTTTTTGTCCCTTCCAACGGGGATCAAGTATGGGTTCCTCAGGGTTGGAATCATTTTCGATGTTCATGGGCTCTGCCCCCAGGCGGGGTTCTAGATCATCAGTTGGCTCCGTCCCATTGTTGTTCGTTTGTACTTGGCCCTCCAAGTCCCCCACTGAGGGTTGTTCGTCATCACCCCTTTGTTGTTCGTCAGATGGAGGTTCCTCGCGGGTGGTAACGAGTTGTTCGTCTAACACTTGTTCGTTTAAGTGTTGTTCGTCCGTATCCATGTGGTCGTCTATGTCCATCGTTTTGTTCAGCATTGATGGTTCGTCGACGGGATAACTTGTTGCTTCCATCATGGATATTTGTACAAATTTTGCTCGTAGTTGTTGAATGCATTCTCGTGCTCTCCGTTGGTCTCCTTTAATTGTGCCTGCTCCACTAGCTGTTGGAAATTTCAAACAATAGTGGTAAGTGGAACATGCAGCTTTAAATTCATTGAGAAAAGGTCGGCCAAGAAACCCGTTGTAGGTCGACTCCTGGTCTACAACCAAGAAATCTACCATTCTTGTTATATTTCTTTCGGGTTCATTAGCCGTTACAAGTTGTACTGCTAATGTTACAATTCCCAACGGTGTTGTCACAGCATTCCCGAAGCCTATGATTCTATGTGTTGTATTCCGAACATAACCCGAATAATCTCCCAGATTATCGAGGGTCTTCTTGAATAAGATGTTGGTGTAGGCTCCGGTGTCCACCAACAGTCTGTGGACTCTGGTCCCCATAATCTTTGCACAGATTACGAGTGAGTCATTGTGCGGAGTTAAGACGACTTCAAGGTCTTTTTCGGTGAAAGTTAATTCTGCCGTTTGCATGATAGACGGCTTAACTCCCATTTCTTGTACTTGGCCAATCGCTCGTAGCTCCGCTTTCCTCTTCAGATTAGAGTCGGGTGGTTGTCCATCAAAACACCCTCCCGCGGGACCTGCGGGTTCCATCATGAAAAGATCTTCTAAAGGTTGAGCTGGAATACTGGGAACTGGTCGCCCGGGTCTGTTGTTTCTCTGAGGTTGACCATCCTCTTCGTCTTCCGAGTTGTTCTCCCGGGTTCTCTTCCCAGGTTGCCTTTTAACGAAATCGGAGAGCTTTCCCTCCTCATAAAATCGCCAGAGTTGCTTAAGCAAATCTCTACACTCACTCGTAAAATGCCCCACACTTTGATGGTAGGCACAATACTTGTTTGGGTTGAGTTTGCCAGTATCCTGACGGATTTTACGTGGCGGGGAAAGCAACTCTTTCTCCTTTACGCTTTCATACACAGTATCAACTGATACTGTCAACACTTGGTTCAGTTTTTCCTTCAAATCCGATCCTTCGGTGAATGCTTTCATATTTTTTGGGACCCTGTAGCTTGTCCCGACAGGCTTTTTGTTATTCTCCTTAGGATCAGCTTTGTTCTCCCCCAAATTTGTTTGTAGGGCCTCGTGCATGGAAACGAAAATGCCAGCTTGGTTTCTGAACTCGGCATAAGTCTTTGGGCACTTTAGACGTACCTCCTTCCATAACTTCGACCCTTTTTTCAATCCGGCCATCACAGCGACGATCTTTGTATCTTCGCTCACTGGTTCTCCTTCTAGCAAAACTTTATCGAATCTTTCCATAAACGTCCGATCAGTTTCATCATCATTTTGCCTCAAATCTGACAGCCGGTGTTTTTGGGAAAGATACGACCCCGCCGTTGAAAAGTGAGAAAGAAATTCTCGACTTAGTTGGACGAATGAGTGGATTGATGCCGGTGGCATTGATGAAAACCACTTGTGAACCCGATCGCCCAATGTTAAAGGAAAATTCCGGCATTGGGTGGCATCGCTGGCTCCTACGGAGACCATGTAGTCCGTATACTTCGTTAGATGGACCCGGGGGTCGGCGATGCCTTCATATTGAATGCTAGCCGGAAATTGAATTTTTTTTTGTATCGGGGCCTTCAAAATGTGAGCTGCCAAAGGTGAGGATGGCATGCTGGTCGATCCCATCCCCCTCTGTTGGTCTAGTTGCCCCTGCATGTTCTCCACAGCCCTCCTTAGGCTTGACAATTCATCAAGAGGTGCCCCCTGACTTGGAGGCTGTTCGGCGAGCAAAGGCATTAACCTTTCTGCTCGTCGCAGTCCCTCGCTTGGAGTGGGCACTTCCTAGGCTTGCCTCCTAATGTTGTTCGCCGCATTCGGCCCTAGGCGCCTAAAGGCTGACTGGGAGAGTCTTTCATGGACTGATGGGCGAGGCTGTTCAAAAGTTGCTCGCCCATCTTTTGCTCTCCGGCGAGCAGCTTCTTGTTGGGGTTGGCTAAGCCTGTCTTGGGCACTAGAACGCGTTGTTCCATGACTAGACATAGTTGTTCGTCCGCGACCAGACTCAGCCTGTTCTTCTCGTTGGTCGACCACCTTGGCCTTTCCCTTATTCCGTCTGACTTGGGCACTATCAACCTCTCGCTGTTCGCCCCTAGTAGTCCTGGGTCTAACAACCTCCAGGGACTTGTCCCTTGGCCTTGCTTGTGTTGGCCTAATCTGCTCTTGTTGCCTCTGGAGGGCCTGGAGAGCAGCTATGGTTTTAGCCAACTCGTTGGGGTTGTTCGCCAAAGCCTCCATCTCAGGGGGGAGGTTATGTGTTATGGCTGTATGTTGCGACCTGTTCGCATGTCTCGGGTCACAGTCCTGGTGGTCGGCCGACGTGGCCCGGGTCTGAGATGGTCTTTTTGACAAACGTGATCCTTGGGTCTCTTTAGATTGAGGCATTTCAATTTAAATTACTTCTTAATTTATAAATTGAAGAACACCAAGAACACTTTTGTTTGTATCTTCAAATATTTCTTGAGATTTCTTATGAATCTTCAAGTTTTCAACTTGAAGTTCTTGTGTAATCACACTAAACCGGAGGTTCGGACCCTCCTTCTAGCGCCAAATTGTTGGTGAACGAATCTAATCGTAAGGATTAGTGGCTGTTTTAATCCGTTTTTACGTCACCAATCAATAACGTGTGATTGATTACCACCGTAAATGGTAAATCGGGGTATGAATTTATTGAATTTGTAAATTCGGTAGTCGAAATTGGACTTATTTCGTGTATGTGTGAGTTTGGGTGTGTTTGTGTGTATTTTTTGTCTGAAATTCGAAAATTATATAAATAAGCTGGAGAACAACTATTTATAGAGGCTAGCAAGCATGAGGTGCTACTGACTCTTGGTCTCCCTAGCTTGCATGCCTGACATATGTCCTTTGACCTTAGTTTGACCTTATCTAAGCTGAATCTTAGTTACAAAGTCTTCTTTTGGGTCTTATATCGGACTCATTGTTGTTCGTCTAGGTCGGCTTGAATGATCTTGATGACCCTTCAACTGAAAGTTGTTCGCCTCTTGAGGGTGTACTTTGGAAGTTGTTCGCCTTATGGCTTTGGGATCTTTGTCCTTTGTTCACTTGTACACACTTCTTTGGCTGTTTGTTGTATCATAGTTTGACCAAGTTGTTCGTCATTGATGACTTCACAGTTGGCTCATTCTTGGTCTCGAGTCTTAATACCTATTCGCCCATTAGTTGTTCGTCGGGGGAGTTGTTCGTCACTTTATACACCTCTCAGATTGGTAGATGCACCCCAATGTTGATTATCTTTGTTTAAGCCCGTAACTCTTGTTCGCTTTATGCTGGATGATGTTCGCCTATCAACACCTACACCCTTATTTTCACATAACTCAATATCTATAAAATCAACTTTATCTTTTCACATTAAATATATATTTTATTAATCTCTATCTTCTACTTTATAATACACCATCAATTAAATTAGTATAATATTTATTTTAAATTGTTTACAAAAAAATCCAATGAAAACATATTAATATTAAATATCCATGAAATTAATTGTTATTTTCATTAATTATGCCTATCATATAAATAAATGCATCTTATAAAAAAATTGTATTGTATATCTATCCATTAAAACAATGATTATTTATTTTATTTTATAATTCATTATTAGACACAAAATTTAAAAATGAATAAAAATAATATTATGAATCTTAAAAAAAAGAATAAAAATGATATTATGAATCTTTCTAAGACGACAGACAAGCTAAAATGATTTTATAATTCATTATGAATCTTTTATTAATTCAATTGTTTTGTGTTTTAATTCAATTCAAATAATATAATATAATCAAATAATTATATAATTATACATAATAATATTAATTATTTTATATTACAATTCAACACAATTATTCAATCATTACCTCTTTAATAAATAATAATATAATAATACATCATCATTATTGATTTGACATAAAACCCCATCCACCCCTACTACATCCAACCCAAAACAAACAAAGGATTACTATTCACAGGATTTCGCCCATCCACTTTTTTTCCCCATCCGGATTTCCCCCATCCACCTCAAGACGAAAACAAACGTGACCTAAAGTTACGTCTAAATCCTATTTATATATATATACCGTACTAAAACCCAAGTCACAATTTAATTTTAATGCTAATAAATATTGAGTAGTTAAAAACAATTCAGAATCATTTCCAAAGGAAATTATTAATTTAAAGCAACATGTGTTTGTAACCAATTTGAACTGCAAATTAAAACGTATATATTCAAACATTAAAAGAAGGAAAATAGTTACCGAATAGATTTGAAGAGAACCACAGAAAAGAAGTTAGGTATAATTTTCTTCAATTTCTTCAAAGGAAACTTTCGGCCAAATTGTATTGATCAAGTATTTAGGGTGAGAGACTTGCTTAGAGGAAGAAGTATGTTTTCTATGATTTACTTTGAAAGAATGACCGATTAATAAAGACGTGGAGAGGAGAATTTTGTTGAGAAAATTTTGGGATAAAAATTAGATCATGTTTACGTGGTCTTCGTACTTTGAATTTTAAAACCAACTGCAGTAGAAATTTTAGGAATGGGATATACATGCTTATCTATATAAAATACTAGAGTGTACCACGCGAATTTCGCGTACTGAAAAAATATATTATATTTATTTTCTGTAGACATTTAATATAAGAGTATTTTTGTTTAAAAAATTTCGAGGTATATACAATAAATTATGAGGTTTGTTTAGTTGTGGCCCGTGCCCTTCACTAAACCCTATATGTATATCCTACAAACTAAATAATTAAAAAAAACAAAATTCACATAAACTAAATAATGTTGTTTTCTAATTTTTTTTTAATAATAATTAATTTCCATTTCAATATTGAATAATTTATAAATTAATCAACATTATTAGTTATTGGGAGTATACGGTAAGAAATTAATTTATATAAGAAACAATACAAAATTTGAAATAAACTTTAACGTTACAAATACCTGTTCATCGATCAAAATGAGTTCCAAGTAGAACTTGTCTCTATTAAAATCATTAAAAAATATTGTCCAACTTTTTCAATCATAACTTTAACAGTCAATTTTTGGCTCTCACTCTTTATATTAGAAATCAGAGAAAATTGAGGTGTCATACTCTTGAAATCTAAAATGAGATTTAAATTACAACAATTAAACCATCATAATTATTCAGATAAAAATATATGGTATAGTCAAATCTATTATTTTTGCACATGAAGAATATTTAAACTGAACGATGTAGAGCATAAATCAATAATCATTATTACATTCATATTGATATTGATATTTAAATCTAATCAAATTGTGAGCACTTAAAATGATGAATTTAATTATAAAATAAATATACTAATGACAATAGATATATAACTAACCAACAATTGATGGGAGAAATCTCAGCAAAAGAGTGGAACAAATGAAACTTTGATGTGAAAAAATGAAATACAATATGCTCTTATTTATAATAAAAAAAAATGCAATATTATATCTTGTCCATAATAAGAATATATCACATAAGAATATTTTTTGGAATATATAACTATATACCTTTTATTTTAGGAAAAAATAATCGAACATTATATTATACTATATATACTAACTCAAACTTAGAAATGATAAATTTAGATTCATTCAATAAGTAGATCATATTTAATTACATTAAGGTTTGGAAAAAATATGATTTATAATAAATTCTAAAAATAACTAAATAAGAAAATGGAAAAAATATCTATTTGCATTAATTATACATATATAAATTAATGGTTTAGATTTAATGATATAGAACGAAGGGTCGGGATTAAAAGTTTAACCAACTTTTAATGAGAACGCAGTATTTCAAAATAGAGAGATTTGAGACATGCCACATCAGCCTAAGAATAAGGTGGTGTTGACACATCATCTTGGAGAGGTTTGAAAATATATTATTATAAGATATATTTTTACTTTATTTTAGTAATTAAAGAATAGTTCATTTTATAAGTATACGAAATATTAATTACTTATACACATTTAAACATATTCAAATATTTAGAAAGAGGATTAAAACATTTCTTGTTTATAACTTTTGAAAATAATGATAATAATAAATAAATAATATTAATAATAATATTAGTTTATGTACATATTTTATTTTATTATAGTTTAAGGAATTTAATACTCCTGTGTGCTACAACTTGTTGTTTACCAAATATATTTTGCTGGGATTGGATGGCTATTTATTAAAGCTTTGGTAAAAACACCAAATGATTGGGTTCTTAAATGCTAAAATGAATGCTTGGATGAAGAAATGCTTTAAATACTTAAGAACACTAAGAACACCAAGAATTGCCAGGGGTTGTTAATCCCTAGACTTGAATGAGTATGTGTATTGATTATATTGAGAATGATTGAACCTTTTTTTTACATTACAAGTGTTGGGGTATTTATAGTTTTCTCACTATAGGGGTATGTTGGTCATTTCCGGCCTCTCGGGGGACAGGTGCATTAAATGCCTTCTGCCTCTAAAGACGCGCGGGCTCTGATGTGTCAGGGCTCGCAGGCGGCCGGCCACTTGGGTGTCGACGCGTGTCCAAAAAGGACGATTCTCTGACGAATTTCCTCATTTGGATGGAATATTCTCTGTTGCTGGGTACGGAGGCGGCCTTTTTCTTCCTTGGGAGAGGATCTTGCCTGATTCTGTCACGTGCTCAAGATCCCTCTTGCCGGCCGGGGGCCTCGAGTGATCGGATGCCGGTCTCCTGGCGGACACCGAGGTCGGAAAATGTTCCAACCAGTCGGTCGCGTCCGGGCGTCCTCTGCTGGACTTCACTGATCATGGCCGGGCCGGACCGGCCACGGCAGGGCTTTGATGTAGCTGCGATCAACGTGGACGGACGTCCCAGGTAGGTTTCCGGCCTCGCTTTCGCGGCCGGAATCTCGTGTTCGGAGCCCGCTGAGGTCGGATTCAGGCCGGCCAGGTCGTTCCCGACCTCGGGGTATCTTCTTGCCTTTTCAGGCTTTCTTCCGGCCGGATCCAATGCTCGGTCCGAAACGGTCACAACAATTGCCCCCCAGCTCGTTTCTCAATTTGAGGGGCGAGGTGGTCGTTTATCGTTTCTTATTGGTGCCGGCCTGGATCCGCCCGGGGTGATCGGAGATCGGCCAACGGTTAGGAGATGGTTGAGGTGACGTATGTTGTCAGGCGACGCTTCGGGTTTCGCGCACTAGCCTGACGTGACGTGATGCGACTCCTCGAATCCCGTTCATTTAATGCGCGCCTAGTACGAGGCGTCTGGCGCTGAAACCGTCGTTTCAAATTCTTGCTTCTAGGCCCCTATGCCTAGAAACTTATTTCGCCGTAGGTCCCTGCCCCATTCTTATAAATAGGGGGGTTATTCTCTTATTTTGGACTTTTGCTTCTTCACTCAAATTGCAGCGTTTTCTTTGGCGATTTCCGGCGAGTTCCTTGCGGCGGCGACGAGTTTTGAGCGGCGGCGACTGGTGGCTTTGCTAAGGTAAAACTTCGACTTTTTGCAATTTGCATTTCTATCTTCAGTTATGGTGCGACGGTGGGCGGGTCCTCCGCCTGGACAGGGAGGAGGTGCCTCCTCCAGCGGCGGAGGCGGCGGTGCTCATCAGCGCTTGTTTGATGAGGGGGGAAGCTCTCGCGGCGCGAGTGGTGCTTCCCCCTCACGCTTGGCGGGCTCAATATGGGCGCACGACGATGATGGCTTGGATGCCCTATTCCCGAGCCCGGGACGATCGCTGCTGGGCGAGGGTGACCGGGAGGGGGTTCCCGTGGCGACCGAGAGGTGTGGAGTGGGAGGAGCGGCCCGGCCCGTGGGGGACAGAGATCCCCTCGACGACCTCTTGGAGGAAGATGAGGAGGAAGGCGGCCGTAGAAGCGGCGACGATCTGGCCAACAACCAGCTACTAAAAAACCTCGCAGCCGAGCAGATTAAAGAGAGGCTCGGGATGGCGGCTGAGACCTCGGGGTCGGATACGGAAGTGGAGGAGAGGCCGGCCGCCGTTGGTCGAAGCGTGAGCCAAGATCGGCAAGGCCAGGTCAGACGGGCTTTTCGGCTATGGTTGGAGTACGTGGACAAAAAAGACGACGTCGCGTCTCTCGAGTATGATTACGAAGAATATTCGGACCATTATCCGCGAGGGCCGACTGTCCGCCATCCGGCTACTATTCGGATAGCCGATCTGGAGGAGTCCCATAGGTGGACCATCGGCCAATTCCAGAGTAAGGTGACCCAGCGTTACCTCGACGACGCCCGGGCCGGATGAGAGATTCCTTTTGATGTCGACCTCTACGCGCCGGAGCCAAACGAACGGGCGGACCAGCCTCCGCGCGGAATGGTGGCCATGACCCAAGACATGATGGAGGTCGGTCTGCGCTTCCCTCTACATCCGGCCGTCTCTTATCTGCTAAATTTCTGGGACCAGGTGCCCATCCAGCTTCTTCCGAACGCGTGGATGATAATTGTGAGCGTTATGGCTCTGTTTGGCAAGAACCGACTTTACCGGATGCCCACCCCTGGAGAGATGACTTATCTCTATCGGGTTCAAAGTGAGCGGAGTGGGACCGGTGAAGTCTATATACAGACGAAAGGGCCGAAGCTGGTGACCGGCCTGCCCAGTAAAGGTCGGAATGACCGGAGGAAATGGTTCTTTGTTGGCGGGGCTTGGAAGACCGGGTATCCTGACGGAACGGAGATCAACGTTCCGACCAATATCCGCCCTAAACACCCCAGTAAGGAATTTTTATTTTATATTTGAAAAAAGTACTGATCTAATCTTTACTTTCCTTCGCAGGCTATCCTTGTCCCACTGATCGTGAGTTGAATTTCGACTTCGCGGTCGTTAGAGAGCGGATCTTGTCCCTGTCGGCCTCGGAACGGAATCAAGCAGTTCTTCGGACGAGAGAAGCCAGGATCGCCGGTCGGTTCTTCCAGTACCCTCGTCATATAAAGTTGACGGGTAAGTGACAAATGGATGACCGGGGGTCCGGTCCATAAGTTATATTATTATTATTATTATTTATTTATTATTTTTTTTTTTAAACACCTCGGGATTTGACCTTGCAGTGCCAGACTTTCCGGTCGTTAGGCAGTGCCCCCGTGAGTTCCTCGATCGCTGCCCGGAAATGTTTGCCCTGATGGGATCTTGCGCGGCGAAAAAGGCGGCCAAGGGTACGAAAAAGAAGAAAGAGACCGGCGCCCGGACCGCGGTCGTAATTGATGACCCTCTCCCCCTCCAGTCCGTGCCGGCCGTGGGGACTGCTGCTACTGGGGCGACTGCCTCCCACCAACTTACTGGTCGGAAGAGGCCTCGTGAGGTGGATGAGAGTGAGGATGTTGGCCCGCACGGGTCCAGTCCGGTCCGGGTAGACGTGTCTGACAATACCCCGCCTGGGGTTGGGCCGGTAGGGGCGGAAACTGTGGCCCGGGCGGCACATCATCCAGGCCAGGAGGATGACCGGCCATACTTTGGTCGCGACCCGGTTCGCTTTCAAGCGTAAGTCTTTTGACAAATTCCTATTTTTCTTAGATAACTTCGTTTGTTCCTGACTTGGGTTTTCTTTTGCCTAGGCTGACGCGAACTGACTCCGACCTCCCCCCTATGGTGCTTGACTTCCTCTCCTCCCGCGTCCCGGGCTCAACTGTAGAGATGCCGGACTACATGCGTTGGGCTGCGAATTCTCTCCCTCAGGCTTGGACGCGGGATCTCGCTGATATCGTCGAGCACCGACCTCGGCACGTGGGCCGGACCGGGGTCGCACTGATTAATCAGGCGGCCATCGTGGTCAACGCGATGGAGAATGAGCTCACCGAGACCTCCCGGTCGCTCCGGATAGCCGAGACTGCGCTGACCCGTGCTCGGGAGGAGAAGGCTGGTCTCGAGGGCGAAGTTGCCAAGCTCAAAAGGGAGAGAGATGGCGCGGTCGGACAGATGGAGGCCGTCCTGAAGGAGAGGGATGATGCTCTGGGCCGGGCGGAGATGGCCTATAAAGCCCTGGAGGATGCTCGGCACCGCGTGTCTGAGATGGAGGACTCCCTCGCCGATCTGCGGTTGGAGGCGCACCGTGCCCGGGGGGATGCAGACCAGGCTGCTGCCCGGCAGGTCGAGGCGGAGAAGGAGCTCCAAAGGAAGAATGATGAACTGGCCGCTGCACTGAGCCGGCCGGCTTTCGACCCTGCGGATCCGACCCAGAACCCGGCACTCTTTTCTGAGTTCTGCTTCTACGTGGCCGCCGCCAATGTGATCCGGGCCGGGCGCCAGGCCAGCCTCGATACCAAGCCCCAGGAAGACTACTTCCGGGAGTACGCTGCCCAGAACCCGGTCAGCGATGGTTTCTGGTTCCCCTTCCTCGATCTCGAGACCGACTACGGGGTGGACCTCTCTTGGTTCCCCCATCGGCACAGATTGTTCAAACATGGCGAGAACCCACCGGCCGGTGATGAGGAAGAAGGGGACGAGGAAGAGGAAGTCGCTGCGGAGGGGCCCCAGGCACCGGGCGGAGACGGGGCTGTGGTGCAGGCCTTGGTCGATGAGGTGGCCGGGGCCGGAAGCCAGGCAAGCCCGGCGGCCGGGGAGGGCGGCTTTTGAATTCAAGCTTAGATTTTATTTTACTGCTTTCCTGATTGTAACCGGCTTCCGGCCGGGTTTATTCTATTTTGAAACGTTGTACTTCCCGGCTTCCAGACCGGTTTTGACTTAATATAATTCGGATTTTCCTTGAATTTTATTGTTTTGTCATCGCTTTCTTACTTTCATATTCTTATCAAAGTAAATTTTCACAAGTATGAAATGAGATTTGACCCGGGCTCGAGTGTGATATGCCGACCTCGATACGGTCGGCATATGTTTTGAATTGAGCCCGGTTTGTAGGAATGCCTTGGTTGCCTTGCCGAGCTCAAGTGTGATATGCCGACCTTGATACGGTCGGCATATGCTTTTGAACCGAGCTCGGCTTTCAAAGTGGCTAGGGTGGCCTTTCCGAGCTCAAGTGTGATACGCCGACCTCGATACGGTCGGCGTACGCTTTTGAACTGGGCTCGGTTTTTGGATGGCCTTGAGTGGCTTTTCAGGGTTCAAGTGTGATATGTCGTCCTCGATACGGCCGGCATATGCCTTTGAACTGAGCCCGGTGCTTGGGAGAAGATTGAGTTGTGTTAAGAGCCTTGTATTGATAAGAACTTTGAATACATAGTACAAGATCATTGGTAGTATTTCTTCAAGTGGATTGCATTCCAGGGGTATTGGTCCGGAGTTCCATCCATGAGTTCCAGCTCGTAAACTCCCTTGGAGAGCCATTTGGATATCCTGAACGGACCCTCCCAGTTCGGGCCGAATACCCCTTTTGGTACTTGAACTTTCTTGAGGACGAGGTCCCCGACCTGGAATTGCCTGGCCTTCACTTTGGAGTTGAAAATTTTTTTGGATTTCTTCTTGTAGGCCGCATTTCGGAGATCGGAATTGAGTCTTCTCTCCTCCAACATGTCCAAGTCGATCATCCGGGCGGTGTCATTGTCTTCGGTGATCGTCTGGGCTGTCCGGTGGCTTGGTAGGGAGACCTCTGAAGGAATGACGGCCTCGGTCCCAAAAGCTAGAGCGAAAGGTGTTTCGCCCGTCGAGTTCCTCGTGGTCGTTCGGTATGACCAGAGGACATCGGGTAGCTCGGCTGCCCACTTCCCCTTCTTGTCCTCGAGTTTGGCTTTGATAGTGTGCTTGAGGATCTTGTTTACGGCCTCTACCTGGCCGTTCGTTTGCGGGTGGTAGGGGGTGGAGAAAACCTTCTTGATATTCCATTTTTCGCAAAATTGGATCATCTGGAGACCGTCAAACTGTTTCCCATTGTCGGAGATGATCACTTGAGGTAGGCCGAAACGGCAGATGATGTTTTTCCAAATGAACTTGATGATTTGGGTCTGGCTGATTTTGTTGAGTGGCTCGGCCTCGGCCCACTTTGTGAAATAGTCGACGGCTACGACGGCGAATTTGTGGCCCCCGGGCGCAGTGGGCATTGGTCCGATCAGGTCGATGCCCCACTGGGCAAAAGGCCATGGGCTATACATAGAGGAGAGCTGCTCGGGGGACAGTTTGATGTTGGGTCCCAAGACTTGGCATTTGTGGCATGACCTTGCGAAGTTGACGGCGTCCTTGTTCAAGGTCGGCCAGAAATATCCTTGTCTGATCACTTTATGGGCTAGGGCCCGGCCTCCGGCATGATTTCCGCAAACCCCCTCATGGATCTCGGCCAGAATGGTCTGGCCTTGCTCCGGGGTTATACATTTTAGGAGTGGGAGGGTAAAGCTTCTCTTATATAAAAGATCATCAATGAGGGTGTACCTTGACGACCGGAGTTGCAGTTGCCGAGCCCTAGTCTTATCTTCAGGGATCGCGCCGGTCTTGAGATATTTCACGATCGGCGTCATCCAATTTTCATCCGTGCTTAGAACGGTTGCCACCTGTGCTCGGATGACCGTGGGCGTTCCGAGCGTGGAGAGTTGGATGTTGGCGAGGTCGGCTGCTCCCTCCGCTGTTGCAAGCTTGGAAAGTGCGTCGGCCTGGGTGTTGTGTTCCCTCGGGATTTGCTCAATGAAAACTTGATGAAATTTCTCGCATAAGGTTGTGACCAGGTCGAGATACTTCATCATTTGCTCCCCCCGGGCCTCGTACTCTCCTTTGATCTGGTTTACCACGAGCAGGGAGTCCATGAAAACATGCAGCCAACAAACTCCGATTGCGATTGCGAGCTCAAGGCCTCCGACCAGGGCCTCGTATTCGGCCTCGTTGTTGGTGGCCGGGAAGCTGAAGCGGACTGCATGGGTGAAATTTTGGCCCTCCGGACCGATCAGGACAATACCGGCCCCGGCACAAGAATTAGTTGACGATCCGTCCACATAGAGTTTCCAAGGGGGGTGGTTGATTCTTGTGAACTTGGGTGGGAAAGTTAATTCTACAATGAAGTCGGCCAGGGCCTGGCCCTTGATGGCCGTCCTTGGGGCGTATGAGACCCCGTACTGAGCTATTTCCAACGACCACTTCAATAACCGGCCGCTGGTGTCCGGCCGGTGTAGGACTTGCCTAAGGGGTAGAGTGGTGAGGACCTCCACATGGTGGTCGAAGAAATAAGGCCTTAGTTTTCTTACGCTCATGACCAGAGCGTAAGCTAACTTTTCGAGCGGGGTGTATCTGAGCTCGGCATCGTGGAGGGCTTGGCTTACGAAATAGATCGGAAGGTGGTTCTGACCGTCTGCCCGGACTAGTACCGCGCTCAGTGCGACCTCGGAGGCCGCGAGATATAAGTAAAGCTTCTCCCCTGGGACTGGCTTGACTAAGATTTGTGGGTTTGCCAAATATTCCTTTAGTTTCGCAAAGGCTAATTGACTTTCCCTATTCCATGAAAACTTGCCATTTTTAATAGTCGAGAAGAAAGGCTTACTTTTATCTCCGAGCCGAGCTATGAATCTGTTGAGAGAGGCGAGGCATCCGGTCAGGCGTTGCACTTGCTTGATCGTCCTTGGCTCTTGCATGTCAAGGACGGCTTTGATCTTGGCCGGATTGGCCTCGATCCCGCGCTGGCTGACGATGTGTCCCAGGAATTTGCCGGCCTCCACCCCGAAGTTGCATTTCTTCGGGTTCAACTTCATATTGTAGGCCTTGAGGATCTTGAAAGTCTCTCCGAGATCCCTGAGATGGTCTTATTTCTTCAAGCTTTTCACCACAATGTCGTCGATGTAGACCTCCATGGTCTTTCCGATCTGATCTGCAAACATCTTGTTGACTAGGCATTGGTAGGTCGCGCCGGCATTGATCAGACCGAAAGGCATCCGGAGCCAAGAGAATATGTTCTTCTCCGTGTGGAATGAGGTGTGCTTGATGTCTTCAACGGCCATGGGGATTTGATGGTAGCCGGCAAAGGCGTCCATGAAGGACATCATCTCGTGTTCGGCCGTGCTGTCTACCAGGTGGTCGATGTGTGGCATCGGAAAGTGATCCTTTGGGTACGCCGCGTTGAGGTCGGTGAAGTCTATACATAGTCTCCAGGCATTGTTTGTCTTTTTGACCAGGACGGCGTTCGCGACCCATTGGGGCTCGTCCCGGGCTTGCTCGATCAGCTTGTTGTCTAGCAACTTCTTGACTTCCTCAGCCAAAGCTTCGTACTTTTCCGGGCCGAACTTCCTTCTTTTTTGATGGACCGGCCTCCTGTTGGGGTCGATCTTTAGACGATGGCATGCGTGCTTTGGGTCTATCCCGACCATGTCTTGGTGAGACCAGGCAAAGACTCCAACGTTGGCTTTGAGGAATTCGATCACTTCCCCCCGCATTTCGGTCGGTATGCGAGAGCCGATCAGTACTTCCAGTTCCGGCCTCGAGGGGTCGACCGGAATGTGTTCCAGATCCTCCAAAGCCGTAGCTTGTTCATAGCTCCGCCGGTCAGAAGAATCGAATTTGGGATCGAGGTCGAGCTCGGATGGTTCGAAACCAATCCTTGGCTCGGGATCGTCGATCTGCATAGGCTGGGGGTCGGCCGATG
Source organism: Ballota nigra (assembly GCA_947034835.1). Lineage (NCBI taxonomy): Eukaryota > Viridiplantae > Streptophyta > Magnoliopsida > Lamiales > Lamiaceae > Ballota > Ballota nigra. Next base: position 59,688,596 of record OX344725.1, read on the forward strand.
TGGATCCGACCTCCGCGACGGGTTCTGCGGCCGAAATGACCGTTTCAGAGTCGGGGTGTGGCCCGTCCGGTGTTTGGTTGTTGCTAATTGAAAATAAGTAAGAGTAGGAATAGTTTAAACACCTTCTAGCCATTGCCTGGTCACCCTTAATGGTGCCGACCACCCCCTCGGGGGTGGGAAATTTGATACAGTAGTAATAGGAGGAAGCAACGGCTTCAAAAACTTCTAAAAAGGGCCTACCCAGAAAGCCATTATACGAGCTTGGCTGATCTACAATTATAAAATCTAGCGGCCTAGTTATCCTGACCTCCTTGTTGTAGCAGCAGATGAGTTCCACGGAGAGCTTTATCCTTCCGTACGCGGCGACCGTCGCGTCCCCAAATCCCTTCAGCTGAAGGTCGATTGGCCTGATAAAGTTGACGAGGTCTCCGAGCTGGTCTAGGGCTGTTTTGAAGATGATATTGCAAAAGCACCCATTGTCGACCAGAACGCGTTGAACCTCTTTGCCCAGGATCTGGGCGGCAATCACCAGCGCGTCGCCCTTCGGGAACAGCACCCCGGTCCGGTCCCGGTTGGAGAAAGTTATCTCCAAGTCCTTGTGAATCTTCGGCTCTGGGGCTGTGACCAAGTTGACGTTGGTCGCTGCCCTGACCTCTGCTTTCCGCTTCCGGTTGGACTGCGTCGAGATGGGGGTGAGGCCGCCTAGGTTCCCTCCGCCGGCCTGGATCATGTTGACCCGACCGCCGGGATTCATGGGCGGGAGGAGGTCATCCTCGTCATCATCTTCCTCCAAAGCTGCGACCGGCCTAAGAGGTCGGCCGCCTTCCTCGTTCCTCCAAGGGTGGCGCTGGGGCTGCTGCTGCTGCTGTTGGTCCTGCCGGCCGGCTGGCCTCTGAAGGAGGTCGTTCAGACGCCCTTCCTCAAACAGCTTCCAAAGCTGCTTTAGGAGATCACGACACTGGCTCGTATTGTGGCCAATAGAGTCGTGATAAGCGCAGAACTTTTTAGGGTCCAGCCGGGACCGGTCTCCGGAATAGGGCCTTGGCCTGGGAAGCACGTCCCGGTGCTGAATCGCATTGAAGATATGCGCGGGGGACTGCCTCGTGGCCTGGGTTAGGTGAACCTCAACGTCCTCGAAGGACTTGAAGTTGCTGGGCGGCTTGGCCACCCTTCTGGCCTTTGGGTCGTTCTTGGGGGAGGTTTGGGCTGCCGCCTCTGTCTCCTTTGGGGTTGGCTCGGATTCCCCCAACCTTAGTGCCAGAAGCTTCCTCCGAGCCAGGTAATCGCCGGCTCGGGCGCGGAATTCGGCGTAGGTTTTAGGGAAATCCTTGGTGAGATGTTTGAACATAGGAGATCGGCCGTGAAAACCCCCCAGGGTTGCGTGCAAAGCCAGTTGATCGCTTACCGCTTCGCCGGTCAGCATGACCTCATCCACTCTGGCCACGTAGTCCTCGTCGGACTCTTCTTTCTCCTGGCGGATCCGCATCAGGCGGTGCCAGCTTTCCGGCCGGGCAATCTTGGCCGCAAAGTAAGATGAGAATTGGGCGCTTAGAGTGGCGAACGAGTCAATGGACCGTGCCGGGAGGGACACGTACCATCTGTGGGCGAGATCGCCCAGGGTGAGGGGAAAAAGCCTGCACTTCGTGGCGTCTGTCGCGCCACGCCCGGTCATATAGATCCGGAATTTGCTCAGGTGAGTCTCAGGATCTGTTTTCCCCTCGTAGAGAGGAGTTGGCGGGGGGACGATCTTGAGCTGGACCGGCGTGAGCTCAATATCGACCGCCAGAGGTTCGCTGGCGACTGGCCAGGCCTTGGTTTGGCCTTGCGCTTCGAGGAGCGCCTTCATTTCGTCCAGTTGCTTTTGCAACTTGACGATTTCTGGGCTGGGGGTTTCGGCCAGCTGGTCACCAACGCCGGCTAGGGGGCCGATACGGTCGAAAACGGCCGCGCGAGGGACTCCGCGTCCCAAGAGGCCGCTTTGGGCGAAGCTTAACTTGCGCCTGGCAGAGTTCGCCGGGGTCAGGCTGACCTCGGCCGCCCTCTTGTGGGGCATTTGGGCCGTGCTCCCAGAGTTGGAGACGGACTCGGTGTCACCGTACCCAGTGTCGTAACTGGGTACGCGGCTCGGATACCACGACGGGTCCGTCGTGCCCAAACGGTCAAAAACCGGATGGGCGGAGCCTCGTGAACGGGTGGAGACGGGGTTTGCCCGACATTGGCTTTCGCCTTGGTGCTCTCCGGCTTTCGCCTTACCCTTGAGAGCGCGAGCCTGGGCCTTCTTTTTGGAGGCAGAGGTGGTGCTCCGGCACCCCCTCGCCTCTTCCGCCTGGCGGCGTCTTCCTGACCCGGCCTGGTCAGGGGTAAAGAAACCTCGACCCCCGGATGGGAGTGGTTCCTCCGGAAAACGAATTGGGGAGGCCACTCGTGTGGCTTTCCCGTGGGCGTAGGATAACCTCTGGGGATCCATTCTTTTCAAGAGGAGGAGTTTGAGGTTTGAAGGTTTGAAGGTTTGAGGATGTGAAGCTTTGAAGAACAGTGAGTGTTCTTCAAAGAGATGAAGAAAATATGCGTTTGATGGGTTAGATACCCTTCTTCTAGCGCCAAATGTTGTTTACCAAATATATTTTGCTGGGATTGGATGACTATTTATTAAAGCTTTGGTAAAAACACCAAATGATTGGGTTCTTAAATGCTAAAATGAATGCTTGGATGAAGAAAGGCTTTAAATACTTAAGAACACTAAGAACACCAAGAATTGCCAGGGGTTGTTAATCCCTGGACTTGAATGAGTATGTGTATTGATTATATTGAGAATGATTGAACCTTTTTTTTACATTACAAGTGTTGGGGTATTTATAGTTTTCTCACTATAGGGGTATGTTGGTCATTTCCGGCCTCTCGGGGGACAGGTGCATTAAATGCCTCCTGCCTCTGAAGACGCGCGGGCTCTGATGTGTCAGGGCTCGCAGGCGGCCACTTGGGTGTCGACGCGTGTCCAAAAAGGACGATTCTTTGACGAATTTCCTCATTTGGATGGAATATTCTCTGTTGCTGGGTACGTAGGCGGCCTTTTTCTTCCTTGGGAGAGGATCTTGCCTGATTCTGTCACGTGCTCAAGATCCCTCTTGCCGGCCGGGGGCCTCGAGTGATCGGATGCCGGTCTCCTGGTGGACACCGAGGTCGGAAAATGTTCCAACCAGTCGGTCGCGTCCGGGCGTCCTCTGCTGGACTTCACTGATCATGGCCGGGCCGGACCGGCCACGGCAGGGCTTTGATGTAGCTGCGATCAACGTGGACGGACGTCCCAGGCAGGTTTCCGGCCTCGCTTTCGCGGCCGGAATCTCGTGTTCGGAGCCCGCTGAGGTCGGATTCAGGCCGGCCAGGTCGTTCCCGACCTCGGGGTATCTTCTTGCCTTTTCAGGCTTTCTTCCGGCCGGATCCAATGCTCGGTCCGAAACGGTCACAACACAACTCATCACTGACATTGATTTTGGAAAGAATAATATTTCTATAATATTCGTAAAAAAATTGATAAATATCAGTGTGTAAAATCAAATTCGATTATATTTTTATATTTATGTAAATTAAGCATAATATTGGTAAAAATTTGAAAAAAATCGGTAAGTATAAAAAAATAAAAGAAATATCCATAATTTTGATAAATATAAAAAATGTAAACATTGATCAAATTCTATTTAAAATTTTATGTATTAAAAGTTTGTTATTAACTTTTCATTATTGTTTTAATTTATCGGTACCAATATTCGATATTGATATATCCATCGATATTTTCATAAATTTAAGCTATGTTGTTTTTGGGTTTTAAAAACCGAAATTGAATTTTGAAATCTAAAACTCATTCTAATTTTAGTTTTAAAATATGATTTTTAAAACTTAATACTACACTCCCTATAAATAGCCTATAAAATTTATCACTATTATTATTATATTCCCACTCTACCCACTAGCAATCTATCAACTACACTATCTAAACCGCCATTTTTTTAACACTTGTTTTATTTGGACGACCCACAACTATTTTTACACCCCAACAAAGGTAATAACTCACACTCTCTACTCCATTATTATTATTTTTAATATGCGTCACTTTCAAGTGTGAAAGTAAAGGTGGGACAGATGAAATAATTATTATTGTATTTTTCATCATTTAATATATAACATAAAGTTAAAACCCCCCGTTTTAAAAAATCACTGAAATTTAAAAATCGATTTTTAAAAGTTACTTAAATATAATAGCCTTAAGGTCTCGATATATCCAACGATGCAGATAATTTCAACCTTGGTCATACTATTGTATAATATAATGAATAAAGTTTGCTGTATACACGTGCAACTCAATTGCATTTTAAAATGGTCACTCAAGTTATCATTAAAAGGTCATTCATATTTTTATCGAAAGGGTATGAACAGTGAACTTATACTGAATTGTTAGGGTAAACAGCTCAATAACAATAAAAAGTTAAGCAATAGTCATTAATGGGGTTTAATACAACACTATACTTAAAAAGAAAAACAAATTAGTAAAATAAATAAGATAAAATATTATATGAAAACAGTTCATGATAAGCTTATCATGAAACAAATTTAAAGTATCATTAATCTCATCGGGAGTATCATTAATTTCATCATGGGTATCATTAATCTAAGTTCAAGAAAATTTAGTGAACTCAGACTAATGATAACCTTGATAGGTTTAATGATACTCCTGATGAAATTAATGATACTCTAAAATTATTTCATGTTAAACTTATTATGAATTGTTTTAATATAAAACCTACTCAATAAAAATGTCTAGATTTGCCTAGTTGAGAAACAAAATGTGCAAGATTCATTCAATCCAGATATAATTGTATTTTGAACAAAACTTACACTCAATATTAATACACAAGATTAGTGTCACAGGTTAAACAAACCAATTAAAAATTGACACTTACAAATATTGATAATCTTCAAACCAATATAACAATGACAAATATTACTTAAGTTGACCGTAAATTGAAACACAAGTTAAATTTATTACAAATCATCACATCAACATATTAAACTTAATTTACAACTTAGTGGTAAGTACATTGGAGATGATGAGCTCGTTTGTTCATACTATGATTGGGGAATTGCCGCAAGAAACTTTTGCTTTTTTGCAAAGAGATATTAAATCTAATGTGTGGTTTTCTTGGTGCTTTGTCTAATTGCAATTAAGTAATGCACTTAAAAAAAAAAAAAAAAAAAGAATATTATCACACATGAGTGACAAGTGAGCAATTCCAATAACACATAATACAACTAGCTACAAAACTGTTTATTTACGTACGTATCATGAACACATTAAATAGACATGAAAAATGATCTACACTAGGGATAATATTTTGCATGTATAATTATTTTTCTGTATGAGTTAAAGTTCTGTTTCCAAATTCTTAAATTTTGCTCTTTATGAGGACCTTTAGCCATCATCACATTCATGTTATAAGAATTTAAGTTTGAATTTCGAGGAAAAAAATCTCAGTAATTATGGTCATATTATATTCGAAGAAAATGATTTTCTTGTAAGGCCGAGCTGTAAGGCCATGATCAACGAAAATCATTCAAATTAAACTTGATTCCATTCTAAACCTGTTTTTCAGTCTCAAAAAGAAATTTATTTCTATATTTTTCTTTTGTAATTTTTCATAAATGAATTAAAGATACAGTGTTTTTATAAATCATTAATGTCTTGTCAAATTAATTGAAAGATAATTTTATAGTATCAGTTGATGACTCTAACAACCGGTTATATGAGTGACACCTTAACATTTCCAAGACTATAATACAAAATGAAGTTCTAAATACATTAAGCAGGAGACAAAACATAACCGTCACTAAACAAATACATTTAAAATAGTACTGATTTGCACCATACATTAAGAACAACTTTCTTGAAACCATACATAATACATTTACCTTAATCTTTTCTATGATGGGAGCATTGCATAAAAGATTTCATTCCACGTATCGGGAACTCCAGGCAGACACCAGTGACTACAATCGGAGCTTTGGTCTTTCAACAACTGATTACTCGGTTTGCCTGAAGATCGAGCGTAAATGGAAGGATGCCCGTCTCTTCTAAGAGCCGTCATTGTTGTTATATCCTGAAAATGCACCGGAAACGCCATTCTTCTCAGCACTTTCTGCAGAACTACCCACAGCTTCGGAACATGGGGCCGGCTCATTTTTTCAAGAGGCTCCCTTTGATTGTAGCATTTCCACCCATTGTCTCTACAACAAGTTACCGCACCTAAATGACTAAAAATACCCTTCATAAATGTACTGCAGAGTTAGAGCAGTTAAACTGTTTCAACTCTGCAGAAGCTCGAGATACTAGATTCTCTCGAGCTTTAAGATAGGAATGTGCCAAGAATCTCGACCAGATTCCAAAACGGAAGAATATGAAAAGGAGTTCACCTGTTATGCCTAGGCGACATGCTTCTGAAAAACACTCTACTTCTCCTGGGATCAAGATTTAAATCTATCCATTTACCCCATGTTGCCAATCCTTTCTCATAAGCAACACTTGGATTTAAATTTTTGTAAACAGTTTTTCCTTCCATAACAAAATCCCACCTGCCAATAATCATTTCTTATACTTACTATAAGAAAATTGATTTTTTAACGACAACAATTCTGTTATTAAAAACAATTGTTGTCAAGGTCAATTTTCATGAAATTTAATTTCTTACGAGTTCGTGTGAGTCCACCAATGAGCAGAATCGAACAAAAGAACATCGACGCCTCTCCAGTATTTCGCATTCTCTTCTATCAAATCCAGGTGCAATATTCTGTTTTTCCCAGGCCCTGTTCTTAATTCCACTAGCAAAGGAGCCCAACAAAATTCAACTGACATTTCAAAATCCTGAAAAATCAAATGATGTTACAATCTTGTCTACACAAATCATAGTAATATGAACTCGTCGACTCACTAGAGCAAGAAAGGCCATGGTGGGGCCATTGTAGATCACTGTTTTTCTGTCAGTTGGAACTGCAGATTGGAGCAAACATACTAGGGATTCCCATTGATTCCTCATTATGGAATCTCCGACAAGCATTATTCTTTTTCTTCTCATCTTTCCAAGAAAATCCAATGCATTAAATCTGCTTAATTGTTAGCAAAACAGAGGAACACAGGACAAATAAAGAATGAATCTTGACTACTATATATGAAATTATGTATGTACCTTGGAATTGAGCAACCGAACGGCTGCCACCTCCGCTTCTCGTAGTTGGAATCTGGCCGGCCATTTTTGCGGCAGGTGACTGCTGTGCTGAGGTAAGGACACGTGGCATCATAGAGAGGGTAGGTTTGGTCATAAATCCATTTTCCATTGCTGAAATCACATGTTTTTTGTGATGAATGTTTGGTTTGAAACATGGTGATTTCATCATCTTTGTCATCTAGCCAGTTTAGACCTTCTTGGTCATGCCCTGAGGAAATAATTAGGTAGAAGTAGAAGGAAACAAATAGGAAGATGAAGAGAAACAAGTGTCTATTGGTGTGAAGTTTAGCCATTGGATTTGGATGAAATATTTAGCCACCTATTTAACAATGCTAAACTATTTAAGAAGAGAAAAAAAGATTTATGACAGATATAAATTATTTATTTTGTGTTTTATGTTGTACATACATACATGTAGTTTATATATATATATATATATATATATATATATATATATATATATATATATATATATATATATGTGAAGGGTCAAATGTGAAGTATGTAGTCAGCTGAGCTTAATTCAAAATGAGGCTAAGTTGATAAAGTGTTAGCCGTGGGAGTTAGTGAATTTGGGGTACCAGAGGAGGTGGACCAGATGAGGTTGACCAGAGAAGCCTGACCAGAGAAGTCTGGCAGGAGAGCTATCAGAGGAGGTCCATCAGGTGAGGTCTGGTCAGACGAGTCTGGTAGATGAAACATCAGAGGAGGTCTATCAGAGGAGGTCTGGGACCAGAGGTCATCTGGTGGCAGTGACCAGAGCCAGAGGAGGTCTTGTCATCTGATCCTGAAACTCGTTATTCGCAATGTACACCAAATTGAAGCTAATTTGAAGACGGTTCTAACTGAATCAACCATGGCAGTTATTGATGTTGTTAGCCAACTGGATAACAACCTTTACTTTGAGTTTGTTACAACTGATTCGAACCTAGGGTTCGTTTCCAATCTCTGTAATTATAAAAAGGGGGTTTCTCAACTGAGAGAAACAAGAACTTCATCTGTGAGCGCAAACACGAGAGATTGAGTGATTGTAACTTGTAACTTCCAATTCCTTTCTTAGTGAAAAGTCTATCCTCTCGGATCCCGTGGACGTAGGAACTTTATCTCCGAACCACGTAAACTGGTGTTCTTGTGTTGGTTTTTCAATTTCGTTCTTATTGTTTCCAGATTTCGATTCCCGGAAACAAGTTTTCTTGTGAATCCAAAACGCGATTAACAAGTGGCGCCGTCTGTGGGAATCAATCATGGCTGCAACTAAGTTCGACATTGAGAAGTTCACGGGGAAGAACGATTTCAGCTTATGGAAGATCAAGATGAAGGTTCTCCTGGTACACAATGGGTTGTACGAAGCCTTGTTGCCACCGGCTCAGGTGGCTTCTGGATCAAACCAGGCGAAGGTGGAGGAGAACAAGAGGAAGGCACACAGTGCGCTTATCTTGTGTCTTGGGGACAAGCCATTGAGGGAAGTATCGAAGGAGGAAACCGCTCTTGGGATCTGGAATAAGCTGGAGCAGTTATACCAGACCAAGTCTGTTACGAACAAGTTATACATGAAACAGAAGCTTCAAGTCTTCAAAATGAGTGAAGATAAGAATCTTGGTGATCAGTTGGACGAGTTCAACAGATTGGTGGATGATCTGGAGAGTTTGGATGTTACAATTGATGATGAAGACAAGTCATTGATGTTGTTGAATGCACTACCCAAGTCTCTGGAAAATTTCAAGGATGCCTTGTTATTTGGTAGACAAGATCAGGTGAATTTTGATGATGTTCAAACTGCCCTGAAAACCAAGTTTCTACAGATCCAAACTGATGGGAAGAAGCCTGCTGAAGGATTGAATGTTCAATCCAAGAAGAAGAAGGGGTTCCAGTCCAAGAAGAAGGATGGTGGAAAAGGGAATAAGGGTGGGAAGAAATCTGATTTTGTTGAGAAGAGAAAGTGTTTCACTTGCCATAAGGAAGGTCATCTGAGAAAGAATTGCCCTGAAAGAAAGAAGAAAGACAATCAAGGTGATCAAGATGGAGATGCAGCTGTTGTGGAGGTTGAAGGATATGATAGTGCAGAGGTCTTGATGGTGAGTCATGAGAGGCTAAGTCAAGAGTGGGTCCTGGACTCAGGGTGTACTTTTCATATGTGTCCACATGAAGACTGGTTTCTGGATCTTGAGAAGATTGATGGAGGTCTTGTTCTTTTGGGTAATGATGAGAGCTGTAGAGTGCAGGGATCTGGTTCTATCAAGATCAAGATGTTTGATGGGGTTGATAGGATCTTATCTGATGTCAGGTTTGTTCCTGAGTTGAAGAGAAATCTTGTTTCTCTTGGTACATTGAATTCTAAGGGCTTTGAATTCAAGACAGAAAAGGGAATTCTGTCAATAACCAAATCTGGAAGGATTGTTATGAAAGGGACTATAAAGAATGGTTTGTATACTTTGATTGGAAGAACTGTTACAGGATCAGCTGATGTTACCATGGGGTCTTCTGAGGTCAATTTGTGGCACAAGAGATTGTCACATGTTGGTGAGAAGGGTCTGGTGGAGTTATCCAAGAAGGGAGCAATCCCTGGGAAGAGGATATGTAAGCTGGAATTCTGTGAGAGGTGTGTTCTTGGGAAATCAAAGAAGCAAGCATACCAGAAGGGAAAGCATACCACCAAGGAGGTTATGGATTACATACATTATGATGTATGGGGACCAGCTAGGGTATCCACTCATGGTGGAGGCAGGTATTTCCTTACCCTTATTGATGATTATTCTAGAAAGGTTTGGGTTTACATTCTTAAACAGAAGAGTGATGCCTTCTCTAAGTTCAAAGAATGGTTGATTTAACTTGAGAATAAGAGAGGCAGGACTATCAAGCACTTAAGGACTGATAATGGGATTGAATTCCTATAAGAGGAGTTTCAACAATTTTGTAGGGAGAAGGGTATTACTAGGCATAAAACTGTTCCTTCAAACCCCCAGCAGAATGGTCTAGCAGAGAGGATGAATAGAACTATTCTGGAAAGGGTTAGATGTATGTTATCTGATGCTCAGTTACCTAAGAGTTTTTGGGATGAAGCTGTTAACACAACTGTGTATCTCATTAATAAAGTGCCATCATCTGCTATTGAGTTTAAAACCCCAGATGAGGTTTGGTATGGAAAGATATCAGATTACTCAAAGTTGAAAGTATTTGGGTGCCTAGCTTATGTTCATGTGAGGCAAGACAAACTTGAACCTAGAGCTTTAAAGTGTGTCTTCATTGGGTATCCAAAGGGTGTTAAGGGGTATAAGTTGTGGTGTCTGGAGCCTGGAAACCAGAAGTGTATTACCAGCAGAGATGTTGTGTTTAATGAATTACAGATGGGATACAAGTCTGGTGGAGGTGATAGGGAGCCATCAGCTGAAGAGATGGATGGTGTTATTTCTGAGCCAATTACTCAAGTTGAGGTGGAGCCTGATCATGATAATCATGAGAGTGCATCTGGTTCTGAACCAGAGCATGATACAGGAGAGAATGAGTCATCAGATGAGGATACTGCACCTACAGAAGAGGAGGAAGAAGTGCCAGAAGCAGACTTGAGAAATTATAGTCTGACAAGAGACAGATCCAGAAGACAAATACATCCTCCAACAAGGTTTGGCCGAGTGGATCTGGTCTCCTATGCACTTGTTACAGCAGAAGCCATAGAGTACCAAGAACCTAAGAGTTACAAGGAAGCCCTTGAGTGTGATGATAGGGAGTCATGGGTTACAGCCATGACAGAAGAGATGGAGTCTCTTAAGAAGAATCATACTTGGATTCTTGTTGATAAGCCACCTAGGCAGAAGCTAATCAGTTGTAAAGGGCTGTTTAAAAGGAAGATTGAATCTGGTGTAAAGGATCAGGTGAGGTTTAAAGCCAGGCTAGTTGCCAGAGGATTTACTCAGAGGGAAGGAATTGATTACAATGAGGTTTTCTCACCTGTTGTTAAGCATTGTTCAATCAGATTACTTCTCAGTAGAGTTGTTCAAGAAGATCTGGAGCTACAGCAACTTGATGTCAAGACAGCTTTTCTGCATGGTGATCTTATTGAGGATCTGTACATGCACCAGCCAGAAGGGTTTGTTGAACCAGGGAGAAAAGGGAAGGTGTGCCTGCTCAAGAAATCACTGTATGGCCTCAAGCAAAGTCCAAGACAGTGGCACAAGAAGTTCAATGAAGTTATGCTATCCATTGGGTTTGTAAGAAGCAAGTATGATACTTGTGTATACCTGGAAAGGCAAGGTAGTGATGTGATAGCCTATCTTCTGATCTATGTAGATGACATGCTTATTGCCAGTAAGAGTCTTTTGAAGATTCAGAGTATCAAAAGGAAACTCAGTGCTAGATTCGATATGAAGGACTTGGGAAATGTTAAAAGGATTCTTGGAATGGATATTCTTAGGGACAGAAAAGCTGGAAGAATATTCTTATCCCAGAAGAGTTACATTGAGAAGGTCCTGAAGAGGTTTAACATGCATGAGAGTAGAGCTGTGTCAACTCCTCTGGGACAACAGTTCAAATTATCTAAGGAAATGGAACAAAAGTCTGATGAAGAGAAGAAGACTATGATGAAAGTACCTTATGCAAGTGGGGTTGGAAGCCTGATGTATGCTCTGGTCTGCAACAGACCAGACTTAGCTTATTCATTGAGTATGGTGAGCAAATACATGGCTAATCCTGGAAGATTACATTGGGAAGCTTTGAAATGGATATTCAGATACCTTAAGGGGTCATCTGATCTGGGTTTGATGTTTGAGAGGGTGACTAACCAGAAGAGTCCATTGGAAGGATTTGTAGATTCTGATTTTGCTGCTAATCTGGATACCAGAAGATCTTTAACAGGGTATATTTTTACACTTTACAATACTGCTGTAAGCTGGAGATCTGTTCTGCAGAGTGGAGTTACATTGTCTACTACAGAAGCAGAGTTTGTTGCAGTGTCTGAAGCTGTTAAAGAGGCTTTGTGGTTGAAAGGCATAATCAAGGATTTTGGCATAAGTCAAAGGGCTGTGGTCATTCATTGTGATAATCAGAGTGCAGTTCATCTGGTTAAACATCAAGTATTCCATGAGAGGTCAAAGCACATTGATGTAAGGTTGCATTTTGTAAGGGAAATCATTGATAAAGGAGTGGTTCTGATCCAGAAGATATCTACAGAGGACAATGCTGCAGATATGTGTACAAAGTCTTTACCAGGTACAAAATTCAAATTCTGTGTTGAATTGGTAAAGATGAGTGTATGGGATGTTCCTTAGGCCCAAGCTGGAGCATGGAGGAGAGGAGGAGAGGATTGATACTTCTCATCTGAGGTGGAGAATTGTGAAGGGTCAAATGTGAAGTATGTAGTCTGCTGAGCTTAATTCAAAATGAGGCTAAGTTGATAAAGTGTTAGCCGTGGGAGTTAGTGAATTTGGGGTACCAGAGGAGGTGGACCAGATGAGGTTGACCAGAGAAGCCTGACCAGAGAAGTCTGGCAGGAGAGCTATCAGAGGAGGTCCATCAGGTGAGGTCTGGTCAGACGAGTCTGGTAGATGAAACATCAGAGGAGGTTTATCAGAGGAGGTCTGGGACCAGAGGTCATCTGGTGGCAGTGACCAGAGCCAGAGGAGGTCTTGTCATCTGATCCTGAAACTCGTTATTCGCAATGTACACCAAATTGAAGCTAATTCGAAGGCGGTTCTAACTGAATCAACCATGGCGGTTATTGATGTTGTTAGCCAACTGGATAACAACCTTTACTTTGAGTTTGTTACAACTGATTCGAACCTAGGGTTCGTTTCCAATCTCTGTAATTATAAAAAGGGGGTTTCTCAACTGAGAGAAACAAGAACTTCATCTGTGAGCGCAAACACGAGAGATTGAGTGATTGTAACTTGTAACTTCCAATTCCTTTCTTAGTGAAAAGTCTATCCTCTCGGATCCCGTGGACGTAGGAACTTTATCTCCGAACCACGTAAACTGGTGTTCTTGTGTTGATTTTTCAATTTCGTTCTTATTGTTTTCAGATTCCGATTCCCGGAAACAAATTTTCTTGTGAATCCAAAACGCGATTAACAATATATATCATTGTTCTTAAAAATTGTAATGTGTAGTAATATAAAAAATAGGTAGAGAACCTTTCACCTGAATCAACTCATTACTCATCTACTTGTGGTTAGTGGAAATAACTTTTCTTCTCACAAATTATGGTCGCGATTGTAGGGTAAGAACATGCATATATGATTGAGAGGCTTTTTCATTCCTCTTTTGTTTACCTTTTTGTCCCTTCCATAACTTTAAGCCCACATGGATCATAATGATGTCCTTGTAAATTAGAATGATGAGGGAAATGGATGTGTTCTTGATTAGTTCTAACTACCTTGATGGCTTTATCATGTGGTAATATGTATTAGCGATTTTGATAAATTCTTAAATAATGGTAGAAATTTGTGTATTGTGTGCAGATTTAGTTGCATAAATAATGATAGAAAATTGAGAATTATTTAAATTAATGAAGAAAAAAAAGTTGTAAAATAAATAATGGAAATTATCAAAACATAGGCAGAACATACAATCTTCTTCTCTCCCTCAAATGTAAACACGCATGTACACAACGATATTTCGACATATATAAATATTTGAATCAAACATACACAGGGACTCTTGACATGAAATTATTCAAATTACACAGTGGAATAAAAGTGTAGCCATTCGTGAACAAAATAAAATTACACACAACAATATTAAGAGCAACAAAGTGTTCTATCGAAAACACCATGCGATTTCTTCTTCAGCTGCGTCTCCTAAATTTGTAGCCAACACCAAAAAAGAATTCCAACAACCATTCAGGCCTTCCATATCGAAAACATAAATAGCCCAAACCAACTCCTATAAAAAAACCACATCCATACCCAAGAGCAACAACTTGCCATGTAAATCCATCAAGAAAAGTTGGGTCATCATCATCGCCATCTTCGGGCAAATTCGTTGCACTATCCCCTTCACATTTTTTGGGCAGTGGAATTCCGCACAATCCTTGATTCCCGATGTAAGAATCATTCTCAGAAAGTTGAGGAGATTGTGGTATCCGCCCGAAAAATTATTCATTGAAAGATTTAAGTTAGCAAGAAATGTGAGGGTTGTCAGGTGATTTGATGACAGATGCAAAAACTCAAGCATTCTCATATTTCCAAGAGATGAAGGTATATGGCCTTTAAGATTATTATGAGACAAATTCAAGTACCTTAGAGAATTAAGCTTTCCCATGGACTCCGGAATACTACCAGAAAAATGGTTCCCCAACATGTCAATGGTCGTGAAGGTTGTCAGGATTCTCTCAAGCGGTTGCTCCGAACCTTTGATAACCATTGACCCTCCGTAATATTTGAACCAATTAACCCCTTCACCTTTGGTTTCCTTCACATCTATCATGGCTCTAAAACAGTTCAAGTATCTATCAGGCAAAAACCCGGTAAATGTATGATGGGCAATGTCCAAAACTTGCAACTTGGGAAAAGGAGCGTTAGCCTTTAAAGGGAGTGACAATGTGCCATAAAATTTATTAGACCTCAGCACAAGGACACGAAGCTGATGAAGAGACTCCATCCAAAAGGGAAAAGAGTCGTGCATCTCATTGCTTCCAATGATGTCGACAATTTGGAAGAGTTTGTGGTAACGTTCCGCCAAAATGGTTGCCATTCAGGTTAAGAGACGCGAGAACACACTCCTTCGTAAATGTTGAAGGAATGGGGCCATGAAGATGAACCTTTAAGGGGTTGTTTGGTTTGAAGGACCGGATTGATTAGATGAGATTGAATTAAATGAAATTGGATTAAATATGATTATTTGAGGAGGAATATGTGTTTGGATTGTAGAATTTTTTTTTTTTTTTTGGATTGAATGATTAAGTGGATTTAAAGTGCAATATACCATTTTTACCCCAAACTAATTCAACCTCCCAAATATTTTTTTTCTTTCACAAATATAGTGAGGACAAAATAATAATTTGAAAGTATGGGACTATTATTTAGTCCCTCATTTGATGGATTAAGTAGGTTTATGACATGGACCCTTATTTTATCCCGGGCCTTAAACCTTCAATCCAAATATAATATTACATGTGATTGATTGAGACTAAAACTTTAATTCCACCCAATCCAGCGAACTAAACGACCCCTAAATGTAGGACCTCCAAGGATTTGCTCAAGTTTCCTAAACATTGAGGAGTTGATCCTTCCAAGTTGATATTCGACAGATGGAGATATCGGAGAAATGTCAAGTTGCAAATGGATAATGGAACCTCTCCAGTTAATTTGTAGGAATGGAGAATTAGAGACGTCAAATTTGAAAGATTCCCAATGATGGAAGGTAATGCACCTGAAAGATGATTTCTTTTAGGGTATGTTTGTTTTGGGACTCACACGGATGGACTTTGGACTTTGCAATCCACGCTCTGTTCTAGTTTGGGATTTAAAATCGGGTTTTCAAATCTCATACTCAATCCCTATCTATAAACCTATTATTACTTTTCACATAATTAAATAGAATCACATCATCACTTTTTTATCATCCACTCAATCTCTCTCATACTTTTCACTTACACAATATAATAAAATAATACAACATATATCACTAAAAGACATTGATTTGACATAAAACAAAATCTCACCCTACTAAAATCCCAAAACAAACATACACTTATATTATTCCTAAAAATTTTCACATCCTAAGATTTCAAAGTCATGACTTCCCCCGCACACCTAAATCCCAAAACAAACATACCCTTAAGGTTTAGGAACACCAAGTTTAAGGACCTTTCGATCTGTGGTGGTAGAGAGCCTTCAAAAGAATTGTTGGTAAGACCTATAGATTCGATATTGGTGGTGAACAACTCGATCCGCTGGAATATTGCCTGAAAGTGAAACATAAGACAACAGTGATAGATCAAGCAGTCTAACTAGTCGAAATGAAATTAAATGACATAATTATTTCGTTTGATTAATTAATTAAGGGAAACAGCATAAAATTTAGTACAGATCATACCAGTCAAAAGGTTGTGTCAAGGTACAACTCCTGGAGGTCACTCAAGTTCCCAATTTGTCTAGGCACAAATTTGTTGACTGCCAAGGAAAAATATTCAAGTCGCGAACACTTGTCCAAACTCGATGGAATCTCTCCGTACAACTCATTGTATGATATGTGAAGTATCTTGAATCTATGTAAACTATGCTTGCACATATCCACTGGCAAACTACTTGATAGACTATTGTTCCGCAGCGCTAAAATTTGTAAGGATGACATATTGAAAATGGATGGAGGAATAGGGACATGAAAAGAGTTTTCACTCATATCTAGAGAAACAAGGAAGGAAAGATTTCTGATTTCTAGGGGAATACGACCTACTAATTCCATACTTGAAATATTTACACTACAAAAAAGACGGAGATTAGCGACGGAAATTTTGCGACGGACAAATATCCGTCGCAAATTCAGTGAATTTGCGACGGATTTTACTAAGCCGTCGAAAAAAAAGAAATTTTGCGACGACTAAGGATGGCCGTCGCAAAGTTTTGTAATTTGCGACGGAAAAGCCGTCGCAAACACTATGGCCCACCGCCTTCGTCTTGAAACGACTACATTTGCGACGGAAGGGTCGTCGCAAATTTCAACTTTGAGTTTGCGACGGTCCATTCCGTCGCAAAATATACCCGTTTAAAGGTGACCGTTCATGAAGCGACCCGTTTGACTGATTTGCGACAGATAAGGTCGTCACAAATTTTAACTTTGAGTTTGCGACGGACCAAAGCCGTCGCAAATCTTACATTTATATCCGCGACCTTTCGGGAAACGGTCCTTTGACTGTTTTGCGACGGAATTTCCGTCGCAAGTACGAACCGTTTTTACGCGTCTTCTCGGGAAACGGGCGTTGACTGATTTGCGACGGAAAAGCCGTCGCAAATCAGTAAAAACGACGTCGTTTTGTCTTTGACAGGCGAAATTTGCGACGGATAGGCGTCCGTCGCAAATTTTTTTACAATTATAAATACTCTCCTCGCGAAGCAGACGGATCCTGCGAGAAAAAGGAAGAAGTGGAGGATCCTGCGAGAAAAAGGAAGAAGTGGAGGAAAACGAAAGGAAAAGGAAGGAGAAGTCGGGAAAAGGAAGGCGTCCGTCCCCACCGAGTTTTCGTTTCGACATTTTCTACAAATAAACCGTAAGTTTTCTTCATTTTTACCGTTTAAAATTTAATTTTAAAGCATGTTTAGAGAATTGATTTTAGTTGAATTGTTTGAATTATATTAGTAATGAATTGATTTTAGTTGAATTAGTTTATCGAATTTTAATTTAAATCATTTTTAAATTTTTGTTAATTAAGTTTAGAATTGAATTAGTTGAATTGTTTGAATTATATTAGAAATGAATTGATTTTAGTTGAATTAGTTGATCTAATTTAATTAGTAGATCAAATTTTAATTTAATTTTAAAGCATGTTTAATTTTTGTTAAGTTTAGAATTGAATTAGTTGAATTGTTTGAATTATATTAGAAATGAATTGATTTTAGTTGAATTAGTTGATCTAATTTAATTAGTAGATCGAATTTTAATTTAATTTTAAAGCATGTTTAATTTTTGTTAAGTTTAGAATTGAATTAGTTGAATTGTTTGAATTATATTAGAAATGAATTGATTTTAGTTGAATTAGTTGATCTAATTTAATTAGTAGATCAAATTTTAATTTAATTTTAAAGCATGTTTAATTTTTGTTAAGTTTATAATTGAATTAGTTGAATTGTTAAATTATTACAGATGAACCCAGGTCAAGATAATTTTCTCACTGTCATCATAGTCGACAACAAGTAAGTATTTTTTAATGAATTATGTATACTTTTAATTATATATATATTAATATAATTAACTTGATTTTTTAATTTTGTTGTCACAGACTGCTTCCAGCCCATGAGACTAGCTTAATCGTCTCACAAATCATTAGGATGGGACAATTTGAGTATGGTGCCCACTCGTGGAGTCAAGTGTCCGAGCAAAAGAGGATGGAGTACTTTGATGACTTCAAGGTATAAAAAATTTATTTATTATGATTTTAATTTAACTTTTAATTTTTTAATTTATTCGTTAATATTCTATTTTTAATTTATTTGCAGAGGCGGTGCGTTTGGGACCCTGCCAACGATAGTATTATGTACCAATTGTTCTGTGCGAAAGCGCAAGAACGGTACAAAGATATTATCTACGGCCTGAAGAAGCGGTGGGAGCGTGGGGATCGGGTGGAGTTGGGTCGAGCACCAGACGGACGATCGATATGGGATGGTTTGGTGGATCACTGGAACAGTGAACCATCATTCTGATGAAGAACAATTTATTTATATTTTTTGAACTATTTATTTATGTTTTTTGAACAATTTATTTATGTTTTTTGAACAATTTTTGGTAAAGACATTCCCGGTTACAAGGTTTCCGCCATTATTACAGAGATAATGAGGGATAATTTAGAGTAGAACGCAATGAAGTTCAAACTCGTCTCGTCGCAGCGGAAGCAGTAATACTTGTGACCGGGAATGATGCTACAAATAGTATTTCAACAAAGATATTACTAATTCAGTGTTAATTAGCATAATTACTTGTAGCAAACATATACATGATCTTAGATGAATTAATTTGGTGAATTTTGAAAAAAAAAAGAGTCAATTTGGATACATATACAATTAATTGCGTACAAATGAACGAATTATAAATTTAAGCGGGAGTTGAAATAAATAATTTTACAGAAATAATAAAAATTAAATGGCCCCAATATTTATAAAAACAAGTTAGAAACGAAAATGAATTAATTTGGTGAATTGTAGAAAAAAAAAGAGTCAATTTGGATACATATACAATTAATTGCGTACAAATGAACGAATTATAAATTTAAGCGGGAGTCGAAATAAATAATTTTACAGAAATAATAAAAATTAAATGACCCCAATATTTATAAAAATAATTTAGAAACGAAAATGAATTAATTTGGTGAATTGTAGAAAAAAAACGAGTCAATTTGGATACATATACATTTAATTGCGTACAAATGAACAAATTATAAATTTAAGCGGGAGTCGAAATAAATAATTTTACAGAAATAATAAAAATTAAATGGCCCCAATATTTATAAAAACAAGTTAGAAACGAAAATGAATTAATTTGGTGAATTGTAGAAAAAAAAAGAGTCAATTTGGATACATATACAATTAATTGCGTACAAATGAACGAATTATAAATTTAAGCGGGAGTCGAAATAAATAATTTTACAAAATAAAAAAAATAGTTGGACAAAATATTTTAATAAACAACTTAGATACGAAAATAAATTAATTTGGTGAATTATAAAAAAAAAATGACTTAATTTGAATACATAAACAATTAATTGCATAAAAATAAACGAAAGTAGCTTGTGCCCTAGTGGCGCGCGCCCCCTTCTCTTGCACAAGAGGTCCCGTGTTCGATTCCCCTTGGACGCAAAAAATGGATTAATTGTTCAAGGCCTAATAAGACTAATATAGAAGGTGGACTGCATATAAAAAGAGATGGGCCGGTTGGCCCAGTGGTCCGCGCCCGCCCCGGCCGCCTCGGGTGCCCGGGCTCGAACCACGCGAGCCACTTTTTTTTTTGTATAGGCTCGGTAATTTGCGACGGCCAAATTCCGTCGCAAATATTGAATTTTGCGACGGAAAACAACCCGTCGCAAATTATAACAGAAAAAAATAAAAAAAATATATATAAACATTTGCGACGGAATGTGGCCGTCGCAAATGTTGTTGACCCGAACGGGTCTGACCCGAAATATTTGTGACGGAATACTGTCCGTCGCAAATTCTGTGTGACTCGGCCGGGTCTGACCCGCCGATTTTGCGACGGATTTGTCCGTCGTTAATTTGCGACGGACCTCCAAAATCCGTCGCAAAAATTAGCTACGGCTGTTTTAGAAACGGACACGTGTCCGTCGCAGAATCCGTCGCAAAACACTGTTTGCGACGGATTTTCCGTCGCAAATTCCGTCGCAAAACAGTGTTTTTTTTGTAGTGTTAATGCAATCACCCTATTGCACAGCTAACTCCGATCCAACTGGAAACAGAGTTTTCGAATCTCCAATTTCTCAATTTGTTGTGAGGATCTGAAGTAATGCTGGATTTCAAGGCAGATGCTGCTTGTATTGCTATTTGATTTGGTAGCTAGACTATAGCCCCTGAAACACTCAACTATTAAGACCACTACAAGAAGGAAAAATATCCCCACAACGCTTGAATTTCTAATAAAAATAAGTGTGAGGGCACACAAAAGATGAAGCTATTCTATATATATAATGAGTATGATTTGTGGTCAAGAAAGAACGGAGGAAGGAGAGAGAATTTTTTTGCAAGGAAATAAATGATGATATTTACGAGGAAGTTTCTTTCTAATTAATTTAAACGCGTTAGATAGGTGAAGTCAACAAAAAATGACATGATTTAGTTAACCTATTTCCACTCTACAAAAAAGTGGCAAAGGGTGATTTGGTGGAAATAAGTGAAAGACACGGAAAACAAGAAAAGGCATCAATGGATAAAAGCAGCATTAGTTATTCAACAACCATGCATCCCATGAATTTGATGCATCAAAATCAACGAAACGATAATAATCCACATACATATAAATTTAAATTATTTTAAATAGCTAATAAATTGAAGCACTTAAATATCACTGCAATTAAGAACCATATAATAATTAATTAAGTAACAGGCAAACTTAGCACATCAGGTTTAGCAAATTTATTAAGTTAATTTAACACTTTATGTAAAGAGCGATAAACATCAGCATAGTTTACTACATACTGTTTTGAAATAATAAACCTAGTTTTGACTAACCAAATTAAGGGTATGTTTGGAGATGAAATTCATAATTATGGATAGGATTGTGTGGAATTATATTGTTAGAATTGTAATATTTAAAAGTAGTTGATATGTTTGATTTAATGGATTGATTGTTTTTATATGATCTTGACAAGTTGGATTAAATAATCACACCTACCCAACCCGGATTATTTGTCCCGCGATAGCGGAATTACTTCAAAAAATAGTCTCGAATCGTAAACCTACAAACCAAACTCTAAATTAAGTAGTATAAAATAATTAATCCGAACTTATACATCAAAACAAACTAGCACTAGCGGGAATCTAGGCAAATCCATGATCCACAGTGCTAATCACCATTAAAATACATCCAAAGAGAGACGGAATTATTTTGAATATTTTTTTTTAAACCAAATCAGATACTCTCTTTAGAAATCAAGTGTTAAGCATTGCGTCTACTTCATCAAACAAAATAACTAACAAAGAATATCACAATTCTCTAAATTGTGTTATGCAAATCAACTTTTGTTGCAGGTGTATTAACATTATATATAAAAACTTATGAATTAAGCCGTATATATTACTCCCCGTCCAATAATACTAGTCTTGTTTTTTTGGACTGTTATTATTTTTTGTTATATGTTGTAAGGTATTATGGGGTATTGTAAGATATATTTAAAATAAATTGATTGTTTATGGAAAATGTTAAAAGACAAAAATATCATATTTTTGTTATTAACAATCATTTTATTATCATATTTTTTTTATTAACAACCATTTTATTCATAAATAGTACTTACAACACCCCATAATACCCTTCAACATATGATAAAAGATAACATTCCAAAAAATAGGACTAGTAAAATTAAACGAAATGAATAGTTTATTTGTCTTTTAACATTTTATTTTATGTATAAAAGATAAACAATCTTTCCTAATTATTGGGAGAATCAATGACATAAAACTTTTGAAGCATACCAGTTAAAGCATTGTGGCAATGTTCTCACAAGTGAATTATTTGCTAAGTTGACGTATTCCAAAGAAGACATATTCAAAATGGTTAGGGGTAAAAGACTCGTTCGTTTGTTGGAATCCAAGTCCAAATGTATTAAATTATTAAAATTGTCAATCTCCTATGGGATGTTGCCGGTAGAATTTATGTCTGTGAATATAGTCAAATTAATTGTCATACATGCACAAAGATATATGTATAGTAAGTAATAGTATATATGCAACACACATAAATAATATTAAATTATCACGGATTACAGCAAATATATATATATATATATATTTATTGAAATAATATGTAACATAAATAAATAACAAGTGTCACAAAATTGGTATAGCCATATAAATTGGTCTTCACCGTTGACATATGAACAAATCTGTATACCATATTGTGTTAAAGAAAAGTAAGAAAGTGTGTAGATGATAAAAAGTGATTATGTGATTGTATTGGATTTTGTGAAAAATAATAAAAGGCTGAGAAAAACTTGTGTAATCCCGATTTCATGTTAACTCGGTTTCTTCGAATATCACTATTGTGCATATCAACCGTTATTGTTATGCATACATACACTCTATTATTGTGTAAAAAATCAAGCATTTTCATAAAATTACAGAGAAAACAATAACATAAAAATTATTGTTGCACTTACATAACACGTTCATTTTCAAACGACATTGAGTGACGTATGGAAAACATAACACGTACATTTAAAAAAAGTTGAGGGGTGCAACTTAAGTATAATATAGTAAAGAGAGTGAGGAAGCTCATACCATTCAAGTTGTTGTCATAGAGGTTCAATATCTGGAGCTCACTCAAGTTCCGAATTTCTCTGGGCACTTGCCCGGCCGGTGAATTTGTTGACTGCCATGGAAACATATTCAAGTAGTAAACACTTGTCCAAACTCGATGAAATTTCTCCGTACAACTCATTATATGATATGCCAACTTTCTTAAGTGTATGTAAATTATGCTTGCACATATCCACTGGCAAACCACTAGATAAACGGTTGTTCCGCAAGATTAAAATTTGTAAGGATGAGATATTGAAAATGGATGGAGGAATAGGACCATGAAAAGAGTTTTCCCTCATGTCTAGAGAAACAAAAGGTTTCCTATTTCCGGTGGTACACGGCCTACTAATTCCATATTTGTAATATTCAATGCAATCACCCTATTGATGTTAGAGTTACAGCTAACTCCGATCCAAAGTTGTCCAGTTATTTATCAAGTGATGTGGATTTTCAAGGCAAGAAGTGAAGATTGATCAAGGTGGATATTGGTAGCTAGACTATAACCCTCGAAACGCGTTACTATTAATAGCACTACAAGTAGGACAAACCCCGAATCAATATAGTAATAATAGTTGTGAGGGCAGACATGAGTTGAAGCTATCTATCTATATACACGCAATTGATATGATATGATATGACAAATTATTATTATTTTTTTTTTTTGAAAAAGAGAGTGACAAATTATTACTCCCTCCGTCCATGAAAAATGGGCTTGTTACTTTTATCACGGTTATTAAGAAAGTTGATATAATATGTAAAAAGTAAGAATATTGTGTCAAATCAAGTACAAAATAAATTATTTTAAAAATGTTATGTGTGTGTGTTGAAAAAGTAGATAAAATTTATTCTTTCCATTTTAGGCAACATGACTATTTTTTGTGGACGGCCCAATAAGGCAACCAGGACTATATTTTGTGGACGGAGGGAGTAATTTGCAAGTCAAGAGTCAATGCTTCAAAATATCATAAGGCTCAAGTCTCACGGCTTTCACATCCATGCTAGTCCTAGTGAATTCTCACTCTCATCACACAAGCACTCAAAAGAAAAACTCACAAGCATACAAGTTCTCTCTCAAATTCACTCTAACTCAACCGCTCACACAAAAGAGTCCCTAACTCAAATCCACAAATCTACTCTACTCATCAAACATGCTCAAGAATAACAACTAACAAGTAGAAGATGATTGATAGACATGAAATATGCAATAGCGACTCAGATCAAAATCACCCCAAGGAGCATCTCAAGGCACCAAATAACCAAACACACTCAAAGATAAGAAAGGGGTTCTCCGGTGCATTGTAACAAGAAACATAAAAAAACTCCACCCCCAAACTTCGACCTTGCGAAGAGGTCTAAGTTTGGGGTTGTGGGTTACCTCAACCAAACAATTCGGTTTCTCTCAAACGTAGCACACTCCCTTGCTTGAGTTTCCTCAATCTCCACGTATTTGACACTCCTTCGAGACAAGCCTACAAAATAAACTCTCAAGTACGAGATTAAAACTTACAATTCAACAACACCCTAATAACATAATAAGACACTAAAAATAAATAAAAGCAAATAAAAATGGGTTGCCTCCCATTCAACGCTATTTTTAAGGTCCTCATGCCGGACCGAACTCAAAGGAGCTTATGGGACATCATACTAAAAAATACCTCCCTTACTCTCATAAGAGTGGTGCTTGCATTCCTTTCCTTGATGCCCTACCATCATTAACCTTTTTCCTTCCTTCTCATCCCCAAGTGTTATGGGTCTCAACTCCTTCTCACTCACTTTCCACGGAGGTACCCACTTCTTGACTTTTGACTTCTCCTTCTTAACTCCTCCTTTACCCTCTAATTGGATCACGTCCACACTTTTTACCTCTTCATCCTTCAACTTCTTCACTTTATCCCTATCAAAATAATCACGATCATAATGCACATTGGTTAAATTATCAAGTGAATGATTAACGAAATCATGAACATGAGAAAGATTAGAGATATGAGGTGTGTCTTCAATACGAGGATCAATTGCATCCATGCAATACAAACTCTCATCCTCCTTCGGGTGCTTCATGGCTTCATATAGGGAAATCTTCACTTCTTGATCATCAACCTTCAACGTAATCTTCCCATTTGCCACGTCTAGCACCATCCCGGTTGTAGCTAAGAATTGTCTTCCCAAGATCAAGGGCACGTGCTCATCTTCCTCCATCTCTAGGACCACAAAATTGGCTGGAAAAATGTGATCTCCAACTCTCACGAGGACGTCTTCAACCACGCCTTGAGGTCTCGTAATAGACCGATCGGCAAGCTGAAGTGTCATCATTGTCGGCTGAAGTTCAACACCTTCCAACTTCTTGAAAAGCGATAATGACATCAAATTAATGCTCGCTCCGAGGTCGCACAACGCTCCCTTCTTGATCCCGTTCCCAATATCACAAAGAATGGTGAAACTCCCGGGATCCTTCAGCTTTGGAGGAAGCGCCTTGTGCACTAATGCACTCACTTCGTGGTTCAGCTGCACCAACTTCGGCACATCCACTCGCCGTCTTTTCGCGATCAAGTCCTTAAAAAACTTTGCATAGTTGGGCATATGTTCCAAGGCATCATAAAAAGGAATGTTAATATGCAATTGTTTAAACACATCAAGGAATTTAGCGAATTTCTCATCAAACTTCTTTTTAATGAAGTGCTGTGGATATGAGACGGGTATCACAGATTTGGGTACCCCTCATTCATCATGCTCGGTCTCTTTCACTCTCTCCCTTGTTTCCTTTGCCTTCTTCCACTTCGGAACTCTCTCAATCTGCTCACTTTCTCCCTTCTGGATGCCTTTACCCTCAACTCTCACATCATCAATCTCATCTCCATCTTTCTTATGTTCTTTTCCCTCTATCTCAACATCTCATTGGGGCGTCTCAGAATCAGCAGGTATCTGGGGACCATCATAGTTGGTTCCACTTCTAAGCTGGATAGCCTTACAATGCTCCTTGGGATTACCCTCAGGCATTGAAGGGTATTTTCCAGGTTCTCTATTCAATGACTTTGCCATCTTTCCCATCTGAAATTCTATGGAAGTGAACCTTCGATTGTTCTCTTGTTGAGTTCTATTCCACTCAACGTTCATCTTCTGGAGCTCTTGATCACGTTGATCACCCTTTTTATGCAACTCTTTCACATCGTACTCCAAGGATGACAACCTCTTACTTCCTTTCTCCACCTTCTGTAGAATTGCTCTCAACATCTCCTCAGTTGAGGAACCGCCTTCTCCACCCGGAGGCTTTGAACCTGGGTCAACACCTGGAGGAACTGTAACAACCGCCTTCGGGTTAGCATATGAGAAATTCTCATTCGTTCTCCATTGGTTCTGAGGAGACTGCTGGCCTCCTTGATAGCCTTGAGTGTTCCTCCATTGATTTTGAGGTGGCTGAGGACCTGGAGGTACAAATGGTTGGCCATAAGAAGACCTTCCATACTGATTTCCAACTTGGTAGCCATTCTAATTGTAATACGGACCTCCAATGTAATTGGCTACCTCTTGCTGTCCACTTGGCTGGTCTACTCTCTCATTCTCTGCTGCATGCTCTCCAACCAAATTCTTTGCCAACTCGAGGTTGTTAATCTTTTCCATCATGTCCATCAATAACCTTCTCGTTCCTTCACCCTCTTCAACCTGATGCACTCTCTAGAAGTCTGCATCCACACTCCAAGCCCCAACATTCGTGACTATGTTGTCTACGATCTCTCTACACCTTTCTATTCCTTGATTTAGAAATGATCCACTAGCACAGGCGTCTAGATGGTCTTGCCCAGCCTTGTTGGCACCACTGTAGAAGAATGCCATAATATCTCTCTCATTATACCCGTGCTGCGGGCACTCTATCAGCATGTTTGAGTATCTCCCCCACGCTTGACGTAGGTCCTCTCCTTTCTTCTGGCGGAAGGAAGAGATCTCAATCCTTGCTTTGATCGCTCTGGATGGAGGGTAGAATCGCTCGAGGAATAGAGACGCTCGAGCTCGGCCCAAGTGGTAATACCTCCCCGTGGAAACGTATTATCGTACCACTCTTTAGCTATTCCCGTCAATGAGAATGGGAACAACCTAAGCCTCTTGGCATGTTCAGACATGCCATTGTAATTGAAAGTGGAGACTATCATTAGAAAACTCCTCAGATGAGTATGAGGATTCTCCTTCCCGATCACCCCCTTGAATTGATTCTCGGTAAGTAGCTTAAGAATTCCCGGGGAAATCGAGAAGTTATTTGCCTCAACAGGAGGCAATGCCACTCCATCATAGTACCGTTGTGGCTGCGCTGCAAACCTCTCTCGAATAGCCATATTCTGATCTACGTTCTGAGGAACGTGTTGAGGATTAGCAGCTGGTACGGGTACTTATTGGGGTGGTGGTGGTTGGTAAACAGGTGGTTGATTGTAAACTGGAGGTGGAGGATACAGGTATGGTGGATAAGGATAAGGATAAGGTGGGTATGGGTAAGGTGGGTAAGACAAGTTGTTTTGTGGTAAGTTAGGATGTGGGTAAGCAGGGTTGTTATGAGGATTTTGGACAATGTTATGAGCTGGGCTATTTTGGTTCTGAGTACCCGGGTTTTGGCTCTGGCTTTCTCCTAACGGATCCTGATTCTTACTGGTATTGCCATTAGTGCCGTCAACCCGGTTCAATACCTGATTGAACTCATTCTCGACATCGTCCAATTCATTAGTGATGTCCATCGGTTCTTTCCCTCCTCCGGCAGTATTCATTCTCCTTAAGAAAGCTCGGTTCCTTCTAGCTATCGTCTCAGGGTCCAATGGTATTCTCTCTTCGCTCGTATTGCCTTGTGAGCGTGTTTTCATATACCTGACACACTAGCAGAAGGATCAAAACGCAACTGCCGAATGAATGAAAATAACAATAAAAATAGAAAATAAAGCACCCACTACTAACTACTAAGCTATCGACAAGTCCTATTAAAAAAACATACAACGCCATCCCCGGCAACGACGCCATTGACTTGAAGCGAAAATACTAGCTTTCTACTAGTAGCTTCCCCGCAAGAGTACGGGTTCACTGTAGTATGAGTAAGTATAACGACCAAGTATATCGAACCCAAGGGATGGAGTGTATGTGAACAGATCCCTGAAGATCTATGCGTCGTAGCTAATATGAGTGTAATGTTTTTGGGTTTTTTGAAAGATTAATTTTAAGCTAAAATAAACTAATTAAACTAACGAACGAAAGAAACGAATAAACTAAGGTGTGTTTTCAAATAGGTGATGGTGATGCTCAGGATAGGAATCCCTACGTATACTAACGGAGCAGGTACATAATCAAAATAACCGTGACGCGCAAGAAATAACCTAAGTAAAAGAATGCAAGGTGAAAGCTCAAGATTCTAAACCCTAATACTTTACCCTAACACTCGACTTCACTAATCCACTAACAAGTTAATAGATTGTGCTTAATTAATGAGACCCTAATTTAACTAAGGTGATGCGGTCGTCCTCCTTCGCTAAACTGGTAGATGAATTAACCCTTTCTAAACCCGCTAGTTAAGTCTACTCGTTGTTATAGAGTGATACAGTCGTCCTCTCTCTAATACTTTTCGAACGAAATTCAAAAGTAAAGTTAAGATTAATTTTAAGAATTTATTAATAAAGAGAATTAAAACATAACGTCACAAGTTACCCTAATTACGTACCCACAACCTACTTCTACGAGTTCATCCTACCCCAAGCATGTAAGGGTTTTAGCTAGACATAGGTTTTACGTAAATAAGAGCAATTGAATAAGTAACGAGCATGAACATGATAATTAAGACGAAGAAGAGGTCAAACATAAACTAGGGTTTAACGAAATAAAAGAATAAACTGAAATTAACTCAAGAAAAGAAGTCTCAACGTGTTCAATAACAAAAATATAAAGAAACGAAACTAACAAGTAAGATCGTAATATGAATTCGTAACGAAAACCTAAAAAACGTAAACGTAAAGCTTGCTTCTCTCCTTCCTCTCCAAAAATAAACTCTAAAAGTCTAAATTTATCAAGTGATGTGTGGTATCCCTAAAAAATGAGCTTGAGACGAGTATATATAAGCCACGGGCCGAATCGTGAACTCATGGGCCGAAAAATGACTTTTAAAACACCACACGTGAAGGTGCTCGAGCAGACCCGCTCGAGCGGTCGCGCTCGAGCATGTAGCTCGAATGATACAGGTGCTCGAGCGGTGGCGCTCGAGCTGCTCGAGCGCTGAAAATCTTTTGTACAATTGGGGCGCTCGAGCAACACGCTCGAGCGGTGGCGCTCGAGCTGCTCGAGCACTCGAAATTTTCTGTATGTTTTGGGCGCTCGAGCAACGTGCTTGAGCGCTAGTGCTCGAGTGTGTTACTCGAATGCTCCCAATATTCCTCCAACTAGCACTTTTCTTCTTCAACACTAACACCAATCGTATTCCTTCGATATCTTCTCATCCGGGCATCCGTTTGAGTCGATTCAAAGTCCTACGAACTCCGTTCTTTGCCCTCGATTCCCCTACAAGCATTAAAGAGACAAATTCCATCAATGTATAGAAATAATGCTCAATTAACTCCAAATACTCGATAAAATCGGCCAGAATTAGGGCATTTCGAGTGACGAATCATGACAATTTCACGCCTAATCATAATCGACAAGAGTCGGAGCATGGTTGGAGACATGATGGAGATTTACTAAAATAATATTTTTAATCATAATTTTATGACGGAGTTGTTCCTGAATTGCTTTTAGGTCGTTTTACCTTAAGAACGACGAAAATTGTACATGAATTGAGTGACCTCCATTTTTCAAACTCTTATTGAGCTTTAACCAATACTATTGAAATGTCGGAGTACGGTCGGAGACAGGACGGAGATTTGCTAAAATGGAATTTTTATTCAAATTTTTGCGACGGAGATGTGTCAGAATCGTTTTTAGGTTGTTTTATCCCAGGAACGACTACATGAATTTGAGTGACATCCATTTTTTATATTTTAATTGAGTTTAACAAGTAATCTAGAAGAGTCGGAGTATGGTTAGAGATAATACAGAGATTTGCTAAGCCAACATTTTTAATCATAACTTTGTAACGGAGCTATAGCGGAATTATTTTTAGGTCGTTTTACCTTAAGAACGACGAAAATTATAAATGAATTGAGGGATGTCCATTTTTCAATTTTTATTGATTTTGGACAAGTACTATTGAAATGTCGGAGCACGTTCGGAGACAGGGCGGAATTTGTTAAAATAAAATTTTCATTCAAATTTTTGCAACGGAGTTGTGTCAACATCGACTACTAGGTCGTTTTACCCTAGGAACGACTAAAAAAATACATGAATTTGAGTTGTATCTATTTTTTAAATTTTAATCGAGTTTTAAAAAGTAATCTAGAAGAGTCGAAGTATGGTTGGAGAACAGATGGAGATTTGCTAAAACAACATTTTTATCATAGTTTTGTGACAAAATGCCATTTTAGCAACTCTCCCACCTGTCTCCAACCATGCTCCACCTCTTCTATATTACTTGTTAAAACTCGATTAAAACTAAAAAAATATCACTCAAATTTATTTATTTTTAGTCGTTTCTATGATAAAAAGACCTAAAGATCGATTAGACACAACTCCGTCGCAAATATTTGAATGAAAATATCATTTTAACAAATCTCCATCCTGTCTCCGACCGTGCTCCAACATTTTAATAGTACTAGTCAAAGCTCAATAAAAGTTTGAAAAATGGAGGTCAATCAATTCATGTATAATTTTCTTCATTCTCAAGGTAAAACAGACTAAAAATCGATTCCGCTACAGCTCCGTCACAAAATTATGATTGAAAATTTTATTTTAGCAAGTCTCCATCCTGTCTCCAACCATGCTCTGACTATTCTAGATTACTTGTTAAAACTCGATTAAAAGTTAAAAAATAGATGTCACTCAAATTCATGTATTTGTTTAGTCGTTCCAATGGTAAAAGGACCTAAAGATCGACTCTGACATAGCTCCGTCGCAAAAATTTGAATGAAAAATTCATTTTAGCAAATGTCCGTCCTATCTCCGACCGTGCTCAGACATTTCAATAGTACTTGTTAAAGATCAATAAAAGTTTGAAAAATGGACGTCACACAATTGGTCTAAAAAGCGATTCCGCAACAGCTACGTCATAAAATTATAATTAAGAATATTATTTTAGACAATCTCCATCATGTCTTCGATCATGCTCCGACTCTTCTAGATTACTTGTTAAAACTCGATTAAAATTTAAAATATTGATGTCGCTTAAATTCATGTATTTTTTTAGTCGTTCCGAGGGTAAAATGACCTAAAAATCGATTCTAAGACAGCTCCGCCGCAAAAATTTGAATGAAAATTCCATTTTAGCATATCCCCGTCCTGTCTCCGACCGTGCTCCGATATTTCAATAATATTTATCAAAAATCAATAAAGTTTGAAAAATGAGCGTCACTCAATTTATATATAATTTTCGTCGTACTTAAGGTAAAACGACCTAAAAAGTGATTCCGTTATAACTCCGTCATAAAATTATGATTAAAATGCCTACTTAGCAAATCTCTGTATTATCTCCAACCATACTCTGACACTTCTAGATTAGTTGTTAAAACTCGATTAAAATTTTAAAAATAGATGTCACTCAAATTCATGTATTTGTTTAGTCGTTCCTAAGATAAAATAACCTAAAAATGATTCTGACACAGCTCCGTCGCAAAATCTTGAATGAAAATTTCATTTTAGTAAATCTTCGTCCTGTCTTCGACCGTGCTATGACATTTCAATATTACCGGTTAAAGCTCAATAAGAGTTTGAAAAATGGACGCCACTCAATTAATGTATAATTTTCGTCGTTCTTTAGGTAAAACAACCTAAAAAGCGATTCTGCAACAACTCCGTCACAAAAATATGATTAAATATATTATTTTAGTAAATCTCTGATTGCCAATTTCTTGAATTACAAAATTGAATGACTCGCAAGTGTACGAGATCATTGTGTAGTAGGCAATTGACCAAGTGAAATATCGAACACAAAGACAACGTATTTAGTTCTTAGATATCTACTAAATTGAATGCTTGAACACAAAATTACAGAAAAATAAATGGTTCGGTTTATTGTTATCTACTAAATGTACTCAATTGCAAAATGAAAAACTAACCTAACTTCTTTCGAAGTGCAAGAGATTGAGGTATGCTTTGAACGAATCCAAATATACAAGTATTAGGGAGTAGCGAGAGCACATACTTATCTTGAGTTCCATATCATGAGTAACCTAGATTATACAATCTCATCTAACCATTAAAACTCTCGTCTAAATGGTTCGATGCTCAATTCGAAGTGTTCTTCATGTTCTAGGTCTCTCTCGATAACCTAAAGCATCTAACAATTGGCTTTGATAGATAATCCCCTTCGAATTAGAACTCACTAAGGATAGCTCAACTCTCGCATGTTGCTATCTTCAATGAATTCCTAATCTTACCAAAGACATGCTATCAAAGCTCAATTAATCCGAATTCAGAGAAGTTAATCATTCAACTTCACAAAATCTAAGCATATACTCAAGCTAAACCCTAACTCTCACATATTCTTCATCATTCAAAGCATAGAGAGTTAGCCTAGCATAGCTAGGGCTAAGGAAACTAAATTCATGAACAAAGCCGTGGAAAAACTAAGAATTTAACAACAATGAACAGAAATTAGAGTAATATCACCTAAGATGAAGGAAATTTGGAGAACTTCTTCAAGCCCCACTTGTTTACAACCATGGAATATGCCAATTGACTACTCTTCAAGCTTAAATCCAAATACAAGTTACTTCTCAATGAAGAAATTGAAGAAAAGAGACTAATCTAGCACTATCTAAGGAAAATTGATGAAAATGTGGAATGGAGCTCTCCTCTCGTGTGAAATCTATGAAAAATGAATGGTAACCTCCTCCAAAATCAGTTAGAAACCCTTTTACAGTCGCAAGCCAAAGCCAAAAGTCAATTTTTACATTTTAGCCCTCGAATCTTCTAGAAATCGCGCTCTTCGGGCTTGCCAGCATTTTGCTCGCCCAAAACTGAGTTGCTCGCCCGAGTAAAGGTATGCTCGCTCGAGTGCTGACTCAACTCGGCCGAGGGCTTCTTCTCTTGGCTGAGTTCCTCACATTTTTGCCTCACTCGGCCAAAATGCCTTTGCTCGGCTGAGTAAAACTTCATTTTGGCCGAGTGTTCTTCCAGAGAATTTACTCGGCTAAAACCCCCTTTGCTCGGCCGAGTATAAATCCAATTGGCCGAGTGGATCTTCCATAGATCTTACTCGGCAAAAACCCCTTTTGCTTGGCCGAGTGCTTACTCTTCATGGCCGAGTGGGCTCTGTTTTGTCTCCTTTTTTGCCTTTTAACTCCTCTTTTCATTCTTTCTCCGATTCTTCATCTTTTTAGACCTGAAACACTTCATTTCTCACACGAAGGGTAAGTTCAAGAGACAAAGCCAAATGTAGAGATACAATACACTAATCATATATAAATCAAGCTTAATTAGTGCATAGAAGGACTTAAAAACACACAATTATGATGCAATTATAAGGCTAATCACCCCCAAACTTGAAATATTGCTTGTCCTCAAGCAATGAAAAGAAAAATCACAAAGGCAGTGATTGCATCAAGTTGTGTGATCAACCGCATGTCAAAGACGAGTAATTCAATCTTATCCAAATGAATAGATCCCCGAGAAAGTATCTCCATCTTTTCAATTTTCCAACAAAGATCAGTTTACTCAAAATGAAATCATTCACCATAATCCTCTCAATGTAAGTGTTTATCACTCTTCACTCAAAGTGTATCAAGGTATAGCTCCATGTCAATGTATTGAAATGCATCCAATAGACTTGGCAAGAGTCTAAGCAATCTTTCCTCAAACTTGAACTCGGTGCTAAATCGAAAAGGACTTTTCATTTGGTTGTAACGTTGGCTCTTTGGTAATGGTAAAGAATTTTTAGATGAAGTGACTTGTACTAGTGAAGCAAGAATTCAGGTTTCTCTTTTCTATGAAGTGGTAAGCTTACACTCCTCAACCCAAAGTTCAACTCTTCACTTATTCACTCATCTTCCTTTTCTCATATCCTTCTCATTCACCTCACACCATTGTATTTTCTTTTTCTTTCTTTTTTCTGCTTTTCACCACCAACATCTTTTACAAGGGAGAGCTTCTTTTTTTAGTGTTTCTCTTTTATTCTAGCTCATTCCTTTGCTTTCACAACTTTCATTCACTTCTCTTTTTCTCATCCTTTTCAGTTTTCTTCCAAAATCATCCATTCAAAATCATGCACCCCATTTTTCTTTCTTCCCAATTCAACCACACCACCCTCATTCAAGCTTCACTATTTTTAGGGACCAATGAGCTCACAAAGAAAGGTAATTTGGTTAAATCATGGGTACCAATAAACAGGTCACAAGGCTCAAATTGGTTCACTATGGAAATAAAATGTCATTTGGCATGGATAAACTTTGGCAAAGTGACTTTTCAATTCAAGGATGGCCTAATCTCATTTTTAGCAACTTATGCAAGTAAATTCTAGAGCAAGACTAGAGACAAGTTCTCGAACACAATGACTATACATGATCACACTTCCCAATGAAGAACCAAAAACAATGAATTTTTTTTGGCTCAAAGGCTCAAAAGCTCACATGCTCGTGATTGATTATGGTTCATTTTCTCATTTTAAGCTCACATCTCTTCAACTTCATATTTGCAAGTTTTCAATACTACTCAAGTCATTAAACATTCATCAAAGATAAAATCAAATCACCTCTAATATACTCAAGATGCACAACCTTAAATTCATCACATCCAATTGTTCATCCCAACTCAAGTCATTCAATACACCAACCATACTTATGTATGTTGTTGCACGTCTCTTAAGCAAACGAACACACACCCCCCAAACTTTTTCTTTGCCAAGCAATGAGAAAGTTTGGTACAAGAGTGGTGAAAAGAGCACTATGCAACAACATATTACCATTCAAGCAAAAATATGAGCTATATAAAACAAATGGGAATATTAAGAATTACAAACCACATCACAACCATCAATCCTATGAAAATTAAAAATCATCCAAAACATCCAAAAGTTTAACACTTCAAAAGTCAACCCCCAAAATAGGCAACACACAATCCAAAAGATCTAATCATTACACAACGAATGAGACAAAAACAAGTAAGAGGCTAGGGATAGAAAGGGTACCCTCGTTACCATCGTGAGATTTTTACACATCACTTATGGCCGAGGTGGAGAAAATTGGAAGTTGAAGTGGCCTTGGCTCAAATGCCACTCCATAATAGCTCGATCCTCTCTCATTTGCTCCCTATACATCTTCTCGAAAGTATCTTGCCTCGTACGTATGTGTCGAAGCTTGCTCATCATCTCAATGTGCCTATTTCGGGACTCAACCTGAAAAACATCAAAGTCCCGAATCAACCTGTCCATATTCCGGCGATTGTAGACCAAAGGTTGCGAAGGATGACTTTGTTGTTCCTCTCCAATGTCATGCATCTCCACTTCTTCATACTCCGGAATCTGCTGGTCGTGTACACCCGTAGCTTGAGCTTCAGTCTCCTCATCCGACTCTTCGATTGGCTCGCATGTCCCTTCACTCGCCTTTCCTTTGCCCTTCTTATCCTTTGTCACCTTCTTTGGTTGCCTTTGCTCTTTTGGTATGCTTTCATGAAACACTCTCCGATAATCTTCATGTAATTGAGTGTTCATCAACCAATTCCCATTTTCTTTTCCCTTCCAAGAGATTAATGACATTTCTGCTAAGGGAAAACCAAGCTCATCAGGCAAATGACCACAATAGGAGCTACCTACTTGTTCGATGACCCCACATCGGATGAGATAGTTTATATCTATCCACTCAATATCATATCTCTCCAAATTTTCTTCCGGCACCCACCCAACACATTCAGCAATCCGGGTAATCAACCCACCAATACTCGTTTGAGTCAAAGTGGAGGACCCTATCTTAGAAATGTGCTCCCTCAAATACTCACCAAAGTCGGCTTCATATTCCTTTGTCATACAATAAAGGATGTATAACTCCTTAACACGAATAGAAGTACTCTCTCGTCGTGCATACAACACGTTCATAAGGATGTGATAGACAATTTTAAGAATTGGATTTCTTATACGAGAAACCTTCGTCTTTCCCGCCATGAAATTTCGTTTGGAACCCTCGGGAGTCGAGATTTCTTTCCAGAATTCATCCTTCTTGTACCCCACCTTCATCCGATGCTCATAGCTCGACCTTGGATTTGGCATCCTGAGATACCGATTGAGCTCAGTGCACGTGGCATTGTAGTCCTTATTTCCACTTTGGAATAACATAGTGGACGGGTGACCGGCGGCATCAGTAAGAACCGAAATGGTGCTGAGAAACTCGGTGCAAAGTTTGGGGTAGACCGGCCTTCTTACATCAAGAACACATATCCACCCGATTCGGTCAAAGAGTTCTTCAACCTCGTCTCTTACTCCCAAGGTGATCATTGCTCGCACATCATAGCATTTTTTAGCATGAAAGGTCATCTTACTTGCTCCCACAAAATTTTTATAGTACTCCTTCACGTCACCAAAGTAAAGCCCTTCCTTGGACGGTGTTCTTCCGTCACAATGCTTCGCATATATCTTTTCGTACCCCATATTCACAGAACATGAGGCAGGAATAGTAGGTGTATCCCATTTGGTTCCTCGATGACTCATTGTCCCTGCATAGAGGAAACAAAGGTATATAAGAACATCTCACTCAATACATGTGAAAGAGTATTAACATAAAGACAAGCATAATAAGCCATTTCAATCCAACTATTCCCATGACTTATGACCAAACATCTCAAGGAATTCACTCACCCCTACACAAATCTTACTCATCAAAAGAGTTCACCCCCTAACATGTCTACATTGCATTTCAACATACTCATGAAGAGAAAACACTCTAAAGATGCACATACATAGGGCATATGATTCAATTGTACAAGCCATTAACAACAATTAAGAAATTGACCTCAAAATCAGCCTACCCATGTGTCATATATACCAAGTTTAGCAATACCGTGAAGAAACAAGCATATGCATCATATATCCCTCGAAAAATTGTAATTTTTGACACTATCCATGCTCTAAATGGGGGTCTTTCCAAAACTTGAAAATTCCACAAAATGATCCCAAAATTAAAGTTCTATTGAGTAACCCATAATCAAATATCAACATTCTAATCATGAATTGAAAGAAACAACAACTAAATCATCAATTTTGGTCCAAATATGCATAGAGAAATTCAAACCCAAACTTATGAAATAAACCCCTCTTGTCTAGAAATTGAACTCAAGAAAGCAAAGGATACAAGGATTACCTTGATAGTCTTGAATGGAAGAGATTGATGCAAGAATTTGAAGAGCCCTCTTGTATTTTTAGGAAGAAATCGGCCGAGTATGTGTGGGAATGGGAGAGTGTGTGTGTTGGTGTTTAAATAGGCAAAAATTAGGGCAAAATCGCGATGCTTGGCCAAAATTAAAACGCTCGGCCGAGTGCTTACTCTGCTCGGCCGAGTAACTTCGAAATGGCCGAGCATAGTTAAAAATTCCCCACTCGGGCTAAACAATGTTTGCTCGGCTGAGCATAAGTCCCATTTGGCCGAGTGGATCCTCCAGAGATTTTACTCGGCCAAAACCCTCTTTGCTTGGCCGAGCATAAATGCAATTTGGCCGAGTGGATTTTCTAGAGAATTCCACTCGATCAAACTCCATCTACTCGGCCGAGTGTTCCTTCATTTGGCCGAACACTACCCCTGAAGCACCAAATTTTCAACTTTTGACCATT
Source organism: Ballota nigra (assembly GCA_947034835.1). Classification (NCBI taxonomy): domain Eukaryota; kingdom Viridiplantae; phylum Streptophyta; class Magnoliopsida; order Lamiales; family Lamiaceae; genus Ballota; species Ballota nigra. The sequence goes on from OX344725.1 coordinate 59,726,389, forward strand.
TATTCACATACCAATCTTCAATTCAACCCAAAACACCAACATTGACTCATTTTTTCTCAATTCATAAAGCAACCAAGTCTCCTACATCAAAACATACGTCGAAGCATGTTGATTTTTAGAACGACACACCCCCCAAACTTATTCGTTGCAAGGCAAAGAAAAAGTTTAGCACAAGAGATAAAAATCGAACGTGCAAGCAACGTGACCTAACTCACAAAATAATAAGAGCCATTCTCCTAAAGACTAATCATGCCCCAGTTCATCCTAATAATCGACAAAAATAGCCTCCCAAACTTAGGAATTGCAACGCAACCCTAAGTTCGAGCCCGAGGAACATGATACCTCCAATGTAACCGGTATACGAGGCGACCAACGTACGACCCCCGAACCATAGCTTCTGCACAAGAGTCCCTAGAGAGCTTCCAAACCTAAAATAAAAAAGAACAAACAATATTAACATCCAAAGAAAATGAACAAAAAGCAAAACAAAAGTTCAAAAAGAATGGGTTGCCTCCCATTAAGCGCTAGGTTTAACGTCCTATGCCGGACGAAACAACACAAGTTCACATTACTCCTCAAAGTCCTTAAGCAACACTTGGCTTAGGATCTCCTTTTGACTTGGGGAAAAGAAATGCTTCAACCGATGCCCATTGGCATAAAATTTCTCCCCCTTAGCATTTTGGAGTTCAAACCACCCACTTGGAAAGTAACTCATGATAACAAATGGACCACTCCACTTAGACTTTTAACTTTCCGGGAAAAAGCTCAAGGCGAGAGTTAAATAGAAGAACACGGTCACCCTCCTGAAATTCCTTTTTCTTAATTCGAGCATCATGCAACATCTTAGTTTTCTCCTTGAAAATTTTGGCATTCTCATAAGCATTATTTCTAAACTCCTCAAGCTCGTGCAATTGCAGCAATCTCTTCTCCCCAACTAAATCACCATTGAAATTCAACCTCTTGATGGCCCAAAATGCCTTATGTTCAAGCTAGATGGGTAAATGACAAGCCTTTCCAAAGACGATTTGGTATGGAGACATGTCCAAAGTCGTCTTGAAAGCTGTTCTATATGCCCATAAAGCATTATCTAATTTCAAAGCCCAATCCTTCCTTGTCGTACTCACCCATTTCTCCAAGATTTGCTTCACTTGACGATTCGAAACCTCGGCCAAGCCATTCGTTTGTGGATGGTATGCTGTAGCAATCTTGTGACGGACATCATACTTCACTAGAAGATTCTCCATCAACTTATTAACAAAATGAGTACCCCCATCGCTTATCAAGACCCTAGGCACCCCAAACCTTGTAAATATGTTCCTTTTCAAGAATTGGATGACCACTTTGGCGTCATTTACCTTAGTTGGAATCGCCTCAATCCACTTAGACACATAATCAACTCCAACCAAGATGTAAAGATAGCCATGTGAAGGTGGAAACGGCCCCATAAAGTCAATACCCCACACATCGAACAACTCTACTTCAAGGAACACATTCAAAGGCATCTCATCCCATTTTGAGATTCCACCAAGACGTTGGCAACGATCACATCTCTTAACAAATTCACAACTATCCTTGAAGATAGTAGGCCAATAAAATCCACTAAGAAGCACCTTCGACGCTGTTTTAGAAGCACCAAAATGTCCACCACATGGAAGTGAATAGCAATGTTGAAGGATACTCTCCCACTCCTCTTGAGGAACGCATCTTCGGATGATTGAATCAACCCCTATCCCAAAGAGATATGGCTCGTCCCAAATATATTTCCAAACATCTCTATAGAACTTCTTTCGTTCATAAGGATTAAGATCGGGTGGCACCGCCCCACTTGCCAAAAAGTTGGCATAATCAGCGTACAACGGTGCACTCTCTTCAACCTTCCAAATTGGAGTCTCTTCCAATGTAAAAAGCTTCTCATCAGGAAATGTTTCCCTCACATCTTCTTTGTCATCCACAACTCATTCTTCTATTTCCAAACGGGACAAGTGATCTGCAATATAGTTCTCTTTTCCTTTCTTGTCAACAATATCCAAGTCAAATTCTTGAAAAAGCAATATCCATCTAATCAATCTCGGTTTAGAATCTTTCTTGCTCATCAAATATCGAATGGCCACATGGTCGGTGTAAACCGTGGTTTTTGCTTCCACCAAATAAGGTCGAAACTTGTCCACGGCGTACACCACCGCTAAAAGCTCTTTCTTGGTGGTAGTGTAATTTAATTGAGCAGCGTTAAAAGTCTTGCTAGCATAATATATGACGTGAAACCGACCTTCACACATTTATCCCAAAGCAACTCCCATGGCGTAATCACTTGAATCACACATTAGCACAAATGGCTCTCTCCAATCCGGAGTTATCAAGATCAGAGCACTCATTAAAGCTTCCTTTAATTTCCTAAAAGCATCCAAACACTCCTTAGAGAACACATAAGAAGTATCTTTTTCTAACAATTGAGACAAGGGTTTAGAAATTTTGGAGAAATCCTTGATGAAATGACGGTAAAATCCTGCATGACCCAAGAATGATCGAATTCCTTTCTCATTTGTAGGAGGAGGGAGCCTCTCAATTGCCACAATCTCTGCTTTATCCACCTGCAATCCTTTTGAAGATACATGGTGACCAAGAACGATCCCCTCCTTAACCATGAAATGGCATTTATCCTAATTAAGGACGAGGTTCGTTTCTTGGCACCTCTCAAGAACAAGTTCCAAATTGTTAAGGCACACATCAAAAGAATCACCAAAGACAGAGAAATCATCCATAAACACCTCCATTACATTTTCTATCAACCCATGAAATATGGCCATCATGCACCTTTGGAACGTCGCTGGAGCATTACAAAGGCCAAAAGGCATATGCCGGAAAGCGAACGTTCCATAAGTACATGTGAGAATTATCTTCTCTTGGTCCTCGGGTGCAATCATGATTTGATTGTAGCCCGAGTATCCATCCAAAAAGAAGTAATACTCAAAACCACCAAGTCTATCTAACATTTGATCAATGAAAGGAAGAGGGAAATGGTCTTTTCGGGTGGCTTTGTTCAATTCCCTATAATCAACGCAAACTCGCCAACCCATTGCTACTCTAGTGGCTATAACCTCATTAGTTTCAGTGGTAATTACAGTCATTCCCCTTTTTTAGACACACAATGCAACGGAGATACCCATGGACTATCGAAAATAGGGAAAATCATATTGGCATTTAAGAGTTCTAAAATTTCCTTTCTAATGACCTCTTGAAGAATAGGGTTTACTCTCCTTTAGTTTTGTACAACCGGCTTACAATTCTCATCTAGCCTTATCTTATGCATGCAAATAGCCGGGTTAATTCCCTTAAGATCTTCTATACTCCTGACTTGAAGCGAATATACTAGATTTCTACTAGTAGCTTCCCCGCAAGAGTATGGGTTCACTGTAGTATGAGTAAGTATAGCGACCAAGTATTATCGAACCCAAGGGAAGGTGAGTATGCGAATAGATCCCTGAAGATCTACGCGTCGTAGCTAATATGAATGTAATGTTTTTGGTTTTTTTGAAAGATTAATTTTAACTAAAATAAACTAATTAAACTAAAGAACGAAAGAAAGGAATAAACTAAGGTGTGTTTTCAAATGGGTGATGGTGATGCTCAGGATAGGAATCCCTACGTATACTAACGGAGCAGGTACATAATCAAAATAACTGTGACGTGCAAGAAACAACCTAAGTAAAAGAATGCAAGGTGAAAGCTCAAGATTCTAAACCCTAATACTTTACCCTAACACTCGACTTCACTAATCCACTAACAAGTTAATAGATTGTGCTTAATTAATGAGACCCTAATTTAACTAAGGTGATGCGGTCGTCCTCCTTCGCTAAACTGGTAGATGAATTAACCCTTTCTAAACCCTCTAGTTAAGTGTACTCGTTGTTAAAGAGTGATACGGTCGTCCTCTCTCTAACACTTTTCGAATGAAATTCAAAAGTAAAGTTAAGATTAATTTTAAGAATTCATTAATCAAGAGAATTAAAACCTAACGTCACAAGTTACTCTAATTACGTACCCACAACCTACTTCTACGAGTTCATCCTACCCCAAGCATGCAAGGGTTTTAGCTAGACATAGATTTTACGTAAATAATAGCAATTGAATAAGTAACGAACATGAACATGATAATTAAGACAAAGAAGAGATCAAACATAAACTAGGGTTTAACGAAATAAAAGAATAAACTGAAATTAACTCAAGAAAAGAAGTCTTAACGTGTTCAAGAACAAAACTATAAAGAAACGAAACTAAAAAGTAAGATCGTAATATGAATTCGTAATGAAAACCTACAAAATGTAAACGTAAAGCTTGCTTCTATCCCTCCTCTCCAAAAACGAACTCTAAAAATCAAAATCTATCAAGTGAAGTGTGGTCCCCCTAAAAAACGAGCTTGAGACGAGTATATATAAGCCACGGGCCGAATCGTGAACTCATGGGCTGAAAAACGACTTTAAAAACGCCAATCGTTAAGGTGCTCGAGCAGACCCGCTCGAGCGGTTGCGCTCGAGCATGTAGCTCGAATGACATAGGTGCTCGAGCGGTGGCGCTCGAGCTGCTCGAGCGCTGAAAATCTTCTGTACAATTGGGGCGCTCGAGCTGCTCGAGCACTCAAAATTTTCTGTATGTTTTGGGAGCTCGAGCAACGTGCTCGAGCGCTAGTGCTCGAGTGTGTTACTCGAATGCTCCCAATATTTCTCCAACTAGTACTTTTCTTCTTCAGCACTAACACCAATCGTATTCCATCGATATCTTCTCATCCGGGCATCCGTTTGAGTCGATTCAAAGTCCTACGAACTCCGTTCTTCGCCCTCGATTCACCTACGTGCATTAAAGAGACAAATTCATCAATGTATAGAAATAATGCTCAATTAACTCCAAATACTCGACAAAATCGGCCAGAATTAGGGCATCTCGAGTGACGAATCATGACAATTTCACGCCTAATCAACCCCCCCCAAGCTTACCATGTTGCTTGTCCTCAAGCAACAAAATAACAAGTCAAGTGAAATTGTTAGGAATGAGTCAAAGAATCAAATCATGCAAGCAAATGAACTCGAGCTTCAAAGATCAATCACAAGTATACTCACTCACCTTCCCTCATCGTACTCATGCAACAATAACAAGAAACACCAAGATCAAACATGGATGTGCACTCTACGATGTGTTTCGCTCCCTCACAAGTGTATATCAATGATAAAGGGACTCACTCAATCAATCAATCACACACATTGGCAGCCATAGGCTTGTAAGCGCTCTTAACTCCGACCATACTCTAGAAATCAATGCTGAATCAAAAAGGACTTTCTCAAGGTTGTAATGTAGGCTCTTTGGACAGGTGGGATAATAATATGGTAAAGTGACTCTAGTGAATGGAGAATAGAAAATCAAACTTCGGCACTTCGAGATTAGGAACAGACTACTCCAAACATATTCAATCAACACACTTTCAATTCCAATTCTTCCAACACTTAAATTTTTTTTCTTTCTCACTCTTTCACCTTTTTCCATCACTTCACTTTTTTTTCTTTTTCGCACAAACACATGAACTCATTTTTTTCTTTTGCTCATTCTCAATTTTTTCTCTTTTTCCCACATCTCATAACTTCATCACACCTTCTTCTCATACTCACTCAACAAACAACATTTTCCTTTTTCAACTCAATTCAATCCCTTCACATTTACACTTTTCCTATTCTCCACTCAAATTGGGACAAAAAGGCTTAGGAATTGGAATTGTGTTCATATATGCTAGCAAATAAAGTAGGCTTTAGGCTCAAAGGGGCTAACAAGGGATTCAATGTCATTGGTAGGGAAAATTTGGCTAAGTGACTCATTCAAAACAAAAATGGCCTAAGATCCTATTTGGCATATCAAACTAGACACAATCAAGAAGCAAGAGCACACACAAGTTCTAGCATCCTCTAAGGTGACGATCCACTCACAAATGAAGAGATTAATTTATGCATCAAAATCTCATAAGGCTCAAGTCTCACGGCTTTCACATCCATGCTAGTCCTAGTGAATTCTCACTCTCATCACACAAGCACTCAAAAGAAAAACTCACAAGCATACAAGTTCTCTCTCAAATCCACTCTAACTCAACCGCTCACACAAAAGAGTCCCTAACTCAAATCCACAAATCTACTCTACTCATCAAACATGCTCAAGAATAACAACTAACAAGTAGAAGATGATTGATAGGCATGAAATATGCAATAGCCACTCAGATCAAAATCACCCCAAGGAGCATCTCAAGGCACCAAATAACCAAACACACTCAAAGATAAGAAAGGGGTTCTCCGGTGCATTGTAACAAGAAACATAAAAAAACTCCACCCCCCAAACTTCGACCTTGCGAAGAGGTCTAAGTTTGGGGTTGTGGGTTACCTCAACCAAATAATTCAGTTTCTCTCAAACGTAGCACACTCCCTTGCTTGAGTTTCCTCAATCTCCACGTATTTGGCACTCCTTCGAGACAAGCCTACAAAATAAACTCTCAAGTACGAGGTTAAAACTTACGATTCAACAACACCCTAATAACATAATAAGACACTAAAAATAAATAAAAGCAAATAAAAATGGGTTGCCTCCCATTCAGCGCTATTTTTAAGGTCCTCATGCCGGTCCGAGCTCAAAGGAGCTTATGGGACATCATACTAAAAAATACCTCCCTTACTCTCATAAGAGTGGTACTTGCATTCCTTTCCTTGATGCCCTACCATCATGAACCTTTTTCCTTCCTTCTCATCCCCAAGTGTTATGGGTCTCAACTCCTTCTCACTCACTTTCCACGGAGGTACCCACTTCTTGACTTTTGACTTCTCCTTCTTAACTCCTCCTTTACCCTCTAATTGGATCATGTCCACACTTTTCACCTCTTCATCCTACAACTTCTTCACTTTATCCCTATCAAAATAATCACGATCATAATGCACATTGGTTAAATTATCAAGTGAATGATTAACAAAATCATGAACATGAGAAATATTAGAGATATGAGGTGTGTCTTCAATACGAGAATCAATTACATCCATGCAATACAAACTCTCATCCTCCTTCGGGTGCTTCATGACTTCATATAGGGAAATCTTCACTTCTTGATCATCAACCTTCAACGTAATCTTCCTATTTACCACGTCTAGCACCATCCCATTTATAGCTAAGAACTGTCTTCCCAAGATCAGGGGCACGTGCTCATCTTCCTCCATCTCTAGGACCACAAAATCGGCTGGAAAAATGTGATCTCCAACTCTCACGAGGACGTCTTCAACCACACCTTGAGGTCTCGTAATAGACCGATCGGCAAGTTGAAGTGTCATCATTGTCGGCTAAAGTTCACCACCTTCCAACTTCTTGAAAAGCGATAACGGCATCAAATTAATGCTCGCTCCGAGGTCGCACAACGCTCCCTTCTTGATATCGTTCCCAATATCACAAAGAATGGTGAAACTCCTGGGATCCTTCAGCTTTGGAGGAAGCGCCTTGTGCACTAATGCACTCACTTCGTGGTTCAGCTGCACCAACTTCGGCTCATCCACTCGCCGTCTTTTCGCGATCAAGTCCTTAAAAAACTTTGCATAGTTGGGCATCTGTTCCAAGGCATCATAAAAAAGAATGTTAATATGCAATTGTTTAAACACATCAAGGAATTTAGCGAATTTCTCATGAAGCTTATTTTTCATGAAGCGTTGTGGATATGAGACGGGTATCACAGATTTGGGTACCCCCCATTCATCACGCTCGGTCTCTTTCACTCTCTCCCTTGTTTCCTTTACCTTCTTCCACTTCGGAACTCTCTCAATCTGCTCACTTTCTCCCTTCTGGATGCCTTTACCCTCAACTCTCACATCATCAATATCATCTCCATCTTTCTTATGTTCTTTCCCCTCTATCTCAACATCTCATTGGGGCGTCTCAGAATCAGCAGGTATCTGGGGACCATCATAGTTGGTTCCACTTCTAAGCTGGATAGCCTTACAATGCTCCTTGGGATTACCCTCAGGCATTGAAGGGTATTTTCCAGGTTCTCTATTCAATGACTTTGCCATCTGCCCCATCTGAAATTCTATGGAAGTGAACCTTTGATTGTTCTCTTGTTGAGTTCTATTCCACTTAACACTCATCTTCTGGAGCTCTTGATCACGTTGATCACCCTTTTTATGCAACTCTTTCACATCGTACTCCAAGGATGACAACCTCTTACTTCCTTCCTCCACCTTCTGTAGAATTGCTCTCAACATCTCTTCAGTTGAGGAACCGCCTTCTCCACCCGGAGGCTTTGAACCTGGGTCAACACCTGGAGGAACTGTAACAACCGCCTTCGGGTTAGCATATGAGAAATTCTCGTTCTTTCTCCATTGGTTCTGAGGAGGCTGCTGGCCTCCTTGATAGCCTTGGGTGTTCCTCCATTGATTTTGAGGTGGCTGAGGACTTGGAGGTACAAATGGTTGGACATAAGAAGGCCTTCCATACTGATTTCCAACTTGGTAGCCATTCTGATTGTAATACGGACCTCCAATGTAATTGACTACCTCTTGCTGTCCACTTGGCTGGTCTACTCTCTCATTCTCTGCTGCATGCTCTCCAACCAAATTCTTCCCCAACTCGGGGTTGTTAATCTTTTCCATCATGGCCATCAACAGCCTTCTCGTTCCTTCACCCTCTTCAACCTGATGCACTCTCTAGAAGTCTGCATCCACACTCCAAGCCCCGACATTCGTGACTATGTTGTCTACGATCTCTCTACACCTCTCTATTCCTTGATTTAGAAATGATCCACTAGTACAGACGTCTAGATGGTCTTGCCCAGCCTTGTTGGCACCACTGTAGAAGAATGCCATAATATCTCTCTCATTATACCCGTGTTGCGGGCACTCTATCAGCATATTTGAGTATCTCTCCCACGCTTGACGTAGGTCCTCTCCTTGCTTCTGGCGGAAGGAAGAGATCTCAATCCTTGCTTTGATCGTTCTGGATGGAGGGTAGAATCGCTCGAGGAACAGAGACGCTCGAGCTCGGCCCAAGTGGTAATACCTCCCCGTGGAAGCGTATTATCGTACCACTCTTTAGCTATTCCCGTCAATGAGAATGGGAACAACCTAAGCCTCTTGGCATGTTCAGACATGCCATTGTAATTGAAAGTGGAGGCTATCATTAGAAAACTCCTCAGATGAGTATGAGGATTCTCCTTCCCGATCACCCTCTTGAATTGATTCTCGGTAAGCAGCTTAAGAATTCCTGGGGAAATCGAGAATTTATTTTCCTCAACAGGAGGCAATGCCACTCCATCATAGTACCGTTATGGCTGCGCTGCAAACCTCCCTCGAATAGCCATATTCTGATCTACGTTCTGAGGAACGTGTTGAGGATTAGCAGCTGGTACGAGTACTTATTGGGGTGGTGGTGGTTGGTAAACAGGTGGTTGATTGTAAACTGGAGGTGGAGGATACGGGTATGGTGGATAAGGATAAGGTGGGTATGGGTAAGGTGGGTAAGACAAGTTGTTTTGTGGTAAGTTTGGATGTGGGTAAGCAGGGTTGTTATGAGGATTTTGGACAATGTTATAAACTGGGCTATTTTGGTTCTGAGTACCCGGGTTTTGGCTCTGGCTTTCTCCTAACGGATCCTGATTCTTACTGGTATTGCCATCAGTGCCGTCAACCCGGTTCAATGCCTGATTGAACTCATTCTCGACATCGTCCAATTCATTAGTGATGTCCATGGGTTCTTTCCCTCCTCCGGCAGTATTCATTCTCAAATTTACCTCCCTTACTCTCATAAGAGTGGTGTTTGCATGTCTTTCCTTGATTCCCCTCCATCATGAACTCCTTTGCTTCCTTCTCATCCCCAAGTGTTATGGGTCTCAACTCCTTCTCACCTTTATCTGGAGGGGTCTTACCAAACAGTTTCTTGAATTTGGACTTTCTCTTCTTATCTCCTCCTTTCCCTTCCAACTGGACCACGTCCACATTTTTCACCTCTTCTTCCTTCAACTTCTTCACTTTATCCCTATCAAAATAATCACGATCATAATGCACATGGGTTAAATCATCAAGTGAAGGCTTAACGAAATTATGAACATGAGAAAGATTAGAGATAGGAGGTATGTCTTCAACACGAGGATCAATTGCATCCATGCAATACAAACTCTCATCCTCCTTCGGGTGCTTCATGGCTTCATATAGGGAAATCTTCACTTCTTGATCATCAACCTTCAACGTAATCTTCCCATTTGCCACGTCTAGCACCATCCCGGCTGTAGTTAAGAACGTTCTTCCCAAGATCAGGGGCACGTGCTCATCTTCCTCCATCTCTAGGACCACAAAATCGGCTGAAAAAATGTGATCTCCAACTCTCACGAGGACGTCTTCAACCACACCTTGAGGTCTCGTAATAGAACGATCGGCAAGTTGAAGTGTCATCATTGTCGGCTGAAGTTCACCACCTTCCAACTTCTTGAAAAGCGATAACGGCATCAAATTAATGCTCGCTCCGAGGTCGCACAACGCTCCCTTCTTGATCCCGTTCCCAATATCACAAAGAATGGTGAAACTCCCGGGATCCTTCAGCTTTGGAGGAAGCGCCTTGTGCACTAACGCACTCACCTCATGGTTCAACTGCACCAACTTCGGCTCATCCACTCGCCGTCTTTTCGCGATCAAGTCCTTCAGAAACTTTGCATAGTTGGGCATCTGTTCCAAAGCATCATAAAAAGGGATATTAATATGCAATTGTTTAAACACATCAAGGAATTTAGCGAATTTCTCATCAAGCTTCTTTTTCATGAAGCGTTGTGGATATGGGACGGGTATCACAGATTTGGGTACCCCCCATTCATCTTTCTCGGTCTCTTTCATTTTCTCCCTTGCTTCCTTTGCCTTCTTCCACTTAGGAACTCTCTCACCCTTCTCAATGACTTCCTCTTTAAGCTCTTTGTTTGCTTGAGTGCTTTCACCCTCAACCTTCTTCTCAACTCTCATCTCTATCTTGGGGCGTCTCAGAATCAGCAGGCATCTGAGGACTTTCATAATTGGTTCCACTTCTTAACTGCATAGCCTTGTAATGCTCTTTCGGGTTCCCCTCCGGCATGGAAGGATACTTTCCCAGCTCCCTATTCAATGATTTTGCAATTTGGCTTATCTGGAACTCTATTGAGGTGAACCGCCTATTGTTCTCTTGCTGAATTCGATTCAGCTCTACATCTCTCTTTTGGAGTTCTTGATCACGCGAATCACCTTTCTTATGCAACTCCTTCACATCGTACTCCAAAGAGGATAAACATTTGCTACCTTCCTCCACCTTCTAAAGGATAGCTCTCAACATCTCCTCAGTTGAGGAACCGCCTTCTCCACCCGGAGGTTTAGAACCTGGATCAACACCTGGAGGAACTGTAATACCAGCCTTCGGGTTAGCATATGAAAAATTCTCGTTCTTCCTCCATTGGTTATGAGGAAGCTGCTGGCCTCCTTGGTACCCTTGTGTGTTCCTCCATTGATTTTGAGGTGGGTGAGGACCTGGATGTACAAATGGTTGGCCATAAGAAGGTCATCCATACTGATTTCCACCTTGGTAGCCATTCTGATTGTAATACGGACCTCCCATGTAATTGGCTACCTCTTGCTGTCCACTTGGCTGGTCTACTCTCTCATTCTCTGCTGCATGCTCTCCAACCAAATTCTTCCCCAACTCGAGGTTGTTAATCTTTTCCATCATGGCCATCAATAGCCTTCTCGTTCCTTAATCCTCTTCAACCTAATGCACTCTCTGGAAGTTTGCATCCACACTCCAAGCCCCGGCATTCGTGACTATGTTGTCTACGATCTCTCTACACCTCTCTATTCCTTGATTCAGAAATGATCCACTAGCACAGGCGTCTAGATGGTCTTGCCCAGCATTGTTGGCACCACTGTAGAAGAATGCCATAATATCTCCCTCATTATACCCGTGTTGTGGGCACTCTATCAGCATGTTTGAGTATCTCTCCCACGCTTGACGTAGGTCCTATCCTTGCTTCTGGCAGAAGGAAGAGATCTCAATCCTTGCTTTGATCGTTCTGGATGGAGGGTAGAATCACTCGAGGAACAGACGCTCGAGCTCGACCCAAATGGTAATACCTCCCCGTGGAAGCGTATTATCGTACCACTCTTTTGCTATTCCCGTCAATGAGAATGGGAACAGCCTAAGCCTTTTGGCATCTTCAGACATGCCATTGTAATTGAAAGTGGAGGCTATCATTAGAAAACTCCTCAAATGTGTATGAGGATTGTCCTTCCCAATCACCCCCTTGAACTGGTTCTCTGTAAGCAGCTTTAGAATCCCCGGGGAAATCGAGAAGTTATTTGCCTCAACAGGAGGCAATGCCACTCCATCATAGTACCATTGTGGCTGCGCTGCAAACCTCCCTCGAATAGCCATATTCTGATCTGCGTTCTGAGGAACGTGTTGAGGATTAGCAGCTGGTACGGGTACTTGTTGGGGTGGTGGTTGGTAAATAGGTAGTTGATTGTAAACTGGAGGTGGAGGATACGGGTATGGTGGATAAGGATAAGGTGGGTATGGGTAGGGTGGATAAGGTAAGCTGTTTTGTGGTAAGTTAGGATGTGGGTAAGCAGGGTTGTACAGAGGATGTTGGACAATGTTGTGAGCTGGATTGTTTACGTTTTGTGGACTCGGGTTTAGGCTCTAGCTATCTCCCGATAGATCATGATTCTGGCTACCACTAACTCCAGTGCCTTCAACTCGGCCCAATTCCTGATTGAATTCGTTCGCAGCATCATCCAACTCATTAGAGATGTCCATTGGTTCTTTCCCTTCTCCGGCAGTATTCATTCTCCTCAAGAAAGCTCGGTTCCTTCTAGCTATCGTCTCAGGGTCCAACGGTATTCTCTCTTCGCTCGTATTGCCTTGTGAGCTTGTTTTCATATACTTGACACACTAGCAGAAGGATCAAAATGCAACTGCCGAATGAATAAAAATAAAAATAAAACAGAAAATTAAGTACTCACTACTAACTACTAAGCTATCTACAAGTCCTATTCAAAGGACATACAACGCCTTCCCCGGCAACAGCGCCATTGACTTGAAGCGAATATACTAGCTTTCTACTAGTAGCTTCCCCGCAAGAGTACGGGTTCACTGTAGTATGAGTAAGTATAACGACCAAGTATTATCGAACCCAAAGGAAGGTGAGTATGCGAACAGATCCCTGAAGATCTACGCGTCGTAGCTAATATGAGTGTAATGTTTTTAGTTTTTTTGAAAGATTAATTTTAACTAAAATAAACTAATTAAACTAAAGAACGAAAGAAACGAATAAACTAAGGTGTGTTTTCAAATGGGTGATGGTGATGCTCAGGATAGGAATCCCTACGTATACTAACGGAGCAGGTACATAATCAAAATAACTGTGACGCGCAAGAAACAACCTAAGTAAAAGAATGCAAGGTGAAAGCTCAAGATTCTAAACCCTAATACTTTACCCTAACACTCGACTTCACTAATCCACTAACAAGTTAATAGATTGTGCTTAATTAATGAGACCCTAATTTAAATAAGGTGATGCGGTCGTCCTCCTTCGCTAAACTGGTAGATGAATTAACCCTTTCTAAACCCTCTAGTTAAGTGTACTCGTTGTTAAAGAGTGATACGGTCGTCCTCTCTCTAACACTTTTTGAACGAAATTCAAAAGTAAAGTTAAGATTAATTTTAAGAATTCATTAATCAAGAGAATTAAAACCTAACGTCACAAGTTACTCTAATTACGTACCCACAACCTACTTCTACGAGTTCATCCTACCCCAAGCATGCAAGGGTTTTAGCTAGACATAGGTTTTACGTAAATAATAGAAATTGAATAAGTAACGAACATGAACATGATAATTAAGACGTAGAAGAGATCAAACATAAACTAGGGTTTAACGAAATAAAAGAATAAACTGAAATTAACTCAAGAAAAGAAGTCTTAACGTGTTCAAGAACAAAACTATAAAGAAACGGAACTAAAAAGTAAGATCGTAATATGAATTCGTAATGAAAACCTCAAAAACGTAAACGTAAAGCTTGCTTCTCTCCTTCCTCTCAAAAAACGAACTCTTAAAATCAAAATCTATCAAGTGAAGTGTGGTCTCCCCAAAAAATGAGCTTGAGACGAGTATATATAAGCCACGGGCCGAATCGTGAACTCATGGGCCGAAAAACGACTTTAAAAATGCCAATCGTGAAGGTGCTCGAGCAGACCCGTTCGAGCGGTCGTTCTCGAGCATGTAGCTCGAATGACACAGGTGCTCGAGCGGTGGCGCTCGAGCTGCTCGAGCGCTGAAAATCTTTTGTACAATTGGGGCGCTCGAGCAACACGCTCGAGCGGTGGCGCTCGAGCTGCTCGTGCACTCGAAATTTTCTGTATGCCGGAAAGGTAAAGTTGTCCACCTAGACAATCACATCCTCAACGAATCCATTGGGTATTGTAGTTGATCCATCCGCTAATTGAAGCGTGATCGTTGTTGGCTCTAGTTCTCCTTGACTTAAACTCTTGAAGATCGAAAAAGACATCAAATTTATGCTAGCACCGAGATCACACAAGGCATTTTTTACTACTCCGTTTCCCATAACACATGCTAGTATGAAACTTCCCGGGTCCTTCATCTTTTGAGGTAGGTTACGTTGAAAGAGTTCACTACACTCTTTTGTCAATTTCACCATTTACGGCTCATCCACCCTCCTTCTTCTTGCTAATATATCTTTTAAGAACTTAGCGTAACTAGGCATTTGCTCGATAGCTTCATAAAATGGAATGTTGATGTAAAGCTTTTTGAACACTTCGAGAAATTTTCCAAATCGTTCATCTAGCTTCTTCTTCATAAATCGTTAGGGAAATGGAACCGGTGCCAAAGACTTCGGTACCCCCCATTCATCCACCTCAACCTTGCTCTTGTTTTCTTTATCCAACTTGACTTTCTTCCATTTAGGAATGACTTCTTCTTTCATTGTTTCTTCCATTTTTTACTTCCCTTTTTCCAAACGTCTCCTTTCACGTTCTTCATCCTCTTCCTTTTTCTCCTCCTCTTGCTTCTCCTCAACATTTTCATATGGTCTTTCACCTTCACCCTCTAGTGATGGCATAGAAGGTCCTTCGTATCTTGTTCCGCTCCTCAATTCTATAGCTTGGCAATGCTCTCTTGGGTTTATCTCGGTATTGGACGGAAATTTTCCTTTGTTTAATTGAGGTCCCAAAGCATTTGCTATTTGTCCAAGTTGAAATTCAAAAGCTTTAAATTGAGTATCATGTTGAGCCAACTTAGTATCCTTCTTCTTATTTGACTCCTACAATCTTTGGCTAACCTCCTCAATCCTCCAGTTATTCTTTTCCATCTTTCGATTACATTCCTCCATATTTTTCAAAAGTAATTGAAGTGTCTAATCGGTATTCCCTTTCCCTTCATGATTTGGAGGTTTTAACCCCGGGTCTACACCCGGCGGTAATTGAAGCGCTCCTTTAGGATTCCCATATGAAAATTTTTCATATTTACTCCATTGTTGATTTGAAGGTCCACCTTGTTGGTACGAATTATTAGGAGGTGGAACTCCTTGAAACCTTGCTTGGAATGGTGGGGCTTGGTACGGTTTTTGACTTTGCACATTATTTTGATAGCCTCCTTGAAATTGTGGCCTCCACATATGATTAACCGTGAAATTGTTAGATTTTAGATCTCAAAATGCCCGTGTTTTGATTGATTTTTTTGAGTATTTAGAGTCAATTGAGTACTTGATTAGGCGTGAAATTGTTATGTTTTGGTACCCGATTTGCCCATGTTTTGAGTGTTTTTTATGAGTGTTTGGAGTCAATTGAGTATCATTTTTATAACTCATTAATTTGTCTCTTTGGTTTTTATAGATGGATAGAGGGCAAAAAGAGGAGTTCGTAGGACTTTGAATCGGCCAAAACGGACTCCCGATTGAGAAGTTATGAAGGTTTTACGAACATGTGTACAGCCAGCGGTCGAGCGCCACTGCTCGACCGGAAGAACCATTCGACCACCATAGCTCGAGCGCTAGAGCTCAAGCTGCACCAGCACTCGAGCGTTTTTGCATGTTTTTGGCCCAAAATCGCCCAAATTCATCCCAAAGCCTATATATACCCCTTCCAAGCATATTTTCATAGAAGAAGACATATCTACACATATTTACACTCGTTTTTCGAAGGAGAAAGCTTGGGAAGGAGTTTTGAAGAATTTTATACGTTGTAATCGAGGTTTTAATTTACGAATTCTTAGTTTTAGTATTTCTTTTGAACGTATTAGATTAATTCTTTCTTTCTTTCTTTACTCTTTGAGACGATTAAATCTAGTTTTTCAGATTTATATAGATTTCTTTGGAGACTTTAATTTGTTCTTTCGTTTATGTTCTTGATTTTATTAGTTAATTCAATTATGCATATGTTTATTATTCTTGTTATTGCTTTGATTATTCAAACCACCATGTTAGGCTAGAACCCTTGCATGCTTGAGGTAGGATGAACTCGTAGAAGTAGGCTGTGGGTACGTAATTAGGGTAATTCGTGACGTTAGGTTTTAATTCTCTTAATTAATGAATTCTTAAAATCAATCTTAACTTTGCCTTTGAATTTCGTACGAACGTGTTAGGGAGAGGACGACCGCATCACTCTTTAACAACTAGTAGACTTAACTAGAGGGTTTAGAAGAGGTTAATTCATCTGCCGGTTTAGCTATGGAGGACGGCGGCATCACCATTAGTTAAATTAGAGCCTCGTTAATTAAGCACGATTCATTAACTTGTTAGTGGATTAGTGAAGTCGATTTATAGGATAAAGTATTAGGGTTTGAAATTTTGAGCTTTCATCTTACGATCTTTTACTTAGGTTATTTCTTGCACGTCACAATTATTTTGATTATGTACCGGCTCCGTTAGTATACGTAGGGATTCCTATCCTAAGCATCACCATCACATACTTGCATACAAACCTTAGATACTTAGTTTAATTTTCCTTTTGCATTCGTAGAGTAATTTAGTTTAGATTATTTTCTCTTTTCAAAAACCAAAAACATTTCACTCATATTAACTATGATGCGTAGATCTTCAGGGATCTATTCGTATACACTTCATCCCTTGGGTTCGATAATACTTGGTCGCTATACTTGCCCATACTACAGTGAACCCGTACTCTTGCGGGGAAACTACTAGTAGAAAGCTAGTATTTTCGCTTCAAGTCAGTACTATTTTTATGAACTAATGAATTTACCTCTTTGATGCTTATAGATGGATAGAGGGCAAAAAATGGAATTCGTAGGACTTTGAATCGACTCAAACGGATGCCCGGATGAGAAGATATGTAAGAAATACGAAAAGTATTAGTTCGAGAGAGCAAAAGTATTACTGGAGTGCTCAAGCAAGAAGAACTAGAGCACTCATTGCTCGAGTGCTCGAGTACAATGCTCGAGTGAAGCTGGGTCATGCACTCAGTGCATGAGTGCTTGTGCACTATGCTCGAGCTGTATCAAGTCGAGCACTATGTGCTCGAGCTCCTATGGTCGTGCACTTTTTGAGTTCTGGAAGTTTAGAGCGCTCGAGTTGCACTTGCTCGTGCACTTAGTGCTCGAGCTCTACTTGAGCTTATGCGATTTTGGCCTATTAATTCCCGATTCGATCTGTTGCCTATTTATACCCCTTTCGAACACGTTTTTGGACACCACTTCACACATAGAGATATATTTTAGAGAGAGAAGAGCACCAAGAGTTCGAGCAAGCATAGTTTACTTTTGATCGAGGTTTTTACGTTACAAATTCATAGTTTAGTTCCGGATTTGATTATTTTGATCTTTCATTCTTTGAAATTTGATACTTGAGACTTATTATTTTCCTTTTAATCTGATTTTATTCTTAGACTTTGATTATTTCTTAAACCCTTGTTTATGTTCTTGAGTTATTTAATTAGATTAGTTATATTTTCGTTCGTTGCTTTCTTATTTACTTTCGTTATCGTTAAAACCATGCTAGGCTAAAACCCTTGTATGCTTGGGGTAGGATGAACTCGTAGAAATAGGATGTTGGTACATAATTAGGGTAACATGTGATGTTTAGTTTTAATTCTCTTAATTAATGAACGCTTAAAATAAATTTCGGATTTACCTTTGAATTTCGTACAAAAATTGTTAGAGAAAGGACGACCTTATCACTCTTTAACAACTAGTAGGCTTAACGAGAGGGTTTAGAAGGGGTTAATTCATCTACCGGTTTATCTAGGGAGGACGACC
Source organism: Ballota nigra (assembly GCA_947034835.1). Taxonomy (NCBI): domain Eukaryota; kingdom Viridiplantae; phylum Streptophyta; class Magnoliopsida; order Lamiales; family Lamiaceae; genus Ballota; species Ballota nigra. The sequence goes on from OX344725.1 coordinate 59,744,679, forward strand.
GCATCACCTTAGTTAAATTAGGGTCTCTTTAATTAAGCACAATCTATTAACTTGTTTAGTGAATTAGTGAATTCGATTGATAGGATAAAGTATTAGGGTTTAATTCTTGAGCTTTTCATCTTACAATCTTATACTTAGGTTATTTCTTGCACATCACGGTTATTTTGATTATATACCAGCTCCATTAATATACGTAGGGATTCCTATCCTGAGCATCACCCTTTTATATTTGAGACAAAACCCTTAGACAATTAATTCATTTCTTTCTTTTGCATTAGTAGAGTAAAATAGTTTAGATTTAATAATTCTTATAACACAATAACATACACTCATATTAATTACGATGCGTAGATCTTTAGGGATTTATTCTCTTACATTCCTTCCCTTGGGTACGATATACTTGGTCCCTATACTTGCTGATACTACAGTGAACCCGTACGTTTGCGGAGTAACTTCTAGTGAAAGCTAGTAAAGTTTGGTTCAAGTCACCATATAGTTCACTTCTTCACTTGATGGTTGAATATTAAGACTAGTTTCCACTTGTCCTACTTGTACATGAGGAGAAGGTAGATTGAGGTTCCCTAATTTATCTATCAAAGCCATCATCACACTCTTCAACCCATTATTTTGTTCTTCCAAGGCTGCAATTCTATCTCTTATTCCACTTCCACTTAGATTACAAAATGAATCATTCGCAGTGATGTTGTCAATAATCTCATTTACTTGTTTTACAGTTTTCGACCACACAGATCCTCCGGCACTAGAATTGAGATGATTTCTATCCCATTCGTTAAGCCCTATGGTGAAATATAAGATGGTTTGCACCTCCGGTAAACCATGTTGTGGACATGCCAATAATAGCCCTTAATACCTCTTCCAAGCATCCGTGATTGATTCCCCTTGAAATTGCTTAAACCTCGTAATAGCTTCTTATGCTTTGAGAACCTTGGAAGGCGGGTAAAACTTCTTCAAAAATTGAGTACTCAATTCCTCCTAAGTACTAGCCATCGGGTTCATATTTAGCCCTCCCTTTCAACGTGAATGAAAAGAGTCTTAACATCTTTGCATCATGTGAAACACCGGGATATTTAACTGTGTCACATATTTCCATGAAGTTGCCTAAATGCACATGAGGGTCCTCTCTCTCGTCGGTCCCTTCGAACTGTATTTCTCTTAACATTCAAAGTAGTGCCGGACTAACTTCAAACTTTTCAGCTTTAATATGTGGTCTAGCGATCCCATCATAAAACTCTTTTACCCTTGGCTCATATAAGTCTTTTAAAAGCGGCTCACGGTCTTGAGGATTTTGCTCGGGATTATGTATGGGTTGGTGATTTGGAATTTGTTGTGGTAGATTTTGAACTTGAGGTGGAAAAAGGTAAGGGTAAGGGTATTATGGTTGTGGATATAAGTGAGGTTGAAATGCTGGATATTGGTTAGGTTGTGGAAGGTTTTGTGGATGAGGGTACGGGTGTGGTAGATATGGAACTCCAACACCCTGACCATTAGGATTTTGATTTGCATGATTCCCCCCCTTGTGCATTTGGTGGCACATTAGGATGAACACCCTCGTTTACTTCCTCTATATGCACATTATATTCATTTTCGTTCTCCATTTCTAATCTTCACTGAATGTTTCTTTCTCGATTTCTTCTTCATGCAGCGGCTTCAATTTCAAGGTTCAAAGGAACAAGTTGTCCTCCTCTTCCCCTTGTGTTCATACACCTATACGAGTCCACAAGAAGTGATCAAACACGAACAACAAAAAAATAAACAAGAAAGTAAGCATTCACCGTTGATAACTAGACTAAACACACATTGTCCCCGACAACGGCGCCAAAAACTTGATTGCCAATTTCTTGAATTACAAAATTGAACGACTCGCAAGTGTACGAGATCGTTGTGTAGTAGGCAATTGACCAAGTGAAATATCGAACACAAAGACAACGTATTTAGTTCTTAGATATCTACTAAATTGGATGCTTGAACACAAAATTACAGAAAAATAAATGGTTCGGTTTGTTGTTATCTACTAAATGTACTCAATTGCAAAATGAAAAACTAACCTAACTTCTTTCGAAGGGCAAGAGATTGAGGTATGCTTTGAACGAATCCAAATATACGAGTATTAGGGAGTAGCGAGAGCACATACTTATCTTGAGTCCCATATCATGATTAACCTAGATTATACAATCTCATCTAACCATTAAAACTCTCGTCTAAATGATTCGATGCTCAATTCGAAGTGTTCTTTATGTTCTAGGCCTCTCTCGATAACCTAAAGCATCTAACAATAGGCTTTGATAGATAATCCCGTTCAAATTAGAACTCACTAAGGATAGCTCAACTCTCGCATGTTGCTATCTTCAATGAATTCCCAATCTTACTAAAGACATGCTATCAAAGCTCAATTAATCCGAATTCAGAGAAGTTAATCATTCAACTTCACAAAATCTAAGCATATACTCATGCTAAACCCTAACTCTCACATATTCTTCATCATTCAAAGCATAGAGAGTTAGTCTAGCATAGCTAGGGCTAAGGAAACTAAAATTATGAACAAAGCCATGGAAAAACTAAGAATTTAACAACAATGAGCAGAAATTAGAGTAATATCACCTAAGATGAAGCAAATTTGGAGAACTTCTTCAAGCACCACTTGTTTACAACCATGAAATATGCCAATTGACTACTCTTCAAGCTTAAATCCAGATACAAGTTACTTCTCAATGAAGAAATTGAAGAAAAGAGACTAATCTAGCACTATCTAAGGGAAATTGATGAAAATGTGGAATTGAGCTATCCTCTCGTGTGAAATCTATGAAAAATGAATGGTAACCTCCTCCAAAATCAGTTAGAAACCCTTTTATAGTCGCAAGCCAAAGCCAAAAGTCGGTTTTTACATTTTAACCCTCGAATCTTCTAGAAATCGCCCTCTTCGGGCTTGCCAACATTTTGCTCACCCAAAACTGAGTTGCTCGCCCGAGTAAAGGTATGCTCGGTCGAGTTCTAACTCAACTCGGCCGATTGCTTCTTCTCTTGGCCGAGTTCCTCACGTTTTTGCCTCACTCCGCCAAAATGCCTTTGCTCGGCCGAGTAAAACTTCATTTTGGCCAAGTGTTTCTTCCAGAGAATTTACTCGGCCAAAACCCCCTTTGCTCGACCGAGTATAAATCCAATTTGGCCGAGTGGATCTTCCAGAGATCTTACTCGGCCAAAACCCCTTTTGCTCGGCCGAGTGCTTACTCTTCATGGCCGAGTGGGCTCTGTTTTGTCTCCTTTTTGGCCTTTTAACTCCTCTTTTCATTCTTTCTCCGATTCTTCATCTTTTTAGACCTAAAACACTTCATTTCTTGCACGAAGGGTAAGTTCAAGAGACAAAGCCAAATGTAGAGATACAAGACACTAATCGTATATAAATCAAGCTTTATCTCATAATTAAAAGGACTAAAATTAAAAAGGTAAAACATAAATGGACTGGACATAAAAAAACGACCAAATAAGGGGGGAAAAGGTAAACTTTATCTCATAATTATTTTCACAATTTTCATTTTGTTTGTTCAAACTCTATGTTCACACCCTTAAAATAAAATAACACTCAATATAATTAAGTGGGAAAATAGGTTTTTTTGTCCTTTAAGTTTGGTCAATTTTGTTTTTCGTCCTCTAACTTTTGACTTTATTTTTTAGTCCGATAACTTTTAAAAAATTAACATTTTCGTCCTAAAACCGATAATTTTTTAGTCCTAAAATTAACATTTTAGTCCGATAACTTATGTTTTAGGACGAAAATGTTAATTTTTTGAAAGTTATCGGACTAAAAAATAAAGTCAAAAGTTAGAGGACGAAAAACAAAGTTGACCAAACTTAGAGGACAAAAAACTCAATTTTCCCTAATTAAGTATCTATATTTGACCAACTTTATACACTTAAAAACATGAACACCCATCTTTAACTTGTTGAAATAGTTAACAAATAAGTTTTTCTTAATATGTATGCTAAAAGAAGTGTAAAGATAGAGTTGAGGCGGAAAGAGCAAAAACATTGGTTGTGTGGTATTTTTACAAGAAGATAATGTTGGGTGACATTTTTTAAAACGAAAACTGAAAAATGGCATTTTGCTATATTTTTCAAAAACATTTAGAGCCAAAATTAACATCAAAAGAACCAAAATTATAAAAGTAACAATAAACAAGACTACAATTGAATACGGCCAAAGTTACATACCTATTTTGATATTAACTCGACCATTGACCCTTTATAATATTTGAACCAATTAAGCCCTTTAGGTTTGTTTTCGTTTACATCTATCATGGCTCTAAAACAGTAATCAGGCAAAAGTCCGGTAAATGAATTATGGGCAATGTCGAAAACTTGCAACTTGGGAAAATGAGCATTGCCCTAAATTTTTCAAAAATCTATAAGTTATATTAACCAACATTTTACCAATTTATAAATTACTTAAAAATTACATTTTATAAGCTATTAAAACAACTTATAATATATAAGAATTTAAAAGATATTTCAAATAAGTTTAGCCATTTTTCCTCATACTCTATAATTAGTATGATTTGTGGTCAAGAAAGAACGGAGGAGGGAGATTGAGAAATTATTTGCAAGTCAAGAGTCATGCAAGGAAATAAATGATGATATTTATGAGGAACTTTCTTTCTAATTAATTTAAACGCGTTAGATAGGTGAAGTCAATGCATGCAAGTCTACAAAAAGTGATATGATTTAATTAACCTATTTCCACTATACAAAAAAGTGGCAAAGGGTGATTTCGTGGCTCTAGAAATAAGTGAAAGACCCGGAAAAGAAGAAAAGGCATCAATGGATAAAAGCAGCATCAGTTATTCAAAATGAGTTTAAATAGCTAACAGATTGAAGCAGTTAGATATCACTGCAATAAATAACCATATACAATTAAATAACAGGCAAACTTAGCAAAGAATCTGCCTCGTCCTAATTTTAGTCCATCAGGTTTAGCAAGCTTATTAACGTAATTTAACACTTTACGATAAACATCAGCATAGTTCATTACCTACTGTTTTGAAAGAATAAACCTAGTATTAGACTAACCAAAATAAGTTCTAATCACCATTAAAGTACATCCAAAGAGAGACAGAAATAATTTGAAAATAGAAATCTTGATAAATCACAATGATATTACAATTCTGTATTGATCACAGTATCATGAACTTGAAGCTTTCGCTGAGTCGACTCACTAAAGAAAGAAAGGCCATGTAGATCAGTGTCTTTTGATCAGTTGGAACAGCAGATCGAAGAAAATATACTAGGGACTCCCAGTATGGAATTTCCTACGAGCATTATTCTTTTTCTTCTCACATTTCCACGAAAATCCAATGCATTATTAAGTCTGAGGAATACAGGACAAATTAAAAATGACATCTTTAGCCACCTATTTAAGAATTAGCAAGCCATATCAAATTCTTAATAAATTAACATGTTTCGAGTTAAAATTGTTCTCCATTTTTTTTAACTAATATGTAATGCCTTATCTACAATACGACTTCTCTACATCAAATGTAAACACGCATTCACACAACAATAATTAAACATAGATGTTTGAACCAAACACACATTGAAATTCATAACACAAAATTAATCAAATAACATAGTTGAATAAAAGTCGAGCAATTCTTAAAGAAATGTAAAAACACAAAACAATATTATAACCAGGTGGCCTAAGCCTTAGGCCACTGGGTTCCTCACTCTAGTGAGTGACCCAGGTTCGATTCCCCTTGTAAATGAATTAAGGGAGTTATAAGGTGACTTGGAGATTTCTTGGGGTACTTGAGGTTTGGTGAACTGTTGATCACGGTTTCGGATTCACAAGAAAACTTGTTTCCGGGAATCGGAAAAAAATGCAATGAGAACAGAATTGAAAGTCACACAAGAACACCAGAATTTTACGTGGTTCGGAGATGAATACTCCTACGTCCACGAGATCCGAGAGGATAGACTTTTCACTAAACAAAGAATGGAAGTTACAAGTTACAGAGCACTCAATCTCACAGTGTTTGCTCTAAAAAATGATCTTAAGTTCTTCTCTCAGTTGGAAGCACTTATTTATATTTACAGAGATTGAGAAGAATCTAGACTCGATTCAGTTGTAACGAACTCATAAGTAAAGTAGTTATCCAGCTGGCTAACAAACTCCAATAACTGCTTCAGTTGATTCAGTTAGAACCGCCTTCAGTTAGCTTCAACTTGGTGTTTCGCGTCTTTGTACTTTATATCAGATGACTTGACCTCAGCTGACTTGATTACTTAACATCAGATGACTTCCGGTCTAGACCTCCACTGATAGGACTCCACTGTTAGACCTCATCTGATGAACCTCATCTGATATAACTCTGCTGATACCCCAAATAGACTAACTTCCACGGCTAACACTTCATCAACATAGCTCCTTATTGAATTAAGCTCAGTAGACTTCATACTTCACATATGACACTTCACAATTCTCCACCTCAGATGAGAAGTATCAATCCTCTCCTCCTCTCCTCCATGCTCCAGCTTGGGCCTAAGGAACATCCCATACACTCATCTTTACCAATTCAACACAAAACTTGAATTTAGTACCTGGTAAAGACTTTGTACACATATCTGCAGCATTGTCATCTGTAGATATCTTCTGGATGAGAACCACTCCTTTATCAATGATTTCCCTCACAAAATGCAACCTTACATCAATGTGCTTTGATCTCTCATGGAACACTTGATGTTTAACCAGATGTACTGCACTCTGATTATCACAATGAACAACCACAGCCCTTTGGTTTATGCCAAAATCCTTGATTATGCCTTTCAACCACAAAGCCTCCTTAACAGCCTCTGACACTGCAACAAAATCTGCTTCTGTAGTAGATAAAGCAACTCCACTCTGCAGAACAGATCTCCAGCTCACAGCAGTATTGTAAAGTGTAAAGATATACCCTGTTAAAGATCTTCTGGTATCCAGATTAGCAGCAAAATCAGAATCTACAAAACCTTCCAGTGGACTCTTCTGGTCAGTCATCCTCTCAAACATCAATCCCAGATCAGATGACCCTTTAAGGTATCTGAAGATCCATTTCAAAGCTTCCCAATGTAATCTTCCAGGATTAGCCATGTATCTGCTCACCATACTCAATGAATAAGCTAAATCTGGTCTGCTGCAGACCAGAGCATACATCGGGCTTCCAACCCCACTTGCATAAGGTACTTTCATCATAGTCTTCTTCTCTTCATCAGACTTTGGTTCCATTTCCTTAGATAATTTGAACTGTTGTCCCAGAGGAGTTGACACAGCTCTACTCTCATGCATGTTAAACCTCTTCAGGACCTTCTCAATGTAACTCTTCTGGGATAAGAATAGTCTTCCACCTTTTCTGTCCCTAAGAATATCCATTCCAAGAATCCTCTTAGCATTTCCCAAGTCCTTCATATCAAATCTAGCACTTAGCTTCCTTTTGATACTCTGAATCTTCAGAAGGCTTTTACTGGCAATAAGCATGTCATCTACATAGATCAGAAGATAGGCTATCACATCACTACCTTGCCTTTCCAGGTATACACAAGTGTCATACTTGCTCCTTACAAAACCAATGGATAGCATAACTTCATTGAACTTCTTGTGCCACTGCCTTGGACTTTGCTTGAGGCCATACAATGATTTCTTGAGCAGGCACACTTTCCCTTCACTCCCTGGTTCAACAAACCCTTCTGGCTGGTGCATGTACAGATCCTCAATAAGATCACCATGCAGAAAAGCTATCTTTACATCAAGTTGTTGTAGCTCCAGATCCTCTTGGACAACTCTACTGAGAAGTAGCCTGATTGAACAATGCTTAACAACAGGTGAGAAAACCTCATTGTAATCAATTCCTTCCCTCTGAGTGAATCCTCTGGCAACTAGCCTGGCTTTAAACCTCACCTGATCTTTCAAACCAGATTCAAGCTTCCTTTTAAACAGCCATTTACAACTGATTAGCTTCTGCCTAGGTGGCTTATCAACAAGAATCCAAGTTTGATTCTTCTTGAGAGACTCCATCTCTTCTGTCATGGCTGTCACCCATGACTCCCTATCATCACACTCAAGGGCTTCCCTGTAGCTTTTAGGTTCCTGGTACTCTATGGCTTCTGCTGTAACAAGTGCATAGGAGACCAGATCCACACGGCCAAACCTTGCTGGAGGATGTATTTGTCTTCTGGATCTGTCTCTTGTCAAACTATAATTTCTCAAGTCTGCTTCTGGCACTCCTTCTTCCTCCTCTACTGGTGCACTATCCTCATCTGATGACTCATTCTCCCCTGGTGCTTGCTCTGGTTCAGAACCAGATGAGCTATCATGCTTGTCATGATCAGGCTCCACCTCTACTTGAGTAATTGGCTCAGAAATAACACCATCCATCTCCTCAGCTGATGGCCCTCCATTACCTCCACCAGACTTGTATCCCATCTGTGATTCATTGAACACAACATCTCTACTGGTAATACACTTCTGGTTTCCAGGCTCCAGACACCACAACTTATACCCCTTAACACCTTTGGGATACCCGATGAAAACACATTTTAAAGCTCTAGGTTCAAGTTTGTCTTGCCTCACATGAACATAAGCTAGGCACCCAAAAACTTTCAACTTTGAGTAATCTGATATCTTTCCATACCAAACCTCATCTGGGGTTTTAAACTCAATAGCAGATGATGGCACTTTATTAATGAGATACACAGCTGTGTTAACAGCTTTCCCCCAAAAACTCTTAGGTAAATGAGCATCAGATAACATACACCTAACCCTTTCCAGAATAGTTCTATTCATCCTCTCTGCTAGACCATTCTGTTGGGGGTTTGAAGGAACAGTTTTATGCCTAGTAATACCCTTCTCCCTACAGAATTGTTGAAACTCCTCTGATAGGAATTCAAGCCCATTATCAGTCCTTAAGTGCTTGATAGTCCTGCCTCTCTTATTCTCAAGTTCAATCAACCATTCTTTGAACTTAGAGAAGGCATCACTCTTCTGTTTAAGAATGTAAACCCAAACTTTTCTGGAATAATCATCAATAAGGGTAAGGAAATACCTGCCTCCACCATGAGTGGATACCCTTGCTGGGCCCCATACATCAGAATGTATATAATCCATAACCTCCTTGGTGGTATGCTTCCCCTTCTGGTATGCTTGCTTCTTTGATTTCCCAAGAACACACCTCTCACAGAATTCCAGCTTACATATCCTCTTCCCAGGGATTGCTCCCTTCTTGGATAACTCCACCAGGCCCTTCTCACCAACATGTGCCAATCTCTTGTGCCACAAGTTAACCTCAGAAGACCCCATGGTAACATCAGCTGACCCTGTAACAGTTCTTCCAATCAAAGTATACAAACCATTCTTGATAGCCCCCTTCATGACAATCCTTCCAGATTTGGTTATTGACAGACTTCCCTTGTCTGTCTTGAATTCAAAGCCCTTAGAATTCAATGTACCAAGAGAAACAAGATTTCTCTTCAACTCAGGAACAAACCTGACATCAGATAAGATCCTATCCACCCCATCAAACATCTTGATCTTGATAGAACCAGATCCTTGCACTCTACAGCTCTCATCATTACCCAAAAGAACAAGACCTCCATCAGTTTTCTCAAGATCCAGGAACCAGTCTTCATGTGGACACATATGAAAAGTACACCCAGAGTCCAGGACCCACTCTTGACTTAGCCTCTCATGACTAACCATCAAGACCTCTGCACTATCATATCCTTCAACCTCCACAACAGCTGCATCTCCATCTTGATCACCTTGATTGTCTTTCTTCTTTCTTTCAGGGCAATTCTTTCTCAGATGACCTTCCTTATGGCAAGTGAAACACTTCCTCTTCTCAACAAAATCAGATTTCTTCCCACCCTTATTCCCTTTTCCACCATCCTTCTTCTTGGACTGAAACCCCTTCTTCTTCTTGGATTGCACATTCAATCCTTCAGCAGGCTTCTTCCCATCAGCTTGGATCTGTAGAAACTTGGTTTTCAGGGCAGTTTGAACATCATCAAACATCACCTGATCTTGTCTTCCAAATAGTAAGGCATCCTTAAAATTTTCCAGAGACTTAGGTAGAGAATTTAACAACATTAATGACTTGTCTTCATCATCAATTGTAACATCCAAACTCTCCAGATCATCCACCAATCTGTTGAACTCATCCAACTGATCACCAAGATTCTTATCTTCACTCATTTTGAAGACTTGAAGCTTCTGTTTCATGTATAACTTGTTCGTAACAGACTTGGTCTGGTATAACTGCTCCAGCTTATTCCAGATCCCAAGAGCGGTTTCCTCCTTCGATACTTCCCTCAATGGCTTGTCCCCAAGACACAAGATAAGGGCACTATGCGCCTTCCTCTTGTTCTCCTCCACCTTCGCCGGATTAGATCCAGAAGCCACCTGAGCCGGTGGCAACAAGGCTTCGTACAACCCATTGTGTACCAGGAGTGCCTTCATCTTGATCTTCCATAAGCTGAAATCGTTCTTCCCCGTGAACTTCTCAATATCGAACTTAGTTGCAGCCATGATTGCTTCCCACAGACGGCGCCACTTGTTGATCACGGTTTCGGATTCACAAGAAAACTTGTTTCCGGGAATCGGAATCAAATGCAATGAGAACAGAATTGAAAGTCACACAAGAACACCAGAATTTTACGTGGTTCGGAGATGAATACTCCTACGTCCACGGGATCCGAGAGGATAGACTTTTCACTAAACAAAGAATGGAAGTTACAAGTTACAGAGCACTCAATCTCACAGTGTTTGCTCTCAAAAATGATCTTAAGTTCTTCTCTCAGTTGGAAGCACTTATTTATATTTACAGAGATTGAGAAGAATCTAGACTCGATTCAGTTGTAACGAACTCATAAGTAAAGTAGTTATCCAGCTGGCTAACAAACTCCAATAACTGCTTCAGTTGATTCAGTTAGAACCGCCTTCAGTTAGCTTCAACTTGGTGTTTCGCGTCTTTGTACTTTATATCAGATGACTTGACCTCAGCTGACTTGATTACTTAACATCAGATGACTTCCGGTCTAGACCTCCACTGATAGGACTCCACTGTTAGACCTCATCTGATGAACCTCATCTGATATAACTCTGCTGATACCCCAAATAGACTAACTTCCACGGCTAACACTTCATCAACATAGCTCCTTATTGAATTAAGCTCAGTAGACTTCATACTTCACATATGACACTTCACATGAACTAACTTCTAACTATTAAAAATTAACATTTACCAATAAAAAAAAAAAAGCAACAAAGTGTCCACCAAATGCTGCAACAAAATGAGCTGGTTTCATGTGTATCAATTCCTCCTTCGCACCACATGATTTGTTCTTCTGCCGCGTCTCTTAATTTTGTAGCCAACACCAAAAAGGAGTTCCAACAACCATTTAGGCCTTTCGTATTGAAAACTTAAATAGCCCAAACAAACTCCTATCAAACAACCACAACCATACCCCAGAGCAACAACTTGCCATGTAAATCCATCAAGAAAAGTTGGGTCATCATCATCACCATCTTCGGGCAATTCCTTGTGCAAATTCGGTGCGCTATCCCCTTCGCATTCTTTGGGCAGTGGAATCCCGCACAATCCTTGATTCCCGATGTAAGCATCATTCTCAAAAAGTTGAGGAGATTGTGGTATCCGCCCAGAAAGATTATTCATTGCAAGATTTAACTTAGCAAGAAATGTGAGCTTTGTCATTTGAGATGGAATTTCACCGTCCAAATGGTTTGATGACAGATCCAAGGACTCAAGCAGAGTCATATTTCCAAGGGATGAAGGTATATGGCCTGTGAGAGTATTATGAGACAAATTCAAGTACCTGAGAGAATTCAGCCTTCCCATGGACTCTGGAATACTTCCACTAAAATTGTTCACAGACATGTCGATGGTCGTGAAGGTTGTTAGGATTCTCTCGTAATGTTGCTCCGAACCTTTGATAATGAATTCCATTGACTCCCTATTTCGACTGTACCAACTGCGCTCTTCCGTTTTGTTTTCCTTGACATCTATCATGGCTCTAAAGAAATTCAAATATCTATGAGGCAAAGGGCCAGTAAAGGCATTATAGGCAATGTCGAAAACTTGCAGCTTGGGAAATAGGGCATTAGCCTTTAAAGGGTGTGACAATGTGCCATGGAAATTATTAGACTTCAAGACAAGGACTTGAAGATCATCAAGAGTCTCCATCCAAAAGGGAAAGGTGTCTTGTATTTCATTGTTTCCAATGTCGAAAACCTCAAGTTTTAAACAATTGGGAAGAGTTGGTGGTAACATTCCACTGAATTGGTTTCCATTCAAGCTAAGAGACTCAAGAGCACAATCTTCTGTAAATATTGTTGATGGAATGAGACCATGAAGGTGATTATCCTTTAAATGTAGGATGTCCAAAGATTTGCTAAAGTTTCCTAAACATTGAGGAATTGGTCCACCCAAGCGATTATTTGACAGATGGAGATATTGAAGCCATGGTAAGTTGCAAATGGATGTTGGAATCTCTCCGGTATATAAATTTATTGGAATGGAGTAATATAAAACGCAGATTCGAAAGACTGCCAATGGTGAACGGTAATACATCTGAAAGATGATTTTTTGCCAAGTCTAGGAATATCAAGTTGAAGGACCTTTCAATCTGTGGAGGTATACAACCTTCAAAAAAATTATTGGAAAGATCTATGTATTGGATATTGGGTGTGAACAACTCCGGTGGAATGTTACCTGACAACATTACACAAACTAGTTAGTTAATTTCTACCAACCAAACACTACAACAAAATAAAGCATTGCCTACGGAATTAAAATTTGTCTAAAAAAATTTTCCAATAAAAATATTCGTAGAAAAAATTGTCTACGATTTGCCTACGAAATTTTCTAATTACAAAAGCATCTACATTTCTCAACCTAGAAACAGTTTGTCTATGAAATTAATTTGCCTACGAAATGAAATTCCTTGGTATAATTACCTACAAGTCATTTGCCTACACCACAACACTACAAAAAAAACACTGTTTTGCGACGGAATTAGCGACGGAAAATCCGTCGCAAACAGTGTTTTGCGACGGTATCTGCGACGGACACGTATCCGTCCCTAAAACAGCCGTAGCTAATTTTTGCGACGGATTTCGACTTCCGTCGCAAATTAACGACGGACAAATCCGTCGCAAAATCGGCGGGTCAGACCCGGCCGGGTCACACAGAATTTGCGACGGACAGTATTCCGTCGCAAATATTTCGGGTCAGACCCGTTCGGGTCAACAACATTTGCGACGGCCACATTCCGTCGCAAATGTTTATATATATATATTTTTATTTTTTTCTGTTATAATTTGCGACGGGCTGTTTTCCGTCGCAAAATTAAATATTTGCGACGGAATATGGCCGTCGCAAATTACCGAGCCTATACAAAAAAAAAAGTGGCTCGCGTGGTTCGAGCCCGGGCACCCGAGGCGGCCGGGGCGGGCGCGGACCACTGGGCCAACCGACCCATCTCTTTTTATATGCGGCACACCTTCTATATTAGTCTTATTAGGCCTTGAACAATTAATCCATTTTTTGCGTCCAAGGGGAATCGAACACGGGACCTCTTGTGCAAGAGGAGGGGGCGCGCGCCACTAGGGCACAAGCTACTTTCGTTTATTTTTATGCAATTAATTGTATATGTATTCAAATTAAGTCATTTTTTTTTATAATTCACCAAATTAATTTCTTTTCGTATCTAAGTTGTTTATTAAAATAGTTTGCCCAACTATTTTTTTTATTTTGTAAAATTATTTATTTCGACTCCCGCTTAAATTTATAATTCGTTCATTTGTACGCAATTAATTGTATATGTATCCAAATTGACTCGTTTTTTTTTCTACAATTCACCAAATTAATTCATTTTTGTTTCTAACTTGTTTTTATAAATATTGGGGCGATTTAATTTTTATTATTTCTGTAAAACTATTTATTTCGACTCCCGCTTAAATTTATAATTCGTTCATTTGTACGCAATTAATTGTGTATGTATCCAAATTGACTCATTTTTTTTTCTACAATTCACCAAATTAATTCATTTTTGTTTCTAACTTGTTTTTATAAATATTGGGGCCATTTAATTTTTATTATTTCTGTAAATTTATTTATTTCGACTCCCGCTTAAATTTATAATTCGTTCATTTGTACGCAATTAATTGTGTATGTATCTAAATTGACTCATTTTTTTTCTACAATTCACCAAATTAATTTATTTTCGTTTCTAACTTGTTTTTATAAATATTGGGGCCATTTAATTTTTATTATTTCTGTAAATTTATTTATTTCGACTCCCGCTTAAATTTATAATTCATTCATTTGTACGCAATTAATTGTGTATGTATCTAAATTGACTCATTTTTTTTTCTACAATTCACCAAATTAATTCATTTTCGTTTCTAACTTGTTTTTATAAATATTGGGGCCATTTAATTTTTATTATTTCTGTAAATTTATTTATTTCGACTCCCGCTTAAATTTATAATTCGTTCATTTGTACGCAATTAATTGTGTATGTATCTAAATTGACTCTTTTTTTTTCTACAATTCACCAAATTAATTCATTTTCGTTTCTAACTTGTTTTTATAAATATTGGGGCCATTTAATTTTTATTATTTCTGTAAATTTATTTATTTCGACTCCCGCTTAAATTTATAATTCGTTCATTTGTACGCAATTAATTGTGTATGTATCCAAATTGACTCGTTTTTTTTTCATAATTCACCAAATTAATTCATTTTCGTTTTTCACTTGTTATATATACAATAATTTAGTAATTCTAATCGTCGTCTTCTTCCTCGTCATCCTCATCATCATCTTCATCCTCTTCCTCATCTTCATCCTTTTTCTCTTCCTCTTCCTCTTCCTCTTCCTCTTCCTCTTCCTCTTCCTCTTCCTCTTCTTCTTCCTCCCCACCGCGCTCTTGTCCATCACCCTCATGATCACTTTCAATCATTATTATTTCTGGATTTGCAGCAAGTAAGTCGACAAAAATATTCACACCTGCTTGATCAACCTCTGTTTGAGCCTCTTGTATCTCTGTTTGAAATGGATCTGTTGGTTCTACACCGTCTTTGTTTGACGGATTAGAAACTTCAACCAGTGATCTTGCCTTTACTTTGCAAACTGTCCTCAAGTTGGGCCTACTTGATCCGGGGTATTTGCAATAATATACCTGAGATGCTTGCGTTGCAAAAATATAAGGATCGTATGCCGCCGGAAACTTCTTTCCGGTGTTGATATCAACAATCTTGTAGTTTTTGTCGACTCTTGTTCCTTGGTTCCCTGGATCATACCATTCACAAAAGAACAACACTATCGTCCTGCTCGGCCAACCCAGATATTCTATTTCAACTACTTCTTGCAGCACTCCATAGTAATCGATGGGTTCTTCGTTGTAGTTTGCACCGATAACGCAAACACCACTGTTTGTAGTCGATTTCGTTGAAGCATACGCTTCAGTATGAAATTTGTATCCATTTGCGTAATAGCCGTGGTATGATACCACACTACGTAGTGGTATTTTGCTCAGAGCTTCAAGATGTGGGTTGTTATTAAGTAGGCCATTTTGTCCCTGTAAATATTAAATTATCATGTATAAAAATAATAACATATTTGTTATAAGGTAAAAATCATATAATTATGTGGTACTCACGTAACGTTGGAACCAAAACATAAAATCATTGCGGATGGATTGAAAAACTGTTGCATCTGTGATGTCTGGTTCTACTTGACGCTTATACTCACAGAACATGCTTATATATCAGAAAAAAGAAATTAATTACTTTTCAGATATCAACAGTATACATATTGTAAAAAACTCAACTATAAAATTAAATTACTTACTCTATATACGGTTGGACTTCAGGACAATTCATCAAAATATATGAATGTATTGTTTCCTCTTCAATACTGCCCCTGAACGGTCGTTTGGTGCCCTTACCCATTGGTCGACCCGGATGCAAAAATACAGATAACATACCTTCAACATCACGAAGGGGATGGTCTACTCCACGACCATCGTAGTTGCGAGGCACATTTCTGATTCTGGTTTGAACTTGATCGCCGAAGTAGTAAGAACAAAATGCTCCAACCTCTTCAGTAAGGTATGCATTAACAATTGATGCTTCGATGTGGGCCGCATTTCCAATATTGAGCTTTAAATTGTGCAAATACCTAAAACATTCTTGTGTTAGAAAATTTATTCAGTATTGATCTTAAAAGTCGATTTAAAAAATGGTATAGAATTACCTCTCAAAAGGGTACATCCATCGATACTGTACGGGACCAGCAATTGAGGCTTCATACGCTAAGTGTACGGGTAAGTGCTCCATCGAGTCGAAGAAGCTGGGTGGAAAAATCCGCTCAAGTTTGCATAGAATAACAGGGATCTCCTCATCCAAACGCCTCATGTCCTCAACTGTAATCGTTGATGCCGTTAAGTGTCTGAAAAAGAGACTTAATTCCGTGATGACACTCCATACATTCTTGGGAAGTGAGTACCGAAATGCAATAGGTAAGAGTCGTTGCATGAACACGTGACAATCACGACTCTTCATTCCAGACACCTTTCCGGTTTCCGTGTCAACTCTGTCTCCCAAATTCGACACATAATTGTCAGGGAAGCTCAACTCTTTCACCCACTTACACAAATTCTTCCTTTCTGCTTTACTAATTGTGTAAGAGGCATGGGGATATGTTCTTGTCTGCTCATCCTTGTGTAGGGAAGCACGAGAACAGAAGAGTCTCAACTCATCTCTGGATTTTGAAGTGTCTTTGGTCTTCCCTTCAGTACCCACGACCGTATGAAACAAGTTGTCGAAAACATTCTTCTCTATATGCATCACATCCAAATTGTGTCGAATCAACAACTTGCTCCAATAAGGTAAGTCCCAAAAGATACTTCTCTTCTTCCAACCACCCTGGATACGTTTATTGTGCTCCATTGCACCCGCCTCAGTTGTCTTCATCAAATCAGTGACTGTAACCTCATACAACAACGAATCACCTGAAATAATTAATTTATATATGGTTAACTTATATATATGAGACACATAGACATCAGTAGTGATTCAGTACCCAGACACATACCTGATCGAATCCGTGGTCTTGGGCGGCCTACTGCATTTTTACCCTTTAGAAAGTCTGTTTTGTTCCTCCGAAAGGGATGATCAGGAGGAAGAAACTTGCGATGGTTGTCGAACCATGACACTTTTCTACTCAACGGAAGATAGAATGCATCAGAACTGTCCATGCAATACGGGCATGCTAGTTTTCCTGCTGTTGACCACCCAGACAACATAGAAAATGCTGGAAAGTCACTAATGGTCCACAAAAGTGCAGCTCGCATCGTGAAGTTCTGCTTCCTATGAACGTCGTAGGCCTCCACCCCCGTAGACCACAAAGATTTCAACTCTTTAATCAATGGCTGGAGATATACATCCAATTTATGCTTGGGGTTGTGTGGTCCAGGCACCAAGATACTAAGAAATATATGTTGAGGCTTCATGCACAACCAAGGAGGTAGATTGTACGGGGTCAACAGCACAGGCCATAATGAATACTTTTTTCCGTGCATTCCAAATGGGGCAAAACCATCCGTGCACAAGCCTAACCTCACATTTCTCGTCTCCCTTGCAAAATCTGGGAACTCCCTATCAAGATGTTTCCATGCCTCCGAGT
Source organism: Ballota nigra (assembly GCA_947034835.1). Taxonomy (NCBI): domain Eukaryota; kingdom Viridiplantae; phylum Streptophyta; class Magnoliopsida; order Lamiales; family Lamiaceae; genus Ballota; species Ballota nigra. The sequence goes on from OX344725.1 coordinate 59,762,427, forward strand.
CTGCAGGATGCCGCATCTCTCCAGAATTATCACCAGAACACTCCTCAGCATGCCATGTCATGTCTTTAGCCGTGGCACTGGACTGATACAACCTCTCTAGACGAGGAGTGATGGGAAGGTAATACATTGCCTTATAAGCCTTCAACTGCACTTTCTTCTTACTTTTTGTACGACCAGATGGTTTGTACTGTGGGTGACCACACATCTTGCAATGATCCTCATCCTCATCCTCATCCCAAAACAACATGCAACCGTTTGTACAACAATCAATCTTCTCAAAGAGTAGACCCATATCCTTCAAGAGCCTCTTTCTCTGATAGAAATTATCAGGCGCCGTGTTGTCTTCAGGTAGAGCTCGTTTGAACAATTTAGCAAATTGATTGAACACTTTTTGACTGACCTTGCCTTCAGTTTTGATGTTCAACATTTGAGCATTGAATGACAATTGCGTCTCAGTCTCACAACCAGGAAACAACTTTTGATCAACGGTTTTAAGCATATCAAAAAACTTCTTTGACCGATAATTTGGTTCCTCCTCCATAAGTGTTTCATTGAATTGTGGTTGACCACCCAAAACAGATTCTGCAATCATCATCCGGTATCTATCAGGTTCATCCTCTATTTCTGGTTCAAATTGAGTATACGGAACATAACTTGAACCACCAACATCAAAATTTCCACCACCGCTCCACCCAGTATACCAGTATTCTATGGTTTCGATGTCAACATTCCACCGTTGTTCACCGTGACTGGTCCAGTTGTAATAACGGGGAACAAAACCGGAAATCACAAGATGAGTTCTAACCTCATCAACACTCAAGAATCTCATATTTCTGCATCTTCTGTCTTTACACGGACACCTAATATTACCCATACAATCCATACTGCATGGATGTTGTAGTGCAAACTCAATAAACTCATCAATTTTATTGCAAAAGGCAGAGTTAATGCCTCCTCCTATCATTCTAGGTATTGAGTACATCCAACCACGATCTGGAAATTGCATCTGTTACAGATTAAAAGTAAATATCACGTGAGTTATAAAAAATTGGGCAGAGTTTGCCTAAAAATAAGGATATACAAAATTTTCCTTCACAAAAATCAATCCAACACAACCATATATATCAATCATAATAAACCAATCAAATAAACAAATATCACACAATTTATCTAATAGTGTACATAAAAATTGAGCAGAGTTTCGACTAAAAATAGGTATAAATATCACACAAACTAAAATTAACGTACCCATCAAATAAACATATATCATCAATAATACCTAAACCCATCAAATAAACATATATCATGCTCATTACCTAATAGTGTACTAAAAAATTGAAACAATAAAAATATGACATTTAAACGGTTAAAAATGTGAAAACGTACGGTGAAGTAGAAGGCAATGACAAATACGTACGGTGAGGTTGAAGGCAATGACAAATACACCAATTATACGTGAAGAACATATGAAAACCGCATCATTTCTTATTTTTTTCGTGAGTGAAAGTGAAAGGGAAAGAAGAGTGAAAGTGAAAGGGAAGGAAAAGGAAGGGGGTTGTTATAAATCTGCACAAATTTGCGACGGACTGATTTTCCGTCGCAAATTCTATATTTTGCGACGGAAATTCCCTCGCAAATACGCTTTGCGACGACCCAGGTCAATTATTGGTCACCAACCCCTCTGACGAGCTTCAACTACTCAATTTTGCGACGGAAAAGTGGCCGTCGCAAATATGAATTTAAAATTTGCGACGGCTATTCCGTCGCAAAACAGGCAAATGGGTCATTTTCCGGGTGGCTACTTTTAAACGGGTCGTTTTGCGACGGAAAATTCCGTCGCAAATTTCAATTTTGACTTTGCGACGACATATCCGTCGCAAATGAGCAGGAGTACAACGAAGGTGGTGGGCCCTAGGATTTGCGACGGACATTTCCGTCGCAAAACACTAACTGTTGCGACGGAATTTTATATCCGTCGCAAACCGACATTTTTTACGACGGCTTGCCCAAATCCGTCGCAAATACACGAAATTTGCGACGGATATTTGGCCGTCGCAAATTTTTCGTCGTTAAACCGCGTCTTTTTTGTAGTGCAACTTGGCTTACGAAATTTCCGTAGGCAAATTTATTAAAGGTGGAGAAGGAATATGCCTATACAATTATAAATTTTTGTAGGCAATCCTCGCTACGAATTTTTGTTGTTGGAAATTCCGTAGCCATATTAACAATTTCCGTAGGCAATTTTATGTTTTTTTTTAGTGAAATAATAACTGGCCGGGCATTATCCTCGTGTAAAACCCAAAACCAAATCTGATACTCTCTTTAACAATCAAGCATCAAGCATTGTCATCTATTTCATCAAAGAAAATAACTAACATAGATTATCATAGTTCACAAAATTGTTTTTTGCAAATCAATTTTAGTTGTATTAACATTATATATAAAAACTTTTAAGTCGTATTTATTAGTTTGTTTGTCTTTTAACTTTTTATTTTATGCAAAAAGACAAAATATCTTTACTCAATATCAATCAGCCTAATTATTGGGAGAAATAATGATTTAAAACTTTTGAAGCATACCTGTCAAAGCATTGTTGTCGAGGATCAAGTGAGAAAGCATTTTCATTTTCCCAACTTCTCTGGGCAAAGTTCCCACTAGTGAATTATATGATAAGGAGATGTGTTCCAAGGAAGACATATTAAAAATGATTGGGGGTAAAACACCCGTCAATTTGTTGGAATCCAAGTACAACACTCTTAAATTATTAAGATTGCCAATCTCCTCTGGGATGTTACCTGTAGAATTTAAGTTCATGAATATAGTCAAATTAATTGTCATACATATGCAAATATATATAGGAGTTTTATCAAGTCGAAGTCTGAAAGATAATAAAACTATCAATTTAAGGCCTAAAAGATTTTTCCTATCGATTCAGGGTCTACAAGATTAAAAACTATCGATTCAGGATCTAAAAGATAGAAACTTTAATTTAGGACTCGCTCATTTTTAGACCGTGTTTGATCTCTAATAATTTTTGTTGTCTGATAATATTTATAAATTATAATTCTAAAAATATAAAAGATATACTCCCTCCGTCCCATAATTTTTTGCACACTTTCCTTATTTGTCCGTCCCACAATTGTTTGCACACCCAAAAAAGGAAACACTTTTATAAACTCTACCCTCACAATATTCACATATTTACAAGAATTGCCATTACGTTTTGCCTTTTGGGTCCACTATACACTTATTTCAACCAATTTATTCACTTTATACCCCACAAAACACTACTCATTACATTTTTTTCTTAAAAATAGTGCCCATTTTATGGTGCAAACATTGGTGGGACGGAGGGAGTATTAGTTTTACGTGATTGAAAAAAATAAGAAACAAAAACATTAACAAAAAAAATAATAATATACATAAATAAAATAAGAATATAAATTATAATATGTCAAACATAGTCTTAATATTCTCGTGTCTTAAATTGATAGGTTCTATCTTTTAGAACCTGGATTGATAGTTTTTTTTTTATCTTTTGGGTCCTGAATCGATAGGAAAAAATATTAAGGTCTTAAATTGATAGTTTTACCATCTTTCAACCCCTGAATCGACATTATTCCAATATATGATATATATATATATACACACATTGAGAGAGAGAGAGAGAGTATGACCTAACTAATAAAGAATCACGAATTTGGTCATATGACCATATAAATTGGTTTTCACCGGTTGAGATATGAACAAATTTGTATATCATATTGTGTTAAAGAAAAGTAAGAGATATGGTGTAGATGGTAAAACGTGATTATGTGATTGTATTGAATTTTGTGAAAAATAATAAAAGATTGACAAAAACTTGTGTAATCCCAATTTCGTGTGAACTCGTTTTCTTCAAATATTACAATTGTGCATATCAACTATTATTGTTACGCATATGTATACACTATCATTATGGAAGAAATCAAGCATTTTCATAAAATTGCAGAGAAAACAATTAAATTAAATTAAATATCGCACTTACAACGTATGAAAAATACAAAACGAAATTGAGTGACACAAAATTGAATTCATTTAAAAAAAATTAAGGGATACAACTTAAAGTAAAATATAGTATATAGTGAGTGATGAAGTCCATACCATTCAAGTTGTTGTGATAAAGGTACAACTCGTGGAGCTCACTCAAGTTTCCAATTTCTCTAGGCAAGTGTCCAACAAATTTGTTGTCAGAAAGGTACAACGTCTGGAGCTCACTTAAGTTCCCAATTTGTCTAGGTACGAGTCCGACAAATTTGTTGAACGCCATAGAAACATGTTCAAGTTGCGAACACATGTCCAAACTCGATGGAATTTCTCCGTACATGCGAAGTTTCTTGAGTCTATGTAAACTATGCTTGCACATATCTACCGGCAAACTACTCCATAAACTGTTGTTCCGCAACACCAGAATTTGTAAGGATGAGATATTGAAAATGGATGGAGGAATAGGACCATGAAAAGAGTTTCCTTCCATGTCTAGAGAAGCAAGGAAAGAAAGGTTTCCGATTTCCGGGGGAATACGACCTACAAGTTCCATACTTGAAACATTTAATGCAATCACCCTATTGACGTTAGAGTCACAGCTAACTCCGATCCAACTACAAACAGGATTTTCAGTTGTCCAGTTATTTGTCAACATGTTGCGGGGATCTGAAGTGATGTGGGATTTCAAGACAAGAAGTGAAGATTGATCGTGGTCGATATTGGTAGCTAGATCATAACCCTCGAAACAAGATACTATTAAGAGCATTACAAGTAGGACAAACCTCTCCATAACTACTGATATCAATATAGTAATAGTTGTGGGGGTAGACATGAGTTGAAGGTATATGTATGCAATTGATACGATAAATTATTAATTTGCAAGTCAAGAGTCAATGCTCCAATTTAGGAAATAATTACATTTTTTAGCAACATTTTGAAATCTATTTTAACACGTTATGTTGTGTCAAGTCAATGCAAGGCAGTGATGTAGAAATTGGGTTAGGCGGTCTCCTCCCGACCCGATTTCTGCAAAATCGGAAAATCTAGGCGTTTTTTGGGCCTAGGGGCGGCCGTAATCGGCCATATGCTGCTCTAGGCGGGTTTTAGGCAGCCCTATTATACAAAAATAAATAAAAATTACCAAAAATAAAAAATTCCTAGGGGCCGCCTAGGAGGGCCTAGACGCTAGACAGCCAAAAAACGTTCGATTACCGATTTTCAACTTTTGCACGCTTGATGCAAAGGTGATTTCACTTTTTGTAAATTTAATGTAATTTAGTCAATTTAATATCATTTTAGCAACATAAAATCGCAACAATTCTTTTTTTTTTTTTTTTTAAATTTTGAAATTAATCTTGTGCAGTTTATCGACACACAAGTGGTTCAGAATTCAAATTCAATTATCATCGATAAATTTATATCTTATTTCCAATGTCTATTTGAAGACTTGCTTTTGTAGAAGACTTAAATGTGCACCACACCTATTTTCACTCCCTCGTCTATTCAGCTATCATCAGTCACGGTCAAGACTACAAAACAAAAACAAAAAAATATCATACATGCCATGGCCTACTTTAAATTATTCACGTTTAAAATTTATTGAGGAAAATGAAGCTAATTTAAAAGGCAGTGCTTCTAAATTATGTATGCATGAGGCCACCCACAGTTTGCATCGTTTTCTTTTCCGTCAAGTGAATCCTTAAATATCAAATTTAATTAGTTTCCAAAGATTACTTAACTAATTTTTATTTTAAAAAACACTAAACTATACTCCCTTTGTCCACGAATTTTAGATCCCTATTTAGACACAAGAATTAATAAAACAATTAGTATTATGAAAACATAGATAAAATAAAGGTATTTGTGAGTGTAGTTTATTTCCATAAAAGAATATGGACAACCCAAAATGAAAGTGAGTAAAAAATTGGTGGACAGAGGAATTATAATTTTTGTTTTATAAGGCTCATAATTTTTTTTTAATTTTAAAAAACTTTTAAACTATAAATAATTATTTTATAAGATCCTCTTTGGTCATCCGAATATAATAATATTAAAATTGGTTCATTGGTCATATTTTAATGAAAATTATTATTCAAAAATTACATAGTTTAATGATTTTTCAAAATAGAAAATAATTTAAAAGTCTTTCAAACAAAAGCTTATAATACTTTGTTATTTGTTATCTTTTCCTTGAGAGACATTGGAATGTATATTGTTTTACAGCTATAACATCATTATCATACACACGCGCACATGTTGCGAATTCAGCATATTAAAACGTAAACAACTAAAATATCCTTCATAAATATACTGCAGAGTTAAAGTAGAAGCTCGAGATACTGGATTCTCTCGAGGTTTAAGATAGGAATGTGGCAAGAATCTGTTCTGGAATACCTTAAACGGCTAAAAAGATCGACCGGACCAGATTGCAAAACGGAGGAATATGAAAAAGAGTTCACCCAGGCGACGTGCTTCGGAAAAACACTCTACTTCTCCTGGGATCAAGATTTAGATCTATCCCTTTACCCCACTTTCTCATAACCAACACTTGGATTTAAATTTTTGTAAGCATTTTTTCCTTCCATAACAAAATCCCGTCCGCCTGCCAATAATTGCTGCAATCACTATCTAACATAGGAAATAATCATTTCTTACACTTGGATTTTTAGCGACAACAATTCTGTTATTAAAAACAATTGTTGTCAAGGCCAATTTTCATGAAATTTAATTTCTCTCGAGCTCGTGTGAGTCCACCAATGAGCAGAATCGAACAAAAGAACGTCGACGCCTCTCCAATATTTAGCATTCTCTTCTGTTAAATCCAGGTGCAATATTCTGTTGTTTCCATGCCCTGTTCTTAATTCCACTAACAAAGGAGCCCAACAAAATTCAATTGACATTTCAAAATCAAATGATGTTACAATCTTGCAGATCACTGTTTTTGTATCAGATTGGAGCAAACATACTAGGGATTCCCATTGGTTCCTCATTATGGAATCTCCTACAAGCATTATTCTTTTCTTCTCATCTTTCCAAGAAAATCCAATGCATTATCATAATTGTTATCAAACAGAGGAATACAGGGCAAATTAAGGATTAATCTTGATTACTATGAGTTTTTGAATTGAACAACTGAATGGCTGCTCATAGTAGGATTATGAGCGGCGTTGAATCACAAGGATGAAAATAAGAAGATGAAGGGAAACAGGCATCATCTGGTTGTGTAAATTTAGAAGAAATTTTTAGCCACCTATTTAACAATGGCAACCCATCTCAAATAATTAATAAATTAACATGTTTCTTCTTAAAGAAAATTGCTTCGACTTAAAAAGTGTTATCCATTTTTTTTAACTAATATGTAATGTCTAACTACAATACGACTTCTCAATAATCAAATGTAAACACGCGTGCACACAACAATAATTCAGCATAGATAGATGTTTGAACCAAACATTCATAGAATTCAAGTCAAGTTTGTGAAAGTCTTTTGGGATCTAATAGAGGCATATTTCAGTAAGGCAATCTTCGAATTCCACTCAAATGCCAAATTTGTTCGCGGTATCAATGCTTCGTTCATCTCACTTATTCCAAATGGATCAAAGTATGTTTTAACCCTGTAACAGATTGACTTATGATTCTGGTCGATTTCGATTTCCTTTTGGACATGCTCTCATCGTTTGGTGTGAAGTGTCATATGTGAAGTATATAATTTGTTGTGCGTGTGTTTCAATAGAAAGCTGTGTTGTTAATGTGTTAGCCGTGAGAGTTAGTCAATTTGGAGTACCAGAGGAGTTGGACCAGATGAGGCTGATCAGAGGAGTCTGGCAGGTAAGGCTGATCAGAGGAGTCTGGCAGGTAAGGCTGATCAGAGGAGTCTGGCAGGTAAGGCTGACCAGAGCCAGAGGAGGTCAAGTCATCTGATCCGAAGTTCATTAGTCGCGAATTACACCAAATTGAAGCTAACGCAATGACGGTTCTAACTGAATCAACTGAAGCGGTTATTGAAGTTGTTAGCCAGCTGGATAACTACCTAACATATGAGAATTCGTTACAAATCGAATCTAGGGTTCAATTCAATTTCTGTAACTCTAAAAGGGGTACTTCTCAACTGAGAGAAGAGAGTGTGCGAGTGAGATCATCATCACGAAGAGTGAATTGAGTGCAAAACACAGAGAGAGAGTGCGAGCTATAGTAAATTGTAAATTCTCTATTCTTAGTGAAAGATCAATCTTCTCCGATCCCGTGGATGTAGGAGTATTTTCTCCGAACCACGTAAATCTGGTGTTCTTCATTTTTCAGTTGATTTCAATTTCGTTCTTAAGCAATAGTCATATTCTGATTCCCGATTACAAGTTTTCTTGTGAATCAAAACCGATTAACAAGTGGCGCCGTCTGTGGAAAGCAATCATGGCTACAACCAAGTTCGACATTGAGAAGTTCACGGGGAAGAACAATTTCAGTTTATGGAAGATTAAGATGAAGGCACTCCTGGTACACAATGGTTTGTACGAAGCCTTGTTGCCACCTGATCAGTTGGCTTCTGGAACTAATCTGGCGAAGGTGGAGGAGAACAAGAGAAAAGCACACAGTGCGCTTATCTTGTGTCTTGGAGATAAACCGTTGAGGGAAGTATCGAAGGAGAAAACCGCTCTTGAAGTCTTGAATAAATTGGAGCAGTTATACCAGACCAAATCTGTTACGAACAAGTTATACATGAAACAGAAGCTTCAAGTCTTCAAGATCAGTGAAGACAAGAATCTTGGTGATCAGTTGGACGAGTTCAACAAATTGATGGATGTTTTGGAGAGTTTGGATGTTACTATTGATGATGAGGACAAGTCGTTAATGCTGTTGAATTCTCTACCTAAGTCTCTGGAGAATTTCAAAGATGCCTTGCTATTTGGAAGACAAGATCAGGTGATGTTTGATGATATTCAAACTGCCCTGAAAACCAAGTTTCTACAGATCCAGACTGAAGGGAAGAAGCCTGCTGAAGGATTGAATGTTCAATCCAAGAAGAAGAAGGGGTTTCAGTCCAAGAAGAAGGATGTTGGAAAAGGGAATAAGGGTGGGAAGAAATCTGATTTTGTTGAGAAGAGAAAGTGTTTCACTTGGCACAAGGAAGGTCATCTGAGAAAGAACTACCCTGAAAGAAGGAAGAAAGACAACCAGAATGATCAAGATGGAAATGCAACTGTGGTGGAGGTTGAAGGGTATGATAGTACAGAAGTCTTGATGGTTAGTCATGAGAGACTAAGTCGAGAATGGGTCCTAGACTCTGGTTATACTCTTCATATGTGTCCACATGAAGACTGGTTCTTGAATCTTGAGAAGCTTGATGGAGGTCTTGTTCTTTTGGGTAATGATGAGAGTTGTAGAGTGCAAGGATATGGTTTTATCAAGATCAAGATGTTTGATGGAGTTGATAGGATCCTATCTGAGGTAAGGTTTGTACCTGACCTGAAGAGAAATCTTGTTTCTCTTGGTACTTTGAATTCCAAAGGTTTTTAATTCAAGACAGACAAAGGAATTCTGTCTATAACCAAGTCTGGAAGGATTGTCATGAAGGGTATGATCAATTATGGTTTGTATACTTTGATAGGCAGAACAGTAACAGGATCAGCTGATGTTGCTATGGAGTCTTCTGATGTCAACTTGTGGCATAAGAGATTGTCACATGTTGGTGAAAAGGGTCTGGTGGAGTTATTCAAGAAGGGGGCAATCCCTGGGAAGATGATATGTAAGCTGGAATTCTGTGAGAGGTGTGTTCTGGGGAAATCAAGGAAACAAGCATACCAGAAGGGGAAGCATACCACCAAGGAGGTTATGGATTTCATACATTCAGATGTATGAGGGCCAACAAGGGTATCCACTCATGGTGGCGGCAGGTATTTCCTTACCCTTATTGGTGATTATTCCAGAAAAGTTTGGGTTTATATTCTAAAACAGAAGAGTGATGCCTTCTCTAAGTTCAAAGAATGGTTGACTGAACTTGAGAATAAGAGGGGCAGAACTATCAAACACTTAAGGACTGATAATGGGCTTGAATTTCTATCAGAAGAGTTTCAACAATTTTGTAGTAAGAAGGGTATTACTAGGCATAAAACTGTTCCTTCAAACCCCCAGCAGAATGGTCTAGCTGAGAGAATGAACATAACTCTTCTGGAAAGGGTTAAGTGTATGTTATCTGATGCTCATTTACCTAAGAGTTTTTGGGGTGAAGCTGTTAACACAGCTGTGTATCTCATTAATAAAGTGTCATCATCTGCTATTGATTTTAAAACCCCAGATGAGATCTGGTATGGAAAGATATCAGATTACTCAAAGTTGAAAGTGTTTGGATGCCTAGCTTATGTTCATGTTAAGCAAGACAAACTTGAACCTAGAGCTTTAAAATGTGTTTTCATTGGGTATCCAAAGGATGTTAAAGGGTATAAGTTGTGGTGTCTAGAGCCTGGGAACCAGAAGTGTATTACCAGCAGAGATGTAGTGTTCAATGAATCACAGATGGGATACAAGTCTGGTGGAGGTGATAGAGAGCCATTAACTGAAGAGATGGATGGTGTTATTTCTGAGCCAAGTACTCAAGTTGAGGTGGAGCCTGATTATGATAAACAGGGTAGCTCATGTGGTTCTGAACCAGAGCAGGGAGCAGGGGATAATGAGTCATCTAATGAGGATAGTGCACCAGCAGAAGAGGAGGGAAGAAGTGCCAGAAACAGACTTGAGAAATTATAGTCTGACAAGAGACAGATCAATAAGATAAATACATCCTCCTGCAAAATTTGGTCGTGTTGATCTGGTCTCTTATGCACTTGTTACAGCAGAAGCCACAGTGTACCAAGAACCTAAAAGCTACAAAGAAGCCCTTGAGTGTGATGATAGGGAGTCATGAATTACAACCATGACAGAAGAGATGGGGTCTCTTAAGAAGAATCATACTTGGATTCTTGTTGACAAACCAACTAAGCAGAAGCTAATCAGTTGCAAATGGTTATTTAAACGAAAACTTGAGTCTGGTGTGAAGGATCAAGTGAGATTTAAAGCCAGGTTAGTGGCCATAGGATTTACTCAAAAAGAAGGGATTGACTACAATGAAGTGTTTTCACATGTGGTCAAGCATTGTTTAATCAGATTACTTCTGAGCAGAGTAGTCCAAGATGATCTGGAGCTACAACAGCTTGATGTAAAGACAACTTTCCTGCATGGGGATCTTATTGAGAAACTATACATGCACCAGCCAGAAGGGTTTGTTGAATCAGGAAGAGAAGAAAAGATGTGTCTACTCAAGAAATCATTGTATGGCCTCAAGCAAAGTCCAAGACAATGGCACATGAAGTTCAATGAAGTTATGCTATCCATTGGGTTTGTAAGAAGCAAGTATGATACTTGTGTATATCTGGAAAAGCAAGGAAGTGATGTGATAGCCTATCTTGTGATCTATGTAGATGACATGCTTATTGCTAATAAGAGTCTGTTGAAAATTCCGAGTATCAAAAGGAAGCTAAGTGCCAGATTTGATATGAAGGACTTGGGAAATGCTAAAAGGATTCTTGGAATGGATATTCTTAGGGACAGAGTAGCTGGAAGACTATTCTTATCCCAGAAGAGTTACACTGAGAAGGTCCTGAAGAGGTTTAACATGCATGAGAGTAGGTCCGTGTCAACTCTTCTGGGCCAACAGTTCAAACTATCTAAGGAGATGGAACCTAAGTTTGAAGCAGAAAAGAAAACTATGATGAAAGTACCTTATGCAAATGAGGTTGGGAAGCTTGATGTATGCTTTGGTCTGCAGCAGACCAGACTTAGCTTATTGATTAGGCGTGAAATTGTCATGATTCGTAGCTTGAAATACCCAATCTTGGTCGAGTTTATCGAGTATTTAGAGTCAATTAAGTATTATTTCTACACATTGATGAATTTGTCTCTTTGATGCTCATAGGTGAATAGAGGACGAAAAACGGAGTTCGTAGGACTTTGAATCGACTCAAACAGATGCCTGGATGAGAAGATATTGAAGAAATACGATTGGTATTAGTGCGGACGAGGAAAAGTATTAGTTGGATGAGTTGGAAGTCACTCGAGTGACTAGCTCGAGCGCCACCGCTCGAGCGAATTGCTCGAGCGCCATTGACTTGAAGCGACTACACTAGCTTCTACTAGTAGCTACCCCGCAAGAGAACGGGTTCACTGTAGTATGGGCAAGTATAGGGACCAAGTATTATCGAACCCAATGGATGGTGTATATGCGAATAGATCCCTGAAGATCTACGCGTCGTAGTTAATATGAGTGTAATGTTTTTGGATTTTTGAAAGATTAATTAAAAGACTAAAATAAACTAAGTAAACTAAATTACTAAAGTAAACGAATTAACTAAGGGTTGGATTCAAATAAAAGATGGTGATGCTTAGGATAGGAATCCCTACGTATACTAACGGAGCAGGTACATAATCAAAGTAATCGTGACAAACAAGAATTAACCTAAGTAAAAGAATGCAAGGTGAAAGCTCAAGATTCTAAACCCTAATACTTTACCCTAACACTCGACTTCACTAATCCACTAACAAGTTAATGGATTGTGCTCAATTAATGAGACCCTAATTTAACTAAGGTGATGCGGTCGTCCTCCTTCGCTAAACCGGTAAATGAATTAACCTTTCCTAAACCTTCTCGTTAAGACTACTAATTGTTATTGAGTGATGCGGTCGTCCTCTCTCTAACACTTTCGTACGAAATTCAAAGGTAGAGTTAAGATTAATTATATGAATTCATTAATTAAGAGAATTAAAACTAACGTCACCAATTACCTTAATTACGTACCCACATCCTACTTCTACGAGTTCATCCTAACCCAAGCATGCAAGGGTTTTAGCCGGACATGGTTATAACAAAAATAAAAGCAATAGAAGAAACAACGAACAAAAACATAATGAATTGAACGAAGAAAATAAGAAACATTAACTAGGGTTTTAAAATAAAATAATTCTAAGAACTGAAATTTAATTAACTAAAACGAAGTTTAAAACGTTTAAAGTAATCAAGCTAATGAAAAGAAACTAAGAAACGAAAAGAAAACTAAGAATTCGTATGAAAAACCTCAACAACGTAAAAGTAAAGCTTGCTCGTTCTTCTCCTCTTCCTCTCTCTAAAAACTAAGTCTAAAAGTGATTTCTAAAGTTGGGGATCCTTCAAAACGTGTTTGGAAGAGGTATATATAGGCACCGGGTCGAAACGGGAGTTAATGGGCCGAAAATACGCATCCGGAGGCGAAAATACGTGCGCGCTCGAGCAAAACGCTCGAGCGGTGGCGCTCGAGTGATTCGCTCGAGCGCCAAAACTGTTCTGTAAGTTTTTGGCCGCTCGAGTGATTCGCTCGAGCGCCGGCGCTCGAGCAAATCGCTCGAGCGCTTCCTGCTGTGCACTCGTTCGTAAAATCTTCATATCTCCTCAACCGGGAGTCCGTTTTGGCCGATTCAAAGTCCTACGAACTCCTCTTTTCGCCCTCTATCCATCTATGAAAACCAAAGAGACAAATTAATAATTTTATAAAAATGATACTCATTTGACTCTAAGCACTCATCGAAAACACTCAAAACATGGGCAAATCGGGCACCAAAACATAACAATTTCACGCCTAATCAACCCCCCCAAACTTACCATGTTGCTTGTCCTCAAGCAACGAAATAATAAGTCAAGTGAAATTGTTAGGAATGAATCAAGAATCAAATCATGCAAGTAATTGAACTCGAGCTTCAAAGATCGATCACACGTATACTAACTCACCTTCCTTCATCATACTCATGCAACAACAACAAGAAACACCAAGATCAAACATGGATGTGCACTCAACGATGTGTTTCACTCCCTTACAAGTGTATAACAGTGTTTAAGGGACTCACTCAATCAATCAATCACACATATTGGCAGCCATAGGCTTGTAAGCACTCTCAACTCCGACCATACTCTAGAAATCAATGCCGAATCAAAAAGGACTTTTCTCAAGGTTGTAATGTAGGCTCTTTGGACGGGTGGGATAACAATATGGGGTAAGTGACTCAAGTGAATGGAGAATAGAAAAATCAACTTTGGCACTTTGAGATTAGGAACAGAATCACTTCAACATTTGCAATCAATACACTTTAATTCCACTACTCTCAACACTTCAATTTTTTTCTTTCTCACTCTTTCACTTTTTTTTTCAATCACTTTTTTTTTCTCTTTTTTTTTTCGCACAAACACATGAGCTCATTTTTTTCTTTTGCTCATTCTCAATTTTTTTTTTTTTTTTGTTCTTTCCCACAACTCAAAACTTCATCACACCTTCTTCTCATATTCACTCAACAAAACACCTTTTCCTTTTTCAACTCAATTCACTCCCTTCATATTCACACTTTCCTATTCTCCACTCAAATTGGGACAAAAAGGCTTAGGAATTGGAATAGTGTTCATATGTGCTAGCAAATAAAATAGGCTCTAGGCTCAAAGGGGCTAACAAGGGATCAATGTCATTGGTAAGGAAAATTTTGGCTAAGTGACTCAATTAAATCAAAGATGGCCTAAGATCACATTCGGCATATCAAACTAGACACAATCAAGAAGCAAGAGCACATGCAAGTTCTAGCATCCTCTAAGGTAACGATCCACTCACAAACGAAGGGATCAATTTATGCATTTAAATCTCATAAGGCTCAAATCTCACAGTTTTCACATCCATGCTAGTCCTAGTGCATTCTCACTCTCATCACACAAGTACTCAAAAGAAAAATTCACAAGCATACAAGTTCTTTCTCAAATCAGCTCAAATTCAAACACTCACACAAGAAAACTCCTAACTCAGCCTCACAATTCACCCTACTCATCAAATCATACTCAAAGATAGCAATCAACAAGCATAAGGTGATTGATAGGCATAAAATATTGAGTAACAAAACAAATTAATAATAGCCCAAGGAGCATCTCAAGGCACCAAATAACTAACTCAACTCAAAGATAAGGGGTGCTCCGGTGCAATGTAACAAGAAAACATATAAGAAAAATTCCACCCCCCCAAACTTCGACCTTGCTAGAGGTCTAAGTTTGGGGTTGTGGGTTACCTCAACCGAACAATTCAGTTTCTCTCAATAGCTTTGCACACTCCCTTGCTTGAATTGGTTCCTCCAATCTAAATAACTCCATGATACCTTTACTCCTTTAGAGACAAGCCTACAAAATAAAACTCTCGAGTACGAGGTTAAACATACGACTCAAAATATTCCCTAATAATATAAAAAGACACTAAAAATAAATGAAAGCAAATAAAAATGGGTTGCCTCCCATTCAGCGCTATTTTTAAGGTCCTCATGCCGGACCAAGCTCAAAGGAGCTTATGGGACATCATACTCAAATTTACCTCCCTCACTCTCATAAGAGTGGTGTTTGAACTCCTTTCCTTGATTCCCCACCATCATGAGTTCCTTTGCTCTCTTCTCATCCCCAAGTGTTATGGGTCTCAACTCCTTCTTGCCTCTATCTGGAGGAGTCTTACTAAACAATTTCTTGAATTTGGATTTTTTCTTCTTAACTCCTCCTTTCCCTTCTAACTGGACCACGTCCACTTTCTTCACCTCTTCATCCTTCAACTTCTTCACTTCATCCCTATCAAAATAATCAAGATCATAACGCTCATGGGTTAGATTATCAAGTGAAGAATTATAAAATTCATGAATATGAGAAGGATTAGGAATAGGAGGCGTGTCTTCAACACGAGGATCAATTGCATCCATGCAATACAAGCTCTCATCCTCCTTCGGGTGTTTCATGGCTTCATATAGGGAGATCTTCACTTCTTGATCATCAACCTTCAGCGTAATCTTCCCGTTTGTCACGTCTAGCACCATCCCCGCTGTAGCTAAGAACAGTCTTCCCAAGATCAGGGGCACGTGCTCATCTTCCTCCATCTCTAGCACTACAAAGTCGGCTGGAAAAATGTGATCTCCAACTCTCACTAGGACGTCTTCAACCACACCTTGAGGTCGAGTAATAGACCGATCGGCAAGTTGAAGCGTCATCATTGTGGGTTGAAGTTCAACACCTTCCAACTTCTTGAAAAGCGACAACGGCATGAGATTGATGCTCGCCCCGAGGTCGCACAACGCTCCCTTCTTGATCCCGTTCCCGATATCACATAGGATCGTGAAACTCCCGGGATCTTTCAGCTTCGGTGGCAGCGCCTTGTGCACTAATGCACTCACCTCGTGGTTCAGCTGCACCAACTTCGGCTCATCCACTCGCCGTCTTTTCGCGATCAAGTCCTTCAGAAACTTTGCATAATGCGGCATCTGTTCCAAAGCATCATAAAAAGGAATGTTAATGTGAAGTTGTTTAAAAACATCAAGAAATTTTGCAAATTTTTCATCAAGCTTCTTTTTCATGAAGCGTTGTGGATATGGGACGGGTATCACAGATTTGGGTACCCCCCATTCATCTCTTTCTGTTTCTTTCACTTTCTCTCTTGCTTCCTTTGCCTTCTTCCACTTAGGAACTCTCTCTATCTCCTCAAAGTCTTTCCCCTTCTGGGACTCATCCATATCTTCATGCTTCTCAATCCCTTTACTTTCAATCCCCTTCTCAACTTCATCTCCTTTAGGCTCAATCTCTTCTTGGGGCGTCTCAGAATCAGCAGGCATCTGAGGACCTTCGTAGTTGGTTCCACTTCTTACCTGGATCGCCTTGCACTGCTCTTTCGGATTCCCTTCCGGCATTCTATTCACTGATTTTGCAATTTGGCTCATCTGGAGCTCTAACGAAGTGAACCTTCGATTGTTCTCTTGTTGAGTTCTAGTCCACTCAACGTTCATCTTCTGGAGCTCTTGATCACGATGATCACCCTTCTTATGCAACTCCTTCACATCGTACTCCAAGGATGACAATCTCTTGCTCCCTTCCTCCACCTTCTGAAGGATCGCTCTCAACATCTCCTCGGTTGATGCACCGCCTTCTCCACCAGGAGGTTTAGACCCCGGATCAACACCTGCAGGAACAGTAACACCAGCTTTTGGGTTAGCATAAGAAAAATTATCATTCTTCCTCCATGTGTTTTGAGGAAGCTGCTGGCCTCCTTGAACTCCTTGTGTGTTCCTCCATTGATTTTGAAGTGGCTGAGGGCCTGGAGGCACAAATGGTTGGCCATAAGAAGGCCTTCCATACTGATTACCACCTTGGTAGCCATTCTGATTGTAATATGGACCTCTCATGTAATTGGCTACCTCTTGCTGTCCACTTGGTTGGTCTACTCTCTCATTCTCTACCGCATGCTCTCCACCCAAACTCTTCCCCAACTCGAGGTTGTTGATCTTTTCCATCATGGCCATCAGCAGCCTTCTCGTTCCTTCTCCCTCTTCAACCTGATGCACTCTCTGAAAATCTGCATCTCCACTCCAAGCACCGGCATTCGTGACAATGTTGTCAACGATCTCTCTACACCTCTCTATGCCTTGGTTCAGGAATGCTCCGCCCGCACAGGCGTCTAAATGGTCTTGCCCCACCTTGTTGGCACCACTATAGAAGAATGCCATAATATCTCCCTCGTTGTACCCGTGCTGCGGACACTCGATCAACATATTCGAGTATCTCTCCCATGCCTGGCGTAAATCCTCTCCAGACTTCTGGCGAAAGGAAGAGATCTCAATCCTCGCTTTAATCGTTCTCGATGGAGGGTAGAATCGCTCGAGGAACAGACGCTCGAGCTCGGCCCAAGTGGTAATACCTCCCCGCGGGAGCGTATTATCGTACCACTCCTTGGCTATTCCCGTCAGTGAGAATGGGAACAGTCTAAGCCTCTTGACATCTTCAGACATGCCATTATAATTGAATGTTGAGGCTATCATGAGAAAACTCCTCAAGTGAGTGTGAGGATTCTCCTTCCCTATCACTCCTTTGAACTGATTCTCGGTCATCAGCTTTAAAATCCCCGGTGATATCGAGAAGTTGTTTGCCTCAACAGGAGGTAACACCACTCCATCATAGTACCGCTGTGGCTGCGCTGCAAACCTCCCTCGAATAGCCATCTGATCTGCGTTCTGAGGAACGTGTTGAGGATTAGCAGCTGGTACGGGTACTTGTTGGGGTGGTGGTTGGTAAACAGGTGGTTGATTATAGACTGGGGGTGGAGGATACGGGTATGGTGGGTAAGGATAAGGTGGGTATGGGTAATGTTGGTATACTGGGTTGTTGAAAGGGTTATTTGGGTTTTGTGGGTAAGCAGGGTTTTGGTTATGAGGATTATGGACAAGGTTCTGAGCTGGGTTCCCTATGTTTCGTGTATCCGGGTTTAGGCTCTGGCTATCCCCTAATGGAATTTGATTCTGGCTACCACTAACTCCAGTGCCTTCAACTCGGTCTACTGCCTGATTGAAATCGTTGGCAGCATCGTCCAACTCATTATTGATGTCCATTGGTTCCTTCCCTAAGTCGGCAGCGTTCTTCCTTCTCAAGAAAGCTCGGTTCCTTCTGGCTATTGTCTCAGGGTCCAACGGTATTCTCTCTTCGCTCGTATTGCCTTGTGAGCGTGTTTTCATAAACCTGACACACTAGCAGAAGGATCAAAACGCAACTGCCCAATTGAGTAAAAATAAAAATAAAAACAGAAATTAAATCACCCACTACTAACTACTAAGCTATCTACAAGTCCTATTCAAACGCATACAACGCCATCCCCGGCAACGGCGCCATTGACTTGAAGCGACTACACTAGCTTCTACTAGTAGCTACCCCGCAAGAGAACGGGTTCACTGTAGTATGGGCAAGTATAGGGACCAAGTATTATCGAACCCAATGGATGGTGTATATGCGAATAGATCCCTGAAGATCTACGCGTCGTAGTTAATATGAGTGTAATGTTTTTGGATTTTTGAAAGATTAATTAAAAGACTAAAATAAACTAAGTAAACTAAATTACTAAAGTAAACGAATTAACTAAGGGTTGGATTCAAATAAAAGATGGTGATGCTTAGGATAGGAATCCCTACGTATACTAACGGAGCAGGTACATAATCAAAGTAATCGTGACAAACAAGAATTAACCTAAGTAAAAGAATGCAAGGTGAAAGCTCAAGATTCTAAACCCTAATACTTTACCCTAACACTCGACTTCACTAATCCACTAACAAGTTAATGGATTGTGCTCAATTAATGAGACCCTAATTTAACTAAGGTGATGCGGTCGTCCTCCTTCGCTAAACCGGTAAATGAATTAACCTTTCCTAAACCTTCTCGTTAAGACTACTAATTGTTATTGAGTGATGCGGTCGTCCTCTCTCTAACACTTTCGTACGAAATTCAAAGGTAGAGTTAAGATTAATTATATGAATTCATTAATTAAGAGAATTAAAACTAACGTCACCAATTACCTTAATTACGTACCCACATCCTACTTCTACGAGTTCATCCTAACCCAAGCATGCAAGGGTTTTAGCCGGACATGGTTATAACAAAAATAAAAGCAATAGAAGAAACAACGAACAAAAACATAATGAATTGAACGAAGAAAATAAGAAACATTAACTAGGGTTTTAAAATAAAATAATTCTAAGAACTGAAATTTAATTAACTAAAACGAAGTTTAAAACGTTTAAAGTAATCAAGCTAATGAAAAGAAACTAAGAAACGAAAAGAAAACTAAGAATTCGTATGAAAAACCTCAACAACGTAAAAGTAAAGCTTGCTCGTTCTTCTCCTCTTCCTCTCTCTAAAAACTAAGTCTAAAAGTGATTTCTAAAGTTGGGGATCCTTCAAAACGTGTTTGGAAGAGGTATATATAGGCACCGGGTCGAAACGGGAGTTAATGGGCCGAAAATACGCATCCGGAGGCGAAAATACGTGCGCGCTCGAGCAAAACGCTCGAGCGGTGGCGCTCGAGTGATTCGCTCGAGCGCCTGCGCTCGAGCAAATCGCTCGAGCGCTTCCTGCTGTGCACTCGTTCGTAAAATCTTCATATCTCCTCAACCGGGAGTCCGTTTTGGCCGATTCAAAGTCCTACGAACTCCTCTTTTCGCCCTCTATCCATCTATGAAAACCAAAGAGACAAATTAATAATTTTATAAAAATGATACTCATTTGACTCCAAGCACTCATCGAAAACACTCAAAACATGAGTAAATCGGGCACCAAAACATAACAATTTCACGCCTAATCAAGCGCCCAAAACATACAGTGTGATTTCAGCGCTCGACCGGCTCGAGCTGAACCGCTCGAGCGATTGTGTCATTCGAGCTACACTGCTCGAGCGGGACCGCTCGAGCGTTTTGCTCGAGCGCCCATGGATTTTTGCCTCCGGATGCGTATTTTCGGCCCATTAACTCCCGTTTCGACCCGTGCCTATATATACCTCTTCCAAACACGTTTTGAAGGACCCCCGAACTTTAGAAATAATTTTAGACTTAGTTTTTGGAGAGGAAGGAGACGAGCAAGCTTTACTTTTACGTTGTTGAGGTTTTTCATACGAATTCTTAGTTTATTTTCGTTTATTAGTTCTTTACGTTAGTTTGATTTCTTTAAACACTTTGAAACTTCGTTTTAAGTAATTAAATTTCAGTTCTTAGAATTATTTTTTTTTAAAACCCTAGTTCATGTTTCTTATTTTCTTAGTTCAATTCATTATGTTTATGTTCGTTGTTTCTTCTATTGCTTTTATTTTTGTTAAAACCATGTCCGGCTAAAACCCTTGCATGCTTAGGGTAGGATGAACTCGTAGAAGTAGGATGTGGGTACGTAATTAGGGTAATTCGTGACGTTAGTTTTAATTCTCTTAATTAATGAATTCTTATAATTAATCTGAACTTTACCTTTAAATTTAGTACGAAAGTGTTAGAGAGAGGACGACCGCATCACTCAATAACAACTAGTAGTCTTAACGAGAAGGTTTAGGAAAGGTTAATTCATCTACCGGTTTAGCGAAGGAGGACGACCGCATCACCTTAGTTAAATTAGGGTCTCATTAATTGAGCACAATCCATTAACTTGTTAGTGGATTAGTGAAGTCGAGTGTTAGGGTAAAGTATTAGGGTTTAGAATCTTGAGCTTTCACCTTGCATTCTTTTACTTAGGTTAATTCTTGTTTGTCACTATTACTTTGATTATGTACCTACTCCGTTAGTATACGTAGGGATTCCTATCCTAAGCATCACCATCTCTTATTTGAATCCAACCCTTAGTTAATTCGTTTGCTTTAGTATTTTAGTTTAATTAGTTTATTTTAGTTTGAATTAATCTTTCTAAAAAATCCAAAAACAATACACTCATATTAATTACGACGCGTAGATCTTCAGGGATCTATTCGCATATACACCATCCCTTGGGTTCGATAATACTTCGTCCCTATACTTGCCCATACTACAGTGAACCCGTTCTCTTGCGGGGTAGCTACTAGTAGAAGCTAGTGTAATTCGCTTCAAGTCAATGGCGCCGTTGCCGGGGATGGCGTTGTATGCTTTTGAATAGGACTTGTAGATAGCTTAGTAGTTAGTAGTGGGTGATTTATTTTCTGCTTTTATTTTTATTTGTATTCAATCGGCAGTTGCGTTTTGATCCTTCTGCTAGTGTGTCAGGTTTATGAAAACACGCTCACAAGGCAATACGAGCGAAGAGAGAATACCGTTGGACCCTGAGACAATAGCCAGAAGGAACCGAGCCTTCTTAAGAAGGATGAACGCTGCCGACTTAGGAATGGAACCAATGGATATCAATAATGAGTTGGACGATGCTGCCAACGATTTCAATCAGGCAGTAGACCGAGTTGAAGACACTGGAGTTAGTGGTAGCCAGAATCAAATTCCATTAGGGGATAGCCAGAGCCTAAACCCGGATACACAAAACGTAGAGAATCCAGCTCAGAACCTTGTCCATAATCCTTATAACAACCCTGCTCACCCACAAAACCCAAATAACCCTTTTAACAACCCAGTATACCAACATTACCCATACCCACCTTATCCTTATCCACCATATCCATACCATCCACCACCAGTCTATAATCAACCACCTGTTTACCCACCACCACCCCAACAAGTACCAGTACCTGCTGCTAATCCTCAACACGTTCCTCAGAACGTAGATCATAATATGGCTATTCGAGGGAGGTTTGCAGCGCAGCCACAGCGGTACTATGATGGAGTGGCTTTGCCTCCTGTTGAGGCAAACAACTTCTCGATATCCCCGGGGATTTTAAAGCTGCTTACCGAGAATCAGTTCAAAGGGGTGATCGGGAAGGAGAATCCTCATACTCACTTGAGGAGCTTTCTCATGATAGCCTCAACATTTAATTATAATGGCATGTCTGAAGATGCCAAGAGGCTTAGGCTGTTCCCATTCTCATTGACGGGAATAGCTAAGGAGTGGTACGATAATACGCTTCCGCGGGGAGGTATTACCACTTGGGCCGAGCTCGAGCGTCTGTTCCTCGAGCGATTCTACCCTCCATCTAGGACGATCAAGGCTAGAATTGAGATCTCGTCCTTTCGCCAGAAGTCCGGAGAGGATTTACGCCAATGAGGGAGAGATACTCAAACATGCTGATTGAGTGCCCGCAGCACGGGTACAATGAGGGGGATATTATGACATTCTTCTACAGTGGTGCCAACAAGGCGGGGCAAGACCATTTAGACGCTTGTGCGGGCGGAGCATTCTTGAACCAAGGCATAGAGAGGTGTAGGGAAATCGTGGACAACATTGTCACGAATACCGGTGCTTGGAGTGGAGATGCAGATTTTCAGAGAGTACATCAGGTTGAAGAGGGAGAAGGAACGAGAAGGCTATTGATGGCAATGATGGAGAAGATCAACAACCTCGAGTTGGGGAAGAGTTTGGTTGGAGTGCATGCAGTAGAGAATGAGAGAGTAGACCAACCCAGTGGACAGCAAGAGGTAGCCAATTACATGGGAGGTCCGTATTACAATCAGAATGGCTACCAAGGTGGTAATCAGTATGGAAGGCCTTCTTATGGCCAACCATTTGTGCCTCCAGGCCCTCAGCCACTTCAAAATCAATGGAGGAACACACAAGGAGTTCAAGGAGGCCAGCAACCTCCTCAAAACACATGGAGGAAGAATGATAATTTTTCTTATGCTAACCCAAAAGCTGGTATTACTGTGCCTGCAGGTGTTGATCCGGGGTCTAAACCTCCTGGAGGAGAAGGCGGTGCATCAACCGAGGAGATGTTGAGAGCGATCCTTCAGAAGGTGGAGGAAGGAAGCAAGCGGTTGTCATCCTTGGAGTATGATGTGAAGGAGTTGCATAAGAAGGGTGATCAACGTGATCAAGAGCTCCAGAAGATGAATGTTGAGTGGACTAGAACTCAACAAGAGAATAATCGAAGGTTCACTTCTTTAGAGCTCCAGATGAGCCAAATTGCAAAGTCAGTGAATAGAATGCCGGAGGGAAACCCGAAAGAGCATTGCAAGGCGATCCAGCTTAGAAGTGGAACCAATTATGAAGGTCCTTAGATGCCTGCTGATTCTGAGACGCCCCAAGTTGAGAAGGGGATTGAAAGTGAAGGGATTGAGAAGCATAGAGATATGGATGAGTCCCAGAAGGGCAAGGAAAGTGAGGAGGTTGAGAGAGTTCCTAAGTGGAAAAAGGCAAAGGAAGCAAGGGATAAAGTGAAAGAAACAGAAAGAGATGAATGGGGGGTACCCAAATCTGTGATACCCGTCCCATATCCACAGCGCTTCATGAAAAAGAAGCTTGATGAAAAATTTGCAAAATTTCTTGATGTTTTTAAACAACTGCATATTAATATTCCCTTTTATGATGCTTTGGAACAGATGCCGCATTATGCAAAGTTTTTGAAGGACTTGATTGCGAAAAGACGGCGAGTGGATGAGCCGAAGTTGGTGCAGCTGAACCACGAGGTGAGTGCATTAGTGCACAAGGCGCTGCCACCGAAGCTGAAGGATCCCGGGAGTTTCACGATCCTATATGATATTGGGAACGGGATCAAGAAGGGAGCGCTATGTGATTTAGGGGCGAGCATCAATCTCATGCCCTTGTCGCTTTTCAAGAAGTTGGAAGGTGGTGAACTTCAACCCACAATGATGACGCTTCAACTTGCCGACCGGTCTATTACTAGACCTCAAGGTGTGGTTGAAGACGTCCTAGTGAGAGTTGGAGATCACATTTTTCCAGCCGACTTTGTAGTGCTAGAGATGGAGGAAGATGAGCACGTGCCCCTGGTCTTGGGAAGACCGTTCTTAGCTACGGCGGGGATGGTGCTAGATGTGGCAAATAGGAAGATTACGTTGAAGGTAGATGATCAAGAAGTGAAGATCTCCCTATATGAAGCCATGAAGCACCCGAAGGAGGATGAGAGCTTGGATAAAGTGAAGAAGTTGAAGGATGAAGAGGTGAAGAAAGTGGACGTGGTCCAGCTAGAGGGAAAAGGAGGAGTTAAGAAGAAGAAGTCCAAACTCAAGAAATTGTTTAGTAAGACTCCTCCAGATAAAGGCAAGAAGGAGTTGAGACCCATAACACTTGGGGATGAGAAGAGAGCAAAAGGGCTCATGATGGTGGGGCATCAAGGAAAGGAGTTCAAACACCACTCTTATGAGAGTAAGGGAGGTAAATTTGAGTATGATGTCCCATAAGCTCCTTTGAGCTTGGTCCGGCATGAGGACCTTAAAAATAGCGCTGAATGGGAGGCAACCCATTTTTATTTGCTTTCATTTATTTTTAGTGTTTTTTTTATATTATTAGGGAGTATTTTGAGTCGTATGTTTAACCTCGTATTTGAGTGAGTTGTTTGTAGGCTTGTCTCTAAAGGAGTAAAGGTATCATGGAGTTACTCAGATTGAAGGAACCAACTTGAGACAAGGAAGTGTGCAAAGCTAGTGAGAGAAACTGGATTATTTGGTTGAGGTAACCCATAACCCCAAACTTAGACCTCTAGCAAGGTCGAAGTTTGGGGGGGTGGAGTTTTTTGATTTGTTTTATGATTACATTGCACATGCATGCACGCCCTTATCTTTGAGTTGAGTTTGATTGGTTATTGGTTAGTTGAGATACTCCTTGGGGTGATTTTGGTTTGACTCGCGATTGCATATTTCATGCCTATCAATTATCTTATGCTTGTTGATTGCTATCTTTGAGTATGATTTGATAAGTAGAGTGAGTTGTAAGAGTGAGTTAGAAATTCTTTTGTGTGAGTGTTTGAGTTTGAGCTGATTTGAGAAAGAACTTGTATGCTTGTGAAGTTTTCTTTTGAGTACTTGTGTGATGAGAGTGAGAATGCACTAGGACTAACATGGATGTGAAAGCCGTGAGCAGTTGAGCCTTACGAGATTTAAATGCATGATTTAATCTCTTCGTCTGTGAGTGAATCATCACCTTAGAGGATGCTAGAACTTGTGTGTGCTCTCTTTTCTTGATTGTGTCTAGTTTGATATGCCGAATGTGATCTTAGGCCATCTTTGATTTTATTGAGTCACTTAGCCAAAATTTTCCTTACCAATGACATTGATCCCTTGTTAGCCCCTTTGAGCCTAAAGCCTATTTTATTTGCTAGCACATATGAACACTATTCCAATTCCTAAGCCTTTTTGTCCCAATTTGAGTAGAGAATAGGAAAAGTGTGAAGGTTGAAGGGATTGAGTTGAGTTGAGAAAAAGGGAATTATGATGGTTGAGTGGTGATAAAATAAGGGTGTGAATGAAATTTGAGTTGTGGGAAAGAAAAAAAAATTGAGAATGAGCAAAAGAAAAAAAAATGAGCTCATGTGTTTGTGCGAAAAAAGAGAAAAAGAAAGTGAAGTGATTGAAAAAAAAAAGTGAAAAGAGTTAGAAAAAAAATTGAAGTGTTGAGAAAAGAGGAATTGAAAGAGTGTTGTTTGAAAATGTTTGAAGTATTCTGTTCCTAATCTCGAAGTGCCAAAGTTTGATATTCTATTCTCCATTCACTTGAGTCACTTACCCAAATTGTTATCCCACCCGTCCAAAGAGCCTACATTACAACCTTGAGAAAAACCCTTTTTGATTCGGCATTGATTTCAAGAGTATGGTCGAAGTTAAGAGCACTTACAAGCTTATGGCTGCCAATTTGTGTGACTGATTGTTTGAGTGAGTTCCTTGATCATTGTTATACACTTGTGAGGGAGCGAAACACATCGTTGAGTGCACATCCATGCTTGATCTTGGTGTTTCTTGTCATTGTTGCATGAGTATGATGAAGGGGGTGAGTTAGTATACGTGTGATCGATCTTTGAAGCTCGAGTTAAATTACTTGCATGATTTGATTCTTGATTCATTCCTAACAATTTCACTTGACTTATTATTTCATTGCTTGAGGACAAGCAACATGGTAAGTTTGGGGGGGTTGATTAGGCGTGAAATTGTCATGATTCGTAGCTTGAAATACCCAATCTTGGTCGAGTTTATCGAGTATTTAGAGTCAATTAAGCATTATTTCTACACATTGATGAATTTGTCTCTTTGATGCTCATAGGTGAATAGAGGACGAAAAACGGAGTTCGTAGGACTTTGAATCGACTCAAACGGATGCCCGGATGAGAAGATATTGAAGAAATACGATTGGTATTAGTGCGGACGAGGAAAAGTATTAGTTGGATGAGTTGGAAGTCACTCGAGGGACTAGCTCGAGCGCCACCGCTCGAGCGAATTGCTCGAGCGCCCAAAACATACAGTGTGATTTCAGCGCTCGACCGGCTCGAGCGGAACCGCTCGAGCGATTGTGTCATTCGAGCTACACTGCTCGAGCGGGACCGCTCGAGCGTTTTGCTCGAGCGCCCATAGATTTTTGCCTCCGGATGCGTATTTTTGGCCCATTAACTCCCGTTTCGACCCGTGCCTATATATACCTCTTCCAAACACGTTTTGAAGGACCCCCGAACTTTAGAAATAATTTTAGACTTAGTTTTTGGAGAGGAAGGAGACGAGCAAGCTTTACTTTTACGTTGTTGAGGTTTTTCATACGAATTCTTAGTTTATTTTCGTTTATTAGTTCTTTACGTTAGTTTGATTTCTTTAAACACTTTGAAACTTCGTTTTAAGTAATTAAATTTCAGTTCTTAGAATTATTTTCTTTTAAAACCCTAGTTCATGTTTCTTATTTTCTTAGTTCAATTCATTATGTTTATGTTCGTTGTTTCTTCTATTGCTTTTATTTTTGTTAAAACCATGTCCGGCTAAAACCCTTGCATGCTTAGGGTAGGATGAACTCGTAGAAGTAGGATGTGGGTACGTAATTAGGGTAAGTAGGATGTGGGGTTGCATTATCTACTACAGAAGCAGAGTTTATTGCAGTCTCTGAAGCTGTTAAGGAGGCTTTGTGGTTGAAAGACATTATCAAGGATTTTAGCATAAATCAAAAGTCTGCGGTCATTCATTGTGATAATCAAAGTGTTGTTCATCTGGTTAAACATCAAGTGTTCCATGAGAGATCAGAGCATATTGATGTAAGATTACACTTTGTAAGGGAAATCATTGACAAAGGAGTGGTTCAGATCCAGAAGATATCTACAGAGGACAATGCTGCAGATATGTGCACAAAGTCTTTACCAGGTACAAAATTCAAATTATGTATTGAATTGGTAAAGATGAGTGTATGGGATGTTCCTTAACCCAAGCTGGAGTGTGGAGGAGAGGAAGAGAGGAAGAGAGGATTGATATTTCTCATCTGAGGTGGAGAATTGTGAAGTGTCATATGTGAAGTATCTAATTTGTCGTGCATGTGTTTCAATAGAAAGCTGTGTTGTTAATGTGTTAGCCGTGGGAGTTAGTCAATTTGGGGTACCAGAGGAGTTAGACCAGATGAGGCTGATCAGAGGAGTCTGGACCAGAGGAATCTGGCAGGTAAGGCTGATCAGAGGAGTCTGGACCAGAGGAGTCTGGCAGGTAAGGCTGACCAGAGCCAGAGGAGGTCAAGTCATCTGATCTGAAGTTCATTAGTCGCGAATTACACCAAATTGAAGCTAACGCAATGGCGGTTCTAACTGAATCAACTGAAGCGGTTATTGAAGTTGTTAGCCAGCTGGATAACTACCTAACATATGAGAATTCGTTACAAATCGAATCTAGGGTTCAATTCAATTTCTATAACTATAAAAGGGGTACTTCTCAACTGAGAGAAGAGAGTGTGCGAGTGAGATCATCATCACGAAGAGTGAACTGAGTGCAAAACACAGAGAGAGAGAGTGCGAGCTAGAGTGAATTGTAAATTCTCTATTCTTAGTGAAAGATCAATCTTCTCCGATCCCGTGGATGTAGGAGTATTTTCTCCGAACCACGTAAATCTGGTGTTCTTCATTTTTCAGTTGATTTCAATTTCGTTCTTAAGCAATAGTCATATTCCGATTCCCGATTACAAGTTTTCTTGTGAATCAAAACCGATTAACATTTGGTTTTAACTTAACTTGGTGTAAATGGATCAAAGTATGCATTAAATCTGGCACAGTATCAATTCTTGTAAATGGAAGCCCGACGAAAGATTTTTCTCTTGAGACAGGGGATCCCCTGTCTCCATTTTTGTTTTTAGTGGCGATGGAATGTCTCATCTCCAATTTGCCGATAATACTATAATCTTTGGTGAAGCCTCGAGGTGTAACATCCAATTAATCAAATGCATCTTGCGTGTTTTCGAAGTTTGGTCCGAACTAAAGGTCAACTTTAATAAGAGCACTTTAACTGATATTAATGTTGACCAGGCTGATTTGGAGGATTGGGCGGCAATCCTTAATTGTAATTCTACAGCTTTGCCTATTAACTACTTGGGGCGAATCATAAAAAGTTGCTAGTTGGAAGGAGACTATCAATAAAGTTGAAGCTCGGTTAAGTCGTTGGGACAATAATCTTCTTTCTTTTGGGGAAGAATTACTCTAGTCAACTCAGTCCTGTCTCTTAACCGTGCACCAACCTGTATCGTAAAAAAAAATATATCAATCCTTGCAACGACGCTTTATGTGGGGCAGCAGTAGAGGCTTAGTGAGGAAGATTGCTTGGGTAAGTTGGGATGTCGTTTTGGCTGGATGATTGGGTGGGGGGTTCGAGTCTCAACGAGTTATTCCCAAGGCTGTTTAGGATAACTGCCTTATTTTTTATAGAGTGGTTTGGGTTGGAAAGTCGTGGTTTTTGAATTGGAACTGGCGGAGGAAACTTTTTGAGTGGGAAGAATCTTACATTAATGATATTGTTGATATTATTGATAGGTACATCAGAAAATCGGAGGAGGACGATTCTTGGACCTGGGTACCTTCTCCTAACGGAGAATATACCCGCTTACAGGTTGCTTCTGGAGTCGAGCATTTCTGCAAATTAGAATCAGGACAGACTTTACGCACTGTGGAGCAATCTGGTTACTATGAGATCACAGCTTTTTCGTGGAAGATGGTTCAAGACAAGATCCCAACAGTTATGAATCTGCAAAGAAGAGGTGCGTTTAATCCTCATTTCTCTGTAGCCTGCCCCCTCTATGGTGTTTCTGCGGAGGAAACCGAGCATCTGATCTTCTTTACATGTCTGGTGCCTGAGTGTGAGAAAGATGATTTGATCACCATTGGTTTGGTGATTGATATTCTCACTATTAATAATAAATTTACAACTTGGTGTACAAGTAATCATATCTACGTACAAGGAAAGAATCAAATCAAATCCCTAAAAATATATACAAAAATATTGACTAAATCAATCAGGCATATTTGTCATATATTCCCTATTACCCCCCCTCAAGTGAAGTGTGGGGTTTTGATCAACACGGAGCTTGGAACGCAGTAGTTCGAACATAGGCCTGAGTAAGCTCTTCGTGAATATGTCCGCGATCTGGAGAGTGGAAGGAACAAAACGAGTCTCCAGACAACCAGAAGCCACAAGTTCTCTAATAAAGTGACAGTCAATGTCAATGTGTTTTGCTCGTTTGTGAGCAACTGGATTTTGACTTATGAATAGAGCACTTTTGTTATCACAAAGTAAAAGCGGACGAGAAGGGGGTAGTGCACGGAGTTCTTTAAGTAAATAGGTCAACCAGACCATTTCTTTAGCTGCATTTGCAAGTGCACGATACTCGGACTCACAACTAGATAGAGCAACAGTGGGCTGCTTCTTTGCACTCCAAGAAACCAAGTTGCCTCCCAAGAATATAGAATACCCATAAGTGGAACGTCGCGTGTCCACACAGCGGGCCCAATCAGCATCAGAATAACCAAGTATGGAGTAGTCCGAGGAGGGAGTAAAAGATAGGCCAAGGTGAATTGTCCCTTTTACGTAACGAAGGATCCGTTTGACAGCCAAGAAATGTTCATCAGTAGGAGCCTGGAGGAACTGACTGACATGATTGACAGCGTAGGATAGGTCAGGGCGAGTAATAGTGAGATACTGAAGAGCACCCACTAACGACCTATATGGTGTAGGATCCTTGAAAGGGTCACCAGTGTACACCAATGAATCACCTGCCACAAGAGGAGTGGAAACAGGTTTTGAGTCGAGGAGTTCGGCTCGCGTGAGAATATCATTCGCATACTTTGCTTGTCCCAAGAACAAGCCAGAATCAGAGTGTGATATCTCCAAGCTAAGAAAGTAACTCAAGTGTCCCAAGTCTTTGACAGCAAACTCCTGATTGACACGGGCTATAAATTTGGTCAGCTTGCCAGAGTTACTCCTGTGATAATAATATCGTCAACATAGAGTAATAAAAATATAGTGCAATCAGGGTCATGTAAATAAAAAAATGGAAGTATCGGAACGACTACGAGCAAAGCCTAACGAAAAAAGGAAAGAACTAAATCGATCAAACCAGGCACGAGGAGCTTGCTTAAGACCGTAAAGGGCCTTCTTAAGCTTGCATACATGATGGGGATATCGTGGATCGGTGAAACCTGGAGGTTGTGACATGAAGACAGGTTTTTGTAGTAAACCATGCAAAAATGCATTTTTCACATCAAGTTGATGCAATGGCCAGTGTCGTTGAACAGCTAGAGAGAGAATGACACAAACAGTGGCAGCTCTAACCACAGGACTGAAAGTGTGAGAAAAGTCAAAACCAGGAATTTGAGTGAACCCTTGAGCCACCAGACGAGCTTTGTAGCGATCAATGGAGCCATCAGGTTTGTACTTTGTACGAAACACCCATTTCGAGCCAACAATGTTCACATTTGGCAGTTGTGGAACCAAGTCCCAAGTGTCATTTGTCTTTAAGGCTTCCATTTCTTCTTGCATAGCAGTATGCCAATGGGGTTGCTTAAGAGCCGATTTGAAGCCTCTAGGTTCTGCAGAGTTAGATAATGACGAAAGCAAAGCAGTAGAAGCAAGATCAACAAGGTATTTAGTTTTAAAGATACCGGACTTTGCTCGAGTCTGCATAGGGTGGGATCGAACAGGAGGTGGTGGTGGTGGAGCAGGCGGAGGCGAGCCTTGAAGAGATGCAGGAGGAATATCATGAGTTTCGGCAGGTGGCAGAATATCATGAGCAATAGGAGGAGATGCAACATCAGTGGCGACAGGAGCTGGAGCCGACGGACCTACAACAGGAGGTACTGCGAGCGGATTCTGCAGCTGGTGACCTGGGTGATCACACATGACACAAGGATCAGACCTGGGAGACGGCTCAGAGATGCTAGACAAAGGCCTATGAGGGGCATCAGGAATGACGTGCTTAGGAGGCGTTGAGAATTGCAGAGAGTCTGATGCCTGAAATTCAAAAAAACTGACAGATATCCAGATTAGTGTTAGAACCTTTATCAGTATCTGAAGAGAAAGGAAAAGAAGACTCATCAAACTGTGCATGACGAGTAATGTAAACACGAGAAGCCACAGGATCGTAACACCGAAAACCCTTATGAACACTACTATAACCAAGAAAAATACATGGTTGACTACGAGGTGCTAATTTATGTGAAGCGTAATCACGGAGGTAGGGAAAAACACGACAACCAAAAACTTTAAGGTTTCCGTAGTTAGGGGAGCAATTAAATAATAACTCAAATGGAGACTTGTTGTCTAAAACCGGTGTAGGCAAACGATTAATAATGTGAACATCAGTGGAAAAAGCATCAAGCCAATAAATAACAGGTGCATGTGCATGAAAAAGCATAGAAAGTCCCATTTCAGTTATATGGCGATGCTTACGTTCAACTCGACCATTTTGCTGAGGTGTATAAGGACAAGAAAAACGATGCAAGACTCCACGTGATGCAAAAAAATCTCGGACATTATGGTTAGTAAACTCGGTGCCCCCATCACTTTGGAAAACTTTAATACTAGAACTAAATTGATCGCTCACTAAAGTAGTAAAACGTTGTAGAACACCAAAGAACTCAGATTTAGCACGCAGTGGATACAACCAAGAAAAACGAGAAAAATCATCAACAAAAAGAGCATAATAACGAAATCCATCACAAGAATTAACAGGGAAAGGTCCCCATAAATCACAATGTACTAAATCTAAAACATGTGAAGCACGCTTTTCATTAATGGAAAAAGATATTTTTTTGCTTTTTGCTAATTGACATGAAGAACAAACTGACGGTTTAGGCAAAATAGAAGTAACTTCTAAACATCCCAATTTATGTAATAACTGAATCAAAGAAAACGGAGCATGTCCCAAACGGGAGTGCCATAACTCAAAAGAAGACTTAAGCACCCTAGACTTTAAAGCAGCAACTAAAGCCGAAGAACCACGGTCTAAAATGTACAGACCATCCTTACACCTGCCTTGAGCCAGAACCTCTTTTGTTACTCGAGTCTGAATCATAAAAGAGTTATTAGTAAAAAGCACATCCACAGGCAAATCAGATGTAAGCTTACTAATAGATAAAAGATTCTTAGTAATATGTGGAACAACCAAGACATCGAGCAAAGGAATGTTATTATTAATAAAACGAGAACCTAAATGAGATATGGATAGAATGTCACCATTACCAACGACGACATTACCATTACCGGTATATGGCTCAAAAGCATCAAGATCGTTGGTAGAAGATGTCATATGCGCCGATGCCCCGGTATCCACGTACCAGTCTGATTGAGATGTGGGAGAAACCGAGCATTGCGCCTCAAATGCTTGAACAATATTGGCAGCCCGCGAAACCGGATCCCGGGAATATCTATCTGGGCAATTGTTTGCATAGTGTGGGCCCTTGCATATTTGACATTTAGGAATGTAAGGTTTCTGCACACCTTCGTGGAATTGTTGATCACGACCAGTTGAGCGAGAAAAATCACGGCCAGAACCACGAACTTGGTCACGTCCTTGGTCTCGAGCGGATGAACCCCCTGGTCGATTGTTGGTATAACTGGACGGCGGTCCATTTGACTTGTTCGGTTTCGGAGTCCGGCCGCCAGACTGATTGCGGCTACGGTTGGCGAAAAAAGCGGGTTGAGAAGAAGGAGGTGCAGCGTCCATTGATTTCTCACGTATTTCATGATCCCGAGCTTGGTTAACAATATCACGAAATGAGGGCTGAGGGGAAAGGGCCAATCGAACATCTGTGAAGGTCCGAAATTGTGGCCCGAGGCCACGCAAGAACCAGCGAATCTTATCCGAATCGGAAACAGATTCGCCGATCGCGGCAAGCTGGTGAAGAAGGCTATGGAAGCGACGACTGAATTCCATAACCGAAGAGCTATCGCGACGGAGAAACTGAAGTTCATCCCTCAATTGTTGGGTGTGGGAAGGAGAGGATGGGCTGAACGCTGTCTCAAGAGCGAGCCAAATATCCCGTGCCTTGGTGAGGCCAAGAATCTCCGGCATGGTTTCTTCTGTAAGTGATGAAAGGAGAACACTTACAACTCGATCATGGCGGGTTTGCCAATTAATGAAATCTGGGTTGGGTATGTCGGCGTTTGCCGAATTTTTTACAGTGGCTGGTGGTTCGACACCGGTTCCGTCAACAAAGGAGAGGGAGGAATCACAGCGTAACATTGGTATAACTTGGCTTCTCCATAACAGAAAATTCGAAGAGGATAATTTAATTGTGACCATATGAATTAAGGTAGCAAGAGGAATATCAGTAGGAGATGAAGAATTGGCGTCGGCCATGGCAGAAAGTGGAGAGAGAGAGGAAGGAGAGTGAAGAATGATGATATGGTCGGTGAAAGTGGATGATCCCCACTGGAACTAACAAAAATATTAATATAGAAGTGAAAAGGTATGGAGGAGAAGAAAATAAATGGAATTAGGCGGTGAATACCGACATAGAAAAGAAAATATAGAGTTTTCGATGATTATCTGCTGATACCATGTGAGAAAGATGATTTGATCACCATTGGTTTGGTGATTGATATTCTCACTATTAATAATAAATTTACAACTTGGTGTACAAGTAATCATATCTACGTACAAGGAAAGAATCAAATCAAATCCCTAAAAATATGTACAAAAATATTGACTAAATCAATCAGGCATATTTGTCATATATTCCCTATTACTGAGGAAGCTAACCATTGTTTGGAATTAAGTCTACTGCTTTGGGTAGCAGTTTCGATCACTTCATTAATCATTGTAATTTGGTGAATTCAAAGTGGAAGAATGCTTGTGTACACTTGTGGCACTATATCAATTGGAATATATGGAACGCTAGGAACTCAATTGTCTTCAATGGTCATCATTTCCAAAAGGGTGATATATTTTTTAAAATTGTACTTTCTTCATTTCACTGGTTAAAAACCAAGAATTGTATTGATAGATTATATTCGTTTAGCGATTGGAGTAGGGTCCCAATTCTCTGTTTGATATGATGTAACAATATGCTTTGGTTCTGGTCTATTGTGTAACCTTGTACCAACTCTTTGAGGGCATTACTGACGCCCTTACTCTTTAATGAGATATTGCTTTGTTAAAAAAAAAAAAAAAATAATAGAAATCCACAACATGAAATTATTCAAATAACATAGTTGAATAAAAGTCAAGCAATTCTTAAACAAATGTAAAAACACACAACAATATTATGAACAACAAGGTGTCCACCAATTGCTGCAACAAAATGAGCCGGTTTCATGTGTATAATCAAGTCCTCCTTCGCACCACACGATGTCTTCTTCTCTTAAATTTGTAGCCAACACCAAAAAAGAATTCCAACAACCACTTAGGCCTTTCGTATCGAAAGCTATTTAAGCACAAACCAACTCCTATAAAACAACCACATCCATAACCCAGAGCAACAACTTGCCATGTAAATCCATCAAGAAAAGTTGGATCGTCATCATCATCACCATCTTCCGCCAATTCCTTGTGTAAATTTGGTGCAATATCCCCTTTGCATTTTTTGGGCAGTGGAATTCCTCACAATCCTTGATTCCCGATGTAAGCATCATTCTCATAAAGTTGAGGAGATTGTGGTATCCGCCCAGAAATATTATTCATTGAAAGATTTAACTTAGCAAGAAATGTGAGGTTTGTCATTTGAGATGGAATTTCACCGTCTAGGTGGTTTGATGATAGATCCAAGGACTCAAGCATACTCATATTTGCAAGAGACGAAGGTATATGGCCTGTGAGAGTATTATGAGACAAATTCAAGTATCTTAAAGAATTGAGCCTTCCCATAGACAATGGAATACTTCCAAAAAAATTATTTGCAGACATGTCGATGGCTGTGAAGGTTGGTTTGTGCTAGTCTTGTTGATAGGCGAACATCATCCAGCATGGAGCGAACAAGAATTAAGGGCTTGAGCAAAGAAAATCAGGATTGGGGTGCATCTACCAATCCGGGAGGTGTTTAAAATGACGAACAACTCCATCGACGAACAACTAATAGGCGAACAGGTATTAAGACCCGAAACCAAGAATGAGCCAACTGTGAAGTCGCCAATGACGAACAACTTGATCAAACTATGATACAACACAATTAAGATGTGTACCAGTGAACAAAGGACTAAAATCCCAAAGCCAAGCTAAATAAAGCCAAAAGGCGAACAACTTCCAAAGTACAATCTCCAGATGCGAACAACTTTCATTTGGAGAATCATCATGATCCGTCAAGCCGACCTAAGCGAACAACAATGAGTCCGAGATAAGACCAAAGAAGACTTTGTAACTAAGATTCAGCTTAGATAAGATCAAAGAGACACATGTCAAGCATGCAGGCTAGGGAGACCAAGAGTCAAGAACACCTCATGCTTGCTAGTCTCTATAAATAGTTGCTCTCCAGCTTAAGAAATACAAGTTCAAATTCATAAACACTCCCAAAAACACACACTAACGCACCTAAACGTACACACATAGAAAATTATCCCGATTTCGATTTTCATATTTACAAGTTCATAACCCGACCCTCGATTTACCATTTACGGTGGTAACCAATCACACGTAATTGATTGATGATCAATAAACCGAACTTAAACAGTCACTAATCCACCCAATAAAATTTGATCACCAACAATTTTGGCGCTAGAAGAAGGGTCGAACCTTCGGTTAGTGTGATTACTCAAGAACTTCAAGCTGAAAACTTGAAGATTCAAAGGAAACCTAGAGAAATATTTGAAGATACAAGCAAGATTGTTCTAGGTGTTCTTGGTGTTCTTCAATATTAAAATTAAAGAAACAATTTATATTGAAATGCCTCAATCCAAGGAAACACAAGGATCTCGCTTGTCAAAGAGAGCCTCTCCAACACGAGCCTCGTCGGCCGACCACCGGGACCGTAATCCCAGACATGCGAACAGATCGCAACATACAACCATAACACATAATCTCCCCCCTGAAATGGAGGCCCTGGCGAACAACCCTGACGAATTATCTAAGACCATTGCTGCTCTCCAAGCTCTCCAGAGACAGCAAGAACAAAATAAGCCTTCACAAGCAAGGCCTAAGGATAGACCCTTGGA
The DNA here is from genome assembly GCA_947034835.1 of Ballota nigra. Lineage (NCBI taxonomy): Eukaryota > Viridiplantae > Streptophyta > Magnoliopsida > Lamiales > Lamiaceae > Ballota > Ballota nigra. Next base: position 59,799,249 of record OX344725.1, read on the forward strand.
GGTTGTTAGGGCCATGTCAACAAGGGGCGAACAACGTGAGGTGAGCAGCGCCCAGGTTAGGCGGGACAAGGGCAAAGCTAAGATGGTCGAGCCAAGGGAGGGCCAAGCAGAGTCTGCTCGCGGGCGAACAACAATGTCGAGCCACGGAACAACCCGCTCCAGTGCCCAGGACAGACTTGGCCAACCCCAGAAACAGGAGAAAGTTGCTCGCCAGGAAGAAGGACATGGGCGAGCAACATTTGAACAGCCTCGCCCGTCGGTCCATGAAAGACTTTCCCAGTCTGCCTTTAGACGCTTGGGACCTAATACGGCGAGCAACCCAAAAAAGCAGCTCCAGGATTTGCCTTCTCCAAGCGAGGGACTGCGACGAACAGAAAGGTTTGTACCTTTGTTCGCCGAACAGCCTCCAAGTCAGGGGGCATCTCTGGATGAGCTATCAAGCTTGAGAAGGGCGATAGAAAGTATGCAGGGACAATTGGACCAGCAAAGAGGTGTAGGGACGACCAGCTTGCCATCCTCACCATTATCAACTTACATTCTGAAAGCCCCGATTCAGAAGAAAATCCAATTCCCAGCAAGCATACAATATGACGGCCTTGCTGATCCCAGAGTTCATCTAACAAAATACTCGGACTATATGGTCTCGGTGGGAGCCAGCGATGCCACTCAATGCCGGAACTTCCCGTTAACTTTGGGGGACCGGGTGCACAAATGGTTCTCAGCATTGCCACCAGCATCCATCCATTCATTTACTCAGCTGAGTCGGGAGTTCCTGTCTCATTTCTCAACGGCGGGATCGTACCTGTCCCAGAAACACCGATTGTCAGACCTAAAACAAAATGATGACGAATCAGATCGAGCATTCATGGAAAGGTTTGACAAGGTGCTATTGGAGGGTGAGCCCGTCAGCGAGGACACAAAAATTGTTGCTATTATGGCAGGACTGAAGAAAGGGTCAAAGCTATGGAAAGAGGTACATCTAAAGTGCCCAAGAAGCTACACCGAATTTAGAAATCAGGCCGGCATATTCGTTTCTATGCATGAAGCCCTACAGTCAAACTTGGGGGAGAACAAAGCCGACCCCAAGGAGAACAACAAAAAACCTGGTGCAACAAGCTATCGAGTCCCTAAAAACATGAAGGCATTCACTGAAGGGACGGAACTCAAAGAAAAGTTGAATCAGGTGCTAACAGTGTCAGTCGATACTGTTTATGAGAATGTGAAGGATAAGGAGTTGCTCTCCCCTCCCCGGAAAATTCGCCAAGACACTGGCAAACTCAATCCTAACAAGTATTGTGCCTACCATCAAAGCGTGGGGCACTTTACAAGTGAATGTAGAGATTTGCTCAGGCAGCTCTGGCGTTTCTACGAGGACGAAAAGCTCTCCGATTTTGTCAAAAGACAACCCGGGAAGAGAGTCCGGGAGAACAACTCTGAGGATGAAGATGATCAACCCCAGAAGAACAATAAGCCGGCGCGACCAGTTCCTGCCATTCCTACTCGTCCATTGGAAGATTTATACATGATGGAACCTGCAGGTCCTGCAGGAGGATGTTCTGATGGACGACCGCCAATCTCTAACCGGAAAATAAAGGCTGAATTACGAGCGATCGATCAAGTCCAAGAAATGGGGGTCAAACCATCTATCATGCAGACAGTAGAACTGACTTTCACCGAAAAGGACTTAGAAGGAATTTTGACTCCACATAATGATTCGCTCGTAATCTGCGTAAAGATCATGGGGACTCAGGTCCATAGATTGTTGGTAGACACTGGAGCCTATACCAACATCTTGTTCAAAAGCACACTTGATAAACTTGGGGACTTTTTAGCCCATATCCGGGACTCAAACCATCGAATCCTAGGCTTCGGAAATGCAGTAACAGTTCCGTTGGGAGAAATTTCTTTGCTTGTACAACTTGTAACGATCGAAGAACCCGAAAAGAATATTACAAGGATGGTAGATTTCTTGGTTGTAGACCAGGAATCAACCTATAACGGGTTCCTTGGTCGACCTTTTTTGAATGAATTTAAAGCTGCCTGTTCAACTTACCATTATTGCTTGAAGTTTCCAACAGCAAGTGGAGCAGGCACAGTTAGAGGAGATCAAAGAAAGGCTCGGGAATGCCTCTTACAAATGCAAGCAAAACATGCGCAAGTATCCATGATGGAGGCCACAACAAGCTATCCTGCTGAAGAACCATCAATATTGGAGAATATGATGGACATAGAGGAAGACCACATGGATACTGACGAACAACATCATGACGAACAGGTGTTGGACGAACAACTCCTCACCACCCATAAGAAACATCATCCCGACAAACAACAAATGGGTGGTGACGAGCAACATTCATATGATGGCTTGGAGGGCCAGGTGTTGACTAACAACAACGAATCAGGGCCAACAGATGATCTTGATCGCCGCCTGGGGGCAGAGCCGATGAACATCGAAAATGATTTCAACTCTGAGGGACCAATACTCGATCCTCGATGGAAAGGACAAAAATGACGAGCAACTCCAGTTGAAGAGCTGGAGGCATTCAAAGTTAATCCTGAAAACCCGGATCTTGAATTATACATAGGATCTGAGCTCCCTGAGCCTTACAGATCCCGAATGAAAGAGTTCCTCAGCAAAAATCTAGATGTTTTTGCTTGGTCTCATGCAGACATGGTGGGGATAGATCCAAAACATGCTTGTCACAAGCTTAATATCAATCAAGCAAAAAGACCAATCCATCAAAAACGAAGAAAATATGGCCCAGACAAATATCAAGCTTTGAACGAAGAAGTAAAGAAGTTGTTAGACAACGACCTAATCCAACAAGCACTCTGTCCACAATGGGTAGCAAACCCAGTCCTTGTGAGGAAACCAAACGGGACCTGGAGGCTATGCATAGACTTTACAGATCTGAATGCAGCATGCCCGAAGGACAACTTTCCACTTCCTCATATTGACCAATTGGTGGACAGCACTGCAGGTCATGAAATGCTAACATTCATGGATGCCTTTGCCGGGTACCATCAAATCCCGATGCATCCAGATGATCAAGAGAACACAGCATTCTATACTAACAAAAACTTGCTGTGTTGGAAGAGAATGCCCTTTGGCCTCATCAACGCCGGAGCAACTTACCAGAGGCTGGTGAACAAAATGTTCGACCAGTAAATTGGAGATACAGTGGAAGTCTACGTCGATGACATCGTAGTCAAAAGTCCCCGTAAAGAAGACCATCTCCAACACTTGACCCAAGTGTTCGAAATTCTTCGACACTACAACATGATAAGCTGAATCCAAAGAAGAGCAACTTTGGGGTCCATTCAGGCAAATTCTTGGGTTATCTTGTTAGTCAACGAGGAATTGAGGCTAATCCAACAAAAGTCAAAGCCATAGTGGATATGCAGCTGCCACGTTCAATAAAAGAGGTGCAAAGACTCACGGGATGTCTAGCAGCATTGAACCGGTTCATATCCAGATCGGGGGACAAATGTCGTCCATTCTTTGAAGCCATTAAGAAAGGACAGTTCACATGGACTAACAACTGTCAAAAGGCGTTCGACCAACTCAAAGACTACCTGGAAGATGTAAAAATCCTATCAAAACCCGTCCCAGGAGAAAAGCTATATTTATACTTGGCAGCGTCGGAGGTGGCCATCAGCTCCGTTCTGGTACAAAAAGACGGCAAATTCCATCAACCTATCTACTACGTCAGCCAAGCTTTGCATGAGGCGGAGATCAAATACTCCACAACCGAGAAGCTGGCGTATGCACTAGTTATGAGTGTGAGGAAGTTACGGCCATACTTTTTTTATCATCAAGTTGAAGTGCTAACAACTTTCCCACTCAGACAAATTCTCCATCACCCCGACACAGCTGGTCGTCTATTAAAATGGTCACTAGAGATTAGCCAATTCGGGGTGACTTATGCTCCTCGAACAGCGATCAAAGGGCAAGCGTTGGCCGACTTTATAGTCGAACTAACCTTCCCACCAGATCCGACGAGAGGACTTGATCACCCCTGGCATCTTTATGTTGACGGATCTTCGACTAACATAGCCTCGGGGGCAGGAGTGGTTCTAATCAGTCCAGGCAGACAAGTATTCACTTCGGCAATCAGATTTGGTTTTATGGCAACCAACAACGAGGCCGAGTATGAAGCTCTCATTGCTGGTCTCCATCTATCCTTGGCAGTAGGTGTCAGACGATTGCAAATATTCGGCGATTCACAATTGATTGTGAACCAAGTCCGAGGTGAATACGAGGCGAATGACGGCCATATGATCGAATATCAACGAATTGTTGCTCACCTGATGTCCTTGTTAGATCAAGTATTCATTGAACAAATCCCAAGGACGAGCAACACTCAAGCAGATGCATTGGCCCGACTAGCAACAAGCGAAGGACCTGCAGAATTGGCAGACATTATAATTACGAAGATGAATGACCCATCAACAACAAGTTATAATGTCAACCAACTAAATGGTCAAGCCAGTGAAGAGGAAGACTGAAGAACAAATATAGTCAAATACTTGAGAAGTGGAGAAAAACCAAACAACTCTTTTGAAGCTGCCAAGCTAATTAAGCAAGCCGCCAGATATACTCTGGTAGGTGAGCAACCTTACAAAAGAGGAATATCACTTCCACTTCTCAAATGTTTGCCTAGGGGGCAAGGACGAGCAATACTCGAAGAAATACATGCCGGAGTATGTGGAAATCACACTGGGGGGCAAGCTTTGGCATACAAAACTATCAGACAAGGCTATTACTGGCCGACTTTACGCCAGGATGCAATAAAAAAAGCAAAGACTTGCCACCAATGCCAAATTTTTTGCACCAAACATTCATACCCCGGCTCAACAGCTCGTATCGGTTTATAGCCCTTGGCCTTTTGCTAGATGGGGAATGGACATTATTGGTCCCTTCCCAGCAGGAGTTGGAGGAGTTCGATTTGCCATTGTGACAGTCGACTATTATACAAAATGGGCAGAAGCAGAGGCCATGTTTAAAATCACGCAACAGAAAATGATCAATTTCATTTGGAAGAACATTGTCTGTCGTTTTGGAATTCCGCAAACCATCGTGATAGATAATGGTCCGCAGTTTGATGGAAAAGAGTTGAGAGATTTCTGTACAAAGTGGGGGATCAAGAAACATTACTCTACGCCCTATCATCCCCAGTCAAATGGACAAGTCGAAGCCGTAAACAAAATCATCAAGCATACGTTAAAAGTACGGCTAGCGGAAAGCAAAAGCAGTTGGTCTACAGAACTTCCGGAAGTCTTATGGGCATACAGAGTTTCTCCCAGGTCAAGCACCGGAGAAACACCCTTTGCAATGGCTTTCGGAACAGAAGCTGTTATACCAATTGAATTAAAGACCAACACAATCAGGACGACCAACTTTGATGAGCAAGCGAACAACTATGCTCTGGCTGCTGAAATAGATTTGCTCGAGGAAAAAAGACTGAGTGCCGAGCTAAAAAATGCTACCTATAAGCAGCGAGCAGAACGCTACTATAATTCCCATGTTAAACTTAGGGAATTCAGAGTTGGAGATTTGGTTCTAAGAAAGTTGCTCGCCCAACCTCCAGGTGTATTGGGACCAACTTGGGAGGGCCCGTATCGTATAACGGAAAAATTCGTTAATGGCGTATACGATATCGAAGATATGGAAGGCAAGCCGGCCCAATACTCCTGGAACGCCATACATCTAAAGAAGTACTATCAATAAGACGAACAAGTTCTTGATTGGGCGAACAAATGTCTTGGGGGGCCAGTGAACCAAGTAAGGCAAACTAAAAACTTGCCTAATTTTTTGAAAATTTTGCTAAGTATAGAATGTAAAGTTGTTCGGCACATTGTATAGTTTAGTGCTATTTCATCTTTTATTTATAGACAGAGTTGCTCGGCAAAAATATTATAAGCGAGCATGTTTTAGTTAATGTTCAAAGTTGTTCGTCAGATTATATTTGTTAGTGACGAGCAGTCTTTTAGCACTTGTAAATTTTTCGTTATGTAAATATAGTAGTTGTTCGTCAAGAGGAAAAGTCCAAAAGCTCGAGGTACAAGTCCATTTAAAGGTTGTTCGTTTTTAAAATGAACAGAACCTAAGGACAAAAGCCACTTAAAGGTTGTTCGTTTTTTAAAATGAACAGAACCTAAGGCTGAACCCTGATTCCACTAAAGGCAAAGTTCAATTCGAACAAAAGCCCAACACTATATGTTATAATTGCAAAGGCATTGACAAAAATGTAAAGGCAATTAACATATAAAGAAAATGAGCGAACATGAGAAAGACATTCCATTAATTAAAAGGCATTGAGCCTCAAAAATAGTACAATGATTCAAGAAGTTAAGTACTACAAAAAGGAACGAACAACTATTACAGAGAAAAAGAAGAAAAAAACTAAGTCCTAAGAACTATTGTTGCTCGGCGGGGGGAAGATCTTGAGCATGCTCGGTGGGAGGTTCAACGATCATTTCTCGAGCCAAATCTTCAGCAGTCTTATCCTCAGCCTCTTTTGCATTTTGCTCGTCAGCCACGGCCACCCCTTCCTCTTGTTCGCCTTCATCAGTTGGGGGCGGAGGGTGAGTAATGGAAATACTAGGGTCGAGTTTGTCAAGTTTAACCCCTAGTACTGCCAGATCCGCCAGCTGAATTTTGATATTGTTCGGCGGTGGATAGTGCTCCAGGAATTCATTTAAATCCCTGCTCATTTCTTCCACTAGATCCTTGAAGTCATAAGCATCGGCCGTGCGGATGCTGTCCGCGTAGGCGCAGATGTAGCCCAAGTTTGAGATAGGCCCACTCCGAGCTTGAAATTCTTGCTCGGCTTCTTCCTTGGAGAGCATCTCAGACATTTGCTTCTTCAAGCGAGCAATTTCTTCTTCTGCTTCTTCCCTCTTCTTCTTCTCTTCATCCAGCGCAGCTATAGAGGAAAGTAGCTCGGCCTTTGTATCCTTAAGCTCACCAGAGACAAGCTGATAGTCCTCGATGCGCTTCTTCTCCAGGTCATTGGCCAGCTTTAATTTATCCTTTAAGCGAGCAATTTGGCCATTCAAATTGTTCGCCAATTTCTCCTTCTCCTCAGTAAGCTGGCGAATGGAGGTGGCATGGTGACGAGCAGTCTCCTCTAGCTCGGCAACTTGAGCCATCCCCCTTTGAGCGGAAACAATGGAGTTGGCGGCTTGGACCATTGATAGGTGAAAATTATCAATGGGACCCTGGGCGAGGACGACTTTGTTCAGCGGCCGCGACCAGGTGCGAGCAATAACTTCAGTTGCTCGACGAACATGTTTATCCGGAATGTCACGGATGCTCGCCGGGGTCTTAGAGCAGGCAAACTGGTGAACCAAGTCTGCTCGCCCTGGGTAATCGCTGGGCCGGTACCTGCGAACAAAAAAGAAGATCAACACTTGGAAAATTTGGCAAAGGAAAAACTTGTTTGGCAAGAAAGTAAGAACTTACTCAGAGAATTTTCGTTCATCCCGGCCTAAGTATGAAATGTCCTCTGGGCCTCGGGGGGAGCCTATGTCCTTGCTCGCTTTGCCAGACCTCTCCGTGAGCTCTACGGATGAGCGGCGTACAACGTCCCCTTCAGGGCGAGCATGGCTCGAGCCCACCTTCTCCTTCCCCTTGTCAGGGACATCATGGGACAATGGAGTCCCGTCTACCTTCTTTAAACGTTTCCCCCCCACGAGGAGGGGAAATGGGAGGAGAATGGAGTTGAATAGGGGGGGCAGCCTGTCTTGGAACTCTAGCCCCCTCGGGCTTGTTCGTCATGGCGAGCACCTTTTGAGGGGGATCACCTCTCATTTTCTTCCCTTTTGGCGGCGCCATTTCAAGGACCCTTTGCTCGAGGAGGGCGTAAGAGGGAGGAACGGCAACTGTCACTTGCTCGGCTAAAAAAAAAAGAAAGTGAGACGAGCAAGTTAGGAAAATCAATGACGAACAAGGCTTGAACCCAAAATTTAGAAATTCATACCTGGGGGCACCTCGGCCTGGGCCTCCAAATGGTGTGGGTATGTCAAAAGGCGAGCAGCTTTTAGACACCTTGCTCGGCAAAGATAGTCAATAGTCCTATCTGCCCTATTGCGGAGGCCAACCAAGCACGAGGTAAATAGAAACTCGGAACTCAACTCCTCCTCTTCCGAATCCCACTTGGGTAGACGAGGGCCTGCGAACAAATAAGAAAAGTTAAATTAGAACAACTTAGCCCAAAGGCGAGCAAAAAGAGAACTTACGTTTCAGTTTTCCATAAACTGATGGATAATTTATTCGTCCAGGGCCGCCGTGTGGACCAGAAGATGCTCGCCAATCACCCCCAATGAAGAAGAAGTGTTGCTTCCAGTTGTAAACCTTGTTCGGCACATCTTCCACCATTTTTAGCCCGGTTCTGGCCTTGAGATAGTGGTAACCTTCTTCTCCTAAGGGGCACTTTGTAATTGTCATCAGGTAGTTGATCTCTTCCGCAGTAAGCCGATCAACGTACCCCTCCAAGGCGAACAAGCACATGGAGCCTAGGAGATTCATCCACCCAATTGGAGTAATTTGGGTGATGCCAAGTTGGTCGCCTCCAGGAATCGACCAACAATGGGTGGAAGAGGCAGTCTTAATCCGGCGATCAAGGTGTGAATGTTGATCGCCGTGCATCCTGGGGGTGGGCGATCAGCTCTTTCCTTTCTCCGAGGGGCCCACATGTGAATATCATATGGGATTTTGTAGTCCCTGCGGATAGAGTCCAGTTCATCTTCGCGAACAACACTTTTGATCTTGCTCGCCTGGTATCCAGTTTTCACCTTGTCCATAATTTGCCTCTGTGGGCGAGGAAAGCTGTTCGCATACTCCTCAGCGTATGCTTGCCATTTGAATGGCCGAGCAACTCCTGTTGGAATCTCATTTTCCAACATCTTTGGGGATGGGAAGTTAATACCCTCCAAGAACTCGCGGGTGAGTTCGTCAAGACCTGGATCTTCAGATTCAACGGAAGACGAAGAGTCGTCGTTCAAATTGTTGTTCGCCACAACTGTCAGTTCTCTCTCAGATGGGCCCGCACCAGTGTTTTCCACAGAGCGAACAACTGAATCCACGTGAGCGTTCGACGCTGAAGAAACTTCAACCGGTTGTGGATCGTAAACCACAGTTGGGAAAAGGGGATCTAGGGTCTCCTCGGTTTTGTTGCTCGAATGCGAAGACATAGGAGGGAGAGAAAAATCCAAGCGGCGGTGAAGAGTGTTGCAGACGGCGGCGCTTTCCCGGAGAAGACGGTGGCGCTCGGATCCACACGGCGGCAAAAGAATTTTCGGGAGAAAAAGTAGAGAAAAAGATAGAGAGAAAAAAGAGTAACTACCTGGGAATTGAAATTTGAAGCCAAATGCTGAAGGACGGACGTCGGAAAGCTTGGAATCGCCGGAGGGAGGAGAAAATCACCAGAGCACTGTAGTAAGAGAGGGGAAAGTGGGAAAAAATTCAGTTTTCCCACTATTTATACCCCAAGCAGAAACGGGGTCAAAGGCCTAATTTTCTAAAAGTTCAGGGACTGAATTATGAGAAAAAGGGGTCAAATCCGAGCCAAACTAAAAGTTGAAGGACCTATGAGCAATTATAGAGGCGCGTGGCCTCGGGACTGCTCGCGCGTGAACGGCGCGCAATCATTGCGCTGGCGTCATCTTCGTGATCTCCCCAGATCATGGGAAGACGAAACGGACGCCACGATGTTGCTCGTCACAAAGATGCTGTTCGTCCAAGTCTTGACCAGAACAATATCCTAACTACAGTTGCTCGCCACAAAGTTGCTCGTCTGAAGCAACATCTAGTCAGGATAGGGAGCAATTGTTGATAGGCGAACATCATCCAGCATGGAGCGAACAAGAATTAAGGGCTTGAGCAAAGAAAATCAGGATTGGGGTGCATCTACCAATCCGGGAGGTGTTTAAAATAACGAACAACTCCATCGACGAACAACTAATAGGCGAACAAGTATTAAGACCCGAGACCAAGAATGAGCCAACTGTGAAGTCGCCAATGACGAACAACTTGATCAAACTATGATACAACACAATTAAGATGTGTACCAGTGAACAAATGACTAAAATCCCAAAGCCAAGCTAAATAAAGCCAAAAGGCGAACAACTTCCAAAGTACAATCTCCAGATGCGAACAACTTTCATTTGGAGAATCATCAAGATCCGTCAAGCCGACCTAAGCGAACAACAATGAGTCCGAGATAAGACCAAAGAAGACTTTGTAACTAAGATTCAGCTTAGATAAGGTCAAAGAGACACATATCAAGCATGCAGGCTAGGGAGACCAAGAGTCAAGAACACCTCATGCTTGCTAGTCTCTATAAATAGTTGCTCTCCAGCTTAAGAAATACAAGTTCAAATTCATAAACACTCCCAAAAACACACACTAACGCACCTAAACGTACACACATACGAAATTATCCCGATTTTGATTTTCATATTTACAAGTTCATAACCCGACCCTCGATTTACCATTTACGGTGGTAACCAATCACACGTAATTGATTGATGATCAATAAACCGAACTTAAACAGTCACTAATCCACCCAATAAAATTTGGTCACCAACAAGTCTCATGGGCTGGAAGCAGCATGTGACAACAAATAAAAAATTTAAGTTAATATTAATATAATTAAAAGTATACATAATTCATTAAAAAAATACTTACTTGTTGTCGATCGGGATAACATTGAGACGATTATCTTGAAATGGGTTCATCTGCAATAATTATAAATTCAACAGATCATATCATATTATATATCAATCAACTAAATTAATTCATACCTAATGTTGATGACCTTTTCTAACTAAGAAGGTTAGTGGCTGTTTTTCATCTAATGAAGATCACCAAACAAGAATCAAGATCATCGAATTTTGCTAAGTAAAGCTCAAATAATAATTTGACAAGAGTTTTGACTTGTATTCAATTGTTCTCCCTTTTTCTTGTACATGAAGGGAGTATTTATAGACATACAAAGAGGACATGTGTCACCATCTTGGTGGCTTAACCATTGGATCTTTGCCAAGTGTTAGGACACTTGTACAACATCTACACTATTGCTCATTGGATGGGTGCCAAGTGTTAGGACACTTGGACCATATCTAGGCTAGTGACTCTTGGGATTCCCAATGTTGTACTTGGTCTTTGGCACTACTGATATGCTCTCGACGGTGACCGTTTGCTCGCTTGTACGTCTTCGTTGGATGTTGTGATCCTTTGCGTTCTGAGTTCACTCCTTGCTTGGGATTGTTTTACAATGTTGCTCGCTCCATAACGAAGCTGTTCGCCTGAGTTGATTTTGGTTTGAGTTGCTTGCACAGCTGTTCTTTGCAAGGCTGTTCGCCACAATATCTTTCTTACCACGTTAGAGCTGTTTTGCAAGGCTGCTCGTCCCACCAGGCTGTCATCTCTTTGCTAAACTGCTCGCCCTGTACGACTGTTTGCCCCACAAAGCTGTTAGCCTCTTTCATTTGTCATCCTGTTATCAAGTTTAATGATAATCTTTCGTTGATTAAATGCAAAGTTGTTCGCCTATCAACAATTGCCCCCTAGCTTGGCCTTATGTTGAACATGGGTTGATCAACTGAGACCAAGCTACAACTTCTTCTTCGAACAATGGGCGAGCAGAAAGGGAGTATGGTTGGTTAAGCGGGCGAGCATCCGAGTAGGCGAGCAATGGGAACTTAAGCGCGCGACCAACAGCGAACGCCCCTTCGTGTCGCGACGGTTGGGTTCCCGAGGCACGGAATGCGAGGCGTCGCGTCAGTCACGCGCGACCCCCAATTTGCCCATAGGGGCCTATAATATTTTGCAAATGTTGCATTTTCGCCCCGGCCTCATCCTTATAAATAGGCGTCAGTTTCTTCTTCTTTCTTCTTTCTTCTTTCTGAATTTCTCACGCTTCCGCCATTGACAAACATTTCAAAGCTTTTCCGTCTTCGTGATTCTTGCATCTAGATTCTAGATTTCAATTTGTCGAAGGTAATTTATTTCATATTCTTTCTTTAAATCTCTATTCTGTATTCTTTCTTTCTCTTTCGTAACCACGACTGTTACTCCGGCCGTGAACCGCCTTCGCGCCGCCGTGCCGTTGATTCCATTACCATCGTAACTTCTCCATCGCCGGCACTATCCTTGTATATTACATCACACTTAGCCAAATCTCTATTTTTTGAATGGATTTTTCCCCCTCAAGTTCCTCCCAATCCGGACCCGGGCGAAACCCGGAAAAGAGACCCGTAGATTTGGATTCTCCGCGCAGATCTGTTCGCCAAGCATTGGCGAGAAACCCGCGCACGCTGTTGGTGGACGAAGACACGGACTCCGATGCGAATTCGGTTGTTCGCTCGGTAGAGACATACGCTGTTGATCGCTCAGGCGAGCAGGAAAAAATGTCTCCCCTTGCTCGTGAACCCGAAACTTCTTCCAACTTGGGGGAAGACTCTGCAGAAGTGGCCGCGGAGATAGAGGGTTCAATCGACCTAGAGGTCGACCAGCGAGGTGGCGAGCAACTATGCCCCACTCTCACTTGGGAGTTTTTAAGGGAGATCAACTTCCCCATTGCTCAAACTACACCAGAATCCCGGATCCCAGAAGGAGTTGTTCGTGACACCGAGTGGGCGGACTACTCTGCTCGCTACTCGAAGACTTTTGCCCCCACATCGAGGGTAATCATGAAAGCTCAGGATGGGGATTATGCGGCGAGCAGAGTTGCCAGTGTTGTTGTTGAGGACGATTTGGCGAGCATCCGTGAGATATACAAGATCCCCTACGATATTTTCATGTATGTGCCGAAGAAAGGAGAGACTGCTGATCGCCCCCCTCCTGGCTGCACGGCGATCAACTTGGATGTGTTGAACACGGGTTTCCCACTCCCCGTTCATCCGCTCATCGGCCGTTTCCTATCCGACATGAACCTGGCGATCACTCAAATTACTCCAAATGGTTGGAGTAGTCTTCTAGCCTTCATGACTCTCTTTGGTCTTGAAGGCTACAAAAATAAGATAACAACCGCGGAGATCCTTTACGCCTTGACCATTTCCGAGGATGGTGCTGGATGGTATTACGCCAAGGCGAAAACCGGATTGAAACTTGTTGAAGGAGTTCCCAATAAGATTAAGGGTTGGCATTGCCAATTCTTCTTCATTGGTGGAGATTGGCGAGCAACTGAGGGATTTGCTGGCGGGCAGGCGCGCATCATGTCGCCTGAAGGCTTTGGAAAAATCAAACGTAGGGTTAACTTTGTCTTGCTAGTTCATAAGTAGGACTAATTTTAATCCTTTTCGTTGTTTTGCAGGTCCAAGGAACTTGAAGTGGGGGCACCCCGACATCAGTGACGAGTTCCTCTTCACCTTAGCCATCATCTCTCTTCGCGACGTTGCTAGTCGCGACATACACCATCTCTCGAAGGCTCATTGTCGCAAACTTGCTGGCTTGATCACGAGTCCTCACCATCTTGAAGCCCAAGCCGCCGTCCCAGAAGGTAACTTTTTATTCTTGCTCGCCATTCATTTTTGCTCGTTCAAAATTCTTGCTCGCCTAACGTCTTTTTCTTGTTAGATCAACAAGTCACTGTTGCTATCCCGGCCGTGCCCGAATCGTACTATTTGCTCGCCGGACGAGTTAAGCAAATGGCGGACGCTTCAAGGAGGAAGATGGATCCTCCCCTTGCCATCATGCGTCTCCGGGCAGGGGAGAACCCCACTGGTCGCCCAGCTCCCGGAGCTGGTCGCCGCAAGCCTGCGGCCAAAATCACTTCCTCACCGCGAGATGTGAGGAAGGAGAAAGAGAGGGAACGAGAGAGGGAAAAAAGGAAAGTGCCGCGGGACGATGATGCTCGCGGCACTCGCGGTGATGATCGCGCCTCCAAGCGATCAAAGACCATGGTAGAGGCGAGCAGTGCTGCTCCCCGGTCTCCAACCTCTAAGTCCACCTCTTTGGAAGTGGTGGACGAACGGCAAGTGGTCGCCGGCCTGGTGGCGGCCAAGAAAGGGGACAATCCCAAAGATACCTCTTATCTAGGTTGGGACCCCGTCAAAATCAAGGAGTAAGTCAAATGCCTTCGCCTTGTTTGTTGTTCGCCGCTTGGCGCGATGTTGCTTGACCACTGACTTCTGTGCTTTCTGTTTCAGGTATAATCCGGCGCTTTATCCTGGCCGCGGGACTACCCTTCACTATCTTTCAGTGGTGAAGAATGCACCTCCTTCATTCTCCGACATACCTGATGCCCCCGTTCGCCGAGCAGCCGAGATGGTTCCAAGGGCTTGGACAAAATCGGCGAACGCCCTTGTCACTGGCCAATCTGCTAGTGATAATGTTCGTTTGATGGCCTACAATACTAGCCATCAATTGGTCCAGTCCCAAATGCTGCTCGACCAAGTCATGGACCTCGAGCGAACAAACCACGATCTGGGCCGTCGCGTGGAGAGGATGGACGAGGAAAGAGCCTCTGCCATCAAAGAATGCAAGGCCGAGCATGCTAAGATGCTGGCTTTGATGGAGAGGAAGATGGAGGCCTCGTTGACTGGCGAGAAGAACGCCCTGGAGAAGGCGGAGAAGATGCTGCTGGAGGTGAAGTCCTCAGACTTGAGAGCTGAGAGAGCTGAGAAGGAGCGAGCAGACTTATCTGCTCGTCTGCTCGCTGCCGAGGAGCATGTCAAGAGGCTGGAGGAAGAGCGCCAGAATCTGATCGAATACGAAGTCCATGAGCAGGAAGTGATGGACAAGACCAATTTCGGGTACATTTGTGCCTTTGCGGAATGTTTACGGTCTGTCCACTTCGCCCACGATCATAATCAAGATATTCGTGATGCGGTGAAGGCGGACTTTATTGAATACGTGAAAAATTATCCTCCTCCTCCTGGCTCAACTTTGTTCGTCTCTGATTTGGCCGACCTTGGCTTTCCTCTGGAAGTCTTTGGCGAGGAGGTCGACATTGCTGCTCCTACATACGGCGGCCAGCCTGACTCTGCTCCAGCGACGACCAACGCGGCAGCCGCTGATGAGGTTTTTGAAGGGTTGCCTTCGCTTCCCCTGACCCCCATAGACGGGGCTGGTACAAGTGCCCAGGGCGAGCAGCCGAGCGCGCCGGCGACCAGAATTGAAGATGCTCCTCCTCTTCCTTAAGACTAGTTTCTTTTTTTTTTTTTTTTTTTTTTTTTTTTTTTTTTTTTACAATAGGATGTATAACATTTCTGTATTTCTCAATCCTATTGTAACTTTTTTGATCTAATGATATGAACACTTTTGCTAATCTATAAATTTGTGCTTCTCTGTTTGTCTTACTTAATTGCTCGCCTCTTTGTTTGTCTTACTTAGTTGCTCGCCTATTGCTTTTTGCTTATGACAGCTTCTTAGTGTTCCTTTTTCTTAAGGTAAACACTTAGTCAAATTTTCAGTTGGTCATCTGGTTCTTATAGAACTTGACCTTTAGTTGTTTGGGCCATTTTGGTCGCTTATGGACTTGGCCTTACATTAATGAGGGCTATCGGTCCGTTATGGACTTAGCCTTATTTTTGCTTTTAATAAGCTTTTCTGTTCGTCTTATAACAGACTTGTATTTTGTCAATTTTTGGGCGAGCAACTAAGTAATTTGGACTCAAGGCTCAAAAACTAAAATTCAGCAAGACAAAAGATAAAAACAATTCTGCTCGCCTAGTAAGATAAATGCAAATTTGCTCGTTTATAAACTTGCGCAAAAATTTCCAAAATTTACAAAGGATCTATTTACAAACTTCCTAAGACTTACAGGACTTCATTGGTAGTACTTCTTGAGTAAAGTTGTGTTCCAGGAGTATTGGGACGACTTGCCTTCCATGTCTTCAAGGTCGTATGTGCCGTTGTGCCACTTATTCGTCACCTTGTATGGGCCCTCCCAAGTCGGGCCGAATACTCCTGGTGGTATTAAAACTTTTCGAAGTACCAAGTCCCCAATTTCGAATTCTCTTGCTTTTACTTGAGAATTGTAGTACTTTGCTGCTCTTCTTTTGTAAATTGCATTTTTCAATTCTGCTGTTATTCTTTTTTCTTCAAGCAAGTCCAACTCTGCTGCCATTGCAGAGTTGTTTGTTTCTTCGTCGAACGCAGCTGTTCGTTTTGTCGGGACTTTTAACTCAATCGGAATTACTGCTTCTGTCCCGAATGCCATTGTGAACGGTGTTTCGCCTGTGCTTGTTCTGTGGGATACTCGATATGCCCACAATACCTCTGGTAGCTCTTCTGACCATTTTCCTTGCTTGTCAACCAAACGAATCTTCAGTATATGCTTGATTATTTTATTCACTGCTTCCACTTGACCGTTTGATTGGGGGTGGTATGGTGTCGAGAAATGTTTCTTTATTCCCCATTTCTCGCAAAAATCTCTGATCTCTTTTCCCTCAAACTGCCTTCCGTTGTCCGTCACTATCGCCTGGGGGACCCCGAAACGACAAACAATATTTTTCCATATAAAGTTGATCATTTTCTCCTGTGTGATCCGCCCGAGTGCTTCTGCTTCCGCCCATTTCGTGTAGTAGTCAACAGCCACTACCGCGTATCGAACATTTCCTTGTCCTGGGGGAAAAGGCCCGATAAGGTCAATTCCCCATTTCGCGAACGGCCATGGACTATTGACTGAAATCAATTCATGTGGGGGTTTGTGAATGTTTGGGGCGAACAATTGACATATATGACAAGTTCGGGCAATCTTGGTTGCATCTTGAAGGAGAGTTGGCCAGTAATATCCTTGCCTTATTGTTTTATGTGCCAAAGCCCGTCCTCCGGCATGATTTCCGCATACACCTTCATGGATCTCTTTCAGCACTATTTGTCCTTGCCCCCTAGCCAAACATTTCAGAAGTGGGAGCGAAATTCCTCTCTTGTACAACTGTCCGTCCATCATGGTGTATCTTGCCGCTCTTTTAACCAACTTGTTAGCTTCGAATGGGTTGTCCGGTTTTTTATCGTTTTGCAAATATTCAACGATCGGCATCCTCCAGTCGTCTTCTTCGAAATCTTCGTCGATCTGATAGATCTTGTAATCTTCGGTTGATGGTTTGGACATTCTTGTTAGCGTCACTTCCGACAATTCTGCTGGTCCGGTGCTGGTTGCTAGCCTGGCTAGTGCATCTGCTTGAGCATTATTGTCTCTTGGTATTTGTTCAATGTATATTTGTTCGAACAAAGAGGCCAAGTGAGCAACAATCTTCTGATACAAAGCCATGTCTTCATCTCTTGCTTCATATTCTCCTCGGACCTGGTTGACGATCAATTGTGAATCTCCAAAGATTTGCAACCTCCGTACTCCAACTGCTAATGCTAGGCGTAACCCAACGATCACAGCCTCGTACTCTGCTTCGTTGTTCGTCGCCATGAACTCGAATCGAACAGCTGAAGTAAAAACTTGCCTGTCCGGACTTATCAAGACTATACCTGCTCCCGATGCTGTATTTGTTGATGAACCATCAACATACATGTGCCAGGGATGGCTATGCCCTCTCGTTGGATCTTGGGGGAAAGTCAGTTCGACTATAAAGTCTGCTAAAGCTTGCCCCTTGATCGCTGTTCGAGGAACATACGAAATCCCGAACTGACTAATTTCCAAGGACCACTTTAGGAGACGACCAGCCGCATCGGGTCTGTGCAGTATTTGCTTGAGTGGGAACGTTGTCAACACTTCCACCTGGTGGTCGAAAAAATATGGACGAAGTTTCCTGACACTCATTACCAGCGCATATGCTAGCTTTTCTGTTGGTGAATATCTGAGCTCTGCTTCGTGCAAGGCATGACTTACATAGTAGATGGGCAGGTGGAACTTTCCTTCTGCTCGAACGAGCACTGAACTGATTGCTACCTCTGAGGCCGCCAAGTACAAGTATAACTTTTCCCCTGGGATTGGCTTGGCAAGAATTTTTGTATCACTGAGGTACTCTTTCAGCTGCTCGAACGCTTGTTGACAGGCGTCTGTCCATTGAAACTTTCCTTTCTTGATGGCCTCGAAGAATGGCCTGCACTTATCTCCGGATCTTGAGACGAACCTGTTCAGAGCTGCTAGGCATCCGGTGAGCCGTTGGACTTCTTTGACTGATCTGGGTGGTTGCATCTCCATGATCGCTTTCACTTTTACGGGATTTGCTTCAATTCCACGCTGACTAACCAGGTGTCCCAAGAATTTCCCAGAATGGACCCCGAAACTGCTTTTCTTGGGATTCAGCTTCATATTGTAGGTCCAAAGTATCTCAAATGTTTGAGCCAGGTGCTGTAAGTGATCTTCCTTTTTTGAGCTTTTGACAACAATGTCGTCTACATACACTTCCATCGTCTTCCCGATGTGATCATCAAACATCTTGTTGACCAGCCTCTGATATGTAGCTCCAGCATTGATTAGCCCAAATGGCATTCTCTTCCAGCATAGCAAGTTCTTGTTGGTGTAGAACGCAGTGTGCTCTTGATCATCGGGATGCATCGCGATTTGATGATATCCTGCGAATGCATCCATGAACGTTAGCAGCTCATGTCCGGCGGTGCTATCAACTAGCTGGTCAATGTGAGGCAATGGGAAGTTGTCTTTCGGGCAGGCGGCGTTAAGATCTGTGAAATCGATGCAGAGTCTCCATGCTCCAGTTGCTTTCCTGACCAAAACTGGATTTGCCACCCATTGCGGGCATAACGCTTGTTTGATTAAGTCATTATCCAGCAGCTTTTTGACTTCCACGCCGAGCGCCTCGTATTTGTCGGGTCCAAATTTTCTCCTCTTCTGATGGACTGGCCTCTTCCCCGGGTCGATGTTGAGCCTGTGACAAGCATGTTCGGGGCTGATGCCCACCATGTCTGCATGCGACCATGCGAACACATCGAGGTTTGCTTTAAGAAACTCAATCATGTTGGTCCTGTACGGCTCTGGTAGCTCGGACCCTATGAAGAGTTCTAAGCCCTCTTGGTTCAGGTCGACTTTTACAGTTTCCAACTCTTCGACCGGGGTAGCCCTTCGCTTTTGGCCTTTCCATCTGGGGTCAATAATGGGCCCTTCTATCTTTGGCTCGTCTTCGATTCCCATCGGTTCTGCCCCCAGTCGTGGCTCTATGTCTTCTGCATCAACGTCCATTGCCTTTGCTTGTTCTTCCTCGTTGCTAGTAGTAGCAGCTTCTGTACCTCCTGTTTGGGCGAGTTGCTCGTCTTCGCGTTCCTGCTCGTCCTCGTCCAACTGTGCGCCTTCGCACATCTGTTCGCCCATGCGCATCTGTTCGTCTATGCATAGTTGTTCGTCGCTGCGTGACTGCTCGTCGACTTCCATTATTTCAGTATCAACGGAAGTCATGGCCTCGCTATCATCTCCGTCCTTGTCTGAGCACTTGTCTGCCATGTTGACTTGGTGATCCTGCAACTGTATTTGCAACAGACACGCACGAGCTTTCCTTTGGTCTCCTTTGACTGTACCTGCACCCTTCTTTGTTGGAAATTTTAAACAATAATAGTACGTTGAAACAGCTGCTTTAAATTCATGCAAGAAAGGACGGCCGAGGAACCCGTTATAGGTGGACTGTTGGTCTACAACCAGGAAGTCTACCATTCTATTCATTTTCCTCTCCGGGTCCTCGATTGATACAAGCTCAACTGCCAACGTAACTATTCCTAGCAGGGTAGTTACAGCATTTCCAAAACCCACAATTTTGTGATTACAATCTTTGATGTACTCAGCACAATCTCCTAGCTGGTCCACCGTGCTCTTGAACAGGATATTCGTGTAGGAACCAGTGTCGACAAGTAGACGATGCACCTTTGTCCCCATGATATTGGCGCAAATGACCAATGAGTCGTTGTGGGGAGTAAGTATCCCGTCTAAGTCTTTTTCTGAGAAAGTCAGGTCCCCTGTTTGCTTGGTCGATGGATTTACCCCCACTTCCATTACCTGATCTACTGCTCTCAGCTCTGCTTTCCTCTTTCTTTTTGACATAGGTGGTCTCCCATCAGAACAACCACCTACTGGCCCAGTGGGTTCCAGCATCAGGATTTCTGGGATATGCCTTGCTGGAGCTGCTGGGACCTTCCTTCCCCTCTTACCAACTTTGCTTGGTTGGTCATCACTATCTTCATCATCCGAACTGGATTGCACTGGCGCCCTTGGTCTTTTACCTGGTTCCCTCTTCACGAATTCGGACAGCTTCCCTTCCTCATAGAACCTCCACAATTGCTTCAATAGATCTCGGCACTCGCTCGTGAAGTGGCCGATGTTCTGATGATAAGCACAGTATTTGTTCGGGTTCAGCTTTCCTCTCTCTTGCCTTATCTTCCGCGGCTCTGACAACATCTCCCTGTCCTTAACGTTGTTGTACACAGCATCCACGGACATAGTAAGAACTTGACTCAATTTTTCTTTCAATTCAGCTCCATCATTGAATGACTTCATGTTCTTCGGAGCTTTGTAATCACTTCCTCCCGACTTCTTGTTAGACTTTTTTGGCTCAGTCTTGTCTCCCATCTCTCGGTGTAAGGCCTCCTGCATTGAAACGTGAATTCCCGCTTTGTGTCTGAACTCTGTGTATGTTTTCGGGCAAGTTAGATGCATTTCCTTCCACAAATCAGTTCCTTTCTTTAAACCAGCCATCACTGCCACAATTTTCGTGTCCTCACTCACCATCTCGCCCTCCAGTAAGACTTTATCAAATCTTTCCAGAAATTGCTTGTCAGACTCCTCGTCTCCTTGCCTAATATCTGCCAGACGGTGTCTGTGGGTCAAGTAGGACCCGGCAGTTGAGAAGTGAGACAGAAACTCTTTGCTTAGCTGGGCAAAAGAGTTGATGGAGCCAGGAGCCAGTGCTGAAAACCATCTGTGCGGGCCATCTCCCAGGGTGAGTGGAAAATTTCGGCATTGCGTGGCGTCGGTCGCCCCCATTGAGATCATAAAACCCGAATACTTCGTCACATGAATACGGGGGTCCGACGTTCCCTCGTACAGATTGATGGCTGGGAACTGTGTCTTCTTCTGGATCGGTGCACTGAGGATAGACGGAGATAATGGTGAAGATGGGAGAATGGTTGATCCGACACCTCTCTGAGACTCCAACTGTTTCTGCAATTCTTCAATTGCCTTTCTCATTTCCTGCAACTCATTCGGGGGAGTTCTCCCGATGGAAGGCTGTTCATCGTGATTGGGTTCAGTGACCTCTTCACGATGCAGTCCCTTTCCAACGGGACGTTTTTCCTGAGTTGTCTTCCTAGCAGCGTTGCTAGCTCCATTTGGCCCTAGCCGGCCAAAAGCTGACCTCCGGATTCGGTCATGCACTGATGGGCGAGCAGGATGGTGTGATCGCTCCTCATGCCTTCGGGATGGCTCCCTCCTATTCACATTCCTTGTTCCTAATCTCTCCAAAGCACTTGTCCGGGAAGTACTTTTGCTTGATTCATCTGCTCGACTCAGTGATGATTCTCCTCTGCTTCCTAGACGTTCGCTCAGTGGAGCTTTTCCTTTATTTCTGCGAACTTCCTCGCTGTCGGCCTCGTCCCGACGTGCATCTTCTCTCATTTTACTCCTTTGTTCGCCAGTACGCTCCTGCTCGCCTGTTCGTCTGGTCGTCACAGGTGCTCTTGACGGTCCTGCTATATGTCGATTTTGCAAGGATTGAAGAACAGCAATGGTTTTTGCTAGCTCTTCGGGATTTTGAGCAAGAGCTTCAACTTCTGGTGGAATCGTGTCAATAGTGACTTGTATATTCCTCTGCGAAGTTGCTCTCACTGTCCGTGCATGTCCTTCGGTGGAAGAAACCCTAGTTCTTGGTCTACGACTTGGAGATATACTTGAATGTCGTTCTTCTTGCGATCTAACCATCTTGGCTATCGAAATGTGGGTAAATAAGCAAATGGATGAAGTAATCTTGTACTTACAGACACCTTTTCCAAGGATTACTAGCCTTGTGTATGATTGTAAAGGTTTGAAAACCCTAGTTCATGCACACATGCATTGAAATCCTTAAAGTGTTGTAAATCTTTGTCCTAAGACTATGCACTTTTGTTTTCCGGCAGCCTTACCCCGGATTCCGGCAAAATTATGCAGATTCCGGTGGTAGTCTTCAACCTTTCTTCGATTTTTTTCTACAACCGGAGGTTCGGACCCTCCTTCTAGCGCCAATTGTTGATGACCTTTTCTAACTAAGAAGGTTAGTGGCTGTTTTTCATCTAATGAAGATCACCAAACAAGAATCAAGATCATCGAATTTTGCTAAGTAAAGCTCAAATAATAATTTGACAAGAGTTTTGACTTGTATTCAATTGTTCTCCCTTTTTCTTGTACATGAAGGGAGTATTTATAGACATACAAAGAGGACATGTGTCACCATCTTGGTGGCTTAACCATTGGATCTTTGCCAAGTGTTAGGACACTTGTACAACATCTACACTATTGCTCATTGGATGGGTGCCAAGTGTTAGGACACTTGGACCATATCTAGGCTAGTGACTCTTGGGATTCCCAATGTTGTACTTGGTCTTTGGCACTACTGATATGCTCTCGACGGTGACCGTTTGCTCGCTTGTACGTCTTCGTTGGATGTTGTGATCCTTTGCGTTCTGAGTTCACTCCTTGCTTGGGATTGTTTTACAATGTTGCTCGCTCCATAACGAAGCTGTTCGCCTGAGTTGATTTTGGTTTGAGTTGCTTGCACAGCTGTTCTTTGCAAGGCTGTTCGCCACAATATCTTTCTTACCACGTTAGAGCTGTTTTGCAAGGCTGCTCGTCCCACCAGGCTGTCATCTCTTTGCTAAACTGCTCGCCCTGTACGACTGTTTGCCCCACAAAGCTGTTAGCCTCTTTCATTTGTCATCCTGTTATCAAGTTTAATGATAATCTTTCGTTGATTAAATGCAAAGTTGTTCGCCTATCAACACCTAAGTATATATACCAATCAACTAAATTAATTTATACCTACGTATATATACCAATCAACTAAATTAATTCATATCTACGTATATATATCAATCAACTAATTAATTAAAATCATACCTACATATATATATATATATATATATATATATATATATATATATATATCAATCAACTAATTAATTAAAATCATACCTATATATATATATATATATATATATATCAATCAACTAATTAATTCATACCTACGTAAATATACTACTAATTAATTAACTAAATTTCATACCAATCAACTAACATATATGTATATATAAAAGTGAAGCTAAACATATATAATTCAACTAATTAAACATCAACTATAACATAATTCCAACAACCACATAAATATATAATTTTTTCAACCATTGCAGAATATGTTTGGTGAATTTTATACCCAAAGTAATTTAGTATGTGCCTACTAAATTGTTGGATTGAGTAGTCTTAAGATTGTAGCTTCTAAAAGTTCTTTCTACATAATATTTTGTTCTTACATTTTCCAAATTAACTGATTATAAACCAAATACATGCAGAACATCATATATCTTAGGCAAGTCTGCGACCTAACATCACTAATTAGGTTATGTCTACCTGAGGTGGATCGAGGCATGTACTTCGCTTTCTGCAGCGCCGCTAACACCCACACCTCTACTCACAGTCCGTGAACCACCAACTACTCTCCTTCCACCAGTGAACACCAAACAATGGATTATTTTATGTGTTTTACCCCTATTTATATGTTTGCTCAATTTTGTTTGCACAATTTTGTTGGGTAAACAGACATCACCTTATCCTTCTTCGTGGTTATGGCTCTTTGGCATTCAGGATCATTCGATACCATAAACCTTTGTCATGCTCTTTAGAGGTTCTTCCCTTCTCTCTCTTTCTTCTATTTTGAATTAAAACATAATTTGAAATATGGGCATTAGTTGAAGATCAATGTCATTAATTGATTTATGAATTTGTCAAAAGATTTCATTCTTTATTATTCACTTTTTTTAATTTTTATCTATAATCAATGGAGGCTAAGCTAATTGTTCGATAATGTATCAATTTTATTAATCGATTCATGTGTTAGTTAAGAAATATATAATTTCTTTTATCCAATTTTATGATTTTGCCAAATCATAAAATTGTAGATTTTGGGGTATATGTGCTGATATTAGACATGATTTTCGTGTTCGTGCAGACTGTTAAGGAGCTTAAGGCAGATGCTCAACAAAAAGGGGTCGTTTAGGGGTAATGTTCTGAAGAAAAGCAACATATAATAAGTCCTGCAAAGTTGGGAAAAAGTTTAATTGCTTGCACTATTGTATTTTTATTATTGTGTTGTGTCCTTCAATTTTTCATGCATGAAATTTAACATAGTTACCTTTTCTTGCTGATGGGGTTGCTAATACTGTGAAATCTTATGGATATAAGATTGCATATCCAACGTTTTAATTTAATTGGCTTCATCGTGTGAATGTATTTTAGTCCATGACTTAATTTTTTTAGCTATTATTTATTTCTTTTGTATGTTCTATTTTGAACGCTGTGAATTTTATAAAAGTAGAATACTCAAAATTTCGTGGTCAAAGTAAGATATTTATTATAGTTAAATGTGAAGTTAAGATAGAGGCAATGTGAAGTTACGATAGAGGAAATGTGAATTTCAGAAAATTGTGCAAAGTTTTTTTTATAGCACCGTAAGTTAATAATTATCATGATAATATTTTATAATATTTAATTTGTTTAAGGTAATTCATAATAATTATATCCACTCGAAAGAGAAACTTTGAGCATTAAAAAATGATTTGAAATAAATTCCTCCCTTAAAAAAATTATTGTCCTTAAATTATTGTTTGCATCCAAAATAATATCGAATTAAATTTGCGTCTTAAACAGATTAGGGTCCTTAACTGTTAGGACTAATTTCCCTATTTAAAAAAATTATAACCTTAAATTGTTATCTTGAAGTGTTAAATACTTCTAAATAAGAATATATTGTGAAATTTTTGTTATCAATCTATTAACACAAAATATTTTTTTGGATAAAAATATGCTACCATTATAGATTGTTAAACTGTAAACTATATAATTTTTTTCCCTACAGTAGGATTTCGATGTTTATTTTTTTATTATCTTTACATACAAATATTAAAAAAATATTGTAATTGATAAATATGTAAAAGACTGTTATATCTTATACAATTAATGTATATATATTATGTATAAACCCAAATGCAAGCATATCTTTTTTCACATTAGAACGATTTTCTTTCTTAAATATTTTTGGAATATATTTTTGCAAAATATTAATATATTCTAATTTTGTAGGAGGATATTGAAATATTTCGCAAAAGACATTGTCATTGAAATAACATATGATTCCCAAAACATAGCATATATTTCGCATATTTTCTATTTATTCATGTTCAATATTTTTTTATTGTTCGTTGAATTATAATTACAATTTTAATATTATATCGAAATTACAAGATAGTTAAAATAAATAATATTAATATTTATAATTTAATATAATATAATAATAATAATAATAATAATAATAATAATAATAATAAAATTTCAGTCCGCGAATTTCGCGGGGTTACACACTAGTTAATATATAGTTTCATAACAAACATATATAATTACCCTACAAACATATATAATACCTTCGTATATAAGTGAAGCTAAACATATATAATTCAACTAATTAAACATCAACTATAACATAATTCCAACAACCACATAAATATAAATATATAATTTTCTCAACAATATTAATATATAATTTCATAACAAACATACATAACTATCCTACAAACATATATAATATTGTCTCAACATTATAATTCATAAAACATGATTTAAAAATAATTTAAACGGTTAAAACTTTAAAAACTCACGGTTATTGTGTAGAAGGGCGGCGGCGGCGGAGGAGGAGGAAGAGTTTTATGAGTATATATAAAATGGCGTATGGAGAAGGTATTTAAAGGAGTTAAAAAAATTAGCGACCGCCCGATTTTTGGTCTTCTTGACCGAATCTGCCGGTTCAGTTTGACCAATTTAAGATTTGCGACCGCCTATAGGCGGTCGCTAAATCTCCCGCATTAATGATCCTCAACCGTTACTAATCTGTGACCGTCTGCAGGCGGTCGCTGAGGTTAAATTTGTAATCAGCGACCGCCGAGGCGGTCGCTAATCAGGCGGTAAAAAAGGTTGATCAATTTTGACCCTTTTTTGAGTTTAGCAACCGTCACAGTGGTCGTAGGCAGTCGCTAATAATGAGGTTTAGAGACCGATTTTTGTGTCGGTCGCAAATTTTTTTAATTTGAGACCCTTGGTCTTCTTCGGTCGCTAATATACTATTTAGTGACCGATTTATAGGCGGTCGCTAATATCGATCACAAAAAACGTGAATTTTTTGTAGTGTGTGAGGACAGACATGAGTTGAAGCTATATATATAATGCAAATATATATTTTTTTTTTAAACAGTGGAAGGAGAGTGACAATTTAGAAAAAAAAAGAGTGACAAATTTGCAAGTCAAGAGTCAATGCTCCAATTTAGGAAATAGTTACATTTTTCAGCAATATTCTGAAATCAATTTAAACACAGTTAAGTTTTGTCAAGTCAATGCAAGATGATGTTTCACCTTTGTAAATTTAATTTAATTTAGTCAATTTAATATC
Source organism: Ballota nigra (assembly GCA_947034835.1). Taxonomy (NCBI): domain Eukaryota; kingdom Viridiplantae; phylum Streptophyta; class Magnoliopsida; order Lamiales; family Lamiaceae; genus Ballota; species Ballota nigra. The sequence goes on from OX344725.1 coordinate 59,825,838, forward strand.
ATTTTTTACAACATAAAATCGCAACAATTCTTTTTTCTTTTTTTAATTATGAAATTAATCTTGTGCAGTTTATCAACCACACAAGTGGATCGGAATTCAAATGCAATTATCATCGATAAATTAACATCTTATTTCCAATGTCTATTTATTCTAACTAAAGACTTCGCCAAAGATGTCAGATACTTTGAAGACTTGCCTTTGTAGAAGACTTAGGGGGCGCTTGGTTAACAACCCTTCAATGGTAAAATGAGATTGAAAATTAGTATAATTAGCATGATTCATGAGAACTAAAATCACTACCTCTTCTCCTAAATAAGGTAATCACTACTCCATTTTAATTACCCTATTCTCTTCCCACAACCATCCTCCTCAATCACTCCCTCATTCCTCCACCAACAATCATTTGTTGTCAACTTCTATTCTAAAATTGGGGCATGACACTAGCAATGGTGTCACCATTGGAACACTTCTTCCCCTAACATATCATTTTTCTTATGAGGGCATAAATGGAAATAAATTTTCATTCTCATTACCATTGAAGAATTGTTAACCAAGCGCCTCCTTAAATGTGCACCACACCCATTTTCACTCTCTTGTCCATTCAGCTACCATCGGTCACGGGCAAGTACTAAACAAAAGAAAAAATATTATTCATGTCATGGCTATTACTCCCTCCGCCCCAGCATTTTTTGCACATAAAAATGGGCACACATATTAAGGAAAAATTATTTTTTGAGTAAAGTAGTGACATATGGGTAAATATGTGTATATTATTGTGAGTGTAGACGCAAATCAATGTTCCCTTTTTTAGAGTGTGCAAATAATCTTGGGACGGACGAAAAAGGAAAGTGTGCAAATAATGGTGGGACTGAGGGAGTATAAATTATTTACGTTTAATATATATCTGGGAAAATGAAGCTTTAAAAGTTAGTGGTATTAAATTATAATATATATGGATGAGGTCATCCATGCATCATTTTCTTTTCAAAAGAACCCTTAAATATCAAATTTAGGGGCGTTTGGTTAGCAACTCTTCAATGGTAATGAGAATGAGATTGAAAATTAATATAATTATGATGGTCAATGAGAAAAAAAAATCACCTACTCCTCTCCTAAGTAAGGTAATCACTACTCCATTTTGATTACTCTATTTTCTTCCTACAATCTTCCTCAATCACTTCTTCATTCCCCTACCAACAACTATTTGTTGTCCACTTCTATTTCAAAATTGGAGCATGACACTAGCAATAGAGTCACAATTGTAACAAGTCTTCTCCTAACATATCATTTTTATTATGGGGGTATAGATGAAAAATAATTTTCATTTCTATTACCATTGAGGAATTGCTAACCAATCGTCCCCTTAGTTGTTAAGGATCACTGAGCTATCTTTTATTTTAAATAACTCTTAAACTCCTTTTGTCCACAAATCTTTTACTATTTTGCTGTTGGACATAAAATTTAATAAAAATTACTCCCTCTGATTCAATTATATTTTCCACTTTCAAAATTGCACGTATTTTAATAAATAAGTTGTTTATTAGTATTTGTGGGTATAAAACTGTTTTTGTGGATATAAAGTAAGGGTAAAAGAGTTCTTTCAACTTTTTAAGGGGTAAAGTTAAAATGATATGTGTATTTTTTTGCCATTTTGGGAAAGAGATTGAGAAAATGAAAAAAAAAAAAAAAATCTTCGTTTTATGGTAATACGGACAATCTAAAATGAACGGGAATGAGTAATATTTTATTAAAAAAATAGATAAAGTAGATAAAATAAAAATATTATGGAATTCATTTTATTTATGTGGAAATTATTTGTAAGTATAATTTATTTCTGAAAAGAAAATGAGTGAAAGATTGATAGAAAATCGAGAAATTAGTAAAGAATTTGATAGACGGAGGAGGAAGTACACTTTTTATTTCATAAGACTCCTAAACTTTTTTTTTTTTTAACTTTAAAAAACTCTTAATGTACTCCCTCCGTCTCATCATTATTTGCACACTAACTTTATTTTCGTGTTTTAGCGAGCGAGTTTTTTATTAGTATTTGAAATGATAAAATAACTTTTAAGGTAGGGTTTGATAGATCTATCTCTTCTCTTTTATAAAACGACTTAAAAATTACTTATCATTTTAAATACTAATAAAAAAACTCATTCGCTAAAATACGAGAAAACAATAAAAGTGCGAATAATGGAGTATATAATTCTTTGTTTTACAACTTTAAAATAATACACACGCACATGTGGCGAATTCATTCAGACATGACATACATCGATCTATTATCAATCCTGAATTCTAAAACACCATTTCACCCAAGTAAAGAATAACTAGCCAAAACACAATGGATTTACAATCAAGTCCACCCTATACTATCTATTAATAAAAGAGGGATTTGCGCTTTTTGGCCAGTCACTTGAAACGTGCCATTTTTTCCCTTCTTTTTGCAATTATCTTTTGTTTATTAGTTTCGGTTCCGCCAGGTGTCAACGTGTATTTCCAAATTCTCTCTGTATTTCAAATTTATTTTGGGGCAATCACATATACCTACATTCTACACCCTCTAATTACAAAAACCCCTACTAATTTCCCCACATTGTAAAAACCTACAAATGTGGGCCCCCTGCTCCTTCCACATGCAGTTTTCACTTTCAGTCTGGCACAATTTTCAAGGGTGCATTTCAACCTTTTCCTTTTCAAATCTTATTTTCTCAGATCGACCTTTTTTTTTTTAGTTTTTTTTTCCAAAGTGTTTTATCTCATATCATTTTAATTTTCAACTTCTTATTTTGAGTCAAAACCTAATTAATTTTGCACAAATTCAATATTTTTTGGGTCCAACAATTAATTTTACACAATTTATAATTTATTTACTATTTTTGAGTTATTTATTTACATCCCTAATTTTTATGACATAAATAATTGCATAACTATATTGATAAACATTAAATGAATATACTCTATCAATTGTTGAATAACAATGTAAAATATGTTGCATAAACACGATAATATTTTGCATAAACACTCATTTCATTACTTAAGAGGAGGCGTTCAAATCCCACAAATTCAACAAAACACAGTAGAAAAAATTACAAGCATATCTGAAAATCTTCACAATACTCCAAGAATCAGAAATCAAGAATACACAATGTTTAACATATTTTTATAAATAACGAACCCCACAATTATTCAAAACCAAACTAGAAATCTGCTCTGCAAAATAAATTCACGGAAAAACTAGATCGGTGGGGGGGGGGGGGGGGGAGAGTAAAATGGTCACCGCCACTTTTCCGACCTCTGAATCACTATGGCAGCGGCCGGAGAAGCGGATCCGCAAACAGTGGTGAGTAAATCTGAGAACAAAGGCGATGTACAGATCCACGAACAAGACCCGCGTTTCAAATCGCAGATCCGCAAGCCCCTTTCGCGAACAGAGGCGGCGGCGGCGGTAGGAGGAGGGGCGATCGCCTCTTCTCGGTAGTGCCCGCGGTCATGCGATTCTAGCAATTTCGAGAGAGACGGTGAACTAGTGGTGGATGACGGTGGTGAAAGGGAGAATAGTTGGCATCGCTTTCTCACGCGGTGGTGGTCGATGGTGGTGGGGGGGAGGCAGCGCCTACCTCAATTTCTAGAGAGAGAGAGAGAGGGAGGGGATATGGAGATTAGAGAGAGAGATGCACGGATGTGAATAACAGAGAAGAGGGAGAGACGTGGGTAATGGAGAGGGAGTATGGTGGGACCCACCCCTGAAATATAAAGTGTAGATTTTTGCAATAAAATGTAGTTTTTTGTTTTGTAGGTAAAATGGTAGAGAGTTTTGTAATTAGGGGTTTAAATGTAGGGGTAAATGCAATTTTCTCTTTATTTTTTACTTTTCCATTTTTTTGTTCACTCCTCTAAGAACATTCTCAGTGCTAAACATCAAATTTGTCACTACTTTCATTAATTTTGCCTCCAACAATAAATCACTCCCAACCATTCACCTCGAATTTTAACTCAAAGGAAAAACTTTTAATTTAATCAAATTTATTTTTTATTTTATCTAATATTTGTATATAATCAACTTGATGTATATTTGAGTGATTCTTGTGTGCACTCAAGTGCATAGTATGCATTTGGACTTTGAGTTCAATTTCAAATCAATTTCGACTTTTGAGTTAAAGTTCAAGTCAATATTTAATTTTTATGTTACATTATATTATAAATAACACAATAAATTAATACATGATATATTTTTATTCACTCAAAAGAATAATATATAATTTAAATAAAATGGAGAGAGAGAGCGCGCAAAAATCTCGGTCATTGGGGTCCAAATTGCTTATGCAATAACCGGTCCCTTGGGGGAGGTATTGGAGGCAAATTAGTAATTGTATCTTCAATTGTCTCCCCATTGGAGTGCTCTAAATGGATCTACTACATGACCGCCAACACACGTTTAGATTTACCACCAAAATTCCTCTTACAACCGCAACAATTTCCAGTAGGCGTCCGATCATTGTTACTCTGTTGTCGGTGTTTACGTCTCCCTTAGTTCGCTTGCTCACATGCTTGCAGTATTTTCTTTGAAAATCATTTGACCCCTTTTAAATGGAAACAAACATGTAAATATAGAATTTCAGTTCTTAAAGCATTGCTATGGTTTAGTATACGGATATTGGGGTCTTCTATTTATGTATATCTTTTTTTTTTTTTTTTTTAAATTGTTACCTAAAAATATTTCTCTACTTTTATTTTAACAATGTCGCTCAAATTAACAATAAAAACCTGGGTTACAACCTCAAAATGAGGTGCACCCCCCTAGTATATTTAAAATCCCCCACTATCAATAAACAAATAGAGCCAAAAGACTATAATACGAACCTGAATATGATATATTTTCTGAATCCCCAAGTCCAACAGCTCTATTAGCAATGTTCATTTCACTTCTTACATCTTGGATTATGCGACACAAATGAAGATTACAAAATGCTATGTCAGGTCAACCAAATCTCATCCTCCTCATCCAAATTAGTTCGAATGTTTCAGACGATAAATTCCATTGCTAGTATGATTTTTTTTTCGGGTTTAGCATGACAAGTACCATTTGCAGCAAACGTTCATGATGTTCGTTTGAATAGCAAGTGCAAGTCTATGCAATTTTACCGTTTTCAAATTCACCTTCCTTTGGCATCCACATACTTACTAGAAAGGAGTCAATGATAATCTGTAATGAGATATATAATTCATGTTAGTAGATTAGAGATGAAGGCAAGAGGGGATGAAAGAAGTTGGGGCTAACCTGGTTCAGATGAGCTGCAACACATGGGAGGACCAGTAAACCAGGTTCACCTAAGGCATTACCAAGCTGATCCACCACTGCTACCATCACAGGCAACGTTTTCTGCAAACCCGTACAACATAACATGGCACAGCATATCTCATTAACAACACTAGCGAAAAATTATTACTCAAGTACGATGCATACTATAATTTTCTTGTTCTTTTATCTACAACAACAATTCAGCATACATTTTTTATTTTCTTATTCATTTGTAGGGAAGTTTTGTCTATCATTTTTCGGATACGTGTAATCATTCTGTAAGGAAGAGAGTACAATAATAAGAAAGAGTATGTCACCTGGCTTGCAACTAATAGAAGAGCACTGGCATTTTCTTTCTTCGCAAAGGGTGACTTGGTGCCGCCAGAAATCAGTGAAAGACCCGAAATTAAGATAGCATTAAAAGCAAACAAGGCGATATGCAGAAGCCTGTAACATGTTAGGAAGGTACATTAGTAGGATGTGGCTCCTATAAATCATTGCAACACATAAGCAGCTATTGATATTTGAGAAGTGGGAAAATGAAGACATTTTCAGGAGTCCATATTTATTATGCCAAGTATAGTAGCTATACATTTAAAACGATTATCGTGGCTTTGAACAGAGACTAACACAGTCAACTAAGAGAGTTTTAAAATGTTTAAACTGTCAATTTGATAGCTCATTTTACAAGGTGCAGATCTTTAATATATGCTTTTTGTGTGACTTGCTAATTCTATTATACGAACAAGTATTTTCATAATTTAAATTGTCATACAAACAACCGGTTTGGGAACTTCAATTACAAAATTCTAATCTCTGAAAATCTACAGCAGCTGCAATCCAATTTATAACAGAGTGACAAGCCCAGTTCACAAGAAATAAGTGTAAAACTGTGGCGAGGTTATGATATACATACACTCCCATGATGACAGCTACAAGAAAGATTGCTGGCTTCACCATTAAAAGAAGTGACCTTGACCGGCTGACTTGAATCCAGGGGGCCTTGATAAGAGGCAAAGATCAGGCACATAATCATGCTCAAATATCACTTGCCTAAGAAGCATTTCCTAAGAGTAAAATATAAATTTAACCACATAATAGAATTCTAGATAATGTAGCAAATACCTACTTGGCGTCACCAAAGATACAGGTGATGGACCAAATTAAAACACCAATTATAAAGCAGATATTGGATCTTACAAAACCAAGGAAGATTGCACTGATCATTGCCAAAAGCTTGCGGTTGCCATCTGCAAAGTCTGCTACACCTGCAACATGATAATTAAAAAACAAGAAAATGTATCAACAGAAAAATCAGCATCAGTTATTCCATAACCATCCCATTAAGATAATAAAGAAGGTATTGGTGCAGATGTTGTCATGCAAAGTTTTATTTTACCCATTTATTATTGAATTAAGAGACAGACACTCAAATTTATATAGGAATCAATATACAGAATATCAAATTTCAAAGTAAATATAAAGAAACAAACGCTCAATTTATATAGAACATAGATAATAGCATGATCTCACAGCCACTTTACCCAGATTTGTTTCAACTACACATGAATATTGGATACATCAAAATCAAATAAATGGCAACTATCCACAAAATTTTAATATAATATGCCTTCAATATTTTTTATAGTTTCATATAACTAATAAGAAAAATAAAATATTTGAAGCAGTTCATGGCACAATAGATATCATCGCAATTAATAACCATATAACAGGAAAATTTTGCAAAAATCCACTCGTTCTAATTTTAGCACATCAGGTTTAGCAAGATTAAGGTAACACAATATGTAAATAGAGATAAACATAAGCATAATTTATTACAATACTGTTTATAAGGGATAAACTTAGTACTGAACACAATAAGGGAATGCAGGTAAATACACAGTGCTAAGCCCCATTAAAATTCATGTAGTGGTATGTCACCTTTGGAGAGTTCTCGAGCAACCTGCCGATCCAAAGAAACAGAAATAAGTGAAAATAATAACTAAACTATAATGCATGAGAATGAAGATTATTAACCAACATTTCACGACGAAAAAATAAAATAAATTTTGTCATGGCTAAACTACAAAAGAATAAATATCATCATCATTGAAGCCCATTCTTGCTATTTGCTTCATTGGCAAAACGGGAATTAGTGCTCCAAATTACTTGATTTTTCCTCATACAATCTCCCAATCCAAGATCAATTATGTCTTCCACGACAACTTTGATCCAAGGTTTCAAGGACCTACTCTGCCTTCTACTAACTTGCCAATATAAGACTAGTTGAATTGGAGCTGTGTCTGATCTTATCTGGTCAAAACATGTTAAACATCTCTTTCTAATTTTATCCCTTGTTTGGGCTATAGCGAAATAGCTCCTAAACCTTTTGTTCATAGTTCTTTGTGGATGACATTTGTCTTAATATACACATCTTATCTCGGTCATATGAGGTAAAATATTCAAGAAAATTTATTCAATATTTATAATTCTAGGCACAGAATCTTGTGTAAAAGTTGGAGATGAAGACATTTCACACAACTGCAGATGATTCCAGGTAACTGAAAAGCTTGGGCATTTAAGAACCAGTCACAAAGCTGACTAGGATAAATGTTAAACAAACATGCTTCCAGAATATGTAAACAAGTAATGCCAGTCTTACATTACAGGAATCATTCTAATGCATGCCACATTTTTTTCAGAACATAAAATGTGAAACTTCAGTGAAAATCTAAAGAAACTAAAGTAAATGGCTTTCTCTCTCACCTCCCGCCCACCCACAAAAAAAAAAAAAAAAAAAAAAAAAAGAAAGAAAAGAGAGAGAGAGAGAGAGAGCTACAGTTGACTATTTGATAATGTTGCGGTTACTGATACGATAAATATGTTACATTTCTATAGCATGCACAACATGTTCTAAGAGAAAGTATCTCCTTAGTCCTTACTACAAGTAAAGAGAACAAGAACACAGACAGACTGACAAACATAAAGTAATAAGACTAGTAAAGAAAGTAAGACTTCACCTTTCCTAAAATAAGAGGAACTAAAAGTGTGAGAACAAGGCTTCTTAACAACTGTTCAGATGGGACTGATACTCCGACTCCAGCAGCAATGAACTTTGTGATAGAAAAAGGTATCTGCAATGCAATGCTAAATTAATTATTTCCACATCATAGTAGTAAGAATATCTTGCTTCATAGGTACAAGAACAATAGTCAAGTTAATTTCATATTATTCTTTCTAGGCAAAAAGCACTATTCAGTGATATCTATAGAAAAATGATTCATAATGAAGTCTGCATAAAACTAGTTTGGTTCCCTGAGAAATCAGCAAACCATGAGAGTGAAAAGGCTAACAATAGAAATTCAAAATGTCCTTCCCCTAAAAGACTTTATATTATGTTCTATCACCAGATTCGTACAAATTGAAAGAATGAAAAAAACTATACAGGTATCAGTATTGCACAACAAGATTATTGAACATATAATATATTGGTATTCCAGCTTGCAAACTTACAATCAAAATTCCTAATAAATTTGATATCACAGTCATTGCAAGAGCAAGAGCAGAGTTCCCTCCAGCTAGCTGTGTTTTGTCAAATCAAACCTGCAGTCAAGCTAACGACAACCTTTTTCTTTCTGGCCTGAGTAAACATTAGCTCTTCAGGAAATTCATAACATTCAGTTTACCCGTGTCAAAGCCACTCCACTAGACAATGTTGTAGGCATACAGCTAAATATAGCAATTCCTGTACGAGTCAGAAGTGTTGACATGTCAAATAGAAACTAGAAAGAGAGCGAAGAGTAACAGAGAGAGAAACTGTGGGTGTGGGGGTGGGAGTGTTATAGATTGATAATAGATTCTCAGTAACCCAACTCTTGGATTAAGAGAACAGTAAAAAAGAAACCACTGAAATCAAAAAGGAAACTAATTCCCAACTATTTTCTTTCAATTTCCTGCATTTTATTTTTTGTTAACCCTTATGCTGAGGTTGTCCAGGAGATTTTGCACTTAAAAATTTGGTGGAACTAAAGGAATATATTTCCAATGTAATCAGGGGAGAAATAAAACTGGGGAGGAGTGGAAAAATATATTATCTTCTAACATGAGCGAGCACATGTCCACATATCTTATTAAATTACCATTCACTTCAGGGACTAAAAAGTAAGATGCAGAATATTCACAAACAACTCACAGAAAGAATTCCACCCAATTACCTAATCACTCCGATAGTTTTTTTAATTTTGATCCCAAAAGATGACTCATGCAAGTCCAAAGCAATACATACCATACCACAATTTACCTGTGACAAATTCTTGTGGCTGGAGCTTGAGCAGCAAAATAATCTTTGAAAATAAGGGAGTTAAAAATAAAATAGAAACCTGCATTACAACGAACCATAGAAAGTATGAGCTCTCATACAGAACACAGTCACAGGTTTTTCACACTCACCCCAACCATAACACAAATGAAATATGAAATTACAATGAGGAAAAAGGAAAAGGAAAGGAAAGCAAGATCATAATCATACCAGCCCAAAGAGTCCAACTGGCCATGCTTCAGCAGCAGCACCAATTTCATCACTGCGCAACGTTAATCCTGTAAACAAATATAGTAACAAAACCTTGACCAAACTTCTAAAAGAAATTATAGAACTCTGAAGTTGGAATGGTAAATATTTAATAACAAAAATTTCAAAAGAACTAATGATAATATATATACAACCATGAAAAAACTAACCTGAAATTACAAATATCCCGAAAGTGCTAATTTTTGATATATAAAATCTATCAGCGAAACAACCAGGGCTAGGATTTGCAAGTCCTAGCAATACTCCAGAGATAAGAGCTGCAAGCACCATTATGCCAGTATATTAGATTTGGGCATAAATCTTCTTGCAATGCAGTCCAAAAACTCAATGGCAGTAAATGGGGTAAAAGATCACACACATAATCTGTCAAATGTGAATAACACCATTAAACCAAGCAAAGGCGCAACAAATTCATATAATCATCATCAGTGTAAGGTACCACATCCTGATCTATATATTTGTTTTCCATTTCAATGGAACAATTGAATAACATAATTAAACTTCCCATAGATCCCACCATCATCTGATATATTTAGACATACTTCAAGTCTGTTTTTAGGTAATCAGGTCCACATCTGGCTTGTAAGATGGGGATAGACTCGAGGTAAGAAAAAGAGGAAAGCCTGTGATATTAAAACTCAATTATTGAGGATGACTTGAAAAGCTCTTAAAAACATCAAGTATTCTTTAATGACACAAATGACAGCTATTTCAGTTGGGCTTAAAAACTTTGGAATGAGGAGTAAATATCAAGAGACCAATTAAGATATATCACAGGCAAACCACAGTAAGCACTTGTTGATATAAAAAATATACTACAGTTGGGTGACTTACTTCCTACAAACACCAGCAGGGAACGCCCAAAGCAAGAGGCTAATGATAACTCAAACTAACCCAGGTATCGGTAATCAACAAATTGAAAAACGCTTCCATAACACATAAGATAATAAATGCTTAGTAAACAACATCGACCATACCTAATGGCAGAAAATTATCAGATGCAAACTTAGCTAATGATTTTGTCCAATTTGAGTTCACAACTTGTGGAAGTCGGTTTTCTCCATCTCCCTTTCCCTGAAACTCACCACCCACATATATTTCTTCTCAGATATGCAGAACCGGAAAACGAATGTTGAATTGATGAATTCTATAATAAAAAGTGGGAACAAAATTAAATTAAAAAATGAATGGTGGGGAACCTGGAAAGGCTTCGCGCTTGCTGTTATTATGTGTATTCTAGAAACCGGACGGAGCTTCCAGAGAAGAGGCGCTACATTGGACCTGCTGCCGGATAAAGGGGAATATGCCGGCGAGGGGAGCTGACTCAGGCGCCGGGAAAATAGAGTTCCAGTGATCGGAGGGTGAGGAGTTAGGGTGAGGAGTGCTCGAGCCATTGTGCAGTGCAATACGGATTTAAGTCTGCTGGTATCCGAAGTACCGTATTACGCTAGACAAGCATCCCCGGGTTGTATGGGTACCGCGTGTATTCTTTCTTGTTTTTTTTTTTTTTTTTTTTTAATGAAATCCTATGAAAATCCAACGGGGATAATTATATATTTTTTTAATGAAGGTTTTCTAGGGATGTTATTTAGAGAAATGCTTTGCATCTTTGAATTTGAAATATATATTACCTTCAGCTCTACAAATTCTTGTACCGTGAGAAGAATTTAATTTTGATAGTTTTACTTCAATTATTCGAATTTAAATTTTCTTCAAAATTAATTGATTAATTTACAAGATGGCCATGCCCGTTGGGGGAGGAATTTGCACACTCTTTATTTTTCTGTCCGTTCCAAAAAGTTTTCCCACTCAATAAAAGGAAATATTAATTTATGTGCACGCTCATAAAAATATACACCCATATGTCACTACTTTATTAAAATAGAAGAATTATTTCTTAAAAAAATTGCACAAGGAGGTGTGCAATTGGAGGAAGTATATGAAATTTGTTGAATGAATGAGGGTCAATTAATAGAGAAGCCAAATTTCTCATTCTTTCAAATTAAAGGACAAACCATTCTCAGATGATCAGTCCTCAGTGATGAAAATAGAAACATTAATCATAGGCGTTGTGTGCAACAAACGTTGATGGAACTCACTTTTGGTTCTTTCCTGTTAAGTACCTTCTTCATACAAGCTCTACTGCTAACATTATAACAAGCTTCATCCAAGTATTGGATGCACAAACTTATACATGGAGAAGAACGAAACCATGCACACGGGATGCCAAGCTATTCAACCTATAGGCATAAACACATCACTACGTGGAACCAGGCAACATTAATTTCAAGCCTCTTGCCATAAAAATGATCAGATGCCACGAGTAGGCACCCTGCTTTCACGTAACAGACAGAAAATCGACTTAAAAAATATGAATATGATACAAATACTAAGTGATGTTGATAAAGGCAATCAATGGTGGAGATTTTACTGCTTTACTCCAGTTTAAGTTGTACATTTTGTACCAAAAGTATCATGACCATACCAATATACTGAAATACAAATAAAAAATGGATTCACCCAACTTACATCAACTGATCAACTCTTCTAATCCGTCGTAATCAGATGCAACTGTTACCAAGATAATCTTACTAAACAATCCAGAAACACATCACACAATCTTACTCATCATATATTCATACCTACAATTTTTTTTTTTTTTTTTTTGACATTCAATTTGCACTGCTTTAACACACAAAATTAAGGAGATACTAAACTATCAAATCACTTCCTGGAGAAAGCTATGCAGACATTTCTATACCTAGAAAGCTCCTCCAACTTTACCTAGAATTACTATCAGAAACGTCCAAGAAAAGAACAAATGAACAACTTCCGGCGCCTATATGTTTAGCTCTTAACAGTATCTAGCAATACAATACTAAATGTTGCCCCAAACAGCTATTCAGAATAATATATCTTTGAACAAAAATTGAGGCAAACCTTCAATCTGAGTTTAGATTGAACAGTTTCAAAAAGGATTTCATAACTGAGACTCATAGCAACAAATCCATTGTGATTTTTTTTTATATGAATTTATAATTCATCGGTTTCATTTCAAACTAATTTATGGGGGATTTGAGCAGATTTCAAATTCTTTTTTATTCCTAGCATTTCCTAGTCCCCCTATTCAAACACAATTGCATGTAGAATATTGCTGGTAGCATAGCAATCATCTAAGCACTTTACTCAGTTTCAAAATGATTAACCTATCCACAACCTCAAAAATTCCCATGGATCATACAATAAACAAAAAATGCAAAATCAAATGAACAAATCGAATATCTAATAATTCAAAACTGTAACTACATATGATCACTACATCCAATCTAATACAGTCAAATAAAATGTGTTTGAATCAGAAAATCACAAGCATAGAAAAGAGGGCGTAAATCAAGAAGCAAGCGTACGTGATGAGTCCCCGATGCTCATCCCCGCAATTAGCCAGTTCACCCACCAATCTCGTGCAGACACGTGTCGCCCAAAGCACAAACACCCCTGTTATCACCATGATCATCGTTCCGCCCTGAGGCACGAACAACGAAATCGCCGATAGCATCACAATCGGCAACATACAGTACCCAATCAAGCTTAGACACTTGTACATATCCAGATTTCCGTTTTTACCAGCGAGCATATTGAAAACGACGTACAGAAACATCGACGCCATCGTCACCCAGCCGAGTATAATCCCGAAATGCAATTTCCCGGCGAGGAGTTGAAATAGCCCGAACGCCATGAGGAATAGAAACGGGCCAGAGAGATCGGCGTCTTCGTGCAGGTGGTGGTTGATTCTGAAAGGATTGATGATTGAGATAGTTTTTTGGTAAATTTGCTTCGTGTTAATACCTAGCTCCTCGAGGAGCGGCGGTTCGTCGTCGAACCGGTTGGCGCCGCCGACGGTGGAGGGAAATTGTGGAGCGGCGGAGAAAGAGGTGGATGCGGCGGCGGAATTGACGTCGAAGGAGAGAAAGGGGATGGCGGCGTTGGAGGATCTAGGGGATTGGAATGGGGCGGTGGGGCGGCGTTGTTGAGGGGCGGAAAGGTTTCCGCCGGAGCGGAAAACCACCGGCGGAACATTAGCCATGGATCAGTGAGATCTGGCTAGGGTTACTTCAATCGGTTAAATCCGCGGATTTTTCGAATTGTGAGTGAAGATATAATCAAAGATCAAAGCGAATGAATTTTCAGAGGGATGAACGCAGTAATTGCAGATTTTGTCTTGCAGGTAAGGTATATTTGTCCAACAAGAAAAAAATTAAAATATTTAAAATATAATTTATATTTTAATAAAGTTCGATTTTGAAAAGAGAGGAAGTAAAAACACGCTTAATAAAGATCGATGGTCACCAGTTTGACGATTCTTCCGAAAGCACGCCCATATATAAACACACACAAACACGTATACGTGTGTGCATTCTTCTGAGACATATCCTTCGCGACTGAGAAACTCTGAAAATTAATGATGAGAATTTTTGGAAGGTTTCTGCACCGATCAGTTCTTTCTAATGGCGGATTATTTTCAAAACCATATAACACGGATAACGCTGCTCGGCAATTACAAATATGCCGCCGACTTTTTTCTTCTCCTTATTCTTCTTTAACATCGCAGTTTAGAAATCGTGCCGGTTTAACCTCGTTGAAGTCTTCTTTGAGCCCTCCTCAATTGAGCCTTTTTCAAGGTACGCTTCGTTAATCGAATCGAACATTGCTATATTGCGTTTATCATTAATCTCTGATTTGTGAGGGTTTATGAGAATATTCTAGGGATTGGGTAGACTTTTAAGTTTTTTTTTTTTTTTTTTTCTCCCTTATGCTTATAAATTTCTGGGATTTTTTTTTTTTTTTTTAAAGTTAGCTAATTTGAGCTGGATTGGCGTACTCTGAACAATTGTTTGGATGGATTTGCACTCTCTTATGTGCTATTTCTGTGTAAAACTTGATGTTTCATTATCTGTTCGAATTTGTTTAGTTTAGGAAATGGATGGACATGGACATAAATGTTTACCATGTTCATGATTTTCCCCTTCTCATTCAGGCCATCTATTTGTACTGATCTATATGACCATTATTAAACATTAATATGTTGGCCATTGTTTCTTATGTCTCAAGAAGTAATATGCTTTTGTATTTATAGCAGCATCCTAACATTTTGTTATGACAGGACAGAGGAGGAACATGTTTATACAAACACAATCAACTCCTAATCCCGCATCTCTCATGTTCTATCCTGGGAAACCTGTAATGGAGTCTGGTAGTGCTGACTTTCCTAATGCACGCTCTGCTATGACATCACCTCTAGCAAAAAGCCTTTTCGGAATTGATGGTGAGTATTGAGTGATCCATTCCCTCCATTTACATCAATGTGATTATAGTTCTATACATTGTTTGACAAAAAAGAATGAAAGAAGGCGTAGATTGTAAAAGAGATGCTCGATTAGTTCGGAAGCATCATCAGTGCTTCTCTGTGTGTGTGAGGACTTCTTTTTTCGAGTTAAGGCATTGATTTGCCTGTACTGGGGCATCTCAAATTCATATGAAAGAGTTCTTAATATTGCAGTTATTTGTTTTCTTGGTAAACCATGCATGGTTGAATTACTGTGTTTTTTTAAGGTTGGTAGTTTATCTAATAGACCATGCTTATATTTTTGTTTTACAGGAATTACTAGGGTCTTCTTTGGATCAGATTTTGTAACTGTCACGAAGTCCGAAGACACTAAGTGGGATCTTCTAAAACCCGAAATCTTCGCTGCAATCATGGACTTCTATTCCTCTGGGCAGCCATTGATCTTGGATACAAATGCAGCAGCTTCCATGGACACAGCTATTAAAGAAGATGATTCAGAGACCGTTGCCATGATTAAGGAACTTTTAGAGACTCGTATTCGTCCAGCAGTACAAGATGACGGTGGGGACATCGAATATGTCAGCTTTGATCTAGACACTGGAATAGTTAAACTAAGAATGCAAGGAGCCTGCAGTGGCTGCCCTAGCTCCTCTGTCACTCTGAAATCTGGGATTGAAAATATGCTGATGCATTATGTTCCAGAGGTTAAAGGCGTTGAACAAGAACTTGATGATGAAGATGACGGTGCGGTTTTAACTGGAGCACCACACGAGTAAATGGATGAATCTTGCCTTAGTTTCGAACGAATGTCGGATAGTTTGGTGCAAGGTACTTTTGTTGTATCTTGATTATGCAGCAGTATGCAAGTTCACTTAGCTTCCCAGATTTTTTTATTACTTTTCTTGATCTAAGCTGCATTTTGATGCTATGTAGCATGTTTGTAGATTAATCGCTTCTTGTGGATACATGTACGGAGGTCTCTAGTTCGGTATACTCTCCCCCACTCTATTTGTAATAATTTAATAAAATAAAAAACATCAACCTACTTAACAGATCAACGTTTTATATTGTATGTTATGGGAAACATTCCTAGCAACTGTTTTAAGATTACTTTGAGCAGAACGGTCCATATTGAGTACAGAGCATGTAAAACAGAGTTACATTTTTGTTTTGGAATCAGAAACCAGAGATACATTAGCTAACATTCACCTTGGCTAATTTTACAAGGAAAATTCTTATGTAAAATATTGTCATGTTAGATGATTGTTTGATGAATTAGAATTAAATGTATGTTTTATTTGAACTTGACAATGCTTTTTCATAATCAACACAAGTCAAAGAACTCTATCTTGAGACCTGTAGTGCTTTGGTTTACAAACTTCTTAAGTTCATTACCAGATTCTTTAAGCATGAGGTCCTATATGGACATGTGTTTTTGTAGATTTACGGGGAGAATTCGGACCTTGCTGGCCGACCTAACACATCTTGTACATGTGGCCTTGTCAGCTAACTTCTTCGCATGTTTAAATCCCAATAGCTCACATTTCGTATGTCAAAGTGGCCAGCTTCTTGCACACATAGAACTAATATTGTTACTTGTAAAAAAACAAATACTATTGGCTAGTGGTGTAAGTGCACAAGGTGTAGATAGTACTCCTTTTGTTCTGAATTTACTTGCACACTTGTAAGAAAAATGCACCTTTAAAGTAAAATTAATGAATATGAAATAAAATTACTGTAGGAAAACACTGAATAGTTATCAAAACAAATTACACCACTTGTCACGATTACATACACTACGACAAAACTAGACCATGTTTGTATTAATGTATATGTCCAGTCCTAATTCCGATCACCATTCATGTCAAATAAATTACATTTACAAAGGCCTAATTATATTATTTGACAGTCCAATCTAATCGAGACTAGCAAATTAACTTGCATAACCTGGAGCTAATTAGTAATACCCAGGATTGGAGAAAAGTCTGAAGCATATATCTTAAAATTTCAGCATAAATTTTTTAGTTGAATTTGTCACGATCTTGCCAAGAGTATCAAGGAATGCGAAAATCACGAAGTTAGATATTAGGGATAGTGACATCGTTTAGAAGGGTAGTGAGAGAGTTTGAAATTTGTTTATAAAATGTGGTAAGTTGAAATGGATAAATGTTGGGATTGTGGTTTATAAGGTTAGTGAGATTGATCACAATTTGATTAGAAAGTTTGGCAATTTGAGTTTGGCTAATGTTAGGATTGGTAATGAAACCGTTTAAAAGGTCAGTGAGAGCGGTTGGAATTTGATCATTATGAAGTAGGGCAAGTTGAAGTTGAGTATTACCATAATTGGAGGCAGGAATAATTAGAAGGCTGGAGATAGCATTTATAATTTGAGTAATAAGATCTTGAACGACATTTACTTCATCCTCGTTGCTCTGCATTGCTTGACATTCTTGGGCGATGGCTACAAACACCACCACAAGAAGGAAAATGACGGCCACTCTACTAATTGTCATGAAAATTGCAGTTTGGATTAAAAAAAAAAAAAAAAAAGCTGTATGATTTGATAATTTTGTGTGATGAATTTGATGATGGGGAAGAGTATGGTATGACATGAGGGTATTTATAAGGTTCTGAAAGCTTACCAACTGTGCTTAGTGTTGGTCATGTTTTTTGTGAATTAGGGTGGATATATTGATATGTATTCAGATTTCAATGTTAAGAGTTAATGTATAATTTATTTCAAATAATATTCAGGAATTATATAATTTGGTTGGCTTTGCTAATTAAGATAATGATCAAGTATTCTCGGATTTGATGATTTAACCTCCCTTAAAGTAACATTCTAAATCAGTGATCATAATTGCAATATAATTTATTATTATAGCACGATCTGCTTAAGATCATACATGTCAAATTACACTTACAATATTATTTGACATCCTATTAACATTTGAAAACAAATGTTGTCTATTACCGTTTGAATTATTTTATTTGCCTAATTAGTTAAGATAATTTTTTATATGAAATGGTTTAATGTGAAAAAATGTGACACAAATTTAAATTATATATATTTTATAAATTTATTCATCACTGTTTATCCCTTAAATAGTTTTTTTTTTTTTATTTCTGACAATGTGATTAAATCTTTCGATTTCACGTGAGACTGTAAAGAAAAAAAAAAGTCTCATTAGTTGAGATAGTCCTGTTGAACGATCCAACTTAATTTATTAATTCGATACAAGTGATACGCAGATCCTTTGATCAGTTATTAATTCACAATGCGCAAGTGTTGTATATTAATTAAGCTTCCATAGTATAGGTGATGCTAGCACGTCTACTAAATAATTGATGCTGAAATGGTGTTATATATATATATATATATATAGAGGGAGGAGAGGGAGAGGGGGAGGGGGAGGGGGAGGGGGAGGGGGAGAGAGAGGGAGAGAGAGAGATTGCTAGTTATTATATTTCTTAAATATATAATTTCCAATGGTTTAAAGGCTCACAAATTTAAATAGTTTATTAGATGCTACCTGAGTGTGTACTGATGTCTCTAGTTTTGGATCCCCCACTCCATTTGTTATAATAATCTATTAAAAACAAAAACGTTTGCACATTGCATATTAATTTTATATTACGGAAAACATTCCTCGAAAGTTTCAGATTTTTGTATTTCAACCCTTAGCTGAGTATAAGCTCTTAAAAAATACTAGCTTATAAGCAGTTTTATAATTAATAAATACACTAACAAAATAAATTATTCAACAACTTATAAAATTATAAAATAAACTTCTTACATTTTATAAATTGTAAAAAGAATAAGTTGAAATTTTTCAATTTATTTTACTAACCACCTCCACCTCCAGTCACTACACTACCCTAAATCCGCACCACCTCTACCTTAATATTAAAAAAAAAGTATATTAAAATTAATGTTTAAAAAATATTTACTTTAAATTAGCAAAGATCTTATTAGTTATATTAGCAAATTATTTTATCAACTTATAAACTACTTAAAAATTACATTTTATAGATTTTTAAAACAATTTATAAGATGTTAGAGCTTATAAGA
The DNA here is from genome assembly GCA_947034835.1 of Ballota nigra. NCBI lineage: Eukaryota > Viridiplantae > Streptophyta > Magnoliopsida > Lamiales > Lamiaceae > Ballota > Ballota nigra. The sequence goes on from OX344725.1 coordinate 59,845,144, forward strand.
TGTTTCAAATGAATTTAACCAAACAGACTCTTAATCTTGCCCATTGTCTTCCATCATATATATGAGATTACTTTGAGCAGATCGATATTCCATAGTGAGTATGAAGTCGTAAAGCAAAGCTAGATTAGCCAACCTTCAACATGGCTAGTTTTATAAGGAGAGATTGTTGCAATTTTGGATGATTGTATGTTGAATTAGTATGTCTTTTTTTTATAAGGGTGTCTTTTATATTTGTCCAAAATTTGAAGAAAGAAAATTCTGCATATGGAAATTACCACCAAGTGGGAGTATGTGTTGTGATAAAGCGAATGGAACCAGAAAGTCTTATCCAAATTCAAACAACCAATTTGAAGGCACTTTCAACTGGAAAAAAAAAAAAAAAAAAAAACATTCGAAATCTTACAAATCTTGGCCTGTCCTGAATCATTCAACTTCAGATAACATTGCTTTCTGCAATTTGGAAAATTTTCCCTACTTCATAAAATAATCCTTCCTGGTCATGTCAATGTGTATTAATTTATATGCACATATCTTTTTTCTTTTCTTTTTCTAAATAGGTTATAAGATGAGTAATCAGTTTGAGCTAGCTAATTCGACTTATTATCTCAAAGTTATTCTGTATTGGGAATACAATGATTACTGTGAAAATCGGACAAAATTGACGAATATGAAATACATTAAAAAATATGATTAATAAGGAAAACATACCAGCACGAAAATTTAATTATCAAAACAAGTTACAGTACCACTTGTCACGATTACATAGTATGGCCAGGCCAATCCTAATTCATTTCAGAATAATTTACATTTATGGATGCCTATTTATTTGACATGAGTTGAATCAGATGATGACTAGCAATTAAATTAACTTGTCTAACATCGGTAGGAGAAAAATCTGAAGAAATTATCTAATTCCAGCTTAATATTTTGTTGCCAAGAGAATTATGGAATGCGAAGTTGGGTCGTCGGGACAGTGATAGCGTTTAGAAGGTCGATGAGAATTGGGAAAGATACGGTTTCGAAAATTTGTGAGATCGGTTATAATTTGATTAGAAAGTTGGAGAATTCGAGGTTGACTAATGTTGGGATTGGAAACGGCTGTAATTAGAAAGTCCGTGGTGAGATAGACTAACATGTCAGAGCTGATCATGTTTGACATCATTTTCGATATTGTTTAGTGAAAGAGAACTAGTGTAGTAGCCTCTTTAAAGGGAATTGGGCGAAGTAGAACGTGAATGAGATAATCTGAAATTTGAATAGAGAGTTGGACGAGTTGAATTCGGGGATCGGGAAGGGGGCTGAGAACGATTGCAATTTGATATGAAAGTTGGGCGATTTGAATTTGGGTAATGTTGGGATTGGTAGTGAGAGCGGTTGGAATTTGATCGTTTTGTTGAAGTCGACCAATATCAATATCGTGGGAAACAGTTAGAAGGCTGGAGACAGCATTTACGATTCGAGTAACAACACTTTGAACGGTAGTAGGACATTCTTTGGTGGCAGCAATGATCGCCACAAGAATGAAAATGATGGACACTCTACTCATAATTGTCATGACAGTTGCAGTTTGGAGAAAACGAAGTGGTATGAATTATAAAATGAAGATGGCGAAGTAGTGGTATGATATGTCATGCGTATTTATAAGGTTCAAAAAGCTTACAAACTTTGCTTAGTGTTTGTCATGTTTGTGGGGAAGTGGTTATATTAAGAAATAGAATTCATTGTTGGCGTTAATTTAAGGGGCAATTATATTGGGTACAAAATGGAGTTTCTAAGGGCAATCAAGAACAGTATTTTTTTTAGACTTACAAAGGAGTACAAAGTACAAAGTCACAACATTCATTTTTTTCCACTTGTCCTATTCACACTATTTTTTTGTCTTTTTTTTTTGTAGTAACTTTTCTTAAAAAACGTTAGTGAATTTTGGTGCAGTTTTTCAAGCCTCGTATTAATTGTTGTATAACACATAGTACCAGAAATATTATAATACAACACACAATATCATAATTGACCACATAATATCATGGTACAACGCATAATACTTTGATACAACATATAATACATTAGTACAACAATCATATGCACATGCCACTATTTGTAATGTGCAGTGGTACAACACATTATACCATGGTCCATGGTACAACACATAACAAATAAGAAAATCATTCTAAAACGAGGTTACAATTACAAATAACTTCTCAGATCAATAAGCAATATAACTAACAACAAATATCTTATACTATTCAACTCTCCTGCAATTCCTTGAACTCAAAGTTTTACTGCTTATTATCACTCCAAGATGTGATGTTAGCCGCCAAATTTGTGCTTTTATTCATCAGCACTAAAACAATGCTTTCTCGTCTATGGGTTGATAGCACAAAATTGAATAAAATCATGATTATATCAAACCCTGGAATTTTTATATCCCAGTGCAAAATTACAGAAAAACAATCGGGCGAATGTTCTTTTTTTTTTTTTCCCCAGTGAAGAACAAACACAGAAATTGATATCCTGATGCGTTCCCATGATGGAAACCCTACCCAGGCTCACCATCAGGACTAGCTTATCAGTGCCAATGGTCTTCCAGTATCTCGATGTGGCGGCGATTCAGTCGTTTGCCGTTCGGGTACTTATATGTAAGGACAAAGAATCTGAGCACCACCGTGAACATAACACCATTGAAAATGCCGGTAATTCCAATTTTAAGTTTCATTTCTTACCTTCTCCGAAACGCCGCCGTCGCACCACTGCATGGTTGGTCTCGACCCCGATATCTATTGAAAACCCTTGACAAAGAGAACAAAACCCCTCAAACAATTTGACAATCGGACTTCGGGAGAGCCTCCAATTTTCGTCGGAGCGTTACTATTAAAAACCCAATTCTTCCAAAACTGACCTTCTAAAAAGTAGTATTGATCTTCCAATGCTAGTACATACCTCTCATATTTGTCTTCTTCGTGTTTGTTTTTTATGAGCATATTTCTGGGTTTGATATGTGTATTGATACAGCAAATGGTTGAGAGAATTTGGTGTCTTTGTTGTGGAGAGAGAAGTGGATATAGGGATAGATGAAGATAGTGGAGAGAGAAGTGGGGGAGAACGGCTCAAATGGGACGAAAGAAGGGGATGAGGGTTTTGATTTTGAAATAAAGCATAATTTAAAAAGTGTGAAATAGACGGATCACTGTACAATGACAACTAATGTATCCTAGTGTGTTTCTATCTTTTGGGCTAACCCCATTGTAATTTGGTTCAAATCAATGTATCCTAGTGTAATTAATCCTTAATTTAATATATAATTTATTTCAAATAAATTTCAAGAATATTATATAATTTGGTTTTAATAATTAAAATATGGAAAAATTGCACTTTTAGTCCCACATGAATGTTCTTAAAACACTTTTGGTAATGTTCAAAAGTGATAAAAAAAAATTATGAAAAAATGGTCCCAACAGTTAAATAAATGATCAATTTTGAGACCAAATATGTTAAATACTATTTAACATATGAGACCAATTTTGCAAATTAAAGAACTACTTTTGAAACGTGGAATCAAATTTGTTCAAATTTGTTAAGTATTTAACAATTTGGACCAATTTTGAATGGATCCAATCACCAATGGCAATCTACTCAGGTACTTTTACTAATCTGCTAATTTTTAATAGTATATTAAGAGGGTAACAAGGGAAAAAGAATTGCTATTTGTATTTGGCTCGGAGGTATGTGGCTATTATGGAAATGGAGAAATGCAATTGTTTTTAAGAACGAGACATTATCGATGGATAAAATTTTGGAGGAGCTTAGGTTGAGACTTTGGAGTTGGCTTACTAAAGAAATTCTTGTAAATCTCTATCGTTTAATGATTGAGTAGCTAATCCCAGGGCCTCGATTGGGGTTTTAATTATTTGTAATATATATAGATTTTTTTTTTATTTACGCTTTCAATTTCTGAAATTTTGTGATATATAGCCCCCTTGAGATATTTTTTAATAAGTCTAAGTTGATTTTTTTTGACTCTCTTGGTCAAAATCCTGAAAAAGTTCATGTTAGAGGTGTGTGTATATACAAATTTTCATATACAATAAATTCAGTGTTAAATAAAAATAAAATTAACAATATGAAATATATTACGATATGATCAATAAGGAAATTAAACAACTTACACTGCTTTGTCTCGATTACATAGACTCCTACATAGTACATAAGTACTGGATCATATGTATATGCCGGCCCAATCATGATTATAAGCATAATTATTTGACAGCCTAATTCCATCAAGACCAGCAAATTAGCTTGGAGCCTCATTATTCCAAACGAATTAAATCAACATATATATATTAAAAAACATACTAGTGATTATTTCAGATCGAAAAATCGAATTTTCAAAGGAATTTGACTACAGTGTCCCAGCTGCCTAGATCACTAATGAGGCCGTTGTAAACGTTAAGGAATTTAATTAGAGTGCTACCGCTTAGACGACTTTGGATATAGTTTAGAATTTGATTAGAAAGTTGAATTTGGAGATCGTTAGTACCGTTATAGAGATTGGTTGCAATTTCATAAGAAAGTTGGGTAATTTGAATTTGGTTAATCTGGGCATTGACAACAGGTTTTAGAAAGTTAGCGAGAGTGCTTGAAATTTGATCTCGAACGAATAGAATTTGGGTAAAGTTGGTAGCAGGGGAAAGGCTTTGAAGTTGGGTAATGGCAATATTTGAAAGTTGAGTAACAAAGGCGTCGAATTGAATTCGGCGAATGTTGGGATTGGAAAGGACATTGGTGGCTACTGCGGCTTGGCATTCTTGAGTAATCACCACAAGAATGAAAATTATACCCACTTTACTAATAATTGTCATGACAATTAATGTAGTTGATTTGGAGAAATTAAGGGAGTTGTAAATTGTTACTTTGGTGAATTGTATCAAGTATTTATAAGGTTCTAAAAGCTTACCAACTTTAATTGCTTGGTGATGATCATGCATGTTTGTTGGCAAGGGTGGACATTTGAAATAAAATTCATTGTTTGTGTGGTAGTATATAATTATTTCATTATCTTCAAGAATTATAGTATATACAATCTGTCTTTAAAATAACACAAATTATTATATGCACTCAAGTGCATATGGGCTTTGAAAAGTCAAATTAAATTTAAAATTTAAGTACATATTATACTCCATCCTAAAATAATGATCAGGACAGTTAATTAATTAATTGTTTTCGGATGATAATTTGTCAACCGATGTGCAGTTAATTATTAAATTAATTTCCGGTTTCTTAATTTTCTGAAAGCACTGATATTGGCACCGACGTTGACTTTAGAATAATACAAAAACACAAATTAGTTCAACTCTGTTTGTTGGAAAAATAATGGCATGATATACATGGGGTGTTTACGGTGGGGAGAAGTTAAAAGGAAAATACTTGATCAGGTTTGTTGGTAGACAAAACGGGTACAAAACGGTCTCATGCCACTGTAAGAAAATAAAAATTTCATTATAAAAATTTCCAACAAAACTTTTCCACAAATAAGGTTATCTACTACTTGTAGGGGTGTGCAACGGTCGGTTTGGTGTCAAACAGAACACCAAACCAAATTATTTTTACAAACCAAAAACCGAACCATATTTTAAAAAATCGTTTGGTCCCAAACCGAAATATTTCGGTTCGGTTCGGTCCCAAACCGTACAAACCGTATTTTTTTTAAACTTTTCTTTTTTAAAATCAGTTTAATTTTTTTTAGCATCAACACACATGTTTCATTCAATTATTTGCAACATGTCAACATCTAAATACTAATATAAGCAAAGATGCATCAATAAACCTATTACATAATCCAATAAAAACATCAATATAATAGTTTTCAAAAGCTAAGCAACAATTTGAAAAAAATATACAACACAAAACACCATTCCTCAAGTATTTTATGCAAAACACAAATCAACTCAAATCTTTTATACGTGAATCTAAATTATCTAATATTAATATTGTTATATTATATTAGTATATAAGCTATTAAATATTAATTTAGTGAATATTAATATAAATATAATATATTATTATTATTACTAAAAATATTTCGGTTCGGTTTGGTTTATATGGTTTTTAATTCGTAAAAACCGTAAACCGAACCGAAATAAAAAAAATTAAATTTCAAAACCGAAAACCGAACCATAAACCGAAAACCGAACCAAAATTTATATTTCGGTTTGGTTTGATCAGTTTTTTCGGTTCAAACCGTATTTTGCACACCCCTAACTACTTGTGTACAATTATTTTCAATTATATAAACATCTTCATTTCTCAATTTACAAATAATTTATGTGCGAAATGAAATTTCTAGGTACTTAATTACCTAAAAGTAATTTGCCTACATAATTTTACCTGCAGACAATTTGTCTACGGAAATTCAATAGACAAATACTTTGTATGCAAGGAATGAATGAATAAGTCTATATAATCAGAAAATTTTATAGGCAATTTTATAGACAATTCTGAACTCCAACACTACGAAATTTTTTGTTGAAAATTTCATAGCCATATTGATAATTTTTCAGGTAATTTTTTATTTTCTTATAGTGTACACAAAACATATCATATTTAGAAATCAGGCAAATTTATGTATATATGGTGAATAGTGCGTGTGATTGATAATATAGAGTGGTTTGGAAGTTGTTTACGAAAATAGAGGGAATCGCCTCTGGGAGAGGCGAGTTTCCCTTTTTTTTTTTTTTTTTTTTCTTAGGTCGCCTTTGGGAGGGGCGAGTTTAATTTTTTTTTTTTTTTTTTTAAATCGCCTCTGGGAGGGGCGAGTTTAAGCCTTTTTTTTTTTTTATTTTATCACGCCGTTGGGAGAGGCGTGTTTATGTATTTTTTTTTCCGTTTCTTAGTTATAATTGTTCCATGATTAAATGGGTTAAAATAGGTGTGTATTTGAGTTGATTTTAGTAATTATTGTTCAATGATTATGTGATGATTATTCAATGATATATTATAACTAAACCCAAATTGCTATTGAGATGTAAAACCCTAATTGTTAGTGGAGATAAATATAATTGTGTATTGAAATTGGTTTATATTTATACTATCTTTAAAAAAAAAATTATAAACTATTTCATAAAAATTGAAAATTATTTCAAACACTAAATAATATTTTTAAGTAATAAATATAAAATGTAAAAAAAAATGACATTTATAATAATAGTACCAATACAATTAGCGATGGCCCAATCGACCACCCGTTCCACATTGCGGCGGACGTCTTTCACGATAATTACGACGAGGTTGTTGTTCATGTTGGCTTGGTCCGGGCTCCTCTCCGTATGTGTCCGCATATGGTATAGGCGTTGAACTGTAAACTGGGCGTTGTGCGAATTGAGGTCGATGTTGATAATAGGTACTCATATTAATACCCGTATTTAATATGTCAGTAAATGAACCAGGCCATGATGTAAGAAGATCTGTCACAGATTTAGTTAATTTAGATCAATAATATATATATATTAAAATATATATTATTTATAAGTTGATATTATATACCTGGTTCATTATAAGGTGTCTGAAAACTGGGTTGAGGTATCTCCTGTTGCAACGTCGATGTAGAAGCAGGCTGGGGTACCCCCTCAACGCTTGCCCAACCAACTATCAAGTTAACAATAACATATCATAAGTAAATAAACATAATCTTTAAAAAATATTATTAAGGGTTATGTGTAACTTTCATACCATTTCCAGCAGGATGTGCGTAAGCTCCAAATCCAAATGAGGGCAACTCATAACATGTGTGAGGCGTAGGCTGAGGTGGCCACTCATTTGATTGCCGAGCATCTATCAAATTAATAGAAATATACATAAACAAGTAAATATAATTTCTTGAATATTTTTAATTTATTATTGTAACTTTGATAATATTGAATTACACACCGTATGCAGTTGGTGTGCTGCCCAAAATTCGAGACGCTCCATACTGTTGGCCCATCGATGTAGAAGCATCTGTAACATGTTATAAAAATATTTAATAATTAAATAAATATAAACCAAAGGAATATCATATTTACAAGTGTAATTTCGTAAATTGCATACCATTTCCAGCAGTATGTTGTGTGCGGGGCGCTGATTGAGGAACTCGGTATTGAGTACCTTGTCGGGGAAAAGGGGAATCTGATGGCACTGCCGAGGAATGTCTTCTTCGACTCGCAGACGTTGAAGGACCTTCATCGCCGTCACGCTCTACAGACCTCCTTCTTGTTTGTCCTCTACTTGTTTCCCCGACTTCTACGTTTTCAACTGAGGCTCGTGGATGTTCAAGATAAGTAGGAGATTCAATAATAGGCTCCACTTGAGTGATGAAATTCTCAGCTGTTTCTAAAAATTCCACCATTGATGGTCTATTATCAATGTGAGCCCGTCGTTTACTGATTTTAAATTTTCGAAACCAGCTTACCTGTAACAAAAAAATAATAGAATGTTATTCATATTTCAAACATCAAAAATCAATATATAATTAAATTTGTGATATATAATTTACCAAAACATCACTGGCAGATGTTCTTGGTGGTTGGAAGCCTCGGACCGGTGCTGCAGTATACTCCTCTGGTGAAATCAATCGTCGTGTAATGTCATAGTACCACTGCATATAGTCTTCCGTGACCGGATCACCCCCGTTGATAGGCGTGCAAGGCATGAATGGTTGCCTGCTTCTCCAATATCTAATCCATTTGTCATGCTTGGTCGTCCAATCAAAGCCGGTTCTCCCCTGGCGGTTATACTCATGCAAGCTCTGGTCCCTTTCCTCTACATGACTTGGAATGTTTTGGACCATTCCAAATTGTCTGAGCACCCTATTCGGATAGTGAAGCTCCACTATCCAAATATTGATCAATGGACATTGCGACCTCCAATTTAAGGTCCAACAACGAGGTTCGAGATTCCTGATCTCCTCAGCGTCCACATCATAGGGATCCCAAATAAACTGTAAAGACACACACAAAACATTAATATCAATATTCTCAAAAAATAATTTATATTAGTTTGAATCATTATAATAATAACTTACTTGACCATTAGACAAACGCTCAAATATGTCGCGATATACACGAATTGAAAACCTCGTGCTGTCAATATGACTGTGATAATGTATCCACCTATAGTAGGTAAAAAAATAAGTATGTATATCCAAACGAATTATAGATAAATGTGTCTATAGAAAAATACCTAGCTCCATACGGTGGAGGCCCCAAATTACGACCATCTACACTTATCTGCCCTTGTTGGAGCATCGGATGTGCGTTCGATGGTTGGATCGTTTTTATCCTTGACCATGCCCATATCTGTTGTTCAATGATAAATTTATTTTAATGTACAATTAATCAATGAAATATTTAAAAGTAATTTAAATTAACCAAGAATTACCTGCAACAAGCATAATGGTCCAGCGATGCTCTTGCATTTATAGTTGCAAGCCATACAGAGTTCGCGATATAAACTCGCTAACACAGCACTTCCCCAGCTGTATTCCCCGACTGTATTCACGTCCCGCAGAAAATACAGATAGACTAATGGGACAGAATTTCGAGAATGGTCGGGCATCATTGTAGTTCCCAGGAGTAAAAGTGCACACCCCCGTGCATATTGATCAACGACCTCCTGTGGTGTATAGTCATCAATATCAACAGAATGTCTCACCAATTCGTTTAGGGAAGTCAATTTGATCGCACTATTGCCCCTTATATCATCTGGTTGTATGGTGATGCCCATCAACTCTTCACACAAGCTTTTCCACTGATCAAAGTTATTATATTCATCTCGCCGTATAATGGGCTCTCCTTCTATCGGTAAACCCCATAAAATGGCAACATCTTGCAATGTGACGGTCGCCTCTCCGACGGGGAAATGGAACGTATGCGTCTCTCGACGCCATCTCTCCACTAATGCAGTGATAAGATGACGATCGAGTCTGAATGTCCCACAACGAAGGGGACCGTAAAAACCCATCGTCTTGAGTCTGTCCACCACACGAGAATGGAGTGCGATCTTATAAGGATTTGGGTCTTCTAGTCTAAATGTCCAGAATGGCCCATCACCTCCATTGTATGTACTTAGCACTGTCTCGCTTGTTTTCCTATTAATATAATCTAGCCTCGACCGATGGGTTTGTTGCATGGTGAGTACAGATCTGTTCTTCGGTCCATATAACAGTGCCTCTCTATCAGAATTCATCTATAATTCAAATATTCAAACAGATGTATTAGAATTAACACAAATCATACACATAAAACATAAAGCTCAAACACATAAAGGATAATGTATATGAAATTATTCAACATTATTGTCAACATTTTAATTCAATCCTACAAACTAATTTTATTCAACATTTTGATAACATTTTGACAATATTTTGATAGCATTTTGATAGCTCCTAGGGATTTACAACATCAATGTGAAGGACCAACTCTATCTTGTGCTTGGTACTGTTGTCTAGCGCGGGTTTGGGCCCAATCCATTTCATTATGAATCCTGGACGTCACATCCCGACCACGACGCCTTATCCTGCGATCTGGATTATGTCTCAACTGAAAATAGGGTTCATCCCACTCCTGAGGATCCGGCAATGGCTCAAAATACCTAGAGGTGTAAGTTGAGGAATACACTGTTGTACTGTAGCATTCGGGCACATATACACTTGGATCGATTTGGAACGCTCTGCACACCTCCAACGCATGTGAGCATGGGATACCATCCAACTTCCACTGTCCGCAATCGCACTCTCGTCTTGATAATGCAACTCTATATGTGCGACACTGTACTGAGCCCTTAATACGGGCAGTAACTCTGGCTGATCCCACCGAATGATTATAAAGTTCTACTTGATGTTTCATCCCCTCTCGCTGCGCTGAATCATATTTGTCACTAACATGATCAGGCCACATCCGATGTCTCTGCACTAAAATCCCTGCTTCTTTAGCACGTTCCATAAATACATTTTTGGATCGTGTGAAGGTTGCACAAACTATAGCTGTAATTGGGAGGCGTCGTGCACCCTTAAGAACACCGTTGATGCATTCGGAGATGTTAGTTGTCATAACCCCATAACGTTGACCTCCATCATGACTAAATGTCCACTTGGCAGGATCGATATTTCGTAGATACTGATGACCCTCTTCACTTAAAACTCGGATTTCGTTCATCTTTGTCTCAAAATGTCTAACCGACAATGTTGTTCCCGCATTGTAACACAAGTCCTTCATCTTTTGACTCTTGAACTGAGTATTAAAATTTGAAGCGACATGTCTTAAACAATAACGGTGCACTCCTCTTGGTGGTGAAAATGCTGGGATTTCTTCCACTGCCTTCAAAATACCCTTATGCCTATCAGAAATAAGGCATATCCCCTCCATATCACCCACAACATGTGTAGCTAACATTCTAAGAAATCATTTCCAAGACCTATAACTTTCGTCATCAACAATGGCATATGCTACTGAAATGATTTTCTGATTAGCATCAAGGGTGTTAGCAATCAGCAATTTGTGTTTGTACTTAGTGTAAAGGTGAGTACCATCTACACAAAGTATTTTGCGACAATGCATGAATGCTTCAACGCATGGCTTGAATGCCCAGAAGACATATCCCAACGTGTGCACATTCCACTCAATCGTATCCCTGTGTTTCCACTCTTCTTTTTCCAATAACAACTCACGTAATAGATCGTAGAAATCAAGCATACGATCAACTCTTCTTTTTCCAATAACAGCTCCGCAAGAGCGCACAATGATTCCAATGTCGCGAGAGGTTGACATATCTTCAACAACACAAAACACTTATAAAAATTTTATCTATAGGCACTAAATTAATTATTGGCCTCAATTATGTTTACATCTAGTATAGTAAATCAAACCCAACACCCTAATTTCCATACATTTTTAGTGTTTTTTTTTTGCAGTATTGAAATTTTATTCCGAACACTTTTTGATGGGTGTATTAACAAAAGATAGGAATATATATAGTCTTATTGTTACATTTAATATTCTTAATTCCATTTCTTAATTTTTAACAAATAAAAAGTATTTAATATTCTTAATTCCATTTCTTAATTTTTCACAAATTAAAATTTTCTAAATAGAAAATTCTCAAATACATTGAGAATATAAAATTAATTCGTTTTATTTTATTTTATTTAGTTTAGTTTATTTTATTTTATTTTATTTCATTTTTTTATTTTAATTAGTTTTATTTTATTTTATTTCGTTTATTTTATTTTATGTAATTTCGTTTATTTTACTTTATTTTATTTAATTCATTTTATTTTATTTTATTTTAATTTCGTTTTTTTATTTTAATTAGTTTTATTTTATTTAATTCATTTTATATTATTTTATTTTATTTTTTTAATTTATTTTATTTCGTTTATTTTATTTATTTTAATTTTGTTTTTTTATTTTTTTATTTTTTATTTCGTTTTTAATATTTTATTTAATTTCATTTATTTCATTTCATTTTATTTTATTTTATCTCTTAATCTCTTATTATAGTTAAATAAAATTATCTTATGATTGCAAAAATTAAATTTTAAAATGATGATCAATATTTTCATTAAGTAAGTTATCTAGAGTTTTTTAATACACTATATATATTAAATCTAGATTTTTTAAAACACTAAAAACACTAGAATTTTATAAAAATAAAACTTACATTGTATACATAATGGTTATTAACATCACGTTAAAAAAAAGTCAAATTTTACTTTAATAACTTTGATTGATAAAATGTCTAATTTACTCTTCGATTCTTCAAATGTATAAAAGTTATGCATCACCAAAACATTCAAAAAATTAAAAAAGTGTATCATTTTTTATTAAATAAAATTCTACATATATTTGATTAAATAAATTGAATCTCAATTAAATAAATAACACACTATGAGCTTATTAATGGAATTTTAAATCAAAATAAACCAAAAGAACAACACTACTACCAATTTTAAATCAAAATAACAACACTATGACATTATTAATGTTATTTTAAATCGAAATAGCAACACTACTACCAATTTTAAATCAAAATAAATCAAAAGTAACATGCTAAAACATGTAATTTCTCTAACATATATATATATATATCGACATTATATATATACTATATATACACTATTTCAAAAAATTGCATGCAAAATAATTCTAAATATATACAAAAAAATTTGAAATATTTACCACTTAATTGTAGTGTCTGTACTCCTCAGGTAGATAGCAAAATATCAATTCCTCAAGTACGTGAGACTGCAAGTTTGTATTTTGGAGGGCAATTTTTTTTTTCTTATGGACTAGCCTTCATTTGAAGAAGAAGAAGAAGAAGAAGAGAGGAAGGAAGGAAGGAGAACGAAGAAGAAATATAATGAGGAGATGAGTGAGGTAGGAAGGAGTAAGAAGTATCAGTTGGGAGGAAGGAGTTATATATCAGTGGGATTCTTACGCCATGGAGTTATATATCAGTTGGGAGGAGTTATATATCAGTTGGGAGGAAGGAATCCCACGCCATGGAGGGATTCTTACGCCAAACAGAAAACGACAAAGTGGAACAGCATGGCACTCGCCTCTGGGAGGCGCGAGTTCAGTATGCCAGACAGAAAACGACGGAACTCGCCTACCAGAGGCGCGAGTTTAGTAACGACAAACTGTGGGTGGGAAACAGCTGCATGGAACTCACCTCTGGTAGGCGCGAGTTTAGTATGCACGGCATCTTCACCTTGATCGCGCTTGGGGAGCGCGATCTACTTCCTTGATCGCCTCCCCCGAGCGCGATCAACCCTATTTTTGATTTCACCTCCGAACTTAACCTATTTTTACTATATTTCTTTTGATTTGGCCTATTTTAAAAAATTTGCCTTAGAAATCAATCAATCAATCATCAATCAATACCTTTATAAAGACAAAGTTAATTCTGCCTATGTGGCAATGGTCTATATCTTCAATTTCAAAATTCTTGGTCTTTCATTGAGTTAAAGTTAGACTTTTGATGATCCTAGTCATTCACTCTCAACTTTTAATCTTAGCCGTTCATTTTATTACAAGTTTTCTATTAATTTGGTTGATCTCAAATGTTCTCATCCATTCTTATTCGATTAAAAAAGAGGATAGGGTAGATTTATCACATAGCAGTTGTCGTTTTTCTCTCCAGAATCCATGAAGCTTTCTGTCATTCATCTTTTTCTATCCTCCCTTTTAAAAATTGAAGGTCGTCTCCGCCTCTCAAATGTGTCTCTTCTTGGCAGGGATGTAAAATTATTAAGTGTCTCGAAATATTTACCTTTCTTCTTTACCCTTTAAATTCCCATTTGGTTGTAGGCTTTAAAAGAGATGAATGTCATGTATAAGAACTTATCAATGAAAATGAATTTGTAATAATCATACTATTTCTATGTTGCAGGAATATGTTTTAAATTCATACTAAACGTGTTTATTTATTTCTTTCTTTTAAGATCACGTGTTTTTTTTTTCTGTGTTTCAATGTTTGTAGGGTTTATGTACCTGCAAGAGTTCGTATTGCCTTTGAACGAAATCAGGAAACTTGAAAATCATCTTTACGACAGATTGGGAAAATGAATATGATTTTTTTCTTTTCTTCTTTTGTTATGTTTTTCTTTCATTTTTTTGGATAGTTTTCCATTGTGGTGGATTCCTATGTATTTTCTTATAATTAGATCCAATTGAGTTGTTGAGCATCCATATCTTATGATCAAATCCATTTGAATTGTTGAATACATTATATATTAAGTTTACTTTTTTTTTTTTTAATTCCACCAATTTTGTAATGCAATTAGTTCACAGCTTCGTGATTTTCAATTCCCCAACTAAAAGAGGCAATTCAATCATAGTCAATAATTGCGATGAAAATAAATATAATTAAAGCAAATTCACATGTATTTAATTTGCTCTTGTAATCTGAATGTTCATATTAAATGCAAACGTTTTTTCATCTAATTTTGCATTTTTGATTTAATATGATGTAAGTTTTAATATAAGTTATTTTTCAGTAATAATGTGTAATTTATAATTTTTAGTATGTAATTTCTACACAATATGTATAATAATGATGATATTATTATATTAAAGTCAACCTATATATATTGAAATCCAGACTTATTCAATATCAATACTTTGAATGTGGACATTTGTTTTCATTTAATGTTGAAAATGTGACAATTAATGTTATATGATTTTTTTTCCTATTTTGGTATAAATTTATAATTAATATTATTTGTATTGTTAAATATATTTTTCCATAATTGGCAATTCACAAGAAATATGTAATTAATTTGATGTAAGTTTTAATGTTATTTATTGTATAAATTAATAAATGATTGAAATTTATAAATAGTATTTTTGACCTTTTAATTGAAATTAACTAATAATTGTTTAGAGTTTTGTCAAAGAAATGTTTTAATAAATGTTACACTTTTGCTTTCACAGAATTCGTGTATTATGCTATAGTGATTAAGGAATTTTCATTAATTTAATTGTTCTTAACTCTAAGACATTTTGACAAATTGATACCTTATACGTAATGTATACCAATTTTCATAAATAAAATTTTCAATTATCATATTTTGTTATTAATGCATCCAAATATAAGATAAATTGACATATATTTATAACACGTTTGGTCAGCTATGTTAAATAAAATAGTATTCCCTCTGTCCTTTAAAAGTATGCACTATTTTCTGCATGTGGATTAATGCAATATGTCGGAGGGTATTTAGGGGTCTTATTAGGTCTGTTTATGAATAAAATGATTGTTTATGGTAAGTATGCATAAAAACGTTACTATAAACACTCATTTTATTCACAAACGAACCTCACAAGACCCCTAAATATCCTTCGACATATTGCATTAAATGACGTGCAGAGAATGATGCATAATTTTAAAGGACGGAGGGAGTAATTTTTATCATGTGTTAAATCCATACAAGATGATTTCCTTCTATTTAAATGATGATTTGGTTGTGATCAAATCTCGTGTTAAGTTTAGAAACACACATTTTCTTGCAAAACAAGTCAACCAGACTTCAATTATTTGATTTTAAGGAATTTATTTTTAGTGGCACATTACTTCATATAATTATATTATTTGAAACCCTAAATAGTTTATTCCATTAGTCAATAGATGGTCAACTAACTGTTGGAGTTATACGTGAAAGTATGCTTTTACTTTGTATAACTCATGTATTAAACACTTATTTATGAGAATAAATCTTTTATCGCATTTGCTTTAGATATAATTGAATGTTGAATATTTATTGCAACCAGTTCGTTATAAGTAGTACGTGTTACATTGTAGTTAATGTGGTGATACCCGATCACAGAAGATCACATTAACGGTTTTCTTGTAACTAAACGTACAAATTCACGACCCAGGTGGAATTGAACAATCCGCCGCAAAAGGTCAATGTGTATATCTCAGGTTGGCCTGTCTTGACTAAGAGATTGCACTAGCACATTTAGTATGTGTTGAAGAGGACCTACATCGAGGATAAATTCTTCTGTTCTGAAATGTGAAGAATTAAACCTCAGTGGTTATTGATTTCTTAAGTCTTATGTTTTGATCAGTTCTGGTAGTGTTTTAACTTCATCAAAAATGGGGAAATTGTTAGGATAAAAGTTGTATAGTTTTGATGAGTTAAAACAAACCAGAAGATGTAATAGGACCATCTGGACCTGTTAGCCAGATGATGATCTAGATTTGGACTTAGTCTAGGGGGAACTGCCAGACCAGAAGACTTCACCAGAAGAGTCACTAGAAGACCCCGCCAGAGGACTTCACCAGAGGACTCCACCAGAAGACTTCACCAGATGAGATCTGACCAGAGGCAGAGGACCTTCCCCAGACCAGACGAGTCCGGACCAGACGAGTCTGGTAGAACAAAAGATGCTCAGTTTGATCCCCTGTTTCTACTGAGTATTCTGGTTGTTAACCAGATCAGGACCAGAAGACACCGAGGTTGCCTGGTGTCTGGTCTTGCCTTCTCTGGAGAGAATCAGAGTTAGGCAGAGGAAGCATTTGACCGTTGGTGATTCAAATCAAGTCAACAAGATCGGATTGGAAAGTATTTGAAGATAATCAATCCAAGGATCCCACCAACCCAATCAATCAATTAGAGAATTGATTGATTGAGGCTTCCTTAAATAGAGGATCTGATTGGATTAGCTTTCCAACGGCTAACCCTAATCTGCTCTATAAATACAAGAGTGCAATCACAAGAAAAAGCTCTAGAGAGACCCTACGCGCATAAGTCACAATCCAAGCTTTTGTTAATCACTCTTAGCACTTTTATTGTTCACATTATATATCAACTCTTAAGGAGTTGTTGGACCTCAACCTGTTCATCTACAAGATAAGGTTGAAGGCTGTTGATCTTTAGATCGAAGTTAGATCTAAAGAGTTTGTAAGAAGGAACTGGTACTTCACAATTCCAATAAGTAAGTTGGTTGTTGGTTGGATAGTGAGACCCCTTTGATTAAGGGAGAGTGGACGTAGGATATTCAGATCCGAACCACTATACATCCGATCTTATTTAATATTTTCTGCATTTAAATTCCTGTTTTTCATAGTCTGCTATTGTAAAAAGAAGTTGCCTAAGACATTTAACTTAAGCTTCCGCAATTTATCAATCCAGTGGGACCAACAAGTGGTATCAGAGTAGTGTGTTCAACGACCACTGCTTTGAAAAGCTTTTGGTGGTCACCGGGCAGATCCATTGCTCTTTAGTGCCTTTGCTCAAATTCTTGTTAAATCCTTATTTTTTGTCAAAATGTCTGCAAAATCTTCTTACAAGAGCCGTAAGCTTCCAGAATTCTTTTTCGAGGATTACAGCCACTGGAGTTTCATGATGACCAATCATCTTGGAGCTATTCACCACCGCATGTTAGATGTGGTAGAAAGTGGCCCAATTAAATTTTACTGGACTCCTATTGATAGTGGCAGGTCAGAGTCCAGGGAAGAAACTAGTGAAACTGCCCAGAAGGCTGCAGAGGACAGAGTCCCCAGGCAAAGAATTCTCAAGAAAAAGGATGAGCTTGACAACGATGAAAGAAAGCTTTACAACTTGGACCAGGTGGCAAGAACCGAGATCATCAACACACTTACTAAAGAGGTGATTGAAAAGGTCAGAACGTGTGCCACTGCCAAGGAGATGTGGGACAAACTTGCATTACTCTGTGAGGGAACAGAGAAGATTAAAGACAACAAGCTCCAAGCTGTTCAACACTCGTTTGATACTTTCAAGATGAAACCAGATGAGACCATTGACCAGCTGGATATGCGTCTCACAAACCTCCTGAACAAGGCTAGTGCCTTAGGTAAGACCTATTCAGAGAAAGAAATAAATAACAAAATATTGCGTTCACTAACCAGCAGGTGGAGAATTAAAGTCACTGTGATCAAGGACAACAAGGATCTCAACACTCTGGATCATCATCTTCTGTTGTCTGATCTCAAAGCTTATGAGTATGATCTTCAAGAGGAGGATCAAATAGAAGAGGTTTCCTCTTCTGGTCAGAAAGGAGTTGCATTCTCTTCAACTATCAAGCCTGATGTCAAGCCAAAGGAGTCTATTGCAGATGACTTGAGCCTCAAGGAGCAGGTAGCACTTCTAACCCGTAAATTGAATAAAATGAGTTCAAAATATGGCAGGTACAAAAGGCATTGGAAGGAGTCTACCAGAGACAGGAAGAGTTCCTTCAAGCCTGCAGAAAATGAGAAGACATCTGGAGACTCAAGGGAGACCAGATTTAGAACTCCAGAAAGGAGGAGAGATGACAACCCTGGCAGCTCTGGGAGATCAGATTATCAGAGGAGGGATGGTAGCTCTGGCAGACCTGACTACAAGAGGAGAGAGAGTAGTCCAGCCAGATCAGACTACAACCAGAGGAGGAGAGAGCCAAGTCCTAGTCCCAGAGGAGACAATGCCTGCTACACATGCAACAAGACTGGTCACTACAGTTATGATTGTCCTCAACTTACTCCTAGGGAAAGAGAAGAGAAAAGGATCAAGAGAGATAGGAGATATGCAGACAAGAGAGCATTGTTGGCAGAAGCAGAGGAGGAGGATACTAGTTCCAGTTCTTCTTCTTCTGATTTCGGGTCTGATGATGATGTATGTCTGATGGCAGACATCAATGAGGTACAAAAAACTACCTTAGTTTTATCAAATTCCAAATATACTGAATCCTCTAATTCATCTGGTAACTCCAGAGAGTCTGATATGCAGCAAATGCTATCAGATCTCCAAAATTGTGTTCAATTATGTCAAAAACTTGAGAAAGAGAATGGTAGGCTCAGAACTGAAGTTCAATCCTTATCTCATGAACAAAAATCCACCAGAGAACTCATGAAAGATCATTCCAAAGAAGTCTCTGAACTTCAGGATAAGATCAAAGAAAGAGATACTCTGGTAGATCAAATCATGAAGGAAAAGAATTCTCAGGAGGATGAGCTCAATGAGCTTAGAGCCAAATACCAGACTCTTATCAAGGGAAAACAAGTTGAGCAAACTATTGAGTTACCTGTGCCCAGAGAAGATTCCTTGAAACCAGATGTCCTATCTATTATTTCAGGATCTTCTCAACGCATAAATGATAAGAGTGGTTTAGGATATCCTGGAATTATTAAAAGATCTCATAAATATTGCTTTACTAAAGACAAGTCTATAAGATCTGGTGAACTTGTGCAACTCCGGAATGAAGAGGATCCTTATGATCGCATGGTGGTTCACAGACCTGGTTGGAAATGGGACCCCCCTGCTGATAATTCAAAACATAATCCAGAAGAGGTGAATGTTCTGGAAGGAAATATTCTAGAGCATACAAGTCAGAAAAGAGAACCTATGAAGATTGATGGTTCTGTTCAGATGCCTAATCTGATTGGAGAACCTCAGAGGAATCCTAAAAGAGTGGAACCTAAGCAGATTAGGGGACCTCAAAAAAAGAGACTCAACGAGGAAACTAATCAGAATAGGAGATACCAGAGGAGGTATACTGAACCAGAGAACCTCAATCAGAATCAGGGATCTCAAAGGTGGAATGCTCCAAGAAGATTCCAGAACAGGAAACCTCAGAAGGAATTCTATCATCAGAAGAGATCTAACTTTCAGAACCAGAGATCCATCTATAGAAAACCAACTGATCTGGGTAGTTATGACACCAGAGATGGTTCTTCTAGGATGTACCCTTACAACCAGACCTTTAAGACCATGTCTTTGAGGTAGGCCATTCCAAAGGCCAGATTTGAGAAAAGGTACACCAGACCTGTTTATAGGAAATGTGTCCTTATCTGACCAGTAGCTCAATATGTCATTGTAAGAGGACATGTGCTGGTAGATAGATTTGGAAGGAAGATAAGATCTCCTCATCCAACAAGGGATGATCTTTATCTAAGGATTCCTACAAAACCTGCAACTAACCAATCAGGACCCAGCACTAGTAGGGGACCTAATTGATTTCTCTGCAGGTAGATAAGAGCCCATTGGAGAAAGGACTTTCAAGCAACCATGTCTGGTACATTGATAGTGGATGTTCCAAGCACATGACCTTCCAGAAAGATAATCTCCAAGATTTCAAGTCATTGAATGGGCCAAGAGTGATGTTTGGTGACAACAACTATGGAGTCACCAGAGGAGTTGGAAAGTTGACCTTTAATGGTGTATCTGTAGATGAAGTCTACTATGTTGAAGGACTCAAGCATAATCTACTTTCTGTATCCCAATTTTATGACAAGGGATACTCAGTGAAGTTCTCTAGTGATTCATGCACTGTCTTTTCTTCTGATTATAATGATATCTTGCTAATAGGCTTGAGGAAGGGTAACATTTATCTTGCAGATTTTAGCAGTTGCCCAAGAAATGCTTGCCTGGTTGCAAAAGGATCTGCAGAGAACAGCTGGATTTGACACAAGAGATTGTGTCAACTGAACTTCAAAACACTGAACAAGATTGCCAAAAAAAGGTCTTATTCGAGGTCTTCCTAATGAAGTGTTTAAGAAGGATCAGGTTTGTGGTTCATGCCAGAAGGGTAAACAACCTAAGACATCCTTTAAGGATGTCCAGAGCACAACCACAACCAGAGTACTTCAACTACTTCACATGGACCTGTTTGGACCTGTTTCTCCTCTTAGTTTCAGTGGAAGGAAGTACACCTTGGTGATAGTAGATGACTTTTCAAGATACACTTGGGTAGTGTTCTTGTTTAAGAAAAATGAAACTATCACTAAGCTGCCAGAATTCTTCAAGCAGATTCAGAATGAGCAGAACCAGAGCATAGTCAGAATCAGAAGTGATAAAGGGACAGAGTTTTTGAATTCACACATTGCAGATTATTGCAAGGACCATGGGATTTTTCATGAGACATCTGCTGCCAGAACACCCCAACAAAATGGAGTAGCAGCAAAGAGGAATAGAACCCTTAAAGAGGCTGCAAGAACTCTTCTGGCAGAGTACAACACTCCACAAAGGTTTTGGGCAGAGGCCATTAATACAGCTTGCTACACTCAGAACAGATGCCTAATTGCCCAGAGACATAATAAGACTCCATATGAGGTATGGAAAGGTAAAACCCCATCTGTTTCATACTTTCATGTATTTGGATGTAAGTGTTTCATCCATGACAATGGGAAATCTAAATTAAAAACTTTTGATGCTAAAGTGGCAGATGGAATATTCTTAGGATATTCCAGCACCAGTAAAGCCTTTAGAGTTTTTAATAAGAATTCACTTTGTGTGGAAGAAACACCTCATGTTGTTTTTGATGAATCAGCTTTTGAGTGCAAGGTGGACTCTAAGTCTTCTGATGAGACCCAGAATCAGACTATTCCCAGAATAATCAAAGTCAATCCACCTATTCTTGATTCAGATTCAGACTCAGACTCAGATGGTGACCCATCTCCTGGTTCTCTGAAGCAGAAGTCTTCACAAGGAGCAGAACCAGAAGAGGTTGGAACTCCTGTAGGGGGAAGCTCTTCTGCAGGTGGTGATATTCACCAAGGTACTGCAGAAGATGATCAACCAGGCAAGACCACGGGAAGGAGAACCCTGGTTGATCACCCCAATGACCTGATCTTAGGAGATCCAACTAAGGGTGTCCAGACTAGGAGAACTCTTAACTTAGCTGCCTTATTCAGTTGCTATGTGTCCTTGATTGAGCCCAAGAACATCAAGGAGGCACTAAAAGATTCAAATTGGATTATTGCAATGCAGGAGGAGTTGAATCAATTCACCAGACAGGATGTTTGGGAGCTGGTAGACAGACCAAGACATCAAAAGGTGATAGGCACTAAGTGGGTTTTCAAAAATAAGAAAGATGAGAATGATGTCATTACTGGGAACAAGGCAAGGCTAGTGGCTCAGGGCTATTCTCAGTCTGAAGGAATAGACTATGATGAGACATTTGCTCCTGTTGCCAGACTAGAAGCTATCATACTGTTCTTAGCATATGCTGCTCACATGAAGTTCAAAGTATACCAGATGGATGTGAAATCTGCCTTTCTTAATGGGATTCTCATTGAGGAAGTGTATGTGGAACAACCTCCTGGTTTTGAACAAGGTGACAAGGTGTTTAAGCTTAAGAAAGCTCTTTATGGGCTGAAGCAGGCACCCAGAGCATGGTATGACACTCTATCTCAGTTTTTTCTGGACAATGGTTTTACTAAAGGTAAGATTGATAGGACCTTGTTTAGGAAAGAAGAAGGAAAGGACATCCTTCTGGTTCAAATATATGTTGATGACATTATATTTGGATCTCCTAACAAGAAGCTGTGTGAGAAGTTTGGTGAGCTCATGCAGAGCCAGTTTGAGATGTCCATGATGGGAGAAATGACTTACTTTTTAGGTTTGCAGGTAAAGCAATCAGAGAAGGGAATTTTCATAAATCAGGCAAAGTACATCAGAAACATGTTAGAGAAATTTAGAGTAGGATCGAGCAAAGCAGCCAAGATCCCTATGATGACAAATTTCAACATGGATCCAGATGAGTCTGGAGATAGTGTGGACCCGACTCAGTACATAGCACTTATTGGTTCTCTTCTGTACCTGACTGCAAGCAGACCAGATATTACTTTTGTTGTAGGAGTGTGTGCCAGATTTCAAGCTAATCCCAAGAAAAGTCATTTGGAAGCAGCTAGGAAGATATTGAAATATCTTAAGGGTACAGTGAACTTAGGATTATGGTATCCTGCAGATGACAACTTAGAATTGAGTGGTTATTCAGATTCAGACTATGGTGGATGCAGAATAGATAGAAAGTCTACAAGTGGAACATGCCAATTTTTAGGGAATAAATTGGTATCCTGATTTTCTAAGAAGCAGACTTCAGTTGCTACATCAACAACAGAAGCAGAGTACATGGCTGCAGGGAGCTGTTGTTCACAACTACTCTGGATTAGTCAACAGTTTAGGGACTACCAGATTAGAGCCAAGGATATTCCTATATTCTGTGATAGTAATAGTGCAATTGCCATCACCCAGAATCCAGTTCTTCATACCAGGTGTAAACATGTTGATATGAGGCATCATTTTATCAGAGATCATGTTGAGAAGGGAGATATAAGGATGGAAAAGATTGCAACAGAGAAGCAGAGAGCAGATATTTTAACCAAGCCTTTAGCTGAGACCAGATTCAGAGAGTTAGCTTTTGAATTGGGATTATTGGATCCAGAGACAGATTTGTTTTAGGGGAAACATCAGAGAAGTATCCTTTATTTATACCTTACTGCATATTCTTTGTTATTTAAAACTAACATACCTGCAGATTAGACATATCAGAGAAGTTACATCTCCAGATGAGGTATGCACCAGGTGACACTTGTCCCAGATGAGGTGCTGAGTCAGATTCCAGAAAAGTCCGGAGTCTTCTCTGACCAGGACCAGATGGGTTCCATCAGAGGAGATGTAACACCAGACTAGCTGTGGTATCATCTGGTTACAATATCAGGTGACAGGTATGTCTTTACTTTTCTGGCCTCTGATCATTGGGATACACCTTTCAAATTAGTAATTACACTCAAAACGTTTCAACTTCGGAGTGTATTTAAGACTAGGGTATAGGGCCTAGGCAATCATTTCGCTTTTTCTCTTGACTGCCACAAAGCCCCTTTATACCCAGTCCCAATGACCACGCCTACGCACCAGATTAAATCTGTATCTCGCCTTTCATCGTGGCCATCAGATTTAATCGATGTGCAATATGTCAATCAATTCAAAATAAATTTTGAAATTACACGCGTTCACACCTCATTTATTAATCAAGCCACGCGTCTTGTCCTATTTAAATCAAAATTCTATTCAATCTGTCCTTTCACGTTTCATATCTTTTCAAGCCCTAACTTTCTCTCTGCAAGTCTTTCGATCTCTCTCTCTCTCTCTCTCGCACAGCAATGGCACCCAAGTGCAATTTCGATCCAGACCATGTTTGCAAGAAGCTCAAAACTGAAATGGTGGTGGACTTCTATTCCACCAAGAATCCGGCCGCACTGGAGATTTTGGAGCTGCTCCAACGTTCTGGGCTGGAGGAGTTGATTTCAAAGGTTCCCAAGGATCTGCGTACCTTGGATGGATATGCTGCTCAGTTCCTTATCCGGATGAAGATCCATGAAGACCATATCTCATCCAAGATTGATTCGGAGGATGTCGTTTTCTCGAAGGCAGACTTCTGTAGCCTTTTTGGTAACCTTTCTGCGGAAGGTGTGGATCCATTGAAATTCATGCCAGAATATTACTAAGGGCTTCTTGGACAAGCATCTTAGGCAGAAGTACAAGGTTTTATTTGACATCGTGGTGAAGATTCTCATGTGCGAGAGCCATAGCACAGATGCCATCTTCACTGGCAGGCTCTGTGTTATGAGGGCCATTCTGGATGGTGCCCAGTGTAACTGGGCTGAGTTTTTCTGGGGCGTGCTGAGAAAGAACAAGGTGAAGGTCCAGAAGGAAGAATGCCCCCAGTTGCCAGGAGAGCAACAGTTTGTGTTCAATGCTAATGTATCATTGGGTACAAAGCTTACCTTAATTTTGGACTCAATCCTTCCAGAGAAGAAGTGGAGACAGTCCTGGTGTAAGGGCTTCCATAAGTCCAAAATTATGTTCTCTAAGGATGGTCCCCTTCATGGCCATCCTGATTCTGATGGTGAGCAAGCCATCCCTGCCCCTCCTATTCAAGCCATTCCCTCACCTGCTAAGGGGAAGAAGCAGTAGAGTACGAAGCAAGCTGCTGGAGCAACTGGTTCCTCAACAGTTGTCTTCTCTGGTTCCTCGGAGGAGGACCGGATTCCCCTTCTAAATATCCTGAAGAAGAAGGGTGAAGTTGTTGAGGTTGCTAAGAAGGCTGGATCAGTCAAGAGGAAGAGGCCAGATGAGGCCAAGAGAGGCTCTGCTAAGAAGCACAGATCTAGCAGAAAGGCCAAGAAGACCCTCCTGGTGGATGAGCCATCAGAGGAAGAAGAGGTTGAGCCTCTTAAGAAGAAATCCAAGGCCAAGAGAGCCATTCTTCAAGAGTCAGACTCTGGCTCTGATCTTGGAGAGGCCTTGGAGAAGGCAATTGATGAGGCATCTCAAATGATGGAGGATGCTTCTGCTCCAGAGACTGTTGTGCCTGCTGATGTTGACTCAGCAGAGGTAAACCCTTCCAACCCATCCTCTATTTCCCCCTCTGATCATGTTAACCTTGTTACCCCCGCTACTTCTCCACCAGACACCCAAACACAACCCATATCTTCTGCTCCTGGTGCCCCTATATCATCACCATAGCAGACCTTACCAGACACACCAATATACACTACTTCAGCCATCCCTCAAACACCCTCTCCCCCACCTTCCCAAATACCTCTAAATACAAATCCCTCTCCCCCAGCTTCTGTACCAAAGGTGCTGACTTGAAGCGACTACACTAGCTTCTACTAGTACCTACCCCGCAAGAGTACGGGTTCACTGTAGTATGGGCAAGTATAGGGACCAAGTATTATCGAACCCAAGAGAAGGCGTATATGCAAATAGATCCCTGAAGATCTACGCGTCGTAGTTAATATGAGTGTAATGTTTTTGGTTTTTTTAGAAAGATTAATTAAAAGACTAAAATAAACTAATTAACTAAAATACTAAAGCAATTAAATTAACTAAGGGTTGTGTTCTAATGAGAGATGGTGATGCTTAGGATAGGAATCCCTACGTATACTAACGGAGCAGGTACATAATCAAAGTAATCGTGACAAACAAGAATTAACCTAAGTATAAGAATGCAAGGTGAAAACTCAAGATTCTAAACCCTAATACTTTACCTTAACACTCGACTTCACTAATCCACTAACAAGTTAATGGATTGTGCTTAATTAATGAACCCTAATTTAACTAAGGTGATGCGGTCGTCCTCCTTCGCTAAACCGGTAAATGAATTAACCTTTCCTAAACCTTCTCGTTAAGACTACTAGTTGTTATTGAGTGATGCGGTCGTCCTCTCTCTAACACTTTCGTACTAAATTTAAAGGTAAAGTTCAGATTAATTATAAGAATTCATTAACTAAGAGGATTAAAACTAACGTCACAAACTACCCTAATTATGTACCCACATCCTACTTCTACGAGTTCATCCTAACCTAAGCATGCAAGGGTTTTAGCCGGACATGGTTGTAACAAACATAAAAGCAAACGAAGAAACTACGAACATAAACATAATGAATTGAACGAAGAAAATAAGAAACATGAACTAGGGTTTTTAAAGAAAATAAATACGAAGAACTGAAATTGAATTGATAAAAACGAAGTTTAAAGCGTTAAAAGTAATCGAGCTAATTAAAAGCAACTAAGAAAGAAAAGAAACTAAGAATTCGTATGCAAAACCTCAACAAAACGTAAAATAAAGCTTGCTCGTCTCCTTCCTCTCCAAAAACTAAGTCTAAAATTATTTCTAAAAGTCGGGGTTCTTTCAAAACGTGTTTGGAAGAGGTATATATAGGCACGGGTCAAAACGGGAGTTAATGGGCCGAAAATACGCATCCGGAGGCAAAAATCCACGGGCGCTCGAGCAAAACGCTCGAGCGGTCCCGCTCGAGCAGTGTAGCTCGAATGACACAATCGCTCGAGCGGTTCCGCTCGAGCTGGTCGAGCGATGAAATCATTCTGCATGTTTTGGGCGCTCGAGCGATTCGCTCGAGCGGTGGCGCTCGAGCTGCTCGAGCGCAAGAAAGTTTCTGTACGTTTAGGCGCTCGAGCAATGCACTCGAGCGGGGGCGCTCGACCTAGTCACTCGAGTGACTTCTAACTCCTCCCAAGTGATACTTTTCCTCGTCCGCACTAATACCAATCGTATTTCTTCAATATCTTCTCATCCGGGCATCCGTTTAAGTCGATTCAAAGTCCTACGAACTCCGTTTTTCGTCCTCTATTCACCTATGAGCATCAAAGAGACAAATTCATCAATGTGTAGAAATAATGCTCAATTGACTCTAAATACTCTATAAACTCGACCAAGATTGGGGTATTTCAAGCTACGAATCATGACAATTTCATGCCTAATCAACCCCCCCAAACTTACCATATTGCTTGTCCCCAAGCAATGAAATAATAAGTCAAGTGAAATTGTTAGGAATGAGTCAAAAAAAATCAATCATGCAAGCAAATGAACTCGAGCTTCAAAAGTCAATCACCCGTATACTCATTCACTTTCTTTTATCGTACTCATGCAACAATAATAAGAAACACCAAGGTCAAGCATGAATGTGCTCTCAACGATGTGTTTCACTCCCTCACAAGTGTATATCAATGATCATGGGACTCACTCAAACAATCAATCACACAAATTGGCAGCCATAGGCTTGTAAGTGCTCTCAACTCCGACCATACTCTAGAAATCAATGCCGAATCAAAAAGGACTTTTCTCAAGGTTGTAATGTAGGCTCTTTGGACAGGTGGGATAACAATATAAGGTAAAGTGACTAAAGTGAATGGAGAATAGAAAATCAACTTTTGCACTTCGAGATTAGGAACAGACTACTTCAAACATATTCACTCAACACTCTTTCAATTCCACTTCTCTCAACACTTCAAATTTTTTATTTCTCACTCTTTCACTTTTTTTTTCAATCATTTTTTTTTTCTCTTTTTTTTTTCGCACAAACACATGAGCTCATTTTTTTCTTTTTGCTCATTCTCAATTTTCTTTCTCTTTTTCCCACATCTCAAAACTTCATCACACCTTCTTCTCATATTCACTCAACAAACAACCTTTTCCTTTTTCAACTCAATTCACTCCCTTCACATTCACACTTTTCCTATTCTCCACTCAAATTGGGACAAAAAGGCTTAGGAATT
This sequence comes from Ballota nigra, assembly GCA_947034835.1. Lineage (NCBI taxonomy): Eukaryota > Viridiplantae > Streptophyta > Magnoliopsida > Lamiales > Lamiaceae > Ballota > Ballota nigra. The sequence continues at coordinate 59,873,477 of OX344725.1, forward strand.
AGAATAGTGTTCATATGTGCTAGCAAATAAAATAGGTTTTAGGCTCAAAGAGGCTAACAAGGGATCAATGTCATTGGTAAGGAAAATTTTGGCTAAGTGACTCAATAAAATCAAAGATGGCCTAAGATCACATTCGGCAATATCAAACTAGACACAATTAAGAAGCAAGAGCACATGCAAGTTCTAGCATCCTCTAAGGTGATGATTCACTCACAAACGAAGAGATTAAATCATGCATTAAAAATCTCATAAGGCTCAAAAGCTCACGGCTTTCACATCCATGCTAGTCCTAGTGCATTCTCACTCTCATCACACAAGTACTCAAAAGAAAACTCATAAGCATACGGGTTCTCTCCCTAATCAGCTCAAACTCAAACTCAAACACTCACACAAAAGAATTTCTAACTCACTCTTACAACTCACTCTACTCATCAAATCATACTCAAAGATAGCAATCAACAAGCATAAGATGATTGATAGGCATAAAATATGCAACAGCGAGTCAACTCAAAATCACCCCAAGGAGTATCTCAACAATCAATAACCAATCAAACTCAACTCAAAGATAAGGGCGTGCATGCATGTGCAATGTAACAAGAAACATAAAAATCTCCACCCCCCCAAACTTCGACCTTGCTAGAGGTCTAATTTTGGGGTTGTGGGTTACCTCAACCAAATAATTCCGTTTCTCTCACTAGCTTTGCACATTCCCTTGTCTCAAGTTGGTTCCTTCAATCTCCACTTCTTTGATACCTTTACTCCTTTAGAGACAAGCCTACAAGCAACGTACTCAAATACGAGGTTAAACATACGACTCAAAATACTCCCTAATAATATAAAAAGACACTAAAAATAAATGAAAGCAAATAAAAATGGGTTGCCTCCCATTCAGCGCTATTTTTAAGGTCCTCATGCCGGACCTAGCTCAAAGGAGCTTATGGGACATCATACTCAAATTTACCTCCCTTACTCTCATAAGAGTGGTGTTTGAACTCCTTTCCTTGATGCCCCACCATCATGAGCCCTTTTGCTTTTTTCTCATTCCCAAGTGTTATGGGTCTCAACTCCTTCTTACCTCTATCTGGAGGAGTCTTACTAAACAGTTTCTTGAGTTTGGACTTCTTCTTCTTAACTCCTCCTTTTCCCTCTAGCTGGACCACGTCCACTTTCTTCACCTCTTCATCCTTCAACTTCTTCACTTTATCCCTATCAAAATAATCAAGAACATAATGTTCATGGGTTAACTCAACAGGTGAAGGACTAACAATATCATGAATATGAGAAGGATTAGGGATAGAAAGCGTGTCTTCAACACGAGGATCAATTGCATCCATGCAATACAAGCTCTCGTCCTCCTTCGGGTGCTTCATGGCTTCATATAGGGAGATCTTCACTTCTTGATCATCGACCTTCAACGTGATCTTCCCATTCGCCACGTCTAGCACCATCCCCGCCGTAGCTAAGAACGGTCTTCCCAAGATCAGGGGCACGTGCTCATCTTCCTCCATCTCTAGCACTACAAAGTCGGCTGAAAAAATGTGATCTCCAACTCTCACTAGAACGTCTTCAACCACACCTTGAGGTCTAGTAATAGACCGGTCGGCAAGTTGAAGCGTCATCATTGTGGGTTGAAGTTCACCACCTTCCAACTTCTTGAAAAGCGACAAGGGCATGAGATTGATGCTTGCCCCTAAATCACATAGCGCTCCTTTCTTGATCCCGTTCCCAATATCACATAGGATCGTGAAGCTCCCGGGATCCTTCAGCTTTGGTGGGAGCGCCTTGTGCACTAATGCACTCACCTCGTGGTTCAGCTGCACCAACTTCGGCTCATCCACTCGCCGTCTTTTCGCAATCAAGTCCTTCAAAAACTTCGCATAGTGCGGCATCTGTTCCAAAGCATCATAAAAAGGAATGTTAATGTGAAGTTGTTTAAAAACATCAAGAAATTTTGCAAATTTTTCATCAAGCTTCTTTTTCATGAAGCGCTGTGGATACGGGACGAGTATCACAGATTTGGGTACCCCCCATTCATCCCTTTCTGTTTCTTTCACTTTATCCCTTGCTTCCTTTGCCTTTTTCCACTTAGGAACTCTCTCAACCTCCTCACTTTCCTTGCCCTTCTGGGACTCATCCATATCTCTATGCTTCTCAATCCCTTCACTTTCAATCCCCTTCTCAACTTCATCTCCTTTAGGCTCAATCTCTTCTTGGGGCGTCTCAGAATCAGCAGGCATCTGAGGACCGTCGTAGTTGGTTCCACTTCTTAGCTGGATCGCTTTGCACTGCTCTTTCGGGCTCCCCTCCGGCATTCTATTCACTGATTTTGCAATCTGGCTCATCTGAAGCTCTAAAGAGGTGAACCTTCGATTGTTCTCTTGTTGAGTTCTAGTCCACTCAACGTTCATCTTCTGGAGCTCTTGATCTCGATGATCGCCCTTCTTGTGCAGCTCCTTCACATCGTACTCCAAGGATGACAACCGCTTGCTCCCTTCCTCCACCTTCTGAAGGATCGCTCTCAACATCTCCTCGGTTGATGCACCGCCTTCTCCACCAGGAGGTTTAGACCCCGGATCAACACCTGCAGGAACAGTACTACCAGCTTTTGGGTTAGCATAAGAAAAATTATCATTCTTCCTCCATGTGTTTTGAGGAGGTTGCTGGCCTCCTTGATACCCTTGTGTGTTCCTCCATTGATTTTGATGCGGCTGTGGGCCTGGAAGTACAAATGGTTGGCCATAAGAAGGCCTTCCATACTGGTTTCCACCTTGGTAGCCATTCTGATTGTAATACAGACCTCCCATGTAATTGGCTACCTCTTGCTGCCCACTTGGTTGGTCTACTCTCTCATTCTCTACTGCATGCTCTCCACCCAAACTCTTTCCCAACTCGAGGTTGTTTATCTTCTCCATCATGGCCATCAATAGCCTTCTCGTTCCTTCTCCCTCTTCAACCTGATGCACCCTCTGAAAATCTGCATCTCCACTCCAAGCACCGGCATTCGTGACAATGTTGTCAACGATCTCTCTACACCTCTCTATGCCTTGATTGAGGAATGCTCCACCCGCACAAGCGTCTAAATGGTCTTGCCCCGCCTTGTTGGCACCACTATAGAAGAATGCCATAATGTCTCCCTCGTTGTACCCGTGCTGTGGGCACTCTATTAGCATGTTTGAGTATCTCTCCCACGCTTGGTGTAAATCCTCTCCAGACTTCTGGCGAAAGGACGAGATCTCAATTCTAGCCTTGATCGTCCTAGATGGAGGGTAGAATCGCTCGAGGAACAGACGCTCGAGCTCGGCCCAAGTGGTAATACCTCCCCGCGGGAGCGTATTATCGTACCACTCCTTGGCTATTCCCGTCAATGAGAATGGGAACAGCCTAAGCCTCTTGGCATCTTCAGACATGCCATTGTAATTGAATGTTGAGGCTATCATGAGAAAGCTCCTCAGATGTGTGTGAGGATTCTCCTTCCCGATCACCCCTTTGAACTGATTCTCGGTCAGCAGCTTTAAAATCCCTGGGGATATCGAGAAGTTGTTCGCCTCAACAGGAGGCAAAGCCACTCCATCATAGTACCGCTGTGGCTGCGCTGCGAACCTCCCTCGAATAGCAATATTGTGATCTACGTTCTGAGGAACGTGTTGAGGATTAGCAGCTGGTACAGGTACTTGTTGGGGTGGTGGTTGGTAAACAGGTGGTTGGTTGTAAACTGGTGGTGGATGATATGGATATGGTGGGTAAGGATAAGGTGGGTATGGGTAATGTTGGTATACTGGGTTGTTAAAAGGGTTATTTGGGTTTTGTGGGTAAGCAGGGTTGTTAGGAGGATTATGGACAAGGTTCTGAGCTGGATTCCCTACGTTTTGTGTATCCGGGTTTAGGCTCTGCCTATCCCCTAATGGAATTTGATTCTGGCTACCACTAACTCCAGTGCCTTCAACTCGGTCTACTGCCTGATTGAAATCGTTGGCAGCATCGTCCAACTCATTATTGATATCCATTGGTTCCTTTCCTAAGTCGGCAGCGTTCATCCTTCTCAAGAAGGCTCGGTTCCTTCTGGCTATTGTCTCAGGGTCCGCAGGTAATCTCTCTTCGCTCGTATTGCCTTGTGAGCGTGTTTTCATAAACCTGACACACTAGCAGAAGGGTCAAAACGCAACTGCCGATTGAATACAAATAAAAAAAATAAAAACAGAAAATAAATAACCCACTACTAACTACTAAGCTATCTACAAGTCCTATTCAAAAGCATATAACGCCATCCCCGGCAACGGCGCCATTGACTTGAAGCGACTACACTAGCTTCTACTAGTACCTACCCCGCAAGAGTACGGGTTCACTGTAGTATGGGCAAGTATAGGGACCAAGTATTATCGAACCCAAGAGATGGTGTATATGCGAATAGATCCCTGAAGATCTACGCGTCGTAGTTAATATGAGTGTAATGTTTTTGGTTTTTTTATAAAGATTAATTAAAAGACTAAAATAAACTAATTAACTAAAATACTAAAGCAATTAAATTAACTAAGGGTTGTGTTCTAATGAGAGATGGTGATGCTTAGGATAGGAATCCCTACGTATACTAACGGAGCAGGTACATAATCAAAGTAATCGTGACAAACAAGAATTAACCTAAGTATAAGAATGCAAGGTGAAAGCTCAAGATTCTAAACCCTAATACTTTACCCTAACACTCGACTTCACTAATCCACTAACAAGTTAATGGATTGTGCTTAATTAATGAGACCCTAATTTAACTAAGGTGATGCGGTCGTCCTCCTTCGCTAAACCGGTAAATGAATTAACCTTTCCTAAACCTTCTCGTTAAGACTACTAGTTGTTATTGAGTGATGCGGTCGTCCTCTCTCTAACACTTTCGTACTAAATTTAAAGGTAAAGTTCAGATTAATTATAAGAATTCATTAACTAAGAGGATTAAAACTAACGTCACAAACTACCCTAATTATGTACCCACATCCTACTTCTACGAGTTCATCCTAACCTAAGCATGCAAGGGTTTTAGCCGGACATGGTTGTAACAAACATAAAAGCAAACGAAGAAACTACGAACATAAACATAATGAATTGAACGAAGAAAATAAGAAACATGAACTAGGGTTTTTAAAGAAAATAAATACGAAGAACTGAAATTGAATTGATAAAAACGAAGTTTAAAGCGTTAAAAGTAATCGAGCTAATTAAAAGCAACTAAGAAAGAAAAGAAACTAAGAATTCGTATGCAAAACCTCAACAAAACGTAAAATAAAGCTTGCTCGTCTCCTTCCTCTCCAAAAACTAAGTCTAAAATTATTTCTAAAAGTCGGGGTTCTTTCAAAACGTGTTTGGAAGAGGTATATATAGGCACGGGTCGAAACGGGAGTTAATGGGCCGAAAATACGCATCCGGAGGCAAAAATCCACGGGCGCTCGAGCAAAATGCTCGAGCGGTCCCGCTCGAGCAGTGTAGCTCGAATGACACAATCGCTCGAGCGGTTCCGCTCGAGCTGGTCGAGCGATGAAATCATTCTGCATGTTTTGGGCGCTCGAGCGATTCGCTCGAGCGGTGGCGCTCGAGCTGCTCGAGCGCAAGAAAGTTTCTGTACGTTTAGGCGCTCGAGCAATGCGCTCGAGCGGGGGCGCTCGACCTAGTCACTCGAGTGACTTCTAACTCCTCCCAAGTGATACTTTTCCTCGTCCGCACTAATACCAATCGTATTTCTTCAATATCTTCTCATCCGGGCATCCGTTTGAGTCGATTCAAAGTCCTACGAACTCCGTTTTTCGTCCTCTATTCACCTATGAGCATCAAAGAGACAAATTCATCAAATGTGTAGAAATAATGCTCAATTGACTCTAAATACTCTATAAACTCGACCAAGATTGGGGTATTTCAAGCTACGAATCATGACAATTTCATGCCTAATCAGGTGCCATCAACCTCTTCTGGTGCAGATATTCCCCTTCCAAACACCTCCACTTCCCAAATTCCAATCCCACCCTCTGTACCAGAGATCCCAACTTCTTCTGGTGCAGAGCAACCCATTCCTTCCACCTCCACCTCTCAATATCCTAACCCTCCCCAATCCCATACAGACCAGGACCCAACCATTTCTATGGCTCTGGGATTCCCTGCCCCTCCCCCTTCTCCCACCTGTTTAACAAGCGATGATAGTGAAGATGAGGAAGCTTCACTTGAGCCTGCTAACTTAGCACCTTCCTCCTCTGCCTCTGGGCCCAAACCCTTCACTTTCTCATCTGCAGATATGGGTCCTATTAGGCAGAGTATGAGTGTAAGTGCTCAGCTCTGGCTAAGAGAGCATTTCCCAGTTTTTCTGGAGCACTTACCACTTCTGGCAGAGTTGACTGATGCCAAGGTCTGGAGCAAGGCCAGACTTGAAGATGTGGAGGACCTTATGCTGTTGCTTGAGGAAATGGGTCCCTCCAACTTCACTGCTTGGGAGATTGAGCTGAAGAAGAAGATGAATATTCAGAACCCAGCTGAGCTGGAGACCCCTGGTGCAGCCAAGATCTTGATTCGCACCCTGCTCATCCAGAGAGGGGTAATGCTCACTCCTGAGGGCTCATCTTACAAGTTTGGGCCTCACTTTGTCTTCCCTCCAGAGCTGTACTCAGACGAGGAAGATTTTGATATGTCTCCTACCGTGCTCCAGAAGATGAAGATGTTCTTTAATGAACAGATCATGCAGATAGGGCGCTTCTCTAAAGCAATTCAACACATGGCCCCTGCTATGATAGAGCACCAGATTCGGCAGAAGAGGAGGACTTTCCTTAAGCAAATCAAGTCTACTCTGGCTGAAGTCAAGGCCTCATTCAAGGCAAATGGCCTATTTGTCAAGCTGGATGTTATGCACAGCCAGAAGCAGCTCCAGGAGCACGTGCTGGAGCAGATGAGGCCAGTCTCTGTGCTGAAGGTTGAGATGGCCAGTCAGATGATCCAGACTGCTAAGCTGAAGGACTCCCTCCAGGAGATGTTAGAGAAGCAGGAAAGGCTTGTTGCTGAATCAAAAGCCTACCTGGAGGAGGCAAAGCAGCTGCGTGATCTTCACTCTTCCTCCAACACTGCCTTGCCTGATCTTATAAGGTAGGTAGTGGAGCCCCTCCTTGCTAAAGTTAAAAAGGGGGAAGAGAAGGCCAGAACTGATCTGGCGAAGACCACCAACGAGACACTCTTTAGCCATGGTGCTCGTCTGGACCTGCTGGAGAACACATTGGCCCAGGCAGAGCTGCAGAAGAAGAAGAAAGAAGAGTTCAAATCACTTACCATGGCTAAGCAACTTGCTGCAGAAGAGGAGTCTGAAGCAGAGCAGGATTCTGCTACCATTCCAGGTCCTGCTAAGAGGAAGATCAGGAAAGTCAAGAAAAGCTTCCTTGAGACTGTTGTTGAAGAAGCACAGATGAGATATAAGGAAGAGACTTCAGAGGAGAAGCAGGCAAGGATCAGAAAGAACATAGATGAAGAGCAGAGGCTCAGATATGTTAGGAGGCAAAATAAGAAGAGCAGAGAAGATGGTGTTCCTTCTGGTGCAAGTGGATCTAGTCAGAGGAGGAAAGCTCCTATTGAGGTGATGAACATTCTGCCTCTCAGGACAGAAGGGTCTTTTGACTCTACTGTGCCTGTGCCCTTGATTGAGAAATGGAAGGAGGCAAAGACTCTCTGGTTTATTCAACATTATATCCAGAGGCCAGCACCAGAGGATGATGAGCTGATCAACAGAACCTTTCACTCCTGGATGCAAGCTTATGATGCAGAGTTGTACAAGCAATTGATGGACTCTACCATTGAGTTCAACCTGGAGGTGACTGCTCCTGAGTTTACTTATCTCAACACTCCCATGGTAGGAGACCAGGTTGATTGGGCTGAGCTGAAGAGATTGTACAAGACAAAGGTGTTGGTCAACTTCACTCCAACATCTTCTGCAGAGTTGAAGGCCGTCCAGGATAGGTTCCTTGACTGGTTTCTTGTGCCCAAGGAAAACAAGAGATATGCATAGAATAGGACTCTGAACTTCAATGTAACTTGTAATCATCTTGTCCTCATTATTAATGAAAATATCATATCTTCTCTGTTCAAAAGACAACCTCTTGTTGTCTTAATTGTTTGCCTGATAAGATCTATTCTAAGGTCTTGTCCTTTATTGTTTTCTAGCTTAAGTTTTATGTTTTGATCAGTTCTGGTAGTGTTTTAACTTCATCAAAAAGGGGGAAATTGTTAGGATAAAAGTTGTATAGTTTTTGTTGGTCCCAAAATGGTTATCCAGCGGAAAGCGTTTTGAGTTTATTTTTAATGAAAACCCAATTTATAAATTAAGTACTAAAATTGAAATGTAGAAATCTAAATTGCAGAAAAGTAGAAAACACCGGAATTTATAGTGGTTCGGATATAACGATCCTACGTCCACTCTCCCTTTCTCCAAAGGGGACTTTCTCTCTCTCCAACTAACTAACTCACGAACCACTGGAATTTGGAAGTACCAGCTCCTTCGTACAACAACTTACAACAACCTTTCAAGATGAACAGGTTAATTATAAGATCCAACTGAAACTCCTAAAGAGTGTATAAACGTTAATGAACAAGGTGAGTGTTTGGAAGAGTTCGTGTGTTCTTGGTGTGCTCTAGCGCGACTCTTGTGTCTAATGAACTAATCCAAGCACTCCTATTTATAGTTGTAGGATTAACTAGCCGTTGGAAGCTAGAAATTCAAACAACCATAATTGGAGGGATATAATCAATCAAAGATTGATTATATGATTGATTAGTTGACTTCAATCAAGCAATCAATCAAATCCTCCTATCAGTTGACTATCCAGATTGCCTCTTCTCCATCATGATCTCCAAAATCTCCTTGTCTCCAGATTACACGCTGCCTCTAAGTGGGTGAACTAATCTGTCTCTCTCATCTGGTCAGGACTCGTCTGGTCTGGGGTCTTCTGGTCAGGTCTGGTCTGGTCAGGTAACACTTCTGCTCTGAACCTCATCTGGAAGAGGTCTTCTGGTGACTCCTCTGGCAGACTCCTCTGGTCAGACTCCTCTGGTCAGACTCCTCTGGCAGACTCCTCTGGTCAGACTCCTCTGGCAGACTCCTCTGGTCAGACTCCTCTGATCCTCTGGTCAGAGCTCATCTGGTCCATTCCTCATCTGGTCACCTCCTCTGATCAGACTCCTCTGGTCACCTCTCATCTGGTCACCTCCTCTGATCAGACTCCTCTGGTCTACCCATATTTCTTCCCCCTTAACCAAAGACCTATTCTAGACCAAGACTAAGCTGTAGCTGACTAACAGGTTCAGCTAGTCCTATTATAAGTTCTTTGTTTTAACATCTTCAAAACATCTAATCTATATCCTAACAATTTCCCCCTTTTTGATGATGTTAAAACTGAAAGAACTGAAATAAAACAAGACAAGAAAATATTGAAATAACAAATAGAGATTCTAGCAGGCTGGGTCAACTGATCTTCCCCCTCAAAGTATGCTCAGCTGATATTGGGGCAAAACATCAGCTGGTCTTCTTGTGTATCTGCAGGCAATCAACTTTTTGGTACCCTACTGGGTCCAGGGGGGTTAGCACAATTTTTAGGAAGCCACAAGAATAGATCATCCCTTTTTTAATCAGGTGATCTTATCTTTCTTCCATACATATCCACAAAAACACACTGAACATAAGAAGCTTCGACATGGTTATTTCTTCTAGAGGTTCTTCTTCTCTTATGAGTTTGTCCAGTAGAAGAAGTAACTTGTCTTAAAGCAACAGACTTGAAATTCTTTTGATAAGGATAAGTTTTACTAGAACCATCAAAGGTTCCAGCTGGTCTGGCAGATGACTTGAAAGTCCTCTGCAGGTGAGTAGGAGTCATCTGGTTCTGCTTCTTTTGAGAAGATCCAGATTGTCTTCTACTCTGCTGGCCTGGCTGAGGTATTTTATTCTGGGTATAACCCTTCTTAAAATTCCTCCTCTGCCTTTTGGGTTTTTGAGTTTCAGTACTCATCTGCCCATTAGGCTGAGTTGCCTGGTCAGCTGACCTCTTGCCTTTATCAATAAAATTTCTAGGCTGTTCTTCTTTCTGAACATGTGAGGATTCAGGTTTGGAATAACCAAGGCCTGTCTTATCATGCTCTCTTTGAGATGAGGCAGCTATGTGTGACACAGCATTGCTTGCTGTAGTCAGCTGCTCCAGTCTCATTTTGAGCTTGTCCTCACTTTCTCTTACAATTTTGTTTTGATGGAAGAGTTCATCAAACTTAGCTGTTAGCAGGTTATATTCATTGTCTTTCTCAATGTTTTCAGCAACCAACCTTTCTATCAGCTTAACTTGTTCAATACACCTGGTTGTCAAGTCAGAAGACTCTTCAACTAGTGTATGATTTTGTTCAGCTGGTAGATTAGCTGAGTTGCCTAAACATTGTGAAAGCTTCTGATTTTCTGCTTTTAGCTTTGAGTTCTCATCTTCCAATTTTTGACAAAGTTGTATAGATTTTTGGAGATCTAATAGCATCTTCTGCATATCAGACTCCTCTGATTGTCCAGAACAAGAAGAAGATGAAAAGGAAGAGGGAGTTCGATTACATATCTCGTCTGTCACCAGACATATCTCTTCGTCTGGTCCAAAATTTGATGATGAACCAGAAGTGGATACCTCTTCTTCCTCATCTGCGAAGCTCCTTTTGGAGTAGCTCCTAGTGTTTCTTTTACTGCTTCTCTTCGAGCCCATTTCTGCAACAATTGTTAGCACAACAAATATTTGGATTTTCAAAAAAAAATGGATCTGCCCTGGTGACCACCGAGATGATTTCAAAACAGTGGTCTGTAGGACACACTGCTCTGATACCACTTGTTGGTCCCAAAATGGTTATCCAGCGGAAAGCGTTTTGAGTTTATTTTTAATGAAAACCCAATTTATAAATTAAGTACTAAAATTGAAATGCAGAAATCTAAATTGCAGAAAAGTAGAAAACACCGGAATTTATAGTGTTCGGATATAACGATCCTACGTCCACTCTCTCTTTCTCCAAAGGGCACTTTCTCTCTCTCCAACCAACTAACTCACGAACCACTGGAATTTGGAAGTACCAGCTCCTTCGTACAACAACTTACAACAACCTTTCAAGATGAACAGGTTAATTATAAGATCCAACTGAAACTCCTAAAGAGTGTATAAACGTTAATGAACAAGGTGAGTGTTTGGAAGAGTTCGTGTGTTCTTGGTGTGCTCTCGCGCGACTCTTGTGTCTAATGAACTAATCCAAGCACTCCTATTTATAGTTGTAGGATTAACTAGCCGTTGGAAGCTAGAAATTCAAACAACCATAATTGGAGGGATATAATCAGTCAAAGATTGATTATATGATTGATTAGTTGACTTCAATCAAGCAATCAATCAAATCCTCCTATCAGTTGACTATCCAGATTGCCTCTTCTCCATCATGATCTCCAAAATCTCCTTGTCTCCAGATTACACGCAGCCTCTAAGTGGGTGAACTAATCTGTCTCTCTCATCTGGTCAGGACTCGTCTGGTCTGGGGTCTTCTGGTCAGGTCTGGTCTGGTCAGGTAACACTTCTGCTCTGAACCTCATCTGGAAGAGGTCTTCTGGTGACTCCTCTGGCAGACTCCTCTGGTCAGACTCCTCTGGCAGACTCCTCTGGTCAGACTCCTCTGGTCCTCTGGTCAGAGCTCATCTGGTCCATTCCTCATCTGGTCACCTCCTCTGATCAGACTCCTCTGGTCACCTCTCATCTGGTCACCTCCTCTGATCAGACTCCTCTGGTCTACCCATATTTCTTCCCCCTTAACCAAAGACCTATTCTAGACCAAGACTAATCTGTAGCCGACTAACAGGTTCAGCTAGTCCTATTATAAGTTCTTTGTTTTAACATCTTCAAAACATCTAATCTATATCCTAACAGTTTTGATGAGTTAAAACAAACCAGAAGATGTAATAGGACCATCTGGACCTGTTAGCCAGATGATGATCTAGATTAGGACTTAGTCTAGGGGGAACTGCCAGACCAGAAGACTTCACCAGAAGAGTCGCCAGAAGACCCCACCAGAGGACTTCACCAGAGGACTCCACCAGAAGACTTCACCAGATGAGATCTGACCAGAGGCAAAGGACCTTCCCCAGACCAGACGAGTCTGGTAGAACAAAATATGCTCAGTTTGATCCCCTATTTCTACTGAGTAATCTGGTTGTTAACCAGATCAGGACCAGAAGACACCGAGTTTGTCTGGTGTCTGGTCTTGCCTTCTCTGGAGAGAACCAGAGTTAGGCAGAGGAAGCATTTGACCGTTGGTGATTCAAATCAAGTCAACAAGATCGGATTGGAAAGTATTTGAAGATAATCAATTCAAGGATCCCACCAACCCAATCAATCAATTAGGGAATTGATTGATTGAGGCTTCCTTAAATAGAGGATCTGATTGGATTAGCTCTCCAACGGCTAACCCTAATCTGCTCTATAAATACAAGAGTGAAATCACAAGAAAAAGCTCTAGAGAGACCCTACGCGCATAAGTCACAATCCAAGCTTTTGTTAATCACTCTTAGCACTCTTATTGTTCACATTATATATCTACTCTTAAGGAGTTGATGGACCTCAACCTGTTCATCTACAAGATAAGGTTGAAGGCTGTTGATCTTTAGATCGAAGTTAGAGCTAAAGAGTTTGTAAGAAGGAACTGGTACTTCACAATTCCAGTAAGTAAGTTGGCTGTTGGTTGGATAGTAAGACCCCTTTGATTAAGGGAGAGTGGACGTAGGATATTCAGATCCGAACCACTATACATCCGGTCTTATTTAATATTTTCTGCATTTAAATTCCTGCTTTTCATAGTCTGCTCTTGTAAGAAGAAGTTGCCTAAGACATTTAACTTAAGCTTCCGCAATTTATCAATCCAGTGGGACCAACAAGATTTTCTCTCCCCTATTCCATATGATAATTTCGAAATTCCCCTCTCCTATAAGTAGGAGATGATTATTTCATCTCAAGTTTAACAGTTACATAATTCCATGTGTTGGAAAAATCAAGAGCAAAAAATATTTTTCTTTTCCTTGGTTATTAAATTGCTTGAAAGCACTTCCCACCAGTGATCAAGCGAGGCGAAAGAGAAATACTTGAGAATGTCTTTTGATTGGTAGCACGTCCCGTGATAATCAAATGTCATATCTACAAGATATACGTAGTCACATAATCTCTTAGTTTTCCACCATAAATTTTATGTGAATTAATTCAACTTGCATGATGATAAAATTGTTGTTGGAATTATTATTTGAATTAATTAGGATCAATTCATGCTAGTAATAATTATTGAATTCGTATTTAAATTTCATCCCGAATAGTTTCCGGGCACCGCTATTTTCCCAACACTAACGGAGTGACTAAAATTGATTAAAAAAATATACTTCAGTGACTACTTTCGATGAAGGCTGAAACTCAGTGACTAAAAATAAAATTGAGGTAAATTTTGGTGACTAAAAATAATATGGAAAAATTGGTTTTTTTTGTCCTGTAAGTTTGGTTAACTTTTTTTTCGTCCTCTAACTTTTGACTTTATTTTTTAGTCCGATAACTTAAAAAAAATTAACATTTTCATCCTAAAACCGGCTACCGAAGGTCACCCAACCGGTGACGCTGACGTGACACAATTTTTTATTTTTTTTAAATTTTATTATAATATATTTAATATATATTAAAATTAAATTAAAAATCATATAAAATATTAATTTAAAAATCAACCCCCCCTCACCCCCCCCCCACCCCCAAACACGAACTACCCCGCACCCATCCCTCGCCCCACTCTCCAAAGCAGAGCAATAATTCAAGCAATTCACTGGAAATTTATCGCTGCTAATAATTCAAGCAATTCAACCAATTTGTGCGGGATTTCGAAGCATCGGAAGGCTCATTTATCGCTGGAAATTTGTTCGCCGCCCCTCCCCCTACACGCCGCCCACCTTCCGCCGGAAAAGCTTGAAGCTTGAAGCAATTCGCCGGAAACGACATCGGAGCACTGCGAGAAGAGAGAGGAGATACGATTATACGGTGGATTTGATCGGAAATGGCATAAAACATAGGGCTATTGTTGTATTCGTCATCGAATTTTGGGATCCTCGATGTCGCAAATAACTTCTTACAGGTTCGAAATTGAAATTCCCCCAAATTCATCATCCAATTGCATATTTTTCCTATTAATTGAGTTCAATTTTTGATAATTTGCAGGGGCCGATAAGGGCACTGTTGGCAGATTTGTCCGGCGAACGACGCCACCGCCAGGGTACCCTTCCTCCACCTTGGTCCTCCGCGGGCAGGAGGCGCTAACCCTCTCCTTCATCGGGATGGACTACGGCGCCACCAAATTCAACGTCCGCATCACCGACGCGATGAGCTGCTGCGATGCCATCGGAATCCGTACCAGCCACGAGCTGGAGGGCCCCATGATCGATTTTAGGAGAGTGATGATGGATTTTAATTTAATTTAATTTAATTGGGGTGGGGGAGTGGGGGGGGGGGTAACCGTGTTTTGGGGGGTGGGGTGGCGACGGCGGTGGACGATGGTGGAGTCCGGACTGAGCGGCGGCAGAGGGGTGTTTGTTGCTGGGGGAAGGGGGTTGTTCTGGCCAAGGTTGAAAATATCGGTTCGATGGATATATCGAGACCTTAAATTTGTGGAAATATCGATGGATATATCGATATCGGTAAATTTTTAAAAAATTATAAAAATTTAATAACAAACTTTTAATACATAAAATTTACAATAGAATTTTACCATATTTTACATTTGTGATATTTAACAAAATTATGAATATTTTCTCGATATTTTTCAATACTTTTTCGATATTTCTCGATTCTTTTTCGATATTTACCGATATTTGATCGATTTTATGCTCAATTTGCACAAAAATATAGTCGAAATTAATTTTATATACTGATATTTATCGATTTTTTAACGGATACTATGGAAATATTAGTATAATTTTGAAAAAAATAAGTCAATAAAAGTTATTGATTGCAGGATAGAAAATTAGTAAAAGAAAAAAATAATTATAGGAGTGAAAATAATTAATCAAAATTAATAATAATTACTTTATTTAAGAAAAGAAATAATATAATTAATTATTATTTTTATACTTGCTAACCACCATAACTATTTTTTCCATTGATAAATTCTCAACCAAGCCACCAAGACCCATAATTAGTTAAATATACTTCAAGAATTGACTTTGCAAATTATATAATTATTTATCAATGTTTAATTTATAGAAGGTGCCGGTTTCTCATATGACTTATCCAGCTTATGGATTTATTCAATAAGCAGTAAGATTCAGATCCTTAAATCTGTTTATATCTATTAATTAACGCAAAAAATGTTGTCTTTTAATTAAGATTTCGAAGTATGGGTGGACACCTGTAACTTGCCCGGTCTAAAAATTGGATTTGGTTAGAGAATTTGAGACTAAATCTGATAAAATATTAACTTAGAGACTAGATCTATTTTTTCATAAAATTATGTGACGATTCATGATTTAAACTCTTCATAAACCAATCATTCTAGTGTCAATTAATGTGTATTGATTTATGTGGGCATTTTTTTCTCTCTCTCTCTAAATAGCTTATCAAATTAGTAATCACTTTGAGCTCTTTCGACGTATTGTCTGCAATTTATTTTATATTTGAGGTCTGTGTATGTACATACAATGAATACATGAGGGAAAGCATGAAACCGTGTCACGACAACAGTTAAAAACAAATTAGACTACTTTGTCAAATTATATAGAAACTGGACCATAAATGTTTTGTCATATAATTTACATTTAAAAATGCCTAATAATTCGACAGTCTAATCCGATGAAGCCTGGGAAATCATATTAGTAATTAATTATTAATACCAAGCTGGGTGGTGGGAGAAAAGTCGATCTGAATTTGTTGCCAGGCTTAATTACCATCATGGCAGCATCAGTGGTCATACTATTGAAGAGAAGGTCTGAAACTGAAAGTCGATTTTGATAACCCTCATCATTTGCCAGTTGATCAGCAAGCTGGGCAAGTTGCATATCGATTGACAAGACGTTTTAGAAAGTTAACAAGAGTGTTTGAAATACGATCACGAATTTGGGTAAAGTTGGCATCGGGGAAAATTAAAGGGTAATGACAATGTTTGAAACTCGTCGGGATTGGAAAGGTTGGTGGATACGCTCTGTGCCAAACATTCTGGGGTGGTGATAATGATGGAAACTCTACTGCTAATTCTCATCTTGGTTAATTTGTTGAGAAAATAATTTAGTGAGTTTGATATATATAATATTGGAGAAATTAATAATGGTAGTATTTATAAACTTCAAAAGGCTTACCAACGTTGCTTGGTGATGACCATGCATGTGTGTTGGCTAACAAATAAAATTCATTGTTGGTGGGGGAATATGATTCAAATACGTTTTTGAGTGGAACATCGCCTTACACAAAAATATTTATCAGTATGGGTGGATTAAAGAATAGCACTCATTGTTGGCTAGTTGTACTTAATTTGAGTTATTTAATAAAAATAAGAATGAAAATTAATTTATTTTTTCTTTCTATTGGAGGTGGAATTGTTCTTAATTTTTTTTTTCAAAAAAAAGGTCAAGAAAAGTTTATTCATAAATCAAAATGAATGGTGACGTAGATAAGTATCGAAGAATAACGATGCTGGGATAGTGTCATTAAATTTTTTTTATTAATCACCAAAATTACTTTTTTTTTTTTTTAAATTACCAACCAAGCCTTAATTAGTGCAAATATTCTTGACTTTGCTAAATAATTATTTGTCAATGTTGGAGTATAAATAGTACTCCCTCCGTCCCCTCTTAAACTTCATAGGTTGGGTGACACAAATTTTAAGAAAAACTGTTTTATTGACTTTTTCAACCAATGGGTTAAGAGTATTTTGAATTAAAGTGGGTATTGTGAGTGTGTTTTATTTCCTTATTTGGGGTGTGAAATTTATTGTGGGACGTCTCAAATAGGAAAGTGTGAAGTTTGAGATGGAGGGAGTATTTAATTTATCCATCTTAATTGGCTTATTCAATAAAAAGTAAGGCCCAGATCCTTAAATATGTTTTTAAGTATTAATTAATGTGCAAAATGTTGTCTTTTAATTAAACTTTTCAATGGATACATGTAACTTGCCCTATCTTTTAGATAAAAAAAATTAGCATTTGGTACTGACATAATGTTTAATTGAAGATGTATATTGAATAAAATTGAATTTCGCAAGTTACCCTCAAACCACAGAAATCTGAAATATAATTACAAAAAAATACAAGAAAAGAACAGAAAGTAAGAAATTTGAAAAACATATCAGGGGTTGGAGAAAAATACGAAGATAAGGAATAAGTGTAGGATAATACAATATCAAACAACTTTTTATAAATTGATACAAAATTTATCACATCTCAGCTTAATCTGTTGAGTTGAATTTGGCAAGAGAAGCAATCAAGGAATGCGAATGTTGATTTTGGGGACAGCAACTTCGGTTAGAAGGTCGGTAAGATTGGATAAAATTTGATCAGAAAGTTGGGTAAGCTGAATTTGGCTAGTGTTGGAATTGGGAATGGTAGTGAGCCTGTCTAAAATTCTAGTAGAAATTGTGGCAGCTCGTGTAAAAGTAAGAAAACCGTTTAGCATTTTATAGAGGTCACTTGCAACTTGAATACGAAGTCCGGCAAGTAGAGTTTGGCTAAATGGTACACGATTGTTTTTCAGAACGGCAAGAGCGTTTGAAAGTAGAGCAAGAATGTCCTCCCTGTGAATAATTGGAGGGGTGGTGGACGCGCTCTGTAACAGGCGGCGCGTGGCTTCACATTCTTGGTTGACGGCAAAGGTCACCGTCAGAATGAAAATGATGGCCACTCTACTTCTTGTCATGATGAATGTGGAGATAATTAACGAGTTGTTATTAATTTGTGATGAATGTGAGGGAGGGGTATTTATAAGCTTCAAATTAACTTTGCTTTGTGTTGATCAATTATTTCAAAAAGAATTAATTATACAATTTGACTTTTTGCAAATTAAAATATTAAACACAAGCTCTTTATATATTCAGCGCATATCTTTATAATTAAATTTTTAAATAAATTAAATGAGTGGTCATTCGTGAATATTGACCTCTTTTTAAGCATCTGCAAATTATTCTATGTATACTAATTAATAAACAATAAATACTGTGTAAACTCAAAATAAAATGAACGAATATGAAATGTACAATATCAACCAGGTATGTTGTCCAATCGTAATTCAGATCATTCATGTCAAATATAATTTACATTTGTGAATGCTTAATTAATATCTGCCGGTCCAATAATCCAGCAAATTAACATATTATTACAAAACAAAAAATATATATTAGAAATAAACTTTAGTGACAGGATCTATTATTAAAGATTGTTTTCTGTTATTAAAGATTTTTAACTAAAGAAGCAATAATAATAGATCATGACAGAATTATTGTCGATCAATTTTCTTATAGCGAAGGAAGTTGGTGAGATATATTAGAAAGTTGTGCAATTTGATGAAATTGGCTATAATCGGTGCGGAGTAGGGCAAAGATATTATCTGAAATTTGCCTAGGAAATTCGAGAAATATAGATTTGATAGTGAAGGCTTTTTCAGGGTTTTGCTTGAGAAATGTTGTTATATGGCAATTTTTTGTGTGGTGGTAAGGCTAGGCTAGGATCGGTAAGGAATTGGTGCATTTGAGAAAGTTGGGGAATTATCGTTTGGTCAACCTCGGATTTGGTAATGGTTACAAGGATTTCACTGATAATGTTATAAGAAAGTAGTTGGGCAATTTGAGATTGGATAATGTTGGGATCGGTTACTGAGATTACTTGGAATTTGATTAGCAAGAAGGTTTAAGATAGCACGAGTTGGGGGAAGATTGGTTGGGCAATATTGAGGTTTGTTGCAAGTTGCGCGTGGCTTCACACTCTTGGGTGGTGACTATTACTATCACGAAAAGAATGAAGATGATGCTATTTTTCATGACAATCAGTGTAGTTAATTAAGTTGGACAAGACGAATTAATTTGACGATGATATAGAGAAGTAACGGTATCATAGTACGTATTTTGTAAGCTTCAAAAGGCTTATCAACCTTGCTTAGTGTGATCATGTTGGGATTAAGAAATTGAATTGGACTTCTTTTTTTTATATATAATTTGACTTTTTTCAAATTTAAATAATGCATCAAGGATCGAAGTTAATTTAATTATTCTCGAATGATGATTTGCCATCGGACTAATGTGGGGTTAATTATTAAATTGACGTTACTCTTTCTTACTTTTCAGAAAGTACCAATATTGAGACTGATGTTGAAATTTCCTGTACCAGGAAAGCACAAATGAGTTATATTTACAGAGACAATTCAAATGGACGTTCTATATCGAAATTATATATATCCCGAATATCTAATTTACTTTAGGGAGAAAAGCAAAATTGCCCTTTTTCGTATGGGCAACATGTTTTTTGCCCTACTTTTTTAAAAAAATATTTTTTGCCCAAAAAATGTAGGCAAAACAGTTAGCAAAGGGTTGACACTCATGCCAACCTGTGTGCCAACCAGGTTGCCAATATTTTTCGGGCAAGAAACATTTTTTTTATAAAAGAGGGTAAAAAACAAGTGCCCCCTAAATTTTGAGTAATTTTGTGTATTTTCTCTTTATTTTATTATATTATCAACTAGGTGGTCACTGGTGTTTGCCAAATTCGTTTATGCACAAATTGAACCACTCGCAAGTGAACGAGTTCGTTGTATTAAGGCTATGACCAAGTTAAAATTATCGAACCCACGAGAGGTGGGAAGTGTTCTTAGGAAATAATTTCAAAATTGACATGAAGTTGCAAATAAAAGTTTTCCGGGTTTTGATTACGCTACTAGACAAGTGAATTAAAAGCGAGCAAACTAACAAACAAGAAACAAAATCTAACTAACTTCGAATCGACGAAGTGCAAGGGGAAGAGAGATGCTTAGGATGTTTTCCACCTAGTGAAACTTAAGTAGGATTGCCAAGCCAATTCTATGCGTCAATTTGGACTTACTAGGGGACCTCACTAATTACTTAAACAACTATTCAAGCAATTAGTGTCTATTGATGGAGATTCTCTACGATTAATTCTCTCTCGACGAATTAAACGTAAAATAAACGCATTCATTTATCAATCTCACACTCATTCATCTAAACATGCTCATGTAACTCTCGTCTACGCTAAACATGCATCGAAAAATAAGCTACAAGAGATCAACAAACAAAGCTCAATACAAATCCATCAATAAAAGCAAAATCCAAATATCAACATAAAATAGGCAAGAGCAATCCCCACTCAAGAATTCACATGGTTTCAAACATCCAAAGCATCAAAACACTTAGCTCATGATTTTAAAATGAAAAACCATAGCTAAACAAGAGTACAATAATAAACCCATAACTAAATAGAAATTAAATTGCAATATAAAGGAAAGAAATCACCTCTTGGGTTTACAAATGTATGAAACTTCAACCAATTCTTCACTCTTACTTGAAATTGAAAGCTAATTCTATGAAAATTGAAAATCTAAAGCTAGGGCTAATCTAATTAATGAGAAAATTTGTGTGAGTGGGTGTTTCCATGGTGAAGTGTGTGTTTGTGTGTTGCATACCCTAAAAATCTGAAAATGTGGGTATAAATATTGGGGGAAGAAAGCTTGAGACGAAATTGCAAAAGAGCCCCTAAAAAATAATCAATTTTCGAAAAATCCAAAAAAATTGTGCGCAACTCGACCGAGTGGCTCGGTCGAGTACGCTTTTAAAAGTCGTTTTCACTTTCTCGCCCCAGGCTACTCGAGCGAGTAGTACGACTCGAGCGGTTGGCTCGGTCGAGTAGCAAAATTCGTCCGAGTGTTCTGCATAAACCGACATTGACTCGCGCGAGTCGTGCAACTCGACCCACGCACTCGGTCGAGTGCGCTTTTTAAAAGCGCTCCCGCTTTCTTCCAGGCTACTCGAGCGAGTAGCTCGACTCGAGCGGTTGGCTCGGTCGAGTAGCCTGTGTTGCTGCCGACTTTCATCCTTTGGGCAAACACCTTGGGCTTTTCTCCTTTTCCTCCAATTGGGCCAACATCTTGGGCCTCTTTTGCTAATTAAAATCATCTCGGCTCAATTCCTCTTTTCTCCTACAATATTCTCGTTTTCTTCTCGACTTTTCTCCTCGCTCGACCTCATAAAATTATAGGCTCGTATTTTCTTCTAAAAAATATTCAATTTCCTGCAAAAATAATAAAAATGCCTTTCTCGACAATTAAGCACAAATGGTCAAATTAATGTAAATAATTACAAGAAATTCAATAAAATTAGCAAATTAAATGCACAAATTTCGAGCAAAAATCACACTAATCACCCCCCCAAACTTAAAGTGTTGCTCGTCCCCGAGCAACGAAAAAGATAAACAAGTGGGAGGATTGCGAGAAATAAGTGTCAAAAAGAATAAATAGCAATTGTCAAATTCCTTCAATCAAATCAAGCTCTTAAGTACCAAAAATCAACTAGCAAGTTCACAAGTCATGTTCAAATCAATGCAAGATCAAGTGCTTAATTCACAATTTTCCTCTCAAGTAAGTGTTTCACTCATCACTCAAAAGTGTATCAAGGCATGTAAACTTTCAACAATCGATTCATACAAGTGCACTACCATAAGCTTGACAATCATCTAAATTCTCCACTACTTTCTAAGTGATCAATCAAAGAATCAATGAGGACTTTGCATTTGGTTGTAATGTTGGGCTCTTTGGTTAAGGTGGGGAATTTTTGGGAAAAAGTGACTCGTAAACTAGTGGAGCGAGAAATAAAGACGCATAGACACATCTAAAATTCTCAAGACAAAGTTGCAAGTGATCAAGTTGCAACTCTAATTTTCAAACTCCAACAATTTGCTAATTCTCATTTTTCAAGCACATTCTCACCATTAACCATCAAACACCTCTTTTGAACTTGTAACTCTACCAAATTCTTGTACACAAGAGAGTTTTCTCACAATTTTTTTCCTTTTTACAAACCAACTCAATCTTTTCTCGTACAATTTTTTTTCAACTCATTTTTTTCTCTTTTTCACTCTTTCACTTTCACACAAACTCATCAACCAAATTCACATTTAAGCTCAATTCAACCTTACTACCCCCATTCAAGCTCCACTAGTTCATAGGGACAAATTAGGCTCACGAAATGGATAATTAGGCTAAATTTGTAGGTTGCCAAGAAAAATAGGTCATAAGGCTCAAAGGGCTAACTACGGAAAAATTTCATTTGGTATGGAAAATTTGGCTAAGTGACTTTTCAAATCAAAGATGGCCTCATATCATTTTCAAAGATTTCACACTCAATGTAGCCTCAAACAAGACAATTGGCAAGTTCTAGAGCACACAAGCATGAACGATACTCACAAGAAAGAATTTAGACCCAAAATATGCAAGTCTAAAGGCTCTAAAGCTCACGGGCTTGTCTAATCATGGATCGAGCACAAAATCAAGCACAATCTTCACATAGACGAGTAAACAAGCAAGTCTCAATCAATACCATCAAGCTCAACTAAATCTCAAAAACCAAACAATCACCATCAATTAAGCCTCTAACACCAAGCCAAACAATCTTAACTCCCAAAAATGTACTCAAAGATATTCAATAAGCCCACAATTAAGCACAAAATTTTCAAAAATTTAGCGAAGTAAGTTGGTGCAAATGGAATTGTAAACGAACATACCCCCCCAAACTTTTTCATTGCTATGCAATTAAAAGTTTGGAAAAATAGTGTCACAATGAGATTTGCACCCAACTACTCACCAAGCAATTCAACATATTAAGCAATCCACACAAAAATTCGACAATAAGCTCATAAAAAGCATTTCACCCTCAAATCTCCACACGTATATCAAATACTCAATTAAGCAAAACTCTACAAGATTGAGGCATGCGCCTGTGCAATGTACAAGTGAAGCCTCAAGTGCGCCGGTGCAATGTAAAACATGAAAATCAAAACAAAACCTCCCCAAACTTAGACATTGCTAAGCAATTCTAAGTTTGGGGTATATTACCTCCAATTTGCACCAAGTACAATCTTCTTCTTCAAGTCACGATCACCTCACATTAAGCTCCTTGGGTATGCTCACGTTCTCCTATCAAGCACCTCTCTTGAAAACATCACCCTCAACTCCTCATATGTCAAGACAAAACTCATGTACAAGTATATGTAAGCAATTAAATCCAAAATTCCTAACAAAAATAATTTCCACTAAGCTCTAATCAAATGGGAGTGCATCGGTGCAATTAAAAATTATGCATAAAAAGACGAACACCCCCCTAAACTTAGACATTGGTCTAAGTTTTAAGAAGGTGTTGTACCTCAAGGTTCCCTCAAGCACGTCTTTCTATAAAGCTCGAACTCTCACCGAGCCCCAACACACGACCCCATCAACTTGAGTACTTCCCCTTCGTTAGAGAGCAAAAACACCTCCTTCACACAAAGAGCAAGCCCACCTACACAAATAAACTAACAAACAAAATAAAGCAATAACAATAACGACAAATAAACAAGAATGAAAAAGGATGGGTTGCCTCCCATCTAGCGCTATTTTTATCGTCCTATGCTGGACGGAACTCATTCGAGTTCAAACCTCTTGAAGAGATTTGGTACCTCCCCCGTCCTTTTGACAAGGACTAAAGTAGTACTTCACCCGATGACCATTCACTTTGAAGCGACTTCCATTTTTGCTTTCAAGCTCAAGATAGCCACTAGGAAAGACTTCCTTAACTTTGAACGGGCCACTCCACTTGGATTTCAACTTCCCCGCAAAAAGTTTCAAACGTGAATTAAACACCAAAACTTCATCTCCCACTTCAAATTCCTTCTTTTTGAGCTTTGCATCATGCCATTTTTTGGTCTTCTCTTTGAAAATTTTTGCATTCTCATATGCCGATTCTCTAAACTCCTCAAGCTCACTCAATTGAAGCAACCTTTTCTCCCCTACCAATCCACTATCAAAGTTCAATTTCTTAATTGCCCAATAAGCTCTATGCTCAAGCTCCACCGGCAAATGACACGACTTCCCAAATACCAATTGATAAGGAGACATCTCCAACGGTGTTTTGAACGCCGTTTGGTATGCCCACAAAGCATCATCCAACTTAATTGCCCAATCCTTCCTTGTTGGGTTCACCGTTTTTTCGAGAATTTGCTTGATTTGCCGGTTGGACACTTCCGCTAGACCATTAGTTTGAGGATGGTAAGCGGTGGAGACCTTGTGCTTCACATCAAAACTGAAATGGTGGTGGACTTCTATTCCACCAAGAATCCGGCCGCACTGGAGATTTTGGAGCTGCTCCAACGTTCTGGGCTGGAGGAGTTGATTTCAAAGGTTCCCAAGGATCTGCGTACCTTGGATGGATATGCTGCTCAGTTCCTTATCCGGATGAAGATCCATGAAGACCATATCTCATCCAAGATTGATTCGGAGGATGTCGTTTTCTCGAAGGCAGACTTCTGTAGCCTTTTTGGTAACCTTTCTGCGGAAGGTGTGGATCCATTGAAATTCATGCCAGAATATTACTAAGGGCTTCTTGGACAAGCATCTTAGGCAGAAGTACAAGGTTTTATTTGACATCGTGGTGAAGATTCTCATGTGCGAGAGCCATAGCACAGATGCCATCTTCACTGGCAGGCTCTGTGTTATGAGGGCCATTCTGGATGGTGCCCAGTGTAACTGGGCTGAGTTTTTCTGGGGCGTGCTGAGAAAGAACAAGGTGAAGGTCCAGAAGGAAGAATGCCCCCAGTTGCCAGGAGAGCAACAGTTTGTGTTCAATGCTAATGTATCATTGGGTACAAAGCTTACCTTAATTTTGGACTCAATCCTTCCAGAGAAGAAGTGGAGACAGTCCTGGTGTAAGGGCTTCCATAAGTCCAAAATTATGTTCTCTAAGGATGGTCCCCTTCATGGCCATCCTGATTCTGATGGTGAGCAAGCCATCCCTGCCCCTCCTATTCAAGCCATTCCCTCACCTGCTAAGGGGAAGAAGCAGTAGAGTACGAAGCAAGCTGCTGGAGCAACTGGTTCCTCAACAGTTGTCTTCTCTGGTTCCTCGGAGGAGGACCGGATTCCCCTTCTAAATATCCTGAAGAAGAAGGGTGAAGTTGTTGAGGTTGCTAAGAAGGCTGGATCAGTCAAGAGGAAGAGGCCAGATGAGGCCAAGAGAGGCTCTGCTAAGAAGCACAGATCTAGCAGAAAGGCCAAGAAGACCCTCCTGGTGGATGAGCCATCAGAGGAAGAAGAGGTTGAGCCTCTTAAGAAGAAATCCAAGGCCAAGAGAGCCATTCTTCAAGAGTCAGACTCTGGCTCTGATCTTGGAGAGGCCTTGGAGAAGGCAATTGATGAGGCATCTCAAATGATGGAGGATGCTTCTGCTCCAGAGACTGTTGTGCCTGCTGATGTTGACTCAGCAGAGGTAAACCCTTCCAACCCATCCTCTATTTCCCCCTCTGATCATGTTAACCTTGTTACCCCCGCTACTTCTCCACCAGACACCCAAACACAACCCATATCTTCTGCTCCTGGTGCCCCTATATCATCACCATAGCAGACCTTACCAGACACACCAATATACACTACTTCAGCCATCCCTCAAACACCCTCTCCCCCACCTTCCCAAATACCTCTAAATACAAATCCCTCTCCCCCAGCTTCTGTACCAAAGGTGCTGACTTGAAGCGACTACACTAGCTTCTACTAGTACCTACCCTGCAAGAGTACGGGTTCACTGTAGTATGGGCAAGTATAGGGACCAAGTATTATCGAACCCAAGAGATGGTGTATATGCGAATAGATCCCTGAAGATCTACGCGTCGTAGTTAATATGAGTGTAATGTTTTTGGTTTTTTTAGAAAGATTAATTAAAAGACTAAAATAAACTAATTAACTAAAATACTAAAGCAATTAAATTAACTAAGGGTTGTGTTCTAATGAGAGATGGTGATGCTTAGGATAGGAATCCCTACGTATACTAACGGAGCAGGTACATAATCAAAGTAATCGTGACAAACAAGAATTAACCTAAGTATAAGAATGCAAGGTGAAAGCTCAAGATTCTAAACCCTAATACTTTACCCTAACACTCGACTTCACTAATCCACTAACAAGTTAATGGATTGTGCTTAATTAATGAGACCCTAATTTAACTAAGGTGATGCGGTCGTCCTCCTTCGCTAAACCGGTAAATGAATTAACCTTTCCTAAACCTTCTCGTTAAGACTACTAGTTGTTATTGAGTGATGCGGTCGTCCTCTCTCTAACACTTTCGTACTAAATTTAAAGGTAAAGTTCAGATTAATTATAAGAATTCATTAACTAAGAGGATTAAAACTAACGTCACAAACTACCCTAATTATGTACCCACATCCTACTTCTACGAGTTCATCCTAACCTAAGCATGCAAGGGGTTTTAGCCGGACATGGTTGTAACAAACATAAAAGCAAACGAAGAAACTACGAACATAAACATAATGAATTGAACGAAGAAAATAAGAAACATGAACTAGGGTTTTTAAAGAAAATAAATACGAAGAACTGAAATTGAATTGATAAAAACGAAGTTTAAAGCGTTAAAAGTAATTGAGCTAATTAAAAGCAACTAAGAAAGAAAAGAAACTAAGAATTCGTATGCAAAACCTCAACAAACAAAGCTCAATACAAATCCATCAATAAAAGCAAAATCCAAATATCAACATAAAATAGGCAAGAGCAGTCCCCACTCAAGAATTCACATGGTTTCAAACATCCAAAGCATCAAAACACTTAGCTCATGATTTTAAAATGAAAAACCATAGCTAAACAAGAGTACAATAATAAACTCATAACTAAATAGAAATTAAATTGCAATATAAAGGAAAGAAATCACCTCTTGGGTTTACAAATGTATGAAACTTCAACCAATTCTTCACTCTTACTTGAAATTGAAAGCTAATTCTATGAAAATTGAAAATCTAAAGCTAGGGCTAATCTAATTAATGAGAAAATTTGTGTGAGTGGGTGTTTCCATGGTGAAGTGTGTGTTTGTGTATTGCATACCCTAAAAATCTGAAAATGTGGGTATAAATATTGGGGGAAGAAAGCTTGAGACGAAATTGCAAAAGAGCCCCTAAAAAATAATCAATTTTCGAAAAATCCCAAAAAATCGTGCGCAACTCGACCGAGTGGCTCGGTCGAGTACGCTTTTAAAAGTCGTTTTCACTTTCTCGCCCCAGGCTACTCGAGCGAGTAGTACGACTCGAGCGGTTGGCTCGGTCGAGTAGCAAAATTTGTCCGAGTGTTCTGCATAAACCGACATTGACTCGCGCGAGTCGTGCAACTCGACCCACGCACTCGGTCGAGTGCGCTTTTTAAAAGCGCTCCCGCTTTCTTCCAGGCTACTCGAGCGAGTAGCTCGACTCGAGCGGTTGGCTCGGTCGAGTAGCCTGTGTTGCTGCCGACTTTCATCCTTTGGGCCAACACCTTGGGCTTTTCTCCTTTTCCTCCAATTGGGCCAACATCTTGGGCCTCTTTTGCTAATTAAAATCATCTCGGCCCAATTCCTCTTTTCTCCTACAATATTCTCGTTTTCTTCTCGACTTTTCTCCTCGCTCGACCTCATAAAATTATAGGCTCGTATTTTCTTCTAAAAAATATTCAATTTCCTGCAAAAATAATAAAAATGCCTTTCTCGACAATTAAGCACAAATGGTCAAATTAATGTAAATAATTGCAAGAAATTCAATAAAATTAGCAAATTAAATGCACAAATTTCGAGCAAAAATCACACTAATCACCCCCCAAACTTAAAGTGTTGCTCATCCCCGAGCAACGAAAAAGATAAACAAGTGGGAGGATTGCGAGAAATAAGTGTCAAAAAGAATAAATAGCAATTGTCAAATTCCTTCAATCAAATCAAGCTCTTAAGTACCAAAAATCAACTAGCAAGTTCACAAGTCATGTTCAAATCAATGCAAGATCAAGTGCTCAATTCACAATTTGCCTACGAAAATTCCGTAGGTAAATTTGTTGTAGATAAAATTTTGTAGGCAAATGACTTGTAGGTAATAATACCTAGGGATTCTATTTAATAGGCATATTAATTACGTAGGCAAATTGATTCTAGGTTGAGAAATCTAGAAGTTTACATAATTAGAAAAATTTCGTAGGCAAATCATAGACAAATCTTACTACAAACTTTTTTGTTGGAAAATTTTTGTAGGCAATTCTTTATTTTTTATTTTTTGTAGTGTTATGTTTTAAGGATAATATGTTTTCGAGCTTGTAAAAATAGGACAATATTTTTTTAGACTTTTAAAAGTAGGACAATATTTAAAAAAATATGTAAACGTTTGACAATTGAACCTGTGAGGGTGTATTTTCGGGCTTCTAATTCAGACGCAATTGTCCTGCATTTATAGAATTTTGAAACATATTGTCCTATTTTTACATGCTTCTAAAATATATTGTCCTACTTTGCAAGCCTATATATTTTCCTACTTTTTCGTGCACGAAAATATATTATCCTACTTTCACAAGTCCGTAAATATATTGTTCTTAAAATATAAGGGATTTAAACCAAAATAGTCCTGTAACTTTTTACCTTTATTGAAATGGTCCTCTATTTATTTGTTTTATTGATTTAGTCCTGTATGTTTTTAAAATTCACCAATTTCGTCCTAATTTGCCGGAAAAAGCATTAAACTGTGTCGTTTCAGTCACGTTCCGGTCACGTGATCGAATTTTCCGGCGAAAACATATGATGTGATATTTTTTTCCGACGTGGCATGTTGAGCGGGATTTTTTGCCAATTAAAAAAAAGAAATAAATTAAAAATTCCAACTCATACATTTGAATAAAAATAAATTTAAAATTATTTAAGACATTCCAAAAGTTAATAGCAGGATATTGAAAAAGTTGTTTAAAAATCGAAAGAGAACTTAAAACAAATTTTAATTAAACCAAATCTAACTCTAAAAGAAAAGGTCAAAACCCATATCAAATAAATGTAATGCTCATGTTTTATAAAAGCAAATATGGGAATCGGATATCAACACACAACTCCAATCCAAGAACCCTAGAAAAAAAAAAATCCAAATTGCTTTCCCCAAAACTCACACGAAACTAGTGCACAAAATTGAGAAGATGGCTCATTGCAGTGGAACCCAAGATCTTTATGACTTGATGTGGTATCTCCATCAAGATCTTTATGACTTGGTTCTAAACACCACAGTTTATAACCTTTAACCCCCCTTGTATAGCCAATGGAGATACATCTTAGTCCCTTGGCTAGCTCTAACTTGTCCTGTCTAATATGAACAAAAGCTTCACAGCCAAACACCTTTAGATCAGAGTAATTAGATAGTTTTCCATACCAGATTTCATCTGGTGTCTTGAACTCAATGGCTGAAGATGGTGATTTGTTGATCAGCAAACAGGTTGTGCTTACTGCCTCTCCCCAGAATGACTTAGGTAACTTGGCATCTGCAAGCATACATCTTACTCTTTCAAGGATAATTCTATTCATCCTCTCTACAAGTCCATTTTGTTGTGGGTTGGATGGTGTTGTCTTATGCCTTTTGATGCCTCTTTCCTTGCAAAAGTGATTGAACTCCTCTGAGAGATACTCAAGTCCATTGTCTGTTCTAAGGTATTTCACCTTCCTTCCAGTTTGATTTTCATGCTTAATGATCCATTCCTTGAATTTCTCAAGAGCTTCACTTTTGTGCTTCATGACATACACCCAGACCTTTCTGTTGTGATCATCGTACCTACCTCCTCCATGAGTTTCGACCCCAGCTGGCCCCCATATATCCGAGTGAATATAATTAAGAACCCCCTAAGTCTCAACATCTCCCTCCTCGTTGCAACTCATGTTCTTCACCCTCTAGACTCCCTTTCTCAAGTTGAGCTCAATCAAGTCCAAACCCTAATAAAAAAATCCCAGCAAAATGCCACATTTCAATATGTAGGCTTAGATGAGCCAAATAAAGAAATGGTGCTCTCATGGCAATCATCAAGAAATCAAAACAACACCTTCCACATCCCTCGTAGAGCATTTGTTATAGTACGTGTCGACTCTAAGAGCCATGAAATCGTCGTTGATTTGAAGAAAAACACAATA
Source organism: Ballota nigra (assembly GCA_947034835.1). NCBI lineage: Eukaryota > Viridiplantae > Streptophyta > Magnoliopsida > Lamiales > Lamiaceae > Ballota > Ballota nigra. The sequence continues at coordinate 59,903,675 of OX344725.1, forward strand.
TTATCAGATAACGTCTACTATGGAAATGGCTACCCTATGTTAAATCAGGAGGAGCAAGCGATGGCGAGTGAATTGCCACATAATTATGAGCCATTTAAGGCCTCCATGGCAAATAGAGGGCTTAATTTGAGTAAAGTATTGTGTGAAGCCTTCACCGTTGGATGGTATGGGGAGGAAAACACCAAAAGGGTGGTTCACATTATGTGCTACTATGTTGAAGGTACAATCAACTTCTACAGGAGACCTATAGAGGGTGTCAAGGTCACCGTTGATCTTGATGAGATGAAGATCGTCGCTTATCGCGATCATATATCAATATTATTAAAAACATTTATAACAAAGAAATATAACAGATAAATAACACAATAGTCTGGTTATATAAAACAGATGCTGAAAATATTGCAGCTACACAAACATACTGAAATTAAAATTAAACTTGAAAAAAATATAGTCTAACATGAAATGATCAAATCTTCATTTGTGTTCCTGCAATTATGGTTCTTGTGCACATTAAAACCCATACCTACCTTTTACCTCCTCCATCTATGTTTGGAGGTTTAGAGTCTATCTAGTCCTCATTTACGCAAGTCTGGAAGCATAGAGTATATCTAGTCTACCTTTTACCTCCTCCATCTGTCCCCATAAAGTACCTACCTCCTCCATGATCATCTATATCACAATCGTGTATCAATGTTTATAATTATTCCCTCAATTTCGGACTTCCTCTCACAGAATGCAAAACTCACTTTAAAAACTCTAATTCACGAAATTAACTGTATACAAATGAATTCACAGAGGGATTATATGCATATATAGGGCTTCGCGCTTCAATGCCCAACAAGCATTCGAACTGAATTTGATTCGGTATTGGCACAATCGATCGAATTTGCATTCGGTTGCAACAGAAATACAGTTTTTTCTGTTATGAAAGGAAACTGACCCGCTGATATACACTCCTAAAATTGCTAAATGCACTCCAGTTCCAAAAAAGATACTTTCCAGTTATCATAGCAATACTTTAAGACAATTTTACTGATACGTACCTTACACACATTTGTTTTGTACTATTGTTATTGGGCGATTTCATGATCATGCAATGTTTTTTTTTTTCCAATATTGTGAATAAAATTCATATTACATATTTATTAATTGTTGTATTGTGATTTTACTTTTTACACAATATACAATAGCATGCTTCACATAAAGATTGATATTGCAATAGCTTCGATCAAGTTAACTTGTGGCCTCCAATCGCTTAACCAAGCCGATCGATAAGATTTTGTGACCTAAACTTAATTAGAAAGCTTAATTAATAGACAACATTATTTTATCAATAACCATTGAGGTTCTGCGTGTTACTTTATCGAATGAACCAGCTAATTACAATATCTAATTATTTACTCCCTCCTAGGGTAAGTACCTTTTTTTTTTTTTTTCAAATCGTCTGACAATAAACTTCATCTCCTATAAACAACAAAATTAATACTTCATAACAAATACTTTGTTTAACCACTATATTTTACTTTTTGGAACTATCCTCTACTTTTGTCTTGTACTTATAGAAATTTTTGAAATAATATTTCTTTTGTCCAATTAAAAAAAAATATCCTAAACTTTTCATAAAGTCAACATGTTTCTAATAAATAATATTTTTAAATATAACGACAAAAATAAATGAAAAATTTATTCTGAACGAAGAAAATATTTATTATTGAATGACCCCGTTCGAATGGGCTACATAAATGTGTACATTAAAATAATTTAGAAACGGCACCTTATAAAAGTAATAGTTCTACTGGCACAAACGTAAAATTAATTTATTATAAGTTAAACAGCTGGCGAAGCGTTGAGAGCTCATCATCTTGCAAAGTCAAATGATGGGTCGACTAATTATCTCTTCGCCCACCATGATTTTTTTTTTTTTAAGTCAACCATGAATACTATTAATTCTAGAGTCAAGTAAGTATAATTGAAACATATGAATAAATATAATTGAAACCGAAAGATTCCGCGTTATCTAAAAGTTCGAACTTATAGAGGGATGTTAAATTAATGAGTAGGTCTTGTATTGTATGAGACCGTCTCATGACATGAGACAATGAGAAAGAGTGTAACTAGAATATTGATTCATTAACACTTTGGTATGTGTAGGTGTTAATTTGTATGGTCTCATGCCATGAGACGGTCTCATACAAGTTTTTGCCTAAATTAATTCATTTAATTATTTCTCTTACACCAGACTTTCAACTCTCTCTCTTTTGGGAGGCAAATGAGTGGATAATTTAAATTGGGTAGAGTTGCTCTCAGCGGGAATCGAACCCAAGATCTTTGTCCAGGCGTGAGCCTTGTGGCTCTGATACCATGAAAGAATTCCGCCTTATCTAAAAGTCTGAATTTATAGAAGGACTTGCGAAATTAATTCATTTAATTATTTTCCTTACAAAAATATATGGGCTAAATTTGTCCACTTATTGACCAACCCAACGAAAAAAAAGTTAAGAGTTTGGCCCATGAGTGAGGGGGAGTGTGAGAAAATTAATTATATGAAAAAAAATTAATTGTAAATTAGTGGAGAAAAATAGTTTTTTGGTCCCGTAATTTATCTAGTGTTGATCCTAAAATATTAACTTTTTAATTTTGGTCTAATAACTTATTGTGTCGTCCAATTTTGATCTCATTTTCTCCGGAAAGTCGAAAATGGCGCCGTTTGTTACATGCCTAACGGAAGTTGTTATGGCGTTAAACATGTTATAAATTGTTATGGCCTTAAACAGGATACACTCCAAGTTGGTATGACGTACAATGTCTGATATTTACTATAAATGCTATCATAATGGAAGTTGTTTTGGTCTTAAACATGATATAAATTGAGTAAGCATCTTCATTTGCTGATGTTACTGTGTTATTATTTGTCTAGCTAGCAGGATGTAATATTTGAAACTTTTGCAGCAGAAAATGAAAATTGTAGCTGGATTTAGGATCATGTTTCTATGCTTTGAACTTGTGGTGAGTATTATTATTTGAGAGAGAAAATATCACATTTAATTTCCACCTTCAATTGCACGGTGCGATTGGTATTAAAGAAAAACTTAGACCCATAGCCAAAAATTCCAAGCCAAAGACATGGAAAATTACTTTGGAAAAGTTTATCTACACTAGGATTGAATGTTCGAATTTATGGCCTCTTTCACACATTCTAAATTTAATGAGACCCTAAAGAGAGGAGAAATTCTTGAATTCTCTATGAACTGACAAGTTCCAAAAAGTGTGAGCTACCAGAGGGGCCTAGTCCAGCTTTAGAATATAAGGACAAACTCTGAAATATCCAAAACATTAAATTTAGACCATTTTTAATATGTGGATCAACTATTAGGACCACTTTTACTATCTTATTATGTCACCCACTTTTTGCCAAAATTATCCCTAACTAATTTTCGGAAAGATGGATTTTATTGGTCCATGATTACCTATAGTCTAGTTACATTATGTGTATTGAAAAACACTCCAAAAGTAATAAATACGGATAAAATTTCATCTCCCCTATCCATTTCCTAAATTTCATCCGATCTTGACCGTTAATTACAATGAAAGGTTAAGATCGGATGAAATTTAGGAAATGGAGGAATGGTCCCTTCCCGCCAATTGTTGCCTGAATATTCACAGTGATAGAATTTCACGTGATTACAAAAATCTCCAAATATAGAAAGTTGGTTGGTATTTCTCATTCACGTCATCACACAAATTTCCCAAGTACAGAAAGTTGGTATTTCTCATGTTGTTCCTATGAATATACGTTGGTGAAAATGGTTTATAAGTTTGAAGATTATTTTTAGTGGATTGAAGTAAGAAAATGGAAGGGGATGGGATTGAAGAGAGCAGCAGCGTGAGTGTGTTAGTTAACGACGGCGATCGGGAGGCGTTTAGGTGGGTGGACGAGAGTGAGGTGGGGTCCGCCGAGTCACCGGTGGTTGGAGATCATGAAGAAGCGTATGGGTGTACTGTTAGAAGAAGGCTAACTATGAAGCCCAAAAGAGTTGATTCTTTTGATGTTGAAGCCATGGAAATTAATGCTGGCTATCATGCCCACCACCTCAAGGTCAAATTCAAATCTAATCTTTGAATGTTTCTTCACCTAAATTCATGCTATTTATAGTTATATATTTCGGGGAAAATGGTATTTTAATCCCAAGAGAATGAGTGCAAAATATATTTTGTATCTATGTGCGAAAATGATCCTTTTTTTTAATTTTCAAGACCGAAACTGCAAATTCTCCCGATTCTTTTGGGACCAAAACTATAATTTTTACATTCTATTGGGACCAAAACTGCATTACATCCTATTTTCTTGGGACCAAAAGTGTTAAAAGAAAACTATGGGACTAAAAATATTAAAAAAAAAATTATTTTGAGATGGACATATTCTCTTGAGACCAAAAGTGAAATTAACTCTATATATTTCTATTCGGAAACGTGATGCAGAGTGATTCAGTTTGCAAAAATTTGGGGTTGGCATTTCAAACGCTTGGTGTTGTATACGGTGATATGGGGACAAGCCCTCTCTACGTCTTTACTGATGTATTTAGCAAGGTGTCCGTTACTTCAGACGTTGATGTCTTGGGGACTTTGTCACTAGTAATGTACACAATTGCTCTCATCCCTTTAATTAAATACGTCTTTGTCGTGCTCAACGCAAACGATAACGGGGAAGGTACGTACGAAATCTGTTCTTTGCATATCAGATTTAGTCCCAAATTCTCTGACAAGATCCAATTTCGGTCCCAAATTAATCGGAAAAAAGGGATACGACGACGTTTTGAAGTACTTCTTAAAATAAAACATATCATAGGTACAGTTTATAGAACTACTATAAAAAAATTATATATATACACAATGTGTAATAAATTGTGAAAGAAAAGGAAAAATCAAATACAGTTAGCACATATGGATGCCACGTACATCAGCACCCTTGCCGATTACCAATTTCGAATTTTAAAACGACGTTGTTTTTGGGAAAATAGAGTTTTTTGTCCTCTAAGTTTGGTCAACTTTATTTTTCGTCCTCTAACTTTTGACTTTATTTTTTAGTCCGATAATTTTCAAAAAATTAACGTTTTCGTCCTAAAACATAAGTTATCGGACTAAAATGTTAATTTTAGGACTAAAAAATTATCGGTTTTAGGACGAAAATGTTAATTTTTTAAAAGTTATCGGACTAAAAAATAAAGTCAAAAGTTATAGGACGAAAAAAAAAATTGACCAAACTTAAAGGACAAAAAAACCAATTTTCCCTATTTAATATGTTTTGTCAGAAAGTTATTGGACAATTTTTAATTTAACGTATAATTGTATTTGACTCAATGACAGGAGGAACATTTGCATTGTACTCGTTGATCTGCAGGCATGCAAATGTTAATCTTCTTCCGAATCGTGAACAAGCTGATGAACACATCTCGAGTTTAAAGCTTAAGTTACCAAGTCGTGAACTCGAGAGGGCTTTGAAGATAAAGGAGGCATTGGAGCGTAAGTCTTACTTGAAAAAACTTGTCTTGTTGCTTGTTCTTATAGGGACGTCTATGATCATTGGGGATGGTATTTTCACCCCCGCTATCTCAGGTATGTTATTAAGTTATAAGATTTACATGAGTTATTGCCTTATGGACGGCCAAAGATTATGTGAACTAAATGTCATGTTATTTGCAGTTATGTCTGCTATGAGTGGCCTGCAGGGTCGGGTACCAGGATTTGGCACAGGTTCATATATAAGCTTTCCTTCCATCCTAGCTTAATAGAGTTACGAGTTTACATTACAAATCGTCCCATAATAACTTTCTGACCAAATTCATATAGTCACAAATTTAGTCCCAATTTCTCTGACAAGTTCCAATTTTGATCCCAAATTGACCGAGAAAAGTGAAACAATATCTTTTTGAAGTGCTTTTTAAAAGAAAAGGAATCGAATATAACTCTAACACATCAGCACTCTTGCCTGAAATCACCAATTTTGAACTTCCTAACGATGTCGTATTGACTTTTTCGAACGATTTGAGACCAAGATTTAGACTTTATCATAGAATTTGGGACTACACCTGATAAAAAATTAATTTTGGAACTAAATCCGTTTTGTCCGAAAGTTATGGGACGATTTGTGATTTAAACTCGTAGAGTTGGCTAGTCCTGTAATTCTCTATAAAATCTGAATCTTTTGTGACAGAACACACACACATGTGTGTTTGTACGGTTCATCTTTGTGTTTATCATCATCATCATCATCATATTCTTATATGGTACATTAATTATTTTTTTACTCCATTTTGCAGGTGCTCTTGTTATAAGCTCAATTGTTATTCTAATGGGACTGTTTAGCATACAGAAGTTTGGAACAAGTAAAGTAGGCTTCATTTTCGCTCCTGCTCTAGCATTATGGTTCTTTAGCCTGGGTTCCATTGGAATTTACAATTTGCTCAAGCACGACGTAACCGTCGTAAGAGCCCTGAATCCTGCTTATATATATCTTTTCTTCAACAAGAATGGCGCTAAGGGATGGTCAGCACTTGGTAGTTGTGTTTTATGCATCACTGGTTAAGTTTTTTTTCCCCTCATCTATATGATTATCTGCATTAAATTAGATAGATTTTTATGTTGAAAATAAGAGACCTAGATTTGATTAATTCATAAATGATTTTTGCAGGTGCAGAAGCAATGTTTGCTGACTTAGGTCATTTTTCAGTGCCATCCATACAGGTTATTTTTCTCTACTTATCTAACTTATTCCAATCTCAAAGTTGGCCAACTTTAGCAAGATTAATGATATAATTGCACTTTTGATCCCAAAAATTACCTCAAAATATTTTTGGTACCTATGTGCGAAAGTAGTCCTTTTTTTTTTTTTTTTTTGCAGTTTTGGTCCCATCAGTTAACTTTTAGGACTGGAACTGTAATTCTGCCACATTCTCTTGGGATCAAAAGTGCAGTTTACCCATTCTTTTGGGATCAAAAGTGTCAAAAAAAACAATAGGACTAAACCTGCTGAAAAAATGACCGTTTTAAAATGGACTCATTCTCTGAGGACCAAAATTGCAATTTACCCCGGGATTGTTTGGTGCAGATTGCTTTCACTGTAGTAGTTTTCCCCTGCCTTCTCTTAGCTTACATGGGCCAAGCTGCTTACCTTATTACACACCCTAACTCTGCCGAACGAATATTTTTCGAGTCTATTCCAGGTAATTAACGATCCGTGTTAAATGCCCTTCTCGGTTTTCCTCCATCAATCTTACGGTAAGTGTTGCAGGTGATCTTCTCTTTTGGCCCGTGTTTGTTTTGGCCACAATTGCAGCTATAATAGCTAGCCAAGCAATGATATCTGCTTCATTTTCATGCATCAAACAAGCCATGGCTCTTGGATGCTTCCCTAGATTGGAAATCATTCACACTTCAACAAAACTCATAGGCCAAATTTACATCCCCATCATCAACTACTTTCTCATGCTCATGTGCATTATTGTCGTCGCCATTTTCAGAAGCACTACGCATATAGCAAACGCGTACGGCATTGCTGAAGTTGGTCTCATGATCGTGAGCACCACGTTGGTGACGCTCGTTATGCTTTTGATATGGCGAACAAACCTGTTCGTCGCTCTGTGTTTCCTGATTGTTTTTGGAACTATAGAACTGTTATATTTATCTTCGGTACTATCCAAGATAATGGAAGGGGGTTGGGTCCCCCTAGCATTCGCTTCCTTCTTACTTACTTTGATGTACACGTGGAACTATGGTAGTGTTTTGAAGTACCAAAGTGAGGTTAAAGGAAAGATATCCTTGGACATAATGCTCGAGCTTGGGCCATCTCTTGGAACGGTAAGAACCCCCGGCATTGGTCTTCTGTACAACGAGATCGTACAAGGTATCCCCTCTGTTTTAGGACAGTTTTTACTTGATCTCCCTGCTATCCATTCTACATTAGTATTTGTCTGCATCAAGTACGTCCCATTACCCGTTGTCCCACCAGAAGAGCGTTTCATGCTTCGAAGGGTCTGTCCTAAAGACTACCACATGTTCCAGTGCATTGTTCGTTATGGGTACAAAGATGTACGAAAAGAAGACCACCGCGCGTTTGAGCAACTCCTGGTGGAAAGCCTGGAAAAGTTTCTGAGAGAAGAGGCTCGGGATCTTGCTCTTGAGGGCGATACGAACGATCTTGACAGCGTTTCCACGAGAGCAAGAGACGACAATGATGTTCAAGATTTTGATGGGGTTGGAAATGAAATGTCATCAGAATTGTCGGCTGCGGATGAAGATCCTAGTCTGGAATACGAGCTGTCAGCGCTTCGGGAGGCTAAAGAGTCGGGGTTCACGTACTTGCTCGGATATGGGGACGTTCGGGCGACGAAAAACTCGGTGTTTCTTAAGAAATTTGTAGTGAATTACTTGTATGCTTTCTTGAGGAGGAACTGCAGAGGAGGAAGTGCAATTTTGAGAGTCCCTCATATGAATACACTACAAGTTGGTATGACCTACATGGTCTAATGATATTTACTATACATGTTACAATAATGGAAGTTGTTATGGCTTTAAAACATATATACAAAAAATTACTCAAATGGTATGATTGACTTTAACTCCAAAAGAATACCTTTACATGATATAAATCCCTTATCTCATTTCTCACATTCTCAAGACAAGCAGTCAAGTCTTTCTTTCATTATCATCAAGAATTGCCATCAACTTTTTGTATGAGGAGAATGAATGTATGACTTCTTTAAATAGCCTAGCTAAGCTATTGATAGAAATCCAATCAAATTTGGAATGGGTGGTCATTATTTATGTTCTATTCATTTTAAACTCCAAACCTAGAAAAAGTTTACACAAATGACTTTAAACTCCAAAAACAAAGAAAAGAAAAAGCTATTAATATTCAAGAATCATCACATCCAATGCTAGCAAGCTTATATCATCAAAATACTCTGAAAAACCAAATCAAGGCATATGCAATTATCACAGCAAAGAATCAAAAATATTTCACAAATGGTCCATTGACTTCAAACTCCAAAACAAAACTACACACAATTTGTATCAAGAATCATCACATGGAATGTCAAGCTTTATCATATTCTCAATCCCCCAATTCCTGCAGCTTGGAAAGAAGATCATTTGCTTTCTCCCTATCCTCTTCCGTCCCAGTAATAGCTACACTTTCCAGAGTTAAACAACCATTCCCCGCCTCTACGTCACCGCCTTCACACATTTTGTGAATAATGGTCATACAATACTCTGTAATTCCATTCTCTCTGAATATCATAAGCAAGCATTGCAGCATACCCTCCTTCTCTTGCTTGATCTCTTTTCATGCCTGCTAAGCATCTCGAGAGTCCTCAACATTTCGTATACAAATCTAAGACGTCTGATCGCGTGCAATAACCGCCCCTTGAGATACGACCCGTTCTCTGTTTTCAACCACCTCGAATACGTGCAAAATGACCAGAGCAGCTTCCACATTCTCTTCCTCTTGTATAAGCTCGATTAGAGGGTTGATAGCACCCGATTCTCCAATTATCTTTTTTACTCAACATTGCACCTAGGGCAGAAGCGGCATTTAGCTGTTGGGCTTGTCGATGAGAAAAGGCAAGGCGTCGCCCAGAATGTTGCAAGTGGTTTCATCAAAATGTGGGGAGAGAAGCATGACTATAGATGCCATAACAACTTGCGACCTCTGAAAAGAGCACGAGCAGCTCAGCTGGGGATTTCATGACGGTTGTGTCCTCAGAAGCAGACGAACATGGAAGTTTCTTTCTGCTATCATCTGCTCCAAAGATATCGTCCATATATTCTTTCAAATTCAAGTGTCTACACATAATTTCCAATTATTTATTACAATCCAATCACAACTATAACATCATAAATTTAAAGATTAATCCAAAATTATGCAAGGGATTTCAACCTGTTCAGCTATATATTTTTTCACTTCTGAGCTTCATTATTTCCCTTAGGTGATGCGGGTTTTATCAATCGCCATCCTTCACAAGCCCTGCCATCAACCTTTCCAGCACTAATCTCTTCTCTTCTTGAAAGTTTCTTTTTGCAAATTATAAGGCTATTGAATGAAGGCGAGCTAAAATGGTGTTTATAATAGTAGAATTAAGGCAGGTAGCATTTAATTTTCTGTTTACTAAAACCGCTCCTAACAAAATTTCTAATTCTGTTTCTGCCATTTTCTTAGAAGTTTCTTTTCCGCGCCAAATCGTGAGGGAATTGAACATGTTAATCACGGTTTCGGATTCACAAGAAAACTTGTTTCCGGGAATCGGAATCAAATGCAGTAAGAACGAAATTGAAAATCACACAAGAACACCAGATTTACGTGGTTCGGAGATGAATACTCCTACGTCCACGGGATCCGAGAGGATAGACTTTTCACTAAGCAAGAAATGGAAGTTACAAGTTACAGAGCACTCAATCTCACAGTGTTTGCGCTCACAGATGATCTCACTCAGATTGTTTTCTCTTAGCTAAGAAACTCCTTTTATAGATACAGAGATTGAGATGAATCTAGACTTGATTCAGTTGTAACTAACTCATAAGTAAAGCAGTTATCCAGCTGGCTAACAAACTCCAATAACCGCTTCAGTTGATTCAGTTAGAACCGCCTTCAGTTAGCTTCAACTTGGTGTTTCGCGTCTTTGTACTTTATATCAGATGACTTGACCCCAGCTGACTTGATCACTTAACATCAGATGACTTCCGGTCTAGACATCCTCTGATGGGACTCCACTGTTAGACCTCATCTGATCAACCTCATCTGATATAACTCTACTGATACCCCAAATAGACTAACTCCCACGGCTAACACTTCATCAACATAGCTCCTTATTGAATTAAGCTCAGTAGACTTCATACTTCACATATGACACTTCACAGAACACTAACAGGGTCATGTGAGGCGGTTACAAAACTATTTTCTTTTACCCCCAACAAATTCCTTATTTAATTTTACACAAATTATAAAACCATTTATGAGATTCTTGATCCGTATTAAAATAAACTCAGGAAATAAATATGGATTGTGGAAATGCAAAATAAACTCAAAATTTATGTCCCAAATTTCATCAGATTGAACATTCATTTAAAGATTGTGAAACAAACCTGAAAACCCTAAAAATTGTTCCCCAATTATTTTGACTAAAACATTAAAATTCTTTCCGAATCCAGTCTTCCAAAATATTAAAATTATTTATTAATAATCTAGTCAGCGTATTTGTCTGAGTTGAACGTTCATATACCCAGCACATGGCAAAAAACGAAGGCATTTTTTCACTTCTGGCGAATTTGTGACGTAAATTGTACAGTTTGGAAAAAATTGGGACTAAATTTATATATTTTTATTTTTTGGACTATTTCAAAAAAGGTAAAACATTATGGGACTAAAAATGCTTCTATCCCTAGCAAATCTAAATTCCTTAACATCGAGGACAAAAAGAATTCTAATGGACTAAATTACATCGTGCTACAAATAGGTAACGTCCAAGATCAAAAGATGGTTTGATTCTCAATCGTTGTCTTCTATTCTAAAATTATATATTGTGCGATTGATTCTCAACTATCACTTGATAATAAAATAATTAATACTTTTAATTAAAATAACTAATATTATTTACAAGTACAAATAATTGAACGATAAAATTGATTTACAAAAGACTATGCGGTATTATACATGATATTCTGTCAACCACTCCAAATACTACCAAATATACTAGTATATGACCAACTTAAACTGCGATAAACCGTATCAAAAAAAAAAAAAAAAAAAAACTGCGATAAAGAATATAAATTAATAATATACAGTATGCATCACTATTCAGAAAACCAAATCAAAGCATATGCAATTATCACAACAAATACATTATAAAAAAACAATCGAAAATATTTCACAAATGGAGTGTTGGAAATTTGGGATTAAGAATTTGTAGGATAGATAAAATATGATATTGAAGTGAGAAACCTATGCAATAGATTTCTAAAATGAATTTTCTTTTTTCACTTGCTTCACCGTAGTGGTACATAGCCACTATTTATAGGACTAAGTCATAGGTAATTTAGCCCGCATGAGCGTAGCTCAGTTGGTTCCTGAGTGGCAGATTGCTACAAGTCATTGGTAATTTAGATAGACATCTTGACTATATATTAATTACAATTCATGTATCTAATTTATGTATTATAATAATGATACTTTGACCATCCAAATTCATTCTAATACTTTGACCATTCAAGATGAAGTTTGAACACTTCCGGATATACAAATTATCCATTCAACATCCCTTCTTAATTTGTATTCCGGAAATAATCACGAAAATTTGCAAGCAACTCGAACTTACAGGTTTGGTAAAACTGTCTACAAGTTGCTACTTAGTGCCGACAAACTTCAATTCAATTTCTTCCTTGTCCACAAGCTCTCTAATGTAGTGGTGGCGAATTTCGATATGCTTCGATCTTGCATGAAAAACTGGATTTCTTGTCATTGCAATAGCTGACATGTTGTCGCACAAAATTATTGTTCCACACTCTTGCTTCTTATGAACATCAGCAAGAATCTTTCTTAACCACACAGCTTCACAGGCAGCATCATTTGCAGCAATATACTCGGCTTCCGCTGATGAAAGTGAAATTGTTGGTTGCTTCTTCGATGACCAAGAAATGATATTTGCTCCCAAAGAAAAAATGTACCCGGACGTGCTTTTTCGGTCATTAAGCGATCCGGCCCAATCACTATCGGTGTAACAGATTAGCTTGCTATCTTCTTCTTTGATATACTTGATCCCAAACTTTCTCGTTCCTTGTAGATAGCGCAAAATTCTCTTCGCCGCTGCAAGATGTAACTTGCTTGGATCATGCATAAATCTTGAGACCAAACTGATTGCATAAACAATATAAGGCCTTGTATTTGTCAAATAAATCAAGGATCCAACTGAGCTCCTGTACATGCTTGCATCAACTTTGTTTGTTCCATCATTCAACCTCAACTTTTCATTTACTGCAAGAGGAGTGGAGATTGGCTTGCAATTGTTCATTTGGAACTTCTTCAACAATTCGCCAAGATATTTTTTTTGAGAAATAAAAATTTCTCCTTTTGATTGACAAACTTTGATTACAAGAAAAAATTTCATAAGTCCCAAGTCGGTCATTTCGAATTTACTCATCATGTCTTCTTTGAATTCTTGCACCATGGATGGATTAGTTCCCACGTAAATTAAATCATCAACATAAAGGAATACAATGAGGAAATCATTCGCACCTTTCTTTATGTATAATGAAGCTTCACTTGGACTTTGATGAAAACCCAAGTTTCGAAAATAACCGTCAATCTTGGTGTTCCATGCATGAGGCGCTTGCTTCAACCCATATAATGCTTTCTTGAGATGATAGACTTTATCTTCTTTTCCTTCTACAATGTATCCATCGGGTTGTTGGATATAGACCTCCTCTTGCAAATCACCATTAAGAAATGTTGATTTGACATCTAATTGATAAACGGGCAACTCCAATTGTGCGGCAAGATCTAGAACACCTAATGGTTTCCATCCAAACAACGGGTGCAAATGTCTTGTTGAAAACAACTCCTGATTGTTGCGAATATCCTTTCGCAATTAAGCGAGCTTTGTGCTTTTGAATCGTGCCATCTTCCTTCAATTTGGTCTTATAGACCCATTTCATCCCAATCACATTTTTTCCTTTAGGGAGATCAACAAGCTCCCATGTTTTGTCTCGCTATCTCTTCATCCATAGCTTTTTGCCAAACATCTTCTTTAGAGGCTTCTTTATAGGTTTCAGGTTCACCTGCATAAAGCGTCATATTCGCCGTTGCATAGATGTCGGCTAAACTTCGATACTTTCTGACTGGACTTTGATCAGAGGAATCATCAATTATTTCATCTGGATTGTTAGAGGAAGTGAAGCCTTCTGCAGTGTCAAATTGCTTCTCTTGGACTGGGTGCACGACTTTTGACTTTATTTTTTGATCTTCTTCCCAACTCCAAGACTGATTCTCATCAAAAATCACATCTCGAGAGACAACCAGATTGTTACTTTTTGGATTTAGCAACTGATATCTTTTAGATTCGTCGCTATAACCAATAAAAATAAGCTTCTCACTTTTGTCATCAAATTTCTCTCTTTTTTTAGAGGGAATGTGAGAATATGCAATAGAACCAAAGACTTTAAAATGTTCTACCTGTGGTTTCCTTTGATGTCATGCCTCATAAGGAGTTTTGTTTGGAACTGCCTTTTTTGGAGAGCGATTCAAAATGTAGACTGCTGTAAGTACAGCTTCAGCACATAATTTTTTTTGGAAGCCCTTTACCCGCCATCATGCTGTGTGCCATTTCGACAATGGTTTGATTCTTGCGCTCTGCCACTCCGTTTTGTTGAGGGCTGTACCGAACTGTAAGTTGTCTTTGAATTCCTTTTTCTTTGCAATAATCCATGAATGATCCTCCAATGAATTCTCCTCCACGATCGGTGCAAAGAATTTTAATGTTCCTGCCACTTTGATTTTCCACCAATTTTTTGAATTCAAGAAAATTCAAAAAAGCATCAGATTTTTGCTTTAAGATGTACACCCACATCATCCTAGTGTAATCATCGACAAATAGAAGACAATATATATTGTCGTTAAGTGAAGGAGTTTGTGTAGGTCCACAAATGTCTGCATGCACAAGTTCAAGTGGAGTCTTTGCCCTATATGAGATTTTTGGAAATGGCAGACGATGCATTTTTCCAAAAATACAACCTTCACATGGACTATCATACTCCACAATGTGTGGAAGACCAAAAACCATATTTTTCTTTTTCAATAAAATCAAACATTTGTAGTTAAGATGGCCATACCTCAAATGCCAGAGTTTTTGGTTGTCATCGATTGTGCCTTGAAGTGCATATTCCTTAGTTGATGGCAAACTAAGGGGAAAAGTCTTGTTTGGAATCATGTTGATCTTCGCCATGGTGAGATTCTTTTCTTTGTCAATAATGGTGCAAACACCATTATTAAACTCCACTTTGTAATCTTTTTGCAGCAACTGCCCAACACTCAATAAATTTTGAGCTAGATTTGGCACGAAGAAAAGTATCGGTAGATCTGATAGCCCCAACCTAAGTGTTGTCAATTTGTTCTAGTCGTGTCTTTGTGTTTCTCTTTTGCAAAAGTATCGTGCTAGTTAATTGTCCGATGCATAATTTATTCTGTTCATATGTTTTCTGATCTTCCAAATTCACATTTGTTGGACAGATCAGGGTATTAGGCACTGTTGTGGTTATTCTTGAAATGATTCTGCACATTTTGAAGTCAATCATATTGAAGTTTTGGAAATTGTCTCCTCCCCAATGACCCCCTCCACCACCCATTGTAACTACTTGTTTATTCCGTGATTAATTATATGCAATTGATTGTTGCGATCATGGTGTGTATGCTTATTGCTACCGCATCATTATGCTGGATATATAATTATCATGATATTTCAGATGCCTGAACTCAGGATGGCATTTAAATTTTTACACACAAAATTCTCTTTCCATGACATACTAAATAGATGTTTAAAGATTTTATTCACAATGTTTACATGCTAAATCCAGTTGGTTTGCAACTACAGAAGACCTCTCTGTTATCTTTTTCTCTTTGCCAACAGAGGGAAAAGAGACTGCTCAGTAACACTGTACTTAACAATTTCTGATGGATTCGAAATGCTTACCTTGTCAAAATGGATATTCGTATAGCTTTACTTGTATGTTTTTCTTGGTTTGGAAGCTGTGTGAAATTATTTCCAATTATTGATTCTGAAATTTATTTGGAATGAATGTGCCAGGTTAAAGTTTTTGTGCAACCCCACTACTTGCAAAATTTGCTCATGTTTATTTTTGTTTCGTCTTCTGTGTCTTATCCAGAGTCATCAAGTCCAGCATCGATTATAACAGGTAATTCTAAACAGTTCTACTCTTGTAGTTACATTATGGCGTCTTACTTTCTTTTCCGATGAAATCATTATACATACAAATACAACCTATCTTTCATCTCTAGGTACATTACTAAGTATAGCTGCTACAACTATATTTTCAGCCCAAAGAATTTTGTGTGGTGTCGTCTTTGGGATGCAATCACCGTGAATTCGGGACGCCAATTTGCCTGAAGAAAGTTGCAGGCCACATTTACTAAGTCACCAAAAGCAATGCTTTCCCCAGGCTCAGGTGTGCATTTGTGTATGCTTGCTTGTAAAGTCTTTCTACACGAATATTAATAATGTTTACATCCTGAATTATTGTTTATTAGTTTAAGGTCTACACTTGTCTTTTTTTATATCCTAAATTATTGTTTATTAGTTTGAGATTGTTGAGAGATTTCTTGAATTATGTTGGCCAGTGCTGTTATTCGAGCCACGCAAGCTCGAGTACTTGATACTCGAGTTCGTCTCGTTAACATTAACGAGTAATAATATGAGATCGGCTCGACTCGTTAATGAGTCTAACACGCCTATCGAGCTTAGTGGAATTATAAAAAAAATCTTAGTTATCGAGCTTAACGAGTTGAGCTCGGCTCGACTCGTTAAGCAATCGAGTGTTTTTCGATGTTTCATTATATTCTTAGGGCCCGCTTGGTTGGGGGTGATGATTATAGGGCAATGGGAATGATTCCATTAGTAGTGTTTGGTATTATCAATACATTGTAATAAAATTGAAAATTAGTTATAATTTACCTATCAAATGACTCCCCATTCATTACCCTGTACTTGAATGACTCCTCAATCACTTTAATTCTCATTACCCTATAATCATTACCTCCAACCAAGCGGGCCCTTAGTTTTTTCAAAAAAAGAACTGAAAAACCTTTTAGTATTTTCTAGAGATTTTCGGTAGAAATACTAGTATTTTCATGTTTAAAGAATTAATCATTCGACTTTTCTTTTCTTTTCTTTGATGATTTTTTTTCTTGAAACAGGATGTTACTATTTTCCGGCGATGTGTGGATCTTGATATGTTCGCACAACATAGATGATCTACAATTTCAACTTGGACAAATGAAAAATTGATTGGAACGGAATATTTTTACAATCGATTCTTGTATTTAATAACATTATTAACTTTTGGTTGCATGTAACTTATATATTAATTTGTAATGATATATATTTCATGTTTTTTGTGAATTTAATTGATGTGTATGTTTATTTATTTGATGTTTTGGTGTTGGACTTATAAATATTAGTATAGATTTTGGTAATTTTGTATAAACATGTTTATGAAAATATAAAAAAATAATAAAAAAAATTATATATAAAAAATTATATTAAAAAAAATCATAAAAAAAATTATATATAAAAAATCGGGTAAATAAAAAAAAATATATATATATATAATAGACAGCGGTTAATAACCGCTGTCTAAGTGTTTACTTTGGACAGCGGTTTTTAACCGCTGTCTAAGTGGTTACTTTAGACAGCGGTTATAAACCGCTGTCTAAAGGGTTACTTTATACAGCGGTTCAAAACCGCTGTCTAAGTGTTTCTGAGCTTAGATAGCTGTCACTTATACAGCCCTTATAACCGTTGTCTAAGGGCGAAAATAACAGCTGTCTAAAGCCAAATTTGTACTAGTGTCATCATCATCAACAACTGAGAACAACAAGTCCGAAAGTTAATTTTTAATATATGGACGCGTAAGTTAATTTTTAATATAATAATTTGTTTTGTACTTTTATAATTGTATATGTAATCTATTTTTATTTTTATTGTATAATAATAATAGTGTGATGAAACTGTATCAGAGTCACCTTCCGAGTACTCAAGACTCAAGGACCTTTAATAAGGTGGACTAGAAAGACATCAAGGTAAAGTTATTTAAAATATTTGTCAAATTAATAGAAAATAATCGTAATTGTAGTATGTGATTATATATAATTGTTAATCAACAGATTTTAAGGAAGCGAGATAGCTTGTGTTGCTACATTAAAGATATAATCATCACTTCCCGGACGATCATTCCTTACGAAGTAAGTCGATTTATTGATTTATTTAAATTATATTATTGATTGAATAAGAGTTCATACAATATATCTAATTAAATTTTTAATGTTTGTAGTTTGTATATGAACGTCTGCTCGCTTGTTACTCCATGAGAAGAATGGACAAATTGAAATTAGATTGGACGGAGTATTTGTACAAACAATTCTTGTATTCTATGTCATTACAGTATAACTTTTGGTAGCATGCATGTAACTTATATATTAATTTGTGATGATATATATATTTCATATTTTTTGTATATTAAATTGATTTGTATGTTTATTTAATTGGTGTTTTGGTGTTTATATATGGTATAAGATTAATTTGTTTGTATGAATAGGTTTTCTTAAAATGTAAAAAAATTATGCATAAAAAAAGAAAAAAAAAGCATGAAATTCGGAAAAATTAAAAAAAAAACAAAAAAAGCCCATAGACAGCGGTTGATAACCGCTGTCTAAGTAAGAGGCATTGGACAGCGGGTTATGAAAAGTTGTCTTAGTGGTTTACTTTGGACAGCAGTTTTTAACTGCTGTCTAAGTGCCTATTTTAGACAGCGCTTTATCAACCGCTCTCTAAGACTTGGATAGCTGTCTCTTGGAAAACGTTTTTAACCGTTGTTTAAGTGCAAATCTAACCGCTATCTAAGACCTATATGTACTAGTGTTTGTGCATTTGAAAATGCAGCCACTACTTCTGGAGTTTGTGGTGTGAAACCCTCTTCAACAATATCCCATAGATCATGAGATATAAATAATGTTTGCATTAGAACACTCCATTGTTCGTAGTCTTGACCAACAAAGATTGGAACACCTTGTTGGGAATATGTGAAAGCTTGATCATTGTTGCTGGTGGAAGCCATTTATAAAAGAGGGAACAAAGAGGCCAAGGGGTGGCTCTGATGCCACAAATATGTTGGAAATTTGGGATTAAGAATTTGTAGGATATATAAAATATGATATTGAAGTGAGAAATTTATGCAATAGATTCCTAAAATGAATTTTCTTTTTTCACTTGCTTCACTGAAGTGGTACATAATGCCACTATTTATAGGACTAAGTCATAGGTAATTTAGATAGACATCCTGACTATATATTAATTACAATTCATGTATCTAATTTATGTATTATAATAATGATACTTTGACCATCCAAATTCATTCTAATACTTTGACCATCCAAGATGAAGTTTGAACACTTCCGGATATACAAATTATCCATTCAACATGGAGCACCAAAACAGAGCTATGAAATTTTGTATGAAGAATGATCACATGAATATTCTGTATGCCTAACTTTTTTACTTTCTGAACATCTTATGAAGGAGATCAAGAAAATCCAGCTTCCAAAGAAGATCACATGCTTTCTCACTAAACTTTCCAGAATTCGAGGAGCATTCTCCACCTTTCTCGTTTTTCCTGACTAGGAGCATTCAACATTCCTTCCCCTTCTCCGAAACAATTCTCAGTATCGTAAACAAGCACAGCAGCTCCCCACCTGCTAAGCATCACAGCAGTACCCGCCCCCTCGCTCTCTGTTTTCAACCGGCCTAAATAATTCCAAAATTGCCCCTCTAAGGCCGCCCGATCCCCTTCCTTTACAAGTCCGATCATACCACCCAAATTTCATCTCCTTCATCCCAAAGATACCTTCTCAAAGTCATACATCTACAAATTTCCAATTACCACAACACATCAAAAAAATCAAATTTATGAAAATGATCAAAGATCACCATCACTCACGATAACCAATCATAACTAACATTACCCCCAAATCAAAATCAAATATAGTCTTCGTACCAAATCGAGGTGGTTACAAAAGTATATTAATTGTTGTATACTTAATTTTACAGTTATTCCCCCTACAAACTCCTTATATATTAATTTGTACGCCAAAATATAGATACTCGATCGGGCTATATATATAAATAGGGGAAAATTGCATTTTGATCCCAAGAGAATGGGTGCAAAACATTTTTGGCATCTTTGTACTAAAGGTTTTTTTTTTTTTTTTGTCTCATTCGTTAAATTTTATGACCAAAATTGCAATTTATTAATTCTCTTGCGAATTTATAAGTGTATAGAAAAAGAGTAAAAGTGCCTAAGGACCATTTTAAAATTGAAGCATTCTCTTGGTATAAAAAAAACAATTAACCCTGATATAAATTGAGTAAGCATCTTCATTTGTTATTATTTGTCTAGCATGATGTAAGATTTGAACCTTTTGTAGCAGAAAATGAAAATTGTAGTTGGACTTGGGATCATCCTTCTTTGATTTAAACTTGAGATGGTTATTATTATTTGAGAGCGCACATTTCAATAAGAGGCATAATATCAGACATAAGTATAGAACAACTAAATTTTTCTTCAATCAATTTATACCCTAGCCATTCTGAAGCTACACCAAAAAAACAAAAAAGGTCTCGTATCTTTTTTTAAAAATTATTTGATGTCGTGTTTCAGTCAAAATTATATCACATTTAACTTCTACATCCAATTGATAGTGTAATTGGCAAATTACGGAAAATAACTTTAAAATGTGGCAAATTGAGGATATATAAATCTTAATCAACGCAAATCGGGCTAATGGCCCGATTTGGGCTGAATTTGGCCTCAATTTGTAACCTTTAAAATTTACGGTACTTAATTACATTGTCAATTTGAAAAGTTATTGTCCTCATTTCCCTAACTTAAAAAAATTACAGTCCTCATTTTGATAACCTAAAAAGTTATGGTCCTCATTTTGCCAACCCACTTAAATTATGGTCCTGAAAAAATAATTTTCCTATTTTGCAAACCACCCCACCTCATCCACCCACCCAATTCCAGGAGTTTAGCTATATGATATTATGACGAGTGATATTGTGATTGTTCATTTTGTACTTTGTTATTGGCTGATTTCATAATGCAATGTCGTCGATATTGTGATTGAAGTTTATGTATTTATGAATTGTTCGCTTAATCATCAAGCCAATTGAGAAGATTATTTTAATTAGAACCCATACATAGAAAGCTTAATTAATAGACAACATTATTTTATCAAAATAACATTTAAGGTTCTGCATGTTACTTTGTCGATTTAAACAGCTAACAATAATATCTAATTATTCATTTATAGAATACCCTTGTTCAAAAGGGCCAAATAAACAATTAAAATAAATTAGAAACAGCACCTTATAAAAGGAACACTGTTGGCTTTAACGTGAAATTAGTGTGTCAAATTTCTGAAGATCAATCTATTAATTGGACGGAAATGACCATATATCCACTGATGATCACCAACTTAATGTGCATCAATTTATATGTTCTCCACTTATGTGCACCAAATTTAAAGGGTATGACTTGTTTCATTAAGGTCATGAATTGCGTTAACCAAAGGGTATTAGTTCTAATTTTGAAAGGTATAAGGTGGTTTGACTATAGAGTATGAGTTGAAGGGTATGGAGGGGGTAAAATATTTTTTCAGGACCGTAATTTTG
Source organism: Ballota nigra (assembly GCA_947034835.1). Lineage (NCBI taxonomy): Eukaryota > Viridiplantae > Streptophyta > Magnoliopsida > Lamiales > Lamiaceae > Ballota > Ballota nigra. Next base: position 59,925,181 of record OX344725.1, read on the forward strand.
AGGAGGTGGCAAAATAAGGACTGTAACTTTTTTGGTTGTCAAAATAAGGACTGTAACTTTTTGAATTGGCAAAACAAGTACCACAACTTTTAAGAATAACAAAATAAGGACTGTAACTTTTAAAAGTAACAATTTGCGGACAACTTAAGCCCGGATTACCCTCTTCCGTGCTGATTTTCCACATGAAAGTCACGTGGGCCCATCTTTGGGCTCAATTTATACCTAAATTGACACTCAATTGACATCCACATGTGCACTTTGAACCTGAAAAAGGGCTGGTAATCCGGTCCAATTTGACCTCAAATTGCTACTTTTAAAAAGATACGTACAGTCCTTGTTTTACAACATTTAAAAGTTATGGTCCTTGTTTTACTATTTTTAAAAGTTACAATCATTATTTTGCCAATACCCAAATGTTATATCCCTGAACGAAGAAAAAAGTTACCCTACATACTGTGTACAATCAAAATAAAATTAAAGAATACGAAAATATATTACAATATCAATAAGGAAAACATACCAGCATGAAATTAACCACACAACAGTAATTATCAAAACAAATTTTCAGGTGTCATGTTTACATAATACATAACTGAACCATATAATTGCATATGTTGAGTCGAGTCCTAATTAATTCAGATTACGTACAATTCATGTCAACTAATTCACATTTATAAATGCTTAAATTTGACGATCTTATCCAATCAATTATAACTAGCCTAACTTAGAGCGAGCCTCATATTATTCCAAACAAAATATCAAGAAAAAATTGTAGGCAGATTTGTGGCGATCTTGCCAAGAGCATTAAGGAATCCCGAAGGTTCAATTTGTTGGAATGCCTTGAGCCCCCTGCTCTGAGCTGGTCAGAGGTCTCTCTTCTGGCTGTGGACGTAGCCAATACAATGTTGGTGAATCACGTAAATCTGTATCATTTTCTTTTATGTTTATGATTCTTTCTTATAACAAATTGGGGACACTAACTCTACCTAGAAGATTGGTGAGATAGTGTGAAATTTGACTGCGAAGTTGGGCAAGTTGGATTTGACGAATGTTGGGATTGGGAAAGATCGGGTCTAGAAGGGTAGCAAGTTCAATTAAAATTTGATAAGAAAGTTGGTCAATTTGAAATTGGCTATTGTTGGAATTGGCACCGAGAAGGGTATTGATAATATCTGAAATTTGATTTCGAAGTTGAAGAAATCGATTTTTGCCAAGCTTGAGATAATTTTTAATTTGAAAATAAATTTTGGCAATTTTTTGTTGGTCGCTAAGGCTGGCATCGATAAGGACTTGGCGTATAAGGTTCGAAATTAGAGAAAATTGTTGGGCAAGTTGAGTTTGGCTAATATTGAAATGGGGGTCGATTAAAAGGTTAATGATATCGATCACAGCCTCATTAAAAACTGGTTGGACGATTTGAAATTGGCTAATGTTAATGCCACGGTTTAAAAGGTTAGTGAGAGCATTTGGAATTTGGGTAGAAAGTAGGGTAAGTTGAGTTTGGGTAATGTTGGTATAGGGGTTATGGCTTAGAAGGCTAATGATCGCATTTGAAATGTGAGTAACAAACTCGTCAACACGAATTGGGTGAAGATTGGGATTGGAGGTTTGTTGGAGGGCTTCACATTCTTGGCTGATCACCACAAGAATCGAGAAAATGATGATGGCCACTTTACTGCTAATTGTCATGACAATTGTAGTTAATTTGGATAAAATGAATAAAGTATGGCGGTACTTATAAGGTGAAAAATGGAGTTTGGTTGGCATGTTTATATATAATTATTGGGTAAATTGCATTTTTTCTCCCAACAGAATAGGTGGTCTGCAAAAATAATCCCTTTTTATATTCTTGGTCCTGTAGTTCTATTCGACATTTTTTGTCTCAAGAAAAGTCCAGTTTTGGTTCCAAAAGAATATATGGGACTAAAATTGCAACTTTGGTCCAAAAAATTAACGAAAATGAACATATTTGCAAAAATTAATGGGACCAAAAAAGAACATACGACAAAAATTGTTATTAAAAAATTCTCAAGACACCAAATTTGCAATTTTCCATATAATTATTTCAAATAGAGTGAAAAATTGAAACCATTGTAGTTTTACCTTATAAAATGCTATGATGTCAAAAAGAAGAGTTTGCAGTTCAAATAAATAATCATCGGGAATTTGATAATTTGAATCTTTTCAAATTTAAGTAATGATCAAGGAAGTTAATTTAATTACTAATTCTTACTTTTTAGAGAGTAGTAATATTGAGGCCGATCAATGTTGAAATTTATAGTTTTTTTTAAACAAAAAAATTTATAGCTATTGAAAGCACAAAGTAGTTGTAACCTTGTTACAAAATATAAATTATATATGCAGAAATTAAGATGGCCGTCCCTATATCGAAATCCAGGAAAAATTAGTTTTTTTTTATACAATTAGTTAGGTTGCCAATTCTAATCAATTTATTCAATAAAAGGTAAGATGCGTGGGAACGTTACATATGGTTAATTGTTTAATAATTAAGTTTCAACTTCAAAAGAGCTAGTATATTTCTCTTTTCAAATTTCCACAGTTTTCAAGATTATATGTGGCTGTGAACCAATGAAATGTTCCTATTATATGTGATTTAAATTCATATTTATGAATTTTTTATTGTGATTTTACGATTTCCACAATATACAATTACATATTGCACTAGCTTCGATCAAGGTAGCTTGTGGCCGTCAATCGCGTAATCATCAAGCCGAGAAGATTATTTTAGAACCCATACTAAGAAAGCTTAATTAATACACAACATTAATTTATGCAATAACATTTAATGTTCTGCATGTTACTTTGTCGATTTAAACAGCTAACAATAATAAACTAATTATTTCTCGAATAACCCGGTTCAAATGGGCCAAATAATTGTGTAAATTAAAGTATTACAAACCCATACCCACGCACTTTCAATTCTTCTACTGTTTCAGGCACGGCCGCGTTCTCCTGTCTAGTTCAATTTAGAAAACGTTTCAGGGAAATTTTATAAAATATTAATTTTCTTCAAATATATATATATATATATATATAATTAAATAAAATGAAATAATGGATTGAGTAGTATCAAATTTTTGTAAGTTCAAAGCCTTTATTTTATCTTGCTTTCTAATGACTAATTTTGGTGGAGCATTAATTTTCTCTGTAATTTACTCAACTTTCACAAACCGTAATGCATGGCTACGATCCCCACATGATGAAAATGATGATCACTCTAATAATTGTCATGACTTATGCTAAACTGAGGGGCGCTTGGTTAACGACTCTTCAATGGTAATGGGAATGAGATTGAAAATTAGTGTAATTAGCATGGTTCATGATAACAAAATCACCACTTCTCCTCCTAAATAAGGTAATCACTACTCCATTTTGATTACCATATTCTCTTCCTACAATCCTCCTCCTCAATCATTCCCCCATTCCTCCACCAACAACCATTTGTTGTCAACTTCTATTCCAAAATTGGGGCATGACACTAGCAATGGTGTCACCATTGGAACACTTCTTCCCCTAACATATCATTTTTTCTTATGAGGGCATAGATGGAAATAAATTTTCATTCCCATTGCCATTGAAGAATAGCTAACCAAGCGCCCCCTGAAAGGTGCATCACTTCTTTATTTATGGGAAAAAAAGAGTGTTTTAGTGTTTTTAATAGTCAAAATGGCTTGCTTTTAAAAAATTCAAAATGGGTAGAATGAAAAATTAACTTGGGAATTTTAGAAAAAATATCACACTCAAATTTTCATTTTTAAAGATATCACCCAATATTTATTTGTTGGTAAAACAATATTTGACTAAATATGTTTCTAGAAATATTTGAATCACTTTGATATTAGGAAAATTTCAATATTTAATAAATTTAATACGCTTCATTATAATTTCATTTTAAAAATAAAATCACACCAGTCTTAATATAAAAAAAAGAGTTATATTTAATCGTATAATAGAAAACAAGAAAACCTCTTCTTTACTGATGCATAATTTAAAAAAAAATTATATAATATTGTTAATCAATAGTTGTAACTTTACATGAAAAAAATATATGCATCATTATAATATATTTATGAATTGTGAAAATAAATTTCTATCATTAAATTAATTTTTCAATTTAAGTGGAGCTTATTTCATGAAAAAGAATCTAGAAGTTAAGATTTAAAATACAAATATAATGCAAAATAAGAAAAATAGGGATGGGAGACAAATAAGGAATAAAAGATCTCATATCATTATGGATTTAATATCAATTTGCAACATATACTATGGTTCTTCTATTAAATTGCAAGTTGTGCAATTTTTTATCAATTTGCAACTTATACTATACAAAAATGACAGGTAACAACCCAAACTATTTTTTTAGTTCTTTTCCGACCACACATGTGCAGAGCACGCTTATAAGTAGGGATAATTTTGGCAATTCATAATTTTTTATAATCAAGATGTCTTTTCTGAAAAAAAAAAAAAAAAAAAACTAAACAATCAAAAAATAAATAAATGTGTTTATTTAACGATCCAAAACTATTGGTCTGGACGTTTTTTTACCTCACAGTCACATCCTTCAGCTGCAAAACTTATCCCATCCTCTTCAAACCTTTTCCATTTATCTTTTAACAAAATCAGATAACGCAATGTTTCCAATATCATTCAGTTTTTAACGAAATCGGAACGCATTTAATTGTTTATTTAACGTTCAGATTTTAAAAATGATGAATAGACAAAATTAGCTTTACTCGTAAATGTGTCTTGCATATGTTGCCGGAAAAAAAAACACAAAAAAATAGTTTAGATTGTAAGCTGCCATTTTTGTATAGTATAGTATGCAAATTGATTAAAAAAATTATAAAAGTTTTAAATTGATTAAAAGTCCATAGTATAGGTTGTTGGTGAACGAATTTAATCGTAAGGATTAGTGGCTGTTTTAATCCGTTTTTACGTCACCAATCAATAGCGTGTGATTGATTACCACCGTAAATGGTAAATCGGGGTTTGGGCTATCGAATTTGTGTAATATGTATGTCGAAATCGAATTAATTTCGTATGTGTGTACGTTAAGGTGTATTTGTGTGTGTTTTGGAGTGTTTATGAATTTTTTCTTGTATTTCATAAGCTGGAGAGCAACTATTTATAGAGACGAGCAAGCAGGAGGTGTCTCTGACTCTTGGTCTCCCTAGCCTGCATGCTTGACATGTGTCCTTTGACTCTAGTTTGACCTTATCTAAGCTAAATCTTAGTTACAAAGTCTTCTTTGGTCTTATCTCGGACTCATTGTTGTTCGCCTAGGTCGGCTTGATGGATCTTGTTGATTCTCCAACCGAAAGTTGTTCGCCTCTTGAGGTTGTACTTGGGAAGTTGTTCGCCTTATGCCTTTGTTTAGCTTGGCTTTGGGATCTTTGTCCTTTGTTCACTTGTACACCTCCTTGGCTATTTGTTGTATCATACTCTGACCAAATTGTTCGTCATGGATGACTTCACAGTTGGCTCATTCTTGGTCCCGGGCCTTAATACCTGTTCGCCCATTAGTTGTTCGTCGGGAGAGTTGTTCGTCACTTCGTACACCTCCCAGGTTGGTTAATGCGCCCATTTAGTGATTTTCTTTGTTTTAGACTTCAATAATTGTTCGCTCCATATCTAGATAATGTTCGCCTATCAACAATTGCCCCCTATCCTGACTAGATGTTGCATCAGACGAGTAATTTTGCGGCGAGCAACTGTAGTTAGGATATCGTCTTGACCAAGATTTGGACGAACAGCATCTCTGTGACGAGCAATGTTGGAATAACCGTTTCGTCTTCCCATGATCTGGGGAGATCACGAAGATGACGCCAGCGCAATGATTGCGCGCCGCTCACGCGCGAGCAGCCCCAAGGCGACGCGCCCCTATAATTATTTATAGGTCCTTCATCTTCTAGTTCAGCTCGGAATTTACCCCGTTTTCTCTCAATTGAGCCCCAGAACTTTCGGAAAATTACGCCTGGGACCCCGTTTTTTCCTGGGGTATAAATAGTGGGAAAACTAAAAATTTTCCCACTTTTCTCCCACTTGCTACAGTGCTCCGGCGATTTCCTTCCTCCTCCGGCGATTCCAAGCTTCTCCGGCGTCTATTCTTCCAGTGTTTGGCCTCCAATCTTTGAAACAAGGTAGTTATCCTCTTATTTCTTTTCTTTTCTTTACTTTTTCTCTCGAAATCGCCATTGCCGCCGTGTGGGTTAGAGCGCCATCGTCTTCTCCGGGACAACGCCACCGTCTGCAACTCTTTCTACCGCCGCCTGGAATTTTCTTTCTCTTCTATGTCTTCGCACTCGAGCAATAAGACTGAGGAGACCTTAGACCCACTCTTTCCAGTTGCGATCCCCGTCGATCAACCTCCCTTCGAGATTTCCTCGGCGTCGGATCTTCACGTGGATTCTGTGGTTCGCTCTGTGGAGGACACCGGTGTGGGCCCATCTGGGAGAGAACTAACGGTTGTGGCGAACAAAAATCGGGACGAAAATTCTTCGTCTTCTGCCGAATCTGAAGATCCAGATCTCAACGAGCTCACTCGTGAATTTTTGGAGGGTATCAATTTTCCATCCCCAAGGATGCGGGAAAGTGAGATCCCGGCTGGGGTTGCTCGCCTATTCGAATGGCGAGCATATGCTGAAAGGTATGCGAACAGCTTTCCTCGTCCACAAAGACAAATAATGGACAAGGTGAAGACTGATTACCAGGCGAGCAAGATCAAGAGCGTTGTTCGCGAAGATGAACTGGACTCCATCCGGAAAGACTATAAGATCCCATATGATATCTACATGTGGGCACCTCAGAGGAAGGAAAGAGCTGATCGCCCACCTCCAGGGTGCACGGCGATCAACATCCACACCTTGATTGCCGGGCTGAAGTTACCTCTTCCACCTGTCGTTGGTCGATTCCTGGAGGCGACCAACTTGGCCATCACCCAAATTACTCCAATTGGGTGGATGAACCTTTTGGGCTCCATGTGCCTGTTCGCTTTGGAGGGGTACGTCGATCGGATCACTGCGGAAGAGATCAACTACCTGATGACAATCACAAGTTGCCCCCGAGGAGAAGATGGCTATCACTACCTCAAGGCCAGGACTGGGTTGAAAATGGTGGAAGAGGTGCCGAACAAGATTCGTGATTGGAAACAGCACTTCTTCTGGATTGGGGGTGATTGGCGAGCATCTTCTGGTCCACACGGCGGCCCTGGACGAATAAATTCTCCAGCAGCCTATGGAAAACTGAAACGTGAGTTCAATTCTTGCTCGCCTTTGGAGAGTTGTTCTAATTTAACTTTTTTTGTTTGTTCGCAGGCCCTCGTCTACCCAAGTGGAATTCGGAAGAAGAGTTGAGCTCCGAGTTCCTGTTTACATCGTGCTTGGTCGGCCTCCGCAATAAAGCAGATAGGACTATAGACTATCTCTGCCGATCAAGGTGTCAAAAAGCTGCTCGCCTTTTGACTTACCCACATCATTTGGAGGCTCAAGCTGAGGTGCCCCCTGGTATGGAAATTCCTAACTCCCTGCTCAAGTTTTGTTCGTCGCTAACATGTTTAACTTGCTCATCTAATTTTAACTTCTTTTTTTTTTTTTTTTTTTTTTTTTAGCCGAGCAAGTAACAGTCGCCGTTCCCCCAAGCTACGCTCTTCTTGAACAGAGGGTCCTTGAAATGGGGCCACCAAGAGGGAAGAAAAGGAGAGGGGACCCTCCACAAGTCGTGCTCGCCATGTCGAACAGGCCTGAGGGGGCCAAAGTTCCAAGACCGGCTGCCCCCCCAGTTCAGATTCGGTCTCCTCCCGTCTCCCCACCTCGTGGTGGCAAGCGCCTTAAGAAGGCTGATGGGACCCCACTAGCCGGAGACGTCCCCGGCAAGGGGAAAGAAAAGGTGGGTGAAAGCCATGCTCGCCACGAAGAGGATGCTATAAGGCGTTCTGGGGAGCCCACGGAAAGGTCGGGGAAGGCGAGCAAGGATGTAGGCTCGCTCCGTGGCCCAGAAGATCTTACGTTCCTTGGATGGGACGATCGGAAGTTTGCCGAGTAAGTATCTATCCTCTCTTGCCGAACAACTTTCATCCATTTTTTATTTTTCTAAGTATCAATTGCTTTTTTGTTTGCAGATACCGTGCCGATGATTATCCCGGCCGAGCAAGTGTTGTACATCAGTACGCTTGCTCGAAGACTCCCGTAAACATAAGGGAGATTCCCGGCGAACATGTTCGCAAGGCGACGGAGTTGGTCGCCCGGGCCTGGACGCGTCCTCTGGACAAGGCCATCCTTCAGCAGGGGCAGATGGACAATCTCCATCTCTCAATGATGCTCGTCGCCAACGGCCTTGTCACTGCCCAAAGGGCAATCGCCCAAGTTGCCGAGCAGGAAGAGTCTGCTCGCCACTATGCTAGTACAGCTCGGCAACTCTCTGAAGAAAAAGATGGCCTGGTGAGCCAATATGAGGCCAAGATTGCTCGCCTTAACAACCAGATCAATGTTTACATTGATGCTGAACACAAGCGCCTTGAAGAGATTCAGGCCATGTCCAAAGAGCTGAAGGATAAGGAGAATTTGCTCGGCGAGGGAGAGAAAAGATTGACTTCGGCCGAACAAAGAATTGCTGAGCTCGAGGTGGAGAATGCTCGTCTCCGGGAAGCAGAGGCCAACCTCTTCACCCGCGAGCAACTTGAAGAGGAGGTTCAAACTCGCACCGGCCCCATCTCCAATCTTGGATATATTTGTGCCTACGCGGACAGCATCCGTACGGCTGATGCCTATGACTACAAGGAGATGGTGGAGGAGATGGCTAAGGATTTGAATGAGTTCCTCGAGAACTATCCTCCGCCGAACAACGTCAAAATCCAATTGGCGGATTTGGCTGTGCTGGGGGTTAAACTGGATAAACTCGACCCCAGCATCACCATCACTCATCCTCCACCAATTGTTGATGATGGCGAGCAAGAAGATGAACCGGCTGCCGCGGACGAGCAAAGTGCTAAAGAAGCGGAGGATAAGGCGGCTGAAGACCTTGCTCGGGACATGATTGTCGACCCCTCTGCCGAGCAACCTCAAGATCCTCCTCCCGCCGAACAGCAGTAGTTTTTAGGACTTAGCTTTTTCTTCATCTCTTTTGTAATAGTTGCTCGTTCCTTTTTTGTGGTACTTGTAATGGCTGCTTCCAGCTTGTACTATTTTTGGGGCTTAATGCCTTTCTTTAATGGAAAATGTCTTTCTCATGTTCGCTCATTTTCTTATATATGTCAATTGCCTTTACATTTCTGTCAATGCTTTTACAATTATGACATATAGTATTGGGCTTTTGTTCGAATTGAACTTTGCCTTTAGTGGAATCAAGGTTTAGCCTTAGGTTCTGTTCGTTTTAAAAAACAAACAACCTTTAAGTGGCTTTGGTCCTTAGGTTCTGTTCATTTAAAAAACGAACAACCCTTGAATGGACTTGTACCTCGAGCTTTTGGACTTTTCCTCTTTTGACGAACAACTATTATATTTACATTGCAAAATAATTACAAGTGTTATAAGACTGTCCATCACTATCATATACAATCTGACGAACAGCTTTAAACACAAACTAAAACTTGCTCGCTTATAATGTTTTTGCCGAGCAACTCTATCTATAAAATCAAAAGAACTAACACCAGACTATACAATGTGCCGAGCAACTTTTGAATCCATACTTAAGAAAATTTAAAAAATTAGGCAAGTTTTTAGCCTTCCTTCAACTCATACGCATCTTCAACTCATACGCATCCCTTGCCCCCCAAGACATTTGTTCGCCCAACTTTATTGATAGTACTTCTTTAGATGTACAGCATTCCAGGAGTATTGGGCCGGCTTGCCTTCCATGTTCTCAATATCGTATACGCCATTGACGTATTTTTCTGTTATTCGATACGGGCCCTCCCAAGTTGGTCCCAATACACCTGGAGGTTGGGCGAGCAACTTTCTTAGAACCAAATCTCCAACTCTGAATTCCCTAACTTTTACATGGGAATTATAGTAACGTTCTGCTCGCTGCTTGTATGTGGCATTTTTTAGCTCGGCATTCAACCTTTTTTCTTCGAGCAAATCCAATTCAGCATTTAGAGCAGAGTTGTTCGCCTGTTCATCAAAGTTGGTCGTCCTAAATGTAGTGGCCTTTAACTCAATTGGTATTACAGCCTCTGTCCCGAAAGCCATTGCAAAGGGTGTTTCTCCGGTGCTTGACCTGGGAGAAACTCTGTATGCCCATAAGACTTCCGGAAGTTCTGTAGACCAACTGTCTTTACTCTCCGCCAGTCGCACCTTTAACGTATGCTTTATGATTTTATTTACGGCTTCAACTTGTCCATTTGACTGGGGGTGATAAGGTGTGGAGTAATGTTTCTTGATCCCCCACTTCGTACAGAATTCTCTCAACTCTTGTCCATCAAACTGTGGACCATTGTCTGTCACGATTGCTTGTGGAACTCCAAAACGACAGACAATGTTCTTCCAAATAAAGTTGATCATCTTCTGCTGTGTTATATTCATCATGGCCTCTGCTTCCGCCCATTTTGTGTAATAATCGACTGCCACGACGGCGAATCGAACATTTCCAACCCCAGTCGGGAAAGGACCAATGATGTCCATCCCCCATCTTGCAAAAGGCCATGGGCTGTATACTGACACAAGTTCCTGAGCCGGGGTATGGATGCCTGGGGCAAAAATCTGACATTGATGGCAAGTTTTGGCTTTTTTGATTGCATCCTGACGTAAAGTCGGCCAATAATAGCCTTGTCTGATTGTCTTGTATGCCAAAGCTTGCCCCCCAGTATGATTTCCACATACTCCAGCATGTATCTCTTCAAGCACTGCTTGCCCTTGCCCCCTAGGCAAACACTTGAGAAGTAGGATTGATATTCCCCTTTTGTAAAGTTGCTCGCCCACCAGAGTATATCTGGCGGCTCGCTTTATTAGCTTGGCAGCTTCAAAAGGGTTGTTTGGTTTTTTCCCATTTTTCAAGTATTTGACTATACTTGTTCTCCAGTCTTCTTCTTCACTGGTTTGATCGTCGAGTTGATTGACATTATAACTTACTGTTGATGGATCTTTCATCTTTGTAACTATAATATCTGCCAACTCTATGGGGCCTTCACTTGTTGCTAGTCGGGCAAGTGCGTCTGCTTGAGTGTTGTTCGTCCTTGGAATTTGCTGTATGAAAACTTGCTGCAACATGGACATCAGGTGAGCAACAATCCGTTGATACTCGATCATGTGATCATCTTTTGCTTCGTATTCACCTCGGACTTGGTTCACGATCAATTGTGAATCGCCAAATATTTGCAAGCGTCTGACACCAACTGCGAGGGATAGGTGGAGACCAGCGATAAGAGCTTCATACTCAGCTTCGTTGTTGGTTGCCATGAAACCAAATCTGATTGCCGAGGTGAATACTTGTCTGTTTGGACTTATTAATACTACTCCTGCCCCCGAGGCTATATTGGTTGATGACCCGTCCACATAGAGATGCCAAGGATGATCAAGTCCTCTCGTCGGATCCGGTGGGAAAGTTAGTTCGACTATAAAGTCGGCTAATGCTTGCCCTTTGATCGCTGTTCGAGGAGCATAGGTCACCCCAAATTGGCCAATCTCCAGTGACCATCTTAAGAGACGACCTGCCGTGTCGGGGCGATGGAGAATTTGCCTGAGCGGGAAAGTTGTTAGAACTTCGACTTGATGGTCAAAGAAGTATGGTCGTAACTTTCTCACGCTCATAACCAAAGCATACGTCAGCTTTTCGGTTGGAGCATATTTGATCTCTGCTTCGTGTAAAGCCTGGCTGACGTAATAAATTGGTTGATGGAATTTGCCGTCTTCGCGCACCAAAACAGAGCTGATGGCAACTTCTGATGCGGCTAAGTATAAAAAGAGCTTTTCTCCTGGGACTGGTTTTGATAAGATTTTGACATCTCCCAGGTAGTCTTTAAGTTGATCGAATGCCGCCTGGCAGTTGTTAGTCCATGCAAACTTTCCTTTTTTGACGGCCTCGAAGAATGGACGGCACTTGTCCCCCGACCTGGATATGAACCGGTTCAACGCTGCTAGGCACCCGGTGAGTCTTTGCACCTCTTTCACTGAACGTGGTGGCTGCATATCCAGGATGGCTTTAACTTTTGAAGGGTTGGCCTCAATTCCCCGCTGGCTAACAAGATGACCCAAGAATTTCCCTGAATGGACTCCAAAGCTACTTTTCTTTGGATTCAACTTCATGTTATAGTGTCGAAGAATTTCGAACACTTGAGCCAGATGTTGAAGATGGTCCTCCTTCTTGGGACTTTTGACAACGATATCGTCTACGTAGACCTCAACCGTGTCTCCAATTTGTTGATCAAACATCTTGTTCACCAGTCTTTGATATGTTGCTCCGGCATTTATGAGGCCAAAAGGCATTCTTTTCCAACACAGCAAGTTTTTGTTTGTATAAAACGCCGTGTTCTCCTGATCATCTGGATGCATAGGAATTTGATGATACCCAGCGAAAGCATCCATAAATGTTAACATCTCGTGACCTGCAGTGCTGTCCACCAATTGATCGATATGTGGGAGAGGAAAATTGTCCTTCGGGCATGCTGCATTTAGATCCGTAAAATCTATGCATAGCCTCCAGGTCCCGTTTGGTTTTCTCACGAGTACTGGGTTTGCTACCCATTGTGGACAGAGTGCTTGTCGAATGAGATCGTTGTCTAGCAACTTCTTAACTTCTTCATTCAAGGCTTGGTATTTGTCTGGGCCGTACTTCCTTCGCTTTTGATGGACGGGCTTTTTTGCTTGATTTATGTTCAGCTTATGACAAGCATGTTTCGGGTCTATCCCCACCATATCTGCGTGAGACCAAGCAAAGACATCTAGATTCTTGGTGAGGAACTCTTTCATTCGGGATCTGTAAGGCTCTGGGAGCTCTGATCCTATGAATAATTCAAGATCTTTGTTGTCGGGATTAACTTTGAACGCCTCCAGCTCTTCGACTGGAGTTGCTCGTCGTTTTTGTCCCTTCCAACGGGGATCAAGTATGGGTTCCTCAGGGTTGGAATCATTTTCGATGTCCATGGGTTCTGCCCCCAGGCGGGGTTCTAGATCATCAGTTGGCTCCGTCCCATTGTTGTTCGTTTGTAGTTGGCCCTCCAAGTCTTCCTTTGAAGGTTGTTCGTCATCACCCCTTTGTTGTTCGTCAGATGGAGGTTCCCCGCGGGTGGTAACGAGTTGTTCGTCCAACACCTGCTCGTCCAAGTGTTGTTCGTCCGTGTCCATGTGGTCGTCCATGTCCATCATATTATTCAGTATTGATGGTTCGTCGATGGGATAACTTGTTGCTTCCATCATGGATATTTGTACGAATTTTGCTCGTAGCTGTTGAACGCACTCTCGTGCTCTCCGTTGGTCTCCCTTAATTGTGCCTGTTCCACTAGCTGTTGGAAATTTCAAACAATAGTGGTAAGTGGAACACGCGGCTTTAAATTCATTAAGAAAAGGTCGGCCAAGAAACCCGTTATAGGTCGACTCCTGGTCTACAACCAAGAAATCTACCATTCTTGTTATATTTCTTTCGGGTTCATTGGCCGTTACAAGTTGTACAGCTAATGTTACAATTCCCAACGGCGTTGTCACAGCATTTCCGAAGCCTACAATTCTATGTGTTGTACTCCGAACATAACCCGAATAATCTCCCAGATTATCGAGGGTCTTCTTGAATAAGATGTTCGTGTAGGCTCCGGTGTCCACCAACAGTCTGTGGACTCTGGTCCCCATAATCTTGGCACAGATTACGAGCGAATCGTTGTGCGGAGTTAAGACGCCTTCAAGGTCTTTTTCGGTGAAAGTTAATTCCGCCGTTTGCATGATAGACGGCTTAACTCCCATCTCTTGTACTTGGCCAATCGCTCGTAGCTCCGCTTTCCTCTTCCGGTTAGAGTCAGGTGGTTGTCCATCAAAACACCCTCCTGCGGGACCTGCGGGTTCCATCATGAACAGGTCTTCTAAAGGTTGAGCTGGCATACTGGGAACTGGTCGCCCGGGTTTGTTGTTTCTCTGAGGTTGACCATCCTCTTCGTCTTCTGAGTTGTTCTCCCGAGCTCTTTTCCCAGGTTGCCTTTTAACGAAATCGGAGAGCTTTCCCTCCTCATAAAATCGCCAGAGTTGCTTGAGCAAATCTCGACACTCACTTGTAAAATGCCCCACACTTTGATGGTAGGCACAGTACTTGTTTGGGTTGAGTTTGCCAGTATCCTGACGGATTTTACGTGGTGGGGAGAGCAACTCTTTCTCCTTTACGCTCTCATACACAGTATCAACTGATACTGTCAAAACTTGGTTCAATTTTTCTTTTAAATCCGATCCTTCGGTGAATGCTTTCATATTTTTTGGGACCCTGTAGCTTGTCCCGACGGGCTTTTTGTTATTCTCCTTAGGATCAACTTTGTTCTCCCCTAAATTTGTTTGTAGGGCCTCGTGCATGGAAACGAAAATGCCAGCTTGGTTTCTGAACTCGGCATAAGTCTTTGGGCACTTCAGACGTACCTCCTTCCATAACTTCGACCCTTTTTTCAATCCGGCCATCACAGCGACGATCTTTGTATCTTCGCTCACTGGTTCTCCTTCTAGCAAAACTTTATCGAATCTTTCCATAAACGCCCGGTCAGTTTCATCATCATTTTGTCTTAAATCTGATAGCCGGTGTTTTTGGGAAAGATACGACCCCGCCGTTGAAAAGTGAGAGAGAAATTCTCGACTTAGCTGAATGAACGAGTGGATTGATGCCGACGGCATTGATGAAAACCACTTGTGAACCCGATCGCCTAATGTTAATGGAAAATTCCGGCATTGGGTGGCATCGCTGGCCCCTACGGAGACCATGTAGTCCGTATACTTTGATAAGTGGACCCGGGGGTCAGTAATGCCCTCATATTGAATGCTTGCTGGGAATTGAACCTTTTTCTGGATCGGGGCCTTCAAAATGTGGGCTGCCAAAGGTGAGGACGGCATGCTGGTCGCTCCCATCCCCCTCTGTTGGTCTAATTGCCCTTGCATGTTCTCCACAGCCCTCCTTAGGCTTGATAATTCATCAAGAGGTGCCCCCTGACTTGGAGGCTGTTCAGCGAGCAAAGGCATTAACCTTTCTGCTCGTCGCAGTCCCTCGCTTGGAGTGGGCACTTCTTGGACTTGCCTTCTAATGTTGTTCGCCGCATTTGGCCCAAGGCGCCTAAAGGCTGACTGGGTGAGTCTCTCATGGACTGATGGGCGAGGCTGATCAAAAGTTGCTCGCCCATCTTCTGCTCCCCGGCGAGCAGCTTCTCGTTGATGGGGTTGGCTAAGCCTGTCTTGGGCACTGGAACGTGTTGTTCCATGGCTAGACATAGTTGTTCGTCCGCGACCAGACTCAGCCTGTACTTCTCTTTGGTCGACCACCTTGGCCTTTCCCTTATTTCGTCTGACTTGAGCACTATCAACTTCTCGTTGCTCGCCCCTGGTAGTCTTGGGCCTAACAACCTCTAGGGACTTGTCCCTTGGCCTTGCTTGTGTTGGCCTAACCTGCTCTTGTTGCCTCTGGAGGGCCTGGAGAGCAGCTATGGTTTTAGCCAACTCGTTGGGGTTGTTCGCCAAAGCCTCCATCTCAGGGGGGAGGTTATGTGTTATGGCTGTATGCTGTGACCTGTTCGCATGTTTTGGGTCACGGTCCTGGTGGTCGGCCGACGTGGCTCGGGTCTGAGACGCTCTCTTCGACAAACGTGATCCTTGGGTCTCTTTAGATTGAGGCATTTCAATTTAAATTGTTTCTTAATTTTAAAATTGAAGAACACCAAGAACACCAAGAACACCTTTGCTTGAATCTTCAAGTATTTCTTGAGGTTTTCTTTGAATCTTCAAGTCTTCAACTTGAAGTTCTTGAGTAATCACACTAAACCGGAGGTTCGAACCCTTCTTCTAGCGCCAAATTGTTGGTGAACGAATTTAATCGTAAGGATTAGTGGCTGTTTTAATCCGTTTTTACGTCACCAATCAATAGCGTGTGATTGATTACCACCGTAAATGGTAAATCGGGGTTTGGGCTATCGAATTTGTGTAATATGTATGTCGAAATCGAATTAATTTCGTATGTGTGTACGTTAAGGTGTATTTGTGTGTGTTTTGGAGTGTTTATGAATTTTTTCTTGTATTTCATAAGCTGGAGAGCAACTATTTATAGAGACGAGCAAGCAGGAGGTGTCTCTGACTCTTGGTCTCCCTAGCCTGCATGCTTGACATGTGTCCTTTGACTCTAGTTTGACCTTATCTAAGCTAAATCTTAGTTACAAAGTCTTCTTTGGTCTTATCTCGGACTCATTGTTGTTCGCCTAGGTCGGCTTGATGGATCTTGTTGATTCTCCAACCGAAAGTTGTTCGCCTCTTGAGGTTGTACTTGGGAAGTTGTTCGCCTTATGCCTTTGTTTAGCTTGGCTTTGGGATCTTTGTCCTTTGTTCACTTGTACACCTCCTTGGCTATTTGTTGTATCATACTCTGACCAAATTGTTCGTCATGGATGACTTCACAGTTGGCTCATTCTTGGTCCCGGGCCTTAATACCTGTTCGCCCATTAGTTGTTCGTCGGGAGAGTTGTTCGTCACTTCGTACACCTCCCAGGTTGGTTAATGCGCCCATTTAGTGATTTTCTTTGTTTTAGACTTCAATAATTGTTCGCTCCATATCTAGATAATGTTCGCCTATCAACATAGGTGGCAAATTAATATTAACCCTATCATTATATATAAAGATGTGTCATTGCCACGTAAGCCGCGGGCACTATTATCATTCACATTCATCCTGGTAGTGTAAATAACCTGGGCCTTTAGATTGTGAATAAAGTGGCCCCGAGTAAAAATCCAGGCCCAACTCATATTCTATTTTACAGCGCTGTAAAATGCAGAAATATTTCCATATTAACCTAAAATAAATTATTGGTTCTTAAAACACAATCACATAGAAAAAAATTATCTTGGGGGTATAGATATAATAAGCTTTGAATGAGATGCAGACTTTACATGTCTATTCCTGGTCTGAAAAAGTTGCATATTTTCTATTAACCTAGTCATTTAGCAATTCCTGTAATGATTCATAGAGTCCCGTTTCGTTACCATAAAAACTCAGAATTTCCTTGAATAGTTGAGAATGCTTAGTTTATATGTTTAATTGTTTATAAGAGGAATCAAGGATCTCAACCACTTGATTCTTGTCCTTCAATTAATGATCTTAAAATTTATATGTTTTACATGCCAAATGGATTTTGGCTTGATAACCTACTTGCTTCCTTCACCTTAAAAACATGAGTGCAGATTAATGTGATTCAATATCGAATCTTCTATTTGCTGTGCCTCTAGGTTTTGTCAATGGTTACGTTACAATGTTCCCTTGTCCACATGCTTTAGAGAGTGCTTTAAAGGTAATTTCTTGTAATCTAATTAATGGCTTAATTTTGATATATCCTCTGGCGTTTATTTAATATTTTCATTGTGGAGTATGTATAGAGTGAAATTAGTTTATACATGAATCGTTGAAGGGTATTAATTGTTTTCACTATTTACTGATGGGTATTACTTGCTTTCACTAAAGAGTTTTTATTTGTTTTTAGTAACCAACTAATACTCTCCCGTGAAAACAACTAATAGTATTTTTTAGTGAAGCCAATTAATATTTTTTAATCATGTATGAACCATTTTCACTTTATACTTTGTCTTCGTCGTGTGGTATGTTGGAAATTTTGTTATGAATTCGTCTATTAGGCGCAAAACATATCATTAATCAAAAGGGCAAACGAAAATAAACAAGAAAAAAAAAAAGGAACGAAAACTCTAAAATCAGAGAGAAATCACGGTCCCGAAAGATATATACATCAATGTATGAGAATGTTTTTTACAATCATACAAATTTCTTCTCTCGCAACATTTCACCCTTCTCAGAACACTCTACCGCAAAAGAACATGAGAAAAGAATTTAACTAGAATTAAACAAAGTGTATTGACGGGCGCCCTTTAATCAAATTAGACGCATAGGCTTCTTAAAATAGCATTAAGAAACGTCTCCCCTTGATTATAAATCAATGTGCAACAAAACAAATTAAAAACCCTTCCATTTTACTCCAATTATGGAAACATATCAAGGGTCTGAAGATACAATTATCTTATTTAGCTAGAATCAAGGTACGCCAGGAAAGTTGAGATCGGCACCGTTTAGAAAATTAGTGAGAGAGTTTGAAATTTGATTAGAAAGTTGGAGAACTTGATTTTGGCGAGTGGTGGAATTGGGAAAGGTGTGATTTAGAATGTTAGTGAGTCGGGTTATTATTTGAGTAGAAAGTTGGTCAAGTTGAATTTGGGTAATACTGGGATTGGAAACGGTTGATTGTAAAATTGTTGAGAGAGTAGTTGAAATTTGAGTAAAAAGAGGTTCACGGCAATAGAAACCTTTGGTAAAAGAGGTCTTAAATTGTTGTTCGAAGTCGTGAAGGTTGATTTTTGCAATGCTGGCAATTGGGAAACGGGGTTGAAGCTGGGTAAGAACGGTACTAAAAAGTTGAAGGACTAACTCGTCGAGGTCCATGCGGTTTGGCGCAGGCGGCGCGTGGCTCGACACTCTTGGGCCATGACGACCACCGCCACAAGAATAATGAAAATGATGGTCACTCTACCACTTTTCATGACCAATATTGTAGTTAATTTGGAGAAATAAAACGACTTGTAAATTGATGATGGAGAAGTAGTGGTATCATCACTAATATGGGGGTTCTATTTATAAGGTTCAAAATTATAAGCTTACCAACTTTGCTTAGTAGTTGATCATGGGAAGGCTAGCTGGATTAAGAAATGAAATTCATTAACTGTACGTAGGTGTGGCGCGGCTATGTATAATTATTTCAAATAATCTTCACAAAATTAATTAAGAATAGGTTTGGCTGTGCTTATAAACTCTTTAAAATATTTTATAAACTGCTTAAGAGCTTATAAGTACTATCAAAGTGTTTGATAAAATAAGATGTATAAAGATTTAAAAATATGCTTACAACTTATAAACGGTAAAAAAATGGGGAAATTGCAGAAATGGTCCCATAAGAATTGGTCCTCATGAATTTGGTCATTTTTTTAGCGCAAATAGTCCCATACGATTTTTTCGTCAAAAAGTAACGGATTAACGAGCATGAGGACCACAAGCCCGTTAGTTTTCTGTCAAAAACTCGCGCGCATAATTCCCAGCTTAAAAAATTAATTTCCAACTTCTTAAAACTCTACGAACTAAAGTTGCTGAATCCCCTCCATACTTGTATTTTACATTGAAATGATTGTTAATAGCAAAAGCTGACCCATTTCCCTCCAAAAATAAAGTTGAAAAGGTTTTTACATCCAGTTTTCCATAGGAAACTGTTAAATAGTTAACGGATGAGATCTTTTCTGCTAAAAATGGGACCAAATCTGTCAAGTACGAATTCTCATGGAACCATCCTTGCAATTTATTCGTAAAAAAATAGATTAAAAATTTCCAATTTATCCTAACCACCCCACCTCCAAATTAAAATATTAAGAAATAATTGCTTCAAGCCATACTTTTTGGACCCTAATTGCACCAAGCCTCTCCATTTTTCCTATATTGCCTAAAGCCACAATTTATTTAAAAAAGGCACGCTTTACACCTATCCTGATGAGTCTCATCTTTAATATTAAATTATTTTCTCTCTCTTTCTTTTCTTTCTCTCTTCTCACTTCCCTCGGTCATAAGTAGAGCTGGCAAAACGGGCGGGCCGGGCCGGGCCGGCCCGGCCCATCGGGCCAAAAAACTATTCACGGGACGGGACGGGCCGGCCCGTTTGCAATCGGGCCACAAAAAACTCAGCACAGCCCAGCCCACCTTAGCCCACGGGCTAACGGGCCAGCCCGGCCCGGCCCGTTTCATTTTTTTTTTAGTAATAATGATGGAATGGGCGTTAGGACTTAGGAGTTAGGAGCATATGCATATTGAATTATTGATATACTGGTCACTGGAGTCATTTAGGAATTAGGATATAGGCTTAGCATATGGAGTCATTTAGAATGCATTATTATTATACCATTTCACATACTTAAATAATGCAACTAACATGATGTATTTAGAATTTAGGCTTATAATTATAAATAAATAATGCAATTAACAGGAGGCATTTTAACTTCTAATTATAACTAACATTATTTTAAAAAAAACAATACTAACTACAAATATAGAATAAAAACAACTCTCCTGGACTGTTTATTCAATATTTAGTTTAGTAATTGAAAATAAAATTTTGCAGAGTTAAAAAAAAAAAATGGCCGGGCCGGCCCGTGGCCCGTCGGGCCTATCGGGGCTGGCCAAAACGGCCCGATTCATTTGGGCTGTCATTTTTCTAGCCCAGCCCGGCCCATGGGCCGGGCCAATTTTGCCAGCTCTAGTCATAAGAATCCCCCCACCCCATTATCCCCACAATTTATTCCCTCTCTCACTCTCTGTATATCCTCCGACCCCAGCCCTTCAATCCCCCCAACCCCCACCCCATTATCCCACAATTTATTCTCACTCTCTGTATATCCTTCACCCCCAGCCCCCCACTGCCCCCAACCGCCACTAGCCCCCACCCACCCCCAATGCCCCCAACACCCACCAGACCACCACCGCCTCACCACCGCCGCCCACCGGGCCACCACCGTCGCACCCCCCTCTTACCGACGGTCTCCCACAACCACCACGATCCTCGGTCTCCCACTACCGCCTCCCACACCGCTTCTAACCGCAGTCGAGATCGAATCTATGCGCCCACCATCAGGAACGAAGGTTCGCACTTTATCCGGAAAGACGAGGGCGGCGGTGGAGAAATGGCGTCGGATCTGGTGTCTATGAAGTCCGCAACATCTCCCAGGTTTCAATGGTGACCTCTCTTTCAAGCTAGAAACTGGTCAACATCTCTCTTTTGTTTGGGTTGTTAATTTGCTCGTTTGTGCTTATGATTTTTTGGCAATTTGTTGATCAAATAGAAGTTATTTGATGTCACTAATTGTGTGTAAATTATTTGGGGATATTTGATTTACTGGACTGTTGGAATTATTTGGGGATATTTGATTACTAAATTGTTGGAGGGTTTTTGTTCATCTATCCATTTTTCCTGTGTTTTTTTTCCTGTACATAGTTGGATTTTGAGTTGGATGGTGAGGTTTTCTGGATTTATTTGTGTGGATAATTAATCAGATAATTTGCGGCGGTTTTTTGGATTTTATTGTACGTTTTTATCTAACTAATGTTTGAACTGTTGTTTGCATGTTGGAGAACTCGACACAAAAAAATGGTGGAGAGAAGAGAAGAGAAGAGAACATTTATTGGGGAATTTTTTTTGCATTTTTATGCAAATAAATTGTTGTATTCTACAATAGTTGTTGCATTTCTACAATTAATTTGTTGCATTCTGCAATTATTATTTTTTTTTTTTTTTTTTGCATTTTTGCAAATAAATTGTTGTGTTATGCAACTCAATTTGCAAATGTTCTTTGAATACTGAAAGTGTCCTCATTTGTTTTGTTTGAATGTAATTATAGAATTTTTAAATGTAATTTAGAATTTTTTATATCCAAAATGTTTATTGATAATGTTGTGCATTTTTATTTGTGTATATTCAAAAAAAAAAGGGAAAAAGAAACAAAATAAGTGGATGCATTTTAATTACTGGGAATTAAAATTTCCTGCAAATATGAAATTAAAAAATAAGAATAATAAAATAGAAAATGAAATTAAAAAATATGACTACAAATTTAAAATTCAGAAAAAAAAAAGAAATTAAAAAAATGTGGTCTACAAATTTGAAATAGAGGAAAAATAAAAAATTGTTTGACACAGGCTGTCAAATCAGCAAAAATGGGAAAGTGAGTTTTTAACTGATGGGCCTCATAAATTGGGGTTCCATAATGTAGGAAAAATGTTGTGGCATAAAGCAATTAGACTCTAAGAATTGTCTCTCTATACTACTAACCCAAATATTAATGACTTATTCATACTATTTGACTTTGTGCAAATTAAAATATTAATGATCAAGGCAGTTAATTAATTATTCTTGGATGATGATTTGTCGTCTGAGCAATGCGCGGTTAGTTATTAAATTAACTTCATTTTCTTATAATATACTTTTTCAGAAAGTCATATATTTGATTATGAAGTTGGTGTAGTGTTGAGTCGTTGACAGATCATATCATCTTTCAAAGTCAAATTCTTGAAGATCAATAATTACACCAATATTTTTTTTGTTGAATAACCAGATTTAAATGGACCAGATAAATGTATAAAATGTAAATTAAAATAAATTATCTAAAATGGTACCTATTAATACCAAGAACACTGCTGGCAGGTACAATCGCATGAAATTAGTTTATTAAATTTACAGCTAGCGTTGATAGTTTATCATCTTCCAAAGTCAAATTCTTGAAGATGGATCGACCAAGACAAAGTATAGAGTGAAACTGGTTTTATACATGAATTATTGGGAGGTATTAGTTGTTTTCATTGAAGAGTATTAGTTGTATTTACTGAAGAGTATTACTGATTTGCATTAAAGAGTCTTAGTTGTTCAATGAAAATGAACTAAGACTCTTTAGTGTAAACCAGTAATATTCTTCAGTAAAAACAACAAATATTTTTCAGTGAAAACAACTAATACCCTTCAGTGATTTATATATAAACCAATTTCACTCTATACATACTCATCGACCAATTATCCCTTCACCTACCATGAAATATTTTTTTTAAGTCAACCATGTTCTATTAATTCTAGAGTCAAGACTTAAATCTTGTTCTTGTATATGGTGAAACATGCAAATTAATAAAATTGAAATATTTAAACAAAATTATATAAATTATGCAGATTAGATTTAACTGAAAATATAAAATGAAATGTTTATATTAATATAATTAAAATATACAGATTAAATTTAATTAAAAATATAAAATAAAATGTGTATATTAATATAACTAAAATATGCAGAATAATTACATAAATGAAACATGGGAGTGCACGAATTTAATATATCCACCAAAATCTAATCTTGTACTAGCAAAGTTGGTAAGCTGCTTTTTTCATACGGTTGGGGTTTAATTCTATATATTGGCTCTTCGTGTTGCCCACAAATTCAACACCATAAATAACTAAACTGAAATTATAAGATAAATTGGTAATTAAGTCGAGATGCAGACGATTCAAGAAATATTAAGTCGAGATGCAGACGAATCTAAAAACATTGAGAGAAGAATCACGTACATACACCATCAATAAGTAAAAAGCATCACATGTATGACGATCATATATCATATATATATATATATATATGTGTGTCAAACACCTAAAATTATAAGCCATATCAAACCTAGATCGATCACAATGAGCAAAATGTTTGTGTATTAATTAAGATTCCATATAGTGTAGGCTCTAATTAACTTGCAAGTCTACCAAGTAAGAGGCTGTGAGATACATGACTTCACTTTAAGAAAATGAAGAACTATCAACGAAATTAAAATTGTCTACATAATTTTCTAATAAAAAATTTCCAAAGTGGAATTGATTCAGGTAGAGTTATAACTTATAAGTCTACAGATCATATAATATAGATGATGAGAAATATTTTTATCACCAAAAAATTGGTATTGAAATTTTGAAATTGTATGTTGTCATGTATAAAGATTGGAGTTAAATATTGCTAGTTATTATTTTCGTTAAGATTAATTCTGATACATTAGAGTCTCACAAAATAGTGCAATTGGTGAGTGCGTGTATAATAATCAAATCCTTATATTGCTTTCTAACGACTAATTTTTGTGGAGCATTTTTTCTATAATTTACTCTACTTTCACAATCTAAATGGCTACCCACATGATGAAAATGATGACCACTCTACTGCTTGCATGACTTGTGGTGCATCACTTTTTTTTTTTTTTTTGGGCGGGCCGGGGGTGAGGGAACGAACTTTTCACTAAGGATTATTTTATTTAAAAAAAAGCTTTAAAAAATTTCGTAATACCCTCGTATTACATCACCTGCAAAGAAAATGACCAATTTTGAGGAACCAAGTAGTAGGTTGGATCCGATTATCGGTTCGGATTCCCAATTTCACCTCAATGTTTCATCTATTGTTTCATTCTTTAGATCGACGGCAAGTGTTAAATTAATTACATAACTCAAAATTAGGCTTATGTAACTTTACATTCAATGATTTTTTTTTTAAAAACAAATTAGGCTATATATTTGCTTTAGAAAAAAAATAGTATTTATTATTGGAATAATATTTTAAAATTTAATAGCATCCTTATATTTATTTTGACGTTCATATACTGATTTTTAATTTTAAAAAAAATCAAATATCAATTTTAGTTATTTATTTATTATAATAATAAATAAAAATTCAGATTTTACAAGTTGATTTACGTTTCTTAATTTTAAATCTTTTAAGAAAAATCAAATATATATACATGAATTTTACAATTTTTTAAAAAGTTATAATTAATTTTCTAATCCAATAAAAACTGAAAAAATACATTAAAATTTTGAAATATTTAATTTATAAATTTAATGGCAAAAAAATGTAATTCTTAAATTTTATAAGTCAAACTAAGCAGGGGGGACAATACTCTATACTCCACTAGTATGATTAATTTACAATATTTCTTCTACTTTAATGTATTCTAATAATTTTTAATACACACAATGTATATTAATTATTAAAATTCATTAAAATCAATGAATAAATTATTTCAAAAGGTTTTGTTGTATTTTTAGATTTTTTAATGGCATTGAGTCAAATTGAAGGCCATGAAAATTTGACGCACACAATAGAATTTATAAACCTCAGATCATTATTGTCATAATATATAGTATTATTATTCTGAATTAGGGGCATTAATATTCAAAATAAAATATATTTATTGATTTAAATATTTTAAATATAAATTTAATTTCAAAAATCATTGGATGTAAAAATACATATTTTTTACTTTATAAATATAGATTTAATTAAAAAATCATTAAATGCAAGAAAACATATTTTTTTGATAATTTATAAATTATGATAAGATTTTTATCAATATAATAAAAATACTAATCCTCTATCCTAACTTTTGGTATAAATATGGTCCGGATTAGTTTAGGTAATTTGGTCATGCAATTAATTTGACCTTTATTAATTAGATACTTGTCAACAATCTAAAGAATGAAACAGTAGATAAAACATTGAGGTGAAACAGGGGATCCAAAACGTCGGAATATCACGTCATCATAGCAAAGTTGTCAAGTGGGTGGGGTTGGGGGCAAGACCGCGCTTAGTTCTGCATATATGGATCCATACCATGTCGTCATCAAATTGGGCCAGGCCACATCGGGGTATTATATAAGAGTAGGGATATTTTCACCCCCATAATTTAGTTGTTCACCTCCAAATTTTTGTTCGAATTTTTTTTTAGAACATTTGTCATTTGTTCGAAAATACAATTAGAACATTTAGATATTTTTGTGGGGGGTGAATAATGTTCTAGAATTTTTTTCGAACAAATGACAAATGTTCTAAAAAATTTCTCGAACAAAAATTTGGGGGGTGAACAACTAAATTCTGGGGGTGAAAATATCCCTACTCATTATATAAACCTTATTGAGCCCATCTTGTCATTTCTTGGCCCAGTTATATACAGTTCTTACACTTTCCTAAAAAAAAAATGGTGAGGAAAAAATCCAAAAAAACTTAACAATTTTTGAAAAATATTTCCAAATACGCATATGTTTGGTGTTCCATTTTTTCAGAATTTTTTTTGAGTGGACATCCCAAGATATAAGGTTGATTTTCCTTTTTCAGTACAAAATCCGTCCTCTTCTCTTTACTTGCTATTTTAATACAAAGAAAATTAGAAAAGATGCTACTAATTTGAGATTTTGCTCGAAAAGTTCCCATCCTAATCACAAGTGGGAACAGAATGACTTTGTAAAGTTCTACTTAGGACCAGACGACTTCAAGTCAACTGCACGCTTAGTATCTCCAATAACGACTTTAAAAACGCTTAATCCCATCATCATCTCTCAAAAATGGCGATGTCTTTGAGCTTATTTTTCTTCATTTCCTTACTTTCAACAATTCTTAGCATAACACACATTACTCATGCATACAGCCATTGCCAGGAGGGTGAGAAAGGCTTGTTACTTGAACTGAAGAACGACTTGATATTCGATCCTTCATTTTCAACAAAGCTGGTACACTGGAATCGAACATACAATTGTTGCACCTGGGATAGCGTCGAATGCAACGGTGCAGGTAGGTGGTCAGTCTGATGCTCGACGGCGAGGCCATCTCCGGTGGAATTGAGAATTCATCGAGTCTTTTCAATCTTAGGTACCTGGAGAAGCTAAACCTGGCATACAATAATCTGGAAGGTATTGAGATTCCAAGGGGGGTTAAAAATCTTACGTATTTGACACACTTGAATTTGTCGAATTCTGGTTTTCGTGGGCAGGTTCCAGATGAGCTTTTACTCTTGAGGAGATTGGTTAGTCTTGATATCTCTTGCGATCGGGGGCTTTGGCCTCTGAAACTAGAGCATCCGAGTCTGAAGATGCTTCTGCAGAACCTAACAGGGCTTAGAGAACTCTATCTTGATGGTATTCCCCTTTCTGCTCAAGGGAGTGAGTGGGGCCACCTTATATCATCCTCTCTACCCGAGTTAAGGGCTCTGAGCTGGGGTAATTGCGATCTGTCAGGCCCTTTGAACGGCCCCTCGCTTTTGAAGCTCTCTTCTCTTTCTTACCTTCATCTTGATTTCAACCATATATCAACGGCATTTCCTGACTTCTTGGCGAATTTCTTTAGTTCGAATACCTTGAGTCTCCGTATGTGCTCTCTGAAAGGTACTTGTCCAGAAAAGATCTTCCAGGTACCTACTCTGCAGAATCTTGATTTATCAGGCAATATATTTCTCAATGGCACCATTCCACAGTTTAATCTGAGAAGATCTTTTAGGTCTATAGTGCTTTCCAGTTCAAATTTCTCAGGCATGTTTCCAGATTCTGTTAGCAATCTCACATTGTTGTCTGTCTTAGCCTTGGCTTACTGTAGATTTAGCGGGCGGATTCCTTCCGTGCTGGGTAACCTACAAGAACTTACTAATGTGGACTTATCCGGTAACTTCTTCACCGGCTACGTACCACTGTTTCACATGCCCAAGAAACTTGCACAGATAGACCTCAGTCATAACAATTTAACCGGCCCACTTTCTTCCCTGCATTTTCAAGGACTTTCCCAACTTGAATACGTAGATTTAGGGTACAATCTACTTAGTGGAAGCATTCCCCTGTCTCTGTTTGGCCTCCCTTCACTGCAGACACTTATGTTGAACAATAACCAAATCAGTGGCCGAGTCGATGAGTTCCCCACCTCATATTCCTCTAACTTGTTTAGGCTAGATTTGAGCAGTAATCGACTGGGAGGGCCTATTCCTGAGTCTTTCTTCGAATTAGAAAGCCTAGCGATGCTCTCTTTGTCCAACAACTTGTTCAGAGGGACTTTTCAACTACAGAAGATTCGTAGGACAGTAGATCTATCAAGTCTTGATCTTTCTTACAACAAATTGACAGTTGATGCAAGCAATGTTACTTCACGTTTGTATGGATTTCCCCAGTTATACGAACTAGGCCTTGCTTCCTGCAATCTGCACTATTTTCCTGATCTTAGAAACCAATCAAGCTTGACTAGGTTGGACCTATCAAACAACATGATTAGAGAGGAGATACCTAGTTGGATTTGGGAAGTTGGAAATGGACGCCTTGAGCGCTTGAACCTTTCTTTCAATCTCCTGGTAGATCTGCAAAAGCCTATATTGACTTAAATTCGAACCAGCTACAGGGTGATTTGCCACCAGTTTCGAAAAATGCCTGGTACATTGATTACTCGAATAATAACTTTGACAAGTTCACTCCTCTTAACATTACCAACAGCCCTTACACTTTTGCTTTCTATTCTCTTGCAAATAATAGCCTAAGTGGACCAATTCCAACGTCCCCTTGTGAGGCCAACCACCTAAGACTTATTGATTTGTCTTTCAATAACTTCAGTGGTGAAATACTTTCTTGTCTACTTTATATTGAAAATCTTCAAGTGTTGAAGCTGGGGAACAATAACCTCGGTGGCGATATCCCGGATGTATTTGAGGACTACTCGTGTGATCTCAAAACTTTGGATCTTGGCAACAAGAAGTTAGGAGGAAAAATTCCAATGTCCCTCCCAAACTGCAAATCGTTGGAGGTTTTAAAAGTCGAAAACAACAACATAAGTGGTAGTTTTCCATGCATACTGCCATTGAGCTTGCGTGTCCTTGTGCTCCGTTCAAACAGATTTCATGGAGAGGTGAGATGTTAAAACAAAAGCTGGCCAAATCTTCAGATAATCGACCTAGCTTCCAATAATTTCAGCGGCAATTTGCAATCCCTAAGCTTCTCAAGTTGGACGGGAATGGTTGTGATGCCCATCCGGAGCGTACAAATTTGGGCTTCACTATCATAATATATCACAACTTCTACTATTTCATTCAGGTGGCATTGAATGTCAAAGGCTCTGAACAGAACCTTTTCAAGATTAGGGTTGACTTCACATCCATCGATTTCTCCTAACTTCCAGGGGGAGATACCCAATGCAATCGGTGATCTCACCTCACTTTATCTCCTCAACTTATCCCACAATGCTCTCACAGGGGCGATCCCAATATCAGTCGGAAATTTGAAGCAGCTTGGAGCACTGGACATCTCAGTAAACGAGCTAAGGGGGACGATACCGAAGGAGCTTACAGGGATCACATTCCTTTCGGTCATGAATTTGTCGTACAATAAACTGGTTGGAATGATCCCAACTGGCCGTCAATTTCAAACATTTTCGGCTGATTCCTTTGAAGGAAACACGGGGCTATGTGGTTTCCCTCTCAACATAAGCTGTGGAAATGGTTTATCGCCACCAATATCTGCACAACCACATCAAAAGATGGAGATAGAGTGGGATTATGTGTCTGCGGCACTTGGATATGTGGTGGGCTTGGGAAGCATTGTGTGGGCACTTTTATGCTGTGGGAGCTTGAGAAGAGTATACTTTGCGAAAGTCGATGAGGTCCTTGAAAATATCAGCAGTCGCCATGACAATTAAAGAAGGCGTGCAAGAAGAAGAAGAGTGCTCATTGCTCAGGAGTGATCAGGTTAGAAGACAATAGTGCTGATAATGTTGATATTTAGCTTTCACATATGGAATGTATGATGCTTTCTTATTTGCAATAAATTCAAGTTAAATAAGTAAAAGCCAGCATAAATCTTTGTATTGGTGAACTATCTATGGAAACAATTACATAAACATTTGTAATACCTAATCTTGAGACCAGGCAATTCGTAACAAATATTCCTCAAGTCTTCAAAACACTTGGAAAATCTTAATATTGCAAAATTTACACCCAAATTGAATTCAAATTCAAAAACCTAAAAGTTTAAAATTGATAAACTTTGGATTATACACCTGATTCAGCCTAAAATATTTGCTAACAAACAGCGATTACGGGTGAGGATACCTTCTTATAACGTAATACTCCCTCCGTCCACGAGTAAGTTTCCCATTTCTTTTTGTTGAATGGTTTAAGAAAGTGTATTTGTTTATTAATATATGGTGGGCCACATGTTGACTTTTGGGATAAAGTAATGAATAGTGTTGAAAAGTAAAGTGAATGAGTGGCATTTTTGTAATATTTTGTGAGTTTGAAGGTTAAAGTTTATATATAATAGAGTGTTGTTATTTCCATTTATGGAATGGGAAACTTACTTGTGGACGGCCCGAAAAGGAAAGTGGGAAGTTTACTCATGGACGGAGGGAGTATAAAATAAAAATAGATGCAAAATTTATAAGCACTTCCAAAGAAGAAAAGGATCGTCAATGATTGCCATACAGGAATAAATACCGACTGTTTAGGGTTAAGTTGTAGACTCGCCTTGAGATAGAAATCAACGTTTAGGTGGTGGCTGACGTCGGCTATTTCCGACGAGGCGGCGCTGCCACACGGTGGCTCTAGGAGGCTGGAAGAGTTCGTGATCTCGGTGGCTAATATGCTTCAGCGAATATTAGTAATAGTTTTAAATTTTAATGCCGAGGGGCAAATTTTTTCCTTTGATTAAGAGGGGTGTATTCAATTGGAATTCTATCGGATTTTTTTGGACTTTAAAAAGTCTGTGGATTTAGAAAATCTATAGACTCCATGCAGAGTTTGACTGACTTTTTTTTATTGATTTATTTGGATTTTCATAGATTTTACAGGATTGTGGAATACAACTTTTTTATTGATTTACATGGATTTACATAGATTCCGACGCTGTAACCATTGATGCAAATATATATGGGACACACTTGTATATAAAAAAAAGTTATCCAAATTATTTAGAAAAAAAAATACATTAGTTAAAAAAATACATTATTATTTCATCTTCATTTCCATCACCGTTATACCTCGCCCTCATTAGAAGTCTCAGGTTGTTAGAAGAGATTTTGGAGAATAAAATTTATTTATATTTTTTGAAGAATAGACTTGACAACGGGACGGGTAATCCCCAAAGCAAACAGGGACGGGGAATTTTTTTGCCCTGTAGGCGGGGACCGGGATAGTATTCTCAGCCCGGAAGATCCCCGTCTCGTTCCTCGCGGGGAGCCGCATTATTTTTTATATAATTAATATATTTATATATTATTTTTAATGTTAAAGTAAATTACAAATAAATATTTCATAGTTTTCTACTCAATTAACTATTTATTAAAAAAATAAGTAAGCGGGGAATGGGGAATCGCCGCGGGACGGGGATCCCCGGTGAGGCGGGGATGGGGGAAAAAATTTCCCCATTTATTTTGCAGGGACGGAGATGGGGGATGACCCCCCGTCCCCGCCCCGTTAACATCCCAATGGAAAATAATCAAAGAAAGTCCATAGACTGTTGAATACCTAAAATATTTTTAAGACTTTTCAAAATCCATAGAAATCTTTGGTTATTGGAAGAGATTTTGAAGAGTGAAATATATTCATATTTTGGAAGAGAAATCTAAGAAAATCCGTGGAGTATTAAAATCCATAGATTGTTGAATACCTAAAGATTTTTTAAGACTTTTTAAAATCCGTATTGAATACCTCGGGATTTTTAAAGACTTTTGAAAATCTAGATTGAATACACCCAGACTTTAAAAGTCTAAAAAAATCATATAGACTCTATAACCAATACACCCCTCTAAATCTGATATATTTTCTTCTTTTTCATATTTATTATTAGGGGAGAGCAGAGTTCGGTTAAAACCGAAAAATCGAGCCGAAATATCGGTTCGATTCGATTATTTTAGTTTTCGGTTCGATATCGATTTTAAATTTTAGAAATTTTGGCTTTTGGTTTCGGCTATTTAGGTAAAAATATCAAAATAACCGAAACCAAATTTTTTACCTAAATAACCGAAACCGAAATGAGATAATATATATAAATATCTAATATCTAACTCTAGTTACATTACTCATTTCCAAATTTACTGTATTCGTCTCTTCTAGTCTTTCTTTCCCATTCTCTAATTTTTTATTGTGGTTTTTTTTGTTTTGGTTACAATCTATTAATAGATATGAGTTTGAGTTGTTAGCAGGTTATAAGAGTAAAAATATGGTACTCCCTCCGTCCACGAAAATTTTACCCGATTACTGTAGAGCACAGTTTTTAATGAAAATTGGTACTCCCTCCGTCCCTCTATTACGTTCCCCTCACTTTTGGGCACAATATTTAAGATGAATGTTAAAATATAGATATAGTACAAGTGATGTGATGGAGAGTGAAGAGAATAAAGTGGAATGTGGTTAAATGGGTGAATGTGAATAAAGTAGATGAATATAATATTATTATTTGATTTTCAAATAAGGTATGAGAAGTTTATAGTGGGACGGACCAAAATGACAAAAGGGGAACATAATAGAGGGACGGAGGGAGTATTTTATTGAAAAAGTGAATAAAGTAGATAAAGTAAGAGTATTGTGGTGGGTATTGTGGGACCCATTTTTTGTTTGTGAGTGTAGTTTATTTCCAAAAGAGGAATGGGTAAAAATTTAGTGGACGGACCAAAAAGGAAAGCGGGTAAAAATTTGGTGGACGGAGGGAGTACAATTTAAAAGTCCATTATATTTCTATTTTTCGGTTATTAACCGAAACCGAACCGAAATTTTATGTCTCGGTATTTTCAGTTTTTAGAAATTTTGGTTCGATTTCGATTAGTTTTATATATAATTCGGTTTATTTCGGTTATGATTTTTCGGTTCGGTAACCGAACCGAGCCATGCTCTACCCTATTTATTATACAAAATTTACATGGTCCACAAGATTTCATCTTTTTATTTGGTAAAAAAATTTGGAACTCCCCCATAACCCGTTAAAGATACGGTCAACATAAATTCAAGCTATAAAACAAAATTTCAGTCGTTTGGTTTGAGGGATTGTCTAGAATTGTCTTTATAATTCTAGGTAATCTTATGTTTGTTTTGAGGGATTGCACAGGACTATGACCTTGAATAGACTAGAACGACTATCTCGTGTACAATTCAATTCAGAAAATTTGGTTCCAAATTTTCTGGTTCTAGCCTATCCATTTTTCGATCCAATCCTAACTAATACAATCTTATCCCGTAAACCAAACGGATACAAATAGTTTATGGAAAAAAAAATTATAATTAGCAACAAACTAATTTAAAGTATCAAATATTTTTTACAAAAATTTAATATTTCTTCGTCTCAATTTTATGTTCACATTTTTTATTTTGGTCCGTCTTAACTCTATTTTTACACCCTTAAAAAATTAATTTAAATATTTATATTTGACCAATTTATATCAAAAAAAAAAAAAAAACAATCATTTTCATTAGTTGAATATGAGCGAATGGAGTACAATATGTTATCTTACCCTCCCTCCGGAAAAATGGTTTTGATTATCTTCTTAAATTGTCCTCAAAAAAATGGTTTTGTTATCTAAAATGAAAATAATAAATTTTATTTAAAATTTTTAAGATACGTAATATAATTTAATTTGTATATAACGTAATATAATATTTTTACTTTATGAGTTTTTTTTAATAATTGTGAAAAAAAAATTACTTAGACCAAATCTTGGAGAGGGGGGGTGGGGGGGCACAATTGAGGTCAAGGCAATCCAGCAACGACCACGCCAACGCTGGGCCTGGGTTTCATTTCCTTAAAAATTAAATGATATTTAAAAATTGAAAAAAGAAGTGAAGGAAAAATAATTTCAAATTTATTTGCCTGTGACTCGGCCATATTCAGATTTTTCGTCTCTCCTCATTAAATATCGCTCTCATCCCCCATTCCTATATTTCATCCCGTTATCATCATTCCCAATAAACTCTTGCTCGTTTCTTGCTTTTCTTCCGTTGCTTTATCATCATGACTCAGGTAAAACACCACACTTCTACGAAATTCTTAATTTTTCATGTGATTTTATGATGGCCCTTTTCTTGTGTGGTCTCTTCTATAAATTTGATTGGCGATTTTTGTGACCAGGGTTAAAATTTTGTGCCTGAGAAACTAGGAAATGTATCAATTAAATCTGTATTGTTAATAAATTCTGATTTGTTCACGCTTAGAATTGTGTTTCTGGTTTTATTTCTTGGATTACTTTTGCTTGCCTCTATGGGGTAAAGAAATTGTGGTTTTGATTCTGTGAGAATAGATTTTAGCTCAGTTAATAAAAGCAGCAACACATAATTTGGTAGAGTGTCATTAATTATTTGCAGCAAATGATGTCTTTCACAGTTTCTTGGTTTCCAATTTTTATACATGTAATCCTTTTTTTTTTGGGTTGAACTAATGTAACTTGGAATTAAAAGGGCTTTCTTTTGTTAAGATGTTACTCGATACTCACGTTAATGAAAAACATAAAAATCATGTGTTTGGATTGATGAATTAATAAGTTGGCTATGCCAATTTTTTGTTGGATTTCAGACAGTTGAGCTTAAGGTTGCCATGTCATGCCAAGGTTGCGTAGGAGCAGTGAAGAGGGTTCTCGGAAAGACGGAAGGTTTGTTGCTTTATCACTATTATCTACAGTGATACCACAGTGTTTGCCACTTATATCCAGGAAATGAGCCTTATTGATCCCAGTTCTATTGTAGCAAAACACATGACAAATGTTTGGGATCCCAACATAAATATCTCCAACTTTGTTGCATTAACTCGAAGAATATACAATCTAAAAAATTTGTTCAATCATTTCCAGTATGGTATCTACGTTAGACTTATTTTGTATGCTTGAAGTTCGGTTCTCTGCTGATCATAGTTTTCAGTTTATTGCTTAACATCATTGTGGCCAATTATTTCACAGGAAAATTGTTGTTTTCTATAGTCTGAAAAAAATAAACTTAACTATGAGGAGGTTGATTCAACATATGTGGATCTTAAGTTTAAATATTCTTTTACGAATATGTAAACTGTTCCGTTTGCTGAGACTCGTGTTTCTTTGTCAAATATGGACATGCTTTCGAACCAATAACATGGAAGTTTGGTGGCAGTCAGCTTGCAGCCCGAGAACATTATGTTTGTGTGGATTAAATTGTCATCATATCCCTTGACATCCCGAGTGTGCCATTAAACTTAATTCTTGTATGCACCTTTTTGGTTTACTTTTCTATCCTATTTGATGTATAATTTCTTCACTGTCTTACTCCCAATTGAGTACCTCTGGTTAATAGATTTTTCATATTTCTTTTTCTATGTCGTATTGGGAATACACTATGAACATGTCATAGATGCACATGCTAGAAGAGGAGGTTCCATCTTTCCTGTGCCATTGTGAAGTTATTTCCTCTTTAAGAATACATTTTGTGAAATAAAAATGGTGATTCAAATAGCTCTTAGTAGTGATAAATGATGTAGGCTAAATTTTCTTTGAGTAGAGATGTGGAGATCAGTGTTACGATTATCTTCTCATTTTAAGGCAAATAGTTCAGATTTTTCCAATGAAACAGAACGACCTTCGTTAAATTTTCCCTTGCTCCATATTAAAAGATTAGTGTCATGGTGTATGTTTTATTATGTGATTGTGTGGCGTAATAATTTGTTTGTATTGACTCGTAATGATGTTGAGCAGGTGTTGAATCCTTCGACATCGATCTGGAGAAGCAAAAGGTGACCGTGAATGGGAATATCCAACCGGAAGCAGTACTTCAGGCTGTCTCAAAGACGGGGAAGGCGACTTCCTTCTGGGAAGCAGCCGAAGCAGGATCAAAGTCTACTTAAATTATTTTTCAGTATAAACAATGGAATTACTTTTGCCGTA
This sequence comes from Ballota nigra, assembly GCA_947034835.1. Lineage (NCBI taxonomy): Eukaryota > Viridiplantae > Streptophyta > Magnoliopsida > Lamiales > Lamiaceae > Ballota > Ballota nigra. The sequence continues at coordinate 59,960,589 of OX344725.1, forward strand.
TGTATGGAGTAGCTTCTTGCAAATTGTTATTCTTGTTATAGGATATTCTTATTTTCTTTGTGTGCAAGGGAAATATTTCTTTTTTTATTTAGACATTAATGGAATATGGCTTCTATTAAATATATTTGTTGTGGGAGATCAATTTGGATGGGCATATTACTGGATTATTATGATATAATCTTCTATGAATTTGAATTCGTAGGGAAGAGCTTTTGACAGTTGATAGAGGAAGAACATCAAATTAAGATATTTGATGTTTGATTTGATAGAGTGAAAATAGTTCATACGTGAACCATTTGAAGAATATTAGTTATTTTTATTAAATGATATTAGTTGTTTTTATCAAATAATATTAGTTACGAAGGATATTATTTTTTCCACTAAAGGGTACGAAAAATATTAGCTGTTTTATTAAAAGATATTAGTTGGCTATACTAAAAATATATTGTACAGTGGTTTATGTATAAACTAGTTTTTATTCTGTACATACTCAAAATTGTTTTAGTTTAGTTTTACATAAATACTACTCCAGGCATCTAATTATATTATTTCTATTTTTTGTGTGTTATTTTTTTATCATATATTAGAGGGTATTATATGGTATTATGAGGTTTATTTATAAAAATAACAGGGTAAAAATAAGGACTAGATAAAATTGGAAAATTTCTCTCTTTTTTCCTTTTTCAAAAATTTTTTTTTTTTTAAACCCAATTGAAAAATCTCCATTACTACCGGTGTTTTATTCCTTCCTTCCTAATTTCCTAATACCAAGCTTAAATAAAAAAAACCATAAATGTAAAGAAGCGTCTCACCGCATGTCCCTATATCGCCTTATTCGATCAGCCACTGAAAAAAATTCAATCTTCAATGGAAAAGCAATTCATGCTCGGGTCATCGTATCTGGGCCCGATCCGGATGCCCAGACCTTCAATCATTTGCTCACAATGTACTCCAAACTCGGATACATTGAGTATGCACAGAAGCTGTTCGACAAAATGCCTGTTAGAAATCTCGTCACTTGGACATCACTTATTTCCGCTTATTCTCAAATAAGGCTCTCGGATAAAGCTTTGGATTGCTTCAGATCAATGGTTCTCGATGCTGGGATCACTCCGAACGACTATACTTACGTTGCTGCTCTTTCTGCTTGTGCTCAAGTGAAGGCATTGAGAATTGGAAAAGAGATACATGCAAGAATATATAGAATGGAAGAAAATGTCAACAGTTTTGTGAATAATAGTTTGGTTAACTTTTATGGGAAATGTGGGTCGTTGAAGTCTGCTAGGCTAGTGTTTGATGCAATCCCTGAGCTCAATACTGTTAGTTGTGTTTCACTTATTGTTAGTTATATGCAGTGTGGGGAGAATGAGGACGCGTTGAAAATTTTCTTGAGGTCGCTGAAGATGGGAGTGAAGGTTAACGAGTTTATGTATGGGAGCTTATTAGGTGCTTGTGCTGCATTGGAGATTTTGGAGGTTGGAAGGCAAGTCCAATGCCTTGCTTTGAAATCCGGTGTTAGGATGGATCATTTCGTCGTGACTTGTTTGGTTAACTTTTATGCAAAATGTGGAAAATTGGACTTGGCAAATAGGGCATTAAGAGAGGCAGAGAAGCCTAATGTGGCAGCTTGGACTGCATTGATAGGTGGTTTTATGCATCAAGGGAAGTGCAGAGAAGCGATTGATCTTTTCCAAGAGATGCTTTCCGGTGGCTTGAGGCCGAACGAGCAGACATTTGCTTCTCTGCTTGGAGCCTTCAGCAGGGATATCGGAATTCAGGGGGGTACACAGCTCCATTGTTTGATTACAAAAATGGGACTTCAATCATTTACTTTCGTTTCCAATTCGCTGTTGGATTTTTATGCAAAAACCAATTGTCTAGATGAGTCCTTCAAAATCTTCTTTGAAATGGATGTGCATGATACTGTTAGCTGGAATGCTTTAATAGCTGGATGTATAGCTTCAGGCAGTTATGAATTAGCTGTTAGATTTATCCAGAACATGCTTTTAGAGGGGTTTGGCCCTGATATTTACACGTATTCGAGTCTTTTAAACATCTGTGGCGATTTACCAGCAACAGAGTGGGGCAAACAAACTCATTGCTGCATCATGAAACCTGGGCTGTATTCGAATGTGGTTGTTGGAAGCGCGCTCGTTGATATGTATGCCAAATGCGGACGTTTGAATGATGCTAGAAAAGCTTTCGACTCCCTTCCAAGAAAGAATCTCGTTTCGTGGAATGCCATGATTGGAGGCTACGCACAACACGGATTTGGGACAGAGGCATTACAGATTTTCGACAGTATGCTGAGAAACGGAGTTAAACCAAACGACGTCACGTTTGTTGCAGTGTTGTCATCGTGTGGACACGTGGGAGCTCTGGGGGAGGCGTTGCGCCATTTTGGTTCAATGACTAGAGACTTTGGAATCACTCCTAGAGTGGATCATTTAGCCTGTGTTGTAAGTCTGTATGCGAGGAAAGGCGAGACTAAAGCAGCTTATGATCTCGTGATGAGTTCTCCTTGTGCTCCGAATAAAGTGGTGTGGCGAAGTCTTTTGTCCGGTTGTGTGATGAACAAAGATTTGGATTTGGCAGTGGTGGCTGCTGAACAGATTTTAAGTATTGATCCAAATGATACATCTGCTCATGTTATGCTGTCTAATGTGTATGCTGGTTTGAATATGTGGGAGGAAGCTTCTAAGGTGAGGGAATTGATGGGAGAAAAGATGGTGAAGAAGGAAGCTGGACTTAGTTGGTGCAATTTGGATTAGCATCATCTGCAGGTGGTTTTGTTTTTATTTGTATATTCTTCCTTTTTCATATTAGTTTTTTTAAAAAAAATTGGCTTAACTTTCGAGATTTGTCTTGCTCATATAAATATAATCACAGCTCACAAGAACATCCGGTCTATTAATTTTATCCGAAATTGAGAAAATTCTGAAAATAATGTGGACATAAATTTGTGTGAACCTGAGTTCATGTGAGTTCAATTTTTTTGAATACTATGTATATAAACTATCATTGTTATGCATGCACTATCCCTGTTTAAAAATTAAGTGTATTTTTCATACAGTGATAATAGATAATGTATAATAGTAATAATGTGTATATTTAATAGTAATAGTTGAGAAAATGAGTCTATGTGAAGTGGAATTTATAAAAGACTTGTTCAACAATGTATGACAAGATCACACCGAGATTTTTTCATATTCTAGTTTCAATATATTTTCATTTTTTAGATATTACAATTAATTTAATGATACAAATGGTTCAATAATTAAAAGAACAAGATAACAAATTTATGAGTACGATTTTGATATGCTAAAACTTAAAAACAGTTAGGATCTTAAAATTGATATTCTCAATATCTTTAAGGGTGCGGCTAATTACATCCACAAATTTTCTTAGTATACACACTTCTAAATTAACACAACATATATTTTAGCTATATTTTATTTTTTCTTAGTACACCTCCTTTCAATTTACAACTATAACCCTAATTATCATTTACACCAATCAACTAAATATATACACACACCAATTCAATTTATAATTTAAATTTAAAAAAATTGCAAACACCGCCCTCATTTTCGTAAGTTAACCCTCTCCCCTCACCAAAAAAAAGAAAAGGAACGTTGAAACCAAATTCCAACTCAAAACCACCATTCATTATATCCCTCTTTCTTTCAATTTTTTTTTTTCCAGCGTTTCCAGCCTCACACCCTCACCCCCTCCCTGACCACATGAAGAAGATCTATTTAATTTCCTTACACCTGTAAATGAATTTATAGAAGAAAAATATTAATATTATTTGTATTTATCGAATTATATTTTTTTATTATATTAATGGTTTAACTATTTGTGAAAGAGTTCTTGTGTAGACAAAAAAAATAGTGAGCAATGTATGTTTATGTGTGGTTTTGAAATTTTATGTGGTTTAAAAAAAGCAAGAGTATTTAATAAATAATGTTTATTTTACTATATAAGGGTATTTTAGTATTTTATATTAATAATATTTTTTCTAAAATAAAAGATGGGTGAACAGAGTATTTTTGTGTGGGTGAATAGTCCCGCCCATTTTTATATTATTTTTCAATATTTATTATAAATTATATTTAAAAAATATATCCAATATATTTAAAAAATATTATTTATAAATATATATAATAAAATATATTTTAAAATATTATATACCTAAGATTTAAAACAAATATTTCTCAATTTAGCAATAATTTTGGCCCGAAAATTCAATGTAGGCATGTTTAAGTTATTATATGTATAGTTGAAATATCTTTTATACTACAAAATACATGGATTTATCATAATATATATTTCAAAGATATATTAAATATATTTTTATATTATTTCTTAATATTTATTATAAATTATAATTAAAAAAATATATCCAATATATTTTGTAAATATTTATTTATCAATATTTATAATAAAATATATTTAAAGATATATACCAAAGATTTAATTAATACTCAATTTAGTAATAATTTTGGCGAAAAAATTCAATAGTTTCCAAATGTAGATCGGTTAGCGTTATTATATATATATATATATATATATATATATATATATATATATATATATATATATATTATGGTTTTTCTTAGATCAGACACCCTATCGAGTTGTCTGATATTAGAGTACGGTCTATAATTGTGCCACGTGTTATCGCACTGACCTGCTATATGTTGAGTTAAAATATTATATTAAAATTATATTTTAAATTGTATTTTCTTATATACAATTTTCCCCTTTTAAAACTAATTACCTAAATTAATAACATTCATTTACATATAATTTTTTTTTACAAAATTCATATATTAATTAATTAAAATCATAAGTAAATTAATTAATTAAAACCAAAGAATTAAAATTTAGTCGATGGAAAAAAATTAGGGATACTGCTAACATCTCCCCCGCTATTCCGCTCAGCGCCTGACGCCGCCGGTCCCGTCTCATCGCCAACCACCGTCTGCGTGCATATACATTGACAGAATTCGTTCATAACAAGATTTTGGTTGATCTGTATATTTTTAGAGAGATGTTGATTGGATTTTTTTATCTTTGATAGAAGAAGCCTAAAAAATTTAGTTTATTAATTCCCCAGTGAATTCCCGTATTGTTGAGCCTTCATCACCCCAAACCACTAGCCCTGCAAGCGAAAGAAACGTTGAAAAAAACGAAACTGTTCCATTTTTAAAAAGTCTGGGGAATACGATAAGAGTAATGGTGTTAAAGCTTCTGATTCGAAATTAGAATTCAAAATGAAGAAAATTATACATATCTTTGAACAAAATGAAGTTGAATCCCCAAGTTCTTTCGTTATCTTATTAGGATTTATTTTTGGAAAATGGGGGATTTCAATTTTTGCTGTACTCTGATCATAAGTTGGAAACTTATGTTTTCCCTAATAACAGGGAACATTCAAATATTTAATTCTTCTATGAAAATAACTTTTTAAAATAGGCACTTTATTTTTTCCCCCTTTTTTTAAATCCTAATGGTATCACTTGATTCGTGTACCTAGATTGATCTTTTACTAATATATAAAGCAGAAACTAAAGAGCTACAATACGGGAAGAGGTGCTTCTTCACGTTGTTGCCGACAATGGATTATGGTCGGCGATGAGTTGTTGTCAGCCTGTGTTGTTGAGGCCGTCTCCACCCTGTGGTTGACGCTGAATTTTGGTGGACGTTGGAACTGTTGGCGCTGGGTTGTTGCCGTCCTACATGAATGATGAACGATGAATGATATGATCATGATATTAATAAATCTAGGGATATCGTATGATTAAAAACTAATCAAAATATTTTTTATAAATTAAATAAGGATAAATTTGTAAATTAATAATATCAAATTTATAAATTATTAAATTTAATATAATATTTAAATAAGACGACACAACTCGATGCAATTCGATAGAAAATTAGATCATTAATTCAACAAGTAGCAAGTTATCGAAATATAAACCATTTGATTTTATTAGATTTTAGATATGAAGATTTATAGGACATACCTGATATCAAGCATCTCGACAAGATGTTTGACCTAAGAAACCCTCTTCTTATTATTTGTCAACAATTGAGTATTCAATTCAAAATTTGATGTATAAATGCTCAACAGTGAGTATAAACTTATATATCCACCATAAATATGATAATAACACATAATTGAGAGATTCACTATTATTTTAGTTGATTGCTTTGTGGTCATTGGCGGACATATGATCATTTTTTTTAAAGTTAATATCAATTTGCAACCTATACTATCACCCTTTTATCAATTTGCAACCTATATACACTACAAAAAAATGTCTGATTACAATCCAAACTTTTTTTTTGAGTTTTTTTTCCGGCGACATGTGCAAGGCATGCTTATGAATGAGGATATATTTGTCCATTCATATTTTTTTTATTATTTTCATTCGAAATGTTTTTATTGTTTTTTTTTTTTATAAAGCCTGATCTCTTGAAGCTCCAAACAGGTCGACTCTGAGACAAGAAAAAAAAAAGCCCTAATTTCTCTAATTCCTAGTTCTGAACAAGTTTGCTGTGAGAGTGACCGAAACAGGTTTGGACGAGACTCGTGGGAACGACGATACATATTTTTTGAGTTGTTATTTGAGTTTGCTTGAAAAATTTCCCAAACTGATGATTAACATATGCATAGAAAAGCAACCTCATTAATTACAAAAACATTGTATTGCAAGTGAATTTTGGACTAGAATCAAAGTGTGGGCTTGGAGGTAGGAGATAACTAAAGCTATTGTTTCTTATGCTTTAGTGGTTATTTCAGAGGCCAAACAATCCTAAATTGGTTATGGAGAATTAGTTTCTTATGCTCTGTTTTTACTTATTCGTCTAAACTCTTTTATAGAACTTGCACAACACCCATAATTAGTTCGGATTTTAATAAAAGTTTTTTTTTACAAAAACTTATAAATTATCATTCACCAATGTCAAATGTTAATGTGACATGCTCAATTTATACTTATCCCTTCGTCTCATGGCATAAGACGGTCTCACGCAAACCTACTCAAAATTTATTTATTGATAAAAAATAAAGTTGCTGTTATTTTCTTAATTTGTAATTTTACATAAACAGGGTATTTGCTGACACTTCAAATGCAATCTTGATTCATGATATCTTGTTAATGTCACGTATACTACCTTTAAGTGAAGGACTATCAAAATCATGACTATAAGAAAGGTTAGAGATAGGAGGTGTGTCTTCAACACAATGGTCAGTTGCATCAATGGAATAATAAATATCATCCCCCTTTGGGTGTTTCAAGGCCTCATATAGGGAAATTTTCACCTCTTGATTATCTACCATTACCGTGATCCTCCCGTTCGCCACATCTAACACCATCCCGGCCGTAGCTAAGAAAGATCTTCCCAAAATCAGAGGTACATGCTCATCTTCCTCCATTTCTAGCACCACAAAATCGGCTGGGAAAATATGATCTCCAACTTTAACAAGGACATCTTCAACCACACCTTGAGGTCGAGTAATAGACCGGTCGGCTAGTTGAAGCATCATAATTGTTGGCTGAAGTTCTCCGCCATCCAGCTTCTTGAATAATGACAAGGGCATAAGATTGATGCTCGATCCAAGGTCGCACAACGCTCCCTTCTTGACTTCATTCCCGATATCACATAAGATAGTGAAACTCCCGGGATCTTTCAACTTCGGGGGAAGCGCCTTGTGCACTAATGCACTCACCTCATGGTTCAGCTGCACCAACTTGGGCTCATCAACTCTCCTTCTCTTAGCTATCAAGTCCTTCAGGAACTTGGCATAATTAGGCATCTGTTCCAAAGCATCATAAAAAGGAATGTTAATATGTAACTTTTAAAACACATCAAGGAATTTAGCAAACTTCTCATCTAGTTTCTTTTTCATAAACCGCTGTGGATATGGGACAGGTATCACCGATTTGGGTACCCCCCATTCATCTCTCTCAGTCTCTTTTACATTCTTCCTTGCTTCCTTTGCCTTCTTCCACTTTGAAACTCTCTCAATCTCCTCAATATCTTCCTCTTCAGGCTCTTTGCTTTTTTGAGTGCCTTCACCCTCAACCCATTTCTCTACTTCTACCTCCTCAATCTCATCTCTAACTTTCTTATGATCTTTTCCTTCTATCTCAACCTCTCCCTCGAGCGTCTCCGAATCAGTAGGCATTGGTTCCACTTCTTAGCTGGATCGCCTTGCATTGCTATTTCGGGTTCCCCTCTGGCATAGAAGGATATTTACCCGGCTCTCTACCCAATGATTTTGCGATCTGACTAATCTGATACTCCATCGAAGTGAACCGCCTATTGTTCTCTTGCTGAATTCTATTCAGCTTCACATCTCTCTTCTGGAGTTCTTGATCACGCTGATGTCTTTCTTATGCAATTCTTTCAGATCATACTCCAATGAAGACAATCTCTTGCTTCCTTCTTCCACCTTCTGGAGGATCGCTCGCAACATCTCTTTGATCGAGGAACCGCCTTCACCACCTGGGGGCTTTGAACCTGGATCAACACCTGGAGGAACTGTGATTCCAGCCTTCGGATTGACATATGAGAAATTTTCATTTTTCCTCCATTGGTTCTGAGGAGGCTGCTGGCCTCCTTGATAGCCTTGGTTGTTTCTCCACTGATTCTGAAGAGGCTGTGGACCTGGTGGTACAAACGGTTGCCCATAAGTTGGTCGCCCTTGATGATTTTCACCTTGGTAGTCATTCTGATTGTAATAAGGGTCTCCCATATAGTTGGCTACCTCTTACTGACCTGTGGGCTGGTCCACATTCTCACTCACTACCGTATTCCCTCCAACCAAATTTTGCCCAATCTCAATGTTGCTTATTTTTTCCATCAACAGCTTCCTTGTTCCCTTACTCTCCTCCAACTGATATGCTCTCTGAAATTCTGGGTCCTCGTTCCATTGCCCGACATTCTTGACAATATTATCAACGATCTCTCTACACCTAGCTGTACCATAATTCAAGAATGTTCCACTAGCACATGCATCAAGATGGGCTTGACCTGCCTTGCTGGCTCCACAGTAGAAGAAAGCCATGATGTCCCCTTCGTTGTACCCGTGCTGCGGGCACTCAATGAGCATGTTAGAGTATCTCTCCCAAGCCTGACGTAAGTCCTCTCCTGGTTTATATTGGAAAGATGAGATCTCTATCCTTACTCTGATCGTTCTAGACGGAGGGTAGAATCGCTCGAGGAACAGACACTCAAGCTCGGCCCATGTGGTTACACCTCCCCGTGGGAGCGTGTTATCATACCACTCCTTTGCTATTCCAATTTAAGAGAACGGGAACAGCCTGAGCCTCTTGGCATCTTCAGACATGCCGTTATAATTGAAAGTTGGGGCAATCATCAGAAAACTTCTCAAATGAGTATGAGGATTCTCCTTCCCGACCTCCCCCTTGAATTGATTCTCAGTAAGTAGCTTCAGGATTCCTGGGGAGATAGAGAAGTTGTTTGCTTCTACCGGAGGCAATGCCACTCCATCGTAATACCGTTGCGGCTGTACCGCAAACCTTCCTCGGATTACTACATCGTGATCAGCATTCTGAGGAACGTGCTGAGGATAGACGGGTGGTATAGGTACTTGCGAAACTGGTGGTTGGTTATAAGCAGGAGGTGGAGGATACGGGTATGGTGGATAAGTGTATGGTGGGTATGGGTAAGGATAAGGTGGGCTGTTGAACGGGATGTTCGGGTTATTGCTCTGGCTTTGGTTTTGGGTTTGAGTTTGTGCAGAGTTATTTTGGTTTTGCTGGTTCGGGCGTTGGTTCTGAGTTCCCCCTATGGGTATCTGTTGGTTACCGCTGTTTCCATCAACTCCATCCACCCGTTCCACTATAGCATCGTACTCTGCAGCAGCTTTGTCTAAATCCCTAATTCCATCCAGATTCATGTTATCTTTGTCTCCACCGGCAGTATTCATCCTTCTTAAGAAGACTCGGTTTCTTCTTGCTATTGTCTCAGGATCAAGTTGTATTCTCTCCTCGCTCATATCTCCTTGCGAGCGCGTTTTCATAAACCTGAAACACTAACAGAAGAATCAAAATGCAACTGCCGAACAAGTAAGAATTAAACAGAAAAATAAAGCACTCACTACTAACTACTAAGCTATCTCCAGGTCCTACTCATTGGACATACATCGCCATCCCCGACAACGACGTTATGACTTGAACCTAACTTTACTAGTTTTTACTAGAAGTTACCCCACAAGAGTATGAAATCATAGTAGTATGGGCAAGTATAGGGACCAAGTAGTATCGAACCCAAGGGAAAGTGTATATGCGAATAGATCCCTGGAGATGTGCGCGTCGTAGTTAATATGAGTGTATGTTTTTGGCTTTTTAAGAAATTAATCCTAAACTAAATTATACTAATTATGCTAAAGAACAAATGAAGCTAATTAACTAAGGGTTATTTGCAAATATGAGATAATAATGCTCGGGATAGGAATTTCTACGTATACTAACGAAGTTGGTACGAGAACTAAAATAATCGTGATGTGCAAGTAATAATCCTAAGCGTATTAGATTTCAAGACTAAAAGCTCAAGAATTAATCCTAATACTTCGTCCTATCAACCGACTTCACTAATCCACTAAACAAGTTATATGGATTGTGCTTAATTAATGAGACCCTAATTTAACTAAGGTGATGCGGTCGTCCTCCCTAGATAAACCGGTAGATGATAAACCCCTTCTAAGATCCTTTCGTTAAGCCTAATAGTTATTAAAGAGTGATAAGGTCGTCCTCTCTCTAACAATTTTCGTACGAAATTCAAAGGTAAATCCGGAATTTATTTTAAGCATTCATTAATTAAGAGAATTAAAACTAAACACCACATGTTATCCTAATTACGTACCAACGTCCTACTTCTACGAGTTCATCCTACCCCAAGCATACAAGAGGGTTCTAACCTAACATGGTGGTTTGAATAATAAAAGCAATCACAAGAACAATAAACATATGCATAATTGAATTAACTAATAAAATCAAGAACATAAACGAAAGAACAAATTAAAGTATCCAAAGAAATCTATATAAATCTGAAAGAAGCTAGGGTTTATCGACTCAAAGAGTAAAAAAATAAATAATTAATCTAATACGTTCAAAAGAAATACTAAAACTAAGAAGAGCTTTTCTACGGTTAGGAAGGCTTTCGCCCTTCCCGACGTCAGGAAACTCTTTGAATACCGTTGGATCATCGATCCAACGTATAATATTTTTTCTAAAAAATTGCACTTTGCATTAGAGCGTTTGCACTGTGCATACTGCAATTGCACTATATCGCCCTATTAATAAATTAATTTAATAATTATAAAATGACAAAAATATCCTTTTTAATTTAAAATATTTGTAATTTACATATTTATAGTTTAAACATATCCATATTAACATTTTGCATGTAAATAAATATATTTTCACATAATTAAATTTAAAATCATAAATAAAATATTACTAATATCCTAATCGTCCATCTCATCTAGCCCTAATTTTTCTAGAAAATAAAGCAGAAGTAAAAGGAAGAACACTGGTCCTTAAAGAAGAAAAAGGAAGAACACTGGTGAAGAAAGAGGCGACTTCCTAGAGAACCCCCTGTTTCAACAAATAGTGATCAAATAAAATTGTAATTCATGTTTTTTTAAAGGGGTTAATACTTATTATATGTCTGTATTTCTTGCATCGATGATGAAGGCGGTAAATTTATCAGGTAAAGATTAATTTACAAGCCATGTTTGTGCGGTTTCTATCACTGTGTACTGTGGTTATGGTGATCGACTTCCTTTCTTAATTTGAGTCTCTTCTCTGAGAGTTTCTTGTAAATTTTCTGAATGCACGATAAATTGTAAATTATGTTGATTGCAGTTGTAAAATATGGTACAAAAGGCATTCGATAGAATGCCTGAATGAATATACTGTCAAACACCAAATATCCTTGATTGATTTCTTTTCTAATTTTATTTGCAGAATTCATTAATGGTTCGTGGCAAAATTCAAGAGGAAGAAATAATAACAAGAGTATCGGAAACAATTGATCGAGGTTCAAAACATGAAATTTGTGGATGCAAAAGGGTTGCTACTATCTGTTCAAATTTAAACAAAACGCCCTCAAATTCCAATTACAAGGCTTCTGGTTATTAGATTAAAAATATCTATGTAATTAAACTATTATGATTATCTTCAATGCATTTATAGATTAGCAAATGATTAAACTACACTTGAAAAGGTTTTCTGTTTATATATAGCATTTGTACTTGTATATAGCTCCTTGTTACATATTATTATATGCATTTTAACATCAAATTCTACAAACAAAAATTGGAGATATCAGAAGTTAGAAGTTATGAAGAATGTATTAGATTATTTTGATTTACAGCGCAATTACCTTGCAGGTCAACAAATTTGAATAGAAAAATAAAAACATGGATTTCTCTAATATGAATAATGAATGTTTATTTTTGTTCAGGTTGTGTATTCTCATATTCTGTGATATTATGCCTTTCACCTCTAATATGGTTGTATGCTTACTATCTAGTGTACAGTCTTTTATTGAAATTCAAGTTGAAAGCTATCTATATATAGAACCATGACATATCTAATCACTAGAACATGTCACTTTAAGCTAATACATAAGTAGGCCACCACTCACTTTTTGATTAGTGTTTTAACACCAAAGCGAAACTTGAGAGATATAATTAAGATCGGAGTATAAATAAATAAATAATTATAAAGGGCTACAATACAAAAGATAATGAGTAAATGTAACAGAATGGATTTTGCTTCTAGTTTAAATGTCATAATTGAATCATCTTGATTCATCTACATGCATATCAAAGAAAAAATACAAATCCCTCAAAAGAAGAGTTAACGGCAGACTCATTGATTTTCAATATGTGCAGCAACATAACGAAAACGTATACAAAACCAAAGAGATGAAGGCGTCTCTCAAACCTTCAATTCAATTACAAAATTCGACAACCCTGAAAACAATGACAAAATCAGAATAAATAGTCTCATGAAAAATAATTAAAATTCCAATGCAAGGGTCCAACAAAAAATAAAGTTAGTGGGTTGAAATTAAATAAACACAAAATTTGAATATCTCTCATGGCTTGGGCTTGAAGACTCGATTATAGTTATCTAGGAAGTTCGGTGACTTGATCTCTGCATCATTCTCTCCCTCCCAAAAGCGGTTTGACCTCGAACTAGAAGGATCATCATTATCTCCGAGATAAGGTATAAGATGCTTGACGTTGAACAAATCCAAAGTACGGAGGTGAGAGGGCATCTCCAAGCGGTAGGCATTGGGATTCTCTAAAATCTCCACCAATCCAACATTTCTCACGACAAGCTTGTTGTACTCATGGGCCGAAATACGATTCTTGGTGAGGACTGCCCACACAAAATCATCGACATCGATCTTTAGTGAGCGGCGATGGCGATCAGTGTCTAACTTGTACTTGGTGTTAGACACCAGCAGCTTCGCGTGAGTGGCAGCATGTTTGCGACGTAAGGCATCGATGAGGTCAATAGCCTGCGCCTCAGCACGCACTGGTGATGGATTGACAGCAAATCAGAAGGGCCACGGGGGATAAAAGCGTACACGAATTCGAATGGGCAAAGGCAGGTGCTATGATTTACAGTTGCGATATGGGCAAACTTTGCTTGAGGAAGACGAGAGTTCCAAGTTCGCAAGTGTTCAATAACTAAGCATCTCAATAAATTCCCCAAAGAGAGATTCACCACCTCAGTCTGACAATCTGTATGTGGATGATATGCTCTGCCGAAATTAAGTTAGTGTTTGTCATTCACCACAATGTACGCCAAAAGAAGTTGAGGAAACGAGTATCACGATCTGATACAATTAAAGAGGACGTGAACGCAATGCACCTCTCGAAAACATAGTTAAGCCATGTGTAAGGCATCTGATGTCTTCTTGCAAGGAATGAGATAAGTCATCTTAGAGAATCTATCAACAACCACAAAAATAGAGTTGAACCTGCGGTGATGCGGGGAAAACCCAACACGAAATACATGCTAATAGTGCACCAAAGGGCCGAAGGACTGGAAGTGGTCGATAAATACCCGCATTCGACGCCGTCCCTTTAGAAATTTGACAAACTCGGCAATGAAGTACATACCTAGTGACATCTCGCCGAAGAGAGGGCCAAAAATACGAGCTTTGGATGAGCTGGATGGATTGATCACGGCTTACGTGGTCAGCTCCATATAAATCTGAAACGAGCCGCAACAGAAGACTGTCTTTCGGGATGCAAAGTCTAATCCCTTTAAATAAGAATCCATTAAAGCAAAACAAAATTAATTTTACTCCTGGCCGAATATGATTTACACTTTTCAAATAAAGGCTCTTGTTCTTTCTAGTTGATTATGTGATCATCTTTAATTGATTGACTCTTTTAATTAGGCAAATAATAACCACTTCAAGGCTGATATAGCTACACCAAACTCAATAACAAATCAAAACATGTGAGCTTACAAACAATAAAAAATTTAACTAATAAAAGTAGATATAATATTCAAGAGATCATACTCTCAGGGCCTCGACTGTCAAATTAAATTGAAGCAAAGCAAACATAAAACAGGGTATAATCATGAATACATAGTCAGTAGCAAGAGCACTTCCAGTAATTCATAATTTACACTCAAATAGATCATACAACAGGATATAATTTCAACAAGTAATCAAGAACAGGAAACGAGATCAAAGGAATCAAGAAGCCTTCAACCACACTCCAATTTTTGTCTCATCATGTGAATAGTCTTCATTACTAGCAGCATAAATACTTCAGAAGTTGCACAAGAACACATTTTATAAAGGAAAAAAAAGTGAATTTTCTGCCATGTATGTTTTTATTAGGGGTTAAGAAGCATTTAACAAAATAAAATGACTTTGGGAGAGTAGAAGAGATTACAACCCCTAACCTGAAATAGCTCTAACAATTTTCAAAAGAATTATGAATGCTGGCGGTGGACGAACGCGGCAGTACAGGGGAGCTTCAGCAATAGAGATTGAATAACGTTGATGTGCGGACGAATAATCAATACGAGCGACTCTTCATCAATGACAAATTGAATTGGAAAAGGATTTGACCGATTGAGTAGGAAGGGCGAGGATTCGGCCAAGAACACGTTAATTTCATTCGCAGAAGAAAGGGGAAAGTCATGTTTCATTCTTTGATTCTTTTTGTTTACTAGTGTTTCTCCATGCACGGATGGGATATTATACTTTTTAAACACGAGATTGTATAATGAACTAATTATAAAAAAAATGTTTGTATTAAATTTATTTTATCCATAAACCAATTAATATGTAAAAATATATTGTATATATGTAATACAATTATTTAATTAATCATACCATTTTTAATTATGTACTAAATTCACAACAAATACTAAAATTCATAAAAATGATTTAAATATTTATCAAAACTTATATAGTCTAAATAAAAATTATTTAAATACGATCAATCATATAGTTAAAGTCAATAAAAACACTTTAAAAATAATAAACAAATATTTTAAACATGATTTTTCTTTTTATATGTGCAATATATATGTTAAATTAAAAGTGTTCAAAAGACAATTGATTTGATATATAGAGTATTGAAAATAGATTTAAAATAAAAAACTTAAAAGAATTTTAAGATTATTGATGTAAAGTAAAATTAAATAAAATGGTAAAATTAATCCACTCTCTTTGGTGGAGAGTGGGTCTCACTATTGCACCACAAAGCAAGTGGACTTCACTTGCTCCAATAATAATAATATTTTCTCTCTCCTCACTTCTATTTTTATATATATATAGATTTCAAGATATTTAATTGCTTTAATCTAAGATGAAATCTTTTCTTAAATAAAAATAGTATAAGGGTATTTTGGTAATTTCATATATTATTTTAAAAATAAAAAATTATTTTTAACTTGGCGAAGCTAGATCGCAGATGGAGAAACTTAATTACGTGTCAATTTATTATTGGTCGTCTAACGTCAGGAAGGGCGAAAGCCTTCCTGACCGTAGAAAAGCCCAACTAAGAATTCGTAAATTAAAACCTCGATTACAACATATAAAATTCTTCACAACTTCTTCCCAAGCTCTTCTCCTTCGAAAACTATGTCAAAATATATGTTGGTATTCGTTGATATGCTTGGAAAGGGGTATAAATAGGCTTGGGATCGAATTTGGAGTGTTTTGGGCAGAAAATACACGACTACTCGAGCACTTAGTGCTCAAATGATTCCACTCGAGCACTTAAAACCAACAGAACCAAAATAGTGCTCAAGAACCTTTTACTCGAGCACTTTGTGCTCGACCTGATTCCACTCGAGCACTCTACTCGAGTGCTCGAGCACTTTCTGCTCGAGTGCTCTCGCTCGAGCACTTTTCAGCAGCAGTACACATGTTCGTAAAATCTTCATATCTCCTCAACCGAGAGTCCGTTTTGGCCGATTCAAAGTCCTACGAACTCCTATTTTCGCCCTCTATCCATCTATGAAAACCAAAGAGACAAATTGATGAGTTTATGAAAATAATTCTCAAATGACTCTAAACACTCATAAAAAACACTCAAAACATTGGCAAATCGGGCTACAAAACATAACAATTTCACGCCTAATCAACCCCCCAAACTTACCATGTTGCTTATCCTCAAGAAACGAAATAATAAGTCAAGTGAAATTGTTAGGAATAAATCAAGAATCAAATCATGCAAGTAATCGAGCTCAAGTTTCAAAGATCGTTCACACGTATACAAAACTCACCCCCTTCATCATACCTATGCAATAATAGCAGGAACCACCAAAATCAAACATGGATGTGCACTTAACGATGTGTTTCACTCCCTCACAAGTGTATATCAATGATAAGGGACTCACTCAATCAATCAATCACTCATATAAGCAGCCATATGCTTGTAAGCACTCTCAACTTCGACCATACTCTAGAAATCAATGCCGAATCAAAAGGGACTTTATCAAGGTTGTAATGTAGGCTCTTTGGATATGTGGGGTAACTATATGCGGTAAGTGACTCAAGTGAACGGAGAATGGAAAATCAAATTTTAATACTTCAAGACGAGGAATAGAACACTTCAAACATCTTCATGCAATACACTTTCAATTCCACTACTCTCAACACTTCACTTTTTTTTTCTAACTCGTTTCACTTTTTTCAAATCACCTCACTTTTTCTTTTTCACACATACATATGCGCTTATTTTTTTTTCTTTTGCTCAATCTCAAATTCTTGATCTTTCCCACAACTCAAAACTTCATCACACCCTTCTTTTATCACAATTCAACCATCATAATTCACCTTCTCTACTCAACTCAAACCCTCCTCATTCACACTTTTCCTATTCTCCACTCAAATTGAGACAAAAATGAATATAGGAATTTGGATAAGTGTTAAAATTGCTAGCAAATAATAGGCCAAGTCTCAAACGGGCTAACAAGGGATAAGTGTCATTGGTAGGCTTATTTTGGCTAAGTGACTCAACAAATCAAAGATGGCCTAAAATCACTTTCGGCATATCAAACTAGACACAATCAAGAGGCGATAGCACACACAAGTTCTAGCATCCTCTAAGGTGATGATTCACTCACAAATGAAGAGATCAATATAATGCATTTTAACCTCTAAAAGACTCAAATCTCACGGCTTTCACATCCATGCTAGTCCTAGTGAATTCTCACTCTCATCACACAAGTATTCAAAAGGAAAATTCGTAAGTATACGAGTTCCCTCTCAAATCAACTCTAACTTCTACACTCACACAATAAAATTCCTAACTCAACTTCACAATTCACCCTTCTCATCAAATCATACTCAAGGATAGCAATCAACAAGCATAAGAGAATTGATAGGCATGAAATATGTAGTAGCATATCAAAGTAATACCAGCTCAAGGAGCATTTCAAGGCTCAATATATAACCTAACTCAACTCAAAGAGAGGGTGTGCGCCTGTGCAATGTAACCATAAAACATATAAAAACTCCACCCCCCAAACTTCGACCTTGTGAAGTGGTCTAAGTTTGGGGTGGTGGTTACCTCATCCAATTAATTCACTTTCTCTCAACAACTTAGCACACTCCCTTGTCTTGAGTTGGTTCCTTCAATCTGAATAACTCCATGATACCTTTATTCCCTCGAGATAATCCTACAAGCAACTCACTCAAATACGAGGTTAAAACATACGGCTCAAAACAACACCCTACTAACACAAAATACTCAAAAGCAAATAAAAGTGGGGTGCCTCCCACTCAGCGCTATTTTTAAGGTCCTAATGCCGGACCGAGCTCAAAGGAGCTTATGGGACATGATACTCAAAATTACCTCCCTTACTCTCATAAGTGAAGATGTCTAAGTTTTTCGCTCGCTTCCCATCCTCCTTTTTCACCGCTGGCGGTGGTTTCACTTTCTTCTTTCTCGCTCTCCACGGATGTACCCATTTCTTGGACTTTTTCATCTTAACCTCAACTCCTCCTTTCCTCTCCAACTGGGTCACGTCCACACTTTTCAGCTCTCCATCCCTCAACTCTTCTTTTCCTTTATCCCTATCAAAACAATCAAGATCATAATGCTCATAGGTTAAATTATTAAGTGAAGGACTATCGAAATCATGACTATAAGAAAGGTTAGAGATAGAAGGTGTGTCTTCAATACAAGGGTCAGTTGCATCAATGGAATAACAACTATCATCCTCCTTCGGGTGTTTCATGGCCTCATATAGGGAAATTTTTACCTCTTGATTATCTACCTTTACCGTGATCTTCCCGTTCACCACATCTAACACCATCCCGGCCGTAGCTAAGAAAGGTCTTCCCAAAATCAGAGGTACATGCTCATCTTCTTCCATTTCTAGCACCACAAAATCGGCTGGGAAAATATGATCTCTGTTGGTGATCAATTTTTATCGGGTGGATTAGTGACTGTTTAAGTTCGATTTAAAGATCATCAATCAATTACGTGTGATTGGTTACCACCGTAAATGGTAAATCGAGGGTTCGGGTTATGAACTTGTAAATGTTAAAGTCGAAATCATAATAATTTCATATGTGTGCACGTCTAGGTGTTTAAGTGTGTGTTTTTGAAGTATTTGTGAATTTGAACTTGTATTTCTTAAGCTGGAGAACAACTATTTATAGAGACTAGCAAGCATGAGGTGGCTATGACTCTTGGTCTCTCTATCCTGCATGCCTGACAAGTGTCCTTTGACCTTTGTTTGACCTTATCTAAGCTGAATCTTAGTTACAAAGTCTTCTTGGGCCTTATCTCGGACTTTATTGTTGTTCGTCCAGGTCGGCTTAGTGTATCCAGAATGGTTTTTTTATAAAAGTTGTTCGCCCTTTGAGTGCATGGCTCATAAGTTGTTCGCCTTTGTATTTTACACAGATTGGCGTTGGGATCTTGATCCTTTGTTCGTCGACATGCACCTCTTAGGTTGGTTGATGCACCACCTTTTGTCAATGTTGCTCGTCATCAGTGACAGCAGAATGTTCATCTCCGGTCTTGGGCCTTAAGACCTATTCGCCGATAAGCTGTTCGCCGTTGTAGTTGTTTGTCAGTTTATACACTCCACGGATTAGTTTGTGCACCCCAGCTTGATTCTCTTTATTGATCATCTTTGATTTGGAGTTGGTTCTTCATAATCCTTTTCAAGGCTTTAATCCTTGTTTGCCCTTCATTGATTTATGTTCTCCTATCAACAATTTCCCCCTATCCTGACTACATGTTGCTCCAGACGAACAACTTTGTGGCGAGCAACTGTAGTTTGGATATTATATCAGTGAGGATTTGGACGATCATCATTGAATTAGGCGATCAACTTTGGGTTTGTCGTTTCGTCTTCCCAAGATCTGGGGGATGTACGAGGATGACATGGGCGGTATGATTGCGCGCCGCCCACGCGCGAACAATCCCAAGGCCACGCGCCCCTATATTTGCAAATAGGCCCTTCAATTTTCAACCTTGCTCGGATTTGACCCCGTTTTTCTTCAATTAAGTCCATATTTTGTTGAAAATGGCACCTTGTACCCCGTTTTTTTGCTTGGGGTATAAATAGAAGGGGAAACAAATATTTTCTCACTTTTTCACTCCTTGCTACAGTGCTCCGGCGACTTCTTCTATTTCCGGCGATTTCGAGCTCTCCGGCGTCCGTTTCTCCAGTGTTTGGCCTCCAATTTCGAATTAAGGTAGTTATCCTCTTATTTCTCTTCTTCTTTCCCTTTTCTTTCGTTATTTTCTTCATCGCCGCCGTGTGGGACCTTGCGCTGCCGTCTTCTCCGGGGATTCGCCGCCGTCTGGTTTTCCTCTCCCTTTTTCCTTCCATGTCTTCCCAATCGAGCACTAAATCCGAGGAAACTCTTGATCCCCTCTTCCCTATTGTTGTACACGAAAATCGACCCCCTTTTGAAGTCTCTTCGGCCTCGGATCCCCACGTGGACTCCGTTGTTCGATCGGTAGAAGATACGGGTGCTCGCCCGTCAGGGAGGGAGGTGGTGGTCGCTGCGAACAGAGATTCCGACGAAGGCTCTTCGTCCAGCGCTGAATCGGAAGATCCCCAATTTGACGAATTGACTCGCGAATTTTTGGAAGGGATAGGGTTCCCATCTCCAAAAATGATGGAAAACGAGATCCCAACTGGAGTTGCTCGGCCTTTCGAATGACGAGCATATGCCGAGGAATATGCGAACCACTTTGCTCGTCCGAAAAGACAAAAAATGGACTTGATAAGAAATGAATTTCAGACGAGCAGAATCAAGAGTGTCGTCCTCGAGGAGGACCTTAACTTGATCCGGAAGACCTACAAGATTCCTTATGACATTCACATGTGGGCCCCTAGGAGAAAAGAGAGAGATGATCGCCCACCTCCAGGATGCACTGCGATCAATATTGATACATTGATCGCTGGTCTAAAGCTGCCATTGCCCCCAACTGTTGGTCGCTTCCTCGAGGCGACCAATCTCGCTATTACACAGATCACACCAATAGGGTGGATGAATTTGCTTGGCGCCATGTGTCTGTTCGCCCTAGAAGAATATGTTGATCGCCTTACCACGAAGGAAATCAACTATCTCATGACAATCACCAAATGTCCCATTGGCAAAGAAGGCTACTACTACCTCAAGGCCAGGACCGGGCTTAAAATGGTAGAAGGGGTGCCGAACAAGATCAGAGACTGGAAGTAACACTTCTTTTTCATAGGGGGCGATTGTCGAGCATCTTCTGGTCCACACGGGGGCATTGGACGAATAAACTCTCCCGCCGCTTATGGAATAATTAAGCGTAAGTTTATCTTTGCTCGCTTTCGAACTGTGTTGTTCTAATTTAACTTTTCTTGTTTGCTCGCAGGTCCTCGACTACCAAAGTGGAATTCGGAAGAAGAGGAGATTGGTGCGGAGTTCCTTTTCACTTCCTGTTTGGTCAGCTTGCGCAATAAAGCGGACATGACCATCCAATATCGAAGCGACGAGAAGCGTCAAAGAGCTGCTCGTTTGTTTACCTATCCCCACCACTTGGAAGCACAAGCTGAGGTGCCCCCAGGTATAAAAAATTTCTAACTTCCCATTGAAAACTTGCTCGTCTTTTTATTTCTGAACTTGTTCGTCTAATTTTTTCTTTTTTTTTTAGCCGAACAAGTCACTGTCGCTGTCCCTCCCAGCTTTGCTCTCCTTGAACAAAGAGTGTTTGAGATGGCGCCACCAAAGGGTCGGAAAAAGAAGGGTGACCCGCCAACCAAAGTTCTGGCGATGACGAACAAGGCTGAGAGAGCCAAAGTTCCTCGGTCTGTGGCACCTTCTGGCCATGCTCGGCCAGCTTCTCCGATTTCTCCCCCTCATGGGGGGAAACGTTTAAAGAAAGCCGATGGGACCCCATTGGCCCAGGATGTCCCCTGTGGTGGCAAGGGGAAAGAAAAGGTGGGCACAAATCCTGCTCGTCCAGAAGAAGTAGCTGCCCACCGTCCCTCCTCTGAGCCTGCTGATCGGTCGGGCAAAGCCAGTAAAGATGTGACCCCAACTCGCGGCCCTGAGGACATCACTATACTGGGTTGGGATGAATGAAAGTTCCATGAGTAAGCATATCTAGCTTTGTGGCCGGCGAACAACTTTTAAGAACGTCTTGTAACTTGGGTTTTTGTTCGCAGGTATCGGCCTAACGATCATCCTGGGCGAGCAGCCGTGGTCCACCAATACGCCTGCTCAAAAACTCCGGTGAACATCCGAGAGATCCCGTGCGAACATGTTCGCCGGGCAACTGAATTGATCGCCCGATCGTAGACCCGGCCTCTGGAGACGACCGTTTATGCTCAAAGCATCGCTGACAACTTCCACCTTTCTATGATGCATCATGCAAACGGCCTTGCTATTGCCCAGAAAGGAATGGTCCAGCTCGCCGAGCTCGAAGATGCTGTTCGTCGCTATGCCGGTACAGCTCGACAATTGACCGAAGAGAAGGATGGCCTGGTCAGCCAGTATGAGGCCAAAGTTGCACGTCTCAACAATCAAATCAATGTTTACATTGATTCTGAAAAGAAATACCTTGAACAAATTCAAGGTTTATCTAGCGAATTGAGAGGCAAAGATGTCATGCTCGGCGAGGGGGGGAAGAAGTTGTCAGCGGCTGAACAAGAGATTGCCGAGCTCAAAGCGGAAATTGCTCGTCTTCGGGAGACGGAAGCCAACCTCTTCACATGCGAGCAACTTGAAGACGAAGTTCAGGCTCGGACTGGCCCCATTTCTAACCTTGGGTATATTTGCGCCTACGCGGATAGCATTCGCATGGTCGATGCTTATGATTACAAGGACCTGGTAGAAGAAATGGGTAAAGACTTGTCCGAGTTTATCGAACATTATCCGCCGCCGAACAACATTAAGATCCAGCTGGCGGACGTGGCTGAATTGGGGGTCAAGATTGATAAACTTGACCCTAGCATCGTTGTTACCCACCTTCCTCCCCAAGTTAATGAGGACGAGCAAGAAAAAGAGTCAGTCGCTGCCAACGAGCAAGCTGCTAAAGAGGCGGAGGAGAAGGCAGCTGAAGACCTGGCCCTAGATATGATCGTTGAACCTCCCGTCGATCAAACCCAAGACCCTCCTCCCACCGAGCAACAATAGATATAGGACTTAGTTTTTTCTTTTCTTCTTCTTTGTAATAGTTGTTCGCTCCTTTTGTAGTACTTGACTTCTAGAATCATTGTACTATTTTTGAGGCTCAATGCCTTTTGTTTAATGGAATGTCTTTTTTATGTTCGCTCATTTTCTTTATATGTTAATTGCCTTTACATTTTTATCAATGACTTTGCAATTATAACATATAGTGTTGGGCTTTTGTTCGAATTGAACTTTGCCTTTAATGGAATCAGGGTTTAGCCTTAGGTTCTGTTCATTTTAAAAACGAACAACCTTTAAGTGGCTTTGGTCCTCAAAATGGACTTGTACCTCGAGCTTTTGGACTTTTCCTCTTGACGAACAACTACTATATTTACATTATGAAAAATTTACAAGTGTTGTAAGACTGCTCGTCACTAACAAATATAATCTGACGAACAACTTTGAACACTAACTAAAACATGCTCGCTTATAATATTTTTGCCGAGCAACTCTGTCTACAATTAAAAGAAACAGTACTAAACTATACAGTGTGCCAAACAACTTTAAATTCTATACTTGGCAAAATTTCAAAAAAATAGGCAAGTTTTTGGTTTGCCTTACTTGGTTCACTAGCCCCCCCAAGACATTTGTTCGCCCAATTAAGAACTTGTTCATCTCATTGATAGTACTTCTTTAGATGTACAACATTCCAGGAGTATTGGGCCGGCTTGCCTTCCATATCTTCGATATCGTATACACCATTAACGAATTTTTCCGTTATACGATACGGGCCCTCCCAAGTTGGTCCCAATACACCTGGAGGTTGGGCGAGCAACTTTCTTAGAACCATATCTCCAACTCTGAATTCCCTGATTTTAACATGGGAATTATAATAGCGTTCTGCTCGCTGCTTATATGTAGCATTTTTTAGCTCGGCATTCAGTCTTTTTTCTTCGAGCAAATCCATCTCAGTAGCTAGAGCAGAGTTGTTCGCCTGCTCGTCAAAGTTGGTCGTCCGGTATGTGTTGGTCTTTAACTCGATTGGTATTACAGCCTCTGTTCCGAAAGCTATTGCAAAAGGTGTTTCTCCGGTGCTTGACCTGGGAGAAACTCTGTATGCCCATAAGACTTCCGGAAGCTCTGTGGACCAGCTGCTTTTGCTCTCTGCTAGCTGTACTTTTAACGTATGCTTGATAATTTTGTTTACGGCTTCGACTTGTCCATTTAACTGGGGATGATAGGGCGTAGAATAATGTTTCTTGATCCCCCACTTTGTACAGAAATCTCTCAACTCTTTCCCATCAAACTGTGGACCATTGTCTGTCACGATAGTTTGTGGAACTCCAAAACGACAGACAATGTTCTTCCAAATGAAGTTGATCATTTTCTGTTGCGTGATTTTCAACATGGCTTCTGCTTCTGCCCATTTTGTATAATAGTCGACTGCCACAACGGCAAATCGAACTCCTCCAACTCCCGCCGGGAAGGGACCAATAATGTCCATCCCCCATCTTGCAAATGGTCACGGGCTATAAACTGATACGAGCTGTTGAGCCGGGATATGAATGTTTGGTGCAAAAATCTGGCACTGGTGGCAAGTCTTTGCTTTCTTGATTGCATCCTGGCGTAAAGTTGGCCAATAATAGCCTTGTCTGATAGTCTTGTATGCCAAGGCTTGCCCTCCAGTATGATTTCCGCATACTCCGGCATGTATTTCTTCGAGTATTGCTCGTCCTTGCCCCCTAGTCAAACATTTGAGAAGTGGGATTGATATTCCCCTTTTGTAAAGCTGCTCGCCCACCAGAGTATATCTGGCGGCTTGCTTTGTTAGCTTGGCAGCTTCAAAAGGGTTGTTTGGTTTTTCTCCACTTTTCAAATATTTGACTATATTTGTTCTCCAGTCTTCTTCTTCACTCGCTTGTTCATCAAGTTGATTGACATTATAACTTCTTGTTGATGGATCATTCATCCTTGTAATTATAATGTCTGCCAACTCTGCTGGTCCTTCACTTGTTGCTAGTCGGGCCAACGCATCTGCTTGTGTGTTGCTTGTCCTTGGAATTTGTTCAATGAAGACTTGTTCTAACAAGGACATCAGGTAAGCAACAATTCGCTGATACTCGATCATGTGATCGTCCTTCGCCTCGTATTCACCTCGGACTAGATTCACAACCAATTGTGAGTCGCCAAATATTTGTAGCCGTCTAACACCTACTGCAAGAGATAGGTGGAGACCAGCAATAAGAGCTTCGTACTCAGCTTCGTTGTTGGTTGCCATGAAACCAAATTTGATTGCCGAGGTGAATACTTGTCTGTCTGGACTGATTAAAACCACTCCTGCCCCCGAGGCTATATTGGTTGAAGACCCGTCAACGTAAAGATGCCAGGGGTGATCAAGTCCTCTCGTCGGATCTGGTGGGAAGGTTAATTCGACAATAAAGTCGGCTAACGTTTGCCCTTTGATCGCTGTTCGAGGAGCATAGGTTACCCCAAATTGGCTGATCTCTAGTGACCACTTTAATAGGCGACCAGCTGTGTCGGGGCGATGGAGAATTTGTCTGAGGGGGAAAGTTGTTAGTACTTCAACTTGATGATCAAAGAAGTATGGTCGTAATTTCCTCACACTCATGACAAGTGCATACGCCAGTTTCTCAGTTGGAGAGTATTTGATCTCCGCGTCATGTAAAGCTTGACTGACGTAGTAAATAGGTTGATGAAATTTGTCGTCTTCTCGCACCAGAACAGAGCTGATGGCTACTTCTGATACTGCTAAGTATAAATATAGCTTCTCTCCCAGGACAGGTTTTGATAGGATTTTAACATCTCCCAGATATTCTTTGAGTTGGTCGAACGCCTTCTGACAGTTGTTAGTCCATGTGAACTGTCCTTTCTTGATGGCTTCAAAGAATGGACGGCATTTGTCCCCCGATCTGGATATGAACCGATTCAATGCTGCTAGGCATCCCGTAAGCCTTTGCACTTCCTTTATTGAACGTGGAGGTTGCATATCCACGATTGCTTTAACTTTTGTTGGATTTGCTTCAATCCCCCGTTGACTAACAAGATGGCCTAGGAATTTTCCTGAATGAACTCCGAAACTGCTCTTCTTCGGATTCAACTTCATGTTGTAGTGTCGAAGGATTTCGAACACCTGGGTCAAATGTTGTAGATGGTCTTCCCTTCGGGGGCTTTTGACTACGATATCGTCTACATAGACTTCTACCGTATCTCCGATTTGTTCGTCGAACATTTTGTTCACCAACCTCTGGTATGTTGCTCCTGCATTGATGAGGCCGAAGGGCATTCTTTTCCAACACAACAAGTTTTTGTATGTATAAAATGCTGTGTTCTCTTGATCGTCTGGATGCATTGGAATTTGATGGTACCCGGCAAAGGCATCCATGAATGTTAGCATTTCATGACCTGCAGTGCTGTCCACCAACTGGTCAATGTGAGGGAGTGGAAAGTTGTCTTTCGGGCATGCTGCATTCAGATCTGTAAAGTCTATGCATAGCCTCCAGGTCCCGTTTGGTTTCTTCACAAGGACTGGGTTTGCTACCCATTGTGGACAGAGTGCCTGTCGGATCAAGTTGTTGTCTAACAACTTTTTTACTTCTTCGTTCAAAGCCTGATACTTGTCTGGGCCATATTTTCTTCGTTTTTGATGGATTGGTCTTTTTGCTTGATTGATGTTGAGCTTATGGCAAGCATATTTTGGATCTATCCCCACCATGTCTGCATGAGACCAAGCAAAAACATCTAGATTTTTGCCGAGGAACTCTTTCATTCGGGATCTGTAAGGCTCAGGGAGCTCAGATCCTATGTACAATTCGAGATCCGGGTTTTCAGGATTAACTTTGAACGCCTCCAGCTCTTCAACTGGAGTTGCTCGTCGTTTTTGTCCTTTCCACCGAGGATCAAGTATTGGTCCCTCAGAGTTGAAATCATTTTCGATGTTCATTGGCTCTGCCCCCAGGCGGGGATCTAGGTCATCTGTTGGCCCTGATTCGTTGTTGTTAGTCAACACCTGGCCCTCCAAGCCATCAGATGAATGTTGCTCGTCACCACCCCTTTGTTGTTCGTCAGGATGATGTTCCTCCTGGGTGGTAATGAGTTGTTCGTCCAACACCTGTTCGTCAAGATGTTGTTCGTCAGTGTCCATGTGGTCTTCCTCTATGTCCATCATGTTCTCCAGTATTGATGGTTCATCAGCAGGATAGCTAGTTGTGGCTTCCATCATGGATACTGATACATATTTGGCCTGCAACTGTAAGAGACATTCCCTGGCCTTTCTTTGATCTCCTTTGACAGTACATGCTCCACTTGTTGTAGGGAATTTCAAACAATAATGATAAGTGGAACATGCAGCTTTGAATTCATTTAAAAAGGGTCGACCAAGAAACCCGTTATAAGTTGAATCCTGGTCTACAACCAAGAAATCAACCATTCTTGTAATATTTTTCTCGGGTTCGTTGGCCGTTACAAGTTGTACTGCTAAAGTAACTATTCCCAATGAGTCTGTTACAACATTCCCGAAGCCTATTATTCTGTGAGTTGTATCCCGGATATAGCCCGAATAATCTCCAAGATGATCGAGCGTCTTTTTGAATAAGATGTTGGTGTAGGCTCCGGTGTCCACCAACAATCTGTGGACTCGTGTTCCCATAATCTTTGCGTAGATTACGAGTGAATCGTTATGTGGAGTCAATATTCCTTCTAAGTCGCTTTCGGTGAAGGTCAATTCTGCTGTCTGCATGATAGATGGTTTGACCCCCATTTCTTGGACTTGATCGATTGCTCGTAACTCAGTTTTCCTTTTTCGGTTGGAGATTGGTGGTCGTCCATCAGAACATCCTCCTGCGGGACCAGCAGGTTCCATCATATACAAATCTTCCAAAGGACGAGTAGGAATGGCAGGAATTGGTCGCGCCGATTTATTATTCTTCTGAGGTTGATCATCCTCATCCTCAGAGTTGTTCTCCCGGACTCTCTTCCGGGGTTGTCTTTTAACAAAGTCAGAGAGCTTTCCGTCCTCGTAGACGCCAGAGCTGTTTGAGCAAATCTCTACATTCACTCGTAAAGTGCCCCACACTTTGATGGTAGGCACAATACTTGTTAGGGTTGAGTTTGCCAGTGTCTTGGCGAATTTTCCGGGGAGGGGAGAGCAACTCCTTATCCTTCACATTTTCATAAACAGTATCGACTGACACTGTTAGCACTTGATTCAACTTTTCCTTGAGCTCTGTCCCTTCAGTAAATTCCTTCATGTTTTTAGGGACTCGATAGTTTGTTACGCCAAGTTTCTTGTTATTCTCCTTGGGATCAGCTTTGTTCTCCCCCAAGTTTGATTGCAAGGCCTCGTGCATGGAAACGAATATGCCGGCTTGATTTCGAAATTCGGCATAACTTCTTGGGCACTTCAGACGTACCTCCTTCCATAGCTTTGATCCTTTTTTCAACCCGGCCATAACAGCAACAATTTTTGTGTCCTCGCTGACGGGTTCACCTTCCAACAACACCTTGTCGAACCTTTCCATGAATGCTCGATCTGTCTCGTCGTCATTTTGTTTTAGGTCAGACAATCGGTGTTTCTGAGACAAGTACGACCCCGCCGTTGAGAAATGAGAAAGAAACTCTCGACTCAGTTGAGTGAATGAATGGATAGATGCTGGGGGCATTGCCAAAAACCACTTATGTACCCGATCCCCTAAAATTAAGGGGAAGTTTCGGCATTGAGTGGCGTCGCTGACCCCCACCGAGACCATATAATCTGAATATTTTGTTAGATGAACTCTGGGATCAGCAACCCCGTCATATTGTATGCTTGTCGGGAACTGGACCTTCTTCTGAATCGGGGCTTTCAGAATGACAGGTGATAATGGTGAGGATGGCAAACTGGTCGTCCCCACTCCTCTTTGTTGGTCCAACTGTCCCTGCATACTCTCCACTGCCCTTCTTAAACTTGATAGCTCATCCAAAGATGCCCCCTGACTTGGAGGCTGTTCGGCGAGCAAAGGTACTAACCTTTCTGCTCGTCGCAGTCCCTCACTTGGAGTGGGCAAATCCTGGAGCTATTTTCTAGGGTTGCTCGCCGCGTTTGGTCCTAGATGCCTGAAGGCAGATTGAGAGAGTCTCTCATGAACCGATAGACGTGGTTGCTCAAATGTTGCTCGCCCCCGCTCAGCTTCCTGGCGAGCAACTTTCTCTTGCAGTTGGGGTTGGCCAAGTCTGTCCTGGGCACTAGAACGGGTAGTTCCCTGGCTTGACATAATTGTTCGCCCGTGAGCAGATTTAGCCTGACCCTCTCTCGGTTCGACCATCTTTGCTTTGCCTTTATCCCGCCTAACCTGGGCACTGTTCACCTCGTGTTGTTCGCCCCTGATTGACCTAGCCCTAACAACTTCTACGGCTCTATCTTTAGGCCTCAATTGTGAAGGCCTATTTTGATCTTGCTGTTTTTGTAGTGCCTGGAGAGCAGCGATGGTTTTGGCTAATTCGTTAGGGTTGTTCGCCATGGCTTCCATTTCAGGTGGGAGATTATGGGTTACAGCCGTATGCTGCGATCTGTTCGCATGTCTGGGATTACGATCTTGGTGGTCGGCCGACAAAGCTCGAGTAGGAGATGGTCTCCTTGACAAGCGTGATCCTTGTGTTTCCTTGGATTGAGGCATTCCGAATTAATTTGTCTTAATTCTTATGATGAAGAACACCAAGAACACTTTTATTTGAATCTTCAAATATTTCTTGAGGTTTTCTTTGAATCTTCAAGTTTTCAACTTGAAGTTCTTGAGTAATCACACTAAACCGAAGGTTCGAACCCTCCTTCTAGCGCCAAAATTGTTGGTGATCAATTTTTATCGGATGGATTAGTGACTGTTTAAGTTCGATTTAAAGATCATCAATCAATTACGTGTGATTGGTTACCACCGTAAATGGTAAATCGAGGGTTCGGGTTATGAACTTGTAAATGTTAAAGTCGAAATCATAATAATTTCGTATGTGTGCACGTCTAGGTGTTTAAGTGTGTGTTTTTGGAGTATTTGTGAATTTGAACTTGTATTTCTTAAGCTGGAGAACAACTATTTATAGAGACTAGCAAGCATGAGGTGACTATGACTCTTGGTCTCCCTATCCTGCATGCCTGACAAGTGTCCTTTGACCTTTGTTTGACCTTATCTAAGCTGAATCTTAGTTACAAAGTCTTCTTTGGCCTTATCTCGGACTTTATTGTTGTTCGTCCAGGTCGGCTTAGTGTATCCAGAATGGTTTTTTTATAAAAGTTGTTCGCCCTTTGAGTGCATGGCTCAGAAGTTGTTCACCTTTGTATTTTACACAGATTGGCGTTGGGATCTTGATCCTTTGTTCGTCGACATGCACCTCTTAGGTTGGTTGATGCACCACCTTTTGTCAATGTTGCTCGTCATCAGTGACAGCAGAATGTTCATCTCCGGTCTTGGGCCTTAAGACCTGTTCGCCGATAAGCTGTTCGCCGTTGTAGTTGTTCGTCAGTTTATACACTCCCTGGATTAGTTTGTGCACCCCAGCTTGATTCTCTTTATTGATCATCTTTGATTTGGAGTTGGTTCTTCATAATCCTTTTCAAGGCTTTAATCCTTGTTTGCCCTTCATTGATTTATGTTCGCCTATCAACAATCTCCAACTTTAACAAGGATGTCTTCAACCACACCTTGAGGTCGAGTAATAGACCGGTCGGCTAGTTGAAGCGTCATAATTGTTGGCTGAAGTTCTCTGCCATCCAGCTTCTTAAATAATGACAAGGGCATAAGATTGATGCTCGTTCCAAGGTCGCACAATGCTCCCTTCTTGACTCCATTCGCGATATCACATAAGATAGTGAAACTCCCGGGATCTTTCAACTTCGGGAGAAGCGCCTTGTGCACTAATTCACTCACCTCATGGTTCAGCTGCACCAACTTGGGCTCATCAACTCTTCTTCTCTTCGCTATCAAGTCCTTCAGGAACTTGGCATAATTAGGCATCTGTTCCAAAGCATCATAAAAAGGAATGTTAATATGTAACTTTTTAAACACATCAAGGAATTTAGCAAACTTCTCATCTAGTTTCTTTTTCATAAACCACTGTGGATATGGGACATGTATCACCGATTTGGGTACCCCCCATTCATCTCTCTCAGTCTCTTTTACATTCTTCCTTACTTCATTTGCCTTCTTCCACTTTGGAACTCTCTCAGTCTCCTAAATGCCTTCCTCTTCAGGCTCTTTGCTCTTTTGAGTGCCTTCACCCTCAACCCCTTTCTCAACTTCTACCTCCTCAATCTCATCTCTAACTTCCTTATGCTCTTTCCCTTCTATCTCAACCTCTCCCTCGAGCGTCTCCGAGTCAGCAGGCATCTAAGGACCATTATATTTGGTTCCACTTCTTAGCTGTATCACCTTGCATTTCTCTTTCGGGTTCCCCTTGATTAGGCGTGAAATTGTTATGATTCGTGGGTCGTTTTGTTCATATTTTGAGTGAAAATGATGAGTATTTAGAGTCAATTTATTATTATTTTCATACATTGAAGAATTTGCCTCTTGGATGCTCATAGATAGATAGAGGGCGAAAAATAGAGTACGTAGGATTTTGAATCGACTCAAACGGATATCCGGATAAGAAGATATGAAATAAATATGAATGGTATTAGTGCGGAGTAACTTCTAGTAAAAGCTAGTATAGTTCGGTTCAAGTTGCCCCTCCGGCATAGAAGTATATTTACCCGGCTCTCTACCCAATGATTTTGCGATCTAACTAATCTGATACTCCATCGAAGTGAACTGCCTATTGTTCTCTTGTTGAATTCTATTCAGCTCCACATCTCTTTTCTGGAGTTCTTGATCACGTTGATCACCTTTCTTATGCAATTCTTTCACATCATACTCCAATGAAGACAATCTCTTGCTTTCTTCTTCCACCTTCTGGAGGATCGCTCGCAACATCTCTTCGGTCGAGGAACCACCTTCACCACCTGGGAGCTTTGAACCTGGATCAACACTTGGAGGAACTATGATTCCAGCCTTCGGATTGGCATATGAGAAATTCTCATTCTTCCTCCATTGGTTCTGAGGAGACTGTTGGCCTCCTTGATAGCCTTGGTTATTTCTCCACTGATTCTGAGGAGGCTGTGGACCTGGTGGTACAAAAGGTTGCCCATAAGTTGGTCGCCCTTGATAATTTCCACCTTGGTAGCCATTCTGATTGTAATAAGGGTCTCCCATATAGTTGGCTACCTCTTGCTGACCTGTGGGCTGGTCCACTTTCTCACTCACTACCGTATTCCCTCCAACAAGATTTTGCCCAATCTCAATGTTGCTTATCTTTTCCATCATCGCCATCAACAACTTCCTTGTTCCCTCACTCTCCTCCAACTGATATGCTCTCTAAAATTCTAGGTCCTCATTCCATTGCCCGGCATTCTTGACAATGTTATCAACGATCTCTCTACACCTAGTTATACCATAATTCAAGAATGCTCCACTAGCACATGCATCAAGATGGGCTTGACCTACCTTGCTGACTCCATGGTAGAAGAAAGCCATGATGTCCCCTTCGTTGTACCCGTGCTGCAGGCACTCAATGAGCATGTTAGAGTATCTCTCCCAAGTCTGACGTAAGTCCTCTCCTGGCTTCTGTTGGAAAGACGAGATCTCTATCCTTGCTCTGATCGTTCTAGACGGAGTGTAGAATCGCTCGAGGAACAGACGCTCGAGCTCGACCCATGTGGTTACACCTCCCCCTGGGAGCGTGTTATCATACCACTCCTTTACTATTCCAGTTAAAGAGAACGGGAACAGCCTGAGCCTCTTGGCATCTTCAGACATGCCGTTATAATTGAAAGTTGAGGCAATCATCAGAAAACTTCTCAAATGAGTATGAGGATTCTCCTTCCCGACCTCCCCCTTGAATTGATTCTCAGTAAGTAGCTTCAGGATTCCTGGGGAGATAGAAAAGTTGTTTGCTTCTACCGGAGGCAATGCCACTCCATTATAATACCGTTGCGGCTGTGCTGCAAACCTTCCTCGGATTGCTACATCGTGATCAGCATTCTGAGGAACGTGCTGAGGATAGACGGGTGGTATAGGTACTTGCGGAACTAGTGGTTGGTTATAAGCAGGAGGTGGAGAATACGGGGATGGTGGATAAGGATATGGTGGGTATGGGTAAGGATAAGGTGGGTTGTTGAACGGGATGTTTGGGTTATTGCTCTGGCTTTGGTTTTGGGTTTAAGTTTGTGCAGAGTTGTGTTGGTTTTTCTGGTTCGGGCGTTGGTTCTGAGTTCCCCCTATGGGTATCTGTTGGTTAACCCTGTTTCAACCAACTCCATCCACCCATTCCACTATAGCATCGTACTCTGTAGCAGCTTTGTCTAAATCCCTAATTCCATCCAGATTCATGTTATCTTTGTCTCCACCGACAGTATTCATCCTTCTTAAGAAGACTCGGTTTCTTCTTGCTATTGTCTCAGGATCAAGCTGTATTCTCTCCTCGCTCGTATCTCCTTGCGAGCGCATTTTCATAAACCTGAAACACCAGTAGAAGAATCAAAATGCAACTGCCGAATAAGTAAGAATTAAACAGAAAAATAAAGCACTCACTACTAACTACTAAGCTATCTCCAAGTCCTACTCAATGGACATACATCGCCATCCCCGACAACAACGTCATTGACTTGAACCTAACTTTACTAGCTTTTACTAGAAGTTACCCCACAAGAGTATGAGATCACAGTAGTATGGGCAAGTATAGGGACCAAGTAGTATTGAACCCAAGGGAAAGTGTATATGCGAATAGATCCCTGGAGATGTGTGCGTCGTAGTTAATATAAGTGTATGTTTTTGGCTTTTTAAGAAACTAATCCTAAACTAAATTATACTAATTATGCTAAAGAACGAATGATGCTAATTAACTAAGGGTTGTTTGCAAATATGAGATAATGATGCTCGGGATAGGAATTCCTACGTATACTAACGGAGTTGGTACGGGAACTAAAATAATCGTGATGTGCAAGTAATAATCCTAAGCGTATTAGATTGCAAGACTAAAAGCTCAAGAATTAATCCTAATACTTCGTCCTATCAACCGACTTCACTAATCCACTAAACAAGTTATATGGATTGTGCTTAATTAATGAGACCCTAGTTTAACTAAGGTGATGCGGTTGTCCTCCCTAGATAAACCGGTAGATGATAAACCCCTTCTAAGACCCTTTCCTTAAGCCTAATAGTTATTAAAGAGTGATAAGGTCATCCTCTCTCTAATAATTTTCGTACGAAATTCAAAAGTAAATCTGGAATTTATTTTAAGCGTTCATTAATTAAGAGAATTAAAACTAAACATCACATGCTACTCTAATTACGTACCAACATCCTACTTCTACGAGTTCATCCTACCCAAGCATACAAGGGTTCTAGCCTAACATGGTGGTTTGAATTATAAAAGCAATCACAAGAACAATAAACATATGCATAATTGAATTAACTAATAAAATCAAGAACATAATCGAAAGAACAAATTAAAGTCTCCAAAGAAATCTATATAAATCTGAAAAAACTAGGGTTTATCGACTCAAAGAGTAAAGAAAGAAAGAATTAATATAATACGTTCAAAAGAAATACTAAATCTAAGAATTCGTAAATTAAAACCTCGATTACAACGTATAAAATTCTTCAAAACTCCTTCCCAAGCTCTTCTCCTTCGAAAACTATGTCAAAATATGTGTTGGTATTCGTTGATATGCTTGGAAAGGGGTATAAATAGGATTGAGATCGAATTTGCAGTGTTTTGGGCCGAAAATACACGACTACTCGAGCACTTACTCGAGCACTTAGTACTCAAATGATTCCACTCAAGAATTTAAAACCAATAGAACCAAAATAGTGCTCTAGCAGCTTTTACTCGAGCACTTTATGCTCGACTTGATTCCACTCGAGCACTCTACTCGAGTGCTCGAGTGCTCTCGCTCGAGCACTTTTCAGCAGCAGTACACATGTTCGTAAAATCTTTATATCTCCTCAACTGGGAGTCCGTTTTGGCCAATTCAAAGTCCTACGAACTCCTCTTTTCGCCCTCTATCCATCTATAAAAACCAAAGATACAAATTGACGAGTTTTTGAAAATGATTCTCAAATGACTCTAAATACTCATAAAAAACACTCAAAACATGGGCAAATCGGGCTACAAAACATAACAATTTCACGCCTAATCAGGCAACTTCTTGCATTGTGGTCCGTTTTGTGGCATAGTGAGCATGTCATTATCCTATGATTTCCTCCAAGCTTTTTTGTGCCATCCTTTCTGGTAACGACTGGTGCATTTTTACCTTCACCTGGTTGTGGCTTTCTCTTATATTGCTTAGGCCTTCCTGGCATTTTTTCAATTTTTGGAGGTAGGAGATTAGGGAACGCTGTCTTGGGCCATTCTTCACGATTGCTCAAAGCACCCATCAGATTGGAGTAAGTCTTGATGAATGTTTCCTTTTTGTAGAAATTATCAACAAAGTCCTCTGGTATGTATCCCATGAGATACATTCTACTAATTGCAAGAGGACATGGAACCCCATTCAATTCCCAGCGCTTACAACTACAAGTTTTATCTCCCAAATGCACTTTGAACCTTGATCCATATGCATTTTTGATCTCAAATTGATCATGACCATTCCAAGGTGGAATGAATTCACTTGACCTCTTCTTCAACTCCTCTAACATCTTTTCTATCGTAGGACAAATCTCCCCATGATACTTTTGAATTTGATCCCTTCTTGTGTAAATTCTCTTCATCAACAAAAGTCTAATACTCTCCAACAGGTTCACAATTGGTTTGCTTCTAGCTTTCAAAATCATTGCATTGAAAGATTCAGACATATTGTTCTCTAACTTGTCACACTTAGAATGAGTGCAAAAATGAGACCTAGACCAGTTTGATGGTGGTCTTTGCACTAACCAATCAAAGGCTGCATTGTCTCTATTTTTCAATTGAAGCATTGCTTCATTAAAATCAACTATCCTAGATGCCCTTGCAGCTTTCCACAATATGTTCTTTAAAGTCAAGCCCTTATGTAATTGCTTAAAATTCTGATATAAATGTTGGACACAAAATCTATGCTCACAACCCGGCATTATCAGACATAATTGTCCATTGATGAAAGTTTTTGTTGATGTTGTTGGTAGTGAAGTATTCACTATTTACTTTGAAACAACATGAATTTGCCCTTTCTTCTCATTAACCAACACTTTATGATCAAATGTTGTCTTAGATGTTTTAACATGCAGGATGAAGATCTAGAAGGATCTACAAGGTTTTGGAATTATCAATGTTGCAGTGAATGTTGCATAACATTGGTAGCAACATGAGCGGTTACGGGTTCCAGAAGGATCTACAAGGATCTACAAGGGCCTACACGATCCAGACTTATCCAGGACGTTTTAGAACTGTCTAGATCGGGCGGTTGCATCAAGAAGCATGAGGAATAAAGAAAGAGATGTGGGACAACATGAAGATCATGGAAACGGTTACATAGAGAAGTTATTTTTGGATTGAAGACTTCTGCCTAAAAATAGAGGCCGAATCTTTCATTACCAAGTGTGGAGTAAACGAGTACACCTACTCTAGTGTTGATCCTGAGTTTAAAGGTGATAGGGCAGTTATTCCAACATTTATGTTATGCCTTGAAATAGAGTTTTTCACGCATAGCTTGTGATTGAACCTATATCCATAGATAGTGAGATCATAGGTATAGAGTGAGATCAACTTTGACGGTGTATTATGTTATACACTTAGCCAATTTAGATTTGACAGGTGATATCGAGTCTTGTTTCCGTTGTGAATGATCATACTCTTCACACAACTTTTGTATCACTAATCTTTTTATAGTGAACCTTTCGCCATAAGGCTAGCACAAGCTATTTATGATAGTTTGTGTTAAAAAGCATACCCTTTTGCAATTGTGTGTTTAAGTCTTCCGCTGTACACGTTTTATATTCTGATTTACCAGATTGTTGTAATATTTGCTTTAACATTTGTTACAACATCTGCACTTTATAACACACGCACACTTTCAATTGGTATCAGAGCAATCTAATATCATACCACTTGGACTTTCAATTGGCACCAGAGCCATAAACTTGGTATACTAAGTTTAGATCCTGTGTTTTAGTGTGTCCTAATTGCAATGGAATATCCACTTATTCTATCTAGTAGGCCTCTCGTTCTTGATGGAACAAATTATGCTGAATGGAAACCAAAGATGCGGATGTACATTAAGACTATTGATGTACATGCATGGAGGAGTATACTGGATGGATGGACACCCCCAAGGGTTCAAGCAGATGAAGGAGAGGTGAAAGTCAAACGTGAATTGGATTGGACATTAGAAGAAATCTCAATTGCAAGTTATAATTCCAAAGCATTAAATGCAATATTTACATCAGTTGATGTGAACATGTTTAAAATCATATCTAACTGTGTATCTGCAAAAGATGCTTGGGATATACTTGAAAATCATTGTGTAGGATCTGAGAATTTTCGAAGAGCCAAGATTCGAATGCTTGACACCAAGTTCAAAAATCTGAAGATGGAGGAAGATGAAACCATTTCATCTTATAATCAGAGAATCGATGAGATTTCAAATGAATCTAATTTAATTGGTGAGCCAATTTCCAATTCCAGGTTAGTACACAAAATTTTGCATTCAGTTTCTAGACATTTTGATGATAAGATTCATGCTTTAAAAGAGAATACAAATTTAGATCTTATAAGTCAGAATGAACTCGTGAGTATTTTGAAAACATATGAGATGAACATTGCTCAAAAGGCTGATGTTTCTGATCTCATTGAAATTTCTAAAGTTTCTGTAAATTCTGATCAGACTAAAAATGTTGCATCAAATGTTATAACCTATGATACAACATATCCAGAAAAATCAGAATTTGTAGGGAGTACTCACATACCAGATAAAATTTCATCTTCCAGAATCTTGAAAATCATCCATTAAATCAGATTATAGGTGAAATTACATCTGGAGTTCAAACTAGAAACATAATTAGAGTAGACCTAAAAAATATTCCATGACTATGAACTTGAGAGTGGTTTCCTTACTTTTTATTTGTGATAATGTAAGTGCTATTAATATCTCAAAAATCATGTACAACACTCTCTTACTAAGCATATAAGTATTAAACTTTATTTCATGAGAGACCTTGTAGAGAAAAACATTTTGAAGTTAGAGTATTTGTCCACTGGAAAACAACTTGCAGATATTTTTAATGCCCTTGATAATAAGAGATGTACTTCTGTAAGGAAATCTCTTGATTTTTGTATTGTCTGAATGAAATACTGCAGATGTTGCTACTAATGTGGTATCATTTGTAACAGCATAGGACTTTTCTCATAAAATTTGTAAATTTCTTCTTTTTCTTTGTTAGTTTAATTCCTTCTTGAAAAACAATTTTGAACTAAGATTATGTAATACTGGACACACTTCTTGAATGCATGAAAATACACTTTTTAGATGTTCTAGTCACTGAGTAACTATGGGGCACGGAGTTCGCTACTACGATGCACTCTTTTCAAAAGGTGACTGTAAATACATCAATTTATTCAAAAATCCACTGAGTAACTATGGGACACGGAGCTGACAACTACGATGTACTCTTTTGAAAAGGTGGATCAATGTGAAGATGTGTGTAAGAAAGCTATTTTGTAACATAAAATATGTTGAAGTGTGTGTGCCGATATTAATAACAACATCTACTTGGTTCAATTTTGATTTTCTCTAAGTCGAATTTTTCTAGCTGAGAAAAGGTTTTTATTTATATTTTTTATTTTTTGAAACCTATGTTGTAGTTATTTAATTTCAGTAATATATTGTGTTTATTTTTAAATTTAATGGGCGGTTATTTAATTTCTACAAAACCCACGATCGTGGATTGATAGTGGATGTGGTGGTTTTCATCCCATATTCATGATCACATCACATATCCTGATTATATATTTTTGTGTGGACTAGATACAATAACGACCTCTTGTTATTCTTTATTTAAGGTGGTTGAGTGTTGTGT
Source organism: Ballota nigra (assembly GCA_947034835.1). Classification (NCBI taxonomy): domain Eukaryota; kingdom Viridiplantae; phylum Streptophyta; class Magnoliopsida; order Lamiales; family Lamiaceae; genus Ballota; species Ballota nigra. The sequence goes on from OX344725.1 coordinate 59,999,813, forward strand.
TGTTGAAATACTGAAAACTTAGTTTTGAGAGTGAATACATTACTTACTTGAGATAGGTTGGTTACTTATATTATTGTTTTATTTAGTAAGATTCTTGCTTTTCTTTTTCATTTTTTAGGTAACATTTTTATTCTTGTGTTTGTTTTCATACTTTTATTTGTTTGACTAACTGTTAATCAAGTCATTTTACTGTATAGGATGGCTAGATTACTATTTTGCAGGTTATAATTTCTGATCTTGAGATGCAAAAGGCATTCTAGGAGTTTCCACTTTCTGCTCCAACAGGGGGAGTACCAGGTGCTGGTTTCTCCTTCATTCTAATGGACTTCAAGTTTGTGGTGATTCTCTAAGTGACACACCTGTGCCTGATGTGAATGAACTAGATCCAGAAGTTTCTGCTGTTAATGTTGCAGATGATGTTGTTGTTGATGTTGCAGCCTTATCTGTTGAGTGTGTTGCTATTTTTGGTAAGGGGAATTTTGTGATCATGACCTGAGGGGGAGTTGCGTATATCTCTCATGGGAATGATCCTGCTTACTATTTATTATTTTCTAAAGTTTGAAGGTGGTTTAGAGACTGAAGGAAGCACAATTTATGGGGGAGCTTAGTGCAAGATGCTTGAAGCTGCAGCTGTATATTTTATACAGTGATATCAAGTTCCTCTTTTGTGATTGACTCTAAGTACTCTTGGTTGATTTATGTTTTTAATTAATTTTGCTCTGATAGGAAGTTTTTATTTTTTGAAAGACAATATTATATTAGTTTTTTAGTTATTAAATTAGATAGGATTTATTTCAGTTATTTCTATTTAAATGGGTAAACATTATGTTACTCATTTTGTTGATTTTGATGAGCATATATGATGATGTTCATTCTATTTTGGTGAAATTAACTTATTGTTATTTCATCTTGTTTTTGGTGGTTCAACTTACAGTTGATCGTCTTGTTTTTTGGCTGTTTTGCTACACAAGGGTGAAAAGATAAGTGTACAATACGATGTTGATCTCTATTGTACATACATCACTGACTTATATATTAAAAAAATATATACATCAGGTGTGTTGTAGCAGAAAGGTCAAATTGGGGGAGATTGTTGATGTTGTTGGTAGTGAAGTATTCACTATTTACTTTGAAACAACATGAATTTGCCCTTTCTTCTCATTAACCAACACTTTATGATCAAATGTTGTCTTAGATGTTTTAACATGCAGGATGAAGATCTAGAAGGATCTACAAGGTTCTGGAATTATCAATGTTGCAGTGAATGTTGCATAACATTGGTAGCAACATGAGCGGTTACGGGTTCCAGAAGGATCTACAAGGATCTACAAGGGCCTACACGATCCAGACTTATCCAGGACGTTTTAGAACTGTCTAGATCAGGCGGTTGCATCAAGAAGCATGAGAAATAAAGAAAGAGACGTGGGACAACATGAAGATCATGAAAGCGGTTACATAGAGAAGTTATTATTGGATTGAAGACTTCTGCCTATAAATAGAGGCCGAATCTTTCAGTACCAAGTGTGGAGTAAACGAGTACACCTACTCTAGTGTTGATCCTGGGTTTAAAGGTGATAGGGCAGTTATTCCAACATTTATGTTATGCCTTGAAATAGAGTTTTTCACGCATAGCTTGTGATTGAACCTATATCCATAGATAGTGAGATCATAGGTATAGAGTGAGATCAACTTTGATGGTGTATTATGTTATACACTTAGCCAATTTAGATTTGATAGGTGATATTGATTAGGCGTGAAATTGGCATGATTCGTCACTCGAAATGCCCGAGTTTTGAGTGTTTTTTATGAGTGTTTGGAGTCAATTGAGTATCATTTTCATAAACTAATGAATTTGTCTCTTTGGTTTTCATAGATGGATAGAGGGCGAAAAGAGGAGTTCGTAGGACTTTGAATCGGCCAAAACGGACTCCCAGTTGAGGAGATATGAAGATTTTACGAACAAGTATACTGCTGCTGAAAAGTGCTCGAGCACCTATGCTCGAGCGCCTCCGCTCGACCACCTATGCTCGAGCGCCTCCGCTCGACCACCTATGCTCGAGCGTCTCCGCTTGACCATCTGATCCGCTCGACCACCTATGCTCGAGCGCCTCCGCTTGAGCTCGTCAGCTCGAGCGCCTCCGAGAGCAAAATTTCAAAATTCATTTTTTCGGCCCATTGACTCCCGTTTCAGCCCGATCCTTATATATATTCTTCCTAGCACGTTTTTGATGAGGAATCCACGAAATACATCACTTTTAGACTTAGTTTTTAGAGAGAGAAAGAGGAGAAGGAACAAGCAAGTTTACTTTACGTTTGGTTGAGGTTTTTCATACGAATTCTTCGTTTATTGTCGTTTCTTAGTTTCTTTTCTTAGCTTGGTAACTTTTAACGCTTTAAACTTCGTTTTTATCAATTAAATTTCAGTTCTTAATATTTTTAATTCTTTAAAACCCTAGTTCATGTTTCATATTTTCTTTGTTGAATTAATTATGTTTATGTTCGTTGTTTCTTCTACTGCTTTTGTTTACGTTAAAACTATGTCTAACTAAAACCCTTGCATGCTTGGGGTAGGATGAACTCGTAGAAGTAGGTTGTGGGTACGTAATTAGGGTAACTTGTGACGTTAGGTTTTAATTCTCTTGGTTAATGAATTCTTAAAATTAATCTAGACTTTACTTTTGAATTTCGTTCGAAAGGTGTTAGAGAGAGGACGACCGTATCACTCTTTAACAACGAGTAGACTTAACTAGAGGGTTTAGAAAGGGTTAATTCATCTACCAGTTTAGCGAGGGAGGACGACCGCATCACCTTAGTTAAATTAGGGTCTCATTAATTAAGCACAATCTATTAACTTGTTAGTGGATTAGTGAAGTTGAGTGTTAGGGTAAAGTATTAGGGTTTAGAATCTTGAGCTTTCACCTTGCATTCTTTTACTTAGGTTATTTCTTGCGCGTCACAGTTATTTTGATTATGTACCTGCTCCGTTAGTATACGTAGGGATTCCTATCCTAAGCATCACCATCTCTTACTTGAACACAACCCTTAGTTTAATCGTTTCTTTCGTTCGTTAGTTTAATTAGTTTATTCTAGCTTAAAATTAATCTTTCAAAAAAACCCAAAAAAACATTACACTAATATTAGCTACGACGCGTAGATCTTCAGGGATCTGTTCGCATACACTCCATCTCGTGGGTTCGATAATACTTGGCCATTATACTTACTCTTACTACAGACAGTGAACCCGTCCGCTTGTGAGTAAGCGACTAGTAGAAGTTAGTGTAATTCGCTTCAAGTCAATGGCGCCGTTGCCGGGGATGGCGTTGTATGCTTTTTGAATAGGACTTGTCGATAGCTTAGTAGTTAGTAGTGAGTGATTTTACTTTTTTGTTTTTTTATTATTTCGTACATATTCGGCAGTTGTGTTTTGATTCTTTTGTTAGTGTTTCAGGTTTATGAGAACACACTCGCAAGGCAATACGAGCGAAGAGAGGTTACCTGCAGATCCTGAGACAATAGCAAGAAGAAACCGAGCCTTCTTACGAAGGATGAACGCTGCCGGAGGGAAAGAACCGATGGACATCACTAATGAGTTGGACGATGTCGAGAATGAGTTCAATCAGGCATTGAACCGGGTTGACGGCACTGATGGCAACACCAGCAAGAATCAAGATCCGTTAGGAGAGAGCCAGAGCCAAAACCAGGGTACTCAGAACCAAAACAGCCCAGCTCATAACATGGTCCAAAATCCTCATAACAACCCTGCTTACCCAAATCCTAATTTACCACAAAACAACTTACCCTATCCATCCTACCCATACCCACCGTATCCTTACCCACCGTGCCCGTATCCTCCACCTCCAGTTTACAATCAACCACATGTTTACCAACCACCACCACCACCCCAACAAGTACCAGTACCTGCTGCTAACCCTCAACACGTTCCTCATAACGTAGATCAACATATGGGTATTCGAGGGAGGTTTGCAGCGCAGCCACAACGGTACTATGATGGAGTGGCGTTGCCTCCTGTTGAGGCAAATAACTTTTCTATTTCCCCAGGAATTTTAAAGCTGCTTACCGAGAATCAGTTCAAGAGGGTGATCGGGAAGGAGAATCCTCATACACATCTGAGGAGTTTTCTCATGATAGTATCTACTTTCAATTACAATGGCATGTCTGAAGATGCCAAGAGGCTGCGGCTGTTCCCATTCTCATTGACGGGAATAGCAAAAGAGTGGTATTACAACACGCTCCCACGGGGAGGTGTAACCACATGGGCCGAGCTCGAGCGTCTGTTCCTCGAGCGATTCTACCCTCCATCAAGAACGATTAAAGCGAGAATTGAGATCTCTTCCTTTCGCCAGAAGTCAAGAGAGGATTTACGCCAAGTGTGGGAGAGATACTCAAACATGCTGATAGAGTGCCCGCAGCACGGGTACAATGAGGGAGATATTATGGCATTCTTCTACAGTGGAGCCAGCAAGGATGGCCAAGCCCATTTAGATGCATGTGCGAGTGGAGCTTTCCTGATCCAAGGGATAGAGAGATGTAGAGAGATCGTGGACAACATTGTCACGAATGCCGGTGCATGGAACGAGGATCCTGAGTTTCAGAGAGTTTGCAAGTTGGAGGAGAAAGAAGGTGAAGGAACGAGAAGGTTGTTGATGGCCATGATGGAAAAGATCAACAACCTCGAGTTGGGGAAGAATTTGGTTGGAGAGCATGCAGCAGAGAATGAGATAGTAGACCAGCCCAATGGACAACAAGAGGTAGCCAATTACATGGGAGGTCCGTATTACAATCAGAATGGCTACCAAGGTGGAAATCAGTATGGAAGGCCTCCTTATGGCCAACCATTTGTACCTCCAGGCCCACAGCCACCTCAAAATCAATGGAGGAACACACAAGGGTATCAAGGAGGCCAGCAGCCTCCTCAGAACCAATGAAGGAAGAACGAGAATTTCTCATATGCTAACCCGAAGGCGGGTGTTACAGTTCCTGCAGGTATTGACCCAGGTTCAAAGCCTCCTGGTGGAGAAGGCGGTGCATCAACCGAGGAGATATTGAGAGCAATTCTACAAAAGGTGGAGGAAGGAAGTAAGAGGTTGTCATCCTTGGAGTACGATGTGAAATAGTTGCATAAAAAGGGTGATCAACGTGATTAAGAGCTCCAAAAGATGAACGTTGAGTGGACTAGAACTCAATAAGAGAACAATCGAAGGTTCACTTCTATAGAGTTCCAGATGAGCCAGATTGCAAAGTCGTTGAATAGAGAGCCAGGAAAATATCCTTCCATGCCGGAGGGGAACCCGAAAGAGCATTGCAAGGCGATCCAGCTTAGAAGTGGAACCAATTATGAAGGTCCTCAGATGCCTGCTGATTCTGAGACGCCCCAAGTTGAGAAGGAGATGGAAAGTGAAGGGATTGAGAAGAAGGTTGAGGGTGAGAGCACTCAAGCGAGCAAAGAGCTTGAAGAGGGAGAAAGTGAGCAGATTGAGAGAGTTCCGAAGTGGAAGAAGGCAAAGGAAGCAAGGGAGAAAGTGAAAGAGACCGAGAGGGATGAATGGGGGGTACCCAAATCTGTGATACCCGTCCCATATCCACAACGCTTCATGAAAAAGAAGCTTGATGAAAAATTCGCTAAATTCCTTGATGTGTTTAAACAATTGCATATTAATATCCCTTTTTATGATGCTTTGGAACAGATGCCCAACTATGCAAAGTTTTTGAAGGACTTGATCGCAAAAAGACGGCGAGTGGATGAGCCGAAGTTGGTGCAGTTGAACCATGAGGTGAGTGCATTAGTGCACAAGGCGCTTCCTCCAAAGCTGAAGGATCCCGGGAGCTTTACCATATTATGTGACATTGGGAACGGGATCAAGAAGGGAGCGTTATGTGACCTCGGAGCGAGCATCAATCTTATGCCGTTGTCGCTTTTCAAGAAGTTGAAAGGTGGAGAACTTCAGCCGACGATGATGACGCTTCAACTTGCCGACCGGTCTATTACTCGACCTCAAGGTGTTGTTGAAGACGTCCTCGTGAGAGTTGGAGATCACATTTTTCTAGCCGATTTTGTGGTCCTAGAGATGGAGAAAGATGAGCACGTGCCCCTGATTTTGGGAAGACCGTTCTTAGCAACGGCGGGGATGGTGCTAGACGCGGCAAATGGGAAGATTACATTGAAGGTTGATGATCAAGAAGTGAAGATTTCCCTATATGAGGCCATGAAGCACCCGAAGGAGGATGAGAGTTTGTATTGCATGGATGCAATTAATCCTCGTGTTGAAGACACATCTCCTATCTCTAATCTTTCTCATGTTCATAATTTCGTTAATTCTTCACTTGATGAGTTAACCCATGAGCATTATCATCTGACTTATTTTGATAGGGATAAAGTGAAGAAGTTGAAGGATGAAGAGGTGAAAAGTGTGGACGTGATCCAGTTGGAAGGGAAAGGAGGCGTTAAGAAGAAAAAGTCCAAATTCAAGAAACTGTTTGGAAAGACGCCTCCAGATAAAGGAGAGAAGGAGTTGAGACTCATAACACTTGGGGATGAGAAGGAAGCAAAAGAGCTCATGATGGTGGGACATCAAGGAAAGGAATGCAAGCACCACTCTTATGAGAGTAAGGGAGGTAAATTTGAGTATGATGTCCCATAAGCTCCTTTGAGCTCGGTCCGGCATGAGGACCTTAAAAATAGCGCTGAATGGGAGGCAACCCATTTTTATTTGCTTTCATTTGTTTTTAGTGTCTTATTATGTTATTAGGGTGTTGTTAAATCGTAAGTTTTAACCTCGTACGTGAGAGTTTATTTTGTAGGCTTGCCTCGATGGAGTACTCAAAAGGGAGGAACTCAAACAAGGGAGAGTGCTACGTTTGAGAGAAACTGAATTGTTTGGTTGAAGTAACCCACAACCCCAAACTTAGACCTCTTCGCAAGGTCGAAGTTTGGGGGGTGGAGTTTTTTATGTTTCTTGTTATATTGCACCGGAGCACCCCTTATCTTTTAGTGTGTTTGGTTATTTGATGTCTTGAGATGCTCCTCGAGGTGATTTTGATTTGACTCGCTGTGTTTATTTCGTGCTTATTGACCCCTTCTACTTATTAGTTATTATCTTTGAGCATATTTGATGAGTAGAGTAGATTTGTGGATTTGAGTTAGGGACTCTTTTGTGTGGGTGTTTGAGTTCGAGTGGATTGGAGAAGGAACTTGTATGCTTATGAATTTTTCCTTTTGAATACTTGTGTGATAAGAGTGAGAATGCACTATGACTAGCATGGATGTGAAAGCCGTGAGACTTGAGCCTTATGAGATTTTGATGCATTACTTGATCTCTTCGTTTGTGAGTGGATCGTCACCTTAGAGGATGCTAGAACTTGTGTGTGCTCTTGCTTCTTGATTGTGTCTAGTTTGATATGCCGAATAGGATCTTAGGCCATCTTTGATTTTATTGAGTCACTTAGCCAAAATTTTCCTTACCAATGACATTGAATCCCTTGTTAGCCCGTTTGAGCCTTAGCCTATTTTATTTGCTAGCACATATGACACTATTCCAATTCCTAAGCCTTTTTGTCCCAATTTGAGTGGAGAATAGGAAAGTGTGAATGTGAAGGGAGTGAATTGAGTTGAAAAAGGGAAAAGGTTGTTTGTTGAGTGAATATGAAAAGAAGGTGTGATGAAGTTATGAGTTGTGGGAAAAAGAAAAAATTGAGAATGAGCAAAAGAAAAAATGAGCTCATGTGTTTGTGCGAAAAAGAGAAAAAAGTGAAAGGAGTTAGAAAGAAAAAAATTGAAGTGTTGAGAGTAGAGGAATTGGAAATGTGTTGATTAAAAATATGTGGAGTATTCTGTTCCTAATCTCGAAGTACCGAAGTTTGATTTTCTATTCTCCATTCACTTGAGTCACTTACCCATATTGTTATCCCACCTGTCCAAAGAGCCTACATTACAACCTTGAGAAAAGTCATTTTTAATTCGGCATTGATTTCTAGAGTATGGTCGAAGTTAAGAGCGCTTACAAGCCTATGGCTGCCAATATGAGTGATTGATTGTTTGAGTGAGTCCCTTGATCATTGATATACACTTGTGAGGGAGCGAAACACATCGTAGAGTGCACATCCATGTTTGATCTTGGTGTTTCTTGTTATTGTTGCATGAGTACGATGAGGGAAGGTGAGTGAGTATACTTGTGATTGATCTTTGAAGCTCGAGTTCACTTGCTTGCATGATTGATTCTTTGACTCATTCCTAATAATTTCACTTGACTTGTTATTTCGTTGCTTGAGGACAAGCAACATGGTAAGTTTTGGGGGGTTGATTAGGCGTGAAATTGTCATGATTCGTCACTTGAAATGCCCGAGTTTTGAGTGTGTTTTATGAGTGTTTGGAGTCAATTGAGTATCATTTTCATAAACTAATGAATTTGTCTCTTTGGTTTTCATAGATGGATAGAGGGCGAAAATAGGAGTTTGTAGGACTTTGAATCGGCCAAAACGGACTCCCAGTTGAGGAGATATGAAGATTTTACGAACAAGTGTACTGCTGCTGAAAAGTGCTCGAGCACCACTGCTCGAGCACCACTGCTCGAGCGCCTCCGCTCGACCACCTGATCCGCTCGACCACCTATGCTCGAGCGCCTCCGCTCAACCACCTGATCCGCTCGACCACCTATGCTCGAGCGCCTCCGCTCGAGCTCGTCAGCTCGAGCGCCTCCGAGAGCAAAATTTCAAAATTCATTTTTTCGGCCCATTGACTCCCGTTTCAGCCCAATCCTTATATATATTCTTCCTAGCACGTTTTTGATGAGGAATCCACGAAATACATCACTTTTAGACTTAGTTTTTAGAGAGAGAAAGAGGAGAAGGAACGAGCAAGTTTACTTTAGGTTTGGTTGAGGTTTTTCATACGAATTATTCGTTTATTGTCGTTTCTTAGTTTCTTTTCTTAGCTTGGTAACTTTTAACGCTTTAAACTTCGTTTTTATCAATTAAATTTCAGTTCTTAATATTTTTAATTCTTTAAAACCCTAGTTCATGTTTCATATTTTCTTTGTTGAATTAATCATGTTTATGTTCGTTGTTTCTTCTACTGCTTTTGTTTACGTTAAAACCATGTCTAGCTAAAACCCTTGCATGCTTGGGGTAGGATGAACTCGTAGAAGTAGGTTGTGGGTACGTAATTAGGGTAACTTGTGACTTTAGGTTTTAATTCTCTTGGTTAATGAATTCTTAAAATTAATCTAGACTTTACTTTTGAATTTCGTTCGAAAGGTGTTAGAGAGAGGACGACCGTATCACTCTTTAACAACGAGTAGACTTAACTAGAGGGTTTAGAAAGGGTTAATTCATCTACCAGTTTAGCGAGGGAGGACGACCGCATCACCTTAGTTAAATTAGGGTCTCATTAATTAAGCACAATCTATTAACTTGTTAGTGGATTAGTGAAGTCGAGTGTTAGGGTAAAATATTAGGGTTTAGAATCTTGAGCTTTCACCTTGCATTCTTTTACTTAGGTTATTTCTTGCGCGTCACAGTTATTTTGATTATGTACCTGCTCCGTTAGTATACGTAGGGATTCCTATCCTAAGCATCACCATCTCTTACTTGAACACAACCCTTAGTTTAATCGTTTCTTTCGTTCGTTAGTTTAATTAGTTTATTCTAGCTTAAAATTAATCTTTCAAAAAAACCCAAAAAAATATTACACTCATATTAGCTACGACGCGTAGATCTTCAGGGATCTGTTCGCATACACTCCATCTCGTGGGTTCGATAATACTTGGCCATTATACTTACTCTTACTACAGACAGTGAACCCGTCCGCTTGCGGGTAAGCGACTAGTAGAAGTTAGTGTAATTCGCTTCAAGTCAGATATCGAGTCTTGTTTCCGTTGTGAATGATCATACTCTTCACACAACTTTTATATCACTAATCTTTTTATAGTGAACCTTTCGCCATAAGGTTAGCACAAGCTATTTATGATAGTTTGTGTTAAAAAGCATACCATTTTGCAATTGTGTGTTTAAGTCTTCCGCTGTACACGTTTTATATTCTGATTTACCAGATTGTTGTAATATTTGCTTTAACATTTGTTACAACATCTGCACTTTATAACACACGCACACTTTCAATTGGTATCAGAGCAATCTGATATCATACCACTTGGACTTTCAGTTTTGTATGCCTAAATCCTCCAACAACAAGCCCAAAAACCACAACCAGGTTTTTTTTCTTCTCCTTCTCAACTACTGCATAGGCAAATGGATACACCTCATTATTTCCATCAGTTCCCAAAGCACTCAAAATAATACCTCCTGTCGCACTTTTCAAGTGACACCCATCAAAAAAATTATCGGTCTACACCCTTCAAGAAAACCCCTTTTCAAACTACCCCAACAAATATATATCCTCTTAAATCTATGAATCTCTCCTTGCTGTTTACACTTAATTTTCACAGTGGTGCCTAGATTGGTGTTTCTAACCTCTTCAGCATAGGACCACAATAGTGAGTATTGTTCAACATCACGGAAAATACCATCTTTCAACACCTTATTCTTGGCCATATACAATTGAAGTTTAGGAACATTTATCTTTAGGTCATTTGAAACCCATGAATGCATTGAGTCTACAGGCCATCTAGGGTCCGTGTAAATTTTATTCTGATAAAGTTCACCCAATATTTTAGCAGATGCAGCCCCCACCCTTTGAACCCTAGGACATTTATGCTGATCATTATACGTTTTCACCTGATGGAAAAGAATAAGAAGGTAAGAAGTCGAAAGAATATATACATAGATAAACTTGACTTACAGTGTAAAAGTTATATATTTTTACCTGAATTGTTTCCTCATACTGAGCTTGAGATGCGTAGATAAGCCAGGGACATGAAGAGTGTTTACATTTTGCTTGAACTTTTTTGGAATTGCTGATTGAGAATCTGACATCCCTACCCATCTTTATGGCATGAAATCTCACCATTTTTCTGAATTTATTGATTTCATCAAAACACATCCCCACATAAAATTCATCATATTTCACTCCTACTCTTGTTGCGTCCATCAGGTCGAACTTACCCTTCCCTACGTCCCTTCCCTTTTGTTTCCTCTTACAAGGTACCCAATTGCATCTTCTTGTATAATAGGTTGATTTTTTAGACCTCCCCATTCAACATCGTCATCAATATTAGGATCAAACAATATATCATCATCAGAAAAATCAAATTCACTATCAACAATTTGATCAGACAATTCAGAATCTGAACCCCAAGACTGTACATCATCACTATCATCACTTATAGAGGTATCAATAAAATTGCAATTTTTTAAAGGCTCGCTACTCCCTATATGACCATCTCCTTGGTCATTCATTGGTTGTCCCGTGTCTTCATTTTCACTCATAAATTCCAAGGGCTCATCAATACTAGGAAACAAATGTTCATTATCATGTATAGTAACTGATTCTTCTACCACAATCCCTAATCCCACATGCTCAACAAAAAGTCCAACCATCCTATGTTCAGCAATAAACTTAACAAGGTTTAAGGCATCTATGTCAGTCTTGATTGGAAACAAGTCAAAGTGATCATCTGCTCCATCTCTACTACAATGCAGCAATACAAATTCCTTAATACCTAGTTTAGATACATCTCATTCAATTCAATCATAGGTATTTCATCATGGTGACAAAAATCAATATGACTGACCATAGACCCAATATAATATGGTTTTCTTAAATTGCTGAAAATTTTGCCAGAATGATGCATCCGTATTGTAAATAATTCAGAATCAGGACCTGGTAGGGTAAGAAAACACAGTGATTAAAAGATGTAACAAATTTAATCATAAAATGTGATAACTAAATATTTAATTTTGATAACTCATTAAACTATTGATTATATTACTTTCAAATGCTGTAATATATGCAAAACTAAATGCTTTGTAAAATTGATTGTTTAATTCAACAGATTTTTGTTAAATTTCCACAATCTCAGAAAAATCTGTTATACAATTTGTTTAATCCAATTTGTTAAAGGATTAGAAAATGTAATACACCCACACGTTAAAGGATTTGTTAAAGTAGTATCATTTTCATCTACTTCCAAATAAGCCAATTTATTGCAGTATCAATTCCCACACGTCTAAGCCAACATGTTGAAGGATTACACAATTTTATGCAATTTTTCATCTAATACTCATATTATCACACAATCATGCAATTAGTTTGTTTGTAATCAATTCTCCTCCCTAATTATTCAGCAAATCATGTTCGAAACTTTATCATATATAATTATGGCAAAAACTTATATCACTACAAAAAATACGGGAATTAGCGACGACAGTTTTACGAAGGACAAAAATCCGTCGCAAAAAATGGTCATTTGCGACGGATCTGGTTAGTTGGTCAATGTTGACCATTTTTGCGACGGCCAAGGCAACACGTCGTAAATTTGCGACGGCAATTTGCGACGGAAAGCCAAAACGATGGCGTTTTGAAGATTTTTGCGATGGCTGCCCATCGCAAAAGGTAAATTCAAATTTACGTTCCATCGCAAATATTGGCGGTTGATAAATTGGTAACCAATAATTGACCCAGAACATTTGCGACGGAAAAGCCAATTGGTAACTAATAGTTTAACTCAAAATTTCGACGGATACTTTTCCGTCGCAAAATCTGACCCGTAATTGACCCGGTCCATCGCAAACTGTATTTGCAATGGGAAAGCCGTCGCAAAAACAAGAATTTACGACAGAAATTATGTCCGTCGCAAATTTATACAGATTTATTGCAGTTCCCCTTCCTTTTCCTTCCCTTTCACTTTCTCTTTCACTTTCACTCACAGAAAAATAAGAAATAATGCGGTTTTCATATGTTCTTCACTTATAATTGGTGTATTTGTCATTGCCTTCAACCTCACCGTACGTATTTGTCATTGCCTTCAACTTCACCGTACGTTTTCACATTTTTAACCGTTTAAATGTCATATTTATATTGTTTCAATTATTTAGTGCACTATTAGGTAATGAGCATGATATATGTTTATTTGATGGGTTTTAGTAGTATGATTGATGATATATAATTATATTTGATGGGTTAATTTTAGCTTGTGTGATATTTATATCTATTTTTAGTCGAAACTATGCTCAATTTTTCTGTACACTATTAGATGTGATATTTGTTTATTTGATTGGTTTACTATGATTGATATATGGTTGTGTTGGATTGATTTTTGTGAAGGAAAAATTTGTATATCCCTATTTTTAGGCAAACTCAGTCCAATTTTTTACAACTCATGTGATATTTACTTTTAATCTGTAACAGATGCAATTTCCAGATCGTGGTTGGATGTATTCAATACCTAAAATGATAGGAGGAGACATTAACTCTGTCTTTTGCAATAAAATTGATTAGTTTATTGAGTTTGCACTACAACATCCATGCAATATGGATTATATGGGTAATATTAGGTGTTTGGCTAAAGATAGAAGATGCAGAAATATGAGATTCTTGAGTGTTGATGAGGTTAGAACTCATCTTGTGATTTCCGGTTTTGTTCCCCGTTATTACAACTGGACCAGTCACGGTGAAGAACGGTGGAATGTTGACATCGAAACTATAGAATACTTTTATACTGGACCACACGGTGGTGGAAGTTCTGATGTTGGTGGTTCAAGTTATGTTCCGTATACTCAGTTTGAACCACAAATAGAGGATGAACCTGATAGATATCGGATGATGATTGCAGAATCTGTTTTTGGTGGTCAACCACAATTCAATGAAACACCTATGGAGGAGGAACCAAATCATCGGTCAAAGAAGTTTTTTGATATGCTTAAAACTGTTGATCAAAAACTCTTTCCTGGTTGTGAGACTGAGACGCAGTTGTCATTCAATGCTCAAATGTTGAATATCAAAACTGAAGGCAAGGTCAGTCAAAAAGTGTTCAATCAATTCACTAAATTGTTCAAACGAGCTCTACCTGAAGACAACACGGCGCCTGATAATTTCTATCAGAGCAAGAGGCTCTTGAAGGATATGGGTCTACCCTTTGAGAAGATTGATTGTTGCACAAACGGTTGCATGTTGTTTTGGGATGAGGATGAGGATGAGGACCAGTGCAAGATGTGTGGTCACCCACGGTACAAACCATCTGGTCGTACAAAAAGTAAGAAGAAAGTGCAGTTGAAGGCTTATAAGGCAATGTATTACCTTCCCATCACTCCTCGTCTAGAGAGGTTGTATCAGTCTAGTGCCACTGCTAAAGACATGACATGGCATGCTGAGGAGTGTTCTGGTGAGAATTTTGGAGAGATGCGGCATCCTATAGACTCGGAGGCATGGAAACATCTTGATGGGGAGTTTCCAGATTTTGCAAGGGAGATGAGAAATGTGAGGTTAGGCTTGTGCACGGATGGATTTGCTCCATTTGGAATGCAAGGAAAAAAGTATTCATTATGGCATGTGCTATTGACTCCGTACAATCTACCCCCTTGGTTGTGCATGAAGCCTCAACATATATTTCTTAGTATCTTGGTGCCTGGATCACACAACCCCAAGCATAAACTGGATGTATATCTCCAGCCACTGATTAAAGAGTTGAAATCTTTGTGATCTACGGGGGTGGAGGCCTACGACGTTCATAGGAAGCAGAACTTCACGATGCGAGCTGCACTTTTGTGGACCATTGGCGACTTTCCAGCATTATCTATGTTGTCTGGGTGGTCAACAGCAGGAAAACTAGCATGCCCGTATTGCATGAACGGTTCTGATGCATTCTATCTTCCATTGAGTAGAAAAGTGTCATGGTTCGACAACCATCGCAAGTTTCTTCCGGCTGATCATCCCTTTCGGAGGAACAAAACAAACTTTCTAAAGGGTAAACATGCAGTAGGCCGCCCAAGACCACAGATTCAATCAGGTATGTGTCTGGGTACTGAATCACTACTTATGTCTATGTGTCTCATATAAATAAGTTAGCCATATATAATCTACATTTTTCAGGTGATTCGTTGTTATATGAGGTTACAGTCACTAATTTGATGAAGACAACTGAGGCGGGTGCAATGGAGCACAATAAACGCATCAAGGGTGGTTGGAAGAAGAGAAGTATCTTTTGGGACTTACCTTATTGGAGCAAGTTGTTGATTCAACACAATTTGGATGTGATGCATATAGAGAAGAATGTTTTCGACAACTTGTTTCATACGGTCCTGGGTACTGAAGGGAAGACCAAAGACACTTCAAGATCCAGAGATGAGTTGAGGCTCTTCTGTTCTCGTGCTTCCCTACACAAGGATGAGCGGACAAGGATATATACATAGGCCTCTTACACAATTAGTAAAGCAGAAAGGAAGAATTTGTATAAGTGGGTGAAAGAGTTGAGCTTCCCTGACAATTATGTGTCAAATTTGGGAGACAGAGTTGACACGGAAACTGGGAGGTGTCTGGAATGAAGAGTCATGATTGTCACGTGTTCATGCAATGACTCTTACCTATTGCGTTTCGGTATTCACTTCCCAAAAATGTATGGAGTGTCATCACGAAATTAAGTCTTTTTTTCAGACACTTAACGGCATCAACGATTACAGTTGAGGACATGAGGTGTTTGGATGAGGAGATCCCTGTTATTCTATGCAAACTTGAGCGGATTTTTCCACCCAGCGTCTTCGACTCGATGGAGCACTTACCCGTACACTTAGCGTATGAAGCCTCAATTGCTGGTCCTGTACAGTATCGATGGATGTACCCTTTTGAGAGGTAATTCTATACTATTTTTTAGATCGACTTTTAAGATCAATACTGAAGAATATTTCTAACACTTCTTGTTTTAGGTATTTTCACAACTTAAAGCTCAATATTGGAAATGTGGCCCACGTCGAAGCATCAATTGTTAATGCATACCTTACTAAAGAGGTTGGAGCATTTTGTTCTTACTACTTCGGCGATCAAGTTCAAACCAGAATCAGAAATGTGCCTCGCAACTACGATGGTCGTGGAGTAGACCATCCCCTTCGTGATGTTGAAGGTATGTTATCTGTATTTTTGCATCCGGGTCGATCAATGGGTAAGGGCACCAAACGACCGTTCAGGGGCAGTATTGAAGAGGAAACAATACATTCATATGTTTTGATGAATTGTCCTGAAGTCCAACCGTATATAGAGTAAGTAATTTAATTTTATAGTTGAGTTTTTTTAAAATATGTATATTGTTGATATCTAAAAAGTAATTAAATATTTTTTCTGATATATAAGGATGTTCTGTGAGTATAAGCGTCAAGTAGAACCAGACATCACAGATGTAGCAGTTTTTCAATCCATCCGCAATGATTTTATGTTTTGGTTCCAACGTTACGTGAGTATCACATAATTATATGATTTTTACTCTATAACAAATCCGTTATTATTTTTATACATGATAATTTAATATTTACAGGGACAAAGTGGTCTACTTAACAACCCACATCTTGAAGCTCTGAGCAAAAGACCACTACGTAGTGTGGTATCATATCACGAATATTACGCAAATGGATAAAAATTTCATACTGAAGCGTATGGTTCAACGAAATCGACTACAAACAGTGGTGTTTGCGTTACCGGTGGAAACTACAACGAAGAACCCATCGATTACTATGGAGTGCTGCAAGAAGTAGTTGAAATAGAATATCCGGGTTGGCCGAAGAGGACGATAGTGTTGTTCTTGTGTGAATGGTATGATCCAGGGAAACAAGGAACGAGAGTCGACAAAAACTACAAGATTGTTGATATCAACACTGGAAAGAAGTTTTCGGCGGCATACGATCCCTATATTTTTGCAACGCAAGCATCTCAAGTATATTATTGCACATACCCCGGATCAAGTAGGGCCAACTTGAGGACAATTTGCAAAGTCAAGGCAAGATCATTGGTTGAAATTTCTAATCCGTCAAAAAAAGACGGTGTAGAACCAACAGATCCATTTCAAACAGAGATACAAGAGGCTCAAACAGAAGTTGATCAAGAAGCTGTGAATATATTTGTGGACTTACTTGCTGCAAATCAAGAAATGGTAATGATTGAAAGTGATCATGAGGATGATGGACAAGAGCGCGGTGAGGAGGATGAAGGTGAAGGTGAAGATGAAGATGAAGAGGATGGGGATGGAGATGATGATGGGGATGAAGAGGGTGGAGAAGAGGAAGATGACGACAATTAGAATTACAAAATTATTGTATATATACCAAGTTAGAAATGAAAATGAATTAATTTGGTGAATTAAGAAAAAAAAGAGCCAATTTGGATACATATACAATTAATTTCGTAAAAATGAATGAATTTTAAATTTAAGAGGGAGTCGAAATAAAATATTAAATGGCCACAATATTTATAAAAACAAGTGAGAAATAAAAATGAATTAATTTGGTGAATTATATAATTTTTTTGAGTCAATTTGGATACATATACAATTAATTGCGTATAAATGAACGAATTATAAAATTACACGTTGTCGAAATATATAATTTTACAAAATAAAAAAAATAGTTGGGCAAAATATTTATATAAACAAGTGAGAAACGAAAATGAATTAATTTAGTGAATTATGAAAAAAAAAGAGTCAATTTGGATACATATACAATTAATTGCGTACAAATGAACGAATTATAAATTTAAGCGGGAGTTGAAATAAATAATTTTACCAAAATAATAAAAATTAAATGGCCACAACATTTATAAAAATAAGTGAGAAAAGAAAAGAAATTAATTTGGTGAATTATAGAAAAAAAAATGAATCAATTTGGATACATATACAATTAATTGCGTAAAAATGAACAAATTATAAAATTAAGCATTGTCGAAATAAATAATTTAACAAAATAAAAAAAATAGTTGGGTAAATTATTTATATAAACAAGTTAGATACGAAAAGAAATTAATTTGGTGAATATTAAAAAAAATAGTTTAATTTGAATACATATACAATTAATTGTGTAAATATAAACGAAAGAAGTACATAGCTTAGCGGTGCGAGCCTCCTTCCCATGCACAAGAGGTCGCGTGTTCGATTCCCCTTGGGCGCAAATTTGGATTAATTGTTTAAGGGCATATAAGGGTAATATAGAAGATGGGCCGCATATAGTAAGCTATGGGCCGGGTGGCCCAGTGGTTCGCGCCCGCCCCGGGAGCCTGGGTTCGAACCACGCGAGCCACCTTTTTTTTGTATAGGCTCGATAATTTGCGATGGTCATATTCCGTCGCAAAGTTCAAATTTTGCGACGGAATAAGGCTTCGCAAATTATAATCGGAGGTATCCGTCGCAAATATTGTTGCCCCAATCGGGTCTGACCCGAAAAATTTGTGACGAAATCTAGTCCGTCGCAAATTTGAGCGACCCGGTCGAGTCTGACCCGGTTAATTTGCGACGGCCTTTTCCGTCGTAAATTTGAGACGGGAGACCATTTTCCATCGTAAAATTTAGCTACGGCTGTTTCGGCAACAGACACGTGTCCGTCGCAAAACAGTGTTTTTTTTTTAGACCGTCTCATGGCATGAGACAACACAAATTTTTACTCACTCCCTACCAAAATGTTAATGAATCAATGCCCTAATTATTATACTCATTCTAATTGTCTCATGCCATGAGAACGGTCTCATATAAGACCTACTTTATAATTATAGGGTAACCACACATCATTATGGGATATGATATTATTATGCATGACATCTCGTATATTAGTTTATACAGAAACAACACATATATACAACACTACACATGCGTCAAATGATATACAACATTACATCAATACATATATGCATTGCACCCCAAAATTTTGGGGAATAAAAAAATGGAAAAGACATTAGAAAAAAAATATTCAAACCGTAGTTGGGGCATAACATTCTAGGCGGCATAGAGTGATCATGATCTTCTCTTATTCGCCAACCCATTCCAGACAGTCACAACGAACAACCACGAGCAGTGTCGTTCATCGTCCCAAACGAGTATCGTCCAGACTCAGTGTGTCGTGTCCCGTAAAGCAGCGACGTTGATCACTTTTGCATCGTCATACTTCACTCAAATTAGGGCTTTTTTTCTCTCATTAGTGACGTGTTTGTTAAGAAATTAAATATTTTTTCTTATATAAATTGTTAATTTAATAAAATAAATCTGAAAAATCAAATATTATGAATGGACAAATTTATGTTCAATCATAAATGTGCCTGCACATGTCGCCGGAAAAAACCCCCCAAAAAAAAAAAGTTTGGGTTGTAATCGGTCATTTTTGTATAGTGTAGGTAGCAAATTGATAAAAAAAAAATAGTATATGTTGCAAATTGATAAAAGAGTGATAGTATAGGTTGCGATTTGATATTAACCCTTTTTTTTATTTAAAATAAAGTTTAAAAAGACGATCTCTAATTTTCACTAGATGGACCTTGTAACTTGACACATGATCTATCACAATTAAGAGGGTGTTTGACTGAACTTGTAAGTTGTTTAAAAGCTTATAATCACTATCAATGTGTTTGGTAAAATAAAATGCTTAACAATTTATAAATGACTTAGTTGCAATTTAAATCGCCATCTTTTCCAAAATTGCATTTTAAACTAAATTTTTGGATTTTGTTAAAAAAAAGCTTTAACTTAATATTTTTTGGCAATTAAGACTTACGGACAGATTTGCCTCTACCCGTTGCTGATGTGGCGTCTACGTGGCAACTGCCCAAAAAATATAAATTAGGTGGAAAACAATTTTAAGATTTAATTGCATTTTAAATCATGGCCTTTTTCGAAATTGCATTTTATGTTAAACTTTTGGATCATGTTAAACAAAGCTCCAATTTAACTTTTTTTTGCAATTAAGATTTACGGATTTGCTGAGGTTCGTCGTTGACATGACGTCTACGTGGCAGTGTTACAATTTTTTTAAAAATATGTGGCATAATTTAAAATTAAAATTTAAAATTTAAAATATTTATATTAATGAGAATATAAATAAATGAATCCAAATAGAAAGAGAAGAATTAAATAAAAGATAAAATTCAGATACAAAATACTAGCATTAATAAGAACATAAACGAATCCAAATAGTATAAACACACCGATTTTACTATACAAAAAATTTAATAATCCATTTTACCAAGAAATTGAGACATGGGATTTTTTAAAATTATTTGAAAATTTATAAATTAATTAAAAAAAAATCATGTATTTAAAGTTTTTTGCCACAATATTATATAAATAAAAATTATTGTTGTCACGTAGATGCCGCATCAACGACGACCCTCTGCAAATCTGCAAGTAAGTTTTAATTGCTAAAAAAAAATTTGAACATTTTTTTAACAAAATTCAAAAGTTTAGCTTAAAATGCAATTTTTGAAAATGTCGTGATTTAAATTGCAACTGAGTCTTAAAGTTTTTTGCCACCTAATTTAAACTTTTTTGGGCGGTTGCCACGTTGACGCCACATCAGCAACGGACAGAGGCAAATCCGCCCTTAAGTCTTAATTGCCAAAAAATGTTAAGTTGAAGTTTTTTTTAACAAGATCCAAAAGTTTATCTTTAAATGCAACTTTGGAAAAGGTCCTGATTTAAATTGCAATTAAACCTTTATAAATTGTAAAAAAAAAAAAAAAAAAAAAGTTTCAATTTCTCAACTTATTTTCCTACTACCTCTATCCCCAACCACCCACCCCACCCCTCCCCTCCCCTCCCCTCCCTCTCCTTCTCCCTCTCCCTCTTCACCACCCTCCCCTAGCTCAATATAAAAAAATAATATTTTTAAAATTAAAATTTAAAAAATATTTATTATAAATTTTCAAAAATCTTATTATAAAATATTTTAAATAAGCTTTACTCAAACCAGGTCTAAATGGATCCTACATGCGTTCCTACTTATAAGGAGTTTGCGGACCAGTTCTGGCTAGGCTTAAATATATGGCCTGAAATCGAAAATTGCCTGATGTGTTTGTTTTGATACTCAATTGTAAAATTATTAATACCCCTTTTCTACCTATACTAATAGCTCGGGCTACTTATCACCCAAGACTCAAAATTGTGTTTTTTTTTTTCCAGGATGGAGTGTGTACGGTTAGTAACAAACAATTGGCAATCTCATGAATGATGTAAAATCAGTACAAAGGTCGATGCTATCCAATAGATAACATAGTATAAGTGTGTGAAGAATTATTATTGATATGACAAAAAAGTGAAGGGCAAGGGAGCATGGATCTGTTAA
The DNA here is from genome assembly GCA_947034835.1 of Ballota nigra. Lineage (NCBI taxonomy): Eukaryota > Viridiplantae > Streptophyta > Magnoliopsida > Lamiales > Lamiaceae > Ballota > Ballota nigra. The sequence goes on from OX344725.1 coordinate 60,021,020, forward strand.
GACAAGGCAAACTAAGAGGGTGTTTGGGTGAGGTTGATGTGTTTGGGAAACACACTGCTCCAACAAGTTCAATCCATCACCATGCAAGAACGGGAACGTGCTCGTTTTTGGCACGATGCCCATCTCTCGTATTTTGCCATTGCCAATTCAGCCCGGATATCCTTTTCCTCTTCCCCACCATAAATTAATGTTGCATCTTCCCGAAATGCCCCTCATGAGACACAACCAGCAGAATTAGAAATAAGCCTTCGTTTATTTCTTGCAGGGCTTCGTGTAAGCTGAAATCCACGCCGTCGGATTTGTTGTCCAATTCTGGCAGTCGATGGCACTCCTCCGTGCAGTTCCAGCACAACAATCACACGTAAGGTCGTAGCCGATCGGTAAAGATAGTGATAATACTTACCAATTCCGCAGCGGATTTGCATTTAATGGAGATTCAAGTATCCAAGGCCGTCAAGTAACTTTTCCAGCAATCTCCACAAAAAGGATGTCCACAGATCTTGCAGTAATTATCCGGTTTCCAGTTAATTGTAGTTTTCCGCCAGGGAGATGACCTCACGGACGACGACGGAGTTGAGAGAGCAACGTTGCTTATTTGACTTCGTCTTGGAATTGCTTTATTTTGTCTTCTGTTAGAATTGCCTAATAAAGGTAATCGCGATTGCCGCCGGAATCCCTTTCCCTTTCCCTTTCCTCCTCCAATTTGACATAGTAGAAATCTTTTCTTCACAATTCATGGCGGAGGTGCAAATAATTTTGGCATATTAATTCATTCCTCTATATAATAATTGGAAATAATATATTAAATTACGTGGGAATAAATATTATAAAATCTGATGGAGATTAGTTTGGTGCTTAGTGGAGAAAATATCAAAACTAGTCCTGTAATTTAGGTTGATTCCAATTTTAGTCCTGTAACTTTTCATTTTTTCAATTTTAGTCCTGTAAATTTTTGTTTTCACAGTTTTAGTCCTGTAAAAAACTCACTGATTTGGGTCGGGGTCATTTTTTTTTTTCCAAACGGGCCAATTATAATTAGATGGTCGTTTAATTTTTTGATTATGTGGTAGTCCACGTGTACAATTTGCCGAAAATAAGAAAAACTTCAATTCTTCCGGTGAGTATTTTAATTTTAATATCAAAAAGGACTAAAATTGATAATTCTGGGACTAAAACTGAGAAAATAAAAAGTTACAGGACTAAAATTGACAACTCCAGGACTAAAATTGAAAAAATAAAAAGTTACAGGACTAAAATTGACAACTCTAGGACTAAAATTGAGAAAATAAAAAGTTACAGGACTTAAATTTGAATCAACCTAAGTTACAGGACTAATTTTGATATTTTCTTGTGCTTAGTGATTAGCATTCCAAATCCGGCGCGGATCTCCTGTTTTTCATTTACTATTTCATATTTTAGGTTATTGACATGTGTCCACTAGCATAAAATATGTTGATTGCATAATCAAAATCCCTAAAATGAAAAAAGAAACATATATATATATATATATATATATATATACCAAACTTAGAATATTCAATTTTGGTATATAATAAATTATGAAGAATATTCAATTTTGGTATAAATATTCCATCACTTTTTTAGGGATTCAATTGTACAATTAATTTATGAGTTCTCGATTTATATTAAAGTATGTTTGTTTATGTTTAAGAGTATTTATTGGTATTACTATTAAAGTTTTTTTTTTTTTTTTCAAATAGATAATATTATTAATCTTTTATTTTAGGGTTTATTTTTATATACAGAAAGTAACGAAGATGTCGGAAAACTTTTGCGTAAACAAAGTATAATAAATATTTTATTTTATTTATATGAGACAATCTTAATATTATTTTTATTTCACCATATAATTTTTTTATGATTTACGTAGTAAGAATTTTTGGTAATAGTTGTGAATCCATATTAAACGGGATGTAAAAAATCGAAAGGATTACAGATTTTTAAGCACCACTCTAAAAATCACATTTTTCAATTTCCGATGAACGTTCATCATTAGTCACCACACATCAAAATCTTTAAATTATTGCAATTTGTAACTCTCAAAATATCCATGTACAACTGACTATGACTGAAAACAGAATTCTTAAAAAATATGCAAGCATTTGTTAGCGATTGTCATTAACTCTTATTTATTGGCATTTCATATGAGACAACTAATGTGAATTGTCTCTTCTGAAACTTGAATGGAAGTCTCGGGTCGAATGAAGTCGGTGAAAGTTTAAGAATCGATATCATCTCACCTGAATTAGTTCTAGTTATATCTATACCTTCCAGAACACAGTCACCTAGTTTTATTTGCATAGTCTTCCTAAATATCTATATTTTTTAGTAACAGAACTGAAGTCTCAACTTTTAATTTAAATCATGATTTGACGTACCATACCACTTCAAGTTATTCAAGAGTAGATGCAAGTATAACTTTGTCCTTCAAATAATTCAGACCGTCCACATTATTCTTCAAGTGTATCTTTGAACGAAACATTTGTAAAATTATGAATGAAGTCTCTTCACTTGTTTCTTTTTTCAATTAAAAAAATTCATCTGTGAAGTCTTCTATTTCACACTATTACTCGTACATATTAACTTTTTAAGATTTATTTTTATAATATTGAGATAAATGCATGAATTAAAATAATAATGCAATTTATAAATAAATAACTAACATTATTCTGTATCCTCCAGACTTAATCTAGGTTTGAGATTCGAAACCCTTAATTTCTATCCATTCTTGTGTTGAGTCAGTCCATACATAGCTTTGTTCTATCTTATATTGAAGTGCGTTGTTCATATTATTATTCGGTAAAATTATCCCGAATCTAGAGACAAAAAGATTGAGGAAGACAAAGTGTAGAGCGAAAATTATTCATACATGAACCATTGAAGGATATTAGTTGTTTTTACTTAAGAGTATTATTTGTATAATGAAAACAAACTAAAATTTTTCAATGAAAACAACTAACATTTTTCAGCCAAAAACAATTACCTTTCAATGATCTATGTAAAAATCAATTTCAATCTATACATACTCATTGAGGAATATAGAGTTTGTTGAAAAACTTACTATTTCCTTGCTTTGTAGATGACAAAGTGCATTAACGCATGTATTGGTTATATGTTAATTAATTAACCCAAAAGATATCCCTCAAAGTTATTCCAATATAACAAATGTGCTCATATGTATTTGGTGGTTGCCCAATATAATATATTGATATATTAATTGTTATATGTCTATTATAATCTTTCTTCGAAGTAATTAATCTAGATAGTTTTTTCTTCTACAATAAATTAAAAGTATTTATAGAGTGAAATTGGTTAATACATAAACTACTTTGCAATATTTTTCAGTATAAACGACTAACACCCTTTACTTAAAAAACTAATACTCTTCGTCCCTTCAACTAATACCCTTAAGTGAAAACAGTCAATACCCTCTAGAAATAATATTCTTCAGTGAAAATAACTAATATCATTTACTGAAAATAAATAATATAAAAAATTAAAGAGTGGTCTTATTCCTTTAGATTAATAAATATTTATTTTAACAAATTTTATAAATAAATAAACTTCTACGAATGATTTCCAAAAGTAGTCCGGTTAAAGTTATTGAATATATATATTTGAAATATATTTTATACTACAAAATATAGGAATTTATCATAATATATATTTCAAAGATATATTCAACATATTTTTATATTATTTGTCAATATTTTTCCAATATATTTTGTAAATAATTATTTGTCAATATTTATAATATATATGTTAAAGATATATACCAAAGATTTAATACTCAATTTAGTAATAATTTTGGCGGGAAAATTTAATGGTTTCCAAATGTAGGTCGGTTAGCGTTATTATATATATAATATAATATATATATAGATGAATTTTAAAAGCAAAAAAATATTCCAAAATTATTAGCGATAAACTCTTGGAATATTATAATTGGGGATATATATCTACTGGGAACTAGCACACAAAATACATGAAACACAATAAAATATAGATTTGGAATAATGATAGTGATAAAACCATAAATTTTTACATGATTTCATCCTGGACTGGACGATCCTAATTGTATATACACCCTAAAACTTAATTAAGCTTATCGTAGGAGAGGAAATAAATTAGGCCAGACCAAAATTTTCGTAGGTAGGTTTGGGTCCGGTATATAAAAATTTGGGCTTAAATTTGGTCTTTATCTATTAAAGACTTTTTTTCGTAGGTTTGATTGGACCTTTTTAGTAAACATAAACAGGCTAAACTTGAAAGCCTTTTAAATGCCTATCTAACAGGTATTTTTGCTAATATCTTATCTTAATATACTATAAAGACAAAGTTTTGGAAGTCTATGTAGCAAACTCTTAAACCTCTATTTTGAAAATACTCTTCTCTCATTCACCCAATTCATTAACTTTAAAAATTATTCTCAGCCATTGAATCTTAATCTCTAATATAATCTTGACCGTTTATTTTTTCACATCTCCTCTATATATACCATCTATCTCACACAACCAAAAATCAATTACAATAATCTCTCCAAAGAAATCATTCAATTCTCTCAAAAATATTTCGATGCATAACCCACGATTTTATGTCTTTTGTATTCTCATCATACATTCGTTAGTTTTTAATTCGTTTTTTTCTTCTTTTTATTTTTTTCAATTTTGCTATGAAGTTCTATATTGATTCTCATTTCGTCTAAATCTTCATATTTTTTTTCTTGCAGGATCTTCATATTAAGGTATTTATATTTTATTTTATATTTTTTTTATAGTTTAGATGTATGAATTTAATCTTCATATTTTGTCTAATCTCTTCTACCAATGATCTTTTCCTTAAACTCACTTTTTTTTTTTTTTTGTGATTTGGACGAATACAAATCTATATTGTGCTTTTCGAAGCTTCTTTTTTCTGAATATCTTTATGTTAAGAAGTTTGGTGTTGGAGGAATGCTTCATCAAGTTGGTACCATTGTTCTTGATTCCACTTTTGATAATGTGCATGGTTAGTTGTTTTTCTCGGTTGCATTCTTTGTTCTTTTCATCATTTTGTATGTACCTTATAAGAAAAAAAGGAAATATATATCCCTTAATGTTCCTTTTTGTGTACATGATTTTGTTGCAGGTGATTTGATTGACGTTGCTTATATTCCTGAGTTTATTGTTCCTTTTGGTGATGCAGTGGTCCGTGCACTTACTTTTATTGTAGTTATTGTGTGTTTTGCTATTTTTTTTCGTTCGTCGTTTTTTATTTTTATGGTTTTTCAGGTTATTCCGGATGATTTTTCTTGGGGATTTGGGGATATTTTTCCTCTGACATGTATGATTAGGACCTCGACTGGTAGGGCTGTGTATTGTAGGTGTTATCTTGGTCAGGATGATTGGGAGTTTACTTGTGACTGTAACTATTTCTTCAGGGATATTCTTATGCAGGATATAAGATTAATTACTGTTTTGTATGATGGTGTTGATACATTTTGTGTTTCTCCCTACTACAACGATCGTTGCTCGGTGTTTTTATCGGGGGAAGAGGGTGTGTTTTCTTTGTCTTATTTCATTTTTTTAATATTTCACCTATTTTTATTTTAAACATGTATTATTTTTTATGTGTGATTTAATATTTTTTTAATTATATTTTTTTCTTAGATTTGTTTGGTCTTACTTTTGGGGATCCATCCCACTTGTCGGTTTGTGAAATTCGACCTCCTCCATCAATCACATGGGTCGAAATTTGTATATGTCTTATTTGTTATTTTTCTTGGTTCATATTTTATTTTTCTCCTTTGTAACAATTTTTGTTCTATGAAGCTTCAGAGGTTGCCTCCAAATTTTGAATTGTTTGTTGTTTGTGATTCCAGTGAGTGGTTTAGTCGTTTGGTAAGTTTATGTATTTGGTTATACCTATTCTGTTGTTTGAGTTTTGCTACACATGTATGTAGTGTTAGCATTTGTCAATGTATATTCTAATTTTTTTTTTTAAATTATGTGCAGGCTCTTCCATCATCTGCATCCATTTTGTTTGGCTGCGATTCCATGGCCATACCTTTGCGACATACTTCTACTGGACGTATTTACTTTGTCCATTACGAGTTTAGGCATTTTGGGAGGAATGGCAACAAACTTATTGTTCGTTTTTCCCGCATGTGGTCTCGGGTTGTTAGGTCTTTAGGTCTTCGTTATGGTGAAGTTTTGGTTTTTGGTTATGCTACGAAGTATTTCACTGTTTCTGTTCCGTACCGTTTGCTCTAGGTTACTGGTTTTTGTGATCTTTGTTTATCATGTATAACCTAAATTGTGTTGTGTAGTTCTCTGATTTGTCTTAAACCTTATTTTTCTGTTTATCAGACTTAAACTATTTATTTTTGCGTTATGGTTGTTTTTTGCGACACATCTATATGTTTATTTGGACTACTTATTTTTTATTATTTACTTTAAAACGATAAAATTAAAAATATACGTACGGTGCTTCGTGGTTTTAACTATTTGGATAATTTTTGCAAGGATTCGGATTATTCTATAGTGATTCTTCAATTATTTCGTGTACCATATTATATTGCCATGAATTGGGTAAAAACATTTTTTCATTGTTGTGATAAAAAAAATACCTACAATGCTTCACGATTTTAACTATATGAATAATTTTTGCAATAATCCGGGTTATTCTATAATGATTCTTTAATTTTTTGTGTACCATATAAATTGGATCAATTCATAAAGATATTGTTCTTTGTTGGTTGACCATTTTTTTTCCTTCAATCACAATTATTTTTAAAAAACGATGAAAATGAGTTCATTCAATATACTTGAATCAATTTCAATTATATTTTTTTTCGAAATGTGCATAATTTTTTACATGGAATGCGCTTAATATTTGTTGGGTCTATATAATTTGTTCTAATTTTATTCTCATGAATTTTTCCATATGTAAATGCCTGATTGATGTGATTGTGTGTTGATAATTTATTTTATATTTATGTGAGTGTCTATATATCTACTATTTATTGGAGCTTTCATTCTTTTTCATTGGAATCTTAAGATATTTTAGACATTTTGCTAATATATTGTTACTCATGATGATTGCATCTTTGTTGATGCTTGGTCTATGCGATTTGTGTACAATGTTAATTCACATTAGAGTTCTGCATTCTTGGGTCATTGAGGGACGTGGAGGGATGTTTGTATTGATGATGGATTCGGAGGTACACTGTATGACTTTACACGTGTATATATTTTTATTTTTATTTTTACCATCTGGATACGTATTTTATAGTTAATATTTGGTTATAGTTATAATGTTCTGATTTCCAGATGTCTAATTTCATGTGCAGGGTCGTAGGATTCATGGATTCATTCCATGTGTGTTGGTATCTAGGTTCGAGAGATATTTAGTTGAATCCAAAGAATTTTTTATTAAAAATATCTCGGTTGTTGCAAATTCAATGCCTATTAGATTTATCGATCACTTGTATGGTCTTGAATTTATTTCATCAACGCAATTAATCGAGCCTCTAGAATACAACATTTTTTGCTCGAGTTTTAATTTTGTGACCATTCGGCAAATTTTGGATCAGGCTTAGGCGATGATTATATACTAAGAGGTCTGCCGTTGATTTTTTTTATGGAATTAAAATATAAAAACCTTATTTTTTTCTCTATTACAGATATTTTTGCAGGTTTGGTGCATATTAGCCGTGTTCTTCCTGTATCCTTGCCTGGATCTCTTTCTTGTAATGCGATTCGATTGCAGCTTCGGGATGCAAGGTTGCTTTTTGAAAAAATAATTTTATCTTTATATGTATATATTTTTTTACTAATACTTTCTTACCTTTTCGTACCAATAGTGGTGGTGAAATATCTTGGGTGTTGTATAATGATTGGTGTGATCGCTTTGTTGATGCCGTCGTTCTACAGAGTGTTCCCCCGTTAACCTTGGTTATTCAAAATGCAGTTATCTTCACGATCATGGGAGGTTTGTTAAATTTTTTATATAATTCTGTTTATCGATTTGAAACATATGTACTTGGTATTTATTCTAATTTTTTTGATCATGCCTAATTTACTGTAGAGAAAGTTGTGGGCAATCTTCGACAGGCAACAAGGATCTATTTCAACCTCTTTTCCGATGAAGATACATTTTCTCTTGATGTTGAATCTAGCTTTTGAATTGATGTTCATCTTTTTTTAAAAATAAAGGAAGAAGACAGTGGTACATGTGTGTTGTTCAATTATAATGTACTATTTAATTTTGAATTATCAATATATAATAAAAACAAGATCCAGATCTATGTATGTTTTAATTTGATGTATTTATATTTTATGAATTACTACGGACTATTTTGTTTTATCGATCATGTAAAAATATATATAATATTTTTTAATTATATCGATTTGTGTCTGTAGTATTTTTAGCATCCATATAAAATATCGCACGATGTTCTTTAATTTTTCTTATTAAAACGATATCCTCAATTGTGTGTTGTAAAGTTACTGGACCAAAACCGAAATTATGTGTTTTCTGTGTTTTTTTCTGGATACTTCCACTGTAGTGTTGCAATATCTCCGATTTATGAATCAACTTTATTGGACTTAATTCTCTTTACCTCTTTCATTCTGTGGAGGTTGTGACTGAAATAATGTTATATCGTCTAAAAATTTAAATTTCATGGGCTTGCCAATGATTTTTTTTATTAAATTAAAATATAAAAACCTTATTTTTTTCTCTATTACAGATATTTCTGCACGTTTGGTGCATATTGGTCGTGTTCTTACTGTATCCTTGCTTGGATCTCTTTCTTGTAATGCGATTAGATTGCAGCTTCGGGATGCAAGTTTGTTTTTTTTTTAAATTAATTTGTCTTTATATATATATAATTTTGTTTATCGGTTTGAAACATATGTACTTGGTATTTATTCTAAGTTTTTTGATCATGTCTAATTTACTGTAGAGAAAGTTGTGGGCAATCTTCGACAGGCAACAAGGATCTATTTCAACCTCTTTTCCGATGAAGATACATTTTCTTTTTGTTGGTCCCGGTTCAAGACTGAGGAATACGTGTATGAGGGGGGGGAATACACGTATACCAATTTTCAAACTTAAAACTGACTGAGTCCCCTTCACTCAGAGTGGTAAAGAACTAGGAGCTGATAATACACCCACTGACTACACTTGGTGCGGGTCAGTTGGCTAACTATCAGTTCAAGTTCAGTGCGGAAATGTTTGAGCCCTGATAGTTTAAAGTCTTGTTTAGTTTGATTTCTGAAAACTTGTTTTACTCAAAACTTAGAAGTGTTTAGTAGGGCAGTGTTCTTTTGAAGATCAGGTTGATTGATTCAGACCTGATAAACTTGAATGCAATGAATGAACAGGTAATATGGCAAGTATGCACAATGTCAAAGCAGTAAGAACACAAGGAGTTTAACGTGGTTCAGAGTCTCAAGCTCCTACGTCCACGGCCTGACTTAACAGAAAATCCACTCAAGGGATTCTTGTTTTTAACGTGCCAAGGTGCACCAAGACCAGTTACCTCACTGATCTATACAAACTCCTCTTACTATCACACTAACTGACTTACTCCCAACAAGCCTAACTTAGGGTTTTGGTTTCAGTTTGGATTCCAACTAAGTTGAGATTATCCTTACAAGTCAAAGCTATGCTAAGGATTGGATAATCTCTCTAAGCTTAAGATAATTCTTAATTAGCTCTTGGAATACAGAATAACTCTCAGTTGCTAAGAAACACTTGGGAAATTTAGAAGGTTTCGAGTGTTTCTCTTAAGGCTGAATGCTTTGATTGCTTGAGAGTTTGAGTAATTTCTGGCTTGGAAATTTCCCGTAACCTTGAATGGGTTCAAGGCCTTCTGTATTTATAGGTGGTTTGAAAAACTATCCGTTGGAGAGATAGCCTTCTAGCCATCTATGTAGAGGGGCTTCAAACGGACATATCTCTATGCAGCAGCCGCCTTTGCATGGATTTGGTATTTGCATTAAATGCACATTAAATGCTTGCCCGTTGAATATGCAGTCTGAATTCAGTCTTTATGTCAGGTTCCGTACGTGCGTGTCCTCCTCGGATTGGTCCACGTCATCAGGTTGGTGAGAATGTCAGAACTTATTCCTGAGCTTCAGGCTTATCTTATTAAGTTCATTTTGTCTTGAGCTCACCGGTCTTGTCCTGACGCTGAAATTCCTTTTGCATTGCTTGGCTCTACTCCAAGTCTTCCCATTAACTCAGTGACAACCTGTTCCCTTCAGGACTGAGTTAGTAATGACCTCAGGGTCATACTCTTCATCACTGACACTTACTCAGCCAGCTTAGAAGACTGCCATAAGTTCAGGATGGTGCTCTTCGTCTTCAGGCTCTGAGTCTTGATTGTCTCCAGTGAGTTCTCCTCTCACTGAGTACCTGTGAAGTGTAAAATGACTAAGTACTAATCCTAACCAAGACTAGTCCTGACAAAGACAGATTAAGGCAATCATCTTTTCAGGGGCTTTGGGATCTAAATCAAAACTGACAATGTCCCAACAATTTCCCCCTTTTTGATGATGCCAAAACACTGAAAAGATCCTCAAAACACTTAGAGGAAATAAGACAAACCTATCTATAAGATAAGACAGTGTTAGAGCAATTCTTGATAAAGTACATAATTTAAACAAGCCAAAAAGACAATGAGTTTTTGTCTGTGGGCAAAAGTAATAGATTTCATTGATAGATGTGGAAATGATTACAATGAATCTAATCTATTACAAAGAAGCCTGTGAACACCTAGACTAATCTCATTTCAGGCTTGAGTCCATATCCTGCATAAACTCTTGCCTTTAGCTCGTCAAGTCTTCCAGGTTGGTTCACATATCCTTCAGCTCTGGCTATCTTCAAGACTTCCATCATTATGGCCTTAGTGTCATGCTTTTGAGTTCCAGGAATCAAGGGAGGAGCTCGAATGGTAAACTCAGGAGCCTTCACTTGGACTTGAGCTGCCTCAGCCTCCTCCAAGATCTTCTGGAATAGCTCAGGATGATTGTCCATCATATAGTCAGTGAAGTGGGCATCAATATCGTCAGTGTCGCCCCACTTCTTCACAACAAACCATAGCCTGACAAATTCATCCCTTGCATCAGTCCAAAACTCCTTCAAAGTCTCTGAGACGAACTCATCAACAAAAGCTTCCCTTGCTCCTGATTCTGGCCTTCTGACTTGAAGAATTGTTGCCTTCCTAACTGTTGGCTTCTTTCTGTACTTTCTTGGCTCAGGCTTCGCCTTCTTCCTCCTTAGCAAGCTGATCACTGCATCATCTAGTTCACGTTGTTGAAGCTCAGTGATATTCGTCAGCTTCTCAACCTTCTTCTCCAAAATGCGCATCTTCTCCTTCTGAGCAATTTCAGCTCTGCGCATAGCCTCAGTCTTTTCAGGTTGATCTCCCCATGCTTCAGCACATAGCTCCGCAACTAACTCACCTGAGTAAGTGATGGGATTCTTCCTTGAGCTCATGGGTGATGATCTTTGGACTGGCTCAGGTTGTTGCTTTGAAGGTTCATTAGCCTTTGCCTTTGTTGCCTCCTCCCTCAGCTTGGCAACTAATTGTTCTCCTTCTTTCTCCACTGCCGCTAACCTAGCTGACTTCCTTACCCTTAGAATATTTCCATCAGGATTGGCTTCAGGATCAGCTAGGACGATCTCTCCTTGACTAACTGCCTCAGATGCCTCAGGGCGGGATCTTTTCTTCTTCTTTTCCCCCTTTTTGGCATCATCATTGGCCTCAGATGGGAATGCGTCAGATCCGCTGTTGATTACGAAGGAGGCTAGGGAATGGACATCGTTGATTCCCTCCTTCAATAATTCAACTCCCATTGAAATCCCAGTCCCTGCAAAGGATACGGAACTGATGGCAGCATTGACTTTCTTCTCAAAGACCTCCAAAGAGAGTTGGAGACTTTGTTCAGCCTTGGTGATCCTTTCTTCCACCTTCAAGGACTCACCGCTGACTCTGCTAACCTCAGTCAGTATCTTCGCAGACTCCTCAGTGGCCTTAGCCAAAATGTCCGCCACTGATTGAGATGTGCGATCCAGCTTCCCTGACTCCAGCTCCAACTTGGACGCTGAGTCCTTCAAGGCCTGAGTGACAATAGCTCCAGTCTGAACTGCAAGCCTGTCCACTGCCTGATTCATCTTTTCGTCCCTGATCGCATCCCTCTCTTCAAGCTTCTTGAGAGTATTTCTGAGCATCTTCTTTGTGCGCTTCCTCTCATTCTTCACTGACTTGGCCGTGTCAGTCATTGTGCGCTTTAACAAGATCAGCTCCCTGTTAGCGAGGGTGTTGTAAGCTGACTTTGTCCACCTGATGTGTTTCGCCAGGGCCTTGGAGTCTTCATCTTTTTCAGCACGTAGCCTCATTACTTCCTCCTGAAGTTCAGCTAGATTTTCCGAGGTTTTCTCCTGTTTGACCTCCACTATGCTTGTAAACTCAGCACGGCCGACCCCGGTTATGACCACATCTTCATCATCAGCGGCCTCATCAGTGATTGGCTGCTTTCCCTTGTCAGCCCCTGCAGCATCACTCCCTTCTTCAAGGTACACTGAAGGCAGTTGTGAAGTAGTCATAGCCGCCTCCTCAGGCTCGGCTAAGCTAACTTGAACCTTAGGAACTTGTCCTTCGGAACTGAGAGTCTCCTTGAATGCCTCAACATCATCCTCTCGTGTCTCAGGGCAGGGAATCCCTTCATCGACAGATGTCTCATTGGCAGCTGAGATGTTCACAACATCCTCAGCCACTGGTCCACCCTTGGCACCAGTGTTCTTGTCACCTTCCCCCTGAGCCTGAGGCTCAGAGTCCATCTCATCAACTTCCCTAGCAGTCTCCTCCACTGCCTTTTCCACAGCTCCACCTTGAGCGTCATCATCCTCCTCATCATCCTCCTTCTCTTCAACTGGGAGAAGATCAGCCTTGCTTTTGGCCATCATTTTAGCCACAAGCTTCTTCAGGTTATCGAAGTTCAAGAGTTGAAGCCAGCTTGTCAGGCCAAAGAATGAGCAGATCTTGGCCTCCTCCGTCTCCCAATGCTCCCAGCCGCGTGCGTCTACCAGCATATGTTGCTCCTGCATGTTTGATTGTTTGAAGTCCAACCAAACTTTGAGCTCCACCACATATGCCAGCAATTCAGAGTATTTGTACAGCCCAGGCCAGCACTTTCCTGCCCACTCCGTGGCATTCCCCCTGAGCGTATTCTCCAGTATACCTCCCGCCAAGTGCTCATCCAGCTCCTCCTCCTCTATTTCAAGGAACACGTCCTCTTCTGTTGAAATAGATTTGGGACAGTCTTTGGGGTTGGGGTATGAGGGAAAATCTGAGGGGTTGGGAAGGTTTGGCTCGACTAACTGGTCAGGCTCAATTGTAAGTAAAGTTGATGGCACTGACTCAGTAGGGTAATTTGGCTCTGAAGGTTGGGGGAGTTGGGGAGTTTGAGGTGTGGGGTCAGGGATGGAGGGTGTTTGGGTTTCAGGATGTGGGGGTGTTTGATTGGGTGCTGTCTCAGGCTGCAATGACTCAGCCGTCTCAACAGTCTTTCTTACCTCCTCTAAGTCAGAGGCTCCAGGAGAGCTTGACTTCTCCCTCTCACTCAACTCAGGAAGTTTCTTAGCAGGAGACTTCTTTACTCCCCTCCTAAGTCTCTTCAGAGGCCTCTTTCCCTGAGCGCCCTCCTTACTGACGTCATCATCAGTTCCCTCAGCCTCAGTCCCGGCCTTCTTGGGATCTGACTCAGTCCCTGACTTCGTGCCCTTCCCTGACAGCACGATTTTCACCCTCCTCTCCTTCTTCTCAGCCACGCCCACCTCAGGTTGCTCCACCTCTTCAGCAACAGCCTTCTCAGCCTCCTTACTCCTCTCAAGGAGCTCATCCACCTTTTCAATGAGGCTGGTTGCCACTCTCTTGGCCGTCCCAGCTGGCTTTCTGGCCTGACCCTTTGCTTTCGCATTGGGATCAGTCAGCCCTAGCACTGAATAGGTGTCACTCAGTGAGGAAAACATGACCTTCTTTGAGGAAAGGTTGTCCTCAAAGTCAAAAGTGTACTCATGGCACGCATGAGCAATCAGCATGGACAATCTTGTGCCAAATGGCAAGATGGCACTGACTGATATGTGCTTCTTCTCCTTGTCACGCGTGATCTTGTCCAATCCCGCCTGATGGAGTTGATCGAGGAAGAACTGCTCCCAGTTCGCTTCCACTCCATCAGCGATTGCTCCCATGAGCCTCAGCTTGGGCAGACTCAACTGCTCGTGAGAGCCAGTTGCTCCCATCACCATCTTGGACACCAAGTCCACCAGAGCCCTGTACTCCGGCTTCAGAGTGCTCTTGTTCTGACGGGCCCTGAACTCCGAAGACCCTGACTTGGTCCATTTCCCAAGGAATTCTCCCTCCGAGTTTTCCTTGTAAGTCCTGGGGTTGATGCCAGAGGATGGCAGCTTGAAGACTTCCCTCACCGCCTGCCTGAGATCGATGGTGACCACCTCCGAGTCGTAGAGAGGCTCTCCGTCGCTGTTCTTTTCCCCCGTCGGCTTTAGCGCAGTCACCTTTGTGAAGACTTCACCCTTCCGCAAGAACATGTTCAAATAAGCTTCCACCACTGTTCTTGGGAGCACAGAAGAGGGGCGGGTGGTGAAGTATGTTTCCAACCCGGCGTCGGAAATCCATTTAAAAACGGGTTTGATTTCCTCAACCGTTAGACAGATACCTTCCATGGAGATGACTTGCTCCATGTGTACCAGCTTCTTCTCAACAACATCGACGATCTTGTCGGTTGTCCAGTCGGAATCAAGGAATGCCATTGTGTTTTGAGAAAGAGGTTTTAGAAATTCTGTGTTTGAGCAAGAGAAAACTCAGTGTGCAAATTGTGCGTTGTGTTTGCGTAAAGACCTCAAATGACACCCTTGATTGATAAGACTAAGTCAGTTACTCAAACGTGGGGTTGAGATTGATTCCTGAATTCGAAAGGTTTTGAAATGAGAGGCCAGGATTAATCTCAGTTTTAATTAAAACCCCAAGTCAGTCACATTCCGTATAAAACGGACACGTATATGAAAAAGTAACTGTGGCATTAAATGCTCCGTGCGCGTGGGTTTAAATATAAAAAGGCGCACTTTTAATGATAACGGAATGCATTTAATAAAGATTTTCAGGACGAATGACTCAGAGAGACGCTTGAGATTCACAAGAGTCAGGTTAGAACCCATACCTGTCAGGGAGACATTGTAGCACCCTGATACCTCGCTGAGTCGAGTCTGGCCTGAGTTCCCCCTAGAACCCTACACTGACTGCTCTCCCGGATCTAAGAGTCCCAATTCCACTGACAGTTCCATAAACCTTGCTTCAGCCAAGGGCTTGGTCAAGATGTCAGCTCTTTGCCTATCAGTGTGAATCTTTTCCATCCTAATATCTTTCTTTTCCACATGATCTCGAATGAAGTGGTGTCTAATATCCACATGCTTGCACCTTGTGTGAAGCACTGGGTTCTGAGTGATTGCTATTGCACTATTGTTATCACAATAGATTGGAACCTGATTAGCAAATACTTGGTAGTCCCTCAACTGTTGCCTCAACCATAGGATCTGAGCACAACAACTCCCTACAGCCATATACTCAGCCTCAGTTGTGGATGTTGCCACTGAATTCTGCTTCTTACTAAACCATGAGATCAACTTACTTCCCAAAAACTGACATGTCCCTGAGGTTGATTTCCTATCAATCCTACAACCTCCATAATCTGCATCTGAATACCCTGTCAGTTCAAGGTTGTCATATGAAGGATACCATAGTCCCATATTAACTGTCCTTTTCAAATACTTAAGTATCCTCTTAGCAGCCTCCAAATGACTTCTCTTGGGATCAGACTGATACCTAGCACATACACCAACTGCAAACGTAATGTCAGGCCTACTTGCAGTCAGGTACAGTAAAGAACCTATCAGCCCACGATACTCAGTCTGATTCACTGAAGTCCCTTCAGTGTCAGGATCCATCTTCCAATTTGTGTTCATTGGGATCCTGGCTGGATTGTTGTTCTGAACACCAAACTTATGAATCAAGTCTCTTGTATACTTGGCCTGATTAATAAATATACCTTGATCAGTCTGCTTGACCTGCAATCCTAAGAAGAAGTTCATCTCTCCCATCATTGACATCTCAAATTTACCAGTCATCAGTTTAGAGAATTTCTCACATAACTGCTGATTTGGTGATCCAAATATTATGTCATCCACATAAATTTGGACCAAGAGAATGTCATCACCTTCAGTGATCCTGAACAAAGTCCTATCCACTGTTCCCTTCTTGAACCCATGATCAGTCAGGAATTGAGAGAGGGTATCATACCAAGCTCTTGGTGCTTGCTTAAGTCCATAGAGTGCTTTCTTCAAATGGTATACTCTATCTCCAACCTCAAACCCGGGAGGTTGTTCAACATATACCTCTTCATTGAGTACACCATTCAAGAATGCACTCTTGACATCCATTTGATACACCTTGAACTTCTTATATGTCGCATAGGCAAGGAACAACCTGATAGCTTCCAATCTAGCCACTGGAGCAAAAGTCTCATCATAGTCTATTCCTTCAGACTGACAATACCCTTTTGCAACCAGTCTAGCCTTGTTCCTTACCACAACACCATTCTCATCCTTCTTGTTCTTAAAGACCCACTTGGTACCAATCACACCTTGATGCCTAGGTCTATCTACCAGTTCCCAAACCTGATTCCTTGTGAACTGATTCAACTCCTCTTGCATGGCAATGATCCAGTTCGAGTCAGTGAGAGCTTCTTCAATGTTCTGAGGCTCTTGCTCAGAGAGAAAGCAACAGAACAGTGCACTCTCACCATGAAACCGTCTGGTCCTGACTCCCTCAGTTGGATCACCAATAATTTGATCAATGGGATGATCTTCTAACCATGTTCTTTTGCCAGGAGTTGTTCCTGAAGTACCTGCAATGTTAGTGTCTACAGGCTCATAAAATTCAGGAAATTGAACAGAAGGGTATGATCCTGAGTCTATACCAAAGGGATTAACAAGCTCAATGTCAGGGACATTGATTCCCCCTTGATGAGGTGACTCAGGAGCCGTCTCAGCTGCAACAGCATCTTCATAGACGGTACTTACCTCAGGTTGAGCCTGTTCCTCTGTCTGAGGCTCAACAATCCCTGATGTGCTGGGTTTAGGAGTGGCACTTGGTTCATCATCCTGATCGTCATCATCATCCCATCTGGGGATTGGCACAGTCTTGATCTTGGGATCAGGTTGATTCTTCAAGCTCAGCCTTGTCACACTCCTCGTGACCTCCTCAGTGTCAGGATTCAGCACCTTTGCCCTAGACTCATTAGCAGATTCATCAAAGACAACATGAGGTGATTCTTCCACAACAAGGGTCCTACAATTGTAAACCCTGAAGGCTTTGCTAATTTCAGAATATCCCAAGAATATTCCTTCATCAGATTTGCTATCAAAGGCTTTCAACTGGGTCTTCCCATTGTTGAGGATGAAGCACTTACAACCAAACACATGAAAGTAAGAAATACGAGGTTTTCTTTTGTTCCATGTCTCATATGGGGTCTGAGCATGTTGCTTGTTCAGCATGGATCTGTTCTGAGTGTAGCATGCAGTGTTGATTGCCTCAGCCCAAAACTTCTTGGGCAATCCTGACTCAGCCAGCATGGTCCTTGCAGCTTCCTTCAGTGTCCGATTCCTCCTTTCAGCGACACCATTCTGTTGTGGGGTTCTAGCTGCAGAAGTCTCATGAGCTATACCAAGTTCATTACAAAAGTCAGAAATATATGAATTTATAAATTCAGTGCCCTTGTCAGATCTGATCTTAGTAATGGACTGATTTTTATCATTGCTGAGTCTTCTGAGCAACTCTGGAAGCTTCACCTGTGTTTCCTTCTTATTTAACAAGAAAATAACCCAAGTATATCTAGAATAATCATCAATAACCACAAGGGTATATTTTCTACCATTCATACTCACAGGTGTTATGGGACCAAATAGATCCATGTGCAGGAGCTGAAGTATCCTGTCAGTGGAGTAGGAAGCCTTTTCTTTGAATGACGCTCTGACTTGCTTCCCTTCCTGACAAGCTTTGCACACGTGATCTTTGCTAAAAACTTCATTAGGTAGACCATCAACAAGTGACTGTCTAGAAATTTTGTTAAGAATCTTGAAGTTCAGGTGGCTTAATCTTTTATGTCATAACCAACTGAGCTCTAGAGAGCTTTTAGCAACAAAACAAGTATTAGGAATAGTGCTGCTCCAATCAGCGAGATAAACGTTACCTTTCCTTATACCTGATAGAAGCACTTGTGTTGATTTGTCCTTGACTGAACATTTATTCGATGAGAACTCAACACTGAACCCTTTGTCACAGAATTGACTTACTGACAGCAGGTTATGCT
This sequence comes from Ballota nigra, assembly GCA_947034835.1. NCBI lineage: Eukaryota > Viridiplantae > Streptophyta > Magnoliopsida > Lamiales > Lamiaceae > Ballota > Ballota nigra. Next base: position 60,039,475 of record OX344725.1, read on the forward strand.
TCAGTCCTTCCACAAAGGACACATTTTCCACTCTGACTGTACCTATAATTAGAACACCAAAACCCTTAGTAACACCTTTTGAGTTATCACCAAAGGTTACCTGTGGACCATCTTTAGCCTGATATTCTTGGAGAAGACTCTTCATTCCAGTCATGTGCCTTGAGCAACCACTGTCTAGGTACCAAACAGCTTTGATTGAGTCTTCTCTCCTCTTGTTGTGATCCACAGCCGCCTGTAAGCAAATCAGGCTTTAGGTACCCATTGGGTGTTGGGTCCTATTGTGTCAGTTGTACCTTTCGGGATCCAGACTTGCTTCACAACCCTGATTGCCTCAGAGTGGTGAATCTGTCTCCCTGAAACATCGACATACACAACTTTCTTCTTCTTAGCCTGAGAGGAAGATGGTGTATGGGTGCTAGACTTAGGCTTCGCAGGAGCCTGAGTGGGTGCCTTTTGGGCTGGCCTCCTGTTCTTCCTAGGTCTGGGTGCAGCAGGTCTTGGGCCTTGTTCTTGATAAGGACCCTGATTTCTATTCCCCCTAGGTAAGTGAGGGAAAGGAAAACAGTTAAAGGCCTCAGGATGCCAAAACCACGGGGGTGTCATCATGTTTGGCCTTCCCTGATGGTATTGCCAAGCATGATGGTACCCTCGCTGACCAGTCTGAGGGCTCTTGGCCTGAGTCTTCCTCTGCTTTCGCTGAGGTTTTCCCTGGCCTGAGCTCTCAGGGGCTTCCGTAGGTTGCTTTGTCTTTCCCTTGGGTTTTGGCTTAGCTACCTTAGGAGCAACCCTGACTGTGTCAACGGTTTCCTTGCCCTTATCAGTTTGACGGGCCTGGAGCACAACCTTAGGTGCACTCTGGCCTGTCTGAACAAATACCCTCTCAGTGTTGCTCCCTGAAGCAACATGAGACTGACCTTGTGAGGATTTTTCAGGAACATATCCAAGTCCCTTTTTCTTGTTCCCAAGTATCTGGTTGCTATTTATTTCCTCTCTAGCCACTGAGGATTTATTCATTGCTGCAACCTTTTTCTTGAGAGAGTCCTCACTCTTTTTCAGGATTTCATGTCTGGTAAAGAGGTCATCAAACTTACTCTTAAGTGCTTTCAGCTCTTCCTTCCTGACCAGCTCTTCCTCAGCCAGTTCCTTCAGAATTTTCTCTCTTGGGAGACGCTCAGAATTGATCATATCAATTTCCTGAGTTAGTCTCACAATCTGAGCTGATTCTTTGAGATCAGACTGAGTGAGTTGTTCATTCAGGTTTTGAACTTCAGCACTCAATTTCTTGTTCTCCTCTACCAAGAAGACATTAGTTTCCTGCAGTCTGGAGAAATCAACCATCAATTGATCAAGACAGATCTGAAGGTTCATTTCTCTAACTGACTCTGAGCTGAGCTCAGGATTTTGACCAGTGTAAGAAGCACAAACAGAATTTGATGTTACCTCAGGCTCATCCCTAGCCATTAGGCAGACATCATCGTACTCATCATCCGAGAAGAGTTCAGGTGACCTTTCAGTGGGGCCATCAGAGTCTGTTGCATCCTCAGCCACCATAGCCCTCCGATCAGCAGATCTTAGATCCCTCGTGGCTCTCCTTTCCTCTCTCTCCCTAGCACTCAGCTCCGGGCAATCGTACTGATAGTGGCCAATCTTGTTACAGTTGTAACATGCTACCTGCTCACTTATTCTTTCTTTTCTCGGTTCAGGGTTCCTCCTTGAGTCAGGTTCCCTGGTTCTCGGTGAGCTTTCAGCCTTGGTTGGATATCTATCATCGCGAGTACGTCTCTGTTCGTCTCTTCTTTCAGGTTTTGGTTCAGAATATCTCCTTTCATCACCACGTTCTCTCCTCTGGTCAGTGTTTCTTCGCTCCTCATATCTCCTCGAGCTTTGGTGGGTTCCTTCAGGTTTCCTGTCACGTGAGTCCTAATAAAACTTTTTATAACGACCAAACCTGGAATTGAGCTTGTCAAATCGTCTGGCCATCAGGCTGTACTCCTCAGCGAGTTCTTCCCTGCTCATCTCCATCAGTGACTTTGATGAAGAATTTGATGAGGGCTCAACAGGTTCAGACCTGGCCTTGAACGCCACACTTTTCTCAGGAGTTTTCTTCTTCCCTTCCTCTTCTGACTGAACTTTCTTCTTTCTTTTGTTAAGATCAAATTCAAGCGCTTTTAGCTCTGAAAAAAGTAAAGCAGAAGTTATGTTACTCATATCCTGAGTGTTCTTAAGCATAATTACACTGTTGTCCCATCTCTCAGGAAGGGCATTCAGGATCTTTGAAGCAACATCTCTCCTTGGGACATCCTTGTCCAACATCACCAACTCATTCATCAACTTGATGAATCTAGACTCCATCTGATCTATGCTCTCATCAGGCAGCATCTCGAACGCTTCGAATTTCTGAATGGCAATATTCCTCTTGTTCTCCTTTATCTTTTCTGACCCTTCGCACATCCTGGTCAGCTCATCCCAAACCTCCTTTGCCGTCTTTAAGTTCATCAGCCTGGCTGACTCCTCGAAAGGCACCGTATGCAAGATGATGTTTCTAGCGACGTTGTCAAGCCCCACCATCTTGATTTCATTGTTGGTCATGTCTTTTCTCTCCTTAGGAACCTGCACGCCAATCGCAAGATCATCGTATCCCAGTCCTCTGACGTTAGGAATAGTGATCTTGATCGGTCCTTCCCTGAGTACACGCGGCATCTGGTCATGGATGGCATCTAGATGTGCCTCTAATCTGAACTTCCAATAGACAAAGTTAGATACAGAGAATTCAGGTAACGAAGCTTCAAGTCTCCTCGAAGTCATGATGATGATGCAAGTTTTGTGAAAAGCAAACTCAGATCTGTTCAGTGACCACCAATAGTTTCTCCTCTGAAACTATTAGTATTCAAAGTCAGTGGTCTTTCGAACCACTGCTCTGATACCACGTGTTGGTCCCGGTTCAAGACTGAGGAATACGTGTATGGGGGGGAATACACGTATACCAATTTTCAAACTTAAAACTGACTGAGTCCCCTTCACTCAGAGTGGTAAAGAACTAGGAGCTGATAATACACCCACTGACTACACTTGGTGCGGGTCAGTTGGCTAACTATCAGTTCAAGTTCAGTGCGGAAATGTTTGAGCCCTGATAGTTTAAAGTCTTGTTTAGTTTACTTTCTGAAAACTTGTTTTACTCAAAACTTAGAAGTGTTTAGTAGGGCAGTGTTCTTTTGAAGATCAGGTTGATTGATTCAGACCTGATAAACTTGAATGCAATGAATGAACAGGTAATATGGCAAGTATGCACAATGTCAAAGCAGTAAGAACACAAGGAGTTTAACGTGGTTCAGAGTCTCAAGCTCCTACGTCCACGGCCTGACTTAACAGGAAATCCACTCAAGGGATTCTTGTTTTTAACGTGCCAAGGTGCACCAAGACCAGTTACCTCACTGATCTATACAAACTCCTCTTACTATCACACTAACTGACTTACTCCCAACAAGCCTAACTTAGGGTTTTGGTTTCAGTTTGGATTCCAACTAAGTTGAGATTATCCTTACAAGTCAAAGCTATGCTAAGGATTGGATAATCTCTCTAAGCTTAAGATAATTCTTAATTAGCTCTTGGAATACAGAATAACTCTCAGTTGCTAAGAAACACTTGGGAAATTTAGAAGGTTTCGAGTGTTTCTCTTAAGGCTGAATGCTTTGATTGCTTGAGAGTTTGAGTAATTTCTGGCTTGGAAATTTCCCGTAACCTTGAATGGGTTCAAGGCCTTCTGTATTTATAGGTGGTTTGAAAAACTATCCGTTGGAGAGATAGCCTTCTAGCCATCTATGTAGAGGGGCTTCAAACGGACATATCTCTATGCAGCAGCCGCCTTTGCATGGATTTGGTATTTGCATTAAATGCACATTAAATGCTTGCCCGTTGAATATGCAGTCTGAATTCAGTCTTTATGTCAGGTTCCGTACGTGCGTGTCCTCCTCGGATTGGTCCACGTCATCAGGTTGGTGAGAATGTCAGAACTTATTCCTGAGCTTCAGGCTTGTCTTATTAAGTTCATTTTGTCTTGAGCTCACCGGTCTTGTCCTGACGCTGAAATTCCTTTTGCATTGCTTGGCTCTACTCCAAGTCTTCCCATTAACTCAGTGACAACCTGTTCCCTTCAGGACTGAGTTAGTAATGACCTCAGGGTCATACTCTTCATCACTGACACTTACTCAGCCAGCTTAGAAGACTGCCATAAGTTCAGGATGGTGCTCTTCGTCTTCAGGCTCTGAGTCTTGATTGTCTCCAGTGAGTTCTCCTCTCACTGAGTACCTGTGAAGTGTAAAATGACTAAGTACTAATCCTAACCAAGACTAGTCCTGACAAAGACAGATTAAGGCAATCATCTTTTCAGGGGCTTTGGGATCTAAATCAAAACTGACAATGTCCCAACACTTTTGATGTTGAATCTAGCTTTTGAATTGATGTGGATCTTTTTTTAAAAATAAAGGAAGAAGACAGTGGTACATGTGTGCCGTTGAATTATAATGTACTATTTAATTTTGAATTATCAATATATAATAAATACCAGATCCAGATCAATGTATGTCTTAATTTGATGTTTTCATATTTTATGAATTACTGTGGACTATTTTGTTTTTTCGATCATGTAAAAATTTATATAATATTTTTTAATTATATCTATTTGTGTCTGTATTATTTTTAACATCCATATAAATATTGCACGATGTTCTTTAATTCTTCTTATTAAAACGATATCCTCAATTGTGCCTTGTAAAGTTACTGGACCAAAACCGAAATTATGTGTTTTCTGTTTTTTTTTTTTCTGGATACTTCCACTGTAGTGTTGCAATATCTATAAATTTGTAAATTTTTTGCCATTGTTTTTGTTTTTTCCATGGATGCTATGCAAGGTCTTAAATTTCCTATTTAAAGTGTCTTAGATTATTATTTATGCATACAACCTTAAACTTTGTAACTTTCTAAGTGTGGTTATATTTAATTATACTCCACCACATTTTGTTTTATCTTTAGGAAAGTTCGGATCATTTTTATATGGTGGGATGTGTGTATCATACATAGTAAATCTTAAATTTCATGTTTAAATTTCTTGAATTTAAAAATTATTATTATCGTATTTTAAATTTAATTTCCAAACAATTGTGATTGTGTTTGACAATACGCCTTTGCAGATTGCAGTATGTTTATATACTTTCGATTTTAGTCCTTTACATTATATGATTTATGAACTATACTTAGTATTCTTTTATTTTGAACTATTTATTGCATAATTGTTGTTCATTTTCTATCTATTTTTGTCCAAGCTAGAATGTAATTATTATTTATTATTCCAGACATATTGATAATGATAATTATATTTTCCATATTATGCAGGGTAATATTATTGGAATTGTTTATTGAAATTTGCCTTGATGTGTGTCAACTTATTTAATCTAATTTAATGTGTTTGTGGTGTAATCATAGATACTACAAGAAAATACCACTATATATATATTGTTCTTGGTTCTTTTTCATATCACAATTTTTTAAACTTCGATACCTTTGTTTCTTTGAGATATCTAGGCTTCGCAACTTCTGAGGTACAGTGGATGTATGTATTCTTTTCATACAATATTTTATCTATTATCAAAATAATCATGAGATTGATTTTTATTTTGATTTTTATGTGAATGTCCAGCGTCTATCTATGGCGGCAATTTTCTGTCCTGTGTTCGATATTGACCGTGATAAGGATAGCTGTAGTATTAAGGTCAAGGTTGTGAGGTCTTGGTTGTCCTTTCGAAGAATTCTGCAATGGAGAAGATTTTTTTAGAGTTGGTGTTTGTTGATCAAAAGGTATATCGTCATTATTTTTCATTGATTTTCGTCTGGGACTATCTATAATATGCATTGTGTCTTTTATGTATTGTTTGTTAAATTCTTTCAGGGTGAAGAAATTCAGGCGACTGTAAGAAAGTATTTAATACGAAAATTTGAGAAAATTTTTGCCGAGGGATCGAGTTTTATTATTTCTAATTTTGGAGTTGTTGATAACGGTGGAAATATTCAAGCCACTCTACATCCATTTAAATTTACGTTCCAGCATAATACACGTGTGGAGAGATGCGCCGACATTGTATTAATGAAGTCAATGTATAATTTTGTTTCATTTGACGACGTTAAGTTGCGCAGCGAGGTTGATGCTAAGACTCTCATTGGTGTGTGGCGTATAATTATTACTTGAAAGTATTGAAATTGTATTTTAGTTATTTTTAAATTATTTGTTTATGCAATTTTATTTTATTTTATATAGATGTTATAGGCTTTGTGGTGCGGATATATAATGTTGATGAAGTTAACGTTAATGACCGGATTACTAAGAAGGTCGACTTTGAGCTTGAGGATGAGCGGTATAATTTTTTTTTTCTTTATACGTGTATTGTCTTTGATTATATTATGATCTTTATGTTCATTGCAGCCGCGTAAGGATGACTTGTACCTTGTGGGAGGGTTTTTATGAGTCTCTTTTGACATATAATAAGGATAATCCAAATTCTCCGCTTATTGTTTTACTGGAGTATGCAAAGATCCAACCACGATACAGGGGTATGTATCTTGTATGTACTTTTTTTGGTTTTTTTACCACAATTTTGCTAAGATGTTTAACGTTTAACGTTTAATTTTTTTTATTTTTTATAACATCCAGTTAAGTACGTGTCAAACTCCATGTATGCTAGCCGGGATACTATTAATGGTGACTGTACTGAGGTTAGAGAGTTTGTTGATCGGTACGTTGTTTGTTGTTAGTTTAACTTATTATTCGTTTGAATATTATTTATTATATTATCTTATTTATTATAATCTTTATTTTCAGTCTCCGAGGAAATCATGTGGAAATACCTGCGCCCATTGTGGTTGGAAGTGGTGTGTCAGGGTGATCTTCTGCATACAAGGAATTTGATAATAATATTCAGATAGATTATTTATCTGGTGTTGATCGTACTGCAGAGGTATACTTTTTTTAGTGATCAATTTAGTTTAATTGTTCATGCATTATTTAATATTTCTATTTTGTTGCGACAGGAGACGTATTTTGTTGTTGTCGCAACTGTGGATGAAATTGACGTCAATTCTAAATGATATTTGACTTGAATCGATTATACCAGCTTTCTACTAGTAGCTTTCCCGCAAGAGTACGGGTTCACTGTAGTATGGGCAAGTATAGGGACCAAGTATTATCGAACCCAAGGGAAAATGTGTATGCGAATAGATCCCTGAAGATCTACGCGTCGTAGTTAATATGAGTGAAATTGTTTTTGGTTTTTTTAGAGAATTAATTAAAATAAACTAAACTATCCTACGAATGATTACAGAAAATTAAACTAAGAATTTAAGATGTGTTTTCAAATAAGAGATGGTGATGCTCAGGATAGGAATCCCTACATATACTAACAGAGCAGGTACATAATCAAAATAACTGTGACGCGCAAGAAATAACCTAAGTAAAAGAATGCAAGATGAAAGCTCAAGATTCTAAACCCTAATACTTTACCCTAACACTCGACTTCACTAATCCACTAACAAGTTAATAGATTGTACTTAATTAATGAGACCCTAATTTAACTAAGGTGATGTGGTCGTCCTCCCTCGCTAAACCGGTAGATGAATTAACCCCTTCTAAACCCTCTCGTTAAGTCTACTCGTTGTTAAAGAGTGATACGGTCGTCCTCTCTCTAACACTTTTTGAACGAAATCCAAAAGTAAAGTTAAGATTAATTTTAAGAATTCATTAATTAAGAGAATTAAAACCTAACGTCACGAGTTACCCTAATTAGATACCCACAACCTACTTCTACGAGTTCATCCTACCCCAAGCATGCAAGGGTTTTAGCCGGACATGGTTATAACGATAACAAAAGCAATTGACGAACTAAAGAACATAAACATGATAGTTATAACGAATAGCATATCAATCATAAACTAGGGTTTAAAGAAATAAAAGAATAAACTAAAATTAAATCAATAAACGAAGTCTAGAAGAAATAACGAACAAAGGTTTTAAGAAACGAAATTAAAAAGTATAAAATCGGACTATGAATTCGTAAAGAAAACTCAAAACGTAAAATTAAAGCTTGCTCGTTCCTTCTCCTCTTTCTCTCTCTCTAAAAACTAAGTCTAAAAGTGATTTAGTATCTGACTATGTGTGTGTTCCTCTTCAAAACGTGTTCGGAAGGTATATATAAGCAACGGGTCGAATCGGGAGTTAATGGGCCGAAAAAACGCGCTTGCTCGTGCACTAGTGCACGAGCACATCCTCTCGTGCGCCTTGCACGGCCGCTCGTGCACCCTTGCACGAGTACTCCTTGCTTGTGCACTCCAATGATACTTTTGCTCCCCCGAACTAGCACTTTTCGTATTTCTTCGATATCTTCTCATCCGGGCATCCGTTTGAGTCGATTCAAAGTCCTACGAACTCCTCTTTTCGCCCTCTATTCATCTATATGCATCAAAGAGACAAATTCATTAGTTTATGAAAATAATACGCAAATGACTCTAAATACTCAACAAAATCAACCAAAATTAGGGCATTTCGAGTGACGAATCATGACAATTTCACGCCTAATCAACCCCCCCCAAAATTACCATGTTGCTTGTCCTCAAGCAACGAAATAATAAGTCAAGTGAAATTGTTAGGAATGAGTCAACGAATCAAATCATGCAAGCAAATGAATTCAAGCTTCAAAGATCAATCACAAGTATACTCACTCACTTTCCCTCATCATACTCATGCAACAACAGCGAGAGTCACCAAAATCAAAAACATGGATGTGCACTCAACGATGTGTTTCACTCCCTCACAAGTGTATATCAATGATAAAGGGACTCACTCAAACAATCAATCACACATATTGGCAGCTATAGGCTTGTAAGCACTCTTAACTCCGACCATACTCTAGAAATCAATGTCGAATCAAAAAGGACCTTTCTCAAGGTTGTAATGTAGGCTCTTTGGACAGGTGGGAATCAATATGGTAAAGTGACTCAAGTGAATGGAGAATAGAAAATCAAACTTCGGTACTTCGAGATTAGGAACAGACTACTTCAAACATATTCAATAAGCACACTTTCAATTCCAACACTCTCAACACTTCAATTTTTTTTCTTTCTCATTTTTTTCACTTTTCTCAATCACTTCACTTTTTTTTTCACAAACACATGAGCTCATTTTTTCTTTTGCTCATTCTCAATTTTTTGTTCTTTCCCACAATTCAAAATTTCATCACACCTTCTTCTCATACTCACTCAACAAACAATATTTTCCTTTTTCAACTCAATTCAATCCCTTCACATTCACATTTTTCCTATTTTCCACTCAAATTTGGACAAGAAGGCTTAGGAATTGAAATAGTGTTCATATGTGCTAGAAAATGAAATAGCTTTAGGCTCAAAGGGGCTAACAAGGGACAAATGTCAATGGTAAGGAAAATTTAGGTTAAGTGACTCATTCAAAACAAAGATGGCCTAAGATCACATTAGGCATATCAAACTAGACACAATCAAGAAGCAAGAGCACACACAAGTTCTAGCATCCTCTAAGGTGACGATCCACTCACAAACGAAGAGATCAAGTAATGCATCAAAATCATATAAGGCTCAAATCTCACGGCTTTCACATCCATGCTAGTCCTAGTGCATTCTCACTCTCATCACACAAGTACTCAAAAAGAAAAATTCACAAGCATACGAGTTCTTTCTCAAATCAACTCTAGCTCAACCACTCACACAAAAGAATTCGTAACTCAACCTCACAATTCACCCTTCTCATCAAATCATACTCAAAGATAGCAATAAACAAGCATAAGCTGATTGATAGGCATGAAATAAGCAACAGCGAATCAGATCAAAATCACCTCAAGGAGCATCTCAAGGCACCAAATACCCAAACACACTCAAAGATAAGGGGTGCTCCGGTGCAATGTAACAAGAAACATAAAAAAACTCCACCCCCCCCCCCAAACTTCGACCTTGCGAAGAGGTCTAAGTTTGGGGTTGTGGGTTACCTCAACCAAATAATTCAGTTTCTCTCAACAACGTTGCACACTCTCTTGCTTGAGTTCCTTCAATCTCCACTTATTTGACACTCCTTCGAGACAAGCCTACAAAATAAACTCTCAAGTACGAGGTTAAAACTTACGATTCAACAACACCCTAATAACATAAAACTCAAATAATTAAAAACACTAAAAAATAAATAAAAATGGGTTGCCTCTCATTCAGCGCTATTTTTAAGGTCCTCCTGCCGAACCGAGCTCAAAGGAGCTTATGGGACATCATACTCAAATTTACTTCCCTTACTCTCATAAGAGTGGTGCTTGCATGTCTTTCCTTGATGCCCCACCATCATGAACTCCTTTGCTTCCTTCTCATCCCCAAGTGGTATGGGTCTCAACTCCTTCTCACCTTTATCTGGAGGAGTCTTACCAAACAGGTTCTTGCATTTGGACTTTTTCATCTTAACTCCTCCTTTCCCTTCCAACTGGATCACGTCCACACTTTTCACTTCTTCATCCTTCAATTTCTTCTCTTTATCCCTATCAAAATAAGTCAGAACATAATGCTCTTGGGTTAAATCAACAGGTGAAGGATTATCAAACTTATAAATAAAAGAGGGATTAGGGATAGGAGGTGTGTCTTCAACACGAGGATCAATTGCATCCATGCAATACAAACTCTCATCCTCCTTCGGGTGCTTCATGGCTTCATATAGGGGAATCTTCACTTCTTGATCATCAACCTTCAACGTAATCTTCCCATTTGCCACGTCTAACACCATCCCGGCCATTGCTAAGAACAGTCTTCCCAAGATTAGGGGCACGTGCTCATCTTCCTCCATCTCTAGGACCACAAAATCGGCTGGAAAAATGTGATCTCCAACTTTCACGAGGACATCTTCAACCACACCTTGAGGTCGAGTGATAGATTGGCCGGCTAGTTGAAGCATCATCATTGTCGGCTGAAGTTCACCACCTTCCAACTTCTTGAAAAGCGACAAGGGCATAAGATTGATGCTCGCTTCGAGGTCGCACAATGCTCCCTTCTTGATCCTGTTCCCAATGTCACATAAGATGGTAAAGCTCCCGGGATCCTTCAGCTTTGGCGAAAGCGCCTTGTGCACTAATGCACTCACCTCGTGGTTCAACTGCACCAACTTCGGCTCATCCACTCGCCTTATTTTCGCGATTAAATCCTTCAGAAACTTTGCATAGTTGGGCATCTGTTCCAAAGCATCATAAAAAGGGATATTAATATGCAATTGTTTAAACACATCAAGGAATTTAGCGAATTTCTCATCAAGCTTCTTTTTCATGAAGCGTTGAGGATATGGGACGGGTATCGCCGATTTGGGTACCCCCCATTCATCTCTCTTGGTCTCTTTCACTTTCTCCCTTGCTTCATTTGCCTTCTTCCACTTAGGAACTCTCTCAACCTTCTCAATGCCTTCCTCTTCAAGCTCTTTGCTCTCATGGGTGCTTTCACCCTCAACCTTCTTCTCAACTCCTACCTCCTCAATCTCATCTCTAGCTTGGGGCATCTCAGAATCAGCAGGCATCTGAGGACCTTCATAATTGGTCCCACTTCTAAGCTGGATAGCCTTATAATGCTCTTTAGGATTACCCTCAGGCATCGAAGGGTATTTGTCAGGCTCTCTATTCAATGACTTTGCAATCTGGCTCATCTGGAACTCTATAGAAGTGAACCTTCGGTTGTTCTCTTGCTGAATTTGATTCAGCTCTACATCTCTCTTCTGGAGGTCTTGATCACGCTGATCAACTTTCTTATGCAGATCTTTCACGTCGTACTCCAAAGAGGATAATCTCTTGCTTCCTTCCTCCACCTTCTGAAGGATAGCTCTCAACATCTCCTCAGTTGAGGAACTGCCTTCTCCACCCGGAGGTTTAGAACCTGGATCAACACCTGGAGGAGCTGTAATACCCGCCTTCGGGTTAGCATATGAAAAATTCTCGTTTTTCCTCCATTGGTTCTGAGTAAGCTGCTGGCCTCCTTGGTACCCTTGTGTGTTTCTCCATTGATTTTGAGGCGGATGTGGACCTGGAGGTACAAATGGTTGGCCATAAGAAGGCCTTTCTTGAAAATTTCCACCTTGTGGATACGCATTCTGATTGTAATAAGGACCTCCCATATAATTTACTACTTCTTGCTGTATTGTGGGCTTGTCCTCTTGCTCATTCTCTGCTGCATTCCCTCCAACCATAGTCTTCCCCAACTCAAGGTTGTTAATCTTTTCCATCATGGCCATCAACAGCCTTCTCGTTCCTTCACCTTCCTCAACCTGATGAACTCTCTGGAAATCTGCATCCACATTCCAAGCCCCGGCATTCGTGACAATGTTATCCACGATCTCTCTATACCTCACTATTCCTTGATTCAGGAATGATCCACTAGCACAGGCGTCTAGATGGTCTTGCCCAGCCTTGTTGGCACCATTATAGAAAAATGCCATGCATCTCCCTCATTGTACCCGTGCTGCGGGCACTCTATCAACATGTTTGAGTATCTCTCCCACGCTTGACGTATGTCCTCTCCTTTCTTCTGGCGAATGAAAGAGATCTCAATCCTTGCTTTGATCGTTCTGGATGGAGGGTAGAATCGCTCGAGAAACAGACGCTCGAGCTCGGCCCAAGTGGTAATACCTCCCCGTGGAAGCGTATTATCGTACCACTCTTTAGCTATTCCCGTCAATGAGAATGGGAACAATCTAAGCCTCTTGGCATCTTCAGACATGCCATTGTAATTGAAAGTGGAGGCTATCATTAGAAAACTCCTCAGATGAGTATGAGCATTCTCCTTCCCAATCACCCCCTTGAACTGGTTCTCTGTAAGCAGCTTTAAAATTCCCGGGGAAATTGAGAAGTTATTTACCTCAACTGGAGGTAATGCCACTCCATCATAGTATTGTTGTGGTTGCGCCGTGAACCTTCCTCGAATAGCCATTTTTTGATCTGCATTCTGAGGAACGTGTTGAGGATTAGCAGCTGGTACGGGTACTTGTTGGGGTGGTGGTTATTGGTAAACAGGTGGTGGATTGTAAACTGGAGGTGGAGGATACGGGTATGGTGGATACGGATAAGGTGGGTATGGGTAAGGTGGATAAGGTAAGTTGTTTTGTGGTAAGTTAGGATATGGGAAAGCAGGGTTGTTTTGAGGATTTTGGATGAGGTTGTGAGCTGGATTGTCTACTGATGGTCCCGTTTTCGAAGGGCAAAATGGGAATTCATGAGCAAAAAAAAAATTTGAAAACATTTTCCTCTGGGAGTTCAGCACGAGTGAGTAATACTCAAGTCACTGCTCTGCTCAGAGGCTGAGCTACCAAGTCAGTGAGAAGGCTTGGAGTCTCATGCTCTGAGCAAGGACAGTGGCTTGAGATGCTGAACTTCTCGAGTGCGTTATAAAACACAGCTTGCACCCTGACTGAGTTCAGTGACGGAATACTCAAGTCACTGCGTTGCTGAGAGTCAGAGCTATCAAGTCAGAGATGAGACTTGAAAGCTCAGGCTCTCAACAAGGCAGTGACTCGAGAGACTGAACTCTCGAGTGCTAGCCTAAGCTTGTCAGTGAGATTGGTTCTCCCTGACTAAAATACTTAGCTAATCTTCTTTTCAAACTTTCCAAGTACACTCAGAGAGCATACACTACAAATAATTAGCAAGTGCTTAGACAATAAACAACGCTCAGTTTAACGTGGTTCAGAGACACAAGCTCTTACATCCACGGCCTGATTTAACAGGAAATCCATTACATGGGATTCTTGTTTTTAACGTGCTAAGGTGCACTTACAACTGGACTCACGCCACTCCCTGGGCTGCCTCTCCTCACCTCACTACAAACCTAACAATCTTCTGAAAGGGTTTAGTTTGGTTTGGTTTTCTCCAACTAGGTGAGGTTTTCCTTTACAATGTGTTAGCCTTAAAGCTAAGATTAGGAAAACCTCTCTAAGCTAAGAGTTACAAGCTTGACACTCAATGAATATAGTGATAACCCTAAAGGTCAGTGTCGTGGGTGTGTAACACTTCCTTATGACTCCCTAACAACTAACACACCCTCACAGCTTGTAGGTGTTTATTTTCTTCTTTCACACACTTACAATGAAGCTATGAGCTTGTATTTATAATGGGGATTCAAATGTATCCGTTGGAGGGAAGATACATTTGAATCCAACATTTAATGGTTTCAACCACTTTTCTTGGAATTCGGCCTTTGTCAGTGTCAGAGTTGCTGCCTCGTGCTGATTGGTCCACGTGGCCTGGATTCACGGATCTTTGACTCAGTGGGTTGACCAAGACCCACTGACTTTAGGTAGCTTCCTCCTTCACTGACTAATGATCTTCAGTGAACTGAACGTCTTCAGTGTAGTTGTCCTTCGAGACTGTTTGAAGATCATTTCCAAGAAGTTTGTCATAAGGCTGAATGACAAACTTCTCTGACCACAGTAGCCTGACTCCTTCAGGGCCTACTTGGTGCAGCACTGATCCTCCTGATCATGCTCTTCACTGAGTGGTCCACCTGACTTAGCTTAGATCAGCCTGGTTTACACTCAGTGGGACATCCTTCAGGCTTCTCTTCTGGTTCAGGTTTCTGGCATGGCTTCAGTCAGTTCTTCTTGGTGTTATCTTGATATTCTCAGGCTGTGTTGCAGAGTTTCCCCTCGCTGAGTTCCCCCTCAACTGAACAACCTATTCTACTGAGAAATGACTTAGCCTGACCTGAAATAAAAGATACTATCCTGACTGCTTTCAAACCTATTACATGTTGTTTTGGAAAATCATCAAAACTAAAACATATCCCAACATCTACGTTTTGTGTATCCGGGTTTAGGCTCTGGCTATCCCCTAACGGAACTTGATTCTGGCTACCACTAACTCCAGTGCCTTCAACTCGGCCCAATTCCTGATTGAACTCGTTCGCAACATCATCCAACTCATTAGAGATGTCCATTGGTTCTTTCCCTCCTCCGGCAGTGTTCATTCTTCTTAAGAAAGCTCGGTTCCTTCTAGCTATCGTCTCAGGGTCCAACGGTATTCTCTCTTCACTCGTATTGCCTTGTGAGCATATTTTCATATACCTGACACACTAGCAGAAGGATCAAAACGCAACTGCCGAATGAATAAAAATAAAAATAAAAAAAAGAAAATAAAGCACTCACTACTAACTACTAAGCTATCTACAAGTACTATTCAAAAGACATACAACGCCATACCCGGCAACGGCGCCATTGACTTGAATCGATTATACCAAATTTCTACTAGTAGCTTCCCCGCAAGAGTACGGGTTCACTGTAGTATGGGCAAGTATAAGGACCAAGTATTATTGAACCCAAGGGAAAGTGTGTATGCGAATAGATCCCTGAAGATCTACGCGTCGTAGTTAATATGAGTGAAATTGTTTTTGGGTTTTTTAGAGAATTAATTAAAATAAACTAAACTATCCTACGAATGCTAACAGAAAATTAAACTAAGAATTTAAGATGTGTTTTCAAATAAGAGATGGTGATGCTCAGGATATGAATCCCTACGTATACTAACGGAGCAGGTACATAATCAAAATAACCGTGACGCGCAAGAAATAACCTAAGTAAAAGAATGCAAGATGAAAGCTCAAGATTCTAAACCCTAATACTTTACCCTAACACTCGACTTCACTAATCCACTAACAAGTTAATAGATTGTGCTTAATTAATGAGACCCTAATTTAACTAAGGTGATGCGGTCGTCCTCCCTCGCTAAACCGGTATATGAATTAACCCCTTCTAAACCCTCTCGTTAAGTCTACTCGTTGTTAAAGAGTGATACGGTCGTCCTCTCTCTAACACTTTTCGAACGAAATCCAAAAGTAAAGTTAAGATTAATTTTAAGAATTCATTAATTAAGAGAATTAAAACCTAGCGTCACGAGTTATCCTAATTACATACCCACAACCTACTTCTACGAGTTCATCCTACCCCAAGCATGCAAGGGTTTTAGCCGGACATGGTTATAATGATAACAAAAGCAATTGACGAACTAAAGAACATAAACATGATAGTTATAACGAATAGCATATCAATCATAAACTAGGGTTTAAAGAAATAAAAGAATAAACTAAAATTAAATCAATAAACGAAGTCTAGAAGAAATAACGAACAAAGGTTTTAAGAAACGAAATTAAAAAGTATAAAATCGGACTATGAATTCGTAAAGAAAACATCGAAACGTAAAATTAAAGCTTGCTCGTTCCTTCTCCTCTTTCTCTCTCTCTAAAAACTATGTCTAAAAGTGATTTAGTATCTGACTATGTGTGTGTTCCTCTTCAAAACGTGTTCGGAAGGTATATATAAGCAACGGGTCGAATCGGGAGTTAATGGGCCAAAAAAATGCGCTTGCTCGTGCACTAGTGCACGAGCACATCCTCTCGTGCGCCTTGCACGGCCGCTCGTGCACCCTTGCACGAGTACTCCTTGCTTGTGCACTCCAATGATACTTTTGCTCCCCCGAACTAGCACTTTTCATATTTCTTCGATATCTTCTCATCCGGGCATCCGTTTGAGTCGATTCAAAGTCCTACGAACTCCTCTTTTCGCCCTCTATTCATCTATGAGCATCAAAGAGACAAATTCATTAGTTTATGAAAATGATACGCAAATGACTCTAAATACTCAACAAAATCAACCAAAACTAGGGCATTTCGAGTGACGAATCATGGCAATTTCACGCCTAATCAATATTATCATGCTTGCAAAGTCTGCTCGAAGAAAGTTGCTTTTGGTGATGGCAAATGGAGCTGTTTGAAGTGCAATAATAATCCAAAAGATGTGGATACCAAGTAATCAGTTATTATTTTATTTTATTTTCGTCCTGAGTATATCTATTTTGATTGAATAATTATTTCTAAAAAAAATGACATAGGTTCAAGGTTGTGATTCGTATTGCTGACAGTACTGGCTCTGTATTTGTTATGCTCTTTGATCGCGATGTTGTAAAATTGATTGGTAAAACTCCAGTGCAAGTCTTGAGTGATATGGAAGAGGTGAGGTTTTATGATTTTTTTTAATCCTTTTTCGTTTGTATTTTTTTAATGTGTTTGACGCCTTTTTTGAAAAAAAAAATGTTGCATATATATTATATATTGTGCTATTTTTATTTATATGATCCTTTTTTTTTAGAAAAATGTTGTGGACCAGGTTCCTACTGAGTTGGAGGAATTAGTTGGGAGAAAATTTGTTTTCTGATTTTTCATTTCAGAGTTTAATTTGGTGAACAAGTATAATGTGTATACTGTTTTTAAACTGTCTTGCGACAAGGATTTGATACAGGCACTTGAGAAGAAGAGCAGGACGCATAAGGTATCATTTTGGTTTGAATTATTTGATGTTGTTATTAATGTTTGGCGTGCTATTCTTCCTCGATATTTTATGTCATTTTTATTATTTTTGTAAGGAAGTCTTTCCCTATGATTCTATTCGTGAGAATATTCAATTGGATTTTATCAAAGATCGGGATGGCCAGGTTGTGTCACTTTTCTCTACTATTTATCTTTGATATTTCTTGCCTACGCATTTTCCTCGATTTGTTTTTTAGTGATTCGAAATATATTTATTGATTAATGTTTATTATTTTGTTTCAGAAAGTTGATCGCGAGACTGTTCATGTTATTGATGAGGATGATTGTGATGAGACTCACCTGGAGAGGAGGAAGAAGCAAAGGACAAGTGAATCTCCGTTGATTTTGATCCTGTGTGCGAAGACACTTCTTCGATGAATCTGCGTAAAATGAAGATTGAAAAAGTGTGATTGTCCAATTTAAATTGCCGTTTTTTATCCACTAGAGTGAATAAGGGTCGTGCATTTTTTGTGGATTTTTCATCTACGGTCCATTATTGATTTTTTTTTTTAATGTCGAAACATATACTTCGACATTTTGATTTGTGTTGGATTGTAAGGATCTATTACCGTGTTATAAATATATATTTCTTATTTCATGTTTTTTAACGATGGTGCTTATTTTTCTTTATGCTATAAGTATGGATGGTTAGTTTTTTTTTTTTTTTTTTTTGCCAAATCCATTTTCCTATTTTTTATTTT
Source organism: Ballota nigra (assembly GCA_947034835.1). Taxonomy (NCBI): domain Eukaryota; kingdom Viridiplantae; phylum Streptophyta; class Magnoliopsida; order Lamiales; family Lamiaceae; genus Ballota; species Ballota nigra. The sequence continues at coordinate 60,057,606 of OX344725.1, forward strand.
GATGAATTATATTGTTAGTTTGTACTTGGGTATTTATATTGACACTTCAAATATTATATCACAATTTGGTATATTTAATTGTGTTTTCCAGATATTGTGAAACCTTATTTGTAGGATCAAGCGCTTGCCACTAGACAAAAAGTCCGGACTTGTAGTGAGGTGCTACTTTATTTCCTTTAATCCTATCTAGCTGCAGCGCCACGGATCGAATAGCCTCCACCAGACTTGGCGCACCGGGCCTTTATCGCACCCGACGTGGCTGGGAGATGCTGGACTCCGCGCCCAACAATCCCCCCCAGCATCTGCCAGCCCTCTTGGCCAACAAATGCCTTCCACTGGGATTCGAACCCATGACCTGTGCTCTGATACCAATTGTAGGATCAAGCGCTTGCCACTAGACTAAAAGCCCGGACTTGTAGTGAGGTGCTACTTTATTTTCTTTAACCCTATCTAGCTGCAGCGCCACGGATCGAATAGCCTCCGCCGGACTTGGCGCACCGGGCCTTTATCGCACCCGACGTGGCTGGGAGATGCTGGACTCCGCGCCCAACATTATTATTATATTAGTTTCTGTGATGTGGTGAAGATTATAGTGGTAATGTATTAAATGTCAAAATGTGTAACTTTTTATTGAATCATAGGATGCTCGGATGTGTCCTTTTCGGACATTGTGTAACATATTCATTAGATTAGAATTTGTGCTTTATTGAAGTCTATAGTGATAGTGTATCTACAATGTAATGTGCTTCATTGCATTATATATTTCATTTTTTTATATTTGATTACTGAGCATTGTGCATTTCCTTAAACTAACTAACTTTGTATTGGAGAGTATTCATATGATTGTATCTAATTTTACTCCAAGTTATAAAAATAAATAAAAAAATCTTTGAAAGGATAATTAATTATTATGAAATTCGTCTCCTTTTGTTCATATATATATATATATATATATATATATATATATATATATATATATATATATATATATATATATATATATATATATATATATATATATATATGTATATATATTATTTTAATATTTCCATGTTTTATTAAACTTTATTAATACTCCTGTTATTTGTATAATTAATTATATTATCATTTGGGTAAATGCTCTAATATTGTTAATCATATTAATTGTGTTTATTATGATTATAGTTTTCCATTTTTTGCCTCACTTTTATTCCCTATAAGTTGTTCCCATTTTGCATCTTAACTACTCTTGGTGCATTTTGTTTAATAAACTTAATCTCAAGAATATTTATAAGGTCTGGAGGTATTTTAGCATTTGCATATTGTCATTCTTATTCGCTATGGATAATTTTGTGTGGTCTATTTTACGTGTAATTTTATTGTCACACCGATTATTGTCATTAGTGGATGTATAGTTCCTAATCACATGTATTTTGTTCTAATTTTGTAGAATCTCATGGTGTTGAATTTGCAAGAAGATCGCATGGTGGTATGTTTTTTTGGTTGTATGGCTTATTTATTGCAGATGTTTGTTCATGATTGTAAGACCTATTCAAGATGGATGTTTAGTGTTTTATTGCTTTGTTATTCATCCAATTCTTTTGTTGTATATTAGTGATTTGTGCTAGATATGCTCGAATGGTTAGGAGAAATATAATTTCAAGAAAACGTGGTCGCCCGGACTATATAGGTAAAAAATATTTAGTTGCTGAGTTTTTAATTTAATTTTTTATTTACTTTTATATTTTTTGTGTCATCTATTTTATGAACATGATGAAAATATTTTTGTATCATGTCAATCAACAATACTTTCATGGTAGATCCAAATTTGGAGAGGATCAAGACCAAGAGTGCAAGAATGTTGAGAAAAATTATCCTCTTTGAAAAATGCATGATTGGTATTCCCGGTGAGTGGTGTTTGAAATATTTTATAAAAAATATATTTGGTAATCTGCGAGTTTATCTAATATTATATTTTGTGATGAAGTTCTTGCTTGAATGTTCATGTTATTAAAATATAACAATTCTTTGTTTGAAATTTTAAAGCTCAATTTGCCGTTGGGAATACGGCTAATCCTGGCTCTGCTGCTCCATCGAGTTCATTGCAAGATATTTGTGTGTTGACGTCCGAGGTAATAATTTTGTTGCAAATGATTTTATTGTTTTTATTGTTTGTTATTTTTTTTTCTTCGCTGTCTTTTTCTGAAGTTCTTGCTTGAATGTTCATGTTATTAAAATATAATAATTCTTTGTTTGAAATTTTAAAGCTTAATTTGCCGTACGGAATACGGTTAATCCTGGCTCTGCTGCTCCATCGAGTTCATTGCAAGATATTCGTGTGTTGACGTCCAAAGGTAATAATTTTGTTGCAAATGATTTTATTGTTTTTATTATTTGTTATTTTTTTTTCTTCACTATCTTTTTCTTTCTTTTTTATTTAGAAAAGGGCAAGACACCTATTGATCAAGGTGGTTGTTGTAGTGTTGATCGTGGTGATGGAGTATATTGCGTTGGCTCATCTTCGTCTCTGCGGCAATCTATTGGTATTGAAATTTGGAATCTGGATCCTTCGTTGTTCTATTAGTAATTTTAGCATTGTTCTGTAATGAATAATTTTTATATTTTTTCTTCCGTGTGTATGTATATGTATTAATTATTTTTTTATTGTATGTTCATTTTTTTCTGCATGTTTCGAATTTATTTTATATTAAAATATATCTCCTTTTTTAGCTGGTATTCGTACTTTTGATGTTTCCGAATCGAGAAGTACATTATCTAGAGGAAGTTTTAACGGCAATTTGGGTAACTGTCTTTTTTATCTAAGTCAATTTTTTCCGATCTTCTCTGTTTAAATAATATTTTTTTCAGGATATTTGGACTTTGGTGATGCTACTTATGTGTGTATGCATTGCAATGCATTTATGTGGTACGAGGAAAGATCTTCCAAGAAAAAGAATGAGGATCCTCCAAAATTTCCTTCGTGTTGCAGTAATGGTAAAGTGCAGTTGCCAATGCTTCGTCCACCTCATGATGCACTTAGGAATCTACTCTTTATGCAGGATGATAAGAGCAAACAGTTTGTTAAAAATATTAGAGCTTATAATATGATGTTCAGTTTTACCTCGATAGGCGGTAAAGTTGATAATTCAATCAATAGAGGTCGAGGTCCATACGTGTTCAAGATGCATGGTGCTAACTATCACCAAATTGGAAGTCTGTTGCCTGTTCCTGGGAATCAGCCGAATTTTTGCAGCTATATATTTATGATACTGAGAACGAGATTGACAATAGAATAAAGGCTCTCAGGTATTTTTTTTTTTTTTTGAATTGCTATTTATTCTATACTTGATTGTGAAATTTATCTTATTTGCGCTTAAGTTAATCATTTTTTGTGTTTGTGTATTTTCTCTTATGTAATGTTTATGATACTTCAGATATCTACTTTATTTATATTTTAAATAATAATCATTCAGCGTTAGAGACACTGAGAGGAATAGAAGGCTGGAAAATTTAATTGTTGGAGAGTTGGGTCGGATGATAGATCAATATAATCCTTTTGCAGTTCAGTTTAGAAATGCTAGGGAGAGCATTATGTCCGGACGTGATCCATGTCTTAGGTTGAACCTGGTTCATGCAAGGAATACGGATGGGAGGACTCACAATCTTCCAACTGCTTTGGAAGTTGCAGCTCTCATTCCAGGCGATCTGGATGCGACGTATGAGCGAAGAGATGTCATTCTTAAGACTTGTAGTGGGGAATTGTTAAGAATAAGCGAGCTACACTATGTTCCGCTCCAGTATCCTTTATTGTTTCCCTATGGTGAGGATGGTTATCGCCTCGATGTGGTTCACAGTGATGCAGGCTCCACTACTAGGAAGCGTATAAGGCTGACCATGCGTGAATTTTTTGCATTCAGAATTCATGAGCGGCGTAGCAGTCTAATTTCCTGTTTCTGACTAGGAGATTATTTCAGCAATTCATGATAGATTCCTACACAATGATAGAATCTGAAAGACTGTCTTACTTAAAGTTTAACCAGGTCAAACTGAGATCTGGTAGAGTTTGTGACATGGCCGTTGATGTTGATGGAGGTCGTATCGAGCCATCTACTGCTGGCAAGAGGATAATGCCTTCGTCTTTTATTGGTGGTCTGAAATATATGAAACAGAGTTTTCAAGATGCCATGGCCATATGCAAGCATTTTTCATATCCTGATCTGTTCATTACTATTACTTGCAATCCAAAGTGGCCAGAAATAACGAGATATTTGTCCACCAGAGGTCTTGGTACGATCGATAGACCTGATATATTGTGTCGCGTATTTAAGATGAAATTGGATAGAATTGTTAGAGATTTCAAGGAGCTTCATATTTTTGGTAAAGTTGATGCACGTAAGTATTTGTTGTTTCTTAGTATTTTTTATTTTAAACATATGATTTTTAATTATATATTTTTTTAGTATTATTTTTAATGTTATATCTTGATTAATATTTTTTCTATTGTTAATACTTTTAATTTTTTTCCAATCATTTATACTGTGGAATTCCAAAAGAGAGGGTTGCCCCATGCTCACCTTTTTTTTTTTAATCGTGAAAATAAGATACCGAATCCAGATGATGTTGATCGGATCATATCTGCAGAGATTCCCGATAAAAACGAGGATGCAGAGTTGCATGAATTGGTTGGGGAATATATGATGCATGGTCATTGTGGGCTTGCCAGTAGAAGTTCACCGTGTATGAAAGAGAATTACTGTACAAAACATTTTCCAAAGAAGTATCAGGAGAGTACATCGGTTGATCAGGATGGGTATCCTCTCTACAGGCGTAGGAATGATGGACGCAATGTTACTAAAAGTAATGTTGAACTGGATAACGGATATGTTGTGCCCTACAGTCCTATTTTGTTGCGGAGATATCGGGGACATATAAATGTTGAATGGTGCAATCGACACAAATCTATCAAGTATTTGTTTAAATATATCAACAAGGGTTCTGATAGGGTCACTGTAACAGTCGATTATGGTCCTCATTCGTCTGTTGGGTCAAATGATAAAGACGAGATTGAAAGTTACATTAACTGTAGGTATATTTCTCCTTGTGAGGCAGTTTGGAGAACCCTTCACTTAGATATGCAGTACAGATTTCCATCTGTTGTGCGATTGAACTTCCACCTCCCTGGTGAGCAGAGTGTGGTGTTTGATGATGAAGAGTACATTGATAATGTACTTCAGAAGCCTGCCGCTCATAAGACGAAGTTTCTAGCATGGATGGAGTGTAACAGGACCGATCCACAAGCAAGAGTCTTACGTATATTGAGTTTCCCTATAAATATGTGTGGGATAGACAGAAGATCTCTTGGGGGAGGCGTAGGGATAAGAGGAAGGCATTGGGTAGATTGGTTAATGTTCCGCCAGGTGCTGGTGAACAATTTTATTTGGGCATTCTACTGCCTCATAGTAGAGGCTCTGAGTCGTACGAGGAAATTCGCACTGTTGGAGATGTTACCTATCCAACCTTTAGAGATGCATGTTATTCTTTGGGGCTGTTGGATGATGATAGGGAGTACGTTGATGGAATAATTGAATCAAGTTTTTGGGCAAGTGCTCATTACGTGAGAAACCTGTTCTCCATTCTTCTACTTTCCTCTTCTATGAACTCTCCTGAGAAAGTATTTGATCGAACATTGGATTGTCTTTCCGATGATATACAGTCAAGGCAGAGAAGGGTGTTGAATTTGCCAGGTATATAAACTTAAGTATATGTATTTCAAAATAACTTATATGCACAGTTCTTGATTTTTTTTTCTACGCAGAACTAACTCTTAGCTATGAAGATTTGAAGAATTATACGCTGATTGAAATTGAGAAATTGTTGGAGTTAAATGGAAGTAGTTTATCCAGATACCCTTCAATGCCAGTGCTTAGAGAGCGTTCGATATTAGCTGGAACAAACAGGTTGATACATGAAGAGATGCAGTATGTCCGTGTATTTTTTAGAGATGAGTATACGAACTTGAGTTATATGCTCACCAATGAACAGAGATCCATTTTTGATGAGATACTCGATTCTGTTGTTACTTGCAGAGGTGGTATTTTCTTTTTATATGGATATCGCGGTACTGGAAAGACTTATATTTGGAGGACGCTCTCAGCTGCTGTGCATTGTGATGGACACGTAGTTTTGAATGTTGCTTCGAGTGGGATAACATCGCTGCTTCTTCCTGGAGGGCGCACTGCTCAATCCAGATTTGTCATTCCCATAAATATTGATGAATCTTCTACGTGTCACGTACTCCCTGGTTCAGATTTATCGGAACTGTTGAAAATTGTCAAGTTGATAATTTGGGACGAGGCGCCTATGGTAAATAGGTTTTACTTCGAAGCGTTGGATCGTACGTTGCGAGATATTATTAGGAATTCCAATAGATCCGGGAGTGACTTGCCATTTGGGGGAAAGACTGTTGTTCTTAGAGGTGATTTTCGTTAAATACTTCCGGTTATACCGGATGGTAGTAGGGAGGATGTTATCCACTCTACTATTAATTCGTCGTACTTGTGGAATTATTATAAGGTAATCTTATTTTTTTTAGAACGGAATATATATACTTATCTATAATATTAAAAATTTCTACATTTATTTGTTAATTTGTGCTTTTATTTGTCACTTTATTTTAAGGTTTTTACGTTGACGAGGAATATGAGGTTAGTTGTTGGAAGTTCATCCTCTGTTTCTGGAAACAGTGAGATTGCTGAATTTTCGGATTGGATATTGAGAATTGGTGATGGCAAATTAGGTTGCGGTAGAGATGGTTTTGCTGATATTGAGATTCCGTTGGAAAACCTCATATATGATGAAGTTGATCCTATTATGGCTATTATTCGGAGTATATATCCATTTGTTGAGAGCAATCTAAAATCACACAGGTATTTTGAGGATAGAGTTATTCTTGCTCCTACGCATAGAGATGTAGAATGTATCAACGAGAAAATTCTATCTATTATTCCTGGTGAAACAAGAGTTTATTTGAGCTATGATAGTGTTTGTAAATCTGAGTTTCGTCCAGGAGGTAGCGGAGAATTGGTTTCTGTTGATTTTTTGAACTCTGTGAAGTGTTGTGGTATGCCTAGCCATAGATTGGTTTTGAAGAAGGGAGTTCCTATTGTTCTTTTGAGGAATATTGATAAAAAAAATCTTGCTTGTGTAATGGTACGAGACTTATAGTTACTAGGCTTGGGAACCATGTTATAGAGGCTGAGATAATATCGGGGAAAAATATTGGAAAAAAGTTTTTATTCCGAGAATGACTTTGAGCAATTCTGATGCAACCATGCCTGTGAAATTTACCAGAAGGCAGTTCCCCATATTGTTGTGTTTTGCTATAACTATTAACAAAAGTCAGGGTCAATCTCTTTCGACCGTTGGACTATATTTGCCGAAGCCCGTTTTCACGCACGGTCAGTTGTACGTTGCAGTATCCAGGGTTAGGAGTAAAAGTGGACTGAGAATTCTTTGTCTTGACTCTGAGTGAAAGTCTTCAAAGTACACTACGAATGTTGTTTATAGAGAGGTTTTTAGAAATTTATAATTATTTTGTTCGCCTGGGACCTTTTTTTTAATAAGATGATTGTGAGTTTAATTTTTATAGTGTGTGTGTGTGTGTGTCGTGTATATTTCAGAGCATTGTATATTAATGTTATGATTGTTACTTCCAGACCTTACGTCTACCTTGTTTTTCAAATAGTGCTTATTAATTTGTTTTTTGTATTTTTATTTTGCTTATTTCTTTTCATCCTCGAGAAAGTATTCATGGGAATTCATATTACTTAGGTGTACTTATGTTTAAAGACAAAAGTAGCAATTCATGTAATAGTTTTTATTCATACACCGAACATATATTTTTATGATATAAAGAGTTCAGTGCTTTATAACATATTTCTACATTCTTTGATGTTGATAGGATGTAACATCTACAATTTTGATAGAATGGAGATCCTCTAGGTACTTAATTCCTCTATATGCAGCATCGTTTACAGCCTCTTCGATGGAGTCTAAGAGATAACCATGGATGTGACAGAAATTGTATGCATCATGGATGTAGACGACCGTTTGGAAAATGTTGGCTTTATTGGTACTAATATCGTAGGTATCATATGTAGTACATAGATATCCAAGCTTTACCACTATGTCGTGTAGTATTACCCTGAAATTAACCACAAAAATTTTGGGATCCATATGTAAGGGAGAAATTTTTTATCAGTGTAATGTTATTTGATTTCAGTTTAGAATGATGATGAGTTCACATCTAACGCTTATATAGATAAAATTGGGGGACATATCGCCCTTTTTTTCAATCAATGATCTAATAATAATTATAAATATTTTTGTTCTTAATGCATAATATTACGTTTTTATTGATATTTTAATTATTTCCTGAATTAGCACCGATATATTTCAAAGTTCTTACAATTATCACTAAATCGTATAATTTATGTTTATAAATTATTAATTAGTTGCATAATTTTCGTGAATAATATATAGATAATAATTTATTTCCTTGGTTACTTGCTTAGTTGTAATTTTCGGTTGAGTAATGCTGAGGCACAAAATTATTGTCGTAGCTCATTTAAATCTTTTATTTTTTGGTTCACTATATCCAAATAATTCGAAGGTTGCTGTTATACTTTCCGCCACATTATTTTTTGAAATCGTATGCTATTTAATTTTTATTTGACGTTGGATAAAATTTGCTATTTCTAATAGTATTTTATGATATCTTTAATTTGAAATCTTGATTTATTGATTGACGTTGGATAAAATTTGCTATTTCTAACAGTATTTTATGATATCTTTAATTTGAAATTTGTTAAATGACTTATTGAAATCTTCAATTTTGTTCCGAACTATTTCCTCATAGAGATATTTTTATCTTATTTGTGAACCAAAAATATTTAACAAAATATCTTGATGCCCGCGAAATTTGCGGGTTTAACACTAGTGTAATATACGGTGTATATGTACCTCTATAAATATTATTAGTTCGTGAGATAAAACTACAACATATCTATAAACTTCTACTCTTATTCAACAACAAATAACTATTCAGGTATTTTGGAAAAAAAAATCCGTCTACATATTTTCGAATTGTAATTAAAATATTATTACTAAAAACTATTTGTCATATTGAAAACGATGATTACTTAAATTTTAATCTTACATTCTTATTTGGTCTAATTTGAATATATATATATATGGAGACTACAAGTGGGTTCCTTATAGAGCCCAATTGATGATTTGTCATGACAACTCATCATTTATATAATCAATCTTATTTAATTTTATGTTATTATTTAAATAAAATGTGGTTAATAGACAAGTGAAAATACATTGTTTCCTCTCTCCTCAGCTTCGTCTTTTTTTTAAGAGTATGTATAGAGTGAAATTGGTTTATATATGAATCACTGAAGGGTATTAGTTATTTTCACTAAAGAGTATTAGTTATTTTTACTGAAGTGTATTACTGATTTACACTGAAGAGTTTTAGTTCATTTTCACTGAACAACTAAGACTCTTTAGTGTAAATCAATAATATTCTTCAGTAAATACAACTAATACTCTTCAATGAAAACAACTAATACCTTTCAGTGATTTATATATAAACCAGTTTCACTCCATACTTTGTCTTTTTTTAATAGAAAATCAGCGTCTGTGTCGCTGCTATTTCATCTCCCTTTTTTTTTTATCACAAATGTGCTTCAACCCCTCTTAATTATTTACATGTATAAAGGTTGCTGCAATTTCATGTTCTCTCAGTTTCATATCTAAGAATGAAAATAAAAGGTTAAATTTGCCAATAATTTCTTCAACGCAAATATGCACCAAGCTCTCATAACGAGAAAAAAAATCAAATTCTCTTTTAAAAAAGTACTTGATGAATGAATAGTGTTTTCTTCCCATAAATAATTGATGGTGGTAATATTTTTATTCTAATACATAGATTGAATTTTAATCAGATTAACAATGTAAAAATAACTACAAGCCCACAGTTTTCATTATAAATCAGATTAACAATGATAAATTCATTATAATTATTTTCATATAAAATCTACTCATTAATAAGAAAATTTGGTGGAATATTAAAAGGCTACCGCGTGAATTATATTCAGTATTTTAAGAAGTTTTTAAAATAAAATAAAATTATAAACCTTTGAAAAATAAATATAAATATTTTGATCGTTGATTTTATCATAATACCCTCTATATATATATCCTCTGACTCACATACAAAAAATAATCCATAAATTTCGAAATCATTCAATTCTTCATATTTTTCTTTTTGCAGTGGTATGAATTTATACCTCTCAAGGTATTTATACTTTTATATATTAGATCAATTTTCATAAGAATTGAAATTAGATCATGTGTTTATTCAATTTAATCATTTTGATTAATGATTATTTCCTCTAAATCACTACTATATTTTTTCTTCTACAGGATACGAAGATCTCTCAAGGTATTCTTTTAATTCTTTATATTTTTCTTTTCCAGTTACATGAATCTATACCTCTCAAGGTATTTATAATTTTATATATTAGATAAGCAATATGTTATTTTGATTTCAAATTTTCTAATATTTTTTGGGATTGTATCTGTTTTTTATTATAATCAATTATTTCCACATAATAAATCTTTCTTTGACCTCTTCATATTTTTCTTTTGCAAGATACAAATCATGTAGATGAAGAATTAGATGTATTTTACCTTTTGAGATGAAGAAGAAGATTTAACTTATCAGTGAAGATGAAGAAGATCAATGAAAGAATGAAGATGAAGAATTGTAGAATGGTTATTAGTATTTTGATTATTTGTTGTATCTTCCAAGTATTATTAATGGATTAATATGTATAAAAAAAATCTTTGCAGTTATTTCATTTAGTGATATAATCAACTCATTTAACACAATCAATTTATACCTCTTTTACTTAGACTATTTAAATATTTAGTAGATTTTTTTACTTAGACTATTTAAACTATTTAGTAGAATTTTTTTAGTATACGTAACACAAATATTTAAAGATACTACTTTTTTTATATATATTATGAATTTAATTTTTCCGTTATCTTGATTGAAATTTAGAAATTAAAATATGTAAAATATGATCCGGAATTATGAAGATATAAATATACATTTTTTTGACTAATTTTAATTTTTTTAATTATTAATATAGAAAAATTAAAATTCATATATATTTTAGCATACATAATATTCTCATTCAGGAATTATGCTTGACTCTTTCTCAATACATATTGAAGAAAAGTATCCATATTTAAATATTTTCCATTTAGATAAAATTCAACTTATAATAATGATTATTTATTCTAATATTTTCCACCACCGTGCTAAGTAAAGCCTCTATAGAAAATACTCATGTAAGAACAGTTTGTCATCATTTAAATTGTTTTTTGATAATTAAATTTTCTATTATCCTTTTGACTAGAAAAGATGTAATGAGAGCACTTTTAAAGTTAGACTCACCTGATTTCATGGTAATTGTACCTTTTTGTTTGACAATATTTTAGTGTCGAAATGTCTTAATTATATTACCTTTGTCACTTTTTAATTTATCCATTTGACTTTTGCTGGCTATAATGTTAGACTTGATTTGTAATATTTATATGGATAAAATAATTTTTTTTTTAGGATTGCAAATTATTCAATTTAAATGCATGAGACAAAATGAAGATGCTTTTCTACGTAATTATTAATAAAATGATGTGTAATCTAGAAGTGTTTGATGGGGGTAAATAATGATATGAGTAATAAAATTGGGACGGTGGGATAAATAGTTTTATGAAATTCTATGTTTTAAGACTTTTTAATAATATTTTTTCTTATTAAGTTAATAATATAGTGCATCATATTTAATGAAGTTATGTTGAATAGATTTTTGGTAGATAACTTTTTTAATATACTAATTTCTATGAGTACGTGGTGATCTATAAACCAAATGACAATTTTCAATCATGATTTTCAACCTATATTTATTACCATGGAAAACTAATATTTTACAAATAAGAGTATATAATTTATATATTCCATGTGTGTTTGACTTATTTTTAAGATTTACACTTTTTTTTAAATGCTTGAGGCCTCACATGATTACGAATACATATATTAAAATAGGTTCTCAATATTCATACTATATGAGTTTATTTTAAAGTGACATTATTGAATGCATTTAGAAAAATATTACCCCATAGTGAACTTTTATTTTATTTAGTAGATAAAATTTAGCATATATAATATTTTCATTCAGGAATTGTATTTAACGCTATTTGAACTAAAATATATAAGGTAATGTTATTGAAGTTTCTCCCAATATAAGGAAGTTAAATCTTTGTATTTAAATATTTTCATTCAAATGATAGATTTTCTTTGAGAAGACTATAAATTGTTTCACCGGAGGCTGGTGAAAAGTATTATTTGTATCTCTTACTGCCTTATAGTAAAGGGTCAACATCTTACGAGATGATACGAACCATTGGTGATACTGTGTATGATACCTTTAAGAATGCTTGTTATTTAATGGGATTGCTGGATGATGATCGTTAGTACATTGATGGGATAGCAGAGACAAGTTATTGGGCAAGCGCTCATTACGTAAGGAACTTATTTGCTATTCTTCTCACGTCATCTTCAATGAACTCTCCAAAAATCGTATTAGAAAAGATGTGGGAGTGTATAGCGGATGATATACTCCATAAAAGAAAACGAACATTGAATATTCCAAATATAATATTATTTAAAAAAATTAATTGATTTAGATTGTTAAAATATTTTACAATTGTATTTTTTTTCTTATTTTTTTTAGATTTATATCTTAACTGTGAAGAGTTGAAAAACTTTGTTTTAATTGAAATTGAGAAACTACTGTAGATGAATGGATTCACTTTGAGTATATTTGCATCAATGTCAGTACCAGATTTTGAGTTTGAGAATGATTTAGTAAATAAACTCATTCGTTAAGAATTGAATTACGACCAGTTTGAACAAGGAGAAGAATATGACAAGTTAAGTTCAACAATAACGCAAGAATAAATACTTGTGGTTAGTGAAATACTTGAAGTTGTTAGTTGCAAGAATGAAGAGTCTTCTTTTTATACGGATATGGTGGAATTGAAAAGACATTCATTTGGAGAACGATCTCCGCAACAATACGTTTTGAAGGCAATATTGTTCTTAATGTTGCATCAAGTGGAATAACATCTCTACTTCTGCCCGGCGGGCGTACTGCTCATTCAAGATTTGCTATACCACTTAATATTGATTAGACCTCCACGTGTAACATAAAGCCGGGGACACATTTGTCCAAACTATTATTGAAGACAAAACTTATTATATGGGATGAGACTCCAATGATTATCAAATTTAGCTTTGAAGTTTTGGATAGAAGCTTGAGTGATATTGTTAGATCTCCAGATGGAACCATGAGTGATATGCCTTTTGGTGGTAAAATCATTGTGCTTGGAGGAGATTTCAGACAGATACTTTCTATTATACCTAAAGGAAGTCGAGAGGATATTGTGTACTCAACTATCAATGCTTCATATTTGTGGGATCATTGCAATGTATTTTATGCATCTTTTATTAAATAATATTATTTTTTTTAAAGAAATAATTATTGAAAAACTAAATACATCTCATTTGTTTTCAATTTTAAGGTTTTAAGATTGACGAGGAACATGAGTTTACAAAATTCTGATCTCAATACGTCCTCAAATGATGATGATATTGTTAACTTCTCAAGGTGGATTTTGGAAGATGGTGATGAAAAAATTGGAAATAGCCAAGATGGTGTCGCTGAGATTGAGATTCCGAAAGATAATTTGATTTATGATGTCGTTGATCCAATTGCATCTATAATCGAAAGTATTTATCCTTGATTGATAATTTAAGGATATAAATACTTTGAGGGTAGAGCAATACTTGCACCTACTCATCGAGATGTGGAGACTATAAAGGATAAAATTATATCTATGATTTCGGGTGATACTAAAGTATCCTTGAGCTCCAAATAGTGTTTGTGCCTCTGAATTTCGAGAAGGAGGTAATGGACAGATGGTTACAGTTGAATTTTTAAATTATGTTAGGTGTTCTGAAATGCCAAATCACCGTCTGATCTTGAAAGAAAGAGTGTCTATAGTGTTACTAAGAAATATTGAGCACAAATCTGATTTGTGCAATGGAACAAGATTTATCGTCACCAAACTTGGCAACCACATTCTTGAGGTTGAAATAATATTTGGAAGGAATATTGAAAATAAAGTCTTCATCCCAAGAATGACATTGACAAATTCCGATCCTACAATACCGGTGAATTTTACAAGGCTACAGTTTTCAATTCTATTGTGTTTTGTCATGCCAATAAATAAGAGTCAAGGACAATTACTTTTTACTGTTGAATTATATCTTCCCAAACCTGTTTTCACTTATGGTCAACTTTATGTTGCAGTATCTAGAGTTAGAACGAGTAGAGGATTGAAGATTTTGATTCCAAAGGAAAAATCCTTCCAAATACGCAACAAATGTTGTTTATAGAGAGATTTTTTGCAATTTGTAAGCATTATTTTTTAAACATTTGGTTAATAATAAATGTGGTGAATTTATAATTCATTGTCTTTGGAATATAATTATTTATTACTAACTAACATTTTTTAAAATACAATAAAAATATTGAATAAACAAAATAATAATAGTAACAACATTTATAAAACTTAAAAAAATTGAATAATAATTTTACCATAAATTTTATGTACAGTTCCACGATAATCGCGGGTTTAGCACTAGTGTTATATATATGTAAGTTAATATAATTGTTCTTTAATATTTTATATATATATATATATATATATATATATATATATATACTAGAGTGTACCCACGCGAATTTCGCGTACTGAATAAGTATATTATTTTTTATTTTCTGTAGACATTTAATATAAGAGTATTTTTGTCTAAAAAATTTCGAGTAATATACAATAAATTATGGAATTTGTTTAGCCGTAGCCCGTGCCCTTCACTAAACCCTATAGGTATATCCTACAAACTAAATAATTAAAAAAAAAATCAAAATTCACATAAATTAATAACAATTATGGAATAACATTACTTAGACCAATATTGAATAATTTATAAATTAATCAACATTATTAGTTATTGGGAGTATACGGTAAGAAATTAATTTATATAAGAAACAATACAAAATTTGAAATAAACTTTAACGTTACAAATACATGTTCATCGATCAAAATGAGTTCCAAGCAGAACTTGTCTCTATTAAATTAATTAAAAAATATTGTCCAACTTTTTCAATCCTAACTTTAACGGTCAATTTTTGGCTCTCACTCTTGATATTAGAAGAGAAAATTGAGGTGTCATACTCTTGAAATCTAAAATGAGATTTAAATTACAATAATTAAACCATCATAATTATTCAGATAAAAATATATGGTATAGTTAAATATATTATTTTTGCACATGAAGAATATTTAAACTGAACGATATAGAGCATAAATCAACAATCATTATTACATTCATACTGATATTGATATTTAAATCTAATCAAATTGTGAGCACTTAAAATGATGAATTTAATTATAAAATAAATATACTAATAACAATAGATATATAACTAACCAACAATTGATGGGAGAAATCTCAGCAAAAGAGTGGAACAAATGAAACTTTGATGTGAAAAAATGAAATACAATATGCTCTTATTTATAATAAAAAAAAATGTATGCAATATTATATCTTGTCCATAATAAGAATATATATCACATACCGATCAAAAAAAAAAAGAATATGTATCACATAAGAATATTCTTTGGAATATATAACTATATACCTTTTATTTTAGAAAAAAATAATCGAACATTATATTATACTATATATACTAACTCAAACTTAGAAATGATAAATTTAGATTCATTCAATAAATAGATCATATTTAATTACATTAAGGTTTGGAAAAAATATGATTTATAATAAATTCTAAATATAACTAAATAAGAAAATGGAAAAAATATCTATTTGCATTAATTATGCAGATATAAATTAATGGTTTAGATTTAATGATATAGAACGAAGGGTCGATATTAAAAGTTTAATCAACTTTTAATGAGAGCGCAGTATTTCAAAATCGAGAGATTTGAGACATGTCACCTCATCCTTAGAATAAGGTGGTGTTGACACATCAACTTTGAGAGGTTTGGAAATATATTATAATAAGATATATATATATATATATATATATATTATGTTATATTATATTATACTATATTATATTATATTATACATTTATACATATAGAAGTTAAATAAGTCAATTTGTTGAACTAAAAAGACCTAATAGCTTAAATTTGACCTATTTAAATAACAAAACTTATTTATTATATGAGTTAAGCTGAGTCAGATTTTTTTTATTTTATAGATTTCTATCAGATAGTCTAATCTATTCTAACCTCTACCAATTAACCAATTATATATATAATAGACCTAGTTGACCTATATATTGTCACTGTTATTAATGCCCCATTTTAACCTATACTAATCATTCGTGTTACTTTTCATCCCAAGATTCAAAAAGTCAACAAATACTATCGCGGTCCAATAAATGGGAAAAAAAATGATTGGGAATACTTCTGTGAAACTCATTTATAAATAAAATATTTTTTTAAAATAAATTTAATGATATTTTAAGTAATTAGATTGATGCTTTGAGGTCTATCATATGATTTTTTTAGTAGGTTTGACCTGATGTTTTTAGTAAATGGCCGGATAGAAAGCCTTTTAAATGTCAATCTAACAAGTATTCTTGCTATTATATTATTTTACTAATAAACTCAAGTTTTATATATTTACGCAGTCTGCTTTATTTACTAAACAAGTCGAGTTGAGTTTCACTTTTCATAAACTTTATTCCTACCCCATTTTGTTAACCAGTTTTGTAGTATACCTAATTCACCATATACAATGTCATTATTACCAATGTCACATTTTCACCTATACTAATCACTTGTAATTTATTTTCTAAACAAGTCGAGATGAGTTAGACTTTCATATACCCTATTCCTATCCCTTCTTGTTAACCAGTTTTGTAGTATACCTAATTCACCATACACATTGTCATTATTACCAATGTCCTCTTTTCACCTATACTATTCACTCGTGATTCATTTACTAAACAAGTCAGAGCTGAATCTGACTTATCATAGATCCTATTCTTACCCTTTCTTGTTAACCAGTTTTGTGGTATACCTAGTTCACCATATACATTGTCATTATTACCAATGCCCCATTTTCATCTATACTAATCACTCGTGATTTATTTACTAAACAAGTCGAGTTGAGTCGGACTTTTCATAGACCCTATTCCTACCCCTTCTTGTTAACCAGATTTGTGGTATACCCAGTTCACCATATACATTGTCATTATTACCAATACCCCCTTTTCACCTATACTAATCACTAGTGATTTATTTACTGAACAAATCGAGCTTAGTCTGACTTTTCATAGAGCATATTCCTACCCTTTCTTGTTAACCAGTTTTGTGGTATACCTATTTCACCATATACATTGTCATTATTACCAATGCCCCTTCTCATCTATACTAATCACTCGTGATTTATTTACTAAACAAGTCGAGTTGAGTCTGACTTTTCATAGACCCTATTCCTACCCCACCATATACATTGTCATTATTACCAATACCCCATTTTCACCTATACTAATCACTCGTGATTTATTTACTAAACAGGTCGAGCTGAGTCTGACTTTTCATAGAGTTCATTCCTACCCTTTTCTTGTTAACCAGTTTTGTGGTTTATCTATTTCACCATATACATAGTCATTATTACCAATGCCCCCTTCTCATCTATACTAATCGCTCGTGATTTATTTACTAAACAATGCCCCCTTCTCATCTATACATAGTCATTATTACCAATTCCCTCTTCGTAACCAGTTTTGTGGTTTACCTATTTCACCATATACATAGTCATTATTACCAATGCCCCCTTCTCATCTATACTAATCACTCGTGATTTATTTACTAAACAATGCCCCCTTCTCAGCTATACATAATCATTATTACCAATACCCCCTTCTCATTTATTTACTCGTGATTTATTTACTAAACAAGTCGAGCAGAGTCTGACTTTTCATAGAGCTCATTCCTACCTTTTCTTGTTAACCAGTTTTGTGGTTTACCTATTTCACCATATACATAGTCATTATTACCAATGCCCCCTTCTCATCTATACTAATCACTCGTGATTTATTTACTAAACAAGTCGAGCTGAGTCTGACTTTTCATAGAGCTTATTCCTACCCTTTCTTGTTAACCAGTTTTGTGGTTTACCTATTTCACCATATACATAGTCATTATTACCAATGCCCCCTTCTCATCTATAATAATCACTCGTGATTTATTTACTAAACAAGTCGAGTTGAGTCTGACTTTTCATAGACCCTATTCCTACCCCTTCTTGTTAACCAGTTTTGTAGTATACCTAGTTCACCATATACATTGTCATTATCACCAATGCCCCCTTTTCACCAATACTAATATCTCGTGATTTATTTACTAAATAAGTCGAGCTGAGTCTGACTTTTCATAGACCCCATTCCTACCCATTCTTGTTAACCAGTTTTGTGGTATATCTACTCCATTATATACATTGTCATTATTACCAATGCCCCCTTTTCACCTATATTAATCACTCATGATTTATTTACTAAACAAGTCGAGTTGAATCTGACTTTTCATAGAACCTATTCCTATAGCTGTCAAAACGAGCCCGGCCCGATGGGCCGGCCCGAAAAGCCCGGTTTTAAGGGCGGGCTGGGCCCTAAAAATATAGGCCCGAAAAGAACCGGGCTTTTTTGGCCCGGTCCAGTAGGCCCGGCGGGCCTACGGGCTTGGGCCGGGCTTAGCCCGGTTTTCTGGGCCGGCCCGGTTTGGTTTTGTTTTTTTTTTTTTTTTATTTGAATAAAATTGAAAACCTAGAGATAAGGAAAAAAAAAAGAGCAGTAGATAAGTGATTTGACCAAGGTTGGTAATAGTTGCCACATGTCACATCCATCCCTATACTCACTATGGTCTTAATTTCCTCATCCCTATACATATGTACCATATTATTTATGATCATACCACATTTTTTAAAATAAAATACATTATAATTTATTGGTTGAATTTTCATCTAGGGAAATGAATGAATTCTTATGAACAACCACAAATTGGTGGTACACATAACACACTTGTACAATTAAGGCAAATATGAATTGAGGGATAAGATTTTATTTAAGAGTATCACTACTCAAACTCCAAAATCCTGTAAACTCGCCCCACTTATTAAACAAATCCCAATAAAATTAAAAAATTAACATGCATTACTAAACATACCCCATTTTATTCCTATAATATCCTTATCTTATCAAAATAAAAAAATAACACTTTCCTATTAAATTGTTGAATTTTTATTATTGAATTATTGTTGAAATAAAAAATAACACTTTCCATTCTATTAGGATTTGTTGAATTATTATTCTTAAATTTTATTTAGAAATTTGAGTTTTATTTTAATTATTGAATTGTTGTTGACAAACTAAATAATATTTATAACTATATGAGTATAATTTGTATGCTAAATTATAAATTAATAAGGTAAATATATAAATCAAATATAATAATAATATTTAAAAAAAAAAAAAAGTTGGGCCGGTTTGGCCCGGTGGCCCGGCAGCCCGAGATGGGCCAGGACGGGCTTGGAAATTGGCGGCCCGGTAACAACCGGGCCGGCCCGGCCCAGTAAAAACTCAAAGCCCAGTGGGCCTGGGCCGGGCCGGGCCGGCCCGGCCCATTTGACAGCTTTAGGCTATTCCTACCTCTTCTTGTGAACCAATTTTGTGGTATACCTAGTTCACCATATACATTGTCATTATTACCAACGCCCCTTCTCATCTATACTAATCACTCGTGATTTATTTACTAAACAAGTCGAGCTGAGCCTGACTTTTCATAGACCCTATTCCTAGCCCTTCTTGTTAACCAGTTTTGTGGTATACCTAGTTCATCATATACATTGTCATTATTACCAATGCCCCCTTTTCACCTATACTAATCACTCATGAATCATGATTTATTTACTAAACAAGTCGAGTTGAATCTGACTTTTCATAGACCTCATTCATGCCCCTTCTTGTTAACCAGTCTTGTGGTATATCTACTTCACCATATACATTGTAATTATTACCAATGCCCCCTTCTAACTTATACTAATCACTCGTGATTTATTTACTAAACAAGTCGAGTTGAGTCTGACTTTTCATAGACCCTATTCCTACTTCTTCTTGTTTACCAACTTTGTGGTATACCCAGTTCACCATATACATTGTCATTATTACCCATGCCCCTTTTTCACCTATACTATCACTCGTAATTTATTTCCTAAACAAACTAATCAAGTGTGAAGAATTATTATGGATATGACTAAGAACAATTATTATACATATAGATATGACTAAGAGTGCGAGAGAAAGAAAGCAGGGATCTGTTGAGGCAAATTAAGAGGGTGTTTGGCTAAGTTTATAGGCTCGTTTAGGAGCTTATAAGCACCCTCAAAGTGTTTGACAAAATAAGATATATAACAGCTTATAAGATCATTATAAAATAAAATTTTGAAATTTCCCAACTCATTTTTTTAACCACCTCCACTCCCAATCACCCGATCTACCCTAGAGTTTATAAGATATTTCAAATAAACTTAGCCAAGTAGGATGTTTTTCCATGAAGCTAATCTTCTGCTTCCACTAAGAAATTCAAACTCAATGAGCAATAATAGTGATTAGATTTGCTATATTTTATGATATTTACATTATTTCCCTACCAGTTGAAGTGGACAAGACTTGCACTCCCCCATCTATTGTTAACTTAATTTTTTGCAGCCAACATTAATTCTGTGGATTATGTTCCCAAAAGACTATTGTTTGAGGATTTCTAACATTTGCAACAAAGATAGTCTAAAATATGTAGTATCTCATATTGCCAAAAAAAAACAAAACAGGAATAGATAGGAGTTAAATATGCAAAGGGAAATTAAAAGTTGGACACATACTATTTCCTGCTAACAACTCGACGCTTCCGCTTCCTAGTTCCTGCAACTTGATCATCATCATCATCAACTTCGCAAAGATCATTCTCCATAGCTCTCACCAGATTCTGAAAGTAATTCTTCGTAACACCGGTTAGAGTCGCAAGCCTTGTACGAAAAGCTTTGAAATCCGCACAAGGGCCGTCTGCTTTGACGTACGTCTCCATCTCCTTCTCTGCACAATGATGCAGTCTCTCTAGAGCAGACTCCGCCTCCCCTTGCAAATACTCGAAAAACGTCTTCTTGACCTGATTCACAACATCGTCCATGTAATATCCGTAGGCGTAAGTCCATTTTAAAACGCGCCTACATTCCACAATCTGTTCCCACGCTTCCGACACACACTGCTCTAGCACGTTCACAGCCTCACCCTGCACTTGAGAAAGAATCGGAACGTGCTCATTTTTCGCACGCTCCATTGAAACCAGAGCAATGTCCCTGGATTTGTGATTGGCGGCCCATCTCTCATAGTAATGCGAGTATTTTTCCAACTCTGCCCTTATATTCATTATTCTGATGTCTACTTCCTTGGCCTTACTGAGATGGTAAGCGTTGCATCTATGACCTACTATGCTCTCGAGACACAACCAGCAGAAACGGTATCCACAGGGTTTCCCACATGTCATAGTGTTGCAGCCATTGTTCTTTTCGATCGGGCGTTGGCACTTGGGACAGGGCTTGGTGTGAACCGATATCCATGTAAAGTTGGCGCCGTCGGATTTGTTCTTCTTCGCCCAATTCTGCACCGTCTGGCAGTCGACGGGGCGGTGACACTCCTCCACGCAGTTCCAACAGAACTTGAACGAACAAGCACACGTCACGGAATAGCTTTCGCAGCCTCCAGCTGAAAACTCGACGGCGAATTCGCATCCAGGGGCAGGGCACCACTTCCTGTTCCGGCTGCATTCGATATAAGATCGGTAAAGATAGTTATAGTACTTGTTTCGATCATTTTCCGATGATACTAATTCCACCATGTCTAAACCCGCCGCGGATTTGCACTTAGGCTCGGGGCAACGCAGATTCAGGCATCCGGGGCCGTCATTGATGGAAGCAGTCAAGTAACTTTTCCAGCAATCTCCGCAAAAAGGATGGCCACACGACAGAGACAAAACGCTGCCGTTTTCGAAGCAGATCTTGCAATAAGTGTCCTGTCCAATTGAATTAGGGTTCTCCGCCACGGAGATGACCTCGCGGACTCCGTCATCGTCTGCTAGCCACTTTTCGACAACGGAGCTGAGGCTCCAGCTGTGTCGGAGCAACAGGGTACAGGCTCTGCCTCTCGAAACAGAGAGGACATTGCTTACTTCCGAGATGTCTTTTTCTTGGAGTTGCTTTATTTTCTCCTCGTTAAGAACTATGTAATCCTTATTATTGGAGTAAAGATAATCGTGATGGCCGGAATCCACCGCCTCCTCGTCCGTACCAACACCGTCGCCGTCGCTGTAATAGAAATCATCTTCCCAATACATAATAATTTAGGATCAGATCACAAATGTACTCAACTAAAACAAATCGAAAACAATTAATAAACAACAGAATCACATTAAAACTGCCCGATCTTGAGCCGTCCGCCCAAATCGCAGATTATTCAGAAGTGAACTTCGATCTTAACCCTAGGAAGAAGGCGAATAAATTAAAGTCGGAGTTCCTCAGTCTATAGGCTGACGATATAAACGCAAACAAAAAAACAAATATAATCAAATCTTATTATATAAAGTTGGGTATTACTCTCGCTATTAACTTTTTATTTTGTCATTTTTTTCTGCCCCACAACTTCTTAACTTCTTGCTATTAACTTTTTATTTTATCAATTTTGTCCGTTTTACTATTAATCTCTCTTTTTTTTTTTCTAAAACAAAATTATGGAGTAATATTATATTAATATACTTTTTTTACATTTCTTATCTCTCCATCATATCACTTCTACTTTATCTATAATTAATACTTCCCTTTAAAACTTATGCCCAAAAACAACTGCAAATTAATAGTGGGACAGAGGGAGTTCTTGTTTTATTAAGGGTATTAATTTTGAAGGATATTTGTTCTTTTTTATTAAAAAATGTATTACTCCCTCCGATTCGATTTTGATTTCCACTTTCAAAGTGACACGAGTTTTAATAAAAGTGTTGTTTATTAGTATTTGTGGATATAGAATAAAATTTTAAAAGAGATAAGGGTTGTTTATTAGTATTTGTGGGTATAAAAGTTGATAAAGTAGTGACATAAGTGTAAATAAATGATGTTTTTAAGGGGTAAGTTAAAAGGGGTAGTGTTTGTTTTTTGCTATTTTAGGTAAGTAGAAAACAAAAAAAAAACTTTCTTTTATGGTAATACGAATAATAAAAAATGAATCGGAGGGAGTAGTTGATATGAACCAATAACACTTTTTACTAGGTCCGAGATTTTCAGTACGATATAATACCATACCACAGGTTTTCGATACGGTAATTGTAAGCTCTTTCAAAATTTTCGGTATATACCAAAACTAGTGCATATCCCCGCGAATTTCGCGGACTGGAAAAAAATATTATTTTTATTTTTAAATAATAAATATAAATATTTTTTATTTTAAATATCTTGTAATTTCGATATAATATTAAACGTCAATTCAAATTATTTAAAAAAATTCAATTCCCTCCTAAACATTTCATGTATACATGTATGTTGAAAAAAAAATTAAAATATTTTAAAATTAAAAAAAAAATGCTAACTTTCAGTATCATAGTATTATACATAGTAAGATATTGTATATCATGGCAAAATTTTTTGGAAATAATGTGTTATTTCAGTGGCAATATCTTTTTTATAGTAAAATCTTGTAAAAAAAAAATTAATGTAATAATCTATTATTCATTGTAAGATATGGTATTGGATGGCAATATTATTTGAAAATCTTGTCATCTTTTACGTGACAATATCTTTTGTAAAATATTTCAATACTCTCTTGGAAAATTAGCATATATAACTATTTTTCAAAAATATTGATTCCAAAAATATCTATTATTGTATTATATATGGTAAGATATTGCATTTCATGGCAAGATTTTTTTGGGAATAATATGTTATTTCAGTGACAATAGTAAGATTTTGTCAAAAAATAAAATAAAATATTACAATCTATTATCCATGGTAAGATATGGTATTGGATGACAAGATTCTTTGGAAATCTTGTCATCTTTTACATGACAATATACTCCTAAAAAATTAGCACATATAAATATTTTGTAAAAATAAATTTCAAAAATATTTAAGTAAGAAAATCGTTGAACTGTTGAAAAAATATATGTTTTACATCTTAGAGGACATGGCGGCGGCGCCGAGACTGTTCAATGGAGGATGACAAAAACTAAAAAAAGAGGCGAGAAGAAAAAAACCTAAAACAAAAAAATACTATAAAAAATCAGTATCATATCTTCGGTTCAAGGCCGCGGTATCCGATGCGGTTTGAGGCGGCGGGAGTAGAGTAGCAAGACGGCGCCAGTTTGTAAACAATCTGATAAGAAAGGGATGATGAGAAAAGAATAGAGAGACGGTGGCGGTTCGGGACCTACGTTCCTTGGATTTATTCCTATTTTGCATATCTGTTTTCGACGCGCTCTCCGGAGTCCACGATAGATGCAACTACTTGAATCACTGGGTTAGAAGGAGAAGTCGCCTGAGATGGGTTCAGAGTAGGCACAACGATCAATCAAGTCGGAGCAACGACTACGTGTAAGCAATATTGGTGACGACGATGCCGGTTGTAATAGTGGAAGCGGCGGCGATGATGGCTGCAACGGGATAGAGAAACAGATGGCATATTTGAGAGAAATGGAACAGTGTGTGCGATACTCTTAATAAGAGATTCATAAAACCTAAATATAAAATGAATGATTTAGATTTAATTTTGTGAGATGAATGGTCGAGATCAAAGTTTAAACTAACTTTTAATGAGAGATCAACATTTCGAAATGAAGAGATTTGGGACATGCCACATCAGCCTAAAAATAAGGTGGTGTTGACAGATCATCTCGGAGAGGTTTGAAAATATATTATAATAAGATACCGAGAAAAATTAATATTTCAGCATTGTTCGATATTTTCAATAAAAATATGTAAAGGTATTTCAATATTTAGGGTATATCGTAAATTTGGTATGAAATGGTATACTAAAATTTTTGGTAAAGACCGTTATATACCAATACCGTTTAAAAATTTGGTATACCGAAATTTCAGTACGGTATCAGTAAGTAAATTTCACATACTAAAATTTTCGATACGACTTTCACAATTACTTTATCTTCGTGTTTTAGCGAGCGAGTTGTTTATTAGTATTTGAAAAGATAAAATAATTTTTAAGGTAGGACATGATAATCCAGATTGGATCCATCCAAATGGTTGTAGTCGTCTAACTAAAAACACTACAGCTCTTCAAATAATATATAATTTAATTGAACGAGCTGTATATTTCAAATAAAAAGAAAGCATGGATCTCTTAACACAAACTAAGATGCCTTCCCAGTTTCCAATAAGCTAATCATCTTCTCCGCGCTCAACAATTCAATAACAATGATTTCATTTGTAACAATTGCAACAAGATGGTGACGAGTGATATAGTTTCATAGTTGTTTAATGTGGATTCTTTGTAAAAAGATTGATACTATAATCAATCAGTGTCGGTATATAATAAACATATTCAGAATATTGATCAGCAGATATATGCATCTTTTCAAGAACGAATGAATCTAACCTGCTAAGAAACAATTAATTCTTCCGCTTTCTACTTCCTGCATTATCATCAACTTCACAAAGATTATCCTCCATAGCTCTCACCAGATTCTGGAAGTAGGTCCTCGTAACAGCAGTTAGGCACGTGAGCTTCGATTGAAAATCTGCGAAATCCTCACAACGGCTCTCTGCTTTAACGTACTTGTCCATCTCCATCTCTGCACAATGGTGCAGTCTCTCCAATGCAGACTCTGCCTCCCCCTGCAAATACTCGAAAAACGTCTTCTTCACAGCATCGTCCATGTAATATCCATACGCGTAAGTCCATTTCAAAACGCGCCTGCATTCCACAATCTGTTCCCACGCCTCTGACACATACTGCTCCAATACATTCACAGCCTCACCTTGCACTTTAGCCAGAAGTGGAGCGTGCTCCTTTTTCGCACGATTCATAGAAACCAGAGCAATGTCCCTGGAATTATGATTGGCAACCCATCTCTCGTAGTAATGCGAGTATTTTTCCAATTCGGCCCTCAAATTCTTTAAGTTTCTGTCCTGTTTCTTTACGCAAGCCGTAACATAAGCGTTGCACCTGTGGCCATACGATGTCCAGAGGGCGAGACACACCCAGCAGAACTCGTATCCACAGACTTTTTCACAGGTCATGTGGTTACATCCGGTGTTCTTTTCTATGGGGCGCTGACACTTGGGGCAGGGCTTGGTGTAAGCCGATATCCACGTACAGTTAGCGCTGTCGGATTTGTTCTTCTTGGTCCAATCCAGCACCGTCTGACAGTCGACAGGGCGGTGGCACTCCTCTGCGCAGTTCCAGCAGAATTTGTAGGAACAATCACACGTCACATCGTAGCTTTGGCAGCCTCCAGCAGAAAACTCGACCGCGAATTCGCATCCGGGGGCAGGACACCACTTCCTGTTCCGGCTGCATTCGATGTAAGATCGGTAAAGATAGTGATAGTACTTGTTGCGATCATTTTTCGATGATACTAACTCCACCATGTCTAAACCCGCTGCGGATTTGCATTTAGGCTCGGGGCAACGCAGACTCAAGCATCTAGGGCCGTCGTTGATGGAAGCAGTCAAGTAACTTTTCCAGCAATCTCCACAAAAAGGATGGCCACAGGGCATAGACAAAAGGCTGTCGTTTTCGACTATTTCGAAGCAGATATTACAGCAATTATTTGGTTCAGTCAATCGTGGGTTTTCCGCCACGAAGATGACCTCACGGACCCCGTCATCGTCGGCTAGCCAGTTTTCGACGACGGAGTTGAGGCTCCAAATGTGTCGGAGCAACAGGGTACAGGCTATGCCTCTGGAAACAGAGAGGACGTTGCATACTTCCGAGATAACTTCTTCTTGGAGTTGCTTTATTTTGTCTTCGGTAAGAATTACGTAGTCCTTCTTTGTGTTGATATAAGGATCATCGCCCGAATTCTTTTCCTCCTCCTCCTCTAATCCGACATCGAAATCTTCTTCTTCAGAATTCATGGCGGCGTTACAGATTATTTTGGATCAGCACCTACGAATAAGAAATACTGATTGATATACAAGGAATTGATATATTCAACAACAAAAAAGGAAACTAATCAATACTAGTATATGATGTACAAGGAAATAATTGATTACAAATTTTCTCAAATCTGATTAATTTTTTTTATTATTCTCGGATATCTAAAATATATCATATCTCTAATCCACAGAATTACGTAGGCAAAACAGCCGTCCAAATCCCGAAAATTCAGAAGTATCCTTCCTAACCCTAAGAAGAACTTGAATACATAAAAGTTTTAAGTTCCCCCGGCCCATGGGCTCTCGAAGATAAACACAAATCATAAACAAATAAAATCAAAATATATCTAAAGCCAAAAGAAATAGCCTAATAGTGAGGAGTTCCATTCTGCAACTAAGTGCATCCCAACGTTTTAAAAATTCATGATAAAAAGTATAAAAAATACACTTTAGCGTGAACTGTGTTTTTAATTAATAATATTCTAAATATTAATTAATTATACTTAAATAGTAATCAACAATGTCCCAAAATAGTAAACAATGATACCCAAATATTATTTTTAATTATATATTTCTAATTGAAAATATCAAAATTAAATTTAGAATTGAGTGAACGCTAGTATTTGTTTCTAACAGTCTATTTTAACTGCGTTTTGATGGCCTTCTTCATTTATCAAATGAAATAATCTGTTCAATTTTCTATATTTCACTTTGTGTTCTATAGGTTAGATTTTTAACACGTGGAATTTTAAAAAAGAATTCAACAAACAACCATAGCACTGGGTTCAAGTGTTAAAGATTCAACAGGTGAAATATCAAGTGAATACAATAAGTGGAACGGAGAAATCAATCTGTCATTTTAATGGGGAAACGGGTGCATAACTGATATTGTTATAGAGTTGAACATTAAAACACAAATATAATCAAAATATAATTAAAGCTAAATGTAATTGCCTAACATATGAACTTAAATACTCTACTATTATTAGGTATCCTGTGAAACTTGTTTATACTAATAACTAGATGAGTACCCCGCATTTTATGCGGGTTGTTCGTAAAATTAATTTAAAAATTTATATTTTATTAACACATCACATTATTTTATATTATAACATTAGTACAATCTATTTAAAAAATATGATTCGATCGAAATGAAATTAAAAAAAAAAAGCACCATAGATAATCTTAAAATTTTCCTTGAAAATTTTCACCCGTCAATTTGCAACACATAGAAAATAAATATAATACTGTCAACATAGAAGAAGAGAGAAATAAAGTAGAGTTTATATGAAAAAATATATCTTTAAAAATAAAGTAATTGTCAAATATTAGCAATTAGACATTTATGTGTGGACAAATAATCGAGGAACAACACTAAAATATTGTGAAAAGATAAAGACAAAGAATGAATGAGAAAAATTAATTATAGAGTTTAGAATAATAAAATTGCATATAATTAAGAGTCTTTCAGAAGAAAGATATATATATATTTAACTCAAGTTGTATATAATAAATATTTAAATTTTATAACAATTCATAGTTAGTTTAATTGGTAAACATAATACAAAATGCTCATAAAGTCCTTGGTTCAAAACCAACAAAAACCAATTTTTTTATTAAACTTCTTCTTATGAAAGGTCACAATGCCACATAAGTGACACATAGGATAAAGTGACGCACAATCATGTCACGTAAGACTTGACCGACACATCAACAAAAGAAACTACCTATTAGTATAATAGGGAATATTTCATATACTTATTGATATTATTATATATATTAATTGATAACATTTAATATTTTATACTGTAATTTCAATTTATAAGTTTAATATTATTAATAAATATATGTAATGGTATAAATTTATATTATAAAACTTATTTATAGGAGATTTTGTGCTACTTTTAATATATTGATACATAAAAAGTGGACATATTATGAGTGCCCACTGATGTGCTTTATATCATTTCAAGGTTGATTGCATTTTTTATTTCAAAATAATGATTCCATTGCAAAATGATCTTTTTATTTAAATATTTTTGGTTCAGTAGTGAATAACACTTCTGGTCATAAAAGAATTGCAATTTTGATTCAAAAGAATGGGGCAAATTTGTCGTTTTGGTTTTGAAAATTAATGAATTGAGCAAAAGAAAAAAAACACTACTTTCATTCATTCATATAAATAATGTTTTGCAATCATTCTCCTAATACAAAAGTGCAATATTTTTAGTTGTGTATATGTATAGTAATGTAGTGTTTGGCAAAGAAATAGTCAATCTAGAGATATGAATCTAGGAACTATTTTTGTGTTCATTTAAAGTTCGAATTGTTCATGGCAAAGAAATATCATTCTAGAGATATGAATCTAGGACCTATATTTGTAATTATTTAAAGTTCAAATTTGAACAATTCGTTGAGTGATTTGAAAGTGGTATTCGAATTTATTCGTTAGTCAATTCCAAATTTTAATTCCACCATCTATGTTTACAAATATAGTCTACGTTTTTAGTACCTTCACGATGTACTATTTCCATTGAATCCAATAAAATACTAGGTACGCTTTTGCTTAAAAAACTAAAAGAAATTCTACCCAATGAATAAAAAAAAAAAATACAGTGTTTTTCATTTCCAGTGTAAATGTGTAATTTGACAATTTAATGTAAATGGTGCTTGTAATTTTAATAAATTGTCTATTAAAACAATGTCAGTTACAAGATTGAAACTATATTAATTGTATCAAATATTTGACCAGGAGTATCATAAATCTGGGTCGATGGTATTATATTGTAATTGTTGTAGAAAACTTTGAACTCAAATTAATGATACTTCTAATAAAATTATCGATATATTCCTAATCAAATATTCGATATTTTAAAACAATTTCATAATAAATTTATTATGAACTATTTTCATATAAAATTTACTCATTGTTACATCGGTCGGAGTACGCTAGCAATCATCAAATCATAGCCTTATTCATAGGGTGCGATATGAAAATTCAGATTCGATCAGATCCAAATAGTTGTAGTCATCTACCAAACGACACTACAACTCTTAACATTTTGAATAGAACGAGGTTGTTTATTTCAAAGGAATTCATACTACAATTTGCTTACATAGCGTTCTAAAATTGTAGTTTCTACATTTAAAGTTCAAACAAAAATTCTACAACTCAGAGGTTACTTAAAAAAATAATTGTATTTTGGGGGCGATAACACGTGATTAATTACTTAGTGATTTCGTCTGAAGCAGAAATGATCCAACTATTGCCTCAACTATATTCCTTCCACATTTCCATAGTCATTTTTCGTGTGCAATAAAAATATAAAAATATTTAGTATACAACATTTGTCAAATAGAAAGGTGAGGAGAATATGAAAGGGAGGGAATCAGAAAGTGGGGAGGCTTGTAAAGCGTGGCACAAACCACCGATCTCTTTTGTCAAATTAAATGTTTTTTTTTCCTTCAAGATACATCTCAGATGGAAATAGGGATGATTATACATGATGATTCTGGTAAATTAATATATGCAAGACCAAGGTTGTCACGCAAAGACCTTCTAATGCTTTAATGCTTTAAACGCCTAGTTGCATTGATAGTTATCTTCAGTCTAAATTCTGTATTGATATACCCACTGTAATTGATAGCAGTGACAGTTACATTTGTAGGTGTATTTTTTAGAAACGTAAAACTAGTAATGAACCCGCGATCTCGATGCAACTCAAAAATACAAGTTGTTGTGGTTTCAATGCGAAAATTGTAAAAACATCATGCATATTAAATAACATAATATCATAGGCAATTAGTAATCCATTTAGTATAGCACATGAGACATAGTGAGAAACATTAAAGCTTGTCATTATATATTTCTTAATTTAAAATGATCAATAACAATATTAAGTTTCTAATTCATGCAAAAATCATCGATCATGTTGAGCCCGATCACCCATGGCACAATTCATTCTCTGGTTCCTTGCATCCCGCAATTTCTTTGAGAAGATAACTTATTTGTGTCAAAAATTGCCCTAAATATTTTTTAGTTTTGAGTTAAGTAAATAGCTGGGTTTTTACTTATTCCAATGTGCTTATTATATAAAACCTAACACTAGCTTTATTTTAAAGAAGATTCTGCGGCGCAGATCTTTTTTCACTAAAGCAACGGTTATGATCGCTTCTTTCTCCAGAGAAGCGCACAAAAGCGTGCGCAGCTGGTAACAAGTAATTACGCCTCGCTTTGAGCGCTAAAGTGCTCGCTTTTAAAACAATAACTAAGAGTGAGAATAGAAAGAGAGTAAAGCTCCATTGGAGAGAAAGAAGCTAATCTTCTTCTGGTTCCTCGTCCTTCATACTCAGCAATTCAATCTCAATAAACAATATCAATGATTTGATTTCCAATATGGCGATAAGTGTTATTGTTTTATAAACAAAAAAACCGAATTAAATATGCAAGAGAATATTAAAACTTAGATATATACCAGGACAACTCAATGCTTCACTTGATCATCATCAAGTTCACAAAGATTATTCTCCATAGCTCTCACCAGATTCTGAAAGTAGGTCATCGTAACAGCAGTTAGGCACGTGAGCTTCGATCGAAAATCTGCGAAATCCTCGCAACGACTCTCTGCTTTAACGTACTTTTCCATCTCCATCTCTGCACAATGGTGCAGTCTCTCCAATGCAGACTCTGCCTCCCCTTGCAAATACTCGAAAAACGTCTTCTTCACAGCATCGTCCATGTAATATCCATACGCGTAAGTCCATTTCAAAACGCGCCTACATTCCACAATCTGTTCCCATGCCTCCGACACACACTGCTCCACCAAGTTTAACCCATCACCATGAACTAAAAATAAAAGCGGAACGTGCTCCTTTTTTGCACGATTCATAGAAACCAGAGCAATGTCTTTGGATTTATGATTGGCAGCCCATCTCTCGTAGTAATGCGAGTATTTTTCCAATTCAGCCCTCAGATTCTTTATCTTGTTCTCCAATCCTCCGTTATTGTAAGCGTTGCACCTATGCCCTTCGTATGATATCCATGGCCCGAGACAAAACCAGCAGAAATGGTATCCACAGGGCTTTCCACAGGTCATGTGGTTGCAGCCCGTGTTTTTTTCGATTGGCCGCAAACACTTGGGGCAGGGCTTGGTGTAAGCCGAAATCCATGTGAAGTTAGCTCCGTCGGATTTGTTCTTCTTCGTCCAATTCAGCACCGTCTGACAGTCGACTGGGCGGTGGCACTCCTCCGTGCAGTTCCAGCAGAATTTGTACGAACAATCACACGTCACATCGTAGCTTTCGCACCCTCCGGCGGAAAACTCGACGGCGTATTCGCATCCAGGGGCGGGGCACCACTTCCTGTTCAGGCTACATTCGATATAAGATCGGTAAAGATAGTAGTAATACTTGTTTCGATCATTCTCCGATGATACTAATTCCACCATATCCAAACTGGCTGCGGTTTTGCATTTAGGCTCGGGGCATCCGAGAGTCAAGCATCCAGCGCCGTCGTTGATGGCAGAAGCGAGGTAATTCCTCCAGCAATCTGCACAAAAAGGATGGCCGCAGGGCAGGGACAAAACGTCGCCGTATTCGACTCCTTCCAAGCAGATCTTGCAGTAATTATCCGATCCAATCGATTTAGGGCTTTCCGCTACCGCGTCATCGCCGGCGAGCCACTTTTCAACGACGGCGCTGACGCTCCATTTGTGCCGGAGCAACAAGGTGCAGGCTATGCCTCTCGAAACAGAGAGGACGTTGGAAGCTTCTGATATGTCTTCTTCCTGGAGTTGCCTTATCTTGTCTTCTTTTAGAATTACGTAGTCCTTCTCCGTATTCCAATAAGGATCACGACGGACGGAATCCTCCTCGGCGTCCTCTATCACGACATCTCCACCGTCGCTACTATAGTAATAATCTTCATCAGAATCCATGACGCTGGACATAATTTAGGACCAACAATTAATCAATAAAGTTAATATCTTACAGGTACAGAGGATTGAAATTCATGGTGGTCCTACAGATACAGAGGATTGATTTAAATACTTCATGGCAGTGTATATCGAACAAGGGATATATATATATAGTGTATAATTAGGGTTTTGGTGAAGATTCAGTCGAACCTAAAATGTATATCTTCCAATCCCGATTACTGTGTTCCCGGATGACTTCGAACTGCACACTGCAACTCTTTTAAAAAAGCCACTTGGCAAGTATCGATATTAAAGATAGGGCGGGACTATTCACCCACACAAAAATACTTTGTCCACCCATCTTTTATTTTAGAAAAAATATTATTAATATAAAATACTAAAATACCCTTATATAGTAAAATAAACATTATTTATTAAATACTCTTGCTTTTTAAACCCACATAAAATTTCAAAACCACACATAAACATACATTGCTCACTATTTTTTTGTCTACACAAGAACTTTTTCACAAATAGTTAAACCATTAATATAATAAAAAAATATAATTCGATAAATACAAATAATATTAATATTTTTCTTCTATAAATTCATTTACAGGTGTAAGGAAATTAAATAGATCTTCTTCATGTGGTCAGGGAGGGGGTGAGGGTGTGAGGCTGGAAACGCTGGAAAAAAAATTGAAAGAAAGGGGGATATAATGAATGGTGGTTTTGAGTTGGAATTTGGTTTCAACGTTCCTTTTCTTTTTTTGGTGAGGGGAGAGGGTTAACTTACGAAAATGAGGGCGGTGTTTGCAATTTTTTTAAATTTAAATTATAAATTGAATTGGTGTGTGTATATATTTAGTTGAGTGGTGTAAATGATAATTAGGGTTATAGTTGTAAATTGAAAGGAGGTGTACTAAGAAAAAATAAAATATAGCTAAAATATATGTTGGGTTAATTTAGAAGTGTGTATACTAAGAAAATTTGTGGGTGTAATTAGCCGCACCCTATAAAAATATGTTGAATATATATATATATATACATCCCTCTATTTTGTGGCATAAATGATTTCAATTATATTAAATAATAGTTACTAAATATTTTTGTGAATGATCAATGTATAAAAATAATTTGATATATAGTTAGTAGAAGTTTATTTTTTATAGAATTTATTAAAATAAATAATTATTAATCTAAAAAATAAATAAGACAACTCTTTAATTTTTTGCAGAGTATAGAGTGAAGCGTATTAATTATTTTCACTAAAATTTTACATGTCTTTAAAATATATTTTATTAAAATATTGATAAATATTTATTTATAAAATATACTGGATATATTTTTTAATATAATTTATAATAAATATTGAGAAATAATATAAAAATATGTTGAATACATATTTGAAATATATATAATGATAAATCATGTATTTTGTAGTATAATATATATATATATATATATATATATATAATAACGCTTTTTGGTATATATCTTTGATATATATTTTATTATAAATATTGATAAATAATTATTTAAAAAATATTTTTTTAAAATATTATTTGTAATAAATATTGAGAAATACTATAAAAATATGTTGAATATATATTTGAAATTTATATTATGACAAATCCCTCTATTTTGCAGTATAAAATATATTTCTAATATATAAAAATAGTTATTAAATATTTATGTGAATGATCAATGTATATAAATAATTCGATATATAATTTGTAGAATTGATTAATATAAATATTTATTAATCTGAATAAAGAAAAGGAGTAATACCACTCTTTAATTTTTGGCTAAGTATATATTGAAAATGGTTTGCACATGAATCATTTAAGGTGTATTAGTTGTTTTTCACTAAAGGGTATTAGTTGTTTTCACTAAAGGGTATTAGTTGTTTTCACTAAAAGGAATTAGTTATTTTCACTGAGGAGAATTAGTTCTGAAGGGTATTAGTTCACTAAAGGATATTTGTTGAAGGGTACAAAGATTATTAGTTGTTTAACTAAAGGGTATTAGTTGATCACACTTAAGGGTATTAGTGGTTATACTAAAAAGTATTACAAAGTGGTTTATGTATGAACCAATTTCACTCTATACATACTCTTAATTTTTTTATTTTTTTTAGAAGTAAGAGATTATCTTGATTAATTACTTCGAAGATAGTAGACATGTAAAAATTAATATATCAATATATTTTATTGGGTAAACCACCAAACACATATGAACATTAAACAATTAAAGGGTATTAGTGGTTATACTGAAAGGTATTGCAAAGTGGTTTATATATGAACCAATTTCACTCAATACATACTCTTAATATTTTGTAAAAGAGAGATTATCTAGATTAATTACTTCGGAGAAACAATCAGGTGGCTTAGCCCACCTGGCCTCCGGGTTCCATCACTCTAGTGAGTGACATGGGTTTGATTCCTTCTGGGTACGAATTATGGGAGTTATAAGGAGGGCTTGGAGATTTCTTGGTGTTTTTGAGGACTTGGTGAACTAATCTAACTACTAACAACTAACATTTACCGATCAAAAAAAATTACTTCGGAGAAACATTATAGTAGACATATAATAATTAATATATCAATATATTTTATTGGGAAATTTACCAAGTACTTATGAGTATATCTATCATATTATAATAAGAATGGGAGATGTCTTTGGCTTATTTAATTAATATACAAACAATGTATAAGTTAATGCACTTTGTCGTCTACAAAGCAAGGAAGGAGTAAGATCTTCAACGAACTCTATATTCCTCAATATTCTTGCCTATAAATTCAAGATAATTTCATGGGATAATAATATGAACAATGCATTCCAATTAAAGACAGAGCAAAACTCTGTATGGACTGACGCAACACAGGAATTGATAGAAATTGAGGTTTGGAACCTCAAATCTAGATTAAATGTGGAGGATACATAATAATGTTAGGAGTATGTATAGAGTGAAATTGGTTTATATATGAATCAATGAAGGATGTTAGTTGTTTTCACTGAAGGGTATTAGTTGTTTTTACTAAAGAGTATTACTGGTTTACACTGAAGAGTTTTAGTTCATTTTCACTGAACAACTAAGACTCTTTAGTGTAAACCAGTAATACTCTTCAGTAAATACAACTAATACTCTTCAATTAAAACAACTAATACCCTTAAGTGATTTATGTATAAACCAGTTTTACTTTATACTTTGTCTAATGTTAGTTATTTATTTATAAAAATATATTATACATTCTTAAATTGCATAATTATTTTAACGCATGCATTTATCTCAATATTATAAAAATAAAACTTAAAAAATTAAGATGTACGATTAATCGTATGAAAAAGAAGACTTCATATATGAATTTTTCTAATTGAAAAAAATAATGAAAAGACTTCATTGATAATTTTACAAATATTTTGTTCAAACCTACATTTGAAGAATATTGTGGACGATCTGAATTATTTGAAGGACAGAGTCATACTTGCACCTACACTAGAATAATTTGAAGTGTTGTGTGTCGAATCATGATTTGAATTTGCAAGTTGAGATGGCATATTCCTGAAGAATCAATTTTCAGTCACAACCAGTCACACGTGAATGTTTTTAAAGTCACAAGTCACACTAAATTTGAAGATTTTGATATGTGGTGACTGATGATGAATGTTCGTCGAAAATGGGGGAAAATGTGATTTTTAGAGAGATATTTTGAAATCTATAGTCTTTTCAATTTTATTTTATTTCCTGTTAATATGAATTCGTAGCTATTACCAAAATTTCTTAGTGCGTGAGTCCTAAAAAAATTATATGGTGAAATACAAATAATATTAAGATTGTCTCATAAATAAAATATACTTCCCCCGTCCTCAAATACTCTTCACAATTACTTTTTCTCGTATTTTAGCGAGTGAGTTGTTTATTAGTATTTGAAATGATAAAATAATTTTAAAAAGAAATAATTGCCCTCTAGTACACAAATTCAACTATTTTTCCCTTCTCATTCAAATCACAAATTGAGTTTATATTAGATACAATTCATTTAATTCAACTACATTTGATACTCTCTCTCCTCCTCTATTCTCTTTCATACTTTAATTCAAATCCTCTCCCTCTCTCCTCCATTATTTCTGCCATCACTCTCTCCCCTCTCATACCAGACGTTTCTCTCTCCCCTCTCCTTCTCTAAAAAAAGGTCCCACCTCCCTCTCTCTCTCTCGAATTTGCTGCCTCGTAAGGGAAAGACGGTGGCTCTCTCGAATTTGCTGCCCCATAAGGAGAAGACGGTGGCTCACTCTCTCTTTCAAGTATAGAGACGGAGGAGGGCGCCATCGCCACCACTGAGGGGAGATGTCGAGAAATAGCCGTCGTGATTCACCACCACCGTACCCCGCCGCTAAAGGGAGTCATAGAGCAATAGCCGCCGCGATTCACCACCACCACCGTGGATTGCCGTTGGATACACTCTGAAAAGGGGGGTGGAGCTCCGAATAGGTGTCAGAAGCGTTGGGGTTTGATTTCCGGCGGGAGGAGGAGAAGAACCCAGCGGAAAAGCTGTCGCCGGAGATGGTGGAGAGGCTAGGGTAATTTTCAGAGGATTCCGAGTTTGTGGAGGTTGATCCAACTGGAAGGGTAATTTCACTCTCATTGAATTTTTCTGCACTCGATTTCAATTTTTAGGTCAATTCATTTCATATTTGGAATTTTAATTTTGTTTGATTTTTTTTAATTCTGATTTTGCAGTACAATGAGATTCAATCTTGCTTTAATTTTTGGGTATTTCTTTGATTTTACCTCCATTAATTCCTTCTATCTATTTGCCAAAATCCTCTCCTTTCTGATATCTCTGCATTATCTTTCTTGGATCTACAAAAGAAAAGGGGTGAACCCCATTTGAATGCGTGTGTGTTTCTGCAGAGAAGAGTGTTTAAGTTTCAGTCTTGAACCTTGCTTTATTTGGAAAAGGCCATGGCAATTTAGCAGCTTTTCTTCTGTGGTGAATTCTTGAAAGCTCAGTGGGAAGGCTTTTCAAGGAGAAGAACCATGATACTATTACAGATGGGGATTTGCTAAGAGAAACGATGGAGGGCGTCAGAATTATCAACTCAGTTCAATTAGAGAAGTATTAACTTTGAGCACAGACAATTTGGGGTTTTTTTTTATATTTGTTGGTTGCTTTGATCTTCTTTGAGAGACAAATATTTGATTTTGGCTTTGATTCTTTTCTTTCAGAAAGACAGTAGAAATGTTGGTGTCGCGGTCCACCGGAGCCGTCAATCTAAGAGAAGAATGAATTATTTTTGCAGGGATCTTTTTTTTTTTAGAAAGAGTTAGGATTTGTTTGTGGGAGTTTGCACTTTTGTGGCTATGATTTTGAATATTGTGATATCCCTTATGAAGTTTTGTAGTTGACTATTCATGAAAGAGGGTTGAAAGTGATGATATGTTGATTGCTTTTGATTTGCTTCAATTCTTGCTTCATTTTGCTTTGCATTTGCTTCGATTTTTTGCTTCAAAATGGTATAAAGAATAATCATTATAGTGCACTGAATATAACTATAGTATACACAATAACAGTTATAGTGCACTAAATATAACTATAGTATACATAATTACTGTTATAATATATTAGATATAACTATAGTATAATGAAAAATTGTATAGTATATTAAATATAACTATAGTATAAAGAATAAAGGTGTAGTATATTAAAAATAACGGAGTATACTCAACATATCAATGGTATATAAAGTTACACTATAGTACACTAAAAAAGGGTGTAGTATAGAAAATCGATAAAATTGTTGCACTTGTCAAATCAATGTCAGTGAACAGTGTAAAATATCAGTGAACAGTGTACTGCCAGTAAACTGTTCACGAATTTACACCCAACTACAATGTATTGCTTGAAAAATGAAAAAACAATTATTACCTCTAAGCAATAAAACCCTCTATAATGTACCTCTAGGTAGCCACCCCTTTTAAAAAATAGGTATGATAGATCTATCTCTACTCTATTATATGTCTCATTAAAAATTATTTTATCATTTTAAATACTAATAAAAAAAATTCGTTCGCTAAAACACAAGAAAAATAATAACTATGTAAAGTCTTTGGGGACAAAGGGAGTAATATTTGTTACACTTTGTTTTCACAAAGGTTTCTCAACATCTTCTAAATGTTCTCTCTAAAAAAAATTAACCTTCAAATAAAAGAATAATAATATTATATATTTGAAATGATAAATACTTTAATATAAATATTAATAAACACTTTTAAATCTAAACAAATAGAATGCGATATAAATTGAAGATCCATAAATTAATTGTACAATTATGATCATGCATTGCATGGGTTCAATTACTAGTAAAAATTAAATAACTAATCAAATTTAAAATTCAAATTTTAAATGAATATAAATATTCCTAGTTCGAGGTAAGTCTGATTTGAAAATGGAAAAATATAAAATTTTAAGATGGCAAAGTATAGAGTGAAAACGGTTCATATATGAATTATTGAAAAATATTAGTTGTTTCCACGAGTTTAAATTACAAATTATCTCATAACTGTATGACAAAATAGATTTGGTCCAAAAATTAATTTTTTTTATAAGATTTAGTCTCAATTTGGTGATTTTTGGCAAGGGTGCTGATGTGGCATTTATATCTGCTACTTATATTTTATTATTTCTTTTCTTTTATAATTTTATTACACAACATGTATATTTTAAAAAATCATAAAAGGAAAGGAGAAATCAAATATATAATACATATGGACGTCACATCAACACCCTTGTCATAATCCTCAATTTCAGCCTTCAAAATGATGTTGTATTGACTTTTCTGGCCGGTTTGGGACCAAAATTGAACCTTGTTAGAAAATTTGGGACTAAATGTGATAAAAAGTTAATTTTGAGACTAAATCTATTTTGTCAAAAAAGTTATGGGACGATTTTAAATTTAAACTCTTGTTTTCACTAAAGGTATTAGTTGTTTTAACTGAAGAGTATTAGTTGTGTTAGGATATAGATTAGATGTTTTGAAGATGTTAAAACAAGAACTTGTAATAGGACTAGCTGAACCTGTTAGTCAACTACATATTAGTCTTGGTCTAGAATAGGTCTTTGGTTAAGGGGGAAGAAATCTGTGCAGACCAGATGAGGTGACCAGATGAGATGTCCAGACCAGAGCAGAAGAGTCACCAGAGCAGATGAGGTACAGAGGAGTCTGATCAGAGGAGGTGACCAGAGGAGTCTGATCAGAGGAGGTGACCAGATGAGAGGTGACCAGAGGAGTCTGATCAGAGGAGGTGACCAGATGAGGTATGGACCAGATGAGCTCTGACCAGAGGAGCCTGACCAGAGGAGTCTGCCTGAAGACCTCTCCCAGATGAGGTTCAGAGCAGAAGTGTTACCTGACCAGACCAGACCAGACAAGAAGACCCCAGACCAGAAGAGTCCTGACCAGATGAGGGAGACGGATTAGTTCACCCACTTAGAGGCTGCATGTAATCTGGAGACAAGGAGATTTTGGAGATCATGATGGAGAATAAGGTAATCTGGAGAGTCAACTGATGGAGGATTTGATTGATTGCTTGATTGAAAGTCAACTAATCAATCATATAATCAATCTTTGATTGATTATATCCCTCCAATTATGGTTGTTTGAATTTCTAGCTTCCAACGGCTGGTTAATCCTACAACTATAAATAGGAGTGCTTGGATGAGTTCATCATAGACAAGAGTCGGGCGAGAGCACACAAGACACACGAACTCTTCCACTTACTCACCTTGTTCATTCAAGTTTATATACTCATTAGGAGTTTTTAGTTGGATCTTATAATCAACCTATTCACCTTGAAAGGTTGTTGTAAGCAAGTTGTACGAAGGAGCTGGTACTTCCAAATTCCAGTGAGTAAGTAAGTTGGTTGGTGAGAGAAAGTCCCCTTTGGAGAAAGGGAGAGTGGACGTAGGACAAGTTGGTCCGAACCACTATAAATTCTGGTGTTCTTCATTTTCTGCACTTAAGTTTCTGCATTTTCTTTTAGCATTTCTTTAAAGGGTTTTCATTAAAAATATTTTAAAACGCTTTCCGCTGGATAATCCTTTTTGGGACCAACAAATTGTTTACTGAAAATAAACTTAGACTCTTCAGTTAAAACAACTAATACTCTTCAATTAAAATAACTAGTAATCTTTAGTGAAAACAACTAATATCCTTAATGATTCATGTATAAACCAATTTGATTCTATTCATGCTCTTTTTAAATTTATATCTCTAGATTTACTCTATCTTTGTGAAATCCTATATCAACACAAGTCTCAAGTGGGCCAGAATAATACGTCCATCGAACATTTTAATGACTAAAGAGTTGTAATATTTTACACTAAAAAGTAAAATGTATTGCAAAGTGATTTATGTACAAACTAGATTCACTCTATACATACTCTATTAAAAAATCAACAATTCCAGTTCTGATCCGGCGATTAAAAAAAATTGAGATGCTTAATCGGAACCTAATCGGCGATAATAAATACAATTTTGGTTTCAATTCCGAACAGGTGGTTTTAATCGCCGATTTGGATTTTGAAAATTCGTAACCGCTCTACATAAGGTTTCGTTTTTTATTTATATAAATGATATTAGCTTTCACAAAACAATATTAGTTGCATTTATTAAATAATATTTTTTTATTTTCACTTAATTAGCAATGTTTGATTATTTCTTGTAGCAAAGGGGGGGCCCCACCCCCTGGCCTGACAGGATTGGGTGGAGGAAGTAAATCATGGTGACTCAGCGGCCCATTAGGTGGGAGGACTAGTGTCTGGTGCCCACAAGGAGCTATCCCTCACATTGGAGGGATAAAACTCCCACACTGCGGCTGTCAGGGCTCGATCCTGCGTCCTTATAGCAATCTGCCACCTAGGAACCAACTGAGCTACGCCCATGAAACATTAGTTATGGTATACTTTGAAACTCTTCGGCAAAATAAAACAATGATTTTGAGTGATTTTGGTAATAAATGATTCTAAAAAATGATTTTAAGTGATTTTGATAATAAAATTAAAAGTGTGGAGTGTTCTGAATTAAATAGATTTTTAAAATGGGAAGTGCTTAAAAAAATCACTTAATTAATAGTAGTTTACAAAATTATTCAAAAATATCACCTTAAGAATCAATTCTTAAAATCGAAAAGTAGATTTTTGCCGCTTCTCTAAAATAGATTCTAAGTTATTGCAAAACGTATATTTGAAAATATCCTATCCGTAATAAAATTCGGTTATTTTAAAATTTGTGTATTCGTGTTCATACCGAAATTCCGGTATGGTACGGAAATTTTATTTTTCAGTACGAATCGGAGCGGATTTTCGGTTACAAATGGACCGGATCGGATCGGATCGGAATGGAGCGGAAAAATGGAATTTTACCCTTTTTTTATCATTCTCTTCTTTTTATAATCAACTTTAAAAAAAAAATTGATGTATGCACACTCACACGAATACTATACAACTTCAACCACAATCAAACATATATCATTACAAGCTCGAATATAACATATTATATGATAATGGATGGTTAAAAATTAACGCAAATCACCATCAATAGAGTATTTAAAATATAGTATATAAAATGATAAAGTATAGAGTGAAAATGGTTCATACATAAACCATTAAAGGGTATTAGTTGTTTTCACTAAAGATTAGTTGTTCTCGCTGAAGAATGTTAGTTATTTACTGAAAATAAACTAAGACTCTTCAGTGAAAACAACTAATACTCTTAAGTAAAAACAACTAGTACCCTTTAGTGAAAAAAACTAATGTTTTTCAATGATTCATGATGAATCAATTTCACTCTATACATACTCAAATAAAATATATATTTGAAAATTTCTCTTGAAATATCTTGTGAATGAAAAGTGCAATATTAAAATCACATTGATCGTAATTCCTAACACAGGGTACACCATATCCAAGTTTTTGTAAGAAATGAATATTCATGAAAAATGAAATTAAAAGAATAAAAATTGAATTTTAAATCATTTTGACACTACAAAAAAAATACTGTTTTGCGACGGAATTAGCGACGGAAAATCCGTCGCAAACAGTGTTTTGCGACGGTATCTGCGACGGACACGTATCCGTCCCTAAAACAGCCGTAGCTAATTTTTGCGACGGATTTCGCCTTCCGTCGCAAATTAACGACGGACAAATCCGTCGCAAAATCGGCGGGTCAGACCCGGCCGGGTCACACAGAATTTGCGACGGACAGTATTCAGTCGCAAATATTTCGGGTCAGACCCGTTCGGGTCAACAACATTTGCGACGGCCACATTCCGTCGCAAATGTTTATATATATTTTTTTTTATTTTTTTCTGTTATAATTTGTGACGGGTTGTTTTCCGTCGCAAAATTCAAGATTTGCTACGGAATTTGGCCGTCGCAAATTACCGAGCCTATACAAAAAAAAAAAGTGGCTCGCGTGGTTCGAGCCCGGGCACCCGAGGCGGCCGGGGTGGGCGCGGACCACTGGGCCAACCGGCCCATCCCTTTTTATATGCGGCCCACCTTCTATATTAGTCTTATTAGGCCTTGAACAATTAATCCATTTTTTGCGTCCAAGGGGAATCGAACACGGGACCTCTTGTGCAAGAGGAGGGGGCGCGCGCCACTAGGGCACAAGCTACTTTCGTTTATTTTTATGCAATTAATTGTATATGTATTCAAATTAAGTCATTTTTTTTTATAATTCA
Organism: Ballota nigra; assembly: GCA_947034835.1. NCBI lineage: Eukaryota > Viridiplantae > Streptophyta > Magnoliopsida > Lamiales > Lamiaceae > Ballota > Ballota nigra. The sequence continues at coordinate 60,101,700 of OX344725.1, forward strand.
CCAAATTAATTTCTTTTCGTATCTAAGTTGTTTATTAAAATAGTTTGCCCAACTATTTTTTTTATTTTGTAAAATTATTTATTTCGACTCCCGCTTAAATTTATAATTCGTTCATTTGTACGCAATTAATTGTATATATATCCAAATTGACTCGTTTTTTTTTCTACAATTCACCAAATTAATTCATTTTCATTTCTAACTTGTTTTTATAAATATTGGGGCCATTTAATTTTTATTATTTCTGTAAAATTATTTATTTCGACTCCCGCTTAAATTTATAATTCGTTCATTTGTACGCAATTAATTGTATATATATCCAAATTGACTCGTTTTTTTTTCTACAATTCACCAAATTAATTCATTTTCGTTTCTAACTTGTTTTTATAAATATTGGGGCCATTTAATTTTTATTATTTCTGTAAAATTATTTATTTCGACTCCCGCTTAAATTTATAATTCGTTCATTTGTACGCAATTAATTGTATATGTATCCAAATTGACTCGTTTTTTTTCTACAATTCACCAAATTAATTCATTTTCGTTTCTAACTTATTTTTATAAATATTGAGGCCATTTAATTTTTATTATTTCTGTAAAATTATTTATTTCGACTCCCGCTTAAATTTATAATTCGTTCATTTGTACGCAATTAATTGTATATGTATCCAAATTGACTCTTTTTTTTTTCAAAATTCACCAAATTAATTCATCTAAGATCATGTATATGTTTGCTACAAGTAATTATGCTAATTAACACTGAATTAGTAATATCTTTGTTGAAATACTATTTGTAGCATCATTCCCGGTCACAAGGTTTCCGCCATTATTACAGAGATATTGAGGGATAATCTAGAGGAGAACGCAATGAAGTTCAAACTCGTCTCGTCGCAGCGGAAGCAGTACTACTTGGATGAGTTTCGGGTATATATATGCAAATATTTTTAACCAACTAATTGTTTATAAATATTTGCATATATATACCCAAAACCCATCCAAGTATTACTGCTTCCGCTGCGACGAGACGAGTTTGAACTTCATTGCGTTCTACTCTAAATTATCCCTCATTATCTCTGTAATAATGGCGGAAACCTTGTAACCGGGAATGTCTTTACCAAAAATTGTTCAAAAAACATAAATAAATTGTTCAAAAAACATAAATAAATAGTTCAAAAAACATAAATAAATTGTTCTTCATCAGAATGATGGTTCACTGTTCCAGTGATCCACCAAACCATCCCATATCGATCGTCCGTCTGGTGCTCGACCCAACTCCACCCGATCCCCACGCTCCCACCGCTTCTTCAGGCCGTAGATAATATCTTTGTACCGTTCTTGCGCTTTCGCACAGAACAATTGGTACATAATACTATCGTTGGCAGGGTCCCAAACGCACCGCCTCTGCAAATAAATTAAAAATAGAATATTAACGAATAAATTAAAAAATTAAAAGTTAAATTAAAATCATAATAAATAAATTTTTTATACCTTGAAGTCATCAAAGTACTCCATCCTCTTTTGCTCGGACACTTGACTCCACGAGTGGGCACCATACTCAAATTGTCCCATCCTAATGATTTGTGAGACGATTAAGCTAGTCTCATGGGCTGGAAGCAGTCTGTGACAACAAAATTAAAAAATCAAGTTAATTATATTAATATATATATAATTAAAAGTATACATAATTCATTAAAAAATACTTACTTGTTGTCGACTATGATGACAGTGAGAAAATTATCTTGACCTGGGTTCATCTGTAATAATGATAAATTCAACTAATTCAATTATAAACTTAACAAAAATTAAACATGCTTTAAAATTAAATTAAAATTCGATCTACTAATTAAATTAGATCAACTAATTCAACTAAAATCAATTCATTTCTAATATAATTCAAACAATTCAACTAATTCAATTATAAACTTAACAAAAATTAAACATGCTTTAAAATTAAATTAAAATTCGATCTACTAATTAAATTAGATCAACTAATTCAACTAAAATCAATTCATTTCTAATATAATTCAAACAATTCAACTAATTCAATTCTAAACTTAACAAAAATTAATTATGCTTTAAAATTAAATTAAAATTCAATCAACTAATTAAATTCGATCAACTAATTCAACTAAAATCAATTCATTTCTAATATAATTCAAACAATTCAACTAATTCAATTATAAACTTAACAAAAAATAATTATGCTTTAAAATTAAATTAAAATTCAATCAACTAATTAAATTCGATCAACTAATTCAACTAAAATCAATTCATTTCTAATATAATTCAAACAATTCAACTAATTCAATTATAAACTTAACAAAAATTAATTATGCTTTAAAATTAAATTAAAATTCAATCAACTAATTAAATTCGATCAACTAATTCAACTAAAATCAATTCATTTCTAATATAATTCAAACAATTCAACTAATTCAATTATAAACTTAACAAAAATTAATTATGCTTTAAAATTAAAATTCAATCAACTAATTAAATTCGATCAACTAATTCAACTAAAATCAATTTATTTCTAATATAATTCAAACAATTCAACTAATTCAATTCTAAACTTAATTAACAAAAATTTAAAAATGATTTAAATTAAAATTCGATAAACTAATTCAACTAAAATCAATTCATTACTAATATAATTCAAACAATTCAACTAAAATCAATTCTCTAAACATGCTTTAAAATTAAATTTTAAACGGTAAAAATGAAGAAAACTTACGGTTTATTTGTAGAAAATGTCGAAACGAGAACTCGGTGGGGACTGACGCCTTCCTTTTCCCGACTTCTCCTTCCTTTTCCTTTCGTTTTCCTCCTCTTCTTCTTTTTTCTCGCAGGATCCGTCTGCTTCGCGAGGAAAGTATTTATAATTGTAAAAAAATTTGCGACGGACGCCTATCCGTCGCAAATTTCGCCTGTCAAAGATAAAACGACGTCGTTTTTACTGATTTGCGACGGTTTTTCCGTCGCAAATCAGTCAACGCACCGTTACCCGAGAAGACGCGTAAAAACGGTTCGTATTTGCGACGGAAATTCCGTCGCAAATCAGTCAAAGGACCGTTTCCCGAAAGGTCGCGGATATAAATGTAAGATTTGCGACGGCTTTGGTCCGTCGCAAATACAAATTTAAAAATTGCGACGGCAAATTCCGTCGCAAATCAGTCAAACGGGTCGCTTCATGAACGGTCACCTTTAAACGGGTATATTTTGCGACGGAATGGACCGTCGCAAATTCAAAGTTGAAATTTGCGACGACCTTTCCGTCGCAAATGTAGCCGGTTCAAGACGAAGTCGGTGGGCCCTAGTGTTTGCGACGACGTATCCGTCGCAAATTACTATCATTTGCGACGGACTTCCTTAGTCGTCGCAAATTGACATTTTTTGCGACGACTTACATAAATCCGTCGCAAATTCACTGTATTTGCGACGGATATTATTGCCGTCGCAAACTTGCCGTCGCTAATCTCCGTCTTTTTTGTAGTGTGATATACACCTAAACATAAGTTAATGTTTTAAGAATTTAATAAGATAAATAATATAGTTCTTGTATTTTGAAAAGGAGGAGAAATTATGATATTGTATAGTTGTACTTGAATTAATAACATAATAATAATGTTTGATAAATAAATAAAAATTAATACATATTTAATTCGGTTATTCGCTTCGGTTCGGTTCAGTACGATTCGGTACGGTCACATTTGATTTTTCGGTACGGATTATTTGGTAATATTCATATCCGTACCAAAAAAATATTCGGTTCGGTTTCGGTACGGTTAAAGTAAAAAAGTCCACAATTTTTTCGGTTCGAATCATTTTCGGTGCGGATATCGGTATGAGTTCGGTAATCTCCGAACTCCGTGAACAGCCCTAATTGCATATACTTTAGAATTGATTTTTTCAAAAAAAAAAAAACATCTAGAGTTTGCAAACAGTCAGTTAGTTATGCACCAATATACTCCTTCATCCCATTTTTATTTTTCCGTTTGACTTTACACGGAGTTTAATGTGAGAGTTGAATTGTAGTATTTAAATGAATAAAGTAAGTTTTTGTAGAGTAAAGTTTAAAAAGGTGAATACACTTTATTTTTATTTTGAAAAATAGGAAAATAAAATTGGGAAATGGGATGGAGGAGTAGTCCATAAGAAAACATAAATTCTTTTATACAAATGCATAACATGCACTTGGATTTTGAGTACAATTTTAAATCAATTTTGATTTTTCAAAGCTTATTAAGTAAATTGAGCTTTGAAAAGTCAAAATTGATTTATAATTGGACTCAAAATCCAAATGTATGTTATGCACTTGAGTGCACACAAGAATCACTCGTAAGAAAAAGATGTCATCAAGAGGTCGTTAGTATAGGTCGTTAAGCAGTATCGTTTCACAAATTCTAGCATGCACTTGGATTTTAAGCTCAATTTTTACTTCAATTGTGATTTTTTCAAATACATACTAACGCGTTGAACTGCTTTTTTTTTTTTTTTTGCAATTTAGGTATTAATAATTATTTTTGAGGTGTTACTGAAAACTTCTTGGTGTATTATTGATTATTTCTTGAAATATTACTAATTTGTGTTTGATTTTTTTTTTTTTTTTCAAAATCCAAATGCAACTACTAATTTCTTTCCGCATTAGATATATTTTGATTTTGATTATATTTTGTTTACCGTGGTGAGATATATTTTGATTTTGATTGTATTTTGTTTACCATGGTGAGATATATTTTGATTTTGATTATATTTTGTTTACGGTGGTGAGATATATTTTGATTTTGATTATATTTTGTTTACCGTGGTGAGATATATTTTGATTTTGATTATATTTTGTTTACGGTGGTGAGATATATTTTGATTTTGATTATATTTTGTTTACCGTGGTGAGCCCATGGGCTTGGGAAGTCAGATTTTTATTTATTCGCGTTCTTCTTAGGGTTAGGAGTTAGGAAGGATACTTCTGGACGGCTCAGCTCGGCAGTTTTGGTTTTGGCAAATTTTTGTGTATCAAAAAATCACGTAATTATTATTTTTTGCTTGTAAATTGATTAGTTTGCTTGTTTTAGAATATAATATTATAATGTTGTGCAGGACGGCCATGTATTCTGAAGATGATTTCTACTTCAGCAGCGACGGCGAGGATGTGGAATTAAAGCTGGAAAATGAGTACGTTATTCTAAACGAAGACAAAATAAAAAAACTTGAAGAAAAGGTCATCTCGGAAGTCTGCAACGTCCTCTCTGTTTCGAGAGGCAGAGCCTGCACCCTGTTGCTTCGACACAATTGGAGCCTCAGCTCCGCCGTCGAAAGCTGGCTCGCCGACGATGACAAGAAGGAGAACCCCAAATCGATTGAATCGGATAACTACTGCAAGATCTGCTTCGAAAGAGTCGAAAACGACAACGTTTTGTCTCTGCCGTGTGGCCATCCTTTTTGCGGAGATTGCTGGAGGAGTTATCTCACATCTTCCATCAACGACGGCCCTGGATGCTTGACTCTCCGTTGCCCCGAGCCTAAATGCACGGCCTCGGTGGATTTAGATATGGTGGAATCACTATTATCCGATGATGATGATGATCGAAACAAATACTATCACTATCTATACACATCTTACGTAGAATGCAGCCGGAATAGGAAGTGGTGCCCTGCCCCTGGATGCGAATACGCCGTCGAGTTTTCTGCCAGTGACAGCGAGTGCGAAAGCTACGACGTGAGGTGTGATTGTTCGTATACGTTCTGCTGGAACTGCACGGAGGAGTGCCACCGACCCGTGGACTGCCACACGGTGCAGAATTGGACCAAGAAGAACAAATCCGACGGCGCCAACTTTACATGGATATTGGTTCACACCAAGCCCTGTCCCAAGTGCAAGCGCCCGATCCAGAAAAACAACGGCTGCAACCACATGACGTGTGGACCACCCTGTAGATACCATTTCTGCTGGTTGTGCCTTGAGGGCTTGTTTCCCCAACATAGTTGCAACGCCTATGGTAGTAAGGGTCAGAAACAAGGCAGGGCCATAAGGAATATGAGGGCTGATTTGAAAAAATACTCTCATTACTACGAGAGATGGGCTTCGAATCACAAATCCAGGGACATTGCTATGGTTCAAATGAGTCGAGCCAGGAACGAGGACGTCCCCATCCTTTCTCGAGTGCAAGGTCAGGCTGAGGACTTGTTGCAGCGGCGTGTGTCGGAGGCATGGGAACAGATTGTGGAATGTAGGCGCGTTTTGAAATGGACTTACGCGTATGGATATTACATGGATGTGGATAAGGTGAAGAAGGCGTTTTTCGAGTATTTGCAGGGGGAAGCAGAGTCTGCCTTGGAGAGACTGCATTATTGTGCAGCTACGGAGATGAGAACATACATTAAAGCAGACGGTCCTTGTGAGGATTTCGGAGCTTTTCGAGCAAGGCTCGCCACTCTAACTGGTGTTACAAAGAATTACTTTCAAAATCTGGTGAGAGCTATGGAGAATAATCTTTGTGAAGTTGACGATCGCGTTACAAGAACTAGGAAGCGGCGTCGACTTCTTAGTAGGAAATAGTATGTGTCAAAAACTTTTAATTTCCTTTTATAACCCAATTCTTGTTTCTGATTCTTTAAACGAATAATCTGAATATTTGATAAAAGGGTAAATTATGTGCAGACCCAGGAATAGGATAGTTTCAATCTTTCTACAGATGGGTAGAATCCACATTAAACAATAACACTTGACGTCATCTTGTTGCAAATGAATTAGAAATCCTTAAACAATGTAGGTCTTTTGGGAACCCCTTGGACCGCGTTTTTTCCTCATTGGAATAATTAAGCTGAATCAAGTGAAGATTTGGTGGGGAAAGCATCTCTTGTCTAATTCAACTTGTAGATGATAACATTAACGTATAGCAAGTCAAATCATTGTTATTGTTCATTGAGATTTAATTGCTGGGTATGGAGGGCGAGGAACTAGAAGAAGATTACCAACTATAATAATAATACTAATAATGTGTGATATTAATCCTGTTTGATAATTAATGTGAAAAAGAACATTCACGCCTTTAAACTATTACTCCAAGGACAAGTCCTTAAAATATTTTTTTTATGCAAATAAGTCCTTTAAGTAATTTTTTTCAAGTTGAAATAAGCTTTAAAGTATTTTTTTTATACACATATACTCCTTACCTTTTCAAAGTGGAACAAAATGACACTTATATATATATATATATATATATATATTATAACTAATGTAATAAATGATAAATTTTAAAATTTATTTCAAAAATCATGCACATAAAAAAAACATAAAAGTAATAAATACAAATTTCAAATATTTTTCTATTAGATGCATGACTATTTTTGAAGACATGGACTATTAATTTATAAAAAAAAAAAAAAGTCATGTCAAATTTGGGGTATACAAATAAAAAAGAAAAAGAAAAATTAGATTAGTTGAAATGCATTTATATTTAATTTTAAAAAGAAAAATAATTTATTTAAAAAAAATACTTAAAGGATATATTTGTTTTTAAATTAAAAGTTTGAGTGCTTGTTTAAATAAAAGATTAGTTTAGATTCCTAATTGTACCGAGAGTAATAGTTTAGTGTACTGGTTGTACTTTTTCACATAATTAATTGAGTCAAGCACGAATCGAGGTCGAGTAGCTTGACATTTGTACAATTGTTTTAGGTGCACTTGATGCATAGTACACTCACTCAATAATTAAGATTGTGCACGGAGGAGTGTTGTCTACTGTCAGACGGTGCTGAATTGGACGAAGAGGAACAAATCCGAGAGCAATAACTTTACATGGATATCGGCTCACACGTCCCCAAGTGTCAGCGGCCAATCCAAAAAAACAATGGCTGCAACATTATGACATGTAGGAAACCCTGTGGATAGTGCAGGAACTAGGAAGCGTCGTCGAGTTCTAGTAGGAACTTGAATATATCAAACTTTTAATTTATTTTCAACTCATCAAAATTGGTTAAGTTTCTTAGTAGGCATTCTTAATTTATAAGCACGACAGTTATATTCTGATTCTTTCTTGAATAGAAACTTATACTATATGATAGAAACGATACACAATATATACACACAAGATAAAGATGTTCTGTTTACAGGGAAAATGACTTCTTCTATATTAAAGAACAACTATTAAACAATAACACTTGTCACCATCTTGTTGAAAATGTTGTTTCAAAAAATAAAAAATCTTGTTGAAAATGTTAGAAATCCTTAAAACAGTGTATTTTATTACAACTTCTTTCTCTAATCAAATATCTTATGTCAACCATATATGACATGAAACAAGGGAATTCATCTTAAAACATCTATGTATTTCAAGAAACTATAAAAGATAAATTAATACTGATAGAAACTAAAAAAAAAAAACACATCATCATGCATGATCAAATTATCTTGAAATTATTACTTCGGAATAATTAATTAATGGGGGCCATCAAACATTGGCTCACCTTGGGAGATTCTTCTGTGTAAAGTCAGGATTTAAATAGTTATATTGCTTTTACATGACGAAATTAGTTATATTGTGATAGTCAATTTTATGAACATGGAAAACGAAAAGGAGAATTCAATTATCAAAATTAGAAAAGAAGCTTTGTTTGCGAGTTGAAAAATGCAACTTAAAGAATATGAGGGGTGAATTGGAAAAATACTCGCATTACCACGAGAGATGGGCTTCGAATGATAAATCCAGGGACATTGCTCTGGTTCAAATGAGTCGAGCCAGGAATTTTGATTCTTTCTGAAGTGCAACGGAGTGTGTCAGAAGCGTGGGATGTAGGCGCATTTCAAGTACAAGCACATTCTGAGGATTTCAGAGCTTTTCTAACTGGTGTTACGATGATGAAAAGGATAAATAATATATAGACACAGAACATAAAAATGTTCCATAGTATCAATCTCTTTACAGGGAAAATGAGGGATATGTTAAAAAAATCCACATTAAACAACTAGGAAACAATAGCACATTGGTAGGGCCATCTGGATTGTAATATTGTTTAATGAAAACAACTAATACCACTTTATATTGCACGATAGAACAGGCGTACAAGACACATACTCAAACAATATAGGTCTTTTGGGAACCCTTTGGACCACGTTTTTTTCTCCTGGGAACACTTGAGTTGATGGCACAGCAGAAGGCGTTAACGAGTTCAGGATCCTCTTCAGTGGTCAAGATGTTGGCTGCACTGGGGTTGGAGAGTAGATGTTTAGCAACTAGGTATCCTGCAATCGACCATGTCTGGAATAGACGCGCTTGCTTTCCTATAAACCTTGCTCTTTTAGTGTCGTAGTATTCGGGCCATTTGTCCTTGGATATCCGCCTTTCTATAATCTCAATAGCTCTTTCCGCAATCTCAGGTCTTTTCATTTTGATGCAAGCAACAGTTAGCTGGAAATAATCAAGTGAGGTTTAGATTCAGCGCAACGAAAACTGAACAATAGGTGTTTCTTGTCTGATTCGACTTTTACGGAAATAAAGAAAAGATCATAACTATAGCAATTCAACTCATTGTAATAGAGTTCAAGGAAAAAACTTATGCCCCTGTGCAATTTTGACTCATTCACACACAGGAAAAAAAAAAACTGAACTATATGATAAAAAGTACTAGTTGTTGGATGAATGGCATTAGTACTTTTCAATATACAACTTATATTTTTTCATCACATGAACAAATACTTTTCGACCGTTATTTTGGTGTGATTCGCTACAAAATATATAAAAACAGTTCGCTTTAGAACATTTAGTCAATAATGGGTCAAAATTACATTCCCAAGTGTTACTCACAGTTCAATCATCTCTAAGAAAATTCAAGATATTAAGGTTAAAATTTAAAGAAGGCTGCTAACCTGCCAGAGAAGAGTTGGCCAGGAACCACCATTGTGATAGGACCAAGGCCTGCAGAAGAATCAATGAATATATTATGGCCAGAATAAAAAAAGAATACTTCAACAGAATTGTTGAAAAGGAGTTAATGTTATCATCGTCACACGAGAGGTCTTAAGCAAAATAACTTACGTGTTCTTGGGATCACAGCCAGTTATGATCTGCCACTCCTTGTTTTCCAGAGCAGGATAGCATATCTTGAATGGCATATCTGCTACCAAATCTGACCATTTGGTTTCAATAAGATCCAATATGGCATGTGATTGCTCCTCTGTTGCAAGATTACTCACAATGGACCATAAATTCCCTAGAGAGAAGAACCGGAAGTCCATGTGAGCAGGCTGCAAATTTCCGATTAGATAGCCTCCTGTATTAGGCATCCATTCCACTAGCCATGGAGAAATTTGATCGGGGTAAATATTGAATTTGTTAACAGCATCGTATGAGTATTCTTCGGTCTTGTAACGGTAGATTTCGTTGAGTTTTTTCATATCAATCCAATAGTATTCTCTTATGTGAAACGACAACGCAATAAGACGATTGTTTAATGCTCGGATAAGGTCATCTGATCCGTCCTCTGGAGTGAGCATTTCTCGTGCACATCGCAACGCAGAATAAAACAATGCCTGCAATTACAAAACACAATAAACAAGTGAATTTTCAGAGGAAAACGAGATCCAACAAGCAATCAAACCACGAAAAAGCTCTCAAGATTCCTGCTACAAACTTGTATAATTAGCCCCGTCCAAAAAAAGTATGAATTAGCACTCAGAACTTGTGAGAATTACTTACCTGAATCTCCAAGGGGTGACCATGTATTCCCATACGGCGATCGATCATGCAAGAACCATCAGTCACCAACAAAGTAGGAAACATATCAAAACCATCAGCAAGACATAGCTTAAGGATCATCTTTATCCCAGTTTGAACATCTATTCTCTCCTGTACGGACAGATCTCCTGAGCATTTTCCATACGCTCGTAGCAAAATAATCCACCACAATCCTGAAATTGCATAAAGAAGATGAGGTCCGTGCATACGATTAGTGAAAGCAATCTAATATTCCTAAAACTGGAGCGAAAGCATATTTCTCAGAATGTACCAGAGTCGACTGGTGCAACACGCCCAATTGCTGCCTCTCCAAAGTCAGGATCGAGTATCTCTTCCGTTGCTGAGTCATCACCATCTAGAGGCACTGTCCGCACCTTAAAACTAGCAGGCATTAAACCTTGACCAGGACTGTGGCAGTCCATGGTTTTCTCCCAACTCTGAAAAATATGAGAAAATTTCAACAATCAATGCATTACTTTCAGTCGAAAACAGCAACACAACAAAGTACCTGTGGAAAGTCTTTGCTAAAATGAGATATGACCGGATATGCCTATATCATATCTTTAATCAAGAATATGCATTTTAATCCCGAGAAATTTGAATTGACACTTCAAAGAAATATTGAAGCTGAAGGACTAGAGAAGCCATTCAATTATTAGTGAGAATAAAAAATCCTTCTTTTTTCACTGTAGAAAGATAAAGGGTTCTCTTTCTTATGTCTTAACTGAAAGGAAAAAAGAGCAAACGAGACAGACAGATCATATATCTGATATTCTGGTATAAAGTATTAATAGCATGGAAGGAGAAGATGCTTCTAGTTTATAGTGCTCTCTTGCTTTAGTTTATAGGTAGCAGTCCAAGTGTTCAATGATACACCAAAAAATGTGACAGAATTCAACAAACAATACAACAGGACAATGTATACACCTGCAGCTGAAGCGTGTGAAGAATAAAGTTACGAACAATATCATATTCCCCCTTCAGCAGGAAGGCTATACCAGAAGGTATGAAATCTCGTATGAAAACGTGATCATAGTTGAGAACATTGGAGTCAGTTGGGTCCTTTGCAGCAATTGTACCTACAGGGCTACCACAGTAGTACACAACAGATTCCCTGAGTAGATCCCATGCTTCATCCTCAGTAGATTGCGAGATATCCTTTTGAAGGTCCCGTATACTTCCATTATTATGTATACCACCATTGGAAGAAAAATCCACTCTTTCCGAGCTAGACTTTTCAAATTCTAGGGCATTGGGTTTATTGCCATTAATTGAACTGTACTCCTTTGCATTATCCCCGTACCTTCCGTCCTCAGGTGTTAACCCACTCACACTCTCAGCTCGTTGGCAGTTGCACTTGGTAAGCCTTAAACTGTTGGAGATAACATTGTGTCGAAGAAACTGACAAGAAATACGAGTTTCTGGGTTCCTTCTTTTATGTCTTAAAAAAGAGCTATAAGAGGGTTCAGGCTGTGATTTGCTCAATTGGTTTTTAGAACTAAAGAGGGAGGGTACAGTCCCTCCACAAACTTGTACTAGTGTTTGCGCAGTAGCCATTTAAACCGAGGAACCTAGACGTAAAGGTCATAAACACAAAACCCTGTTTCGTAAAGACGGTCCACAAAGTTTGCTTCAAGAAAAGAGCCTAAAAGAACACATAAAAGGTACACTTAGAATTCATATGCTTGATCAAAGAGAATATAAGCAGATGAGCAGAAGTTAAAAAAAAATTATGAAATTAAACACCATTCCAGAGAAGCATCAAGTATACCACCTAGGTCTAGTACTATTCAATAAAAAAATAAAAAACCATTCTTGAAAGAATGCCCTGAATTGAAACCCTAGAAGGATGAAAATAAAATTGACCAATTCTTTTAATCAGCTTTCTGGGATCCACACAGCATAATAGAGCTCCCAAATACAATCAATTTAACATTCGGAAATATCAAAATCCCTAATCACTGAATGATCAGCACAATTCCTATGAACTTTCCCTTTTTCTTCTATTTGATCAAATACACAAAATCTTAACTTAAATACAACAATAACAAAATCTAGAAAACAAATAACAAAAGAAGAAGTAGAAGCAAGAATAGGTATTTACTTGACAGCAATAGCGGCAGCACAAGGATGAAGTATTTCGTGGGTCGTCGAGACTTGAAATATAGAGGGATTCTCTTTTTGAAAGGTCAAAAATTAAGGGATTCGTGAAATTGCTACAAATTTCAAGTTAGGGCAGTTTATCAAGGGCCAATGAGCGAATTGACTTCAATCAGTTTACGTTATATGAATATACCTTCAAAATCTACGTTGGCAAGAGTAGTTAGTGTGTGTTGGAGTTTTCTTTTTTTTTTTTTCTGTAATAATATTGGATTGACCAGAGAAAACTTGTGTTGAGAGAAGCACTGAAGCAGTTTCAGGCACGTGTTTGATAGTAATTGTTTCTTGATTTTGTAATATAATATTCCACTTCTATCCCTAGTGATGGGTTCTTGGTTTTAAGTTCAACCAGGTGTTCGAGAGGGACCCGCGACCCTTGTTTAAGTCGTCCGGCTCCGTGCCCCGCAGTGGAAGAGGGCGGATTTGAGTATCACTCAAGACCAATAGTCCGAACCCGCCCTCCATTTAATATATTAAATTTTAATATTTATATACATTATATTATATAAATAACAATAATTCAATTTTATAAAATTTTTAATATTATATATTTAGAATTAATTATGTGTTGTTTTTAAAATAACAAAATTATATATAAAATGGATCATCCACCTTACTCTGTGAGGCTGTGACTGCCCTGCAACCAACGCCCCTCGGCCCCGCTTAAAGAATGGGGCGGATTTTAGGTATCTAAGTACCCATTCCGATTCATTGTCATCCCTAGTAATATTATCCATTTTAACGAGATTGACTAATATTATCCAGTGCTAGGTCGAGCACCTTGAAGACTCTGTAAGAAGACCCGCTCGACCACCATTAGGTCGAGCACCACCGCTCGACCAAGCTCGGGTTTCGCGCGATTTAGGCTTTTTTCACCCGTTTCCGGCCCGTTGCTTATAAATACCTGGTCTCAAGCTCGTTTTTAAACACCCTTTGATCCCGATTCATATTTTTGCATAGTTAGAGCCTGGTAGAGAGATTTTGGAGAGTTTCACACTTGTATACGAGGTTTTGATTTTACGAATTCGTAGTTTAGATACTTCTTTTGATTTTTTTCGTTTAATTCTTTCGTTCTTAAACCTTTGAGACTTCTAAACCCTACTTTATCAGATTTATTGAGATTTTGAGATATTCTTTCGTTTATGCTTTTCAAGTCTTTTGATTATTCAATTATGCAAATGTTCATCGTTCTTATTATTGCTTTCGTTCTTTCAATTACCATGTTAGGCTAGAACTCTTGCATGCTTGGGGTAGGATGAACTCGTAGAAGTAGGATGTTGGTACATAATTAGGATAACTCGTGATGTTTAGTGCAAGTTCTCTTAACTAATTGAATTCTTAAAATAAACCCTAGAATTAACTTGGAATTGAGTACGAAAATTATTAGAGAGAGGACGATCTTATCACTCTTTGATAACAAGTAGACTTAACGAGAGGGTTATAGAAGGGGTTTATAATCTACCGATTTATCTAGGGAGGACGACTGTATCACCTTGGGTAAATAAGGGTCTCATTAATTAAGCATAATCCATATAATTTGTTTAGTGGGTTGTGAAGTAGGTTGATATGACGAAGCATTAGGGTTAATTCTTGAGTTTTTAGTCTTTCAATCTAGTGCTAGATTAGGGAAGTTGATTGCCTAGTTTAAGTACACTTAGGATTAATACTTGCACATCACGGTTATTTTATTTATCGTACTAGCTCTGTTAGTATACGTAGGGATTCCTATCCTGAGCATCATCATCTCATATTTTATTACAACCCTTAGTTATTTTTTTTATTTTATTATTTGCATTGATAGAAGTAGACTTTAGAGTAGTTTAATTCCATTCTTAAACCAGAACATTCATTCATATTAACTACGACGCGTAGATCTCCAGAGCTCTATTCGCATACATACCTTCCCTTGGGTTCGATACTACTTGGTCCATATACTTGTCAATACTGCAGAGATCTCATACTCTTGTGGAGTAACTACTAGTGTAGCTAGTATATTGTGTTCAAGTCAGAAGGTAAAAAAAAGTTTTGTCCTATAATTTAGGACTTTCTCATAAAATAATATGAATTATCGAATTAGTGTAAAAAAATAAAAATCATAAGTTCTATAGTGTGCAAGGTTGAACACAATAATTAAAAATAAATTGAAATAAAATAAAGATATAATAACAAAATATTAAAAAAAAATTATAAAGCAAGCCACATAAAATCGAAATGTAAGACATTTGAGAGAAGGAAAGGTATTAAACTATTAATAGGCCACACATAGAAATGACTTTCAAATTTTTTATTTTATTTTTAAGAGCAAAGTAACTTGCAAGTTTTAATTAAATGCGTAATTATTCAAAAAAAAGTTTCAATTAAATGCATTTTCAGGAAAAAAAATTCAATTAGATGCATAAGGACAGATATCAAGTTAGGCCAAGGTTAAATACAGTCCCATGATTGGTGAATACAACCCCACCCAAAAAATTGTTCTGAAATTTTTTCCGAAAAATGTAACAATTTTCGGAAAATTTTTCCAAAAAATCATAAGTTCATTGTTTTTTTTTTTTCGGAAAAAATTTCCGAAAATTGTCAAAATTTTCGGATTTTTTTTCCGAACATTTTTTGATGGGGTGGTATTAACAAAAGATAGGACTGTATATAACCTTGGCCATCAAGTTATACACCTTGACAAGTGGGATATTAGAAATAGGCAGGCCTAAGTATGAGGAAGCCCATAACTAATTGATCCAATTTAAGAGCCCAATTCCACTCCACCAGGCCCAATGCCCACAATATGTGTGTATTGAAACATTTTTCCACAATCAAATTCTTTTTTGATACAGACAAAATTTATAATAATATTTTCTTACATTACTAGCTGCCTACTTATTTACTCCACATTGCCTACTTATTTACTCCACACGACACCTAGCAAAGTTCACCCTACAAATTTTTATTTTTTTTATTACTCATCTAAATCGGTAAGTCAAGATTGATCTAGCTCAAAATTTAATCACACTTTATTATTTATTCTAATTAATTACTTTAGATATTATGTATTTTTCGTCGGCTCAAAACTCATATTCAATATAGGTCCAGGTTGTAAAACATATTAAAGACAAAAAATTGAATCTTTCACAAATGAATATAGTGCATTGATATTGCCGGTACCTGACAAAACATGGAATATATCACTCTTTTGCCTCCAAAATTCCCCTTATACCAATATTTGGAAACCACCCCTTCTCCTTTTTCCCATTACCTATATATATGATATATCCTCTCAATTCAATCAACTACAAACCAAAACCAATATCCCTACTCATTCTTGCATTAGTTAGCTGTTTTAGCTGTTACATATCTTTGTAGCAGGCTAAAAATGGCTACTCCAGTGGCACGAGACGACTTAACACGGTCCATGAGCCGTAAGGCAAGCCTTTCGTCAGGCAGCATGAGGGGAAGTTGGGCCTCCGCTAGTATCCGGGAGGCCTTCGGAGGCGACGTCTTCCAAAAGAGTGGGAGGCGAGACGATGAAGAGGACCTCAAGTGGGCTGCAATCGAGAGGCTCCCCACTTATGACCGGATGAGGAAAGGGATACTGAAACAAGTTCTGGACGACGGACATGTCACACATGAAGAAGTCGATTTCGCCAATCTTGGTTTGCACTACAAGAAACAGATCATGGATAATATGCTCAAAGCTTTTGAAGATGATAATGAGAAGCTACTTCTCAGACTCAGAGAAAGGATTGATAGGTATATGAAAGAATGACTTTTTTTGTTGTTTTGTTAGTTTGGAGTGTTATAGTACTAATTTTTATGCTTGTTATGTTTGTTGAGTAGGGTTGGGATCGATATTCCGAAATGTGAAGTCAGATTCGAGGATTTATCAGTTGAAGGAGATATGGTTTCTGGGAGTAGAGCCCTTCCAACTCTGTTTAATTCAACAGTAAATGCAATTGAGGTGATAATTTAGCCTTGGTTATCTTATAATTAATGATCAGTAATGTATTCATATGATTGAGTTTTTTAACTATATTTTTGCATGAATAGGGAATTCTTGGTTTCCTGAGACTTTTCCCTTCTAAAAAGAGGACTGCCAAGATACTAAATAATGTATCTGGAATAGTGAAACCATCAAGGTATGCCTACAGATTTTATTCATATCCAAACATGGCCTTAAATTAGTAGTATTGTTGTAACAATGAAGTATTTGTACAGGATGACACTTCTTTTGGGGCCGCCGAGCTCGGGGAAGACTACATTGCTGAAGGCTATTGCTGGAAAGCTGGATCAAGATCTAAGGGTATGAGACTTGTTCATATTTTTTGTGACCTTTACTTCTTTAGATGTATGTATTTAAAGATTTTTTTTGGTTATAATAAAAGGAAAGTGGGAAGATCACTTACTGTGGTCATGAAATGAGGGAGTTCATTCCTCAGAGAACTTGTGCCTACATAAGCCAGAATGATCTTCACCATGGGGAGATGACAGTGAGGGAAACCATGGATTTCTCGGCCCGTTGTTTTGGAGTTGGGGCGAGATACGAACTTCTTGCAGAACTGTCTAGAAGGGAAAAGGATGCTAGTATTAAACCGGATCCTGAGATTGATGCCTTCATGAAAGCAATTGCAGTAGCTGGACAAAAGACTAGTATAGTCACAGATTATGTGCTCAAGGTTAGTTTTTTTGTCCAATTCAGTATAACCAATCAATAATCATCATTTTTAACTTTATCTGATTACAGATACTTGGAGTTGATATTTGTGCTGATATAATGGTGGGTGATGAGATGAGAAGAGGGATTTCCGGAGGGCAGAAGAAGCGCGTGACAACTGGTATGTTAAATTGTACACAATTATCATTAAAACAGTTAATATTTTTCAGTGAAAACAACTAATACCATTCAAATACTTTTGAAAGGAATGCTTATGCATGTTTATTTCATGTAGGAGAAATGCTGGTAGGGCCTGCAAAAGTGTTCTTCATGGATGAAATTTCAACTGGTCTAGATAGTTCCACCACGTTTCAAATCATCAAATATATGAAGCAAATGGTGCACATTATGGACATAACTATGATAGTTTCCCTTCTGCAACCTGCCCCCGAAACATTCGCCCTCTTTGATGACATCATCCTTCTCTCGGAGGGGCAGATTGTCTACCAAGGCCCACGCAAGCACGTTCTTGATTTCTTCGAGAATGTGGGGTTCAAATGCCCCGAGAGGAAAGGAGTCGCCGATTTTCTTCAAGAGGTTACCTCAAGAAAGGATCAAGAACAGTACTGGTCATGGAAAAATGTACCTTACACATACGTATCTGTACCCGATTTTGTCCATCATTTTCGTTCCTTCCACATTGGCCAGAAGATTTTCGGCGAGCTGGGAGTCCCGTACGACAAGAGCAAAGTCCATCCAGCTGCATTGGTGAAGGACAAATACGGAATTTCCAACAAGGACCTATTCAAAGCATGCTTATCGCGCGAATGGCTACTGATGAAACGCAACTCGTTTGTGTACATTTTCAAGACTACACAGATCACAATCATGGCTCTTTTCACCTTCACTGTGTTCTTCAGGACAGAGATGAAGCATGGTCATATTGATGATGGAGGAAAATTCTATGGAGCCCTTTTCTTTAGCCTTATTAATGTCATGTTTAATGGGATGGCAGAGCTTGCAATGACCATTTTTAGGCTCCCCGTGTTCTTCAAACAACGGGACGCCTTGTTTTACCCGGCGTGGGCTTTTGCTCTACCAATTTGGCTTCTTAGACTTCCTATATCTGTGATGGAATCTGGAATATGGATCGTTCTCACATATTACACAGTTGGATATGCTCCTGCTGCTAGTAGGTACGCGTTTAAAAGCTCGTCTTTCATGCAAATAAATCGCAGTTTTTTTAGTTTAATATGATTTAAGAATTACAATCCAATGAAAATATTTCAGGTTTTTTCGTCAATTCTTGGCGTTTGTGGGGATTCATCAGATGGCTTTAGGTCTTTTTCGTTTCATCGCGGCCCTTGGAAGAACGCAGGTCGTTGCAAATACTCTTGGAACCTTCACATTGTTGTTGGTTTTTGTACTTGGTGGATTCATCATTGCTAAAGGTTAGTTGAAATTTTTGTTTACTTATATTACATTCACATTTTTATGATGCTTGTTAATCACGGTTTCGGATTCACAAGAAAACTTGTTTCCGGGAATCGGAATCAAATGCAATAAGAACGGAATTGAAAATCACACAAGAACACCAGATTTACGTGGTTCGGAGAAGAACTCCTACGTCCACGGGATCCGAGAGGATAGAGTATTCCACTAAGAAAGAAAACGGAAGTTACAAGTTACAGAGCACTCAATCTCACAAAGTTTGCGCTCACAGATGATCTCACTCTTAATTGTTCTAAGTTACTTCTCTCAGCTAGAAGCACTTATTTATATTTACAGAGATTGAGAAGAATCTAGATCGATTCAGTTGTAACTACCTCATAAGTAAAGTAGTTATCCAGCTGGCTAACAAACTCCAATAACCGCTTCAGTTGATTCAGTTAGAACCGCCTTCAGTTAGCTTCAACTTGGTGTTTCGCGTCTTTGTACTTTATATCAGATGACTTGACCTCAGCTGACTTGGTCACTTGACATCAGATGACTTCCGGTCTAGACCTCCTCTGATGGGACTCCACTGTTAGACCTCATCTGATCAACCTCATCTGATATAACTCTACTGATACCCCAAAAGGACTAACTCCCACGGCTAACACTTCATCAACATAGCTCCTTATTGAATTAAGCTCAGTAGACTTCATACTTCACATATGACACTTCACAATTCTCCACCTCAGATAAGAAGTATCAATCCTCTCCTCCTCTCCTCCATGCTCCAGCTTGGGCCTAAGGAACATCCCATACACTCACCTTTACCAATTCAACACAAAACTTGAATTTAGTACCTGGTAAAGACTTTGTACACATATCTGCAGCATTGTCATCTGTAGATATCTTCTGGATGAGAACCACTCCTTTATCAATGATTTCCCTCACAAAATGCAACCTTACATCAATGTGCTTTGATCTCTCATGGAACACTTGATGTTTAACCAGATGTACTGCACTCTGATTATCACAATGAACAACCACAACCCTTTGGTTTATGCCAAAATCCTTGATTATGCCTTTCAACCACAAAGCCTCCTTAACAGCCTCTGACACTGCAACAAACTCTGCTTCTGTAGTAGATAAAGCAACTCCACTCTGCAGAACAGATCTCCAGCTCACAGCAGTATTGTAAAGTGTAAAGATATACCCTGTTAAAGATCTTCTGGTATCCAGATTAGTAGCAAAATCAGAATCTACAAAACCTTCCAGTGGACTCTTCTGGTCAGTCATCCTTTCAAACATCAATCCCAGATCAGATGACCCTTTAAGGTATCTGAAGATCCATTTCAAAGCTTCCCAATGTAATCTCCCAGGATTAGCCATGTATCTGCTCACCATACTCAATGCATAAGCTAAATCTGGTCTGCTGCAGACCAGAGCATACATCAGGCTTCCAACCCCACTTGCATAAGGTACTTTCATCATAGTCTTCTTCTCTTCATCAGACTTTGGTTCCATTTCCTTAGATAATTTGAACTGTTGTCCCAGAGGAGTTGACACAGCTCTACTCTCATGCATGTTAAACCTCTTCAGGACCTTCTCAATGTAACTCTTCTGGGATAAGAATAGTCTTCCACCTTTTCTGTCCCTAAGAATATCCATTCCAAGAATCCTCTTAGCATTTCCCAAGTCCTTCATATCAAATCTAGCACTTAGCTTCCTTTTGATACTCTGAATCTTCAGAAGGCTTTTACTGGCAATAAGCATGTCATCTACATAAATCAGAAGATAGGCTATCACATCACTACCTTGTCTTTCAAGGTATACACAAGTGTCATACTTGCTTCTTACAAAACCAATGGATAGCATAACTTCATTGAACTTCTTGTGCCACTGCCTTGGACTTTGCTTGAGACCATACAATGATTTCTTGAGCAGGCACACTTTCCCTTCACTCCCTGGTTCAACAAACCCTTCTGGCTGGTGCATGTACAGATCCTCAATAAGATCACCATGCAGAAAAGCTGTCTTTACATCAAGTTGTTGTAGCTCCAGATCCTCTTGGACAACTCTACTGAGAAGTAGCCTGATTGAACAATGCTTAACAACAGGTGAGAAAACCTCATTGTAATCAATTCCTTCCCTCTGAGTGAATCCTCTGGCAACTAGCCTGGCTTTAAACCTCACCTGATCTTTCAAACCAGATTCAAGCTTCCTTTTAAACAGCCATTTACAACTGATTAGCTTCTGCCTAGGTGGCTTATCAACAAGAATCCAAGTTTGGTTCTTCTTGAGAGACTCCATCTCTTCTGTCATGGCTGTAATCCATGACTCCCTATCATCACACTCAAGGGCTTCCCTGTAGCTTTTAGGTTCCTGGTACTCTATGGCTTCTGCTGTAACAAGTGCATAGGAGACCAGATCCACACGGCCAAACCTTACTGGAGGATGTATTTGTCTTCTGGATCTGTCTCTTGTCAAACTATAATTTCTCAAGTCTGCTTCTGGCACTTCTTCTTCCTCCTCTACTGGTGCACTTTCCTCATCTGAAGACTCATTCTCCCCTGGTGCTTGCTCTGGTTCAGAACCAGATGAGCTATCATGCTTGTCATGATCAGGCTCCACCTCTACTTGAGTAATTGGCTCAGAAATAACACCATCCATCTCCTCAGCTGATGGTCCTCCATTACCTCCACCAGACTTGTATCCCATCTGTGATTCATTGAACACAACATCTCTACTGGTAATACACTTCTGGTTTCCAGGCTCCAGACACCACAACTTATACCCCTTAACACCTTTGGGATACCCAATGAATACACATTTTAAAGCTCTAGGTTCAAGTTTGTCTTGCCTCACATGAACATAAGCTAGGCACCCAAAAACTTTCAACTTTGAGTAATCTGATATCTTTCCATACCAAACCTCATCTGGGGTTTTAAACTCAATAGCAGATGATGGCACTTTATTAATGAGATACACAGCTGTGTTAACAGCTTCCCCCCAAAAACTCTTAGGTAAATGAGCATCAGATAACATACACCTAACCCTTTCCAGAATAGTTCTATTCATCCTCTCTGCTAGACCATTCTGTTGGGGGTTTGAAGGAACAGTTTTATGCCTAGTAATACCCTTCTCCCTACAGAATTGTTGAAACTCCTCTGATAGGAATTCAAGCCCATTATCAGTCCTTAAGTGCTTGATAGTCCTGCCTCTCTTATTCTCAAGTTCAATCAACCATTCTTTGAACTTAGAGAAGGCATCACTCTTCTGTTTAAGAATGTAAACCCAAACTTTTCTGGAATAATCATCAATAAGGGTAAGGAAATACCTGCCTCCACCATGAGTGGATACCCTTGCTGGGCCCCATACATCAGAATGTATATAATCCATAACCTCCTTGGTGGTATGCTTCCCTTTCTGGTATGCTTGCTTCTTTGATTTCCCAAGAACACACCTCTCACAGAATTCCAGCTTACATATCCTCTTCCCTGGGATTGCTCCCTTCTTGGATAACTCCACCAAGCCCTTCTCACCAACATGTGTCAATCTCTTGTGCCACAAGTTAACATCAGAAGACTCCATGATAACATCAGCTGACCCTGTGACTGTCCTTCCAATCAAAGTATACAAACCATTCTTGATAGCCCCCTTCATGACAATCCTTCCAGATTTGGTTATTGACAGACTTCCCTTGTCTGTCTTGAATTCAAACCCCTTTGAATTCAAGGTACCAAGAGAAACAAGATTTCTCTTTAACTCAGGAACAAACCTGACATCAGATAAGATCCTATCAACCCCATCAAACATCTTGATCTTGATAGAACCAGATCCTTGCACTCTACAGCTCTCATCATTACCCAAAAGAACAAGACCTCCATCAGTTTTCTCAAGATCCAGGAACCAGTCTTCATGTGGACACATATGAAAAGTACACCCAGAGTCCAGGACCCACTCTTGACTTAGCCTCTCATGACTAACCATCAAGACCTCTGCACTATCATATCCTTCAACCTCCACAACAGCTGCATCTCCATCTTGATCACCTTGATTGTCTTTCTTCTTTCTTTCAGGGCAATTCTTTCTCAGATGACCTTCCTTATGGCAAGTGAAACACTTCCTCTTCTCAACAAAATCAGATTTCTTCCCACCCTTATTCCCTTTTCCACCATCCTTCTTCTTGGACTGAAACCCCTTCTTCTTCTTGGGTTGCACATTCAATCCTTCAGCAGGCTTCTTCCCATCAGCTTGGATCTGTAGAAACTTGGTTTTCAGGGCAGTTTGAACATCATCAAACATCACCTGATCTTGTCTTCCAAATAGTAAGGCATCCTTGAAATTTTCCAGAGACTTAGGTAGAGAATTTAACAACATTAATGACTTGTCTTCATCATCAATTGTAACATCCAAACTCTCCAGATCATCCACCAATCTGTTGAACTCGTCCAACTGATCACCAAGATTCTTATCTTCACTCATTTTGAAGACTTGAAGCTTCTGTTTCATGTATAACTTGTTCGTAACAGACTTGGTCTGGTATAACTGCTCCAGCTTATTCCAGATCCCAAGAGCGGTTTCCTCCTTCGATACTTCCCTCAATGGCTTGTCCCCAAGACACAAGATAAGGGCACTATGCGCCTTCCTCTTGTTCTCCTCCACCTTCGCCGGATTAGATCCAGAAGCCACCTGAGCCGGTGGCAACAAGGCTTCGTACAACCCATTGTGTACCAGGAGTGCCTTCATCTTGATCTTCCATAAGCTGAAATCGTTCTTCCCCGTGAACTTCTCAATATCGAACTTAGTTGCAGCCATGATTGCTTCCCACAGACGGCGCCACTTGTTAATCACGGTTTCGGATTCACAAGAAAACTTGTTTCCGGGAATCGGAATCAAATGCAATAAGAACGGAATTGAAAATCACACAAGAACACCAGATTTACGTGGTTCGGAGAAGAACTCCTACGTCCACGGAATCCGAGAGGATAGAGTATTCCACTAAGAAAGAAAACGGAAGTTACAAGTTACAGAGCACTCAATCTCACAAAGTTTGCGCTCACAGATGATCTCACTCTTAATTGTTCTAAGTTACTTCTCTCAGCTAGAAGCACTTATTTATATTTACAGAGATTGAGAAGAATCTAGATCGATTCAGTTGTAACTACCTCATAAGTAAAGTAGTTATCCAGCTGGCTAACAAACTCCAATAACCGCTTCAGTTGATTCAGTTAGAACCGCCTTCAGTTAGCTTCAACTTGGTGTTTCGCATCTTTGTACTTTATATCAGATGACTTGACCTCAGCTGACTTGGTCACTTGACATCAGATGACTTCCGGTCTAGACCTCCTCTGATGGGACTCCACTGTTAGACCTCATCTGATCAACCTCATCTGATATAACTCTACTGATACCCCAAAAGGACTAACTCCCACGGCTAACACTTCATCAACATAGCTCCTTATTGAATTAAGCTCAGTAGACTTCATACTTCACATATGACACTTCACAATGCTAACTAAGCTTTACATCAAGTCTAAAATATCTCCTTTTTTTTTTTACCATAGATGACCTTCAACCATGGATGAAATGGGCATATTATCTTTCTCCAATGTCCTATGGACAAAACGCAATCGTCATCGTAGAATTTCTTGATCCAAGATGGTCCCTGGTGAGCTTAAGTATACTTTACAAACAATGTCTGCTCTGTCTAAATCTTTCATCTAATTTTGGGCATTTTTATGATCTGTGATCCTATATACAGCCAAATGATGATCTGAGATTTGTTGGAACTACAACTGGGAAGGAGCTTCTAGCTGGTAGAGGGATGTTTACTGAAGAACATTGGTATTGGATTTGTGTACTTGCTCTTTTCGGGTTTTCGCTCTTCTTCAATATCTGCTTCGTCGCAGCATTGACATACTTAAAACGTAAGATACGAATTTCTATATTGATCAGAAGTTTCTAGAGTTGTGAAACTGAGTTTTGGATTCTATCTTCATGCAGCATTGGGAGATTCCAAATCAGTAAGTTCAGATTCGGAGTACGAAACCAAGACCACATCAGGCCAAAAAAATGGGAGAGTCGCTCAAGAACAAGATAACAAACGAGGAATGGTCCTTCCGTTCAAGCCATTATCACTCTCATTCGACCATGTGAACTACTACGTCGATATGCCTGCAGTAAGTCACTCACATTTCCATTTTTTGCCATCCTCTCTCTTTCTCTTTTTATTGACAGTACGACTCTTTGTCAGGAAATGAGAAGCCAAGGGGTTGAGGAGACGCGCCTCCAGTTATTGAGGGACGTTAATGGTGCTTTCAGACCAGGAGTTTTGACAGCTTTGATGGGAGTAAGTGGTGCAGGAAAAACCACACTGATGGATGTTCTAGCTGGCAGAAAAACGGGTGGATATATCGAAGGAGACATCAAAGTATCTGGCTACCCAAAGAATCAAGAAACATTTGCTCGTGTGAGTGGCTACTGCGAGCAGAATGACATCCATTCTCCACACGTGACAGTTTACGAATCTCTCGTATACTCAGCTTGGCTTCGTCTTCCCTCAGACGTAACCCAGGCGCAAAGAGAGGTGAGTTTTCCCATCTTTCATCTTCATAATATCATAATCTGATTCTGAAGGTGCTCCGTTTGTTTCAGATGTTCGTTGAGGAGGTGATGGACTTAGTCGAGCTGAACTCATTGAGGAACGCATTAGTCGGGCTTCCTGGAGTGAATGGCTTATCAACGGAGCAGAGAAAACGTCTCACGATCGCAGTTGAACTCGTTGCAAATCCATCTATCATCTTCATGGATGAGCCCACATCGGGTTTGGACGCTAGAGCTGCTGCCATTGTCATGCGTGCTGTTAGAAACACAGTCGATACAGGGAGAACCGTCGTCTGCACCATTCACCAACCTAGCATCGACATTTTTGAATCATTCGATGAGGTACTATACTAATTAAGGTTGAAATATGATAGAAAATCCATTGAATATATAGCTAATTATGTTTCTTATGCAGCTGTTTCTGATGAAGAGAGGGGGACAAGTTATATATGCAGGAGCTCTTGGTAATAATTCTCAGCATCTAGTGGATTACTTTGAGGTAAATTCCATCTCCATTTTCTTGATTTTGAATTACTTCAAAGATGATCAATTTACGCGTAAATTTCTTCGCAGTCTATACAAGGAGTTCCTCAAATAAAACATGGATACAATCCAGCTACATGGATGCTTGAAGTTAGTTCTTCAGCTGTTGAATCACAACTTGATATAGACTTTGCTGAACTCTACTCCAACTCTCATCTCCTTAGGTACCAAAATGATACTAATCGACTTTCTCTTCACGTAATTTCAAGAGATTACGCGTCGCAATTCCTCTCTTCTACAGGAAAAATCAACAGCTTAATAAAAAGTTGAGCACACCAGAACCAGAATACCAGGACCTATACTTCCCCACCAAGTACTCCCAGCCTATCCTCGTGCAATTCAAGGCGTGTTTCTGGAAACAATACTGGTCGTACTGGAGGAATCCGCAGTACAATGTGATCCGATTCTTCATGACAACGGTTATAGGCCTCATCTTCGGAGTCATCTTCTGGAACAAGGGAAACAAAATGTAAGTGAAATTATGGTTCACTGGCTAAGATTCAGACTGAAATGGCATGGCTCGTCTAACGGATACTGTCTCAAACAGGACCAAACAACAAGACCTATTGAATCTTCTTGGAGCCATGTATGCTGCTGTTCTCTTCCTGGGAGGAACTAATACTTCAGCTGTTCAATCTGTAGTCGCAATCGAAAGAACAGTCTTTTATCGCGAAAGAGCAGCAGGGATGTTTTCAGCTTTACCGTACGCGTTTGCACAGGTAAAACAGAACCCTTAAGTCTTGTTCTGTATAACAATTTTCTTTCTTCTAATCAGTCATATTCTTGATAGGTATCAGTAGAAACCATGTATGTTGCAATCCAGACACTCCTCTACAGTCTTCTGCTCTACTCGATGATTGGCTTCGAATGGGGTGCAACTAAGTTCCTATGGTTCTACTACTATGTATTCATGTGCTTTGTCTACTTCACTCTGTATGGAATGATGCTTGTGGCTCTCACTCCCAGCTACCAAATTGCCGCCATTCTCATGTCCTTTTTCCTCAGCTTCTGGAACCTCTTCTCCGGCTTCCTCATTCCTAGAATGGTAACAACTCTCTAAAAACACCACATTTTTATGATTTTCTCTGAAGCTGTGGTTGTTGTTTTCACTGAACAATATCAATTGGAGTGGACAGTTGTAACTGTTCAGTGTTCAATGTAAACAACTGATATTGTTTAAAAAATGCATGAATTGCATGTTACACCTAAAGAATACAAGACCTTGTCAATTTTTTTTAAAGAATTCACGAATTTGCAGGAAATTCCGATATGGTGGAGATGGTACTACTGGGGTTCTCCGGTGGCGTGGACGATTTACGGGCTGGTGACATCACAGATTGGGGACAGTACAGACAATGTACATGTGCCTGATCATGGAGACATCCAAGTTAAGGACTACCTTAAACTATTTCTGGGGTATGAGAAGGACTTTCTTGGATATGTTGCATTGGCCCATGTTGGATGGGCACTGCTTTTCTTCTTTGTTTTTGTGTATGGGATTAAAGTTCTCAACTTCCAGAGGAGATGAGGTGGTTAGGAATTTAGTCAAGAATTTGTATGTAATAATTTAATTGTTGTTTACTTGATTGTACAATAATTTTATTTGATTGTCTGAAAAGAAATAAAATATCTGATTTTATTTTTAACTATCTTTCTTTGTAACATAATTAAATTGGTCAGAACAATTCTTATTTTCTTGAAGTGAATAATGCTATAATTTTAACAACTCCAATGTATAGTACACTGGATATTTTATTTGTCAAATATACACAAAATAAGGCAGTTGCAAATTAATACATCATTCAATCATAAAAAAGGGGGGGGGGGGGGGGGGGGGGGGGGGGGGGTGGGGGGAATGAACACAAAAGAAAATTAGTAAAACATGGTCATGGTTACATTCAAAAGTCTTTAGTGTAATTTTCAGGTGGTTGAGTTGACAATCTTGCTGAGTTCTTCCAGCTTCTTCAACCGAAACTTCTCACTTTGGGTCACCAACTGTAAATAATGTAATAAACCATGCCAGAAATTAGAAGGAATAAATTACTGATGAACAGAAAATTTTACCTTTCTCAACAGGTAAAAGAAATTGAAAAATAATAATGTGATCACCTCCACTAGGTTAGCGGTTAATTGAGCTTTTTCATTGTTTTTTTCTTGGAAAGCCTCCATTGCTTCTTTATATTCTTTCTCCTGGCCAATTATAACCAAATTTGAATATGAATAGATAATACTATATAAACTTGAATATTTGACCAAATGTTTGGGCCTTTCGGTAGTCATTGTCTTTGCCTTTCCAAATATGTCAATGTTTAATTGATATTTGACTTTATTTTGGAAATTGCACCCATATTCGAATGGAAATAATTTAAAAAGAAAATCGACATATAACGATAAAAAGATTAAAATTAATTAAAACTAGTTTTTCTAATTAAGTTTTTGCGTAATTTTCAGAAATGATATATCTATAATATACTTAAAAGTGGCTTAGAATGTAAATCATTTTTAGACTATTTTACCCTTGCCTTTATTTTTTTAGGCCATTCTCCTCCCCACAGTTATTTTTCTCCCTACGGTTAATTTTTCTGTTCATTTTTCATTCATCATTTTTTATCGCCTTATCCTCTTCCCCGAGCCCCCGCCCCTCGATCACTGGACAAATCTCCGTCCTAATCTTCAATCGTTATTGTCAATTGTTCAACTCACTGCTCCATGACGCCATAAGCCATCGCCACTCGCTCACGGGCCAGTTGATTTTTGAATTTGAGATTCATCTCCGCCCTAATCTTCTATTGTTCTTGCCAATTGTTTAACTCCCCGCTCCGATGCCGCCACAAGCCACTGCCACTCGCTCACGGGACAGTGAATTCAAGTGCTTGATGAGTTTTCCATATTTTGATTAACTTGATTTTTGAATTTGAGATTCATTCACTTTTTTTTAGAATATTTCAGGTTTTGGCATAATTTTGTTTTTAGATTTCTCACGCCTCCAAAATATTTAATTAGTATCATTCATTTTCAAGTGTTAAGGTTGTTTGTGTGCAGAAGTTTACATAAACCATGTAGGAGACCTGCTATAGACCTATGTTGCAACATCATGCGGTTTTGTTTCAGTATACCTATTTCCATAACATGCAGTCATCCAATTACTTTTCTCTGTATAATTTATTTCTTCAGGCAGACCGTCAATTTCTTTGGATAATTGATGTATATTCTCCTATGGAAGTTAGCAGTTATTTTTATATTTTTAATCACTGGATAAGATGTCATCCTTATGCAGCTTGACCCATACCTGCTTCCTGTCATGCAACGCTTCTGGCACCTCATGCCACATTATGATTAACATCCACATATCTTTCACGTTAAGTGAAGCCTTAACTGGCCATCAGGTTTCCAGAATTTTCAAGCTGCCATTGGAAAAGATATACTCGATGTTGCACTGATTGCACGGAAATGCACGAGAAGAGTTGGTTAACAGGAAATTGCAGGTTTATAATCCTTAATTCCCTTTCTTTTCGTCACCTCTCTCCATTTTCCATTTTTCATTTTCCAATTGTGATTATAATCCCAGATTTAGCTACCAAACAATGATAAGGTGCGGTCGTTGGAGAAGTGTTAACTTTCTTAATTCCCATTTATTTGTCACAGATAAATGGCTTGTGGGATGGGTCCTGTTAGCTTTTTAGCTAAATGACTTATATATAGTTATTAACATAAAAATGAATTTTTCCAATATTACTTTAACCACCATTATATATTTTTGAGATCACATAAACAATATGTATGCGCCATTATTTCCATGAATTTTGGTTGGATATAGATCCATTGGAGATAGGATTTTCTTAAGAGTCCTCTTCTGAGATCCTAGCAAGTGTTGTACTATTTGGACATCAAACTATTTCATTTATCTTGGGTTCTAGAGTCTGGTGTTTTTTTTTTTTTTTTTTGTGGTTTGACACATAACACTTTTGTGATTTTGTGATGTGAGGTCTTAGTACACAAAGCTTACATATGAGAATGTAAAGATGGTGCCAGTTCTCTCTGAAGGCTTATTGGTTCCGTCTAAAACTATCTAGCATACCCCCTTGAGTAGGTTTAATTTGAGTTTGTTTATGTTTACCAGATTTTCCAAATGCCTTGGAATTGAAAAAGAATTATCTAGACCTTTGAAACAAATATGATCCCTTTCGACATCTAATTTGACAAAAATGGATATTATTTGAGAGTGGAGAATGATGTATGCTCTGGCAATGTGTCAATTTTATTGTTCTTATTTCGTCTGTGATGTTTAATTTAATACTCTATTTCCTAAAATGGGAATTTCCTTACCCTCTCAAGTAAGTACACCCTACTAACCTCAACCAGTTATTTTCAGATACCTCTTATTTTTTAACATTTCTTACCTTAAACCGCTCTTTTGATGCTTGTATTATATCTTAAAGAATAATTTCCCTTTTATAATTATTATGAAGGTTTTCCTTACAATTGTTAAGTAAATCAAATTCCAGAAGTTAAGTTAGATTGCTCCTATTAAGTATCTGCCTATTTGATGCTAACTGTTTTGAGTGTTATTAACATTTTCTTGAATGCTTTCTGTTAATCTATTTTTTTCCAATCCCCACTCCCACTCTACTACAGTTTAAATCTTTTTTCTATTCTCTTCCCAGCATTAGCTATTTCTCCGTAATAAAGATTTGTCATTACCTTTGGTAGATTGAAATCTAGGAATGAATGTGTATACACTAAATTTGCTATCTTTTTTAATGTGGCTGACATGGTAATATATATAATTCTTGATCCATTGGGATGCCCTCTTTTTTTTTTTTGTACATTTTACTCTTATTTTGACTTAATTTGCATATGAAATGCTTATAAAAATTCGAAATTTAACTCATTATGAAAACTATTTTATGTAAACAAAATTGGGTTACTGTACACTATTTAAGTGTGATTTATGTAAAAAAAAAATGTTATTGTATTTGAGATCCATTCACTTTTTTTTTGGAAGATTTCAGGTTCTGGTATGATTTTGTTGTGGTTACATCTATTATTTTTTAAATATGAGAGATTGGTAACACTGTTGCGATTAAATTTATTACATAACTATGAAAAGAGTTTAGACTTCTTAGGCCTCCAGAATATTTGATCAGTATCTTTAATTTTCAAGTGTTATAGTTCTAACCTCAAAATGTTACAAAATCTCCAAGGGTTCTTTAACTGTAATAGATGAATCCAATCAATGAGACCGAACCATCTTCAATTTTGCAGTTCATAATGCAATGGTTACTACGGTTAGATTTATATTATACTCTACATGATATATTAGGATTTTAGGGTATCATTTTTTGTTTGTGTGCAGAAGTTTATATAGACCAAGTAGGTACCTGTTATAGTCCTGTTAATAGATGTCCAGCTCCCCTTTTTCTTACACCTTTTACAATCCTGACATGTATTCTTTTCAGATTTTGAGGGTGAATAGAAAATTCTATGCCAGTGCATGTTGGCAACGCCTTGGGAGTACATGTCTCAAGAAGAAGAGACGTAAAAGTAAGCAAATAACAGTATTTTTGTAGGTATTCATCTTTTGGTTTACCTTTTTATCTTTGTGCCAATATCTTTGTGTGTAGTTAATCATATTCTTTTTTTATTTAATAATACATGAATGCTATAAAGTTACAGTTTAATCATCTATGCATTTTGCAGTGTATGGGGGTCGTGCTCTACTTAGGACGACGGTTGAACGCCGAACCTGTAGCGGTTGGTTGCATATCATCCCTGTAAGTGAATTTAATTTTCATGTGGATTTCGCCGAATGGGTTTTATGGCTTTGTTCTTGATTTAATA
Source organism: Ballota nigra (assembly GCA_947034835.1). Classification (NCBI taxonomy): domain Eukaryota; kingdom Viridiplantae; phylum Streptophyta; class Magnoliopsida; order Lamiales; family Lamiaceae; genus Ballota; species Ballota nigra. The sequence continues at coordinate 60,133,653 of OX344725.1, forward strand.
ATATATGAACGCAATTCAAAGACAAAAAGGTTACATTTTGATTTCTCGGACAATGTGAATTTTTACTATAATTTTGGACATAAATTAATCAGTGATTATGGATTTGGTTCTTGATTTAATAATATATGAAAGCAATTCAAAGACAAAAAAGTTACATTTTAATTTCTCGGACAACATGAATTTTTACTATCATTTTGGACATAAATTAATCAATGGTTCCATGGCAACGAAGGAGGAATCTCAAGGGAAAAATATTAATTTTTCAAAGCGCATACTTTGATGCGTCTGCATTGTATGATGAAGTAAAGTTTGTGTGCATGGAGAGTTTGAATTTAAGTTTTACTACCTTGTGCAACTGTCGTTAGGAACAACTTCATAATACCTACAATTGTGGAGACATCAATAATGAATTGACAAGAACTTTTATGATAAAATTTTTTTAGAAAAATAGAAGGGGAGGATAAAGTTAGTAAGGTGCCATTGGATTCTGATTTTCATATATGATTGTATATAATTTCTATTTGTTCCCCTAAAGCTATATTGTTGGGATCCTATCAATTAAATGTTTTCCTCTCCTTAGATGATGAGAGGTTTTTTGTTTGTTCTTCATGGGTAGCTGAAACAAAAGGAGAGTTGCTCCTATTGTTGCACTTTTAGCTTCTATGTTGCATTATTTAGTGCTTGGGTCGATGTATGCATGAATTTGTGAATGTCATGTGTCTTTGGAGCGGGTATGAGTTACTCTAGCCTATATGTTAAAATAAGGTAATGTTTTTCTGCAAGTTTTATCAATATTACTTTATCATATTCTAATAAAATTTATTACATAACACTATTAAAAGAGTTTAGACTTCTCAAGCCTCCAAATTTATTTGACCAGTTACTTTCATTTTCAAGTGTTATAGTTCCGAACCCTAAAATGTTATAAAATCTCCAATGGTTCTTTACTGTAATAGATGAATACAATCAATGAGACTGGATCATCTTCAATTTTGTAGTTCATAATGCAATGGTTACAGAGGTTACATTTATATTATATTCTACCTGATATATTATCTTTTGTATGGATTTCATTCAAAGGTTTTCCTATAACACTAATCAGGAACCAAATATATCAAGCTATTGAATATTACATTTTATGGTAGTAGCAATTCAATTAGTTTAATGCCAAGCATTTGTTACTTTTTATCACGTGAATAAAGAAATTGTGTAACCTGCTGGAATTTTTTTTTTTGTTTCTTGAGAATATGTGTCTTCTTTGAATAGATCTGTTGTATTCTAAACTTTCTTAGATTTATAATTTATTTACAAGGTAATAACTAAAAAATTGTAACAGTTCATAATGACTGTGCTTACCCCCTTTTGTTCTTTAAATGATTCCATACTGTATTTGTGGCTGTGATTTATGAATGCCTTCCTAGACTTACCCTCTCATAAGTTGATATGCAACTAGATCTTGGTAGAAGGTGTTTTCAAAGCTACTGCATTATTCTATCTTGTAGAAATTTAGCTTACTTGCACATGCATATGATTATAAACATTAATTTTCTTATTGATTCTAAAGAATCTCAATTACCCCGAGTTCTTCGCTTATGCTCAAGCTTCATGTATTAATCTCCATCCATAATTATGCAAAGATGATATGATTTCAACCAGAAAGCAAGTTGGTGAACTGATGAGAATATTATGCGATGTGGCTTCCAAGCAGTAAGATGCAAGTCATTTTTTAGTTTTCTCATGGTGTTTTGGTCTTTATGCTGACAAAGATTCAATTGGCTATGCAAAGTAGGAAAAAAAGTGCTCAATTTCATATTTCATAAATTATTCCATTCTTGAATACTAATCTTTTTTCTCTGTTCATTTGCATGTTGATAGGTTGAATCATTAGGTATTTTGACTTCATAAGAATGTCAAAACAAAAAATTATTAGGGGGGAGAACATTGCGTCACTTAGGTTATTTGATTGTTATTTGAATGAAAAGCTTATTACATGGCTGAGTCCTGCAAATCTTCAATTTCACAACATAAATTTTCCTCTCTGATTTATGTGTGGGGTGCAGTAATAAAGATGCTTCAGTTTTACTGATTGCTTGACTGACCTTTTTCTATGTGGTATTTATCCTTTCAAATTCATTCGCAAACAATTCCCTATTTGAAGTTGTTTTGCAATGATTATAAATAAAGCTTAAAGACAAACAATTCAAAAAGTTGGTGTCTACGTATTAGAACATGTATTCTCCCATGGACAACTGTATGCCGCGCTTTCGAGGGGAATTTCCATAGAAGATACAAAAGTGTTGGTCAAGGCAAAGAATAAACGACAAATAAAAAGCGTTGTGTACAAGGAAATTCTAATGTAAATGAGAAGTTTTAAAATAATATTTATTTACCTAGCGTATTAATTATCTCAATTTTTTTATTTGATATAGATTGTAACCTCATGTGGCACTTTTAAAAAAAAAAAATCCTATACTCATTTTTCCAACAATACTTTATTAAAACAACAGAAATTAGATTGATACAAAAATGAAAAAAGAATGAGTTCTACCCCGTGAGAAAAAAATTGCACTTAGGTTACGAAGTATACCTATCCTAAAATTTGAAAATGCAACAAAACCTCCTCTGGTATCATCATCTTTCTTCTCAAATAGTACTTACCCGACAATGATTCAATTTTTTTTTTAATGTTAGATATATCATCTCAAACTCGACGTTCAAAAAATTGTATCATGCGAGGGCATATAAACTAAAACAAACACAAAAAAGAATGATAAATTATCATTTTGCAATAAAATTTAAAACAAAATGCACCCCACGTGCAACGCACGTGGTTCCAACTAGTATCTTCTAAAAGAGCGCAGAAATTAATCTAATTTTATTTGGAATTTCTATCCGTTTGAGAAAAAATTATTAGATTAATTTTCATACAATTTTACCTTCCCCTCAAAGTAAAATTGATAATAGTTTTCCTATTTTTCATCATTATCAATTTTAGTGGGCCGGATAAATGAGAAAAAGAAGAAGAAAGCTTACCTTTTTCTGGCAGATCTGGCCCAGTGACTTGAGGTCACGGTTGGCCAAGTCTATTCTTTTACGCACACCAGCTACTTCCTTTCTCATTGGATCTGTCAGCACTTCCAATTCCTAATACATTTAATCGTGATAGTTTTAAAAAAAAAAATGTTTTCAATATGTCTTTATCTATAGGGAAAAAAAATTAATTGGGGATGGTTATTTTGGAGAAGATTTTATTTTAAATTTTATACAAGTTTATTGATACTTGTTGCACTAAAAAAAAAAAAAATTGTCCACGAATCTTTTTTATGTCTAATAAATTTCCAACCAAAAAATTTGCAAAAAGATAACCTACGAAAATTTCTAATTATATAGGAATCTTCATTCCTTACGTATAAATAATTTGCCTACGAAAATTTTCGTAGAAAAAAATATTTGTAGGTAATTTTTTGTCGATAGATTACATGTAGGTAATATTACCTACGAATTTCATTTCTTAAACAAATTGATTTCGTAGGCAAACTATTTTTAAGTTAATTAAGAAATTAAAGTGCCAATATGATTAAAAAAAAAATGTAGACAAATCTTAGGCAATTTCTACTACATAATTTTTTATTGAAAATTTTGTAGTCATATTGGCAATATTTTTTTAAATAATTCCTTATTTTATTTTATTTTGTAGTGTAATGGGATGGAAAGACATGACATGACATCAATTTAATTGTATAAAGAACTTACTCCTTCCGTCCAAATTAACTAGTACTGATTTTTCAACTGTTATTATTTGTCATAAGTTGGAGAATATCACGGGGTATTGCGAGGGCTATTTATGAATAAAGTGATTGTTTATAAAAAATATGATATTTATATTTTCCACAAACAATAACATTATTGACAAATGGATCTAGCAATACCTCGTAATGTTCCTCAATTTATGATTAAAAAACAGTCCAATAAATAAGACTAGTAATACTGGATGGATGGAGAAAGTGATATCTTTTGAGACAACTTCATTGTTTTTATTTTTTCCATGCTTAACATATAAAATTGAATAACATCAAAGTCATGAACTTACATCCCAAACTTGCGCTAATCGTCTAGTTTCTTCCTCGGCGCGGGTGAGTTGAGACTCCACCCTCCCTCTCACTTCCATTTTTCTCCTCTCAATCTCTTCTTCTTTCGCTTGATATGACGCCAGCGCCGCCTTTGTCGCCTCGCATTCGTCGCTACCGTCCGTCGACGACCGGCTGCCGTTACCGGTGCTTGCCACACTCATCATTTTTGCACGGGCTAGTTTACTTCTGCTATCAACACACATACTTTCTATATATATATTGTCCTCATTGTGTCACACTTCTAGTTATTCACTTTCTTGCTTTTGCTTTAAACATATTCTGTGGTATGCCCACTTGTTGTTTTTATTTTAATAACTATATTATGAATTTGGTAATAAATTTTGAGGAGGTACCGTATGTATATATTCTTATATACCTACTTATAGTTTTATATCTATAACATTCCTCTTTATATTTTTTTTTCTATCGATTTAATTCTGCAAGTGTATGCGACTTCTTTTGCTTTAAATTTAAATTTAAAAGTAAGGATTATTAATGTTGTATTTTTTTTTTCTTTTTTGCTTGAAATATGGGCAAGTTTGTTGTTAGGACACATTCAAGTGTTAGTTACTCGATCTGGAAAAAACGAAGCAGCTTTTAGGGTCAGTTATTGGTCCGAACAGCACGAAATACATTTAAAATGTCAATTTGGGTTTAACCTTACCTCAGAAGTCACGCATAAACAAGATAAATGGGTGATGGACAGCGAATGTACATGTGCGTATAAATTTATCTTGATCTTCCTCTTAAAAAAAAAAAAAAAAAAAAATACTACAACATTGGTCCAAGAAATTTATACCTATTTAATATTGTTGACTATAGAATTTAATAAAAATAAATATTAATTTTATTAAAGCGATAAATAAGGGTATTATGAAATTCATTTGTTTGTAAGTGTTATTTATTTTCAAAAGGACAATATGTATAAATTTGACGGATAACCCAACAAATAGCGAAAATAAGTTTGGTGAGAGGTGGAGGTGGTTTGGAAAATAAGTTGGAAAATCCCAAACTTATTTATTTACAGCTTATAAGTTATTAGGAATTTATTTTATAATCTTATAAGTTGTTAAACGTCTTTTTTTTTTTTTAATATATTGATAGTGCTTAATTACCCAGCCAAACACCATCATAGTAAACTGTCCGAGAAGAAAAATAATTATACAAGTCCATGATAACCAAATTGATAATATTTCTGTCATCTTCAAAACCACATCAGAATCATTGAAATTGGATATAATTAAGACTCAGTAAGATCCACATAAAACACAAATTAAGTCTTCCATGAACATTGGCGTAACATGCAAGTCATATATATATTGAACAATTAATACTTATGAACAAATTTAATCCAAAACTTATTAATCTCATTTTCGTTTAAAACCTATACACATTCAATTTCATTTAGAAAAAGATGGGTAAGAAAAGTATAGAATCAAACTTATTTATATATAAACCACTTTGAATGTTATATGAGTTGTTTAAGGATATTGAGTTATTTACACTAAATAAATATTAGTTGGAGGTTGCAAGTTATTTTTAATATGCATTAAGGTGTGAGTTGTTCAGCAAAAAGTACTGGAAACCAGTTTTTCCATAACAAAAATACTGACACTTATACATAGTCATTGATTAATTACACCTAGCTAGTTAAACCTTCTCATGTTAATCAAGATCAATTAATATAATATCCAATTTGAACAAATTGACTTTTATTATTGATCGATCACCAAAGAATATTAAGCAGGTCATATATACTATGACTTATTGACCTTGAAATAACTAATCAAGAATACAATGGGATAAATAAAGAACCAAGATATAAATTATTAAAGCAATTATTATGAGACTAATTAATTATTCTTCAACAGTGTCATCGGAAGATGCTGAATCGACCCATTTACGAGCTCGAAAAATCTGGTCGTCGATCATTTCATGGGATAGTCCCCATTTTTTAAGCTCCTCAACTTGATGATGAAGAGCCAAGCTGTATTCTCCGTGGGGCCCAAGCTGTAGAACTCGGCATTCGCAGTTTCCAGGATTAGTTAGGGCTTCAAATTCATCAACCGTCCAGTTGAACCATTTCATGAGAAACAGAAGAATAGTGAGTCCATGAGACACAATGATCAAGTTCATCTCTTCATCTGATGATTCGGTGGATTCCATGTCCCTCCATAGCCCACCCTCGATAAAACCTGTCGATCAGTCGCCATGCACGTTTGAGTTATATAGCATCACATGTTAACTATATTTAATTTACATGTTTAATTTCCTACCAACAATTAATTAATATATAATAGAAGAAGAAGAAGAAGAAAGAAGACATACTGGAAACCCGGTCGTAAACATCAGCACTGGATTCACCATTAGGCACTCGGTAGAAAAACTTGCCATATCTAACCCTATTCCTCTTTATTTTCCTCCTCTCTTCCACCTCCTGGAAATTCCCAAAATGCTGTTCTCTCAACCTACACTCTTCCCGAACTCCCACCACTTTCTCTTTCTCCAAAGCTTTTCCGATCTCTTCCTTGGTCTCCTTCGCTCTACTCAAAGGCGAAACGTAGAACAACGCCTTCCAATTTGCGCATTCCTGGGAAACGATTCCCCTGATCGTTGCGCCTATAGTCCGAGCCTGACGCCTTCCCTGTTTGCTTAGTTTGATCTTGTGATTCGGCACGTATTCAAGAACTGTGTCGTCCTCGTTCCCTTCGCTCTCACCGTGGCGCACAAGTATGATGCGCTTTGGTAGGCCTACCTCTTTCATTAATTGCTCCTTGCTTTTTCTCTTTTTTATTTTTATTTTTTGTTTTGGTTTTGGTATTGGTAGCTAGCTTAGCTTTGTTGGGTGACTGTGTATGTTTGTGTCTTAATTTATTTATAGATAATAAAGTCTGAGTTTTCTTTCCTACGTCTTTTTGTTCAATTTGAACGGGTCTTGAAAGAAATTAACACTGTTAGCTTATTTAATGGTCCATTAAGACTTTGAAACTGCATGGTCTTGTGATACCATACAAGACTCTAGTATTATTAATTGCGTAGCAATTTACCGAGTTAATTTGAAACGCGACGACTGTATATTTTATTATTATTATTATTATTATTATTATTATTATTATTATTATTTTAAACAAAACGCTAGTATATTTGAACATGCGTTCAAACTTATTAATTATAAAAAAAATCAAAAAGTTTGATTTTCTTTTTCTTAATAACGAAAACCATGTATATGAATTAATTTGCAGTCATGCATCTCTTTGACTACTTGTCTCGGTCCCTCGGATTTGAATTATTTGAATTCGAGTTTTAGCCTAAAAAAGGGTACCTACTCATCACAAAATTATTAATTGAAAGTGTGTTAATTTTCCAGATGGAAACCTAAATAAAGGTACTTACTCATTACAAAATTATTGAAAGTGTTTTATTTTTCCGGACATGTTTGAACTACCGTATAACCTCTATAAATTAATACTCGATAAATTAATAACCTTTTTAAAATAATATTTTTCTCCGATCCTGACTTGGGCCCCAAATATAAATTAATAATTTCGATAAATTAATAACATAATAATTTTTTTAAGACCCCTATATAATACAAGGGTCTCATCAACATCATAAATTAATTATCTCATAAAATTACAAAGATAACTAAGCCAACTAGTAAAATATGACTCTAGTGTTGATTTTTTTTCTATTGAAATTCAAATCAAATAAGATGATTCAAGTTCCTAACATTTAATCCTCATTAATATCTCTATATAATTGAATTTAAATTCATGAATTCTGATGTAATTAATTTAAATTAAATGAATATAGAATGCCTCTTTAAATTAATAAATTATTAATTTATCGATTTATTAATACCTCTCTAAAATTAATATTTTTTCCGGTCTCAACTGTATTAATTTATACTGTAATTTATTTTTAACCAAATTAATAAAAAGGTACTCATTGCAAAATTATTGGAATGATTCCATTCACATAGGAATGAGAGAAAATATCACAAATGGTCATGTAACTTTGTCCGAGTTTATAAATAGTCCCGTAATTTTTTACTTTATCAATTTTAGTCATTTTTATATCAATTTTAGTAATATTTATGTCAATTTTGATCTTTCCACCGGAAATTTTTTAATTTTGACCGAAAAAGTTACAGAAAATTCAATTGTAGCATACATAATGACATGAAAAATGTATCAAAATGACGAGTTCAATGAGGAAAAAAAAATAGTATACGTCTTGACTCACAATTCACCACAAATTACTCGAAATTAACACGGAAATGAACGTAATTCACGATTTTGAAATTGCAATTATTGGGTATGTGTATCGAAACATGAAATTAATTGAGATTTTTTCCTGAATGTAAGACGGTTCAAATAATAGTAATGATGACCGTTAATGTGGTCAATATAAAAAATTAGGGCAATTTTTTGGTGAAAATTACCAAGATTGATAAAGTAAAAAGTTATAGAACCAATTATAAATTTCTGCAAAATTACAAAAGAAATGGAGGTGCAGGGAATCGAACCCTGTGCCTCTCGCATGCAAAGCGAGCGCTCTACCATATGAGCTACACCCCCAATTTATTTTTTAAGAATGGATAAAAAAGTATTGTAAATGATAATGGAATTTTGTAAGATTAACACGCCATTGAAGAAAAAATTATATATATGGTATGGAGGTGCGGGGAATCGAACCCCGTGCCTCTCGCATGCGAAGCGAGCGCTTTACCATATGAGCTACACCCCCTATTGGTAATTTTTCACTTTTAATGATATATACTTTTCTAGTTATCTTCCCTATGGACTACGCATTATCTTTTTTTTTTTTACTTTACGGAACTACGCATTAGTTTACTTACTATTGACTAAAGAGACAAAAAGATAGATTCTAAAATAAACTTTTGATAAAAATGAATAAAGGATTGGCAGAGAATTAAAGTGGACATATGTGATGGACCACCACGCTAAGGGATGAATGCAGGAGGCTAGTGCTGTTATTCAAGCCGAACGAACTCGAGTACTTGATACTCGAGCTCGGTTCGAGCTCTTATCGAGCCTTGTTCAGCTCTTATCGAGCCTAGCTCAGCTCGTTAATATTAACGAGTAGTAACACGAGTTTGGCTCGACTCGTTAATGATTCTAACGAGCCTAATGGATTTATGAAAAAAAAAATTAGTTATCGAGCCTAACGAGTCAAGCTCAGCTTGGCTGGTTAAGCAATCGAGTATTTTTCGAACTCGAGCTTGTGCTCGTTTAGTCTAACGAGTTAAGCCGAGTCGAGCTTTAACGAACCGAGCTCACGAGCAGCTCTTGTCATTTAACAGTTCTGCACGAGGTAGTGTACTGCGGCACGAAGATGCAAAGGGGTAGATGGACGGAAGTGAATTAGAAGAGATTTGTGTATTTCTCATTCCAATTAGAACGAAATTATAAAGAGTTTTGACAAAAATATAATTTTTAAATCATGTATGCGACAATATATTTTTTTCCAGAAAAAATTGATAAAAAAAGAAATTTGGTGATTTATGTGTTAAATTTTAATAGTCTGTATTAGTACAGAAAAATACTCCCTCCGTCCCACTCTAAATGTCCCACTTTCCTTTTTTGGTTGTCCCACACTAAATGTCCCATTCCATAAATGGAAAAAGCAACACTCTACTACATATAAACTTTAATCTTCAAATTCACACAATATTACAAAAAATGTCACTCATTCAATCCACTTTTCAACATTATTCATTACTTTATTAAACACTATTCATTATTTTTCAACACTATTCATTACTTTTCCACCATATATTAATAAACTAATACACTTTCTTAAACCATTCAACCAAAAGAAATGGGACATTTAGACCGGGACGGAGGGAGTATAATTTAATGGTTTACAGAATGAGTACAATTAAGTCTAAAAGTAAATACGCTTTTAGAATTTGAAAACAAAATTTTACACGTAAAAATTGTAATGAAGGACTGAATCGTACTTTCCAAAGTGAGTGTAATTTGGATGAAATTAAAGTGATCTTTCTAACTCTTCTGAATTAAAGGAAAAAAAAAAGCTTGGAGAAAGGAAAGGAAGAGGTAAAACAACTTAATAGTATTTGACAATTTGAATAAACACCTAGCGCCGAAGACGCTTCAAGTTGGACACTGACTTCGTCATATAAAAAACACAAATATAAAAGTACATATGTAATTTTGGAGACTTACTGCTGCGGCTACCCCATTGACCATCCGATCAAAAAGCAATGATGGGACGAGTGTCAGTTTTGTCAGTGCGTTTATATGCATTCACGGTTCATGAGCAAACCATTTTTTGGGTTCTTTTTAATTTGTGGCTTAATTTAAGTTTCCAGAAACAAATAATACGCGACTCCACAGTACAATCTGCTCCCAAGCTTCAGCACTACGTCACGGGACTCTCCTTGCAATCTAATAACAACATCAACGTTTGTAACTCCGTCTTTCGTAGTAATGCTGGCCTTTCTTTCGTCTGCTCTTATCCGAATTCATTCTACTCCTGCTATCTCTATCAAAATGCATGCTAGTACTTGCTGCAGGAAAAGTGGGACTGCTTGTGCGATTTCCACGGATCAACCGGGCTCCGACAGTCACCTGATTGCATCCGCGACATTGCACTTTGGACATTTATTGGTTCCAAACAGAGTCCTCTGTTTCGGAACGGTTCTTTTCCATCCAATTCCCTACAGTCCACAGGATAATGACTCTCCTCCCTACAATTTCAGCAGGGGCAGGGCACCACTTCCTGTTCCGGCAGTAAGATATTTGTAATATTTATGTTTATCATCTACAGAGGACTGGCTCTGGACATAGCAAACTTAAGCATCCAGTTTTCCGGCCTGGTTTTTTCCGAACAAACCTTGCAGACATAATCCCGTCTCTCGAAGTGCCCCTGGAAACTGCAGAGATGTCGTTTTCTTGGAGATGTTTGATGTTTTCTTCATTTTGAATCTTGTAGTGTTTCCGGTGGCTGTTGCTGCTGTTATTCTTCTCCATGGAAATTTTAGGAAGATGAGATACGGACAGGTTAAATCTGGTTAAGGATCCTTTCCGGAGTCTTTGGTCCCAACTTTCAAGATTACTCCAATTTTACTGGCTCTTTTTTTTATTGTTTCGTGTCTAATTTTGCTACATCTATTTTCAAGGGAAATATTTTACACTTTTTAATTTACAATTCGTTTTACTCCTACAAACCATATATTCACTTTCTTAAAATTTCTGCCTAATTAATTAGTCCTAGTATTATTGGATTAATAAAGCACTCCCTCCGTCCACGAGTAAGTTTCTCACTTCTTTTTGTTGAATGGTTTAAGAAAATGTATTTGTTTATTAATATATGGTGGGTCACATGTTGACTTTTAGGATAAAATAATGAATAGTGTTGAAAAGTAAATTGAATGAGTGACATTTTTATAATATTGTGTGAGTTTGAAGGTTAAAGTTTATATATAGTAGAGTGTTGTTTTTTCCATTTATGGAATGAGAAACTTATTAGGGGACGGCCCGAAAAGGAAAGTGGGAAGTTTACTCAGGGACGGAGGGAGTATATGATTTAAGACAAAGTATAGAGTAAAATTGGTTTATACATGAATCACGAAAGGGTATTAGTTGTTTTCACTGAAGAGTATTAGTTGTATTTACTGAAGAGTATTACTGATTTACATTAAAGAGTCTTAGTTGTTCAGTGAAAATGAATTAAGACGCTTCAGTGTAAACCAATAATACTTTTCAGTAAAAACAACTAATATTCTTCAGTGAAAACAACTAATACCCTTCATTGATTCATATATAAACCAAATTCACTCTATACATACTCATGATTTTTTTATTAAAGACGAAATTTTATATAAAAATTGTTCATAGTAAACTTACTATTATTAAAGTGTTTAAAGTCTCAAATATTTGATCAAAAGTATTAAAAATCTTATCGAAAGAAGTGTTAAAATTGAGATAAAAAAAATATCACAACGATTAAAATAGGATATTACTGACCTTAATTCTTTACTCCTGATAAGATTATAAAGGCTTTTAATCAAATATTTAATACTTTAAAATATATTTATAATAAGTTTATCATAAATTATTTCCATAAAAAGAAACTACTCAATTTATAAATGTTATTTATTAAAAGATATTGTTATATTTGAAATGTTGAAATATTTTAAGTAAAAAATAATTCGAGATATATTAGCAATATGATAAGGAAAAAAAAACGTATTTGTCATAAATTTGGTAGAGAAACTGTTGCCAACTGAATTGTAGAAAAAAAAAGAAAAAAAAAATTAAAGGAAGGTGATTAGGTGTGAAATTGTTATGTTTTGTTGTCTGATTGCCTATGTTTTGTGTGTTTTTTATGAGTGTTTAGAGTCCTTTGAGCATCATTTTCATAAACTCATTAATTTGTCTCTTTGGTGTTCATACTTGAATAGATGGTGAAAAGAGGAGTTCGTAGGACTTTGAATCGACCAAAACGGACTCTCAATTGAAAAAATATGAAGGTTTTTCGAACAAGTGTACAGCAGCCGGAAACCACTCGACCAGTAGAGGTTGAGCGCCTCCATTCGGCCTATGGATCCATTCGACCAAAGGAGGTCGAGCGCCCCTGCTCGACCAGTGCTAGGTCGAGCATCTTGAAGACTCTGGAAGAAGACTCGCTCGACCACCATTAGGTCGAGCACCACCGCTAGACCAAACTCGGATTTCGCGCGATTTAGGTCTTTTTCACCCGTTTCCGGCCCGTTGCTTATAAATACCCGATCCCAAGCTCGTTTTTAACACCCTTTGATCCCGATTCATATTTTTGCATACTTAGAGCCTGGTAGAGAGATTTTGGAGAGTTTCACACTTGTATACGAGGTTTTGATTTTGCGAATTCGTAGTTTAGATACTTCTTTTGATTCTTTTCGTTTAATTCTTTTGTTCTTGAACCTTTGAGACTTCTAAACCCTACCTTATCAGATTTATTGAGATCTTGATATATTCTTTCGTTTATGCTTTTCATGTCTTTTGATTATTCAATTATGCAAATGTTCATGGTTCTTATTATTGCTTCCGTTCTTTCAATTACCATGTTAGGCTAGAACTCTTGCATGCTTGGGGTAGGATGAACTCGTAGAAGTAGGATGTTGGTACATAATTAGGATAACTCGTGATGTTTAGTGCAAATTCTATTAACTAGTTGAATTCTTAAAATAAACCCTAGAATTTATTTTGGAATTGAGTTCGAAAATTATTAGAGAGAGGACGATCTTATCACCCTTTGATAACAAGTAGACTTAACGATAGGGTTATAGAAGGGGTTTATAATCTACTGATTTATCTAGGGAGGACGACCGTATCACCTTGGGTAAATAAGGGTCTCATTAATTAAGCATAATCCATATAATTTGTTTAGTGGGTTGTGAAGTAGTTGTTGGGAAAACAGGGGTGCCCGGAATCTATTCGGGATGAAATTTAAATACGAATTTAAATACAATTATTACTAGCATGAATTAATCCTAATTAATTCAAATAATAATTCCAACAACTAATTTTCATCATGCATGTTGAATTAATTTCACATATTAACTAGGCGGAATAAACAAGTAAATATGCGATTAACGTACCTCTTGTAGAATTGGCCTTTGAATATACGGGACAATTACGATCTCGCTCTATCAACCCAAAGTCTTCTCAAGTATTTCCCTTTTCACCTCACTTGATCACCGGTGGGAGATGCTTTCAAATAATTTAATAAACTAAGGAAAAAGAAAAATATCTATGCTTCTTGATTTTTCCAACACATAGAATTACGTGCTTGGGGATGAAATAATCATCCCCTATTTATAACTCATAGTGGCCGAAAATTTTAATGAATATTGGGCTTGGAGAAAATCTTTTCTTAGATTCTAAGAAATCTTGAATATATCCCATATATTCTTTTCTCCATAAAAAAAATATTCCACAAAAATCTCAACCTCCTATTCAAGCTATAATTTTCGAAAACTATTAGAAAAGATCCCTAGATTTGGATCTTCTTGAATATATGAGATATTCTTGTATTCCAAGAATACATATCTTCCATAATATCTTTTCAAGAAAATCAACAAAATCTTTTCTTCTCCAATATTGCTATTTTCGAAATTAGGTTTAAAAAATCAGCATAATATTATCTTTTTATTTTAATCACCTTATCATTATTGGGCTACTTAATGGGCTACTTGAGGGGCCTTAAGGAGAATTAAGATTGAACCTCCTAATGGACTTCTGAATTTCAATATTGAACCCCAATATAATTCAGCCCATTAATATTAATTATTACCACTAATAAATTAATATTGCACTATCCATCTTAATCCATATTACGATAATATGGGCTCCCGGTTATTATTTCCCGCGTTTAAGATTATCAAGTCCATTAATTAATTAAGCTTCTGAATAGCTCTAAATTAATTAACATATTTCACCTTGGAGTAAAGACAGCTCAACATTATTATTCGTACCGAAGAAACTAATTCTTCACTTGCAAGATTTGGTACAATAAAACTTCTGAGCCCACCAAGGGGACTAATCACACGAGCCGTACTCGCACGCGTTTCTCCGTATTAAATCTTAGCAACCGTCGTATGATTAATATTACTGCCCAAGACACAAAGTTCGAAGTCACAATGATTCTCACCCAACATGAATCAAAGCAGTAACCATTAAGCACACACGGTCCTATTTAAGTTACGGAGATTAAGAAATCAACAACCACTGAGGTCTAATTCTTCACCTTTCAGAACAGAAGAATTTATCCTCGATGTAGGTCCTCTTCAACACATACTAAATGTGCTAGTGCAATCTCTTAGTCAAGACAGACCAATCTGAGCCTTACACATCGACCTTTCACAGCGGATTGTTCAATTCCACCTAGGTCGTGAATATGTACGTTTAGTTACAAGTAAACTGTTAATGTTGTCTTCCGTGATCGGGTATCACCACATTAACTACAATGTAACATGTACTATATATTGAACGGTTTGCAATAGAAATTCAACATTTAATCATAACTAAAGCAAATGTGATAAAAGAATTATTCTCATAAAACGAGTGTTTGATACACGAGTTATACAAAGTAAAAGCATATTTTCACGTATAACTCCAACAATCTCCCACTTATACTTAAAGTCTGCTTTTAGTATACATCACGCATGTCTTAGTGTAGTAGCTCTCCGTGACATCTCATGTCAACCTACACTAACCTAATAATTCCTCCCACTTATACTTAAAGCAGATTGGCAATAGTCTTGACTCCCATTTCATCCACATGTCTCTCGAATGTATTCAGAGGCAGACCCTTTGTGAATGGATTTACTAGGTTGTCCCCGATGCATATCTTTGTTACCTCTTTATCTCCTCTCTTAACGATTTCTCGTATGAGATGGTGTTTTCTTTCAATGTGTTTGCTGGCCTTGTGGGCTCTCGGTTCCCTTGAATTTGCAATTGCTCAGACATTATCACAATGGACAGTGATTATAATGGGCAAATTCAGAACAACGTCCAAGTCCACTAAGAAGTACTTGAGCCAAACCGCTTCTTTTGCTGCTTCACAAGCAGTTACTTATTCGGCTTTCATGGTCGAATCGGCGATGCATTTCTGCAAATCGCTTCTCCATGTCATGGCTCCTTCTCCCATGCAAAACACACTACCCGAGGTAGTTATTTTGGAGTCTATGTCTGATTGGAAATTTGAGTCCGTGTATCCCATGGGAATTAGATTGTCTGATTGTTAAATCAGCATTCCATACCAAGTTCTTTTCAGAAACTAAAGAACGCATTTAATTGCAATCTAATGTGCTTTCCCGGGGTTACTTCGATATCTTGCCATCATGCTCACGGCAAAGCAGATATCCGATCTCGTACACAACATTGCATACATAAGACTTCCTACGTCCGAAACGTACGGAACGTCTTTTATGTCATCTATCTCCACTTGGTCTTAGGGCATATTTCTTTAGATAGATGGATTCCGTGCCTAAAAGGTACAAAACCTTTCTTGGAATCTTGCATGCTGAAATGCTTCAAAACAGTGGCTTTGTATGAAACTTGCGATAAACCCAACATCCTCCTCTTGTGATCTCGAGTGAACTTGATCCCAAGGATGTGACCGGTTTTCCCTAAGTCCTTCATATCAAACTGATTTGACAGCCATACCCTTACGTCAGACAATACCTTTACATTGTTTCCAATGAGCAGAATATCGTCTACGTATAATACTAAGAATACCACCGCAGTTCCGTCACACCTTTTTACACCCACAACTTTCGAACTTGTTTTGATCACAAACCCGTAAGACTTAATAACTTGATCAAAACACTGGTTCCAAGTACGCGACGCTTGCTTAAGTCCATAAATGGATCTCTTAAGCTTGCATACGAGGTGCTCTTGGCCTTTTTCAACGAAACCTTTGGGTTGTTGCATATAGATCCCATCAAGACTTCCGTTAAGGAAAGCTGTCTTGACATCCATTTGTCAGATCTCGTAATCTAAGTGCGCAGCGATCGACAAGAGAATACGGATGGACTTAAGCATAGCTACAGGCCACAGGCCACAAGCCTTGCTTTGAAGGACTCTACCCTTCCGTCCGGTCCTCTTTTCCTCTTGTACACCCACTTGCATCCAATGGGCTCTACCCCACTAGGTGGATCAACCAACTCCCACACTTGATTATAATCCATCGAACCCACCTCGGTTTCCATTGCGGTTTGCCACGCCTCCGCGTCTTTGTCTTGGATTGTCTCGTCGTACGTTCATGGGTCTGATTCATCGCCGGGAATCAAATCCGAAGATTCTCCAATTCCCATGAATCTCTCGGGTTGCCTTGCAATCCTCCCACTACGACGGGGTTCCGGTTGTGAAGGTGTGACGTGTGGTATATCATCTTGTATACTTGGTATAAGAGTTTGCCCTCTTAACTGGTCTAAGGTAATCTCACTTCTGGGCTTTCTTTTGTTCATATAGTCTTCCTCCAAGAATTTAAAGTGCGAACTAATCACGGTCTTTTAGTCCTTGAGACTATAGAACATACACCCTTTCGTTCCCATGAGATATCCTATAAACAACCTTAATTCCGAATGTGGATCCAATTTACCGGCTTCCTCGTCTAGCACGTATGCCGGACAACCCCAAATCCGCAAGTGTCTTAGATTGGGCTTGCGCCCGGTCCACAATTCCATTGGGGTTTTAGGAACCGATTTGGATGGCACCAAGTTTAGAATGTAAGTCGTTGTTTCCAAGGCGTTACCCCAAAACGACTTGGGTAAATCCGAATAACTCATCATGGATCAGACTATTTCTAAAAGAGTCTGGCTCCTTCGTTCCGCCACACCGTTCTATTGAGGGGTTCCCGGTGTGGTCAACAGGGATACAATCCCTTCGTCTGATAGCTAGTTCAAGAATTCATCGCTAAGGTATTCGCCTCTACGATCAAATCGTAGAAATTTGATACTTCTTTCCCTATGCATCATAAGGTAGATGTATCCATATCTCGAGTAATCATTGAAAAAGACAATTTACTCATACCCCTTCTTGCTATGATCGTCATTGAACTACACATATCGGTATGAACGAGTTCTAACACTTCCGTGGTTCTATTCCACTTGGCTCCAAATGCTCTCTTGATCATTTTACCCTCTAAACAGGATTCACAAGTTGGAAACGGTTCGACTTGGAATGATTCCAAGGATCCGTCTTTCACCAATCTCTCTATCCGCTTTAGATTAATATGACCTTGTCTAAGATGCCATAGAAGTATTTCGTTCATCTCCGAAGAACGCTTTCTTTTATTACTCGAAATAATCAATGTGTTATTAGATTCAATTTTGTGAGTGGTGTGCCCAAAAAATGGTATAAAGATCATCCATTGAAGTTCCGGAACAGATAAACTCATCGTTTCAAGAAATAATAACATCCTTATTAAAAGAAACTGAGTATTTATTCAAACAGTTTAGAAACTGAAGGTTGAGTTCTTTCTAAACTAGGAACATGAGGAACGTCTCTCAAGACCATAACTCTATCTTCACAAGATAGGCGCACTTCTCTCACTGCTTCAGCTGCCACTCTTGTAGCATTGCCCGATGTGATGGGGATCTCACTTCCGTTAAGTCGTCGGGTTAGCTTAAACCCATGAAACAAATGTGATCAGTAGCTTTCGTATCCACTATCCACGAATACACATCATACGCCACTTCACAAGTTTCGACGACTAAGGTATGTGAATTACCAAACTTTCCTAGCCTCTTAGGCTTGGAACAGGCAGACCTCCATTGTCCTCTCTCACCGCAACTAAAACACTTCCCCTTTGATGCTAGCCTTTGCATTTGTCTTTCACAACAATTGGGTTTGCTTGGATCCAGCCTTTGGTCCTCTTCCTCTTTTTCCCTCCCTTGGGACCAAAAGAGGTAGACGGACTATTAGCCACCATAGCACTAGACTGGTGCTCCATTTTCACCTCCACCGAAACTAAAGCTTGCAAGAGCTCGGGCAAACGATTTGTCCGTTCATTCATCTGACAGCTCAAATGAAACTACTCAAAGCTTCTCGGTAGAGAATGGTATATGAAATCAATCAAAATCCGTACCAAGTACTTCCAACTTGTTAAGGTATGCCATTTTCTCGAGAACGTGCTCCCTCACGGGCGTTCCCTCCACCATTTCCAACTTGACCGAGTCATGTTTGGTGAACTGATTAGTCATGGGTTTGATGTGAAGACATCTCTTCAAGGTTTTCCATGATTTCAACAGCGGATACAATGTCTTCATGAACGCGCCTCACATCCTCAGACAGAGATGTCAAGATGATGCACTTCATATTGTCACGCTGTCAATCATAAACTGCCTTTTTCTCATTGCTTGACTTATCATTAGGCTTGCCGGGTTTATTAACGTGAATAACCCAATTGTGTTTTCGTGCAGTAAGGACAAATTTAAAATTACATTTCCAATCAATATAATTTTCTCCAAAAAATTTATTAACTTTAAGTATATTAAACAGTGGATTAAAAGGTTGTGACATGATGAAATGAGAATAAAACATACATTCATATCAATATCTAGAAAAATATGAAATTATCACACAATTCGATCACATCAATTATATTGAAACCTTAAAATAATATAATCATGCATCAGCCAATATCTCGAAACAATTTAAATGCGCCACGAGGGGTGGTCTATACATTTAAATACATTCAAGCGGATCACAAACTTAAAAGTTACAAATCCTTAATTCAAAATTAATAGTTGGCTCCCACTTTGACCACATAGAAATTGACAGGGACTCCGAGGGGAGTAAGTTAATATCAATTTCCTATACCTAAGTAATAACCATAATTAAATACAGGATTATTATTTCGCTTTGAGCAAGCCACTCGTGGTGAGGGTCAATACCGCCACTAGTAATAATCCACAATCATCCTTTCGGAATTTATTCATGTGAAATCCGTTCTTTTGGCCGATTCGAGGGGGAAATGTATTCCAAAAGAACTTCACAAATAAATAAATTATGGAGGCCAATGACTTGAAGCGATTTTACTAACTTCTACTAGTCGCTTACCCGCAAGCGGACGGGTTCACTGTAGTATAAGTACGTATAATGACCAAGTATTATCGAACCCAAGGGATGGTGTATATGCGAATAGATCCCTGAAGATCTACGCGTCGTAGTTAATATGAGTGTATTTTTAGATTTGAAAATTAAAAGAATTAAGTCTAAACTAAATTACTCTACGAATGCAAAAGGAAAATTAAACTAAGTATCTAAGGTGTGTATGCAAGTATAAGATGGTGATGCTTAAGATAGGAATCCCTACGTATACTAACGGAGCAGGTACATAATCAGAATAACTGTGACACACAAGAATTAACCTAAGTATAAGAATGCAAGGTGAAAGCTCAAGATTCTAAACCCTAATACTTTACCCTAACACTCGACTCCACTAATCCACTAACAAGTTAATGAATTGTGCTCAATTAATGAGACCCTAATTTAACTAAGGTGATGCGGTCGTCCTCCTTCGCTAAACTGGTAGATGAATTAACCTTTCCTAAACCTTCTCGTTAAGACTACTAATTGTTATTGAGTGATGCGGTCGTCCTCTCTCTAACACTTTCGTACTAAATTCAAAGGTAAAGTTCAGATTAATTATAAGAATTCATTAACCAAGAGAATTAAAACCTAACGTCACGAGTTACCCTAATTACGTACCCACAACCTACTTCTACAAGTTCATCCTACCCTAAGCATGCAAGGGTTTTAGCTAGACATGACGTTAACAAACACAAAAGCAATAGAAGAAACAACGAACATAAACATAATGAATTGAAGAACGATAATATGAAACATGAACTAGGGTTTAAAGAAATAAATATTAAGAACTGAAATTTGAATTGATAAAAACAAAGTTTAAAGCGTTAAAAGTAATCGAGCTAATTAAAAGAAACTAAGAAAGAAAATAAACTAAGAATTCGTATGCAAAACCTCAACAAAACGTAAAATAAAGCTTGCTCCTCTCCTTCCTCTCCAAAAACTAAGTCTAAAATTATTTCTAAAGTTCGGGGATCCTTCAAAACGTGTTTGGAAGAGGTATATATAGGCACGGGTCGAAACAGGAGTTAATGGGCCGAAAATACGCATCCGGAGGCAAAAATCCGAAGTTGCTTGAGCAAAACGCTCGAGCGGTCCCGCTCGAGTAGTGTAGCTCGAATGACACAATCGCTCGAGCGGTTCCGCTCGAGCCGGTCGTGCACTGAAATTACACTGTATGTTTTGGGCGCTCGAGCAATTCGCTCGAGCGGTGGCGCTCGAGCTGCTCGAGCGCAAGAAAAGTTCTGTAAGCTTAGGCGCTCGAGCAATGCGCTCGAGCGGTGGCGCTCGACCTAGTCACTCGAGTGACTTCCAACTCATCCAACTAATACTTTTCCTCGTCCGCACTAATACCAATCGTATTTCTTCAATATCTTTTCATCCCGGCATCCGTTTGAGTCGATTCAAAGTCCTACGAACTCCGTTTTTCGTCCTCTATTCACCTATGAGCATCAAAGAGACAAATTCATCAATGTGTAGAAATAATGCTCAATTGACTCTAAATACTCGATAAACTCAACCAAGATTGAGGTATTTCTAGCTACGAATCATGACAATTTCACGAGTATTCAATTGTCATGATTCGTAGCTAGAAACGGCTCAATCTTGGTCGAGTTTATCGAGTATTTAGAGTCAATTGAGCATTATTTCTATACATTGATGAATTTGTCTCTTTGATGCTAATAGGTGAATAGAGGACGAAAAACGGAGTTCGTAGGACTTTGAATCGACTCAAACGGATGCCCGGATGAGAAGATATTGAAGAAATACGATTGGTATTAGTGCGGACGAGGAAAAATATTAGTTGGATGAGTTGGAAGTCACTCGAGTGACTAGGTCGAGCGCCACCGCTCGAGCGCATTGCTCGAGCGCCTAAGCTTACAGAACTTTCCTTGCGCTCGAGCAGCTCGAGCGAATTACTCGAGCGCCCAAAACATACAGTGCAATTTCAGTGCACGACCGGCTCGAGCGGAACCGCTCGAGCGATTGTGTCATTCGAGCTACACTACTCGAGCGGGACCGCTCGAGCGTTTTGCTCGAGCAACTTTGGATTTTTGCCTCCGGATGCGTATTTTTGGCCCATTAACTCCTGTTTCGACCCGTGCCTATATATACCTCTTCCAAACACGTTTTGAAGGATCCCGGAATTTCAGAAATAACTTTAGACTTAGTTTTTGGAGAGAAAGAAGAGGAACAAGCTTTATTTACGTTTTGTTGAGGTTTTGTATACGAATTTTTAGTTTCTTTTAGTTTCTTAGTTCCTTTTCATTAGTTTGATTTCTATTAAACGCTTTGAAACTTCGTTTTAAGTAATTAAATTTCAGTTCTTAGTATTTTTTTTTTAAACCCTAGTTCATGTTTCATATTTTCGTTCTTCAATTCATTATGTTTATGTTCGTTGTTTCTTCTATTGCTTTTGTGTTTGTTAACGTCATGTCTAGCTAAAACCCTTGCATGCTTAGGGTAGGATGAAATCGTAGAAGTAGGTTGTGGGTACGTAATTAGGGTAACTCGTGACGTTAAGTTTTAATTCTCTTGGTTAATGAATTCTTATAATTAATCTGAACTTTACCTTTGAATTTAGTACGAAAGTGTTAGAGAGAGGACGACCGCATCACTCAATAACAATTAGTAGTCTTAACGAGAAGGTTTAGGAAAGGTTAATTCATCTACCGGTTTAGCGAAGGAGGACGACCGCATCACCTTAGTTAAATTAGGGTCTCATTAATTCATCACAATTCATTAACTTGTTAGTGGATTAGTGGAGTCGAGTGTTAGGGTAAAGTATTAGGGTTTAGAATCTTGAGCTTTCACCTTGCATTCTTAGACTTAGGTTAATTCTTGTTTGTCACAGTTATTCTGATTATGTACCTGCTCCGTTAGTATACGTAGGGATTCCTATCCTGAGCATCACCAAATCTCATTAGAACACAACCCTTAGTTAATTTGCTTTCTTTAGTATTTAAGTTTACTTAGTTTATTTCAGTCTTTAATTTATTTTTCCAAAAAAAATCCAAAAATACACTCATATTAACTATGACGCGTGGATCTTCAGGGATCTATTCGCATATACACTATCCCGTGGGTTCGATAATACTTGGCCATTATACTTACTCTTACTACAGTGAACCCGTCCGCTTGCAGGTAAGCGACTAGTAGAAGTTAGTAAAATCGCTGCAAGTCAATGGCGCCGTTGCCGGGGATGGCGTTGTATGCTTTTGAATAGGACTTGTAGATAGCTTAGTAGTTAGTAGTGGGTGATTTATTTTCTGTTTTTATTTTTTATTTGTATTCAATCGGCAGTTGCGTTTTGACCCTTCTGCTAGTGTGTTAGGTTTATGAAAACACGCTCACAAGGCAATACGAGCGAAGAGAGAATACCGTTGGACCCTGAGATAATAGCCAGAAGGAATCGAGCCTTCTTGAGAAGGATGAACGTTGCCGACTTAGGAAAGGAACCAATGGATATCAATAATGAGTTGGACGATGCTGCTAACGATTTCAATCAGGCAGTAGACTGAGTTGAAGGCACTGGAGTTAGTAGTAGCCAGAATCAAATTCCATTAGGGGATAGCCAGAGCCTAAACCCGGATACACGAAACGTAGGGAATCCAGCTCAGAACCTTGTCCATAATCCTCATAACAACCCTGTTTACCCACAAAGCCCAAATAACCCTTTTAACAACCCAGTATACCAACATTACCCATACCCACCTTATCCTTACCCACCATATCCATATCATCCACCTCCTGTCTACAACCAACCACCTGTTTACCAACCACCACCCCAACAAGTACCCGTACCAGCTGTTAATCCTCAACACGTTCCTCAGAACGTCGATCACAATATGGCTATTCGAGGGAGGTTTGCAGCACAGCCACAGCGGTACTATGATGGAGTGGCTTTACCTCCTGTTGAGGCGAACAACTTCTCGATATCCCCGGGGATTTTAAAGCTGCTTACCGAGAATCAGTTCAAGGGGTGATCGGGAAAGAGAATCCTCACACACATTTAAGAAGTTTTCTCATGATAGCCTCAACATTTAATTACAATGGCATGTCTGAAGATGCCAAGAGGCTTAGGCTGTTCCCATTCTCATTGACGGGAATAGCCAAGGAGTGGTACGATAATACGCTCCCGCGGGGAGGTATTACCACTTGGGCCGAGCTCGAGCGTCTGTTCCTCGAGCGATTTTACCCTCCATCTAGGACGATCAAGGCTAGAATTGAGATCTCATCCTTTCGCCAGAAGCAAGGAGAGGACCTACGTCAAGCGTGGGAGAGATACTCAAACATGATGATTGAGTGCCCGCAGCACGGGTACAATGAGGGAGACATTATGGCGTTCTTCTATAGTGGTGCCAACAAGGCAGGGCAAGACCATTTAGACGCTTGTGCGGGCGGAGCATTCCTGAATCAAGGCATAGAGAGGTGTAGGGAAATCGTGGACAACATTGTCACGAATGCCGGTGCTTGGAGTGGAGATGCAGATTTTCAGAGAGTGCATCAGGTTGAAGAGGGAGAAGGAACGAGAAGGCTATTGATGGCCATGATGGAGAAGATCAACAACCTCGAGTTGGGGAAGAGTTTGGTTGGAGAGCATGCAATAGAGAACGAGAGAGTAGACCAACCAAGTGGACAGCAAGAGGTAGCCAATTACATGGGAGGTCCATATTACAATCAGAATGGCTACCAAGGTGGAAATCAGTATGGAAGGCCTTCTTATGGCCAACCATTTGTACCTCCAGGTCCTCAGCCACTTCAAAATCAATGGAGGAACACACAAGGAGTTCAAGGAGGCCAGCAGCCTCCTCAAAACACATGGAGGAAAAATGAGAACTTTTCTTATGCTAACCCAAAAGTTGGTATTACTGTTCCTGCAGGTGTTGATCCGGGGTCTAAACCTCCTGGTGGAGAAGGCAGTGCATCAACCGAGGAGATGTTGAGAACGATCCTTCAGAAGGTTGAGGAAGGTAGCAAGAAATTGTCATCCTTGGAGTACGATGTGAAGGAGTTGCATAAGAAGGGTGATCATCGTGATCAAAAGCTCCAGAAGATGAATGTTGAGTGGACTAGAACTCAACAAGAGAACAATCGAAGGTTCACGTCTTTAGAGTTCCAGATGAGCCAGATTGCAAAGTCAGTGAATAGAATGCCGAAGGGGAACCCGAAGGAGCATTGCAAGGCTATCCAGTTAAGAAGTGGAACCAACTATGAAGGGCCTCAGATGCCTGCTGATTCTGAGACGCCCCAAGTTGAGAAGGGGATTGAAAGTGAAGGGATTGAGAGGCATGAAGATATGGATAAGTCCCAGAAGGGCAAGGAAAGTGAGGAGGTTGAGAGAGTTCCTAAGTGGAAGAAGGCAAAGGAAGCAAGGGAGAAAGTGAAAGTGACCGAGCGAGATGAATGGGGGGTACCCAAATCTGTGATACCCGTCCCGTATCCACAACGTTTTATGAAGAAAACGCTTGATGAGAAATTCGCTAAGTTCCTTGATATTTTTAAACAATTGCATATTAATATTCCTTTTTATGATGCTTTGGAACAGATGCCGCACTATGCGAAGTTTTTGAAGGACTTGATCGCGAAAAGACGGCGAGTGGATGAGCCAAAGTTGGTGCAGTTGAACCACGAGGTGAGTGCATTAGTGCACAAGGCGCTTCCACCGAAGCTGAAGGATCCCGGGAGCTTCACGATCCTATGTGATATTGGGAACGGGATTAAGAAGGGAGCGTTGTGCGACCTCGGGGCGAGCATTAATTTGATGCCACTGTCGCTTTTCAAGAAGTTGGAAGGTGTTGAACTTCAACCCACAATGATGACGCTTCAACTTGCCGACCGGTCTATTACTAGACCTCAAGGTGTGGTTGAAGACGTCCTAGTGAGAGTTGGAGATCACATTTTTCCAGCCGACTTTGTAGTGCTAGAGATGGAGGAAGATGAGCACGTGCCCCTGATCTTGGGAAGACCGTTCTTAGCTACGGCGGGGATGGTGCTAGATGTGGCAAACGGGAAGATTACGCTGAAGGTTGATGATCAAGAAGTGAAGATCTCCCTATATGAAGCCATGAAGCACCCGAAGGAGGATGAGAGCTTGTATTGCATGGATGCAATTGATCCTTGTGTTGAAGACACACCTCCTATCCCTAATCCTTCTCATATTCATGAGTTGGTTAGTCCTTTACTTGATTATTTAACCCATGTGCATTATGATCTCGATTCTTTTGATAGGGATAAAGTGAAGAAGTTGAAGGATGAAGAGGTGAAGAAAGTGGACGTGGTCCAGTTAGAGGGAAAAGGAGGAGTTGAGAAGGAGAAGTCAAAATCCAAGAAATTGATTAGTAAGACTCCTCCAGATAAAGGAAAGAAGGAGTTGAGACCCATAACACTTGGGGATGAGAGGAAAGCAAATGAACTCATGATGGAAGGGCATCAAGGAAAGGAGTTCAAACACCACTCTTATGAGAGTAAGGGAGGTATTTTTGAGTATGATGTCCCATAAGCTCCTTTGAGCTCGGTCCGGCATGAGGACCTTAAAAATAGCGCTGAATGGGAGGCAACCCATTATTTTTATTTTTTTTTTATTTATTTGCTTTGAGTATTTTTTAGTTATTAGGGAGTTATTTTGAGTCGTATGTTTAACCTCGTTTTTTAGTAAGTTGCTTGTAGGCTTGTCTCTAAAGGAGTAAAGGTATCATGGAGTTATTCAGATTGAAGGAACCAACTTGAGACAAGGGAGTGTGCAAAGCTATTGAGAGAAACGGAATTATTTGGTTGAGGTAACCCACAACCCCAAACTTAGACCTCTAGCAAGGTCGAAGTTTGGGGGGTGGAGTTTTTTTTTATGTTTCTTGTTACATTGCACATGCATGCACGCCCTTATCTTTGAGTTGAGTTTGATTGATTATTAGATTGTTGAGATACTCCTTGGGGTGATTTTATTTTGACTCGCGATTGCATATTTCATGCCTATCAATCATCTTATGCTTGTTGATTGCTATCTTTGAGTATGATTTGATGAGTAGAGTGAGTAGTAAGGGTGAGTTAGAAATTCTTTTGTGTGAGTGTTTGAGTTTGAGCTGATTTGAGAAAGAACTTGTATGCTTGTGAATTTTTCTTTTGAGTACTTGTGTGATGAGAGTGAGAGTGCACTAGACTAGCATGGATGTGAAAGCCGTGAGCTTTTGAGCCTTATGAGATTTTGATGCATTAATTAATCTCTTCGTTTGTGAGTGGATCGTCACCTTAGAGGATGCTAGAACTTGTGTGTGCTCTTGCTTCTTGATTGTGTCCAGTTTGATATGCCGAATTGGATCTTAGGCCATCTTTGATTTTATTGAGTCACTTAGCCAAAATTTTCCTTACCAATGACATTGATCCCTTGTTAGCCCCTTTGAGCCTAAAGCCTATTTTATTTGCTAGCACATATGAACACTATTCCAATTTCTAAGCCTTTTAATCCCAATTTGAGTGGAGAATAGGAAAGTGTGAATGTGAAGGGAGTGAATTGAGTGAAAAAGGAAAAGGTTGTTTGTTGAGTGAATATGAGAAGAAGGTGTGATGAAGTTATGAGATGTGGGAAAAAGAGAAAAAAATTGAGAATGAGAAAAAGAAAAAAATGAGCTCATGTGTGTGCGAAAAAGAAAAAAAAAAGTGATTGAAAAAAAAAAGTGAAAAGAGTGAGAAAGAAAAGATTGAAGTGTTGAGAGAAGTGGAATTGAAAGAGTGTTGATTGAATATGTTTGAAGTAGTCTGTTCCTAATCTCGAAGCTCCAAAGTTTGACTTTCTATTCTCCATTCACTTAAGTCACTAACCCATATTGTTATCCCAGCTGTCCAAAGAGCCGACATTACAACCTTGAGAAAAGCCCTTTTTGATTCGGCATTGATTTCTAGAGTACGGTCGAAGTTAAGAGCACTTACAAGCCTATGGCTGCCAATTTGTGTGATTGATTGTTTGAGTGAGTCCCTTGACCATTGTTATACACTTGTGAGGGAGCGAAACACATCGTTGAGTGCACATCCATGCTTGATCTTTGTGTTTCTTGTCATTGTTGCATGAGTATGATGAAGGAAGGTGAGTGAGTATACGTGTGATTGACCTTTGACGCTCGAATTTATGTACTTGCATGATTGGATACCTTGACTCATTCCTAACAATTTCACTTGACTTATTATTTCATTGCTTGGGGACAAGCAATATGGTAAGTTTGGGGGGGTTGATTAGGCGTGAAATTGTCATGATTCGTAGCTAGAAACGGCTCAATCTTGGTCGAGTTTATCGAGTATTTAGAGTCAATTGAGCATTATTTCTATAAATTGATGAATTTATCTCTTTGATGCTAATAGGTGAATAGAGGACGAAAAACAGAGTTCGTAGGACTTTGAATCGACTCAAACGGATGCCCGGATGAGAAGATATTGAAGAAATACGATTGGTATTAGTGCGGACGAGGAAAAGTATTAGTTGGATGAGTTGGAAGTCACTCGAGTGACTAGGTCGAACGCCACCGCTCGAGCGCATTGCTCGAGCGCCTAAGCTTACAGAACTTTCCTTGCGCTCGAGCAGCTCGAGCGCCACCGCTCGAGCGAATTACTCGAGCGCCCAAAACATACAGTGCAATTTCAGCGCACGACCGGCTCGAGCGGAACCGCTCGAGCGATTGTGTCATTCGAGCTACACTACTCGAGCGGGACCGCTCGAGCATTTTGCTCGAGCAACTTCGGATTTTTGCCTCCGGATGCGTATTTTCGGCCCATTAACTCCCGTTTCGACCCGTGCCTATATATACCTCTTCCAAACACGTTTTGAAGGATCCCGGAATTTCAGAAATAACTTTAGACTTAGTTTTTGGAGAGGAAGAAGAGGAACAAGCTTTATTTACGTTTTGTTGAGGTTTTGTATACGAATTTTTTGTTTCTTTTAGTTTCTTAGTTCCTTTTTATGGTCCCGTTTTCGAAGGGCAAAATGGGAATTCAGGAGCACAAATTTTTTTTTTAAAACCTTCGCGTCGCACCCTGACTAAGTTCAGTGACGGAATACTCAAGTCACTGCGTTGCTAAGAGTCAGAGCTATCAAGTCAGAGATGAGACTTGAAAGCTCAGGCTCTCAACAAGGCAGTGACTCGAGAGACTGAACTCTCGAGTGCCTTGCCTGATTTAGTCAGTGAGATGGAATCTCCCTGACCTGAATGCTTAACTAAAGTTCCTTTTTAAACAATGCTCTCAGTGAGCAGATTTTCGCAATACTTTAGAAGAAAAGACATTCCAAATAATAACACTTGGTTTAACGTGGTTCGGAGACTCAAGTTCTTACATCCACGGCCTGATTCAACAGGAAATCCACTCCTTTGGATTCTTGTTTTTAACGTGCCAAGGTGCACTTACAACTGGACTCACGCCACTCCCTGGGCTGCCCTCCTCACCTCACTACAAACCTAACAATCTTCTGAAAGGGTTTAGTTTGGTTAGGGTTTTCTCCAACTAGGTGAGGTTTTCCCTTTACAATGTGTTAGCCAATAGCTAAGATAGGGAAAACCTCTCTAAGCCTAGAGTTACAAGCTGAACACTCATATGTGTATATTTGAAGACCCTAATGGTCAGTGTTTAAGATGTGAGTAAACCCTCCTTATAACTCCCATGCACGTATGCTACTACCCACACCCTCACAGCTCGTAGGTGTTTGTTTTCTTATAATTCTTACAACAACACAACACACCCAACTACGCAACTATGAGCTTGTATATATAATGGGGATTCAAATGTATCTGTTGGAGAGGAAATACATTTGAATCCAGCATTAAATGGTTTCAACCACTTTTCTTGGAATGCGGCCTTTGTCAGTGTCAGAGTTGCTGCCTCGTGCTGATTGGTCCACGTGGCCTGAATTCACGGATCTTTGACTCAGTGGGTTGACCAAGACCCACTGACTTTAGGTGGCTTCCTCCTTCGCTGACTCTGATCTTTAGTGGACTGACTCGTCCTCAGTGCAGTTGTCCTTCAGAGATTGTTTGAAGATCACTCCAAGAAGTTTGTCATAAGGCTGGATGACAAACTTCCCTGACCACAGTAGCCTGACTCCTTCAGGGCCTACTTGGTGCAGCACTGATCCTCCTGATCAGGCTCTTCACTGAGTGGTCCACCAGACTTGGCTTAGATCAGCCTGACTTACACTCAGTGGGACTTCCTTCAGGCTTCTCCATTGGTTCAGGTTGATGGCATGTCTTCAGTCAGCTCTTCTGGTTGTCATCTTGATATCTTCAGGCTGTGTTGAGAAGTTCCCCCTCGTTGAGTTCCCCCTCAACTGAGCAACCTATTCTACTGAGAGCTAACCTAGCCTGACCTGATCTAAAGGATACTATCCTGACTGCTTTCAAACCTATTACATGTTGTTTTGGAAAATCATCAAAACTAAAACATATCCCAACAATTTCCCCCTTTTTGATGATTCCAAAACTTCTAACCAAATGATTTTCTATTACAAGAATAATGTCAGAGTACAGGTAATAGTTTGAAATATGCAGGAATTCCCATAGTTTAAAACATTTAAGATCTGTTCGGTAGACCATTTTTCTTAACAAAACTGGATCAGTGGTCATGTGAACAACATGCTCTGATACCAATTGATGGTCCTGTTTTCGAAGGGCAAAATGGGAATTCAGGAGCACAATTTTTTTTTTAAAACCTTCACGTCGCATCCTGACTAAGTTCAGTGACGGAATACTCAAGTCACTGCGTTGCTAAGAGTCAGAGCTATCAAGTCAGAGATGAGACTTGAAAGCTCAGGCTCTCAACAAGGCAGTGACTCGAGAGACTGAACTCTCGAGTGCCTTGCCTGATTTAGTCAGTGAGATGGAATCTCCCTGACCTGAATGCTTAACTAAAGTTCCTTTTTAAACAATGCTCTCAGTGAGCAGATTTTCGCAATACTTTAGAAGAAAAGACATTCCAAATAATAACACTTGGTTTAACGTGGTTCGGAGACTCAAGCTCTTACATCCACGGTCTGATTCAACAGGAAATCCACTCCTTTGGATTCTTGTTTTTAACGTGTCAAGGTGCACTTACAACTGGACTCACGCCACTCCCTGGGCTGCCCTCCTCACCTCACTACAAACCTAACAATCTTCTGAAAGGGTTTAGTTTGGTTAGGGTTTTCTCCAACTAGGTGAGGTTTTCCCTTTACAATGTGTTAACCAATAGCTAAGATAGGGAAAACCTCTCTAAGCCTAGAGTTACAAGCTGAACACTCATATGTGTATATTTGAAGACCCTAATGGTCAGTGTTTAAGATGTGAGTAAACCCTCCTTATAACTCCCATGCACGTATGCTACTACACACACCCTCACAGCTCGTAGGTGTTTGTTTTCTTATAATTCTTACAACAACACAACACACCCAACTACGCAACTATGAGCTTGTATATATAATGGGGATTCAAATGTATCCGTTGGAGAGGAAATACATTTGAATCCAGCATTAAAAGGTTTCAACCACTTTTCTTGGAATGCGGCCTTTGTCAGTGTCAGAGTTGCTGCCTCGTGCTGATTGGTCCACGTGGCCTGAATTCACGGATCTTTGACTCAGTGGGTTGACCAAGACCCACTGACTTTAGGTGGCTTCCTCCTTCACTGACTCTGATCTTCAGTGGACTGACTCGTCCTCAGTGCAGTTGTCCTTCAGAGACTGTTTGAAGATCACTCCAAGAAGTTTGTCATAAGGCTGGATGACAAACTTCCCTGACCACAGTAGCCTGACTCCTTCAGGGCCTACTTGGTGCAGCACTGATCCTCCTGATCAGGCTCTTCACTGAGTGGTCCACCAGACTTGGCTTAGATCAGTCTGACTTACACTCAGTGGGACTTCCTTCAGGCTTCTCCATTGGTTCAGGTTGATGACATGTCTTCAGTCAGCTCTTCTGGTTGTCATCTTGATATCTTCAGGCTGTGTTGAGAAGTTCCCCCCCGTTGAGTTCCCCCTCAACTGAGCAACCTATTCTACTGAGAGCTAACCTAGCCTGACCTGGTCTAAAGGATACTATCCTGACTGCTTTCAAACCTATTACATGTTGTTTTGGAAAATCATCAAAACTAAAACATATCCCAACACTTTTCATTAGTTTGATTTCTATTAAACGCTTTGAAACTTCGTTTTAAGTAATTAAATTTCAGTTCTTAGTATTTATTTTTTTTAAACCCTAGTTCATGTTTCATATTTTCGTTCTTCAATTCATTATGTTTATGTTCGTTGTTTCTTCTATTGCTTTTGTGTTTGTTAACGTCATGTCTAGCTAAAACCCTTGCATGCTTAGGGTAGGATGAAATCGTAGAAGTAGGTTGTGGGTACGTAATTAGGGTAACTCGTGACGTTAGGTTTTAATTCTCTTGGTTAATGAATTCTTATAATTAATCTGAACTTTACCTTTGAATTTAGTACGAAAGTGTTAGAGAGAGGACGACCGCATCACTCAATAACAATTAGTAGTCTTAACGAGAAGGTTTAGGAAAGGTTAATTCATCTACCGGTTTAGCGAAGGAGGACGACCACATCACCTTAGTTAAATTAGGGTCTCATTAATTGAGCACAATTCATTAACTTGTTAGTGGATTAGTGGAGTCGAGTGTTAGGGTAAAGTATTAGGGTTTAGAATCTTGAGCTTTCACCTTGCATTCTTAGACTTAGGTTAATTCTTGTTTGTCACAGTTATTCTGATTATGTACCTGCTCCGTTAGTATACGTAGGGATTCCTATCCTGAGCATCACCATCTCTCATTAGAACACAACCCTTAGTTAATTTGCTTTCTTTAGTATTTAAGTTTACTTAGTTTATTTCAGTCTTTAATTTATTTTTCCAAAAAAATCCAAAAATACACTCATATTAACTACGACGCGTGGATCTTCAGGGATCTATTCGCATATACACTATCCCTTGGGTTCGATAATACTTGGCCATTATACTTACTCTTACTACAGTGAACCCGTCCGCTTGCGGGTAAGCGACTAGTAGAAGTTAGTAAAATCGCTGCAAGTCAGCTTCATATAGGGAGATCTTCACTTCTTGATCATCAACCTTCAGCGTAATCTTCCCGTTTGCCACATCTAGCACCATCCCCGCCGTAGCTAAGAACGGTCTTCCCAAGATCAGGGGCACGTGCTCATCTTCCTCCATCTCTAGCACTACAAAGTCGGCTGGAAAAATGTGATCTCCAACTCTCACTAGGACGTCTTCAACCACACCTTGAGGTCTAGTAATAGACCGGTCGGCAAGTTGAAGCGTCATCATTGTGGGTTGAAGTTCAACACCTTCCAACTTCTTGAAAAGCGACAGTGGCATCAAATTAATACTCGCCCCGAGGTCGCACAACGCTCCCTTCTTGATCCCGTTCCCAATATCACATAGGATCGTGATGCTCCCGGGATCCTTCAGCTTCGGTGGGAGCGCCTTGTGCACTAATGCACTCACCTCGTGGTTCAGCTGCACCAACTTCGGCTCATCCACTCGCCGTCTTTTTGCGATCAAGTCCTTCAAAAACTTCGCATAGTGCGGCATCTGTTCCAAAGCATCATAAAAAGGAATATTAATATGCAATTGTTTAAAAATATCAAGGAACTTAGCGAATTTCTCATCAAGCGTTTTCTTCATAAAGCGTTGTGGATACGGGACGGGTATCACAGATTTGGGTACCCCCCATTCATCTCGCTCGGTCACTTTCACTTTCTCCCTTGCTTCCTTTGCTTTCTTCCACTTTGGAACTCTCTCAACCTCCTCACTTCCCTTGCCCTTCTGGGACTCATCCATATCTTCATGCCTCTCAATCCCTTCACTTTCAATCCCCTTCTCAACTTGGGGCGTCTCAGAATCAGCAGGCATCTGAGGCCCTTCATAGTTGGTTCCACTTCTTAACTGGATAGCCTTGCAATGCTCCTTCGGGTTCCCCTCCGGCATTCTATTCACTGACTTTGCAATCTGGCTCATCTGGAACTCTAAAGAAGTGAACCTTCGATTGTTCTCTTATTGAGTTCTAGTCCACTCAACGTTCATCTTCTGGAGCTCTTGATCACGATGATCACCCTTCTTGTGCAACTCCTTCACATCGTACTCCAAGGATGACAACCGCTTGCTCCCTTCCTCCACCTTCTGAAGGATCGCTCTCAATATCTCCTCGGTTGATGCACCACCTTCTCCACCAGGAGGTTTAGACCCCGGATCAACACCTGCAGGAACAGTAACACCAGCTTTTGGGTTAGCATAAGAAAAGTTCTCATTCTTCCTCCATGTGTTTTGAGGAGGCTGTTGGCCTCCTTGAACTCCTTGTGTGTTCCTCCATTGATTTTGAAGTGGCTGAGGACCTGGAGGTACAAATGGTTGGCCATAAGAAGGCCTTCCATACTGGTTTCCACCTTGGTAGCCATTCTGGTTGTAATACGGACCTCCCATGTAATTGGCTACCTCTTGCTGTCCACTGGGCTGGTCTACTCTCGCATTCTCTACTGCATGCTCTCCACCCAAACTCTTTCCCAACTCGAGGTTGTTGATCTTTTCCATCATGGCCATCAACAGCCTTCTCGTTCCTTCTCCCTCTTCAACCTGATGCACTCTCTGAAAATCTGCATCTCCACTCCAAGCACCGGCATTCGTGACAATGTTGTCCACGATTTCCCTACACCTCTCTATGCCTTGGTTCAAGAATGCTCCGCCCGCACAAGCGTCTAAATGGTCTTGCCCAGCCTTGTTGGCACCACTATAGAAGAATGCCATAATATCCCCCTTATTGTACCCGTGTTGCGGGCACTCAATCTGTTGGAGTTATACGTGAAAGTATGCTTTTACTTTGTATAACTCGTGTATCAAACACTCGATTTATGAGATTAATTCTTTTATCACATTTGCTTTAGATATAATTGAATGTTGAATTTCTATTGCAAACCGTTCAATATATAGTACATGTTACATTGTAGTTAATGTGGTGATACCCGATCACGGAAGACAACATTAACAGTTTACTTGTAACTAAACGTACAATTCACGACCCAGGTGGAATTGAACAATCCGCCGTGAAAGGTCGATGTGTAAGGCTCAGATTGGTCTGTCTTGACTAAGAGATTGCACTAGCACATTTAGTATGTGTTGAAGAGGTCCTACAGCGAGGATAAATTCTTCTGTTCTGAAAGGTAAGGAATTAGACTTCAGTGGTTGTTGATTTCTTAATCTCCGTCACTTAAATAGGACCGTGTGTGTTTAATAGTTACTGTTTTGATTCATGTTGGGTGAGAATCATTGTGACTTCGAACTTTGTGTCTTGGGCAGTAATATTAATCATACGACGGTTGCTAAAATTTAATACGGAGAAACGCGTGCGAGTACGGCTCGTGTGATTAGTCCCCTTGGTGGGCTCAGAAGTTTTATTGTACCAAATCTTGCAAGTGAAGAATTAGTTTCTTCGGTACGAATAATAATGTTGAGCTGTCTTTACTCCAAGGTGAAATATATTAATTAATTTAGAGCTATTCAGAAGCTTAATTAATTCATGGACTTGATAATCTTAAACGCGGGAAATAATAACCGGGAGCCCATATTATCGTAATATGGATTAAGATGGATAGTGCAATATTAATTTATTAGTGGTAATAATTAATATTAATGGGCTGAATTATATTGGGGCTCAATATTGAAATTCAGAAATCCATTAGGAGGTCCAATCTTAATTCTCCTTAAGGCCCCTCAAGTAGCCCATTAAGTAGCCCAATAATGATAAGGTGATTAAAATAAAAAGAAAATAATTATGCTGATTTTTCAAGTATTATTTTCGAAAATTGCATGATAAGGAGGAAAAAGATTTTGTTGATTTTCTTGGAAAGATATTATGCAAGATATGTATTCTAGGAATACAAGAATATCTCATATATTCAAGAAGATCCAAATCTTGGATTTCTTCTATGTAATTTTCGAGAGTTTCATATTTATTAGGAGAGTGAGATTTTTGTGGAATATTTTATTATGGAGAAAAGAATATATGAGATATATTCAAGATTTCTTAGAGATTAAGAAAAGATTTTCTCCATGCCCATAAAATCTCTATGAATTTCGGTCACTACTCTTATAAATAGGGGATGATTATTTCATCCCCAAGTACATAATTCCATGTGTTGGAAAAATCAAGAGCATAGATATTTTTCTTTTTCCTTAGTTTATTAAATTACTTGAAAGCATCTCCCACCGGTGATCAAGTAAGGCGAAAGGGAAATACTTGAGAAGGTTTTTGGGTTGATAAAGCGAGATCGTGATTGTCCCGTTTATTCAAAGGTCAATTCTACAAGAGGTACGTTAATCGCATATTTAATTGTTTATTCCGCTTAATTAAATATGTGAAATTAATTCAACATGCATGATGATAATTAGTTGTTGGAATTATTATTTGAATTAATTAGGATTAATTCATGCTAGTAATAATTGTATTTAAATTCGTATTTAAAATTCATCCCGAATAGATTTCGGGCACCCCTATTTTCCCAACAACTGGTATCAGAGCCACGGTTTCGGGCTCTGAATTTTAAATTGGAATTTAAATTGTTAAAACATTAAATTGAAATTGGATAGTAGAATTGTTAGATCTTTTTTGCAGGTATCCAATTGTCATGGTTTTTAATGTTGTTAATTTCATGCGTGTGAATTAATTGTTTTTTAATTCGATTCGTTCGAATTCGTTTTTCTCGTGAGAAAATCCACGAGTAGATTAGTTGTTTTTATTTTGATTCGATCATTGTAATAGACTAGTCTAGATCTAGTATTTATTTTTTTTGTAAAAATAAATTGTAACCGGATCGTGACGAAGAACGAAGAATTAAAAACGGCGTACCCGGACGACGCATACAAGCGTGGCGCGTGTATGGAGGTAAAATCATGCAAGGGGTGAAGAAAACGAGGACGAACGGCGAAAAAAATGGCGCACGGGGGTGCACGGCGCACGCCGTGCGCAACGGGCGCACGGCGCCGCGCGCAGGCGTGCGCGCGCCTCGGGCGTGGGCTGCAGCGCCTCGGGGCGCTCCGGGCGGCGCCTCGGGTGCGCCTCGGCGCGCCTCCGTGCAGCGCCTCGGGTGCGCCTCGGCCGCGCCTCGGGGCTGCGCTTCGGCGCGCCTCGGGCAGTTTTTCAGCGCTTCTCGGGCCGGGAAGCGCGCTGTATCTCAGGCCGTGGAATTTTTTCGGTTCGTGTTTTTTTCCGTGTGTTTTTAAATGTCTTCCCGAACCCCAAACGATGCTGTTTTTTAAGAAGTGTTGCTGTTCGAGTGGGAGCACGTCGAGACGAACGTCGGAAAGCAACAAGGACGATTTTTCGCATCAAGACGTGAAGAAATTAAACTGTGATAATTGGAATTGAGTGCTCCAATGTGTTTAATTTTATTTTGATGGATGTTTTATTTCGTGCAATTTTTATTATTTGTTAATATGTGTTTGCATGAATTTAATTGTCCAAGAAAAACCTTACTTTCGAAAATTACTAAGTATGTTTTTATAATCGCAATTTTATTCCGGATATTAAAATTGGATTATTTTGGCCTCCATAATTTATTTATTTGTGAAGTTCTTTTGGAATACATTTCCCCCTCGGATCGGCCAAAAGAACGGATTTCACATGAATAAATTCCGAAAGGATGATTGTGGATTATTACTAGTGGCGGTATTGACCCTCACCACGAGTGGCTTGCTCAAAGCGAAATAATAATCCTGTATTTAATTATGGTTATTACTTAGGCATAGGAAATTGATATTAACTTACTCCCCTCGGAGTCCCTGTCAATTTCTATGTGGTCAAAGTGGGAGCCAACTATTAATTTTGAATTAAGGATTTGTAACTTTTAAGTTTGTGATCCGCTTGAATGTATTTAAATGTATAGACCACCCCTCGTGGCGCATTTAAATGGTTTCGAGATGTTGGCTGATGCATGATTATATTGTTTTAAGGTTTCAATATAATTGATGTGATCGAATTATGTGATAATTTCGTATTTTTCTAGATATTGATATGAATGTATGTTTTATTCTCATTTCATCATATCGCAACCTTTTAATCCACTGTTTAATATACTTAAAGTTAATAAACTTTTTGGAGTGAATTATATCGATTGGAAATATTTTTAAATTTGTCCTTACTGCACGAAAACACAATTGGGTTATTTATGTTAATATACCCGGCAAGCCTAATGATAAGTCAAGCAATGGGAAGAGGCAGTTTATGATCGGAAGCGTGACAATGAATGAAGTGCATCATCTTGACATTTCTGTCTGAGGATTTGAGGCGCGTTCATGAAGACATTGTATCCGCTGTTGAAATCATGGAACACCTTGAAGAGATATTTTCACATCAGAATCCCATGACTAATCAGTTCACCAAACATGACTCGGTCAAGTTGGAAATGGTGGAAGGAACGCCTGTGAGGGAGCATGTTCTCGAGATAATGGCATACCTTAACAAGTTGGAAGTACTTGGTGCGGATTTTGATTGATTTCATATATCATTCCCTACCGAGAAGCTTTGAGTAGTTTCATCTGAACTGTCAGATGAATGAACGGACAAGTCGTTTGCCCGAGCTCTTGCAAGCTTTAGTTTCGGTGGAGGTGATAATGGAGCACCAGTCTAGTGCTATGGTGGCTAATGGTTCGTCTACCTCTTTTGGTCCCAAGGGAGGAAAAAAGAGGAAGAGAACCAAAGGCCGGATCCAAGCAAATCCAATTGTTGCGAAAGGCAAATGCAAAGGCAAGCATCGAAGGGGAAGTGTTTTAGTTGCGGTGAGAGAGGACAATGGAGGTCTGCCTGTTCCAAGCCTAAAAGGCTAGGAAAGTTAGGTAATTCACACACCTTAGTCGTCGAAACTTGTGAAGTGGCGTATGCTGTCTATTCGTGGATAGTGGATACGAGAGCTACTGATCACATTTGTTTCATGGGTTTAAGCTAACCCGACGACTTAACGGAAGTGAGATCCCCATCACATCGGGCAATGCTACGAGAGTGGCAGCTGAAGCGGTGGGAGAAGTGCGCCTATCTTGTGAAGATAGAGTTATGGTCTTGAGAGACGTTCCTCATGTTCCTAGTTTAGAAAGAACTCAACCTTCAGTTTCTAAATTGTTTGAATAGATACTCAGTTTCTTTTAATAAGGATGTTATTATTGCTTGAAACGATGAGTTTATCCATTCCGGAACTTTAATGGATGATCTTTATACTATTATTTGGACACACCACTCACAAAATTGAATCTAATAACACATCGATTATTTCGAGTAATAAAAGAAAGCGTTCTTCGGAGATGAACGAAACACTTCTATGGCATCTTAGACTAGGTCATATTAATCTAAAGTGGATAGAGAGATTGGTGAAAGACGGATCCTTGGAATCATTCCAAGTCGAACCGTTTCCAACTTGTGAATCCTGTTTAGAGGGTAAAATGACCAAGAGGGCATTTGGAGCCAAGGGGAATAGAACTACGGAAGTGTTAGAACTCGTTCATACCGATATGTGTGGTTCAATGACGATCATAGCAAGAATAGGTATGAGTAATTTGATGATTACTCAAGATACGGATACATCTACCTTATGATGCATAGGGAAAGAAGTATCAAGTCTCTACGATTTGTTCGTGGAGGCGAATACCTTAGCAATGAATTCTTGAACTACCTATCGGAAGAAGGGATTGTATCCCTGTTGACCACATCGGGAACCCCTCAATAGAACGGTGTGGCGGAACGAAGGAGCCAGACTCTTTTAGAAATAGTCAGATCCATGATGAGTTATTCGGATTTACCCAAGTCGTTTTGGGGTAACGCCTTGGAAACAATGACTTATATTCTAAACTTGGTGCCATCCAAATCAGTTCCTAAAACCCCAATGGAATTGTGGACCGGGGCGCAGGCCCATTCTAAGACACTTGCAGATTTGGGGTTGTCCGGCATACGTGCTAGACAAGGAAGCCGGTAAATTGGATCCATGTTCGGAATTAAGGTTGTTTATAGGATATCCCATGGGAACGAAAGGGTGTATGTTCTATAGTCTCAAGGATTAAAAGACCGTGATTAGTTCGCACTTTAAATTCTTGGAGGAAGACTATATGAACAAAAGAAAGCCCAGAAGTGAGATTACCTTAGACGAGTTAAGAGGGCAAACTCCTATACCAAGTATACAAGATGATATACCACACGTCATATCTTCACAACCGGAACCCCGTCGTAGTGGGAGGATTGCAAGGCAACCTGAGAGATTCATGGGAATTGGAGAATCTTCGGATTTGATTCCCGGCGATGAATCAGACCCATGAACGTACGACGAGGCAATCCAAGATAAAGACACGGAAGTGTGGCAAACCGCAATGGAAACCGAGGTGGGTTCGATGGATTATAATCAAGTGTGGGAGTTGGTTGATCCACCTAATGGGGTAGAGCCCATTGGATGCAAGTGGGTGTACAAGAGGAAAAGAGGACTGGACGGAAGGGTAGAGACCTTCAAAGCAAGGCTTGTGGCCTGTGGCCTGTAGCTATGCTTAAGTCCATCCGTATTCTCTTGTCGATCGCTGCGCACTTAGATTACGAGATCTGGCAAATGGATGTCAAGACAGCTTTCCTTAACGGAAGTCTTGATGGGATCTATATGCAACAACCCAAAGGTTTCTTTGAAAAAGGCCAAGAGCACCTCGTATGCAAGCTTAAGAGATCCATTTTATGGACTTAAGCAAGTGTCGCGTACTTGGAACCAGTGTTTTGATCAAGTTATTAAGTCTTATGGGTTTGTGATCAAAACAAGTTCGAAAGTTGTGTGTATAAAAGGTGTGACGGAACTGCGGTGGTATTCTTAGTATTATACGTAGACGATATTCTGCTCATTGGAAACAATGTAAAGGTATTGTCAGACGTAAGGGTATGGCTGTCAAATCAGTTTGATATGAAGGACTTAGGGAAAGCCGGTCACATCCTTGGGATCAAGTTCACTCGAGATCCAAGAGGAGGATGTTGGGTTTATCGCAAGTTTCATACAAAGCCACTATTTTGAAGCATTTCAGCATGCAAGATTCCAAGAAAGGTTTTGTACCTTTTAGGCACGGAATCCATCTATCTAAAGAAATATGCCCTAAGACGCAAGTGGAGATAGATGACATGAAAGACGTTCTGTACGTTTCGGACGTAGGAAGTCGTATGTATGCAATGTTGTGTACGAGACCGGATATCTGCTTTGCCGTGGGCATGATGGCAAGATATCAAAGTAACCCCGGGAAAGCACATTAGGTTGCAATTAAATGTGTTCTTTAGTTTCTGAAAAGAACTTAGTATGGAATGCTGATTTAACAATCAGACAATCTAATTCCCATGGGATACACGGACTCAAATTTCCAATCAGACATAGACTCCAAAATACCTACCTCGGGTAGTGTGTTTTGCATGGGAGAAGGAGCCATGACATGGAGAAGCGATTTGTAGAAATGCATCGCAGATTCGACCATGGAAACCGAATAAGTAGTTGCTTGTGAAGTAGCGAAAGAAGCGGTTTGGCTCAAGTACTTCTTAGTGGACTTGGACGTTGTTCCGAATTTGCCCGACAAGATAACTGTCTTTTGTGACAATGCCGGAGCAGTTGCAAATTCAAGGGAACCGAGACATCACAAGGCCAGCAAACACATTGAAAGAAAACACCATCTTATACGAGAAATCGTTAAGAGAGGAGATAAAGAGGTGGCAAAGATATGCGTCGGGGACAACCTAGTAAATCCATTCACAAAGGGTCTGCCTCTGAATACATTCGAGAGACATGTG
Organism: Ballota nigra; assembly: GCA_947034835.1. NCBI lineage: Eukaryota > Viridiplantae > Streptophyta > Magnoliopsida > Lamiales > Lamiaceae > Ballota > Ballota nigra. Next base: position 60,175,201 of record OX344725.1, read on the forward strand.
GATGGAATGGGAGTCAAGACTATTGCCAATCTGCTTTAAGTATAAGTGGGAGGAATTATTAGGTTAGTGTAGGTTGACATGAGATGTCACGTAGAGCTACTACACTAAGACATGCGTGATGTATACTAAAAGCAGACTTTAAGTATAAGTGGAAGATTGTTGGAGTTATACGTGAAAGTGTGCTTTTACTTTGTATAACTCGTGTATCAAACACTCGATTTATGAGATTAATTCTTTTATCACATTTGCTTTAGATATAATTGAATGTTGAATTTATATTGCAAACCGTTCAATATATAGTACATGTTACATTGTAGTTAATGCGGTGATACCCGATCACGGAAGACAACATTAACAGTTTACTTGTAACTAAACGTACAATTCACGACCCCGGTGGAATTGAACAATCCGCCGTGAAAGGTCGATGTGTAAGGCTCAGATTGGTCTGTCTTGACTAAGAGATTGCACTAGCACATTTAGTATGTGTTGAAGAGGTCCTACAGCGAGGATAAATTCTTCTGTTCAGAAAGGTGAGGAATTAGACCTCAGTGGTTGTTGATTTCTTAATCTCCGTCACTTAAATAGGACCGTGTGTGTTTAATAGTTACTGCTTTGATTCATGTTGGGTGAGAATCATTGTGACTTCGAACTTTGTGTCTTGGGCAGTAATATTAATCATACGACGGTTGCTAAAATTTAATACGGAGAAACGCGTGCGAGTACGGCTCGTGTGATTAGTCCCCTTGGTGGGCTCAGAAGTTTTATTGTACCAAATCTTGCAAGTGAAGAATTAGTTTCTTCGGTACGAATAATAATGTTGAGCTGTCTTTACTCCAAGGTGAAATATATTAATTAATTTAGAGCTATTCAGAAGCTTAATTAATTAATGGACTTGATAATCTTAAACGCGGGAAATAATAACCGGGAGCCCATATTATCGTAATATGGATTAAGATGGATAGTGCAATATTAATTTATTAGTGGTAATAATTAATATTAATGGGCTGAATTATATTGGGGCTCATTATTGAAATTCAGAAGTCCATTAGGAGGTCCAATCTTAATTATCCTTAAGGCCCCTCAAGTAGCCCATTAAGTAGCCCAATAATGATAAGGTGATTAAAATAAAAAGAAAATAATTATGTTGATTTTTCAAGTATTATTTTCGAATATTGCATGATAAGGAGGAAAAAGATTTTGTTGATTTTCTTGGAAAGATATTATGCAAGATATGTATTCTAGGAATACAAGAATATCTCATATATTCAAGAAGATCCAAATCTTGGATTTCTTCTATGTAATTTTCGAGAGTTTCATATTTATTAGGAGAGTGAGATTTTTGTGGAATATTTTATTATGGAGAAAAGAATATATGAGATATATTCAAGATTTCTTAGAGATTAAGAAAAGATTTGCTCCATGCCCATAAAATCTCTACGAATTTCGGTCACTACTCTTATAAATAGGGGATGATTATTTCATCCCCAAGTACATAATTCCATGTGTTGGAAAAATCAAGAGCATAGATATTTTTCTTTTTCCTTAGTTTATTAAATTACTTGAAAGCATCTCCCACCGGTGATCAAGTAAGGCGAAAGGGAAATACTTGAGAAGGTTTTTGGGTTGATAAAGCGAGATCGTGATTGTCCCGTTTATTCAAAGGCCAATTCTACAAGAGGTACGTTAATCGCATATTTAATTGTTTATTCCGCTTAATTAAATATGTGAAATTAATTCAACATGCATGATGATAATTAGTTGTTGGAATTATTATTTGAATTAATTAGGATTAATTCATGCTAGTAATAATTGTATTTAAATTCGTATTTAAAATTCATCCCGAATAGATTCCGGGCACCCCTATTTTCCCAACACAATCAGCATGTTTGAGTATCTCTCCCACGCTTGGCGTAAATCTTCTCCAGACTTCTGGCGAAAGGACGAGATCTCAATTCTAGCCTTGATCGTCCTAGATGGAGGGTAAAATCGCTCGAGGAACAGACGCTCGAGCTCGGCCCAAGTGGTAATACCTCCCCGCGGGAGCGTATTATCGTACCACTCCTTAGCTATTCCCGTCAATGAGAATGGGAACAGCCTAAGCCTCTTGGCATCTTCAGACATGCCATTGTAATTAAGTGTTGAGGCTATCATGAGAAAACTCCTCAGGTGAGTGTGAGGATTCTCCTTCCCGATCATCCCCTTGAACTGATTCTCGGTAAGCAACTTAAAAATCCCCGGGGATATCGAGAAGTTGTTCGCCTCAACAGTAGGCAAAGCCACTCCATCATAGTACCGCTGTGGCTGCGCTGCAAACCTCCCTCGAATAGCCATATTGTGATCTACGTTCTGAGGAACGTGTTGAGGATTAGCAGCAGGTACTGGTACTTGTTGGGGTGGTGGTTGGTAAACAGGTGGTTGGTTGTAGACAGGAGGTGGATGATATGGATATGGTGGGTAAGGATAAGGTGGGTATGGGTAATGTTGGTATACTGGGTTGTTAAAAGGGTTATTTGGGTTTTGTGGGTAAGCAGGGTTGTTATGAGGATTATGGACAAGGTTCTGAGCTGGATTCCCTACGTTTTGTGTATCCGGGTTTAGGCTCTGGCTATCCCCTAATGGAATTTGATCTTGGCTACCACTAACTCCAGTGCCTTCAACTCGGTCTACTGCCTGATTGAAATCGTTGGCAGCATCGTCCAACTCATTATTGATATCCATTGGTTCCTTTCCTAAGTCGACAGCGTTCATCCTTCTCAAGAAGGCTCGGTTCCTTCTGGCTATTGTCTCAGGGTCCAACGGTATTCTCTCTTCGCTCGTATTGCCTTGTGATCGTGTTTTCATAAACCTGACACACTAGCAGAAGGGTCAAAACGCAACTGCCGATTGAATACAAATAAAAAATAAAAACAGAAAATAAATCACCCACTACTAACTACTAAGCTATCTACAAGTCCTATTCAAAAGGCATATAACGCCATCCCCGGCAACGGCGCCATTGACTTGAAGCGATTTTACTAACTTCTACTAGTCGCTTACCCGCAAGCGGACGGGTTCACTGTAGTATAAGTACGTATAATGACCAAGTATTATCGAACCCAAGGGATGGTGTATATGCGAATAGATCCCTGAAGATCTACGCGTCGTAGTTAATATGAGTGTATTTTTGGATTTGAAAATTAAAAGAATTAAGTCTAAACTAAATTACTCTACGAATGCAAAAGGAAAATTAAACTAAGTATCTAAGGTGTGTATGCAAGTATAAGATGGTGATGCTTAAGATAGGAATCCCTACGTATACTAACGGAGCAGGTATATAATCAGAATAACTGTGACACACAAGAATTAACCTAAGTATAAGAATGCAGGGTGAAAGCTCAAGATTCTAAACCCTAATACTTTACCCTAACACTCGACTCCACTAATCCACTAACAAGTTAATGAATTGTGCTCAATTAATGAGACTCTAATTTAACTAAGGTGATGCGGTCGTCCTCCTTCGCTAAACTGGTAGATGAATTAACCTTTCCTAAACCTTCTCGTTAAGACTACTAATTGTTATTGAGTGATGCGGTCGTCCTCTCTCTAACACTTTCGTACTAAATTCAAAGGTAAAGTTCAGATTAATTATAAGAATTCATTAACCAAGAGAATTAAAACCTAACGTCACGAGTTACCCTAATTACGTACCCACAACCTACTTCTACGAGTTCATCCTACCCTAAGCATGCAAGGGTTTTAGCTAGACATGACGTTAACAAACACAAAAGCAATTGAAGAAACAACGAACATAAACATAATGAATTGAAGAACGATAATATGAAACATGAACTAGGGTTTAAAGAAATAAATACTAAGAACTGAAATTTGAATTGATAAAAACGAAGTTTAAAGCGTTAAAAGTAATCGAGCTAATTAAAAGAAACTAAGAAAGAAAAGAAACTAAGAATTCGTATGCAAAACCTCAACAAAACGTAAAATAAAGCTTGCTCATCTCCTTCCTCTCCAAAAACTAAGTCTAAAATTATTTCTAAAGTTCGGGGATCCTTCAAAACGTGTTTGGAAGAGGTATATATAGGCACGGGTCGAAACGGGAGTTAATGGGCCGAAAATACGCATCCGGAGGCAAAAATCCGAAGTTGCTTGAGCAAAACGCTCGAGCGGTCCCGCTCGAGTAGTGTAGCTCGAATGACACAATCGCTCGAGCGGTTCCGCTCGAGACGGTCGTGCGCTGAAATTGCACTGTATGTTTTGGGCGCTCGAGCAATTCGCTCGAGCGGTGGCGCTCGAGCGCAAGAAAAGTTCTGTAAGCTTAGGCGCTCGAGCAATGCGCTCGAGCGGTGGCGCTCGACCTAGTCACTCGAGTGACTTCCAACTCATCCAACTAATACTTTTCCTCGTCCGCACTAATACCAATCGTATTTCTTCAATATCTTCTCATCCCGGCATCCGTTTGAGTCGATTCAAAGTCCTACGAACTCCGTTTTTCATCCTCTATTCACCTATGAGCATCAAAGAGACAAATTCATCAGTGTGTAGAAATAATGCTCAATTGACTCTAAATACTCGATAAACTCGACCAAGATTGAGGTATTTCTAGCTACGAATCATGACAATTTCACGCCTAATCAGCCAAAATAATCCAATTTTAATATCCGGAATAAAATTGCGATTATAAAACATACTTAGTAATTTTCGAAAGTAAGGTTTTTCTTGGACAATTAGATTCATGCAAACACATATTAACAAATAATAATAAGTGCACGAAATAAAACATCCATCAAAACAAAATTAAACACATTGGAGCACTCAAATCCAATTGTCACGGTTTAATTTCTTCACGTCTTGATGCGAAAAATCGTCCTTGTTGCTTTCTGACGTTCGTCTCGACACGCTCCCACTCGAACAGCAACACTTCATCAAAAACAGCATCGTTTGGGGTTCGGGACGACGTTTAAAGTCACACGAAAAAAAAACACAAACCGAAAAATTCCACGGCCCGAGATACGGTGCGCGTCGGCCCACGAAGTGGGCCCGCGCGCCTCTCGGCCCAAAAAGCGCCGAAGCGCTGCAGGAAGCGCGCCGAGGCGCACCTGAGGCGCTGCACGGAGGCGTGCCGAGGCGCCGCCCGGAGCCCCCCGAGGCGCTGCAGCCCGCGCTCGAGGTGCGCGAGCGCGTGCGCGCGGCGCCGGCCTCACGTCGCGCATGGCGTGCGCCGTGCACCCCCGTGCGCCGTTTTTGCTGTTCGTCCTCGTTTTCTTCACCCCTTGCATGATTTTACGTCCATACACGCGCCACGCTTGTATGCGTCGTCCGGGTACGCTGTTTTTAATTCTTCGTTCTTCGTCACGATCCGGTTACAATTTATTTTACAAAAAAATAAATACTAGATCTAGAATAGTCTATTATAATGATCGAATCAAAATAAAAATAACTAATCTACTCGTGGATTTTCTCACGAGAAAAACGAATTCGAACGAATCGAATTAAAAACAATTAATTCACACGCATGAAATTAACAACATTAAAACCATGACAATTGGATACCTGCAAAAAAGATCTAGCAATTCTACTATCCAATTTCAATTTAATGTTTAACCATTTAAATTCCAATTTAAAGATCAGAACCCGAAACCGTGGCTCTGATACCAGTTGTTGGGAAAATAGGGGTGCCCGGAATCTATTCGGGATGAAATTTAAATACGAATTTAAATACATTTATTACTAGCATGAATTAATCCTAATTAATTCAAATAATAATTCCAACAACTAATTTTCATCATGCATGTTGAATTAATTTCACATATTAACTAGGCGGAATAAACAAGTAAATATGCGATTAACGTACCTCTTGTAGAATTGGCCTTTGGATATACGGGACAATTACGATCTCACTCTATCAACCCAAAGCCTTCTCAAGTATTTCCCTTTTCACCTCACTTGATCACCGGTGGGAGATGCTTTCAAGTAATTTAATAAACTAAGGAAAAAGAAAAATATATATGCTTCTTGATTTTTCCAACACATGGAATTACGTGCTTGGGGATGAAATAATCATCCCCTATTTATAACTCATAGTGGCCGAAAATTTTAATGAATATTGGGCTTGGAGAAAATCTTTTTTCTTAGACTCTAAGAAATCTTGAATATATCCCATATATTCTTTTCTCCATAAAAAAATATTCCACAAAAATCTCAACCTCCTATTCAAGCTATAATTTTCGAAAACTATTAGAAAAGATCCCTAGATTTGGATCTTCTTGAATATATGAGATATTCTTGTATTCCAAGAATACATATCTTCCATAATATCTTTTCAAGAAAATCAACAAAATCTTTTCTTCTCCAATATTGCTATTTTCGAAATTAGGTGTAAAAAATCAGCATAATATTATCTTTTTATTTTAATCACCTTATCATTATTGGGCTACTTAATGGGCTACTTGAGGGGCCTTAAGGAGAATTAAGATTGAACCTCCTAATGGACTTCTGAATCTCAATATTGAGCCCCAATATAATTCAGCCCATTAATATTAATTATTACCACTAATAAATTAATATTGCACTATCCATCTTAATCCATATTACAATAATATGGACTCTCGGTTATTATTTCCCGCATTTAAGATTATCAAGTCCATTAATTAATTAAGCTTCTGAATAGCTCTAAATTAATTAACATCTTTCACCTTGGAGTAAAGACAGCTCAACATTATTATTCGTACCTAAGAAACTAATTCTTCACTTGCAAGATTTGGTACAATAAAACTTCTGAGCCCACCAAGGAGACTAATCACACGAGTCGTACTCGCACGCGTTTCTCCGTATTAAATCTTAGCAACCGTCGTATGATTAATATTACTGCCCAAGACACAAAGTTCGAAGTCACAATGATTCCACCCAACATGAATCAAAGCAGTAACCATTAAGCACACACGGTCCTATTTAAGTGACGGAGATTAAGAAATCAGCAACCACTGAGGTCTAATTCTTCACCTTTCAGAACATAAGAATTTATCCTTGTTGTAGGTCCTCTTCAACACATACTAAATGTGCTAGTGCAATCTCTTAGTCAAGACAGACCAATTGGAGCCTTACACATCGACTTTTCACGGCGGATTGTTCAATTCCACCTAGGTCGTGAATATGTACGTTTAGTTACAAGTAAACTGTTAATGTTGTCTTCCGTGATCGGGTATTACCACATTAACTACAATGTAACATGTACTATATATTGAACGGTTTGCAATAGAAATTCAACATTCAATCATAACTAAAGCAAATGTGATAAAAGAATTATTCTCATAAAATGAGTGTTTGATACACGAGTTATACAAAGTAAAAGCATACTTTCACGTATAACTCCAACAGTAGGTTGATAAGACGAAGCATTAGGGTTAATTCTTGAGCTTTTAGTCTTTCAATCTGGTGCTAGATTAGGAAAGTTGATTGCCTAGTTTTAGTACACTTAGGATTAATACTTGCACATCACAATTATTTTAGTTATCGTACTAGCTCCGTTAGTATACGTATGGATTCCTATCCTGAGCATCATCATCTCATATTTTATTACAACCCTTAGTTATTTGTTTGATTTTATTATTTGTATTTGTTAATAGGCGACCAACAGGGACATAATATTAGTGTTGATAGGCGACCAACAGGGATATAATATTAGCATAAAATCTCAGTCTAATAAGATTAAGGAATCATCAAAAGTGATAATGTGGAAGTGGACGAGCAGCAGGGAATATATACCCTAGGAGGCGAGCAGCAGGGACTGTAGACCAAATGGAAGGGGACGAGCAACAGGGACTGGACGAGCAACAGGGACTATATGTCCTATGGAAGCGAGCAACTGGTCATAAAGGCCATTACGAGGTAGTGAACAAGAAGAACAAGAAAACCAAAAGTCGTAATAAGAGGCGAGCAGGCGAGCAACTGGGATTATAAGGGTTTCCAATACCCAACGAAGACATACAAACGAGTAGCTGGGCACCAAGGAGAATAGTTGAGTGGTTTCAAAGACCAAGTACAACATTGGGAATGTCAAGAGTCACCAACTTTAGAAATAGTCAATGTGTCTTTACACTTGGCACCCACTTATTGGACAATAGATTAGTTGTTGTACAAAAGTCATAACACTTGGCAAAATCCCAATGGTTAAGCCATCAAGATGGTGACACCTAGCCTCTTTGTATGCCTATATATACCTCTTCATTTGCATGAAGAGGGGAGGTTTTTTCCCCATAATAAAAAAGTTGCCAAACTCTTGCAAAATTATTTCTTACACTATACTTAACCAAATCTTATAATCTTTGATCTTGTTTGATGATCTTAACTTGAGAAAACAGCCACTAATCATCATAGATTAGAAAAGGTCATCAACAATTGGCGCTAGAAGGAGGGTCCGAACCTCCGTTTCACAAAAAAGTCGAAGAAAGGTTGAAGAACTCCACCGGAATCTGCAAAATCCGGCCGGAATCCGGGAGGAAGCCATCGGAAATCAAGTGTACACATTATTTGAAGCAAAATCATCCATTTATACATCACTTTGAGAGTTTAAATGCATGTGTGTATGAACTAGGGTTTTCAAACCACTATACTCATACAAACAAGGCTAGTAACTCTTATAAAAGGTGTTTGTTGGAAATAAAATCACCCCATCTATTTGCTTACCACTTGTACTTCGGTAACCAAAATGGTTCGATCACAAGAAGAACGGCATTTGAGCACATCTCCAAGTCGTAGGTCAAGAACGAGGGTTTCATCTACCGAAGGACATGCACGTACGGTAAAAGCGACTTCGCAAAGAAACGTGCAAGTCACCATTGATACAATCCCGCCGGAAGTGGAAGCTCTTGCCCAAAATCCCGAAGAGCTAGCAAAAACGATTGCTGTTTTACAAGCATTGCAAAGGCGACAAACGGTCGGGCCATCAGGGACGCAGGCGGCGACCAACAGGGCAGCCGGCGAGCAGCGAAGCAAAGAAGAAAAAGAAGCACGAAATGACGAAGTTGACAGTGAAGAAATCCGTAGGAATAAAGGGAAAGCTCCTCTAAGTGAAAGACTTGGAAGTCGAGGAGAGTCTACTCCGGGGACAGGTGAGGAGTCGAGCAGCGGGGACACAAGGAGTATAAGCCACCATCACACAAGAAGGGCCAGTTATCGCAGGACACATAGGGAGGATCAACAGAGAGGCGAGGAGCGAGCAACAGGGCAAACACACCCTGCTGCTCGCCGCTCAGTGCATAAAAGGCTAAGAAGATCAGCCTTCGGGCGATTAGGTCCCAATGGAGCCAGCAACATCGCTAGGCATACAACTCAAGAGAAACGTCCCGTTAGCAAGGGACTGCGTCATGAAGAGGTCATTGAACCCAATCATGACGAACAGCCTTCTAGCGAAAAAACGTCTCCAGATGAGTGGCAAGCTTTGAAGAAAGCGGTGGAAGAGATGCAGAAACAGTTGGAGGAGCGAAAAGGCGACGGGTCGACGATGTTGCCATCATCACCCTTGTCCCCGGATATCCTTAATGCGCCGGTACAAAAGAAAGTACAATTCCCGGCCATTAATTTGTACGAAGGAAATTCAGACCCAAAAGTACACTTGTCTAAATATACCGATTACATGATATCGGTAAAGGCGTCTGATGCGACTCAATGTCGGAATTTTCCGTTGACTCTTGGTGACGGTCCTCACAGATGGTTTTCTGCATTAGCTCCAGGCTCCATCAGTTCATTCATGCAACTCAGCAAGGAATTTCTCTCACACTTTTCCACGGTCGGGTCTTACCTTACACAGAGACACAGGTTGGCAGATCTGAGACAAGGAGATGAGGAGACTGATAGAGCCTTCCTTGAGAGATTCGATAAAGTCCTATTGGAAGGAGAACCAGTGAGTGAGGACACCAAGATTGTGGCAGTTATGGCAGGGCTTAGGAAAGGGACAGACCTGTGGAAGGAAATGCACCTCGCTTTCCCTAAAACTTATTCCGAATTCAGGCACAAGGCTGGAGTGTACATTTCAATGCAAGAAACTCTACAGAGAGAGCTAGGAGACAAGGCTGATACCAGGAAGTCGGGAAAGAAGTCAGGAGGGGAATACAAGGCCCCTAGGAACATGAAGGCTTTCAGTGAAGGATCCGAATTGAAGGAGAAATTGAACCATGTCTTATCCGCATCAATTGAGGCTGTGTACAACAACGTGAAAGATAAGGATATGCTGTCTGAACCCCGCAAGATACGACAAGAACGAGGAAAGATGAACCCCAACAAATTTTGTGCATACCATCAGACTATAGGTCACTTCACAAGCGAATGCCGAGATCTCTTAAAACAGTTGTGGAGATTTTACGAGGAAGGAAAGTTGTCAGAGTTTGTGAAGCGACAGCCAGGAAAGAAACCAAGGGTGGCAATATCCTCCGGCTCAGAAGATGACGAGAGCGACGAACAGCCGAGCAGGAGGGATCAAAAAAGGAAGAAAACGATGACAGCCCCAGCCGAACCCGTCCGAGAAATCTTAATGCTCGAGCCATCCGGACCAGTAGGGGGCTGTTCTGATGGTAGGCCACTGATGTCCAAAAGAAAAAGGAAAGCAGAGCTGAGGGCGGTAGCTCAAATCAGGGAAGTTGGGGTAAATCAAGCTACTAAAAAGACGGGCGATTTGGTGTTTTCTGAGAAAGACTTGGACGGGATACTCACCCCGCACAATGACTCACTGATCATCTGTGCTAACATCATGGGGGCCCGAGTTCACCGTTTGCTTGTGGACACAGGCTCCTACACAAACATCTTATTCAAAAGCACACTTGATCAGATAGATGATTGTGAGGGGTATGTAAAAGGATGTGATCATAAGATAGTGGGATTCGGTGACGCTGTGACCGTTCCTTTAGGCTTAGTAACGTTGTCAGTCGAGCTTGTATCGACCGAGAATCCCGAAAGGAGACTGACTAGGATGGTTGAATTTTTAGTCGTAGATCAGCAGTCTGCCTACAACGGGTTTCTTGGTCGACCTTTTATAAATGAATTCAAAGCGGCTGTTTCAACGTACTACTATTGTCTTAAATTTCCAACTTCGAAAGGCCCGGGTACGGTTAAAGGTGATCAAAGAAAAGCCCGAGAATGCCTCCTGCAACTTCAACCCACTGACAACAGAATATCCATGATGGACGAGCAGCCGAGCAGCAGGGACGAAGGTGAGCCTTCCATCCTAGACGAAATCATGGAGTCCGTCGACACTGAAGTGATGGAGGTGGACGACCAGCAGGGCGTGGACGACCAGGAGGGCATGAGCGAGCAACAGGGAAGAGAGGCCGTACCCGGGCTAAATCAGGTTGAAGACTTGGAACCAAGGCTGGGGGCAGAACCAATGATCAAGGATGAGATCAACTTTGAAGGGCCCATTATCGATCCTCGATGGAAAGACCATAAAAGGAGAGCAACTCCGGTAGAGGAGTTGGAAGCAATAAGAGTTGACCAAAATCGAGAAGACTTGGAATTATTCATTGGATCTGAGCTCCCTGAGCCATACAGATCCAGAATGGAAAAGTTTCTTAAGTCCAATCTCGACGTATTCGCATGGTCACATGCTGATATGGTAGGCATTAGCCCTGAGCACGCCTGTCATAAGCTAAATATTTGTCCAACTAAGAAACCAGTGAGGCAGAAAAGAAGAAAATTTGGGCCCGACAAATATGAAGCATTGGACATAGAAGTGAAGAAGTTACTAGATAATGATCTCATCAAAGAAGCCTTATGTCCTAGATGGGTAGCAAACCCGGTGTTAGTGAAGAAATCAAATGGTACATGGAGGTTATGTATCGATTTCACCGATCTAAATGCCGCATGTCCCAAGGATAACTTCCCGTTACCTCACATTGACCAGCTGGTGGACAACACGGCGGGACACGAGCTCCTTACATTCATGGACGCGTTTGCCGGGTACCATCAAATACCAATGCACCCAGATGATCAGGAGCACACAGCGTTCTACACCAATAAAAACTTGTTATGTTGGAAAAGAATGCCGTTCGGACTGATCAACGCAGGAGCCACGTACCAAAGACTCGTTAACAAGATGTTCGATGAGCACATTGGTAAAACAATGGAGGTGTACGTGGACGATATAGTCGTGAAAAGCCCAAGAAAAGAAGATCATTTAGAACACCTCGCACAAACATTCGGGATACTTCGAGCATATAACATGAAACTAAACCCAAAGAAGAGCAGTTTCGGAGTACACTCAGGAAAATTTCTTGGGCACCTGGTCAGTCAACGGGGTATTGAGGCGAATCCATCAAAAGTCAAAGCAATTATGGATATGCAGCCGCCAAGGTCTGTTAAAGAAGTTCAACGACTAACCGGATGTCTAGCAGCCCTAAACAGGTTCATTTCCAGGTCCGGAGACAAATGCCGACCTTTCTTTGATGCCATTAAGAAAGGACAGTTCCAGTGGACGGATAATTGCCAACAAGCGTTTGAGCAGTTGAAGGAGTATCTGAGTGATACTAAAATTCTATCAAAACCCGTCTCTGGAGAAAAACTGTACCTGTATCTAGCTGCATCAGAGGTGGCCATCAGCTCGGTCTTAGTTCGAGCAGAAGGGAAATTTCACTTGCCAATCTACTATGTGAGTCAGGCCTTGCATGAGGCGGAGATTAAGTATTCGCCCATGGAAAAGTTAGCCTATGCACTGGTGATGAGTGTGAGAAAGCTGAGGCCGTACTTTTTCGATCATCAGGTGGAGGTCTTAACAACTTTTCCATTAAGGCAAATCTTACAAAGGCCTGACACAGCTGGACGCCTTCTCAAGTGGTCGCTCGAAATAAGCCAATTTGGAATATCTTATGCACCTCGAACAGCGATCAAGGGACAAGCGTTAGCCGACTTTATTGTCGAATTAACATTCCCTTCAGATCCAACGAGAGGTCATAATCATCCATGGCGCATGTACGTGGACGGATCATCAAATAACACAGCAGCAGGAGCGGGAATAGTGCTGATCAGTCCAGACGAACAAGTATTCACCTCAGCCGTAAGATTTGAGTTCATGGCAACAAACAACGAGGCCGAGTACGAAGCATTAATAGCTGGATTACGGCTAGCTCTGGCCGTGGGAGTAAGAAGAGTTCAAATTTATGGAGATTCCCAGCTGATAGTCAACCAAGTCCGTGGGGAATACGAAGCCAAGGATGAGAACATGGTCTTATATCAAAAGATCGTTGCCCACCTGGCTTCGCTATTCGAGCAGATTTATATCGAACAAGTGCCAAGAGATAACAATGCGCAAGCAGATGCACTTGCTCGCTTGGCTACTAGTACAGGGCCAGCAAAACTTTCAGAGGTCATCATCACAAGAATCTCCAACCCGTCCACCAATGACTACAAGATCAATCAGATCGAAGAAGAACTGACAGAGGATGACTGGAGAGCACCGATATATAGATACCTCAAAGATAACACAGTGCCTGAAGATCCGCAAGAAGCAACAAAGGTAGCCAAGCGAGCAGCAAGGTTCACAATCATGGATAACCAACTTTACAAGAGAGGATTTTCACTGCCCCTACTAAAATGCCTGGCAAGGGGGCAAGGTCAGGAAGTTCTGAAAGAAATTCACGAAGGAGTATGCGGAAATCACGCAGGGGGGCGAGCACTAGCATACAAGACAGTGAGGCAAGGTTACTACTGGCCAACTCTATTACAAGACGCAATCAGAATTGCAAAAACATGTCACAGGTGCCAGCTGTTTGCTCCCAACATCCATAAGCCACCAACGGAGCTAATTTCGGTAAATAGTCCATGGCCGTTCGCAAAGTGGGGAATAGACATCATAGGACCTTTCCCAACGGGAAAAGGGAATGTCAGATTTGCAGTGGTAGCCGTGGACTATTACACGAAATGGGCCGAAGCTGAAGCACTGGTAACGATAACACAAGAGAAAATGATCAGCTTTATCTGGAAAAATATAGTTTGCCGGTTCGGGGTCCCACAAGCGATAGTAACAGACAATGGAAAGCAATTCGAAGGAAAGAAGATAAGAGATTTCTGCAAAAAGTGGGGTATCAAGAAACATTTTTCAACACCATATCATCCTCAGTCTAACGGTCAAGTCGAAGCAGTCAACAAGATAATCAAGCATATCCTCAAAATCCGTCTAGTAGATAAGAGAGGCAAGTGGTCGGAAGAACTACCCGAGGTACTTTGGGCATATAGGGTATCACATAGAACAAGCACTGGGGAAACACCATTTGCTATGGCATTCGGTACAGAAGCAGTTATACCTATAGAGCTCAAAATACCGACTGAGAGGGTAGCCGAGTTCAATGAACAGGAAAACAACAAGGCACTAGCCGCAGAGATGGATTTAATCGACGAAAAAAGAATCTCAGCAGAAATAAAAAACGAGATATACAAAAGAAGGATTGCAAGGTACTACAACTCACAAGTAAAAATCAGGGAATTTGAAGTCGGGGATCTGGTACTCCGAAAAATCCTAGCAACACCTCCAGGCGTATTTGGACCGACTTGGGAGGGCCCATTCAAGATAACTCAAAAGTGGCACAACGGCACATATGATCTCGAAGACATGGAAGACAACTCGGCCCAATACACCTGGAACGCGGCGTTGTTGAAGAAATATTACCAATAATTAGGAAACCAATGTAAAGTTCTTTATAGGATATCGTGTCGTTTATATTTTTGTAAGGTGTAAAATCGATGAAAATTTTACACTTTTTTGGGCAAAATTTGTAAGTAGATGAATGATGGTTCAATGAATTATGTACATAAGAAAGCAAAAGGTGTTAAAACCCAACTGTTCGCCAAACAGAAAAGCTGCTCGCCGAAGATACTATATGCATAAAAGCACAAGTACAGTGGAGGCGAGCAGCAGGGTCCATGAGACCAAAAGGCCCACCTGATCGCCCCCTCACAAGAAAGTCGCTCGCCAAAGATGCTAAGTGCATAAAGCACAAGTATGGTGGAGGCGAGCAACAGGGCACATGCCAACGCATAATTGCTCGTCCCGAAGCTGAATACACTTAAGTACAAATACGGCAAGTGGCGAGCAACAAGGCATAAAAAGAAACATGATAAGGGTTTAAGTTCTTAAAGAACAAAATAGACCCATACATGAACAACATGTATGAATTTGCAAAGAAAAGTATTTTACTTTCAACATAAGAAAGAAATACTTAAGCAAAAAATAATTAAAGGGCAAATAAGAGGCGAACAATAGAATAAAAGTGCAATTCTCATTCATTAGCACCAAAAAATTACAAGAGATGAACATACAACCATCATCCTACCACATCAGCTAAAAAAAAAAAAAAAAAAAAAAAAAAAAAAAAGAAACTAAGCCTAAGTCTCGGGAGCTGGCGGAGCAGGTGGCACCAAAGGATCTTGGGAAGAAGGAGGAGGTGAAACATCTTGCACGGTGACCCCGGGGACCTGCTGTTCACCTACTGCTGCAGAAGAGCTTGTCTCACCAAGAGGATTAGGGAGAAGGGGACCCAAAGCTTCAAAGATATTCATGTCCCTGTCCGCCTCCACTCTCTCCCTGGGGGCAACAACACGAACATCGTCTTTGAAGATGTCCAAGTTAACCCCCATTTCCCCTAAGTCAGCTATCGGGATTTCAAAGCCAGGGGCCGGTGGGTTTTCAGTGACGTAATCTGTGAAGTCCTTGATGGTCGAGGTCATCACGTCCAGACCGTTATCCAAAGCATACTTCACATTCCTCACACTATCAGCATACGCGCAGATGTAACCGAGATTGGTGTTATCGGTTACATCCTGCACGTAAGTGGTGTAAGAAATAGCACGCTTGTTCCTCTTCTCCAGCTGGTCGACGTGGACCTTCAACGACTCCACTCTTTCCACCAGACCCACCCGCTCAGTCTCCAGAACTTGCAAACGATCGGTGGCAACACCCAAATCCAGTCTTAGCTTCTCTGAAGCATTAGACGCTATCATCTCCCGGTCCTCAGCAGCCTTCACCTCCCGCGTCCATGTGAGCTTGGCTCTCTCGAAGTCAGCTTTCAGCTTAGCCAACTCTTCATCTTTCTTCTTCAGCTCCTCGTCCCTCTTCTTCAACTGAACAAGTTGAGCATCACGATCCGCTTCAACTTGCTCGAGCCGTCGCCCCAAACCGCGATTTGTTCGCTCTAGCTCGACGGCTTGATCCAAGACTCGTTGGGCTGTGATTGATTGATGGCTCGAATTGTAGCTCAACAAACGAGCATTGTCACTAAGACTTTGGCTCTGAATAATTTCTTCGCCAGTCTTGGTCCACGAACGGGGAACGTATTCCATGGCTCTGCGGACGTGGGAGTCTTTAATTTCGTGGGACGCAGGAGGAGACTTCACACAGCTAAACTGGTGAAGCACTTTTGAGCGACCGGGATAATCGTTTCTCCGGTACCTGTTCGGAGGAAAAAGCCGTTAGAAAACTGAATCAAAGGAATAAACAGTCAAGTTAGAAAGGAAGATACTCACTCTCTCATTTTCACGGGGTCGTAGCCCAAGTATGAGTTATCAGGAGAAGTGCTCCTTCCTTGACCGGCGATCATAGCGCCCACGACTTGCTGCTCGGTAACCTCCTCCACCGGCGAGGAGCGAGCAGTAGATTTGCCCACCTGGGAAGAACCTTGCCCTCTTGTTCGCTTGGCACGGTCATCCCCCTTACGTGGGGCAGTCTCCTTGGCAAGTCTTTTCTTGCCCCTCGTATCTTGGGGGGGTGGCGAGGAGCGAGCAGGAGGGCGGGGAGCGGGAACAGGGGCCTGAGGAGCAGGGAGAGGGTCCTGAGGAACTTCTTCTTCATCCTCATCGGCTTCAGCTCTAAGCCTGATCAAAGAAGTGCAAGGATCAAACTTTTTCTTTTTTGAGGGATGATTAGCTGCCATCTGTTTAACGCGACGTGCGAGCAAGTGATAGCTTTCGGGAATGGGAGGAACAGCGACCGTCACCCTTTGAGCTGAAAACAACAACAAAAATTATTAGTAAAATTGGCAAGAAAAAACTTATCCTAGACGACCAGCAGGGCCTAGGCGACCAGCAGGGCCTAGGCGACCAGCAAGGCCTAGGCGACCAGCAAGGCTTAGGCGACCAGCAGGGCAAGAGTAAATAATAGGAGATACGAGAAAATTAATAAGTAATGTTTACCCTCAGGGACCTCAGCTTGTGCTTCCAAATGGTGAGCACTAGTAACAAACTGAGCGTGCTTACGGATGTGTACTTGAGAGAGATGTTCGACACTCCGATCCTTAACGTTTCGAAGAGAAACCAACGCAAGGACGTACAGAAACTCTTCACTCAAATCCGGATGCCCCCACTTCAGGATACGCGGACCTGCAAAAACAAAGAAAAAGATTAAAATTAGTTCACCTAAAAGTTCGATGAACTAAGATTTAAAACCTACGCCGAATTTCGCCGAAATGCGTAGGAGAGTCTATACGCCCCGGTCCTCCCGAAAAATCGGAGGACGCCCGCCAATCGCCGCCAATAAAAAAGAACTGCCTGTGCCAACCCTTGACCTTATTGGGCACTCCTTCAATTAGCTTAACGCCACTACGGGCTTTGATATAATACCAACCAAGCCCTTCCTCATGAGCAGCCGAAGAGATAGTCAGGGCGTAGTGTATCTCCGTCGTGCTGATCTTATTTCGGTACCCCTCCAACCCGAAAAGGGTAATGAAAGACAGCAAGGTACTCCAACCGTTAGGAGTAATCTGAGTGATTGCCAAGTTGATATCCTTCAAGAATTGCCCGATTACAGGATGTAGAGGGAGAGGGAACCCCAGTTTAAGTATGTCGAGGTTGATGGCAGTACAACCTGGAGGTGGGTCATCAGCTCTCTCTCCTGGTTGGGGGGCATACAGATGGATGTCGTACGGAATGCGAAAACGAGATCGTATCCGAACTAAATCCTCCTCTATAATCTCGCTGGACACCCTACCAGCTGTGTATGGCGATGAACGGGCCTCCATAATAGGTCGAGCGGGAGTAGGGAAAGCCTGGTGGTACTTATTCGCATAATCGATCCAATCTTGTCTTCGAGCTACGGCTTTGGGAATAAGAGATTCGGGCATTGACCTTGAAACGGGGAAGTTTATTTCTCGGAGAAATCCCCATGTGACTCCCTCGTGCTCGCCCCCTGGTCCAGTTGCTCGCTGCTCGCCCCTTACTTGGCGCTCGCTGCTCGCTCCCCTCTCTTCTGGAAGACTCATCCCATCTATCTCGGCAGCGACCTCGGAAGAATCCTCACCCAAGTCCGAGTTAGTCCCCTCTCGAGCCGAGGAGCGAGCAACGGGGCCTTGGACATCCTGCTCGCCCGAGCTATCCACAGCATAAAATGAATCAACGGAGCGAGCAACGGAGCTCGCCTCAGAGCCCGTCTCTTCATCAACGAGCAGGGTTCTAGGGTTTTGCCCAGCTGCTCGCCGGATCGAACGGCGAGGAACAGGGCCCGTCTGTTCATCTTCCATGGGCCTTTTTCCCAGGTTTCGCCCAACAATTTCAATAGAGGGCGTATGACTTGAGGAAGGTGACGTCATCTTCGAAAATTTTTGAATTTTTTTGAAAAATTCCCGAACAAATTAAACAATGAAGTTTGATCAAGAGTTGAACGAATACGGCGGCGACGCGGCGGCGATACGGCGGCGGCGTGGCGGCGATACGACGGCGGCGATGGCGAATAAGGAAAACGAAGAACGAAAATGGCGAAATCGAAAGAAAAATGTAAATAATAACAAGAGTAAACAAGAAAAATCAAAGGATTTACCTTTGATTTGATTGAGATTGACTGAAAGATCGAAGGAAATAACGAAAAGAAAAGCTTGAAAACTCTCCAATGGCGGTTTGCTTGTGAAAGAGCGAAAAAGGAAGAAAATGGAAGGAGAGAGTTATTTATAGATATGGATTCGGGGGCAAAGTTAAGAAGAGTAAGGAATTAAGGCCCCTAGTTGCAATTATAGGCGCGCACGCGTGGGCAGGCGGCGTCGCTTCGTAGTCCGTGCCTCGGGAAGCGAAACGACGCAAATCCAAGAGTCGTCCCTCGCTGCTCGCCTCCAAGAGTTCCCCGCTGGTCGCTCCCCAAAAGTTCCCGCCTAAAAGAAATTCAAAACCCGGTTGCTCGCTCCATATAAAGTGGAAAAATTTCGAGTTCCCTGTTGCTCGCCTCCCACTACAAAATACATCTTACCTTATAGTTTGACATAAAAGGATAAAAATTCATCCTTATATGCCAAACTAGGGGGCATTGTTAATAGGCGACCAACAGGGACATAATATTAGTGTTGATAGGCGACCAACAGGGATATAATATTAGCATAAAATCTCAGTCTAATAAGATTAAGGAATCATCAAAAGTGATAATGTGGAAGTGGACGAGCAGCAGGGAATATATACCCTAGGAGGCGAGCAGCAGGGACTGTAGACCAAATGGAAGGGGACGAGCAACAGGGACTGGACGAGCAACAGGGACTATATGTCCTATGGAAGCGAGCAACTGGTCATAAAGGCCATTACGAGGTAGTGAACAAGAAGAACAAGAAAACCAAAAGTCGTAATAAGAGGCGAGCAGGCGAGCAACTGGGATTATAAGGGTTTCCAATACCCAACGAAGACATACAAACGAGTAGCTGGGCACCAAGGAGAATAGTTGAGTGGTTTCAAAGACCAAGTACAACATTGGGAATGTCAAGAGTCACCAACTTTAGAAATAGTCAATGTGTCTTTACACTTGGCACCCACTTATTGGACAATAGATTAGTTGTTGTACAAAAGTCATAACACTTGGCAAAATCCCAATGGTTAAGCCATCAAGATGGTGACACCTAGCCTCTTTGTATGCCTATATATACCTCTTCATTTGCATGAAGAGGGGAGGTTTTTTCCCCATAATAAAAAAGTTGCCAAACTCTTGCAAAATTATTTCTTACACTATACTTAACCAAATCTTATAATCTTTGATCTTGTTTGATGATCTTAACTTGAGAAAACAGCCACTAATCATCATAGATTAGAAAAGGTCATCAACAGTATTGATAGAAGTAGATTTTAGAGTAGTTTAATTTCATTCTTAAACCAGAACTTTCATTCATATTAACTACGACGCGTAGATCTCCAGGGCTCTATCCGCATACATACCTTCCCTTGGGTTCGATACTACTTGGTTCATATACTTGTCAATACTGCAGAGATCTCATACTCTTGTGGAGTAACTACTAGTATAGCTAGTACATTGTGTTCAAGTCAGAAGGTAAAAAAAAGTTTTGTCCTATAATTTAGGATTTTCTCATAAAATAATATGAATTATCAAATTAGTGTAAAAAAATAAAAATCATAAGTTCTATAGTGTGCAAGGTTGAACACAATAATTAAAAAGAAATTGAAATAAAATAAAGATATAATAACAAAATATTAAAAAAAAATTATAAAGCAAGCCACATAAAATCGAAATGTAAGACATTTGAGAGAAGGAAAGGTATTAAACTATTAATAGGCCACACTTAGAAATGACTTTCAAATTTTTTATTTTATTTTTAAGAGCAAAGTAACTTGCAAGTTTTAATTAAATGCGTAATTATTTAAAAAAAAAGTTTCAATTAAATGCATTTTCAGGGGAAAAAAAAAATCAATTAGATGCATAAGGACAGATATCAAGTTATACACCTTGACAAGTGGGATATTAGAATTAGGCAGGCCTAAGTATGAGGAAGCCCATAACTGATTGATCCAATTTAAAAGCCCAATTCCACTCCACCAGGCCCAATGCCCACAATATGTGTGTATTGAAACATTTTTCCACAATCAAATTCTTTTTTGATACAGACAAAATTTATAATAATATTTTCTTACATTACTAGCTGCCTACTTATTTACTCCACATTGCCTACTTATTTACTCCACATGACACCTAGCAAAGTTCACCCTACAAATTTTTATTTTTTTTATTACTCATCTAAATCGGTAAGTCAAGATTGATCTAGCTCAAAATTTAATCACACTTTATTATTTATTCTAATTAATAACTTTAGATATTTTTAGATGTATATTTCGTAGGCTCAAAACTCATATTCAATATAGGTCCAGGTTAAATACAGTACTGTCTTTAGTTATTATACTCCACCAAAAAAATGTTCGTGAAAAAAATCGAAAATTTTGATAAATTTTGGGAAAAAAAATCCAAAAATTAAAAATGTATATACTAAACATATGCATTTTCAAAAAAAAAAAATCCGATAATTGTTATTTTTTCGAAATTTTATTCCAAACATATCTTAAGTGGAGCGTATTAATAAAACATAAAACTGTATATAACTTTGGCCTTCTAAATATCTTACAGGCCATAATGACCATTAAAAATCCAATCAGTTGTCGAGAACTTATTCGAATCGGCCCATAAGTATCGGATATTATTTTCCAAGCTTTATTACAAATTAAAAGAGAGCATTAATGTGGACTCTTATTATAATATAATATATTTGAATTTTGTGTTAAGTTGAATAACGTTTGGATTTTAATCCAATTGAATTAAAGGAATGACTATTTGATATGTATAGTAGTTACATTAATAATTCAATCATCTCAGCTAAAGAGCTTTTTCTTTTGTCTCCCCTTTTAATAACATAGTTATCCTAACAATATATTCATGGCCCCAAATTTTTATTAGTAGTCATTGTGAATAGTAAAGGTACAATTATCATATACGGAACCTAGCATCACAAATTAGATATTATTGGAGCCAGGGAACGACATCATTGCTTCAAGAAAATTAAATTCTTGTCCATTTTCTTAGGAACAAATTATTACTAGACAATATATTGAGGCAGACTTAGATAGAGTAAGGTCTAAATTTTAGATATTTTGAGAGCTAAGTTTTTTTTATGATGGTTTGTTTGAAAGCAACTTGCATACCCATCATTATCTTCAAGACTTTATCAACATGTAAAGGAAATGTATGCAATGCATTATAAGTAAGTGAGAGGGAAAGAGAGATGGTGAGTAATAATTTTATATTGGGTATTAATTAAATTAAAAAACATAATATATGTGTAGTGTGAAGCATCCCAACAAAACTACGAAGTGTAATTTTGAGGAGATTTTAGGCAAGAATTAGGTAGAATATCAATGTCCACCTTTTCATGTAGGCTATGACTTTTGATTAAGTTAAAAACAATACAACATGTTTCACATGAACGATCAATCATCGACCAATTTGTACTAACTAGTATGTTACCCGTGCGATGCACGGTCGATATATATATATATAATGTATATTATAATTTTTAATATTTAAATAGATAAATTATATATTTGAAGGAGTTTTGACGTGTGAGACAATCTCATGAGATGAGATTTCACTTTGTATTTACATCACATTCTCCTTTAGAACTTAACAAATGAGTTTCATCTTATGTATGCGATTGTCTCATATAAATTTTTTGGTATATTTTTGTACCCCTATTTTTTAAAAAACTTATGCAATGCTTCATTTGTCCACTAAAAGTACTCTCATACTATTTTTTACAACAGTCTTTTTTTTTTTTACCATTCAATTAATCACTTAATTAAATATTTCACATGTAATTTTATATTCACAAACAACTACTCAATTTATAAATGAATCACATAATACAATAAAATATCTTTATTTTACATACTTTATCTACGTTTTTCAAAATCTGCCAAAAACCAATGAGCATATTTTTTGTGAACAGAGGGAGAATAGAATAATTGTAATGATGATAAATTCATATTAAAAAGAAAAAAAAATCATAAATTTAGAACAACAAATTCCAAAATATGAATATAACATTTTGTATTATCTTTGTCGATCCTTATCATCGTCACACGCCTTTTCTTACATATATTTATAAATAATACAGCAAAATAAAAAAAATCAATGTACTTTATAAATATTTGGTACTTTATAAATAT
The DNA here is from genome assembly GCA_947034835.1 of Ballota nigra. NCBI lineage: Eukaryota > Viridiplantae > Streptophyta > Magnoliopsida > Lamiales > Lamiaceae > Ballota > Ballota nigra. The sequence continues at coordinate 60,198,139 of OX344725.1, forward strand.
TTGGTACTAAAATATTTTGGGATACTATGAAGTGTCTCTCTATATTTTTTTTATAAAAAATACAATATAAATATTACTTTAATACATTCTTCATAAATATAAGTGTTGTGTTTAGTGTTTTAATATTTGCAAGATTTTTTATTTATTTATTTTTTACTTTTTTTGTGTCTCAAAATTAGGATTTTATTATGATAATTATGAGACATTCTAATACATGAAATGAGTTGCATTTTCTATATGACCTATGAGTTATTGTATTCCACCTCAACTATGATTTAAAATAGAGTATGACACAGATATTTAAGTGTAGCATCATCTCATGTGTATGAGACAAACCGTCTCATGCAAGAGTCCTCATTAAAAAAATTCAATTATAAATTTATATTCCTATCAAAATAGATGTTTCAAGACTTTTATAATGATAGATATGAGATGATCTCATATGTGAAATTAATTTCATTTCATGTTAATCGTAAATTTAGAGAGCTCCAACCAACTATATTTTAAATGAGACAATTATTCAAATACACTGTAAAATTTTCAATTGCTATCATAACAAATACTTTAATTATAATTAGTTAATATTAAGTTAAATTACTTAAAGAAAAAACAGTTTGGATAAATAAATAAAAAAGGAATAACCAAACAAATTTTAATAGTACTTATAATTTTAATTATGTCAAAATATTAAATATTATGTTTATTCAAATTAGAATATGACTTAATTCTAAAATATTTTGTAAAAAATATTCATTGTTATCAAACTTGATACTTTATTATTTTAAATTAATTAATATTAGAATATGATAAGTTACAATAATTAATGAAAAATAAACAGATTTAATAAATAAAAAAGGCTTATTCAAACAAATATAATAGTAAAGTTTTATATATTGAATTTATTTTAATGGATTAAAATCTTTGATACATATTATTTGTTAGAATATGAAAAAACCTTTTTTAATTGCATATATAACTTTAATTAGGTGTATATATTAAATGTTATATTAACCAAAATTAGTAAGACTTTTGATATATTTAGTTACTATATTTAGAATATTTTATTATTATATTAGTATAGATTAAATTAGTTTTTGAATATTTATTTGGGGATGATTGTGAGATTCCGGTTTGTATATAAAGTAATATGTGAAAACATGTTTTATTTTTAATTTGTAATCTTTCTAAAATGTCGAAAAAACTTAGTTAACGTGCCCAAAATTTCTATGTTGGAGCTGTTTTTTTCTCCCTATTTTTAAAATATTCAGAGTGATTGGTTGAAAATTTTAGAAGGATGAAATGATAATGTTACACCCGATAATATTACTCGGCTAACAGCCAAGCGGGTTGACCGCCAAGACCGGGACGAGGAGGAGAGGAGGACGGACGATCGTGATCGGCGAGGCGGGCTCCGAGCAGGGGGAAGCGCGTAGCTACTCCAGTCGGACGTCGGGTAGGATTCAGACGGAGCTGTTTGGAAGAGGTCGGGCAGCGAGGAGGTACTCGGCGGGCTCAAGATGGTCTATACTCGCTACCCGCAATCTACCGATGATTGTCTCCTCTTGGAGGATCCTACCCGTCTACGGAGATGTCAACTCCTATGATCATCCTATCTCATCGAACGTGCGGATGTGACTGGGTCAGAGTAGGGCCAGTGGGAAGAGTCATATCAGTAGAGGTTGATTGTAAAATTCGTTTGAGCACAAATTCTAACTACTCGCAAGTGAACGAGTTCGTTGTATTGTAAGCAATTGACCAAGTTAAAAATTTATCGAACCCAAAGGAGGTGGAAAATGTTCTTAGGACTCAATCTCAAAGTCGACATGTTGCTATATTTAAAGGTTTTCGGGCTGGGTTTTATCTAGAAAACGTAATTGACTACTAATTAAAACAAAATAAACTCTAAGCAAGAAAGTAAATAACTAATCTAACTTCGTGTGACGAAGTGCAAGGAGAGGGATATGCCCTAAATAGTAAATAGTTTCTGTTATGTGATCCTTAGGTTCAAACATTGACTTATGTCAAAATCTTAATTGTTCATGGATTATAACAAGTAACACTTCACATAAACATTCAACGGACCATCAAACGTTTAAGGCTTATTAACGGTATCCTACGTTCTAACTCTCTCTCGATGAGTTAGCACCAGATATACGCATCTAAGCATTCTTTGCTCATACACAAAAGTTTCATCAAATCAATGTAACTCTCGTCTACACTAAGATGAATTTACACATCAATATGAACAATTCATGCATAGAGTAAAGATAAATTTCAAGCAATAAGGATACAATTCCACAAACAATCAAAATTAGACATAAATCAACAACTCAAACTTAATTCTCACATAACTTCCATCATTCAAGGCATAAAAAGATTAGCCCATGAATTGAAAAGAACAACGCATGGATAAACAAGAGCAAAGCATGAAATCCATACCAATATGAAATGAAATTGCAATAAAATAGAAAGATATCACCTTTTGGTTCACAAAATATATGAAAGCTTCAACAAATTCTTCACTCTTGCTAGGAAATGAAATCTACTTCTATGAAAATTGAAATCTATGGCTAATTCTAAACTAATTAATGAGAAAACATGTGTGAGAGTGTGGGTGTTTCCATGAGTGCTCTTCTATCCTTCAAAATCTGGGGCTCCCTTTCTAAATTCCGAATTTCCCCTTTAAATACTCTTCCTCTCGATCTTTGGCACGTGTCCCGATCTAAAAATGTGAAAATCTAAAATTCCAAGGTGCACGACCACAGCTCTTGGTCGTGCACGACTTCAAAACCGCACTTAAATCGCATAAACTCAGGGGGTACACGACCGTGCAGATGTGCACGATCAGTCCAGGTCGTGCACTTCCTCAAATCCCTTGGCTTCGCACTTTTCTTTAAGGTGCACGGCCATACACTCGTGCACGAGCACATGCCCTTGGTCGTGCACGACCTCCAAAAGAATTTTTTCTCTCTTCAAATCGTGCATGACCTCAATCCTTGCACGACCAGATGCACGATCAAGCTTGAATTTCCATCTTTTGCTCGATTTGAACCTCGGTTCTGATTGTTGCTTCCTTTTCTCCCTTTCTTCTTCATCTCTTGCCTTCAATAGTCCTCTCCTTGAGCTTGTTTTGACCTTTTTTAACTCGAATTCCTGAAAAACATGAGAAATTTCTGAATTAAGCAAATGTTACGCATTTTCACCAAAACGCTTGCAAAATCAAACAATTGTTCATGATTCAACCTTAAATCATAAGAAAATATGCACAATGTTATCACCAATCAGAGGTCAACAGAGCCACGTGGCAGGCTCCCATTGGCCGGTAGGGGGGACCATAGCCAATCATGATTGTACAGCTAGGATTTAGAGGGGCCCGCGAACAGACCAAGTGGGTAACTCCACCTTGTACACTATAAATAGTATCTTAAATGCTCATTGTAAACACACAACTCATTTAATACAAAGACTTCACTTGGGAGCTCATTGATTGCTGCATTCATTACCTTCTATTATTACCTTTCATAATTTCTATCCGCTAAACACCCGACAACGAGATCCTCACAAAATCGTTGTTAACGATTAATAAAATAAAATAAATGTTTGGCATAGAATGAGAAATGATTCTCCAATTTGAGAATCCAACACTTTTTTCCAATTAAGTGAATTGTGATTATCATTCTCTTTTCTAATGAAACACATAGTATTTTCCATTCCTTTATTTTTACTTAGCATCATTTCATAGTATTTTCCAAAGCATCCTCTCAATTTTCAAATGATGGCTTCACTAACGACTGATTCACAATTTAGTATTACAACACTGTGTGAGTAAATATGCATTTATTATTACATTGTAAACCATCTATTTCATAGATTAATGTTATACGTGATTTTACTTAATTCAATAAGATTAATTTCTTTCATTCGAATATATTTAATAATACTACTTATTGAACATACCTCACGTCAGTAGATAGATCTGTTGCTAATTTTTATTTAGGAATGTTTAATTACAATTTTTAAATCGTCAATTTGTCATTAACAAAAAAATGTTGGAATTAATAAATAAAATCAGCAAATAGAACAATGTTGGTAACGACTAGCGTGCATATTGTCAACATTGTTTTAAAGGTTAATTGCAAATAAAATCATGACATTTTCGCTAATTGCAATTTAATCTAAACTTTTGAATCTTTGCAAATAAAACTTCAACTTTAAATTTATTAGCAATTATAACCAAATGACAGATTTCTATCTCCCCGAAATGATGATTAATTATGTGTTGTCATCCGAACCAATCTAAACATATTAATACAATTGAGTATTCCTTGGTGAGTAACTGAAACATCATTTTCGGACAATAAAAAATTTATTTATTGGTTCGAATTGCAACCAAATGTTAAGTTAGAGTTTTGTTTGCAAAGATTCAAAAGTTTAGATTAAATTGCAATTTGCAGAAAGGTTGTGATTTTATTTGCAATTAACTCTTTTGCAGAAAAATTGTGATTTTATTTGCAATTAACCCTTTTAAGAAAAACATTAAAACACCCGAAAAATTCGTAATTGAGAAATTGACTTGTGAGTTCAAATAATGATGAGTACTAATTTTAGTCCTAATTTTTTTAAATAATATTTTTCTGCATTCAGTTTCAGCATTTCTAATTACTTGCACATCTACATTTTTTTTTTTCAAATAGGATTATATACATATATATTGTTTATTATTTTTTATACTACTTGCAATGTTACTCTTTAACGTCGTAAATAATATATTTTATATTGAAAAATAATAATCACAACATAAAACTAAACCTTATGTACAACAGAAGATAAATTGAAGTGTGCAAGTAATTTGGGACAGAGGGAATAGTAAATAAGTGAAGGATTTTTTTTTTCAGCATGTACTATATTTAGGGAAATTATTTTTTTTATACCAAAGATGTATGAAAATTATTTAAGAAAAAGCGTCCCCAATCACTTTTTTTTGTCGATAAATGTTACTCCCTCCATCCCACTTCAATTTGCACGTTTACTGTTTTCACGTGTTTTAACAAGCGAGTTTTTTATTAGTATTTAAAATCATAAAGTAATTTTTAAGTCACTTTATAGTAGATGAGATATAGATTTATCAAACCCTACCTTAAAAGTCACTTTATCATTTCAAATATTAATAAACAACTTGCTCGCAAAAACACGAAAATAAAGTATGTGTGCAAATTTAAGTGGGACAAAGGGAGTAGTTGTTAGTGGTTAGAAGTTAGTTCATCAAGCCCCGGATCACTCATTAAAGTGAGGAACCTAATGGTACGGTGGGTTAAGCCTAGTTGTCACCCAATCTTGTTTGGATCCAATTTAAATTATGCTCACTAAATTAGAATTAGGTAAAAATTTGAATTATTATTTCCCTATTTGCGTGGAGAAATCCAAGTAGAAACGAACAAATCCAAAGATTTTGAACACTTTTGTGATCTAACCAAACACATGCCAATTATGGAATTGCTGGATCATTGTGGTGTCTCTCTAAATATCACATGACGGGTTCCTATAAATCTTCAAGAATATATCACACGCTAGATGTTGTTATATGTTGGATAATGTTTGAGATTATAATTTTATTTTTTTTAATTATCAGGGGAATTTTAAATTTGGATTTTCAACGAATATTCATTGATAAGATCATACCTGAAATTTTGATATATCATCGTTTTCGTTCCATATTTATTTGAAACAGACAAACAGTTTTGGCATATTAAGTCAAAAGGTTAGCAATATGATTACAAAGTTGGTATAATAAGATTGTAATCCTCCTCTTATTTATTTTTCAAATCGAATGCTAGGCAGTGATGATCTCATCACTTAGATAATTTTATTTCGTCAAATCACATTTCATTAGCTATAATTAAATAGCACTGATACAAATAATTAATTGAACTCTGTGTGCATAATCAAACTTGTAGAACTAATAACTCTGGAAAAAGGTCAATTTAGCTTCTAATATTATCCATGAAATTAAATAGGCTCCTTAATTATTTACGGGGTCCATGTAAACCTTTTTATGACAAATATGTATATGTGATATGATATTTACTCTTCTCTTTACACTAAAAAATGGATTTTTAGTGACAATACTTTCGCTATATATCAATTTTTTTGTAGTATTATTTACCTAAACTAAATTTATTTGAGAGTACTACTGCCCCATAAATAAATAGAGAGAGAATTGAAATGTAATATTTATTTTATTTTATATTAATACAAAACAATATTCCCTTTAAAATGGCTTGAAGATGGTAAAATATAATTGATTTTCTTTATATTTAGGATAACCAAGAATAAGAAAATCTATCTTTGTAACTTCCTTTCACTATTTTATTGAAAACATCCTCTTATTTAAAAATTTGACAGTGTTATTTATAAGAAGATGGAGTATTTAATTCATCCCCAAAAATCAAACAGAAAAAGCACTCGGACAGTGTACTAGCTAGTAATTACGGAACTTTGACAAATCAAACCTCTATTATTACATATAAGCTTTCAATTATTACTAATTCATACTAGTAGCAATAGTTTTTTCAGCTTTTATACAAAGTTCGAGTCAATGAAAATGATCTTTTCATATATAAATATTCTAGTATGGAAGAGGGGTTGATAAATATCTCAAATAAAATAATAATATAAAACGGAGAGAGGAAATTTCGTGACAAACCCAACATCCCTGTGCCTCCTGAGATTTAACACACACATTTCCCAAAAGGAAGTGTGTGTATATATGTATGTACGATTGCACATAATTATCACCAAAAAAAGATGAATTCTTTATTATTTTCCTCAACTTATTTTCCTGGGTTTTCTAATTTGATTCCTCTGTTTTCTTCTCTGTCAGAATATAATCATTTATTCTCCTCTTGAATAAAAATTCCTTAATTTTCACATTTAATGACAGTGAACACCCTTTAAATCCTCTCCCTCTCCCTCTCCCTCTCTCTCTCACCTCATTTCAACTTTGCCAATTTCTCTCTGCTTTCTTTGCTTATCTTTCCTCATATATGGGGGGCTACTCACCTCCACTTTGCCTTCTCTTCCACATCCAACTTTAGGTTTTCTTTTTCCTTTTTTTTTTAAATCATAAAATTGCAGGGTTTTATACATGTATATACACACATACATACACACCACAGTGGGAAGTGAAAAGGGCTTTATTAGGGTGTAGGTCTAGTACACAAAAAGATAGGATTTTTAGTGGGGGAGAGTTATCTGTGATGATTAAAGATGAAACCCTTTTGAAATCTGATGATGAAATTGAATTTATGAGGTGGGGTTTTCTTTTTGCTGCCTTGCAAGATTTGAAATCCTCCGCGGTTTGCAGTTGTGGGACACAAAAAGGAAGTGGAAAGACTAGTCTCAGAAGAAGGAAAGAAACAAAAAGACCGAATTGGGATTTTTGAATTAGTGGAGGGCATAATCGAGATAGAAAATGATGTCTTCAGGCATCAATTTGGTGATGACAGTGATTGGATTTACAGTGAGTACTCTGTTTATAGTGTTTGTGTGCACAAGGTTAATTTGTGCCAGAATTCATTTGAACTCATCCAGGCGGTCTCTTGCCCGGACATCTAGATCTGATGTTAGCATTGTAAGCATAGCTTTCACTACCTTACTATGTGATTATCTGGGTTTTTTTTTTTTTGTTATGAATTTGGAAATTATACAATCTTCATGTCTATTTTTGTCTCTAATCTCGTTATTTTACATAGTGGAAGTATGTGAAACTGAATCTTGAATTATGTATCCCTTTTAAAAGCGTTATTCCCGAATTATGCTCACATATTGATTAGGTACTTATTCTTTGTGTTTCAAAGTGGGAATCATGAATTGGATTGTTGTACTCATATATTGATTAGGTACCTTACCGCATTTGTTTGCTAGGGCAGTTTTGGTGTGTGACCCAATTCGGTTTCTCTTTTTAGGTTATAGTTTTGGTGTGTTACCAAATTTTGCCCGTCGGTATGTATTTGGTTAAGTTATCGAGTCTCTTTCACTTCCTTAAGACCATTAGTATACCGAATTTGTTCTAGATTGGTAGCCACATCAAGACTCTTCTTTGTACAATTCTGTTGTTGTTTTATCCTCCTTTCTGCAATTGGTAAAGGCAATCACTTGGTGATCTTATTTTCTAATATCTGTAAAATGGATAGTTTATGATCATTTATAAGTCTTTGGATCTCAATCTTACTGGACTGTGTTTTTTCGACAGTTGGAAAGAGGACTTCATGGTCTTGAGCCGCTTGTGGTTGCCAATTTTCCTACAAAAAAGTATGGAGATCTGTGCTTGATGTCAAAAGAAAATGCTCAGTGAGTTATTTTCTAGCATTTTTGTAACTAGCTCCGATTTATTTTGCTTAGTTTCTTTCACAGAAATCGACTCATATAGCAACTGTTCCTTCTTCTCAATCTGAAATTCTTGGAATGTGAAACGTGTTTGGCTTCTGTGCTTAGATGTTACTGGATGAAGTTTAACTGCTATGCAATTAATTTTCTTGCTTATTGAGTAAAGGAATGCTGCATTATGAAGGCAAACCTATTATACAATTTTAATTCATAGTTTTGCATAGGCATTACCTATTGGAAAACTAATGCAGTGAAATATGGGATACATCGACTGTTCTCTTTGGAGTTCACTAGTCCCATTTTCCATTTTTCTTTTTACTAGCGTTTCATCTTTTAGATTTGCTTAAACTTAGTGTTTATTTGCATATCATTTCTGTGGGTGGGGTAGGCCATATGACCCCCGGAGAAGGGTCTAGTTGGAGAAACTGGTTCAATCAACGCAGAGTTAGAGATATATAGTGAGTGCACAGCTAAAGCAGTCGAAAAGTATAAAAATAATCCATGCTCGAAGGGTTATACTTACCTGTTCTTGACACATTGATAGAAAGAAAGAAACTAGTCGACCGTCGTTCCTATAGGATTGCTTGGGGTGAATCGTAGGCTTGAACATTAGAAGGATGTTATGAACTGTCTACAGTCTTAGACTACAACTTCACATTAAAGATATGGAGCAACATATTTAGTTGAACTCCAAGTAGAAATTCTTATGTCTGTTAAATACTAATTCCTCCTTCCAATTTTACTAAGACCTATTTAATTTTGCATGGGTTTTAAGAAAGTGGGTATTTCGTGTGTAAAAGTAAAGTGAGTTGTATTGAGAGAGTAAATATTTCCTTTTGAGCAAACAAGACTAATTTTATTGAACAAACCAAAATGGAAAGTAGGACTAGTTTTATTGGACGGAGGGAGTATGATTTTGATTTGCATATAACCATAAGGGTTGTTCCGAGGCATAATTAGAAGGTCCTTTGAAAAATCATCAGATGCACTTCCTGGACTGAATTTTTTTTTTTTTTTAGTTGAATGGTGGCCTTCAGTTATTTAGATTGTTTAAGCCAACACGCATGATCATAGAGTGTAAAACAAAGAATAATGGTGTTTGGCGACTTGGAACAATAGGTGGAGTGTTTTCGTGGATCTTGGCATCCACTCTCATCGTAAAAATCCTTTGGTGTATATTTTTATTTCCTCCCTTCTGTTCACTGTTTTTTTTTTTTATGATTTGTTATCCGGCCCAAGTACCAACTAATCGCGGGGGGGGGGGGGGGACCCATTTCAAGCCAAAGCACTTTTGTTCGCTGTTTCTTACCACACTCCTTTGTCCTCATCACTCTTTATTGGCATATACATCATCACATACGATCCAAGTTCCTCTCGTTGAATGTAGAAAAGAAAAAGGATGATACTACATAATGCATGGTTTATATGTGCTCACTAAGCCTTTTATAGAGCAATAATTTCTAATCTTGTATTTTGCACTTTTCTTCTTTATCTAAATCCACCAACTCAGACCTCTATAAATATTTAAGAAAGCAAAAGTAGCTATTCAGACTACTTTCCACACACAAATTATTTGATTTTTGTCTTATGTCACTGTAATAAGCAATTGTTTTAATTTTCTCATGACCTCAATCTTAAAGAAATCCCACCAATGAAGTTTCCAGATCCATTAGTCAAAAGTGGTTTTCCTTTTCCTTTTTTTTATCACTACTTGTTGGGATTAGCTTGGATAAGTGCTATTTGGACCAATGAAATTTAAGATCAGTTTCCATATAATACTTAGCTACTGGACCCTACCGATTCTCCATCCGTCCTCGGAATCCCAAATTCGTGGATGTACCTTTTTCAATTAGTGGAGGGAGTGATCAAGAATCAAGATCATACTTGTCTTCATACTCAAATTCATTAGTGCATAGTGATATGGACAAAAAACTTTGCTCTCCTTACTTTACTTTTTTTGGTATGATAAGAATTTGCTGACTTTTAAAATTTTGTTGTCTACTAAGACTTTTGCTCGAAAATTATATGTCAGGTGCACCGTATGTCTGTCTGACTATCACGCGGAAGATATGTTGCGTATCCTGCCCCTCTGCGGGCATTCCTTCCATGCAACATGTATCGACATATGGCTGCAGCAACATTCCACATGCCCGGTGTGTAGAATCTCTCTGCGTGAGCTTCCTGAAAGAAAGTGGTTTATGCAGCCGATGTTCAGCTCAGCTGCCCGATATCAGTACAGCACGCAGTCCGTAAACGGACATTACTGTCATTGCATGGCCAACATTCATCGGCCCTCTCTCGAAAACCAACCAGTGGGACCCACACGGGACGGTCATTGTCAGTCCAACTCCATGTCCATCAATCATGATGAGATGATGAAAGAATCAGCAATCAGAAAAATGGAGAGCCCATCAAATTTGTAGGTTTGAGCATGCTGATGATGCTTGTTTGCAATCTATGTATATTGTTTCACTTTTTGCTCTCTGTAAATATGGCATTAGTCTTCCTCTTAACATTTCCTTTTTTTAGCTTAATATGTAATTGTGGTTGTAGACTTGTAGTAGATAGACAGTTTTATTTAGAAACAATTGTTATAATTTGTTATTGCATATTTAAGGAATGAAAGTGATTTAAGGTCAATGTCCTGTCATGTTTCAGTCTCATAAATTGGAAAACCTTCCTACGTTGATAAAATGTATACTTGTAAAATGAAATATCAGATTAGAACACTTAGGACCGGAGATAGAGTCATAAAGATGTATGAGCGATTTACACTTCGGACCGGAGGTAGAGTCTGTATGAGTGATTTTTGTGTGCAATCGATTTTGAGTTCAATTTCAAATCAATTTGCATTTGGGTGCATATAAAATTTTGTGAAAATACATATAAGTAGCGTTGGAAATGTATGGGCTTCTTGGACGGATTGTCAAATTGGGCTATCAGGCCCAATCTTGCAACCAAGACAGGTAGGCCGAACTTTGAGAATCAAGACAGGGGTCCGATTATATACCCCTCCATATTTATTTGATACCCCCACCCACTTAATATACCCACTATATTTTAAATAATTATTATATACACCCCCTATAATATACCTACATTATCCTTACCTCTAATATTATTTTAGAGTTTTGATACACCCACAAAACCCCTTCCCATTCCCCACGTTCTACATTTTTCATTGCTCTTTTCTCACTTCATTCTTCCCTACCAGAAGGCGCCGCACACGCCAGAAGCTTTTTCGGTGCCACTCCTATCCGTCCAACTGATTACCTTACAGTCTACTCTCTTTGCTCCGTGTCTCGATGAAACCCGACGTTGTTTGTCGAATTTCCATCTTGGAAAGAGGACAAGAGCCTTTGTGACAAATTTTTCTTAACGAAGAAGATGAATGTGTTGTTGATTTATGTGAGTCTGATGCCCTAATATTTCAATTTGGGCCAAGTAGTAGATTTTATCGCTGAGATTTTGAAGAACAATCGTTTAAAAAAAAACTGTTGCTTAAAATTTTCGAACCTGGTTTGTCGAAAAACTGTTAGAGTTTCGAAAAGAAATTGTTGAAAAACGACAAATATTTCGGCAAAATATTTTCGAAAATCTCAGTTTCGACAAATTTTTGCCGAAACCCTAACCACATTTCGACAAACTTTTGCCGAAACCTTAACCATTTTTCAAAAAACCAGGTTCGAAAAATCAATGTCGGGAATTTTTTTCAAAAAAGTGTAGGAATAATATTAATAGACTTATCATCGAACTTGTAAGGTTGCTGCACCGCCGTAAGAAAGATAAAATGGTGGTTTTCAACACCGGTATTGCAGCGCCGGCGCCGACTCCGACTCTTCCGTAGCTTCTTGTGTTTGGTCGTGACTTTTGGATTTCTTGGTGGGTGTATTAGGGTTTAGGGTATTTTGTTTTTTTTTTTTTATAATAAGGATATGAGAGTCATTTAATAATAATATTATAATAATACATAAATTAGGTGGGGGTATCTAATAAGTATGGAGGGGTATATAGTCGAACCCATCAAGACAGGCTTGATTTGGAATTGGGTCCGACTATATACCCTCCATACTTATTAAATACCCCCACTCAATTTATATATTATTATGATATATTTATTAAATGACTCTCATGTCCTTATTATTAAAAAAACAAAATACTGCAAATTTAATACACCCATCAAGAAATTCAAGAGTCACGATCAAATGAAAGAAACTATGGAAGAGCCGGAGCCGGCGTTGGAAACCTTCTTTTGGTTGTACCACCATTTTATCTTTCTTACGGCGGTGTTGCAACCTTACAAGTTCGATAATGAGTGTGTTATTATTATTCCTATATCTTTTGAAAAAAATACCCGATATTGATTTTTCGAACCTGATTTTTCGAAAAATGGTTAGGATTTCGGTAAAATCTTGTCGAAACAGAGGATTTAGAAAAAAAATTGCCGAAATATTTGTCATTTTTCAATAAAAAAAATTCGAAACTCTAACAATTTTTCAAAAAATTAGGTTCGAAAATTTTAAGCAGAAATTTTTTTCGAAGCCATTGTTTGTCGAAATCTCAATGATGAAGCCTACTACTTGGCTCAAATTGAAATATCAGGGTATCAGACCCACATAAATCAACAACACAGTCATCTTCTTCGTGAAGAAAAGCTGTTACAGATTTTCGTTGTTCTTACCATCGAGAAGTGCAACATCCAGAGATGCTCTTGTCTTCTTCCCAAGATGAAAATTCGACACATAATGTCAGGTTTCTTCGGAGCAAAGAGAGTAGACCGTAAGGTTGTCGGTTGACGGATGGGAGCGGCACCGAAAAAGCTTCTGGCGGTTTGCGGCGACTTATGGCGGGGAAGAATGAAGTGGGGAAAGGGCAAAGAAGAATGTAGAACGCAGGGAAGGGGAAGTGGAAGAGGTGGGTGTATCAAAATTTTAAAATAATATTAGAGAAAAGGGTAATGTAGGTATATTATAGGGGATGTATCTAAAAAATATTTAAAATATAGTGGGTATATTGAGTGGGTGGGGGTATCAAATAAATATGGAGGGATATATAGTCGGACCCTTTGGAATTTGACCACATCTTGCCAAAGTTACACATAGTACTCCCTCCTTCCCAATATTTTTGCATACTAAAATGAGCACACGTATTAAAAAATTTATGTCTTTTTAGTTAAATAGTGAAATATGGGTAAATGTGTGTATATTATTGTGAGTGTGCACTGTAATCAATGTTTTTTTTTTTTAGTGTACAAATAATTTTGGAACGAACGAATAAGAAAATTGTGCAAATAATAATAGAACGGAGGGAGTATCATATTTTATTAATACATTCCTCTAAAAAAAAGTGTTAAACATTCTTTTAAATATATATATTACTACCTCCGTCCCAATTTTGTTTACCCATTTGACTTTTGTTGACTTTTTTGTGAGACTTAATTTGTAGTATTTAAATTGATAAAATGATTTTTTTTATGATTGCATATTATTCAATTGAAGTGCATGAAACAAAATAAATATGTTTTTCTACGTAATTATTAGTGGAACGGGGTGTAATTTAGAAGTGTTTGAAGGGGATACATAATGAAATGGGTAAACAAAATTGGGACGGAGGGAGTATATATTAATAAAATATGGGATTGTATATAACTTGTGTGGGCCAGCATATTATTGAAACCCCAACCCAATTTATCTTAAATTAGAAAGTATTTCTTATCTCTTCTCCTTTTATTGGAGTACATGTGTCAGAATTTTGTGTTCCTTACAAACTTCGAAAATGACAATCACTTTGAGAGGGAGTATTATTTGTTTGTTACAATAATATTGCGAAAATGACAATCACTTTGAAAGGGAGGATTATTTGTTTGTTAAAATAATATTTCGTGGTTTAATATGGAGCCAAATCAAAGTTACAGAGTTACCATTCCGAAAAACTTAAAGTAAGTAACTCTACCTTTATTCCACGAAGAGAAAGCAAAGTTGGGACATAATAATTATTTGTCGCACATAGGACGTACATTTACTAAACTTACATATGTTACGTTAATCGTCATCATTGTTTATAGATCATCACCATAGGCAGACACTACGAACTTCATACTTAGCCATACAATCATTCAATTTCTTGATTGTTGTTATGATCATAATAGTAGTATTACGAAATTGACAAAAACAGACATGGAAAACAAACCCAAAAAACAACATTTAATAATTTAATAATAATAATAAACGTATAACGAAAAGCCAAAATTATGAAACAAAAGAAAACCCTGTAGACCTAACCATACTAAATCAACCAATAATTACCATTATGCCCTTGCCTTGATCTTGGCTCTCAGACTGTTCTTCATCACCACAGTGAACTCAAGCTTCTCGGTAAGATCCACTTTCCCATCCTCCGGGTAACCCGACCACTGGAATTCCTGCACCATTCGGGCCAACATCAAATTCACGTGAATCGTGGCCATGTTCAACCCGGGGCAAATCCTTCGCCCGATCCCAAACGGTATCATCTTCACATTTTTGCCACCCGTTATATCCGCCTCTTCCCGACCCAAATAGAACCTATCCGGGTCAAACTTCTCCGGATCCGTCCACAATTTCGGGTCTTCTCCGATACCCGGCAAGAAAATTTCCACATTTGCATCGGTGGGGATATCGTAACCCGCTAACTGGGCGGGTTCGGTTACGGCGTGGGTCAGGGAGAAGTAGGTCGGCGGGTGCTTGCGCAACAGTTCATTTACGACGGCGGTTAAGTAGGGCATCTTTTCGACGTCCTTTTCGTCGACCTTCTTCGACCCAACTGTTGCTCGGATCTCTTCGTAGAGTCGGGTCTGGATATCTGGATTCTCGATCATTCTCGCAATCGCCCACTCAATTGCGGTGGCGGTGGTATCGGTGCCGCCGTTGAGGAACTCCGAGCAGAGTGTCACGATTTCCGCATTCGATGGCCCTGATTCTCTGCCTTCAATTTTGAGATCGAATAGAGTATCCAAGTAGGAGAAGGAAGCGGCGGTTTTGTCGGACCCAGGGTTTTCAATTGCGTTTCGCCTCTTTTCAATCAGGGGAACCAGGGTTGCGATTTGCTCGTTTCGCACCTCCCAAACCTTTTTCCTCTGTTTCGAGAAGAACGGGCTTAAAATCGGGAGATAGTCGTCCAGTCTCGGATCTAGAACAATTAGCACCGTTTTCATCATTTGATCCACTTTCTCGATCATCTTCTCATCCATTTCCACGCCGAAACACATGGCTAACAGTATACAAAAAACGGCAAATCTGGCGTTCTTGAGCACATAGACGAGGCCGTCCTTCTCCGTCGCCTCCGATTTGATCCTTTCCACCAATTTATCCATGGCTGTATCGCGCGCGCTCCGGAATTCTCTCAACCTGGTGGCGCTAAGCATGTTCTGCACCATGTTCCGCCGCAACGACCGCCACACAGGGCCGTACAGGGCGGCGTTCACGGTGAATTTGTCGCAGCTGAAGATAGTTCTGGTCGGATTTTCCCTGGGGCGGCTGGCGAAAACCTGCGCCTTCTGGACCAACGCCTCGTGGACTAAATCAGCACTGCTGAGAATAATCATAGTCCTGGTTCCCATTTTCAGGGTTAAAATTGGGCCATACTTGGGGATCAACTCACGAACAATTTGGAAAAAGGGTTTGCCGGAACGCGCAACCTGGAAAAGGTTACCGACCACCGGGGGCCCCGGTGGCCCCGGCGGCAGGTTGAGCTTTTTGGAGCCGGATTTGCGGGTGAAAATGAAGATTAGGCCGGAGATGAAGAAGGCTAATGCGGTGAAGAAGATGTGGTAGTAAGGAGAGAGAGGAGAAGAGGAGAGGGAATCCATGGAAGCGAATTAATTGAAGGTGTTTGATGTGAGAATGGAGAAAGAAATTGGGGAAATTGGAGACCATATATTAACAGGTAAAAGCATGAAATTACAGGTAGAATATTTAATAAAGGCGATAGATAAAGGTACAAAACTATGGTTGTGTGTTTAATGCTGGTCGATTGACTATTTACAAGTCCATTCCACCATATATCTTTTAGCTGCCACTTTAGTTGAGATTGGGGATCACTGTAACTTGTAACCCTCACCTTTACTACATTATAAATTTACTACAAAATCTTGTATACACATCGTGCATCATTCAATGAAATTTTCAATGATAACAGCCAGCCGATACTATTTAAAAATACATTTAAATTGTTTGGTACACTTGATTCATAAGTTCAGTGAACACGAGACAAAACCACTATTTGGAAGAGAGAAATGTCAAGGTCTTGCATGCAGACTCAAGTGTTTTTTTTTTTTTTTAACAATTAGGGTTGTTTACAATGAATAATTACAGTTGTCCAATTTTAATTGTTCAGTTATTGTGTTTAAATATACATTTATGTTGCATTGTATATGTAGTGCTTACCCTAAACAAATTGGTTTGATTAATAATTCAATACTGGTTACAAAAACCCCTGAGTACAGTGGATGAAAAGGATATTAAACAAAAGTTGTAGCCTTTTGTGAGTAGATTAACATTCAATAAATGCGTACCAAAGGGTGGTGATAATACAGAACAGGGTTTTAAGTTTTATTTTCAATCAAAATCGTTTGGCTATGTATACATGCATTTATTGAGATTGTCTTTTGAAATTAATATACATTTAATTATGGTACTTTGTATTAGTGGAAAATGTAAGTAGGAAAATGGAAAAAGTGAGAATAATGATGGGAAATGGGGAGGGGGGTTGGCAGATGGCCGAAAACATGTACAGCGAGAGGCTTCTCATTAATAACTTTCAACCACCTTTCTCTTTCATTAAATCTCCACTAGCAAACACTCATATGAAAATTGATTTTTAGGATCCTAAGTTAAGGGTAGCAAAATAAGAACTATAATTTTTTGGGTTGGGGAAATGAGGACAATAACTTTAAAATGTAGTATATTTAAGACAAATCAGCCTGAATCAATGCAAATCGGGCTAATTGACCCGATTTGGGCTAGAATTCGGGCCGATTTGACCTCAATTTGGGTTGAACTCAATCTTTATTTGCAATTTTTAAAAGTTATGGTCCTTAAATTGCCAATATAAAGAGTTATAGTCCTCATTTTGTCAATTTGAAAAGTGATGGTCCTCATTTTGCTAGTCTGAAAAGCTACGGCCCTCATTTTGTCACCCCATTAAGTCAGTGTTCTAAAAAAATAATTTTTCGTACATATATTGTATATATGTGTGTGTATATATAGAGAGAGATAGAATTTAATGTTGGTGTAGTAAATTAAATAAAATAGGAGGCAGAAATTTGGTCCCAAGGAAATAAATATAGGTGGTAGTGCTATATTGGGCATCTACATGTATTTTCGAGAACCAGGTTTCTGGCAATTGAAGCCAGAAAGAAGCAGAGTCCTTATAGTTCTAGACATGATTCAGAACTTGACTTTTGTCTACTTGCCGTTTTATTTTCGTATTTAATTTTGGGTATATAAAATATGAGTATTATATTATTGTACGTATTCATATAGAATAAGTTCAAACGCATGTTTGCAATTTGTTAAATAGAAAATGTTGTGGATAGTATCAACTATCAACTAGCAATGAGTAGCAAATGAAGTTGGTTGAATGTCATGTGATCGGTAAAACATGCGGCAGAATGGCAGTCCTGTCCTGTGGGCTGTGATCTTACTAAAGGCTAGAGTTAATATGGTAGTACATTGGATGTATTAGAATTAATTGCAAAATAATTTCGCAAAATTTGTACAATTCATAATTGCTTGAATTTTAAAATTGGTAGCATTAAGATATTAACTGTGTACTCCCTCCCTGCAAATTGATCTTGTTTTTTTTCACGTGATTTAATGCAATATGTCGGAAGATATTATAGGATTTTCTGAGGTTCGCTTTTTAAAACAATGATAGTTGACAAAAAGTTTATCGTTTATGGAAAGTATGTGAAACGAACTTTCCACTAACGATCATTTTTATTAAAAAATGAACCTAAAAAAATACTCTCTAACATATTGCATTACACCACATGCAAAAAGGTATGGTCAATTTTTAGGGACGGAGATAGTATTAAATAATTAACTATTAATATGTTATATTTTATTATATTTGAGCCTCATGCATCCACCATAGGTACTCTATTTTCTTGCCAAAAGTTTAGATATACTAGTATTATAATATATAGTATTTTTGTTATAATGAATTTAAAATATTAATAAATCCGTATAGATTCATAAATGCAAATTGAGAATCTCATTTCTATTAATTAGTTCTATTTCACCAATTCTACATTTTGTTACCAATTCTATAAAAAAAATGTTTACTAATTAAACGATTTATTTATATTGTGCATGTTAAGGGTACTACTATTTTATCTCTTATTACCTTTATAGAGATTACTTTTAAATAATATGAGTAATATTAGCTTTAAGGAGTGGTATAGAAAATTTGAGGTGTATTGATGTTAAATTAGTAAGGAATATTAAAGAGTATTGAGCTGAATTCTATATGCTTGTAAATGGGTATATCTTATACCCCTGAACTTTGTTTGTTGAATACAAAATTCTTTTAGCTGATAAAAAAAATGACATTCTTAACTACTTTCAAAGTAAAAAACTCTTAGAGAACATTTTCTTTTTAGATAAAAATAATATTTTTATTTGTAATTCTTAATATTATATGTTTTAAATTTTTAGAATACCTATATTTTGTTTATGTAATATCATAATTGTATATACCCTGTTTTGATTTTTTTTTGGATCTGCTATGTGTATCATCTATTAATAGGGGAAATTGTAGAAATGGTCCCATAAGAATTGATCCTCATGAATTTGGTCCTTTTTTTAGCGCAAATAGTCCCATACGATTTTTCCGTCAAAAAATAACGGAATAACGAGCATGTGGCCCACACGCCCATTAGTTTTCTGCCAAAAATAATTAATTTTCAATTTCTTAAAACTCTACGAACTAAAGTTGCAGAATCGTCTCCATACTTATATTTTACATTGAAATGATTGTTAATAGCAAAAGTTGTCTCATTTCCCTCTAAAAATCAAGTTGAAAAGGTTTTTCCATCAATATTCCATAGAAAAATGTAAAATATTTAACGAATGGGACATTTTCTGCTAAAAATGGTACCAAAAAAGAACATGGGACCAAATCTATCAAGTACAAATTCTCATGGGACCATCCTTGCAATTTACCCTCTATTAATATTAACACAATTTGAAATTTAAAAAAAATCAATATTTCACGGACATTTTCCGATATCTTGCACGTTTTAAAGATATGTATTTTCATCCTTGAATACATCTTTTAAGACTAGAATTTCAATTTTATATTTGAGGTTATATTTATCATGCATGAAATGGCTTGCACAATATTTTTCTATAGAGATATACGGTGACTAGACTCTAATTGGTAAATGTTCTGTCAGGTCTGACGTATAGTGCTTGGCAATTGGCATTCTGTCTTAAATATAGCGTTGAAAAATAAGTACGTTTGAATGCAATGCATCATTATTATATTTGTGGTATTGTCTTCAAAGTCAGAGAGAAAAGCATATGCAACCTCTCAACTGTCTCTGCCTTATATATTTTTAATTCCTTTTATGATGAACCAAGAATAAAACTGCATGGACTTCTTTAATGGATATGGATGCAGTAGCAATTTCTAACCGTATGTACAGATGAAAAATTAATTATTTTATAGTAATTATTATAATGCTTTATGTTTTTATAGATATACATTACGTGATATTTACATTTACTAACACACAAATTGATAAAGGATGAAATATTAACTTATCTTCGCTAAAAGATAAGTGTGACTGTGATCTGAAGTTTTCTACTCCTTTTACTTGTTTTTCCACATTTGATAAAACTCACAAAAATGACAAAAAAATTATACTTGTACTACTCCTTTTATTTTATTTTTCCCACGATTAATAAAACTCACAAAAGTGACTAAAAATCATACTTGTACGTATAAATGTGACCGTGACCTGAAGTTTTTTATTCCTTTTATTTGTTTTTCCACGACAAATAAAACTCACAAAAGTGACAAAAAATCATATTTGTACGTATAAATGTGACCGTGGCCTGAAGTTTTGTACTCCTTTTATTTGTTTTCCCACAACAAATAAAACTCACAAAAGTGACAAATAAATCATACTTGTACGTTGTAACTATATACGCATATATTGTCAATTGAACTTATGAGACGTGCTAGTAATGTTTTCCAATTGAGTGAGAACACACCTAACCTAACCAAGCTAAATTAGCTAATTTACAAGGATGTTAATATTAAAGTGCATCAAATTAAATTAAATACACAACTCTTGATCTTTTAAAGGTTGTGTAACTATATTTATAGGCCATTAATTCTGTTAAATTTGGTTTGGCTGTCCGGTTGTGTATTCTAGAACATGATATCACACTTATTGTGTATTGGATAGTGGTTGAGAGGATTCTCGGCCCCCACCTCCTAAATAGCTAAGCCCAAATCAATTATCAGAAGTCCTTATTGAATCCATATACTTTTTATATTCACACTTTAGTAGATGGCAATGGAGCGACCGGGACACTTCTCATGCGGATGGCGATCCACTGTGGATTGCGGAGCCAGATTGGGCGACCCACTCCAATCATGATAATTTATTTTCATAATAATACCCCCTAATTTTTTATGCTACCTATTTCGTATCAAATTAAAAGTTATAAAATTTTGACACAAATACCCCATATAAATATATAAAAGATCTATTATATTTTGATAATTTCTAATAGATATGTTATAATTTAATATAATCTCTAAAAGATCTCTTGTATCTTGAATTCAAATTCGGGATAAATTAATTAGGAAAAAACGTGAAAAAAATAGTTAAAATGCTGCTTATTTTGAAACAAATTTTAACCTCTAAAACGACACTTATTTTAAACAGAGAGAGCATATTTTAAAATATTTAACATAAAATTAACATTTCAATTAAAAAAAATGATATTAGAATATGTTTATAGGTTTCTTTTACCTTTTAATATAAGTAAGAAATTTAAATTGCAATCACATTGTATTTTATATTATATTTTATCAATATACATTGACCTAAAACATAGTTTTGAAGTTGAATTATATATACTAATAAATATGAAAAATATAATAATATATTGTATTTTATATGTATATCATGCATGTTAGATATAATATATATTTATAAAATGTAAAATATGTGTGAGTTAGAAAGTGGTGGGGCAGGACGGGTCGGAATTGATACTCATCCTGTCCTGCTACGGGTTATGGAGCGGGACGAACCAAACAGGTTGGGGTTGGTTAGGTCAAATTGTCATCTTTAGTTTACACATATATTATAAGAGTGACTCATGTGTGCACTCAAGTGAATAACATGTATTTGAATTTTGAGTTTAATTTCAAATTAAAATTGAACTTTGAAAAATTAAAATTGATTTGAAATTGAATTTAAAATTCAAATGCATATTATATTATACTCTTGGGTGTATACAAAACTTTGTGATATTATAATATGATAACTATTGTATACATGTTCGAAGAAAAATTATATATATGTACATATACCCACTGTTTATTACAGAAAAAGTTAATTGGTGGGCGCTTTCACAAACATTACATATACACTACATAGTATATTCTTATATGCATTTTTTTTATTTATAGTTAAATCCAGATGCACTATATTATATTGTAACGTGCATATGTAATATTAACATACACGTATTGTCAAGAATTGATAGCTTAATTGGTTGAGTCTACCACTTAAAATTCAAAAAGTCTTGGATTTCCTCTTATAGTGGGGTGATATTATCACAATTGATTACCTTTAAAAAAAAATTAATATACACGTGTCCATGGTATGGAGTAATAAATATTGGCATTTCATTTAATTTTAGAGTAAACGTTGTTTAGGTTTGGTGATTTCAAAGCCACTTCCACAAAATAATTATACTTTCTAATATATGAAATAGATAAGTATAAAAATAATTTTACAAAATTATAATACTTGACCGCATAGCGCAGTGGATTAGCGCGTTTGACTTCGGATCAAAAGGTCGTGGGTTCGACTCCCACTGTGGTCGATAATTAATTTTTTAAAATTTTTGGTTTTGTCCAATCGGGTAAGCAAGGTCCCAACATTGATCGATTTTGTTTTATGAAAAAAAAAAAAAACTGTCCTGTACAATCTGTCAAGCATAAGGTCCAAGCATTTTCCAAAATATACAAAAGCCTTCAATCTCTCATCTCGAATCCACCAAGTCGGGAACTAATGTTGGGGTTGAGAATTTCTCCCAATTTTCACCCACATTTTCTCCCCTGGATTTCCCCCTCAAAATCCAATCAAATTCTTCCACTGCAAAACCCTAATTTCCCCTCGCTCTCACCATCTTTTCGATTAAACCACTATCCACGTTCAAAACAATCCCAAATCAATGCACAGAACGGCAACGGCGACAAAAACCCTAATTTCCCCTGGATTTCCCCCTCAAAATCCAATCAAATTCTTCCACTGCAAAACCCTAATTTCCCCTCGCTCTCACCATCTTTTCGATTAAACCACTATCCACGTTCAAAACAATCCCAAATCAATGCACAGAACGGCAACGGCGACAAAAATGACGGTCTCCCCACAGAAAAGGGCGACGACGGGAAGGTGAAGAATGGAGGGGCAAAATTGAACATCAGATGGGTGGATCTCCTGCTAGACCGGGACCCGGATAACCTCGTCGCCGTCGGGTTAACGGGTCTGCTGACGTGGGCTAGTGTCCAGGTTTTGTGGCAGCTGTTTGTGATATCGGCATCTATATTAATCGCTGCTGTTAAATATTCTATTGTTGCTGCTCTTCTCATCTTCATTCTCATTACTCTTCTTTGATTTCTGGGTCTTTTTGTATATATTACTATTAGACGCAATGTTGGTGGAGCTGATAATTGGTTCCTTATTGTGATCTGAAATTTTCAGTATATTATATTGCAGAAACTGATAACATTGGGAATTTGAACTTTGTTGTTTTTACATGTCAAATCCGAATGAATCTAAAATGCAGCCTAATAGATGGATATAAACTATTAAAGTTTTGGCAGTCTTGAGCTTAATGAAATGCAGATGAGAACTCATAACTAGGAATTAGCAAATTTTGTATTCTTGCTCTTCCACTTGTAAACACATAGTTGTAGTTCTTGTAATTAGCATTTAGCAGCAATTCTGCCCATACTTGACAATGGAGTAGGGAATTCCCGATTATTTTCTCCACAGGCGGGCATAGGAATCATATTCCTCGCCCCGTGGAACCCGATTAATTATTACTCCCTCCGTCTCAATGTCGATTCTCCCCTTGCCCGTCCGACCCTGCAAGTGATGAGAGGCTTGAGGCTTGAGACTTGAGAGTAATTAAATAAGCAGCCATGTCAATGCAACCACCGAAGTTTTCGTGCTAAACATTTTTTGCCTTTTGTTTTGTTTCTAGTGAAGTTAGATGTTTGGGCGCTTCTCTTTTAGCCTATTTATAGTTGAAAATCATCTTAGCAAAGCAATTTTCTTGATTCGTGTTGTTTTACATCCATGGAACTTGAATGTCTCATTTTAACTTGTATGATTCTTCAAATTTAAGACAAGAATATGCAAAAATCTTGAAATGGCACTGCTTGCTTTAGATCAATTATCACCATTTTCTCAAGTGAAATGAATGAAGGAGCTATATTGATCATACAGCAGATGAATCTTGAAACTTTTTTTTCAAAATTCAAACACAGAATACAGTTTTCCAGAAGTCAATTACTCTAGGCTCATTCTTTTCTAAGCTGCTGGATAGTTGGTTTTGAATGGAAACTAGTACTTAAAAAAAAAGAGAGAGAGAGAGAGAGAGTACGTGCACTTACTTATATTGGGAAAAATGGAACTTAAGCAATATACATTTTCAGGATCAATCACAATTCACAGATACACAAAAATATTTGATCAGGCACATGAGAAGCAAGAAATCAAGAGGTTCTGCAATTCATTGTTTAGTAGATAAGCTAAAGTTTTGCATTCCCACAAGTTCAAAAATATTCAATCAAGTCTTGGAAGAGATGGAACATAGTTGTGGTCACATAAATTACAAAATTCAATGAAGAGACAACACTTCCATAAGCTCTCCATGTATCTGAGGACGAGCTAAGTAAGTCGATTTTCATCATTTTGAAGATTTTCAACAGGTGCTCGATTTTCACGTGCATACAACAGTTCACTTCTATTCTGTGTCAAACCTAATCTTCTTTGGTGCAGCTTGGACATCCCCCACCTGCAGATAGCATAAGTGAAATTTAAAATCAAAATTTTTAATTTCTTATCAACAGATCACCAATCTCATATCTCAATTCAACCTGACCAAAGCTAAATCATGACATACTTGAAAAAGAATAATTGATTGGATTAGATGGTAAGAGATGGACGGACTATCATAGTATGGACAGTGGATACTCTTGACAGATGGTGTTTTCATGTCATAATATACTAGGAAATATGATAGTAATCGAAACCAAAAATGAACTGTAGCATTCTTACAATTTCTGGGCACTCATAATCAATTCCAGCAGCCTCGATACGCTTTCGTCTTTTTCGGTCCCTTTTTAGAACTCCATTGAATAATTTTTGTCGCTCTTCCAATGTTCTTTCCTATAAATTATTTTAAATCAAGGGGATTATAGATTAATGGGGCTGTTTACTTGTAATAGTAAAAGGAATAAAGTTTAAACAGTGTGTCTTTACCTTGTCATGGTGTTGCCTTTCGATGCGAACCCAATCCAATGGTTTGTATGAGCGGCTCACACCTTTCCATCTAATGTTGTGACATAGATAAATTTAATTTCAACTTAATATCATTGATTTACTATTGACTGATAGTCTGATATAACTATATGCAGGTCGATGGTAGCTTGAGGATGTACTCACAGTTTTGGATGAACCCGTTCAGCAGGAACAAGGCGAACTTGCAGCAGATGCTCGTACATTAGATAATTATGCATGCAGTCCTCTACAACTTTGGCAACCTGCAGCAGCAATTGGGAAGATCATTATGAAAAGAGAGACGTGAAAACTTGTTGAAAGAATATAAAGATAGTGATGGAAATTGATACATATTTTTTTAAGTATACATACCTCTGGAGAATCAAATTCGATGAATCCAAAATGCTTTGGTTTCCCGGTCTATCAACAATAAAAATTAATCAGTGCATGAATCGAAGGGAAGAGTTGCAGACCATGCCTCAATGAATAATGCAATATCAACCATTAAGATGAATGGAACAAGAGCTACATATTTCCACCAACAGAGGTGTAATAATCATTCGACATGTCACAAATACATACACTTTTTAATTATGTAATTAGTGAAAAATTGTTACAAAAGAGGCATTTAAAAGCTTATTAATTGCCAGGCCACTCAATTCCAAAGTTGAAGAAATGCAAAAAGTGAACTATAATGATCTTTAATGATTATTCACGGGAGTAGCAGCAAATGAAGCATGAAAAATTATAACACCACAAACGGCTAGGCACAAAAGTACATAACGAGAAGGCAAATCGAAGTTCACTGTCATATCTTCAGATGCCCAACCAGAATAAGCATTTGTTGCAAGTCTGTTGATAACATAAAATCCTTCAACAAGTGCCCAACTTATTAGCAGTACAACCAAACATCACAACCACTTCAATTTTTCATGGAATACGTTTTATGTTATTTCCTTCTCTATTTGGTAGTAGGATTTAGCAGCAAAAGTAAGAGCAAATACTGCTACTCTGTCACACTAGATTCACATTCAAGTAACTATTCTCAAAGTAGTCTCACCTTCCTGTTCCTTGCAATTCTGAGCCTCTTAATTGTACCAAACTGTTTAAAAAACCCTGCAAATACCGGTCGATGCATAAGAAGGGTGCCCACACACAAAATATGACAATGCAGCAAAACTAAGAACAAATGCAAATATAATAATTGGAACAACCAAAACACACCTTCCATTTCATTCTCATAAAATCCATGTGGGATTCTCCCAATATACAGAACAGTGGATTTGTTCTCTTTATCATCAGTCTTTGGAGTATTCCTCGCTGGACCACCCGCCAATGGCTATACTTCGTAATAAACAACAATAATTAATTATATCTACACTAAGAACCCTAGAAGGCAGCCGATATACATAAGAGAGCAATCCCATGTTATTGGATTATAAACCTAATATAATTAGGGATAAAGCCGATTAAAAATAAACCATACCAAGAAATCAGCGGTGGCGTCTTTGGGAGCAGAAAATTGAGCGGATGACTTCTTTACAGTCTTCAACGCAGCTTTCTTTTTAGCCTTAGCCCCCATTTTTCTACAAATATTTGAGTTCACATGAAGTCACAAACTAATAGCTACGAGAAAATAATAACAAACGAAAAGATAACCCAATCGGTTTTCAACAAACATAAAGGAAGAGGACCTTACCTGTCTGTGCCGCTGCGTAAAAAGTTGAAACGAAGACGGAAGACGGAAGAGACCGAGAGGGAGCCTTAAACCCTAATTGTGGTCTCTCCGTTTTTGGTATGATTTGGGCATTATTTGTACTTAAGCCTTTAGTATCTTATTCTTTTTTTTTTTTTCAGAATCAGCCCCATTACTCTAATTTATTACAGTTTAACCATTATTTTTTCAAGGAAATTTAGGTTCAAATACCTTCTTGGGAAAATAATTCTTTTATGCAACGACTTTTTACACAAAGAATAGTAATGATGGATTTTCGGAATAAAATTTTGTACTGACTGAATTTTTATTTCTAAAAAAGAAGTCCTCTTTTTAGTAACAAAATTGTTGTTTATAAATACATTTTTATGTATTGTTAATAACACGATTATTTGTAAAGTACCCATATTTTTAATCATTCCATAAGTTTCTGGTCTAATTCCATGTAAAATATGCAATGAACTCGAAATATTCTTTTTAGAACTTCATGTGAAGTGACTTTGTTACTTATGAACTCGAAATATTCTTTTTAGAACTTCAGGTGAAGTGATTTTACAATAGCAAGAAGTCTTCATTTGATAGGTTATAGGTGAGATGAGATAAAGTATGAAAAAATAAAAATAAAAATGTTATAAAATTTGTATGCTATGTTTGTTTTCGGATTCATTTGGATATGATTAGAACTTTTCGACTCTCGTCTCATTCGAGTTAATCAATTTAGACTTTAATTTTCAAATCTCGTACTCAACTTATGTTTAAAATATTTCAATTCAGTTATTACTCATATCATCACTTTTCTCTCATTTGTTCTTTTTTTTTTCTATTTTACCCTTATACAATACAGTAAAATAATATAATATTAATTACTATTAAACATTAATTTCACATAAATCAAAATCCATCCTACTACAAAACAACTACATATTTTTACTATTCAAGAATTTTGCATTTAATGATTTTAAAGTCGTAATTTACCCATACACCTAAATTCCAAAATAAATGTAGCCTTAGAGATCTTCTTGAATTCTTTTTATTAGTTAAACTAAAAATGTTAACTCAACTATTCATTCGCAATAACACGATTAACCTCATTCAAGGAAATTACAATAAATCAATGATATGATATGATATGCACTATTCTTTATTGAAAAGGACAAATCATGATAAGCTGAATGAAGGGGAAATCTTGATTCTGCAAAAGACTTGCATCAGAACTGAGAAAAAGATACACCTATACAACACAGTTAGGAATGCAGTACCAGGTGTTCACCAAGGCTAAAATTTAACAAAACAAACATGAAAATGAAGAAAAATCCAACAAGTTAACCAAAATTTCAAAATGTTTTGGAAAGCTCTAAAGCTCAGTTTTTAACCACAAAAACAGGCAACAAATTATATCAGGTTCTTTAGCCTTTGCCTGAAGAACAACTCAACATTTAAAAAGAAACCAACAACTATGCTAGATTAGAGTATGTTATTTGCAAATGTTAGTATCAGCACTCGTCAGTCTTGGAGAGTTTCTTCGTCGAATCTACATAAGACGTTGAAACAACCGAGTTCAACTTCTCCAAAAACGCGCTCTTCTTGCCATCCAAAACATTTTCGACCACTGATTTCGTGGCAATCAGGACGAAATTCTCCCCATTTCCAACGTCAATCTCATACAGCTCCTCAAACACCTCCTGGAACTCACTAATCAACGCCTCGTAGCATAACTTGCTCGATGGAATCACATTAACAATAACAATCCCATCCTTACAAAGAACATCGCTCGTTGCTCGAAGAACAGACTTGTCGACGAACTCAACTGGTGGAGCACAAACACCCACCACAGCATCATTTGAATCCAAATCAACCATAACAACATGAAATAAATTCTCCTCGCTAGCTATCCTCTTAACATATTTGATCCCATCTTCAGCAATTAAAGTGATAAGATCATCACTTTCCAACCCAAAGTATCTCTTCCCCACTTCTAATACCAACTCATCTTCTTCCACACCAACA
Source organism: Ballota nigra (assembly GCA_947034835.1). Classification (NCBI taxonomy): domain Eukaryota; kingdom Viridiplantae; phylum Streptophyta; class Magnoliopsida; order Lamiales; family Lamiaceae; genus Ballota; species Ballota nigra. Next base: position 60,227,043 of record OX344725.1, read on the forward strand.
ACCTCGAAATTCAATTGAACTCTCAAGAATCCCAGCAATGCCCCTCCCCCAACACCTAGGCACAAGGCTTTTGATCTCAAACCCTTCGAAATTAGCCCATCCAAGAACCCACTAATCAGGGAAATACCAGCTACCATTGGACTCAAGTATGGTTGAACTAACACTCCCTCATCCAATTCAAACTCCATTTTATCTAAATTCTCCAAGATCAACCCGTTTCTGGGGTGAATTCTCATCTGGGATTGCACGAAATTCGGCATTCTCTTAAACCTCAACCACCTCCTAAACTCCCTAACCCCATCGCTCTCTAACTCGACATTCTCAACCAACATTTCACCCACACAAGGCCCTTCACAAATCTCTAAAATTGAACTCCTAACCACCTCATCTTCGTACATCAGGAAGGGTACTTCCGGGATTTCGCCATCATCGAGAAATGCAGATTTGGGGGTTAACCCTAATAACAAGGGGGCGAGATTTTGTTGTGGGAGCGTTGAAGGAGAGGGGTGGAGAGTTGAATTGTAGGAAGTGGGGTGCGGGGAAGAGGGAAAATTACCAATCAGGATTAGGCGGGAGGGGGGCGGGGTAGTGGCGGAGGAGAGGAGAAGCTGGATGTGGCCGGAGAAAGTGGAGAATATCCAGTCCGACTCGCGGCCCGCCGGCACACACATGGCGGCGGTGAAGGACGGCGATTGGGCGCCGGCGGATGGGGAATCGAGGACGGCGACGCGGATGCGGTTATGGTGGTTGATTGGGAGGGAGAAGGTTATGTGGCGGGAAGGGACTATCGATTCGAAAGTGGACGGATTCAGAGACATTTTTATTCCTGAATTTTCCGATCGTGTTACAGAGAAGAATTTGTAATTTTTTTTTTTTATAAATTGCAATTAGCCCTCTGAATTTGACCAAATTGTTTATTGAGACCCGTAATTTAAGTAAATTTTCAGTTACCGTTCTTGAAGTTTGTGCATATTGTTGTAAGAAACCGCTTGATTTGATTAATTGGTTTATAAACGAAGTTTTCAAATTATCACATACTAGTTGTAGTTTCAAGATTTTTTTTTTTTTCAATAACACAGTAAGTCCATGGGGATTTTTTACTAGTAAGTATGCGATGCACGGTATGAATATTAACACGATATAAATATTCATTTATTTTAGCATGAAAAATATTGATAAGAATTTAAATTTAAATTAATTTATTCATCTACACATTGTATCTTTATATATTTATTAATATTTTTAATAATATATGAGTTTTTAAGATATAATTAATAATAAATAGGTTTTAAATTTTTTACATAAATAGTCAAAATCAATTAAAAAATATTTTTAAAATATTAAAACTCATATTTTAAATTTAATTTTTACATATAGTTAATATGTTATATATGTCAAATTAAAATTGTATAAAGACAATTAGTTGATGATTACGTTAAAAATATATTTGAAATGAAAATTTTATCGAACTTTGAAATGTAAGTGAAATGGATAAAATAAAAATATTAGAGTAGGTCTTATGTGAGACAGTCTAATACTATGAAAAAGTAGAGTGAAATATAAATTGGGCATGATATATTAACACTTTGGTAGAAATAAGTGTTACTTTGTACTATCTCGTGCCATGAGACGGTCTTATGTAAATTTTTATCAAAATATTAATGTTCGAGACTTACACCAAGTGCATTCATTCTTATAGATACTTTTATATGTATAGATGTTAAACAATACAATTACAATAATAATGGTAACAATTAGTACATTTTTTGAAAAAAAATGATCACACTTTAGTTTAATTTAACAAACATTTGGTTTTTTTAAAGGCAAAACTAAGACCATCTTTATCCATGTCCGGCCACAACCGGGTCATCAAATATAAAATTCATTTCTCACTCCTCCACCTATACATTTTACACCACAACCCAAACTCATCTTTTTTCATACTTTATCCATAACCACCACAACCAACATTTAATAAATTATTTCTTTTATAATTTAATAATTATATCTATTATTAATTTTTTTATAATATTTACACAATATTAAAAAAAATTAATAACTATTAATAAAAAATTACCATACACTATAAAAAAATTACAACATTCAATAATAAAATTAAAATTACAAAAATTGAAATACAACTGAAAATAAATAAACCGAATTACAAATAAATGCATAAATTACAACAAAGCAAAAGATGCAAATTACATATTTAATTAGAAGAGAAAATGAGGATAATTAACACAATTTAGAAGAGAGAAAAATTAGGAGAAGAGAAAAGGGAGTGTATGAAATTGTGATTCAAAACATATTAAGATTGATCTCTATTTATAGAGAATTTAATTTCATGAATTTTGGTATATGTATATATATATATTTTTAAATAGACAAGTGAAAATCGGAAATTATCTAAATAAAATATGACCGACAAATAAAAATTTGACACGTGGCATGCATAAAATTTTTTGAGATAAAAAATACCCCATTGAAGTATTGGTTGTTCTTGGTTATCCAACAACCATGGTCATGAGATTAATATTAATTTTTTTTTTTTCTTTTTTTTTGTCTTCTACCCCACGCCCGGGGCGTCCCTGGGGCGATAAAGATGGTCTAATTGGAGTGTGATTTCTAATATTTACTCGTCTAGAAAACTAAATCCTTTAAACTAATACAATTACATTAAAATAAAGAGTTAATTACAAAATAAATAAAAATGACGAATTTTATGATTCTTATTAATTACAATATGTACTTTTTTTTATTTGAATTTCTTTTTAAGTTTAAAATTTTAAAACATATGACAATTTTTCATCAATAATTAAATAACATTGGTGTACGACATGCCAAATAGAGTTCACATAGATGCTAACAAATATTATTATGATTTTTAAAAAATAATAATAACATCCTTAAAATGCAGTTTTTATTTGAAACATAATTTAAAAATGCATTTCAAAGATGTTATTTTTATTTTATTTTTAAATAATTTTAATTATTGACATTTATGTGACATTTTCAATAGCGACGTCATTTAATTGTTACCAAAAAATTATCAAATGTTAAAAACTTAAAAGGCGATTTATTAAATTACAAATAAAAAGAATATTGTATAAAAACTATAGAGTATGTTTTATATGAAAATGGTTCATGATAAGTTTATCATGAAATTAAAGTATCGAATATTTGACCAAAAGTATAAAAAAAGTTCATCATGAGTATCGTAAATATGAGTTCAATTTTTTTACAACAAATACAATATAATATTAATGACTCAGGTTAATGGTTTTTTTTTTTTTTTTTTTTGAGATTATCGATACTTCTGATCAAATATTCAATATTTTAAAATAGTTTCATTATAAATTTATGATGAACTATTTTCATATAAAACATTGTCTAAGTTATAAGGTTCACAATTTTTCTTTTTCTTTTTCTTTTTGGCCCTAAAATTAAGTACTGCAAAGTCAAATTGCAAAAGGAACTAATAACTAAACGAAACAAAAATTGTTCCTAATTATGAATCCAAATAACAATTGTAAGTGTCATAATTAATACTATTCCTATTTATGTAGAAAAGAAAACACTTGTTGTTACCGATTTCACCGGATCTAGATGACGGATTTATGTGGCTATAGGGTAGTCTCGATTAATCGATAACAAACATATAAAATAAAACAAACTCGAAGAACACAAGAATGGGGGAAGAACCGATGGGTTCTTCCCTTGAAGATGGCTTTGGGGGTCCCTAAGAAGGGTTTCCCTTGCCTAGTATTTTATTTATGTGGGGAGAATTTTTTGGGGAGGAAAAAACTAATCAGTCTCCTTTTACAATGGGTTGGGGCCTCTATTTATAGAGCCCCGAGCTTCACACTAATGAAGTATTCCTGACCCTTTATTTTAGGGTATTTATTACAACCATACATCTAATAAACAATAATAAATCTAATATTACAAAATCTTGTCAGTACTTCGATATCTCTACTAATGTTGACCTTTGATTCTGTCGGACTATTTAATGCCGAAATCCTGTTGTCGGGGTCTAAACCCTAGTTCTGGTATACCCCGGTTCTGAGATAGTATTTAGGCCAAATACGGAATTATTTGTACCACAACAACACTAATTTTTTTTTCTTTGAAATTATGGGATATTTGTGTAGAATAACTAAATGGAAATTTATTGGGTGCGTAAAATAATTAAAAAAATTATTGGAATGAGTACAATAGAAAATCTAACTACTTTGATGACCTAATCAATAGTCGAACATCTGGCATGGCAGAGTCCCATGCGCATCTACGCAAAAAGTGTGACCACTACTTTTTAGGAACAGTAAAATGGGCGGGAAATAGAAAACTAAAAATTTGTCCAACTATTGTGTTTATATCCTTGTAGCAAAAGGTGAAGCCCTCGCCCCCAGGGCCCCCACCCCCTGGTCCGACAGAATTGGGTGGAGGGGGTAAATCATGGTAACTCAGCGGCCCATTAGGTGGGAGGACCAGTGTCTGGTGCCCACAATGAGCTATCCCCCACATTGGAGGGATAAAACTCTCACACTGCGGCTGTCAGGGCTCGATCCTGCGTATTGATTTTTGTGTATTTTCAATTTTAACTCAAACATTAATTTGTTTATTAATTAGTATATATTATTAATTTTAAATATCTTTAGTAAGTATCCTATTTCTATTTACTTTTTTCATATATACATATTAATATGTAATTATTATTATTAATTTCAAAACGTTAAATATATATTACAATTACTATCCTACCATACTAAAAATTAAAACATAAGAATTCAAATAATTACAAAGCCTTGTGCTTTTAAAAAGAAAATTCTCCTTGATCCATGCTTTTTGTGTTTTTTTTAGCCGTCCGATCTCGTGATCTAATCTTGTCCGTTAGCCAAACCTCTCATTGCTCCTACCATATTATAAAGCAAAACATGTTTTGTCCCATGTGGCAAAATCTTATGCTTTATAAATAAAATCATTTTTTCTTCTTCACTCGTGCTTTCTCTGTATTGATTTTTTTGTGTTTTCAATTTTAACTCAAACATTAATTTTTGTATTAATTAGTATATATTATTAATTTTAAATATCTTTAGCAAATATCCGATTTCTATTTACTTTTTCATATATACATATTAATATGTAATTATTATTATTAACTTCAAAACGTTAAATATATATTACAATTACTATCCTACCATACTAAAAATTAAAACACAAGAATTCAAATAATTACAAAGCCTTGTGCTTTAAAAAAAAAAATCTTTTTTCTCTTTGATCCATGCTTTTTGTGTTTTTCTTAGACGTCCGATCTCGTGATCTAATCTTGTCCGTTAACCAAACCTCTCATTGCTCCTACCATACAATAAAGCAAAATATATTTTGTCCCATGTGGCAAAGTCTTATGCTTTAGAAATAAAATCATTTTTTCTCCTTCACTCATGCTTTCTGTGTATTGATATTTTTGTGTTTTCAATTTTAACTCAAACATTAATTTGTGTATTAATTAGTATATATTATTAATTTTAAATATCTTTAGTAAATATCATATTTCTATTTACTTTTTTTTATATATACATATTAATATGTTTATTATTATTAATTTCAAAACGTTAAATATATATTACTATCCTACCATACTAAAAATTAAAACATAAGAATTCAAATAATTACAAAGCCTTGTGCTTTTAAAAAAAATATTTTTTTTTCCTCCTTGATCCATGTTTTTTGTGTTTTTCTTAGCCGTTCGATCTCGTGATCTAATCTTGTCCGTTAGCCAAACCTCTCATTGCTCCTACCATACTATAAAGCAAAACATGATTTGTCCCATGTGGCAAAATCTTATGCTTTAGAAATAAAATCATTTTTTCTCCTTCACTCATGCTTTCTGTGTATTGATTTTTTTGTGTTTTCAATTTTAACTCAAACATTAATTTGTGTATTAATTAGTATATATTATTAGTTTTAAATATCTTTAGTAAATATCCTACTTCTATTTACTTTTTTCATATATACATATTAATATGTAATTATTATTATTAATTTCAAAACGTTAAATATATATTACAATTACTATCCTACCATACTAAAAATTAAAACATAAGAATTCAAATAATTACAAAGCCTTGTGCTTTTAAAAAAAAATTCTCCTTGATCCATGCTTTTTGTGTTTTTATTAGCCGTCCGATCTCGTGATCTAATCTTGTCCGTTAGTCAAACCTCTCATTGCTCCTACCATACTATAAAGCAAAACATGTTTTGTCCCATGTGGCAAAATCTTATGCTTTAGAAATAAAATCATTTTTTCTCCTTCACTCATGCTTTCTGTGTATTGATTTTTTTGTGTTTTTAATTTTAACTCAAACATTAATTTGTGTATTAATTAGTATATATTATTAATTTTAAATATCTTTAGTAAATATCCTATTTCTATTTACTTTTTTCATGTATACATATTAACTAGTGCTAAACCCGCGATTATCGCGGAACTGTATATAAAATTTATGGTAAAGTTATTAATTAATTTATTTTAAGTATTATAAATGTGGTTACTATTATTATTTTAATTATTCAATATTTTTATTGTATTTTTTAAAATGTTAGCTAATAATAAATAATTCTATTTCAATGACAATAAACTATAAATTCATGACATCTATTATTGATCAAATGTTTAGAAAATAATGCTTACAAATTGCGGAAAATCTATCTATAAACAACATTTGTGGTGTATTTGGAAGGATTTCCTTTAGAATCAAGTGACAAAATCTCCAATCTTCTACTCGAACTAACTCCGGATACTGCAACATAAAGTTGACCATGAGTGAAAACAGGCTTGGGAAGATACAATCCAACAGTAGAAAGCGATTGCCCTTGACTTTTATTTATTTTCATGACAAAACACAGTAGAATTGGAAATTGTCACCTTGTAAAATAAATCGGCATTGTAGGATCAAAATTTGTCAATGTAATTCTTGAAATGAAGACTTTATTTCCAATATTCCTTCCAGATATTATTTCAGTCTAGAGAATGTGGTTATCAAGTTTTGTGACGATCAATCTTGTTCCATTGCACAAACCGGATTTGTGATCAATACTTCTTAGTAACACTATGTTGGAGTTTTCCCAACACACTATAGACACTTCTTCTTTCAAGATCAGACGGTGATTTGACATTCCAGAACACCTAACAGAATTTAAAAATTCAATTATAATCATTTGTCCATTACCTCCTTCTCGAAATTTAGAGACACAAATACTGTCTGAGCTTATGTATACTTTAGTATCACCCGAAATCAGATAAAAACTTATCATTTATAAACTCCACATCTCAATGAGTAGGTGCAAGTATTGCTTTATCCTCAAAGTATTTATGTGTCCTTAAATTATCAATCAAGGATGGATAAATATTTTTTATTATAGATGTAATTGGAGCAACAACATCACAAATTAAATCATCTTTCAGAATCTCAATCTCAGTGACATCATCTTGCCTATTTCTAATTTTCTCATCACCAACTTTCAAATTCCACCTTGAGAAGTTAACAATATCATCATCATTTGAGGACGTATTGAGATCAGAACGTTGTAATCTCATGTTCTTCGTCAATCTTAAATTCTTAATATTGAAAAAAAATAAGATGTATTTAGTTTTTCAATAATAATTTTTTTAAAAAAATATTATCATTTAATAAAAGATGCATAAAATACCTTGCAATGATCTCACAAATATGAAGCATTGATAGTTGAGTGCACAATATCCTCTCGGCTTCCTTTGGGTATAATATGGAGTCTCTTTCTGAAATCCCTTCCAAGCACAATGATTTTGCCACCAAAAGACATATCACTCATGGTTCCATCTAGAGATCTAACAATATCCCTCAAGTTTCTATCCAAAGCTAAATCTGTTAATCGTTGGTGTCTCATCTCATATAATAAGCTTTGTCTTTAATAATAGTTAGGACAAATGTGTCCCCAGCTTTATGTTACACGTGAAGGTCTCATCAATATTAAGCGGTATAACAAATCTTGAATGAGCAGTACGTCCGTCGGACAGAAGAGTGATGTTATTCCACTTGATGCAACATTAAGAACTATATTGTCTTCCGAACGTATTGTTGCGGAGATCGTTCTCCAAATGAATGTCTTTCCAGTTCCACCATATCCGTATAAAAAGAAGACTCTTCCTTTTTGCAACCAAACAACTTCAAGTATTTCACTAACCACAAATTTTTGTTCTTGAGTTAGAGTTGAACTTAACTTGTCATATTCTTCTCTTTGTTCAGGCCGATCGTAATTCAATTCTTGTTATTTACTACATCTTTCTCAAACTCAAAATCTGGTACTGACATTGATGTAAATCTACTCAAAGTGGATCCATTCATCTGCAGTAGCTTATCAATTTTAATTAAAGCCAACTTGTTCAACTTTTCACTGTTAAGCTATAAATCTAAAAAAAAAAATTACAAAAAAATATAATTGTAAATTATTTTTACAATCTAAATCAATTAATTTTTTTAAAGATGTTATACCTGTAATATTCAATGTTCATCTTTTTTTATAGAGTATATCATCTTGCATACACTCCCACGTCTTTTCGAACACGGTTTCTGGTGAGTTCGTTGAAGATGATATGAGAAGAATAATTAATAAGTTCCTCACGTGATGAGCGCTTGTCCAATAACTTGTCTCTGTTATCCCATCAATGTACTCAAGATCATCATCCAGCAATCTCATTGAATAGCAAGCATCCTTAAAGGTAACATACACAATATCACCAATGGTTTGTATCATCTCAAAAGATGTTGATTCGTTACTATAAGACAATAAGAGATACAAATAATACTCTTCACCAGCCCCCAATAGAACACTGTATAGTCTTCCCAGAGAAAATCTATTGTACTTTCTCTTTTCCCACTGATATTATTTTCTACCCCAAACATACATCTTTGGAAATTCCAGATAAGTCAGCTTTTTTGCATCCTCATCATCAGTTTTATTTTTATCCATCCACGCCAAGAACATTGATTTACCTGAAGATGGTCTTTCGAGTACATCATCAATGTAATCTTCATCTCGAAAAACAACTCTTTGTTGATTAGGAAGATGGAAATCCAATCTCATAACCGCTGGATACCTATAATGTATATCGAACTGAAGAGTTCTCCAAACTGCTTCACACGGAGATATGTATCTGCAGTTTACGAAATTTTCCACTTCGCCTTTTGATTTTTATTCACCTTTAGTGGCCCCTTACTTCTCCACATTAGCTATAACCCATCGACTCATTTATTGATATACTTGAACAAATACTTGATGAATTTATACCTATTGCACCACTCAACATTTATATTACCTTGATACCTTCGCAACAATATTGGTCTGTAAAGAACTACAAAACGGTTATCCAAATGAACAATTCCTTTATGAACAGTGACCCCTGCACTTCTTCTTCTATACAGTGGGAAACCTTCGTCATCAACATATGTAAACTCATTATAACTCTTTGGGAAATTCTTTGAGCAAATGTTGTTGACCATGAAAGGAGAATTTATTTTCACCAGTCCACAGGGTTAGTGAATCATGTAGTCACTTACCAAATCATACAAAATACATCATCATCTTTATCTAGTATTTCTACAGATATGATACGGTCAACATCCTTCGGATTTGGAATTTTGTTTTCATGGTTTAGAAACAAAAGAATTTGAGCATGTAACAATCCTCTTTTTTGAAATTCCACTGAGTATAACACTACAGATTGAAAATATTTGAATCAAGTTATATACTAAAATAATTTAATAGAAATATAAAGTTATTTTATTCATGAAAGATAAATATTATGGAGCTAAAAATTTAATAAATATAAAAAGATAAACTTACATGCATCAATTTTTTCAAATATTTGAAGTTCCTTAAACTCCTTCACAATACGATCAAGTTTCATCTTAAACATTCTGTAGAGAATATATGGCCTATCAACAGATTCAAGACCTTTCTCATTTAAGTATCTTGTAATCTGGGGCCACTTTAGATTGCAAGTAATTGTGATAAATAAATCTGGGTAATAAAAACACTTGCAAAGTGTCATGACATCATGAAAATTTTGAATCATATACCTAGGTCTGTCTGTGAAGGATGCAAACATTATTCTTTTACCCGTAGAAGATGGATCCACATCACCTCTATCAACTGCAATTTTCATATCATTCACTCTGCTAGACCTCAAATTTAACTTGATTAAATTTTATAAATAACAACCTTTCCGACTCAATCATAGTATATGAATCCACCAAAAATTGCTGGAAAAGTCTCTTAGATGGGAATAAAGTTTGTTTCATTATTATGCTCGTGTATCCTAAACGAAAAGAATTCTCGCATTGTTAGTCTGATTTTTTTTCTTGTTGTAAAACCAGCATCATTATGAACCACATCAATCCTATAAACATCCTCGTCATACAAGAACAATAAATGATACTGTAATGGAACATAAGATGGATGTAATTCACTTATTCTTTACAATTCACCGCTCTGGGTCTTTTAGTATCACATCTCTTTTTTTCATAGTTGCATCATGTCCCCTGGAATAAGAGCTACAACTTCAGGAGCAGTAGGAAGGTTATAAACTCTTCCAACTGAACTCCTTCTTTCTAGCAAATTTAATCACAAATTTGGCTCACCTCCAGACATAATACTTTTCCTTGCGAAATTGCATTGCAAATGGATTGAAAGTATCCACCATCCTCTTAAGTTCACCAACACTACTATCATTCAGTTTATCCTTCAATCTCCTCAAGTACAAATAAAACAATTGAATTGATTAAAAAAATTAATTATAATTATTATATTTTATAATTTGTTCAACTAAAATAATACAAAATATAAAATATATAGTAAGAATCAGACTCATCACAATGCGAGAATTTTTTTTCCTTTATTGATTCTCATTTCGTCTAAGTCTTCTAATTTTTTTGGTGAATCTATACATCTCAATATACTGTTTATATTTTTCTTTTGTAGGATAAGAATCTATACATCTCAAGGTATTGTAAATTTCATCAATTCATCTTTCGTGTGAATTCGTATTTCTTTTTTACAGGATATGAATCTATAATTGTCAAGGTATTTATATTTTATTTTATATTTTTGATCATTTAATTGTATTAATTTAATCCGCATCTTTTGCTTAATCTCTTTTACTAACGATTATTTCAATGTATATTATTATAATTCTTTAAATAATAATTTTTATGTTTATTTATATTTCTATAAATAATAATATTTATGTTGATTATAATTTAATTTGAATGTTATAGATACATCAAAATATACCTTTGATATTTTCAATTGATTAACAAATCTGTTTTTTTTTAATCGATAATAATGTAAATTCTTGAATATTTTTTTAATATGATGAAAACTTTCTTAATCATTCTTTATAGATAAAACATAAGCATCGAACCTTGGAGAATAAATTTTAATATGATGAATCATTTCGAAAATAATTTATATTTTTTATATTTTTAATAGTTGAATACTTTCTACTATGTAAAATTTTGATTTTTTTTTAATTCGAATATTTATTAAATATGTTAATATTGTTGCTCTTAGTTTTTTTTAAAGGAAAAAATGACTATTTTCAAAATATGTGATTTAATATTGTAAATTCATACATCAATCAATATATAAATTTATCTTAATTATATACTTTATTTATTTATATTAATTTTAAATTTAATTTTATGCTATTATTTTTGTATCATTGAATAAGATTACTTATATTAGGCAAATTTGACTCTTTTATAAAACATGTATTTTAATTAATCTTAATTTATATATTATCTAAATACATCCCATTTTTATGAATACATAAATATAGACTAATTATATTAGGAAAAGTAGACTACTTTTTTATAGTATGGTTTAAGTCATATATTTTCGAATTACATAAAATATTAGGTAAATTTGACTCTTTATAAAATATGTGTTTTAATCAATCTCAACTTATAATTTGTCTAAATACACTCTATTTTTATGAATAGTTAAATATAGATTTCATAGATGTCATAATTTTTTCCTTTCAATTGGATTTCATAGCTTATAAATAATGTTGCATAGTGATATAAAGAGATTCAACCTTTTTTTTTTAAATTAGATGAATGTATATTGTAAGTTGAGAATCTTTGTGAAAATATTATTATTTTAATATATAAAAGATCACATGACGTAGTATTTTGAAATTTAATATTTTGGAATGTAATTTCGAAATTAGGGACTATATCATCATATTATATTAGTCAATTTTTTCTAATACAATTAATCTTTTATCAATAAATTTAAAATTTATGTAAATAAGTAAAGTATATAATTAGTTTAAATTTATATATTGATTGGTGTATGACTTTATAGTTAAATCACATGTTTTAAAAAGATCAAATTTCCCTAAAAATATTGAAGACATTAAATTATTTTTGAATTTAAAAAACAATTAGAATTGTTACTCAGTTGAATTTATCAAAGGCATATTTTGGTTGTATATATAACATTCAAATTCATACACAAAAAATTATTTATTATTAATGAATCATGATCGAATTTTTTTAAAAAAGATATCCACCATCCAAAAATAGTTGAAAAATAGTTTGAAGAATACATTATTTACTTATTTTATTTTTAAAGATATCACTAACCAAAAATTTAGGATTTAGGAATGTAGGATAATATAAAATTACCTAATAAATTATCTTACTAAATTATCATTCAAAATTAGTCAACTTTTCCTAATATATTCAAATTGAAATTTAAAATTGATTAAATAAGTAAAGTTCATAATTATTATAAATTTATATATTGTTCCTAATATAATTATTTCAAATCTAATATTTTAAAATAATATATAAAATATATCCATCATCCATATTTGTTAAAGATCCGAATAATTAATATTTTATAAAGAGTCTAATATATATTCCTAAAATATTTGAATATTCGTATATTTGATATATTCCTAATATTCGTATAATTAATTATTCCAATATATATTCTTATATTTGATATATTCGTATATTTTAAAATATTCGTATAATTAATTAAAATATTGAATATTCGTATATTTAATTATTCCTAATATATATTCGTATAATTATTACATAAAATATTAGGTATTATTTGAATATTCGTATAATTAATATTTTCGAATTACATAATATATTTCGAAAGATATATTCATCATCATCCAAATTTGAACGATTCTTCATCATTATAGAATTAAATAAAAATAAAAATTATAACTTCTCATAAAGAATATTATTTATAGAATTTTAAATAATACATTGAATAGTAATTAATACATTATAATGTTAAAAAAAATCTAATTTTTAACATATAATCAATGATTCTTCATCTTCACAATAAAATTGATCTTCCACTTCGTCTTCATATGAAAAATTGATCATCCACTTCATCTTCATTGTTGATGTTCAATCCTAAATATATAATTAAAAAAATCACACAATAATCATTTTCATACGAATAACATAAAATTAAACAATAATTAATAAAAAAAACAAAAATCAAATAATTAGTAAATAGAGTAAATACCTTTAGACACGTAGAAATTTGTATTCCTCCAAATCACCAAAAAAAAAAAAGTGAGTTTAAGAAAATGATCATTTGTAGAAGAGATTAGACAAAATATGAAGATTAAATTCATACACCAAATCTATAAAATAAAATAGAAAACAAAAAGTAAATACCTTAAGATGAAGATCCTGCAAAAAAAGAAATATTAAGATTGAATATATTGGGATGAACATCTTGCAAGAAAAGAAAAACATGAAGATTTAGATGAAAAGAAATATAATATAAAACTTCATAGCAAAATTGAAAAGAAGAAGAAGGAGAAGAATTGGAATAGGATGTGGAGAAATTATTGTAATTGATTTTTTGTTGTGTGAGATACATGGTATATATAGAGGAAATGTGAAAAAATCAATGGTCAAGATTAGATTAGATATTAAGATTCAATGGCTGAAAATAGTTTTAAAAGTCAATGAATTGGGTGAATGAGAGGAGAGTATTTTTAAAATAGAGGCTTGAGAGCTTGCCACATAGGATTCCAAAACTTTGTCTTTATAATATATTAAGATATGTAATTATTATTATTAATTTCAAAATGTTAAATATATATTACAATTACTATCCTAACATACTAAAAATTAAAACATAAGAATTCAAATAATTACAAAGCCTTGTGCTTTTAAAAAAAAATCTTTTTTCTCCTTGATCCATGTTTTTTGTGTTTTTCTTAGCCGTCCGATCTCGTGATCTAATCTTGTCCGTTAGCCAAACCTCTCATTGCCTATAAATTTGTACTCTACCTTTCATTTCTTCATTCATTCATTATTCCTCCTCACAATTCATCCTTATCCTAATATTTTTTTCCTTTTTTTTCGAGTTTTTTATTTGTAGTTGAATTATTTGTTGCATCCCTCTTTTTGGGTACCGTGTGTTCTCAAATCTCCGGAAGTTTGTTGTGCGCCCGAGTTCGATTGTTTTTTATGAAGAGTATTATCGTTTGGTGTGAAGCTTAAGATTTTATAGTTGATTCTCATTTTGTAATATTCATGTATAAGTGGTTCCGATTTTCTTCTTTTTTTTTTTTTTTTTTTTTTTTTTGTAAACAGTTGCAATGATTGATTTGTCCATGCTTGGACGATTAGTGTATATTCTTAGAAGAAAAAATTCAGAAGAAAAATGAAATAGTATTTCTATCTACAATTTTCTTGCCATTTATTTGATGTATGTTTATTAGCATTTTAATTATCAATAAAACATACAAAATTATTTATTGAATCAAATTTAGCATATTTAACCGACCATAAAATAACAATTATATTTAAATGATCACATCAATTTCCACAATAATTATGTAACTAAATTATTTAACATGATCGGTTCTAGATAATAGAAAATAACTATATATTTATTAATATATTATAAAGTATATGAACATATCTATAATTAATTAGATTAATTTTTCTTACATGAAAACTTAAGATATTAATAATTAAGATTTTCAAAAGATTCATTGACTTAGTTGCATATAGAAAATATTACATGTCCCTAAATTTTTGGATGAATGTTACACATGTTCACATAATTTCATTTTTTTTAAATCGTGTTTAGATTTATAAAAGTTAATAAATTAATATTGATTTGATTACTAATCTATTTTGATGTTTTGAGTATTTGATTCCAACTTTAAACAATCATCAATGATATGAATTTTGGGAAATTATTTTAGTTGACCCACGCTTGAACCGTAAAATTGCACTAAAATTGAAGATCATGGAAATAAACTAACTTGATATATTCATATACCTATTTAATAGGTAATATAATTTAAGTATGATAAAGCATATTGTAATTATCTTAATTGTTGGTTTTTTTTTAATAGTGAATGTAAATAATTATCTTAAATGTTGGTTTTTAAATAGTGAAGGTAATTTAGATCCATAATGTGTGCAATTTAAATAATCAGACAATACAAAGATATATATATGTGATAAGGACATAAATTGTGTCATTGGTTAGTATTACATTTTTAACATCCGTCATATTTCTAAATCAGTCAATCAAATGGTACAAAAATTTGTCTTATTGTATTAAATAAATTTGGTAAAACTTTATATGAGACCATCTCATGTATATAAATTTTAACTTCACGTGTCACATTTTTAAATTCAGGCAAATACTATCAACATATATATATATATATTAAAACAACAAACTAATGTAAGTAATTAAGTAGATGAATTAACATCTAACATAGTTTTTTTCCTAAACTATAGTCAAGTGACGACAATTTTGATCTCTAATATCATAATTACCATTTTTTTTTTTGGTAGTTTTGAATTTTAAAATTTTATTGGCTAATATCAATAATGTCCTAATTGATATATATATATATATATATATATATATATATATATATATATATATATATATATTTCTTGTATAATAGGGAAATTTAATATCATCCCTAATTTTATTCCACAATTTAAGGTAAATTATTAATTAATATTTAGTACCATAATATCCTAATTGATATTATATGTTTTTGATATAGTTGTAGATTTGATCAATTAATTCTATAAAATTTATTTTTATCTAAGAACAAGAGATATTCATGGAATATCAATCATGCATTTTGAGGGGCTAAAATTTCCCTACTCATTCGTATTTGAGGCTAAATGATCGGGAATTTATTTGAATTTTGGATATTCTATTTAACTAATTGTTGTATTTTTGTTAAATTTGACTTAGTATTCTTTGAATTGTGTTTTAAAATATCCTAATATTTATTGATTCATTCATTGGATTTTTTGAAGCTAAATTATCGAGCATTTACTTATAATTTGGATTCCCAATTTAACTAATTAGCTAAGGAGTCGAGCTATTTTTTTGGCAAATTTATGTATATATGGTGAATAGTAAGTGGGATTGATAATATAGAGGGGTTGAGAGAGTTTTTATGAAATTAGAGGGAATCGCCTGTGGGAGGGGCGAGTGTTCCTTTTTTTTTTTTTTTTTTTTATCACGCCTTTGGGAGAGGCGTGTCCCTTTTTTTTTTTTTTATCACGCCTTTGGGAGAGGCGTGTCCCTTTTTTTTTTTTTTATCTCGCCTTTGGGAGAGGCGTGTCCCTTTTTTTTTTTTTATCTCGCCTTTGGGAGAGGCGTGTTTTGTACGATTGTATGATTTAGTAATTATTGTTCAATGATTATGTGATGATTATTCAATGATATATTATAACTAAACCCAAATTGCTATTGGGATGGTGTAAAACCCTAATTGTTAGTGGAGATAAATATAATTGTGTATTGAAATTGGTTTATATTTATACTATCTTAAAAAAAAAATTATTTTATTGGTTCAAAAGAAACTATAAACTATTTCATAAAAGTTGAAAATT
Source organism: Ballota nigra (assembly GCA_947034835.1). Classification (NCBI taxonomy): domain Eukaryota; kingdom Viridiplantae; phylum Streptophyta; class Magnoliopsida; order Lamiales; family Lamiaceae; genus Ballota; species Ballota nigra. Next base: position 60,244,019 of record OX344725.1, read on the forward strand.
ATTTCAAACACTAAATAATATTTTTAAGTAATAAATGTAAAATGTAAAAAAAATGACATTTATAATAATAGTACCAATACAATTAGCGATGGCCCAATCGACCACCCGTTCCACATTGCGGCGGACGTCTTTCACGATAATTACGACGAGGTTGTTGTTCATGTTGGCTTGGTCCGGGCTCCTCTCCGTATGTGTCCGCATATGGTATAGGCGTTGAACTGTAAACTGGGCGTTGTGCGAATTGAGGTCGATGTTGATAATAGGTACTCATATTAATACCCGTATTTAATATGTCAGTAAATGAACCAGGCCATGATGTAAGAAGATCTGTCACAGATTTAGTTAATTTAGATCAATAATATATATATATTAAAATATATATTATTTATAAGTTGATATTATATACCTGGTTCATTATAAGGTGTCTGAAAACTGGGTTGAGGTATCTCCTGTTGCAACGTCGATGTAGAAGCAGGCTGGGGTACCCCCTCAACGCTTGCCCAACCAACTATCAAGTTAACAATAACATATCATAAGTAAATAAACTGTATCTTTAAAAAATATTATTAAGGGTTATGTGTAACTTCCATACCATTTCCAGCAGGATGTGCGTAAGCTCCAAATCCAAATGAGGGCAACTCATAACTTGTGTGAGGCGTAGGCTGAGGTGGCCACTCATTTGATTGCCGAGCATCTATCAAATTAATAGAAATATACATAAACAAGTAAATATAATTTCTTGAATAATTTTAATTTATTATTGTAACTTTGATAATATTGAATTACACACCGTATGCAGTTGGTGTGTTGCCCAAAATTCGAGACGCTCCATACTGTTGGCCCATCGATGTAGAAGCATCTGTAACATGTTATAAAAATATTTAATAATTAAATAAATATAAACCCAAGGAATATCATATTTACAAGTGTAATTCCGTAAATTGCATACCATTTCCAGTAGTATGTTGTGTGCGGGGCGCAGATTGAGGTACTCGATATTGAGTACCTTGTCGGGGAAAAGGGGAATCTGATGGCACTGCAGAGGAATGTCTTCTTCGACTCGCAGACGTTGAAGGACCTTCATCGCCGTCACGCTCTACAGACCTCCTTCTTGTTTGTCCTCTACTTGTTTCCCCGACTTCTACGTTTTCAACTGAGGCTCGTGGACGTTCAAGATAAGTAGGAGATTCAATAATAGGCTCCACTTCAGTGATGAAATTCTCAGTTGTTTCTAAAAATTCCTCCATTGATGGTCTATTATCAATGTGAGCCCGTCGTTTACTGATTTTAAATTTTCGAAACCAGCTTACCTGTAACAAAAAAATAATAGAATGTTATTCATATTTCAAACATAAAAAATCAATATATAATTAAATTTGTGATATATAATTTACCAAAACATCACTGGCAGACGTTCTTGGTGGTTGGAAGCCTCGGACCGGTGCTGCAGTATACTCCTCTGGTGAAATCAATCGTCGTGTAATGTCATAGTACCACTGCATATAGTCTTCCGTGACCGGATCACCCCCGTTGATAGGCGTGCAAGGCATGAATGGTTGCCTGCTTCTCCAATATCTAATCCATTTGTCATGTTTGGTCGTCCAATCAAAGCCGGTTCTCCCCTGGCGGTTATACTCATGCAAGCTCTGGTCCCTTTCCTCTACATGACTTGGAATGTTTTGGACCATTCCAAATTGTCTGAGCACCCTATTCGGATAGTGAAGCTCCACTATCCAAATATTGATCAATGGACATTGCGACCTCCAATTTAAGGTCCAACAACGAGGTTCGAGATTCCTGATCTCCTCAGCGTCCACATCATAGGGATCCCAAATAAACTGTAAAGACACACACAAAACATTAATATCAATATTCTCAAAAAATAATTTATATTAGTTTGAATCATTATAATAATAACTTACTTGACCATTAGACAAACGCTCAAATATGTCGCGATATACACGAATTGAAAACCTCGTGCTGTCAATATGACTGTGATAATGTATCCACCTATAGTAGGTAAAAAAATAAGTATGTATATCCAAACGAATTATAGATAAATGTGTCTATAGAAAAATACCTAGCTCCATACGGTGGAGGCCCCAAATTACGACCATCTACACTTATCTGCCCTTGTTGGAGCATCGGATGTGCGTTCGATGGTTGGATCGTTATTATCCTTGACCATGCCCATATCTGTTGTTCAATGATAAATTTATTTCAATGTACAATTAATCATAGAAATATTTAAAAGTAATTTAAATTAACCAAGGATTACCTGCAACAAGCATAATGGTCCAACGATGCTCTTGCATTTATAGTTGCAAGCCATACAGAGTTCGCGATATAAACTCGCTAACACAGCACTTCCCCAGCTGTATTCCCCGACTGTATTCACGTCCCGCAGAAAATACAGATAGACTAATGGGACAGCATTTCGAGAATGGTCGGGCATCATTAATGTTCCCAGGAGTAAAAGTGCACACCCCCGTGCATATTGATCAACGACCTCCTGTGGTGTATAGTCATCAATATCAACAGAATGTCTCACCAATTCGTTTAGGGAAGTCAATTTGATCGCACTATTGCCCCTCATATCATCTTGTTGTATGGTGATGCCCATCAACTCTTCACACAAGCTTTTCCACTGATCAAAGTTATTATATTCATCTCGCCGTATAATGGGCTCTCCTTCTATCGGTAAACCCCATAAAATGGCAACATCTTGCAATGTGACGGTCGCCTCTCCGACGGGGAAATGGAACGTATGCGTCTCTCGACGCCATCTCTCCACTAATGCAGTGATAAGATGACGATCGAGTCTGAATGTCCCACAACGAAGGGGACCGTAAAAACCCATCGTCTTGAGTCTGTCCACCACACGAGAATGGAGTGCGATCTTATAAGGATTTGGGTCTTCTAGTCTAAATGTCCAGAATGGCCCATCACCTCCATTGTATGTACTTAGCACTGTCTCGCTTGTTTTCCTATTAATATAATCTAGCCTCGACCGATGGGTTTGTTGCATGGTGAGTACAGATCTGTTCTTCGGTCCATATAACAGTGCCTCTCTATCAGAATTCATCTATAATTCAAACATTCACACAGATGTATTAGAATTAACACAAATCATTCACCCTTAAGAACACCGTTGATGCATTCGGAGATGTTAGTTGTCATAACCCCATAACGGTGACCTCCATCATGACTAAATGTCCACTTGGCAGGATCGATATTTCGTAGATACTGATGACCCTCTTCACTTAAAACTCGGATTTCGTTCATCTTTGTCTCAAAATGTCTTACCGACAATGCTGTTCCCGCATTGTAACACAAGTCCTTCATCTTTTGACTCTTGAACTGAGTATTAAAATTTGAAGCGACATGTCTTAAACAATAGCGGTGCACTCCTCTTGGTGGTGAAAATGCTGGGACTTCTTCCACTGCCTTCAAAATACCCTTATACCATCTACACAAAGTATTTTGCGACAATGCATGAATGCTTCAACGCATGGCTTGAATGCCCAGAAGACATATCCCAACGTGTGCACATTCCACTCAATCGTATCCCTGTGTTTCCACTCCACAATGGTCCCGGGATTGTATTTCTGCAAGGCTCCCATGTACTTGGGCAAATACTGACATGAACTCTCCCAAGTTCCGAACACATTCTCCCTAGCACGTTTCAACGCTTGCCATGCCTTTTGATATGAAATAGTGTAATTATATTTCTTATCTGCATGCTCCAAGACATATTTGACGTCGTATGCTGGATCAACTTGTATGAGACTCTCCATGTCAGCTGCAAGCAAGTTTTTACAGAGATTTGAATGATTGCGCGAGTCAATATTCATCAAACAGGTATGTGGCGGCCCCAACCTAGTGATTTCCCAATAATCGTATCTTTTACGGTACGATGCGCGTAAATGCCACTCACAACGTTGCGATGTCGAGCAATTATCATTTTCACTGGCATAGTTCTGCTTACACAGCAACTTCATTGTCTTCGAGTTGCTCTCTTCGACTCTATACTCACGCCTTGCATGTCGGACCGAATAATCCTTCACGACATTGATCACAGCATCTTTGTCTTTGAAAATCATCCCTAACCTCAAAACCCCATCATCCGCATCATAGCTTAGATCACCACTTCGAACGCCTACTGAATCGACAGGTACATCATCACATGACCTATAAAAAAATGGCACTCCAACCAAATTTGGATGAGGTCTCACTCTTGGCATTAGGGAATTTGGTACAGCAACAGTTGGCATCCAAGGATTGTCAGTGGTACCATCCTCATCAGACGACCCCTCGTCCTCAGAACCATTATCGCTTGGTTCAGAATTACAAGTAAAGTCTGGATATATATCACCAGCTATATCAACTATGGAGGTCCCAACAGGGGCCATCTCAGTGATACCAGAAGGTCCAATATTAGGATCTGAACCCCCGGCATGACTAGACCCTAAATGTTGGGCCTGATATTCAACGTCGGAAGGTCTATCCATATTGGCACCACCATGACCTGGCCATTCAGAAGGATAGTACTGGTTCCCCCACTGGCCATGGGATGTTGGGTACTGCACCTTCATTTCAACCTCCACTAATAGCTCAACGGAATTGAGCCCAGCTTGTGGATGGAAGAAGTATCGTAGGTCGTTGTTGTTCCTAATAGGACAACTAGACGAGGCATTCCCATTTTTTATTATGCAAGACACATTCAAAGAATACACTCGCAAATCTAATCCCGTAACCTCAGACAACTCACGTAATAGATCGTAGAAATCAAGCATACGATCAACTCTTATTTTTCCAATAACAGCTCCGCAAGAGCGCACAATGATTCCAATGTCGCGAGAGGTTGACATATCTTCAACAACACAAAACACTTATAAAAATTTTATCTATAGGCACTAAATTAATTATTGGCCTCAATTATGTTTACATCTAGTATAGTAAATCAAACCCAACACCCTAATTTCCATACATTTTTAGTGTTTTTTTTTTTTTGCAGTATTGAAATTTTATTCCGAACACTTTTTGATGGGTGTATTAACAAAAGATAGGAATATATATAGTCTTATTGTTACATTTAATATTCTTAATTCCATTTCTTAATTTTTCACAAATTAAAATTTTCTAAATAGAAAATTCTCAAATACATTGAGAATATAAAATTAATTCGTTTTATTTTATTTTATTTAGTTTATTTTATTTTATTTTATTTCGTTTTTTTATTTTAATTAGTTTTATTTTATGTAATTTCGTTTATTTTACTTTATTTTATTTAATTCATTTTATTTTATTTTATTTTATTTTAATTTCGTTTTTTTATTTTAATTAGTTTTATTTTATTTTATTTCGTTTAATTCATTTTATATTATTTTATTTTATTTTTTAAATTTATTTTATTTCGTTTATTTTATTTATTTTAATTTTGTTTATTTTAATTTTGTTTTTTTTATTTTTTATTTCATTTTTAATATTTTATTTAATTTCATTTATTTCATTTTATTTTATTTTATCTCTTAATCTCTTATTATAGTTAAATAAAATTATCTTATGATTGCAAAAATTAAATTTTAAAATGATGATCAATATTTTCATTAAGTAAGTAATCTAGAGTTTTTTAATACACTATATATATTAAATCTAGATTTTTTAAAACACTAAAAACACTAGAATTTTATAAAAATAAAACTTACATTGTATACATAATGGTTATTAACATCACGTTAAAAAAAAGTCAAATTTTACTTTAATAACTTTGATTGATAAAATGTCTAATTTACTCTTCGATTCTTCAAATGTATAAAAGTTATGCATCACCAAAACATTCAAAAAATTAAAAAAATGTATCATTTTTTATTAAATAAAATTCTACATATATTTGATTAAATAAATTGAATCCCAATTAAATAAATAACACACTATGAGCTTATTAATGGAATTTTAAATCAAAATAAACCAAAAGAACAACACTACTACCAATTTTAAATCAAAATAACAACACTATGACCTTATTAATGTTATTTTAAATCGAAATAGCAACACTACTACCAATTTTAAATCAAAATAAATCAAAAGTAACATGCTAAAACATGTAATTTCTCTAACATATATATATATATCGACATTATATATATACTATATATACACTATTTCAAAAAATTGCATGCAAAATAATTCTAAAAATATAAAAAAAAAATTGAAATATTTACCACTTAATTTGTAGTGTCTGTACTCCTCAGGTAGATAGCAAAATATCAATTCCTCAAGTACGTGAGACTGCAAGTTTGTAGTTTGGAGGACAAATTTTATTTTACTTATTTGAAGAAGAAGAAGAAGAGAGGAAAGGAAGGAGTACGAAGAAGAAGGATAATGAGGAGAGGAGTGAGATAGGAAGGAGGAGAAGGATACTGAGGAGTGGAGTGAGAAGGAGGAGGAGGAGTGAGTATATATCAGTGGGGGGAGGGAGTATTCCCACGCCAAGCAGAAAACGCCAAGGCGTCTGGCACGGCACGTGGGCTGGCAGGCGCGCCTCTGGTAGAGGCGAGAACAGAAAATGCCAAGGCGTGCACGTGGGCTGGCAGGACTCGCCTCTGGTAGGCGTGAGAACCGGCACGTGGGCTGCAGGCGCGCCTCTGGTAGAGGCGTGTTTCGGAACTCGCCTCTGGCAGCGGCGAGTTTATCGGGTATTAGAAAGTCGCTTCTGGTAGGCGCGACTTAAGCTTATATCGCCTCTCCTAAGCGCGATTCCCTTTATTTTCGCGATCACCTCCCCTTCCACCCTATTTTCATCACTCTCTTTCAAAAATACCCCAAATAAAAAAATTTGCCTATTTTTTTGGCAGTTAATCACGCCATAATTTATGCTGGAATTTTATCAGATTTGTAGATAATTACAAGATTTATACGGTGCCAAATTTATAATTTATTGTTACTTAGATATATTTATTGTATATACCTAATGATAATGAAGAATAATATTTATGAGCTAACATCAAGGCACATTGTAAGTAATAATAATGCTTCAAACCCCAATTTAGCATTTCGGTTACCCTATCTACATCAAACCATAATATATCAAGTAAACCAGTAATTTAATTATTCTAATGGTTGAATTATGACTAATATATCGATGATTCTTATTCTAATTAATATGTTATGAATTTAGACTAATATTTCAAAACAATGTGCAAAATACAAATTATTTATATTAGTATAATTAATTTTGAATTTTAAAATGTCTTAGGACAAAATTACACATAAAGAATCCTGCTTCAATTATTCATTTCTTAAACTAATCCATTTCTCAGTCACATTTACATTCAAGAGTAATAGTTAAGAATGAACATGGACATATAATATAATATAATTTAATGATTTTACTTAAAAAACCAACAATTTAAGTCAATAATAGTGTGCAACATTTTATTTGAACATTAGTTCAACGAAAAATGATAAATTTCCGTGAAATCTTATTCGCTATATCATTTCACTCTAATTTTGATTAATAATTGAATCTATCGTTCAAATATAAAATTCTCCATGTTGCATACGCAAATTAATGTATTGTATTATCAAGCGTCATTAAAATGAATATTTCAAGGAGGGAGAAGAATTTTTCACTGGGCTTAATAAAATATGGCTAACTGGGCGTATTATAGTTGGGCTTTATTTGACCCACATTTTATAGAATTTGACCTAAATTTGCCCAACATAAAAGATAGTGTTCATATTTTGCAAGATTGTAAAGATAGTGTTTTAATTTTAAAAGTCCATAAAGAAAGTTTCTTAAATTTGTAAGCCCGAAAAGATAGTGTTCTAATTTTGCAAACACCTATATGATAATATCCTTATAAAATAATTTTTCCTTGTGTATATGAGTTAATTTAATGAAAAATTATAAGTTATAACTTATTATATACATATTAATTCATAATTCCGACAATATTGGTGATAGATTAGAAACATAATTAAAATAGTATAGTATTATATATTTTAATCATAAAATATTATTATTGAGAGTATGTTATAGAATTAAAAAATTTCATATATTAATCACTTTATAATTATTTTTTGATACAATTTACTTTAACCAATTAGTATTCTTTAAATAAACAATTAATACACTTTGTTAACGTTAACTAAATTGGTTATAAGGGATATATTTTTTTTTTGACACTACCTTATGAGTGGTTGAAAAATTATATTTACGGACTTGCAAAATTGAGTCAATATCTTTACGAAATTGAAAAATTAGGATCTTTACAAACTTTCAAAACTAGGACACTATCTTTTAATTTTGGCCAATTTAGACCAAATTGTATAAAATACGGTCAACTGAGCATATCATAATCGGGCTTTTTGTGTCCCACGTTTTATAGAAGTTGACCTAAATTTCATTTAACCGGAAGATGTGGTGATAAGTAGCAAGTTCTACAGTTAAAACATAATGTGCTTGAAAATAATTTTCACATATTAAAGTTTTATTTGAAATAAAACCAAATGGTTCTATAATGTATAATAGATTAATTAATTATGGTTTTAATGTGCTTCAAAATAATTTTCACATATTAAATATTTTATTTGAAATAAAACCAAATGGTTCTATAATGTATAATAGATTAATTAATTATGGTTTTGATTCTACAAGAAAACAACAACTCTCTCAAGTCTTCTCTGAAGTGGTTATCAATAAAATGTATTTTTTGAAAATATTTCATACTTTTCTCCATTAAATTTGACTTTATTTTTTTGGTTTCTCAATCTTGCTTTTCCTAAATATATTGGTTATAAGGAAAAATTGTAATGTTAGGACACTATCTTATGAGTATATGTAAAATTAGGTCACTTTCTCTACGGGCTTGCAAAGTTGAGACAATACCTTTACGAACTTGCAAAATTAGGACAATATCTTTATAAACATGCAAAGTTATGACACTGTCTTTAAATTTTAACCAAAATTTATAAAATACGGTCAACTAAGCATGTTACAATTTGGCTTAATTTAACCCACGTTGTATAAAATTTGACTTAAATTTCCCAACATAAGAAATAGTGTTCTTATTTTGCAAGATTACTTAGTATTCTAATTTTATAAACCCATTAAGATAGTTTCCTAAATTTTTAAGCCCGAAAAGATAGTGTTCTAATTTTGCAAACACCCATAAGATAATGTCCTAAAAAATTATTAAAATTATAAGTAATGACTTATTATATACATATCAATTCGTAGTTCTGACAATATTGGTGATAAATTAAAAATATAATTAACCTCAATATAGTATTATATATTTTAATCATAAAATATAACTATTGAGAGTATGTTGTAGAATTAAATTGTTTCATATATGAGCCATTTTATAATTATTTTTAGATACACTTTAATTTAACCAGTTGGTGTTCTTTAAATAAACAATTAATACACTTTGTTACCATTAACTAAATTTGTTATAAGGAAATTTTTTATTTATTTTAGGACACTACCTTATGAGTGTTTGTAAAATTACATTTACGGACTTGCAAAATTGAGTCAATATCTTTACGAACTTGCAAAATTAGGATCTTTACAAACTTTCAAAACTAGGACACTATCTTTTAATTTTGACCAATTTAGTCCAAATTGTATATAATACGACCAATTAGGCATATCATAATCGGATTTTCTTTATCCCACGTTTTATAAAATTTTACGTAAATTTCATTTAACCAGAAGATGTGGTGATAAGTAGCAACTTCTACAATTAAAAGATAGTGTACTTGAAAATAGTTTTCACATATTAAAAAGTTTATTTGAAATAAAACCAAATGGTTCTATAATGTCTAATAGATTAATTAATTATGGTTTTGATTATACAAGAAAATAACAACTAGAGATCGAGTCAACTCTCTCAACTCTTCCCTGAAGCGGTTGTTATAAGAATATTTCTCTGTTTATTGGTTAATTTCTACATATTTTTGTGGCTCTGTGATTAGGTACTTATGTTGATAAAGAATATGAGGTGGTGAAATTGCTGAATTTTCAGATTGGATATTGAAAGTTGGGGATGGCAAGCTCGGTCGCAGTAGTGATGGTTTTGCGGATATTAAGATTCCACTTGAAAATCTCATCTTGATTCTATTATGGCTATCATTTGAGGTATATATCTGTCTGTCGAGAACAATCTATGTACGCATAAATATATAGAGCAATTCATGTACACACACATCGAGATGTAGATTGTATCATTGAGAAGATCATCTCCATTATTCTTGGGGAAACAAAGATTTATTTGAGCTACGAAAGTGTTTGTAATTTGGAGTTTCAGTGGATTTTTTAAACTCTGTCAAGTGTTGTGGTATGCCTAGCCATAGATTGGTATTGAAAGATAGTGTTCCTATTGTTCTCTTGAGGAATATTGATAAAAAAATTGGGTTGTGTAATGAGACGAGATTAATTGTTACTAGACTGGGAAACCACGTGGTTGAAGCTGAGATAATTTCTGGGAAAAATATTGAAAAGAAGGTCTTCATCCCAAGAATAACTTTGAGCAATTCAAATGCAACCATGCCTGTAAAATTTACGAGGAGACAATTTCCTATATTGTTGTTTTTTGCTAGACTATTAATAAAAGTCAGGGTCAATCTCTTCCGACCGTTGGACTATACATGTCAAAGTCAGTTTTCACGCACGGGCAGCTGTATGTTGCAGTATCAAGTGTTAGGAGTAAAGGTGGTTTGAAAATTATTTGTCTTGACTCCGAAAGAAAGCTTTCAAAGTACACAACGAATGTTGTTTATAAAGAGATTTTTAGAAATTTATGATTATTATGTTGGATTTGATCGTTTGTTTTTAATATAATTATATTTTTTACTAGGAAATTGTGCATTTCTTGTGGATAATTAATTATAAAATAACACAACCACATTTCCATTGACATATTTATAGTGTATTATTGAAAAAAAAAGTCTAACAATTTTTCTTGAAACCCACAACATCCGCGACTCTACACGTCTAGCTATTTGTTAAAAAAAATAGAATTAACAGAGATTGTGGTAATATTGGAATTGCAAAAAAGATTTTGGACCACCGCTAAATCTGTTGGATTGGTATAGGTTTGACTTTATTTTATTATATATTTAATCAGACAGTTTTGTGAATCTGCGGCATAGTTTTGTTTTTATGTTAAGAAAATTTTGTATACTAATCATTGTCAACACTCTTGATTGTTCAATTTTAAAAAACGCTGTGTATATTTTTTCATTTTTGTAACTTCCTATGTTTTCAACTTTAATTGTTAAAAGATATGTTTTCCTATAACTTATTGAATTTTTTATTTTAGTCCCAACGATTTTGAATATTCATTCTTCGTCTCCTATTTTCTAGCGTTTCTCCAATTGATATCTCATTTTTGTCTAGAAAATATATATATATGATCCTTTTTTTTCTATTTTGCTTGGTCTCATTCTATATGATTTTCTGATATTTTGGTATTTTTTCATGTAATATATTATGTTGGGATATGATTTAGTTTTGATGATTTTCCAAAACATGTAATAGGTTTGAAAGAAGTCAGGATGGTATCCTTTGTTTCAGGTCAGGCTAGATTAGCTTTCAGTAAAGTAGGTTGTTCAGTTGAGGGGGAACTCTGCAACACAGCCTGAGAATATCAAGTGACACCAAGAAGAACTGACTGAAGCCATGCCAGAAACCTGAACCAGAAGAGAAGCCTGAAGGATGTCCCACTGAGTGTAAACAGGGCTGATCTAAGCTAAGTCAGGTGGACCACTCAGTGAAGAGCATGATCAGGAGGATCAGTGCTGCACCAAGTAGGCCCTGAAGGAGTCGGGCTGCTGTGGTCAGGGAAGTTTGTCATTCAGCCTTATGACAAACTTCTTGGAGTGATCTTCAAACAGTCTCTGAAGGACAACTACACTGAAGAAGTTCAGTCCACTGAAGATCATCAGTCAGTGAAGGAGGAAGCTACCTAAAGTCAGTGGGTTTTGGTCAACCCACTGAGTCAAAGATCCGTTGAATCCAGCCCACGTGGACCAATCAGCACAAGGCAGCAACTCTGACACTGACAAGGCCGCATTCTAAGAAAAGTGGTTGAAACCATTAATTGTATGGATTCAAATGTAATTTCATCCAACGGTTACATTTGAATCCACACTATAAATACAAGCTCATAGCTTCGGTTTAATGTGTGTAAAAAGAAAAACAAACACCTACAAGCTGTGAGGGTATGTGAGTTGTTAGGGAGTCATAAGGAAGTGTCTCACACCCACAACACTGATCATTAAGTTATCACATATATTCATTGAGTGTCAAGCTTGTAACTCATAGCTTAGAGAGGTTTTCCTAATCTTAGCTTTAGGCTAACACATTGTAAAGGAAAACCTCACCTAGTTGGAGAAACCAAACTGAAACCAAAACCCTCTAGTTAGGTTTGTTGGTGGAAGTTAGTGAGGAGAGGCAGCCCAGGGAGTGGCGTGAGTCCAGTTGTAAGTGCACCTTGGCACGTTAAAAACAAGAATCCCTTTAGTGGATTTCCTGTTAAATCAGGCCGTGGATGTAGGAGCTTGAGTCTCTGAACCACGTTAAACTGAGCGTTCGTTTCTAAAAGTATTTACTAAAGTGTTGTGAAAATCTGCTCACTGAGAGCATTGTTTAAAAGGAAACTTTGGTTAAGCTTTCAGGTCAGGGAGAATCCTCTCACTGACCAGTTCAGGCAACGCACTCGAGAGTTCAGCATCTCGAGTCACCGTCCTGCTAAGATCATGAGCCTCCAAGTCTCACTGACTTGGTAGTTCAGCCTCTTAGCAGAGCGGTGACTTGAAGTGAAACCTCTCGAGTCACTGCCTTGTTACGAGACTGAGCTTGCAAGTCAGTTGCACTGACTTGAGTGCTCTGACTCGTAGCAATGCAGTGACTTGAATATTTCTCACTCTTGCTGAACTCCCTGAGGAAAGGTTTAAAAAAAAAATTTGCCCCTGAATTCCCATTTTTGCCCTTCGAAAACGGGACCATCATATTCTATTTTTGGATAAAATAGGACGTTATTTTAATAAATTTGCTCTTCCCCTGTAAAAGTTAGTTATTGATCCATTAACTAATTGAATGTTCGATTTAATCCCACCTATTTTGATTCTTTTAATTTGGTCCACCGTCTTCTAGCAATTTTACAATTGTAGTCTTATTTTTCCTGCAAATTTTCTAGCAATTTTGAATATATATTTGATTCGTTTACGCTACTTAGGAATATACTCCTCTATTGTGTCAAATTTAATTAGCATGTCACGATCATATTTTTTCCACCATGATGTTACCTGTAGTTGTTATGAGTGTTACCTTGCGAGGTACAACCCTCCCAGTATAAGTGAATAAATCGAGCTAAGATATTTTTCAAAACCTATTTAGTTAGATAGGTTAGATTTGGTCAAAAATAGGTCAAAAAATATATACCAATGATCAGTATTTTTTATTAAACCAACCCCAAAAATACCAGCATACACTAATTAACGTCATTACAAAATTTTAAAATTAATAGTAATGGAAATCTACAATCCTAATAATATACAATCCCTCCCAGCTTCTGCAGGAGTGACTTCTACATCTTCACAGATAACTTTCGTACGATCGCCACGTCGAAGAGAAACATTACAAACAAAAAGGAAAACGACTGCACCCTACTTCATCAGTCTCGTATGTAGCTCCCACGAAACCCAATCTAAAAAGTAAATCGTCCAACATTTTCTTAAAATCAACGATAAGAACAATTGTGTCCATTTGAATAATACCTATTATAGAATAACACAATTCAACTCAAGTCAACACTAATAAAAAAATATATGCATTCAGTTTTTAAAAATAAAAAATAACACAATTGGAGCACAATTTTGACCTCCAACTAAAATAGACAAAATTCATTGTAGAGAACCTACTAAGCCAACATTTATATAGATTTTTCAAGTAATAAGGTAAAGAAAGTAAGAATTCAAAGGAAAAAAAATACCAAAAATTCTAGACAAAAATCAGCCATAATTGTTTTTAAATCAAAGTAATTGGTCACATGCTATTGAAAGACAATTTTTACGGGATTAAACTAAAATTCTCGACGGGAATGAGATCAAAATTAGACAAATCGTAAAAGTTATGGAGTAGTATCAAATATGTAAGAAATTTTGGGTAAAAAATTGGATATTCGACAAATTATAGGACCAAATTTTGATATTCTCCAATAATGATATGTATGATGACATGACATATTTATGTACTTATGTTGTAAATATTTCTATGTATTACTTATAGAGTGTAGGTTGACATTTATTGACAAAATAATGTGGATTTGATTTGGTTTTAAATCACCATTAGGAGTAAATCAGCTAGCATGCATGGAGTTTGACACATATTTTACTTGCAAACAAAATAAAATCTACTTGGTAATTGAATATAATTTTTTATATAGATTGCTAAAATGTGGCATTTTTTTTGCTAGAGAAGCAATATAATAATAAAAGGATTATTATTACTAAAGTTCAATTCTTTTTTAGTGAGTGTTCGGGAATGCTAAATCATCGTTTGATCTTGAAAGAATGCGTGTCAATATAGTTGTTCTAATTAATATTGACCATAAGTTCAGTTTGTGCAGTGTCTCAAAATCTAATTTTTTTTTTCGAGAAAATATAAAAGTGGTCCTATAACTTTGTCCGAGACCAGATTTAGTCATTTATCTTCTTCATTTCTCAATTATGGTCCTTTTGTAATCAGAGAAGGTTCTTTCCGGTGGATTTATTTTTAAAAACACCTGAAAATACTCATGTGTTTTGGCTTTTGTGCCCGCGTGATTCTCTAAGTCAATATATAAGGTTCACTTCACACTTCATTTGGATTAAAATGACTGAAATCAGGATTTCTCCCTATTAACATAAACCTAATTTAATCGAAATGGATTGAGGCGTGAATCTAATTAATTAACTTGGAATACCACATAAGCGGTACAGCTGGAGCACATATGAATTTGGGGTGATTTTTTTTTTTTAATCTCTGTCAATGACCTTTTCTGATAGCGAAAGGACCATAATTTTAGAAATTAAGAAGATAAAGGACCTAATATGGACAAAGTTACATGACCGTATGATATTTTCTCTCCTTTTTCCTCTATTATAGAAAACCTTGATCATTCCAGGTTTCGACTCTTATATGCTTTTCAAGATCTACAAGTATGTTACAATACCTTTATTTTAAATCAAAATGACGTTTTTATTTTATTTTATTTGGTTGAATGGAATAGTGATTGTTTCAGTTTACATTGTGTGGATAGTAGTCGAGTTATAATGGAAGTATATGTACAAATATGTAATAATTTTGCTCCATATTCTTTTTAGGTCCTTTTTTCTTGCAAATTTGTAAACATTGGCAGAAATAAAAAATAAATAACTGAAGATACAATTATATTAGACAAAAATTGCAACTTATGCATTCTTTTGGGACTTACCTGTAATTATTTATGGGACCAAATTTGAAAAAAAACTACGGGACATGAAATATCGAAAAAAGCAATTGTTGCAAACCGATTGTTCTCATAGGACCAAAAACTTGAATTTTTCGGTCTTTTGTGTATATCTGTCTCTATTTTTATATTTGTGCATTTCTATTTTTTAATTCACGTGATGTGGTTTAAGTTGAGTGTCGTCTATACATTGTTCATAATTTTTTTTATATGATATCTGTTGATGGGCGAGCAGAATCAGCAATTGGGCGACCAGGATTAGCACAAAGCACTTAAAGATTAAGGCAAAATTGACTCAAGATACACCTAAGATATCTGGCGAGCAGAACCTGCATGCTACACCAAGGCAAATGGGCGAACAAAATCAGATTAAGAGCCACATGACGAACTCAGTTAGCATCCCGCCGACCAGATCCGACCACAAAACCAAAACAACAACTAAGTGAGACAAGAGACCAACAAAATCAGACTAAAGACTCCTCCAGGACAAGTCCAATATGTCGAGCACATTAAGATAGTGTTCTTATTTTGCAACTAGTGTTCTTATTTTGCAAGATTACTTAGTATTCTAATTTTATAAACCCATTAAGATAGTTTCCTAAATTTTTAAGCCCGAAAAGATAGTGTTCTAATTTTGCAAACACCCATAAGATAATGTCCTAAAAAATTATTAAAATTATAAGTAATGACTTATTATATACATATCAATTCGTAGTTCTGACAATATTGGTGATAAATTAAAAATATAATTAACCTCAATATAGTATTATATATTTTAATCATAAAATATAACTATTGAGAGTATGTTGTAGAATTAAATTGTTTCATATATGAGCCATTTTATAATTATTTTTAGATACACTTTAATTTAACCAGTTGGTGTTCTTTAAATAAACAATTAATACACTTTGTTACCATTAACTAAATTTGTTATAAGGAAATTTTTTATTTATTTTAGGACACTACCTTATGAGTGTTTGTAAAATTACATTTACGGACTTGCAAAATTGAGTCAATATCTTTACGAACTTGCAAAATTAGGATCTTTACAAACTTTCAAAACTAGGACACTATCTTTTAATTTTGACCAATTTAGTCCAAATTGTATATAATACGACCAATTAGGCATATCATAATCGGATTTTCTTTATCCCACGTTTTATAAAATTTTACGTAAATTTCATTTAACCAGAAGATGTGGTGATAAGTAGCAACTTCTACAATTAAAAGATAGTGTACTTGAAAATAGTTTTCACATATTAAAAAGTTTATTTGAAATAAAACCAAATGGTTCTATAATGTCTAATAGATTAATTAATTATGGTTTTGATTATACAAGAAAATAACAACTAGAGATCGAGTCAACTCTCTCAACTCTTCCCTGAAGCGGTTGTTATAAGAATATTTCTCTGTTTATTGGTTAATTTCTACATATTTTTGTGGCTCTGTGATTAGGTACTTATGTTGATAAAGAATATGAGGTGGTGAAATTGCTGAATTTTCAGATTGGATATTGAAAGTTGGGGATGGCAAGCTCGGTCGCAGTAGTGATGGTTTTGCGGATATTAAGATTCCACTTGAAAATCTCATCTTGATTCTATTATGGCTATCATTTGAGGTATATATCTGTCTGTCGAGAACAATCTATGTACGCATAAATATATAGAGCAATTCATGTACACACACATCGAGATGTAGATTGTATCATTGAGAAGATCATCTCCATTATTCTTGGGGAAACAAAGATTTATTTGAGCTACGAAAGTGTTTGTAATTTGGAGTTTCAGTGGATTTTTTAAACTCTGTCAAGTGTTGTGGTATGCCTAGCCATAGATTGGTATTGAAAGATAGTGTTCCTATTGTTCTCTTGAGGAATATTGATAAAAAAATTGGGTTGTGTAATGAGACGAGATTAATTGTTACTAGACTGGGAAACCACGTGGTTGAAGCTGAGATAATTTCTGGGAAAAATATTGAAAAGAAGGTCTTCATCCCAAGAATAACTTTGAGCAATTCAAATGCAACCATGCCTGTAAAATTTACGAGGAGACAATTTCCTATATTGTTGTTTTTTGCTAGACTATTAATAAAAGTCAGGGTCAATCTCTTCCGACCGTTGGACTATACATGTCAAAGTCAGTTTTCACGCACGGGCAGCTGTATGTTGCAGTATCAAGTGTTAGGAGTAAAGGTGGTTTGAAAATTATTTGTCTTGACTCCGAAAGAAAGCTTTCAAAGTACACAACGAATGTTGTTTATAAAGAGATTTTTAGAAATTTATGATTATTATGTTGGATTTGATCGTTTGTTTTTAATATAATTATATTTTTTACTAGGAAATTGTGCATTTCTTGTGGATAATTAATTATAAAATAACACAACCACATTTCCATTGACATATTTATAGTGTATTATTGAAAAAAAAAGTCTAACAATTTTTCTTGAAACCCACAACATCCGCGACTCTACACGTCTAGCTATTTGTTAAAAAAAATAGAATTAACAGAGATTGTGGTAATATTGGAATTGCAAAAAAGATTTTGGACCACCGCTAAATCTGTTGGATTGGTATAGGTTTGACTTTATTTTATTATATATTTAATCAGACAGTTTTGTGAATCTGCGGCATAGTTTTGTTTTTATGTTAAGAAAATTTTGTATACTAATCATTGTCAACACTCTTGATTGTTCAATTTTAAAAAACGCTGTGTATATTTTTTCATTTTTGTAACTTCCTATGTTTTCAACTTTAATTGTTAAAAGATATGTTTTCCTATAACTTATTGAATTTTTTATTTTAGTCCCAACGATTTTGAATATTCATTCTTCGTCTCCTATTTTCTAGCGTTTCTCCAATTGATATCTCATTTTTGTCTAGAAAATATATATATATGATCCTTTTTTTTCTATTTTGCTTGGTCTCATTCTATATGATTTTCTGATATTTTGGTATTTTTTCATGTAATATATTATGTTGGGATATGATTTAGTTTTGATGATTTTCCAAAACATGTAATAGGTTTGAAAGAAGTCAGGATGGTATCCTTTGTTTCAGGTCAGGCTAGATTAGCTTTCAGTAAAGTAGGTTGTTCAGTTGAGGGGGAACTCTGCAACACAGCCTGAGAATATCAAGTGACACCAAGAAGAACTGACTGAAGCCATGCCAGAAACCTGAACCAGAAGAGAAGCCTGAAGGATGTCCCACTGAGTGTAAACAGGGCTGATCTAAGCTAAGTCAGGTGGACCACTCAGTGAAGAGCATGATCAGGAGGATCAGTGCTGCACCAAGTAGGCCCTGAAGGAGTCGGGCTGCTGTGGTCAGGGAAGTTTGTCATTCAGCCTTATGACAAACTTCTTGGAGTGATCTTCAAACAGTCTCTGAAGGACAACTACACTGAAGAAGTTCAGTCCACTGAAGATCATCAGTCAGTGAAGGAGGAAGCTACCTAAAGTCAGTGGGTTTTGGTCAACCCACTGAGTCAAAGATCCGTTGAATCCAGCCCACGTGGACCAATCAGCACAAGGCAGCAACTCTGACACTGACAAGGCCGCATTCTAAGAAAAGTGGTTGAAACCATTAATTGTATGGATTCAAATGTAATTTCATCCAACGGTTACATTTGAATCCACACTATAAATACAAGCTCATAGCTTCGGTTTAATGTGTGTAAAAAGAAAAACAAACACCTACAAGCTGTGAGGGTATGTGAGTTGTTAGGGAGTCATAAGGAAGTGTCTCACACCCACAACACTGATCATTAAGTTATCACATATATTCATTGAGTGTCAAGCTTGTAACTCATAGCTTAGAGAGGTTTTCCTAATCTTAGCTTTAGGCTAACACATTGTAAAGGAAAACCTCACCTAGTTGGAGAAACCAAACTGAAACCAAAACCCTCTAGTTAGGTTTGTTGGTGGAAGTTAGTGAGGAGAGGCAGCCCAGGGAGTGGCGTGAGTCCAGTTGTAAGTGCACCTTGGCACGTTAAAAACAAGAATCCCTTTAGTGGATTTCCTGTTAAATCAGGCCGTGGATGTAGGAGCTTGAGTCTCTGAACCACGTTAAACTGAGCGTTCGTTTCTAAAAGTATTTACTAAAGTGTTGTGAAAATCTGCTCACTGAGAGCATTGTTTAAAAGGAAACTTTGGTTAAGCTTTCAGGTCAGGGAGAATCCTCTCACTGACCAGTTCAGGCAACGCACTCGAGAGTTCAGCATCTCGAGTCACCGTCCTGCTAAGATCATGAGCCTCCAAGTCTCACTGACTTGGTAGTTCAGCCTCTTAGCAGAGCGGTGACTTGAAGTGAAACCTCTCGAGTCACTGCCTTGTTACGAGACTGAGCTTGCAAGTCAGTTGCACTGACTTGAGTGCTCTGACTCGTAGCAATGCAGTGACTTGAATATTTCTCACTCTTGCTGAACTCCCTGAGGAAAGGTTTAAAAAAAAAATTTGCCCCTGAATTCCCATTTTTGCCCTTCGAAAACGGGACCATCATATTCTATTTTTGGATAAAATAGGACGTTATTTTAATAAATTTGCTCTTCCCCTGTAAAAGTTAGTTATTGATCCATTAACTAATTGAATGTTCGATTTAATCCCACCTATTTTGATTCTTTTAATTTGGTCCACCGTCTTCTAGCAATTTTACAATTGTAGTCTTATTTTTCCTGCAAATTTTCTAGCAATTTTGAATATATATTTGATTCGTTTACGCTACTTAGGAATATACTCCTCTATTGTGTCAAATTTAATTAGCATGTCACGATCATATTTTTTCCACCATGATGTTACCTGTAGTTGTTATGAGTGTTACCTTGCGAGGTACAACCCTCCCAGTATAAGTGAATAAATCGAGCTAAGATATTTTTCAAAACCTATTTAGTTAGATAGGTTAGATTTGGTCAAAAATAGGTCAAAAAATATATACCAATGATCAGTATTTTTTATTAAACCAACCCCAAAAATACCAGCATACACTAATTAACGTCATTACAAAATTTTAAAATTAATAGTAATGGAAATCTACAATCCTAATAATATACAATCCCTCCCAGCTTCTGCAGGAGTGACTTCTACATCTTCACAGATAACTTTCGTACGATCGCCACGTCGAAGAGAAACATTACAAACAAAAAGGAAAACGACTGCACCCTACTTCATCAGTCTCGTATGTAGCTCCCACGAAACCCAATCTAAAAAGTAAATCGTCCAACATTTTCTTAAAATCAACGATAAGAACAATTGTGTCCATTTGAATAATACCTATTATAGAATAACACAATTCAACTCAAGTCAACACTAATAAAAAAATATATGCATTCAGTTTTTAAAAATAAAAAATAACACAATTGGAGCACAATTTTGACCTCCAACTAAAATAGACAAAATTCATTGTAGAGAACCTACTAAGCCAACATTTATATAGATTTTTCAAGTAATAAGGTAAAGAAAGTAAGAATTCAAAGGAAAAAAAATACCAAAAATTCTAGACAAAAATCAGCCATAATTGTTTTTAAATCAAAGTAATTGGTCACATGCTATTGAAAGACAATTTTTACGGGATTAAACTAAAATTCTCGACGGGAATGAGATCAAAATTAGACAAATCGTAAAAGTTATGGAGTAGTATCAAATATGTAAGAAATTTTGGGTAAAAAATTGGATATTCGACAAATTATAGGACCAAATTTTGATATTCTCCAATAATGATATGTATGATGACATGACATATTTATGTACTTATGTTGTAAATATTTCTATGTATTACTTATAGAGTGTAGGTTGACATTTATTGACAAAATAATGTGGATTTGATTTGGTTTTAAATCACCATTAGGAGTAAATCAGCTAGCATGCATGGAGTTTGACACATATTTTACTTGCAAACAAAATAAAATCTACTTGGTAATTGAATATAATTTTTTATATAGATTGCTAAAATGTGGCATTTTTTTTGCTAGAGAAGCAATATAATAATAAAAGGATTATTATTACTAAAGTTCAATTCTTTTTTAGTGAGTGTTCGGGAATGCTAAATCATCGTTTGATCTTGAAAGAATGCGTGTCAATATAGTTGTTCTAATTAATATTGACCATAAGTTCAGTTTGTGCAGTGTCTCAAAATCTAATTTTTTTTTTCGAGAAAATATAAAAGTGGTCCTATAACTTTGTCCGAGACCAGATTTAGTCATTTATCTTCTTCATTTCTCAATTATGGTCCTTTTGTAATCAGAGAAGGTTCTTTCCGGTGGATTTATTTTTAAAAACACCTGAAAATACTCATGTGTTTTGGCTTTTGTGCCCGCGTGATTCTCTAAGTCAATATATAAGGTTCACTTCACACTTCATTTGGATTAAAATGACTGAAATCAGGATTTCTCCCTATTAACATAAACCTAATTTAATCGAAATGGATTGAGGCGTGAATCTAATTAATTAACTTGGAATACCACATAAGCGGTACAGCTGGAGCACATATGAATTTGGGGTGATTTTTTTTTTTTTAATCTCTGTCAATGACCTTTTCTGATAGCGAAAGGACCATAATTTTAGAAATTAAGAAGATAAAGGACCTAATATGGACAAAGTTACATGACCGTATGATATTTTCTCTCCTTTTTCCTCTATTATAGAAAACCTTGATCATTCCAGGTTTCGACTCTTATATGCTTTTCAAGATCTACAAGTATGTTACAATACCTTTATTTTAAATCAAAATGACGTTTTTATTTTATTTTATTTGGTTGAATGGAATAGTGATTGTTTCAGTTTACATTGTGTGGATAGTAGTCGAGTTATAATGGAAGTATATGTACAAATATGTAATAATTTTGCTCCATATTCTTTTTAGGTCCTTTTTTCTTGCAAATTTGTAAACATTGGCAGAAATAAAAAATAAATAACTGAAGATACAATTATATTAGACAAAAATTGCAACTTATGCATTCTTTTGGGACTTACCTGTAATTATTTATGGGACCAAATTTGAAAAAAAACTACGGGACATGAAATATCGAAAAAAGCAATTGTTGCAAACCGATTGTTCTCATAGGACCAAAAACTTGAATTTTTCGGTCTTTTGTGTATATCTGTCTCTATTTTTATATTTGTGCATTTCTATTTTTTAATTCACGTGATGTGGTTTAAGTTGAGTGTCGTCTATACATTGTTCATAATTTTTTTTATATGATATCTGTTGATGGGCGAGCAGAATCAGCAATTGGGCGACCAGGATTAGCACAAAGCACTTAAAGATTAAGGCAAAATTGACTCAAAATACACCTAAGATATCTGGCGAGCAGAACCTGCATGCTACACCAAGGCAAATGGGCGAACAAAATCAGATTAAGAGCCACATGACGAACTCAGTTAGCATCCCGCCGACCAGATCCGACCACAAAACCAAAACAACAACTAAGTGAGACAAGAGACCAACAAAATCAGACTAAAGACTCCTCCAGGACAAGTCCAATATGTCGAGCAGTTCTTGACTGCGAGCAAGTCCAACAAGATAAGGATAGAATTTAGTTTAGATAAGGTCAACTTAGTCAAAGGCCAGGTGTCGTGCATGCAGGCCTGGTAGGCCAAAAGTCACGACACCTCTGTTGGGAAAATATAGGGGTGCCCGGAATCTATTTGGGATGAATTTTAAATACGAATTTAAATACAATTATTACTATCATGAATTAATCCTAATTAATTCAAATAATAATTCCAACAACTAATTATCATCATGCATGCTAAATTAATTTCACATATTAACTATGGCGGAATAAACAAGTAAATATGTGATTAACGTACCTCTTGTAGAACTTGGCCTTTGAATAAAATGGGACTCTCGTACACGCTTTATCAACCCAAAAACCTTCTCAAGTATTTCCCTTTCGCCTTACTTGATCGCCGGTGGGAGACGCTTTCAAGCAATTTAATAAACTAAGGAAAAAGAAAAATATCTATGCTTCTTGATTTTTCCAACACATGGAATTATGTACGTTGAGATGAAATAATCATCTCCTATTTATAAAGGGGGGTGACCGAAATTCGTAGAGATTTTATGGGCAAGGAGAAAATCTTTTCTTAATCTCTAAGAAATCTTGAATATATCTCATATATTCTTTTCTCCATAATAAAATATTCCACAAAAATCTCACTCCCTTAAATAAATATGAAACTTTCGAAATTTACATGGAGAAAATCCAAGATTTGGATCTTCTTGAATATATGAGATATTCTTGTATTCTTAGAATACATATCTTGCATAATATCTTTCCAAGAAAATCAACAAAATCTTTTTCCTCCTTATCATGTATTTTTCGAAAATTAAAGGAAAAAATCAGCATATTATTTTCTTTTTATTTTAATCACCTTATCATTATTGGGCTACTTAATTGGGCTACTTGAGGGGCCTTAAGGAGAATTAAGATTGGACCTCCTAATGGACTTCTGAATTTCAATATTGAGCCCCAATATAATTCAGCCCATTAATATTAATTATTACCACTAATAAATTAATATTGCACTATCCATCTTAATCCATATTACGATAATATGGGCTCCCGGTTATTATTTACCGCGTTTAAGATCATCAAGTCCATTAATGAATTGAGCTTCTGAATAGCTCTAAATTAATTAATATATTTCACCTTGGAGTAAAGACAGCTCAACATTATTATTCGTACCGAAGAAACTAATTCTTCACTTGCAAGATTTGGTACAATAAAACTTCTGAGCCCACCAAGGGGACTAATCACACGAGCCGTACTCGCACGCGTTTCTCCGTATTAAATCTTAGCAACCGTCGTATGATTAATATTACTGCCCAAGACACAAAGTTCGAAGTCACAATGATTCTCACCCAACATGAATCAAAGCAGTAACTACTAAGCACACACGGTCCTATTTAAGTGACGGAGATTAAGAAATCAACAACCACTGAGGTCTAATTCTTCACCTTTCAGAACAGAAGAATTTCTCCTCGCTGTAGGACCTCTTCAACACATACTAAATGTGCTAGTGCAATCTCTTGGTCAAGACAGACCAATCTGAGCCTTACACATCGACCTTTCACGGCGGATTGTTCAATTCCACCTGGGTCGTGAATTGTACGTTTAGTTACAAGTAAACTGTTAATGTTGTCTTCCGTGATCGGGTATCACCACATTAACTACAATGTAACATGTACTATATATTGAACGGTTTGCAATAGAAATTCAACATTCAATTATATCTAAAGCAAATGTGATAAAAGAATTATTCTCATAAATCGAGTGTTTGATACACGAGTTATACAAAGTAAAAGCATACTTTCACGTATAACTCCAACAACCTCCTGCTAGGCAAATGTCTATAAATACTTAGATTTTTTCAGCTAGTAAAACAAGCACAAATTATTATATACGTCCAAACTTCATTTACGAATCTAAAGCAGCTCGATTAACTTACAATCGAACTTAAACACGTAAGCTTTCAAACGTTTCTAACCCATCTAAACCCGAAAATTCGTATTCACTAATTACGTTAGTGATCAATCACACGTAATTGTTTGATGATCGATTAACCACCAAAAACAGCCATTAATCTTCGAAATTAGAACTGATCATCAACAAATTGGCGCTAGAAGAAGGGTTCGAACCTTCGAATCATTGAAGACACGAAGGTTAACCCAAAATTGAAGAACAAGTTTGAGTTTTTGAAGGAAAAATTCAAGAACAATACCTGATACCTCATGTGAACATGCCTCAGTCACGAGAGACACAACGTTCACAACATATAACAAGGGATTCACACTCCCGGATGTCCCAGGCTGGTGGGCGAGCAGGGGCGAGCAAAAATGACCAAGAGAATCAGACCAATGTTGCTCGTCAGTTAATACCACCGGAGTTGGTCGCCTTTGCTCGTAACCCCGACGAATTGGCACGCACAATTGCCATGCTCCAGACTTTATAAAGACAACAAGCACAACCTGGCCCTTCTTATGTGCGAGCAAGGCGTAGCCCCACAAAGACTCGTGAACATGAGAAGGCTAGGGGGGATCATTTAAATGAAGCAGATAGTGCCCAAGCTCGTAAGGCCAAAGGCAAAGAAAAACAACACGTTGAGGCCGCCAGTCAAGGAGGTTCGACTCAGAATCCGGTCATGGCAGTGAGTCAGGACACACGCCAAAGTTCTCTAGAAAGATTGGGTCGTCGTGGCCGGGGAATCATGGAAGTTCATCCCACTACAGGAGCAGCTCGCCCAGCTGTAGTGTCTGCTCGCCAGTCAGTCCATGACAGGCTGACTAGATCAGCTTTTGGTCGCCTTGGCCCAAACGCAGAGCCCAATCCTAGGAGGCCAATCCAGGGGGTTCCCGCTCCCAATGAGGCACTGGAGAGAACAGACGGTTGCGCGCCTCTGCTCGCCGTACATCCTCAGAGTCAGGGGGGATCCTTTGAAGAGCTCGCCTCCATGAGAAAGGTCATAGAGAGCATGCAGGGCCAGCTCGATCAACAGAGAGGATATGGAAACACAACTCTTCCAGTCTCACCTCTATCTTTGGTGATTCTGAAAGCCCCGATTCAGCAAAAGATTCAGTTTCCAGCGAGTATCCAATATGAGGGCACGGCGGACCCCCGGGTGCATCTGATGAAGTATACCAATTATATGGTATCAATGGGGGCAAGTGTCGCAACACAATGTCGCAACTTTCCTTTAACTCTGGGAGATCGTGTCCATAAATGGTTTTCAGCTTTGCCACCAGCTTCAATTCATTCGTTTGCCCAGCTGGGCAAAGAGTTCTTGTCCCATTTCTCTATGGTCGGGTCTTATCTATCCCAAAGACATCGGTTATCCGACTTGAAACAAACTGACGACGAGTCGGACAGATCGTACTTGGAAAGATTCGACAAGGTCCTGTTAGAAGGGGAGTCTGTCAGTGAAGACACCAAGATTGTGGCCGTCCTAGCTGGGCTCAAGAAAGGCACTGGACTCTGGAAAGATGTACACCTTAGATGCCCGAAGACTTATGCTGAATTTCGGGATCGGGCAGGCGTCTTTGTCTCCATGCATGAAGCCCTGCAAAAGGACATGGGAGACAAAGGAGAGCAGATAGAGGGTGCGAAGAAGCCTGGAACTGGTTATCAAGCTCCCAAGAACATAAAAGCATTTACTGAAGGAACGGAGCTGAAGGACAAATTGAACCACATTCTTACCGTATCAATCGATACAGTCTACAATAATGTCTGGGACAAAGAATTGCTCACACCACCCCGTAAGATACGTCAAGATATAAAGAAAGTTGAACCAGAATAAGTATTGTGCCTACCACCAGAGTGTGGGACACTTTACAAGCGAATGTAGTGACTTGCTGAAGCAGTTGTGGCATTTTTATGAAGAGGGAAAGTTATCCGAGTTCGTTAAAAGGTAGCCCGATAAAAGAAACAGAGACGAAGATTCTGATGAGGAAGACCAGGAACAGGCACCTCGTCAGAATCGAGCTGGGCGACCAGCTCAGGTGCCTGCCGGAGGGCCAGTTCCAGACATCCAGATGATGGAACCTGCAGGTCCCATAGGTGGTTATTCTGATGGACGACCACCAATTTCTAATCGAAAAAGAAAAGCAGAATTACGAGCGATCGGTCATGTACAAGAAATGGGGGTTATTCCACCTACCATTCAAACATCGGAATTAACTTTTACCGATAGAGACTTGGAAGGAGTACTGACCCCTTACAACGATTCGCTTGTGATATGTGCCAAGATCATGGAAACTAGGGTGCATAGACTGTTGGTGGATACTGGAGCCTACACTAATGTCCTTTTCAAAAAGACGCTTGACCAAATGGGAGATTATGCAGGCTACATCAAAGACACAAATCATCGTATTTTGGGATTCGGAAATGCTGTGACGATCCCACTGGGAATAGTAACTTTCGCTATGCAACTTGTGACGGTCAAAGAGCCCGAGAAAAATATCGCAAGAATGGTGGATTTCCTGGTCTTTGATCAAGAGTCAACTTACAACGGGTTCCTAGGTCGACCTTTCTTAAATGAATTCAGGGCCGCGTGTTCAACTTACCATTATTGCATAAAATTCCCAACAGCAAGTGGAGTTGGCACGGTAAAAGGAGACCAGAGAAAAGCTCGAGAATGCCTCCTACAGATTCAATCAAGACAAGAACAAGTATCTATGATGGAAGCGTCAACCAGTCAACTTGAGAATGAACCCTCAATTTTGGAAGACATTCTCGGGGCTCAGAATGATAAGATGGACATAGACGACCAGCCCTCGCCCATGGGAGAGCAGATGCTGCAAGGCGGCAAGCAGACCTTGCCAGAAATAATGTTACCCCCCGTAACTGACGGTATACGTCCGAGTAATAACCAGGAGAGCCTGATTATGGTGACCAAACCCAACCCAGAACCCGCGGAAGATTTTGACCCCCGGTTAGGTGCTGAACCCATGAACATCGGGGATGAGCTAAGTCCAGAAGGACCAATAGTTGACCCTCGATGGAAGGGGCAAAAGCGACGGGCAACTCCGGTCGAAGAATTGGAGGCCATCAAAATTGATCCCAAACAAGATGACCTTGAACTTTACATCGGGTCCGAACTCCCCGAGCCTTACAGAACCCGCATGACGGACTTCCTGAAGGCTAACTTAGACGTCTTAGCATGGTCCCATGCTGACATGGTGGGAATTGACCCAAAGGATGCCTGTTACAGGTTGAATATCAACCCAGTCCGAAAACCTGTCCACCAGAAACGGCGAAAATATGGACCAGACAAGTATCAAGCTTTAAACGAAGAGGTCAAAAAGTTACTGGACAACGACTTGATTAAACAGGCGTTGTGTCCACAATGGGTAGCAAATCCTGTCTTGGTACGGAAGCCGAACGGAACCTAGAGGCTATGCATAGATTTTACAGATCTAAATGCAGCATGCCCAAAGGACAACTTTCCGCTCCCGCACATCGATCAACTGGTGGACAGTACTGCCGGGCACGAAATGCTCACATTCATGGATGCCTTTGCTGGTTACCACCAGATTCCAATGCACCCAGATGACCAAGAAAATACGGCCTTCTATACTAACAAAAATATGCTATGCTGGAAGAGGATGTCGTTTGGTCTAATCAATGCTGGAGCAACCTACCAGAGGCTGGTCAACAAGATGTTCGATGAACATATTGGGGAAACGGTGGAAGTGAATGTCGACGACATAGTCGTTAAAAGTACACAGAAGGAAGATCACCTCCATCATCTTTCCCAGGTGTTCAACATACTCCGGAGGTACAATATGAAGTTAAATCCAAAGAAAAGTTGTTTTGGAGTACATTTCGGAAAGTTCTTGGGCCATCTGGTCAGTAAGCGAGGAATCGAAGCTAATCCAGCAAAGGTGAAAGCGATCGTTGACATGGAACCACCACGCTCGGTTAAGGAAGTGCAAAGGTTAACCGGTTGCTTAGCCGCTTTAAACAGGTTCATATCACGGTCGGGAGACAAGTGCCGTCCATTTTTTGAGGCCATAAAAAAGGGTAACTTTGCCTGGACGGAAAGCTGTCAGAAAGCCTTTGATCAACTGAAAGAATATCTTGGAGATGTAAAAATTCTATCAAAACCAATTCTCGGGAAAAAGTTATATTTATACCTGGCAGCGTCTGACACGGCCATAAGTTCGGTGTTAGTTCGAGCAGAAGGCAAGTTTCACCTGCCAATCTACTATGTCAGCCAGGCTTTGCATGATGCTGAGGTGAAATACTCACCAACCGAAAAGCTAGCATATGCTCTCGTCATGAGTGTCAGGAAGTTAAGACCATACTTTTTCGATCGTCAAGTCGAAGTATTGACAACTTTCCCACTCAAACAAATACTACACTGACCCGACACCGCTGGCCGTCTTTTGAAATGGTCCATAGAGATAAGCCAGTTTGGCGTGACATATGTACCTCGAACCGCGATTAATGGACAAGCGTTAGCCGACTTTATAGTCGAATTAACCTTCCCTCAAAATCCAACGAGAGGGCTGGATCACCCATGGCATCTTTATGTGGACGGTTCGTCAACAAATCTGGCCTCGGGGGCAGGGATAGTGCTCATCAGTCCCGACCGGCAAGTATTCACTTCAGCGGTCAGATTCGAGTTTATGGCCACCAACAATGAAGCTGAATATGAGGCCCTCATTGCAGGTCTCCACTTATCATTAGCTATCGGAGTAAGACGACTCCAGATTTTTGGAGATTCTCAACTCATTGTAAGCCAAGTACAAGGTGAATATGAGGCCAGAGACGAGCAAATGATCAAGTATCAACGAATAGTTGCTCACTTGGTATCTCTGCTAGACCAAGTATTTATCCAACAGATACCTCGAACGAGTGACACGCAAGCTGATGCCCTAGCAAGACTAGCAACAAGCGATGGGCCAGCAGATCTGACAGACATCATCATTACCAGAAAAGTCCAACCATCAACAATGGATTACGAAGTAAACCAAGTAGTTGAACAAAACAACGACGATGATTGGAGAACTCCTATAGCCAAATACTTGAAAAACGGGGAACTGCCAAGCAACTCGTTTGAAGCTGTAAGAATCACGAAACAAACAGCCAGATATACTCTGGTAGACGAACAACTTTACAAAAGAGGTTTTTCACTCCCACTACTCAAGTATTTGTCTAGGGGGCAAGGAAGGACAGTTCTTGAGGATGTACATTCTGGAGTTTGTGGAAGTCACACTGGGGGCAAGCTTTGGCCTACCAAACTGTAAGACAAGGTTATTATTGGCCAACCTTACAAAAAGATGCAATCCAGTTAGCCAAAACTTGCCACCAGTGTCAGATTTTTGCTCCAAGTATTCATGCCCCGGCCTAGGAGCTTGTATCGGTTTATAGTCCATGGCTCTCCCTTTCGTACTCGTCCCAGTCTATACGGCGAGCAACCGCGACTGGAGCTTGATGCTCGATCAATCTGGGCACAGGAAAGTCGATGTCCCTAAGATATGCCCAGGTTAATTCGTCGAGATTCACCGGCTGAAGTACCTCGACCTCTTCATCCTCGTCCTCATGGAGATCCAAGCTCGTTTCCTCCAAGAGCTGGCGAGCTGGATTTGCTCACTCCTCTCTTTCCCCGGAGGGACGAGCTCCAGAGTTAACGGAGCGTGCGACCAAAGCCGCCTCGGGATCGGACTCCAGGTTTACAATGGGAGGATTCTCTTCGACGGGCCGATTTCGGGGTTCCGGGGAGGGAAATATCCGGTCTCGGAATGCGACGACATCCAGTAAGTGAAGGTAAAAAAATTTTGAATGTTTACAGATTCCGGCGAGGGAGAACTCGGCGGTTTAGAACTTTCCACGGTGGAGTAGGGGTTTTTGTGGAATTAGAACACACACAACACAAGAAAAGAAGAAAGAAAAGAAGAAAGCAAAGGAGAAACTACCTCGAAGTCGTTTGAAGGTCGCCGGGAACTGGAAACGTACGCCGGAAGTTTGAAAGGGGAAGGAGGAGAGATTCGCGCTCAATAAACAGTGAAAATGACAAAAAAATCGCGAATTTTTTCTTTATATACCCTCTGGAAAAACGGGTTCCGGGCGAACAAGTTAAAGAATTGAAGGACTGAAGTGCAATTTTTGGGCGCGTGCAGCACCTGCCCGACAAAGCGGGAAGGCGCGTCGCCTCGAGATCACGTGCGCGTGGGCGGCAGCAATCATTCCGCCCACGTCACACCTCGAACCGTACCCAGGCCTTGGGATCCTAACCGTCACCAGCCCAAGTCTGCTCGACCAATGTTGTCCGCCCGTGAAAAGTTGCTCGCCCCCACGACATTCCTGCTCGCACCAATGACACTTAAAAGTTGCCAACCCAAAAAGTGCTCGTTCATCATCTTCACAATTTATTGATCGGCAAGGGGGCAATTGTTGATGGGCGAGCATAATCAGCAATTGGGCGATCAGGATTAGCACAAAGCACTTAAAGATTAAGGCAAAATTGACTCAAGATACACCTAAGATATCTGGCGAGCAGAACCTGCATGCTACACCAAGGCGAATGGGCGAACAAAATCAGATTAAGAGCCACATGACGAACTCAGTTAGCATCCCGCCGACCAGATCCGACCACAAAACCAAAACAACAACTAAGTGAGACAAGAGACCAACAAAATCAGACTAAAGACTCCTCCAGGACAAGTCCAATATGTCGAGCAGCTCTTGACTGCGAGCAAGTCCAACAAGATAAGGATAGAATTTAGTTTAGATAAGGTCAACTTAGTCAAAGGTCAGGTGTCGTGCATGCAGGCCTGGTAGGCCAAAAGTCACGACACCTCCTGCTAGGCAAATATCTATAAATACTTAGATTTTTTCAGCTAGTAAAACAAGCACAAATTAAACTTCATTTACGAATCTAAAGCAGCTCGATTAACTTACAATCGAACTTAAACACGTAAGCTTTCAAACGTTTCTAACCCATCTAAACCCGAAAATTCGTATTCACTAATTACGTTAGTGATCAATCACACGTAATTGTTTGATGATCGATTAACCACCAAAAACAGCCATTAATCTTCAAAATTAGAACTAATCATCAACAATATCAATTTGTAAGAATAGTATTCGAGTTACAATAGAGTATATGTACAAACATGAGAATAGTTTGGTCCACATTCATTTTTTGTCCTTAGTGTGTGTGTATATATATATTAGATAACAAAATCATGATATCAAACTTTTTGCAACTTTTTGGTCATTTTTTTTTTCAATTTTGTTCCATCCATTGATTTTGATAGTATTCACATACTAAAAAGTTTATTTAAAGATAGAACGAATAGACCTTATTTTTTTGTTTCTAAATCTTGCTTTTCTAAAATATATTGGTTATAAGGAAAATTTTGTTATTTTAGGATACTACCTTATGATTGTTTGTAAAAATAGGACACTATCTTTGCAGTCTTGCTAAATTGAGAAAATATATTTACGAACTTGCAAAAAAATAATTGTTTCTTGCTTATTTGAGTTAATTTAGTTATACATTATAAGGTATAATTTATTGTATACAATTCAATTCGTATTTCAGATAATATTGGTGATAGATTAGAAACATGATTAACCTTATCTTAGTATTACGTGTTTTAACATTAAAATATTAGTAATTTGGGTATGTTTTGTAATCAAATTATTTGATGTGTGAACCACTTTATAATTATTTTTAGATGTGCTTTACGAACTTGAAAAATTAGGACAACATCTTTACAAACTTGCAAAACTAGGACACTCTTTTTCATTTTGTCCAATTTAGGTTAACTTTTATAAAATATGGGTCAAATAGAGTCCGATTACGACAGGACAAAAAATGTTAATACATTTTTCAAGAATAAATAATTAATAATTACATAACCAAATTAATAAAAATATTTTTATATTATTTTTTTAAAGATAAATCTAACATTTTTTGTCGAAATCCGCGAAAGTCTCGGGGATCATACTAGTATATATATATATATATATATATATATATATATATATATATATATATTTACGATACTTGCACAATTTTCCAATAGAAATATAATTATTAAACACAAACGATTAAATCCAACTTAATAATCATAAAATTCTAAAAAATCTCCCTAAGAACAACAAACATTTTGTACATTTGAAGCTTCCATTCGGAGTCAAGACTCAGTATAGTCCAAGTGTTGAAAGATATTGACATTGACTTTTATTAATAGTCATTGCAAAACACAACAACATAAATTATTGCCTCCTCACAAATTTTAACTGACCGCACCATCTCAATTTCAACAACACTAACCTGTCCTTTCGAAGAAACACCACTACTAAGATCGCAATCAAAATGTACCAGAGATACACCAACCTCTTTCCTTTTTTTCCTCTCCTACCGGACATCATCGCATTCAACTCTCTCTAACACTGTGAATAGTGTGACGTCCCATTTGTCGAAATGTTACATAAACATTAAATTAATGTGCACAATAACTTAAAAAATAAAATACATAATATATATATCACTAAACAATAAAGAAAGAGGCACAACCAGCTCCCCCTTTCACCTGCCAAGATACACTTGAACAGACATATGATTTGAAACATTATAAAAATTAAAGAATCAAATTTGGAAATATATACATGAACCGCGATATTGAATGAAGTAAGTAACCATTTTTTTCAGAAACAAACTACACTACATTCTGAGGGCACCAACGACTCAAAAAATAATCGAGAATTAGTTGCAATTAAAAAATAAAAAAGGATAATATATATTCATATATATACATACATTTACAGGAAAAATAAGATGTTAATTGCAAGATCACTAGAACATAGTGGACCAAAATTAAAAAAATAGAATTGGTGTTATGAATGGTTGCATCAGGTAGTATTACTTCCGTTATTCATATACATTAATTCATTTCATTAAAAAATAGTGTACCATGCAAAATAATGTCAACATTCTAATGTAGTGTGAAATCATGGTTGCACGATTGGTATGTACTATTTTCCACTAACCTCATTGTTCAACACTATACATTCCACTAATCCGGATTTATTAAAACGGTCCTATCAAGAAGATGGTCTAATGTATGCGTGTGCAGTTCCAAATATTGTCATACATCTCATTGTGTATAGTACAATATGATGATATTTTTCAATATCCAATTTAAAAAATGTACTCTATAAGAATTATAAAAATAAATACCGAGTCAAACTTTACTAAAATACAAAAAATAAATAAATAGGAAAAATAGATTTACCCTAAAACCGCACCTAATACGATTGTATAAGGCAAATTTCGGAAAAAAAATGCACTTTTTTTTATAAAATTTATTTATAGAATACCGAAGCCTTTAATTTGATATTCTCCACAAATAACGCCGCACTCGTTGCAACTTTTATTCAAAAAATATTTTAGAAAGTCTGTCTTGCCAATAGGTACACCACTAAAATATCAATCTAAAAAAATTCAAATATATTATTCAAAGATGGTATAATCAGCTAAAAGAATAAAACCCAAAAAAAAAAAAAAAATTAATGAGAGAACAAAGATCTCCCGTAAGGCCGTAACTGATCACATCCACCGCAAATAACAATAACGTAAACAATCTACCCTTAAATTAGGGAATCCAACTAATAAAGAAATATCCATTAAAATCGCAACAAACATGAATATATTAGGAAGATTCGGATTTAATTATCTGCAAATATTATTTATTATAATTATGGAGGATCAAAGCTTTAAATTCGATAATCTCCAAAAAAAAACGACACATTGCTTTCAACTTTCACTCAACATACATTTTTAAAGGGGAATCCTGCCAATTGATACGGAAATTACATATCAATCTATTAAAAAATAATCATTACAAACTTTAATTAATTTTGAAAATTTAAATAAGGATTGTAAAAAATCGAGTCAAAGTTTACTAAAATAAAACAATAACTAAATTGGGGAATATATTTTATACAGAAATATCAAATAATACCGCACTAAATCAATACCCTTATATAGTGGAAGCAAAAAATGTTTATGTCTTCTCTTTGAGTGGAGGTGTGCAACTAATCTTGGCCATCGATTTAATATTTATTAGTTTCATCTTGACCGTTCAAAGTTTCCTATAAATATAGATCTTTCATCCTCATTTTTTCATTCGTATTCATCTTCGTCCTTGATATTTGACGGGTGTTATTTCTTTGTGCAGATTTTGTTCGTCTATTTCCATATCCATATCCATATCCATATATCCATATCCATATACCTTATATTTGTAAAACAAAAAATGTCTATGTGGCAATTCCCATGTATTCTCATTCATCAAGCGTTGGCTCCTCATTGAGTCAAGGTGTACATTCATCTTGGCCTTTGATTTTTCTACGTTTAATCATGTCCATTTATTGTTGGTCCATTTTTTCTATAAATTGGGACATGCCCTCTTTCTTTTTTATTCGTGTTCCTTTTCTTTTTCTTTGTTTTCTCTTATTCGCTGCATCGTATTTTCGTGATGCATAATCGCTCCAATTTTATTTCTAGTGGTTTCGTGGTGTCTTGCCTCGGCGTGCCGTTTGTTGTCGCTTATATCCTTGGTTCTGATTCGTCGATGGTGTAGTTTTTTATCGTGTATTTCATCGCGTGAGTGTGTTACGTTTGTTTTGCTTCAATATGGAATGTGCTTCTTCTCACGTCTCTCCCTTTTTTGTTTTTGTTTTATGCAAGTTGTGATTGCGATCGCTTTGGGCGAGATGATTCTTTTTGGATTTGTTCTTCGTTTGTAATATTGCTTAGTTAGGGATATTTGTCTACCGTGTTTGTGTAGTTTTTTTCTTCTTTTGTCAAGATATTGTAATACCGCATCCGTCGTGTGTGGATATTTTTTTTGTGAGCACATGAATTAGATTATACGTTGAAAGTACGTGGACGTGTGTAGGCGTTGAAATATCGACTGTGTAATGATAATTGCATATTAATGAATTATTATGTTCTTTTTCAAATAGTTATGGAAAATTAGAATTTCTTTCTATTTCATATATTGAAATTACCGTACGTATTCCTGGACCCGTATTAAAAAACTAGATAATTAACGACAATTACTGTATTAGATTTGGAGAAGTTTTATGCTCTATTACTCCTACCAAACCAAAATTTGGTAATCACAATGTAGGAGTATTGCCCGATGACCTCTACTAATTGATAGTTATTCATTAAATATTTTCCATTGCCACGCGACTATTACATGGTGTTATTATTAAATTACAAAATTGGTAAAACTTTTTGTTTATATGTTCATTAATCCTCCTAAATTTTGGTTAACGAAATTACATCTCAGTAATGAATTTGAAATAAATTCTTTGATTGAATTTTTTTTATTTTGATGTAATAATTAAAGTCATATTCTTAATTAGTTGTGAATTTATCTCTAAATTATTGGTTGTGAAATTTGTGCCATAAAAGATCATCTCATAAATGCAGTAAATGTATTGAATGTCATATTTGAAATATCTTTTAATTTATGGCCATTATTAATTAGTCAAATATTATAGAATCTAAAAATATAAATTATTCTGTATCTTAATTGTATATATAAATATTTAAATTATTAGTTTAATATATATGATATATATAGTAGATTTTCGAACCTCACATATATTATTGTGTAGTTTTTTGGACTTTATCACATACTATTAATATTTTTTTACTACATAAATTTATCACATATTGTGTTATTTTACAAATTTTGTTGTAATTTATGACGTCAACTATGCCTAAATTAGTTGCAATTATGTTTAACATTTCCTTGATCTAATTGTTATAAATGCCATAATTTGTGCCATTAATGTATAATAATTTGTCAATGACATTTTTTTTTTTGATCAATGTCAATGACATTTATACTAAAACATAGAATTGCCTAAGTTGGTTGCAAATTTTATGCCACAAAATATGCCTCTGATTTAAATCGATAGGATGTTATTGTTAAGATATATGACAATTTTTATGGTAGCCAAAAAAAATTCACTAACCGTAGTACATTCATAATTCATTCACATTTTTTTTTATTTACTAAAGTCAAATTCAAAATGTTTGACAAGTAATATGAATATTATAATAGTCACTTAAAGATAATGTCATAACATTATAAAAATAATTACAGTATTAATTTAGTTGAATATTCCTAAATCTAGATATACTATATATACACTCAATGCATGTATTTTATTTTGCCTGATTACGTGTGTATTCATTAACGAATAACTTATACATTAATTAATACTAATTTGCTACCGTGTAGGATTGATGTTATTATTGCTATACATTAGTAAAACTTTCTGTTTATAGAGTTATTAATTTTTTTCAAATTTATTTTGGAAACGTTTTTTTTCCTGAGTGTTATTTGTGTGTGTGAGCACTTTAGTTGGTAGTCATTGGTTTCATGTGTGCATATACGTGATTAGTGTTGTTTGTTGTCTACAAAATTATGTTGTTTTTATGTTTGCCAACTTAGCAATTTGCAAAAAAAAAAAAAAAAAAAGGGTAGAAATGCTTTACCATGTTTGATCTCCAATTATTATGAATTAGTCTTTTAAGCCAGACTTTAAATTTCGAGCATGCTATTAGTATATGTATTTGTATAACGACTCCTTGAATTAAGTGCTGATTTTTTGACCAAAGTCTACATGCATGTTGCGTCTATTCAGGGATGTTAAACGGGTTGCGGGCTAGCGAGTCAACCCGTTTAGTCCTGAACCACATAGGGTTAGGTTCGAACATGTAGTAGACCGTTTAAAAATTGTTTTTTTTTTTGCCCGAACCGGTTAGCCCAGGGGCTAAACAGACTGGCCCACCGGTTTACCGGGCTAGCCCGCTTGGCTCGAAAATCTTTTTTTTATTATTAATTAATTTACCTTACGTACGAATTGAGAACTGAGTAATTTTTTTAATTAATTATTTCATAGCTAATTTATTTTACATAGTTAATAAATATATAACTTATATTTTTGTATATGTTTTAGATGACAATAATGATGGCGATGTCATTGTCCAAGGAAAAACTGAATGTCGAAGATTGAAGAGCGACATTTATATTAAATCCTTAATTAATTGTTAATGTTTAAACTTTATGAACAATGTTTAAATGTAATTTTCATATTTTTTTAACAAAGTTAGAATTTTAAGAGAAAAATTATTATTTTAGGACACTATCTTATGAGTGGTTGTAAAATTAGGACACTATCTTTGTGGACTTGCAGAATTGAGACAGTATCCTAACGAACTTCCAAAATTAGGACGACATCTTTACAAAATTGCAAAATTAGGACACTCTCTTTTAATTTTTGCCAGTTTAGACCAAATTTTATAAAATACGGCCAACTGGGCATATTATAATCGGGCTTTGTTTGACCCGCATTTTATAAAATTTGGCCTAAATTTGCCCAAAATAAAAGACAGTGTCCTTATTTTATAAAATTATAAAGATAGTATTCTAATCTTATAAGCCCTTAAAG
Source organism: Ballota nigra (assembly GCA_947034835.1). Classification (NCBI taxonomy): domain Eukaryota; kingdom Viridiplantae; phylum Streptophyta; class Magnoliopsida; order Lamiales; family Lamiaceae; genus Ballota; species Ballota nigra. The sequence continues at coordinate 60,282,498 of OX344725.1, forward strand.
ATAGTTTCCTATATTTGTAAACTAAAAAAGATAGTGTCCTAATTTTGGAGACACCTATAAGATAATGCCCTAAAAAAAATTCTTGCAGATATGAGTTAATTTAGTGATAAGTTACGACTTGTTGTATACATACCAATTCGTAGTTCAGACAACATTGGTGATAAATTAGAAACATAATTAACCTCAATGTGTTACTCCCTTTGTCCCATACTTGTACCCTTATATAGACAAAGAATATTTAAATTAGTCTAAAATTAGTCATATAGGATATTCCAAAAAAAATGTGCGCCGAGTTTTTAATGCGGAAGACTAAAATTCTTAAAATATGTTGTGTTAAAAATTCTAAAATTTGTCCTAAATTTTTTATAATATAATAACTTCTCTCATTATATTTTTTAAAATATTCCTAAAATATCTATAGGATAATAATAATGCAACTTATGGATTCTTCTGGTACTTACTGTAGCTATTTATGGGACCAACTTTGAAACAACTACAGGACCTAAAATATCTAAGGAAGGACCATTGTTGCAAACCACCTGTTCTTATGAGACCAAAACAAAATATATACTTGGGTTAAGATTCATATATCCGTCTCTATCTTTATACTTGGAGATTTATATTTTTTATTTGCATGATATTGTTTACCTTGAGTGCTCTCTATACTTTATCTGTGATTTTTTTATATGAGATTAGTATGTGCAAATAGTAGTCGAATTATAATGGAATTATTGTACAAATATGTAATAATTTGGGTCTACACTCATTTTTTATCCTGTTTTTTTTTCTATGTGTGTATTTTTTTCATATTCGTTGTCATCCATTAATTTTACTGATTGAGGCTACAATTTTTTTGTGCCCGTAATTGCAACTTATGCATTCTTTTGGGACTTCACTACAACTATTTATGGGAACAAATTTGGGAAAAACCACCTAAGATATCTAAAGAATGACCATTGTTGCGAACATCCTATTCGCAATAAGATTCATATATCCGTCTCTATCTTTATATTTGGAGGTTTGTATTTTTTTTATTTGCGTCATGTTGTCTAACTTGAGTGTCGTCTATACTTTGTTAGTGATTTTTTTGGTATGACGTCAGTTTGTGCGGATAATAGTCGAGTTATAATGGAAGTATATGTACAAATATGTAATAATTTTGCTCCATATTTCTTTTATGGCCGTTATTTTTCTTCTATTTTTTTCTAGCAAATTTGTAGACATTGGACCGAAGATAGATTTTTTGGATCAAAATTGCAACTTATGCATTCTTTTGGGACTTACCTATAATTATTTATGGGACCAAATTTGAAAAAAACTACGGGACATGAAATATAAAAAAAAGCACCATTGTTGCAAACCGGCTGTTCTCACAGGACCAAAAATTTAAATTTCCCGGTTTTTTGCTTATATCTGTCTCTATTTTTATATTTGTATAATTATATTTTTTTATTCACGTGATGTGGTTTAAGTTGAGTGTTGTCTATACTTTGTTGATGATTTTTTTATATGATGTCAGTCTGTAAGAATAGTATTCGAGTTACAATATACGTATATGTGCAAAGAGGACAATAGTTTTGGTCCACATTCATTTTTGACCCTTAATTATATATATATATATATATATATATATATATATATATATATATATGTGTGTGTGTGTGTGTGTGTGTGTGTGTGTATTAGATGATAGAATCATGAAATCAAACTTTTTGCAAATTTTTAGCAGATTTTTGGTCCTTTTTTTTTTTTTTTTTTTTTTGTAATTTTGTTCAATCCATTAATTTTATGGTCCTTTAACTTTTGTTCCATCCATTGATTTTGATAGTATTCACATATTAAAAAGTTTATTTAAAGACAGAAATAATTGACCCTATTTTTATATTTCTAAATCTTGCTTTTCTAAAAATATATATTGGTTATAAAAGAAATTTTGTTATTTTAGGATACTATATTATGATTGTTTGTAAAAATAGGACACTGTCTTTGAGGGCTTGAAAAATTGAGAAAATATATTTACGAACTTGCAAAAAAATAATTGTTTCTTACTTATATGATTAATTTAGCTATAAATTATAAGGTATGATTTATTGTATACAATTCAATTCGTATTTTAAATAATATTGTCGATAGATTAGAAACATGATTAGTCTCATCTTGGTATTACGTGTTTTAACATTAAAATATTAGTATTGAGAGTATGTTTTGAAATTAAATTATTTCATATATGAACCACTTTATAATTATTTTTAGATACACTTTACTTTAATCAATTAATGAACTTTAAATTAAAATTAATACTCTTCGTTACCATCAACTAAGTTGGCTATAACGGAAAAAATGTTATTTAGAACACTATATTTATGAGTATTTGTTCAATTAGGACACTATTTTTACGAGCTTGCAGGATTGAGATAGTATCTTTAAGAACTTGCAAAATTAGGACAATATCTTTATAAACTTGCAAAACTAGGACACTCTTTTTTATTTTGTCCAATTTAGACCAAATTTTATAAAATATGAGTCAAATAAAGTCCGATTACGATATGCCAAAAAACGTTAATACATTTGTCAAAAATAAGTAATTAATAACTAAATAACCAAATTAATAAAAACATATTTATATGATATTCTTAAAAATAAATTTAACATATTTTGTCGAAGTTCGCGATTTTTCGCGGGGATAATACTAGTATGAATGTATTAGGGAAAATCGGTAATACTCACTTGCAATTGTTTTTTATTCTTATTATGGAATATCTAAATCTCTGATATGATTAGCTACATAAACATATCCAGTATCATCTCACGCACAAGTCAACTAAGGTTTTCAATATTAAGACTATACTAACAAAATTAGTCACAATTACTAAAACAATAAAGATTAACAAAATTGGTCCTTGATTAACTCATAATTTATTGTAAATTTGATTATGAAATATCCAAATCTTTATCTTGATAACTATAAATAAGATGTATAAATTAAAAAGTACAATTAATCAATAAAATATTAAATATCTTATTCATTAGATTGAAAAATCAAGAAAAGATGTTAAGTAACCGAGCCTATTTTCCCAAGTTAACAATACGCTATGTTATTGCCACTAAGGTAGTATAAAATTTCAAAAAATATGAAATTAATTAACAATTCATAACTTAATAATTACCACATCGATTACTATATCATGAATTAGTGGAAAGTGGACAAATAAGTGGATACAATTTAGGTTCGTTGACCACACTTATCAAAATATATAATCAATTGTTAATAAATTTAAAATATTTATCTAGATTCATGGATATCTAAGATCAAAGAGAAAAAAAAAAATCAAAAGCATATCGAATGTATATATGAAAATTTATCGGATACAAAAATCGGATCCAAATAAGAAATCCAAATTTAAAATAATTATAACACAAAGTGAACCAATAAATGAAAGTTACAAGAAAAAAAAAGGAATGATTAACATATAGCATTAACCAAAATGAAAGTTGCCGCAATGACCGATACCAAATTCGAAATAGTGAAAAAAAAAAATACTAAACCAAGAACTATCAAGGTTGCGATAATGGACATAACTCTCAAGCAACGAAAGAGGAATAAAAAAAATAAGGGACAAAAATAAAAAGGCGTAGGACCAAGGTAATACACATCTCATGAAAAAGAATCTTATTGATCTAAATGGGCATATAAAATATCAACATAAGGACATACAAATGAACCAACAATGCATGGATGATTAGTTCACAACAACAATACACCAAAAAAATAAAAAATAAAAATTGAAAGGACAACGAAAAAACCTATACATTAATATTAAAGAGAAAGAATCATCCATACAATCAAAAGATTAACTAAAAAATCAAACATTCTCCTCCAAGAAGACCATTTCTGGTCGCACAATTGAAGAGCAAGAAGATTCGATAATCCAATATACCTGCAAAGTCAGACACAATACACAATGAATAGATTAGAAAATAGAAATGAGAGATATAAGATTAGGACATATTTAATTTTTAGATAGAATGGGACGAACCAAAAAATTAAAGGACAAATGAATGAAGAAATGAGAGATGAAATATGCAAATTTATAGATGCGAATAAGCAAGAATGAACAAACACGATCAAAAGAAAAAATTAACAACAAATGATATCATTTTGCAGTAAATGATTGAATTAGAAGGTGCTATTCTTGAAATAGATGAATCCTAATTATGCCACATAGGCAAGAAGAAGTTTGACTTTATAAGGCTATGGATAACGCCAACTAAATTATGTTGTTTGATAAATTATAAATACACACTGCTAATTTCATATTTATAAGAAAATTGTGCTCATATATGATTATTCAATTGATGGACTCAGAATCAATTATTTTTAAAATGGAGTATAACTCAAATATTTAATTGGAACGTTGTTATATGTATGAGACCATTCTTTCCCCTTATGTTGGTAGGAGAAAAAGCTTGTTACAACCTCTTATTTGAGAATCGATTGCCCTATTCATTTATTCCTCTTTTAACACGCATCCAAAATATTCCTTAATCTTTTAACTCAAAATGTATAATGCCTAGAAACCCCAGCTTACTTTGATTTTTGGTTAAATCTTTGGAGTTGCACTAGATAATCATCAATGCCGACGTCCCTTAGCTTAAAAAGAATTCAACAAAGGTCCTTTCCTCATCACTTTATTTATTCGATCTAATTTGAAAGAGTGACAAACATTCTTGATACGTGAATTTTTGGATATAGGTGTTTGTTTTTTTACATTTTATCATACAATTTTTTTTTATTTTACAATTTTAAAATATGTATTGTGAAGTTCGATAGTTGTCTTTTTTTTTTTTCCTTGTTGTTTACGGTCATACCTTTTAATAAAATACATCATTAAGATGGAATCAATAATTTATGTTCACCTCGATGGGCCGACCAACCAACTCGAAGTTAAGTATAGGGTCCAGCTATATACCCCTCCAACATTAGGAGATACACCTCCGCACTTAATGAACTTTCTATTTTACCCCTCTTAAAATATAATAAATATAAATTTTAATACACCCTTTACACTAAAGAAAAAAAAGACTCATTACCACTTTTCTGAACATGACTATCATCTTCTGTTGCAGTATTCAAGTTGATGCCTCCATTGGCTCAAGAACCAAAAATTTATAATAAAAAATTAAAATAAGAAACAGGTAACAAAATACATCTAAACAACAACAACAAAAAAAAAAAAAACAAATCAAAAATTTTTCATAGATATTAAATTCGAAATTTATTGTTTTCTTCCATCACAATTCTCGATTATTTTGGTGAAACATTAAGAAAACAAAAAATCACTGCCCGCATTGTCTAGATCTGAAAGAGATGTTCTGATGTAATGATGTGCAATTAGAGAAATGGTACGCATGAGGTTAGTGGAATCGGAGGGATTTAGCCTGTTTGGGGGCATTGGAGGGGGAAGGGTGTGTGTGTGTGTCGAGTGGGAAAAAAAGATGTGTGGGAGCCTTGGGTGAGGGGTGGGGGTTGGATGGGCAGCAGGCTTAAGAAACCTCTGTTTGGGGGCATTGTTGCGGTGGGTTGGGGTTGGGACATTGTTGCTGCGGGGTTGAAGATGGGGGGTGGGGCGTGTGTGATGGGCGGAAGATGGGGTGGGGTTATGAGAAGGTTAAAATAGGTAGAATACAATATAAATAGGTGTATCTCCAAATATTGGAGGGGTATATATCCTGATCCTTAAGTATAAGTTCAGGACTCAAAAAATGTAGGCCCAGAAAACCAAGGCCGATTTGGCCCAACGAGCCTGATGGGCTTGGATCAATTTGGTCCAACGAGTCATGGACGATCCTCTTTTTTAAGTATTAATTTTACTTAATGATAGAAGGCAAAACATGTTTATAAACATATATGAATTATATATTTTATAATATATATATATCCATGTGAAACTAGCACACTACAATATATTACTTTGGTACAATGATAATAGTGGAACTATAAATTTTAGGAATAATTGCTTATAACCACATTTTTTTAGTCCTAATTGTCTTAAGCTACTCCAATTTCCTTACATTGCATAAACTCCCATTTTATTTCAAAAAATCTCACTTTTTACTTTTTCTGGTGGACCCCCCCTCCTCTCTCTCTCTCTCTCTCTCCCCCTCCCTCCCTCCCTCCCTCCCTCCCCACATCCATTGATTCCCCCTCTCTCTCTCTCTCCCTCTCCATCTCTCTCTTTTTTCTCCCTCTATATCCCCTCCTTCGCCCCACCACCACTACCACCATAGACCTACGACCATTCCCATGGCCGCCACAATCGACCATCGCCCACCACCGCCTCCCATCGCTAAATTTTTCGCCACCATCGATCTTTCACCACCATCGACCACCGTCTCCCACCGCTAGATCAAGGGCAGCGGCAAATCTGCTAGAAACAACGAGCAATGACCTCCCACCGCTAGATCGAGGGGTGTCAGCGAATCTGGTAGAAGCGCCGAGAGCAACCTTGGAGTGCAGAGAACAAATCAAATTTCTTCCTGTGTTCGTGTCTCCTGAGAGAAATTAGGGTATCTTCTTACTTGTTAAATATTTAGGCGTGAAATTGTGATGTTTTGGTGCCCGATTAGTCCATATTTTGAGCGTTTTTTGTGAGTATTTAGAATTATTTGAGTAACATTTTTGTAAACTCATCAATTTGTCTCTTTGGTGTTCATATATGGAAAGAGGACGAAAAAAAGAGTTCGTAGGATTGTGAATTGACCAAAACAGACTCTCGGTTGAGAAGATGTGAATGTTTTTCGAACAAGTGTACATCAGCCGAAACATGCTCGAGGGAAGGCCCAACTCGAGCTCCTTGCCCTGTTTTCGCCCCATATCATATTTATACCCGTCTCAAGCCTATTTTTACATATCTACACATATACACACTCGTTTTTCGAAGGGGAAGAGCATGGGGAGGAGATTTTGAGTCTTTGTCAAATTTTTGAAGATTGTAATCGAGGTTTTTAGCATACACATTCATTGGATTAATTACTTCTTTGAACGGTTTAGATTTTCATTTTAATTTCTTGAACTCTTGATATTATTAGACCTACTTTTCCAGATTTTTATAGATTTAATTTTGAGACTTGATTCAATTGATTTCTTAGTTAGTTTATGTTCTTGAATTCATTCATACTTTTAATTATGTTCATGATTATTGATCTTATTATAGCTTTTATTTTTGAAATCACCATGCTAGGCTAGAACCCTTGTATGCTTGGGAAAGGATGAACTCGTAGAAGTAGGACGTTGGTACGTAGTTAGGATACTTCGTGATGTATAGTTTTAGTTCTCTTAATTATTGAATAATTCTAATAAACCCTAGAATAATCATAGAATTAAGTACGAAAATTGTTAGAGAGAAGACGACCGCATCACTCTTTAATAACGAATAAGCTTAAGAAGAGGATTTTTTGAAAGGGTTTATAATCAACCGGTTTATAGGGAGGACGTCCGCATCACCTTAGTTAAATTAGAGTCTCAATAATTAAGCACAATTCATATAATTTAATTAGTGAATTAGTGAAGTAGGTTGATAGAACTAAGTATTATGATTAGTTGTTGAGCTTTTATTCTTTCAATTTTGTGCTAGATTAGAGAAGTTGATTGCCTAGTTTTAGTAAACTTAGGATTTTAACTTGAACATCACAATTATTTTAGTTAACGTACCAATTCCGTTAGTATACGTAGAAATTCTCATCCCAAGCATCACCATTATATTTGCACTCAACCAAAAGTTAGTATAGTTTTTAATTCTGTCTCTAGAATTTAATTAGTAGATAATAATTAGTAGAAGTAGTTTAAAAGAAACATCACATTCATATTAGCTATGAGACGTACATTTCCAGGGATTTATTCGCATACAAACTTTCATTTGAGTTCGATACTACTTGGTCCCTATACTCGCCCATACTACAGTGATCTCATACTCTTGTGGGGTAACTACTAGTAAAGTTAGTATTTTGCGTTCAAGTCATTAAACTGAGAGCTTTTCAGCTTGTGAATGAATTACTCTTCCCGTGGACGAGGAAAAGGAGCCTTTCAGGTAAGTATTTTTTAGTTTTCTTTTTCTGCAAATCTGTATTTTAAAATAGGGAATCACTCCGGCGTCTCACTGCTCAATGAAGCACCGCCACAACCCACGCCGTTTCTAATTTATTTGCACCCGTATTTATGTATTTTCGTAAATAAAACGTAACCTTACATTTTTGCTTAAAGTGCGAAAGTTTTGATTTGGACAATTATATTATCTCTTGATTTTATTCCCAGTCTTGATGGTTAAATAAGTGGCAAGGACTAAATGCATTTATAATTATAATTTTATTGTCGATTTGTTGATTTTTAGCCCTGTTAGTTTTTGGATTGCTTCAGCCGATTAGTTTTCCGGATTGTTTTGACCAATTTTATTGATAATAATTTGTGGGGTCTTCTGGATTTTATTGTAAAATTTTATCTAATGTTGAACTGTTATTGTTTGCATGTTGGGGAGCTTGACAAATGGTGGAGCAAAGGGAAGAGAAGATGACATACTTGGGGAAATTATTTTTGCATTTTTCTACAAATAAATTGTTGCATTATGCAATAGTTGTTTCAATATGCAATTAATTTGTTGCATTCTGCAAATTTTTTATTTTGCATTTATGCAATTAATTTGTTGCATTCTGCAAAAAAAATTATCGTGTTATTCAAAATAGTTCTCCCAATGTAATTTTATATTAAAATGTAATTTTAGAATTTTACAGATCAACATGTTTATTGATAATAATGTTTTGCATTTATTTTTTATTTTTATTTGTGTAAATTCAAAAAAAAAAAAAAAAATGGAAAAGAAGCAAAAGTAGTGAAACTAAATTTTTTTTTACTGGGAATGAAAATTTCCATCAAACCTGAAATTCAAAAATAAAAATAAAAAGAAAATAAAATTTAAAAATATATCTGCAAATTTGAAAAAAAAGACAGTGTCTGCAAAAAGCAGACAAAAAAAAAAAAGAGAAAAAAAAAGAGGGGGTTGATGGGGTTTTGGGCTGTGGACCCCACAAAATGAAGTTTCTTGCAATGTAAGGAAATTGGGGTGATATCATGCAATTAACCTCCAAGAAGTGTGCATCTATGTTATTAACCCTAAATTTTATATAGGGGCTCAATTGAAGTCTTTAATCTTTACATTTTGTTCTATAATGGACTTTACTTTTATACAATAAATTGTACTCCCTCCGTCCACCAAATTTTTACCCGCTTTCCTTTTTGGTCCGTCCACCAAATTTTTACTCATTCCTCTTTTGGAAATAAACTACACTCACAAACAAAAAATGGGTCCCACAATACCCACCACAATACTCTTACTTTATCTACTTTATTCACTTTTTCAATAAAATATCATTTTTCATTAAAAACTGTGCTCAACAGTAACCGGATAAAATTTTCGTGGACGGAGGGAGTATTAGAATTTGAAACGTATTCTTTTTTATAGAATGGGCCTGGGCCAACCCAACACAGTCAATGAACATGCCTTGACCCAATGAGATGGGTTGTGCTAGGTCGGACAACCCGAGTTGCCACATCTACATTCAAATGAATACACTTTCTCTATAATTAATGCGCTTCCTCCAATTTCCTAAAATGTCCTAATGCTTCTATCATTTATTCATGACACAGCTGCAGACTATTCATGTTCACCAAATCCTCCTTTACGGCTTTACCCCACCCTTTCCCAACCCTAGATCTCCTCGCTCCGCCGCCCTCTTTCCCACCCCAGACGTTGATCCCAATGTGCGTAGATCTTTTTCTCATCCTCCATTTTTTCATCTTAATTCGAATGTATTTTAATGTTTTTTTATTTTTGGATTTTTTATCTGAAATATATATTGTTTTTTTTATATATTTTTTCTTCAATTTTTTTGTATTTTTCAAAAAAATTCTAAATATTTGTTTGTTTGTTTTTTTCCGATTTTCTTTTTTGAACATTAGTTTTCATTTTTCCATTCAGCAATTTTACGAAAATATTATTATTTTTTTATTTTTAAAAACAAACTTGGATCGTTAGTTTAAAATTTGTGGTGCTTTCAAACTTTTTTTATTCCAGTTTTTTTCCCGATATGACATTTTTCAACTAAAATTGTATGTATAGCGACTTGGTGGCGACACGGTAGTGTATGGAACAAGATTATGATCAATTATGTATGTTTAAATTAAAAATATGTATAATATTGTGTTTTTATATATGGTCTCAAAATGTTAGTTGCAAATAAAATCATAATATTTTCGCAAATTGCAATCTGATCTAAATTTTGAACATTTGCAAATAAAACTCCAACTTAAAATTTGATTGCAATTCGAACCAACAAATAATTTTTTTATTGTTCGAAAATGATGTTACACTTGCCTAACAATAAATAATTAATTGCATTAATATATTTAGATTGGTCCGAGTGACAACATATAATTAATCATCATTTTTGGACTATTTGAAATTTATATTTTGGTTAAAATTGCAATCAAATGTTAAGTTGAAGTTTTATTTAAAAAATCAAAACTTCATATTAGATTGGAATTTGCAAAATGTTTTGATTTTATTTGCAATTAACCAAAGAGAAAGAGAGTGTATTTCCTAAGTGTAAAGGTGCAAATAATCTTGGCCTTTGTCTAATCATTTAATAGTCCACTAAAAGAAAGGCATAGTAATAATAGTCCGTATAGTTGTAAAGCCATTAGGGCAGTCTCCTTAATAAACTTAAATAAAAAATGGCGCGAAACTTAAATAAAAGGCGGCAAACTCCATCCTACCCCCAACCCCTCATCGCGGCCCTCGAGTTCCGATACTGATATAATATTCTGTTTCTTCTTTCGTAGTAAAGCCGAGTCCCATCATAAATTGTTCACTTGGAAATAACTTTGATTTGGTTTCAATAACAGAATCGCATGGAGAAATGCTTCCGCCTATGATGCTCGATCGAAAGGTACATTGCTAATTTTGCATCCGTTTCCTTATGTCCTATAATTTTGGGTTGATTTATGTTTATTTGGTGTTTATGTTGAAATTATGTAGAATTGATATATGTTATGGATTACAAAATTAAAGGGTCGGAGTCTAATTGCGATGTACCATTGAGAAATTATTCCAAAGGGGGGCAAAATGATAAAATTTCATGAATACAAGATATATATTAAAAAAAATTCTACATACCCCAAGGAAAATCCGTCCCTGTTTGCAAACCTATTCTAAATAATTCCAAGCTCTAATTCCATCCATCTAAAATCTTGGATATATTTTAATGAACTGATTTGCATGTAGAATCATTAATGTCAAAAGAGACAAGTACACAATGTATATTTGTGTATGAGTATTCTTAAGGCTTGCCCTGGAAGTTAGAAGTTGTTTTTTCATAATGTCTTGCACATGTCTCGGGCTCTCGGCAGTTGTGGCTTAGGGCTATCGGAGAGTATGGTGCTCGGTGAGTGATCCCTGAGTCCTTTCTAGCTCTGATTCAAAGTAATTTGGGAGGTTCTATTAGGAAAAGAGGGAAGATTTTGTTGTTTCGGTTGTTTCCTGGTCAATATAGTTGGAAAGGATTCAAAGGAACAAGATAATTTTTTATAATGCGTGTAAATCAATTGATGATTTGTGGGATAGAATTTAATATATTGAGTTGCCTTATGGTCTTTAAGCCTTAATGCTTTTCTTATAAAAAAAACATGTCAACGCATTGTATATTTTCCAATAGATTATAAGCTGTTAGTGGGAGTGCTATTTGCTTTTCTCTAATACCTTGGATGTATTGGATAAAATGTCATACTGAGTGTGGTGTCATCATGCAAGATGAGATGTCATTTTGAAATTTGGTTTATTACTTCAATTATATTTAAACACTTGAACTAGAATCTGTTGTTTAATTAAATTCGAAATTAAGGGGTTTTCTACCAATGTATACCATTTTGGTAAGGATTTTTGCATTGTTCAGAAGAATTTATCCTTAAGGTTGTTGATTCTCTAATGCTGTGTAGATATAGTATAGTTATAAGATAACTGTGAGAAGATTATGTCTATAATGAAGTGTGAATTGTTGGCTCCATGTTTTTTTCAATAAACTAAGAAGAAAAAATGTGGCTTGTTTGCTTCAACAAAATTCTGTGACAATGTATACATGCAATAATACAAGTATACAACAGTAAAATACATCAAAGATTACATCTGCTTACTGATTGACTCCTTGTTAACACTCATATCCTTGAAAAAATGGCTCACTTTGTGAGCATAAATTGAAAAAATGGGAACTAAAATCAATTAGTTTGTCTATGATCACATGTAACCTTTTTCTGTGTATGAAATTATCATATTATATCCTATAAGGTACTATGCCTTTCACAAACTCATGAAAAATGGAGGAACAAGTATGTGAAAAATTTGTCAGCTGTCTATTGCTATCCTACTTTAGCAATTATTTTGTCTTGATGGAGAGGGCACAAACCGGTTTCTTAATTGTGCAGCTTGTCTTCACTCATTTTGCTTTGGCATCTTGCTTGCAACGAGATGCAACCTGGCCTTTAGAGGTCGCGGTGCTCGAGTTTTCTGGTTAAATCCTCTTACACATACAAATCCTGCAAATGCATTTTGAATTACAAATTTACACATGTATAAAAAAAAGTTGGTCATTAAGAATTGTAAAAGGAGCTTGATGTTGTTCATTCCAATTAAATCATTGTGGGCTACATACCTTTCCAGAAGCAGTATTGGATATCTTCAGTTGACATACCTAGCAAGCAGCGATAGCATTCCTGTAAGCAACTTTGCTTTTATACTTTAGCTTTTAACTAACTCAATTCAAATTACCTTTGAATATGGTTGAGACAGAGGTCCCAAAGAATACTGTCCGTCTTGGCAAGTTCCATATTAAACTTCTTGGTACATCAATAGGATTCGTACTAGTTTCATCATCTGCAAAAACCTGCATACGAGTTGACATGTTAAAGCCCTCTCTCCTAGACTAAAGCTTCTTTTGATTCATGATCTTATTGTAAAAGGCTATTCTCATACATGCATTGTAACTTTGTTCTCATTACTAATATATTGGTCTCAGAAATCACCAAATGTCAGTGTTCCTTGTGTATAATGCAAACAGTAAGAGTCTTGTTACCTCATTGACCTGGAAATATGTGCCATTGAGTGGAAAACTTCCCCTCATTGCTGTTCGGCACGGTATCTGCAAAAGGATTTTTGTTTAAGGGAGATAATAAGTCAAAAAGTGAAGAAAAGAGTACCTAATTGTCTATAACTTGTGTCCATCTAATAGACATGGTACTTAGACTTACCAGAATTGTCCCCCTGACTGTTTGTGCTCGATCTTCTCTCATACTGTTGCATGAGAAGCACGTTTTCATGTTGCACAGGCCACCTCTGGAAGAGCTACATTCACTTACTGGAGGCTGAACTGAATCTGCGGTCTCACCTGTTTGGGTGATTAGGAGACTCGTTAAGAGTATCAATTTTAACTAGATGAATTATCTATAATTTGGATTGGCTCTTAAACGTAATCTTCTAGCCTTAATCATTTCTCCCCCTCTCTCGTTATAGTGATGTGTTGGTGGGGACAGAAAGGAGTTGCCAGCTGATTTTTTTTTATGAGAAGTCGTAAAAACGTTCTGCCTTCCTCATCTTGTTACGAGATGAGTTTTTGCCAAAGGATCATTTGTGTTCTTTAAGAGGTTTAAAATATAATTCTTACCCGGTGCCCATATAGCTAGAAGGTAGGGGCTTGGATCATCAGGCTCTCTCCTGTCCATCTAAGCACACATTTTAAATTTATTTCAGTAGGATCAAGTTGAGTGGCTACAAATTATAACAGTTACAACTAAGATGAGAAATTACTAACCCCTTTCAGCAATGGATGTGAATCTGGAAGTTCATACCTGCAGTTATGAAGCATAAATTAATGAATTCATCTCAAGTTTCAAATATAGAAGACCACTTAACAAATTTGATCAATTAACAGCATTTATGGTTTATTCACCCATCAATCAAGAAAATCATATTTCGTGTTTCTAATGCCTATATCTGTTTTCTATGTGTGTTGGGTGGGGGTGGGGTGTATTTCTTGTAAACATGAACCAGTGATTGCAGGACTTGCTTCCTTACCTCACAAAAGTTTGAACTAAAACAGTATTCTGAACTAAATATTCATCTTTTCTTAGCTTTTATATAGTCTGCTTCTGGTATTTGGACTTCCATTGCATATGGTTTGTAGACCTTTTGTTAAATTCAGTATCATGGCAGACTATTTGGTAACAGTATTTCTCTAGCAGAATTTCATCCCATTTGTTTTTAGCATGAAGACATAAACTTACACTCGGTGTTCTGTCCGCAGTCGACTAACATGCTTAAGTTTGGGCGTTGGAATAGAGGCAAATCCGGGACTCAGGGAAACAAGAGATTTTGACATATCACCTTCTTGCATTTCCATTTTATCTTGAATGAAGCTCTGTAAGTTTGTAGTAAATTCCTCAATGTTGAGCTTTATCTCAGGGATTTCATCCGAATCCTCATAAAATGCATCCTCAATATCTCTTTCTGACACTTCTATGGAACATTCTGGGGTGGTTGGTTCCTCAATAATTGGTTCACAGTTTCCTGCTATTGCTGGTCCTCCTCCTAAGTTACCCTCAGCTGGAGGCAATGACATAGTATGTATAGCAACACCACAACTTCTGCTGGAACTTGATGGAACATCTGAACAGACAACACGCCTCTCGTCTGGCCCTGGAAGAGCAAGCCTTGCACTACACAAAGAAGGCATATTTGCGTATCAATAACTATGACTGTACTCTGTCTTTGTATCTATAAGCTCATCCAGTTTACAGTGGATAATTTAGTCTGATCATTATTTATAGCAAATATGTTATTTTGACAGACTGGAAGGCATACCTGGCGAACGCACTTGCAAAGTGTCGGCATTCTCCTCTCATCGGACATGCATTACAGTTAGGCTGTCTCTTCGTGCAGAAAACCTGTGCTAGATACAGGGTAATTTCAATCAAAATCCACTTTCGTTATTCTGCATGAAGATTTCGAGTGGATTATGAGCTAAAAAAACAATTTACCTTTCCAAATGTTATCAGTTGGTAATGCAGCTCATACCTGTACATAGTATAATTGTCAGTGTAACATTATGGAATGTGTCAAATATAGGGGGATAGTGCTCATCAGTGAGATATGTAATTTGGATTAAGAAAATATTACAAGGTCTCCTGATCCAGCATGCAGAGTCTCGGCCAAAGATATTTTTGGATTGTTTCCAGCACTGGGTACCTACATGGAATTATTTGGGGTTCAGTATCTGCAGCATCACAGAAGCTTTATTGTTGATTGTTTGATGTTTACTTACAGTTCAAGGAGATGCAATTGCAGTGTCTCAGGGAGTGGTTGAAGTGGGACCCAACCAAGTCGCACAGCAATGCGTCCAACATTTGTGTCAACCTATCAAGAGGAATAATCAATCAGATGTTCCTTTCCTCTGGTGCAGTATACTTACTACCTTGCATGAAATGCGCTTACCGGAAAAGCAAGATGATGAAGTGTCAAGAGGCGTACACATTCTACACTTTTTAACCCCAATCCACGTATACTAAGCAAATAATCCCTACAAAGTATTTTATTGTCAAAGGAGAATAGTATAAGATTCGATATGGATGGATAACAAATGTGATGGATATTGAATTATATGCTACCACACTCTGAATGTGTATGAAGGCAATCACTTTTTACGACTTACTTGGCTTTGTCTGGTTGAACGTCTCTCAGCCATTCCAGGTCTACGCTACCATGATCTTTAACCAGCCGATTGAGGAAAGCCTGTAGATATATCGAAGGTGTTATTTTTTTAAGTATACGCTAGTTTCCCTACTTTTCTCATTCATGTAATTTGTAGTCATTCTATGTACCTTCATCCGTTCTGCTAGCATGTTATTCATCCCCCTTTCCTTGATAGTTTGGGAAATCTCACGAACATCAGCATTTTGTAATGCTTCATAGTCTAGAGAATCCAATGTCTCCTTGCTTCTTCCTTTTGTTCCAGCCTTTGACTGCCCCTCCTTTCTCAATGTATCCCAATTGATTGGTTCTTCCTTTTCCTTTTCCTTTTCCTTTTCAGCCTTCCTCTTTCTTACATTTGAAGCTCCGCGAATTGTACTTGATTGTACATCAGAAACATGAGATGTCTTCATCTCAGTTGTTTCAAGTGTGATATTTTCAGATATGTTCTGATTACCTGCAACATCATTCACCAATTAGAAAATATCTCTTTAAGCACAGTAATATAATAATATTTGGCACATTACCACTTGGTTTCAGCTTGAATGATTCAGCAGATTTTTTGGGGTTTGTCAGATAACTGCTTTTCTGCTGAAATGTCCTTCCAGTACCTCCTTGACTATAGTTGACGCAATGTAGGCTGTTTCTGCTCTGCGACTCTGTTGGTAAATTCATTTGCTGTTCAAGATGCTTGTTTAGACATTCATGGTTCACAACTTCAGAACTTCCGGTCTGTTGGTCTGAAAGGTTACTTTCTGCATTCTGTCCAGCTATATCATGTACATGTTCTATACTTGTCCCATTGGTGGTATCAGAATGAGTTGAAGTCAAGGATGATGTGCATTCTTTTCCCAAAAAATCCAGAAGGTCTGTTTCCTTTTCGTCCAGGCCCATCACCATTTTCTGCCAGGAATTTGTGGATGGGGAAATAGGTGTTTGATAATGCAACACACTGCTAGTGAAGGGGTCAGAATATGCATTTCCTTCACTAGCCATTCCTGGACTTTGACTGTGCAGTTGTTTAGGAGACCAGTCGTCTGGAAATGGAGATCCAGTTTCTTGAACCTGATATTGCTTTCTTTCAGCCTGTTCAAACAAGTTTAAAGGGCCATGGTTTTTTCTGAAACTGCTTCCAGTTACTTGATCTTCAGCTTCTGAATTTGATCCTGAGCTTGATCTGATATCCTCGGAGGCTTGAAAAGTCACATATTCTGAAGAACTTTGTGATGATATCACGTCTTCCTCTTTTCGGCTGTAGGGGTTGCTTACTAAAAAGTTTTTCCTCGAAGTTTCTGCCTTGTATTGAGACAGTCGACTGGCTATAACAGAGCTGTGGTCAATAACAGGTTCCTTTGTCAGTGGATGATGGCAGGAATTTCTCTCATCGGGAAAACTTATGATAACCTCATGTTCAGTTGTTGAGT
Organism: Ballota nigra; assembly: GCA_947034835.1. Classification (NCBI taxonomy): domain Eukaryota; kingdom Viridiplantae; phylum Streptophyta; class Magnoliopsida; order Lamiales; family Lamiaceae; genus Ballota; species Ballota nigra. The sequence continues at coordinate 60,299,764 of OX344725.1, forward strand.
TTGTATTGCTTTGGCGGCACGTTTCTCTGATGGTTGTTGACTTTGCTGGAAACTTGGCAGCAAGATACATAAAAGCAGAGCTGCAAGAAAGTGGACAAGTCATGTTAATGTGATTATCTCTTGTCATATAATATTTCTTTGCAGTTTCTATTTTCCGGGAAATTAACCTTACCTTGAAAGATGATCCGAAACATTTTGTGTGAGAAACACTCCTATTACTGAGTCAACTACCGAACCTTTCCACTTCGAGAACCGCCTGTCTCCTGTAAGATGCAATTTCATTTTAGGTTCTACGAATACTGAAGCAATGTGCTTGATGAGGTAAATGCAAAAATATGATTATGTAATGTTCTGTATTGTAGGATTTGCTTCTGGTCAAACTTGAGTAGCAGTAATAGCATGAGAAAATATGAAACTTAGACTATGAGTCTTGCTAACTTTGAGAATATCAATTTAAAAACAGTTGGCATGTTCCATGTTTCAATTGACAGAAGAACAGTGAAAAGTTCATTAGCAGAACAATAGCTTGTAGGAATCTCTGTATTCCCAAATTAAAAAATCAACAGGACTGAGTATGGGAAATGGCAATTAGAATAAAAAAATGTGTACTGACCAAATTTTTTTAAAAAGTGAGATGAGATGCAATTAAAAGATTTTCAAGTAATTTGACCTCATGAAACTACAACAGATAGTCATTTCAAGATCACAACATGAAAAAGGTAAGATTTTATAACAACATGAAAAAGGTAAGAATTTATACACCTAAGCCATCCAAAACCTTTTTGTCTTAAATGCAAATTCCAGAATATATTATGTAAAGGTCAAGATCATATGATTGGTACCAAATTTAGTATCCATCTCCTGGAGCTTTAATACTATTACACTTGTAAGTAAGCATATCTTGTGAGAGCAATACCAAATGTTTATACATTCTAAACCTCTACTACTCCTACACCTTCCTTTTTGTCGCCTCTATGCAACAAAAACATATAGAAGAACCATGTTCTTGATGAATTAGTTTGAAGATGTAAGGTTTTCTTGTATTGTTGGGTTAAGGAGAAAGGCTAGATTCATGTTGTATTTTTAGTATTCTGAAAATAGTAAAAAGGATCTTATGCAATGTGAAAAACGCCTTAACAAACAGTTGGATTTTTAGCATCCAGATGAAAGTAGTGCCATTGAAGTAAAATACCTTGTACAAGATGCATCCTTGCAATGAATGAGTCTACTCGACCACGGAATACTTTTCTTTCTTCTTCCCAAAATTTTTGTTTATCATCGTCCATTGTTTCTGCACTTTCACTGGCTTCCTTGCCCATTAAAAGGTTCCACAGCCTATTAGTCTCTGGATCAAGGTCCACCTTAGGCCGTGGTCGGCGTTTTTGGACTGGATCAAGCACCTCAAATGGAACTACAGCACCATCTACTCTATATGGAACAAGTGCATTCTGCTCTTCCTCGATGACTTCTTTGCCATTATTGGTACCAATGGATAGATGTTTCATACAGTCTATGATATCATCAATAGAAAATGCATCTCTCTGATATACACGTGATCCTGCAGAGAAGATAGATAAACATATTTAGTTTTTCATGGAGCAAATTAGTCTTTACAAAGCAGGAGATTGCTGAAAGATAGGTACCTGCAACCTTCTTGGAGACATGTCCAAGACCCTGTAAATCCTTGAAAACTATGCTGGACGGAGCTTGTCTGGCAGCCTGTCTCTTTACGGACACACGAGCAGAAGCATCTATAGTCTTCTTTCCTTTAGTGACTTGAAAGTCCCCTTGGGATGCAAACACCATATTGCAATTAGCAACAGTGGTTTGTGCTTTGGCAAAGTGACGAGATGCCATGTGTGCCATCTGTACTTCATATGAATTCACTTGCTTCTGAAACTTATGTCCAGAACCTGTGGAATTCATGCACCATTCACGAGTAACCATGTTGGTTTCATCCGTCAGGTCTATAAAGGTGCTCATTACTTCACCACTAAAATGTGGCAATCCACCATGCGGGTGCAATTTTGTGCTCTCTGCATGGACAACATTATTCCCTATGCTTTTGATTAGTTCTGAGCAATCATTAGCAGTCGTGTTGCTAGAACGCTTGCTGGATGAGCATCCAGTCATTTTATCCTCAAATTTGTTTGTCCAGCTACTTACTAAACCATTTTGCCCAAAGTTTCTCCCTTCTCTGTTATAGTGGCCGTTTTCAGAGGCCCCATGGGGCCATATTTGAGAGACAATCAGGTGCGGTACCAGTTCAGAATGGGAATATTCATTCTTGGATCCTTGTTTCTCGCTGACATCTACAGAATCTTCTAAAAGTTGATGTCCGTTCTGAAGCTGTGGTTGCCTTTTTCCATACAAGTTCTGCTTGCTGGTGTTTGCTAGAATCTGAGCGAGGCCATGATCATTATGATGCACCTGCCCATTCGTCCTCTGGCTGCCACTTTGCTTCATATTAATATTTCTCATACTCAAACTCCTTGCTATAACATTCAGAGCACGATCCTTTAATGCTGCTGGTGGGGTTGAGGCTGCGACTGGCGATGACTCTTGAGGTGGGATTTTATCCACTGAGTGGATAAAATTGTTCCCGTTCTCTGTTTCTTTCTGTTTTCTGTATATGTTTTGATGCAAAACATTCACTGTAGATGTAGATTGCCTGTTTAGTTCTGCATTATGTAAGTCCAAATTCAAATTTGACTTGCTCCCTCCAACATTATCTGCCTGCTGGTCAAATTCTCTGCCCCTGATTTTCTTTCCACCATTTTCCAAGTCAAAATTTATTGCCCTCTTGCATGATTTCTTTTGATACTCAACATTGGATTCTTCAACCGCATTTGGAGCATTACTAGATTGTTCTGTTGAGGTTTTGACGCCCTTCTTGCGGACATACTTCCTTTTTGTGCTAGAATTTCCACCAGTGGCGCTGTTTGCTGTGGCTTTGGGCTTCGGACCCCTTTTGGGTTTTCCTTCCTTCACCACCTTGGGTCGGTGTTTTCTTCGCTTGGGTGTTTTCTGTGACGGTGTCTGATTTAGATCAATCTGTTCATCATTTCTTTCATCAGAAATTTGCTTTTCCCGTGGGGTTGTTGAGTTGAGTGTAGATGATGCACCTGGAGAACCATGCACAAAATCGGCGTGCTCCCTCTCTCCAATTTCAGCTTGTTGAGGTAGAACAGCGTTATCCTGCTTACTGTTTTCTTTGGTTGAGATTTCATCCATTGACCAATGTGGTAATTGTTGAATTTTGTTATCTTGTAGAAGCCTTTGCTGTTCTGGTGTTGCTGGCTCTAGTTGGTGAGGCCTGGCTAAACTCGAGGACTGCCCATCTTCTATTCTTGGTGGTAAATTTAGGTTGTAACCTGGTCTGTAGACATCAGAAAGTCTGCCTGCAAACAGTATTTTAATCATCAAATCATTGAGTTCCAAGAGTGTAAATTCTCATGCACTGCTATAGTAGATGTTGAAGACAATGAGATAAATCATAAATGTTAAAATGATTTTTCTCCCTAACAGCTTAGGCTTTTGGATGAGATGGTCATTTAATATGGTATTAGAGCCAAAAGTCCATTCAAACGTCCCCTGTTCGAGTCTCACAACCACCAAGTCGAAAAAATTTGCACGTGGAAGACGTTACATAGTTTCATGAGGGAATGTCTTGAAGACAGTAGGTATAAAATGATGCTCCCACCTAACAGCTTAAGTCTAGATTAGATGATCATTTTAACATGTCAAAACTCATCTATATTTCCTGTGAAGGGTATGCATCACTTATTTTCATGGTTTATGCCTCATAGATATGCATCAAGATCTAAGTAATTTGAAACTTTGTGTACTGTTTTTTCCATTTGAAATCTATTCAGCATTTCTCCTATCAAAATAAACTATTCAACATTTCACACAATGGTGATGAGACTGCATATTTTGTAATTAGATAAACTATTCAAAGTTATTATAGCATCCAAAGAATTTAAGTGCAAAACTAAAGGTTCATAAACTGTAACACATAATCTGCTTACTTGGTGTCTGTTGCAGGTTATTTCCATCCAAGATTTGTTTTTGCAGGTGCACCATACCACCCGTTCCATAAGCATGCCAGTTCCTTCCAATTTGAGAACACGGGCCAATAGGAGTAGGCTCGTCACAGATGATTCTACCTCCGTTCATTGTAGGGGCAATAAGAGCACTCTTCATCCCCAACAATTCCGCCATAGAACCAACCTTCCCGCCTTGATTCTGTAGATAGGAGGCATAACTTGCAGCATTTTGATTGAAGCTTATCCACTTGTTGTGATTCAACCCAACTAGGTGAGTGGAGTCATTATCCCAAGGCAACGGCGTTTTGTAGGTCTCAGCAAAAGCCACATTTTGAACAACCTGGGGAGGGAAATCCCGGGCAGTAAGCTCCATTCGGGTTGGATCTACAAGGGCGTTGAGACTGCATTCACCACAATTCTGGTCCTGCAAAAATCCACCGTAAATTCCCAGCAATTCATCCCAGTTTTCCCCTCCTTTCTCACTTGGTGTTGTCGGCATCCAAACATTCTCCAGGTTCATTTTCTCTCTCTTCTATAGATATATTTCTTTTCACAAGCCTATCCTATTGACTGTGTATCATCCATGTTTGTATTGAAAATTTGTTTCTTTTTACGACGAATTGCTGCCTCAAAACCTGTATGAGAAATTGAAAACAATTAATCACTATTCTTGTTTTACCAAAATGGATTCATCAGACGCACATGTGAAAAAAGACTGCATTTTTAACAGGTGAAATCCCAAGCATTAATTACCCGCCCAATTAGAACCAAAAACCTGGAACTATTATTTATAAAAAAAAATTTGTATCCACAGGCATGCCAAATTCCAGCTAACCTATAATTCTTGATTTCCAAATGCAACAGTAAATACCTCTGCAGAAACTGAAAATGGAAGAATGGAATTAAAAGCCAGAGAATCAAAGACCCCATGTAAAAACCAATTAAGAAGTAAATAGCCAAATCAGTATTAATTGTGTGATTTAATTCCAATTTTAAATGAGTGACATTGAATTATACCCAGGTGAATAAAACCAACAAAATCTTGAATGAAGATGCTCTCATGTGTGAGAACATAAAATCACCAGCTGATATGGGTTTACTGCTAAATTTATAAAGCATGCGTGAATTAAGTTTTGGGGAAAAATGTTATAAAAAAAAGATTTGGTATAAATCAAGATTTTTTTTAGTAACAGTCAAGCTCACCGATCTATATATATAGCCGTTTTGTATGTATAGCCGGAGTGAGAGCGAGTCAATGCCGGAGAGCCAAATCAGCCTTAGTTATAACAGTATATTTTAAGAGAGAGAAAGGGAAGAACTGGGGAGAGAGATACAAGAAATATATTATTATATGAAAAAATAATAGTAAACCATCCCTTCTATTTATACACGAAATACATGTGCATGGTTAGGCAGTTTGGAAACTTTTGTACTAAGGGCACTCTCATTTATGGCCTTTCACACATTTAATGTACAATCCCTTCAATTAATTTCACAGATTTAAAAATATATTAAGATTTGGATGAAGTTTAATTTGGTGAACTATAAGTGTACCATGCAATTTAAATGTATTTTACATCTTATCAGTTGCTTTAATTAAACAATTATAATTGTTTTCATTGAATAGTTACAATTTATCAATTGTATCTATTCAATGAAAATAATACTATTTAAAAAATACATTTTATTTGTACGGTGGTGCAAAAAAAACTTGTTTTGATTATAAGTTGCACTAATTTATTGACTTAATGTAGGCCTCCATTGGATTTTTTTAAATCAAATAATTGTTGACTCAACGGATGGACTAATTAATATTGGCTAGTAATAATATTTTATTGTTTTTACAATTGTATTATTTTATGATGTTAATATTAATGTCTGGTTATGTAAATTGGAAAAAATCATTAACGACACATTCTTATTAATATTGGATGATCGTCAGTGGAGTTGATTTTTACAAATTTAAAAATGCTAAATGTGTTAATTGGATTTTTTTTGTTTTTTGTTTTTGAATAAAATAACTGCCAACCCAATAGACTAATTAATTTTGAATAATAATGATAATTTGTCGCTTTGCAATCATATTATTACATTGTGTTAATATAATTGTCCAATTATGTAAATTAGAAAAAAGTAGCCATTGACGACATTTTCTTATTAATATGGCAAAAACTTGTATGAGACCATGAGACAACACAAATTAACACCCATCCATACCAAACTATTAATGAATCAATGTTTTAGTTATACCCATTCTCATTGTCTCATGTTATGAGACGTCTCATATAAGACCTACTCTATTAATATTATGGGTAACCTTTAGTGGAGTAAATTCTATAAATTTTACAAATTAGAAAATACTAAATATGTCTATTGATTTTTTTTCTTTTTTTCCTTTTAACTTTCTTTTAATCAAATAATTATTGACTCAAACAGAATAATTTATGTTGGCTAGTGATGATATTTTGTTGTTTTTCAACCATATTATTATATGATGTCAATATTTTTGTTTAATTATGTAAAGTGGAAAAAAAGTAGTCGTTTATGGCACATTCTTATTAATATTGGATAATTGTCGGAGGAGTTGATTTTACAAACTGGAAAAAAGTAAATGTGCTCATTGGATTTTCTTTATTCTTTTTTTAATTTGTGTTAAAATAACGATTCACTCAACAGACTAATTAATTTTGGATAATAATCATAATTTATCATTGTGCAATCATATTATATTTGTTGTAAATCTAGAAGATTTATTATTTCAAATCTAGAAAATTTGATGTGGACATTACTAATGAACCAATAACTCAATGAACTTTATATCTTAGACTAGAGTTTTATTCTTATAAATAGACTATTGTATTCATGATTGTAATCACTTATACACAAGATCATTAGTGGAAACTCCTGGCTTGGCTCGCCCCCAAACGTAGTCGTTCCCGACGAACTGGGTGAACAAATTTTGTCTTTTATTTTACGCAATTATTTACAACACGTTATCAGCACGAGTTTCTGCCTGAGATTACACGGTACGCCCTAAATTAAATTTCATATGAATTACATATTTTTTTATGTGTACCCTTGCTATGAATTTATTTGAATCATATTTGTATTCGAATTAAAATTATTGTGACTTGAATTGACGAGCAACGACCGATGTCCTGAAGGCGTACGACCGCCGCCCGATCGCGCGCCACCTGCTCGTGCGGCCACTGCGCCCCGCTCGCGTGCCCGCCTGCCGCGCACTCGTGCCGCCGTCGCGCTTGCCGCGTGCCGCCAGTGCCCGTCGCGCCCGTGCCGTGCGCGCCGTCGCGCCCGTCACGCCTGCCGCTGGCACCGCTCGCGCCCGTCGCACCTGCCCCGCGGCCGCCGCCCGCGCCGTGCGCTTGTCGCGCCTCCCCGCGTCCGCCTCGCGCCCATCGCGCCCATCGTGCCGCACTGCCTGTTCGCGGCCACTGCCCTCCGCGTGCCGCCTCTTGTGCGCCGTGCGCGACCAACGTGGTGGTTTTTCCCCTGGATTTTGTAATTTCTTAATCCAATTGCATTGCCGTTTCTTGATATCACAAAATTCGTATTAATTTATTTTAAAATCCTGAAAATATTTCGTTAAATTTCATTAATATACATGAAATATTTAGCCTTATGAATATGCATGTCTATTAAATCGTAAATTTTCCTAGAAATTATTTTCCTGTGATTATCGTTCCTAAATTGTTTATGCATATACATGTGATTTAATTATCCTACGTGCATTATATTTGTGCACATAGATTATTTCCTTATAGCCCACATATTATGCCTAGGTAGGCGGCGCCCGATATTTGTCAAACTGAAAATTTATGTTTTGGGTAGACGGCGCCCAAATACTTGTATCTATGTGCCCTAGAATAAATCAAATGAATTCTTGTTTCCCTGTTGTCAATGAGTTATGTCACATTCCTTACCATGTCGCTTTATTAATTGTAGTGAATTATGTCTAACATCACTATGAAAGAATTCGATGAGCTCGCTCTCGATGGTAGCAACTACTCGACATGGATGCTAGATGTCGAATTTCATCGAGCCTCGAATAGGTTGAGCGAAACCATTATAGAAGGTTCACAATCCACTTACGCCCAGAAGGCGAAAGCTTTGATTTTCCTTAGGAACCACATGAGTGAGGGTCTGAAACAAGAATACTTCACTCAAAGGGACCCCGGAACGTTGTGGAAGTCCCTGAAGGACCGTTTTCAACAACAAAATGACATACTCCTCCCTCCGGCACAATACGAGTGGTTGAACATCCGTTACCAAGACCTTAAGTCGATAACGGAGTACAAATCTGCATTGCAACGTATTGTAACCAACTTGATCCAGAACTCTGTATCAACATTCCACGCTAGCAACCCTGTACTCCAACAGCAGTATAGGGTCAAACACAAGTTTGGTCGCAACCGTGGAAGGGGGAGAGTAAGTAAGAAATTATGGACAAATGGCCGAGGTCGTAGTTCATCTGGTAGTCACAAAACCTGGATTTCCGCTCCACGAAAACCTAGCTCTCAAAGCATGATTGAGCAATCCTGCTACAGATGCGGATGCAAAGGCCATTGGTCACGCATGTGTCGTACTCCCAAACACTTGGTTGAGGCTTACCTAAAGATGCAAAAGGACGACAAGGGGAAGGCTCCCGTTTATGAACCTCAAGATGACAACCTGCCTGAAACAGAATTTGACCAAGACAACGATGATCTCTTGAGCCCGTAGCTCGAAATTTATGAGAAAACGAGTGATTTACGTATTTAATTAATAATTAATTCTAGTACTTTGTTTTTTAATAAAACAATTTTATGTTTTTGGATCCTTTCTTTCGGATATTTTATTTATGAATGAATTTATTATTTTTAGCTTTGATATGTTTACTTTAAATAGCTGTCTATTATATTTATTTGGATATTGCTGTTCTCATTTATGGCTCGTAAACAAATTAGCTATTAGGTTTGGACAATTTCCTCTTGCATGATGGATGCCCATAGTGATTTATGTTTGGTAGATAGCGCTACCACACATACAATCCTAAAAGATATGAAGTATTTTCATAACTTGATAGAATATAAGGGGAGTATAACTACAATAGCCAATGATAGTATTTTGATAGTGGGCTCCGGAAGAGCTTCCATTGTCCTCCCCATGGGTACCGAACTCATAATCGATAATGCTTTATTGTTTCCACAATCTAAGTGTACCCTACTCAGTTTTAGAGACATTAGGATAAACGGATATCACATTGAAACTGAAACTGAGAACAATAACGAATATCTTTTGATGACTATTACTCGAGGTAACCGTAAACAAGTTATAGAAAAACTTCCTTTCTTCTCCTCCAGATTGTACTATTCCTACATCCGGCCGTCTAGTTCCCATCTAGCGATGAGTATGAAATTCCATGACCCGAATTTCTTTAAATTATGGCATCAACGGTTAGGTCATCCGGGACAAACAATGATGTGCAGGATTCTATCTAATTCAAGTGGTCATAATATTTTAAATAATAGAATCACTCCTGTTGATGAATATATTTGTGATGCATGTTCTAAGGGTAAGTTAATAGTACGCCCGTCGCGCACTAAGGTTGGACTAGAGTCTCCGGTTTTCCTTGAGCGAATTCAAGGAGACATTTGTGGACCGATTCACCCAGCATCAGGACCATTTCGGTATTTCATGGTCCTTATTGATGCCTTCACTAGGTGGAGATATGTCTGTTTGCTGTCTACCCGCAATCAAGCTTTTGCGAAGTTCATTGCGAAAACTATAGAGCTCAGAGCTCAATTCCCGGATTATCCAATCAAGTCAATTCGCATGGATAATGTTGCTGAGTTAAGCTCAAAGGCCTTTACAGACTACTGTATGGCCCTGGAAATTAAAGTGGAGCATTCGGTCCCCTACGTCCACACCAAAAATGGTCTTGCTGAGACGCTAATAAAACATATTAAACTTATCGCAAGACCATTGCTTATGAACTCCAAACTACACACTTCATGCTGGGGGCATGCAGTCCTACATGCATTGCACTTAATACAAATCCGTCTAACTGCATATAATGATCATTCCCCCCTACAGTTAGTGCGTGGGAAAGAACCTAGCATTTCCCATCTGCGTATTTTCGGATGTGCGGTATATGTTCCGATAACATTACCAAAGCGAACCTCCATGGGCCCACAAAGGAAACTCGGTATTTACGTCGGATTTGACTCTCCATCCATCGTGAAATACCTCAAGCCTTTGTCCGGGGATCAATTAACGGCCCGGTTTGCTGATTGCACGTTCGATGAAGATTACTTCCCGACATTAGGGGGAGATTTGAATTCAAAATTGAATGAATGCCGGGAGCTTACGTGGAACGTAAGTAATCTTCAGTATCTAGATCCGCGCACTAATCAATCTGAACTAGAAGTTCAGAAGATCATAAACTTGCAAAATTTAGCAAATAATCTGCCAGACCCGTTCACTGACCATAGAGGTGTAACTAAATCGCATATACCTGCAGTAAATGCTCCCCAAAGGGTTGAGGTCCCAAGCAAAACAAGTACTCATGCCCCCACACGCCAAAAGCGTAAGGGACCCTCAAGAGATAGTAATACACCTAAACGAAAGGTTAGCAAATCTGGTCAGTCGAATGTAAAATCTCTAGAAGAGATCCGTCTAGATAACTCAAAGTCTCTAGGAGACGAGCATCCTAGTGATGAAGCACGTGCACAAAATATTCCATGCACTAGGACCGTGGAATGACCAGACCCAGATACAATGGAAAATGAGGAAGGTCTGGTTGACGTAAACGTCGAAGTCTCTGTGAACTTCACAGATACGGGAGAAATATACAATAGAAATATTACTGTCGTCGACGACACATTTGCAGCGTCAATCGCTCTTTCCATTATAAATGATCTAGATTCAAAACCCAAAACAATCGCTGAGTGTCGGAAGCGCTCCGATTGGGTTAAATGGAAAGAGGCAATTGATGCAGAGCTCGCATCACTTAACAAAAGACAAGTATTTGGCTCTATCGTTCGTACACCCGCGCGCGTTGTCCCCGTAGGATATAAATGGGTATTTGTACGAAAACGAAATGAGAACAATACTGTGGAAAGGTATAAAGCGAGGCTTGTAGCTCAAGGGTTTTCGCAGAGACCTGGGAATGATTTCGATCAAACCTATTCTCCCGTCATGGACTCAATGTTACAGTAGGAAATATCCTCGCCTAACAGGAGGTTAGATTCTTGAAGATACACTGACCCGACAAGATCGAGGGTCTACATCAGAAGAGATCGTTTAATGTATTATAGGCCTACGGTTGATTGTTAGATTAATATTGTAATAAATCCCTAAAATAAAGGGTTAAGACGAGTTTGGGGCCACATTTGGGCCTTTGGGGGTGAACCTCTATAAATAGGGGGTCATCCCCTCATTGTAAAGGGGATACATATTTTCCCCTCATCCACATATATGCGAAAAGCTCTCATTCGAGGGAAGAACTTTCGTTCTTCCCTTATCGTTCGTGTTCGTTTACATTTATTGTTTGTCGGGCATAACCCGAATAGCCATATATATTTATCCGTACGAAAATGCCTGTCAACAACAATCATTTATTGTCAACTTCTATTCCAAAATTGGGGCATGACACTAGCAATGATGTCACCATTGGAACACTTCTTCCCATAACATATCATTTTTCTTATGAGGGTATAGATGGAAATAAATTTCCATTCCCATTACCATTGAAGAATTGCTAACCAAGCGCCCCCTTAGTATTTTTTATTTTGTAAATCAACTACACTGACGATTATCCAATTTTAATAAGAATGTGCCATAAGCGACTATATTTTTCCAATTTACATAGTCTAATATTGACATTATATAATAATACAGTTGAAAAAACAACAAAATAACATTACTAGCAATCATAAATTAGTTTGTTGATCAATAACTATTTGATTAAAAGAAAGTTAAAAGGTAAAAAAAATAAAGAAAATTCAATAGACATATTTAGTATTTACCAATTTGTAAAATTTATTGAATCAACTACATTAACGGTTACCCATAATATTAACAAGAAGGTGTCGTCAATGACTACTTTTTTAATTTATATAATTAGACAGTTATATTAACACAATATTGTTGTAAATAATTGCGTAAAATAAAAGACAGAATTTGTTCACCCAGTTCATCGGGAACGACTACGTCTGGGGGCGAGCCAAGCCAGGAGTTTCCACTAATGATCTTGTGTATGAGTGATTACAATCATGAATACAATAGTCTATTTATAAGAATAAAACCCTAGTCTAAGATATAAAACCATTGGGTTATTGGTCCATTAGTAATGTCCACATCAAATATTCTAGATTTGGAATAATAAATCTTCTAGATTTACAACACTCCCACTTGGACATTACGACATAACATAAATGTCTTGTCATAAAAACTCCACGTGCTAGGTATCGGCCAAATAATAAGTTAGGGAGGAATGTTATTGATCTTCTAGATCTAAATCTTTTAGATTTGTTTCGGGGTTACCGCTCCCCCTAAAGACAACAACACTTTAAGTTTTTGCATCCCAATACCACGAACGTACTTTTCAAAAGTAGACGTAGGTAAGGATTTAGTAAACAAATCTGCTAAATTGTTACTAGATTGCACCTTTTGAATGGTAATCACGGCACTCTTCTAGAGTTCGTATGTGTAGAAAAACTTAGGTGAAATATGTTTCGTCAGGTTTCTCTTGACGTACCCATTACTCATTTGTGCGATGCAAGCAGTGTTGTCTTCAAATATAACGGTGGGATGTGTATCGCCTTTAGCGATACCACACGAGTCACCAATGTGTTTTACCAAGGACCTTAACCAAACACATTCTCGTGCGGCTTCAAATAAAGCTATTATCTCTGAGTGGTTTGAAGACGTGGTAACCATGGTTTGTTTAATCGATCTCCATGAGATCGCGGTACCACCACAGAGAAAAACGTAACCAGTCTAGGATATGGCGTTGTGGAGATCAGACAAATAGCCAACATCCGTATAACCTACTAAGGTTTTGTCTTGGTTCCTACGATAAAACAGTCCAAGGTCTTGAGACCCTTGGAGGTACCGTAGAACATGCTTAACACCATTCCAATGTCTCCTTGTAGGAGAAGCGCTATATCTAGCAAGCAAATTGACAGTAAATGCAATGTCCGACTGAGTGCAATTTGCGAGATAGAGCAATGCTCCAACAGTGCTAAGATAAGGAACTTCTGGTCCCAGAATTTCTTCTGAATCTCCTCTTAGTCTAAATGGGTCCTTATTCACTTCAAGGGATCGAACAACCATAGGGGTGCTAAGTGGACGAGACTTATCCATGTGAAATCTCTCCAATACCTTCTTTACGTAGGTCGACTGATGAATAAGGATTCCTTCTGGGAGGTGCTCGATCTGCAAGCCGAGGCAGTACTTGGTTTTACCCAAGGATTTCATTTCGAATTCGGCTTTCAAGATTGAACTGACTTTTTCAATCTCTTTGCATGTTCCGATTATGTTTAGGTCATCAACATAGACGGATATGATGCAAAATCCATCTTGCGATTTCTTCATGAATACGCATGAAAAAGCTTTATCGAATGTGTATCCCTTCTTCTGAAGGAACTCACTAAGTCGGTTGTACCACATGAGGCCCGATTGCTTCAGGCCATACAACGACTTCTGCAGTTTTATGCTATACATACTGCGGTTTTCACCATCCCTCATCTGAGAAATGTCAAATCCATCAGGGATTTTCATATAAATGTCGGCATCAAGTGATCTGTATAAGTACGCGGTTACTACGTCCATTAATCTCATTTGGAGATTCAATTTAACTGCCAAAGATATCAAGTAGCGGAACGTTATTGAGTGTTGACATGCATTTTCGTACGGATAAATGTATGTGGCTATTCGGGTTATGCCTGACAAACAATAAATGTAAACGAACGCGAACGATAAGGGAAGAACGAAAGTTCTTCCCTCAAATGAGAGCTTTACGCATATATGTGGATGAGGGGAAAATATGTATCCCCTTTACAATGAGGGGGTGACCCCCTATTTATAGAGGTTCACCCCAAAGGCCCAAATGTGGCCCCAAACTCGTCTTAACCCTTTATTTTAGGGATTTATTACAATATTAATCTAACAATCAACCGTAGGCCTATAATACATTAAACGCTCTCTTCTAATGTAGACCCTCGATCTTGTCGGGTCAGTGTATCTTCAAGAATCTGACCTCCTGTCAGGCGAGGATATTTCCTGCTGTAACAATTGTTGGTGGAGGAATGGGGGAGTGATTGAGGAGGATGATTGTAGGAAGAGAATAGGGTAATCAAAATGAAGTAGTGATTACCTTATTTAGAAGGAGATGTAGTGATTTTGTTCTCATAAACTGTGCTAATTACACTAATTTTCAATCTCATTCCCATTACCATTGAAGATTTGTTAACAAAGCACCCCTAAATGCATTCATTGAATTTTTCTATTTTTTTTTTAGTTTTTTTTTCTTTCTGTTAAAATAACCACTGACTCAACAAAATATTTAATTTTCGATAATAATCATAATTTATCGTTTTGCAATCATATTATATTGTGTTAATATAACTGTCCAATTATGTAAGTTAAAAAGTAGCCGTTGACGACACTTTCCTATTAATATTGGGCATCGAGAGTGGAGTTGATTTAATAAATTTTACAAATTGAGAAATACTAAATATGACTATTGAATTTTCTTTATTCTCTTTTACCTTTTAACTTTCTTTTAATCAAATAATTGTTTACACAATGAACTAATAATTATAATTTCACGTTTTGTAATTGTATTATTATGTTGTGTTAATATTATTTACGTAAATTGAAAAAAAAATAGTCTTTTTTGTCAATTTCTTATTAATATTGGATAATGCCAATAGAGTTGATAAAATTGATTTTAAAAATTGAAAAATACTAAATGTATCCATTGGATTTTCTTTAT
Organism: Ballota nigra; assembly: GCA_947034835.1. Lineage (NCBI taxonomy): Eukaryota > Viridiplantae > Streptophyta > Magnoliopsida > Lamiales > Lamiaceae > Ballota > Ballota nigra. The sequence continues at coordinate 60,314,812 of OX344725.1, forward strand.
GCTATTTGCCTTCTAACTTTATTTTAATCAAATAATCATTCACTCAAAGGGTCGGTGGTGGATTCAGAATTTTGATTTTGGAGGTACAAAAATTAATTTAGATTATTTGTAAAGATATATCAATCAAATTTGGGGACACATTTTTATTTTTTACATAGAAAAATATTTTTAAAACCAGGTGGTTTAGCCCACCGGGTTCCTCACTCTAGTAAGTGATCCGGGTTCGATTCCATTTGAGCATAAATTATGGGAGTTATAAGGTGGCTTGGAGATTTCTTGGAGTATATGGGGGCTTGGTAAACTAATTTAATTACTAACAACCAACTAGCTCTGTCATTGCAAATGCTAATTAATCTCAAATAATTTGTCGATTTACAATCATATTATTATATTGTGTTAATATTATTATCCAATTATGTAAACCGGAAAAAAGTAGACGTTGATGGCACTTTCTTTTTAATATTGGATAATTATAAGTGGAGTTGATTCAATTGGTTTTACAAATTGGAAAATACTAAATGTGTCGATTGGATTTTCTACATTCTCCTTTTGCCTTTTTAACTTTCTTTTAATCAAAATCGTTGACTCAATGAACTAATTAATATCAAATAATATTAATAATTTGTCGGTTTTCAATTGTATTATTATATTATGTTATGTCAATATTATTATCTTATTATGTAAATTGTAAAAAATAGCCATTGATGACAATTTCTTATTAATATTGGATAAATGTTAGTATAGTATATTAAATTGATTTTATAAATTTGAAAAATACCAAATGTGTCAATTGAATTTTCATTATGCTTTTTTGCTTTTTAACTTTATTTTAATCAAACAATTGTTGATTCAACGGGCTAATCAATGTAGGATAAAGATGATAATTTATCATTTTGCTTATATTATTATATAGAGTACTGCTATATACCCCTCCAACAATGCTAAATACACATAAAAAATTTAAAAAATTAATAAAATATAATAAAGAGACTATAGTGCCCTTATTTTCAAAAACCCGTCTTCTTCCTCATTGCACTTTTACAGTTTCTTAAGCTTTGATTTTTCTGCATTTGTCACACCGCCGCCGTTGAGTTGCCGAGTCGCCGTCACCGCAACTGACTCTGGCACCTCCAAATCTAATATTTAAAATTTCAGAACCATCTCTTTACAAATATGCGCGAGTTTGGAACTTCTGGTAGTAACGCTCTTTCTGCGGGCATAGGTAAGTCGCCGACGACGGCACTCTTTCCGGGATCCCTGTTGCAGGGACAAAAATTTGTGGACATCCCTCTCTCTTCTAATGAAATCTGTGCATCTCATGGTGATTTAAAACCACCTTGAGGACACTGTGTCGTGTGCAGCAGATTGGTGTCGCCGGCGTTGACCAACGGCGGGTGGAGGTAGTCGACTTTGGGAGGCTCGCACGTTTCTAATTTTTCCAGAGGGCGATGGAAACTAAAGTGGCGGTAATTGAAATAACAGGAAAACAAATTAGGGCAAGGGGTATAATTGATAATTAAACATGGATGTAGGTGTATCTATTATTACCGGAGGGGTATATAGCCGGACCCTATTATATATTGTGTTAATATTATTGTCCAATTATGTAAACTAAAAAAAAAAAGGTCGCCGCTGACGACACTTTCTTATGAATATTGGATAACCATTGGTTCAGTTGATTCAACTAATTTTGCAAATTGGAAAATACTTAAATGTGTGTATTGAGTTTTCTTTATTGTATTTTAATTTTTAACTTTCTTTTAATCAAATAATTCTTTATTCAATGGACTAATTATTGTCGGATAATAATGTTAATTTATCCCTTTGGAATCATATTATTATATTGTGTTAATATTATTATTGTTCTATTATGTAAAATTAGAAAAAAATTATCGTTGATGGCACTTTCTTATTAATGTTGGATAACTATAAGTAGAGTTGATTCAATTGATTATACAAATTAGAGATTTTCTTTATTTATTTATTTTGCTTTAACTTTCTTTTAATCAAATAAGCATTTACTTAACAAACTAATTAATGTCGGATAGTAGTGATACTTTGTTGGTTTAAAATTATATTATTATATGATGCTAATATTATCGTCCAATTTGTTGTAAATCTAAAAGATTTGATGTGTACATTACTTATGGACCAAGTAGCCCAATAGACTTTAGGATTTTGATATTATATATATATCCCCGTACTCAATATTGTAACACATACATGTACATACATAGAAATATAGTGAAAAATTTCTGGCTTGATACGCCTCCAAATCCTTTTGTAGCCAATCATGGGCGAACGACGGGAATTGAACCCGCGCATGGTGGATTCACAATCCACTGCCTTGATCCACTTGGCTACATCCGCCCCTCGACTATTAGTATAATGAAAGATGTAGTCATTCATGACAAACTGGGTAAACAAATCGGCGTTCTTGTTTGCGCTCTATATTTTACAACATGTTATCAGCACGATTGTTCTACCCGATTGAATTTTAGAATATTGTCGTCTCGATTGGCAACTAAACCAAGAGATTTGGCATATTGGTGGAAGTATTCACGTCCATATAGTACAAAGATACTTAGTACGGATGCGTAGTTCAGAAGCATGAGTCTCTACACAATTAGGATTTAATCTAGAATTTTGCCAAGATGCCGCATCACCGGATTCTGGCCGATGTTGCTCTCCTCCTTCACGCGATCGGAACGCCGCCCCCCTCTATTTTCAGACGGCGCCGTTTCTCTCCAGACATCACCGTCGGCCCGCCTCCATCTTCGGTGGTCGCTCTCTTCTTTTTCGCACAGAATAGCTACACCGATCGCCTCCTTCCTCCTTGCTTCCCTATCGCTAGTGGTACTGACCGCCGTTGCGCGCCGCTTTGGTTGAGGACGACCAGCACAGCCGCAACGCCTCCCTACCGCAACCGTTGGCGCCGTGACTCATCGTGGTGCCGCTTCATATGTATCGCTCCCACACTCCTATTGCTCACCGTCGTCGCCTATCTCCTATGGCCGTCCGATCCTGAACTCTCCGTCGTTCGTTTGAAGCTCGACGTATCCCAGAAGCCGAATCTCACGGTTGAGACATGGGCGCACCACAAAGCCTTAGAACGGCTCGAAGCAGAGTTGGCCGTGGCAGCCGATTCCGACCGAAGAAGAGGGAAGCTGGGCCCTTTTCATTGGGCCTCTTAAATTCCTTGAATGTGCTTATAAATTGAATTTCTTTTTCTTTTTATTTATCCCATGGGCCAGATTTAAAATAAATTAAAATTGACTTTGGGCCTCAATTGTGTTGGACTATTTTAAATCAATTACTTTGGCCCAACATATATGATAATTTGTCCTTGGGCTATAATAACAAATAGAACTAATGACTCAAGTGATATAATTAATAAGAAAAGGCCTATGTGACTCTTTACATATGAGAAAATTAAGCAATTCAGATCAATTCCGCGTCTAAATTTTTTAACTGCAGGAATTATTTTCTCATCGCTAAAGAAGAAGGTTGAGGAATTTCCACCATGGATTCAAAATTTAGTTTTGTGGAGCTTCCTCCCTCTATAATCATTATGAGTCGTGACATGATCAATTGCTGCTTAGACGAGGAAGCAAGTAGTCCGTCCGCCAGTGCTCGACGTGAGATAAATTTTCATCAAATGTTCGGGAGCCCTTTGATTAGGAGTGAAATTGTTATGTTTTGGTGCCGGATTTGCCCATGTTTTGAGTATTTTCGACGAGTGTTTGGAGTCAAATGAGTATTATTTTTATAAACTTATTAATTTATCTCTTTGGTTTTCATAGAAGGATAGAGGACGAAAAGAGGAGTTCGTAGGACTTTGAATTGGCCAAAACGGACTCCCGGTTGAGAAGTTATGAAGGTTTTACGAACATGTGTACAGCCAGCGGTCGAGCGCCTCGCTCGACCTCTTGTCCCGCTCGAGCGTTTTTGCGTGTTTTTGGCCCAAAATCGCCCAAATTCGTCCCAAAGCCTATATATACCCCTTCCAAGCATATTTTCACATATCACCACATACCAACACATATTTTTACATACTTTGAGCAAGGAGAAAGCTTGGGAAGGAGTTTTGAAGAATTTTATACGTTGTAATCGAGGTTTTAATTTACGAATTCTTCGTTTTAGTATTTCTTTTGAACGTATTAGATTAATTCTTTCTTTCTTTACTCTTGGAGACGATTAAACCTAGTTTTTCAGATTTATATAGATTTCTTTAGAGACTTTAATTTGTTCTTTCGTTTATGTTCTTGATTTCTTTCGTTAATTTAATTATGCATATGATTATTGTTCTTGTGATTGCTTTTATTATTCAAACCACCATGTTAGGCTAGAACCCTTGCATGCTTGGGGTAGGATGAACTCGTAGAAGTAGGATGTGGGTATGTAATTAGGGTAACTTATGACGTTAGGTTTTAATTCTCTTGGTTAATGAATTCTTAAAATTAATCTAGACTTCGCTCTTGAATTTCGTTCGAAAGGTGCTAGAGGAGGACGACCGTATCACTCTTTAACAACGAGTAGACTTAACTAGAGAGTTTAGGAAAGGTTAATTCATCTACCGGTTTAGCGAAAGAGGACGACCGCATCACCTTAGTTAAATTAGGGTCTCATTAATTAAGCACAATCTAGTAACTCGTTAATAGATTCGTGAAGTCGAGTGTTAGGGGAAAGTATTAGGGTTTAGAATCTTGAGCTTTCACCTTGCATTATTTTACTTAGGTTATTTCTTGTGTGTCACAGTTATTTTGATTATGTACCTGCTCTGTTAGTATACGTAGGGATTCCTATCTTAAGCATCACCATCTCATATTTGAAAACACACCTTTTGTTATTTCGTTTAATTTTCCTCTTGCATTCGTAGAATAATTTAGTTTAGTTTAATTAATCTTTCCAAAAATCCAAAAACAATACACTCATATTAACTACGACGCGTAGATCTTCAGGGATCTATTCACATATACACTTTCCCTTGGGTTCGATAATACTTGGTCCCTATACTTGCCCATACTACTGTCAACCCGTTCTCTTGCGGGGTAACTACTAGTAGAAAGCTAGTAAAATCGCATCAAGTCAATGGCGCCGTTGCCGGGGATGGCGTTGTATGCTTTTTGAATAGGACTTGTAGATAGCTTAGTAGTTAGTAGTGAGTGCTTTATTTTCTGTTTATTTTTATTTTTATTCAATCGGCAGTTGCGTTTTGATCCTTCTGCTAGTGTGTCAGGTTTATGAAAACACGCTCACAAGGCAATACGAGCGAAGATAGGTTACCTGCAGATCCTGAGACAATAGCTAGAAGGAACCGAGCCTTCTTGAGAAGAATGACTACTGCCGCGGGAAACAAAGACAAGCTTTCTGATGAACTTGGGGAGTTAGACAAAATAGCTGCAGAGTATACTGCTCTTGTGGAACGGGCAGAGGGTGCCAATGGAAACAACAGTAATCAGCAGATACCCATAGGGGGAACTGAGAGCCCACACCCGAACCCACAAGACACAATCAACTCTGCACAAACACAACCCCAAAACCAGAACCAAAACCCTGCTTACCCACAAAACCCAAATAACCCTTTCAACAACCCAGTATACCAACATTACCCATACCCACCTTATCCTTACCCACCATACCCGTATCCTCCACCCCCAGTCTATAATCAACCACCTGTTTACCCACCACCACCCCAACAAGTACCAGTACCTGCTGCTATTCCTCAACACGTTCCTCAGAACGTAGATCACAATATGACTATTCGAGGGAGGTTCGCGGCACAACCGCAGAGGTACTATGATGAAGTGGCGTTGCCTCCTGTTGAGGCGAACAACTTCTCGATTTCCCCGGGAATTCTAAAGTTGCTTACCGAGAATCAGTTCAAGGGGGTGATCGGGAAGGAGAATCCTCATACACATCTGAAGAGCTTTCTCATGATAGCCTCCACATTCAATGACAATGGCATGTCTGAAGATGCCAAGAGGCTTAGGCTGTTCCCATTCTCATTGACGGGAATAGCTAAAGAGTGGTATGACAACACGCTCCCACGGGGAGGTATTACCACTTGGGCTGAGCTCGAGCGTCTGTTCCTCGAGCGATTCTACCCTCCATCTAGGACGATCAAGGCTAGAATTGAGATCTCGTCCTTTCTTCAGAAGTCTGGAGAAGATTTACGCCAAGCGTGGGAGAGATACTCAAACATGCTGATTGAGTGCCCGTAGCACGGGTACAACGAGGGAGACATTATGGCATTCTTCTATAGTGGTGCCAACAAGGCGGGGCAAGACCATTTAGACGCCTGTGCGGGCGGAGCATTCCTGAATCAAGGCATAGAGAGGTGTAGGGAGATCGTGGACAACATTGTCACGAATGCCGGTGCATGGGGTGTGGATGCAGATTTTCAGAGAGTGCATCAGGTTGAAGAGGGTGAAGGAACGAGAAGGCTATTGATGGCCATGATGGAGAAGATCAACAACCTCGAGTTGGGGAAGAGTTTGGGTGGAGAGCATGCAGTAGAGAACGAGAGAGTAGACCAACCAAGTGGGCAGCAAGAGGTAGCCAATTACATGGGAAGCCCGTATTACAATCAGAATGACTACCAAGGTGGAAATCAGTATGGAAGACCTTCTTATGGTCAGCCATTCGCACCTCCAGGGCCACAGCCGCCTCAAAATCAATGGAGGAACACACAAGGAGTTCAAGGAGGCCAGCAGCCTCCTCAAAACACATGGAGGAAAAATGAGAATTTTTCTTATGCTAACCCAAAAGCTGGTATTATTGTTCCTGCAGGTGTTGATCCGGGGTCTAAACCTCCTGGTGGAGAAGGCGGTGCATCAACCGAGGAGATGTTGAGAGCGATCCTTCAGAAAGTGGAGGAAAGGAAGTAAGAGGTTGTCATCCTTGGAGTACGATGTGAAGGAGTTGCATAAAAAGGGTGATCAACGTGATCAAGACCTCCAGAAGATGAACGTTGAGTGGACTAGAACTCAACAAGAGAACAATCGAAGGTTCACTTCTATAGAGTTCCAGATGAGCCAGATTGCAAAGATGGTGAATAGAGAGTCGGGAAAATATCCTTCCATGCCGGAGGGGAACCCGAAAGAGCATTGCAAGACGATCCAGCTTAAAAGTGGAACCAACTATGAAGGTCCTCAGATGCCTGCTGATTCTGAGACGCCTCAAGCTGAGATGGGAGAAAGAGAACACAAGAAAGATGGAGGTGTTACTGTTGAGAAGGGGGTTGAAAGTGAAGGAATTGAGAAGCATAAAGATATGGATGAGTCCCAGAAGGGCAAGGAAAGTGAGGAGATAGAGAGGGTTCCAAAGTGGAAAAAGGCAAAGGAAGCAAGGGATAAAGTGAAAGAAACAGAAAGAGATGAATGGGGGGGTACCCAAATCTGTGATACCCGTCCCATATCCACAACGCTTCATGAAAAAGAAGCTTGATGAAAAATTTGCAAAATTTCTTGATGTTTTTAAACAACTTCACATTAAAATTCCTTTTTATGATGCTTTGGAACAGATGCCGCATTATGCAAAGTTTCTGAAGGACTTGATCGCGAAAAGGCGGCGAGTGGATGAGCCGAAGTTGGTGCAGCTGAACCACGAGGTGAGTGCATTAGTGCACAAGGCGCTTCCACCGAAGCTGAAGGATCCCGGGAGCTTCACAATCCTATGTGACATTGGGAACGGGATCAAGAAATGAGCGCTATGTGATTTAGGGGCGAGCATCAATCTCATGCCCTTGTCGCTTTTCAAGAAGCTGGAAGGTGGTGAACTTCAACCCACAATGATGACGCTTCAACTAGCCGATCGGTCTATTACTAGACCTCAAGGTGTGGTTGAAGACGTCCTCGTGAGAGTTGGAGATCACATTTTTCCAGCCGACTTTGTAGTCCTAGAGATGGAGAAAGATGAGCACGTGCCCCTGATCTTGGGAAGACCGTTCTTAGCTACGGCGGGGATGGTGCTAGACGTGGCAAATGGGAAGATTACATTGAAGGTTGATGATCAAGAAGTGAAGATTTCCCTATATGAAGCCATGAAGCACCCGAAGGAGGATGAAAGTTTGTATTGCATGGATGCCACTGATCCTCGTGTTGAAGACACACCTTCTATCCCTAATCCTTCTCATATTCATGATTTTGTTAGTCCTTCACTTAATTATTTAACCCATGAGCTTTATGATCTTGATTATTTTGATAGGGATAAAGTGAAGAAGTTGAAGGATGAAGAGGTGAAAAGTGTGGACGTGGTCCAGTTGGAGGGAAAAGGAGGAGTTAAGAAGAAAAATTCCAAGCGCAAGAAATTACTTAGTGAGACTCCTCCAGATAAATGTGAGAAGGAGTTGAGACCTATAACACTTGGGGATGAGAAGGAAGCAAATGAGCTCATGATGGAGGGGCATCAAGGAAAAGAATGCAACCACCACTCTTATGAGAGCAAGGGAAGTAAATTTGAGTATGATGTCCCATAAGCTCTTTTGAGCTCGGTCCGGCATCAGGACCTTAAAAATAGCGCTGAATGGGAGGCAACCCATTTTTATTTATTTTTAGTGTCCTATTATGTTATTAGGGTGTTGTTGAGTCATATGTTTAACCTCGTACTTGAGAGTTTTATTTTGTAGGCTTGTCTCTAAAAGAGTAAAGGAATGATGGAGTATTCAGATTGAAGGGACCAACTCGAGACAAAGGAGCGTGCTAAGTTGTTGAAGAGAAACTGAATTGTTTGGTTGAGGTAACCCACAACCCCAAACTTAGACCTCTTCGCAAGGTCGAAGTTTGGGGGGTGGAGTATTTATGTGTTTTATGACATTGCACCGGAGCACCCCTTATCTTTGAGTTGAGTTGATTATTTGTGTCTTGAGATGCTCCTAGGGGTGATTGTGATTTGACTCGCTATTGCATATTTCATGCTTATCAATCATCTTATGCTTGTTGATTGCTATCTTTGAGTATGATTTGATGAGTAGAGTGAGTTGTAAGGGTGAGTTAGAAATTCTTTTGTGTGAGTGTTTGAGTTTGAGCTGATTTGAGAAAGAACTTGTATGCTTGTGAATTTTTCTTTTGAGTACTTGTGTGATGAGAGTGAGAATGCACTAGGACTAGCATGGATGTGAAAGCCGTGAGCTTTTGAGCCTTATGAGATTTTGATGCATTAATTAATCTCTTCGTTTGTGAGTGGATCGTCACCTTAGAGGATGCTAGAACTTGTGTGTGCTCTTGCTTCTTGATTGTGTCTAGTTTGATATGCCGAATGTGATCTTAGGCCATCTTTGTTTTTATTGAGTCACTTAGCCAAAATTTTCCTTACCAATGACATGTATCCCTTGCTAGCCCCTTTGAGCCTAAAGCTTATTTTATTTGCTAGCACATTTAAACACTATTCCAAGTTCCTAAGCCTTTTTGTCCCAATTTGAGTGGAAAATAGGAAAAGTGTGAAGGTTGAAGGGATTGAGTTGATTTGAGAAAAGGAATTATGATGGTTGAGTGGTGATAAAATAAGGGTGTGAATGAGATATGAGTTGTGGGAAAGAAAAAATTGAAAATGAGCAAAAGAAAAATTGAGCTCATGTGTTTGTGCGAAAAAGAAAAAAAAAGTGATGTGATTGAAAAAAAAAGTGAAAAGAGTTAGAAAAAAAAATTGAAGTGTTGAGAAAAGTGGAATTGAAAGAGTGTTGATTGAATATGTTTGAAGTAGTCTGTTCTTAATCTCGGAGTGCCAAAGTTTGACTTTCTATTCTCCATTCACTTAAGTCACTTACCCATATTGTTATCCCACCTGTCCAAATAGCCTACATTACAACCTTGAGAAAGTCCTTTTTGATTCGGCATTGATTTCTAGAGTACGGTCGAAGTTAAGAGCACTTACAAGCCTATGGCTGCCAATTTGTGTGATTGATTGTTTGAGTGAGTCCCTTAATCATTGATATACACTTGTGAGGGAGTGAAACACATCGTTGAGTGCACATCCATGTTTGATCTTGGTGTTTCTTGTTATTGTTGCATGAGTACGATAAAAGAAAGTGAGTGAGTATACGGGTGATTGACTTTTGAAGCTTGAGTTCATTAGCTTGCATGATTGATTTTTTTTTACTCATCCCTAACAATTTCACTTGACTTATTATTTCATTGCTTGAGGACAAGCAATATGGTAAGTTTGGGGGGGTTGATTAGGCGTGAAATTGTTATGTTTTGGTGCCGGATTTGCCCATGTTTTGAGTATTTTCGACGAGTGTTTGGAGTCAAATGAGTATTATTTTTATAAACTTATTAATTTGTCTCTTTGGTTTTCATAGAATGATAGAGGATGAAAAGTGGAGTTCGTAGGACTTTGAATCGGCCAAAACGGACTTCCGGTTGAGAAGTTATGAAGGTTTTACGAACATGTGTACAGCCAGCGGTCGAGCGCCTCGCTCGACCTCTTGTCCCGCTCGAGCGTTTTTGCGTGTTTTTGGCCCAAAATCGCCCAAATTCGTCCCAAAGCCTATATATACCCCTTCCAAGCATATTTTCACATATCACCACATACCAACACATATTTTTACATACTTTGAGCAAGGAGAAAGCTTGGGAAGGAGTTTTGAAGAATTTTATACGTTGTAATCGAGGTTTTAATTTACGAATTCTTCGTTTTAGTATTTCTTTTGAACGTATTAGATTAATTCTTTCTTTCTTTACTCTTGGAGACGATTAAACCTAGTTTTTCAGATTTATATAGATTTCTTTAGAGACTTTAATTTGTTCTTTCGTTTATGTTCTTGATTTCTTTCGTTAATTTAATTATGCATATGCTTATTGTTCTTGTGATTGCTTTTATTATTCAAACCACCATGTTAGGCTAGAACCCTTGCATGCTTGGGGTAGGATGAACTCGTAGAAGTAGGATGTGGGTATGTAATTAGGGTAACTTGTGACGTTAGGTTTTAATTCTCTTGGTTAATGAATTCTTAAAATTAATCTAGACTTCGCTCTTGAATTTCGTTCGAAAGGTGCTAGAGGAGGACGACCGTATCACTCTTTAACAACGAGTAGACTTAACTAGAGAGTTTAGGAAAGATTAATTCATCTACCGGTTTAGCGAAGGAGGACGGCCGCATCACCTTAGTTAAATTAGGGTCTCATTAATTAAGCACAATCTAGTAACTCGTTAGTAGATTTGTGAAGTCGAGTGTTAGGGTAAAGTATTAAGGTTTAGAATCTTGAGCTTTCACCTTGCATTCTTTTACTTAGGTTATTTCTTGTGTGTCACAATTATTTTGATTATGTACCTGCTCCGTTAGTATACGTAGGGATTCCTATCTTAAGCATCACCATCTCATATTTGAAAACACACTTTTTGTTATTTCGTTTAATTTTCCTTTTGCATTCGTAGGATAATTTAGTTTAGTTTAATTAATCTTTCCAAAAATCCAAAAATAATACACTCATATTAACTACGACGCGTAGATCTTCAGGGATCTATTCGCATATACACTTTCCCTTGGGTTCGATAATACTTGGTGCCTATACTTGCCCATACTACTGTAAACCCGTTCTCTTGCGGGGTAACTACTAGTAGAAAGCTAGTAAAATCGCATCAAGTCAATGGCGCCGTTGCCGGGGATGGCGTTGTATGCTTTTTGAATATGACTTGTAGATAGCTTAGTAGTTAGTAGTGAGTGCTTTATTTTATGTTTATTTTTATTTTTATTCAATCGGCAGTTGCGTTTTGATCCTTCTGCTAGTGTGTCAGGTTTATGAAAACACGCTCACAAGGCAATACGAGCGAAGAGAGGTTACCTGCAGATCCTGAGACAATAGCTAGAAGGAACCGAGCCTTCTTGAGAAGAATGACTACTGCCGCGGGAAACAAAGACAAGCTTTCTGATGAACTTGGGGAGTTAGACAAAATAGCTGCAGAGTATACTGCTCTTGTGGAACGGGCAGAGGGTGCCAATGGAAACAGCAGTAATCAGCAGATACCCATAGGGGGAACTGAGAGCCCACACCCGAACCCACAAGACACAATCAACTCTGCACAAACACAACCCCAAAACCAGAACCAAAACCCTGCTTACCCACAAAACCCAAATAACCCTTTCAACAACCCAGTATACCAACATTACCCATACCCACCTTATCCTTACCCACCATACCCGTATCCTCCACCCCCAGTCTATAATCAACCACCTGTTTACCCACCACCACCCCAACAAGTACCAGTACCTGCTGCTATTCCTCAACACGTTCCTCAGAACGTAGATCACAATATGACTATTCGAGGGAGGTTCGCGGCACAACCGCAGAGGTACTATGATGAAGTGGCGTTGCCTCCTGTTGAGGCGAACAACTTCTCGATTTCCCCGGGAATTCTAAAGTTGCTTACCGAGAATCAGTTCAAGGGGGTGATCGGGAAGGAGAATCCTCATACACATCTGAGGAGCTTTCTCAGGATAGCCTCCACATTCAATTACAATGGCATGTCTGAAGATGCCAAGAGGCTTAGGCTGTTCCCATTCTCATTGACGGGAATAGCTAAAGAGTGGTATGACAACACGCTCCCACGGGGAGGTATTACCACTTGGGCTGAGCTCGAGCGTCTATTCCTTGAGCGATTCTACCCTCCATCTAGGACGATCAAGGCTAGAATTGAGATCTCGTCCTTTCGCCAGAAGTCTGGAGAAGATTTACGCCAAGCGTGGGAGAGGTACTCAAACATGCTGATTGAGTGCCCGCAGCACGGGTACAACGAGGGAGACATTATGGCATTCTTCTATAGTGGTGCCAACAAGGCGGGGCAAGACCATTTAGACGCCTGTGCGGGCAGAGCATTCCTGAATTAAGGCATAGAGAGGTGTAGGGAGATCGTGGACAACATTGTCACGAATGCCGGTGTGTGGGGTGTGGATGCAGATTTTCAGAGAGTGCATCAGGTTGAAGAGGGTGAAGGAACGAGAAGGCTATTGATGGCCATGATGGAGAAGATCAACAACCTCGAGTTGGGGAAGAGTTTGGGTGGAGAGCATGCAGTAGAGAACGAGAGAGTAGACCAACCAAGTGGGCAGCAAGAGGTAGTCAATTACATGGGAGGCCCGTATTACAATCAGAATGGCTACCAAGGTGGAAATCAGTATGGAAGACCATCTTATGGTCAGCCATTCGCACCTCCAGGGCCACAGCCGCCTCAAAATCAATGAAGGAACACACAAGAAGTTCAAGGAGGCCAGCAGCCTCCTCAAAACACATGGAGGAAAAATGAGAATTTTTCTTATGCTAACCCTAAAGCTGGTATTATTGTTCCTGCAGGTGTTGATCCGGGGTCTAAACCTCCTGGTGGAGAAGGCGGTGCATCAACCGAGGAGATGTTGAGAGCGATCCTTCAGAAGGTGGAGGAAGGAAGTAAGAGGTTGTCATCCTTGGAGTACGATGTGAAGGAGTTGCATAAAAAGGGTGATCAACGTGATCAAGACCTCCAGAAGATGAACGTTGAGTGGACTAGAACTCAACAAAAGAACAATCGAAGGTTCACTTCTATAGAGTTCCAGATGAGCCAGATTGCAAAGATGGTGAATAGAGAGTCTGGAAAATATCCTTCCATGCCGGAGGGGAACCCGAAAGAGCATTGCAAGGCGATCCAGCTTAGAAGTGGAACCAACTATGAAGGTCCTCAGATGCCTGCTGATTCTGAGACGCCTCAAGCTGAGATGGGAGAAAGAGAACACAAGAAAGATGGAGGTGTTACTGTTGAGAAGGGGGTTGAAAGTGAAGGAATTGAGAAGCATAAAGATATGGATGAGTCCCAGAAGGGCAAGGAAAGTGAGGAGATAGAGAGGGTTCCAAAGTGGAAAAAGGCAAAGGAAGCAAGGGATAAAGTGAAAGAAACAGAAAGAGATGAATGGGGGGTACCCAAATCTGTGATACCCGTCCCATATCCACAGCGCTTCATGAAAAAGAAGCTTGATGAAAAATTTGCAAAATTTCTTGATGTTTTTAAACAACTTCACATTAACATTTCTTTTTATGATGCTTTGGAACAGATGCCGCATTATGCAAAGTTTCTGAAGGACTTGATCGTGAAAAGGCGGCGAGTGGATGAGCCGAAGTTGGTGCAGCTGAACCATGAGGTGAGTGCATTAGTGCACAAGGCACTTCCACCGAAGCTGAAGGATCCCGGGAGCTTCACAATCCTATGTGACATTGGGAACGGGATCAAGAAATGAGGGCTATGTGATTTAGGGGCGAGCATCAATCTCATGCCCTTGTCGCTTTTCAAGAAGCTGGAAGGTGGTGAACTTCAACCCACAATGATGACGCTTCAACTAGCCGATCGGTCTATTACTAGACCTCAAGGTGTGGTTGAAGACGTCCTCGTGAGAGTTGGAGATCATATTTTTCCAGCCGACTTTGTAGTCCTAGAGATGGAGGAAGATGAGCACGTGCCCCTGATCTTGGGAAGACCGTTCTTAGCTACGGCGGGGATGGTGCTAGACGTGGCAAATGAGAAGATTACATTGAAGGTTGATGATCAAGAAGTGAAGATTTCCCTATATGAAGCCATGAAGCACCCGAAGGAGGATGAAAGTATGTATTGCATGGATGCCATTGATCCTCGTGTTGAAGACACACCTTCTATCCCTAATCCTTCTCATATTCATGATTTTGTTAGTCCTTCACTTAATTATTTAACCCATGAGCTTTATGATCTTGATTATTTTGATAGGGATAAAGTGAAGAAGTTGAAGGATGAAGAGGTGAAAAGTGTGGACGTGGTCCAGTTGGAGGGAAAATGAGGAGTTAAGAAGAAAAATTCCAAGCGCAAAAAATTGCTTAGTGAGACTCCTCCAGATAAATGTGAGAAGGAGTTGAGACCCATAACACTTGGGGATGAGAAGGAAGCGAAGGAGCTCATGATGGAGGGGCATCAAGGAAAAGAATGCAACCACCACTCTTATGAGAGTAAGGGAGGTAAATTTGAGTATGATGTCCCATAAGCTCTTTTGAGCTCGGTCCGGCATCAGGACCTTAAAAATAGCGCTGAATGGGAGGCAACCCATTTTTATTTGTTTTTAGTGTCCTATTATGTTATTAGGGTGTTGTTGAGTCATATGTTTAACCTCGTACTTGAGAGTTTTATTTTGTAGGCTTGTCTCTAAAAGAGTAAAGGAATGATGGAGTATTCAGATTGAAGGGACCAACTCGAGACAAAGGAGCGTGCTAAGTTGTTGAAGAGAAACTGAATTTTTTGGTTGAGGTAACCCACAACCCCAAACTTAGACCTCTTCGCAAGGTCGAAGTTTGGGGGGTGGAGTATTTATGTGTTTTATGACATTGCACCGGAGCACCCCTTATCTTTGAGTTGAGTTGATTATTTGTGTCTTGAGATGCTCCTAGGGGTGATTGTGATTTGACTCGCTATTGCATATTTCATGCTTATCAATCATCTTATGCTTGTTGATTGCTATCTTTGAGTATGATTTGATGAGTAGAGTGAGTTGTAAGGGTGAGTTAGAAATTCTTTTGTGTGAGTGTTTGAGTTTGAGCTGATTTGAGAAAGAACTTGTATGCTTGTGAATTTTTCTTTTGAGTACTTGTGTGATGAGAGTGAGAATGCACTAGGACTAGCATGGATGTGAAAGCCGTGAGCTTTTGAGCCTTATGAGATTTTGATGCATTAATTAATCTCTTCGTTTGTGAGTGGATCGTCACCTTAGAGGATGCTAGAACTTGTGTGTGCTCTTGCTTCTTGATTGTGTCTAGTTTGATATGCCGAATGTGATCTTAGGCCATCTTTGTTTTTATTGAGTCACTTAGCCAAAATTTTCCTTACCAATGACATGTATCCCTTGCTAGCCCCTTTGAGCCTAAAGCTTATTTTATTTTCTAGCACATTTAAACACTATTCCAAGTTCCTAAGCCTTTTTGTCCCAATTTGAGTGGAGAATAGGAAAAGTGTGAAGGTTGAAGGGATTGAGTTGATTTGAGAAAAGGAATTATGATGGTTGAGTGGTGATAAAATAAGGGTGTGAATGAGATATGAGTTGTGGGAAAGAAAAAATTGAAAATGAGCAAAAGAAAAATTGAGCTCATGTGTTTGTGCGAAAAAGAAAAAAAAAGTGAAGTGATTGAAAAAAAAAGTGAAAAGAGTTAGAAAATAAAACTGAAGTGTTGAGAAAAGTGGAATTGAAAGAGTGTTGACTGAATATGTTTGAAGTAGTCTGTTCTTAATCTCGGAGTGCCAAAGTTTGACTTTCTATTCTCCATTCACTTAAGTCACTTACCCATATTGTTATCCCACCTGTCCAAAGAGCCTACATTACAACCTTGAGAAAGTCCTTTTTGATTCGGCATTGATTTCTAGAGTACGGTCGAAGTTAAGAGCACTTACAAGCCTATGGCTGCCAATTTGTGTGATTGATTGTTTGAGTGAGTCCCTTAATCATTGATATACACTTGTGAGGGAGTGAAACACATCGTTGAGTGCACATCCATGTTTGATCTTGGTGTTTCTTGTTATTGTTGCATGAGTACGATAAAAGAAAGTGAGTGAGTATACGGGTGATTGACTTTTGAAGCTTGAGTTCATTAGCTTGCATGATTGATTTTTTTTTACTCATCCCTAACAATTTCACTTGACTTATTATTTCATTGCTTGAGGACAAGCAATATGGTAAGTTTGGGGGGGTTGATTAGGCGTGAAATTGTTATGTTTTGGTGCCGGATTTGCCCATGTTTTGAGTATTTTCGACGAGTGTTTGGAGTCAAATGAGTATTATTTTTATAAACTTATTAATTTGTCTCTTTGGTTTTCATAGATGGATAGAGGACGAAAAGAGGAGTTCGTAGGACTTTGAATTGGCCAAAAACGGACTCCCGGTTGAGAAGTTATGAAGGTTTTACGAACATGTGTACAGCCAGCGGTCGAGCGCCTCGCTCGACCTCTTGTCCCGCTCGAGCGTTTTTGCGTGTTTTTGGCCCAAAATCGCCCAAATTCGTCCCAAAGCCTATATATACCCCTTCCAAGCATATTTTCACATATCACCACATACCAACACATATTTTTACATACTTTGAGCAAGGAGAAAGCTTGGGAAGGAGTTTTGAAGAATTTTATACGTTGTAATCGAGGTTTTAATTTACGAATTATTCGTTTTAGTATTTCTTTTGAACGTATTATATTAATTCTTTCTTTCTTTACTCTTGGAGACGATTAAACCTAGTTTTTCAGATTTATATAGATTTCTTTAGAGACTTTAATTTGTTCTTTCGTTTATGTTCTTGATTTCTTTCGTTAATTTAATTATGCATATGATTATTGTTCTTGTGATTGCTTTTATTATTCAAACCACCATGTTAGGCTAGAACCCTTGCATGCTTGGGGTATGATGAACTCGTAGAAGTAGGATGTGGGTATGTAATTAGGGTAACTTGTGACGTTAGGTTTTAATTATCTTGGTTAATGAATTCTTAAAATTAATCTAGACTTCGCTCTTGAATTTCGTTCGAAAGGTGCTAGAGGAGGACGACCGTATCACTCTTTTAGAACGAGTAGACTTAACTAGAGAGTTTAGGAAAGGTTAATTCATCTACCGGTTTAGCGAAGGAGGACGACCGCATCACCTTAGTTAAATTAGGGTCTCATTAATTAAGCACAATCTAGTAACTCGTTAGTAGATTCGTGAAGTCGAGTGTTAGGGTAAAGTATTAGGGTTTAGAATCTTGAGCTTTCACCTTGCATTCTTTTACTTAGGTTATTTCTTGTGTGTCACAGTTATTTTGATTATGTACCTGCTCCGTTAGTATACGTAGGGATTCCTATCTTAAGCATCACCATCTCATATTTGAAAACACACCTTTTGTTATTTCGTTTAATTTTTCTTTTGCATTCGTAGGATAATTTAGTTTAGTTTAATTAATCTTTCCAAAAATCCAAAAACAATACACTCATATTAACTACGACGCGTAGATCTTCAGGGATCTATTCGCATATACACTTTCCCTTGGGTTCGATAATACTTGGTCCCTATACTTGCCCATACTACTGTGAACCCGTTCTCTTGCGGGGTAACTACTAGTAGAAAGCTAGTAAAATCGCATCAAGTCACCCTTATTGTTGGCTTCCGCTCTGGTAAAAGACTTATTTCCTTCTTTTATACTTTCAGCAATTATCATTGTTTGCCGCAACATATGCTTGTGAATTATTTGCTGTAGAATTTAGGATTTATGTGAAAAATCCTTATGTGCCTATTATTACCTTTGTTTCGCACTCTTTATCTTTATCTTTGCTGCTAATTTAATTCACTCTAACAAATACCCTGAATTTTCGTATACAAGTTTGCCTGAAGCAAACATGAACATTGATTAAAATTTGAACTTGAATAGTTGCTCCTATTTGTATACCTATTTATGTGAATTAAATTTACATTATTGTTATAGTCCGCATATATTGTCTGGGTAGGCGGCACCCAGTATTTGTCGGACCGTAAATTATGTTTGGGTAGACGACACCCAATATTTGCTCCTTTGTGATTGAGCATGTAAATTAAATCATCTTTCTCCCTAGTTAATAAAAATTCAAATCGTATGTCTTACCATGTCCATTTAAAACATAATGATAATGTTTGGTATTACTAAGAGAGAATTTTCTGAGCTTGATATCGATGGTAATAACTACGTGACATGGGTCATAGAAGTTGAGATTCATCTAGCCTCATCCTAATTAAGCAGAACCATTGTCCATGGTCCCAAATCCACTGATGCCTAGAAGGCAAAAATGTTGATTTATCTCAGGTACCACTAAAATCAGGACTTGAAATATGAGCACCTTACTGAGATGGACCCTAACATTTTAGGGACATCCCGGAAGGATTGTTTCCATCAACAAAATGATATAATCCCTCGGGCACAATACGATTGGCTGAATCTCTATTTTTAAGATATAAATCTATAATGGAGTGCAATTCTACATTGCATCGTATTGTATCTCAGTTAAAAGTATGCCAGTAGCAAATTACTGAGACCGAGTTGATACAAAAAATCTTATCAACATTCCATGCTAGTAACCTTGTACTCCAGCAGTAGTACACCTCTCACTCAGAGCTAATTTTTGCACTTTTAGTGGCAGAAAAACTCAACCAACTCCTGATGAGATATCACAATGCTAGACTGGTTGACTCACAAGCAGTGCCCGAAAAACATGCTGTAGCTCAAGGGATCCTGAGTGGGTTTAAGCGTGGAAGGGAGGAAATCTGCAACCTCAAGCACATGGTTGAGGCTTATCGAAAGATACAAAAGAACAATAAGGCCAAGGCCTCTCAGGGTGAATCTCACCATGTCAGTCTGTCTGAAGCAGATTTTGACATAGACAATGATGATCTTTTGAGCTTAGAGCTCGAAGATTTTGGAGACAAAGTTGGACATTATTAGTATCCTGACTTGAGCTTTGAGATTCGTCTTGCTTCATTTGGGACAAATCTAATAAAATTTTAACCCCATCTTTGCCCAGAAGGCAGATAAACTGATTAAATTCTCTGATACCATCTCAATAAGATATCAATTGTTTATGGAAAATCTCTGAAGGATTATATTCATCGTCATTTATAAAAATCCCTGAAAGATTATATTCATCATCGTTTATAAAAATCACTGAAGGATTATATTCATCGTCATTTATAAAAATTCCTGAAGGATTATATGTTGGGAAAATAGGGGTGCCCGGAATCTATTCGGGATGAAATTTTAAATACGAATTTAAATACAATTATTACTAGCATGAATTAATCCTAATTAATTCAAATAATAATTCCAACAACTAATTATCATCATGCATGTTAAATTAATTTCACATATTTAACTAGGCGGAATTAAACATGTAAATATGCGATTAACGTACCTCTCATAGTATTGGCCTTTGGATATACGGGACACTTGTAATCTCGTTCTATCAACCCAAAGCCTTCTCAAGTATTTCCCTTTTCACCTCACTTGATCGCCGGTGGGAGACGCTTTCAAGCAATTTAATAAACTAAGGAAAAAGAAAAATATCTATGCTTCTTGATTTTTCCAACACATGGAATTATGTATTTGGGGATGAAATAATCATCCCCTATTTATAGAGGGTAGGGGCCGAAAATTAGAGGAGATATGGGCTTGGAAAAAATCTTTTCTTAGTCTCTAAGAAATTTTGAATATATCTCATATATTCTTTTCTCCATAATAAAATATTCCACAAAAATCTCACTCTTATTTTCAAGCTTATAGTTTTCGAAAACTTCAAGGATAAAATCTAAGATTTGGATCTTCTTGAATATATGAGATATTCTTGTATTCCTAGAATACATATCTTTCATAATATCTTTCCAAGAAAATCAAGAAAATCTTATTTCTTTTTTATTCCTAATTTTCGAAAATTATAATAAAAAATCAGCATTGATATATTCTTTATTTTAATCACCTTATCATTATTGGACTACTTAATTGGGCTACTTGAGGGGCCTTAAGGAGAATTAAGATTGGACCTCCTAATGGACTTCTGAATTTCAATATTGAGCCCCAATATAATTCAGCCCATTAATATTAATTATTACCACTAATAAATTAATATTGCACTATCCATCTTAATCCATATTACGATAATATGGGCTCCCGGTTATTATTTCCCGCGTTTAAAATTATCAATTCCATTAATTAATTGAGCTTCTGAATAGCTCTAAATTAATTAATATATTTCACCTTGGAGTAAAGACAGCTCAACATTATTATTCGTACCGAAGAAACTAATTCTTCACTTGCAAGATTTGGTACAATAAAACTTCTGAGCCCACCAAGGGGACTAATCACACGAGCCGTACTCGCACGCGTTTCTCCGTATTAAATCTTAGCAACCGTCGTATGATTAATATTACTGCCCAAGACACAAAGTTCGAAGTCACAATGATTCTCACCCAACATGAATCAAAGCAGTAACTATTAAGCACACACAGTCCTATTTAAGGGACGGAGATTAAGAAATCAACAACCACTGAGATCTAATTCTTCACATTTCAGAACAGAAGAATTTATCCTCGCTGTAGGTCCTCTTCAACACATACTAAATGTGCTAGTGCAATCTCTTAGTCAAGACAGACCAATCTGAGCCTTACACATCGACCTTTCACGGCGGATTGTTCAATTCCACCTGGGTCGTGAAATTGTACGTTTAGTTACAAGTAAACTGTTAATGTTGTCTTCCGTGATCGGGTATCACCACATTAACTACAATGTAACATGTACTATATATTGAACGGTTTGCAATAGAAATTCAACATTCAATCATAACTAAAGCAAATGTGATAAAAGAATTATTCTCATAAAACGAGTGTTTGATACACGAGTTATACAAAGTAAAAGCATACTTTCACGTATAACTCCAACAATCTCCCACTTATACTTAAAGTCTGCTTTTAGTATACATCACGCATGTCTTAGTGTAGTAGCTCTCCGTGACATCTCATGTCAACCTACACTAACCTAATAATTCCTCCCACTTATACTTAAAGCAGATTGGCAATAGTCTTTACTCCCATTCCATCCACACGTCTCTTGAATGTATTCAGAGGCAGACCCTTTGTGAAATGGATTTACTAGGTTGTCCCCGACGCATATCTTTGCCACCTCTTTATCTCCCCTCTTAACGATTTCTCGTATAAGATGGTGTTTTCTTTCAATGTGTTTGCTGGCCTTGTGGGCTCTCGGTTCCCTTGAATTTGCAACTGCCCCGGCATTGTCACAAAAGACAGTTATCTTGTCGGGCAAATTTGGAACAACGT
The DNA here is from genome assembly GCA_947034835.1 of Ballota nigra. Classification (NCBI taxonomy): domain Eukaryota; kingdom Viridiplantae; phylum Streptophyta; class Magnoliopsida; order Lamiales; family Lamiaceae; genus Ballota; species Ballota nigra. Next base: position 60,336,599 of record OX344725.1, read on the forward strand.
CCAAGTCCACTAAGAAGTACTTGAGCCAAACCGCTTCTTTCGCTGCTTCACAAGCAGTTACTTATTCGACTTTCATGGTCGAATCGGCGATGCATTTCTGCAAATCGCTTCTCCATATCATGGCTCCTTCTCCCATGCAAAACACACTACCCGAGGTAGATATTTTAGAGTTTATGTCTGATTGGAAATTTGAGTCCATGTATCCCATGGGAATTAGATTGTCTGATTGTTAAATCAGCATTCCATACCAAGTTCTTTTCAGAAACTAAAGAACGCATTTAATTGCAATCTAATGTGCTTTCCCGGGGTTACTTTGATATCTTGCCATCATGCCCACGGCAAAGCAGATATCCGGTCTCGTACCCAACGTTGCATACATAAGGCTTCCTACGTCCGAAACGTACGGAACGTCTTTCATGTCATCTATCTCCACTTGCGTCTTAGGGCATATTTCTTTGGATAGATGGATTCCGTGCCTACAAGGTACAAAACCTTTCTTGGAATCATGCACGCCGATATGCTTCAAAACAGTAGCTTTGTATGAAACTTGCGATAAGCCCAACATCTTCCTCTTGCGATCTCGAGTGAACTTGATCCCAAGGATGTGACCGGCTTTTCCTTAAGTCCTTCATATCAAACTGATTTGACAGCCATACCCTTATGTCTGACAATATCTTTACATTGTTTCCAATGAGCAGAATATCGTCTACGTATAATACTAAGAATACCACCGCAGTTCCGTCACACCTTTTATACACACAACTTTCGAACTTGTTTTGATCACAAACCCATAAGACTTAATAACTTGATCAAAACACTGGTTCCAAGTACGCGACGCTTGCTTAAGTCCATAAAATGGATCTCTTAAGCTTGCATACGAGGTGCTCTTGGCCTTTTTCAACGAAACCTTTGGGTTGTTGCATATAGATCCCATCAAGACTTCCGTTAAGGAAATCTGTCTTGACATCCATTTGCCAGATCTCGTAATCTAAGTGCGCAGCGATCGACAAGAGAATACGGATGGACTTAAGCATAGCTACAGGCCACAGGCCACAAGCCTTGCTTTGAAGGTCTCTACCCTTCCGTCCGGTCCTCTTTTCCTCTTGTACACCCACTTGCATCCAATGGATTCTACCCCATTAGGTGGATCAACCAACTCCCACACTTGATTATAATCCATCGAACCCACCTCGGTTTCCATTGCGGTTTGCCACACTTCCGCGTCTTTGTCTTGGATTGCCTCGTCGTACGTTCATGGGTCTGATTCATCGCCGGGAATCAAATCCGAAGATTCTCCAATTCCCATGAATCTCTCGGGTTGCCTTGCAATCCTCCCACTACGACGGGGTTCCGGTTGTGAAGGTATGACGTGTGGTATATCATCTTGTATACTTGGTATAAGAGTTTGCCCTCTTAACTCGTCTAAGGTAATCTCACTTCTGGGCTTTCTTTTGTTCATATAGTCTTTCTCCAAGAATTTAAAGTGCGAACTAATCACGGTCTTTTAATCCTTGAGACTATAGAACATACACCCTTTCGTTCCCATGGGATATCCTATAAACAACCTTAATTCCGAACATGGATCCAATTTACCGGCTTCCTTGTCTAGCACGTATGCCGGACAACCCCAAATCTGCAAGTGTCTTAGACTGGGCTTGCGCCCCGGTCCACAATTCCATTGGGGTTTTAGGAACCGATTTGGATGGCACCAAGTTTAGAATATAAGTCATTGTTTCCAAGGCGTTACCCCAAAACGACTTGGGTAAATCCGAATAACTCATCATGGATCTGACTATTTCTAAAAGAGTCTGGCTCATTCGTTCCGCCACACCGTTCTATTGAGGGGTTCCCGATGTGGTCAACAGGGATACAATCCCTTCTTCCGATAGGTAGTTCAAGAATTCATTGCTAAGGTATTCGCCTCCACGAACAAATCGTAGAGACTTGATACTTCTTTCCCTATGCATCATAAGGTAGATGTATCCGTATCTTGAGTAATCATCAAATTACTCATACCTCTTCTTGCTATGATCGTCATTGAACCACACATATCGGTATGAACGAGTTCTAACACTTCCGTAGTTCTATTCCCCTTGGCTCCAAATGCCCTCTTGGTCATTTTACCCTCTAAACGGGATTCACAAGTTGGAAACGGTTCGACTTGGAATGATTCCAAGGATCCATCTTTCACCAATCTCTCTATCCACTTTAGATTAATATGACCTAGTCTAAGATGCCATAGAAGTGTTTCGTTCATCTCCGAAGAACGCTTTCTTTTATTACTCGAAATAATCGATGTGTTATTAGATTCAATTTTGTGAGTGGTGTGCCCAAATAATGGTATAAAGATCATCCATTAAAGTTCCGGAACGGATAAACTCATCGTTTCAAGCAATAATAACATCCTTATTAAAAGAAACTGAGTATCTATTCAAACAGTTTAGAAACTGAAGGTTGAGTTCTTTCTAAACTAGGAACATGAGGAACGTCTCTCAAGACCATAACTCTATCTTCACAAGATAGGCGCACTTCTCCCACTGCTTCAGCTGCCACTCTCGTAGCATTGCCCGATGTGATGGGGATCTCACTTCCGTTAAGTCGTCGGGTTAGCTTAAACCCATGAAACAAATGTGATCAGTAGCTCTCGTATCCACTATCCACGAATAGACAGCATACGCCACTTCACAAGTTTCGACGACTAAGGTGTGTGAATTACCTAACTTTCCTAGCCTCTTAGGCTTGGAACAGGCAGACCTCCATTGTCTTCTCTCACCGCAACTAAAACACTTCCCCTTCGATGCTTGCCTTTGCATTTGCCTTTCGCAACAATTGGATTTTCTTGGATCTGGCCTTTGGTTCTCTTCCTCTTTTTCCCTCCCTTGGGACCAAAAGAGGTAGACGAACCATTAGCCACCATAGCACTAGACTGGTGCTCCATTATCACCTCCACCGAAACTAAAGCTTGCAAGAGCTCGGGCAAACAACTTGTCCGTTCATTCATCTGACAGTTCAGATGAAACTACTCAAAGCTTCTCGGTAGGGAATGGTATATGAAATCAATCAAAATCCGCACCAAGTACTTCCAACTTGTTAAGGTATGCCATTATCTCGAGAACGTGCTCCCTCACGGGCGTTCCTTCCACCATTTCCAACTTGACCGAGTCATGTTTGGTGAACTGATTAGTCATGGGATTTTGATGTGAAAACATCTCTTCAAGGTGTTCCATGATTTCAACAGCGGATACAATGTCTTCATGAACGCGCCTCAAATCCTCAGACAGAAATGTCAAGATGATGCACTTCATTCATTGTCACGCTTCCGATCATAAACTGCCTCTTCCCATTGCTTGACTTATCATTAGGCTTGCCGGGTATATTAACATAAATAACCCAATTGTGTTTTCGTGCAGTAAGGACAAATTTAAAAAAAAAAAATTCCAATCGATATAATTCTCACCAAAAAGTTTATTAACTTTAAGTATATTAAACAGTGGATTAAAAGGTTGCGACATGATGAAATGAGAATAAAACATACATTCATATCAATATCTAGAAAAATATGAAATTATCACATAATTCGATCACATCAATTATATTGAAACCTTAAAACAATATAATCATGCATCAGCCAACATCTCGAAACAATTTAAATGCACCACGAGGGGTGGTCTATACATTTAAATACATTCAAGCGGATCACAAACTTAAAAGTTACAAATCCTTAATTCAAAATTAATAGTTGGCTCCCACTTTGACCACATAGAAATTGACAGGGACTCCGAGGGGAGTAAGTTAATATCAATTTCCTATGCCTAAGTAATAACCATAATTAAATACAGGATTATTATTTCGCTTTGAGCAAGCCACTCGTGGTGAGGGTCAATACCGCCACTAGTAATAATCCACAATCATCCTTTCGGAATTTATTCATGTGAAATCCGTTCTTTTGGCCGATCCGAGGGGGAAATGTATTCCAAAAGAACTTCACAAATAAATAAATTATGGAGGCCAAAATAATCCAATTTTAATATCCGGAATAAAATTGCGATTATAAAAACATACTTAGTAATTTTCGAAAGTAAGGTTTTTCTTGGACAATTAAATTCATGCAAACACATATTAATAAATAATAAAATTGCACGAAATAAAACATCCATCAAAACAAAATTAAACACATTGGAGCACTCAATTCCAATTGTCACGGTTTAATTTCTTCACGTCTTGATAAGAAAAATCGTCCTTGTTGCTTTCCGACGTTCGTCTCGATGTGCTCCCACTCGAACAGCAACACTTCTTCAAAAACAGCATCGTTTGGGGTTCGGGACGACGTTTAAAATCACACGGAAAAAAAAACACGAACCGAAAAAATTCCACGGCCTGAGATACAGCGCGCGTCTGCCCACGAAGTGGGCCCGTGCGCTTCGCGGCCCGAGAAGCGCTGGAAAAACACCCGAGGCGCGCCGAAGCGCAGCCCCGAGGCGCACCCGAGGCGCTGCACGGAGGCGTACCGAGGCGCCGCCCGGGGCGCCCCGAGGCGCTGCAGGCCCTCGCTGAGGCGCGCGCGCGCGCACGGTGCGCGCGGCGCTGTGTGCCCGTTGCGCACGGCGTGCGCCGTGCACCCCCGTGCGCCGTTTTTTTCACCGTTCGTCCTCGTTTTCTTCACCCCTTGCATGATTTTACCTCCATACACGCGCCACGCTTGTATGCGTCGTCCGGGTACGCCGTTTTTAATTCTTCGTTCTTCGTCACGATCCGGTTACAATTTATTTTTACAAAAAAATAAATACTAGATCTAGACTAGTCTATTACAATGATCGAATCAAAATAAAAACAACTAATCTACTCGTGGATTTTCTCACGAGAAAAACGAATTCGAACGAATCGAATTAAAAACCAAATTAATTTACATGCATGAAATTAACAACATTAAAACCATGACAATTGGATACCTGCAAAAAAGATCTAACAATTCTACTATCCAATTTCAATTTAATGTTAAACAATTTAAATTCCAATTTAAAATTCAAAGCCCGAAACCGTGGCTTTGATACCAGTTGTTGGGAAAATAGGGGTGCCCAGAATCTATTCGGGATGAAATTTTAAATACGAATTTAAATACAATTATTACTAGCATGAATTAATCCTAATTAATTCAAATAATAATTCCAACAACTAATTATCATCATGCATGTTAAATTAATTTCACATATTTAACTAGGCGGAATTAAACAAGTAAATATGCGATTAACGTACCTCTCGTAGTATTGGCCTTTGGATATACGGGACACTTGTAATCTCGTTCTATCAACCCAAAGCCTTCTCAAGTATTTCCCTTTTCACCTCACTTGATCGCCGGTGGGAGACGCTTTCAAGCAATTTAATAAACTAAGGAAAAAGAAAAATATCTATGCTTCTTGATTTTTCCAACACATGGAATTATGTACTTGGGGATGAAATAATCATCCCCTATTTATAGAGGGTAGGGGCCGAAAATTAGAGGAGATATGGGCTTGGAAAAAATCTTTTCTTAGTCTCTAAGAAATCTTGAATATATCTCATATATTCTTTTCTCCATAATAAAATATTTCACAAAAATCTCACTCTTATTTTCAAGCTTATAGTTTTCGAAAACTTCAAGGATAAAATCTAAGATTTGGATCTTCTTGAATATATGAGATATTCTTGTATTCCTAGAATACATATCTTTCATAATATCTTTCCAAGAAAATCAAGAAAATCTTATTTCTTTTTTATTCCTAATTTTCGAAAATTATAATAAAAAATCAGCATTGATATATTCTTTATTTTAATCACCTTATCATTATTGGGCTACTTAATTGGGCTACTTGAGGGGCCTTAAGGAGAATTAAGATTGAACCTCCTAATGGACTTCTGAATTTCAATATTGAGCCCCAATATAATTCAGCCCATTAATATTAATTATTACCACTAATAAATTAATATTGCACTATCCATCTTAATCCATATTACGATAATATGGGCTCCCGGTTATTATTTCCCGCGTTTAAGATTATCAATTCCATTAATTAATTGAGCTTCTGAATAGCTCTAAATTAATTAATATATTTCACCTTGGAGTAAAGACAGCTCAACATTATTATTCGTACCGAAGAAACTAATTCTTCACTTGCAAGATTTGGTACAATAAAACTTCTGAGCCCACCAAGGGGACTAATCACACGAGCCGTACTCGCACGCGTTTCTCCGTATTAAATCTTAGCAACCGTCGTATGATTAATATTACTGCCCAAGACACAAAGTTCGAAGTCACAATGATTCTCACCCAACATGAATCAAAGCAGTAACTATTAAGCACACACGGTCCTATTTAAGGGACGGAGATTAAGAAATCAACAACCACTGAGATCTAATTCTTCACATTTCAGAACAGAAGAATTTATCCTCGCTGTAGGTCCTCTTCAACACATACTAAATGTGCTAGTGCAATCTCTTAGTCAAGACAGACCAATCTGAGCCTTACACATCGACCTTTCACGGCGGATTGTTCAATTCCACCTGGGTCGTGAAATTGTACGTTTAGTTACAAGTAAACTGTTAATGTTGTCTTCCGTGATCGGGTATCACCACATTAACTACAATGTAACATGTACTATATATTGAACGGTTTGCAATAGAAATTCAACATTCAATCATAACTAAAGCAAATGTGATAAAAGAATTATTCTCATAAAACGAGTGTTTGATACACGAGTTATACAAAGTAAAAGCATACTTTCACGTATAACTCCAACAATCTCCCACTTATACTTAAAGTCTGCTTTTAGTATACATCACGCATGTCTTAGTGTAGTAGCTCTCCGTGACATCTCATGTCAACCTACACTAACCTAATAATTCCTCCCACTTATACTTAAAGCAGATTGGCAATAGTCTTGACTCCCATTCCATCCACATGTCTCTTGAATGTATTCAGAGGCAGACCCTTTGTGAAATGGATTTACTAGGTTATCCCCGACGCATATCTTTGCCACCTCTTTATCTCCTCTCTTAACGATTTCTCGTATAAGATGGTGTTTTCTTTCAATGTGTTTGCTGGCCTTGTGGGCTCTCGGTTCCCTTGAATTTGCAACTGCCCCGGCATTGTCACAAAAGACAGTTATCTTGTCGGGCAAATTCGGAACAACGTCCAAGTCCACTAAGAAGTACTTGAGCCAAACCGCTTCTTTCGCTGCTTCACAAGCAGTTACTTATTCGGCTTTCATGGTCGAATTGGCGATGCATTTCTGCAAATCGCTTCTCCATATCATGGCTCCTTCTCCCATGCAAAACACACTACCCGAGGTAGATATTTTGGAGTCTATGTCTGATTGGAAATTTGAGTCCGTGTATCCCATGGGAATTAGATTGTCTGATTGTTAAATCAGCATTCCATACCAAGTTCTTTTCAGAAACTAAAGAACGCATTTAATTGCAATCTAATGTGCTTTCCCGGGGTTACTTTGATATCTTGCCATCATGCCCACGGCAAAGCAGATATCCGGTCTCGTACACAACGTTGCATACATAAGGCTTCCTACGTCCGAAACGTACGGAACGTCTTTCATGTCATCTATCTCCACTTGCGTCTTAAGGCATATTTCTTTGGATAGATGGATTCCGTGCCTACAAGGTACAAAACCTTTCTTGGAATCATGCACGCTGATATGCTTCAAAACAGTGGCTTTGTATGAAACTTGCGATAAGCCCAACATCTTCCTCTTGCGATCTCGAGTGAACTTGATCCCAAGGATGTGACCGGCTTTTCCCTAAGTCCTTCATATCAAACTGATTTGACAGCCATACCCTTACGTCTGACAATACCTTTACATTGTTTCCAATGAGCAGAATATCGTCTACGTATAATACTAAGAATACCACCGCAGTTCCGTCACACCTTTTATACACACAACTTTCGAACTTGTTTTGATCACAAACCCATAAGACTTAATAACTTGATCAAAACACTGGTTCCAAGTACGCGACGCTTGCTTAAGTCCATAAAATGGATCTCTTAAGCTTGCATACGAGGTGCTCTTGTCCTCTTTCAACGAAACCTTTGGGTTGTTGCATATAGATCCCATCAAGACTTCCGTTAAGGAAAGCTGTCTTGACAACCATTTGCCAGATCTCGTAATCTAAGTGCGCATCGATCGACAAGAGAATACAGATGGACTTAAGCATAGCTACAGGCCACAGGCCACAAGCCTTGCTTTGAAGGTCTCTACCCTTCCGTCCGGTCCTCTTTTCCTCTTGTACACCCACTTGCATCCAATGGATTCTACCCCATTAGGTGGATCAACCAACTCCCACACTTGATTATAATCCATCGAACCCACCTCAGTTTCCATTGCGGTTTGCCACACTTCCGCATCTTTGTCTTGGATTGCCTCGTCGTACGTTCATGGGTCTGATTCATCGCCGGGAATCAAATCCGAAGATTCTCCAATACCCATGAATCTCTCGGGTTGCCTTGCAATCCTCCCACTACGACGGGGTTCCGGTTGTGAAGGTATGACGTGTGGTATATCATCTTGTATACTTGGTATAAGAGTTTGCCCTCTTAACTCGTCTAAGGTAATCTCACTTCTGGGCTTTCTTTTGTTCATATAGTCTTTCTCCAAGAATTTAAAGTGCGAACTAATCACGGTCTTTTAATCCTTGAGACTATAGAACATACACCCTTTCGTTCCCATGGGATATCCTATAAACAACCTTAATTCCGAACATGGATCCAATTTACCGGCTTCCTTGTCTAGCACGTATGCCGGACAACCCCAAATCTGCAAGTGTCTTAGACTGGGCTTGCGCCCCGGTCCACAATTCCATTGGGGTTTTAGGAATCGATTTGGATGGCACCAAGTTTAGAATATAAGTCATTGTTTCCAAGGCGTTACCCCAAAACGACTTGGGTAAATCCGAATAACTCATCATGGATCTGACTATTTCTAAAAGAGTCTGGCTCCTTCGTTCCGCCACACCGTTCTATTGAGGGGTTCCCGATGTGGTCAACAGGGATACAATCCCTTCTTCCGATAGGTAGTTCAAGAATTCATTGCTAAGGTATTCGCCTCCACGAACAAATCGTAGAGACTTGATACTTCTTTCCCTATGCATCATAAGGTAGATGTATCCGTATCTTGAGTAATCATCAAATTACTCATACCTCTTCTTGCTATGATCGTCATTGAACCACACATATCGGTATGAACGAGTTCTAACACTTCCGTAGTTCTATTCCCCTTGGCTCCAAATGCCCTCTTGGTCATTTTACCCTCTAAACGGGATTCACAAGTTGGAAACGGTTCGACTTGGAATGATTCCAAGGATCCGTCTTTCACCAATCTCTCTATCCACTTTAGATTAATATGACCTAGTCTAAGATGCCATAGAAGTGTTTCGTTCATCTCCGAAGAACGCTTTCTTTTATTACTCGAACTAATCGATGTGTTATTAGATTCAATTTTGTGAGTGGTGTGCCCAAATAATGGTATAAAGATCATCCATTAAAGTTCCGGAACGGATAAACTCATCGTTTCAAGCAATAATAACATCCTTATTAAAAGAAACTGAGTATCTATTCAAACAGTTTAGAAACTGAAGGTTGAGTTCTTTCTAAACTAGAAACATAAGGAACGTCTCTCAAGACCATAACTCTATCTTCACAAGATAGGCGCACTTCTCCCACTGCTTCAGCTGCCACTCTCGTAGCATTGCCCGATGTGATGGGGATCTCACTTCCGTTAAGTCGTCGGGTTAGCTTAAACCCATGAAACAAATGTGATCAGTAGCTCTCGTATCCACTATCCACGAATAGACAGCATACGCCACTTCACAAGTTTCGACGACTAAGGTGTGTGAATTACCTAACTTTCCTAGCCTCTTAGGCTTGGAACAGGCAGACCTCCATTGTCTTCTCTCACCGCAACTAAAACACTTCCCCTTCGATGCTTGCCTTTGCATTTGCCTTTCGCAACAATTGGATTTTCTTGGATCTGGCCTTTGGTTCTCTTCCTCTTTTTCTCTCCCTTGGGACCAAAAGAGGTAGACGAACCATTAGCCACCATAGCACTAGACTGGTGCTCCATTATCACCTCCACCGAAACTAAAGCTTGCAAGAGCTCGGGCAAACGACTTGTCCGTTCATTCATCTGACAGTTCAGATGAAACTACTCAAAGCTTCTCGGTAGGGAATGGTATATGAAATCAATCAAAATCCGCACCAAGTACTTCCAACTTGTTAAGGTATGCCATTATCTCGAGAACGTGCTCCCTCACGGGCGTTCCTTCCACCATTTCCAACTTGACCGAGTCATGTTTGGTGAACTGATTAGTCATGGGATTCTGATGTGAAAACATCTCTTCAAGGTGTTCCATGATTTCAACAGCGGATACAATGTCTTCATGAACGCGCCTCAAATCCTCAGACAGAAATGTCAAGATGATGCACTTCATTCATTATCACGCTTCCGATCATAAACTGCCTCTTCCCATTGCTTGACTTATCATTAGGCTTGCCGGGTATATTAACATAAATAACCCAATTTTGTTTTCGTGCAGTAAGGACAAATTTAAAAAAAAAAATTCCAATCGATATAATTCTCTCCAAAAAGTTTATTAACTTTAAGTATATTAAACAGTGGATTAAAAGGTTGCGACATGATGAAATGAGAATAAAACATACATTCATATCAATATCTAGAAAAATATGAAATTATCACATAATTCGATCACATCAATTATATTGAAACCTTAAAACAATATAATCATGCATCAGCCAACATCTCGAAACAATTTAAATGTGCCACGAGGGGTGGTCTATACATTTAAATACATTCAAGCGGATCACAAACTTAAAAGTTACAAATTCTTAATTCAAAATTAATAGTTGACTCCCACTTTGACCACATAGAAATTGACAGGGACTCCGAGGGGAGTAAGTTAATATCAATTTCCTATGCCTAAGTAATAACCATAATTAAATACAGGATTATTATTTCGCTTTGAGCAAGCCACTCGTGGTGAGGGTCAATACCGCCACTAGTAATAATCCACAATCATCCTTTCGGAATTTATTCATGTGAAATCCGTTCTTTTGGCCGATCCGAGGGGGAAATGTATTCCAAAAGAACTTCACAAATAAATAAATTATGGAGGCCAAAATAATCCAATTTTAATATCCGGAATAAAATTGCGATTATAAAAACATACTTAGTAATTTTCGAAAGTAAGGTTTTTCTTGGACAATTAAATTCATGCAAACACATATTAACAAATAATAAAATTGCACGAAATAAAACATCCATCAAAACAAAATTAAACACATTGGAGCACTCAATTCCAATTGTCACGGTTTAATTTCTTCACGTCTTGATAAGAAAAATCGTCCTTGTTGCTTTCCGACGTTCGTCTCGATGTTCTCCCACTCGAACAGCAACACTTCTTCAAAAACAGCATCGTTTGGGGTTCGGGACGACGTTTAAAATCACACGGAAAAAAAAACACGAACCGAAAAAATTCCACGGCCTGAGATACAGCGCGCGTCTGCCCACGAAGTGGGCCCGCGCGCTTCCCGGCCCGAGAAGAGCTGGAAAAACGCCCGAGGCGCGCCGAAGCGCAGCCCCGAGGCGCACCCGAGGCGCTGCACGGAGGCGCGCCGAGGCGCCGCCCGGGGCGCCCCGAGGCGCTGCAGGCCCTCGCTGAGGCGCGCGCGCGCGGTGCGCGCGGCGCTGTGTGCCCGTTGCGCACGGCGTGCGCCATTTTTTTCACCGTTCATCCTCGTTTTCTTCACCCCTTGCATGATTTTACCTCCATACACGCGCCACGCTTGTATGCATCGTCCGAGTACGCCGTTTTTAATTCTTCGTTCTTCGTCACGATCCGGTTACAATTTATTTTTACAAAAAAATAAATACTAGATCTAGACTAGTCTATTACAATGATCGAATCAAAATAAAAACAACTAATCTACTCGTGGATTTTCTCACGAGAAAAACGAATTCGAACGAATCGAATTAAAAACCAAATTAATTTACATGCATGAAATTAACAACATTAAAACCATGACAATTGGATACCTGCAAAAAAGATCTAACAATTCTACTATCCAATTTCAATTTAATGTTCAACAATTTAAATTCCAATTTAAAATTCAGAGCCCGAAACCGTGGCTTTGATACCAGTTGTTGGGAAAATAGGGGTGCCCGGAATCTATTCGGGATGAAATTTTAAATACGAATTTAAATACAATTATTACTAGCATGAATTAATCCTAATTAATTCAAATAATAATTCCAACAACTAATTATCATCATGCATGTTAAATTAATTTCACATATTTAACTAGGCGGAATTAAACAAGTAAATATGCGATTAACGTACCTCTCGTAGTATTGGCCTTTGGATATACGGGACACTTGTAATCTCGTTCTATCAACCCAAAGCCTTCTCAAGTATTTCCCTTTTCACCTCACTTGATCGCCGGTGGGAGACGCTTTCAAGCAATTTAATAAACTAAGGAAAAAGAAAAATATCTATGCTTCTTGATTTTTCCAACACATGGAATTATGTACTTGGGGATGAAATAATCATCCCCTATTTATAGAGGGTAGGGGCCGAAAATTAGAGGAGATATGGGCTTGGAAAAAATCTTTTCTTAGTCTCTAAGAAATCTTGAATATATCTCATATATTCTTTTCTCCATAATAAAATATTTCACAAAAATCTCACTCTTATTTTCAAGCTTATAGTTTTCGAAAACTTCAAGGATAAAATCTAAGATTTGGATCTTCTTGAATATATGAGATATTCTTGTATTCCTAGAATACATATCTTTCATAATATCTTTCCAAGAAAATCAAGAAAATCTTATTTCTTTTTTATTCCTAATTTTCGAAAATTATAATAAAAAATCAGCATTGATATATTCTTTATTTTAATCACCTTATCATTATTGGGCTACTTAATTGGGCTACTTGAGGGGCCTTAAGGAGAATTAAGATTGGACCTCCTAATGGACTTCTGAATTTCAATATTGAGCCCCAATATAATTCAGCCCATTAATATTAATTATTACCACTAATAAATTAATATTGCACTATCCATCTTAATCCATATTACGATAATATGGGCTCCCGGTTATTATTTCACGCGTTTAAGATTATCAATTCCATTAATTAATTGAGCTTCTGAATAGCTCTAAATTAATTAATATATTTCACCTTGGAGTAAAGACAGCTCAACATTATTATTCGTACCGAAGAAACTAATTCTTCACTTGCAAGATTTGGTACAATAAAACTTCTGAGCCCACCAAGGGGACTAATCACACGAGCCGTACTCGCACGCGTTTCTCCGTATTAAATCTTAGCAACCGTCGTATGATTAATATTACTGCCCAAGACACAAAGTTCAAAGTCACAATGATTCTCACCCAACATGAATCAAAGCAGTAACTATTAAGCACACACGGTCCTATTTAAGGGACGGAGATTAAGAAATCAACAACCACTGAGATCTAATTCTTCACATTTCAGAACAGAAGAATTTATCCTCGCTGTAGGTCCTCTTCAACACATACTAAATGTGCTAGTGTAATCTCTTAGTCAAGACAGACCAATCTGAGCCTTACACATCGACCTTTCACGGCGGATTGTTCAATTCCACCTGGGTCGTGAAATTGTAAGTTTAGTTACAAGTAAACTGTTAATGTTGTCTTCCGTGATCGGGTATCACCACATTAACTACAATGTAACATGTACTATATATTGAACGGTTTGCAATAGAAATTCAACATTCAATCATAACTAAAGCAAATGTGATAAAAGAATTATTCTCATAAAACGAGTGTTTGATACACGAGTTATACAAAGTAAAATCATACTTTCACGTATAACTCCAACATTATATTCATCGTCGTTTATAAAAATCCCCGAAGGATTATATTCATCGTCGTTTATAAAAATCCCTGAAGGATTATATTCATCGTCGTTTATAAAAATCCCTGAAGGACTATATTCATCGCCGTATATAAAAATTCCTGAAGGATTATATTCATCATCGTTTATAAAAATCCCTAAAGGATTATATTCATCGATAAAATCTGAATAAAATCGATAGTAGAAAATATCGATAGATGAAATTTATGGTCAATGCCAAATAATTGTTGAGGTGGTCGAGATCGAGGATTCCCTAAGCGAATCTCAACATACCAGTTTGCCTTAAGCAAACATGAATATTGTCAGTGACATGACATTAAAGACTATGAGTCGTTAAAATACATAGTGTCATTATTTTGTGATTTTTATGCGTGTTATGACTATATGCTTCGTCATAATTAATATTTGCAAAAAATTACAACTCAATTATCGGATGTCTTTAACAACTCCAGCAGAGTTACTGAATCACATATTTATATAGAATATTCCCAGTTAAAATTGATGTCCCTGAAGGACAAAATATTACATGCCAATGAATCTAAAGCACACCTGAAGCATGAAAGACCTCAGTAACAAAATCCAACCTCCTGAAGAGTTGTAGATCTGGTCTTAAAATCAAACTTAGATTCATACATATTATAGCATGAGCGGGTAGTCCATCTAAAATAATAATGTGATATGTTGGATTTTACCTAAGTTCATTGGCTATAACACGTCAAACCCTTTCGTAAATAAATTTATATGGCATGTATAAAAGGTGAACTTAGAGTACAACTGAATCATACTAAAGTTGGAATTATATCTCCCATTTTTAGAATGGTTTCATTGATATATTTGTGGACTGATTATCCTTGTATGGAGACCATTTTGATAGTTAATGGTCATAATTAATAATTTCACACGGTGGACCCTTGTATGCTTGTTATCCACCTGCAATCACGCTTTTGCCAAGCCTATTGCAAGACTATTGAGCTTAGTTCTCATTTCTCAAATTATCAAATTAAATCCATTTGAATGGATAATGCTAGTGAGCTCGCATTGACAGCATTCAATGTTTACTATATGGCATCAGGAAATTAAAGTGAAGCATTAAGTCCCTTACGTCCACACCATAATGGTCTAGCTGAGTTACTAATATGATGCATCAAACTATTCACTAGACCGTTATTGCAAGAAATTCTAACTTAGCTACATGTTAGGGGCATGAAATTTACATGTAGCTACTCGAATCAAATCTGACCCACTGCATATCATTAGTACTCCCCTCTACAACTAGTACGCATAAAATAACGCATCATTTCCTATCTGCGAACATTCTATTGTGCAGTACGCGTACCACCACAACACATTTACAACCCTGTTGGCTGACTGCATAATTGATGAAGAGACTATTCTCGGCATTAGGGGGAGATTAGAATTCAAAAATCAATTGAATGCCGAGAAGTTTCCTTGAAGGAAAACAGATCAAGATATTTTCCTTGAAGGAAAACGACCAAGAAATTTCCCTGAAGGAAAAAGTGTTGGAGTTATACGTGAAAGTATGCTTTTACTTTGTATAACTCGTGTATCAAACACTCGTTTTATGAGAATAATTCTTTTATCGCATTTGCTTTAGTTATGATTGAATGTTGAATTTCTATTGCAAACCGTTCTATAAATAGTACATGTTACATTGTAGTTAATGTGGTGATACCCGATCACGGAAGACAACATTAACAGTTTACTTGTAACTAAACGTACATTTTCACGACCTAGGTGGAATTGAACAATCCGCCGTGAAAGGTCGATGTGTAAGGCTCAGATTGGTCTGTCTTGACTAAGAGATTGCACTAGCACATTTAGTATGTGTTGAAGAGGTCCTACAGCGAGGATAAATTCTTCTGTTCTGAAAGGTGAAGAATTAGACCTCAGTGGTTGTTGATTTCTTAATCTCCGTCACTTAAATAGGACCGTGTGTGCTTAATAGTTACTACTTTGATTCATGTTGGGTGAGAATCATTGCGACTTCGAATTTTGTGTCTTGGGCAGTAATATTAATCATACGCGGTTGCTAAGATTTAATACGGAGAAACGCGTGCGAGTACGGCTCGTGTGATTAGTCCCCTTGGTGGGCTCAGAAGTTTTATTGTACCAAATCTTGCAAGTGAAGAATTAGTTTCTTCGGTACGAATAATAATGTTGAGCTGTCTTTACTCCAAGGTGAAATATATTAATTAATTTAGAGCTATTCAGAAGCTTAATTAATTAATGAACTTGATAATCTTAAACGCGGGAAATAATAACCGGGAGCCCATATTATCGTAATATGGATTAAGATGGATAGTGCAATATTAATTTATTAGTGGTAATAATTAATATTAATGGGCTGAATTATATTGGGGCTCAATATTGAAATTCAGAATTCCATTAGGAGGTCCAATCTTAATTCTCCTTAAGGCCCCTCAAGTAGCCCATTAAGTAGCCCAATAATGATAAGGTGATTAAAATAAAAGGATAATATCATGCTGATTTTATCCTTGTATTTTCGAAAATTTTGAATGTTGGAGAGAAAAGATTTTGTTGATTTTCTTGGAAAGATATTATGGAAGATATGTATTCTAGGAATACAAGAATATCTCATATATTCAAGAAGATCCAAATCTTGGATTCTTCTCTACATGAATTTTCGAAAATTGACCCTAAATATGTAGGGTGAGATTTTTGTGGAATATTTTATTTTGGAGAAAAGAATATATGAGATATATTCAAGATCTCTTAGAGTCTAAGAAAAGATTTTTTCCAAGCCCAAATATACCTCAAAAATTCGGCCCCCTCATATTATAAATAGGGGATGATTATTTCATCCCCAAGTACATAATTCCATGTGTTGGAAAAATCAAGAAGCATATATATTTTTCTTTTTCCTTAGTTTATTAAATTACTTGAAAGCATCTCCCACCGGTGATCAAGTGAGGTGAAAAGGGAAATACTTGAGAAGGCTTTGGGTTGATAGAACGAGATTACAATTGTCCCGTATATCCAAAGGCCAATACTACAAGAGGTACGTTAATCGCATATTTACTTGTTTATTCCGCCTAGTTAATATGTGAAATTAATTTAACATGCATGATGATAATTAATTGTTGGAATTATTATTTGAATTAATTAGGATTAATTCATGCTAGTAATAATTGTATTTAAATTCGTATTTAAATTTCATTCCGAATAGATTCCGGGCACCCCTATTTTCCCAACAACTGGTATCAGAGCCACGGTTTCGGGCTCTGAATTTTAAATTGGAATTTAAATTGTTAAACATTAAATTGAAATTGGATAGTAGAATTGTTAGATCTTTTTTGCAGGTATCCAATTGTCATGGTTTTAATGTTGTTAATTTCATGCGTGTAAATTAATTGTTTTTTAATTCGATTCGTTCGAATTCGTTTTTCTCGTGAGAAAATCCACGAGTAGATTAGTTGTTTTTATTTTGATTCGGTCATTGTAATAGACTAGTCTAGATCTAGTATTTATTTTTTTTGTAAAAATAAATTGTAACCGGATCGTGACGAAGAACGAAGAATAAAAAACGGCGTACCCAGACGACGCATACAAGCGTGGTGCGTGTATGGACATAAAATCAAGCAAGGGTTGAGGAAAACGAGGACGAACGGCGAAAAAAATGGCACACGGGGGTGCACGACGCACGCCGTGCGCAACGGGTGCACGGCGCCGCGCGCATGCGTGCGCGCGCCTCGGGGCGCTCCGGGCGGCGCCTCGGCGCGCCTCCGTGCAGCGCCTCGGGTGCACCTCGGGGCTGCGCTTCGGCGCGCTTCGGGCAGCGTTTCGGCGCTTTTTGGGCCGGGAAGCACGCGGGCCCACTTCGTGGGCCGACGCGCGCTGTATCTCGGGCCGTAGAATTTTTTCGGTTCGTGTTTTTTTCCGTGTGATTTTAAACGTCGTCCCGAACCCCAAACGATGCTGTTTTTGAAGAAGTGTTGCTGTTCGAGTGGGAGCACGTCGAGACGAACGTCGGAAAGCAACAAGGACGATTTTTCGCATCAAGACGTGAAGAAATTAAACCGTGTCAATTGGATTTGAGTGCTCCAATGTGTTTAATTTTGTTTTGATGGATGTTTTATTTCGTGCACCTATTATTATTTGTTAATATGTGTTTGCATGAATTTAATTGTCCAAGAAAAACCTTACTTTCGAAAATTACTAAGTATGTTTTTATAATCGCAATTTTATTCCGGATATTAAAATTGGATTATTTTGACCTCCATAATTTATTTATTTGTGAAGTTCTTTTGGAATATATTTCCCCCTCGGATCGGCCAAAAGAACGGATTTCACATGAATAAATTCCGAAAGGATGATTGTGGATTATTACTAGTGGCGGTATTGACCCTCACCACGAGTGGCTTGCTCAAAGCGAAATAATAATCCTGTATTTAATTATGGTTATTACTTAGGCATAGGGAATTGATATTAACTTACTCCCCCCGGAGTCCCTGTCAGTTTCTATGTGGTCAAAGTGGGAGCCAACTATTAATTTTGAATTAAGGATTTGTAACTTTTAAGTTTGTGATCCGCTTGAATGTATTTAAATGTATAGACCACCCCTCGTGGCGCATTTAAATTGTTTCGAGATGTTGGCTGATGCATGATTATATTGTTTTAAGGTTTCAATATAATTGATGTGATCAAATTTATGTGATAATTTCGTATTTTTCTAGATATTAATATGAATGTATGTTTTATTCTCAGTTCATCATGTCGCAACCTTTTAATCCACTGTATAGTATACTTAAAGATAATAAACTTGTTGGTGAGAACTATATTGATTGGAAACGTAATATAAACATGGTCCTTCCTGCTCAAGAACACTATTGGATATTTAGCGTTGACGTACCCAAGAAACCTAATGATAAGTCAAGTAATGGGGAAAAGGCGATATTCGATGATTGGAAGCATTCCAATGAGCACATGAAGCACATCATCTTGACATTTATGTCTGAGGATTTGAAGCGCATTCATGAAGGCATTGAAGCGGCTGTTGATATCATGAATAGCCTTGAAGAGATGTTTCAACATCAGAACCCCATGGCGAATCTGTTCACCATTCGTGAGAAGCTCACGAAGGAAATGGTGAAGGGAACACCTGTAAGGGATCATGTTCTCAATTTTAGGCGTGAGTTTGAGAAACTCAAGTTTCTTGGTGCCGGACAAAGTGAAGAAAGTCAAATCGATTCCATACTCCTAAAGCTATCGAGTAGTTTTGATGGGTTCTTTTGGGAATACGTGTTATCTGAACACAAGTTCACTTTGGATACCCTGCTCAAAGCCCTGATAACGGTAGAGTCATACTTGGGGAGTAGGGACGAGGCTTTGGTGATCAAGAGTTTTTTCTCAAAATCTAGGCCAATGGAAGGTGAGATTGAGAAGGAAGTGGTTGATCGGAACCAAACCAGTAGACTTACTTTGGGAGGCAAGGAAAGAGCTTTCAAGCCGTACAGCGTGAAGATATCCGGTAAGAGTAAGTGCTTCAATTGCGGGGAAAGAGGACATTGGAGGTCTACCTATTCTAAGCCTAAGAAGGCGGTAAAGAAAGGTAAGTCTCATGCTTTAGTCGTTGAAACATATGTTGCGGCGTATGCTGCCCACGTTTGGGTAGTGGATACCGGGGCAACTGATCATATTTGTTTCACTCTTTAGGGGTTCCAGCTAACCCGACGACTTAGCAAGAATGAGATCACCATCACTTTGGGCGATGCTACGAGAGTGGCAGCCGAAGCAGTGGGAGTAGTGCACCTATTTTTTGAAGATAGAGTTTTAATTTTAAGAGATGTTTTATACGTTCCGAACTTTAGGAAGAATTTAATTTCGGTTTCTAAACTGTTTTTTGATGGATATTCAGTTACTTTTAATAAAGTTGTTACTGTTTCTTTTAAGAATGATGTTATCTGTCATGGAACGTTGGTAAACAATCTCTATACGATTAAGTGTGCACACCACTCAAATAATGAATCTAATAACACGTCGATCATTTCGAGTAATAAAAGAAAGCGTTCTTCGAAGATGAACGAAACACTTCTATGGCATCTTAGACTAGGTCATATTAATCTAAAGCGGATAGAGAGATTGGTGAAAGACGGATCCTTGGAATCGCTCCAAGTCGAGCCGTTTCCAACTTGTGAATCCTGTTTAGAGGGTAAGATGACCAAGAGGGCATTTGGAGCCAAGGGGAATAGAGCCACAGAAGTGTTAGAACTCGTTCATACCGATGTGTGTGGTCCAATGACGATCAAAGCGAGAATGGGGTATGAGTATTTCGTTACCTTCATCGACGATTACTCAAGATATGGGTACATTTACCTTATGCGGCATAAGTCTGAAACTTTTGAAAAGTTTAAAGAGTTTAAGGCCGAAGTCGAGAAACATAGGGAAAAGAGTATCAAGTTTCTACGATCAGATCGTGGAGGCGAATACCTCATCGATGAATTCTTGAACTACCTATCGGACGAAGGGATCGTATCCCAGTTGACCGCACCGGGAACCTCTCAACAGAACGGTGTGGCGGAACGAAGGAACCAGACTCTTTTAGAGATGGTCAGATCCATGATGAGTTATTCGGATTTACCCAAGTCGTTTTGGGGTAACGCCTTGGAAACGACGGCTTATATTCTAAACTTGGTGCCATCCAAATCGGTTCCTAAAACCCCAATGGAATTGTGGACCGGGCGCAAGCCCAGTCTAAGACATTTGCGGACTTGGGGTTGTCCGGCATACGTGCTAGACAAGGAAGCCGGTAAGTTGGATCCACGTTCGGAATTAAGGCTATTTATAGGATACCCTGCGGGAACGAAAGGGTGTATGTTCTATAGTCCCAAGGATCAAAAGACCGTGATTAGTACACACTTTAAATTCTTGGAGGAAGACTATATGAACAATCGGAAACCTAAAAGTGAAATTACCTTAGAAGAATTGAGAGGTCAAACCTCGATACCAAGTATACAAGATGATGTACCACACGTCACATCTTCACAACCGGAACCCCGTCGTAGTGGGAGGGTTCCTAGGCAACCCGAGAGATTCATGGGGATAGGAGAATCTTCGAATTTGGTTCCCGGT
The DNA here is from genome assembly GCA_947034835.1 of Ballota nigra. Lineage (NCBI taxonomy): Eukaryota > Viridiplantae > Streptophyta > Magnoliopsida > Lamiales > Lamiaceae > Ballota > Ballota nigra. The sequence continues at coordinate 60,357,664 of OX344725.1, forward strand.
GTTGAATCAGACCCATGGACGTACGACGAGGCAATCCAAGACAAAGACGCGGAGTCGTGGCAAACGGCAATGGAAGCCGAGATGGGTTCGATGGATCATAATCAAGTGTGGGAGTTGGTCGAGCCACCCAGTGGGGTAGAACCCATTGGATGCAAGTGAGTGTACAAGAGGAAAAGAGGACCGGACGGAAGGGTTGAAACCTTCAAAGCAAGGCTTGTGGCCAAAGGGTATACTCAGAAAGAAGGGATCGATTATGAGGAATTCTTTTCGCCTGTAGCTATGTTTAAGTCCATCCGTATTCTCTTATCGATCGCTGCGCACCTAGATTACGAGATCTGGCAAATGGATGTCAAGACGGCTTTCCTTAACGGAAGTCTTGACGGGATAGATATCTATATGCAACAGCCCAAAGGTTTCATTGAAAAAGGCCAATAGAATCTCGTATGCAAGCTCAAGAGATCCATTTACGGACTTAAGCAAGCATCGCGTACTTGGAACCAGTGTTTTGATCAAGTGATTAAGTCTAATGGGTTTGATCAAAACGAGTTCGAAAGTTGTGTGTATAAGAAGCGTGACAGAACTGCGGTGGTATTCTTAGTATTATACGTAGACGATATTCTGCTCATTGGAAACAATGTAAAGGTATTGTCAGACGTAAAGGTATGGCTGTCAAAACAATTTGATATGAAGGACTTAGGGGAAGCCGGTCACATCCTTGGGATCAAAATCACTCGCGATCGCAAGAAGAGGATGTTGGGCTTATCGCAAACTTCATACATTGACACTGTTTTGAAGCGTTTCAGCATGCAAGATTCCAAGAAAGGTTTTGTACCTTTTAGGCACATAATCCATCTATCGAAAGAAATGAGCCCTAAGACGGAAGCGGAGATAGATGACATGAAAGGTGTTCCGTACGCTTCGGCCGTAGGAAGCCTTATGTATGCAATGCTGTGTACGAGACCGGATATCTGCTTTGCCGTAGGAATGGTGGCAAGATATCAAAGTAATCCTGGGAAAGACCATTGGACTGCCGTAAAGTGCATCTTGATGTATCTGAAAAGAACTCGGGAGCGGATGCTGATTTACCAGTCAGATAGTCTAGTTCCCGTAGGATACACGGACTCGGATTTCCAATCAGACATAGACTCAAGAAAGTCAACCTCGGGTAGTGTGTTTTGCATAGGAGGAGGAGCCATTTCATGGAGAAGCGTTAAGCCGAAATGCATCGCTGATTCGACCATGGAAGCCGAGTATGTAGCTGCTTGTGAAGCAGCGAAAGAGGCAGTTTGGCTTAAGAACTTCTTAGTGGACTTGGACGTTGTTCCGAATTTGCCCGACAAGATAACTGTCTTTTGTGACAATGCCAGAGCAGTTGCAAATTCAAAGGAACCGAGAGCCCACAAGGCCAGCAAACACATAGAAAGAAAATACCATCTTATACGAGAAATCGTTAAGAGAGGAGATATAGAGGTGGCAAAGATAGCGTCGGGTGACAACCTAGCGGATCCATTCACAAAGGGTCTGCCTCAGAGTACATTCGAGAGACATGTGGATGGAATGAGAGTCAAGACTATTGCCAATCTGCTTTAAGTATAAGTGAGAGAAATTATTAGGTTAGTGTAGGTTGACATGAGATGCCACGTAGAGCTACTACACTAAGACATGCGTGATGTATACTAAAAGCAAACTTTAAGTATAAGTGGGAGATTGTTGGAGTTATACGTAAAAGTATGCTTTTACTTTGTATAACTCGTGTATCAAACACTCGCTTTATGAGAATAATTCTTTTATCGCATTTGCTTTAGTTATGATTGAATGTTGAATTTCTATTGCAAACCGTTCTATAAATAGTACATGTTACATTGTAGTTAATGTGGTGATACCCGATCACAGAAGACAACATTAACAGTTTACTTGTAACTAAACGTACATTTTCACGACCTAGGTGGAATTGAACGATCCGCCGTGAAAGGTCGATGTGTAAGGCTCAGATTGGTCTGTCTTGACTAAGAGATTGCACTAGCACATTTAGTATGTGTTGAAGAGGTCCTACAGCGAGGATAAATTCTTCTGTTCTGAAAGGTGAAGAATTAGACCTCAGTGGTTGTTGATTTCTTAATCTCCGTCACTTAAATAGGACCGTGTGTGCTTAATAGTTACTGCTTTGATTCATGTTGGGTGAGAATCATTGCGACTTCGAACTTTGTGTCTTGGGCAGTAATATTAATCATACGACGGTTGCTAAGATTTAATATGAAGAAATGCGTGCAAGTACGACTCGTGTGATTAGTCCCCTTGGTGGGCTCAGAAGTTTTATTGTATCAAATCTTACAAGTGAAGAATTAGTTTCTTCGGTACGAATAATAATGTTGAGCTGTCTTTACTCCAAGGTGAAATATATTAATTAATTTAGAGCTATTCAGAAGCTTAATTAATTAATGGACTTGATAATCTTAAACACGGGAAATAATAACCGGGAGCCCATATTATCGTAATATGGATTAAGATGGATAGTGCAATATTAATTTATTAGTGGTAATAATTAATATTAATGGGCTGAATTATATTGGGGCTCAATATTGAAATTCAGAAGTCCATTAGGAGGTCCAATCTTAATTCTCCTTAAGGCCCCTCAAGTAGCCCATTAAGTAGCCCAATAATGATAAGGTGATTAAAATAAAAAGATAATATCATTCTGATTTTATCCTTGTATTTTCGAAAATTTTGAATGTTGGAGAGAAAAGATTTTGTTGATTTTCTTGGAAAGATATTATGGAAGATATGTATTATAGGAATACAAGAATATCTCATATATTCAAGAAGATCCAAATCTTGGATTCTTCTCTACATGAATTTTCAAAAATTGAACCTAAATATGTAGGGTGAGATTTTTGTGGAATATTTTATTTTGGAGAAAAGAATATATGAGATATATTCAAGATTTCTTAGAGTCTAAGAAAAGATTTTTTCCAAGCCCAAATATACCTCAAAAATTCGGCCCCCTCATATTATAAATAGGGGATGATTATTTCATCCCCAAGTACATAATTCCATGTGTTGGAAAAATCAAGAAGCATAGATATTTTTCTTTTTCCTTAGTTTATTAAATTACTTGAAAGCATCTCCCACCGGTGATCAAGTGAGGTGAAAAGAGAAATACTTGAGAAGGCTTTGGGTTGATAGAGCGAGATTACAATTGTCCCGTATATCCAAAGGCCAATACTACAAGAGGTACGTTAATCGCATATTTACTTGTTTATTCCGCCTAGTTAATATGTGAAATTAATTTAACATGCATGATGATAATTAGTTGTTGGAATTATTATTTGAATTAATTAGGATTAATTCATGCTAGTAATAATTGTATTTAAATTCGTATTTAAATTTCATCCCGAATAGATTCCGGGCACCCCTATTTTCCCAACAAAAAGGTCCTCAATATTTAGACTCATGCACTAGTTAGACTGAACTTGAAGTTCAAAAGATAAGTAACTTGCAATGTATAACAAGTAATCTGCCAGATGAGTTTACTGACCACAAAGGTGTAAATGTCTAAATGAAAAAGAACATATATGCCCCCACACGCCAGAAGCGTGAAGGACCTATAAAAGAAACATACACACCTAGAATGAAAGCTAGCAAAACTGGTCAGTCAAACTTGAAATCTCCAGAAGAGATGCGTCCAAAAGACTTGAAATTTCTAGAAGAGATACGTCCAGAAGACTTAAAATCTCCAGAAGAGATTCGTCTGGAAGATGAAGAAATCTTGTAACAAAGCACGTGCACAAAATGATTTAATACTAGAATTGCAGAACGACCAGATCAAATACATAAGGGAAATGATGTGAATCTGGTTAACATGAGATCAATAAATAAATACCGGAGAAACAATATAAATTTGTTGTCGACAACGTATTTGTGTCCACAACTGCTCTTTCTAAAATCTGGATCCAGTACCTAAATTGAGTGTCCGAAGCACTTTGATTTAGGTGCAATAAGGAAGAAGCAAACGTGTGGCAGAGCTAAGCTCGCTAATAATAAAGTTTGGTTCTATCGTACGTACACTCGAAGAGTTATCCCTGTAGGATGATGAGTGTTTGCACGAAAACCAAAATAAGGTGGTGAGCGAGATTAATAGCTTTAGAGTTTTTGCAAAAATCCATGGTTTTCACAGAGACCCATAATTGTTTGTGATCAAACATATTCTCCTGGTATGATCGAACAAAATTCCGCTAATCATTGGCAGCTAAAATAAAATGCAGTTAATGGACCTTGTAAACCGCATATTTTATATGGTTATTACATGCCAATATTTATATCCTTGATGGATTTAGATTCCCCAGAAGAGGAATGATGAAAACCGCAACATGTATAGTATAAAACTGTGAAGGTAAATTTGCTTGCGAGATATAACGTTTCTCCCAGAAGGAGACATTGGAATGATGTTAAACACATTTTATGATATCTCAGACTGGTTATATCTTTCTTTGTGATGATAGTGTTATCTCATGAAGATCCATTAAACAATATATTCCCCACTGTAATCGATGAAGACAACGCAATTTGTGTTGCACAAATGAGCAACGGGTACGTTAAGTGGAACTTAACGAAACATATTTCCCCGAAATTCTTCTTCCCATATGAACTCCAGAAGAGTGACAAAATTACCATGCAATAGGTACAATCTAGTGACAATCCAGCAGATTTGTTCACTAAGTTCCTACCTACCTCTACTTTTGAAAAGTATGTTTATGGTATTTGGTTGTGAAGACTTAGAAAGTTGTTGTCTTCAGGGGGAGTAACAACATTGAAACAATCATGAAGATTGGATCCAGAAGATCAATAATTGTACTCTTTTTCCAGTCGAATATTTTATTCTGACAACCTAATCTATGAAGTTTTTTACGAGACATGGATGTAACGTCGTAATATCCAAGGGGGAGTGTTGTAAATCTAGAAGATTTGATATTGACATTACTTATGGGCCAAGTAGCCCAATAGACTTTAGAGTTTTGATATTATATATATATATATATATATATCCCCGTACTTGATACTGTAACACATACATGTAGATACATAGAAATATAGTGGAAAACTCATGGTTTGGTACGCCCTCAAATGTAGTCATTCATGACGAACTGGATAAATAAATCGGTGTTCTTGTTTGCGCTCTATATTTTACAACACAATTAAACTAATTGGAAAAAAAAGTAGTGACAATATTTTCTTAATAATGTTGGATAACCGTCAATTGATACAATTGATTTTATAATTGAAAAAATATTAAAGGCGTCAACTGAAGTTTCTTTGTTCTTTTTTTTAATCAACTAGTTGTTGGCTTAACTATTTGATAAATACCATATTTTAGTGATAATTTTTTAGCTCTGCAATCGTAAATATAATTGCCCAATTTTGTAAATCGAAAAAAAAAAAAATTGTTGTTGACTTAACTTTCGGACAACCGTCATTGAAATTTAGCAATGGATTATGACTCGAATGTCCTTGTATGTATATATTTTTTCGAAAGCAATTAAATTTATAGGCAAGTAATTGTTCTTGTATATTTCAGATAGTGAAATATTGTAACGCCCCGACATTTAACTTTTCGAATAATGATGCTTTAGGGTTGAGGCGCTACTAAATATCATCATTAAATTCAAATACAGAGTTAGCGAAACCAAATCTATATTTTGTAAGCGGAAGCTATAAATAATTTGAAAAACAATAACCCTAAAGCAACCAGAAATCAAGGATACATATGTAAGAAAAATGAACTAAGAAACTTCGCTCACAGGCGATAATTATATATAGGAAATGGTAGAGCAAAATGCGATGTTTGTTACAACATATTCAACCAGTATACTTCTAATTATACATAAACACGACTGGCCTTTATCCGAGTAGCAAAAACTAAGAACATTTATTTATTTCACAATATTTCAACAGAAAACAGTACTGCATCTTCATCATCCTTCCACACCAGACTCGACATCTGAAACAATGAATAGGGGAAGGGGGGTGAGTGTCTCAAATACACTCAGTGGAACAATCTCAATGATTGCACTGTTAAAAGACATATACAAATAACGCATAACATGAAAACGTAACTCATGCTCACATAGTGCGGGCCATTACCCGGATTGCACATAGTACGGGCCATTACCCGGTTTGAATACATCACGGGCCATTACCTGGCTTGAATACAAATTCCACATTTGTTGCACAGTCATGACATATATCACTCACATATCACATTTTAACATAACAATCATAACATAGAATGTTAAACTCAGTTAAGAGTGGAAATCATCCCACCTCAGTGTGGAGTATCTTGTGTTGGAGCACAACACTTTACTATGGTTCGCAGCCTTCCTCTGGCCCTACAAAGAATATTACATTGGATGCTTAGAATTTTCAGTGGAGCTATTTTTATATGATAATTAACTTATTATAACGATAAAAGGTGTACTCTAGAGTTTCAGGGTTATTAGGTTTCATATTAGACTGAAGGGTATACTAGTCTTTTCTAAAATTTGTTTGATTCGTCTGTTAGTCAAAAGGTATATTCAAGGGCTCTTATTGGTTAAGAGACTTACTGGAAGTACAATGAAACTCGTTAGAGCTAAAATGGACTTAAAACGAAGAATTTGAAATTAAAATGAGAATTTAGGACTCGTAACCGTCCAGAGGTAAAATAGTCATTTTACTAGGATTTGTCTCACCCAACTTTAATACTAAATTGTAGGGTTTTGAATTTAGAACATTTTGACACTTGTTTGGATCGAATCAGATGAAAAATGAAGATTTTACAAGCGTTTGAAAATGAGTGGCAAAATTGTAATTTCTCTAAAAGTTGACCTTTGACCAGTTGATCGGTCAAACCTGACCAAAACTTTATTATTTGCAAAATGGTCCCTGGACTTAATCTAATTCTCTTTGGCATCCCCTAAATTTATAACCTTTTATACAAATAGGTCCTATTCGGAGTTTTACACCTCCGATCGCAAAACCGAAAACACCGTTAGAATCCTTATGATCTCGGCTACCTTTTCCACCAAAAATACGAGACAAACGGACACCCGAGACCATCGTCAATCGCCACGGTAATACCTGCACCTCACGTTTCTTTTTTTCTTTCAAACCACAGCGGCGGCGACACCACTTCTCGTCGTTTACAACCAAAATCAAGCCTCTATTCATGACCGTTTCGCCCACTAACCCCAATTTCGACCATAATTCACTCGAATTCGTATTCCAAAATTTTAGTTCAAAAGGTTTTTAAACAACACTTTCAAGTCAATTTATCTCATGATTTATGCACCGGTTTCACAAATTAAAGATATCATTTTGATCTACGCATCGCAGGCTTCACAAAGGTATAAGGCTCGTCACCTATCGTTCATCGGAATGACGGTGGCAGCCGGAGGAAAATATGAAAATATTCCAAATTTCGGACTTTCAACAACAAATTCACGACGCTACAAACATTTACGGTGGTAATCAATCACACGTTATTGATTGGTGGTCTTAAACCGAACTAAAACAGTCACTAATCCTTCCGATTAAATTTGATCACCAACAATTTGGCGCTAGAAGGAGGGTCCGAACCTTCGATTTAGTGTGATTAGTCAAGAACTTCAAGCTGAAAACTTGAAGATTTGAAGTAAACCTCAAGAAATATTTGAAGATTCAAGCAAAAGTGTTCTTGGTGTTCTTCAATATAAAATTGGAAGATAGCATAATTAAAAATGCCTCAATCCAAGGAAACCCAAGGTTCACGCTTGTCAAGGAGAGCATCTCCTACTCGGGCTTCGTCAGCAGGCCATCAGGATCGTGAGCCTAGACATGCGAATAGATCAAGGCTTACGGCCATAGACCATAACCTTCCACCAGAACTGGAGGCCCTGGCGAGCAACCCTAATGAACTGGCTAAGACCATTGCTGCTCTCCAAACTATCCAGAGACAACAAGAACAAAGTAGACCATCACAAGCAAGGTCCAGGACTAAACCTATGGAAGTTATTAGAGCCAGATCTGTTAGGGACGAGCAACGTGAGGTGGACAGTGCCCAAGTCGGCGGGATAAGGGCAAGGCCAAGATGGCCGAGCCAAGAGAGGGCCAGACTGAGTCAGCACATGGGCGAGCAACAATGTCAAGCCATGGAACAACCCGTTCCAGTGCCCAGGATAGACTTGGCCAACCTCAGCCTCAAGAGAAAGTTGCTCGTCAGGGAGCAGAACATGGGCAAGCAACTTTTGAACAACCTCGCCCATCAATCCATGAAAGACTTTCCCAGTCTGCCTTCAGGCGTCTAGGGCCAAATGCGGTGAGCAACCCTAGAAAGCAGCTCCAGGACATGCCCGCTTCGAGTGAGGGACTGCGACGAACAGAAAGGTTTGTGCCTTTGCTTGCCGAACAGCCTCCAAGCCAGGGGGCATCTTTGGATGAGCTGTCAAGCCTAAGAAAGGCCGTGGAGAGCATGCAGGGGCAATTGGACCAACAAAGAGGAGTGGGGACGACCAGCTTGCCATCCTCACCATTATCATCCATCATCCTGAAAGCCCCGATTCAGAAAAAGATCAAATTCCCGGCAAGTATACAATATGATGGCATTGCTGATACTCGGGTCCATTTGACGAAATATTCAGACTATATGGTCTCGGTGGGAGCCAGTGATGCCACCCAATGCCGAAACTTCCCATTGACTTTGGGAGACCGGGTGCACAAGTGGTTTTCTGCAATGCCACCAGCATCTATCCACTCGTTCATTCAACTAAGTCGAGAGTTCCTCTCATTTCTCAACGGCAGGATCATACTTGTCCCAAAAACACCGACTGTCGGACCTAAAGCAAAATGACGACGAGTCGGATCGGGCGTTTATGGAAAGGTTTGATAAAGTGCTGTTGGAAGGGGAGCCCGTCAGCGAAGATATAAAAATCATTGTTGTTATGGCCGGATTAAAGAAAAGGTCAAAGTTATGGAAAGAGGTGCGTCTGAAATGCCCGAGAAGCTATGCCGAATTTAGGAATCAAGCCGGCATATTCGTTTCCATGCATGAGGCCTTACAATCAAACTTGGGAGAAAACAAAGCTGATCCCAAGGAAAACAACAAGAAACCTGGCGGAACAGGCTACCGAGTCCCGAAGAACATGAAGGCATTCAACGAAGGGACGAAGCTTAAAGAAAAGTTGAACCAGGTGCTAACAGTGTCAGTCGATACTGTATATGAAAATATGAAAGAGAAGGAGTTGCTCTCCCCTCCACGGAAAATCCGTCAGGATACCGGCAAACCCAACCCTAACAAGTATTGTGCCTACCATCAAAGTGTGGGGCACTTTACCAGTGAATGTAGAGATTTGCTCAAACAACTATGGTGGTTCTACAAGGAGGGGAAGCTCTCCGATTTTGTTAAAAGACAACCTGGAAAGAGAGCCCGAGAGAACAACTCCGAAGATGAGGATGATCAACCTCAGAAGAATAATAAACCCGGGCGACCAGTTCCAGCCGTTACTGCTCGTCCACTTGAGGACCTATACATGATGGAACCTGCGGGACCAGCGGGAGGATGTTCCGATGGACGACCACCAATCTCCAACCGAAAAAGAAAAGCTGAATTGCGAGCGATCGACCAAGTACAAGGAATGGGGGTCAAACCATCCATCATGCAAACAACAGAACTGACCTTCACTGAAAAGGATTTGGAGGGAATACTGACCCCCCACAATGATTCGCTCGTGATCTGTGCTAAGATCATGGAGACTAGAGTACACAGATTGTTGGTGGACACCGGAGCCTACACCAACATTCTTTTCAAGAAAACGCTCGACCAACTTGGAGACTACTCGGGCTACATACGAGCTTCAAATCACAAAATTTTAGGCTTCGGAAATGCTGTAACAGTCCCGTTAGGGGAAATTAGGTTGTCCATTCAGCTTGTAACGGTCGAGGAACCCGAGAAAAACATAACAAGAATGGTTGATTTCTTGGTCGTCGATCAAGAATCAACCTACAACGGGTTTCTTGGTCGACCTTTCCTAAATGAATTTAAAGCTGCATGTTCAACTTACCATTATTGTCTGAAGTTTCCGACATCAAGTGGAGCAGGCACAGTAAAGGGAGATCAAAGAAAGGCTTGGGAATGCCTCTTGCAGTTACAGGCAAAGCATGCACTCGTATCCATGATGGAAGCCACTACCAGCTATCCTGCTGATGAACCATCAATACTGAAGAACATGATGGACATAGAAAAGGACCACATGGATACGGACGAACAACACCTTGACGAGGAAGTGTTGGACGAACAACTTATCACCACCCATGAAGAAATTCACTCTGACAAACAACAAAGGGGTGGTGACGAGCAACACTCACCAGATGACTTGGAGGGCCAGGTGTTGACTAACAACAATGAGTCAGGACCAACATATGATCTAGATCCCCGCCTGGGAGCAGAGCCCATGAGCTTCGAAAATGATTTCAACTCTGAGGGACCAATACTTGATCCTCGTTGGAAAGGACAAAAACGACGAGCAACTCCAGTTGAAGAACTGGAGGCATTCAAAGTTAATCCTGAAAACGAAGATCTCGAATTATACATAGGGTCTGAGCTCCCTGAGCCTTACAGATCCCGAATGAAAGAGTTCCTCAGCAAAAATCTAGATGTTTTTGCTTGGTCTCATGCAGACATGGTGGGAATAGATTCAAAACATGCTTGTCACAAGCTCAACATCAGTCAAGCAAAAAGGTCTGTCCATCAAAAACGAAGAAAATATGGCCTAGACAAGTATCAGGCTTTGAATGAAGAGGTAAAGAAGTTGTTAGACAACGATCTAATCCGACAAGCACTCTGTCCACAGTGGGTAGCAAACCCAGTCCTTGTGAGGAAACCAAACGGGACCTGAAGGCTATGCATAGACTTTACAGATCTGAACGCAGCATGCCCGAAGGACAATTTTCCTCTCCCCCATATTGATCAACTGGTGGACAGCACTGCGGGTCACGAGATGCTAACATTCATGGATGCCTTCGTCGGGTACCATCAAATCCCAATGCATCCAGACGATCAAGAAAACACAACATTTTACACAAATACAAATTTGATGTGTTGGAAAAGAATGCCCTTTGGCCTTATCAACGCCGGAGCGACATACCAGAGGTTGGTAAACAAGATGTTCGATGACCAAATCAGAGATACGGTAGAAGTCTATGTAGACGATATCGTAGTCAAAAGCCCCCGAAAAGAAGATCATCTCCAGCATTTGACCCAAGTGTTCGATATTCTTCGACATTACAACATGAAGCTAAACCCGAAGAAGAGCAGCTTTGGAGTCCATTCTGGAAAGTTCCTGGGCCATCTTGTTAGTCAACGTGGGATTGAAGCCAATCAAACAAAAGTCAAAGCTATCGTGGATATGCAACCACCACGTTTGATAGGAGTGCAAAGGCTTACAGGATGCCTAGCAGCATTGAATCGATTCATATCCAGATCGGGGGACAAATGCTGTCCATTCTTCGAAGCCATCAAAAAAGAAAAGTTCACATGGACTAGCAACTGTCAAAAGACGTTCGACCAACTTAAGGAATACCTGGGAGATGTTAAAATTCTATCAAAACCCGTCCCAGGAGAAAAGCTATATCTGTACCTGGCAGCGTCAGAAGTGGCAATCAGCTCCGTCCTGGTGCGAGGAGATGGCAAATTCCATCAACCCATTTACTACGTTAGCCAAGCTTTGCACGAAGCGGAGATCAAATACTCCCCAACCGAAAAGCTGGCATACACACTTGTCATGTGTGTGAGGAAGTTACGACCATACTTCTTTGATCATCAAGTCGAAGTTCTAACAACTTTCCCACTCAGATAAATTCTCCTTCGCCCCGACACAGCTGGACGTCTACTAAAGTGGTCACTAGAGATTAGCCAATTCGGGGTAACCTATGCTCCTCGAACAGCGATCAAAGGGCAAGCGTTAGCCGACTTTATAGTCAAACTAACCTTTCCACCAGATCCGACGAGAGGACTTGATCACCCCTGACATCTTTACGTTGACGGATCTTCAACTAATGTAGCCTCGGGGGCAGGAGTGGTCCTGATAAGCCCTGACAGACAAGTATTCACCTCAGCAATTAGATTTGGTTTCATGGCAACCAACAACGAAGCTGAATATGAAGCTCTCATTGCTGGTCTTCACTTATCCCTTGCCGTGGGAGTTAGACGACTGCAAATATTCAGCGACTCACAATTGATTGTGAACCAAGTCCGAGGGGAATACGATGCTAAAGACGATCATATGATCGAGTATCAGCGAATTGTTGCTCACCTGATGTCCTTGCTAGATCAAGTCTTCATTGAACAAATTCCAAGGACAAACAACACACAAGCAGATGCGTTGGCTCGGCTAGCAACAAGCGAAGGGCCAGCAGAGTTGGCTGATATTATAATCACAAAAATGAATGACCCATCAACAACAAGTTATAATGTCAACCAACTCGACGAACAAACAAATGAAGAAGAAGACTGGAGGACAAATATAGTCAAATACTTGAAAAGTGGGAAAAAACCAAACAACCCTTTTGAAGCTGCCAAGCTAACAAAGTAAGCCGCCAGATACACTCTGGTGGGCGAGCAGCTTTACAAAAGGGGAATATCAATCCCACTTCTCAAATGTTTGCCTAGGGGGCAAGGACGAGCAATACTCGAAGAAATACATGCCGGAGTGTGTGGAAATCACACTGGGGGGCAAGCCTTGGCATACAAAACTATCAGACAAGGCTATTATTGGCCGACTTTACGTCAGGACGCAATCAAGAAAGCAAACACTTGTCATCAATGTCAAATTTTTGCCCCAAACATTCATACTCCGGCCCAACAGCTCGTATCGGTTTACATCCCATGGCCATTTGCAAGATGGGGGATGAACATTATTGGTCCCTTCCCAGCAGGAGTTGGAAATGTTCGATTTGCCATCGTGGCAGTCGACTATTATACGAAATGGGCAGAAGCAGAGGACATGGTAAATATTACGCAACAGAAAATGATCAACTTCATTTGGAAGAACATTGTTTGTCGTTTTGGGGTTCCACAAACCATTGTGACAGACAATGGTCCGCAGTTCGATGGGAAAGAGTTGAGAGATTTCTGTACGAAGTGGGGGATAAAAAAACATTATTATACGCCCTATCATCCCCAGTCAAATGGACAAGTCGAAGCCGTGAACAAGATAATCAAGCATACATTAAAAGTACGGCTGGCGGAGAGCAAAAGCAGTTGGTCTGAAGAACTCCCGGAAGTCTTGGGGGCATACAGAGTTTCTCCCAGGTCAAGCACCGGAGAAACACCTTTTGCAATGGCTTTCGGAACAGAATCTGTGATACCAATTGAATTAAAGACCAATACAATCAGGACGAACAACTTTGATGAGCAGGCGAACAACTCTGCTCTAGCTACAGAAATGGATTTGCTCGAGGAAAAAAAATTAAGTGCCGAGCTGAAAAATGCTACCTATAAGCAGCGAGCAGAACGCTACTATAATTCCCATGTTAAAATCAGAGAATTCAGAGTTGGAGATTTGGTTCTAAGAAAGTTGCTCGCCCAACCTCCAGGTGTATTGGGACCAACTTGGGAGGGCCCGTATCGTATAACGGAAAAATTCGTTAATGGTGTATACGATATCGAAGATATGGAAGGCAAGCCGGCCCAATACTCCTGGAACGCTGTACATCTAAAGAAGTACTATCAATGAGTCGAACAAGTTCTTGCCTAATTTTTTGAAAATTTTGCTAAGTGTAAAATGGAAAGTTGTTCGGCACATTGTATAGTCTAGTGCTGCTTCTTTTTTAATTTTAGACAAAGTTGCTCGGCAAAAATACTATAAGCGAGCATGTTTTAGTTAGTGTTTAAAGTTGTTCGTCAGGTTATATATGTTAGTGACGAGCAGTCTTACAACACTTGTAAATTTTTCACAATGTAAATATAGTTGTTCGTTGAAAGAAAAGTCCAAAAGCTCGAGGTACAAGTCCATCTTTAAGGACCAAAGCCACTTAAAGGTTGTTCGTTTTTTAATGAACAAAACCTAAGGCTAAACCCTGATTCCATTAAAAGGCAAAGTTCAAATCGAACAAAGCCCAAAATTATATGTTATAATTGCAAAAACATTGAAACAAAAATGTAAAGGCAATTAACATATAAAGAGAAAATGAGCGAACAAAAGAAAGACATTCATTTAGTAAAAACATTGAGCCTAAAAAATAGTACAAGAATTCTAGAAGAAGTGTACTACAAAAAGAGCGAGCAACTATTATAAAATAAAGACTAAAAAAGTCTTAAGTCCTAAATCTATTGCTGCTCGGCGGGAGGAAGATCTTGAGTCTGGTCGGCAGGAGGGTCAACAATCATGTCTCTGGCCATGTTTTCATCAACCTTTTGTTCCCTCTCCCTAGCAGCTTGCTCGTCCGCGGCAGCCGGCTCTTCTTCTTGTTCGCCCTCATCAACTAGGGGTGGAGAACGAGTAATATTGATACTAGGGTCAAGGCTGTCAACCTTGACCCCTAACTCAGCTATATCCCCCAGTTGGAGTTCGATGTTGTTCGGCGGGGGATAAGCCTCCAGAAACTCGGTCAAGTCCTTACCCATCTCGTCCACCATATCCTTATAATCATACGCGTCAGCTATACGAATACAGTCAGCGTAGGTGCAGATATATCCTAAGTTTGATATAGGGGCGGACCGGGCTTGGAGCTCAGCCTCGAGCTGCTCGCGGGTGAAGGTACTGGCCTCTACATCCCTAAGGCGAGCATTTTCCGCTTCGAGCTCGGCAATTTTTTGTTGGAGTTATACGTGAAAGTATGCTTTTACTTTGTATAACTCGTGTATCAAACACTCATTTTATGAGAATAATTCTTTTATCACATTTGCTTTAGTTATGATTGAATGTTGAATTTCTATTGCAAACCGTTCAATATATAGTACATGTTACATTGTAGTTAATGTGGTGATACCCGATCACGGAAGACAACATTAACAATTTACTTGTAACTAAACGTACATTTTCACGACCTAGGTGGAATTGAACAATCCGCCGTGAAAGGTCGATGTGTAAGGCTCAGATTGGTCTGTCTTGACTAAGAGATTGCACTAGCACATTTAGTATGTGTTGAAGAGGACCTACAGCGAGGATAAATTCTTCTGTTCTGAAAGGTGAAGAATTAGACCTCAGTGGTTGTTGATTTCTTAATCTCCGTCACTTAAATAGGACTGTGTGTGCTTAATGGTTACTGCTTTGATTCATGTTGAGTGGGAATCATTGTGACTTCGAACTTTGTGTCTTGGGCAGTAATATTAATCATACGACGGTTGCTAAGATTTAATACGGAGAAACGCGTGCGAGTACGGCTCGTGTGATTAGTCCCCTTTGTGGGCTCAGAAGTTTTATTGTACCAAATCTTGCAAGTGAAGAATTAGTTTCTTTGGTACGAATAATAATGTTGAACTGTCTTTACTCCAAGGTGAAATATATTAATTAATTTAGAGCTATTCAGAAGCTTAATTAATTAATGGACTTGATAATCTTAAACACGGGAAATAATAACCGGGAGCCCATATTATCTTAATATGGATTAAGATGGATAGTGCAATATTAATTTATTAGTGGTAATAATTAATATTAATGGGCTGAATTATATTGGGCTCAATATTGAAATTCAGAAGTCCATTAGGAGGTCCAATCTTAATTCTCCTTAAAGGCCCCTCAAGTAGCCCATTAAGTAGCCCAATAATGATAAGGTGATTAAAATAAAAAGAAAATATATTGCTGATTTTTCCATGTATTTTTCGAAAATAATAATTCAAGAAAAGAGAAGATTTTGTTGATTTTCTTGGAAAGATATTATGGAAGATATGTATTCTTGGAATACAAGAATATCTCATATATTCAAGAAGATCCAAATCTTAGGATCTTTATTGAAATTTTTGAAAATTTAAGGATTATTAGGAGTGTGAGATTTTTGTGGAATATTTTATTTTGGAGAAAAGAATATATGAGATATATTCAAGATTTCTTAGAGTCTAAGAAAAGATTTTTTCCAAGGCCCAATATTCCTTAAAATTTCGGTCACCTTGCCTATAAATAGGGGATGATTATTTTATCCCCAAGAACGTAATTCCATGTGTTGGAAAAATCAAGAAGCATATATATTTTTCTTTTTCCTTAGTTTATTAAATTACTTGAAAGCATCTCCCACCGGTGATCAAGTGAGGTGAAAAGGGAAATACTTGAGAAGGCTTTGGGTTGATAGAGCGAGATCGTAATTGTCCCCGTATATCCAAAGGCCAATTCTACAAGAGGTACGTTAATCGCATATTTACTTGTTTATTCCGCCTAGTTAATATGTGAAATTAATTCAACATGCATGATGAAAATTAGTTGTTGGAATTATTATTTGAATTAATTAGGATTAATTCATGCTAGTAATAATTGTATTTAAATTCGTATTTAAATTTCATCCCGAATAGATTCCGGGCACCCCTATTTTCCCAACATTTTTTGCTCGGCCGCGGACAACTTCTTCTCTCCCTCGCCGAGCAAGGCATCCTTGCCTTTTAGTTCAGCTGATAAACCTTGATTTTCTTCAAGGTATTTCTTCTCGTTATCGAGGGAGAGAGTGAGTTGATTGTTGAGACGAGCAAGCTTAGCCTCGTAGTTGCTGATCAGGCCATCTTTCTCTTCTATGAGCTGCCGAGCAGTGCTTGCATATCGGCGAACAACTTCTTCTTGCTCGGCCAGCTGGGCCATCGTTTTTTGCGCCATCACGAGGCCATTGGCGTGATGCATCATGGACAGATGGAAGTTGTCCGCCAGTCCTTGCATGGAGATAGTTTTCTCCATGGGGCGTGTCCAGGCCCGGGCGACCAACTCCGTTGCTCTGCGAACATGATCTCCAGGAATCTCCCTTATATTGACGGGAGTCCGCGAGCAAGCATATTGATGGACGACACTTGCTCGCCCAGGATGGTCACCAGAACGGTATCTGTGAACAAGAAAACAAATGATACTTAGAAAAATGTATAAAAGAAAAATGAATCTTGTTCGGCAGAAGCGAGAGTGCAAACTTACTCTTGGAACTTTCGATCATCCCAACCCAGATGGGTAATATCTTCAGGACCGCGAATGGGAGTAGAGTCTTTTCCCGCTTTGTCTGCCTTCTCCGCCGGCTCGATAGAGGAAGGGCGAACAACTTCTCCTTCTGTGTGAGGACGAGCATGGCTCTGCCCTACTTTCTCCTTGCCTTTATTCCCGGTAGAAGCAGTCTGGGACACGAAGGTCCCATCCCCTTTCTTTAGGCGCTTGGTTCCACGAGGTGATGGAGCAGGAGGAGGAGAGGGTGGAAGATTAGAAGGGGGCACAGCTTGGCGAGCAACTTTTGCCCCCTCAGCCTTATTCGTCATCGCCAACACCTTGGAAGACGGATCACCTTTCTTTCTCCTTCCCTTTAGAGGCGGCATCTCGTGGACTCTTTGCTCTAAAAGTCCAAAGTAGGGAGGGACGGCGACGGTGACTTGCTCGGCTAAAAAAAAAGAAGAAAAAGGAAAATGATAGAATTAGGTGAGCAAGTTAAGAGAACAAGTGGCGAGTAAGGTTTATGTTGAAAGTTAGAAATTTCTATACCTGGTGGCACCTCAGTTAGAGCTTCCAAGTGATGCGGGTATGTGAACAAGCGAGCAACTTTCTTGCACTTCAGTCTGTTCACATATTCGATGGTCCTCTCAGCTTTATCCCGAAGAGCGACCAAACACGAGGTGAAGAGGAATTCAGAGCCAATCTCCTCTTCCTCTGAGTTCCACTTGAGCAACCGGGGACCTGCGAGCAAATAAAAAAAGTTAAATTAGAACTTTGTACAAAGGCGAACAAAGAGGACCTTACGTTTGATTTGCCCATTAGGTGGTGGGTTCGAATATGCTCCCAGCACCGCCGTGTGGGCCAGAAGATGCTCGCCAGTCGCCCCCAATGAAGAAGAAGTGCTCCTTCCAATCCCGAATCTTGTTCGGCACCCCCTCCACCAGTTTCAATCCAGCCCGGGCCTTCAAGTAATAGTATCCTTCCTCGCCTCTCGGACACTTGGTGATGGTCATTAGATAATTGACCTCTTCAGCAGTGATGCGGTCCACATACCCCTCCAGGGCGAATAAGCCCATAATGCCGAGCAAGTTCATCCACCCAATGGGAGTTATTTGGGTGATGGCTAAATTGGTCGCCTCTAGAAAGCGACCAACAACAGGAGGCAATGGAAACCTTAGCCCCGCGATCAGTGTGTCAATGTTGATCGCAGTGCACCCTGGGGGAGGACGATCAGCTCTCTCCTTCTTCTTAGGAGCCCACATGAAGATATCGTGGGGGATTTGATATGCTTCCCGGATGAGATTGAGCTCATCCTTGCGAACAACACTTCGGGTCCTGCTCGCTTGATATTCGGTCCTCACCAAGTCCAACACTTGGCGCTGGGGATGGGGAAACTTGTTCGCATATTTAGCAGAGTATGCTCGACATTCGAATGGGTGAGAAACACCCGTGGGAATTTCATTTTCGAGCATTTTAGGGCCTGGAAACCCTATCCCTTCCAGAAATTCAGGGGTAAGCTCGTCAAACTCCGGATCTTCCTCAGATTCAGAGTTCGAGGAAGATTGCACGTCGGAAGTACTGCTCTCGGCCTCCCTAATCTCCTCGCCAGATTGGCGAGCACCAGAATCCACCACTGATCGAACCACCGAATCCACGTCAGGGTGTGTTTCCGAGGAAACCTCAAATGGTGGTTGTTCGACAAACGGCATGATCGGGATAAGGGGATCCAAAGTCTCCTCCGAGTTTTGGTTGCTCGAATGGGAGGACATCAGTTCAATGGAGAAATTTTTGAAGGGTAAAGGTGGGATTTTTGGGTCTCCAATGGCAGTTCTGGGCAGACGACGGTGGCGCAAATTCCCCCCACGGCGGCGTAAATTTCCCCCACGGTGGCGAAGGTGCAAATGAAGAAAATGGCGAAGGAAAAGAGTGGAGAAAGAGAGAAATAAGAGAAATAACTACCTTGCTTCGGAATTGGAGGCCAAATGTTGAAGAAACGTCGCCGGAAAAGCTTGGAGTCACCGGAAATGGAGAAAATCGCCGGAGGTACTGTAGCAAGAAATGAAGAAGTGAGAAATTTTTTGTTTTCCTCTTCTATTTATACTCCAAGGAAAAACGGGGTAAAACCCGTAATTTCCCACAAAATATGGACTTAATTGAAGGAAAACAGGGTAAATTTCGAGCAAATTTGAAAATCGAAGGACCTATACGCAAATATAGGGGCGCATGGCCTCGGGACTACTCGCGCGTGGGCGGCGCGCAATCATGCCGCCCACATCATCCTCGTACATCCCCCAGATCGTGGGAAGGTGAAAAGGCGAACCCGGAGTTGCTCGCCAAATTCAATGATGTTCGTCCAAATCCTCACCAATATAGTATCCTAACTACAGTTGCTCGCCACAAAGTTGCTCGTTCCAGCCAACATCTAGTCAGGATAGGGGGCAATTGTTGATAGGCGAACATCAGTCAATGATGGGCGAACAGAGATTAAGACCTTAAATGAGATTACGGAGAATCAACTCCAAATCAAAGATGATTAATGAAGAAAAATCAAGTTGGAGTGCATGGATCAATCCAGAAGGTATATGAAGTGACGAACAGCTCCAGTGACGAACAACATATTGGCGAACAGGTTTTAAGACCTGAGACGAGACATGAACGTTCCGCCAAGCCACTGATGACGAGCAACAATGATAAAAAGTGGTGTATCTAGCAGCCTAGGAGGTGTATGTAGACGAACAAAGAACCAATATTCCAAAGCTCAGCTCAACAAGAAATATAGGCGAACAAGTTTGAAGCCATATCCTCAAAAGACGAACAACTTTTACTGAAAGATCCTTCTGGACAAATCAAGCCGACCTGGACGAACAACAATGAGTCCGAGATAAGACCCAAGAAGGCTTTGTAACTAAGATTCAGCTTAGATAAGGTCAAACAAAGGTCAAAGGACACATGTCTAGCATGCAAGCTAGGGGGCCCAAGAGTCTTGGACACCTCATGCTTGCTAGTCTCTATAAATAGTTGTTCTCCAGCTAAGAAATACAAGTTCAAGTTTACAAATACTCCTAAAACACACACAAACACACCTAAACGTGCACACATACGAAATTAATACGATTTTGATTTTCGTATTTACGATTCCATAACCCGAATCTTAGATTTACCATTTACGGTGGTAATCAATCACACGTTATTGATTGGTGGTCTTAAACCGAACTAAAACAGTCACTAATCCTTCCGATTAAATTTGATCACCAACAAGTACCTAAACTGTTAGTTAAGAAATTTAATGTCCTTTTTTTAAAATTCCAATTCCCACATAGACATTTCACATATTCAGATATTTTGTAAAAAAAAAAAAATATATATATATATATATATATATAATAAAAGAAATCAAAATTCTAAAAAAAAAATTGAAATCATATTTTATAAATACAATTCGAAATCCTTCCTAAACATATCACATATACATATATTTTGAGAATATTTTTTTTTAAATCGAAATAAGTAAAGATTTTTTTTTAATTCTAGTATAGAAAAACGTATCTATACTTTACAGTTTCAAAGTCTATTTGGGTAGTAAAATTTTGCCCAAAAATAATAAAATTTATGGTACAACCTATTATCCATGAAAAGATATTATATTGAATGACAATATTTTTTGGGAATTATATACGTGATAATATCTTTTACGAAATATTTCAATTATATACTACAAAATCCACATCTATTAATATTTGGAAAAAATAAATTCCAAAAATATCTAAGAAAGAAAATCACCAACGGCAAGAGGAAAAACAGCAGTAAGCGGCAATGGCGGCGGGAGTGCTACCTATGAAACGACTATAGATCAGAACCGAAAAAGACTCATTTATTTTCATTGAAGTGCAAATTAAAATTAACGAATGCATAGCTTAAACTAAATAATAGGTCAATTTATAGTAAATTAAAAACAGAGCAAAACTATCCAAAAGTTCCTAACTCATATAACCAATCCAAATGGGTAGCATAATACCTGCGACTCCACTTCCCACAAATTCTCTATCTCCATTTTTTTTTCTTTTTGAACTACTTGCGTCTCTTCAGGAGCATGTATATGTTTGTTGTAAGGAGTTTTGTGATATATGTCTATCTCATGACTAAACCACCTCAATTTCTTATGTGTTGCCCCTCCGATAATCTTCTCGTGATCCCATTATGGTTCAAATCCAATATACTCAAGATTGATGGAAATTCCACATTCGAGAGATCAAACACCAACATATATCTCGATAAATCTTCATTTTGAAACATCTTATTATTCAGAAAAAGGATCAAAACGTCGCTACGATGGAGAGACTTACTATTGCAATATGGGGAGAAAGATGGCAAGATCGGGGAACAATGAGAATAGAACCATACACTGGAGGCGGTAGCGGCGGCAACAATCTTCCAATGAAATGAGGTGTACGGTAGCAGAGAGAGAAAAAGTAGGCTATGGCAGAGTAATTATGAAAAATAAAAAGTGAATTTGAATTATATATTAACTAACTAATAAATGAATGGTTAAGATTTAATGATATAAAATGAATGGTTCAGATTAAAAATTTAACCAACTTTTAATGAGAGCGTGGTATTTTGAAATTGAGAAATTTTAGACATGCCACATCAGTCTAAGAATAAGGTGGTGCTGACACATCATTTTGGAGATATTTAAAAATATTATAATAAGATATTGTGTTAATATTATTATCCAATTATGTAAACTGAAAAAAAAAAGTAGTCGTTGATGGCACTTTCTTTTTAATATTGGATTATTATAAGTGGAGTTGATTCAATTAGTTTTACAAATTGGAAAATACTAAATGTGTCGATTAAATTTTCTATATTCTCTTTTTGTCTTTTAACTTTCTTTTAATCAAATCGTTGACTCAATGAACTAATTAATATCAAATAATATAATAATTTGTCGGTTTGCAATTGTATTATTATATTATGTTTTGTCAATATTATTATCTTATTATGTAAACTAGTATATTACCCGTGCGATGCACGGTTTGCGAATTTAAAATAGCATGGTGTTAATTTTTGCTATAATGGTCTCTATTGGAAAAATATATGTACAATTTGTTTTTGTATTGAACAGTTTTAATTTTAGATTATTCCGTTGAAAAAGTCAAGACTCAAGGATAAAAAAAATTAATGTTTTAAGATCCAATCTGTTTATATACTTTGTACTTGTAAATTACTCCTAGTAACTATGTCAACCATATTGTTTCATATTATTTTAGTTTGATAAGCAGTTTGGTTATTTTATTTGTCATTAATTATATGAATTTTGACACCAAGTCTCATTCATTCGAAAGCAAGGCTAATCTACAACATTTGTCCACCCTTTGTAGGCTTTTGTGCTCTTTTAGAAAGAAATCAGTTTGAATATCTAACAAACAAATAAATTAGATCAAAAGCAAAAATGAATGTATATAACTTGGTGCCATCTTAATGATTTTGATCTTTTAATGATCTATCCATTTGCTTCAATTATGGAACTTATAAATTAAGTTGATTTTGTTTCTTTTATCTTGTTCAATTTATTAATTTATGGATAATCTCGAAGACGCGTTGCTAAGGGCAAACTGAATGGTAATCCATATTTTGCATAAGTTATTGAAGATTTATGAGGAAAATTCATGAAGCTAGAAAACAATTTTTTGAGGTAATCTAGCATGCACATGATTCTTCTGATGAAATTTATACATACCTTCAATATTGTTCTGATTTTTTTACGCTTGTTACGTGACTCTAACTTCCTCATGTTGATCTTTCTTTTGTTCTTTTTTTAGCCCTTCAATATGGGTTTCAACCTCAGGACAGAGATGCAAACAGAGAGTTAAGAAGATGCAAGATTTCCAAATTACCTGGTGATACTTCCTCTCGGTTTACTAATTCAATTTTTTGCTCAATAAGCTCTAGTTTTTTAGTCTTAAAATGTGATTTTGTTTTCTGTTCTGATTTCCTCTTTGTCACTATTTACTGTGATAGGAACGAATGTGAAAAAAAATTGAAATTAAATCTTCTTGTTTCTGATTAATATTCTCCCAATGTTTTATAATTTTTATTTCAATTACAATCACTAAATCTTTTTTAATGATTAAATGATATAAATGGGTTATTTGTTTGATGTTCCTTTATCATTTTTATTTACTTTGTAAGTAGTTTTTAAGTTAATATCATTGTGAAATAGGAAAGACGAATGGGCCACGGTCTTATTGAGTATTTAAAAGATTGCTTTATATTTATATTAACTACTACTAATATTTGGGTAGGGAGGTCGAGAGGTTAGCATTTTTTATTGTGCATATTAATATAAAGGGTGTATCAGAGTTTTAGTAAATAGAATTTGTAGCAAAACAAAAGTTAATATAATTAGTATAATATAAACTTACGTTCTATGTTCCGTCTCCTTAAATTTTTTGTCATTGGGTTGGCTTTATTGATTTCCTGAATGTGTAATTTATTTTCCAAACATGTATTCAACTGCTAGCTTGCAAAACCCTTGAAATGATTAATTTGTGACCTCTCTACTATACTTAATGCATAAATGTCCAGATATGCGACTTACGTACAATTTAAATTCCAAAAGAAAGTGATAAAAAAATTCAGAAGTTTTTTTACTTGTTTTAAGTTGATCTAGATTCTAGACTCAACATCGATCATCTAATATAAGTGTGTGCAACCTCACGCACTGAAACATAGAAACCACTTATTCAAATCATATTCTCTCGAAACAATTAATGAAATTTTATATTCAATTGAAAAGTTTACCTCCAGATTATAAATCATTTTTCTGACTCTTCAATTTGTTCTCAAATGCAAGTACTTGGTGGGCTCTGGCCAAGCCAATTCAGATTCTGGGGAATATTATTCTTTCACCATCTTCAACATTAGCATTTTGATATATGCAATTTTGGGGAAACCTAACCTCAAAAATAAAATGGATTCACATTTTTTTGTAAGAGGAGTAATGAGAGGCTTCGGTTGGTGCTGCAAAGATGAACAAAATGAGGATTAATATTTATGATTGTTGATAAGAAGAGGAAGGATGAAATAGCTTGGAACCCAAAAAAACCATAATAATATAAAAAATGTGGATGGACTTAATTTAGTTGTATTCAGTATATAATGATTCGGCAAGTTTGCATTTTTGTTTAGAGTTAATGGGCTTGGGGGGTAAAGTGGGAGGTGGAAAGGTTAGCAGGTTTTTTTAAGGGTTAAATGTTGTTTAATTAGGGAGTGGAGAAGTTGTGTTTTAAATTAAGTCATTAATACCGAGTTTTAGTATACAGGCTGTATGTATTACAGTTTTATGGTCCTATTAATGTGATGATTAATACTCAATAGTCTTTACAAATTTAGGAAGTAGGTTATGGAATTTAAAAGAAAGCTTCCAAAAAAGGAATAAGATTTTGTTATTATATAGTTATAGATTGGAAAAAATAGCCATTGATGCTAATTTCTTATTAATATTGGATAACCGTTAGTATAGTATATTAAATTTATTTTACAAATTGGAAAATACTAAATGTCTTAATTGAATTTTCATTATGTTTTTTTGCTTTTTAACTTTATTTTAATCAAATAATTTTTTATTCAACGGGCTAATCAATGTAGGATAAAAATGATAATTTATCATTTTGCTTATATTATTATACTGTGTTAATATTATTGTCCAATTATGTAAACTAAAAAAAAAGGTAGTCGTTGATGATAATTTCTTATGAATATTGGATAACCATTGGTTGAGTTGATTCAACTAATTTTGCAAATTGAAAAATACTTAAATGTGTGTATTGAGTTTTCTTTATTGTATTTTACTTTTTAACTTTCTTTTAATCAAATAATTCTTTATTCAATGGACTAATTATTGTCGGGTAAAAATGTTAATTTATCCCTTTGGAATCATATTATTATATTGTGTTAATATTATTATTTTTCTATTATGTAAAATTAGAAAAAAATTTATCTTTGACGACACTTTCTTATTAATGTTGGATAACTATCAGTAGAGTTGATTCAATTGATTATACAAATTAGAGATTTTATTTATTTATTTATTTTGCTTCAAATAAGCAGATACTTAACAAACTAATTAATGTCGGATAGTAGTGCTAGTTTGTTGGTTTAAAATTATATTATTATATGATGCTAATATTATTGTCCAATTATACTAATTGAAAAAAAGTAGGGACAATATTTTCTTAATAATGTTGGATAACCGTCAATTGATACAATTGATTTTATAATTGGTAAAATACTAAAGGCGTCAACTGAAGTTTCTTTGTTCTTTTTTTTAATCAACTAGTTGTTTACTTAACTATTTGATAAATGTTGGAGTTATATGTGAAAGTATGTTTTTACTTTGTATAACTCATGTATTAAACACTTGTTTATGAGAATAAATCTTTTATCGCATTTGCGTTAGATATAATTGAATGTTGAATATTTATTGCAGCCAGTTCATTATAAGTAGTATGTGTTACATTGTAGTTAATGTGGTGATACCAGATCACGAAAGATCACATTAACGGTTTACTTGTAACTAAACGTACAAATTCACGACCTAGGTGGAATTGAACAATCCGTCGTAAAAGGTCGATGTGTACATCTCAGATTGACTTGTCTTGACTAAGAGATTGCACTAGCACATTTAGTATGTGTTGAAGAGGACCTACAGCGAGGATAAATTCTTTTGTTCTGAAAAGTGAAGAATTAGACCTCAGTGGTTATTGATTTCTTAATCTCCGCCACTTAAATAAGACCGTGTGTGCTTAATGGTTACTGCTTTGATTCATGTTGGGTGAGAATCATCGTGACTTCGAACCTTGTGCTTTGGACAGTAATATTAATCATACGACGGTTGCTAAGATTTAATACGGAGAAAGTGAAACGCGTGCGAGTACGGCTCGTGTAATTTGTCCCCTTGGTGGGCTCAGAAGTTTTATCGTACCAAATCTTGCAAGTGAAGAATTAGTTTCTTCGGTACGGATAATAATGTTGAGCTGTCTTTACTCCAAGGTGAAAGATGTTAATTAATTTAGAGCTATTCAGAAGCTTAATTAATTAATGGACTTGATAATCTTAAATGCGGGAAATAATAACCAGGAGCCCATATTATCGTAATATGGATTAAGATGGATAGTGCAATATTAATTTATTAGTGGTACTAATTAATATTAATGAGCTGAATTATATTGTGGCTCAATATTGAAATTCAGAAGCCCATTGGAGGTCCAATCTTAATTCTCCTAAATGCCCCTCAAGTAGCTCATTAAGTAGTTCAATAATGATAAGGTGATTAAAATAAAAGAAGATATAATTTGCTGATTTTTTATTGTAATTTTTGAAAAAGTCATATTTGGAGAGAGAAGATTTTGTTGATTTTCTTGGAAAGATATTATGAAAGATAAGTATTCTTGGAATACAAGATTATCTCATATATTCAAGACGATCCAAATCTTGTATTCTTACTCTAATAATTTTGAAAATTAGCCCCTTAATAAGGAGAGTGAGATTTTTGTGGAATATTTTATTATGGAGAAAAGAATATATGAGATACATTCAAGATTTCTTAGAGGCTAAGAAAAAAATTTCTCCACCCCTAAAATATTCAAAAAAATTCGGCCACCCCTTCTTATAAATAGGGGATGATTATTTTATCCCCTAGTACATAATTCCATGTGTTGGAAAAATCAAGAGCAAAAATTAATTTTCTTTTCCTTAGTTATTTAATTGCTTGAAAGCACTTCCCACCGGTGATCAAGTGAGGCGAAAGGGAAATACTTGAGAAGGTCTTTTGGTTGGTAGCACGTCCCATGATAATCAAAGACCATATCTACAAGAGGTACGTAGTCACATAATCTCTTAGTTTTCCGCCATAGATTTTATGTGAATTAATTCAACATGCAAGATGATAAAATTGTTGTTGGAATTATTATTTGAATTAATTAGGATTAATTCATGCTAGTAATAATTGTATTTAAATTCATATTTAAATTTCATCCCGAATAGTTTCCGGGCATTTTCCCAACAACTGGTATCAGAGAGCCACGGTTTCGGGCTCTGGTCTTTAAATTGGAATTTAAATTGTTTGACATTAAATTGAAATTGGATAGTAGAATTGCTAGATCTTTTTTGCAGGTATCAAATTATCATGGTTTTAATGTTTAATTTTTTTTTCATGCGTGTGAATTAATTGTTTTTTAATTCGATTCGTTCGAATTCATTTTTCTCGTGAGAAAATCCACGAGTGGGTTAGTTGGTTTTATTTTGATTTGATCATTGTAATAGACTAGTCTAGATTTAGTTTTTATTTATTTTTTGTAAATAAATTGTAACCGGATCGAGACGAAGACAGAAACGAATAATTAAAGATGACGTACCCGGATGACGTATGCATGCGTGGCGCGTGCATGGACGTGGGATTATGCACGGGGTAGAAAATAAGGACGAATGACGAAACCCGAAGCACGGCGTGCGCAAGGCGCACGACGCCGTGCACGACGGGTGCCAGGCACGGCGCACGGGCGCGCGCGCGAGGCACTGCCTCTCGGCACTCGGCGCCTCGGCTGCCATTGCCGAGAGGCACGCGGTGCACCTCTGTGGGCCGACGCGCGCCGGATTTTGGACCGTGGAATTTTTTTTTACCGTTCTTATTTTTTTGTGTGATTCCAAACGTCGTCCCGAACCCCAAACGAAGTTGTTTTTGATGAAGTGTTGTTGTTCAAGTGGGAGCGTGTCGAGACGAACGATGAAAAACAACAAGGACGATTTCTCGCATCAAGACGTGAAGAAAATTAAACCGTGACAATTGGATTTAAGTGCTCCAATGTGTTTTAATTTTTTTTATGGATGTTTTATTTCGTGCATTTATTATTTGTTAATATGTGTTTGCATGATTTTAATTGTCCAAGAAAAACCTTACTTTCGAAAATTACTAAGTATTTTTTTTAATCACAATTTTATTCCGGATATTAAAATTGGATTAATTTGGCCTCCATAATTTATTTATTTGTGAAGTCTTTTTGGAATACATTTCCCCCTCGGGTCGGCCAAAAAGACGGATTTCACATGAATAAATTCTGAAAGGATGATTGTGGATTATTACTAGTGGCGGTATTGACCCTCACCACGAGTGGTTTGCTCAAAGCGAAATAATAATCATGTATTGAATTGTGGTTATATCTTAGGCATAAGAAATTGATATTAACTTACTCCCCTCGGAGTCCCTGTCAATTTTTATGTGGTCAAAGTGGGAGCCAACTATTAATTTTGAATTAAGGATTTGTAACTTTCAAGTTTGTGATCCGCTTGAATGTGTTTAAATGTATAGACCATCCCTCGTGGCGCATTTAAATTGTTTCGAGATGTTGGCTGATGCATGATTATATTGTTTTAAGGTTTCAATATAATTAATGTGATCGAATTATGTGATAATTTCGTATTTTTCTAGATATTCATATGAATGTATGTTTTATTCTCAGTTCATCATGTCGCAACCTTTTAATCCACTGTTTAGTATACTTAAAGATAACAAACTTGTCGGTGAGAACTATGTTGATTGAAAACGTAATCTTGATATTGTCCTAACCGCTCAACACCACAAATGGGTACTTACTACTCCTAAGCCCGATGAACCTGCCGAAGATGCGAGCAAGTCGGTCAAGAAAGTGCATAAGAGTTGGGTAGACTCCAATGAGATGGCTAGATGTACTATTCTGGCTTCAATGTCAGATGTGTTGCAACACCAACACCAACACATGGAGACCGCCTCTGAGATAATGCTCAATCTTGAAGCGATGTTTAAACATCAGAACCGTACAACTAGCCTAATGAACCGTATTACCCATTACGATGCAAAGATTGCTCAGCTGAATAACCAGTTGAAGCTCGCCGATGACACCGAGAAGAAACAGGTCGAGGCTTATCAAGTATTGTTAGCTTAAGGATAAAAAAGTTGAGCTTTTTTCCTCCCAAGCTGAGTTGGAGGACGAGAAGAAGAAAAGGGAGGATGCGGAGGCTGAACTTGCTCGCCTCAAGGAGAGTGTGGTGGGGATATTTGATTAGGCGTGAAATTGTTATGTTTTGTAGCCCAATTAGTCTATGTGTTGAGTGTTTTTATGAGTATTTAGAGTTATTTGAGTATCATTTTCATAATGAATTTGTCTGTTTGGTGCTCATAGTTGGATATAGGGCGAAAAGAAGAGTTCGTAGGACTTTGAATCGACCAAAATGGACTCCCGATTGAGAAGATATGAAGGTTTTTCAAACAAGTGTACAGCAGCCGAAAAGCACTCGACCAAGTCAAGGTCGAGCGCTGGCACTCGACCACATGGAGGTCGAGCACTATTTTTGTGCTGTGATATTGGGGCACTCGACCGAATGCACTGGTCGAGCGCTAGCACTCGACCTTGCACCAGAATGGCGTATTTTTGGCCCAAAATCGCTCAAATTCGTCCCAAAGCCTATATATACCCCTTCCAAGCATATTTTTTTTACATATCTACACATATTTACACTCGTTTTTCGAAGGAGGGAGCTTGGGAAGGAGGTTTGAAGAGTTTTACAATTTGTAATCGAGGTTTTAGTTTACGAATTCATAGTTTAATTATTTCTTTCGAACTTTTTAGTTTAATTCTTTCTTTCTTAAATATTTTAGACTATAAACTCTAGCTTTTCAGATTTATATAGATTTATTTTGAGACTTGAAATTATTCTTTAGTTTATGTTCTTGATTTTATTAGTTAATTCAATTATGCATATGTTTATTGTTCTTGTTATTGTTTTCGTTATTCAATCAACCATGTTAGGCTAGAACCCTTGCATGCTAAGGATAGGATGAACTCGTAGAAGTAGGATGTTGGTACGTAATTAGGATAATTTTTTATGTTTAGTTTTAATTCTCTTAATTATTTAATATTTCTAATAAACCCTAGAATTATCTTGGAATTGAGTACAAAAATTGTTAGAAAGAAGACGACCGCATCACTCTTTAATAACGAATAGGTTTAAAGAAAGGGTTTTAGAAGGGGTTTATAATCTACTGGTTTATCTAGGAGGACGACCGCGTCACCTTAGGTAAATAAGGGTCTAAATAATTAAGCACGGTCTATATAACTTGATTAGTGGCTTAGTGAAGTAGGTTGATTTGAAAAAGTATTAGGGTTTATTCTTGAGCTTTTAGTCTTTCAATCTTGTGCTAGATTAGGGAAGTTGATTGCCTAGTTTTAGTACACTTAGGATTAATACTTGCACACACGATTATTTTAGTTATTGTACCCACTCTGTTAGTATACATAGGGATTTCTATCTTGAGCATCACTATCTTATATTTGCATACAACCCTTAGTTAATTAGTTTAATTCGTTCTTTAGCATAATTAGCATAATATAGTTTAGAATTAATCTCTTAAAAATAAATAAAAGCATATACTCATATTAACTACGACGCATAGATCTTCAGGGCTCTATTCGCATACTTACCTTTCATTGGGTTCGATACTACTTGGTCCCTATACTTTCCCATACTATAGGGATCTCATACTCTTGTGGGGTAACTACTAGTATAGCTAGTATTTTGAGTTCAAGTCAATGGCGTTGTTGCCGGGGAAGGCGATGTATGTCCATTGAGTAGGACTTGGAGATAGTTTAGCAGTTAGTAGTGAGTGTTTTTATTTTTTGTTTTTCTATATTTGTAGTTTGGTGCGTTTGATCTTTCTTGTTGAGTACTCAGGTTTATGAAAACACGCTCAAAGGGAGAAACGAGCGAGGATAGAACAAAGATAGACCCTAAGACTATTGTTAGAAGGAATCAAGCCTTCCAGAGAAGGATGAATACAGCAGGAGGAGATGGTATGGATTTGAGTGATGATTTAGAACATGCTGGGGAAGGGGTTATTCAAACAACGAATAAGGTTGAGAAGGCTAAGGGAGTCAATAGTCCAAAGCATGCACCCCAAGGGGAAGTAGCCAACCAAAACCCAAACCCAAAGGACCAAGACAATCCAGCACCCAACCAGAATCAAGTCATCAACCAAAACCAGAGCCAAAACCCCAACAACCCTTTCTACCAAAACAACAATAACCCATACCATCCATACCCATACCCACCATATCCATATCCACCATACTACCCTCCACAACCTACTTATAACCCACCTCCTGTTCCACAAGTACCTTTACCACCAGTTTACCCTCAGCACGTTCCTCAAAATGCTGATCCTCCTGGTATGGCAATTAGGGGCATATTTGAGGCTCAACCTCAAAGGTATTATGATGGAGTAGCAATGCCACCAGTCGAGGTAAATAACTTCTCTATTGCTCCCGAGATTTTAAAGATGCTTACTGAGAATCAATTTAGGGGAGAACTAGGGAAAGATAATCCTCACACTCACTTGAGGAATTTCCTGATGATAGCCTCAACCTTTAACCAAAACGGGATGTTTGAGGATGCGAAGAGGCTCAGACAATGTTTTTAAACCCGGACCGGTGATCAAATCGGACAATAAATTGGGTTAGTGGGTCGCTGGTTCAACCGGTTGAACCGTTTCAAAAAAACTGGATGACCCGGAAATAGAGAATATATATATATATACATATATATACTTATAAAGACTTATGGGTTGTGCTTGTGGCCCAAATACTACCCGTTCATATACTCATTTATTTTCTCTAGTTTCTCTTTCAAATAGAAAAAACCCATTCATATCTTTTCTTTATTTTCTTTCTAAACCTAGTCGTCCTCTCCCTTCTTTATTTCCTATTTGATCTCAATCTCTACTGCTCTGCTCCCCAGCCATCGTCAGACTCACTATTGTCCTTTCTCATCAATTTATTATGTCGCAATTCGTACCTTATTATCTCCCAATTTCATCTTCATCATGTCTTATCCTTTATCGATATTCACCACTATTTCCAAGTCGTCTTCTGGTTTAGGGGTATGTCAATTGGATCTGTTGGTCATGGCGTCACAGACTCGTGATCTTTTGCTTTTTTTTTTCCTTTTTAATGCTAGAGAACCGGTTTTTTGGGTTTACTGGTTCACCAGTTTAAATCCGGTTTTGACCGGGTCACGTCGGGTCAAAAGAAAACCGTTTCATTATAAGAACCAGACCGGTACTATGTCCGGTTCCCGGTTAAACCAATTTAACCGGCCGGTCCAGTCCGGTTTTAAAAATATTGGGCTCAGATTGTTCCAGTTTTCTATAACTGGAATAGCTAAGGAGTGGTATGATAACACACTTCCATGAGGCAGTGTGACTACATGGGCCGAGCTCGAGCGTCTGTTCCTTGAGCATTTCTACCCTCCTTCTAGAACGATTAAAGCCAAGAAGGAGATCTCTTCTTTCAAGCAGAAGTCAGGAGATGAATTGAGTCAAGCTTGGGAGAGATTCTCCAACATATTGATTGAGTGCCCGCAGCACTGGTACAACGAGTGAGATATTATGGTCTATTTCTACTGTGGAGTGTGCAAGGCAGCTCAAGGTCACCTCGATGCATGTGCTAATGGAGCGTTCCTAAACCGTAGTGCAGCTGAGTGCAGGCAGGTAGTAGAAGACATAGTCAAGAATGTGGGGCAATGGAATGAGGATCAGGAGTTCCAGAGAGTGCATTAGGTGGAGGAAAGTGAAGGAACATGGAAGTTGTTAATGGCAATGATGGAGAAGATTAGCAACTTGGAGGTTGGACAGAATCTGAGTGGAGGGAGTACTGCAATGAGTGAGAAAGTGGATCAGCTAGGATACCCGCAAAAGGTGGCCAACTATATGGGAGGCCCTAATTACAATCAGAATGACTATCAAGGTGGAAATTATCAGGGGCGACCTGCTTATGGTCAACCGTTCGTACCACCGGGTCCACAACCTCCTCAAACTCAATGGAGGAACACTCAAGGATATCAAGGAGGCCCGCAGGCTAACCAGAATAAATGGAGGAAGAATGATAACTTGTCCTACAGTAACCCGAGAGCAGAGATAAGTGTGCCTCCAAATGTCGACCCTGGCTCAAAACTCCTAGGAGAAGAAGGAAGTACCTCAACAGATGAGATGTTGAGAGCTATACTCCAAAAGGTGGAGGAAGGTAGTAAGAGATTATCCTCACTGGAGTATGATATGAAGGAGATGAGTAAAAAGATTGGTCAGAGGGATCAAGAACTCCAGAAAAGAGATGTGGATCTCAATAGAACTCAACAAGAGAACAATAGGCAGTTCACTTCCATTGAGTTTCAAATAAGCCAGATTGCAAAATTGTTGGTTAGAGAGCCGGGCAAATACCCATCTGTGCCCGAGACAAACCCGAAAGAGTAATGCAAGGCGATCCAGCTGAGAAGTGGAACCAAGTATGACGGTCCCCTACTACCTGCTAGAGATGTTAAACGGGCTAGCCCTAACCCTATAGGGACGGCCCTAACAGGCTTCGAGCTAAACGGGTTAGGGCCTTATCCGGTTCACTCTTAACGGGCCTCTAATAATTAATACCTAACCCTAACCCTAGCGGGCCTCGGGCTAAACGGGCCACAAACGGATTATGTCAAAAAAAATAAAATTCAACACAAAATTTAAAATAGTGGCAATAAAATGTTAATGAATTTAAACATTGTTCATAAATTCATTAAAATTACATAAAAATAATTCAACATAATTATAAAAATTCAAACATCAATACTTAAAAAGTACGAAACACCAACATGTAACAGTTTAAACATTAATATGTAATTCATAAACTAATAATTTGAAAAATGTGAGTATATTAATACTTTAATAGTAATAATTAATACACTTATTATATAGTATAAATAAAAAAAATATACATATATATATAACTCGGGCTGGCGGGCTAGCCCGCGGGCTAATAGGGCCGGGTCAAAAAGGTCCGGATTTAAACGGGCCTCTTAAACCATGACCCTAACCCTACCCTTTTTAGGGTTAAACGGGCCGACCCTATTAGCCCGGTTCGGATTAACATCTCTACTACCTGCTGATATGGAGGAAGTCCACAAGGAGATTGAGAAAGAGAGTGAGGAAAAGAAAGATGGGGATGAGAAGGAAGGGGTTGAGATATAAGGCATTCAGAAAAGGAAGGAACATGAGGAGGAAGACATTGAGGAGATTGAGAGAGTCCCAAAGTGGAAAAAGGTAAAAGAAGGGAGTGAAATACATCGTCGAGAGCACATCCATGTTTGATTTTGGTGGTTCTTATTGTTTATGTTTTGTAGCCCAATTAGTTCATATTTTGAGTGTTTTTTATGAGTATTTAGAGTCATTTGAGTATCATTTTTATAAACTGATGAATTTGTTTGTTTGATGCTCATAGTTGGATAGAGGGCGAAAAAAGAAGTTCGTAGGACTTTGAATCGACCAAAATGGACTCCCAGTTGAGAAGATATTAAGGTTTTTCGAACAAGTGTACAACAACCGAAAAGCACTCGACCAAGTCAAGGTCGAGCGCTGGCACTCGACCACATGGAGGTCGAGCACTATTTTTGTGCTGTGATGTTGGGGCACTCGACCGAATGCACTGGTCGAGCGCCAGCACTTGACCTTGCACCAGAATGGTGTAATTTTGGCCCAAAATTGCCCAAATTCGTCTCAAAGCCTATATATACCCCTTCCAAGCATATTTTTACATATCTACACATATTTACACTCGTTTTTCGAAGGAGAGAGCTTGGGAAGGAGGTTTGAAGAGTTTTACAACTTGTAATCGAGGTTTTAGCTTACGAATTCACAGTCTAATTATTTCTTTCGAACTTTTTAGTTTAATTCTTTCTTTCTTAAATATTTTAGACTATAAACCCTAGTTTTTCAGATTTATATAGATTTATTTTGAGACTTGAAATTATTCTTTAGTTTATGTTCTTGATTTTATTAGTTAATTCAATTATGCATATGTTTATTGTTCTTGTTATTGTTTTCGTTATTCAATCAACCATGTTAGGCTGGAACCCTTGCATGCTTAGGATAGGATGAACTCGTAGAAGTAGGATGTTGGTACGTAATTAGGATAATTCGTGATGTTTAGTTTTAATTCTCTTAATTATTGAATATTTCTAATAAACCCTAGAATTATCTTGGAATTGAGTACGAAAATTGTTAGAGAGAAGACGACCGTATCACTCTTTAATAACGAATAGGTTTAAAGAAAGGGTTTTAGAAAGGGTTTATAATCTACCGGTTTATCTAGGGAGGACGACCGCATCACCTTAGGTAAATAAGAGTCTCAATAATTAAACACGATTTATATAACTTGATTAGTGGCTTAGTGAAGTAGGTTGATTTGACGAAGTATTAGGGTTTATTCTTGAGATATTAGTCTTTCAATCTTGTGCTAGATTAGGAAAGTTGATTGCCTAGTTTTAGTACACTTAGGATTAATACTTGCACATCACGATTATTTTAGTTATTGTATCAACTCCGTTAGTATACATAGGAATTTCTATCCTGAGCATCACCATCTTATATTTGCATACAACCCCTAGTTAATTAGTTTAATTTGTTCTTTAGCATAATTAACATAATATAGTTTAGAATTAATCTCTTAAAAATAGAAAATAAATATACACTCATATTAACTACGACGCGTAGATCTCCAGGGCTCTATTTGCATACTTATCTTTCCTTGGGTTCGATACTACTTGGTCCCTATACTTGCCCATACTACAGGGATCTCATACTCTTGTGGGGTAACTACTAGTATAGCTAATATTTTGCGTTCAAGTCAATGTTCACCCAGGAGGAGTTTGAAAACCAACTGCATGTCTGACTTGGACCTAGTTCGAACTTGGGCTACATCGGTGCCTATGCCGACTGCATCCGCGCAGTTAGTTTGTACAATGTTCCCGTGAACATCGAGGACATCGGGAAGGATCTGACTGAGTTCATTGAGATGTATCCCCCACCTCTCGGAACCTCCCTTCAACTTGGGGATATGCCGGATTATGGGGTCAAGTTGGACTGTCTTGACCCCAACATCATACTTACTCGCCCCAAGGAGCAAATGAGGTGGGCGAGCAAGCTAGCGATGACGAGCAGGCTGCTGCTGAGGGAGAGCAACAGGCGGCTGAAGACTTGGTTGCCGACATGGTAGTAGATCCTCCTACCGACCAGCCCCAAGACCCCTTCCAGAGTTAAAAAAGGCAGGAGTAGGTCTTAGGTTTCTTTTGCTTATCTCTGTAACAATTGTTCATCTATCTTTTGAACTTCTGTACTATTTTGGGGGTTTTAAGCCTTAGTATTTAATGAAATCATCTTTTGTTTGCTCGTCTTCTTGCATATGTTAATTGCCTTTACTTTTCTTTCAATGTTTTTGCAATTATAACATATGGTATAGGGCTTTTCTTCGAATTGAATTTTCCCTTCAATAAATAGAATAGGGGTTTAGCCTTAGGTTCTGCTCCTCTTAAAAAATGAACAGCCTTTAATGGCCTAGATCCTTAACATTGGATTTGTACCTTGAGCTTAGAATTCCTTTTGAACGAACAACTATATTTAAATTAAGAAAAATTTACAAGTGTCAAAGAATTGTTCCTCACTAACATATACAATCTGACGAACAACTTCGACTATTCTAAAATATTTGCTAGTGCAAAATAGTTGCTCGTTCATAACATTTTTGCCGAGCAACTTTATATGAAATCAAATATAAATGGCACTGATTATACAGTGTGCCGAACAACTTTTTATACAACACTTAAAAACATTTAGCAAAATTTCAAAAAAATTAGGCAAGTTTTTGGCTTACTTGCACACGTTCATTGCTCGCCCAAATGAAGGACTTGTTCGCTTTATTGGAAGTACTTCTTTAAATGAACCGCATTCCAGGAATATTGGGTCGGGTTGTCGTCCATATCTTCAATATCGTATACTCAATTGGGTAACTTATCCGCTACCTGGTACGGGCCCTCCTAAGTCGGTCCAAATACACCTGGAGGTGGGGCGAGCAACTTTCGCAGGACCAAATCGCCAACTTTAAATTCCTTAACTTTGACCTGGGAATTGCAATACCATTCTGCTCGTTGCTTATAAGTAGCATTTTTAACTCGACATTCAATCTTTTTTTCCTCGAGCATATCTACTTCAGCAGCCAAAGCAGAGCTATTCGCTTGCTCATCAAAGTTGGTCGTCCTTATTGTGTTGGTCTTTAGCTCAATTGAGATAACAACTTCCGTTCTAAAAGACATAGCAAATGGTGTTTCTCCGGTGCTAGACCTGGGAGAAACTTTGTATGCCCATAGAACTTCCGGGAGCTCTTTAGACCAATTATCTTTGCTCTCCGTCAATCGTATTTTCAATACGTGCTTAATAATCTTGTTGACGGCTTCAACTTGACCATTTGACCGGGGATGATATGGAGTAGAATAATGCTTTCTGATCCCCCACTTTGTGCAGAAGTCTCTCAACTCTTTTCCATCAAACTGTGGACCGTTGTCTGTCACAATTATTTGTGGAACTCTGAATCGACAAACAATATTCTTCTAGATGAAGTTGATCATCTTATGTTGCGTAAATTTTACCATGGCTTTCGCTTCTTCCTACTTTGTGTGCCACGACGGTAAATCGAACATTCCCTATCCGAGTCGGAAAAGGACCAATTATGTCCATCCCCTAATTTGCAAACGGCCAGGGGTTGTAGACTGAAACAAGCTCTTGGGCCGGAATGTGAATGTTTGGAGCAAAAATTTGACACCAGTGGCAATTTTTCACCATTTTGATTGCATCTTGGCGTGAAGTCGGCCAATAATAACCTTGTCTGATAGTTCTATATGTCAAAGCTTCCTCCCCAGTGTGATTTCCACATACTCCAACATGTTTCTCTTCGAGTATTGCTCGTCCTTGCCTCCTAGGCAAACACTTGAAAAATGGGAGTGATATTCCTCTTTTGTAAAGTTGCTCACCGTTCTTGGATTAATTTTTAGCTCTGCAATTCTACTATCCAATTTTAATTTAATGTCAAACAATTTAAATTCTAATTCAAAGATCAAAGCCCGAAACTGTGGCTCTGATACCAGTTGTTGGGAAAATAGGGGTGCCCGGAAACTATTCGGGATGAAATTTAAATACAATTATTACTAGCATGAATTAATTCTAATGAATTCAAATTATAATTCCAACAACAATTTTATCATCATGCATGTTGAATTAATTCACATAAAATCTATGGCGGAAAACTAAGAGATTATGTGACTACGTACCTCTTGTAAATATGGCCTTTGATTATCACGGGACGTGCTACCAACCAAAAGACCTTCTCAAGTATTTCTCTTTCGCCATATTTTAGTGATAATTTTAAGCTCTGCAATCATATTAATATATATTGTAAATATAATTGCCCAATTTTGTAGATCAGAAAAAAAAAATTGTTGTTGACTTCGCTTTCCTACTAATGTCGGACAACCATTATTGAAATTTAGCAATGGATTATGACTCGAATGTCCTTGCATGTTTATATTTTTTTCGAAAGCGGTTAAATTTATAGGCAAATAATTGTTCTTGTATATTTCAGATGGTGAAATATCATATTTCCTTTTTGATAAAGACGGTGTCAACTACATTTGCTTATTAATAGTACAATTCTCCTTTTGAAAAAAATTGATCACTCACTTGTCACGTTTATTAATGTAGAATGATGTCAACGATTTACATAGAGTGGCTTTGATTTGAAGTGCAATGTTGTTTTCTTATACAGTAAAATTAGCATGGGGGAGTGCATTTTCTCTCATCCCAGTTATTATTCAAGACAAAGTATAGAGTGAAACTGGTTTATACATGAATCACTGAAGGGTATTAGTTGTTTTCATTGAAGAGTATTAATTGTATTTACTGAAGAGTATTACTGATTTACACTAAAGAGTCTTAGTTGTTCAGTGAAAATGAACTAAGACTCTTCAGTGTAAACAAGTAATACTCTTCAGTGAAAACAACTAATA
Organism: Ballota nigra; assembly: GCA_947034835.1. NCBI lineage: Eukaryota > Viridiplantae > Streptophyta > Magnoliopsida > Lamiales > Lamiaceae > Ballota > Ballota nigra. Next base: position 60,396,735 of record OX344725.1, read on the forward strand.
CTCTTAAGTGAAAACAATTAATACTCTTCAGTGAAAACAACTAATACCCTTCATTGATTCATATAAAAACCAATTTCACTCTATACATACTCATTATTCAAATATACACATATTAATCTTCATGCAAATATATATTCACTCCTATTGTAAACATCAATTCTTATTATTATCATATTACTATTTTTTTAACACTCACTCATTCTTTTTTTTTTAAATTTGGATGGAGCAATACATATTTATTACTCAAAATGGGTAAATTAAAAAAAAAAATCTAACATTTTTAAAAAAATTGGAATATTATATTTAATGTATATCAAATTCCTTTTGTACATACAGTTGTGTTTGATTTGGGAATGAATCTTCTCTCATCCAAAGTTTAACATCTCATTTAATACATCTAAATATAGATGTACTTCTTCTATTACATACATATACACTTTTATTATAGTATTTTTATTTTAATTATTCTCTCTCATACTTTTTTTACATCAATTCATTATTTTTTTTCTATTTTTCTTATATCCATTTAAACAATTATACAAAAATTATTATTATCATTATTTAAAAATATTGATTTGATATAAAAAAAATTATTTACTATTCGCAAAATTTATCTTATCTATTTTTTTTTCTGGTAAATGTGTTTCATCCACTTCCACCAAATAAAAAAGAAGTCTGTAAAGATTTCATTCTCACCGAATGGTGGAATTCAATTAAAGAATAAACAATAAATTAGAAATCTAATTAAGCCCATGATTATAGTGTCGATGTGTAATGTTCAGGTTCAAAATAGAGAAAATAAATTTACAAAACTTCCCATAAATAAGTTCCATAATATGAAATATGAGTAGTTCTTGTGTGAAATTGTCTCATGGCATGAAATAATGAGATAATGTTAAATTTGAGCATTGACGCATTAACACTTTGATAGGGGTGTGTGTTAATTTGTGTTGTCACATACAAGTTTTTGCCATGAAATATATACTCCCTTCGTCCCAAAGGAACTTACAAACTTTCTTTTTTGATCCGTCCTAAAGAACTTGCACACTCCATAAATGAAAATATTGATTTGCGTGCACACTAAAAAAAAAAATATACACAAATTTATCCATATGTCACTACTTTATTCAAATAGTAATTATTTTATAAAAAATGTGCCCAAGGAGGTGTGCACATTCCTCCGGGACGGAGGGAGTATATAGATCATTGTATGTATTTATTTATTTATATTATAACATGTATTTACTGATATCATTAGACTTATAAACTGAAAAGACGGTATAAAATATTATGATAACAGTGAGGATGAAAATATCTAGAGATTTTCTCGATATATTCCATTTTTTGTAGTCACTGATATCGGTATTGGAAAAATGATATTTTAAAAAAAATTGTGCAAATTAAGCATAATTCCGGTAAATGTTTGTAAAATATCGAGAAATTATCGGTAAATATCGAGAAATATCAAGAAAATATTCATAATTTCGATTGATATCACAAATGTAAATTATGATTAAATTTTATTATGAAATTATGTATTAAAACTTTGTTATTAAATTTTTAATTTTTTTAAAATTTACCAATATCGTTATCCGATATTGATAAATACACAAATTTAAGATTTCAATATTTCTACCGATGCCGATATTTATAATTATATCAATTTAATATCGTGAACAAATTTAATAAGAGAGTTTTCATTGCATTATTTCATCGCCATTTACAAGGAAAAAAATGTCTTCCTTATTTATTTACAACTAAAATACAAGCCAAGGCTAGTGCTTATACTTCTTCCGCTATTGTAGTCATTGAGTGCAATTATGATAATTAATTAAAGGGATAATAACATGATATGTGATCATTTGTTTATTTTTTAAGCAAAATAATTTCCTAATTTAATTTTAATTAAAATCGTGTACAATATTATTGTGTTCTATTAAATCTAAATAAAAAAAATCTTATTTTACAAGGTTTTTATATTCACATTTGTATTAAAATAAAAAAATTGAGAAAAATTTGAGAGCTTAGAACCTATTACTATAAGATTTCTTATATATATTAATATTTTAATAAAAATATAAAATGATTTTGATTACTTTATGATGGTTTTACCAACTTTTTTTTAATGAAAAGGCTCATTTTGTCCTGTAGTCATATTATAGTCCATTGGATCATGTGGTTCCACTCGAATTTTTTAGACCTATATTTAGATGATGTCAATTTATTACTAAATGTGTTACTTTTTGAAGTGTTCATTCGACAACGACAATCAATTGTCAATTATTAAAAATCATTAAAAGATAAAGATTTGTGTGCAACCGTTGTATGAAATCCTGTAATATAGTTATAGAGAGTTTAAATTATTGATGTGTCGGCTCCTGATATTTTGAATGACATGTCGTTTTCACAATTAACCTAATTTATTTATCATTACTTGGGACTTATGAGTCTTATATTACATAAATTACAATATGTAATAATTTATTGGTTGACTTTACAGTTTGTTATTAATATTCTTTATTTTTCTACAAGACTTTAAGGCCCCCTTTGGTAGTGTTCATTAATTATCTTGTGAGAGAAGATAACTAAACAATCATGTCCGATTAAGTACATGAGATTATTAAATAAGACATTTGGTTTACACCTACCAATGATGTAATGTGTGAAATTTTCATATTTGAACAGTTAGTATTCTACCCATAAAATTACAAGATTGTCCTTGCCAGCATCACAATCTTCCTAAATTATCCCCAGGTAAACTTCATGAATTGGAATAGAGTACAATTCATTCTTCATCTTCATTGGAACAGAGTACAATTCATCATGGTGCTCCCTTCTTTTCACTCGAATCTATCATATGTTTTACCTTTAATGCAACCAACACATACTTATACGACCAAATTGCGATGCACTAGAACGCACGCTGATGCGATGCAATCTTATAATTAACCACTGGAGCTAAAACTGCTAAAAAAAAGGCTCGCTTAAATTAAGTCATTCACACTGTAATTTAGAGATAATATACACAGGGCCGAAATATGAGATCTAAGATATGTCAAATAACCAATTCACCTCAAGTATTGTAGAGAACAAGCAAAATAATGAGATATAGATCGAATGGGTATTTGATTTTCACACCCTAGGTATTTCGATCATCCAGTTCACAAAGGTCGGCCGGTAAAAAGTATTTTTTCGATTAGAAATAGTTCTGACCTAAACATTTATTAGCATACCTCTATGGATTATAGTGAAGTATGACCGCTCCGATCGAAAGTTGATCTTGTGTGGAAGCCCAAATCGTCGTCGAGAAGGGGAAACTGAAAGAGTGAGAGCTATCAGATGTGGATGAGATTATTTATAATAGGGGTGTTTTAGACATTTTACCCATCCCCAAAAAACACTATTACGATAAGATGAAATATCAGCCCATTTTGAACTGATCATTTGTCTTGCGAAAACAGTATTTAGACAAGGGCTTCTGGATTTATCTCGGGCTTGCAAAAAACATACCAAACACTTGTTAGCCCCGATAACTAGGCAATCTTGGTGCAATTTTGTACACCAAAGGGACCCTAATAGGATTAAGATTTTAATAGAAATAAAAATATTGACTTATAAATTATTAATTATGAGCAACTTACCTTAAAAAAATTAGAATTATTTTCCTAAAGTCTATTTTTGTGTTGTTTTTTCGTTCGATTTTGTTCAAGAATTATGTTCTAATAAAATTTTTTCCCATGAATATCATATAAAGCTTTTATTATTGAATGTCAATGTATTTATATTAAATTGCATATCTTCATTAGTGAACATTACTAATTAACCATTAACTTATATTTTCTGCATTTATAATGTACATACTTAATATGATTATTAAATATATTTTACACTGTTAATATAGACTATTTTAAAGATAATATTGTACACTTTTAATATCGATATGAACATATAAGATGGGGCTTCATTCAATTAATATTTTTTTAAGAACATGTTAATTTAAACTTTATATATTTTTATAGGTTAACCATGGATCGACAAGGTTTGCTCATGTGACAATATTTTTTAAATGTAGGTTTGAGTGAATTTTTTTAATTAATAATTTAAAGCATGTCTTGAATAAATTTTAATACAATAAATTGATATTTATTATTGTAAGTTTCAAAAGTTTTTTTATTTGAAGTTTTCCTTATTTTCAATTGTTGATGTATTTTTAGTCATTACATCTTGTTTTGAGTTGCCCAGTATGTCATAGGCTTTTCATTTTTTAATAGTTGCCTTCACAAATTATTTCAATAGAAAAATATAATATTTTTTCCTCGATTGATTGAGTCAAGATAGTCCAAGATCCATAACCATAATATACCATTTTTGCTAGCATTTTCTATGTCAATTTGTTATGTTCTCATTTTTCATTTGTGGTTTTTGTTTTTAAGTAAATGTAAACTATATTTATATTTATTTTGATACTTGAAAATGAATTGGTCGAGTTTTTTAAACCTTATTTTGTATTATGACATTTTCACGATTATTGCATTTTGTTCGGTTAAAGATATTCAAAAGAAAGAGAAAAAACCCATCTTAGGAATCTTATAAAAGGAAAAGGTAGAGTTTACAAGAAACACTCAACAATAATGTTTGATATAATATAGAAAGACTTCTAAAACTATCCATCCGCTACTTAACGTAATACAATTGTAGCTTGAAAAGAATTAAAATTTAACTAATTTTTATTGAATTTGGATTGAAAGCAAAATCTTGCGAATGTTTCAATGATTTATACAAATAAATGTCTATTTAAAGCCCTGGCTGTCTAGAAGCTCAATAATTTTACAAATAATTTTTTTCTTTCTTTTTTAACATACAAAGATATCTGTTGTAAATTTAGAAAATTTATTATTCCAAATCTAGAAGATTTGATGTGGACATTACTAATGGACCAATAATCCAATGGGCTTTATATCTTAGACTAGGGTTTTATTCTTATAAATAGACTATTGTATTCATAATTGTAGTCACTCATACACAAGATCATTAGTGAAAACTTCTGGCTTGGCTCGCCCCCAGACGTAGTCGTTTCCGACGAATTGGGTGAACAAATTCTGTCTTTTATTTTACGCACTTATTTACAACACGTTATTAGCACGAGTCTCTGCCCGAGATTATACGGTACGCCCTAAATTAAATTTCATATGAATTACATATTTTTACGTGTACCCTTGCTATGAATTCGATTGAATATACTTGCAATTAATTGAATTAAGTTTGTATACGAATTAAATTATTTTTATGAATTAAATCGACGAGCAACGGTCACCGTCCCGTAGACGTACGACCGCCGCACGTCCACCGCCGAAGGCCGCCAGTCGTCGCACCGCAGTGCGCCCGTCGTGCGCACGCTGCCGCCCGCGCCGCAGTGCGCCCGCCACCCGCTCCCGTCGCGCGCCCACGCCACCGCACGCCCGATGCCGCCCGCCGCGCGTGCCTGTCGCCGCGCTGCTGCCGCCCGTCGCGTGCAGCCGCCGATTGTCCGCCGTGCGCAACCCACGTGGCGTTTTTCCCCCGAAATTCTGTGATCCCTTAGTCCTATTGCGATTTCGTTTTTGATGTCACAAAATCCGTATTAATTTATTTTAAAATTCTGAAAATATTTCTGTTGGTGGGCGACCAGGCGAGCACCAGTGATCAAAGGTTAAGAAGTTAATGAACTGAAATAAAGAAGCAGGCGACCATCAGAGTTTTAAGAAAGACATTTTACGCGACCAGGAATGTGGTCAGATGCATTTTACGCGACCAAAAGCGAACAAGGGGTCCACAGCGCCCAACAAGGATATACAAGCAATTAGTCACCAAGGAAAGCAGCTGAGTAGTCATGAGAGCTAAGTACAACATTGGGAACTCCAAGAGTCACTAGTTTAGATGTAGTCCAAGTGTCTAAACACTTGGCACCCCTCCAAGTGATAATAGTTTAGATGTTGTACAAGTGTCTCAACACTTGGCATAGATCCAATGGTTAAACCACCAAAATAGTGACACATGGCTTTCTTGTATATCTATAAATACCCCTTCATTTGCATGAAGGGGGGAGGATTTTTTCCATAATTAAAAAACATTGCACAAACTCTTGCAAATTTATTTCTTGAGCATTGCTTAGCCAAATTCCATGATTATTTGATCTTGTTTGATGATCTTAACTAAAGAAAACAGCCACTAATCACTTTGATTAGAATAGATCATCAACAATTGGCGCTAGAAGGAGGGTGTCGAACCTCCAATTTGTAAAAATCGTAGAAAGATTGAAGATCTTCACCGGAATCTGCAAAAGTTGGCCGGAATCCGGGAAGAAGCCACCGGAAATCAAGTGTGCACACTATTCGGAGCAAAGTTATCCATATATACATCACTTTAAGAGTTTGAATGCATGTATACATGAACTAGGGTTTTCAAAACCACCATATTCATATATGCAAGGCTAGTGACTCTTAAAAAGGTGTTTGTTAGAAGCAGGATCACCTCAAATCCCTTGCTTATCATTCATATTTTAACAACCAAGATGATAAGATCACAAGAAGATCGTCCCTCAAGTGCATCTCCAAGTCATAGGTCAAGAACTAGGGTTTCGTCCACCGAAGGCCATGCAAGAACGGTTAGAACAACTTCCCGGAAGAATGTCCAAGTTACAATTGACACAATTCCACCGGAAGTAGAAGCCCTCGCCCAGAATCCCGAGGAGCTAGCAAAAACGATAGCCGTGCTACAATCACTACAAAAACAGCAAGAGCTAGCTGGGCCATCTAGGACCGAGCAGGCGAGCAGGGAGGCGGACAACCAACCAGGTGGGCGAGCAGAGAAGTAAAATGCGAGAGGATGCACACCATGATGAAGCTGATAGCGTTGAAGTTCGTAGAAATAAAGGAAATGCTCCCATAAGTGAACGTTTAGGGAATCGAGGGGAATCATCGCCAAGTCAGGCAAGTGAGTCAAGTAAAAGCACGTCTCGAACAAGTGCGTTGGAAAGACTAGGTACGAGGAATGTAGCTAGCAGAGAACGATCTAGGGGGAACGGAGAACAACCGCGCCCTACTGCTCGCCTATCAGTACACGACAGGATCAGGAGATCAGCTTTTGGCCGATTAGGGCCAAACGGGGCCAGCAACATTGCTAGGAAGGCCACCCAGGAGAAACGTCCCGTCGGAGAGGGACTGCATCGTGAGGAGGTTATACCCAATCACGATGAACAACCTTCCGATGGGAGAACTCCCCCAAGCGAACTGCAGGAAATGAAAAAAGCGATCGAGGAATTGCAAAAACAGTTGGAGTCCCAGAGGGGTATCAGATCAACTTCTCTCCCGTCTTCATCGTTGTCCCCGTCAATTCTCAATGCACCAATCCAGAAGAAAATACAATTTCCGGCCATCAACCTGTACGAGGGAACTTCGGACCCCCATATTCATGTGACAAAGTATTCGACCTTCATGATCTCAGTGGGGGCAACTGACGCCACACAATGTCGAAATTTCCCACTCACCCTTGGGGATGGCCCACACAGATGGTTTTCAGCACTGGCTCCCGGATCCATTAACTCTTTCACCCAGCTAAGTAAAGAGTTCCTGTCCCATTTCTCAACCGATGGGTCTTACTTGACCCACAGGCACCGGTTGGCAGACATCAAGCAAGGAGACGAGGAGTCAGATAAACAATTTCTAGAAAGATTTGATAAGGTCCTACTGGAAGGCGAGATGGTGAGTGAGGATACGAAGATAGTAGCAGTGATGGCTGGATTGAGGAAAGGAACCGAACTATGGAAGGAGATGCATTTGACTTGTCCAAAAACGTACGCAGAATTCAGACACAAGGCAGGGATCCATGTATCGATGCAGGAAGCTTTGCATAGAGAAATAGGAGATAAAGCTGACCCAAAGAAGTTTGGAAAGAAAACTGGAGGAAATGACTACAAGGCTCCGAAGAACATGAAGTCATTCAACGAAGGAGCAGAGTTAAAAGAAAAGTTAAATCAAGTCCTCACAATATCGGTGGACGCTGTGTACAACAATGTCAATGACAAGGAGATGTTACCAGAGCCACGAAAGATAAGGCAGGAAATGGGAAATTGAACCCGAATAAATACTGCGCATATCATCAGAGTATCGGCCATTTCACCAGTGAATGCCGAGATTTATTAAAACAATTGTGGAGGTTCTATGAGGAAGGAAAATTGTCTGAGTTTGTGAAAAGAGAACCAGGCAAGAGGCCGAGAACAACAACCTCATCCAGTTCAGATGACGATGATAGCGGCGAACAACCCAGCAGGGCAGGAAAGAAAGGAAGACAAGTCCCAGCAACCCCAGCGAGACCAATCCCGGAGATTCTAATGCTGGGACCATATGGGCCGGTGGGCGGTTGCTCTGATGGGGGACCACCCATGTCAAAAAGGAAAAGGAAAGCAGAATTACGAGCAGTAGCGCAAGTGATGGAAGTCGGTGTAAATTCATCAACCAAACAAATCGGGAACCTTACTTTTTCAGAGAAGGATCTAGACCGGGTGCTCACCCCCCACAACGACTCGTTAGTCATTTGCGCTAACATTATGGGGACGAAGGTACACCGTCTGCTTGTCGACACTGGCTCCTACACAAATATCCTATTCAAAAGCACGCTGGATCAGCTAGGAGAATGTGCCGAATACGTAAAGGATTGTGATCATAGAATAGTGGGATTCAGAAATGTTGTGACCGTCCCAGTAGGAATGATTACGCTAGCAGTTGAACTTGTATTATTCGAGGACCCTGAGAGGAGGCTGAGTAGGATGGTAGACTTCCTAGTTGTAGATCAACAGTCCACCTACAATGGGTTCCTCGGCCGTCCCTTTTTGCATGAATTTAAGGCCGCTGTTTCAACGTACTATTATTGTGTAAAATTTCCCACATCAAAAGGTGTAGGCACGATCAAATGTGACCAAAAGAAAGCTCGTGAATGCCTCTTGCAACTTCAACCGAAAGATCACAAAATCAACATGGTGGACGAACAGCCGAGTAGCTGTTTCAAAGATAAACCATCCACGCCCAACGGAACCATGGATTCTATCAATACAGAGATGATGGAGGTGGACGAGCAGCTGTGCTGAGATGAGCAGCCCAGTGAGGAGAGAAATGAAGTCACTTCGGCTAACAACAAAGTAGGACATGCATCACCGGCCAACAGTGAGGAGAAAGATATTGAACCACGGCTGAGTGCGGAACCAATGGAGATTGAGGATAAATCGAGCACGGAAGGGCCCATCATCGATCCGCATTGGAAAAACCAAAAGCGGAAGGCTACCCTGGTCGAGGAGTTAGAGGCAGTGAAGGTCGACCCGAACCAAGAGAGCTTGGAACTTTTCATAGGATCTGAGCTCCCGGAGCCGTACAGATCCAAAATGACGGAGTTCCTTAAAGCAAATCTCGATGTGTTCGCATGGTCGCATGCAGATATGGTAGGCATTAGCCCTGAGCATGCCTGCCACAGACTCAACATTGACCCAAGGAAAAAGCCAATCCATCAAAAGAGGAGGAAATTTGGGCCCGACAAGTATGAAGCGCTCGACGTGGAAGTCAAGAAGTTGTTGGATAACGATCTGATTAGACAGGCTTTGTGCCCACAATGGATAGCAAACCCGGTGTTGGTCAAAAAAGCAAGCGGGGCATGGAGATTGTGCATCGATTTTACCGATTTAAACGCCGCTTGCCCAAAGGATAACTTCCCGTTACCACATATCGACCAACTGGTTGATGGCACAGCCGGACATGAGCTCCTTACATTCATGGATGCGTTCGTGGGATACCATCAGATCGCGATGCATCCGGACGACCAGGAACACACAGCATTTTACACTAACAAAAATTTGTTGTGCTGGAAGAGGATGCCATTTGGGTTGATCAACGCCGGAGCTACTTACCAAAGGTTATTCAACAAAATGTTTGATGACCACATTGGAAAGACAATGGAAGTGTATGTGGACGACATTGTTATTAAGAGCTCAAAGAAAGAAGATCATCTGCAACACTTGGCCCAAACATTTGAAATACTCCGGACCTACAACATGAAACTAAATCCCAAGAAAAGCAGTTTTGGAGTCCATTCCGGGAAATTCCTGGGGCATCTAGTCAGTCAACGAGGAATTGAAGCAAATCCGGTAAAAGTGAAAGCGATAATGGAGATGCAACCGCCCAGGTCAGTGAAAGAGGTTCAGCGGTTAACCGGGTGTCTGGCAGCTTTGAACAGGTTCATCTCGAGATCCGGAGATAAGTGTAGACCATTCTTTGAAGCAATCAAGAAAGGAAAGTTCCAATGGGCGGATGACTGTCAACGAACGTTCGAACAACTGAAAGAATATCTCAGCGATACAAAGATTCTTGCCAAGCCGGTTCTAGGGGAGAAATTATACCTGTACCTGGCAGCTTCAGAAGTCGCAATCAGCTCAGTACTCGTTCGAGCAGAAGGGAAGTTCCACCTGCCCATTTACTACGTAAGTCAAGCCTTACACGAAGCAGAGCTCAGATACTCACCAACAGAAAAGCTAGCATACACACTAGTGATGAGTGTTAGAAAGCTCCGCCCGTATTTCTTCGATCACCAAGTGGAAGTCCTCACAACATTTCCACTAAGACAAATATTGCATAGACCTGACACAGCCGGTCGCCTCCTGAAGTGGTCCTTGGAAGTTAGTCAGTTCGGAATTTCGTATGCTCCTCGAACAGCGATCAAGGGGCAAGCATTAGCCGACTTCATAGTCGAGCTAACCTTCCCCCAAGATCCGACGAGAGGACATAATCATCCCTGGCATGTGTACGTTGACGGATCATCTACGAACACAGCGTCGGGGGCAGGAATAATTCTGATAAGTCCTGACAGACAAGTCTTCACTTCAGCTATCCGATTCGATTTCATGGCGACAAACAACGAAGTCGAATATGAAGCGTTGATAGTCGGGCTCCGTCTGGCACTGGCAGTCGGGGTCAGAAGACTACAGGTATACGGGGATTCACAACTGATAGTCAACCAAGTCCAGGGAGAATACGAGGCAAAGGATGCGAACATGGTGCTCTATCAAAAAATTGTAGCCCAGCTAGCATCCATGTTCGAGCAGATTTTCATCGAACAAATACCAAGAGAGAACAATGCTCAAGCAGACGCACTTGCCCGCCTGGCTACCAGTACAGGCCCGGCAGAGTTGTCAGAAGTCATCATTATAAAAATTGGTCGACCATCAATATATGATTACAAAATTAATCAAGTGAATGAAGAATCCGAGGAAAACGACTGGAGAATTCCCATTGTTAAATATCTCAGTGATGGAGAAGTCCCAGAGAACCCCCTGGAAGCTGCCAAGATTAGCAAGCGGACAGCAAGGTTTACGATCATAGACGGCCAGCTTTATAATAGAGGTTTCTCACTCCCACTACTGAAATGCTTGACAAGAAACAAGGCCAAGAGGTTTTGCAAGAAATCCATCAAGGCATTTGTGGAAATCACGCGGGAGGGCGTGCGTTAGCCTACAAAATAGTGAGACAATGGTATTATTGGCCTACATTGCTGAAAGACGCTATCAAAGTTGCGAAAACTTGTCACAAATGCCAAATATTCGCCCCCAGTATCCATAAGCCACCAACCGAGATGATAGCGGTCAATAGTCCATGGTCGTTCGTGAAATAGGGAATCGACATCATAGGACCTTTTCCGATAGGAAAAGGAAATGTAAAGTTTGCAGTGGTGGCCGTGGATTACTACACAAAGTGGGCCGAAGCAGAGGCACTCGTGACAATTACACAGGAAAAAATGATCAGTTTCATATGGAAGAACATCATATGCCGATTTGAGGTCCCGCGGGCAATATTGACTGACAACGGATGACAGTTTGAAGGCAAGAAAATAAGAAGCTTCTGTGAAAAATGGGGAATAAAAAAGCATTTTTCAACGCCATACCATCCTCAATCTAATGGCCAGGTCGAAGCAGTTAATAAAATAATCAAACACATACTGAAGATCCGGTTACTGGATAAGAAAGGAAAATGGTCGGAAATATTACAACTCGCAAGTAAAAGTTAGAGAGTTCAAGATTGGAGATCTTGTGCTTAAAAAAGTGTTGGGACCACCACCAGGAGTATTCGGACCGACTTGGGAGGGCCCGTACAGAATAACTCAAAAATGGGACAACGGCACCTACGACTTAGAAGACATGAAAGGTCATTCGGCCCAATACTCCTGGAATGCAGCTTTGTTAAAAAAGTACTATCAATAGATAAATGTTGTATAGTAAATGTAAAAGTTAGTTTATTTGTATAAAGTCGTAAGAACGTTGCAACTTTCGAGATTTTACCGTTGTAGGTGAAACTTTTGTTATAAGGTTTGATTTATTAAGTTGTTCGCTGTGTAAAGCAAAGTTGCTCGCTCAGAATAACCGAGCAAAGGGAGCGAGCAACAGCGCGAAAAACAAAGAAACCCAAAGCCAAGTCCGTAAGGGGACCTTGAGGCTTGAATTATCTAAGGCTAAGTCTTTTAAAAGACAAAAAGAACCCATCTAAGCCGGCCACGCGATCACTAAGCACAAAGATGCCGTGATCGCTAAGCACAAAAATGCTTATAAAAAAAACACTAAGTTTGCAAAATTTGCAAAAAGATTCGAAGCGAACAACGGTGCAAGGAGCGAACAAGCGAGAAATGAAAATAAAAACAAAGAAAAGAGATAGTGAATATGTCCAAATCTTTCATTCATTAAGAGAATAGGATATTACAGCAAAAAGAAGGCAAAAGTACAAGTTAACCCTAACAAAAATCTAGAAGAAAAGCAACGAAGAGTCTTCAAGCTGGAGGGGCTGGAGGTGCATCCGTGGCCGCGGGAACAATAGATGCCGAGTCAGAGCTAGGAGCAGTCGTGGCCGCTGCTGCCGAGGTGCCCGCCCCATCAATAGGGGTCATGGGGAGAGAATTGAGGCCATCAAAAATCTCTTCCTCTTTGCTCGGCTGCTCCCCCGAGAACTGGGGAGGAATAATCTGGACGTCCTCTCCAAAGATGTCCAAAGGAACACCTATCTCCTCCAGATCAGCCACTGGAACCGAGAACCCGGCACCAATGGGGTTGTCTTTAACATAGTCAATGAAGTTCTTCTTGGAAGTGGCGAAGACATCCAATTTGTGGTCCAAGGCGAACTTCACTGACCTCAGACTCTCGGCATAAGCACACACGTACCCCAGGTTGATATTGTCGGCCACGTCTTGAGCATAAGTTTCATAAGCGACCAGGCCGGTTTTTTCTTGCTGGAGACGGGCAACTTCAGCCTGGAGCTCTTTGATCTAGGCGACCATAACCGTCTTCTCGCCCTCTAATGCTCTTGCTCGCTCATCGGCCACCCCCAGTTCGAGAGACAACTTCTCTGACTGATTCAGGGCAAATTGCTCGCTGGCCAAGGAGGCGTTGTACATTTTCTCCAAGTTGGCCAACGCCTTGGCATGATCGGCCTTTTCTTGGGCGAGCTCCTCATCCTTCTTCTTCAAAACAGCGGTCTTCTCCGCCTCGAAGCCTTCAATCTTGTGACCAAGACTGCGATTCGTCCTCTCCAAGAGCACGATCTAATCAAGGAGCCTTTGAGCCATCACAGCTTGATGGCTGGCATTGTACGCGATCAGGCGAGCATTATCGCTGGTGGTCTGCCCTTGGACGATTTCTTCGCAAGTCTTGGTCCAAGAACGGGGAACCATCTCTGTTGCCCGCCGGACATGGGAGTCCGAGATATCCAGATAAGGGGGTGGAGTTTTTACGCAGCTAAGCTGATGGAGCACTTCTGCCCGCCCAGGGTGCTCCTCAGGCTTGTACCTAGAAAAAGAAAGAAAAATCTTAAGTAAAGACGCAATAAAGAGGCGATCATCAGAGTTACGGTTAGAAGACTTACTCCCTCAATTTTACGGGGTCATACCCAAGGTATGATCGATCACCAGACGATCGTGACTTCTTGCTCAAAATGGCAGCAACGATTTGCTGCTCACTTACAACCTCAAGCGAGGCGTGTTTAGGGGCGGGAGAGCGAGGAGCGCGATTGCTCGCCTCCTTAGTGGTCTTGGAACGCTTTGATGCTCGATCAGCACCCTCCCCCTCACCACGAGTATCGTCTCGCGGGGCCTTCTTCTTCGTTTTTTCTCTCTCCTCAACCTGGGAGGAAGTAGAAGTTTTGGGGGCTCCTTCTGAGCGACCACCAGGTGCTCGCGGACGAGCAGGAGTGTTCATGCCTTCTCCAGCCCGGAGATGCATGAGTGACAAGGGTGGATCTTGCCTCTTCCTGGTCGGCTCCTCGGCTGCCATCTGTTTTACTCTATCGGCGAGCAAGTGGTAAGACCTTGGAATGGTTGGAATAGCAACAGTCACCCGTTGATCTATTCAAAAGGAAAATTACATGAAGGAATTACGAATAAAAAGCGAGCAAGCGAGCAATAAGGTAAAGATAATAATATTAGTTACCTTCGGGGATCTCTGCTTGAGCCTCCAAATGATGAGGGCTCGTGAAAAGTTGAGCAATCTTTCGACAATGAGCCTTCGAAAGATGTAGAATATCGTGATCAGCCGGGTTCCGAAGTACAATTACTGCCAACGTGTACAAGAACTCCTCACTGAGGCCTGGATTACCCCACTTCAAAACTTTTGGACCTACAAAACAAAAAGAAAGGAGAAATTAAAATTAGTCCCCAACGCCGTCCCACGAAGGAAATAAGAAGGCATACGTTTAATTATGCCAAAGCGCTCTGGAGTATTAATGCGCGCTTGGCCGCCCGAGAAATCCGTCGATGCTCGCCAGTCGCCCCCAATGAAGAAGAATTGGTTATGCCAACTTCTAACTTTGTTAGGGACTCCCTCGATAAGCTTCACTCCCATCCTCGCCTTGACGTAATACCAGCCTACACCTTCCTCATTGCAGGCTGAAATAACCAGGGCATAATGAATCTCGGCCGTGCTGAGTTCGTTCTTGTATCCTTCGAGGCCAAAGAGTGTCATCAGGGCGAGTAAATTACTCCATCCAACAGGAGTAATTTGAGTGATAGCTAAATTAATGTCCGCCAAGAAGCGACCAATAAGGGGATGGAGCGGCAACGGGAACCCCGTGTTGAGTATGTCCAGATTGATCGCTGTGCAACCTGGCGGAGGGCGATCAGCAGTCTCTCCTTCCTTGGGGGCGTACAAAAATATGTCATAAGGGATCTTGTATTGAGACCTAATATTGACCAAATCGTCCTCAGTGACCAAGCTATATATCCTGCTCGACGTATAAGTGTTCTTTTCGGCGGACATGATCACACGGGAGCGAGCAGGGAAGGTTTTTTAGTAGCGCTTAGCATACTCTTTCCACTCATTTTGGCGAGCAACACCTTCGGGAATTTGGGACTCAGGAGTCACCTTAGAAGTAGGAAAACCTATTACTTCAAGAAACTCCCAAGTCACGGCCAACTGTGGTCGCTCAACTTCGGGATGATCGCTCTCAGCCTCGATTTCTGCGGCCACCTCCTCCGAATCCTCTCCTAAATTCGAGGAAGTCCCTTCCTCTACATCTGAGCGACCAGCAAAGTGTTGGGTCTCTTCCTCGCCAGAATTCTCCGAAGCGTAAGCTTCAATGGAGCGAACAACTGAGGACGTTTCGGAACCCGTTTCTTCGTCTACCAATAAGGTCCTTGGATTCCGAACAAGATCTTGGTGAACAGATCGTCGAGGAGCAGGGGAGGAGACGTCTTCCATGGGACGTTTCCCGGGGTTACGCTAAAAAATCTCAATCGAAGCAGTTTCGCTCGAGGAGGAAACCATTTTGAAAATTATTAACAAGGGAAATAACGGGAAAGACAAAGGATTTTGAAGGGGAAATTAAAAAGAAGGAAATTTCTAGCAGAGGCAACGGCGCACGGCGGAGCACGACGGGGCACGGCGGCGTTAGGAAGAACGCGGCGGCGGAAAGAAGATTTCGAGGAAAAATGACAAGAATAAACACAAAATCGAAAGCAAGAACAAAATTGAAGACTATGATCGATTATTACCTGAAGAGAACACGCGAAATCAACCAGGAATCTCGTGGAAATTGAAATGAAAAAAGCTTGAACAAAAAACTCTAATGGCGGAAGAAGGAAATGAAATTCGAAAGAGTGAGAGGGAGAAATGGGAGATGTATTTATAAGGCTAAAAAATGGGGGCCAAAATGGAATTTTTTAAAAATTCCATAGGCCCCTACTTGCAAATTAAAATTACACGTGGGCGGGAAGTGACGTCATCGCCGCCCACGACGTTACGGTTTCCGAGAAACCTCGGGAAACCAACCGTCACCCACGTGTAATACGCCCCATTGCTTGCTTCAATGACCTAATGTTCGCCCGTCTCCCCACCTAATGAAATTCAAAAACTTATTGCTCGCGTCATGCATGTAATAACCAGTACACCAAAATTGTGCCTTGTCCTTCGTTAGTCAATAATTTCCCTAACAAAGAACAAGTCAGGGGGCATTGTTGGTGGGCGACCAGGCGAGCACCAGTGATCAAAGGTTAAGAAGTTAATGAACTGAAATAAAGAAGCAGGCGACTATCAGAGTTTTAAGAAAGATATTTTACGCGACCAGGAATGTGGTCAGGTGCATTTTACGCGACCAAAAGCGAACAAGGGGTCCACAGCGCCCAACAAGGATATACAAGCAATTAGTCACCAAGGAAAGCAACTGAGTAGTCATGAGAGCTAAGTACAACATTGGGAACTCCAAGAGTCACTAGTTTAGATGTAGTCCAAGTGTCTAAACACTTGGTTCCCATCCAAGTGATAATAGTTTAGATGTTGTACAAGTGTCTCAACACTTGGCATAGATCCAATGGTTAAACCACCAAAATAGTGACACATGGCTTTCTTGTATATCTATAAATACCCCTTCATTTGCATGAAGGGGGGAGGATTTTTTCCATAATTAAAAAACATTGCACAAACTCTTGCAAATTTATTTCTTGAGCATTGCTTAGCCAAATTCCATGATTATTTGATCTTGTTTGATGATCTTAACTAGAGAAAACAGCCACTAATCACTTTGATCAGAATAGATCATCAACAATTTCGTTAAATTTCACTAATATACATGAAATATTTAGCCTTATGAATATGCATGTCTATTATGTCGTAAATTTTCCTAGAAATTATTTTCATGTGATTATAGTTATCAAATTGTCTATGCATATTTATATGATTTAATTATCTTACGTGCATTATTTTTCGCACATAGTTTATTTATTTATAGTCCGCATATTATGTCCGGGTAGGCCGCGCCCGGTATTTGTCGGATCGTAAATTTATGTTTTGGTTAGACGGCGCCCAATACTTGTATCTATGTGCTCTAGAATAATTAAATGAATCATTGTCTCTCTGTTGTCAGTAATCTTAGTCACCCCTCTTACCCATGTCACTTTAATAATTGTAGTGAATAATGTCTGATATTACCAAAAAAAAATTCACTGAGCTAGCTCTTGATGGTAGTAACTACCTGACATGGGCGCTAGATGTTGAAATACATCTAGCCTCAACCAATCTAAGCGGTGTGATTGTCGATGACTCAAAATCAACTGACGCCCAGAAGGCGAAAGCCTTAATTTTCCTCAGACATCTTCTTAATCAGGACCTGAAAAATGAGTATCTCACTGAAAGAGACCCCGGAACATTGTGTAAGTCCCTGAAGGACCGTTTCCAACAACAAAATGATATACTCCTCCCTCAAGCTCAATACGATTGGTTGAGCCTCCGTTTTCAAGACTTTAAGTCTGTAACGGAGTACAACTCAGCCTTACATCGTATTGTGTCTCAGTTAAAGTTATGCAAGCAAACTGTAACTGAGGACGACTTAATCCAGAAGACTTTGTCGACTTTCCACGCAAGCAACCTTGTACTCCAGCAGCAGTATATGGCTAAGAACTACACTGTACACTCTGAGCTAATTTATGCACTTTTGGTAGCAGAAAAGCACAACCAACTCCTTATGCAGAATCATAACGCGAGACCGGTTGGCTCAAAAGTTGTGCCCGAAGCACATGCTATAGCTCAAGGTAGTACAAGAGGCCGCAAGCGTGGAAGGGGGGAGGAATTAAATGATCCCGTAGTAAAGACTGAGGTCATAGTAAGTCCGGTGGTCCAGGTACCTCGATTGACAATCAAGCTCAGACTCGTGGAAAGGTTGCACCTAACACGAATCTCACTACCCGAAAATCTAAAAATCAAGATTAAGGTTGAGCAGTCCTGCTACAGATGTGGATGCAAGGGTCATTGGTCTCGCACGTGTCGCACTCTCAAACACTTGGTTGAGGCTTACCAAAAGCAGCAGAAGGACAATAAGGGAAAGGCTCCTAGAGTTAAATCTCACCATGTCAGCCAGCCCGAAGCAGATCCTGACCAAGACAACGTAGATCCTATGGGCATTGAGCTTAAGGACTTTGGAGATGACGAGTAATTTACGTATTTGATTAATTCTAGTACTTTGTTTTTTAATAAAACAATTTTATGTTATTGTTGGATCCTTTTCTTTCGGATATTTTATTGATGAATGAATTTATTATTTTAGCTTTGATATGTTTACCTTAAATAGTTGTCCATTGTATTTATTTGGATATTGTTGTTCTCATTTATGGCTTGTAAACAAATCAGCTATTAGGTTTGGACAATTTCCTCTTGCATGATGGACGCCCATAGTGATTTATGTTTGGTAGATAGCGCCACCACACATACGATCCTAAAAGATAGGAAGTATTTTCATAACTTGATAGAACGTAAGGGGAGTATAACTACAATAGTCAATGATAGTACGTTGATAGTGGGCTCTGGAAGAGCTTCAATTGTCCTCCCCATGGGTACCGAACTTATAATCGATAATGTTTTATTGTTTCCACAATCTAAGCGTACCCTACTCAGTTTTAGAGACATTAGGATAAACGGATATCACATTGAAACTGAAACTGAGAATAATAACGAATACCTTTTGATGACTATTACTCGAGGTAACCGTAAACAAGTTATAGAAAAACTTCCTTCCTTCTCCTCCGGATTGTACTATTTCTACATCCGGCCGTCTAGTTCCCATCTAGCGATGAGTATGAAATTCCATGACCCGAATTCCTTTAAATTATGGCATCAGCGGCTAGGTCATCTGGGACAAACAATGATACATAGGATTCTATCTAATTCAACTGGTCATAATATTTTGAATAATAGAATCCCTCATGTTGATGAATATATTTGTGATGCATGTACTAAGGGTAAGTTAATAGTAAGCCCGTCGCGCACTAAGGTTGGACTAGAGTCTCTGGTTTTCCTTGAGCGAATTCAAGGAGATATTTGAGGATCGATTCACCCAACATCAGGACCATTTTGTTATTTCATGGTCCTTATTGATGCCTCCACAAGGTGGACATATGTTTGTTTGTTGTCCACCCGCAATCAAGCTTTTGCGAAGCTCATATATTTCGGCATTTATCCCATATATTTCCCCCACCTGTCCAAAGAGCCTATATTACAATCTAGAGAAAAGTTCTTTTTGATTCGGCATTGATTTCTAGAGTATGGTCGAAGTGGGGAGTGCTTACAAGCATATGGCTGCTGATATGTGTGATTGATTGATTGAGTAAGTCCCTTATTATTGATATACACTTGTGAGGGAGTGAAACACATCGTCGAGTGCACATCCATGTTTGATTTTGGTGTTTCTTGTTGTTATTGCATGAGTATGATGAAGGGGGGTGAGTTAGTATACGTGAGATCAATCGTTGAAGCTCGAGTTCATTTACTTGCATGGTTTGGTTCTATTACTCATTCCTAACAATTTCACTTGACTTATTATTTCATTGCTTGAGGACAAGCAATATGGTAAGTTTGGGGGGGGGTTGATTAGGCGTGAAATTGTCATGATTCGTAGCTAGAAATGTCCTAGTTTTGGTCGATTTTGTTGAGTATTTAGAGTAATTGAGTATTATTTCTGCACATTAATGAATTTGTCTCTTTGATGCTCATAGGTGAATCAAAGGCAAAAAACAGAGTTCGTAGGACTTTGAATCGACTCAAACGGATGCTCGGATGAGAAGATATCGAAGAAATACGATTGGTATTAGTGCGCGAGAAGAAAAGTATCAATTGAAGAAGAAGGAGGACCACTCGAGCTGTTTCACTCGAGCGCCACTGCTCGAGCAAGGGTGTTGCTCGAGCGCCGAAACCTTCCAGAAAGTTTCGCCCATTCGAGTGGCTCGAGCGCCACCGCTCGAGCCCTTGCATCATTCGAGTTGTTTAGCTCGAGCAGCACCATTCGAGCCTTTGCACCATTCGACCTACACAGCTCAAGCGCCCCCGCTCGAGCGCTATTACTCTTTTTGCCTCTAGATTTGTTTTTCGGCCCATGAGTTCTCGAATCGGCCCGACGCTTATATATACTTGTTTCGAACTCGTTTTGGAGAAAAAAATCACAGAGAATCACATACGACTTCATACCCCATCACTTTTAGAGTTAGTTTTTGGAGAGAGAAAGAGGAGAAGAGACGAGCAAGCTTAATTTTCACGTGTAATCGAGGTTTCTTACGAATTCCTAGTTTGTTTTCGATTTTTAGTTTCTCTTCATTAGCTCGTTGACGTTAAACACTTGAGACTTCGTTTTTTTTTATCAATCTAATTTCAGTTCTTAGCATTTATTTCTTTAAACCCTAGTTTATGTTTAATAATTTCTTAGTTCAAATCATTATGTTTATGTTCGTTATTTCTTCAATTGCTTTTGTTGTCGTTAAAGCCATGTCCGGCTAAAACACTTGTATGCTTAGGGTAGGATGAACTCGTAGAAGTAGGATGTGGGTACTTAATTAGGGTAATTCTTGACATTTAGTTTTAATTCTCTTAACTAATGAATTCTTAAAATCAATCTTAACTTTACTTTTGAATTTTATTTGAAAAGTGTTAGAGAGAGGACGATCTTATCACTCTTTATAGTAGACTTAACTAAAGGGTTTAGAAAGGGTTAATTAATCTACCGGTTTATCTAGGAAGGACGACCGCATCACCTTAGTTAAATTAGAGTCTCGTTAATTAAGCACTATCTATTAACTAGTTAGTGGATTAGTGAAGTCGATTGTTAGGATAAAGTATTAGGGTTTGAATTCTTGAGCTTTCATCTTACAATCTTTTACTTAGGTTATTTCTTGCACGTCACGGTTACTTTGATTATGTACCTGCTCCGTTAGTATACGTAGGAATTCCTATCCTGAGCATCATCATCACATATTTGAATACAACCCTTAATTAATTAGTGATGGTCCCGTTTTTTAAGGGCAAAATGGGAATTCAGGGGCAAAATTTTTTTTTTTAAAACCATACAACGCAACATGAATGAGCTCAGTGACGGAATACTCAAGTCACTGCGTTGCTTAGAGTCAGAGCCCTCAAGTCAATGTCATTTGACTTGAGTTCTCAGGCTCTAAACAAGGCAGTGACTCGAGAGACTGAGCTCTCGAGTGCGTGCTGAGTTCAGTGCGAAGAGCCTCAAGTCACTGCGTTGCTACGAGTCAGAGTAGTCAAGTCAGTGTGGTGACTTGAAGACTCAGTCTCGTAACAAGGCAGTGACTCGAGAGACTGAACTCTCGAGTGTTTGCTTAAGCTTGTCAGTGAGATAGATTCTCCCTGACTTAAATACTTGGCTAACTTCTTTCTTTCGAACTACACTCAGTGAGTGGAAATAACAAAACCTTTAGCAAGTACGTAATGATAACTAACACTTGGTTTAACGTGGTTCAGAGACTCAAGCTCTTACATCCACGGCCTGATTTAACAGGAAATCCACTATCTCAGGATTCTTGTTTTTAACGTGCCAAAGTGCACTTACAACTGGACTCACGCCACTCCCTGGGCTGCCTCTCCTCACCTCACTACAAACCTAACAATCTTCTGAAAGGGTTTAGTTTGGTTTGGTTTTCTCCAACTAGGTGAGGTTTTCCTTTACAATGTGTTAGTCTTAAAGCTAGGATTAGGAAAACCTCTCTAAGCTAAGAGTTACAAGCTTGACACTCAATGAATATTTAGTGAAACCCTAAAGGTCAGTGTCGTGGGTGTGAAACACTTCCTTATGACTCCCTAACACACCCTCGCAGCTTGTAGGTGTTTATTTTCTTTTTTCACACAATACAACACACTTTACAACGAAGCTATGAGCTTGTATTTATAATGGGGATTTAAATGTATCCGTTGGAGGGAAGATACATTTGAATCCAACATTTAATGGTTTCAACCACTTTTCTTGGAATTCGGCCTTTGTCAGTGTCAGAGTTGCTGCCTCGTGCTGGTTGGTCCACGTGGCCTGGATTCACGGATCTTTGACTCAGTGGGTTGACCAAGACCTACTGACTTTAGGTAGCTTCATCCTTCACTGACTGGTGATCTTCAGTGAACTGAACGTCTTCAGTTTGGTTGTCCTTCAGAGACTGTTTGAAGATCACTCCAAGAAGTTTGTCATAAGGCTGAATGACAAACTTCCCTGACCACAGTAGTCTGACTCCTTCAGGGCCTACTTGGTGCAGCACTGATCCTCCTGATCATGCTCTTCACTGAGTGATCCACCTGACTTAGCTTAGATCAGCCTGGTTTATACTCAGTGGGACATCCTTCAGGTTTCTCTTCTGGTTCAGGTTACAAGCATGACTTCAGTCAGTTCTTCTGGGTGTCATCTTGATATTCTCAGGCTGTGTTGCAGAGTTCCCCCTCGCTGAGTTCCCCCTCAACTGAACAGCCTATTCTACTGAAAGCTAATCTAGCCTGACCTGAAATAGAAGATACTATCCTGACTACTTTCAAACCTATTACATGTTGTTTTGGAAAATCATCAAAACTAAAACATATCCCAACAATTAGTTCAATTCAATTCTTTAGCATAATTAGTTTAGTTTTTGTTTATAATAATTATTTTTTTTCAAAAACCCAAAAATATACACTCATATTAACTACGACGCGTAGATCTTCAGGGATCTATTCGCATACATTCCTTCCCTTGGGTTCGATAATACTTGGTTCCTATACTTACTCATACTACAGTGAACCCGTACTCTTGCGGGGGAACTACTAGTAGAAAGTTAGTATTTTCGGTTCAAGTTAATGGCGCCGTTGCCGGGGATGGCGATGTATGTCATTTGAATAGGACTTGTAGATAGCTTAGTAGTTAGTAGTGAGTGCTTTATTTTTCTGTTTTATTCTTACTTGTTCGGCGGTTGCATTTTTATTCTTTTGTTAGTGTTTCAGGTTTATAAAACACGCTCGCAAGGAGATACGAGTAAAGAGAGAATACAGCTTGATCCTGAGACAATAGCAAGAAGAAACTGAGCCTTTTTAAGAAGGATGAACACTGCCGGAGGAGGGAACGATAACATGGACATCAGTAATGAGTTGGATGATGCTGCAAATGAGTTTAATCAGACAGTGGACCAGGTTGACGGCACTGGAGGGAATACCAGTCAGAACCAAGTTCCGTTAGGGGAAAGCCAGAGCCAAAACCCGGGAACACAAAATCAAAACAATCCAGCTCACAACCTTGTCCAAAATCCTCAGAACAACCCTGCATACCCAAAAACAACTTACCTTATCCTTACCCATACCCACCATACCCTTATCCACCATACCTGTACCCTCTACCTCCTGTTTACAACCAACCACCAGCCTATCAACCACCACCAGTCCAACAAGTACCCGTACCACCTGTTATTCCTCAGCACGTTCCTCAGAATGCCGATCAGAATATGGCTATTCAAGGAAGGTTTGTGGCACAACCGCAACGGTATTATGATAGAGTGGCATTGCCTCCTGTAGAGGCAAACAACTTCTCAATTTCCCCTGGAATTCTAAAGCTACTTATCGAGAATCAATTCAAGGGGGATGTTGGGAAGGAGAATCCTCATACTCATCTGAGGAGTTTTCTAATGATCGCATCCACGTTCAATTATAACGGCATGTCTGAAGATGCCAAGAGGCTCAGGCTGTTCCCATTCTCTATAACGGGAATATCAAAGGAGTGATACGATAACACGCTCCCACGGGGAGGTGTAACCACATGGGCCGAGCTCGAGCGTCTATTTCTCGAGCGATTCTACCCTCCATCTAGAACCATTAGGGCAAGGATAGAGATCTCTTCTTTCCGCCAGAAGCCAGGAGAGGACTTACGTCAGGCGTGGGAAAGATACTCTAGCATGTTAATTGTGTGCCCGCAGCACGAGTACAATGAGGGGGATATCATGGCTTTCTTCTACAGTGGAGCCAGCAAGGCAGGTCAAGCCCATCTTGATGCATGTGCTAGTGGAGCATTTCTGAATCACGGCACAGCTAGATGCAGAGAGATCGTAGATAATATTATCACAAATGTCGGGCAGTGGAATGAGGACCCAGAATTTCAGAGGGCATATCAGATTGAGGGGAGTGAAAGGACGAGGAAGCTGTTGATGGCTATGATGGAGAAGATAAGTAACATTGAGGTTGGGCAGAATTTGGTTGGAGGGAATGTAGCAGTGAGTGAGAAAGTGGACCAGCCCCCAGTTCAGCAAGGGTAGCCAACTATATGGGAGGACCTTACTACAATCAAGACAGATATCCACAAGGTGGAAATCAATTTGGAAGGTCTTCCTATGGCCAACCATTTGTACCACCTGGTCCACAACCTCCTCAAAATCAGTGGAGAAACAACCAAGGCTATTAAGGAGGCCAGCAGCCTCAACAAAATCAATGGAGGAAGAATGAAAATTTATCTTATGTCAATCCGAAGGCCGGAATTACAGTTCCTCCAGGTGTTGATCCAGGATCAAAGCCCCCAGGTGGTGAAGGAGGTGTCTCGACTGAGGAGATGTTGAGAGCTATCCTTCAGAAGATGGAGGAAGGAAGCAAAAGATTATCTTCTTTGGAGTATGATGTTAAAGAGTTGCATAAGAAAGGTGATCAGCGTGATCAAGAACTCCAGAAGAGAGATGTAGAGCTGAATCGAATTCAGCAAGAGAATAATAGGAGGTTCACTTCGATGGAGTACCAGATGAGCCAGATTGCAAAATCATTGGGAAGAGAGCCGGGTAAATATCCTTCTATGGCGGAGGGGAACCCGAAAGAGCATTGCAAGGCGATCCAGCTTAGAAGTGGGACCAACTATGATGGTCCTCGGATGCCTGCTGATTTTGAGACGCCCAAAGGAGAGGATGAGATAGAAGAAGAAAAGAATGAAGAGGTGGAATTTGAGAAAGGGGTTGAGGATGAAGGGATTCAGAGAAGTAAAGATATGGATGAGCCCCAGAAGGGCAAATAAATTGAGGAGGTTGAGAGAGTCTCAAAGTGAAGAAGGTAAAGGAAGCAAGGAAGAATTTGAAGGAGACCGAGCGAGATGAATGGGGGGTACCCAAATCTGTGATACCTGTCCCATATCCACAATGGTTTATGAAAAAGAAGCTTGATGAGAAATTTGCTAAATTCCTTGATGTGTTTAAAAAGCTGCATATTAACATTCCTTTTTATGATGCTTTGGAACAGATACCCAATTACGCCAAGTTCCTGAAGAACTTGATAGCGAAGAGACGACGAGTAGATGAGCCCAAGTTGGTGCAGCTGAACCATGAGGTGAGTGCGTTAGTGCACAAAGCGCTTCCACCAAAGTTGAAGGATCCCGGGAGTTTTACGATCTTGTGTGATATCGGGAATGGAGTTAAGAAGGGAGCATTATGCGACCTTGGAGAGAGCATTAATCTGATGCCAGTGTCGCTATTCAAGAAGTTAGAAGGTGGAGAACTTCAGCCGACAATGATGACGCTTCAACTTACCGACCGGTCTATTACTCAACCTCAAGGTGTAGTTGAAGACGTCCTCGTGAAAGTTGGGGATTACACTTTTTCAGCCGACTTTGTAGTGCTCGACATGGAGGAAGATGAGCGAGTGTCTTTGATCTTGGGAAGACCACTTTTGGAAACGGTGGGGATGGTGCTAGATGTGGCAAATGGGAAGATAACATTGAAAGTTGACGATCAAGAGATAAAAATCTCCCTATATGAGGCCATGAAGTACCCGAAGGAGGATGAGAGTTGTTATTGCATGGATGTCTTTGCTCCTCGTGTTGAAGACACACCTCCTATCCCTAATCTTTCTTATATTCATGATTTCGTTAGTCCTTCACTTGATAATTTGACCCATGAGCATTACGATCTTGATTATTTTGATAGGGATAAAGGGAAGAAGTTGAAGGATGAAGAAGTGAAAAATGTGGACGAGGTCCAGTTGGAGAGTAAAGGGGGAGTTAAGAAGAAAAAGTCAAAATTCAAGAAATTGATTAGTAAAACTCCTCCAGATAAAGGTGAGAAGAAGCTGAGACGCCCACCACTTGAGGATGGGAAGGAAGGAAAGGAACTCATGATGAATGAGAATGAAGGAAAGAAAGTCAACCACCACTCTTATGAGAATAATGGAGGTAATTTTGAGTATCATGTCCCATAAGCTCCTTTGAGCTTGGTCCAGCATGAGGACCTTAAAAATAGCACTGAGTGGGAGACAACCCACTTTTATTTATTTTTTTAGTGTTTTTATGTTATTAGGGTGTTGTTGAATCGTAAGTTTTAACCTCGTACTTGAGAGTTTATTTTGTAGGCTTGTCTCTAAGGAGTAAAGGTATCATGGAGATATTTTGATTGAAGGAACCAACTCGAGACCAAGGAGTGTGACATGTTGTTGAGAGAAACTTGAATTATTTGGATGAGGTAACCACCACCCCAAACTTAGACCTCTTCACAAGGTCGAAGTTTGGGGGTGGAGTTTTTATTTGTTTTATGGTGACATTGCACAGGTGCACACCCTCTCTTGAGTTGATTTTGGTTATTTGGTATCTTGAGATGCTCCTTGGGCTGATATTGATTTGATTTGCTACTACATATTTCATGCCTATCAATCATCTTATGTTTGTTGATTGTTATTCTTGAGTATGATTTGGTGAGTAGAGTTAGACATGCTCAAAAATAACCGGAACCGGCGGTTCGAACCGAAACCGGCGGTTCTGGAACCGCCGGTTCCACGGTTCCGCGGTTCCGGTTCCGGAACCGAACCGAAACCGTAAATTACACGGTTCGGTTCCGGTTCCCCTAATTTTTGGAACCGTAACCGCCGGTTCGAACCGGAACCGCCGGTTCCTGGGCGGTTTTAACCGGAACCGGCGGTTCCGGTTCGAACCGGCGGTTTTCAACGTTCAAAATTCAAAAAAAGTAGCCGTTTTGTAGCCGTTGGAACCGGCGGTTCGAACCGAAACCGCCGGTTCCGGTTAAAACCGCCGGTTTTCGGCAGATTTTTTTTTTTTTTTTTTATCTTTCCTCTCCTATAAATACTACCTCATTCTACTCCAAAATTCACCCCAAAGCAAACATTACTTTCTCTTCTCATCTCTTTCAACTCTCACACTCAATTCTCAAAGTTTTCATATTAGTAGTTCTCTAATATATCTAATTAGTTACTATACTACTATATTACATTACATATTATCCTTCATATATTGATATACTTACATAGTTACATTACATTACATATACATTTATATTATTAATATTATGGCAAGCCGTCAAAGTAAGGGAAAGGGTAAAGCTTCTTCCACCACCTCTTCCGTTCGTCGTCCAAATTCAATGCCACCACCATCGGCACCGGTCGAGTGGAGTTTAGAAGAAATCGAGCACGAACTTGGTCCCGGTTATGAGGATCCTCTTGAAAACGAGGAGCTACCACGACGTCCCACTCAAGAAAGTGAAAACCACCCAACCAACGAGACCGGGTCTACTCCAACTCCAACTCCAAGTCGAGGAAAACCACTTAAATCGTCTATTTTTGCACGTCACTTTAGAAAAGTGAACGACGAGGTAAACAATAAACTTACCGCTCATTGCAACTATTGTAACGTTGTCTATTCTTTTGTGAAAGGAGGAGGATATGGAACATTACGGAAGCATATAAAATTATGTCACCCGGATAAAGATGACTATGAATCAAGTCAAACACAACTTGGTGGTCATGGATTTACGGCGTCAACCGGAGGTAGTGGAGGAGTTGAAGGCGAGGTAACTAATCCCCTTTCTCTATTTGCATTTGATCAAATGAAATATAGAAAATTATTAGCTAAATTTGTGTGCACACAACACCTTCCTTTTCAATTTGCCGATAACTCATTTTATAATGATTTTGTCCAACTTGGCCTTCAACCCGCATGCAAAAAAGTTTCACGTCATACTACTACTCGTGATGTTGCTAAAGTTGTTAATGAGTATAAATATGTTTTGATTAATTTATTTGCCGATTTAAATGTTAAAGTTTGTATATGTGCGGATATTTGGAGTGATAATTTTCAAAAACATAGTTATATTGGAGTTACATGCACTTGGATTGATGAATCATGGACTCTTAACAAAAGATTGATTGCTTATAGAGATTTTGATACGGAACACAATGCCGTAAATATTAGAGATAAATTGCATGATATTTTAAATGAGTATGCTCTTACTAGAAAAGTTTTTTCTATTGGATTTGATAATGCTAGTGCAAATACGGCTAGTATAGAAGATCTTACAAATATTTGTCAACCATATCTTGGTGGAAAATTTTTTCATGTTAGATGTATGTGTCATATTTTAAATCTATGTGTTCAAGATGGTTTAGAAGCTTTGAAAGAACAAGTTGGTCCTATTAGATCCGCTATTTATTATTTGTCGAGACGTTCGACTTTGATGAAAAAATGGAAAAACTTTTGCAAAACATACCATATGCGTCCCAAAAAAATTTCTCTTGATGTGTCAACTCGTTGGAATTCTACGTATAAATTGTTAAAGGAGTCTATGGAGTATAAAGAAGCTTTATGTACATTTTTTTCTCAAGAAAATTGTGGTTTTCGTTTATATCCTCAATATTGGGATTCATGCACTTCTTTGTGTCAAATTTTGGGAATTTTTAATGAGTCCACAAAAGTATTATCCGGTGTTTATTATCCTACTAGTAATTTGGCGCTTGATTATTGTATTAAAGTTGCTCATATTTTAAATGATAGTATGACAAATCCTTTATTACATGGTGCTACTTTCTCTATGATGCAAAAATGGAAAAAATATTTTACGCATATTCCCGATTTATTTTTGGTTGCTAAAGTACTTGATCCTAGAGTAAGATTAGAAGGATTACTATTATTGTTGAATTTGTATTATAGTTCTTTATTTCCTAATAGACTTGTGGTCACGAATGATGATGATGATGTTGATGCATATCCTAAGCCGGAAGAGATTGTTAGTAAGATTAAAGCTATTTTAATGGATTTATTTAGAGAATATAGTGGTCCCAATTTTGAGTCTAATGTTGGTGGTAGCGGTGCCGGTGGATCTTCATCGGGTGAATATGCAAATGAAATTGACAAAATATTATCGAGTTTTTATAATGAGCGTATGCAAAAACGGCCAAGGTCTACTACCAACCCTTATCACGAACTTGATCATTATCTAACCTCTAGATTTGAGTTTGATGAGGATGAGGATGGTGGTCAATTTAGCATACTAAAGTGGTGGTCGAAGAAGAAAAATGTCTATCCGACGGTAGCAAGTTTAGCAAGGGAAGTTTTTGCATCTCCCGCCTCAACCGTAGCCGTGGAACAAGCTTTTAGTTTGGGAGGTTACACTTTGGATGCAACGAGATCAAATATGACCGTTGAAAATGTGGAAAATCAATGCTTGCTTGATGATTGGGTAAGAGCCGAAAAGAGAGCTCAAGAATTCATTGAAAATGATGATGAAGACTCCGAAGAAACTACCACCGGGAGTGATGCATGAACCCGGAACCGAATCGATCCGGAACCAAAAAGGTAAGTGAGGTAAGAGAACTACGTGGACTTTGATTCCAATTTTATTTGGATACGTAGGCAACTTAATTTTAAGTTTCAAACTTAGAATTTCTAAGTTTATTTCTTAAAATTAAGCTCAAGTCCAATTTCTTTAACCCCTCCCCCTCCCTCAAATTTATTTTGTAAAATTTAAAATTTTAAGTTGTAATTTATTCTAGTGATTCTACTACTTTGGAATAGTTCAATATTTTCATTTGTAAATTTATATATTTCAATTAGTTTGTATCATTAGTCAATACTCTCAATAGATAGAATAGATATTAGAATATATACTTATTTTAATATTAGAATTATTAATTTGTATTTTGTTGTAATAGTTCAATTCTTTTGTAATAATTCAATTAAATAATGAAATTATTTTCTATTTATTAAATTTTTCATCTGCAATTCTGCATTTACATTAAAAAAACCAAATAATACAAGTAAAAAATAAAAAAAAAAAACTTAAAAATAAAAAAAAAAAACGGAAAACCGGCCGAACCGGCGGTTCGGAACCGGAACCGCCGGTTCGGGAACCGAACCGAAACCGGTTTTCCGCCGGTTCGGTTCCGGTTCTTGCATTCGACCTTTTGGAACCGCCGGTTCGGAACCGGAACCGGCGGTTCCGGAACCGTGAGCATCTCTAAGTAGAGTTAAGTTGTGAGGGTGAGTTAGGAATTCTATTGTGTGAATGTATGAGTGAAAGTTGATTTGAGAGAGAACTCGTATGTTTGCAAACTTTCTTTTTGAGTGCTTGTGTGATGAGAGTGAGAATTCACTAGGACTAGCATGGATGTGAAAGCCGTGAGTTTTGAGCCTTTTGAGATTAAGATGCATGAATTGATCTCTTCGTTTGTGAGTGAGTTGTCACCTTAGAGGATGCTAGAACTTGTGTGTGCTCTCACTTCTTGATTGTGTCTAGTTTGATATGCCGAATGTGATCTTAGGTCATCTTTGTTTTGATTTAGTCACTTAGCCAAAAAATTTCTTACCATTGATATTTGTCCCTTGTTAGCCAGTTTGAGCCTTAAGCCTATTTCATTTGCTAGCACATTTAAACACTATTCCAAGTTCCTAAGCCTTTTTGTCCCAATTTGAGTGGAGAATAGGAAAAGTGTGAATGAGGAGGGATTGAGTTGAGTTGAGAAAAGGAATTATGATGGTTGAATTGTGATAAAAGAAGGGTGTGATGAAGTTTTGAGTTGTGGGAAAAAGAAAAAAATCGAGAATGAGCAAAAGAAAATATGAGCTCATGTGAGTTGTGTAAGAAAGAGAAAAATGTGGTGATTGAAAAAGTGAAATGAGCAGAAAAAAAATTGAAGTGTTGAAAGTAGAGGAATTGAAAGTGTATTGAATGAAGATGTTTGAAGTATTTTGATTCTCGTCTTGAAATATTGAAACTTGATTTTCTATTCTCCATTCAATTGAGTCACTTATCCCATATATTTCCCCCACCTGTCCAAAGAGCCTACATTACAACCTTGAGAAAAGTCCTTTTTTATTCGGCATTGATTTCTAGAGTATGGTCGAAGTGGAGAGTGCTTACAAGTCTATGGCTGCTGATATGTGTGATTGATTGATTGAGTGAGTCCCTTATTATTGATATACACTTGTAAGAAAGTGAAACACATCGTCGAATGCACATCCATGTTTGATCTTGGTGTTTCTTGTTGTTATTGCATGAGTATGATGAAGGAGGGTGAGTTAGTATACGTGTGATCAATCGTTGAAGCTCGAGTTCATTTACTTGCATGGTTTGGTTCTATTACTCATTCCTAACAATTTCACTTGACTTATTATTTCATTGCTTGAGGACAAGCAATATGGTAAGTTTGGGGGGGGGGTTGATTAGGCGTGAAATTGTCATGATTCGTAGCTAGAAATGCCCTAGTTTTGGTCGATTTTTGTTGAGTATTTAGAGTAATTGAGTATTATTTCTACACATTAATGAATTTGTCTCTTTGATGCTCATAGGTGAATCAAGGGCAAAAAAGGAGTTCGTATGACTTTGAATCGACTCAAACGGATGCTCGGATGAGAAGATATCGAAGAAATACGATTGGTATTAGTGCGCGAGAAGAAAAGTATCAATTGAAGAAGAAGGAGGACCACTCGAGCTGTTTCACTCGAGCGCCACCGCTCGAGCAAGGGTGTTGCTCGAGCGCCGAAACCTTCCAGAAAGTTTCGCCCATTCGAGTGGCTCGAGCGCCACCGCTCGAGCCCTTGCATCATTCGAGTTGTTTAGCTCGAGCAGCCCCATTCGAGCCTTTGAACCATTCGACCTACACAGCTCGAGCGCCCCCGCTCGAGCGGGTGGTGCTCGAGCGCTATTACTCTGTTTGCCTCTAGATTTGTTTTTCGTCCCATGAGTTCCCGAATTGGCCCGACGCTTATATATACTTGTTCCGAACTCGTTTTGGAGAAGAAAAAATCACAGAGAATCACATACGACTTCATACCCCATCACTTTTAGAGTTAGTTTTTGGAAAGAGAAAGAGGAGAAGAGATGAGCAAGCTTAATTTTCACGTGTAATCGAGGTTTTCTTACGAATTCTTAGTTTGTTTTCAATTTTTAGTTTCTCTTCATCAGCTCGTTGACGTTAAACACTTGAGACTTCATTTTTTTATCAATCTAGTTTCAGTTCTTAACATTTATTTCTTTTAACCCTAGTTTATGTTTAATAATTTCTTAGTTCAAATCATTATGTTTATGTTCGTTATTTCTTCAATTGCTTTTGTTGTCGTTAAAGCCATGTCCGGCTAAAACCCTTGTATGCTTAGGGTAGGATGAACTCGTAGAAGTAGGATGTGGGTACTTAATTAGGGTAATTCGTGACGTTTAGTTTTAATTCTCTTAACTAATGAATTCTTAAAATCAATCTTAACTTTACTTTTGAATTTTGTTTGAAAAGTGTTAGAGAGAGGACGACCTTATCACTCTTTAACAACTAGTAGACTTAACTAAAGGGTTTAGAAAGGGTTAATTAATCTACCGGTTTATCTAGGAAGGACGACCGCATCACCTTAGTTAAATTAGAGTCTCGTTAATTAAGCACTATCTATTAACTAGTTAGTGGATTAGTGAAGTCGATTGTTAGGATAATGTATTAGGGTTTGAATTCTTGAGCTTTCATCTTACAATCTTTTACTTAGGTTATTTCTTGCACGTCACGGTTACTTTGATTATGTACCTACTCCGTTAGTATACGTAGGAATTCCTATCCTGAGCATCACCATCACATATTTGAATACAACCCTTAGTTAATTAGTTCAATTCAATTCTTTAGCATAATTAGTTTAGTTTTTGTTTATAATAATTATTTTTTTTCAAAAACCCAAAAACATACACTCATATTAACTACGACGCGTAGATCTTCAGGGATCTATTCGCATACATTCCTTCCCTTGGGTTCGATAATACTTGGTCCCTATACTTACTCATACTACAGTGAACCCGTACTCTTGCGGGGGAACTACTAGTAGAAAGCTAGTATTTACAAATAATTTTTTTCTTTCTTTTTTAACATACAAAGATATCTATAATATTTTGGAGATTCTTGAGCAAATGTTTCAATAATTTGTACAATTGCTAATTGAAGCTAAATTTATATAGATGCTTAATACTTTCAAATGTTAAAGAATATTTTATTTTATAAATGAATATATATTTTTAAACATCCAAATAACTCTTTAATATTTTGGAGAATATAGAGTATAGAGTATAGAGTATAGAGTATAGAGCAAATGTTTCAATGATTCATACACAGATTTAATTGAAGCCTTAATATTTTCAAATGTTTCCGAACATTTCACATATGATTCTTTTTTAAAGCATTCAAAGAACACTATAATTTTTGGTTTTGTTACTTGGAAGTTGAAAATGTTGAGTTCTTTGCTATGTTATTTTTGGAGACTATGGAGAAAAAAGAAAAACAAAGTATTTACATATACATGTACTGATATTAATGAAATTGTGTTATTGGCAAAACATTACTTGAAAGAATGGAGAATAATAAGGAAATGTGTGGCGAGATAGGAGTTATAAACTACCAACAACATTCTTCAAGGTAAATATTGATGCAGCTTTCTTCCGATGATATGTTGGATAATAGAGTAAAGCAAGAATTGTGTTTGATGGTATGAATTCAAGTTATTTTCGGAAATATATCATAGGATGCAGGAAAGGGAGACATGTCCTCTCCCGTTAACATATTCTTGTATTTCCTCCATTTTATAGCATCCTCACCATCAATTTTAATCTATGGCGTAAAATTTGCCACATCACTAATTTACTTATAAAAGTGTTCACCATTTCACTTGTACAATTAGACCAATTTTTGGTGCTACGAAATGAATAATTTTCCCTATCTTGAATTTCAACAGGGTTAATCCATAGGTTTTTCATTAAGTGCATACAATTTTGTTGGTTTCATGGTTACTCCGCTACCGAGTCACAAAGAAACAACAAAATAGAGAGATCCAAGATATCTAGTCCTCGATTCGTTCATGCTCTTTGGAAGTAGGCTATGACCTATTTACCGTCCCCAACAAAAAAAATTCCAATGAATATTAGCAGTGCAAGGAGTTGAGAAAAAATTAAATTCAAAATTAGATATTTTTTTCTGAATTGAAGTGGTGAAAGGTGAATTGAAAAGGTTTAATCTTACCAGAAAATAGTAAATGAAGTAGAAATCTTGAAGACAATTATCACCTCTGCTATGAATCGAGATAGAAAACCTGAAGAAAAACAAAGGCTAAATTGTATTGGAGTGTTGTCGATTTTGTTGGATTTGCTGAAAGTAAAATGGAGGAAATTGGGGTAGAAAATTGATTTAATAAATAAAATAAGTGATGTGGCAAATTTTGCGCCATAGATTAAAATGGACGGTGGAGATGTTAGAAAATAAAGGAATATATTACAGAAGAAGGATTCGTTCCTGAATGCTTTCATTTCCGCATTTTATATTATATTGGGTGAATAGAGATGTCAATTTTGTATAGCATCGTTGATTAGGCGTGAAATTGTCATGATTCGTAGCTCGTTTTGCCCGTGTTTTGAGTGAATATGATGAGTATTTAGAGTCAATTGAGTATTATTTCATATATTGATGAATTTGCCTCTTTGATGCTCATAGATTGATAGAGGGCAAAAAATGGAGTTCGTAGGACTTTGAATCGACTCAAACGGATGCCCGGATGAGAAGATATTGAAGAAATACGAATAGTATTAGTTCGAGAGAAGAAAAGTATCACTTGGTTGAAGAGGAAAGCCACTCGAGCAGGTTGAGCTCGAGCGCCAAAACATACAGAGAACTTTTGGCACTCGACCAACTCGAGCGCCACCATTCGAGCACAAGAACCGCTCGAGCACTCGAGCTCGAGCGGTACCGCTCGACCGCCAGAATCATTCGAGCCATTCCAACTTGAGCGCCCAATGCCCTTTGGTCTTTTGACCCGTTTTCTGGCCCATGAGTTCCCGAATCAACCCGTTGCCTATATATACTCATTACGAACACGTTTTTGGGGACCACTTCACACATAGAGATATATTTTAGAGAGAGAAAAGCACCAAGAGTTCGAGGAAACATAATTTACTTTTGATCGAGGTTTTTAACATTACGAATTCATAGTTTAGATTTGGATTTTGTTTTTTTTAATCTTTTGTTCTTCAATACTTGACACTTGAGACTTCGTATTTTCTCTTTAATTCAATTTTATTCTCAGACTTTAATTCTTTCTTAAACCCTTGTTTATGTTCTTGAGTTTTTCTACTAGATTAATCATGTTTTTGTTCGTTGCTTGTTTAATTGCTTTTGTTATCGTTAAAATCATGCTAGGTTAAAACCCTTGTATGCTTAGGGTAGGATGAACTCGTAGAAGTAGGACGTTGGTACATAATTAGGGTAACTTGTGATGTTTAGTTTTAATTCTCTTAATTAATGAATGCTCAAAATAAATCCCAGATTTATCTTTGAATTTAGTACGAACATTGTTAGAGAGAGGACGACTTTATCACTCTTTAATAACTAATAGGCTTAATGAGAGGGTTTAGAAGGGGTTTATTCA
Source organism: Ballota nigra (assembly GCA_947034835.1). Lineage (NCBI taxonomy): Eukaryota > Viridiplantae > Streptophyta > Magnoliopsida > Lamiales > Lamiaceae > Ballota > Ballota nigra. Next base: position 60,432,695 of record OX344725.1, read on the forward strand.
TCAACCGGTTTATCTAGGGAGGACGACCGCATCACCTTAGTTGAATTAGGGTCTCATTAATTAAGCACAATCCATTAACTTGATTATTGGTTTAGTGAAGTCGATTGATAGGACAAAGTATTAGGGTTTAATTCTTGAGCTTTTAGTCTTTCAATCTTATACTTAGGATTATTTCTTGCACATCACTGTTATTTTGATTATGTACCAGCTCCGTAAGTATACGTAGGAATTCCTATCTTGAGCATCACCTTCTTTTATTTGAAATTAAACCTTAGATAATTAATTTTATTCTTTCTTTTGCATACGTAGAGTGATATAGTTTAGATTTAATAATTCTCAAAAAGCCAAAAATATCAACTCATATTAATTACGACGCGTAGATCACCAGGGCTCTATTCGCATACAACCCATCCCGAGGTACGATATACTTGGTATCTATACTTGCTGATACTACAGTGAACTCGTAAGCTTGCGGGGTAACTTCTAGTAAAAGCTAGTAAAGTTTGGTTCAAGTCAATGGTGACGTTGTCGAGGATGCCGATGTATGTCCATTGAGTAGGACTTGGAGATAGCTTAGTAGTTAGTAGTGAGTGCTTTATTTTTTCTGTTTAATTCTTACTTGTTTGGCAGTTGCGTTTTGATTCTTATGTTAGTGTTTCAGGTTTATGAAAACACGCTCGCAAGGAGATACGAGCGAGGAGAGAACACAGCTAGATCCTGAGTCAATAGCAAGAAAAAACCGAGCCTTCTTAAGAATGATGAATATTGCCGGTAGAGACAAAGACAACATGAATCTGGATGGAATTAGGGATTTAGACAAAGCTGCTGCAGAGTACAATGTTATAGTGGAACGGGTGGATGGAGTTGATGGAAACAGCAGTAACCAGCAGATACCCATAGGGGAAACTCGGAATCAACGCCCGAACCCGCAAAACCAAAACAACTCTGCACAAACTCAAACCCAAAACCAAAGCCAGAGCAATAATCCGAACAACCAGTTCAACAACCCTGTCTACCAACATCACAACCCAAACTATCCACCATACCCATACCCACCATATCCTTATCAACCATACCCTTATCCTCCACCTCATGCTTATAACCAACCTCCAGTTCCGCAAGTACTTCTACCACCCGTCTATCCTCAGCATGTTCCTCAGAATGCTGATCATGATATATCAATCCGAGGAAGGTTTGCGGCACAACCGTAACGGTATTACGATGGAGTGGCATTGCCTCCGGTAGAGGCAAACAACTTCTCTATCTCCCCAGGAATCCTAAAGATACTTACTGAGAATCAATTCAATGGGGAGGTCGGGAAGGATAATCCTCATACTCACTTGAGGAATTTTCTGATGATTGCCTCAACTTTCAACTATAACGGCATGTCTGAAGATGCCAAGAGGCTCAGGTTGTTCCAGTTCTCTCTAACTGGAATCGCGAAGGAGTGGTATGATAACACGCTCCCAAGGGTAGGAGTAACCACATGGGCCGAGCTCGAGCGTCTGTTCCTCGAGCGATTCTACCCGCCATCTAGAACAATCAAAGCAAGGCTAGAGATCTCATCTTTCAAACAGAAGCCAGGAGAGGACTTACGTCAGGCTTGGGAGAAGTATAACAATATGCTCATTGAGTGCCCACAGCACGGGTACAATGGAGGTGATATCATGGCTTATTTCTACTGTGGAGCCAACAAGGCGGGTCAAGATCATCTTGACGCATGTGCTAGTGGAGCATTCCTAAACAGTGGTGCAGCTCGGTGTAGAGAGATTGTTGATAATATTGTCAAGAATGCGGGGCAATGGAATGAGGCACAAGAAGTTCAGCGAGCTTATCAGATGGATGAGAGTGAGGGTACTAGGAAGTTGTTGATGGCTATGATGGAGAAGATAAGTAACTTGGAGGTCGGCCAGAGTTTGAATGGGCAGAATAATGTGATGAGTGGGAGAGTGGACCAATCGGCGAGCCAGCAAGAGAAGGCCAACTACATGAGAAGGCCTAATTACAATCAAGGCGGATTCCAACAAGGTAGCAACCAGCAGGGAATACCTCTCTACGGTCAACCGTTTGTACCACCTGGTCCACAACCTCCTCAAAATCAGTGGAGAAACAATCAAGGTTATCAAGAAGGCCAGCAGCCTCCTCAGAACCAATGGAGGAAGAATGAGAATTTCTCGTATGCCAATCCTAAGGCAGGAATTACTGTACCTCCAGGTGTTGATCCAGATTCAAAACCGCCAGGTGGTGAAGGAGGTACCTCGGCTGAAGAGATGTTACTAGCGATCCTTCAGAAAGTGGAGGAAGGTAGTAAGAGATTATCCTCACTGGAGTATGATAAGAAGGAGATGAGTAAAAAGATTGATCAGAAGGATCAAGAACTCCAGAAGAGAGATGTAGATCTCAATAGAACTCAACAAGAGAACAATAGGCGGTTCACTTCCATAGAGTTTCAGATAAGCCAGATTGTGAAATCGTTGGTTAGAGAGCCGGGCAAATACCCATCTATGCCCGAGATAAACCCTGAAAGAGCAATGCAAGGCGATCCAGCTGAGAAGTGGAACCAAGTATGAGGGTCCTCAGATGTCTGCTGACTCGGAGACACTCGAGGAAGAGGTCGAGATAGAAGAGAAAGAGCCTAAGGAAGATAGAGATGAGATTGAGAAGGTGGGAGTTGATAAAGGGGTTGAGGGTGAAGGCACTCAACAGAGCAAAGAGCCTGAAGAGGAAGACATTGAGGAGATTGAGAGAGTTCCAAAGTGGAATAAGGCAAAGGAAGCAAGGAAGAATGTAAAAGATACTGAGAGAGATGAATGGGGGGTACCCAAATCTGTGATATCTGTCCCATATCCGCAGCGTTTCATGAAAAAGAAATTAGATGAGAAATTCGCTAAATTCCTTGATGTGTTTAAAAAACTGCATATTAACATACCTTTTTATGATGCTTTGGAACAGATGCCTAACTATGCCAAGTTCCGGAAGGACTTGATAGCTAAGAGGAGGAGAGTTGATGAGCCCAAGTTAGTGCAGTTGAACCATGAGGTGAGTGCATTAGTGCACAGCGCTTCCCCCGAAGTTGAAGGATCCCGGGAGTTTCACTATCTTATGTGATATCGGGAATGGAGTTAAGAAGGGAGCCTTATGTGATCTTGGAGCGAGCATCAATTTTATGCCCTTGTCGCTATTTAAGAAGTTGGAGGGTGGAGAACTTCAGCCGACAATAATGACGCTTCAACTCGCCGACCGGTCTATTACTCGACCTCAAGGTGTGGTTGAAGACGTCCTTGTTAAGATGGGAGATTACATATTTCCAGCGGATTTCGTAGTGCTTGACATGGAGGAGGATGAGCGCATTCCTTTGATCTTGGGAAGACCATTTCTAGCCACGGCCGGGATGGTGTTAGATGTGACGAATGGGAAGATCACGTTGAAAGTTGATGATCAAGAGGTGAAGATTTCCCTATATGAGGCCATGAAATACCCGAAGGAAGATGAGAGTTGTCACTCCATTGATGTCATTGATCCTTATGTTGAAGACACACCTTCTATCCCTAACCTTTCTTATATTCGTGATTTTGATAGTCCTTCACTAAATAATTTAACCCATGTGCATTATGATCTTGATTGTTTTGATAGGGATAAAGGCAAGGTGTTGAAGGATGGAGAGATGAAAAGTGTGGATGTGGCCCAATGGAAGAGGAAATGCGGAGTTGATGTTAAGAAGAAAAAATCCAAGAAGTGGGTACCTCCGTGGAGAATGAAGAAGAAGAAGAAGAAGAAGAAGAAGAAGAAGAAGAAGAAGAAGAAGAAGAAGAAGAAGAAGAAGAAGAAGAAGAAGAAGAAGAAGAAGAAGAAGAAGAAGAAGAAGAAGAAGAAGAAGAAGAAGAAGAAGAAGAAGAAGAAGAAGAAGAAGAAGAAGAAGAAGAAGAAGAAGAAGAAGAAGAAGAAGAAGAAGAAGAAGAAGAAGAAGAAGAAGAAGAAGAAGAAGAAGAAGAAGAAGAAGAAGATGATGAAGAAGGCACCTCCGCCCGAGGTGAAGAAGGAGGATGGGAAGCGAGCGAAAAACTTAGACATCTTCTCTTATGAGAATAAGGGAGGTATTTTAGAGTCTCAAGTCCCGTGAGCTCCTTAGAGCTCGGTCCGGCACTAGGACCTTCAAAATAGCGTTGAGTGTGAGACAACCCACTTTTATTTGCTTTTGTGTGTTTAGCTTTTCGTTTTAGTGCTTTGTGAATCGTAAGTGTTAACCTCCTTTTCTAGATTTTTTTTTTGTGTAGGCTTGGCTCGTGGTGTTAAAGTTTCAGTGTTAGAGCTTAACGAGAAGCAACTCTTGAAGAGGTAGTGTGCCTAGCGAAAGAACATCCGGAATTTCAAGTAAGAGGTAACCCCGAACCCCAAACATAGGCCGCTTGATAAAGTCAAAGTTTGGGGGGTGGAGTTTTTATTTGCTCGTTGATTTGCATTGATAATGATCGAAGTTCATGAGAATTTAGTGCACGTACTCGTTCATACTCATTCTTTTCAAACTTTATTATTGCGTAGCAAGAACAATGTTTGGGGGTGTGTGTATTCGTACTTCGAGTTTGTACACGAAATTCTAATGAAAAATTGGTCAAATTTTTTGAAAATATTGATGCATGAGGATAGTTGAATCGAATTGAGTGTGAGTTCTCGGGTGTGAGAGGATTTGGCTTGGTGAATTGCACGTTGGGAAGAGACCCCAACTCCTCGGTCGAATGAGCGACTTGGCTTAAATTGAGGAGTTTTCAGGTTAGTACATATTTTAGAAGTGTTAGAATGAAGTTTCGTGCAAGTTCCGTTTTGAAATTTCGAGTTTTGGGCCATTTTTCATCATTCTGGAGGATAGGCCGCTCGAGTAGGCTGAGCTCTAGTGCCCCCGCTCGAGCAAGGCATTTGCTCGAGTGCCCAATCTTACAGAACTTTTTGGCCGCTTGAGCACCAAAAGCGCTCGACCACTTCAGCTCGAGCAGTACCGCTCGAGCGGGTCCAACTCGAGCGCCCTTCGGAAAATGCCCTAGCATCACCCCATTATAAATACCCCTCTCCCTCACACATTTCACACACTAAAATACACTAAGAGGGGCGATTTTCATACGATTTTCGGCCATTTCACTTCTTTGTGCATTTCTCGTCCAATTTCCACACGGATTCTTAGTCTCTTCATCTCAAGGTAAGTAATTTCTAACTTCCTCCATTATTTTCATGGTTTTTACTTCGATTTAGCTTGGATTGAGAATTAGGAATTAGGGTTCATGTGTATTGGACGAAATTTGGGGATTTTTAGTATTACTCAATGATTCTTGATTCCTTGTTGATAATTGATGCATATATGCTCTGAGTTTGCTCGTTTTACCTTCAATTTTGTAATTGCTTGAGTAGAATGGGTGAATTTCTAGAGTGAGGCAATAGGAATTTGAGGAAATTATGTGGGTATTGCTTGTTGAGTGAAACTCTTGTGGATTGGTATGAATTGAGTATGAATGGATACGAATTGAGTCTTGAGCATGTAAATTGCATAATTCGTGTGATGTTACTTCATGATAAACTTAATTGTGGGCATTGTTGTTGAATTAGGGATTGTTGAATTGGTTGAAGTCGTTTTTGAGTTAGGCATATTACCCTTTGAGAACATTTGATGTGGGTTAAATGGTTTGAGCTTGATTAGCATGATTTGAGATAAGAATTACATGTCTATGTGAACTCTTATGCACAAAGGAATGAGATATGAAATTATTGACTATTTGAGTTGAATTGAATTATTCATGATGTTCTTGAGTAGTTGATATTCTCTAATTGATTGAGCATTTGTGTGAGTTAGGTATTATTGCCCCTCCTAAGTGGAACAAGGATAGGACGTTGTCGGGAGATAGATTGGCGGAAGTAACAAATGAGCTCACTCGGAAGGGATTGATGCCCTCGAGATGGGATAATTTGAATTTCAGAGATAGTTGGTGCGACGTAGCATACAGGTGGAACTTGGTCGCTGGGAAGGTTGAAAAGACACGACTCCCCTGTGTTGAGTTCATGAAGGATTTGGGGATCGAGAAGGAGATTAAGAGAATCTTCACCAGAAACCGATTGGGAGAGTTCTATGAACTGCTGCTGACTATGGAGACAAACGTTGATTTAGTGGAGCAGTTTCTAGCCACTGTGGAGAAGAGAGGTGAAGATGCATTCAGATTCAAGATCAGGAACGAGTGGCAACACTGTGAAGTGAGCTCCATCAACCACGCGCTCAGTCTCCCAGCTTTGAGTAGGCCTAACAGATAATCGAAGGCGTTCAAAGCCAACGCCTTTTGGAAGGAGATTACAGGCGATATGGCTGGAGAGTATAAGGGGCAGACGCCTCGAGCCTCGGCGATCAGAAATTCGATTCTGAGGTATTTGGAGAGGATCCTGGGGAACACTATCTATGCCCGATCTGAGACGGGGACGGTTACTACGAAAGAGTTGTACGGGATGTGCTGCTTGCTGCATGTTAGGGATCACTACTTCGTGAGAGATTTTTTAGAGCATCACTTGGAGGTCCCGTTTAAGCTCAGTTCGAAGACGTCGAAGATTAGAGGATGGGGTCTTATCTCAACCTTTGTGAAGAGTTTGGGATTTGTTCCAGTTGGTGTGTCTTGCATTGGGAAGGATTTAGACTTTGAACAGCTGATGAACACCTTGATGTTTGAGTATTGGATGGGTACCTATTGCATTAGGTACAAGGAGGACGATTTGTTCCCTCTTCCTAATGAGCGGTTGGTGTCGTTGAAAGGGAATAAGAAGGAAAACATCGGGATGAATGGGGCACAACATTTGGAGATTAGAAAGAAGTTCACAAAGGAGGTGGAAGATAAGGGCTTGTGTGATACGAGGCCGGTGAAGAGGACTCGAGGAGAGGGCACGAGTGGTGTCGAGTCGAGTGAAGTCCAGAATTTGCAAGAAGAAGAGGAGGAAGAGTACGAAAGGGGAGCGGACGAAGGAGGAGGAGGAGCAGCGGGTGAAGGACCGCAGGAGATGGAGGTTGAGTCGTCTGTAGCGCAATCTTCTGAGACATGGTACCCGTCATATTCGGAGTGGACGGGAATGGGGCAGCAGATCCAGAACCTTCAGACTGACGTGGCATACCTCCGTGCAGCTCAAGATAGGATGGATGAAAGATCGGCACGGATGGAGGATCAGTTCTCCGACATGCATAGATGGATAGAGACGTTGTTTGTGTCTTATATGGGAGCCGATCATCCTCACTACCGACCTCCGCTTCCTCCAGATCATTGATTATGGGGATTTCCCCGGTTTCTTTTCTCTTTTCTTTTCTTTTCTCTTCTTATTTTCTGTTTTTGAGTGTGAACTGATTTGATTGAGTAATGTGGTTGAATATGGGGCTGTAACGAAATTCTGATTCAAATTGTCGGGTTATGATTTGTGCTGAACTTATTGAGGTGATTGATTTATTTCATGCTTAGTAACTCTTGCAACTTATTGATGGTTATTCTTGAGTATGATTTGATGAGTAGGGTGAATTGTGAAGTTAAGTTAGGGAGTTTATGGTGTGCGTGTAGAAGTTAGATTTGATTTGAGAGAAAACATGTATGCTTACAAATTGTTCTTTTGAGTACTTGTGTGATGAGAATGAGAAATCACTTGGACTAGCATGTATGTGAAAGCCGTGAGATTTGAGATTTTTAGAGATTACAATTCATTAAATTGATCTCTTCGTTTGTGAGTGGATCGTCACCTTAGAGGGTGCTAGAACTTATGGGTGCTCTCGCTTCTTGATTGTGTCTAGTTTTATATGTCGAAAGTGATTTTAGGTCATCTTTGATTTGATTGAGTCACTTAGCCTAAATTTTTCCTACCAATGACATTTATCCCTTGTTAGCCCATTTGAGCCTTAGTCTATTTTATTTGCTAGCACATTTTAACACTTATCCAAGTTCCTAAACTCTTTTTGTCCCAGTTTGAGTGGAGAATACGAAAGTGTGAATGAGAAGGGATCGAGTTGAGTTGAAAAGGGAGAATTATTAATGCTTGAGTGTAGTTGAGAAGAAGGTGTAATGGGAATTTGAGTTGTGGGGAAGACAAAAAATTTGAGAATGAGCAAAAGAAAAATGAGCTCATATGTATGTGTGAAAAAAAAAAGTGTGGGGATTGAAAAAGTGAAATGAGTTAGAAAAAAATTGAAGTGTTGAAAGTAGAGGAATGGAAAAGTGAATTGCATGAAGATGTTTGAAGTAATCCGCATGCCTATTACTAAGGACGGGTAGCTAAGCCGCTTGGGATCACTTCGAGGATCCCTCCCCTCTGGCTTCCCGTTTGTTCCTCGTCTCGAAATATTAAAGTTTGATTTTATATTCTCCATTCACTTGAGTCACTTATCTTATATAGTTACCTCACTTGTCCAAAGAGCATACGTTACAATCTTGAGAAAAGTCTTTTTTTATTCGGCATTGATTTCTAGAGCATAGTCGAAGTTGAGAGTGCTTACAAGCCTATGGCTGCTGATATGTGTGATTGATTGATTGAGTGAGTCTCTTATCATTGATATACACTTGTGAGGGAGTGAAACACATCGTTGAGTGTACATCCATGTTTGATCTTGGTGTTTCTTGTTGTTATTGCATGAGTATGATGAAGGGGGTGAGTTCGTGTACGTGTGAACGATCTTTGAAACTCGAGTTCGATTACTTGCATGATTTGGTTCTTTGACTCATTCCTAACAATTTTACTTGACTTATTATTTTATTTCTTGAGGACAAGAAATATGGTAAGTTTGGGGGGGTTGATTAGGCGTGAAATTGTCATGATTCGTATCTCGTTTTGCCCGTATTTTGAGTGAATATGATAAGTATTTAGAGTCAATTGAGTATTATTTTCATACATTGATGAATTTTCCTCTTTGATGCTCATAGATAGATAGAGGGCGAAAAATGGAGTTCGTAGGACTTTGAATCGACTCAAACGGATGCCCGGATGAGAAGATATTGAAGAAATACGAATAGTATTAGTTCGAGAGAAGAAAAGTATAACTTGGTTGAAGAGGAGAGCCACTCGAGCAGGTTGAGCTCGAGCGCCCCCGCTCGAGCAAGGCATTTGCTCGAGCGCCAAAACATACAGAGAACTTTGGGCGCTCGACCAGCTCGAGCACCACCATTTGAGCACAAGAACCGCTCGAGCGCCAGAATCATTCGAGTCATTCCAGCTCGAGCGCCCAATGCCCTTTGGTCTTTTGACCCGTTTTCTGGCCCATGAGTTCCCAAATCGACCCGTCGCCTATATATACTCATTCCGAACATGTTTTTTGGGACCACTTTTCACATAGAGATAGATTTTAGAGAGAGAAAAACACCAAGAGTTTGAGGAAGCATATTTTACTTTTGACCGAGGTTTTTAACATTACGAATCCATAGTTTAGATTTGGATTTTGTTTTTTTTAATATTATGTTCTTCAATACTTGACACTTGAGACTTCATATTTTCTCTTTAATTCAATTTTATTCTCAGACTTTAATTCTTTCTTAAACCCTTGTTTATATTCTTGAGTTTTTCTACTAGATTAATCATGTTTTTGTTCGTTGCTTGTTTAATTACTTTCGCTATCGTTAAAATCATGCTAGGCTAAAACCCTTGTATGCTTAGGGTAGGATGAACTCTTAGAAGTAGGACGTTGGTACATAATTAGGGTAACTTGTGATGTTTAGTTTTAATTCTCTTAATTAATGAATGCTCAAAATAAATCCCAGATTTATCTTTGAATTTAGTACGAACATTGTTAGAGAGAGGACGATTTTATCACTCTTTAATAACTAATAGGCTTAAGAGAGGGTTTAGAAGGGGTTTATTCGTCAACCGATTTATCTAGGGAGGACGACCGCATCACCTTAGTTGAATTAGGGTCTCATTAATTAAGCACAATCCATTAACTTGATTATTTGTTTAGTGAAGTCGATTGATAGGAAAGTATTAGGGTTTAATTCTTGAGCTTTTAGTATTTCAATCTTATACTTAGGATTATTTCTTGCACATCACTATTATTTTGATTATGTATCAGCTCCGTTAGTATACGTAGGAATTCCTATCTTGAGCATCACCTTCTTTTATTTGAAACCAAACCTTAGATAATTAAATTTATTCTTTCTTTTGCATACATAGAGTGATATAGTTTAGATTTAATAATTCTCAAAAAGCCAAAAACATTCACTCATATTAATTACGACGCGTAGATCCCCAGGGCTCTATTCGCATACTACCCATCCCGAGGTACGATATACTTGGTCTCTATACTTGCTGATACTACAGTGAACCCCTACGCTTGCGGGGTAACTTCTAGTAAAAGCTAGTAAAATTTGGTTCAGGTTATCTTGTTAGTCCTAATTGTTGTGTCGAGCCTTTAATTTTTGTGGACCTTTTTCAATTCTTGTTCTTGCAACTGAATAAAGAAAATTTTGACTTTAAAAAAAGAACTCTATAATATTTAATATAAGTAACTTTTTAAAAATACGCTTAAATTATACTGATGCATACATGACTAAGTCATATAAAATATTTACGTTATGAAAACATATATTTCATACATTTAAGAAACTTCATTATAATTTATATCATGCCTCCTTTGGGAGCTTATAGTCATTTACCACCATAAAGACTATTCTTACTATACAAATGATTAGAGATGTTAAAAAAGTCATGACCCATAAGATCGACCCGTTTAAATCGGTAAAAATAAGGTTTAGCACTAATATTTATTTGACCTGTTTAAATAAAAGTCGTCTTGACCCTAGACCGTTTAACCTGAAACCCTATAGGGCTGAACCTTGTAGCCTGGATGGTTAGGGCCTACCCGTCAGCCCATTTAATAATTTTTAAATTTAATTTAAATATAATTTTATAATAATTTTACTAATAATTTATTTTTATTTTTGTACATATTTGATATGAAATGAATAAAAAGACAACATTTAAATTATAAAGTAATAAAGATGATGAGTTATTAAATATTGTTATTTTTTCAATAATATATTATTTTAAAAAATGGTTGGTATGATATAATTTATTGTATGTTATATTTAACTTACACCATATTATATCATAAAATTTTGAATTTTTTTTATTGTTCTATAGTCCCTTAGTTGTGTGATTAACTCGTGGACCGCTAAGGTTAGATCTCAACTAATTGCAGTCCATTAAGAGTGAACCACCAAGTTCTTGGACCATTTAGGCCTGCAGCCCTTTAGAACTGATCCTAATGGATTATGGTCAGTTTAACATCTCTACAAATGATCATATCAAAATATTCCAATAAATTTTATGTATATTGAAGATTTGTAGGACACAATTTAAATGAACATTAAATTACTTTGTAAGGTATGAAAGTTAATGTGTTTACATTTCAGCCCACCCCTAAAAAATTTTACATCTATAATTCCGAGCGACAATTTGATTTTTGGTTATGTCAAAAATTTTGCCAATAATTTTTTTTGTAGGGCACCATTTAACCGAACATTAAAAATATTTTGTTAGGTATAAAAGTTAATGGGTATGTGTGTACTTTTCCATTCATTTTTATTAGGTTTGTTAGTTCATTTAATATGAATTTTCATTAAAGAAAAATGTACGTATTTATTTATATAGAACATGAGATACCTACATTAATTTGTTTTTCAAAATATTTTGATCGTTCCGATTTTCATCTCGTTTTTTTATTTATGGACTTTTTCTTAATTATATATTTTAACTGAATTTTATATTTGTTACGCCATTTTAATATTACTCAATTAATTTCTTTAATATTTGATACTCCATTCGTCCCCCAATTTTATTTCCATTGATTGAACACAGTTATAAATAAAGTGGATATTTATTAGTGTAATAATAAATTAATAATTTTTAAAAACAGAATGAGAATAGATTCCAGACGAATATAAAAAGAAAAGAATAAATTTGAAAGCAAAAAGAGTAAAATTAGCTCATTTTTATTGAAATTTGTATAGAGAGATTAAGCATTCAACTGCATAATTGCTTGAATACATATTTGTACAAATACTACCGACCAAGAAAAATTTGTACAAATACCTAATTGAAGTTGAGTTATATAGAAGCTCAATAATTTCAAATGTCAGAGAATAATTTATTTATATACTAATACACATGCTTGTTTAAAATATTCAAAGAACTATATAATATTTGAGAAACTATTCTTAGACCGTAGATCATGCTAATTTATACTACACCCTCTTTGACACAACTCATCTACGTATCTTGAGAATATTCTTACTATGGTTAAAAATTGTGTTAACCATAGTAATCATCTTTTTTTTAATAGATTACACATAAGTGCAAAAAAGAATAGCAGAAATAAATTTTATAAAACTCATTCAATTCTGGAACATTATTGTAATAATACATCATAAAACAATTAAGGATATTCATCTAACTTAAATTTATTTCCTTCCCAGGGCATCCCACAAGAAAAATGTAGTGTTGGACAATCCTTGCACATATCCACTAACCAAAAAATAAAAACCTTGAGAATAATTTCTCAATTAAGTGTACAGATCCTAATAAGCTAATGCCAAACTTTCTAACTTGAAACTATGGCTTCCAGAATATCATAATGACCATACCCATGAAACAAAACATTAATCAGATTTCCATCATCTCTTTTATACTCTTCACCATAATATGCTGTTTTAATTAAACTACCTGAGTTTTTCTCTTTCGTAAAGACACAAATAGGCGTCCTGTAACAAGAAACAAAATAACAGTAAATCAAACAATATGAAAAATGCCAATATATAAGAATAATGATCATTTGAAGTGAAGGTCTAACTTTAGTCTGAGTTTACCCATAGAATTATATAATATGCTTCTCGGATCTCATCGTAACTGATATACATTGTTCATTTATCCCCCAGCACACACATAAACCATGACAAATGCAAAATGCATTGGTATATACATAACATGCAGAAAGCTTGAGGCACAAAAAATATTTGTAATATGAAAATAAAAAATACTACTCCCTCCGTCCCAGGGTTATTTGGGATTGCACGTAGAATAAGAAATATGTGTATATTTTTGTGAGTGCACGCAAATCAATATTTTCTTCTTAGGTAATGTGTAAATTGGTGTGAGACATTCAATTAAGAAAAGTGTGCAAATTATAATTTTTAAGCATATTATGTCAACACCCACCAGCCACAACCTGTCTAGTGCCTTTTAAACATTGTCTACAATTCTATTTTACATCATGGTCTTATACATGGGACGACTTCTCATAGTATTTGAGTCTTACTTTACATGACTTTTAACATATTTAGATATAGATTCAATTCAGAAAAAACAAACTCACCTCTTGTTCAAGACATGATTGGATACCATGAAACTGTTCCATAGAACTTTTTGTCTTTAATATATTTAGATACAGAATCAATTCAGAAAATTAAACTCACCTAAGAACATGAGAACACATGAGCAATTCAGGTTCTCCACCCCAAGTATAAGGCTGTTCAATCCTTTTCACATATACATCAAATTCCTCATCAATAAACCTTCAAAAACAAAAACAAACATGGTTGGTGAATAAACATGTACCAATAGAAATTTTAAACAAAAAGAAATATAGATTCACCTCACCATTCTATTTCTTTTCTCCTTCTTAACAGCTCTTCAACAACCTGAACATATTTTATTTTTGTCAATCAGAAGCAATTATACTGCTATGGTATCTGAAATTTACAAAATAAAAATTAATAGTATACTTGAGATCTTAATTCATCGGCAAGCTCTCTCTGGCGATCTTCATCAGGTGCTATTTCCCCCTTTATCAAGCATGCCATGTGTGCAATTGCTCTAAACAAACATCTACCATCGGCAGCCACTCCTTTACAAAAAGAAAATCCATCATAAATCAATGAAAAGGATAAACTAAACCTAATTAATTAAATGAGACCAGAAATAAAAAAATCAATTTCACCTGTAACTCTGTATTTATCAGTTTTCAATGATTCATCCGCTGATACCAAAACTTCCGATTGAGATTCCAAATCAGGATTAACGAACGGAGTGGCGCCGAAGAGTAGCCAAGCGGAATCCGGATGGTGTAGCCACCGCGCCGGCCTAGCGTCCCACGCCACATTCCACGACCCCTCGCCGCCTCTCTTCACCGCCTCATTCTCGTGGCGGCTGAACACGGCGGTGCGCCGCCGCCAATAGGAAGGGAGAATCGTGTGCCATACCGAAGCGGCGCCACTGTATCGCTCCGGACAGCGGACGGACAAATTGGCGGCGGCGGAATGAAGGCGGCCGAAGGGAGCCGCCGCCAAGCCGTGGGAGTATGAGAGAGAAAGTGACGTAAGCAACCAAGGCCTTGGGCGTCCGCGGAGTACTCCGAGCATCACCAAAATCAAATCTCCAATCCAAGCTGTTACTCAGCAATAATACCGAGTCTTGCCAAAACACCCTAGTTTTAAGACTTAGATTTATTTTATTTTTCTAAAAATGGTTCCCCTATTAAAATTCAATACTGCACAGCTAATAAACATAAAATTCACCATAAATAGGGATATATATCCTCGCTGTACTTATTTTTACAAGCGATTCGAATTTGATAAAGTTGGTAAATCGATCGAAAATTATAAGTGACAAAAATTTGTCTATGAAACCCGGAAATGATCTCATGCTCACGGTGAGAACAATATAATATACCAATTGCGACTGTGATAATGACACATACACAGATAAAATCTATCAATTAAAATTATAGGGGTCCATTTTAAACCAAATCATTTTTTTAAAGGAAGTATTTATGTTATATCATTTTTTAAAGGAAGTATTTATGTTAAAGAAAAAATTAAAATTAAAATTAGAGTGTATTTATGACACTCTAAACCAAATCATTTTTTAAAGGAAGTATGGTCTTATCGAAATGGAGCTATATATGTTGCATATATGAGAAGGTTTAATAGTCATAAATTTTGAGTCATCATTTGTCTTTGATAAAAAAAAAATACATATATCAAATTTACAACCTCGCACCATGAATATTTCTTCCTTCAACTCCCTATTATTCACAGATTTATTTTACTCATTTTTTTTTAAATGTGTCATTGTACCAATAATTTCGAGACAAAAGGAGTACTATTCATATTTCATAATAAGTGATTTTTTTTAATTTTAATTTTTTCTCGAAATTATTTACCCATTTAACTGCATTTCTTTAATTTCTTTTCAATTTACTTGCCTAAAATATTTTTTTATTAAGATGTTTATTCTTCATCCATACTTTTTTATATCATAAATTCTTTTTTCATTAATTAAAACTAAAAATATGTAAATCTTACATTTTAATTTTTTTTATATACTTAAAACATTTACTCCCTCCGTCCAATTTTACTGTACATATTTGAAAGTCATTTATTTTTTGTGATAAGCTGAAGAGTATTACGAGATATTGTAAGTTTCAATTTACAAGTTCCTATATACACTCAAGTTTGTAGCATGCACTTGGATTTTAAGTTCAATTTCAAATCAATTTTGATTTTTCGAAGCCCACTAAATATACTAGACTTTTAAAAGTCAAAATTAATTTGAAATTGAACTCAAAATTCAAGTGAATGCTCTTTTTTTTAATAGTAAAAATAATTTTATTATAAAAATTGGAGGATAAGGGGTGTTCCAACCCATACAATAAAATAAGTTTCAAACTATTCTTCTCTGGTCCTTCTTCAGATTTTGACAACAGGTTCTCGGGTTTCTATTCCAAACCAAAAATGAAACATTTCTAAAACTACTTTCTCTTGCTCCGCTCCATGTCCATACTCTTGTCTTGATTTCTGAGAAAGCTTTGAGTGCGTTCCATTGAAAATTGTTTCGTTCATTGCATTCCATATGATCCAAATAAATGTCGTCCTCAGAGTCAAAGATGTTTTGGCGTTCCTTGAGAGTTGAGACACCTATTAAATCAGAGTGTTGTAAAAAGTGATCAACATGGTCATAATGAGAAGCCAATGACATCTTTGACCAAGCATAACAGTTGTCCCATATTTTCTTTGCAAAATCACAGAAGAAGAATAAATGTTGAATTGTCTCCTCTCTTTTTTCACAAATACCACATTTACATCACCATTTACAGGAATAATTTCACTTCTCCTGAGATTCGGTCTTGAAGGCAGTCGTTGTTTTAGTACTTTCCATACTATCGCCTGAGCCTTCCTTGGTGCATAATTTTTCCACAGTTTCGAGCATGCTTTATTCTCTAGATTTGTTGGTACGTCTATTTTCGTGCATCTCTCATATTCTATTTTTGTGGTGTAAACACCGTTGGGTGTATGAGTCCACTCCAGCAATTATATGTTTCCCTGTTCAATTTTATCATGTTAATGGAAGACAAGAGATAATTAAGAGTGTTAATATCCCTATCTCTCCATTCTCATCTCCACTTCCAAACCCACTCCTCTCCATCTTACCTACCCATTTCACAATTTTTTTCTTCCTTTTGTTCACTCACTCTATACAGCCTAGGATACTTATCTTGGAATGTCTTGTCCTCCACCCACCAATCTTTCCAAAATCGAGTCCTACCCCGATTGCCAACTACCCTCACTAGATCTTCCCTCATCCCGGCTCCCTCCACTTCCCAATAGAACTCACATATATTTTTCTATCATCCCGAGACATGGAATCTCCCTCTCCTTCCATGACCTCTTCCCGTCCCAAGGTTAATCCCAACAGAAAAAGGATATTTACCATACTTGGACTTTAATATCTTAAACCACAACTCATCACACTCCTCTAACACTCTTCAGAACCATTTTCCTAAAAGTACTTTGTTGAAAACTTCACCTAACCCGAGTAGTTTTACTTCCCCCCCCCCCCCCCCCCCCCAAAAAAAAAGAAAATTACGTTGTAATCTAATAAATTCATGAATAACATTCTTCGGTACTAAGTAAAAAGAGAGTAAATAGATAGTCAACATGAATAAATAAAATAATTATTAATCCAAAATTCAATTGAATGATATGCATGCACACAAGAATCACTTGGTTCATTTATAAATAAAATTATTGTTTATTTATACTTTTCATAAACAATCATTCTATTTATAAATATATTTTACAATATTATATATTATTCTCCAACACTTCATAAAAAAAATTGGCAAAAATAAATCTAGTAAAATTGGACATGCACAAATTCGAAATGAAAGTTTCATAAAACGTGTAAATATATAAAGTAAGTGAATCGACCGAGAATTACAAATTCAACTTTTCGCCTACTATTTACACCTATTCTTAAAAAAAAAAAAAAAAAAGTAACTACATATATAATGAGATATTTTTCCATTCTTATCAATGAATTATGATAAAATAATAGAAAATATTTGCGTGAAACCATCCCATTGCGAGACTGTTTTATAGCGTGAGATAACACAAATTAACAATCACCCCTTTTAAATATTAATGCGTCATGTTCAATTTATATCATATTTCACGATCTCATGACATGAGACGGTCTCATAGAAGACCTACTCAAAACAATATTGACCATTTCTTGTAAAAAAAAAGATCTCAACTCTTTATTTTTATGTTAAGCTCAATTTAAGAATAAAACGTCTTTCACCATCTCTTTTTACCCATCTTAATTTTATCGAGAGGTTTAAATAAAAATATGATAAACATTTGTGTGAAATCATCGAATTTCATTATGAGAGCCAAAGTGTCATCTTGTAAAAATATCCCAATAACCGCTTATTAATTAAAGATAAAAAATATTAATCATTCAATGCCATCCATTAGCCCAAAGTTTAAAAGCGATAAGTTTTTTTTTTAAAAGTAATTATTACGTTTCTCTTAAAATATTATCTATTTATTAACATCTTATCGTTTTTTAAAAAGCGATAATTTTGTTTAAAAATAACTCTTTCCATCCTCTATATTTATCTCCATTGATACGAACACGTGTTTTAAGAAAAATTTGATAGGAACATGGTAAGATATTTGTGAGAATCGTTTATTAATAAAATAATTACTTATAAAAGTAATAATAAAATAATTTTTTTTTAAAATAATTATAAATTTAAGTGCAACAAATTAAAAAAGACAAGTGAGAATAAATTTATTCTTTAATGGTCACTCGAAACAATTTTGTAATAGCCCATCATATATAATTTTTATTATTTTTATTAATAATAAAAATTATACCTACATCAGTCTATAATTTGGTTCACACAATTTTTTTATATATTAAATTAAAGTTAGATCTATCTCACACAATGAGATCTGTGAGGTAATTTCACACAAAATCAACTCTAAAAATAAACAAATTCATGATTTTCAATACTCCCTCCGTCCCAATTTTATTTTTCCGTTTGACTTTACTCAGAGTTTAGTGCGAGAGTTGAAATTTAGTATTTAAATGAATAAAATAGTCTTGAAAATGGTGAATAATGAATAAAGTAGTTGAATTATAGGGGTGGAGTTTAAAAAGGTGAATCACTTTATTGCTATTTTGGGGATGTGAAAATAAAATTGGGACAAACCTTTTTGGCAAATGAAAAAATAAAATTGGGACGGAGGGGTAACATTTATCAAAACATCGTGCCTTTTTTTTCTTTTCTTTTTTGATGAGAATCAGTAGTTTATTTTAAGCAGAGGCGGGACATAATTATATTTCAATATTAGGACAATATTATAATAATTTAAAAAAGCTTCATAATTTTAAAATGGAATAAAGTTCCAGAATATTCTATTAGTGATTCGTCGTCTTGAAATGGCACGTCACGTGTTCGGCAAATAGAGTTGAGACTTGTCCTATTCTTAGCCGAAATTGAAAAGAGAACATAATTCTGTCACACCAGGGTTCACCAAATCATTTGTGCAACTTGCTCATGTGGAAGCGGCGATTATCAGCAAACTCAAGTATTGTGTGGTGAGTTAGAGGGTGACTTTATCATTTGACGACCAAATTATGGTTGTTTACCCAGGTTTAGGAAAATGTGATTATTGTTGGATATTAAATTAGAATATTAGATTGGTAGGTGAGGGGACTATACCTTTATTAATAAGTTTGTACATTTTTTAATTAGCTTGCATGGTTCATGAAAACTGCAACCGTTTCATTGACTTGGAACCATGCCCATCATACAATTGACCTAAAAATGGAATTTTATTTCCCCTTGGTGGGGGTGGGGTGGGGTGGGGTTTGAGATTTCTTTGTAGCGTATAATTTGAGACTTGGAATCAGGTCCATTATAAAATTACTCTATTTTGGAAAGAAAAAAAAATACAAATGGTCATATAATTTTGGCCAAGTTTACAAATAATTATGTAATTTATTATTTTATCAATTTTAATCCTTTTGATATTAATTTTGATCATTTTGCTACAAAATTGCCCTAATTTTTTTATATTTATCATGTTAACAGTCGTCGCTACTCTCATTTGACTTTTTCCACATCTATAAAGAAAAACTATAGATTAATGTCATGTTTCGATTATATCTACCTTAAGAATTGCATCTTCAAAATCGTAAATTTCATTCATTCTCGTGGCTAATTCTGATTGATTTGTGGTGAGTTGTTGATTTAAATATATACTATTATCTTCTTCCCGTTGAGCCGTCATTTTGATACATTTTTCATGGCCCTATTGTTGTGACATTAATAATTACTAATGCAAATATATGATCACCAACTGCAGCCAAACTCCAATGATGCTCGACCAGTACAAAGAAAGGGTCGAGCACCCCTAGGTGATTGGTCAAAACAGAGAGAGGGTCGACACCCCTCTTTTATGATTGGCTAGTACCATTTGTGCCCGACTAGGACGATCCACACAAAGATTAGGTTCCGAGCACCCCTTCTCAGACCTAGGCGATTGATAAATACACCCTCACAAGGCGGCCGATCACTGGCTATTGTCAAAAGAGGTCGGTCAGGGAACTCCGATTGACACTTTTTGGACAATCAAATAGTATAGACAGACAAGATCACTCCAAATAAGAAAATAAGACGTCAAAGTACACAAGTACTACTTTGATATTCCCTCAAAAGGAGTAAAAAGATAGTCAATCTGCAGTGCTAGCCTAGTTGTCGCGCATTGATTGGTCCAAACTATCCTTCAAGGACAGATTTACTGCAAGAGATCCAAGTTTACCCATATATTTAACCTCACAAATCACATAGATTCAGTCTCAGTTCCCAAATTATAATCAGTAAAGGGAAAAAAAGAACTCATAAAATAAACTACTCCCTCCGTCCACGAAAATTTTACCCGCTTTCCTTTTTGGTCCGTCCACCAAAATTTTACCCATTCCTTTTTTGGCAAAAATTAACCCACTAACTTATTTTCTAAACCCACTAATTAAGTGGGCCCAACCCACTAAATACAACCCACCCCACTTAAAACACCCCAGCCCACCCCACTTATACACCCCAGCCCACCCTAATAACCTCTCACCTACTCTGCGGAACCCTCACTTCTCCCTCACTCTCTCGATTATTCTAGGGTTTTCTCACCCTCTCTCTTATCCGCCTCCCTCTCTCTCTCGATTGTTCTAGGGTTTTCGGACCTCTCTCTCACCCGCCTCTCTCTCTCTCTCGATCTATATCACTTTTCCACTGATATTCCATGGATTCGGGTATTGAATCCTTTGTTCCCGAATCCGATATGGGCGATTTTAATGGCGATTTGGGGTGTTTGGTGGTGGCCGATTCTTTTGACGATTCGGCTCTCGAATCTCCGACGGTGGGAGATTTTGGCGCCGATTCGAGTCTCTGTTCTCCGGCGTTGGTCGATTGTAGTGGAGAATCGATCTTTGGTTCTCCATATAAGTCCAATGTTGCTCGATCTGACTCACCCTTTGTCGGTTGGCCCCTCTTTTCTCAAAACGTGGTAGACTTTGCCGATTCGCCGACGGTAGCAACCGGTGCTGCTTCGGCGACGGTGAAAGATGAAGGTTCTCCGCCATTGGTGGACGCTTCTTTGCCTTGGCTGAAAGATGATGATTTTGCTCTGATATTTGGAACTCGATGTACTTGTGCATCACTTAAACTCCGTCAATTTGCTGCTGATTTGTATTGCATGTGGATTCCAGGAGCTAAATGCTTGCTTAAAAGGTCTTCTCTGATATCCCTTTAGATGTATTCTGATTTGATTATTGCTAATTGAGGCTGTTTCCATTTTCTGAGGAATTCCAGTGATGATTTCTGTGTTTTTTTGATGTTAAATTGAGTGTTGTCATCACTTTGAGCATGCTCTTTGTTTGGAGACATTTATACACTCATTCATGAACTGTTTTTGTACAAAATTGGGGCTGTTTCCATTTTTTGAGGAATTCCAGTGATGATTTATGTGTTTTTTTTATGTTAAATTGAGTGTTGTCATCACTTTGAGCATGCTTTTTGTTTGGAGACATTTATACACTCATTCATGAACTGTTTTTGTACAAAATTGGGGCTGTTTCCATTTTCTGAGGAATTCCAGTGATGATTTCTGTGTTTTTTTGATGTTAAATTGAGTGTTGTCATCACTTTGAGCATGCTCTTTGTTTGGAGACATTTATACACTTATGCATGAACTGTTTTTGTACAAAATTGGGGCTTTTTCCATTTTCTGAGGAATTCCAGTGATGATTTCTGTGTTTTTTTGATGTTAAATTGAGTGTTGTCATCACTTTGAGCATGCTCTTTGTTTGGAGACATTTATACACTCATTCATGAACTGTTTTTGTACAAAATTGGGGCTGTTTCCATTTTCTGAGGAATTCCAGTGATGATTTCTGTGCTTTTTTTATGTTAAATTGAGTGTTGTCATCACTTTGAGCATGCTCTTTGTTTGGAGACATTTATACACTTATGCATGAACTGTTTTTGTACAAAATTGGGGCTTTTTCCATTTTCTGAGGAATTCCAGTGATGATTTCTGTGTTTTTTTTATGTTAAATTGAGTGTTGTCATCACTTTGAGCATGCTCTTTGTTTGGAGACATTTATACACTCATTCATGAACTGTTTTTGTACAAAATTGGTGTTGTTTCCATTTTCTGAGGAATTCCAGTGATGATTTCTGTGTTTTTTTGATGTTAAATTGAGTGTTGTCATCACTTTGAGCATGCTCTTTGTTTGGAGACATTTATACACTTATGATTTCTGATGTTAAATTCCAGTGAAGAGGAACACCATGATTTCTGTGCTTTTTTGATGTGGCACTTTATACAAAAAGAAGATTTCATTAATATAGAGTCAAATACAAAAAGGATGACTCAACATGTTTACATCTTAAACAACCCATCTACTTGGGATTTGTTTAACTGGTAAACATCAAAATATTTGCAAAAGATGTTTCCTACCTACCCTAAAACTTAATACCCCAATTCTGAAATGAGTGTATTAACATCAAATGGGGATGCAGTTTCATTCACATTTTGCCTCAAATAGTCAATGCATTCTTTCACAAGGACTTCTTCAACTTGTAGATTTTCTGGTAGACACTCTTGCCTAAGTAATCTTTCTTTGTTCATATGTGGCACCTTATAGTCATTGTGGCCCTTGCATTTCATGATCTCCACCAAGCATCCTTGTAGGCTTAAGAACACATTGTTCAAAGTGATGTGTGTTAGTGAATCAAATGCATTAGTAACATTCATAACAAGATCATCACAATTGTAAGAAGATGTCTCATCTTGTAAACTTTGAATAGCTCTAAAGAAGCCCAAGTCATTGATGTTAGCGTCTGGTGAATTTGGTGGCTGACAAACTAGTTCAATGTTGAATCCATCAGCTCTTGCCACAGCCCTAAAATCACTGTCACAATCTTTCAAATGTGGTTTGGCATTATCTTGTTGAATATGTATGTCCTTGCTTGCATTTGATGGCCATACACTCTTAATCCTTGGTATAATCTGCAAAAGAATGTAATGTAACCAACAAAGTAAATAAAACACAATCTTTGTTATGGATACTTACTATGTTTACAACTACATGATGAATATTTTCTGATAGCTTGTGTATTTGTGATCATACCTTGTTGATTAAGCAGTCCTTTATCACCTCTTTGGTAATTGAGTCTATGGGTTTTGTCTCCAAAGTTCCCTTGCTTCTGTTCTTGCTGTTTCTTTTGGCTGCCACATGTGATGTAAATGGAAAAACTCCAATTTTCCCATCAAAAGTGCATTCACCATTACTTGCATACCTTGGCCTAGCCACTACACACATGAACATGAGTTTGGTAATGTACCTTTTGCTCTTACAAGTTCTGTATGGCTCTATTTCACCTGGGAGTAGATAGTATCTCTCATTCTCTTTTGTGATGTAGAACCACTTCTCATCAATATGAATTGTGTTGTACATGGACTTGAATTGTATGATGTTAAGTGCTCTATCATAAATCAATGCATTGAGGCTGTAAGATAGTCTAGCCAACTTGTTTGCAGCTGTTAATATGGGTTTGATGGCATTTGTATGGGGTTTGATCAACCCCCTTCTAACCCAAAGATGAACTAAGCTTTTGCTCACATTCATCTCTCTTGCAATTCTTCTATAAGTTGTTCTCATTTTCAATGGTATGCTCTTCATCTTCTCAACATCCATCTCAAGTTTATCTTTATGCATGCTCCATTTTGTTTTGTGAAAAATAACAGCCTTACCTTCATTCATTTTGGCTTTTGTTGCAGACCAAATTCCACCAATGGTCTTCCTTGTGACTCCAAACATAGCAGCAGCCTGCTTGATTGAGCCCCTCTTTAACTGACCATCTTTGATGTTCCCAATAAGGAATTGTGCAATCCTTGTTCTCTCATCAATAGACAAATTAGACTTCTTAGTTTTCATTTATGGAAGTGTAGGGCATTGAATGCTGAATATTTGTGTATTTATTGAACTAAAATGGGTGGGAAAACTGAAAGTTTGATTTTGGGGGGAATTTTTGGATTTTGATCCCATCAATGAACAGTTTCTGTCAGTGAAGGCAGCTGGAACTCCCTCCTCAGCCGAAATGGAGGGAGTACTTAATGTATTCTTGCTTTTTGTTAATTCTTGATTACTATTCACACTTTATGCTTTTAGATTATTTTATTAGTTTTCCTTAAAAACTGTGTTGAACAATATTGGGGTAAAAAAATCATGGACAGAGGGAGTAGAAAAATAGTGATATCTACTAGTATATATTTTTTTTTTATGCACTATTATATTCACAGAAAAAGAGGAATTTTGACAAATCCTTTTATCTTTTTCCAATTTCTCCACTAAATAGATCCTTATTATTTTGTATGCGTATATACTAGATTTTGAATATATCGCCTATCAATTTTTTTTTTTTTAATATATGTGTTGTTTTACACTTGTTTTATGCTATCACCTGTAACACTTTGACACTTCATTCAACAACAAAATGCATCAATGCCTCAAAAACCATAATAAAATAACCAAATATCTCCAAAATTGCAAAAAAAAAAAAAAAAAGACTTAATTAGGTAGAGGGAATGGTCAGAGCCCTACGAGCAATCAAGTATAAAAGAAGAAAAAATGAAACCCCATAGCAAGTTTATGCAGAACAAAAAAACTGCTTAAAGAAATGAGCAAAAATTTCAGATAAATAAAATATCTCATTGTTTCTACAACACTAACATTCCTTTCTCCACTTTTGTCGTTGTAGTTAAGATGCTGTAGCTACTTGCACATTTACGACACACTTGTACTACGATGAAGAGGAAAAGGGATTTTGCCGAGTGTAAGCCATTGTCTACAAAAATGTCGAGTCACATCTTTCAAAGAATCCGAAAAACTTACCAGTACTAGGCTATCCGATGAACCGAAGGCCTGCAACATAGATAAGGAGGATATATTGTTATTTCTTGAAATTCGATATAATAGCCACAAATTCAAATGTTCAGTTAAAACAGGGAACATTGCACCAATAAAACAAAATAAAATGTAGTATAATCTGTGAAAACCCTTCCATCTCTTTTTAAGAAATATAAACAAAATGTTTCCTATTATAATTTTTGCTTCCTACTCCAGGAGAAGAACTTATACATAATCACTTCAAGGCATATCTATGAGATTCAGATGAATCAACGTCCCAAAAAACTTAGGGCATATCGACCAATTTTCAAGGCTTTCTATTTACATCACAAGATAATAGATGTGTGACTTTTACACTTCTTTTAGAAGCGTTATGATCAATTTCAAGAATAAGAGTATACGAGAATTACAAATATACAAGGCAAACAGAACCAACCAACCAATGCAACCCCCACCCTCTACCCCCCACCCCCCAAAAAAAGGAGAAAAGGAATCACATGCATAACCTTCGTAAATTTGTAAAGACTGCAGTATAACAAATACATCCATATTAAGGCTAAATCCTCATGCACTAGGACATGGATAAAATCATTAAGAACTTCCGGTCACATGTACATACCCATAATATCTCATAGTTTTCTTGATAGATTTACAGGGGAGATAATTGAACTTCATTTGTAGTCTGGTCCCCTTAACAGCTTTTGCACGATAGGTAGTGATGAACTATTTGTGCAGTCAGAGAAAACCACTGATCGAAGATTTCCAGAGATGAATTGCCTTATGGATTTTACTGCATTGAAGTAAGGGCCTCTAAAAGGGACTTCTAGTCCATCAATAACCTATAATTAAAAAAAAATCAAAAATAGTAACAAACATAAGGATGTCAATTTTTGCATAAAACCTTTGAAATAAAAACATGAAACTAAAGGATATTTCCATCAGAATTTAAGTGCAAATTTTGATGGAGAGTTAAAGAACTAAATGTGGAATAGTCTTCAGGCAAATGAATTAAGGTTCTCAGCAAAGCAAACTTAGTTCACAAAGCAGTAAACAGTAAACTTAGTTAAATATTTATGTGTCGTGCAATTTACGAACTATGTGTAAAGAGAGATTAAAAAAGTGGCCAATACTGATTTTACATAATTCAAAAACAGCAGCCTAAAGTGAATATAGCACTCCAAATCTCAGTGATAAATAGCTCAAAAAAGGAAGGAACATCCTTAGTGATTTGCATTTCAAACAATCCCATGACAGCAAAGTTTATCTAATGCCCAATATTAACTAAATTAATAGGAGATGTCTTCAGATGGATACATGGACTCCCATATTTTTCAAACCAGTAAACTTTTTGAATGAACAAATATTTTTTAAAAATAATCAGAGAACCCAAATTTAAAATTACCAGCAAGGAAACTCCAGATATGTCAACAGCCTCCAAGGAAAGAAGCTCCAAAAGTCTCTCAGGAGTGGAGACGAGAAACTGTGGTTCACAACTCTTTAATCTATCAGATGTAATGAAATACAATTAGTCAAGTCCACTCTAATTTGCTATCAGATAAAACAGTGGCAACTTGAAAACAACTTCAGAGTTAAGCAAATTTTTTTGACATCAAACAAATCCAAAGTTGGAAGCCAGAAAAAGGAAGACATAGAGCAACAGATTACAATTCAATGAGCCAACATGTTATGACTTCTACAGCATCTCCAGTCTCCACTAGGTGGAGAGTTTCAATACAACATAGATCTGTCAAGTGGCTCAGAGCAAGTATAATGCCTCTGCGGAAAGCATGAACTTAAAAACTCACTACTAAAAGATGTCAAAATTGTGATGTTAATAGTTTTGTTAAAAATAAAATATTGGTCAGGAAACTAACCCATTTATTTGATGGTCTATGGAGGCACCCGAATGCAAACTCACTGTGTGCATCCCTAGTGATTTCAAAGGCTTGCAGACTTCACGCACCTAGAAATGATGTATCAGAGCATTATTAAATCAACGAACTGTTAACAATTACTCAGAAGAACTTCTCCATGCAAGGCATATCACAGAACTGATAAACTGAGTACTTCATGGCAATTTAAGGGTACACGTGCTAAGTGGGACATTAAAATATTTGAAAAAGACAAAGAATTTAATTTTTGTATTATTCCATATCAGTTTAGCTGAAAATATTTAGTAGACAGGAACGTAACATATCCAAAGACTGTAATTATAAAATTATAAATGTGTGGTGATAATATTAGACAATTCATGCAAATAAAAGAAGAAAACATAACACCCTGAATCCAGCTGCAATGAAATCTTAAAGTAAGAGCAAATAGTTCAGGTTCAGCTAAATGAATCATTGGATAAAATTGGCACAAACCTTTGAAGCTTTTTCTTGAGATGGCACCAAATATAAAAGGAAAGGACCCATATATGATATGTCCTCTTTCTCCTTCATTGAAACAGACTCGGCAGCAGTTGATGCAATCCAAGCAATTTGCTCCAGTTCAGAATCAGCCCCGTTGGTCTCCAGTACATCTTTACCAGTGCAATAACAATTATAAAATTCAAGGCCCCATGTATTAGAAATTAGAGGTTCGGCCCCTTCACTACTTATAGCTACACCATTCTGGATAAAATTCATGCACATAACCAAAAACTTTGATGGGCACTCTACGTTCGTTTCAAGACTGAGTTCTTTCCAAGAATCTTTTGACCCATCTGACTTGATGATATGACGTGTTGGTTTCCCTAGATTAGATGCAATCTCTGGCCCCATAAAACTAACAGATGAAACCAATGTTGACTTTCCATTCCGCTCCATAGGCTTTTTATTTGGTTTGGAATTTTTCTTCCTTTTTTTCATGGGCTCGACTTTCCCCTGTGTTTCGTTGAAGGGATCCTCAGGAGTTGGAAGGCTGAAGCACATGCCCTGCAAACCAACCATCAAGAAACGTTCTTTCAGCTTCGATGCACAATTAACTATAACACATTAGCTCAAAACATATCACATCCGAATGATTGGCTAGGCTAGGCTAGGCTAGGCCATAACTTAAATTAACTATAAACTATACTTTGCAGCACTCAACCACCCATTAATCAAGCAACCTTCGTGCTTAAAATTAGTGTCCAGCAACAAAAAAGAAAGCATAACGCTTAAAGATACCTCCACCCTAAACAAAGAGTTTCTGATTAACACTTTCAATACATGAAAGCATAAACATACTCTTGGTAAAGATATGCAATGAGCATTCGGTGAATGAAATTACAATGAAACAAGGTTAAGAGAAAGGAAATTTGTTCCTATATCCTTGAAAACTCTAACAGTACCTGGCACATGCGGCGTTTGCCGGTAAGGCGGCGCTTCTTGGCGGCGATAATGGCGGCGACGCGGCTAGAGACTTTGGAAGAAGAATCCTTTTTCTCTTCTGCCTTTCTTCTGCTCCTTTTGTTCTTCCGCCTATTTATCGAATCATCGCTTTTTCCCATTTCTTACACTATAGGAGCTTAATGAAATCAGGACGAAATTGGCAACTGGTTTCTTGAATTCTGATGTGTGTGCGCTCATACGCTTTCAGTGCGTGTTTTTTGTTTAGGGGTTTGTGGATATGCAAGGTATTAAGCCTAAGGTTGATGGTTATTTTTGTCATTTGCAGTTATATGGATTTGGTTGGATTGGGCCAACTGGAGGTAAGTTGGGCCTTTAGAAATTTTGCCTCTTGCGGTAAGGCCATGGTTACTTGCACTACCCTTTACACTATCCTCGACTAATTTTCGAAAAAGATTTCCGATTTTTTATTTCAAGTTCACTATGTTCGAATTTTTTTATCGAAAAAATGAAAAAAAAAAATCGAATACCAAATAGTGTATTTATCTAGGTAGTATATTTAACAAAGAGGATAACGCAAATAACATGTGCCTTGCCGTACTATTAAGTTCTCCCTCCAATTGGATTAATATGATTATTGAAATTTACATGTGTAGTGAATAGAATTCAGTACTCGTTGGATGATTCATTATTTTTTTTTTCCTAAAATGCCCTAAATACTCACTCTTCTCATCTTTCAATTTTTTTTTATTTTTTAATACATTACCTCCCTTGACCATAATTTTTGGAAATTTTTTCCGAACATGAACACAATTTTTTAGAAAAAATATTCGAACAACATCCATCACAATTTTCGAAATAAAAGTCTAAACAAACAAACAACAATAATATTATCATACTCATACAATTTTATAAACTCAGGGGGTGTTTGCTTATGACTGGACACATTCAAATGTGGGATTAACTTCCCCCCATCCCATTCACTTTTTGGATTTGCACATCTCATCCTCCATCCTAATACCCATTCACTACTACAAATTCGAACTTAGATAGCTGTACTTGGATAGCTATTATAAAAACCCTCTCCAAGAACCCACTTGGAGAGCGGTTATGTAAAGTAATTTATTAAAAAAAAAAATTGTAAGACAGCGGTTAAAACCCGCTATGTAAGCTCTCATTTGCAAGATAGCGGTTCAAAACCGCTATCCAAGTTCAAACTTGTATAGCGGTTCAGAACCGCTATCCAAGTGACACTAGGATAGCGGTTAAGAACCGCTCTCTAAGTTCCAGACTTGCATAGCGGTTTAGAACCGCTCTCTAATAGTTTGACCCAATTTAAAATCTTCAAATCCCTAATTTAGTCAGCGAACGCACACAGTCTCCTTCCTCCTCCCACCCGCGACTCGCGCCACCAGTCCGTCGCCGTAACTCCAGCCTCGCGCCGCCCTCGTAGCCCAGCCCTCCCCTGCGGCGCACCCTGCCCGTCGCGCCTCAGTCCACGCGCACCTACGTTGCCCCAGCTGCCGCTTCTCCGCCGCCGCCGCCGTAGCCCGCCGCCTCTCCGCCGCCGCCAGGTAATTACTCCAATTTCTCTGTATATATATATATATATGCCTAATTTATTTATATATATACTAGTTAATTAGTGTTAATTTCATGAATATATACTAATTAGTGTTTATTTATATACTAATTTATTTGATGAATATATAATATAATTAGGTATATATAGAAATTGTTAATTTATATACTAATTTATTTGATGAATATATACTAGTTAATTTATTTATATACTAATTTATTTATATACTAGTTAATTAGTTAATTAGTGTTTATTTATATACTAATTTATTTGATGAATATATAATATAATTAGGTATATATAGAAATTATTAATTTATATACTAATTTATTTGATGAATATATACTAGTTAATTTATTTATATACTAGTTAATTAGTTAATTAGTGTTTATTTATATACTAATTTATTTGATGAATATATAATATAATTAGGTATATATAGAAATTGTTAATTTCATGAATATATATATTTAATTGGGTATAGAAACAAACATTTTAGGACGTGTTAGAGCTGTGAGTATTCTTGTTTTTTGAAATTTTGTTCGATTGATTCTAAGTCTTAATTTCGGTAATTAATTTATATATGCATCTCATGTTGTATGATTGTGTGATTGCGTAATTTGATTCACTCTAGTTATGCATGACTAAACGGTAGAAAAGAGATACTAATCACAATATGATTTAAATTGCCTTGTGATAATTACATTAAAGCTAACTTATTATTAGCATTCAACTCATAATAAGATTGTTATCATGTCCTTGTTAGGGTTAGAATTCTTAATTGAAGGCTTTATGATTAATTTTAGATGGAATTGTTAGAATGCATGTTAAAATTTTAGAATGTCTTGGGACTTAGTTAGGCTTTGATCTATAGCATGCCTAGCTAGAGGTAATAAAATTTTACAAAATAGTAGTAGTTGTAAATAGAGTTGGATTGCTAATTATATATAGACTCAACTCGTGTGCTTTTCTATTAATGTATATAGGCATCTCTAGTTTTATATAAATCGAAAGTGGGTTAGAGCAGATAAATTATCAGAGGAGTGTAGGAATGGAGTGGAAGAGTTTTGTAATCATGCAATTAGACACTGTGACTTGAAGCGACTACACTAGCTTCTACTAGTAGCTACCCCGCAAGAGAACGGGTTCACTGTAGTATGGACAAGTATAGGGACCAAGTATTATCGAACCCAAGGGATGGTATATATGCGAATAGATCCCTGAAGATCTACGCGTCGTAGTTAATATGAGTGTGATGTTTTTGGTTTTTTTGAAAGATAGATTAATTAAACTAAAATAGACTAATTAACTAAAGAATGAAAAAGAACGAATTAACTACGGGTTGTTTTCTAATGAGAGATGGTGATGCTCAGGTTAGGAATCCCTACGTATACTAACGGAGCAGGTACATAATCAAAGTAATTGTGACAAACAAGAATTAACCTAAGTAAAAGATCGTAGAATGAAAGCTCAAGATTTCTCACCCTAATACTTTATCCTAGCAATCAACTTCACTAATCCACTAACAAGTTAATAGATAGCGCTTAATTAATGAGACCCTAATTTAACTAAGGTGATGCGGTCGTCCTCCTTCGCTAAACCGGTAGATGAATTAACCTTTACTAAACCTTCTCGTTAAGACTACTAGTTGTTATTGAGTGATGCGGTCGTCCTCTCTCTAACACTTTCGTACTAAATTTAAAGGTAAAGTTCAGATTAATTATAAGAATTCATTAACTAAGAGAATTAAAACTAACGTCACAAGTTACCTTAATTACGTACCCACATCCTACTTCTACGAGTTCATCCTAACCCAAGCATACAAGGGTTTTAGCCGGACATGGTTTTAACATGAATAAACGCAACGGAAGAAACAACGAACAATAACATGATGAATTGAACGAAGAAAATAAGAAACATGAACTAGGGTTTAAAAAGAAAATAAATACGAAGAACTGAAATTGAATTAACTAAAACGAAATTAAAAGCGTTTAAAGTAACGAACTAATGAAAAGAAACTAAGAATTCGTATGCAAAACCTCAACAAAACGTAAAATAAAGCTTGCTCTTCTTCTTCCTCTCCAAAAACTAAGTCTAAAATTGATTTCTAAAGTTGGGGATCCTTCAAAACGTGTTTGGACGAGATATATATAGGCACGGGTCGAAACGGGAGTTAATGGGCCGAAAATACGAATCCGGAGGCAAAAGTATATGGGCGCTCGAGCAAAACGCTCGAGCGGTCCCGCTCGAGCAGTGTAGCTCGAATGATGCATTCGCTCGAGCGGTCGCGCTCGAGCTGCTCGAGCGCTGAAATGACTCTGTATGTTTTGGGCGCTCGAGCGATTCGCTCGAGCGGTGGCGCTCGAGCTGCTCGAGCGCAAGAATTGTTCTGTACGTTTGCGCGCTCGAGTAAGGCGCTCGAGCGGTGGCGCTCGAGTAAGGCGCTCGAGTGATCTCTAATCCTTCCAAATGATACTTTTCCTCGTCCGCACTAATACCAATCGTATTTCTTCAATATCTTCTCATCCGGGCATCCGTTTGAGTCGATTCAAAGTCCTACGAACTCCGTTTTTCGTCCTCTATTCACCTATGAGCATCAAAGAGACAAATTTATCAATGTATAGAAATAACGCTCAATTGACTCTAAATACTCTATAAACTCGACCAAAACTAGGGCGTTTCTAGCTACGAATCATGACAATTTCACGCCTAATCAACCCCCCCAAACTTACCATATTGCTTGTCCCCAAGCAATGAAATAATAAGTCAAGTGAAATTGTTAGGAATGAGTAGGAAAAATCAATCATGCAAGTTAATGAATTCAAGCTTCAAAAGTCAATCACCCGTATACTCACTCAATTCCTTTTATCGTATCATGCAACAATAATGAGAAAAACCAAGATCAAGCATGGATGTGCACTCAACGGTGTGTTTCACTCCCTCACAAGTGTATAACAGTGTTTAAGGGACTCACTCAATCAATCAATCACACATATTGGCAGCCATAGGCTTGTAAGCACTCTCAACTCCGACCATACTCTAGAAATCAATGCCGAATCAAAAAGGACTTTCAAAAGGTTGTAATGTAGGCTCTTTGGACAGGTGGGATAACAATATGGTAAAGTGACTCAAGTGAATGGAGAATAGAAATTCAAAACTTCGGTACTTCGAGATTAAGAACGATCTACTTCAAACATATTCAATCACTACACTTTCGCTTTCAATTCTCTCAACACTTCAATTTTTTTTCTTTCTCACTTTTTCACTTTTTTCAATCACTTCACCTTTTTTCTTTTTCGCACAAACACATGAGCTCATTTTTTTCCTTTGCTCATTCTCAATTTTTTTTTTCTTTTTCCCACATCTCAAAACTTCATCACACCTTCTTCTCATATTCACTCAACAAACAACCTTTTCCTTTTTCAACTCAATTCACTCCCTTCATATTCACACTTTCCTATTCTCCACTCAAATTTGGACAAAAAGGCTTAGGAATTGGAATAGTGTTCATATGTGCTAGCAAATAAAATAGGCTTTAGGCTCAAAGGGGCTAACAAGGGATCAATGTCATTGGTAAGGAAAATTTTGGCTAAGTGACTTATTCAAATAAAAAATGGCCTAAGATCCTATTCGGCATATCAAACTAGACACAATCTAGAAGCAAGAGCACATGCAAGTTCTAGCATCCTCTAAGGTGACGATCCACTCACAAACGAAGAGATTAATTAATGCATCAAAGTCTCATAAGGCTCAAAAGCTCACGGCTTTCACATCCAAGCTAGTCCTAGTGAATTTTCACTCTCATAACACAAGCACTCAAAAGAAAAATTCATAAGCATACAAGTTCTTTCTCAAATCAGCTCAAATTCAAACACTCACACAAGAAAACTCCTAACTCATCCTCACAATTCACCCTACTCATCAAATCATACTCAAAGATAGCAATCAACAAGCATAAGGTGATTGATAGGCATAAAATGTTAAGTAACAAAACAAATTAATAATAACCCAATGAGCATCTCAAGACACCAAATAACTAACTCAACTCAAAGATAAGGGGTGCTCCGGTGCAATGTAACAAGAAAACATATAAAAAATACTCCACCCCCCCAAACTTCGACCTTGCTAGAGGTCTAAGTTTGGGGTTGTGGGTTACCTCAACCGAACAATTCAGTTTCTCTCAATAGCTTTGCACACTCCCTTGCTTGAATTGGTTCCTCCAATCTGAATAACTCCATGATACCTTTACTCCTTTAGAGACAAGCCTACAAAATAAAACTCTCAAGTACGAGGTTAAACATACGACTCAAAATACTCCCTAATAATATAAAAAGACACTAAAAATAAATGAAAGCAAATAAAAATGGGTTGCCTCCCATTCAGCGCTATTTTTAAGGTCCTCTTGCCGGACCAAGCTCAAAGGAGCTTATGGGACATCATACTCAAATTTACCTCCCTTACTCTCATAAGAGTGGTGTTTGAACTCCTTTCCTTGATGCCCCACCATCATGAGTACCTTTGCTTTCTTCCCATCCCCAAGTGTTATGGGTCTCAACTCCTTCTTGCCTCTATCTGGAGGAGTCTTACTCAACAACTTCTTGAATTTGGACTTCTTCTTCTTAACTCCTCCTTTCCCTTCTAACTGGACCACGTCCACTTTCTTCACCTCTTCATCCTTCAACTTCTTCACTTTATCCCTATCAAAATAATCAAGATCATAACGCTCATGGGTTAAATTATCAATTGAAGGACTAGCAAAATCATGAATATGAGAAGGATTAGGGAGAGAATGCGTGTCTTCAACACGAGGATCAATTGCATCCATGCAATACAAGCTCTCATCCTCCCTAGGGTGTTTCATGGCTTCATATAGGGAGATCTTCACTTCTTGATCGTCAACCTTCAATGTAATCTTCCCATTTGCCACGTCTAGCACCATCCCCGCCGTAGCTAAGAACGGTCTTCCCAAGATCAGGGGCACGTGCTCATCTTCCTCCATCTCTAGCACTACAAAGTCGGCTGGAAAGATGTGATCTCCAACTCTCACTAGGACGTCTTCAACAACACCTTGAGGTCGAGTAATAGACCGATCGGCAAGTTGAAGCGTCATCATTGTGGGTTGAAGTTCACCACCTTCCAACTTCTTGAAAAGCGACAAGGGCATGAGATTGATGCTTGCTCCAAGGTCGCACAACGCTCCCTTCTTGATCCCGTTCCCAATATCACATAAGATCGTGAAGCTCCCGGGATCCTTCAGCTTTGGTGGGAGCGCCTTGTGCACTAA
Organism: Ballota nigra; assembly: GCA_947034835.1. NCBI lineage: Eukaryota > Viridiplantae > Streptophyta > Magnoliopsida > Lamiales > Lamiaceae > Ballota > Ballota nigra. The sequence goes on from OX344725.1 coordinate 60,467,676, forward strand.
CGCACTCACCTCGTGGTTCAGCTGCACCAACTTCGGCTCATCCACTCGCCGTCTTTTTGCAATCAAGTCCTTCAGAAACTTCGCATAATGCGGCATCTGTTCCAAAGCATCATAAAAAGGAATATTAATATGCAATTGTTTAAAAACATCAAGGAACTTAGCGAATTTCTCATCAAGCTTTTTTTTCATGAAGCGTTGTGGATACGGGAGGGGTATCACAGATTTGGGTACCCCCCACTCATCTCTTTCTGTTTCTTTCACTTTCTCCCTTGCTTCCTTTGCCTTTTTCCACTTAGGAATTCTCTCACTCTTCTCAATTCCTTCACTTTCAATCCCCTTCTCATCTTCATCTCCTTTAGGCTCAATCTCTTCTTCGGGCGTCTCAGAATCAGCAGGCATCTGAGGACCTTCGTAGTTGGTTCCACTTCTTAGCTGGATCGCCTTGCACTGCTCTTTCGGGTTCCCCTCCGGCATTCTATTCACTGATTTTGCAATTTGGCTCATCTGGAGCTCTAAAGAGGTGAACCTTCGATTGTTCTCTTGTTGAGTTCTAGTCCACTCAACGTTCATCTTCTGGAGCTCTTGATCACGTTGATCACCCTTCTTGTGCAACTCCTTCACATCGTACTCCAAGGATGACAACCGCTTGCTCCCTTCCTCCACCTTCTGAAGGATCGCTCTCAACATCTCCTCGGTTGATGCACCGCCTTCTCCACCAGGAGGTTTAGACCCCGGATCAACACCTGCAGGAACGGTAACACCAGCTTTTGGGTTAGCATAAGAAAAATTATCATTTTTCCTCCATGTGTTTTGAGGGAGCTGCTGTCCTCCTTGAACTCCTTGTGTGTTCCTCCGTTGATTTTGAAGTGGCTGAGGGCCTGGAGGCACAAATGGTTGGCCATAAGAAGGCCTTCCATACTGATTTCCACCTTGGTAGCCATTCTGATTGTAATAAGGACCTCCCATGTAATTGGCTACCTCTTGCTGTCCACTGGGCTGGTCTACTCTCTCATTCTCCACTGCATGCTCTCCACCCAAACTCTTCCCCAACTCAAGGTTGTTGATCTTTTCCATCATGGCCATCAGTAGCCTTCTCGTTCCTTCTCCCTCTTCCACCTGATGCACTCTTTGCAAATCTGCATCCACTTCCCAAGCACCGGCATTCGTGACGATGTTGTCAACGATCTCTCTACACCTCTCTATGCCTTGGTTGAGGAATGCTCCGCCCGCACAAGCGTCTAAATGGTCTTGCCCCGCCTTGTTGGCACCACTGTAGAAGAACGCCATAATGTCTCCCTCATTGTACCCGTGCTGCGGGCAACGGCGCCATTGACTTGAAGCGACTACACTAGCTTCTACTAGTAGCTACCCCGCAAGAGAACGGGTTCACTGTAGTATGGGCAAGTATAGGGACCAAGTATTATCGAACCCAAGGGATGGTATATATGCGAATAGATCCCTGAAGATCTACGCGTCGTAGTTAATATGAGTGTGATGTTTTTGGTTTTTTTGAAAGATAGATTAATTAAACTAAAATAGACTAATTAACTAAAGAATGAAAAAGAACGAATTAACTACGGGTTGTTTTCTAATGAGAGATGGTGATGCTCAGGTTAGGAATCCCTACGTATACTAACGGAGCAGGTACATAATCAAAGTAATTGTGACAAACAAGAATTAACCTAAGTAAAAGATCGTAGAATGAAAGCTCAAGATTTCTCACCCTAATACTTTATCCTAGCAATCAACTTCACTAATCCACTAACAAGTTAATAAATAGCGCTTAATTAATGAGACCCTAATTTAACTAAGGTGATGCGGTCGTCCTCCTTCGCTAAACCGGTAGATGAATTAACCTTTACTAAACCTTCTCGTTAAGACTACTAGTTGTTATTGAGTGATGCGGTCGTCCTCTCTCTAACACTTTCGTACTAAATTTAAAGGTAAAGTTCAGATTAATTATAAGAATTCATTAACTAAGAGAATTAAAACTAACGTCACAAGTTACCTTAATTACGTACCCACATCCTACTTCTACGAGTTCATCCTAACCCAAGCATACAAGGGTTTTAGCCGGACATGGTTTTAACATGAATAAACGCAACGGAAGAAACAACGAACAATAACATGATGAATTGAACGAAGAAAATAAGAAACATGAACTAGGGTTTAAAAAGAAAATAAATACGAAGAACTGAAATTGAATTAACTAAAACGAAATTAAAAGCGTTTAAAGTAACGAACTAATGAAAAGAAACTAAGAATTCGTATGCAAAACCTCAACAAAACGTAAAATAAAGCTTGCTCTTCTTCTTCCTCTCCAAAAACTAAGTCTAAAATTGATTTCTAAAGTTGGGGATCCTTCAAAACGTGTTTGGACGAGATATATATAGGCACGGGTCGAAACGGGAGTTAATGGGCCGAAAATACGAATCCGGAGGCAAAAGTATATGGGCGCTCGAGCAAAACGCTCGAGCGGTCCCGCTCGAGCAGTGTAGCTCGAATGATGCATTCGCTCGAGCGGTCGCGCTCGAGCTGCTCGAGCGCTGAAATGACTCTGTATGTTTTGGGCGCTTGAGCGATTCGCTCGAGCGGTGGCGCTCGAGCTGCTCGAGCGCAAGAATTGTTCTGTACGTTTGCGCGCTCGAGTAAGGCGCTCGAGCGGTGGCGCTCGAGTAAGGCGCTCGAGTGATCTCTAATCCTTCCAAATGATACTTTTCCTCGTCCGCACTAATACCAATCGTATTTCTTCAATATCTTCTCATCCGGGCATCCGTTTGAGTCGATTCAAAGTCCTACGAACTCCGTTTTTCGTCCTCTATTCACCTATGAGCATCAAAGAGACAAATTTATCAATGTATAGAAATAACGCTCAATTGACTCTAAATACTCTATAAACTCGACCAAAACTAGGGCGTTTCTAGCTACGAATCATGACAATTTCACGCCTAATCACACTGCACCGACCATTGATACATTTTATGTCCGTGTTGGAAATATATGAATGGAAAAACTGTTAGTGGTCGAGAAAGTTTGTTAGACCACTTGATGTGTCACGGTATTGATAAAACATATACCGTTTGAACATTTCATGATGAGAGAAGAGATGGATGTAGCTCAAGCAACATAAGAACTGACTTTAGGTTTGAAGATACAGTGGTTGAGGATAGTATTGGAGATGTACCAAATATTGATACATCAAGTGGGGATGACACAAATTTGCGAGATCACCCTTATATGTCAGAGAAATTAAGGGATGACGTTGGATTACCGGTGTAAGAAGACAACAAAAGTGTTAGCTGTGTTGATATTGTTCAACCTAAAAGCAGCACACCAGTTGACCGATGCGTGCTTCTCAAGCATGCTGGAAGCAGTTAGTGGTCTATTGCCCGATGGAAATGTACTGCCTACGAAAGCATATGAGGCTAAGCAAATGCTTAAGTCCATTGGGTTAACACATCAGAAAATTCATGCTTGCCCGGGTGATTGTATCTTGTTTCGGAAGGAGTATGAAGACCTCGATGAATGTCTCAAGTGTGGGAAGAAGAGATATCTGAAAAATAAATCTCCAGTGAAGGTGATGTGGTACTTCCCGATAATACCAAGATTCAGAAGAATGTATAGTAGCGATGTGGATTCCAGAAATTTGACTTGACATCATGATGATAGGATCAAGGATGGAATGCTAAGACACCCTGCTGATTCACCCCAGTGGAAGACATTCGATGCCAGACATCCAGAATTTGGGAACGAACCACGACATTTGCATCTTGTACTCTCAACTGACGGAATGAATCTGTTTGGTATGCAAAGTACCAACTACAGTACTTGGCCAGTGATTCTGATGGTTTATAATCTTTCACAAGACTTGTGCATGAAGCGCACTTACATGATGTTGTCTATATTAATATCATGATCCAAACAACCTGGTAACGACATAGATGTATATTTGGCTCCTTTGATAGAGGACTTGAAGCTCCCGTGGGATGAGAGTGTCGATGTGTATGATGCTTATAGAAAGAAGAATTTCAAGTTGAAGGCCATGTTGTTTGGAACTATCAATGATTTCCCCGCCTATGGTAATGTATCTGGATATAGTGTGAAGGGAGCTGATGCATGTCCTTGGTGTACCACAAACACAGATCACATTCGTTTATGTCATTGTAGGAAGACTGTTTATATTGGGTATAGAAGGTGGTTGGAACCAACACATGAGTATAGAAGAATGGCTGATGCATTCGATGGCACAATCGAGAAACGTGGACCTCCACGTTTATTGTCAGGTACAGATGTATTGAACGAGATGAAGAATGTCAACACATAATACGGAAAACACTTTGCAAATAGTCTCCCAACTAGAGGCTGGAATAAGGAATCAATTTTCTTTCAATTGCCCTATTGGAAAGAGTTGTATGTTAGACACTTCATTGATCTAATGCACGTTGAGAAGAATGTTTGTGCTAGTTTGCTCAATACTCTGCTAGCTGATAGCAAGTCCAAGGATGGCTACAATGCAAGAATGAATATGGTTGTTATGGGTATAAGAGCAGAATTGGCACCTGTATGTGAAGAATATAAACCGCCGAAATTACCTCCTGATGCACACACCTTGTCCAAGAGTGAGAGAAAAGTGTTTCTTCAAACACCAAATGATGTGAAAGTACCAGATGGTTATTCGTCCAACATACAGAGACTTGTTTCAGATGATGGTGTGAAATTGACGAATCTGAAATCGCATGACTATCATGTCATTATGGAGAATTTCTTGCCCATTGCAATACGTTCTATCTTGCCTGAAAATGTGCGCATAACCATAACAAAGCTTTGTTGGTTCTTCAAGGCAATGAGAGCAAGGTCATTGGTCCTAAAAAATTGCTTGGTTTTCAGAGACAGATTGTGGGGACATTATGTGAGCTTGAAATGTATTTCCCTCCATCATTTTTTGATATAATGGTTCACCTAACCGTTCATTTGGTACACGAGACAAGAATGTGTGGTCCTGCTCGTATGCGATGGATGTATGGTGTAGAGAGATATATAAAAGTGCTGAAAGGGTATGTGATGAATATGTTCAGGCCGGAGGGATGCATTGCAGAACGCTATTTAGTAGAAAAGCAGTTGAGTACTGGTCTGAATTTATTCCAAATGTTGATGCAATTGGACTTCCAAGTACCCAATACACTAATAGGATGGATGGTGAAGACATTACCGGTGGTCAACCTGTATGTGTTAGTATGGAGGAGCTAACACGGATGCACTTGTGCATACTTCACAACACGGTCGATGTGCTTCCTTTTATTGACCTGCACATGCAAGCACTGTCTGAGTCCTTTCCCACCAGAGATAGATCATGGATTGAAGTTAAGCATAATCGCACGTTTGTTGACTGGTTCAATTGTTATGTTGCAAATATGTTGTCACAGAATAAAGAATCAGTGAAAGAAAGAGTTAAGTGGCTATCCAGATTGCCTGATAGGCATGCGTATTCATACAAGTGTTATCTTATCAACGGATACACTTTTTATACCAGGGATCATGATGACGCAAGTACAATGCAGAATAGTGGGGTGTCTATTACTGCAACTGCTTGGAATGAGTCGATTACCACATACTTTGGACAGATTGTCAATATTTGGGAACTCGACTATGTTGGTCACCGTGAACCAATCTTCGATTGTAGTTGGGTGAGGATCCCAAATGGGGTCCAAGTTGAATGTTCTGGGTTTGTACGCGTCGATTTGAAGAATGTGGGATATAGAGATGACTCTTACATAATGGTCAGTCAAGCTCAACAAATTTTCTATGTCCCCGACCCAGTGAACAAGAAATGGTCAATTGTGCTTCTGTCAAATAAATTTAACCATAGTTACCAGATCAACGACCAAGTCGATGAAGATGTTGACATGATTGATGATCCTTTTAAGAACTTCACACATTTTGTACCCTCTTTCGATGATCTTGCAAATCCACGCCCATACCAGAGAAGTCTTAGAAACGAGGATGAATATAACAATCCAGATCTCGTTAACATTCATGGTTATGAACAAGAAAAGTCAACCAAAAAACGAAAAAGAAAAACCAGTGCTAAAAAGAAATGTACGACTTTATTAAATGTTATTTTTTCTGCTTTATTAAATATTGTTTCTGTTTATTTATTTAATATTTTTTATTATGTTACACAGGATCATGGATCAACCGTCCTATGATGGAGATTATGGGGGTTATTTCCCCTATGATAGAGATGATACTGATGATGGAGATGATAGAGATGATAGAGATGAGGGAGATCATGATGACTTGGGACAGGATAACATTGATGCTCACACCTCTTGTAGCTCTGGAGAGAAGCGCATGAGGGGTATAGGTCACGATGACTTCATTGAAGAAAGACTGTAGCAAACGAAAATTACTGAAGGTAATTAATTTTATTACATCTGAACAGTTTAATTTTTATTATATTAATTAATTGTTTATTGACCTAACGATATCATTGAATTGCAGTTATCATTCAATGAGTATGGGCAGCCGATTGGACCTGAGAGTGCGAAGTTGGCGCACTACATTGGGTCTGCAGTCAGGAGAGTGGTCCCTATCGTGCTGCCATGCAGTGACTGGCGTAAGCCTAAAATGATTCCTTACAAGGAAGCGTTATGGGATGAGCTCGTGGTATGTAAATTAATTATATGCATATTTTCATTGTTGCATGACTTATTTTTATGTATAAGCTTGTGAAATTACTAAATATTCATAAAATATTTTATGTGTGTATGCAGCAAACATTCTCCGGCCTTGATCACACAAAGAAGCATCAAATACTTATGCAAGCTGGGAATGCGGCCAAAAAATTTCGATCTTTTATGAGGAGAAGTTCACGAGACCCGAAGACTGGTCAGTACTCGCCAAAGCCGCCTAAGGACTATGAGGAATCCCCTATGGTGGCCCCATATTGGCAGGAATTCGTGCGTAGATCTATGCTTGATGATTTCAAGGTAACCTTGATAAATGTCATTTCATCTATTCCTATTAATGCATAAATTTTTAAGTGTTTATTGTATTTATATTACACTGTAGGAAAAAAGTAATAGAAATAGTGTACAAGCTAAGAATATGGAGGCGCGATATCGTGGATCTTCCAAAGGTTATGCGCGTATTAGGAAAGATTTGGTGAGATAAAAATACTAACTTTTAATTTTTTTTATGATCATTCACTCCTAATATATATTCACTTTTAATAATTTGGGGACATATTTATCATTATCGTAGAAAGAAGAAAAAAGAAAAGATGGAGAGAGTGCGTATGTTGTTACCCGTTACGAGTTATTTCAAACTACAAGAAATACTCGAGATGGAAATTTTCCCGATAACAGATCTCAGCGTATCTCTGAAGAAGCAGTAATTTATCCATTATTTTATCTTTTACATTAAAAACAATTACTTCATTTGAGATGATTTAATAATATTTTTTTGTTATTCAGGAGCGCATATCTCAGAGCATGACGCCCGACGACATCCGCACTGTGGGGACTGATGATCTGTTTGCACGGGCAATAGATCGTCTGGAGCATCCCGGATGCTTACGAGCTTTTGGATATAGCGTCACGAAGAAAATATTAGAGATGACACCTGGTATTGCGGCTATGAATATGGTGGAAAAACTTTCTGTGCAGGTTGCCGAAATGGCTAAACAGATGGAGATCATGAATCAAAGACAATTGAGACAAGGGATGTCGTCGAGTGGTGCTAGTTGTGAAAACAGTTTTCCGCTGATTCTAGAAACGAATTCGACGATCCACTTCAAAACGTCTCCCAGGTATCAAATGTATCTCGTATTTATTTTAATTAAAGGCTAGTATAATTTTCTAAACTTAATATCTTCTTCGAACAGCCAGTGGAATGTTTCCTTTATGTGGAGCATCCTCTTCGATTGGTGGCAACTGGAATATTGCACGACAATTCTAGTGGAATCATTCACGGTCGTCCCCACACTTCTGGTTTTGTGAGAGTCACACTTATTGTACCTGAAATCGGAGAAGAGAATTCACCAGTGCCAAGACCAGAAGATGATGCCACCACAGTCGGAACAGCGGTCGGACACTTTCTCGAATGGTCGAGGAACTTGGTCTCTCTCACCAAGAAGGTAAAATTCATGGTATTAAAGTTTAATATTTTATTTATTCTAAATTATATTAAAAATTGATTGTAGATACTGCCGACTCCACAAAAGGCTCCACAAAGATCAAGTGGTATTGAGAGGGAGAGACCGAGGGAACCCACTGTTGGTGTTCGCAGACGACGATTAGGTTATCCAGTGCACGGTGACTTACCCTATGACGTCACTACAATGTCAACGGCGCACTTGATGGTTTCGTCCCCCACCTACGATCCAGTTGTGGTTCCCATTACTTTTTACTTTCACCAGGTTGGTTATGAAGAGTTCATCCTACCGGATTATGTGAATGAAGTAATGCACGACAAGTAGTTGAGTGCAACTACCATGACTCTTTACCTCAGGTATGTGTTAACTAATTTTCAATATTTACTTCATATATAGTTTAATTTTCTTATTAAATATTAATTAGCGTATGTTTGTTTAAGATATTTGGGTGAGGTATATTTCACCCTAGATATCGGGGCAAGTGCAAAGTATTCATTCGTCTATCCACAAGTGTGTTGCATGTTTGGTAAGAGGACACCGTTAATGGGGGATATTGTTAACCATATGTTGAAATATACTGGAAAAAATCATCTCATCTTCTGGCCGACAAACGTGGGGTGAGTACAATTAATATTTCATAATTTTTTATTTATATAAACAAGTGGTTATCTTTTAATATTCTTAATATAATATTGTAGTAAACATTGGGTGCTGGTGGCCATAGACATGAATGAACTTTATGTGTATTATATGGATCCAGCTCAGGGTGGAGTGTATACAAATCGTCCTAATCTCATGACATTTATGGACGGGTAAGTTAGTTTTTAATATTCTCATATTATTATTTGCTTTACTTTTAAAAAGTATGCATATCTAATCTGGGCTTTATTTTTTAAATATTTTTTTATAGTGTAATGAGAATGTTTCGGAGTAGTCTTCCAGGTCAAAGCTCAAAAACCATTAGTAAAGTGTTGTGAAAAAAATATTTCGGTAAACTTACTTTATAAAATTTTCAATTCAATTAAAAATAATCATAGATATAGTACGTGATTATAATTGCTAATCAATAGGTTCCGAGGCAGCAAGATGGCGATCACTGTGGACATTTTGTGTGTTGCTACATTGAAGATATAATCTTGACTTCTCAGACGACTATACCTGATGAAGTAAGTCGATTTATCGATTTATTTAAATTATTATTGATTGATATAACATATTCGTATTAATTAATTAAATTTTAAATGTAATTTGCAGTTTGTGTATAATCCTCGGATCCCTTTTTACAACAAAGCTAGAATTGACAAATGGAAAATGGATTGGATGGGGTGTTTATACAATAGGTTCTTAATGTAATTTTCTTTTTGTAAGACACTATTATATAACTTTTGGCATGTAACTTATATATTAATTTGTGATGATATGATATTATTATGAATTTTTTGGTATAATTAATTATATTTATTTGATATTATGGATTAATATTTGATGGTATGGATAAATATATTTATTTGTATATAAACAAGTTTATTAAAATAAATAGAAAAAATAAAAAAAATTATAAATCAAAGAAAGCGGTTAAGAACCGCTTTCCTAGTGAATTAAATAAAAATAAAAAATGTATTGGCACTTGGATAGCGGTTAAGAACCGCTTTCTAAGTTCGGATCTTGGATAGCGGTTCGAAACCGCTTTCTAAGTAAGGATCTTGGATAGCGGTTCGAAACCGCTTTCTAAGAAATGCACTTGGATAGCGGTTCCAAACCGCTTTCCTAGAAGATAGTGGTTCATAACCGCTATCTAAGAGCTTATTTTGCACAGCGGTTTCCGAACCGCTTTCTTAGCTTAGATAATTGATTCTTAGAAAACGTTTCTAACTGCTTTCTTAGCTCAGAAATAACCGCTTTCTAAGTCCTTTTTTGTACTAGTGATTCATCCCTATTATACATCTACATCATAGAACTATAGCATCACAACGTTTTCATACACCAATTCAGTCTCTCCTACTTTTCTTATTCAAACTCATTATTTCTCCTACTTTTCTTATATCGAATCATTATCTCACTAACTAACAATAATAAAATAATACATCACCGTCACTAAAAAATATTGATTTGACATAAAACTTCATCTACCACCACCACAACCAACACAAGGTAAACACAAATTTATTATTCACAAAATCACATGACTTTCCATATCCATTTTTTCTCCGTCCAGATGTGCTCCATCCACCTCCATCACCCCCCAATGAACAACAATATCCCTGAAAAATATTATAACATCGACAAAAAATGATCCTGTTCAACACATAAAAATATTATTTTCTCATAAATACTAAAACAAGTATTCCACATCAATAATCACATTTAAAAATAGCAACACAACAAGTATTCCACAACTTATATTCAAAAATCAAAATTAGTAACCCGCATTTACATTTGATGGTATCAATTGTTGGGCACGGAGTACATCATCTTCCAGACGAATCGGGTGCAATAAAAGCCCAGTGCGCCAAGTCCGACGGAGGCATTCGACTTGTGGCGCCACAGCTAGATATGTGGTTGAGGGAAATAAAGTACCACCACACACTATAAGTGGCAAATGTTTGATCCTACAATTGGTTTCAAAGCACATGTCACATGTTTGAATCCCAGTGGAAGACATTTGTTGGCTATGAGAGCTGACAAGTGCTGGGGGATTGTTGGGTGCGGAGTGCAGCATCTTCCAACCGAGTCGAACACGATAAAGGTCAAGTGCACCAAGTCCGGTGGAGACGTATGACTTGTGGCGTTGCAACCAAATATTTGGTTAAGGAAAATAAAGTAGCACCTCACTCTCATTACATATTCAAACTTTTAGGCTATGTTCTTATTAGGTTTTAAAAATCTAAATTTGGATTTTGGAATCTAAAACCCATTTTAATTTGAGTTTTAAAATTATGTTTTTAAAATCCTAATCCTACAGCCCTATAAATAACCTATAAAACACTATTTTATTTTTACACAATAATGTTAAAACCTGTCCTACTTAAAACCCAAAAACAACAAATTTTTTTAAAAATTCCATAAATTATAAAAACCACTAATTTTCAAAAATTGATTTTTAAAAACTATTTAAAACCTAAAAAGAACAAGAACATAGCCTTTGTTTAATGAGAAGTTCTTGATCCAACAATTTTTAGTTAGAAGGTAAATAAAATAATTAAAAATATATAATTAAAGCAATATTATATGAATTCTTTTAAGTGTTTACTTGGCCCAATTCTTATCGGACATTATTAATGGACATTATTAATTCCTTCACACATGCATCAATAATTAATACTTAGTAATAAATAATAATTCGTATATTTGTTATGTTATTGTTTTGGGATATTATTAAAACAATTTCCAACGCTAGGGCGGTTGGTCCCACGTCGGATGGGGCCCACTTCCTCACGTGTCACTATCACGTTTTTTCACTAGCACCAAACAGAAATTCGTTTCAAAGCCGACTTTTTTTTTTTTTTTTTTTAATTTAGTTTTCATTTTAATTTTTTGCGCATAATACCCCAATCGTTTTCTCCTTTTTCCTCTTTCTCCGTACGGCAAGAAGTCAGCAAATCCGATTACATTGGTACATGCAAGACAATGGATATTCCGAGAAGTCGCTCCGGGCGAACAACGTCGCTCCGTGATTTGGACTCACGACTTTCCGAGTCGGAGAGGATCGAGGGCACCGGTAGTTGGGATGCCATTGAGTGGACCAAAGTTGATGTGTGTGTGAATTTCAACTAGGGTTTTTAATTTTGTTTTAATGATGTGCTGTATTCTGGTTTCCTTAGTTTTGAGAATTGGAAATTTTAATTTGTTTTTTTTTTCCCCAAATCTCTGCAGCCCATTTCGAGGTCCGTTCCGCTGGTACTACAGCAGTTCTTACTTGATGGGGAGCAAGTCATAGTAGAGGTAACACTGAACTTTGAATTGTTTTTTGTATTGTTATGAAGATTTTCTTGTAATGTCTATAAGAAAGCTGGGTTGTACGGGAATGGGGTCTGGTTTGGATTGCATTTGAACTTTGAATTTGTTTAGGAATTGGTGGCTAGGTATGAAGATATTTCTGTAATGTGTTGTTCAGAATCTTGAGAGTTGTTGGTTGTTACTTGAAATTTCATTTGAATTTGCTATAAGATATCTTGGTTGTATGGGGAATTGGGATGGGGTGTGTGGGTTGGAGAGACTTAGATTACCTTGCATATGAACTTTGAATTTGTTTAGTGCATCGGTGGCTCGGTATGAAGCTTCTATTGTAATGTATAGCGACATGTTTCCGTTTTCAGAATCTCCAAAGTTCTTGACAGTTTCTTGAAATTTTGATGTGAATGTACTATAAGATATCTGGGTTGTATGGGGATGGGTGTGTGGATTGGAGGGATTTAGATTACCTTGCATATGAAACTTTTAAAAAAAAGTGTATTCACTGAAATTTCAATATTGATCTCGGCCTTCTTGAATTACACGACACTTTATACAGTACTAGGAATCCTGTTACTGTCAAGCTGGATATCTTAATTATGCAATTTGAACATTAGTGTAGTAAGTGTAACCTGAGGCCAAAATGTTGTTTGTGAAGGCAAAAGGTTGAAATAGCATGTATCACCTGATGGTGTTATTTGACGTAGATGAACTTTAACAGGCACATGAATTTTAAAAACTTTGTAGTTTTGTCTTTGTTAACATGGATGTTGACTTGTTGAAAATATGAGTCAACCTTAATTTTTTAGCAGATGATGCACACCTAGTATTCTACGAAAGATAGTCATATGCTCATAAAAGGTCTATTGTATCGTTATGTTTATATGACAATGTTACATGGGGTATCTGCATTAATATTAAAGACATCTTCATTTCTAAGAGACTGTAGGCTGGAAGTTTTTGTGTTATTATGCTTGCTACTTTGTGGATTTTTCTTCCATATGAACAAGAATTATTGGTCTGGTTGTATCTCATTATATCCACTTTGCTATCATCAAATATTTCCTTAGGAATCTTGCGTTACATTGATCTTGTGCTAACATTTTTCCAACAGAAAATATCTTGAAGAAAAAAGCAGCTACTGCTATGTTTTATTTCCATGTTAGATCTAGAACATTTTATGTTAACTGATATTCAGGATTCACTTCCAGGGGTACGGTGTTGTTCTTGTGAATACTGATGAGGCAGGAACCTTGTTCGTTACAAACTTTCGACTTCTTTTTTTGGTGAGTTAGGCTTTGTTTGTTTATATGCAGTCTTTTTTTTTAAATGAGATACAGTATTTTGATTCTATCTCCCTGGACTTTATAGAATGATAGAGGATGAAAACCTAATGATAATTGTTGTCTGTAATATTGGAAAAGTTTTCATAGGACTTAAACCTCATTGGTTTTGTTTTTATGAAGCTTTGCACCTTTTGCTCTATGAAAACGAGTTAATGCATCTATTTTACTTATTCTCATCATAACCAAAAGTTATTTTCCTAATTTAAAATCTATATCGAAAGCCCGCTATCATTTTCTTCTCAGACACTTATTAAGCCCATATTTGAATCTGCTCATCTTTTGTGTATATAAAGTTTCATTCCAGAGCTAGCCTCCATATAAATATAACTAATCCAAATATATTTATGGATTTACACGGAAACATTGTTAAACAGTTTTTGATCTTGGAAATATGGAAATGATTTTGAAATTTAAACAATACAGGCCAAGTGGCCTTTCTTTCTCACATTTTCTAAATGAAATCTTACGAGTAAATGTACTATCATAAAGTTAAATTTTATGTAACGACGTATTGCTCATTAATATTTCACCAGTTTATTGTATTATTGTGTGGTTAAAATTTAGGCATTCTGTTTAGATCATTTAGTTGAATAGATTTCGAAAAAAAATATTATTCGTTATGAATTAGCGCACACACACAATTTAGTCACTGCAGTAGTCGGTTTTTCCTCCTGTCCTGTGATTGGAATATTAGGTTGTTAAGGGTATTTTCTCTATAAGCAAAAGAATAGTTCTGCTGTTCCAGTTGCAAAACTAGAAACCCCTACTCCAATTTAGATACTTCAAGGAAAAGTGTCTTGTAGAGAGTGAGCAACACATTTATGTTACAAGATGATATGAATTGGGACAGTTTCTTCGGCAAGTTGATAGCTCTCTTTGTTTCTAATAAATGCATTTTCATTTTCTTGATATGGAAACTTCAGCAAAATTCTTAGGCAGTTTTCAGATCAAAATCCTGTCTTTGTTGTAATTTATTGCGAAACAGAATGTGATTTAATACTTGACAGAATGAGCTTTTCCTTTTCTAGAGCGATGGATCTAGAAGCATTATAGGACTTGGCACTATACCTCTGGCAACAATTGAGAAGTTCAGCAAAACTGTAAGTTGCATGTGTATTATATCTAGAGCTTTGTTCTCCTTTCACAGTCTCATTGTGTGTATGTGTATTCGTCTTTCTCATGAGTTTAATAATTAGCTCTCTGTTTCTTTCGAGAAGCATTTGGAGACATGGGCTGGGGTTTGGGGGGTTGTGAAGTGGTAATTGATGGCAGTTTTGATTTGAGCATGTGGAAATGCCCTTTGCAGCTCAATGCATGTGACTCTTTTTTTTTAATTTTTTTTTGTGTTTCATCATTTGTATAACTAGCTCCTTTCCCCCCCCCCCCCCAAAACCCTAGGGGGGCAAATGTATGGAATTTTTATGCTGTTAAATAATCTAATTCAAGAGAAGTTCTCCTTTATGCCTTTTCCGTTGGCAGTTTACATTTACGGGCATTATTGTTGTTTATATTAAAATCCACAGTTGTATTTGTTCATTAGTCATTCTTGTCAATGGATCTATGGTGGTACCTTAGATGGCCCAGGTTTGGGTGGTTTGCAAAGATGAACAGATTACAAATGTATAGTAATGATGGAAGAACTTGAATCTGATTGTTTTTTCTGGTTGAAGGTTTCAAAGCTTCCATCGGCCCCCAGGCAGGTCGACAAAAACCCATCACAGCGATTGCTTCAGGTCACTGGTATGCTTCACAACTTCCCTGTTCAGAAATTTTTACAATTACACTAGTGATATGAATCTATGTCAAGATCATTAATAAATGTCTTATTTGATTTTTGTTTTTGGTAATTGATCAGTGTGTTGGGATGCGTCTATGTAGTCTTAAATTAGTACCTATAATTACACTGACTTCACAGACCTCTGTTCCGAAGTGTATATGCCTACGAGTCTATCATTGTATTTGTAACGCATAAATATGATGTGTGGTTGATTGCATTTGTTTTGCTTGTTATTATGATCTGCAGGCAAAGATATGAGGATTATTGTCTTTGGTTTTCGGCCTCGG
Organism: Ballota nigra; assembly: GCA_947034835.1. Taxonomy (NCBI): domain Eukaryota; kingdom Viridiplantae; phylum Streptophyta; class Magnoliopsida; order Lamiales; family Lamiaceae; genus Ballota; species Ballota nigra. The sequence continues at coordinate 60,483,192 of OX344725.1, forward strand.
ACAAAACAGGTCAGTCATCCTAGTGTCAGAAACTTTTTTACCTATTCCTGATGATGATTTGTCATAGCTTATGGTATTTCATCATTTTCTAGCCTCTTGGGTTAACCATTTTCACAATGTGAGGATGTATGCAAAGTAGTTCCTAGCCGAGCCAGTTGTCCCATATTTTCGCTGCCTAGCCCCCACCCCGTGGGCCTGGGGCGTTACATTTTCTTATTAAACCTGATTCTAAAATGATGATATTGCAGAGGCGTGCTGTGTTTGATGCACTACTAAGGTGTGCTAGGCCAACTAGGCTTTGGGATCTCTATGCCTTTTCCGTTGGACCTTCAAGATTCAGTAATATGAGCCCTAAGGTGCGGCTACTGAATGAGTACTTCCGGCTTCTTGGATTAGGGTCGAATAATGCTTCCCCTGGAACAATTGAAGATGGCTCATTTACATTGTCTAATGAATGGTGGAGAATAAGCAGCGTGAACTCAAATTATAGCCTGTGCCCAACCTATCCGTTTGCGTTGCTTACTCCGAACTCCATCAGGTAAGCAAATGTGACCGCTTGTGTAATAGTGTTCTCACCGTAAATAAGTACAGGACATTAGGCTAATGCTTTATGTTGGTGCATCATATTTTGCTATACCTCTACTTGCAGTGATGCAGAGATGCAGCAGGCCTCTAGCTTTCGTGCACGGTGTAGATTGCCTGTAATTTCGTGGTGCAATCCAGGTATGTGCTAACTCAGTTTCAAACAACTACTTCTTTCTTGATGTCATGTTTAAGGAAGTCTGCCTGATGGGCTGCAGGAACTGGAGCTGTTCTTGCACGTTCTTCACAACCACTTGTTGGCCTCATGATGAATATGAGAAGGTGAATTTTGAATCATTACAATCATGTTTGGTTAGGATTATGCCATACCAAGCCAGTTAGTGTTTGTATGGAAGGTAGCTCCTTAGGTCTCACTTAATTCATGACTTCTTCTCAGCAATGCTGATGAGAAACTAGTTGCTGCACTCTGGACTCAACTTTCTGGTGTTAAGGAACGCAGGAGGTAACATTTTCTCATATAGTTTAGAATTCCATATTAAGTTAGTCCTCTATTGTTAAACCATTTTTCGTTCTCTGTTGCTTGTACCTTTTCTTGCCCTTATCTTGTTTGTGTTATGTTTATAAGCTACTGCATCACATGAAATTTGTGATATGTTTAAGTTTGAGGTATCTGGAGTTCCGATGTCTATGCTCGAGAAATGATAGTCAACATTTTCTTGTAGGAAGCTATATATCGCTGATGCAAGACCTAGGAAAAACGCTTTAGCAAATGGTGCAATGGGTGGTGGATCTGAGTCCTCTGCCAATTACTCCCAATCTGAGGTCTGTCTAATTTATTTAACAAATTGTTGCACCCTCAGTTTTACTTATATTTCATTGTTTATAGGCATTATGCATCTAAGTCTCTAAAAAAAATTGTTTTAAAAAGCCCCTGAAGTATCAATTTTTATTTAAAAAGGTCCCTATTTTATTTTTATTTTTATTTTTATATACCGTGAAGGCTTCTTTTGTTAAAGTTGTGTCTTTATTAAATTGATACTTTTATTAAACTTGAATTGAGTTACATATTAGCGGAATGTTAAAAGTGAACCTCGTGAAATCATATTTCAATACTTTATGGGCTTTTAAAATAAAAAGTACTGTAAGCACCTTTTAAAATGTATGTGGATAAATTAGGGACCTTTAGATGCATTATGCTTTGTTTTTATAATATTGTCATTTATATTTTCTATTTGAATTATTCAGATTGTCTTCTTTGGGATAGACAATATACATGCTATGCGAGAGAGCCTTCTTCGGTTAAGAGACTACGTTGATACTCATGGTGCCAAATCATCTGATGGCATGTCTTCTTTTTTGGTATGATTTTCGAGTCCTGCAAAAGAATTCTGCTTCTTACATAGCATTAGGTCCATTTTATTCTTTGTTAATCATCAGTGATTATGGACTGACTGCTTCACATTTGGTGGCAAATTCATTTTTTCAATTTACTTTTCATTAATCACTTTTTAAGTAATTTTTCCAATATTATTTCTGGAATCTAATAACATTTTGTACTTTTTACACTCTTAGATTGGTTTTCTTTCACTCCTAAACCCCATCAGCTATAAGCTGGAGCGTGTATATGAGAAGAACAATGGCTGGTTAACTGCATTTATTTGCTAAATGCTGCATGTCATGAGTCGGGTCGTACCTTTCATATTGTTATATCATTTCTGTAGTACTTCAAAGAAGGTAGGGCATATTTAAATTGAGGAAATTATAGTGGCATATAAATGGGATTAGTGAATAGTCTTAACTGTATTATCTGGGCATTCCTGGACACAATCTTTTTAGAGATGTGAGAGCCCCTTACTCTCAGTTAGAGATGAATCTAAGTTTTTATTGATCTAACCATCTTGCAGCTGAAACATTAGTATTTCAGATGCCCTAGACCTTAAAAGTTGCAAGGCATTTCAGCTGTATGCATGCTACTGAATGTTTTATGATACAACAAAAATGAAAATGACTGCCTTTTTGGGAGTTATTTATTTTGTTGATTTATCCAATTAGAGTGTTGATAATTTGCGAATCAATGACCTGGCATATGCTGCATTAAGTAAACAGTTTGACATGGCAGTTGCTTCTCTTTCTCAAATTTGGGTCCTTGTTTATTGGGTCATCTGAATTAGATTGGCTCGGTATAGGACTAGCCACTTTTTCATGAAAGAGAGAAGGTGTGACATGAGCGCCTCGGGAAAGGAATTTACTTTGTTGAGAATTCTTTTCGTGTACCTTATATATGAAATATTATTATTTATATATGGATTGAATCCTGGGAATCAAGTATGGATTGAGCTGTATAGACCGTGTCAGTAGGGACCCTTGCACCTGTCCTTTCTCTTCATCTTCACATTTCTATGTACTATGATATCGATTATTCTAAAATAGAGAATCTCCGTATAAGAACTGAGAAGCATCCGCCAACCAACTTCTCCGATAAGACTGGGTCACAGCTGATTGTTGAACTTGATGTATAAGTTTAATTATGCATTAACTCTGCTAGTACAAAGTCTTAATCCTTCTACATTGGCAGATATTTTTTTTTTTTTTTTTTTTACCGATAAAAAAAAAGAAGATAGGGTTGATGTTTTAACTCAATTTAAGATAGTTTATTCTCTTTTGCTTATTTATCAATTTCATCTCGTTCTGTAATTTTTTCTGTGATCTCTCTATTTCTACGCTGTTAGACCTTACATCTTCATAAACATTCTGTCTTCTGTTGAAGATCTACATCATCTGTAAATGATACTCCCTCCGATTCATTTTTGATTATCCACTTTACCATAAAGAGAAGGTTTTTTTTTTTTTTTGTTTTCCCCTTACCCAAAATAGCAAAAAGCAAACACTACCTTTTTTAACTTACCCCTTAAAAAACATCATTTATTTGCACTTATGCCACTACTTTATCAACTTTATACCCACAAATACCTTCCATAAAGTTGAAAAGACCCTCTTGCCCCTTTTAAGAGTCTACTTTATACCCACAAATAATAATAAACAACTCTTTTATTAAAACCCGTGTCATTTTCTTATGGACAATAAAAAACGAATCGGAGGGAGTACATGCTATTAGAATCAACAGTTCGCATCAACAATTTGACTTGGTCATTCTCTTAACTCCCCCCTAATCCCACATACTGCAAATAGTGCACCATAAAAATAGATCTCCTGACTTATGAACAGTCTTTTGCCCATAGTCATTTTTTCTGCCACAAGGGATTTTAAGGTGCAAGAATCAAAATATGGAATTCTTTTCTTCAGAGGGTGTATATCAATGTTTATAGCCAGAGTTGATAGGGATTATGAGAACTGGATTTTGGTCAACCTTCTGATAATTAGTATAAATAATTAAACATATACTTGTATTCTTGCCTTTTGTTGATAGAGGCATGGTGGTTGGTCTTGGGGAGGTGGCAATCTCAGTAGTATGTCTGCTTCAGTCTCAACTCTTGGGGACAGTGGTTGGTTGATACATGTCCAGAGTGTTTTGGCTGGTTCAGCATGGATAGCTGCTCGTGTTGCAATGGAATCAGCTACGGTGCTTGTTCATTGTAGGTATGATATTTTATGTGCAACTCAAAAATCATTGTGGTTTACGTACAATGCCACAGGTTTCATTACAGTTGACAATTAGTTGGTTTCCCTAATTACCAAGCTTTTGGTGCTGCCTGTACTTATGATCTGATGACATGTTTGGTCCCCACTTCCTTCTGTGTTTGCATAATTTGCTGCAGCAAATGGTTTTATGCTAACATTCCCTAAAGGTTCATTCATTATTAGTCTAAATAAATAACAACCCTATATTATCAATGTTCTTCATATTATATGTTTAAAAATGTGCAGGTTTTCTGTATAAGGTTGCTTTTATGCTTCACAGTTGCATGCATTATATGTGAATGCATAAAATCTATAACATTAGATGACATTTTTATGTGATTTGTCAGATACTCAAAATTTAGTTTCAGTCCTTGATATTGTTGCTAGTAATTGTGAGTTGATTTGTTGAGCCGGACGTTTTTCTTGATTATTTATATTTGGATTGGCATGCTGATTATAGGTTTTTCATCTGATGGTGGGACCTTATAATGTTCTGCATGTGATATTGTAGTGCATATGAAATAGCGTCATACCTGTCCACTTTAAACTGCTTCGAATCTAGGGTATGCTTGGCACTCTCTTATAAATTTTAGTCATTTGCTGCCTATATTATCTTGTATGCTTTATTTTAATGCATTGCAACCTTCTGCGGTTTTGAATGGAGCATTTGTTCATCTTGTGCCTGTTAAGTCTCAAAACTATTAGCATCTGAGACTGAGTATGACCAGTTGCTCTAATATTTTACGAATGCTTGTAGTGATGGATGGGATAGAACTACTCAGTTGGTTTGCCTTGCAAGTCTGATGCTTGATCCATATTACAGGACAATCAACGGTTTCCAGGTATGGCTGGATCTTTATACAACCACATTTAGCACCTTTATGTAGTTTTATGTCTTGCGGGTTTCCACATGGCTGCTTATGTAAATATCTTCTTTCTTGTACCTGTGATATTTAGAAGCTAACTTATGCTTACATTCTGAGAAAGATCAGCTTGTGTAACAAGGTTCAAATCTTTTCTTCTAATTCAGGCGCTAGTAGAGAAGGATTGGCTTGCATTTGGTCATCCATTTTCAGATCGTCTGGGATTGCCAACCGTATCTGGAAGTGACGGTATTCCTGAATTTACAAGGCAGTCTTCTTGTGGGAGTATTGCTTCGTCTCCAATGCGCCAACCATCCGGCTCATCTCCGTCTCCATCTCCATCTCATGCACAAAATAATTGCTCACCTATCTTTTTACAGGTAAACAGACATACTTGAAATGCCGATATGGTATAAGTGAACAAAAAAGGGCGTATGTTTGGTCCATCTACTTTCAGTTTAGTTTGAATTAGGCCATACTCTCGTTCATAACCATTAGTTCCTTGGTACCAAATCTCAATGGTTATATAACCAAAACTCAATGGTTATATAGGTATCAATGTTTGTTGTAAATTAAAGTACAGACTGGAAAGTATAGTGACCCATCAAAAAGAAGAGCAAAGATCCAATATTTAAAAATTGGAACAACATGATCGAATAAAAATAAATAAAAATCAAGTGTAGGGATACAAGTATGTGTTTTTCCTACTTAAGTACTGCAGTTGAGCATGCACATTCTATGTGTCCTTGGGATAGTGACCACCTGACCATATCTAATGGAGAAACCTGATCACAGTGTAGAGGCATCGTTTTCATCTTCATTTTGACTAGCGTTGACTTCATCCAATGATAATCGGCTCATGCTTTTGGTGTACAGTTGTCTTTATTCATTTTATTGGTTAATAAGCAGTGCTAAAATGAATAGTAACTGTTTCTTCAGATAACATTGAAATAAAGAAGATTCAATCAGATTTTTGAAAGAATATTGCTTTTACCTATAGAAGCTGGTCCATGCAGTCATGCAGATATTTAACCTTTTATATTACCCATTCTTAGCCGAAATCTTCCTTATGGACCTTATCTACCCAGTGTCTGCTTTATAGTAGTTAATTTGCAGTGTTTGATGTATAGTAACTATTGCTTCTGATAACATTGAGAAGCAGATAGTTTATCATTTTGAAAGAATGTTACTTTTACCTATAGAAGCTAGACAAGTGGCACACTTACGGTCATGCAGATATTTTCTTTTTTAACCTTGCCCACTCTAAGATAGTTCCTCTCACATATATACCAAATGAAGCCCTGTGTGAGTAACTATATGGTTTTTATTGTTGAGAATCTTGTACGCTTTTTTTTTTATGTTTTTTGGTCACTGATTCATATTTTTCTTTGTCCAATTTTTTTTTTTTTTTTTTGTGCTACAGTGGGTTGATTGTGTTTCTCAGCTGTTACGAATGTATCCCTTTGCCTTCGAGTTCTCCTCGGTAATGTACCTTCATCTGATGAATCAAGAGAAAGCTAATTTTTTAAAGTTAAGCCACAAGGCGGCTTGATAACTTCTATTTTTCATCACCGCAGGTTTTCTTAGTAGATTTACTAGACTGCGTGCTTTCCTGCCGTTTTGGGAACTTCTTTTGCAACAGGTATTGGTCTTTCCTTGCTAGTTCAGACTTTAAAAGTAATGGAATCATTGTGTTCTCTTGCACATTCTCTATCCTGTATATTTTGTTTGTGTTAAATTATTTATTTAGTCAATATTTTCCCGAATGCAGATGTTGAACATAATTTATGCAACTTAGGAAAGTAAGCAATTCATATGACGTATATAGTGATCAGGCATTGAACTAATATTAACAAACAAGTGCAAAGGGGCCATTAGAAGTAATTATCACATCTTGATTGAGTTCAGGTGGCATCTTTCATTTTATATAGATAACCACATGTCACTTAACCTACTGGCTTCCTCATTTGACAATCTTATTTTCTCCTAAATTTATTTGAAGGTGCATAGATACCAACTTATAGAGAATAATTTAGTAATGAAAGCTGTACTTCAAACTCATTCTGCCTTGTGGTTTAAGCAGTAAATATCCATTGAGGGGGACTAAAAACAATAAATCCTGTTGTTTTCGTTTACACTCAGGTAGTGCTTATGACGTATGGTGAGATCAGTACATCCCATACGAAGTAAGATCACAATCCATTATAATGGGCTTAGGCTGGGGATCATAGTTGTTACACCTGCCTAACTAAAACTCTAGAAGTCTAGGTCTAGTCTTTTGCATCATCAACGAACTGTAGAACATTGAACTGAACTGTAATACTGTATTAGTTTTTTATTATTTTGAATGGCATCTTTAAATGTGTTATGTAATTTTCTCTTTCTAAATCAGTGAGAAAGAGAGGCAGCAAGCTGGTGTTTACGATGCATGTGGGTGCCTGTGGTTATATTTAGCTGATTTGCGGGCTTCAGATGGAAGATCTCATGTCCATTATAACCATTTTTATGATGCATCAAGATTTCAAGGTCCATTACTGCCTCCAGCGGCAGCTTTAGCACCGATGCTTTGGCCTCAGTTCCACCTACGATGGGCCTGTCCATCAGAAGCCCAAGCAGGGGAGATTGAAGCACACTGTCGGAACATGGATAAGAAAATCTCTGAGTTGCAGAAGGTGCATAATGTCTTTTCACTTTTTCAGTGGCACATGCTTTCAAAAAATTTCATCTCCTCCTCCTTAATACTCTTGCCTTCCTCTCTCTCTTTATGTTTGTATGTGTGCTTGTTGGGCGAGAAAAATATCCTTTATTTGCTAAAATCTATACGCTATTGGGATATGATTCACATAGCTCACCCCACATTGTTAGACAAAGGCTTAGTTTGTCATTGGAATGACTTGGAAAAAAAATATGCAGATTTTTTATGTTGCATGAGCATGTGTAAATTGTGGAGGCAAAGTTGGCAGCCTCCATGTTGATAGTTGGTCAGTGACCTGGGTGGAAGGGTCTGGGCAGTTAGTTACCATTTTTTTTCCCTGCACTTAGAACGTAATATAAGGGGGCGCTTGGTTCAAAATTCTTCATTGGTAATGAGAATGACATATAGGGTAATTGTGGTGGTCAATGGGAATAAAAGATGATGAGTTCACTTTCATCATACTTCATACGGGATAACGAGACTCAAAATAAGTTAATCATTACCCCATTTTGATTAATTATCTCCTCTCATAATTATTTCTTCTCAATAATCATCCCATTATTCCTCGACCAACAATCATTTTTTATCTCCACTTATTCCAAAACTAGAGCAAAAATCTTACAACTTAACTATCATTCTCATTGTAGTTACTATTCTACATTCGCCCCAATAAAAATATAGTATGGTCCTATTTGTGATAAATATTACATTGCCATTTGCCACTCTCTGGTGTTACCAGGAAAAGTAGTCATATATTTTACCACTGTTGGCAGGCAAAGGATTTGGCAGAGGCAAAACTAAGAGAAGCAACAGCTTCGTTGGATTCTTTGACAGATGAGTTACGAACCGAAAAGCTCAGCTGCAGCTCAGCTAGGGACTGGGCTCGGAGTGCCAAAAAGGAAACCGCAGCTATAAAGAGAGCAGTACAATCACTTGGTTGCAAGGTTCATTTCTCAGAAGGCGGGGATTGCGTTGTCAGCATAGAAAACAATCCCACAGAAATTCCTCAAAAATCACTGTTTTCAGTTTCTGAAATGCAGTCTAGTCACTACATGCAGCACGATGAGAAATCAGATAACTCCGTACATGTTGCTCGAACGGGAGATGATGATAATGATTCTAGCAATCCTATAAACCGTGTCTGTGAATCTCTATGCCCTTTGCGCACCAGAGATGGAGGGTGTAGATGGCCCGACGCTGGTTGTGCCCAGTTGGGAAGTCAGTTTGTCGGTTTGAAGGCGAATTTTGACGCATTTGACCGTCTTTCTATATACGATAGCTACTTTGAGTCGCAATAGAAGCTTCAGGTTTTGAACTTAGCCTGAGATACTGGATGAAATTTTGCTGGTAATGAAAACGGAAATGCTAAAATGGACCCTTGTTTTTGAGACGGGTCTTCGGGAGTGTATATACGTAGTGAACCGAGTTAGGCGTTGGTCTGCCTAGATTTCAGGCCATCTCTGGAGATGAACAGGCAAGTAAAGTTGGGGCCTTGTAAAGCTGAGTAGCTGCATTTCATTCCTCGGATAGTATGTAGTCTCTGTTGTATAGATTCTTGATTTACTAGTTTTAGCTCTAAATTTTTTGTTTCATGGATGAATAAATCTCTATTGTAATTGTAACTCTTGAATAGCGCAACAATTAATAAATCATGATTCTTGGGGGTTAGTTGTGTTGTTTAGTATATTGATTCATACTAGGAGTCGCTCATTTGTACCATTTTTTTGTCATTAAATCAAATCTTATTCTGCACTGTTACATGGAGTTTGTTAAAGCTCTATGGATTTTAGTGTTTGGGCAGCCCCACATTGAACAGCACAACTGATAATAAACCCTTTATCATCAAAATCATATTTGAACAAAATGATGTTTTTCCTTTTATTTGGGGTTAAAAAAAATACTGGATATAAATTTGAATAGGCAAGAACACTTTTACCACGTTGAATTTAATTCATCTGGCTTGAATTCTTTAATTTTTACTAAATCTTTCATGTTCCGTGCAAATCAGAAGTTAGCATAATGCTCGCAACTTTTTACCCCAACACCTCTAGTCTCTTACGCCAGACATAACAAATGCAAACATGACTAGGAGGAACACATGACATTAAGAACTTGGAAAATTTAAACAAATGTATTACAAATTGTTGACAAAAGAGTTGAAGATTAAACAGACATTATACATGATTATAATCAACCATGAGCTTCCCTTGGGTGGAACAATTACAAGGCTAATCCTGGGTAGGCGGAGGCTCATCGTTCGACTTCTTCTTTCCCTTCCTCTCGTTCCATCTCGCCAACCCCCACCTCAGAACTAAAAATCCCCCAATAGCATAGACCTGCATTTAGCCAAAGAGGAAAGCAGATGAAAATATTAGAAACATATGTTCTACAAGGGAAATAGCAACTTCTTACTTCAAGGCCATTGTTTCGTAGTTTGGGTGACAACTGAGTGACTATCGTCTACCATCGCCATCAAGTCCCTTGCTAAATGGCCCCACCTAGGCCCTACACCCTAGTCTAGCCCCTGCATTTTTACAAACTGGCCGACCCTAATCTACCGCGCCTAGGTGGCACTTAGCACACTCACGACCCACTGAAAAAAGAAACAGAAAAACGCTGGCTATGTGCATTGATAGTCTTTGATTTTCTTTTCCTCTAAAAAATATCAGGGCACTAAGGTTAGCAAACTTCACTAGTAATCCCAAATTAAGCTTCAGAAGAATCACAGATTTGGTTTAAAATTACGAGAGCGCGTTGTCCAACATAAATATCACACCATTGGCAGGCATCTTGCGACATACCACCTCCGGCATTCAATTATGATAACAGGAAAAGAAACAAATTATTGTGTACATAATTTAGACATCAAACTTTATGAACTATGATCCTCCTAAAAGCAATAACTCATCAAGGATCCCCCTCTCTATACTTGGCAATGAAAACCGAACAAAATCCCCCCAACATGTATGTACACTAATTGAGCCACTTTCACCAGTCCATGTAACATTTTGACAAGTTTTTACATAATCCAAAGTAGCAACTTAACTTCTACTCAGAAAACAAGAATTCGAAATCAAGTCTTTATCACCATGTAAGCTATACAGTGATGCAGCTTCAAGATCACACATGGAGATTATTAATTTGATTAACCAAAAGCATAAGCATAAATTCAAATCTCCACCAACACAAACCTACAAACTCATACTCTATCATCCTTTCAAAATAAACACAAGTTACACCCATAATGCACAAGGTACTACAACTACAAAACATACCTGATAGTGATACCTCCACTGAAAATTCTCAAACAAAAGAGACAATTACCTGCCATAGAAGCATCGGATTAGTGCTCTTTTGACCTTCATCAGCCTCGGCTTCAATTTTCACCGGAGCGAAAGTCTGCCTCGGAAACGACACCGTATTCGAAGTATTATTTCCATCTTCCACCACAGATGGATTAACCTTCACGGGCTCTTCCACTTTCGAAATTGAAACGGTTGATTCCGGCGCGGCGCCATTCTTTTCCTGCAGGAAAGGCAGTTTGATTCCAGCAAGCAAGTTCGTAAAGAAGGCTATAATTGGGTTCTTCTCTTCTTCCATTTCCACTCTGTTTTTGTGGGGAGAAAGCTAGGTTGGGCGTTGGTTATGGAGGGGGGAAGGGCGGAAAGTACGATACAATATTGAGTAGGCATGGGGGAAGCTTGTGGAACCAAAATTCATAAATTGCAATTAGGCCCCTGGTTAAAGGGGCAATGACGGGAAACGCTGTGCTGAAGTTTTCATTTTGCGATTTGGTCCTGAGACTATTGCAAAAAGTTGTCGATTTTATTTATTTATTTTTTATATGGATTTATCAACAATCGAACCTATGGCTTGTATCAAATATGAGTTGTAGTCAAATCCTTTTCTGTGTTGATTGATGGACTATGAACGAGTATGGTTCACGTTACTAAAATAAAACAAAAAAATCTTGAAAATCCTTTTTTTTTTATCAAAGATAAAAACTCGAGTGAATTTGATTTACTGATTAAATCATGTTGATCTTATCCAACAATTTTTAAGGTCAATATTTTGTTATGGATGATGGTGAATGGAAAAAAGATGGATTAAGGTAGCCTGACATATGTTTGGTTGTGGAAAATTAATTAGGATTGGACGAACTTTATGTCAAGTTTAAAATGATACTGTATAATTTTTTTATTTTTAGTTAGTGAAATGAAATTAAAAAAATTGGAGAATGAGTAAGTGGAAAAAGAATAAGAGAAAGAATGAGTGAAATTAAATATAAATGTGGAGTATGTATAGAGTGGAACTTATCCATACATGAAATTGGATCCATTTATAAAAATGGATTACACATAGTGCGGCGTGAAGTGTGTTATTATCTAAAAACATATTTGTTGATACTATATGTATGTAGTTTAATTGTTAGGTGATTGATTTACTACCCTTTTTCCCCCTTATACATAACACTTTATTAATTGACTGTTTAAATGTAGAAATAAAATTTAATTAAAAAATATTGTATACTTTTCGGGGAGAAAAAAAATATATTTGTTTCATATAAGTGATATCATTTAAGTATTATAACTAATACATTTGAGTAATATATGACATATTCTTTAATATCATAACTAATACCCTTTGTAACATATTTCACACCCTTCAATTATCACGACCAATAACCTTTTATTATAGATCATAACCTTCAGTTGACTAACACTATTCAATTATTTCGACTAACACATTTAGTAATGTATGTCATTCCCTTCAGTAATCACGGCTAAATATTCACTAGTAATATGATCATACCCTTCAGTTATCACGACTAATACCCTTTAGTAATATAATTCATATTCTTCAGTTATCACGACTAATACCTTTTATTTGTTGGTCATACCCTTCAGTTATCCCGATTAATATTCTTTAGTAATACAAGTCATACACTTAAGTCGACACGACTAATATCATTTATAATGCTGCTCATGTCTTTTACTTAACCTGACTAATATCCTTTAGCAGTTATCAAGTTTAATACCTTTTTGTAATGTAGGTCATACACTTCAGTCATATATCACGACTAATACCCTTTAGTAATATCATACTCTTCAGATATCACGACTAATACTCTTTTGTAATGTGGGTCATACTCTTCAGTTATCACGACTAATACCATTTTGTAATGTGGGTCATACCCTTCAGTTATCACGTCTAATACACTTTTGTAATGTCAGTTATACCCTTCAGTTATCACAACTAATACCCTTTCGTAATGTGAATCATACTCTTCACTTATCACGACTAATGCCCTTTATTGCTAAAAATAATATTCATTTTCATACGTCAAATTATTCACATTTCATACAATTAAAATTTGTGTGAAAATGGTTCATACACGAACCATTGACGGGTATTAGTTATTTTCCCTGAAGAGTATTAGTTGTTTTCATTTAAGAGTATTAGTTATTTTCACTAAAGAGTATTCGTTGTTTAATGAAAACAAACTAATACTCTTCAGTATAAACAACTCATACCCTTTAGTGAAAACAATTAATACTTTTTAGTGAAAACAACTAACACCCTTCAACAATTCATGTATAAACCAATTTCACCATATACATGCTCCTAAAAATTATGATTATGTATAACTAATAATTCTTTGAATCTACAGAATATATAAAAAATGTAGAATAAATATTAATGTATACAGTTAATTAGATTCAAGTAAATTTTAAAAATATTTGGTCCAAAATGTAAATGGGAAAGAAAAGAATGGTAAAAAGAAGTTAAAAAAGAAAAAAAATAAAGGTAAAAGTGTTGATAGGCGAACATAAGTCAATAAATGGCGAACAAGGATTAAAGCTACATCAAGGATTATGAAGAGCCAACCTCAAATCAAGGGTGGTCAACAAAGAAAATCAAGTTGGGGTGCATCTACCAATTTGAGAGGTGTATAAAGTGACGAACAACTCCCCGACGAACAACTAATGGGCGAACAAGTATTTAGACCCGATACCAAGAATGAGCCAACTGTGAAGTCATCAATGACGAACAACTTGGTCAAATTATGATACAACAGCCATGGTGAACAAGTGAACAAAGCCATAAGGCGAACAACTTCCAAAGTACAACCTCAAGAGGCGAACAACTTTAAGTTGGAGAATCAACAAGATCAATCAAGCCGACCTAGGCGAACAACAATGAGTCCGAGATAAGACCAAAGAAGACTTTGTAGCTAAGATTCAGCTTTGATAAGATCAAAGGGACACATGTCAAGCATGCAGGCTAGGGAGACCAAGAGTCTTGGACACCTCATGCTTGTTAGTCTTTATAAATAGTTGTTCTCCAGCTGTGAAATACAAGTTCAAAAAAAAAAAGTTAAAATACAAAAACACTCCCAAAAGCACATACTATAACACCTAAACGTGCACACATACGAAATTAATTCAATTTCGACTTTCGTACATTCAATTTCATAACCCGAACCCCGATTTACCATTTACGGTGGTAACCAATCACACGTATTGATTGGTGACGTAAAAATGGATTAAAACAGCCACTAATCCTTACGATTAGATTCGTTCACCAACAATTTGGCGCTAGAGAGAGGGGTTTGAACCTTCGGTTTAGTGTGATTACTCAAGAACTTCAAGTTGAAAACTTGAAGATTCATAGGAAATCTTAAGAAATATTTGAAGATACAAACAAAAGTGTTCTTGGTGTTCTTCAATTTATAAATTAAGAAATAATTTAAATTGAAATGCCTCAATCTAAAGAGACCCAAGGATCACGTTTGTCAAAAAGAGCATCTCAGACCCGGGCCACGTCGGCCGACCACCAGGACCGTGACCCGAGACATGCGAACAGGTCGCAGCATACAGCCATAACACATAACCTCCCCCCTGAGATGGAGGCTTTGGCGAACAACCCCAACGAGTTAGCCAAAACCATAGCTGCTCTCCAGGCCCTCCAGAGGCAACAAGAGCAGGTTAGGCCAACACAAGCAAGGCCAAGGGACAAGTCCCTAGAGGTTGTTAGACCCAGGACTACTAGGGGCGAACAACGAGAGGTTGATAGTGCCCAAGTCAGACGGAATAAGGGAAAGGCCAAGGTGATCGACCAGAGAGAAGTACAGGCTGAGTCTGGTCGCGGACGAACAACTATGTCTAGCCATGGAACAACGCGTTCCAGTGCTCAGGACAGGCTTAGCCAACCCCAACAGGAAGCTGCTCGCTGGGGAGCAGAAGATGGGCGAGCAACTTTTGAACAGCCTCGCCCATCAGTCCATGAAAGACTCTCCCAGTCAGCCTTTAGGCGCCTAGGGCCAAATGCGGCGAACAACATTAGGAGGCAAGCCCAGGAAGTGCCCACTCCAAGCGAGGGACTGCGACGAGCAGAAAGGTTAATGCCTTTGCTCGCCGAACAACCTCCAAGTCAGGGGGCACCTCTTGATGAATTGTCAAGCCTAAGGAAGGCTGTGGAGAACATGCAGGGGCAACTAGACCAACAGAGGGGGATGGGAACGACTAGCATGCCATCCTCACCTTTGGCAGCTCACATTTTGAAGGCCCCGATACAGAAAAAGATTCAATTTCCGGCAAGCATTCAATATGAAGGCATCGCCGACCCCCGGGTCCACTTAACGAAGTATACGGACTACATGGTCTCCGTGGGGGCCAGCGATGCCACCCAATGCCGGAATTTTCCTTTAACATTGGGCGATCGGGTTCACAAGTGGTTTTCATCAATGCCGCCGGCATCAATCCACTCGTTCGTCCAACTAAGTCGAGAATTTCTTTCTCACTTTTCAACGGCGGGGTCGTATCTTTCCCAAAAACACCGGCTGTCAGATTTGAGGCAAAATGATGATGAAACTGATCGGGCGTTTATGGAAAGATTCAATAAAGTTTTGCTAGAAGGAGAACCGGTGAGCGAAGATACAAAGATCGTCGCTGTGATGGCCGGATTGAAAAAAGGGTCGAAGTTATGGAAGGAGGTACGTCTAAAGTGCCCAAAGACTTATGCCGAGTTCAGAAACCAAGCTGGCATTTTCGTTTCCATGCACGAGGCCCTACAAACAAATTTGGGGGAGAATAAAGCTGATCCTAAGGAGAATAACAAAAAGTCCGTCGGGACAAGCTACAGGGTCCCAAAAAATATGAAAGCATTCACCGAAGGATCGGATTTGAAGGAAAAATTGAACCAAGTATTGACAGTATCAGTTGATACTGTGTATGAGAGCGTAAAGGAGAAAGAGTTGCTTTCCCCACCACGTAAAATCCGTCAGGATACTGGCAAACTCAACCCAAACAAGTATTGTGCCTACCATCAAAGTGTGGGGCATTTTACGAGTGAGTGTAGAGATTTGCTTAAGCAACTATGGCGATTTTATGAGGAGGGAAAGCTCTCCGATTTCGTTAAAAGGCAACCTGGGAAGAGAACCCGGGAGAACAACTCGGAAGATGAAGAGGATGGTCAACCTCAGAGAAACAACAGACCCGGGCGACCAGTTCCCAGTATACCGGCTCAACCTTTAGAAGATCTTTTCATGATGGAACCCGCAGGTCCCGCGGGAGGGTGTTTTGATGGACAACCACCCGACTCTAATCGGAAGAGGAAAGCGGAGCTACGAGCGATTGGCCAAGTGCAAGAAATGGGAGTTAAGCCGTCTATCATGCAAACGGCAGAATTAACTTTCACCGAAAAAGACCTTGAAGGCGTCTTAACTCCGCACAATGATTCACTCGTAATCTGCGCAAAGATTATGGGGACCAGAGTCCACAGACTGTTGGTGGACACCGGAGCCTACACCAACATCTTATTTAAGAAGACCCTCGATAATCTGGGAGATTATTCGGGTTATGTTCGGAATACAACACATAGAATCATAGGCTTCGGGAATGCTGTGACAACACCGTTGGGAATTGTAACATTAGCAGTACAACTTGTAACGGCTAATGAACCCGAAAGAAATATAACAAGAATGGTAGATTTCTTGGTTGTAGACCAGGAGTCGACCTATAACGGGTTTCTTGGCCGACCTTTTCTCAATGAATTTAAAGCTGCATGTTCCACTTACCACTATTGTTTGAAATTTCCAACAGCCAGTGGAGCAGACACAATTAAAGGAGACCAACGGAGAGCACGAGAATGCATTCAACAACTACAAGCAAAATTTGTACAAATATCCATGATGGAAGCAACAAGTTATCCCGTCGACGAACCATCAATACTGAACAATATGATGGACATGGACGACCACAACGATACGGACGAACAACACTTGAACGAGCAAGTGTTGGACGAACAACTCGTTACCACCCGCGAGGAACCTCCATCTGACGAACAACAAAGGGGTAATGACGAACAACCCTCAGTGGGGGACTTGGAGGGCCAAGTACAAACGAACAACAATGGGACGGAGCCAACTGATGATCTAGAACCCCGCCTGGGGGCAAAGCCCATGAACATCGAAAATGATTCCAACCCTGAGGAACCCATGCTTGATCCCCGTTGGAAGGGACAAAAACGATGAGCGACTCCAGTCGAAGAGCTGGAGGCGTTCAAAGTTAATCCCAACAACGAAGATCTTGAATTATTTATAGGATCTGAGCTCCCAGAGCCTTACAAATCCCGAATGAAAGAGTTCCTCACCAAGAATCTAGATGTCTTTGCTTGGTCTCACGTAGATATGGTGGGGATAGACCCGAAACATGCTTGCCACAAGCTGAACATAAATCAAGCAAGAAAGCCCGTCCATCAAAAACAAAGGAAGTACGGCCCGGACAAATATCAAGCGTTGAATGAAGAAGTTAAAAAGCTATTAGACAACAATCTGATCCGTCAAGCACTTTGTCCACAATGGGTAGCAAACCCTGTGCTGGTGAGGAAATCAAACGGAACCTGGAGGCTATGCATAGACTTTACAGATCTGAATGCAGCATGCCCGAAGGACAACTTTCCTCTCCCGCACATCGATCAATTGGTGGACAGCACTGCGGGTCACGAAATGCTAACATTCATGGATGCTTTTGCAGGGTATCATCAAATCCCAATGCATCCTGACGATCAAGAAAGCACAGCTTTTTACACTAACAAAAACTTGCTGTGCTGGAAGAGAATGCCCTTCGGCTTCATCAATGCCGGGGCAACTTATCAAAGGCTGGTGAACAAGATGTTTGACCAACAAATCGGAGACACGGTGGAAGTCTATGTAGACGATATCGTAGTCAAAAGTCCCAAGAAGGAAGACCATCTTCAACATCTGACTCAAGTGTTCGAAATTCTTCGACACTATAACATGAAGTTGAATCCAAAGAAGAGCAGCTTTGGAGTTCACTCAGGGAAATTCTTGGGCCATCTTGTTAGCCAGCGGGGAATTGAGGCCAACCCTTCAAAGGTTAAAGCCATCATGGATATGCAACCACCACGTTCGGTGAAAGAAGTGCAAAGACTCACCGGGTGCCTAGCAGCATTGAACCGGTTCATATCCAGGTCAGGGGACAAGTGCCGTCCATTCTTCGAGGCCGTCAAAAAAGGAAAGTTTGCATGGACTAACAACTGCCAAGCGGCCTTCGATCAACTTAAAGAATACCTGGGAGATGTCAAAATCCTATCAAAACCAATCCCAGGAGAAAAGCTCTTTCTATACTTAGCCGCATCAGAAGTTGCCATCAGCTCTGTTTTGGTGCGCGAAGACGGCAAATTTCACCAACCTATATATTACGTCAGCCAGGCTTTACACGAAGCAGAGATCAAATATGCTCCAACCGAAAAGCTGGCGTATGCTTTGGTTATGAGCGTGAGAAAGTTACGACCATACTTCTTTGACCATCAAGTCGAAGTTCTAACAACTTTCCCGCTCAGGCAAATTCTCCATCGCCCCGACACTGCAGGTCGTCTCTTAAGATGGTCACTGGAGATTAGCCAATTCAGGGTGACCTATGCTCCTCGAACAGCGATCAAAGGGCAAGCATTAGCCGACTTTATAGTCGAACTAACTTTCCCACCAGATCCGACGAGAGGACTTGATCATCCTTGGCATCTCTATGTGGACGGATCATCAACCAATATAGCCTCGGGGGCAGGAGTAGTTTTAATCAGCCCAGATAGACAAGTATTCACCTCGGCAATCAGATTTGGTTTCATGACAACCAACAACGAAGCTGAGTATGAAGCTCTTATTGCTGGTCTCCACCTATCTCTCGCAGTTGGTGTCAGACGCTTGCAAATATTTGGCGATTCACAATTGATCGTGAACCAAGTCCGAGGTGAATACGAGGCAAAAGATGATCACATGATCGAGTATCAACGGATTGTTGCTCACCTAATGTCCATGTTGCAGCAAGTTTTCATACAGCAAATTCCAAGGATGAGCAACACTCAAGCAGATGCGCTTGCTCGACTAGCAACAAGTGAAGGCCCCGTAGAGTTGGCAGATATTATAGTTACAAAGATGAAAGATCCATCAACAGTAAGCTATAATGTCAACCAACTCGACGATCAAACCAGTGAAGAAGACTGGAGAACAAGTATAGTCAAATACTTGAAAAGTGGGGAAAAACCAAACAATCCTTTTGAAGCTGCCAAGCTAGTAAAGCGAGCCGCCAGATATACTCTGGTGGGCGAGCAACTCTTCAAAAGGGGAATATCAGTCCCACTTCTCAAGTGTTTGCCTAGGGGGCAAGGGCAAGCAGTACTCGAAGAAATTCACGCCGGAGTATGTGGAAATCACACTGGGGGGCAAGCCTTGGCGTACAAAACCATCAGGCAAGGGTATTATTGGCCGACATTACGTCAGGATGCGATCAAGAAAGCAAAAACTTGCCATCAGTGTCAGATTTTTGCCCCGAATATTCATACCCGGCCCAGGAGCTCGTGTCAGTTTACAGCCCATGGCCTTTTGCAAAATGGGGGATGGACATCATTGGTCCTTTCCCGGCTGGAGTCGGAAATGTTCGATTTGCCGTTGTGGCAGTCGATTATTACACTAAATGGGCAGAAGCAGAGGCCATGGTGAACATCACGCAGCAGAAGATGATCAACTTTATTTGGAAGAACATTGTCTGTCGTTTCGGAGTTTCACAGGCAATTGTGACAGACAATGGTCCACAGTTTGATGGACAAGAGTTGAGAGAATTCTGTGCGAAGTGGGGGATCAGAAAGCATTACTCCACACCTTATCATCCCCAGTCAAACGGACAAGTTGAAGCTGTGAACAAGATAATCAAGCATACATTAAAAGTAAGACTGGCGGAGAGCAAAAGTGGTTGGTCTATCGAACTCCCGGAAGTCTTGTGGGCATACAGAGTTTCTCCCAGGTCTAGCACCGGAGAAACACCCTTTGCTATGGCTTTCGGAACAGAAGCAGTAATACCTATTGAGTTAAGGACCAGTACGATTAGGACGACCAACTTTGATGAACAAGTAAATAATTCTGCTCTAAGTGCTGAAATGGATTTGCTCGAAGAAAAAAGACTCAATGCTGAGTTAAAAAATGCAACATACAAGCAAAGAGCGGAGCGTTATTATAATTCCCGTGTAAAAGTCCGGGAATTCAAAGTTGGAGATTTGGTTCTAAGAAAACTGCTCGCCCAATCTTCAGGAGTACTGGGACCAGCTTGGGAGGGCCCATATCGTATAACGGAAAAATTCGTAAATAGCGTATACGATCTCGAAGATATGGAAGGCAAGCCGGCCTCATACTCCTGGAATGCCGTACATCTCAAGAAGTACTATCAATAAATGGGCGAACAATTATCTTGGGGGCAGGTATGGCGAATGAAGTGAATCAAGCAAATGGAATGGATCAAGGATCAAAAACTTGCATAATTTTTTGAAAATTTGGTTAAGTATAGATTAAAAATTTGCTCGCCACATTTGTATAGTCTGGTGCTGCGTCTTTTATTTTTCAATAGAGTTGCTCGGCAAAAATCTATAAGCGAGCAAGTTTTTAGTTTATGTTCAAAGTTGTTCGTCATATTGTATATGTTAGTGATGAACAGTCTTATAACACTTGTAATTTGTTCAAAATGTAAATACAGTAGTTGTTCGTCAGCAAAAGAAAAGTCCAAAGCTCGAGGTACCAGTCCATTCAAGGACCAAAGCCATTCAAAGGTTGTTCGTCTTTTAAGATGAGCAGAACCTAAGGCTAAACCCTATTCCATCAAAGGCAAAGTTCAAAAAGCGAACAAAGCCCAATACAATATGTTATAATTGCAAAAGCATTTCATGAAAATGTAAAGGCAATTAACATATAAGAAGATGAGCGAACAAAAGAAAGACATTCATTGAATTAAAGGCTTTAAGCCCAAAAGATAGTACAAGCTGAAAATAGCCATTACAAGTACTACAAAAAAGGAACGAACAACTATTACAAAAGAAAAAGAAAAAACCTAAGTCCTAAGAGCTATTGTTGCTCGGCAGGGGGAGGATCTTGAGCCTGCTCGGCGGGAGGTTCGACAATCATATCTCGAGCCAAGTCTTCGGCAGCCTTATCCTCAGTCTCTTTAGCACTCTGCTCGACAGCGGCGGCCACCTCTTCCTCTTGTTCGCCTTCATCAACTGGAGGAGGAGGATGAGTGATGGATATACTGGGGTCAAGTTTGTCAAGCTTAACCCCTAGTACGGCCAGATCCGCCAACTGAATTTCGATGTTGTTCGGCGGTGGATAATGCTCCATGAATTCATTCAGATCCTTGCTCATTTCTTCAACCAAATCCTTGAAGTCATAGGCATCGGCCGTGCGGATGCTGTCCGCATAGGCGCAGATATATCCAAGGTTGGAAATGGGAGCAGTTCGAGCCTGAACTTCCTCTTCAAGTTGCTCGCATGTGAAG
Source organism: Ballota nigra (assembly GCA_947034835.1). Taxonomy (NCBI): domain Eukaryota; kingdom Viridiplantae; phylum Streptophyta; class Magnoliopsida; order Lamiales; family Lamiaceae; genus Ballota; species Ballota nigra. Next base: position 60,504,770 of record OX344725.1, read on the forward strand.
AGGTTGGCTGCCGCCTCCCGAAGACGAGCAATTTCTGCTTTCAGTTCGGCGTTTTCTTGTTCAGCTGCGGACAACTTTTTCTCCCCCTCGCCGAGCAAGGCCTCCTTATCCTTAAGCAGAGCCTCATTGTCCTTCAGCTCTTTGGACAGGCTTTGAATTTCTTCAAGGCGTTTATGCTCAGCATCAATGTAAACATTGATCTGGTTGTTGAGACGAGCAATCTTAGCTTCATATTGGCCGACCAGGCCATCCTTCTCTTCAGTAAGTTGCCGAGCAGTGCTGGCATAGTGACGAGCAGATTCTTCTTGCTCGGCAACTTGGGCAATTGCCCTTTGGGCAGTGACGAGGCCGTTGGCGACGAGCATCATTGAGAGGTGAAGATTGTCCGCCAACCCCTGTTGAAAAACGGCCTTATCTAGAGGACGCGTCCAAGCTCGGGCGACCAACTCCGTCGCCCTGCGAACATGCTCGCCAGGAATCTCCCTTATGTTAACGGGAGTCTTCGAGCAAGCGTACTGGTGTACAACACTTGCTCGACCGGGATGATCGTCAGCACGATATCTGCGAACAAGAAAGAAAAAGACACTTAGAAAAAAAAATGATGATGATGAATCTTGCTCGACAAAGGCAAGGGTAAACTTACTCTTTGAATTTCCGATCATCCCAACCCAGATGGGTGAGGTCCTCGGGGCCGCGACCAGAGGTGGAATCCTTGCTCGCTTTGCCTGATTTTTCTACAGGCTCAGTAGAGCGGCGAATAGCATCCCCCTCAGGACGAGAATGACTGTGGCCCACTTTCTCCTTCCCCTTGCCACCAATGGGGATGTCTTGGGCCAGCGGAGTCCCATCCGCCTTCTTTAAGCGCTTCCCCGCACGAGGGGGAGAAATTGGAGAAGATGGCTGAGCAGGAGCAGGAGGAGCAGCTGATCGCGGAACTTTGGCTCCCTCAGCCTTATTCGTCATCCCCTGGATCTTAGTAGGCGGATCACCTCTCCTCTTCCGCCCTTTCGGAGGCGCCATCTAAAAAACCCTCTGTTCTAAGAGAGCAAAACTTGGAGGAATGGCAACAGTGACTTGCTCGGCTTAAAAAAAAAAAAAAAAAATTAGACGAGCAAGATTGGGGATGTCAAATGACGAGCAAAGTTCTCATTAAGGAGTTCGAAATTTCCATACCTGGGGGCACCTCAGCTTGAGCTTCCAGGTGATGGGGGTATGTGAGCAGGCGAGCAGCTCTCAGGCACTTTCTATCGCGCAAGTACTCGATAGTCCTCTCCGCTTTGTTGCGAAGGCCGACCAAGCAAGAGGTGAATAGAAACTCTGAGCCGACCTCTTCTTCCTCCGAGTTCCACTTGGGCAAACGAGGGCCTGCGAACAAACAAGAAAAGTTAAATTAGAACAGTACAGCTCGTGGACGAACAAGAAATTAATCTTACGTTTAAATTTCCCGTAAGAGGCTGGGGAATTTATTCGTCCATCACCACCATATGGGCCAGAAGATGCTCGCCAATCACCCCCAATGAAAAAAAAGTGCTGCTTCCAATCGCGGATTTTGTTCGGTACTCCCTCTACCATCTTCAGTCCTGTCCTGGCCTTGAGATAAAAATATCCTTCCTCTCCAGGGGGACATCTCGTGATCGTCATGAGGTAGTTGATCTCATCTGCAGTTATGCGATCAACGTATCCCTCTAGGGCGAACAGACACATCGTCCCCAATAAGTTCATCCATCCGATTGGGGTGATTTGGGTGATGGCAAGGTTGGTCGCCTCCAGGAAGCGAGCAACAATGGGTGGAAGGGGCAATTTCAATCCAGCAATCAGAGTATGAATGTTGATCGCTGTGCATCCAGGAGGTGGGCGATCGACTCTCTCTTTTCTCTTGGGAGCCCACATATGAATATCAAAGGGAATCTTGTAGGTCTCCCGGATCGAATCCAATTCATACTCGCGAACAACGCTTTTAATCTTGCTCGCCTGGTACTCAGTCTTCACCAGATCCAATACTTCTCTCTGTGGGCGAGCAAAGTTGTTCGCATACTCCTCAGCATATGCTCGCCATTCGAAAGGCCGAGCAACTCCGACTGGGATCTCGTTTTCCAACATCTTTGGAGATGGAAAGTCTATCCCTTCTAAAAATTCGCGAGTCAACTCGTCGAATTGGGGATCCTCCGATTCAGCGCTAGACGAGGAGCCCTCGTCAGAGTCCCTGTTCGCAGCAACCACCACTTCCCTCCCAGATGAGCGAGCACCAGAATCCTCCAAAGAACGTACAATCGAGTCCACGTGAGGATCCGACGCCGAGGAAATAACGAAGGGTGGTTGATCGACAGGGGCCGCGGTTGGGAAGAGTGGGTCGAGTGTTTCTTCGGATTTGTTACTCGAATGCGAAGACATAGAAAGAGAAGGGAGAAGAAGAACCAGACGGCGGCGTTTCGTCGGGGAAGACGGCGGAGCAAAGCCACACACGGCGGCGATGGAGATTTTTGAAGAAAAATAAAAGAGATGAAATGAAGAAAAAGAAAAGAAAAGTAACTACCTTGTCTTAAAATTTGAAGTCAGATGCTGAAGGACGGACGCCGGAAAGCTTGAAATCGCCGGAGAAGGAAGAATCGCCGGAGTACTGTAGCAAGAGATGAAAAAGTGGGAAAAATTTGTTTCCCCCTTCTATTTATACCCCAAGCAAAAAACGGGGCACAAAGCGTAATTTCCAATAAAATACGGGCCAAATTGAAAGAAAACGGGGTAATTTCCGAGCAAGTATAAGAATCGAAGGGCCTACATGCAAATATAGGGGCGCGTGGCCTCGGGATTGCTCGCGCGTGGGCGGCGCACAACCATGCCGCCCACGTCATCTTCGTACAACCCCCAGACCTTGGGGAGACGAAACGACAGACCATATGTTGCTCGCCCAAGCCAATGATGTTCGCCCCAACCCTCATCATTTTGATATCCTAACTATAGTTGCTCGCCACAAAGTTGCTCGTCTGGGGCAACATATAGCCATGATAGGGGGCAATTGTTGATAGGCGAACATAAGTCAATAAATGGCGAACAAGGATTAAAGCTACATCAAGGATTATGAAGAGCCAACCTCAAATCAAGGGTGGTCAACAAAGAAAATCAAGTTGGGGTGCATCTACCAATTTGAGAGGTGTATAAAGTGACGAACAACTCCCCGACGAACAACTAATGGGCGAACAGGTATTTAGACCCGATACCAAGAATGAGCCAACTGTGAAGTCATCAATGACGAACAACTTGGTCAAATTATGATACAACAGCCATGGTGAACAAGTGAACAAAGCCATAAGGCGAACAACTTCCAAAGTACAACCTCAAGAGGCGAACAACTTTAAGTTGGAGAATCAACAAGATCAATCAAGCCGACCTAGGCGAACAACAATGAGTCCGAGATAAGACCAAAGAAGACTTTGTAGCTAAGATTCAGCTTTGATAAGATCAAAGGGACACATGTCAAGCATGCAGGCTAGGGAGACCAAGAGTCTTGGACACCTCATGCTTGTTAGTCTCTATAAATAGTTGTTCTCCAGCTGTGAAATACAAGTTCAAAAAAAAAAAGTTAAAATACAAAAACACTCCCAAAAGAACATACTATAACACCTAAACGTGCACACATACGAAATTAATTCAATTTCGACTTTCGTACATTCAATTTCATAACCCGAACCCCGATTTACCATTTACGGTGGTAACCAATCACACGTATTGATTGGTGACGTAAAAACGGATTAAAACAGCCACTAATCCTTACGATTAGATTCGTTCACCAACAAAAAGAAATGGTAAAAGAAAAAAAAAACATAAAAAAGAAAAAATTGGTTTATAAAAAGAAAAAAGGAGGCTGGAACATGATTTGCCATGTGTATCATATCCTGGCCACAAGCCACGTAATTTGCATCAGTTAACCCAAGTATTTAACCAAGAAAACAAGTCTGCCCCTTTTCATAACAACGACCCGCGAGATTGTCATATGGGTAAATGGATCCAATTTTATATATGAATAGATTTCAATCTATATTTTGCCATAAATGTGATGGTACGAAATTGTTTAAAAATAAATATTTAAATATACTACGAGGATGAATTAGCATTTGAATAAAAAGTGAGATATAAAATGATGGCTCGTGTTATTTGGATGAGGTCATCCTAATTTTTTTTTACCACATCCCTAATTAAATGTGACAAGTGAATCTTTGTTAAATTCATTCTGTAATTGAGTCAAAGGTGGAATGAGTATGTAAATCAAATTCATACCAGCGGTACTCCTTTTTATATATTTTTTAATTGACGTATGAGAGTACAACAATTTATGTCCTTAAAAAAAAAAAAAAAATCTATGTCCCAGTTATATAAATTGATTGACTTTGTCACAACTATTAATTTTTTTTGTTGGAGAAGTAATTTGACTAGCAAATTTTATATTTTAGTGTAAGTATTTTGTAAATCAATTTCATCTTATAACTTAAAATAATATAAAGTTGCAATATTATTGTTAAATTAATATTTTTAATAAAATAATTAATACTATTAATAATACACACAAAATGTAACAAATTTATGTTAAAATTGATTCACAATATACTTTGCCTATGATAATGCGTCGTAATTAATGCATAAGTGAATTAAAGAGAATTGCTCCACATAAAAAACAATTTCGTATAGTTGAGATATGACAAATTCTAGAGTTCATCCAAGTGCATAGCATACACTTGAATTTTAAGTTCATTTTTTATTTTTTCAAAATACACACAAACACATTGAACTGTATTTTTTTGCAATTGGAGTATTACTGATACCTTCTTGAGATATTACTGATATATTCATGGGGTATTGCTGATTTCTGCTTGAAGTATTTTTTTTTTTTTTAAATTCAAGTGCATATCATGCACTTAAGTACATGCACACTAGAAGATTTATAAGAAAAAAAAGAAAAAGAACGGAGGTTGTAGAACTTATCTGAGGGAGGAAAGAGTAATAGTTAGAAGGTAACAGGTACTAACTTCATTGTAGTAATAAATGTAGTCATAAATAAGACTTAATTGAAAATTAAATTTTAAGCCGAACAGTTTTTATCCCAAATATAAATTGCAGACCAATTTTACAAAATTTCGATTAAAATACAAATATACTAAGAGTACGCCGTCGTTTATTGCAAGGATTTACATTCCCAAATTTTTAAATAACAAGAAAAAGTACATGTATAAGTATAATTGAAGCTTCCAATTTTGTACTTGAAAATTTTAGTTATTATGAAAATTAAATTATATTTGGGAATTAGTAAACGTGTTATTTACTTTAACATTTAGTCAATGGAATTAATGAAGGGTGAAAACTCCAAAGCATGCCAAATTTCCTAAGTTTGTAAGTAAAGCAATGTTTCATGTTTTCTTTTAAACAAATGTAAATTCAAGAGATCACATTTCCAACAATATGAGTCTGTACATAAGGTATACTATTAACATCAAGGAAGAATTGGAGTGAAAGTAGTAAAAAAAGCTTTCAAATGAAAAAGTAAATAGATTAGAATGAAGTTAATCAAAAGAAGTAACAGCAAGAGCTACCCTGAGATCATTTGACGTTCCACATACGTACATTCTGTATGTCTCTATCTCCTGCTGATTAAGCTTTGGAGAAGAGGCGGCGTAGTAGCTTCCACTCACCCCGTCCCGTTTAGAAAAGATAATCTCCCTCAAGATCGGCTCGTGCCCATTCAGCAGATTTCCCATGCTCAGAACTTTCCTCCATGACTGGTTTGCAGTTGGTGGAGGGAACATGCTCAGGATTACGTCCCTATCGCGTGACCTTATTTCTTGCTTTTTGTTGAATTCCTACCACACGTAAACAACAAGATTATTGAATGAAACGGAAACCTCCCTTTTATTCCAACAAAATAAATTTCAAATGGAAGCTGGGAGCCTTCTAAACCATACAGCAGAAGCTTACCTTTTTGTAATCACCTGGGGATTGGGGAGAGCTTGTTCCCATTTTCGGGAGGTAGAAGTTATAGCAATCGGTGAAAATAGCTTGACCAAGGTGGGGTGCCTGCAAGAATTTGAGACGAAGAGATGCTGCAACTAGAATTAACTTCTCAATGTGTTCGAACGTAGTGCATAGCCTTCTGAGATCTTCTACAAGTTCAGGATCATTAGCCGCATTTTGTGCTGTAATAGTAACTGCAGAGTTAATAAATTCTCGAAAGTGTCTGCACAAATAAACCAAAAACATATCAAAAAAGAGGATACCGTGCAAATATTTCAGCATCGATGCCATAGTGACATATAATTGTTCCATTTTGGTGGTCATCTGCTTTAGATCACCAAATGAGGTCTGGTAAAGTGTATCGGCTGCTGCTCTGAATGCAGTACAAACCATTTGTTCCAGCAGTTGATGTGGTCTCAGTGTCTCCAAATAATGCAGAGCCTAATTCGAGATGAAATAGTTTCGAACATGAATAAAGAAACATACAAACCAAAGAACAGAAAAAATGCAGAATAAGAGAGAAACTACACCATATCATGAGAAAAATAAACACCTTTTCTCCTTCTCTATTTGGATCAAAAAGTGGTTTCTGTTCAGAAGCAGGCACAGGCGTAGCTTCATTCCAAATCTTTCTCCACGAATTCCCAGGATCAGACATTCTCTCTGAAAGTCTTCCACGGGGAGGCCACTTGACCTCCAATGGCTCTGTTTGAGAAACTCCCATCTCCTCACTATCGTCATTTTCCCAGTCCCTTGGTGAATGCCATCGAATAAAATCTTCAAAAACAGCATCTGGGTTCGCAGCCTTAAATGAAGACATATCTGCAGTCAGGTTCAGAGAGATTAGAAAATAATCCCATGGTAAGAGTACTTGGTAAGTGAGACTCTAGCTCGAGGCATGGTCTCACCCAATATAATTATGAAGCAAATGTTCATGAGGGGTCCATCTCATTCATTCACTTTTTTTCTCTGGGTCTTTTCTATAATAAAATAAATAAAATAGACCCGTGGAAATTTGAAATTGCAAGCTATGGAATGAGTTGGGTGCCTAGATTTTGGGTACAACAAAGCTTAATGTTATGCAGTCAGTCAGCATCTTCATTTTACTTTTTATTTTTGGGTTCTGTCAAGACACAATTCGCACCACTGCAATATAAAATTTCCGGAATGACGAAGAAAGTTAATTACCAGATGCCAGAATTTCCTTTTCAAGTTGAGCAGAGAAGTTCTGCAATAAAATACAGAAAACAACTATAATTTCACATAAAATGTGACTTAACAGCAAGAAATCACAAGCTAATATATGATACTACATCTACAACAAAAGATTAATTACAAAGCTGTAGCAAGAAAGTGAAAATTCAAAACTTGAACTAACAAAGAATTGGCATAATTAACCTCAATAACTTGCCACTGTCAAATTAATAGGCAAAAATGGTGATAAAATTTTGATGCAAGAAGCTTACACATCTTCATGTCTTAAACCGACAGTTTGTTGATTCCTGAATACTATTTGATATTTAGGAGACAGATAACTATTTCTACAGATTAACCACCATTTTAGACAATGAGCACATCCTACAAAAAAAATTCTTGCTTACGGATGAACCACCCAAGGCTTCGGCTGCTTTCATTCGTTCTTCGTGCATGTCTTCTGTCATAGGAGGTGGATCCTAAAGTAAAATTATAAGATTAATATTATTCATCTCACTGAAGTTTGAGACAGGCAGCAGATAGTAAAGTACCTGGGTCGATGGAGCTTGCATAACCTTGCGTGCTCTTAAAAGCATCATCGACTCTGCTACACCAGCTGAACCATTCCTGATAATATGGGATGATAATCAGCACGCACAGAAATATGGAAATACTAAGAAAACCAGTCACAGCATTCCAGAATCAAACAAACAATCAATGAACACAGTGCAGTAAACTCTTTGAAAATGGAGCCACTCTTAATTTGAACTGTTGCATCAAAATGGAAAAAAGAATTATGAAAAAAGATACCTAGGTTAACAGCTCTTTTTGAACTATTTCACAAAATCAGAAGCATACACTAAGTGAGAAGTTCCAACTACTACCACCAAAGAACACCAAGAATTCAAAGCATACTTATATTTAAACAAGACAAGAAGTTGCATTATCCACAAATACAGTTCTACTCTATTATACTACATAACTTTTATCGAGTTGAGACATGAAAAAAGAAATATGCAACCCTAGTACTAGCTTGTATACCTGTTACTTTTCCAGTCAGTACCTTTGTCAACTCCACTAGAAGCAGAAAAGTCCTTTGGATTCTGAAGGTCTTCCTGCAGTTAAATACTCAGCGTCAGTTGGCAAACAAAAATGTAACAGAAAAATCACATGGAACAAAACCAAATACGATAACAGGACCTGGGTAGTCATAGAATCATTGGTACCAGCCTTATTCCCTTTAGCCTCTTCACGCCTTTTACCAATGCACACAGCAAGCTGAACAACAAAAATGGAATCCCTTAAACATCGTGGCAACAGAAAAGGAAAAAAAAAAATCTAAAACAAACAGAAAGGACACACACGCACACCACAGATACAGTCAGTGAGATTCTTCTAATTTATTAATCTTGATTCAGTATCTACTTTTCATACTGTATTAGAGCAACCAACCATGTGCAGTTTCTGATTAACCAAACAAGTGGACAGGTCGATTGTGCCATCGGCTGGCATTCTTGGCAATGGTTGTGATTCTTCCCAGCACCAGCGAACCTCGCGCACAAACTCTATCCAGAGTACGGCAATTGCTGATCAAATAAACATAATAAAGAGCAGTAAGAAGAGTATTAAATGACAATAATAGAAAGTTAATAGGCACATGCCAATTGTTTCATAATAAGCTCCTTCAGAGAGTAGCAAAGTGGTCTAACAAGAATACCCCGAATACTGCAATTTCCAAACCAAAGAGCATGCAAACAAAACTGTGCGAAGAGTGATTCCAAAGGAGCGCCTTTAATAGATCGTGAATTTTTATGCTCGCCCAGGGAGAAATCCATCTCAGCTCCTGCAACTGCAGAGGAAAATTTGAATTAAGAATCCTGTTTAGACTTTATATAATCATCAGTGACTGCTAATACAATCTCAAGCATTAACTGATCTTCTGGTGAATATAACTGTTTCATGAACTAGTTATTCTTCTACTTCCCTTGGTTCATGCACTCAGGAGAATTCCAATTTTTTTTGTGTATGGATGTAAATGACTGGCCAGGGATCTAAGTTAAGAGTAAAAATTGGATCCTCGAGTATCAACAATCACCAGAAATGCAGGTAGGAGAGGTAGTGACAAATTATGTAATGAAATACAAAAATTACAGGAAGGGTCTTTTTCTCATTTAAGACTCAAATAATTAAACTGCAAATAATAAATAAGAAATATATTTTTACCATCATGAAAGAGATCTTTCAGCACACGATCAAGAACTGTAGGTGGAGGTACTACTGCTGAAGACTTCAAAGTTTCAGAACCTGAGTTTATAACTATTAAATTAGAGAAAATACTGCACTATCAAATATCAACGCTTGAAGGGAATAAAAGAACATAAGCAAAAGTAGCAGATAAAATGTCGCATAACAACAATTCATACTTGATACATCAATTATGCAAAGGTGATTTCAGACCTGATACAAAATCTTCAATAAATTTAGCCTCTGATGACATTTCCAATGCCTTGACCAATAGATTCAGCTGGGATGCAAATCCAATAATGCTTCCATCAGAAATGTCACTGTTGAACATGGATAAATACAAATCATTCAACTTCCAGTGCAAGTTTACAGCAAAGTGAAGCTGGCTATTTAGTGTCTGGGTCACTGTTGAAATTATGGGCTATATGACTATATGAGCTTTCTGGAAAATAAATTCTGGTGTAAGAACTGGTTGGGTTGGAGCCAGTAAGACAAACAACAAAAGCTCTTATATGCTAATGGAAGAAGCATGGTAATTGAGCCAACTAAAGCAGCCATAAAAAGACAAACCATGTCATGTCAGAATGTCAGTTCTCCAAAAAAAAAAAAAAAAACAGTACAACAGATAAAAAAGAAGGATGTGAATCAACATTTGGACCAAAATTTCAAGGATTTAGTGAAAAAAGTCCCAATAGTAAACCCTAAGATACAATGAAACTGATATTATTTTCAGGTTTCCCATTCCAATATCCAAAAACAAGATGGACTATGCATGCAAACAAATGCTAATGTATTAGTCATAGTCCACATATGTTGCCCCTATGTATGTTATTCAGTGTGTACTAATCTTCTTTCTTAGTAATTAGTAGCTTATGCATCAGCTTCCCATGTCCTAGGGACTTAAACAAGTTGCAGATATACAAGCACATCTTGGTACAATACAAATAAAAATTCCAAACACATGGAGGAAAAAAAAATCAAATTTCAAATACTGCAAACTGTTCTTACAGATTTTGGGAAAGACATGGAGACAAGAACCACTTGTCAGCTTCTATTGGTGAGGCATTTTCCAATTCAGCCATATCCAGGGAACTTTCAGCTGTTATCTCAGACCATATGGCAAGCATCTCAAATCCTGCACGAGGCAATAACAGATTATGGTATTTATTGCATTTGAGAGCTGTAATGCCAGGCAATGTGATAGAAGCTTTGGCCACCAAAAAAAAAAAAATCCAACGAAAATAAATATATGCTATAAAAAGCAGAATTCACCTCTTACTGGGTCTTCTGCAGAGTACCACTTACTCCAAGGAAAATCATCATCCCATTGAGTTTTTACACGTGTTTCACCCTCATTATCTTCACTAGATCCTATGATATCCTCATCAGCATCGTGAAATACATCCTCATCATCATAGACCGGAGTTCTGTAGGTTAACTTCATCTTAAAATGGATGTGATAATGATTCATAGACCAGTCCACTGCAGTGTAGGCCTTGGGAAATTATTCAAGAAATGGACTATCGTATTAGTAAATGGTGACAACAATCTAGAATAAACAATTTAAAATCAGTGACACCATGGAACATGCAATTAAATCATATATAAAAAAACACTTGAGAATAAAGTGCAATGCTTAAGCACACAGTAGCAAAGCTATCAAAAAAAATATTAAGCTGTTCAAGTGCAAAACTATTAATTAGAAAATATAACAAACATTTCTATGACTATATATGTCAATATACTTCCCTGAAGCACAAATATCAAAGAGGAAAAGCATAAATAATACTCCCTCCGTCCCAATTTTGTTTTCTAGTTTGACTTTACACGGAGTTTAATGCAAGAGTTGAAATGTAGTATTTAAATGAATAAAGTAGTCTTGAGAATGGCTAATGGTGAATAAAGTAGTATTTAAATGAATAAAGTAGTTGAATTGTACGGATAGAGTTTAAAAAGGTGAATCACTTTATTTCTATTTTGGGGATGGGAAAACAAAATTGGGACGGACCTTTTTGGCAAATGGGAAAACAAAACTGGGACGGAGGGAGTATCTGTTACTACCCACAGAACTTCACTCACCGAATAAAGTAAAGATTTAACAATATTAATGGGGAATATATGTCAGCCAGGAAAAAGACCATAGTCATGTTACATGGTCTTCAATAAACTTTGAAGCCTCAGAAAATGAAAAGGGTTACCAAATAAAAGAATAGGGAGAGAGAAAGAGAGTGCTTACAAACTTGGAAACAAACAGCTCGTATAGTCCTTCCAAATGCATAAGCTTTACGGGAACCTGGCTACCAATGCGATCAGCTTCAAATCTTCTAGTAGAAACTGTTCCCATATTTTGAATACCAATATATGCTTTACGTGAAGGATCATGAACTGGAACAAATGCAGGCCACAGGCTGCAAAGAATGAGCCCAAAATACATTAACTGCTTTCTCCATTTAGTCCTCAGTCAACAGAAGAAAGGCAACTTATAATTGTACATATGAGCAGTAAACCTACACCCGAGTGCACAGGAGAGCAAAGCAAGACAAAAAGAGTTGTTCAGTACACAAAATACTTAAAATTTGGAAGACCTGGGTTATACTAACATAACTGCATGAAAAAATTGTAACACAAAGATGGTGATAAAAAGCTTTTATTACAGACTTATCACACTAATTTAAAAGTTCAAAGGCTCCAAAGAACTTTAGAGGAGCAATGGAAGTCCTAAAGAAAAACTGATATTGGAACCATATAGAGAAAACAGTAGATCTAGAACGCAATAGCAGCCAAACCATGAACAGTTGGACAAAGCAATGGCAACTGCACTCAAAAGTTTGCTTGCCTCAGGTGCATCAAGAACCACACCACTTGCACTTTGTGGAGCAATCACCTGACAGTTTGAAATCATAAGCATGAAGTTACAAGCCAAAAAGATAGTCTACAGAGCAAGATAAATGCAGAGAGAGAGAGAGACCACAAATTCCTTAACCCTGAAAGCGAGTTGCAGATCATGCAATGTCTGATCCCAATCAGAGACTTTACCTGATCCAATAAGAATTCTTACCAAGACATGAGCTTTAAAAAATAAAAACGACTGTGCAGTTAAGGTAGCACATAACAGTACCATCATCAGTTGTTGCAAAATAGTACTCCATGCAATAACTTTTCATGGCATATTTGAACTCAGATTTGACCTTGTACAAATCCTTCAAATGATTCAACCGAACAGCATCCTTTACCTATGACAAAGTGGATAGAACTCAATCCAGACAGAAAGGAAAAAAGCTTTTAATGGATATAATGAACTGGGATTCAAAACAAAACCAAATGGTCGCCATATAGCCTAGGCAAGAGGCAAAAATATTGCATCGATTGTAAGGAAACACAAATAAAATAATCTTTTTCCTTGAGAATCACTTTGTAAACTAAATTGGTATTAGTTGATTAGTCACAAAAAAAGAAAAAGTAAAAATTTAAAACCATAATTGGTTGATAGATAAAATTATAAACATATCATAGTAACTAACTTAACAGGATATCAAGAGCAACTTTTTGCCATGTGCAGTAGGAATTGAAATAGAATCCATCATTTCTCTTGTGAAACAATGAAATCGCCAGAGATCAAGTAATGTAGCAACATACTTATCATTTAAATTCGAATTGATAAAAAGAAGAAAATTCCATGCTGCTGCTTGGCAGCACTGAAAGAGAATTCTTCTGACATAAACAAGCGCACCTCTGAACAGGGAATACCAAGAGCAAATTTTTACGGTACCCCAAAGTTACCTCAGTGACATATTTAGGTCTTATATGCAATAGAAAAAGAAAACCCATCATTTCCCTTGTGAATCAATAAATTGACTGGACGATCGAGTAATATAGCAACTAACAAATTATTTAATTCAAATTGATGAAAAGAAGATAATTCTTCTCCGACATAAACAAGCACACCTGGAACAGGGCATACCAATAGATTCTTCGGACCATCAGCAAACCACTGTCGACAAACAGCCTCTATTTCAGATATGAACCTAAAAATATATGCAATCCGACACAATATCATATTAATTTGTGCCCTTCCGTGGATAACTTTATGCGAGGCATCACAGTGCATTGTCATACCTTTCCCATGAGGAGGCAAGAGTAAAATCATCAAAATGCTCAAACTGCACAAAAAAAAGGAAAAAAAAAAATAAAATACATCAGGCACACATAAAATGGAGCATACATAACCTGCATTACCTATTGCTACAGAAAGACGTCTAGGTCATACCTCCTCCTCTTCTTCACCATCATCCTCAACAATGCCTTTTGAATTGCTAGTCGACTTCATATGTAAAAAATCAACTAGCAATTATCATTACTAGGGATTCCTTTTAAAGAAAAACAACAGCAAAATCAGAAAAAAGAAGAGATGTAAAATGTGTCTTCTCAGTGTATCGTGCCATAAAGCATGCATATCGCCATCGAAGTCATAAAATAACATCTTGAACCTCAGTCGATTTCAATCATTTAGTGAAAAAAATTGCATAAACTTCTGTAAGATTCATTTTAGTAACACCGCAGTAGATTAGGATTCCGCGAAATCTCGCCATTACTCAGATGGCAATGAATAATCGGATCACAAACATCAAGATTCATGCTTCGATCACCGAATTAGATTAAAACGTTAACAATTAACACACAGAGGAAAAGAAAATTATTACCTTGTCGGGGTTTATAATAGTCTTGAATTCTCGTTCTTTTTCGCCCTTTTTATTTCCTTTGTCAAATTATAGGGGAATATTTAACCGTAGATGTAATTCGAGAATAGATGTATGGGCAAATTTTTTTATTTAGGCCAAATTAGAATTTTGATTGCAAAAATAGGGAGGTTTGAAAATTGTTTACGAAAATAGGGTTGATCGCGCCTGGGAGAGGCGATCAACTGAGTAGATCGCGCTCCCCAGGCGCGATGCATCAAAGACCTCGTGTTCTCCTCTTGATCGCGCCTGAGAGAGGCGATCTAAAGGAGTAGATCGCGCTCCCCAGGCGCGATCAACTCAAAAAAATCCACGTCATAGCTCGCCTTCCGCAAGGGCGAGGCTCGACCAGGTCTGGCCCACGCACATGGCCTCCCCTGCAACACGCACATGGCCAGCTAGCTTTCCCACGCGGTTTGAGACCTCTATTTTGGCTTTTTTCGATCACAAATATGCATATAACAGATGCTTCCTTCTTCTTCCTCCTCACCTTTCTGCTGCTACACGAAAATTTCTTCCTCCCCTTCTTTTGCTACACGAAATTTTTTTCTTCCTCCCCTCACTACTATTTCAGTTTTGTTATTATTTCTCCCCTCATTGCACCGAAAATTTTAGTACTCCTTTCAAAATTCATCCATCATTTTAGTATTCCTTCTCCCCTCTTTATTCTGTCCGAATTTTAGCCAAATACAAGGAAAAAATAACAATTTTTTTCCAAAATACAAACCAATCTCCACAAAAATGTAAGTATTTTGATATTTTTAAATTTTTTGCAGTTTTTTTATTTTATTCTAAAATTTATTTTTCTCAATTTGCAGTCTCACATATACACAAAAATAAAAGCTAGTTGGTATTTTGATATCTACCTGAGGAGTACAGACACTACTATCAAAAGGTAAATTCTTCAAAAAATAATTAATAATATTTTTCGAATTTTTTTGCATGCATATATTATCTTCTTTTTTTTTTTAAATAACGGTGCACAGGAAATATGTTACTAGATGAAAAATTCTCAGTATATATATGTAAATTGCAATTATTGTACACATAGTATTTATTCTTGGTTCTAAAGGTTTTAAATCTTCATATTGAGTTTATGTTGTAATTGATAAATATTATTAAGTTCGTGAGTTTTTTTTCCAATTAACCCAATTAAATATGGATATAAATGAATTATTTGTACAAATTCACTCTTTTTTTCCATATAAGGATGTGCTAATTTATTCATGTTAACTATATAACTGTGAACTACAATTTTATTAACATAATAAAACAATTAGTATTATTTAATGAAACAATATTACTTCTCCAATTAATATTTTTAGTGAAAACAACTAATATCATTTAATGAAATGATTAATACTCTTTAAATAAATTTCAAGATAAATATTACTCACAAAATATATTAAAATTTAATAAACTCACTGTTGCAATTATTGTACACATAGTATTTATTCTTGGTTCTAAAGAAACAAACAATGTTATTAAATATTTTAATGAATTTAGTTTGTCCATATATCGGCATGTAATTGTGTTTGCTGTGAATTTAGTTTAGGTGTCTTTTTTTGTAATTTAATTATTTTAATATATAACTTATTTTTAGGTGTTTAATATCATTTCACTTGGAGAAACATCAATCAAATTAAGGAATATCATATTTAGGAGGATGCATGTTCCTTGACATAATTATATGATTCACCCATTTTTTTCAAAATAAAAATACGTTTATTTTGTACATCATTTTATAAATTTTATTGAATTATAAATTTATTTGGAATATATCCTAAAATTATTAATAAAAATATATTGTTTGATAGGAACTAACTTATAAAAAGTTAAATTTTAATTTTAAAAAAAAATATATCATGCATAAATAAATATATTATATTACAATAAACTATTTTTAATAGTAGTGTCTTAATTTCATTGTAAAACTTATTTAAAGGGTATTAATTATTTTATTAAAAGATATTAGTTATTTTATTATAAGATATTAATTGTAAACCAATTTAACCGTGAAACTAGTTTACACAAAACGGACTTAAAAAATTGTTATATACGTCAATATATTATATAATTATTTGATGCATTTTAAGTATCAAATTTAATATAGATTTGTATATTAATTATAAGTGTGTTGTGTTTTTGAAGATATGCCAATCTCTCGCGATATTGGAATCCTTGTGCGCTCTTGTGGAGCTGTTATTGGAACAAGAAGAGTTGATCGTATGCTTGATTTCTATGGTCTATTACGTGTGTTGTCTGAGATCACGGGATTAGATTTGCGAGTGTATTCTTTGAATGTGTTTTGCATAATAAATAATGAGAATGCCTCCTCTAGTTGTCCTATTAGGAACAACAACGACCTTCTCTATTTCTTCCATCCACAAGCGGGGCTAAATTCAGTTGAGCTATTAGTGGAGGTTGAAATGAAGGTGCAGTACCCAGCATCCCATGGTCAGTGGGAGAACCAATACTATCCTTCTGAAGGGTCAGGTCGTGGGGGAGCCAATATGGATAGACCTTCAAACATTGCATACGAGGCCCTGCAAGTGAACCATAATGAGTGGGGTGCTTGGGAAGATGAACCCTACCAACGTTTAGGGTCTAGTCATGCCGGTGGTTCAGATCCTAATGTTGGACCTTCTGGTATCACTAAGATAATGGCCCCTGTCGGCACCTCCATAGCTGATATAGAAGGTGATCTATATCCAGACTTTACTTGTAATTCTGAACCAAGCGATAATGGTTCTGAGGACGAGGGGCCGTCTGATGAGGATGATACCACTAACAATCCTTGGATGCCAAGTATTGCTGTACCAAATTCTCTAATGCCAAGAGTGAGACCTCATCCAAATTTGGTTGGAGTGCCATTTTTTTATAGGTCATGTGATGATGTACCTGTTGATTCAGTAGGCGTTCCAAGTGGTGATCTGGGCTACGATGCGGATGATGGAGTTTTGAGGTTAGGAATGATCTTCAAAGACAAAGGGACTGCGATCAATGTCGTGAAGAATTACTCGGTCCAACATGCAAGACGTGAGCACAGAGTCGAAGAGAGCAACTCGAAGTCAATGAAGTTGGTGTGCAAGCAGAACTATGTAAGTGAAAATGACAATTGCTCGACATTGCAACACCGTGAGTGGCATTTGCGCGCCTCATACCGTAAAGGATATGGTCATTGGGAAATCACCAGGTTGGGACCGCCACATACCTGTCTGATGGATATTGACTCACGCAGTCATTCAAATCTATGTAAAAACTTGCTTGCAGCTGACTTGGAGAGTCTCATACAAGTTGAACCAGCATACGACGTTAAATGTGTCGTGGAGCATGCAGATAAGAAATATAATTACATTATTTCATATCAAAAGGCATGACAAGCATTGAAACGTGCTAGAGAGAATGTGTTCGGAACTTGGGAGAGTTCATGTCAATATTTGCCCAAGTATATGAGGGCCTTGCAGAAATACAATCCCGGGACCATTGTGGAGTGGAAGCACAAGGCAACGATTGAGTGGAATGTGCACACATTGGGCTATGTCTTCTGGGCATTCAAGCCATGCATTGAAGCATTCATGCATTGTCGCAAAATACTTTGTGTAGATGGTACTCACCTTTACACTAAGTATAAACACAAATTGTTGATTGCTAACACCCTTGATGCCAATCAGAAGATCATTTCAGTAGCATATGCCATTGTTGATGATGAAAGTTATAAGTCTTGGAAATGGTTTCTTCATATGTTAGCCACACATGTTGTCGGTGATATGGAGGGGATATGTCTTATTTCCGATAGACATAAGGGTATACTGAAGGCAGTGGACGAAGTCCCAGCATTTTCACCACCAAGAGGAGTGCACCGTTATTGTTTAAGACATGTTGCTTCAAATTTCAATACGCAGTTCAAAAGTTAAAAGCTGAAGGACTTGTGTTATGTTGCGGGAAGAGCATTGTCTGTAAGACATTTTGAGATAAGGATGAACGAAATACGAGTTTTAAGTGAAGAAGGTCATGAGTATCTACGAAACATCGATCCTACCAAGTGGACATTTTGCCATGATGGAGGTCACCGTTTCGGTGTTATGACAACTAATATCTCAGAATGCATCAACGGTGTTCTTAAGGGTGCACGACGCCTCCCAATCACAGCCATCTCAGAAAAATAAATTTTAGAATAAAATAAAAAACTGTAAAAAAATTAAAAATATCAAAATACTTACATTTTTGTGGGGATTGGTTTATATTTTTGAAGCAGCCCTTGTGTTTTTATTTTTGGCTAAAATTCGGACAGAATAAAGGGGGGAGAAAGAATACTAAAATGATGGATGAATTTTGGTAAGAGTACTAAAATTTTCGGTGCACAGTGCTGTTATGAGGAGGAAGAAGTACTGATGAAATAGAAGTACTAAAATTTTCTAACAGACTGAAATTAAAAGAGGAGGAAGGAGGAAGAAGAGAAATGAGGAGGAAGATGGGTTTCGGAGGAGGGCTGTTATATGCCATTCCTTTGAAAAAAACGTCAAAGAGAAAAAGCCAAAATGACCATCACATGCACGCGGGAATCCATCACATGCACGCGAGAATCTTGCAGGGAGGCCATGTGCGTGGGCCAGACCTGGTCGAGCCTCGCCCTTGCGGAAGACGAGCTATGACGTGGATTTTTTTGAGTTGATCGCGCCTGGGGAGCGCGATCTACTCCTTTAGATCGCCTCTCTCAGGCGCGATCAAGAGGAGAACACGAGGTCTTTGATGCATCGCGCCTGGGGAGCGCGATCTACTCAGTTGATCGCCTCTCCCAGGCGCGATCAACCCTATTTTCGTAAACAATTTTCAAACCTCCCTATTTTTGCAATCAAAATTCTAATTTGGCCTAAATAAAAAAATTTGCCTAGATGTATGTAAATGTAATGCACAGAAAAGTGTCAACTTATCTTCCTTTTCTTTTTTTTTAAATAAAAAATCATGATTTTTCTAAGATATGTAATTTTTGTATTTCTAAAACTACAAAATAACAGTTGATGACCCTAATTAAAAGTGCGAAATAATATTATTCTAAGTCAACTAAAATGCATATAATCTTGATGTATTTTCCCTAAATTACAAAGGGTGCAGTTATTTGCACTATCTGTGTTGTTTTTTTTTTTTTTTTTTGGAAATTGTTCACTTTTTTTAATAGAATGGAATGCGGGGGAAAAAAAAAAATCAATTTTTATATTTTTTTAAAAATATTTTAATTTTTCAGAACAATAGATATATTCATTTGGATAGTGTCTTTACCAGATAGTGTCTTTACCAAAGAAGGTAGTGCAACTACCAATTAAAAAATAGCTGTAAAAGTAATTACTAAGCCCACTCTAAAAGGGTAGAGATATTTTCAACCCCAAAATTTGATTGTTCACCACCCTCAATTTTTTTTGGGTTAATTGCAAATTAAATCACAATTTTTTCGCAGATTGCAATCTAAACTAAATTTTTAAATATTGGCAATCAAAACCTTAACTTAACATTTGTTTGCAATTCGAACCAACACATGAATTTTTTATTGTCCAAAAATGATGTTTCACTTACCTGACAATGAATAATTAATAGTATTAATATGTTTAGGTTGGTTCGAGTGACAACACATAATTTATCATTATTTTCGGGCCGATTGCAATCTATGTTTTGGTTAAAATTGCAACCAAATATTAAGATGGAGTTTTGTTTGCAAATGTTCAAAAGTTTAGATTAGATTGCAATTTGCGAAAAGGTTGTGATTTTATTTGCAATTAACCCATTTTTTTAAAAATTTATATGTAGAAAGACTAGACTACACTTTTATAATATTTTACTAAAATGAAATCAATTAGTCCCCTCACTAAAAAAAAATAAAAAATCTCAAACGTCCTTTTTTGTAATCTTATTATAAAGTTTGATATATTTGTGCAATGTTTGTGTTTATTTGTAGTATTTTATGTATACTAGTGTTGTGTGAGTAATTAAAATGTAATAAGAACGAACTCGCGCTTTTTAATCGTCTCATCGTTTTTAATTTTGTTATTACTGGTTTTTCGAACATTTAAGAATTGTTCGAATAGGAATGTAGAACATTTAACTAATGTTAAAAAAAATCGAACACTTGGTTCTTATATTTTTGTCGAACATAATTTAAATGTTCAAATAGATCACGAGAACATCCATCAATTGTTCGTTAAACCGGAAAAGAACAAATTCATGATAAAAATTTACCTTTATCCATGGAATGATGGGGAGGGGAGACGAAACGACAGATGGCACACACAGGGCGATGACAGTGCAATCCACGGAGGGGCGACGACGGCGCTGACGATGGGGGCGGTGGTGGTGGAGTGTTGACACATTTTTTTATGAATTTTGAAAGAGAAATGTGAAAATGCAAATAAAAGAATATGTTGAGGAGGAAGGGTTATGTAGGGTAATTTATTGGGGTGAATTAAAGCGGTGCGGTGGTGAACTGAACCGGGGGATGAACAATCAAATTTTAGGATTAAAAGATCATGAACTGGGACTTGGGCCTTTTCTTTATTAAATTTGGGTTGGGCCGTCTCAAGAAGATAGTAGCACAAAGGTAAAACCAAGAAACAAAGAGGGACATAATTTATAAATGTATGCAACTTTAAATATTTTATTTCGCTTAAAAAAATTCACATACATAAAAATAGAGGTGGAGATTTTAAAATTTAAGGTTTGGTAATACTTAAGGCAATAATTATTAAGTCTTATATATTATCAATATTTAATCAATTCTTACAATGTTACAACAAGAAGTTTTAGGATCTAAATTCCAATCCAAAAAGAAGAGTTTTTTTTTTTTCGCAAATTCTAGGGTGCATCCAAGTGCATAGCATGCACTTGGAATTTTGAAATCAATTTGAAATTAATTTTGACCAATTAAGATCCAACAAAAACTCGCGGGTCAGGCCCAACCCGACCAAAATTCGCGGGTCTGGCAACAAATAGGGTCGCAAATGGTCGCGCGCGCTTCGGACCAATACCCGAAGTTATATCACCAATACCCGAAGTTATATCACCGATACCCGAAGTTATAATCATCAATACCCGAAGTTATATTACCAATACCCCAATTTATAAACACTAATACCCCAAGATTTAATCATCAATACCCCAAGATTTAATCATCAATACCCCAAGTTATAATCACTAATACCCCAAGAATTACTCAATAATAATATCCTAAATAATTATTCAGTAGTACCCCAAGACTTAATCACCAATACCCCAAGTTATAATCACCAATATCCGAAGTTATAATCACCAATATCCCAAATTATAATCATCAATACCCCAAGTTGTAATTACCAATACCCGAAGTTATAATCACCAATACCCGAAGTTGTAATAACCAATACCCGAAGTTGTTATAACCAATACCCGAAGATATAATCAACAATACCCCAAGTTATAATCATCAATACCCCAAGTTATAATCACCAATACCCGTAGTTATAATTACCAATACCCCAAGTTATAATCACCAATACCCCAAGTTATATGCTCAAAAAATTATTCATTAATACCTTGAGATTTAATCACCAATATTCCAAGAATTACTCAACGATACCCCAAATTATAATCACAATTTCCCAAAAATTACTCAACAATACCCCTTGTTATAATCACTAAATCCAAACAATAATCATTAACCGATGTATCATGATCTGAAAACTCGAGCTTTTAGTGAAACTGCAACTGCAATATATTCATTTATATTAATTATCCTAAGAAATAATTACAAAAGAATAATTGCAACTTGGTTCAATTCAATGAACAATTCATCAGAAACACACTTTCAAGCTACAATCTCTGCAAAGCAGGCGCGTCGAAAGTATCGCACAAAATCTTTGCCCTAGTTTTGGGCAAAAACACAACGCACAGCGAACACACTGAAATTGCTACCCCAAACACCCCATGCGACACTAATCCATTCTTTCTCCCCTGAGACGGCGCACGGCGGCGCGGTTGACGATGCCCAGTCGTGATTGAAGAAACAAATTATAAAGTTGGGCGATATAGTGCTGCGCTGAAGGAAGGAAATAGAGGATGAATAACGATCGTGATTTCTGCACAGGTGATAATGACCCGCGAATTTTGTCGGGTTAAGTTGACCCGCGAATTTTTACCGGGTTAACTTGATCCGCGAATTTCAGATTTGGTCAAAATTGAATTTCAAATTGGGTGCAAAATCCAAGTGCATGGTATGCACTTGGATGCATACAAGAAAAAAGAAGAGTTTGTTAATGAACTTATCTTTTACGACTGATCACGGCCACAAACTTATTATTTGATCGTTTACGAATCACATAATATGTATAATTTTATTTCGTAATTACTATGCGTTCGGAAGAATAAAAGTTGTATGAACTCGAATTCAAGTGAACTCGATTTCTTTAAATATCACCGTTATGTGTATGTAGTATCACTGTTATGTATATTCACTATCATTATTATGCATATACACAATCATCATTTAAAAATCAAGTTTTATTTTTTATTTTTTACAATGATAGTGCATATACATAATAGTGGACATTAATAAATAAATAAATAAATTCTAAAAAGAAATTAAATTAAATAAGGGTGATCGTCATTCATATGCTCTATTTATGGTATTCCACCTGATGTTCCATCTCCTTCCTTAAATCCGTCTCCGCTATTTTGGTTAACAACTTGATGAATCCAAGAACTACTTTTGCCGCATTTGAAGAAGCCAGCGACTCGAACAAATCGATTGGGTTTTTACCATTTTGTCCTCCGGCCAAGTCCGATAATCCACGAAACACGATAACCGGAAACCCATTTGATAAACTTGTCTACAATTAACAACCAATATTTGAGCTATTTTGGTAAATTGAAAAGGCAGAAAAAGAATGCGGTAAGAGTTAATTAATAGTAGTTCTAGTTTAAGCTATTTTGGTTGAATGAAATATAAATTGAAAAAACACTTGGGCGGATCTAATGCTAATTCAAATTCTGGTGAAAAATTTTACTTAATAAAATCGTTACAAACAAAAACATATAGTGTCTTTTTTTTATTTTACAAAAATAAAAAACAAAAAACTATTAGAATAAATAAATGCGAAGATTTAACCCGACGAAGATGTAGCTCATATTCATATGAAAATATTGTGGTAAAAAATTGCAAAAAAACTACTCCCTCTGTCCCCTAATTAGATTTCACACTTTTCATTTTAGAACATTTCACATGATTTTTCACAGTCCTAAGATGGAAACAAAACACTCTCATAATACTCACTTTATTTCAAAATAATTTTACTCATTGATTAAAAAAGTTAATAATTTTTTTTAAGTGCATCTCCCCATGTATGAAATCAATTAGGGGATGGGGAGAATAATATATAAAATATATATATTGTGTAGCATTTTTAAAAACGAAAAAGGAAAAGTGACATTTTACCACACATTTTCATATTCTTGCAGAGCGCTTACAATGCAAGAAGTTAGATGTTCTCATATTTTCCCTTTTAAGTTCAGTTTTAAATTTTAAAAATATTTTTCTATTTAACATAAATATAATTACTCTCTTTATATAAGAAAAAAAAAAGTGGTGATCGATTAAGATGAGTTACCATTACTACAGCAGTGCTCTCCATATCAGTGGATGAAACCCCAAAAGTTTGGAAAACAAAATCTCTATAAGCTCCATTGTCAACAAATATATTGGCCGTGCAGCCTTTCAATCCAACTACAACTTTTGGCATAGCATCTAGGCATAGGCTAGAGTTTACACATTGCTCTAGTTGCATCCCCTGTATCTCATAAAACATACTTTTACTCATGAAATAAAATACAAAATTTTGTTGACCACAAGAAAATAAAAAAATGTCTACGAAATTTTCTAACATAAAAATCTTGCAGTGGAATTGTCTACAACGTGCATGCAAAATTTTCTAATCATGTAGACATCTTCATCCCTCAACCTATAAGCAATTTGTCTACAAAATAAAATTGCTAAGTAATTAATTACCTACAAACAATTTGCTTAAGAAAATTTTGTAGATTAGAAATGAAAATGCTATATAATTTTAAAAAAATGTAGGCAATTTCCAGTATAAAACTTTATGTTGGCAGCCATTCCCATTGGTAATATACATTTACCTGGAGGGTAGTAGCTAATTGAAGCCATTTAGTGGTAACTTGAAACCACAGTTTTTGTTGAAAGGCATTAGGCTCCCCTGCTTCAGAGTAGAATTGCTCGGGTCTATATGCAATGCGCCCCAGATAATTATTCCCTTCTTTGGGCATATTATAGTTTTCAACATCTAGGTTGGCAACAATGTTTGATGAAACCGTGCCATTGGATTTCTGTCCGTATAAATATTAAGATAAAATGTGAGATAAGTGTTTTATACTTATATTTAATGATGATTGGTAGGATGTAATAAAATATACTCCCTCTGTCCATGAGAAAGTATGCAACATTTTTGACACGTCATTTAGTGCACTTTATTCTTAAACGGATCTCACAAGACTCCTAAATACCCTCCGACATATTGCACTAAATGACATGTAGAAAATGGTGCATACTTTTTCATGGACAAATGGAGCATATTATTTTAATATGTTGCTTGGTAGAGTAAAATAAGATAACATAAGAAGTGAAAAACCACAATAAAATTGTAAGGAGTGAGAGACAAAGATAATTTATTACGTATTGAGTGCATAAAAGTAGGGTCAATATTATTTTTATGTTATCTAGCAAATACCAAACAACCTATTAAAATAATAAAAGACATAATATATGACTCTAATATGTCATATTGTAGGCTACCAAGCAGAGTATAATAGTATAATTAGAACGAATCTATTGGTCTCTGAATTACTTAAAAACGAGCTTTATTTAAAGAATGATATCGCTTGTAACAATTTTTGGTGTTATAATTTATATTTCATGATCTAAATATATGACACGTGATAGGATGATTAATAAAATATCAACGAACTTTACTAGTGATTCATAAAGTGGATGATCCCATAGTGAAATACGAGAAGTGACGTAGAAAAATCGAACCATTTTTCAATGGACTTTAAACTTAGATAAAAAAATAAAAATAAAAACTTTTAAAAAGGGGATCATAATGTTACTCACCAGCCAATCCCACAAGCCAGTATTAGCAAATTCCTTGGGGATGATGACATCTCCTATTGACAGGGAAATATTCAAGTTGCCAGATACACCAAAGTGGATTATTCCATAAATATTGAAAAGGTCCACCATTTGCTGTGTTGCAGATGCTGCATTTACCTAATCACCACAACATCTTTTACATAATTGCATAAAACCCCCCTCAAGTATAATCTACTCGCAAAAAACTCACTGGAGTGGAGAAATCATTGCAGAATAAAATAATGAGACCAAACCAAAGATGAAGAAGTTTTGACCTGTGACTGTGATTACCATTCCAACACCACATCTGAGGTAAATGACTTTCTTGCCCTCTACCTTCCCTACTCGAAATCTCCTCCCGGACAGATCGACATAGGGGTATCTTGGGTAATTCCTGAAAGCAGCTGCAGCAAAGAAAGCGTCTTCTTCAGCAGAGTAGACTGTGATTAGACCAAGATAAGGGCCATTCTTGTTGATCTCCCTTAATATTATGGGTAAAGATGTCTTTTTCTCCTTTGAAAATGATAAACATGGAGATGGAGGTATAAGGAAGGATAAAAGAATCAGTAGAAGAACCAGTTTTGCAGCCATTTTTTTTTTGGCAAATAGAGCGATTGTTTCATCTGAATAATTGTTGAAGTATTGTGTATATATATTTGAAAATTTGATCCGGTATTTTTTAATTCAATTCGTGTATTTTATTATTATTTAGTTATCTTATGTTACAACAGTTATTTAAAGAGAAATATACAAGATACTACATTCCTAAAGCCTTAAATACACTTTAAAACATGAGTTTCCTCATGACACATTTTCATACAATTGACTAGTATTATGCAATTTTAAAGGTAGACCCCACCACACACTCTCTCTCTCACGTCTCTTTTCCTTTTAATTCTTTCTATTATTATTAAACCATCAAATTTTTCTCTCTCCCCCTCTCAAATTCATCTTCCTCTCTCTCCAAGTCGGGGATGTCTCCATGGTACCTCTGCACTAATCTGGTGAGACGCTGGCCGCGCTCGTGAGGGGAAGAAGACGGCGGTTCCGATCTGTGTTTGGTGAGGCGATGGCGGCGCTGGTGAGGGGAAGGCGACGGCGGGGCGGTTCCGATCTGGGTAGGCGATGGCGGCGCTGGTGAGGGGAAGGCGACGACGGGGTGGTTCCGATCTGGGTAGGCGATGGCGGCGCTGGTGAGGGGAAGACGACGGCGGGGCGGTTCCGATCTGGGTTTTGGTGAGGCGATGGCGACGCTGGTGAGAAAAAGGCGACGGCGGTTTCGATCTGCGTTGGTGAGGCGACGACGGCGCTGGTGAGGGGGATGCTACGACGGTTCCGATCTGGTGAGGTGCTGGCGGCGCTCGTGAGGGGGAGAAGGCGACGGTTCCAATCTGGGCTGGTCAGTTGGTGTTTACCTGTTATAATTCTTGTTCTTTGTTTGGAGAAAGACAATGAAAAATGTGTGTGTCGTCCCTATTTTTTGCAATAAAAGTTTGTTTCTTAATATAAAAATGTGTGTGCTTAGAATCATAAAAACCATCAGAATTGTTGCTTTGTATTGAAATTTAATTTTATAGTGGATTCTAGATATGCAGCAATCATATAGCAAACTCAGATCAATGATATCTTCTCAGAAGAACCATCCTCAATTACAGAAGGGTTAGATTAAGAAACTAGATTGAAGTAATAGATAAAGGATATGTTTGTTCTCCCAAGAATCACCTTGAATCACGGGAAAGAAAAATAAAATTCAAGTTTTGATTCCACCTACTAGTGTAATCATGTTTGTGCATTTTCACTGCTTGTAGGATAAATTGAAGGAAAGAGAAAGAGCTCTACGAAAGCGAAAAGAAAGAGAGGAGCAAGAAGTTGAAAGGCTGAGAAAAATATTATGATTTCCATGTGATTTGTGTATTGTTAGTAATTCTCTAGGAGATTGGATTGAGATGTTTGTTGTGCAAATTGAGATGTTTGCTGTAAAACTCCGAATTTGAAGCAAAATATAAAGCATGAACTGATTTTTCTCCCCTTTTATTTCAGGTATCAAAATATGAAAGGGATTGAAAATTTCTGGGAGAAAAACGAGAAAACGCCTTCTGTTCATAGTTTAGCGGCATTTTGTTCATAATTTTAAAGTGTTTGTTCATAATTTTTGTGCGCCTATGCACATTTTTTTCGTAGTCTGTTCATAATTTTTTGAGTTGTTTGTGCCTAATTTTGTATATGTAATAGTTTTGGAATTTTTTTATATGTAATTCTTAAATTAATAATGAAAGAATTGTTTTTGAATTTGAATCTGGACTTGCTGGAATTTTCATACACTTATATTTATGTTCAAAAATTATTTTATACTTGTGTTCATAAAATTTATGTTTATGTTCAAAATTAATAAACACCCGAAAATAACAAATATTACTGGTTAAATTTTTGCATCGGGAACTGTGCAAAAAGGTGTCAGCAGTCAACAGTGTGTCAGAGGGGACCACCAAAATATTTTGTACTTGTGTTCATAAAATTTATGTTCATGTTCAAAATCATTATACACTCGAAAATAACAAATATTTCTGGTCAAATTCTTACCTTGGGGACTGCGCAAAAAGGTGTCAGCAGTCAAATTTTTAATAAATTTAAAAAAGCTGACAGTATTGTATGAATTTGGGGTTTTGAAAAAGCAAGTGTGGACCACCAAATGTAGCAAAAGGTTACATGAGATTTTTTGTACCCTAGGGTCTTAGGAATCTAGTAAATAATAACTACCCCTTATTTAAATCATTATGCCAGTAGGAATATTGGGTATTTGATTCTGTCATTGCTATTTTTTTCACCGTATGTCATTGTTATTATTGCTTATTGATTAGTTGTGTTAATCCCGTTTAATGTTCTTAATTTATTTCCTTTCCCTTTTTTCTTTTGGTAGTATTTGATTGTGTCATGTTATTGTTGCTTATTGATAAGTTATGTTTTACCGGAAATATCAGTTAGAATGTTTTGTGGTGGCCAGTGGAATTATAGGGTAATTGTCTCCCCACTGCACCCTTTAAAAAAAAGTTGCTTAGCACTAAAGCTCAAAAAAGAAAAAGAAAAGGGGAGCTCACTTTGTGGTACAATATGAAATTATACTTTATTATTTACTACCATCCCTTTAAACTATTATTATTAAAAGTAAAATTAATTCCAAAATTACAATAATACCCATATACTAATGATAAAGCAGAATTGAAAAAAAAATCCAAAGATTAAAAACTAGAAATCAACACCCCAATACTCCTTACCAGCCGTAAATGCAATTAAACCCAAATTGACTAACTTAAAATCAAAACCCCATTACAACAGCCGTAAATGCAGCAGAAATCAAGCCAAGAAACTTCATCCCAAAACAGAAACTGACGACAACCTTAAATTGCCCCAATTGCCAATTTCATGAATTTATTTATGATTTAGAAAGCAAAATTTTGCAGAAATCGACGTCAATTACAACCATCTCTAGGTCAGAATTTCAATTGGATCATCCTCCTTTCTACATTAACTCACGGTGATATTTCATCTATTGGGTACTCTGTTTCAAGCTTCATATTGACCCATCAGCTGATTATGTCAGAATTTGAGAAATCTGGTACTCTCAGCTAAGAAATTCATGGTTCAATTTTATTTTTCTAAAAAAAAAAATCTTTCTTCTGCATGTGCATTTCTGATTACTCCAAAAAAATTAGAAAGTGCCTGTAGTTGTTTTGAATTGTGGACAAAGACTTTTGATTTAATTTTGAGAGTTGAGCATTGTTGAGTTGTTCAAATATTGAATAAAGTAATGAACAAAATTTATTTTGGGTCTGTAAAATATTCAAAAACATCTTTGAAAATATAATCTTGGGTTTGCAACAAATATATATAAAAAATGTCATGACGATTTGGAATACACACAATTTTTAATATTAATCAACATGTGTAAGGTGTATTACTTTTATTTTTTTGTCCTGAACATGTGTATTTTTCCTATTTTACCGTTTTCACTGCATATGTGCAACTTAAAAAAACTACATATTGCCCATGGCAAAAAAAAAAAATTGGAATGAACACTAAAAACGCTCACTTACATTACATCATAACACAAGTGCATAAATCAATGGGAATGTGTGGTGTACATTGTACATACATTAATTAGATTGCACATGAATTCAATAAAATATACTTTGATTGAGTAGAGTTCATAACATGTTGGATGTTGCACATATAGAATGTAAATTGTAAACCTATCTGGAGTGGAATGCACATCTATGGGTTAGGTTGCACATGTTATATACCCCTTGCATATTAACATAATAGTTTGCACATGTATTAGAACATTGTACACCCATTGTGGAGAATGAACTCAAACACGTTGCACACCCATTGAGGAGAATGAGCATTGCATATACTCATACTAGACTGCATGTTGAAAGACAAATCTTACACATTTTGGTGCTCACTTTACACATGTTTAACACATCACACTTCAACAAATAAAGTTGTTACTCCTTAGCAAAAATATTCTTCACTCATTTCACATTCAATTACTATAGTACAAATATAACAAAACATAAACATATAGTAAGAAATTATTGAATTACATGCATCTCTTATTTGATAACCACATAGACACATTCATTAACTAAACAATAAAATAATGTGGTGTACCAAAAAAAAAACATTCTACAACAGTAACATAAAATGACTTCATCTAGATATATTCTCAACAAACAAAAGGTAACATCGATCAAGCCATCTTCCATAATAAAAACTAAAAGAGTAGCGACGCTAAAATTAAAATTTATTGCAGTAAACTTAACAACAATCGATCAAAATAAGACAGCACCACACTCCAACAACTTCAACTGCAATGGAGGACATAAATCAATTTGCATTCCCCCTTATACTTGACATTGAGAATGACGTACTCATCCATAGAATCAATACCCCAAAAAAATCTCGCTTCCAAAAACAGATGAAACCCAAAATTTCTAGACGAATTACGCAAGTATATCCACCACACATAAAAAATCTGGAAAATAAAACCAACCTACAATATCCTGATTCCTTTTCTACTAATAGCAATCATAGGTAATTACCATCCAAAAAATATGCCACTAAAAACCGTTACAAACAACTTATTTGCAACACACCAACACGAGGCAACAAAACCGTTACCAAACAAAATAAATGGAAACATTACAAACCAACTACAAGACCCATTACAAATCCCCAATTAATAAAAAAGTGGAAAATAATTTTTAATCAAATATAAGGAAAATTAATCAAGGACAAAAAAGGAACACCACAAATATATTTTAACCAATTAATGATGGAATAATCATATAGTACCAAAGGGTAAATTTGTATTCTAGATTGTATCTATAATTAATTAATCCAAAAAAAATTATTCTCCACACCAACTAGGGTACTATTCACTAGGTATACATAGGTTTGACCCCCACCCACCCCACGTGAACATCCCCCCCTCCCTCCTCTCCCCTTCCCCATTTCCCCTTTTTTCTTCCCCCATTTTCCATTTCTCTCTCTCCTTGGGGCATGTACTAAAAACCCTAAATGAAAAAACCATGAAATCTGAAATGAATTTCTGAAGATTCTGCAAAGAGCGATTGAAGGGATGTGAGGTTTAGGGATGGAGGGCTGTGAGGCCCGAAATGAAGGGATTTTTGGAGCTCGTTGATTAATTTGAACGGAGGGGCAGCGAAGTTCATGGTTGAAGGGGGCAGCGGCTAGGGGTGGAGATCAGCGACGGTGGTAGGGGGAGGGGGCGGCAGTGGCAGGGGATGGCGGCGGCGTGCAAAGGCTCGAACAAATTTCGGTGGCAGTTGAAGCTTCCGGTGGATGCAAACAAGGCTCCGGTGCATCCTCCCTCTTCTCTTGGATCTTCAAGTAAGTTGATGATTAATCTCATCTTTTATTCAAATCTTGTACATTGTTATGCCATTTTTGTGTTCAAAATTTGATTTTTGGGTTTATAGGTTGAGGAGACGAAATTTGTTTTTGAGGCGAAAACGATCCAATTAATGGAGCTTTTGGTGCTTTCTGGGTTAAAATGGAGGATGAATCCAGTCTCCCCTCTTTCGTTTCTTGATCACATTGTAAGAAGGCTTGGATTGAAGAGCTACATTCACTGGGAATTTCTCAGAAGTTGTGAAAATGTATGTTGTTTTTTTTCTGGATGAAAATGTATGTTGTGTTTTTCTGGGATGTAATTTTTTTTGAATTTATAAGTAATTTTATAATTGAACTTTAACAATAATTTTTTTAACTTTTCGGATGTTAAATTGAACTTTTCAAGAAATGTTGCACTTACAAAATATTGAACGGGATGAACATAATATTGAAGTTAAATTTTATTGTGAAGTGATCTTTTGTAGATAATGGACATTTTTACCGATAATTGGGGTTAATGGAGATCGCCGGCGGAGTTCACGGTGGAAGATCGGGGGCCACGTGGAGATTGACGGCGGCAAGGATGGGGATCGGTGGCTAGTGCTAGAGATCGCCGTGCCAAACCAGGATTCCGCTGTGGAGGCATGGCGTTCCAAACCGAGATTCCCCCGTGCGTGCGTGCTTTGTAATTCTGCCGCCTTCTCCGCCTCCAATTCCGCCGTTCATCTAGAGAGAGAAATTCTTAGGAATGGAAGATGAATCGAATGCAGAAAATCGAAGGCTACTAGTTTGGTCCCTTCACTCCTGGCTCTGTAAGTCGATTTTTTTCTGTAATTGCTGTAATTTATTGTAAAATATTGTTTATAGAATGCTGAATTTGTTGTAAAATATTGTTATCTTTTAGTGTCGATTTTTTCTGTAATTGCTGTAATTTTGCATATCAAGTATTGAGTTTGTGTTTCTATGTGTTGAGTTCAAGCATTAAGTCCTATATTGAGTTGGATGAATTGAAATTCTTTGTTGAGTTGGGTAGAATTCCAGTATTGAGTTTTTGTTCTATGTTGTGTTTTTCTGGGATGGAAATGTATGATTTGGGTTCTATTTTTGTTTTTCTGCGATGGAAATATTTTGAACTTATAGGCAACTTTATAATTGAACTTTAACAATAAGTTTTTGAACTTTAACAATAATTTTTTGAACTTTACAGATGTTATATTGAACTTTTCAAGAAATTTTTGAACGGGGTCAACATAATCTTGTACATAAAATTTGTTGTGAAGTATTTTTTTTTTTGTAGATAATGAGTATTAATTTCTCAACACTTTAGATATGTTCAATGTTGAGCTTAAATTTGTAATTTATTTTTGGGTTAATTGCATATAAATACACCACATTTTTTCCAACTTTCAATTTAATCCTGAACTTCACGATTAAATTATAAAAACTCAACCTTTTAACGAATTTAAATTCGATACATATTTTTGTGTCTCCGCCCATTTCCGACCGATATTTGGTGACGTGTCTCGCCTTTTTGTGTCTCCGCCAGATACCGGTCGAAAATGAGCGAAGACACAAAAATATGTATCAGATTTAAATTAGTTAAAAGGTTGGGTTTTTATATTTTAATCGTGAAGTTCAGGATTAAATTGAAAGTTGGAAAAAATGTGGTTGTATTTATATGCAATTAACCCTTTATTTTTCGATTTTAAATGATGAAGATAATGTTAAAATTAAAAGTACGTATATTTTTTTTTATTGAAAGTGGGGGAGTATTTTTACTATGTGGGAGTGGGGTAGTATATTTTTTCTATGAGAAAGATGTTTTAAATTCAAAGTGTATTAAAAAAATGGGGGGAAATATGAATTCAAATTTTGAAAAAAGTCAACAAAGAAAAAGTTGGGGTGGGGTGGGGTGGGGTGGGGTGGGGGGGGGGGGTGGGAAAGGCTGAAAAGTTGGGGTGGGGGGTTTATAGTGGCATTTGTGTAATAAAATACCAACTTTTGAAGCTACAAGTAATTAAATTAAAGGTAGCAAGTGCTAAGCAATTACACTCTAACTCTTGCACTTCAAAGCAAATTGCCCGAAATTATATCTGTCAAACAATCTAATATAAATGTTGAGAATTGAATGTTATTGAAGGTGTTCTTTGCAATAAATGATTGTGTGTATTAATAAGTCTTGAAGGTTCTATTTATAATTACAATTGAGGATTTCCTTCTTGGGTCCTTAATCATGCATTTAACTGGCTTAAGTTGTTTCCTATTGGTAAGCTACCAGGCCAAGTGGATCAATCACGTGTTGCCACCTATTAGGCTTTTTTTTTATTTCTTTTTTGGTATCGTGAACCTGTCCCATATCTAGATCAAATGGGATTGCTCTCGTTTCAGGCTTGATCTTATGAACATAGTACTGTTGGGCGGACAGAGTTTTGGTCGCTGGCCAACATGATCGAACAAACACTTCCGATGGAATCCTCTAAGTGTTTTGGTTGCTGATTGCTAAATGGATTATTGTTAGCCCCTTAGTTGGTTGGATCTCGGGATGCACTAGTGCATGGTGCATCCCGGTGGGGAGCTAGGTGGTGTGCGCCTAGGACATATTCGTAAGAGGTTTACGGGTGAATCGGGTGTTGGCGTTGTACGGGTGTGAGTGAGTCGTATGCGTACAAGGAGCATTCGGTTGTGCATGTGTTGGAGCAAGTCCTAGCACAAGTAATGAGTACTGAGCTAGGCCGGGTGCATTTTGGGGCATCCGGTGGCAGGAGCGAAAACTTGCAGTTTTCAGCCAAACAATATCCAGTAGGGTCACTAGGTAATTGATGTTTTAAACATATATAAGGGGAGTGGTCTCCCTGAGGGCAGTGCGCGCGGGTGTAGGCACGGGCATGGGGCCATGTGTGCACATCGGGGGCATGTATGCGCACGGATGTCGGTAGCGTGCGAATGAGGGTCGCACGAGTGACGGTTGTGAGCGTGTGCGGATGCGCACACGTGTGGAACTATCTCGGCAACATGTGGTACGCGTGCGAGACGGTTACACGCATCCGATGGGCGGTGGGTGCTCGAGTGCGTGCGATGGGCGGATTTGGGGCATCCGATCCATCCCGCGGTTACGGTGTGCAGCCGCGCGTGCGGGCTTGCGAGGCCTTGCGAATGCGCGTGCGCGGGATGGATTTAGCGCGAAGTGTACGCGTGCGACGAGGGTTGTGCGCGTGTCACACGACAGTTACTCGGCGTGCACGGGCAATGCGCGCCCGGGTGCGTGCGACGGGCGGGCGCTGGAGCATCCGACTCGTCCGTTTTGGTTGGATAAGGTCTGGGACAGATTTGATGAAGGCCGCGGCTATTAACACCCGAACTTTTGCTCTTTAAACCCGAAATATTTATTTTACCAAAATAGCCCAATGTAATTAGACTATTATACTCTTTACCACTTAAAATCTATTAAAATATAAATTTTAGTTTTGCTCAATACACCCAATCCAATATTTTTTCTTGTTGATCGTGACTTTATTTCTCCCACACCCAAACTCTTTCTTCTTCACTCTTCACTCAACCACTTAAATCAATACTCATGATAAATGCCATGGAGGAAGAACACACTTCAAAAAATACATGTAATGTAAAATTTCTATGAGTTTATTGTTCTATATGATGTGTTATGGTATAAAACTATATAGAGAAGAATATTTAGGGTTTAAAAGTTGTATTACTTGAGTTACGATGACGATTTTGAGGTTTAAGAATTCTGAAAATCGCGCATGTTTGGCAAACCAGAGCCGAACATTTATTATTATGTTTGGCCAGAGTTGGCCAAACGCAATGATAAATGTTTGATCAATGTTGGCCAAACATTATGAATAAATTTCGGTTGTTGTTGGCCAAACATTATGAACAAAGTTCGGCCACTGTTAGCAAAACATTCTGTATTTTTTTTCTTGTTCCAGTCTTTGTGTGCGTGAGTGCTCTGCGTTTTAGGTGTGGGTGCGTGATTGTTTTGCGTTTTGGGTGTGGGGTTTTTTTTTTTTTTAGTTTTTGATTTGGGTGTGTGGGTTTTTTTTAGGGTTTAAGATTTGGGTGTATGAAAATATTGACATTTAAGTTGAGGGGTAAAATAGACAATATATTATGGGTGTTTTGAGTAAAATAAAAATATAGGCTTGGGTGTGAAGAGTAACGGGTGTGATGAGCAAAAGTCCGGGTGTTATTAGTCGCGGCCTTTGATGAATTTAAGTGGCGGTTTCAGAGTAAGTTGGGGCAGTTTTGAGGAAACTTGTCCATGAGTTGGTTGAAGGCTTACTGATGGGCGACACTTGGCTCGGAAGTTCAAGATCCGACAGTTAGGACTTATTCTACCTAGTGATGGGGGTTGTCCATCACATATAAATGCTAGATCCGCCCTGAGTTGCACAAGTAATATTGGGTGCAAGTCTTGACATCCTTTGTACGAAGTAGTGAGATAGTGTTGTCGTATGTTGTGTGTGTGCCTTTCGATTTGTTCAGCTGCGTGATTCGAAAATACTTGCTTGCATTTGTATTATTTCATAATCTCACTAAACTAATAAACACGAGAGTTGGTGAGGGAGTGGGCTGACGAATTGTGCGGATTCGTGCCATCACAAGGGCGAAAATTTGTAGTCGGAGTTGACCCTGTGACAGTTACCTTGGTGGCCGCCTATTTTGGTCGCACCCCGACTACGTCAGTCTTTCTCTTCATTCGTCTTTCTCTGGACATTTCTTGATTGGTCGCTACTCTCAGGACCAAATGGTATGTTTTACTTTTAAATTCTGATTTTTTTTTTCTATTTATTACTTATAATATTATTCTATCTATATAACAAATTAATATTATAATTAATTACATTGATCGGACTGCGGTATGATAACAAAATCGATTAAAAAAATATTGACAACTAGTACTATGGATTTGACTAAAAATATTCTCACACTGGATTCTTCTTTTTCTTTAATTGTTGAATTCAAAAGGAGAAAAAACAATGGAATAATTCCACTTTAATCACTTGATTCTTGACAACTCTTGATTTTCCCCTTATGTAATTTAAAGAGATTCTCAATAAATAACATTTTGCCCCTCATACTTTAATTTGTCTCACTGTACCCCAGTACTGTCATCACTCATCATGTCTCGTTTTAACCCAGAAAAAGAACTTTTATAACTGGAGAATGCTATAAAAAAATAAAAAATAAAAAACTTTCAACATTAATACAAATGAATCAAAATGGTTTTTCTAGTCTTTTACACTTTTGTTTCTTTAAGTCTGTAACATTTTCTACACCCTTTTTCGAAATTTAAAGTAGAATGATGAACTAAATAAAGCGACATCTAAAGAGACATTTTATAACAAAACTGGTGGATAGCATAGCCATGGAGCTCGACTTTCAAGAATGAAGATGATAATAATACGAGCATCGAGCATCCGAAACTGTTCATTCGTCGCGCTTGATTATCTACCACTTTGTGTTCTACGTATCCAACGAATGTGAATGTGAATGTGCAGCCAAAATCATGAGCAACTTTACCGATTTTGGAGGCCCTCGATTGCCTTCTTCCAGTGGTGTGCTCTTTGCTTTGAATCCTCCAAGGACAAAACTTTCTTAGGCTGTATCAAGAAAACATTTCATGAGGATTCATGTGAATCTCTTCAAAACTACAAGTGGAGAAAATAACAGAATCGGTAGGATACAAGACTTACGGTGCAAATCTTGAAATTTGACGGGCTTGTGACTTGAATGCTGAGATCATTCGGATTGTCCGACCATATAATATTTCCTTTGACCTCCAATTTAGCAGGGTCCACATAGAACAACTTTGGTTTGTTTGTGAGGATAAGCTGCACCTTCTTACTTGTTAGTTTCTGCAGTTTCTTCACCATCGAGATCATAAGAACCGATTCACCTGGCTCCAGAAATTGTTGCCTGTCAAAACCAATTAAAAAGTTCAACACAGAAGCTACGACAAATGCCAAAACACAAAGGACTCACCATTTTGAATCAAACGAATCCATTGAAGCAAGCCTGGTGATACTACTGGTTTCAGAGGCTGATCCGACACCACTCTTTCCGTCATTTGGTTTTATTGAACCATCCCCGACGTGTGATGGATTCCATGAAGAATCTTGCTCCTCTCCTCCAGTAGATTGAACCTGGAGAAATGGACAATCATGACCAAATATTATAGGCTTCACAAGTTCAACAACAAAAAGATTAAAACACGTACGTTTGGGTCCAAAGCTAGTTTTGGTGGAGTTCCTGCCCTTAAATTTACCCAATCAATTCCCTTAAAAAAAGGATGGCTTTTGAGTGATGCATAGCCATCAGGTCCCGCGCCTGGTCTCCGACTGGGATCCATGTCCTACATCAAGCATTACAACTTAGCCAAAAAACATCAAATTTCTATAACCTTTAGAAGTAAGAGTAAGAGTTAAGCAACAAAAGTCTTAATGCGTTAACGACTTGCCAATAATTTATCTATCAGATCTCGTGCTTCAGCTGAAAAGTTGTTTGGAAATCTGATATCCCTCGCAATAATTCTTTGGAAAATAAGCCATTCGCTAGCATCCTTGAAAGGAGAAGTGCCTGAAAGCATTTGGTACAACGTGCATCCAAGGGCCCAAAGGTCATTCCTGGTTGAATGAGTTCAAAATAAATAAAACTGATGATTGATGCAAATACAGCAAAAATTAATACGAGCCGCAATAGATTCAAGTTTATTACCCAAAGGTTGCTGGAGAGGAGTTCAAAACTTCTGGAGGTACATAAGCGGCTGTCCCCACAAAGGTGCACGCCTTGTCATCTGAAAATAAATTAGAAAAATAATTATCATTCAAGAATATAACATATTTATTTCCAAGAAGCTTTAAAAAGAAGATCAAAGACTACCTGATGCTGCATTTGGAAGGACCGTTATCTGGCTATCTTGCATAGGCTTTACGCTACCAAAATCGGCAATCTTGATATGTCCATCTTCAGTAAGCAGAAGGTTCTCTGGCTGCCAACTAGAAACTATTAGCATCACTAATAATTATAAGCAAAAACTTGCAACTACACTTTACTTAGTTTTACTCAAAGGCATTAGTTTGTTAGTATTGGTTGTTTTCACTGAAAAAGTATTAATTGTACAAAAGTGTTACTCTAATATATAAAAGTTTCCAACATCACAAAGTACCTTAATATCTCGATGTATCAATCCCATACTGTGTATATATTCAAGAGCATCAACAACTTCGGCTGCATAGAAACGAGCATCGTCCTCAGAAAGACGGACTTTCTGCAACCATAAATTAACTACATCATTTAAATTGCTTCACAACCAAACAAAAGAAAAGAAAGCCACATCCAATTCTTCATATATCGCTTATCATAGTTTTAGTTTTCTCTTACTAACAGAGCAAAAGTAAATCAGTCGAATAATATTTTGGATGCATTTTTGTAGAAAGGAATAAGTATGTCTAATCTAAATTTAAACTTACCCTTGTTATTTGATCAAAAAGTTCTCCGCCTTCACAAGATTCAAGCGCCATATCTTCAGAGTTTAATTACATACAGGAACATCAAATTACAGATATACCGATCAACATACAAAAGAAAATATGCTAATGTGACAGAACATTACTCACAGAGCGAATAACTATCTTGAAATGTAAAGAACAATCGCACTACGCCAGGATGATCTAACTGGTCCAATACAATGCGTTCCAATTTTACATAAGCTGTTTTATTTTCCTTTGTGATGAAACTTTTATCCATGATCTTCATTGCGTAAACTGTCCCCGTGTCTTTCTTCTTTGCTCTAACAACCTGTTGATCAAAATTTAAATGAGCAGGACTAAACACAAATTTCGACCAATATTGGCAACATTTTTCGATAATGACGACACACTTTAGGCTAATCGTATCAGTAATACAATACTTCCTATTACATTTTTCAGATACCATCACAATTCTAATAGAATTAATTGAAGTAAAACAATACTGCCTATTACATTACTCAATCATCAACTCCACGACTCACAACTCTTCAACCTAAGATCAAATATCATACATCAAACAGCACATAAATTTTGAATTTTGCAAAACCCCAGCTCATTTTTTGCTCTAATCCTTACAAACAACACAAATGCTGGGCATTCAAGCTAACCAATCAAAGAGGGAAAAAAACAGCAGAGTAACTAACAAATCTGGAATTGATTAATCAGATCAAATAATACAGAAAAAAGAACAAAACCCCATTTCATAAATCCAAACAATTGAGATGAACATCAATGAAAGAGGGCAAAAAGAATGGACCTTGGAATAAGAACCCACGCCATAAATCTTGCCCAATTCAAAATCTTGAATGCTGAAATTCTCCTGGGGTGCCCTAAAAGCAAAACTCTTGGATCTCTGAGGACTACTATTACTCTCATTGTTAGGTGAAGAACTGTTGCTCTGAATCCGCATCTTTGAATCAAACTCTTTCTCCATTTTATCACCACCCCTCACCAATGCCAACATTATTTCCCCCAAAAATACATTCAATAATCACAAATATTTGCATCTATAAAAATAGTATAATTCCCTTTAAAGATGGGAGCTTTCACCTTTGTAGAAAAAGAAAATCTTGAAACAAGAGTTGGGATTTATTTTTCACAGTCCCCAATGAAAGGGGGGCAGTGAAGACCGTTGAATAGCATAAAAAAAACCCAGAAAAATCTAATTATATATTCCTTCTTTTCTCTTCTCTTTCAGACAGCCATCTGATAAAGCAACCACCCCATTTCAAAGAGGCCCCAAGAAAGCAAATGATTCCTTGCACAAATTTATGATTGAATACATGTATTTTTTTTTTTTTTTACTTTTTCTGCAGAATTAGGAAATTGTTTATGTGAAAAATGTGAGCTTTAAGAAGCCCTAAAAGAAAAAGCTAGGGATTGGGATGAATGGAAGGGAACATGTCACATATGTATGAGAGATTGAGATTTGAGAAGATGAACATCACATGAAAAGTAATGGCCATCATGCCATGCGAATTAATTCATTAATCAATGCAATAAAGTAGTGGGAAGAGGCATATTTAATTCATATACTTTCGATCTTTTTGAAATGGGTCTCCACAATTTCGATTTATAAAAAAATTAATTATTATTATATTTTTGTTTGTTTGCATTATTATATACTTTTTGTATCCTTTTCTAAATTGGGTTCATATTTGAATTTTATTTTGTACTTTGAGTTGCATGTAAATTAAATCAAATATTTATGTAGATGAAAGTATAATGATTTAATTATTGAAAAGTTAGTGTAGAGAACTAATTGAAATAAGGCCTATATAAACTAGGGAAGTAGTAGGGGTTCAATGTTAATTGATAAATGTATAAAGATCAAATTAAAAGAAAATAGAGTAGAGGGATCCGAATATATACATTCTTTAAAAAAAATTATTATTTTTTTTTTTTGGAATATATGAGATACCTATATATAAAGATAAGTCAATTCAAGGAAAACAATAAAAGTTTAAAACCATTAATGTTTTTTTCCCGTTTGATTATTTTAAGTAAAAAATCATTTTAACCCAATCTATCTCTTTACATTAATTGCACTGCGTAAATGAAATGTATTAAATAAAAATACTATAATTGACATTATCTAAACATACATTTGAATTGTATGGTGTATTTAGTATATACAAAACTTTGTCTTTTTTTTATATCAAATTTGAAGTAATTTTTATTTGTTGTTGAGTAAATATTTTTATGTCTCACATAATTAAATAAAGACACAATACATTTTAATGCTCCTAAACTATATCAACTTTTATTTTGAAAGGTCCTTGTACTATTTTTTTGTCTCACATGGCTCCTAGTAACAAAAAATTTATGGATTTTGTTAGGTTGGTATAATATTTTTTATTAAAATATGAAAAATCAACCAATTTTGATACTATATAAATCGGATTTCAATAAAAAAAAAATATCTCTAACGAACAAGAATGTTAATAGTTTTAAAGAAAAATAAAAATAAAAATTAATCAACGGTTTTTGGAAATAAAATTTAATAATTTAGGATCTATTAATTTATTATATGCCTTAAATAGTTTTTTTACAATATTCTCTATGTATGTGTATGTATGGATTATGCATGCAATTGAATGACTCCTAAAAATCCACTCGAGTAGCGATTTCCGACCTCTATAATTTATTTATGCCTTTTTTATTGTTTAAAAGTAAGGGTCGTTTCCGAATATAATTTGTTTATCTTTTTTATTTTCACCAATTTTGTGATTAAATGAATAAATAATACCCTCTCCATCCCCCAAATCTCTTTACATCGAAATAAGCATGTGTGCTAATGAAATGAAATAAAATATATAAAATAAGAATATTATAGAATTATTATAGGGTTCATTAATAAATAAAGTGATCATTTGTAAATATGATAATAAAATACTCCCTTCGTCTCATACTTATTTGCTACTCTTTTATTGTTTGCACACATTTTAAGAAAATAGTTATTTATTAGTATTTAAAGTGATAAAATAAATATTTTTTGTTAGGAGTGTATGGAGAATATAATATTAAAAAATATTATTATTTTTTTGCCAAAAAAATGTAGCAAACAAGTATAATAAAAACTTTTTTGACAATGTAGAAAATAAGTATGAAACGAGTGGAGTAATATTTTCTATAAAGGTATAAAATAGATTTGGGGAATAAACTAAAAAAACAAATATAAATAAATTTGGAGGAAGAATTTTCAATCAAGGTTTTTTGTTTTTTCAAGTGAGTGTGCTCTAACGGTCAAACCCATAATTTTTTTTTTCTCAGCCTAATCGATCACGGTTAATTCTAGTTAACTTCTATGTTATGACAAAAAAAAATAAACTAGACATATAGCATAATCATGATGAGGTTAAAATATTACAGTATCAATTTATATTCTTCTTTAAAAACCCAACATCAAACAAAAGTAAGTCACACATTTGCTACACATTCTTTTCCTTGTAGAGAATTTAAATATACACTGCGTATTCCTTTCAACAATGTTTATATCATTGACTACAACACAAAGTTTTCAATAATATGTTTATCCTTATCCACAGTGGGGACCCAAATGTCCCAAGAAAACCAATTGTATTCAAATAATTGTGTCAATAAATGGTCCAGATGAGTAGCATATTAATATTATGGTTTGGAACAAATCCAACAACTGGTAAATTAAAAATCAAAACATGTCTCATTATCAATCAGACTTCGACTTAAAAATCACAAGTATATCATATTTTTCCAATGTTGATTTATTGTCGATCTTTGAATATAATTTGAACTATTATTGGGATTAGTATTATACTTGTCCGGATTCTTGAATTTAATTTGAATGACTATTGTAATTTTTATTATTGTACTTGTTAATTCATAAATATAGGTTGGCTACTGGCTACTGGCTACTGGCTACTGGCTAGTTATGTTTTTTTATTTAACATAGGTGTAGGAAAAATAAATTAAGTATTGCAGTATAGGAATAGGGCTGCCCATCTACTATTTCATCAAATTGAATGAAGCCCTAATAAATAATACTACTACTAATAACAAAATAAAATTATTATGTAGTCTCATCCAAGCAAATGTACAATTGACTGACTGACCAAATCTAAAGATGGAAAAAGGCCCTCCAAAGCATCAGGAGATACAACTATAAACAAAAAGATTAAATTAAAAAATAAAACAAGAAAACTCATACAAAATAAAATACACATTTTTGTTGATCAAACTATACATCCCATCCATCTTTCCTTCTGCTAAACTCAGTCTTTCTGTTACTTATACTCCCATACATTTCTGCAAACTTACCTAAACATTTACTCCTAACTCCATAATGAGCTTGTGTATTCCTACTAATGGCAACTCCTGAGAATTTGGACGTGTCGATAGCCCACGCAGGCCGTACGTACTCCACAACGTTGGTCGTGCTTGCATTCGCATACAAGTAGTTCATCAACACGTCTTCACAGTTGAAGAACCGATCCACCATTGCCCGCCCCGTCTCCGCCTCCTTGCTCCAATACCTCTCGAACGCTACTTGACCATCCATGAATGCCGCCCCGGTCAAGATCATGTTGTACCCGTTGTGCTCACGAGCATGCTTCTCGCCTCTATATCTCAAATGGTGCCCGCTTGCGAGCCGAGGGTAGAACCCCACGATCCTATCCGGATGTTCGCGCCAAACCCTAAACCCTCGTTCGATATCATCGCATGTCATCATGATGTCATCGTCCAGCTGGAGGACCGCTCGAGTTTTTATCGAAGGATCCACCTTGAACCGGTTGTTGAGTGAGTTTTGCTTCTCGACTCGTATTCTAACCGGCACAGCCGAGTCGAAATCGCTCGATAACGGAGGCGTTCCTTTGTTCCACACCACGACTATCTCTCGTACAGACGAGCATCTCGAGTAGTGTTTTACGTACATTTTCAGATTCCAGAGACGAGCATCGTACGTCATTGTTAGTAGCGTGAACTGCGAGTAATGCCCGTCTAACGGGTAGGGTTCCTCCGCTCTGGATCCTCCGTACAAATACTTGACCCCCGTACACATCAGCGTCATAGCCGCGATGACTGCTAAAACGAGGACGAAAACTCCGGCGCAGGTGCTCGGTTTTATCCTAGCACGGAGAACAGAGCTCATTCGGTTCAAACGACTGCAGAGAAGTCGAATCTTGGAAGATAAACTCGGCCTCTCCCAGGCCAAGATAGTATCACTTCTCTTACCCATATTATGGGGGCACCAACTTAAGGGTACTAAACAGTTTACGGCTCCGAGCAGCATTCCAACGAGCATTACAAGAGCTGCAACAGCCAAAACTGAGACAGACCCAAGAATGAAATGACGAGATGCATCTCCCGATGGTACTCTATCTCCATCAAGAACTGCGATCCACTTGCCTGAGCTGAGCTGCTGTGCATCTATGTGGTGACCACGGGCCCCATTCCAAGCATTTCGTCCCTTATTTGACTTTTCTAGCCCCAACGATACCTCAACTTCTTTGAACTCAGAAGTTGTCAGAGCAGTTACTTTAAATACACGTGTTCGATGGCCATACGTCTCGCCACAGTCTTGCCCTACGCGATAAAGACTTCCCTTATAGATGAAAGGCCTACCTCCATTCCGAGCCCCCATGCTCTTGTCTGTGTTGTATATAGGGTTCTTCTTATGAGGCCTCCAAGGACCAAAAGGCGACTTGCTATACCAAATCTCCAGTTGCCCGTTTTTCTTGGTCCCAATCCCACTGTGATCAGAACCGAAAAGCCAGTACTTGCCCTCGTGAGGAATCATAAAAGAATCCACAAGTGGCCTTTTCAAGATAACTTTATCCAATGTCC
Source organism: Ballota nigra (assembly GCA_947034835.1). NCBI lineage: Eukaryota > Viridiplantae > Streptophyta > Magnoliopsida > Lamiales > Lamiaceae > Ballota > Ballota nigra. The sequence continues at coordinate 60,549,397 of OX344725.1, forward strand.
ATTTCAGAGGGAAGTCGGTTGCACGATAAAGACGGAGATCCCCCTTTTTACTGCCTTCTGGCATCATATATATCTGCAAGAATAAATCATAAGATTGCCAATTTACATGATTTATGTAAATTAGTTGAACAAAAGGGTCATTTAATAAGCCAAGGCCTTACGTTTCCTTTGTGCTCAAAGACATATGGATAGGAGAGATGCCAATCCTCATCCAGGGCGATACCCAACTGCTGCCATGTTGCACCGTTGTCTATACTTCGTGCAACCCCAATGTCTCCTTGCATTGTTATTGAATTTTTTGTTTCGTAGAACAGGTAAAGAATGTTGCCCTGAAGAATGTAACTAAACATTAGCTCAAGCTATCAATGGTAATCCCTGAAATGACACTTAAACTGTGATCTTCAAAGTAAAGTTGCCAATATATATACTTCATAAGCTGGGAAGAGAATAGTTGGGATGGATTATATGTCTTTGTGCAAGTAATGTAATACGAGTCCAAGTTTTGTAGTCGAGTTAGATACAACCAAGATATGAGCCTTGTAAGGCAAATAGATGCACTCTGTCATAAACCTTTATCACACCAGATGATAAGCAAGATTGTTATTCTAATTTTATATCATAAATTTTACTCTACAAAAGATGGCAACTGTAATCTTGTTTTCCCACAATGTTTCACTCGGCTTTTATGGGTTCTTTCAACAAATATGAGACCCATTGTCTACCCCATTCCCAAAAGACAGCCCTACATTCAATTATGACTGGACTTTATCATGCCATTTTTATCAAGCTGATAAGGAAGTAAGATGGGAGATGAATGATGTAGATTACTTATATATGCAACTATGATACTAGGCTTGAAGAATTGAAGCTATATGATGAAATTATGAAGTCTACAGCATTGAAAACAAAACACAAAACATTACAGCACATATGTTTGCTTCAGCACATGTGATGGATGTGGAGTTATCTTTACAGAAACTATCAGTTCTTACAAAGGAGCACAGTGCAAGCGGTCAGTGATGTCACATCCAGATTCACTAAATATTATGCCAAAACATCACCAATGTAAACAAGACCTGAATAACATAAATCAGCTTTCTTTAAATCTCGTGTATGTTACTTCCTCTGCCAGAGTTTCTATAGAAAACATCGACTTGACCAACAACACTTTCTTGCGGACATGAGTTAATTATCAAAACGAATTATAAACGAATGATTCTAGATACGATTAACAGATGTCTTGGAACAGAAAGAGAAGCTTCACCTAATATCTTGCATGTTAATCCCAAATTGCTATTAAAACAATAAGGTAATATCTGGGAGCATCTAAACTGTCTCACCAGATGATTACTTTCCAAGTAAGTTTATTAAATCTGATAATTTACGTCCAGCTCACTCCACAGAAAGCACATCCAACTCATATAGAAAAAGGGAAAAGAATATATTCCCTCCCCAACTCCAAGGGCAATTACTATTTATTTGGTAGTGTGAGCCCATATCTTCGTTTTTCTGATCACTCATATAAACTCCCATTTAAGTAACCGAACTCTTTATTCATTTATTCTCCAGATCCAATTTACAACTCAAACCCACTTGCTCTAAATCTAATCTCAAAAAGCTCTTTACCAGGATATATAATACAAGCACATTCCATGACCCCATCCTTCAAATAATATAATACAAAGATGCAGAAAAGAAATCCATTGTTTTCAATCACTATATCCCTGGTCGACCGGAAGTGACACATCACAACAATAATGGAAATATGTGAAATTATAGAGCTAAAATCTGAAAATGACCCCCACTCCCACCAATTACCACCAAAGAACACCAATCTTCCACCCATTTAACCAATCTGATTTCAGACACAATTAACACCAAAAACGCTCAAAAACTTGCATACAAGTCACAAATTAGAAGATTATATTCCTGAAAAACATAGCTACTTGAAGAAATAAGAGATGAAAATACAAAATTACCTGCACATATAGAAAAGGGTCAGCAACAAAATTACTGGGAAATCCAGCATTTGAAACTGAGGCACAGGTGACAATTGGGTTTGCTACAGGATATGCTGCACTCTTGTCCTTCCATATATTCATCTGCCAACCAATTTCAGAGTGTTAATCAATTATCAAGATTTCTTTAACAGAGGACTCTGATTTCAATTATTGAAACATATTTCCAAATCCGAAACAGGAAAACCCAAGATACCAAATATAGTTAAAACCCACAAACGGTACCGAATTTCACAAAATGAAGAGGTGAAGAAACCCAAAAATTCTCTGTACCCAGAAAAACCCACAAACGAAAAACCCTTCTTCAAGATTAATAGTAATTAATTTTTCATTACATGAATGAATTTCATCAAATACAGAAGAATCTTATCTTAAAAATTAGAAAAAGGGAACGTACATGTTCGATTGGTTTGAGAGAGAAAGGGGAGTCGCCATAGTAAATTCCGACAGCCCAAGAGCCCTCATTGTCTTCTTGGCACCCAAGCATCGTGATCCCCGTCCGTACATTCGGCGTCAGCATAAACCTCCCATACAAAATCCCAATCGACCCCAAAACGACAAAGGAAAACAAGAAAAACGCAAACGTGGAAGATAAAACACACGCCTCATTATTGTTATTTCCGCCCTTACTAACAACGCCACTATTTTTGCTACCGCTACCGCCTCCGCTTTCGTTCGACCACCACCTAAGCCACCCACCGCCGCCGGAGCCTCCGGCGGCGGAAGACACAATTGGGCCCGAAACCATCACTTCAGATAATTAAACGAACAGCAGAAATCGTGCTTTTGCATAAGTCACTCTTGTCCCCCTCCGAGAAAATAGATGAAGAGGTTTTAACTGTTTGGAGAATTTAGAGATAGATAGGTATGAGGAATTTTTATTTAAATCGAATTTAAACGAATTCTCCGTTTGTATCTTTGCGGATTTCGCTAAGTATGGAATTTTTTTGAATTGCAATGCAACACAAAAGGTGACAGAAAAACCGCGTACGTGCTTTCGTGGGGGTGGGGTTTTGGGTGAGAGAAAAAAAAAAACTTTGCTAGCCACCTTCTATAAAATTTCCAATTTCAGTTTTCTATTCTGTGTGCTCATCTCTGTAGTACGCAAATCTTCATATGTGAGTGTATATATATAATATATGTGTGTGTTTTTTGGTGCGTGTTTCTAGAAGGCAGCGGGTATAGATACAATTGTGTGTATCTATCTCTCTGAAATGGAGAAATTTTGACAGGGTATGTGCGTGGAATGGAAGGAAATTTTGGGGGTATTGACTTTGACTATAACTTTTTCTTTTTACTTTATTGCTTTTTTGATAAATAAAATCAATTATTACTTCTGTCTATAAAAAATGGGTTTGTTATTTTCGCTACGGCTATTAATAAAATTGATAAAAAGATAAAAATATTATATTATATTAAATATAAAATAAATTATTTAAAAAATATTATGTATGTATATTGAAAATATAGATAAAACTTATTATTTATATTTTAAAAGATAAGATTATTTTTTTGGATGGATAAATAAAACAATTAAGACATTTTTTTGTGAACGGGGTAGTATGTTACTCCCTCAGTTACCGAACTCTTTTCCCATTTTTTTTTAATGATTTAAGAAAGTGTATTTATTTATTAATATATGATGGGTTACATGTTCCTGGGGACAGCTCGAAAAGGAAAGTGGGAAATTTACTCGTTAACGAATGAAGTATTAATTTTTCCGTTTTTAGACTTGGTTTTCCCAGGTGGGTTGATGGTGGCTGGTGGGTGGGTGATAATAAAAATTTATTTCATGTGTTCGGTCGCAAAATCATATTGTTATCCGTTTGAAAAAGATTAAATAAATTCTTATTGGAAAACTTTAATATTTATCTTGAAATTTTTAAATTGATCATTTTTTTACGGTAATTTTTAAATTGATCATTGTGTTATCCTTTTAATTACTTAATAAAACAATTTCTTATTTTTCAGATGATCATGTGTAAATTTGATTTTTCGATGTAATGTAAATATTTGAGGTTTTACATATTGGTTTAAAAATAGATCCTAATTACAAATTAGTTCAAAAATTTTAAACTAATAGACACATGAAAGAGTAGGTTTTATACGAAAATGGTTCATAATGTTTCTAGTGAGATTATCGATACTTCTGGTCAAATATTTAATACCTTAATATAATTTCATGATAAATTTTTCATGAACTATTTTCATATAATACTTTGCCCACATATTATTTGCAAAGAAGCATCAAAGATTTTTTTTGAACCAATTTATAAATATAGTCCATTTTCTTAACCATTTTGTATTTTTTTCTAAAAATTTATCTAATTTAGTTTTGATTTTTTCATGTGAAAGATAAAATTTTCCAATAAAATTTTTGTAAACTAGTTTTCCTTTTGATTCTAGTTTCTAACTTGCCGAATTAATATTAGCTCATAAACTTTATGATGACTTAGTAATTCTTTTGAAAGCTATATAGCTATATTTAAGAGTTTGTTAATAAATTAGTTTTGGCCAATATATCCTGTCAAAAAAAAGTTTTATCCAGTTTATAGTTAGACATTAGGCAACAAGCCAATAAGTCAATAACCACCTGCTTGGTATGAAAATCCCCATAAAAATTCACTCATTAATATCTTGGATATTGTTTATTTTTTTAGATATAGCCTATCTCACACAAGATTTGACTGAATTTAAATCGTAATCTGCAAAATGGCCTACAAAAATTTATAATTGTATAAATATTTTTATTCCTTATTTACAATAAATTTGCCTACGAATTTTTCTTAGGCAAATTATTTGTGGGTAAATTTTGTAGGTAATTAAAATCTAACAATTTCATTTCGTAGACAAATAAAAGTGTCTACATGATTAAAAAAATTGTAGGCAAGTTGTAGGTAATTCTTCTACGAAATTTTTTTGTTGAAAAATTCCGCAACCATTTCTAATTTTGTAGGCAATTTCTAATTTTCTTGTAGTGCATTAAGTAAATTGGGCTTTGAAAAGTCAAAATTAATTTAAAATTAAACTCAAAATTCAAGTGCATATTGTACACTTGGGTGCATACAAGAATTTGTTTTGAATTTATTATTGTTATGAGTATTGGTAGAATTTAAAATATTAAAAAGAATTTTCTTATTTTTTAAGTGTTCGTCTTCTTTATAATGCTCATCCGTTTAAAAATAAGTGTTTTTATAGAGATTAAATTATGTTTCAAAATAAGTGTCATTTTAACATTTTTTTTCATGTATTTTTCTAATTTACCTTGAATCGGTTTTAAGATATAAGCAAGGGTGTAGAAGTCGGAAATCGCTAGTCGGGCGGATTTGGAACGCCTAGCGCCTAGGCCGCCTAGGCGGGGACTTGTCGGGGACTAGTCGTTGGGAGTTTTTTTTTATTTTATTCATTTTTTTACCATCTATATCTCAGTAATATAGTAAATTATTATTTGATAGTATTTTAATATGACTAATTTTTTTTGTAGTAACAAGTTAACAACATAATACCAACTTTCATATGCAAATAGTCCAACTAGACAATCACACACATTTATCAAATTAATTGAAATTCTCCAAACGATGTCGTTTTTAGGCGGAAAAAAATAAAATAATGAATATCGTGTCTGCCTAGGCGGATTACACTATAAATCGGGCGGCTGATGACCGCCTAGCGCCTAGGCGCCGCCTAAGCGGGGGCCTAGAGGGATTTTTGCATCACTGGATATAAGAGACCATTTAGAATCATATTAAAATATAACACACTCCCTCCGTTTCCTTCTATTTGTCTCATTTTATCCAAAATGATGTCTCTCTTTAATTGCCATTTTATTATTACCAGTGCATTTTTTTAGCTATTTTTTCCAACAAAATTCTTAACAAATACTAGAACTAATCAACATCTTAAAATAAATAGGAGTAATAAATAAGGGTGTAAAAGCCTTTTGATACCCTAGTAAATAAAAAATTGATTTGTGTGAATGGATAAAATGAGATGGATAATCCCTAACAGATACTCCCCCGTCCCTTATTATCCGTTCTATTTTATTCATTCACACAAATCAATTTTTTCATTTACTAGGGTATCAAAATATAATTACACCCTTATTTATTATTCTTATTTATTACAAAATAATGTTTAACTTTACAATTTATTAGTGTATTATTTGAAAAAGTAGATACAAATGAATTAATATTAGTAGAGTGACAATTAAAAGGGGACACCGTTTTAAATAAAATGAGACAAATAAAAAGGAATGAAGAGAGTATCTAAATTAGATAATTAAGAATCCGTTTGAATCTTTAATACTCTCTCTCTCTCTCTTTTTTTTTTTTTCACAGTTAGGAGTGACACTTTTTTAAGAAAAAATGGGTATGCGAGTGTGCGATTGAATTTAATAATTAAATTTTATATATTATTTACTTTTGTGAGGGATGATTTTTTTTTTTTTTTTTGTGTAAAAATAATTGTGGGATGTTCAAATAAGGTAAGTGTGAAAGTAATTGTGAGACGGAGGGAGTAATTTTTTTTTTTTATTCAATAAGAATAGTTATTGAATGATACAGGATTATATTATTTGATTGTTGGTTTCATTAAAAGTAACTTCTAAAGTAGGATGCATTGGTTGGGTAATTTTTTTTTTTTAAGGTAGAGATATAAATATTTTGAGGTGACACACATCCATACTAATATATAGAGGAAACATTTTTAGCCTAAGTGACACCTTTGTTTTGTCTCTCTTTTGTATTTCCTCCATCCTCCTTTGTCCATAGTTTTAATTTTGATCCTAACCTTTAATCTATTTTTCTTTTGATCTCATCCCTTGGTTTTGTAACGTTTTTTTCAATAAATTCCTATAAATTCAATTATTAAAATCACTTCCCATGTTTGTTTATAGATTTTGGAGTTATAATTTATTTTTTGGTAGATGCTTTTTTATTTCATTAAATTTAATTTGACATTACAATAATGTTTCATTAAATTTAATTTGACATTCTATAAACACATTTGTATTATATGCATGTGCATGTTTATCTCATTAACCCATATTTTAATATTTGATCACAACCATTTATTTAAAGTCAAATGATCTTGACCATTGATCTTTACTAATTTCTTCTAAAAATATAGCTCAACACTCTTCTTTGTTTTCCTACAAATTCATTTTCTTCTTTCATGCAAAGTCTCCCAAGTTTTATCAAAAATCTCATTATTCTTGTGTTCATATCTCCATTCTTAATTCTCATTGTAAGTTTTTCCTATATTGTAGTCATGATGTGTTATGTGTTATTATGTACTAAATTAAGTACGATTCTCATTTCTCATTGTACGTCGTTCTCAAATTTTAAATTTGTTTTACCTTTGTTTTATGTGTTATTATGTATGATTGTTTAACTATTTATTATGATTTTTTTTTTTTGCAGGTAGTGGTGGGAATGTCGTTTCGATCGCTTCTATATCTTAATCAAATTTCAGATCGTGGACTTCTTATTTCAAGTTTTCACTAACAATGTTGGCTCCACTTTGATTTTTTTTTCTTTCTAGATTTATTTTTTCATGTGTATGGATTATGAACATGATTGATGATTTATATACTTTTATAAGTGTACGTTTTTGGTTGATGATTGTTGATATAAAATATAATTAAAGAGACGATCAATGTAATTAGATTATTTTACACAATATATAACCGATGATGTATTTACCTTTGTATTTTAATAATGATGAATGTCAATTCAACTAATTTACTATTGTTCTTGAGGTTTTATATAAAGATTTCAATTCTTATATTTTGTAATTCGTGGTATTTGCTTTTTATTTATTCATTATATGCTATGATAGAATTTTGTGCCTTAATTTTATCGATTTCATTAATTCCAAAATCCTTAATTTGATCAATTTTCTTAATTAATTAATTCGTGATATTTGTCTTTCATTTATTTAATTTTACATTATGATAAAATTATGTGTCTTATCTAAATAGAGTCATGACAAAGTAATTTTAGTTGTATGTGACATTTTACACTCTTTGATGAACTAAAATACATACAATGAAATAAGGTAATAAATTAATTGTATTAATTTATTAATAATTTTTCTCTTTCCTCTCTTTATCCCCATTCCTCCCTTTCCTCCCCTAATTCCTCCCTTCTTCCACAATCTCCTCCCCTGCAAATAGCTAAAATAACTCATAATTCTCAACTTTTAAAATTTAAATTTCTACTAATTTCTAATCATTTATTTACACACAAATGGAGCAGCCCAGATTTTTAACTTTCAAAGAGAGTCCGACAAACACTGAAATTGGAAGAAGATCATTTTCTAATTATAAAATATTATTTCAAGGTTTGATGTTATAATGCACTTCCTTATATAGATGTCAATCAATCAATTAAATTTAATTGTGATGCATTTACAAAATATAAAATAGGTAAATATGACTTAATAGGAAGTTGACTACATTTTTTTTAATTTAATATTACAAAAGATTAAATTAATATATGTTTGTGATAGGTCAAAATCACTAAATTATCTATTTTTAATTTTTTCAAACATGGAATGAAACTTCGTGTAGGAAAAATAGGCAATGGTGATTCTTAAATTTTGTGTAGAGTTAGCATTTTTTTAGAAAGGTAAAATAACCATATTCTTTACCCAAACCCATAAAATCAGCATCAATAAAATTTGTAAGAATACGTGGTGGTAACAAAAAAAAAAAAAAAAAAGATCAAACCTTTATGTAGCAATTTCCCCAAGGCAATTATTCCTAATTACATCAATTTTGAATGTGTGGCATATGATTTTTCTATTATTTAATTAATGAAACTTAAATTATGTATACGAGTTTTGTTTCTTAAATTTAAATTTTACTTTGACAACTAATATTTAAGTTAATGTCATATCTAACTTTTATATATTTATATATTTATTGTATAAAAATATTAGATCATATCATACTCCATAGAATTAGTTAACATATCAATATATCTATTAACGTTAACATATGTTTAACTGCTTTTTAAGTTAAAGTCCAATCAAATTTTTATATATTGATGTATTTAATAAAATTAATATTGTATAATTATATTAGATTAAATCAAAATCTATAGAATTTATTAACATATCAATTGACATAGTTTAGTGGCAACTTTCGTTCCATAGAATTAGTTAGCAATGTTAGTATAGACTTAAATATTGACTATTTATAATAATTTAATATTCCTTAATTATATATAAGACCACATTTGTTTGTTTTTTTTACGATAAGTCATTATCTTTTAATAAAATAGATAGCATATAATTTTTATTTTTATTTTTATTATTATTATTATTATTATTATTATTGTTAGTTAGTGAAATATGATTAGGTGAGTTAAAAATAGAAGAGGTGATAACAGAAAGTATAATAAAACAAGTGTGTAAGAAAAAATAGGAGAGTTAATAAGTGAGTGAGAGAAATGTGTATGAGAGAGGATGAATGAATGAATGAATGAATGAATGAATGAGGAAAAAATTATGTGATTGTATAAGGTAGGGTAACAATAAGTGTAAAAATATATTATAGGTATGGATGAGTAGATAGAGATAAATTGATTGTTTATGAATAAAGTCGATGATAATTTGAGTAAAATGATTGTTTATTTTCTCATTTGCCAAAAAGTCCGTCCCAATTTTATTTTAAAATTTTTCAAAATAGAAATAAAGTATATCCACCATTACTTCACCTCACAGAAATCTATTTTATTCATTTAAATATTACAATCCAACTCTCGCATTAAACTCCGTGTAAAGTCAAACGAGAAAATAAAATTGGGACGGAGGGAGTAACCTTCAAACCTATATGTACACCACCTATGTGATAATGACACATAAAAGTTTATGCATGTTTTAAGAAAGAGTTAGTTCATTAATATTAAAACTTAAAAGATATAAAGTTGAGGGTTTATTAGTGAGTTCTATTTTATTGAAGGGAGTTTAGTTCATTAATTGCTAAATGATAAATTGAAAAAAATAGTGCAGTTAGGTATAAAGAAGAGGTGTTTGGAAATGATTAGTTTTAGAGAGTAAAACTATTTTTCCATGGTTTGGAATAATTTAAATTGCAACGGAGGAAGTATAAAATAATATTTTAATTTTATCAATGTATTATATATATATATATATATATATATATATATATATATTCCGTAAAATATTTTAAAAAATAAAAAAAATATTTTTTATACATACAATTTTTTTTCCAGCTCGCGAAATTCGCGAGGTCTTATCTAGTATGGAGTATATATGACAAACTCCCTCTCTAAAACTGTTCTCTTGTACTAGTGATGCTCTAAATTCTAATATCTTATAAATTGTTTTAAAATCTATAAAATTTTAATATTAAATTATTTATGAGATTTTACAATATTTGGATAATAAAACTTATGAGATCTTGCACTCCTACAGGATGTTAATATGCTTAGCATTATAAGCTCCTTTTATTATTGTAATGGTGAAAAATGACATCAATCTTAAACTTACGCTTGGCAATGGGACGGGAAATCCCCGATCCCCGCGGGGATCGGACCCAAACAGTGGCGGAAAATTCCGAAGAAAATGGGAATAGGGACGGAAATTTTTTTTTGCCCCGTAGATAGGGAAGGGGTGAAACGGAGATAGTATTCTCCGACCCGTTCCCCGTGGGTCCCATTTTTATAATATAATTAATATATTTATATGTATATATATAAATTTAAAAGTAAATTACAAATAAATATTTTATAATTTTCTGCTCAATTAATTATTTATTTAAAATTACATCTATATTTTATTTAATGTTATGTTCCTAGTTCCAAATTATATAATTTTTCACTGTAGTACTTATGTAAACTAAAATTATTAGAATTAGAGACTCTTTAATTGAAATTTTAACATCAACTTAAATTAATTGTTGTGAATAATTTAAAATTTTAATTTAGATATTATTTTAATTTTAAAAAATAAAAAATAATGAGACAAAAAATGGAGAATTCCCGTGGAGATGGAAAAAAACCTCCACATTTATTTCGTGGGGACAGGAACGGAAAATTCCCGATTTAACGGGGACAGAGATTGGGAATGACACCGAACTCCGTTCTGTTGACATCCCTATTACAACCTACTAAGATCATTAAAAAAAAATCTTACAACTTATGATAAAACACGCCACCCAAAGTCGTCTCACCCCAAATGGCAAATTTATAATCAGATCAAAGGTTTTACGTTTACGTTTATATCATCAGAAGAATTATTATAACACTATTTACGTTTATAGAAATTTCAAATGTAAGGTTCTTTCAAACAGAAAAAAGAAATTTCAAAAGAATGAAAACGTCTTTGACTTATTCATTATACTGGGGTCTAAAGAAGCCGCCGAGCGGAGGATTGGCACTTGGCAGGGCACATTTGTCATTTCGGTGGGGTCGGGTGGGGGGAGGGGATTTTGGTTGGTTTCTTGACTTCTTTCTGAACCTTCTTCTCTCTATCTTTTTTTTTTTTTTTTTTAATGCAAAACAAATTTTACTATCGCAACAAGTTTACTTTTAAAAAATTTATAATTAAATTAAAAAGCATAAATTTTTAGATATTTTACTTCTAAGTTAATCCACCATATAATTTAGCTATATTTTATTTTTTCTTAGTACGCCTCCTTAAAATTTACAATTATAACCCTAATTATCATTTACACCACTCAACTAAATATATACACACCCACCAATTTAACTTTGTAATTTAAATTTAAGAAAATGCACACCTCACCCTCATTTACGTTATTCGCCCTCCTAAACCACCCTTGTATATATATTATTTATATTTATCTAATTATATTTTTTTATTATATTAATTATTTTCCTGTTTGTAAAAGAGCATTTGTGTGGGGAATAAATAGTGAGTAATGTATATTTGTGCGTGTTTTTGTCATTTTTTATGAATTTAAAAAATAGGAGTATTTAATAAATAATGTTTATTTTATTATATGAGGGTATTTTAGTATTTTTATTAATAATATTTTTTTAAAAATAAAAGATGGGTGAACAAAGTATTTGTGTGTGGGTGAATAGTTTTACCCTTATTAAAAATATTATGGTATATGAGAATTCTGAAAAATAGTACATAAGATGTGAAAAAAGTTAATAAAATAGAGTAGATTTTATGTGAAAACGGTTTATGATAAATTTATCATGAAACTATTTAAACTATCAAATATTTGAGTAAAAAAAATCAACAACAATTACAATATAATACTATTGATCCAATTGATGATACTCTTGATGAGATTTTTGATACTCTTGATCAAATATAAAATACTTTAAAATAATTTCATGATAAAATTTTCATGAATCGTTTTCATATAAAATTTTGTTATAAAAAATACTTGGAAATTTTTAAGGTGATGGGAAATTGATTGGAAATTTAAGAAGACCAATTAAAATGTAAAATAATTAGAAACAACACGAAATCTTTTATGAACAAGTTTTATAATATAAAATTTATATTATTAAACGTATTTAGTGATATTATTGCATGCATTTATTGATAAACTAAATTACAATGTAAAATGCTAAAATATCAATAAATGCATTTAATAATATCAATTTTATATTATGAACAAATTTTACAAAATACCTACTCTAAATACAAATTATAAACTCTAAAAATATATTAATTATAGAACAAACATTGTACTAATATAAGTTTGTACAGAGAAAAGAGTTACCCCATCTCCTAAACAAATAAAAGAGTTGCCCCATCTCAAAAAAAAAAGTTGTTTCAATTATGTGAGTCATTTCACTTTGTCGGGTTATCATATACTTCCGTCGTCCATTTAAAGTATATTTACTTGTTCTATTTATTCATTCACGAAAAATATATTCATTCATATTAGAAAATCATCATTTTATTATCACTTTTCCGATGAATTGTTTTTAATAGAAATGGACCCCTCAATATTTCCACAATGACTTTATTTTATCTGACATTTTTTAAAACCTGAGTTCAACTCAATGAGTATAATTTAAATGGGCAGAGAGAATATTTTTTTAAAAAAAAGCTCTGTATCATTTAACACAATTTTGTATATGCACTCAAATGTATAACATACATTTAGATTTTGAATTCAATCTAAAATCAATTTTAAATTTTTAGTGTGCACATTAATAACTCCACATTTAATAATCTACAGAGAACATTAGAATTAGATAGTGCACCGGCCTCGATCAAGCTATTTGCACTAGGAAGCACATATCTGATAGCCTTCTTGGTTTAATACTTTTAATTATCATATAATTATGAAAATTACCGTTAAATAAATTTATATCCTCAATAAATTACCTACGTTTGGGACCATTAACCAAAAATCAATTTATTAATCAATTCTTATGTGGACTTTGGAATTCACTCGAATTCAAAATACAAATTAAATAATAATCAGTAACAATTCATTTCACCACATCCTCTCTTCTCCAAACTCTAGATTTACAAGAAACACTCCCTCGGAATGAAGTAATAATAAGAAGGCAAAATATTATATGAAAATGGTTAATGATAAGCTTATCATGAAATAATTTTAAAGTATCGGGATTATCATTAATATCATCAGGGGTATCATTAGTCTGAGTTCAAGAAAACAATTTTTTTGAACTCAGACTAATGATATCCCTGACAGGTTTAATGATACTCCTGATGAGATTAATAATACTCTAAAACTATTTCATGTCAAGTTTATTATGAAGCGTTTTCATATAAAAGATACTCTAATAAGAATAATGTATCGAAAACTATGTTACTTAGCTCGTGTGACCTTTTGTGGAAATTTTCTTAATTTTAGAAAATTAATTACACTATCCGTATCTAAATAATTGTCTCTGTTGGTCTCAAAGATGTATCAAGGTCTAGAGGAGGGGGAGGGTGAATAGACCTTGATTTTTAAATCTTAAAACTTTTTGGCAACAAATGAAGTATACAGATTGAACTCTGCAGCTGTAGAGTTGAAAACAAAGGTTTGCAGCTGCAGACTTTTTGAAATGTAGAGTCTGTATAGTTAAATCAAACACTTATCAGAGTTGGTGTTGTAATACTTATGAGTATTTTAACGCTTAGTGCAGCGGAAATAAGTAAAGTGTGTGAAGTGAAAAATCAAATCCAAACAAACTTTAATAAGCACAGAGAATATGAGTGATGCAATATGATAGATAAAATGAATGAACAGTAGACAAAGAACAAGATAAATTTATAGTGGTTCAGAGGTGTTGTAATCCTCCTACATCCACTGTTACACCACACAAGTGCCAAATTCACTAAGATATCACGCAGTCACAATAAGTTCCCCATAAGACCTAGAATTCTCACTCAGATCAGTCTAGTCTAGGATGAAATAGTTCACTCAGAACACTCTTTCTATCTCACACAGAAATAAACACTCACTAAGAAATAAAATCTACACAAGGTAGAATACAAGGGGGTATATAGTGAGGAACAACAAAAAATATAAGACAATATTCCTAGCTTCTAAGTCCTAAAAACTTCTAGAGTTGAAGGGCTGTAGACTTTGAAGGCTGTAAATATTGTGCTTGTATGCTTGAGAGCTTTTGATTGTTGTTATTGATCCTCTGATGTCTTCTCTCATATTTATAGGAGTCTTGAGGGGTCCTCTAGCTGTTGGAGGGATTTAGAATTTCAAATATTTTCACCTCTAGCTTTGACTTCTGCTTAATTAAGGCTTCTTGTCATATAACAACGTCCTTCAAGTAGTACAAGTTGTCTTTTAGTGATGACTGCTCAAAGAGCTGTTAATCACTGAAACACTTGTTTCTACTGGCTAGTAATTAGCTCTGGTAAACACTGAGACTTTTCAATTTAAGTGAGTGAGTGTACCATGTGTACTACACTTAATTAATCCTACTAATCTCAAGTTTACAGCTTGTAGTCTCTAACTCTGCAGATGTAGACTCTTCGGCTGTGGACTTGTCTTCAACTAGCTGTAGGGTCTGTATCCAATGTTTGCAGATGTAGACTTTCATCTATTAAATTCTTCATTTTTCTTTGTACCTGCAATGTTAGTTTCCACAATACAAAAATATATGTTTTGACATTATCAAAATTAACATGAGAAATATCCCTAGGACAAAAATATCCTAACAGTCTCATTTTATCTATTCACACAAATTATTATTTTTGTTTATTAGGGTAGTAAAAAACTGTTATACCCTAATTAAATTTATCTATGTATACAATTTTTTTTTTTTTTTGGAAAGGATTTGTATACATTAATTACAAGATAAGAAGTGTATTTATTAGGGGTATTATTGAAAAATGTTCAACCCTATCTAACTCAATATATTTATTCGGTACTCCCTCTGTCATTTAATAATTGTTTCATTTTATTCAAAGTTGTGTTCCTTTTAACGGTCACTTTATCATTTATCAATACCAAGTATATTTCATCTAATTTTCTAACAATGCCCCTAATAAATAGTAGAAGTAATTAACATTTTGTAAAAATAGGAGCAATAAACAAGGGTGTAAGTATTTTTTTGGTACCCTAATAAATGAAAAAATTAATTTATTTAATGGATAAATGAGACATATAATAAATGATAGAAAATTCTATACTTTTATTTTTCTCATTTCCCCACGAATTTATGTAATTTTGGCGTCAAATACAACGGATGAATATCATCGTTGTGATTTACGAAATCATCGTATAATAATTTACCTAAAAGAATATATGTTGATTAATAATCGTCGTCTTCTTCGTAAAATTTTATTTAGCAACACTTATGATGATTTTTCTTAATTTATATTCATCTTCATTGTTATTTCTTATTTTCTAAATCTATTTATTTAAATTTTTTATTTTTTTTTGCAAATTGTTATTTTTTCACATAAAATTGAGAAAGACGGGCAAATTTCCACGTAAATGCCTTTCCTTCAAAACATTTATAATAATCAAGATTTAGAAAAATCAACACAATTAAATAAATATGATTGGTCCGATAAGGGAATCGATTACTTTTAGATTAAGAAATCACATCTAATTTAAATAAATTTTAATCACCCCAGTTCAAATACTATTCTATTTTTATTTTCGTTATAAGAGGAAATGGAATTCAAATCGAACAACTCAAACCAACCAAATAATGTCAACAACCGTCAGCCGAAGTATTCTTCTAATGTTCTACCCATGGCCATGGCGATAGGAATGTTCCTGTTCCAGTTTTCTTTTTATAAAATATAAAACTTAAATAATAGAGATTTTACTTATTTAATTTGCCTTTTTGAATTTTTTTTTTTAATATTTGTGCAAAACCCAACAGGTTTATATAATTGGGATGAAGGGTATGCGTTAAGAGCAGATTAATTAGAAGATAAATCACTACTTGTCAATGTCATAGAAATACTAGGTCTGTAAGTTTGGAGACTGGGGTAGGTGTATTGGAACTGTTAAATTATTGAATTATTAACCAACATATTTATTAATTAGTATTTGTTTTTTAAAAGCAACCAACATATTTATTTATTACTAGTAAAAAGCAACCAACATAATTATTTTTATTCTCCCAAATAATTAAATTAATGTGCCGTTGTGATTTGGTCCAAGCGGGCATGAATACATCAAGTTTTAAGGAAGATTTGGAATTCCCCAGAAACCTGAACAATATTAATTTCAGTGAAAATTTATCACATTTACTAACAATATTAAACATTATATTGATCATGATTCAGTTTTATCAAGAAATTTGTTTTATTTTTTTGTGTATATTTTAAGAATTTAATTGTTTCATTAAAAGATTTTTTTAGTGATTATGCGTTCGAGTTATTTTTTATTAAAAAATAATAATATTATATAGTGAAAAGAATTAATATTAATTTAAATGACACAATTAATATTACATAACTCGATTTTATAATCATATTCAAGTAAAATTAAAATTCAATATACGTACTTGCAGCTAGCTAATGTACAGAAATCCAATTAAGGGCAATTCACATTTTTCTTCGCTTAAATTCTTTACTTATAAATGGAGAAACAAGATTTCGTTTGAAGAGTGGTGTAGCAAACCCAGAACTATTCTGAGTTGAGCTCTGTTTTATTTTTTCAAATGTCTTGGGGGGATCACTGTATTGACTATGTACTGGGGAATATAAAATGTAACTCTTGAGGGTATTACTCATACCTAGTCAATAATAATACTTTTTTTCTGAACAAAAAAAACATCAACATAATCATCTATGAGAAACTTCCAAGATTAATTCTCTTTTTCATAATTAATTAATTTCACAATCCTCTATTAAATATAGCAATATGGATATAATAATAGTTTAAAGAGTATATTATTCAAATATGGCGTGTTTGGGTGGTTGGTTTCTTTGTGTTGAACGGCAACAGGTGGTAAAATTTATTTATTTATTGCATAAAAAATTTAAAAGTGAAGGGAAACTTACTTAGGGTGGTCAGTGAAACATGTAGTTCCATAAAAAGAGGTAATAATTTTTCCTTATTATTCAGCCACAAAAAGAAAAAACCAAACACATCGTATCAATCTATATATAGTTTAATCAGAAAATTAAACTTTCCAGCTATCTTGGCCAGTTGATCAGATTATAATTCATAGGTCACAACGCAGCTGCCCCAATACATGGAAATTGTCATTCTAATAATATCTAAATGTGTGATGACCCATTTTTAGTAAAATTATTGTATTTATATATTCTTAAATAAAGGTTATCATATAATAATTTTAAATTACACATGTTTTTTTAACGGGTATGATGGAGGGAATTGGTTGATGGAGCCCCATTCATGCCCAATTTGGTAATTTTCAAGAAAGTTAATTTCTTATATAATTGGGTCTTAGTCATGATTATGAATGATTGCATCCTTTAATAATATTTATGCACTTTTAATTCAATTTAATTAAGTGATGTAACCAGTGCATTTTCTTGTACGCTTATTTGTTGCTCTTAGTAGCACTATGTGGGGATTGGGGTGGTATCTTGATGGAAACTCTGTAATATTATAGTGGTATAATTGGGTTGGTATCATATATACACATATTATTTTTGTCAAATGGCAAAAATGTGGTAAATATTACTGACACAACATCAATGAGCAACCTATTATAAACATAATTGAATTTGTATTATTTTTTTACAAATGACTAAATTTTTCTTAAATATTACTGACATAATTAATACCATTGTATTAATGAGCAGCCTATTTTGTATAAAATATCAATTATCAAGGAAATGGTAGACGATTCCTATAAATTCCAATTTCGAGGAGTTCAATTCATGACACTAGGGAGGTAGTACGTATTTTCAAAGTATTCCAACAACATAAATTCCTTTTCCTAATATAAAATTGTAATTATTTTGAATAAAAGATTGTAATTTAGAAAGTGTTCAAACTCTTTAAAATGATTACATAAATCACTTTAATTTGATATTGAAAAACAATCTTGTTAAAAATTGATTACTTAGTAAATATTTTCAACTTTGAAGATTTTGGTTGGAAGCAATTATAAATTTACAAACACTTTAAAAGTAGAATCAATTAGAAACCCTTGATTAAGAGATAAACATCAAATGAATTAGCACTTGACCCTACACTGGCCTCACCTAACGCCTGGCCGCCCCTTGACCGGCCCACCTTTTTATCACAAAATCAGTCTAGTCAGCCGTTTAAGCCCACCTAGGTGTATTAGTGTATATATATATATATTTTTCAAACCTTTTCGAGATGATGTATTTTATTCTTAGGCAAATGTGGCACCCCTCAAATCATTTCATTTCAAAATCATGCGTTCTCCTTAAAAATTATTTTAAGCATGTTTTAAATCATATTAAGAGTTAATCTACACCATATATTTTAAAATTTTAATATCAACCATACATATTATTATGTATTTTGTATAAATTTCAAATCTCTCTCTAGTTTTCATTATAATTCTCAACCCTAATCCTCATCTCTTCTCTTTATTTTCTCATTTGTTGTCTACTATATGAAAAAATATAGTTCTATAATTTTTTGTATAGATCATATTTTTTTTTTTTACAGGTAAACTAATTTATTATGCACATGAACATGATTAGGCGCACATTAAAATAAAATTATACGTGCATCAATTTGATTTGAAGATCATTCGAGTGTGTCCAAAAATTATTCGTAAGTTTTTAAAGTATATTCATATTCATAGCTATATATTCGTATTTTTTTTAGAATTCACCATTACTAACTTTTTTCTCTTTCAATAAGAAGATTCTCCCACCACACTGTTGATAGGCGAACATAAGTCAATAAATGACGAACAAGGATTAAAGCTACATCAAGGATTATGAAGAACCAACCTCAAATCAAGGGTGATCAACAAAGAAAATCAAGTTGGGGTGCATCTACCAATTTGAGAGGTGTATAAAGTGACGAACAACTCCCCGACGAACAACCAATGGGCGAACAGGTATTTAGGCCCGAGACCAAGAATGAGCCAACTGTGAAGTCATCGATGACGAACAACTTGGTCAAACTATGATATAACAAACAGCCAAAGAAGTGTGTACAAGTGAACAAAGGACAAAGATCCTAAAGCCATAAGGCGAACAACTTCCAAAGTACACCCTCAAGAGGCGAACAACTTTCAGTTGAAGGGTCATCAAGATCATTCAAACCGACATAGGCGAACAACAATGAGTCCGAGATAAGGCCCAAAAGAAGACTTTGTAACTAAGATTCAGCTTAGATAAGGTCAAACTAAGGTCAAAGGACACATGTCAGGCATGCAAGCTAGGGAGACCAAGAGTCAGTAGCACCTCATGCTTGCTAGCCTCTGTAAATAGTTGTTCTCCAGCTTATTTATATAATTTTCGAATTTCAGACAAAAAATACACACAAACACACCCAAACTCACACATACACGAAATAAGTCCAATTTCGACTACCGAATTTACAAATTCGATAAATCCAAACCCCGATTTACCATTTACGGTGGTAATCAATCACACGTTATTGATTGGTGACGTAAAAACGGATTAAAACAGCCACTAATCCTTACGATTAGATTCATTCACCAACAATTTGGCGCTAGAAGGAGGGTACGAACTTCCGGTTTAGTGTGATTACTCAAGAACTTCAAGTTGAAAAATTGAAGATTCATAGAAAATCTCAAGAAATATTTGAAGATACAAACAAAAGTGTTCTTGGTGTTCTTGGTGTTCTTCAATTTTAAAATTAAGAAATAAATTAAATTGAAATGCCTCAATCTAAAGAGACCCAAGGATCACGTTTGTCAAAAAGAGCATCTCAGACCCGAGCCACGTCGGCCGACCACCAGGACCGTGACCCGAGACATGCGAACAGGTCACAGCATACAGCCATAACACATAACCTCCCCCCTGAGATGGAGGCTTTGGCGAACAACCCCAACGAGTTGGCTAAAACCATAGCTGCTCTCCAGGCCCTCCAGAGACAACAAGAGCAGGTCAGGCCAACACAAGCAAGGCCAAGGGACAAGTCCCTAGAGGTTGTTAGGCCCAGGACTACCAGGGGCGAACAGCGAGAGGTTGATAGTGCCCAAGTCAGACGAAATAAGGGAAAGGCCAAGGTGGTCGACCAAAGAGAGGTACAGGCTGAGTCTGGTCGCGGACGAACAACTATGTCTAGCCATGGAACAACGCGTTCTAGTGCCCAAGACAGGCTTAGCCAACCCCAGCGGGAAGCTGCTCGCCGGGGAGCAGAAGATGGGCGAGCAACTTTTGAACAGCCTCGCCCATCAGTCCATGAAAGACTCTCCCAGTCAGCCTTCAGGCGCCTAGGGCCAAATGCGGCGAACAACATTAGGAGGCAAGCCCAGGAAGTGCCCACTCCAAGCGAGGGACTGCGACGAGCAGAAAGGTTAATGCCTTTGCTCGCCGAACAGCCTCCAAGTCAGGGGGCACCTCTTGATGAATTATCAAGCCTAAGGAAGGCTGTGGAGAACATGCAGGGGCAACTAGACCAACAGAGGGGGATGGGAACGACCAGCATGCCATCCTCACCTTTGGCAGCTCACATTTTGAAGGCCCCGATACATAAAAAGATTCAATTTCCGGCTAGCATTCAATATGAAGGCATCGCCGACCCCCGGGTCCACTTAACGAAGTATACGGATTACATGGTCTCCGTGGGGGCCAGCGATGCCACCCAATGCCGGAATTTTCCGTTAACATTGGGCGATCGGGTTCACAAGTGGTTTTCATCAATGCCACCGGCATCAATCCACTCGTTCGTCCAGCTAAGTCGAGAATTTCTTTCTCACTTTTCAACGGTGGGGTCGTATCTTTCCCAAAAACACCGGCTATCAGATTTGAGGCAAAATGATGATGAAACTGACCGGGCGTTTATGGAAAGATTCGATAAAGTTTTGCTAGAAGGAGAACCGGTGAGCGAAGATACAAAGATCGTCGCTGTGATGGCCGGATTGAAAAAAGGGTCGAAGTTATGGAAGGAGGTACGTCTGAAGTGCCAAAAGACTTATGCCGAGTTCAGAAACCAAGCTGGCATTTTCGTTTCCATGCACGAGGCCCTACAAACAAATTTGGGGGAGAACAAAGCCGATCTTAAGGAGAATAACAAAAAGCCCGTCGGGACAAGCTACAGGGTCCCGAAAAACATGAAAGCATTCACTGAAGGATCAGATTTGAAGGAAAAATTGAACCAAGTATTGACAGTATCAGTTGATACTGTGTATGAAAGCGTAAAGGAGAAAGAGTTGCTTTCCCCACCACGTAAAATCCGTCAGGATACTGGCAAACTCAACCCAAATAAGTATTGTGCCTACCATCAAAGTGTGGGGCATTTTACAAGTGAGTGTAGAGATTTGCTCAAGCAACTCTGGCGATTTTATGAGGAGGGAAAGCTCTCTGATTTCGTTAAAAGGCAACCTGGGAAGAGAACCCGGGAGAACAACTCGGAAGACGAAGAGGATGGTCAACCTCAGAGAAACAACAGACCCGGGCGACCAGTTCCCAGTATTCCAGCTCAACCTTTAGAAGATCTTTTCATGATGGAACCCGCAGGTCCCGCGGGAGGGTGTTTTGATGGACAACCACCCGACTCTAATCGGAAGAGGAAAGCGGAGCTACGAGCGATTGGCCAAGTACAAGAAATGGGAGTTAAGCCGTCCATCATGCAAACGGCGGAATTGACCTTCACCGAAAAAGACCTTGAAGGCGTCTTAACTCCACACAATGATTCGCTCATAATCTGCGCAAAGATTATGGGGACCAGAGTCCACAGACTGTTGGTGGACACCGGAGCCTACACCAACATCTTATTCAAGAAGACCCTCGATAATCTGGGAGATTATTCGGGTTATGTTCGGAATACAACACATAAAATCATAGGCTTCGGAAATGCTGTGACAACACCGTTGGGAATTGTAACATTAGCTGTACAACTTGTAACGGCCAATGAACCCGAAAGAAATATAACAAGAATGGTAGATTTCTTGGTTGTAGACCAGGAGTCGACCTATAACGGGTTTCTTGGCCGACCTTTTCTCAATGAATTCAAAGATGCGTGTTCCACTTACCATTATTGTTTGAAATTTCCAACAGCTAGTGGAACAGGCACAATTAAAGGAGACCAACGGAGAGCACGAGAATGCATTCAACAGCTACGAGCAAAATTTGTACAAATATCCATGATGGAAGCAACAAGTTATCCCGTCAACGAACCATCAATACTGAACAATATGATGGACATGGACGACCACATGGATACGGATGAACAACACTTGGACGAGCAAGTGTTGGACGAGCAACTCGTTACCACCCGCGAGGAACCTCCATCTGACGAACAACGAAGGGGTGATGACGAACAACCCTCAGTGGGGGACTTGGAGGGCCAAGTACAAACGAACAACAATGGGACGGAACCAACTGATGATCTAGAACCCCGCCTGGGGGCAGAGCCCATGGACATTAAAAATGATTTCAACCCTGAGGAACCCATACTTGATCCCCGTTGGAAGGGACAAAAACGACGAGCAACTCCAGTCGAAGAGCTGGAGGCGTTCAAAGTTAATCCCGACAACGAAGATCTTGAACTATTCATAGGATCTGAGCTCCCAGAGCCTTACAGATCCCGAATGAAAGAGTTCCTCACCAAGAATCTAGATGTCTTTGCTTGGTCTCACGCAGATATGGTGGGGATAGACCCGAAACATGCTTGCCACAAGCTGAACATAAATCAAGCAAGAAAGCCCGTCCATCAAAAGCGAAGGAAGTACGGCCCGGACAAATATCAAGCGTTGAATGAAGAAGTTAAAAAGCTGTTAGACAACGATCTGATCCGTCAAGCACTTTGTCCACAATGGGTAGCAAACCCTGTGCTGGTGAGAAAATCGAACGGAACCTGGAGGCTATGCATAGACTTTACAGATCTGAATGCAGCATGCCCGAAGGACAACTTTCCTCTCCCGCACATCGACCAATTGGTGGACAGCACTGCGGGTCACGAAATGCTAACATTCATGGATGCTTTTGCAGGATATCATCAAATCCCAATGCATCCTGACGATCAAGAAAGCACAGCTTTTTATACTAACAAAAACTTGTTGTGCTGGAAGAGAATGCCGTTTGGCCTCATAAATGCTGGAGCAACATATCAAAGACTGGTGAACAAAATGTTTGATCAACAAATTGGAGACACGGTTGAAGTCTATGTAGACGATATCGTAGTCAAAAGTCCCAAGAAGGAAGACCATCTTCAACATCTGACTCAAGTGTTCGAAATTCTTCGACACTATAACATGAAGTTGAATCCAAAGAAAAGCAGCTTTGGAGTTCACTCAGGAAAATTCTTGGGTCATCTTGTTAGCCAGCGGGGAATTGAGGCCAACCCTTCAAAAGTTAAAGCCATCATGGATATGCAACCACCACGTTCGGTGAAAGAATTGCAAAGACTCACCGGGTGCCTAGCAGCATTGAACCGGTTCATATCCAGGTCGGGGGACAAGTGCCGTCCATTCTTCGAGGCCGTCAAAAAAGGAAAGTTTGCATGGACTAACAACTGCCAAGCGGCCTTCGATCAACTTAAAGACTACCTGGGAGATGTCAAAATCCTATCAAAACCAATCCCAGGAGAAAAGCTCTTTCTATACTTAGCCGCATCAGAAGTTGCCATCAGCTCTGTCTTGGTGCGCGAAGACGGCAAATTCCACCAACCTATATATTACGTCAGCCAGGCTTTGCATGAAGCAGAGATCAAATATGCTCCAACCGAAAAGCTGGCGTATGCTTTGGTTATGAGCGTGAGAAAGTTACGACCATACTTCTTTGACCATCAAGTCGAAGTTCTAACAACTTTCCCACTCAGGCAAATTCTCCATCGCCCCGACACTGCAGGTCGTCTCTTAAGATGGTCACTGGAGATTAGCCAATTCGGGGTGACATATGCTCCTCGAACAGCGATCAAAGGGCAGGCATTAGCCGACTTTATAGTCGAACTAACTTTCCCACCAGATCCAACGAGAGGACTTGATCATCCTTGGCATCTCTATGTGGACGGATCATCAACCAATATAGCCTCGGGGGCGGGAGTAGTTTTAATCAGCCCGGATAGACAAGTATTCACCTCGGCAATTAGATTTGGTTTCATGGCAACCAACAACGAAGCTGAGTATGAAGCTCTTATTGCTGGTCTCCACCTATCTCTCGCAGTTGGTGTCAGACACTTGCAAATATTTGGCGATTCACAATTGATCGTGAACCAAGTCCGAGGTGAATACGAGGCAAAGGATGATCACATGATCGAGTATCAACGGATTGTTGCTCACCTAATGTCCATGTTGCAGCAAGTTTTCATACAGCAAATTCCAAGGACGAGCAACACCCAGGCAGATGCGCTTGCTCGACTGGCAACAAGTGAAGGCCCCGTGGAGTTGGCAGATATTATAGTTACAAAGATGAAAGATCCATCAACAGTAAGCTATAATGTCAACCAACTCGACAATCAAACCAGTGAAGAAGACTGGAGAACAAGTATAGTCAAATACTTGAAAAGTGGGGAAAAACCGAACAATCCTTTTGAAGCTGCCAAGCTAGTAAAGCGAGCCGCCAGATATACTCTGGTAGGCGAGCAACTCTTCAAAAGGGGAATATCAGTCCCACTTCTCAAGTGTTTACCTAGGGGACAAGGGCAAGCAGTACTCGAAGAAATTCACGCCGGAGTATGTGGAAATCACACTGGGGGGCAAGCCTTGGCGTACAAAACTATCAGACAAGACTATTACTGGCCAACTTTACGCCAAGATGCAATAAAAAAAGCAAAGACTTGCCACCAATGCCAGATTTTTGCCCCGAATATTCATACCCCGGCCCAGGAGCTCGTGTCAGTATACAGCCCATGGCCTTTTGCAAAATGGGGGATGGACATCATTGGTCCTTTCCCGGCTGGAGTAGGAAATGTTCGATTTGCCGTTGTGGCAGTCGATTATTACACTAAATGGGCAGAAGCAGAGGCCATGGTGAACATCACGCAACAGAAGATGATCAACTTTATTTGGAAGAACATTGTCTGTCGTTTCGGAGTTCCACAGGCAATTGTGACAGACAATGGTCCACAGTTTGATGGACAAGAGTTGAGAGAATTCTGTGCGAAGTGGGGAATCAAAAAACATTACTCCACACCTTATCATCCCCAGTCAAACGGACAAGTTGAAGCTGTGAACAAGATAATTAAGCATACATTAAAAGTAAGACTGGCGGAGAGCAAAAGTGGTTGGTCTATCGAACTCCCGGAAGTCTTGTGGGCATACAGAGTTTCTCCCAGGTCTAGCACCGGAGAAACACCCTTTGCTATGGCTTTCGGAACAGAAGCAGTAATACCTATTGAGTTAAGGACCAGTACGATTAGGACGACCAACTTTGATGAACAAGCAAATAATTCTGCTCTAAGTGCTGAAATGGATTTACTCGAAGAAAAAAGATAAAATGCTGAGTTAAAAAATGCAACATACAAGCAACGAGCGGAGCGTTATTATAATTCCCGTGTAAAAGTCCGGGAATTCAGAGTTGGAGATTTGGTTCTAAGAAAACTGCTTGCCCAATCTTCAGGAGTACTGGGACCAGCTTGGGAGGGCCCATATCGTATAACGGAAAAATTCGTAAATGGCGTATACGATCTCGAAGATATGGAAGGCAAGCCGGCCTCATACTCCTGGAATGCCGTACATCTCAAGAAGTACTATCAATAAATGGGCGAACAATTGTCTTGGGGGGCAAGGGATGCGTATGAGCTGAAGGAAGGCTATAAAGGGCTAAAAACATAAAGGGCTAAAAACTTGCCTAATTTTTTAAAATTTTCTTAAGTGTAGATTCAAAAGTTGCTCGGCACATTGTATAGTCTGGTGCTAGTGCTTTTGGTTTTATAGATAGAGTTGCTCGGCAAAAAATATTATAAGCGAGCAAGTTTTAGTTTGTGTTTAAAGCTGTTCGTCAGATTGTATATGATAGTGATGGACAGTCTTACAACACTTGTAATTATTTTGCAATGTAAATATAATAGTTGTTCGTCAAAAAAGGAAAAGTCCAAAAGCTCGAGGTACAAGTCCATTCAAAGGTTGTTCGTTTTACAAATGAACAGAACCTAAGGACCAAAGCCACTTAAAGGTTGTTCGTTTTTTAAAATGAACAGAACCTAAGGCTGAACCCTGATTCCACTAAAGGCAAGTTCAATTCGAACAAAAGCCCAACGCTATATGTTATAATTGTAAAGGCATTGACAGAAATGTAAAGGCAATTAACATATATAAGAAATTGAGCGAACATGAGAAAGACGTTCCATTAATCAAAGGCATTAAGCCTAAAAAATAGTACAAGCTGGAAGCAGCCATTACAAGTACTACAAAAAGGAGCGAACAACTATCACAAAAAAAATTAATTAAGTATAAGGCCTATTGTTGCTCGGCGGGTGGAGGATCTTGAGCCTGCTCAACAGGGGGTTCAACAATCATTTCACGGGCCAGATCTTCAGCAGCTTTATCCTCGGCCTCTTTTGCATTCTGCTCGTTAGCCGCGGCCACCCCTCCCTCTTCTTCGCCTTAATCAACGGGAAGAGGAGGATGAGTAATGGAAATACTAGGGTCGAGTTTGTCAAGTTTGACCCCTAGTACGGCCAAATCCGCCAGCTGAATCTCGATATTGTTCGGCGGAGGATAGTTCTCTAGAAATTCATTCAGATCCTTGCACATCTCTTCAACTAAATCCTTGAAGTCATAAGCATCCGCCGTGCGAATGCTGTCCGCATAGGCGCATATATAACCCAAGTTTGAGATGGGCCCACTCCGAGCTTGAAATTCTTGCTCGGCTTCTTCCCTTGAGAGCATCTCAGACATTTGCTTTTTTAGCCGAGCAACTTCTTCTTCTGCTCCTTCTCTCCTCTTCCTCTCTTCATCCAGCGCAGTCTTGGAGGAGAGCAGCTCGGCCTTTGTATCCTTAAGCTCGCCGGAGACAAGCTGATAGTCCTCAATGCGCTTCTTCTCCAGGTCATCAGCCAACTTCAATTGATCCTTTAGGCGAGCAATCTGGCCATTAAAGTTGTTCGCCATTTTATCTTTTTCCTCAGAGAGCTGGCGAATGGAGGCGGCATGATGACGAGCAGTCTCCTCTAGCTCGGCTACTTGAGCCATTCCCCTTTGAGCTGAGACAAGGGAGTTTGCAGCTTGGACCATTGATAAGTGAAAATTATCAATGGGGCCCTGGGCGAGGACCGCTTTGTTCAACGGCCGTGACCAGGCACGAGCAACAATTTCAGTTGCTCGGCGAACATGGTCGTCCGTAATATCACGGAAGCTCGTCGGCGTCCTAGAGCAGGCAAACTGATGAATCAGATCTGCTCGCCCTGGATAATCGTTGGGCCGGTATCTGCGAACAAAAAGAAGGTCAACACTTGAAAGATTTGGCAAATAAAAAACTTGTTCGCCAAGAAAGTAAAAACTTACTCAGAAAATTTTCGCTCATCCCGGCCTAAGTATGTGGTGTCCTCGGGACCTCTGGGGGAACCTATATCTTTGCTCGCCTTGCCGGACCTCTCCGTGAGCTCGACAGATGAACGGCGAACAACGTCCCCTTCTGGGCGAGCATGGCTCGAACCCACCTTCTCCTTCCCCTTGCCAGGGACATCGTGGGACAAGGGGGCCCCGTCAGCTTTCTTTAAACGTTTCCCCCCATGAGGAGGGGAAACGGGAGGGGACCGGATTTGGACTGGGGTAGTCAATAGTTCTATCTGCTTTATTGCGGAGGCCGACCAAGCACGAAGTAAACAAGAACTCGGAGCTCAACTCCTCCTCTTTCGAATTCCACTTGGGTAGACGAGGGCCTGCGAACAAACAAGAAAAGTTAAATTAGAACTACTTAGCCCAAAGGCGAGCAAGAAACAAACTTACGTTTCAGTTTTCCATAGGCTGCTGGAGAATTTATTCGTCCAGGGCCGCCGTGTGGACCGGAAGATGCTCGCCAATCACCCCCAATCCAGAAGAAGTGTTGCTTCCAGTCACGAACCTTGTTCGGCACCTCTTCCACCATTTTCAGCCCAGTTCTTGCCTTGAGATAGTGATAGCCTTCTTCTCCCAAGGGGCAGCTCGTAATTGTCATCAAGTAGTTGATCTCTTCCGCAGTGATCCGATCAACATACCCCTCTAGGGCGAACAGGCACATAGAGCCTAGAAGGTTCATCCACCCAATTGGAGTAATTTGGGTGATGGCCAAGTTGGTCGCCTCCAGGAATCGACCAACAACGGGTGGAAGAGGCAGCTTTAATCCGGCAATCAAGGTGTGAAGGTTGATCGCCGTACATCCGGGAGGTGGGCGATCAGCTCTTTCTTTTCTCCGGGGAGCCCACAGGTGAATATCGTATGGGATTTTGTAGTCCTTCCGGATAGAGTCCAGTTCATCTTCGCGAACAACGCTTTTTATCTTGCTCGCCTGGTACTCAGTTTTCACCTTATCCATTATTTCCCTCTGGGGACGGGGAAAGCTGTTCGCATACCTTTCAGCATATGCTCGCCATTCAAATAGTCGAGCAACCCCAGCTGGGATCTCATTTTCCCGCATCCTTGGGGATGGGAAGTTAATACTCTCCAGGAACTCGCGAGTGAGTTCGTTAAGGTTTGGATCTCTAGATTCGGCAGAAGACGAAGAGCTTACGTCCAAATTATTGTTCGCCGCGACTATTAATTCTCTCCCAGATGGGCCCGCACCGGTGTCCTCCACAGAGCGAACAACTGAATCCACGTGAAGATCCGACGCCGAAAAAATCTCGAAGGGAGGTTGATCGATGGGGACCGCAACGGGAAAAAGGGGATCTAGGGTCTCCTCAGTTTTATTGCTCGATTGCGAAGACATAGAAGAGGAAGAAAAATCCAAACGGTGGTAGAAAGAGTTGCAGACGGCGGCGCTATCCCGGAGAAGACGGTGGAGCTCGAACCCACACGGCGGCGATGGCGTTTTCGAGAGAAAAAGTAAAGAAGAAGATAGGAGAAGAAGAGTAACTACCTGGGAGTCGAAATTTGAGGCCAAATACTGTGGAACGGACGCCGGAAAGCTCGAAATCGCCGGAGGAAGGAAGGATTCGCCGGAGCACTGTTGCAAGAGGGGGAAAAGTGGGAAAAATTTCAGTTTTTCCACTATTTATACCCCAAGCAAAAGCGGGGTCCCAGACGAAATTTCCCAAAAGCCCCGGGGCCAAATTGAGAGAAAACGGGGTAATTTCCAAACAAGTTCAAAAATTTAGGGACCTATATGTAATTATAGGGGCGCGTGGCCTCGGGATTGCTCGCGCGTGGGCGGCGCACAGCCATGCCGCCCACGTCATCTTCGTACAACTCCCAGACCTTGGGAAGACGAAACGGCAGACCATATGTTGCTCGCCCAAGCCAATAATGTTCGCCCCAACCCTCATCATTTTGATATCCTAACTATAGTTGCTCGCCACAAAGTTGCTCGTCTGGGGCAACATATAGCCAGGATAGGGGGCAATTGTTGATAGGCGAACATAAGTCAATAAATGACGAACAAGGATTAAAGCTACATCAAGGATTATGAAGAACCAACCTCAAATCAAGGGTGATCAACAAAGAAAATCAAGTTGGGGTGCATCTACCAATTTGAGAGGTGTATAAAGTGACGAACAACTCCCCGACGAACAACCAATGGGCGAACAGGTATTTAGGCCCGAGACCAAGAATGAGCCAACTGTGAAGTCATCGATGACGAACAACTTGGTCAAACTATGATATAACAAACAGCCAAAGAAGTGTGTACAAGTGAACAAAGGACAAAGATCCTAAAGCCATAAGGCGAACAACTTCCAAAGTACACCCTCAAGAGGCGAACAACTTTCAGTTGAAGGGTCATCAAGATCATTCAAACCGACATAGGCGAACAACAATGAGTCCGAGATAAGGCCCAAAAGAAGACTTTGTAACTAAGATTCAGCTTAGATAAGGTCAAACTAAGGTCAAAGGACACATGTCAGGCATGCAAGCTAGGGAGACCAAGAGTCAGTAGCACCTCATGCTTGCTAGCCTCTATAAATAGTTGTTCTCCAGCTTATTTATATAATTTTCGAATTTCAGACAAAAAATACACACAAACACACCCAAACTCACACATACACGAAATAAG
This sequence comes from Ballota nigra, assembly GCA_947034835.1. Taxonomy (NCBI): domain Eukaryota; kingdom Viridiplantae; phylum Streptophyta; class Magnoliopsida; order Lamiales; family Lamiaceae; genus Ballota; species Ballota nigra. Next base: position 60,580,092 of record OX344725.1, read on the forward strand.
TCCAATTTCGACTACCGAATTTACAAATTCGATAAATCCAAACCCCGATTTACCATTTACGGTGGTAATCAATCACACGTTATTGATTGGTGACGTAAAAACGGATTAAAACAACCACTAATCCTTACGATTAGATTCGTTCACCAACACACACGCCTATAATTTTGATCCAACTATTATTTTTTTCGATTAAAGTGTGCGTTATTGGCGAAATCTGATTAAATTTTATGTTTTTTCGTTTTGTGCTGCAGGTAACCTAAAGGTGATGTAGATATCCATTTTTCATGATTGAACGATTTATCTTCTTAGATATTTTTTAAAGTTATTTTTGTAAAATATTGATATATGTGAAATTTTTGTAGGAGAGAATTAAAATATTTTGGAAAATATATTGTCACCAAATTAGTTCCAAAATAGTGTATGATACCAATAATTTTTTGCCACCAAATATAATATCTTGCCTTCAATAATAGATTGTAATACAATAGTTTATTTTTGGATAAAATTATGCAGCCAAAATAGACTATTAAACTGCAAAATGCAGATATTCTTTTCTAGAGTAGGATTTTAATTTTTTTTAATATTATTTTTAACATACAAATATTAAAAGAGTATTGTAATTTATAAATAAGTAAAAAAAAAAACGGTTATATCTTATATAATTAATGTATATATTTTTTCTTAAAATATGTGGAATAACTTTTTTATGGATAGAAAATTATAGTATTTTATTTACTTACAATTTAAGTATTATAACTTTAGAAAGTATCTTACTCTAAAATACCATAAATCTGAATATATTTTAATAAATGGGGAAACAAAATATTTATGTAAAGTATGAAATATTATATTAATGCAAATAGATTTTTTTTCACGGTTGAACGATTTATTTTCTAAGATATTTTTTGAAGTTATTTTTGCAAAATATTGATAGTTGTTAAATTTGTAGGAGGGAATTGAAATATTTAAAAAAATATATTATCACCGAAATAGTATATGATACAAAAAAAATATTGCCTTCGATAATAGATTATAATACAAAAGTTTATTTTTGATAAAATTATGCCGCCAAAATAGATTATTAAATTTTAAAGTACATATATTCTTTTATAGACTAAAATTTTAATTTTTCTTTTATGTTATTTTAACATACAAATATTAAAATAGTATTTGTAAATGATAAATAAGTAAAAGGTTGTTAAATTTCTTATAATTAATATATATATATATATATATATATATATATATATATATATATATATATATATATATATGAATATATGAATATGTGGAATAAGTTTTTTATGGATAAAAAGTTATAGTGTTGACCAAAAAGAAAAAAAAAAACCTTGAGTTTCTTTACTAACAACTTAAGTATTATAACTTTAAAAAGTATCTTACTCTAAAATATAATAAATTTGAATAGATTTTAATAAATGGAAACATAATATTTACGTATAACATGAAGTATTATTTTAAACATTAAATTAATGCAAGCAGATCTTTTTTTACGGTTGAACAATTTCTTTTCTTTGATATTTTTGGAATTTATCATTGTTAAATATTGATAGATGTGAAATTTATAGCAAGGAATTGAAATATTTTTGTAAAGATATTGTTATCGGAATAACATATGATTCCCAGAAAATATTGCCACCAAATATAATATCTTACCATCAATAATAGGTTGTAACACATTTTTTTCTTTTTTGGATAAAATTTTACCTGCAAAGTAGAATTTGAAACAGTAAAATATAGATATTATTTTGTAGAGTAGGATTTCGATTTTTTTAACTCTTTTTTTTTTTTTTTTTTTTGCAAAATATATGTATACGTGAAATATTTAGGAGGGAAACTGAATTTAAAAAAAAAAAAAACTAAGATTGACGTCTAAAGATCAATTCTTATTGTTGAATTGTGTATTATAAATACAAACACATTAATCAATTGTTCCCACACAAACATCTACAGAATATTTCATTTTAATTATGACATTTTTTTTTGTCAAATGTTACCTTTAGATCTAAAATGTGCGATTCTATCTTTAGAGTTAAACTTTTGCATGCGATTGTTATTATATCTTCATACCATGAGGGAAAACTGGGCATACAAGTATAAAACAACTGTAATTTTAAGTAATATTGTGTTATACTAATTTGAGGTTGAATGTGTGAATTAGTTAATATTTTTCAAATTTTCTATTTATTCATGTTTAGTATTTTTATTATTTGTTGAATTATAATTACAATTTTAATATTATATCAAAATTACAATATATTTTAAAATAATAATAACAAATTTCAATATAATTTTAAATAATAATAATAATTTTGTTCAGTCCGCGAAATTCACGGTGGTACACACTAGTATTATATATATATATTATTATTTGGATATAATAGGATATGAATGTAAAAAATAGGAAGTGATAACAAAAATAATCATTTCACTTCATAAAATAAATAATTGCATACTAAATTTCCAACAACAAATTTTGTAGTGAAATTGTCTACGACTTGTCTACGAATTTATTTAATAATATAAGTATCTATTTCTTAACCTAAAATAATTTATCTACAAAATAAAATCTCTACATAATTAATTACCCAATAGTCATTTGCCTACAAAATTTTCGTATGCAAGTTATTTGTAAATGTGGATGAAAAATAACTATATAATTAAAAAAAAAAAGTTGAAAATTTTGTGGCCATATTAAAAAAATATGTAGGCAATTCGTTATTTTTTTTTTATTTAATGTTCCAACCTTCAATAAATTTTCCATGAAAAGATTACAAGCAAATTAAAAAATATTAATATAACATGGAGTATAGTACAAGTGATATAAATTGAATAGTTAGGGAGAATAAAGTGAAGTGTGAGAATAAAAAAGAGTAAAAATGGAATAGAGTAATGTGAGTTTTAAAAAATGATATGAAAAATTTATTGAAAGATGTGAAAAAAGAAAGATGAAAATTTTATTAAAAGACAAATGTAGTACTATTATATTAAAATAAAATACATTATTTGAAAAAAAGGGGTAAGAATATAAGTAATAAAGTATACTTCGTTCCTTTTTTATTTTATTTGTTCAGACAACAAATTAAATGAAAATTTATTTGAAATATTAGGTATGAGATATATCTACGGCTGCAGAAAACTTAACTGAACAATTTTAGCTTTGTAAAACGTTTCTAGGAGCAACAAATCATTCGTTAAAAGAGGAGTTTTTTTTTAACAAAAAACCTCTGTGCAATGATTAAGTCATCAAAACATTCACGGTGGAAATAAAATTGTACTTAATTATTTGTTATTTATTTATATGGTATAATTTTGGGACTTTGTTTTAATTTTAATTAATTATTTGTAGGTTATTTATTATAAATGGAAGTCTCAAAATTATTTTAAGACAGTTAATGTTAAATAGAAAATATATTGAGTTTTCTCTTTTTCGTAATTTAATTGTTATTCTTCCCATATTCATATCGAACAAACAAGATTAACACGTTTATATATCTTTGAAGTAATTTTAGAATTAACGGAGTTTAGGATCGGTATCGTGCTTCTGTGCATCAATTCAGACATTGCATCTCTCGACTTAAACACATTTCGCAAGTTCGAATTCCCCATCTTTTAATAGTATTTCGAATATAATATTATTAAAAATAAAAAAATGGCTACCAACTACCGAGTCTAGTCTCTTATGTTTGAAAGTTGAAATCAATATGGATAAGATGATGAAGGTGATATAGATAGATGGCTTTACAATTATTGTTGTATAAATTTCATTAAATGAACTTTCCCTTTATTCCCATTTACATTTTTCTCTGTGATTTCTTCTGATCAAGATGTCAATATAATATTTCACAAGTCATAACTCCTTTTCATTAATTTGAAAACAAAAAAGGTATATATTAATAATATTATACAAAAGTTTATTATATGGAATCCAATAACTTTTTATGGGGCCAATACTTGTACAAAATATTTATACATTAGAATAAAATCTAAATAGTTTATGTTGATGTTAATTCTGGGAAAAAAAAAAAAAAAAAGCTGATAACTACCCCTATACAAATTATAAGAACATACATATATAGTATGGATAATTTTGTGTTACTGAGAGGGGCCATTAGAATATTGTTACAAGTTACATCACCTTCAGATGTAGTTGTTAAGATAATTATTTGTTTATTTAGGAAAAGTTGTTAGTAATAAGATAATTATTTGGAGAAATTGGTAAAAGGAATTTATATCGGACGCTTAGCTAGAAAGTCTTCAATGATAATGGGAATGAAAATTTATTTTCCATCCATGTCCCCATAATAAAAATGATATGTTGGGAGAAAAATTGTTTCAATGGTGATTTCATTGATAGTATCATGCCCCAATTTTAGAATAAAAGTGGACAACAAATGATTGTTGGTGAAGGAATAGGAAAATGATTGAGGAGGAGGATTGTAGGAAGAGAATATGGTAATCAAAATGGAGTAGTTATTACCTTACTAAAAATGAGAGGTAATTATTTTGTTCCCATGAATCCATTACCATTGAAGGGTTGTTAACCAAGCGTCCGCTTAATATTTCAAGAAGCTCTTTGAACACTACTTAGCAACAATATTGAGTAATATATTCAATAAATTCATATTTTCTAATATTATTTAATAACAAAGTAGGTTTTATATAAAAATGATTCATGTAAAACTGTTTTAAAGTATTTTATAATTGATCAAGGATATAAAAATTAAAATCAGTGATATTATATTGTAATTGTTGTTAATATTTTTATCCCAATTTTCTTATATTCCTAATGAAAATTTTGATCAAATATTTAATATTTTAAAATAATTTAATGATAAATTTATTATGAACAACTTTCATATAAAATTATGGTTAACAAAAAAAAGGGTTACCTACTTAAATTTACCATTTCCGCCCTATAATTTTAAATATATAAGCCAGATATTTGGATGTGCATGCTTTAATTAAGATTGAAATTTGAAACTACATCAGATACGGTAATTGAAGATACTTAAACAAGTCTATATCAAATAGCGACACTCAGGCCACTGAATTCAACAGATATTTTATTATAAAAAATGAATAAAATTTATTATATATAGTCTTGAATCTATTACGAACATGTTATACCAAATATTTGCAAACTCTATTTATTATTTAAAATCATTTCAAAAAAACTAAAGTTGTGGGCATAATTAAAAAAAAAAAAAACTCCCTCTGCCTAATTGAATTTGCAAACACTTGCATCACCTAATTGAATTTGCAAACACCCACTTGATGCGAGTATTTGAATTCTTTTTTCACTTTTAATTAGTATGTAATTATGTAAATATATATATACATATAAATTTGTGCACGTGTAATGTGTGATGAATGTAACTTTCATTAAAATTAAGGATAATATTGTTTCAAGCCTTTGGATCTGTTGAATGTGAACACATCCTATTGCCTATTGGGGGTCTCTTTTGGTGGATCAACACACCAATTAAATGCTCCACTATGGGGGCTATATTTTGTGGATTAATATGTTTTTCAAGTAAAAAAAAAACATTTTCTAGAAGTTAGAACACACCAAATATAAAATTTTACAAACACATGTATTCTTATTCTTTATATCTTACTTAGGTGAAATATAAGATTTATAACATTTTTCATTCATATGTTTGTTGGGATGTCTTGAATCACTCTATGCAAAGTTGATCAAGGATTTTTGGGATCGTTTAGAGTTTTGGACTTATTTTTTAGACCCAATTTTTTAGAAATTTATAAATACCCTAAGCTATGAATATAGTTAACACAATGTTGGTGAATCACATAAATTTATTTTATTTTTATCATTTTTTCTCACATTTCGTTATAACAAATTATATAGATGTATGTGAAATAAAAAAATACCTTATTTATTTAATTGGAGGAATGTCACACCTTAATTAACTAGGAGAGTACTATAATTTGATAGATATACACGTGAAAACTTGACAATCACATTCACTAAATTAATCACTATTATCTCAAGTATCTGCATGAAATCTGATGAAAATTTAGAAGGATGTGGGTTAGTAAGTGGAACTTGCACTAAAAATATTTGCAATTACCTCTACCTATAGTATTTAACGGCGTGTTTGGCAAGTCACATATCCTGTATCACGTTCTGTAGAAATTATTTCTAGCCGAACAACATTAATGGATTTCTTGAAGAAAAAATAAACATATAATAGTCTAGACATGTAGTATTACGATGGTCCAAACATATTGCGTAGGGTTTAATGAAAAAGTTTAAAAAGTTGACAAGTCTTAAATCTACTTTTTAGGGTGGGTGTGTGGTGTCGCTGGTAGTTAGGTTTTACACTTTCACTATTAAAAAAAAAAGATATTAATATAACGGAAATAGTTAAAATGAAATTAAAGGATGCATAATGCATTAGTAGACCCTCAAACTATTAAATTTTGTTCTAAAAGATTTCTAAACTAATTTTTATTTTAAAAAATTCTTAAACTATACATTCTTGTTCCCTAGCTATATTTTTTTGTTTCTAAATATCCTTAAAATGTATAATTCTTGTATCATAAGGCCACTGACAGATTTAGAGGGGTTTTTGGGGTACAACAGTATCCCCAAATTGTTTTTTTTCTTTTAATTTTCTATGTAAAAAAATATATTTGTACCAAAATTATTAAGAATAGACTAAAAAATGTATTAATTATATTTTGTACCCCTAAATTTAAATGTCTGGATCCGCCACTGCACTGAACATTCGCTAGAGACACATTTTTTGTTGGAATTCAATTTTAATAGCATTTTATTTAGTTGATTTGTCATATTTTAATGAAGAACATTAAAATAACTTATCAGAATTCGTGAATTTTGGTTACCATGGGCCTCGTAAAACAAGAATTAATAGTTTGGGGACTTTTTAAAACAAAAAGTAGTTTAGGTGCCTTTTGAAACAAAATGTAATAGTTTAGGGGTCTTTTAATGTATTGTGTCATTAAAGTAAGGGATTATAAATAGGTGATTATTCATAAATCTATATTTTATGATTATTGACAAAGCCTCAAAATAAAATTTCCAAATTTTTTCAGAGAAATTGGTTAAATTACCACCTTTCTTTTGTATTTGGGGAAAAAAATCATCGTCCTAAGTACTTTCTTTCATAGTTGCTCTTTTTTGTTTTGTTTTAACGAGCAACTTTTTATTAATATTTGAAATGATAAAATAATTTTTAAATCACTTTATAATAAATGAGATATAAATCTATCATGCCACTTCTTAAAAATCACTTTATCATTTTATATATTAATAAATAACTCGCTCGCTAAAATATGAGAAAAAATGTAGTATGAAAGTACCCGTACAAAGGGAGTATTTAGCAAGTCATTGACCTTGAAAAGAGAAAATGACAAATACACCCCTCGATTCAAAAGGGATATAAACTAACACATATTCAAACTACACAATTAACAAAAGTACTTCATAGACAATTCGCTTATGTTGGGAAAGGAAATCAAACTGTATCCAACAAAATACAAAGGCTTTCAGCATTAAGGGATAATGATCAATTAATTTCAGAACCCAACTTAAACTCCATAATTACATTAATCTAATGAGCCCCCATACTGTCACTTGTCCACTAGTAGTTGGAACCAATTAATGAGAAAATAATTCAACAAAATAATTGATGATGCCTAATTAATCCATGATAATATAATTAAACTATTTCCTCATCTATTGACTATTGGACGATGATAACAAGCATTATTGCCCAAAGTAGAACAACTTAAAACTTCAAAGTTGTTTATGCTTGACCAAAACTACCTAGGCCCCCCCCTTCAAGCTAATAATCATATCAATTGCAACAAGATAAGAAATAAAAAATAAAAAAGAGCAAAAAAGAAAATAGTATATTCGATCTCAGCAAATTAGTATCTTTACTGTTACATGATTGAATTTCCATTGATAGAAGCTTGTAACATTAAGCTGCATTACCTAAGTTGCAAAAATTTCAGTTTCTACAAACACACGTTGACACATTCAATTTTGTAAAAAATGCGGAATCAAAAGAAAATAAGCATAAAAATAAAAAAACCTGATAGTCTCAGCAGTATCATGATGCTGGTACCTTCCGAGCAAACTTTTGTAGAGATTTCGGAAGTTGATTTTCCTCTTCGATTCTCTTCCTCTTTGTTTTCGACGTATCTTCATCTTTTTTATGTTGCTCCAAGAAATATTTCTTGGCTGACAGTACAGCTTTTTCCTTCTTCTTAGCAATCTTGCTAGGCTTGCTCCTACCTTTAGTTTTCTTCTTAAGAGGTTTACTCTTAGCACCTTCTACCACAGCTTCCATCTCTGCTTCTCTCTCCTGTTTACACAGCTTCTCTTTCTTCCTACTAGTCCTCACCGAACCAATCATTGATGGATCCAGCATGATCGTCTCTGGGGGTAGTTTGTCCAGAAGAGACCGTACTTCCATCTCATTTCTCTGTTTCCGTGTTTCATGAGGATTTGCCACCCAAGAATCAAAATTGGGCTCTCCGGACCCAGGTATCAATATTGAAGACCAACCCATTGAATGCCCGATTGCTAAAACATCTTCATAAGGTCTAAATGCTACTTTCTTTATCTGGTAACCTTTAGCTATCGAATGAACCATATAACGGCTATACTCCCGGGACCCAGAAAAATCTCCCAGTATCTCGACGAAAGAACCAGTAGCTGCAGCGAGTAAACCTCTGTGACTGAAGTCAAGTGTTTTGGCATTCCCGGGTAATGTTTGGAGAACCTCGAACTTTCTCAAATCCCAAAGTTTTATTTTCCTTTCCATTCCGGCTGTTGCCATGAGATGGCCATTGGGATGGAATGCCATAGCTGTAACGGGCCCGTTATGACACAGCATCTTGACAAGGGGAGCAGCACTGGTAGGTTTCCACATGCTGACTGTGCCGCCGGAATGACCAACAGAGACAACGTTATTGAATGGATTAACCTCCATGGTATCGGAGCGACCCAGACCAGTCCGGAAATTGCCAACCATCTGCCCTGTTGTGATATCTTGGTAATGAAGCTGCCCAAATTTATTAATGGATGTCAAGAGGAAATGCTTATTTAGAAACTGGAGCTTCGTTGCAGCACCGTGTTCCTGAGGAAGAAAGAGATTGGTGTCATGTTTTGCTCTAAAAATGTAAGGCTTTAAAGACCCAATTACCAGATAACATCACAGTTCAGTAGATTTATCCATTAATCCCCTAAATAGTTCAGGAAAATAAGAATTGTATTGTTTAAAACACGAAGGATAGAACACATTAAAAAAGACTTTAGGTCCCATATTGAATTCATTATCTGGTCGGTATTTCAATCACTAAAAGATCATCTATCAAATGAATTTCAAATCTCTTTATGTTACCCATTTATGCAAATTGACAGAATCACGACTTCTAAGATTTTTTTCAAATTCCAGCCAGCAGCTATTTTACTGCACTATCGTCTTAACTACAACTCCCTTTGTAAAGGTGAAGCATCGGGTGGAGTTAGGATTAAAAATCTTTAATATCTTCCACCATATTAAGATCTAGCTGTGCATATATCTGTAGACTTGGGCCAAAGTTTTAATGTAACAACTATATTAATTTAACTGTTTTGTAGTCTCATGGATGCTGAAAAGGTAAAACTGAGCAATAAATTGCAAATAAAATGTTTTAATGTCTATCATAGAGCTTCTGCTAGGATACCTCAATTTAAAAAAAAAAAGCACACATCAAATCAGCAATTGCATTTACATATGCAAATCCAAACACATGCACACATTGTGTACAATGATAAAAGAAAAATTGCAATCCAGGAGTCAGAAACAGGCAACAATAGGACTTCAGAATGCTAAAGATTAAAAGCTGTTCAAGTAGCCGAGAATTAAAAATCTAACCTTCAGGCAGTGCAACTCAGTACCATTATCGCTATACATATACACATACCTGTCACAGATAAGGTCACGGTTCAGATATGTGTGTCAAATTTCTGTTCTTTATCATTGTGGAAATTTTAATTTAGACAGGCTATGCAATTTCTCCACTCATACCACTTGTTTTGAAACAAAAAAGGATGAGAGAACCTACTTCTTTTGAGCAGCAGCGAAAAGCTTCTGATTATGCAAAAATGCCACATCACGGATTGTTTCCCTAACCTTGAAAAAACTTCTATAACTTAGAAAATATGTGACTATATGCCAAAAGAAAATAGGATTCCAAAACAGTCTGCTTGTGCATGATTAGAAAGTAAAATACCTGAAATTCTTTGATAAGGTCCATATTTTTCATGTCAAGGAGGACCATATGACCTTTTCTTCCACCAGCTACCATATATCGACCACTCAAGGAAAAATCCAAAGTGTAAGGACCAAAATCTGAAAATATAAGTACTTCAGACTTTCAAGGAGAAAAATTAGAATGAAACGCCCAAAGAAATTGCACTGCAATAGCAAGTAGGTGTAATCAGGAAGAACTCTAGAATATGTGAGATTTCACATTATACTCATGGAAACTCAGGCAAAGCACTCTGTACAATTCCAGAAGTTAGAAGATGTGATAGAGTATCAAAAGGAGAATATCAATGACCCCTCCTCAAAAACAATTGCCAAAGATCCACTAAACATTTATTCAAATGGAAGCACAGAAGATTGTATGAAGATTCTACAATGCTAAAGAGATAGGTGCTCCAGGCAATGCACCAATCTCCTACGATATTATGCCTATCAGAATCATGCACACTAAAACGAGCTCTATGAAGTGCCTGTAGGTGTTATATTATTGCTTTGAAACCAGTGAGGGGCGTTTTTCTACCACTAAAGTTTTCATGTGATGGCCGCCCTTGAGCAACTAGGTTGAGTCATTTGATAGCAAATAGTGAATTTGATGAAGTATAAAGTCCTTTTTATTACAACAGGAAAAATGCAGAAAATCCAAAGCATGAGGTCTAAACCTGGCAAGACAATATCAAATTGTTTTCTCAAACTCAGGATATCCACTTCAGCAGCTATTTTGTCCTGTGAAATGTTCCAGGTTTTCTCTATACCCTCAACTTCAAGATATCCTGCTTCGGATGGCATAAGCCACTAAGAAATAAGATAAAATTCACTTTGTCAAAATTCAATATAAATACAAATGGACCAAGCGTAAACAAAAAAAGACAGAACGTAGATAAAACTATATACTCATGGAAAAACAAGGAATCACCTTTTCAGCCTTGGCAGCGGCATGTGCAGACTGTGCATACAGTTCTTCCCTCAAAGCTAATTGACCCTTCAATTTCTTATCTTGTAGTACCTGGAATTAGATAACATAGATAATTATCACAGAATCCAGACACAAATCACAATGTAGACAAATAATACTAGTAACAAAAATCTAAAAAAACCATTACCTCTAAATCTGCAGCGTCACCCCTGAGATATTTCTTAACTTTCATTTCCTCCTCTTCATCCATTCCCTGCAGGCCAAAATCCACCGCAATTAATAACTCTTCAAATATAAAAATCTGGAGAAATAAAGGCTAGCATTAAGCTTTACTTAACCTGCTCTATAGCGGGAATAGATTTTACTCGGTTAACCTTTGCCGCCTTCACTACCATCTTTCTCTTCACTTTCTTAACCAGTTAAATACTGATACATTCCAAATTATTCAAGAATAATTGAGAAATCGAAAAACATGAAGCGAGTAAAAATGAACAAACACAATTAACATATAGAGGTCCAGGTCGAACTAGAGTTAATCACGGTTAGCATAACCTACAACAAACACACACCAACACACGCTCAGAGGAAAAGAGAGGAAGAGACCTTCTGGTTGTGAATGTTCTATATCGCCTCGACGAAGAAAAGTTGTAAAATTAAGATGAAGAGGAGCGCAAACGCCAGCAACTAATATACTTTGGGCGGCGAAGTCACCGACGAAAGTATTCACGGCGGCGTTGCCGGTGAAGGTCTGAGATGAGGGTTCTCTAAAACCCTGAATTCGTTCTGCCTTAATTAGAACTGAAGGTTCTAGTTTTTGTGGGCTCTATGGGCCAGATTTTTGTTAAATGGGCCCAAAATACAAAATGAAAGTTGGGCACGTTGAGTACACCCATTAGATTATTAATAAGATTTTTAATTAAACTAGTTGGATTACACGTGCGTTGCACGTTGTCAATTCTTTGTGCGACGATAATATTTTGTCACATTGCTTTAGCTGTTCGGTCTATTTTTTATTATATAATAAAAAAATAGTTTATTTGAGTAGTATACTAATGAAATGAAATTCATTTTTATTTGATGTATTGTAATCTTGTTACGTGATGAATGTTTTTTTCACTAAACGATGATAATGATTTTTATTTATGTTAATCTTTTGTGTTTCACCTAAGCTCTACCAAAAATTAATGATAATCAACCTTGAAAAAGTTTAAAGACTTACCATGATATTGTAACGAATCTGAAGCTAAAGTTGAATATCGATCGCAAATGAACTTTTTTTGTTTTGTTCGATCTACTTTTTTAAAATAAAATTATTTTTCGTTCGCAAAGAATAAAGCATGTACTCAATGACAAATCCACCAACAAATCCGACTGTCGTGGTGCCTCAATTGCAGGAATGACATTCTCCAAATATTTTCCACTCCGTCTTTCGTAAAGGGAATTTAAATTGTAAAAAAAACAAGGATAATGTGTAATTATAGTTCAAATGTTGCGAATTGCCCAGATGATCATTACAATCCCATATACATTTAAGAGAAGTTTCACTGTTAAATACAAATATAAATTGATGAATTTGTATTATACTTCAATCAAGCACTAAACACTTTTGATGCTGACCACATGTCACATTATCATATACTGGATAACAATGGAAATAGAATACTCATCTAAACTGAAGAGAGCAACAATTGCTAAGATCATGTAAGACGTTATCACTTGTATTTTCTGTAATTATTTTTGGACATTGCATCTGGATTAGGATAAGAACCTGCACAAGTTTACAAGAAAATTAGAATGTGGGAAGAGTCCAATGTAACAGTGTCAAATTAGCAAATAATTGTACATGTCAATTGTAAATAAGTAATTGCATGATTTTCACACTTGCACTTATTTGCAAGATGGATTCAAATTGATATCCTTGGACCAGACATAGAATAGGGAAGACCATAATGTCTTAAAAAATACAGAATTAGAATAAGTACTTGAGCAGCTTCCTCTTTGTTTGGGATAGAGCACTGTCTTTATTAGTAAAAGGGAATATAATTTTTTTTGTATAAAATTTTAAATTATTAAAATGGATCACATGTAAAAAAAAAAAAAAATAGTTTTCATAAGCATTGGTATAAAATTGTAGCTAAAATTTCACATTCAAAGCTTATATGAAAAATGTTCTTCTTCCTATTGCATTAAATATTAATATGTCTTTCCCATTTTTTAAAATTTCACATTAAAAAATTATACGCAAAATATTTTTTTTCATATTGCATTAAATATTAAATTGTCTTTCCCATATTTTCCGTATGCTATATGTTAAAATTGATTCTTTATATCTCCTTATCTGGAAATACAATAAAATAGAGTTTACGCTGCAATAGGTCAATTACTCACAATATAAACTCCAAATGCATAAAAATAGTTGTATTATAAGTTCCAAAGTTTTATCAATCCCTGTTTCAGATCAAAGGTCAGTACTTTCAAATAAAAAAATTAATATATATATTCTCATTTCACACAATCAACAGTGAATCAAGAATTACTGAGAGGAGGCATCTTGGTGACCATCTCTGTAATGTGCAACATTAATTTCTATTGGTGAGGAACCAGGTGGCTTAGCCCACCTGGCCACCGGGTTCCTCACTCTAGTGAGTGACCCGGGTTCGATTCCCTCTGGGAACGAATTATGGGAGTTATAAGGAGGGCTTGGAGATTTCTGGGTGTATTTGGGGACTTGGTGAACTAATCTAACTACTAACAACTAACATTTACCAATCAAAAAAAAAATTCTATTGGTGAGGTAGTTAATTAACTAATTGACAACATTTTGATCATTTTTTTCTGTATTAATATTTTTTAAACTTGGTTAATGATCATAGATCATGGAAACTAACTGCTCCAATTAAACAAGAAGATGTATACTTCATTCATAGAAAATTCATTGTATTAATAGTTTACAAGAGTTGAAGTTACAGGGATATTAACACAATTGTCAATTTACACCAGCGTTTAAAATACACAATTCCTATATGGAGATAAACACAATCCGACAAACTTAGAAATTAGATCCACTAACACAAACCTTAATATATTCTACAAGATATGCATTCAATCTCGTCAAGATCGCTAATTCATAGCACTTGACCTAAAATAATGTGTAAAATATGACAAAAGTCATCATACATGTAGGTGTTTATGTTGCATTTATAATAGATCAAAACTAATGTTTGTAAGGGGACTTTCTCTACTCCTTGATATCCCGTAGCACGAAATCATCATGCTTACTCCTATAAGGGCAATAAAATAAGACAGCACAAAAATATAGAAAATTGTATTGACATAATATATTATAACCATACTATAAATAGAGACAAAGGATCAAAGTATAAAAACAGAAGTTTTCATGACAAAATGACTACAGCCTTTGGCACTATTCACCTGTTGTAATAAGAATTTGCAAATTAGTAAAATCTGAAATCAACTCACGAATTCTCGTGATTTCTGCTAACACTTACTTTTAGGTTAACAAAATCATCATGAAGTCTCTTGCAAAGTAGAAGAATTCAATTAGAAACAAATTACAAGTAGATGAATTAGGGGATATTATTTGCTTTAATGGTTTTTTTAAACTTAAAATTTGCCAAAGGTCGGAGAGGCTCTGACCCAGGAGGCACTTCTCTCGTTCCCCTGCCTTGTTTTTTCTCTCCCGCCACCTCCTACACCAAAAGAATTCGGCAAGTTAAAAAAATTGAATCTGCTAATCTAAGAAGAAAATAAATGTGGTAAAGTCATAACATTATACACAACAAATGCAAAGCAGAAAAAAAAGACTTATAAAAGCAGCACCTTAAAGCAGGAGATGACACTGTGAATATGAATCGTTGCTCAAATCAGAATGATCAACAACTTTCCTTTCATGTATAAAATCTTAGGGCAATAACTATTGGATTATGAGAAGAAGAAATGAAATCAAGATATATTCATTAGCAACAAATTTACAAGTAGAAAAAGGACCTGGGGGATATTAATAGCTTACAGAGACTTCGAAGTTTTAATTTTTCAAAGAACGAAGAAGCCCTGACCAATTGTGACACTTCCCTCGTGGTTCCCAGCCTCTCCCTCCCAGTTCCGCCACCTCTTGCTTGAGTTCAAGAGCAATTTAATCACTATTGATAAAAATTTGTTGATTTAACTCACTACTAATTTAAATTTCTGCTTGAGTCCAAGAGCAATTTAATCACCATTGAGCTGTCCACCAGTTTTTGAGTTGATGAATACCAAAACAGGGCATTTGGGCTCAAAAGACAGGAATCCATCCTTGAATCTGGCTCAAGTAATAGCTAGGGATGTAAAGTTGTTTGATAAAATCTCAGAATCAGGATTCCCACTTGCCATTCCTAACTCCACGTAAAAACTGCAATAAAAATTTCAGGAAGAGGCAATATAAGTTTAACTCATGTACTCAATAAAGTGATTAAAAATCATGTTTTGGTTGGTCAGATAATTTCGAAGAATGAACTCCATAATTCTCTGTATCTACCTAGTTGTGGGATATAAATAGATTTTCTCTAGTTGTTTTAGAAACTAAACATAGAAACTTCAAACAAGAGAAGCAAGATAAAAAAAATACCCAGTAGTACAGTCATGTGCACAATGGAAATCATGTATCCACACTCACGAGAAAAGAACCAGGGTAGTGGAAACCTCGACTCTGGCCCTCTGACGGACCGATGGCCGGCGATGAGGGATTACGAAGAAAGCATCGGCTCAGCTCAATACCCTCAACTTAAACCCTTACACTTCTCCAAGTTCCTCATCCTCCGCCACACTCAGACCAGTTTTCGAGCTACTATCCTTCTCCATCACACAATTCATACTCATACCTCATCGTTCCACAAACCAGGGATTTTCAGCAGCTATTCAACCAGAAAACTACATCATAATAAGCATCACAGTTTCACAGAGAGATAAGAGAAACTTAGAAAAACAAATCATTTTGAAACTTGGGAGAAAATATGAACATGTTACCCCTATTTCGAAGAGCCTAATGAGGTGATTTTGCTGGAACTTTTACTGCCTTTTATGTAAGTTTTTTGGAACTCATTTCCCTTTACCCTGGTAAACCGGTTTCTTTATTGTACATTGAATATGTGATTACTCTTTGCAAGGGTCCTGTACACGATTTCCGCAAAAGCTACAACTGGCTCTTCATTTAAATCTTGTGTCAAAATACTAATACAATAATATTGGGTTCTATTCAATAATCATGCCTCATTTTGTTTTCTTTCTTTTTGTTTTTCTCATTGTATAAGCAGTTTCATAAGAGGAAAGTGTGTTTGTTCTTCATAACTTATATACGTGTTTTGGTTGTAAAATAACTATCAAAGAACATGACAATTAAATTAGCAACTTTTGTACAGAAAAAATATATATACTATATTTATCAATATCACCAAATTATACTACAATGCTAATAATTGTTGTCTAATCTTCAAATGCCGGAATCTGAGAGAGTTGGACTTAAATGAAAATGAAGTAATACCATGTGATTAAATGATTATAATCACTACACATGACAAAATCGATGGTAAGTTTATCTTGTATATATATTTTACCACATTTAACTCATTTTCATGTATCTTTAAATGTGATTCAGGTGTAAATATATATAATTTATATTAGTTTTCATTTTTGTTTTTGGTGGATTTTGGTAGGCGAATTCATTGTGATTGTATCTTACCTGCATTCGGAGCAACCTGGAGGTTAGCAGCATTTTGCAACTTCTATCGTTAAGGTTCTAATGTGTTCAAATGATTGACATAGTCATCTATAAATGCAAATATTTAGAGATTTTATTTTCAGGTTAATTTCTTAGCTTGATATGTACGAATTTAGGGCTTTGTTATCATGGAGTTTTTGATGAAAATAGGAAGCTTTATAAATCAAGTTTAGTACCTAAAGAGTAAGATTACTGTTTGTTCTTCCTTTATTGGGATTTCTCATATTTTACAGAGAGATAAGAGAAATAAAGTAAAACAAATCATTTTGAAACTTTGGGAGAAAATATGAACATGTTGCCACTATTTTGAAGAGCCTAATGCCATGTCAAGCTATAGTCACACTCCAAGATCTACTCTCAAACTGATAAATGCTCAATGTTGATTCAAATCTCTAAACAAATAGCACGAGCAAACAAAGACTCCAAGAAATTGCAACTCCAATAATTAATGTTGGCATTCAAAATTTGTCGCATTTTTCCATCAAAAAACAATTTTATAGCTAGTAGCCCTCATTCCATCCATAAACAAAAACCAAATCTAAAGCATGTCATATTAGCATGATTCGGTGCAGCAGTGGAATATCTTAAACGAACAAAATTGTAGTACTCCCCAACGTTAACAACAAAGAGAAAGTTTGAGAAAATTATGGAGTCAGGATGGAGAAGTAGTACCTTCCAAAAGAGCGGAGACATTGGGCATCAAGGCTAACCCTCTACTCGATCTATCAGCAGGACGGGCGGCCGTGCTGGAGGCCGTCAAGATGACACGATCACGATGAGAAGGTTTCGAAAAATTAATCCGTTATAGGACCGATTTGCATTCTCTTTGTTTCATCATCGAGCCGTCGAACACTGCCCTTCGAGGTATTTCTTGTGGGATGGATTAGACGGATTGGGGGCGTTGGCGTTAGCGTTGACACGGGATTTTTCTTGTCGGATGGATTCGCAGCGTTGGCGGTGGTGGTCGGGAAATTTCCGAAGTGGAGGGCGGGGTTGGTAGATGAATCATATGTGCTTTGGATTAGAGGAAGATAAGGGGTTGGGGAGAGAGTATTGATCATGGGAGTTGAAGAGTTCCGTAGTTTGTATGGGGTGATCTGTAGTTCGTTTGGGGTGTGATTTGTCCGTGAGGAAAATATGGAGGGGTATTTTCGTCTAAAAATGTTTCTCAGTGGCTTGCCACTTTTTAATTTTTTTTAATAATATAGTATAGATTAAAATAACTATAAACTGTCTAAAATATCTTTTTTTTTTTATAATTCAAGTTAAAATATATTGTAAGTACACCCACCGTGATTATATCTCTATCACGCGTACTAGAAGTTCAAGGAACAATTTTTTTTTCATTTTCCGATCACTACCATAACAATCGTTCAGGGTTGCACGTGCTGCATTGTGGTCGGATAATACAAGAATGAGTTCGTCTGGTAGTGCTAGATATGCATATGTAATTGTTTCGTTTTAAAACTTTTTTTTTCCCTAGGTTTTTTTCTAAATCCTTTTGTATAATGTTTATGATTTATTTTATGCTTTAATATGATTGTTATAGTAGTTTTTAAAATTGTATGGATTGGGAACGTGAATATGATAGCATAAATGTTTTGACACATTTATTAATTGGCATTTACGAATTTAAAAATTCCAGTACTGGTTCTTTGAACAAATGACTAGAGCTGTCAAAGTGGGTTAGGCCCGTTGGGCCAGCCCGCCCCGCCATACTTAAAATGAGTGTTGGGTTAGAAATTTCTTAGCCCGTTTAAAAGCGGGCCTAAATGGGCTGACCCACTTGGGCCGCGAACTTTTGCGGGTTGGGGGAGGGTTGGGGCGAGCCGGCCCGCCTTAAAAAAAGTTTTATAAAAAAAAAACTTTTATATTTTTTGTACATTGTCAACTATTATAGTATCATTTTTAGGGTTATTTTGTAATATTTATGCTCATAGATGATGAATTTGAATGTAGGTGTCTATTTTTATAAATTATTATTGTTAATATATTGTGAACTTCAATTTGTAGGAAATTAATTTTCTAATTAAAGATAATAAATTTTATTTTAATATTTTTATAGTGATAGTTATCAAGATAAATTGTTTGATTATATTTGATTTTGATGAATATTGTATATTTAACTTTTAAATTATATATTTTAAATTCTTAAAAAATAAAAAATATAGTTAGAAATTAAAAGTGGGCTGGCCCTCCCAAACCCGTGGCCCGCCAATAAGTGGGTTGGGTTGGGATTTTGCAGCCCGCCAAATTTTTTGCCCGCCCCACATCGGCCCGCCAAAAGACGGGCTTTTGCGGGTTTTAGCTCGCCCCGCCCCGCTGACCCGTTTTGACAGCTCTACAAATGACCTTTATTTGAATTTTTTGATGAACATATGTCGTATTTTCATATCAGGATTTTCGAACATTATGCAAATGTTCAAAATATATTTTCGAACATATCTTACATTTTCACTTTATTTTTTTGAACAGCAGACAACGGACGGTGCAAGGCTGACGGCGGGCGGCGGACGGCGGACGACCCACCGTGTAGTCTCGAGCGCCACTGCAAATCCTTGTGAAGAAGATAGTCATTCAAATTGGTATGAGGTGGGTGTATGCTATATTTTTTAGTGTAGAAAAACTTAAGGGTATTTTAGGTTATTAACTGGAGTGTGTACTCATCTAATTTGGGGTTTAATAATCCAATGGGTGTACTCCCATTAAAATGGAGTACAAATAACCGTACCCATGAAAGTTAAAGCCTGAATAAAGAAAAGACTCAGGTTATATACAATCTTATATTTTGTTAATACATTATTTTAGCATAAAAAAACACTAAACATATGTATTTTTGGAAATTGATTAAAAAAATAAGTACATTTTTCAAAAAAAAAAAAGTCGGATTTCTTTTAATTAAAATGTATTAATAAAATATGATACTATATATAACAACTAAAATCATTTAATGAAACAACTAAAATATTTTAGTGAAACCAACTAATACGTTTTAGAGAAACAATTAATCATTTAATAGCATCAAAATTTATTTACGGTAAAATTGTTATACTTTGCCTTTATATTTATTTTAATAATGGAACATGATATTTCCACGATATTAAAATATATCAAATTAATAAGTATATAATATATTTATCATAAATTTTTGCAGGCTAAATTTTAAACTTTAATTTTTATTTTTTCAAAATACACACTAATATGTCGGATTGTGTTTTTTTCTTTTGCAATTGGAATATTATTGATCAAGTATCACAAATTAGTTCTTTGAGTATTACTGATTTTTGTTCTGAGTAATTCTTTTTAAAATCCAAGTAAAATATTATGCACGCAAGTGCACACTAAAACTAATTTGTATTTATATTTTATGATCTAACAAAATTCAATATGAGGCCTCTATGATTAAACACAAATTCGAGCATGCACTTAAGTGACACACACTTAGATTTTAAGTTTAATTTTAACTGTGATTTTGATTTTTTAAAAATACACATTGACATGCCTGTGTTTTTTTTATTTACAATTGAGATTTTACAGCTTATTTTTTGGGTATTATTGATTTTTTATTAAGATATTTGTTAAAAATTTAAATGGATATCATGTATTCATATACACACTAAAATTATTTGTAATTCTAATTTTTATTGATCCGAATTCATCCAACCAAAAATTCACGATAACATTTAAAAAAGAAAAAGAAACTTCACTATATTAATAGTCATGAGGTTTATCGTTTCTCGGCCGGCGGGAATGCAATGTGCATAAATTATTTACGAAGCTTTGTACGACAAACTTGCTGAACGGAGATACAGAGACTTTAACCTTGATTACTCAGTCAAAAAAAAATGGCGCAAAGTATCGATTATTCCTTCCAAAAGTGTTATTATTCCCAAATTATACTCAGAAGCTGCATATTCAGTGCTAGAGAAGAGAGAAAGAGGAGAGAGAGATAGTATGAGTTCAGATGGACTGAAACTTGTCATGTTTCCATGGCTGGCTCACGGGCACATAACTCCATTCGTAGAGCTCGCCAAAGGATTATCCAGCAAAAACCTCCACTCTTACATCTGCTCTACCCCTATTAATCTCAATTCCATCAGGAACAAAATCCATGGAAAGTACTCAATTCACATTCATCTCGTGGAAATTCATCTTCCCGACGTACCTGGACTCCCCCCTCACTACCACACAACCAATGGCCTCCCGCTCGATCTCCATTCCACTCTCCGAAAGGCTCTGAAATCGGCGAAACCTAATTTCTCAGATCTGGTAAAATCGCTGCGGCCTGATTTGGTAATTCACGATGTTATGCAGATCTGGGCTGCGGGAGTAGCTTCTGAGCACGGAATTCCTTCCGTTGCGTTTTTCACCTCTGGCGCGACTATGTTCTCCTATTTCTGTCATTTGGGGAGGCATCCGGGGGTGGAATTCCCCTTTCCGGCGATTCGTCTCAGTGGATTTGAATTATCCATGGCGCTTGGGTATACGACGTCGCGTCGGAGCGAGGAGAGAGATCCCGATGACGAAGCGTTTGGGAGAAGTAACGGCATCGTACTGGTGAATACCTCTAGAGAGATTGAAGGAAAGTATATTGATTACCTCTCTGAACTGTTGAATAAGGAGATGGTTCCAATCGGATCGTTGATTCACGAGGATGATGAAGATGATGGCGATGAGGTGATGGAATGGCTAGGCCGGAAAGGCGAAAATTCGAGTGTTTTCGTCTCGTTTGGGAGCGAATATTTTCTGAAAAGGGAAGAGATCGAGGAGATAGCTTATGGATTGGAGCTTAGCCATGTGAATTTCGTGTGGATCGTGCGGTTCGCAAAGGGGGAGGAGATGTCGATGAAGGAGGTGCTTCCGAGGGGGTTTCTGGAAAGAGTGGGAGAAAGATGTAAAATTGTGGAAAAATGGGCGCCACAGGGTAAGATTTTGAGGCATCCAAGTATAGGTGGATTTGTGAGTCATTGTGGTTGGAATTCGGTGAAAGAGAGTATAGATTTTGGGGTTCCGATCGTAGGAGTGCCGATGCATCTTGATCAGCCGATGAATGCTAAATTGGTATCGGAGCTAGGCATCGGGGTGGAGGTTAAGAGAGACGGGAAGGGGAGGCTTCAAAGGGACGAGATAGGTAGTGTGATCAAAGACGTCGTGTTTGGAGAAACGGGGGAGGTTTTGAGAAGAAAAGTCGAGGAAAAAAGGGAGAGAATTCGATTGAGAAGCAAACAAGAGATGGCGGAAGTTGGCAGGATTTTGTGTGAACACCGAAAGTATCTTATCTGATTCTGAAGGGAAATATGAATAAATGCCATTTCATTTTTTTAAATGCTAACAATTTCCTTTTCTTTTTTTAATAAAAATGCCCTGCGCAGCCATGACATTTTTGAAAAAAATAAAAAATAAAGTGTTGAACGACATTTTTTAAAACATTTCTCAATTCTAAATGCCCGTCTATACCGTTCAAATTCTGTTCGGAATGAAAACTGTGATCAAATTGTTCCGAGACATGGAAGATTAACTTAGTTATGATATCAATATAATGTATTGTAATTGTAAATTGTAATAATAGCTTGTAACTTCACCATGTCATAATAATAGTTTGTAACATTTGTGTATTTAATTAAACTATGTTATATTTCATAAATTAATCATAAAGAAAAAAGAATATAAATTGGATTAGCATCGGAAACGGTCATAATTTCATACTCCCTCCGTCCCCTAATAATATTCACACTTGTGTGGGCACAAGTTTTAAGAAAAACTGCTTTATTGACTTTTTGAACCAATGAATGAAGAGTATTTTGAATTAAAGTAGGTAGTGTGAGAGTGTTTTATTTCCTTTTTTGGGGTGTGAATATTATTGTGGGACATCCCAAATAGGAAAGTGTGAATATTAAGAGGGGACGGAGGGAGTACAAGATATCATCTTAAATAGAACAACATATATGTAACATGAACCAACACATATTAACTTTAAACTCTATCAAAGTGTGAATGCATAATGCTTAATTTATAGGAAAATATATCAAAATGTCACTTTATAGTTTCCATTATAAAAAACTAGATTAGTGCCCCGCGTTTTACGCGGGTTGTTAGCAAAATTAATTTAAAAATTCATATTTTATTGACGCATCATCACATTATTAATACAATCTATTTTAATACACACGTATACTGTACGCTGATTTTTTTAAAAATAATTACATATGCATTATATATACTTAAAAAAAATTGATCATCATAAAATAATATAATTATATTATATAATAAACATATTTAAATAATTTTGTATGCATAAAAATATTGGTTAATTTCTTAGTAACTCACGATCTTTAGGCTCAATCTCAATTTAAATACAATTTTTAATATTTTTATTAAAATTCACGTAATTTTATTTTTTTGTTTCAATTTGGTATACGCTTTTAAATTATGATATATTTTTCGCAACTATGCACCACATACCTCTCCTTGCCTCCCTAAGATAATTTCCTCGATGTAGGGAGATTTCTAACCCAAACAATAACACACACCCATACATCTTTTTTTTTTTGTTGCTAAAAATGCAAGTCATATAATGATTAAAAAACTAAACATTGGTGAATTTTTATAACATTATTGAAATTTGTGATTAAATTGTGATTGAACTCAATGATCGTGCATTAATATTGAATTAACCCTATTTTTTTAATACTTATATTTTAAAGATTTATTTTTTCAAATATGTTAAATCTCTAAATTATATAAATAATATATTGTACATGTAAAAAAATTATATATAAACTATATAATATTAAATAAACTAATAAGCATTTCAGAATTAAAAAAACATTAGTAATATAAATTTATTAGTGGGTTATTATACGACTTTTCTATTTAAAAATAAATAAAAATATTTATATATGTATGCAAGATTCAAATCCATGTAATGGCATTTCTTTTAATTAGAGACAACATTATTACACAAACATAATGTCACATGTTAAACACAATTAAACAAATAGAAAATGACATGTCAAATTTGATTTAAAATATACAAATCAAATAATTATAATTTTGGTTTATTATGTTTTCTTGACAATAAAAAATTATTAATTAAATGATAAAATTTCAAATAATTAGATTTAAACAAAAATTAATTAATCATTTAATCGATATAATAATTAAAATTATTTAATATTCTTAATTCCATTAATTAATTTTTTACAAATAAAAAATACTAAATAGAATATTCTCAAATACATTGAGAATATAAAAATAAGTTCATTGAACATTGACATTTCATATAATTCGAATTTCTTAAATTTATTAATAAAATTTAGTAATAATCATGTAGAATTAAATATACTTAAGTTACTTGTTTGAATTATTAATACATTAAGAATTTTATATATAAAAAATCCACAAATGTAGTTAAATAAAATATAAATTAGTACGTAATTTTTTATACAGTCAAGTTATATACAATAAATATTCAAATTTCATAAAAATTCGTAGTATAGCTAAACTGGTAAACATCATAACAATTGTTCATGAGGTGTAGAGTTCAAACCCATTTGCATGCCCATTTTTTTTATTACTATTAGATTCCTTATTATATAAGGCCACATATATGACATGTAAGCATTCAACACATAAGTGAAATTAACCTCATGACGGCACATAGGGGAAATTAACATAAAGACGACACATAAGCATGTCAAACTCCCTATTAGTATAATAGGGGATGTCACCCACTATGTTTTTTTGTTAAATATGCCACTCAACAAATATTTTGGACCTAAATACCGTTAGAAAACCCAAAATCATCCCCAATTGAAAAAAGGGTATGCAACCCTCTGACTTAAAGCCGAAAATACTAACTTTCTACTAGTAGTTTCCCCGCAAGCGTACGGGTTCACTGTAGTATAAGCAAGTATAGCGATCAAGTATTATCGAACCCAAGGGAAGGAGTGTATGCGAACAGATCCTTGAAGATCTACGCGTCGTAATTAATATGAGTGTATGTTTTGGGTTTTTTAGGAGAAAATAAAATATAATCTAAACTAAATTACTCTATGAATGCGAAAAGGAAAATTAAACTACGAACATAAACGTGTGTTTTCAAATATGAGATGATGATGCTCAGGATAGGAATTCCTACGTATACTAACGAAGCAGGTATACAATCAAGATAATCGTGACGCGCAAGAAATAACCTAAGTAAAAGATTGCAAGATGAAAGCTCAAGAATTAAAACCCTAATACTTTATCCTAATAATCGACTTCACTAATCCACTAACAAGTTAATAGATAGTGCTTAATTAACGAGACTCTAATT
Source organism: Ballota nigra (assembly GCA_947034835.1). Lineage (NCBI taxonomy): Eukaryota > Viridiplantae > Streptophyta > Magnoliopsida > Lamiales > Lamiaceae > Ballota > Ballota nigra. The sequence continues at coordinate 60,605,423 of OX344725.1, forward strand.
TAAACTAAGGTGATGCGGTCGTCCTCCCTAGATAAACCGGTAGATTAATTAACCCTTTCTAAACCCTCTCATTAAGTCTACTTGTTGTTAAAGAGTGATAAGGTCATCCTCTCTCGAACACTTTTCGAACCAAATTCAAAGGTAAAGTTAAGATTGATATTAAGAATTCATTAATTAATAGAATTAAAACTAAACGTCACGAATTACCCTAATTACGTACCCACATCCTACTTCTACGAGTTCATCCTACCCCAAGCATGCAAGGGTTTTAGCTAGACATGGTTTTTACGGAAACAAAAATAATTGAAGAAGTAACGAACATGAACATAACGATTTTAACTACGAAATTATCAAACATAAACTAGGGTTTACAGAAATAAATGCTAAGAACTGAAATTAAATTAATAAAACGAAGTCTCAAGTATTCAAGAACAACAAACTAAAGGAAAGAAACTAAAAATCAAAACCGAACTATGAATTCGTAAATAAAACCTCGAATACGTAAAACTAAAGCTTGCTCGTCTCTTCTTCTCTTCCTCTCTCCAAAAACTAACTCTCAAAAGTGATGTGGTATCAAGTGGTGTGTAAAAATGTGTTCGGAACGAGTATATATAAGCATCGGACCGAATTGGGAATTCATGGGCCGAAAAACGAACCCGGAAGCAAAAAAACTTGGAAGTGCTCGAGCAGACCCGCTCGAGCGGGGGCGCTCGAGCTGTGTAGCTCGAATGAAATAGGGGCTCGAGCGGTGGTGCTCGAGCTGCTCGAGTGGCCGAAATTCTCTGTAAGTCTTGAGGCGATCGAGCAACATGCTCGAGTGCTGGAAATTCTCTGTAAGTTTTAGGTGCTTGAGCAACATGCTCGAGCGTTAGTGCTCGAGTAGCTCAAGTGGCAAAACTTCTCTGGACAAATTGGGCGCTCGAGTGGCATGCTCGAGCGGTGGTGCTCGAGTGGATCCACTCGAATGACTCTCCCTCTTCTTCAACTGATATTTTTCTTCTTCCGCACTAATACCAATCGTATTTCTTCGATATCTTATCATCCGGACATCCGTTTGAGTCGATTCAAAGTCCTACGAACTCCATTTTTCGCCCTCGATTCACTTATGAGCATCAAAGAGACAAATTCATCAATGTGTAGAAATAATACTCAATTGACTCTAAATACTCGACAAAATCGACCAAGACTAGGGCATTTCTATCGACGAATCATGACAATTTCACGCCTAATCACCCTCCCAAATCGCAACCCTCTCTCTTCCAAATCGCAACCATCTCCTTTCCCATGTAACCCTCTTTCTCCCCTAAAAAATTGAGCCGCGCAACCCCCAACCCCCCAAATCGCGGCCGCGCAACCCCCACCCCCCAAAATCGTGGTCGCGCGCAGCCTCACCCCCTAAAAAATGTAGCCGCGCGCACCGTCTCCCCCACAAAATTGCGGCCGCGCACAGCCTCACCCCCCAAAAATTGCGACCGCGCGCAGCCCATATTCCTAAAAAATTGTTGCCACGCAACCGCCTCCACCCCAAAATTGCGGCCGTGCAACCCCTATCCCCAGAAATCGCCGCCATGTAACTAGGAAATCACCACCAGGAAGTCGGCGCTAGCCTAGCCTCTCCCCATCGGAAATCAGACGCCACGCATCTCTCTCGATGTTCAAGGTAAGAATCTTATGTTCAATTTTTGTTTATGTTCAAATGTTGCGACCCTTGTGCAACCTTTGTACGTCCCTTGTGCGACCGTTGTGCAATCTTTGGGCGACCCTTGTGCTTAATTATTGATTAACTGTTGCGACCTTTGTTTGTGCTTAATTTTTAGACCCTTGTGCAACCTTTGTGCGACCCTTGTGCTTAATTTTTAGACCCTTGTGCGACCCTTGTGTATCCCTTGTGCGACCCTTATATTACCCTTGTCAAAAGTTCTATGTGTGTTTAATTTTATTTTGGACTCATAAATTGATGTCTGTTTTCGGGAAATTAATTTGCTTCACTTTATGTGTATGCATTTGCTGTAATAATTGATTTTTAAGTGTACTTATGATGCTATTATGGTGTGGATTGCCAAATTGTGTTTAAGTCGTTTTGTTTTGTCATGGAAGTTTTATCAGTGTAAATAAATATGACAACAGTCCTTGTTGAAGGCATAACTGTTACTTCTGCTAAGAAAAATACTATGATAGACTCTTTGTGGTATTAATACCATGTAATGTAATGTTAACATATTCCAAGTTATTTTCTGGTAAATTTATTATTCATAGAACATTAGTAGGTACAAAGTATGACTAATGTGAATTGATTTGTGCGACTCTCTTGATGTTTATTATTTGTGCAACCTTTTAAAATCTAATTGTTTATTCTTACAGGAAATGAATCAGTTTAAGGCTAAAATTGGTTGTCGGGGGTCATGGGATGTCTTAAAGATGATAAAGGAGAAATTAAATGGTCGTGCCATGGAATTATTTGAGAAATCGTGCTTCAAACAATTCATTGTTGTGGAAAAGATACAATTCCAAGAACAATTGTACTTGCATTTGTTGTTACGACAAGATGCATCCGAATCTGAAAAAAAAGTGGTGTTTGATATAAATGGACACAAGACAACTTTTGGACCAAAAGAAACATGTCTAATAATCGGATTGGTATTTGGGTCATTATCTCCGTATCCTGACACCCCGAGCTTCCATAATTTATTCTTCGATGGGAAGAAAAACGTCTATGTTTCAGACATTGAAAATGTATTCATGAAAGTATGTAAGGAAGATGGTGGAGCATCCGAGAGGTGTTTGAAGTTAGCCTTACTATACTTTCTTGAAGGAATGTTTTTGTCACGAGATAAGATGAAAAAGAGGATTGAATTGGGGCACATGCATTTATTAGATGATTTAGAGAAGTTTAATTCATATCCATGGGGACAAGTGGTGTTTGACGAGCTATTGCGGGATATACACAAGTTTCATGGGCGGTTCGAGAGCTATGAAGAAAATAAGAAAAGTAGGGAAAAAAGATCCAAAGCAAATGACAAAAAGGAAAAGTTCAATGCCAATGGATTTCCTTATGCACTCCAAGTGTGGGCATATGAGGCAATTCCTGCCATTGGTGACAAATTTGGGGCTCCGGTGCCTAATCACCATGAATTATTTCCACGCTTGATTCACTACGAAGCGCGTGATACACCCATCTTGGATACTTTGAAAGCTGAATTTCTTAAATTTGGTACTCGAGTAAGTAATGACCATATGTTTCGTTTGGGATTAGTTTTTTACTATAATCATTTCTTGTGATATGTTATCTTATTTTTTATGTAGATCAAGGTATATGCGGAGTTGAACCCTACACCACTGGAGAAGAATGAATCGTGGTATAAAAGTTTTGAAACCTGGTATGCAGAGATAGTCCTGACAAAAAGCAAAGAGGAGTCGGATGACAGTGCACAACATAGAGAGCGAAGATCTATGAGATGTGAAGAACAAAGTTGCAACAGTGCTAATGAAAAAATACAGGTATCATAATATGCAAAGTTGATTATTAGTATTAAGTTGAACATATAATTCAATAATTTAATTTTGTAATTTAGGATATTGCGGTGGTCAAGCATTTTGAAAACATAAATGCAAGATTGGATCAGATGCAATCGAGCTTTGATAAGAAAATTGGTGAAGTGTTGACTGCATTGGAAGAATTGAAGAAAATGATTAAGGATAATTCTTATGATCATTCCTACGATTTGCCTTTCGTCAACCAACAAGCCAACCCTGTGTGCGACTCTGACCATGACTTATCTCGTGACTTTGCCGGCGATTTTGCCCAAGACCTTGATGCAGCAAAAGAACCTGATGTTCTTATATGCACTGAGTGTGAGGAAACAACGGAGCATTGCGTGAGGAAAAGAAATTCAAGCAAATACAGAAAATCACCATATACAAGGTTTACTGAAGAGAAGAAAAAAAAATCTCAAGTATTTTGAAGAATGGCGTTCTTCTATGTACGATAAAGAAAGGTAAACAATTATAAGTTATATATATATATATATATATATATATATATATATATATATATATATATATATATATAGTGCATATGTTTGATATCAATCAAAACAATGACCATATTTATTTACTTTGATTCATATAGTGAAAAGGTCAAAACTACCGTCGAAGTCATTGGAGCAGTTAATGCTAAGTGGTTTGACAAACTTTATCCTCTACCATCACCAATCTCAAATTGGTTAGACTCTGAGGTATTATTTTAGTTATTTCCACGAATATGGTTTTAGTTTCTATTTTTTAATCTTTGCTTTAAATATATATTACTTTGTGTAGCATATTGATGCACTTTTGAGTTTGGTCATTCGTAAGTCGAAGTTGTGGCCTAGTATATTTTTGCAAGATTGGGCCATCGTCGATCTCATTTTTATGGTGAGTGCAATAATTATCTTATTTTAATAAATATGATTTTAATAGTACTTTTATATAACTATCTTCTTTTAATCAGAGCTCTTTAAAAGGAGAATGGAAACACTGGGAGCCTTTCAAAGAAAAAGTTGAAGAGTGGATATGGTCTAGCAAGAACAAGTTGATTATGAATTATGTTACTGGCGACTTGCCAACTAAAGGAGGTCGACATTGGCCTGATATTTCTAGAATTTTTGGTGTTGCCAATATAGGTAACTCGCATGGGTCGAATATGAGCTCCGTATTGCTGATCAAGAAATTGTGATTTATGATTCCATGGCAAAGAGAACAGGGTTAGAGGACCTGCAAGAAGAATTCAAGGAAATGGCAAACATGTTATCGTCTATATGCTTGGAAGCACAGGTTTTCTCAAAAAAGGGTATAGAAAATCCGAAGATGGAGTGGACAGTGTCGCTACACAAACATCCACCTAATCAAAGGGGTGGAGGTGACTGCGGTGCCCTAGCAATCAAGTTAACCACTGGAAATTCTTTGGAGAAGATTGACCCGAAGAAGTGCAACCAAATGAGGAAAATATATTGCACTGAATTATTTTCTGAATCATTCATAGGTTCTGTAGTTATTTGATTTCACTAGCACTTTGAATTGTTATTTTGGCACCCGAATTTTAGTTATTGTGTATTATGAAGACAATGTTGTAGAAGAATTGTCATTTTGGCACTCGTAATGATCACTTTGCACTCAAATTGTTATTGTGTATTTTAATACAGGTTATTGTGTATTATGAAAACAGTGTTCACGTACATGCTGTGTTGTGTCGCGCAGGAGGTCGCGCACGTGGTCGCGTATATGGTCGCGCAGTGGTCGTGCATGGTCGCGTAGGGTCGCACCATTATATTTACAGAACCTATTTTCATGTTGAAATATGTAGTATGCGTTACAAAAACAGAAACCATGAAATATGCATTACAAGTCCACGTTGAATAATACCATGATATATGCATTACAAGTCCACATTGAATAACACCATGAAATATGCATTACAAGTCCACATTGAATGACATAAAACAAAATAAAAATACATTGGGAGTCCACATTGAATTACAAGTCCACATTGAATAAAAATAAAAATTAAAACTACATTGTGACAACATGAAGGATGAAGTCTATAGTGGAATTGGGTTCTTGCATGTCTTCCTGTTGTGCCCAAGTCGATGGCAACACGAACATTTTTTTCTAACTATCTCTTCACCCTGTGATAAATTTGTTTAGTCCTTCGTCGACCTGTTGAGACACGCATAATAGGTGGAAGTACAACCATATTTTTTATCTCATCAGGAATCTCCCACTCTTCTTCGTTGCCAACTGGGAAAATAGGTTTTGCATATGATAGGATAAGTGCATTTGTAGAGTAAAACTGGGATGCTAATTCTGACAGAGAAATGTTGCGAAGAACACAGACAGCTAATGCATGAGCACAAGGAAGTTGTTCTAGTTGGAACACTTTGCATCCACATGTATTTGTTCCTAGATCAATCTGTCTATGTAGTTCCCCATCGTGGATGTAAAAGAGGTTGTGATGAATCGGCGTAACCTCCATATATCTGGATTGTTATATCTGTTCCCGTAAAACATCTTCAACGCATTTGGTCAGTACAGATGGTCGACTGATGGATCCTGTAACTCTATGCATTTTGGTTGCTTGGACACGTCGTTTAACGAACCACTTGTTTAACTTGTACATACAACCTTCCAACACAGCAACTGGAGGAAACTCTCTAACTTTTCGAAGCAAACTATTCATACTTTCAGCAATGTTCGAGGTCATCATATTATACCTTCGGGCTGTCATATGAACTCGAGACCACCTTATTTCTAGATCATCTTCTGTTAAGTACTGATATACTTCTTCCGAAGCATTCCGTATATCACACATTAATTGCACATATTCTGCTTTCCTATATGTTTTTGCAGCCGACACAAGTAAACTTTCAACTTTCAATTTTTTTTAATTTGGCAGTCACATTTTGCTTGAGATGATGTAGGCAGATACCATGAAATGCATTGGGAAACACTGCTTGCATTGCTTTCTCAATTGACTTGTGTTTGTCTGAAATGAAGACCAAATTCGGAACATCTCCAATGGCACTGTGCAGTCTAGATAGAAACCATTTCCAAGAGGCATCATTCTCCGAATCTCCAATCCCATAAGCAATATGGTAAACTTGATTATTACCATCCATTGCTGCTGCAACAAATAATGTTCCTCGATATTTTCCCTTCAGGAATGTCCCATCAATTGTAATAACAGGACGAATGTGGGATACAAAGCCTCGTATTGAGGCACCCACGAAAACAAAACAATACCTGAAATGGTTTTGACTATCAGTCTCAATATTTGTAACTGTCCCCGGATTGACTTGTTTGAACCTATGTAGCCAAATTGGCAGCCGAGTGTAAGACTCCTCTGGGGATCCACTAACTAACTCAAGTGCTACTTCTCTTGCCCTCCAGGCCTTGCCATATGATATATCAATACCCCACCCAGATTTGATTTCTCTCATTATTGCACTTGGCGGGTAGCAATGAGTTGGATTCTCGAACCTGTACTTAACTAAACATCCCAAAACTTTACATGTAGCTTGACGGTGAGTACTTTGAAGGACGTCAACTGAACATGTGTGTTCGTTGCAAAAATTTCTAACCTGCCATGTAGTAGTGTGTTTCATACAACTCCCTCGTAACCTCCATCCACAACTTGCATCAATGCACCTCACAATGATTCGTGTTTTGTCAGATTTCAACACTTTAAACTCTTTTTTTTTCATGGAATAAGTCCTCAACCGTTTCACAAGATCATCTTTGTTCATAAACGTTTGACCATTCTACAAGCAATCATCAGCTGACCTAGAGCATTCACCACTGCTTGCATGACTCATCTTGGTTGATGTGGTTGATTTATTCATTTGCCTAGTTGACCTTGAAGGTCCACAAAGTTCTTGTTCGGTACGAGACTCATGTGGTGGAACGACTTCATCTTCTGGAATTGTTGTGAAAGTTTCATCTTGTGGAATTGCTGTAAAAGTTTCATCTTCAGGTTGATTATATTCCAAATCTTCTAATCCAGCATACCATTCATTTTCACAATCATCTTCAATTGGCACAGAAACCTCATTGTTATCACTGCAACGAAAAGGTCTACAAGATTCGTCATGATATCCACTGGTAATATTTTGATTTTGAGAAGCAATAGAAATTCTTGATGCCACAAAAATTTCTACACACAATGGCAATGCCAACCGCTTTTTACAATTCAACTCCAAGAACAACCGCACATCATCATCTCCCTTAAGAGTAATAAGGGGCACTGTGTGACTATAGTTGAATCCAACCCAATATGACATCTTGATATTATCACTTTCTCTGTTAATTTCAGTGATATCGCAGACCTTGCCCAACAACATTTCGTAAGAAATATTCATCTCTGTCCACACAATGATTAACTTAGTCTCATCTCCTTCATATTTCCATTGATTGGATTCACGTGTCTAATTTCCATTCCATAAGCATAGAAATGGAACTCTCCCTGATAATTGAATTCAATTATATAGTTAATTGATGTGAATTAATAATAACATGACAAAAGACTAAAATACGTAATAGGGGTCACAATAGAGTCACACACAGGCTGCACAGGGGTCGCAATAGGGTCGCAATAGGGTTGCACATAGGGTGCAATAGGGTCGCACATAGGTCGTAATAGGGTTGCAATAGAGTCGCACACTGTTCGCACAGGGGTCACTGTTGAAGTTATACGTGAAAGTATGATTTTACTTTGTATAACTTGTGTATCAAACACTCGTTTTATGAGAATAATTCTTTTATCGCATTTGCTTTAGTTATGATTGAATGTTGAATTTCTATTGCAAACCGTTCTATAAATAGTACATGTTACATTGTAGTTAATGTGGTGATACCCGATCACGGAAGACAACATTAACAGTTTACTTGTAACTAAACGTACATTTTCACGACCTAGGTGGAATTGAACAATCCGCCGTGAAAGGTCGATGTGTAAGGCTCAGATTGGTCTGTCTTGACTAAGAGATTGCACTAGCATATTTAGTATGTGTTGAAGAGGTCCTACAGCGAGGATAAATTCTTCTGTTCTGAAAGGTGAAGAATTAGACCTCAGTGGTTGTTGATTTCTTAATCTCCGTCACTTAAATAGGACCGTGTGTGCTTAATAGTTACTGCTTTGATTCATGTTGGGTGAGAATCATTGCGACTTCGAACTTTGTGTCTTGGGCAGTAATATTAATCATACGACGGTTGCTAAGATTTAATACGGAGAAACGCGTGCGAGTACGGCTCGTGTGATTAGTCCCCTTGGTGGGCTCAGAAGTTTTATTGTACCAAATCTTGCAAGTGAAGAATTAATTTCTTCGGTACGAATAATAATGTTGAGCTGTCTTTACTCCAAGGTGAAAGATGTTAATTAATTTAGAGCTATTCAGAAGCTTAATTAATTAATGGACTTGATAATCTTAAACGCGGAAAATAATAACCGGGAGCCCATATTATCGTAATATGGATTAAGATGGATAGTGCAATATTAATTTATTAGTGGTAATAATTAATATTAATGGATTGAATTATATTGGGGCTCAATATTGAAATTCAGAAGTCCATTAGGAGGTCCAATCTTAATTCTCCTTAAGGCCCCTCAAGTAGCCCATTAAGTAACCCAATAATGATAAGGTGATTAAAATAAAAGGAAAATAAATATGCTGATTTTTTCTTTATAATTTTCGAAAAATGCATTATTAGAGAAGAAAAGATTTTGTTGATTTTCTTGGAAAGATATTATGGAAGATATGTATTCTTGGAATACAAGAATATCTCATATATTCAAGAAGATCCAAATCTTGGGATTTCTCCTCATAATTTTCGAAAATTACATCCCTAAATATGTAGGGTGAGATTTTTGTGAAATATTTTATTTTGGAGAAAAGAATATATGGGATATATTCAAGATTTCTTAGAGTCTAAGAAAAGATTTTTTCCAAGCCCAAATATCACTAAAAATTTCGGTCCCTACATATTATAAATAGGGGATGATTATTTCATCCCCAAGTATATAATTCCATGTGTTGGAAAAATCAAGAAGCATAGATATTTTTCTTTTTCCTTAGTTTGTTAAATTACTTGAAAGCGTCTCCCACCGGCGATCAAGTGAGGTGAAAAGGGAAATACTTGAGAAGGCTTTGGGTTGATAGAGCGAGATTACAATTGTCCCGTATATCCAAAGACCAATTCTACAAGAGGTACGTTAATCGCATATTTACTTGTTTATTCCGCCTAGTTAATATGTGAAATTAATTTAACATGCATGATGATAATTAGTTGTTGGAATTATTATTTGAATTAATTAGGATTAATTCATGCTAGTAATAATTGTGTTTAAATTCGTATTTAAATTTCATCCCGAATAGATTCCGGGCACCCCTATTTTCCCAACAACTGGTATCAAAGCCACGGTTTCGGGCTCTGAATTTTAAATTGGAATTTAAATTGTTAAACATTAAATTGAAATTGGATAGTAGAATTGTTAGATCTTTTTTGCAGGTATCCAATTGTCATGGTTTTAATGTTGTTAATTTCATGCGTGTAAATTAATTGTTTTTTAATTCGATTCGTTCGAATTCGTTTTTCTCGTGAGAAAATCCACGAGTAGATTAGTTGTTTTTATTTTGATTCGATCATTGTAATAGACTAGTCTAGATCTAGTATTTTTTTTTTGTAAAAATAAATTGTAACCGGATCGTGACGAAGAACGAAGAATTAAAAACGGCGTACCCGGACGACGCATACAAGCGTGGCGCATGTATGGACGTAAAATCATGCAAGGGGTGAAGAAAACGAGGACGAACAGCGAAAAAAACGGCGCACGAGGGCACCTCGGGTGCACCTCGGGGCTGCGCTTCGGCGCGCTTCGGGCAGAGTTTCAGCGCTTTTTGGGCCGGGAAGCGCGCGGGCCCACTTCGTGGGCCGACGTGCGCCGTATCTTGGGCCGTGGAATTTTTTCGGTTCGTGTTTTTTTCCGTGTGATTTTAAACGTCGTCCCGAACCCCAAACGATGCTGTTTTTGAAGAAATGTTGTTGTTCGAGTGGGAGCACGTCGAGACGAACGTCGGAAAGCAATAAGGACAATTTTTCGCATCAAGACATGAAGAAATTAAACCGTGACAATTGGATTTGAGTGCTCCAATGTGTTTAATTTTGTTTTGATGGATGTTTTATTTCGTGCACTTATTATTATTTGTTAATATGTGTTTGCATGAATTTAATTGTCCAAGAAAAACCTTACTTTCGAAAATTACTAAGTATGTTTTTATAATCGCAATTTTATTCCGGATATTAAAATTGGATTATTTTGACCTCCATAATTTATTTATTTGTGAAGTTCTTTTGGAATACATTTCCCCCTCGGATCGGCCAAAAGAACGGATTTCACATGAATAAATTCCGAAAGGATGATTGTGGATTATTACTAGTGGCGGTTGTTGGTGAACGAATCTAATCGTAAGGATTAGTGGCTGTTTTAATGTTTTTACGTCACCAATCAATAACGTGTGATTGATTACCACCGTAAATGGTAAATCGGGGTATGAATTTATCGAATTTGTAAATTCGGTAGTCGAAATTGGACTTATTTCGTGTATGTGTAAGTTTTTTGGGTGTGTTTGTGTGTGTTGGGAGTATTTATGAATTTGAACTTGTATTTCACAGCTGGAGAACAACTATTTATAGAGGCTAGCAAGCATGAGGTGCTACTGACTCTTGGTCTCCCTAGCTTGCATGCCTGACATATGTCCTTTGACCTTAGTTTGACCTTATCTAAGCTGAATCTTAGTTACAAAGTCTTCTTTTGGGTCTTATCTCGGACTCATTGTTGTTCGCCTAGGTCGGCTTGTATGATCTTGATGACCCTTCAACTGAAAGTTGTTCGCCTCTTGAGGGTGTACTTTGGAAGTTGTTCGCCTTATGGCTTTGGGATCTTTGTCCTTTGTTCACTTGTACACACTTCTTTGGCTGTTTGTTGTATCATGGTTTGACCAAGTTGTTCGTCATTGATGACTTCACAGTTGGCTCATTCTTGGTCTCGAGTCTAAATACCTGTTCGCCCATTAGTTGTTCGTCGGGGAGTTGTTCGTCACTTTATTCACCTCTAAAATTGGTAGATGCACCCCAACTTGATTTTCTTTGTTGATCACCCTTGATTTGAGGTTGGCTCTTCATAATCCTTGATGTAGCTTTAATCCTTGTTCGCCATTTATTGACTTATGTTCGCCTATCAACAATTGCCCCCTATCCTGGCTATATGTTCCCCCAGACGAGCAACTTTGTGGCGAGCAACTATAGTTAGGATATCAAAATGATGAGGGTTGGGGCGAACATCATTGGCTTGGGCGAGCAACATATGGTCTGTCGTTTCGTCTTCCCAAGGTCTGGGAGTTGTACGAAGATGACGTGGGCGGCATGGCTGTGCGCCGCCCACGCGCGAGCAATCCCGAGGCCACGCGCCCCTATAATTACATATAGGTCCCTAAATTTTTGAACTTGTTTGGAAATTACCCCGTTTTCTCTCAATTTGGCCCCGGGGCTTTTGGGAAATTACGCCTGGGACCCCGTTTTTGCTTGGGGTATAAGTAGTGGGGAAACTGAAAATTTCCCACTTTTCCCCCTCTTGATACAGTGCTCCGGCGAATCCTTCCTTCCTCCGGCGATTTCGAGCTTTCCGGCGTCCGTTCCACAGTATTTGACCTCAAATTTCAACTCCCAGGTAGTTACTCTTCTTCTCCTATCTTCTTCTTTACTTTTTCTCTCGAAAACGCCATCGCCGCCGTGTGGGTTCGAGCTCCACCGTCTTCTCCGGGATAGCGCCGCCGTCTGCAACTCTTTCTACCACCGTTTGGATTTTTCTTCCTCTTCTATGTCTTCGCAATCGAGCAATAAAACTGAGGAGACCCTAGATCCCCTTTTTCCCATTGTTGCTCGCGATCTAGAGCCAGTTGAAGTTTCTTCAGCGTCGAACGCTCACGTGGACTCTGTTGTTCGCTCTGTGGAGGACACCGGTGCGGGCCCATCTGGGAGAGAATTAATAGTTGCGGCGAACAACAATTTGGGCGTAAGCTCTTCGTCTTCTGCCGAAACTAGAGATCCAGACCTTAACGAACTCACTCGCGAGTTCCTGGAGAGTATTAACTTCCCATCCCCAAGGATGCGGGAAAATGAGATCCCAGCTGGGGTTGCTCGACTATTTGAATGGCGAGCATATGCTGAAAGGTATGCGAACAGCTTTCCCCATCCTCAGAGAGAAATAATGGATAAGGTGAAAACTGATTACCAGGCGAGCAAGATAAAAAGCGTTGTTCGCGAAGATGAACTGGACTCTATCCGGAAGGACTACAAAATCCCATATGATATTCACCTGTGGGCCCCTCGGAGAAAGGAAAGAGCTGATCGCCCACCCCAGGATGTACGGCGATCAACCTTCACACCTTAATTGCTGGGCTAAAGTTGCCTCTTCCACCCGTTGTTGGTCGATTCCTGGAGGCGACCAACTTGGCCATCACCCAAATTACTCCAATTGGGTGGATGAACCTTTTGGGCTCCATGTGTTTGTTCGCCCTGGAGGGTTATGTTGATCGGATCACTGCGGAAGAGATCAATTATTTGATGACAATTACAAGTTGCCCCTTGGGAGAAGAAGGCTATCACTATCTCAAGGCCAGGACTGGGTTGAAAATGGTAGAAGAAGTGCCGAACAAGATTCGTGACTGGAAGCAACACTTCTTCTGGATTGGGGGTGATTGGCGAGCATCTTCTGGTCCACACGGCGGCCCTGGACGAATAAATTCTCCAGCAGCCTATGGAAAACTGAAACGTAAGTTTGTTTCTTGCTCGCCTTTGGGCTAAGTAGTTCTAATTTAACTTTTCTTGTTTGTTCGCAGGCCCTCGTCTACCCAAGTGGAATTCGAAAGAGGAGGAGTTGAGCTCGGAGTTCCTATTTACTTCGTGCTTGGTTGGTCTTCGCAATAAAGCAGATAGAACTATTGACTATCTCTGCCGAACAAGGTGTCAAAAAGCTGCTCGCCTTTTGACTTACCCACACCACCTGGAGGCTCAAGCTGAGGTGCCCCCAGGTATGAAAATTTCTAACTCCTTGCTCAAGTCTTGTTCGTCGTTAACTTGTTTAACTTGCTCGTCTAATTCTAACTTCTCTTTTTTTTTTTTTTTTTTTTAGCCGAACAAGTTACAGTCGCCATTCCTCCCTCATACACCCTTCTAGAGCAAAGGGTTCTCGAAATGGGGCCGCCTCGAGGGAAGAAAAGGAGAGGGGACCCTCCACAAAAGGTGCTCGCGATGACGAACAAGCCCGAGGGGGCTAAGGTTCCAAGGCAGGCTGCTCCCCCCATTCAAATCCGTTCTCCTCCTACCTCTCCCCCCATGGGGGGAAACGTTTAAAGAAAGCCGACGGGACTCCCTTGTCCCATGATGTCCCTGGCAAGGGGAAGGAGAAGGTGGGTTCGAGCCATGCTCGCCCAGAAGGGGACGTTGTTCGCCGTTCATCAGTCGAGCTCACGGAGAGGTCCGGCAAGGCGAGCAAAGATATAGGTTCCCCCAGAGGCCCCGAGGACACCACATACTTAGGCCGAGATGAGCGAAAATTTTCTGAGTAAGTTTTTACTTTCTTGGCGAACAAGTTTTTTATTTGCCAAATCTTTCAAGTGTTGACCTTCTTTTTGTTCGCAGATACCGGCCCAACGATTATCCAGGGCGAGCAGATCTGATTCACCAGTTTGCCTGCTCTAGGACGCCGACGAGCTTCCGTGATATTACGGACGACCATGTTCGCCGAGCAACTGAAATTGTTGCTCGTGCCTGGTCACGGCCGTTGAACAAAGCGGTCCTCGCCCAGGGCCCCATTGATAATTTTCACTTATCAATGGTCCAAGCTGCAAACTCCCTTGTCTCAGCTCAAAGGGGAATGGCTCAAGTAGCCGAGCTAGAGGAGACTGCTCGTCATCATGCCACCTCCATTCGCCAGCTCTCTGAGGAAAAAGATAGAATGGCGAACAACTTTAATGGCCAGATTGCTCGCCTAAAGGATCAATTGAAGTTGGCTGATGACCTGGAGAAGAAGCGCATTGAGGACTATCAGCTTGTCTCCGGCGAGCTTAAAGATACAAAGGCCGAGCTGCTCTCCTCTAAGACTGCGCTGGATGAAGAGAGGAAGAGGAGAGAAGGAGCAGAAGAAGAAGTTGCTCGGCTAAAGAAGCAAATGTCTGAGATGCTCTCAAGGGAAGAAGCCGAGCAAGAATTTCAAGCTCGGAGTGGGCCCATCTCAAACTTGGGTTATATATGCGCCTATGCGGACAGCATTCGCACGGCGGATGCTTATGACTTCAAGGATTTAGTTGAAGAGATGAGCAAGGATCTGAATGAATTTCTAGAGAACTATCCTCCGCCGAACAATATCGAGATTCAGCTGGCGGATTTGGCAGTACTAGGGGTCAAACTTGACAAACTCGACCCTAGTATTTCCATTACTCATCCTCCTCTTCCCGTTGATGAAGGCGAAGAAGAGGAAGGGGTGGCCGCGGCTAACGAGCAGAATGCAAAAGAGGCCGAGGATAAAGCTGCTGAAGATCTGGCCCGTGAAATGATTGTTGAACCCCCTGTTGAGCAGGCTCAAGATCATCCACCCACCGAGCAACAATAGGCCTTAGACTTAATTTTTTTTTGTGATAGTTGTTCGCTCCTTTTTGTAGTACTTGCAATGGCTGCTTCCAGCTTGTACTATTTTTTAGGCTTAATGCCTTTGATTAATGGAACGTCTTTCTCATGTTCGCTCATTTTCTTATATATGTTAATTGCCTTTACATTTCTGTCAATGCCTTTACAATTATAACATATAGTGTTGGGCTTTTGTTCGAATTGAACTTGCCTTTAGTGGAATCAGGGTTCAGCCTTAGGTTCTGTTCATTTTAAAAAACGAACAACCTTCAAGTGGCTTTGGTCCTTAGGTTCTGTTCATTTGTAAAACGAACAACCTTTGAATGGACTTGTACCTCGAGCTTTTGGACTTTTCCTTTTTTTGACGAACAACTATTATATTTACATTGCAAAATAATTACAAGTGTTGTAAGACTGTCCATCACTATCATATACAATCTGACGAACAGCTTTAAACACAAACTAAAACTTGCCCGCTTATAATATTTTTTGCCGAGCAACTCTATCTATAAAACCAAAAGCACTAGCACCAGACTATACAATGTGCCGAGCAACTTTTGAATCTACACTTAAGAAAATTTTAAAAAATTAGGCAAGTTTTTAGCCCTTTATAGCCTTCCTTCAGCTCATACGCATCCCTTGCCCCCCAAGACAATTGTTTGCCCATTTATTGATAGTACTTCTTGAGATGTACGGCATTCCAGGAGTATGAGGCCGGCTTGCCTTCCATATCTTCGAGATCGTATACGCCATTTACGAATTTTTCCGTTATACGATATGGGCCCTCCCAAGCTGGTCCCAGTACTCCTGAAGATTGGGCGAGCAGTTTTCTTAGAACCAAATCTCCAACTCTGAATTCCCGGACTTTTACACGGGAATTATAATAACGCTCCGCTCGTTGCTTGTATGTTGCATTTTTTAACTCAGCATTTAATCTTTTTTCTTCGAGTAAATCCATTTCAGCACTTAGAGCAGAATTATTTGCTTGTTCATCAAAGTTGGTCGTCCTAATCGTACTGGTCCTTAACTCAATAGGTATTACTGCTTCTGTTCCGAAAGCCATAGCAAAGGGTGTTTCTCTGGTGCTAGACCTGGGAGAAACTCTGTATGCCCACAAGACTTCCGGGAGTTCGATAGACCAACCACTTTTGCTCTCCGCCAGTCTTACTTTTAATGTATGCTTGATTATCTTGTTCACAGCTTCAACTTGTCCGTTTGACTGGGGATGATACGGTGTGGAGTAATGTTTTTTGATCCCCCACTTCGCACAGAATTCTCTCAACTCTTGTCCATCAAACTGTGGACCATTGTCTGTCACAATTGCCTGTGGAACTCCGAAACGACAGACAATATTCTTCCAAATAAAGTTGATCATCTTCTGCTGCGTGATGTTCACCATGGCCTCTGCTTCTGCCCATTTAGTGTAATAATCGACTGCCACAACGGCAAATCGAACATTTCCTACTCCAGCCGGGAAATGACCAATGATGTCCATCCCCCATTTTGTAAAAGGCAATGGGCTGTATACTGACACGAGCTCCTGGGCCGGGGTATGAATATTCGGGGTAAAGATCTGACACTGATGGCAAGTTTTTGCTTTTTTGATCGCATCCTGACGTAATGTCGGCCAATAATACCCTTGCCTGATGGTTTTGTACGCCAAGGCTTGCCCCCCAGTGTGATTTCCACATACTCCGGCGTGAATTTCTTCGAGTACTGCTTGCCCTTGCCCCCTAGGCAAACACTTGAGAAGTGGGACTGATATTCCCCTTTTGAAGAGTTGCTCGCCCACCAGAGTATATCTGGCGGCTCGCTTTACTAGCTTGGCAGCTTCAAAAGGATTGTTTGGTTTTTCTCCACTTTTCAAGTATTTGACTATACTTGTTCTCCAGTCTTCTTCACTGGTTTGATCGTCGAGTTGGTTGACATTATAGCTTACTGTTGATGGATCTTTCATTTTTGTAACTATAATATCTGCCAACTCTACGGGGCCTTCACTTGTTGCCAATCGAGCAAGCGCATCTGCCTGGGTGTTGCTCGTCCTTGGAATTTGCTGTATGAAAACTTGCTGCAACATGGACATTAGGTGAGCAACAATCCGTTGATACTCGATCATGTGATCATCCTTTGCCTCGTATTCACCTCGGACTTGGTTCACGATCAATTGTGAATCGCCAAATATTTGTAAGCGTCTGACACCAACTGCGAGAGATAAGTGGAGACCAGTAATAAGAGCTTCATACTCAGCTTCGTTGTTGGTTGCCATGAAACCAAATCTGATTGCCGAGGTGAATACTTGTCTATCTGGGCTGATTAAAACTACTCCTGCCCCCGAGGCTATGTTGGTTGATGATCCGTCTATATAGAGATGCCAAGGATGATCAAGTCCTCTTGTCGGATCTGGTGGGAAAGTTAGTTCGACTATAAAGTCGGCTAATGCTTGCCCTTTGATCGCTGTTCGAGGAGCATAGGTCACCCCGAATTGGCTAATCTCCAGTGACCATCTTAAGAGACGACTTGCAGTGTCGGGGCGATGGAGAATTTGCCTGAGCGGGAAAGTTGTTAGAACTTCGACTTGATGGTCAAAGAAGTATGGTCGTAACTTTCTCACGCTCATAACCAAAGCATACGCCAGCTTTTCGGTTGGAGCATATTTGATCTCTGCTTCATGCAAAGCCTGGCTGACGTAATATATAGGTTGGTGGAATTTGCCGTCTTCGCGCACCAAGACAGAGCTGATGGCAACTTCTGATGCGGCTAAGTATAGAAAGAGCTTTTCTCCCGGGATTGGTTTTGATAGGATTTTGACATCTCCCAGGTAATCTTTAAGTTGATCGAAGGCCGCTTGGCAGTTGTTAGTCCACGCAAACTTTCCTTTTTTGACGGCCTCGAAGAATGGACGGCACTTGTCCCCCGACCTGGATATGAACCGGTTCAATGCTGCTAGGCACCCGGTGAGTCTTTGTACTTCTTTCACCGAACGTGGTGGTTGCATATCCATGATGGCTTTAACTTTTGAAGGGTTGGCCTCAATTCCCCGCTGGCTAACAAGATGACCCAAGAATTTTCCTGAGTGAACTCCAAAGCTGCTTTTCTTTGGATTCAACTTCATGTTATAGTGTCGAAGAATTTCGAACACTTGAGTCAGATGTTGAAGATGGTCTTCCTTCTTGGGACTTTTGACTACGATATCGTCTACATAGACTTCAACCGTGTCTCCAATTTGTTGATCAAACATCTTGTTCACCAGTCTTTGATATGTTGCTCCTGCATTTATGAGGCCAAACGGCATTCTCTTCCAGCACAGCAAGTTTTTGTTAGTATAAAAAGCTGTGCTTTCTTGATCGTCAGGATGCATTGGGATTTGGTGATACCCTGCAAAAGCATCCATGAATGTTAGCATTTCGTGATCCGCAGTGCTGTCCACCAATTGATCGATGTGCGGGAGAGGAAAGTTGTCCTTCGGGCATGCTGCATTCAGATCTGTAAAGTCTATGCATAGCCTCCAGGTTCCGTTCGATTTTCTCACCAGCATAGGGTTTGCTACCCATTGTGGACAAAGTGCTTGACGGATCAGATCGTTGTCTAACAGCTTTTTAACTTCTTCATTCAACGCTTGATATTTATCTGGGCCGTACTTCCTTCGTTTTTGATGGACGGGCTTTCTTGCTTGATTTATGTTCAGCTTGCGGCAAGCATGTTTCGAGTCTATCCCCACCATATCTGCATGAGACCAAGCAAAGACATCTAGGTTCTTGGTGAGGAACTCTTTCATTCGGGATCTGTAAGGCTCTGGGAGCTCAGATCCTATGAATAGTTCAAGATCTTCGTTGTCGGGATTAACTTTGAACGCCTCCAGCTCTTCGACTGGAGTTGCTCGTCGTTTCTGTCCCTTCCAACGGGGATCAAGTATGGGTTCCTCAGGGTTGAAATCATTTTTGATGTCCATGGGCTCTGCCCCCAGGCGGGGTTCTAGATCATCAGTTGGCTCCGTCCCATTGTTGTTCGTTTGTACTTGGCCCTCCAAGTCCCCCACTGAGGGTTGTTCGTCATCACCCCTTTGTTGTTTGTCAGATGGAGGTTCCTCGCGGGTGGTAACAAGTTGTTCGTCCAACACTTGCTCGTCTAAGTGTTGTTCGTCCGTATCCATGTGGTCGTCCATGTCCATCATATTGTTCGGTATTGATGGTTCATCGACGGGATAACTTGTTGCTTCCATCATGGATATTTGTACAAATTTTGCTCGTAGCTGTTGAATGCATTCTCGTGCTCTTCGTTGGTCTCCTTTAATTGTGCCTGTTCCACTAGCTGTTGGAAATTTCAAACAATAATGGTAAGTGGAACACGCAGCTTTGAATTCATTGAGAAAAGGTCGGCCAAGAAACCCGTTATAGGTCGACTCCTGGTCTACAACCAAGAAATCTACCATTCTTGTTATATTTCTTTCGGGTTCATTGGCCGTTACAAGTTGTACAGCTAATGTTACAATTCCCAACGGTGTTGTCACAGCATTCCCGAAGCCTATGATTCTATGTGTTGTATTCCGAACATAACCCGAATAATCTCCCAGATTATCGAGGGTCTTCTTGAATAAGATGTTCGTGTAGGCTCCGGTGTCCACCAACAGTCTGTGGACTCTGGTCCCCATAATCTTGGCGCAGATTACGAGTGAATCATTGTGCGGAGTTAAGACGCCTTCAAGGTCTTTTTCGGTGAAAGTTAATTCTGCCGTTTGCATGATAGACGGCTTAACTCCCATTTCTTGTACTTGGCCAATCGCTCGTAGCTCTGCTTTCCTCTTCCGATTGGAGTCGGGTGGTTGTCCATCAAAACACCCTCCCGCGGGACCTGCGGGTTCCATCATGAAAAGATCTTCTAAAGGTTGAGCTGGTATACTGGGAACTGGTCGCCCGGGTCTGTTGTTTCTCTGAGGTTGACCATCCTCTTCGTCTTCTGAGTTGTTCTCTCGGGTTCTTTTCCCAGGTTGCCTTTTAACGAAATCGGAGAGCTTTCCCTCCTCATAAAATCGCCAGAGTTGCTTAAGCAAATCTCTACACTCACTCGTAAAATGCCCCACACTTTGATGGTAGGCACAATACTTGTTTGGGTTGAGTTTGCCAGTATCCTGACGGATTTTACGTGGTGGGGAAAGCAACTCTTTCTCCTTTACGCTTTCATACACAGTATCAACTGATACTGTCAATATTTGGTTCAATTTTTCCTTCAAATCCGATCCTTCAGTGAATGCTTTCATGTTTTTTGGGACCCTGTAGCTTGTCCCGACGGGCTTTTTGTTATTCTCCTTAGGATCAGCTTTATTCTCCCCCAAATTTGTTTGTAGGGCCTCGTGCATGGAAACGAAAATGCCAGCTTGGTTTCTGAACTCGGCATAAGTCTTTGGGCACTTTAGACGTACCTCCTTCCATAACTTCGACCCTTTTTTCAATCCGGCCATCACAGCGACGATCTTTGTATCTTCGCTCACCGGTTCTCCTTCTAGCAAAACTTTATCGAATCTTTCCATAAACGCCCGGTCAGTTTCATCATCATTTTGCCTCAAATCTGACAGCCGGTGTTTTTGGGAAAGATACGACCCCGCCGTTGAAAAGTGAGAAAGAAATTCTCGACTTAGTTGGACGAACGAGTGGATTGATGCCGGCGGCATTGATGAAAACCACTTGTGAACCCGATCGCCCAATGTTAACGGAAAATTCCGGCACTGGGTGGCATCGCTGGCCCCCACGGAGACCATGTAGTCCGTATACTTCGTTAAGTGGACCCGGGGGTCGGCGATGCCTTCATATTGAATGCTAGCCGGAAATTGAATCTTTTTCTGGATCGGGGCCTTCAAAATGTGAGTTGCCAAAGGTGAGGATGGCATGCTGGTCGTTCCCATCCCCCTCTGTTGGTCTAGTTGCCCCTGCATGTTCTCCACAGCCCTCCTTAGGCTTGATAATTCATCAAGAGGTGCCCCCTGACTTGGAGGCTGTTCGGCGAGCAAAGACATTAACCTTTCTGCTCGTCGCAGTCCCTCGCTTGGAGTGGGCACTTCCTGGGCTTGCCTCCTAATGTTGTTCGCCGCATTTGGCCCTAGGCGCCTGAAGGCTGACTGGGAGAGTCTTTCATGGACTGATGGGCGAGGCTGTTCAAAAGTTGCTCGCCCATCTCCTGCTCCCCGACGAGCAGCTTCCCGTTGGGGCTGGCTAAGTCTGTCTTGGGCACTGGAACGTGTTGTTCCATGGCTAGATATAGTTGTTCGTCCGCGACCAGACTCAGCCTGTACTTCTCTTTGGTCGACCACCTTGGCCTTTCCCTTATTTCGTCTGACTTGGGCACTATCAACCTCTCGTTGTTCGCCCCTGGTAGTTCTGGGCCTAACAACCTCTAGGGACTTGTCCCTTGGCCTTGCTTGTGTTGGCCTGACCTGCTCTTGTTGTCTCTGGAGGGCCTGGAGAGCAGCTATGGTTTTAGCCAACTCGTTGGGGTTGTTCGCCAAAGCCTCCATCTCAGGGGGGAGGTTATGTGTTATGGATGTATGCTGTGACCTGTTCGCATGTCTCGGGTCACGGTCCTGGTGGTCGGCCGATGTGGCTCGGGTCTGAGATGCTTTTTTCGACAAACGTGATCCTTGGGTCTCTTTAGATTGAGGCATTTCAATTTAAATTACTTCTTAATTTATAAATTGAAGAACACCAAGAACACCAAGAACACTTTTGTTTGTATCTTCGAATATTTCTTGAGATTTCTTATGAATCTTCAAGTTTTCAACTTGAAGTTCTTGTGTAATCACACTAAATCGAAGGTTCGAACCCTCCTTCTAGCGCCAAATTGTTGGTGAACGAATCTAATCGTAAGGATTAGTGGCTGTTTTAATGTTTTTACGTCACCAATCAATAACGTGTGATTGATTACCACCGTAAATGGTAAATCGGGGTATGAATTTATCGAATTTGTAAATTTGGTAGTCGAAATTGGACTTATTTCGTGTATGTGTAAGTTTTTTGGGTGTGTTTGTGTGTGTTGGGAGTATTTATGAATTTGAACTTGTATTTCACAGCTGGAGAACAACTATTTATAGAGGCTAGCAAGCATGAGGTGCTACTGACTCTTGGTCTCCCTAGCTTGCATGCCTGACATATGTCCTTTGACCTTAGTTTGACCTTATCTAAGCTGAATCTTAGTTACAAAGTCTTCTTTTGGGTCTTATCTCGGACTCATTGTTGTTCGCCTAGGTCGGCTTGTATGATCTTGATGACCCTTCAACTGAAAGTTGTTCGCCTCTTGAGGGTGTACTTTGGAAGTTGTTCGCCTTATGGCTTTGGGATCTTTGTCCTTTGTTCACTTGTACACACTTCTTTGGCTGTTTGTTGTATCATGGTTTGACCAAGTTGTTCGTCATTGATGACTTCACAGTTGGCTCATTCTTGGTCTCGAGTCTAAATACCTGTTCGCCCATTAGTTGTTCGTCGGGGAGTTGTTCGTCACTTTATTCACCTCTAAAATTGGTAGATGCACCCCAACTTGATTTTCTATGTTGATCACCCTTGATTTGAGGTTGGCTCTTCATAATCCTTGATGTAGCTTTAATCCCTGTTCGCCATTTATTGACTTATGTTCGCCTATCAACAGCGGTATTGACCCTCACCACGAGTGGCTTGCTCAAAGCGAAATAATAATCCTGTATTTAATTACGGTTATTACTTAGGCATAGGAAATTGATATTAACTTACTCCCCTCGGAGTCCCTGTCAGTTTCTATGTGGTCAAAGTGGGAGCCAACTATTAATTTTGAATTAAGGACTTGTAACTTTTAAGTTTGTAATCCACTTGAATGTGTTTAAATGTATAGACCACTCCTCGTGGCGCATTTAAATTGTTTCGAGATGTTGGCTGATGCATGATTATATTGTTTTAAGGTTTCAATATAATTGATGTGATCGAATTATGTGATAATTTCATATTTTTCTAGATATTGATATGAATGTATGTTTTATTCTCATTTCATCATGTCGCAACCTTTTAATCCACTGTTTAATATACTTAAAGTTAATAAACTTTTTGGAGAGAATTATATCGATTGGAAATGTTTTTTTTAAATTTTGTCCTTACTGCACGAAAACACAATTGGGTTATTCACGTTAATAAACCCGGCAAGCCTAATGATAAGTCAAGCAATGGGAAGAGGCAGTTTATGATTGGAAGCGTGACAACGAACACATGAAGTGCATCATCTTGACATCCCTGTCTGAGGATTTGAGGCGCGTTCATGGAGACATTGTATCCGCTGTTGAAATCATGGAACACCTTGAAGAGATGTCTTCACATCAAACCCATGACTAATCAGTTCACCAAACATGACTCGGTCAAGTTGGAAATGGTGGAGGGAATGCCCGTGAGGGAGCACGTTCTCAAGATAATGGCATACCTTAACAAGTTGGAAGTACTTGGTGCGGATTTTGATTGATTCATATACCATTCTCTACCGAGAAGCTTTGAGCAGTTTCATCTGAACTGTCAGATGAATGAAGGGACAAATTGTTTGCCCGAGCTCTTGCAAGCTTTAGTTTCGGTGGAGGTGAAAATGGAGCACCAGGCTAGTGCTATGGTGGCTAATGGTCCGTCTACCTCTTTTTGGTCCCAAGGGAGGGAAAAAGAGGAAGAGAACCAAAGGCCGGATCCAAGCAAATCCAATTGTTGCGAAAGGCAAATGCAAAGGCTAGCATCGAAGGGGAAGTGTTTTAGTTGCGGTGAGAGAGGACAATGGAGGACTGCCTGTTCCAAGCTTAAGAGGCTAGGAAAGTTAGGTAATTCACACACCCTAGTCGTCGAAACTTGTGAAGTGGCGTATGCTGTCTATTCGTGGATAGTGGATACGAGAGCTACTGATCATATTTTTTTATGGGTTCAAGCTAACCCGACGACTTAATGGAAGTGAGATCCCCATCACATCGGGCAATGCTACGAGAGTGGCAGCTGAAGCAGTGGGAGGAGTGCGCCTATCTTTTGAAGATAGAGTTATGGTCTTGAGAGACGTTCTTCATGTTCCCAGTTTAGAAAGAACTCAACCTTCAGTTTCTAAACTGTTTGAATAGATACCCAGTTTCTTTTAATAAGGATGTTATTATTTCTTGAAACGATGAGTTTATCTGTTCCGGAACTTAATGGATGATCTTTATACCATTTTTTGGGCACACCACTCACAAAATTGAATCTAATAACACATCGATTATTTCGAGCAATAAAAGAAAGCGTTCTTCAGAGATGAACGAAACACTTCTATGGCATCTTAGACTAGGTCATATTAATCTAAAGCGGATAAAGAGATTGGTGAAAGACGGATCCTTGGAATCATTCCAAGTCGAACCGTTTCCAACTTGTGAATCCTGTTTAGAGGGTAAAATGACCAAGAGGGCATTTGGAGCCAAGGGGAATAGAACCACGGAAGTGTTAGAACTCGTTCATACCGATATGTGTGGTTCAATGACGATCATAGCAAGAAGGGGTATGAGTAAATTGTCTTTCTCAATGATTACTCGAGCTATGGATACATCTACCTTATGATGCATAGGGAAAGAAGTATCAAGTTTCTACGATTTGATCGTAGAGGCGAATACCTTAGCGATGAATTCTTGAACTAGCTATCAGACGAAGGGATTGTATCCCTGTTGATCGCACCGGGAACCCCTCAATAGAACGGTGTGGCGGAACGAAGGAGCCAAACTCTTTTAGAAATAGTCAGTTCCATGATGAGTTATTCGGATTTACCCAAGTCGTTTTGGGGTAACGCCTTGGAAACAACGACTTACATTCTAAACTTGGTGCCATCCAAATCAGTTCCTAAAACACCAATGGAATTGTGGACCGAGCGCAAGCCCAGTCTAAGACACTTGCGGATTTGGGGTTGTCCGGCATACGTGCTAGACAAGGAAGCCGGTAAATTGGATCCATGTTCGGAATTAAGGTTGTTTATAGGATATCCCATGGGAACGAAAGGGTGTATGTTCTATAGTCTCAAGG
The DNA here is from genome assembly GCA_947034835.1 of Ballota nigra. NCBI lineage: Eukaryota > Viridiplantae > Streptophyta > Magnoliopsida > Lamiales > Lamiaceae > Ballota > Ballota nigra. The sequence goes on from OX344725.1 coordinate 60,630,652, forward strand.
ATTAAAAGACCGTGATTAGTTCGCACTTTAAATTCTTGGAGGAAGACTATATGAACAAAAGAAAGCCCAGAAGTGAGATTACCTTAGACGAGTTAAGAAGGCAAACTCCTATACCAAGTATACAAGATGATATACCACACGTCACACCTTCACAACCAGAACCCCGTCGTAGTGGGAGGATTGCAAGGCAACCCGAGAGATTCATGGGAATTGGAGAATCTTCGGATTTGATTCCCGGCGATGAATCAGACCCATGAACGTACGACGAGGCAATCCAAGACAAAGACGCGGAGGCATGGCAAACTGCAATGGAAACCAAGGTGGGTTCGATGGATTATAATCAAGTGTGGGAGTTGGTTGATCCACCTAGTGGGGTAGAGCCCATTGGATGCAAGTGGGTGTACAAGAGGAAAAGAGGACCGGACGGAAGGGTAGAGACCTTCAAAGCAAGGCTTGTGGCCTGTGGCCTGTAGCTATGCTTAAGTCCATCCGTATTCTCTTGTCGATCGCTGCGCACTTAGATTACGAGATCTGGCAAATGGATGTCAAGACAGCTTTCCTTAACGGAAGTCTTGATGGGATCTATATGCAACAGCCCAAAGGTTTCGTTGGAAAAGGCCAAGAGCACCTCGTATGCAAGCTTAAGAGATCCATTTATGGACTTAAGCAAGCGTCGCGTACTTGGAACCAGTGTTTTGATCAAGTTATTAAGTCTTACGGGTTTGTGATCAAAACAAGTTCGAAAGTTGTGGGTGTAAAAGGTGTGACGAAACTGCGGTGGTATTCTTAGTATTATACGTAGACGATATTCTGCTCATTGGAAACAATGTAAAGGTATTGTCAGACGTAAGGGTATGGCTGTCAAATCAGTTTGATATGAAGGACTTAGGGAAAGCCGGTCACATCCTTGGGATCAAGTTCACTCGAGATCACAAGAGGAGGATGTTGGGTTTATCGCAAGTTTCATACAAAGCCACTGTTTTGAAGCATTTCAGCATACAAGATTCCAAGAAAGGTTTTGTACCTTTTAGGCACGGAATCCATCTATCTAAAGAAATTTGCCCTAAGACCAAGTGGAGATAGATGACATGAAAGACGTTTCATACGTTTCGGACGTAGGAAGTCTTATGTATGCAATGTTGTGTACGAGACCGGATATCTGTTTTGCCGTGGGCATGATGGCAAGATATCGAAGTAACCCCGGGAAAACACATTAGATTGCAATTAAATGCGTTCTTTAGTTTCTGAAAAGAACTTGATATGGAATGCTGATTTAACAATCAGACAATCTAATTCCCATGGGATACACGGACTCAAATTTCCAATCAGACATAGACTCCAAAATAACTACCTCGGGTAGTGTGTTTTGCATGGGAGAAGGAGCCATGACATGGAGAAACGATTTGCAGAAATGCATCGCCGATTCAACCATAAAAGCCGAATAAGTAACTGTTTGTGAAGCAGCGAAAGAAGCGGTTTGGATCAAGTACTTCTTAGTGGACTTGGACGTTGTTCCGAATTTGCCCGACAAGATAACTGTCTTTTGTGACAATGCCGGAGCAGTTGCAAATTCAAGGGAACCGAGAGCCCACAAGGCCAACAAACACATTGAAAGAAAACACCATCTTATACGAGAAATCGTTAAGAGAGGAGATAAAGAGGTGGCAAAGGTAAATGTCAGAGGACAACCTAGTATATCCATTCAAAAAGGGTCTGCCTCTGAGTACATTCGAGAGACATGTGGATGGAATGGGAGTCAAGACTATTGCCAATCTGCTTTAAGTATAAGTGGGAGAAATTATTAGGTTAGTGTAGGTTGACATGAGATGTCACGGAGAGCTACTACACTAAGACATGCGTGATGTATACTGAAAGCAGACTTTAAGTATAAGTGGGAGATTGTTGGAGTTATACGTGAAAGTATGCTTTTACTTTGTATAACTCGTGTATCAAACACTCGTTTTATGAGAATAATTCTTTTATCGCATTTGCTTTAGTTATGATTGAATGTTGAATTTCTATTGCAAACCGTTCTATAAATAGTACATGTTACATTGTAGTTAATGTGGTGATACCCGATCACGGAAGACAACATTAACAGTTTACTTGTAACTAAACGTACATTTTCACGACCTAGGTGGAATTGAACAATCCGCCGTGAAAGGTCGATGTGTAAGGCTCAGATTGGTCTGTCTTGACTAAGAGATTGCACTAGCACATTTAGTATGTGTTGAAGAGGTCCTACAGCGAGGATAAATTCTTCTGTTCTGAAAGGTGAAGAATTAGACCTCAGTGGTTGTTGATTTCTTAATCTCCGTCACTTAAGTAGGACCGTGTGTGCTTAATAGTTACTGCTTTGATTCATGTTGGGTGAGAATCATTGCGACTTCGAACTTTGTGTCTTGGGCAGTAATATTAATCATACGACGGTTGCTAAGATTTAATACGGAGAAACGCGTGCGAGTACAGCTCGTGTGATTAGTCCCCTTGGTGGGCTCAGAAGTTTTATTGTACCAAATCTTGCAAGTGAAGAATTAGTTTCTTCGGTACGAATAATAATGTTGAGCTGTCTTTACTCCAAGGTGAAAGATGATAATTAATTTAGAGCTATTCAGAAGCTTAATTAATTAATGGACTTGATAATCTTAAACGCGGAAAATAATAACCGGGAGCCCATATTATCGTAATATGGATTAAGATGGATAGTGCAATATTAATTTATTAGTGGTAATAATTAATATTAATGGATTGAATTATATTGGGGCTCAATATTGAAATTCAGAAGTCCATTAGGAGGTCCAATCTTAATTCTCCTTAAGGCCCCTCAAGTAGCCCATTAAGTAGCCCAATAATGATAAGGTGATTAAAATAAAAGGAAAATAAATATGCTGATTTTTTCTTTATAATTTTCGAAAAATGCATTATTAGAGAAGAAAAGATTTTGTTGATTTTCTTGGAAAGATATTATGGAAGATATGTATTCTTGGAATACAAGAATATCTCATATATTCAAGAAGATCCAAATCTTGGGATTTCTCCTCATAATTTTCGAAAATTACATCCCTAAATATGTAGGGTGAGATTTTTGTGGAATATTTTATTTTGGAGAAAAGAATATATGGGATATATTCAAGATTTCTTAGAGTCTAAGAAAAGATTTTTTCCAAGCCCAAATATCACTAAAAATTTCGGTCCCTACATATTATAAATAGGGGATGATTATTTCATCCCCAAGTACATAATTCCATGTGTTGGAAAAATCAAGAAGCATAGATATTTTTCTTTTTCCTTAGTTTATTAAATTACTTGAAAGCGTCTCCCACCGGCGATCAAGTGAGGTGAAAAGGGAAATACTTGAGAAGGCTTTGGGTTGATAGAGCGAGATTACAATTGTCCCGTATATCCAAAGACCAATTCTACAAGAGGTACGTTAATCGCATATTTACTTGTTTATTCCGCCTAGTTAATATGTGAAATTAATTTAACATGCATGATGATAATTAGTTGTTGGAATTATTATTTGAATTAATTAGGATTAATTCATGCTAGTAATAATTGTATTTAAATTCGTATTTAAATTTCATCCCGAATAGATTCCGGGCACCCCTATTTTCCCAACAGTCACATCTCTAGTGCAACCACATACAAGCCTAACAAAAATTCATTTCAAAATTCATTTCCTAGAATTCAGATATCCTATAATTGAAAATTTGACTAAATATAACTCTATATCCAATGGCGACCCTACTGCAAATCTATAGAGAACGATTAGTAGTAGTGCAACCCTAGTGTGACCTATACGAAAATTGACCCCGTTGCAACCTTTACGAAAATTGCACCAAAAGGTCACCCATCACCAATGGGCAATTAACAACATAATTAAAGTTTATAAATAGAAAAAACAAGCAAAACTACTTCATACACATAACTCCAAATAAAATCCATTTTTTTTTATTTAAACCCCAAGACATACCTGAACTCATTTGGTAGTTGATGGTGTGAAGGGGCACAGCATACACGGAGGGAACTGTCGGGAGAAAGGTCACCGACGTCGATTTTGGGTGGAGGCGGTTGCGCGTAGAATATTTTTTTTTTTTTGGAGAGGATGTGAGATAGAGAGAAGGTTGAGTATATGATTGAGTATAAAGGTATTTAGGTCCAAAATATGAGTTGAGTAACATATTTAACATAAAAATAATAATAAAAAATTAGTGGGTGGCATTTTTAAAAATGAAAACTACGAAGTGGCATTTTGATATATTTCCCAAATTTATATTCCATGATTCATCCGAGACCTACACTTATTTGTATTGTGATTGAATATGTACTTATCCAAGTCAACGTTATTTTGCTTATTAGACCCGCCACTTATGTACTGATATATAATTGGCCATCAGTCTTCTTTATGGAAAACTTGACAATCCACAAATTGGGAAAATGATATTTTTCGTGTAAATTTACATTTTTTTTTTCATCCTATTGACTAGCAAATTTTGATTTTCTTCTATAGCACACACATTTTTTTTTGGTTTTGGTCGTATAACCTGCTATTCTAGATAATCTAACCCTTGAACATGATGTGGGCAGAGAGAAGAGGAGGGTAATCTTCAATTTAAAAAAATTGAAAAGGCAAAAAATACATTTTTTGTCCTTTAAATTTGATTTTTGTCCTATTAACTTTAAACTTTTGAATTTCGTCCTATAACTTATAAAATTTGTGTTCTTTGTTTTATTACCTGCTATACCAGATAGCTCTTCGGGTAAATCTGACATGACATTTTAAATTTCGTCCTATGACTTACAAAAAAAATTGGTGTCACGTCAGATTTACCAAAAGAGTTGCCTGGTGTAGAAGGTAACAGGACAAGAAACATAATTTTTTGTAAGTTATAGGACGAAATTAAAAATTTCAAAGTTATTTGTGTTTTTTGTCCTGTTACCTACTATACCAGATAGTTCTTCGGGTAAATCTGAAGTGACATTTCGAATCTCGTCCTATAACTTGGTATCATGCTAGATTTACCAGAAGAGTTACCTGCTGTAGCAGACAACATGATAATTTTTTTTTTTATAAATTATAGGACAAAATTAAATTTTTTAAAGTTAACTGAATGAATACGAAAGTCACTCTATGATAAAGAACAAAAAAATGTAAACAAATGCCACATCATGTTTATTGTTCCGGTTACCAAGTATAGCAGTTCGTGAGATAAAAAATAAAGTGTAATTTTATAGAACGAAAATCAAAATTTGATAGTCAATGTAACGAAAATCAAAAGATAGCAAAGTACAAGATGAAAAAAAAAACTATTTCCCCCAACAAATACAACAAAGGAAAAATACACTTTTTGTCCTTTCATTTTGGTTGTCTTTGATTTTTATTTTGTTAACTTTGGACTTTGAATTTCGTCATAAAACTTATAATATTTGTGTTTTTTTTTTATCCTGCTTCCTGCTATACCAAGTAACTCTTCTAGTAAATATAACGTGATATTTTGAATTTCGTCTTATAATTTACAAAAAATTGGTGTCACATCAAATTACCGGAAAGGTTACTTGGTGTAGCAGGTAACAGGATAAAAAACACAATTTTTTGTAAATTATAGGACGATATTCAAAATTTTAAAGTTAACATGACAAAAACCAAAATCAACCAAAGTTTTAAGGGAAAAAAAAAGTGTATATTTCTTACAACATACTTATGCAACACATGTGTATTTCTATTTATTCCTTTTCTGCAATTTGATTAGAAAAAAAAAAATACAATAGGAAAACAATTTTAGGTATAAAATCACATTCTTATAACCAACTGAATCCTTATTCTCGAGTTAACTAAGGAGCTCGTTTCAAAGGCCTCTTAAGAATTGGAACCAAAAGCAAATTAGTGTTCCTTTTAACGGTAACACCAAAAGTCTCCGTCATATCCAAATCTTCATTCCTGATCCCTGGAGGCATCTCCCAATCGAAATGATACAAAAGCGTCGACACCGTGAACTCCACGTTGGCGACGCCAAAGTTCATCCCGGGGCATATCCTCTTACCCGACCCGAATGGAATGTACTGGAGATTATTTCCTCTATAATCAACGAAACTATTTTCAAATCTCCCGGGTTTAAACTCCTCCGCCTCGTCCCCCCAATACTCGGGGTCTCTTCCCAGAGCCCATGCATTGACAATCACCCTTGTTTCCGTGGGTATTTGGAACCCTTCCATCTCACATTTTTCACTGCTTATTCTTGGCACTAGGAAAGGCAACGGCGGGTGCAATCTTAGCGTCTCTTTCACCACTAATTTCAGGTAGGTTAGCTCCTCGAATTTTGATTCGTCTACGTATCCGTTGACGTCCATTATCCTTCTTACTTCCTCCGTCGCCTTTCTTAGCGTGCTCGGTTTTCGTATCAACTCCGACATCACCCATTCTACGGCCGTGGCTGACGTGTCACTTCCCGCGACGAACATGTCCTGAGACAAATTCGAATTTTTAGATCCGGTTTTCAAATGTTCTATCATAATGATATACTTATAACTCTATTTTCATACCATTATCACTCCTTTAATAGTTTCGTTAGTTAGGGGAAGTTCATCTTCGTCTTTCTGATGTTGCAGCAAAACATCTGCTAAATCTTCAAGCCTCGTCTTTGCCGCCATGGATTCTCTGTGTCGCTTCACTATACTCTCCAGAACGGCGTCCGCTTGCTTGAAAATTCTGTTCACCCGCGAATTCATACCTGAAATTAAATACTCAATCGAATTAATTTCACACCTCTAACCTCAATTTGAGATTTCAGATGAGATGAAATTGTTTCAGTACCGCTGATAATCGGAATCAATTTACTCGAAGGATACAGATCCGCGAAGCTCAAACCAGATCCGATCTTCAGAATATCGGCAATCGCCGTTACGATGGCTTTCTGTTCGGCGTCGGTCTTCTTCCCCGTCGTCGCCTGCGTAGTGACCTCGAACGACAACAGGTACGCCCTTCTAGAAAGATCCACCAACGAACGTTCGTTATCAGCGACGTGTTTGGCTAAATTGAAATTCTCCTCTTCCCTTAGGGCTCGGAACGATCTCACGCGCTTCACGCTCAGAAGCTCGAGCGTTGCAATCTTCTTCAGATGCCGCCAGTGCGCGCCGTACGGCGCCATTCCGAGATTGGTGTAATTGTACGAAATCGCCGTCGCGACGAGGCCGCGCGGCCGGTTCGAGAAGACGACGTCGTGGTCGCGCATCACCTGTTTAACGACGGCGACGGAGGAGGCGATTAGCCATGGGAGCTCGCCGAGTTGCAGCCGCATTAGCGGTCCGTGTTTGTTGGCGAGGTCTCGGAAAATGCGGTGGGGGAGAGGGTTTTTGCCGGAGAGGAGGTGGAGGTTTCCAATTAGGGGGAGTTTTGCTGGGCCTGGAATTAGATTCAGAGTTGAATTGGATTTTGATTTGTTGGTGAGTAATTTGAGTAGCAGGAATAAGAAAAACAGAGAAGGGAGAAGAATGAGAAACGCCATGATTGAAGAGAATGGCTCTCTCATCACACTCTTTATAGGAAATAGAGTTTGTAATTGAGTCGAGTCGAACACATTGGTGTTCAAGCTTGTTCAAAAAGTAATCGAACTTTGATATTTATATTTGAACTTGTTTGATAATTAACCGAGTCGAGCTCGAACGAGCTTTAATCGAGCCGAACACGTGATTAATTTGATATTTTTACACACATTTTATCTTTTTTAGCTATCGAGCTCGAGTTCAACTCGAACTTAGACTACTTTGAACATAAATTTATGTTCAAACTTGTTTAATTTCTATTTCGAATCGAGCTCAAATAAATTTTTACCAAACAATTTCGAATTGAGTATCAAAAAGTTTGGTTTGAGTTTTAGCCTAATAAGAAATTTACCCGTACGTGGAATATTGTTGGATGACGACGGTCTTTTTAGGATACAATACTATATTTGTTGACAAATGTGGCTACTTGGCTTTTGGAACATTTAATTATCATAATAAAATGTTTAAACAGATAACGACTTAACTCACCAAACTTTACAGTCGTCTATGCATTGACTGAATTCGATCGACGTCGTAATAAAATATTCAGAGTCTTCGCTTTTATTGGGTGGTGATCAACTTGGCAAACTAAGTTAAACCGAGTATAATAAATAGATATTCCACCTCCTCTAATATATTCTCTATTTCTTTTGGACATTACACGTCATCTTTCCTACCCCTAAAATATCTATATTAATTATTAAAATATTTTTCTTAACAACATGCACTCCCTCCCATTTAAATATATTAGGGTGACGGGGAAATACTATAATTTTATAATTCATAATTAAAAAAAAAAAAGACGGAATATTATGTATAGAAAGAACATGAGGGTGGTTGACTTAGCTTATAGATTTCTTAAAATAATTTATAAATTGTTTAATAGTTTATAAGCATTATCAATATGTTTGATAAAATAAATTACTTAACAATTTATAATATCATAAAATAAGTTTCTAACAACGTATAAGCTGTAAAAGAATAGGTTAGGATTTTTCAACTTATTTTCCTAGTCATCTCCACCCCACACATCTCTACTTCAACATAATTTTTTAAAATTTTATATTAAAATTAAAATTTAAAAAATATTTATTATAAATATTAAAAAATCTTATAAATTGTATTAGTCAAACACTTTAGCAACTTATAATTTATTTAAAAATTACATTTTATAAGCTTCGGAAATCGAAAATGAGCACATGCCCACCGGTGGGCATAATATTATATATTCATTGCGAATGTGTTAATGACACATAAGCAGGGACCCACTTTTATTTTAATTAATTATTTATATCTGCTTATGTGTCATTAACACATTCGCGGTGGGTATATAATGTTATGTCCACCTGTGAACATGTGATCAATTTCGTCATAAACTTTTAAAACAATTTTATAAGATGTTTGAGTTTACAAAATATTTCAAATAAACTTAATCAAACAACCTCCAAATATTTTGTGCATTAAATGCATTTTTAAACTACCATACTTTGTTTCACCAAAAAAAAAAAAATCACTTTTATTTTCGTTAAGGAGTGGGATCATTTACACTTTAACAATCTTAACTGGAGATTGACTTTTGAGTAAATGGAAATGAACAATAAAAAATGCACTTGACTAAGGCATACTGATACAACTACAAGTGTCAATTGTCAAATGACAAAATATCTCAATCTATATATATATATACTTCCTCCGGTTCATAATATTTGATGTTTTAGAGTGTTTTTTTTTTTGTTTCAAAATATCTGATGTTTTAGGGTATTTTGCACCTTATTTTCCTATTATGCCCCTATTTAAATCCCCCTAAAATATCACTCATATTTTTTCTTTACCTTTTAATAATTTTACACCATAAATAAAGTAGTTGACCTTCCATCAATCTCTATTCAATCAATATATCATAAGGGTATAATAATCATTATACATCACTTCTTAATTCTCACAACAAATCCTAAAACATCAAACATTTTGAATCGGAGGGAGTATAAATTAGAAGTGAGGAGAGAAAAAAAATTGTTATTTTTTCTAGCAAGTAAAGTCCACTTACTTTGTAGTGCAATAATGAGTCTTACTCTCTATTAAAGAGGGTGAATTAGCTTTACCATTTTTTTTTCACCAATAATTTTAAAATCATTTAAGATATTAATTCTAAATTTATTTTCAATACACTATATATCAAATAAATAATCTTTTGAACATCTTCAATTTAACATATATACTGCACATATAAAAAGAAAAATCATATTTAAAATATTTATTTTGTTATTTTTAAAGTGTGTTTTTATTTCTTTAACTATATATGACGGATTGAATTTAAATAATTTTTATTTAGACTATATAAGTTTTGTTAAATATTAAAATCATTTTATGAATTTTAGTATTTGTTGTGAATTTAATATATAATTGAAAATTGTATGATTAATTAAACAATTGTAATACTCACATAATATACAATATAATCTTTACACATTAATTGATTTATGAATTAAATTTTTTTTTTTTTACATAATTCATTATGTAATTTTTCATTTAAAATTTATAATATTCAATTCGTGCATTACACGGGAGAAACACTTAATTTTTTTAAAGTCGGCATCAGTATCCCTAATGGGATTCCTGAAGATATAGATAGCCCAAATATAATTCAAGGATCCAATCTGTAAAGAAATCTAAGATTAAGAGGGGTGTATTGGTTATAGAGTCTGTAGGATTTTTTTAGACTTTTAAAGTTTGGGGGTATTCAATCTAGATTTTCAAAAGTCTTTAAAAATCCTGAGGTATTCAATAAGGATTTTAAAAAGTCTTAAAAAATCTTTAGGTATTCAACAGTTTATGGATTTTCATACTCCATGGATTTTCTTAGATTTCCCTTCCAAAATATGAATAGATTCCACTCTCCAAAATCTCTTCTAATAACCAAAGATTTCTACGGATTTTAAAAAGTCTTAAAAAATATATAGGTATTCAATAGTCTATGGACTTTCTTTGATTTTCTTCCATTGGGATGTCAACAGGACGGTGCGGGGACGGGAGGTCATTCCCCATCTCCGTCCCTATAAAATAAATGGGAAAAGTTTTCCCTCATCCACGTCTCGCCGGGGATTCCCGTCTCGCGGGGATTCCCCGTTCCTCGCCTAATTATTTTTTTATTTCATTTTTAAAATAAAAAATATATTTAAATTAAAAAATTCAATCATACACAACAATTACTTTAAGTTGGTGTTAAAAAAAAACTAATGTAAACAATTTGAAGAACCTCTAGTTCTAATATTTTTAATTAACATAAATACTAAAGTGAAAATAATATAATTTGGACTAATAATATAATATTAAATAAAAAATATAATTTTTAATAAATAGTTAATTGAGTAAGAAACTATGAAATATTTATTTGTAATATACTTTAACATTAAAATTATATATAAATATATTAATAATATAAAAATAATGCGGCTCCCCGCGGGGAACGAGACGGGGATCCCCCGGGCTGAGAATACTATCCCGATCCCCGCTTACGGGGCAAAAAAATTATCCGTCCCTGTTTGCTTTGGGGATTACCCGCCTCGTTGTCAAGTCTACTTTTAAAAAAATATAAATAAATTTTATTCTCCAAAATCTCTTCTAACAACCTGAGACTTCTAATGAGAACGTGGTATAACGATGATGGAAATGAAGATGAAATAATAATGTATTTTTTTAACTAATGTATTTTCGTTTTTTTTTCCTAAATAATTTGGATAACTTTTTTTTATATACAAGTGTGTCACATATATATTTGTATCAATGGTTCCAGCGCCGGAGTCTATGGAAATCCATGTAAATCAATAAAAAAATGTATTCCACAATCTTGTAAAGTCTATGAAAATCCAAATAAATCAATAAAAAAAAGTCAGTCAAACTCTGCATGGAGTCTATAAATTTTCTAAATCCACAAACATTTTAAAGTCCAAAAAAATCCAATAGAATCTCAATTGAATACACCCCTCTAACATTTCGAATAGTATAGATTTTAATGAAAAATTATTTATTAATATTAAAAGATGTAAAATAGAAGATCTATTAGTCCGTCTTTTTCATTTACGGATTTTCAGTTCATTGTTAAAAGATATATTGAAAAATATATTGTAATGAAATATAAAGATATATAGAAAAATATATTGTAATGAAATATAAGTAAGAGATTTTTTTAAGTGATTAGTTTTAGAGAGTAAAATTATTATTTTTAGTTTGAAATAATTTAAATAGTAATAGATGAAGTAACCGGTTATTGATTGTTTACCATAAATTTTTTTACTAATTTTATTTTTGGAAAATGCGATTTTGTCGTTGGCATTTTTTTCTTTTGGAAATAGTCGTTGGCAATTCTAAATTAATAATGATGCGTCTTAAAACAACCCACAACTTTCCTTTTGTGGGCTTCAAGAAGATATGAAGGCCAAACGAAAATCCAAGATCCAATTCATTGGCTATGCCAAGATATGAATAGCGTAAAGAAATCTATACTCCACTTTTTTTTCAAACCGAAGTAATTTTAGGGTACATGCAAGTTTATACTTATCATTTGAAATTTGATTCCAATTTAAAATTAATTTTGACCAAACTCAAAATTCGTAAATGGATCGCGCGCGCTTCGTACCAATACCTAAAGTTATAACACCAATATCCCAAATTATATCACCAATAACCCAAGTTATAATCACCAATACCTCAAGTTATATCACTAATACCCCAAGTTATAATCACCAATACCCCAAAAATTACTCAATAATAATATCCCAAATAATTATTCAGTATTTCCTCAAGACTTAATCATCAATACCCCATGTTATAATTACAAATACCCCAAGTTATAATCACCAATACCCCAAGACTTAATCACCAATACCTCAAGTTATAATTACCAATACCCCAAGTTATAATCACAAATACTCCAAGACTTAATCACCAATACCCCAAGTTATAATTATCAATACCCCAAGTTATAATCACTAATACCCCAAGTTATAATCACCAATACCTCAAGTTATAATTACCAATACCCCAAGAATTATTCAACAATACATTGAACAATGATATTCTCAAGAATTATTCAGTAGTACCCGAAGACTTAATCACCAATACCCCAAGTTATAATCACCAGTACCCCAAGAATTACTCAACAATATATTGAACAATAATATCCCCAATAATTATTCAGTAATACCCAAGACTTAATCAACAATATCCCAAACAACAATTTTACTGGAAAGTTTAACTAAACCCTCACACTCTTATTACATATATCTTCATAACATTTTTTTTTTTGTATTTATTTTATACCAATAAACATGTTTTTCTCAAACCTTATTGTAGCATTGTTACTGCTATACATTATATCATGGTTCAAAAGTGGGGGTATCATGAAGATGAGCGTTTATAGTTGAAATCACACGATACATCAACCTTTCAAACACATGGTGATACGATAAACAAATCACTAAATACTCCAAGTAATTAATAATAATCAAAAAAATAAAATTTTGTATTTGAATAAATTTAGGGGTTATGATACTGAGAGAGAAAAAAATTGATCCTGTTGCAATGATAATTTGAGGATTGAATAGTGAGATTGAGAAAGGGGAAAAGGGAAAAAACATTGCATTTAAATGAGAAGATTCGTTGATTTGAATCGTTCCCTCCTTCAAATACAATCTGCTACAACGATTCCTCCGCCTCCGATGCCAAAGGCCATGGCTGCAAATCAATGGAAAAAACTCAACGGATTATCAATGGAGATATGAAAAACTCTACCTGCTGCCAATAACTTGAGGTACTTTAACATGATAATTTCATTAATAGCATCTACTAACTTAATTGAAATCAAAATCAGATAAGTAGAACCCTTAAACACCTTGAGGTTACAGCTAATTTAACTTTTTGCAAATTGAAATGAAGACTCAATACTAAACGATTGATTATGAAAACCCATTCACATCCTTATCAATCTTATTCTTTAGTCACTTCTTCTACATTCTCATGCTTACTACCATTAGCAACCAACAATGCAAAAACATTCACAGCTAAGATAACATTATCTAAACTAGATACCGCCTTATCACTGATACTGATACAAACTACTTATTTCCAGGGGGGAATGGGATACATGAATTAGGTTGACAGTGAGGCCAGAGACGATGGGGAGAACTACCACTGCAGCGATGCCGATGGCCATAGTTACAGACCTCAAAACAAATGCAAACTCAATCTATTCTGAAAATTTGATTCTCGAAGATGCTAGGTTTAGTGTGATTTCAAATTGTTTTTTGCCGAGCAAATCCAATTTGTGAAAACTTGAATTTGAGTATGTGTGTGTGAAATGGTGTTGCCAACTGCAGGAAATTAGAGCCGCATCGCCACTATTTTTCTCGACGCACTTGGATGCACCCTAAAATTTTTGTATCTCTTAATGTAAAAAAAAAAAAAAAAAAGCCACTTAGCCCTTAAAACTTATAAAGACAAAATATTACATGAAAATAATTCATGATAAATTTATTATGAAATTATTTCAAAATATGAAATATTTAATCAGAAGTATCGATAATCTCATCACGAGTATCATTAATATGGATTATTGCTATTATATTATAATTTATTGTAAAAAAATTTAAACTCAAATTAATAATACCCTTAATTAAATATTCAATACATTAAAATAATTTTATAATAAATTTATCATAAACAATTTTCATATAAAATCTATTGTTCAACTATTTAATCATACGCGCTAAACATCGCGACTTCAAGGGATCCGACTTTCCTTTCTTTTTTTTTTTATCGGAAAAAAAAGAAATTTTATTCCCAATTACCACTAGGTATAAGATATACCCATGGCAAAAATTACACTTTCAAACATGAATTAGTTCTCTAATACTAGTCTAGGATCGACTAACCATGTATCTAACAAAGCATTACACAAAATTAATTTTTTCGCCAATAACCAGCTCCACACCCGTACTTTCCTTTCATACAAGGTATTTTCATCTAAATTAATTAGTTAACTGTACTTTTATTAGACTCGGGTTATGATTTCTATTTTTTAACTTTTAAGTATGAATTATATTTGTATGAGACTGTATCATGCAATGAAATAACATAAATTAACAATCACTTCTTTCAAAGTCTTAATGCATCATCATAGTTATATTAAATCTTATTGTTTCATATAAAACCTATTCATACAGTCATACTAATAAAATAATAATAGTTTTCAACAAATTATTCAATGATTCTCTAGGCTTCTAGGCTAGCTATGCTTCATTGGTACCATGTGTACGTATATGCTTGGTTAATGAAAAGAAGTTTATTAAGTTATTCTTGCTCCAAATTTTTCAGCGAAAAAAATATGAAAATGTATTTTTTTTAAAACGTTTATTAACATTTTTCAATATAAACTTATATTGTCATCACATAAATCAATAGTCTTTATTTTATTATGTGAAAAAAACGTGAATTGATTAAAATTGAGTTGAACGCATCATACCCCAAATAAGAGTGACTCTAAGTTAAATATTAAACTACCACTTTGATTCTTATTAGTACCCTGTATATAATATAAAAATAAAAGGAACTCTTAGCCACCCATTTAATTAATTACTTTATAAGTTAGTATGTAGTACATATTAGACGTGACACATTAATACACTGGAAAAGATAAATTTTAACTATTTGTGAACTTTCTCACAATTTTTTATTTATTTTTATTAGACTCGGCGTATGCTTTTTATTTTGGCAAAATATTATATGAAAATAGTTCATGATAAGCTTATCATGAAATAATTTTAAAGTATCATTAATCTCATCGGGAGTATCATTAATCTTACCAGGGGTATCATTAGTTTGAGTTCAAGAAAATTGTTTTAAAATTTCTTAAACTCAGACTAATGATACCCCTGACATGTTTAATGATACTCCTGATGTGATTAATGATACTCCAAAATTATTTCATGTTAAACTTATTATGAAGCGTTTTCATATAAAATCTACTCTTTTATTTTTAAACGTTTTAAGTATGAGTAATACTTGTATGAGACCGTCTTATGTTATGAGACACCACAAAGTAACAAGTGTTAATGCGACAATGCCCTAATTATGCTCAATCTCATTGTCTCATACAAGGCCTACTCTTACTAATAATAATGGTCATATTTTAACTAATTACTCAATTATTCAATAACACTACAAAAAAGATGGAGTTTAGCGACGGGAATTTTGCGACGGCAAGAATATCCGTCGCAAATTACTAACATTTGCGACGGATTTTTGTAAGTCGTCGCAAAAAATGAAAATTTGCGACGACTTAGGAAGTCCGTCGCAAATGATAGTAATTTGCGACGGATAAGCCGTCGCAAAATCTAGGGCCCACCGACTTGGTCTTGAACCGGCTACATTTGCGACGGAAAGGTCGTCGCAAATTTCAATTTTGAGTTTGCGACGGTCAATTCCGTCGCAAAACATACCCGTTTAAAGGTGACCGTTCGGGAAGCGACCCGTTTGACTGATTTGCGACGGAATAAGCCGTCGCAAATTTAAACTTTGTAATTGCGACGGACGAAAGCCGTCGCAATGCTTACATTTATATTCGCGACCTCTCGGGAAACGGCCCATTGCCTGATTTGCGACGGAATGTCCGTCGCAAATTCGAGCCGTTTTATGCGTCTTATCGGGAAACGGTGCGTTGACTGATTTGCGACGGCTTTTCCGTCGCAAATCAGTACGAAACGGCGTCGTTTTACTTTTGACGGGCAAAATTTGCGACGGACAGGCGTCCGTCGCAATTTTTTTTTCACCTATTTATACAGACCCGCCGCGGAGAAAGAGAGAAAAGAAGAAGAAGAGGAAAAGGAAGGAGAAGTCGAGTGCCGTCGCTGTAGAGCCAATCCGTCCCCACCGAGTTCTCGTTTCGTCATCTTCTACAAATAAACCGTAAGTTTTCTTCATTTTTACCGTTTAAAATTTAATTTTAAAGCATGTTTAGAGAATTGATTTTAGTTGAATTATTTGAATTATATTAGTAATGAATTGATTTTAGTTGATCGAATTTTAATTTAAAGCATGTTTAATTTTTTTTAAGTTTAGAATTGAATTAGTTGAATTGTTTGAATTATATTAAAAATAAATTGATTTTAGTTGAATTAGTAGAATTATAATTTAATTAGTTGATCGAATTTTAATTTAAAGTATGTTTAATTTTTGTTAAGTTTAGAATTGAATTAGTTGAATTGTTTGAATTATATTAGAAATGAATTGATTTTAGTTGAATTAGTTGAATTATAATTTAATTAGTTGATCGAATTTTAATTTAATTTTAAAGCATGTTTAGAAATAGTTGAATTTGTTAAGTTTAGAATTGATTTTAGCTGAGTTGTTTGATTTTAGTTGAATTGTTTTAGTAATTTGTTAATTTTTAATTGTTAAGCATGTTTAAATAATATTACAAAATAATTTTAGTTGCTTGATTTAAGTTTAATAATTTTACAAAATAATATTAGTTGATGATTGATTTTAATTTAGTTGAATGAATTTAGTTGAGTAGGTTGTTAATTGATTTTAAATAATATTAGTTGTTTGATTTTAAATAATATTAGTTGTTTGATTTTAGTTTAATATATAATTTATAAAATAATATTATTAGTTGATTGATTTTAATTTAGTTGAATGAATAATTCGTGAAATTTGTTATAGATGAGCAGACAAGGCAGTGGCAACGACAGTCAGCAGCCTCCGAGGGATGAGGAGGCGAGTCGAGGAGGACGAGGAGGGAGGAGACGACGGCCCTCACTAAGACCCGTGGTTCCACCTATTTTCAGGCCGAGGTCTCTATCAGAGACCTCTTCACAGCCTGGTGCGGGCTCCTCCTCCTCCTCACAGCAGACTGCTGAGGGCTCATCCTCCTCCCTCCAGCATCCGGTTGTTGAAGGACGGATGCCTGTTAAGCCATGTGGTCATATGTAAGGGATAATATTTTATACTCAATTTTTTTATTAATTAAAACCTAATTATTTTACTAACTTTGAAATTTTAATTTTACAGTTGGATTCCAGGTCATGAGGCTGCTAATCAGGTTTCCGACTCCATCCTTCGCGGTGGATTCGAGCCCACCGCTTACAGTTGGAGGTTAGTGTCCGATGCAAGAAAAAAGACATACTTCGAGGAGTTTAAGGTATTATTTTAATTTATTAATTCACCGTTTATTAATATCAAATATATAAACATATATTTACATTTAAATTGTAATTGCAGAAAGAATGTGTCTGGACACCGGAGCACGATGACCAGATGTGGAGGAATTTCGATAAATATGGAAAGGAAAGGTACAGAGACCTCCTTTACAGAATGAGGGAGAAGTGGTACAAGAAGGGAGAGGCCACCGACTTGGGGCTTGACAGTGAAAGACGGTCGATTTGGGACCAATTCCTCCGCTACTGGGATTCCCCTGAATTCCAAGAGAAGTCGGCGAAAAACAAGGCGAATCGGCGTAGTGACCCTGATGGAGAAGGGATGGCAAGACATCGGGCCGGTTCTCGGTCCATTTATGAGCACGGGTTGAGATTTGTAAGTTTCGTCTTCAATTTTGTCGTTTTTGAATTTATTATTTTTTTCCTAATTTTTATGAGTGTTGTTAATTTTTACTATCTTTTTTTCTAATTAGGCGGCGGAGCAAGGACGCGAGCCCTCTCATTTTGAGAGATTGCAGCTCGCCCACCCATTCGTCGAGGAGACTGGGAAGTCTACCTACGGCCGTACCACCGAGACCCACGTAAGTATTATTTCAATATTAATAGTATTATTTAAATTTTTAATATTAAAAGTATTTTTTTATATTTTGTGTTCAATTTATTTAATTTTTTGTATAATTAATTTGCAGAGAAAGATGCTCGAGGATCTTGCCTCTCAGCCTCAGCCTGAGGAAACGGTAGAGGGGTCGGGGTCGGGGTCGATGCCCCCCACACAGCCTTCTGTTGACGTTCAAAATGAATTGTACTTCAAGAACGTCAAGGCTAAAAAGGGGCGGTTCGCTGGATTGGGCAGCTTCGGAAAGAATTTTTTCCGACCTCGTAGCTCAGGCTCATCCTCCTCTCAGTCTTCCATCGACTCTCATCCCAGTGAGGTCGAGAGGCAGCTTGCCACGGTGGTGGAGCAGATGAAGAACATGCAGAGGCAGCAGCGAGAGAAGGAAGAGTATGAGAGGCAGCAGCGAGAGGCGCACGACCGGTATACAGCCGAGATGGAGCAGTATCGGGTCGAGGTGCAGGAGTATACAGCCGCCATGCAGGCGTGGTGGCAGATATTCGCCTCTGATTCAATGCCACGAGCGCAAATGCCTGCTCCACCGATGCCGCCGATCCCGCCGACCCAGCCATCGATGCCGCCGATCCCGCCGACCCAGCCATCGATGTCGCCGATTGTTAACCTGGGCGAGGATGAAGAGGAAGACGGATTTAATTCCGATTGTTAAAAAATTTTGATTTTTAATAACTATGAAGTACAATTTTTTTATTAGTTTGAATTGTTACTTTAATTTAATTTTTGAATTGTTACTTTAATTTATAATTTTGTGAATTTATTAGTTTGAATATACTTTTATTTAATGGACACAACATTTATAAAAACAAGTGAAAAACGAAAATGAATTAATTTGGTGAATTATGAAAAAAAAATTTAAGCAAATGAACGAATTATAAATTTAACCGGGAGTCGAAATAAATAGTTTTACAGAAATAATAAAAATTAAATGGCCCCAATATTTATAAAAACAAGTTAGAAACGAAAATGAATTAATTTGGTGAATTGTAGAAAAAAAATGAGTCAATTTGGATACATATACAATTAATTGCGTACAAATGAACGAATTATAAATTTAAGCGGGAGTCGAAATAAATAGTTTTACAGAAATAATAAAAATTAAATGGCCCCAATATTTATAAAAACAAGTTAGAAACGAAAATGACTTAATTTGGTGAATTGTAGAAAAAAAATGAGTCAATTTGGATACATATACAATTAATTGCGTACAAATGAACGAATTATAAATTTAAGCGGGAGTCGAAATAAATAGTTTTACAGAAATAATAAAAATTAAATGGCCCCAATATTTATAAAAACAAGTTAGAAACGAAAATGAATTAATTTGGTGAATTGTAGAAAAAAAAATGAGTCAATTTGGATACATATACAATTAATTGCGTACAAATGAACGAATTATAAATTTAAGCGGGAGTCGAAATAAATAGTTTTACAGAAATAATAAAAATTAAATGGCCCCAATATTTATAAAAACAAGTTAGAAACGAAAATGAATTAATTTGGTGAATTGTAGAAAAAAAAATGAGTCAATTTGGATACATATACAATTAATTGCGTACAAATGAACGAATTATAAATTTAAGCGGGAGTCGAAATAAATAGTTTTACAGAAATAATAAAAATTAAATGGCCCCAATATTTATAAAAACAAGTTAGAAACGAAAATGAATTAATTTGGTGAATTGTAGAAAAAAAATGAGTCAATTTGGATACATATACAATTAATTGCGTACAAATGAACGAATTATAAATTTAAGCGGGAGTCGAAATAAATAGTTTTACAGAAATAATAAAAATTAAATGGCCCCAATATTTATAAAAACAAGTTAGAAACGAAAATGACTTAATTTGGTGAATTGTAGAAAAAAAAATGAGTCAATTTGGATACATATACAATTAATTGCGTACAAATGAACGAATTATAAATTTAAGCGGGAGTCGAAATAAATAGTTTTACAGAAATAATAAAAATTAAATGGCCCCAATATTTATAAAAACAAGTTAGAAACGAAAATGAATTAATTTGGTGAATTGTAGAAAAAAAAAATGAGTCAATTGGATACATATACAATTAATTGCGTACAAATGAACGAATTATAAATTTAAGCGGGAGTCGAAATAAATAGTTTTACAGAAATAATAAAAATTAAATGCCCCCAATATTTATAAAAACAAGTTAGAAACGAAAATGAATTAATTTGGTGAATTGTAGAAAAAAAAATGAGTTAATTGGATACATATACAATTAATTGCGTACAAATGAACGAATTATAAATTTAAGCGGGAGTCGAAATAAATAATTTTACAAAATAAAAAAAAGAGTTGGGCAAAATATTTTAATAAACAACTTAGATACGAAAAGAAATTAATTTGGTGAATTATAAAAAAATGACTTAATTTGAATACATATACAATTAATTGCATAAAAATAAACGAAAGTAGCTTGTGTCCTAGTGGCGCGCGCTCCCTCCTCTTGCACAAGAGGTCCCGTGTTCGATTCCCCTTGGACGCAAAAATGGATTAATTGTTCAAGGTCTAATAAGACTAATATAGAAGGTGGGCCGCATATATTAAGCAATGGGCCGAGTGGCCCAGTGGTCCGCGCCCGCCCCGGCCGCCTCGGGTGCCCGGGCTCGAACCACGCGAGCCACTTTTTTTTTTGTATAGGCTCGGTAATTTGCGACGGCAATATTCCGTCGCAAATATTTAATTTTGCGACGGAAAACAGCCCGTCGCAAATTATAACACAAAAAAGTATAAAAAATATATAAAAACATTTGCGACGGAATTTAGCCGTCGCAAATGTTGTTGACCCGATCGGGTCTGACCCGAAAAGTTTGCGACGGACTACTGTCCGTCGCAAATTCTTGACCCGGCCGGATCTGACCCGCCGATTTTACGACGGATTTGTCCGTCGTTAATTTGCGACGGATGGCTGAATCCATCGCAAAAATTTGCTACGGCTGTTTTAGGTACGGATACGTGTCCGTCGCAGATCCCGTCGCAAAACACTGTTTGCGACGGATTTTCCGTCGCCAATGTCCGTCGCAAAACAGTGTTTTTTTTGTAGTGTAATTCTCTAGACTTCTAAGCTAACTATACTTCATTGGTACTACATGTACGTATATATGGTTAATGAAAAGAAGTTTATTAAGCTACGATTGTTTCAAGTTTTTCAGCGAAAATAGAATGAATTTTTTTTTTCATTTTAAACATTTATGAACACTTTTTAAAATAAATTTGTATTTTATAATTCATTATTTGTATGCTCTTTTTTTGCTAATATGTGAAAAAGAAAAAAAAGCGTGAATTGATTAAAATTGAGTTGAACACATCATAACCCTAATAAGAATAACCTTATTAAATGTTGAACTACCACTTTGATTCTTATGAATACGCCGTATATAAAAATAAAAGGAATGTTTAGTCACCCATATCATTAATTATTTTATAAGTTGGTACAAAATATCAATTAGACGTGACACATTAATACATTGGAAAAGATAAATTTAATTATTTGTGAATTGTCTCACAAAAGTTTTTGTTTATTTTTTATTAGACTAGGGTTATGATGTTTATTGTTAAACTTTTAAGTATGAGTAATACTTGTATGAAACTGCATCATGATATGAGACAACATAAATTAGCACTCACTCCTATCAAAGTGTTAATGCATCATTACCCTAGTTATACCCAATCTCATTGTCCCATATAAAACCTACTCTTAGTAATAAAATAATAATAGTGTTCAAATTTTGACAAATTATTCAATTATTCAACGATTCTCTAGGCTTCTAGACTAGCTATACTTCATTGGTACTACGTATACGTATTGTTGTTAGGCGAACAGCCGAGCAGGAGATTAAGTCACTAAAAAATAAATAATAAAAGTAATTAAGGCAAAGAGGAAAAAAACGGCGAACAACTGTGCAAAGGTAGAACAATTTGTGAAAAGATAAGCAGCTGGTAAAAAATCAAGAAAAGCTGAGCGAACAACTAAGAAAAAAGGTCTAAGCACCCACCACAAAGGTATACAAGCGAGCAGTAGAGCACCAAGAAGAACAACTAAGAATCTCACTAATTAGGAATTGTATTATAGGCAAACAAGTGTCTTAACACTTGTCAATGTATAAAATACTATAGCTTGGGATTAAACAAGTGTCTAAACACTTGTCAAGATGTAAAATAGGATAGCTTAGAGGTTGACACCTCCTACTTGCTTGTACCCCTATAAATACACCCTCATATGAAGGGAAAAATAAGTTCAATTATTCAAAAACTTGCAATTTAATTTCTTGATCCTTTCTTACATAAATCCAATATCTTAAGCCTTGTTTGATGATCTTCATTAGTTTAAACAACCACTAATCTATCACATTGATCAAAGGTCATCAACAATTGGCGCTAGAAGGAGGGTTCGAACATTCGTTGGTTGAAGAATTCGGGAGAATTTGTGCAAATTCACCGAAATCTGGGAATTGTGGCTGGAGCCCGGTAAGAAATCGTCAGAGACTAGAAATAACAGCTTTGTAAGCAATTTGTGGTACTTTATATCCATTTTAAGGACTTGAATGCATGCATATGTGAATTAGGGTTTGTAAATAGTCAAATCCATATATGCAAGGCTAGTTGTTCTTGGATAAAAGTTCATCAAACACAAATCTTCTTCAACAAATATCCAACATTCAAAGATGGCAAGATCGCAAGAGCATCAATCTTCAAGCACACACCCGAGTCACAAGTCACGAACTAGGGTTTCATCAACGGGTGACCATGCAAGGACAGTCCGGACAACTTCCCGAAGAAACGTGCAAGTCACCATCGATACTCTCCCTTCGGAGATCGAAGTTCTCGACCAGAATTCCGAGGAGTTGGCGAAAATAATAGCTGTGCTCCAATCATTGCAAAGACGGCAAGAAAAGGCTGGACCGTCGAAAGCTCCAGAGATGAGCAATCGAGCAGCCGAGCAACAGGCAAAAAGGCGGGAAGACGGGCGAGCAAATGAGGCGGACAATGCTCAAGTCCGTTAGAATAAGGGAAAAGCCCCACTTAGTGAACGATTGAGAAGCAAGGGGGAATCCACCACTGAAGGTGTCGAGGAGTTGAGTAAGGATACAGGCTAAGATACCCATCGTACAAGTGCTATGGATAGGCTAAGAAGCAAAAGTAAAGATAGGAGAGAAGCTCCTCAGAGGAATGAAGAGCGAGCACGCACATTTGTGATTTGGTCGTAAAATACTAGCTTTACTAGTAGTTACCCCACAAGAGTATGGGATCACTATAGTATGGGCAAGTATATGGACCAAGTAGTATCGAACCCGTGAGAAGACTTGCACACAAGTAAATCCCTGAAAATCTACGTGTCGTATCGTAGCTAATATGAATGCAATTTTGTTTTAAACTAATATTAAACTATATTATACTAACTATCAAACGAAAGGAAATAAAACTATTCTAACTCCGATTTGAAGTGCAAATATGATGGTGATGCTCGGAATAGGAATCCCTACGTATACTAACGAAGTTGATACGTTAACTAAAATAATTGTGATGTTCAAGTTAAAATCCTAAGTGTACTATAAACTAGGCAATCAACTTCCCTAATCTAGCACAAAGAATTGAAAGAATAAAAGCTCGGAAATAATCCCAATACTTAGTTCTAACAACTTACTTCACTAACCCACTAATTAAATTATGTAAATTGTGTTTAATTATTGAGACCCTAATTTAACTAAGGTGATTCGCCCGTCCTCCCTAGATAAACCGGTTGATTATAAACCCCTTAAAAAAACTCTCTCCTTAAGTCTATTCGTTATTAAAGAGTGATGCAATCGTCTTCTCTCTAACAATTTTCGTACTTAATTCTATGATTATTCTAGGATTTATTAGAATTATTCAATAATTAAGAGAATTAAAACTATACATCACGAATTGTCCTAATTAGGTACCAACATCCTAATTTTACGAGTTCATCCTATCCTAATCATACAAGGGTTTTAGCCTAACATGATGATTATTAGAATAAAAGCTATAACAAAATCAACAATCATAAACATAATTGATTATTAGAATAAAAGCTATAACATGGTGATTATTAGAATAAAAACTATAAAATGGTGATTATTAGAATAAAAGCTATAACAAAATTAAGAATCAAGAAAATCAAGAACATAAACTATCTATGAAAGTAATTGAATAAAATCTGAAAATAATCTATTAAAATTTGGAATTTAGGTCTAAGAATATCAAGAGTTCAAGAAATAAAAAGAAAAATTAAATCCGTGCAAAGTAATAATTGTTCTAATGAATTCGTACGATAAAAACCTTGTTTACCTTGTCACATAAGTCAATTGTCGCTCGAGCTCGATTAGGTCGAGCGCCTCATCTTCACAGCGCTCATGGGGCACTCGAGCTCATTCGCTCGAGCACTTGGCACTCGAGTGCTTTCTGATGGTTGTACACTTGTTCGAAAAACCTTCATATCTTCTCAACCGGTAGACCATTTTGGTCGATTTAAAGTCCTACAAACTTCCTTTTTCACCTTCTTTCCTAAAATAAATACCAAAGAAGTAAATTGACGAGTCTATGAAAATGTTACTCAAATAACTCTAAATACTCACCAAAAACACTCAAAATATGGATTAATCGGGCTACAAAACATCATAATTTCACGTTAATCAAGCTGCTCGCCCATCAGTTCATAATAGGAAAAGGATATCAGCTTTTGATCGATTGGGACCCAATGGCGCTAGCAATGTGGCAAGGCGGGCAACTTAGGAAAAGTGCCTCATTAACGAGGGACTGCGCCGCGATGAAGTCATTGAACTTGATTGCGACGAACAACCTTCCAACGAGAGGACACCTCCAGATGAGTTGCAGGCTATGAAGAAAGTAATTGAAGAATTGCAGAAACAACAGGAGTCCCAGAAAGGAGTTGGCTCAACTGTATTGCCAATATCTTCGTTGTCCCCGTCAACTCTGAATGCACCAATACAGAAGAAGATACAATTCTCGATTATATGAAGGGACTTCTGACCCTAAAGTCCATCTCACCAAGTATTCAGACTTTATGATTTCAATGGGGGCTACAGACGCCACTCAGTGCCGAAACTTTCTGCTCACCCTTGGAGATGGACCGCACAAATGGTTTTCGACTTTGGCTCCGGGATCCATCAGCTCCTTTGCTCAACTAAGCAAGGAATTCTTGTCTCACTTTTCCACCGCCGGATCATATTTAACTCAAAGGCACCGGTTGACGGACATCAAGCAAGGAGACGAGGAGTCAGACCATAAAGTTCCTCGAAAGGTTTGATAAAGTCCTTCTTGAAAGAGAAACAGTTAGCGAGGATACAAAAATAGTAGCCGTGATGGCAGGATTGAAGAAAGGGACCGACCTTTGGAAGGAAATGCACCTAACTTGTCCCAAGACCTATGCATAATTTAGGCACCGGGCTGACATTCATGTTGCAATGCAAGAGGTACTCCAGAAAGAGTTGGGTGATAAAGTAAATCCAAAGAAATCGGGAAAGAAGTCAGGTGGAACAGATATGAAAGCATTTAACGAGGGGGGGGGGGGGGGGGGGGGTTGAATTGAAGAAGAAGTTGAATCAAGTACTTACCATGTCTGTAGATGCAATTTACAAAAACGTCAAAGATAGAGACATGTTATCTGAACCCCAAAAAATTGGGCAAGAGCGAGTAAAGTTGAACCCAAACAAATATTGTGTGTATCGTCAGAATATCAATCACTTTACGAGTGAATGTCGAGATATATTGAAACAGATATGGAGGTTCTACGAAGAAGGGAAGTTATCTGAATTCGTGAAAAAAAAACACAAGGGAAAAGGTCTAGAGCAACAACACCATCCAGCTCAGACGACGATGATAGTGATGAACAACCTAGTAGGTTGATGACGGATCACCTAATTAAACCTAGTTGTAATTAATTTGTTCATTCTTCTGTCGACATCTTTTATAAGCATATACTGATGCTGCTTCTTCTTCTTTTTTCTTTTTTTCTTTTTTCTTTTTTCAAGTATTCGTTCACATAAATAATGCAATCTTCTAACTTGTTACCTTTTTATATCTAGACAGAGTGATTAATTTCTATCATTTAGAAACTATATATACCTCTCTTTATTTTCCATTTTTTAAGAATGTTAGTGGTGTTTACGAGCTATAAAAATAGTTTCTGAAGTATTTTTATTTAAAATAACGAGGAACTAAAATTAAGATTATCTATTCACTTTAATGTTTTATTTTGTAGTTTAATTTATTTTTTCTTATGTCTAACCCAAATAATATTATCCGTGTCATTTTTTATGTTTCACTTTATATTTCATTATCAGAATAGACGATATGTGGAATATTAAGCAATATCTAATGAATTATTATAATTTTGGATTCATATATAAAGGATCTTGGATGTGAAATACATATTGGAACTTAAAATTGGCCTAGAGGAATGAAATTACAGCTATGTACTATTTTTTAAAATGCGTACTTAAAGAAAATTAATCTCTGACTTGGAACAATCAAGACAAGAAATAATTCACTGTGAGAACCCTGATTATTTTTACTAGTTTGTTTTAATTTTATTGTTTATAAATGATGTAGTTTTTCTTGCTTAGTTAATAATTTATTAATAAATTGAAAACTTGAGGCATGAGTGTAACCCCAATTTAGAAAGTGTAGAGGAATGAATTATTCTTTAAGTGATGTAAAATTAAAATGTTGTTCAAAAAGCATTCTCTTTTAGTGATGTAAAATTAAATTACTCATCAAGCAGAGGTTTTGACTGCTTTCTTCGTCGGTGCAGCTTTAATACCTGTTTTTATAAGCACAAATCTTACATCAATGAAAGATGAGAAACACTGATCAAATAACAAATGAAGTAATTAGATATGATCAAAACTTGTGTGAAGTTGGTATTATTTTTCTTTGACCTAGAGCTCTCCTTTGGTATGTGTGAAGTGTCATATGTGAAGTATCTTGTCTGCTGAGCTTGATTCAATATGAAGTTATGTTGTAAATGTGTTAGCCGTAGGAGTTAGTAAATTTGGGGTATCAGAGGAGTTGGACCAGATGAGGGTGACCAGAGGAGTCTGACCAGAGTCTGACAGATGAGGCCTACCAGGTGAGGTCTATCAGAGGAGGTCTACCAGAGGAGTCTGATCAGAGGAGTCTGGTGTAAGTGACCAGAGCCAGAGGAGGTTGAGTCATCTGATCTGATCCAAATTTGGTTATACGCAATTTACACCAAATTGAAGCTAGCGCAATGGCGGTTCTAACTGAATCAACGGAAGCGGTTATTGAAGTCTTTAGCCAGCTGGATAACTACCTTACATCTGAGTTTGTTACAACTGAATCAATTTTAGGGTTCATCTCAATCTCTGTATCTATATAAAAGGGGGCTTTCTCAGCTAAGAGAAACCAAGAAAAACCTAGAGGGACTATCATTAAGAGTATTCATTGTTGAGTGAAACTACTGAGAGATTGAGCGATTTGTAACACTTTCATTCTTTCTTAGTGAAAAGCTATCCTCTCCGATCCCGTGGACGTAGGAGTATTCATCTCCGAACCACGTAATTCTGGTGTTCTTGTTGATTTCAATTTCGTTCTAATTGTTACCATAATTCTGATTCCCTGATTACAAGTTTTCTTGTGAATCCAAAATCGATTAACAAGTGGTGCCGTCTATGGGAAGAAATCATGGCTACAACTAAGTTCGACATTGAGAAGTTCACGGGAAAGAACGATTTCAGCTTATGGAAGATTAAGATGAAGGTTCTCCTGGTACACAATGGTTTGTACGAAGCCCTGTTGCCACCGGATCAGGTGGCTTCTGGAACTAATCCGGCAAAGGTGGAGGAGAACAAGAGGAAGGCGCACAGTGCGCTTATCTTGTGTCTTGGGGATAAGCCATTGAGGAAGTATCGAAGGAGAAAACCGCTCTTGAAGTCTGGAATAAGCTGGAGCAGTTATACCAGACCAAATCTGTTACGAACAAGTTATACATAAAACAGAAGCTTCAAGTCTTCAAGATGAGTGAAGACAAGAATCTTGGTGATCAGTTGAATGAGTTCAACAGATTGGTGGATGATCTGGAGAGTTTGGATGTTACAATTGATGATGAAGACAAGTCTTTAATGCTGTTGAATTCTCTATCTAAGTCACTGGAAAATTTCAAAGATGCCTTGCTATTTGGAAGACAAGATCAGGTGAAGTTTGATGATATTCAAACTGCCCTGAAAACCAAGTTTCTACAAATCCAGACTGAAGGGAAGAAGCCTGCTGAAGGATTGAATGTTCAATCCAATAAGAAAAAGGGGTTTCAATCCAAGAAGAAGGATGGTGGAAAAGGGAATAAGGGTGGGAAGAAATCTGATTTTGTTGAGAAGAGAAAGTGTTTCACTTGCCATAAGGAAGGTCATCTGAGAAAGAATTGTCCGGAAAGAAGGAAGAAAGACAATTAAAATGATCAAGATGGAAATGCAGCTGTGGTGGAGGTTGAAGGATATGATAGTGCAGAAGTCTTGATGGTTAGTCATGAGAGACTAAGTCAAGAGTGGGTCCTGGATTCTGGGTGTACTTTTCACATGTGTCCACATGAAGACTGGTTTCTGAATCTTGAGAAGATTGATGGAGGTCTTGTCCTTTTGGGTAATGATGAGAGCTGATGAGAGCTGCAGAGTGCAAGGATCTGGTTCTATCAAGATCAAGATGTTTGATGGAGTTGATAGGATCTTATCTGATGTCAGGTTTGTTCCTGAGTTGAAGAGAAATCTTGTTTCTCTTGGTACGTTGAATTCTAAGGGTTTTGAATTCAAGACATAAAAGGGAGTTCTGTCAATAACCAAGTCTGGAAGGATTGTTATGAAGGGTATGATCAA
Organism: Ballota nigra; assembly: GCA_947034835.1. NCBI lineage: Eukaryota > Viridiplantae > Streptophyta > Magnoliopsida > Lamiales > Lamiaceae > Ballota > Ballota nigra. Next base: position 60,659,925 of record OX344725.1, read on the forward strand.
GAATGGTTTGTATACTTTGATAGGAAGAACAGTAACAGGATCAGCTGATATTGCTATGGAGTCTTCTGATGTCAACTTGTGGCACAAGAGATTGACACATGTTGGTGAGAAGGGCCTGGTGGAGTTATCCAAGAAGGGAGCAAGCCCTGGGAAGAGTATATGTAAGCTGAAATTGTGTGAGAGGTGTGTTATGGGGAAGTCAAAGAAGCAAGCATACCAGAAGGGGAAGCATACCACCAAGGAGGTTATGGATTACATACATTCTGATGTATGGGGACCAGCAAGGGTATCCACTCATGGTGGAGGCAAGTATTTCCTCACCCTTATTGATGATTATTCCAGAAAGGTTTGAGTTTACATTCTTAAACAGAAGAGTGATGCCTTCTCTAAGTTCAAAGAATGGTTGATTGAACTTGAGAATAAGAGGGGCATAACTATCAAACACTTAAGGACTGATAATGGGCTTGAATTTCTATCAGAAGAGTTTCAGCAATTTTGTAGGGAGAAGGGTATTACTAGGCATAAAACTGTTCCTTCAAACCCCCAACAGAATGGTCTAACTGAGAGAATGAACAGGACTATTCTGGAAAGGGTTAGGTGTATGATATCTGATGCTCATCTACCTAAGAGTTTTTGGGGAGAAGCTGTTAACACAGCTGTGTATCTCATTAATAAAGTGCCATCATCTGCTATTGATTTTAAAGCCCCAGATGAGATCTGGTATGGAAAGATATCAGATTACTCAAAGTTGAAAGTATTTGGATGCCTAGCTTATGTTCATGTTAAGCAAGACAAACTTGAATCTAGAGCCTTAAAATATGTTTTCCTTAGGTATACAAAGGGTGTTAAAGGGTATAAGTTGTGGTGTCTAGAGCCTGGAAACCAAAAGTGTATTACCAGCAGAGATGTAGTGTTCAATGAATCACAGATGGGATACAAGTCTGGTGGAGGTGATGGAGAGCCATTAGCTGAAGAGATGGATGGTGTTATTTCTGAGCCAATTACTCAAGTTGAGGTGGAGCCTGGTTATGACAAACATGATAGCTCATCTGGTTCTGAACCAGAGCAGGAAGCAGGAGAGAATGAGTCTTCTGATGAGGATAGTGCACCAACAGAAGAGGAGGAAGGAGTGCCAGAAGCAGACTTGAGAAATTATAGTCTGACAAGAGTCAGATCAAGAAGATAAATACATCCTCCAACAAGGTTTGGTCGTGTTGATCTGGTCTCCTATGCACTTGTTAAAGTACAAGCCTGATTAGGCGTGAAATTATCGGAATTTATAGATCGAAATGCCCTTGTTTTGATTGATTTATATGAGTAGTTAGAGTCATTTGAGTATCATTTTCATAAACTAATGAATTTGTCTCTTTGATGCTTATAGATGGATAGAGGGCGAAAAGAGGAGTTTGTAGGACTTTGAATCGACTCAAACAGATGCCTGGATGAGAAGATATCGAAGAAATACGAAAAGTATTAGTTCGAGGGAGCAAAAATATTATTGGAGTACACAAGCAAGAAGAACTCGTGCACCTAGTGCACGAGTGGTTGAGTAGTGCGCTCGAGCAGATGTAACTCGTGCACCTAGTGCACGAGTGCTTGTGCAGTGCGCTTGAGCATGGTTCACTCGTGCACCTAGTGCACGAGCTCGAGGACTCGAGCACTTTTTGCTCTCTGGAAGATTGGAGCGCACGATGGGATAGTGCTTGTGCACCTAGTGCACGAGCAGTGCTCGAGCATGTGTGGCTTCGGCCCATGAGTTCCCGATTCGACCCGTTGCCTATTTATACCCCTTCCGAACACGTTTTTACACACCACGACATACCACTTGATACCATATCGCTTTTAGAGTTAGTTTTTGGAGAGAGGAAGAGAAGAAGAGACGAGCAAACTTTAGTTTTACGTAGTCGAGGTTTTATTTACGAATTCATAGTTCGGTTTTGATTTTAGTTTCTTTACGTTAGTTATTTGTTCTTGAATACTTGAGACTTCGATTTATTAATTTAATTTGAGTTCTTAGCATTTATTTCGTTAAACCCCAGTTAATGTTTGATAATTTATTCGTTAAAATCATTATGTTTATGTTCGTTACTTCTTCGATTGTTTTTGTTTCCGTAAAAACCATGTCTAGCTAAAACCCTTGCATGCTTGGGGTAGGATGAACTTGTAGAAGTAGGATGTGGGTATATAATTAGGGTAATTCGTGACGTTTAGTTTTAATTCTCTTAATTAATGAATTCTTAAAATCAATCTTAACTTTACTTTTGAATTTAGTTCGAAAAATGTTCGAGAGAGGACGACCTTATCACTCTTTAACAACTAGTAGACTTAATGAGATGGTTTAGAAGGGGTTAATTAATCTACCGATTTATCTAAGGAGGAGGACCGCATCACCTTAGTTTAAATTAGGGTCTTGTTAATTAAGCACTATCTATTAACTTGTTAGTGGATTAGTGAAGTCGATTGCTAGGATAAAGTATTAGGGTTTTAATTCTTGAGCTTTCATATTACAATCTTTTACTTAGGTTATTTCTTGTGCGTCACGGTTATCTTGATTATGTACCTGCTCCGTTAGTATACGTAGGAATTCCTATCCTGAGCATCATCATCTCATATTTGAAAACACACTTTTACATTCGTAACTTAATTTTTCTTTTTGCATTCATAGAGTAATTTAGTTAGATTATATTTTATTTTCTTTTAAAAAATCCAAAAACATACACTCATATTAATTACGACGCGTAGATCTTCAGGGATCTGTTCGCATACACTCCTTCCCTTGGGTTCGATAATACTTGGTCGCTATACTTGCTCATACTACAGTGAACCCGTCCGCTTGCGGGGAAACTACTAGTAGAAAGTTAGTATTTTCGGCTTCAAGTCAATGGCGCTGTTGCCGGGGATCGAATTGTATGTCTTTTGAATAGGACTTGTAGATAGCTTAGTAGTTAGTAGTGAGTGCTTTACTTTTCTGTTTTATTCGTACGTGTTCGGTAGTTGTATTTTTATTCTTTTGTTAGTATTTTAGGTTTATGAAAATACGCTCGCAAGGTGATACGAGCGAAGAGAGATTACAGTTGGATCCTGAGACAATAGCAAGAAGAAACTGAGCCTTTCTAAGAAGGATGAATGCTGCCGGAGGAGAGAACGAGAACATGGACATCAGTAATGAGTTGGATGATGCTGCAAATGAGTTTAATCAGACAGTGGAACGGGTTGATGGCACCGGAGGGAATGGAAGTCAATATCAAGTCCCGTTAGGGGAGAGCCAGAGCCAATACCCGAGTACACAGAACGTAAATAATCCAGCTCATAACCTTGTCCAACACCCTCAGAATAACCCTGCATTTCCACAGAACAACTTTCCACAAAACAACTTACCTTATCCTTACCCATACCCACCATATCCATATCCATATCCACCATACCCGTACCCTCCACCCCCTGTTTACAACCCACCACCAGTCTATCACCCACCACCAGCCCAACAAGTACCCGTACCACCTGCTAATCCTCAGCACGTTCCTCATAACACAGATCAGAACATGGCTATTCGAGGAAGGTTCGCGGCACAATCGCCACGGTACTATGATGGAGTGGCATTGCCCCCTGTAGAGGCAAACAACTTCTCAATTTCCCCTGGAATTCTAAAGCTGCTTACCGAGAATACATTCAAGGGGGAGGTTGGGAAGGAGAATCCTCATACTCATTTGAGGAGTTTTCTGATGATCGCATCCACGTTCAATTATAACGGCATGTCTGAAGATGCCAAGAGGATCAGGTTGTTCCCATTCTCTTTGACGGGAATAGCAAAGGAGTGGTATGATAACATGCTCCCACGGGGAGGTATAACCACATGGGCCGAGTTCGAGCGTCTATTCCTCGAGCGATTCTACCCTCCATCTAGAACCATTAAAACAAGGATAGAGATCTCTTCCTTCCGCCAGAAGTAAGGAGAAGACTTACGTCAAGCGTGGGAGAGATACTTTAACATGTTAATTGAGTGCCCGCAGCACGGGTACAATGAGGGGGATATCATGGCGTTCTTCTATAGTGGAGCCAGCAAGGCTGGTCAAGCCCATCTTGACGCGTGTGCTAGTGGAGCATTTCTGAACCAAGGTATAGCGAGGTGTAGAGAAATCATTGACAATATTGTCACGAATGCCGGGGCATGGAACGAGGACCCAAAATTTCAGAGGGCTTGTAAATTGGAGGAGAATGAGGGAACGAGGAAGCTGTTGATGGCGATGATGGAGAAAATAAGTAACCTCGAGATGGGGCAGAATCTGGTTGGAGGGAATGTAGCAGTGAGTGAGAAGGTGGACCCACCCACAAGTCAGCAAGAAGAGGCCAACTATATGGGAAGGCCTAACTATCCACAAGGCGGGTATCCACAAGGTGGAAATCAATTTGGAAGGCCTTCTTATGGCCAGCCATTTGTACCTCCAGGTCCACAGCCTCCTCAAAATCAATGGAGGAACACACAAGGGTATCAAGGAGGCCAGCAGCCTCCTCAGAACACATGGAGGAAGAATGAGAATTTTTCATATGTTAATCCAAAGGCCGGTATTACAGTTCCTCCAGGTGTTGATCCAGATTCGAAACCCCCGGGTGGAGAAGGGGATGCCTCAACTGAGGAGATGTTGAGAGCTATCCTTCAGAAGGTGGAGAAAGGAAGCAATAGATTATCCTCATTGGAGTACGATGTGAAAGAGTTGCATAAGAAAGGTGATCAGCGTGATCAAGAACTCCAGAAGAGAGATGTAGAGCTGAATCGAATTCAGCAAGAGAACAATAGGCGGTTCACTTCTATGGAGTACCAGATTAGCCAGATCGCAAAATCATTGGGTAGAGAGCAGGGTAAATATCCTTCAATACCGGAGGGGAACCCGAAAGAGCATTGCAAGGCGATCCAGCTTAGAAGTGGGACCAACTACGATGGTCCTCAGATGCCTGCTGATTCAGAGACGCCCCAAGGAGAGATTGAGATGGAGGGACAAGAACATAAGAAAGATGGAGGTGAGACAGTTGAGAAAGAAATTGAGATAGATAGCAAAAAGCCTGAAGAGGAAGACATTGAGAAGATTGAGAGAGTTCCAAAGTGGAATAAGGCAAAGGAAGCAAGGGAGAAAGTGAAAGAGACCGAGCGTGATGAATGGGGGGTACCCAAATCTGTGATACCCGTCCCGTATCCACAGCGCTTCATGAAGAAAAAGCTTGATGAGAAATTCGCTAAATTCCTTGATGATTTTAAGAAATTGCATATTAACATTCCTTTTTATGATGCTTTGGAACAGATGCCGAATTATGCTAAATTCCTGAAGGACTTAATTGCAAAGATGAGCACGTTCCTTTGATCTTGGAAAGACCGTTTTTGGCAACGGCGGGGATGGTGCTAGATGTGGCAAATGGGAAGATCATGTTGAAAGTTGATGATCAAGAGATAAAGATTTCTCTATATGAGGCCATGAAGTACCCGAAGGAGGATGAAAATTGTTATTGCATGGATGCAATTGATCCTCGTGTTGAAGACACACCTCCTATCCCTAATCTTTCTTTTAGGCATGATTTTAATAGTCCTTCACTTGATGATTTAACCCATGAGCATTACGATTTTGATTATTTTGATAGGGATAAAGGGAAGAAGTTGAAGGATGAAGAAGTGAAAAATGTGGACGAGGTCCAGTTGGAGAGTAAAGGGGGAGTTAAGAAGAAAAAGTCAAAATTCAAGAAATTGTTTAGTAAGACTCCTCCATATAAAGGTGAGAAGAAGTTGAGACCCCCACCACTTGAGGTGGAGAAGGAAGCAAAGGAACTCATGATGAAGGGACATCAAGGAAAGGAATTCAACCACCACTCTTATGAGAGTAAGGGAGGTAAATTTGAGTATCAAGTCCCATAAGCTCCTTTGAGCTCGGTCCGGCATGAGGACCTTAAAAATAGCGCTGAATGGGAGGCAACCCATTTTTATTTATTTTTCAGTGTTTTTATGTTATTAGGGTGTTGTTGAATTGTAAGTTTTAACCTCGTACTTGAGAGTTTATTTTGTAGGCTTGTCTCGAAGGAGTAAATGTATCATGGAGTTATTCAGATTGAAGGAACCAACTGGAGACCAAGGAGTGTGACACGTTGTTGAGAAACTTGAACTATTTGGATGAGGTAACCCACAACCCCAAATTTAGACCTCTTCACAAGGTCGAAGTTTGGGAGGGTGGAGTTTTTATTTGTTTTATGGTAACATTGCACAGGTGCACACCCTCTCTTGAGTTGAGTTTGGTTATTTGGTACCTTGAGATGCTCCTTGGGCTGATAATGCTTTGATGTGCCACTACATATTTCATGCCTATCAATCATCTTATGCTTGTTGATTGCTATTCTTGAGTATGATTTTGATGAGTAGAGTTAAGTTGTGAAGGTGAATTAGGAATTCTACTGTGTGAGTGTATGAGTTAGAGTTGATTTGAGAGTGAACTCGTATGCTTGCAAATTTTCCTTTTGAGTACTTGTGTGATGAAAGTGAGATTTCACTAGGACTAGCATGGATGTGAAAGCCGTGAGTTTTGAGCCTTTTGAGATTAAGATACATTAATTGATCTCTTTGTTTGTGAGTGAGTCGTCACCTTAGAGGATGCTAGAACTTGTGTGTGCTCTCGCTTCTTGATTGTGTCTAGTTTGACATGCCGAATGTGATCTTAGGCCATCTTCGATTTGTTGAGTCACTTAGCCTAAATTTTCCTTACCATTGACATTTGTCCCTTGTTAGCCCCTTTGAGCCTTAAGCCTATTTCATTTTCTAGCACATTTAAACAATATTCCAAGTTCCTAAGCCTTTTTGTCCCAATTTGAGTGGAGAATAGGAAAAGTGTGAATGTGAAGGGATTGATTTGAGTTGAAAAAGGAGAATTGTGATTGCTTGAGTGATTATGAGAAGAAGGTGTGATGAGGAATATGAGTTGTGGGAAAGAAAAGGAAAAATTGAGAATAAGCAAAAAGAAAAAAAAAAGAGCTCATGTGTATGTGCGAAAAAAGAGAAAAGAAAAAAAAAAGTGAAGTGATTGAAAAGTGAAAAGAGTTGAGAAAAAAATTTGAAGTGTTGAAAGTAGAGGAATTGAAAATTGTATTGAATGAAGATGTTTGAAGTATTTTGTTCCTCGTCTTGAAGTACCAAAGTTTGATTTTCTGTTCTCCATTCACTTGAGTCACTTATCCCATATAGTTATCCCACTTGTCCAAAGAGCCTACATTACAACCTTGATAAAGTCCCTTTTGATTCGGCATTGATTTCTAGAGTATGGTCGGAGTTGAGAGTGCTTACAAGCCTATGGCTGCCGATATGCGTGATTGATTGTTTGAGTGAATCCCTCATCATTGATATACACTTGTGAGGGAGTGAAACACATCGTTGAGTGCACATCCATGTTTGATCTTGATAATTTTTGTTATTGCATGAGTATGATAAAGGGGGTGAGTTCGTGTACGTGTGAACGATCTTTGAAACTTGAGCTCGATTACTTGCATGATTTGATTCTTGATTCATTCCTAACAATTTCACTTGACTTATTATTTCGTTGCTTGAGGACAAGCAACATGGTAAGTTTGGGGGGTTGATTAGGCGTGAAATTATCGAAATTTATAGATCGAAATGCCCGTTTTTTGATTGATTAATATGAGTAGTTAGAGTCATTTGAGTATCATTTTCATAAACTAATGAATTTGTCTCTTTGATGCTTATAGATGGATAGAGGGCGAAAAGAGGAGTTCGTAGGACTTTGAATCGACTCAAACGGATGCCCGGATGAGAAGATATCGAAGAAATACGAAAAGTATTAGTTCGAGAGAGCAAAAGTATCATTGGAGTACTCAAGCGAGAAGAACTCGTACACCTAGTGCACGAGTGGTCGAGTAGTGCGCTCGAGCAGGTGTAACTCGTGCACCTAGTGCACGAGTGCTCGTGCAGTGCGCTCGAGCATGGTTCACTCGTGCACCAAGTGCACGAGCTCAAGGACTCGAGCACTTTTGCTCTCTGAAAGATTGGAGCGCACGATGGGATAGTGCTCGTGCACCTAGTGCACGAGCAGTGCTCGAGCATGCATGGTTTCGGCCCATGAGTTCCCGATTCGACCCGTTGCCTATTTATACCCCTTCCGAACATGTTTTTACACACCACGACATACCACTTGATACCATATCGCTTTTAGAGTTAGTTTTTGGAGAGAGGAAGAGAAGAAGAAACGAGCAAGCTTTAGTTTTACGTAGTCAAGGTTTAATTTATGAATTCATAGTTCAGTTTTGATTTTTAGTTTCTTTACGTTAGTTATTTGTTCTTGAATACTTGAGACTTCGATTTATTAATTTAATTTGAGTTCTTAGCATTTATTTCGCTAAACCCTAGTTAATGTTTGATAATTTATTCGTTAAAATCATTATGTTCATGTTCGTTACTTCTTCGATTATTTTTGTTTCCGTAAAAATCATGTCTAGCTAAAACCTTGCATGCTTGGGGTGGGATGAACTCGTAGAAGTAGGATGTGGGTATATAATTAGGGTAATTCATGACGTTTAGTTTTAATTCTCTTAATTAATGAATTCTTAAAATCAATCTTAACTTTACCTTTGAATTTAGTTCGAAAAGTGTTCGAGAGAGGACGACCTTATCACTCTTTAAAAACTAGTAGACTTAATGAGAGGGTTTAGAAAGGGTTAATTAATCTACCGGTTTATCTAAGGAGGATGACCGCATCATCTTAGTTTAAATTAGGGTCTTGTTAATTAAGCATTATATATTAACTTGTTAGTGGATTAGTGAAGTCGATTGCTGGGATAAGGTATTAGGGTTTTAATTCTTGAGCTTTCATCTTACAATCTTTTACTTAGGTTATTTCTTGTGCGTCACGATTATCTTGATTATGTACCTGCTCCGTTAGTAGACGTATGAATTCCTATCCTGAGCATCATCATCTCATATTTGAAAACACACTTTTACATTCGTAACTTAATTTTCCTTTTTGCATTCATAGAGTAATTTAGTTAGATTATATTTTATTTTATTTTCTTTTAAAAAATCCAAAAACATACACTCATATTAATTACGACGCGTAGATCTTCAGGGATCTATTCGCATACACTCCTTCCCTTGGGTTCGATAATACTTGGTCGCTATACTTGCTCATACTACAGTAAACCCGTCCGCTTGCGGGGAAACTAGTAGAAAGTTAGTATTTTCACCTTCAAGTCAAAGCCATAGAGTACCAAGAACCTAAAAGCTACAAGGAAACCCTTGAGTGTGAAGATAGGGAGTAATGGGTTACAACCATGACAGAAGAGATGAAGTCTCTTAAGAAGAATCATACTTGGATTCTTGTTGATAAGCCAGCTAAGCAGAAGCTAATCAGTTGCAAATGGTTGTTTAAAAGGAAGCTTGAATCTGGTGTGAAGGATCAAGTGAGGTTTAAAGCCAGGTTAGTAGCCAGAGGATTTACTCAAAGAGAAAGAATTGATTACAATGAGGTATTTTCACCTGTGGTTAAGCATTGTTCAATCAGATTACTTCTGAGCAGAGTAGTCCAAGATGATCTGGAGCTACAACAACTTGATGTAAAGACAACTTTTCTGCATAGAGATCTTATTGAGAGTTTATACATGCACCAGCCAGAAGGGTTTGTTGAACCAGGAGGAGAAGGAAAGGTATGTCTACTCAAGAAATCATTGTATGGCCTCAAGCAAAGTCCAAGACAATGGCACAAGAAGTTCAATGAAGTTATGTTATCCATTGGGCTTGTAAGAAGCAAGTATGATACTTGTGTATTGTTGGAGTTATACGTGAAAGTATGCTTTTACTTTGTATAACTCGTGTATCAAACACTTGTTTATGAGAATAATTCTTTTACCGCATATGCTTTAGATATGATTGAATGTTGAATATTTATTGCAAACTGTTCATAATAGTACTAGTTACATTGTAGTTAATGTGGTGATACCCGATCACGGAAGATAACATTAACAGTTTCCTTGTAACTAAACGTACATTTTCACGACCTAGGTGGAATTGAACAATCCGCCGTGAAAGGTCGATGTGTAAGTCTCAGATTGGTCTGTCTTGACTAAGAGATTGCACTAGCATATTTAGTATGTGTTGAAGAGGACCTACAACGAGGATAAATTCTTCTGTTATGAAATGTGAAGAATTAGACCTCAGTGGTTGTTGATTTCTTAATCCCCGTCACTTAAATAGGACTGTGTGTGCTTAATGGTTACTGCTTTGATTCATGTTGGGTGAGAATCATCGTGACTTCGAACCTTGTGCTTTGGGCAGTAATATTAATCATACTACGGTTGCTAAGATTTAATACGGAGAAACGCGTGCGAGTACGGCTCGTATGATTAGTCCCCTTGGTGGGCTCATAAGTTTTATCGTACCAAATCTTGCAAGTGAAGAATTAGTTTCTTCGGTACGGATAATAATGTTGAGCTGTCTTTACTCCAAGGTGAATTATATTAATTAATTTAGAGCTATTCAGAAGCTTAATTAATTAATGGACTTGATAATCTTAAACGCGGGAAATAATAACCGGGAGCCCATATTATCGTAATATGGATTAAGATGGATAGTGCAATATTAATTTATTAGTGGTAATAATTAATATTAATGGATTGAATTATATTGGGGCTCAATATTGAAATTAAGAAGTCCATTAGGAGGTCCAATCTTAATTCTCCTTAAAGGCCCCTCAAGTAGCCCATTAAGTAGCCCAATAATGATAAGATGATTAAAATAAAAAGAAAATATAATGCTGATTTTTCTAGGTAATTTTCGAAAATAGCATATTTAGGAGAGAAAAGATTTTGTTGATTTTCTTGGAAAGATATTATGGAAGATAAGTATTCTTGGAATACAAGATTATCTCATATATTCAAGAAGATCCAAATCTTGGATTCTCTTCTTATAATTTTCGAAAATCACAAGTATTTTAAGGAGGGTGAGATTTTTGTGGAATATTTTATTATGGAGAAAATAATATATGGGATATATTCAAGCTTTCTTAGAGACTAAGAAAAGATTTTTTCCAAACCCATTCCACATGCAATTTTCGGCCACCCCACTTATAAATAGGGGATGGTTTTTTCATCCCCAAGTTACATAATTCCATGTGTTGGAAAAATCAAGAGCATATATATTTTTCTTTTTCCTTAGTTATTTAAATTACTTGAAAGCATCTCCCACCGGTGATCAAGTAAGACGAAAGAGAAATACTTGAGAAGGTTTTTGGGTTGATAAAGCGTGATTGTGATTGTCCTATTTATTCAAAGGCCAATTCTACAAGAGGTACGTAAGTCACATAAATTCTTGTTTATTCCGCCTAGATTTTGTGTGAATTAATTCAACATGCATGATGTTAAGTTTGTTGTTGGAATTATTATTTGAATTAATTATGATTAATTCATGCTAGTAATAATTGAATTTAAATTCGTATTTAAATTTCATCCCGAATAGATTCCGGGCACACCTATTTTTCCAACATGTATATCTGGAAAAACAAGGAAGTGATGTGATAGCCTATCTTCTGATTTATGTAGATGATATGCTTATTGCTAGTAAGAGTCTTTTGAAGATTCAGAGTATCAAAAGGAAGCTAAGTGCCAGATTTGATATGAAGGACTTGGGAAAATGCTAAAAGGATTCTTGGAATGTATATCCTTAGGGACAGAGCAGCTGGAAGACTATTCTTATCCCAGAAGAGTTACATTGAGAAGGTCCTGAAAAGGTTTAATATGCATGAGAGTAGGTCTGTGTCAACTCCCCTGGGACAACAATTTAAACTATCTAAGAAAATGGAACCAAAGTCTGAAGAAGAAAAGAAGGCTATGATGAAAGTACCTTATGCAAATGGGGTTGGAAGCTTGATGTATGCTCTTGTCTGCAGCAGACCAGACTTAGCTTATTCATTGAGTATGGTAAGCAGATACATGTCTAATCCTGGAAGATTACATTGGGAAGCTTTGAAATGGATATTCAGATATCTTAAAGGGTCATCTGATTTGAGTTTGATGTTTGAAAGGATGACTGACCAGAAGAGTCCACTGGAAGGATTTGTAGATTCTGATTTTGCTGTTAATCTGGATACCAGAAGGTCCTTAACAAGGTATATTTTTATTCTTTACAATACTGTTGTGAGCTGAAGATCTGTTCTGCAGAGTGGGGTTGCATTATCTACTACAGAAGCAGAGTTTGTTGCAGTCTCTGAAGCTGTTAAGGAGACTTTATGGTTGAAAGGCATTATCAAGAATTTTGGCATAAATCAGAGGGCTGTGGTCATTCATTGTGATAATCAGAGTGTTGTTCCTCTGGTTAAACATCAAGTGTTTCATGAGAGATCAAAGCACATTAATGTAAAGCTGCATTTTGTAAGGGAAATCATTGACAAGGGAGTGGTTCAGATCCAGAAGATATCTATAGAGGACAATGCTGCAGATATGTGTACAAAGTCTTTGCCAGGTACGAAATTCAAATTCTGTATTGAGTTGGTAAAGATGAGTGTATGGGATGTTCCTTAGCCCAAGCTGGAGTATGGAGGAGAGGAAGAGAGGATTGATACTTCTCATTTGAGGTGGAGAATTGTGAAGTGTCATATGTGAAATATCTTGTCTGCTGAGCTTGATTCAATAGGAAGCTATGTTGTAAATGTGTTAGCCGTAGGAGTTAGTAAATTTGGGGTATCAGAGGAGTTGGACCAGATGAGGGTGACCAGAGGAGTCTGACCAGAGTAGTCTGACAGATGAGGTCTACCAGGTGAGGTCTATCAGATGAGGTCTGGCAGAGGAGGTCTACCAGAGGAGTCTGATCAAAGGAGTCTGGTGTAAATGACCAGAGCCAGAGGAGGTTGAGTCATCTGATCTGATCCAAAGTTGGTTATACGCAATTTACACCAAATTGAAGCTAGCGCAATGGCGGTTCTAACTGAATCAACGGAAGCAGTTATTGAAGTCTTTAGCCAGCTTGATAATTACCTTACATCTGAGTTTGTTACAACTGAATCGATTTTAGGGTTCATCTCAATCTCTGTATCTATATAAAAGGGGGCTTTCTCAGCTAAGAGAAACCAAGAAAAACCTAGAGGGACTATCATTAAGAGTATTCATTGTTGAGTGAAACTACTGAGAGATTGAGCGATTTGTAACACTTCCATTCTTTCTTAGTGAAAAGCTATCTTCTCCGATCCCGTGGACGTAGGAGTATTCATCTCCGAACCACGTAATTCTGGTGTTCTTGTTGATTTCAATTTTGTTCTAATTGTTACCATAATTCCGATTCCCTGATTACAAGTTTTCTAGTGAATCCAAAATCGATTAACAGTATGGTATTCAAAGGTCACAGATTGAACAATTAATCACTCTCTAGAATTACCCACGCTTCTCTCCCTTCCAGTGCTGCACTTTATCAACTAACTCTCTTGTGTTGTGACCAGAAATGTTCAATGATGATGCCGCACTTTATCCCGAGTGAGAACATAATCGGATCGCCCGCAAGGGTAATTTCTGTTTGATTTGTGAGAGAGCTTACGGGTGAAGTTTTACAGTTCATTACACTAGCTTCGACTCCACTCCTCACCCTTTCTCCTTCACTCTCGCCCAAGGTTACAATTTACTTTGCTACTCTCCCACTTGTTTATTAGCAAGGGCAGACAGCCCAACCAGCTTTTGGAGTAATAATAATAACATATTTTAGCCTACTCAAGAATTGAAAGAAGAGACAAAAACCTTAACCACCAGCCACAACTTATGTTAAAATAATATCAATTTTTAATTTTTTTATTGTAGTTATATTAGACTTTCAGTCCACCCTATATTTTTTCCTTGGCTCCGTCATTGTTTATTAGTATTTGAAATGATAAAATGGCAATCCGTAATAATTATTTTATCATTAGGCAAAGTGATTAAGGGATGGGACGAAGGTATTAAAACAATGAAGAAGGGTGAAAAAGCTATTTTCACCATACCACCGTACTTGGCATTTGGTTCATCTGAATCAAAGCATGAGTTGGCCACAGTTCCTCCCAACTCAACTTTCAACACGGTTAGTTTAATGATCTGGATATATTTTGTATAAGTAATGATGACACTAAATAAAACAAATAATATTTCAGGGGGACATGAATAAGGATAAGGAGACTAGCACTACTGGACATCTCCATTTCCATTTCCATACTACTTAATTTGAATGGTGTGCCGTTATTAGATTAACTAGTATGTTATCCGTGTATACACACGGTGTGTAAGTACAAAATAAATATGATGTGTGTAACTACAAAATAAATATAATGCTTTTGTAGCATTATATATGTTATGTAATAATAAATTACTATATTTTATTTAGTGTTATTTATGGATTCTTCAACTACTGACCATCATAGATATTTTTCTAGATCAACTATTGAAATGGAATGTCTTTAATAATTTAAAATTAGGGAAATTGCCTCTCAGGTTCATGATTAGGCGTGAAATTGTCATGATTCGTCACTTGAAATACCCTAATTTTGGCCGATTTTGTGAGTATTTGGAGTCAATTGAGCATTATTTCTCTACATTGATGAATTTGTCTCTTTGATGCTCGTAGGTGAATCGAGGGCGAAGAACGGAGTTCGTAGGACTTTGAATCGACTCAAACGGATGCCCGGATGAGAAGATATCGAAGAAATACGATTGGTGTTAGTGTTGAAGAAGAAAAGTGCTACTTGGTGAAAATTTGGGAGCACTCGAGTAAACCACTCGAGCACTAGCGCTCGAGCGCCCAAAACATACAGAAGATTTCGAGCGCTCGAGCAGCTCGAGCGCCACCGCTCGAGCGCGTTGCTCGAGCGCCCTAAAATATTCAGAGAAGTTTCACCACACTTGTTTCATTCGAGTTCCATGCTCGAGCGCGACCGCTCGAGCAGGCCTGCTCGAGCGCCTTCCATTTTTCGCGTTTTCAAAGGCGTTTTTTGGCCCATGAGTTCACGATTCGGCCCGTGGCTTATATATACGCGTCCAAAGCTCGTTTTTTAGAGGACCACACATCACTTGATAGTTTTAGACTTTTAGAGTTCGTTTTTGGAGAGGAAGGAGAGAAGCAAGCTTTACAATTACGATTTTGAGGTTTTCATTACGAATTCGAATTACGATCTTACTTTTTAGTTTCTTTTGGTTATATTTTCGTTCTTGAGCACATTGAGACTTCTTTTCTTGAGTAAATTTCAGTTATTCTTTTATTTCGTTAAACCCTAGTTTATGTTTGATCTCTTCTTCGTCTTAATTATCATATTCATGTTTGTTACTTATTCAATTGCTATTATTTACGTACAACCTATGTCTAGCTAAAACCCTTGCATGCTTGGGGTAGGATGAACTCGTAGAAGTAGGTTGTGGGTATGTAATTAGGGTAACTTGTGACGTTAGGTTTTAATTCTCTTAATTAATGAATTCTTAAAATTAGTCTTGACTTTACTCTTGAATTTCGTTCGAAAGGTGTTAGAGAGAGGACGACCGTATCACTCTTTAACAACGAGTAGACTTAACTAGAGGGTTTAGAAAGGGTTAATTCATCTGTCAGTTTAGCGAAGGAGGACGACCGCATCACCTTAGTTAAATTAGGGTCTCATTAATTAAGCACAATCTATTAACTTGTTAGTGGATTAGTGAAGTCGAGTGTTAGGGTAAAGTATTAGGGTTTAGAATCTTGAGCTTTCACCTTGCATTCTTTTACTTAGGTTATTTCTTGCGCGTCACAGTTATTTTGATTATGTACCCGCTCCGTTAGTATACGTAGGGATTCCTATTTTTAGCATCACCATCTCTTACTTGAAAACAACCCGTAGTTAATTTGTCTTCTTTAATTCTTTAGTTTAATTAGTTTAATTTAGTTTTAATTAATCCTTCCAAAAACCCAAAAACATTGCACTCATATTAGCTACGACGCGTAGATCTTCAGGGATCTATTTGCATACACTCCATCCCTTGGGTTCGATACTACTTGGTCCCTATACTCGCCCATACTACAGTGAACCCGTACTCTTGAGGGGAAGCTACTAGTAGAAAGCTAGTATTTTCGATTCAAGTCAATGGCGCCGTTGCCGGCGATGGCGTTGTATGCTTTTTGAATAGGACTTGTCGATAACTTAGTAGTTAGTAGTGAGTATTTTTTTTTTATTTCGTACATATTCGGCAGTTGCGTTTTGATTCTTCTGTTAGTGTTTCAGGTTTATGAAAACACGCTCACAAGGGAATACGAGCGAAGAGAGGTTACCGTTAGATCCTGAGACAATAGAAAGAAGAAATCGAGCCTTCTTAAGAAGGATGAACACTGCCGGAGGGAAAGAACCGATGGACATCACTAATGAGTTGGATGATGTCGAGAATGAGTTCAATCAGGCATTGAACCGGGTTGACGGCACTGATGGCAACACCAGTAAGAATCAAGATCCGTTAGGAGAAAGCCAGAGCCAAAACCCGGGTACTCAGAACCAAAATAGCCCAGCTCATAACATTGTCCATAATCCGCATAACTACCCTGCTTACCCACATCCTAACTTACCGCAAAACAACTTGCCTTACCCACCTTACCCATACCCACCATATCCGTATCCACCTTACCCGTATCATCCACCACCTGTTTACAATCAACCACCTGTTTACCAACCACCACCCCAACAAGTACCCGTACCAGCTTCTAATCCTCAACACGTTCCTCAGAACGTAGATCAAAATATGGCTATTCGAGGAATGTTTGCGGCGCAGCCACAACGGTATTATGATGGAGTGGCATTGCCTCCAGTTGAGGCGAATAACTTCTCGATTTCCCCAGGAATTCTTAAGCTGCTTACCGAGAATCAGTTCAAGGGGGTGATCGGGAAGGAGAATCCTCATACACATCTGAGGAGTTTTCTAATGATAGCCTCCACTTTCAATTATAATGGCATGTCTGAAGATGCCAAGAGGCTTAGGCTGTTCCCATTCTCATTGACGGGAATAGCTAAAGAGTGGTACGATAATACGCTTCCACGGGGAGGTATTACCACTTGGGCCGAGCTCGAGCGTCTATTCCTCGAGCGATTCTACCCTCCATCCAGAACTATTAAAGAGAGAATTGAGATCTCTTCCTTCCGCCAGAAGCAAGGAGAGGACCTACGTCAAGCGTGGGAGAGATACTCAAACATGCTGATAGAGTGCCCGCAGCACGGGTATAATGAGGGAGATATCATGGCATTCTTCTACAGTGGTGCCAACAAGGCTGGGCAAGACCATCTAGACGTCTGTGCTAGTGGATCATTTCTGAATCAAGGAATAGTGAGGTGTAGAGAGATCGTAGACAACATAGTCACGAATGTCGGGGCATGGAGTATGGATGCAGACTTCCAGAGAGTACATCAGGTTGAAGAGGGTGAAGGAACGAGAAGGCTGTTGATGGCCATGATGGAAAAAATTAACAACCTCGAGTTGGGGAAGAATTTGGTTGGAGAGCATGCAGCAGAGAATGAGAGAGTAGACCAGCCAAGTGGACAACAAGAGGTAGTCAATTACATGGGAGGTCCGTATTACAATCAGAATGGCTACCAAGGTGGTAATCAGTATGGAAGGCCTTCTTATGGCCAACCATTTGTACCTCCAGGTCCTCAGCCACCTCAAAATCAATGGAGGAACACACAAGGGTATCAAGGAGGCCAGCAGCCTCCTCAAAACCAATGGAGAAAGAACGAGAATTTCTCATATGCTAACCCGAAGGCGGGTGTTACAGTTCCTCCGGGTGTTGACCCAGGTTCAAAGCCTCCGGGTGGAGAAGGCGGTTCCTCAACTGAGGAGATGTTGAGAGCGATTCTACAGAAGGTGGAGGAAGGAAGTAAGAGGTTGTCATCCTTGGAGTACGATGTGAAAGAGTTGCATAAAAAGGGTGATCAACGTGATCAAGAGCTCCAGAAGATGAACGTTGAGTGGACTAGAACTCAACAAGAGAACAATAGAAGGTTCACTTCCATAGAATTCCAGATGAGCCAGATTGCAAAATCATTGAATAGGGAGCCGGGTAAGTATCCTTCCATGCCGGAGGGGAACCCGAAAGAATATTGCAAGGCGATCCAGCTTAGAAGTGGAACCAACTATGAAGGGCCTCAGATGCCTGCTGATTCTGAGACGCCCCAAGATAGAGATGAGATTGAAGAGATGGGAGTTGAGAAGAAGGTTGAGGGTGAAAGCACTCAAGCGAGCAAAGAGCTTGAAGAGGAAGGCATTGAGAAGGGTGAGATAGTTCCTAAGTGGAAGAAGGCAAATGAAGCAAGGGAGAAAGTGAAAGAGACCGAGCGAGACGAATGGGGGGTACCCAAATCTGTGATACCCGTCCCATATCCAAAACGCTTCATGAAAAAGAAGCTTGATGAGAAATTCGCTAAATTCCTTGATGTGTTTAAACAATTGCATATTAATATCCCTTTTTATGATGCTTTGGAACAGATGCCGAACTATGCAAAGTTTCTGAAGGACCTGATCGCGAAAAGAAGGCGAGTGGATGAGCCGAAGTTGGTGCAGTTGAACCACGAGGTAAGTGCATTAGTGCACAAAGCGCTTCCTCCGAAGTTGAAGGATACCGGGAGCTTCACCATTCTTTGTGATATTGGGAATGGGATCAAGAAGGGAGCGTTGTGCGACCTCGGGGCGAGCATTAATTTGATGCCTCTTTCATTGTTCAAGAAGTTAGAAGGTGGTGAACTTCAACCCACAATGATGACGCTCCAGCTTGCTGATAGGTCTATCACGAGACCTCAAGGTGTGGTTGAAGACGTCCTCGTGAAAGTTGGAGATCACATTTTTTCAGCCGACTTTGTGGTCCTAGAGATAGAGGAAGATGAGCACGTGCCCCTGATCTTGGGAAGACCGTTCTTAGCGACTGCGGGGATGGTGCTAGACGTGGCAAATGGGAAGATTACGTTGAAGGTCGATGATCAAGAAGTGAAGATCTCCCTATATGAAGCCATGAAGCACGCGAAGGAGGATGAGAGTTTGTATTGCATGGATGCAATTGATCCTCGTGTTGAAGACACACCTCCTATCCCTAATCCTTCTCATATTCATGAATTTTATAATCCTTCACTTGATAATTTAACCCATGAGCATTATGTTCTTGATTATGTTGATAGGGATAAAAAGAAGAAGTTGAAGGAGGAAGAAGTGAAAAAGGTGGACGTGGTCCAGTTGGAAGGGAAATGAGGAGTTAAGAAGAAAAAGTCCAAATTCAAGAAACTGTTTGGTAAGACCCCTCCAGATAAAGGTAAGAAGGAGTTGAGACCCATAACACTTGGGGATGAGAAGGAAGCAAATGAGCTCATGATGGAGGGGCATCAAGGAAAGACATGCAAGCACCACTCTTATGAGAGTAAGGGAGGTATTTTTGAGTATGATGTCCCATAAGCTCCTTTGAGCTCGGTCCGGCATGAGGACCTTAAAAATAGCGCTGAATGGGAGACAACCCATTTTTACTTGCTTTTGAGTGTTTTTAGTTATTTGAATTTTATGATATTAGGGTATTTTTTGAATCGTAAAGTTTAACCTCGTACTTGAGAGTTAATTTTGTAGGCTTGTCTCGAGAGAGTAGAGGAATCATGGAGCTATCCAAAAGAGAGGAACTCAAGCAAGGGAGTGTGCAACATTGTTGAGAGAAACCGAATTGTTTGGTTGAGGTAACCCACAACCCCAAACTTAGACCTCTTCGCAAGGTCGAAGTTTGGGGGGGGGTGGAGTTGTTTTTATGTTTCTTGTTACATTGCACCGGAGCACCCCTTTCTTATCGTTGAGTGTGTTTGGTCATTTGGTGTCTTGAGATGCTCCTTGGGGTGATTTTGATCTGATTCGCTATTGCATATTTCATGCCTATTAATCATCTTATGCTTACTTATTGCTATCTTTGAGTATGTTTGATGAGTAGAGTAGATTTGGGGATTTGAGTTAGGGACTCTTTTGTGTGAGTGTTTGAGTTAGAGTGGATTTGAGAGAGAACTAGTATACTTATAAGTTTTCTTTTTGAGTGCTTGTGTGATAAGAGTGAGAATTCACTAGGACTAGCATGGATGTGAAAGCCGAGAGATTTGAGCCTTATGAGATTTTGATATACGAATTAATCTCTTCGTTTGTGAGTGAATCGTCACCTTAGAGGATGCTAGAACTTGTGTGTGCTCTTGCTTCTTGATTATGTCTAGTTTGATATGCTGAATAGGATCTTAGGCCATTTTTTATTTTATTGAGTCACTTAGCCAAAATTTTCCTTACCAATGACATTGAATCCTTTGTTAGCCCCTTTGAGCCTAAAGCCTATTTTATTTGCTAGCACATATGAACACTATTCCAATTCCTAAGCCTTTTTGTCCCAATTTGAGTGGAGAATAGGAAAGTGTGAATGTGAAAGGATCGAATTGAGTTGAAAAAGGAAAAGGTTGTTTGTTGAGTGAATATGAGAAGAAGGTGTGATGAAATTATGAGATGTGGGAAAAAGAAAAAAAATTGAGAATGAGCAAAAGAAAAAATGAGCTCATGTGTTTGTGCGAAAAAGAAAAAAGTGAAGTGATTGAAAAAAAAAAGTGAAAGAGTGAGAAAGAAAAAAAATTGAAGTGTTGAGAGAATTGGAATTGAAAGTTTGTTGATTGAATATGTTTGAAGTAGTCTGTTCCTTATCTCGAAGTACCGAAGTTTGATTTTCTATTCTCCATTCACTTTAGTCACTTTACCATATTGTTATCCCACCTGTCCAAAGAGCCTACATTACAACCTTGAGAAAGTCATTTTTGATTCAGCATTGATTTCTAGAGTATGGTCGGAGTTAAGAGCGCTTACAAGCCTATGGCTGCCAATTTGAGTGACTGATTGTTTGAGTGAGTCCCTTGATCATTGATATATACTTGTGAGGGAGCGAAACACATCGTTGAGTGCACATCCATGCTTGATCTTGGTATTTCTTGTTATTGTTGCATGAGTACGATGAAGGAAAGTGAGTAAGTATACGTGTGATTGATCTTTGAAGCTCGAGTTCATTTGCTTGCATGATTGACTCTTTGACTCATTCCTAACAATTTCACTTGACTTGTTATTTCGTTGCTTGAGGACAAGCAACACGGTAAGTTTGGGGGGGTTGATTAGGCGTGAAATTGTCATGATTCGTCACTTGAAATACCCTAATTTTGGCCGATTTTGTCGAGTATTTTGAGTCAATTGAGCATTATTTCTCTACATTGATGAATTTGTCTCTTTGATGCTCGTAGGTGAATCGAGGGCGAAGAACGGAGTTCGTAGGACTTTGAATCGACTCAAACGGATGCCCGGATGAGAAGATATCGAAGAAATACGATTGGTGTTAGTGTTGAAGAAGAAAAGTGCTACTTGGTGAAAATTTGGGAGCACTCGAGTAAACCACTCGAGCACTAGCGCTCGAGCACGTTGCTCGAGCGCCCAAAATATACAGAAGATTTTGAGCGCTCGAGCGCCACCGCTCGAGCGCATTGCTCGAACGCCCTAAAATATGCAGAGAAGTTTCACCACTCGAGCAGCTCGAGCGCGAGCGCTCGAGCACTTGTTTCATTCGAGCTCCATGCTCGAGCGCGACCGCTCGAGCAGGCCTGCTCGAGCGCTCTCCATTTTTCGCGTTTTCAAAGGCGTTTTTCGGCCCATGAGTTCACGATTCGGCCCGTGGCTTATATATACGCGTCCAAAGCTCGTTTTTTAGAGGACCACACATCACTTGATAGTTTTAGACTTTTAGAGTTCGTTTTTGGAGAGGAAGGAGAGAAGCAAGCTTTACAATTACGTTTTTGAGGTTTTCATTACGAATTCGAATTACGATCTTACTTTTTAGTTTCTTTTGGTTATATTTTCGTTCTTGAGCACATTGAGACTTCTTTTCTTGAGTTAATTTCAGTTATTCTTTTATTTCGTTAAACCCTAGTTTATGTTTGATCTCTTCTTCGTCTTAATTATCATATTCATGTTTGTTACTTATTCAATTGCTATTATTTACGTACAACCTATGTCTAGCTAAAACCCTTGCATGCTTGGGGTAGGATGAACTCGTAGAAGTAGGTTGTGGGTATGTAATTAGGGTAACTTGTGATGTTAGGTTTTAATTCTCTTAATTAATGAATTCTTAAAATTAGTCTTAACTTTACTCTTGAATTTCGTTCGAAAGGTGTTAGAGAGAGGACGACCGTATCACTCTTTAACAACAAGTAGACTTAACTAGAGGATTTAGAAAGGGTTAATTCATCTGCCAGTTTAGCGAAGGAGGACGACCGCATCACCTTAGTTAAATTAGGGTCTCATTAATTAAGCACAATCTATTAACTTGTTAGTGGATTAGTGAAGTCGAGTGTTAGGGTAAAGTATTAGGGTTTAGAATCTTGAGCTTTCACCTTGCATTCTTTTACTTAGGTTATTTCTTGCGCGTCACAGTTATTTTGATTATGTACCCGCTCTGTTAGTATACGTAGGGATTCCTATTCTGAGCATCACCATCTCTTACTTGAAAACAACCCGTAGTTAATTTGTCTTCTTTAACTCTTTAGTTTAATTAGTTTAATTTAGTTTTAATTAATCCTTCCAAAAACCCAAAAACATTGCACTCATATTAGCTACGACGCGTAGATCTTCAGGGATCTATTTGCATACACTCCATCCCTTGGGTTCGATACTACTTGGTCTCTATACTCGCCCATACTACAGTGAACCCGTACTCTTGCGGGGAAGCTACTAGTAGAAAGCTAGTATTTTCGATTCAAGTCAGTTCACAACTTTTTCATTTTATGTGGAACAATTATCAACTTTTAAATAAGTTATTTTGAGGTACAAAAGTTCAATTTTTCTGTTGTACTTATGTTGTGTTAGAGTTAAATTTGTGTATATTATTATTACACTTTGTACCCAATGATAATTAAAAATTTGAACTTCTCACTCCCAATAATATTTGGCTCAATTTTGTTAAAATTATTTACAATTTAACATTTAACTACCAAACATTAATTAATAAAAATGCACATCACTAAATTATTTATAAACTGATTAAAACAATAAAATGACAACTATTAGATTAAAAAAAATCACTAATTCGAATAAAGCAATGTACATAACAAAAAAAAACAACATAATGTAATTCCAAAACGCTAGACATTTATAAACGCTTCTTAAAATATACTCCCTCCGTCCACGAGTAAGTTTCCCACTTCTTTTTGTTGAATGGTTTAAGAAAGTGTGTTTGTTTATTAATATATGGTGGGCCACATGTTAACTTTTGGGATAAAGTAATGAATAGTGTTGAAAAGTAAATTGAATTTGTGACATTTTTGGTAATATTGTGTGAGTTTGAAGGTTAAAGTTGTTGGTCCCGGTACAAGACTGAGGAATACGTGTATGGGGGGGGGGGGGGGGGGGAATACACGTAAACCAATTTTTCAACCTTAAAACTGACTGAGTCCCCTTTGCTCAGAGTGGTAAAGAACTAGGAGCTGATAACACACCTACTGACTACACTTGGTGCGGGTCAGTTGGCTAACTATCAGTTCAAGTTCAGTGCGGAAATGTTTGAGCCCTGAAAGTTTAAAGTCTTGTTTAGTTTGCTTTCTGAAAAACTTGTTTTACTCAAACCTGAAAAGTGTTTAGTAGGGCAGTGCTCTTTTGAAGATCAGCCTGATTGATTCAGGCCTGATAAACTTGAATGCAATGAATGAACAAATAATATAGCAAGTATGCACAATATCAAAGCAGTAAGAACACAGGGAGTTTAACGTGGTTCAGAGTCTCAAGCTCCTACGTCCACGGCCTGACTTAACAGGAAATCCACTCAAGGGATTCTTGTTTTTAACGTGCCAAGGTGCACCAAGACCAGCTAACCTCACTGATCTATACAACTCCACTTACTAACACTCTAACTGACTTACTCCCAACAAGCCTAACTTAGGGTTTTGGTTTCAGTTTGGATTCCAACTAGGTTGAGATTATCCTTACAAGGCAAAGCTATGCTAAGGATTGGATAATCTCTCTAAGCTTAAGATAATTCTAATTAGCTCTTGGAATACAGAATAACTCTCAAATGCTGAGAAACACTTGGGAAATTTAGAAGGTTTCGAGTGCTTCTCTTAAGGGTTGAATGCTTTGAATGCTTGAGAGTTTGAGTAATTTCTGGCTTGGAAATTTCCCGTAACCTTGAATGGGTTCAAGGTCTTCTGTATTTATAGGTGATTTGAAAAACTATCCGTTGGAGAGATAGCCTTCGAGTCATCTATGTAGAGTGGCTTCAAACGGACATATCTTCATGCAGCAGCCGTCCTTGTATGGATTTGGTATTTGCATTAAATGCACATTGAATGCTTGCCCGTTGAATATGCAGTCTGAATTCAGTCTTCATGTCAGGTTCCGTACGTGCGTGTCTTTCTCGGATTGGTCCACGTCATCAGGTTGGTGAGAATGTCAGAACTTATTCCTGAGCTTCAGGCTTGTCTTATTAAGTTCATTTTGTCTTGAGCCCACCAGTCTTGTTCTGACGCTGAAATTCCTTCTGCATTGCTTGGCTCTACTCCAAGTCTTCCCATTAACTCAGTGACATCCCGTTCTCTTCAGGACTGAGTTAGTAATGACCTCAGGGTCATACTCTTCATCACTGACACTTACTCAGCCAGCTTAGAAGACTGCCATAAGTTCAGGATGGTGCTCTTTATCTTCAGGCTCTGAGTCTTGATTGTCTCCAGTGAGTTCTCCTCTCACTGAGTACCTGTGAAGTGTAAAATGACTAAGTACAAATCCTAACCAAGACTAGCCTGACAAAGACAGATTAAGGCAATCATCTTTTCAGGGGCTTTGGGATCTTAATCAAAACTGACAATGTCCCAACAATTTCCCCCTTTTTGATGATGCCATAACACTGAAAAGATCCTCAAAACACTTAGAGGAAACAAGATAAACCTATCTATAAGATAAGACAGTGTTAGAGCAATTCTTGATAAAGTACAGAATTTTAAACAGCCAAAAAGACAATGAGTTTTTGTCTGTGGGCAAAAGTAACAGATTTCATTGATTGATGTGGAAATGATTACAATGAATCTAATCTATTACAAAGAAGCCTGTGAACACCTAGACTAATCTCATTTCAGGCTTGAGTCCATATCCTGCATAAACTCTTGCCTTCAGTTCGTCAAGTCTTCCAGGTTGATTCACGTACCCTTCAGCTTTGGCTATCTTCAAAACTTCCATCATAATGACCTTTGTATCATGCTTTTGAGTTCCAGGAACCAAGGGAGGAGCTCGAATGGTGAACTCAGGAGCCTTCACTTGAACTTGAGCTGCCTCAGCCTCCTCCAAGATCTTCTGGAATAGCTCAGGATGATTATCCATCATGTAGTCAGTGAAGTGGGCGTTGATATCGTCAGTGTCGCCCCATTTCTTCACAACAAACCACAATCTAACAAATTCATCCCTTGCATCAGTCCAAAACTCCTTCAATGTCTCTGAGACGAACTCATCAACAAAAGCTTCCCTTGCTCCTGATTCTGGCCTTCTGACTTGAAGAATTGTTGATTTCCTAACTGTTGGCTTCTTCCTGTACTTCCTGGGCTCAGGCTTCGCCTTCTTCCTCCTTAGCAAGCTGATCACTGCATCATCCATTTCTCGTTGTTGAAGCTCAGTGATATCAGTCAGCTTCTCAACCTTCTTCTCCAAAATGCGCATCTTCTCCTTCTGAGCAATTTCCGCTCTGCGCATAGCCTCAGATTTTTCAGGTTGATCTCCCCATGCTTCAGCACATAACTCCGCAACCAACTCACCTGAATAAGTGATGGGATTCTTCCTTGAGCTCATGGGAGACGACCTCTGAACTGGCTCAGGTTGTTGCTTGGAAGGTTCATTAGCCTTTGCCTTTGTTGCCTCCTCTCTCAGCTTGGCAACAATTTCTTCTCCTTCCTTTTCCACCGCCGCTAACCTAGCTGACTTCCTCACCCTTAAAATGTTTCCATCAGGATTGGCTTCAGGGTTAGCTAGAACAGTTTCACCTTGATTGACTGCCTCTGATGCCTCAGGGCGGGATATTTTCTTCTTCTTTTCCCCCTTTTTGGCATCATCATTGGCCTGGGATGGGAGTGACTCAGCTCCACTGTTGATAACAAAAGAGGCTAAGGATTGTACTTCCAAAACGCCCTCCTTCAGCATCTCAACTCCCGTGGCAATCCCAATGCCTGCAAAAGAAACTGAACTGATAGCAGCATTGACTTTCTTCTCAAAGACCTCCATGGAGAGTTGGAGTCTTTGTTCAGCCTTGGTGATCCTTTCCTCCACCTTCAAGGACTCACCACTGACTCTGCTAGCCTCAGTTAGTATCTTTGTCGATTCCTCAGTGGCCTTTGCCAAGGTGTCGGCCACTGACTGAGAGGTGCGATCCATCCTCCCTGACTCCAGCTCCAGTTTGGACGATGAGTCCTTCAAGGCCTGAGTGACAATAGCTCCAGTCTGAACTGCAAGCCTGTCCACTGCCTGATTCATCTTCTCGTCCCTGATCGCATCCCTCTCTTCAAGCTTCTTGAGAGTATTCCTAAGCATCTTCTTGGTGCGCTTCCTCTCATTCCTCACTGACTTGGCCGTGTCAGTCATCGTTTTCTTTAACAAAATCAGCTCCCTGTTAGCAAGGGTGTTGTAATCTGACTTTGTCCACCTGATGTGCTTCGCCAGGGCCTTGGAGTCTTCTTCCTTCTCAGCTCGTAGCCTCATTACCTCCTCCTGAAGTTCAGCTAGATTTTCTGAGGTTTTCTCCTGCTTGACCTCCACTATGCTTGTGATTTCAGCACGTCCGACCCCGGTTATGATCACATCCTCATCATCAACGGCCGCATCAGTGATTGGCTGCTTTCCCTTGTCAGCCCCTGCAGCATCAGTCCCTTCTTCAAGGTGCACTGAAGGCAGTTGTGAAGTAGTCATAGCCGCCTCCTCAGGCTCAGCTAAGCTAACTTGAACCTTAGGAGCAAGTCCCTCGGAACTGAGAGTCTCCTTGAATGCCTCAACATCTTCCTCTCTTGTCTCAGGGCAGGGAATCCCGTTATTGACAGATGTCTCATTGGCAGCTGAGATGTTCACAACATCCTCAGCCACTGGTCCACCCTTGGCACCAGTGTTCTTATCACCTTCCCCCTGAGCCTGAGGCTCAGAGATCATCTCATCAACTTCCTGTGCAGTTTCCTCCACTGCCTTCTCCAGGTCTCCACCCTGAGCTTCTTCATCATCCTCATCACCATCCTTCTCGTCATCAGATAGGAGGTTAGCCTTGCTCTTGGACATCATATCAGCCACTAGCTGCTTCAGGTTGTCAAAGTTCAAGAGTTGAAGCCAGCTAGTAAGTCCAAAGAACGAGCAAATCTTGGCCTCTTCCGCCTCCCAGTGCTCCCAGCTACGAGCATCCACCAGCATATGTTGCTCCTGCATGTTTGCTTGTTTGAAGTCCAACCAAACTTTGAGCTCTATCACATACGCCAGCAGCTCAGTATACTTGGATAGCCCAGGCCAGCACTTTACTGCCCATTCTGTGGCGTTCCCCCTGAGCGTGTTCTCCAGAATCCCTCCAGCCATGTGTTCATCCAAATCCTCCTCCTCCACTTAGAGGAATTCGTCCTCCTCGGCTGAAATGGATTTGGGACAGTCTTTGGGATTAGGGTATGAGGGAAAATCTGAGGGGTTTGGAAGGTTCGGCTCGGCTGACTGGTCAGGCTCATTCATGTGTGAAGTTGAAGGCGCTGACTCAGTAGGATGGTTTGGCTCTGAGGTTCGGGGTGGTTGGGGAGTTTGAGGTGTGGGGTCAGGAATGAAGGGTGTTTGGGTTTCAGGGTGTGGGGGTGTTTGAGTGGGTACTGTCTCAGGCTGCAACGACTCAGCCGTCTCGACAGTTTTTCTCACTTCCTCCAAGTCAGAGGCTCCAGGAGAGCTTGACTTCTCCCTCTCACTCACCTCAGGCAGCTTCTTAGCAGTGGATTTTCTGGTCCCCTTCCTAAGCCTTTTCAGGGGCCTCTCTCCCTGAGCACCCTCCTTTCTGACGTCATCGTCAGTTCCCTCAGCCTCAGACCCGGCCTTCTTGGGATCAGACTCAGTCCCAGATTTTGTGCTCTTCCCTGACAACACTATCTTCACCCTCTTCCTCTTCTCAGCCGCTTCCACCTTAGGTTGCTCCACCTCCTCAGCTGCAACCTCCTCACCCTCCTTACTCCTCTCAAGGAGCTCATCTACCCGTTCAATGAGACTGGTTGCCACTCTCTTGGCCTTACCAGCTGGCTTTTTGGCCTGACCCTTTGCTTTCGCATTGGGATCAGTCAGCCCTAGCACTGAATAGGTATCACTCAGTGAGGAAAACATTACCTTCTTTGAGGAGAGACTGTCCTCAAAGTCGAAGGTATACTCATGGCAAGCATGAGCAATCAGGATGGACATCCTCGTGCCGAATGGCAAGATGGCACTGATGGAAATGTGCTTCTCCTCCTCATCTCGCTTAAGCTTGTCCAACCCTGCCTGATGGAGTTGATCGAGAAAGAACTGCTCCCAGTTCGCTTCGACTCCATCAGCAATTGCCCCCATGAGCCTCAGCTTGGGCAGACTCAACTGCTCGTGAGAGCCAGTTGCTCCCATCACTAACTTGGACACCAAGTCCACCAGCGCTCTGTACTCAGGCTTCAGAGTATTCTTGTTCTGACGAGCCTTGAACTCCGATGACCCTGACTTGGTCCATTTTGCAAGAAGCTCTCCTTCTGAGTTCTCCTTGTAGGTTCTTGGGTTAATGCCTGTGAAAGGCAACTTAAAGACTTCCCTCACCGCTTGCCTGAAGTTGATAGTGACCACCTCTGTGTTGTAAAGAGGTTCGCCATCGCCGTCCTTCTCTCCCGTCGGCTTCAGTGCAGTTACCTTCGTGAAAACTTCCCCTTTCCGTAAGAACATATTTAAATAGGCTTCCACCACTGTTCTTGGGAGCAAGGAAATGGGGCGGGTGGTGAAGTATGTTTCCAACCCGGCATCGGAAATCCATTTAAATACGGGTTTGATTTTCTCAACCGTAAGACAGATACCTTCCATGGAGATGACTTGCTCCATGTGTACCAGTTTCTTTTCAACAACATCTACTATCTTGTCGGTTGTCCAGTTGGAATCGAGAAATGCCATTGTTTTGAAAAGAAGAGATTTTTCGAAAGAATTATCTGTGTTTGAGCAAGAGAAAACTCAGTGTGCATATTGTGCGTTGTGTTTGCGTAAAAACCTCAAATGGCACTCTTGATTGATAAGACTAAGTCAGTTACTCAAACGTGGGGTTGAGATTGATCCCTGAATTCGAAAGGTTTTGAAATGAGAGGCCAGGATTAATCTCAGCTTCAATTAAACCCCATGTCAGTCATATTCCGTATAAAACAGACACGTATATGAAAAAGTAACTGTAGCATTAAATGCTCCGTGCGCGTGGGTTTAAATATGAAAAGACGCGCTTTTAATGAGAACAGAATGCATTTAATAAAGATTTTCAGGACGAAGGACTCAGGGAGACGCTTGAAATTCACAAGAGTCAGGTTAGAACTCATACCTGTCAGGGAGACATTGTAGCACCCTGATACCTCGCTGAGTCGAGTCTGGCTTGAGGTCCCCCTAGAACCCTACACTGACTGCTCTCCCGGATCTAAGAGTCCTAACTCCACTGATAGTTCCATAAACCTCGATTCAGCCAGAGGCTTAGTTAAGATGTCAGCTCTTTGCCTGTCAGTGTGAATCTTCTCCATCCTGATATCTTTCTTCTCCACATAATCTCGAATGAAGTGGTGTCTAATATCCACATGCTTGCACCTTGTGTGAAGCACTGGGTTCTGAGTAATTGCTATAGCACTATTGTTATCACAATAGATTGGAACCTGATTAGCAAACACTTGGTAGTCTCTCAACTGTTGCCTCAACCATAAAATCTGAGCACAACAACTACCTGCAGCCATATACT
The DNA here is from genome assembly GCA_947034835.1 of Ballota nigra. Lineage (NCBI taxonomy): Eukaryota > Viridiplantae > Streptophyta > Magnoliopsida > Lamiales > Lamiaceae > Ballota > Ballota nigra. Next base: position 60,689,914 of record OX344725.1, read on the forward strand.
CAGCCTCAGTCGTGGATGTAGCCACTGAATTCTGCTTCTTACTAAACCACGAGATCAACTTACTTCCCAAAAACTGACATGTCTCTGAGGTTGATTTCCTATCAATCCTACAACCTCCATAATCTGCATCTGAATAACCTGTCAGTTCTAAGTTGTCATCTGAAGGATACCATAGTCCCATATTGACTGTCCTTTTCAAATACTTAAGTATCCTCTTAGCAGCCTCCAAATGACTTCTCTTGGGATCAGACTGATACCTAGCACACACACCAACTGCAAACGTAATGTCAGGCCTACTTGCAGTCAGGTACAATAAAGAACCTATCAGCCCACGATACTCAGTCTGATTTACTGAAGTCCCTTCAGTGTCAGGATCCATCTTCCAATTTGTGTTCATAGGGATCCTTGCTGGATTGCTGTTCTGAACACCAAACTTATGAATCAAGTCTCTTGTATACTTGGCCTGATTAATGAATATACCTTGATCAGTCTGCTTGACCTGTAATCCTAAGAAGAAGTTCATCTCTCCCATCATGGACATCTCAAATTTACCAGTCATCAGCTTAGAGAATTTCTCACAAAGCTGATGATTTGGTGATCCAAATATTATGTCATCCACATAAATCTGGACCAAGAGAATGTCATCACCTACAGTGATCCTGAATAATGTCCTATCCACCGTTCCTTTCTTGAACCCATGGTCTATCAGGAATTGAGAGAGGGTATCATACCAAGCTCTTGGTGCTTGCTTGAGTCCATAGAGTGCTTTCTTCAAATGGTATACTCTATCTCCAGCCTCAAACCCGGGAGGTTGTTCAACATATACCTCTTCATTGAGTACACCATTCAGGAAGGCACTCTTGACATCCATTTGATACACCTTGAACTTCTTGTATGTTGCATATGCAAGGAACAACCTGATAGCTTCCAACCTAGCCACTGGAGCAAAAGTCTCATCATAGTCTATTCCTTCAGACTGACAATACCCTTTTGCAACCAGTGTAGCCTTGTTCCTTACCACAACACCATTCTCATCCTTCTTGTTCTTAAAGACACACTTGGTACCAATCACACCTTGATGCCTAGGTCTATCCACCAGTTCCCAAACTTGATTCCTTGTGAACTGATTCAGCTCCTCTTGCATGGCAATGATCCAGTTCGAGTCAGTGAGAGATTCTTCAATGTTCTGAGGCTCTTGCTCAGAGAGAAAGCAACAGAACAATGCACTCTCACCATGGAACCGTCTGGTCCTGACTCCCTCAGTTGGATCACCAATGATTTGATCAATGGGATAATCTTCTAACCATGTTCTCTTGCCAGGAGTTGTTCCTGAAGTACCTGCAATGTTAGTGTCTACAGGCTCATAAAATTCAGGAAATTGAACGGAAGGGGATGATCCTGAGTCTATGCCAAAGGGATTAACTAGCTCAATGTCAGGGACATTGATTCCCCCTTGATTAGGTGACTCAGGAACCGTCTCAGCTGCAACAGCATCTTCATAGACGGTGCTTACCTCAGGTTGAGCCTGTTCCTCAGTCTGAGGCTCAATAATCCCTGATGTGCTGGGCTTAGGAGTGGCACCTGATTCATCATCCTGATCGTCATCATCATCCCATCTCAGAATTGGCACAGTCTTGATCTTGGGATCAGGTTGATTCTTCAAGCTCAGCCTTGTCACACTCCTTGTGACCTCCTTTAGTGTCAGGATTCAACACCTTTGCCCTAGACTCATTAGCAGATTCATCAAAGACAACATGGGGTGATTCTTCAACAACAAGGGTCCTACAGTTGTAAACCCTGAAGGCTTTACTAACTTCAGAATATCCTAAGAATATTCCTTCATCAGATTTGCTATCAAAGGCTTTCAACTGGGTCTTCCCATTGTTGAGGATGAAGCACTTACAACCAAATACATGAAAATAAGAAATACGAGGTTTCCTTTTGTTCCATGTCTCATATAGGGTCTGTGCATGTTGCTTGTTCAGCATGGATCTGTTCTGAGTGTAGCATGCAGTGTTGATTGCCTCAGCCCAGAATTTCTTGGGCAATCCTGACTCAGCCAGCATGGTTCTTGCAGCCTCCTTCAGTGTCCTGTTTCTTCTTTCAGCGACACCATTCTGTTGTGGGGTTCTAGCTGCAGAAGTCTCATGAGCTATACCAAGTTCATTACAGAAGTCAGAAATATATGAATTTATAAATTCAGTGCCCTTGTCAGATCTGATCTTAGTAATGGACTGATTCTTCTCATTGCTGAGTCTCCTGAGCAACTCTGGAAGCTTCACCTGTGTTTCCTTCTTATTTAACAAGAAAATGACCCAAGTATATCTAGAATAATCATCAATAACCACAAGGGTATACTTTCTACCATTCATACTCACAGGTGTTATGGGACCAAACAAATCCATGTGCAAGAGCTGAAGTATCCTGTCAGTGGAGTAAGAAGCTTTTTTTTTTAATGATGCTCTGACCTGCTTCCCTTCCTGACAAGCTTTGCACACGTGATCTTTGCTAAAAACTTCATTAGGTAGACCATCAACAAGTGACTGTCTAGAAATTTTGTTAAGAATCTTGAAGTTCAGGTGGCTTAATCTTTTATGCCATAACCAACTGAGCTCTAGAGAGCTTTTAGCAAGAAGACAAGTATTAGGAATAGTGCTGCTCCAATCAGCGAGATAAACATTACCTTTCCTTATACCTGATAGAAGCACCTGTGTTGATTTGTCCTTGACTGAACATGTGTTCGATGAAAACTCAACACTGAACCCTTTGTCACAGAATTGACTTACTGACAGCAGGTTATGCTTCAGTCCTTCCACAAAGGACACATTTTCCACTCTGACTGTACCTATAATTAGAACACCGAAACCTTTAGTAACACCTTTTGAGTTATCACCAAAGGTTACCTGTGGACCATTTTTAGCTTGATATTCTTGGAGAAGACTCTTCATTCCAGTCATGTGCCTTAAGCAACCACTGTCTAGGTACCAAACAGCTTTGATTGAGTCTCCTCTCCTCTTGTTGTGATCCACAGCCGCCTGCAAGCAAATCAGGCTTTAGGTACCCATTGGGTGTTGGGTCCTATCGTGTCAGCTGTACCCTTCGGGATCCAGACTTGCTTCACAACCCTGATTGCCTCAGAGTGGTAAATCCGTCTCCCTGAAACATCAACATACACAACTTTCTTCTTCTTTGCCTGAGAGGAAGATGGTGTATGGGTGCTAGACTTAGGCTTCACAGGAGCCTGAGTGGGTGCCTTTTGGGCTGGCTTCCTGTTCTTCCTAGGTCTGGGTGCAGCAGGTCTTGGGCCTTGTTCTTGATAAGGACCCTGATTTCTATTCCCCCTAGGCAAGTGAGGGAATGGAAAGCAGTTAAAGGCCTCAGGATGCCAAAACCACGGGGGTGTCATCATATTTGGCCTTCCCTGTTGGTATTGCCAAGCATGATGGTACCCTCGCTGACCAGTCTGAAGGCTCTTGGCCTGAGTCTTCCTCTGCTTTCGCTGAGGTTTTCCCTGGCCTGAGCTCTCAGGGGCTTCCGTAGGTTGCTTTGTCTTACCCTTGGGTTTTGGCTTAGCTACCTTAGGAGCAACCCTGACTGTGTCAACGGTTTCCTTGCCCTTATCAGTTTGACGGGCCTGGAGCACAACCTTAGGTGCACTCTGGCCTGTCTGAACAAATACCCTCTCAGTGTTGCTCCCTGAGGCAACATGAGACTGACCCTGTGAGGATTTCTCAGGAACATATCCAAGTCCCTTTTTCTTGTTCCCAAGTATCTGGTTGCTATTTATTTCCTCTCTAGCCACTGAGGATTTATTCATTGCTGCAACCTTTTTCTTGAGAGAGTCCTCACTCTTTTTCAGGATTTCATGTCTGGTAAAGAGGTCATCAAACTTACTCTTAAGTACTTTCAGTTCTTCCTTCCTGACCAGTTCTTCCTCAGCCAGTTCCTTCAGAATCTTCTCTCTTGGAAGACGCTCAGCATTGATTAAATCAATCTCCTGAGTTAGTCTCACAATTTGAGTTGATTCTTTAAGATCAGACTGAGTAAGTTGTTCATTCAGGTTTTGAACTTCAGTACTCAATTTCTTGTTCTCCTCTACCAAGAAGACATTAGTTTCCTGCAGTCTGGAGAAATCAACCATCAATTGATCAAGACAGATCTGAAGGTTCATTTCTCTAACTGACTCTGAGCTAAGCTCAGGATTTTGACCAGTGTAAGAAGCACAAACAGAATTTGATGTTACCTCAGGCTCATCCCTAGCCATCAGACAGACATCATCGTACTCGTCATCTGAGAAGAGTTCAGGTGACCTTTCAGCAGGACCGTCAGAATCTGTTGCATCTTCAGCGACCATCGCTCTCCGATCAGCAGATCTTAGGTCCCTAGTGGCTCTCCTTTCCTCTCTCTCCCTTGCACTCAGCTCCGGGCAGTCGTACTGATAGTGACCAATCTTGTTACAGTTGTAACATGCTACCTGCTCACTTACTCTTTCTTTTCTTGGTTCAGGGTTCCTCCTTGAGTCAGGTTCCCTGGTTCTTGGTGAGCTTTCAGTCTTGGTTGGATATCTATCATCGCGAGTACGTCTCTGTTCGTCTCTTCTTTCAGGTTTTGGTTCAGAATATCTCCTTTCATCACCACATTCTCTCCTCTGGTCAGTATTCCTTCGCTCCTCATATCTCCTTGAGCTTTGGTGGGTTCCTTCAAGTTTCCTGTCACGTGAGTCCTGATAAAACTTTTTATAACGACCAAACCTGGAATTGAGCTTGTCGAATCGTCTGGCCATCAGGCTGTACTCTTCAGCGAGTTCTTCTCTGCTCATCTCCATCAGTGACTTTGATGAAGAGTTTGATGAGGGCTCAACAGGTTCAGATCTGGCCTTGAACGCCACACTTTTCTCAGGAGTTTTCTCCTTCACTTCCTCTTCTGACTGTACTTTCTTCTTTCTTTTGTTAAGGTCGAATTCAAGCGCTTTGAGCTCTGAAAAAAGTAAAGCAGAAGTTATGTTACTCATATCCTGAGTGTTCTTAAGCATAATTACACTGTTGTCCCATCTCCCAGGAAGGGCATTCAGGATCTTTGAAGCAACATCTCTCCTTGGGACATCCTTGTCCAACATCACCAACTCATTCATCAACTTGATGAATCTAGACTCCATTTGATCTATGCTCTCGTCAGGCAGCATCTCGAACGCCTCGAACTTCTGAATGGCAATGTTTCTCTTGTTCTCCTTGATCTTTTCAGATCCCTCACACATCCTTGTCAGCTCATCCCAGACCTCCTTTTCCGTCTTTAAGTTCATCAGCCTAGCTGACTCCTCGAAGGGCACCGTGTGCAAGATGATGTTTCTGGCGACGTTGTCAAGTCCCATCATCTTGATTTCATCGTTGGTCATGTCTTTCCTTTCTTTAGGAACCTGCACGCCAATCGCAAGATCCGCATATCCCAGTCCTCTGACGTTAGGAATAGTGATCTTGATCGGTCCCTCCCTGAGTACACGTGGCATCTGGTCATGGATGACATCTAGATGTGCTTCTAATCTGAACTTCCAATAGACAAAGTTAGACACAGAGAATTCAGGTAACGAAGCTTCAAGTCTCCTCGAAGTCATGATGATGCAAGTTTTATGAAAAGCAAACTCAGATCTGTTCAGTGACCACCAACAGTTTCTCCTCTGAAACTATTAGTATTCAAAGTCAGCGGTCTTTCGAACCACTGCTCTGATACCACTTGTTGGTCCCGGTACAAGACTGAGGAATACGTGTATGGGGGGGGAATACACGTATACCAATTTTTCAACCTTAAAACTGACTGAGTCCCCTTTACTCAGAGTGGTAAAGAACTAGGAGCTGATAACACACCTACTGACTACACTTGGTGCGGGTCAGTTGGCTAACTATCAGTTCAAGTTCAGTGCAGAAATGTTTGAGCCCTGAAAGTTTAAAGTCTTGTTTAGTTTGCTTTCTGAAAAACTTGTTTTACTCAAACCTGAAAAGTGTTTAGTAGGGCAGTGCTCTTTTGAAGATCAGCCTGATTGATTCAGGCCTGATAAACTTGAATGCAATGAATGAACAAATAATATAGCAAGTATGCACAATATCAAAGCAGTAAGAACACAGGGAGTTTAACGTGGTTCAGAGTCTCAAGCTCCTACGTCCACGGCCTGACTTAACAGGAAATCCACTCAAGGGATTCTTGTTTTTAACGTGCCAAGGTGCACCAAGACCAGCTAACCTCACTGATCTATACAACTCCACTTACTAACACTCTAACTGACTTACTCCCAACAAGCCTAACTTAGGGTTTTGGTTTCAGTTTGGATTCCAACTAGGTTGAGATTATCCTTACAAGGCAAAGCTATGCTAAGGATTGGATAATCTCTCTAAGCTTAAGATAATTCTAATTAGCTCTTGGAATACAGAATAACTCTCAAATGCTGAGAAACACTTGGGAAATTTAGAAGGTTTCGAGTGCTTCTCTTAAGGGTTGAATGCTTTGAATGCTTAAGAGTTTGAGTAATTTCTGGCTTGGAAATTTCCCGTAACCTTGAATGGGTTCAAGGCCTTCTGTATTTATAGGTGATTTGAAAAACTATCCGTTGGAGAGATAGCCTTCGAGTCATCTATGTAGAGTGGCTTCAAACGGACATATCTTCATGCAGCAGCCGTCCTTGCATGGATTTGGTATTTGCATTAAATGCACATTGAATGCTTGCCCGTTGAATATGCAGTCTGAATTCAGTCTTCATGTCAGGTTCCGTACGTGCGTGTCTTTCTCGGATTGGTCCACGTCATCAGGTTGGTGAGAATGTCAGAACTTATTCCTGAGCTTCAGGCTTGTCTTATTAAGTTCATTTTGTCTTGAGCCCACCAGTCTTGTTCTGACGCTGAAATTCCTTCTGCATTGCTTGGCTCTACTCCAAGTCTTCCCATTAACTCAGTGACATCCCGTTCCCTTCAGGACTGAGTTAGTAATGACCTCAGGGTCATACTCTTCATCACTGACACTTACTCAGCCAGCTTAGAAGACTGCCATAAGTTCAGGATGGTGCTCTTTGTCTTCAGGCTCTGAGTCTTGATTGTCTCCAGTGAGTTCTCCTCTCACTGAGTACCTGTGAAGTGTAAAATGACTAAGTACAAATCCTAACCAAGACTAGCCTGACAAAGACAGATTAAGGCAATCATCTTTTCAGGGGCTTTGGGATCTTAATCAAAACTGACAATGTCCCAACAAAAGTTTATATATAGTAGAGTGTTGTTTTTTCCATTTATGGAATGAGAAACTTACTGGGGGACGGCCCGAAAAGGAAAGTGAGAAGTTTACTCAGGGACGGAGGGAGTAGTATTTTTTGTAGTATTATGTTAAAGACTAACATTATAACACAAAATATGTTCAAACTACCTCGACTGGTAATCATCGATACTGCAATATAAAGGTGACCATGACTAAATACAGACTTCTTAATTGCTGTAATTTGTAAAGGGTACCACTTATACCCTAGTCCTATTAATATAATCTGTTTTTTCTGATAAAAAAAATACAGACTTCTTAATAAAGACTTCAACTTGAGAAAACAATTGACCTTGACTTTTCTTTATAAACATGACATATGAAATAATCAACGAAAACTATTTGCATGTAAACTTGAATAGTAACCCAGGACCAGAAGGAGTCAATAAGGATCTAGGTAAGTTCTATATTTTTTAACAACTTAACCGATATTCGAACTTTAAGATTAAGTTCTGAGACCAACAAATTAAGTACAATAATTAAATTATTTTAATTATTTGTTTTTTATTATTAAAATATTTTGCATATTTCATTTAACTAGTTTCAGTTATTGTTTTTAAATTAAAAGGTTATAGATTTTTAAATAATAAACTATATTATTCTAATTGATAAATAAAAATAAGGTATTTAATTGATGATAAAAAAATTATTTTTCCAAAGGCCACAAGCACATGATATAGAAAGGAAAAATGAAAAATAAAATTTGCATGGGGATGACCGATTATGTTACCTGGGTAAAAGGACGAAAGTCAAAATGTTTATAAATTTATAGGACTAAAATTAAAAAAGTGGAAACGATTGGGACCAAACTCAAAATCATGACAAGATACAATACTACAAACAACTTAATCCCTAAAATCCTGACTCAATCAATTGCTTTGTAGCAAAAGGCGAAGCCCTCGCCCCCACCCCCTGGCCCGACAGGATTGGGTGGAGGAGGTAAATCATGGTGACTCAGCGACCCATTAGGTGGGAGGACCAGTGTCTGGTGCCCACAAGGACCTATCCCCCACATTGGAGGGATAAAACTCCCACACTGCGGCTGTCAGGGCTCGATCCTATGTCCTTGTAGCAATCTGCCACCCAGGAACCAGCTGACCTACGCCCATGTGGGCCTCAATAAATTGCTTTACATAATATATGGTTGGTTAAAGTTACCAAATAAAATTACATAATATTTGGTTACTCAAAATAGAAAAAATAAAAAGAGTATACTGGATTAAAAACTGGAAGATTCTATATTGCAGAATGTTTCGATAACCCACACAATATTATGTAACTCCTTCCTCTCATCAACTACAGTGGGTCTATTCCAGTTTGTCAATCGTCTATCATCCAATTATTTTGAAATCATCTCTATATAATATAGTGTCAGGAAAACTATAAATCTTTAATAAACGTTAGATTAATCTACAAATACACATGTCAATTAGAATCTTAAAAAAGTTTAGAATTAATCCAACTAAAATACATAGTCACACCAGCTTCTACAATCTTTTTACATAAGGATAATGAATAAATCCGTAAAATATGAAAATCATATGCAGACAAAAGAAAAAAAAAAGACCAAATCAAACAAATGAAAAAAAAAGCACAAATTTTGAAGATGATGTTGATGAGAAAGAAGAAAAAGAAGACTGTATATGGGGGGAAAAGAAAACCGTTTCCTAAACTAAAGATATTAATCCAACTGAGAAGAACGGGTCAAATTAAATCCATGTACATAATTAGCTGCAATCACTCAACCTAAAAATACAACCATAATGGTTTTTTCATCGATAAAAAGAATTCCAAATTTAACAACTAAAAAGTGGGATTTTTTTTTTCTTGGCCAATAACTAAAGAGAACACTATATTTTCGGACTTGTAAAAATTATACAGTATGTTTTTGTGTTTGTGTAAGTATGACAAAATATTTTTGAATTTGTAAAAGTAGGACAATGTTTTTTACAAGTTTATAAAAGTAGGACATTATGTTTCAATAATCAGTAAATGTAGAACACTCGAGTCCGAATTAAAAGCTCGAAATACACCTCTCGCGGGCTCAATTATCCTACATTTACATATTTTTTATATATATCGTCATATTCTTACAAGCATGAAAAAATTATACTTTTACAAACTTGTAAAAAATATTATTGTCCTACTTTTACAAACATAAAAATATATTATCCTTAAAATATAACTACCCCTAAATTAGGGGCATAAAAAGAATATTTTCCTCTAAGAAGTTAGAACGCCCATGATATGATTCAGGGGATGAATTGATGAAAATGATAGAATTTTCTTATGGGATAAATTTGTTTATTATAATCTATGGATCAAGATACCCCGCGCCTTTATTTTATTTGCTATATAAACTTGAAAAAACAAATTCCCTGCCGTTCTTCTTCCGCCCAAACTATTCACAAAAATATTTATGATGATTTGATTATTAAAATAAAGATGTAGATTTTTGTCCATGGATTATAATGAGTTGGTTGAAATTTAAAGAAATTGAAGGAGAAATAAATGGAGAGGATCCGTTCCGAGTTTAAATTTCAAATTGTCCCACAACTTTTTGACAAAATAGATTTGGTTCTAAAATTATTTTTTAATCATATTTAATCCCAAATTTTCTGACAGGGTCCAATTTTGGTCCCAAATTCTCACTTTGAAGTCCGAATTTCGGTGATTTCCGGCAAGAGTGTTGATGTGGCGTTTACATCTACTATTTATATTTGATTTTTTCTTTTCTTTTACAATTTTATTGCACATAATATATATTTAGAAATTCTAAAAGAAAGTGACAAAATAAAATATAATTAGCACATATGGACGCCCCATCAACACCCTTGTCGTAAATCCCCGATTTCGGACTTTAAAACGAGGTCGTATTGTTTTTTCCGGCCGATTTGAGACCAAAATTGGACTTTGTTAGATAATTTGGGACTAAATCTGATAAAAAGCTAATTTTGGGACTAAATATGTTTTGTCATAAAGTTATGAGATGATTTGTAGTTTAAACTCATCCGGTTCCGCAATGAAAACTCAGAAATTGACACTACAATCTGCCCAGCCAATAATATGCAACGATTGTTGTGCATGGAATGGAAAACTCAGAAATTGAAACACTAATATGCAATGATTACGCAGCCATGTGGCCAAAAATAGTAGGGGGTGGGAATAGGTCAGGTTACCCAATGAGAGTCTACTTCTACGCCTACTGAAGCTCGACAAATTTAATAAACGAGTCAGACTCAAATTTTTTAAAAAGTCTATTTATTTAAATAGGTCAAGCTTCATCTTTTTTGCAAGTCTTTAAACCCAACAGATCAACATATTTAATTATATTAATAAGTATATAATATATAATGTAATAGTACCATACATATATAATAACCTCCATTCCATAATTGTTTGCTACTTTATTGTTTGCATATGTTTTAAGAAAAAAATTGTTTATTACTCTCTCCGTCCATTATTAATATTCACACTTATGTAGGTACAAGTTTAAGAAAAACTGTTTTATTGACTTTTTGAACCAATACATGAATAATATTTTGAATTAAGTAGGTAGTGAAATAGTGTTTAATTTCCATATTTGAGGTGCGAATATTATTGTGGGACATTTCAAATAGAAAAATATGAATATTAAGAGGGGACAGAGGGAGTAGTATTTAAAGTGATAAAGTAGATGTTTTGATCAATCTCAATATCTTATACAAGATATACTCAATAGTGGTCACATTTTGACCAATTATACAATTATTCAATGATATTCAAGGCTTTTAGGCTAGCTATACTTCATTAGTAATATATACGTGTACGTTAAGGCACTTGTTCCAAAATTTTCAAGAAAATAGAATGAAAATGTTTTTAAATGCTTATTAACACTTCTCAATATAAATTTGTATTTTCATCGCATAAACTAATACTCTTTATTTTATAATTTATTATTTTTATGCTCCTTTATTCCCTAATATGTCAAAAAAATGTGAATTGATTAAATAAGATAAAATAGATAAATCATCCTACCTATTATCCAAATATTAATATTTATTAAAAATCCTTTAATTACAACATATTCATATAATTCTCTAAAAAAATTACTTCTAAATTACATCTCATTTTACTAATAGTTACACATTAAAATACATGGTCAAATATATATTCGATATTTTAAAATAATTTCATTATATGCTTATAATGAACTACATTCAAATAAAACCTACTCTTTAACCCTATGAATTGGAAAATAAATTTACGTATAATAAAAATATATAATTAGGATTGTTGATGACCTTTTTCAATTGAATGTAATTAGTGGTTGTTTTACTGCATGAAGATCATCAAACAAAGTCTAAGATATAACAAAGTCTAAGATATCATGGAATTTGGCTAAGTAATGTTCAAGAAATAATTTTGCAAGAGTTTGGACTTGTATTGAATTGTTCTCCCTTTTCATGTACATGAAGGGAGTATTTATAGACATACAAAGTGGCCATGTGTCACCATCTTGGTGGTTTAACCATTGGATTTTTGTCAAGTGTTAGGACACTTGTACAACATCTACACTATTGCTCATTGGATGGGTGCCAAGTGTTAGGACACTTGGACCATATCTAGGCTAGTGACTCTTGGGATTCCCAATGTTGTACATGGTCTTTGGCACTACTGAGATGCTCTCGACGGTGACCAGTTGCTCGCTTGTTCGTCTTCGTTAGATGTCATGGTCCTTTGCGTTCCGAGCTGTTCGCTCCTCGCTTGGGATTGTTTTACAATGTTGCTCGCTCCATTGCGAAGTTGTTCGCCCGAATTGATCTTGGTTTGAGCCGCTTGCACAACTGTTCTTTGCAAGGTTGCTCACCCAATCCTGCTTGCTATGTTAGAGTTGTTCTGCAAAACTGTTCGCCTTACAAAGCTGCTAGCTCCACAAAGCTGTTAGCTTTTTCCATTCATTATCCTGTTATCAAGTTTAATGATAATCTTTCGTTGATTAAATGCAGAGTTGTTCGCCCATCAACAATTGCCCCCTAGCTTGGCCTCATGTTGAATATGGATTGATCAACTGAGACCAAGCTACAATTTCATCTTCGAACAATGGGCGAGCATTCGCGTGGGCGAGCAGACGACCAGTAGCGAACGTCTTTTCGTGTCGCAACGGTTGGATTCCCGAGGCACGGAACGCGAGGCGTCGCGTCAGTCACGCGCGACCCCCAATTTGCCCATAGGGGCCTATAATTTTTTAGGGAAATTGCATTTTCGCCCCAATTTATCCTTATAAATACGCGACTTCTCCTTCATTTCTTTCTTTCTTCTTTCGCTTCTCACGCTTCCGCCATTAACAAACATTTCAAAGCTTTCTGTCTTCGTGATTCTTGCGTCCAGATTCTAGATTTCGATTTGTCGAAGGTAATTTGTTTCGTATTCTCTCTTTTTTTCTTCAATTTTCGTGAACTTTTTCTCTTTTCTATATTTTCTTTAATCGACACTGTTACTCCGGCCGTGAACCACCATCGCGCCGCCGTCTCGTAGTAACGTCGCCGCCGTGATTTTGATATCTGTCCCATTGTATTTAAAACCTTTCCAAAATTGGCCAAACTTCCGCCTCGTTATTTTGAATGGAGTTTTTCCCCTCAAGTTCCTCTCAATCTGGACCCGGGCGAAACCCGGAAAAACAACCCGTAGATATAGCCTCTCCGCGCAGATCTGTTCGCCAGGCGTTGGCGAACAATCCGCGCACGTTATTAGTGGTGAAGGCACGGACTCAGACGCGAGCTCCGTTGTTCGCTCGGTAGAGATGTTCGCCGCTGACCGCTCTGGCGATCAAGAAGAGATTCACTCTCTTGCTCGCGAACCTGAAACATCTTCTGACCTTGGAGAAGATTTTGCAGCAGTGGCCGCGGAGATAGAGGGTTCAATTGACCTTGAGGGCGATCAAGCTGACAATGCTGGCGAGCAGCAAGGTGGCGAGCAGGGAGGTTACACGCTCACTTGGGAGTTTTTAAGGGAAATCAATTTCCCTCTCTCTCAAACTACACCTGAATCTCGAATCCCGGAAGGAGTTGTTCGTGACAACGAGTGGGCGGACTACTCTGCTCGCTACTCGAAGACTTTTGTCCCCACATCGAGGGTAATTATGAAGGCTCAGGATGGGGACTATGCAGCGAGCAAGGTTGCCAGTGTTGTTATTGAGGATGATCTGGCGAGCATCCGTGAAACGTACAAAATTCCCTATGATATTTTCATGTATGTGCCGAAGAAAGGAGAGACTGCTGATCGCCCCCCTCCTGGCTGCACGGCGATCAACTTGGATGTGTTGAACACGGGTTTCCCGCTCCCCGTTCATCCGCTCATTGGTCGGTTCTTGCTCGACATGAATCTGGCGATCACTCAAATCACCCCAAACGGTTGGAGTACTCTTCTAGCCTTCATGACACTTTTTGGTCTTGAGGGTTACAAAAATAAAATAACAACCGCGGAGCTTCTTTATGCCTTAACTATCTCCGAGGACGGTGCTGGTTGGTATTATGCTAAGGCGAAGACCGGATTGAAACTTGTTGAAGGTGTTCCCAATAAGATTAAGGGTTGACATTGCCAATTCCTTTTTATTGGTGGAGATTGGCGAGCAACTGAGGGATTCGCTGGCGGGCAGACGCGCATCATGTCGCCTGAAGGCTTTGGAAACATCAAACGTAGGGCTAATTTTATCTTGCTAATTCATAAGTAGGACTAATTTTAATCCTTTCCGTTGTTTTGCAGGTCCGAGAAATTTGAAGTGGGGGTATCCCGATATCAGCGACGAATTTCTCTTCACCTTAGCCATTATCTCTCTTCGCGACGTTGCTAGTCGCGACATACACCATCTCTCGAAGGCTCATTGTCGCAAACTTGCTGGTTTGGTTACGAGTCCTCACCATCTTGAAGCTCAAGCCGCCGTCCCAAAAGGTAACTTTTTCATTCTTGCTCGCCAATCATTCTTGCTCGCTAATCATTATTGCTCTCCTGACCCTTGTCTCTTTCTTGTTAGATCAACGAGTCACCGTTGCCATCCCGGCTGTGCCCGAGTCATATTACTTGCTCGCCAGACGAGTGAAGCAAATGGCCGACGCTTCAAGAAGGAAGATGGACCCTCCCCTTGCCATCATGCGCCTCCGGGCAGGGGAGAATCCCACTGGTCGCCCAGCCGCCGGAGCTGGTCGCCGCAAGCCTGCGGCCAAAACTACCTCCTCTCCGCGGGATGTGAGGAAGGAGAAGGAGAGGGAAAGGGAGAGAAGGAAAGAACCGCGAGGTGACGATGCTCGTGGCAGTCGCGGTGATGATCGCGCCTCGAAGCGATCAAAGATTGCTGGAGAAGCGAGCAACATTGCTCCAAGATCCCCTACTTCGAAATCTACCTCGATGGAGGTAGTGGACGAACAGCAGGTGGTCGCCAGTTTGGTGGCGACCAAGACAGGGGACAATCCTAGGGACACTTCTTACTTGGGTTGGGATCCGGTGAAATCAAGGAGTAAGTTAATCGTCCCCGACTTTCTTATTGTTCGCCGTTTAGTTCCATGCTGCTCGCTCACTAACATTTGTTTTTGTTCATCAGGTATAACCCAACACTCTACCCCGGCCGAGGGACAACACTCCACCACCTCTCTATGGTTAAAAATGCCCCCTCCTCGCTCCGTGACATCCCGGATCTCCCTGTTCGCCGGGCTACTGAGATGGTCTCAAGGGCCTGGACGAAATCGGCGAACACCCTTGTTGGTGGCCAATCCGCCAGCGATAATGTTCGCCTGGTGGCGTACAATGCTAGCCACCAGTTGGTCCAGTCTCAGATGTTGCTCGACCAGGTCCTGGATCTTGAGCGAACAAACCGCGACTTGGGCCGTCGCGTGGAGAAGATGGATGAAGAGAGAGTCTCTGCCATCAAAGAGTGCAAGACCGAGCATGCTAAGGAGCTGGCCTTGATGGAGAGTAAAATGGAGGCCTCCTTGGCCGGCGAGCAGAGTGCCTTGGACAAGGCTCAAAAGATGATGTTGGAGGTTCAAACTTCAGATCTGAGAGCCGAAAGGGCTGAAAAGGAGCGAGCAGACTTAGCTGCTCGCCTGCTAGTTGCCGAGGAGCATATCAAGAGGCTAGAGGAAGAGCGCAAAAACATGATCGATTATGAAGTCCACGAGCAAGAGGTGTTGGACAAGACCAACTTCGGGTACATCTGTGCCTTTGCCGAATGCTTGAGGTCTGTCCACTTCGCCCATGATCACAATCAAGATATTTGTGATGCGGTGAAGGCGGACTTCATTGAGTATGTCAAGAATTACCCTCCTGCTCCTGGATCTACCTTGTTCGTCTCTGATCTGGCCGATCTTGGCTTCCCCTTGGACATCTTCGGCGAGGAGGTCGACATTGCTGCCCTCACTTATGGCGGCCAGCCTGATCCTACCCCAGTGGCGACCAGCACGGCGGTCACTGATGAAGTCTTCGAGGGGTTGTCTTCACTTCCCTTAACTCCTCTGGATGGGGCTGGCACAAGTGCCCCAGGCGAGCAGCCGAGTGCCCAGGCGACCAGAACTGCAGATGCTCCTCCTCCACCTCCCTCTTGAAGACATAGTTTTTTTATTTACAATAGGATGTACACTCTTTCTGTATTTCCCATTCCTATTGTAAACATCTTTTGACTTAAAAGAAATGAAAATTTTTGCTCATCTACTAATTTGTGCCTCTTTGTTTGTCTCACTTAATTGCTCGCCTCTTTCTTTTGCTTATGATTTAATTTCTAAATGTTCCTTTTTTCTTAAGGTAAACACTTAGTAAAATTTTTAGTTGGTCATTTGGTTCTTATAGAACTTGACCTTTAGTTGTTTGAGCCATTTTGGTCGCTTGTGGACTTGGCCTTTCATTAGTGTGGGCTATTGGTCCATTAGGGACTTAGCCTTATTTTGCATTCAATATGCTTTATTGTTCGTCTTATAACAGACTTACATTCTGCAATTTTTTTTTTTTTTTTTTTTTTTAGCGAGCAACTAAGTAGTTTGGACTTAAGGCTCAAAATCTAAAAGAAAGCAAGACAAAAGATAAATGCAATTCTGCTCGCCTAGTAAGATAAATGCAAATCTGCTCGCTTATAAACTTGCGCAAAAATTTCAAAAATTACAAAGGATCTAATTACAAACTTTCTAAGACTTACATGACTTCATTGGTAGTACTTCTTGAGTAAAGTTGTATTCCAGGAGTATTGGGACGACTTGCCTTCCATGCCTTCAAGGTCGTATGTGCCGTTGTACCACTTATTCGTCACCTTGTATGGGCCCTCCCAAGTCGGGCCGAATACTCCTGGTGGTATCAAAACTTTTCGGAGTACCAAGTCCCCAATTTCGAATTCTCTTGCTTTTACCTGAGAATTGTAGTACTTTGTTGCTCTTCTTTTGTAAATTGCATTTTTTAATTCTGTTGTTATTCTTTTTTCTTCAAGCAAGTCCAACTCTACTGCCATTGCGGAGTTGTTTGTCTCTTCGTCGAACGCAGTTGTTCGTTTTGTTGGGACTTTTAGCTCGATCGGTATTACTGCTTTTGTCCCGAACGCCATTGTGAATGGTGTTTCGCCTGTGCTTGTTCTGTGGGATACTCGGTATCCCCACAACACCTCTGGTAGCTCTTCTGACCACTTCCCTTGCTTGTCAACCAAACGAATCTTCAGTATATGCTTGATTATTTTATTCACTGCTTCTACTTGACCGTTCGATTGGGGGTGGTACGGTGTCGAGAAATGTTTCCTTATTCCCCATTTTTCGCAAAAATCTCTGATCTCTTTTCCCTCAAACTGTCTCCCGTTGTCCGTCACTATCGCCTGAGGGACCCCGAAACGACAAACAATATTTTTCCATATAAAGTTGATCATTTTCTCCTGTGTGATCCGCCCGAGTGCTTCTGCTTCTGCCCATTTCGTGTAGTAGTCAACAGCCACCACCGCGAATCGAACATTTCCTTGTCCCGGTGGAAAAGGCCCAATGAGGTCAATTCCCCATTTCGCAAATGGCCATGGACTATTGACTGAAATCAGTTCGTGTGGGGGTTTGTGAATGTTCGGGGCAAACAGTTGACATCTATGACAAGTTCGGGCAATCTTGATCGCATCCTGGAGGAGGGTTGGCCAGTAATATCCTTGCCTTATTGTTTTATATGCCAGGCCCGTCCTCCGGCATGATTTCCGCAACACCCTCATGGATCTCTTTTAGCACTGTTTGTCCTTGCCCCCTAGCCAAGCATTTCAGAAGTGGGAGTGAAATTCCTCTCTTGTACAACTGTCCGTCCATCATGGTGTATCTTGCTGCTCTTTTAACCAACTTGTTAGCTTCAAACGGGTTGTCTGGCTTTTTATCATTTTGCAAATACTCAATGATTGGTATTCTCCAGTCGTCTTCTTCGAAATTTTCATCGATTTGATAGATTTTGTAATCTTCGGTTGATGGTTTGTACATTCTTGTTAGCGTCACTTCCGACAATTCTGCTGGTCCGGTGCTGGTTGCTAGCCTGGCTAATGCATCTGCTTGAGCATTATTGTCTCTTGGTATTTGTTCAATGTATATTTGTTCGAACAAGGAGGCCAAGTGAGCAACAATTTTTTGATACAAAGCCATGTCTTCATCTCTTGCTTCATATTCTCCTCGGACCTGGTTGACGATCAATTGTGAATCTCCAAAGATTTGCAACTTTCGTACTCCAACTGCTAATGCTAGGCGTAACCCAACGATCACAGCTTCGTACTCTGCTTCGTTGTTCGTCGCCATGAACTCGAATCGAACAGCTGAAGTAAAAACTTGCCTATCTGGGCTTATCAAGACTATACCTGCCCCCGATGCTGTACTAGTTGATGATCCGTCAACATACATGTGCCAGGGATGGCTATGTCCTCTCGTTGGATCTTGGGGGAAAGTCAGTTCGACTATAAAGTCTGCTAAGGCTTGCCCCTTGATCGCTGTTCGAGGAGCATATAAAATCCCGAACTGACTGATTTCCAAGGACCACTTTAGGAGCCGACCGGCCGCATCGGGTCTGTGCAGTATTTGCTTGAGCGGGAACGTTGTCAACACTTCCACCTGGTGGTCGAAAAAATATGGGCGAAGTTTCCTGACGCTCATCACCAGCGCATATGCTAGCTTTTCTGTTGGTGAATATCTGAGTTCTGCTTCGTGCAAGGCATGACTTACATAGTAAATGGGTAGGTGGAACTTTCCTTCTGCTCGAACGAGCACTGAACTGATTGCTACCTCTGAAGCCGCCAAGTACAAGTATAACTTTTCCCCTGGGGTTGGCTTGGCAAGAATTTTTGTATCACTGAGGTACTCTTTCAGCTGCTCGAACGCTTGTTGACAGGCGTCTGTCCATTGAAATTTTCCCTTCTTGATTGCTTCGAAGAACGGTCTGCACTTATCTCCGGATCTTGAAACGAACCTGTTCAGAGCTGCTAGGCATCCGGTTAGCCGTTGGACTTCTTTAACTGATCTGGGTGGTTGCATCTCCATGATCGCTTTCACTTTTACGGGATTTGCTTCAATTCCACGCTGACTAACCAGATGTCCCAAGAATTTCCCAGAATGGACGCCGAAACTGCTTTTCTTGGGATTTAGCTTCATATTGTAGGTCCGAAGTATCTCAAACGTTTGAGCTAGATGCTGCAGGTGATCTTCTTTTTTGGAGCTCTTGACAACAATATCATCTACGTATACTTCCATCGTCTTCCCGATGTGATGATCAAACATCTTGTTTACCAGTCTCTGATATGTAGCTCCAGCGTTGATTAGCCCAAATGGCATTCTTTTCCAGCATAGCAAGTTTTTGTTGGTGTAGAACGTTGTGTGCTCTTGATCATCGGGATGCTTCGCGATTTGATGGTATCCTGCGAATGCATCCATGAACGTTAGCAGCTCATGTCCGGCGGTGTTATCAACTAGCTGGTCAATATGAGGCAACGGGAAGTTGTCTTTTGGGCAATCGGCGTTAAGATCTGTGAAGTCGATGCAAAGTCTCCATGCTCCAGTCGCTTTTCTAACCAACACTGGATTCGCCACCCATTGCGGGCATAACGCTTGTTTGATTAGGTCGTTATCCAGCAGCTTTTTAACCTCCATGTCAAGCGCCTCGTATTTGTCGGGCCCAAATTTTCTCCTTTTCTGATGAACTGGTTTTTTCCTCGGGTCGATGTTGAGTCTGTGGCAGGCATGTTCGGGGCTGATGCCCATCATGTCTGCGTGCGACCATGCGAACACATCAAGGTTTTCTTTAAGAAACTCAATCATGTTGGTCCTGTACGGCTCTGGTAGCTCGGACCCTATGAAGAGTTCTAAGCCCTCTTGGTTCGGGTCGACCCTTACAGTTTCCAATTCTTCAACCGGGGTAGCCCTTCGTTTCTGGCCTTTCCATCTGGGGTCAATAATGGGCCCTTCTGCCTTTGGCTCATCTTCGGTCTCCATCGGTTCTGCTCCCAGCCGTGGCTCGATATCCTCTGCATCAAAGTCCGTTGGGCGAGCAGCTTCTCTATCTCTTGTTTGGGCAGCCTGCTCGTCTTCGCATTTCTGCTCGTCTTCACCCAAATGTGCGCCTACACACAGCTGCTCGTCAATGCGCGGCTGTTCGTTTGCACACAGTTGCTCGCCGATGCGCGACTGTTCGTCTGTGCAAAGCTGTTCGTCGACTTCCATTATTTCAGTGTCGATAGAAGTCATGGCCTCGCTATCGTCTCCGTCCTTGTTTGAGCACCTGTCTGTCATGTTGACTTGATGATCCTGCAACTGTATCTGCAAAAGACACGCACGAGCCTTCTTCTGGTCTCCTTTGACTGTACCTGCACCCTTCTTTGTTGGGAATTTTAAACAATAATAGTACGTTGAAACAGCTGCTTTAAATTCATGCAAGAAAGGACGGCCGAGGAACCCGTTATAGGTGGACTGTTGGTCTACAACCAGGAAGTCTACCATTCTATTCATTTTCCTCTCCGGGTCCTCGACCGATACAAGCTCAACTGCCAACGTAACCATTCCTAGCGGGGTGGTCACAGCATTCCCAAATCCTACAATCTTGTGATCACAGTCTTTGATGTACTCAGCGCAATCTCCTAGCTGGTCCACCGTGCTCTTGAACAGGATGTTCGTATAGGAACCAGTATCGACAAGTAGACGGTGCACTTTTGTCCCCATGATATTGGCACAAATGACCAACGAGTCATTGTGGGGAGTGAGTACTCCGTCTAAGTCTTTTTCTGAGAAAGTTAGGTCCCCCATTCGTTTGGTCGATGGATTCGCGCCTACTTCCATCACTTGATCCACTGCTCTCAGTTCCGCCTTCCTCTTTCTTTTTGACATAGGTGGTCTCCCATCAGAACAACCACCTACTGGTCCAGTGGGTTCCAGCATTAGGATTTCCGGGATATGCCTTGCTGGGGCTGCTGGGACCTTCCTTCCTCTCTTACCTGCTTTGCTTGGTTGGTCATCACTGTCCCCGTCATCCGAACTGGACGGTTCTGGTGCCCTTGGCCTTTTACCTGGTTCCCTCTTCACGAATTCGGACAACTTTCCTTCCTCATAGAACCTCCACAACTGCTTCAACAGATCTCGGCACTCGCTCGTGAAGTGGCCAATGTTCTGATGATAAGCACAGTATTTGTTCGGGTTCAGTTTACCTCTCTCTTGCCTTATCTTCCACGGCTCTGACAACATCTCCCTGTCTTTAACGTTGTTGTACACAGCGTCCACGGACATAGTAAGGACTTGACTCAACTTTTCTTTCAACTCAGCTCCATCATTGAATGACTTCATGTTCTTCGGAGCTTTATAATCGCTTCCTCCCGACTTCTTGCTAAACTTCTTTGGATCGGCTTTGTCTCCCATCCCTCGGTGTAGGGCCTCCTGCATTGAAACATGAATTCCTGCTTTATGTCTGAACTCTGTGTATGTTTTCGGGTAAGTCAGATGCATTTCTTTCCACAAATCAGTTCCTTTCTTTAAACCAGCCATCACTGACACAATCTTCGTGTCCTCACTCACCATCTCGCCCTCCAGTAAGACTTTATCAAATCTTTCCAGAAATTGCTTGTCAGACTCCTCGTCTCCCTGCCTAATATCTGCTAGACGGTGTTTGTGGGTCAAGTAAGACCCGGCAGTTGAGAAGTGGGACAGAAACTCTTTGCTTAGTTGGGCAAAAGAGTTGATGGAGCCAGGAGCCAATGCTGAAAACCATCTGTGCGGGCCATCTCCCAGGGTGAGTGGAAAATTTCGGCATTGTGTGGCGTCGGTTGCCCCCATCGAAATCATAAAATCCGAATATTTTGTCGCATGAATGCGGGGGTCCGACGTTCCCTCGTACAAATTGATGGCTGGGAACTGTATCTTCTTCTGGATTGGTGCATTGAGGACAGATGGAGATAACGGTGAAGAAGGGAGAATAGTCGATCCTACACCTCTCTAAGATTCCAACTGTCTCTGTAATTCCTCGATCGCCTTTCTCATTTCCTGCAATTCATTTGGGGGAGTTCTCCCGATGGAAGGCTGCTCATCGTGATTGGGTTCAGTGACCTCTTCACGATACAGTCCCTTGCCAACGAGACATTTCTCCTGAGTCGTCTTCCTAGCAGCGTTGCTAGCTCCATTTGGCCCTAGCCGGCCAAAAGCTGACCTCCTGATTCGGTCATGCACTGATGGGCGAGCAGGATGGTGTGATCGCTCCTCGTTCCTTCGGGATATTTCCCTCCAATTTGCGTTCCTTGTACCTAGTCTCTCCAAAGCACTTGTTCGGGAAGTACTTTTGCTTGATTCATCTGCTCGACTTGGTGATGATTCTCCTCTGCTTCCTAGACGTTCGCTCAATGGAGCTTTTCCTTTATTTCTACGAACTTCCTCGCTGTCGGCCTCGTCCCGACGTGCATCTTCTCTTAGTTTACTTCTTTGTTCGCCCGTACGCTCCTGCTCGCCTGCTCGTTTGGTCGTCCCAGGTGCTCTTGACGGTCCGGCTGCTTGTCAATTTTGTAAGGATTGAAGGACAGCGATCGTTTTTGCTAGTTCTTCGGGGTTTTGAGCAAGAGCTTCAACTTCCGGTGGAATCGTGTCAATAGTGACTTGTATATTCCTCTGCGAAGTTGCTCTTACTATCCGTGCATGTCCTTCGGTGGAAGAAACCCTAGTTCTTGGTCTACGACTTGGAGATATACTCGAATGTCGTTCTTCTTGTGATCTAACCATTTTGACTATCAAAATATGGATAATAAGCAAATGAGTGGAGTAAACTGGTTCTTGCAAACACTTTCCCCCAAGGGTTACTAGCCTTGTGTGTGATTATAAAGGTTTGAAAACCCTAGTTCATGCACACATGCATTAAAACCCTCAAAGTGTTGTAAATCTTTGTCCTAAGAATGTGCACTCTTGTTTTCCGGCAGCCTCTCCCCGGATTCCGGCGAAATTATGCAGATTCCGATGGTAGTCTTCAAACTTTCTTCGACTTTTACAAATCGAAGGTTCGGACCCTCCTTCTAGCGCCAATTGTTGATGACCTTTTTCAATTGAATGTAATTAGTGGTTGTTTTACTGCATGAAGATCATCAAACAAAGTCTAAGATATAACAAAGTCTAAGATATCATGGAATTTGGCTAAGTAATGTTCAAGAAATAATTTTGCAAGAGTTTGGACTTGTATTGAATTGTTCTCCCTTTTCATGTACATGAAGGGAGTATTTATAGACATACAAAGTGGCCATGTGTCACCATCTTGGTGGTTTAACCATTGGATCTTTGCCAAGTGTTAGGACACTTGTACAACATCTACACTATTGCTCATTGGATGGGTGCCAAGTGTTAGGACACTTGGACCATATCTAGGCTAGTGACTCTTGGGATTCCCAATGTTGTACATGGTCTTTGGCACTACTGAGATGCTCTCGACGGTGACCAGTTGCTCGCTTGTTCATCTTCGTTAGATGTCATGGTCCTTTGCGTTCCGAGTTGTTCGCTCCTTGCTTGGGATTGTTTTACAATGTTGCTCGCTCCATTGCGAAGTTGTTCGCCCGAATTGATCTTGGTTTGAGCCGCTTGCACAGCTGTTCTTTGCAAGGTTGCTCGCCCAATCCTGCTTGCTATGTTAGAGTTGTTCTGCAAAACTGTTCGCCTTACAAAGCTGCTAGCTCCACAAAGCTGTTAGCTTTTTCCATTCATTATCCTGTTATCAAGTTTAATGATAATCTTTCGTTGATTAAATGCAGAGTTGTTCGCCCATCAACAAGGATGAAATAAAATTAAAATATAATTAATAATAAGTGGATTAACGGATGAAGTTACATATAATTTCTTTGGCAAAGTATTATATAAAAATAGTTTATGATAAATTTATCATGAAACAATTTTAAAGTATCATTAATCTCATTGGAGTATCATTAATCTCATCAGGTGTATCATTAGTCTGAGTTCAAGAAAATTTAAAACAATTACAATATAATACTGATTAGGCGTGAAATTGTCATGATTGGTCACTTGAAATACCCTAATTTTGGCCGATTTTGTCGAGTATTTGGAGTCAATTGAGCATTATTTCTCTATATTGATGAATTTGTCTCTTTGATACTCGTAGGTGAATCGAGGGCGAAGAACGGAGTTCGTAGGACTTTGAATCGTCTCAAACGGATGCCCGGATGAGAAGATATCGAAGAAATACGATTGGTGTTAGTGTTGAAGAAGAAAAGTGCTACTTGGTGAAAATTTGGGAGCACTCGAGTAACACACTCAAGCACTAGGGCTCGAGCACGTTGCTCGAGCGCCCAAAACATACAGAAGATTTCTAGCGCTCGAGCAGCTCGAGCGCCACCGCTCGAGCGCCCCAAAACATGCAGAGAAGTTTCACCATTCGAGCAGCTCGAGCGCGAGCGCTCGATCACTTGAGTCATTTGAGCTCCATGCTCGAGCGCGAGCCTTCAATTTTTGCGTTTTCAAAGGCGTTTTTCGGCCCACGAGTTCACGATTCGGCCCGATGCATATATATATTCGTCTCAAGCACGTTTTTTAAGAACACCACACTTCAGGAGATAGTTTTAGAGTTTTAGAGTTCATTTTTGGAGAGGAAGAAGAGAAGCAAGCTTTACGATTACGTTTTTGAGGTTTTCATTACGAATTCGAATTACGATCTTACTTTTTAGTTTCTTTTCTTTATATTTCGTTATTGAACACGTTGAGACTTCTTTTATTGAGTTAATTTTAAGGTTATTCTTTTATTTCGGTAAACCCTAGTTTATGTTTGATATCTTCTTCGTCTTATTTATCATGTTCATGTTCATCACTTATTTAATTGCTATTATTTACGTTAAACCTATGTCTAGCTAAAACCCTTGCATGCTTGGGGTAGGATGAACTCGTAGAAGTAGGTTGTGGGTACGTAATTAGGGTAACTTGTGACGTTAGGTTTTAATTCTCTTGGTTAATGAATTCTTAAAATTAATCTCAACTTTACTTTTGAATTTCGTTCGAAAGGTGTTAGAGAGAGGACGACCGTATCACTCTTTAACAACGAGTAGACTTAACTAGAGGGTTTAGGAAGGGTTAATTCATCTACTAGTTTAGCGAAGGAGGACGACCGCATCACCTTAGTTAAATTAGGGTCTCATTAATTAAGCACAATCTATTAACTTGTTAGTGGATTAGTGAAGTCGAGTGTTAGGGTAAAGTATTAGGGTTTAGAATCTTGAGCTTTCACCTTGCATTCTTTTACTTAGGTTATTTCTTGCGCGTCACAGTTATTTTGATTATGTACCCGCTCCGTTAGTATACGTAGGGATTCCTATCCTAAGCATCACCATCTCACATTTGATAACAACTCTTAGTAATTCGTTTCTTCGTTCGTTAGTATAATTAGTTTATTTTAGTCTTTTAATTAATCTTTCAAAAAAAAACCCAAAAAAACATTACACTCACATTTGCTACGATGCGTAGATCTTCAAGGATCTGTTCGCATACACCCCATCTCGTGGGTTCGATATACTTGGCCGTTATACTTACTCTTACTGCAGTGAACCCGTTCGCTTGCGGGGAAGCGATTAGTAGAAGTTAGTATTATCGCTTCAAGTCAATAGCGTCATTGCCGGGGATGGCGTTGTATGCTTTTTGAACAGGACTTGTCGATAGCTTAGTAGTTAGTAGTGAGTGATTTTTATTTTTTATTTTTTTTTATTTCGTACATATTCGGCAGTTGCGTTTTGATTTTTCTGTTAGTGTTTCAGGTTTATGAAAACACGCTCACAAGGCAATACGAGCGAAGAGAGGTTACCATTAGATCCTGAGAAAATAGCAAGAAGAAACCGAGCCTTCTTACGAAGGATGAACACTGCCGGAGGGAAAGAACCGATGGACATCACGAATGAGTTGGACGATGTCGAGAATGAGTTCAATCAGGCATTGAACCGGGTTGACGGCACTGATGGCAATACCAGCAAGAATCAAGATCCGTTAGGAGAAAGCCAGAGCCAAAACCCGGGTACTTAGAACCAAAATAGCCCAGCTCATAACATGGTCCAAAATCCTCATAACAACCCTGCTTACCCACATCCCAACTTACCACAAAAAAACTTACCCTATCCACCCTACCCATACCCACCGTATCCTTACCCACCATACCCGTATCCTCCACCTCCAGTTTACAATCAACCACCTGTTTACCAACCACCACCACCCCAACAAGTACCCGTACCAGCTGCTAATCCTCAACACGTTCCTCAGAACGTAGATCAAAATCTGGCTATTCGAGGGAGGTTTGCAGCGCAGCCACAACGGTACTATGATGGAGTGGCATTGCCGCCTGTTGAGGTGAATAACTTCTCGATTTCCCCGGGAATTCTTAAGTTGCTTACCGAGAACCAGTTCAAAGGGGAAGTTGGGAAGGAGAATCCTTATACTCACCTGAGGAGTTTCCTCATGATAGCCTCCACATTCAATTATAACGGCATTTCTGAAGATGCCAAGAGGCTTAGGCTGTTCCCATTCTCATTGACGGGAATAGCTAAAGAGTGGTATGACAACACGCTCCCACGGGGAGGTGTAACCATTGGGCCGAGCTCGAGCGTCTGTTCCTCGAGCGATTCTACCCTCCATCGAGAACTATTAAAGCTAGAATTGAGATCTCTTCCTTTCGCCAGAAATTAGGAGAGGATTTATGCCAAGCGTGGGAGAGATACTCAAATATGTTGATCGAGTGCCCGCAGCACGGGTACAACGAGGGAGATATTATGGCGTTCTTCTATAGTGGAGCCAGCAAGGCTGGCCAAGCCCATTTAGACGCATGTGCGAGTGGAGCTTTTCTGAACCAAGGGATACCGAGATGTCGAGAGATCGTGGACAATATTATCACGAATGCCGGTGCATGGAATGAGGATCCTGAGTTTCAGAGAGTTTGCAAGTTGGAGGAGAATGAGGGTACTAGGAAGCTGTTGATGGCAATGATGGAGAAGATCAGCAACCTTGAGATGGGGCAGAATTTGGTTGGAGGGAATGTAGCGGTGAATGAGAAGGTGGACCCACCCACGAGTCAGCAAGAAGAGGCCAACTATATGGGAAGGCCTAACTATCCACAAAGTGGGTATCCACAAGGTGGAAATCAGTATGGAAGGCCTCCTTATGGCCAACCATTTGTACCTCCAGGCCCACAGCCACCTCAAAATCAATGGAGGAACACACAAGGGTATCAAGGAGGCCAGCAGCCTCCTCAAAACACATGGAGGAAGAATGAGAATTTCTCATATGCTAACCCAAAAGCTGGTATTACAGTTCCTGCAGGTGTTGATCCGGGGTCTAAACCTCCTGGTGGAGAAGGCGGTGCATCAACCGAGGAGATGTTGAGAGTTATCCTTCAGAAGGTGGAGGAAGGTAGCAAGCGATTGTCCTCTTTGGAGTATGATGTGAAGGAGTTGCATAAGAAAGACGATCATCGAGACCAAGAACTCCAAAAGAGAGACATAGAGTGGAATCGAGTTCAGCAAGAGAACAACAGAAGGTTCAATTCTATCGAGTATCAAATTAGTCAAATTGCAAAGTCTCAGCCGAGAGAGCCTGGAAAGTATCCTTCAATGCCCGAGGATAACCCAAAGGAACATTGCAAGGCGATTGAGTTGAGAAGTGGGACCAAGTATGATGGTCCTGAGATGCCTGCTGATTCTGAGACGCCCAAAGGAGAGGTTGAGATAGAAGGAAAAGAGCCTGAGGTAGTTAGAGATGAGATTGAGGAGGTAGGAGTTGAGAAGGGGATTGAAAGTGAAGGGATTGAGAAGAGTAAAGATGTGGATGAGTCTCATGAGAGCAAAGAGCCTAAAGAGAAGATAGAGGAGATCGAGAGAATTCCAAAGTGGAAGAAGGCAAAGGAAGCAAGGAAGAATGCAAAAGAGACTGAGAAAGATGAATGGGGGGTACCCAAATCTGTGATACCCGTCCCATATCCACAACGCTTCATGAAAAAGAAGCTTGATGAAAAGTTTGCTAAATTCCTTGATGTTTTTAAAAAGCTACATATTAACATTCCTTTTTATGATGCTTTGAAACAGATGCCTAACTACGCCAAGTTCCTGAAGGACTTGATAGCGAAGAGACGGAGAGTAGACGGGCCTGAGTTAGTGCACTTAAACCCCGAGGTGAGTGCAATGGTGCACAAGGCGCTTCCTCCAAAGATAAAGGATCCCGGGAGCTTCACCATTCTTTGTGATATCGGGAACGGGATCAAGAAAGGAGCCTTGTGTGATCTCGGGGCGAGCATTAATTTGATGCCTCTTTCGTTGTTCAAGAAGTTAGAGGTGGGTGAACTTCAACCCACGATGATGACGCTCCAGCTTGCTGATAGGTCCATCACCAGACCTCAAGGAGTAGTGGAGGATGTTCTAGTGACGGTGGAGAATCACGTTTTTCCCGGCGACTTCGTAGTACTCGAGATGGAAGAGGATGAACATGTCCCGCTGATTTTAGGGAGACCGTTTCTAGCTACTGCCGGGATGGTTCTTGACGTAGCGAATGGGAAGATCACGGTCAAAGTTGATGATCAATAAGTGAAGATAGCTATTTACGAGGCTATGAAATACCCCATGGGAGACGAGAGTTGCCACTTCATTGACATCACGGACACTTGTGTTGAAGACACACTCTTAGACCCTTGCTCTTTCTATGTGCATCAGTTTGATTATCCCGTCCTTGACGATCTATCTTATGATTCTTATGATCTTGATTATTTTGACAGCTTGGAAGACAATGAAGATGTCAAGTTCTTGGAGATGAAGAAAGTAGAGGATGAGGACGACTTGGAAGCCGATGAGTCAACCTTCGAGAAGATGTTCGATAAAGCACCACCATTGGAGGCGAAAAAGGAGTTGAAGCCACTTCCCGACCACCTCAAGTACGCTTACTTGGATGAGACCGACAAATATCCGGTAATTGTATCTGCCCTTTTATCTGATGATCAGCTAGAGAGACTTTTAGTGGTGCTTCGTAAGCATAAATCTGTTATATGATGGTCGATCGCGGATATTAAGGGGATTAGCCCTTCGATTTACATGCATAGGATTAGATTAGAAGAGGGTAGAAAACCGATAGTGCAAAATCAGCGTAGAGTTAATCCGGTAATTCAAGAGGTGATTCATAAGGAAGTTTTGAAGTTGTTAGATAGCAACATGATTTTTGCTATTTCTGATAGTCCATGGGTGAGTCCATTACACGTAGTTTCTAAGAAGGGGGGTACCACTGTGATTAAGACGGAGTCTAATGAATTGGTAGCCACTAGATTAGTGACGGGTTGGCGTGTTTGTGTAGATTATAGGGAGTTGAACAAGGCAACGTGTAAGGATTACTTTCCTTTACCGTTCCTTGATCAAATGATTGATAGATTAAGTGGTTTTGAGTATTACTGTTTCTTAGATGGGTACTCGGGGTATAATCAGATCATGATAGCCCCCGAGGATCAAGAGAAAACCACCTTCACCTGCTACTATGAGACTTTTGCTTTTAGGAGGATGTCGTTTGGGTTGTGTAATGCACCCGCCACCTTTCAAAGGTGTATGATGGCAATTTTTCATGGTTTGATTGAGAGGATTATGGAGGTTTTCATGGACGACTTCTCCGTCTACGGGGAGTCGTTTGATAAATGTCTAATCAATCTTGAAGTTGTGTTGAGCAGGTGTGAAGAGACGGACTTAGTGCTTAATTGGGAGAAGTACCACTTCATGGTGAGAGATGGTATTGTTCTTGGACATCATGTGTCCTCGAAAGGTATCCAAGTTGACAAGGCGAAAGTGATTGCTATTGAGAAGCTTCCACCACCTTCGATCGAGAAGGGAATTCGGTCATTTTTAGGACACGTGGGTTTTTATAGACGCTTTATCAAAGACTTTTCACAAATAGCTAAACCACTTTCGCGGCTTCTTGAAAAAGAAGTCGCTTTTGAGTTTACTAATGAGTGTTTAGTGGCTTTTAATAGGTTGAAAGAAGCTTTGGTGAATGCCCCAATACTTGTGACTCCGGATTGGTCAAGCCCGTTCGTGCTGATGTGTGATGCGAGTGATTATGCGATGGGGGTTGCTTTGGGGCAAATTCGTGAGAAGCGTTTTCACGCTATTTACTATGCCTCGAAGATGCTGAATTCTGCTCAAGTGAACTACACTATGACCGAAAATGAGCTATTGGCGGTCGTGTATGCCTTTGATAAATTTCGACCCTACCTAGTAGGGACGAAAACAATTGTATATACGGACCACGCAGCGATTCAGTATCTTATGAGTAAGAAGGATGCAAAACCCCGTCTCATTCGATGGATTTTGCTACTCCAGGAGTTTGACGTAGAGATTCGAGACAAGAAGGGATGCGAGAATGTGATAGCGGATCACCTTTCGAGATTGGAGCTCACCAAGGAGAACACCGTGGAGGATCGAGAGGTGAATGATGAATTTCCGGATGAGAAGCTCTTTGGCTTAGGAGACATCCCTGTAAATCGAGTTGAAGGGAAGGCGTCTTGGTTTGCAGATTATGCTAACTATTTAGCAAGTGGAGAGTTGCCCGTTGAGATAGACTCGGTGCATCGGAAGGCATTCTTGAAGAAAGTTCAGGAGTTTATTTGGGATGATCCCTACTTGTTCAAAAGAGGGATTGATCATGTGTTGAGAAGGTGCGTGCCCGAAGAGGAGTGGAGTAACATCATAAGGCATTGCCACGCCTTGCCATGCGGAGGACATTTGGGTGGAGAAAAGACCGGAAGGAAGGTGCTTCAATCTGGTTTTTATTGGCCGACACTTTTGAGAGATTGCATGGATTGGGTTAAGAGGTGTGAGAAGTGCCAACGTTTTGGCTCCATTACTAAGAGGGACGAGATGCCGATGCACGTGTTCATGGAAGTAGAGATATTCGACGTATGGGGGATTGATTTCATGGGTCCATTTCCTCCTAGCAATGGATTCTTGTACATTCTCGTATGCGTTGATTACGTCTCGAAGTGGATTGAAGCTGTCCCGACTCGAGTGAATGATTCCCGAGTGGTTATCGAGTTCTTGAGGAAGAACATCTTTGCAAGATACGGAGTTCCAAGAGCTTTGGTTAGTGATGGGGGAAGTCACTTCATGAACAAATGGATGGAAAGGCTGCTGTCAAAATACGAGGTAAGTCATCGAATCTCTACTGCTTATCATCCTCAATCTAACGGACTTGCAGAGGTCTCAAACCATCAAATCAAGGAGATCCTTGAGAAGACGGTGAGCATTAGTAGGAAAGATTGGGCGATGAAGCTTGATGATGCACTTTGGGCGTATAGGATAGCTTTCAAAACTCCTCTTGGTATGTCACCGTATCAATTGGTTTTTGGAAAGACATGTCACTTGCCCGTGGAGTTGGAACATAAGGCATATTGGGCGATAAAGAAGCTGAATTTTGATAGTGCCTTGGTTGGTGAGAAGAGATTACTCCAATTACATGAGTTGGAGGAGTTTCGAGACAGTGCCTACGAGAATGCCGGAATTTTCAAGGAGAAGACCAAGAAGTGGCATGATGCACGATTGCGGAAAAAGGAGTTCAAAGTGGGTGATCAAGTCCTCGTATTCAATTCGAGGATGAAGCTGTTTGGTGGAAAGCTTAAGTCCAAGTGGAACGGGCCGTATATTGTGAGGGGAGTGCACAAGAGTGGATTCCTTGAAGTCGAGAAGGATGATGGACAGAGATTCATGGTGAACGGGCATCGAGTGAAGAAATTCTTTAACTTCTCTTATGAGAATAAGGGAGGTATTTTAGATTCTCAAGTCCCGTGAGCTCCTTCGAGCTCGGTCCGGCATTAGGACCGTAAAACTAGCGCTTAATGGGAGGCAACCCATTTTTACTTGTTTTTATGTGTTTTCTTATTTTTAGTAGTTTTTTTTAATCGTAAGTGTTAACCTAGTGTGTTAGAGTTTATTTGGTGTAGGCTTGCTTAGTGGAGATTGATCGGAGCAAGAGAGCTTAAGGAAGAAAGTCATGAAGTTGAACACGTTTCGAGTAGGAAAGCATTCAATTTCTGGAGTTGAGGTAAACCGAACCCCAAATGTAGACCTCTTTGCGAAGTCGAAGTTTGGGGGGTGATGTTTCTTTTCGTTCGTTACTTTGCATTGATAGTGAGTCGAGTTCATAAAAATTTGGTGTACTTACTCGTACGTACTCATTCTTTCAAACTTTGTTATTGCGTAGCAAAAACAAAGTTTGGGGGTGTGTATTCGTACTTCGGGTTCGTACATGAAATTCTAATGAAAAATTGGTCAAATTTTTCAAAAATATCGATGTTTGAGTGAGGATGGATCGAATTGAGTGTGGTCACTTAAGTTTGGCGTGAATTGGATTGGTGATTTGCACGTTTGGAAGAGCCCCCAACTCCTCGGTCGAATGAGCGATCTGGCTTAAATCAAGGAGTTCTCAGGTTAGTTCATGATTTGGAAAAGTGTTTTGGTTGTTCGAGTGTGGTTCATTGGGAAATTTCGAGTCTTGAGCGTCGGATTTGGAAGTTGAATTTTGGAAGCGCTCGAGCAGCTCGAGCGCCCAAAATTGTACAGAAGAATCCGCGCGCTCGAGCAGCTCGAGCGCGAGCACTCGAGCACTTGCGCCATTCGAGCTACATGCTCGAGCGCGACCGCTAGAGCGGGCCGCGGGTTTCGGCCCAGGTTCTGCTCACTCTATAAATACCCCTTTCACATGATTTCACACACTTTCACACACTTGGAGGGGCGATTTTGAGCGGATTCGAACGATTTTCACGATTCACTCCCAAATTCATTCGATTTCTTCACGTATTTCACGTATTTCCTCAAGAAAGGTATGTGCTTTCTATCTTTTATCTTTCAATTTATTGTTTGAAGCATGATTTAGGCATGCTTGAGTTCATGCCTAAATCATGCTTCAAACAATGAATTGAAAGATAAAAGATAGAAAACACATACCTTTCTTGAGGAAATACGTGAAATACGTGAAGAAATCGAATGAATTTGGGAGTGAATCGTGAAAATCGTTCGAATCCGCTCAAAATCGCCCAAAATCGCCCCTCCAAGTGTGTGAAAGTGTGTGAAATCGTGTGAAAGGGGTATTTATAGAGTGAGCAAAACATGGGCCGAAACCTGCGACCCGCTCGAGCAGACCCGCTCGAGCGGTCGCGCTCGAGCATGTAGCTCGAATGGCGCAAGTGCTCGAGCGCGCGGATTCTTCTGTATAATTTTGGGCGCTCGAGCAACACGCTCGAGCGGTGGCGCTCGAGCTGCTCGAGCGCTTCCAAAATTCAACTTCCAAATCCGACGCTCAAGACTCGAAATTCCCCAACGAACCACACCTGAACAACCAAAACACTTTTCCAAATCATGAACTAACCTGAGAACTCCTCGATTTAAACCAGGTCGCTCATTCGACCGAGGAGTTGGGGTCTCTTTCAAACGTGCAAATCACCAAATCCAATTCACGCCGAACTTAAGTGACCACACTCAATTCGATCCATCCTCACTCAAATATCGATATTTTCGAAAAATTTGACCAATTTTTCATTAGAATTTCGTGTACGAACCCGAAGTACGAATTGACTTGAAGCAAAATACTAACTTCTACTAATCGCTTTCCCGCAAGCGAACGGGTTCACTGTAGTAAGAGTAAGTATAACAGCCAAGTATATCGAACCCACGAGATGGGGTGTATGCGAACAGATCCCTGAAGATCTACGCGTCGTAGCTAATATGAGTGTAATGTTTTTTTGGGTTTTTTTTTTTGAAAGATTAATTAAAAGACTAAAATAAACTAATTATACTAACGAACGAAGAAACGAATTACTAAGGGTTGTTATCAAATGTGAGATGGTGATGCTTAGGATAGGAATCCCTACGTATACTAACGGAGCGGGTACATAATCAAAATAACTGTGACGCACAAGAAATAACCTAAGTAAAAGAATGCAAGGTGAAAGCTCAAGATTCTAAACCCTAATACTCTACCCTAACACTCGACTTCACTAATCCAATAACAAGTTAATAGATTGTGCTTAATTAATGAGACCCTAATTTAACTAAGGTGATGCGGTCGTCCTCCTTCGCTAAACTGGTAGATGAATTAACCCTTCCTAAACCCTCTAGTTAAGTCTACTCGTTGTTAAAGAGTGATACGGTCGTCCTCTCTCTAACACCTTTCGAACGAAATTCAAATGTAAAGTTGAGATTAATTTTAAGAATTCATTAACCAAGAGAATTAAAACCTAACGTCACAAGTTACCCTAATTACGTACCCACAACCTACTTCTACGAGTTCATCCTACCCCAAGCATGCAAGGGTTTTAGCTAGACATAGGTTTAACGTAAATAATAGCAATTAAATAAGTGACGAACATGAACATGATAAATAAGACGAAGAAGATATCAAACATAAACTAGGGTTTACCGAAATAAAAGAATAACCTTGAAATTAACTCAATAAAAGAAGTCTCAACGTGTTCAATAACGAAATATAAAGAAAAGAAACTAAAAAGTAAGATCGTAATTCGAATTCGTAATGAAAACCTAAAAAACGTAATAGTAAAGCTTACTTCTCTTCTTCCTCTCCAAAAACGAACTTGAAGAACTAGGGTTCTTGAGTTCAAAAATTTTGGGGATTTTTGCAAGTACTCATTGATTCTTGATTCCTTGTTAATGAATATGGATAATATGCTATGGGTTTGCTAATTTTGCTTTCAATTTCATGATTGAATGTGTAGAATGAGTGAATTTCTAGAGTGAGAAAGTAGGAATTTGAGGAAATGATATGTGTTTTGCATTTTGAGATGAAATTGTTGTGAATTGAGATTGATTGAGCATGAATAGGTAGGAATTGAGTCTTGAGCATGTAAATTACACAATTTTGGGGTAATGTTACTTCATGATAGACTCGATTATAGGCATTGTTTAGTGTGAATGATGAATTGTTTGGAATTTACTTGAGAACTTTGAGATGAAGGCATGTGATTTGAATTGAGTGAGTTAACTCAAGTTGAGATTGTGAGAAAAGGGAATTGAGAGTACTACTTGATATGTGTGGAATTGAATGAAATGAATGAATTTGAATTGCTCTATGTTGTCTCAGGTATTATGGCACCGAAAAAGAATGAGGATAGAATTTTGAGCATTGCCGAGTTGGAGGAACTCACGAATGATCTGAGGAGGAAGAGTTTGTTGCCTTCAAGGTGGAACAACCTGGACTACCAAGGTAGTTGGAGGTACATCACCTACAGATGGAGCTTGATCACGGGAAAGGTAGAAAAGACTCAGAGACCGAGTGTTAGTTTCATGAGAGAGTTGGGGATAGAGGAAGAGATAAGGAGAATCTTCGTGAGGAACAATATGGCTGAATTCTTCGACATGTTGCTCTATATGGAAACAAATGCAGACTTGGTTGAACAGTTTCTCGCCACTGTCGAGAAGACGGACGAGAACTCGTTCAAGTTCAAGTATCAGAATGACTGGCAATATTGTGAGGTGGGTGCTGTTAACCTCGCATTTGGGCTCCCAACTTTATCTCGGCCGAACCGTGTGTCGAAGTCGTACAGTGCAAATAGATTTTGGAAGGACATCACGGGAGGAATGGCGGGGGATTATAGAGGCCAGTATGCACGAGCATCTGCGATAAGAAATCCAGTCATTAGGTACCTCGAGCGAATCCTTGGAAACACGATCTACGCCCGCTCTGAGACGGGAACCGTGACAAGCAAGCAGCTCTACGGGATATGGTGTCTCTTGTACACCAAGGAACATGATTTTGGGAGAGACTTCCTAGAGCACCACTACGAGGCTCCATTCAAACTCGGCTCTAGGACTTCGAAGGTTCGAGAATGAGGGTTGATTTCGGTTTTCATGAAGAGCCTTGGTTTTGAGCCTTGTTCGGGTCCTTTGCCAGGCATGGATCTAGTGTTCGAACAGATGAACAACACTCTCATGTTCGAATATTGGCTTGGCAGCTACTGCATCAGATTCAAGGATGACAACCTCTTCCCGTTGCCGAACAAAAAGCTCGTGACTCTGGTTGGGAAGAAGAAGCACAACATAGGCATGAATGGAGAGCAGCACCTCGCCATTAGTGGTAAGTATACGGCGGAGGTTGACAGCCGAGGACTTCGAGAGGTGAGGCCGGTGAAGAGGAATCGAAGCGAAGGAAGCAGTGGTGCCGGCACGAGCGGAGCGGGAGCAAGTGGAGTAGCGGATTTGCAAGAAGAGGAGGAACAAGAGTACGAAGCGGGACCAGCTGAGGAAGAAGAAGCAGCGGGTGAAGGCCCGCACGAGATGGAGATGGAGCCACCTCACGTAGCTACTCTGGAGCCGTGGTACCCGACCCAGAGTGAGTGGGATGGTATGAGGACCGACATTCGGGACCTGCGAACCGAAGTCACGGATCTTCGTACTACCCAAAACCAGTGGTACATGGAAGCGATGAGTGTATGAGGGAAATTTCAGGAGGTTCGATCCGAGGTTTCAGATTTGAGAAGATGGATGGAGGCACTCTTTGTCTCCCATTTAGGATCGGACCACCCTAAGTATCGGCCACCACCACCTCCTGATGCTTGAGGGTCACGGGGAGTCCCCCCAGTTTCTGCTCTTTTGTTTTTCTTTTCCTTTATTTTATTTCCTTTTCTTCTTTTTGCTTGAGTGAGCTTAATTGTTTGAGTGATATATTTGAATTGATTAAGGGCTTGTGATGAATTGTATTCAGAATTTTGGGTTCTGCTTGATTGTTGAATTCAGTGACATATCTGATTTATTTTGTGCTTATTGACCCCTTCTACTTATTAGTTATTATTCTTGAGCATGTTTGATGAGTAGAGTAGAATTGTGAGGTTGAGTTAAGAATTGTTTTGAGTGAGTAGTTGAGTTAGAGTGGATTTGAGAGAGAACTAGTATGCTTACATGTTTTCTTTTTTAGTGCTTGTGTGATAAGAGTGAGAATTCACTAGGACTAGCATGGATGTGAAAGCCGAGAGACTTGAGCCTTATGAGATTTTGATATATGAATTAATCTCTTCGTTTGTGAGTGGATCGTCACCTTAGAGGATGCTAGAACTTGTGTGTGCTCTTGCTTCTTGATTGTGTCTAGTTTGATATGCCGAATAGGATCTTAGGCCATTTTTTATTTTATTGAGTCACTTAGCCAAAATTTTCCTTACCAATGACATTGAATCCCGTGTTAGCCCCTTTGAGCCTAAAGCCTATTTTATTTGCTAGCACATATGAACACTATTCCAATTACTAAGCCTTTTTGTCCCAATTTGAGTGGAGAATAGGAAAGTGTGAATGTGAAGGGAGTGAATTGAGTTGAAAAAGAAAAAGGTTGTTTGTTGAGTGAATATGAGAAGAAGGTGTGATGAAGTTATGAGATGTGGGAAAAAGAGAAAAAAATTGAGAATGAGCAAAAGAAAAAATGAGCTCATGTGTTTGTGCGAAAAAGAAAAAAAGTGAAGTGATTGAAAAAAAAAAGTGAAAGAGTGAGAAAAAAATTAAAGTGTTGAGAGAATTCGAATTGAAAGTTTGTCGATTGAATATGTTTGAAGTAGTCTGTTCCTTATCTCGAAGTACCGAAGTTTGATTTTCTATTCTCCATTCACCTTAGTCACTTTACCATATTGTTATCCCACCTGTCCAAAGAGCCTACATTACAACCTTGAGAAAAGTCATTTTTGATTCGGCATTGATTTCTAGAGTATGGTCGGAGTTAAGAGCACTTACAAGCCTATGGCTGCCAATTTGAGTGATTGATTGTTTGAGTGAGTCCCTTGATCATTGATATACACTTGTGAGGGAACGAAACACATCGTTGAGTGCACATCCATGCTTGATCTTGGTGTTTCTTGTTATTGTTGCATGAGTATGATGAAGGAAAGTGAGTGAGTATACGTGTGATTGATCTTTGAAGCTCGAGTTCATTTGCTTGCATGATTGATTCTTTGATTCATTCCTAACAATTTCACTTGACTTGTTATTTCGTTGCTTGAGAACAAGCAACATGGTAAGTTTGGGGGGGTTGATTAGGCGTGAAATTGTCATGATTCGTCACTTGAAATACCCTAATTTTGGCCGATTTTGTCGAGTATTTGGAGTCAATTGAGCATTATTTCTCTACATTGATGAATTTGTCTCTTTGATTCTCGTAGGTGAATCGAGGGCAAAGAACGGAGTTCGTAGGACTTTGAATCGTCTCAGACGGATGCCCGGATGAGAAGATATTGAAAAAATACGATTGGTGTTAGTGTTGAAGAAGAAAAGTGCTACTTGGTGAAAATTTGGGAGCACTCGAGTAACACACTCGAGCACTAGCGCTCGAGCACGTTGCTCGAGCGCCCAAAACATACAGAAGATTTCTAGCGCTCGAGCAGCTCGAGCGCCACCGCTCGAGCGCCCCAAAACATGCAGAGAAGTTTCACCATTCGAGCAGCTCGAGCGCGAGCGCTCGAGCACTTGAGTCATTCGAGCTCCATGCTCGAGCGCCTTCAATTTTTGCGTTTTCAAAGGCGTTTTTCGGCCCACGAGTTCATGATTCGGCCCGATGCATATATATATTCGTCTCAAGCACGGTTTTGAAGAACGCCACACTTCAGGAGATAGTTTTAGAGTTTTAGAGTTCGTTTTTGAAGAGGAAGCAGAGAAGCAAGCTTTACCATTACGTTTTTGAGGTTTTCATTACGAATTCGAATTACGATCTTACTTTTTAGTTTCTTTTCTTTATATTTCGTTATTGAACACGTTGAGACTTCTTTTATTGAGTTAATTTCAAGGTTATTCTTTTATTTCGGTAAACCCTAGTTTATGTTTGATATCTTCTTCGTCTTATTTATCATGTTCATGTTCGTCACTTATTTAATTGCTATTATTTACGTTAAACCTATGTCTAACTAAAACCCTTGCATGCTTGGGGTAGGATGAACTCGTAGAAGTAGGTTGTGGGTACGTAATTAGGGTAACTTGTGACGTTAGGTTTTAATTCTCTTGGTTAATGAATTCTTAAAATTAATCTCAACTTTACTTTTGAATTTCGTTCGAAAGGTGTTAGAGAGAGGACGACCGTATCACTCTTTAACAACGAGTAGACTTAACTAGAG
Source organism: Ballota nigra (assembly GCA_947034835.1). Lineage (NCBI taxonomy): Eukaryota > Viridiplantae > Streptophyta > Magnoliopsida > Lamiales > Lamiaceae > Ballota > Ballota nigra. Next base: position 60,728,764 of record OX344725.1, read on the forward strand.
GGTTTAGGAGGGGTTAATTCATCTACCAGTTTAGCGAAGGAGGACGACCGCATCACCTTAGTTAAATTAGGGTCTCATTAATTAAGCACAATATATTAACTTGTTAGTGGATTAGTGAAGTCGAGTGTTAGGGTAAAGTATTAGGGTTTAGAATCTTGAGCTTTCACCTTGCATTCTTTTACTTAGGTTATTTCTTGCGCGTCACAGTTATTTTGATTATGTACCCGCTCCGTTAGTATACGTAGGGATTCCTATCCTAAGCATCACCATCTTACATTTGATAACAACCCTTAGTAATTCGTTTCTTCGTTCGTTAGTATAATTTGTTTATTTTAGTCTTTTAATTAATCTTTCAAAAAAAAACCCAAAAAAACATTACACTCATATTAGCTACGACGCGTAGATCTTCAGGGATCTGTTCGCATACACCCCATCTCGTGGGTTCGATATACTTGGCCGTTATACTTACTCTTACTACAGTGAACCCGTTCGCTTGCGAGGAAGCGATTAGTAGAAGTTAGTATTTTCGCTTCAAGTCAAATACCACTGATCCAAATTAGTGATATCTCTGACATGTTTAATAATACTCCTGATGAGATTAATGATACTCTAAAACTATTTCATGTTAAGCTTATTATGAAGCGTTTTCATATAAAACTTATTCAATTTCTTTTGATTTGTGAGTGCCGAAAGTGCGGGAGAAATGGATTGGGAAAAGCAATTTTGATTTTGAGAGATGGGAGGAAAATTAAAGTTAGGTTAAAAATGTAAAAAAAAGAATTTGAATGGCGGTAAGCCACGTAGGATTTAAAAGCTTATTTAAGGCTCTCTCCCTAGGCCAACTAACTAACTCTCAATTTGTATTGTAATCTTGAGCACTTATCTTTGTTAAACTAGAAATGTCTTTAGATGTAAATTTTGGTGGTGAAGGTGTAGATATAATGGGGTCGGACGAGGACAGGGATCCACCAATGAGTGGCGGATATCTCGATTCTACCCCTCAGTACCGGAGAGAAGAAGGTAATCGGAAAAAAGAAGGTTAGAATTTATTTGTTTATTAATATTTGAAATGATAAAATAATTTTAAAGAAAAGTCTATTACATGTATCCTTAATAATTATTTTATTATTAGGAAAAGTGATTAAGGGTTGGGATGAAGGTATCAAAACAATGAAGAAGGGTGAAAAAGCCATTTTCACCATACCACCAGAGTTGGCAAATGGTTCATCTGAATCAAACCAAAACTTAGCCACGGTTCCTCCCAACTCAACTTTGTACTATGATGTTCACCTTCTGTCTTCCAACAAGGTTACTTACTTTAATGATCTGGATCCATTCTTACCTGACATATATTACAGAAAAATAGTTTTTTGGTCCCGTAACTTGTCTGGTGTCCAATTTTTATTCCAAGAAATTTAATTTTTACAATATAGGGACCAAAATTGAAAAATTAATTTTTTTGGGACCAATATTCAACACTAGATAAGTTAAGGGACAAAAAATAATTTTTCTCTATATTGTAATGATGACACTAAATAAAACAAACAATATTTCAGGGGGCATGAATAAGGATAAGGAGGCTGGCACTGGGAAACCTTCAACTCAAACCACCAGACATCACCATCTCCATCTCCATATCTACTAATATAGAGATGGTTTTGATTATGTGTCGCTATTAGATTAATTTGAATGGCGTGCTTTTATTGATTAACTATTATATTACCCGTGTGTACACACGGTGTATAAGTACAAAATAAATATGATGTGTGTAAATACAAGATAAATATGATGCTTTTGTAGCATTATATATGTTATATAATAATAAATCACTATATTTTATTTAGTGTTATTCATTTGTCATTATTACTTAAAGTAATTGAGTATGTTTTATAAACATGACATATGAAACAATCAACGAAAACTATTTGCATGTAAACTTGAATGGTAACCTAAGACCAGAAGAAGTCAATAACGTTTTAGGTAAACTTTGAATGATCGATATTTTTAAAATTTGCAAACAAATCTTTTCCAAAAAGTCTCGCAAGGGCAAAAAGAACTTATTCTTAATTATGTATTACTACGGGCTAAAAAAAAAAAGAGTATGTATTACAACGAAGATATGTATGTATTGATATAAAGACAAATAACACAATTTTGCTCATGCAGTAAAACATTTTTGTTTTAATATTGTAGTACTGTATAATTTTTAGCAATATGAAAAAGAAGGAGGACGCTAAAAGACCATCAAAGTTTAAAATGGAAGAAGACAATGAAAACTATTTGCATGTAAACTTGAATGGTAATCTAGGACCAGAAGGATTCAATAACAATCTAGGTAAACTTGAAAGATCTTTATTTTTTTAACAATATAATCGGTGTTCCAACTTTAAGATTAAGTTTTAAGACTGAAAAATTAAGTAGAATATTTTAAAAGTCACAAATTGAAGCCAAACCAGTCCAAGTCAACTCAAATCGAAATATGCTACATGACCCGGTTAGGGCTGAATTCGATACGAAATTCAGGCTGATTGACCTGATTTCACTAAACTCAGACTAAATTCGAGTTCAATTAGCTTGATGCATAAACACATTGGTAGGAGTGGATGTTAATTTGTGCTAATTTATGAATTGTTTCACCGTGAGATAGAATCACACAAACTTTTGCTAAAAAAAATAAGATAAAGATGAAACATAACAAAATTAATCCACCTATTCGTATGCATGAATTAAATTAATTTGTAACATATTGTATTAACATCAAAATATTTAACTATTATTGCTTAATATTTCGCACACAATAATATAAATATAGAATGCAAGATTATAAATATTTTTTTGTATGAGTATTTATAGAGTGAAACTTGTTCATATATGAACTACTTTCCAATACTTTTTAGTATAATAATTAATAGGAAATATTATTTTTTTCGTCCTTTTTCTTACACCTATTATGCTTTAGGTCCTCTTAACTAGTGCTTTTTGAAAAGGGTCCCTTAACTTACAAAAAATTTGGTTTTCGTCCTCCAACCTCCTACAACAGGTCACCTTTCAGGTTTTTAATGACATGACACTCATTTTTTTCATTTTTATTTTTATAATTTTATTGTGATAAAATATCCCATTTGGAATAATCTGATTGGTTGGTGCTTACATATCACCATTTACGTGGAAAAACTCTAAAATTAAAAAAAAATCATCTCCTTTTTCTTTTTTCTTTTAATTTGCACAACAATATTATTTTATAAGTTAGTACGCATTATAAATTAGACGTGACACATTAATACACTGGAAAAGATAAAATTTCACAAATTAGTGGTCACATTTTAACCAATTATTCAATTATTATCTAGGCTTTTAGGCTAGCTATACTTCATTGGTACTGCGTGTATGTATATGGTTAATGAAAATAAGTTTATTAAGTTACTCTTGTTCCAAGTGTTTCAATGAAAATGTATTTTCTTTTTAAACGTTTATTAACACTTTTTTAATATAAATTTGTACTCCCTCCATCCCCAAGTAAACTTCTCACTTCTTTTTATTGAATGATTTAAGAAATGTATTTGTTTATTAACATATGGCGGGTCACATGTTGACTTTTGGGATAAAGTAATGAATAGTGTTGAAAAGTGAATTGAATGAGTGACACTTTGATAATTTTATATGAATTTGAAGATTAAAGTTTATATGTAGTAAAATGTTGTTTTTACCATTTATGGAATGAGAAGTTTAGTGGGGGACGGCCCGAAAAGGAAAGTGAGAAGTTTACTTTGGGAAGGAGGGAGTATTTTCATCACATATTACTCTTTATTTATAATTCATTAATTTTATGCTCATTTTTTGCTAATAAGTGAAAAAAGAAAAAAAAACGTGAATGGATTAAAATTGAGTTAAACGCATCATACCCCTAATAAGAGTGACTCTAGGTTAAATGTTGAACTGCCACTTTGGTTCTTATTAATACCTTGTATATAAAATTAAGAGGAACACTTAGCCACCCATTTAATTAATTATTATATAAGTTGGTACGTAGTATGAATTAGACGTGACATATTAATATTTCGGAAAAGATAAATTTTAACTATTTGTGAACTGTCTCACAAAAGGTTTTGTTTATTTTTATTAGACTCGGGGTATGGTTTTTATTGTTAGACTTTTAATTATGAGCAATATTTGTATGAGACAACACAAATTAACATCCACTTCTATTATAATATTAATGTGTCTATGCATTAGTTATGCCCAATCTCATGGTCTCATATAAAACCTACTCTTACTAATAATACTGGTCACATCTTGACCAATTATTCAATGATTCTCTAGGCTAGCTATACTTTATCGGCATTACGTGTACGTATATATGGTTAATGAAAAAGAAGTTTATTAAGTTTCGCTAGTTCCAAGTTTTTCAGCGAAATAGAATGAAGATGTATTTTCTTTTTAAACGCTTATTAATACTTTTCAACATAAATTAATACTCTTTATTTTTTTAATTCATTATTTTTATGCTCCTTTTTTTTATTATTATATGCGAAAAAAGAAAAAAAATGTGAATCGATTTAAATTGAGTTGAAGGCATCATACCCCTAATAAGAGTGACTCTAAGTTAAATGTTGAACTACTATTTCGATTCTTATTAATACCCCGTATATAAAAATAAAAGGAACGCCTAGCCACCCATTTAATTAATTATTTTATAAGTTAGTACATAGTATAACTTAGACGTCACACATTAATACACTGGAAAAGATAAAATTTTACAAATTAGTGGTCACATTTTGACCAATTATTCAATTATTCTCTAGGCTTCTAGGCTAGCTATACTTCATCGGTACTATGTGTCCATATATGGTTAATGAAAATAAGTTTATTAAGTTAAGGTTGTTCAAGTTTTTCAATGAAAGTGTATTTTCTTTTTAAACGCTTATTAACATTTTTCTTAATATAAACTTGTATTTTCATCACATAAATTAAAACTCTTTATTTTATAAATCATTATTTTCATGCTCCTTTTTTGCTAATATGTGAAAAAAGAAAAAAAGACGTGAATGGATTAAAATTGAGTTAAATGCATCATACCCCTAATAAGAGTGACTCTAAGTTAAATGTTGAAATGCCACTTTGATTCTTATTAATATCCCGTATATAAAAATAAAAGAAACACTTAGCCACCCATTTAATTAATTATAATATAAGTTGATACGTACTATGAATTAGACGTGACACATTAATATTTTGGAAAAGATAAATTTTAACAACTTGTGAAGTGTCTCACAAAAGTTTTTGTTTATTTTTATTAGACTCGAGGTATGGTTTTTATTTTTAAACTTTTAATTATGAGTAATACTTGTATAAGACAACACAAATTAATACTCACTTCTATTATAGTATTAATGCGTCTATAGTTATATCAAATCTCATGGTCTCATACAAAACCTACTCTTACTAATAATAGTGGTCACATTTTGACCAATTATTCAATTATTCAATGATTCTCTAGGCTAGCTATACTTCATTGGCATTATGTGTACGTATATGACTAATGAAAAAGAAGTTTATTGAGTTACGCTAGTTCCAAGTTCAACGGAAATAGAATTAAGATGTATTTTCTTTTTAAACGCTTATTAACACTTTTCAATATAAATTTGTATTTTCATCACATAAATTAATACTCTTTATTTTATAATTCATTATTTCTATGCCCCCTTTTTTTTGCTAATATGTGAAAAAAAATTGAATCGATTTAAATTGAGTTGAACGCATCATACCCTAATAAGAGTGACTCTAAGTTAAATGTTAAGCTACTATTCCGATTCTTATTAATACCCTGTATATGAAAATAAAAGGAATGCCTAGCTACCCATTTAATTGATTATTTTCTAAGTTAGTAGGTAGTATAAATTAGACGTGACACATTAATACACTGGAAAAGATAAAATTTCACAAATTAGTGGTCACATTTTGACCAATTATTCATTTATTCTCTATGCTTCTAGACTAGCTATATTTCATTAGTACTATGTGTACGCATATGGTTAATGAAAATAAGTTTATTAAGTTACGCTTGTTCTAAACTTTTCAATGAAAATGTATTTTCTTTTTAAACGGTTGTTAACACTTTTTAATATAAACTTGTACTTTCATCACATAAATTAATACTCTTTATTTTATAATTCATTATTTTTATGCTCCTTTTTTGCTAATATGTGAAAAAAGGAAAAAAAAAAAAGGTAAAATGATTAAAATTGAGTTGAACGCATCATACTCCTAATAAGAATGACTCTTAAGTTAAATGTTGAACTGCCACTTTGATTCTTATTAATACCCCATATATGAAAATAAAAGGAACACTTAGCCACCCATTTAATTAATTATTATATAAGTTGGTACGTAGTATGAATTAGACGTGACACATTAATATTTTAGAAAAGATAAATTTTAACTATTTGTGAACGGTCTCACAAAAGTTTTTGTCTATTTTTATTAGACTGGGGGTACGGTTTGTATTTTTAAACTTTTAATTATGAACAATACTTGTATGAGACAATACAAATTAACACTCACTTTTGTTATAGTATTAATGCGTCTATACACTAGTTATACCCAATCTTATGGTCTCATACAAAATCTACTCTTACTAATAATAGTTTACATTTTAACCAATTATTTAATTATTCAATGATTCTTTAGGCTAGCTTGATATACTTCATTGGCATTACATGTACGTACATGAAAAAGAAGTTTATTAAGATACGCTAGTTCCATGTTTTTCAGCGAAAATAGAATGAAGATGTATTTTTTTTAAACGCTTATTAACACTTTTCAATATAAATTTGTATTTTCATCACATAAATTAATACTCTTTATTTTATAATTCGTTATTTGTATGCCTTTTTTTTTTTTTTTTTTGCTAATATGTGAAAAAAGGAAAAAAAAAATGTGAATTGATTAAAATTGAGTTGACTCTAAGTTAAATGTTGAACTACCACTTTGATTCTTATTAATACCCCTTATATAAAAATAAAAACAACGCTTAACCACCCATTTAATTAAAAATTTATAAGTTGGTATGTAGTATAAATTAACATGACACATTAATACTTTAAAAAGGATAAATTTTAACTGTTTGTGAACTGTCTCACAAATGTTCTTGTTTATTTTTATTAGACTGGGGTAATGATTTTATTTTTAAACTTTTAAGTATGAGTAATTATTATGTGCACTCAACTGCATAGTAGATACTTGGATTTTAAAATCAATATTGAATTTTTAATGCCTGATCACTTAATGATCTTTGAAAAGTCAAAATTAATTTAAAGTTTGATTCAAGAATTTGTGTTTAAGTATGGGTATTGAAATTCAATAAATAATAAATAAAAATGAATTAATGTGTAATAAACTATATTCAATTTTGATTTGTTACATTTGTTTTTTAAAAAAATTTAAAATTATTTTCGTCTTCTCCAGAGAAAAAAAAAAGTAAAACGGAATAGTTATGGGATAAAAAAAAAAAAATTAGAATAACAGTAAAGGATAAAATAAATCACTATCAAGAATCACCCACGCGCGCTTCGCTTATTTAAGCCTCGATGAAATAACTGTCAATTTGTATTGTAATCTTTGCAAAACTAGAAATGCTCATCCAATTAAACATAAGGTTAAATGAAGAAGATGATGATATTGGTATGACGAAAGAGTCGATTTAGATGTTGGTTTACCTGTAATCGGATTGGAAGGGTGGTTGTTGGGGAAGGTGAAGTTCGTTACACTGGGACATTACTGGATCGATGGAGTATATACTTTCTAATTTAAGTTCCCTTATTATTGAATTATAACATTAGTGCAGAGATGCATGAATCCTATTTTTGATGTTGGTAAACTTGCATGAATTAATGGTAGAATTTCACTTTTTTTTTAAAGTTCGGGTTTTTAGAATAGGCGAAATTCTTTCATAGTATCAGAGCTAAAAAAAGCTCAAGCTCGAACACTGCAAGAAAATAAAGAATTGCCTATACAAATTTTCCAACAAAATAATTCATAGTAAAAATTGTCTACGATTTGCCTACAAAATTTTCTAATTATGAAAGCTTCTACTTTTCTCAACCTAGAAACTATTTGCCTACGAAATAAAATCCCTAGGTATAATTACCTACAAGTCATTTGCCTATAACAATTTTTTTTTTTTTTTGTAGTAGGTGGGGAAGGAAGATGCCTATACAATTAGAATTTTTTTTAGGCAATTCGGATGTAATTCCCACTATGATTTTTTTTGTTAGAAATTTCGTAGCCATATTGGCAATTTCCGTACGCAATTCTATTTTGTTGTAGTGGAATAAAGATCCTGGTTCGATTCTCGCTGAAAGCAACTCCACCCATATTAAATTGTTCACTCATTGGGCTTCACCAAGTTGAGAGAGTCCGGTACAAGAGTGAGGGGGGTTTAGGGAAAAAATAAATTAATTAATTTCACAAATCGCTATAAATTCGAACTTTTAAGTGAGACGAAATTCTCTCGTAAATAAAAGATGATGAACCTATCTAGCTATGTGTATTGTGACAGGAGAAGTGATTAAGGGTTGGGATGAAGCTATCAAAACAATGAAGAAGGGTGAAAAAGTCATTTTCACCATACCACCAGAGTTGGCCTATAGTTCATCTCAATTAAACCAAAAAGTTAGCCACAGTTCCTCCCAACTCAACTTTAAACTATAAGGTTAGTTACTTTATGATCTGGATCCATTCTTACTAGATATATATTGTAGAAACATGGTTTTTTTTTTATCCCGTAATTTGTATGGTGTCTAATTTTGGTCCCAAAAAATTTAACCTTTTAATTTTAGTCTCTTTGTCCAAATTTGGTTCAATTTGGAACCAAATTTTGACGATTCAATAAATTATGGGATCAAAATTAAAAAATTAAATTATTTGGGACCAGAATTGATCACCAGACAAATTACTGGACAAAAAAAAAATTCTAATTTTCTCTATATATTGTAATGATAACACTAAATAAAACAAACAATATTTCGGGGGGCATGAATAAGGATAAGGAGGCTAGCACTGGAAAGCCTTGAACTAAAACCATCAGACGTCACCATCTCCATCTCCATCTCCATACCTATTAATATAGAGATGGTTTTGATTATGTGTCGCTATTAGATAAATTTGGATGGTGTGCCGTTATTAGATTAGCTAATATATCATCCGTGTGTACACATCGTGTGTAAGTACAAAATAAATATGATGTGTGTAAATACAAAATAAATATGATGCTTTTGTAGCATTATATATGTTATATAATAATAAATCACTATATTTTATTTAGTGTTATTCATTTGTCATTATTACTTAAAGTAATTGAGTATTATTATATAATATTTTATACAGACTTTTCTATTTAAACATAATTCTCAGTAAGACATTTTATTCATTTTTTTACTAATATATATTTAAAAATTTTAATTTACATGATTATTGTGGTTTCGGAGGTTCTGGCTACATAAGATCCAAAAATGCTTATATTTGTTTAAGTGTCATTAATATATTTGCAGGTGGTGATTATATAAGTTTGTGTCCACGAATGGACATGTGATGATATACAATGATTACGTATCTAATGCATCAATTATAGCATGTAACTCAATAAGAGTGAAATGTGATATCAATTTAATTGAAACACAATACTAACTTTAACTGAAACATGTAAATTAACATAACTGGAATGTGACATTAGATTTTATTGAAAATCTAAAATAAAATGTAATGTTAATTTTGACTGTAATGTGACATTGGTGCTTACTGAAACGCGAGGAGTACACAAATCTATGATCCGTGCATATGAGACACCAGTAAAATCTCTATTATGCCCATATTTAATGAGTAGTTTTAGTGTGCGTTTGAGGGCATTGTTTGCACTTGAATTTTGATTAAAAAATACCACACATAGAAATCAATAATACCACAAGAAATAATCAATAATACCTAAAAATAGTGGCGATTAGGGGGAGGTGGGTGGTGACAATTTTTCTTATATCCTATGTGTGTGTATATATATGTATGTATATAATTATATTAATATGTGTATATATTCTTCTTAGTTAGAGTTGTGTGTGTGTATACTTATAAATACTAGCTAATTGTAACGTGCGTTGCACATTGTTGTTTACTTTACTTGTTTTGATGGTCCAATCGTCCTCGTAAATTGATAACTCTCTGATAGATTTTCTTTTCATAATCTGAATGTTTGAAGCAAAATTATGTTATTAAGGTTTCCTAGAGAGTTAAATTAATTAAACAAATGATTTTTAATTTTCATTTGCTATTGATTAAACCAATTTTTCTTAAAATTATAGCGCCACGTCAGAAAGGGATTAAAAGTAAATAATGCAAAAACGAAGCACCCTAATAGTTCGAGAAATAATTTTAGTATTTCTTAATGGTACAAATTTTCCCAAAACCAACAAGAAACAATTAGTGATTAATTAAACTCAATCTCAATCTTATAAACTTTATATTGTTCTGCCCTGTCGCTGGGCAATAAGTTTTATAGAGACATAATTCTTCCCTCAAAGCTTATAATTTGGAAAGCATATTCTTGATCCTTTAAGATTAAAATAGATAAGTCAATTTTTCAAGTCATAATCAATATGTGTATGGGTTAAAACTCTTTATTATGCCCTAATAGTGCTATTGAGTCCTTCTAATAACCAAACACAATAATTTGTGGAAGAAATCATGAACCAAATATGTACAAACAATAATATTTAGTCATTTACACTCTCTCCAGCACCTTTATACATGTTACCAGAATCATCAGAGGAGTCTAAGTCACCTGGAACAAATATTAGAAAAAAAAAAAAGACAATAAGACAGTATTCAAGAACATTAAGTAAATTCCAGGAATATTTCTCAAGAAAATCAAGCATGAAAATGATTCAAACTATGAAGTAGTGAAAATACAATTTACTCGCTCAAGTTAATTAATTATATAACACAAACAACAAATAAGCATTGAAGTGCAATGTGTATTGAAGAATGAATGAGGTATCTATGACATAATTATTTGTGATAAATGCAACAGGATAATTCGACAGAAAATGCAATATGAAACAACCCTTGACTATGGGATATAAGTAGTAGAAGGTGAATAAATAAACATATAGACTTCACATCTTCTTCCATAAGAAGTAGCTCCTGCAAGTAAAAAATAATTGTTTGGTAGTGTAGTAAATAAACCGATCAATAGAGGGTCCCGTCTAATTTGTAAAATAAAATTGAAAGAAAAGGCAAAAGGACAAGATGAACAATAGGCACAAAATGAAACAACACCAGTTATTTGTGAAACACAAATACTGAGAATTAAGTCACACCAAAAAATTAACAAAAATGCTCAAGAGCACACATTTTCCATCAAAATTAACATGAAAGTCCAACTTTTGTGTCCAAATACACATTCTTCATGATGAATACATGTTGTATGCAAAGAAGGGTATCATCTATTACCGTTCAATGGAGTTATCATCAACTACAAAATTATCAACACGCTCATGAACATTGTAATCAATAAGTTTTATGTCATCCTATAGTCAAGGGCCATCATCAGTGATATTATTTTTATAGGCAACAGTTCTAGTTCAAAATAAAAACCAGCAAAAGGTTTTTAATACTCCTCATAGAAAGGACCAACAAATCTTTTAAGTAAATAGAAACCAAAATACTTATCATATCTTATGAGAATCGTAATAACGATTATTATGAATATTGGCTCTCCAAGGGGGAAAAAAAGAAATTCGTGAAAATTCCTGGTATAAATAACAATTAAATCAAAAAAATGATAAACTGATGCAACGAAATTAAGTAAATGGGGATGAATTATTCTCAAACAGATCACAATTACCTGTTTCACTTAGCTGGGAATTACTTAGTTACACCGCAAATGCCGTTGAGTAATGGAGATCAAAATTTCTTATGAACATGAACCACCATTCCTGCGTAATTAGAAGATTCAGATGGATAATTAAGCGGCAAATATATGATGGAAAATCTATTATTCTCATTAGTGCGCTGGGACATATATGAAAGATTAGGTCTGTAAGTCACAAGACAAATCAGGTATCTTAAAAACCCGGCTAAACCTCAAATGGAAAACATCACGAATCAAAGCCTAAATACCAAACAACTAAAATGAAATTTAATAAGTTACCTCCATATGTAGCAGCATTTAGCAAATCTACCTGATTTCAAGTCCCAACCATTACTTTAGTCAGACGATGTCAAACTGGAACAAAGTTTGTTTAATTCGTTTTAAACAATGATAGACATAGTTAATATATAGAATACAAATCAAGAGTCTCAATTGAAGAAAGACCTAAGAAACCAAGTGTTGGCTCCTCAAACATAAAGCTTATTTGCATACATATCAAGAGATGTTGTATGAGGAAAAAAAGGAATGAATAATAAACCTCACTCTCACATCTTAATTCACAATGGTGAAAACATAAAAATCTTACTCAGTTTGGATTATCATGCGTTGAGGCAGCGTCCATAACCCTTTTTTCCTCATTGCAAGATGATCCAAGTTCTCATGAGTCCATAAATGTGCCTTTCCCTGTCACGAATTTCTAAACTAATTAGATATATCAATTTTTTAATTTCCGATGGAGTTGTATGTGGGTTGGGTCAGAAGAAGGTAAGGGGTGGGAAGAGAGGAAATTTGATATGGGTTAGAGAGAGGAAAAACCCAACAAACGTATACAATTTATTACATGTAAAAACCAAATGTGATTTCAACTTATCAATTGTTAGTATCCACATATCTTAATAAGAACAATCAAAAGGTAGAAAACACACTAACAGTGGGCAAAAGCATAATAATAATTAAAAAAATTGAAACCCATTCCAACTACTTTGCTTTCCCTGCGATACTAAAACTGGAAGGCTATAAGTCAAAAGGAATTTATACGTGCTATTTTATTATGACATGTTATCAAATGTCCAACTCATAAGATAATTAATTTTACCATCTGAATATATATATTGTTATGACATGTAGCTATAGGTAAGGATTAATTGTTTTGTTCCAAAATCTGCAGGTATTCAACCCGCCCGCTCTTCAACTCATAAAGAAAATACTTGTAGCCGTAATAACTCTTGTAAAATTTCTAAATCTATAATATATTAGTCAAGAGCATGAACTTGGGAATGATTGGGACAAAAGACAGCAAGATACATAATAACATACCTCTGGAACATGGATGAAAATCAGCCTAATAATGCATGCATCTAAATTAACACGGAACTTTGCCGAAAATAGTAAACACACGTCTTGAAGTTGATAAATGTCACCGGTTGAAACCAAACTGTCATCTAAATAATCATCACAGTGATTTACGGAACTGACCACCGCTGTAGACGAGCCCCAAATCACCTCCAAATCTAGATGGAAACAGAGCCCAAAATAACCACAAAGGAATTTACCGTCGAGATTACCAAACCCTGATCCAAATTACTTTGCACAAAATTCAAATAAAAATGCATTTTTTTAGAGATAGCAAAGAAAGAATACCACTGCTGCAGCCAGTCCCAAATCACCTCCAAATCTAGATGGAAACAGAGCCCAAAATAACCACAAAGGAATTTACCGTCGGATTACCAAACCCTGAACCAAATTACTTTGCACAAAATTTAAATAAAAATGCAATTTTTTTAGAGATAGCAAAGAAAGAATACCACCGCTGCAGTCGAGTCCCAAATCACCTCCAAATCTAGATGGAAACAGAGCCCAAAATAACCACAAAGGAATTTACCGTCGAGATTACCAAACCCTGAACCAAATTACTTTGCACAAAATTCAAATAAAAATGCAATTTTTTTAGAGATAGCAAAGAAAGGGGGAAAATGTTGATGTAGAGTAAATTTACCAGATTTCGCCGGATTCCATTCATACGGGTAGACCTGGTGGCTATAGGTGACACTTTCATCGACACGATGCAGAACGTCGTTCGTTTTTGTAACGCCCCGAACCCAATATATATTAATTATATCGAATTCGAAGTGTTATTGTGATCAAAAGTCCGAACTATAAAATTTTTGAAGGAATATAACGGAAATGAGAGATGATGAGTTTTTATGCAGCGGAAGAAATGGATAGAATAAATTTAATATGTATATCACACACATATATGTGTACATAAAACATAGTATTATCAGTAATGTTTTATTTAAGTAGGGAACTCCGTGTCGTCTCTATTACTGTCCTTGCTCCACGAAATCGTAATCTGCAAGGGTTGTAAAATGGGGCGTGAGAATTGAATTCTCACATATGGGTGATTTGCAACATCATGGGATTGGTAAATCCGAAATATATTAAGTTATACTCATTGATAAAGTGTTTATTTTATTTAATCAGTTTCATATAAAATTTAAACGGCATTTAAACATATTTCGCATAATATAATTGAAATAGCACAAGTTGGTTCACATTAAGGCAGAGCCCAAATCATATCACATATTATCACAAACTGACAAACCATAAACGTACAACCATTCCACTTCCAACAAAGTTACTCTTTTCAACTCCAACCATCAACAGCCTTGATTCCGAGGGCGTCCAACGACAGCTGTCCCCTGAGACCGGAAAAATAATCAACGACCTTGATTCCGAGGGCGTCCAACGACAGCTGTCCCCGGAGGCCGGAAAAACAATCAACGACCTTGATTCCGAGGGCGTCAAACGACAGTTGTCCCCGGAGGCCGGAAAAACAATACCCAAATCACAACTCCGTACTTACTGATTTCCATAAAACTGATACAACAACTTCATTGAGAAATTACTTGACTGATAACTGAACTGATTCATGCTCACGTAAGGTGTTTACTCATGCAGTGGTGATCGATTCACAAAACAACAGGCTAAATATAACATATATAGTTATATCACATAATCCAAACAGTTATATAGATAGGTGTTACATTTATGTTGGATTAGATATTTTTGATTTGATTTAGTCGAGTTCAGAAAATACCGGCACGACGTTATTAATAGCAGATCAATCAACAGATCATCACCCACCTGGTTGTTTCGAGTCCCGAGAATGATGTGTAGGCAGAGGGTCGAGTCATCGGTGCGCGTTCCAACTAGTATCGAATCATAGTAGGAAGATATTTAATTAAAAGTTGACCTTTGAAAACGTTTAGGAAAACTTGAGAATTCGTGATACGAGAATCGAGAAAGTTGTGGTCTTATAAACTCAAAAAGGACTTGCTTAAGGGTTACACCCTATTTTGGTAAGTACACTACTTCTAAAAAGGTGAGTGTATTTGCTAGTATACTTGTGGTATGACTATCTCGATTACTACAAAAATAATCTTTTGATAAGTACACCCCTTTTTTAAGAGGAGGTGTATTAGGGGGGTGTATTTACTAAAAGCAGTAGTGTAACAGGGGGTGTATTTACTGAAAGCAGTGATGTAACAGGGGGGTGTATTTACTGAAAGCAGTGATGTAACAGGTGGGTGTATTTACTGAAAGCAGTGGTGTAACAGGGGGTGTATTTACTGAAAGCAGTGGTGTAACAGCGGGTGTATTTACTGAATTTAGGGTGTCCTTAATAAAGGCCCTTTAAGGAAGAAAATATAATTATTATTAATCTTGGAAAAACTTAAAAGAATAATATAATTATTTAAAAGTACTAATAAGATAAAAGAATAGGTTTTTTCATTTCTAAGATTTCTATTTTTTTTCATTTTTAAAAGGACTCTTGAATATAATTTATATTTTATAAATAAAACTCCTTCTATTAATAAATATTTTGCTTAAAGAATTTTATATAATAAATACTAAAAATAACATAATATATATATATATATATATATATATATATATATATATTTTCCTTATCATTAGTATTACTAATCAAATTGACTTGTGTCACTTTCAAAATCAAAGAATAGTATTATTTTCCAAAAGACTCTTTTTCATTTGTTACTAAAATTGGCAATAACCATATATCAGTTTTCTGTTATCTTTTCCGTTTCAACTAATAAGACAAAACAATACTTTTAAAACCCAACAGTATTCTTCTGAAGGAGAAAACTGCACCGTACTACTTAACTTAATTCCATCATCCACTCAACTAAGTCAAAGGTACTACACCATACAAAACAACCAAAGCAATAATACTAATCAACTCAACCAGTGTTATTAAAACACTAACCCAAATCCAATAATACTAATCAACTATTTCCAACAAGGTCCGTAGGAATTTAATCAATAACAAAGTCCATCTACAAGTTCACCGGCTCCAATCCAAAACAAATATTCTTCAAACTCACAAGTCTCAACAGGGACTAAAACTGAACATTCCAATTCTAACTATTACGAGAAAGAGAAATAAGATTAGCAACCTTACGAGTCCCAAAACGGGCAGCCTAACGGCGTAGTTTCGGTTCTTAAAATTTAATGGGCATCGGGTTCGTCCTTCGAGCTTCATCCGAAAGGGCAAGTAGACTACATCGTCTCGATTAAACACGGGAAAGAACGAAATCAGATTAATCGAGAAGGGGAATTAATTGAAGGCAAGTTGTTGAATATAATGAATTTGGAAACGGAACTCACTTATGAAGAACAGGGGACGGATGGCGGCGGTGCTCGGAGGTGAGACGTGGCGGCGCACGATTTCTGGAAAAAAAAGGCGTCGCGGCTCGACAGCGGAGGAACTTGGCTGTGCGGTGACGCTCGTCACCGAAAACAGGGAGGCGCGAGGCGGCGGTCACGGCGGCGTTCGCTTCGCCGATCGGAAAAGAGAGCGGCGGCGTTTGAGAGGCGGTAGACGGCGGTGTCACGGCGGCGAGCATCGCGACGCGAAGAGAGAGGACGGAGGACAGCGGCGCGGCTGGGAGAGGGCACGGCGGCGCTGGGACCGGTAACGGCGGCGGCTCGAAGCAGGGGCTGAGCACGGCGGCGCTCCGCGACGGCCCAGGAGGGGTGAGGCGGCGCTCGCGGCTTCCGGGCGAGGAGCGACGGCGGCGGAGAGGACGGCGCGCGGCGGCGCTTTGTCGCGGTCGAAGGGAGGAAGAGGCGTGCGGCTAGAGGCGGAGCAAGGGAGACGTCGGCGTGGCCTGGGTACGGCGGTCGTGATTTCTGTCGGGGAGGGAGAGAGAGAAAATTGGGAAATTGGCTTGAGTGAAATGAGGGAGAGTTATGTATGCGGTTGCTGTTTTGATTGAGAGAGGAAGATATTTAATTTTATTTCTTAATTAATTATTTTAAAAAGGGATAAATAACATGTGGGTGGAAATTAATGCTCTAATTAAAATTAATTTAAAAGGAAAATAATTTATGTGGTTATGAATTATTCCCTTATTTCTTTGATATTTTCGTTCCCAATTGATACGGTTTAGCGATCGTTTGGCTTACGAGTTAAATCCCGATTTGAGAATTAATACAGTTTTAAAATTCGAATAATATTTTATTGTATTTTAATTATTCTCAATAAATTAAACGGATCGAAATCCTAATTTTTAATCTTGAATATTTAATTTCTCGTAGTCCTTTATTCGCTTTGAAAGATTCGATTCTTTCTACGAATTTAGGAATTTGTAAAAGGGTATATATATTTAAATTACACCAAAGCACACAAAATAAATAAAATAAAAAGAAACAAAGATAATAAAATAAAATAAGGGTTCTAGGAATATAAAAGGTATAAAACGGGATGGGGTATTACATCCTCACCCCCTTAACAGAATTTCGCCCCCGAAATTCAGCTTATAGGTGCTGCTTAAGCATTGAGGGTATTTGGTTAGGACTTCATCCTCTATTTCCCAAGTTGTTTCTTCTTTCTCGTGTCGGCTCCACTGGACTAGAACTAATGGTATCTCTTGATTCCTTAATAAGTGTAACTTCCTTCCTAGGATAGTAACTGGAACTTCTTCATAAGTCAGGTCACAGCTTAAACCTAAATCTATACGACTAAAAACAGGGTTTGGATCGCTTATGTACCTCCTGAGTGT
Source organism: Ballota nigra (assembly GCA_947034835.1). Taxonomy (NCBI): domain Eukaryota; kingdom Viridiplantae; phylum Streptophyta; class Magnoliopsida; order Lamiales; family Lamiaceae; genus Ballota; species Ballota nigra. Next base: position 60,746,773 of record OX344725.1, read on the forward strand.
AGATATGTGGAACACATCATGCACTCGTGATAACTCTGGTGGTAGTGCTAAGCGATAAGCCACATCCCCGATTCTATTCAGGATGTCAAATGGCCCATTGTATCGCGACTTTAGCTTACCTCTTTTACCAAAACGGATTAGACCTTTCATTGGTGCCACTCGGAGAATTACTTTATCGCCAAGGTCAAATTGTAAATCTCTTCTCCTAGCGTCCGCATATGACTTCTGACAGTCTTGAGCCGTTTAGATTCTTCCTTTAATCTTTGCGACTATCTCAACCGATCTTTCAACTAGTTCGGGTTCGAAAATCTTTCGAATTCCGACTTCATCCCAACAAACTGGTGATCTACACCTTTTCCCGTAACGTGCTTCGTACGGTGCCATTTGTATTGTCGCCTGATAACTGTTGTTATATGCGAACTCTACAAATGGCAGGTGGCTCTTCCAACTTCCTGCAAGATCTAGAGCGCAAGCTCTCAGTATACCTTCGAGTGTCTGGATAGTTCTTTCCGATTGTCCGTCAGTCTGCGGGTGGTATGCGGTGCTGAACTTCAATTCAGTCTCTAAGGCTCATTGCAGACTTCCCCAGAACCTAGAGGTAAAACGGGATCTCTATCGGACACTATCGAGACTGGTACACCATGCAGTCTGATTATCTCGGCTATGTATAGTTGGGCGAGCTTGTCCAACGTATACTTCATTATAACAGGGATAGAGTGGGCAGTTTTCGTAAGTCTATCTACGATAACCTAAATGGCATCGTGATTTTTCACCGTTTTCAGAAATCCGGTGACAAAATCCATAGTGATGTTCTCCCATTTCCACTCTGGCATCTCCAGAGGATGCAACAACCCTAGAGGTCGTTGGTTGTTTCGAGTCCCGAGAATGATGTGTAGGCAGAGGGTCGAGTCATCGGTGCGCGTTCCAACTAGTATCGAATCCTAGTAGGAAGATATTTAATTAAAAGTTGACCTTTGAAAACGTTTAGGAAAACTTGAGAGTTCGTGATACGAGAATCGAGAAAGTTGTGGTCTTATAAACTCAAAAAAGACTTGCTTAAGGGTCACACCCTATTTTGGTAAGTACACTACTTCTAAAAAGGTGAGTGTATTTGCTAGTATACTTGTGGTATGACTATCTCGATTACTACAAAAACAATCTTTTGATAAGTACACCCCTTTTTTAAGAGGAGGTGTATTAGGGGGGTGTATTTACTAAAAGCAGTAGTGTAACAGGGGGGTGTATTTAATGAAAGCAGTGATGTAACAGGGGGGTGTATTTACTGAAAGCAGTGATGTAACAGGGGGGTGTATTTACTGAAAGCAGTGGTGTAACAGGGGGTGTATTTACTGAATTTAGTGGTGTCCTTAATAAAGGCCCTTTAAGGAAGAAAATATAATTATTATTAATCTTGGAAAAACTTAAAAGAATAATATAATTATTTAAAAGTACTAATAAGATAAAAGAATAGGTTTTTTCATTTCTAAGATTTCTATTTTTTTCATTTTTAAAAGGACTCTTGAATATAATTTATATTTTATAAATAAAACTCCTTCTATTAATAAATATTTTGCTTAAAGAATTTTATATAATAAATACTAAAAATAACATAATATATATATATATATATATATATATATATATATATATATTTTCCTTATCATTAGTATTACTAATCAAATTGACTTGTGTCACTTTCAAAATCAAAGAATAGTATTATTTTCCAAAAGACTCTTTTTCATTTGTTACTAAAATTGGCAATAACCATATATCAGTTTTCTGTTATCTTTTCCGTTTCAACTAATAAGACAAAACAATACTTTTAAAACCCAACAGTATTCTTCTGAAGGAGAAAACTGCACCGTACTACTTAACTTAATTCCATCATCCACTCAACTAATTCAAAGGTACTACACCATACAAAACAACCAAAGCAATAATACTAATCAACTCAACCAGTGTTATTAAAACACTAACCCAAATCCAATAATACTAATCAGCTATTTCCAACAAGGTCCGTAGGAATTTAATCAATAACAAAGTCCATCTACAAGTTCACCGGCTCCAATCCAAAACAAATATTCTTCAAACTCACAAGTCTCAACAGGGACTAAAACTGAACATTCCAATTCTAACTATTACGAGAAAGAGAAATAAGATTAGCAACCTTACGAGTCCCAAAACGGGCAGCCTAACGGCGTTCGATTAAGGATTCGTTGATAATTTCGGCGGCCTAACGGCGTAGTTTCGGTTCTTAAAATTTAATGGGCATCGGGTTCGTCCTTCGAGCTTCATCCGAAAGGACAAGTAGACTACATCGTCTCGATTAAACACGGGAAAGAACGAAAACAGATTAATCGAGAAGGGGAATTAATTGAAGGCAAGTTGTTGTATATAATGAATTTGGAAACGGAACTCACTTATGAAGAACAGAGGACGGATGGCGGCGGTGCTCGGAGGTGAGACGTGGCGGCGCACGATTTCTGGAAAAAAAAAGGCGTCGCGGCTCGACAGCGGAGGAACTTGGCTGTGCGGTGACGCTCGTCACCGAAAACAGGGAGGCGCGAGGCGGCGGTCATGGCGGCGTTCGCTTCGCCGATCGGAAAAGAGAGCGGCGGCGTTTGAGAGGCGGTAGCCGGCGGTGTCACGGCTGCGAGCGTCGCGACGCGAAGAGAGAGGACGGAGGACAGCGGCGCGGCTGGGAGAGGGCACGGCGGCGCTGGGACCGGTAGCGGCGGCGGCTCGAAGCAGGGGCTGAGCACGGCGGCGCTCCGCGACGGCCCAGGAGGGGTGAGGCGGCGCTCGCGGCTTCCGGGCGAGAAGCGACGGCGGCGGAGAGGAAGGCGCGCGGTGGCGCTTTGTCGCGGTCGAAGGGAGGAAGAGGCGTGCGGCTAGAGGCGGAGCAAGGGAGACGTCGGCGTGGCCTGGGTACGGCGGTCGTGATTTCCGTCGGGGAGGGAGAGAGAGAAAATTGGGAAATTGGCTTGAGTGAAATGAGGGAGAGTTATGTACGCGGTTGCTGTTTTGATTGAGAGAGGAAGATATTTAATTTTATTTCTTAATTAATTATTTTAAAAAGGGATAAATAACATGTGAGTGGAAATTAATGCTCTAATTAAAATTAATTTAAAAGGAAAATAATTTATGTGGTTATGAATTATTCCCTTATTTCTTTGATATTTTCGTTCCCAATTGATACGGTTTAGGGATCGTTTGGCTTACGAGTTAAATCCCGATTTGAGAATTAATACAGTTTTAAAATTCGAATAATATTTTATTGTATTTTAATTATTCTCAATAAATTAAACGGATCGAAATCCTAATATTTAATCTTGAATATTTAATTTCTCGTAGTCCTTTATTCGCTTTGAAAGATTCGATTCTTTCTACGAATTTAGAAATTTGTAAAAGGGTATATATATTTAAATTACACCATAGCACACAAAATAAATAAAATAAAAAGAAACAAAGATAATAAAATAAAATAAGGGTTCTAGGAATATAAAAGGTATAAAACGGGACGGGGTATTACAGTTTTCACCTGTTAGATAAGTCAAGCGAGGCACTGTCCAAGAGCTCGGTTAAGGTTATCTAATTAATAGTAAATAACAACGTGCAATGCACGTTACAATTGGCTAAAATTTAATGTTTTCTCAATCAAGAACTATTTTTCTGGTTATTTGAATATATGAATGTCATAATAATTAAGAAGCATTTTCGTTTTCCTTGAATAAGAACATGGTGTGCATCGTAGGCACGTCAAGATCACTTCTAAACACTCCATCTTTCGTTTAAATTTGTAGGAGTGGCGGTCGGTGAAGTTACAGAAATTGAAGCCTATGTAAAGTAACCACTAAAGTGTCAAAATATTATGCTGTCAATTTAAAAAAAAACCCCAATAAACATATACTCCCTCCGTCCCACATTAAACTTCACAGGTTGGGTGGCACAGATTTTAAGAAAAACTGCTTTATTGACTTTTTCAACCAATGAGAGAAGAGTATTTTGAATTAAAGTAGGTATTGTGAGTGTGTTTTATTTCCTTATTTGGGGTGTGAAATTTATTGTGGGACGTCCCAAATAGGAAAGTGTGAAGTTTAATGTGGGACGGAGGGAGTACAAATTTAGTACATGTAAAAACCAAATGTGCTTTCAACTTATCAATTGTTAGTACCCACATATCTGTAAAAGAACAATCGAAAGGTATACACTAACAATGGACAAAAGCATAATAATGATAATTAAGAAATAGAAACCCATTCCAACTACTTGTGGTGCACCAGTATAACACTCTATATGAATTTGTTTCCCATCAATAACCTTCGAGGTTTAGAATACAAAATTATTATAAAAAAACTTGCGAAAGTTCACAAAATTATATGAGTTTCTACCTTTCTGATGACTAATTAGCTGACGGAGATAATGACAACGAAGTTGAGATTTCCACCACCGACTTCTTTGATTTCCTGATTATCGAACTGATTTCCTATCTTCGTGGCCAGAGATGGAGTGGCCTTTAGGTATTCCACCAATTACTTCTCATCCATTGGCTGAAATCTGTTGTATCCAATGCGGATGCAGCGGCGGGAATTTTTTAATAATCGTTGGGTTCTGGTTAGTGATCGCAAAATTAATGTATGATTTCTGCAAATCATATAATAGTATATACAATTTGAGAGGTGAAAAATGAACTAAACAAAATTGGTCGTTCGCAGGGCTAAACATCGATGGGAGATCGAAATTGGGTGTGAAGATGGAGAGTTGGTTCATCTGCAGGGCTACAGATCAGGGGGAGAGGAACCGGAACGAATTGGTTGTGAAGTTGGGGAGGTGTCATTTGGATGGTAAACTGCAAATCGGGAGAGGTCAATATTAAATGTGCAATGATGGTTCGTTTTCAGGGCTAAACTGAAAAGGGCAGAAAAAAGAGAAAGACAATATTGTCCAAAAATATTTCACATTTGCAAGCCACTTTTTAATATAGTATAGATATAGATATTAATGCATAAGTGATAAATAACTAGTAATTAAACTTAAAATATGTTATTGTACTGCGTCCCCGGAGTATGAGTCATAGATCCGACATTGTCTAAAAAGTAAACAGCAATATCCCAAAAAATAATCAGAAATAATTTAATTGTAAAAAAAAAAAAATTTGACGTGTTACTATATTTTCTGAAAAAAAAAATTATAATTAAAAATTCAAGAATGTACTTTAATGTATGCTAAAATTTATGTTATTTATAAATGTTATACTTTCCAATATAATTAAGGGTTAATTTCATATAAATTCACCACATTCATGCTTAGTATCAATATAATCACGAACTTTTAGATTTTTGTAAAAAAAAAAAATCAACCTTTGACATTATTACAATTTGATACACGTTTTTTTTCCCGGCCGGCAACCGATGATGTGGCTCGCCGGAGCGTGTGTTATCTTGCCAGATAGGATTACACATGTTTATTCTATTTATTTTTAAGTTCACGTCACAAGTAACACTTACCATTTAAATAGCATCTTTCTACTTAAAATTAAAATAACAACCAAATAAATTAAACAACCAACATAAATTATATGTAATATTTCTCTTTACATTGTTAGTTTTTTAGAGGGGTGTATTCAATTGGGATTCTATTGGATTTTCTTGGACTTTAAAAAGTCTGTGGATTTAGAAAATCTATAGACTCCATGCAGAGTTTGACTTACTTTTTTTATTGATTTACTTAGATTTTCATAGACTCTACAGGATTGTGGAATACACTTTTTTTATTGATTTACATGTATTTCCATAAACTCTGGCGCTGGAACCATTGATGCAAATGTAAATGGAATACACTTGTATATAAAAAAAAGTTATCCAAATTGTTTAGAAAAAAAAAACAAAAATATGTTATTTTAAAAAAATACATTATTATTCTCATCTTCATTTCCATCACCGTTATACCTCGCCCTCATTAGATGTCTTTGATTGTTAGAAGAGATTTTGGAGAGTAAATTTTATTTATATTTTTTTAAGAGTGGACTTGGCAGCAGGGCGGGGAATCCCGATCCCCGCGGGAATCCGCCCTGGACGGGGCAGGGAATTCCCAAAGCAAATGGGGACGGGGAATTTTTTTGCTCTGTAGGCGGGGACTGGGATAGTATTTCCAGGCCCCAAGCCGCGTTATTTTTTATATAATTAATTAATATATTTATTTATATATAAAAAATTAAATTTAAAAGTAAATTATAAATAAATATTTCATAATTTCCTACTCAATTAACTATTTACTCAAAATTACATCTATATTTTATTTAATATTATGTTATTAGTTCTAAATTATCGCTTTAGTATATATGTAAATTAAAAATATTAGAATTAGAGGTTCTTCAAATTTTTTAAATTAGTTTTTTTTAACACCAACTTAAATTAATTGTTGTGTAATTTTTTTAATTTAAATATTATTTTATATTTTAAAAATAAGATAAAAATGTAATTAGGTGGGGAACGGGCCCCATTTATTTCGCGGGGACGGGGATGGAGAATGACCTCCCGTCCCCGTCCCGCACCGTCCCGTTGACATCCCAATGGAAGAGAATCAAAGAAAGTCGATAGAGTGTTGAATACCTAATAATTTTTTAAGACTTTTTAAAATCCGTAGATATCTCTGGTTATTAGAAGAGATTTTGGAGAGTGAAATCTATTTATATTTTGGAAGAGAATCAAAGAAAATCCATGAAGTATTAAGATCCATAGACTTTTGAATACCTAAAGATTTTTTAAGACTTTTTAAAATCTGTATTGAATACCTCAGTATTTTTAAAGACTTTTGAAAATCCAAATTGAATACCCCCAAACTTTAAAAGTTTAAAAAAATTCTACAGACTCTAAAACCAATACACTTGTTTAATTTATTTGATTGCTATTTTAATTTTAAGTTAAAAATATTATTTAAATGGTAAGTGTTACTTATGATGTGGATTTAAAATATAAATAAAATAAATATGTGTAATCCTACATGACACGATGACACGTATTCCGGCGAGCCACATCATCGGCTGCTGGTCGGAAGAAAAAAACGTGTATCGAATTGCAACAGTGTCAAAGATTAAATTTTTTTTTTTTAAAAAAAATTGTGATTAAATTGGTACTAAGCCATAATTAATAGATAGAGTTATATAAGTAAATGTTTTAGGCAAAATGACTCTTAAGTAAATGTTTTAGGCAAAATGACTCAATATGAAAATAAGCGTATTAATTAATTATAGAAGTTTAATAATTGAATAATTTACGAACCACATAATTGGACACTAATTTAATACAAGAATGAAAAAGGAAAAGAATGAACAGTTGGAACGTGGAGGCAGAATTGCCGATTTGCCGTCCGTATATAGAAAAAGCGCGTAATGATTAAAAACGTGTCACGTAATAAAATCGGACAAATGTTGATGATTTTTTTTTTTTACATCTTCTTCTTCCTCAAATTCACTGTCACAGACTCACACTATCCAACACTCTGATAACTAACCTCTCTCTCTCTCTCGAACGCCATCTTTCTCCTCTATTAGAGAACCAGTGAACTCGAAGCAATTCGCGAGATTCAAATCAATGGGTCGGAACTCGGCGTCCGCCGGAGAATCAGCTTCCGACGATGCCCCCACCGCCGCATTCCGCTCGATCCGCGACCGTTTCCCCTTCAAGCGGAACAACAACTGTAGTAGCACGCCCGACCTTCCGCGTTCCGCCAAAACGACGCCGACCTCGCACAAAACCTCCCGATCTCATTTCCACCACAAGCGGAGGCTATCCCTGTACCCCTTCAAGGGGAAATCGCGGGTGTACTTGTGCATTTTTATGGTGATTTTCATGTTTCCTTTGGCCTCGATGGTTCTGCAGAGCTCGATCATGGCCGGTTTCCGCCATGGAGTTGGCGGCGATAGAATGCGGTGGAGGTGGTCAGTTAAGGAGGGGTTGGAGTTGGGGAGCTCGTTGGCGTTTGTGCCCCGCCTGCGGCTTGAGCTGAACGGCAGCCGGCTCGATTGGCTTAGAAGCCAGCCGAGGATAGGTGTTCGGCCTCCGAGGATCGGTTTAGTAAGTGATTGACTAATTACCTTTTTTCTTAAATTTTTATGATATATAATGTGAAAACTTGAATGCATATATTTGAACTGGGGTTTTAGATTGTGAAATTTGGTTTTGCTGTATCTGTTCCGCGTGTAGGGTGTTGTTGAGCTCTTTTGCCTGATAGTTTGAGACTGTACAATTATAAGTAGCAAGACTCGTGTCTTTATCAATGGAAAAATATTATGGATGGTGCATTTGCATTACTTTTAAACCTTTCTTGATATATATTTTGAGTTATATGCACAACACAATATGTTCAGAAGAAGATGAGAGATTTATATCTCCACTATTTGGTTATTTGATTGTAAAATAACGAGACAGGAGTTACATTTTCGTCGAGTGACAATCACCTATTAGTTTTGGCTAAGGCTTTTATATGGGATATCAAGTGGTCACGAAGATTCAAGAGTTGGATGTGATAGTTAGCAGAGCACATGTTATTTCTATGTGATTGTGCAATTCATGGTAGTTTGAATGTGAAAAAGAAATTTATGTATGATTTGATTATTATTTCCTGTGTGCTATGTGTGTGAATTTGCAGTTCAAAACTTTGTAATATTTAATTATGTATTTTCTTTATGAATGTAAGATTTTAGGTAACATGAAGAAAGACCCTTCAGCATTGTTGCTGTATTCTGTGATGAAGAATTTAATAAGTCTCGGCTATCTGATTAAGGTATTTTAAACCATTTTTATTTTTATTTTACTCAACTGTTATATGTATTCAACTATTCATGATGGCAAGTGTATTTAACATCAAAGCAGCCAATTTCATATTTGTTTTGCTGATTTATCCTATTCTTCTTTCCTTCTTTTCCTCTCTGAAATAAAGGAATAGGGCAATAAGCAATGACATGGAAATATGGCCCGAAGAACATAGAGTATATTCACCATGCTCTTGATGTAATTGAGAAAGCAAATTAAGCTGATAAAAAAAAGAGTGAATGCCAGACTTGGATAGAATAGGACATGTAACCAAATCATTAATTTAGCATTAAATCTTAGAAGCTCAAGAACTTGTTATAGGTGGAGAAGTCTTGTTGTTATGCATATGGGTCACAGTTACTTGAAAATGATGACCTTCATGAGTGTAGGTATGGCCGTGGAAGCATAGTAAAGAATCTTACAGCTATAAATTCTGGATAGTGCCAGAATGACTCTAAGTAAATCAATCTATGTGTGCTTTGAGTATATGTACTCTTCAACTTTGAATCTCTCGTAACTAATACAGTAGATTGGATGTGTGGCTTATGCATGTGAAACAAAACCACGGACTCCTCAGTTCAGTATAACAACGGTGGATATTGTTTATAGTCTTCATGAATTACAAGGTGAAAATCTGCCCTCTGAAAGTAGTTTTCTGGTGGAGTTAGCACCGAAACCAATATAAGTTGGAAAGTAGAACTAGTAATTTGTGTATTACTGAAAATTCGCATGTCTTTTTAATATACTCAGTAAAAAATTTACCCTTGCATTTAACTTTTTTATAGTTATATGCTCTGGACGATGGCAGAGCTCGTTCAGTTTGGAGAGAGCTAGGGGGTCCAGTATCAATCTTAAGCCCCGAAAGATATGGTTTCATTGATTGGTCAATGTATGTGTGCTCTTCCTTTTCCTATGTTACTTTGGAAGATATAATCAACTCTGTTATTGGCGTATATTGTTAATTATTTTCTCTATGTTACAGTTGAGTAATACCTTTTTTTGCTTACAGTTATGAAGGTATTATTGTTGACTCCCTTGAAGCAAAACATGCCATTTCCAGGTACTATTTTTCTTAAAAAAGTTTCTTTGGCTTTTCAGTTACATCATTTATTTTTTTCATTTGCTGATTTGCTTCCCAAATGATGCAACATAAGGGGGCATTTAATAGATACAAAGGTTAGATCACATTATGTTGGCCCACCAACCACTGAACCACACAAATTGAATCTAAAAGATAAAGAATAAAACATGCTGGCTGTTCATTTTGGTTCTTTGAGTTGCATCCTTTATTTTAACATCCCGAGATTTATTTCAGAAATGCAGCAAACAAATATTTTGGCCTTTGAAATTCACAAAGCCTACTTAGTATTGTACTCTAAACAACGCCCATCCTCCCTTATAGATATATTTTGAAATTTTATCTGCACCCCATATAAGAAAACTAATGTTAGGATAAGACTCAAGTAGTTATAAGGTACAGAAAATTGTTCTATTATATTAGGAAACATGTAACACATCTCAAATAAGTATTTCTATGAAATAAAAGGTATGTATGAAATTTGTGTAAAAACTACTCTACTTGCCTATAAGCTACCACTTTTTGATGGAAAATTGTGTTCACTTTAAATTGCATCTTTGTCTATAATGTTCTATGATTTGTCAATTTGATATCTATGCAGCCTTATGCAGGAGCCTTTCTGCTCTGTGCCACTGATATGGATTATCCAAGAGGATACTCTCGCCAATCGCCTACAACTGTACGAGAACATGGGTTGGAACCACCTCATTTCCAATTGGAAATTTGCCCTCAGTAGGGCTGATGTTGTGGTGTTTCCAGATTTTTCTTTTCCGGTAAACTTCATATCTGAATTTGTTTATGCTTAACACGTGGTTTTTATAAGGATTATCTTAGGCATTTTCTGGGTTATTTATTGCACCTTTTGCTGTATCAGATGTTATACAGTGTGCTTGACACTGGAAACTTCTTTGTGATTCCTGGAACTCCAATAGATGTTTGGGCAGCAGAAAGCTATGGTGAGACCCATTCCAAATCTCAGCTGCGGAAGGAAAATGGTTTTGGCAATGATGATCTGCTGGTTCTAATTGTTGGGAGTTCATTCTTCTACTCTGACCTAGCCTGGGATTATGCCGTGGCAATGCACGATCTAGAGCCTCTGCTCCTAAAATATGCAGGATCTAATGATGTTGGAGTTACATCAAAGTTCATTTTCCTATGTGGAAACTCCAGCAAAGACTACAGTGATGCTTTGCAGGTCTGTGTCCACAATCTGCTACTTGAAATATATTTTATAATTTACTGTATTGAAAATGAGTTGCGGTTATTAGATACTAACATTGGATTCCTGTTGGTTTTTTAAGTATGTTGTTAGTTGGTGCACAAGTTAATGCTTGCAAGTCAAAATCTCTTGAGAGATTTATTGTGGTGATTACCTCATTTCTTGGTTTCCTATTTGATTTTTTTATTTTTTATAATTGCTATATATGTATATGTAATTTCTACGTCATCCTTTTTAAGACAATTATAGATGGACATTGGGATTGCTTTTGATACGATTATTTTGTGCCTTTTAGTTAGAGAACTGACAGTTTTTCAGCTGTCTGTGAATGATCTATTGACCATCTATTGTGCATCTATGTAGGATGTTGCAAGTCGTTTGAGTCTGAACCAAGGATCATTAAAGCATTATGGCATAAATAGTGATGTGGATGGTTTAATACTGATGGCTGATGTCGTTCTGTATGGCTCTTCCCAAGATGAGCAGGGATTTCCCCCTTTACTGACCAGAGCCATGTCATTCGGAATTCCTATAATTGCTCCAGATTATCCTGTCATAAGAAAATATGTACGTATTTCATCGTTTCTTATGAAGTGATCTTTTACCTGTCCTGTATGTTAATCTTTTCCTTGGATCAAATTTTTGAATTGGTAGATTGTCGATGGAGTTCATGGGGTAATTTTCCAGAAAAATGATCCTGAATCATTAAAAAATGCCTTTTCACTTCTGATATCTGAGGGAAAGTTATCCCGATTTGCACGTTCTGTTGCTTCGTCTGGGCGGCTGCGTGCCAAGAACATGTTTGCAGAAGAATGCATCATTGGTATTGCAGAACTAGTTGAAGATATCTTTCATTTCCCATCCGATGTGTTGCTCCCAAGCCGTGCTTCTCAACTGAATAATATTATATGGGAATGGAGTCTCTTCAGAAGGGGACTTGACCAAATATCCAGTGACACCGAAAATCTGTATCTAGAAGATTATTTGAGGATCAATTCGAGTATTGTTTATGACCTCGAGGAAGATATGACAACTTATGTTCCATCAGGAAATGTAAGCCATGGTCATTCTGAAGGTTCATTAGGAGACACCCCAACAATTTCAGACTGGGATATCTTGAACGAAATAGAAAGCTCTGAGGAAGATGAGATGCTAGAAAGAGAGGAGGTATGGCCATTCTTCCATATATGGAAGTCTTTCCACCATTTAATTAAACCGCCCCCCACCCCCCACCCCCTTTTGGCTGATGCATCATGCTGTGCTTTGTAGATTGAGGAAAGAATGGAGAAACATCTTGGTGAATGGGATGACATTTATCGTAATGCTCGAAAATCAGAAAAGCTTCGATTTGAAACAAACGAGAGAGATGAAGGTGAGCTAGAGAGAACAGGGCAGCCAATATGCATTTATGAGATCTATAATGGTGCCGGAGGTTGGCCATTTCTACACCATGGTTCATTATACCGTGGGTTAAGTCTTGTAAGTTCCCCCCCAACTAGGTTGGCAAATTTCAAGTCAATACAATTTGCCTAAGCATTTCATGAATTAAATTGTTTTTTGAATGGTGCTTTTCTTTGCTGTATCAGTCTTCTAGAGCTCGGAGATTGAGTTCAGATGATGTGGATGCAGTTGGTAGGCTTCCCATCTTGAATGATACTTATTATCGTGATATCCTTTGTGAGATTGGAGGAATGTTTGCTATTTCTAATGGGATTGATGACATTCACAAGGGGCCTTGGATTGGATTTCAGTCATGGCGTGCTACTGGAAGGAAGGTATGGATTTTAGCTCTCCGTTGCACTTAATACTTGTAGATAAAATTCTCTCAAATTCAAAATTTAATTCAAGAAACTGAAACCTAACATATATATGCCCTTCTGAATTAAGTATTATAGCTCTCGTGGATGTCTTGGCCTGCGTCTTATTATTAAACTAGACATTGCTCCATTATGCCAGGTATCTTTATCTAAAAAAGCAGAAGAGGTTTTAGAGAAAACAATACAAGATAACACTCAAGGAGACGTGATATATTTTTGGGCATGTTTGGATATGGATCGTGGCGTCGTAGGAAACAATGATCTTCTTACATTTTGGTCTACATGTGACATTATGAATTCAGGAAGGTGCAGGTGAGTGTTACCAGCAATTATCTCTTGTAGTTATTAGATATTCAATCCTATGGTCATCTTTCTTTAGAAAGCTTGTCATGGATCCTTAGCACTTCTATATAAATGGTAAATTGCACTTTTTGGTTCACTGATAATAAAGTTGGAAGCACCTGCGCCTTTATTAGAGTTACTTGAGTTGTGCATTATAATTTATCTTCATAAATGGATCACAGATTGATTACTTCCGAATAACTTACACCATTGTTTGTATACTTAACAAGTGGAATTCTATCTTTACCTGATGTCTTTCCTCTTATGGTTTCCGAACTTGCAGAACAGCTTTTGAAAATGCATTCCGAAGAATGTATGGGTTGCCATCAAATGTAGAAGCTCTTCCACCCATGCCTCAAGGTGGTGGGCATTGGTTGGCACTGCATAGCTGGGCGATGCCAACCTCTTCCTTTCTCGAGTTCATAATGTTCTCCAGGTACTTTTATACTTGCACCTATTATTAGTTGGGGTAGATTACAAAATCAATCTAAGTTTTGGCTATAAACAAAATAACCATATTATGTTTTGAAAATATACTATAACACCTTCTAAGGTTTGTATTTTCTTTACAAGTACCCTTCTTTTGGTGATTAGTATAAAAGAAGCAAAAAGTAGGTATAAATTACAAGCTTTATGGTTTTTTTTTCCTAAATAGGTCAATTTTGAAGGGTAGTTTCTGGTATTACCTTGGAATTAATTCTTTCATAGGTATAAATCAGTTTTTATTATATCTGGATTACTAATTTACTATCAAAGAGATGATAGCAACGCTCTAACTACCGAGTTGATGATGACCCCAGGATGTTCGTCGATTCTCTTCATAGCCTACACGTAAATTCAAACGAGACATCAGATTGTTTTCTAGGTTTTTCTGCACCTGAGGTACGGACACAGAACACAATATCAACTTTTTATGGGTTTGAGAAATAATAAGTGAAAAGAATGTTTCTGATGCTGGATTTGTTCTGTGTACAGAAGAAGCATTGTTACTGTAGAATCGCAGAACTCCTGGTAAATGTGTGGGCTTATCACAGTGCTCGTAAGATGGTGTACATCGATCCTCATTCAGGCTTGTTGAAAGAACAACATCCCATTGACCAACGTAAAGGTTTCATGTGGACGAAGTACTTCAATATAACGTTGTTAAAAAGTATGGATGAAGACCTTGCAGAGGCTGCAGACGACGATGACCATCCGTACAGAGGTTGGTTGTGGCCACTAACGGGGGAAGTTTTCTGGCAAGGTGTATATGAACGGGAGAGAGAAGAGCGGTACAGGGTGAAGATGGACAAGAAGAGAAAATTGAAGGAGAAGATAGTTGATCGGTTAAAGCACGGATATAAACAGAAGACGTTAGGAGGATAGCTACACGATGGACGCTCTTGATCGGATTAAACTGGGGGTCGATGGAGCTGATCCTGATCGAACCAATCAGCGTTCGTCTTGGAAAGAGATAACACGGCTTAAATCATATTGACTGCTGATACAAAGCTTCTAACACAACACATGAATGCATAGAGAGAGCAAACAAAGATGGCTCGGCTCAGCATTACAGATTATAAAAGGCTCCAACCTTTTTGAGGTGTAACAAAATTTTGATTGCCATTCTTTTAGTCTATACCAAAAAATATAATGCATTAGTATTAGACTTGTGTATTTTATTTTTTTATTATATATATTTTCTCTTTCTCTAGATTGTACATGCCATTCTTAATAATGGAAAGAAAATTACTTATAATATTGTTTGTGTTTAGCATTTAGGGTTCAGGACATGAGTAAAGCATCTCTCTTTCTTTCATAATTTAACTGATGTTTGAAAAGGTTGGAGAAGATCTTTGAACATGAATATGATCACAGTAATTCTTAATCTTTTATTTCAATGTAGTGTTTAATATTACAACAATATGATGAAAATTTATTTTTCAGAATCATTTAATTTACACGGTATTTTTCCAAAAGAAAAGGTAAAATGAAAATGAGATATGGATAAATATGACAAGAGAAATCATTTTTTATGCCCTAAATGGATCATGCGCTCTATATGTATGTGATAATGACAGGGGTTAACTATTATTTTAATTAATTATTTAAATGTGTTTATATATATTATTATTATATTTGCGGTGGACTTATAAATTTAAGATATAGGATCATTTTCGTTTTTATCCCTCAAAAATAATTTTTTAATTTTTAATATGTACACACCTTTAAGTTCTAACAAACAATCAATAATTTCATTTCCGTTTTTATGCCTCACATACAATTTTTAATATTTACACACCTTTAAGTTCTAACAAACAATTAATAATTTCATTGAGACATTTAATCATGGCTACATATATATACTTTTCTTCGAGGTCATTCTATATTAGTCATATTTTTTAGACAATTATAAGCGAGATTAATAAAAAAAAATTATAAATTAAATTTTTTTTTGACAACATTATAGTTATAGACTTTTATAGCCAATAGAAATCACGCATACTATTACTAAACCCCTGAAGATTTTACACCTTCTCTTGGCAAGAGCCGCCATTGAAGTAAAGCTTCAATTCAGAGCACTCTTCTCAATCAAGCAGAATCTCATTTCGCTCTTAACCTAGGATTTATCAGCAGAAGAAAACGAGAAGTTTAGATGAGTTGAATGTTGATTGTTTGTGAAAGCAAGAGAACTAGTATCTGCGAAGGAGGAAAAGATTAGGGGAACAAATTTTTGAGTTACGCACTGGACAAATCCGTTTCCATTGCCATGTCTGTAAGTTTTGTGCTCATATAAACAGCTGCATCACTAGCATTTATGCCGTTTCTCTGTCCTTGATTTTTTGTATTGTTTTGATTGTCAGAGTTGAGTATCGATAATGAACAGTAGGCCATGGCGAATCATCCCAAGACCTTTGATGGAAACGGTGCTCAACAACCACGTGCAGCACCATCGTGTGCCGCAGCCTCTCATCCTCCACGGCCCCCGTGGCTCCGGAAAAACCACCCTTATTCTTGACCGTAAGTAATAATTAATCCCATTCTCTAGATACACATCTGTTGTGATTCACAGGGAAGGATACATTATTAGTTGTAAGGGACTAACAGTAAGAAGTGTGAATATTTCAAATGTTTGCATAATTAGCTGATTATGTGATGCTTGGGGGGGATGTGGAGAACCGTGGTATGCAAAATCTATTTCACTAATTATGTGGAACATGTAGAGGAGGATGTGGAGAAATGAAGACTTACCATAGTTATATTTTTCAACTTATTTCGAGAATGTCTCCATGTTGTTAGCTGTACTTGCAGATCCTGGAATTTTCTGAGACCTATGTAGGTAGTAGCTTTTTGTTCCCCCACTTTGTTAACTTTTAGAATTATGTTTAATGTAATGTGCTACTGTTTTATTTTCAGTAATTTCTTTATAAATTATTGGTTGTTTATGAAATTGCAAAATTATAATAGGAGTCTCGCGATTAAGTATTTGTCCAAAGGGGGTATGTTGGGATGATGGAGGAGGTTCTATACCAGATACAAGAGAGCTTTTCCTCTGGATATAGAATAAAGCTTGCATTTATCCGGAATTTTTGCGGTCCATTGAGGTTGAGGTTCATAGGGATGATAGAGTCCATTTTTGGGAGGATGTTTGGTTGGGCAGGCATTCAGCTGTATTCCCTCTTTATATAGGTTGTCCTCCCTTCGCAATAAGCCAATTTATTCCTTCTTTTCCTTGGATGCAACTTCTTCTTTCCCCCTTTTTGGAATTTTCATTTCCTTCGGAATCTTAGGTAAAGTGAGATTCGTGAGTTGGAACAGCTCATTTCGTGTCTCGAGGGTGTTGAGTTGAACGAGGGTGGGTCGGATCGGAGGATTTGGGCTGCTGATTCGTTCGAAGGTCTTCTCTTGTAAATCTTTTTTCGCTTCCTTCTTCTCTTGTTCCAACTATGTTTCTTTCACTTGGTGCAATCTCATTTGGAAATGTCCGATTCCGAAGAAAGTGCAGGTGTTTATGTGGTTGATAGGATTGGGGAAGTTACCCACCTATGATTCGATTCAAAAACGTTTTCCGAATAATGCTCTTTCCCCAATTTGGTGTGTTTTGTGTAGATGTGAATCTGAGGAGTCTAATCACTTGTTTAGACATTGTTCTTTCTCTAATCGTTTATGGTGTAGGGTGATTGGAGAGATGGGGTGTATGTGGATTCCTCCACGGAGTGTTATTGATTTGTTCCAAGCCAATATAGGAGTTTCTTTTAGCAAGAGATATAATATTCTTTGGAGGATAATTGTCTCAGCTGTATGTTGGTCTTTATGGCTAGAGAGGAATAAGAGAATTTTTGAGGAGGCTTATGAGTCATTAGAGGATGTTTGGGGTAGGGCGAAGTATAACGTTAGTCTTTGGGCCTCTAGTCATAGCTTTTTTAGAGGCTGTTGTCTCTCACATAAGTTGAGGGATTGGGTGTTTGCTTTAGTATAATGGCGATTAGGATGCTGTATATATGTTGGGGGACTTCTCATCCCTCTCGATTTTATTCTTAATAAAGTTCTGTTTCTTTTCGAAAAAAAAAAAATTGGGGATGGATAGACCAGAGCAGGGTGGGTGATAACTGGTAATCTCGTTGGCCACTTTACGTACTGTTTATTTTCACTTACTAACTTTGTGTTTATATGATGCTAATTCCATAATTGCATTGATCATATCTCTGCATGTGTATTATTTCTAACATGATCCATTGTGTAAAAGTATTAGCATACCTCGTGCAATGAGTATGCAGATATCATGTGTAGTTTTTTTATTTTATATGAGCATATTATCATTCTAATTACCAATTTTCCATTCTTCTGTAGTATTTACTACAGAGTTCTCATATTTCATGCAACAAACAAATAAAATTAGGTGTACAACTTGCTGTTCTAGTTGGATCGATCTAATATGCATTTCCACTGCTCTCATTGACAGGTCTATTTGAGAAATGGAACACAGGTCCTCACATCACTGGTTATGTCGACTTTGCAGAATCAATAAAGGATTATCATCCAAAGCATGGCAATTCATATCCATGGACATCATGGACCATGTGCCCCCAACCTAAACTTGTTACACTGAAAGCTCAGCTTGAGAAATGCCTTGAATCAATGACCGAAAGGGCCATAAAGCTTGGGACCATTAGCTCCCAACAAATATTTACCACTCTTAACAAATGGCATAGCCCAACCACTGCCCTCAACCGAATCTTGAATGTTAACTCAGGTTCCAAGATGCATGCCATACAAAAAAAGAACAGGTTATCCACACCAAAGTTGTGGGATACTGCAGTTTTTAAATATTCTGCTGGACTAAGTGAACAAGAGTTAGATGAGGTTTTGGATAAGAACATTACTGTGGAGGAGTCATCATATTACAAGGAAGCCATGGGGGCACTGAAGTTGGCCAAAGAGGTGATTAGTGTGCAAGAGAAGTGGAGGGAGAATGCAATTCGAGATTTGAACAATAAGGGTGGGTTTTCGCGGTCCTTAGCAAATTCTGCTACTGATTGGCCTTGTTTGTTGCTAGAGTTATTATCTTTGGCTGCTGAAGTGGACTATTTTCAGGTACTTAGCTGATACATCAAAGTCTCAATATCATAATACGGTTAATTTCTATTTCCATTGCTGTTGTATATTTGGGTGTCTGGAACTGAAAATGAAAATGAAAATGGATAAGATCTAACAATTCTGTATTCATTCCAGACAATCACAGTGCATATGTAGCAGTAACAAACTCATATAGAATTACCAACTACTCTTAGATCCTCAACCAAGTAGGTTTGGCAACTTTTCAAAAAAAAGTTTAATTTGGATGGTTTAAATGTACCAGACTCTTAATTAGATAATAGACTATGAAATGGTCATGCAATGACATCTCTATTGGATGATTATGAGCAGCAATTGTCATTGATAGTTGTTCTACAATACCCACATTTTTTATTTCTCATTCTTATGTATTCTCTTCCTTCTTCCTGGGTATGAATAAATAAGTAGCCAAAGCTGGTGATAAACAACATTGAGGTTCTGAAGAATGCTGTTTTAGAGGATGATAAAACAATATGTGGAGCTATGTACCATGACAGCCTGATTTGGAGGATAGTAGCTTTGGGGGCGAACGAGCGGTGTCTTCCAGTTATTTTCGTAACATCTGATGGGTAAGTGTTCTTACCTTTGCCTGGTTCAAGTAGATCACTTAATTTGTTGAAGCTCAATATCAAGTGAAAATTATCTGCCTTTCATATGGATCTTTTGTAAAGCTGAGGTTAACAATGGGATTGCCGTGAAGATGTCTTTTTTAGGATGTGGCATAATCTTTGTTGACTACCTTCCTTCAGAATCATTGCCCTATACTAGCTATTGATAAATTAGTTTTTAATTTGTAAAAACCAAGCACTTCATGAAAATAAGTACTGTCCTAAAGCTTTATCTTTGACTGTTAATTGTCTTATTTTACTAAAAGCTTAACTTTTTTTTTTTTTTTAATAGTATTTAGTCTTCTTGTGCTCTAACTTGTTGAGTTACTCTTCCAACTTGTTGTTACAATGTCGTGTATGTATCCATTGTCTTGAATTTTTACAATTATCTGAATTTAATGTGCAGCTATTATTCATACAAAGCTGCTATCGATTTTGGATTTCCAGATATTTTCATATCCCGTGAGGTAACCCCCCCCCCCCCCCCCCCCCCCCCCCCCCCCCCCCACACACACACACATATGAATTGTGTGCATTGCTTTTTTCGTTTGCTGAATTTGTTGGAGTAATATCCCACCTTTTCTCAGACTTCTGAATATAGAAGCCTGTCACATGTAACTTAATGCCTTGAATGTTATGGGAGTTTTACGGTATTATTTTATATGACATGATAATTCCACTATAGATCTATAATGCACATGTTCGGTATACTTTTGTGGTTGAAGAACACATTTTCGCAATCATATATAAACTTAAATTGAGCAAAGAATTGGTAAGAGCACCAATACCAGTGCACCTGATGTTGTTACTCATCTTTAACAGTCTTAAGACCTTGTATTGATGTCATGCTAGTCAATACAGAAACATTTTAGCACCACTCCCGAATATCAGAGAAATACTTGAATGTTGAATTATAAAGCAGGGTTTGTTAAACAATGATATTGGACATTCATAGCCACTCAAGAGTAAATCAGGAAGAAGCAATTCAAAGAACGATGTATTGCCACTGAATTAAAGTGATCTGAAGCTAGGATTTGTTTCTTGTTATACATTTAGGGTTGAACTGACATGTGCTATGAATGGTTGTATCATTATATGTTTCAGTTAGATATTTCTATTTTTTTTTTTTTTTTTTTTGAGTTTCGATTTTATGCTTTAAATATTTAATTAAAGTTAGTCAGAGTTTATTATATGTTAATTATTGCAGAATTTTGGATGGACTCCAGCAGAAGCAAAGTTGCATATGGTTGATGACTATTTTAGTCCATCAGAGGTATCACCACAAAATTTAACCCATTTGTATTATGTGTTTCTTTAAATTACACTAGACTACAAATTTCAAGTGATATATTTTTCTCTAATTTGCTTAGAACCATGAGTAATATGAAAGCCTAATGATAATACTTTTCACTAGATCCTAGGCTTATTCACATTTTATTAATAAATGAGTAATCCATATCTGAAGAAATCAAGTTGAATCACCTGAAGATGGCATACTTCTTTCAAGATTAAACCTCTTTGGACATGCTATGAAGGCATAGTTCTTCCTCAAGTTGTAACTTGTGTTAACTCAACTATTTGCAATTTGTTTAAGGGATCCCTCATCCCTTATATCTTTCTTTTCATTAATAAAACTCTTGTTTCCTATCAAACATTAAAATGTTTGTTTTTAAATTGAACATCAAATACTTTTCCCATTTTCCTTACTGAAAAAAGAAGATTATAAGTCAAAGAAGGAATGAATAATTAAACGTAAATGGTGTCTGGATCTTAAATACCCATCTGTTAAATCACGAAGATGCCCAAGACCCAGCATCTTGCCACTTTTACTTTGTAATATCTAAATTTGGGTAAAACCTTGAGAAATTAGTTGGATCTGACTGTGGAAAATGTTACATTTCCTTATCAAGAGATATTTCTGGAAATTATGATCAAGCCAAAGGTTAATTATGTTTTATATTCTCAAATACTACTTAACCCTCAGACCTGAACTACTTTACATGAAGACTATCAGCAGTCTCAGATTGATCCAAATTTTATCTTAATATACCAGTAAACGTAGAGACACACAACCCATGAATGAATTTTGAAATGGTGCATATATTTACAATCCTTATCCTATGAATTTCAAAATGGTGCAGTGGCAGGTGATTGCTGCGGTTTTGGGGCCAAATCCACGACATCTTTTTGAGGTTTATGCCCTCAAGCTTAGTAGTTATTACCAGAGGTAAGTATTGTCAATCGCGTAAATCTTGTTACAGTTGCAAATAAATATAATGGAAATAAGCTTTTTAAGATCTGTTTGGATAAGTTCTATTTTGTTATGATCTTCCAGGAAGTTATTCAATCATAGAACATCAACATTATACTGACAGCTTTAGCCTAATTCTTCAACATACACATATAACATTTTTAAAACAATTTATTTTGCACTGGATTTAACACAATATTCTTACTTTTTACATATTATATCTATTTTCTTAATAACCGTGAAAAAGGCAACAATCCTATTTTTTGTGGACCGAAGGAGTAGCTTTTTTGTTTTTCGAGATTATATTGTTTCTGAATCATAATGAATTAATGATTTTAGACATGGAGTTCTTCTGCTTCTTGTAAAATTCCTACCCTGCCCTAGCTGAATGAAAAGAGCTTTTTAATCACAGGGGGATAAACTACGACAGTACGTTTGAAGATATCATGGATCTGTATTTGGCTTATCTGCAAGTAAGTTCCTGATTAGCTCAAATTGAATTTGTATTTCCAACTTTTTCGCTTCCTTCTGATGGGGATGAATGAGTCTCACATTCCTATTAATATTATGCTATTTCTTTTAAATGTTATTTTTCTAATTGAACTACTTTTCTTCCTCCTGGTAGCTACAAGTTGCTTACCCCGAATTAATTATAAATTAATGTTCTAGAACATGTGTAAGTTGCTTGCTAGTTGAACCCATCTGGAAAAGAAGCACGTGGTGCAAAGGGACTGCAATACTTCTGATGGCTTAGAGAAATACAGAATGTTACAAGACATTTTACTTTAAGTTACCTTTTTGGATGATTTGAAGTTATGAAATGTGTGAGAATGATTTTTGTTAGATGAATTGAGTTTGTGAAGTTCAGAATAATGACGAAGAAATAGTACCAGAAGACTTTTGACGAGTAAAGCTGCATGCACTTCAAGAAAGATTGTTGGCTGTACTGATTGATTGGGCACAGCAATGATGAGTATGAGGAGAATTTGGTTGGGGCAACACTATTAAAATGAATGGGGTGCATTACATGTCCCTGACACACAATATTACCAGCCAACTTAGTGAACAAATAATAGCAAACAATAACAAAAGCCTTTGGCTCTTTCTGAAATCTGAACATCTTTCTTCGATGTTAACATTCAAGAGAGATTGTAAATGACCAATTTGTATTGAGAGAAAATATTTAGACTCTGGGATCACTATATATTTATCCATCATGAATTTTTCTTTATCCCCTGAATGCTTTCATTTTGACCATAGACTGTGATTGTATAATATTATGCTGTAATAATTCTTTTTCTTGTTGAATGTGCAAATCCATTTTTTTTCCTGGATTTTTTATTCCTTTTACTCATTCCCACTGTTTCTCTGCTGTAGGTGAGTGTGGTTAATCCTGCAATGGATAAAGCATTACTGCTCTTGGAAAGATTTGCTGTTGATGCACAAAGTGGGAAAATCACGAAAGATAAATTACAATTTGGTGCTCCATGGAGGCATCCCCCCAAAAATGATATCTCAATTTGGGCCAAAATTCAGCTAATGGATTATGTTCAATCCTTAATCAATACAGATTTTGTGGTAAATTTAATCCTAAACCTGTGAATGTTGATACACTTGCTTTCAATGTGCAAATGCCACCCATATGTGATGGCTTTGCATTTAGCCAAATTATTATTATGTCATATTGCCCTGCATCTGAAATGAATTTATGTTTACAATACGTCATTATATGATGTATAAAAATACCAAATAAAGTACATATCAGTTTCCATTCAAGGAATTCTGTAATCATGTAAGCCTCTTTATTAGAAACTTTTTGAGTTAGCTCTATTGGTTTTGCAGACTAGCATAGTTTTTGCTTGTGTAAATTATGTCCAACACTGCTGAATCAGAATAGTTGTTTAAAGTTCTGACACAATTTCTTGGATTTCCTTTCATGCAGGTTAACTATTTTGGTGACCCTAGCCTCGAGTTCTTGGATGATCCCGCTACTGCTGCATTGCTAGAGGTAAAGACATATGAGTTCTCATTGCTCCAAAATTCTTGTGGTTGTCCTGTTTGTTAATTAGTTATAAGCTACAGATAAAATCATTGATTTCTATCTTAAGAAAATAGAGGATAGTAGTATTTTCTAAAAAAGATTTGTCATGATGAATCCTTCATCTGAAGGCAATTTTCGTAACGACCTTTCATGCATCTTTAGAAGATTTAATCATTCTTAATGTTATATTTTCCATATATGATCCCCTTTTAGGTAGGTTTGTTGTACACCCAACGGGATCTGTCGTTTGTCCGCCCTGTCACCCGTGGTATTGAGAGATGCCTCGTGAGATGGTAAGAGATCTGCCATCTAATTGCTGACAAAGGTGCTTTATTGCATGCGCTGATGTGTTATTGCTGCAGGCTCGTTCAAGAACGATTAAATCTGGGCTTAAAAAATTCCATCAAGTTCCACTGGCAGAGGTACATACGGGGGCGGTACTATCGTCACTTGAAGTTACACAATAAATAGTTGATGGAGGTATATTCAAATTCCCCTGTATATATTTAAGCTTTCAATCTGAATTCCCTGCTATTCTTATTCAATAGTTCGTTTATCAGTTTGGAGCAGTCTTTTGTTTACTGATGCCTTTGCATTACACAGATTGGGTTCACTTGAGTTGGACATTTCATTGTTATAAGTTTGATTATTTTGTTATTTTGATAAAAATGAGATGATACAACACCATCTTTTTACATATGACTGACTTCACACAATTTTGTTTTGTATTGCAGTTGATTAAAGAGATTAGATATGCAGATTATGTTATAAAATCAAACCACATTTTGGGAGTTAATACAATCATCATATCTACTTAGGTCACAAGTTTTTGAAGAATCACCCTACTCTCAGGTACTACTGATGACCCATATATCACGTTGAGGATCTTTTGGCTGTTAATTTTTTAAAGAATAATTAATGATGGTTTTACATTTATCAAAATAACCGTAAATCGTTTTACGAGTAGTTAGAAATACTTTTTGTTTGTAACAAGTGATAGTAATTATTTGCAAAGTAGCACTTTAGTTGTTCTGCTTTCTACTTGTATAAGGAGTAAAACTAAAGAAACTGCCTTCCTTCATAGTTTTTTTTTTTTTTTTTTAAATACAATATTTATTTATTCATTGAGATGGAGCTTAATGTTAAGAATTTAAAATCAAATTTCTCAATAATAAATTTAACTTGATAACAGGTGGGGATGATTTAGAATTGAAAATGGATAGGGTGGTGCCCGTTTCATGTATATACTTGAATTAAGTACTAAACTCAATCAAGAAATTATCTTTTTATTATTGAAGCTTCTCAAATTCGATTGGTAATACCCTCGTTTTACTTGAAATATTCCAAAACTTATTTGTATTTACCAACCACAATAATTATAGGCAAAAATTTGTGTGAGATGTTCTTGGAGCGAGATAGTTCACAAGATAACAAAAATTAACATTCATTCCTATGGAAGTCTTTAAAGTGTTATTTCTAAATTATGTTTAATAAGAACCTAGATATTAAGGTGGTGCTTTGAAGTGATGAGAAAGTCAGGATCATTTTTTTTCCTCAAAAAATTGAGTCTATCTGCTTTTCTTAAAAATGATTCTAGATCCTCCCATTGTGTTGAAAATAAGCCTTAAGTTTGTCTACAAGACAATATTTATTGATATAGATATAAGGAAATGCACCTTGCTGTTGATGTTTTGCAAGTAAATTAATTTTAGATCATGATGATCGATAAAAAATATTGTTATGGTAATGTATTATCATATGGGTTAGGGAAAAGAAAAGTTACATATACATATACATATACATACATATATACTATATCTAAAGAAATTTCTCACCCCACGTGTATTAAATTGTGTCTAAAGATTGGTAAACAAGCTTGTTAGGGAATAAAGGGTGGTGGTTAAGGTGGTGAAACCCATGATAAGTTGTCTGCTAAAATCTGTAAATTAGGACAGTTACAATTACCAATGGAGGAGCATACATTTGTATACATAATCATTGCACATTATTCAATGGAAAAAAAGTGGATATATGTGCATGACGCTTTTACCATGTTTAAAATCACGCCTTTCCCTCATCATCCTAGACATCATGAATTTTTATCATTACACTTAAAACATATACTCCAAAATATTATGAATTAATTGCAAAAAGAATTTTTTTATAATTTTTATCAATTGTAATATGAATTTTTCTTTGTTAAGCGCCATCATTTTGAATTTTGTAATTTCAAATATTTGATAATTTTTCAGCAACCATAAATAATGTAGTCAGAAAAATATCACATAAATATTCACATAGATGCCAACAAATAAAATTATTTTTTAAAAAATGATTTTTTTTTTTAAATACATTTTAAAGTTATGTTTTTAGAATTAAAAATATATTTAAGGACATTATTTTCATTATTAAAAAAATTATAATTTATTTTTGACATCTACCTGAATTTATGTGACATGATTCGACAATCATTTCACTTAATTTTTATGAAAAATTATTAGATGTTTCAAATTGTAAAATTTAAAAAGATGATGCATTAAATTGCAAACAAAAAAAATACATATTGTCATTGATAAAAACCACAAAATCCGTAACTTTTTTTGCAATTAATCCTAAATAATTTGACATTCACACAATTGAAGCCGATTATATAAATGAAGATTTTGGTGTAACTAAATACTACTAGCATTGGTTATGAATGTATTACATATGTGTAAAAATTCTACGTATTGATAGTTCTTAACCAGAATATTTATTAATGCAAAATGTTTGGAATAAATTACTATGATTTTTATTGTTGATTCAAGTTATGATATGACATGAAAACTTAAAAAAAAAATGTTGCTGGTTGACACGTGTACATATATTAATTATCATAAAATTATAATTGTTTTACCTCTCAGTTTATTATTGTCCATTAATACAACTCTTTTTATGATTTTTATATTTGATCATATTGTAGGCCATTGTGAATTTCCCAATGCAGAACCATCATAGAGAGATTTGTTAGGTGCCCAATCAAATTTCTTAAATTGCTTACTTATAAATCAATCAATCAATTTCGACAATATAAGAAAAAGGAATAATATAAAAAATTGAAGTAACAAAACTATTAATGATCTCTTTCATTGTTAGTAAAATTAAATGCTTTACATTTCGTACATTAAAATCAAAACCCCAAAAGAGTATATAGAACTGTAGAAATAAAAGCTAAAATGAATGATAAACTGAATTCTACTGTTTAGCTTCACTACATAATTCAATTTGTTTCTGGACTCAATAATAAACACAGTCATGACACACACATATTCTATTTTGAGTTATAATTATTAAATAACTTATAAAGGCTTATAAATTGGGGCTTGAGAAAATAGGCTATTAATTTGGAATTCATTTCCAGTTAGGATCCCAATATTCTAATTTGGTGTTTTGTATAGTGTATTACTATAATTTTTATTCCTGTACGTTATAAGTTTATTGATTAATCATTATTAATGATATTATTTAATACACGTGATAGGTATTAAAAATAATTGGCAAATTTGTTGAGCTTGAGGTCTATTTGTATTTTGGTCAGTCGCTTATTTTATTTAAGGTCCGTCCAGTATCTTTATCTAGAGTTGTTGGAGACCTGATATATATACTTCCTTCTTCTCCCTTCTTCCATGAGCGCTGCTAGAGGAGAGAAACGAGAGAGAGAATATAGTGTGAGTGCAATCATTCCTTTATGTGTGTTGCCCTACCCCGTTGGATTCGATTCTCAAGTAACCTGAGTCTGTTGTCCCGTCGAAAACTAGGTGTGAGACTGGTGAGAAAACCCAACAAAATTCTTATATACACAACTTGCATCGTGCACTTCTTTTGAACTATATTATTTGTTTCAGTTAATGGTACAACTCACAAACTAATTGCACTTTACACACCAGTTGAATGATACATATTTGTTTCAGTGAATAGTATTCTCTATAACCTACTCAAACTAATGAGATGAACCATCAAATTGAAATAGAAGATCCCATTCTTATATTAAAAAAAAAGTTGAGTGGTCTTTTATCATCAAGTGCATTAGACAATTTAAGTGTATTTTTAACAGTATGAGTTGATTTCACTAAAAAAATACAATTGTTTCACTTCCACTTTTGAGTAATAATAACCGATATTATTTAAAATACACGATGCACCTGATGCATAAACAACGTTTGTCATTTTTTTTTTCTTTTTTAGTTATTTTTTCACCACTTTCTCCCATTAAACCTAGGCCACCTCTTCGCCACTATAAATGACGGTCGACGTTCTTCCCATTTCTTTTATATAAATATGCAATCTATTTCTTACTTTTTTTTTTTTTTAATACAATGATTTTGGTGAAGTCAACAAGGAATATTCTACTGACTTTGTAAGATAAATTAAATTATAGCCTACAATTTGTTGCGGTACTGGAGCTAAATTAAGGTTATTTAATAGTCGTCCTGAACATAAAATCAAACTAATTAAAGTAAATCCTAGTATTAGTTTAAGGATAAAGTGAAGAAGACGTCCTTCATATTTACATATTTGATAAAATAATGAACTAAATTATCTACATTGTAAAATTAAGCTCCTGGGTATTAATTTTTATTTTACATTTAACACCCACAATAGTATTTATAAAGAATGGTTAATCGCAAATAAAATTACAGTTTTTTTCACAAATTACAATTTAATCTAAATTTTTTAATCTTTTCAAATAAAATCCGAACTTAATATTTGGTTGCAACAAATCAACAAACAACTTTTTTTATTGTCTGAATATAGTGTTTCACTTACCTGACAATGCATAATTAATTGTATTAATATGTTTAAATTGGTTCGAATAAAAATGTATAATCAATCATCATTTTTGGGTAGACTAAAATCTGTCTTTTGGTTATATTTCTACCAAATTTTAAGTTGGAATTTATTTGCAAATATTCAAAAGTTTAAATTAAATTGCAATTTATGAAGAAAAAAAATCGTAATTTTATTCGCAATTAACATTTAAAAAACACACGCTTCAAGAAAACAATTATAAATCAAGTGATACAATTATAGATCAAGTGATGATACTTTTAATTTCAAAATTAATGAAAGGAAGTATATATATATATATATAATGCAAACATCAAGATCATTTAATAATTTAGTCTTAATTTAATTATGCAAAATTCCCATGGCTGTGGACCACACTAATCACAATTAAATGGGTCGTACTCCACTGTCTCCGACTACCGAGCACAGTTAAACTACTATTGAGATAAGAAAAAGGAAAAAAAAAAAGAAGTTAATATTACTACTATTTGACTTGATTATTTTATTCTTCCTCAAAGATTGTTGAAGAGGTCGATTAAATCGTTAATTTCACTTTTCAACGCTCTAATATACTTATACCTCACCCAGAGACTAATTTGTACACTTATCTTATTTAAATATTTCACGTTAAATTGTACACTCCAAATAAATTAACATTAATTCCCATACACACTTATATATAAATAAATAAATATATATATATTCATATTTTATTAAAAAAAAAAAACTCTTTTCCTAATTCATTTGCAAAATTGAGGGTACAAATTATTTTGGGATGGAGAGAGAATAATTTTTTTTTTATATTAATGTATATCAAGAATAATATTGAATATAATTTATACATTACTTAATGGAACATGCATGTAGTAAAATAGACAGACAGCTTAGTTTTTAATTGAAATGTTTGCACCGGCACAATATTGATCTCGATCCCAAAGTATTGTATATTCAGAAATTTAAATATTTGAGAATTAATTACAAGGGAAAAACAGAATTCACCCTATACTAGGCATATAGTTATAAGAACTCCTTACAAAAAAATTTAACAATTTTTTTTTTTTTAACATGCTATGGATGAACTACAATTTACCTACAAATTTTTTAATCATGTAGTCATCTTTAGGGGTAATAAAAACCGATGAATTATGTTCGATTTTGACAATAAAATTCTATTTTCGATTTTAATATTTCATAATTTCGATTTATTTAGTTTGATTCGATTTTAACACTGGAAAACCGAATTACATACCACAAATATTATATATCATTATATTAATTTATTAATATATGTAAATTATATTTTTTTTTAAATTGACCTAAAACTAACCATTAGTACGCAATTATCACACATTTCACAATTATTCTACTAAAATAATTTTAAAAAGATAATATATTATTATTATTATTATTATTATTATTATTATTGTTATTAAATATGTGTTGGATGATTTTTGTTGAAATATTTAGTGTTGTGGTGCTTTGTAAACAACATTTCTAAACTTTATTTTTATATCTCAATTAATGTGTTTTGTGATGTAGATTATATTTATATATATATATATATATATATATATATATATATATATATATATATATATAAGTTGTTGCATAGAAGCAATTAATAATAGTTGTCCAATCTGAAATAAACGAATCAAAATAATACAATTTGGTTTGGTTTCAGTTTTTAAATTTCAAATATCGGTTTGTTCAATTAGGTTTAAAATCACATCAAAACCGACCGAACGCTCACCCCTAGTTATCTTCATTCCTCAACTTACAAATAATTTGCATACAAAATAATATTTCTAGGTAATTTATAACCTACAACTCATTTACCTAGAAATAATTTGTCTACGAAAATATTTGTGGGCAAATGACTTGTAAGTAGTGAATGAAGATGTCTATATAATTTGAAAAGTAAGTCATGGATAATCTCCACTGTAAATTTTTTTATTGAAAACATTGTAGCCTTATTGACAAATTTTGTAAGCAATTTTTTATTTTCTTATAGTCAACTAATAATTTCACAAATTATTTAGATATATTAACAAAACAAAAAATCTCCATGAATTTTATCTCATTTAAAAGTTCGAAATTATAAAAAGGTGTGAAATTAATTCATGTATATTAATCATTCATCTTTACTCGTGGACTGAATTCACTACTTCATCCTTTTTGGGGGAGGAGGTTCATCGAGTGGATAACTTAAAATGAGTGGAGTTGGTTTTTTCAATGAGATTTGATCTCAGTCCTTTGATTCTGATACCATGAACAAATTTTATCTAATCTAAAAATATAAACTTATAAAGAGATTTAAAATTAATTCATGTATATTAATCTTTGTAAAGCTCAAATAAAAATTGATTAAGGAAATGGTGAAAAAAAAATTGATTTCTCTATTCCACTTTCATCATTTATATATAACGATGTCGCCTTTCGGTTTTATAGAAGAGTCTCATGCGGTCGATGCCCGAGCTTTATCCACACACAGTGTAATTTCATCTAAAAGTTTGAATTTGTAAAGAAATGTGGAATTAACTAAGTGAACAATTTAAATGAGTAGAGTTGTTTTCAGTGAAAATCGAACCCAAGATCTTTAGATCTGGGCGTGAGCTGGTCTTATGGCTCTGATACTATGAAAAAATTTCTTTTTATCAAAAGTTTGAACATATAAAAGAAATATTGAATTAATCTGTTTATATTATTTCTCTAATGGGGAGCCTCGTCTTTATAATTTTTATTATGTATATATGTAATGATTTTTAATAGTACATAGTTTATACATCTCAATTGTAATAACATGTCTAAAAAAATTACTAAATGATGTAACACCGAAAAAGAGAGTCGAAAATGAAAGATAGGGGGACAGTTCACGTGGAAAGATTCATGTGAAGATGAAGGGAAGAGGAGGAAGAAGAAGAAATGGTGTGTTTGATATCTCTCTCTCTCTCTCATATTTGGTAAAACCCAACTGCACCACTATTTTTATATTAATTAATGAGATCTGGTTGTTACGCGTATTCAAGGCTCCTCTCTCTTTCATCGCCTTGGTATCCTATGCCAAATTGCCAATGCTATACTCTCTCTCGTATGCATTTGATGCACGATGCATTCACTCAATAATTGAGACTTTTTACACCGAAAAGTGTAATTTATTATACTGAAAAGTGTGGATAAGTTACACTGAAAAATTTACATTAAAAACTCAACTGTTTACACAGAAAATTGTGGTTAGATTACACTGAAAAATTTACATTAAAAACCAATTTTAGTGTAATCTAACCATACTTTATAGTATAATCAAATCATACTTTTTTATTTTAAACATTCTCAATTGTTGAACAAATACACCATACACCAAGTATAAAAAAAAGTTATTCATACCGTCTTAGAGAGAGAGATGAGAGAGAGATGACATGCATATATACAAAACATTTTTTTGTGCATGTTAGGCCAAATTATTCATGTTTTCATGTCTAACTTAGTTGTGAGGATGGAAAACATCCACATCGGTTTGTAGGAGACACGTGGCTAATTCTATTTTATATCAATTTTCAAATTTTGCTACAATTAATTTCATGTGTGAACAATTTTTTTTAATTAAATTCAATTTATCGTAAAATGGATGGTTCATGAATACAGTGTGTTAGCTAGCTAGCAGATAAGCTCGAAACGAGAATCGGCCTTATCTATAAGCACCAAAAGAAATTTATATCTTCTAAATTATAAGCATTATCTAGACTGTTACACTGAATGACAAGAAATTATAACGAGAATGCATCATCTCTAGTTATGGGAAATATCGTCATTTGTTTCTTTATATACCAAATCAATAAATACGATGTGATTTTGAATTTTAAAATTCTATATCTCAGCAATAAATTTCTTTTTTTAATGAAAGGTTCTATACATTGTAACTACTGTAAAATTCATATTTTTTTTCTAAAATTTTAAATGAGCATTTAACCATGATAAATTGCTAAATTAATGAGTCAATATAGTTCCAAAATGTGAAAAGTGTAACGACAAAAACAGAAAGGGGAAAAAAAAAGAAGGAAAAGGAAGGGAAATAGGTTGGGAGGGGTGGGAAAAGGCGTGTGTGGGGGGGGGGGGGGGGGGGGGGCCCACTGAATTTGTTGGCATTTTTTTAAAACTTTTGGCCAGAAACGTAACTTCTAAACTTGCAGTTATTACACTAATCCCAAAAAGTGAACTATTGCGCATCAATTTCTGCTCTCTCTCTCTCTCCTCCCAAAAAGTGAAAATCAACATAAATTTCAGCTCCTCCCTCTCTCTCTCTAGATTTATTGAATTAATTAATGGAGACACCTCATATCTTCAGTACTAACAGCGTATCATACTTTAGACAGCAGGGGGAATAATTAGACCAATGGTTAATCTACAATAAGATTTATCTTAGTAAACTAAAAATTGTATATCTATTTACTTCCCCAGCAAACATATATATATATATATATATATATATATATATATATATATATAAAATTGCCTACGAAATCTTAACATGAATACGAAATTTCCAGAAAAAAAATTTGTTGCGTGAATCACCTACAAAATTGTCTATAAAATTTTCTACTTATATAGAAATCTTTATTTCTTACAAATTATATTTGTCTATGGAATTTTCGTACAGACATCTTTATTTTTTACCTACGACGAATTTGTCTATGGAATTTTCGTAGAATAATTATTTGTGGGTAAAATTTTTAGTCAAATTGCTTGTAGTAGTTAGTTATTTAGGAATTTCATTTCGTAGGCAAATTGATTTGCATTGATTTGGAATGCAAATCGCTTGTAGGTTGAAAATGAATGTGTCTACATTGTTAAAAAAATTGTAGGCAATTCATAGACAATCTTGATATTTAATTTTTTTATTGAAAAAATTACGTAGACAATTATTTATTTTATTGTAGTGTTCTTAGACTAGGTCCATAGACAATTTGCATAATGTGATTTGTGAATAATTGAACCAAGACAATGTTTATTAAAAGCTATTTTTAAAAATAGTAATTGCAGTCCTTATTTAAAAAATAAGGGACAAGATCTTTTTATGCTAAATCAGTTACATTGAATTTAAGCTGTGTTAGGAGTGTGATATATAAGTTAGGGTGATATGCATTATTGTGATTCAGAGAGAATGTCATCATGTATAGATCTAGATGCTATATTGGACTATAAAAAAATATTTTATATGATATGCTTGCCATTAATTGTATCCAATTATTCACCATTTCTTTTTTAGTTTCAATTTGTTGCTACCGATTGCCCACATGTGTTTGCCATTACTCAATAGCTAGCAAAAGTTGATTAATTGGGAAATTCAAGATTTCAATCTTGTCAAATCAAATCTCCAGAACAAGTATGAAAAGTACTTTACACTCTCCTTTCTTCTGAACTTAAGTGACACCAAAATAAATAACATAGTAAAGAGCAAAAAATATTTGCTTACATTGGGGTTCTTAACACTATTACTATTAACTCGGATTGTGTTAGTTTAGGGATAGATGTGCATGAATTGTGAATGTAGATGTGTACATGAGTAATTTATGAATACTAAATTTGTGTTTCTTTTGAAATGAAAGAGTAGATGTGAATGAAATTTTATGTCAAATTAAAAATAATAAATATTATATTATTTTAATTTTATTATTGAGTGGGTGCAGAAAAAAAATTGATGATGTGATTGTAAATATGAGAGACAATGAATGTGTGAGAAAAAAAATAGGGTGTTTTGATCGTTCATGATAAAATGTAAGTAGGAGGGAGAGAAAATAGTGATGTGATTACAATAACCTTGATTATTGAAAATACAACAAATAATTCAAAAGGTACACTTATGTGATGAACAATTAAGTCAAAATTGATATATTTGTGATCTCGGGCGATGTGTTCTTTGTACATTAACCTACACATATGTACACTCTATTGTACGTACGTACTATGATCATTGATGACTGATCGGGTCAGAATTGATATTTACTCGATTTTGGAGGATGTGTTATTAGTAAAACCTACACGTACGCTTTGTTGTACATAGTAAACTGACGTCAGAAATCACTATCGATCAAATCAAAATTGACATATATGCAATCTTGGGGGATGTGTTATACGTTTGTTAATCTACACGTGCTATCGATTGTATGTACTGCAATTGTGTAACGAACATTGATCGATTAGATCAAAGTCGATATTCTGCCACATGGCATATACAATTAATCAACGGTAAACTTGATACAATCAACGGTTAATGATTGGACATAGAAATAGATCTCCCACAACATTTTCTAATTTCTCAGCAGTTACAAAAGGTACATTTAAGATCAAATCCCTCGCACACGACTCTACACAAAAAAAAAAAATTATAGTACATATATAGACATTGTGAGTTAATTTCTGAAAGCAAGAATTTGGTTGAGTTAATTTCCCAAAGCAAGAATTAGGAAAACCAAATCCACTCAAGTATAGTAAAACCATGCTCCAATTAAATTAACCTCAAAATTAATCATCACATTATTCATGTGTAGCAAGCAAGAAAAATGCTAGCTAGCCCCCGAGAAAAAGCCAAGATTTGTGAATTTAAGGTGGCTAGAAAAAGAAATCCAAGATTGAGAGGGGAGTTCATGACATGGACATGTTACAAAAGTTGCTCACTTGTGTAAGAATAAAGAAATGCCAACCACCTTTTCCTCACTCAATTACCTTACATTGCACGCCTCCCCCCCTTCACCACCCCCCACCCTACCCCACCCCACCCCCCCACCAAATCCTCTACATATATTGACGTAGAACTCATCCATTCTCCCCCATTTCTCATCCATAACTTCTCCCCCACCCCACCCCCCCAAAATGTCTGCAGAAGAAGTTGAATTCAGAGTACTACCAATCATCAAAACAACTATCACTTCTGATGTAACGGATTCAGACGGCGACAGCTCCTCCGAGTGCCGGACACCGAGATCGCCGCGGCACATGATCCCGCCGGTGGACACGTGTCCACCGGCGCCGAAAAAGCCGTCGTTGCGCCGTCCACCGGTGCCATGCAAGAGGCGGCTCCGGCGAGTGGCGCTCTTCGAGATTTTGGATAGGGAGGAAATTGAGTGCTTTTTCAGAGTGGCGGAGGAAGGCCTCGCCACCGATGCCGCCGTTAATTCCAAGACAAGAAGAAGAAGAAGAACATGTATCTAATGTAAAGGAATTTAGCTCACTGTATTAATTAAATGCTCAATTCTCGTAATTAATAATTAGTTTATATATATAAATAGTTAATTGGCCTTTCTGGCCTTATGATCTATGTTACATATGAATTCTTTTTTTTACACGGTTTTTTTTTTTATTGAATTATCTAAAATGCATGCTCTTGGATCGATTTTTTTTTTTTTTTTGGGAAATCTGAATTATATCTTGGAATTTATCGAATATACACTTTTCTTCTTTGAATTGTAAAATCAATGGTGTTATATATATTTTAATTTAATGTAATTAATTTGTTGACTAAGTTTTATTATATAATATACAAATTCAGTCTTTAGTATCAGTTTGTTCCTATAAATGGGGCATTAAATTATCAGTATTTGGATCTCATTTCACTGTCATTTCATCGCGTTTTACTTTTTTATCTATATATGTAATTAGTGTGTGTATATAGACTATAGTTATATGATGTATAAATGTAATATATATTAAAAAAAATATAGAGTAGAGAACAATTGCTATTTTCGGCCTTGCTGTGAGTGATATTTTTGAGATGTTTAATGGGATATTAAAAGGAAAGCAACTAACTATTTAATAGATCCTAAGGTTAGATTAAATGAAGTGTAAATGAAGGAGATATATTTCGAGGTTTAATTTTTTATATTTTTTATTCGACTGTTGTAAGTCACAGTTAAGCTTATAATTAATTGAATTAATATACTGTAAGGTTGGTTAGTTGCTTTTCCTTGACGGAAGGAAGTTAGAATTTTTAATTTCCTTTTCTTTAATTGGATTTTTTTTTATTTAACGAATGATTTTAAAAACAAGAAGAAATGAACTTTTGATGGGATCGCCAATTGCTTTATAGTATGCACTATTTTATATGATTAGTAGGTAATATGGTTGATCTGAATAATGTTTGAGTGACTGACACGACTTTGGGATTGATAATCTTGATTGTTAATCACTTATTAAATTTTTTTATATATATATATATATATATAATATGTGCATGTCTCATACTATATATGGGGTAAATTATTAGTTAATAAATTAATTATGCGTATTACTTGCGGATAAATTGATAGTTTTTTATAAACATGGTGCATTTATCTATATTTGAATTTTGTGAAAAAACTTTTGTAGAGATTTATATTTCTCATCATAACTAATATATGTCATATTTTTACTAATATATGTTTTTTTAGGTTACTAATATATGTAAGGCATGCTTTATAGTGTAAATTAATATTATATAAAAGTAATACAACTTATATATGATAAAATTTGAGCCTTAATTTTTTATCTTTTAGAAAAATAAAATATGAGCATTAACTTCATGTTTAAAAAAAATTGTACAAAATTACAAATTCATTTTAATCTGAAACCCAAATAATGTATTTTCCTATATATTGATATTCACAAAAACGCGCGGATAAAATTTAATTATTTAGCGTATTTAATTTTAACCTTTTTAAATGAAATAAAAAGGGTAAGATCTATTTCTTAATTTGGTCAAAAGTATACAAGACACGTTACTCACCTGCATCATTCACATGAAGGTCTAAACATGGCGATATTCTATATGTGGGTATGAGGTTACCAAATAGAGGAGAAAATAATTGTTAATATATATTATAAATGAGCTAGTGAAACCTATATGCATATATATATAGATATGGTTTTGATAAATAACTTAATGGATTTTTCAGGCTACAATTCTCCATAAGACTTACAAAGTGCGTAGTAATAATTTTTTTTATTTTTTTAAAGCACAAGTTGTACCTTATAATATAATAATTGTAATTAAATACATATGTGGGGATGGATATGGTTGACGAGCGCCAAACAAAAAAACAAATGGTATAATCAATATATAAATGTGATCCCTATTATTTTTATTATTATATCTTCTGGCCATCCCTCATTTAATTTGTTTCCAATTTTCCCATAAATAATATTTCAAAAATCAAAAAGACATGTTGAGAAAAGGAAGATACTTCCTGCTGTAACTCAGTAACTTAACATATATCTTCACACTTTCCTATAAGATTCTTCACCTATCTTCTGTCTCCTTCGATCCACTGTACAGTAATTATTCTCGACAAATTAACATATTTTAAATATTAATATAATTCGCATGTGTGTCTATTATATTATAATTAGATAGATAAATTTTTAGTGTATATCTTATATATTCATTTTTAAAATATGCATAATATAATAATTAATATATTTATCATATATATTGAGATTATTATTTTATGTCATGAGTCTTTGAATAAGTAGTAGATTTTATCTTTCTCCGCACTTACAATTTTCTTTATGAGTAACCCTTTTGTGTACTTGGTGTATGGTGCACTCATGACGGTTGAGACTGTTTACATTGAAAAGTGTGATTTGATTACACTGAAAATTTAACCACAATTTTCAGTGTAAACAACTTCAACTATTGAGTAAGTGCATCATACACCTGGTGCATATGAGAGTGCGCGTTTATTTATATTAGGTGTAAAATCAACTCATTTATTTAATTTCTCTAACACTCCCCCGAATCAATTTTGATACTATGGAAAAAAAACAATCTCATCTAAAACTCCAAACTTGTAAAGAGGTGTAATATCAATTTATTTATTTAATTTTCCTAACATATATTCCCTCCATCCTTGAAAAATGGTTCTGGTTGTCTTATTAGGCCGTCTCTAAAAAAATGGTCTTGTTGCCTAAAATGGAAATAATAAACTTTATCTATATTTTTCAACATATATGCATAATATTTTTAAAATAATATATTTTGTACTTGATGTGACATAATATTTTTTTTGTTTTTACATATTATATCAATTTTTTTAATAATCGCGTAAAATGTAACAAGACCAAGTTTAATGGGATGGAGGTAGTAGATATATTGTAGAGTACAATAGTACGTATTTTGCTTAATTGGTGTATATAGATTTAGTTGTGAGTGGTCGGAATCGTAATTGAAGCAACGGAAATATTGTAGTTAATAGTGAGTGAAGGTAGCTTGATTGTCACATGTCCTTAAAAGCTGATTAATAGTTAATAAAAGCTGATGGAGTCATCTTATTATAGCTTCATTGTCACTCACATGTCCTTAATTATTAGTACAAGGTTAGGTCTTATTATACGGCAACGAATCATACGTAGTAACCTACCTTTTATTGCAGCTTAATTCATAAGCCAACCACAGTATCTCCAATTTTCACTCACTCAAGCAAACTCAAGCTCACATCTCACCTTCCTACTTAAATATTTTTATATAATCTCTCTGTTCACAAAAAGTGTGTGTTTTTTACTTTTGATAAATTTATAAAAACGTAAATAAAATAAGTGAACTTTGGAATATTGTATGGTCCATTTATAGTGTAAAGTCAATAACATTTGGTGGAGTAATTAAATGAAGATTGCATGATAAAGAAAACAAAATTGTTACCAAATGCGCACTTATGGTGGAAAGATGGAGTATATAAAATGAGTATATGTAATGTGGAATTTGTTTATATAATATATATATATATATATCACTTTGCAATATTTTTTAGTAGAACAATTTTTACTTTTTTAGTGCAAACAATTTATACCCTTTAGTGAAATAACTCAGTGACTCACACCCTCCATACTTCTCAACTCATACTCTAGCGATAAAAGACCAGAACTAATTATAATTTTTTTAATAAAAAGTTAATAGTAATTTTTAATGAAACACTTTATAACTTTTAAAGTGGTTCGTGGATAAACTAGTTTCACTCTATACTTCTATATAGTAACATATATTTATGTATTGCACAGTATGGAACCAAATGGTAAATTAGTATTATTGATAAATTAATTTTGATAGACCTCACATAAGATGATGATCAACATCAATATTTATATAGTAAAATAGGAGAAAAGGAAAAAAAAAATCATTTCAATAATCCGACATGTAAATTTCAAGAACTAATTTAGGTCTTATTAATTTTAAAAAATTTCCATATTCAATTTGTCCATAAAATCGTCTAGTTGAGAGAATCTCGTCGTTGCACTGACATGTAACTATATATGTACCTACGTACGTTTATAAATATCTCTTAACTTAGTTGAATGTAAACCTTTTACATCAACTATAAACTCTCTGTCACATTTATTCTTTCAACATACGGTCTGAACATCCTAATATATGAATATAGACGCAGAGCCTCCGAGTCAGGGCCCACACTCCCACCCAAAAAAAAAAAAAAAAAACTTGGTAAATATAATATATATGGATTAAATTGCAAAAAATGCTTTATATAGTTTTAGTCGTAAATTATTTTTTGTTTGATTGAAAGAATTATATCTCATCTATTAGTTTGAATTTTTAGAGAGATGTGTATTTACATTAATTCTCCAACATTCTCTCACTCGTGAGCTACTGTCAACTTCATCATGAGATTAGCGAGTGTACAATTTATAATATGAGTGGAGTTGCTTTCAGTATAAAGGATGTAAGTGTGAAAACTTAATGCTCTGATAATATGAAATAATTTCATTTCATCTAAATGTCCAATATTTTTTTTTAAAACAAAACATAGAATAAATTTATTTTTATTGATTCCCTGACTTTAATTAAGCTTTATATATATTTTTAAATGCAGCAATTGTGGTCCTAAATTGGTACATTTTTGTTTTAGGATTATAATTAATTTGTGTTTTTTAAAGCAAACATTAATTGAAATTAATATGCTGTGGGTGGACTAAAATTATCATTTTAAACCCTAAAACCTAAAAAAATAAAAGGAAAAAGAAAAGGAAAACTGATTTATATGTGACCAAAATTGCCAGTAACCAATAAGTACAAGACTAATTTTGCAATTTACTCTATATATCTTAAATATTTTACTATTTACATATAATTGTATCTTTTTACTGATTAAGATCAGAAAAATTGATTTTGTCCTCATTTAATTTAATACTTTTCACGACTTATAGCAACACAAATATCAACACACCAAAGGCTTGGGTGTGGGTCTATATATAACGACTTGTCCTTGAGACTAATATTATACATTAATTAGAACCAACCATTTTTGAGTTTTAATTTAAATTATTTTCCATTTTTAATGTGAATTAATTCTAATTACCTATTATCTCAATTGAGGGGTGGGTGTAACTTATACTATTTAAGTGTATCATTAAGAAGAGAGATGGATTGAAACGAACCAACATTCACGTGCTTAGGGAACATTACCCAAAAGAGACCATGTGCTCCCATATTTAATTAGCAAGGCCAGCTTGAATACTTATATATAATCATTTTTCATTTACGAAAATGACAATAATCGTGGAATTCTTGATAATTTTATTTATCGCCGATTTACAAGATCAAGTTCAACACGTCAACCCACTAAAATTTGGTGGTTGATTGAATCCATGCAAATTATTTATTTGGCGTGTACGATGGTTGTGTGAAATTAAATATAATTTGAACTAAGATAAATCATGAATACTAATAAAATCGGTGGTACTTTTCTACACATGGCGACAGAGTGTCAGCACCTAAAATTCAAGAACTTATGAGGGACTTTGATCATCCTCTCAGTGTACGTAACTAATGATTAGGGCTTTTAATAAAGTGTGATATCTCATATGTACCTTCACCATTCATATTAATGAGCATTTTCTTTTCTTTTTTCTTTTTTATTTAAAAAAAAACGATTTCTCCCAAATAATCCAACTTTTCAGACCATTGATTGTAAAAAAAAAAGTGTACGTAACTTTTCAATATTGATTAAAAAAAATCCAACAAAAAATAATTATATCTATACATGATGAGAATTGTATACAGTTTGTCTACAATTTTTTTCAAATCATGTAGGCATTTTCATTTCCGTAAGCAATTTGAGGAGATAAAAATGTCTACATATTAAAAAAAAAATGTAGGCAATCTCCACTGTTTAAGTACGAAATTATTTTCGTTTGAAATGAACTTGTAATGTATTTTTCTCTTTAATTTTAAATTCGTCATTTTTAAGGTTTGATTTTTCATAATTTTCTTTTGGGTTCATTGATATTGATGACGAGGTGATAAGGCATATCACCAATTTGGTTCTATAGGAAACTAGAAACCCATTTTGGTTCGTGAACATTAATTAATATTGACCTATGACTATGAGTTGTATACACTGTTATTATGTTAAATCGTGCTTCATAAGAAATTCAATATTGATTTTATATCATCAAAACTTGATATATATTAGTCTAGTTTATATTTTAGAAATATATGTTTCATTTATAAATTTTGATATGGGCCCCTAAAGTTATCATCCACCAACCACGTTGGGCCTCAATCATCAATATCATATAGAACAAAGTTATTGGCACTACAATGTGGAGTAAATACATTATATGGATGAATTCAATACACTTAGGATGAATACACTAAATTTTATTCCTAAAACACCCTAATTAACTATCAGCAAACTCTTTGAATTATTGCCCATACTTTGAATACACTCCATCTTCAACATCCTTCGTCATCTACCCTCATAGCTTCGTCCGCCATCTACGCCCTCCGCCGCCTCCATCGGCCATCGCCAAAGTTGAAAATCGCGATGACTGTTGTTCGCCTCTGGTTATCCGAACATGACCATAATGTTCGGAATTTTTTTCCGAACATAACCACAATTTTCGGAAAAAAATAAATCGAACACTTTGTTCGAATATTTTTTTCCGAAAACTGTGTTCATGTTCGCATAAATTTCCCTAATATTCTGGTCGAGTTCATATAACCAGAGCCAAACAAGTGCAATCGCGATTTTTCAGAAAAAAGAAAATTTTGTTCGAAACAAGCAAACAAGAATAATATTAGTATACCCATACAATTTTATACACTCAACTCAATGGACAATAATATGCATGAAAAACATCATAACACCAACAAAAATTATAATATTCAACATTTAAAAAACCAAGTTTCTAAAAAATACAAAAACACTTATATATACGTATTCCGAACTTGGAGGATCGTTCATCCTTACAATGTAGGCTGTCAAAACACGTTTCAAGCGTCTAGTGGTCGACTGATGGTGAGTCACGTTCTTGAAGTATGAAGCTCGTTTGAATTGTTCGAAATGACTTTCTTTGTTCGAAAGTGAAGTATGAGAATTAGGTGTAGTGTATTTACTAAAATTATTTTTGGAGGGAAAGCTAAAAGGATAATATTGTCATTTCAAGTATTTACCTTAAGAATTAAATTTTGTGTAGTGTATAAAGTGTCAATAACTTGGGCCTATCATATAACTAGTCCAACTCTTTATATTCGAACGTTTTGGTTGAGGGCCTTGAGGCTATTTCGCTTTGGAAGGTTATACACAGCCCAATCTTTTATTAATATACACTCCATTCATTTGATAAAATCGAAAATGCGAAAAAAAAAAAAAAAAAAACACTAAGCATATAAATTTTCCGAAATCTTTTTCAAAATTTGTTACATTTTTTTAAAAAAAAGTTATAAATATATATTTGAGTGGGGTGTGTTAACAAAACATGTGACTGTATTTAACCTGGGCCATTTCGCATGTGATGTATTGTGGTAGTTTGGGATCATGGATAATCCAATTTAGGAGACACTTGAGTCTTGACTCCAACTTTTCACTAAAAATTATATTGAAAATTATCAAATAGTAAATTATAATGAAAATGATGGTTATAATGTTATTGTATCACACTAATTTTAAAATAATTTGAGACAGAAGTTATTGTTGGGAATATAATTTTAATGAAGTATTCCTCGTGTTACTTTGCGATTCATATTGATGAGCTTAAAAAAAAAAAAATCCCCCCAAAAAGTCCAAATTATTAAACCATTTTTCTCTTTTCCGAATTTCATCATTTTTAAGATTTGATATTTCATAATTTTCGTTTAAGTTCATTGGTATGATGATGAGGTGATAAGACATATCACCAAATTGATTCTATAGTAACCCAAAACTATTTTTTTCATGAACTTTAATATTGGGTTTCTTATAGTGGTATCTATCCAACAAGATCCTACGATTCACATACTTAAAGTTCAATTCTCGACTCAATTTAATAATGAATGATGTTTAAAAAAAAAAAAGGTCAACCAGGTGGCTTAGCCCACCGGGTTCCTCACTCTAGTGAGTGAGCTGGGTTCGATTCCCTTTGGGAACGAATTGGGAGGGAGTTATAAGGTAGGCTTGGAGATTTCTGGGAGTGTATGGAGACTTGGTGAACTAATCTAACTACTAACAACTAACATTTACTGATAAAAAAAAAAAGGTCAGTTTACTTAAATAGATTAAACTTAAGCTTTTCGATAAGCTTTTTAAGCTCAACAGCTCAACATATCTAATTCTCTCTATAAATATATAAATAATTAAATATATCTTATATAAATATAACAATGCAAAAAATACAATACATATATAATATAATACATAGTATAAAATATAATAAATACATATTCTCTCTCTCTCTCTCTCTCTATATATATATATATATATATATATATATATATGAGTATGTATAGAGTGAAATTGGTTCATAAATGAATTATTGAAATGTATTAGTTGTTTTTACTAAAGAGTATTAGTTGTTTTCACTAAAGAGTATTAGTTGTTTTCACTAAAGAGTCTTAGTTTGTTTTCAATAAACAACTAAGACTATTCAGTATAGACAACTAATATCCTCCAGTGAAAACAACTAATACTCTTTAGTGAAAACAACTAATACCCTTCAGTGATTTATGTATGAACTATTTTCATTGTATACTTTGTCTATATATGTGTGTGTGTATATATATATATTAGAATATTATTGTAACCAACAAATTTTCGTATTTGAAATATTATTAAATGCGAAATAAGAATTACAAAGAGTAATTATAAATCAAGCGATTATTTGAGTATAATCTCTAGCGAAACCTCCGATTCTTCTCTTGAGAGTTGACTTTGGCTTGATTTCTGATTTTTCGGAGACTGGCCCGTAGCCGAATTTTTTCTGATGATGATATTAATTCGAGGGG
The DNA here is from genome assembly GCA_947034835.1 of Ballota nigra. NCBI lineage: Eukaryota > Viridiplantae > Streptophyta > Magnoliopsida > Lamiales > Lamiaceae > Ballota > Ballota nigra. Next base: position 60,791,604 of record OX344725.1, read on the forward strand.
GTCGAGCCGTGTTTCAAATTAATTGTTGATGTTGAAAGTTTTGTGGAGATAGATGTTGGGTTGTTGAGTCCACAAAGAGTTTGAGGTTGAAGAACGTCGATCGGAAGAACTTAGCACCATGATCTCTGATTGAATACCGTACTTGGATGACCTTCTGCGAAGAACTTGAGAGGTTTCCGTGGGAAACTTAAAGAACTTCGAAGAAAAAAATGCAGATGAACTTCCGCAAAGAACTTGAGAGGGTTCCGTGGGAAACTTGAAGAACTTCGGAGGGAAGAACGTTGACCGGAGGAGCTTAGGACCGTAAACTCGAATCAGACATCGTTGTTGATGAACTTTCGTGAAGATCTTGAGAGGTTTACGTGGGAAACTTGAAGAACTTCGGACGGAAAGATGCAGATGAACTTCCGCGAAGAACTTGAGAGGTTTCTGTGGGAAACTTGAAGAACTTCAGAGGGAAGAACGTTGACCGGAGGGGCTTAGGACCGTGATCTCGGATTAGACGCCGTTGTTGATGAAGAATACCGCCGAAGCTGCGAAAGACACCGTTGGAGTCGCGAAGAATGTTGTCGAAGCCGCGAAGAACACCGTTGAATCTTCAAGAATTATGAGCTCTTGAATTTTCTACTGTTGATGTCTTCTGAATGTCTTTTAAATGTGTGGAATGACTAGAATGTGACCCCTATTTATAGGTGTGGGATTCTAGATTTTACGGGCTAAATTTTATGGGTCGAAGCAATATTTGAGCTTATCCGAAAAAATTTATCAGGCTTTCATATATTTAAATTTCCAGGCTTTCTTCTTGATAAACTTCAAATATTGAAAAAGATATGATTTGACTAGCTGTGTTTTAGGAGACCTGCTTGATCAAATTAATTGGACTTTAGACGCCAAGTTGAATATTTTGGACTTTAGAAGTCCAATTGAATTGATTAGGCTTTAGAGGTCCAATTAAATATTTTGGACTTTAGAGGTCCAATTGAAATGATTAGGCTTTGGAGGCCCAATTTAATATATTGGACTTTAGATGTCCAATTCAACTAATTAGGCTTTAGAGACCCAATTGAATATTTTGAACTTGAAAGGTCCAATTCAATTCATTAGGCTTTAGAGGCCCAATTAAATATTTTGAACTTGAAAGGTCCAACTGAATTGATTAGGCTTTAGAGGCTCAATTTAATATATTGGACTTTAGAGGTTCAATTCAATTAATTAAGCTTTAGAGGCTCAATTTAACTATCAATTATATATTTATTTATTTTAGGAATTATATGTGTTTAAATTCCAAAAAATAAATAATAAATTTAATTGATATTTAACACGTAAATTTTCACGTGTCGTCTTTTAATTCACAATTAAATTTGCTTGCTTGCAATTATTAAATATAAATTAAAATATTTTTTGATAGATTTGTTATTGTGCAATTAGATAATCCTTTGATGAATTGTTCTTATTCTTCATTTTAAGGTTTAAAAAGTTAATTGTTATGATTTAATGATAATACAATTGTTGGAAATAATTTAGTTAAATGAATAAAAAAATCTTTAGAGAACTTTCGGGACAAACCTATTTATTAAAAAAAAATCAGGTCAAGCCTCTAAAAAAATTCTAGGACAATAATAGGTTAAGTTTGGGCTGAGAAATTAAATTTCTGGTACAAACCGTCCAACGAGAAGTTTGGCTTGATTCGGCCTATTCCGACCCTTACTGATGAGTTGTACATTGTTATTTGAGCAAGTCTCTCGTGCACCAGGCGCATGGTACCCTAACTCAATAGTTGAGGTTGTTTAGACTGAAAATTGTGGGTTGATTATACTGAAGATTGTGGGTTGGCTATACTTATACACATAAGTTTTCAGTATTTTCGATTTTCAGTGTAATCAACCCACTTTTTTAGCGTAAACAACCACAATTATTGAATGAGTATCATGTGCACCAGATGTATATGAGAACATGTCTTATTATTTATGTTAAAATCGAACTCCATAACAAATTCAATATATGATTTCATATGTCATATATTTTTGTAAAAATGCGAATATTCTGTCCAATAGCCTATAGGCCGGGCTCTCAATCTCAATATGGGTCTCTAAAGTTGTCACCCAGCCGTTTGGGCCCCAATCGTAAAAATCATATATATAATTAAGGGTACGGATATTTTCAACACCATAATTTAGTACTTCACCCCCAAATTTTTGTTCGAGAACTTTTTAGAACATTTGTCATTTTTTCGAAAAAATGATTATAAAATTATTCAATTTTAAACATTTTTGTGGGGTGAACTGAAAATTTTGGTGGTGTACTGAACCGTACGGTGAACAATCAAATTTTTGGTTGAAAAGATATGTTCCCTATAATTAATCCAATTCTTTATATTCGAACGTTTTTCTTGAGGTTATTTCATATGTGATGTATTGTGATACCATGAGAATAGACACTCCGGATCAATTTTTCCAATGAAAAGGTGGTTATGTTATTATTATTATTATTATTATTATTATTATTATTATTATTATTATTATTATTATTATTATTATTTATTTTAATATTATTATAAGTTGAGACAAAAAATTATTATTGGTAAAGAAGGAATAGTGAAATAATGAATGAACGGTTAGTTAATTAAAATGGATTAATCATTAATTTATTTTGAGTTTCATTTTCTCCATACGAAATGTGATGAAGATGAATTGTTTTTTTTTTCAATAACCATCATAATTATCCTAAATTCATTTTAATTATTATTGTCATTAAAGAACTATGAAGTGTTCCCTTATGAGGGGTATAAGAAAGCTGATTCGAGTTAAGTAGTGTCGAACTCGAATTCGGCTCTACAAGAGAATTCGAAGCTCAAAACTCGACTCGAGAGAAATTAGAATTATTTGAGCTCGACTCGTCTCGTTAACTTATATAACATTACTTAAATATTTTTATTTTGTTTAGGCTTAATTGCAAGTAAAATAACCATATTTTTGTGAATTACAATTTAACCTCAATTTTTTATTTTGTTAAATAAAACTTCACCTTTACAAACTTTGGGGTTCTATTTAACAAAATTGAAAAGTTGATATTGAATTACAATTTACAAAAAAAAAAAAAAATGGTGATTTTATTTGCATTAAGTTTTTTATGTATAATTAAAGTATGTTGTAAATAATTAACAAATTATGGGTAAGTAGTAAAATTATGTTAGATTAATTATACTCGCGACATGACGAGTTTAGTAATGATGAGCTGAGTAGCTCAAGTTTTTTTTTTTACGGTAAAAGAAACTTCATTAATTAAGAAGTTATAGAATCGACTTCAACATCATGAACAATACTACCCGGAATCTGGGTAGAAATAAATAACGACGAACAAGAAAAAGCAAACAAAGCAAGCTTATGAGCAACCATATTGCCTTGTCTTCTCGTCCAAGAAAAGAAAACTTCATCGAAGCAACTTTGCATGTGTAACACCTCCGCAAGTATTCTTCCTTTGTAGGACAAGTCGGGTATCGGTCGAATTAAAGCATTAATTACAATCTGTGAATCTGATTCCACCTCAAGAGACAAGACCCCCCTTTGCAAGGCAAGAGACATCCCTTCCCGTACGGCCAAAGCCTCCGCAACTTCTACCGAGTAGATGCCTTCGTACTTAAAACCGAAACACCACTCCACCATCCCAACCAAGTTTCGAACAACACCAGCAATAGAGGTTCCAATCCCCTTCCGAACTGAGGAGTCCGTGTTTAGCTTAAAAATACCGACCTTCGGCAATTTCCATGCAACCCTTCTCACAGGCACCCGACTAGTTTGCATAGCAGCTTTCATGCCTTGAATTTCATGTACCAGCTTCATAGCTCGAGCAACAATCTCATTCGAACTGAGAGATTTCCCTTGAAACAAATTGCGGTTCATATCATTCCAGAGCTCCCATAGAAGTGTGGCCAGAATGCACTGCTGCTCCTTGCCAAGGGTTGCCATGCTCCGCTCAAACCAGTCCTCTAAGACCCCGTCTCTCCTTTCCAGGTGCAAGCCGAGCCTCTGATCCTCCCAAACTTCCGCTATTCGAGCACAATCCCGGAAAGCATGCTCTCCAGTCTCTATTTCCATACCACAGCCTTTACAAAGAGGATCAACACCCACATATCTAGACACCAGATTAATACATGTTGAAAGAATTTCGTGGGCGACTCTCCACAAGAAATATCAAATTGTCGGCAACACATCCAGTGTCCTGATTAGGCGTGAAATTGTCATGATTCGTAGCTAGAAACGCCCTAGTTTTGGTCGAGTTTATAGAGTATTTAGAGTCAATTGAGCGTTATTTCTATACATTGATAAATGTGTCTCTTTGATGCTCATAGGTGAATAGAGGACGAAAAACGGAGTTCGTAGGACTTTGAATCGACTCAAACGGATGCCCGGATGAGAAGATATTGAAGAAATACGATTGGTATTAGTGCGGACGAGGAAAAGTATCATTTGGAAGGATTAGAGATCACTCGAGCGCCTTACTCGAGCGCCACCGCTCGAGCGAATCGCTCGAGCGCCCAAAACATACAGAGTCATTTCAGCGCTCGAGCAGCTCGAGCGCGACCGCTCGAGCGAATGCATCATTCGAGCTACACTGCTCGAGCGGGACCGCTCGAGCGTTTTGCTCGAGCGCCCATATACTTTTGCCTCCGGATTCGTATTTTCGGCCCATTAACTCCCGTTTCGACCCGTGCCTATATATATCTCGTCCAAACACGTTTTGAAGGATCCCCAACTTTAGAAATCAATTTTAGACTTAGTTTTTGGAGAGGAAGAAGAAGAGCAAGCTTTATTTTACGTTTTGTTGAGGTTTTGCATACGAATTCTTAGTTTCTTTTCATTAGTTCGTTACTTTGAACACGTTTAAATTTCGTTTTTATCAATTCAATTTCAGTTCTTCGTATTTATTTTCTTTTAAAACCCTAGTTCATGTTTCTTATTTTCTTCGTTCAATTCAATATGTTTATGTTCGTTGTTTCTTCTATTGCTTTTATTTTTGTTATAACCATGTCCGGCTAAAACCCTTGTATGCTTGGGGTAGGATGAACTCGTAGAAGTAGGATGTGGGTACGTAATTAAGGTAATTGGTGACGTTAGTTTTAATTCTCTTAATTAATGAATTCATATAATTAATCTTAACTCTACCTTTGAATTTCGTACGAAAGTGTTAGAGAGAGGACGACCGCATCACTCAATAACAATTAGTAGTCTTAACGAGAGGGTTTAGGAAAGGTTAATTCATCTACCGGTTTAGCGAAGGAGGACGACCGCATCACCTTAGTTAAATTAGGGTCTCATTAATTAAGCGCTATCTATTAACTTGTTAGTGGATTAGTGAAGTCGATTGCTAGGATAAAGTATTAGGGTGAGAAATCTTGAGCTTTCATTCTACGATCTTTTACTTAGGTTAATTCTTGTTTGTCACGATTACTTTGATTATGTACCTGCTCCGTTAGTATACGTAGGGATTCCTATCCTGAGCATCACCATCTCATACTTGCATATACACCTTAGATACTTAGTTTAATTTTTCTTTTGCATTCGTAGGATAATTTAGTTAGCTTAATTAATCTTTCCAAAAATCCAAAAACATTACACTCATATTAACTACGACGCGTAGATCTTCAGGGATCTATTCGCATACATACCATCCCTTGGGTTCGATAATACTTGGTCCCTATACTTGCCCATACTACAGTGAACCCGTACTCTTGCGGGGTAGCTACTAGTAGAAAGCTAGTGTAGTTCGCTTCAAGTCAATGGCGCCGTTGCCGGGGATGGCGTTTTATGCTTTTTGAATAGGACTTGTAGATAGCTTAGTAGTTAGTAGTGAGTGATTTTATTTTCTGTTTTTATTCTTAATTTTCATTCGTTCGGCAGTTGCGTTTTGATCCTTCTGCTAGTGTTTCAGGTTTATGAGAACACGCTCGCAAGGCAATACGAGCGAAGAGAGAATACCGTTGGACCCTGAGACAATAGCCAGAAGGAACCGAGCTTACTTGAGAAGAATGAACGCAGCCGACTTAGGGAAGGAACCGATGGATCTCAGTAATGAGTTGGACGACGCTGCCAACGATTTCAATCAGGCAGTAAACCGGGTTGATGGCTCTGGAGGGAGTGGTGGTCAGAATCAAGACCAGTTCGTGGATAGTCAAAGCCAGAACCCGGGTGCACAAAATGTAAACAATCCAGCTCAGAACCTAGTCCCAAATCCTCTTAACAATCCTGCTTACCCACAAAACCCGAATAACCCTTTCCACAACCCAGCATATCAACATTACCCATACCCACCATACCCTTATCCGCCTTACCCGTATCCTCCACCTCCTGTTTATAACCAACCACCTCTGTACCAACAACCTCCAGTTCAAAACATACCAGCACCACCTGTCGCTCCTCAGCCTGCGCCCCAGAACGCAGATCAGAATATGGCAATTCGGGGCAGGTTCGCGGCGCAGCCACAGCGGTACTATGATGGAGTGGCCTTACCTCCAGTTGAGGCCAATAACTTTTCAATTTCTCCAGGAATTCTCAAGCTGCTGACCGAGAATCAGTTCAAAGGGGTGATCGGGAAGGAGAATCCTCATACACATCTAAGGAGTTTTCTCATGATAGCCTCCACATTTAATTACAATGGCATGTCTGAAGATGCCAAGAGGCTAAGGCTGTTCCCATTCTCACTGACGGGAATAGCTAAGGAGTGGTACGATAATACGCTCCCACGGGGAGGTATTACCACTTGGGCCGAGCTCGAGCGTCTGTTCCTCGAGCGATTCTACCCTCCATCTAGGACGATCAAGGCTAGAATTGAGATCTCGTCCTTTCGCCAGAAGTCTGGAGAGGATCTACGTCAAGCATGGGAGAGATACTCAAACATGCTGATTGAGTGCCCGCAGCACGGGTACAATGAGGGAGACATTATGGCATTCTTCTATAGTGGTGCCAACAAGACGGGTCAAGCCCATTTAGATGCATGTGCGGGCGGAGCATTCCTCAATCAAGGTATAGAGAGGTGTAGGGAGATCGTGGACAACATTGTCACGAATGCCGGTGCTTGGGGAGTGGATGCAGATTTGCAAAGAGTGCATCAGGTGGAAGAGGGAGAAGGAACGAGAAGGCTACTGATGGCCATGATGGAAAAGATCAACAACCTCGAGTTGGGGAAGAGTTTGGTTGGAGAGCATGCAGTGGAGAATGAGAGAGTAGACCAGCCCAGTGGACAGCAAGAGGTAGCCAATTACATGGGAGGTCCTTATTACAATCAGAATGGCTACCAAGGTGGAAATCAGTATGGAAGGCCTTCTTATGGCCAACCATTTGTGCCTCCAGGCCCTCAGCCACTTCAAAATCAATGGAGGAACACACAAGGAGTTCAAGGAGGCCAGCAGCTTCCTCAAAACACATGGAGGAAGAATGATAATTTTTCTTATGCTAACCCAAAAGCTGGTGTTACTGTTCCTGCAGGTGTTGATCCGGGGTCTAAACCTCCTGGTGGAGAAGGCGGTGCATCAACCGAGGAGATGTTGAGAGCGATCCTTCAGAAGGTGGAGGAAGGGAGCAAGCGGTTGTCATCCTTGGAGTACGATGTGAAGGAGTTGCACAAGAAGGGTGATCAACGTGATCAAGAGCTCCAGAAGATGAACGTTGAGTGGACTAGAACTCAACAAGAGAACAATCGAAGGTTCACCTCTTTAGAGCTCCAGATGAGCCAGATTGCAAAATCAGTGAATAGAATGCCGGAGGGGAACCCGAAAGAGCAGTGCAAGGCGATCCAGCTAAGAAGTGGAACCAACTACGAAGGTCCTCAGATGCCTGCTGATTCTGAGACGCCCGAAAAAGAGATTGAGCCTAAAGGAGATGAAGTTGAGAAGGGGATTGAAAGTGAAGGAATTGAGAAGAGTGAGAGAGTTCCTAAGTGGAAAAAGGCAAAGGAAGCAAGGGAGAAAGTGAATGAAACAGAAAGAGATGAGTGGGGGGTACCCAAATCTGTGATACCCGTCCCGTATCCACAACGCTTCATGAAAAAGAAGCTTGATGAGAAATTCGCTAAGTTCCTTGATGTTTTTAAACAATTGCATATTAATATTCCTTTTTATGATGCTTTGGAACAGATGCCGCATTATGCGAAGTTTCTGAAGGACTTGATTGCAAAAAGACGGCGAGTGGATGAGCCGAAGTTGGTGCAGCTGAACCACGAGGTGAGTGCATTAGTGCACAAGGCGCTTCCACCAAAGCTGAAGGATCCCGGGAGCTTCACGATCCTATGTGATATTGGGAACGGGATCAAGAAGGGAGCGTTGTGCGACCTCGGAGCGAGCATCAATCTTATGCCGTTGTCGCTTTTCAAGAAGTTGGAAGGTGGAGAACTTCAACCCACAATGATGACGCTTCAACTAGCCGACCGGTCTATTACTCGACCTCAAGGTGTGGTTGAAGACGTCCTCGTGGGAGTTGGAGATCACATCTTTCCAGCCGACTTTGTAGTGCTAGAGATGGAGGAAGATGAGCACGTGCCCCTAATCTTGGGAAGACCGTTCTTAGCTACGGCGGGGATGGTGCTAGACGTGGCAAACGGGAAGATCACGTTGAAGGTTGATGATCAAGAAGTGAAGATCTCCCTATATGAAGCCATGAAGCACCCGAGGGAGGATGAGAGCTTGTATTGCATGGATGCAATTGATCCTCGTGTTGAAGACACACATTCTCTCCCTAATCCTTCTCATATTCATGATTTTGTTAGTCCTTCAATTGATAATTTAACCCATGAGAATTATGTTCTTGATTATGTTGATAGGGATAAAGTGAAGAAGTTGAAGGATGAAGAGGTGAAGAAAGTGGACGTGGTCCAGTTAGACGGGAAAGGAGGAGTTAAGAAGAAAAAGTCCAAACTCAAGAAATTGTTTAGTAAGACTCCTCCAGATAGAGGCAAGAAGGAGTTGAGACCCATAACACTTGGGGATGAGAAGAGAGCAAAGGAACTCATGATGGTGGGGCATCAAGGAAAGAAGTTCAAACACCACTCTTATGAGAGTGGGGGAGGTAAATTTGAGTATGATGTCCCATAAGCTCCTTTGAGCTTGGTCCGGCATGAGGACCTTAAAAATAGCGCTGAATGGGAGGCAACCCATTTTTATTTGCTTTTGAGTGTTTTTAGTTATTTTCCTTTTATGTTACTAGGATGTTGTTGAGTCGTATGTTTAACCTCGTACTTGAGAGTTTTATTTTGTAGGCTTGTCTCTAAAGGAGTCAAGGTATCATGGAGTTATTTAGATTGAAGGAACCAACTTGAGACAAGGGAGTGTGCAAGGCTATTGAGAGAAACTGAATTGTTCGGTTGAGGTAACCCACAACCCCAAACTTAGACCTCTAGCAAGGTCGAAGTTTGGGGGGGTGGAGTTTTATATGTTTTCTTGTTACATAGCACCGGAGCACCCCTTATCTTTGAGTTGAGTTAGTTATTTGGTTTGTTGAGATACTCCTTGGGCTATTATTAATTTGTTTTGTTACTCAATATTTTATGCCTATCAATCACCTTATGCTTGTTGATTGCTATCTTTGAGTATGATTTGATGAGTAGGGTGAATTGTGAGGCTGAGTTAGGAGTTTTCTTGTGTGAGTGTTTGAATTTGAGCTGATTTGAGAAAGAACTTGTATGCTTGTGAATTTTTCTTTTGAGTACTTGTGTGATGAGAGTGAGAATGCACTAGGACTAGCTTGGATGTGAAAGCCGTGAGCTTTTGAGCCTTATGAGATTTTGATGCATGATTTAATCTCTTCGTTTGTGAGTGAATCTTCACCTTAGAGGATGCTAGAACTTGTGTGTGCTCTTGCTTCTTGATTGTGTCTAGTTTGATATGCCGAAAAGGATCTTAGGCCATCGTTGATTTGATTAAGTCACTTAGCCAAAATTTTCCTTACCAATGACATTGAATCCATTGTTAGCCCCTTTGAGCCTAAAGCCTATTTTATTTGCTAGCACATATGAACACAATTCCAATTCCTAAGCCTTTTTGTCCAAATTTGAGTGGAGAATAGGAAAGTGTGAATGTGAAGGGATTGATTTGAGTTGAAAAAGGAGAGTTATTAATGGTTGAGTGGTGATAAAATAAGGGTATGAATGAAATTTGAGTTGTGGGAAAGAAAAAAAATTGAGAATGAGCAAAAAGAAAAAAAAATGAGCTCATGTGCTGTGCGAAAAAGAAAAAAAAAGTGATTGAAAAAAGTGAAAAGAGAAAGAAAAAAATTGAAGTGTGAGAGAAGTGGAATTGAAAAAGTGTTGATTGAATATATTTGAAGTGATTCTGTTCCTAATCTCAAAGTGCCAAAGTTGATTTTTCTATTCTCCATTCACTTGAGTCACTTACCCCATATTGTTATCCCACCTGTCCAAAGAGCCTACATTACAACCTTGAGAAAAGTCCTTTTTGATTCGGCATTGATTTCTAGAGTATGGTCGAAGTTGAGAGCATTTACAAGCCTATGGCTGCCAATTTGTGTGATTGATTGATTGAGTGAGTCCCTTTATCATGGTTATACACTTGTGAGGGAGTGAAACACATCGTTGAGTGCACATCCATGCTTGATCTTGGTGTTTCTCATTATTGTTGCATGAATACGATAAAAGGAATTGAGTGAGTATACGGGTGATTGACTTTTGAAGCTTGAATTCATTAGCTTGCATGATTGATTTTTTCCTACTCATTCCTAACAATTTCACTTGACTTATTATTTCATTGCTTGGGGACAAGCAATATGGTAAGTTTGGGGGGTTGATTAGGCGTGAAATTGTCATGATTCGTAGCTAGAAACGCCCTAGTTTTGGTCGAGTTTATAGAGTATTTAGAGTCAATTGAGCGTTATTTCTATACATTGATAAATGTGTCTCTTTGATGCTCATAGGTGAATAGAGGACGAAAAACGGAGTTCGTAGGACTTTGAATCGACTCAAACGGATGCCCGGATGAGAAGATATTGAAGAAATACGATTGGTATTAGTGCGGACGAGGAAAAGTATCATTTGGAAGGATTAGAGATCACTCGAGCGCCTTACTCGAGCGCCACCGCTCGAGCGCCTTACTCGAGCGCGCAAACGTACAGAACAATTCTTGCGCTCGAGCAGCTCGGGTGCCACCGCTCGAGCGAATCGCTCGAGCGCCCAAAACATACAGAGTCATTTCAGCGCTCGAGCAGCTCGAGCGCGACCGCTCGAGCGAATGCATCATTCGAGCTACACTGCTCGAGCGGGACCGCTCGAGCGTTTTGCTCGAGCGCCCATATACTTTTGCCTCCGGATTCGTATTTTCGGCCCATTAACTCCCGTTTCGACCCGTGCCTATATATATCTCGTCCAAACACGTTTTGAAGGATCCCCAACTTTAGAAATCAATTTTAGACTTAGTTTTTGGAGAGGAAGAAGAAGAGCAAGCTTTATTTTACGTTTTGTTGAGGTTTTGCATACGAATTCTTAGTTTCTTTTCATTAGTTCGTTACTTTGAACACGTTTAAATTTCGTTTTTATCAATTCAATTTCAGTTCTTCGTATTTATTTTCTTTTAAAACCCTAGTTCATGTTTCTTATTTTCTTCGTTCAATTCAATATGTTTATGTTCGTTGTTTCTTTAATTGCTTTTATTTTTGTTATAACCATGTCCGGCTAAAACCCTTGTATGCTTGGGGTAGGATGAACTCGTAGAAGTAGGATGTGGGTACGTAATTAAGGTAATTGGTGACGTTAGTTTTAATTCTCTTAATTAATGAATTCATATAATTAATCTTAACTCTACCTTTGAATTTCGTACGAAAGTGTTAGAGAGAGGACGACCGCATCACTCAATAACAATTAGTAGTCTTAACGAGAGGGTTTAGGAAAGGTTAATTCATCTACCGGTTTAGCGAAGGAGGACGACCGCATCACCTTAGTTAAATTAGGGTCTCATTAATTAAGCGCTATCTATTAACTTGTTAGTGGATTAGTGAAGTCGATTGCTAGGATAAAGTATTAGGGTGAGAAATCTTGAGCTTTCATTCTACGATCTTTTACTTAGGTTAATTCTTGTTTGTCACGATTACTTTGATTATGTACCTGCTCCGTTAGTATACGTAGGGATTCCTATCCTGAGCATCACCATCTCATACTTGCATATACACCTTAGATACTTAGTTTAATTTTTCTTTTGCATTCGTAGGATAATTTAGTTAGCTTAATTAATCTTTCCAAAAATCCAAAAACATTACACTCATATTAACTACGACGCGTAGATCTTCAGGGATCTATTCGCATACATACCATCCCTTGGGTTCGATAATACTTGGTCCCTATACTTGCCCATACTACAGTGAACCCGTACTCTTGCGGGGTAGCTACTAGTAGAAAGCTAGTGTAGTTCGCTTCAAGTCATGTCCAGATCCATTTCCACACTCTCGAACCCCTAACACTATCTAACCTTGGCTCAGTAGCGACCGAGACATCCATATATCCTGACTTAACAGTATAGATGCCATCCTTAGTAAACCTCAAACTAAACTATTCACTGTTTGTACCGAACCAATAGGAATAGTGGTAATTCTATCCACTATAGTCTGATCAAACAGTTCAAGAAGTTTAGGCATATCCCACTCCCGTACACCCCCAAACATCAAATCTGCGACCATCAACTGCTCCATGCCCTCCACCGGAGACCCAATAACATGATTTCCGCCATCTAACAGCCACGACTCACCCCAAACACTCACAGACCTACCATCCCCAATAACCCAACCAAGACCACCATTCCCCTACATATGCTCTGTCAAGAAAAGCTAAAATTAAATCCCACATTAGAGGTTCGAAAAGATCCCCTAGGGAAATATTTAGCACGCAAGGATCGGGCCAAAAGAGAATATGTATCATGTAATAGTCTCCACCCTTGCTTCGCAAGTAGCGCATCATTGAACTTAGCTAAATCACGTAACCCCAATCCACCTTCCATTTCGGTCGACATAGCACACTTCGCCGAAGCCAATGTGTACGTCTCTCATCATCTTTCTGTCCCTACAGAAATCTAGTAATAGCAGACTCAATTTGACGAATTATTTTTAAAGGGATCTTGAAACAAGTCATCAGATAAGTCGGAATTGCTTGTGCAACAGATTTCACAAGAGTGAGTTTCCCCGCATATGACAAAACCCTACTCTTCCAATCCTTCAACTTCTTATTTACCCTGTCAACCAAACACCGTAACATTTGATCCCGGGAACACCCCAAAGAAGTTGGAATTCCCAAATAAATTGCATGCTGCTGCACCCGACGCACACCCAGAATTCCAGCCAGCTCCTCCCCCCGAGCTTGTGAAATGCCATTACTAAACATGATATCCAATTTCAACAAGTTAATCTTTTGACCCGACGCCCTCTCATAAATCTCTAAAATTTCTTTGATTCTTCCTAGCTCACGGACAGTGGCTCTCCCAAAAATCAGAGTATCATCTGCAAAGGAAAGATTAGAGACCACAGGAGCATCCCTACAAATTTTAACACCATGCAAAATACCACTCTCCAAATTACGTCTAATTAGACTAGACAAAGCTTCGGCACAAAAGAGAAATAAATAAGGGGATAAAGGATCCCCTTGCCGAATATCCCTGGTAGGACAAAAAGAGGACGAAGGGACTCCATTAATCAGCACTGAGAACGAAACAGAAGACACACACCGCATAATCGTGTCCACCAAACCCCCATTCCAATCCTCCGAAGCACACCATCTAAAAAACCCCCATTCAACCTGATCATACGCCTTACTCATATCTAGTTTGAAAGCATAAGATCCCCTTTTCGTAGCTTTACTATGATTCATATAATGAAACACCTCAAAAGCTAACAAAGCATTATCAGTAATAAGCTTACCCGGAACAAAAGCAGATTGACAAGGATCAATAATATCAGGCAAAAAGAGTTTTAGACGATTTGCAATGGTTTTTGTGATAATCTTGAAGGACACATTACAAAGACTAATAGGCCTGTAATCCGCAGGGGAGGCATGCTTCTTAGTCTTTGGAATCAGCACGATATGAGTATGATTGAAAATACGTGGATTAGCCCCATTATTGAGCACGTCTAGGACAGCAGCAACAACAGAGTTACCCACAGTATTCCAGAATTTATGAAAAAAGATAGCGGACATACCATCTGGGCCCGGCGCCTTAGTAGGGTGCATTTGTGAAATCTATGTGGTTATCTCCTCTTTAGTAAAAGGAAGAGATAACCCAGCTTGCATCTCCTCAGTTATCCTGCAATCCACAGCCTCGAGTGCCTCCTCCATCTGCAAATGATCACTTGTAGCAAACAGGCTTTTGAAGTAATCCACAAACACCTCTTCAATTTCTTCCTCCTCTTTACGAATGATACCATTCTTATCTAAAATAGAATGAATTATATTCCTTCGCTTTCTCCCACTTGCTGTTTTATGAAAAAGGAAGTATTTTGATCACCTTCCCTCATCCAACTAACCCGAGAACGCTGTAACAAAAAAAGCTCCTCCTGTCTGATAAGTGCCGCTATTTTATTTTCCAGAGCCCTCATTTCCTGCACTACCTCAAGTGTCTGCCTATTATCTTTCAATTTTCGAAGCTCCTTCTTTTTTTTCTCAATTTCCACAGGCAGCTTGCAAACACCAGACTATCCCAGGCAAAGAGCCTCTATCCACAATCCCAAATATTACTCTCCAACCTTGCTAGGCTATCAGCCCCTGCAAAACTCCAAGAATCATTCACTAACTCCCCACATGTTGGCTCCTACAACCACATCGTCTCAAATTTAAACCTCCTGATCCTTTGCCTAGGCCCCTTTTGCCTTTTCACCTCCCACTGAATCCACAACGGACAATGATCAGACAATACCCGCGTAAGATGTGTAACAGACGCCGTATGGAATCTGGTAATCCAATCAGCAGAGGCCACCCCTCTATCCAATCTCTCCTGAATAGAACCCACCCCCGCCTGCTTATTCGACCAGGTAAAAGGAGACAAAAAAAAAACCTAAATCCACCAGCCCACACTTATATAAACAATCCCTAAAACCCTCTATACACGAAACTCTCTTAGCATTACCCCCCATCTTCTCGCTGTTGTAAAGAATTTCATTAAAATCCCCGACAACCAGCCAGGGAAGCTCAGACATGCCTTTTAAAACCTCAAGCATCCTCCACGTCTTCCATTTGTCACATCCTCCAGGAAAGTCGTATACCCCTGTAACTCTCTATTTTCCATCCATTTCCACCCAAGCATCAATATGATTATGAAAAAAGATTTAATATCCAGAGGACACTCATCTCGCCACAACATCCCCAAGCCGCCTCTACGACCCCTCTCAGTACACACACAATCAACCACAAAACAACCAGAGAAATCTAACTTTCTAGCTACACCTTCCATCTCACGTGTTAACAGTTTAGTCTCGCATAGGAATACGAAACTGGGATCTTTAGAAAGAATCTCTTTCTTCAGAACTGGAATTTTTCGAGGGTTCCCAAGCCCTCGGCAGTTCCACATCAGGCAACTCATTGGTCCCGGCGGGGCTGCTCCATAGCAATCGCCGCCGTTTGATCATCAAGTTGTACCAAAGTACACTTCTTCTCAAATTGGACCCCCCATTCACTCCATCACCCTCAACCATTCTCTTCATGCCAGAAACTTGCCCACCCTCTCCTCCAACGACCGATGAAGTTCCCATGCCCCAAGCACGTGCTTCATTCTTCCATGAACCTAGCTTTCTACCCTCCTGACCAACCGGTAAAACATCATATGACACTGCATGCACCACTGACGCCATATATTGGTATGGGAACGGTCTGGGAAGTTGGATGGAAAGGAATAGGTAAATTTGTTGAAAACGTAAGAGCCGTTGGTATAGTAATTGTGTGAACTAAGGATGGCCCAGATAAGGGCATTAAAGTAGGGTTTAGGGTACGGGAACGCTCACTCAGAGGAAGCACTATTTCAGGGGACGGCTTCTGGGTTTGGAGCAAGAGGCTATTTTCCAAAGATAAAGTAAGGTTATTTACATCAATCAAATGGTTGTGTAAGGTCTGGAAAACATGGGTTACAGGTATCAAATTATGTGCATTCACCGAAGTAGGTTGGATTATGTGGCTAGTTGTATTCTGATTAGGGTAAGAATTAGGGTTTGGAGTGAAAGTATGGCAGGGTTAATACTGTGGGGCGGATCATGGGGCAAAGTAGGGAGTCGGACAGTAGCCTCCCTAGGAATCTGATCAGTGCATAAAGAATTATTAGGAACAGGTGTTTGGATATGGCTTATAGGCGGGTTCATAAGAGAATCCTGGGTATGGTATAAAATGGGGTTTGGAAGATGGGTATTGGTTACAGTATAAGGCTGGGTAATATAAGTGGAAGTGTCAGAGGTAACATTTTGGGTAGGAAATATAGGTGAGTTTAATGTAATGTGCTGGACATTGGCAACAGTGCTGTTATGGGCATCTTTCTGGATTGGGTACTCTTGTGGCGATCCGAGAGGAGGACTGAACATCCGCCCACTCAATGAGATTGATTGTTGGGCCTCCATCTGCTCCGCATTTGGATTCATAGTGGGTATCTCCACTACCTGTCGCACACCAACGACCTCGCACGAAAACCTCTTTAGACGTCGTATGGGAGGAGCTTTAAGGCCCGGCCCAAACTCCATACTACCCGGATCAGATTGCACGTCCCTCCCCATCATCTTACATAACTTAAAGAGATGGCCGATTACCCCACAGAAATAACAATATGACGGCAGTGACTCATACTTTAATGGTACCCAAAGCAAGCAGCCACCACATTTAATATGAATACCAGAGAGTAATGGTTGAGAGATGTTAATCTCAACCCTAAAGTGGATAAAAGCCTCCAACCCCGAGGACGAAGGCCTCTCGTAACAGATCAATAGCCCCACATTTCGCCCTATAGCACACACCATTTGATATGTATAGCAAGCAATAGGAAGATCATAAGCACGTACCCACAAGGATACCTTATCCAACACAATTGCTGACGGCTGCTCCAGCCCGGACACCGGCTTATTAGTAAACAGATGGTTATCAAAGTGCCATGGCTGATTTTGGAGTACCCAATCCCGATCCTCCACCTTCTCAAATGAGAAAATCCACAAACCTTTCCCCCAATCCCTACTAGACACAGAGCCTGTCGGTTTAAATGCTTTTGCCATGACGTCCGCCATTGCAAAACCGTTGTACGATCGGTCCGTACATAATCTCCCAATTAAACATGTCGAACTCTCCCTCACCGGCGTACTATTAACCAGGTCTCCCACATCCAAAACCTCATCAACCTCCTGTGTTTGTGGATTATGAAAAACCTGATCGCTACTCATGACCCGTCACAAACTAAAGAAAGCACCGAGTCCTGTAAATCACAGAAAACACAGCAGAAAACAAGCACATGTTAAATACTCTTCAAAAACCAAAAGGAGAGCCAATCGAGAACCAAAAAACACAGTGGAAAACAAATGAGAAGAGGAAAGATAGAACTCAGGGAAAAAACGTAGAGAAATCCAAAGAGAAAGCTCGAAAAAACTAGCAAGGAAGGACAATTAAACGATGAAAAAGTTGCGCATGGGCCCCAAAACCCTAACAAATTCTCACGGCTGAGAAACCCTAAGCTTCGCAGAAATCGGAGGACATCTTTCGTTTTGTTGATTATTAAAGCAAGTTGGTGATCACTCTTGCAAATTAGCTCAAGCTTGACTAACCTAAATTCGAGACAATTTTACGAGTTGCTCGTGAGCCGACCTGAATAACTTACCCCTATCCTTAATTAATTTTATTAGAAAATTTTGTGTGTATAGAAAATCTTGTATTAATTAATTTATTTAAAGAAGTCTAGACTTTTGAAACTCGAACCTAAGTCAAGACCCTATGTAAAGATCCAGCCATGGGCCGACTGTAGATGCTATTTTCGTCCTTTAAGTTTTAATACTTCATTCATTTGTCCCTCTATTTATTTTTTATTTTATTATTTTCTTTTTCCCTTTATTTATTTCTTATTTCTATTTTTGTAATAAAATACAATTTTATATTTTAATATTTTATTCTTACTTATACATTAATTATACTTAACTATATCATATACTCCTTACGTCCCAAAAAACGCTTTATAGTTATTGTTTTCTCATATTTTAGCGAGCTAGTTTTTTTATTAATATTTGAAATGATTGATAAATTGTGTTAAATCTTCTTGTGGTTTGGAATATCGGCATGAAACCCCCCTATACTTTAAAAATTACATGAAACCCCCTTATAATTTTATAAATATGACATGAAACCACTTATGGTTTTATAAATAGAGCATGAAACCCCCAATTATGTTTAGATTAATTAACAGTATTGTAACTCGCGCACGCTTCATGTAAATTTTAATGACTTTTTTTTACTATATTGACAAAATTATTCATCCATTAACTATATTAAATATTTCTTTAATAATCTTATGCATTTATATAGTTATTTATTTAATAATTATTATCTATAAAATAATATAAATAGACAAGAAGTGAGAAATACTTTTTAAAAGTCTTCTTTATATCTAATTATATATTACTATATCATCTAGTAAATAATTTTTGTGTTAATTGTAGTAAGAAATATTAAGAAAAATACAAATAAAAAATTAAAAGGAATTGGAACCTAGCCTGTGCACTTCTCGTTCTAAAGAAAACTAATATCAACAACAACAAAAATTCCTTCTTGGTCAGGTCTATATATGTTCATAATAAGCAAGTTTCTTCAAGAAATTCACAGATTTCTATTTTATTTTATTTTATTTGTATAAATGTTGAAATTTTACTTGAAGATAAACCGTAGTTTGCGTTTTGGTGTTTTAAGAAAAAACGTCAACATGTCAAAACTATATAACGTGTCATACAAATTAAAAATTAAAGCTATTAATTTTTTAAAATTTTTAGGGATGTTGTGCTATATTTATAAAACCACAAGGAAGTTTCACGCAATTTTTAAAGCATAGGAGGGTTTCACGCCGATTTTCCAAACCATAAGGGGGTTTGACATAATTTACCCTTAAATGATATAAAGTACAGACAAATAATAGATGAGAGATAGATCATCATACCCCTTTTTAAAACTATTTTATCATTTTAAATATTACTCCCTCCGTCTCCTCTTATTTTTCAGAGGTGAGTGGGCACACTTTATACTAAAAATTGTTTTATTGACTTTGTGGAACAATAAATGAAGAATATTTTAAAATAAAATAGTTATTGTAAGAGTATTTTATTTCCTTATTTAGGGTATGAAAGTTCTTGTGGAACATTTCAAATATGAAAGTGTAAAAATTAATAGAGGGCAGAGGGAGTAATAAACAACTTATTCGCGAGAAAAAAAATTGTGGAGAATTCTATGACACGGAGAGAATATTTTTTTTATCTCTCCATCACATTATTTATATTATAGTGTTTCTCTTTATATTTGTATCCAACACATAAAAAATAAAAATAAAATAAAAAAACCCAAGTTGAGGAAAACAACAAAACTTTACACCATAATAATAATATCCAACACTGCTAATAATTTTCACCAAAAAAAAAAAAAAATATATATATATATATATCAATTTAAAATACATGGCCACACCCATATACGCCTGTCCCTCCTAAAGATTCCAATCCACACAAAGAAAGAGAGAGAGAGATGGAAAGTTTCAGTGAGAAACAAGAAGCTTTAGTAAAAGAATCATGGGAACTCATGAAACACAACATTCCAGAGCTCAGTCTTCGTTTCTTCTCTTTGTATGTATATATGTGTATATATATGTATGTGTAAATGTGGTGTTTTTTAATTAGTTGGGGTTTTGATAGGATTCTGGAGATTGCACCAGCAGCAAAGAATATGTTCTCGTTTCTGAGGGAGTCCCCTGAAATCCCCCAAAATAATCCCAAGCTTAAGGCCCATGCTGTTAAAGTTTTCAAAATGGTTGGTTAATTGATTAATTAATTTATTTTGGATTTTGGATTTTGTGTTTTTTATATGCATACAATTTTATTTGAGATCAGACATGCGAATCAGCTATCCAGCTTCGTGAGAAAGGTGAAGTAGTAGTTTCAGAAACTACTCTCAAATGGTTGGGATCTGTTCACCTTCAAAATGGAGTCATTGCCCCCCATTTTGAGGTAATTATTTATTTTCCCATTTTCAATATAATTATTAATTAGCTTTAATTTTACGTCTTGTGTGAGATGGGTTATAAATTTAACAGGGGTGAGTGTTAATTTAGTCTCACGTTTCTGCCTTTACCCATAAGTATTAATGCTCTTTCAAATCAATACTTATGTTAGATTGTTACAATTTGCATCTATAGCTGTAAAAAGATTGCCCTAATGCTATGCTAATGAGTTCACAAATGATAGATTTTTGTCATTTCAATCAAGGTTGAAAATATCGGTGTCGGTGGAAATATCTACCGTGATCTTGAATTTGTGAAAAATTATGACAATTTAATAACAAACTTTTAATACATAAATTTTAAAAATAAAAATAGAACAATTTTTACATTTGTGATATTAATTGATATTTTTCAACATATATTAGGCTCAAATTGTGCAGAAGTACAGTTGGAATTGATATTATTTTTTGATATTACCAAGTTCTTTTACGAATATTATGGAAATATTGTTACCGGTGACCATGAAAAATGGATATTTTCATCCTTGATTTCAATACATGATTTTATATTTTAAGGCCACAAACAAGATCAGCAATTGTGGACATAGAAAAATTAATTGATGAATAATGATGGCATTGGCAGGTTGTGAAAGAAGCATTGCTGAGAACTGTAAAGGAAGGGACTGGAGAGAAATGGAGTGAGGAGATGAATGGTGCCTGGGCAGAAGCCTATGATCATTTAGCAACAGCTATCAAGAATGAGATGAAAGCTGAGTCCCCTGCCCCTGCCCCTGCTTAATTCAAACACATTGTGTTTCGTCTTACGAATCTTCTATGTAACGTTCCAATTCTACAGTATGTCCCTGAAAGAACTAATCCTTTTGTTCGTAATTTTGATGATATAGCTCTAGGATATTAGTTTAGTATCTTTGTATTGGGGTACAAGATCAGAAGTTAAATGTTTGAAGAGCTGGTTTTGAAGTTGGATAGTCAAATAACTCTGAGTGGCGGTGCCAACTCATATCTTGCAATTGGTTAGGAGTTACTTGTAGATTCTTCTTGCGGTCTAAAGCTGACATATCACAGTTAGAGTTTCCATTTGAGTCAGTCACAATATGGTTTCAAAGTCATAATTAACAGTTCAAGTATGAAAGTTTGATGTTGTGTGAGGTGTTAGCATACTTTAACTAATGTACAAACTCATCTGTATTGCCCTACTGATTCCTGGATCTATAAAAGATAGTCTATGCTAACTACTCGTAAACACGAGATCCTCTGTTCTCGGGACTTAGTTAGCTCGAAAGCAACTGACAAAATTGTCAACACACTTAAAAACAGCATACCTAAAAGACTTAACAAAATACAAAACCCCAAAAACAATCAAGAAACCAGTTACAAAACCAGGCCCAATTCCAGTATAAAACCATAGAAAGTAAGAGTCATCCTCCTCATCACCTTCATTCTTCTTCTTACCTCCATCATCAACTGGATCTCCTTCACATCTCTTAGCAATCGGAGCTCCACAGAGCCCCTCGTTTCCCAAATACCCGGAAGAATCCAGCGTCTGAAGCTGATTCCCAGTAGGTATTCGCCCCGTCAGCTTGTTATACGACACGTTGAAATGTGTAAGAAAGTTCAAAGAAGACAAGCCACGTGGCATTTCGCCCGAAAGCTGATTCCTTGATAGATCAAGTGAGATCAGCTCACGCATTTCTCCAATGTCTTCCGGTATTCTTCCTGTTAACCGATTCCCTGATAAATCCAGGTTCCTTAATCCCACAAGCTGGGTCAAATTTCCAGGGATTTCTCCAACAATGTTGTTGTTTGCAAGGTTCAAGGAAGTTAGAAACGTCATCGTCGTGGTATACAGACGCTCTATTCCATTCACAATTTCAAGAATACTTGCTCCATAGTCCACATCAAGAACCAGATACGAATCGGGGCTCCCACCCGTTACCATTGCAGAGAAATTCCCAAAGCAATGAGGGATAGTACCAGTAATCTCATTCCCTGCTAAGTTCAGCAGCTGAAGCTGAGGGAGGCCACACAAAGTTGTGGGAATTTCGCCCTGGAATTTATTCGATTGAAGGCTCAGAAACGCAAGATTATCCCCGAACCAACGTGGGATTTTTCCCGTGAATGAATTCTTACCAACATCAAGAACATGGAGGAACGTCATATTCACCAGAGACGGCAGCTCGCCCTGGAAATCATTGTTGTGCAGATGCAGAGACGAGAGGGTTAAACCGGACAAGGAATTCGGAATTTCTCCGTAAAAGGTGTTGTTTGTCAAATCCAGCATTGCCAGTTTTTGTACATCTCCAATGCAATCTGGGATTTTCCCAGAAAAGCGATTGTTTGCAAGATCAAGAATCATCAATCCCTTGATCTGACAGACAAAACCTGGAAATTCACCACTTAGCTGATTGTTTGACAGTATGAGCACTTCCAGTGTCAGGTTCTTGCCATTTTGATCCGGAATGTTGCCTGAAATTAAGTTGTTGGACACGTCGAAAAGCAGGATATCCGAAGGCAACGGATGTAATCGCCCGATTAGGCTGTTGGAATGCAGTATCAGCCGCCTTCCGGGGCGACCAGTCTCTCCAAATCGAGGCAACGCGCCACTGATGTTGTTCTTCGATAGGTCTAAGTAGTGTACTTGTGAATATAACTGACCGAACCAATCTGGTAAGGTATCCGAGATGCCTGTGTTCGACATTCTTAGATCCACGACGTCTTTCTGTGTTCGTAGCCACGTAGGGAACAGAGGACCAAGCCTGCAAGAAGTTAATTTAACAGTTTGAAGCTGGAAAGGAGGAAGCCAGTCGAAGCTGAAATTGAAAACCAGGTCGTTCTGGAACATGGACAGCTCGATCAGCTTTGAGTTCTTCGCGAAATGTGATTCGGACAGCACCCCGGATAATGAATTGTTCGAAAGATCCAACCTTTCAAGATTTTGCAACTGTCCGAAGCTTGAAGGGATGGTCCCAGTAAACAGATTGTTACTGAAATCCAGCTCTTTCAAAGAAGACAATGTTCCAATGGATGATGAGATTGATCCGTTTAACTCGTTGTAAGAAAGTCGGAGGATCTCCAGATCGCGTAGACAACCACTTTGGTTCGCTCGGAAATCAGGGATCTCTCCGAAAAAACTGCTCTGAGTTAAGTCCAAGAACTTCAGATTGCAAAGATTAACAACCTTATAAGACACCTTTTTTTGAAACCTGTTTTGAGAGAGGTCTAAGTAAGAGATGTTTCTCAAACTGAACAGAGAATCAGAGATTGAATCGTTGAAGAAATTACGGGACAAACCAAGGACATTGAGAGACGAGAGTCTCTCAAACTCTTGAGGAATCGGGCCATAGAGCCCGTTCCCATCAAGACGAAGCTCAAGAAGGGAGGTGATGTTGAACAACCAGAGAGGGAGTTCGGAGTTTATCATGTTCCATTGGAGATCAAACGACGCGAGAGAAGTAAACTTAGGCTGCGAAAGACGGGGAAATCTTGCAACCAAAGTGTTGGAAAGGTTCAGTTTGGTAAGAGAAGGAAGTACATTAACTGAATCCAACCAATCCTTAGCTTGTCCTAATTTCACACCTGATAAATCCAAGTGTTCCAACGACGAAAGATTGGATATCCATCCAAGACTATTGGAACTTAATCTGTTGTTCCAAAAATCACTCAAGTCTAGACTCTGCAGACTCGAAAGGTTTCCCAAATCGGGCGGGATGTTGCCCTGGAAACGCGTATGGGATAGGTTAAGGTGCATTAATTTGTCGAATGATCCGAAGAACTTAGGTATCTTAGAGCCTGAAAAGTTGTTATAACTCAAGTCTAAAGACATCAAGCTTTTGAGATTGAGTAAAGCAGAGTTTAGATCACCTGAGATGCAGGTTTTGCTGTAGCTGGATATGTAGTCATAGTCATCAGAATTGAAGCTGTCGATGTCGAAAGGCGTTGGATTGTGGAGATGCAGCTTCAGGACCCGGCCCGTCTTGTTGCTGCATGTGAGTCCTTTCCATGAGCAGCACTCTGGCCCCAACCAGGACGATAAATGACCCGATTCGTCCACGAGGCTGTTCTTGAATTCGATGAGCGATTTTCGCTCTTTTTCGATGCATCTTATGTTTGATGAACTGGTGACAATAGTTAGTTTTTGGATGCAAAGAAGATTGAATAAGATGAATAGAGTAGTTGAGATAGGCATTGTTGTGTTTGATTGTAAGAAAATATTCAGGATTGATGAGTTTTTTAAGAAAATATTCAGGATTGATGAGTTTTTATATTGAAATTAAGTCAATCTTGTGATCTTGCCTACGTGATTGTTGCAGGCTTCAAGAGT
This sequence comes from Ballota nigra, assembly GCA_947034835.1. Classification (NCBI taxonomy): domain Eukaryota; kingdom Viridiplantae; phylum Streptophyta; class Magnoliopsida; order Lamiales; family Lamiaceae; genus Ballota; species Ballota nigra. Next base: position 60,816,130 of record OX344725.1, read on the forward strand.
ACTATGATCAGAATTTGATTGGGAAAGTCAGAATTTTTGTATTTTAAAATTCGAGTTTTTTAATGGATTTTAAGATTTTCTTTTATGCAGTATAGTTTATGAGTAGTTATTACTCCGTGTGCACACTTTCCTTATTCGTCCTTCTCACAATTGTTTGCACACCCATAAAAGGAAACATTTTTATAAACTCCACCCTCACAATATTCACATATTTACAGAAATTGTCATTATTTTTTACCTTTTGGGCCCACAATACACTCAATTCAACCAATTTCTTCACTTTATACCCCACAAAACACTACTCATTACACTTTTATTTTAAAAGATGTGTCCAAACTATGGTGCAAACACTTGTGGGACGGAGGGAGTACATATTAGTGTGCACTTGAGTGATGGAATGTATTTGGATCTAAAAAAAAAATACTCAAATAAAAACCAGTAATATCATAAGAAATAATCAGTAATATTCGAAAAGTAATCACTAATACATTAATGGTAAAAAAAAAAAGGACATTTTAATATATATTTTAAAAAATTAAAATGGAACTTAAAATTTAATAGTCAAGCATAGGATATAAGTTAACAAAAAGTATATTTGTGTGCTATGAGCCATGAGATCAAACTCTCACTTTGATTTGTACGTATAAAAGTTACACGTATACATCAGCACTGCGTTTGTTTAATTTATCTTTAAGCTTTGGTCAAATATAAAAAATTATTAATCATTCATCAATTCCAAGAAATTTTCAAAAAATTTGCGATTATCTTTAAGACAAATAAGTCAATGATGCACGTAAAAAATCTTATAGTAAGATCATGCTCATGGATTCACTCATCCGTAAAATTACATAATTATTAAAGGGTATAATTTATTTTCCCTGAAAAGTAATAGTAGTATATTAAAAATAAACTAAGTCTTTTTAGTAAAAATAATTAATACTCCTTCCATCCCAAACTCGTTTGCTACATTGTCAAAAAGATTTGTCTCATACTCGTTTGTTACATCTACGTTTGGCAAAAAAGTAATAATATTTTTTAATATTGTATTCTACATACACTAATAATAAAAAATATCTACTTTATCAATTTATCACTTTAAATACTATAAACAACTATTTATTTAAAACACGTGCAAACAATAAATGGGAAAATGAGTTTGGAACGGAGGGAGTATTTTTTAATAAAAAAATAATTAATATTATTCAATAGTTCATGTATGAACCAATTTTATTTTATACTTTGTCATTAGTTTATATTAATTTAATACAATTTAACATTTTTTTATTTAAATATTTTAAAGGATGGGGACTCATCATCATCATGAATGTTGGTAAGTCTAATTGTTAAAGCAAGAGAAAATAAGTTCACATAATAATTAGTTTATGAGTGGGATTGAGTTAAAATTGATTAGCTTTAGCTTATTTTTAAATCTTATAAGTAATTAACTATTTTATGTTGTAATTTTTTTATAAACTCCTAAATCGTTTATAAACTCTTGGTTAAAAATTCAATGTGCTTATAATTTTAAACATAACACGACCAAAAGTCTATTCCATGTTCATTTCTTCATACAATAACTACAAATTATCTTATACAGAAAACCATATTAAAATGTATAAATTGGATGGAACTTTTTAAACTTGGCCTGTATGGCTATATTGTGATCCCACATTAATTGATTCAGTTAATACTCAAAATCAAGTTGAAATAATTATTAAAATTCAAATAAATATGACTTAACGTGTTGAACTTAACTACATGGATGATGGGCTCAGCTAAGCTTATATAAACAATTCCCATGATAAAAATCTTGTACGTACACTTCTAAAATAAAATCAGAATCATTAAATAAAACAAAAGATTGAGCATTGAAGAAGATATTATTCGGGTCATGTTTTGTTCTTTTGCTGAAACAGCAAGCCTGGTGTAAAATCGATCCACGATAGGAAGAAAAATATTTTTAAAGTAAAAATTAATACTAGTAGTAGTATTTTTTTTTTTTTTTTCTGAAAAGAGTAAAAATACTATAATCGAGCCAATGATTAGTTGCTTTTGGTGAACACGACTCACGAGAAACTCAGAAATGGTCGTTAGCTGGACGTGACAGCTATTCACGCCAACTGGAATTAATGGATACAGTAATTTTATTGTAAAATATTTTGAAATGCCCATTTTCAATTTTTTTTAAATTATTTTACCCACTTTAAATATAAATAATTTTTTCTATTCATTTTCCAACTTCAAACAATATTTTTTACTCATATAATCCACAATATCATCATCTAGTCACTTTATCATATTAATGACTCCCTAGCACCCCCAACTCCACCTTACTTTTATATCAATTAAACTTTAATAAATATTAAATATTACAATAAAATTCTAGATTTACAATATTAATTAATAATATATTATTAGTTACAATAATTTTATTGTATATTTGTGTGTATGTATGTATTATTTATTTTTAACATACTTTAATATATAGTGCATATTAATAAATATTAATAATACTTTAATTGAATTTAAGTTGTGATGTTAAAAAATTAGTAGTTTTAATTGAATGGATACTATAGTATTTATTTATTAAAGTTTAAGTGATGGGAATGGAGTGGGGGAGTGGGTATGAGGAGAGGTGAGACTCAACTCAACTTTTTAATACTTGCATACCCATTTTGTAGGGATATTTTGGTCTTTTAACATGAATTGGATATTGAAAAAAAATTAAAGTTGATGTAGGTAAAATAAATTGTTGAAAATTGGAAATAGGTATTTTGTGTTATTTTCACAATTTTATAGATTACTCACAATTCCAACAAAATATAACAACAGTGAATTTGTCTTAATTTTTCAAACTTAAAATTCTGATTCAGTTATTTTAAATTCGGTTTCTTTAAATAGTATAAATTTTGTGTTTCGAAAATTTAATTACATAGTAAATAAAAAAAAATTATGTAATTAGGTGAGGACTCAAATATAGCTAGTTAGTGTGTAAATAGATAAGTTAAAAATACAAATAATGAAGGGGGCATAAATGAGAAGAAGTAATGATTTTTAAGAAAGTGTGCATTCATTAACTGACTAAAATTAAGAAATTATACTTTGAAAAATCGTCATTTAAAAAATAAAGGAAATAAAATACATTTCAGCTCATAGTTGCATGCATGAAATACACGGGATATTCTATTTCTTATATTCTATTATATAGTATGATATATTTTAGGGATAGAGTTATAAATAGCTATTTGTCAAAAAAATAAATTCTTTTATGTCATCACGTTTTAAATTGTTCGTTTTTAGCCAAGAGAATAATTATTTGGATAAGTATACCCTTAATAAATTAACTAAATAAATTGAATAAAATAAATTCGTACCACCATTAATTCATCTCGTACCGCACTTAATTCACCTCGTATCACACTTAATTCATCCTGTACCACAATTAATTCACCGTCATACCATACTTTATTTAAACTAGTACCATCATATATTCAATAAATACATTTAAGCTTATATCATCATATATTTAGTCTGTACAACAACTAGTTCATCTTTAACCCACATTGTTTAAGCCCGTATCACCATTAATTTATATCATACCACACTTTTTTAAGCTCGTATCACACTTTATTTATGTTAGTGTCACAATTAATTCACCTTATACGACAATTAATTCACATCATATCACACTTTATTAAGTTTGTAGTACAATTTATTTAAGTCTGTATCACAATTAATTCACCCCGTACCACCACATATTTAACATTTATCACGCCTAATTCAACCACGTACTGCGTTTTATTTAATCTCGTACCGCCATTAGTACTCCTCGTGCCACAATTCATCATAAATTAATATATTTTATTCCTGTACCACTATTAATTCATCACGTACCACTATGAATTCATGTCATACTACAATAAATTAACACCATATCATACTTTATTAAGTCCGTACCACTATTGATTTCACCTCGTACCACACCTTATTATGCATGTACTATCATATCCTAAGTCCGTACCACAATTTTAAAGACCGTATGATTTTAGTGTTTACCTCCGTACAACGATTTTGAAGACGTATAATCATAATTTTTAACCACATACCACCATTTTAAACCATATATAATCATCTATTTAAACGCATACCACACTATATTCTAAACTCTAATTTTAGAAAAGAAAAATGAAAAAGATGAAGGAAAATTAGGGAAGAAGACGCGCCTGATATTGGCGAGGGAGAAATTGAGAGATTGATAGCAACACAGGATGGGAGTGGGGAGAAGATCAACGTAGAAAAAAAAAAAAAAATTATTAGATTTAAAAAAAGATGGATAGGGTAGAGTTGGTAAAAAATATATTCTCTTGGCTAAAAAGGAATAAAATTAAAACTCTTGACAAAATAGAACTTTTTAAGTAGAATTGGCTAAGATTTGGGGTTTCCACTATATTTTATTCTTATAGTATGTATCACATTGAATTTTTAAGAAATGGCACATTTTATATGGGAGTATGTATAGAGTGAGTTGTTTTCACTGAAGAGTATTAGTAGTTGTTTTTACTGAAGAGTATTACTGGTTTACACTGAAGAGTCATAATTTATTTGCATTGAACAACTAAGGGGGCGCTTGGTTAGCAATTTTTCAAGGGTAATGGGAATGAAAAGTTATTTCCATTTATGCCCTCATAAGAAAAATGAAGTGTTCCAATGGTGACACCATTGCTAGTGTCATGCCCCAATTTTAGAATAGAAGTTGACAACAAATTGTTGTTGGTGGAGGAATGTGGGAGTGATTGAGGAGCATGATTGTAGGAAGAGAATAGGGTAATCAAAATGGAGTAGTGATTACCTTATTTAGGAGGAGGGGTAGTGATTTTGTTCTCATGATCCATGCTAATTATACTAATTTTCAATCTCATTCCCATTAACATTAACGAGTTGTTAACCAAGCGCCCCTAAGGTTCTTTAAGTGTAAATTAGTAATATTTTTCAGTAAATACAACTAATACTCTTTAATGAAAACAATTAATGCCCTTCAATGATTTATGTATAAACCAGTTTGACTCCATGCTCTTTATATGGAATTTAAACTATAGAACTCAATATCAGCATAAACTATTTATCGCAAGAAACAATGGTCAAATAATTTAGGTTGATGGTGAATTTTATATAAAAATCAATGTCGGACTCCATTAAACTATAGAACTCAATATCAGCATAAACTATTTATCGCAAGAAACAATGGTCAAATAATTTAGGTTGATGGTGAATTTTATATAAAAATCAATGTCGGACTCCATATCATTCTTCTATATATGTATTATGTGATGTGAAATACTAAACTCGTTCAATAGAACTTCACTTAACGTTGAATAAAACACATAATATTGTTTAAAATTATATATATAAAAAAGAGTAGTTCTAGTGTGCATTTAAGTGCATGATATGCATTTGGATTTTGAAAAAAAAAAAATCATCAAGCAGAAATTAGCAATACCCCAAAAAGTAATCAGTAATACCCCAAAAAGACATCAGTAATACCCCAGCTGTAAAAAAAAAACATAGTTCGGTGTGTTTGTGTGTATTTTGATAAAATATATATTAAAGTCAAAATTTAACTTAAAATTCAAGTGCATGTTATGCATTTGAATGCACCCTAAAATTTGTCATAAAAAAAAAAAGAATTATTATTTACGGTCTTTAAGTGCATTTTCATATATTTAATTAACTCACTCAAAACAAAAAAATCAATATTATATAATACGTGAGAATGAAGAAGTGATCATTATTAGATTTTGAACTTGTATTTCAAGGAAATTTTAACTATTTTTAAAAAAAAATGATTTTTTTTAAATGCATAGAGTGAAATTAGTTTATACATGAAACATGAAAGAGTATTAGTTGTTTTTACTAAAGAGTATAGTTGTTTTCACTGAACAATATTAGTTGTTATCATGATAGAGCCTTAGTTTTTTCACTAAAACAAACTAAAACTCTTCCGTGAAAACAATTACTACCTCCGTCCTCCAAAAGTATGGCTTTCTGTTATTTTCAATAATTTTGTTTTTTTATCATCACTTAATTTTTATACATGTCATCGACTTTATAGTCTTAAACGATCATTTAACTTATAAATGGAACACACAATATATCAAAATATTTTTACTTTATCTGCATTTTCCTAAAACCTGTAAAAAAAACAAATGACCATACTTTTGGGTGATAGAGGAAGTAATACTCTTTAGTATAAACAAATAATACCCTTGGATGGTTCATATATAAACTATGGCAAAAACTTGTATGAGACCGTCTCATGGCATGAAACCACACAAATCAACACCTACCCCTTCCAAAGTGTTAATGAGCTCATGCCCTAATTACACTCATTTCCATTGTTTCACGCCATAAGACGGTCTCATGCAAGACCTACTCATAAACTATTTACATTATATACTTTGGGTGTGTTTTGAAACTCTATTGCAAAATTAAAAGTGATATTAATTGATTTTTGTAGTAAAATTAAAAGTGAAGAGTGTTTTGAAATAAAGTGATTTTAGAAGTGGAAGTGTTTGTAAAAAATCAATAGTGTATTTTAATTTCAGAGATTTAAAAGTAGTGGGTCCCATGAGAATCAATTCTTCATAATCTAAAAGCAGGTTTTTGTAACTTTTTCAAAATAGATTTTAAATAATTAATGTAGTAATTGCAAACACTTCAAAATATATCATTTTAAAAAAAAAATAAGTGATTCTATCTAATTTGCAAATACTCCCTTTGTCTTAATCAAATCAATGCATTTCAAAATCACGGATCCAACCACGAAATTAGGGATAGGTAGTTGAATGAAAGATTAGTTAAGCAAATCCAATGAAAGAAAGAGTCAACCAATGATGGGTATCCACACAAAAAATGGTAGAAAGCAACCATCCAAGAACTAAAACCTAACCGTAATAACTCCAACACTAGGCCCCACCCCTTCTTCTACTTAACCCCCACTTGTTTGTACCATCATTATTTCTTACATTTTCTGCAAACAAACATCCCCTCGTGAGTTCTTCCTTTGTTCAATTTCATAATTCACAAATCATAAACACATTTTACGAGATATGATAAGAGAAAAGATTTTCAGACTTCACAGACACAAGTCTTCTTCATCGTCCTCGTCTGCAACTGATGCATCTGCCCACAAATTTGATTTCGCTTTCTCCAACATTCAAGCAATTCAGGTCTGTTTTCCTCTGTTTTTTTTTATGTATACATTATGTGTGTATCTAATTTTCTTGAAGTATTGTGTTTGCAAGTTTGATATTCATTACTAGTCCTGTTTTTTGTTTCACCATTATTTTTCTTTTTCTTTTTTGTGTATGTATACGTTACGTGTGTATCTAATTTTCTTGAAATGTTGTATTTGCAAGTTTGTACTCCCTTCTATTCAATGTTTATTATCTCAAACAAAATGGAAAGTAATAAAAAGTTGTTTTATTTGTAGTCATGCATATAAAGATATTTTTTTATTAAGGATAAATAGGGCTTTTCTACTTTACGGAGGAAGTGTTACTTTATTATTTAAGGAGAATGAATATTTTCAACTTTATGTAGTGATATATAGTGTAAATAAATAATATTTTAGTGTAAGTCCTGTACGAGACCATCTCATGGCATAACACAATGAAAATTAACATTGACTCATTAACACTTTGGCAGGGGTAGGTGTTAATTTGTATCTCATACAAGTTTTTGCCATAATATTTTTAAGGAGTAAGTTTGAAAATGCAGTGTTACTTTTTTGTTATTTTAAGTAGGAAAAAAAAAAACTGCATTTTAAAAAGGAGTTGATAATCAAAATTGAATACGATTGAGTAATATTTTTGGGCGGTGTTGATGAAATTTGGTTTGTGTCATCAGAAAGATTATCTGCACATGCTTCTTTCTATCCAAAATGTTCTGTAGTAACATGGGGTTGGTTTGAATATTCTAATAAATATGATGTATTTTGTTTTATGTGGAATATTTTATTCCTCTGGCCGAAAAAAAGTTTGAGCTAATATTGAAAATAATAAGATATTCGGCAGTTATTAAGGAATGGGGAAATGCTTATGAGTTGGAATTTGTTGTACTTCTGAGTCATGAAGGTTTTTGCTTTTAGGATCGCCCAAAAGATCTCATATTGATGGAAAGTATGTTTGTACTTGTACAAGAAAATTAAATGAATTTTTTCTTAAAAAAAAAATCCATAGAAAAATTGCTCTGGAGACTTACCTATAAAATTTTATAATTATATAGACATTTTTATTCCTCAAGCTATAAGCAATTTGTCTACAAAATAAATTTGTCTACAAAATAAAATTCTTAGACATTAATTAACTACAAACAATTTGCTTACAATAATTTACCCATAAACAATGTGTCTGCGAAAATTCTGTAGGTAAATTTCTTTGTAGGTAAAGAATAAAAAATATCTATATAATTAGAAATTTTTATAAACAATTTTGTAAACAATTTTTACTATAAATTTTTTGTTGAAAATTTTATAGTTATAATGACAATTTCCGTACATAGTTTATATTTTCCTATACTGTTAACATCATTACCTTGCTTAAGCATTGTGGAACTTTGGTTGTCTATCTTAACCAACATTTCTTTTTCAAACAATCCAATTCATTATTATGATATTGTCCACTCTAGCCTATTCACTTGTTTTGGCTCATCCCAAAATTAAAATCTCATATTTAAAAAAAAAAAAAAAAAAACTATGGCTACATTTATTAACTCATGATATTTTCATATTTAGCCAACGTGGGACATCGATTGTCTATCTCAACTAACAAAATTGAATTACTTGATTGAATGACTAGTTCTTAAATGTGTTTAAATCTAATTTCCAGATAAAAAAACATATTGATGCCTCCTGAAGTGCACCGTGCAATTTAAGTGCATTTTTAAATAATATTAGTTGTTTTCATTTAACAGTTATTGTTGTCCCATCGTAACTCGTCAATGAAAACAACTAATATTATTTAACAACGTGACAATTGTAACTATTAAGTGAAAACAATTGATACTAATTTAAAAAAAAAAATGCACTTGAATTGCACAGTACACTTGGTGTATGCAAGTCCTATTCTTTTTTATTTCTAGGGATGAAATAAATTCATTGACAAAAGAATTAATTATACGTACAATGATATATGATGTTAGGAGTTGCATTGAAATAATTTTGGGTTTAGATGACCTTGTTGTTGATGCCATCATAAACTAGAATGATTAAAAAGTTGAATTGATCATATTTGTGTATCCATCTCTTCTCTTCTCTTCTCTTTTCTTCAACAAAATAGTTTGATCTCTAATCTTTAGTCCATCATAAAGCTATAGCCTATAGTATTTTTGAATAACATGTAAGTTATGCTTTGCAGGTGCCCAAAGGATGGGATAAAGTCACTCTATCTTTGATCTCATCAGAATCAGGAAAAACGGTCCGTAAAACGGGAAAGGTGGCCGTTAAAAACGGGACTTGTCAATGGACAGAAACCTTCTCTGAATCTGTATGGATTTCGGGTTCAAAAGAGCCGGAGGAGTACCTCTTCAAATTTGTTCTTGCAGCGGTGAGACATTTCGCATTTTCAAACATTTTAGGAGCAAATGTGGTGTCTGATAATTCGGTTACTATCGCAGGGATCTTCCAAGTCTAGTAGCCTTGGAGAGTTTACAGTAAACCTTGCAGCCTTTCTGAGTTCATCATCTCCCATGTTGGTTTCATTGCCTCTCAAAAACTCTGATTATGGAACTATTCTGCAGGTAATTCAACTCAAATGCGTGCATATTAGTATTTAGTTAGGATGATAAATCTTGATTCTTTTCAGGTTGAAGTTAAATGTCTAACACCAAGAACAAACCTCAGGTTTGTCACATTGTATTGAGTATTGCCCAACTTTTTTCTTTTTCTTACTTACTGTGGTTATGTATGAACTGCAGGGGTGAGAAATGGAGAGAAATGCAGACAAATATGGAGAACGAAGATCACGACGAAAACCAATCTGAACTCTCAGATTCTACGTCCAACATTGGCAAACTCAGCAGCCGGGTAAGATCAGTACTAATATAACTGAAACGTGCAGACTAATACAATTGTTTCCTAATGTGAGGTGACTTATGTATCAGGAAACGAGTTTCTCAGCATCGGTTTCGCGTTACAGCTTTGACTCGATGGATGATTCTGTGGGAAGAGGAAGCTTTTCGTCTCAAAGTAGGCAGGACTCGATTGAATCAAATGATAGTGCTTCGTTCTCTGCACGTGGTTCTGTCAAATCCGTTCGATCACAAGGCAAGAATCTAGCATCATTACAGCGAAGTGGAGGTTCTTCCAAAGTCTTTAAGGAAGTCGACGATGGTTTAGTTCAGGAACTCGAGGCGGAAGCTATGATGTGGGAACAGAACACCAGGAGGTTGTCTGTTGAGGTGGAAAAGTTAAGGAGGGATGTCGCTAATCAGAATGTTGAACTCGATAGATCACGGTTGGAGTGTCACGAATTTAGTCAAGAAATCGAACGGTTGAGATTGCTGCTGGAGGAAGCCTCCGTGAAGCAAAGTGACGATGATCAGAGCTCGGCGTGGAGCAATATACACAAGGAGGAATTGAGAGATGAGATGAAGTTTCAAAAGGAAGATTATGATAATATGTCTCTACAGTTTAAGAAGACTCAAGAATCCAACATTGAGTTGATTTCGATTCTTCAGGAAATGGAGGAGACTATCGACGAACAGAAGCTCGAGCTGCTGAACGCACGTGAGTTGCAACGAGCACTCGAGGACAAAATTGTAGTAACAGAAATGGAGCAGGATTTGAAGAATAGGATTGTGAAGGAGTTTGCTGTTGAATGCAATCATAGATTAGCTGCAAAAGAAGAAAAAATCATCAAGCTTAAAGATGCATTATCAAGACCTCTTGTTGATAAGGATTTACAAGAGTTTCAAGAACTAAAGCAAAAGGTTCAGGAACTCACAGACCAAAACCTTGATCTTCTGTTTGAACTAGAATTACGAACGAGCAATTCAGATGAAACGAGCAGTGATTTAAGATTAATGGAACACTTGTCTGAACTACAAGAGGAAAATGTGTACTTATCGCAACGAGTATCTGGCCTAGAAGCTCAACTGAGATATCTAACTGACAAAAGTGAATCATGTTGTTCAGAGCTGCATCATTCAGAAGCTAAAGTTGGGATTCTTGAATGTAAAATCACAAGATTAGAAGAAGAAATGGAGTCCCAAAAGATTGATATGAAGCAAAAGCTGATGGAAAAGGAAAAGCAATGGGAAGAAGCTCAAGAAGAGTGTACATCTTTAAGCAAACTGAATATAATGCTACAAGGTACGATTGAAAATCTTATCGACGAATATAATTCTCTGCAATCTTTCGACGGAGAAGTAAGGGAACAGAAAATGAAGTTGCAAGAATGGTGTTTGGACTTAGAATCAGAAGCAAGAAAAAATCTCGACAGTTTAGACGAAGATAGCAAGGTTATGATGGTCATTGCTGAGCTGGAGTCGAAGATTAGGCTGTCGGAGCTTGAAAGGGTCCGATTAGCAGAAGAGAACTCTCTCATGAGTATGAAATTGCAGAAAGTAGCGAAAATGGAGAAAGAGGTTTTGGGTTCAAGGGTGTTGGTTAGAGAAATTAAGTCTCGGAATCAGCTTTTAGAAGGTTCGTTCAAGTCTGTGTCCGAAGATTATGAACAAGTGAAATGGGAAAAAGTTTGCATGGTCGAAAATATGAAGAGCATGCAAAGACTAGTGTTGGAAGCGGAGGAAATCAGACGTAAGAAAAATTTGTTAGAGGAGAAGGTTCTAAGACTAGAAGGAGATCTGATCGCGAAAGATGCATTGCGTCTTGAGGATGTGGAGATCAAGAATGAGATGAATCGGATCAAGATTGCGAATAGTAAACTGTTGATGAAAGTAAAACATCTTGAAGAGATTCAAAGTGATTCCACGCCAGGACCGCAGCTGCAAGTTCAGGTTATTCTCATCACCGTAATTTGGCTCTATTCAAATTCTATCAATTAGTACATTTGTTTAAAGATGAATGTTGTGCAATGTGTTTCTCTGTGACCAGGTATTTGATAAAGAAGAGAGTAGTGGAAGATGTCAAAAGCTTGAGGCTGAACTGGAAGAAATTCGGGAGCGTTACTTCCAAATAAGCCTCAAATACGCAGAGGTGGAGGCTGAAAGAGAAGAGCTTGTGATGAAACTAAAAGCTCTAAATATTAATTAGAGCAACATAACTGAAGGAGAGTATCAAAGCAACCCAACAGATTATCAATTCTACCTCAGCTCCACAGAGTATCAAAGCAACTATGCAGAAACCATATTAAGCGTTGGAGATCCTTTTGGTTCATTCAGTTTTGGCTGGGCATGCGAAGATGTTGTATATAAGAGATTTTTTTGCTTGTAGGTTCATGTTTGCAGCAGATATTCCTTTTTCTTTTTTTCTTTTTTCTTTTTCTAATTGAGCTAAGTAGTTTGATCATTTTAATAGACGTGAAGTGAAAATTTATCAGTTATTACGTGTGTCAAGTATCAAGCAACTCCTATTGCACCTCAATTTTTAGTCTCATGGAATACTTGGGGCAATAAACGAGTGCATTTTCAGCAGTATCGATGGTTTTTCAAAAATACTTAACAGGTGAAAACAATCATTACTGTTCAAAAGTACATGAGCATTGCACGATGCACACAAGACTCTTGAAAAAATCGTTTGGGTTCACTTGAATAAGAAAAGGTCGTATAAAAGGTTTGAGCATCTGAGAAGTGAAAAGGCAATGTGAATATCATAAAGCATACATAAAAGAATTGAAATATATTATTTACGAATGAATGATGAAGCAATTAGTGTCAATTGACGTTCAATCGGACAGTATAAATGCAACGCATTCCACGTATAATAAAGAAAACGACGACAACCTAAACATTCTACGGACAAGATCCAGCTGGGAGCTTCAGACAAGAGTGAACACCCACGGTTCTTTTGAACCAGCTTATTTCATGTTCTCTACTTTTTTACAGTATGGAATAAGCTCTAATCACCTCAACAATGGGTGCCCGACACAATGGACATTTTCCTCCTCCTCGTACCAACTCATTCGCGCATTTAGAGCATGTGCACATGTGCCCACATCTGTGTGTGTAGAGACCGAAAGATTTAGGATCAAGGCAGCGGCAAACTCGGAAAAGAAAACTCTAAAAGCTTTGGAAAAAGACAACGGATTAGCAACCATACCTGTACAGTAAGGCATCAATATGATTATCACAACATACACAGCAGGTTCCCTTTCTAACGTTACCCCATTTAGATCCGTCTTCTGATGTCTCAGCAGCCCCTACATTTACAAATATGCATTAATAACATCAAAAAAGAGTCTCAGCAAGTATATATAATTCAAGGTCAAAGGTAGCATTTTACTTTCTATCCAGAAACTCAAGCAAGGCTAGCAACCAGTATTCAATGTACCTTTTTCACCAGTTGATCGATTAAGAGCAGCTGAAACTTCCTGTCTAACTGAGCGTTGGAGCTCCAGCTGCATGTCCATGCAAGCTTCTAGCATCCTTTGCATGTGATTCATACCTTGCTGTAGTTTTGCAACATCTGCTCTCAGATCATTTATCGACTCCCACTCCTGCTAAACGAGTAGAAGAACAAATTCAGTTTAAACAGTTTCACAGTCACACACAGATTCAGGTCATGTCTTATATCTGAAATCAGTTATTAAAATGGTCAGTTTAGTCCAAAAATTCCAGCTATCCTCATTATCCTTAGTCCTACTCAAGAAATATACTTTAGCACAGGAGTCTTGGCCTGAACCAATGATCACAAGATTGCCAAGATGAAATAACGCATAATTCAGCATATTCACAACAATTGGTTACTTGGCCAATTTTTAAATCCAACTACCGTGTCCAAAAACTGAAATTCAAATATTTGCATCTCGCAAAGCAGATTTCTGAAAACAAAATAGTCCAATCAAGGTAATAAAATTGTTGTATCGAAAATTTGAGGGATGGTGAGGTGGGGGTTTAACTTACAAGTTCTGAACGATGCACAGTGTGTCGAGACAACCCAGAGTGGTGCAAGTCCTGATGCCAAAGAGGTAGCGGTGGAGGTACTGGAGGAGTCGGTAACACTAATGAAGGTCTAGCGGCAGCATTGCTCTGATCTTCATTCTGCTCTCCAACCTGTTGTACTTGATCCCTCTCAGGTGATGGAGGAAGAGGCAAGTTCCTGGGGAGATCCCAATCAATAGAACCCCTCCCTCGCCTTTCCACATATGATTGAATCAGGTGATCAAGGCTCTCCCGGAAACCACTGCGAAGAAGATTAGAAACGCTCCTCCTACAATACAACATATAAACAAGTTGAGAAGAATTTAAAGGATAGGAAGATTGCCATACAATCATTTCAGGATAATAATATACGAAGAAAAAAGAAGATTGGCACACAAAATGAGACAATAACCTGCTCAATAGCTCCCTGAGTTCCATGCTGTACACACTATCGTCATCAGGAAGGTGGAACCTGGGGACTCTCCGCAAAGGAACTGATCGTCGCATTCTTGGAGGATCTGAAGGCCCTTCTGACCAATTACCCACAGCTTCTCGTGAACCATCATCAGGCCAAACCTCATGGGGCTGTTGTGAACGATGTTGCCCTCCATCTTCACTTACTGTTACTGATGGCCAGTCTGACATTGCATTTTCTTGTCTATTCCGCGCAGTGTCATCTGATATGTCATGCCTCCATCCATTAGAGTCATTGAGAGCTGATTGTTGTACATCTGGTCTCCCATCTTCAGCAATTTGTCCCTGCCAATGCATTCCTTGCTCAGGCGGAACATGCTGATGTGTACTTTGAACAGTAGTCCTATCATCCGTATTATCCACTCGATCTGGAAATTGAACACCAACTTCCTGATTCTCATGTAGCACATCTTGTGTAACATTTGTATTACTCTGATCGTGTCTAGATTCACTGTTGCCACTGTTGGCTGAGGTCTCGTGGTGGCTGCTTACCTGACCACGAACTATACTTTCCAATCTGAAGCGAAACCCTTCCCTGAATGAAAATAGATGCCCATGATCAAATCAATTATTAGATGAAGAATTATCAGCATGTTGCATAAATTACCATTTTAATTGTCAATCTAGTGAAAGAAAAATAGAGTTACATGCATAACTTAGACAATGAACATACCTCAAACCAGAGACCGTGTGACGCTGTCTTAACTGATTTAACTCACCAGCTGCCATAGAAGGTGGCCTCTCTTCCTCGGCAGGCCTCTCATTTCTCAAGAATCGGCCTCTAAGTAGTGTCTGGAAAAATCAAAGATAATCCTTAAGAAAGGTCTCTTGGTATCAAAAAAATATTCGAGTTTTTTCAAAAGAAACAACATATTACAGGGATTTCTAATTCAAAGTTAATACTTACTAGTTCAAACTCAAATATGACTCATATGACAGTTCAAAAAACCAAAAAACTGGCATTGCAGTTTTATTAAAGATTGAGATACGAACAAAAAACTTAGTTAAGTTCTATTTGAATAAATGTTCAAGACATTAAGTCAATTCCAGGGTAACCAATTTGTGTGCAAGTGAATTGATGTTCAATAACAAACTCCGGAAAAGAATCATGGAAAATAGATCGCAGTAAAGTTGAACAAGAAAATATATCGCAGTAAAGTTGAACATTAATTAATAAACAATTCACCAGATTCCAGGATGTAAAAACTGTCTAGTGTCAACCATCAATGCTTTCCCACTTTCATATCATGAGCATCTCAGTAAGAAACTTTATGTCAACTCGTCAAAAAGGACAACATTCTCCCATGCACTGATGACTTACCCCAGTTACATACAAATATTTCTTTCCTCTAGGTAATTGTAACTCTCTAACTGAACCATAGATTAAATTATAAATATCAAATGCAAATCCTTAAAGAAACCCTATAAAGAAAAAAAAAATAGCACTATTCATTGAACATTTCATATTTTAAATAAAGTTTGCAACTATTCATAACATTACCTGAATACGACTGCGGTGTGCAAAATCAGACACAGCACGATGTTCCAGCAGACCTTGAAGTTCCCGTTGCCTTTCCCTTTCAACCCTTACCAGCAAATCAAGCAGAGCTTGACGTCCTCGTAACCTCAACATATCTCTGCGTATGTGCTCTGGCTGACTTTCATCATTATCAATGGCAGACCCTCCACGAGCACCATCAACTCGACTGCCAGGATCATTACCCCGCTCTTCCCTGCGTCCACTGCGAGACCCTCTTTGCTGACTTGTCATTTGCATCCACTCCCTCACAATCCTAACCCTCTCACGCTCTGTTTCCCCTAGCCATTCAGCTCTAGGACTATCAGTCCTCGGCATAACAGTAGAGGAAGTATCACTAATACCACTTTCCATCCATCCACGGACAATTTGCCTCACCCTTTCCCTTTCAACTTCTCCAAGGTCAGGAGATTGCTCACGACTAGAATTGTCATGATCCCTATTGTCATTCTGAGTGACCAACTGATCATGTGACCAAGTAGCATAGTCATTCTCACTCTCACTAGCGTCACCCAGACTACCCTGATTCTCACCCTCCCTGCCTTCAACCATATTTATAGAAGCGTTTGTGTTAGAATCCACACTTCTCTGCCGCCTCAATCTACCTCTAACTCTAACCCGAGCACGATTCAGTTCATGCTCATCCTCCAACTCCCGCCACATCTGCAATATAGATGGGGGGCGGGTGCTGAGGGTCTCAGCATCCCCCTGTTGCCTCGAAGTTGGGGACTCTGACTCCCTCAAGAATGAGGAATCAAGCATCGAAACTGTGTGCAACCCCGCAAGCGCCATCAACTCTGACTCACGGTTCCTCCTCTCGATTGTGGTGATCATCTCCTGCGCCTGTCGAGCAGCCCACCGGCTCAAAATCCTTGAGTGGCGTCTCCTGGCAGCAGAAGACTCTGCCAGGTCATCACCATCAAGGTCCGACCTCCTCCTCCTCCTAATGAGCGGTTCCCCTTCATCCTCCTCATCCTCAGTAGTGGTCGTTCTGGGTGTACTACAGGAAGCAAAGGACATGTACTCATCATAATGTCCATGCATTAACTCCTCTAAACCCCTCTCGAACTCAGAACGATTGTCAGTTTCCGTGCTCTCAGGTTTCTGCTGCTGTTGACGAACATCATCCATCCCTCACTAACAATCAAAACCCTACCACGCCCAGGACCCAGTTACCCAAAAGTTATTTACTCAAATATTAGCCAAAATGGCAAAACCCACATCCCAGTATCAACAGCACAAAACAATCACACGAAAATCCAATTTCTGCACTCGGAAAATAAACCAAACCCTAGAACCAATAACCCGAGAGTAGGATATAAAAATCTCATCGAATTATACTCTACCAATCGGCTGAAACCACTGAGTGGATTCATAATATCACCTGATCAAACAGAAATGCTTCACATCACCACTTTTGACAAACATCACCACGGGGAAAACAGAAAATGCTAGAATTGATTAAGATCCAGGAAACATAATTATAAAAGTAACAAAATGAGGATCGCGCCGCGATAAACACGATATATGTCGGAATTCACAAAGTTAATTAGATGAAGGAAACGTACCACTGAAGTTGTATGCTCTTCGATTGCAGTGTGGGAATTGAAAAACCAAAAGAAAACCCAACTTTTCACGTTATAATTAACAATACGGGCACTCATATATATTATAAAAATGGCGTATAACTTTCTGTGTATGAGTATGTATTCTGTGATGTCAATTAATGGAGGTAGAGAGAGAGAATTGAGCAACTGTTTGAAAAATCATTTCAGAGAGAGAGAGAGAGAAAAGAGGAGAAGAAGTACAGAGGAGATTATGGAAATTTATAAGAAGCGATAGAAAAGGAATTTATTTTTTTCAATTAATTGGATATTTTAATATTTATGGTTTATTTTTGGAAAAGAAAAGGATTTTTTCTTTTTTTTTCTTTTTTAATTGGAGGGAGCGCCAATTCCTTGATGAAATTGAAAATGTCTTCTATCTCCCCCACACAAAAAAATAAGTAGTGGATATTTAGGAATATATAATAAAACTAATAAAATATATTCGTGTAAAGTAAGTAGTAAATATTTTTACTTACAAACAATTTTGTATGACGCTATTTCATATGTGCTATGTGGAATTTATTTATAAGTATAAAATTGATACAATTGGGTGCATTAATTAATATTATTAGATATGTCTGTAGACACTATAGTATTTTTATATTGTTATTTCAATTTACAAATTTAATAGTATTAGTGAATACATCCTAATAATATTGATTTTTTTATTCATTTAATGAGTCCATAAGATGGACTAATAACCAATTTTATATAAAAAAAAATGGATTGAAAAACTTGATGTGCGTTAATAATTTTCCGTATTTTTAATTTATATAATTAAGTTAGTTTGATTTTATTTTACTTTTTTGTAAAGTAGTCTTAACACTTATGGTTTACTCTATTATTTTCAATATTATTATAGTTTACTTACATTTTATAAATTTAATTGTATATCTTCGTTGCAACAAAAAGGGGGGAAATTGAATAATTGAACCATATGATATTTTTCTTTATTATAGGTTTTATTTTAAAGTGTTGAGTACTAATTTCTCCACTAAAATTAAAATATCTATTGATGTATAGAGAAATTTAAGAAGTACTAAAATGCCCTTCTTGATTAGAAGGCCATGTGTCAATATAAAGAATTTTTCTCATATAAAACAAAAGGTGATTGGTCAAAAGCAAATGAACAAATATTTAAGTATCTTTCAACAACCATAACAATCAATTTTATACAAGTATATACTATATGATATATCATGCTTGTAGCTCTGTAGAATTAGGTGTAACTATTTGATTGGTTTGCTCTAATAGGTACCGGTAGTAGTATAAATATTTATTATATACTTAAAATAATATTCTTAGTTCTATAATTTGATATTCAATTTACTGAATAATTTATTAAAAGGATATGAATGACTTCCAGAAGTTATAAATATTTCCATTTAAATTACCTAGAGATTTTCCTCCCAATATTTTATTTTGGGCTCCTAAATTGAATTGTGGAATTTGCTATTTTGTTGAGCTGCACTAATCTGATTTTGATATTTGCCCTCAAAAAATATGCCTACTTTTTTTAGCCAACCACCCATTTTAAGTGCATGCAACTGTTTATCTTTCATTTCATTTATAGGAATGATAATATTTTTATTAAAATCAGAGAACATATCAAGTACAATACCTCGAGAGTCAAAGAAACAATGTCCACTCTGCAGAAAAGGTTGGGTGTTAAGGGAAAATGAAAAATATTCATACTATGTCTACCAAAAAAATTGTTATTTTTTTGGATCATGGAATAGTAAATTAGTTTTAAAAATTAAATAATTGGGGAGATTCATGATGAAGGAATGATGAAAATAGAACATGCTCAAGTAATTAAATTGTGAATTTTTTTTGTAAAGTGCATGTGGACATCGGACTAATCAGTACATATTACATACTATTACATGTACAATGATATATTAGTTGTTCTGATATATTATATTACTAAAATATCTCATATTAACATATCAAAACACACATTACATATATATTTATAATAATATTATTAGAATTAATATGTTTTTGTCATGATATAATAAAGCATGAGATTTTTTTTATACTACAAGAAATTTAACTTTTACATGTTGTCGCTAGTATCAATTTTTTTTGTAGTTTTTGGTTAACAATAAAGATCCATACTTACACTATCAAATTCATGCGACTTGGAAATGATGAATTCAAACAAGTAAATGAAATGATTAATTAAAATTCCTATTTCTTACTTTTGTTATTGGCAAACAAAGGATCCTTTTGAAGTTGCTCTTTTTATCTTTAAAGTCAACAAAGTAAAAAAGAAAATGTAATTTTTAGCATATAATTAATTAATCAGTTGTTTATAATTTATATCCTTAAACACTTCCAATTGGTCATTGTGTTCAAGTGATTGGCAATTTCTGAGATTCATAACAAGGATTTGTTTCTTTAAAAAAAAAAAAAAAAAAAAATCAAGGATATATAGCTTCGTTAGAAGAGAGTCAAAATTCCTTCCAAAAAAATAATAATGATAAAAAAACAGAATAAAAAATATATGTAAAGAATATCTTATTTTGATGTAGGCTTTAACAAATAATGTAAATAAACTACTATCTTACTTTATTCACTATGAGAAAATAAAATTTTGTCTACGAAATTAAAATTACCTACATAATTTTCCTATAAAAATTTTTGTAGTGGAATTGTCTACAATTTGCTTATAAAATTTTCTAATCATGTAAACACTTTTATTCCTCAATCTACAAACAAGTTGCCTACGAAATGAAATTTATAGGCATTAATTACCTACAAACATTTTGCCTACAAAAATTTACCCACAAACAATTTGTCTATAAAAATTCCATAGGAATTTTTTTTGTAGGTAGGGAATGAAAATGTCTGTATAATTAAAATAAAATTGTAGATAATTTTGTAGACTATTTTCACTGCGAATTTTTTTGTTAAAAATTTTGTATTCATATTAAAAAAAAATCTTGGCCAATGTTATGTTTTCTTGGAGGGATTATATCATTAAAAGCCCCTTCATTATGTAAACTGCAGATTTTAAAATGGAAAAATAACCCCCAATAAGTGGTGTGGTAAGAAAACTCTATCATTACACTACAAACTTTGAATAAAAAGTTGTATGTAGGTTAAGATTACATAGGACTTATATAATGATGAAGAATGCAATATAGTCATATAAATAACCTGGCTTTTAGTATAACAATTAAATAAATATGCTAAGGGGCCTTTTCAAGAAAAATATCTCGTCATGATGTCTTTGATTGGTTTTAAGTCTTTAAGTCTTGGAGTTCAAGTGTTGATAGCTCAATTGATTGAGGCCACCACCTAAGACCCCATAGGTCTTGGGTTCGAGATATGGAGAGGGAATTTATTTTCCTCTTGTGGTGGTGGGGTGGTGTTCCCCTCTTGTTGTGGTTGTGGTTCGGAGTTGCGCGTTCGGGTGGTCCCCTTTTTGTGGTGATTGCGGTTCCAGTCTACAGCGAGATGAATATATGTTGTCATGTACCCGGTGGTCGAAGGAACTATTGTAATATGTTATCATGTACCCGGTGGTCGAATGAACTATTGTAATTGATTATGTTAGGGTAATTGATTACCTTTAGAAAAAGTCTTAAGTGGAGGATTGTTAAATTTATATTTAAAAAATACGGGAAGAATTGGTATTTATATAAACCAGTTTTTACCATTAATATTATTTCATGAAATAATTAATAATTTAATAAAATAATTAATATTATATACAAACAAAATGCAAACATGTGTTAATGGTAAAAAGGTTTTACACATAATCTTCTTTGTAAAATGTAAACCGACAAACTTTTAGTCGTGAATATGATAGTATGTAAGTTAAATTAGTTAATAATGAATATAGAATATTATGTAATTGTTTTCATCAATAAATTAAATAGAATACACACCACACACTAACTATATGCTACCTCTGAATTTACAATGAAATGGCATGACTCATGTGAAGCATCCTTTACTTTGTATAAATCAAATTAGATATTGCCACGTTCTATATGCCTCTCCCTCTCTGTATATATATATACACACGATGCAATGCATATGAAGTGAGATGAAGATGCATGTACTTATTAATACTCTAATGTGTTATTTTATATCTTTTTCCAAATAAATCTTAGATGAATGGATAATTTTATTCTTGAAAATTAAATCCGTTTATATCCTAAATCTTGGTTTCAATTAGGGCCGCCGTTTATGGATGTTGAAATTATTGCACCAATTTAATCGATTTTTGAGCCGAATAATAAGTTATAAAAAAATTATCAACCAAAGCAAAAGAAACATCAATTGAAATGCATGTCATGTCACAATAAACCTTATTAAGTATACATGCATGTCCATTAGCATTAGGACAAAGGCATTGGTATATAAAATAATTATAGCCATGCATGTTAGGTTAAGAGATAAACCCTTCCATACCATCTTCACTTACACATGCATATGTCCTTTGTCTCTCCTATGTGCATGCTACATCTTTTCCAACGCCCACACTTTGCAAGAAATTTACTAAGCAAAAATCCATTCCCAAGAATACAAAAACATCCATTCATCTATTCCGGAAATACTTTTTGGTCAGAAATTGTTGCCATCTTTTTTAAGCTAACACACATCAAATTGCATGGGGTTTTGCTGGATTTTAGGGTTCATTCAAGATGGGAAATTATAACATTGGGATCCTATGTTGTTGATAGGGTTGTTGGCATCAAGATGGGGCTGGAAAGCGATGAAAGATTATGATTGGGGATTGTGTTGTAATTTAGCCATGGCTGCTTAGCAATTGTCGAGTTATGACGGAAGGCATATATGTTGGAGATCAAAAGACAAAGCTCGTGGTTATAATCCATGTTGCCCTTTTGATTACTTATTTGTTGTTGAGTTCTTGTTTTTGTATGAAGTAAATAAAAGCCATGCATGAATATATATATATATATATTTGATGACTTTGCTTGTCCATGTTTAATATTGTTTGATCTTTAACAATAATTAGGTTTGGTTAAGTTTAGTTTTGCTTGAATCATAGAGAATGTCGTTGAAATTACAAGGTTTTACATATGTATATGATTATTTTGTTAGGCAGATCTTGATAGACCTACCAGAATATGAGTCATATGACCGTATTTTGTATGCGATTGTAATTTTTGTATGGTTTTAATTTATTTTTACCAAGTCCTTATAACTATATGTTTAGTGTGTCGAAAAAGAATACCATGATAAGATTTTTCAAAAGTTCAGGGACCAATTGAAACGTAAAAATTCTTTACAAGCCCAGCCCTTTTCAGATAAACATTCATAGCTAGGAATTTAAAAATGGAAATAGATCTTTTCACCCCAAAATTTGACTGTAGAAATTTAAAAATGGAAATAGATCTTTACGTTTAGTTCATCATCCAAATTTTCAGTTCACCCCCACAAAAACGTCTTAAACTAAATAAAGTTCTAAAAAAACTTTCGAATAAATGACAAATGTCCTAAAAAAAACACTCCCGATTAAGAATTCGAGGGGTGAAGTTTGGGGGTGAAAATTTCGTACCCTTTTTGTTCGCAGGATTGAATTGGACTGGATTGGACTAGATTAGTTGGGATTGGATTTGGTGGGATTCATGTTTTCTAACTTGTGTTTGGATTGCAGGATTGTAAAATTTTTATATTTTTATTATAAAATTAAAATCAATATTAATTACCCAAATTACCCCTGAATAACACTTGTTTCATTTCGACTGAGAATTCACCCCCCCCCCCCCCTAATCGGATTCACCCCCCAAAATCCCCCCAAATCGGATTCCCCCAAATCGCCAGCGACTGAATTCGACGATTTCAACGAGGTCGCCCGCCGCCGTCCTTCATAGACCCAGCACCGCTGCCCGCCCTCCTTCAACGAACTCGCGCCTTTCTTCAACGAGCGACACAGCGCCGCCGCCCGCCCTCCTTCGACAAGCTTGCGCCGCTGCCGTCCTTCAACGAGCGAGCCAGCGCGGCGCCGCCACCCTACTTCAACGTGCCGCTGCCGTCCCTA
This sequence comes from Ballota nigra, assembly GCA_947034835.1. Taxonomy (NCBI): domain Eukaryota; kingdom Viridiplantae; phylum Streptophyta; class Magnoliopsida; order Lamiales; family Lamiaceae; genus Ballota; species Ballota nigra. Next base: position 60,839,867 of record OX344725.1, read on the forward strand.
CTTCAAACTCGCGCCGCTGCCGTCCCTCTTCGTCATACGGTTCGCTCCTCGACCACAATCTGAGGATATCAAAAGTTGAAAAAAATTAAGATTGGGATAACCGGAGAAGACGAACTCACGCTGACGGAGAACGTGAATTCACGACGACGAACTTGTGGGTGAGAGGATGAGAAGAAGAACGGCGTGGGGGATTGAAATGCACCGTGTGGCCTAGGGTTTTTTTTTTTTTTTTGTTAAGTTATTTTGGTAATTTGTGATGTTAATAGGGCTAATATAGTAATTTTATGTTGAATTTCAGGGGTAATATGGTCAGTTTGGAGCTGGGACTAACTAGTCCTACCCTCCCCCATGGGATCAAATAGTCCCATTGCATTGAGACTAAAGGGTATTTGGGACCCGGACCAAGATTGGGTCCAGGGCTCAAGTCCTGCAAACCAAATGTAGAATTACCTGGGACTATTTGGTCAATCCTGGGTAGTCATGCAAACCAAACTATCCCTTTAAAGATACATTTTACCTAAAGCATAAATGTGGGCTCATTCTTTTCTGAGACCAAAGAGTCCATATACATATTGGGTGTGTTTGGATACAACTCAACTGTAATCACGACTAACTTGAAGCCTTGAGTAAAATAAATTTAATTATATCTAAACTGAAAAATAAGAATGACAAAACGGGGCAAGAATGGAAATAAAAAGCAGTAACACTAAAAAAATTACTCCCTCCGTACCCCACGAAAAGTATGATCACTTATTTGCACGTGGTTTAATGCAATATATCGAAAAGTATTATGGGGCATTATGAGGTCCGTTTATGAATTAAGTGATTGTTTATGGAAAATATGTGTGACATACTTTCCATAAACAATCACTGTATTCATAAATGAACGTCACACTACCTCATAATACCCTCTGATATATTGCATTAAACCACGTGCAAAAAAGTGAGCATGTTTTTCATGGATGGAGGGAGTATACGGGAGCTACAGTGCACCCCCGATTATTTGGAGATCCATCCCGATCTCCAAATGTTGGGGAATGGAGGCCATTGGAGACGATCTTATATAGAGTTCACAAACTTAACCTTATAATAGTGAAATGAAGCAATGCGTTTGATCATGATTCATTTGAAACCGAAAAGAAAAGAAAAGAAAATGTAGCTTTACATCTGCTAGTTCTCCTAGCTTAACTGAATAACTTAAGTTATTTTACAAACGAACGTAGATAGCGTGGAAGAATAGAGAGACCGATTCAGATCTCATCCGTCCCAAGAGGCTGCCTGGAGGTGTCTCCAGAAGCCCAAGCTTGGTAATCCTTCACTAACTGCAAGTTTAAAAGAGACATTTATGAAATTGATGCAAGATTGCAGAACCTCATATGTTGATGATAATAACAGAAAAGGGAAATATGTTAAAAAAAAGGAGTATAATTATATGACAACGGATGCTTAATTCCTTGGAAAGGAAAGGGGGATGAGAAAAACAGATCGGAGACAATCTTAAGCCCAAGCTACCATAATATGCAAGGTTGTAACATTTGGAATAGTTGAGAAAAATATAAAATCTATTCAAGTTGTAGTGATTAAATATTTTAAATGAGTGGGTCTTTCAATCTCTGTTTTCTTTGTCTACAGCTCTACATGTGATCACCTCACAGAGAACTTCCACCAAATAAATCTGAATTCTAACTCTATATTAATATATATATATATATATATATATATAGGAAATGGAACCATATTGGCTTTTCACAATCAATAGTGAATTACTTGTTTCAAAAACTCCAAGGGCATATAGTTTCTAGAAATATAACAAAACAATCATTACTCTAGAAAATGAAAAGTTTGTAAAAGAGCTGCTGGGAAGTAAACCTGTGACATAAATCGTGGAAGCATGGCCTTCAGTATCTGTTCTAGCACTTGGGAGCCAGTTGACTCAATGGCTTGTGCTGGAAGGGCTCGAAATGCAAATGGAATCTCAATGCTGACCTGAGGCACGGTAGACCAAAAGCATCAAGGCATGTGAGAAAAATCATCTGGCTGTCGCAAATAATTGGTGAGGTTAGATCACTACCTCAATGACTGCATCAGATGTCAACTTCTGAACCGGTGAATCAGTTCTCCCGCTATCGCATGATATTTTATTCTCCATTGAAGCTGCATGCCCATACCAAGTCAGTGTCAAAGGACTCCTGAAAAGAATTATGCGGTAATATTCAGAATCAAAAGACACTAAGCCAGACAATTGAATCTTTTTACTAAAAGGAAGAATTTAAGTGTGTGTGTTCATCATTGAACGACAAAAAAAATAGAATGTGAAGCATCAAGTTCCATCAATAAAGAACACGGATCATTGTTAAAAAAAAAAAAAAGTAGTGGTGAATCTGAACACACAGCCAATAATTGGTACAAGCCATGCTAGAGAAGATACAGTTTCGGCATGAATAGAATACAATGATAGTTAATAGCACTCTTGCAAATGTACTTTTGAAAGGAAAAGAAAGAAAGAAATGGAATGAAGTAGGGGACAAAACAAAAATGGATAACATATAACAATAATGCAACTGATCAGGATGAGAGAATAAGTTTGAGAAGGCAGATGGAGTTCTCATGTTAAAAAATGCTGTTTCGTGAATTCTTTATCTTACCAGGAAATCTAATCTTAGCTCTAACATCTTGAACTTATAATAAAATTCATTTTACAATAAGCATGGTTAACATTATTTTTCATTTAAAAGATACATTAAACTGCTGCATAAGAACATTTTTTGTCATTCCAAAAAAAAAAAAAAAAAAGAACATTATGTAATATTAAAGATTAGGAAATTAGAAGCATTGAATAGGCAATTTGTAGAAACACTGAGTTCATGATAAAGGTAGTAAATGAATTTATCACAACTTTGGAACGAACAGTAATGGAAGGGAAGCCGCTAACCATCAAATTTGTCATTCTGAGCAACAACAATGGGAGAGCCCTCAAGCTGCAAATAGCATCATAGTTAATCAGTAATCACACACAACATAATATCCTTCCATTCTGCTACTTTTGAGCATTTTCCACACAATTCAATTTTGCAAAACTCACGAATGTTCTACTTCATTACACTTCCAAGTACATATACACGGAACTCAAATGGTAGCATCCAATGAATAAGCCAAAAAAATGTCCATACCTTACAAGACAAGAGCTTAATGCAGCAACCATTAGGCTGCTCCTCCACGCTCACCAGCAAAACAGGGCAAACTTCAAACGCAAAAAACTTGAATCTATACACATAACATCTGAACGTGCTCTCATCCACTCGCTCAATCCTCTCCGCATCCAAAACCGAGTACTGGCTCGCCGGCAAGCTCATATACTCGACTAAACGAACACCAATAGAATCACAAAAAAATTAGCAAACATAATGTCACATCATAATCACAGAGCTCGAATAATATATTACCTAGCGGGCGTTGGAGCTGATTGACGGAGATGGATTCAGTTCTTCGAGCTACAAACCGAGCTTTGGGAGAGGAATCGGCGGAAATGCGGAGCGGGGGTTTGGTGGAATCGTCTGAAGATGAGGCTATTTTCGACAATACGACGAGGTGCGAGGATTTGGAGCTTCTGAGTGCGATTTTAGGGTTTCTGAATCGGAATGGGATGGGATTCGAGCTCAGTGATGCCATTTTGTTGAAGGAATTGGAAAATGGGAAGGCGTGGGTTGGGGGTTTTTGGGTTCTATGAATGACGGAAGAGGATAGGAAGCTGTGGTATAGATGACTCCACGAGAGCGACAAAAGTGCAGAAAGCGACACACCCGCACAGGTTAGCGGGAACTTGATATGTGTGGCTAAAAGGCGCCCCCAGGATGAGACCCGCGCAGGTTAGGTTAGATGGGCAGAATTTGATTTTAGAAACCGTCCCAAACACCCGCATCGAATCGAATTACACCGCTACGTGTGATTTTTTTTAATATAAATCGTGGTTAAATTTCTTTTTACAAACCACACCACATGAACAAGTCAATTTGATTTTGAAAGAGTATCGTATAAAAATAGTTTGCGATAAACTTATTATAAAATTATTTTAAAGTATCGAATATTTGATCAGAAGTATCGAATATTTGATCAGAAGTATCGAAAATTTCATCAAAATTATCATTAATTTGGATCACTGAAATTATATATATAAGTCCAGTATGTAGATTTTATATGAAAATGGTTTATGATAAGATTATCATGAAACTGTTTTAGATTATCGAATATTTGACCAGGAGTATCAATTACAATATAGTACTACTGACCAAATTAATGATGCTCCTGATGAAGTTACTAATGTTGTAATTGAGTGCGATAAATAAAGGCGCGGGATTTGTTCACCCAGTTCGTCGGGAACGACTACGTCTGGGAGCGAGCCAAGCCAGGAGTTTCACTAATATTCTTGTGTATGAGTGTATACAATTCTGAGTACAATGGTATATTTATAGGAATAAAATCTTAGTCTGAGATATATATGAAGCACATTGGGTTATTGGTCCATTAATAATGTCCACATCAAATCTCCTAAATTTGAAATAATAAATCTGCTAGATTTACAACACTCCCCTTGGAAATTACGACATAACATGTCATAAAAACTCCACGTGCTAGGTATCGGCCAAATATTAAGTTAGGGAGGAATGTTGGAAGATCAAATCTTCTTGATCCATTTCGGGGTTACCGCTCCCCCTGAAGACAACAACATTTTGAGTCTTTGCATCCCAATACCACGAACGTACTTTTCAAAAGTAGACGTAGGTAAGGATTTAGTGAACAAATCTGCTAGATTGTCACTAGATTGCACCTTTTGAATGGTAATCACGTCACTCTTCTGGAGTTTGTATGGGTAGAAAAACTTAGGTGAAATATGTTTCGTCAGGTTTCCCTTGACGTACCCATTACTCATTTGTGCGATGCATGCAACGTTGTCTTCAAATATAACGGTGGGAGGTGTATCGCCTTTAGCGATACCACACGAGTCACCAATGTGTTTCACCAAGGACCTTAACCAAACACATTCTCGTGCGGCTTCAAATAAAGTTATTATCTCTGAGTGATTTGAAGACGTGGTAACCATGATTTGTTTAGCCGATCTCTAAGAGATCGTGGTACCACCACAGAGAAAAACGTAACCAGTCTGGGATACGGTGTTGTGGGGATCAGACAAATAGTCAGCATCCGCATAACCTACTAGGGTTTTGTCTTGGTTCTTACGGTAAAATAGTCCAAGGTCTTGGGACCCTTGGAGGTACCGTAGAACATGCTTAACACCATTCCAATGTCTCCTTGTAGGAGAAGCGCTATATCTCACAAGCAAATTGACAGCAAATGCAATATCCAGTCGAGTGCAATTTGCGAGATAGAGCAATGCTCCGACAGCGCTAAGATAAGGAACTTCTGGCCCCAGAATTTTTTCTGAATCTTCTCTTGGACTAAATGGGTCCTTATCCACTTCGAGGGATCGTACAACCATAGGGGTGCTAAGTGGGTGAGATTTATCCATGTGAAATCTCTCCAATACCTTCTTCACGTAGGTTGACTGATGTATAAGAATTCCTTCTGGGAGATGCTCGATCTGCAGGCCGGACAGTACTTGGTTTTATCCAGAGCTTTCATTTCTAATTTGGTTTTCAAGATTGAACTGGCTTCTTCAATCTCTTTGCATGTTTCGATTATGTTTAGGTCATCAACATAGACGGATATAATGCAAAAAACACATTGCAACTTCTTCGTGAATACGCATGGGAAAGCTTCATCGAATGTGTTCCCTTCTTATGAAGGAATTCACTAAGTCGGAGGCCCAATTGCTTCAGGCCGTACAACGACTTCTGCAGTTTTATGTTATACAAACTGCGATTTTCACCATCCCTCATCTGAAGAATGTCAAATCCATCGGGGATTTTCATATAAATGTCGACATCTAGTGATCCGTATAAGTACGCGGTTACTACGTCCATTAATCTCATTTGGAGATTCAATTTAACTGCCAAAGATATCAAGTAGCGGAACATTATTGCGTCCATGACAGGAGAATAGGTTTGATCAAAATAAATACCGGGTCTCTACGTCGTTTTCGTACAAAAACCCATTTATATCCTACAGGGATAGCGCGCGCGGGTGTACGAACGAAAGAACCAAATTCTTATCTTTTGTTAAGCGATGCGAGCTCTGCTTCAATTGCCTCTTTCCATTTTACCCAATCGGAGCGCTTCCGACAATGATAGTTTTGGGTTCTGGATCCGGATCGTTAACGGAAAGAGCAATTGTCGCTGTAAATGTGTCGTCGACGACAGTAATATTTATATTATATATTTCTCCCGTATCTATGAAATTCATAGAGACTTCAATGTTTATGTCAACCAGATCTTCCTCATTTTCCAGTGTATCTGGGTCTGGTCATTCCGCGGTCCTAGTGCATTGAATATTGTGTGCACGTGCTTCATCACTAGGACGCTCGTCTCCTCGAGACTTTGAGTTATCTAGACGAACCTTTTCTAAAGATTTTACTGTAACGCCCCGAATCCGAAACACATTAAATATCAGAGATTCGAGGTGCCACTTGTAACTAAAATCCAAACTATAAAATATTTGATATAAAAAAGAGATAATACAATGAGAGATGATGAGTTTTATGCAGCGGAAGAATGAGTAGGATGATTTTAATAAGTGTTGATAGGCGAACAGCCGGGCAACGAGATTAACATAAAGATACTATTCTAATAAGATTAAGAGCATCAGAATTAATAATATGAAAGAGGGCGAGCAACAGGGATTATATGCCCTAAGAGGCGAGCAGCAGGGACTGCTGACCAAGTAGATGAAGACGAGCAACAAGGACTATACGCCCTAAGAGGCGAGCAGCAGGGACTGTAGACCAATTGGAAGAGGACGAGCAACGGGGACAAGTACCCATCTGAAGGTGGCGAGCAACCGGTCATAAAGGCTATTGCGAGGTAGCAAACAACAAGAACAAGAAGACCCAAAGTCTCAACAAGAGGCGAGCAGGCGAGCAACTGGGATTATAAGGGTTTCCAACACCCAACGAAGACGTACAGACGAGTAGCTGGGCACCAAGGAGAGTAGCTGAGTGGTTTCAAAGACCAAGTACAACATTGGGAATGTCAAGAGTCACTAACTTTAGAAATAGTCAATGTGTCTTTACACTTGGCATCCATTCATTGGGCAATAGATTAGTTGTTGTACAAAAGTCATAACACTTGGCAAAATCCCAATGGCTAAGCCATCAAGATGGTGACACCTAGCCTCTTTATATGTCTATAAATACCCCTTCATTTGCATGAAGGGGGAGGATTTTTTCCCATAATAAAAAGTTGCCCAACTCTTGCCAATTCATTTTCTTGCATTATATATCATGATCTTAGTATTTGTTTGATGATCTTATGTAGTAAAAACAGCCACTAACCATCATAGATTAGAAAAGGTCATCAACAATTGGCGCTAGAGGAAGGGGTCGAACCTCCGTTTCACAAAAAAGTCGAAGGGTGAAGAACTCCACCGGAATCTGCAAAATCCGGCCGAAATCCGGGAGGAAGCCATCGGAAATCAAGTGTACACATTATTTGAAGCAAAATCATCCATCTATACATTACTTTGAGAGTTTAAATGCATGTGTGTATGAACTAGGGTTTTTAAACCACCATATTCATACAAACAAAGCTAGTAACTCTTACGAAAGGTGTTTGTTGGAGATAAAATCACCCCATTCATTTGCTTACCACTTATACTTCGGTAACCAAAATGGTTCGATCACAAGAAGAACGACATTTGAGCATGTCTCCAAGTCGTAGGTCAAAAACGAGGGTTTCGTCTACCGAAGGACATGCACGTACGGTAAAAGTAACTTCGCAGAGAAACGTCCAAGTTACCATTGATACAATCCCGCCGGAAGTGGAGGCTCTCACTCAAAATCCCGAAGAGCTAGCAAAAACGATTGCTGTTTTACAAGCACTGCAAAGGCGACAAACGGTCGGGCCATCAGGGACGCAGGCGGCGACCAACAGGGCAGCCGAGCAGCGAAGCGAAGGAAGAAAAGACGCACGAAATGACGAGGTTGACAGCGAAGAAATCCGTCGGAATAAAGGAAAAGCTCCTCTAAGTGAAAGACTTGGAAGTCGAGGAGAGTCTACTCCGGGGACAGGTGAGGAGTCGAGCAGCGGGGACACAAGAAGTATAAGCCACTATCACACAAGAAGGGCAAGATATCACGGAACGCATAGGGAGGATCAACAGAGAGGCGAGGAGCGAGCAACAGGGCAAACACACCCTGCTGCTCGCCGCTCAGTGCATGAAAGGCTAAGAAGATCAGTCTTCGGGCGATTAGGTCCCAATGGAGCCAGTAACATCGCTAGGCACGCCACTCAAGAGAAACGTCCCGTTAGCAAGGGACTGCATCATGAAGAGGTCATTGAACCCAATCATGACGAACAGCCTTCTAGCGGAAAAACGTCTCCAGATGAGTGGCAAGCTTTGAAGAAAGCTGTGGAAGAGATGCAAAAACAGTTGGAGGAGAGGAAAGGCGACGGGTCGACGATGTTGCCATCATCACCCTTGTCCCCGGATATCCTTAATGCACCGGTACAAAAGAAAGTACAATTCCCGACCATTAATTTGTACGAAGGAAATTCAGACCCAAAAGTACACCTGTCCAAATATACCGATTACATGATATCGGTAAAGGCGTCTGATGCAACTCAATATCGGAATTTTCCATTGACTCTTGGTGACGGTCCTCACAGATGGTTTTCTGCACTAGCTCCAGGCTCCATCAGTTCGTTCATGCAACTCAGCAAGGAATTTCTCTCACACTTCTCCACGGTCGGGTCTTACCTTACACAGAGACACAGGTTGGCAGATCTGAGACAAGGAGATGAGGAGACTGATAGAGCCTTCCTTGAGAGATTCGATAAAGTCCTATTGGAAGGAGAACCAGTGAGTGAGGACACCAAGATTGTGGCAGTTATGGCAGGGCTTAGGAAAGGGACAGACCTGTGGAAGGAAATGCACCTCGCTTTCCCTAAAACTTATTCCGAATTCAGGCACAAGGCTGGAGTGTACATTTCGATGCAAGAAACTCTACAGAGAGAGCTAGGAGACAAGGCTGATACCAAGAAGTCGGGAAAGAAGTCAGGAGGGGAGTACAAGGCCCCTAGGAACATGAAAGCTTTCAGTGAAGGGTCCGAATTGAAGGAGAAATTGAACCATGTCTTATCCGCATCAATTGAGGCTGTGTACAACAACGTGAAAGATAAGGATATGCTGTCTGAACCCCGCAAGATACGACACGAACGAGGAAAGATGAACCCCAACAAATTTTGTGCATACCATCAGACTATAGGTCACTTCACAAGCGAATGCCGAGATCTCTTAAAACAGTTGTGGAGATTTTACGAGGAAGGAAAGTTGTCAGAGTTTGTGAAGCGACAGCCGGGAAAGAAACCAAGGGTGGCGATATCCTCCGGTTCGGAAGATGACGAGAGTGACGAATAGCCGAGCAGGAGGGATCAAAAAAGGAAGAAAACGATGACAGCCCCAGCCGAACCCGTCCGAGAAATCTTAATGCTCGAGCCATCCAGACCGGTAGGGGGCTGTTCTGATGGTAGGCCACTGATGTCCAAAAGAAAAAGGAAAGCAGAGCTGAGGGCGGTAGCTCAAGTCAGGGAAGTTGGGGTAAATCAGGCTACTAAAAAGATAGGCGAGTTGGTGTTTTCTGAGAAGGACTTGGACGGGATACTCACCCCTCACAATGACTCACTGATCATCTGTGCTAACATCATGGGGGCCCGAGTTCACCGTCTGCTTGTGGACACAGGCTCCTACACAAACATCTTATTCAAAAGCACACTTGATCAAATAGATGATTGTGAGGGATATATAAAGGGATGTGATCATAAGATAGTGGGATTCGGTGACGCTGTAACCGTTCCTTTAGGCTTAGTCACGTTGTCAGTCGAGCTTGTATCGACCGAGAATCCCGAAAGGAGACTGACTAGGATGGTTGAATTCTTAGTCGTAGATCAGCAGTCTGCCTACAACGGGTTTCTTTGTCGACCTTTTATAAATGAATTCAAAGCGGCTGTTTCAACGTACTACTATTGTCTTAAATTTCCAACTTCGAAAGGCCCGGGTACGGTTAAAGGTGATCAAAGAAAAGCTCGAGAATGCCTCCTGCAACTTCAACCCACTGACAACAGAATATCCATGATGGACGAGCAGCCGAGCAGCAGGGACGAAGGTGAACCTTCCATCCTAGACGAAATCATGGAGTCCGTCGACACTGAAGTGATGGAGGTGGACGACCAGCAGGGCGTGGACAAGCAGGAAGGCATGGTCGAGCAACAGGGAAGAGAGGTCGTACCCGAACTAAATCAGGTTGAAGACTTGGAACCAAGGCTGGGGGCAGAACCAATGATCAAGGATGAGATCAACTTTGAAGGGCCCATTATCGATCCTCGATGGAAAGACCAAAAAAGGAGAGCAACCCCGGTAGAGGAGTTAGAAGCAATAAGAGTTGACCAAAATCGAGAAGACTTGGAATTATTCATTGGATCTGAGCTCCCTGAGCCATACAGATCCAGAATGGAAGAGTTTCTCAAGTCCAATCTCGATGTATTCGCATGGTCACATGCTGATATGGTAGGCATTAGCCCTGAGCATGTCTGTCATAAGCTAAATATTTGTCCAACTAAGCGACCGGTGAGGCAGAAAAGAAGAAAATTTGGGCCCGATAAATATGAAGCATTGGACATAGAAGTGAAGAAGTTACTCGATAATGATCTTATCAAAGAAGCCTTATGTCCTAGATGGGTGGCAAACCCAGTGTTAGTGAAGAAATCAAATGGTACATGGAGATTATGTATTGATTTCACTTATCTGAATGCCGCTTGTCCTAAGGATAACTTCCCGTTACCTCACATCGACCAGCTAGTGGACAACACGGCGGGACACGAGCTCCTTACCTTCATGGACGCATTTGTCGGGTACCATCAAATACCAATGCACCCAGATGACCAGGAGCACACGGCATTTTACACCAATAAAAACTTATTATGTTGGAAAAGAATGCCGTTCGGGTTAATCAACGCAGGAGCCACGTACCAAAGACTTGTTAACAAGATGTTTGATGAGCACATCGGCAAGACTATGGAAGTATATGTGGACGACATAGTCGTAAAAAGCCCGAGAAAAGAAGATCATTTGGAACACCTCGCACAAACATTTGAGATACTTCGAGCGTATAACATGAAGCTAAACCCAAAGAAAAGTAGTTTCGGGGTACACTCGGGAAAATTTCTTGGGCACCTGGTCAGTCAACGGGGTATTGAGGCGAATCCATCAAAAGTCAAAGCAATTATGGATATGCAGCCGCCAAGGTCTGTTAAAGAAGTTCAACGACTAACCGGATGTCTAGCAGCCCTAAACAGGTTCATTTCCAGGTCCGGAGACAAATGCCGACCTTTCTTTGATGCCATTAAGAAAGGACAGTTCCAGTGGACGGATAATTGCCAACAAGCGTTTGAGCAGTTGAAAGAGTATCTAAGTGATACTAAAATTCTATCAAAACCCGTCTCCGGAGAAAAACTGTACTTGTATATAGCAGCATCAGAGGTGGCCATCAGCTCAGTTTTAGTTCGAGCAGAAGGGAAATTTCACTTGCCAATTTACTACGTGAGTCAGGCCTTGCATGAAGCAGAGATTAAGTATTCGCCCATGGAAAAGTTAGCCTACGCACTGGTGATGAGTGTGAGAAAGATAAGGCCGTACTTCTTCGATCATCAGGTGGAGGTCTTAACAACTTTTCCATTAAGGCAAATCTTACAAAGGCCTGACACAGCTGGTCGCCTCCTCAAGTGGTCGCTCGAAGTAAGCCAATTTGGAATAACTTATGCACCTCGAACAGCGATCAAGGGACAAGCGTTAGCCGACTTTATTGTCGAATTAACATTCCCTTCAGATTCGACGAGAGGTCATAATCATCCATGGCACATGTATGTAGACGGATCAGCAAATAACACAGCAGCAGGAGCAGGAATAGTGTTAATCAGTCCAGACGAACAAGTATTCTCATCAGCCGTAAGGTTTGAGTTCATGGCAACAAACAACGAGGCTGAGTACGAAGCGTTGATAGCCGGGTTACGACTAGCTCTGGCTGTGGGGGTTCGAAGAATTCAAATTTATGGAGATTCCCAGCTGATAGTCAATCAAGTCCGTGGGGAATACGAAGCCAAGGATGAAAACATGGCCTTATACCAAAAGATCGTTGCTCACTTGGCTTCGCTTTTCGAGCAAATTTACATCGAGCAAGTGCCAAGGGACAATAATGCACAAGCAGATGCACTTGCCCGCTTGGCTACTAGTACAGGACCCGCAAAACTTTCAGAGGTCATCATCACAAGAATCTCCAACCCATCCACCAGTGACTACAAGATCAATCAGATCGAAGAAGAACTGACAGAGGATGACTGGAGAACACCGATATATAGATACCTCAAAGATAACACAGTGCCTGAAGATCCCCAAGAAGCAACAAAGGTAGCCAAGCGAGCAGCAAGGTTCACAATCATGGATAACCAACTTTACAAGAGAGGATTTTCACTACCCCTACTAAAATACCTAGCAAGGGGGCAAGGTCAGGAAGTTCTGAAAGAAATACACGAAGGAGTATGCGGAAATCACGCAGGGGGGCGGGCACTGGCATACAAAACAGTAAGGCAAGGTTACTACTGGCCAACTCTATTACAAGACGCAATCAGAATTGCAAAAACATGTCACAGGTGCCAGTTGTTTGCTCCCAATATCCATAAGCCACCAACGGAGCTAATTTCGGTAAATAGTCCATGGCCGTTCGCAAAGTGGGGAATAGACATCATAGGACCTTTCCCAACGGGAAAAGGGAATGTCAGATTTGCAGTGGTAGCCGTGGACTATTACACGAAATGGGCCGAAGCTGAAGCACTGGTAACGATAACACAAGAGAAAATGATCAGCTTTATCTGGAAAAGTATAGTGTGCCGGTTCGGAGTTCCACAAGCAATAGTGACAGACAATGGAAAGCAATTCGAAGGGAAGAAGATAAGAGATTTCTGCAAAAAGTGGGGTATCAAGAAGCATTTTTCAACACCATATCATCCTCAGTCTAATGGCCAAGTCGAAGCAGTTAACAAGATAATCAAGCATATCCTCAAAATCCGTCTGGTAGATAAGAAAGGCAAGTGGTCGGAAGAACTGCCCGAGGTACTTTGGGCATATAGGGTATCACAAAGAACAAGCACTGGAGAAACACCGTTTGCTATGGCATTCGGTACAGAAGCAGTCATACCTATAGAGCTCAAAATACCGACTGAGAGGATAGCCGAGTTCAATGAACAGGAAAACAACAAGGCACTAGCTGCAGAGATGGATTTGATCGACGAAAAAAGAATCTCAGCAGAAATAAAAAACGAGATATACAAAAGAAGGATTGCAAGGTACTACAACTCACAAGTAAAAGTCAGGGAATTTGAAGTCGGGGATCTGGTGCTCCGAAAAATCCTAGCAACACCTCCAGGCGTATTTGGACCGACTTGGGAGGGCCCATTCAAGATAACTCAAAAGTGGCACAACGGCACATATGATCTCGAAGACATGGAAGGCAACTCGGCCCAATACACCTGGAACGCGGCTTTGTTGAAGAAATATTACCAATAATTAGAAAACCAATGTAAAGTTTTTTATAGGCTATCGTGTCGTTTATATTTTTGTAAGGTGTAAAATCGATGAAAATTTTACACTTTTTTGGGCAAAATTTGTAAGTAGATGAATGATGGTTCAATGAATTATGTACATAAGAAAGCAAAAGGTGTTAAAACCCAACTGTTCGCCAAACAGAAAAGTTACTCGCCGAAGATACTATATGCATAAAAGCACAAGTACAGTGGAGGCGAGCAGCAGGGTCCATGAGACCAAAAGGCCCACCTGATCGCCCCCCCACAAGAAAGTTGCTCGCCAAAAATACTAAGTGCATAAAGCACAAATATGGTAGAGGCGAGCAACAGGGCACATGCCAACGCATAATTGCTCGTCCCGAAGTTGAATGCACTTAAGTACAAATACGGCAAGTGGCAGGTAACAAGGCATAGAAAGAAGCATGATAAAGGGTTAAGTTCTTAAAGAACAAAATAAACCCATACATGAACATGCATAAATTTGCAAGGAAAAGTATTTTACTTTCAACATAAGAAAGAAATACTTAAGCAAAAAATAATTAAAGGGCAAATAAGAGGCGAACAATAAAATAAAAGTGCAACTCTCATTCATTAGCACCAAAAGTTACAAGAGATGAACATACAACCATCATCCTACCACATCAGCTAAAAAAAAAAAAAAAAAAAAAAAAAAGAAACTAAGCCTAAGTCTCGGGAGCTGGCGGAGCAGGTGGCACCAAAGGATCTTGGGAAGAAGGAGGAGGTGGAACATCTTGCACAGTGACCCCGGGGACCTGCTGTTCGCCTACTGCTGCAGAAGAGCTTGTTTCACCAAGAGGATTAGGGAGAAGGGGACCCAAAGCTTCAAAGATATTCATGTCCCTGTCCGCCTCCACTCTCTCCCTGGGGGCAACAACACGAACATCGTCTTTGAAGATGTCTAAGTTAACCCCCATCTCTCCTAGGTCGGCTACCGGGATCTCAAAGCCGGGTGCTGGAGGGTTTTCTGTGACATAATCCGTGAAGTCCTTGATAGTCGAGGTCATCACGTCCAAACCATTATCCAAGGCATACTTCACGTTTCTTACACTATCAGCATACGCACAGATGTAACCAAGATTGGTATTGTCGGTTACATCCTGCACATAAGTGGTGTAAGAAATGGCACGCTTGTTCTTCTTCTCCAATTGGTCGACGTGGACCTTCAACGACTCCACCCTTTCCACCAGACCCACCCGCTCGGTCTCCAAGACTTGCAAACGATCCGTGGCGATGCCTAAATCCAACCTAAGCTTCTCTGAAGCGTTAGACGCTATCATCTCCCGGTCCTCAGCGGCCTTTACCTCCCGCGTCCATGTGAGCTTGGCTCGCTCGAAGTCAGCCTTCATCTTAGCCAACTCTTCATCTTTCTTCTTCAGCTCCTCGTCCCTCTTCTTCAACTGAACAAGTTGAGCATCACGATCTGCTTCAACTTGTTCGAGCCGTCGCCCCAGACCGCGATTTGTTCGCTCTAACTCGACGGCTTGATCCAAGACTCGTTGGGTTGTAATTGATTGATGGCTCGAGTTGTAGCTCAACAGACGAGCATTATCACTAAGACTTTGGCTCTGAATAATTTCTTCGCCGGTCTTGGTCCACGAGCGGGGGACGTATTCCATGGCTCTGCGGACGTGGGAGTCCTTAATCTCTTGGGGTGCGGGAGGAGACTTCACACAGCTAAACTGGTGAAGCACCTTTGAACGACCGGGATAGTCGTTTTTCCGGTACCTGTTCAAAAGAAAAAGTCATCAGAAAACAAAGTCAAAGGAGTAAACGATCAAACTGAATAGGAAGATACTCACTCTCTCATTTTCATGGGGTCGTAGCCCAAGTATGAGTTGTCAGGAGATGTGCTTCTTCCTTGACCGGCGATCATAGCGCCCACAACTTGCTGCTCGGTCACCTCCTCCACCGGCGAGGAGCGAGCAGTAGATTTACCCACTTGGGAAGAGCCTTGCCCTTTTGCCCGTTTAGCACGGTCATCTCCCCTACGAGGAGCAGTTTCCTTGGCAAGTCGTTTCTTGCCCCTCGTGTCTTGGGGAGGCGGCGAAGAGCGAGCAGGAGGGCGGGGAGCAGGAACAGGAGCCTGAGGAACAGGGAGAGGGTCCTGGGGAGCTTCTTCTTCATCCTCATCTGCTTCAGCTCTAAGCCTGATCAAGGAAGTGCAAGGATCAAACTTTTTCTTCTTTGAAGGATGATTAGCTGCCATCTGTTTAACCCGACGTGCGAGTAAATGATAACTTTCGGGAATGGGAGGAACAGCGACCGTTACCCTTTGAGCTGAAAACAATATAAAAAGTATCAGTAAAATTGACAAGTAAAACTTATCCTAAAACGACCAACAAGGCCTAGGCGACCAGCAGGGTCTAGTCGACCAACAAGGCCTAGGCGACCAGCAGGGTCTAGTCGACCAGCAGGGCCTAGGCGACCAGCAGGGTCTAAGCGACCAGCAAGGCCAAGGCGACCAACAAGGACAGATAATAGAAAATACGGGAAAAATGACAAGTAATGCTTACCCTCAGGAACCTCTGCTTGTGCTTCCAAATGGTGAGCACTAGTGATAAACTGAGCGTGCTTGCGAAGGTGCGCTTGCGAGAGATGTTCAACACTCCGATCTTTAACGTCCCGAAGAGAAATCAACGCAAGGACGTATAGAAACTCTTCACTCAAATCTGGATGCCCCCACCTCAGGATACGCGGACCTGCAAAAACAAAGAAAAAGATTAAAATTAGTTCACCTAAAAGTTCGATGAACTGAGATTTAAAACCTACGCCGAATTTCGCCGAAATGCGTAGGAGAGTCTATACGCCTCGGTCCTCCCGAAAAATCGGAGGACGCCCGCCAATCGCCGCCAATCGCCGCCAATATAAAAGAACTGTCTGTGCCAACCCTTGACCTTGTTGGGCACTCCTTCAATTAGCTTAACGCCACTACGGGCTTTGATGTAATACCAACCAAGCCCTTCTTCATGAGCAGCCGAAGAGATAGTCAGTGCGTAGTGTATCTCCGTCGTGCTGATCTTATTCCGGTACCCCTCCAACCCGAAAAGGGTAATAAAAGACAATAGAGTACTCCAACCGTTAGGAGTAATCTGAGTGATTGCCAGGTTTATATCCTTCAGGAATTGCCCGATTACAGGATGTAGAGGAAGAGGGAACCCCAATTTAAGTATGTCGAGGTTGATGGCAGTGCAACCTGGAGGTGGGTCGTCAGCTCTCTCTCCTGGTTGGGGGGCATACAAATGGATGTCGTACGGAATACGATAGCGAGATCATATCCGAACTAAATCCTCCTCTATAATCTCGCTGGATACCCTACCAGCTGTGTATGGCGATGAACGGGTCTCCATAATAGGTCGAGCGGGAGTAGGGAAAGCCTTGTGGTACTTATTCGCATAGTCGATCCAATCTTGTCTTCGAACTACGACTTTAGGAATAAGAGATTCGGGCATTGACCTTGAAACGGGAAAGTTTATCTCTCGGAGAAATTCCCATGTGACTCCCTCTTGCTCGCCCCCTGGTCCAGTTGCTCGCTGCTCGCTCCTTACCTGGTGTTCGCTGCTCGCTCCCCTCTCTTCTGGAAGACTCATCCCATCTATTTCAGCAGCGACCTCGGAAGAATCTTCACCCAAGTCCGAGTTAGTCCCCTCTCGAGCCGAGGAGCGAGCAACAGGGCCTTGGACGTCCTGCTCGCCCGAGCTTTCCACAGCATAGAATGAATCAACGGAGCGAGCAACGGAGCTCGCCTCAGAGCCAGTCTCTTCATCAACGAGCAGGGTCCTGGGGTTTTGCCCAGCTGCTCGCCGGAGCGAACGGCGAGGAACAGGGGCTGACGGTTCATCCTCCATGGGCCTTTTTCCCAGATCTCGCCCAACAATCTCAACAGATGGCGTATGACTTGAGGAAGGTGACGTCATCTTCGAAAATTTTTAAAATTTTTTGAAAATTCCTCGTACGAATCAAATGATGAAATCAAGCGAAGGAGGAAGCAAATACTACGGCAACACGGCGGCGATACGACGGCGACGCGGCGGCGATACGGCGGCGGCGATGACGGATAAGGAAAATGAAGAACGAAAATGGCGAAATTGGAAAGTGAAATGCAAGCAATAACAAGAACAAACAAGAAAAATCAAAGGATTTACCTTTGATTTAGACAAAATTGGCTGTAGAATCGAAGAAAACAACGAAAAGGAAAGCTCGAAAACTCTTCAATGGCAGTTTGCTTATGGAAGAACGAAAAAGAAAGAAAATGGAAGGGGAGAGCTATTTATAGATATGGATTCGGGGGCAGAAGTAAGGAAAGTAAAAAATTGAGGCCCCTAGTTGCAAATATAGGGGCGCACGCTTTGGCAGACTGCGTCGCTTCGTATTCCGTGCCTCGGGAAGCGAAACGACGCAAGTCAAGAGGACGTTCCACGCTGCTCGCCTCCTGGAGTTCCCCGCTGGTCGCTCCCCAAAAGTTCCCGCCTAAAAGAGATTTGAAAACCTATTGCTCGCTCCCTACAAAAATCAAACCCACTTTCCCGGTTGCTCGCTTCCTATTTAATAACAGCCTATCCTATAGTTTGACAAAAAGAATATATATCATTTTATGCCAAACTAGGGGGCATTGTTGATAGGCGAACAGCCGGGCAACGAGATTAACATAAAGATACTATTCTAATAAGATTAAGAGCATCATAATTAATAATATGAAAGAGGGCGAGCAACAGGGATTATATGCCCTAAGAGGCGAGCAGCAGGGACTGCTGACCAAGTAGATGAAGACGAGCAACAAGGACTATACGCCCTAAGAGGCGAGCAGCAGGGACTGTAGACCAATTGGAAGAGGATGAGCAACGGGGACAAGTACCCATCTGAAGGTGGCGAGCAACCGGTCATAAAGGCTATTGCGAGGTAGCAAACAACAAGAACAAGAAGACCCAAAGTCTCAACAAGAGGCGAGCAGGCGAGCAACTAGGATTATAAGGGTTTTCAACACCCAACGAAGACGTACAGACGAGTAGCTGGGCACCAAGGAGAGTAGCTGAGTGGTTTCAAAGACCAAGTACAACATTGGGAATGTCAAGAGTCACTAACTTTAGAAATAGTCAATGTGTCTTTAAACTTGGCATCCATTCATTGGGCAATAGATTAGTTGTTGTACAAAAGTCATAACACTTGGCAAAATCCCAATGGCTAAGCCATCAAGATGGTGACACCTAGCCTCTTTATATGTCTATAAATACCCCTTCATTTGCATGAAGGGGGAGGATTTTTTCCCATAATAAAAAGTTGCCCAACTCTTGCCAATTCATTTTCTTGCATTATATATCATGATCTTAGTATTTGTTTGATGATCTTATGTAGTAAAAACAACCACTAACCATCATAGATTAGAAAAGGTCATCAACAATAAGTATCTCACATATATATATATATATATATATATAAAAAAAACTTAGTATTAACAGTAACATTTTATTTAAGCGGGGGAACTCCGTGTCGTCTCTATTACTGTCCTTGCTCCACGAAATCATAATCTGCAAGGGTTGTAAAAAGGGGGCGTGAGATTTGAATTCTCACGTATGGGTGATTTGCAACGTCATGAGATTGGTAAATCCGAAGTATATTAAATTATACTCATTAATAAAGTAATTAATTTATTTAAGCAGTTGACATATAAATATGAATAACATATATCACAGAAGTAACAAGTTCACGTAATAATTAATTGGGCATGACAGGTTCCACATTCACATAATTGATATATCACAAGTTTATTCACAGTAAGCGGCAAAGCCCAAAGTCATTTTTCAAGTAACGACCTAATATGTCAAAATTATTTCCAACACATTGTGAATCTCCCCCAAACCATTTCTCACCAACAAATCATGTGACCATGAATCTGAATAATTATTATCACTCATGGCCACCACAAATAATATCAGTGACCATGAATCTGACCTATTGTCACTCATGGTCATACGTGTCAATCCACAAACATAACTGCTCAATGATTACTCGTCTTTCCTCTTTCTCATAAAAACTGTCATTTCAAATCGTGGGGAGAATTCACATAATTCACACTTAAATTGGTTCATGCTCAGATAATGCCCTTAATCATGCAGTCGTGCTCGATTTAAATAAAACAATAGACATATTGTATCATATATAAGTATATCACATAATTCAAATATTTATATTATAGGGATACATTTATGTTGGATTAGTTGTTTTAGATTTATTTAGTCGAGTTCAGAGTATACCAGCACAACGTATTATAAGCAGATCGATCAACAGATCATCACCCACCTGTTTGCTCCGGGTCCCGTGAATGATGTTCAAACAGATGGTCGGATCTCTCGTGCGTATTCCGATTAGCATAGAGTCCTAATATGAAATCATTTGATTAAAAGTTGGCTCTCGAATTAATGAAAGGTCTAGGAGTTCGTGTTACGAGAACGAGGAAGTTGTTGTCTTGAAAACTTGCTGAATAGACCTACTTAAAAACACACATTATCTTGGTAAATACACCACTTTCAAAAAGGGTAGTGTCTTTTTCTTTAGTGAAATGGACTTGCCCTTGCCTGACCTGGGGGTGTACTTGCTAATCTCTATGTTGTATAACCATTTCGACTTTTGTAAAAACGATATTTTGATATTTTTAGGCTTTTAAAACTAAAAACTTTTAATAACTTTAAAAGTATAACCATATAATATTTTTCTAAAAAAATAATTAAAAGAATAAGAAATTCATTTAAATAATATTAATATAACAAAAGTCCCAATTTAATATTTTACTTTCTAAAATTATCATTTCTTATTTTAAAAGATCTTTGAATAAAATTTATATTTTATAAATAAAACTCCTTTTATAAATATATATTTTGCTTAAAGAATTTTATATAATATATACTAAAAATAATATAATATATATATATTTGTTTTATTATTAGTATTACTAATCAAATTGACTTGTGTTACTTTCAAAACAAAAGAATAATATTATTTTCTAAAAGTCATTTTCCATTTGTTTCAAACATTTGAACAGTAGAAGACGAGTTTCCCTTTGTCTTTAAAAACTCAACTAATAGTATTAAAACTGATTCCAACACTAATCAACGATACTAAATATCAGTTCAAAGATATTAGCCAACTAAGTTAAAACATTTACAAATATTGAAGTCACTAACACTTGAAGACTAAAACAACGATACTAAACAATTGGAACAATGATACCATGCCACCAGACCAAAGATACCAGAATAAATTCGAAACAACAGTATCCAGAAATTTATCCACTGCTTATCAAAACATAAATCTAAAGTCCAAAAGTTCTAGTTGTTATACAACAGCCTTCGAAGAGAAGAAAATAAGTTTTAACTTTTCCCGTTCTTGTTACACGGCTCCGAAAAAAGTCTCGATTAAACTTCTGAAATTTACGAAAAGAAAGAAATGAAAGTAGGAACCTTACGAGTTCCTGTTCGGACAGCCTAACGGTGTCGTTCGGGATTTTCTGGAATAAAACGAGCAGCAGCGATTCGTCCTTCGTGGCTTCATCGGAAAATACGAAGAGACAACGGCATCGATTGGATATGAAAAGAAATGAAATCGGACCATGAGTATTTTCTTTTGAGAGATTAATTAAGCAAAATTTTGTTGAATCCAAAAGAGAATTAAATTGGAAAACTGAGTGTAAGAATCGGAAAAAGGGACTCACTTAAAAACGAACAGAGGACGGATGGCAGCGGCGTTGGAGGGAAAACAGCGGCGGCGGCGCTGGAGGGCAAACGGCGGCGGTGTCGCTGTTGAAGGAGCGGCGCTTGGCTTCCGATTGGGAACAAGGGAGGTGTGAATCGGCTAGAGGCGTTGCGCGGCTGAGGAGAGGAAGTGATGCTCGTTGATTCACGCGACGGAGAGAGAGCGGCGATTGGCGGTGGAGCTGTTCGCGGCGTTGCTAGGTGCGAGAGGCGATTCGCGGCGGCGGAGGGCGGCGCTGGAAGTGGTGTGACGGCGGAGGGCGGCATCGGACGGAGAGGGGCAATCGGCTGGAGGCGCGACGGCGGCACTTCTGATCGGAGGAGGAGGCGCGTCGCTGCAGCGGTTTCTGGTGGTGAGGCAACGACGCTCGGAAAGAGAGAGAGGGCGACAGGAGGCGTGAGGCGCTGAGAGGAGGCGGAAGAGGCACGGTTTCGATCGGCGGAGGAAGAAGACGCGTTGATTTTCTTTGGAGAGAGAAAAAGAAGACGCGTTGGGGAAGAGATAAGAGAGATATGAAAGGAGGAAAAAGGGGAAACTGAATAGGAAAACTTCATCCGTTTATCCTCGGCAATTGATTAATTATAGGGAGAAATTATTTAATTAATTTATTAATTTTAAGGGGAGGAAAATAATATGTGGGTGAGAATAATTCTCTTTAATTCCTGATATTTTCGATCCCACATGATACAGTTTAGGGGTCGTTTGGTTCACGAGTTTAATTCTGAATTGAGAATTAATACAGTTTTCAAATTCAATTAATATTTTATTGTATTTTAATTACTCTCAACAAATTATACGAATCGAAAGCATAATTTTTAAACTTTAATAATTAATTTCTCATTGTCCTTTATTCGTTTGAAATATTCGATTTCTTTCTTCGAACTTGGGAATTTGAAAAATAGAGTATATATTTAAATTACACGTTAACACACAAAATAATAAAATTAAAAGAAACAAGGATAATAATAATATAAAATTATATAATTAAGGTCTCTATGAAATTAAAAGGTACAAAACGGGACGGGGTATTACATTTACATTCGACTGACCAGTTTTGCTAGCTTTTCATTTAGGTGTACTGGTATCTCTTGAGGGTCCTTTACGCTTCTGGCATGTGGGGGCATGATTAGGCGTGAAATTGTCATGATTCGTAGCTAGAAACGCCCTAATTTTGGTCGAGTTTATAGAGTATTTAGAGTTAATTGAGCATTATTTCTACACATTGATGAATTTGTCTCTTTGATGCTCATAGGTGAATAGAGGACAAAAAACAGAGTTCGTAGGACTTTGAATCGACTCAAACGGATGCCCGGATGAGAAGATATTGAAGAAATACGATTGGTATTAGTGCGGACGAGGAAAAGTATCACTTGGGAAGAGTTGGAAGTCACTCGAGTGACTAGGTCGAGCGCCCCCGCTCGAGCGCATTGCTCGAGCGCTTAGACGTACAGAACTATTCTTGCGCTCGAGCAGCTCGAGCGCCACCGCTCGAGCAGCTCGAGCGCCACCGCTCGAGCAGCTCGAGCGCCACCGCTCGAGCGAATCGCTCGAGCGCCCAAAACATACAGTGTGATATCAGCGCTCGACCGGCTCAAGCGGAACCGCTCGAGCGATTGTGTCATTCGAGCTACACTGCTCGAGCGGGACCGCTCGAGCGTTTTGCTCGAGCGCCCATGGATTTTTGCCTCCGGATGCGTATTTTCGGCCCATTAACTCCCGTTTCGACCCGTGCCTATATATACCTCCAAACACGTTTTGAAAAAAAGAACATCATATACCCCGAATTTTAGAAATAATTTTAGACTTAGTTTTTGGAGAGGAAGGAGACGAGCAAGCTTTACTTACGTTTTGTTGAGGTTTTTCATACGAATTCTAGTTTCAAGGAGGCCAGCAGCCTCCTCAAAACACATGGAGGAAGAATGATAATTTTTCTTATGCTAACCCAAAAGCTGGTGTTACTGTTCCTGCAGGTGTTGATCCGGGGTCTAAACCTCCTGGTGGAGAAGGCGGTGCATCAACCGAGGAGATGTTGAGAGCGATCCTTCAGAAGGTGGAGGAAGGGAGCAAGCGGTTGTCATCCTTGGAGTACGATGTGAAGGAGCTGCATAAGAAAGGTGATCAACGTGATCAAGAGCTCCAGAAGATGAATGTTGAGTGGACTAGAACTCAACAAGAGAACAATCGAAGGTTCACTTCTTTAGAGCTCCAGATGAGCCAAATTGCAAAGTCAGTGAATAGAATGCCGGAGGGAAACCCGAAAGAGCATTGCAAGGCGATCCAGCTTAGAAGTGGAACCAACTATGAAGGTCCTCAGATGCCTGCTGATTCTGAGACGCCCCAAGAAGAGATTGAGCCCAAAGGGGATGGAGTTGAGACTGAGGAGAAAGAAGCTGAGAAAGGAGTTGGGATTGAAAGTGAAGGGGTTGAGAAGGGAGAAAGAGTTCCTAAGTGGAAAAAGGCAAAGGAAGCAAGGGAGAAAGTGAAAGAAACAGAAAGAGATGAATGGGGGGTACCCAAATCTGTGATACCCGTCCCATATCCACAGCGTTTCATGAAAAAGAAGCTTGATGAGAAATTCGCTAAGTTCCTTGATGTTTTTAAACAATTGCATATTAATATTCCTTTTTATGATGCTTTGGAACAGATGCCGCATTATGCGAAGTTTTTGAAGGACTTGATTGCGAAAAGGCGGCGAGTGGATGAGCCGAACTTGGTGCAACTGAACCACGAGATGAGTGCATTAGTGCACAAGGCGCTTCCACCGAAGCTGAAGGACCCCGGGAGCTTCACGATCCTATGTGATATTGGGAACGGGATCAAGAAGGGAGCGTTGTGCGACCTCGGGGCGAGCATCAATCTCATGCCCCTATCGCTTTTCAAGAAGTTGGAAGGTGGTGAACTTCAACCCACAATGATGATGCTTCAACTAGCCGATCGGTCTATTACTCGACCTCAAGGTGTGGTTGAAGACGTTCTTGTGAGAGTTGGAGATCACATCTTTCCAGCCGACTTTGTAGTGCTAGAGATGGAGGAAGATGAGCACGTACCCCTGATCTTGGGAAGACCGTTCTTAGCTACGGCGGGGATGGTGCTAGACGTGGCAAATGGGAAGATTACGTTGAAGGTAGATGATCAAGAAGTGAAGATCTCCCTATATGAAGCCATGAAACACCCGAGGGAGGATGAGAGCTTGTATTGCATGGATGCAATTGATCCTCGTGTTGAAGACACGCCTTCTATCCCTAATCCCTCTGATATTCATGATTTTGTTAGTCCTTCACTTGATTATTTAACTCATGTGCATTATGACCGTGATTATTTTGATAAGGATAAAGTGAAGGAGTTGAAGGATGGAGAGGCGAAGAAGTGGACGTAGTCCAGTTAGAAGGGAAAGGAAGAGTTAAGAAGAAAAAGTCAAAACTCAAGAAGTTGTTTAGTAAGACTCCTCCAGATAGAGGCAAGAAGGAGTTGAGACCCATAACACTTGGGGATGAGAAGAGAGCAAAGGAACTCATGATGGTGGGGCATCAAGGAAAGGAATGCAAACACCACTCTTATGAGAGTAAGGGAGGTAAATTTGAGTATGATGTCCCATAAGCTCATTTGAGCTTGGTCCGGCATAAGGACCTTAAAAATAGCGCTGAATGGGAGGCAACCCATTTTTATTTGCTTTCATTTATTTTTAGTGTCTTTTTATATTATTAGGGAGTATTTTGAGTCGTATGTTTAACCTCGTACTTGAGAGTTTTATTTTGTAGGCTTGTCTCTAAAGGAGTAAAGGTATCATGGAGTTACTCAGATTGAAGGAACCAACTTGAGACAAGGAAGTGTGCAAAGCTATTGAGAGAAATTGAATTATTTGGTGGAGGTAACCCACAACCCCAAACTTAGACCTCTAGCAAGGTCGAAGTTTGGGGGGGTGGAGTTTTTTTATGTTTCTTGTTACATTGCACATGCATGCACGCCCTTATCTTTGAGTTGAGTTTGATTGATTATTGGTTGTTGAGATACTCCTTGGGCTATTATTAATTTGTTTTGTTACTCAATATTTCATGCCTATCAATTACCTTATGCTTGTTGATTGCGATCTTTGAGTATGATTTGATGAGTAGGGTGAATTGTGAAGGGTGAGTTAGAAATTCTTTTGTGTGAGTGTTTGAGTTTGAGCTGATTAGGAAAAAACTTGTATGCTTGTGAATTTTTCTTTTGAGTACTTGTGTGATGATTGTGAGAATTCACTAGGACTAGCATGGATGTGAAAGCCGTGAGCTTTTGAGCCTTATGAGATTTTGATGCATGAATTAATCTCTTCGTTTGTGAGTGAATCATCACCTTAGAGGATGCTAGAACTTGCATGTGCTCTTGCTTCTTGATTGTGTCTAGTTTGATATGCCGAATGTGATCTTAGGCCATCTTTGATTTTATTGAGTCACTTAGCCAAAATTTTCCTTACCAGTGACATTGATCCCTTGTTAGCCCCTTTGAGCCTAAAGCCTATTTTATTTGCTAGCACATATGAACACTATTCCAATTCCTAAGCCTTTTTGTCCCAATTTGAGTGGAGAATAGGAAAGTGTGAATGTGAAGGGAGTGAATTGAGTGAAAAAGGAAAAGGTTGTTTGCTGAGTGAATATGAGAAGAAGGTGTGATGAAGTTTTGAGATGTGGGAAAAAGAGAAAGAAAATTGAGAATGAGCAAAAAGAAAAAAATGAGCTCATGTGTTGTGCGAAAAAGAAAAAAAAATGATTGAAAAAAAAAAGTGAAAAGAGAAAGAAAAAATTGAAGTGTTGAGAGAAGTGGAATTGAAAGAGTGTTGATTGAATATGTTTGAAGTAGTCTGTTCCTAATCTCGAAGTGCCAAAGTTTGATTTTCTATTCTCCATTCACTTTAGTCACTTTACCTTATATTGTTATCCCACCTGTCCAAAGAGCCTACATTACAACCCTGAGAAAAGTCCTTTTTGATTCGGCATTGATTTCTAGAGTATGGTCGGAGTTGAGAGTGCTTACAAGCCTATGGCTGCCAATATGTGTGATTGATTGATTGAGTGAGTCCCTTAAACACTGTTATACACTTGTGAGGGAGTGAAACACATCGTTGAGTGCACATCCATGTTTGATCTTGGTGTTTCTTGTAATTGTTGCATGAGTATGATGAAGGGGGTGAGTTAGTATACGGGTGATTGACTTTTGAAGCTCGAGTTCATTTGCTTGCATGATTTGATTCGTTGACTCATTCCTAACAATTTCACTTGACTTATTATTTCGTTGCTTGAGGACAAGCAACATGGTAAGTTTGGGGGGGTTGATTAGGCGTGAAATTGTCATGATGCGTAGCTAGAAACGCCCTAATTTTGGTCGAGTTTATAGAGTATTTAGAGTTAATTGAGCATTATTTCTACACATTGATGAATTTGTCTCTTTGATGCTCATAGGTGAATAGAGGACGAAAAACGGAGTTCGTAGGACTTTGAATCGACTCAAACGGATGCCCGGATGAGAAGATATTGAAGAAATACGATTGGTATTAGTGCGGACGAGGAAAAGTATCACTTGGGAAGAGTTGGAAGTCACTCGAGTGACTAGGTCGAGCGCCCCCGCTCGAGCGCATTGCTCGAGCGCTTAAACGTACAGAACTATTCTTGCGCTCGAGCAGCTCGAGCGCCACCGCTCGAGCGAATCGCTCGAGCGCCCAAAACATACAGTGTGATATCAGCGCTCGACCGGCTCGAGCGGAACCGCTCGAGCGATTGTGTCATTCGAGCTACACTGCTCGAGCGGGACCGCTCGAGCGTTTTGCTCGAGCGCCCATGGATTTTTGCCTCCGGATGCGTATTTTCGGCCCATTAACTCCCGTTTCGACCCGTGCCTATATATACCTCTTCCAAACACGTTTTGAAAAAAAGAACATCATATACCCCGAATTTTAGAAATAATTTTAGACTTAGTTTTTGGAGAGGAAGGAGACGAGCAAGCTTTACTTACGTTTTGTTGAGGTTTTTCATACGAATTCTAGTTTCTTTTCAATTCTTAGTTTCTTTTCATTAGTTCGTTACTTTGAGCACGTTTAATTTCGTTTTAATTAATTCAATTTCAGTTCTTCGTATTTATTTTCTTTAAACCCTAGTTCATGTTTCGTATTTTCTTTCTTCAATTCATCATGTTTATGTTCGTCGTTTCTTCTATTGCTTTAATGTTTGTTAACGTCATGTCTAGCTAAAACCCTTGCATGCTTAGGGTAGGATGAACTCGTAGAAGTAGGATGTGGGTACGTAATTAGGGTAATTCGTGACGTTAGTTTTAATTCTCTTAGTTAATGAATTCTTATAATTAATCTGAACTTTACCTTTGAATTTAGTACGAAAGTGTTAGAGAGAGGACGACCGCATCACTCAATAACAATTAGTAGTCTTAACGAGAAGGTTTAGGAAAGGTTAATTCATTTACCGGTTTAGCGAAGGAGGACGACCGCATCACCTTAGTTAAATTAGGGTCTCATTAATTGAGCACAATCTATTAACTTGTTAGTGGATTAGTGAAGTCGAGTGTTAGGGTAAAGTATTAGGGTTTAGAATCTTGAGCTTTCACCTTGCATTCTTTTACTTAGGTTAATTCTTGTTTGTCACAGTTATTTTGATTATGTACCTGCTCCGTTAGTATACGTAGGGATTCCTATCCTAAGCATCACCATCTCCCATTAGAACTTAACCCTTAGTTAATTTTATTTCTTTAGTATTTCAGTTTACTTAGTTTATTTTCGTCTTTTAATTAATCTTTCCAAAAACCCAAAAACATTACACTCATATTAACTACGACGCGTAGATCTTCAGGGATCTATTCGCATATACACCATCCCTTGGGTTCGATAATACTTGGTTCCTATACTTGCCCATACTACAGTGAACCCGTACTCTTGCGGGGTAGCTACTAGTAGAAGCTAGTGTAGTTCGCTTTCAAGTCAGGGCATGAGTACTTATTTTTCTTAGGACCTCAACCCTATGGGGAGCATTTACTGCAAGTATATGCGATTTAGTTACACCTCTATGGTCAGTGATCGCGTCAGGCAGATTGTTTGCTAAATTTTGTAAGTTAATGATCTTCTGAACTTCCGGTTCAGAATGACTAGTGCGTGGACCTAGATACTGAAGATCACTTACGTTCCACGTAAGCTCCCGGCATTCATTCAATTTTCAATTCGGATCTCCCCCTAATGCCGGGAAGTGATCTTCATCAAACGTGCAATCAGCGAACCGGGTCGTTAATTGATCCCCGGACAAAGGCTCGAGGTATTTCACGATGGATGGAGAGTCAAATCCTACATAAATACCGAGTTTTCTTTGTGGGTCCATAGAGGTCCGCTTTGGTAATGTTATCGGAACATATAACGCACATCCAAAAATACACAAATGAGAAATGTTAGGTTCTTTCATACGCACTAGTTGTAGGGGGGAATGATCATTATAGTATCAAATGCGATGCATGTAGGACTGCATGCCCCCAGCATGATGTGGGTAGTTTAGAGTTCATAAGTAATGGTCCCGCGATAAGTACAATACATTTTATTAGCGCCTCAGCAAGACCATTATGGATGTAGGGGACTGAATGCTCCACTTTAATTCCCAGGGCCATACAGTAATATGTAAAAACTCTCGAGGTAAACTCGACAGTATTATCCATGCGAATAGATTAGATAATCTGGAAACTGAGCTCGAAGCTTGATAGTTTTCGCAATGAGCTCTGCAGGAGCTTGATTGTGGGTAGACATCTAACAGACATATGTCCACCTAGTGGAGACATCAATAAGGACCATGAGATGCCGAAATGGTCCTGATGTTGGGTGAATCGGTCCGCAAATGTCTTCTTGAATTTGTTCAAGGAAAACCGGAGACTCTAGTCCAACCTTAGTGCGCGATGGGCGCACTGTTAACTTACTCTTAGAACATGGATCACAAATAAATTCATTAACAGGAAGAATTCTATTATTCAAAATATTATGACTAATTGAATTAGATAGAATCCTACGTATCATAGATTGTCCTGGATGACTTAACCGCTGATGCCATAATTTAAAGAAGTTCGGGTCATGAAATTTCATACTCATGGCTAGATGGAGATTGGACGGCCGGATGTAGGAATAGTACAATCCGGAGGAGAAGGAAGGAAGTTTTTCTATAACATGTCTATGACTACCTCGAGTAATAGTCATCAAAAGGTATTTGTTATTGTTCTCAGTTTCAGTTTCAATGTGATGGCCATTATTTCTTATATTTTTTAAACTGAGCAGGGTATGCTTAGATTGTGGGAACAATAAAGCATTATTGATTATGAGTTCGATACCAACGGGGAGGACAATGGAAGCTCTTCCGGAGCCTACTATCAACATACTATCATTGGCTATTGTAGTTATACTCTCATAACGTTCTACCAAGTTATGAAAATACTTCCTATCTCTTAAGATTGTATGAGTGGTGGCGATATCTACCAAATATAAATCACAATCTCAATCCACCATGTCAGAGGAAATAACCCAAACCTAATAGCTGATATGTTTACAAGCCATGTATAGCAACATCCAAGTAAATTTAATGGACAACGTTAAGGTAAACACATCGAAGCTAAAACATAATATCATCCATAAAATAAAGTATCCAAAAGAAAGGATCAAAAAACATAAATTATTTTTATCCAAAAATAAAGTACTAAAACAATCAAATACGCAAATCACTCATCATCTCCAAAGTCCTTGAGCTTGATGCCCAGAGGATTGACGTTGTCTTGGTCAAAGTCTGCTTCAGGCTGGCTGGCATGGTGAGATTCGACTCCAGGGGCCTTCCCCTTGTCGTCCTTCTACTGCTTTTGATAAGCCTCAACCAAGTGCTTGGGAGTGCGACATGTGCGAGACCAATGGCCTCTGCATCCGCATCTGTAGCAGGACTGCTCAACCTTTTCTTGTTTGCCAGATTTTTAAAGAGCGAAATTCGAGGTTCTGTGACCACCAGATGTACTACGACCTCGACCTTTAGCCCAGATCATCTTACTCTCTCTCTCCCTTCCACGTTTGCAATCAATCATATAATTGTTATACTGCTGCTGGAATATAAGGTTGCTAGCGTGGAATGTTGACAGATTTTTCTGCATCATCTGGGTTACAATACGGAGCAAAGCAAAGTTGTACTCCGTTATAGACTTAAGGTCTTGGAAATGGAGTCTCAACCAATCATATTGTGCCAGAGGGAGGATAATATCGTTTTGTTGTTGGAAACAGTCCTTCAGGGAGTTCTACAACATTCCGGGGTCCCTGAATGAGATCTGAAAAATGAATTCCTCACTTAGGTGGTTCATGAGAAAAATCAACGCTTTCGCCTTCTGGGCGTTAGTGGATTTCGATCCTTCGATAATTGTTTCGCTCAACTCATTTAAGGTTAGATGGATCTCAACATCTAGCGCCCATGTCAGGTAGTTATTACCATCGAGAGCAAACTCATCGAATTCTTTCATGGTAATATCAGACATTATTCACTACAATTTTTAAAGTGACATGGTAAGAGTTGTGAATAAATTAATTGACAACGGAGGAATGAGGATTTATTTGATTATTCTAGAGCACATTGAAGCAAGGATTGGGCGCCGTCTACCCAAAGCATAAATTACGGTCCGACAAGTATCGGGCGCCGCCTACCCGGGCAAAAAATGCGGACTATAAATAATATACTATGTTCAGGGGATAATAATGCATGCAAGATAATAAAATCATAAAAGACATGCGCATATAGCAATTAAGCATATAAGACAATTTATTTGAGAACTGATATTTAAATTAATTCTAAAAATTTCGGGCTTAATTAATATGCAATAGTTATTACCTTGGACACGTCACAAGTGGGTGGAACAATCATACATGTATCGAGTTCAAAAGAAAGCTCAACACGAAATTGGTTAGTAAAATCCAAGAGACGATTTAAATTTAATGCGAATGAATAATTATACAATTTTTATGTTTGCTTCAGGCAAACTAGCCTAAGGTAAATTATCAAAAAGGCCCAAGTTAAATTAATTAAAGGGGCCCGATTTTTTTTTCATTTATTTAATAAAAACTGGCTCAGCAGGTTAGATTACTTAAAGGGCCCAAAAATCTATTCCATTTTATTAACAAAAGTTGGCCCAGCAGGTTAAAAGGCCCAGGTTATTAAAAAAGAAGAGGCCCAAATTCCTTTCTTCCTGCGGACGCATTCGCTGATATCGGCGCAGCCTCAATCGGCAACAGGAGTTGCAGCGGTGCCTCGACGCACGGTGGCGGAGGCACGCGGCGGCTCAGTGGTGGCGCGAGGCAGTGCGACGGTGGCGGCCTGGGGCTGCGCGACGGACGGCGGTGCGTGCAGGCGATTGCGCGACGGACATCATCGAGGGTGCCTGCGTGCTGTGCGCGATGTGGACAGTAGGCCGCGGGCAACGAGCATTGCCGTATCGGGCGCTGGACGTCGGGTTGTAGGCGCTGTGGGCGCCAGATCGTGCGGCAACGTGCGCTTGATGGGTGCACGATGAGTGCGGGCGCGCGCGGTTGCGGACGACAGCTTGCGGGCATGGGCGCTGCGTGGGCGACGGGCGCCACGCGGGTGAGCGCAGGCAACAGACACTGCGAGGGTGCTACGGGCGCCGTGTGCGCCGGGCACCGCGCTGGCGCTATGCAACGGGCGATGGCGTCGTGTGCTCGTTTCGTCCAGATTGATCCAATCAATTTGCAAAATACGATAACAATTAATGCAAATAATCAAGTACACATAAATTATGATACGCATGAATCAAAATAATTCGATACGTCAATTAATTCACATGATTTGGAGAAAATTAATTTCAGGGCGTACCAATTAGTCTCGGGTAGATTTTTGTGTTGATAACGTGTTGTAATTGAGTGCGATAAATAAAGGCGCAAGATTTGTTCACCCAGTTCGTCAGGAACGACTACGTTTGGGGGCAAGTCAAGCCATGAGTTTCACTAATATTCTTATGTATTCTTATGTATGAGTGTATACAATTCTGAGTACAATGATATATTTATAAGAATAAAACCATAGTTTAAGATATGAAGCTCATTGGGTTATTGGTCCATTAGTAATGTCCACATCAAATCTCTTAGATTTTGAATAATAAATCTGCTAGATTTACAACAACTGATACCCCTAATTAAATTAATGATACTTTAAAATTATTTTATAATACGATTATCATAAACTATGTTCATATAATACTTTGTCAAGTCCAATATACTAAAGGGACAGTTAATGTTTACTACATTCCTAGAGCCTAAAATGCAAAATGGGGACAAGAAATCCCATGGAACATTTTACTACATTTTGTGGTCCCCATCTTCTAACAAAAACCTCAAAATGATATAATTGGGTGGAACCGTGACCTAAATTTAATCAAAATTTAAATAATGATACAATTTTAATAAACTTAGAAACTTTTAAAGTACTCCCTCCGTCCTGCTATTAACTTCTCATTTTGTCATTTTCGTCTGTCTCATTATTTAACTTCTTATATCTCTTTTGGATATCAACTAATAATATTGTATTCATACTCTTTATTCATACCCACTCATCTATACACATTAATACCGGGACGGAGGGAACAATAAAATTCTTAAAGTTTGTTCATTTATTGTTTAAAATAATTTTAAGTTTTAGGTCTTATTTATTTGTTGGGTGAAAATAATATCTCACATCGAATTTACAAGGAAGGATCATGAGTTTAATAAGGATAGACAAATTCTATATTGGTATGAGGTCTTTTGGGGAAGTTCAAAAATATATATGTGCAAGTTCGGTCTAAAGCAAACAATATCATACAAATGGGTGACCGTGGTCCATCCGCGGGGTCCCAACATTATTATATTAATAAAAAAATATTAGATTTTGCAGACGTCTTGATGAAAAACGATTAAAAAATATAGTTTAGTGACCAATTTTTAATGGCTAGTGAAACACAGTGACCAAAATTGAAATTGAGGCAAAGTTTGGTGACTAAAACTGATATTAACTCTAACTTATTCCGTTAGTTGACTAACGGTCAACTGACGCCTTGACAAAAATTGATTAAAAAAATTATAGTTTAGTGACCAATTTTGATGACGAGCGAAACTCAATGACCAAAACTGAAATTAAGGTAAAGTTTGGTGACCAAAAGTGATATTAACACTATTTATTGCTATTTAATAATCATTTAATTTTCTATCGTTGAAACTGCCAAACTACAAAAAATTGACTGAAATTGTTCATTACCGCATGATGAATTTTATTTAATAAATCGCGGTTTGAAATTTAACACTTAATTGAAACCGCATGTTGTAATGCAATTTAAATTTCGTAGAAAAAATCGCAAAACCGCACCATGATCACCCTTAGATATAGTAGTATTAGAGTGTATATAAAGTATTATGTTCTATTTAAAAGGATAGTACTCCCCCTGCACACTAAATTTGACACGTATTTTAAGACATGCATTTTTTAAATAAATTAGTGATATGGAAGTATATATATATCTTATTATACTATATTTCCAAACCTCTCCAAGATGATGTGTCAGCACCACATTTCTCTTAAAGTGACGTGGCACCTCTCAAATCATTTTATTTCAAAATTCTGCATTCTCCTTAAAAGTTATTTTAGGTATATTTTAAATCATATTAAAACTTAATCTACACCATGAGTTTTATACTTTTAATCTCAACCGTACATTTCATTTTACATTTTCTATAAATGTCAAATCTCACTTTAGTTTTCATTCGGATTTACAACCCTAATCATCTTCTCTTCTCTTTATTTTCCCATTCATTGTTTGATTTTTCTTTATAGGTATAATATTATTTTTTTCTCCTCTTCTTCTCTCACGATGTCGTCTCTCTTCTCGCAGGTTATTCACGAACCGCTGCCTCCTCATGGATTTTTCCCTCGAATCACCGCGGCCTTAAACCGCATCGGAATACCGCACACCACCACATCGGGTAAGAGATCAATTTTATTTTAATCTAATTGAATCATCTTTTTTTTTTCTTGCATAAATATGGATAAATGCTTGGTATGACGATCCAAACCCGGAGCATCACCGTAACAAAAACAGTCTCACGGCCCCAGTTTATTGGGATAATTTGGAAATCGACGGATGTAATTTTTTTTTTTTTAGTTTTTTTTATGAATTAATTATTTGTAAAATTTAGAGTTGTTACTACTGAGTTGTTATTTCTTTATAGTATACTATAAATCTTAATAAAATTTAATTAGTGTAAACAAAATATTTATGTATAATATGAAATATTCTTTTAAACAATAATGTAATGCAAGCAATTCTTTTTTCATTGTTGGATGATTTTTTTTTTTTGTTTTGTTTTTTAGGATGTTTTTTTTTTTTTTTTTTTTGCAACATATTGATATATGTGAAATTTGTAGGAGAGAATTCGAAATATTTTGGAAAAGATATTTTCACCGAAATAGCGTATGATACTAAAAAAATCTTGCAACCAACTTGCCTTCAATAATAGATTGTAATACAAAAGTTTATTTTTAGATAAAATTATACGGCCAAAATAGATTATTAATTGCAAAATACAGATATTCTTTTATAAACTAGGATTTTGATTTTTTTTTAATATTTTTTAACATACAAATATTAAAAGAGTATTGTAATTGATAAATAAGTAAAAGATTGTTAAATCTTATATAATTAATGTATATATTTTTTCTTAAAATATGTGGAATAAATTTTTATGGGTTAGTAATTATAGTGATGACAAAAAAGAAACTTTTTTTACTAATGAAAATAAGATATTTACGCATAATATGAAATATTATTTTAAACATTATATTAATGCAAGCAAGTATTTTTTCATGGTTGAATAATTTCTCTTCTTAGATATTTTGGAAGTTATTTTTGCAAAATATTGATAGATGTGGATTTTTTCTAGGAGAGAGTTGAAATATTTCACAAAAGATATTGTCACCGAAATAGTGTATGATACCAAAAAAATTACTGTCACCAAATATAATATCTTGCATTCAATAAACAAAATATCTATGTAAAATATGAAATATAATTTTAAACATTATATTAATGCAAGCATATCTTTTTTCACAGTTGAACAATTTCTTTGCTTAGATATTTACGAAAGATATTTTTGTAAAGTATTGATAGATGTGAAATTTGTAGGAGGAAATTGAAATATTTAAGAAAAAAGATATTGTCACCGAAATAGTGTATGATACCAAAAAAATAAAAATAAATTGTCACTAAATATAATATCTTGCCTTGAATAATAGATTGTACTACAAAAGCTTATTTTTGGATAAAATTTTACCGCCAAAATAAACCATAAACTGTAAAATACATATATTCTTTTTTAGACTATGATTTCGATTTTTCTTTTATATTATTTTAACATGAAAATATTAAATTAGTATTGTAAATGATAAATAAGTAAAAGAATGTTATATAATTAATGTATATTTCTAAAAAAAATATGTGGAATAAATTTTTCATGGTTAAAAAATTATAGTGTTGGCCAAAAAGAACACTAAGTTTCTTTACTATCAATTTAAGTATTATTACTTTAAAAAATATCTTACTCTAAAATACAATAATTATGAATATATTTTAATCAATGGAAATAAAATATTTACGTATAATAAGATTATTCTAAACATTAAATTAATGCAAGAAAATCTTTTTTCACAGTTGAACGATTTCTTTTTTTAGATATTTTTGGAATTTATTTTTGCAAAATCTTGATAGATGTGAAATTTGTAGAAGTAAATTAAAATATTTCGGAAAATATATTGTCACTGAGATATCATATGATTCCCAAAAAATATTGTCACCATGTAATATTTTACCATCAATAACAGATTGTAACACACACATTTTATAATAAAATTATAACTGCAAAATACAATTTGAAACTGTAAAAAATTTCAGACCGCGAAATTCGCGGGGTACACACTAGTATATATATATATATATGAATGTGAACACACTTTTTTTTTTTTTAATGTACAAATAATTTTAGAATGGACTAATGGGAGTAAATGCGTGAATAATCATGAGATAGAGAGAGAATTGTTTTGACTTTATAATCACTATGAAGCACTCAGACCCACAATGTTTTGATCGATCAAAACACCTAATCCATCCCATCCACTCACTCGTCTGTAGAACAATAACAATATTGGTTCTCAAAAATGCATCATTCCCTACCACGAAAGTAGTTCCGACTTATGGATCTGCGTATCAAGAGTGCGCCTTTTTGGCATCACGCCATCACCAATGCAGTAAGGTTACATAGATGCTTCAAAATGGCACATAATTGCATAGAAAACTTGAAGGATATGAATCAAACTTGGTTAGTCAAGTCTACATAACTGCAACCGGGTATTTTCCTAACTCCTCTCTCACACATTCTATCCCTTAAACTATACACATTCAACCATTTATCAGCATCTGCATAGATATTGGAGAGAAGTACATAATTACCAGCATTATTAGGCTCGAGCTCGAAAAGCCTTTGAGCTACCGTCTCACCTAATTCAACGTCGCTGTGTAGCCTGCAGGCACCGAGAAGAGCGCCCCAAGCACCAGCATGCGACTCCACGGGCATTGATCGTATAAGCTCATAAGCATCCTTGAGCTTTCCCGATTTACCAAGAATATCGACCATACAACCATAATGATCAGGGGATGGATTCATCGAGAATCTACGCGTCATTAAGTGAAAGAAACGGCATCCATCGTCCACTAGACGAGCATGACTACATGCAGTCAAGATTACGGTGAAGGCCACTTCATCAGGCCTTATACCTTCATCTATCATCCTGTCGAACAATAGAACTGCTTGAGCACCACAGCCGTGAATGCTTAAACCTTGTATCATCGAACAATATGAAATTAAGTCGCGTTTGGGCATATCTTCGAATAACAAAGTTGCTCTTTCCATGTTCCCACACTTTGCATTCATATCAACAAGAGCTGCAGTAACATGAGGACGCTTTAAATCGAAGGATCCTTGGGTAATATAGGATTCGATCCAATTTGCTAGCTCTAAGGACCCCAATTGGGAACAAGCAGACATCAAGCTAACCAGTATGAATTCATCGGGATTCAAATTCAGAGCCCGCATTTGAGTAAAAGCTTTTATAGCCTCGCCTGGCTTCCCATTCTGAACATAACCGGACATTAACGCAGACCATGATACCAAATCCCTCTGAGGCAATTCGTCGAACAAGTTCCTCGCAGCTGCCATATCACCAGCCTTGGCATACCCATCAATCAATGTAGTAAACGAAACCTCATTTCTCACAGGCATTTCATCAAACAGCTTCCTTGCATTTTCCAAGTCACCCATCTTCACCAACCCCTTAATCATCGCATTCCATGTCGCCTCGTTTCTCTTAGGCATTTCATCAAACATACATCTCGCAGCCTCCACATCCCCAGAATTCAAATACCCAACCATCAAAGCCGTCCAAGAAACCTCATTCCTCCAAGACATTCCATCAAACACCTTACGCGCGCATTCAATCTCCTTACATTTACCATAAAAATCAATCAAGCTAGATCCCACAAACACATCTCCCTCAGTCCCGGACCTCACCGTCAAGCCATGAACAACCCTTCCCTCCCTCAAAGCCAGACCATTAGCACAAGCCTTAATCAGAGAAGGAAAAGTATACCTATCAGGAAGTACATTAGACTCCCTTCTCATCCTACTAAAAAGCGAGAAACATTCACCCAGAGAATAATTCTCACAGTAGGATTTTATCAAAATGTTCCAGAGGTATATATTCGGGCAGTAAACAGAGTTGAAAGCTCTAGTTGAGAATGACAAAGTGCTTGGTAAAACGTTGGCGCAGATGGAAATGAACTGGGCAATCAAGAAATGATCTTGCTCGTACCCTCTGCGGATTATGTGTGTGTGAATTTGGTAGAAATCTCTTATCGTTTTGCAAGCTTTTACGATTGGTAATATAGCAAAAGATGAATGCTCCACCACTGAGAAGGGGGGCATCGGTGACGAAATTGGTCCGCAGGGCTTTGGGGAAATTGTGGGACTCAAATTTCAAAAATGTCTGTTTTCTCTTTTTGGTCCTTTTGAATTTGCGGAAAATAAATTCGAAAATTGTCAATTTTTTCGAGAAACTTTTTTGAAACTTTTTTTTAGTGGAGTGTATTAACAAAATAAGAGATTGTATTTAACCTGGGCCAATTGTGGGCGGAAGATGGGTCATAGGCTTAAAGCCCAACTCAACCTAAGCATTGAACGGGCCGGCCCGTTAGCCCTATATTCCCAGCTTTGGTGATAACGGTAATAAAGTGCAAATCAAATCCTCTATTTAAAGAACACAGAAGAATACAGATCATAAACCCTAGTCCTCGAGACGTGATCGGCGCTCACAATTCCAGATCTGTTTGGTAGTTGAAATTTGATATTGTTTACCTCTGCAATCTTTGTGTCTTCGTTCCACACATCATCCAGTGCTGTGCTAGCTAACATTTGGTACAGCTTTTCTGTTTTCGCTTCTATGATTTTATTGAGTTTTAAGAATTACCTTGAAATTATATCGGTTGTAAACTTTTTGAAGGTATTACGACTTTCTTTTTTTTACTATTTAACCATTGTTGTTTGCTAAATCAAATTTAGTGAATTCCCAAAAAAAAAAAAAAAAAAGGTTACTTCGGTGGTTGTGAAAAAAATTATTTAGAAATGATTTTGTGCGATGAAATGTTAATTAGGAAGATATTTGTTGTTATCCAAGGTTTTAATGTTACTGGCGTTCTGTTATTATGGAATTTGAAGGATTTTTCAATTCATTTTTTAGTCCTTTATCAACGAACAACCAAAATAAAACTTCTGTACATTTTCAGAAAATTTTAGTTTGTTGATTTTATGGGTCTTTTTAATCGAATAGCTGATGTTAATAACCTTTCAAGTCGGAAGTGTAAGGCTGACTAAAAGGTCTGTATGACCTGTCCTGGGTGGTGTGTGGAACAAGATGCAACGAAGTTAGAAGAATTGATTGAAGCTTTAAAGATTGGGGTCAAAGAAAACCAGTAGTGAACCACTATAATTTTCTCCTTTTTGTCATATCTGCTCCTAAATTGTCTTAAGAGAGAACTTAATTTGGATTTTGCTTCCATTTGTGATTAATCTCTACATGCATGGTTATTGCTTCATGAGGAAAGAGTGTGGTTGATCCTATTGCCAGTTTGAACTGCCCGGCTTTTTAGCTGCTGGTGGTCTAATTTCGAGGCTTGGATATGATTTGAACTGCCCAGCTTCTTAGCTGCAGGTTCCTTACTCATCTGATCCTAAATCGTTCATCATGAATACTTTTGCATAATTTGTGATTTTGTTAATCTTGTTTTCTTGGTATATTGATGTATTTGGTATCAAATATACCGAGCCTATGATGGTTTTAGAATGACATTTTAGTTTGAGGAGATTTTGTTAAAGTTGAATGTGCAGATTAGAAAAAGAATTTTTTAAGGGCATTGAAAAAAAATACATATTGGATCTGCTCATCTATGCTAAAAATAAGAAGGTACTCAAGTGTTTTGGTAGGTGCTTTGCTCATTTTATGCTAAATGCAAGCAAGCATTCTTATAAATCATTTGTTATTCTTGCTTCCTTACTCTCTTGATTTTAAGTATTTATATAAATATCAAGTCAAAAGATAACTTGTTTAGCTATGGAGTTTGTGGCAAATTTTATTAAGTTGGATGTGTAGATGGAGAAAGGAAGATGATGAATGATAACAGGTACTGATGATGGACTCGTCTTAGTTGCTTTTCCTGGTACTGCGTATGTTAGTTGTGCTTGTGCCGAACAACTAAGATATGAATCGTCCGCCTGATTGTAACGATATCTCATATCTGATTCCTCTCCCAATTTTTAGATTGTTCTTATTTTCAAGTTACATGACGAGTGTAATATTTATGAGTTGTAGGGATCTTTGCAGGCTTGTCTC
Source organism: Ballota nigra (assembly GCA_947034835.1). Taxonomy (NCBI): domain Eukaryota; kingdom Viridiplantae; phylum Streptophyta; class Magnoliopsida; order Lamiales; family Lamiaceae; genus Ballota; species Ballota nigra. The sequence continues at coordinate 60,880,383 of OX344725.1, forward strand.
CTTTATTTTTCTTTTGTGTATTGGCTGATTCCTGGACATTGGGAGCATTTTACATATAATTGTTCTGAAAAAGATCTATCAGAAGAAGTTTGGTTGGATATTTCTGTAGATTGGCTTGTAATTCATATAGGAAATGTTATTTTATGTTGCATTTGGTGGAAGAATTTGGTTATGTCATCAATTTCTGTTTCTTGATAAAAAGTTTATTGTAATTTAAATACCATTGATTTTTCTTATAATACGATTTCTAGTAATGCAAATTACATAAATTATTCTTTGGATTTGGTTTATTTATGAAAAAAGAGGTTACTATGTTTTCTTCAAGTGGACAATTATATTAAAATAAAAATATGTATATGATGGTTACATGTTTACCATTTTATATGATACATAGTGAAGCTATAAAGCTAATGAGATTATTTTACATAAGATTTTCTTTTTCATTTTAATGAAAAATAAATAAAACTACGAACTTAGAAAGGCTAAACTGCTAAAGTAAAAAAAAAAAAAAAAAAAGAACTAATTTGTTTGCAACCGAATTAGGTTAATATGATGTATTCGAAATTTAAAAGAAAAGGGCATAATACATTAGTAGGCCCTTGAACGAAAGGTCCTTAAATTATTTTTAATTTTAAAAAGCACCTGAACTATTAATTTTTGTTTCACGATGTTCATGGTAATGAAAATTCACTAATTTTGCTTAAGTTATTATGACAAACCAACCAAATTCAATGCTATTATGATTGATTTTCAACAAAAGATGTGTCTCTAATGGATTTTCAATAGGGACTTTATGAAACAAGAAATATATACTTTGAGGGTTTTTTAAAACCAATAAAATAGTTTAGGGACCTAATGAAATAAAAATGTATAGTTTAAGAGCTTTTTAAAGCAAAAATTAGTTTAAGGATCTTTTAAAACAAAATTGGATAGATTGGGGTCTTTTGATACATTATAATATAAAAATAAATAAATAAATGTTGATGGAAACAATTGATATGGAATTAGACAATCGCATACACTTGTCACTAAACCATTATTAGATCGTCTCATTTATTTTGTCATATGTTAAAAAAATAAGTCCACGTATACAAATCCAAAACGGAATGAAATGAAACTAAGTGTCATTTGTCTTGCTCCATCATTAAGTTTGTTAAGTGCCAACAATTTTCTGTTGATGTTTGAGGTTGTTGAGTCACAAAAAATGTCAATTTAGATCTGTAGAAACTGTAAAAGAAAATATGTATCAATACGAAGAAAGGCTCACACCCGCTGAAATATGGGCGAGAAAAAATATCATGTACAAATATAGAAATGGTTTCTTATTACTTGTTTAACCATAAATAAAAGACAAAAATTAAGGTAAAGAGAAATGTAAACAACCAGATTTCAAACATCCCCGGTAGATATCTCTTCTTGCAACTACCAATTTATAAAATAAACAAGCACAAAATTATTGATTATAATTTTTTTGTCTTAAAAACAGATTTAATAGGATGCTTTATCTTAGTTTTAGTAATCTTGAGGAGGGAATGGTAAGCGACGTGGGGGAGATTGTCTTGAAAAAGTGAATGTTTAGTTCAAGAGAAAACTATGCTTGATAAATTGTTTTTTTGGATTAATATGTACACTCTGAAAGCTTAAACAAAAGACAAATTGAGATGAGAAAGAGGGAAAGACAACAGCTCCAAAGTTCATGATGTGTACAATTGGTTGAGTAGCGAGGAATGTGAAGAACTAGGAAATGGGTAGAAAGATAAAGACTACAAATTAATCCAGAACAAGTATGCACCACAAAAGGTATGTGTGAGCTTAGGATAAGGTTATTAACAAAGAGGAAGCTGTGAAAGAAAAGCACCATGGACCAAACGAGAATGAGAATTGTGCCTTGTGCACCAATTCACCTGAGATGGTAAAATATGTACTCCTCCCGTCCCAAACTCATTTTCCCATTTACTGTTTGCACGAGTTTTAAGAAAATAGTTGTTTATAGTATTTAAAGTGATAAAGTAGATGTTTTTTTTTATTAGTGTATAAAGAATATAATATTAAAAAGTATTGTTATTTTTTTGCCAAAAGTAGATGTAGCAAACGAGTATGAGACGGACTTTTTGGCAATGTAGCAAACGAGTATGGGACAGACTTTTTGACAATGTAGCAAATGAGTTTGGGACGGAGGGAGTACGCTTTAATGTAATAGATTTTCGAACAAGAGGGATGCTCTTTTAGCATAATAGTGAACGAATTAAAAGTTTGGAGTTGGAGTTGGAGTTGGATTAGGATTATGGACAATGGTTTATGGTGAGTAGTTCTAGTGTGCACTTGGATTTTGAAAAAAATACTCCCAATAGAAATCAGTAATACCCCAGTAAGTAATTAGTAATACCTCAATTGCAAATATAGTATGAGAATCTTCGATTAGTATTTGGAGTATAAATCCTATTTCTTCATAGTTTGCTTTTGATGATTTGGTGTAATTGGGTAAATGATACTAGGATATTTTTCATACCTTTATACTCTTGTACAAATTTACTGGAATAAAATATTATCTTTACTGAAAAGAAAATAAAAATAAGAATCATATTCAAAATTACGCATTTGATGCATTCATTGTTTAATTTGTTTGCCCAAAATCTATTGGAAGTGGACTTTTTTTATTCATATATTGTAGCTTTTAAAACAACTTATAAGCAAGGGTCTCGTCGATAACAGCTCTAGACGCCCATCCAATTTTCGACGCCAAAGCCGACAAACTAGCAGGGTGTGACAGGTTTGGTTGTAGGGCGTCGTTGACAATGGCGCTCAAGAGTCACGCCAACAAATTTATTTCAGCGACTTGCCATTCATGTTCGGGTAGAACATGCAAATTTAATCTTTTGGCAGTTCGTATGTTTTATTCGAATATTGTTGCAAAGTCTCAAATATGTATTCTTTAGCAGTAGGATTTGAGTTTGAAATTGGGGAGTTCACATGTATATATTGTACCTCCTATAAATATAAAGGTATTCCTCAATTTTAACATCTCTGTAACAAATTTTGCAGACAAGTAAGTTCAAGAAAATATTTTTAAGTACAAATTGTGTGTTTATGTATAGTATATCTCGTTAAATTTATTTTATTATTGTTCTTAGGTCATTTTGCTCTAGGATTGATGTTTGCAATAATCACAAGACGTATAAAGGGGAGTATATTTTGGAAGGATTACACATCTTGAGGTATTCTTATTTATTTTATTATTGTAAGTATTTGCATTCATTGGATTTTTTTTTAAATCATATAATATCGTGTCCATGTTCAAGTTTGCTAAATTACATAATACATGGAAGATATTAGATGTCATTAATTCCAACAAAGAAATCATACATAATATGATGTAAGTGTGATCAAATTAGAAGAAAATAAATCACATTACGTAATATATTGTCTTTCTAATAGCGATGATCTTGGTGGGCGTGAGTTAATGTATTAATTTGACGATGTGTTTACTTTATTGGTGTATTAAGAAAATAAATATAAGAAATGACGTATGAAAAGAAATAATGTGTAGCTCAAAATGATCCGACATTTTCGCCGAAGAAGAAATTGAATAAAAATTGTTACTGAGTTGTCAATAAGTGAAATCCTACCTTATCAGCACTGACGACCTTCGTTGTCCTTAATAGCGCCAACGACTATCGGTGGCCTTGGAAGTGTCAGTGTTAAAAGTCGAGTGGTAAATTTGAAACTTTTAAGTGAGTGAAAAATTGTATATCTCTATTTTAACTAAAAATTCATGCATTCATATAATCATCATCTTTGTTTTGGGGAAAAATAACAAACTTGTTAGAGGTGTTCAATTTTTTTATCAAGTCTAATAAAAATCCCCTACAACCATAATATTAATGAACCCATCCACCACTTTGCAAAAATTTAGTAAAGTTAGGGTTCATAATTCTTCCATGGTTTCTGCAAAAGTTGAGAATGAAGTGACAAGTGGTGGCTCTTGGGCGTCGTTCATGTTTGCGCCCATGTTGGGGCCCATTCGCTTAAATCTAGTCCCCAGTCAAACCTGTCACACTCTGCTACTTTGTTGGTTCCAGCGTCGGAAATTGGATGAACGTCGTTGGTGACGACACTCACACTATTTCAACAGTGAAAACACCTTGTACGACGACACCCTTACTTATTTTGGTAAGAGTTTTAAAAACCACTTTAGTTTAATAAGTTGTTTTGAAAACTACCATATTTGAATAAAAAAAGCCATTGGAAGTATATTAGAACATTTCGACTTTTTATTTTGTTGAAATAATAAATTCTTACTAAGGCAAATTGGTAATTCTTGTTGTAAAATATAAACTCAAAATAGAGACAGTAGTTTGTTTACCCAATTCACTGATAACGACTACGTCTGGAGGCGTACCAAGCCAAGAGTTTTCACTAATATTTATGTGTATGTACATGTGTGTATTACAATATCGAGTACGGTGATATATATATATATATATATATATATATATATATATATATATAATATCAAAACCCTAAAACCTATAAAACTACTTGGCCCATAAGTAATGTCCACATCAAATCTTCTGGATTTGGTATATCAAATCTTCTAGATTTACAACACTCCCCCTTGGACATTACGACGTAACGTATATATCTCGTCAGAAAAACTTCACATGCTAGGTAGTGATAAAAATGTTTAGCTAGGGAGGAGTGCAATTATTGATCTTCCAAATCCAATCTTCAGGATTGTTTCGAGGTTACCACCTCCCTGAAGACAACAACCTTTTACACCTTCGCATCCTGATACCATAAATATACTTCTCAAAAGTAGAGATAGGCAGGGACTTAGTGAACAGATCTGCTAGATCGTGATTGTCACTAGGTAGTTCATGTTGTATGGTAATTACGTCACTCTTCTGGAGTTCGTATGGGAAGAAGAATTTCGGGGAAATATGTTTCGTAAAGTTCCTCTTAACGTACCCTTGCTCATTTGTGCAACACAAATTGCATTGTCTTCATCGATTACAATGGGGAATGTATTGTTTAATGGACCTCCATGAGATCACAATATCATCACAAAGAAAAATATAATCAGTCTGAGATATCATAGAATGTGTTTAACATCATTCCAACGTTTCCTTCTGGGAGAAGCACTATATCTCGCAAGCAAATTTACCGCAAATGCGTTGTCCGGGCTGGTGCAGTTTGTGAGATAAAGTATGCACCAAATAGCGCTTAGATAAGGAACTTCCGGTCCTAGAATATCCACTATATCTTCTTTGGGTCTAAATGAGTCATTATCCACTTCAAGGGATAGAACTATCATAGGTATACTAAGTGGATGAAATTTATCCATGTATGATCTCTTATATAACCCTTTCAAGTAGGTTATCTGGTGTATAAAATTCATTCGTCCTTCAGACAGATATCATATTCATTTTTTCTTCAGGAAAATGCTCGAATTAATTTTCCTTTCGGGAAATACTTAAATTTAATTTTCCTTCGGGGAAATGCTTTTATTTTTCCTTTAAGGAAATACTTGAATTTATTTTTCCTTCAGGGAAATGCTCAAACCAGCAGGTCGAGATTATACTGTAAGCAAATAATTTTACACTCAATTAAATGGTGACGCGTGTGCAAGCAAATATTAATATCAAAATAAATTTACTATTACATTTGGGGAATTTAATTAATTCTTGAGTTAAATAGTTAAACTTGATATTAAATGTACACGATACAAGTCAGTTAAATTAAATGAGTTTTCGGTACTCATATTGGGTAATAAATATAATTTATTTGACATAACATCGACAATTAAATTTTATCTCGTTAAAAGAGGGAGCAAACTAAATTAATCAAATCAAATTGCAAATCAAGTCAATCAAGCGGCACCGACCAATCAGACGGCGCCACATGGCCTCGTGAGAAAGGCAGGTTTGTCACCCTCCACCCTATAAATAGGGGTCCTTTCATCATTCACACACACACTGAAGCCAACAAGCATTCAGACGATCGACAAGCATATCCTCTGCAAGCGTTCTTCACCGCTCTTCGTGCAAACCCGCCAGAAACAACTCCTGGTCAGAGATCAAGGCTCGAAGGCCCTCCGATCCGGCATTTATACTCGAAGATTTGAAGAAGCTTCAACTACATTCTTTAAGGCCTTTGAATATTCAAAGGTGTTCGTCGTTGTTCTTTGCCATTCTTCGTGCAAATCCATTAAAAACAACATTTGATCCGGAATCAAGGTCATAAAACCCTCTGATTCAGCATTTATAATTGAAGACCTTCAAAGATTGAAGTCGCTCTTCACAGATTCAAAGACGCACTCCGAAGAACACATCCAGAAACAGTTCCAAATCAAAGATCAAGGCTCAAATCCCCTCCGATTCAGTATTTCTCTTCCGAGGCATGACTTGAACCTAACTTTACTAGCTTTTACTAGAAGTTACCCCACAAAAGTATGTGATCACAGTAGTATGGGCAAGTATAGGGACCAAGTAGTATCGAACCCAAGGGAAAGTGTGTATGCGAATAGATCCCTGGAGATGTGCACGTCGTTGATTAATATGAGTGTATGTTTTTGGCTTTTTAAGAAATTAATTCTAAACTAAATTACATTAATTATGCTAAAGAACGAATGAAACTAATTAACTAAGGGTTGTTTGCAAGTATGAACGGGTGATGCTCAGGATAAGAATCCCTACATATACTAACGGAGCCGGTACATAATCAAAATAATAGTGATGTGCAAAAAATAACCTAAGTATGAGATTGTAAGATGAAAAGCTCAAGAATTAAACCCTAATACCTATCAATCGATATCACTAATCCACTAAACAATTTAATAGATTGTGCTTAATTAAAGAGACCCTAATGTTGGAGTTATACGTGAAAGTATGTTTTTACTTTGTATAACTCATGTATCAAACACTTGTTTTATGAGAATAATTTTTTTATCACATTTACTTTAGTTATGATTGAATGTTGAATATCTATTGCAAACCGTTCAATATATGGTACTAGTTGCATTGTAGTTAATGTGGTGATACCCGATCACGGAAGACAACATTAACAGTCTCCTTGTAACTAAACGTACATTTTCACGACCTAGGTGGAATTGAACAATCCGTCGTGAAATGTCGATGTGTAAGTCTCAGATTGGTCTGTCTTGACTAAGAGATTGCACTAGCACATTTAGTATGTGTTGAAGAGGACCTACAACGAGGATAAATTCTTCTGTTCTGAAATGTGAAGAATTAGACCTCAGTGGTTGTTAATTTCTTAATCTCCGTTACTTAAATAGGACCGTGTGTGCTTGATGATTACTGCTTTGATTCATGTTGGGTGAGAATCATTGTGACTTTGAACCTTGTGCTTTGGGCAGTAATATTAATCATACGACGGTTGCTAAGATTTAATACGGAGAAACGCGTGCGAGTACGGCTCATGTGATTAGTCCCCTTGGTGGGCTCAGAAGTTTTATCGTACCAAATCTTGCAAGTGAAGAATCTGTTTCTTCGGTACGGATAATAATGTTGAGTTGTCTTTACTCCAAGGTGAAATATATTAATTAATTTAGAGCTATTCAGAAGCTTAATTAATTAATGGACTTGATAATCTTAAACGCGGGAAATAATAACCTGGAGCCCATATTATCGTAATAGGGATTAAGATGGATAGTGCAATATTAATTTATTAGTGGTAATAATTAATATTAATGAATTGAATTATATTAAGGCTCAATATTGAAATTCAGAAGTCCATTAGGAGGTCCAATCTTAATTCTCCTTAAAGGCCCCTCAAGTAGCCCATTAAGTAGCTCAATAATGATAAGGTGATTAAAATAAAAAGAAAATAATAATGCTGATTTTTTCCTTATTTTCGAAAATTGTTTCTATGGAGCAAGAAAAGATCTTGTTGATTTTCTTGAAAAGATATTATGGAAGATAAGTATTCTTGGAATACAAAATTATCTCATATATTCAAGAAGATCCAAATCTTGGATTCTTGATTCATTAATTTCGAAAATTGTATGGCTTATAAGGTGAGTGAGATTTTTGTGGAATATTTTATGGAGAAAAGAATATATTCAAGATTTCTTAGAGTCTAAGAAAAAGATTTTTTCTCTCCTATTCCAAGAGAATTTCAAAATTCCTTTCTCATATAAGTAGGGGATGATTATTTCATCTCCAATTTACAGTTTCACAGTGTTGAAAAAATCAGCAACAATATTTATCTTTTTCCTTAGTTATTTAAATTACTTGAAAGCATCTCCCACCGGTGATCAAGTAAGGCGAAAGGGAAATACTTGAGAAGGCTTTTGGGTTGATAAAGCGCGCTTGTGTTTGTCCCGTTTTATTCAAAGGCCAAGTTCTACAAGAGGTACGTAAGTCACATATTTTCTTGTTTATTCCGCCATAGATTATATGTGAATTAATTCAACATGCATGATGATAAATTAGTTGTTGGAATTATTATTTGAATTAATTAGGATTAATTCATGCTAGTAATAATTGAATTTAAATTCGTATTTAAATTTCATCCCGAATAGTTCCCGTGCACCCCTATTTTCCCAACACCTAATTTAACTAAGGTGATGCGGTCGTCCTCCTTAGGTAAACCGGTAGATGAATAAACCCCTTCTAAATCCTCTCGTTAGGCCTATTAGTTATTAAATAGTGATAAGGTCGTCCTCTCTCTAATAATTTTTATACGAAATTCAAAGGTAAATCCGGAATTTATTTTAAGCGTTCATTAACTAAGAGAATTAAAACTAAACATCACAAGAAATCCTAATTATGTACCAACGTCCTACTTCTTCGAGTTCATCCTACCCCAAGCATACAGGGGTTTTAGCTATAATGAAAGTAATTAAATAAGCTGATGGTCCCGTTTTCGAAGGGCAAAATGGGAATTCAGGAGCAAATTTTTTTTTTTAAAACTTTTCCTCAGGGAGTTCAGCAAGAGTGAGAAATACTCAAGTCACTGCTCTGCTCAGAGGCTGAGTTACCAAGTCAGTGAGAAGGCTTGGAGACTCATGCTCTGAGCAAGGACAGTGGCTTGAGATGCTGAACTCTCGAGTGCGTTATCAATCCACAGCTTGCACCCTGACTGAGTTCAGTGACGGAATACTCAAGTCACCGCGTTGCTAAGAGTCAGAGCACCCAAGTCAGTCTAAACTGACTTGTGAGCTCAGGCTCTTAACAAGGTAGTGACTCGAGAGACTGAACTCTCGAGTGCTAGCCTAAGCTTGTCAGTGAGATTGGTTCTCCCTGACTAAAATACTTAGCTAATCTTCTTTTCAAACTTTCCAAGTACACTCAGAGAGCATACACTACAAGTAATTAGCAAGTGCTTAGACAAATAAACAACGCTCAGTTTAACGTGGTTCAGAGACTCAAGCTCCTACGTCCACGGCCTGATTTAACAGGAAATCCACTACTTGGGATTCTTGTTTTTAACGTGCCAAGGTGCACTTACAACTGGACTCACGCCACTCCCTGGGCTGCCTCTCCTCACCTCACTACAAACCTAACATTCTCTGAAAGGGTTTAGTTTGGTTTGGTTTTCTCCAACTAGGTGAGGTTTTCCTTTACAATGTGTTAGCCTTAAAGCTAAGATTAGGAAAACCTCTCTAAGCTAAGAGTTACAAGCTTGACACTCAATGAATATAAGTGATAACCCTAAAGGTCAGTGTCGTGGGTGTGTAACACTTCCTTATGACTCCCTAACAACTAACACACCCTCACGGCTTGTAGGTGTTTATTTTCTTCTTTTACACACTTTACAACAAGGCTATGAGCTTGTATTTATAATGGGGATTCAAATGTATCCGTTTGAGGGAAGATACATTTGAATCCAACATTAAATGGTTTCAACCACTTTTCTCGGAATGCGGCCTTTGTCAGTGTCAGAGTTGCTGCCTCGTGCTGATTGGTCCACGTGGCCTGGATTCACGGATCTTTGACTCAGTGGGTTAACCAAGACCCACTGACTTTAGGTAGCTTCCTCCTTCACTGACTGATGATCTTCAGTGGACTGAACGTCTTCAGTTTGGTTGTCCTTCAGAGACTGTTTGAAGATCACTCCAAGAAGTTTGTCATAAGGCTGAATGACAAACTTCCCTGACCACAGTAGCCTGACTCCTTCAGGGCCTACTTGGTGCAGCACTGATCCTCCTGATCATGCTCTTCACTGAGTGGTCCACCTGACCTAGCTTAGATCAGCCCGGTTTACACTCAGTGGGACATCCTTCAGGCTTCTCTTCTGGTTCAGGTTGCAGGCATGACTTCAGTCAGTTCTTCTGGGTGTCATCTTGATATCTCCAGGCTGTGTTGCTGAGTTCCCCCTCACTGAGTTCCCCCTCAACTGAACAACCTGTTCTACTGAAAGCTAATCTAGCATGACCTGAACTAAAAGATACTATCCTGACTGCTTTCAAACCTATTACATATTTTGGAAAATCATCAAAACTAAAACGTATCCCAACATGAGCAACGAACATAAACATGACGATTCGAATTAAATAACCAAAAAGCATAAACTAGGGTTTATAAGAAAGAAATTAAATCTAAGAACGAAAATATAATAAATACTAAATCAAAGGTTTCAAGTGTCAAGTATCGAAGAAAGAACGAAAAGAAAATCAAAATTAAACTTTAACTAAGAATTCGTAACGTAAAAACCTTAATCAAAAGTAAAATATGCTTGCTCGAACTCTTGGTGTGCTTTTCTCTCCAAAAACTATCTCTATGCGTGAAGTGGTGTCCAAAAACGTGTTCGGAACGGATATATATATGCCATGGGTCAATTTGGAAATAAACGGGCCGAATCCTTGCATGGACGAGGGGCGCTCAAGTAGGTCACGCTCGAGCGGTGGCGCTTAAGCTACACAGCTCGAATGGAAGATGGCTCGAATGGGGGGGCTCGAGCTCCTTGAGCTCGAGTGGAGGCGCTTGACCTGCTCGAGTGCCGAAAGTTCTCTGTAAGTCCGAGCATTCGAACCATGCACTTGCTCGAGCGAGGGCGCTCGAGCCCTCCCAGCTCGAGTGGCCTCCTTCCTCTTCAAACTGATACTTTTCTTCTCTCGCACTAATACCATTCGTATTTCTTCAATATCTTCTCATCCGGGCATCCGTTTAAGTCGATTCAAAGTCCTACAAATTCCATTTTACGCACATTATCCATCTATGAGCATCAAAGAGATAAATTCATTAGTTCATGAAAATAATACTCAATTAACTCTAAATACTCATCAAAATCAATCAAAACACGGGCATTTTGAGCTCTAAAATCTAACAATTTCACGCCTAATCAAGGCATTCCTCATTCAATCGTTGAAGATTCAAGGATTTTCATCAAACATTCAAGGCGTTCTTCATTCTTATCGAAGAAGTTCGTCCAAAAGCCACGTTTGATTCAACACAAGACATTGAGTCTTCAAATCAATGTTTTCAAGTCTTCAACTTCAACTCCAGACAAGATTAAGGCAAGGACTGTTGCAAAAGTCGTCCGAGTCAAAGTCAAAGTCTTTGAAGAGAAGAATCAGATGATCAAGTTAGAGTCAAGGGCCTGCAAGTTTTCTCGGTTTAATCCGATTAAATTCAAGTTGTAAATCGATTTTTGTGTTTATTATATTAATAAAATGAAATTTGTTGGTACATATACTTGGTTTTATTCAAGATTTTCATTTCGAATTCAGCTTTCAATATTGAACTGACTTTTAAGTCTCTTTGCATGTTCCGATTATGTTTATATCGTCAACATATATGGATATGATGCAAAAACCACTTTGCGATTTCTACGCAAGGGAAATCTATATTGTTTGTATATTCCTTCTTCGGGAGGAACTTACTAAGTCGATCGTACCATATTTGATCCGACTATTTATAGATCATGTAATGACCTTAGCAGTTTTGTACTATACATTCTGCGGTTTTCATCATTCCTCTTCTGGGGGATCTTAAATCCATCAGAGATATAAATATTGACATATAATAGCCATATAAAATATGCGGTTTACAAAGTCCATTAACTGCATTTTATTTTAGCTGTCAGTGATTAGCGGAACTTTGTTCGTTCATACAATGAGAATACGTTTGATCACAAACAATCATGAGTCTCTGTGAAAACCACGGGTTTCTGCGAAAATCCTAAAGCTATTAACCTCGTTTACCATAATTCTTTTGGTTTTTGCGTAAACACTTATTATCCTACAAGGATAACTTTTCGAGTGTACGTAATCAAAACTTATTATCAGTAGTTCTGAGATACGTTTTTGCCTTCTGGGCAACAGTGGATTTAGGACCATGGACAATGATTCCACTTAATTAGGATGAGACTAGATAAATCTCAACATTTTTGGCCCATGTCATGTAGTTATTACCATCTAGAGCAAGCTCAGTAAATTATCTCTTAGTAATACCAAGCATTTTCACTACGTTTTAAATGGACGTGGTAAGACATACGATTTGAATTTTTATTAACAAGGGAGAAAGAGGATTTAATTTAGATGCTCAACCACAAAAGAGCAAATATTGGGCGCCGCCTACCCAAACATGATTTACGGTCTGACAGGTACTGTGTGCCGTCTATTAAGACAATATATGCGGACTAAAGGGTAGCTTTAATTCACACAAATAGGTATACAAGTAGGAGCAACTATTCAAGTTCAAATTTTAATCAATGCTCATGTTTGCTTCAGGCAAATTTGTATACAAAAATTTTGGGCATTGTTTGAATGAATTAAATTAACAGCAAAAATAATAATAGACGTACAAGAATTTTTCACATAAATCCTAATTTCTACAACAAAAAATTCACAAGCATGTGTTGTGGCAAACAATGCTAATTGTTGGAAATATAAAAGAAGGAAATAAGCCTTTTACCAGGTCGGAACTCTACGATAAGGGTTCCTAAACATATGTTGATGGATTCGGTTAGCATCGGGCATCCTTGGATACGTCTCAAGTGGGCGGAGCAATCATACAGGTATCAAGTCCAAAAGAAAGCCCAACACGAAATGGATTAGTAAATTCTAAGAGACAATTTATTTAATATTTCGAGAACTAATATAAAAATTAATTCTAAAAATATTGGGCTTAATTATAAGCAACATTTTATTTCATTTTATTTTCATAAAAAGATTGGTCCAAATTAAAAGCAGCAGGAAAACCCTTTTATGCTTAAGAAATAATAGGCCCAAAGGAAAAAGAAAACAAATTTTGGTCCAAGTGTTGGGCTGCAGGCCCAAGGGATTTTTTTCGGCCCAATATTTGGGCTGCAGCCTAATAGAGATGGAGGACATGACTGATCACGGTTTTGGGCGAGGAAAAACTAGCACGACCGCAGCTGGAAAGGAGGCACGACGCTAGGGGAGGACGCGGCGATGTCGGACGCATCGCGGTGGTGGCACGACCAGGCCAACACACGGCCGCTGCGTGGCAAGGCGGCAGTGGCCGCTATTGCTTGGCGACGGATGGCGTGCAGCTATTGCAGTGAGGAGGCGCGGGCATCGGAGAGGCACGACGACTTAGGGAGCTGTACGGCGGCAGTGCGGCCCTACACTCGCTCATACGCTGCGAGGCAGCGGAGCCTCAGGGAGGCACAGGCGGCGGCGCGAGGCCATGAATATTTCTTTTTCTTCGATCCAATAAATTTACAATTGCAGATTTATGAATATAGATGCAATGTATAAATGAAGTGCACAGTGATATATAAGTTCACGACACATAAGGATCTCGAAATTGATACGACAATTAAACATATAATTAATTATTATGTTATTGAAAAATAAATCCAGATTCGTACCGATTAATTGCGGGTAGAGACTCGTGCTGATAACGTGTTGTAAAATATAAACGCAAAATAGAGACACCAGTTTGTTTACACAGTTCGCCGATAACGACTACATTTGGGGGCATACCAAGCCAGGAGTTTTCACTAATATTTATGTGGATGTACATGTGTGTATTACAATATTGAGTACGGATATATATATATATATATATAATATCAAAACCCTGTTACGCCCGATAATACTACCCGACCATCGGGCAAGCGGGCTAACCGATCAAGATAAAGCAGGGGACAGAGACATCGAAAAAGCGCAGACAAATCATTGAGCAGAGAGCTATAACGGCTACGGCGGCGAACTCCTGGAGGCAGCGGGAGGTCCCTGCTGACAGGTCCGCGGAGGCCCGTCGGCCAGCGGGTAGGCTTCCGGCCATCCCATTGACCATTCTGCCCGATACCCGCAGATATTCGCCCCTGGATGCCCGTTGAAGGATCACTACCCACCTACCCGTCTACCCGGGTACCCATTTGAAGACAACGCCAGCTACTTGGTCTGACCAGTCCCATCAGACGTGCGGATGTGACAGGGTCAGAGTAGAGTCAGTAGGAGGGGTCTCATCAATAGAGGTCAACAGTGCCACGTGGCGCACCCCCATTGACCCATAGAGGGGGTTATAGCCAATCATGACTGGGCAGCTAGGATTTAATGGGGCCCGCGGACAGATCAGATCAAGTGGGTAAACCCACCATGTACACTATAAATAGGGCCATAAATGCTCATTTGTAACACAAATCACATTTATTGCAAAGACTCCCTTGAGAGCTCATTGATTACAACATTTATTGTTTTCCAGTTATCATAGTTCGTAATTCCCACCCGCTATGAATCCGACGGCGAGTTCCTCACGAAATCGCTGTCAATAAACCCTAAAGTCTATAACACTACTTGACTCTCATAAATAATGTCCATATAAAATCTTCTAAATTTATACCAGTTCTATCGCAAGATTCATAATTTGAATGTTAAATTTTGATGTGAAATTAGTGAGGCGAATTATGATAATAAAAAAAAAAAAAACTTATTTTCTTCGTGCGTAGGGTCTAATTTCGGAACTACCGACAAAGCGACGCACTAGATTGCTGACGTCTTATTATAATAAAATCTAACCGTTAAAGACTCAGCAAATGAACGGTTGGATATCTCAATCCGCGTCACTCTAAACGGACCAATCACAGCATACTTCATATCCTATATAAGGCTATAAGCTCCACTTCCCATCTCGCTAAATCCTCAAGTTTTCGTTGCGATCACTAAATTTTCTCTACCAAAATCCATAATGGCAGCGAAGGGAGAAAAGAAGCCCGCTGAGAAAAAGCCCGCCGGCGAGAAGTCTCCGGCGGAGAAGAAGCCAAAGGCCGGGAAGAAGTTGCCGAAGGAGGCCGGCGCCGCCGCCGGAGACAAGAAGAAGAAGCGGAACAAGAAGAGCGTCGAGACTTACAAGATCTACATCTTCAAGGTTCTGAAACAGGTGCATCCGGATATCGGGATCTCGAGCAAGGCCATGGGTATCATGAATAGTTTCATTAACGATATCTTCGAGAAATTGGCTCAGGAGGCATCGCGTCTCGCGCGATACAACAAGAAGCCTACGACCACTTCTCGGGAAATCCAGACTGCCGTGAGATTGGTGTTGCCTGGTGAATTAGCCAAGCACGCAGTTTCCGAAGGCACCAAGGCGGTTACCAAATTCACAAGCTCTTGAAGGATTTCTAGGGTTTCTCGGTGAAACTATGAATTCTGTTGGTTTCCATTGATTTTAGATTTAGTGTTGCGAGGTTCTCATTGTATAAAATTGGATTTTGTGTTCTGTTTTATCGACGATCCTTTAATTTTATCAGATTAGTGATTTTTTCCTAAAATTGACGCTCGTTCTTTAATTTTTGTGTGACTTTTATGATGTTATTCCAAAAATCTGCATATAACCCGAGTTAGAATTTGCTTAAGATAAGTTTTGTGTATATGATGTTTATCATTAATTTTGCCTGATGCTTGGTGCTTCTGAAATGCTTAGTTATCTTTGATGTCTTAGAACCTGGTGATATGTTTAAACAATTCAGAATTTGATGCTTAGTTTATAGAATTACATTTGCCAATTCAATAATGCAGTTGTTTGGTTCATTGGTTTTATCGTGGAAGATTGTTATCTCTTATTTGAGATATGAATCTCATCCTATAGTGGGATGGGATTTAACTGTATTACCCTTAGATGAAGTTATAGTATGAATTCTAGGTTTTCGTATTCTGTCGTCTTGTGAGTTATTTTGCAGCTTCTGGGAAACTAGATGTGAAGGTGAAACCAAGATTATGTCTTCGATGGGTAACTTAACTCTTAATTCCCAGATAAGTTATTTCATTTGCTCCTTTTGGCTTGTTTCACACGGTTACCATAACTTATTTTACCGATTCTGTAACTTGAGTAGAGTCTTCATTTGCAGTTTTACGATGTTATGAAGTTGCACACTGTTATGTAACATAGTCCAAATGCAATAGCAGTAGCAGTTTAACTCTGTGAGCTTAATGTTTTCTTGGTCTATGGTGGTGATCTCGGTCGGATATTTATCATTCTTTTGTGCAACCTCTGTTGATTTCAATTTTCAATGTTTCTTGGAGTTATGGTGATCTTTTGATGCAAGCAAGAATATGAATGATTGTTTACAGGAATCAAGTATTTCCGTATTTCTGATTTTTAGCTTTGAGTTTGAATGTGTTTAATAATCTGTTATACTACGTATGCTGAAAATATCAATTATCTAGGCCTAGGCCTTTTCATCAGTTGACAATTGAACTGGAACTGGTCGTGACTATTGTTTTTCCTTCCGCTTAAAAATATTTTGGTCTCTGAGTCTGGGTCACTCGTGTGAAAGAAAGAAAGAAAGAAAGAAAGAAAGAAAGAAAGTTGAAATAGTAATGTGTTCACTTTAGACAAGTTTGTGTTGATTATATCTGATCACGGTCTTGTTCACTAATAAATGTTTCACACTTTGAGAATTAAGGGTGTGTTTTCAAACAGGATTCCAGGTTAGTATCATTTTTTCTTTTCCTAAAAAAGTTGCTTTGTAAATAAATGATTCTGTGGTATTTTGTTTGAGTTTGTAAACAAGCCCTTTGGCCTCTGATTCTGAGGGGTGCTTACTGTTTTCATTCTTATGGATGTGAAGAAATTAAGTTTAGTGCAGACAGAGAAGGAAAGTGAAATGCCATTGCTCTAGGTTTGGATTATTTCCCTCACTGACCATACTCGCCCTGTTCCCCGTCAAGACTCCACAAATTGGAGTATAATATATTATGATTTTTATTATTGTATTTTCTTCGTCCATTAAAAGTATGTTCATTTGTTTATTTATCTATCCACCAAAAATATGCACATTGTTAATTACACACATCGTTTTTGTCAAAAAATAAAAAATAATAAAATTACACACGTATCGTTAACTTTATACCCACATACAGTTATTTTATTCATATATGAACCCCACAATACATCACGATTCTTTCACTTTATCTACCATTTTCTTGAAATTGTGCCTACACACATGCACAGGGAGTAATATATTACATGAATATATGTACACATTGGAATTATTTAACACTAGAGGAGAAACTCTAGATCCATCTTTTATTAAGTTGTGGTTGGTGTTCTCAATTTTTCATTTTCAATTTTCAATTGATTTGTCTCGTTTAATTACTATTATGTTATCCTTGTCAATATTATTTGTCCAACTAGTCATCTACCGATCCGTTTGGTTCAAATGATCGGATTGATTAAATGAGATTGGATTAGATGAGATTTGATTGTAAGGATTGAATTAAATAGGATTATTTGAGGAGAAATATATGTTTAGATTGTAGGATTGTTTTTTTATATATTAATATTAAAATTATTTTCGTGTTTGGATTGAATGATTAAGTGGGTTTAAAGTGCAATATACCATTTTTACCCCCAACTAATTCAACCAATTATGTATTGTGAGGACAAAGTAGTAATTTAGTAATATGAGATTATGCAATCTCACCATCCCTAAGGGTATGTTTGTTTTGGGACTCACACGGATGAACTTTGGACTTTGCAATCCACGCCCCATACGAGTTCGGGATTTAAAATCGGGTTTTCAAATCCCAAACTCAATCCCTACCTATAAACCTATTACTATTTTTCATATAATTAAATACAATCACATCATCACTTTTTTATCATCCACTCAACCTCTCTCCTACTTTTCTCTTACACAATATAATAAAATAATACAACATCAATCACTAATAAACATTGATTTGACATAAAGTAAAATCTCACCCTACTAAAATCTCAAAACAAACACATACTCATATTATTCATCAAGATTTTCACATCCTAAGATTTCAAAGTCATGACTTCCCCCGCACACTTAAATCCCAAAACAAACGTACCCTAAGGTATTATTTAGTCACTCATTTGATGAATTATGTAGATTTTTGGACCGAACCCTTATTTAGTTATGGGCCCTAAACCTGTCATTCAAGCACAATATTATATGGAATTGAGTGAGACTAAAATTTTTGTCTCACCCAATCCAACGAACCAAACAACCCCTACGTGTAATAAAAAAGAAACTGGAGAATACTCGTTGGAAGGGGATCACATAGGAATGGAATAATTTTTCCCCCTTAGTTGGAAGGGAATCACAAGGGAATGGAGATAATTTTTCCTCGTTCACTTTGTGGGTATTGGGTAGAGATGTTAATTCGGGCCGGGCTAATAGGGACGACCCGTTTAACCCTAAAAATGCAGGGTTAGGGTCATGGTTTAAGAGGACCGTTTAAATTCGGGTCTTTTTGATCCGGACGTATTAGCCTGCAGGCTAAACGGGCTAGCCCGCCAGCCCGGGTTATATATATATATATTTTTTTTTTTTAATTATTTATACTATATAATAAGTGTATTAATTATTACTATTAAAGTATTAATATACTCACATTTTTTAAATTATCAGTTTATGAATTACATATTGATGTTTGAATGTTACATGTTGGTGTTTTGTACTTTTTAAGTATTGATGTTTGAATTTTTATAATTATGTTGAATTATTTTTATGTAATTTTAATGAATTTATGAATAATGTTTAAATTCATTAACATTTTATTGCCACTATTTTAAATTTTGTGTTGAATTTTTTTTTCGACATAACCCGTTTGTGGCCCGTTTAGCCTGAGGCCCGCTAGGGTTAGGGTTAGGTCTTAATTATTAGAGGCCCGTTAAAAGTGAACCAGATAAGGTCCTAGCCCGTTTAACCTGAAGCCTGTTAGGGCTAGCCCGTTTAACATCTCTAGTATTGGGTAAAGTATAGAATTGACCCCAAATAACTTTGACATGATTTCGATCATTTTCTGGGTAAACCTTTGTGCTTCTTAGTCGTCTACATTGCAACACCATCGCTACAGATGTGTCTAGTGCTGTCGTTGCCTTAACATTCCAAATTTCCTTCCATATAGGGCCGGCTGGTAGGGTGTTCAAGGTGATCTCCGCCCCCAATTTTTTAGGGCTCCATTTTTTAGTGTCTAGTTTAATTTTTTATATATTTATTTTAAAAAAAATTTATATATATATATATAATCCTTTACATTTATATATGTATATGTATTTTTATGGAGTATAATCAATAAAAAATTTATTTTGAGTGATATTGTGAAACTCTTTACCATAGATATAAGTATTTGATATTTTCCATAACAGAATTTCTCCATATTTAATGGACTTACTTTGGTTGCGATCGAGAATGATATATTAGAGAAAATTGATTATGACTTGATTGATGAATTTGCTTCAAAAAATGCTCGAAGGACGAGACTTTTTAAATGATACTTTTGTAAATTAATTTCTTTTGTTAAGATATTGAAAATATGTGTTTAATGAAGGACCTCATTTTTAATTTCACTCAGGGCCCAAAAAATATCCGAGACGGCCATGCTTCCATATCTCGTTGTTCGGTCAAAATGATCGAAATTATTTTAATGTTTTGTTAAATTAGTAAAAAATCAATGTTAATTTTGGCCCCATAACATGATGTTCGATCAGGTTTGTCAATCCTAGAAAAAAGATCGAAAATGATACAACATTGTGTAACACTTATAAAAACAAAAAACAATGCTCTCGTAAATACACATTATGTTAATTTTTCAAGCAATTGGTTGCATCAAGGTTAAGACAAAATTGTTAGTGCATGAATATTTTATGTTTTGATTGGATGTCATCAATGGTAAAGAACAATTTGTAGTATAAGTTTTTACACTTGATATGTATGCAATTGCGGGGGAACTCAACTAATAGTCCATGAGTTCCAATTAAGTTTATAAACATGCATTTAAAAGAAAATTCAACAACTATGGAAATTGACATCTAAGCTGGTTAGTTGAGTAATGTACTCGGGTATTCGAATTTTTTTTTGATGCGGCTGTAATGTAGAACTACAACTCTAGAACGTTGTGTGAACATATTGTAGTTGAATGCTTTAACAAAATTGTCTCTTAAATCATTCTAATAGACACAACTTTTAAAATATAATTTTCATCAAAAGACATGATGTTTAACGTTTATCAGTCACAACACTTCATTACTACTAAAATAAATATAGTCATTAATATATTTTATTCACAAATTAAATGACATTAATTTTCCGCGACAAAGTATTATATGAAAATAGTTCATGATAAGCTCATCATGAAACAATTTTAATGTATCATTAATTTTATCAGGAGTATCATTAATCGAGATTAGTGACATTATATTGTAATTATTTAAAAAAAAATTGAACTCAGATTATGATACCCCTGGTGAGATTACTCTTAATTAAGTATTCAATACTTTAAAACAATTTAATGATACACTTATCATGAATGATTTTCATATAAAACCTACTCATTTCCTATTCACCAAAATTTGTTTCTGATAAGTTAAATCAATCAACTCCATTTACACAAAATGAATAATTAAATTGTTATTTAATATTTAATCAAATGTGGTAAAATAATCAAACATTTTCCAACAATAATTCATACAAGTGTTAAGTGTAGAGGACTTTGGATCTGCTCAATAATCCAGTATAAAAAAAAACACGAGTCCCACTACTCGAACCCCAAAATCCTCTAAACTCACCTCACTTACTAGACATACCCCAATAAAATTTAAAAAATAACATTTATATTACTAAACATACCCCATTTTATTCCTATAATATCTCTACCCTATCAAAATAAAAAATACTCCCTCCGTCCCAAACTCGATTGCTACATTGCCAAAAAGGTACGTCCCATACTCATTTGCTACATCTATTTTTGGCAAAAAAATAACAATACTTTTTAATATTATATTCTCCATATACTAATAACCAAAACATCTACTTTATCACTTTATCACTTTAAATACTAATAAACAATTCTTTTCTTAATAACCGTGCAAACAGTAAACGGGAACTTGAGTTTGGGACGGAGGGAGTAACACTTTTATATTTTCATAATTATCTCTCTTCTCAAGAAAAAAAATATTTATTCCTTCTCATTATTTAACTTTTGATCGAAATTTAAAAAAAAAATCTTAAAAAATTACATATATATTTGAAAAATATTATAAAAATCAACCAAATTTTAAAAAATGTATAAATTACAAAAATTAATTAATAAAATAAAATTTTTAAGACACATTTTAAAATATAAATAATGTTAAAAAATAAATTAAATTGAAATTTTTTTAATCAAAAATATAAATTTGAAGATATAAAACTAGGTAAATTTGTAAATAATTAAGAAAATAAAATTAATCTTAAAAAAATCAATAAAAAATAAAAAAACTTCAAAAGAAAAAAGTTAAAGCCAAATATAATCAGGAAAATATTTTATAAAAGTCAATTCAAAATCACCGTAAATAATTAACTTAAAAATTAATTAATTATTTTTAGTTTTTAAGGTTTTTTTAATTTAATTAGTTTTTTAATTTTTTTAAAAGTTGAATTTTATTTTTGATTTAATTATTTGGAAGATTTAATTAAATTTTGTAAAAAAAAATTCAAATTTTCAGATTTTAAAGATTTTTTTAATTGAATTTATAAATTTCTTATATTTTTATTATTTATATATTTATCCAATTTTTTTAAAGATTTTTCAGATTTTAATTCTAATTTTTTAGATCTTTCAAATTTTTAAATGAAAATAAAAAATTGATTAATTTAAATTTAATGTAATCATTTTAAAATTGAATAACTTAAAAACCTAAAGTCAAAGTTAACAAAACTTAGAAGATAATTATCTATATTTATATAAGGATAACTTAATCATTTTATATATGTCTATTAGTGTCTTTAAAATAAGGATTAATTTTATATTAATTTGCAAACAAATGCCTCAATCTCAATTTAATCACGACTTTTAATATTTTTATGGAAATTCGCCAACTCTTTTAGTTGTTTCAATCCAATACATGGTTTGCATTTTCAACAAAATAAAAATAAAAAATAGACTAGTGAGGGTGCTATAGTGCTTGGGTTGAAGACTTCTCTGTATGGATGAAATTGTTTCAGAGGTGGCTGACTTGAAACCGTGAGAAGGCTTGCACGTGAGTAAATCCCTGAAAATCTATGTGTTGTAGCTAATATGACTGCGATTTCTGGTTTAAACTAATACTACTAATTATTTTATAGGGACTAAGTAGTATCGAACCCGTGAGAAGGCTTGCACGTGAGTAAATCCCTGAAAATCTATGTGTCGTAGCTAATATGACTGCGATTTCTGGTTTAAACTAATACTACTAATTATTTTATACTAATTATATTCTAATAATGAAATTAAAACTATTCTAACTCTTGGTTGAAGTGCAAATGAGATGGTGATGCTCGGGATAGGAATCCCTACATATACTAACGAAGTTGGTACGTTAACTAAAATAATTGTGATGTTCAAGTTAAAATCCTAAGTGTACTATAAACTAGACAATCAACTTCAAGAATTGAAAGAATAAAAGCTCGGAATTAATCCCAATACTTAGTCTAACAACTTACTTCACTAACCCACTAATTAAATTATATGAATTGTGCTTAATTATTGAGACCATAATTTAATTAAGGTGATGCGGTCGTCCTCCCTAAATAAACCGGTTGATTATAAACCCCTTCAAAAACCCTCTCCTTAAGCATATTCGTTATTAAAGAGCGATGTGGTCGTCTTCTCTCTAACAATTTTTGTACTTAATTCTATGATTATCCTAGGGTTTATTAGAATTATTCAATAATTAAGAAAATTAAAACTATACATCACGGATTATCCTAATTATGTATCAACATCCAAGTTCTACGAGTTCATCATATCCTAAGCATTCAAGGGTTTTAACCTAACATGTTGATTTCAAGAATAAAGGCTATAATAAGATAAACAATCATCAACATAATTAATACTATGAAAGAACTAAAGAACATAAACGGATGAAGGAATCAATATATTCAAGTCTCAAAATCAAATCTTTAAAATCTGGAAAAACTAGGTCTAAGAATATTAAGACTTGAAGAAATCAAAAGGCAAATCTAATCTGTTCAAAGTAATAATTAATCTAACAATTTGTATGCTAAAATCCTCGATTACAACTTGAATTCCTTGCCAAACTCTCAAAATCACATCTCCAAGCTCTTCTCCTTTGAAAAACGTGTGTAGATATGTGTAGATATATAAAAATAGGCTTGAGACGGGTATTTATATAATTTGGGGAGAAAACAGGGTAAAATCCGCTCAGGTGACTTGAACCGAAAATACTAACTTCCTACTAGTAGTTTCCCCGCAAGCGTACGAGTTCACTGTAGTATAAGCAAGTATAGCGACCAAGTATATCGTACCCAAGGGAAGGGATGTATGCGAACAGATCCCTGAAGATCTACGCGTCGTAATTAATATGAGTGTATGTTTTTGGGTTTTTTTTAAAAGAAAATATAATCTAAACTAAATTACTCTATGAATGCAAAAAAGAAAATTAAACTAAGAACGTAAAAGTGTGTTTTCAAATATGAGATGATGATGCTCAGGATAGGAATTCCTACGTATACTAACGGAGCAGGTACATAATCAAGATAACCGTAACGTGCAAGAAATAACCTAAGTAAAAAATTATAAGATGAAAGCTCAAGAATTAAAACCCTAATACTTTATCCTAACAATCGACTTCACTAATCCACTAACAAATTAATAGATCGTGCTTAATTAACGAGACCCTAATTTAAACTAAGGTGATGCGGTCGTCCTCCCTAGATAAACCGGTAGATTAATTAACCCTTTCTAAACCCTCACATTAAGTCTACTAGTTGTTAAAGAGTGATAAGATCGTCCTATCTCAAATACTTTTCGAACGAAATTCAAAGGTAAAGTTAAGATTGGTTTTAAGAATTCATTAATTAAGAGAGTTAAAACTAAACGTCACGAATTACCCTAATTACGTATCCACATCCTACTTCTACGAGTTCATCCTACCCCAAGCATGTAAGAGTTTTAGCTAGACATGATTTTTACGGAAACAAAAACAATTGAAGAAGCAACGAACATGAACATAATGATTTTAACTAAAAAAGTTATCAAACATAAACTAGGGTTTAAAGAAATAAATGCTAAGAACTGAAATTAAATTAATAAAACGAAGTCTCAAGTATTCAAGAACAAAGAACTAAAGAAAAAAACCTAAAAATCAAAACCGAACTATGAATTTGTAAGTAAAAACTCGAATACGTAAAACTAAAGTTTGCTCGTCTCTTCTCCTCTTTTTCTCTCCAAAAACTAACTCTCAAAGTGATGTGGTATTAAGTGGTATGTGTTGTCATCTGTCCAAAATCGTGTTCGGGACAAATCGGGAACTCATGGGCTGAAAAATGAGTCCGGAGGCAAAATACGAGCACCCGCTCGAGCGAGGGCGCTCAAGCTGTATAGCTCGAATGCATCAAGGGCTCGAGCGCTCGTGCTCGAGCTGGTCGAGTGGGCAAATGTTTCTGTAAGTTTATGGGCGTTCGAGCAACATGCTCGAGCGGAGGCGCTCGAGCTGGTCGAGTGGGCGAAACTCTCTGGACGATTTCGGTGCTCGAGCAACATGCTCGAGCGGTGGTGCTCGAGTGACTCCACTCGAGTGGCTCTCCTTCTTCTTCAACTGATACTTTTCCTCTCGTGCACTAATACCAATCGTATTTCTTCGATATCTTCTCATCCAGGCATCCGTTTGAGTCGATTGAAAGTCCTATGAACTCCATTTTTCACCCTCGCTTCACCTATGAGCATCAAAGAGACAAATTCATCAATGTGTAGAAATAATACTCAATTGACTCTAAATACTCAACAAAATCGACTAAAACTTGGGCATTTCTCGCTACGAATCATGACAATTTCACGCCTAATCAACCCCCCCCCCAAACTTACCATATTGCTTGTACTCAAGCAATGAAATAATAAGTCAAGTGAAATTG
Organism: Ballota nigra; assembly: GCA_947034835.1. Lineage (NCBI taxonomy): Eukaryota > Viridiplantae > Streptophyta > Magnoliopsida > Lamiales > Lamiaceae > Ballota > Ballota nigra. The sequence continues at coordinate 60,905,682 of OX344725.1, forward strand.
TTAGGAATGAGTCAATGAATCAAATCATGCAAGTAAATGAACTCAAACTTCAAAGATCGATCACACGTATACTAACTCACCCTCCTTCATCATACTCATGCAATAACAACAAGAAACACCAAGATCAAACATGGATGTGCACTCAACGATATGTTTCACTCCCTCACAAGTGTATATCAATAATAAGGGACTCACTCAATCAATCAATCACACATATCTGCAGCCATACTCTAGAAATCAATGCCAAATAAAAAAGGACTTTTCTCAAGGTTGTAATGTAGACTCTTTGGACAGGTGGGATAACAATATGGATAAGTGACTCGAGTGAATGGAGAATAGAAACTCAAACTTTAGTACTTCGAGATTAGGAACCGAATACTTCAAACATTTTCAATCAACACACTTTCAATTCCAATACTCTCAACACTTCAAATCTTTTTTCTAACTCATTTCACTTCACTTTTTTTTTCTCTTTTTCGCACAAACATATGAGCTCATTTTTTCTTTTGCTCATTCTCAAATTCTTTTGTTATTTCCCACAACTCATATTCTTCATCACACCTTCTTCTCATAATCACTCAAGCAATAACAACTCTTCTTTTTCAACTCAAATCGATCCCTTCATATTCACACCTTTCCTATTCTCCACTCAAATTGGGACAAAAAGGCTTAGGAACTTGGAATAGTGTTTAAATGTGTTAGCAAATGAAATAGGCTTAAGGCTCAAACTGGCTAACAAGGGATAAATATCAATGGTAATGAATTTTTTTGGCTAAGTGACTCATTCAAAATAAAGATGGCCTAAGATCACATTCGGCATATCAAACTAGACACAATCAAGAAGTGAGAGCACACAAGTTCTAGCATCCTCTAAGGTGACGACTCACTCACAAATGAAGAGATCAATTCATGCATCAAAATGCTCAAATCTCACGACTTCCATATCCATGCTAGTCCTAGCGAATTCTCACTCTCATCACACAAGTACTCAAAAGGAAAGTTTGCAAGCATACGAGTTCACTCTCAAATCAACTCTAACTCATACACTCACACAGTAGAATTCCTAACTCGCCCTCACAACTCTCCCACACTCATCAAATCATACTTAAGAATAGCAATCAACAAGCATAAGATGATTGATAGGCATGAAATATGTAGTAGCAATTCAAATCAATATCAGCCCAAGGAGCATCTCAAGATACCAAATAATCAAACTCAACTCAAGAGAGGGTGTGCACCTGTGCAATGTCACCATAAAACAAATAAAAAACTCCACCCCCCCAAACTTCGACCTTGTGAAGAGGTCTAAGTTTGGGGTTGTGGGTTACCTCATCCAAATAATTCAGTTTCTCTCAACAACTTGGCACACTCCTTGGTCTCGAGTTGGTTCCTTAAATCTGAATAACTCCATGATACCTTTACTCCTTTAAGACAAGCCTACAAAATAAACTCTCAAGTACAAGGTTAAAACTTACGATTCAACAACACCCTAATAACATAAAAATACTCAAAGGCAAATAAAAATGGGTTGTCTCCCATTCAGCGCTATTTTTAAGGTCCTCATGCCAGACCAAGGTCAAAGGAGCTTATGGGACATGATACTCAAATTTAACTCTCTTATAACTTCCATAAGAGTGGTGGTTGAATTCCTTTCCTTGGTTCCCCTTCATCATGAGTTCATTTGCTTCCTTCTTATCCCCAAGTGGTGGGGGTCTCAACTTCTTCTCACCTTTATCAGGAGGAGTCTTTCTAAGCAATCTCTTGAATTTGGACTTTTTCTTCTTAACTCCTCATTTAATCTCCAACTGGACCACGTCCACATTTTTCACCTCTTCATCCTTCAACTTCTTCCCTTTATCTCTATCAAAACATTCGAGATCATAATGCTCATAGGTTAAATCATCAAATGAAGGTCTATTAAAATCATGCTTAAAAGAAAGATTAGGGATAGGAGGTGTGTCTTCAACATGAGGATCGACGACATCCATGCAATAACAACTCTCATCCTCCTTCGGGTACTTCATGGCCTCATATAGGGAAATTTTTATCTCTTGATCGTCAACTTTCAATGTTATCTTCCCATTTGCCACATCTAGCACCATCCCCACCGTTGCTAAAAATGGTCTTCCCAAAATCAGAGGCACTCGCTCATCTTTCTCCATGTTCGAGCACTACAAAGTCGGCTGGAAAAATGTGATCCCCAACTTTCACGAGGACATCTTCAACTACACCTTGAGGCCGAGTAATAGACCGGTCGGCTAGTTGAAGCGTCATCATTATCGGTTGAAGTTCTCCACCTTCCAACTTCTTGAAACGACAGTGGCATAAGATTGATGCTCGCTCCAAGGTCGCACAATGCTCCCTTCTTGACTCCATTCCCGAATCACATAAGATCGTGAAAATCCCGGGATCCTTCAACTTCGGTGGAAGCACTTTGTGCACTAATGTACTCACCTCATGGTTCAGCTGCACTAGCTTGGGCTCGTCTACTCGCCGTCTCTTTGCAATTAAGTCCTTCAGGAATTTGACATAATTTGGCATCTGTTTCAAAGCATCATAAAAAGGAATATTAATATGTAATTTTTTTAAAACATCAAGGAATTTAGCGAATTTCTCATCAAGTTTTTTTTTGATGAAGCGCTGTGGATACGGGATGGGTATCACCGATTTGAGTACCCCCCATTCATCACGCTCAGTCTCTTTCACTTTCTCCCTTGCTTCCTTTGCCTTCTTCCACTTAGGAACTCTCTCAATCTCCTTGAGGTTTTTGCCCTTCTGGGACTCAACCATATCTTCACTTTTCTTAATGCCTTCACCCTCAACTCCTTTCTCAATTCCTACCTCATCACTCTTTTCTCCTTCTAACTCAACCTCTTCTTGGGGTGTCTCAAAATCAGCAGGCATCTGGGGACCATCATAGTTGGTTCCACTTCTAAGCTGGATCGCGTTACATTGCTCTTTCGGGTTCCCCTCCGGCATAGAAGGATATTTACCCGGCTCTCTTTCCAATGATTTTGCAATCTGGCTCATCTGGTACTCCATCGAAGTGAACCGTCTATTGTTCTCTTGCTAAATTTGATTCAACTCTACATCTCTCTTCCGGAGTTCTTGATCACGTTGATCACCTTTCTTATACAGCTCTTTAACATCATACTCCAAAGAGGACAATCTTTTGATTCCTTCCTCCACCTTTTGAAGGATAGCTCTCAATATTTCCTTAGTCGAGGAACCGCCTTCTCCACCCGGAGGCTTTGAACCTGGATCAACACCAGGAGAAACTGTAATTTCTGCCTTCGGATTAGCATACGAAAAATTCTCGTTCTTCCTCCATTGGTTCTGAGGAGGCTGTTGGCTTCCTTGGTAGCCTTGATTGTTTCTCCACTGATTAGGAGGAGGCTATGGACCTGGTGGTACAAACGGTTGCCCATAAGTGGGTCGCCCTTGATGATTTCCACCTGGGTACCCATTCTGATTGTAGTAAGGTCCTCCCATATAATTGGCTACCTCTTGCTGAACTGTGGGCTGGTCCACTTACTCACTAACTGCTACATTCCCTCCAACCAAATTTTTCTCAACCTCAATGTTATTTATCTTCATCATAGCCATCAATAGTTTCCTCGTCCCTTCACTCTCCTCAATCTGATATGCCCTCTGAAATTATGGGTTCTCATTCCACTGCCAGGCATTCGTGATAATATTGTCAACGATCTCTCTGCATCTAGCTGTACCATGGTTCAGAAATGTTCTATTAGCACACGCGTCAAGATGGGCTTGACCAGCCTTGCTGGCTCCTCTATAGAAGAATGTCATGATATCTCCCTCATTGTACCCGTGCTGCGGGCACTCAATCAACATGTTAGAGTATCTTTCCCACGCCTGACGTAAGTCTTCTCCTTGCATCTGGCGGAAGGAAGAGATCTCTATCCTTGCTCTATGGTTCTAGATGGAGGGTAGAATCGCTCGAGGAACAGACGCTCGAGCTCGGCCCATGTGGTTACACCTCCCCGTGGGAGCGTGTTATCGTACCACTCCTTATTTATCCCATGTTAAAGAGAATGAGAACAGCCTGAGCCTCTTGGCATCTTCAGACATGTCTGTTGGTAGGCGAACATCAGTCAATGATGGGCGAACAGGGATTAAGATCTTAAAAGAGATTACGAAGAATCAACTCCAAACCAAAGATGATTAATGAAGAAAATCAAGTTGGAGTGCATGGATCAATCCATGAGGTGTATGAAGTGACGAACAACTCCAGTGACGAACAACATACTGGTGAACAGGTTTTAAGACCCGAGACCAGACATGAACATTCCGCCAAGCTACTGATGACGAGCAACATTGATAAAAGGTGGTGTATCTACCAGCCTAAGAGGTGTATGTAGATGAACAAAGAACCAAGATTCCAAAGCTCGGCTCAACAAGAAATATAGGCGAACAACTTTGAAGCCATATCCTCAAAAGGCGAAAAACTTTCACTGAAAGATCCTTCTGGACAAATCAAGTCGACCTGGACGAACAATAATGAGTCTGTGATAAGACCAAAGAAGACTTTGTAACTAAGATTCAGCTTAGATAAGGTCAAACAAAGGTCAAAGGACACATGTCTAGCATGCAAGCTAGGAAGTCCAAGAGTCTTAGACACCTCATGCTTGCTAGTCTCTATAAATAGTTGTTCTTCAGTTGAGAAATACAAGTTCAAATTCACAAATGCTCCTAAAACACACACTAACACACCTAAATGTACACACATACGAAATTAATACGATTTCGACTTTTGTATTTACAATTCCATAACCCGACTCTTTGATTTACCATTTACGGTGGTAAGCAATCACACGTTATTGATTGGTGATCTTAAACCAAACTAAAAACAGTCACTAATCCTCCCGATTAAATTTGATCACCATCAATGCCGTTATAATTAAATGTGGATGCTATCATAAGAAAACTCCTCAGATGAGTATGGGGATTCTCCTTCCCAACCTTCCCCTTGAATTGATTCTCGGTAAGCAGCTTTAGAATTCCAGGGGAAATTGAGAAGTTGTTTGCCTCTCAGGGGGCAATGCCACTCCATCATAGTACCGTTGCGGTTGTGCCGCAAACATTCCTCAAATAGCCATGTTCTGAGGAACGTGCTGAGGAGTGGTACAAGTACTTGTTGGACTGGTGGTGGTTGATAGACTGGTGGTGGGTTGTAAACAGGAGGTGGAGGGTACGGGTATGGTGGGTATGGGTAAGGATAAGGTAAGTTGTTTTGTGGGTATGCAGGGTTGTTCTGAGGATGTTGGACAAGGTTGTGAGCTGGATTGTTTTGATTCCGTATTCCCGAGTTTTGGCTCTGGCTTTCCCCTAACGGAACTTGGTTCTGACTGGTATTCCCTCCAGTGCCGTCCACCCGGTCCACTGTCTGATTAAACTCATTAGCAGCAACATCCAACTCATTACTGATGTCCATGTTATCGTTCTCTCCTCCGGCAGCATTCATCCTTCTTATTCATCCTTCTTAAAAAGGTTCGATTTCTTCTTGCTATTGTCTCAGAATCTAGCTGTAGTCTCTCTTCGCTCGTATCATATTGCGAGCGTGTTTTCATAAACCTGAAACACTAACAAAAGAATAAAAATGCAACTGCCAAACACGTAAGAATAAAACAGAAAAATAAAGCACTCACTACTAACTACTAAGCTATCTACAAGTCCTATTCAAAAGACATAAAACGCCATCCCCGGTAATGACGCCATTGACTTGGACCGAAAATACTAACTTCCTACTAGTAGTTTCCCCGCAAGTGTACGGGTTCACTGTAGTATAAGCAAGTATAGCGACCAAGTATATCGTACCCAAGGGAAGGGATGTATGCGAACAGATCCCTGAAGATCTACGTGTCGTAATTAATATGAGTGTATGTTTTTGGGTTTTTTTTAAAAGAAAATATAATCTAAACTAAATTACTCTATGAATGCAAAAAAGAAAATTAAACTAAGAACGTAAAAGTGTGTTTTCAAATATGAGATGATGATGCTCAGGATAGGAATTCCTACGTATACTAACGGAGCAGGTACATAATCAAGATAACCGTAACGTGTAAGAAATAACCTAAGTAAAAGATTATAAGATGAAAGCTCAAGAATTAAAACCCTAATACTTTATCCTAACAATCGACTTCACTAATCCACTAACAAGTTAATAGATCGTGCTTAATTAACGAGACCCTAATTTAAACTAAGGTGATGCGGTCGTCCTCCCTAGATAAACCGGTAGATTAATTAACCCTTTCTAAACCCTCACATTAAGTCTACTAGTTGTTAAAGAGTGATAAGATCGTCCTCTCTCAAACACTTTTCGAACGAAATTCAAAGGTAAAGTTAAGATTGATTTTAAGAATTCATTAATTAAGAGAGTTAAAACTAAACGTCACGAATTACCCTAATTACGTATCCACATCCTACTTCTACGAGTTCATCCTACCTTAAGCATGCAAGGGTTTTAGCTAGACATGATTTTTACGGAAACAAAAACAATTGAAGAAGCAACGAACATGAACATAATGATTTTAACTAAAAAAGTTATCAAACATAAACTAGGGTTTAAAGAAATAAATGCTAAGAACTGAAATTAAATTAATAAAACGAAGTCTCAAGTATTCAAGAACAAAGAACTAAAGGAAAAAACCTAAAAATCAAAACCGAACTATGAATTCGTAAGTAAAACCTCGAATACGTAAAACTAAAGCTTGCTCGTCTCTTCTCCTCTTTTTCTCTCCAAAAACTAACTCTCAAAGTGATGTGGTATTAAGTGGTATGTGTTGTCATCTGTCCAAAATCGTGTTCGGGATGAATCGGGAACTCATGGGCTGAAAAATGAGTCCGGAGGCAAAACACGAGCACCCGCTCGAGCGAGGGCGCTCAAGCTGTATAGCTCGAATGCATCAAGGGCTCGAGCGCTCGTGCTCGAGCTGGTCGAGTGGGCGAAACTCTCTGGACGATTTCGGTGCTCGAGTGACTCCACTCGAGTGGCTCTCCTTCTTCTTCAAATGATACTTTTCCTCTCGTGCACTAATACCAATCGTATTTCTTCGATATCTTCTCATCCAGGCATCCGTTTGAGTCGATTCAAAGTCCTATGAACTCTATTTTTCACCCTCGCTTCACCTATGAGCATCAAAGAGACAAATTCATCAATGTGTAGAAATAGTACTCAATTGACTCTAAATACTCAATAAAATCAACTAAAACTTGGGCATTTCTCGCTACGAATCATGACAATTTCACGCCTAATCATCAGGGCGGCACTCAAGGCCTCTCAGCTCGAGTGGTTTGTTTCAACAGTGTATTCAGGGCACTCAAGCCCCCTTCACTCGAGTGGTTTCCACTCGAATCCTCACAGGTCGAGCGTGTCTTGTCCACAGAACCTTGGTACCGCTCGAATATGCACCACTCGAGCACCTCGCGCTCAAGCATGCTCAGCTTGAGCGGTTCTTCTTTACAGCATAGATGGGGCGCTCGAGCACTTTCCACTCGAGCTCTCCTCGTGCTTGAGGACTTCTCCTTTTGTACTAAGTGGTATTTTTCTTCGCTCGAACTAGAACTTTTCGTATTTCTTCAATATCTTTTCATCCGGGAGTCCGTTTAAATTGATTAAAAGTCCTACGAACTCCGTTTTTCATCCTCTTTCCTAATATGAGCACCAAAGAGATAAATTAATAATTTTATGAAAATATTACTCAAATAACTCTAAATACTCATAAAAATGCTCAAAATATAGACTAATCGGGCACCAAAATATAACAATTCCACGTCTAATCAGGGGCAAGAGAAGTATCCGACACGTGGTTAAAAAATTCATGTCATAATTTAAAAATATGTACCAAGTTGAAACAAATAAAGAGGTGGTGAATATTTAAAAAAAATTAAAGTCGTGATTAAATTGAAGGATCAATTACACTAGAGTACATATGTATAGTCCAAAATACAATAGGCTTTTTCAAAAATGGTCAAATGCAACCCACTACATGACTGGAAACTAGACTAGACTTAGTCCATCAGTATCCGTCCAACCTTCTCTCTCCCCCAGAAAAGTAAGCCCCCTCTCTTCACAAATACGCTTTCTCTTCCCCCTAAAAAATCATTCACGCTCCTTTCCTCTCTACCATCCATGGCCACCACCATTAAAACTGTTTCTCTTTCTACTCTCTACCAGTTCCATCTCTCTCTTTAGATCGATACCAATAGTACAAAAAGACGTAGATGAAAGCAGCGGTCGGCCATCGTCGGACCACCGTCGCTCCAGTGATACCACAGAAGCACCACTCTCTCCTCAATCTAGGCGCACATTAGCGACGCCTATGAGGTCTGTACCAATGGTGGTGGGGCAGCGAAGGAGACGATGCCTCTATCTTCGATGAAACCCTAGATCTGATTTAGGGGCGACCACCGTGACTTCGTCGGTGGTGGTTGGCTATAGAAATCGAAGAGAGAAATGCATTTGATGGAGGCGGCCATGGATGGAAGAGAGGGAGAGAGCAAGGACTAGAGATGTTAAACGGGCTAGCCCTAACCCTATAGGGTCGGCCCTAACGGGCTTCGGGTTAAACAGATTAGGGTCTTATCTGGTTCACTTTTAATGGACCTCTAATAATTAAGACCTAACCCTAACCCTAGCGGGCCTCGGGCTAAACGGGCCACAAATGGGTTATGTCGAAAAAATAAAATTCAGCACAAAATTTAAAATAGTGGCAATAAAATGATAATGAATTTAAACATTGTTCATAAATTCATTAAAATTACATAAAAACAAATCAACATAATTATAAAAAATCAAACATCAATACTTAAAAAGTACAAAATTATATTAACATTTATTATTATATATTAATACCTTAAAAAAATACTTATTAACACTTATGTGAGTATATATATGTGTAAGTGTGTGTGAGAGAGTATATTCAAACATAAAGAAAAATGTGAGTATATTAATACTTTTAAAAAATATAAAACTATATTAAAACTTATTATATATATAATTCTTTTTTAAATATATATATATATATAACCCGAGCTGGCGGGCTAGACCGATTAACCGGCGGACTAGCCCATTTAGCCCGCGGGCTAATAGGACCGGGCAAAAAGAGGGCTAGCCCGGTTAACCGGCGGACTAGCCCGTTTAGCCCGCGGGCTAATAGGACCGGGCAAAAAAGGCCCGGATTTAAACGACGCTCTTAAACCATGGCCCTAACCCTATATTTTTTAGGGTTAAATAGGTCAGCCCATTTGGCCCAGCCCGGATTAACATCTCTAGCAAGGACGGTGTGTTGCCTCCCCAGAACGACGACGTACTGGACCGCATGTTGTCCCTCAGAATCGATGTCTTGAATTAGCTTCTTGTCAATTGATACTCTGTACGAATCATTGTTGTAATGAAGGTTAGATTTTAAGTGATTTTTGCTCGTAATTTTAGCGGAATGATTGATCGATTTCCAAATTCATTAAGACGAAAGCTTTTGGTGAAGAATTCATGTTGTTCGATATGCAAATAAGGATCCTTTGTTCCCCACCATGCTTGAGTTAAAAAGCTCAAAATTTACCTAGATTGGAGTGTGGAATAGGGTTACCTTATAGGGAATGTGAATTCTGCAATTGGGGGTTTCATTTCACAATTAGATTGCACATAGGGTTACCTTATAGGGAATGTGGATTCTGCAATTGGGGTTTTCATCTCACAGTTAGATTGCACATGGAGTGTAGTTTGAATAAGATGAGCAGGAGAAATTACATCATTAGGTGTAAAGGGACATGTTTATATTTATTGTTGTATCTCTAGATTCATTTGATTAAAATTCTTTTGTGTTTAATTTAAGAATTTGATGAGGCAGATCAAATAGTTGAATGTGTATAGGATTTTATTTGGATTGTACCACGGTATTATGTGTTGTACCACAATATTATGTGTTGTACCACTTCACATTACAAATAGTGGAATGTGAATAGGAGTATGTTGTACAAAAGCATATGTGTTGTACCATGGTATTATATATTGTACTATAGAATACTACTGTATTACCATTCTACTATTGTTTTCTTATTATACTATAAACAATATGTTGTACCATATATAATTTTTGGGAATATAAAAAATAAAATGCAAGAATTAAAGTCTCGCAAAGATGGCTGAAATTTTGAAAATTGGCCCAGTACCTATTGTAGTTGGAAACTTGGAGTATATGATAGGAAAAGGTTGGAATATGTGGTAGGAAAATGCCCCGGTACCTACTGAAATTTTAAAAAAGTAGTTTTTTTATGTCCCATCCACAATCACCAATCATATGTCACAGAAGGGTATAATTGTCAAAATATAGTGTAGTGCAATTATAAGAAAACGTATGTTCTGAGTGCTCTTAAGGGTCAAATTTTGTTCTCTATTGTAATTTCCCCTAAATTGAAATTGGGTCTAATGGTTGTGAATTAATATAGAATTAACCCTTAAAATAATGGAGTATATTTAGAGAATTTTTGGGGTTTGAGTAGTAGGACTCAAAAAAAGATATCTATGTAAATAGTTTAATCCACGTTTTTGCCTTCGAACCATTAATACTAGTAAACTATTTTCTTGTAAACTTTCAACAAATGGATCTTTATTGTTTTTAACGATAAACTATGACATGAATTCGTGGTCTCATGACATGGATAGTATGATGTTGGGACAATGTTAGTTTTGAGTTGATCTCAAATACCCTGAAAAGATGATTTGCCTAAGTGTTGTAATAGTCAGGCTAGTCCTGTTAAGCTTTGTATTAGTTAGAATATTTTATATTCACAGGTACACAGTGAGAGGAGTACTCATTGTTGACATTCAAGACTGAAGCCTGAAGAACACAAGAGCACCATAAATGAACTTATGACAGTCTTTCTAAGCTGGCTGAGTAAGTGTCAGGATAAAGAGCATGATCCTGAGATCATTGCTAACTCACGGACCTGAAGGGAACAAGCGACCTGAGTATTTGGGAAAAGACTTGGAGTAGGATCCAAACAAGCAAAATGAATGTCAGCGTTGGACCATGTACGTAGATGAGGACAAACCTAAACTCAAAAAAGACAAGACTGAACTGAAAAATGAGTTATGACATTCTCACCTACCCGCTGACATGGACCAATGAGGAGAAGACAAGTCATGTACCAAATCCATGCAAGGACGGCTGCTGCATGAAGATTATGTCCGTTGAAGTATCCTACAAGAAAGGTGACTAGGAGGCTATCTCTCCAACGGATAGTTTTCAACCCACATATAAATACAGAAGACCTTGCCCCAAATAAGGTTCCGGGAAATTTCGAAACCAGAAATTACTCAAGACTCACAAGCATTCAAGCATTCAAAAAAGCACTTGAAACCCCTTTAATTTCCAAAGTGTTTCTTAATAGTCTGTATTATATTTTGTATTCCACTGAGCATATCATACATAGCTTAAGCTTAGAGTGATAATTCAATCCTTAGCGTAGTTTTACCTTGTAAGAATCATCACATATAGTTGGAATCCAAACTGAAACCAAAACCCTAAGTGTTAGGTTTGTTGGTTGAGGTTAGAAAGTTGGTTAGAAGGAAGAGGACTAGAACTCACATTCTAGGGATCAGTGAGCTGGTCATTGTGCACCTTGGCACATTAAAAACAAGTCAATCCTTTAGTGAATTCTTCTGATGAATCAGGACCGTGGACATAGGAGTTTGAGTCTCTGAACCACGTTAAAAGCTTTGAGTTCATCTACTGCTTTGATATATTGATTTGCATTACTTATCATTATTCATTCATTGCATACTTTGTCAATGCTAAAACAATCAGCTTGGCCTGAACTCATTGCATTGCCCTTCTAACCAGGACTTCATAAGAAAGGAACATTTAGTTTTGAGAAAACATTAAAACAAATCTTTAAACTTTCAGGACTCACACATTTCCACACAAGGCATAAATAGATAGTTGACCAACTGACTTGCTTCAGAGCGGTTAGTAGGTTTATTATCTATTCAGTGTCTATCACTACTCTGAGTTAAGAGGACCCCGCTTTGAAAAGAAAGTTAAAATTTGTATACGTGTACCCCCCCCCCCCCCTCATACACGCATCACTCAGACTTATACGAGACCAACATATGATTTTAAATCATTTGACCCATTCAACTTTGTCAACACATTAATCATATAATGTCATTTTTTATTTTAATTATACGTCATTTGTTCTTGAATCTTATTCCATTTTACCGATGAACACAAAATTTAATAAAAATTAGTAAAAAAATATGCTAAAGTAAATGTAATGTGTGGTTATTATTGGACAATTTTACTTATTTGTGAATATTATTTATTTAAAAAATATGGAAATTAATTTGATGAACAACCTAAAAAAATGAAAATAAATTTGATGGTGAGTGAGATTTTTCATTGATCGTATTTGAGTAATAGAGTTTTTATTCATGAAGTTTGTCGGCTTCTATTTAGGGGTGCTTTATTTATATTTCAAATATGTGTCGATAAAATAACACTAATACAGACCAGTTGGCACACAATTCTTTCACTCATTTATAAGTTTCATCAATACTTATATATAGAGGAAGCAAACTTTGCCTATGTGGCACCTTTGCTTTTCCTCTCTTTTGTTATTTGTCCATCTTCTTTTGTCCATGTTTGTTATTTTGATCCTGACCTTTAGTCTATTTACCTTTCGACCTCATCCCTTCGTTTTGTAACGTTTTTCCAATAAATTCCTATAAATTAGTCATGTATTCCCACTTTTTTATTATTCAATGTTTCCTTGGTCCATTGTTGAATTGGTATCATGTTAGTATTCATTGTGTTATTCTTGTATTTTGGTAAAATGATGAAGTTTCGAGTCCTTCCACCCAATGTCAACAACATAGAAGATTTATCACACACCAAAATGATGATTTTTTTAGTCCTTCCACCCAATTTCACAATTTTGGCCATCAAAGGATTCTAAGGCAACGACTTGAGTATTTCGATCAAGTCCGGTAAGAGCTCGACTCGATCTTCGCAGCAAAGGGACACCTTAATGGGCGTTTTTCCTTCAACAGAATCATGGTTTTTTTTTCGAAGCAGACATGTCATCGGACTCGGTTGGGAACGACGTCGGATCTAATTGCATAATTTCTGTTGTTTGATGTTTGATGTGAAAGCACACTTTGGACCACCTTTGTTCATGAAAATTCAACATTGATGAAATTGTTTGAAACAAGTAATTAGAAATAAACATGTGATCTGTATTCTTTCACTCAAACGAATTCCAAAATGTTTGTACATAATTAGAACATGAATAGTTATCAAGTTTATTTTTTTCTAGAAAATGATTTTTTATTTCCACCTAAAAGTAAATTCAGTCAATAAAAGAGAGTTCATGCTACAAGGAATTAGTTATTGACATGAATAGTATCAATCAACAAATTACTCAAAATTCACAATAAATAAGTTAAATAAATTGATTGGATAAATGAATAGTCAACCAATTTCAAAATACAGATAATGGAGAAAAATGGGCATTCGAGAAGATTAATATTTTCACACTATTTTAAAAAATAATGGAGAAAAATGGGCATTACAGAAGCACCATTTTCACACTATTTTTAAAAAAAATGTAGATTGTGTGTTTTAAATGAAGTTGAATTTCAATTACCGTCCATCTATGTTTTTAGATTTTTGAGAAATTTCATTACAAAAATAATTTTTACACTATTTTTTTTCATATAATAATTATTATAATATTTATAATGTCAACTTGTCATGAAACAACTTAAGTTATGTAATTTATAAGCTACTCCGAACTTAATCGAAATATTTAATGTAGTTGACTTGCTCCTATTATGTCCAGTAATTGACTGGGATATAACCGTTTTGAGAAATTCAGCTACATAATTAATTTTCGACTTTAAACCTTATAAAATATGGAATGGAGTTGATTTGGTCCAATTATGTCCAGTAAGTGAATGTATATACCCGTCCATCTATGCTTTAATTTTTCACACTATTTGAATAAAAAAATGTAAATTTTGTGATTGACTGGGATATAACTCTTTTGAGAAATTTAGGTACATACTTAATTTTCGACTTTAAACCTTATAAAATATGGAATGGAGTTGATTTGGTCCAATTATGTCCAGTAAGGGAATGTGTATACCCATCCATCTATGCTTTAATTTTTCACACTATTTGAATAAACAAAAAAATATAAATTTTGTGCATAAAATGAGGTAGAATATCAATTACTTTGCATCTATGTTTTTAGTTTTTTGAGAAATTCAATTACAGAAATTATTTTTCACACTATTTTTTATCATATAATAATTAAAATAATATTTATAACGTGATTTTTTTTTTGTGTTGACTTATTTTTATTAAATTAATTGTTACAAACATTGAAGTGGTACATTTTGTGGTCAAATTAGCTAGAAATTAGTTGTGATTTTTTTGGTTGGATAGCATGGAAAATGCATCGTCTACTATTGGAATTATGGTATAGGAGTCCATATAATTTGGACTTTATAAAATTGCATTTGTATTATATGCCTGTGCATGTTTACATTCATGTTTGTTTATAGATTTTGGAATTATATTTTATTTTTTGGTAGGTGATTTTTTGTTTCACTACAATAATATTTCATTAAATTTAATTTGACATTCTAAAAACATATTTGTATTATATGCATGTGCATGTTTTCATGTATATTTGTGTATATAAGGTATGATTTTTTTGGTAAGTTGGTTAGCATTGAAAATGCATGGTCTACTATTGGAATTATAGTATAGGAGTCTTTATATCATGTATATTTCTAAGTATAATAATTTTTTCAATTTTATGCATTATTTTTTTAAATTTCTTGGAGATTTCTTAATTTGAAAAAAAATCATATATATAATACTATTTTTTATAAGAAATAAACACGTTTCACATTAAGGTTGAATATTATAATTTTTATTTTAGATATTATGCGTTTATTAATTACGTATTAGTTCCATATTTTGTGGAATGTAGTTGGTACAATATTTTTTGAACAACAAGTTTGTCAAAAAATTAAAATTTATTTTCATTTTAATTTATTTAAATTCTTTTAAAAATGAATAAATAGATTAAGTTATATTATAGTTTGCAGTTTAGTAAAATATGTGCGCTACAGTTCAATCAGTAGTTTTAAATAAATGCATGTGGATAAAATTAATATCCAAACTATATGAACAAACAATTGAAAAAACATTCTTAAAGTGTATAGCGCAATTTGGCCAAAACAAATTAGGATTATATAATTGTATTACAAATATAAAATATTAGTATATATTAAGTCAATAATGAGGTGGAGAGATGAAATGGTATGCCACATAATTACTTGGCTCTATAAGGAGCTCAATGTTGGGCTCCATATCAAAACCATATATATATATATATATATATATATATATATATATATATATTTATATATTTATATATATATAAAAACCTTAATGTTGTTTGTACACAAATTTACAATGAGTAACTTAATAAATTTTCCTTTTTATTTAGGCACACTAAAAATATTGCAATATGCATTGTATTACAGATATATCATCAGAGGATGTAGTCGAGTCTGTTGGTGTTTCTCAATCTACACATAACACATCTATACTGAGGGACGCACCACTATCACATGGTAATCTTTAACAAAAAATAAAATAAAATTAATTGTATGAATTATAACAGATTTAATTATGTGTATGTTTTAATAAATTTATATAAACATTGACAGATAAGGGAAAGTCACAAATGGATACGACAAGACCTACTATTTGTAATCATTCGTCTACAATACACAGTTCTAAAAGAAAGTTTCAATTTACTGGTGAATGAAGTAAATTCAATTCTGGAGAAGGTGTTTAATATATAAAATATTTTTACTTTCATTATTTTGGAAAGATTTTCTTTGTTATTCATAAGTTTAATATTCTTATTATTTAGGTACAATTAGCGGAGTTCATGTTTCTGTTGGGAAAATATGGGTGCCCGGAATCTATTCGGGATGAATTTTAAATACGAATTTAAATACAATTATTACTAGCATGAATTAATCCTAATTAATTCAAATAATAATTCCAACAACTAATTATCATCATGCATGTTGAATTAATTTCACATATTTAATTGAGCGGAATAAACAATTAAATATGCGATTAACGTACCTCTCGTAGAATTGACCTTTGGATATAAGGGACACTTGTAATCTCGTTCTATCAACCCAAAGCCTTCTCAAGTATTTCCCTTTTCACCTCACTTGATCGCCGGTGGGAGACGCTTTCAAGCAATTTAATAAACTAAGGAAAAAGAAAAATATATATGCTTCTTGATTTTTCCAACACATGGAATTATGTACTTGGAGATGAAATAATCATCTCCTATTTATAAGAGGTGGTGATCGAAAATTATAGGATTAATGGGCTTGGAGAAAATCTTTTCTTAATCTCTAAGAAATCTTGAATATATCTCATATATTCTTTTCTCCAAAATAAAATATTCCACAAAAATCTCACACCCCTAAATAAATATGATGTTTTCGAAATTTACATAGAGAAAATCCAAGATTTGGATCTTCTTGAATATATGAGATATTCTTGTATTCCTAGAATACATATCTTGCATAATATCTTTCCAAGAAAATCAACAAAATCTTTTTCCTCCTTATCATGTATTTTTTGAAAATTAAAGAGAAAAATCAGCATATTATTTTCTTTTTATTTTAATCACCTTATCATTATTGGACTACTTAATTGGGCTACTTGAGGGGCCTTAAGGAGAATTAAGATTGGACCTCCTAATGGACTTTTGAATTTCAATATTGAGCCCCAATATAATTCAGCCCATTAATATTAATTATTACCACTAATAAATTAATATTGCACTATCCATCTTAATCCATATTACGATAATATGGGCTCCCGGTTATTATTTCCCGCGTTTAAGATTATCAAGTCCATTAATTAATTAAGCTTCTGAATAGCTCTAAATTAATTAATATATTTCACCTTGGAGTAAAGACAACTCAACATTATTATTCGTACCGAAGAAACTAATTCTTCACTTGCAAGATTTGGTACAATAAAACTTCTGAGCCCACCAAGGGGACTAATCACACGAGTCGTACTCGCACGCGTTTCTCCGTATTAAATCTTAGCAACCGTCGTATGATTAATATTACTGCCCAAGACACAAAGTTCGAAGTCACAATGATTCTCACCCAACATGAATCAAAGCAGTAACTATTAAGCACACACGGTCCTATTTAAGTGACGGAGATTAAGAAATCAACAACCACTGAGGTCTAATTCTTCACCTTTCAGAACAGAAGAATTTATCCTCGCTGTAGGACCTCTTCAACACATACTAAATGTGCTAGTGCAATCTCTTAGTCAAGACAGACCAATCTGAGCCTTACACATCGACCTTTCACGGCGGATTGTTCAATTCCACCTGGGTCGTGAAAATGTACGTTTAGTTACAAGTAAACTGTTAATGTCGTATTCCGTGATCGGGTATCACCACATTAACTACAATGTAACACGTACTACATATTGAACAGTTTGCAATAGAAATTCAACATTCAATCATAACTAAAGCAAATGCGATAAAAGAATTATTCTCATAAAACGAGTGTTTGATACACGAGTTATACAAAGTAAAAGCATACTTTCACGTATAACTCCAACAATCTCCCACTTATACTTAAAGTCAGCTTTTAGTATACATCACGCATGTCTTAGTGTAGTAGCTCTCCGTGACATCTCATGTCAACCTACATTAACCTAATAATTCCTCCCACTTATACTTAAAGCAGATTGGCAATAGTCTTGACTCCCATTCCATCCATATTTCTCTCGAATGTACTCTGAGGCAGACCCTTTGTGAATGGATGTACTAGGTTGTCCTCCTACATTTATCTTTGCCACCTCTTTATCTCCTCTCTTAACGATTTCTCGTATAAGACGGTGTTTTCTTTCAATGTGTTTGCTGGCCTTGTGGGCTCTCGGTTCCCTTGAATTTGCAACTGCCCCGGCATTGTCACAAAAGACAGTTATCTTATCGGGCAAATTCGGAACGACGTCCAAGTCCACTAAGAAGTACTTGAGCCAAACCGCTTCTTTCGCTACTTCACAAGCAACTACTTATTCGGCTTCCATGGTCGAAACTGCGATGCATTTCTGCAAATCGCTTCTCCATGTCATGGCTCCTTCTCCCATGCAAAACACACTACCCGAGGTAGGTATTTTGGAGTCTATGTCTGATTGGAAATTTGAGTCTGTGTATCCCATGGGAATTAGATTGTCTGGTTGTTAAATCAGCATTCCATACTAAGTTCTTTTCAGAAACTAAAGAACGCATTTAATTGCAATCTAATGTGCTTTCCCGGGGTTACTTTGATATCTTGCCATCATGCCCACGGCAAAGCAGATATCCGGTCTCGTACACAACATTGCATACATAAGACTTCCTACGTCCGAAACGTACGGAATGTCTTTCATGTCATCTATCTCCACTTGCGTCTTAGGGCATATTTCTTTAGATAAATGGATTCCGTGCCTAAAAGGTACAAAACCTTTCTTGGAATCTTGCATGCTGAAATGCTTCAAAACAGTGGCTTTGTATGAAACTTGCGATAAGCCCAACATCTTCCTCTTGCGATCTCGAGTGAACTTGATCCCAAGGATGTGACCGGCTTTCCCTAAGTCCTTCATATCAAACTGATTTGACAGCCATAAGACTTAATAACTTGATCAAAACACTGGTTCCAAGTACGCGACGCTTGCTTAAGTCCATAAAATGGATCTCTTAAGCTTGCATACGAGGTGCTCTTGGCCTTTTTCAACGAAACCTTTGGGTTGTTGCATATAGATCCCATCAAGACTTCCGTTAAGGAAAGCTGTCTTGACATCCATTTGCCAGATCTCGTAATCTAAGTGCGCAGCGATCGACAAGAGAATACGGATGGACTTAAGCATAGCTACAGGCCACAAGCCTTGCTTTGAAGGTCTCTACCCTTCCGTCCGGTCCTCTTTTCCTCTTGTACACCCACTTGCATCCAATGGGCTCTACCCCATTAGGTGGATCAACCAACTCCCACACTTGATTATAATCCATCGAACCCACCTCGGTTTCCATTGCGGTTTGCCACACTTCCGCGTCTTTGTCTTGGATTGCCTCGTCGTACGTTCATGGGTCTGATTCATCGCTGGGAATCAAATCCGAAGATTCTCCAATTCCCATGAATCTCTCGGGTTGCCTTGCAATCCTCCCACTACGACGGGGTTCCGGTTGTGAAGGTATGACGTGTGGTATATCATCTTGTATACTTGGTATAGGAGTTTGCCCTCTTAACCCGTCTAAGGTAATCTCACTTCTGGGCTTTCTTTTGTTCATATAGTCTTCCTCCAAGAATTTAAAGTGCGAACTAATCACGGTTTTTTAATCCTTGAGACTATAGAACATACACCCTTTCGTTCCCATGGGATATCCTATAAACAACCTTAATTCCGAACATGGATCCAATTTACCGGCTTCCTTGTCTAGCACGTATGCCGGACAACCCCAAATCTGCAAGTGTCTTAGACTGGGCTTGCGCCCCGATCCACAATTCCATTGGGGTTTTAGGAACCGGTTTGGATGGCACCAAGTTTAGAATATAAGTCATTGTTTCCAAGGCGTTACCCCAAAACGACTTGGGTAAATCCGAATAACTCATCATGGATCTGACTATTTCTAAAAGAGTCTGGCTCCTTCGTTCCGCCACACCGTTCTATTGAGGGGTTCCCGATGTGGTCAACAGGGATACATCCCTTCTTCCGATAGGTAGTTCAAGAATTCATTGCTAAGGTATTCGCCTCCACGAACAAATCGTAGAGACTTGATACTTCTTTCCCTATGCATCATAAGGTAGATGTATCCGTATCTTGAGTAATCATCAAATTACTCATACCTCTTCTTGCTATGATCGTCATTGAACCACACATATCGGTATGAACGAGTTCTAACACTTCCGTAGTTCTATTCCCCTTGGCCCCAAATGCCCTCTTGGTCATTTTACCCTCTAAACAGGATTCACAAGTTGGAAACGGTTCGACTTGGAATGATTCCAAGGATCCGTCTTTCACCAATCTCTCTATCCATTTTAGATTAATATGACCTAGTCTAAGATGCCATAGAAGTGTTTCGTTCATCTCCGAAGAACGCTTTCTTTTATTACTCGAAATAATCGATGTGTTATTAGATTCAATTTTGTGAGTGGTGTGCCCAAATAATGGTATAAAGATCATCCATTAAAGTTCCGGAACGGATAAACTCATCGTTTCAAGCAATAATAACATCCTTATTAAAAGAAACTGAGTATCTATTCAAACAGTTTAGAAACTGAAGGTTGAGTTCTTTCTAAACTAGGAACATGAGGAACGTCTCTCAAGACCATAACTCTATCTTCACAAGATAGGCGCACTTCTCCCACTGCTTCAGCTGCCACTCTCGTAGCATTGCCCGGTGTGATGGGGATCTCACTTCCGTTAAGTCGTCGGGTTAGCTTAAACCATGAAACAAATGTGATCAGTAGCTCTCGTATCCACTATCCACGAATAGACAGCATACGCCACTTCACAAGTTTCGACGACTAAGGTGTGTGAATTACCTAACTTTCTTAGCCTCTTAGGCTTGGAACAGACAGACCTCCATTGTCCTCTCTCACCACAACTAAAACACTTACCCTTCGATGCTTGCCTTTGCATTTGCCTTTCGCAACAATTGGATTTGCTTGGATCCGGCCTTTGGTTCTCTTCCTCTTTTTCCCTCCCTTGGGACCAAAAGAGGTAGACGAACCATTAGCCACCATAGCACTAGACTGGTGCTCCATTATCACCTCCACCGAGACTAAAGCTTGCAAGAGCTCGGGCAAACGACTTGTCCGTTCATTCATCTGACAGTTCAGATGAAACTACTCAAAGCTTCTCGGTAGGGAATGGTATATGAAATCAATCAAAATCCGCACCAAGTACTTCCAACTTGTTAAGGTATGCCATTATCTCGAGAACGTGCTCCCTCATGGGCGTTCCTTCCACCATTTCCAACTTGATCGAGTCATGTTTGGTGAACTGATTAGTCATGGGATTCTGATGTGAAAACATCTCTTCAAGGTGTTCCATGATTTCAACAGCGGATACAATGTCTTCATGAACGCGCCTCAAATCCTCAGACAGAAATGTCAAGATGATGCACTTCATTCATTGTCGCACTTTCGATCATAAACTGCCTCTTCCCATTGCTTGACTTATCATTAGGCTTGCCGGGTATATTAACATAAATAACCCAATTGTGTTTTCATGCAGTAAGGACAAATTAAAAAAAAACATTTCCAATCGATATAATTCTCTCCAAAAAGTTTATTAACTTTAAGTATATTAAACAGTGGATTAAAAGGTTGCGACATGATGAAATGAGAATAAAACATACATTCATATCAATATCTAGAAAAATATGAAATTATCACATAATTCGATCACATCAATTATATTGAAACCTTAAAACAATATAATCATGCATCAGCCAACATCTCGAAACAATTTAAATGCGCCACGAGGGGTGGTCTATACATTTAAATACATTCAAGCGGATCACAAACTTAAAAGTTACAAATCCTTAATTCAAAATTAATAGTTAGCTCCCACTTTGACCACATAGAAATTGACAGGGACTCCGAGGGGAGTAAGTTAATATCAATTTCCTATGCCTAAGTAATAACCATAATTAAATACAGGATTATTATTTCGCTTTGAGCAAGCCACTCGTGGTGGTGAGGGTCAATACCGCCACTAGTAATAATCCACAATCATCCTTTCGGAATTTATTCATGTAAAATCCGTTCTTTTGGCCGATCCGAGGAGGAAATGTATTCCAAAAGAACTTCACAAATAAATAAATTATGGAGGTCAAAATAATCCAATTTTAATATCCGGAATAAAATTGCGATTATAAAAACATACTTAGTAATTTTCGAAAGTAAGGTTTTTCTTGGACAATTAAATTCATGCAAACACATATTAACAAATAATAATAAGTGCACGAAATAAAACATCCATCAAAACAAAAATTAAACACATTGGAGCACTCGAATCCAATTGTCACGGTTTAATTTCTTCACGTCTTGATGCGAAAAATCGTCCTTGTTGCTTTCCGACGTTCATCTCGACGTGCTTCCACTCGAACAGCAACACTTCTTTAAAAACAACATCGTTTGGGGTTCTGGACGACGTTTAAAATCACACGAAAAAAAACACGAACCGAAAAATATTCCACGGCCTGAGATACAGCGCGCGTCGGCCCACGAAGTGGGCCCGCGCGCTTCCCGGCCCGAGAAGCGCTGGAAAACAGCCCGAGGCGCACCCGAGGCGCTGCACGGAGGCGCACCCGAAGTGCACCCGAGGCGCCGCCCGGAGCGCCCCGAGGTGCTGCAGCCCGCGCCTGAGGCGCGCGTACGCCTACGCGCGGCGCCGTGCACCCGTTGCGCACGGCGTGCGCCGTGCACCCCCGTGCGCCGTTTTTTTTCGCCGTTCGACCTCGTTTTCTTCACCCCTTGCATGATTTTACGTCCATACACGCGCCACGCTTGTATGCGTCGTCCGGGTACACCGTTTTTAATTCTTCGTTCTTCGTCACGATCCGGTTACAATTTATTTTTACAAAAAAATAAATACTAGATCTAGACTAGTCTATTACAATGATCGAATCAAAATAAAAACAACTAATCTACTCGTGGATTTTCTCACGAGAAAAACGAATTCGAACGAATCGAATTAAAAAACAATCAATTCACACGCATGAAATTAACAACATTAAAACCATGACAATTGGATACCTGCAAAAAAGATCTAACAATTCTACTATCCAATTTCAATTTAATGTTCTAACAATTTAAATTCCAATTTAAAATTCAGAGCCCGAAACCGTGGCTCTGATACCAGTTGTTGGGAAAATATGGGTGCCCGAAATCTATTCGGGATGAATTTTAAATACGAATTTAAATACAATTATTACTAGCATGAATTAATCCTAATTAATTCAAATAATAATTCCAACAACTAATTATCATCATGCATGTTGAATTAATTTCACATATTTAATTAAGCGGAATAAACAATTAAATATGCGATTAACGTAACTCTCGTAGAATTGGCCTTTGGATATACGGGACACTTGTAATCTCGTTCTATCAACCCAAAGCCTTCTCAAGTATTTCCCTTTTCACCTCACTTGATCGCCGGTGGGAGACGCTTTCAAGCAATTTAATAAACTAAGGAAAAAGAAAAATATCTATGCTTCTTGATTTTTCCAACACATGGAATTATGTACTTGGAGATGAAATAATCATCTCCTATTTATAAGAGGTGGTGATCGAAAATTATAGGATTAATGGGCTTGGAGAAAATCTTTTCTTAATCTCTAAGAAATCTTGAATATATCTCATATATTATTTTCTCCAAAATAAATTATTCCACAAAAATCTCACACCCCTAAATAAATATGATGTTTTCGAAATTTACATAGAGAAAATCCAAGATTTGGATCTTCTTGAATATATGAGATATTCTTGTATTCCTAGAATACATATCTTGCATAATATCTTTCCAAGAAAATCAACAAAATCTTTTTCCTCCTTATCATGTATTTTTCGAAAATTAAAGAGAAAAATCAGCATATTATTTTCTTTTTATTTTAATCACCTTATCATTATTGGGCTACTTAATTGGGCTACTTGAGGGGCCTTAAGGAGAATTAAGATTGGACCTCCTAATGGACTTCTGAATTTCAATATTGAGCCCCAATATAATTCAGCCCATTAATATTAATTATTACCACTAATAAATTAATATTGCACTATCCATCTTAATCCATATTACGATAATATGGGCTCCCGGTTATTATTTCCCGCGTTTAAGATTATCAAGTCCATTAATTAATTAAGCTTCTGAATAGCTCTAAATTAATTAATATATTTCACCTTGGAGTAAAGACAACTCAACATTATTATTCGTACCGAAGAAACTAATTCTTCACTTGCAAGATTTGGTACAATAAAACTTCTGAGCCCACCAAGGAAACTAATCACACGAGCCATACTCGCACGCATTTCTCCGTATTAAATCTTAGCAACCGTCGTATGATTAATATTACTGCCCAAGACACAAAGTTCGAAGTCACAATGATTCTCACCCAACATGAATCAAAGCAGTAACTATTAAGCACACACGGTCCTATTTAAGTGACGGAGATTAAGAAATCAACAACCACTGAGGTCTAATTCTTCACCTTTCAGAACAGAAGAATTTATCCTCGCTGTAGGACCTCTTCAACACATACTAAATGTGCTAGTGCAATCTCTTAGTCAAGACAGACCAATCTGAGCCTTACACATCGACCTTTCACGGTGGATTGTTCAATTCCACCTGGGTCGTGAAAATGTACGTTTAGTTACAAGTAAACTGTTAATGTCGTCTTCCGTGATCGGGTATCACCACATTAACTACAATGTAACACGTACTACATATTGAACAGTTTGCAATAGAAATTCAACATTCAATCATAACTAAAGCAAATGCGATAAAAGAATTATTCTCATAAAACGAGTGTTTGATACACGAGTTATACAAAGTAAAAGCATACTTTCACGTATAACTCCAACAGTTTCAACGACTACAAATACAAATCAAAAGTCCCTACTGTTGGTCCCAAAAAGGTTATCCAGCGAAAAGCGTTTTAAGTTTATTTTAAAGAAAACCTCTTAAAGAGGGTGCTAAAATTAAAGTGCAGAAATCTAAAAGTGCAGAAAAGTTAATAACACAAGGATTTATAGTGGTTCGGACCAACTTGTCCTACGTCCACTCTCCCTTTCTCCAAAGGGAAATTTCTCTCCAACCAACTTACGAACGAACCACTGGAATTTGGAAGTACCAGCTCCTTCGTACACTTGCTTACAACAACCTTTCAAGGTGAACAGGTTGATTATAAGATCCAACTAAAACTCCTAAAGAGTGTATATAATATTTGAATGAACAAGGTGAGTGAGTGGAGAGTTAATGTGTCTTGTGTGCTCTTGCCCGACTCTTGTGTAGAACTCATCACTATGCACTCCTATTTATAGTTGTGAGAATCAACTAGCCGTTGGAGTGCTAGCAATTCAAACAACCATAATTGGAGGAATATAATCAATCACAGATTGATTATATTGATTGATTGATCTCCTCCATTGATTGGATCTTATAAGATTGATACCAATCAATCAATCAATCCTCCTATCAGTTGACTTCCAGATTGCTTTCTTCTCCATCATTGAAACTCCAAGATCTCCTTGTCTCCAGATTACACGCATCCTTCATGTGGGTGAACTAATCTGTCTCCCTCATCTGGTCAGGACTTGTCTGGTCTGGGGTCTTCTGGTCAGGTAACACTTCTGCTCTGAACCTCATCTGGGAGAGGTCTTCTGGTCAGGCTCCTCTGGTCATAGCTCATCTGGTCCGACTCCTCTGGTCAGAGCTCATCTGGTCCGACTCCTCTGGTGACTCGTCTGCTCTGGTTTGGAGACCTCATCTGGTCACCTTTCATCTGGTCACCTCATCTGATCTGCACAGATTTCTTTCCCATTAACCAAAGACCTATTCTAGACCTAGACTAATCTGTAACTGACTAACAGGTTCAGCTAGTCCTATTACAAGTTCTTGTTTTAACATCTTCAAAACATCTAATCTATATCCTAACACCTACAAAATGAAGGTATTAAATATTAGTGTCAAATTTTATATTAACATATATTTAAAAAAATTAATTAAAATTTATTCATCTTTCAATTTCTAGGATATGTAGATTTTGGTGATGCTACTTATGTTTGCATGCATTGTAATGCTTACATGTGGTATGAAGAAAGAACTTCAAAGACAAGGAGGGAAAATCCACCAAAATTTCCTTCGTGTTGTGGTAATGGAAAGGTCCGACTGCCTTTGTTAAGATCACCTCCAGATACATTGATTAGTCTTTTATCTTTAAAGGATGCTAAGAGAAAATAATTTATTGAAAATATAAGGGCATACAATATGATGTTCAGTTTCACGTCGATGGGTGGAAAAGTAGATTCTTCAGTAAACAGGGGTAGAGGACCTTATGTTTTCAAGATGCATGGTGCAAATTATCATCAAATTGGTAGTTTATTGCCTGTTCCTGGACAACTACCAAAGTTCTCTCAGTTGTACATCTATGATACAGAAAATGAGATTACCAATAGAATAAAGGCTCTCATGTCAATATTATTCAACAGTAATTAATTTCTTTTAAAAAATCATTTTACATAATTATATATAATAATAATTAAAGAATTTTTTGATAATTAATTAATATTGTACTGTATCTTTTATGTATGTATGTGAAAATAGTGCTCGGGATAGAGAAAAAGCAACGAGGCTGGATAATGTTATTGTTGGTGAGTTGGGGAGGATGATTGATCAGGTCAATCTATTTGCTATCCATTTTTGAAATGCAAGGGAGGGAATAATGTCTGGACGTGATCCTTCGTTGAGGTTGAACTTGATTCAGTTGCGAAGGACTGATGGAAGGACACATAATCTTCCAACATCATCTGAGGTTGCAGCTCTTATTCCAGTTGATATAGAGGCAATAGCAGAGAGAAGAGATGTTCTGTAAAAGACAAGTGATGGAAAATTAATGAGAATAAATGAGCTTCATCCATCGTATCTACCTCTACAATATCCTTTGCTATTTCCTTATGGTGAAGATGGTTATAGAATCGATATTAGCCATAATGACTCAGAATCTACAAGTAGAAAGAGGATTAGATTGACAATGCGTGAGTTCTTTGCATTCAGAATTCACGAGAGGTTTAACGAATCTAATACTTTGTTTATGTCCAGGAGACTGTTTCAACAGTTTTTAGTAGATTCGTATACTATGATAGAGACAGAAATATTGTCCTACCTAAAGTTTAATCAGTTGAAGTTGAGGTCTGGTAGAGTATGTGACATTTCATCTGCAGTTCAGACAGACCATACAGATCTGTTAATGTTGTTGGTAGTGAAGTATTCACTATTTACTTTGAAACAACATGAATTTACCCTTTCTTCTCATTAACCAACACTTTTATGATCAAATGTTGTCTTAGATGTTTTAACATGCAGGATGAAGATCTAGAAGGATCTACAAGGTTCTGGAATACTCAATGTTGCAGTGAACGTTGCATAACATTGGTTGCAACATGAGCGGTTACGGGTTCCAGAAGGATCTACAAGGGCCTACACGATCCAGACTTATCCAGGACGTTTTAGAACAATCTAGATCATGCGGTTACATCAAGAAGCATTAGGAATAAAGATAAGAAACGTGGGACAACATAAAGATCATGGAAGCGGTTAGAGGCGAATCTTTCTGTACCAAGTGTGGAGTAAACGAGTACACCTACTCTAGTGTTGATTCTGAGTTTAAAGGTGATAGGGCAGTTATTCTAACATTTATGTTATACCTTGAAGTAGAGTTCTTCTCGTATAACTTGTGGTCGAACCTATATCCATAGATAGAGAGATTGTAGATATAGAGTGAGATCAACTTTGACGGTGTATTATGATATACACTTAGCCAATTTAGATTTGATAGGTGATATCGAGTCTTGTTTCCGTTGTGAACGATTATACTCTTCACACAACTTTTGTATCACTAATCTTTTTATAGTGAATCTTTCGCCGTAAGGCTAGCACAAGCTATTTAATATAGTTTGTGTTAAAAAGTATTCCGTCTTGCAATTGTGTATTTAAGTCTTCCGCTGTACACATTTTATATTCTGATTTTCCAGTTTGTTGTAATATTTATTTTAACATTTGTTACAACATCTGCACTTTTTAACACACGCACACTTTCAATTGGCACCAGAGCCATAAACTTGATATACTAAGTTTAGATCCTGAGTTTTTTAAGCGTGTCTTTTGCTATGGAATATCCTGTAAACACCCCACTTAGGCCTCCCATACTAGATGGAAACAACTATGCATATTGGAAACTTAAGATGCGTATGTACATCAAGTCGATTGATGAACATGATTGGAGAAGTGTTCTGACCGGCTGGGAATGGCCCAGAAATCAAGCAGATGATGATGGCGAGACAAGAGTCAAATGGGAGATTGAATGGACAAATGAGGAAACCACGACGGCAAGCTACAATTCCAAAGCTCTCAATGCTATCTTTACCTCTGTTGATGTATCTATGTTCAAGATTATATCAACATGTACCACAGCTAAAGATGCATGGGAGAGGCTTCAAGAACATTACGAAGGAAGTGGAAGTGTTCGAAGGACCAAACTTCGAATGCTTGGGACCAAGTTCGAGAACCTAAGGATGATGAGATAATCACGTCTTACAATGAGAGACTGAATGAGATTGTCAACGAATCACACACACTTGGTGATCCTATTTCCAATGTATGAGTTGTACACAAAATTTTGCAATCTGTTCCTAGACGGTTCGATGCAAAAATTTATGCTATTAAAGAAGCCAAGGACACTGACACTTTAAGTCAGAATGAGCTTGTAAGTATTCTAAAAACATATGAGATGAACACAACCCAATCTGATGATACAAGTGAAGGAAAGAAGGTTGTTGTTTTCAAAGGTGAAACATCTTCTAACACGGAAAATCAGTCCTTTGTGACTGAGGTTGAGTCTGATGAAGATGTTTTAGACCAATGTTACAACACTCCTGGCACATTGCCTTCCTCACAAAGAAGTTTAATTCCTACCTGAAGAAGAAACTGAACAGATCCAGAGGAAATGTCCAACAGAGGACTCCTTTCAACAACACACCATCAGACCCAGAGAAAATGAAGGATCAGAATCAATCAAGGCAATTCAGAGGTAATAAATCAAGGTATGATCCTGAATTTAGAAAATCAGTTAGGTGTGATGCATGTACTGGATTTGGACACTATGCAAATGAGTGTGCAAATACCAGATTAAGACAGAAACTGAATTTTAATGTTACCTTAAGTGATGACTCAGATGATGATGAACCTGAAGGTTCTAAAGATGAGGAATTAGCTTTTTTCTGCAAGAATTGATTATGATGATTCTTTAGATGATGATCTGGATGATCTAGACACTGATGTTGTTTCCAATGTTATAACATCAGTAACAACATTTGTTAAAAATCATTCAGATTTGAACTGTTTTAATGGGTGTGTTGATGAGACAGGTTCTAATGACATAAGGAATGATGATTCCAGTATAGCCAAAGAGAATGATGACCTCAGAGAGACTGTGACAAAGTTGGAAGTCATTCTAACAAGGAAGGATTTAGAAATTTCTAAGCTAAAGGAAGAATTGAAAAATTCTACCTTAAGCTTTAAGAAGTTTTCTAAAAGCTCTTCCATTGTAAATGATTCTTTCACTACTGGACAGTCTAGTAAACATGGTTTAGGCTATTGTGGTGAGACTACTTCTAAATATGTGAATAATCCTGTAAAATTTGTCAAGGGAAAAACTGAACTTTTTGCTGAGACAAAAGTACATGTGATTGAAAAACCTGTTAGGAAGTATGTATGTCACTATTGTTCTGAAATTGGTCATATTCGTCCTTACTGTCAAAAGATGAAAAAAGATCTGGAAATTCAAAGAGTGTTGTCTGAAATGTCTTCACATTCTAAGAAACACTGGTCAAAATCTGCTAAGAAAAAGAAAGAACATGTTACTTGTAATGTTGTTCAAACTTCTCTGAAAGCATGTGTTTCTGATCTATGGTACTTTGATAGTGGTTGTTCTAGACATATGACTGGTCATGTTAACTACTTATGGTGGTAGATTAAAAGGTAAAATCATTGGAAATGAGACCGTAAATGTTGAAGGGTTTCCTAAACTTAAGAATGTTTTACATGTTGATGGTTTACTTGCTAATCTTCTTAGTATAAGTCAACTATGTGATGACAATTTGCATGTTGAATTTGATAAAGATTCATGATATGTTCTAAACAAGGATAATAAGTGTCTAATGACTGGAAATAGGTCAGCTGATAACTGTTATCTAATTGGAACAAACAAAGTATGTCATTTGTCAAATTGTGATGATAATGTCCTATGGCATCAAAGACTTGGACATGCAAATTATAGATTCATGCAAAAATTGGTTAAGTCTGAAGCAGTGAGAGGTTTGCCTAAACTGAAGATTGTTACACCTACTGTATGCGGTTCATGCAAAAAAGGTAAGCAGGTAAGAATGTCGCATAAAATGTTATCACATTGCATGACACATCATTGTTTTGAATTACTGCATATGGATCTTATGGGTCCTATGGAAACTGAAAGCATTGGTGGTAAGAAATATTCACTGGTTGTGGTAGATGATTACTCTAGGTTTACCTGGATTGAGTTCTTAAGAGAGAAATCTGAAACATTTGATACTTTTAAAATTCTTTACAAAAGATTTAAAACTGTTTTCAATTTAAAAGGAAGCAGGATTAGGTCTGATCATGGTAGAGAATTTGAAAATAGCATGTTTTCAGAATTCTGTAATAAGAAAGGAATTGTCCAAGAGTTTTCTTCTCCTAAAACTCCACAACAAAATGGGATAGCTGAAAGGAAAAATAGAACTCTTCAAGAAATGGCAAGAGTAATGCTTACTTCAAAAAATCTTGCAAATTTTTTTTGGGCTGAAGCATTGAATATAGCATGCCACATTGCTAATAGAGTCTATTTTAGATTTGGAAGCAACAAAACCTCGTATGAGATCTTGAACAATAAGAAACTGAATGTGAAATACTTTCATATTTTTGGTTGTGTGTGTTACATTCTGAATGATAGGGATCAACTGCATAAGTTTGATTATAAGAGTGATAAAGGTTTTTTCTTAGGTTATTCTAGAAATAGCAAAACCTATAGAGTCTATAACCTTAGAACTAACACTGTTCAAGAATTTGTGAATGTTGTTTTTATGATGACAGGAATCTGATAGATGGAAATGACACAAAAGATGTGACTGAAGTTACCGATGTTCCAAAAGAATCACTGAAAACAGAGAATGTTACACCAAATGTTACAACATCTGGTTCAACATCCCCTGAGATTCAGTTGATACTTCACAGAACAATCAGTATACCCCAAAGAAGAATCCAGCTACTTGGATTACAAAAAGTCATCATTCGAATCAGATCATTGGAGATGCTTCAGTTGGTGTTCAAACAAGAATGAGAGTAAGTGCAAATCGTGTTGATGTGGTAAAGTCTGTGTGCATGTCTTCAATATGCAATATTGTGAATGCTCAGTGTTACTATTCTGAAATTGAACCTAAAAATGTTACAGAAGCATTAAAAGATGAAAATTGGATTAATGCTATGCATGAGGAACTTAATCAGTTTGAGAGGAATGATGTTTGGTCATTAGTTCCAAGACCTGATAATATCAATGTCATTGGAACTAAATGGATCTTTAAAAACAAAACTGATGAGTCTGTTAACATAATTAGGAACAAAGCTAGATTAGTTGCACAAGGTTACACTCAAGTTGAAGGTATTGATTTTGATGAAACATTTGCACTTGTTGCTAGGATAGAGTCCATTAGACTATTACTAGCAATTGCATGTTACATTAAC
Source organism: Ballota nigra (assembly GCA_947034835.1). Classification (NCBI taxonomy): domain Eukaryota; kingdom Viridiplantae; phylum Streptophyta; class Magnoliopsida; order Lamiales; family Lamiaceae; genus Ballota; species Ballota nigra. The sequence goes on from OX344725.1 coordinate 60,937,358, forward strand.
ATTAATCTTCATCAAATGGATGTAAAATCTGCATTTCTGAATGGCATATTAATTGAAGATGCATTTGTTGAACAACCTAAAGGTTTTGAAAACCCACAGTATCCTGATCATGTGTACAAACTAAAGAAAGCTATGTATGGTCTCAAACAAGCTCCTAGAGCTTGGTATGGTAGACTTACTGACTTTCTGTTGCAATTTGGTTTTATAAGAGGAGAGACTGGTAAAACCTTGTTCATTAAAAATTCTGGAGAAGATTTATTAATAGCTCAAATATATGTTGATGACATTGTTTTTGGTTCAACTTGTAACATTATGTTAAACAAGTTTGTTGAAGCAATGGCAGCAACATTTGAAATGAGCATGGTAGGTGATTTGAATTACTTCCTAGGACTTCAAATCAAACAAACTGATAAAGGTATTTTCTTCTCTCATAGTAAGTATGCAAATAATTTAGTGAAAAGATTTGGTTTAGAAAGCTCAAAAGTCATGAAAACTCCTATGGGATCTACACAAAAGTTGTGTAAAGACACTGTTGGTCAAGATGTTGATTCAACTTTGTATAGATCCATGATAGGTAGTCTTCTGTACTTAACTTCAAGCAGGCCCGATATTAATGTATAATGTTTGTGTTTGTGCTAGGTACCAAGCTTGTCCCAAAGAGTCACATTTGAATGCAGTCAAGAGAATCATAAGATATGTGGCTGGTACAACAGATCTTGGTATATGGTATGCCAAAGACACAAGCAGTACACTTGTTGGATATAGTGATGCTGACTGGGCTGGTGATATTGATGATAGGAAAAGCACGAGTGGTGGTTGCTTTTATATGGGTAATAATTTGATTTCATGGCATAGCAGAAAACATAATTGTGTATCACAATCTACTGCAGAGTTTGAGTACATTGCAGCAGGTAGTTGATGTACACAACTTCTTTGGTTGAGTAAAATGTTTAGTGATTATGGTTTAGAGAGTGACACTTTAACTGTATTTTGTGTATAACTGGATACCCTCTACAAATTCCACAAAGGTGACCAGAGATCAGGCTGTACTGATGTACAGAATTGGTGTGATGAAAAACTTTAACCTTGGGTTGGTTATTTTTCATCACATGATGAAATTTGCTGGCAAGATCTCTGAAAAAGGCAATTTGCCTTACCCTGTGCTGATTTATGGATATTTGAGAAGTCACAACTTTGTTCACAGAAGGAATGAGTTGTTGAGGGGGAGAGTCAATCTGATGGGTATATCTCATTATTTACTGTCTAGAAATAGAGTGTTAGACTTACCTCTGCAGGATAATGCTGAAGAAGAAGATGCAGAGCCACACCAACCTGTTCCTGACCCTGCTCCTGCACAAGATGCTGCACAGAATGTTGGGAACATACCTAGCAACATTCCAGCTCCCACAACCTATTCTCTGAATATCTCACCTGAGTTTATTCAAACTCAGTTGAAGCACTTGCAGGACTCAATTGATGAACTTCAATTCCTAAAGAACTACTGGGAAAACCTATTTTCTGCCACAACAGGGGGAGTACCAGTTGCTGCTGCTCGAGGAGTTGAGATTCATGAGATGGATGATGCTGTTGAACCTGCTGTTGAGGTTGCTGAGAAATGTGGTGCAACTGGACCTGATGCTGCTGGGAGAGGTACAGCTGTTGCTGAAGATGTTGTTGCAAACCTTGCAACAATTCATATCCAGAAAGCAGAGGAAGAAGGTTGTATGGTGATCTGCCATATATTTCTACCAAAGTTTGAAGATGGTTTAGAGACTGGAGGAAGCACAATTTATGGGGGAGCTTAGTGCAAGATGCTTGAAGCTGCAGCTGTATATCTTATACAGTGATGTCTGTTGGAGTGTGGAGGCCGAATGGACAGTATTCGGTATCAAAAAAATAGTGAAAAACCCTGGCTTGGCATCGCCCCCAGACGTAGTCGTGAGACGAACTGGGTAAATAAATCTTGTGTTCTATTTCGTGATTGCGTGCACGAGTTTATTTCTAACAATATCAAGTTCCTTTTTGTGGTGCCTCTAAGTACTCATGGTTGATTTGTGTTTCTGATTAAGTTTGTTCTGTTAGAAATTTGCTCTGATAAGAAGTTTTTACTTTTTGAAAGACAATATTATATTAGTTGTTTAGTTATTATATTAGATAGGATTTATTTCAGTTATTTCTATTTGAATGAGTAAACATTATGTTACTCATTTTGTTAATTTTGATGAGCATATATGATGATTTTCATTCTGTTTTAGTGAAATTAACTTATTGTTATTTCATCTTGATTTTGATGGTTCAACTTACTGTTGATCATCTTGTTTTTTTTGGCTATTTTGCTACACAAGTGTGAAAAGCTAAGTGTACAATACGATGTTGATCTCTATTGTACATACACCACTGACTTATAGATTTAGAAACATATACATCAGGTGTGTTGTAGCAGAAAAGGTCAAATTGGGGGAGATTGTTAATGTTGTTGGTAGTGAAGTATTCACTATTTACTTTGAAACAACATGAATTTGCCATTTCTTCTCATTAACCAACACTTTTATGATCAAATGTTGTCTTAGATGTTTTAACATGCAGGATGAAGATCTAGAAGGATCTACAAGGTTCTGGAATACTCAATGTTGCAGTGAATGTTGCATAACATTGGTTGCAACATGAGCGGTTACGGGTTCCAGAAGGATCTACAAGGGCCTATACGATCCAGACTTATCCAAGATGTTTTAGAACAATCTAGATCAGGCGGTTGCATCAAGAAGCGTTAGGAATAAAGATAAAAAACGTGGGACAACATGAAGATCCTGGAAGCGGTTACTTGAAGGAGTTATTTGCGGATTGAAGACTTGCGCCTATAAATAGAGACCGAATCTTTTTGTACCAAGTGTGGAGTAAACGAGTACACCTACTCTAGTGTTGATCCTGAGTTTAAAGGTGATAGGACAGTTATTTCAACATTTATGTTATACCTTGAAGTAAAGTTCTTCTCGTATAACTTGCGGTCGAACCTATATCCATAGATAGAGAGATCATAGATATAGAGTGAGATCAACTTTGACAGTGTATTATGATATACACTTAACCAATTTAGATTTGATAGGTGATATCGAGTCTTGTTTCCGTTGTGAACGATTATACTCTTCACACAACTTTTGTATCACTAATCTTTATATAGTGAATCTTTCGCCGTAAGGCTAGCACAAGCTATTTAATATAGTTTGTGTTAAAAAGTATTCCGTCTTGCAATTGTGTATTTAAGTCTTCCGATGTACACATTTTATATTCTGATTTTCCAGTTTGTTGTAATATTTGTTTTAACATTTGTTACAACATCTGCACTTTTTAACACACGCACACTTTCAAGATCCATCCACCGCTGGAAAGAGAATAATATCGTCTTCGTTTACAGGTGGTCCAAAATATACGATACAAAATTTCCAGGATGCTATGGCAATCTGCAAGTATTATTCCTATCCAAACGTATTCATCACTATTACGTGTAACCCCAAATGGCCATAAATATCAAGATTTTTATCTACTAGAGGTCTAGATGCATCTGATAGACCGGATATTTTGTGCCGTATTTTTAAAATGAAACTTGATAAGATTGTAACCGATTTCAAGGATCTCCAGATATTTGGACAAATAGATGCAAGTAAGTATTTCCCTACTATATTCTAAATCAAATATAGTTCATCTAAATTTAAATATATATGTAGGAGTGTCAATCCATAATTACTTATATTTTTTAAATTTTATTTGTGAATATCAACAAATTTAAAATTGTAAAAAGTATTGATGCTAACTACATATTTATAAAATGTTATTTGGTACAGTTGTCTACACTGTAGAGTTTCAGAAGAGAGGTTTGCCACATGCCCACATCCTCATTTTCTTGAATCGTGATAGCAAGATCCCAAATCCAGATGATGTCGATCGGCTAATATCTGCTGAGATACCTGACAAAGACGAGGACCCTCTGTTGCATAACTTGGTTACAGAATATATGATGCACGGTCCATGTGGATTTGCTAGACTAAAGTCACCATGCATGGTCGATAAGTATTGTTCAAAGAAATTTCCCAAGAAGTATATTAATAATACTTCTGTTGACCAGGATGACTATCCATTCTATAGAAGGCGTAACAATGGAAGAACAGTAACTAAGAGTCAAGTTGAGCTAGACAATGGTTTTGTCGTACCATACAATCCCATATTGTTGAAGAGATATGAGGGTCATATCAATGTTGAGTGGTGCAATAGACATAAGTCTATCAAGTATCTGTTCAAATATATTAACAAGGGATCAAATAGAGTTACTGTTTCTGTGGGTGGTGAACAACGTTCCACAGATGAAAAGGATGAGATTGAGAATTTCGTCACATGCAGATACATATCTCCTTGTGAAGTGGTGTGGAGGACTCTTCAGTTTGATATACACCATAGATTTCCACTAGTTGTAAGGCTGAATTATCATCTCCCAAATGAGCAAAGTGTTGTCTTTGATGATGAGGAATACATGGATGATGTACTTCAAAGGCCAAATGCATACAGGTCAAAGTTCACATCGTGGATGGAACGCAACAGAGTAGATCCTGATGCAAAGACTCTAACTTACATGGAGTTCCCTTTTAAGTATGTCTGGGATAATAAAAAATACACATGGGAGAGAAGACGCAATACTAAGTTTGCTTTGGGAAGATTATATAATGTTCTTCCATGTGCTGGCGAAAAGTTTTACCTAGGAATGCTACTTCCACATAGTCCGGGTGTTAAGTCTTACGAAGAAATACTAACAATTGATAGTGCTCTACATAACACTTTTAAGGATGCTTGCTATTCCCTAGGGTTATTAGATGACGATAAAGAATACATTGATGGAATAATAGAGTCAAACTTTTGGGCATCATCACATTATGTCAGAAATCTGTTTTCCATTCTATTGTTGTCGTCATCTATGAGTTGCCCTGAAAGTGTTTTTGATAGAACATTTGATTGTGTGTCGGACGATATACAAACACAACAACGAAGAATGTTGAATTTAACTGGTACACTTACTTATCTCTTTTACTTCAATTTATATGTAATTTAAAATTTTCTAAATTTTACATTTCTTTGATTGGCAGATTTAACACTGACAAGGGAGGAGTTGAGGAATTATGCTTTACTTGAAATTGAGAAATGTCTGCAATTAAATGGCAGTACTTTGTCCAGATATCCTATGATGCCTCTGCCGAATCAGGATATAATATCAACATATGGTAATAAGTTGATACGTGAAGAGATGAATTATGATCGAGAGTTGTTGAAAGATGAATATGAAAGGTTGGGTAGAATGCTTACAAGAGAGCAAGATATTGTGTTTAGAGAAATACTTGATGTTGTTTTGAACAACATTGGTGGTATTTATTTTTTGTATGGGTATTGCGGTACTGGAAAAATATTTATTTGGAAAACCCTATCTGCAGCTATAAGATCAGATAGACATATCGTTTTGGATGTTGCGTCCAGTGGCATTGCAGCACTCCTTCTCCCAGGTGGTCGTACAACTCATTCCAGGTTTGCTATTCCAATAAATATTGATGAGTTATCTACCTGTAATCTAATTTCTGGAACTGAGTTAGCTGAACTGTTGATTAAAACAAAATTAACTATATGGGATGGAGCACCTATGATTAATAGATTTTATTTTGATGCATTGGATCGAACTTTGCGCGATATTGTAAAAAATCCAGATGGTCCAGAAAACGATTCTCCTTTTGGTGGGAAAATTGTTATTTTTGGTGGAGAATTCAGACAAACACTCCCAATTATACCGAAAGGAAGTAGAGAAGACGTCGTTCATTCAGCTATTAATTCATATTTTTTTATGGGAGCATTGCAAGGTAATTATCTAATACATTTATTAATTACAATTTATAATTTAATTAATATTAATTACTAAATTCTTTCTATTATTATTTTAAACAAGGTGCTCACTCTTATTCGGAATATGCGCTTGAATGGTGGAAATAATAATACGGATACAGATAGCCATATTGCTGAATTCTCTGATTGAATTCTAAAAATTGGTGATGGAAAGGTTGGTGATAACAATGATGGATTTGTTGAAATTGAAATTCCAACGGAGAATTTAATTTATGATGAACCTCATCCTTTAATGGCACTGATCAAAAGTATCTATCCATCTGTTGAGCATAATTTGAAAACACATGGATACTTTGAAGAGCGAGCGATACTTGCACCCACCCATAGAGATGTTGATTGCATCAATGAAAAAATTCTATCTATGATTCCAGGAGAAACTAGAGTGTATTTGAGTTATGATAGTGTTTTTAAATCAGAGTTACGCTCCGGTGGGGATGGAGAACTTATTTCGGTAGAATCTCTAAACACTTTGAGGTATTCTGGAATGTCATCTCATCGATTGATACTTAAAGAAGGTGTTCCAATAATTCTTCTCAGAAATATTGATCAAAAATCAGGTTTTTGTAATAACACTAGGTTGGTTGTGGCAAGGCTTGGTAATCACATAATTGAGGCTGAAATTATTTCTGGAAGAAATATTGGAAAGAAGGTTTTGATTATGAGAATGACATTGAGTAATTCAGATGTAACTATGTCTGGTAACTTTACAAGGCGACAGTTTCCCATATCATTGTGTTTTGCAATGACCATAAACAAAAGTCAAGAACAATTTCTCTCAAGTGTAGGACTCTATCTTCCTAAACCAGTTTTCACACACGGACAATTGTACGTGACATTATCTCGGGTTAAGAGAAGGGATGTGTTGAAGATATTAGCTATTGATTCAGAAGGAAAACCATCCAAGTATACTATAGAGAGGTTTTTAGAAACTTGTGATACATTTTACAAATAAATAAATTTTACATAATAAAATAATAATTACAACTTGTATCCTACCTTACATTATATTTTTTTAGCTTTCCTTTCTGTTTTGATTACGAAATTATATATTACTAAACTAATAGTTATACATAAAAAAAAATTCCTAATTTATTTTAAGTTGCAATAATTTTGGTCATAAATTAAGAACATCAATTAAAAAAATAATTTAAAACTAATAATATAGCTTAACAAATGAAGTATATCAGTGAAAATGTGTGATATTATATGTTTTACCCATAATACAAAATAATTCACAATTACTTTATCACAGTTACCTACACACCATGCTATTTACTTTGGTTGTAAACAATATAAGTTGTTTTTAGAATTAATAATATAAAATTAACTTCATTACTAAATCATAATATTATTAAATAAATGTTCATTGATTAATGTAATATTTATGTTTACTATTATGTAATAAATTTTGTTAATATCAACTTATACAACCAATTTAAACAAAAAATATATTTAAACAAAGAGTATTTAAGCCCGCAAAACGTCGCGGGTCTATAACTAGTATGATATATTTGCACAGAGATTAGAGAGTATTAATCTCTTGATTATTACTTCCTCTATCAAATTTTATTTGACATATTTATTTTGTATGGAGTATATTGTAAATGAAAGTGTAAAATATTATTTTTTAAAAATAAAACTAATTTTATTGGATAGATTAAAATGGGATATAATCCTAAAAAAATGAGAAAGAGGGAGTATTTCATATGACAGTTCTCCGAAAAAAAATTAATAATAGACACATTTCGTGACAATTAAAAAAACCTTACTCACTTACAAAATACTTAGATTTTTTTTTAAAGAAATACCCTCTTCGTCCCAGTTTTATTTGTCCATTTGTCAAAAACATCAGTCTCAATTTTATTTTTTCATCCCTAAAATGGAAATAAAGTGATTCATCTTTATTATTTTAAATACTATTTTATTCACCATTCACTATTTTTAATACTATTTTATTCATTTAAATAATAAAATTCAACTTTTGTATTAAACTCCGCACACAATTAAACGGACAAACAAAATTGGAATGAGGGAGTATCAATTTCTCCTGGACGGACATATAAAAAAATGTACATTTAAAGAAACAATGTTAAAATAGCAAGTAATGTTGACAATGCCGTGAATAATAGTATATAAAAATAAAAAAATTAAAATCTTTATTTATTTATTAAAGTATTTGATTTTTTTTTAAAAATGGTTAAAAATATGTGAATCACTTCAGATAGGTTAGTATTACTATTTACCTATACGTAACACCGCAGCGCCAAACCAAAATTTTTGAAAGTCCCGAAAATTAAACCTCCGCCTACGTCCTATCTGCACCTTTGATTTAAAAAACAATCAATGGACACTATTCGCGATCCGCGTGACACAACGGCAGCCAATCACATCACACCCCCAAATTCAATATAAACTCTCCCCTCACCGCATCGTTTCCCATCAGCAAACATCTGCTCATCCAATACAGAAATTTCATCTCAATCCTAAATTCCCCCTTTCTCTTTCTTTCCAAATGGCTCCTAAGGCAGACAAAAAGCCGGCCGAGAAGAAGCCCGCAGCGGAGAAATCCCCAGGAGCCGAGAAGGCTCCGGCGGAGAAGAAGCCCAAGGCCGGGAAGAAGCTCCCCAAGGAAGGCGGCGCTGAGAAGAAGAAGAGGAGAGCGAAGAGCATTGAGACATACAAGATCTACATCTTTAAGGTACTGAAGCAGGTTCATCCCGATATCGGGATCTCGAGCAAAGCCATGGGGATTATGAACAGTTTCATCAACGATATTTTTGAGAAACTGGCTCAGGAAGCGGCGAAGCTCGCGAGGTACAATAAGAAGCCGACCATCACTTCTCGGGAAATTCAAACCGCCGTGAGGCTGGTGTTGCCCGGTGAGTTGGCTAAACACGCCGTCTCTGAAGGAACCAAGGCTGTGACTAAATTTACAAGCTCTTGAATCTTCAGTTCTGTGGTTATGAAATTAGTGTTTCGTATTTGAACAATAGGGGGTTTCTTAGATGTGGATGTAAAGAATGATGATGTTCAGTTTTGAAATTAAACCCTAAAATTTCGTAAATCTTTTTTACTTGATATTTAGATTTCAACCTTTTCTGGGTAATGATTGAGCGAAATCATAACTTTTAATTGCGGTTATCTTTTGGCATCTGTGCATATTAATTCACTATTTATTATACTGATCATGTGAAGAAATTATGTATTTTGGGTGAGAAAATTTCGATTTTGGCGGAAGAGTAATGAAATGAAAAAAATTACGAAGATTCTAGCAAAATTGGTACTAATGTTACTGCCAATGAGTAAAGATGAATGGCTCAATGTAAAACGGCCCTGCCATTTGCACTTCCAAATATTTTGTATTCATTCCAAAATAAATTAAATTTTTTTTTTTTGTTGAGTTTCTAAAAGTAATCGTTTAATAAAATAATGTAGAAAAAAAAGTCTTAAATATATGTGTTGATCAAAATAAAAAATAAAAAACCCATGTTATTCGATTAGAAAACTAATGTACTACTCTGTCCAATTATGTTCTCCTGTCACTTCATTATCCTTTTAACTATCATTTAATTATTATTGAATTTACTCGCAATGAATTATTCATAAATTAATTTTATAATATTTTTATATTATCTATCTATATTTTTAAATCGTGTTCATTTCTGTAATAATAGAATTAATGGGTGGAGGAGTATCAAATTCTTATAAGAAATTATATGTGACTACACTTATAAAGTTTTACATAAAATAAATAGTTTTAGAAAATTAGCCCTATAACATACTCCCTCCGTCCCGGACTAAATGTCCCACTTCTTTTGGTTGAATGGTTTAAGAAAGTGTATTTGTTTATTAATATATGGTGGAAAAGTAATGAATAGTGTTGAAAAGTAATGAATAGTGTTTAATAAATTAATGAATAGTGTTGAAAAGTGGATTGAATGAGTGACATTTTTTGTAATATTGTGTGAATTTGAAGGTTAAAGTTTATATGTAATAGAGTGTTGCTTTTTCCATTTATGGAATGAGACATTTAGTGTGGGACAACCAAAAAAGGAAAGTGAGACATTTAGAGTGGGACGGAGGGAGTATAAAAATGGATGGAAAACAATTTACACATAACATTTATCCCATCTGGTTTTTCCCTTCAACACAAACTCTTGAGTATTTTTTCTTTATTAAAAGTGTTGAAAATTTTGGTTTCCCATGACACTAATCCCACCAGACACAACTTTATTTACAATAATTTTTTTTTTAATATTCAATTATCAATTAATTATTTCACATGTGGTTGCTTTTATATTCACAAACTATTTAGCTTATAGATGAATCACACAATACCTTTCAAAAAAAAAAAGATGAACCACACAATACATTAAAATAACCTCATTTTACATATTTTATTTACGGTTTTTTAAAATCTATTAAAAGTCAATGAGTTTATTTTTAGTGGAGAAAGGGATTATTCATTTTTCTCTCCAATGTCCACCCCACTTACTCTCTACATTTGTTTACTTCTTTTTTCTCTACACCCCACTCAAATCTCAAACTCTCCACCTCATGTCCTCACACATGATGACGATGGAAGATATCGGGAGGGAGAGGGGAGACGATGAACTTATTTATACGTTGCTTTCATGTTTATATATATATTGATGCAGCTAAACACGAGATATTTAAATCCAACCAAATGGATGCAATAAGAATAGAAATTAGCAATAGGTTGACGTGGTTGAAGGGAAAAAGAAATTGAAAGATACAACAGAAAAGAAGGGGCAACAAGAAAATATTGTCGAAATTTAGGTGAATAGAGATGTGAGATTGTGGGGTGGGTTTGGAGTGCACTTTGTGTTGAAAAATAATCAAAAAAATGTTTGGCCCTATATATTTGTACCCAAAATTAAATTAGGGTGTAACTAAATTTAGAGAAATCAAGTCTTCTAATATTATACTACAATCTTAATTGATGATTTGTCATTATATATAATGATTAATCTTAATTTCAATTTCAGATACGCGGCATACGCCCCTGGCCTTGTTAGTCGTTTAGTTGGAAAACGTGAAAACCGTTTCGTTGTTTTCATTTTCAATCTTGAAGCTATGCGGGGTGTGATCTGTAATTAAATAAAGTGCAGGGGCAACAGAGGAATTATTTTTAGGTTTAAAACCTGGAATTAACCCCTCCTCCAAGAACCTCTCACTAAAACTAAAACCCTTCTCTTCTGCTGTTTTTCCTCATTTCTTGGCCTCGATTTTTCTTAAAGGTAAAACTTCATCTAATTCTCCCCTCTCTTTGTAAAATTACTTGCAGTACATTTAATCGATTGTTTGTGTTGCCGCGGGTGTTCTCTCTTTGAAGGTTTTTTGTCATTTTGATTGGATGCTTAGCCTGTGTATATAATTAACTTAAATAGTACTCGATTGTTGTTTTTAGTAGTCGTAGATCATATACGCTTCCGTCGTTCGTGTTGTATTTTGTTTAAAATGCTGATTTTCAGGTGAATTATTTGAACCAGTCGTATTGCAAATCGCTTATATGTCGTGGTTTTGTAGTTGAGATGTATTCTCTCGTATGAAATTAAAGAGCGCGAATCAGATATAGTTGCAGATTGGGGAGTTTTCTGGTGGATTATTTGAACTCACAATATTTTATTTCACTCGTCGGCAGCGTTTGTGTAGGTTAATATGGATAAGATGCCAAAGATGCCGAAGATGCCTGGTGGCGGCGTCCCTAAAGCCTTAATCAATCTAGGAGTTGTTGCAGGTCTTGCCGTTTATGGAGTTAGTAACAGTATCTACAATGTTGAAGGAGGTCATCGCGCAATTATTTTCAACCGTATTGTAGGGATCAAGGATAAGGTTCTTCTTCTTTTTCCATTAGAATTTATAAGTAATGTTGACTTAATTTTCTTCTCCTTAAGACGTGAGATCTCTGGTTCAAAAATTATGGACTATTTGATTAACTGTTGAGCGTCGATAATGGAATTCTCAATTGAATTTTTTTGTAGGATATCTAATACCAATTTTGACCTTAGTACTTGATCATCTAGGGTTTCTCAAGGTGTATCAATATATTGCTCTCTTATATGCTTACTGTACAGGTATACCCGGAAGGAACACATTTTATCCTCCCATGGTTTGAGAGGCCAGTTATTTACGATGTTCGGGCACGACCACATCTGGTGGAGAGCACATCAGGCAGTCGCGATCTTCAGATGGTAAACCTCACTGACTCTCTAGTTTTCACCTTTCTCACAGATGCATTTACGTATGTTGCTGGGGTTGTTAATACTCGTCTTTGGGAACTTAACAGAGTCGGATTATTACTGTGTTTTTTATGAGATTACTTTCAGTATGACATAAAAAATTAGAAAAGAAGCCAATGTTAACATCCTCATGTTAAAACATGAAAGCTTGGTGGAAATAAACATCTAGGTCGCTTCTACTGGAATGTCTATGCCTGAAATACGTTAAAAGTGAGTAATTACCTGTTCTTACTAAAGTCTTAAGGTGACACCTCTCTCTGCTTTTTGAGTGATTTGTGGAATGGTATTGGAAAATCTGTGGTGTGTACTATTTTAGATGGAAATAATTGATTTTGTATGATAATTGGCTTTATTATTGGGGAATGCAATTGAAATGTACAAATTGGAATTAGACATTTATCTTTGATTAATCATTAATGGATATTCTTCAAACACCCCGGACCACATGGAATTTTCTTTTGGGAGGGGGTGGGGGGGTGGGTGTGCTGAATTTAATGGCAGCATGATTAATTTATCCTCTACTTGCAGGTGAAAATCAGTCTTCGGGTTCTTACCCGTCCTGTGCCAGACCAGTTACCAACTGTTTATAGAACCCTTGGTGTAAACTACAACGAGAGAGTCCTGCCTTCTATTATTCACGAAACTCTGAAAGCTGTGGTTGCTCAATTCAATGCTAGCCAACTTATCACTCAGAGAGAGGTAAGTGTTGTATACACTGAGACTTCTTTCTCTGGAGCTTTGGTCCCTAGAAGTATGCTTTTCGGTTTTTACCTTTCATTGATCTTGTTTGATCCTTGCCTGCAAGAGGATTTTATTTTAGTTTAGGGCTACAGAAAGAAGCATGTCTACAAAGTTAGTGTCTAAATGTGGTCTACTGCATAGTTAATGCATGTTTACTACTGCAGAACGTGGATAACTTAGATGGTTTGACTCTCAAATAAGACTCGTAAGTGTAAAACAAGTCCTTGAATGGTTAATAGCAGATGCACCAGTTATGAATGTATGGTGGCTTTCGGAGGTGAGATTGAATAGAGGCTTATAAACTGTAGTGTGATGATAATCTGGGATTCTGCTATGATAATCACTTATTATAATTTTACTTTTTGCAGAATGTCAGTAGGGAAATACGGAAAATATTAACTGAAAGAGCTGCTAACTTCAACATTGCACTGGATGACGTGTCTATCACCAGCCTTACCTTCGGAAGGGAATTCACTAGTGCGATTGAAGCTAAACAGATAGCTGCACAAGAAGCTGAGAGGGCCAAGTTTGTCGTTGAAAAGGCTGAGCAAGAAAAACTAAGTGCTATACTTAGAGCTCAGGTACATTACATGTTTATTTCTTTTGGTTTACTTCTTGTTGTCCGTTTATCAATCAAGTGGCAATTTTCTCGTTTTGCCACCAGGGAGAGGCTAAGAGTGCTGAGCTGATTGGTCAAGCTATCGCCAAGAATCCTGCTTTTACCACTCTTAGGAGAATTGAAGCTTCCAAGGAAATTTCCCAAGTCATTGCTGCTTCCACGAACAAGGTCTACTTGAACTCTGACGAGCTGTTGCTCAATCTTCAAGATATGACTCTAGCAAAAAGCTCCAAGTAAAAGCTTGCATTGCCTACATCAAACCCTATTGGTCCCTGATTGATTTGGATTCAGGATTGCCTCTACGTATCCAGACATGCCTAATAAACTTTTGTCTCATGTTGTCGCACGAGAATCGCTGTGATGTTTCTTTGATTCATCAAGTGGCTATAGGCTTATTAGTTAAAATACCGTTGAACTCAGATGAGTAACTGCTTCTCTTTCATATTTCTAATTCACCTACCCTGAGGCATGCCATTTATCCCAGTCGTTTCTAGGATTTGTCTTTATAAATTTTAGAGTGATGTTTAATGTTGGATTTTTAACTTCATATTTTCCTACTTCAGGTATCATTAAACATCTTGAAAATGCTCTTCTTATACATCCATCCTTTTTCGTTGGATTTTTAACTCGTCAAGCTAAGTTCCAACTTTTTTCTACTTCATATATCATTGGACATCTTGAAAATGCTTCCCTATAAATCCAATGGCCAACGGTAATGGTTTAAATACGAGGATATCTAACCTTTTACATTGTTTTATCCTAAATTGTTGCACATTTGTCCTTATATAAGAAAAGGTTTGAGGAAATGATTAAAACGGTTAAGCCTTTCTTTTTGGTATTAATTCGAGGGACTAATTGCATTACACCCTTAAAACTTAGACCAATTTTTCACCTACACATTGCGATGATATATACAAATTATTAAATTTTTGTATATAGAACTCAACTTAATTTTTTATCAGTTTTCTCTTTAAAAATATTCTCCGTTCAACTACTAGTTCTGTTTTTTCGTGGCATAAGTTGAAGGGTATTATGAGGTATTGTAAGATCTATTTATGAATAGAGTGGTTGTTGCATTATATTCTTCATAAACAGTATTTTTATTCATAAATTGACCTTATAATACTCTCCAACTTATGAAAAAAAAATTAGAGCAGAAAAAATAAAATTAACCCTTAATTTTTTCCATATTGGAATGAGTAATATACATAATTCTTTATATTTTCCATCATCTACTTCTTCTCATTTTTGCACCGTCGTACACCGCCTCGCACATCCGCGCTTAACATTATTCTTCGTTTCTTGCGTCCACCTTTTTACATTGTTCGATACCAGTTGATTACAAAAATATCCATCCTATGTTAAAACCAGAAAAATAAATTTTAATGGTTTATGTGTTAAAATTTAATACTCTCTTTGTCCCCTGTTTATTTTTTATATGTGGGGTGACAAACTTTTTATCTAAAAAAAAGTGAAAATTATTAAGGGATAGGGGGAGTAATTTTTAGATCAACTTGTATACTTGCAAAGATATATTTTTACCAAAAATATATTTTTTTTTTTCTAAATAAAGTAATGTCAATGCATAAATACCTATATTTATGTGAGGGTGAGTATGCAAAATTCACCGAAATAGAGGGTGGGTATATATCAATATAAAAAAGTACCTCCTCCTCTTCGAAGTAAATGATGTTATATAGAGTAGAGATATTGTTTCAAACCGTTTAATGTTTTGCATATTTTGAACATTATTTTTCATTACACCTCTATCTCAATTTCCTTGAAATAGCACTCACATTTTTATTTTACCTTAAACCCTGAATTTATAAAAGGGGAGAGATATAACACTACTCCCTCCTTTCACATTAATTTGCACTATAAAAGGTTGTACAATTTTTATAAAAGTGTTTTTCTAACAAAATATTAGCATAGGAGCATATAGGTGTGCACACTCAAATAAATATTTCTTTATTTGGTAATATGCAAATTAATAAGAAACCAACCAAAATAACAAGGGTTTAAATTGATATAAAACGGAGGGATATAAAATAAAAATAAAAAAGAAAACCAGCACTATAGAGTTTAATCGACGTGCGTCAATTCTTAATTTTAAAATATTATTATACATTTTGAATTTGATAGTTTAGTTTAGATGTTGGGTATAGAGCAGTTATACCTGATTTATATATAAATGGGAATTTGGTCGAAAATAGTTGGGGAATGAAACAAAGATGTATCATATTCACTTGTTTACATTCATAATCAAGCCAAAATGAAGAGAAACCTAATCAAATCCAAAAATAAGAAAAAATTAAAGCAAAAAACCCTAATCAACGGCCCGATCAAGAGCTAGTAAATTTGGTAACAGCCTTGGTTCCTTCAGAAACGGCGTGCTTAGCCAGTTCACCAGGCAACACGAGACGAACAGCCGTCTGAATCTCGCGAGAAGTAATCGTCGGCTTCTTGTTGTACCGCGCAAGCTTCGATGCCTCCTGGGCCAATTTCTCAAAGATATCGTTGATGAAGCTGTTCATGATTCCCATGGCCTTGCTCGAGATTCCGATATCTGGATGAACCTGTTTCAGCACTTTGAAGATGTAGATCTTGTACGTCTCAACGTTCTTCTTCGATCGCTTCTTCTTCTTGTCTCCGGCGGCACCGCCACTTTCCTTCGGTAGCTTTTTCGCTGCCTTTGGCTTCTCCGCCGCCGGAGCTTTCTCGGCGGCTGGCTTCTTCTCCGCTGGTTTTTTCTCTGCCTTTGGTGCCATTGAATATGCTGATTTTGGAGGATATTTTGAATTGGGCGTTTGTGAATTTGTGCTGTGCTTCTGTGGTGATTTTACGTATATAGTTATTTACGCGAGAGATCTGATTGGTGGATGTCTCCGCGTGCGGATAATGAATCTTGAACGTAGATAAGATATGGCGTTTTGACGGTTTGGATTGCTGCATGCGCTGACAGTTTAGGAATAAGTTGTGATTGGTGGATATATGTCGCTTGAGATTGTGAAAAATGACCGTCGATAATAAGAGTAATCTACGATCAGGATTCAGCATTCCGCAACAAATCTGTTTATGAACAACTCTTTCCAACTCAATCTATAAATAAATAATTTCTTTCTTTCTCCTTTACATACACAATCTAAAATTCTATCCAATTTTTTAAAAAAAATATTTTATTAATAATTCAACCCAACCTAAAATAATAATTATTTTATTATTACATAAAATTATACATTAATGATAGGGTTAATTGCAAATAAAATCACAATTTTTTCACAAATTGCAATCTAATCTAAACTTTTGAATCTTTGCAAAAAAAACTTCAATTTAATGTTTGGTTGCAATTTGAACCAACAACTAATTTTTTTACGGTCCAAAAATGATGTTTCACCTACCTGACAATGAATAAATAATCGTATTTAATATGTTTAGATTGGTTCGGATGAGAATGCGTAGTTAATCATTACGTTTGGGCAGACTGAAATCGGTCTTTTAGTTGGAATTGCTAACAAATTACAAATTGAGGTTTTGTTTACAACAATTAAAAATTTTAGATTAAATTGCAATTTGCGAAAAGGTTGTGATTTTATTTGCAATTAACCCTTAATAATATTAATTTTTACTATATTTAATATTATAAGAAAATAGAAGAAAATTCAATATGGCTACAAAATTTATAACAAAAATATTTTGTTATTAAATAGTGGGGATTGTTTACGATTTACTTAAAAAAAAATCAGATCATATATGTATCTTATTTCTTATTTACAAACAATTTATTTACTAAAATGAAATTCATAGATAATTTTTGTAGACAAATTGCTTGTAAAAAAAATAATTACCTATGAAGTTTATTATTTAAGTAAATTGATTTTTTAGAAAAATTATTTGTAGGTTCGAGAATGAAGATGCCTACATCATTAGAAAGAGTATGTATAGAGTGAAATTGGTTTATGTATGAATCACTGAAGGGTATTAGTTATTTTCACTGAAGAGTATTAGCTATTTTTACTGAAGAGTATTACTGGTTTACACTAAAGAGTCTTAGTTCATTTTCATTGAACAACTAAGACTCTTTAGTGTAAATCAGTAATACTCTTCACTAAATAGAACTAATACTCTTCAATAAAAATAACTAATACCCTTCAGTGATTCATGTATAAACCAATTTCACTCTATACTTTGCCCAATAGAAAATATAATTTGAATGACTTTAGATATATAATCAAAATTAAGAGAAAAGGAAGATAATATCAAATTTTAATTCAAAATACATCAATATTGATCTTTATTGTCTCTATTTATCTATATCGGGAATGAAATAGTGCCCACGAGTGGGAACATTATTCGTGACCACCGCCTATGTGGCATTGCCACATCAATACACATAATTTGCTAAGGCCATTTGAGATATTAATTCCCAATTCATAGTAGTGATTAATTTTTATTTTAACTTTCTCAAATTTCAATTTAATACTATTTTGAAACAAATCTAGCCACTTATCCAAACTTTTATTTAATTGGAATCTTATTCTAAGTCAACTTTTAGACCTCGCTGGATAAATAAACTCGCATTTCAAAAACCCGATGCTCGATATGGAGTGCTCGATTACACTTAGTCTCTTTAAATGGTCTAAGCACTTAACAATAACATTGAATCTTTCATACCTCTCAAATTATGCACCCGTCTAGAGAAAATCTACTCTCATGTGTTGCTAATTAAGTCTAATGCACAACCTAATAGATATATGTTAGTGTTAGTGTCCTAGAGGCAATCATATAATACTAAGATAATATTCAGTTTTGGTTTAATATTATTGATTTAATATTAAATGTATGGTATTACACTTGTTTGAATATTTATGTTTGATTGTTTGCATTTATTCTTATTTGTGTTCCCATGAATCACTATTGTCATTGAGTGAGTGAGAACTCAGATGACTTAAGTTTGATTCTCAAATATCCCCGATCAAGGATCATCAAGAATGAGATATTGATGATGTAAGATTGGTGTGCGATCTGCATTATACTCTTAGGAGAGTGTAGTGAAATCTCACTTACTACGAGATACTAGGTATCTCATAATGGATGCAAAAATACCTTAGAGGTTATTAATATACCCATCCGAGAAACCGTTTGATGTAATTCCACAATATGTGTCTACGGGTGTCTCGATTAATGGGAGCGATACAATACTCCTTTGACTTGAGGTCAGTGCGTACGACATGTGCGGAGTGATGAACTTTGACCATTTTTTACGGGCATTTTTGTAGGAATAAGTGTATTGTGGATATTTGAATTATGCCCGACAAACAATCAATGTAAACGAACAAGAATGATAGGGGAAGAACTTTCGTTCTTCCCTTGAATGAGAGTTTTTTGCATATGTGATGAATGAGGGAAAATGTCAACCATTACAATGGGGGAGTGATCTTCTATTTATAGAGGTTCACACTCAAAGACCCAAAAGTGGTCATAAACTCGTCTTAACCCTTTATTTTAGGAATATATTATAATTAATTATTAATCTAACGATCAACAATAGATATATAGTACATTAAATGCTCTTGTCTGATGTAGGCTCTTGATCCTGTCGGGTCAGTATATCTTCGGGAATCTGACCTACTGTCAGGCGAGGATAATTCCTACTATAACAATTGACTCATAGATTGGGCTCTGATTGCAGCCAGAGTTCGATCTTGATTTGTGCTTCAAATAGGTTTTGCCCCCGAGCTTGTAAACAGGATAGCCCGGAGTCCATGCACGAGATGTTTTGCCCGACAGGTCTCGAGGGTAGTGGCGAGCAGCGGGGCAGCTGCAAGCAGCGGGAAGGCTGCTGTGAGGCGGTGAGGGTTGGTCGGCTGGACGACGACCGGGGATGACGGGTGGCAATGTGCGGGCGGCGCACTGGTTGCCAACGGGTAGCCACTCGATCAGAGCCTGCAGGCCGGCCATGGCGGCGCTCGGATCGATGTTGTCAGTAAATTGTTGACTTACTATGCATAGCAGGTGTATTGGGAGGTGTGCCCCTGAAAAATCTGCACTAGTGCTGTAGATAAGGTGGCGCACAAATCGAGGCAAATAAATGGGGATTTAAAGCAGGGAGGGATTCAAAGCTGCGGAAAAGCCTCCGGTTTTGCTTGAATGTACTACTAGTTTTGCCTGATTTTTCCACAATACGGCTGCTATTTTCCGGCCGACGACGGAGGTGGGGCGGTGTTTCTCCTTTTGCGGTGGTGGTAGCACGGCCAGGGTTCCGGAGTTGTGCGTCACGGTGCCCCCAATGTAAGGGCGCGTATGAGCCCATCATTGTTGATGGTCCGGCAAGCCCGATCGCCGGAGATGACAGGAACTGCTGTGCGTAAAGGAAATAACCAATCATTCTTCTTCCTTTTTCTCCTTAGCTAGCTAGCTGTTGTTGTAATTTGTCTCGTAGCCATGAACTTTTTCTGGGGTGATTTGACTTGTAGCCATGAACTGGTTGTAGACTATTTTTGTATAGAATTTGCCTTTTGATTTCTTGCTTGTATGGTTTAGATCGAAAAGGTTCATGGTTTGTGGGGTTTGATTTTTTATTTTTGAGGGGAATATCTTCGTGATCATCCATCGAGATGAACATGAATTGACCCTCCTTCTAGCGCCAAATTGTTGACAGGCATTTTCGTATGGATAGATGTATGTGACTATTTGGATTATGCCCGATAAACTATCAATGTAAAACGAACACGAACGATAGGGGAAGAACTTTTGTTCTTCCCTCGAATATGAGAGCTTTTCTATAGATGATGAATGGGGAAAAATGTGAACCCTTACAATGAGGGGGGTAACTTTCTATTTATAGAGGCTTACCCCCAAAGGCCCAAAAGTGGCCCTAAACATGTCTCAACCATTATTTTAGGGATTTATTACAATTATTAATCTAACAATCAACAGTAGACATATCGTACATTAAATGCTCTTGTCTGATGTAGACCCTCGATCTTGTCGGGTCAGTGTATCTTCGGGAATCTGACCTCCTGCCAGGTGAAGATATTTCCTGCTGTAACAAATATGTAACATAAAATATTAGTTTTTGGGATTATGAATGAAGATTTGAAGATTTGGTATGAACATTTGAAGATGTTCTTGATTAATATTTGAAGATATAAAAATGTTCTTGATGAAGATACGAAGATTTGAAGATGGGGTTTGAAGATTTGAAGATTCAAGTTTGAAGACTTGAATATTTAAAGATGAAGACTTGAAGATTCGAAGAGTGAGTTTGAAGATTTGAAGATCCAAGCTTGAAGACTTGAAAATTTGAAGATTTGAAGATGAGGGACTTCAAGATTTGAAGATGAAGACTTGAAGATTTGAAGATGTGAAGGAAATTTATTTGAAGATTTGAAGGCGTCCTTCAAGAACACTTGAAGATTTGAATGTTTTCCTGAAAATCTACGAATAATTTTTGGGTTTTTGACCCTCCTTATAGCGCCAAATTATTGACGGGCATTTTCATAGGAATAAGTGTATTGTGACTTTTTGGGTTATGCCCGACAAACAATCAATGTAAACAAACAAGAACGATAGGGGAAGAACTTTCGTTATTTCCTTGAATGAGAGCTTTTTGCATATATGATGGATGCAGGAAAATGTCAACCCTTACAGTGGGGGGGGGGGGGGGGGTTGACCTTCTATTTATAGAGGTTCACCCTCAAAGGCCCAAAAATGGCCATAAACTCATCTTAACCCTTTATTTTAGGGATTTATTACAACTATTAATCTAACGATCAACAATAGATCTATAGTACATTAAATGTTATTGTCAGATGTAGACTCTTGATCCTGTCGGGTCAGTATATCTTCGGGAATCTGACCTCCTATCAGGCGAGGATAATTCCTGCTATAACAACCATGACCGACGTTTGCACCCTTCCATGGGTAGATATGACATGAATTGGGTTCATCACGAAGTACATGTGCGTGGTAGTTGAGCCAAGAATAGGATTCATTCCTCGAATGTGGATTTAGAGAGAATACTCATTTTCTCATCATATTTGGATCTAAGTCGTTGACCGACGCACATCAACTTAGACTTTGTGGCTAAGTGTGATATACTTGATCAATTAATGATTGGAGATAATATGACTAAGTTATTTAAATAGACACTTCATCATGTTAAAGACTTAATCGGGTATTCGTGAATGAAAGAAAAATATCACAATAGCCTATATTATTACAGGTAGTTGCAGATTTCCTCGCAACGTACCTCGTATATTGAGAATATCTAATTTATTGTCTAGAGTTCAATTAAGACCGTTAGTTTGACTAATCGCTTGATGTACGAGGGTCTATGGGTCACACAACAAGTAATGGTGATCTACTAATGGTAGTTGGTTGATTAATTATTATATTAGATATAATACTTAATTTATGGAAAATGTAATAATAATTATATTTAGAATTAATTATTATTTAATTAAATTGGATTTAATTGAATAGGAATTCCCAATAATAATATTTGGAATATTATTATGTAGAAAATTATTCACAAGTAAATAATTCGTAGAAAATTATTTACAAGTAAATAAAATCCGTAAAGATTTTATTCAATGGGCTAGGGCTTTTTATCTTGCTTGGAAATTTAGTCTCTGCTAATCCTTATAAATATAAGTCATGTGGGAATTCCAAATACACAAGAAAAATTATCTCCATAAAATCTCATGCTCGAATTTTCCTAGCAAGTTCATCTCGAGATTCAACGCTGGCAGCTCGGTGCAAGTTGGTAGAAAACAGTTACGTGGATACCATAGTTGAGGAATCCGTGTATGAATTGATGCAATAATTCTATTTATGTTTTTGAATATTTAATTATGTAATTAATTGTTCGTTGTTGGTGAACTGTTTATTTCTGATACGCATGTATTACGTGTTTACGTGCCTCTAAATTCCAACAATTTAATCAAACAGAGTTCAATAAATCCAACATCAAAGAGTCCAATAACGTAACTTCAACATCAGCAAGACATAAATCAAATTAAACTTTAATTCTCTCATAATCTCAAACACCCAAAGTATAAAGATCTTAGCCATAGAAAACTCGTGATTAACAAAGCAAAACAAACAAAACTTATGATGAAATTCTTTGTAGACTAACAATAAAATGGAAAATATCACCTCAGTTAGCTGCAAAACTAGTAAAATCCTTGAATCCACTCTTGATTCTTGCTCCAAATGTAATAAACCGTGGAAATGAAATATAAGGTATTCTTTTGTGGTTTTTGATTGAAAATGACAAGAAGATTGAAATGAAATGAAAATTGCAAGAGAAAATTTAAACTAAAGAGATTAGAATTATAAAACTTGTCCACAATATGCAAAATAGGGGTATTTACAGGTGGGGGAAAGACTCGAAGCTCGAATGTGCAAGTTAGACCTCCAAAAATAGCATTTTTGTGCACGGGAGCTTTAAAATAAGTCGAGGCATGAGGACTCGGTAGAGTCATGCCCATCTAAACCGAGTACATCATTTTGAAGCTTTGACTTAGTTTGGAAAGGTTTCACTCGCCCGAGTCACATAAACCTAAACCAAGATAAACTTTTCAAAGTTATGTACTCAATTTGTAACTTTTTTTATATAATTTGAGCTCCCGAACTTTGATTGACTTAATTATTTTTTTGATGCAACCTTTTCTCAATGTCTTTCATATGGTTCAATCATCCAACTGACTTTAATTAATCTCAAGCTCGTGTTTCCTTCCAAAATCCACAATTTCCCTACAAAAAACTAGCAAACACAAGTTTTCCTCAATGATAAGCAAACTTAGCCAGTTTCCATTGAATACATCCAAGCATTAACAATATTTCAATCATTTTAGAGCATATATACAAGAAATCCCACATCTAACAGAGATCTCCTCATTCTTTAATATTGTCGCTAACTTATTCTCCAAGCACCTGATCGCTTGAATATTTATTAGAACAAGTTATAGAGAATGAGTGTGATATAAAGGTTTTTCAATTTCGTTCTATTTCCTTTCCCACGTTTCAAAAAATTGTGCTATCCAAGTCAAGGAACCTTTGCCCCACATTTGAACATTCAACGCAACATTGCTAACAACACTGTGATCATGTTTCCTGGACTACCTTGTGTTGGGGTTATACGTGAAAATATATTTTTATTTTGTATAACCTATGTATTAAACACTTACTTATAAGAATAAATCTTTTATCACTATTGCTTTAAATATGAATGAATATTATATATGTTTACTGCAAACCGTTCAATATATAGTACATATTACATTGTAGTTAATGTGGTGATACCAGATCATGGAAGATCACATTACCAGTTCCTTGTAAATAAATGTACTGATGGATCACGCCGGTGAAGGCAATCCGTCCCCAAGATTGTTGTTGGATACCAAACGTGTACAAACAATATATAAAACCTAATCATGCATCTAAAGACGAGTTTAGATTCATTACCCTTGAAGTCCGAGGCATTGATTCCACTAGAGATCTTCTAGTCTGTCTCCCAACCTCGTTCGAACACCTAGTGGACGGCGAACTAGCGAATATGGAGAAAAGTGTCTCCCAATTTCATCTCCTCAAAATTCTAATCACTAATTTCGGATGCTGCTCATTTTTTAGAGTGTTAGGTTTTCAAAGACGAATTTTGAGGTCTTTATATAGACTCCTTAGGTTTCATGGGCCAGACTAGGGATTTGTTAGAAGGTATAGGGTTTGGGATCCTCACGGCAAATACTCTTATGTTCAGCCTAGAACATTTATTTGGCCCCTGAACATTAATTCATTCCACTAGAGAATTAATCTTGCACTCTCGTCCTATCCCGAACCGAATCAGGGCTTCTATTAGACTCTACAATTACCTGTGTTAAAGATATCGCACATTCATTAATTATTAAAGCTTTTAACTGGTTTAATTAATCAACATCTATTATTCCTTGAGTAGTACCACTCAACCTTGTTATCGTACGGATTAAATCCATCTGCGGGGTTTAATAAGACAATCCTTTATGAGTTTCCTCAGGAGGACGTCATCAACCTGTATCACCAGGACACGATGCCTTAATGCTAATAAATAAACATCGTGCAAATGATATCACTACCCAAAATGTGTACTGTGTTTTATCTAACAAGATTCTCACCCATGGTAAATCAAAGTAGTGAACAAGCGCTCCACACATCTAAATATCACACTTAGGGTTAAGAATTATAAGAGTTGCCAAGACCTTTAGATCTTCATAATTGTCAGAATAGAAGAACATGTCTTATCTGTGATCCATTCAATACGACATAGCGTACTAGTATAAACTAATGACCAAGACAAGCCACCAACAAGTTCATACTACAACTTAAACCAATAGTTATGTCCAGAACTATCTCAGTTGTGAATACTATTTATATCTTATAAGGAACCGACAATGTGATCTTCTGTGTGACTACAAACCCACCACATTGTCTACAATATAAGATAAGCAGACATACAAGCAATTAATAAGAATACAATAATGTGAAAAACTATTTATTTCAGATAATAAGGAAATCAAATATACTTCCATAAAAGCCCAACAAAGTTTGCTTTAACAGTATACACCAACATGTACAACTTCACGACCTAGGTGGAATTGAACAATCCACCGCGAAAGGTTGAAATGAAGTTCTCAAATTGGTTTGTCTTGACCAAGAGACTGCACTAGCACACTTTGTATGTGTTGAAGAGGACCTACAGAGATGATAAATTCTTCTGTTCTGAACGAAGAAGAATTAGACATCAGTTGTTGTTGATTTCTTAATCTCTGTCACTTAAATATGACTGTGTGTGGTTAATACTTATTGCTTTGATACATATTGGGTGAGAATCATTGTGACTTCGATAACTTGTGTTTTGGACAATAATATTAATTATACGACAGTTGCTAAGATTTAATACAGATAAACGTGTGCAAGTACGTCTTGTCTGATTTGTCCCCTTGGTGAGTTCAGAAGTTTTATCGTTCCAAATCTTGCAAGTGGATATTAGTTTTCTGGTACGGATAATAGTGTTGAGTTGTCTTTACTCCAAGACACAAGATATTAATTAATTTAGAGCTATTCAGAAGCTCAATTAATTAATGAACTAAATAATTTTAAACACGAAAAATAATAATCGGGAGCCCATATTATCGTAATGTGGATTAAGATAGATAATGCAATATATTAATTTAATAGTGATATTAATTAATATTAGTGGGCTAAATTATATTGTGGTTCAATATTGAAAATTCTGAAGCTCACTGGATGTCCAATCTTAATTCTTCTATAGTCCCCTCAAGTAGCCCAATAATAATAAGATGATTAAAATAAAATAAAAGTATTATATGAAAATAGTTCATGATAAGCTTATCATGAAACAATATTAAAGTATCATTAATCTCACCGGGAGTATCATTAATCTCATCAGGGGTATCATTAGTCTGAGTTCAAGAAAATTATTTTAATTTTTTTGTACTCAGACTAATGATACCCCTGACAGGTTTAACGATACTCCTGATGAGATTAATGATACTCTAAAACTATTTCATGTTAAACTTATTATGAAGCGTTTTCATATAAAACCTATTCAAAAGAAAAATATTGTTGCCTATTTTTCCTCATATTTTAAAAAAAAATTAATAAATAGGGGGAGAAAGATTTTCTTTGAATTTTGTTATGGAATGAAGATAAGTATTCTTGGAATACAAGATTATCTCATTAAATTCAAGAAATCTCCCACTCGGCTATTTATTAAGCATTTTTCAAAAATTTTGAATAAATAGAGAGAAGAAAGATTTTGTAAATTTTCTTGAAAATATATTATGGAAGAGGCAAAGTATTATATGAAAATAGTTCATGATAAGTTTATCATGAAACAATTTTAAAGTATCATTAATCTCATCGAGAGTACCATTAATCTCATCAGGTGTATCATTAGTCTGAGTTCAAGAAAATTGTTTTAAATTTTCTTGAACTCAGACTAATGATACCCCTGACAGGTATAATGATACTTCTGATGAGATTAATGATACTCTAAAACGATTTCATGTTAAGCTTATAATGAAGCGTTTTCATATAAAACCTACTCTATGGAAGATATGTATTCTTGGAATACAAGATTATTTCATAAATTCAAGAAGATCCAAATCTTGTATTCTTATCTCTATTTTTTCAAAAATTCCATAACAATAAGGAGGGTTAGATTTTTGTGGAATATTTAAGTATGGAGCAAAAAAATATATGAGATTTATTCAAGATTTTTTGGAGATCAAGAAATATATTTTCTCTCCCTATTCCACTTAAAAAAAATCGGCCATCACACCTTATAAATAGGGGTTGGTATTTTCATTCCCAGTTTACAAGTTTCATGAGTTGGAAAAATTAAGTGCAACATATATTTTTCTTCTTCCTTTGTTTTATTAATTATTCGTTAAGCACTTCCCACCGGTGAACGAGCAAGGCTAAAGAGAATACTTGAGAAGGTCTTTCGGTTGATAGGATCATCAAAGCTTGTCTCGTTATTCTCAAAGGCCATCGCTTCAGGAGGTACGTAATCACGTAAACTCCTATATATTCCGCTATAAGATTTTATGTGAATTAATTCACATGCATGATAATACGTGTTGTTGGAATTATTATATGAATTAATTAGAATTAATTCATGCTAGTAATAATTGAATTTTAAATTCGTATTTAAATATCATCCCGAATAGATTCGGACACCCTGATTTTCCCAACACCTTGTTGGAGAAAATTTGTTTTGGTGGTGGATATTTAATTAGGATATTAATTAAATAATTGTGTAATTTAATTGATATTTAAGAATGTTTGGAACATGCCTTCTTGACCAATTAAATATATTAAATATAGGTGTTGAAATTAATCTATTGGTACAATTGCAATTATGGAGTAGACAAGATTAATATATTCACACTCACAATGATTTTTGGTGACTTAGAAATTGATCCGTGAATCAATTGGTTACAACACATTTTCTATGGGATTTGTGAATGAGAGAATTAATTGAGTAATTAATTCCCCATCCCATATTGAAAAATTAGGAGACTAAAATACACAATATTAGCATGAGTGCAATAAAGCATATCAAACTATACTTGATTGCTTGATAATCAAAG
The DNA here is from genome assembly GCA_947034835.1 of Ballota nigra. Taxonomy (NCBI): domain Eukaryota; kingdom Viridiplantae; phylum Streptophyta; class Magnoliopsida; order Lamiales; family Lamiaceae; genus Ballota; species Ballota nigra. Next base: position 60,965,068 of record OX344725.1, read on the forward strand.
TTGTCTCACATGCGCGTGCACGCACGCCGCGCCGTGGACTTTGGGTGTACTTTGGCCTTGAGCCCAACTACTGTCCAATTTTTAAAACCTAAAAGTTTTGAGGATCCAACTCAAATGAATTCGGTTACGGGTCAAGCTGTACCGAAGGTCTGGGTAAAGCTGACTTCAGTTGCACGAATTATGCAAAAGTCACCAGTGCACGTCACAGAAACGTATCCAATTCGTGTTGCTGGTCAGATGTTGTTGATTATGTTCACACCACCAAAATGCGTCAGTATTTATTACTGACATATTTTTCCTTCTGCACGAGTGGAGGTTCACCTATAAATATGTGTCCTCATGCATTCTTCTGGGCTATGCATGCAAATTATTCTCTCTCCCTTAGTCGTTCTTCACATAGAGTCTCAAGAAAAATGCAGTCCAATTCGTGCACTCTTTCTGTTCGCCGGAGCTTCAAATCCTGCGGTGCTGCACACTTGAAGACGTGCATCGTTTTACCTTTGGGAGCACGATTCCAACCGACGAGCACTACCAGAAAATCTTTACTTTACGAGAAGATGTCTTTTTCGACTCGACACTTGGAGTTTGGATTTCTCTTTCTTTCCGTGTAATTTTTTCCCCGCTATAATTTTATTTTCTCCTTTGTAAAGAACTATTATCACCTTCGTTCATGTATATCCAACACACCTCTCCACATGTTGGCCCATGGAGCCACATTGTATTAGTCTCGAATCTAAATAACTTCACTCATCCGCTCATGCCTTCTAGGTTTGATTGGGGATTGGACAATGATCCGAGGAAAGTTTAGTAAGATGCAAGACTTTAAAATTTGAAAATCTCGTCATCCACTTGCTATTAATCACCCCAAATTCAGGACACTATAAATATTGTGCTTATCCATCTACTTATTCTTCAAAATGTAAAATTTTCTTTCAAAAACTAGATCCATCAACCCACAAAATAAACTTCTTCACTTGTTGCTCATTTCATAATAATTAAATTTTTTTCTTATTTATAACGAGGATTTTATTGAAATCTCCCAAACAAAGCAATGTGTAACAATCTAATCACCCCAAAGGATATATCTTTCAATAACTTCCATGTTTCTCTTTAATAGAATCTACAACTAATTTTAATATGTTTCCCTTTAATAGAATCTACAGCTAATTAATTAAAAGAAAAAAAAAACAACAACTAATTGTAGATTAATGTGAAGCATTATTATTCCTATATGTTATCATGTCCAACCAATACATCTTTAGATCATCTATAGCAGTGGAGATGGATAGTGCAAAAGACACTTTATGGGCTCTAGCAGCAACACTATATTCTACACTAATATTAGAGCTGGCAAAACGGGCGGGCCAGGCCGACCCAGCCCAGCCCGTCGGGCCAAACACTATTCACGGGCCGGGCCGGCTGATTAGGCGTGAAATTATTATGTTTTGGTGCCCGATTTGCCCATGTTTTGAGTGTTTTCGATGAGTGTTTAGAGTCAAATGAGTATCATTTTTATAAACTTATTAATTTGTCTCTTTGGTTTTCATAGATGGATAGAGGGCGAAAAGAGGAGTTCGTAGGACTTTGAATCGGCCAAAACGGACTCCCGGTTGAGAAGTTATGAAGGTTTTACGAACATGTGTACAGCCAGCGGTCGAGCGCCTTCGCTCGACCTCTTACCCGCTCGACCACCAAGCTTGAGCGCTAGCGCTCGAGCTGCACCTGCACTCGAGCGTTTTTGCGTGTTTTTTGCCCAAAATCGCCCAAATTCGTCCCAAAGCCTATATATACCCCTTCCAAGCATATTTTCACATATAACCACATACCAACACATATTTTTACATACTTTGAGCAAGGAGAAAGCTTGAGAAGGAGTTTTGAAGAATTTTATACGTTGTAATCGAGGTTTTAATTTACGAATTCTTAGTTTTAGTATTTCTTTTGAACGTATTAGATTAATTATTTCTTTCTTTACTCTTTGAGACGATTAAACCTAGTTTTTCAGATTTATATAGATTTCTTTAGAGACTTTAATTTGTTCTTTCGTTTATGTTCTTGATTTCTTTCGTTAATTCAATTATGCATATGTTTATTGTTCTTGTGATTGCTTTTATTATTCAAACCACCATGTTAGGCTAGAACCCTTGCATGCTTAGGATATGATGAACTCGTAGAAGTAGGTTGTGGGTATGTAATTAGGGTAATTCGTGACGTTAGTTTTAATTCTCTTAATTAATGAATTCTTATAATTAATCTTAACTCTACCTTTGAATTTCGTACGAAAGTGTTAGAGAGAGGACGACCGCATCACTCAATAACAATTAGTAGTCTTAACGAGAGGGTTTAGGAGAGGTTAATTCATCTACCGGTTTAGCGAAGGAGGACGACCGCATCACCTTAGTTAAATTAGGGTCTCATTAATTAAGCACAATCTATTAACTTGTTAGTGGATTAGTGAAGTCGAGTGTTAGGGTAAAGTATTAGGGTTTAGAATCTTGAGCTTTCACCTTGCATTCTTATACTTAGGTTATTTCTTGTGTGTCACGGTTATTTTAATTATCGTACCAACTCCGTCAGTATACATAGGAATTCCTATCCCGAGCATCACCCTTTTATATTTGAGACAAAACCCTTAGATAATTAACTCATTTCTTTCTTTTGCATTAGTAGAGTAGAATAGTTTAGATTTAATAATTTTCAATCCCCAAACATACACTCATATTAACTACGACGCGTAGATCTTCAGGGATCTATTCGCATACATACCTTAGTTTATTCGTTTCTTTCATTCTTTAGTTTAATTAGTTTAATTTAGTTTTAATTAATCTTTCCAAAAAACCCAAAAAAACATTTCACTCATATTAACTACGACGCGTAGATCTTCAGGGATCTATTCGCATACACACTTTCCCTTGGGTTCGATACTACTTGGTCCCTATACTCGCCCATACTACAGTGAACCCGTACTCTTGCGGGGAAGCTACTAGTAAAAGCTGGTATATTCGATTCAAGTCACCGACCCATTTGCACGTCGGGCCTGTAAAATTCCAGCCCAGCCCAACCATAGCCCGCGGGCTAACGGACCGGTCCGGCCCATTTCAATTTTTTTTAAAAATTTTTGTACTAATCTCAAAATAATGTTTGTTAGAGTTTTTTTTTATTCCACGGTACTGAAAATTGAGGGGCTTCATTTACAAAATTCCTTATTATGGCATCAACTATCAAGTCAAGTATGTTTAAAAAAAAAACTAAATATACAACACTAAATATCATTTAAATATCACTAAATATCATTTAAGAACTAAATATACAACACTAAATTCCTTATTATGGCAGTATCAAGTCAAGTATGTCTATATATTTGTAATTACAACACTGAATATCATTTAAAGAAATAACACTAATTATAATCTTTTAAAAATAAAATAGATAAAAAAAAAAAATCAACCGGGCGAAACGGGCCGGCCCGTGACCCGTCGGGCCAAAAACGGTCCAATTTTTTCGGGCCTATATTTTTTGGGCCCAGCCCATATGTCGGTCGGGCCGGCCCGGCCCAATTCTCGGCTCTAACTAATATGGTGTGAACTCCATTTTGAGCCCAAATGACTCCAAATGTGGCATTCCAAATTTGGACGCCTCACTTTCCTTTTTTTTTTTTTTTAACTTTAGTTTAGTTTAGTTAGTATATATATATATATATATATATATATATATATATATATATATATATATATATATATATATATATATATATATATATCAATAATATTCATTATATTTGTAGTTTTGTATTTAAGTAATTCACTTTTTATTTTTTCTAATTAATTCAATTTTTCATATCAACTAAAATAAATTTGCATTGTATAGTTAATTAAAAAAATTAGAGCAATTAAAAATAACATGCAATGAATTAAAATACTATATATAAATTAAAAAGTAATATAAAATAAAAATACATATTAATAAAGCGATACAAATATTACTACGGGTACAGTTACATTAAAGTACTAGAAATTGATAAAACTACATAAAAAAATGGCACACAATAGAAAACAAAAATAAAAACATGCAATTATTTAAATACATAATAACTAATATATTTTCTAGTAATCGGAAAGACCGCTTCCAGATCCCCCAAGATTTGGAAATTCTCTAAACATACAAAACCCGGTATTACTAGAGGTTGTCATGCATGCTTCTCTCATTTTTCAAATAATTTGTTGTTTGCAATTCTAATTTTTATTGTAATTTTAATTTCGTATGCATTTTTAATTTTCTTTGTAATTTGAATTTTTATTGTAATATTATGATGAGTGAAGATTATTTTTAATTAAATTTATTATATTATAACTATCAAATGAGTTATAATATAGATTATTATTGAATAAATAAAAAATCATTAAGGTAAGGAATCTTAAGGTAATATTTTATTTTAGTGTAAAAAATAGTGTTAACTGCTGGAGGTTTTTTACTGAAACTATAATAGAGTAGTGTGGAATTGACGTAAGAATGGTGCAACTGCGAGAGATGGGAATGATGATATATGAGATGACTGTATTTTGATTTTAGATTGATTAATAGAAAACATCAATAAAATAAGGGTTAATTGCAAATAAAATCACGATCTTTTCGCAAATTGCAATCTAATTCATACTTTTGAATCTTGGCAAACAAAACTCCAACTTCACATTTGGTTGCAAATTTAACCAAATTGTAAATTTCAATCTGCTCGAAAATGATGATAAATTATGCGTTGTCACTCGAACCAATTTAAACATATTAATTATTCATATCAGGTAAGTGAAACATCATTTTCGAACAATAAAAAAATTATTTGTTTGTTCGAATTGCAAATGAATATTAAGTTCAAGTTTTGTTTGTCAAAATTAAAAAATTTAAACTAGATTGCAATTTTTGAAAAAATTGTGATTTAATTTGCAATTAACCTATAAAATAAATATAATAACTTCGAACATACTTTTTGCAATTATCTTTTCATTGTAAAAAATCTATCATTCGATCTCGGTTCCTATACCACAATAGGCTTACATCTCTATGTTGATGACATCAAATAGGACTTTATTCTAATAATGAATGTAATTAGGTGAAACTTTGTTATTCACTATTGAATACTCCCTCCATCCCGGTCTAACCGTCTCATTTCTTTTGGTTAAATGATTTAAGAAAGTGTATTTGTTTATTAATATATGGTGGAAAAGTAATGAATAATGTTTAATAAAGTAATGAATAGTGTTGAAAAGTGGATTGAATGAGTGACATTTTTGGTAATATTGTGTGAATTTGAAGGTTAAAGTTTATATGTAGTAGAGTGTTGCTTTTTCCATTTATGGAATAAGACATTTAGTGTGAGACAACCAAAAAAGAAAAGTAGGACACTTAAAGTGGGACGGAGGGAGTATAAGTCAACTAGCAAACCAATCAAAGAATAAATCTGTAGCAATGTTACAGTTGACAATGATATGGACCATATGGTGAACCGATATTGACATATTCATATTCCGTAAAATATATTCTCAATATATTGTGATATTTTCATCTTTACCTATAGTTTATTAAACATTTTATCTTACCTGATAATTAAAAATTTATAAGTTTAACCAAACACCCTCGAACTGTCAATACATGCTGGTACAAGAGTTAGGCGTGTTGTTTACATGTATTAAATTGCGGTTGACTTTGATGTTATTTAAAAAAATAAAATGAATACTTTCATTGATTTTCACCGTTAAAAACAAATAAAGCTAATAGCTTGCATTTTCGCAATTTTCCAATTAAAGAAAGACCAACCCATGTGATTGTTAGGAGTATTTTATTTTATTTTTCATCTCCAATCCACTACTCTGCATGATCCATCTAGATTATTCACAATCAAAACGAAATAGATCATGGGAAAGAGTTTAGTTGAGCTGGATTAATTAATTTAAATATGCGAATTAGATCCCTCCCAGTAAATGTATGAATTTTGTCAGATTATATATTAACATAGTATGTAATTATATTATTCGTGTAAATGTGTAATATCATAACATAACCCGAATATCCATTAAAACAATAATTACTTTAGGCTAATTTTTTAAAATATTGTGTTTTAAAAATCTAATTATGAAATTGTTGTGGTTTTGAACCAAACTAAGCACAGACGCGTGTAGAAGTGGAGACTTGTTTGCAGTCTCCACTGGAAGTAGAGACTGCTTATGTGGTCGATTTCCCTTCGACAAATACTGACACAATAGGTAGTCTCCACTTCCAGTGGAGACTGCCATTCGGAATTGTCTTTCATTCGAAGGTATATGGAGACTGCCAGAGTTCACAGTACCAATTTCATGCACATGCCACTAAAAGTTTTTCTTTTTAAATAATAATGTTTTCACAGTACCAATATATAGACATATTTTAAAATATTGCGTCATAAATATAATTTTAAAATACAATATTTTAAAATTACATTTATGACACAGTATGCCTCGTCGAAGTCCACCACATTGTGGCACGGGAGGTCATAAATAGTGATTGTATGAAATAATGAACTAAGCTATTAATTTTAGTTGGTAGTTTATTTTGTGCATGCAATTTTAATTTTTTTTTTTTATGTATACAAATTGATTAAACTTGAAATTAAAAATTATTTAGGAAAAATTATATTTTCAAAATGTATCCATAAAACATCATTATAACCAAATGCAATATATTTATAAATTATTAAATCATTATCTCATTATTAAAACCAATCATTTTATAATTGAAAACATCATTATTTAAAAAAAAAAAATTAGTGGCATGTGCGTGAAATTGGAAATGTGAACTCTGGGAAGTGGAGACTGTCAGTTGTGTCAGTATTTGTCAAAGGGAAATTGGCCACATAAGCAGTCTCCACTTCTACCCGTGTTTGCGCTTAGTTTGGTAACACTTCTCAAAACCACAACAATTTCATAATTAGATTTTTAAAACACAATATTTTAAAAAAATAGCCAATTACTTTATGGTTATGTGAGAAATTAATATTTTTGTTGTTCCTCCGTCTCTAAATATATTCCACAAATTTCTTTGGGACAGCTTATATCACCTTTCACACTCTTAAAATAAAAAATTAAACGTTTTCACAAGAACCATTTTATTTTAAAATGCTTTTTATTTATTATTTAAAAAATTAATAAAATTGTTTTTCTTATAAAACGTGCCACATATATGAAATCAAATGGGATGAATGAAAATATAACAAGCAGCTATTTCTCAAGTCGAACTTCATATATGATAAAAATAATATTTCATTCGTTTCATTGTCTCTTTGTTTTGACAAAAAAATTAATATTGTAATTGTTTATTATTTCCTCCGTTCCAAAATAAAATTTCTCATTTTTCTTTTCGGGCCATCTTATACTAAGTTCCTCATCTCATATATATATATATATATATAAAAGTAGAAGTGAGGAGAGAGAAAAAATTGTATTAATTAAGGCAAGTGAAGTGCACTTACTTTATGGTGCAATAGTAAATCTCATTCTCCACTAAAGAGAGTGAATTAATTTTACCAATTTCTTTTCTTTTTTACTTTGCACCAATAATTTTAAAATTCTTTAAGTTTTTTATTTTAAATCTATTTTCAACACACTATATGTCAAATTAAATTGTCTTTTGAACATTTTTAATTTAGCATATATATTGCACATATAAAAAGAAAAATCATATTTAAAATATTTATTTTATTATTAAGTATTTTCTATTGACTTTAACTATATGATTGATCGAATTTAAATAATTTTTATTTAGATTATTTAAATCTTTTAAAAATTAAAATAATTATATGAATTTTAATATTTGTTATGAATTTAGTATACAATTAAATAATTATAATACACACATATATACAATATAATATTATACCTTAATTGATTTATGGATAAAATAAATTTAATTTAAACTTTTTATTTTATAATTCGTTCATTATACAACTTTGCATTTAAAATTTTATGATATTCAATCCGTGCATCGCACGGGAGAAAAACTAGTAAATGACAAAAACAACATTCTACTAGTACTACTACATATAATATTTGATTTTCAAATTCACACAATATTACCAAAAGTATAACTTATATCATGTATTTACGACACCATTCTTTACTTTACCTAAAAAATCAACAGGTGATTCACCATACATTAATAAACAAATACACTTTTTAAAATTATGCAACCAAAAAAAAGTGGAAAGGTAACTCTGGATAGAGAGAGTGATATTTATAGTGGTAAAATAATTTTTTATTGGTATTATGTTGTAAATAAAATAGAATAAAGTTGCTTTTGATGATATTTTAATAAATAAAAATTATTTATTTATAAAAAAGGCAGAACTTTGAACAATTGAGATGGGGACCACAGAAATGATGACATGCCCACCAGTGAACATAATATTATATATTCACCGCAAATATATTAATGGTTCACTGTTATTTTAATTAATTGTTGTGAGTTTATAAATGTGATCAATTCCGGATGGCGACAAATGGAGTAGATAAGATTGATTGTTGTATATGGCCAAAAATTCACACGTAGTAGCACCTATACAGCAAATTAGAAATCACCGTAGGAGTTGGTACCGCAGGAGATGTGCTTAAGCACTCCTTCTCTTGAGTCGAAACAGCTCACAGCTAATTCCTCAAACCCTCCATTTCCAGTTTACGCGGCTCTTTCAACACCTAAACGCCTTCTAAGTTTAATCTCTCTCTCTCTCTCTCTCTCTCTCTCTCTATACATACACCGGATTATATCTATAGCATATACGCACATCAAATCACATTATTTTCAGCTTCGTTTTCTCTCTCTAAATTTCTGATGATCTGACCTTGTATTTATCTACATAAAATAGATACACTCGCATACATTTGTATACAATTATATAGCCATAAGAAGATATATACACAAAAGCATGGCAATGGAAGGAAGTGAATCTGCACACGATGAGCCATCGTCTGAGGTTCAGCAGAATCAGTCGTCGCCTCGCAAATCTACTTCGCCTCCAGGTATTTCCACTTTTACTCGGCGCGTTTCATAAAATGTGTAGCGTTAACGCAGTAATTGCGGCAATTTCTGAGGATCTATGCTTCTTAATTTACTCCTACGACAATAATTGTTGTTCGGTGTGAAAATTGGAATTCTATTACAGCTTTTATTGCTTCACCTCATGTTATAAAGTGAACCTATTTATTGTTATTTGCGAGTTTTTACGTTACAATTTTCTTACGGCTGAAATCCTTGTAAGTTTTGATTTTTTTTAAGATTTTGGGTCATAATGCGCTGTTTGGTATTACTTATGATTATCGCCTTCTTGTTCGCGTGTGACTATCGATGCTCAATTCACGAGAATTAAATTCAGTGATTTTTGTGGGACCAACTTATCTGTAGCTGCCTCTGTGTTGGAGACATAGATGAAGATTTGAACTCTAAAACAAACACTTATTTCGGAATAGATTGGTTTATTGTACGGCATTGTTTTTAGTTAATGAATTCAGCTGGACTCCAAAATTTTCAATATTTATGTATTAGTTTTGGTTCTTTAGAAATTTTATCACATGTTTATGAGGTGACAGTATGCTTTAATTTGAAGTTAGGATTCTCTGTCTATTGATGCCTAATGACTTTCTGATTTAATGTTCTGCAATTTCCCCCTCTCCATCTAAATCCTGATCACTCTTGTTGATATTGTACAGGCAATGAAGAGAAGGGAATTCATCTTAGGTTCCTCTTATCAAATGCTGAAGCTGGTTCTGTAATTGGAAAAGGAGGTTCAACAATAAATGAAATTCAGTCACAATCTGGAGCACGGGTCCAGTTGTCCCGCAACTTTGAGTATTTTCCTGGCACATCTGATAGGATTATCATGGTCTCTGGAGCAGTTGATGACATATTAAAGGCGGTTGATCTTATTCTGTCTAAATTGCTGGATGAGGTAAGCAAAATGACTCGTAGCATTTTCAGAAAATCATTAGAAATTTTTGCTAAAGAGAGCTCTATCTGTTTGGGATAGTTTTTTGTTGAGGATGGAGCTGAAGGTGATCCAGAATCTAAAATTAGATTGGTGGTTCCAAATAGCTCCTGTGGTGGAATTATCGGGAAGGGTGGAGCGATCATAAAGTAAGGCTACTAGTTTTTATTAGAAAAATACTATCACAAGTGTGTTAAAAATGAATTAATCAATGAAGATTCCAAATTAAGGGAATTTGGTTTGGTTATGTTGCCTAAATTTAAATTGTACATTTCCTTGCTTTCTTCTGAAGGTTTTACTGTATATTTTCTCTTCTTCTCCTTTGATATTTTGTTGTGATCAGAATCTATTTAAGCCCAACTTTATGCACAGAAATACTGTTTAGCCCACTTGGCTAAATTTATGCTTTCATGCAAGATCGTTAAGCCCAAGAAAAAAAAAAAATGGTCATTGATGTTTGGTCACATCTAATCATGAATTCCAACTGAAACTCCCAACAAACATCATCATAACTGCATGAATTTGGGGGATTTCGAGGCATGAATGTATTGATTTTATTATACATTTTTTTTGGGTGTAGGGTATGGGGTTATTGGAGTTCTCTATTTGGACCTTCTGAAAGTATGGCGACGATTTAACAACTTTGAGCAGCCAAAACTTTTTAAAGCTTGTACTTTGTACTATTAGGGTCTGTTTACTTTGGCTTATAAGGGTGAATAAGAGAGCTTTGAGGTCCTTAAACCCATGTTTACTTGGTTGTTTTGCCATTTGGAATATCAGGCCGACCCGGGTATAAAAACCGTTGACTGGTGCCCAACCTAAAGAAAAGCTGACCCACCTCTCAGATCCGTTAACATATATCGGAACAGTATTATGTGTTTAACAAGCCTTAATAAGCCAACTAGGTTATCCACGGTTAACCATTGCCCATGAAGTAAACACTGCCTTTAAAGTGGGCATCCTTGGATCATCTTATGACTTGATTCTACTAAAAGTTGCTTTCATTATTTTCTTATCACGTTCCATTGTCATATTTGATACTCAAATCACTTGGCGTTAAATTGAATTTGAAATCTTAAGACCTCAATGATGGTAATTGATAAATGAATGTAATATCCAGTGGTGATTTTTTACTTTCTTGAATTGAAGATATTGTGATCAATTAAAATCACTATCTTGATTGTTGCTTGATCTGTTAATCTAATTGTTGAATCAGAAATCTTGTGTTAGACTCATCCTATGTATTAACGTTAATGTTTATATAACACTATTGAGTTGTTGCAACAGATCATTGATTGAAGATTCTCGAGCTGACATTAAGATATCTCCCCAAGATATGTATTTCCCTGGTTTGCATGATAGGTTAGTTACGGTAACTGGCACTTTACCGGACCAAATGCGGGCGATTGAGCTTATCTTACTGAAACTGGTGAAAGACCAATACTATCTGCAATCTGCACATGCTCCATTCTCTTATGCAGGTTTGATTTCTAAGTGCAACTTATTCCTTACCTTTCCATCCTAATAGCACTTATTTAGGTAGTAGTTTTTAAAGTATCATTTGTCCTTTCTGTTTCATTTTTGTGGAAGACAATATATGCGATAATCTGTGTGTATATTATTGAAGAAAACACTCCCGTACACATCATGGGAGGAAAACCTAGGGTAACAATATGTACCAAAAATCAAGAGATCTATCCACCATACAAAAATAAAGCTAATCTATATACACAAGTGTGTGTATATATATATATATATATATATTACTAAAATATAATATATGTATATATCTTCAGTAATTTTCTAATGCCTTTTGGTTCATGGATTTTACAAGAGAGTGATAATGTCATGGAAATGGAAAAGGAAAAATAATATCAAATAAATGCGGGTTTTAAATTTTGTATGATTGTCAAGGAATAATATTGGCAAAAGCAGGTGATGAATGTAGTGGAAAAGGGGAGAGGCTAAATAGGCTTCTCCCATTTTCCACATTTTTTCTCCAAGGCATTAGGTAATTAAATTGATCATAATCACTCTGCATTTCCTTCAAGTGTTCTTAGCAATGAAAGACCACATTTCTTTTATGAAGGTTTTTGCCTTTTGTTCTCACCAAAGTTCTGTTAGAAACTGGGTATGAATATTTCGAAAAAAACTGAAAGTGGGAGAAGAGTGAGCACGAAACGAATTCGTGTAAAACCGAGTCTAGGTGAAACCTATGCCCGCAAGATCGAATACGCCCGTACAGTGCTTACGGATTATGCGTACAGATCCCCAAAGGTAAAACGGTTTGTCTATTCAGACCGGTAGCACTACCGAGTATGAATCTCCGGCGAACTAAATCGGAATTTATGAGCTAAACGGGATTTTTCTGCAGAGAAAGGAATTCGGAAATTTCTGGGTTCGTTCGTTGATCTGAAAAACTGGACGAAAAGGGGGTATATATAGGCGGAATTCCGACCCTTTAGAGGGCTGCTGGAGTGGAGTACGTGGTGATCATGGATCACCCACGTTCTGTCGTGGAGAGAAACTGCGTTTCTCAGGATTGGGAAGCAAGAAGGAATATTCCAGATGCTCTGGAGTGTATTAATCAAATTCGTAGTGTATTAATCAAGTTCGTGGGCCGACCCAATTCTAAGTGGGCCAACCGAAATGGGCCGACCCAATTCCATACGGGTCACCCAATCCGATTGGATCCAAAAAGATAATGGGCTATTTCATATTTTTGGTACTCTAAAAATATAGGTATGGCACCAAAGCCCAATTGCCAAGAACCAAGAACCAAGAACCACGAACGCGGGCCCGGGCCCGGGCGCGGGCCCGGGCTCGGGCGGGGCGCGCGCGCGCGCGTGTGTGGTCCATGGTTAGGGTCCTCATGTCCCAATTTAGAGAGCATGAATAATTTCCTACTTATATACAAGACAAACTTCTTGTAATTTTCCAATGTGGGATGTAACTTTATTTTCCATTCCCATGGAATTATTCAACACACATGATTAATACTTCAACTTTCCAAATTAATTTCTCACTCACCGGAAATCGGTTTTGAGATATTAAATATACCACGCTCATCTACTCCGCGAGTAGAACAACATCGTTAATTTTATTTTCCCAAAAACTAACGTTTTTACTCCTCAAAAAATTGATCAAAGTAAGGGTATGAACCCTTTACAAAACCAATTTCCAACAAGTTCTTGTACCAAAGTGAGGTTAACTGCTTAAATTCAGTTCTTCCATATGATATGTACACAAGCAATCTTCAGTATCATCAGTTGTATGCCATTTCTGGTTTCTGATAGGGAGTATCCAGTGTTTGTTTCTTGAATCGGCCAATTGTTGTCAACATTACGTAGTGGGGCAAGAATGATCCTTCTCTTAGTCAAATGAATGATGATTGAACTCAATAAAATCAAGTTGGAACACACTCTAAACATGGTTCATTACATTAAAAAAAAAGAAAAATAAAGATGGTGTGGATAAATTGTAAAAACTCATGTTTTTCAACTTAAATTTGTCAACTTATCATAGTCCATCTGCGAGGTGAGATATAATAAAATGGGGATTGGAGTCTCTACAAGTATTTCTACAAGGTGTTCCATGAATAAAATAATGATCAACTTACTCAGTTGCTCTATACCAGACTCACAAGTTAACATCACAAATGATATATTTTCTTCGTAAATTTGGAAAAGAAAAGGAAATCCACGCTGGCCTCCATGCGTAAATTCTTTTTCGCATTATAAATTTGTCATTGTAAGAGGCTGTTTTATTCACTTCCAGTATACCTGATACAATTGTGTAGGATTTTTAGTAAAATCATTCTTGACTAATCACTTCAAGTGGAATTCACAGTGCAATCTAACCCAACAGGAAGTGCAAGAGCTTGAGGATTTTAGATGCATGCAATTCTTATGTACATAAAAGCTGAATATATAGGTTTATTATAAGGCAACCATAGTTGTTAATTTGCAAATAATATATCCTATAATTTATCAGGAAAGACAAAAATTTATTCTGTTTTTTTAAACTTTTACTGCTTCTTGTATCATTAAACTGGTGATATATAGGGTTATAGTCAATATTAAATCATTTGCTGTATCCTCCTTTTCTAGCACTTGTGTACAATGGGATGAACTATGGACCAAATGGGGCTGGTGGGATGCATCCAAACAATAGGCCTCCAAACAAGGTATGCTCTTGCTCTCATCATTAATCTTTTGATAAATATTTGTGTTCTCATGTTGCTAGGTATTTGCTTTTGCTGCTGCTTTGACTTTGACGGTTTAAAACCTTTTCATTTGTCCAACCGAGCTTGCTTTTTTGTGTGAAATATAATTGCTTAGTTTTCATTGTGGCTATAGTTTGTGTGCAATATAATTGCTTACTTTGCGTGGTGGCCATTGCACTCCTTAGTTGCAAGAACTTGTGCACTAGCAATGGGTTTAAGGGGAACCTACAGATTCTTCTGGAATGTTGTTCTATTGATGTTCCATTTGTGACTGTATCCTAGTATAGAGGTGTGCTTGGGTTGCGATCTGTACATCAGAAATGCAATTTTGAATTAGACCTGCTTGTGTCTGTTGAAACTCGAAAGTTATGTGCTGTTGTAGTTTCTTTTGGATGTTCCTAATGTGCAGTCTGATATCACTGTTGTAGAGCCATCACATTCTTCCCCTTTTCAATGTTTCTCATAGATCTATTTATTTGACTTAGTAGAATGCAATTTGCTATTGCAGGAGGACAAAAGCAGTTCGGTGACTATTGGAGTTGCAGACGAACACATTGGGTTAGTTGTTGGACGAGGTGGAAGGAGTATTATGGAGATCAGTCAGGTGGGTTTGTAGGTTTTCATTACTCGGTGGGCAAAACTAATACAAAAACTATCTCTGAGGCTTGATCTATTTACAAAAAACTGTCATGTTTTGTAATTAATCTGTCCCCTCAAGCATTGTATTTTTCTTACAACACTCAAAAGGTTCAATTTGTTTAGGAAAAAGGTAAATGCCAAGGGGTGATATTTCTACGTTTTGAAAACAAGTTCTCCCCCTATTAGGTTGAATTCAAGGGTAGTGCTTTGTTATATTTGGTTGCCAATTAAATGTCTCTTGACATGCAGATTACCGGAGCTCGTTTAAAGATCTCTGATAGGGGTGATTTCATGTCCGGAACAACTAATAGGTATAACCAGGTGGAATTTTCAATGTTTATCAGGAGTACGTAATTAGTTATATATCTTGACACCTTTGCATTTTCTGCAGGAAAGTCACCATCACCGGGCCTCAGAGAGCGATACGTGCAGCTGAGTCCATGATACTGGGGAAAGTTGCTTCAGTTGCTGCTGAGAGATAGCGGAGTACTCCTTTAACTCTTCTACTCTGTTTGGATAAATGTTTTGTATGGTCCAGAATTTGGTTCGGCATTTGAGACTCGGAATTCGTACATGTCTTTTGCCTCGGTGAAACTATCAGAATTTGAGAGCTCGACGTAAATGAGCATTAAAAAAACTTCATTTTTGGCTTTGCTATACTGAAATCATTCGATTGACTTTAGGTTATATTACCTGTTTGTATACTGCTGTAATTTGTGATCCTCGAGCTATATATTTCATGAAACCTAGACTAAAGATCAAATGATTCTGAGAAAGGTTTATTCGTTTTCTTACTCTAGGGAGCTTCTTGTGAATATGTTTATTGGCATTGAGCATATGTTTAGTCTCTGGGACCCATTTATGTGTGTGTAGCTAGGTAATAATTTTTGGCACATCTTGCACTATTTTATTGCTTCGTATAAAATATGATTTGCTCGTTAATGATTTTTTACTTGACAGTGGCCCAAAAATTTCTATTGGACCCAATGTTTTTGCGTTGTTTTAAATTAATTTTCAGCAGATCATTATTGATTTTCTCGTATTTATTTTAGTAATCTGTACTTTTGCATATATGAACTGTACTTTTAAAAATAGTGGCTATGTTATTCTCTGTTACATTCGAAATTTTATGGATTTTGAAGTGTTTTCACTGCTCTGTTAAGCCTCAAAATAGGTAGATAGGGGTGTTTGTTTATGGATTGAAGAGGATTTCAAATTTAGGAGATGGATTTAGTAAACAATAGTCTAAAGGCACAGGCTATTTGCAAAAAAATCAAATACTTTTTTCGAACATACTAAAATTGAAAAAAAAAATATCAGATTTTTTACCCCAAATGTTACAAATTTTAGAAAAAAATGGTAGTGCATTCAAGGTAGTGTATTATCTAGGAACTAGACATGATGACCCAGACTCCGGTTCATAGTATGCGCTGGGTTTCAATTGATCCAGTATGACCCTGTCAAAAGGAACAAGTTATTTGCACTTAGCCTCTTTGTTAAATATATCACCAGGATGGATATATTACTCGGTGTTTGGAAATTTTTTTCACTTTTTCGGAAAGAAATTTTGAACATAGTGAAATTAAAAAAAAACTGGAAATCTTTTTCAAAAATTTTACAAAAAGGCTAGTGCAAGTAACCATGACCCTGTAAAAAATCAAGTATTATCGCTGAATCGGTAATCCAATTAAGCTGATTTTTCTTGATTTTTTTTTTTTTTTTTTATGTTTGGATTTTTTTTTTAATACTATGGATATGCAATCCCACTTTATTCTTTTATGCAATTTATGGCATATTAAATTTAAAATGTGCCTATATGTAATATAAGTATAAGTTCGAGTCATCCAATTTTGTAATAATGGTTCAACCTATTGAATTAGTCAATCAGGGACCCAATTTATTGGTCGGTTTAAGTTTAAGAACTTAAAAACATTGCCGTAAACTGTCTACACAAATTTTGTATATATTTGAAATATAGTATTTTTAGAATTTGATAAATAAGATTTTGAAAATAAAAATATAGATAATTGAATTATGTATAAAGTAGAGATATAAATTTGAAATAAAAATATGGGGTGTGGCTAGAAACCAACCATCACTCTAATATATAGAAAAAAAATAATATTATAAGAAAGAAATACAAATATAAAATATTATTGTGATTGCATCACGTACAATAATGATAACAGTAACAATGGACATAATTATACGATGAGAATAATACATGTAAAGTTAAACATGCAAAGCCTACCACTTCTATGTCAAAACTATAAAAGGTGGTAAAAACCATGCAATCTTATTACAATAAATTACTAAAATCCCAATACTAATTATGTGCAAACAAAATACTAAAATTTTATTTGCCGATTATAATCTCTTCACGGTTCGTTCCATCCTCCATCTCCACCACCATACCCCGAACCCGAACCCGATCCATACCCTGACCCACTTCCATGACCAGACCCGTTGCCACCTCCTCCGCCTCCACCTCCGCCGCCACCACCACCTCCACCCCCTCCGCCACCGCCTTTACCACCCTTTCCACCTCCACTTCCACTGCCACTCCCATATCCAGAACCACTGCCACTCCCATACCCCGACCCATTCGAACCACCACCACCTCCTCCTTTGCCACCTCCACCTCCGCCGCCTCCTCCCTTCCCTCCCCCTCCACCGGATCCGTACCCTGATCCATACCCAGACCCGTACCCGGACCCATATCCTGATCCGGCGGATCCTCCTCCGCCACCACCGCCACTTCCTCCACCCCCTCCTCCTCCACCGGCATCCCCATAATACTCCCCTTCATCAGCCGCTCCATATCCGGAGCCACTCCCTGCACCATGACCCGACCCATACCCTGAACCCGAACCAAGTGCCGACCCTCCTCCTCCTCCGCCTCCTTTACCACCACCACCGCCTCCTCCCTTTAGCATCCTAGCACCAATGGCAAGGTCCAAAAACAGCATCATCAACAATGCTGCACTCACAACCTTATGACTTGTTGCCATTTTTTTTAAAATAAGAACAATATTCTTGTTACTAATAGTGATCAATGAAATTCTTTCCCTTTTCTATGTATAAGAATATAATGTTTTGAAAGATGAAAAAAAACGTTAAAGCATGACCCCTATTTATAGGAGTGGAAAAACCTCAACTTTTTCGAAAGTTGCATGGCTTTCTTTCTAGTATCTTCTCCCATTTGATTAATTTACTAAGATTATACAAAAATAACAATAACGTGTCTAATGAGAGATGTAGAATTAAAAGATAGTGGTGTAGGTGTGCAAATGGCTAACATTATGGTGGTGGTGGTAGACTCTGCCAAAAATTTCTTTTCTTTTTGGAAATTTTACAAAATATTAATATTTTCATGCAAAATACTCTCATCATGATAATAAAGTTATCTTCCACTTTTGACTTGAGGCTGGAATCAACTTATCAGAGTATGGGTCCAATCATGCTTCTTATTCCTAAGCATTTCCCACTTGGTTTCTTTTCACATTTGAATTTGATCAAAAATTGAATGCCAGATTTAACCTTTTATGGTACTTCTGTTACATATATTGTTTAATTTAATTTATAAATGTTCTCGTAACAAAGTGCTTAGAAATAAATGGAATTAGATAAATTGAACCGGGAAATATACTAAGGGGCATGTATGAGAATTTGATGATTTACAATAATATTATACTTTGGCAAGTATTATGGTGCACCATATATCATTAATATTATTGTTTATAAGAATTAATACTCATTCTCCCATAGAAAATGATCTTGGTTGTTTTATTTGTCCGTCCACAAAAAATAATTATATTTTCTAAATGAAAATAATTATAAGCTTTATCTACATTAATTTTTCAACATACACGTAACATGTTAAAAATAATTTATTTGACATAATATTTTTATTTTTATACATATTATATCTACTTTTTTAATAACCATTAAAAATGCAACATGCCTATTTTTTTGGACGGGGAGAATATTATTTTAAATAAACTTCCATCTAAGAATTTGAATCGTATTAATCACGTTTATACGAACTTATGAAGCAAGCATCTTGTACGTATATCATATCTTTGTTTATCTTGAATTTAATTTATATATTTGTGAGCACGTTTTAGTACCCATTAAATATTGATGTATCACACACACTAGAGGAGTAATTATCTCGAAGCACTATACGTAGCCACAAGAAATCTGGTCCTTTTAATTATATTTAAGAATTACGGTAGACACATAAAGACTTACGTGTTCACAATTGTTCATATACCATATATGATTCGCTTCATCAAATGAACACTTTATCATGCTGCAGGGATACTCAGGACGGATTCAGAAATTCGTCCAAGGGGACGAAATGTATTGAAAGTAAAAGAACTATGACAAGAGATACGAAATAATCAAATTTTTATAAATTCATAATATATATATATATATTATTCTATGTATATAATACATAAATTTTAAATCCCAAAAGGCGGTCCCACCTAACTCCATTCATGGAGATACTAAGGAAAAAGTGGTCTCTTGGGTATGTTCGTGTTGGGATTTAAGTGTGTGGAGAAGTCATGACTTTGAAATTTTAGGAGGATGTAAAAATTTTAATGAATAATATAAGTATATGTTTATTTTGAGATTCTGGTAATGTAAAATTTTATTTTATGTCAAATCAATGTTTAAATAGTGATTGATATTGTATTATTATATTCGTTTTGTGTGAGAAAAGTAGGAGAAATAATAAGTGGATGATAAAGATATGATGCTATATAATAGGTTATAGGTATTTTTAGGTAAGATTGAGTTTGAGATTTGAAAACTGGATTTTAAATCCCAAAGTTTTTTATCCATATAGAGCGTGAATTCCAAAGTTTTTTATCCATTCGGGTGAATCCCAAAACAAACATACCCTTAAGTTTGTAACTTTGAGCTTTGTAAAAGGAAAATATTATGTTGCAAATTTGTATAGTAAGATCAATATTTTTTAATTTATGTAAATATAGACAAATTAACCTGAAATATCCTCCTCAAAAATACCATCCACATAATTAAGAGTATGTATAAAGTGAAATTGGTTCATATATGAAGCATTAAAAAATATTAGTTGTTTTCACTAAAGAGTCTTAGCTTATATTCAATAAACAACTATTATATACCCTTTAGTAAAAACAAGTATACACCATTTTGTAAAAAAATAAAAATTAATACTCATAAATTATTTTGCAATACCTTTTGATGAAAACAACTAATTTATATTAGTAAAACAACTTATAGCCTTTAGTATTGTTTAGTGAAAACAACCTGCAACCATGGAAATTAATATAACTTTTCCCACCCCTATACTTTGCAATTCTTCTTTCACAGCCTCAAATTCGCAGGCCTAGTTTATTTTCCCCCGGACATTATAACCTACAGTAAAAATACAATTAAAATTCACGTAATCTTGAATATGAATTTTCTAATATATATTTAATTACTTGTAATTGTTTAATAGTAAGAGCATGAAATATTAATTATAAGAGCAACAAAATTGTAGTTCAACATCTCCTCCTCCACCACCACCACCACCACCGTCTCACCAAACCAAAATTTTGTTGTGCGAAGAAGTGATAGTAGGTTAGTGGGGTCCATATTCATAAGCATGCTTATGCTTTTGTTCATAGCTCTCCAAGAATGACAACTGTCTCATCCCCATATTCAACTCTTCTTTGTGGCCACATCTATACATATCATGCTTACTTCCACTTTACACATACTAATACCAGGGATTCTCCATAGGTTCGGTATGTGTTTTATATCAGTAAAAATATTCAAAGTAATAAACAACAATGTTCAAAATAATAATCAATAATATTACCAACAATAATTAACAATATCCCAAATGACAGTCAGTAATACTGCAAGCAATTAGCAATCAACAACGCCCCAACATTTTTTAATTATATATTTTTAATTGAAAAAATAATAATTAAAATTAAAATTTGCTTAAAATTCATGTGCACTAATATATCCAAGAATTTGTGTACAAATATATACTCTCCCTCTCCTATTTTTGTACAAATTTGTGTACAAATATATACTAATATATCCAAGAATTTGTGTACACCATCCCTTTTGAATTGGGGGAGTAACATACATATATAGATAGGAAATAAAATAGAAATGACATCACTTAAAAATTATCATTTAGTTATAATCCCCTATAATGGAGATATGATTGTATTTAGTTATTTATTATTATTTAAATTTTTTATGTTTTATAATTTTAGGACATTGCTTAACTTTTAATTACATATTACTTGATTGTGCTTTTAGAGCATATACACTTAAAATTCAAGTTATCTATTATAAATAGGAGTTTATGAAACATTGTAAATATTTTATAAATAAATTACAAAAGAATTGAATTTTCTATTTTCGTGTTTTAATATGTGTCATTCAAGTATGTTTTGAATCAATGACTTATCACTTTTAACCACGTTTACATATCTTCCGTTTATTCCCAAAATCAACGGACTCTACATTATTTTATCGTGCTTCTGCTGCATTACCTTAAAGTTAATCATGTTATAAATAAGTTTGATTAAAGACCTCAAACTAAAATATAAAAGTTTGGTTAACAGGAATAATCGGACTCGATTAGACTAATTAATTTGTACTCCAATAAGTATATCAAGAATGAAAAGGTTTGACACATGGTTGTCATCTAGGGACAAATTTGAGTTGGAGATATATAGTGGGATTCTTCATCAAACCATTATTAATTATAGACACCTAGGTATTAGTTATATTAAAGTTGTTATATGGATTAATTCTGTCTGGACGAATAAAATTAAGGTCAAATTTGACAATGATTTGATTAATTTTCCATTTGAACGGATAATTTAAGGTCAAATTTGACAATGATTTGATAAATTTTCCATTTGCATTATCGATATATGGCTGGTTGATGTGTCTTAGTCATCTTTCTTTGCGTGTGGATTGAAATGTTGGCACACTTATTATTTATGGAGAAGTATAATTTGATTTTTATCATACTTCTTGAGAAAATATAATGGAAAAAT
The DNA here is from genome assembly GCA_947034835.1 of Ballota nigra. Lineage (NCBI taxonomy): Eukaryota > Viridiplantae > Streptophyta > Magnoliopsida > Lamiales > Lamiaceae > Ballota > Ballota nigra. Next base: position 60,986,999 of record OX344725.1, read on the forward strand.
CTAAAACCTCATTCAATTAAAGCTTATAAGTTGGCAGTACGAGACATAGGAACAGAATAACAATATTTATTTTAAAATAATACTCCCCTCCCGTCGTTAAATCTATTCTTATTCTTATTATTTTTTTGAAAAGTATTTAGATACAAATATTTAGACGTAGCACGGATTTACAATGCAAGTATTTGGAATGAAATTAAAATATTTCAAATTCGTTTAAATTGGGGTTGATTTTAAATTCACCTAAATCTCAAAAAATAAAATAAAAAATCCACTCCAATATGAGAATAAATTTTAAAGGGGTAGATTTCATAATGATTCTCAAATACTTCAAACCCAAATGCAATCCAATAGTATCTCGAGATGTCATTTCGAATCCACCTCATGGTGGAGAGCAAATACGACAATTACATTCGAGAGTACAATTTAGTTCAATTTCTTATTAACATCAGAAATTGGTACTCAATTAATATTATTCTGCTGAAATAATGAATACTACTTTGTAGTTAAATAAAAACCAATATTGATCAATTAATAATATTTAGTTAACAAAATTATTATACTATATTAAATGTATACAGTAGTGTTAAATGTTAATAATGTTTAGTAAAAATTACTAATACAGTTATTAAATAAATACAATTAATTATAATATATGAAACAATTAATCGTATCATTTTATACTACACATCAATTGCGCAAATATTCCTGTGTACAAGAATTTGCCAACTCTTATATATTCATAATCTTTCAATTAAGTTTTTTCTCATGTGATTTTTATTCGGTGTGCACTCTCAAATAATTACATAAACAAAAGTCCGATAAATATATTCAATTGGAATTTTTTTGCATGTGCTCTGTGATAGTACATATGAATAATTGCCTTTTGAAGTCTATACACTACTATAAATAATATCCACTAAAGAGAATTTCTTGCTCATTTCTTGATCAATATGTTTGTATCGCTTTTCCTACTTTAGTAGTTGGAACTGAAACTCTCACCATCCTTCTTGTAAATTATTACATTTTTTACTATATATTTTTATTAAACCGACATTGATTCATGAAATTTAGTAAATCTATACCTATATCTATATAAAAATAAAAATCAGGAGAGAGAAAATGTAACATATTCTTTTTTTTAAAGAGTAATTAATTACAATAGTTTCCTAACATAATCAATTACAATAGTTCCTTCGACCACCGGGTACATGATAACATCTTTTCATCTCGCTGTAGACCGGAACCGCAATCACCACAAGAGGGGAACCACCCGAACCCGCAACTCCGAACCACAACCGCACTGCAGCTGGAACCGCAACCACCACAAGAGAGGAACACCACCCTACCACAAGAGGGAAATAAATTCCCCCTCCGTGTCTCGAACCCAAGACCTCTGGGGTCTTACGTGGTGGCCTCAACCACTTGAGCTACCAACACTTGACAAAATGTAACATATCCTTCAAGCTACCAATCAATTTCTTTTTCTTTTTCACTTTTACTAACAATTTTAAATTTTCACAAATTTTAATTCTAAATCTATTTTTAAACACACTATATACACAAATTAACTGACTTTGAAAAAAATTGATTCATCATATATATTGCAAATATAAAAATAAATTTAAATTTTTTTAATTATTTGAAAAGTGTATTTTATTGATTTTAAATATATGAGTTGAATTTTAATAATTTTATTTTCGATTATATAAATACTGTTAGATTAATTAAATAATTATAATACACCATGTATAAACAATTTAATCTTTATATATTTATAGAATTTAATAATTTAATTTCTATTATAATTTATCATTTAAAATTTATAATAATTAATTCGTGCATCACACCAGAAAATTACTGATCAAAGTGACAAAAATGGACTAAATAATTGAGTGGATTCTATAGAATACTTTGCAAAATCCACCTTTTGAACATCTTTCTTTCACAAATTATCACATTTTGAATCATCAAATTCCTGGAATTCAACTACCAATATGATTATCGAAGCAACACATGACTCCTCCCTTCACAACATCTGTTGAAAATGCAATAAGGGCAATAAGGTGTAACATAAATTAAATAAATTAATTGATTCCACAGCTCATAAAAGTTCGTACTTTTAGATGAGATAAAATTCTTTCAGGACCAAAATGCTCACCTCCAAACAAAAAATTTGAATTCGATTCCCGTTGAAAACAACTCCACTCATATTGAATCGATGGGATGAAATTATTTGATAAGGAACAACAACAAAACTATAGTATTAGCCATGTCATTATGTTTTAAAACTATATATTGACTAATTGTGGCAACGGTCTTAAATTTTCAGTAATTGAGGTCATTAACAACACTATTACGTATAAGAAAAACTCTTCCAGTTAGTTGAAATTGCGAAATTTAGATTAAAAAAAACTTGTAAAATGCATTTTTACTATAAAAACATTATACGATCATAATGAGTAACGTATAAGAAAAACTCTTATCAGTTGAAATTGCAAATTTTAGATAAAAAATACTGTAAATTACATTTTTTTTTATTATAATAGCGAATAAGATCATTATGAGGACTAATTGTTTACGTATAAGAAACACTATTTTTGTTAAAATTGCAAAATTTAGATATAATATTACTTTTTAACCATGCAGTATGTAGTAATTTTGTAGTTTTCGGTTGGTTAGCAATTACTGACCAAATAATTTGGACTCACAATTGGACAGGTTAAATACAATCCCTTCCTTTATCGATAAACTCCATCAGAAAATGTTCGGAATTTCTTTTTTTTTGAAAACTTGATAATTTTTCGACTTTTTCCCAAAAAAAAAAAAAAAAATTGAAATATTTTTATAAAAAATTGTCAAGTTTTTCAGATTTTTTTGTCCAAACATTTTGACAAAGTATATAAATGACAATAATTCATACATGAACAATTAGAGAATATTAGCAGTTGTTTTTACTATAATATTAATTGTTGTCACTGAAGGATATTAGTTGTTCAGTACTAAAAATAAATCAAGACTCTTCAGTGAAAACAACTAATAATATTTGGTGAAAACAACTACTCCCTCCGTCCACAAAAAATATGTTCACTTGTTTGCACATGATTTAATGCAAGATTTCGGATGGTATTATGAGGTATTATGAGATCCGTTTATGAATAAAGTGATTGTTTATGGAAAATATCTTTGAGGGAGTAATACTATTTAATGAAAATAATTAATATCTTCCAATAATTCATGTATGAAACAATACTCAACTATCTTTTGAATGAAATGTATTACTCCCTCCGTCCCCTAATAACTTTCATACTTTCCTTTTTGGGACGTCCCACAATAATTTTCACACCCCAAATATGGAAATAAAACACTCTCATAATACCTACTTTAATTCAAAATACTCTTCATTCATTGGTTGAAAAAATCAATAAAACAGTTTTTCTTAAAATTTGTGCCACCACCCTTATGAAAGTTAAGAAGGGACGGAGGGAGTAATAAAAGATAGTAGCGTACATAACCTGAGTACTCACAATTTCCTAGAAGAAAATAACTTATCAAATATATTGGACCAACAAATAGCCCAAAAATAAAATAGGCTAATGCCCGATAAAAAATGCCACAGCCCAAAAAAACAGGCTGACCTCAAACCTTAAGGAAAAAAAAAAAAAAAACGGAAAAAGAAATTCGAATTATAAAAACTAACGCGACCTTTCTATTCTACGTCGGGTTATTTGCTTGGCTATTCAAAACCCTAAACCCCTTTGAAGCTGCGTGACTTGCCTGCCCAGAGAAATCTCTACCGCTGCAATGGCTGTAAGCATCTCTCCTCATTCTCTGTTAAATTTAACGAATGTATTTTTTTGTACGCATATTCGAGTTGTGAAGTTAATTGGCTGCAAAGGAAGAAATATATATAGATGTTAACGAAATCTGGAGGGTTGTAATTAATGTTTTTGTGCCTTTTGAATTCTTCCTTGTCCGATTTTATTATCTGTAATTGTATTATTTTTCTTCGGTTTTACAAATGGATAAAAATATCATATGAGCTATGTTTGAGTTGTGGTCGTTGCTCTGAATTTTAAGAGATGGTCAAATTTCACTAAAGCTATGGTGCTCTAGGGTTTTGGTGTAATAGGTTAATTCACTTTTTGGTCTCTGTCATTTTTCGAAGCATTGTGTAAAATGGAAATTTACATGCATCACTGTGACGATGGGAACATGGTTACTGGGGCGTGGTAATCAATTTCCGTGTTCTGAATCGATCTTTCCTTCCCTTATTATTGCTATTGTTTTGTAATCCTTTGGTTATTATGGCTGCAGACTGTACCAGTTAACCCAAAGCCTTTCTTGAACAATTTGACTGGGAAGCCTGTCATGGTCAAACTCAAATGGGGAATGGAATACAAAGGTTATTTAAGACTCATCTGCTGATATATAGAACTTCTCATTATTAATAGCACATTTATATTCAGGTATCAGAAGATTAATCTTCCTTTTTGCTTCTATTTCAGGTTTTCTTGTTTCTGTGGATTCGTACATGAACTTGCAGGTACCTAATCCAGAACAAGCTTTTGTGTGATTTGCTATATTGATGCTTCATTTTATGTCAACATAATTAATTGCAGCATTACATTGGCTCAATATGGATTTTGTATTTGAATTATGAGGAGCAACTGTTTGTTCATTGGTGCTCCTGACGCAATACAGGGTTTGAAGCTAAAGTTATTACACATTATATTGTGAAGTGTTTGCAATGCAACTTATCTATGTTGAAACCAGAAAATTAATCAACTTTTTTGCAGTCTCACATCCCCATCTGTGATTGATATTCCTTTGTTTCACTAGTGTAGGATTCTCTGTCAATTCTTGTGCCTTGTTATACATTATGAAGCTGGTAGAAACTTTGGGGGCGCTTGGTTAGAGAAACTCTTCAGTGGTAATGAGAATGAGTTTAAAAATTAGTCTAATTATGAAGATTCATAGAACAAAATCATCATCTCTCCTCCTAAATAGGATAATCTCCATTTTGATTACCCTATTTTCCTCCTACAATCATCCTCAATCACTTCCTTATTCCTCCACCAACAACTACCAACAAACATTTGATATCTATTTCAATTCCAAAATTAGGCATGCCACTACCAATGCAACCATCATTGGAACAATCCTTCCCCCAATATACCATTTTTATTATGGGGGCATAGATGGAAAATAAATTTTCATTCTCATTACCATTGAAGTGCTCTTAACCAAGCGCCCCCTTAATTAGTCATCAATATTCACAAAGAATAAGTAAAGGGAGGAAATAAGAAGTAGCTGAAATTGTAAGTTCTACTTTCAGAAGGTAATAAAGACAGCATGTAATTTAGAAACTAGAAAGGGCTGCAAGAGCTTTGATTAGGGTTTCATCCCTTCAGGAGATTTATTTGGAAATAAAATACTGTTTACTTTTAGCCATAGTAATGTTTAATTATGGCAGCTTGCAAACGCTGAAGAATACATTGACGGGCAGTGCACTGGAAGTCTTGGAGAGATCTTGATCAGGTTCCATTTTCTTCTCTTGCAATTACTATTTAAGTAACATACTTCCACTATCCACTAAAAGTATGCTCAAATTGCTTTTTACAATAATATTTTTTCTTTTACCATTCAATCATCACTTAATTATTTCACATGCATTCACAAACAACCACTTAATTCATAAATAGATCAAACAATACACTAAATATCCTTATTTTACATATTTTATCTACATTTTCTTAAAATTTGTCAAAAGCTAATGAGCATACTTTTAGTGGACGGAAGAAGTACATTATTAATGGATACTATGGATATTCAAATTTGTTGTATAATATTACTTCTATGTACTACTGCTCTTCACAGGATAAAGTTTCCTCACCTTCTTTGTTATTGTCTTTGCAGATGCAACAATGTTCTGTATCTTCGTGGTGTTCCCGAGGATGAAGAAATAGAAGACGCAGAGCAAGACTAGGTGCCCATTTGTATCTATCTGTATCATCATTTGGCAAGTTTAACTGATTTGTCCCCAAGGCTTCTATTGGTTTCGAAGAAGTAGTTGGTAATGTATTCAAGCTTAAAGATTATTATTTCATCAGACCCATCTTTGACATGTACAATGTGATTTAGTCTAAAAATAGTCTCAGATCACTTTTCAATCAGTTGGTTGGTTGTTTGAGTTCTGAAGGTTGATTATATAAAATCGCCAAATCAAACAAAATTTGATGCTCTTCATCGTATTCTAGATACTGTTTGTTGCTCCCCTCTGCCCCAAAACTATTTTCACAGTAGGGAGTAGGACAGAAACACCACATTTATTATCCTTGTTACTTTCTGTAAAAAAGGGTTTTGGTCCTCTATTTATCAAGCAACCTAGATTCCAAGTGTTGACATTTATTTTTCCATTTTGTTTTCTTATGTCGGGTTCTTGACAACGATAGTCTTCAAATTACCATCTTAATTGACCAATAATTATAAAGCAAACAATTGTACTTGTTGTATAAGTCAACACTATTCGTTTTTTTTTTTTTTGTCGGAACCCATGACCTTTGAATTATAGGTAGTGGAATTTTAACCATTTGAACTATACTATTTTGTCAAGACAATGGTATTAGTTGATGTCACAAATGTGGCATTCTATTCACCCTGCAAAACTGTCTGAAACAACTGGTATTTACTAAGTTATCATAGTAAATAGTAATCGACCTTGTATCTAAAATAATACTATTTGAACTATACTATTTTGTCAAGACAATGGTATTAGTTGATGTCTCAAATGTGGCATTCTAATAACCCTGCAAAACCTTCTAAAACAACTAGTATTTACGAAGTTATGATAGTAAATAACAATCGACCTTGTATCTAAAATAATACTAGCTTTCTACGCCCAGAACTCAAACCTGTCCGATCACACCTCGTAACTAGTATCGGTGGAAAGGGTTTTCAAAATTCATGTGCTGGGTATTACTTTGTTACATCTTGAGAAAATCCAATTGATTTTTTTTATTTGCACAACAAAAATTGCCTTCAATTTTTTTTCCCTTCAAATTTTGAGGTAAATGAATGATGGACTTTTTAAAATAATGTATTTGTGTGAAGAGATGTCTAAAGCACATAAGAATACTTCTTATCTTCACATCGTACGAACATAGGAACGGAACAGGGGGAAGATTTTTTTTTTTTGAAGATCAAACAGAGATACAACCCTTCAAATACAGAGAGATTTAAGCTATATGGGTTATATTCCTGATTACAACCGGAATCTCTACTCCGCTTCATTCTTGAGGATTCGGAGAGTTGAAAGCAAGTTGAGCGATTTCATGAGCCATCACATTTCTCTTCCTTGGAATGTAGTTGATCGTACTCACTGTCCCATTCTTCATGTTGTCCCATATATCCTTGAGGCCTTCACTCTCTTGGCTAAAACATCTTTCTCTCAGTTGAATTGCCTCTACTGCCTCCATCGAGTCCGACCACACTATAATACCCCTCAATCCCAGCCTTGTGCACCTCTTGATGCCCTCTTTAATGGCTTGTATTTCAGCTCCAAACACTGAGCCTGAATTGTGTATTTGTTTGCATTCTGCTGCTATCGGATTTTCACTCCCTTGGATCAGGATATAACCAATCGAGTATCGGTCTCAGTCCTCATTGTGGCTCGCATCTGCTAACACTGTGACCCCGTCAAATTTTTCAGAGCTCAGCTCAAATCTTCTCAGCCCTCTTTCCGAGTTCCTAAATGATTTGATGTGCATGTTGGCATTACGGTACGACCTTAAGAACTCTCGAGCCCAAACAACTCTTATTCTTCTTCTTTCTAATCCTTTGCCTCCCTTTTCTTCATGTACAATCCGGCATCTCTCTCTACATATTCCCCACATCACCATAATAATTTCTTCTCTTTCCCTTGCATCCAATTTTTCTAACAGCAGCTGCACAAAATTCCAAGTGTTCATCTGTGTCCCTCTTTTAACCATCTCCCACCAGCCTTCTTTTTTTTCAAATTGTTCTAATCTCCGGGCAAGTGAATAGGCAGTGTACCATGTTGGCCTCCCATTTATTGCAGAGGCTACAACAAGGGTCGATAGGGACATGGTGCCTTGCAAGATTACCTTCCGTCGCTATCGCATCATTCATAACTTTCCACCAAAAAAATCGGACTTTTGGGGGTAATTCGCTCCTCCACACACTCTTCCACCATCGCTCATCTTCCTTCCCACCCCTGGAACTTTAAGCCTTGTTAATGTCCAATTTCCCAAGGATATGGGAAGCATAGCCAGACCGCACACTATAGTTTCCTTTAGGGCCATGCTTCCAAAATCTCACATCCTCTCTTCCTTCATGATTTATCTAAGTATTGAGTATGGCTTCCTTTTCAAACGGGAGGAAGGCCTCCTGTAACAACTCTTCATTCCACTGCTTGTTCAGCAAAATATATCTTGATACAGTAGATCCGCTAGCCCACCTCGATTTAATTCTGCCATCCCTGAGGCCTGCCACCCAAGCCTCCTTGAAAATTTGAATTTTTCTACCGTCCACAATGCTCCATCTTAGTCCATTTCGAAGTAAATCCCGACTCCAACAGAGTGATCTCCAAATAAAGGAAGGGTTCGATCCAATTTCAGCTTCCATTATATCCACATCTCTATAGTATTTGACTTTAAAAATACGAGCTACCAAAGAATCCGGCATTGAAATGAACCGCCACACCTGCTTAGCCAAGAGCGCCTTATTGAAGTCAATAAGGCTTCGAAAGCCCAGACCACCTTGCATCTTCGGTTTAGAGAGTGTCTCCCAGGATTTCCAATGCATCTTTTTACCATCTTTCTTAAAACCCCACCAGAAATCGGACATCATACCTTCCATTTCGTAGCATAGGGAATAGGGGAGCCTAAAACAAGACATGGCATAGGTTGGGATGGCGTTGAGGACCGCCTTAATGAGCACTTCCTTACCTCCTTCCGAAAAGTCCTTGCACTTCCATGCCTCTATCTTCTTGGAAATTTTGTCCCTAAGATAGGAGAACCGTACCCGCTTACTTCTTAGGGAAAAGGTTGGTAATCCCAAATAAATTTCATGTCCTTGCGTCATTTTCACTCCAAGGATGTTCTTAATGGCAAGCATATTGGAAGGCCAAGTGGAGCTACTGAAAGTGATTGCAGATTTCTCATAATTGATAAGTTGTCCAGATGCTGTTTCATATTTGTTCAGGCACTCTTTGAGAGCAACACAGTCCGTCTGAACGGCTTTAAACAATATCAGACTGTCATCTGCGAAGAACAAATGCAATATGATAGGACTCCCCCTTGCAACCGCTACTCCCTGCAGTTTTTTGTTTTCCACCATCTTTTTAATCATCGTGGAGAGACCTTGTGCACATATGGTGAAAAGAAATGGTGATAGCGGGTCTCCCTGCCGCAAACCCCTTGTCGGTACCTGATTGCCTATCAACTTATCCCCAAATTTAAAGGAATACAAAACCGAGCTGATACATTTCATTACAAGACTAACCCACTTATCATTGAACCCCATTTGGACCATAACTTTCTTCAGAAAACCCCATTCGACCCTATCATACGCTTTCGACATATCCAATTTCAAGGCCGCATAACCCGTTTTGATTTTATTGTTGCAAATCCAATGCATGCATTCAAAACCGATGAGAATATTGTCGGTGATAAGCCTTCCCGGGACAAAAGCGCTCTGATTTGAGTCAATAATCTCCACCATTATTTTCCTCAACCGGTCTGCACGAGCAACAATTCTATACCCAACATTACAAAGACTGATCGGTCTGTAGTCTTTCAGGCTCCTTGGGTCTCCAGTCTTCGGAATGAGAGCAATAATCGTTTCATTCCATTTTTCCACGGTATCCTCCCCATTAAGAATCCTGAGTATGCTGTCTGCAATTTTGTCCCCTCCAATCTCCCAAGATTTCTGAAAAAAAACCAGCAGTGAAACCGTCCGGCCCCGGAGCTTTGGATGGATTGAGATCAAATACTGTCTTTCTCACTTCCTCCCTCGAGAACGGGACCATAAGGCAAGCATTCATGGCATCAGACACAAGTGGTTGAATTCCCTTCGTAACCTCCTCAATATCCGCGTTCGTAGGACATGTAGTTGCAAATAACTCCTCATAGAAATCCAGTATCGTTGCTTCTATCCCTTCCGGAGTCTCATGCCACTCCCCATTCTTGTCATACAACCCTTTAATTTCATTTATTTTCCTATGTTGAGAAGCTCTTCGATGGAAGTATGCCGTATTCTTGTCCCCAGCAGTTAACCAGGAAAGTCGAGATCGTTGATGCCAATAGATTTCGTCCTGGAGCTCTAGTCGTTGGAGTTCCCTTTCGAGTTCTCTAACTTTTGCCCAGTCAACTTTTTCTGCATCCTCCTTTTCCCAAATTGCATCAAGTTGTGCCCTAATCCTTTTCATTCTCCCCTCATTAGCTTTCTTTCGATCATTCGCCCATCTTGCAATAGAGCTTTGACAATTTTTCATCATATTAGGGAGATCGTAGGAGGATGTATTTTCCTCCCAGGCTTTTTTGAGTGCTTCTCCAAAATCTTCCTCCAGAAACCACTTATTTTCGAATCTAAAGACCCATTTTTTCTGCTGCGTTATCACCCTCTTCTCTCTTTCAAAGATAACAAGGATAGCTCTGTGATCTGATCCATAAAAGTTTAAATTTTGGACGCCAACTCTTTGGAAGGACTTCTTCCAAGCCTCATTCACCATAAATCTGTCCAGCTTCTCTTTGATAAGGCCCCTTCCTTCACGTTTGTTTACCCAAGTATAGAAGGGTACAGTTGCATCCAGCTCTATCAACTCAAGTTCATTTAAGACTTCATTAAAGGCCTTAATTTGTGAATATGGCCTAGTGTTTCCTCCCTTCTTTTCACAATTTCCCCGGATTTCGTTAAAGTCCCCCCGATAATCCACAGAATCTGAGAATTATATCCAGTTTGAGCTAATCTCCTTATTAAATTCCAGGAGTTATATCTTTGGCAAGCAATGGGGTCACCATAAAAGCCGGTGAAATTAAACTGACTATTATCAACATCAATACGACTATGTATGTGCCATCGAGAAAAAGATAAAACAGAGACATTCATTGACAAATTCCAGAAAAACAAAACAATCAAAACCCAAGCCATTTCTCCAAGAACAACCTAAACGACTAGACACTTTCGACTACATCACAAAAAGCAAAGAAGACTTCCAGTCAGCAACGAGGCGCTGTAGTGACCGGAACGCACGACGGTTACCCAAGCCTCGTGCGTTCCACACCACAAGCTTCATGGTGGTCGACAATGTTGGGAGAGCTAATTGACAACTGATTTTTTAGATGAAAAGATGCTACTAGGAGACCCACTCAAAGGGGTAAATAAGACCAATGTGGTCAAAGAAACGTACCCGAGACGTAGCATTCCTCACTAGAAATTCAACCCAGCAGATGTCCTTAAGCCGTGGGATTGTTAATCCATTCCACGAGGGACGAAGGCCGCCTGAAGTTCTAGGAGTAGATAAGGCGATTCCCGCCTGAAGAACAGAAATTCCGGCTACAATTGACGCCTGAAGAGTGAATTTCCGGCTAGGGTTTATCTCGTGGAGAAGGTAAAGGTAAAGGTAAAGGTAGAGAGAGAAAGTTGCCTTATAAAAGTTTCAAAATGCCACATTTCAATGCTCACAAAATTTTGTATTGCCACGTATTCCCTCCCTCCTATACTGAGTATGCTACATTAATATTTGTACATGATTTAGAAAATGAGTTATTTATTAGTATTTAAAATGATAAAGTGATATTTTTTACTTTATTGAAATACATGATACCATGAATACATAACATATAACACTAAAAAATACTCCCTCCGTCCACGAGTAAGTTTCCCACTTCTTTTTGTTGAATGGTTTAAGAAAGTGTATTTGTTTATTAATATATGGTGGGCCACATGTTGACTTTTGGGATAAAGTAATGAATAGTGTTGAAAAGTAAAGTGAATGAGTGGCATTTTTGTAATATTGTGTGAGTTTGAAGGTTAAAGTTTATATATAATAGAGTGTTGTTATTTCCATTTATGGAATGAGAAACTTACTCGTGGACGGCCCGAAAAGGAAAGTGGGAAGTTTACTCATGGACAGAGGGAGTAGTTTTTTTTTTTTAAACAAAAAATGGATGTATCAATTAAATATGAGAAAAATATTTTTGACAATGTCCCAAATAACTTTGGGATAAAGGGAGTATCTTTTTAGCCGTTTCCACAATACGGTTCAATTCACTGCCTAATTTTTAGTTGACCCTCCACGAAAAAGTCAAAATAAACATTATTGTTTCCAAACAAAAAAGGTATCGAGCAAAATTTAGAGGGGTGCTAAATTAGGGGATTTGTGACTTTTTGTATTTCATTCAAATTATTTTAGACAAAATTTTAGATAAAATGGTCTCATAAATGAGTCGATCTTTTAAACTCTAAAAAATCTTACTATTATGAATTTCGAATTTATGCCCCTTATTTAATTTGGAAAGTTGGGAAATTTTTTACGTTGTGGACAAATCTTGCAGCCGCTGGCAAATTCAATTCAATAAGATTATTGGAATGGAAAAAGAAAAGAAAAAATAAAGCGAAAAATGAAAGAAAATGACCGTGTTGCCCCTTTGACCTGTATCAATTTTCAACTGGACTACTGTAAAAACCCCCTTATCCCTCTGTTAAACCAGAGAGCAACGGCTTCTTCATTTTCGGTTTGTCGGTGAACGTATCTTCTCCTCTTTTTCCCAAACGAGATCGGGCGTTTCCCCCGTCCGATCTCGCTCCATTGCTCGGATCCAATTCTTCTGCAAGGTATGTGCTCTCCTGAATTCTCAATTTTCCGATTGCTTATCGATTGTGTTGTTTTGTTGGCTCTGTCGTGTAATTGCTTAATCGATTTGATCTCCTTGGACTATATCACCATTCATGGTTTTGATTAGTTTGCCTTTGTAAAGAGAACCGATCATGAGAGTATTGAGCCGATGATTCGCGATTAAGATTGGATATTTATGCCGTTGGGGCCAATGAATCACATTTTAGAGTTTGATGGCTTTGCAAGTTGCAATAAATTTGAATTCATTTTTTTTAATTCAAGTATTGATTAAGATTTTTCCTTCAACATTGTTGGGTTGGGCCGTTGGGGTTAATGCATGAGATTATTTTGAATTATAATTTTTTTTTTTTTTTGTATACATATGATAAAGTTAGGGTGATGATTCTTAATTCATATATTCATCATTTCTCCCCTTAATTAAGCATACAACTTTTTACGCCTCCTTTGGTTTCGGGGCTCAAGAAATCAAAAATCAACCCTCTATTAGTAAGTATATAAATAAAATTATAAAAATAATAAGTATATAAAATTATAAATCATAACAAAAACTAAATATATACTTTTGGTTTGTGAACATGTTTCCTATAATTTTATTACAAAGGACTGACTTTGAGGTATAGTTTTATTACTAAGGTTGTGTTCTTTCTCTGAACTGATTAATTATAGTGTATGGCAGGATAACCCGATGGGAACAGACGGTCAAAGTTGGCATTTGGATTTGAACTTTGACCAATGGGTTGCACTCCCTGCATCTGGTCAGCGCCCTGTACCACGGTACAAGGTTTGAATCGCTATTCCCTCTAGCTTCATATCCATACTTGGTGCATATGGTTTAAAATAAAAAAAGAATCAATCAATAAATTAAGGACCTTTTCTTTGATTTTTCAATATACACGATTTTCTTCTCTTAGTAAAAACATTGTCGGTTTTTAAACATGAACTATGTTGGTCATTTACACTTAGGTGCACTTGTTTCCTATATATATATATTTTCTTGCCTTGTAGCACGCTGCAACAATATTTGATGAGAAGTTATACGTTATTGGTGGAACTCGAAATGGCAGATACTTATCTGATTTTCAGGTATGCTAATTCATGTATTCTGTTACTCATGATTGTTTTCCTTTGTACCCTCAGGATTATGTTTTTTTCTTTCAATGGTTTTAGGTATTTGATCTGAAAAATTTGATATGGTCAACCATCAAATTGAACATGGATGCCACTTATGAAGATGGTACCCGACTCGAAACATTCCCGGCAACCTCGGGTCATAGCATGGTATATACATGCCAAATTTTTTTTTTTAATGCTTTTTTTTTTTTTTGTGTGCATAGCTTTTATCGCATTTGTCTCATACTCTTGTTTTGGCTGCAGAGTAACTCTGATTAATTTGTGAGTTATAGTAATGTTTTTTATAACGTGCTTGACTTATTTAGAATATAATCCTTGTTTCCAGATTATGTGGGGAAAAAGACTTATTCTTCTAGCTGGCCTTACAAAGAATAGTACAGACAGGGTGACAGGTTCGTATTAGGATCAAGTTAATGATCCTTAAGTTCTGAATGGAATTCTGTTTGTCTCATTCCACAAAAATGGATCATTTGTCTTAATTAATTTGTTTATTGCCCAATTTACCCTGTCTCTTATGTTATTTTGGTGTCTCCTCTGTAGTACGGTTCATTGATCTTGAATCATACAATTGCGGTGTTGTTGAGACCTTTGGAAATATTCCGGTAATACACTGTTTCTTTGGATGTTTTCTTTTCTTCCTTACAAGTCCTGCCTTCTTTTGTTGAGCTGCGTCTTTCTTCGCTATTTGAAGATTCTTCTGATACTTCATTAGGTAGCTCGAAGTGGACAGTCTGTCACTCCTTTTGGTTCTAAAGTTATCATGTTTGGTGGAGAAGATCGGAATAGGCGACTGCTAAATGATGTTCATGTTCTTGATCTAGAGACCATGTCATGGAGTGCTGTTGAGACTACGTATGTTATATACTCAAATTGCTATATTTTATGTATAGGTTCATGGAAGAGTTCTTAATATGCTTTTGTACTTCAACAGGCAGACACCACCAACCCCTAGATTTGATCATGCGGCTGCTCTACATGCTGAACGCTATCTTTTTATATTTGGTGGATGCTCTCACTCTGTCTTTTTCAATGACCTCCATGTATTGGATTTGGAAACTGTAAGCTTCTCAGGTTTTATTTATACATTAGTGCTTAAGCCATATACTTCAGCGTATTTCTATTTTTGTATTGCCTTAGCAATGATAATAAACTGTGATCTAGAAAGTGAATTTAAATTAAGTAATAGACTCAGCATAAGATTTCCTACCTTTTTATTGCTAGTCTTATGTACACACTTTGTGAGTAGGTAGTTAATGATTATATTATTTTTAAACATATGTTAATCTTATACATGTAGTTATCAAAGTTTTTGTTAGAAACTATTACGTTTTGTAAAATATATGAGGTTATTTTGGTGGGAGATATAAGGAAAGCTGTATGTGGAATTATAGAGAATTAAATAGAATATGGAGTAAGATATTCACCTCTGTCTATAATCACCTCCTAAAAGGAAGGTCAAAGATCAAATTAATGATGCAATAGAAATTTGTGTTCTGAATTTCCCAAAGTATATTTTAAGTATAGGACGGGAGATCTTTTTCAAGTAACTTTACTTTATGATATATATCAAAGCTGTTTTGATAATTATTTTCTTTATTATTTCAAATTGCGTGAAAGGAGCAGGCTTTGGGGATTAGTTTGGACTAGTTTATCATGTATTACCTGCCGTACCGTAACATGTTAACAACTTAAACATTAAAGCTGCCATATTTTCACCATTTTGCAGATGGAATGGTCCCGACCACAATTGCAGGGTGATCTGGTGACTGCCAGGGCGGGTCACACCGGTGTTGCAATTGACGGAAACTGGTATATAGTTGGTGGTGGAGATAATAAAAGTGGTATGTGAAATACAAATACAGAGTCCAGTTTGCTGTAACTTATATTTATCTTGTTCTCACATTAACTTGTGCTTATTTGATTTCGGTGTATTTGCGGAAAACCATTTCTTTGCAGGTGCTCTGGAGACCCTTGTTATAAATTTATCTAAGCTGGTTGTATCTGTGCTGACTAGTGTAAAAGGAAGAGATCCACTAGCAAGTGAGGTACTACACTAGCTTCACTTTCCTCTTACATAAATTTTGAGTTGGAGAATGGTAATTAGAAGGGTTATGATATGCCTTGAGTACAAGCAGGGAGGCAGGAAAATTATAAATGAGTATAGAACTGGTGATTTGCCCCTGAAAATACCTAATTTTTATATCATGTTTATCTTCTTCTCCTGGCTATAAGACTTCTTACCAAATGTGGTGATGAATATGATTGTTAATTATCTAATGCTGTGCATAGTTAGCATGTCACAGTGTGCATTTTGATTTGTATCACCTGCAGTATTCTTTAATTGGATCCCATATATCTACTTCCGCATGAGATTTTAATATGAAGCTGCAAACAGGGAATCAGCGTTTCATCTGCAACACTGGGTGGTGAGGATTTCTTGATTGCATTTGGTGGCTACAATGGGAAGTACTACAATGAGGTACACTTCATACCAGTTCTGCATACCTACCTTTATGTCAGAAAGGATCATGATTGGGTTTGGAACATGTAGTAAAATATTGCTGAATTTAGTGTTGATACCTATGATTCCTCATTAGTTGATGAAGGGATTTTAGTATAGGTTTCAATTCCTATCTTCGTAAATAAGAATTATAATATGACAATATCATATACTCCCTTTGTCCCCTCATAAGCTTCTCCTTTGTTTTTTGCACGGAGATTAAGAAATATAGTATTAAATGTGTAAAAGGTAGAGAGAGATGTAGGGACCCCACTTACCAATTAAGGAAATGGGAAGATTTGAGTGGGACGCCCAAAATTGATAACTGGGAAGCTTAGAAAGGAAGGGAGGAGTATTTGTTTTACCAAAAAGAGTGGCAGGGTCAAGAGTTGAGCATTAGCTGCATTATGAATTTTACTGGTACTTTCTTAAATCAACTCACCAATTGGGTCTTGTATCACTTCATGTATAGGTATTTGCTATGAGGGTCAAACCAAGGGACTCTTTACATCCCAAGATTTTGCTATCACCAGCAGCTGCTGCAGCAGCTGCTTCTGTTACTGCTGCATTTGCCTTATCGAAATCGGAAACACGGAATTTCACTGAAAAAGAAGATTTGGATTCTAAGGAAATCCAAGTGGATACCTCTCAGCAGGACCTATCAAATGAAATTACTTCAATCAGAGAAGAGAAGAAGGCTTTAGAATTATCTCTCACTGAGTGTATATCCGAGAACTCTGCAATCAAGATCAAGATTGAAGAAATGAATGGAAGTTATGCGGAACTGTCCAAGGTCTGGTGCCTGAATAAAATGTTGAAACTTTTTTAATGTAGTTTAAATAAATCCTTAATATCTTCATGAACTGGATGCAGGAATTACAATCAGTGCAAGGACAACTTGTTTCTGAGAGATCAAGATGCGCCAAACTTGAGGTCAGAATTCTCCCTCTGATACTTTAGTTTTTCTTGAACTTTACTCCCTACCATTATGTTCTTTTTTACTTTCAAATAATTTTTTTTCTGTTCACAAAGTGTATTATGGTCTCTTAGATGGTCAGTTAATTGTTGTAACCTATAGTTGATATTCGTTAATCTGTTGTATCTTTTTCAGGCACAAATAGGAGAGCTACAGAAGGTGCTCGAATCAATGCCATCACTGGAAGAAGAGATTCAAGCACTTAGGAGAGAAAAAACTGCATTTGAACATGATATGGAACATGCATCAGATCAAAAGCAGCGATCTGGTGGCATTTGGAAGTGGGTTGGTGTCTGAACAGATGGAGTTGCTGAGGTCAGTGGGCAGGCAGCATTTCTCCTACAAAACCAAATACAATGTGCAATGGGGATCCTACTGAAGATACCCCAGAGATTGGCATTACCTTTTCTTGGAACAATGCTTTTTGCCTGAGTGGATTTTGAAGCCTTCGCCACTCCTGTATAATTTAATGGCGTAGAAAGTTGTATACTAAACTAAATTTCATTTTCTGTTCATCTCATCGACTTGATATTTTGTGTTCTTGAATTATTTTTCAGAGTAAATTCCTTTGCTTCTTCATGTAACGCGATTCTATATATTTAAAAATGATTTATTCATTTCTATCCATCTATGATGTAATACTTCCAACTCTACAGAATTGCATGTCAAGGAAGGTTATACTACTTGTAACATTCCCTTCTTGTTAACAGTATTTTGCACATTGAATTGGCATAAAAGCATGCTTATTTTACACAACTATACTGTCGTGCAGTTTTTATAGAGAAAACAGAGTGATTTTACATGAAAATTCACATGAACTTCCACACATTTATTCCAAATTACATCATAATTTGGAGGGTATATGTTTCTCACTCTGTATTATCAGTTCCCTCCTCAAAATCTTTCCTGCTGTAGACCTCGGTATTGCACTGATGAAAGTTACTCTCCTGATTTTCTTGTATGGAGCTACCTGGGAATTTTTTTGTATGATCTCTTAGAACTATAATCATGTTCACTGGAATACGTACTAGAATGAATCATGAGAGTTATATCAAGAATACCTGGTTATTTACAAACTGAAATACTTGATT
Source organism: Ballota nigra (assembly GCA_947034835.1). NCBI lineage: Eukaryota > Viridiplantae > Streptophyta > Magnoliopsida > Lamiales > Lamiaceae > Ballota > Ballota nigra. Next base: position 61,005,574 of record OX344725.1, read on the forward strand.
TTCTGTTAGCTGAGAATCAGTTGCTCTGACCACATATGCTACAGGTATTTGTCCTGCTTCTTCATCTTCAACTCTGCATGATTTCTAGCTGTATTAGTGCACTCATAAAGACTAACACATTAATGTGTGTGTGTTTGGGGTTGGGGAAAGAGAGGAGATGAAGAATGGTATATCAGTGGCAACGCACGGTATGACTGCTGCATCGACTATATCAGCATGGCCCGTAAGTATTGCTTCTAACTCTGCTGGAGCCACCTGCATTACGCCAGCATTTCAGCTATCTAAACTGTAAGTATGTCTAACCATACTTCTTTTATCAGAATATTTACTACACATATATACCTGATAGCCCTTGTGCTTGATCAATTCTTTAATGCGATCCACTATATAGACGTACCCTTTATCGTCAAAGTAACAGAGATCCCCCGTTTTCAGCCACCCTTCTGAATCAAATGTTGCAGCAGTAGCCTCCTCATTTCCTAAGTACTCTTTCATCATTGTTGGGCTTTTCAGCCACAGTTCTCCTTCACTGAACGGAGGCACCGCCAATCCAGTCTCGAAATCAACCACCTTTGCTCTGAAACATGGCAGCAGTCGTGCAGAAGAGGCTGGACGTGCTTTTGCTTCTTCATCAGAAACGAAGTAAGTCGCTGCTCCACAACTCTCTGTCAAGCCATACCCTTGCCTTAGCTCGACCCATGGAAACTTCTTTCTGAACTCTTGAGCCACCTCGTTGCTCAGTGGGGCCGCCCCTGATCCCACTCGTCTCAAGGATGACAAGTCGTGCCCTCCTCCGCCATTCTTGACCAGGCCAAGAATCACTGGAGGAACTGCAGGTATGTTGCTCACTTTATATTTCTGAATGGCGACGAGCATTTCTTTGAAATCATACCTTTTCATTAGTACTATTGTATTGCCTGCACAGAATAGTCCCAGGCCGAAAAAAGCTAGCCCGTATATGTGGAAAATAGGTATGAAGCATAAGATGATGTCATCATTAGCCTTGGATGCATTAACAGTCCACTTGAGAAGTGTCACAACTGATATGAAGTTGGAATGAGTTAACACAACTCCTTTACTAGTTCCAGTAGTTCCTGATGAGTACAATATTGCTGCTGTATCTGATTGAGTTGGCTTGTTTTCCGGAATCTCTAACGATTCACATTTATTGATCAGCTCCTCGACTGAAAGTTGATTGTCGTCTTTGCCCCTCGACGTAAGGAGAACAGGCACCCCAGTTGAGGACACCTTGGCCACCTCTTCCGGGGCGGAAATGGCTAGTTTTGCGCCCGAATCACGTACTTGCTTAGCGATCTCGCCTTCGGTGTTGAGTGGATTGGCAGTTGTGATCACTGCCCCAATGTAGAGTACAGCAAGGCATATGATTGGGTATAAGAGCGAGTTGGGAGATAAGAGGAAGACCACGTCGCCCTTTCTCACCCCGAGGCCATGATAGAGGCCTGCAGCAAGGGTGGTGACGGAGCGGTGGAGGTGGGCGTAGGTGAGGTGGCGGCTGGTGGCTGAGTCGATAATGGCCACCCGTTTTTCAGCTTGCTCCGGTGGTGGGAAATGCGATAGGACGTAGGTTGCTATGTTGAGGTTGGGGTGAGTCGGGATCTTCTGATGGTGGGCGAGATGGACGAGGGAGTGGTAGATTCCGGTTTGCGGGTCGAACCCGCTTTCGTTGTCGAAAACTCGTGGTTCTTCTTCTGTGATGGTCATCCCCATTAGCCTCTCTTCATGTTGCATGTTTTGTGATGACATTTTTTTCTGAGTTTTGTATGATGTTTTTCTATGTGAAATGTTGTTATTTAACTTGGATTTTTTCCTGTCGAATTGTGTCATAATTGGATCCTCTTGAGGCAAAGGGTTGTCATTGGAGTTTGTTAATTTGCTTAGTAGTTGCCGGCTAATATTTTTAGCCTTTAGTAATCTGTTTTTCTTTAGATTTGGACATTTGGGCTCGGTTTTCCTTATGGACATTTTCAACAAATGAACATTTGGCCGTCCAATTTTGTAATTTATTGTAGTTTCTGGAATTATTTTGATCTTATAGATATTATAAAATCACAATCAAGTGTGAATGTGTAGTTAATAAAAGTAAAGAGAGGAATCCAATATACACACTAATCTGAAATTATTCAATTTATACAGTCAATAAATCTCAACCAATCTATGAATAAGTGTAGGAAAGAGAGGAATTCCTCACATTGCCCCCAAATTACTTTTTCCACTAATATGAGATTTTTACAAGTTTTTATAATACTTGTGAAACTTAATTTTCAAAAAAATATCACAAAACTTATAAAAGTATCACCTTTCATATAGAAAGCAATCTCATCTCATGCAATACTTCCCATCCAACAATCAAACCATATTGTTTGAATGTGCAATTAATCTCTCCATGGCTCCTCCTCATTTCTTTTAATTCTTCTACTGTTTTTCTTTATCTTGTCAATCTTGTACTCAACACCAATGGACAATTTCATCAACCATATAGGCCATCCACGTTGAAACATGAAATACATCATACTAACACCTATCACAACACCACATCCATACCCCAAAAAAACAACTAGCCATGTCAATCCATCAAGAAAATCATCGCTTTCGTCTGGCAATTTTCCTGACGCATTAGTTCCATCTTCACATTTTCTTGTCAATGGAAACCCACACAACCCTTCATTTCCAACATACGAATCATTCTCAAACGTATTAAACTGGTGAGACTGGGGTATCCTTCCGACAAGATTATTCATCGAAAGATTTAACTTTGCAAGAAACGTCAGGTCAATCATCTGCCTCGGAATCTCACCATCCAATTGGTTTGATGACAGATCCAACGACTCGAGTGTGATCATATTTCCAAGAGACGAAGGTATACGTCCCGTGAGACTATTGAGCGACAAATTCAAGTACCTTAGAGAGTTAAGCTTCCCAATGGACTCCGGAATATTGCCAGAAAAATCATTGTTGGAGATATCAATGGTAGTGAAAGTAGTCAAGATTCTCTCCACAGTTTGCTCCAAACCTTTGATCACAATCCCCAGTAACTCATTATATTTCTCAAACCAATCCCTCTCTGTCACATTTTCCTTCACATCAATCATGGCTTTGAAACTATTCAAATATGTATGAGGCAAATGGCCACTAAATCCATTTTGGGCTATGTCAAAAACTTGTAACTTAGGAAATGGTGCACTAGTCTTTGAAGGGGGCAAAATGGTACCAAAAAATCTATTAGACTTCAGGACAAGGACGCGAAGATCAAGAAGAGTCTCCGCCCAGAAGGGGAACCCGTCTTGTATATCATTATTTCCAACGTCGAGAACTTGAAGTTGTCGACAATTCGCAAAAGATTGTGACAACATTCCTTCAAATTGATTGCCATTCAAGTTAAGTGACAAAAGTGCACATTCTTTTGTAAATGATGGTGAAAAGAGGCCATGCAAATTATTTTCCTTTAAATGTAGAACTTGTAAAGATTTGCTCAAGTTTCCCACACATTGAGGGATTGGTCCTTCCAAAGTGTTGTTTGACATATGGAGAAATTCAAGAGATGTCAATTTGCAAATTGATGATGGGATTTCTCCTGATAATTTGTGGGAATAGAGTAGCATGGTTTTCAAATTAGAAAGGTTTCCAATAGTGGAAGGTAATGGACCTACAAGATTGTTCATAATAAGGTTAAGGTAAGTCAAGTTGTGGAACCTTCCAATTTGTGGTGATATCTTAGAACCCTCATATAAATTTTTGGAAAAATCAATTTCTTTGATATTGGGTGGAAATATTTCCCATGGAATGTTACCTGAAAAACAAGACAAATTAACTAGTATGATAATTAAATTTAACAGCTAACTTAGTGAAGTATAAAAAGAAATCACAGGGTTAATCTTATATGCACATTTTTAAAATCACTCCTGATATTAAAAATTACTTTTGTTTATATAGAAAAATCGCCCCTTGTTAAACTTTTTTTTTTTTTTTTTTGTATAAACAAGAGTAACTTTTTAGTAATGGTAAAGTATTATGTGAATGATACTGTGGAAATGAATAACAATTTACTAATACCTTATGTTAAAACAACTAATATTTTTAGTGGAAATGACTAATATCACTTTAACTAACATCTTTAGTGAAAACAACTAATACCTTTCGGAGTTATACCTGTAGTGCAATTCACTGATCCTTTTGGTGTAATTTATTAATACACTTCAAACAAATTTTACAATAAATATCATTCACATAATACATTCTCTTAGTAATATCTGGAGTGATTTTTTAAAAATGTACTTGAATTGTAGGTAAATTACTCGAAATCATAATGGCTAGAAGAAAAGGATGCAAAAATCATACCACTAAGAAAGTTACTCGATAACCAAATTTTTTCCAAGGAAGACATGTTGAACATGGTTGGAGGCAAAGGACTGGTCAATTTGTTATAGGAAACGTACAAAGTTTGTAAATTATTAAGACGTCCAATCTCTTCTGGAAAACCTAGAGTCACAAAATGTCAATTTAATTCCTGAATTAATTTAATAATCTAATATTTGAGGACATAATAACTTACCAATGAAAGAGTTGGATATGAGATACAACAAGCTAAGGGCAGTCATGTTCCCAATTTCAGTTGGTAGTGATCCATTAAGGTGATTGCCTCCCATATCAAATATCTCTATATTATTAAGACGCCCAATTTCTTTAGGCATATTACCTGTGAAACAATAAAATTGTGTAACTTAATTAATTTTACTTATCAAGTGCTTATAATTATAATTGGAATAAAATAATGGTATATGCAGACAAACATTTTGTACCTAGTCAACTCCTACGAATATAAAATAGCATGACATTCTCTATTTTATTTGATACATTTTATAAACTCTAACATCTTATAAATTATTTTAAGAGCTTGTAAAATGTAATTTTTAAATAACTTATAAGTTGTTAAAGTGTTTGACTAATACAACTAATAATTTTTTTTTAGAATTTATGATAGATATATTTTAATTTTAATTTTAATATAATTTTTTGTAATATTTTTTATATTAAGGTAGAGGTGAGTGGGTGCGGGGGAGGAGTAGGGGGGAGGGGGGTGGTTGAGGATAAAAGTGGTTAGAAAAATTTCAACTTATTCTTTTACAAGTTATATGTTGTTATGAGCTTACTTTATGACCTTATAAGTCATTACCCACATTGATAGTGTTTATAAAGTCTTAGACAACTTATAAGTTTTTTCAAAAAGCTTGGCGAAACACCCACTTAATGCAAATTTATGATCCAAAAATAAGAGAAATATTAATACCAGTTATATCATTCCCCCACAAATATAATTCTAGAAGAGCTGTGATGTTCCCAATTTCTGTGGGCAAAAATCCAGTAAGTGAGTTGTCTCCAATGTGCAATAACTCCAATTTTTTTAAATTACCAATCTCTTTTGGAATATTACCTGCACAATTAATAAGTTAGGAACAAATCCAATTAATTTAATTAGAAAGAGCATTTAAATAGACATTACCAGTTAAGGAGTTGGTCATAAGATGTAACTGACGAAGGGTTGTGATTGCCCCAATTTCAGGTGGTAATGGTCCACTCAGCTCATTAGCTGCCAACCACAATATTTCTAAATTTTTAAGTTGTCCCACCTCTCCCGGAATGCTACCTGTAAAATAAGATTCTCTCGGAGTTTATTATTCGAATCCAGATCTCGACTCCAACTCGCCTTGTCTATTTTGATTCAAGTACTCAAGGATTTTCATTAATGTAATCGAGTGACCTTAAATTTGATAAATACTCCAACCGAGTTCAAATTTCAGGTACTCACCTTGGCTCGATTATAACACTACTTATATCATGTAACTAATTCTTTTTTATAGACCGCAACTTAAAGGGGTGGCAAAATGAGAACCATAAGATTGACAAATTATAGACTATTACTTTTACAATTAGTAAATTGAGGTTAAATCAACCCGAAAATCCAAATTAGGCTCAGATTCAGCCCAAATCTGGCAAATTAGCTTAATTTGTGTTGATTTGGTACGAATTGCATGTCCTCAATTCGCTGACTTTTAATATTATTGAGCTTAATTTGTCACGAAAAAATGTTATGATCTTTATTTTGGACCACCCATAAATTACCGTAAAAAAAAAAAAAGTTATGATGTTCATTTTGGCACAACCACAACTTAAAGGGTGACAAAATGATAATAGTGCCTTTTCGGACTAGCAAAGTAAAAACGGCGACTTCTTCAAATTCGCAAATTTATAGACCATAACTTTTAAAATATGTAAATTGAGGTCAATTCAACTTGAAATAACCAAAATCAAGCATAAATTCAAACTCAAATCGGGCCAATTAGCTCAAATTTGTGTTGATTCGGTATGATTTGCTCGCTACTTTCAAAATTATGGTCCTTAATTTGTCAAAAAAAAAATTATCTTCGTTTTGGCACACTCATAAATTACCGTCCAAAAAAACATACTCCCTCCCGTCCAATATTAGTAATACTGTTTTTTAGGCTGTTATTTTTTTATCATAAGTTAGAGGGTATTATGAGGTTCCATTATCAATAAAGTTATTGTTTATGGAAAATATAAGTATCATATTTTTCATAAACAATCACATTATATATAAACGAATCTTACAGTACCCCATACTACCCTCCAAATTATGACAAAAAATAACAGTTTTAAAAATAAGAATACTAATATTGGATGAGCTATTTCCTAAACAAGTCATGAAATCATGATATATACGCATTTGAAGATCGACAAAAATGAAAAGAATAGAGATTAAGATCATACCATTCAACTTATTCCTGGTAATATACAACTCCCTGAGCCTAGTTAGATTCCCAATTTCCCTAGGCAAATTCCCACTAAAATTGTTGCCCGACAACAAAATATATTCCAGCTGTGAACACTGCCCCAAACTCGACGGAATCTGGCCGTACAATCCGTTAGCCGATAAACGGAGATCCCTGAGTCCACGAATGCCGTGCTGACACATGTCGACCGGCAAACTACTCGTCAAACTATTATTCCTTAAGTTCAAAACTTGCAAAGACGGCATGTTGAAAATGGACAGGGGGATCGAACCGTTGAAGTGGTTGGAGCTCATGTCGAGAGAAACGAGAGACGAGAGATGAGCGAGTCGGGTCGAAATCGTACCTTGGAGCTCTGCGTTCGATATGTTGAGTGCGATCACTTTGTTAAGGCCGGAGTCGCACGTGACTCCGATCCAACTGCACACGGAGGTTTCGGTGGTCCAGTTGTTAGTTAGTGTGTTGTGTGGATCTGATGTGATGTGGGATTTTAATTCCACAAGTGAAGATCGATCGGTTTTGATATCGCTGTAAGTTGAGAAGAAATGGAGTGGTGATACTGATAAGAGTATGAGAAGAAAGAATTTGGGAAATGTCTTCATCAGGAAGCTTACAAAAGAAATGAAGAGCCATATCTCTCTTTCCCTCTCTATATATATCGGGTCGGGGAAAATAATAAAAATTTTGAGAAAAAATGTTAAGGATAGGAGGTAGCAAAATGAGAATCATAACTTTTTGAACTGATAAAATTGAGGACAATAACTTTAAAATTTGGCTAATTGAGGACAAGCCAGCTTGAATCAATGCAAATCGGGTTAAATACAGATCCAATTGGGCCAATTTGCTCTTAGTTCAAGCTGAAATTGGCCTTTATTTGTGAAATTTTAAAAGTTACGGTCTTTAAATTGTCAATCTAAAAAGTTAGGGTTTTATTTTGCCAACCTGAAAAGTTACGGTCCTAATTTTGCAAGCCCGAAAAGTTATGGTTCTCATTTTACTACCACCCTTAAATTATGGTCCTGAAAAACAATTTTCTCGAAAATTTTAGTATACCGCGCTTATGAATTTGGTATGTAACCGTCTTGTGCAATAAAATTGTAAGATTATGTTGTCCGGTTTCCAACAACACAACACTAGTTATTGTATATGTAGACAAAAAATTGTGAGAGACGGTTTTACGGTGGAAACAGTTCATAAACTAACACAAACTAATATAGGTTATTATTTCTAAAGTGTTAATGCATTATGCCAATCTATGTCAAGTCTCATGATAGACCTTCTCATATATATGTATATTACTCCCCTAGTTAATTATAAATTCTTCATAGATTTTGAGCACATATATTAAAATAATAATCATAGTATAAGTGATTGATTGAAAAAGGAAAAAGATAATGTATAATATAAAAAAGTATAAGATGATTGAGACCATTGTTACAAATTGTTTGCAAGCTAGCTGTGGTCAATTAAAATAGTGTTTTTGGCCGGTCAAGATTGGTTGGTTTGGTGGGACTAACATGGGCATGTGACATGTCAGCCTTCCCATGCTAGCTAGCTCTGAATTAGAAATTAAAATAATCTTTACAAAATAGAAATACTGATATCATTCTTAATGACTAATGAGAAACTTCTTTTACAAAATAAAAGTCAACAGTAAAGTCAATTACTCGAGATTTACGTGACAAAAAAGAGAGTAGGAAAGATTGCTAAGTATCCATATCAATAATACTATATTAAAAGTTAATTGGTGGTTTGACGTCATGAGAAAATGTTTTTGAATAATTTTACTATGTAATTTTTTTGAAATAATTACATGAAACCACGCACTTTTCTCTCAAATTTAAGAAAGGCACATGAATTTCCCTTTATTACAAGAAGACACACTTCCTTACAAAAAACCACACTTCTCATCTTTTGGACGGGCCCCACACATAATCTTATATATTAAAAGTAGAAACTACATGCCCCAAATGCTGCCAAGTGTTGGCATTCAAATGCTGCCACATGTACTTTAAACAAAAATCTTTTTATAAAATTCCTAATTACTTTTAAAAATCATATTAATTTGTGATGACTATGTGAGAAACAGAAACGGAAAAAACGTCCCCTTCCCACTTTAATCTGAGTAATTGAGATTATTGAGAGAAATTGTAATCGAAGAAACATCGCTCATATCCCTCCTTTTCCCATTCTCTCTAACGCCCAGCAGTTTATAGAATTGTCGTCACTCACAACCGTCTGGGTTTTGCCGTCTCAGAATCATACAATCACGAAATCTCATTACCCAGTTAATCTAGATTAACATTGCCGGCGAAATCGCCTTTGGTGGCGACCCTGCATCCAGTTCCATCAGAGCCACCCCGTGGTCAATCCCGAAAATCCATATTGTGTTTGTGCCCCATCTACAGGCTAGAGCACCACCTACGTTACCCTGCGTCGCACTCTATGAGGTAGCCAGTTGTGCCAATTTTTGGGTTCCTTCCTCAAGAAATCTATATAAAGGCGATATGCAACTCTTATTTCAATTTTTTTCCCACATTCGAGTCGTGCTCATTTATGAGAATCTTCCGTGTTTATTCCAGATCTACAATACCGCCGATATCACAGGCATCGCCCTCTATCAGGTAAGCAACGACGTACTATTTTTGTGTTCATTTCTCAAGACTCTACATGATGCTGATACGACTTTTCTATTTAGGAATTTTTTATGACTTATTAGTTTAAAGTAATTTGAGAAAAGCTTGGGACATATATATTGTGACCTGAATATATTAACAACTATAGAATTGTAGTCGCATGTTAAAAAATCTAATTACATAGTGGAGAAGAGATTGAGATGAATTCTATTAAAAAAGTCATTTGCACGACATGGTTGATGTCAACTCTTTATCTCTCTCAGTTAAATAACTTCACACACTGCTTTTTAAGTATAGGAATTTGAAATGAGGTTCAAAATAACAATTTATTTGCAAGCAGAGATCATGAATGAAGGTCTATGTATTTGCATGGGAAAGATATTGAATTAATAGAGTGGGTTTAGTTAGTTTTAATTTTCTCCTTTGGTGTTGGTTTGATGTAATTATGAATTTTGTTCTTATGTTATTGAGTTTAAAGTATAATGATGTCTGGTTTGTAGGAAATTGCGACTGATAAATGAGATTTTTAATTTTATTTGAGTGGTTTTATTGGATTGTAAATATATATATGTCTATATGTGTTTTAATGTGCGATGCCAGTGTTCTCTTACATGGCTTGGACTAATAATAGTGATTTAATAATGAAAAATAGAGCACCAAATTCTATTAGTTGATTTAGAAGGAACAAATAAAGCAAAAATTCTTATGGATGTGTGGTGTCATTTGATAATTTAGTTTTGCAAGCAACGTTTACCTATCTAATGTCAATATTATTTTGTTGTCATTGCTACCCATCATTTCATCTCATGAAATGAATGAGTTAAAATATAGGTCATCTATAGTGTTTCAATGATGAATATGAGATTTAGTTGAATGTTCAATAAAAGTCTATGAAACGCTTCCAAGCCTTTCAAATCTCAGGGCACACGTATATTGATGATCCAGGTTAGTTGAAGGGTTTAATATAAATCAATGAACTGATTTTCAGAGGAGAAATCGTGGAAGCTAAGTAATTATTTGGACCTGCACTGAGCTTTTTTTTTTTTTTTTTTTTTACAAAAATCTAAACAACAAATTATATTATGACTTGGGTATTTTGATTTGCTCATGATGTTGTCAAGACAATGTTGCAGCATGCCTGTAGATTTGACCCAACCATATTCATACATGTGATCAATTATTCACGCAGACGATGAAACGAACATGAGGCTAATGAACTAATAGGAAAAATGATGGCAATGACTTTAGATGGTGAGATTAAAAGTATGGATCATGTCACAGATAAACAATTAAATAATAGGAGAAAACACATAGATATGGCAGTCCCTTTTGCATAGGCATACATCTCAAAGTGGCAAAATAATTTCTTATATTATTTCCTTCTCCATATCCTATTTAAATGTGGGGGCCACTTAGGCTTGCTAGATTTTGACGAAACATGTAACGTAGTGTAGAATGTGTTATGTCAGTAAGGGAAACTGAAGAAATCAGGTTATTTACTTGGGAAAATGGAGGAGAGTGGTTATGCACCATCTGCGGTAAGTTATAATATGGTACTTGATCTGTATTGCAAGAAAAGTAGGTATAGAGAAATTATTAAGCTTCTGGATCATATTAGAAGTTTAGAACTAAAGGTATTAAGGAAACATTTTTATTTGTAATGTCCTTATAGATAATTTTTTCAAAAATAATAGAAGCTCAAAAGGGTATTTGCTCTTAAAAAATGAGGAAGTGGAAGTTAATTATGTACAATACTCTGATAAATGAATTAATCTGTTAAAGAAGGTAAAATGGGCAACTGCTTGATAACTTAATGATGATATAACCAAGGTTAATGTATTTCGCCATCATTAATGTGATTTAAGTAATGGACTTTTGGTTGGATTAACTAGCATCATATTATATATTGTCAAATTATTCAGACTTGCTAGCTTTTCTATATGTCTGCTATCTAATAACAATAAACACTAGGATCATTTTATCTTACATGAAATTTGGTTTTCTGATTAGCCGGTGTTCTTAATATTTATATTTGTTATTATCAATAAAGAGCTTAGGTCAACTGTAGTACGCAAGGATTTGGAAAGCCGAGAACATCGTAATCTTCAAATGTGCATGTATTCTGAATGATTTTGTAAGCTTATAGTTTGCTTATGCTTTGTTTCATTTGTTGTATCATCTGCTTTTCTGAGTAGACAATAATATACATGTAATAAACCTAGAGTAGCGAGATTATTATTTAGAAGCAAAATGGTTGACTGGATTTACCATATTTTTAGCATTGTAGATATTTTAAATACGATAAATACAATGTTGTATAAAAATATTTGATACAAAGGTTGTTCAGCGTTCACTTTAGTGTCACGATGGATACAAGTTTCTAAATATGGGGCTGTGCTCCAATTTGTATATACTGCACTATCTGATAGAGTTTTTTTGTCATCCTACTAAACTTCACCAACTGTTTACATTATTAATTGGCATCTTTACATCATTTTCTCTGCTTAGATTTGCAACCGAGATGGTGGAAGTGTATGAGCCATGAAAACTCTAAAGCAAGTGCTTAAAGGTTGGGATTTGAGTAACTTATCTTTGTCTCAAGTCTAGAAAAATTACTTTATAGAATGATTTGGATGTTGAAACCTTACTGTCGCATTACTCAAGATCCATTGTTATTAACCGATTAAGTGATTAGATTAGCACAACAATTTAGCTAAGAGATGATCGCCATACTTCTCTGGTTGATGCCTTTTGTACTTGAAATATTGTTTTAGATATGTATGAGCTTGGAAAAGACATTTTGGAGTCAAAAGGCAGTGAAATAGGGGTTGAATACTTCAATGCATCTGTGTATTAATTTTCCAGTTAAATTTAAGGGTTTAATTTAATTATTGATTTAGTTTATAATCTATGACAAAAAGAACCCTCTCTAAATTGCTTCATCTTAGCTACTATTAGATTGCAAAATTGAGCAAGTACCATGCATATTTAATCATTAAATTGAAAAACTTAATACAACTCTAATAAATTTATAAATAATCTATAAACATACGTATGTTACTAAATTTTTATAAAAAAAATACAAAAAAATAAAATTATAACAGCCCCGTGCATCGCACAGGCAAAAAACTAGTAATTAATAATTTCTTGAATATACCCCCACCCCACCTCTTTCTTTTCTCTTTCTTATTAAATGACTTGGTCCCCCCACCCCCTCTCTCTCTTATCAAAACTATCGGCCCCCTCCCCCATATCCACCAATCTCTCTCTTCTTCTTCATTCCATCTTCCCACTGAATTCTGTAAAATCCACCACCACCACCATAGAAATCACCCACCATCACTCACCACAAAGAGGCGCAGTAGATCGGCGATGGATGGCGGCGAAGACCACCACCACCACCACGACGATCCGGCCGCTGCCGCCGCCACCACGGCGATCCGACCGCCGCCTCCACCCCACGACTAACAGAGACGACAGAGAGACAGGGCAGGTTTCGATCTGTTGGCGATGGCTATCCACCGCCATTCGAGAGGCATCGCAACAGCCCCACAAAATCTGGTCATCCCAACTTCACCACCATCGCCGCCATGGCGATACGGCGCCGCTGCGTCTCCCTCACCACCACGGTTCGACTGGGTTTGGGTCCGCCGAAAGGGAGGCGGCGCGTGGAAGGGGGTGCGGTTCGACGGCCCACCACGCCCTCCACGCGGCCCACCACTCCTGGTACACCTTTCCAAGTTTTCGATCTGCCCTAAGATTTCATCTTTTTCGTCTATTTTGCTGTAAAAGTTATCAAGATCTGTGTTTTGTCTATTTTGTTGGGCTAACGTGGTTATTAATGCTTGAAAATTTTTGTTGTAAAAGTTGTCAAGATCTGGGTTTTCTGTTGTCTATTTCCATGTGTAATTTCTAAGGTGTCTATTCTTGTGTGACTCTGGAGTTTACGTGCAAGGGGCACTCTCCCTTTTGAATTTCAAGGTTCAAAGTTTATAGACAGTATGTATATAAATTTCTTTGAAGACTGGTTATGAATCAAAATTCTTTTATTCCTTTTCTTTTTCTTGTTTTTCCTTTCCTTTGTGCAGTTTGCTTTGTTCCCCAATGATTTTATTTTCAACTTGATGGTACAAAGGGATGTTAGCTTTCTGCGAGATCTGCGAGTGATAACCATCATATTCCACGACTTGACTCCAATTCTCATATGCTCGCTTTTGGTACAAATTGGAGTTTTGAAACCAATTACCGAGCATAAGTAAAACAAAGAGAAACAAGTTATGCATAATCGTGATTTAATAGTTTTCTGGCGTGTGCAGGGGTAGACCTATTATGCCAAAATTCTAAATAGGTATGCAAACAAATTGTGAATTATGCAACAATTTTTTTGTATTATGCAGATTTTTTTTTTTTGCAGATATTCAAATATTTCTCGCAGTTATTCAAAGTTGGGTGTTTGCATATCTAAGAACGGGAGCATGGATATTCAAGAAAAAGTGTGTTCTTTTTTGTTTTAGTGTAATTTTAGATTTTATATTTAAATGTAATTTTTAGAATTTTATATAAGAGAAAGTTTTTATTGTTAATGATGATGTACATTTTATTTTTATTTTTATTTGTGTAAATTCAAAAAGAAAACAGAACAAGAAATAAAAAATTGGCTGAGCACAAACCTGAAATTCAAAAATACAAAAAGAAAAGAAAAATGAAAAAGAATTTAAAAAATGGCTACAAGCAAAAACTGAAATTCGAATTTGAAATTTGAAAATACAAAAAAAAATGAAAAAGAAAATAAAAAGTGGTGGCAGGATTTAAAAACTGAAATTAAAAAATAGAAAAAGAAAAGGTGGAGGGTCCCACAAAAGTGTGGTTTTGTGTAATAATTTTGGTTAGGGGTCCCACCAAAGTGTGGTGATTGGAAATGAAGGGAAATTAATAGGGTGAATTGCAATATTGTCTATAGAAGTGGGGTTCTATGTGACTCTCCCAATTTTTTTTAATCAAAGTTTGAATAATTGCAAGAAACAGAATTGGAGGAGTCCAACCACACAAAATCCAGTAGATTAACTCAATAGTAAGAGTTTTTAAAGAACGACCTATCCAAATTAACAATGTATAGATTAAATGAGTAAAAGCTCAATTTAATTTTTAAATAAGTATAAAGATTTGATTTATAAGTATTATCTTCGTCCCTGAAAATTGATCCTGTTTTTGCACGTGACTTAATGCAATATGTCGGAGGGCATTACAAGATTTTCTGAAGTTCGTTTTTAATAAAATGATTGTTAATAAAAAGTTTGTTTCGCATACTTTTTATAAACAATCATTTTATTAAAATACGGACTTTAAAAAAATTTATAATAACTTCCGACATATTACATTAAAGTACGTGAAAAAAATGGGACTAATTTTTAGAGATGGAGGGAGTATATTATAAGGGGGGATATTTTGAAATACAACAATGCATCTTAGTACCATTTGAGGGTTTTTTTTTTTTTTTTTTTGGTTGTTTACCCAAATAATGATTACCTACTAGTCTATACATTATAAAATTGTACTGTAGTTGGTGGAAAAAGAACGCAAAATGCTTATATTAGCACAAACTTTATACTAATTTTTATAGATAATTTAGTGATATGATAGTTTAGAAGAAATATTGACAAAGACGTTTTATGATGATTCGGGTGGAATTTGTGTCGAGTCTCACACTCTGATCAATCTCAAATTTGATTTCTAAATTTTTTAAAATAAAAACTTCATGAGTATGTATAGAGTGAAATTGATTTATATATAAATCACTGAAGGGTCTTAATTGTTTTCACTGAAGAGTATTAGTTATTTTTATTGAAAAATATTACTGATTTACACTGAAGAGTCTTAGTTCATTTTCACTCTTTAATGTAAATCAGTAATACTCTTCAATGAAAACAACTAATATCCTTCGGTGATTCATGTATAAAATAGTTTCACTCTATACTTTGTTAAACTTCATACCAAATTATGGATTA
This sequence comes from Ballota nigra, assembly GCA_947034835.1. Lineage (NCBI taxonomy): Eukaryota > Viridiplantae > Streptophyta > Magnoliopsida > Lamiales > Lamiaceae > Ballota > Ballota nigra. The sequence continues at coordinate 61,021,039 of OX344725.1, forward strand.
ATCTATTCTTTGATTTGAGATTTGTTTTATTATTCAAATAATTTGTATCATTAACCACTTAAGAAGTGGATGATAAATAATTATGGACAAGCAATTGATTTGAATAATAAATACTCCTCTATGCTAGGCTCAAAACTAAAATCAAATTATTTTCATTAATTAATATAATTAAGTCATTCAGCTTGTTTATTGTATATCCAAATCAATAATTGGCATATTCGATCAACATGGCTAGTATTTAAATTATTTACGTTTTCCTCGTCATTGATGTTGAGTGTAGAAGTGATCCAAATAGCTGACTTTACAAACTCAAATCAAATCCCAATTTGAAAATTGCATGAAAAATCTCATTCAATTTAAAAAGTGCACCACTTCCAAATGTACATGCTTACGATTAATTTAATTTAGAAAACTTTCATTTTATACACATGAAAAATAATTAGGTGCAAGAATCCAAAACCTTCGGTTGGCTTCCTGTATTTGACCTAAGAAAATTGGCTTGTGGTGTCTAACCTTTTTTTTTTAAATGACATCATAGTATGTCGTTTTACTTTTATTAATATTTGCCATGCATGCGTTGTGTCGTTGACAATATCATATTAAACAAATTTATATGATAAAACTACAAGAAATAATACAAACTGCTAGGCTTGAAAATGAGTTGAGTTGAGCCAAACCACTGATGTTCAAACTTATTTGAAATATTATCGAATTTTAATTTTCATGTTTAATCGAGTCGAGTTCGAACGAGCTTTAATCGAGCTGAACACGAGTCGAGCTCGAATAGTTTGACATTTTTACCCTTGTTTTATTATTTTTTAGTTATCGAACTCAAGTTCGAGCCAAGCTTTAGACTATTAAGAACATAAATTTATGTTCAAATTTGTTTAATATCTGTTTCGAACCTAGCTTGAACGAACTTTTACCGAACGGTCTCGAATTAAGTATTCAACCCCTAAGACTGTACAACGAAAATTTTACATTGCTTGTCGACATATAATATCATTTTTATGAATATATTTTCATTTCTGCTTGTTAAGTCTCGATGTTGTATCTTTTGATGTACTCGCAATAATTAATTAGGGCTCCAAAATAATTATGTGATAATGTTCACAGCTATTTATAACGATATATTAGTATTGGGCCGAGAATCTATGAACCTTAACTCCTACGCTTCAAGTAAATCTCATACAGGCGGCTAAATATCCCTCCAAATAAAGATACATCTCCATCAATATTTTAATATTTAATTAAAATTGTTAAATTACACATATAATTTTAATAATTAAAAGAAAAATAACCTAAGGCTATATACACCCTCCCCCCATCTCATTGATCATTAACATAAAAAATACAGAACATCATGTATATGTGAAAAACACAGATGACACCACAACAATTAGTTCATGTTTTTTTAACTATTTTGGTGAAAATTAGAGCATTTCGATATTTCTATTTTTTTTTCTTAATGTATAAATCCTAGTTTAAAAGTTTAATGTTGTTAGTTGTTTATATTGTGTGTTTTTGTGTATGAAATATTGGTATTTTGGACCTTGAACGAGGCTGAAAGGTGTATGATTGTCAATCACGCGTTTTTTTTTTTCAAATTTCCATCAAGCTATTTTTCGGACCTGGTTCGTTGAAAGTTTGACATATTTTCGAAAACCAAGATATTTGAAATTTTTTGTGAAGTTGAAATTTGATTAAATTGTCGGTGAAGAGCTTCTGTAATCTGGTTAAATTTTTAGCACTTAATTCTTATGTTCATCTGCATTCACATATGGTCATCCATATGTTTGTCTCCATTCACATATGATTCTTCGGAGTCTTTGATATAATTTGGATGATGATCATCACTGTCCACTGGATCTGAAAGAAAGACAAAATGTTTCCAAAAACTAAACTAAATTTCGAAAACCATTTTTAAAAAAATTAACCAGATTTCCAAAACTCGTTTTTTTCGAAAATTTAACAAGATTTTGGAAAGTTTTTACTGAAAATTTAACGAAATTTCGACTAATCAAGTCCGAAATTTAAGGGAGGAAACGCACAAAATGACAATCATACAACTTTCAACTTCGTTCAATGCCTAAAATTCCAATATTTCGTACATAAATATACACAGTGTAAATAACTAACGACATTCAACATTTAAACTGGGGTTTATACATTAAGGATAATCTATGAAATAAGTATACATATGTGTGTCAAAATACATCCATTTTCACTAGAATTTAGGTGAAAATTGAAAAACATGACATAATCGTTATAGATCGTGCTATGGTGGAGGTAAGATCAGTATTTTTTGTATTCATGATCGTTCTGTATTATTCACGTCAATGACCAATGAGAAAAAGGGGGTGTGTGTATGGAGTATTATATTTTCTTTTCTTTTAATTATTAATGTTTTATATGTAATTTTTCAATTCTAATAAAATAATAAAATATTTGTGGAGGGATATTTAGCGGGGCCCCTCTCATAATAATACCTTGGAGTTTATGGGCTTTACAAATGACAACACTTACATAACAAATTTAGAGGTATGGATATTTTCACCCTAGAATTTTGTACTTCACCCCCCAAATTTTTGTTCGAGAATTTTTTTAGAACATTTATTATTTGTTCGAAAAAACGATTAAAACATTATGTAATTTTAGATATTTTTGTGGGGGGTGAATAATGTTCTAATCATTTTTTCGAACAAATGACAAATGTTCTAAAAAAATTCTCGAACAAAAATTTTGGGGTGAATTACTATATTCTAGGGGTGAAAATATTCATACCCAAATTTAGGGCCAAATGTTTATTGTAAGGCCCAGATTAAATACAGTCTTTTCTTTTATTAATACACTCCACCACAAAAAGGTTCGAAAAGTTATGAAAATTTCAAAAAAAAAAAAAAAAAAGACAAATAATGCACTTTGGATTTTTTTTTTTTTTTTATTGTCAAGTAATTCGAGTTTTCTTTCCAAATATTTTGTTTAGGTAGAATATATTAATAAAAGATAGGACTTTGGCCTATCAACAAACTATGGCCCATATTGAGCCGACATTCATCAACGTTGATATGTAAACACGTTCTGCAGCCCATATATAAGAAGAAACTGCATTTCAACATATAATTGGATCCTTAAAGCAAATTATTGCCTCCATCAGACCATTACTGACTATATTAGTGTTTTTAATAAATTTCTTCGCACACACATGCATATCTAATTATTCATAATTATATTTATTGAAAATTGATAAGTATTCCTTCCGTAATTATTTTCATACTTTCCTTATTTGGACATTCCACAATTATTTTCACACCTCAAAATTTAAAGTAACAAAAAATTCACTCACAAAAAGTCAATAAATATTAAAATATTACTCTCCCCGTTCATGAAAAGTGCAATGACGCTAGTTTTAAAAAAATTGATAAAATAAGAGTATTATGAGTATTGTGGGGTCTATTTATGAATAAAATAATTGTTAAAGTGATGGTTTATATAAATGGAAAGTGCATACTATTGGTGGACGAACAAATAAGACAAGTGAACATACTTTGATGGGCGGAGGTGTTGATAGGCGAACATCAACCACTATGGTGCGAACAAAGACGAGCACTTAACAAAGAAAAACAAGATTGGGGTGCATACAACAATCTGAGAGTTGTATGAAGTGGCGAACAACTCCGTCGACGAACAACTTATTGACGAACAGGTTTTAAGACCTGAGACCAGATAAATATTCTGTCTGATCTATGGTGACGAGCAACTTTACCAAAAGGTGGTGTATCTACTAGTCTAAAAGGTGCACGTAGACGAACAAGGAACCAAGATCCCAAAGCTCATCATAGCAAGAAAAATAGGCGAACAACTTTGATGTCATACTTTCATAAAGCGAACAACTTTTATTTAAAGATCCTTCTGGACAAATCAAGCCGACCTGGACGAACAACAATGAATCCGAGATAAGACCAAAGAAGACTTTATAACTAAGATTCAGCTTAGATAAGGTCAAAAGACACTTGTCTAGCATGCAAGTAGGAAGTCAAAGAGTCTTGGACACCTCCTGCTTGTTAGTCTCTATAAATACTTTTTCTCCAGCTAAGAAATACAAGTTCAAATACACAAATACTCCCAACACACACACAAACACACCTAAACGTGCACACATACGAAATAAATACGGATTCGACTCTCGTATTTAAGATTTTATAACCCAAACCTTCAATTTACCATTTACGGTGGTAATCAATCACACGTTATTGATTGGTGGTCTTAAACCGAACTAAATAAATCCTCACGATTAAATTTGATCACCAACAGGAGGGAGTATTATTTTATTCATCTCCATGCTCAAATACTCTTTTTTTTTTCTTTAAAAATGTGTTACTCTCTCCGTCCCCAAATAACTTTCACACTTTCCTCTTTGGAATGTTCTACAATAACTTCCACACTTCAAATATGTAAATAAAACACTCTTACAATACATACTTTAATTTAAAATACTCTTTATTCATTTGTTCAAAAAATTAGTAAACAATATTTCTTAAAATCTATATCACCCCATCTCTAAAAGTTGATAGAGGAGGAAGTATTTTTTACGATGAAAATAGTTATTATGGAAAATACATGAAGTAACGAACTTTTATTCAATAGAAATACGTAATCATAAAATAGACCAATTTATCTTTTGGTAAGCAAACAAATGAAGAACTCAACTTCAACAAAAGTCGCCAATTGAAAACTACTTCCACAGCACTATTATGTTGTTGGGTTGGGGAAATGAGAGAGAATAGAACTATGTGAATGATATGATAGATACAATACATACAGATTGTTTTGCCAAGTGTCATCTTCTCCGCCTCATAACCCCCAGTTCAAATATCCACACCCATATTCCCCCCAATCATCTCTTCTTCCCCTCATATCTCTCTCTCTCTCTCTCTCTCTACTGCCTGATTTTACATCAATGGCGGTGGTGGCAGAGTTGGTTCCTGCTTCATCATATACAAAAACTGCCTTCCATTACTCTTCTCAATTTTCATATGTTGATACCCGTCTCTACGCTCGCCGCCGCTTAAACCTCCCGATTTTGCACAATTCTAAAATTAGATGCTCTGTTACTTCCAAGTAAGTTTGTTTGTTTGATTTTGTAGTGGTTTTTTAGTTGAATTTAGTTGTTAATTGTGTCCGGCAGTGAAGCGCCGGTGGCGGTGAAGACGGAGGAACTGAGAAAGAAACCTGAATGTTACGGAATTTTCTGCCTCACCTATGATCTCAAAGCTGTACGTCTTTTATTGCACGCTTTGTGTTTGATATAATTCTTGCGAGACAGGCTATACTGTGTTTCTAGTTACATGTTAGTTTTCACTTTTGAACTTCAGCGTGGATAATTAATAATTTGAAATTTTAAAATCAAATACCAATATCTCTTTTCTGCACTATTTTTCAGTGTTCTTTACTTAATTGGTATAAATCTTTAAGAGTGTTGGAAATGAGGGTAAGCGTAGACGAAGATGAAAAAAAGGACACCGACTTTAATAAGGTCGAGACAAGAGGTAGACTCTTTCTCCGTAGGACGATATTGTCCCTGCAATAATGACTTTGGAACTTTTTTATCGCTGCACTACGAATCGAAAGTCAAGATTTCAAGGAGTTCTTATTCCTTATTTCTCCACATTTTTCCGCTTCAACTTAGGAATTTTCATAATAAATTGCCAACTTTATGCATTAATATCTCATTCACCCGAAATTGGTTTTGAGCAAATCAATATAATAAATTCATCTACTCCGAATGTAGATTATGAATTCATTTTCCACAAATAGATCATCACAATAAAATTGGTCAAACTTGGGCCATTACTCAAATTTCAAACCAATTTCCAACTAAGAGTAATACTAAAATTGTGCTTTTCTGCTAAGCATATGGTGAAAAAAGTAGAAACTTGGATGATATTACTACATTCCGTTTTGATATCTGTACTGGTCAAAGAATATAGATTTTTTTTTTATACTGTGTTAATGTTTACAGGAAGAGGAAACGAAATCCTGGAAAAAATTGGTTAATGTTGCTGTCTCAGGTGCTGCGGGGATGATATCCAATCATCTTCTCTTTAAAGTAAGCATCTTGTTTTGTTCCTTTATGGTGAATCGTTATGATAGGTTTATTAGCTACCATTTTTGATGTATCAATGTTTTGGTCGATTCGAATACGATACAGATTTCTTGAGTCCTTAGTTCTAGCCACGAATACACATCGTGTAAACGAAAGTGTATCTGATTTACGTGGAAAAGCAAGATTGAAGTACAAACTGTATATGCTTCAATTCGAGATAGCATTACAAGGTCCGAGCAATAACTGTTGTGATTTTCAGATTGCCTCTGGTGAGGTTTTCGGCCCTGACCAACCCGTTGCATTGAAATTATTAGGATCAGAACGGTCATTACAAGCACTTGAAGGTATGTACTTTCAAAGCTTTTCCTCTTTTTCGTTTCTTACATCATTTCAGAAACATAATATTTCCCTGAACTTCAAATTTCTTTTGGCTAAATATGATCATATAAACTTTATGGTGGCATTTCAGGAGTTGCAATGGAACTCGAGGATTCTTTGTTTCCTTTATTGAGGGAAGTGAGTATTGGAATCGACTCGTATGAAGTTTTCCAAGATGCTGATTGGGCACTTCTGATTGGAGCTAAGCCTCGTGGCCCTGGAATGGAGCGAGCTGCCTTACTAGATATCAATGGACAGATCTTTGCTGAACAGGTATCTTGTTCATCTTCTCCGTCATGTATCAGCAAGAAATAAGAAGAAATCAATTCATATATTCCACAATCATTGCAGGGAAAAGCTCTGAATGCTGTTGCATCGCGTAATGTAAAAGTGATCGTTGTGGGCAACCCGTGCAATACCAAGTAAAGTGATTTCCTCGTCCCTGTTCATTATTTCCAGTGGTGCCTTACTGATTATATATTTTCTTTCCATTGAAGTGCATTGATCTGTTTGAAAAATGCTCCAAATATCCCTGCAAAAAATTTCCATGCTTTGACTAGGCTAGATGAAAATAGAGCAAAATGTCAGGTACGTCGCCTCAATCTTATGTATTCTCTCTTTGTTCATATGATTTTTATCCAACCTCTAAACGATAGCTTCTGTTTTTGCAGTTGGCCTTGAAAGCAGGAGTCTTTTACGACCAAGTATCGAATATGACCATTTGGGGAAACCACTCAACCACTCAGGTCATTCAAGGGGCAGTCAACTCTTTCAACCTTAACATTTCTTCTCGTATTTTACAACGTATAACATTTATGTTCAGGTTCCTGATTTCTTGAATGCTAAAATCAATGGCGTACCTGTGAAAGAGGTTATCAAAGATACTAAGTGGTTGGAAGAAGAGTTCACAGTTAAGGTCCAACAGGTGAGTTTTAGAGTCTTATGTTTTATCATCAGTACAGACGTGTGATCATTGCTAAATGAATAAAAGCTCATTCAAAGTTGATTTTCAGAGAGGTGGTGCCCTAATTAAGAAATGGGGTAGATCCTCTGCAGCATCAACTGCTGTGTCGATCGTTGATGCAATAAGGTCTCTCGTGACTCCTACGCCTGAAGGAGATTGGTTTTCAACTGGTGTAAGCAGCAATAACTTGATTTCTTTTTTTATTATGTGCACAAATTATTCATGTAGCTACCTCTCATCACTCTTTGACAGAATACCTACTATTGAGTATTTTTTTATGGTATTCTGGTAAAATAGGTATACACTGCTGGAAATCCTTATGGTATAGCAGATGATATCGTCTTCAGCATGCCCTGCAGATCAAATGTAAGTATATTGTCAAAGAGCTTTACTACATTAGATTGCATCATCGACATCTCTAACGTCTGAATCTGAAATTCATAGGGAGACGGTGATTATGAACTTGTTAAGGATGTAATCTTTGACGAATACCTCTGGAATCGAATCAAGAAGGTACCAGCCTCTTCTTTCAATCCATAATACATTCCTCTTATCCAAACTTTCGTGTAATTCTGGATATATTGTACGTTTTGCAGACTGAAGCAGAGCTCCTAGCCGAGAAGAAGTGTGTAGCCCATCTTACGGGAGAGGTACCGTATAAATACTGCATACTGCTACATGAATTCTGCAGCATTGGTCTAAAATTTGGTTATCAATTTCTACTTTCAGGGTATTGCTGTGTGTGATCTTCCAGGAGATACGATGCTTCCGGGAGAAATGTAAAGCCATTTACCGATATACCAAGATTTTCCACGGATCTTTGAGCCACACTTGGCTATGATTATGTATGTATAACAGCATGAAATAGACAAAGTATTTTGTACTAGTAAAGGGTCCATCAAAAGACCAATTTGACATGCTCTGATGAAAAATCACGTTTGTACTAGCATTCATTATGGCATCAGTCAGTGGCTTCAGACTAGGCCATACCATTACTTCACTTAAAAGTAGAAAATCCAAAACCATGTTTGCTAACATGATAAATCAGTTAACTACCAGATTCTGTTACCAAACTATCATACTAACTACGCAAACACTGACAAAAAATAAAAATAAAATTCCTACATGTAATTCTAAAAGTTGGGTAGAAAATATTTAGCAAGATGAGATAAACTCTTATCTCATGCAAGTTTATTTGGTCATTGAGGTACCATTCTCTGAGACTTCAGTTGGCAAATATGTAAGTCCCAAATCTGAAGCCCATGGAGAGAATCAGGACCCAGAAAAATATGAAGTAAAGCCAACCCCTTGAAATAGAGGAAACGGTCTTCCCTGGAACTATGCTAACACGTGATTCCAAACTTGAAGAGCCATCATCACCGTGCGAAAAGCCGAACGAAAGCACGACATTGAAGTTCTCATGCTTGCCAGCAGACCGGTTTGTCCCACTCCTTAGGTGGATCGTGCTGGCAGAGACCTGCACCGGACTTGCTGATTGGAGAATAGAGTTGAGACGAAGAAGTGCGGCTTTGGAAGGTAACTCTGCAGCAAATGCTGGTGGAGCGGGGATGCTGTCCAACATTTGACTTGCCCGTTTGATAAATGGGTATTCTGCAAAAAATGAAGCCCAGAAAGATCACCACAAAATATATCTAAGAAAAATGTGCTAGATGCAGTAGGTAACAACTGGGTGATCATATCTGGAATCACATTCAATACCTGATTGATATTTTGCCACCTCAGGCTTATCAGAAGATGATACACCATCGTTGATAAAGTCGTCAATGAATTGTTCACTTGTCAATACATCTTGCTCTGATGCATCGCCCATTTCCTAGTAAGAAAGTCAAAAAGAGCAGGTTTAAAACCAGTTTCAAAATGACTAAAGAAACATAGAATTATGAGGTGCATCTTTACCTTCTGAGGAAGCAATGTTTGACCAGAAAAGAAATCGTCATTTCCAAACATCATGGCAGCAGGATCACTTGCGAAGTACATTGAGCTATCGTCATTAGCATCAAAGTATAGGAGTTCCTCAACCATCTTAGAAGCAGATATATCGGTGGTTTCAGAGGGATTTGAGAGATCATTAGCTTCAATGAATCCTTCCTCACAATTTGGAAGGTCATCCAAAGATTCAAGAAATGATATATCATTTAAGAAATCAAGACTGCCAGAATTCCCAGACCCACATTCACCAACATTCTCCAACATGAGTGGTACAGCATTGGAATCCATATCATACTGATCACCTGCAGATGCCAAGGGCTTTTCGGGGCCACTAAAAGATGCAGTGGTTTCGTCAACATGGTTGCCATCAGCATATTGGATGGTCAATGGAAGGGGAACTGTGTTCGATGGAACATCTGATCCCGCAATCTGGCCAGAAAAAGGGGTATATGACAGTGAAATTATTACAATATGAACAATAATTCAGAAAAAAAGGTTTCTAACAAATAGGAGTATTAATTATTTGTATAACCATCAACTCATGCACATGATAGGAGATGGCATTGCACCGATACAACTTTGTGACTTCAAAATGTAAAAAGAAAAGCATCAGTAGGTGCAGCAATAGGAAATTTTGAGTTGCAAGAACTGCAACATAGCGGCTTGGTTACTGTTGAAAATATTATCATCTATACTAGGATTGATCGAGACCCATGAACTTCTTATAGTCGAGATATCACAAAAAGAGAAAACGATGACTGAATGATGGGCAATTACAGATTTTATATTTAGGGGTTCTCAATTTAACTATCCTTCATTTTATTATTTTTTTACCTATAGCAGTTAATGAAGGGGCTGTATTGTCATGCAGATGTTTCAACTCAAAGGGGAGGTGGGTGGACACATAAAATAGTGGTAAAAGCAAAAAACCTGCAGCAGATCATGGCTGTTCAAACAGTTATCAACTTCCTCTGAGCCATCAGATTGAACCAGTTCCAATTCATCATCAACCCAGTCCTCTTCCACCAATGGTGCTCCATACTGTTCACCATTCTTTGGCCCTGAACCACTCTTCTGAAATATTCGGCAGACCACAAACGCATCCTACTCCAACAAAGTTAAAAAAGTATAAAATCAGGTCCAGAATTTTAATAATGATGCATCCAAAGAAGCTGTTACTCCAAATTAATGATAATTACTAAACGCCCTCCATCTCATTATTATGTATCACATTTTTAATTCTATGAATTTCAATGACAATTGAAAAGGTTCAAAAAAATGTTCACTAAAAAGTTGCCTTCAAAATTGTGAATGAAAATCAATGACATCACATCACCACTAGGAAAGCAATTTATATATATGGTAGTAATAGCATTCATAAAAATAAGAGACATATATTATCAGCCACATTCAAAGATAAAGATTTATAGTCCTACATCAATCCACAAATACCAACTTACTCTAGCTTCCTACCCCGAGATAATGGTTAAGTTCTGGGGCATTCATCATCCTCGCTAAAGCATTGTCTTTGTGGGTGGTGATAGTACTATAAAAAGTCGAGACATGACCACGCAACCAATACAACCCACCTGACCAATTCCAGCAGTTTCCACCTCCGCTCCAGCTCGTCTGTACTCATGCATGACCCAGTTAGTTCTCAGACCCTTCGGGGGTCGTCCGCTGTGATAAACAAGAGTTTTCTTCATTCCTACAATCTGCTTTTTATGGTAGACAACCCTGTCCTTTCCCGTTGTTTTCCAATACCCTTTCTCAGTTGCTCGGTTTGTTCTTGCTCCATTCCCATACTTCTTGTCCAGAAAACTGAAGAAGTACCATTCCAAATCTCTGGTCTTCAGCTTCGACATGCCTAGCACACGCACAATCAATTTCACATTGAAATCCAAAGTTATTCGATGTTCAAAACGTATTCATTGAGGGGAAAATATGGCCCTTCAGTAGAAATACTCAAATAAACAATTCCAATATATCAATATTCAAGCAACGTGAATTAGAGCGCCAGTGTCTGCACTGTTTTGCTATTGAATCAAACTATACACTAAGGTCCCTATTTGATATTCCTTATCTTCAGTCAAAATTGAAATTACTAGGAGTTTACTTGTTTTGCCTTCACGTATACATCTACGAAACAACCAATAGATCTGATGCCAAAGATATTAATAATTATCATAATTTTCATCTTCACCAAAAAAAAAAAAAAAAAAAAAGTGATACTACAATATATAGAACTCTGCAACCAAATTCTCCAAAACAATCAGTAGATCACAATAGTAAATTCGAAAGAAACGAAACAACAACACATTAATCAGAATATTGGTCGCCGAAAAAAGAAAAATGAGAGAGGTGGAAGGGGCATACGGGGAAGATCCCAGGGCTCGGTCTTGTAAACATCGACATCAGATATAGCATCGATTCGAAAACCTTTACCGCTTAATTTTCGCCTCAGATAATACTGCACTAATTCCTCATCGGTTGGGTGGAATCGGAAGCCCGGCCCGAGCATACTCGACAATCTCGATGGCTTCTCCAGGCCCGTTTCTGATTCCATCGACATGCATCAAAATATAAATCGGAATTTCTTGAATTACTGTTGAGATCAAAACGTAAGAGGGAGAGAAATTGGGGCGGATTGGAATTGGGGTTTTGTTAGGTGAAAGGTCGGTGGTGGAGGTATAAAGTATAATGCGGTTTAGGTCAAAGCCGCCAGCAAAGGTTGCGTGACTATTACGTTTTGGAATTTCTATTTTAAATTATTTTTTGTGTTTATATAATATTATTAATTTTTTAATTATCTCTCATAATTTTTTCAATTATGAATTATTATTTTCTTTCTTTTTTTTCTTTGGAACGTATTTCTTTCTTAACTTGGACAGCTCAAGTAATTATAACTATGACATCATGAATAATAAATTCACAATTTTATCAATAAAAAATTTATTTCTTTAATTTGGATAAAAAAATAAAAATTTATGTGAAATTATCTTAGAGCGAGATCATCATATTTGTAGTTTTTTTTTTTTTTCTATGTATTTTGTTTTTCAAAATTACCCCTTTCACAATATTATCTTCTTGCATTTCAAGATATCATTGTACTTTCTTGTTTATTTACTTTTTACTCTCCTTGATAAAGAAAGATGTAATGAAAAAGTGATAAGAAAAATGAAAAAAAAAGTAGACGATAGGAACAAAGTGGAACTGTGGAAGAGAAAATAAGAGGGACAAAAATAAAATAAAAAATTACAGCGGACAAAAATTTGAAAACTTAGTATAAATAAGCCAGAGTAAAAAATAATTAAAGTACAAGGAGCAAAAAAATTACTCCCTCCGTCCACGAAATACGGTCCTGTTACTTTTTGCACGGTTATTAAGAAAGTTGATATAATATGTAAAAAAATAAGAATATTGTGTCAAATCAAGTACAAAATAAATTATTTAAAAAATGTTATGTGTGTATGTTGAAAAAATAGATAAAGTTTATTCTTTCCATTATAGGCAACAGGACTATTTTTCGTGGACGACCTAATAAGGCAACCAGGCCTATATTTTGTGGACGGAGGGAATATCATTCTTTTAATTTTCTTGAAAATAAGGGGCTTTTCTAGAAGTAATTTTTCAAAGACTACCTCCCACTAACTTTAAAAAAAAAAAAAAAAAAAAAAAACTAGAAACAGTTTTTAGTATTTCAACACCCCCTAATACTCATTTCGTCTCCATCTCGATTGTCCCTTCTCCCTTGTTTTTAATGGTTCATCCCGATCTCAATTGTTCCTTGTCTTAATGGTTCATCCCGGTCTCAATTGTCCATTTCAATAAATGGCCAATTTTTATTTATCAAAATGCCAACAAAAGTAACTTTATTTTAATTATTACAATACCACTAAAAAATAATTTTATTACTATAAATACTAATAAATAATTACCACACTGCAATCTAGGGGGCGCTTGGTTAACAACTCTTCAATGGTAATGGGAATGAGATTGAAAATTAGTGTAATTAGCATGGTTCATGAGAACAAAATCACTATCTCTCCTCCTAAATAAGGTAATCACTACTTCATTTTGATTACTCTTCTTCCTACAATCATCCTCCTCAATCACTCCCCCATTCCTCCACCAACAACCATTTGTTGTCAACTTCTATTCCAAAATTGGGACATGACACTAGCAATGGTGTCACCATTGGAACACTTCTTCCCCTATCATATCATTTTTTTTATAAGGGCATAGATAGAAATAAATTTTCATTCCCATTGTCATTGAAGAATAGCTAACTAAGCGCCCCTATACAGAACTAAAGGAGCAATTGAAATGGGAGGAAGGGAATACCTTTTCTAATGTAAAATGTAGACGTTCTATTAGAAAACACATAACCAAATACATTGGTCTAGTCTATTAAAGGCGGGTTGGGAATTAATCTCAACCCAATTTAAAATGGTTGTGAGACATATTCTTGATTTAAAAAATCTTCCTCAATTATTTATCAATTTGATTAGAGATTCATTTTCACTTAATTAATGATTTACTACATTATAAAACATCACGTATCTCTGCTGAAAAAATCAAATAGCCGAATCGTCGTTGAAATAATATTTTGTTTCTATAAAGTATCATATCTTAATTGAATTAATTCTTAAAATGAAGAATTTGACACCGTATCTGCACATTTCTTTCTCAGTTTGTCGATACGCATATCGTGTTCTGTTTCAGATTATAACTAGGTTTTATATGAAAAAAAATTATGAAAAAATTATCATGAAATAATTTTAAAATATCATTAATTTATTATAAATATTATTAATTTCATTAAAAATATCATTAATCTTTTTACAATAATTACAATATAATATTATTAACCCAAATTAATAATATTTCTAATAAAATTAATACTTTAAAACTATTTTATAACAAAATTATCATTAAGCTATTTTCATATAGTAATTGGCTTAATTTGGGATATTATTGTATAGGATTTCATAACCTGCATCTCTCTCAAACTGACAATGATATCCAATCCACTTTGGGCCGTTTGGTTTGAGGGATTGTTTGGAATTTTATTTATAATTCCAGGTAATCTCGTGTTTGGTTTGGGGGATTGTACAGGACCATGACCCTGGATAGACTAGAGCGACTATCTCGTGTATAATTCGATTCAGAAAAATTGGTTTTAGTCCAAATTTTCTAGTTCTAGTCTACCCATTTTCCGATAGTTATTCTAATCCTATCCTAGCTAATCATATCCCGTAAACCAAATGATCCCTTTATAAAGAATCTTCTGTACACTTTTGAATTGGTCAACTATACCTTGGGGCCAAAGGTAAGGCCCCACATCAGTCTTCATCGTCTATGTTTGTATATTAGATTCTAGCTATGAACGCTCATTCTTCGATTATCTATCTGCATGCTATGTTTTATTTTATTCATATGTGTGAATTTGATTTACATTAATTTCATTTCATTTTGATCCATATATAACGTGGATATAATAATTAATAAATATGATAAAAGAGTATGTATACTTTGTATTATTGCTCTAAAACTTGTATTGTTAATTGTAAAAATTATACTCTTCGTCCCAGCATTTTTTGCACACAAAAATGGGCACACATATTAAAAAAAAGTAACTTTTTCAGTAAAGTAGTGGTATATGGGTAAATTATGTGTATATTATTGTGAGTGTACACGCAAATCAATGTTTCATTTTTTAGAGTGTACAAATAATCTTCGAACTGACGAAAAAAGGAAAGTGTGCAAATAATAGTGGGACGGAGGGAGTACCATTTTTATTCCACGATTATTTTCACACTTTTCATTTCAATTTGTCACAACTCTATCTTCATATATTTAAGAAAAACGAAATTCAATATAAATAATTATATTTGGCCACTTTATACACTATAAAAAAATCATTAGTTGAATAAAGTAGTTAATTTTTTAATAAATGTATTCAACAAGATAAAGTTGAAACATGCCAATGAGTATAATGCATTAACATATTTACTCATATGTTACTATCTTAATTCACGTGCAATCCCAAGAATGCAAATTCTTCTGGACCGCCAGTATTTAACAAAACACCTAAATATTTGTTTGAAAAGTACACACAAAGTACAAACCACATGCACGAAGAAACTAATTTACATGATATTTTCCAAAGTTTAAATACTTACATAAATAATTATTACAATAAATTTAATCTCATGTTTCAAAATACACAAGTTATACTCTTGTCTAAATTCTTAAATTTTAAAAAATATAAATATACTCTTGTCTAAATTCTTAAATTTTAAAAAATATAAATAAAACAGGAAAGAATATTACGTCTCATATATGATACTATCTCATGCAATATTTCACGAAATACGAAATGACACCCATTTTCTTGTTTTGTCCATCCTAAGTTACTAGGCACCAGGACAATTTCAAAGAAGCGCAATCAATATTCACAAGCCAGCTTAATTTATTCAAATAAATAAACTAGCATAGTCGACAAATTCAAAGAGAGAAATCTTACCACTCATCTTCCATGTTAAAAAGGACAAGGCAAAAGAAATGACTATGTAGTTCAAAAGAGATGAGAGGTGGAAACTACAAAACTAGCTAAGACTGCTCTTTTGCCATCCTACATACGTTTTCTAAACTCCTCATTTTCCTTGGCCAACACATCGATACGAGATTGAAGAATGTTGATCATTGCTTGAGCTCTCATCACCTCAATCTTCAGAGTCTCCTTCTCCATGGATGTATTCAGTATCTCGTTTTCTAAATTGCTGATGAATTTAAGAAAACCGGGAGGCACCGATTTCTCCAAGGTGGAAGAATCGAACGTTGGCGGAGGGTTTTCTTTGCTTAAAGGTTCTAACAAAGAAAATTCTAGAGGCGGGGGGGAATCGTTTTTCGTCATCATCATTAAAGGATCTTGACTCGTTGTGGTTGAGTCTTCAGATCCGTGTGCATGGCTCGAGTTAGGATCATCGTGCCTTGATCTTTTATGTTGATCTAAAGCAACGGGCTCAACTTCAAGTTCCGGCGATCTCTTGTAAGGAATAACAATAGGCAAGTCCATTGGATTCTCGGGAGGAGCAATGCTGAGAGGTTGAGTATCCTGAAATACATTTCAAGATTATCTATTGGACGGCAGAAGCACTTAATATCATGCTTCATGATGGAATCCATCGATTCTACTCAACAAACCTTTAAATGAATCCTATATAACAAGTTTCTGCTGGACCCAATTTATAAATGGATCAACAATAAGAAGTTCACGTGAACCTAAGTTCGCAAAAATGACTGATAATTTTTTGTTTACGAACACCAAGATACTGCATATATGCCCTTTGGCTATAATCAACGCATCCAGAAGATAATGAATCACAAAAATAACCTATATAAGCCAATTAGATAAAAGCGACAACATTTCACAGATTTTCTTGGTGGAGATTGGGCAAAAATAGATGCACTGTAGCGTGCAATAAAAGCAGATGCCTAAGATTAGCTCTTCATCATATATCGAAACAAGTGCAGCTAACGAGAAAATGACCGACAAATTGAAATTACGAAAAGCATACAATTTAAAGCACACGGGAAACAGCTGATGATTAATTATCCTCATATGAACTTCCTTGATATGAACAAAGACTTATACAGTTCATTAGATAAGGAGAAAGAATAGATAAAAGACCTGGTCAAAGTCGGCGAACACTCCACGTGCTTCGTCGCCATTGGGCACATCATCTTCTACGTCACCCCCGGGAATCACGATGGCAGCTTCTTCATCCCATTCCTCCTCAAGAAAAGGGGCGTATCGGTTGCCACTAGGTGGTCCCAGACCACTCTTTAGGAAGATTCTACAAAGCACAAATGCATCCTTCTCCAAAGAAAACAACGACATCAGCAAGTTTCATTTACTTTTAAACGGATTTTAGAAATAAAGTCAGGGCACTGAAAACCAATTCACACCTGTGAAATGGCAGAACTTTCCAATTCCGAATCACAAAGCCGATACTCGTGCATTACCCAGTTTGTTCTCTTTCCATCGGGAGCCCGACCACTGTGGAAAACCAGCGTTTTCTTCATTCCGACAGTTTGGTTGTTATGGAACACGGATCGGTCCTTCCCTGTTGCTTTCCAATACCCTTTGCCAGTAGCGCGATTCAACCGAGACCCATTGCCGTACTTTTTATCAACAGCACTAAAAAAGTACCACTCCAGATCTCTCGTCTTCAAAGCCGAAAATTCTTGTAACACAAAAACATTGTCATTGTGAAAAAGGAGCTAGGTTTTTCATATGCATAAAAAGATCACATTTGGAAGTAATCCATGATTAAGAAAACGACACAACTTATTTAAATAGTCGACTTAAATCTCATATAACCAATTTTCAAATATGTGCATTCAACCACATACATCCATAACTACATATCCATGGCTATCAAAATCACATCTTCAGCAGACAATTTTACAACCATTTCAACAAACACAATAGTCACGGAAACCTAATTTAAAAATTCCTCTATTTTCAGTACTAAAACAAATCATATTCCACAACAAACTCAAACCAAAATCATAATAGATTGCTCAAATGTCTCAAAAATAGAACTATAACAATAACTTTAACAATAACATCAGTATCATACATTTACACAGGACTCATTAAGCACTAATTTCCTATCCACATTTTAAAATTCCAATCCCGAAACTCAATCAATACACAGCAAGAAATCCTCAAGATTACATCTTTACACCATAAAAACTAAAAACTCATGCTTTAGGGGGAAAAAAGAAAAAGAAAAACCAAGAACAACATAAAAAAAATTAAATCCATATCCATTCATTTACAAACATTCCAAAAGAAAGAATTATATCTCGATATACCAGCAAGTTGCCAAGGCTCGGATTTGTAAACATCAATTTCTTTCACAGCTTCAAACCTAAACGATTTTCCACAGACTTTTCTCCTCAAATAATACCACACCAATTCCTCATCCGTCGGATGAAACCTAAAACCCGGCGCCAGAGTCGGCGAACGTGACCCAATCCCGGCCGCCGCCACGTCGTGACACATCTCCATTTCGAAAATTCACAATTAAACCAAAACCCAAGGCAAAACTGGCCCAAATGAAAAACAACACTGAAAGAGGGTGGGTTTTTGAAATAAGGAAGGATTATAAGGCAAGCGGAGTCATAATGAATCGAATTTGGAGAAGAAATGGAATTGAAAATGGAAATTTTGTTTCCTTTTATGAGGGTAGGGATTTTAAGAAATGAGAGAGTGAGAGGGGTGTGTGGTATATGAATACTTGCTGGACACGGAAATCGAAAACCAAAGGAGGGATAAAAGAAAGAAAAGAAGGGGTTGTTTTTTTGTGTGAAGCTGAGCTGTTTCTGTTCTGTTATTTTTAGTATGTACTCCCTCCGTCCCAGACGAATTTGCACACTTTCCTTTTTTGGACGTCCCAAACCAATTTGCACACTACCTAAAAAGGAAACATCGATTTGCGTGCACACTCACATAAATATACACATATTTACCCATATGCCACTACTTTAACACTTTTCTTAATATGTGTGCCGTCCCAGGGGTGCAAATTCCCCTGGGACGGAGGGAGTAGTATATAGTAAAATTTGTTAATGTAAAAATTATCGAAATTACTGGTTATTATTTGTTTTTATTGAAAAGTATTTTTTTAAAAAAAAATTATTATTTTATTGTTGCACACATAATTTAATAAAAAAATAGTATTTTATTAGAAAGGTAGATAAAGTAAAGAGGGTTGTATGGGATATTGTGAGACTTAACTATTTATTTGTGAGTGGTATTTATTTTTAAAAATTGAATGGAAAAAAATTTGGTAGACGGATGAAGTAGTTATTTTCACCGAAGAGTTTTAGTTTGTTTTTAGTAAACAATTAATATTTTTAGTGATAATAACTAATATTTTTTTAGAGAATACACTTCAATAATTTATGCATGAACCACTTTCATTTTGTACTTCGTCTTTTTTTTTTCTGCAATAATTTTTTTAAAGCGTCCCTATAAATTTTCTTTTTCTGTATCTTCACTTTCTTTCGGGACTAATTCAATTTCTTATCTTCCAATCTTCTCTCTCCTCGTTGGAGGATAATGATTAATGACTGCCCAATTTTGGGTAAAATTTTCTTATTTTTGGCAAAACTAGTTAAATCATTACCATATATTTCAATAAAAATGTTATCATTTTCAAATATGAAGTGTATCATTTTTTGTTTAAAAAAATTATCTTAAAATGATCATAAAGTCTCCTATTAATAAATTTCATAATATATGAAATCAATACAATTAAATGTATTCGTTGATATAAAATTGAAATTTTAGTGTATAATGATACTAGCGCGAACTCCCGCGAATTTTGCTTACTGAAAAAATTATTATGCAGTATTATTATCAAAATTATACAAACAACTAATATTGTTGATAAACACAAAAAACAAATAAATTTTGTGGTAAAATTGGTTCATAGTACTTTGCCGACAATAAATGGATTGAGCATAAATAGATTAGGTAATGAATTTAGGAAATTTGTTGTTAATAACTAATATCATATATTTTAAATTGCAAGACTTAAAAAGAAGGTATGATAATTTGCAAAGAAAAATAAGCTCATGTTGTAATTGATCAAAACTATAAAGTCATGATTTTTTTTCAATTAACCCATTTTTTGGTTAATTCTTTTTAATTGTAATTGATTAATTGGATATGTTTAATTTTAAGTAGGTTAAAATTGAATTACAATTAACTGCATGATTGTATTTTTGTATCATCTATTTTTAATTATATATTATTAACAAATTTTGCCTAAAAATGATTTTGGTTGTCTATTTAAGATGTATTTTCTATTTTTTTAATTAATCTAATTTGAAATGAGTTACTTTATGAGAAAGTAGATATAAAAATAATTGATTGGAATTAACCAAATAAATAAATATCAAAATATTTAATATGAAATTAACAGTACAATTTTTTATTTTAAATCTGTGTATAATGCGGGACTCATGAGCTAATTTATATATCACAAAATTCTGTATTCACCCAAGTGTATAGTATCACTTGGATTTTAAATTTAATTTAAAATTAATTTTAATTTTTCAAAGCTCTTGAAATAAATTAGACTTTAAAAAGTTATAATTAATTTGAAATTAGACTAAAATACAAATGAGTTCAATGAAAACAATAATTACTCCTATTTTATATACATCATCCATTTACGCGATGAAAGATTTAAGTAAAACACCAAGAATCATTAAGATCATATGATATCATGGATTTTGGCCTTTACTCATTTCAAACCAATATGCAATGCCATTTTTTCCAAAAATAAATACCAATATTAGTTTATTTACATTACTACTTACATATATGTGTTAAAGGTGAACCATCTCGTGTATTATTCAGTATAAGATAAAAAAAAAATTGTGTACATTAATTGTATCATACAATTAGTACAAATCTAACTCATTTTAACGAGACATAGTTAACAAAAATGGAATGAAATGTATTAGTTTATATAAAAAGAATATTTGTTAGTATATTGCACAATATTGATGTTTTTAGGTATTCAAATTATTTTGCGTTAAAAGAAAATCAAAAGAACTATTTGATTAAAAACTATTTGATTGTTGCATTGCACAACTAGCACGCCAAAATATTGCTCTTGATATGTATTACAATTCTCACATAATTATACTCATGAACTGAGATTTTTATATGTACCTATGATAAATGCCTAAACTTTTATTAGTTATTGGTATATAGAGGAAATTAAGAATGGTTAATATATTGATATGACAAAATTTGATATTTTTTTTTCAAAAAACTGATATTTAAAATTACGGAGATTAATGGATTATTAGTATAGATAAAGAACTAAAAAAGGGACCATTTTAAAAAAATAATACTACTCCAACTCTCATAAATTCAATATCAAATTTTAATAAAATTAGGTATACTATGACAAATATATTAATAACAAATTTTTTAGAAGACTGAACTGACAACAAATATTTGTGAAAAAATAATGAAGCATCAAATATTTTCTTTAAAAATTGTCTATTCATTAATAAACTTTACGATTAATATGATATTGATATTCTAAAAAAAAAAATGAAATCATCTCACCGTGGTCATTATCGTTTTTCAATACAAATGTTCACTTCTTAATATAAAGGGTATCACTTTTCAAAAATTTGTCTTAAAATAATACTCCCTCGTTCAATTGAGACAATGCAGGTTTTAATGCAAATTTTGTTTACTGAGTAGTTCTGGTGTGCACTTAAATGCATGGTATGCTCTTATATATGAAAAAAAAATCGTAGAAATCAGTAATAACACAAAAAAGTAATCAACAATATTGCAAAAAAAAAAAAAAAAACACATAGTTCGGTGTGTTAATGTATTCTTTTTTTTAAAGCACAGTTGATGTTAAAAAAAATTAGCTTAAAATACAAGTGAATGCTAGAATTTGTGTTGTTTACTAATATCAAAAAGTGTAAAGTTAAGGGTATGTTTGTTCATTACTAATCTATTTAAGTGAGTTTAGTTTAGTGTTTAAGAGTACATTGAAAAATATAGGAAAATGAAATGTAATCATGAGATGTTTACTTTAAATGTTGTTTGTTTGTTTTTTTTTTTTTTTGTAATTTTAAGCAATCGAAAATAAGATGGAGGCAATACCTATTAATATATTTTTAAAAGTAATATAATTTACTTTAAAATAATAAATATTTTTATGAAAAAGTGGTACATATTCATGATGAGATGTTAAAGACTTGTTCAGTAAAAAATAGCTTGGGCCCCGCCCCCACAAATTCATATGGGATCCTCAGGTAAAACCATATAACAAGAATATCGCCAAATTCTGAAATATCATTGATTTTTATTCCATGCTACATTCATTTGATTATACTTGTAACTTAATAACTCAATGTAGCTTCACAAGAACTAAGAAATTTGTGGACATAATCATACATATAGAATAATTACTTACTCTTTACTTACTAAAAAAAATACGTGTGTAATAAAATAGAAAAAAATTAAAAACTTCATAATAACCTAAAAGATAAAATAAAATAAAATAAAATAAAATATATTTTGTAAATAAGATAAGTATATCAAAATCAAATTTAAGAATTTAGTAGAATTAAAAAACAAATTCCAAGGAATAGACAAACAGACAGATAGACAGACAAACAGACAGAATTTGCTTTTCCAAATCTCTGTAACTGTAGTATTTTATAAAAATTATAAAAAATATTAAAATTATTTGGATATGGAGGCATGACGTGCTACAACTGCCAACTCTAGATATATGGCTTAATAATAGGATATATTAACTTTGATTGAATTTATTAACTCTAAATTAATAATCCTTAGAAGTAGAAGAAGAGAAGATTGGATAATAAAGTGAATGCAGGTAAATAATAAAGCAATTCATTGCCAATCCGTTAAGAAACCTGTGACCCACTTTTCCATTTCGCCGTCTCCCATTAATTCTTCCACAATCAACCCACAAATATAACAATATTATACTTTTACTCCATATAATTAAATTTTCTTTTATTTAATTTTCATGAAGTGTACATTTTGAACATTAACCCAAATATATCTTTATTATCCTTTACCAATATTTTTAGTGGCAAATATTATATGAAAATAGTTTATAATAATTTTATTATAAAATTATTTTAAAGTATCGAATATTTTATCAGGAGTACCATTAATTTGTATTAGTGGTATTATATTGTAATTGTTGTAATTTTTTTAACTCAAATTAATGTGATTTATGGTAAAATTATTGATATTTCTGATTAAATATTTGATACTTTAAAGTTAAAACAGTTCATTATAAGCTTATCATGAACTATATATATATATATATATATAAAAATCTACTCCTACTTACCCATATGTACCTTTTTTTTTAATAGAACACAATATCCGTCAAATAACATTACAATTTTTATATACAAACATATCAATAAATTTAAATATATATATATTTAAATCTATTTGTTAATCAAATGGATTTTTTTGTTAGTTCTAACTATTAGCAAGTTTATATAAATACTTTGACACTTTGACAAAGTATAGAATGAAACATGTTTATACATGAATCACTGAAGGGTATTAGTTGTTTTCATTGAAGAGTATTAGTTGTATTTAGTGAAGAGTATTACTGATTTACACTAAAGAGTCTTAGTTGTTTAGGGAAAATAAACTAAGACTCTTCAATGTAAACCAGTAATACTTTTCAGTAAAAATAACTAATACTCTTCAGCGAAAACAACTAATACCCTTCAATGATTCATATATAAATCAATTTCACTCTATACATACTCAAATACTTTAATCTAATTTTTGTTATTAGTAATTGTGATTTGAACTCATAATCTCTCAACCATAAATAGTGTAATACTAACCCCTAAATTATAATGGTGGTTTACATCATGTGGAAGTATTTTCATCGTTGAATTTAAGCTCCGGTCGCTCGTACTTCTTTTTTATTTTTATTTTGAAAGGGAAAAGCTTTTCTTTAATCATATTCACTCGTAATTAAAAATTGAATTAATTATGAAAAAAATATTTCCTTCATATGATTATGCCGATATATATATATATATATATATATATATATATATATATATATATATATATATTTATTTATTTATTGTGACCACATAATGGAAAAACCTTTTAATCATTAAAATAAAATAAACTTCATGTTTAAGTTTTTCTGCACCCCAATATATATGAAACAATACGTTTTCATTAAAATGTAATACACATTAAACATATCATTTCATATATAAATTATTCTTTTCAAATTGCTACAATATTTTTGTATGTTAGTACATATTATTTTTCATAATAAAAAAATATGAGCAAACAAGTCCAGCGCACAAGTTTTTTAATCTTAAAAATAAGGCTTTTAATTATTTCATCAGTTAATTTTAGTTTCGGGTATACCATTATTCTCTCATCCCTTTTCCCATATTAATCTTAGGCTTAATTGTTACAAATCCTCGAAATATGATCTCTATGGTAGCTAAATCACCAAACTATATCTTTGCAACTATGTATACCTTTAAATTTTAACACATAAACAATTAAATTTAAGTTTTTATCAATTTTTTTCTCAAAAAAAGTTGTATTGTCATATCATAGAAAATTATATTTCTTTCAAAACTATTTATAACTTTGTTCAAATTGGAACGTAATACACAAAATTTTTTATCACTGTCTACCCCTTCCCATCTTTGTGCCATCGTACACCATCCCGTACGTCAGCCCTTGACATCGTTTTCTATCTCATGTGGCCACTTCCTTGCGTTGAATGCCCTTTTTTAATACCTCTCATAGGTTAAAATTGTGGGAAAATTAGTCGGAAATGAAGTTTAGTGGTTTATGTATCATTTGAAAAAAATATAGTTCGATAGTTTAGATACAAAATCGTCGATTATTTGGTGAGTATAGTGCAATTATGCCTTAATTTAATAATATTTGTTTGAACTAACATTGTTACCAAATTACACCCCAAAGTGTTATAAGCACACATGCTTGCAACGATTAAGGTGAATTAATTTATTTCGAGCGAGCATAAATAATCAAATTATTTGACCTCATAAATAAAAGTACCCTCAGATATAAGTTTCCTTTTCTATTTAAATTTGAAAACGTAATCTCACTCGTATAAAATAAAATCTCCATTTCTTAAAGAAGAATTATTGTACAAGGCGAAAAAAAAGCTTATTAGTCCATTACGGGATCAACTTGCTATGCAATCGATTAATAGAATATTAATAAGTCGTGATTATCTTAATTATGCACGGCAAATTGACTAAAATAGTAAAGTTTTAACTCACATTAATCAATTACTATCACACAAAGACTATTATATATATGTAGTAGTGTAAATTATTGATCAACTACCATTTCTTATGCTATTCATTTCATACAATATTAACCTTTATTTACATTTGAAGTCATGTTCACTTCTCGAATTTTTATCTTATCGATTTTTACTATTTTATTCTTCGTAAGTGAGGCTTGTTTCCATAAACATCATAGACATCGACATCGAAAATCACTCAATGGCTCTTCGGAAGGTGCTTTCTTACCTGCAGTAGCAACATGGTACAATGATCCTAATGGAGCAGGAAGTGGTAATATTAATACTTTTTGACAAAATATAGGGTGAAAATGGTTCATACATGAATCATCGAAAAATATTAATTGTTTTTATTGAAGAGTATTAGTTGTTTTCACTGAAAAATATTACTGGTTTATACCAAAGAGTCTTAGTTGTTCAGTAAAAACAAACTAAGACTCTTGAGTGAAAACAACTAATACCCTTCAGATAAAACAACTAATACTCTATAGTGAAAACAACTAATACCCTTTAATGATTCATGTATGAACCAATTTCACTCTATACATACTCATACTTTTTGCAACAAATTGTATATAAATTAAACAAATTAGATCCAGCATATAATTTTAATTGTAACTTGTTCGTACTTAAAAATCTTATATCTACTAATTGTGGATTAACCCTCACTTATTTAAATTACTCTATTTCAAAATACAACAGTTCTATGATTTCCATTTATTTATATATGAAAATTTTAATTTACGAACATCTTAATGATTCATTTTATAATTTTCAATTTGGTCCATTCATACAATAAAGTTAATGTTTGAATTTACTAATATATTTCTATTAGTGTTAAATAGTTAAAAATAATTATTATCTTCAATTTTTTGTTAAATTTTATTTTTAATTTAAATATACTGTACGTAATACATATTAAAAAATTAAAATTAAATATTTAAATAAATTGAATCAAAACTATATAACTATTTATAATAATTCATTAAAAAATAATTTAATTTTGTATTCTCTCCGCATAATACTTGAGGTTACGCTCTAAGTGTAGTCTATTGAGTTAATTAATTGTAGCTTACATTTTTTTTTTTAGGTGGAGCTTGTGGATTTGCTGATGACGTGGCGAATGCTCCGTACTTTGGTATGATATCCGCAGGAAACAACAATATATTCAAATCAGGAAAGGGCTGTGGGACTTGTTATCAGGTTCCCATTTCTATTACTCAATAATCAAATTTAATTAGTTAATGCATGTCACATCATTAAATGAATTAATTTCATATATTTTTTTATAAATATGAATTTTTAAAGTTGTTCATTTATTAAGATTTCCAAAAAAATAAAAAAGTTGAGTCCAACTCATAAGTGAAGAGAGTATGTCGTACCTCGCTATAAATTCGATTTTTTTAGACGAGAGGAAATTCTTTTGTACAATACGAATCTAATTAATTTAATTAAAACGGAGCATTTGATTGCAGGTGAAATGCACAAACAATCCATCTTGCTCAGGTTCACCAATTACAGTGACAATCACAGATGAATGTCCTGGTGCTTGCAATAATGATGCTTTTCACTTTGATTTGAGTGGTAAAGCTTTTGGAAGCATAGCCAAGCCTGGCGAGGCTGATAAATTACGTCATTATGGAAGAATTGATATCCAATACCAAAGGTAAAATAAAATAAAATGTTCATTTTAATCTATATATTAATTTTGATTTTAAGAGAATTGGTCCAAAAAACTTTTGATACCTATGTACGAAACTTTTTTTTTTTTCAATTTTGGTCCCATAGATTAAATTTTAGGATCAAAACTGCAATTTACCCATTCTTTTAGGCCTAAAATTGCAAGTTATCATATTCTTTTTGGTAAAATTGCATTTTTTGTTCCAAGAGAATGCGTGCAAAACACTTTTGATACCTACGTGAAGAAATAGTTCTTTTGTTTTTTCTTTTTGCAATTTATGTCCCATATGTTAATTTTTGGAACCAAAATTGCAAATTTATCTTATTTTATTGAGATAAAAAAATGTAATTTATACATTCTCTTGGGATCAAAACTGCATTATATCTTATACTCTTGGAACCAAAAGTGTTTAAAAATTACGGGACTAAAAGTGCTGAAAAAAAAGGATCATTTTGAAATGAGCAATTTCTCTTGGGACCAAAATTAGGACAATTATCCCTACTTTGGACCAAAATTATATAAAAAAAAGTGACTATTTTGAAATAGACGCATTCTCTTGTAACCAAATATGCAATTAATCTTATAAATATCAAGGGTGCAAAGGTTAAAAATCAGTAGTCGGACGTTTTCTGGCCGGCTAGAGATTATTATTTTTTGTATAATAGGGCCGCCTAGGTACGCCTACGACTGAACCGCCTAGGGCTGACTAGGGTTGTCTAGGTCCGCCTAGGCACGAAAACACTTAGAACCAATTATTTTTACAGAAATCGGATTGGGAGGTGGCAACCTAGCGATTAGGCAGCCGCCTAGTCTAATTTGTACATCAGTGAAAATATATATCTAATGAAGAGTGTTATAAATTATAATCAATCAATTTTGCAGGGTAGCATGTCATTACGACACAGGCTTAACGATTAAGATCGATGCTGGTTCAAACCCTTACTATCTGGCTTTTGCAGTAGAGGATTTGAACGAAGATGGTGATATTGGCCATGTAGAGATTCTTCCTTCTAATTCCAATGAATGGATGTCGATGGCACAATCATGGGGCGCCACGTGGAAGGTTGGGATACCTAGTGGAACACAAGGCCCTTATTCAGTTAGAATAACAACCATTGAATCAGGAAAAACGATTATTGCAAAGAATATAATTCCGATTAATTGGGCTTCTGGTCAATACTATCGGGCACAAGTTAATGTGAGTTAAATAAAGTGCATGTATGATACTAACTTGGTATCAAATATTGAGAGCGTGAATTTGTTAAATTAATTCATATTAATGAAATAATTTTAATCATGATTTGGTTTTCATAGATTTCTGTATCATTCTATAATACTTGTATTTTTTTTTTTTTGTATCCATATATATTTTAGAAGTGGGGTTACACAATTAACTAGTAATCATCTTACCCGTGCTTAGTACTGACGATATTTTTAATATTTTTTACTAAAATAATTAATTAATTAAATTTTAAAGCTACAAAATTTCCATTTTTTTAACATATAACTAAAATTATAACATTTTTTATAACAAAATTATTAAAATTAATATAATTTTTTTAACATAATATATGTAAAAAAAACATTATATCATCAAAGCTGATTCTCTTAATTTTTTTTACATATAAACAAATATTTGGATAATTTGCATTTTTTCTACATTAAAATAATTATTACTTTTAACATACATGTAATTTTTAAGGGATACAAAATAAAATAATTAATATTAATTTACAAAAATCCCATAATTCTTGTTACTAAAAGAACCTACAAATTAGTTTGAATTTAAAGAAGGCGCGGCTATATAAATCCTGAAATTCATAAACATACCCCGAAATAGTTTTAAGCTAAAATGCACATATGTTAAATTATTTTTAAATTTATTCGTGCCACCAATAAACATGTATTGGTAAGAAATTTGGCAAAATATCCAGTACTTCAATATAATAAAATTCAATTCAATATCCATTACTTTAAACATTATAGCATTTCATAGAAAGTCCAGTAATTTCACCAACATTTATTGGTTCTAATTTTCCTACAACATAATTTTCAAATATTTTATTTGACTTTCAGTAGAAATATTTGAAGGAAAACTTAATTTCCTATGCATGGGCTAAAATATTTATTTTTTTATCATTCAAACAGAAACTAATAAAAAGAAAAGACTATCGCATTGACATTAAAAAATATATAATACGGATCAATAAATTACCTTGTTTTGGTGGTTTCTTTCACATTCAACCTTCAATCATTCTGTCTAATAGACACTCTTGCGTAAATATGTTAATTTTGTTTTTCACAATGGATTAAAGAGGTGGGGGAGTAGATATATTATGTGATTTTATTGAAATTGAATGAGATTAGTGGTTGAATATTTATAGGGATGTACGTGTATGTTGAATAAAATTATAATTTTATAATGGGTATACTTAGTAAATATTATAAAATAAGGTGGGTGAATTTTGAAGTAGCCAAGTAGGTGAACTTAGTGAAATAGTGGTGTAAATCGTTGCATACCACAATAAATTTATTTATAAACAGTTTCATATTTAATTTGATTAATAATTGAAAATTTAGTATATATAGTATAGAACTTATTCATACATAAATCACTTTGCAGTAATTTTTAGTAGAACAACTCATACCCTTTAGTGAGAAAAACTAACATCTTTTAGCGTAACAATTAGTACCATTTCGTACTCATCAACTGATACTCTCTAGTGTTATTGTAACAATTCATACCATTTCGTACCCATCAACTAATACTCTCTAGTGAAAATAACTTGTACCCTCCATAACTAATACTCCTTAGTGAAACAACTCATACCCTTCAAAGTGATTCATGTATGACTCAGTTTCACTTTATATTCTGCCTTACAATTTTTACATATTTAATTTTGAATTAAGCTTTTTTTTACGTAATAGTAAAATTATTGTTATTTTTAAACATTTCAAGAACTGATTCACGTTAAAGATTTGTTCGAAATTCAATATAAAAAAAAAGTCAAGATTAGATCTAAGGAATAGTGGTTAAATGTACCATGCATATATTAATACAAAAATGAACAATCCAGATTTAATAACTGTATCTAATCCAAGGCTGGAAAAAATAAAACTGAAAATTAGGTGTATCATATGTGCATAGATTGTCATCATAATACCCCAAGCCACTCCCAAAGGTAGTTTTGAGAATAGTCTAAAGAGTTCCAAGATATCAGTATTATTTAAATAAACAACATTTTCTTATGGTATTCAAAAAAATATTGAACAATCATATATTAACAATGTAAATTTAAAATTAATTTTGTAGGTTGATTCTGCATGTGGATGATGCAACTTCTCCAAAGCAAATTAATCTCTCATGATATTGACGTTGTTGACCTTAAAAAATGATTTCAGTAGTGTTGAATCACATAGTTAAACTATTAAAATAGAAAAAAAAAATTACATGTTCATCTTTAAATGAACTTGAATATTTTTTAATAATGGAGGGATCTGTATTGACCTTCACCACATTAATGTAATGTGCTCATTTTTCATTTGAATTATGAGTAATAATTTATGTTCAAACAAATCTTAAAATTTTTTATTAGTAGCCCAAAAATATTATGCAATTAATTAAATAAAATAGTGAATATATTTCTTTTTAATTGTACATCTATTGACTTTTGAGTTTTTAAATATAATCTATATACCATAATATTAAATATATAAAATATAAATTTTCTATACGGAAAAATATTATTTATAAAGTGTAATTCTAAATGAGAAAATATTAAATAATTTTAATTATATAATAATATTCAGACAAAATTTTGATTTCATTTAATAAGATATGAGAAAAATAACACCACATAATTATCAATTATATTATTAGTAATATTGATTTTGACTAGAGTAGTTCTAATGTTCACTTGAGTGCATTGTATGCACTTGAAAATTGAAAAAAATATCTCCAGCAAAAATTAGCAATACCCCAAGAAGATATCGGTAATACCCTAATTGCAAAAAATAATAAAAATACACAGTTTGATGTGTTTCGAAAAAAATTAAAATTAAAGTCAAAATTGAGTTTAAAGTCCAAGTTCATGCTAGAATTTTACAGCTCAATATACTCGCGCATTAATTAATAAATTGTGAATACATTAACACCTAAAATACTTACAAATGACACTTGCAAAAATGATGAATACATCAACACCTAAAATACTTACAAACAACACCTAGAAAAATGATGAATAAATCAATTTCCTTAATAGCAAATGTATTTAATAAAAGTGTG
This sequence comes from Ballota nigra, assembly GCA_947034835.1. Taxonomy (NCBI): domain Eukaryota; kingdom Viridiplantae; phylum Streptophyta; class Magnoliopsida; order Lamiales; family Lamiaceae; genus Ballota; species Ballota nigra. The sequence goes on from OX344725.1 coordinate 61,052,341, forward strand.
GGTGTAATTTTTAAATTGTGGTGTCAGGTATAATATGGTTGTTAAATTTTAAATTAAAAAAAAAAACAAATTTATTGAACATAAAATAATCAAAATAATTACGAAAGAAGTAAAGTTTGGTATCCACTTAAAACTATGTACAATAATAGAAACAAATAAGATATTAAATAATTAAGATATGAATATGTATAATTCAAGTAAACTGCACTTTTGGTCGCTGGAGAATGAGTCTATTTTGAAATGGTCATTTTTAACGTTTTTAGTCCTGTAGTTTTATTCGGCACTTTTGGTCCCAAAATATTGCAGTTTTGGTCCAAAAAAATGGGTAAATTGAAGTTTTAGTCCCAATAGAATGTGGTAAAATTACGGTTATAGTCCTAAAAATTAGCATATCAAAACTATTAAAAAATGATCACTTTTGTAAATAGGTACCAAAAGTATTCTGTTATAATCAAAAGTGCAATATTTTCCTAGTATTTCACTTGGTTTTTACATATAAATATAGATACGTATTGAAAATATGATTATCTATGAAACTATTAAACTTAGCAAAATGATTTTAAAATTTTCATGAAAAGTTATAAATAAAAGAATAAATATGATCCTTACTCAATTTTTTTATTTATTTTTATCATAAGTTAAGAATTTAGAGGCTTCAAGTTAACCTCTCTATCAACAATTTCATCAATCTCTAAGAATCCGAGGAAATGTAAAATATATTAGAAAGTAATATAATTCAATAACATATGTCTACATTACATAAATAATTTATTTTATTGAAAAGTTATATAATAATTTATCAAATAGAAGATTTTTATTCACTGAGTTACAAAATTTAACTCTTAAGAAATCCTTTAAAGTTTAAAGTAATTCATCCTATTCATAGAAGTATTGAAATAAAATTAATTAGTTATGATAATGAAATTTCAATCCACACAAAAACAACCTTCGAAAAATTTATCTTTGAATTTATCAAGATGATATGGTTTTATAATTGTGTGAATCCTATCGCACCAAAGAAATTAACCAAAACCAATTATAACCATAAGAATTTAGAAATTATAACATAGTTAAAAAAATCCTTAATTATTTTGAAATATATATTTCATAAATCACCCTTATGTACTAATGGAGTTACTTTTTGTCTTGAGATTATGCAATTTCTTATGAAGTCTCACTATGTGTCACGTTATCATTAAGTTTGAGTTGTATATGGTGATGTCTCACTTTTATACTGAGTTAATCGATTGATTAGTATAGTACAAAAAACACTTTACCTTGTATCTAAAATATTTTTGTGTTATTCCTCATTAACTCTATAAAGTAATAAAATGATACATTGCAAAGCCTACTACAAAACTTGAAAACATCACTTTAATGTCTTACAAAACCAATTACAATTAAGAAATAATATATACAACTTATAAAAATAATATTATATTTAATATTTTCATAAAATTTATGGATAACTTTTATTTAGTTATTCTAACATTAAAGAAAAATAACCACGGAACCAATTATATTATTAAAGAAAAAATTGTAAATTTATCAGATTTCAAAATATTTAAATAGCACAATATGCACAAAAAACAAACTAAAATTTCGGACCAACAAAGAAAAGTAGTCGTGATTTCGAGATAACGATTAGGAAAGATATTGGTCAACATTTGTCAAATAGAAACGCGCCCACATTTCAGGAAATAAAACCGCAAAAATACTATTACCATTTCACATATTCGCACATACGAAGCCTAACATGTTAATGTAACCATGAGTTTATGCGCACATACTACCATCTTAGATGATCCACGAGTTTATGTAACAAAAGCATAACCACGTTAATTTTAAAAAATAAAAAAAATATATATATACTTAGATATCATGTTAAAGCAACATAACTCACAAAATCTTTTACATGCAAATATAGACGTGTGTATGCATATAAGTGAATTCATGTTGCATGTTCGCCCAAAAATCACGTACAAAGATTTAGCACAATAAATCATTTTGATATTGTCAGGATTCGAGAGCTAGAATACACTCTTGAATAGGGTTGAATTAAACAAGATCAGCAGACTTTGGAATCAGTAGACTTTTTTGGAATCAGCGGACCTTAAGATCAGTAGACCTTAAGAGCTATCAGAAGAGTTCAAAACCGAAAGCAACTCAACTGATGAGAATTTCAGTAGAGTTCAAAGCACAAGACTCAGAAATTTATAGTGGTTCGATCCAATAGATCTACATCCACTTTGTGAGGCCTTTCACTATGTTGAAGAAGAGATTACAGAACTACAATGATATCCTCCAGAGTATAAGCTAAGAAAGTTGAATCTAGCACTCAAAATATCACTCTAGCTAACAAGTTAAAATCTGCTCTTCACCTAACAATGAGCTAGTTTATATATCAGCAACTGAGACACCCTTGAGCAGTTATGAGTTGAGAGTGATAGCCTGCCACGTGCTCTTCATCTTGCAACTCGAGTCAGTTATAACCTCCAAGCAGTTAGGAAGTTATGACCTCTTGAAGTTGGCACCAGATGACACTTGTAACTGTAACAGCTTTGCGTAACTACCATTCGTAACCGAATAACTGTCAACTCTCTTGGCTTTTCCAGCTGTTAGGGTTCAAGAACGGATCTTCAACTTCACACTTTCATATGACTTGAAAGATATTTACCAGATTTAGAGATAACACCTCTCAAATCTCCACCTTTAGCTCTAAATCAACAATAGCACCTTTAACAAAAAAAGACCCTCACCACTGCTCCCTCAAGAGCAGCACCAACCAATGCTTTAATGCATTCCAATAAGCCTGAGACAAAGTTCAAACTTTGCCTTAGGCAATGCCTTTGTAAATCCATCTGCAGGATTGTCTTCAGTAGCTATTTTAGCTACATGCACCATCTCTTTCTCTACCATATCCCGTACAAAGTAGTACTTTACATCAATGTGTTTTGTTCTTTCATGGTAGCCTTGATGTTTTGCCAAATGTATGGCACTCTGATTGTCACAATACACTGTGACCTTTCTCTGATAAAGTCCCAATTCCTTCAGAATCCCTTTTAACCAAAGACTTTCTTTAACAGCCTCTGTAAGTGCTACAAACTCAGCTTCCGTAGTGGATAGAGCAACATTTGACTGGTGTGTTGATCTCCAAGACACTGCTGTTCCAAACAAAGTGAACACATATCCAGTTAAGGACTTCCTAGTATCAACATTAGCTGCATAATCTGAGTCAACATATCCAACTAATGCTTCTACATTTCCTGTGTACTTCTGAAACTTCAATCCCTTGTCAACAGAGCTAACAATGTACCTCATAATCCACTTCACAGCTTCCCAGTGTCCTATTCCAGGATCACTCATGTATCTACTAACTACACTCATAGAGTGAGTAAGATCAGGTCTGCAGCATACCATGGAATACATTAGGCTTCCCACTGAGTTTGCATAAGGAACCTTACTCATATGAGATCTTTCTTTGATATCCTTTGGTCTTTGCTGAATTGACAGCTTTATATGCTGTCCAAGGGGAGTTGTTACTGGTTTAGCTTGATTCATTCTGAACCTGTCAAGTACCTTCTTTAAGTATGAGCTTTGACTGAGATGAATGGTATTCATGTCCCTCTTTATTTCCATTCCCAGAATCATCTTTGCTATCCCAAGGTCTTTCATTTCAAACTCTGATTTGAGCAGTTCCTTTACCTTGTTGATTCCTTCTTCATCTTCACTTGCTATAAGCATATCATCCACATAGAGCAGTAAGTAAGTCTTCAATCTGAGACCATCCTTGAAATAAACACAGCTGTCATACTTGCTCCTTGTGAACCCTACCGATGTGATAAACTCATCAAACCTGAGATACCACTGTCTTGGACTTTGCTTAAGTCCATATAGTGACTTCTTAATCAAACAAACCTTGTTAGCAGAGTCAGGTATGTTCACTCCCTCAGGAATTTTCATATGGATGGGTTTATCTATCTTTCCATGAAGAAAGGCTGTGGTGACATCCATCTGGTGTAACTCCAGATTGTATTGAGCTACTAAGGCCAAAAGAATCCTTATGCTGCAATGCTTCACTACTGGGGAGAATATCTCATTAAAATCCACCCCTTCTCTCTGAGTAAAGCCCTTTGCTACAAGCCTTGCTTTGTATCTTATGGATCCCCCTTTCATAGCTTCCACTTTCTTTCTGTATATCCATTTGCACCCAACTAGTTTCTTATTCACAGGTTTATCCACTATCTCCCAAGTTTGGTTCTTCTCAAGAGAAAGTAACTCCTGCTCCATAGCTACAATCCATTTATCTCTTTCACTGCAGCTAATAGCCTGTGTATAAGTCTTAGGTTCCTGTTGCTCCACATCTTGAGCAACATACAGTGCATATGAGATTACATCAGCATGTCCAAATCTCTGTGGTGGGTGAGTCTGTCTCCTGACTCTGTCCCTTGCTAATTGATAATCCTGGTACTCAGTCTCACTGCCTTGATCACTCTCATGATCACCTTGATTCTCATGAGCATAGTTTCTTATATCCTGTGGCTCCACCTCAAGATGTGTAGTACTATCTTGATTCTCTCCAGAGCCTACATTTTCAGTCACCTTGAGAGGTAAGCAGTTTTCATCAAAGGTTACATCTCTGCTTATGATACACCTTTCACTTCCCTTCTCAATGCACCACAATTTGTATCCCTTTACCCCTGTTGGATATCCAATCAGTACACACTTGAGAGCTCTTGGTTCCAGCTTGTCTTGCCTTATATGAGCAAAGGCCTTGCATCCATAGACTCTTAAGTTGGAGAAGTCAGGTTTGTGTACTGACCAGGCTTCCTCTGGTGTTTTGAACTTCAGTGGAGTAGATGGACTTCTATTTATGAGATAAGCTGCTGTAGTTACCACTTCTCCCCAGAAAGACTTGGGTAATCCAGAGCTACTCAACATACACCTCACTCTTTCTAGCAAGGTTTGATTCATCCTTTCAGCAACTCCATTTTGTTGAGGAGTTCCAGGTACAGTTCTGTGCCTTACAATGCCTCTCTCCTTGCAGAAAGTTGTGAATTCTTCAGATAGATACTCCAACCCGTTGTCAGTTCTTAGAACTTTTAACTTCTTTCCACTGATGTTCTCCACCTCAGCTAACCAATTCTTGAAACTACTGAATGCTTCAGATTTAGTTTTCAATACAGATATCCATACCTTTCTTGAGTAATCATCTATGAAGGTAATGAAGTATCTTCCTCCATTCCTTGTGGGATTCTTTGAGGGTCCCCACAAGTCTGAGTGTACATAGTCAGGGATTCCTTTTGTGGTATGAGAAGCAGTGCTGAATTTCATCCTCTTAGACTTCCCATATATGCAGTGTTCACATATATTTATCTTTGAGATTCTGTCTCCACCTAGGAGATCTTGTTTGGCTAACTCTTGCAAGCCCTTTTCACTCACATGAGCTAGCCTGTTGTGCCACAACAGTGTGTTGTCCTTTTCATTCACAGAATTAGTACCACCAGTAACAGTCTTTCCCAGTAAGAAATAGAGATCATTCCTTCTAGTTCCTTTCATAACAGTATGATTATCTCTGGTAACTACTAATTCCCCATTTTCAGAAGTAAACTTGTACCCCATGTTATCTAACATGCCAAGAGATATGAGATTCCTTCTAAGATCAGGTACATACCTCACATTTCTCAGAGTTCTGACAGCTCCATCAAACATCTTCAAGTTTACAGAGCCAGTTCCTCTTACTTTACAGGTGTGGTCATTTCCAAGCAAGACTGATCCACCATTCTGGTGTTTGAACTCAGTGAACCATTCCTTCACAGGGCACATGTGAAATGAACAACCTGAATCCAGAATCCACTCATTCTTCTCCTCTGATGTGGTGATGGAAAGTACTTCAGCTAGTTCAAAGCTTGTGGAGTCTTCAGTTTCTACTGCTTGATTTGCTTGTTTCTTGTCCTTCCCCGATTCAGCAACTCCTTTAAACTTTGATGACTTCTTCCACTTAGGGCAGTTTCTCTTGAAATATCCTGTCTCATGGCAGTGATAACACTTCCTGCCTTCTCCATCATTAGAGGTTTCTGATGATTTCTTCTCAGGTTTCTTGCCTTTATCTTTAGGCCACTTCTTGAAGTTCTTCTTTGAATGGTTTTCCTTCACTGTCAGACTCTCATTCACCTTGGAACTACTACTAGCTTCAGATGTTTTCTGCAGTTCCTTAGACTTAAGGGCCAACTGCACATCTTCAAGGCTAATTGTATCTTGCCTTCCAAATAGTATAGTGTCCTTCAGGTTTTCATAAGACTTGGGTAAAGCACTTAACAGGATAAGGGCCTTATCCTCCTCTTCCAGCATGATTTCAATATTCTCTAAGTCATCCAGAATTTTATTGAAATCATCCAACTGCTCCAGGATGGGTTTGTCATCTGCCATCTTGAATGCATAGAGTTTCTGCTTCATGTACAACCTGTTAGCCAAGGTCTTCACCATGTACAAGCTTGAAAGCTTGTCCCAGACCTCCTTTGCAGTTTTCTCCTTAGCAACCTCCCTCAGAACTTTATCACCAAGGCACAGAATGATAGTACTGTGTGCCTTTTCTCTGATCTTGGCCCTTTCTGCCACTTTCTTACTCGTTTCTTCTTCCTCGGGTTTTCCAGGTTCTTCAATGGCTTCAGCCAATCCTTGCTGAACCAGAAGGGCCTTCATCTTGATTCTCCAAAGCCCAAAGTCAGATTTCCCAGAGAACTTTTCAATGTCAAACTTTGTGGAGCTACTCATCCTTGCTTCTTGCCTTGTTTAGCTTCTTCCCACAGACGGCGCCAATTTGTCAGGATTCGAGAGCTAGAATACACTCTTGAATAGGGTTGAATTAAATAAGATCAGCAGACTTTGGAATCAGTAGACTTTTTTGGAATCAGCGGACCTTAAGATCAGTAGACCTTAAGAGCTATCAGAAGAGTTCAAAACCGAAAGCAACTCAACTGATGAGAATTTCAGTAGAGTTCAAAGCACAAGACTCAGAAATTTATAGTGGTTCGATCCAATAGATCTACATCCACTTTGTGAGGCCTTTCACTATGTTGAAGAAGAGATTACAGAACTACAATGATATCCTCCAGAGTATAAGCTAAGAAAGTTGAATCTAGCACTCAAAATATCACTCTAGCTAACAAGTTAAAATCTGCTCTTCACCTAACAATGAGCTAGTTTATATATCAGCAACTGAGACACCCTTGAGCAGTTATGAGTTGAGAGTGATAGCCTGCCACGTGCTCTTCATCTTGCAACTCGAGTCAGTTATAACCTCCAAGCAGTTAGGAAGTTATGACCTCTTGAAGTTGGCACCAGATGACACTTGTAACTGTAACAGCTTTGCGTAACTACCATTCGTAACCGAATAACTGTCAACTCTCTTGGCTTTTCCAGCTGTTAGGGTTCAAGAACGGATCTTCAACTTCACACTTTCATATGACTTGAAAGATATTTACCAGATTTAGAGATAACACCTCTCAGATATGATTAGTTGAGTTTATAATATTAATTACCATAATTTAAGATAGTTATGGCAAAACTAACACTTAAAATATTCAAGGAAATAGTCAAATATAGCTACTGTATCATACTCACATTATGTATGGAGAATCAATAGGATGATATTAATGTAAATAATAAAGCACAACCACCGGCCACAATTGCCAATAAGTGATTTCAATTCAATAAAATAAGATATTCACTATCAAACCGAAAAGAATAAAATAATTGTATTTACATAATAGCCAAAATTCATACTACATGACAAACAAATTCTGTGCACAAAAAAAATTATCCACCAGCAATCAACCGGCTAACAAAGATCCACATCTGCTACTGGACTACACTCTATGCACCGACTGATCCTCGATAAAAAAAAATGGGGTAAATTGCATCAAACCCCCTGTGGTTTAAAAAATGGGCATGAAACCCCCTCGTGCTTTAAAAATTGCGCGAGACTCCCTTGTGGTTTTATAAATATAGCACACTCTCCCTTTAAAAAAAAAAAATTAACAGCGTTAATTAACGCCCATGACACGTTATATTCTTCTAACCTGTTGGTTTTCTCTCATAAATCACAAAAACACAAACTAGGGTTTATCCCAAATACAATTTCAAAATCTATACAAAAAAGTTCATAAATCTGTGAACTATTTGAAGAAAATTGCTTATATTGAACGAAGAAGTGCGCAAGGTAGGTTCAAGTTTCTCTTGTATCGATCTTATTAAAATATCTTTTTTTTTATAGAAATTACACATGAATTGGCGCAACTATTTTGTTATCTTATTTTTGTTTTCATTTTCGTATTTAGTTTTTCTGTAATACATAACTCAAATGCTATCACATAGTAAACCTATTCATGGTGTGTGGTTATATTTGGCGCTTGTGGTATGTGTACTTGACTCATATTTGTGTTTCATTGTTGTAGGATGGACGACAATGAGTGAATTTATTGATAGTGATAATGATGATTTCAATTATATACCTGGAGATGATGACCCAAGTTCAGATGGGCACTCTGAATCCCCTTCTTGGATGTTTGAAGATTTAGAGGGCCCAGACGATGATAATATATTTGTTGATAAACTCGAGGATCATGGAAGGAAATTTCATGAGATGTCAAGAATTTTTTTGAGAGAAGAAAAAGAAACAGAGACCTGAGGAGAGAGCAGTTGCTGCTAAGTTAAGAGAGGATCAAGATTGGTATAGTGATGTTGAACTAGATGATGTAGTTAAGTTAGATGCGAATGATGAATGAGATGAGTCTACAAACATGAGCAATTTTGAGCTGTCAACAGGCTTCCCTAGGGAGACATTTAGAGAGGTTTTAAAAGATTGGACAGTGAGAAAGGGATTTGATTTAATATATCCTAAATGTGAGAAAAACGTGATAACTACCAGATGCAAGGGCGGATGTGATTGAGTTTTGAGGGCATCTACGGTACAAAAAAGTACCACTTTTCAGATAAAAACTATAAGAGGAAGTCATACTTGTGCTTATAGATTAGAAAACACACAGGCTGATTATAAATACATTGGGAGGAGTATGTTAGATGCCTTAAGGGATAATCCTAATGAGAGTCTTCAAGGATTAAAAAACAAAATTAAGAGTGAATGTGGTGTGGATTGTAGCATGCATAAGGTATTTAGAGCAAAGAAGTATGCACTGTCTTTGCTTAGCGTGGATGTAGGACTGCAATATTCCAAATTATATGATTATTGTTTAATTGTTGAGCAAGCTCTTTAGTTGTGAAGGTAAATGGAGAGGTTACTCCTCCCAAATTTAGGAGGATATATGTGTGTTTGGCAACAATGAAGAATGCTTTTTTGAGTGGTTGCAGATCTATAATAGGTTTAGATGGGTGTTTCTTGAAAGGATTGCATGCAGGGCAATTGCTTTCAGCGGTAGGAAGATATGACAATGATAATATGCTCCCTATGGCCATTGCATATGTGGAGGTGGAGTAACAAGAAACTTGAGAGTAGTTTTTGAATTTGTTGTTTAGAGATATTGGGGCAGCAACTGATAAAGATTGGGTATTCATTTAAGATAGGCAAAAGGGTCTAATTGAGGCTGTGAATCTGTTGGCCCACTGGGGGTTTCATGCCGATTTTTTTAAACCACAGGGGGAGGGGGGTTTGGTGCAATTTACCCTATATTTAAATGAATGTCCATTGTGAAACTTTTTGGGCCTAATAATGGGCCAGCAATAGTATTTATTAGGCCATGGTTATTCGCACTAGCTTTAGTAAAGACAATACTTGAATGAATACACCTATTTTTTCAAAAATAAAAAAAAATGATTTTTTTAAAAATAAATATAAAAATCGATTTTTTTTTTCTTCAAAATATTGTGCATTCCATTATGTTCTTAAAAAATGTTAAAAAAATTCAAACAATTTCAAAAAAAATTCCAAACAATAAATGGTGTAGTCGTCCAATAGTGTCTTTACCAAAGAGGTTAAGTGCAAATACTGAGCCTATTTATTGTGGATTGATATCCGGCATGTCCATATGACAATTTTGAAAGTAAGAAAATTGATTTTCAAAAAGGGGCAATTACATTGGAGTATAAAATTGGAGTCTTAATAGCAATGAGAAACACTACCTTTTTTATAATTACACAACAATACATGTCAAGTCAATTTACTTTCACTTTATACTATTCATCACTTTATCCTATTCACCACTTTACACTTTTCATCACTTTTACTCACAATACATTTAAAAACATCAGGGAATTTTGGGGCATTTTTTCAGGCTTCGTATTAATTGTTGTACTACACATAATACCAAAAATATTATAGTACAACGCACAATACTCTAATACACCACATAATACTATGGTACAACGAAAATACTATAGTACACCATGTAATACTATGGTACAACATATGTGCAGGGGTACACCATATTATACCATGGTACAACACATGACAAATCAGAAAACGAGTCTAAAACGAGGATACAACCACAAACAATTCCCTGGATCAATAAGCAATACAACTAACAACAAAAATCTTATACCATTCAACTCCCCTGCAATTCCTTGAACTCAAAGCTTTTACTGCTTATTTTCACTCCAAGATCAATCCCAGATTTGATGTTAGCTGCTAGATTTGTGCTTTTATTCATCAACACGCCCCGCACCCATTCTCCCCACCATAATAATCTTTCTCCGCATCCTTCACTCTCTAGAAAAACATGAACAACCACACGGCTAAAAGCAACAAATCTCATTTGAAAATTGATCGTTCATATTACTTTCCAAATTGACGGTAATTTCAATTTTAAGCTTCTTTTCTTACCTTTTCCGAACACGTTGTCGTCGCACCACCGCACGGTTGGTCTCGATTCTGGTATCTATTGAAAGCCCTCGACGAGGAGAACAAAACCCCTCGAACAATTTGACGATCGGACACCGGGAAAACTTCTGATGCGGCGTCCATGATATCACTCCCATATCTACTCTTGTCTCTTCTTCCCCGATTCTTCTCACACCACGAACGGCGGCGTTGATGTACAGGGCCGAAACTTATGTGGTTTTTCGTCACTGGTGTCAATGAGAGGTCGATGACGCCCCAATCGACACTATATAGGACGGAGGAGGAGGCGTTGAATAGAGGCATTGTCGGAGACGCTTGCCCCATCTTCTTGGAGTATGCAAATCAAATTGAATAATTAATCGAACAAATAAAACCCTAGAGAATATGAACTAACAACTCATACCATTTTAGAAAGCCTGTTTTATCTCTTTGTGTTCTTCTTCCTGAGCAAATGCTGCTTCCCTGCTCTTCTCCTCATTATCTTCCCATCTCCCGTAAACCTAAACCGTTCCGCAGAAGCTTAATTTTCGATTCAGTGTCACATTTTAGGAAAAACACACATCAATTAAAGTTAACACAAGATAAACGCACCAAAAATTTCAAATTAAAAATGATATATACACGTAATTACAGAAAATTGCCTTGTGGGTCTTCATTTTGTAGCCTTTTGCAGACACCACCGTTAACGGCTGCGAATTTCTCTCAACGAGGCTGAAAGTAGTGAAGGTTTTGCTAAGAACGAGGGGGCGAAGCCCGACAATGGAGTGCGAGGAACTGAGATTGAAGGAGACGTTCGCCACATCTTCTTCGAGTATCACCACCACCGTTTCTAAGGCAGTGGGTCACGTATCTTAACCGTCGTTTCTCCCACACATCTCCTCCGATGCATAGCAATTCGGAAGGCATTCTCCAACGAACATTCTAGGGAGGAATACCATATGGGTAAAAGAAAATTGGGGAAGAATTTTGAATTTTGAAAACCTAATTTTGAAAGCAGAGTAATAGGCTTTGTTGGAGGAAGAAGATGTCGAATCAAGTGTACAGTTGCCAGCTATTATATTCCATTGCACTAAAATGTATCCCGCTGTTATAGAGAAAAAAAGGAAGACCCTGGTGCTATTTTCATTATTTTAGTGTACTAGGATGTAATTATCCCTTTCAAAAGTATATTTTATTTTATTTTATAGATCGAAAAAGAGGGTAAATAAGAATCCCTTTTTTCTTTACGCTCAAGACACTGAAACAAAACCCCAGGGAAGAGAGGAAGAAGAAAACGCAGAAATTGAGAGGAAATGGACGTGATAAAATCTCAGCAAATTTCGTCGCGGCCGATTGAGAAAGTGGTGGTGCACCCCCTGGTGCTGCTGAGCATCGTCGACCACTATAATCGGGTGGCGCGTGATACCAAGAAGCGCGTCGTCGGAGTTCTTCTTGGATCTTCCTTTAAGGGAGTCGTTGACGTTACCAACAGCTATGCCGGTTTGTATTCCGGATCTGATATCTCATCTTCTTCTAAATTTCATTTTTTCTACTTTTTTTGTTTGTTTAACTGGTTAAGTGCCTCTTACGTTCTGAATTCGTATGAGCTAGGTTAATGAATTTCGAAGTATAGCAAGTTCGATATGAATTTTTGTTATAATTTAAGTTAGGTATGATGTGTTACTTCTGAAAATGAGTCATTATATGTTCTATAACTTAATCAAGTAAATTTGATATGTAGATTTCAGTTCTGAGATAGGTTGCCTAATTTCACGTAGATGAAGTTATTTTTGTGCCTTAATTGCTCATCGGTGATTCGATGCCTTTGCAAAATCAGTGCGGGCATTTCCCAAAGTTTCAAGATTTTGTTGTCCTTAGGAATTCATTTGATTCTAGTACTGTTCAATTTCATACCTCTGCCTTGATATGTGATTATTATGACATTGACATACTTTTTAGTATCACTGAGCATAGTCAATTCTTGTACTAGGTTGTCCTACGCTGTTTTGCATTTCAAACTGTTAATTCAATTACATAACAAGCCGTCTCTGTTGGTTATATCTTATTTTCACTAGAAACTGGAGCACATTGTCTAACTTTCCTCCTTTGTGATACATTTTCCAACTTTTGAATCTTATCCCAATTAATGTTAAGGTTATGCTATTATTCTTATTTCTAACATGTTCACCCAATTTATGCAGTGCCTTTTGAAGAAGATGATAAGGACCCAAGCATCTGGTTTCTTGATCATATTTACCATGAGTCAATGTTTTCTATGTTCAGAAGAATAAATGGTTTGTGATTTTCCATTGCTATAAGTTTCTACTTTGTGCGTGTGTGTGTGTGTGTGTGAATTTCAGCCTAATCTGATGAGTGTGCATCTTGTGTCAGCCAAGGAGCATGTTGTTGGTTGGTATAGCACTGGTCCAAAACTGAAGGAAAACGACCTGAGCATTCATGGACTTTTCAATGAGTAAGATTTTTGTCTGAATAAAGCACAAGAAATTTTGTTTTCAGTTGTTGGGACTTAAGATTTCATTCAAGAGAAATGTTTTCTTCTGCTGGTAATTAATGGCCTTTTCCGTTTCATATTGTCCAAGTATTTATGTTTTCAGCTACATTTTTTTCATTATAGTTGTGAAGCATACATTTGATGGTTTGGTTTGGACAATTGACTTGTCTCATTAATATATGTCTTTGAAGTATTTTGCTCTTCCTCCATTTGTGGCTTTTTCTTCAGTTCTTTATGGAATCCAGATATTGAATTGAGAAGTTTATCCCTTCCCTCACTGGTGTAGTGGTGTTATCCTAGTTAAACTTAATACATATTTTCTAGAGATTGCCCCGCTTTTTACTTGTTATCAGTCTAATGATTTTGACACGTCTCGTAGACAGCTTATTGCTTTTATGACTGGTGTAGAGGATTTATCAATTGTGTCATCTCTACATATCCAATGATAATGTAATCTACACTTTGTTGCAGCTATGTCCCCAATCCAGTGTTGGCCATTATTGATGTCCAGCCTAAAGAGCTTGGAATACCCACTAAAGCATATTATGCTGTCGAAGAGGTTAAAGAGGTATGTCAATATTATAAGTGCTTATTTATGTGCATGACTTGTTTTTGGCTCCTCATCCATTTGAGGTTTGCTTTCTCTAGGTACCAAATTAATTCCTATGAGTATATATTATATCTAAAGCTTAATTTTGTGAAAAAGAATTGCCCAGTTATTGAGCATAAACCATAATGTGATCATTTTGTTGGATGATCTTGCAGAATGCTACTCAGAAAAGTCAGAAGGTGTTTGTGCATGTTACATCTGAAATTGCTGCTCATGAAGTTGAAGAAATTGGTTTGTTACTGCCCTAGGATACGTCCTTTTTGCTTTACATCATGCCCTTGTTATTTCATTCATGGAATCTCCTGCTCTTATCAACTTTTAATAAAATCTTTTGTGGATCATCGTATACGTACACCTTACTGCTCCCACTTGTATTGTTTATGGCAGGAGTCGAACATTTGCTAAGGGATGTAAAGGACATGACTATCAGCACCCTTGCAACAGAGGTTCTTTTAACTCTTAACTCCTGAGACTATTGATTATTAGTTGCCTATATGCTTGTGATAAAGAATTGGTCTATCTTTTTTTTTCTTGGGCGGAAATAATAAAAAAAAGTTCTCTTTTTTAGGTGACTGGAAAACTTGCTGCTTTAAAGGGATTGGATGCACGATTGAAAGAGATTAGGAGTTATCTTGACCTTGTTATAGAAGAAAAGCTCCCTTTAAATCACGAAATCCTCTACCATCTACAGGTATCATTTTCATATTAACCTGTAAACTGCACATGTAATTAGGATTCTATCTCTTTCCTTGAGTGTTCTTGAATATTTTAAATTTTGACATAATATCTCACGTTCAAATGTTACCCGATTTGTGCAGGATGTGTTCAATCTTCTCCCAAATCTGAATGTATCTGAACTTGTTAAAGCTTTTGCTGGTAAATTAGTTACATGTGATATTTTTTGTTGTTTGCTTCATCAGTTTGTTTCTATCAAGGTTAAACATAACCTTGAAATTGTTCTTCGACTCTTTTTGCAGTCAAAACGAACGATATGATGTTGGTCATATATCTATCATCCCTTATCAGAAGTGTGATTGCTCTACATAATTTAATCAGCAACAAGGTGAGATGTTCTTGCATTTTTCTTTTTCATTAATTTTCATTATCAGAAGTAACTTCAGAAAAAAATAGAATCTTTTTTATCTTAGTGATAATCGATTATACAATGGGATTTCTGGTCTAGGCTTCTGACTAGGGTTAAAAATACAACTTTAGTTTTAAATCTCAATACTTTGCCATATGATCTCTATGATTTCAGATGGTTAACAAAGAACTTGAGAAGTCCGAAGACTGGAATCCAGTTGCAGTTCCCACTGGTTCTAGTAGCTGAATGCAAAACTTACAGGAGAGAATGATTTGGTGCTACGATTCAGTCTCATAGCAGATTGTGATGTCTGGGCTCAGAGTTTGCTTTTCCTCAATGTTAGAAAGGAAGTTGCTCTTGTAATGCAAGTCGAATCTCAATCTCCATCATCGATCTCTTCCTGGATGCTGCTTGAATTTTGTTATCCAAACTTCGTCCGGAATGTTTCACCTTTTCCGGCTATAACTGTATAGGAATTCACCAGTTTTGCCTGAACTAGATATGAGCAACTTTAGTGGATAGAATTAATTAAATTAATTAATTAGTATTTTTCGAATTCAATTATGTTACGTTTTACGTTATTTATACTCTTAATTTGCCCACTTGATGTTTTTAGTGTGGTTAAATGAGATGCATATGAATTATTTGTGCTGAATTGGTTTGATTAATTGCATTCTCAGTTGCAATTCATTTTCTTATATGGAACTGGATCAAAGTCGGCTGAATGTGAGTAAACTTGGATTTAATAGTTGTACGACTTTTGCGAACAACTCTCTAATCAAAGAATCTCTAATCTCTCTTTGCTAAAAAAACTCCTTTATGTTTATTAAGTAATCATCTGACTAATTCATTTAAAGTTGCAACACATAATTAACACATTTACCGGATTCTCAATTTTACATCCCTGGCTAAATTTAATAATTTGATAGAAAGACAACGAATTCTCACAAAAGCTTTATTATTATTACCAGATGACTAAATTTAATAATTTTATATAGAATGACAACGAAAACTCACAAAAGCTTTATTATTATCAGGTAAAGTCTTGTTTAATTTAATCGTGCGAATTATTTGCATTTTCGTGCACTTTTAAACAAAATTAATTGTTTTATTTTACCTTGTGTAATCATGTAATTAATTTGCATTTTTTATACTTATAAACAAAATTAATTGTTTTATTAAAATACGTTAATGAATAGTTTAGTATAAGCTTTCTCATTAAAATTTTCTTAATTACTTCCTTCATCCCAAGATTGCTTTCACAATTACTATTTTCTCATTTTTTAACGAGTAATTTTTTTATTAATATTTAAAATGATAAAGTAATGTTTAAGTCACTATATGGTAGAAGAGATATTATATTTATCATACATCTTTTTAGAAGTCATTTTATCATTTCAAATATTAATAAATAACTCGCCCACTAAAATACAAGAAAAAAAAAAGTAATGTAAAAGTAATAACGGATCGGAGGGAATTTTATTTAAAATAAAATGATAGTTGCAAACAAATTACAAAGTAAATTTGTTTATCATAAGTCCAACTATACTTACTATGTTTCCTGCAATATGCCTTAAAATTTTGGATGACGTTCTTTGGGTGTACTAGGTTAACGTTATTATTCAAATCGAACCAAGTACTCGATGTTCAAACTGGTCTCAGAACATTTATCGAACCAATTAGAAGTTCGTTCAATTACATTTGCGAGATGAAAATAGAGTTCTATTTGACTCAGAAATGACGAGTTAGTAAATACCACTTTACAATGATATGACAAGAAAGTTGTTAAATATCGAAATGGAATATTTCATGACGTGAACTTGTTTATTAATATAAACAAGATGAGATCAAGCTTTCACTATACTAAGTAGGGGAGGGGATGTTTTTGGAGAAAATTATATACTTCAACAAAATGTTGAGTTACAAAATAGTGTATAAACTCATATTTTATCTCACTATCATGTGGTGTGCACCAAAAGAATGCAACCTTTGCATTTTCAAGGCATAGAGGAAGAAAGAACGAGGAGAGTATGTCAACTTCGCTCAATAGATAGATATCTCCGAATCACCTCATTTTTCTATTCCAAACCATAAGTATCAAACTATCATAAAAAAAAATAACAAAAATTAGAAAATTCAACTTACCATCATCATACCATAGAACAGTCATAGCATACGCCATTACAGCTACAACTTTAACAGTACAGAATTCAAAACAAATCAAGATGCAGCTGGAGCAAATGTTACCTCATCGCTGGCTCTTATCAAATTGAATTCTCGATCTACTCGATCCCTCATACCCATCTCGCATCGATCCAGCAGTCGCTTTCATGGTACCACCACTTCCAATTTTATCAATTGCTTTCCTTCCTGTTTTCACCTCTGTCAAGAACTGGTCCAAACCAAATGGATCTTCCTCAGGAGGGGCAGGTTGGTCTTTATCGAACTCCATAGGCCTGTCTCTCGGGCCACTCCTCTCTGAAGTACCTGTAAACACCCGATTAGCCTTAAACCGATCAGTCTTCTTCAGCTTATCCAGCTGCTCGTCAGCCCCACCATACATATCATCATCTGCATCCTTCTTAGGCCTGTATAGACTGCTCATAGCAGACTGAGCTGTAAACAGACCCTTATCATAAATATTGTAAGCATCATCAGTAGCAAAGCCGGAATCCATCCCCTTCTCCTGGTTGAACAACCTCTGATCGTACATAACTTCGCCTCCTTTTTGTCCCGTTGAAGCCATTCCAAGAGCAACTTTCTCACTGATATCACGGTCCCTATCCCGAGTAATCTTGCTTTTCTTTCCCATAGCAGCATCTTTTGCCTCCAGTCTTCTTTCCCTCTCCCTCTCTTTGCGTCTCTCTTCACGAATTTTTTCCCTTCGTAAACGTTCCTCCCTTTCTTCTCTCGTCTCTTTAGGACCATCTCTGACCCGATCATTATCCACACTCATATCACCGTCCCTCTCAGAAGCCATTGTCATACCAGGTGCTTGAACACCAATTCTCTCAAATCTTGCCTTCTCAGCCAACTTCTTGAGTTCAATCTCTTTCTTCTCCTTCTCTTTCATCATCATCTCCTTCTGAACCTTCGAACGAACTGCAACAGCTTCTCTGGCTTTCTGTTCTGCAACGTATAAGGCCTCTGATAGCTTTGCGAAATTGTCATTAATCTGAACCTCCTGGAGTCCCCGACCATCAGCAGCCAAACGCTTGTCGAGTGGTATTGTATACCCCTTCGGATTCTTCCAGTTAGAAATACAAGGTGGGATTTTCCAGTCCTGTTGGTCCTTCACAGTAACAGGTCTAGGTGGAGAATGCATAACGGGCACGGGTGGAGATCCAGAAGCTTTTGGAACCCTCTTGTGTTTAAACTTAGGAGGCTCTAGAGGATCGACTGGCATCTCAACCATGCGAATGATCCTCTCTTTAGCACCGGAATTAAATGCTGCCGATTGTTGAGATGGCTTGTACTTGATAAACTTAGAGCCCATAGATGTTTCTGGAACATTTTTGGGCTGAGCCGCACTCAGTCTAACATTCACAATCTTTTCTAACGCAGCCTTGGTTTCTTGGGTTGTTTCTTCGATCTCCTTCTGCAACTCATCTTCCTCCATTTCCTCGTCCTCCTGAACATCTTTTGCAAAGATTGGAACAAGATCCGAGTGCTGTGCATACACTATCTTCTTTGAGTTCTCATTCTGCCTTACAATTGTATCATATCTCAAAGTACCATGCTCGTCTACAGTGAGGGGCAAAGTCTTGGAACCAGGTTTTTGTGTACTTCGACCCATCCCAAGTGGGTACTGCGCATAATGGATTTCGGGGAATGCCCCTCCATCCCCAAAGTCCTCAGGCTTTGACGGCTTGAACCCCGCGCGCTTCAAATAAGGAGGCACTGGCTTAGCCTTGAGAACCTCAAAACTTTCAGCCTCGGTTAAATTGTAACGACTCTTGAACCATGGGTCATTAGAGTGGTCATAATTACTAGCCACTGATGATTTGGCTTTTGGAAGAATTTCTGTCAACTGCGCCATCTTTTCTGGTATCAAAATACAAAGTTGTGTTACAAGTCCAGCAAAAACTTTAAATTATACTAATTTCTGAAACCAGATATTGATATATCCATAATAAACAGTATAACGAATACACAATCTAACAAGTATTTATGCAATAACAAAAGAAACAGAAGAAAAACAGCTCAATTCGACAAATCAAACATATTTGCTAACCCAATTCGGACAAACTTATAGGTGTAAAACTTTAAGATACTTGAAACCCTAATAAAGATCTAGGATTCAATTTCAAACTGTCGCGCCCAAAAGCACTTAACAATCAAAGCTTACACAAATATGGTGAGATCGATTTTCTTCTTAACATCTTACTCCTGGTTAAATTAAGCTCTTTGCAGCCTGCTTTAACTAATAAAATTGTCGGTATGACTAAGCAATCATCTCGGAAATTCGCCTATTTCACTGAATCGGATCAATATTTACAGATTTAAGAACTTATATACCACGAAATGGCGATCTGAGTCGGAAATTAAAAAATAAAAACAGGAAAAGAAAGAAAACAGGAAGGTTGTGTGAATTTTGCCCTAAGTTTTGTGAAGGGCAGATGGGCTTTACTATATTAATATAGGCTTTATAAAAGCTTAATTAAAAGCCCAGTAAACCGACATAATAAGGTCCAATTGTCTAAATTCTTCGTTATAGTTTAAATTAATTAATTAATATAATATATAATAAGTTGGCATATTCATCATTAATATCAGTATAACAACAAAAGAACCTGTAATAACAATTCTCAGTTATTATTCTTATTTTTCATTTTTATTTTTCCTTTCTTTTTATGGTCAAATAACTTTAATATTATGTCTTTTTGATAGGTGTCTTCTAAAAAACAAGGTTATGAAGTAAACCATGGACAAAATCAATCATCAAGGGAAAATGCGACGAGCTTTCAACCAAATCAAAATGCAACAATGTCCAAGTAAAAAAAAAGAATTGAAGTAGACAATTCTCAAGATGAAAACATTGTTTTGCTTTTTATGGATTTATTTTTTGTGCGTAGTGGTGGTTAGGACTTAGGAGTGGTCATTCGGTCAAAATGGTCGGTTCGGTCCAGTTTTTAGACCGAATCGAAATACCCGCAATTTTAATTGTATGTATCGAACCAAAATAGGGATAGGACCGAACCGGACCGAACCGAATTTTTCGGTTCGGTCCATTAGGGTCAATTCGGTCCAAAATACTATTTTATATATAAAAAAAATTATGTATTTCAATATAATAAATATTATGCATTATAAATATCATTAAATCTAATTCAATACCAATAATTTAAAGAGATACTCATACAATACGAAATAGAGTCGAATGTTAATATTTAAACGAATACAACATAATTTTGTTCAATAAAAATCTTCAACACACAAATACACCATAGTTCAAAGTTTGAATTTTAATTAAAATCACACAATATTAATTTAAATATAAAATCACTTCATTCTTGGCTTCAATCCTCCAATATTATGCAAATCTGCAATTAATATAATTTTTTTTATCAAATTACAAATAAAAAGTTTAAACTATAAAGAATCGGTCCATTCGATTTTTATTTTATACAAATATTTGGTCCATTCGATTGGTATACAAATCACTTAATTCATTCAATCATGACTACTAGTCCATATACAAATATATTTTTTATTATATATATATATATACATTTATATTATTTAATTATAAAATTCGGTCCATTCGGTTTTAAAATTTTAGGACCGGACCGAACCGAACGGACCGATTTTTTTAAAATTTTGGACCGAAAACCGAACCGAATATTTTTGGACCAAACCGAATGGACCGAATTTCCTCGGTTCGGTTTGATTTTTCGGTTTTTTTCGGTTTTCTGCTCACTCCTAGTGGTGGTACCAAGATACTAAATATGCTCGATTTCACTAGTTTTTGTTTGTGGTGGTAGTACCAACATTTGCGTAATTTTTTCCTATATTTTCATTTTTTGCAATGTGTCAATAGGATTTCATGCGCTTTTATTTTATTTTTACTATTTTATTTTCACATGATTTTAAAGTGCATAAAGATTGAAATAAAATTGAAATTCTATATTCATTTGATGTAGATTGTAATCACTTTACAATTTATAAAAGTAAACTTTTTTTTTTATCTCTTATTTATACTAATTCATTCTTTTGATGGATGATGAAGATTATTTTATGATGTGAAACACTAAAATTCTCTAAAATCTTCAATGTTTTTTTTATATTCTATAACATTCTAAAACTATTTTAAATATTTTTTCATTTTTCTAAGTGCATTTGAGTTTGGAGTAAAAAAGATAAATTCAAATTATAGATATTTTATTTTTCTTAATATTTCTAATTATAAATTAATACATAAATTATTTATTAGATGATGTATTAATATATAATTAGGCATAAAGAGGATTTTAAAAAAAATAATTAATATAATATTTTATAGATAATGATTATTAAATAAATTTACTATATAAAAGCAGAAGATCATAAAAAATAAATTTAAATGAAAAATCATTTAATATAGTTAATGGAGGAATAAATGTATTAATTAATTTATTTATTTTGGAAAAAGTCAAAAAAACTTGTAGGGAAAGCGCGTGAATCCCACTTCTGTTAATCTTAACAGAATTGGAGGTTTTATGCTGTATTTATAAAACCACAAGGGGGTCTCGCACAATTTTTAAAGCACGAGGGAGTTTCATACCGATTTTTTAAACCATATGGGGGTTTGGTGCAATTTACCCATAAAAAATGCATGCATCTCAGACCACAAATGAACGACACGACAATAATGGATCCAACACTCGAAGAACCCACGAAACACGTCCACAATCTACGAACGAAACCAATAGCAGTAAAAAAACTAACTCAACACAACAAAAAGAAAAAAAAAGAACGGGCGAAGTCAGCACTACAAAGAAGCTCACGGGGAAAAGCTAATGAAGTCGGGCTATATATATAAAGAAATTCACAAAAATAACCGTCCCTATATTACTGCCTATCAATACCAAGAAACATGCTTGCAATTAATACCAGGACAAAGGGCCAAGATTAGAGAAGAAAAATGATCTAACGGCTATAATTAATGTTCTCCCGCCTAAACCAAGAATAAGAGATGTAAGGCGCTTTATATATTATAGATTATAGATTGAGTAATTCTATCATCAGTAATTTAGAATTTATAAGAAGCGTAATTTTAAAATTGAGGCCAAGGATATTTATACACACCTTTTTGTTATTTTCACACATCAATAATTCAATATTTTATTTAGTATAATAGTGAAATTGTTGGAAATTGATTTAGAATTTGGGTAATTAACCCAAGTTTGACCAATTTTAATTTGGTGATCCATTTATAGAAAATGGAAATGAATTGCAAATTAGTAATCTACGTTCGAAGTAGATGAATTTGGTGTATTAATTTGCTCAAAACCAATTTCGGGTGAATATTAATACATGAAGCTGACAATTTATCATGGAATTCATAAAGTTGAAGAGGGAAAATGTGGAGAAGGAAAGGGAATCATTGTTCCACTTTGAAAAATTGAAAGAAAAGGATCTTCCATATAAGTAGACTTATGTTATAGATATATAATCTTGACTAAGTCCCAAAGATTTGCACGGACATGTCACACTTGGTCGCATTGGGCGCTTTAAAGTGGCATTTCGCACGTACGCATCGTCGCGAGGAGTTGAGGAGCCTTTAATTTTTTGAGGCAATTTGAACCGGTCGTGGCTCTTGGGTTCGCGCACGGTTCGGACCAAGGCTCGGCGCGAGTGGGTGTGATTAGATGGCGCAACGGTTCGAGTCGGGCACGATACAGCGGCGGTTCCGCAGGCGAACTAAGCCTTGTTCGCGTTCGATGGGTTTCAAACCTGGGTCAAGGTAGAACGGGCGCGATCAGGAGCTAACGGACACCATCCAAGGGCTCATATTAAATGGTCCAGAAGGTTATAACCTTTCACCAAAAGGCACCACACCTCTTTAACAATTAAAAATAGACCCCCCAAATTGCATTTCCAGTCATTCACATCGAAATTTAGCCTTCTATCCTTTAAAAAACACCCAAAGCATTCTAGCATTCTAAGTTTGCATTAGAGTCGTGTCGAAAGTTTCAAATACCTATTTGCGATTCCCTGATAACTTCTGATCTGCAGTGCAGCAGTCTGAAGTTCTAAAGTCGTTGTATCTTGGGACGGTTGTCATCGATCCGTATTGCACCTGTATACGGGACAATAACGTCTTACGGAGAGCGAGCCTAACTTGTGCCTCGACTTTCTGGTTAAGTTCGTGTCTACATTTCTTTCATCTTCATTTGCACACACATCACATTTCTAAAAGAAATTTCCAATAATAATCCTACACATCTTAAATTTAACTTGCAAACTCCAGCCTTACGCCACCCACCTTTGCCCATTTCTCTATTTAATGGAGCAACGCGGAAAAAGAAAATGATTAACATGATAACAAAATGAATTTTACAATTGTTGATGCCGTCACCTTGCTTGCTACTGTCTCATCCCTTTCTTTGTCGTCGTCATCGTCCGATTAAGATAAGTTTGTTATAAAAATGGTAGAACAATCATTATTTATTTCAACCAGAGAAATAAAATTAAAATTCATGACCGAAAATCCATTACTCTTTCAACCCTGATTCACTGAAACTTTGCAAAAATCACATTAAAAGAAATCGTAAAGATCCACGAGAATTCCAAAGGTGGGGATGGGATGATGCAAAAATTGACAGGAAGGGAAAATAAGGGAGGGAATGAGCAGCATGTGAATTGGGGAGTGAAAGAGGAGAACGAGAAATACATGATGAAATTGTTGATGTGCTGTCCTGAGGTAGAGAGAAGGAAATCATATTGTGAACATTAGTGAATTCTTAAATAGAGATAAACAAGGTAATTAAGGTGGATATATTCATAATTTATAAAAAAAAAACAAGGTTAGTGTATTTAACGCTGAGTGACAATAATAAAATTATGGGTTCAAATATCCACGACCTAAAATTTAATCACAGCTAGCCCTTTGTGTTTCTATAAAAATATATAAAATTCTATTTTCTTCTTGGTTTCTTCTCTTTTTACTTGGAAACCTCACCAACTTAGCCTAATTTCATAACAATAGACAAATTCATTAATACTTTAATAATATTAAGCAACAAATCCAGCCAGTCCCTATAACCAATTGGTAACCTTTTATTTAATTCTTAGTATTTAGAAACTAATATATGAGTTTTTTAAAAGTTACTTTTAATTGTAATCAATGGGGAAACACAATATTTATATTTATTTTACAAGTAATGATTTGTTCCTGGGTCCTGTACGGCTGTACCCAATGTATCGACTAACGACAATGTATATATTAAAGTCTACAATATGTAAAAAGACTAATTTTTTAAAAACTACTCACTCCGTCCCCTATTAAACTTCACAGGTTGAGTGACACAAATTTTAAGAAAAACTGCTTTATTGACTTTTTCAACTAATGGGTGAAGAGTATTTTAAATTAAAGTAGGTATTGTGATTTGTGAGTGAGTTTTATTTTCTTATTTGGAGTGTGGAATTTATTGTGGAACGTCCCAAATAGAAAAATGTGAAGTTTAATAGGGGACGGAGGGAGTATTTTTTTGGTGCGCCTTTTATCTCGTCTATATGCGAAATAAAAAATAAAAGGATAGACGAACATATAAATTTTACTTGAAAATCATCCCATCATGAGTTTTTCAACGAAATTCAGGTCAACTCAAGAGATATTTTATTCAATTATTTTCCATTTTTATTTCTCTTAATTTTATGAGACTTTATTTTCTATTTTTATGAATAGTAGTCGTAATCTTAATATAGTAATGTTATATCCAAAATACTTGTTATGTTGCACCAATCTAGAAAAATCTTATATCACTTAAAAATAGTTAATGTGTCATATCATATGTTCAATTTATATTCGTTTTATTGTAAGACAATTTCACACAAAATATATTAAAAATATTATAATTAAATAGATAAAAATGAAATGAAATTCATTTGAATCAATTTCACGCATGTATCGCTCTCATTTGAAAAGAATAATCTGAAACACAAATACGATATTAGTCGACATCGTAGGCAAAGGTATAGTTGACCAATTCAAAGATAAAAATTATGGAATCATGCAAATTATGAAATCTGATATAATAGTATCACAAATTATAGATAAAAATCTGAAACAGGCCGTGATTAATTGCTGACAAACGGAGAGAGAGATGCAAATATATTTATCGCATGCAAAAATTTGTTTGAGATAGATTTACGATGAGACCATTTAAAAATTAACCCAAGATATACTTATGTCCTTTTAAAGTACTAGAATTTTGCCATCGCACGGGCCTTGTTTAATTTTTTTTTTTAAAAAATTTGTTAAAGAATATACAAAGATGTTTCTTTAGTTCCGTATTCCACTTTCTGCGATTAAAATTTTTCCGACGATTTGATTATGGAACATTTAACTTATACTTTTCTATATGTTTTTTTTTTTATTGCTCAATTAGTGACTTGAATCATAACTTCTAACCAAATTAAGGTAGTGAGACTCTATATTACTTGAACTATTCGACTTCGTCATAAATAACTTTAATAGTTCAATCAAATATTATTTAAACTCATGACAAAGTTCCGTTATTCATTGGTTTTGAGATCAAATGACCATGATCGCATTTCTTTTCCTCTTTTCATATTTTATTTTTTGTGCATGGTATTTCTGGTATTTTGAGACGAAAGAGAAATAATAAATTTGTGAATGTGTATAGAACTCATTTTCATTTCATTGTCAGACTCTCATAACTCACTATCAAACACCTCCTAAATTTGCAATATTAACATTGGTCAATTAAGTATCCTAGCCCTAAATTAGTTTTTTTTTTTTTTTTGGAAGATTAGAAATGTTTTGTCTAATTTATTCCCATGTCTTGTTTAAAATAAATAAATATTATTTCTTCATTATTATCTTAATTCATCTCATTTTCATGTAACAAACTTCTGAAAGAAATCTTAATTTCATAAAACTTTATCTAACTAATGCATAATGATTATACATATATACATATATATTTAATGAAAGTCTCTTATTTTTCTCTATGACAAAATTTATTCTTAAGAGTTCCTTTCTTCTTTTTTGATGAATCTTGATCGATAAAAAAGTTGAAAATATTTATAATGGACAGTTGAATCACGATAAATACAGAAGCAAAAACATCAGAATCATACCATCTCACAATTCGAGTGATCAAATGCCTAGGTAAACAATTTTATTATTATTTACAGATCGACCTCTCATACCTTGCTAATACTTCTTTTTAGTAACTTAAACTTTGTTTATAGCTGTAAAAATTGCAATTTGTGTATAATTTTGATCTTATATATATTTTTTTATGTGGCAAGTCTTGATTTTTTTTAAATTAAAAAAAAAAACCTTGCTTAATATTATTATAAAATCACATTTCTTAAATTGTACATATAATTTGGACCCTTGAAAGAGTGTAACTCTAAATAAATAAGTAACTTAAATCTTCTTATATATTTGTAGTGCTATATGTGATAATTTATCTATCATTATGCCAACTATTTCGTATTTCTTCAAGCATCGTATTTAGTCAGACTGCATTACAACTACATGATTTAACCATTTTTCACTTTGAAACTAAGGGGTTGGGCACAAAATTAAGCAAAGATACATCCATTTAATTAATAACTTTGTTATGTATATAATGATAGCTCAGTATAATATAATATGGAACAATAAATATTTAAACCATAATTTGAACCATTAATTTAAGTCATCTTAAAACTTCCACCTTCTCTTCTTCTTTGACATTAGCAACAATGACTGTGATTCCTCGAGACAAACTTTTCTCTTTCCTCACCTCCACGGGTTGAGCGCTGAACATGCACATAAGTATGGAACACAATATGTTTTCCTAATGGATTCGAGTAATAGTAGACAAAATCCACTTCAAAACATCTATTGCAACAGTCCCTATCCATCAATTTAAGTCATCATAAAACATTCATCTTCTCTTCTTTTTTTGACGTTAACAACAAAGATTGTGAATCCTAGAGTCACATTTTCCTCTTTTCTCACCGGCACGGTTGAGCGCTCAATATGCATATAAGTCGGAACAAAATATATATTTTTATATGGATTCGAGCAATAGTAGACAAAATTCACACCAGAACATCCATTGCAACAGTCCATAATATCATATCCAGAAGCTTTATAGCATAAAATAGAGTAATGATATATATATATATATATATATATATGGATTTGATTCATGTTCTTTTTTATGTATAAATTTTGATCCATCAAAGGTGTGTGTATGAAATTCCTATTTAAAATTTTATATGAAAAGAAACGAAATGTCTCTAATTAATTGATATTCCCTAAGTAACTCTACAATCAACTAAGAGATTGAACCTTTGATTAAGAGGATATATGAAAGAGTTTTAAGTTACCTCTGTGATTCCTACTTCTCCAATCAAAATACTTTGAAATTGCTTCTCAGTCAATTCTTTGCTGAAATAATGCATTAGAAAAAATAATTTTGCGAAAAAATAGAATGAGATTATAGCAATACACACAAAAAAAAAAAAAAAAAACAAGAACAAAAGGGGCTTTGATATAGATTCAACTAAAAAAAATGTCTAGCTATATTAGCAATTGAAAGGAAACATAAGAAATAGTAACCGGAGAAGTTACCTTGATAATAAGAATGAGTTCACACTTCCCCTATTATACTAATAGGGAGTTTCTTATGCTTACGTGTCATCATGAGGTTTATTTCGCCTATGTGTCATCGTGTGATTCATTTCGCTTATGTGTCGTTCTGAGGTTAACTTCGTGGAAGCCTACATGCCAATATTATGAATCATATGTGTCATCTATGTGTGTCGTCACAAGGTTCGTTTTGCTTATGTGTCATCTGAGGTTAACTTCGTGGAAGTCATACGTGCCAATTTTATGAATCATATGTGTCATCTACATGTCTTATTATACAATAAGGAATCTATCTAACAAAAAAATTGTATCTACAAGGATTTGAACCCTAAACCTCATAAGTAATATTCATGATATTTACCAATTAAGCTATATTAAGAACATGTTTAAAGTTTGAATACTATTATATATAATTTGAGTTTAGAAAAGTATATTATAAATTTTACTATGATTTACATTTTACTTAACTATATTTAGGATATCCTATATATAATTTTTTTTATTGTGTTAGTAATGCAACTAAGTAACTTAAGTATATTTAATTCTACATACTATTACTAATTTGATTAAATAAATTTTAAAAATTCTAAATATGTGAAGTTTTAATGTTTAATTGTGTTATTTTTATTGTTTCACTATATTTGAGGATTTTTTTTCGAAAATTTTAATAATTTCCAATAATTTTATAAATATTCACTACATCTTTAGTTGTTTCAATCTGATATTTCGACTTGCACTTTTAGAAGAAAAAAAAAATAAACGCGTGAGAGTGAATTAGTGTTTGAATTGAAAATCTCCCTACATTGAGGAAAACGTCTTAAGAGACAAAGATAAGTATCTGACGCGTAGTTGAGAAAATTATGTCATAATTTAAAAGTGTATAGTAAATAAAAACAAAATATTACGTGAATTTCGTAACTAAATTGAGATCAAGCCTGAAAGTCGTGAATTAAAATGTTATCCCATAATTATATGAATACATATTATTTGAATATATTTATTATATAATATAATTATATTATTTTATGATGAACAAAGTTATTTAAATATATATAACATTTATATAATTAATTTTTACAAAAATCCCGCGTGATACGCGGGCACTCATCTAGTTATTTATATAATTCTTGGGAGGTTAGAGAAGTCATGGGCATGCTGCATGCAACTTGCAATTTTAAGTTACCTTGATAATAAGAATGAGTTCACACTTTATTTATATAATTCTTGGGAGGTTAGAGAAGTCATGGGCATGCAACTTGCAATTTTAATTAGTCGAAAATAGTGTGAAAAGGACTGTTGAATTCTTTCCATCATTATATGTTTCTTGATAGATTAATTAATTAATATGAACGTACTTTTGAATTCTTAATTAATTAATACGAATTAAATTATTAAAAATGAAACTATTGAATTCTTTAAATTAATTAATTAAAAATTAAATGGTCATGTGTAATGAATTAGAAATTATTAAAAATGAATTAACCTTTTGAATTCTTAATTAATTAATATGAGCGAAATTATTAAAAGATGAATCTTTTGAATTCTTTAAATTAATTAGAAATTAAAAGGTCATGTGCATAAATGAATTATTAATAAATATAAATCAAATTTCTTAAAATTATATGTATCGACACTTGTCAAACATTAGAGGTAGACACTTGTCAAAACCGGGAGAGTGTTTTCCTCCTATTATAATATAAGATTAATATGATCATGTCTAATTATATTTCATTTCACCGTGAAACCGTCTTACTTAAAATTTATTTTTTTAATTTAGTGCATCACGTGCATTGTAACACTAAAGTGCATTTTAAATTTTTTTATATGTTATTATTGAAAACACTTGTAATTATTTAACAATGCATTTAAAAAGCCACTTTTTATTAATATGAAGCGTGACTTTTTTAATAATAATGTATGTAATTTTTTAAAAATACATTTAAATGTAAATTACAGTAAATTTGAATAGAGTTATATTTTTACTCTTGCTCTTTGTTTTATAATTTTAGTCCGGCTGTAATATATTCTTTTGTCCCCTTATTTTCTTTTCCACTTCGTTTCAAATTTATGCACCCTTTACTTACTATTTTTTTAACACTTTTTTTCTTATATTCTTTTTGTTTCAAATTTAATTAATTGCTACTTGTCGAAACTACTATTTTCCTTACTTAATCGATATTTTTAGAAATGATAATATAACAATATTATTTTTTGTAATTATATTTTTTTTACACTAACATCATGTTATTACTTTATACATATTAATTCACATTTATTAATTAAACTCAAATTAGTTAATTAGGATTATAAATAGAAATTAAATTTTGTATACAGGGTGTATATTTTTTTTATCGAGGAGAGCAAAAGTAAAATCAATTACAAGTATAAGGAATCTGAAAATGCAATTTTCAGAAACGCAAGAATAAACAAAAATATTCTAAATCAAACATTTATGTTGATTCCAATCAATATCTCCACTCATTCAAATTAAAATAAAAATCAATATCTCCACCATAAATTCTCCTCGTGTGTGTGTATATATATTAACCCATTTACCGATTGATCAACCATCATTATTATTTTGCTATTTGTTTCTTGCAATAATCTCCTCATCATAAATTCTCCTCGCGTGTTAGCCAACCTATATACCGATTATTATTTTTCAATCAAGTCATGTCTCGAATTTTCATTTTATCTGCTTTTATTATTTTATTTGTCATAGCTGACAATTTTGTTCGAATAAATTCTGCCTCCACGGATTCTTCGATGAATGATAGTTTCTCACCTGCCATTGCTACATGGTATGGTGAACGTAATGGAGCAGGAAGTGGTAATATTAATACCTTTTTTTTTTCAGTACATTGAATTTAAAGTTAATATATATCTTAATTTACTTTAAATGAAGACAAAATATAGAGTGAAAATAGTTTATAAATAAATTGTTGAAGTGTATTAATTTTTTTTACAAAAAAATATTTTTTTTTTACTGAAGGGTATTAGTTGTTTACTGAAACAAACTAAGACTCTTCACTGTTAATAACTAATTAATACTTTTAAGTAGCGTAATATATAGCTATATGGAGTATTTATAATGAGTTAGCATATACATATATATATGTTACTATGTAATATCAAGGTTTCGATATTTTCCACGACAATGACGCTTTTGGCCATGCTTTTCTTTTATAAGAATTCGATATGTGATTTTATAGTAGCTTGTTTGTATTTCAAATTTAATTTATTAGGGTTAGTTAATTGCTTATAATTATTCTAGACGGCGGAGCATGTGGATTTGGTATTGACGTGGAAAGTGCTCCATACTATGGCATGATTGCCGCAGGAAACAACAATATATACAAGTCTGGAGAGGGCTGTGGTACTTGTTATAAGGTTCTGATTTCTATCACTCAATAAAAATCATTATTTTTTTCAATAAAAAAATCATATATATTTTAGGGACACTTTTTTCTCCTGACATCGTTTTCCGTCTTGTTAATTTTGAAATCTTGAATTTCATCTTATAACTTATAAGAAACGTGTTTTTTCTCTTGTTATCTGCTACACCAAATAAATCTTCCGGTAAAATTTGATGTGTCACTAACTTTTTATAAGTTATAGTACAAATTTCAAATTGTCATGTCAAATTTATCGGAATAGATACTTGGTATAGAAGGTATTAGGACAAAAAAACGAAAAAAAAAATTATAAATTATAGGATGAAATTCAAAAGTACAATATTAACAGGATAAAAACAAAAGTCAACCAAAATGTAAAGAAAAAAAATACATTTTTCTTTTATTTTATAGTACAAATCTAAAAGTTGAACATTTATTTCAGCGTACTTATGTAATTAAATTGAATTTAATTTCAGGTGAAATGCACGGGCAATCCATCCTGCTCAGGGTCACCAATTACAATTACAATCACAGATGAATGCCCTGGTTGCTATGGTGCAGCTTTCCACTTTGATTTAAGTGGTAAAGCTTTTGGAAGCTTAGCCAAGCCTGGCCAGGCTGACAATTTACGAAACGCGGGAAAGATTAATATTCAATATCAAAGGTAAAATAAAATGTTCACTTACTTAAATATGTGTGTAGCAACGTATAAAGATAGGGCTAATTCTACTTTTAGTTCTGTTCATTTGAAAATTGTCCTTTTTTGGCACCTATAGTATACCCACCCATTTAACAAAAAATATTTTCTACCCTATTTAAAGTAAATTCCGTTCTTATAAAAATATCCCTCAACCACCCCAAATCCTACCATCCCACCTACCCATCATATATTTTTATGCTTTGTTTTTTCTCTAAAAAAAATAATACATATATAAGATCACACTATTTTTATACAACATTCAATAATCAATCTTTTTCCTAAAAAAACTCATAATATTTGCTTTCATAATAATTCACATTATTATAATTTTATTTTAACAAAATTCTTATAAAAATAAGATAAATATAAAATAGATATTTTTATGGGTATGCATTGGTTAGAAGAGAGGGTTGGGAAGGTGGGATGGGAGGTGGGCTTTCAAAAACAACATTAGGGATATTAAAGGAAGAAAATAGGGAA
Source organism: Ballota nigra (assembly GCA_947034835.1). Classification (NCBI taxonomy): domain Eukaryota; kingdom Viridiplantae; phylum Streptophyta; class Magnoliopsida; order Lamiales; family Lamiaceae; genus Ballota; species Ballota nigra. The sequence goes on from OX344725.1 coordinate 61,084,773, forward strand.
ATGGGTAGAAAACATTTTTATTTAAGTGGGTGTGTAAAAATAATTTTTTATTTTTTATAAAAAGGGTTATATATCCCCATTGTCAAAAAAAAAAAAAAAAAAAAAAAATTCACTTTCACACCCAGGTTTCAAAAGTTTTTTGCACTCAATTACTTTTAAGGCTAAAAGTGTAATTTTATCTATGAATGTAACATTTATTAATCTATTTGCAGGGTAGCATGTCATTACAATGCAGGCTTGACTATTAAGATTGATGCTGGTTCAAACCCTTATTATCTAGCTTTTGTAATAGAGGATTTGAATGGTGATGGTGATATTGGTCGTGCAGAGATCCGTGCAGCTAGTTCCAGTGGATGGATGCAGATGCAACAATCATGGGGTGCCACATGGAAAATTTCGTTACCTAACGGAAGTCGAGGCCCTTTTTCCGTTCGACTGACAACAATTGAATCACGAAAAACGATTGTTGCACAAAATATAATTCCGGCAAATTGGGCTTCAGGTCAATACTATCGGTCACAAATTAATGTTGTGAGTTGGGGCCGTTCTAGAAATACTAATCGGGCTCGAGATCGATACTATCACTCACAAGTTAATGGTGTGAGCAGGGCCGTATCTAGATATGCAAATCAAGCTTCAGATCGATACTATCACTCACAAGTTAATGGTGTGAACAGGGTCGATCCTAGAAATATTTGGACCCAAATTGAAAATTAAAATAGAGCCCCCTTCCCTCTTGTTTCTTATTTTATAGGCTCTCTAGATAATTATTATAAAATAATATTTAAATAGTTGACAATTAATGTATACAATACTATATTACACCTAAAATAATACAAATGGGTTTACTTTTTTATCCAGTTATTTTGATGCCACATTTTCTTTAGAAGTTTAATGGAAAATAAATTCACAATATTTGCTTAGTTTTACAACTTAATTATGATTCTTTTTAGTAGTGTAATTTATCACCTTCTTTTTCGAATTAAATGGTGAATTATTTTAATTCAAAAAAACTTGTTGATTGAGTTTTCACGATTTTAATTAGTCATATAACGACATGATTAATCATTAATGCACGGTCATTATTCTTCGAGGTTTTGCATTGTTTCCATGTCATACATAAGATACAAAAATTACCAGCATAGAAATCGTTGGATCCAAGATTATATATATGTAATTACAGATATACTTCGAAATTTGTAACGAATAAACTGAATCCTACTATACTATAAAGCAAAGCATGTTTTGTCCTATGTGGCAAAATCTCATGCTTTATAAAAAAAATTCTTTTTTCTCCTTCACTCATGCTTTTTGTGTATTGTTTTTTTTGTGTTTCCATTTTTAACTCAAATATTAATTTTTATTATTAATCAAACAATTGTAACGGTTATAATTTATACACACATTTGATACTGTTATTAATAATGATTAATAATGATTAACTCAAATTTGGTATATATTATTTGATAGAAATAAAAAAAACACGTGACCCATAATTTAATCATTTTGTGTAAATTGATTTGGTCAATTCTTCTTTAACTAGATAATGATTCTGCCACAATTACGTAATTGAATTTATTAGGTCAATTAGCCACCTCACATATTTCACGCTTCATTGACGTATATATCGGCCGCTCTTACCACTCACACCACAACCTGCTACGCAATTCCGTTCGCCCTTCGACGTACACCGCCCACATCGTTCTGTCGCCTCTCCCTTCATATATCCGCCGCTCCAACCGCTTCAAACGACTGTCTACTGCCCCGCTTCATTTGCGTCCTCCGACATCCGCCGCTCACAGCTCCTGACGCCCACAGCCTTCCATCGTCTCTTCCTTCACAAATCCACCTCAAACGGTCATCTGTTGCGCTGCTCCCATCTTCCTCCATGCCCTCCGATGTTCACAGCTCATATTTCCCGATTACTCTTTTTAGTTATAGTCATTCGAATTTGGGACTGCACAAGAAAATCCTACAACGTGTGTGAATGTTTATGTGTGTGTTCGTGTATGATTGTGTATGTGTATATGTCTATGTGTATGTGTATGGCATTTAAATTATCAATTTTTATATTTGAAAATCTCACACACCTTATTCTGTAACACATAGTTCAAAGTAAAAAAAAAAAAAAAAAACAAACCCCATTACAAAGGTATAATTATAGTTAATAGTTTTAGTCATTAATCTTCCACATAACTATTTGAGTTCGCCCCCTTGAATTGAAAATATATATTGTTCTACAACGTGCACCAAAGGCTTTAAACTGAAATATTTGACCTATTGCAAAATATTTTACTCATTTATTTTTCAGTTGGATGTTTATTTGTATGAGGATAGGAGATTAAGGTTGTGAAAATTTCATATGTCTATCCACATCGGTGGTGAGGTATTTTGGAACTGTACTCAGAATTGTCAAACTAAATACATTTTGATGATAGCATTTTGGAAGTACGGTACCAATGGAAATTCAGTCGTTCATCAGGGAACTGGCACAAATTTGCAAAGTATGCTGGCTTGCGACTTAATGATCAAATCCTTTTTGGAGAGGAGTGCTTTAATTTTGTTATAGTATGTGTGTGTAGAATGTAGGAGAATACGATTTTGGAATTTAAGTATTACATTCCATAGAATAATCTAACGTTTTAGCTCTTGGATTGTGCTTTGGTGGATTTTTTCATAAGTTTATTGTGAGTTGAATAATGATAGTTATTACTCTTGGGTTGTGCTTTGGTGGGATTTTTTATTAAATTTATTGTAAGTTGAATGTAATTATTATATTAAATTACATCTGAAATTTCAATCCTAGAATTCCAAGTAATATTATAACTATTATATAAATTTTCTTAACATCTGAATTGACATTTTTTACAAATATCATAACTATGTCTCATCATAAATACGTAATATGAGTAACTAAAAAAAATACTACCTCCGTTTGAAATATGTTTTGCACAGTGTACTTCTCATCCGTGTACACCTCTAAATTACAACCAATCCAACTAATACATGCACAAGAAATCATATTATTTGTTTCGTTTAATTAAATTGATAATAAAATATAATAAAATAATATTTTTAAAATTTTAACTTTGATATTAACAAAAACAAGGTAAATGGTTTTTAAAATACACAGTTAAAAACTCAATTTACAATTTAATAATCCATAAAGGATGATAATCAATTCCAATTGTGAAAATATTAATTTCATCAAATATTGCAATGTATTTTGTAGGACTATAGTCACTCAACTTACAACATTTAGGGGAATGTGGTATCTTTTTATCTATTGTGTATTTTACAACATTAATTATAATTATAATTTCAATTAAGTAACATTAACTATGGGATGTATTTTCGTATTATAAAATATATGAATGATGAATAACAACTCATTTTATTTTAGACACTTAGGAAATAATTCGATTTGATCAACAGGAAATATTCGATCGTAAATAAATGATTACAGGTATGTTACATCCAATTATTACAATATTAATTTCATCAAATAATGCCATGTGTTTTTTGGTATTATAATAATAAAATCACAACATTTATATTAATGTGGTATATTTTTATTCATGGTGTATTATACAACATTAATTAATACCAAATTTTAATTTTAATTAAGTAGGATTAATTATGGGATGTATATTAACATTATAAAAACGTTGAGTTCCACAATTTATTTTATTCGGTTAAGAAATAATCTTCGGTTTGATAACCTCAAAGGAAATATTGGATGGTGGACAAATGATTTCAGGTATCTTACATGGGTTTTTCTACGGTCAGGAAGGCTTTCGCCCTTCCTGACGTCAGTAAACCAATAAAAACTTGACACATCATTTACTTTCGCCATTTGCGATCTAGCTTCGCCCGGAGAAAAAATATTATTTTTTTATAGAAAAACTTATAAAATTACAAAAATATCCTTATTAATGTTTTTATTTTAATTTTTTTTTAATTATTTTATCTTTTTTATAAGAATTAAAAAATTAAATTAGAGATTTTAAAAATCATTTAAATTTTGAAATTAATCAAAATACAAATTTCATTCTAATTCTGTTAATCTTAATCTGTTTCGACTTTCGACCCTTGTTCTTATTCTTCATCTCATTCTCTTCTTCTCTTTTATTATTTTTTTATCGTTTTCTTGTTTTTTTTTAATTCCTATTAAAAGTGAGTTTCACCCTCATCCTCGTCTCCGCCTGGCACGTCGTAGAGCCATCGCCCCAATTCAATTTCTTCTCGACCTCTCGCCGCCTCCTCCTCGCGCCGTTGTCGCCTCTTCGCACCGCCGTCACCGCCCTCTCGTGTTCTGGATTCAAGGTTCCGCCGCTCCCCCTCCCGCCGCCCTCTCTTGTAGGTTGGTTGTTTCAATTTCTATTAGGGTTTTCAATTTCTTCATGTGAATATTGTTTTCAATTATGATGGACAATTGATTCCATATTTGGTGGTAATAAATTTGGGTTTTTTAATTTGGTTTTTTGGAATAGATTTTATTTAAATTTGTATTTGCATTGGTTGAATTCCTCAAATTTTATTTGCACTGGTTGAATTCCTCAAAGGTATTTGCTGATCTCGGTCTCTCAATGTGTTGAGATTTGAATTGACATCTTTTCTCTCTGTTCTTAAATGGCTTGTGTGATTCTCAATTCGGCAGCATTTTTCATGCCATTCGTTGTGTGATTTTTGAATTTTTTTACCTACATATTAATGTGCTATAATTAATTTGGATGAAGACCAATGGTGGTTTTGTTGAAAGTTGAGCAAGAACTGAGGGTAACTGAAGATGCTCGCCTTCTTGCAAAACAATAAATTGTTGTTCGGAAACATGTTGTGCATGTTCTTCAGGTTATATATCTTCTGTGGTTCTCTACTTTTTCTATTTTTTTGTGGTTCTCTACTTTTTCTATTTTTTTGTTAGAGACCTACTTTTCATTCATAATGTAGAGTAAGAGAGGATTATGCCACATGGGGGGAAGAGTACCATTCAAACTCCAATTTCTTTTGAATACACCCAAGTAATCAAGAGGGTGTTTGGCTGAACTTATAAACTCCTTAAAACATCTTATAAGTTGTTTAAGAGCTTATAAGTACTACTAATGTGTTTGGCATAATAAGATGTTTAACAGCTTATAAGATCATAAAATAAGCTCCTAACATCTTATAAGCTGTAAAAAAATAAGTTGGAATTTCCCAACTTATTTTCCTAACCACCTCCACCCCAACCACTCACCTCACCCTGGAACCACCCCACCCCTCTCCAACCCCCACCCACCCCACCTCACCTCACCTCAAGATAAAAAATAGAAAAAAAATTATTTTTTATAAATTTAAAAAATATTTGTTATAAATTATCAAAGATCTTATAAGTTGTATTAGCCAAACACTTTAGCAACTTATAAGCTACTTAAAAATTACATCTTATAAGCTCTTAAAACAACTTATAAGATGTTAGAGCTTATAAGATGTTTCAAATAAGCTTAGCCAAACACCCTCCAAGTTTTGTCTAATTCACTAAAAAAAAAAAAATCACACTCAAATGATTTATATCCTAAAAAATGTGCTTATTTTAAATGTTATATCTTCATTTAATCTCATTTTACTTCTAATTTTCTATTTTCAAAATGTTATTAGAATGAATCTGGGCATATATATGTGTTTTCAAGATAAAAAAATTAAAAGAAAACCAGGTTTAAAATTAAAGAAGTAATTTCTATAGAGCACCATGATATTTTTTAGGATATAAAGTAACTGAAGCGGTATTCTTTTACGCTTTTTAGTATGTTCAATCAAATTTGACTAAACTGAGTGCATATAAGAAAATATGAGTGTTTACAGTCCCGTAAACATATAATCCTTCTTTGAAACCCCCCAAAGTTACAGAATTAAATAAATATTTTTCCCTCTCACATCTGTTGCATAGTGTTGTCCAGTAACCAAAATGGTTATATGCATTGTGTCCACAGGCTCATCCCTGCAGGTGAAACAGAGTTTGCTAAAGACACTTCATTTGGCTATAAATCTTCTAATCTGTGGGAGGTGAAGTATTCTCTAAATTATTTGTGACGCATATAGCATGATAGAAACTCAGGAAGAGATTAATGAGCTGCTCTTTGAGATTTCAGTGGTGGAGGAGAAAACAGGAGGTTGCATACCTGAAGCTGTTAGTGAACGCCTCTGTAGTTTGGAGAAGGTACAATTTTAAGTACCAATGAGATTTTTAAAGTTATTGAATTATTTTAGTCATTTGGTCCTAAGCTACAATCTAGAGACAGGTTTGGTTTGTGCATATTAAGGGAATACCTTTTTCTGTTGTAAATTATTTAGGCAGTGGTTCATTTGGAGAACTCTATTTAGGTACATGTTTCCTTTAATTGCTTTAATATAAATGCATTTCTCTTTTCTTTCTTTCTTTTTGAATATGCTGTTCAATTACTAGCTAATATTATGTTTGGTCATAGACTAAAGTCTTGCTGTGAACATTCAAAATGGAGAAGTAGGTATTAAACTCTTACGTTTGTAAATATTATATAAATATTATTTGACCATTTCAATTTTAATTGAAGCTTGGAGTGAGGCAATTAGCTGAGTTGATTTGAACCTCATCGTCATATATATAGTCAGCCTATGATGGCATTCATTTGATAAATATATGTTTGGTTGAACATTGTTTACTGAGCTATTTTGGTCTTCCTATTTAAAAATTCAACTTGCGCGGATTTTCTACAATTTAGAAGAAATATATACTACTGATGACTTCATCATATTTACTTACAGACTCATTATTGTAAATATTATCGACTTTTATTTATGGATTATTTTATTTATGTATTTATCAGCTTTCTCGTTAGATTTATGCATTCAGGATTGTTTTATTTACCTACAATCCTGAATTATTTATGGATTTTTTTTATGTGTGGACTATATATAGACTGTTTTATGATGATCATAAAATATAATTCAGGCAAAATTTAACAACCATAAGCGAATATTTTCTCAATTCGATACAAGAATTATTTGTGAACAATTTGATACGATTACACTTCTATAAGCATTCTCAAAATTATTGAATAATTCACTATGAATCATCACTTAACCTTGTGAAAATTTCAATTAAAAATCCCCACAAGTGTAAGACTTTTAACTCTTTATGACAAAAACGAATTACAGCGAACTCCTTTTAATATAGAGAATCGATTCTTATCTATGGAGTTTTGGGCGTTTTTAAACTCTAAAGTGATCCATGCCACTTATCTCATGTGTAGAGATGAGATATATTTCCCCATCTCATAATTATTCACTTAGTACACATTTGAAGAAAAATTACATTTTATGATAAAATAATAGCATATATAAATATATGTATATTTTTATAAGTGTATACACAATCTAATAATTTTTATTTTTTCTAGTATGTAAATAATTTTGAGACAATGCATGAATAGTCGGAGGACAAAGAGAGTTGGGTTTGTGGGGTTTTTCAATCCATCTAAAAAAAAAGTCATTGGGCAATGCACTAGTCAAACCGGGATCTCTCTTACAATTACAAGCTTTCTAATGGGCTTATAACCTTATAAATTAAATTGGATACATCAATAAAAATTGGATAAAGTAACTCAAACGTTCTGTTAATTTCCAGCTATGATTACGGTAGAAGCATAATTATTAACTTGAGCCAAAAAGTAAATATCCTCAGTTCCTCACCACAGAGATAGCCTACAAACTAGTTGCATATCTTACAATAATTTAAGCAAAAATTTCAAAATCCTTCTGCGGTGAGACGCCCCCATATACAAATCCACCTACCTGCATTATTCATCACAAAGGTGGTCAAGACAATGTATTTAAACACACAACACAAGAAAACAACCTAGCAAGCTTCTACAAGAACTGAGCAAAATGCTTCCTATTTACAGAGCCTTGGCATTTTCAGGCAGGGAATTTTCCCTTTGACAGCTTTGGAGTCACCTTCAAAGTGATATCGCCATACGGTTGTTGTTGTTGAGCATCTATGAGCCCATGACTCTTTAAAACCTGCAAAGTTTTGTAGGCATTATTTATAACAAATCAACGGTGTTTGTTTGGATTGAACTACTTTTGAGTAATTGATTGAAATCTATCGTTCGAATTATTCCTCAATCTAAACATAAGCAGAGAGATAAATTCAAGAATGTTCTTTCACTGTCATTTTGAAGGCAGGGTTTAGTACTTACCAAAGTCTCGTAAAATATCCGTGAACATACTTTTCGGGTTTTGCCTTCCAGAATCTTGAACAAACTCAGGTCTTCAGGTCCTCCTCCTGAGTTGCCCGGAATGGGGGTAACTGACTGTCTTTCTAAGTACTGAGCCACAACCCTGTAACCCAATTAAACCAATTTAATTTAGAATTAATTACCCTTAGCTAGCAAAGTATGCATTATTAGTACCTTCCACAACTATTGAACCAAAGTATTCTCACAAGTACAAAATCTTGTTCATAGGCACAGATTTTGTGAATGGATGTAGATTTTTTTTTTCTGAAGCATTAGTGCATAATTTTTGTTGGGGGTACTTTGTAGCCCTATGTATATATGTTTTATTTATTTTTTGTTGGGGGGTGGGGGGAGGAAAGATGAAGGATGTACCTCGTTCTTGAAGACATCTCCATGGTTGGCCGATTCTTTGATAAATCGCCAGTTGCTGGTGTTCCTTGGGACCCTACTCAAGCACAAGAAATCAATCTCAATGATCCAGTTATAGCCTTATGTAAAACACCCCTTAATAGAATGAACAAAAGTAATAACAAAATATGTATTCAAAGGTAACTGTCGTGAATGTGTAAACTTACTAGCTGGAGAATTATCATCTTGTTCTAGAAACCCAAGCTCCTACCAAAGAAGAGAAAGCAGCATGTCAAGTGCAATACCCAAGAAGTTGATGCCTAAAACTAATTAATGATAATTCACCGATTAAACTTGTTTACAAGGAACAGTCGCTTGCATTATAAGAGCCTCCGAGATACCTAGGTGATCAAAGGAGGAATACCCTTTCACTTCAAAAATGTATTCTTCTCACCAAACATTCCACAAAAGGTTATCTCAAGCAAACTCAATACTGTAGGTCATATCATATCATATTTTCATACACCAAAATCCCATCATAGGAAGCTCACAAAACTTTCAAACTAAGCTAAATAAAAGGGAAGGAAGAACACAATAGAATAAAAAGACAAGTCCAAACTTCCAAACATATCATGAGCAAGCATAACAAACATACCCCAGGAGAAGCCACAAGCTCAGGAATATCTGAAAACCCTCTGTCCTCATCCTGCATGTTCCTTTCGTTGAAGGTATTTGGGGTTCTTATTTCTGAGTCAGGATTCACTGATGCTCCATCTACTGTGGCTGATATTTCATCTTCGGGCATTTTCAGATATCCAGACTTGTCGTTGGAGTTTCCAGGAGTGAAACAACTTTCTCCACCTTGAGAAGGAGGAAATGTGGTGTGCTCACGAATAAACCCATCTGGTGAATCATACACATAATTCCGCTGATATTCAATGATTCAATCTCCATATCATTGCCATGCCCAGGTAAAGGGGATTCAGGTACATTCGTCTCTTGCTCTGGTGCTTCGGTACAAACCACATGAGGCTTAACAGAGTCTTCCTTATATATACTCTGCAAATCGGTAGAAATTCCTGCAGAATAAACCTGATTCAGACGGAAAGCAACCTAAATGATATTTAAGCAACAATTGCACGAGAAGCACTGCATACCAGTTATAAAGGGTTCAACAAAGAGGCCTTCCTTTCTTAGCTTTACCCTGTTGTATTGTTTCCGTTTCAAGCATTGTTATCACCAGGTCCTTTTTCATTACTAGGAGAAAGATATTCGAAATTAGGATCACCTCTTTCTGGCCCAACTGAAGGGACACTGCAATGAAAATGGAATCAAATCCATAACTTAATAAAAAGAAATAAAATAATTTTGATACATGATAGCAATGCAAAACATACTCTTCCTCCATTGGCATGGGCCCCGATCCTGAATCTCTCCAATCATGTTGCAGCAGGAGAAAATGTATTTATTAAATACAAAAACATATACGTCCAAAGAGAAGGATGTGAAAAATGGTGGTACCTCCTCAAAACTGACGACAATATATGGATCTCTGAGACTGGTTATCTAAAATTCAAGAAACATTTGTGGAAAATTAACGCAGACACAGGAAATGAAGTCTAAAAGATGCACAAACGTCAAACCAAATTGAATGGTACGGAACCTGAGCCCAATTGCGAAGCGAAAACAGGCATTTGAATAACAAAAATGAAATTCTCGGCTAAGAACAAATCAAATACAAAGAAGAAATAATCGATTAAGAATAAATCACAAACCAAAAAGCAGAGCATTAGGGTTGGAATTAATTAGGGGACGTATTAAAGTTAGGACTAAACTGCTTGATGATAGATGACCGTCAAAGACGACGACCGCGGACATGGGACAGCGGGCGGACGGACGGTTGACGGCGATTGCGGCGAACGGATGGTGGAACTGTATCGAAAATATGAAGAGTAAGAAACTGAGAAAAGTTTGATTGATTAGGATGAGATATTAAGTGTTAATTAATTAATATTATAAATTATTTTAAAGTAAACAAAAAGGGTATATTTGTAATTTTATATTTATTAATTTAATTTATTAATATGGCGATATAGTGCGATTGCAATATGCAGAGTGCAAATGCTATAATGCAAAATGCAATCCGTTAAAAAAAATATTATACGTTGGATCTTAGATCCAACGGTAATCAAAGGGTTTACTGACGTCAGGAAGGGCGAAAGCCTTCCTGACCGTAGAAAAGCCCATCTTACATTACATATTAAGAGTAATTATTACTTTTATGTGTCGTTTTGTAGAATTTCTCATGGAAACGTGATTACAATTTTAATATAAATGTGAATTAATTAACGTATTATCTTATGTAATGTCTCTTTTTCAAAATTGTCCTATATACATTTTTTTTTTAAAATTATGTGATTCACTTTTATTCATTTAAATATTACTTTATTCACCATTCACCATTCTCAATACTACTTTATTCATTTAAATACTACTTTATTCACCATTCTCAATACTACTTTACTTATTTAAATACTAAAATTCAATTCTCGCATTAAATTGTGAAAATGTATAATATGAAAAATTAGTCAATATTTAACAAAACCTTTTTAAAATTTGTATTTTTCTGAAGATTGTCATATTTTAATAGAATTCTCATATTTTAAAGATTGTCGATATGAACAACATTGATTATATATGTTAAATCAAATAAATTTCATTTGTTTAATTTGTCAAATATTTATTTTTAATAAATTTATAAATTTATATCCTACCATACTATAAAGCAAAGTATGCTTATTCTTAATGTTCGTTTTCAAGTCATAATAACTGGAAGATCGAGTCAAAGCTATGAGAGACGCTCTGATGTTGGGAAAGAAATTGGCTGAACAACATGGAAGTTGAAGCCAGGCCACAAGAAACCCAAATGAAATTACTGCATGAAATGAGGCAGCTGAAGTTCGATTTGGAAAAAGCTCCAAGAGATTTTGAGGAGCTACAAAAAATTCAGACAGAAACGGAGAACAAGTTGAAGGTAATATGTCCTAAAAACTTTTATTTTGGGTGGTCTTTGGTTCTTGCATTCTACTGTTTTAAGTTGAAATGTCCTACTGTAACTTATGTTTTTTGGGTCAGTCATTGTATTTTAGATTAAGTGCACCAAATTATAAATTAAGGTTATAAGATATTGTTAATAATGCCTTTTAAAAAATAATGTTAGAAATTAGTGAATGCCTTCGTTTGGTGAAGTCAGCATATGTAAAAATATTTTAATTTCATACTAATTTCAAATAAAAGATTCAGAAATTCCATTAATTATTTGAATATATTTTAGGTATATTTGACTTGGTTTATTTGGAATCATTTTAAATATTTAAGTATTTCCATATTGAATCATACGTTACATAAATATTTTAATAAGAGATAAGCATAGTTAATTAAACGGCTATTAAGCTAATTAATCGGATTATAGAACGTTAAATAAATATTTTATTAAGAGATTAACATTGTTATTTTAACGGTTGTTTAGCTAATCTAGCGGATTATAGGATACCAAGTTTGACCGCGATTAATAGAATTACTTGATTATCTATATATATTTTTGGAATCATTTTAAATATTTAAGTATCTCAATAGCGAATCATGCGTTACAAAAAAAAATTATTATAAGAGATAGGCATAGTTGATTAAACGGTCATTGAGCTAATTAATCGGATTATAAAACGTTAGATGAATATTTTATTAAGGGATATACATTATTATTTGAACGAGAGTTTAAATCAATCTATCGGATTAAGTGATACCAATTTTGACCGCGGATTACGTGATCTTTAAATTCTATTAATTAAATATGTCTTTTTTTTAGGTATATTAGGCATAGTTTATTTGGAATCATTTTAAATATCTAAGTATTTCCATATTGAATTGTACGTTACATGAAAATTTTATTAATTGATAATCAAGGTTAATTAAATTGTTATTTAGCTAATTACTCGGATTATATCACATTATATGGATATTCTATTAATAAGGTGCAAGTGTGGTTAATTAATCTATTATTTAGTTAATTAATCGGATTACAGGATATCAAAGTTACACTCTTAATAGAATTACTTGATATAGATTGTGACCCTCTTAAAAGCTGAGCATCGCTTATAAAGATATTATTAGATTGAAACATAAATTAGTGTTATAAAATTATTGTTGATTTTACCTCCTATTAGTTTATAATGTGTTCCCGTTGGAATTTGAATAAGTTATTATATTGTTATCTTGGTCCTGTATCTTGAATTTATGAATAATTTTACAAATTATTATTAAACTATATTATCAAAAAATATAGCTATTCTATTGTAACGTCTTGCTTTCCCATAAAGTTTGATTCAATTTCGTTTGAAGTAGATAACATACACGCTGTATTTGTTAATAAAGGTTCACTCTCGCGAAATAATTTTATTAATCAAAACCTTAAATTGAAGTGGCTGTGTATAAGTTAAAAATATATATATAAGTAATTGGGAAAAAAATGACTTTTTTCATGTAAAATTTATTGAAATGCATGTTATTAATATTTTCTGAAGCAGTTTAATTTAAGTGTGTAAATTTAAGCTTAGTTGACAAGTTGGAAAAATAATGGAATTTGACATGAATTAACTTTTGATTCAGCCATAATAGTCCCGTATTTATTCTTATATACCTTTATACTTATGGTACTTTGTAGTACTACATTTAATAAATAATAAATTATTCTAATGGTTCAATTGTATGTACACTTTTAGTATTGAATATCGTAGATCAGTTGAATTCACCCAGGAGATTTGAGGAGAGGAAGGGCGTATTAAATTGATGTAGAAAAAGGATAGTGCTGAAAAAAAATTAGTCCAAATCATCTATAGCCTTTTTTTTCTTTATTTTAACAAGTTGCTAAATCTATGTATTTACACCATTCAAGTGAAAAAATGAGGACATTCTCTGGAATAAATTTCAGATTCTAAAGTTTATTTCTTAGGTAGTTTGATTCTTTTCCTTTATTTTGGATAAGATCTACAAATGAAAGGAAGGGATTTTTTTTTTCCAAAAATTCTTGCACATGTGTATGATACATTTATTTACTGAGCAATTATACTATGGAGGTTGAATAATTTTGGTCCTAATTAGTTCAGATAATTTATTAAAATTTAATAATAGTTATTTATAATTAATACTAATAATGGTCATTCCTAATGAGTTCATTTGTATGTTTATATGTATTTGTTGCCCATCTACATAATTTCTACGCATACTCCTATACCATTGATCACTATCATCCGAATGATATATTTATTTCGCAAGATGTACAAATGAAAGGAAGGGATTTTTTTTTTCCCAAAAATTCTTAAACATGGGTATGATACATTTATTTACTGAGCAATTATACTATGAACATTGAATAATTTTGGTCCTATAATTAGTTCATATGATTTATTAAAATTTAATAATAGTTATTTATAATTAATAATAATAATAGTCATTCCTAATGAGTTCATTTGTATGTTTAATGTGTAAATGGATGCCCATCTACATAATTTCTACGCATACTCCTATACCATTGATCACTATTATCCATTTTCTTGAGCTGCCATTCATTTTTTGAGGGTGTGTTTTTCATGCGACAAAACTTATATGCATTGATTAATTTGTCAGTTTATTTTCCTTTTTGGACTGATTTTATGTCTTTTTGGGATGTTTGATTTGGGTTGTTAACATATTTTTTGATGTTTGAAGCTGGTGCGGGATTAGTCCTTTGATTCTTTTGGATTGATGATTTAACACTAATTAAAGGATAAAATGACATCCACTAATCTATAATTTCTTGGGGAATTTTTATACAAATATTATTCATTTATATTTTGATGTAGTTAGATTTTATTTTGTTCGTGCAAGCAGTTATAGGACTACTTGAAAGTGTTATTTGTTTCAGTTTGAGTATTACTTGGAAAGTTACACATATAGGTGAAAAGTGAACAATTTAGCAAGTTTCTTGTTTTTTCTTTTATTGTTCTTTTGTCGTTTGTTTGGGTTGAGAATAGTTTTTTTATTAGAGGAACTATTTCTATCTGTTACTTCGTAATCAATAATAATATTATTTCATCATTATTAAAAAAATTATATAGTAAAATTATGGGATGAATTAATATGCATACCACCATTGTGATAATACATAAAAACATGAAGTTTGTAATTAGTGTACCACTATCACTATTTAGTAAAATCATTAACATGTTACATTTGTAGGATGAATTCTCAGCTAAATTATAAGGGCATCTCCAAGGCTGAGGCAAATCTTGTGGTTGAGGCAATTTGCCACCAAAATGGTACTCCAAGGGTGAGGCAAATGTTGAGCCAAATAGCCACCAAATTTTTTTTTGTGGCAAATGTGGGCTTTTTTGCCACACACTGTTGCCAAACGCAAATGGCTTCTCTCTTCTTTTTTTTTTTTTTTTTTTTTCTTTTATATAGATTTTGTTGATATTGTGAGAGTATTATGCAATATTAAGTGTAATTTTTATTTTGTGTGGCCTTAATATTTATGATAATTTAAAAAAAAAATATACAACTTAATATTTTATCAATACGAACATAAATTATTGTAATGATGAAAATTAATGACCATCAATATGTAATTTAATATTGTATTGTATCTTATTAATTAGTATTTAATAATGTATTGTATTGTATTTTATTAATTAGTATTTAATATGCAACTGTGTTGTATTAAGCAATTGTATTTTGCTTTTTTATATTATTGAAATCACGATGTTTTATTTTATTAAATCTTCTTATTTTTTTGGTTTGTTTAATTTATTTTATTTTAGTGGTAAATATGATGAAATATATTTAATTATAAATAAATATTGGATAAAATGTAAAATAAAAAATAAAGTTAAGAATATTCTAAAGAATATTCTCATTTGAGTTAGAATTTGAGTTTAATGATTGGAGATACTTTACTGTTTGAGGCAAATTTGGTGGCAAATTGATGATTTTTTGTGGCAATTTGCCTCATAGCATTGGAGATGGTCTAATAAGAAAGGTTTGAGTCCAATGGATAGGTTGAAGGACAGGTTCTACTATGTTGATGTTGGTGCTTTCTATATAAAGTACATGGAATTTCCAGATTCAGATATGCTTGAAGAGTATGTAGATCAAATGGTGAGTTGTGTTTTCATTATTTAATTAAACTTTAGATAAATTTATGCAATATTTGGTGATACATAAGTGATATTTATATTTGTATGTGAGAATTTTCATCTATAGAAATACAATGTATGTTTTGGAATAGAAATGAACAATATTTTGTATTATTTTTCAGATTATAATCATTGCTTATATAATAGGCATTTAAAATATTAATATTGCTATTTGTAGTCAATCCCAAATGAGTTTATAAAATGCTATAAGAAGATATTCGATGATTTCCCTTTTATGAGTCTTATGGATAATTCTGGGAAGGAATGATGTGTTAAAGTTGGCTGGAATTATTGTGGATGCCTAACTTTCTATGGAGATAAGTGGGAGGATCTCCTACAGTATTTCAATGTCAAGAGTGATGATATGTTTTTCTTTGCCTCGCTTCCTCTTTGCACAACACTCTATGTAAAGAAGTTCAGCAGTGATGGAACATTTCACCAAGTTGGCGCGATACCACAACACACTTCTTTTACGCATAATTGTGGTAAATATGATTTATATTTTATAAGTTAATATTGGGTAATTGGAAAATTTTAAAGTGTTATACAATTATTAATTTCATTATTTATTAAGAATTTAACATAAGTGCTATTTGTGTTTTTTAATTGTTGTGTATTTAACAGATAGGGTTGTTCAAATTGAATATGTTCCAAAATTTGTTGTGGACTTCAATGATCCATTGGTAAGTTATTGATTTTTGATTAATAGATATATTTAGATGTCCAAGGAATACAAACTGTATTATTATCTATTTCATTTCTCAGACTGTACCTGAAAATTTGGCATGGCTATTTGAAAAGAAATTTCCATCAACCTGCATGGTAAAACGCTAGCTGGTAGAACGGTTAATTCAAGATGCTATATATTGGATGGAAAGTACGAAATAACATGTGATTTGGAAAAATTCCTAGATTGAATACATCTTTCAGATATGCGCTTGCATAACGGTTTTGTACGATTATGAGCAGACATTGTGTGTCACTCCGTATTACAAAACCCGTTGTTCGGTCTTTCTGCCGGTTGGGTGTATGGAGAATGGTATGTGCATAGTATTTGTAATGTATATTCTTTGTTTTTTAATAAGAATTAGCTAATTGTATTATATATTTTTCGTTTATGTAGATAAGCATTCAATATCATTTGAAAAGCATACCAAATTCACAGTATCCAGTTTGGACCCACCTCCATCAATTACCCGTCTTGAGGTAAAGTATTAGATTTACATTTAAAAAAAAGTCCGTGAATAGACTGTTGTTATTTTTTATAGTTGACCTGATAAATTTTGTCCAATTAAGATGATTAATACATTTATGTATTTTTTTTCATCCTTTATATAGCTCCGTACCATACCTGAGGGATGCAAGGTTCGTACCAAATGTGATTCAGTTGAGTGGAAAAAACGATTGGTATGTGATTTATGTATTTTATATAATATCTTTGCGAACAATTTCTGATTTCTTTTTATTATTTGTTTATTTGTTTGTTAAATATAGAAATTACCAATGTCTGCTACTTCACTCTTCGGTATGGAAATGAGAATGATTGCACTAAGGAGCACTTTCAAAGGTGATATTTTTTCCGTGAAGTATGAATGCCGGTATATTATAGAAGCTTCTACTCCGACAATGGTTCGTTTGGAAAAATCTTGGAATAATGTTGTTGCAAAATTAAAGATCAAGCTTAATGACGTTATATGGTTCAGTCATGATGGGAAGTATTTTACAATTAGTGTTAAGCGTCTTATTCGCTAGATTTTCTTCCTTTTTATTTGCCTTTTTTTTTTACATGGATTTTTAAACCACGTATGATCCTTAATACCATATTTTATGATATTTCGATTATGATGGACTATTATGGTTGTTTTGTTGTTCTGTTTTATATAGATTGTAATGATACATTGTTTTTAAAAGTTTGATGTCTTTTTAGTGTGTTTGGCATATTTTTATAAATGTTTCGTATGTTTCTACTTGATATTAGTATTTGAATTCGAATAAGAGTGGAATAAGTGAGGGCCTTTTTGTGAGACTATTTCTAGGATTTGGCGACATAAAGTTCAAATTTCGTCGTCCTCTTCATATTATATAACCCCCAAATTAAAATAAATTATTGTTGGAATTTTATAATTTAGGGTCTTGACTGTAGTAAAAACAAATTTTTTTACAGTTTAATTAATTTTTTTATATCAACCTTAGATATTGAAAAATATCAAACAGAAACTTGAAAGACGGTAACCCCTAATTTAGGACTCACTTTAAATTATATGTAGCCTAAATTGTATTTTTTTTTTTTTTCAAATATGACATATCTCTACAGTAAATAATATAATATGACATATGTGTCTCTATATTAAAAGTGTAAATAAATAGCTAATTAAATAAGGTTGTTTTGAAACCCGCGAAACATCGCGGGGCTAACACCAGTGTTATATATATTCTGATTTGTAATTTAATTTCAAATTAATTTTAGATATATTCTGATTTTAATAGAAATTGGTTAAATTTTTGTTTAGAAATTAGTTAAAAAAAATTAACCTTAAATAGAATTTAAATTGCACCATTTCAATTCCATTTGTATTTGATTGACATAGATGATGGGTGTGACTTAATTTCATCCTTTAATTAATACTATACATGATCACCAAATATCCGTTGTAATACAATTATTTAATTAATTAATCATTCTAAGTCTTGCCTCAAAACAGTTTCGGATCAGTACTTTCAAAAACACATTAATTTATAGTAATTTGCATCTTCAAACAACAAATTACTTTTCTATATATATATATATATATATATATATAATAAAAATCATAACCTTTGTGTTTCTAAAAAGAATATAGTTTATATAACTAACTTCATTACATGTATTTACTGATTTTATAATATTTTTTACTGTAATTGTAGTTTATAAGTGCAATAGTATCAATAAATAAAACACAATTTACAAAAAAAAAAAGATTGTTGTTCTTCTTGGTTTCTTCTCTATCCACTCTGAAAACTTCACCAACTTAGCCTTGTTTCACAACAACAGACAAATTTATTAATACTTTAATATATTTTTTATCCTCTTCACAAATAAATTTCATGTTTAAAAAGGATTGGTCGGCCTTATTCATTCAAATAAACTCCCATCCTTCTATCTGACCATAGTTAAAATCGCCACCGGAGATGGCGGCCCTCAGCCGGTGGTTGATTGGTTGCATGGCTTTATGCACGGCGGTGGTGGCGGCGGATGACATTCTTCTAGATTGGCATGTTAAAATAAACCAACAAATCCAGCCAGTCTCACAAAACCAATCGGTATATTATATACTCCTCCATCCTTGAAAATTGGTCCTATTTTTTTTTACGTGATTTAATGCGATATGTTGGAGGGTATTACAGGATCTTCTAAAGTTTGTTTTTTAATAAAATGGTCGTTTATGGAAAGTATGCAAAACGAACTTTCCATTAATTAACGATAATGTTATTCAGAAACGAACTTTAGAAAACTCCGTATTATCCTTCGACATATCGCATTAAACCACGTGAAAAAAAGGGGACCAATTTTAGAAACAGAGGTAGTATATTTGAAATTGTTTGATTAAATATTTTTTGTTAATGGGAAAAGCTAAAATTTGCATTTTATTTTACAAGGTTATCACGATTAATGATTTATTTCCGGGTCCTCTACTCAACGTATCGACCAACGACAATGTGCATATTAGAGTGTATAACGATATGGATGAGCCACTTCTCCTCACTTGGTACGTAAAAGTTGCCCATTTATTTTGGGACTTGATATCTCCTTTAAATGTGTTATCAAATTTATGGTGTCATGGAAATTCTCCCTCCGTCCCGTACTAATTTGCACACTTAATATTTTAATCTGTTATAGTAAGATGTGAGAAAAAATCATAAACGTAAAGCAAATGACACAAATTTACATGGACATCTATGGCCAGAAGAGAGAATCCGTACATGAAAAATGGTTAATGTAGAAATGTATTAAAAAAAATTATTGCATGCATGTAATTCACTAGAAAATATTTCAACCTGTACATGCAGGAATGGGATCCAACAAAGACTGAATTCATGGCAGGATGGGGTGTCCGGTACAAATTGTCCGATCCTACCCGGTACACATTGGACTTATGTTTTCCAAATGAAGGATCAAATAGGCAGCTTCTTCTATTTCCCTTCGGTTAATTTTCAAAAGGCCGGGGGAGGATTCGGGCCGATCCGGATCAACAATCGGATTGTCATTAATGTTCCATTTTCAAAGCCCGAACAAGAGTTTGATCTTCTAATTGGCGATTGGTATGGGAGTGACTACAAGGTACTTAAAAATTGTACCTTCATTTCCAATCCCAATATCAAAATATTATATTAACGTATATAAAATCATACTCTGCCCGTTTTTTTTAATTGTCTCATTTTATTCAAGTCGTCGTTATTTTTATTTGTCATTACATAAATACTAATGCAAATTTACCCATTTTTACTTATTTTTCACTTCATTTCTCTATTATACCTCTAAACAATTAAAAAAAAAACTCACTCATATTGCAATTAGGAGCTAAAATTCTCAATAAATCATAAGGGTATATTTATCAACATACACTAATTTTTAATTTCAACAACAAATATTAAAACATTATTAGTTTTTAATCGAAGGGAATAGTATTTATTGTAACTTATAGATATTCAATATGAGTATAAAAGTCTTTTGATATCCGATTAATGAAAAAATTAATTTATATAAATGGATAAAATGAGACGAATAAATAGAAGTGAAACTGAGTAAATAATTAAAAAATACTTCGCTTAATGTGAATTAAGTTGAGTGTTATTTTCAGCATAAATTTGTTCACAATCTCCCCTTTCCTTATATATTTGAAATTGCACAGGTAGCCAGGGCGCAAGGCGGGTCGAACTTTTTCAACGATTGGATCCTTATGAATGGGAAAGGCCCATATGGCGACCCACTTGCTAAAGCCCATGAATCGTTTAACGTATCGAAAGGTCAGGCTAAGTTTCGTAAGTAGTATGTTTCTATCATTTATTTGTAGAATTATAAAATATAGAATGAAAATAGTTTATATATGAACCATTTTAAAAAATATGAATAGTGTCATTAAAGGGTAATAATTTTGAAAGATATAAATTATTCTCGCTAAAAAGTACTCTTGTTTATAAAAATTGGTCCTGCTTTTTTGCACTTGGTTTAATACTATATGTCGGAGGGTATTACAGAGTTTTCTGAGGTCCGTTTTTTAAATAAAATGATCGTTTATAGAAAGTATGACAATAAAAAACTCAGAAATACCTTCCAACATATCGTATTAAACTACGTGCAAAAAAATAAAATTAATTTTCGTGGACAGAGGTAATATTGATTAATTTTATTAAAAGATATAAGTTGGTTTATTAAAAAATATTATAAAATAATTCACATGTGAACAAATTTTACACTGAACTATGACATTAAAAATTCACAAATTCATGTATCTCTATACTTTATTGGTGAATGGTGAAGCCCACCTATGCAAAACGTGTCTAATGTAGATTACATCATGACCAAGAAAAAAAAGATGTAACATTATTTTTTAATTATGTTTTTCTAATAAATTGCAAATCATTTTCTTGTCATCCTTAATTTTTATTTCTTTAATAATTATTTCGCAGGAAAAACATACAGATTTAGAATTTCGAATGTGGGCAGCTTATGGAGCCTCAATTTTAGGATTCAAAACCATAAAATGGTATTGGTCGAGACCGAAGGATCATACACCAATCAAATCACGTTAGATTCCCTCGACGTCCACGTGGGCCAATCCTACTCTGTGCTCGTTACAGCGGATCAGGACCCAGAGGATTACTATATTGTAGCAACTCCGAAGTGGGTTAATACGACAACGCTCCATGCCGTTGCCGCTGTCGGGGTACTACACTACGACACTTCTACTAAAACTGCTAATGGGCCTTTGCCAGATGGGCCCGGCCCATTTGATATTTCGTTCTCCCTCAGTCAAGCTCAATCCATCTCGTAAGCAACCAATTTCTTTCTCTAAAAATAATTTTCTTGAATTTTTATGGCATGGGTAAAAAAAAATTAAACACCCTAACTTATGGGGTGGCAAAATGAAGACCGTAATTTTTCGAGCTAGCAAAATAAGAACCATAATTTTTTAGACTAAAATGAGGACTATAATTTTTCAAACTGGTAAATTAAGGATCGCAACTTTTAAAAGTTGTCAGTTGAGGTCAAATTTAGCCCTAAGGTACCAAAATCAGGCTAAATCGGTCAAAATTAGTCAAGTTGGGCCAATTAGCCTGATTTGCGTTGACTCGGATCGAATTGCCTTCAATTCGCCACTATTTAAAATTATTATATTTAATTTGTCAGTGTGAAAAGTTATAGTCCTCATTTTGCCACCGCTCATAAGTTAAAGCACTTAATTTTTTTTGGTACTATATGTATAGAGCTATGTAAGTGTCAAGTTCAAACTCCACTCGATTGAAAAACTTGAAGTTCAAAACTCTACCGAAATCGATCAGTCTTAATTCTTTTGAATTCGAGCTTGACTCGATGGAAAACCCAAAATACTCGTCCTTGACTTGGCTCGGTTCGACTGTATACCTTACATAGCATTAATTAAATATTTTCATTTTCTTTATAATCAATATATATTTATAAATAATTATTAACATAATATAGGTAAAATAGTTATATTAAGCGAGCTCGATCAGACTTTTGATATTTATTATTGAACTCGAATTGATTAAATTTCTAGTTTTTTTCGAATCGAGCACGAAAAATAACTCGTTAGCCGGCTAGACTATGACGCGCAAGCATAATTTTTAAAAATTTATTGATAAGTGATAACCCATTATTTTTATTTTTTTCATATAGAATGAATATGACAGCAGGTGCTGCTAGACCTAATCCTCAAGGGACATTTAACGTGACAAATGTAACACTAGCCCAAACATTTGTTCTTCGTGGATCATCTGCCATAATGAATACTTCTACTGATCGTTACACTATCAACAACGTAGCATACACAACTCCATCCACTCCTTTAAAATTGGCCGATCAATATCTCAATGGCTCCGGCGTCTATTGGCTTGACGCGTTCCCTGTCCACGCGAGCCTCCCAACACCTGTCAACGGCACATTCGTCGTGACGGGGACGCACAAGGGATGGCTCGAAATCGTGGTTCAGAACGATTTGGATAAGGTCGACTCTTGGCATTTGGATGGATACGGGTTATTTGTGGTTGGGTAAGTCTTACTCCCTCCGTCTTCGCAAATAAAGTTGTATTTATATATTGTGTTTATTATTTTTTTATATTACTTATAATATTGATCTTTCACGTCACAAATATTATATTTTATATAAAAAAAAAAAATAATCACAATGTATAAATACAATCCTATTTACAATGGACGATAAATGAAAATGTGCAAGTAATCCTCGAACGGATGGAGTAATATTTTGTAACATTCCATTAATTTCTAACATCAAATTTTCAATATATGATATCAGATTTAATTTATGTTTTCTCATTATTGTAGTTATGGTCTAGGAGATTGGACGCCCGCAGCACGTCTAACGTACAATTTGAATAATCCAATTGTACGTTCTACTGTTCAGGTATATTAGTTCAACTTGCATTACTTGCATATAATAAATAGTAGTAATCCGTCCCACGATCATTTATACATTTGTTTTATTCATATGTCTTAATTTTATACAAAATAAAGTATTGATTTGTGTACACACTCACAATCATATACATATATTTATCAACATATACCACTACAAAAAAATAAAAATTTATCTACAAAATTTTCCAATAAAAAATTTCCGTAGTGAGATTGCCTACGATTTGCCTATAAAATTTTCTAATAATATAGTCACTTTTGTTCTCCAATTTACCAGCAATTTGCCTACAAAAAATTACCACAAACAATTTGCTTACTAAAATTTTGTAAGCAAATTTCTTTGTAGATAGAGAATGAGAATAAAAATATAATTAGAAAATTTTGTAGTCAATTTCGTAGGCAAACTCCACTACAAAAATTTTTGTTGAAAATTTTATGGTCATATTAACAATTTCTGTAGGCGATTTTATACTTTCTTATAGTGTATGTCACTGCTTTACTAAAAAAATGCATTTTTTTTTAAATATGTACCCAGTTTAGTGTGCAGAAAATCTCGCAATTTCTTTTAAATATGTACCCAATTTAGTGTGCAGAAAATCTCAGAACGAAGAGTACTATTAAGGGCATGTATAGAGATTTGATTAAATTAATAAAATCAATATTGTTACATATATGTAGGTGTACCCTGGAGGATGGACAGCAGTTTATGTGTATTTGGACAACCCAGGGATGTGGAATTTGAGGTCACAAAATTTGAGACATTGGTACTTAGGTCAAGAACTCTACATTAGGGTTCATGATCCTGATCCCAACCCTGTTAAAGAGCGCCCTCCCCCTGATAATATCTTGTTTTGTGGTAATAATCTTTAAATCATAAATCTTGTAACATTTATTTATTTTTTCCACCAATATATATGAATTAATTTTTTTTTAACTTTATTTTCATCGACCGGAATAAGAATTGGTATGTCTTAACAATGAAATGTAGGAGCGGTTCAAGCAGCGCCACCTCCGCCTCCATCTCCACCGGCTCCTCCGCCTCCACCACCACCTCAGAACCCGATTCCGGCTCTGCCGCCGCCGCCATCAGCTGCTGTGAAGTTATCACACATAATCTGGTAATTTTCTAGATTGATTATTAACTATAATATTATTAAGGCAAAGTATTAAATAAAAATAGTTTATGATAAGTTTATTATGAAATAGTTTTAAAGTATTATTAATCTCATCAAGAGTATATTATTCTGGATATATCAGCGTTATTATACTATAATTGTTGTAAATTTTCTTAAATTTAAATTAATGATACTTCTGATAAGATTAACGATACTCCTAATCAAATATTCAATACTTTAAAATAATTTTATAACAAACTTATCATTAACCATTTTTATATAAAATCTAACTCTATTATTAATTGCATTATATATTCTCTAGCTAGTACTAATTGTGTACAAAAATAATTTTCAGCTGATTTGATTTTGCAATTTTCGGATTTATTGCAGGTTGTATACTGTAATAAGTTGCATCCTTGTAGTTATCTGAAGCGAGTGGTGCTTCAGTAGACATTATTGAATTAATTTCAATAAAGATTGGCGAATTGTATCACGTATTAAATAAATTAATAAGAAATTATTTTTATTTTTTTGGAATACTCATCACATTTGATATCAGTGAAGCTTGCCATTATTTAATTGGTCATATGCACAATTTGAAACTTATTTTGTAAGAAACATAGTTCATTAAGACAAAAAAAAAAATTAATTAGTGATGACAATTCGAAACTTATTTTGTTAGATGGAATTTAAAAATCAATTTTTTTTAATCAAATGATATAAAATGAAACGAAAAGTTGTAATTGGATAGTCTCGATGGTGAGACAAATCTCACAAAAAAAACCTTATAAAAACACTTCATTAATTAATATTGTGTATTTATGGTTTGCACTTTGCAGTACTGATGATATAAAAACATTAACTTGTATATATATATGTTTATAAAACAATAAATTATTGTTTATTATTTCCATTGAAATCAATGGTAGGTGAAAACAACTAATTAATTATACTAATCATTTACAAATATATATAACGATCGAGTAATTGGATAGTGCATAGAAATATATATATGTACATAGCGAATATCGATTTACAACATAATAAGACTGACAGATTACAATCGAAGTAATTAATTAATTCAAACCAATTTCCTAAGTCGTAAGTAATTCGAAGACTCCATAATTAAAAAAAGGAAAAAAAGAATTAAGTGATTAAAAAAAACAAATTAAACTTTGAAAAATAATTAAAACTCATCGTCTATATTGTTGGAAGAAGATCAATGTGTCAAAAAATAATTGAACCTTCTCATCATAAAAAATGGCAGTGAACCAATGTGGTGGGCACCACCATCTTGTCGGGCCGCCCCGACCCGAATTCAAACTCATGTTCGGGCGCCGGAAAATTTAGATCCAAAGACAGGCCAGAGTCGGTGTTCGCATGAACCGGGGCGACCCGGTGGCGCCTCATGTGTCCTCCGAGGGCCTGCCCGGACGTAAACTCGGCGCCGCAATAGGAGCAGTCGTGCATCCTGGGCGCGGCGCCCAGTTTGAGAGCAAGCGGCAGCGGCGTAGGTTTCTTTTGGTTGTCGAAATCGGGTTTTTCTCCTCCTCCTCCGAGTTTGGGCTTCTTATGGCTCGTGCGGTGGCCGCCGAGGGCTTGGAAGGAGGAAAAGACGCGGTCGCACGTCTTGCATGTGTAGGCGGGGTTGTTTTTGGAGTCATGAGAGAAGTGGCCTTGGGCCAAGAGGATGAGGGATCGGGCGGTTTCCTCCTCCTCCTCGGTGGTGGTGGTGGTGGTGGTGGAGGCGGGGGAATGGGGCCTAAGCCTTTTGGTGCGCTTGCGTTTGGCGAGGGGGGAGGGGGGATTATTGATGACGTGGCACACGTCCTCCATAATTTGCCTCCTTCACCACCGCCAACATCACCGTCCACAACCCTTTTTTTTTTTTTTTTTTGTTTTTTTAGAGAGAGGGGGCCGGGGGAGCAAGAATGAAGAGAGAAAGTGGAGGAGAGGTGGAGATGATGGGAGGGAGAGTGGTGGTGTGAGGTGGTGATTATATGCATATATATTAGTGAAGAATAGCGAGTGTCAATCCTTTTTGGTTTATTTCTATTATAAGGCAAATTGGATTAAAGGAGTGGAGTGTTTTTTAAATTTAGCAAAATATTATATAAAACGGTTTCGTACAATATTCGCTTCCTTCTCTATTAAATTTTAACACATATATAATTAGACCACCTAATTTTTGAGAAAAGTTGTTGAAAAATGATTTTATAAAAATTCTATTTGAATATAAAATAATATTGTGAGGGAGTGTTATTTCCATTTTAGAACTATGAAAATTATTGTGGAACGAACGAAGAAAAAAAATGTGAATTTATTGTGAATGAGTATTATTTCCATTTTAGATGAGTTAAATTTTTTTCATGGTATCAAAGTCAAAAAACTCGCGTCTAGATCCAAAGATTGTGGATTTGATTCACGTTGAAAACAACTCTACCTATATTAATTGTTCATTCATTAGACCTTCACCCCAGAAAGGGAAAGTAAAAAATTAAGTACATGAGTAAGGAGGGGTGTAAAAAGAAAAATATATAAATTAATTAATTTTACACCTTTTTTTAAAGTTTGAAATTTTTAAATGTGATAAAAAAATTGCACTTACTCCACTATATTTCATGTGTGTTAATGAAGCTCTAATTCAATAATGTTTTAAAATGATGAATGTCAAGGTAATGTCCATTTCATACAAAACTCCTCTTTCAATTATGAAGATCTATCCATTTTTATATGTTTGTTAGAATGGGTTTTCTTTGTGCATGGTATTTGACTAAAAAAATTATTACACTCTTATATTAAATTTGTCCAATTCTATTGGGTTTGGATTTAAAATTTTAATATAAAATACACATAAAATACAATTGTAAAAGCTTTACTTTGGTGCTGAGCCCATTCTAAAAGCACAAAGAAAAACAAATCCCCCATCTTGTGGAAAATAATTTTCTAAGGTGGGAGCAACCCCAAATGGCACCATATGATTAATTTTACATATTTGTTTATGAAATAAGTCAAAATGGTTATATGCATGGAGGGCAAGTTAATGGCATGAAGGTATAAAACTGATTTTATTTTATTTTGTGACTCAAGTATATAATTGAAGTTGGTAGTTGTGTTTTGCACGTAATGGACGATCTTGTTTATGGTCAACCAAATTCTACTGATTAATCCCTCAGTACAATATTAATAATGTTATAATATTAGACTGTGAAAATAATAATTCTTTTAAAAAAAAAAAAATTACAACTCGAAACTGAAAAATACACAAAAACAGAAAAGAAAAGAAAGCATTGTGTCGAATCGAGGAAGATCACTTTCTGCAAAACGAAATTTTCCCGGTAGTACTTTTCGATTCTGGAAATACGTCTCCAAAGGTAAAACAATACTTTGTCTTCAAGTGTACAACACCGTATGACTTGAAGCACCGGCGAATGAAAGAAGCGCGTTTGGAACTGGACTGACTCTTAAGACTCTATATGCAGAGAGACTGAGGGAGAAGATAAATTTTTCGGAGTGTACCAGGAAGAATGCATGAGGACGCTATATATAGGCGAACCTCCACTCAGTGCAGAAGGAAAAACCGCGTGAGCACTTAATACAGACGCATTTTGTTGGTGACAATTCTGAAAACCGAAGTTGACCAGACGCGTTTCCACTGCATGCGCTGGTAACCGTCCACGAATTTAGCACATGTGTCAAATGTGCTCAATGAAGCATTTTGACTGAACCGGTTTGACCCTTTAACCGGACGGACCTTTGAACCGAATCGAACCGAACTTTGTGGACCGGATATCCAGAATTTTGGTGTGCCAAAAAAATTAGATACTCGTTGAGCCCAGGGTCCAAAGTCCACCCAAAGTCCAATTGTCAAGAATCAAGGCCAAGGCCACGGGCTCGGGCGCGGCGCGCGCGTGTTGCAACTTTGATTGTCTAGCAATCAATTAAAACTTATTATACTCCATTGTTCCCATACTAATACTATGTATATTAGTATTCTAAATATCCAATGTGGGATTAAATGACTCATTTAATTCCTTCATTAATCTCATAATGAGGTGTTGAACCACTCGACTTCCGATTCAATTTCTCACTCACCGAAAATTGATTTTGTGAGTATGAATACGTCATTCTCATGTACTCCGCGAGTAGAACGCACTCGAAACAATAAATTTCCAGAAAAAATAATTTCAACACCCAAATTTAATTGGTCAACTATTAAAGTCTCAATTACACTTTAATACCAATTAAATAAACAATAATACCACCAACCATTTTCTCCAACAAATAATCCTATATTTAAGTTATTATTATTTATCACAAATTGGAGGGTATTATAGATTATTGTGAGATCTATTTATCAATAAAATTATTATATATAAGAAAATATAAGTATCATACTTTTTATAAACAATCACTTTATTCATGAATAACTTCACAATTCCTCATACTTATGATAAAAAATAACCGGCAAAAAAACAAAACTAATATAATTAGGAGTGCTTCGTTTGTTTCATTAGTTATCTATTATCTGAGCTCCTAATTTTTTTTATAATAACATTCTTTGTTACAAATATAGAAAAAATTGTTTTTTCAGGATCATAACTTAAGGGAGGTAGCAAAATGAGGACCATAATTTTTTGGGCTGGTAAATTATGACAATAACTTTAAAATGTGGCAAATTTGGGACAAATCAACCCGAATCAATGCTAATCGGGCTAATTGGCCCATTTTGGGTTAGAATTCGGGCCCAAATCTAGCCAATTTGGCCTCAATTGGGACTGAACCTGGCCTTTGTTTGCAACTTTTGAAAGTTACGGTCTTTAAATTGTCAATTTTAAAAAGTTATGGTCCTCATTTTGCCAGCCTTCAAATTTATGGTCCTCATTTTGTTAGCTCGAAAAGTTACTGTATTCATTTTGCCACCCCTCAAATATATTTTGCATCTTATTTTTTTAATTATTGGAAATATGTCAGCTTGCACGCAATGAAAACATCTTGTTTAAGAAAACGAGTTATCAACTCAATTTTTCATATTCGATAGGTAGAATAACTGTTGGTGATCTCCCACCAAAATAAAGTGAAACTTTACTTAATAATTTTTTTCCATTCTGAGTACACACTATTCAGTGTATTAGTGTTCTTATGTGCATTTAACATGATTTGCAAATGAAGTGAGATTTGTACGCACGTAGAATAGTCATCTTTAAATAACAACAATAGTTTCCCTTGATATCGAAAAACTTTTTTTATAACATCTAATACAATTTTTTTTTGTGTAGTATGAAAGGTAATATCTCTCCGTTTTGAAACTATTTTCATTATAGAATATGATACAATTTAAGGAAAAAAAAATATGTGAGTGAAGTTGAATAACAAGGATACTTTAATATTTAATTTTTGAATTTGTGAGTATTTTTCTTTTCTTGGAGAGTGTAAAAGCATTCGTAAAAAATCTGACGTTCAAGTAAGTGGAAAAATAATTGTGGAACGGAAGAAATAACAATTTACTGGTGCATTATGGCATAAACCATAGTCTTCTATATTGGATTTATTTACTTTAATAACAATTTTAGTATATCACATTAAATGCAATTACCCAACATGATTTATTTTAGGATCGCGAAAGTATTCAAACTTTAGGGACATTTGCCTTTTCATACTGAATGAGAATATAAATGATAATGATAGTAGTAAAGAATGAAATGAAGAAAATTATAATATTTGGTAGATGATAAAGAATGAATAATTATATTAAAAAAATGAGACGAAAATAAATAATATTGAGGAATGAAAGTCATACCTCCAAATTTTTTGGAGAAACGTTTCATTCCTTAGTTTTAGGTATGAAGATATTATTCAAGTAATGAAACCTATGTACCAAACACATCTATTTGATTCCATTAAACCCCTCAACCAAGCATGTATTTACGATATGTTTTGAAATTTTATTGTAAAATTAATAATGATGATAAGTGAGAGTATTGTTTTTTTGGTATGCTAAGCACATGTATTCCATGAGAACCAATTTTACATTATCTAAAAATAGGTTTGAGTAATTTCTCCAAAATAAATTATAAATGCTAAAATGGGTAGTAACAACTTACAAACACTCTACAACTGAGTTTTATTCAAAAAAAAAAAAAAAGTTTCTACTTACAAAATAAGGTTTGCAAAACACCCCCTTAATAAACAAATTAATTATTGCGAACATCTTCGAGATACATTTTAGCACATCAGAGGCTATTACCATTCTTATAGCAAAAATGAAACCAACTCTATTACTATATCCAAGGACGGAGGCACATGGGGTACAGGGGGGGCACTGGGCCTCCCTGAAATTTTGAATTTTATCAGGGGTATTTTAGTCATTTCACACATATGTATTATAAAATAATATAATTATCCCATATTGAGGAGTTTTCGTATGTAGCACTAGGAGAGTATAACAAATAACTAATGTCTAATGGACAATTATTTAATGGGCTTATTATTTACCTTTTTCACTTGGGCCTTAAAATTTAATTTATTGAATGGAATAAAATAAAAGCCCATCCATTTGTCTTATTGATAAAGACATAGCAGAAGCAGGAGGTAACCACAGAAAGGTAAAGTGCATTTAATTGTCTTCCTCCCATTGTTTATACAGAAAGCACTCACCGTTCCACGCACGCAGTGCACGCTCACAAGACACTACCATTCCAAAGGTAAATTGAAAAGAATGTTTTTCAGAAAGTTAGTAATGAAGCTATCATGCAACGCTTCCAAAACATGAAGAATCGAAGAGGGATGCTCTAATTTAGTTGTATTAGATTTTTATTTTAAATGTGAATGTAATCATGTTTAACATTTTGATTATATAAATATAGGTATCGGTCTATGTTCTATTTTTTTTTTTTAAAGAATCCCGTATTCACTTTTTAATACTAATTGGGCCCCCCTGATCGAAAATCCTGGCTCCGTCTCTGACTATATCTCTTCATTTTTGCTAGAATTATTCTCAATGGAAGAAGTACTGCATGGGCCAAATGTGGGAGCGGATCCCCTCGTGTTAAGAATTTCCTACATTTCCTCAATTTCATTTAATCCTAACCCTTTATTATACTCCATGGATCAAAATTTGGCCCCTATTCGTTGTACTCGTCTTTTTAATAATTTATCGGATAGTGCAATTTTTCTCTCCCTCTCTCCTCTCTGTTATCAGTTTTCCGGCGTCTCGCGGTGCACCACGAGAACTCTTTTAGCCCCTCATCCATTTACAACACTTCTTCCTTCTGCGAGACAGCCACCGAAATTGCTATCCCATTTTCCTCATCGTGGCAGCCGCCGCCACCGCCACCGCAGTAAGCCCTTATTGCCGCGACGAAAAATAATCGAAAAAATCCGGGAAAGAAAATACCCAAAAGCATGGAAACAGATGACAGGATGAGACAGAGAATGAATCGGATGGTGGAGAAATATTAGTGAATGAAAACGATGAAGAAGGGGAAATTAATTTTGCTCTGGCTAGCCATGAGTGCACATATCACTCCTTCAAATGAACTCTTTCTTAGAAGGAGATTTAGTTTCAATTGAGCCTTCGAGCATTTTAATGAATGATTAAAACTTCAAATTACTTGTTTAATCTTAAGAAATCAAAATCCAACGATGGAGAAAATGTTTAAAATCTGATGAGGAAGAAAATATGGGTAAAGTAAGTGGATTGTGAAATTCAAGGTTGAAGAAGTGCCCTGTGAATTTGTTTACTATAAAGAAAAACAATGGCAGAAGCAAAAGAATGCCCGCAGTGAGAACCGGGAAAACATCTTTTTCAGTTTTTAATTTTTAATTTTATTTTCTATATTGGATGACATGGTTAGATTTCATCCATAGATCAAATTCAACTATGCATATTCTCTAAAATTGAGGATCCATTTCCGGCCAAATGTACCCTAACCCCAAATATTTTAGTTAATGTAGCTGATAATCTCTCTCGAATAATTAGCCGTTGACTTTGCACTACAGGTCAAAGGACAACAAAGAAGTGTTCTTTACCCATTTTCTTAAAGTAGATTAGCTGCAATCTCTACCTATTAAGAAACAAATTATACACATAGACAACTACGAAAGATGAATATGAAATTCTTAGAAGAGAGTTCAATTCTTGACTCATACAAGTGGTCACTCAGATCTGCGCATTTTGCCCTTTAAAGGAATCTCCTTGTAGGATAGGACCTTGTTCGCAGCCATTCGTGATGGCCTGCAAAGAGACGATCTGCGTGGCTCTCGAGATTCACAGATGATGGCCTCATCTTTAACGGATGCTAACACGGACTTTGAGTCTTTCTTGGGGATGTGTTCATCCAGAGAAGAGAATTTCGCATCATCCAGATCATCGTCTTCTCTTGATTGCCGCCTCGTTGAGGGCCTGGCAGAGTACCCAGAAACAAAATCTTACTCAATACATAAACAAGAAAAAATGGTGTTATTTATTCATCCTTGTAGATTTTAAAGAAAAAAAAGACAACCTTTTTGTAGCATTCTCCTCAGATTGTAATGGTTCAGAAGAGCCCAAACCTATGATTTTTTCATGGAAAATAATTTAGTCCAAAAACTACCTTCTCAAGAGAGTATAAATAAGATGCTTTCATAGATTACTCACTGCTTGATCGTACTCTCCTTTTGGCATTACGTGGTTTTAATTCATCTCTACCTTCTTCTAAGGACTCGTCTTCCATTTTGGACTTGTTTGATTTCACCTTAATAAGGTTAAAGCTGTCATACTGGACAAAAGACTCTTAAAAAGAAAAAGGGGAAATTGGAATATTATGTAACTATGCAAGGAACACAAGACACAGAGATGAGAGATGATATAAAAAGAACACAGATAAAGAGATGGGACTAAACAACTGCACCTCATGTGTTTAGACTGATATGCAAACAATACAAGGAACGTGAGTAAATCATTGAAAGGCTTTTTACCAGCTTTTCCCCGGGTAACAGAGAATCAATTAGTCGAAGATTTGTGCTGTGAGAATTGGGATTCCAAAAGGTTCTAGTTACACAAACCTTGAATTCTATGTTTCTTGCTTTGAGCAAACCATTTTGGCATCCGAGCACATGATGTAATTCTTTCAACTGAAATGAGAGATAAATTGAAAATGTGTCAGCTCACGCAGATTATAATCGAAGCAAACCATAGAAAAGAGGTGTTGTTGGACTTACCTTATCTTTACCTGAATTAAGTTCCTGAAAATTTTATGAACAAAAGTAAGTAACAAAAATGCAATGTACAAAATTTAGAAAATCACAAAAATTCAAAGAGACGAACCGCGAGCATTTGAGTGTGAGACACAGCTAGTTTACGATTCTGCTCCTGCATTTCTATCAAATTTAACCTCAAATTTTCTAGCTCGATTCCACTCAGTTCAATGAGTTTGCTATCGCAAAACAATGTGAAGGAATATCAAAACAGCAATAGAAACATGTCCAACCAACCAACATTTTATCTAAAATAAATCCAAAAGAGGATACTTTCTCTCCAACAGCATCTTCGACAAAGTCACTTTGTCCTGAATCAAAATTGCAATCAAGAACAGAGAAAGAAGTTCTTCAGTCAAGAAAGCAATTAGACTTATAAGCAATGTTACCTTCTGGAGCTTCACAATATACTCTTTAGTAGTTGTAGGAATTGACTGAGACTTCTTATCCTCATTCAAAGGCACGTGTTTATCCGGTAAGTTGCTAATATCGACCAGATTTCGTCTGGCCACAAGCCGAGGACATGTCCGAGCTGGTTTCTCGGCTTTATCTGGATTTTAGTGCAGAATTTTAAGTGTAAATCAAAACCCCCCAATTTAAAAACTACCTACAGTTTGCTTCTGTACAAAGGAAGGAATAATCGCCATAAAACCCTAGAAAGAAGGGGCATGCTTCATCTATTGATTCAATATAGAACACCCCCAATACCCAAAACGAAATTCATGATTATATTTGACTTTATTATTAGTTACATTCTAACAGGCCAAATTAAGGAATTCCATAGATGACATTAGCCTGGAAGCATTTTAATTTTCAAATTACAAAACCAGACACCCGTAAATACCTAAATCTATAACGACGAAAGAGCAAATTCAGAATGAGCTCAGAAAATTATAAACATCGAACACATATCAACAGAAATAAATGGTTTTCACGAATATGATTACAAGTCCCAAATTCAAAACAACTCCATCACTCAAAACCCTGAAAACGAGCATAGAACCAATAAAACTGGACGAACAATTACCTCCCATTGCTGCTGCATTCTCTGAATTTAAAATCTCAAAACCTTCCGTTTCCGACATCACTCCTCTCTCTCTCTCTCTCTCTCTTAACTAGTTCCAGCTTTCTCTCTCTATGCATTCGCAATTCCTCTCTCTAAACCATCTCTGATCTCTCCTCTGAAATTGAAATGTGGGAGGGAAAAAATAAAAAGAGGCTCGGACAAGACTGACTGATTTCCGAAGCAAACTCCGGACCTAGACGAAACCAAGCCTCCATTCCGAAAATATTGAGTTGCCGCTTTGTTAGGCCCAATGGAAAGTACCATTCAGGCCCAAAAACGGAAAAGGCCTTTTAGGCCCAAAACAGTTTGTTACAAAATATCGCAATTAATACAGTGCCGACATAATACAAATAAAATCTTTTGTCGACTATTTATTAAAAATCGTAAATTTTTAATCCTCTTCAGATTAATTATACCATTTTTCAATGTTAAGTAATTAACTGAAAATTAATCTTATGGGATCATATTGGAAATTTATCTATGATTTTATGAGTATATAATTTAATTCAATTCAATTTGACATATGATGCATGCATATGAATTAAATTCTGTCTTTGTTTTATTGTACCGACTCTCTTCAATAATTTCTTGAATTATATAAGAGATTTATCATTTATGGAACTATTAATGATTATAAGGAGTAGATGTCATCTTGATAACGACAATACTAAATTTTGCATGTTTATTGACTTTCATGTAATACGCTACTGCTTCGAAAAATTAAGTCCTCCAAATCGCGTGATCGAATCTAAAATAAATTGATTACTCGATCAAAATTGAGTTGCGACTTTAAATGCATCAATTTAAAAGGATAAAGAATTTTTAACAAACAAAATCAACCTAACCAAATGTATTTTACATCAATTTAACAAGATCTTAATCGGCACAATTAGAATTTGTTATTTGCTCTCCGATATCCACACACTAGCCATACCAACATTCTGTTAAAAAAAAAAAAAAAATTAATTAATTTTATTCTTTTTAAAAATTTGAATTTTAAAATGAAATAAAATATTTTACCAGGTCCACATGTCATGTAATACATCTTTGTTTTAGGCTATTATTCCCCTTTTATCTCTTACTCTTGCCTTTTTTTTTAAAGGCTTACTTACAATTAAAAATCATAATCTTACACTTTTAGATAATCACAAATAAAATAAAATGTTAATTAATTAATTGCAATTGAGACATCAGACTGTTTGGATCATGTCCGAACTTGTGACTCATGTTTTATGTCTGCTCGATTCCGGCAAACTCCCGGCGAATTGAGGTACAATTTATACATTGTTCTCTTTGCAAAGATTGTTATATAATCTATTCAACGAATATAGGACAACGAATATAGGATCAGTTGAATAGCTCATATTTCAAAAATTCACGCATTTTAGTCGGATCGGGTTGAATTTGATGAATTTTTTCAAAAAATCTCGCGCAAATTAAGTTTCAGGATTTTCGCTCTCAATTTGTATTACTATATGGACAAATGTATATTATTGAAGGGCAAAATGTGTGTTAGTATTAGACTAAATATTATTTTTTCACCAATATTTATGTGTTTTTACTAAAATAAATATTTTTCCATTCAATATAAGAGCAAAATGTGTGTTACTATCTATTCAAATATTGGTTTTCAAAAATATGTATTTGTTTTTAAAAAAATAATTATTTTTTTCCATATAATAACATATATAAGCTAGTGGAAAGTGTATTACTATAATAACACAATGTCTTACTCAATGAATAAAGATGTGTTTGCACAAATACATAAAAGTCCCTTCCCAGGTTATGTTACCATATGAACAATCATATGTTACTGCAAAAGCAAATGTGTGTTACTGGTGGAGGAAATGTGTGTTGATGTTAGAGTAAATGTGTGTTACTGCAAATATGTGTTAATGTTAGAGTAAATGTGTGTTACTACAAATATGTGTTACTATTGGAGTAAATGTGTGTTAATGTTAGAGTAATATGTGTTACTGCAAATGTGTGTTAATATTAGAATAAATGTGTGTTGCTACAAATATGTGTTAATGTTAGAATAAATGTGGGTTACTGTTGGAGCAAAATGTATTAATGTTAGAGCACATGTGTGTTAATGCAAATGTGTATTAGTATTGGAGCAAAAGTGTATTAATGTTAGAACAAATATATGTTATTGTTAGAGAAAATGTGTGTTGATGTATGAAACAATAAATATAGATTTAAAGGGATGAGTAATAAATTAAAAAATACATATTTGTTCTTGTAAAAATACATATTTGTCATTATTATTTTAAAGTACAATTTTTTTAGGACTAGTAACACACATTTGCTCATATAGGCCTGGGAGCAAAAATCTTGAAATAGACCTTATGCAATTTTTTTTTAAAATCAGTTTGATCCGCTTAGGATTTGGAATTTTGTCCTGGAGCCACCCGACCCATGATTTTTTTAATATTTATATATTTTAGGTATATTTTACATGTGAAATATTTCATAAAAGAGATCCTCTTTGTTTTTTCAAATTCGTTAGTTTGATACCTTAAAAAAGTGAAGTCGCAAGTTCGGGAAGGTTCGTCATTCGTGTAAGAGAAATAATTTCACACTTCTTTATAAGTTCGGACTTTTAGATGAGATGCAATTTTTTTATGGTATTAGAACTAAAAAGCTCACGTTGAATCCGAACCATGAGCGAGAGGAAGTGTAAGCGAAAGATTAAATGTAGTTTCACACTTTTCTATAAGTTCAGTCTTTTAGATGAGACATAAATCTTTAAGTTTCAATTTGTTTGATGTTTAAATTGTAATTGAAATGTTAAATTGGTGTTTGGTTTGCAAAGTTATTCATGTTGTAAATCTAAAAAATCTATTATTCCAAATTTAGAAGATTTGATGTGGACATTACTAATGGACCAATAACCCAATGGGCTTCATATCTTAGACTAGGATTTTACTCTTATAAATATATCATTGTACTCAGAATTGTATATACTCATACACAAGAATATTAGTGAAACTCCTGGCTTGGCTCGCCCCCAGACGTAGTCATTCCCGACGAACTGGGTGAACAAATCTCGCCTTTTATTTACGCACTCAATTACAACACGTTATCAGCACGAGTCTCTACCCACAATCAATCGGTACGAATCTCAATTTATTTTCTCTTGAATCTGATAAATTATTATCCGATTAATTATGAAAGCATCTTTGTTGGTGAACGAATCTAATCGTAAGGATTAGTGGCTATTTTAATCCGTTTTTACGTCACCAATCAATAACGTGTGGTTGATTACCACCGTAAATGGTAAATCGGGGTATGAATTTATCGAACTAGTAAATTCGGTAGTCGAAATTGGACTTATTCCGTGTGTGTGTAAGTTTGGGTGTATTTGTGTGTATTTTTTGTCTGAAATTCGAAAATTAATTCTTTCAATAAGCTGGAGAACAACTATTTATAGAGGCTAGCAAGCATGAGGTGCTACTGACTCTTGGTCTCCCTAGCTTGCATGCCTGACATATGTCCTTTGACCTTAGTTTGACCTTATCTAAGCTGAATCTTAGTTACAAAGTCTTCTTTTGGGCCTTATCTCGGACTCATTGTTGTTCGCCTAGGTCGGCTTGAATGATCTTGATGACCCTTCAACTGAAAGTTGTCCGCCTCTTGAGGGTGTACCTTGGAAGTTGTTCGCCTTATGGCTTTGTTCAGCTTGGCTTTGGGATCTTTGTCCTTTGTTCACTTGTACACACTTCTTTGGCTGTTTGTTATATCATAGTTTGACCAAGTTGTTCGTCATTGATGACTTCACAGTTGGCTCATTCTTGGTCTCGGGTCTAAATACATGTTCGCCCATTAGTTGTTCGTCGGGGAGTTGTTCGTCACTTTATACACTTCTCAAATTGGTAGATGCACCCCAACTTGATTTTCTTTGTTGATCACCCTTAATTTGAGGTTCTCTTCATAATCCTTGATGTAGCTTTAAACCTTGTTCGCCATTTATTGACTTATGTTCGCCTATCAACAATTGCCCCTTATCCTGGCTATATGTTGCCCCAGACGAGCAACTTTGTGGCGAGGGCGAGCAACTATAGTTAGGATATCAAAATGATGAGGGTTGGGGCGAACATCATTGGCTTGGGCGAGCAACATATGGTCCGTCGTTTCGTCTTCCCAAGGTCTGGGAGTTGTACGAAGATGACGTGGGCAGCATGGCTGTGCGCCGCCCACGCGCGAGCAATCCCGAGGCCACGCGCCCCTATAATTACATATAGGTCCCTAAATTTTTGAACTTGTTTGGAAATTACCCCGTTTTCTCTCAACTTGGCCCCGGGGCTTTTGGGAAATTACGTCTGGGACCCCGTTTTTACTTGGGGTATAAGTAGTGGGAAAACTGAAATTTTTCCCACTTCTTCTTCTCCTACTACAGTGCTCCGGCGACTTCCTCCTCCCTCCGGCGATACCAAGCTTTCCGACGTCCGCCTTTCCGCTTTTGGTTTCAAACTTCAATTCCCAGGTAGTTACTCTTTTTTCTCTCTATCTTTTTCTCTCGAAAATCCTTTCTGCCGCCGTGTGGACCCGAGCGCCACCGTCTTCTCCGGGATAGCGCCGCCGTCTGCAACTCTTTCTGCCGCCGCTCGGATTTTTCTTCCTCTTCTATGTCTTCGCACTCGAGCAATAAAACTGAGGAGACCCTAGATCCCCTTTTTCCCATTGTTGCTCGCGATCTGGAACCATTTGCGGTTTCCTCAGCGTCGAACACTCACGTGGACTCAGTTGTTCGCTCTGTGGAAAACACTGGCGCGGGCCCATCTGGGAGAGAATTAACAGTTGTGGCGAACAACAATTTGGACGATAGCTCTTCGTCTTCTGCCGAATCTGGAGATCCAGATCTTAACGATCTCACTCGCGAGTTCCTGGAGAATATTAACTTTCCATCCCCAAAGATGCGGGAAAATGAGATCCCAGCTGGGGTTGCTGATTAGGCGTGAAATTGTTATGTTTTGGTGCCCGATTTACTCATGTTTTGAGTGTTTTCGATGAGTGCTTGGAGTCAAATGAGTATCATTTTTATAAAATTATTAATTTGTCTCTTTGGTTTTCATAGATGGATAGAGGGCGAAAAGAGGAGTTCGTAGGACTTTGAATCGGCCAAAACGGACTCCCGGTTGAGGAGATATGAAGATTTTACGAATGAGTGCACAACAGCCAGCGCTCGAGCATTTTGCTCGAGCGACCAAAAACTTACAGAACAGTTTCAGCGCTCGAGCGAATCACTCGAGCGGAACTGCTCGAGCGTTTTGCTCGAGCAACCACGTATTTTCGCCTCCGGATGCGTATTTTCGGCCCATTAACTCCCGTTTCGACCCGGTGCCTATATATACCTCTTCCAAACACGTTTTGAAGGATCCCCGAACTTTAGAAATCACTTTTAGACTTAGTTTTTAGAGAGAGGAAGAGGAGAAGAACGAGCAAGCTATACTTACGTTTTGTTGAGGTTTTTCATACGAATTCTTAGTTTTCTTTTCGTTTCTTAGTTTCTTTTCATTAGCTTGATTACTTTAAACGTTTTAAACTTCGTTTTAGTTAATTAAATTTCAGTTCTTAGAATTATTTTATTTTAAAACCCTAGTTCATGTTTCTTATTTTCTTCGTGCAATTCATTATGTTTATGTTCGTTGTTTCTTCTATTGCTTTTATTTTTGTTATAACCATGTCCGGCTGAAACCCTTGTATGCTTAGGGTAGGATGAACTCGTAGAAGTAGGATGTGGGTACGTAATTAGGATAATTCGTGACGTTAGTTTTAATTCTCTTAATTAATGAATTCTTATAATTAATCTTAACTTTACCTTTGAATTTCGTACGAAAGTGTTAGAGAGAGGACGACTGCATCACTCAATAACAATTAGTAGTCTTAACGAGAAGGTTTAGAAAAGGTTAATTCATCTACCGGTTTAGCGAAGGAGGACGACCGCATCACCTTAGTTAAATTAGGGTCTCATTAATTGAGCACAATCCATTAACTTGTTAGTGGATTAGTGTAGTCGAGTGTTAGGGTAAAGTATTAGGGTTTAGAATCTTGAGCTTTCACCTTGCATTCTTAGACTTAGGTTAATTCTTGTGTCACGGTTATTTTGATTATGTACCTGCTCCGTTAGTATACGTAGGGATTCCTATCTTAAGCATCACCTTCTCGTATTTGAAAACACACCGTTAGTTATTTCGTTTAATTTTCCTTTTGCATATGTAGGATAATTTAGTTAGCTTAATTAATCTTTCCAAAAAAACCAAAAACATTTCACTCATATTAACTACGACGCGTAGATCTACAGGGATCTATTCGCATATACACTGTCCCTTGGGTTCGATACTACTTGGTCATTATACGTACTTATACTACAGTGAACCCGTCCGCTTGCGGGTAAGCGACTAGTAGAAGTTAGTAGAATCGCTTCAAGTCAATGGCGCCGTTGCCGGGGATGGAGTTGTATGTTTTTGAATAGGACTTGTCGATAGCTTAGTAGTTAGTAGTGGGTGCTTATTTTCTGTTTTTTTTATTTCTTATTGTTATTTTTAGTCATTCGGCAGTTGCGTTTTGATCCTTCTGCTAGTGTGTCAGGTTTATGAGAACACGCTCACAAGGCAATACGAGCGAAGAGAGATTACCTGCAGATCCTGAGACAATAGCCAGAAGGAACCGAGCTTACTTGAGAAGAATGAACACTGCCGACTTAGGAAAGGAACCAATGGACATCAATAATGAGTTGGACGATGCTGCCAACGATTTCAATCAGGCAGTAGACCGAGTTGAAGGCACTGGAGTTAGTGGTAGCCAGAATCAAATTCCATTAGGGGATAGCCAGAGCCTAAACCCGGATACACAAAACGTAGGGAATCCAGCTCAGAACCTTGTCCATAATCCTCATAACAACCCTGCTTACCCACAAAACCCAAATAACCCTTTCAACAACCCAGTATACCAACATTACCCATATCCACCTTATCCTTACCCACCATACCCGTATCCTCCACCCCCAGTCTACAACCAACCGCCTGTTTACCCACCACCACCCCAACAAGTACCAGTACCTGCTGCTAATCCTCAACACGTTCCTCAGAACGTAGATCATAATATGGCGATTCGAGGGAGGTTTGCAGCGCAGCCACAGCGGTACTATGATGGAGTGGCTTTGCCTCCTGTTGAGGCGAACAACTTCTCGATATCCCCGGGGATTTTAAAGTTGCTTACCGAGAACCAGTTCAAAGGGGTGATCGGGAAGGAGAATCCTCATACACATCTGAGGAGTTTTCTCATGATAGCCTCAACATTCAATTATAATGGCATGTCTGAAGATGCCAAGAGGCTTAGGTTGTTCCCATTCTCACTGACGGGAATAGCTAAGGAGTGGTACGATAATACGCTCCCGCGGGGAGGTATTACCACTTGGGCCGAGCTCGAGCGTCTGTTCCTCGAGCGATTCTACCCTCCATCTAGGACGATCAAGGCTAGAATTGAGATCTCGTCCTTTCGCCAGAAGTCTGGAGAGGATTTACGCCAAGCGTGGGAGAGATACTCAAACATGCTGATTGAGTGCCCGCAGTACGGGTACAATGAGGGAGACATTATGACATTCTTCTATAGTGGTGCCAACAAGGCGGGGCAAGACCATTTAGACGCCTGTGCGGGCGGAGCATTCCTGAACCAAGGCATAGAGAGGTGTAGAGAGATCGTTGACAACATTGTCACGAATGCCGGTGCTTGGAGTGGAGATGCAGATTTTCAGAGAGTGCATCAGGTTGAAGAGGGAGAAGGAACGAGAAGGCTGCTGATGGCCATGATGGAAAAGATCAACAACCTCGAGTTGGAGAAGAGTTTGGGTGGAGAGCATGCAGTAGAGAATGAGAGAGTAGACCAACCAAGTGGACAACAAGAGGTAGCCAATTACATGGGAGGCCCGTATTACAATCAGAATGGCTACCAAGGTGGAAATCAGTATGGAAGGCCTTCTTATGGCCAACCATTTGTACCTCCAGGCCCTCAGCCACTTCAAAATCAATGGAGGAATACACAAGGAGTTCAAGGAGGCCAGCAGCCTCCTCAAAACACATGGAGGAAGAATGATAACTTTTCTTATGCTAACCCAAAAGCTGGTGTTACTGTTCCTGCAGGTGTTGATCCGGGGTCTAAACCTCCTGGTGGAGAAGGCGGTGCATCAACCGAGGAGATGTTGAGAGCGATCCTTCAGAAGGCGGAGGAAGGGAGCAAGCGGTTGTCATCCTTGGAGTACGATGTGAAGGAGCTGCATAAGAAGGGTGATCAACGTGATCAAGAGCTCCAGAAGATGAATGTTGAGTGGACTAGAACTCAACAAGAGAACAATCGAAGGTTCACTTCTTTAGAGCTCCAGATGAGCCAGATTGCAAAATCAGTGAATAGAATGCCGGAGGGGAACTCAAAAGAGCAGTGCAAGGCGATCCAGCTGAGAAGTGGAACCAACTACGAAGGTCCCCAGATGCCTGCTGATTCTGAGACACCCCAAGAAGAGATTGAGCCTAAAGGAGATGAAGTTGAGAAGGGGAGTGAAAGTGAAGGGATTGAGAAGCATGAAGATATGGATGAGTCCCAGAAGGGCAAGGAAAGTAAGGAGGGTGAGAGAGTTCCTAAATGGAAGAAGGCAAAGGAAGCAAGGGAGAAAGTGAAAGAAACAGAAAGAGATGAATGGGGGGTACCCAAATCTGTGATACCCGTCCCATATCCACAACGCTTCATGAAAAAGAAGCTTGATGAGAAATTCGCTAAGTTCCTTGATGTTTTTAAACAATTGCATATTAATATTCCTTTTTATGATGCTTTGGAATAGATGCCGCACTATGCGAAGTTTTTGAAGGACTTGATTGCGAAAAGACGGCGAGTGGATGAGCCGAAGTTGGTGCAGCTGAACCACGAGGTGAGTGCATTAGTGCACAAGGCGCTTCCACCAAAGCTGAAGGATCCCGGTAGTTTCACGATCCTATGTGATATCGGAAACGGGATCAAGAAGGGAGCGTTGTGCGACCTCGGGGCGAGCATTAATCTCATGCCGTTGTCGCTTTTCAAGAAGTTGGAAGGTGTTGAACTTCAACCCACAATGATGACGCTTCAACTAGCCGATCGGTCTATTACTCGACCTCAAGGTGTGGTTGAAGACGTTCTAGTGAGAGTTGGAGAACACATCTTTCCAGCCGACTTTGTAGTGCTAGAGATGGAGGAAGATGAGCACGTACCCCTGATCTTGGGAAGACCGTTCTTAGCTACGGCGGGGATGGTGCTAGACGTGGCGAATGGGAAGATCACGTTGAAGGTTGATGATCAAGAAGTGAAGATCTCCCTATATGAAGCCATGAAACACCCGAGGGATGATGAGAGCTTGTAT
Source organism: Ballota nigra (assembly GCA_947034835.1). NCBI lineage: Eukaryota > Viridiplantae > Streptophyta > Magnoliopsida > Lamiales > Lamiaceae > Ballota > Ballota nigra. The sequence goes on from OX344725.1 coordinate 61,129,062, forward strand.
TGCATGGATGCAATTGATCCTCGTGTTGAAGACACGCCTTCTATCCCTAATCCTTCTGATATTCATGATTTTGTTAGTCCTTCAATTGATAGTTTAACCCATGAGCGTTATGATCTTGATTATTTTGATAGGGATAAAGTGAAGAAGTTGAAGGATGAAGAGGTGAAGAAAGTGGACGTGGTCCAGTTAGACGGGAAAGGAGGAGTTAAGAAGAAAAAGTCCAAACTCAAGAAGTTGTTTAGTAAGACTCCTCCAGATAAAGGCAAGAAGGAGTTGAGACCCATAACACTTGGGGATGAGAAGAGAGCAAAGGAACTCATGATGGAAGGGCATCAAGGAAAGGAGTTCAAACACCACTCTTATGAGAGTGAGGGAGGTAAATTTGAGTATGATGTCCCATAAGCTCCTTTGAGCTCGGTCCGGCATGAGGACCTTAAAAATAGCGCTGAATGGGAGGCAACCCATTTTTATTTGCTTTCATTTATTTTTAGTGTCTTTTTATATTATTAGGGAGTATTTTGAGTCGTATGTTTAACCTCGTACTTGAGAGTTTTATTTTGTAGGCTTGTCTCTAAAGGAGTAAAGGTATCATGGAGTTACTCAGATTGAAGGAACCAACTTGAGACAAGGGAGTGTGCAAAGCTATTGAGAGAAATTGAATTATTTGGTTGAGGTAACCCACAACCCCAAACTTAGACCTCTAGCAAGGTCGAAGTTTGGGGGGGTGAAGTTTTTTTATGTTTCTTGTTACATTGCACATGCATGCACACCCTTATCTTTGAGTTGAGTTTGATTGATTATTGTTTGTTGAGATACTCCTTGGGCTATTATTAATTTGTTTTGTTACTCAATATTTCATGCCTATCAATCATCTTATGCTTGTTGATTGCTATCTTTGAGTATGATTTGATGAGTAGGGTGAGTTGTAAGGGTGAGTTAGAAATTCTTTTCTGTGAGTTTTTGAATGAGAGTTGATTTGAGAGAGAACCCGTATGCTTATAAGTTTTCTTTTGAGTACTTGTGTGATGAGAGTGAGAATTTACTAGGACTAGCATGGATGTGAAAGCCGTGAGCTTTTGAGCCTTATGAGATTTTAATGCATGATTTAATCTCTTCGTTTGTGAGTGGATCGTCACCTTAGAGGATGCTAGAACTTGCATGTGCTCTTGCTTCTTGATTGTGTCTAGTGTGATATGCCGAATGTGATCTTAGGCCATCTTTGTTTTTATTGAGTCACTTAGCCAAAAAATTTCCTTACCAATGACATTGAATCCCTTGTTAGCCCCTTTGAGCCTAAAGCCTATTTTATTTGCTAACACATATGAACACTATTCCTAAGCCTTTTTGTCCAAATTTGAGTGGAGAATAGGAAAGTGTGAATGTGAAGGGATTGATTTGAGTTGAAAAAGGAGAGTTATTGATGGTTGAGTGGTGATAAAATAAGGGTGTGAATGAAATTTGAGTTGTGGGAAAGAACAAAAAAAATTGAGAATGAGCAAAAGAAAAAAAATTGAGCTCATGTGTTTGTGCGAAAAAGAAAAAAAAAATGAAGTGAAAAAAAAAAAAGTGAAAGAGTGAGAAAGATAAAAAAAATTGAAGTGTTGAGAGAATTGAAAGCGAAAGTGTATTGATTGAATACGTTTGAAGTAGTTCGTTCTTAATCTCGAAGTACCAAAGTTTTGAATTTCTATTCTCCATTCACTTGAGTCACTTTACCATATTGTTATCCCACCTGTCCAAAGAGCCTACATTACAACCTTGAGAAAAGTCCTTTTTGATTCGGCATTGATTTCTAGAATGTGGTCGGAGTTGAGAGTGCTTACAAGCCTATGGTTGCCAATATGTGTGATTGATTGTTTGAGTGAGTCCCTTAAACACTGTTATACACTTGTGAGGGAGTGAAACACATCGTTGAGTGCACATCCATGTTTGATCTTGGTGTTTCTTGTAAATGTTGCATGAGTACGATAAAAGAAAGTGAGTGAGTATACTTGTGATTGATCTTTGAAGCTCGAATTCATTTGCTTGCATGATTTGATTCTTTGACTCAATCTTAACAATTTCACTTGACTTATTATTTCATTGCTTGAGGACAAGCAACATGGTAAGTTTGGGGGGGTTGATTAGGCGTGAAATTGTTATGTTTTGGTGCCCGATTTACTCATGTTTTGAGTGTTTTCGATGAGTGCTTGGAGTCAAATGAGTATCATTTTTATAAAATTATTAATTTGTCTATTTGGTTTTCATAGATGGATAGAGGGCGAAAAGAGGAGTTCGTAGGACTTTGAATCGGCCAAAACGGACTCCCGGTTGAGGAGATATGAAGATTTTACGAACGAGTGCACAACAGCCAGCGCTCGAGCGTTTTGCTCGAGCGACCAAAAACTTACAGAACAGTTTCAGCGCTCGAGCGAATCACTCGAGCGGAACTGCTCGAGCGTTTTGCTCGAGCAACCACGTATTTTCGCCTCCGGATGCGTATTTTCGGCCCATTAACTCCCGTTTCGACCCGGTGCCTATATATACCTCTTCCAAACACGTTTTGAAGGATCCCCGAACTTTAGAAATCACTTTTAGACTTAGTTTTTAGAGAGAGGAAGAGGAGAAGAACGAGCAAGCTATACTTACGTTTTGTTGAGGTTTTTCATACGAATTCTTAGTTTTCTTTTCGTTTCTTAGTTTCTTTTCATTAGCTTGATTACTTTAAACGTTTTAAACTTCGTTTTAGTTAATTAAATTTCAGTTCTTAGAATTATTTTATTTTAAAACCCTAGTTCATGTTTCTTATTTTCTTCGTGCAATTCATTATGTTTATGTTCGTTGTTTCTTCTATTGCTTTTATTTTTGTTATAACCATGTCCGGCTGAAACCCTTGTATGCTTAGGGTAGGATGAACTCGTAGAAGTAGGATGTGGGTACGTAATTAGGATAATTCGTGACGTTAATTTTAATTCTCTTAATTAATGAATTCTTATAATTAATCTTAACTTTACCTTTGAATTTCGTACGAAAGTGTTAGAGAGAGGACGACCGCATCACTCAATAACAATTAGTAGTCTTAACGAGAAGGTTTAGAAAAGGTTAATTCATCTACCGGTTTAGCGAAGGAGGACGACCGCATCACCTTAGTTAAATTAGGGTCTCATTAATTGAGCACAATCCATTAACTTGTTAGTGGATTAGTGTAGTCGAGTGTTAGGGTAAAGTATTAGGGTTTAGAATCTTGAGCTTTCACCTTGCATTCTTAGACTTAGGTTAATTCTTGTGTGTCACGGTTATTTTGATTATGTACCTGCTCCGTTAGTATACGTAGGGATTCCTATCTTAAGCATCACATTCTCGTATTTGAAAACACACCGTTAGTTATTTCGTTTAATTTTCCTTTTGCATATGTAGGATAATTTAGTTAGCTTAATTAATCTTTCCAAAAAAACCAAAAACATTTCACTCATATTAACTACGACGCGTAGATCTACAGGGATCTATTCGCATATACACTGTCCCTTGGGTTCGATACTACTTGGTCATTATACGTACTTATACTACAGTGAACCCGTCCGCTTGCGGGTAAGCGACTAGTAGAAGTTAGTAGAATCGCTTCAAGTCAGTTGCTCGACTATTCGAATGGCGAGCATATGCTGAAAGGTATGCGAACAGCTTTCCCCGTCCCCAGAGACAAATAATGGATAAGGTGAAAACTGAGTACCAGGCGAGCAAGATAAAAAGTGTTGTTCGCGAAGATGAACTGGACTCTATCCGGAAGGACTACAAAATCCCATACGATATTCACCTGTGGGCCCCTCAGAGAAAGGAAAGAGCTGATCGCCCACCCCCAGGATGCACGGCGATCAACCTTCACACCTTGATTGCCGGACTAAAGCTGCCTCTTCCACCCGTTGTTGGTCGATTCCTGGAGGCGACCAACTTGGCCATCACCCAAATTACTCCAATTGGGTGGATGAACCTTCTAGGCTCTATGTGCTTGTTCGCCTTGGAGGGGTATGTTGATCGGATCACTGCGGAAGAGATCAACTACTTGATGACAATTACAAGCTGCCCCTTATGAGAAGAAGGCTATCACTATCTCAAGGCAAGAACTGGGTTGAAAATGGTGGAAGAGGTGCCGAACAAGGTTCATGACTGGAAGCAACACTTCTTCTGGATTGGGGGTGATTGGCGAGCATCTTCTGGTCCACACGGTGGCCCTGGACGAATAAATTCTCCAGCAGCCTATGGAAAACTGAAACGTAAGTTTGTTTCTTGCTTGCCTTTGGGCTAAGTAGTTCTAATTTAACTTTTCTTGTTTGTTCGCAGGCCCTCGTCTACCCAAGTGGAATTCGAAAGAGGAGGAGTTGAGCTCCGAGTTTCTGTTCACTTCGTGCTTGGTTGGCCTCCGAAATAGGGCAGATAGGACTATTGACTATCTTTGCCGAGCAAGGTGTCAAAGAGCTGCTCGCCTCTTGACTTACCCTCACCACCTGGAGGCTCAAGCTGAGGTTCCCCCAGGTATGAATTTATAACTTTTGATTCCAGTCTTGTTCGTCATTGATTTGTTTAACTTACTCGCCTAAATAAATTTTTTTTTTTTTTTAGCCGAGCAAGTAACAGTTGCCGTTCCCCCCAGTTACGCCCTCCTCAAGCGTAGGGTATCTGAAATGGGGCCCCCAAGAGGAAAGAAGAGGAAAGGTGATCCCCCTTCTCATGTGCTTGCACTGACGAACAAACCTGAGGGGGCTAGAGTTCCCAGACAGGCGGCCCCTCCCCCGTTCAAATCCGTTCCCCTCCTGTTTCCCCACCTCGTGGTGGGAAACGCCTTAAGAAGGCAGACGGGACCCCACTGGCCGAAGATGTCCTCGGCAAGGGGAAGGAAAAAATGGGTCAAAGTCATGCTCGCCACGAAGGGGATGTCATTAGGCGTTCTTCCGCGGAGCCTACGGAAAGGTCGGGAAAGGCGAGCAAAGATGTGGGTTCACCCCGTGGCCCAGAAGACCTCACGTTCCTTGGATGGGATGAACGGAAGTTTGCCGAGTAAGTATCTACCCCCTTCTGCCGAACAACTTTCATTTTTAATTTTTCTAAGTATCAATTTCTTTTCTTGTTCGCAGATATCGGGCTGATGATTATCCCGATCGAGCAATTGTTGTACATCAGTACGCTTGCTCGAAAACTCCCATTAACATAAGGGAGATTCCTGGCGAACATGTTCGCAAGGCGACGGAGTTGGTCGCCCGAGCCTGGACGCGTCCCTTGGACAAAGCCATCCTCCAACAGGGGCAAATGGACAATCTCCACCTCTCGATGATGCTCGTCGCCAACGGCCTCGTCACTGCTCAAAGGGCAATCACCCAAGTTGCCGAGCAAGAAGAGTCTGCTCACCATTATGCGAGTACTGCTCGGCAACTCTCCGAGGAAAAAGACAAACTGGCGAACAACTTGCATGGCCAGATTGCTCGGCTCAATGACCAGCTTTCCCTCTATATCGACGGCGAGAAAAAGCACCTTGAAGACATTCAAGGCTTATCTGCCGAGCTGAAGAGTAAAGAGACCTTGCTTGGTGAGGAGAAGAACAAACTGTCAGCGGCCGAGCAGAAAATTGCCGATCTCGAGGCGGAGGTTGCTCGTCTTCGGGATTCTGAAGCCAACCTCTTCACACGCGAACAACTTGAAGCGGAGGTTCAGGCTCGGTCTGCTCCCATTTCCAACCTTGGGTATATCTGTGCCTACGCGGACAGCATCCGCTCGGCCGATGCTTATGACTACAAGGACTTGGTGGAGGAGATGAGTAAAGACTTGAATGAATTCATCGAGCATTATCCGCCGCCGAACAACATTGAAATACAGCTGGCGGACCTGATTGAATTAGGGGTCAAGACTGATAAGCTTGACCCTAGCATCACTGTTACCCACCCTCCTCACCATGCTATCGAAGACGAGCAAGAGGGAGAGCCGGCTGCTGCTGACGAGCAAACTGCTAAAGAAGCGGAAGATAAGGCAGCTGAAGATCTTGCTCGAGACATGATTGTCGACCCTTCCGCCGAGCAGACTCAAGATCCTCCTCCAGCCGAGCAGCAATAGGCCTTAGACTTTGTTTTTTTCTTTTCTTCTTCTTTGTAATAGTTGTTCGCTCCTTTTGTAGTACTTGACTTCTTGAATCACTGTACTATTTTTGAGGCTCAATGCCTTTGATTAATGGATGTCTTTTTTTTTTTGTTCGCTCATTTTCTTATATATGTTAATTGCCTTTACATTTCTGTCAATGCCTTTACAATTATAACATATAGTGTTGGGCTTTTGTTCGAATTGAACTTTACCTTTAGTGGAATTAGGGTTCAGCCTTAGGTTCTGTTCATTTTAAAAAACGAACAACCTTTAAGTGGCTTTGGTCCTTAGGTTCTGTTCATTTGTAAAACGAACAACCTTTGAATGGACTTGTACCTCGAGCTTTTGGACTTTTTCCTTTGCTGATGAACAACTACTGTATTTACATTTTGAACAAATTACAAGTGTTATAAGACTGTTCATCACTTATATATACAATATGACGAACAACTTTGAACATAAACTAAAAACTTGCTCGCTTATAGACTTTTGCCGAGCAACTCTATTCAAAATTAAAAGACGCAGCACCAGACTATACAAATGTGGCGAGCAACTTTTTAATCTATACTTAACCAAATTTTCAAAAAATTATGCAACTGATCCATTCCATTTGCTTGATTCACCCTTTTGCTTGATTTTCTTCATTTGCCATACTTGCCCCCAAGATAATTGTTCGCCCATTTATTGATAGTACTTCTTGAGATGTACGGCATTCCAGGAGTATGAGGCCGGCTTGCCTTCCATATCTTCGAGATCGTATACGCCATTTACGAATTTTTCCGTTATACGATATGGGCCCTCCCAAGCTGGTCCCAGTACTCCTGAAGATTGGGCGAGCAGTTTTCTTAGAACCAAATCTCCAACTCTGAATTCCCGGACTTTTACACGGGAATTATAATAACGTTCCGCTCTTTGCTTGTATGTTGCATTTTTTAACTCAGCATTGAGTCTTTTTTCTTCGAGTAAATCCATTTCAGCACTTAGAGCAGAATTATTTGCTTGTTCATCAAAGTTGGTCGTCCTAATCGTACTGGTCCTTAACTCAATAGGTATTACTGCTTCTGTTCCGAAAGCCATAGCAAAGGGTGTTTCTCCGGTGCTAGACCTGGGAGAAACTCTGTATGCCCACAAGACTTCCGGGAGTTCGATAGACCAACCACTTTTGCTCTCCGCCAGTCTTATTTTTAATGTATGCTTGATTATCTTGTTCACAGCCTCAACTTGTCCGTTTGACTGGGGATGATAAGGTGTGGAGTAATGCTTTTTGATCCCCCACTTCGCACAGAATTCTCTCAACTCTTGTCCATCAAACTGTGGACCATTGTCTGTCACAATTGTCTGTGGAACTCCGAAACGACAGACAATGTTCTTCCAAATAAAGTTGATCATCTTTTACTGCGTGATGTTCACCATGGCCTCTGCTTCTGCCCATTTAGTGTAATAATCGACTGCCACAACGGCAAATCGAACATTTCTTACTCCAGCCGGGAAAGGACCAATGATGTCCATCCCCCATTTTGCAAAAGGCCATGGGCTGTATACTGACACGAGCTCCTGGGCCGGGGTATGAATATTCGGGGCAAAAATCTGACACTGATGGCAAGTTTTTGCTTTCTTGATCGCATCCTGACGTAATGTCGGCCAATAATACCCTTGCCTGATGGTTTTGTACGCCAAGGCTTGCCCCCCAGTGTGATTCCCACATACTCCAGCGTGAATCTCTTCGAGTACTGCTTGCCCTTGCCCCCTAGGCAAACACTTGAGAAGTGGGACTGATATTCCCCTTTTGAAGAGTTGCTCACCCACCAGAGTATATCTGGCGGCTCGCTTTACTAGCTTGGCAGCTTCAAAAGGATTGTTTGGTTTTTTCCCACTTTTCAAGTATTTGACTATACTTGTTCTCCAGTCTTCTTCACTGGTTTGATCGTCGAGTTGGTTGACATTATAGCTTACTGTTGATGGATCTTTCATCTTTGTAACTATAATATCTGCCAACTCTACGGGGCCTTCGCTTGTTGCTAGTCGAGCAAGCGCATCTGCTTGAGTGTTGCTCGTCCTTGGAATTTGCTGTATGAAAACTTGCTGCAACATGGACATTAGGTGAGCAACAATGCGTTGATACTCAATCATGTGATCATCTTTTGCTTCGTATTCACCTCGGACTTGGTTCACAATCAATTGTGAATCGCCAAATATTTGCAAGCGTCTGACACCAACTGCGAGAGATAGGTGGAGACCAGCAATAAGAGCTTCATACTCAGCTTCGTTGTTGGTTGCCATGAAACCAAATCTGATTGCCGAGGTGAATACTTGTCTATCTGGGCTGATTAAAACTACTCCTGCCCCCGAGGCTATACTGGTTGATGATCCGTCCACATAGAGATGCCAAGGATGATCAAGTCCTCTCGTCGGATCTGGTGGGAAAGTTAGTTCGACTATAAAGTCGGCTAATGCTTGCCCTTTGATCGCTGTTCGAGGAGCATAGGTCACCCCGAATTGGCTAATCTCCAGTGACCATCTTAAGAGACGACCTGCAGTATCGGGGCGATGGAGAATTTGCCTGAGCGGGAAAGTTGTTAGAACTTCGACTTGATGGTCAAAGAAGTATGGTCGTAACTTTCTCACACTCATAACTAAAGCATACGCCAGCTTTTCGGTTGGAGCATATTTGATCTCTGCTTCGTGTAAAGCCTGGCTGACGTAATATATAGGTTGGTGAAATTTGCCGTCTTCGCGCACCAAAACAGAGCTGATGGCAACTTCTGATGCGGCTAAGTATAGAAAGAGCTTTTCTCCTGGGATTGGTTTTGATAGGATTTTGACATCTCCCAGGTATTCTTTAAGTTGATTGAAGGCCGCCTGGCAGTTGTTAGTCCATGCAAACTTTCCTTTTTTGACGGCCTCGAAGAATGGACGGCACTTGTCCCCTGACCTGGATATGAACCGGTTCAACGCTGCTAGGCACCCGATGAGTCTTTGCACTTCTTTCACCGAACGTGGTGGTTGCATATCCATGATGGCTTTAACCTTTGAAGGGTTGGCCTCAATTCCCCGCTGGCTAACAAGATGGCCCAAGAATTTCCCTGAGTGAACTCCAAAACTGCTCTTCTTTGGATTCAACTTCATGTTATAGTGTCGAAGAATTTCGAACACTTGAGTCAGATGTTGAAGATGGTCTTCCTTCTTGGGACTTTTGACTACGATATCGTCTACATAGACTTCAACCATGTCTCCAATTTGTTGATCAAACATCTTGTTTACCAGCCTTTGATAAGTTGCCCCGGCATTGATGAGGCCGAAGGGCATTCTCTTCCAGCACAGCAAGTTTTTGTTAGTGTAAAAAGCTGTGCTTTCTTGATCATCAGGATGCATTGGGATTTGATGATATCCTGCAAAAGCATCCATGAATGTTAGCATTTTGTGACCCGCAGTGCTGTCCACCAATTGATCGATGTGCGGGAGAGGAAAGTTGTCCTTCGGGCATGCTGCATTCAGATCTGTAAAGTCTATGCATAGCCTCCAGGTTCCGTTTGATTTCCTCACCAGCACAGGGTTTGCTACCCATTGCGGACAAAGTGCTTGACGGATCAGATCGTTGTCTAACAGCTTTTTAACTTCTTCATTCAACGCTTGATATTTGTCCGGGCCGTACTTCCTTCGTTTCTGATGGACGGGTTTTCTTGCTCGATTTATGTTCAGCTTGTGGCAAGCATGTTTTGGGTCTATCCCCACCATATCTGCGTGAGACCAAGCAAAGACATCTAGATTCTTGGTGAGGAACTCTTTCATTCGGGATCTGTAAGGCTCTGGGAGCTCAGATCCTATGAATAATTCAAGATCTTCGTTGTCGGGATAAACTTTGAACGCCTCCAGCTCTTCGACTGGAGTCGCTCGTCGTTTTTGTCCCTTCCAACGGGGATCAAGTATGGGTTCCTCAGGGTTGGAATCATTTTCGATGTTCATGGGCTCTGCCCCCAGGCGGGGTTCTAGATCATCAGTTGGCTCCGTTCCATTGTTGTTTGTTTGTACTTGGCCCTCCAAGTCCCCCACTGAGGGTTGTTCGTCATCACCCCTTTGTTGTTCGTCAGATGGAGGTTCCTCGCGGGTGGTAACGAGTTGTTCATCCAACACTTGCTCGTTCAAGTGTTGTTCGTCCGTATCGTTGTGGTCGTCCATGTCCATCATATAGTTCAGTATTGATGGTTCGTCGATGGGATAACTTGTTGCTTCCATCATGGATATTTGTACAAATTTTGCTCGTAGTTGTTGAATGCATTCTCGTGCTCTCCGTTGGTCTCCTTTAATTGTGCCTGCTCCACTAGCTGTTGGAAATTTCAAACAATAGTGGTAAGTGGAACATGCAGCTTTAAATTCATTGAGAAAAGGTCGGCCAAGAAACCCGTTATAGGTCGACTCCTGGTCTACAACCAAGAAATCTACCATTCTTGTTATATTTCTTTCGGGTTCATTAGCCGTTACAAGTTGTACTGCTAATGTTACAATTCCCAACGGTGTTGTCACAGCATTCCCGAAGCCTATGATTCTATGTGTTGTATTCCGAACATAACCCGAATAATCTCCCAGATTATCGAGGGTCTTCTTAAATAAGATGCTGGTGTAGGCTCCGGTGTCCACCAACAGTCTGTGGACTCTGGTCCCCATAATCTTTGCGCAGATTACGAGTGAATCATTGTGCGGAGTTAAGACACCTTCAAGGTCTTTTTCGGTGAAAGTTAATTCTGCCGTTTGCATGATAGACGGCTTAACTCCCATTTCTTGTACTTGGCCAATCGCTCGTAGCTCCGCTTTCCTCTTTCGATTAGAGTCGGGTGGTTGTCCGTCAAAACACCCTCCCGCGGGACCTGCGGGTTCCATCATGAAAATATCTTCTAAAGGTTGAGCTGGTATACTGGGAACTGGTCGCCCGGGTCTGTTGTTTCTCTGAGGTTGACCATCCTCTTCGTCTTCTGAGTTGTTCTCCCGGGTTCTCTTCCCAGGTTGTCTTTTAACGAAATCGGAGAGCTTTCCCTCCTCATAAAATCGCCAGAGTTGCTTAAGCAAATCTCTACACTCACTCGTAAAATGCCCCACACTTTGATGGTAGGCACAATACTTGTTTGGGTTGAGTTTGCCAGTATCCTGACGGATTTTACGTGGTGGGGAAAGCAACTCTTTCTCCTTTACGCTTTCATACACAGTATCAACTGATACTGTCAATACTTGGTTCAATTTTTCCTTCAAATCCGATCCTTCGGTGAATGCTTTCATATTTTTTGGGACCCTGTAGCTTGTCCCGACGGGCTTTTTGTTATTCTCCTTAGGATCAGCTTTATTCTCCCCCAAATTTGTCTGTAGGGCCTCGTGCATGGAAACGAAAATGCCAGCTTGATTTTTGAACTCGACATAAGTCTTTGGGCACTTTAGTCGTACCTCCTTCCATAACTTCGACCCTTTTTTCAATCCGGCCATCACAGCGACGATCTTTGTATCTTCGCTCACCGGTTCTCCTTCTAGCAAAACTCTATCGAATTTTTCCATAAACGCCCGGTCAGTTTCATCATCATTTTGCCTCAAATCTGACAGCCGGTGTTTTTGGGAAAGATACGACCCCGCCGTTGAAAAGTGAGAAAGAAATTCTCGACTTAGTTGGATGAATGAGTGGATTGATGCCGGCGGCATTGATGAAAACCACTTGTGAACCCGATCGCCCAATGTTAAAGGAAAATTCCGGCATTGGGTGGCATCGCTGGCCCCCACGGAGACCATGTAGTCCGTATACTTCGTTAAGTGGACCCGGGGGTCGGCGATGCCTTCATATTGAATGCTAGCCGGAAATTGAATCTTTTTCTGTATCGGGGCTTTCAAAATGTGAGCTGCCAAAGGTGAGGATGGCATGCTGGTCGTTCCCATCCCCCTCTGTTGGTCTAGTTGCCCCTGCATGTTCTCCACAGCCCTCCTTAGGCTTGATAATTCATCAAGAGGTGCCCCCTGACTTGGAGGCTGTTCGGCGAGCAAAGGCATTAACCTTTCTGCTCGTCGCAGTCCCTCGCTTGGAGTGGGCACTTCCTGGGCTTGCCTCCTAATGTTGTTCGCCGCATTTGGCCCTAGGCGCCTAAAGGCTGACTGGGAGAGTCTTTCATGGACTGATGGGCGAGGCTGTTCAAAAGTTGCTCGCCCATCTTCTGCTCCCCGGCGAGCAGCTTCTCGTTGGGGTTGGCTAAGCCTGTCTTGGGCACTGGAACGTGTTGTTCCATGGCTAGACATAGTTGTTCGTCCGCGACCAGACTCAGCCTGTACTTCTCTTTGGTCGACCACCTTGGCCTTTCCCTTATTCCGTCTGACTTGGGCACTATCAACTTCTCGCTGTTCGCCCCTAGTAGTCCTGGGTCTAACAACTTCTAGGGACTTGTCCCTTGGCCTTGCTTGTGTTGGCCTAACCTGCTCTTGTTGCCTCTGGAGGGCCTGGAGAGCAGCTATGGTTTTGGCCAACTCGTTGGGGTTGTTCGCCAAAGCCTCCATCTTAGGGGGGAGGTTATGTGTTATGGCTGTATGTTGCGACCTGTTCGCATGTCTCGGGTCACGGTCCTGGTGGTCGGCCGACGTGGCCCGGGTCTGAGATGCTCTTTTTGACAAACGTGATCCTTGGGTCTCTTTAGATTGAGGCATTTCAATTTAAATTACTTATTAATTTATAAATTGAAGAACACCAAGAACACCAAGAACACTTTTGTTTGTATCTTCAAATATTTCTTGAGATTTCTTATGAATCTTCAAGTTTTCAACTTGAAGTTCTTGAGTAATCACACTAAAGCGGAGGTTCGAACCCTTCTTCTAGCGCCAAATTGTTGGTGAACGAATCTAATCGTAAGGATTAGTGGCTGTTTTAATCCGTTTTTACGTCACCAATCAATAACGTGTGGTTGATTACCACCGTAAATGGTAAATCGGGGTATGAATTTATCGAACTAGTAAATTCGGTAGTCGAAATTGGACTTATTCCGTGTGTGTGTAAGTTTGGGTGTATTTGTGTGTATTTTTTGTCTGAAATTCGAAAATTAATTCTTTCAATAAGCTGGAGAACAACTATTTATAGAGGCTAGCAAGCATGAGGTGCTACTGACTCTTGGTCTCCCTAGCTTGCATGCCTGACATATGTCCTTTGACCTTAGTTTGACCTTATCTAAGCTGAATCTTAGTTACAAAGTCTTCTTTTGGGCCTTATCTCGGACTCATTGTTGTTCGCCTAGGTCGGCTTGAATGATCTTGATGACCCTTCAACTGAAAGTTGTTCGCCTCTTGAGGGTGTACCTTGGAAGTTGTTCGCCTTATGGCTTTGTTCAGCTTGGCTTTGGGATCTTTGTCCTTTGTTCACTTGTACACACTTCTTTGGCTGTTTGTTATATCATAGTTTGACCAAGTTGTTCGTCATTGATGACTTCACAGTTGGCTCATTCTTGGTCTCGGGTCTAAATACCTGTTCGCCCATTAGTTGTTCGTCGGGGAGTTGTTCGTCACTTTATACACTTCTCAAATTGGTAGATGCACCCCAACTTGATTTTCTTTGTTGATCACCCTTAATTTGAGGTTCTCTTCATAATCCTTGATGTAGCTTTAAACCTTGTTCGCCATTTATTGACTTATGTTCGCCTATCAACAATCTTCATATGTCTGTGATAATTAATAGTAGTATTTACATGTATATGCCGATGTCTATGAATTTCTTCCCTGCATATATATGTGCCTATGTATATACATACGTATATATACTTTTTGCCATGGATAATTCCCCCTAGTCCATCTGCTCTAATTAGATGAGTGTACTGCAATTTTTGTATCTATTTTTATTGTACCCTGCAACATACATCAACAAAACTCGCGCCAATCTACCACCACGCTCGTAGGCAGCGCTCGTCCGTAGCCTCGCGCCAGCCCACCGCCGCACTCGTCCGCCGCCTCGCGCCAGCCCACAGCCGCGCTCGTAGGCAGCGCTCGTCCACCGCTTCGTGTCAGCCCACCACCATGCGCGCTTGACCACCGCCGATGCAGCCACCGAAGGTCGCGGGCATCGCGCAAATGCCGTGGCCTAAAGCCGCCTATGCGCGCCGCCTCCACGGTGTTGCCCCTCAGCCGCGTCGTGCCACCATGCGCTCGCGTCCGCCCTTCCACCTCCGGGCGTCGAGCGGCGACCGAGCGCCGCGCTCGAGACGAACAACTGCCCGCATCTGCCGCCTGTGCTCCGCCCGTAGCAGTCAGCGGCGCGCGTCCATCTTCCTGCGGGCATTAGGACGGGGAGGAAGAGAGTAGCCTGGGCTGTATCCATTCATCTTGACCTGGGCCCTTTAATTATATTACATAGGCCTTTTTAATTAAATTACTTGGGCCGGTTTTCACGAGGAAAGGAATTGTTTTGATTGGCTTTTAATTATTTGCATGGACCCCTTTTTAATTGATTTAATTTGGGCGTCACAAAATACTAATTAATTTTAATCTAAAATCCTGAAAATATTTCGTTAAATTTCGTTAATATACATGAAATCTTTAGAAAGTTAAATTTCCATGTTTATTAAGTCTGGAATTTTCTCACCATGCCAGCCTGCCTGAAGCAGACTTTGACCAAGACAATGTCGATCCTTTGGGCATTGAGATCAAGGACTTTGGAGATGATGAGTGATTTGCGTATTTGATTGTTTTAGTACTTTATTTTTGGATAAAACAATTTATATTTTTGGATCCTTTCTTTCGGATACTTTATTTTATGGATGATATTATGTTTTAGCTTCGATGTGTTTACCTTAACGCTATCCATTAAATTTACTCGGATATTGCTATTATTATACATGGCTTGCAAACATATCAGCTATTAGGTTTGGACTATTTCCTCTAGCATGATGGATTGAGATTGTGATTTATGTTTGGTAGATAGCGCCAACACTCATACAATCTTAAGAGATAGGAAGTATTTTCATAACTTGGTAGAACGTAAGGGGAGTAAAACTACAGTAGCCAATGATAGTATATTGATAGTGGGCTCCAGAAGAGCTTCTATTGTCCTCCCTGTGGGTACCGAACTCATAATCGATAATGCTTTATTGTTTCCACAATCTAAGCGTACCCTACTCAGTTTTAAAGACATTAGGATAAATGGATATCACTTTGAAACTAAAACTGAGAACAATAATGAATACCTTTTGATGACTATTACTCGAGGTAGCCGTAAATAAGTTATAGAGAAACTTCATTTCTTCTCCTCCGGATTGTACTATTCCTACATCCGGCCGTCTAATCCCCATCTAGCTATGAGTATGAAATTTCATGAACCGAATTCTTTTAAATTATGGCATCAGCGGTTAGGTCATCCAGGACAAACTATGATACGTAGGATTCTATCTAAATCAATTGGTCATAATATTTAGAATAATAGAATCCCTCATGTTGATGAATTTATTTGTGATGCATGTTCTAAGGGTAAGTTAATAGTGCGCCCGTCGTGCACTAAGGTTGGACTAGAGTCTCCGGTTTTCCTTGAGCAAATTCAAGGAGACATTTGCCGACCGATTCACCCAGCATCAGGACCATTTCGTTATTTCATGGTCCTTATTGATGCCTCCACTAGGTGGACATATGCCTGTTTGCTGTCCACCCGCAATCAAGCTTTTGCGAAGCTCATTGCAAAAATTGTTGAGCTTAGAGCTCAATTCCCGGATTATCCAATTAAGTCGATTCGCATGGATAATGCTGATGAGTTCAGCTTAAAGGCCTTTACAGATTACTGTATGGCCCTGGGAATTAAAGTGGAGCATTCGGTCCCCTACGTCCATACCCAAAATGGTCTTGCCGAGGCGCTAATAAAACGTATCAAACTTATCGCGAGACCATTGCTTATGAACTCTAAACAACCCACTTTATGCTGGGGGCATGCAGTCCTACATGCATCGCACATAATACAAATCCGTTCAACTGCATATAATGATCATTCCCCCCTACAGTTAGTGCGTGGAAAAGAACCTAGCATTTTCCATCTGCGTATTTTTGGATGTGCGGTATATGTTCCGATAACATTACCAAAGCGGACATCTATGGGCCCACAAAGAAAACTCGGTATTTACGTCAGATTTAACTCTCCATCCATCGTGAAATACCTCCAGTCTTTGTCCGGGGATCAATTAATGGCCCGATTCGCTGATTGTACGTTCGATGAAGATTATTTCCCGACATTAGGGGAAGATCCGAATTCAAAATTGAATGAATGCTGGGAGCTTACGTGGAATGTAAGTAATCTTCAGTATCTAGATCCACGCACTAATCAATCTGAACTAGAAGTTCAGAAGGTCATTAACTTGTAAAATTTAGCAAACAATCTGTCAGACGCGTTCACTGACCATAGAGGTGTAACTAAATCGCATATACCTGCAGTAAATGCTCTCCAAAGGGTTGAGGTCCCAAGCAAAACAAGTACGCATGCCCCCACATGCCAAAAGCGTAAGGGACCCTCAAGAGATAGTAATACACCTAAACGAAAAGCTAACAAATCTGGTCAACCGAATGTAAAATCTCTAGAAGAGATTCGTCTAGATAACTCAAAGTCTCTAGGAGACGAGCATCCTAGTGATGAAGCACGTGCATATAATATTCAATGCACTAGGACCGCAGAACGACCAGACCCAGATACACTGGGAAATAAGGAAGGTCTGGTTAACGTAAAACGTTGAAGTCTCTATGAATTTTATAGATACGGGAGAAACATATAATGGAAATATTATTATCGTCAACGACACATTTGCAGCGATAATTGCTCTTTCCGTTAACAATCCAGATCCAGAACCCAAAACTATTGTTGAGTGCCGGAAGTGCTCCGATTGGGTAAAATGGAAAGAGGCAATTGATCAGAGCTCGCATCGCTTAACAAAAGACAAGTATTTGGCTCTATCGTTCGTACACCCGCACGCGCTATCCCTGTAGGATATAAATGGGTATTTGTACGAAAACGAAATGAGAACAATATTGTGGAGAGATATAAAGCGAGGCTTGTAGCTCAAGGGTTTTCGCAGAGACCCTGGATTGATTTCAATCAAACCTATTCTCCCGTCATGGACTCAATAACGTTCCGCTACTTAATATCTTTGGCAGTTAAAATGAATCTCCAAATGAGATTAATGGACGTAGTAACTGCATACTTATACGGATCACTAGATGTCGATATTTATATGAAAATCCCCGATGGATTTGACATTTCTCAGATGAGGGATGGTGAAAATCGCAGTATGTATAGCATAAAACTGCAGAAGTCGTTGTATGGCCTGTGTTGATAGGCGAACATAAATCGATGATTGGCGAACAAAGATTAGAGCCTTAATAATGATTACGAGAACCAACCCCAAATCAAAGATGATTAACAAAGAAAATCAAGGTGGGGTGCATAAATTAATCCAGGGAGTGTATAAACTGACGAATAACTCTACCGACGAACAACATACTGGCGAACAGGTCTAGAGACCCAAAGTCAAATATGGACCCTCCACCAAGTCACTGATGACGAGCAACATTATGAAAGGTGGTACATCTACCAGCTCAAGAGGTGTATGAAAACGAACAAAGGACCAAGATCCCAACGCCAAACTGTGCAAAACACAAAGGCGAACAACTTCTGAGCCCTACCCTCAAAAGGCGAACAACTTTGATGGAACAAATTATTCTGGATCAATTAAACCGACATGGACGAACAACAATGAAGTCCGAGATAAGACCAAGAAAGATTTCATAACTAAGATTCAGCTTAGATAAGGTCAAATTAAGGTCAAAGGACACTTGTCAAGCATGCAGGCTAGAGAGACCAAGAGTCATAGACACCTCATGCTTGCTAGTCTCTATAAATAGTTGTTCTCCAGCTTAATAAATACAAGTTCAAATTCATAAATATTCCCAAAACACACACTAACAAACAAAAACGTGCACACATATGAAATTAATACGATTTCGACTTTTGTATTTTCGATTTTATAACTCGAGTCTTCGATTTACAATTTACGGTGGTAATCAATCACACGAAAATGATTGGTGATCTTAAACCGAACTAAAACAGTCACTAATCCACCCGATTAAATTTGATCACCAACAAATTGGCGCTAGAAGGAGGGTTCGAACCTCCGATTTAGTGTGATTAATCAAGAACTTCAAGTTAAAGACTTGAAGATTCGAAGAAAGTTTCAAGAAACATTTGAAGATTCAAATAAGAGTGTTCTTGGTGTTCTTGGTGTTCTTCATCATAAGAACAAAGACAAATTAATCTGAAATGCCTCAATCCAAGGAAACCCAAGCATCAAGCTTGTCAAGGAGAGCATCTCCCACCCGAGCTTCGTCGGTCGACCACCAGGACCGTAATCCCAGGCATGCAAACAGATCTCAGCATACAGCCATAACTCATAACCTCCCACCTGAAATGGAGGCCCTGACGAACAACCCTAACGAACTGGCCAAAACCATTGCTGCTCTACAGACTCTACAGAGACAACAAGATCAGAATAGGCCATCACAAGTGAGGCCTAAGGACAGACCCATAGAAGTTGTTAGGGCCAGGTCAGCTAGGGGCGAACAACACGAGGTGAACAATGCCCAGGTCAGGCGGGATAAAGGTAAAGCCAAGGTGGTCGAACCAAGTGTTGGAGTTATACGTGAAAGTATGCTTTTACTTTGTATAACTCGTGTATCAAACACTCGATTTATGAGAATAATTCTTTTATCACATTTGCTTTAGATATAATTGAATGTTGAATTTCTATTGCAAACCGTTCAATATATAGTACATGTTACATTGTAGTTAATGTGGTGATACCCGATCACGGAAGACAACATTAACAGTTTACTTGTAACTAAACGTACAATTCACGACCCAGGTGGAATTGAACAATCCGCCGTGAAAGGTCGATGTGTAAGGCTCAGATTGGTCTGTCTTGACCAAGAGATTGCACTAGCACATTTAGTATGTGTTGAAGAGGTCCTACAGCGAGGAGAAATTCTTCTGTTCTGAAAGGTGAAGAATTAGACCTCAGTGGTTGTTGATTTCTTAATCTCCGTCACTTAAATAGGACCGTGTGTGCTTAGTAGTTACTGCTTTGATTCATGTTAGGTGAGAATCATTGTGACTTCGAACTTTGTGTCTTGGGCAGTAATATTAATCATACGACGGTTGCTAAGATTTAATACGGAGAAACGCGTGCGAGTACGGCTCGTGTGATTAGTCCCCTTGGTGGGCTCAGAAGTTTTATTGTACCAAATCTTGCAAGTGAAGAATTAGTTTCTTCGGTACGAATAATAATGTTGAGCTGTCTTTACTCCAAGGTGAAATATATTAATTAATTTAGAGCTATTCAGAAGCTCAATTAATTAATGGACTTGATGATCTTAAACGCGGGAAATAATAACCGGGAGCCCATATTATCGTAATATGGATTAAGATGGATAGTGCAATATTAATTTATTAGTGGTAATAATTAATATTAATGGGCTGAATTATATTGGGGCTCAATATTGAAATTCAGAAGTCCATTAGGAGGTCCAATCTTAATTCTCCTTAAGGCCCCTCAAGTAGCCCAATTAAGTAGCCCAATAATGATAAGGTGATTAAAATAAAAAGAAAATAATATGCTGATTTTTTCCTTTAATTTTCGAAAAATACATGATAAGGAGGAAAAAGATTTTGTTGATTTTCTTGGAAAGATATTATGCAAGATATGTATTCTAAGAATACAAGAATATCTCATATATTCAAGAAGATCCAAATCTTGGATTTTCTCCATGTAAATTTCGAAAGTTTCATATTTATTTAAGGGAGTGAGATTTTTGTGGAATATTTTATTATGGAGAAAAGAATATATGAGATATATTCAAGATTTCTTAGAGATTAAGAAAAGATTTTCTCCCTGCCCATAAAATCTCTACGAATTTCGGTCACCCCCCTTTATAAATAGGAGATGATTATTTCATCTCAACGTACATAATTCCATGTGTTGGAAAAATCAAGAAGCATAGATATTTTTCTTTTTCCTTAGTTTATTAAATTGCTTGAAAGCGTCTCCCACCGGCGATCAAGTAAGGCGAAAGGGAAATACTTGAGAAGGTTTTTGGGTTGATAAAGCGTGTACGAGAGTCCCGTTTTATTCAAAGGCCAAGTTCTACAAGAGGTACGTTAATCACATATTTACTTGTTTATTCCGCCATAGTTAATATGTGAAATTAATTTAGCATGCATGATGATAATTAGTTGTTGGAATTATTATTTGAATTACATGATAGTAATAATTGTATTTAAATTCGTATTTAAAATTCATCCCGAATAGATTCCGGGCACCCCTATATTTTCCCAACAACTGGTATCAGAGCCACGGTTTCGGGCTCTGAATTTTAAATTGGAATTTAAATTGTTGAACATTAAATTTGAAATTGGATAGTAGAATTGTTAGATCTTTTTTACAGGTATCCAATTGTCATGGTTTTTAATGTTGTTAATTTCATGCGTGTGAATTAATTTGGTTTTTAATTCGATTCGTTCGAATTCGTTTTTCTCGTGAGAAAATCCACGAGTAGATTTGTTGTTTTTATTTTGATTCGATCATTGTAATAGACTAGTCTAGATCTAGTATTTATTTTTTTGTAAAAATAAATTGTAACCGAATCGTGACGAAGAACGAAGAATTAAAAACGGCGTACCCGGACGACGCATGCAAGCGTGGAGCGTGTATGGAGGTAAAATCATGCAAGGGGTGAAGAAAACGAGGACGAACGGCGAAAAAAATGGCGCACGGGGGTGCACGGCGCACGCCGTGCGCAACGGGCGCACGGCGCCGCGCGCACGGCGCGCGCGCGCCTCGGCAGCTCCCTGCAGCGCCTCGGGGCGCCTCGGGTGCGCCTCGGCGCGCCTCCGTGCAGCGCCTCGGGTGCACCTCGGGTGCGCCTCGGGGCTGCGCTTCGGCGCGCCTCGGGCGCTTTTCCAGCGCTTCTCGGGCCGGGAAGCGCGCGGGCCCACTTCGTGGGCCGACGCGCGCTGTATCTCAGGCCGTGGAATTTTTTCGGTTCGTGTTTTTTTTCCGTGTGATTTTAAACGTCGTCCCGAACCCCAAACGATGCTGTTTTTGAAGAAGTGTTGCTGTTCGAGTGGGAGCACGTCGAGACGAACGTCGGAAAGCAACAAGGACGATTTTTCGCATCAAGACGTGAAGAAATTAAACCGTGACAATTGGATTCGAGTGCTCCAATGTGTTTAATTTTGTTTTGATGGATGTTTTATTTCGTGCACTTATTATTATTTGTTAATATGTGTTTGCATGAATTTAATTGTCCAAGAAAAACCTTACTTTCGAAAATTACTAAGTATGTTTTTATAATCGCAATTTTATTCCGGATATTAAAATTGGATTATTTTGGCCTCCATAATTTATTTATTTGTGAAGTTCTTTTGGAATACATTTCCCCCTCGGATCGGCCAAAAGAACGGATTTCACATGAATAAATTCCGAAAGGATGATTGTGGATTATTACTAGTGGCGGTATTGACCCTCACCACGAGTGGCTTGCTCAAAGCGAAATAATAATCCTGTATTTAATTATGGTTATTACTTAGGCATAGGAAATTGATATTAACTTACTCCCCTCGGAGTCCCTGTCAATTTCTATGTGGTCAAAGTGGGAGCCAACTATTAATTTTGAATTAAGGATTTGTAACTTTTAAGTTTGTGATCCGCTTGAATGTATTTAAATGTATAGACCACCCCTCGTGGCGCATTTAAATTGTTTCGAGATGTTGGCTGATGCATGATTATATTGTTTTAAGGTTTCAATATAATTGATGTGATCGAATTATGTGATAATTTCATATTTTTCTAGATATTGATATGAATGTATGTTTTATTCTCATTTCATCATGTCGCAACCTTTTAATCCATTGTTTAATATACTTAAAGTTAATAAACTTTTTGGAGAGAATTATATCGATTGGAAATGTTTTTTTTTAAATTTGTCCTTACTGCACGAAAACACAATTGGGTTATTTATGTTAATATACCCGGCAAGCCTAATGATAAGTCAAGCAATGGGAAGAGGCAGTTTGTGATCGGAAGCGTGACAATGAATGAAGTGCATCATCTTGACATTTCTGTCTGAGGATTTGAGGCGCGTTCATGAAGACATTGTATCCGCTGTTGAAATCATGGAACACCTTGAAGAGATGTTTTCACATCAGAATCCCATGACTAATCAGTTCACCAAACATGACTCGGTCAAGTTGGAAATGGTGGAAGGAACGCCCGCAAGGGAACACGTTCTCGAGATAATGGCATACATTAACAAGTTGGAAGTACTTGGTGCGGATTTTGATTGATTCCATATACCATTCCCTACCGAGAAGTTTTGAGTAGTTTCATCTGAACTGTCAGATGAATGAACGGACAAGTCGTTTGCCCGAGCTCTTGCAAGCTTTAGTTTTGGTGGAGGTGATAATGGAGCACCAGTCTAGTGCTATGGTGGCTAATGGTTCGTCTACCTCTTTTGGTCCCAAGGGAGGGAAAAAGAGGAAGAGAACCAAAGGCCGGATCCAAGCAAATCCAATTGTTGCGAAAGGCAAATGCAAAGGCAAGCATCGAAGGGGAAGTGTTTTAGTTGCGGTGAGAGAGGACAATGGAGGTCTGCCTGTTCCAAGCCTAAGAGGCTAGGAAAGTTAGGTAATTCACACACCTTAGTCGTCGAAACTTGTGAAGTGGCGTATGCTGTCTATTCGTGGATAGTGGATACGAGAGCTACTGATCACATTTGTTTCATGGGTTTAAGCTAACCCGACGACTTAACGGAAGTGAGATCCCCATCACATCGGGCAATGCTACGAGAGTGGCAGCTGAAGCAGTGGGAGAAGTGCGCCTATCTTGTGAAGATAGAGTTATGGTCTTGAGAGACGTTCCTCATGTTCCAAGTTTAGAAAGAACTCAACCTTCAGTTTCTAAACTGTTTGAATAGATACTCAGTTTCTTTTAATAAGGATGTTATTATTGCTTGAAACGATGAGTTTATCTATTCCGGAACTTTAATGGATGATCTTTATACCATTATTTGGGCACACCACTCACAAAATTGAATCTAATAACACATCGATTATTTCGAGTAATAAAAGAAAGCGTTCTTCGGAGATGAACGAAACACTTCTATGGCATCTTAAACTAGGTCATATTAATCTAAAGTGGATAGAGAGATTGGTGAAAGACGGATCCTTGGAATCATTCCAAGTCGAACCGTTTCCAACTTGTGAATCCTGTTTAGAGGGTAAAATGACCAAGAGGGCATTTGGAGCCAAGGGGAATAGAACTACGAAAGTGTTAGAACTCGTTCATACCGATATGTGTGGTTCAATGATGATCATAGCAAGAAGAGGTATGAGTAATTTGATGATTACTCAAGATACGGATACATCTACCTTATGATGCATAGGGAAAGAAGTATCAAGTCTCTACGATTTGTTTGTGGAGGCGAATACCTTAGCAATGAATTCTTGAACTACCTATCGGAAGAAGGGATTGTATCCCTGTTGACCACATCGGGAACCCCTCAATAGAACGGTGTGGCGGAACGAAGGAGCCAGACTCTTTTAGAAATAGTCAGACCCATGATGAGTTATTCGGATTTACCCAAGTCGTTTTGGGGTAATGCCTTGGAAACAACGACTTACATTCTAAACTTGGTGCCATCCAAATCGGTTCCTAAAACCCTAATGGAATTGTGGACCGGGCGCAAGCCCAGTCTAAGACACTTGCAGATTTGGGGTTGTCCGGCATACATGCTAGACAAGGAAGCCGGTAAATTGGATCCATGTTCGGAATTAAGGTTGTTTATAGGATATCCCATGGGAACGAAAGGGTGTATGTTCTATAGTCTCAAGGATTAAAAGACCGTGATTAGTTCGCACTTTAAATTCTTGGAGAAAGACTATATGAACAAAAGAAAGCCCAGAAGTGAGATTACCTTAGACGAGTTAAGAGGGCAAACTCCTATACCAAGTATACAAGATGATATACCACATGTCATACCTTCACAACCGGAACCCCGTCGTAGTGGGAGGATTGCAAGGCAACCCGAGAGATTCATGGGAATTGGAGAATCTTCGTATTTGATTCCCAGCGATGAATCAGACCCATGAACGTACGACGAGGCAATCCAAGACAAAGACGCGGAAGTGTGGCAAACCGCAATGGAAACCGAGGTGGGTTCGATGGATTATAATCAAGTGTGGGAGATGGTTGATCCACCTAATGGGGTAGAGCCCATTGGATGCAAGTGGGTGTACAAGAGGAAAAGAGGACCGGACGGAAGGGTAGAGACCTTCAAAGCAAGGCTTGTGGCCTGTGGTCTGTAGCTATGCTTAAGTCCATCCGTATTCTCTTGTCGATCGCTGCGCACTTAGATTACGAGATCTGGCAAATGGATGTCAAGACAGCTTCCCTTAACGGAAGTCTTGATGGGATCTATATGCAACAGCCCAAAGGTTTCGTTGAAAAAGGCCAAGAGCACCTCGTATGCAAGCTTAAGAGATCCATTTATGGACTTAAGCAAGCATCGCGTACTTGGAACCAGTGTTTTGATCAATTGATTAAGTCTTATGGGTTTGTGATCAAAACAAGTTCGAAAGTTGTGTGAAAGATGTGACGGAACTGCGGTGGTATTCTTAGTATTATACGTAGACAATATTCTGCTCATTGGAAACAATGTAAAGGTATTGTCAGACGTAAGGGTATGGCTGTCAAAATAGTTTGATATGAAGGACTTAGGGAAAACCGGTCACATCCTTGGGATCAAGTTCACTCGAGATCGCAAGAGGAAGATGTTGGGCTTATCGCAAGTTTCATACAAAGCCACTGTTTTGAAGCATATCAGCGTGCAAGATTCCAAGAAAGGTTTTGTACCTTTTTTAGGCACGGAATCCATCTATCCAAAGAAATATGCCCTAAGACGCAAGTGGAGATAGATGACATGAAAGACGTTCCGTACGTTTCGGACGTAGGAAGTCTTATGTATGCAACGTTGTGTACGAGACCGAATATCTGCCTTGTCGTGGACATGATGGCAAGATAATAAAGTAATCTCGGGAAAGCACATTAGATTGCAATTAAATGCGTCCTTTAGTTTCTGAAAAGAACTTAGTATGGAATGCTGATTTAACAGTCAGACAATCTAATTCCCATGGGATACACGGACTCAAATTTCCAATCAGACATAGACTCCAAAATACCTACCTCGGGTAGTGTGTTTTGCATGGGAGAAGGAGCCATGACATGGAGAAGCGATTTGCAGAAATGCATCGCAGATTCGACCATGGAAACCGAATAAGTAGTTGCTTGTGAAGTAGCGAAAGAAGCGGTTTGGCTCAAGTACTTCTTAGTGGACTTGGACGTTGTTCCGAATTTGCCCGACAAGATAACTGTCTTTTGTGACAATGCCGGAGCAGTTGCAAATTCAAGGGAACCGAGAGCCCACAAGGCCAGCAAACACATTGAAAGAAAACACCATCTTATACGAGAAATCGTTGAGAGAGGAGATAAAGAGGTGGCAAAGATATGCGTCGGGGACAACCTAGTAAATCCATTCACAAAGGGTCTGCCTCTGAATACATTCGAGAGACATGTGGATGGAATGGGAGTCAAGACTATTGCCAATCTGCTTTAAGTATAAGTGGGAGGAATTATTAGGTTAGTGTAGGTTGACATGAGATGTCACGTAGAGCTACTACACTAAGACATGCGTGATGTATACTAAAAGCAGACTTTAAGTATAAGTGGGAGATTGTTGGAGTTATACGTGAAAGTATGCTTTTACTTTGTATAACTCGTGTATCAAACACTCGATTTATGAGAATAATTCTTTTATCACATTTGCTTTAGATATAATTGAATGTTGAATTTCTATTGCAAACCGTTCAATATATAGTACATGTTACATTGTAGTTAATGTGGTGATACCCGATCACGGAAGACAACATTAACAGTTTACTTGTAACTAAACGTACAATTCACGACCCAGGTGGAATTGAACAATCCGCCGTGAAAGGTCGATGTGTAAGGCTCAGATTGGTCTGTCTTGACCAAGAGATTGCACTAGCACATTTAGTATGTGTTGAAGAGGTCCTACAGCGAGGAGAAATTCTTCTGTTCTGAAAGGTGAAGAATTAGACCTCAGTGGTTGTTGATTTCTTAATCTCCGTCACTTAAATAGGACCGTGTGTGCTTAGTAGTTACTGCTTTGATTCATGTTAGGTGAGAATCATTGTGACTTCGAACTTTGTGTCTTGGGCAGTAATATTAATCATACGACGGTTGCTAAGATTTAATACGGAGAAACGCGTGCGAGTACGGCTCGTGTGATTAGTCCCCTTGGTGGGCTCAGAAGTTTTATTGTACCAAATCTTGCAAGTGAAGAATTAGTTTCTTCGGTACGAATAATAATGTTGATCTGTCTTTACTCCAAGGTGAAATATATTAATTAATTTAGAGCTATTCAGAAGCTCAATTAATTAATGGACTTGATGATCTTAAACGCGGGAAATAATAACCGGGAGCCCATATTATCGTAATATGGATTAAGATGGATAGTGCAATATTAATTTATTAGTGGTAATAATTAATATTAATGGGCTGAATTATATTGGGGCTCAATATTGAAATTCAGAAGTCCATTAGGAGGTCCAATCTTAATTCTCCTTAAGGCCCCTCAAGTAGCCCAATTAAGTAGCCCAATAATGATAAGGTGATTAAAATAAAAAGAAAATAATATGCTGATTTTTTCCTTTAATTTTCGAAAAATACATGATAAGGAGGAAAAAGATTTTGTTGATTTTCTTGGAAAGATATTATGCAAGATATGTATTCTAAGAATACAAGAATATCTCATATATTCAAGAAGATCCAAATCTTGAATTTTCTCCATGTAAATTTCGAAAGTTTCATATTTATTTAAGGGAGTGAGATTTTTGTGGAATATTTTATTATGGAGAAAAGAATATATGAGATATATTCAAGATTTCTTAGAGATTAAGAAAAGATTTTCTCCCTGCCCATAAAATCTCTACGAATTTCGGTCACCCCCCTTTATAAATAGGAGATGATTATTTCATCTCAACGTACATAATTCCATGTGTTGGAAAAATCAAGAAGCATAGATATTTTTCTTTTTCCTTAGTTTATTAAATTGCTTGAAAGCGTCTCCCACCGGCGATCAAGTAAGGCGAAAGGGAAATACTTGAGAAGGTTTTTGGGTTGATAAAGCGTGTACGAGAGTCCCGTTTTATTCAAAGGCCAAGTTCTACAAGAGGTACGTTAATCACATATTTACTTGTTTATTCCGCCATAGTTAATATGTGAAATTAATTTAGCATGCATGATGATAATTAGTTGTTGGAATTATTATTTGAATTAATTAGGATTAATTCATGATAGTAATAATTGTATTTAAATTCGTATTTAAAATTCATCCCGAATAGATTCCGGGCACCCCTATATTTTCCCAACACCAAGAGAGGGCCAGGCTGAGTCTGCTCGCGGGCGAACAACAATGTCGAGCCATGGGACTACACGTTCTAGTGCTCAGGACAGACTTGGCCAACCCCAACACCAGGAGAAAGTTGCTCGCCAAGGAGCAGAGCATAGGCGAACAACATTTGAACAACTACGCCCATCAGTTCATGAGAGGCTCTCTCAGTCTGCCTTCAGGCGTCTAGGGCCGAATGCGGCGAGCAACCCTAAGAAACAGCTCCAGGATTTGCCCACTCCGAGTGAGGAACTGCGACGAGCAAAAAGGTTTGTACCTTTGCTCGCCGAACAGCCTCCAAACCAGGAGGCATCTTTGGATGAGCTATCAAGCCTGAGAAGGGCAGTGGAGAGCATGCAGGGACAATTGGACCAACAAAGAGGAGTGGGGACGACCAGCTTGCCATCCTCACCATTATCATCCCTCATTCTAAAAGCCCCAATTCAGAAGAATGTCCAATTCCCAGCAAGTATCCAGTACGATGGCCTTGCTGATCCCAGGGTTCATCTAACAAAGTACTCAGATTATATGGTCTCGGTGGGAGCCAGCGATGCCACCCAATGCCGAAACTTCCCATTAACTTTGGGGGACCGGGTGCACAAGTGGTTTTCAGCACTGCCGCCAGCATCTATCCACTCGTTCGTTCAACTTAGCCGAGAATTCCTTTCCTATTTCTCTACGGCAGGATCATATCTATCCCAAAAGCACCGATTGTCCGACCTAAAACAAAATGATGACGAGTCTGATCAGGCGTTCATGGAAAGGTTCGACAAGGTGCTGTTGGAAGGTGAACCCGTCAGCGAAGATACGAAAATTGTTGCCGTCATGGCCGGGTTGAAAAAAGAATCGAAGCTATGGAAAGAGGTACGTCTAAAGTGCCCAAGAAGTTATGCCGAATTCAGGAATCAAGCCGGCATATTCGTTTCCATGCACGAGGCCTTGCAATCAAACTTGGGGGAGAACAAAGCTGATCCCAAGGAGAATAATAAGAAACCTGGCGTAACAAGTTATCGAGTCCCAAAAAACATGAAGGCATTCACTGAAGGGACGGAGCTTAAGAAAAAGTTGAATCAAGTGCTAACAGTGTTAGTCGATACTGTTTATGAAAATGTGAAAGAGAAGGAGTTGCTCTCCCCTCCACGGAAAATCCGTTAAGACACTGGCAAACTCAACCCTAACAAGTATTGTGCCTACCATCAAAGCGTGGGGCACTTTACGAGTGAATGTAGAGATTTGCTCAAGCAGCTGTGGCGGTTCTACGAAGAGGGGAAACTTTTTGACTTTGTTAAAAGACAACCCGGAAAGAGAGTCCGGGAGAACAACTCTAAGGATAAGGATGATCAACCTCAGAAAAACAATAAACCAGGGCGACCAGTTCCTACCATTCCTGCTCGTCTGTTGGAAGACTTATACATGATGGAACCTGCAGGCCCCGCGGGAGGGTGTTCTGATGGACGACCACCAATCTCCAACCGAAAGAGAAAGGCTGAGTTACGAGCGATCGATCAAGTCCAAGAAATGGGGGTTAAACCGTCTATCATGCAGACATCAGAATTGACTTTCACCGAAAATGACTTGGAAGGGATTTTAACTCCACACAACGATTCGCTCGTAATCTGCACAAAGATTATGGGAACACGAGTCCACAGATTGTTGGTGGACACCGGAGCCTACACTAACATCCTATTCAAAAAGACGCTCGATCACCTTGGAGATTATTCGGGCTATATCAGGGATTCAACTCACAGAATTGTAGGCTTCGGGAATGTTGTAACAGTCCCGTTGGGAATAGTTACTTTAGCAGTACAACTTGTAACGGCCAACGAACCCGAGAAAAATATTACAAGAATGGTTTACTTCTTGGTTGTAGACCAG
Source organism: Ballota nigra (assembly GCA_947034835.1). NCBI lineage: Eukaryota > Viridiplantae > Streptophyta > Magnoliopsida > Lamiales > Lamiaceae > Ballota > Ballota nigra. The sequence goes on from OX344725.1 coordinate 61,158,588, forward strand.
GATTCAACTTATAACGGGTTTCTTGGTCGACCCTTTTTAAATGAATTCAAAGCTGCGTGTTCCACTTATCACTATTGTTTGAAATTTCCAACAGCAAGCGGAGTAGACACTATCAAAAGAGATCAAAGAAAAGCTAGGGAATGTCTCCTACAGTTGCAGGCCTAATATGCACTATTATCCATGATGGAAGTGACTTGAACCGAATTACACTAGCTTTTACTAGTAGCTTCCCCGCAAGAGTACGGGTTCACTGTAGTATAAGTACGTATAATGACCAAGTAGTATCGAACCCAAGGGATGGAGTGTATACGAATAGATCCCTGAAGATCTACGCGTCGTAATTAATATGAGTGTGTTGTTTTTGGATTTTTGGACAAATTAATTAAACTAAAATAAGCTAAGTAAACTAAAATACTAAAGAAGACGAATTAACTACTGGTTGTTTTCAAATGAGAGATGATGATGCTTAAGATAGGAATCCCTACGTATACTAACGGAGCAGGTACATAATCAGAATAACTGTGACACACAAGAAATAACCTAAGTCTAAGAATGCAAGGTGAAAGCTCAAGATTCTAAACCCTAATACTTTACCCTAACACTCGACTTCACTAATCTACTAACAAGTTAATAGATTGTGCTTAATTAATGAGACCCTAATTTAACTAAGGTGATGCGGTCGTCCTCCTTCGCTAAACTGGTAGATGAATTAACCCTTCCTAAACCTTCTCGTTTAGTCTACTCGTTGTTAAAGAGTGATACGGTTGTCCTCTCTCTAACACCTTTCGAACGAAATTCAAAAGCGAAGTCTAGATTAATTTTAAGAATTCATTAACTAAGAGAATTAAAACCTAACGTCACAAGTTACCCTAATTACGTACCCACAACCTACTTCTACGAGTTCATCCTACCCTAAGCATACAAGGGTTTTAGCCGGACATGGCTTTAACAAACATAAAAGCAATAGAAGAAACAACGAACATAAACATAATGAATTGAACGAAGAAAATAAGAAACATGAACTAGGGTTTTAAAAGAAAATAAATACTAAGAATTGAAATTTAATTAACTAAAACAAAGTTTCAAAGCGTTTAAAGTAACCAAGCTAATGAAAAGAACTAAGAAACGAAAAGAAACTAAGAATTCGTATGAAAAACCTCAACAAAACGTAAATAAAGTTTGCTCGTTCTTCACTTCTTCCTCTCTCTAAAAACTAAATCTAAAAGTTATTTCTAAAGTTCGGGGATCCTTCAAAACGTGTTTGGAAGAGGTATATATAGGCACCGGGTCGATTCTTGAACTCGTGGGCCGAAAAACAAAATTTGGCATTTAAGCCTCGGGGGCGCTCGAGCTGTCCCGGTCGAGCGGGGAGCTCGAGCCTTTGTGGTCGAATGAATCAGTAGGTCGAACGGGGCGCTCGACCTTGTTTGGTCGAATGGTTCTATAGGTCGAATGAGGCGCTCGAGCTGTGCCCCTCGAGCGGCAAAAACTCTCTGTAAGTTTGGAGCGCTCGACCTACGTTGCTCGAGCGAGGTGCTCGAGTGATGGTGCTCGAATGGCCTTCCTTCCTTGCAACTAACACTTTTCTTTTCACGTACTAATACCAATCGTATTTCTTCGATATCTTCTCATCCGGGCATCCGTTTGAGTCGATTCAAAGTCCTACGAACTCCGTTTTTCATCCTCGATTCACCTATGAGTATCAAAGAGACAAATTCATAAATGTATAGAATTAGTACTCATTTGGCTCTAAAAACTCAATAAAATCGGCCAAAACTAGGGCGTTTCTAGCTACGAATCATGACAATTTCACGCCTAATCAACCCCCCCAAACTTACCATATTGCTTGTCCTCAAGCAATGAAATAATAAGTCAAGTGAAATTGTTAGGGATGAGTCAAAGAATCAATCATGCAAGCTAATGAACTCGAGCTTAAAAAATCAATCACCCGTATACTCACTCACTTTCCTTTATTATACTCATGCAAAAATAACAAGAAACACCAAGATCAAGCATGGATGTGCACTCAACGATGTGTTTCGCTCCCTCACAAGTGTATATCAATGATTAAGGGACTCACTCAAACAATCAATCACTCAAATTGGCAGCCATAGGCTTGGAAGTGCTCTTAACTCCGACCATACTCTAGAAATCAATGCCGAATCAAAAAGGACTTTCTCAAGGTTGTAATGTAGGCTCTTTGGACAGGTGGGATAACAATATGGTCAAAGTGACTCACGTGAATGGAGAATAGAAAATCAAACTTTAGCACTTCGAGATTAGGAACAGAATACTTCAAACATTTTCAATCAACACTCTTTCAATTCCACTTTTCTCAACACTTCAATTTTTTTTTTCTAACTCTTTTCACTTTTTTTTTCAATCACTTTTTTTCTTTTTCGCACAACACATGGGCTCATTTCTTTCTTTTGCTCATTCTCAACTTTTTTTTTTCTTTCCCACAACTCAAATCTCATTCACACCCTTATTTTATCACCACCCAACCATCATAATTCCTTTTTCTCAACTCAACTTAACTCAATCCCTTCAACCTTCACACTTTTCCTATTCTCCACTCAAATTGGGACAAAAAGGCTTAGGAACTTGGAATAGTGTTTAAATGTGCTAGCAAATAAAATAGGCTTAAGGCTCAACGGGGCTAACAAGGGACAAATATCAATGGTAAGGAAAATTTTTGGCTAAGTGACTCATTCAAAACAAAGATGGCCTAAGATCACATTCGGCATTTCAAACTAGACACAATCAAGAAGCAAGAGCACACACAAGTTCTCGCATCCTCTAAGGTGACGATCCACTCACAAACGAAGAGATCAATTCATGCATAAAAATCTCATAAGGCTCAAAAGCTCACAGCTTTCACATCCATGCTAGTCTAGTGCATTCTCACAATCATCACACAAGCACTCAGAAGGAAAATTTGTAAGCATACGGGTTCTCTCTCAAATCAACTCTAACTCAAACACTCACACAATAAACTCCTAACTCAACCTCACAACTCAACTCTACTCATCACGTCATACTCAAAGATAGCAATCAACAAGTAGAAGGTAGTTGATAGGCATGAAATATGCAATAGCGAGTCAAATCAAAATCACCCCAAGGAGTATCTCAACAATCCAATAATCAATCAAACTCAACTCAAAGATAAGGGCGTGCATGCATGTGCAATGTAACAAGAAACATAAAAAAACTCCACCCCCCCAAACTTCGACCTTGCTAGAGGTCTAAGTTTGGGGTTGTGGGTTACCTCAATCAAACTATTCAGTTTCTCTCAATAGCTTTGCACACTCCCTTGTCTCAAGTTGGTTCCTTCAATCTGAATAATTCCATGATACCTTTACTCCTTTAGAGACAAGCCTATAAAATAAAACTCTCAAGTACGAGGTTAAACATACGACTCAAAATAACTCCCTAATAACTAAAAACAACTCAAAGCAAATAAAAATCAATGGGTTGCCTTCCATTCAGCGCTATTTTTAAGGTCCTCATGCCGGACCAAGCTCAAAGGAGCTTATGGGACATCATACTCAAATTTACCTCCCTTACTCTCATAAGAGTGGTGGTTGCATTCTTTTCCTTGATGCCCCTCCATCATGAGCTCCTTTGCTTCCTTCTCATCCCCAAGTGTTATGGGTCTCAACTCCTTCTCACCTTTATCTGGAGGAGTCTCACTAAGCAATTTCTTGCGCTTGGACTTTTTCTTCTTAACTCCTCCTTTTCCCTCCAACTGGACCACGTCCACTCTTTTCACCTCTTCATCCTTCAACTTTTTCACTTTATCCCTATCAACATAATCAAGAACATAATGCTCATGGGTTAAATTATCAAGTGAAGGATTATAAAATTCATGAATATGAGAAGAATTAGAGGTAGGAGGCGTGTCTTCAACACGAGGATCAATTGCATCCATGCAATACAAACTCTCATCCTCCTTCGGGTGCTTCATGGCTTCATATAGGGAAATCTTCACTTCTTGATCATCAACCTTCAATGTAATCTTCCCATTTGCCACGTCTAGCACCATCCCCGCCGTAGCTAAGAATGGTCTTCCCAAGATCAGGGGCACGTGCTCATCTTCCTCTATCTCTAGCACTACAAAGTCGGCTGGAAAAATGTGATCTCCAACTCTCACTAGGACGTCTTCAACCACACCTTGAGGTCGAGTGATGGACCTATCAGCAAGCTGGAGCGTCATCATTGTCGGCTGAAGTTCTCCACCTTCCAACTTCTTGAACAGCGACAAGGGCATGAGATTGATGCTCGCCCCGAGGTCGCACAACGCTCCCTTCTTGATCCCGTTCCCAATATCACAAAGAATGGTGAAGCTCCCGGGATCCTTCAGCTTTGGAGGAAGTGCCTTGTGCACTAATGCACTCACCTCGTGGTTCAACTGCACCAACTTCGGCTCATCCACTCGCCGTCTTTTCGCTATCAAGTCCTTCAGAAACTTTGCATAATGCGGCATATGTTCCAAAGCATCATAAAAATGAATGTTAATGTGAAGTTGTTTAAAAACGTCAAGAAATTTAGCAAACTTTTCATCAAGCTTCTTTTTCATGAAGCGCTGTGGATACGGGACTGGTATCACAGATTTGGGTACCCCCCATTCATCTCTTTCTGTTTCTTTCACTTTATCCCTTGCTTCCTTTGCCTGCTTCCACTTAGGAACTCTCTCAACTTTCTCAATGCCTTCCTCTTCAAGCTCTTTACTCTGATGAGAATCATCCTCAACCTTCTTCTCAATCCCTTCACTTTCAATCCCCTTCTCAACAGTAACACCTCCATCTTTCTTGTGGTTTCTTTCCCCCATTTCAGCTTGAGGCGTCTCAGAATCAGCAGGCATCTGAGGACCTTCATAGTTGGTTCCACTTCTAAGCTGGATTGCCTTGCAATGCTCTTTTGGGTTCCCCTCCGGCATGGAAGGATACTTACCCGGCTCTCTATTCAACGACTTTGCAATCTGGCTCATCTGGAACTCTATAGAAGTGAACCGTCTATTGTTCTCTTGTTGAGTTCTAGTCCACTCAACGTTCATCTTCTGGAGCTCTTGGTCACGTTGATCACCCTTTTTATGCAACTCTTTCACATCGTACTCCAAGGATGACAACCTCTTACTTCATTCCTCCACCTTCTGAAGAATAGCTCTCAACATCTCCTCGGTTGATGCACCGCCTTCTCCACCAAGAGGTTTAGACCCCGGATCAACACCTGCAGGAACAGTAATACCAGCTTTTGGGTTAGCATAAGAAAAATTCTCATTTTTCCTCCATGTGTTTTGGGGAGGCTGCTGGCCTCCTTGAACTCCTTGTGTGTTCCTCCATTGATTTTGAAGTGGCGGAGGACCTGGAGGTGCAAATGGCTGACCATAAGAAGGTCTTCCAAACTGATTTCCACCTTGGTAGCCATTCTGATTGTAATACGGACCTCCCATGTAATTGGCTACCTCTTGTTGTCCACTTGGTTGGTCTACTCTCTCATTCTCTACTGCATGCTCTCCAACCAAGTTCTTCCCTAACTCGAGGTTGTTGATCTTCTCCATCATGGCCATCAATAGCCTTCTCGTTCCTTCACCTTCTTCAACCTGATGAACTCTCTGAAAATTTGGATCTCCATTCCAAGCCCCGGCATTCGTGACAATGTTGTCCACGATCTCTCTACACCTCTCTATGCCTTGATTCAGGAATGCTCCGCCAGCACATGCGTCTAAATGGTCTTGCCCCATCTTGTTGGCACCACTGTAGAAGAATGCCATAATATCTCCCTCATTGTACCCGTGCTGCGGGCATTCAATCAGCATGTTTGAGTACCTCTCCCACGCTTGACGTAGGTCCTCTCCTTGCTTCTGGCAGAAGGAATAGATCTCAATCCTTGCTTTGATCGTTCTCGATGGAGGGTAGAATCACTCGAGGAATAGACGCTCGAGCTCGGCCCATGTCGTTACACCTCCCCGTGGAAGCGTATTATCATACCACTCTTTAGCTATTCCCGTCAATGAATATGGGAACAGCCTAAACCTCTTGGCATCTTCAGACATGCCATTGTAATTGAAAGTAGATGCTATCATGAGAAAACTCCTCAGGTGAGTGTGAGGGTTCTCCTTTCCGATCACCCTCTTAAACTGATTCTCGGTCAGCAGCTTTAGAATTCCTGGAGAAATCGAGAAGTTGTTCGCCTCAACAAGTGGTAAAGTCACTCCATCGTAGTACCTCTGCGGTTGTGCCGCGAACCTACCCCGAATAGCCATATTGTGATCTGCGTTCTGGGGCACAGGCTGAGGAGCAACAGGTGGTACTGGTACTTGTTGAACTGGAGGTGGTTGGTACACAGGTGGTTGGTTGTAAACAGGAGGTGGATGATATGGGTATGGTGGATAAGGGTATGGTGGGTATGGGTAATGTTGGTATACTGGGTTGTTGAAAGGGTTATTTGGGTTTTGTGGGTAAGCAGGGTTGTTCAGAGGATGTTGGTCCCGGTACAAGACTGAGGAATACGTGTATGGGGGGGGGGAATACACGTATACCAATTTTTCAACCTTAAAACTGACTGAGTCCCCTTTGCTCAGAGTGGTAAAGAACTAGGAGCTGATAACACACCTACTGACTACACTTGGTGCGGGTCAGTTGGCTAACTATCAGTTCAAGTTCAGTGCGGAAATGTTTGAGCCCTGAAAGTTTAAAGTCTTGTTTAGTTTGCTTTCTGAAAAACTTGTTTTACTCAAATCTGAAGAGTGTTTAGTAGGGCAGTGCTCTTTTGAAGATCAGTCTGATTGATTCAGGCCTGATAAACTTGAATGCAATGAATGAACAAGTAATATGGCAAGTATGCACAATATCAAAGCAGTAAGAACACAAGGAGTTTAACGTGGTTCAGAGTCTCAAGCTCCTACGTCCACGGCCTGACTTAACAGGAAATCCACTCAAAGGATTCTTGTTTTTAACGTGCCAAGGTGCACCAAGACCAGCTAACCTCACTGATCTATACAACTCCACTTACTAACACTCTAACTGACTTACTCCCAACAAGCCTAACTTAGGGTTTTGGTTTCAGTTTGGATTCCAACTAGGTTGAGATTATCCTTACAAGTCAAAGCTATGCTAAGGATTGGATAATCTCTCTAAGCTTAAGATAATTCTAATTAGCTCTTGGAATACAGAATAACTCTCAAAATGCTGAGAAACACTTGGGAAATTTAGAAGGTTTCGAGTGCTTCTCTTAAGGGTTGAATGCTTTGAATGCTTGAAAGTTTGAGTAATTTCTGGCTTGGAAATTTCCCGTAACCTTGAATGGGTTCAAGGCCTTCTGTATTTATAGGTGATTCGAATAACTATCCGTTGGAGAGATAGCCTTCTAGTCATCTATGTAGAGTGCCTTCAAACGGACATATCTTCATGCAGCAGCCGTCCTTGCATGGATTTGGTATTTGCATTAAATGCACATTAAATGCTTGCCCGTTGAATATGCAGTCTGAATTCAGTCTTCATGTCAGGTTCCGTACGTGCGTGTCCTTCTCGGATTGGTCCACATCATCAGGTTGGTGAGAATGTCAGAACTTATTCCTGAGCTTCAGGCTTGTCTTATTAAGTTCATTTTGTCTTGAGCCCACCAGTCTTGTCCTGACGCTGAAATTTCTTTTGCATTGCTTGGCTCTACTCCAAGTCTTCCCATTAACTCAGTGACATCACGTTCCCTTCAGGACTGAGTTAGTAATGACCTCAGGGTCATACTCTTCATCACTGACACTTACTCAGCCAGCTTAGAAGACTGCCATAAGTTCAGGATGGTGCTCTTCGTCTTCAGGCTCTGAGTCTTGATTGTCTCCAGTGAGTTCTCCTCTCACTGAGTACCTGTGAAGTGTAAAATGACTAAGTACTAATCCTAACCAAGACTAGCCTGACAAAGACAGATTAAGGCAATCATCTTTTCAGGGGCTTTGGGATCTTAATCAAAACTGACAATGTCCCAACAATTTCCCCCTTTTTGATGATGCCAAAACACTGAAAAGATCCTCAAAACACTTAGAGGAAACAAGATAAACCTATCTATAAGATAAGACAGTGTTTGAGTAATTCTTGATAAAGTACAGAATTTTAAACAACAGCCAAAAAGACAATGAGTTTTTGTCTGTGGGCAAAAGTAATAGATTTCATTGATTGATGTGGAAATGATTACAATGAATCTAATCTATTACAAAGAAGCCTGTGACCACCTAGACTAATCTCATTTCAGGCTTGAGTCCATATCCTGCATAAACTCTTGCCTTCAGCTCGTCAAGTCTTCCAGGTTGATTCACGTACCCTTCAGCTTTGGCTATCTTCAAGACTTCCATCATAATGGCCTTTGTATCATGCTTTTGAGTTCCAGGAACCAAGGGAGGAGCTCGAATGGTGAACTCAGGAGCCTTCACTTGAACTTGAGCTGCCTCAGCCTCCTCCAAGATCTTCTGGAATAGCTCAGGATGGTTGTCCATCATGTAGTCAGTGAAGTGGGCATTGATATCGTCAGTGTCGCCCCACTTCTTCACAACAAACCACAGTCTAACAAATTCATCCCTTGCATCAGTCCAAAACTCCTTCAATGTCTCTGAGACGAACTCATCAACAAAAGCTTCCCTTGCTCCTGATTCTGGCCTTCTGACTTGAAGAATTGTTGATTTCCTAACTGTTGGCTTCTTCCTGTACTTCATTGGCTCAGGCTTCGCCTTCTTCCTCCTTAGCAAGCTGATCACTGCATCATCTAGTTCACGTTGTTGAAGCTCAGTGATATCCGTCAGCTTCTCAACCTTCTTCTCTAAGATGCGCATCTTCTCCTTCTGAGCAATTTCAGCTCTGCGCATAGCCTCAGATTTTTTAGATTAATCTCCCCACGCTTCAGCACATAGCTTCGCAACCAACTCACCTGAGTAAGTGATGGGATTCTTCCTTGAGCTCATGGGTGATGATCTCTGAACTGGCTCAGGTTGTTGCTTGGAAGGTTCATTAGCCTTTGCCTTTGTTGCCTCCTCTCTCAGCTTGGCAACAATTTCTTCTCCTTCCTTTTCCACCGCCGCTAACCTAGCTGACTTCCTCACCCTTAAAATATTTCCATCAGGATTGGCTTCAGGGTCAGCTAGAACGGTCTCACCTTGATTGACTGCCTCCGATGCCTCAGGGCGGGATCTTTTCTTCTTCTTTTCCCCCCTTTTGGCATCATCATTGGCCTGGGATGGGAGTGACTCAGCTCCACTGTTGATGACAAAAGAGGCTAAGGATTGTACTTCCAAAACGCCCTCCTTCAGCATCTCAACTCCCGTGGCAATCCCAGTGCCTGCAAAAGAAACTGAACTGATAGCAGCATTGACTTTCTTCTCAAAGACCTCCATGGAGAGTTGGAGTCTTTGTTCAGCCTTGGTGATCCTTTCCTCCACCTTCAAGGACTCACCGCTGACTCTGCTAGCCTCAGTTAGTATCTTTGCCGATTCCTCAGTGGCCTTTGCCAAGGTGTCGGCCACTGACTGAGATGTGCGATCCATCCTCCCTGACTCCAGCTCCAGTTTGGACGCTGAGTCCTTCAAGGCCTGAGTGACAATAGCTCCAGTCTAAACTGCAAGCCTGTCCACTGCCTGATTCATCTTCTCGTCCCTGGTCGCATCCCTCTCTTCAAGCTTCTTAAGAGTGTTCCTAAGCATCTTCTTGGTGCGCTTCCTCTCATTCCTCACTGACTTGGCCGTGTCAGTCATCGTTTTCTTTAACAAAATCAGCTCCCTGTTAGCAAGGGTGTTGTAAGCTGACTTCGTCCACCTGATGTGCTTCGCCAGGGCCTTGGAGTCTTCTTCCTTCTCAGCTCGTAGCCTCATTACCTCCTCCTGAAGTTCAGCTAGATTTTCTGAGGTTTTCTCCTGCTTGACCTCCACTATGCTGGTGAATTCAGCACGTCCGACCCCGGTTATGATCACATCCTCATCATCAACGGCCGCCTCAGTGATTGGCTGCTTTCCCTTGTCAGCCCCTGCAGCATCAGTCCCTTCTTCAAGGTGCACTGAAGGCAGTTGTGAAGTAGTCATAGCCGCCTCCTCAGGCTCAGCTAAGCTAACTTGAACCTTAGGAGCAAGTCCCTCGGAACTGAGAGTCTCCTTGAATGCCTCAACATCTTCCTCTCTTGTCTCAGGGCAGGGAATCCCTTCATCGACAGATGTCTCATCGGCAGCTGAGATGTTCACAACATCCTCAGCCACTGGTCCACCCTTGGCACCAGTGTTCTTATCACCTTCCCCCTGAGCCTGAGGCTCAGAGTTCATCTCATCCACTTCCTGTGCAGTTTCCTCCACTGCCTTCTCCAGGTCTCCACCCTGAGCTTCTTCATCATCCTCATCACCATCCTTTCCGTCATCAGATAGGAGGTCAGCCTTGCTTTTGGACATCATATCAGCCACTAGCTGCTTCAGGTTGTCAAAGTTCAAGAGTTGAAGCCAGCTAGTAAGTCCAAAGAACGAGCAAATCTTGGCCTCTTCCGCCTCCCAGTGCTCCCAGCCACGAGCATCCACCAGCATATGTTGCTCCTGCATGTTTGATTGTTTGAAGTCCAACCAAACTTTGAGCTCAATCACATATGCCAGCAGTTCAGTATACTTGGATAGCCCAGGCCAGCACTTTCCTGCCCATTCTGTGGCGTTCCCCCTGAGGGTGTTCTCCAGAATCCCTCCAGCCATGTGTTCATCCAAATCCTCCTCCTCCACTTCGAGGAATTTGTCCTCCTCAGCTGAAATGGATTTGGGACAGTCTTTGGGATTAGGGTATGAGGGAAAGTCTAAGGGGTTTGGAATATTTGGCTCGGCTGACTGGTCAGGCTCATTCATGTTTGAAGTTGAAGGCGTTGACTCATTAGGATGGTTTGGCTCTGAGGTTTGGGGTGGTTGGGGAGTTTGAGGTGTGGGGTCAGGAATGATGGGTGTTTGGGTTTCAGGGTGTGGGGCTGTTTGAGTGGGTACTGTCTCAGACTGCAACGACTCAGCCGTCTCGACAGTTTTTCTCACTTCCTCCAAGTCAGAGGCTCCAGGAGAGCTTGACTTCTCCCTCTCACTCACCTCAGGCAGCTTCTTAGCAGGGGATTTTCTGGTCCCCTTCCTAAGCCTTTTCAGGGGCCTCTCTCCCTGAGCACCCTCCTTTCTGACGTCATCGTCAGTTCCCTCAGCCTCAGACCCGGCCTTCTTGGGATCAGACTCAGTCCCAGATTGCGTGCTCTTCCCTGACAGCACTATCTTCACCCTTTTCCTCTTCTCAGCCGCTTCCACTTCAGGCTGCTCCACCTCCTCAGCAGCAACCTCCTCATCATCCTTACTCCTCTCAAGGAGTTCATCTACTCGTTCAATGAGACTGGTTGCCACCCTCTTGGCCTTACCAGCTGGCTTTTTGGCCTGACCCTTTGCTTTCGCATTGGGATCAGTCAGCCCTAGCACTGAATAGGTATCACTCAGTGAGGAAAACATTACCTTCTTCGAGGAGAGACTATCCTCGAAGTCGAAGGTATACCCATGGCAAGCATGAGCAATCAGGATGGACATCCTCGTGCCGAAAGGTAAGATGGCACTGACGGAAATGTGCTTCTCCTCCTCATCTCGCTTAAGCTTGTCTAACCCTGCCTGATGAAGTTGATCGAGAAAGAACTGCTCCCAGTTCGCTTCCACTCCATCAGCAATTGCCCCCATGAGCCTCAGCTTGGGCAGACTCAACTGCTCGTGAGAGCCAGTTGCGCCCATCACCATCTTGGACACCAAGTCCACCAGCGCTCTGTACTCAGGCTTTAACGTACTCTTGTTCTGGCGAGCCCTGAACTCCGATGACCCTGACTTGGTCCACTTCCCAAGAAACTCTCCCTCTGAGTTCTCCTTGTAGGTTCTTGGGTTGATGCCTGACAAAGGCAGCTTGAAGACTTCCCTCACCGCCTGCCTGAAGTTGATAGTGACCACCTCTGTGTTGTAAAGAGGTTCGCCGTCGCCGTCCTTCTCTCCCGTCGGCTTCAACGCAGTCACCTTTGTGAAAACTTCCCCCTTCCGCAAGAACATATTCAAATATGCTTCCACAACTGTTCTTGGGAGCACGGAAATGGGTCGGGTGGTGAAGTATGTTTCCAACCCGGCATCGGAAATCCACTTAAATACGGGTTTGATTTCCTCAACCGTAAGACAGATACCTTCCATGGAGATGACTTTCTCCATGTGTACCAGTTTTTTCTCGACAACGTCGACGATCTTGTCGGTTGTCCAGTTGGAGTCGAGAAATGCCATTGTTTTGAAAGGAAGAGATTTTTCGAAAGAGTTATCTGTGTTTGAGCAAGAGAAAACTCAGTGTGCAGATTGTGCATTGTGTTTGCGTAAAAACCTCAAATGGCACTCTTGATTGATAAGACTAAGTCAGTTACTCAAACGTGGGGTTGAGATTGATCCCTGAATTTGAAAGGTTTTGAAATGAGGGGCCAGGATTAATCTCAGCTTCAATTAAACCCCATGTCAGTCATATTCCGTATAAAACGGACACGTATATGAAAAAGAAACTAGCATTAAATGCTCCGTGCGCGTGGGTTTTAAATATGAAAAGACGCGCTTTTAATGAAAACAGAATGCATTTAATAAAGATTTTCAGGACGAAGGACTCAGGGAGACGCTTGAAATTCACAAGAGTCAGGTTAGAACTCATACCTGTCAGGGAGACATTGTAGCACCCTGATACCTCGCTGAGTCGAGTCTGGCCTGAGTTCCCCCCTAGAACCCTACGCTGACTGCTCTCCCGGATCTAAGAGTCCTAACTCTACTGACAGTTCCATAAACCTCGATTCAGCCAGAGGCTTAGTCAAGATGTCAGCTCTTTGCCTGTCAGTGTGAATCTTCTCCATCCTAATATCTTTCTTCTCCACATGATCTCGAATGAAGTGATGTCTAATATCCACATGCTTGCACCTTGTGTGAAGCACTGGGTTCTGAGTAATTGCTATAGCACTATTGTTGTCACAATAGATTGGAACCTGATTAGCAAACACTTGGTAGTCCCTCAACTGTTGCCTCAACCATAAAATCTGAGCACAACAACTACCTGCAGCCATATACTCAGCCTCAGTCGTGGATGTAGCCACTGAATTCTGCTTCTTACTAAATCACGAGATCAACTTACTTCCCAAAAACTGACATGTCCCTGAGGTTGATTTCCTATCAATCCTACAACCTCCATAATCTGCATCTGAATAACCTGTCAGTTCTAAGTTGTCATCTGAAGGATACCATAGTCCCATATTGACTGTCCTTTTCAAATACTTAAGTATCCTCTTAGCAGCCTCCAAATGACTTCTCTTGGGATCAGACTGATACCTAGCACACACACCAACTGCAAACGTAATGTCAGGCATACTTGCAGCCAGGTACAATAAAGAACCTATCAGCCCACGATACTCAGTCTGATTTACTGAAGTCCCTTCAGTGTCAGGATCTATCTTCCAATTTGTGTTCATAGGGATCCTTGCTGGATTGCTGTTCTGAACACCAAACTTATGAATCAAGTCTCTTGTATACTTGGCCTGATTAATGAATATACCTTGATCAGTCTGCTTGACCTGCAATCCTAAGAAGAAGTTCATCTCCCCCATCATGGACATCTCAAATTTACCAGTCATCAACTTAGAGAATTTCTCACAGAGCTGATGATTTGGTGATCCAAATATTATGTCATCCACATAAATCTGGACCAAGAGAATGTCATCACCTTCAGTGATCCTGAACAAGGTTCTATCCACAGTTCCTTTCTTGAACCCATGGTCTATCAGGAATTGAGAGAGGGTATCATACCAAGCTCTTGGTGCTTGCTTAAGTCCATAGAGTGCTTTCTTCAAATGGTATACTCTATCCCCAACCTCAAACCCGGGAGGTTGTTCAACATATACCTCTTCATTGAGTACACCATTCAGGAAGGCACTCTTGACATCCATTTGATACACCTTGAACTTCTTGTATGTTGCATATGCAAGGAACAACCTGATAGCTTCTAACCTCGCCACTGGAGCAAAAGTCTCATCATAGTCTATTCCTTCAGACTGACAATACCCTTTTGCAACCAGTCTGGCCTTGTTCCTTACCACAACACCATTCTCATCCTTCTTGTTCTTAAAGACCCACTTGGTACCAATCACACCTTGATGCCTAGGTCTATCCACCAGTTCCCAAACCTGATTCCTTGTGAACTGATTCAACTCCTCTTGCATGGCAATGATCCAGTTCGAGTCAGTGAGAGCTTCTTCAATGTTCTGAGGCTCTTGCTCAGAGAGAAAGCAACAGAACAATGCACTCTCACCATGGAACCGTCTGGTCCTGACTCCCTCAGTTGGATCACCAATGATTTGATCAATGGGATGATCTTCTAACCAAGTTCTCTTGCCAGGAGTTGTTCCTGAAGTACCTGCAATGTTAGTGTCTATAGGCTCATAAAATTCAGGAAATTGAACGGAAGGAGATGATCCTGAGTGTATGCCAAAAGGGTTAACCAGCTCAATGTCAGGGACATTGATTCCCCCTTGATGAGGTGACTCAGGAACTGTCTCAGCTACAACAGCATCTTCATAGACGGTGCTTACCTCAGGTTGAGCCTGTTCCTCAGTCTGAGGCTCAACAATCCCTGATGTGCTGGGCTTAGGAGTGGCACCTGATTCATCATCCTGATCGTCATCATCATCCCATCTCGGAATTGGCACAGTCTTGATCTTGGGATCAGGTTGATTCTTCAAACTCAGCCTTGTCACACTCCTTGTGACCTCCTCAGTGTCAGGATTCAACACCTTTGCCCTAAACTCATTAGCAGATTCATCAAAGACAACATGAGGTGATTCTTCAACAACAAGGGTCCTACAGTTGTAAACCCTGAAGGCTTTACTAACTTCAGAATATCCTATGAATATTCCTTCATCAGATTTGCTATCAAAGGCTTTCAACTGGGTCTTCCCATTGTTGAGGATGAAGCACTTACAACCAAATACATGAAAATAAGAAATACGAGGTTTCCTTTTGTTCCATGTCTCATATGGGGTCTGTGCATGTTGCTTGTTCAGCATGGATCTGTTCTGAGTGTAGCATGCAGTGTTGATTGCCTCAGTACAGAATTTCTTGGGCAATCCTGACTCAGCCAGCATGGTCCTTGCAGCCTCCTTCAGTGTCCTGTTCCTTCTTTCAGCGACACCATTCTGTTGTGGGGTTCTAGCTGCAGAAGTCTCATGAGCTATACCAAGTTCATTACAGAAGTCAGAAATATATGAATTTATAAATTCAGTGCCCTTGTCAGATCTGATCTTAGTAATGGACTGATTCTTCTCATTGCTGAGTCTCCTGAGCAACTCTGGAAGCTTCACCTGTGTTTCCTTCTTATTTAACAAGAAAATAACCCAAGTATATCTAGAATAATCATCAATAACCACAAGGGTATACTTTCTACCATTCATACTCACAGGTGTTATGGGACCAAACAAATCCATGTGCAAGAGCTGAAGTATCCTGTCAGTGGAGTAAGAAGCTTTTTCTTTGAATGATGCTCTGACCTGCTTCCCTTCCTGACAAGCTTTGCACACGTGATCTTTACTAAAAACTTTATTAGGTAGACCATCAACAAGTGACTGTCTAGAAATTTTGTTAAGAATCTTGAAGTTTAGGTGGCTTAATCTTTTATGCCATAACCAACTGAGCTCTAGAGAGCTTTTAGCAATAAAACAGGTATTAGGAATAGTGCTGCTCCAATCAGCGAGATAAACGTTACCTTTCCTTATACCTGATAGAAGCACCTGTGTTGATTTGTCCTTGACTGAACATGTATTCGATGAGAACTCAACACTGAACCCTTTGTCACAGAATTGACTTACTGACAGCAGGTTATGCTTCAGTCCTTCCACAAAGGACACATTTTCCACTCTGACTGTACCTATAATTAGAACACCAAAACCTTTAGTAACACCTTTTGAGTTATCACCAAAGGTTACCTGTGGACCATTTTTAGCTTGATATTCTTGGAGAAGACTCTTCATTCCAGTCATGTGCCTTGAGCAACCACTGTCTAGGTACCAAACAACTTTGATTGAGTCTCCTCTCCTTTTGTTGTGATCCACAGCCGCCTGCAAGTAAATCAGGCTTTAGGTACCCATTGGGTGTTGGGTCCTATTGTGTCAGCTGTACCCTTCGGGATCCAGACTTGCTTCACAACCCTGATTGCCTCAGAGTGGTAAATCTGTCTCCCTGAAACATCGACATACACAACTTTCTTCTTCTTTGCCTTAGAGGAAGATGGTGTATGAGTGTTAGACTTAGGCTTCGCAGGAGCCTGAGTGGGTGCCTTTTGGGCTGGCTTCCTGTTCTTCCTAGGTCTGGGTGCAGCAGGTCTTGGGCCTTGTTCTTGATAAGGACCCTGATTTCTATTTCCCCTAGGCAAGTGAGGAAATGGAAAACAGTTAAAGGCCTCAGGATGCCAAAACCACGGGGGTGACATCATATTTGACCTTCCCTGTTGGTATTGCCAAGCATGATGGTACCCTCGCTGACCAGTCTGAGGGCTCTTGGCCTGAGTCTTCCTCTGCTTTTGCTGAGGTTTTCCCTGGCCTGAGCTCTCAGGGGCTTCCGTAGGTTGCTTTGCCTTTCCCTTGGGTTTTGGCTTAGCTACCTTAGGAGCAACCCTGACTATGTCAACGGTTTCCTTGCCCTTATCAGTTTGACGGGCCTGGAGCACAACCTTAGGTGCACTCTGGCCTGTCTGAACAAATACCCTCTCAGTGTTGCTCCCTGAGGCAACATGAGACTGACCCTGTGAGGATTTCTCAGGGACATATCCTAGTCCCTTTTTCTTGTTCCCAAGTATCTGGTTGCTATTTATTTCCTCTCTAGCCACTGAGGATTTATTCATTGCTGCAACCTTTTTCTTGAGAGAGTCCTCACTCTTTTTTAGGATTTCATGTCTGGTAAAGAGGTCATCAAACTTACTCTTAAGTGCTTTCAGCTCTTCCTTCCTGACCAGCTCTTCCTCAGCCAATTCCTTCAGAATCTTCTCTCTTGGGAGACGCTCAGAATTGATCATATCAATTTCCTGAGTTAGTCTCACAATCTGAGCTGATTCTTTAAGATCAGACTGAGTGAGTTGTTCATTCAGGTTTTGAACTTCAGTACTCAATTTCTTGTTCTCCTCAACCAAGAAGACATTAGTTTCCCGCAGTCTGGAGAAATCAACCATCAATTGATCAAGACAGATCTGAAGGTTCATTTCTCTAACTGACTCTGAGCTAAGCTCAGGATTTTGACCAGTGTAAGAAGCACAAACAGAATTTGATGTTACCTCAGGCTCATCCCTAGCCATCAGACAGACATCATCGTACTCGTCATCTGAGAAGAGTTCAGGTGACCTTTCAGCAGGACCGTCGGAATCTGTTGCATCTTCAGCGACCATCGCTCTCCGATCAGCAGATCTTAGATCCCTAGTGGCTCTCCTTTCCTCTCTCTCCCTCGCACTCAGCTCCGGGCAGTCGTACTGATAGTGACCAATCTTGTTACAGTTGTAACATGCTACCTGCTCACTTACTCTTTCTTTTCTTGGTTCAGGGTTCCTCCTTGAGTCAGGTTCCCTGGTTCTTGGTGAGCTTTCAGTTCTGGTTGGATATCTATCATCGCGAGTACGTCTCTGTTCGTCTCTTCTTTCAGGCTTTGGTTCAGAATATCTCCTTTCATCACCACGTTCTCTCCTCTGGTCAGTATTCCTTCGCTCCTCATATCTCCTTGAGCTTTGGTGGGTTCCTTCAGGTTTCCTGTCACGTGAGTCCTGATAAAACTTTTTATAACGACCAAACCTGGAATTGAGCTTGTCGAATCGTCTGGCCATCAGGCTGTACTCTTCAGCGAGTTCTTCTCTGCTCATCTCCATCAGTGACTTTGATGAAGAGTTTGATGAGGGTTCAACAGGTTCAGATCTGGCCTTGAACGCCACACTTTTCTCAGGAGTTTTCTCCTTCACTTCCTCTTCTGACTGTACTTTCTTCTTTCTTTTGTTAAGGTCGAATTCAAGCGCTTTGAGCTCTGAAAAAAGTAAAGCAGAAGTTATGTTACTCATATCCTGAGTGTTCTTAAGCATAATTACACTGTTGTCCCATCTCTCAGGAAGGGCATTCAGGATCTTTGAAGCAACATCTCTCCTTGGGACATCCTTGTCCAACATCACCAACTCATTCATCAACTTGATGAATCTAGACTCCATTTGATCTATGCTCTCGTCAGGCAGCATCTCGAACGCCTCGAATTTCTGAATGGCAATGTTTCTCTTATTCTCCTTGATCTTTTCAGATCCCTCACACATCCTTGTCAGCTCATCCCAGACCTCCTTTGCCGTCTTTAAGTTCATCAGCCTGGCTGACTCCTCGAAGGGCACTGTGTGCAAGATGATGTTTCTGGCGATGTTGTCAAGTCCCACCATCTTGATTTCATCGTTGGTCATATCTTTCCTTTCTTTAGGAACCTGCACGCCAATCACAAGATCCTCATATCCCAGTCCTCTGACGTTAGGAATAGTGATCTTGATCGGTCCCTCCCTGAGTACACGTGGCATCTGGTCATGGATGGCATCTAGATGTGCTTCTAATCTGAACTTCCAATAGACAAAGTTAGACACAGAGAATTCAGGTAACGAAGCTTCAAGTCTCCTCGAAGTCATGATGATGCAAGTTTTATGAAAAGCAAACTTAGATCTGTTCAGTGACCACCAACAGTTTCTCCTCTGAAACTATTAGTATTCAAAGTCAGTGGTCTTTCGAACCACTGCTCTGATACCACTTGTTGGTCCCGGTACAAGACTGAGGAATACGTGTATGGGGGGGGAGAATACACGTATACCAATTTTTCAACCTTAAAACTGACTGAGTCCCCTTTGCTCAGAGTGGTAAAGAACTAGGAGCTGATAACACACCTACTGACTACACTTGGTGCGGGTCAGTTGGCTAACTATCAGTTCAAGTTCAGTGCGGAAATGTTTGAGCCCTGAAAGTTTAAAGTCTTGTTTAGTTTGCTTTCTGAAAAACTTGTTTTACTCAAATCTGAAGAGTGTTTAGTAGGGCAGTGCTCTTTTGAAGATCAGCCTGATTGATTCAGGCCTGATAAACTTGAATGCAATGAATGAACAAGTAATATGGCAAGTATGCACAATATCAAAGCAGTAAGAACACAAGGAGTTTAACGTGGTTCAGAGTCTCAAGCTCCTACGTCCATGGCCTGACTTAACAGGAAATCCACTCAAGGGATTCTTGTTTTTAACGTGCCAAGGTGCACCAAGACCAGCTAACTTCACTGATCTATACAACTCCACTTACTAACACTCTAACTGACTTACTCCCAACAAGCCTAACTTAGGGTTTTGGTTTCAGTTTGGATTCCAACTAGGTTGAGATTATCCTTACAAGTCAAAGCTATGCTAAGGATTGGATAATCTCTCTAAGCTTAAGATAATTCTAATTAGCTCTTGGAATACAGAATAACTCTCAAAATGCTGAGAAACACTTGGGAAATTTAGAAGGTTTCGAGTGCTTCTCTTAAGGGTTGAATGCTTTGAATGCTTGAGAGTTTGAGTAATTTCTGGCTTGGAAATTTCCCGTAACCTTGAATGGGTTCAAGGCCTTCTGTATTTATAGGTGATTCGAATAACTATCCGTTGGAGAGATAGCCTTCTAGTCATCTATGTAGAGTGCCTTCAAACGGACATATCTTCATGCAGCAGCCGTCCTTGCATGGATTTGGTATTTGCATTAAATGCACATTAAATGCTTGCCCATTGAATATGCAGTCTGAATTCAGTCTTCATGTCAGGTTCCGTACGTGCGTGTCCTTCTCGGATTGGTCCACGTCATCAGGTTGGTGAGAATGTCAGAACTTATTCCTGAGCTTCAGGCTTGTCTTATTAAGTTCATTTTATCTTGAGCCCACCAGTCTTGTCCTGACGCTGAAATTCCTTTTGCATTGCTTGGCTCTACTCCAAGTCTTCCCATTAACTCAGTGACATCCTGTTCCCTTCAGGACTGAGTTAGTAATGACCTCAGGGTCATACTCTTCATCACTGACACTTACTCAGCCAGCTTAGAAGACTGCCATAAGTTCAGGATGGTACTCTTCGTCTTCAGGCTCTGAGTCTTGATTGTCTCCAGTGAGTTCTCCTCTCACTGAGTACCTGTGAAGTGTAAAATGACTAAGTACTAATCCTAACCAAGACTAGCCTGACAAAGACAGATTAAGGCAATCATCTTTTCAGGGGCTTTGGGATCTTAATCAAAACTGACAATGTCCCAACAATTTCCCCATTTTTGATGATGCCAAAACACTGAAAAGATCCTCAAAACACTTAGAGGAAACAAGATAAACCTATCTATAAGATAAGACAGTGTTTGAGCAATTCTTGATAAAGTACAGAATTTTAAACAACAGCCAAAAAGACAATGAGTTTTTGTCTGTGGGCAAAAGTAATAGATTTCATTGATTGATGTGGATTTGCTCGAAGAAAAAAGAATGAATGCCGAGCTAAAAAATGCTACCTATAAGCAAAGAGCAGAACGCTATTATAATTCCCATGTTAAAATTAGGGAATTCAGAGTTGGAGATATGGTTCTAAGAAAGTTGCTCGCCCAACCTCCAGGTGTATTGGGACCAACTTGGGAGGGCCTGTATCGTATAACGGAAAAATTCATTAATGGTGTATACGATATCAAAGATATGGAAGGCAAGCCGGCCCAATACTCCTGGAATGTTGTACATCTGAAGAAGTACTATCAATGAGACGAACAAGTCCTCGATTGGGCGAACAAATGTCTTGGGGGGCAGGTGGTGAACCAAGTAAGGCAAACCAAAAACTTGCACACCAACCAAGTAAGGCAAACCAAAAACTTGCCTAATTTTTTGAAAATTTTGCTAAGTATAGAATGTAAAGTTGTCCAGCACATTGTATAGTCTAGTGCTGTTTCATCTTTTTTAAATTTTAGACAAAGTTGCTCGGCAAAAATATTATAAGCGAGCATGTTTTTAGTTAGTGTTCAAAGTTGTTCGTCAGGCTGTATATGTTAGTGACGAGCAGTCTTATAATACTTGTAAATTTATCATTATGTATACATAGTTGTTCGTCAAAAAGAAAAGTCCAAAAGCTCGAGGTACAAGTCCATTTTGAGGACCAAAGCCAATTAAAGGTTGTTCGTCTTTTAAGATGAGCAGAACCTAAGGCTAAACCCAAATTCCATTAAGGCAAAGTTCAATTCGAACAAAAGCCCAACATTATATGTTATAATTGCAAAAGCATTGAAAAAAATGTAAAGGCAATTAACATATATAAGAAAATAAGCGAACAAAAGAAAGACACTTCATTAAAATAAAGGCTTTGAAGCCTAAAAAATAGTACAGCTTTGAAAAGCCATTACAAAGGGTACTACAAAAGGAACGAACAACTATTACAAAATAAAGACTAAGTCCTAAAAACTATTGCTGCTCGGCGGGAGGGAGATCTTGAGTTTGGTCGGCAGGAGGATCAACAATCATTTCCCTAGCCATGTCTTCAGCAGCTTTTTGCTCCCTTTCAGCTTGCTCGTCCGCAGCTGTCGGCTCCTCCTCTTGTTCGCCCTCATCAACTTGGGGTGGAGGGTGGGTAATAGTGATACTGGGGTCAAGGCTGTCAATCTTGACCCCCAGCTCGGCGATATCCCCCAGTTGGATCGCAATGTTGTTCGGCGGGGGATAGTGCTCCAGAAACTCGGTCAAGTCTCTGCCCATTTCCTCCACCATATCCTTGAAATCATACGCATCAGCCATGCGAATGCAGTCGACATAAGCGCAGATATATCCCAAGTTTGAGATAGGGGCAGACCGGGCTTGGAGCTCGGCCTCGACCTGCTCGCGAGTGAAGGTGTTGGCCTCCGTATCCCTGAGGCGAGCAACTTCTGCTTCGAGCTCGGCAATTTTCTGCTCGGCCGCGGACACCTTTTTCTTCTCCTCGCCGAGCAAGGCATCTTTGCCTCCCAATTCACCAGACAAGCCTTGGATTTCTCCAAGATATTTCTTTTCATTGTCAATGTAAACATTGATCTGGTTATTGAGGCGAGCAAGTTTGGCCTCGTACTGGCTGACCAGGCCATCCTTCTCCTCCGTGAGTTGCAGAGCAGTGCTTGCGTAGCGGCGAGCAGCTTCTTCTTGCTCGGCTATCTGGGCCATTGCTCTCTGAGCCGTGACGAGGCCATTAGCATGAAGCATCATGGAGAGATGGACATTGTCCGCCAGCCCTTGTTGGAAGACAGCTTTGTCCAGGGAACGTGTCCAAGCTCGGGTGATCAGCTCCGTCGCCCTGCGAACGTGATCGCCTGGAATCTCCCTTATGTTGACGGGAGTCTTCGAGCAAGCGTACTGATGAACAGCACTTGCTCGACCGGGATGATCGTCAGCACGGTATCTGCGAACAAGAAAGCAAATGATACTTAGAAAAATAATAAAAAAATCTTGAATCTTGTTCGGCAGAAGCAAAAGTAGACTTACTCCTGGAACTTTCGATCGTCCCAACCCAGATGGGTGATATCTGACTTGAAGCGAAAATACTAACTTCTACTAGTTGCTTACCCGCAAGCGGACGGGTTCACTGTAGTAAGACTAAGTATAACGGCCAAGTATATCGAACCCACGAGATGGGGTGTATGCGAACAGATCCCTGAAGATCTACGCGTCGTACCTAATATGAGTGTAATGTTTTTTTTTTGTTTTTTTTGAAAGATTAATTAAAAGACTAAAATAAACTAATTATACTAACGAACGAAGAAACGAATTACTAAGGGTTGTTTTCAAGTAAGAGATGGTGATGCTTAGGAGAGGAATCCCTACGTATACTAACAGAGCAGGTACATAATCAAAATAATTGTGACGCGCAAGAAATAACCTAAGTAAAAGAATGCAAGGTGAAAGCAAAAAATTCTAAACCCTAATACTTTACCCCGACACTCGACTTCACTAATCCACTAACAAGTTAATAGAGTGTGCTTAATTAATGAGACCCTAATTTAACTAAGGTGATGCGGCCGTCCTCCTTCGCTAAACTGGTAGATGAATTAACCCTTCCTAAACCCTCTAGTTAAGTCTACTCGTTGTTAAAGAGTGATACGGTCGTCCTCTCTCTAACACCTTTCGAACGAAATTCAAAAGTAAAGTCTAGATTAATTTTAAGAATTCATTAACCAAGAGAATTAAAACCTAACGTCACAAGTTACCCTAATTACGTACCCACGACCTACTTCTACGAGTTCATCCTACCCCAAGCATACAAGGGTTCTAGCTAGACATAGGGTTTACGTAAATAATAGCAATTGAATAAGTAACAAACATAAACATGACAATCAAGACGAAGAAGAGATCAAACATAAACTAGAGTTTAACGAAATAAAAGAATAACTGAAATTAACTCAATCAAAGAAGTCTAATCGTGTTCAAAAACGAAAATATAACCAAAAGAAACTAAAAAAAATAAGATCGTAATTCAAATTCGTAATGAAAACCTCAAAAACGTAATCGTAAACTTGCTTCTCTTCTTCCTCTCCAAAAACGAACTCTAAAACTCTAAAACTATCTCGTGAAGTGTGTTCTCGTGTATCTCCTGGTTCTTCTTCAAAAATGAGCTTTGGACGCTTCTATATAAGCCACGGGCCGAATCGTGAACTCATGGGCCGAAAAATGCCTTGTAAAACGCGAAAATTAGAAGTGCTCGAGCGGACCTGCTCGAGCGGTCGCGCTCGAGCATGGAGCTCGAATGACACACGGGCTCGAATGCTCAAACTTCTTTGCATGTTTTGGGGCGCTCGAGCAACACGCTCGAGCGGTGGCGCTCGAGCTGCTCGAGCGCTCGAAATCTTCTGTATGTTTTGGGCGCTCGAGCAACGTGCTCGAGCGCTAGTGCTCGAGTGTTTTACTTGAATGCTCCCAAATTTCCTCCAAATAGCACTTTTCTTCTTCAACACTAACACCAATCGTATTTCTTCGATATCTTCTCATCCGGGCATCCGTTTGAGACGATTCAAAGTCCTACGAACTCCGTTCTTCGCCCTTGATTCACCTACGAGCATCAAAGAGACAAATTCATCAATGTAGAGAAATAATGCTCAATTGACTCCAAATACTCGATAAAATCGGTCAAAATTAGGGTATTTCAAGTGACAAATCATGACAATTTCACGCCTAATCAACCCCCCCAAACTTACCATGTTGCTTGTCCTCAAGCAACGAAATAACAAGTCAAGTGAAATTGTTAGGAATGAATCAAAGAATCAAATCATGCAAGCAAATGAACTCGAGCTTCAAAGATCAATCACACGTATACTCACTCACTTTCCTTCATCGTACTCATGCAACAATAACAAGAAACACCAAGATCAAGCATGGATGTGCACTCAACGATATGTTTCGCTCCCTCACAAGTGTATATCAATGATCAAAGGACTCACTCAAACAATCAATCACTCAAATTGGCAGCCATAGGCTTGTAAGTGCTCTTAACTTCGATCATACTCTAGAAATCAATGCCGAATCAAAAAGGACTTTTCTCAAGGTTGTAATGTAGGCTCTTTGGACAGGTGGGATAACAATATGGTAAAGTGACTAAAGTGAATGGAGAATAGAAACTCAAACTTCGGTACTTCGAGATAAGGAACAGACTACTTCAAACATATTCAATCAACAAACTTTCAATTCCAATTCTCTCAACACTTCAATTTTTTTTTCTTTCTCACTCTTTCACTTTTTTTTTTCAATCACTTCATTTTTTTTCTTTTTCTCACAAACACATGAGCTCATTTTTTCTTTTGCTCATTCTCAATTTTTTTTCTCTTTTTCCCACATCTCATAACTTCATCACACCTTCTTCTCATATTCACTCAACAAACAAACTTTTCCTTTTTCAACTCAATTCACTCCCTTCACATTCACACTTTCCTATTCTCCACTCAAATTGGGACAAAAAGGCTTAGGAATTGGAATAGTGTTCATATGTGCTAGCAAATAAAATAAGCTTTAGGCTCAAAGGGGCTAACAAGGGATTAAATGTCATTGGTAAGGAAAATTTTGGCTAAGTGACTCAATAAAATCAAAGATGGCCTAAGATCCTATTCGGCATATCAAACTAGACATAATCAAGAAGCAAGAGCACACACAAGTTCTAGCATCCTCTAAGGTGACGATTCACTCACAAACGAAGAGATTAATTCATATATCAAAATCTCATAAGGCTCAAATCTCACGGCTTTCACAACCATGCTAGTCCTACTGAATTCTCACTCTCATCACACAAGTACTCAAAAGAAAAATTCACAAGTATACTAGTTCTCTCTCAAATCCACTCTAACTCAACTACTCACACAAAAAAGTCCCTAACTCAAATCCACAAATCACCCTACTCATCAAATCATACTAAAAAATAGCAATAAGTAAGCATAAGATGATTGCTAGGCATAAAATATGCGATAGCGATTCAAATCAAAATCACCCCAAGAAGCATCTCAAGACTCAAATATATAACCAAACACACTCAAAGATAAGGGGTGCTCCGGTGCAATGTAACAAGAAACATAAAAAACTCCACCCCCCAAACTTCGACCTTGCGAAGAGGTCTAAGTTTGGGGTTGTGGGTTACCTCAACCAAACAATTCAGTTTCTCTCAAACGTAGCACACTCTCTTACTTGAGTTCCTCCCTTTCGAGTACTCCATGACTCCATATCTCTCGAGACAAGCCTACAAAATAAACTCTCACGTACGAGGTTAAAACTTACGATTCAAAACACCCCAATAACATAAAAAGACACTAAAAATAAATGAAAGCAAATAAAAATGGGTTGCCTCCCATTCAGCGCTATTTTTAAGGTCCTCATGTCGGACCAAGCTCAAAGGAGCTTATGGGACATCATACTCAAATTTACCTCTCTTACTCTCATAAGAGTGGTGCTTGCATTCTTTTCCTTGATGCCCCACCATCATGAACTCTTTTGCTTTCCTCTCATCCCCAAGTGTTATGGGTCTCAACTCCTTCTCACCTTTGTCTGGAGGCGTCTTACCAAACAGTTTCTTGAATTTGGACTTTTTCCTCTTAACTCCTCATTTCCCTTCCAACTAGATCACGTCCACCTTTTTCACTTCTTCTTCCCTCAACTTTTTCACTTTATCCCTATCAAAATAATCACGATCATAATGCACATGGGTTAAATTATCAAGTGAAGGATTATAAAATTCATGAATATGAGAAGGATTAGGGATAGGAGGTGTGTCTTCAACACGAGGATCAATTGCATCCATGCAATACAAACTCTCATCCTCCTTCGGGTGCTTCATGGCTTCATATAGGGAAATCTTCACTTCTTGATCATCAACCTTCAACATAATCTTCCCATTTGCCACGTCTAGCACCATCCCCGCCGTAGCTAAGAACGGTCTTCCCAAGATTAGGGGCACGTGCTCATCTTCCTCCATCTCTAGGACCACGAAATCGACTGGAAAGATGTGATCTCCAACTCTCACGAGGACGTCTGCAACCACACCTTGAGGTCGAGTGATAGACCGGTCGGCAAGTTGAAGCGTCATCATTGTTGGCTGAAGTTCTCCACCCTCCAACTTCTTGAAAAGCGACAACGACATCAGATTTATGCTTGCCCCGAGGTCACATAGTGCTCCCTTCTTGATCCTGTTCCCGATATCAAAAAGAATGGTGAAGCTCCCGGGATCCTTCAGCTTTGGAGGAAGCACCTTGTGCACTAATGCACTCACCTCATGGTTCAACTGCACCAACTTCGGCTCATCCACTCGCCGTCTTTTTGCGATCAAGTCCTTCAAAAACTTTGCATAATTGGGAATCTGTTCCAAAGGAATATTAATATGCAATTGATTAAAAAAATCAAGGAATTTAGCGAATTTCTCATCAAACTTCTTTTTCATGAAGCGTTGTGGATATGGGATGGGTATCACAGATTTGGGTACCCCCCATTCATCTTTCTCGGTCTCTTTCACTTTCTCCCTTGCTTCCTTTTCCTTCTTCCACTTAGGAACTCTCTCACCCTTCTCAATGCCTTCCTCTTCAAGCTCTTTGCTTGCTTGAGTGCTCTCACCCTCAACCTTCTTCTCAATTCCTTCACTTTCAATCCCCTTCTCAACTTGGGGCGTCTCAGAATCAGCAGGCATCTGAGGACCTTCATAATTGGTTCCATTTCTAAGCTGGATCACCTTGCAATGCTCTTTCGGGTTCCCCTCCGGCATGGAAGGATACTTACCCGGTTCTCTATTCAATGACTTTGCAATCTGGCTCATCTGGAACTCTATGGAAGTGAACCTTCGATTGTTCTCTTGTTGAGTTCTAGTCCACTCAACGTTCATCTTCTGGAGCTCTTGATCACGTTGATCACCCTTTTTATGCAGCTCTTTCACATCGTACTCCAAGGATGACAACCTCTTACTTCCTTCCTCCACCTTCTGTAGAATCGCTCTCAACATCTCCTCAGTTGATGCACCGCCTTCTCCACCAGGAGGTTTAGACCCCGGATCAACACCTGCAGGAACTGTAACACCAGCTTTTGGGTTAGCATATGAGAAATTCTCATTCTTCTTCCATGTGTTTTGAGGAGGTTGCTGGCCTCCATTGATTTTGAGGTGGCTGTGGGCCTGGAGGTACAAATGGTTGTCCATAAGAAGGCCTTCCATACTGATTTCCACCTTGATAGCCATTCTGATTATAATACGGACCTCCCATGTAATTGGCTACCTCTTGCTGTCCACTTGGCTGGTCTACTCTCTCATTCTCTGCTGCATGTTCTCCAACCAGACTCTTCCCCAACTCGAGGTTGTTGATCTTTTCCTTCATGGCCATCAACAACCTTCTCATTCCTTCACCTTCTTTCTCCTCCACCTTGCAAACTCTCTGAAACTCAGGATCCTCGTTCCATGCACCGGCATTCGTGACAATGTTGTCCACGATCTCTCTACATCTCGCTATCCCTTGGTTCAGAAATGCTCCACTCGCACATGCATGGGCTTGGCCAGCCTTGCTGGCTCCACTGTAGAAGAATGCCATAATATCTCCCTCATTATACCCGTGTTGCGGGCACTCTATCAGCATGTTTGAGTATCTCTCCCACGCTTGACGTAGGTCCTCTCCTGACTTCTGGCGAAAGGAGGAGATCTCAATTCTTGCTTTAATAGTTCTCGAGGAATGCTAGAATCACTCGAGGAACAGACGCTCGAGCTCGGCCCATGTCGTTACATCTCCCCGTGGGAGCGTGTTGTCATACCACTCTTTAGTTATTCCCGTCAATGAGAATGGGAACAGCCTAAGCCTCTTGGCATCTTCAGACATGCCGTTATAATTGAATGTGGAGGCTATCATGAGAAAACTCCTCAGATGAGTATGAGGATTCTCCTTCCCGATCACCCCCTTGAACTGATTCTCGGTCAGCAGCTTTAAAATTCCTGGGGAAATAGAGAAGTTATTTACCTCAGCAGGAGGCAATGCCACTCCATCATAGTACCGTTGTGGCTGCACTGCAAATCGCCCTCGAATACCCATGTGTTGATCTATGTTCTGAGGAACGTGTTGAGGATTAGCAGCTGGTATGGGTACTTGTTGGGGTGGGGTGGTTGGTAAACAGGTGGTTGATTGTAAACTGGAGGTGAAGGATACGGGTATGGTGGGTAAGGATAAGGTGGGTATGGGTAGGGTGGATAAGGTAAGTTATTTTGTGGTAAGTTGGGATGTAGGTAAGCAGGGTTGTGATGAGGATTTTGGACCATGTTATGAGCTGGACTATTTTGGTTCTGAGTACCCGGGTTTTGGCTCTGGCTCTCTCCTAACGGATCTTGATTCTTGCTGGTGTTGCCATCAGTGCCGTCAACCCGGTTCAATGCCTGATTGAACTCATTCTCGACATCGTCCAACTCATTAGTGATGTCCATCGGTTCTTTCCCTCCGGCAGCATTCATCCTTCTTAAGAAGGCTCAGTTTCTTCTTGCTATTGTCTCAGGATCTAATGGTAACCTCTCTTTGCTCGTATTGCCTTGCGAGCGTGTTCTCATAAACTTGAAACACTAACAGAAGAATCAAAACGCAACTGCCGAATATGTATGAAATAATAAAAAAAAAATCACTCACTACTAACTACTAAGCTATCGACAAGTCCTATTCAAAAAGCATACAACGCCATCCCCGACAACGGCGCCATTGACTTGAAGCGAAAATACTAACTTCTACTAGTCGCTTACTCACAAGCGGACGGGTTCACTGTAGTAAGAGTAAGTATAACGGCCAAGTATATCGAACCCACGAGATGGGGTGTATGCGAACAGATCCCTGAAGATCTACGCGTCGTAGCTAATATGAGTGTAATGTTTTTTTAGTTTTTTTGAAAGATTAATTAAAAGACTAAAATAAACTAATTATACTAACGAACGAAGAAACGAATTACTAAGGGTTGTTTTCAAGTAAGAGATGGTGATGCTTAGGATAGGAATCCCTACGTATACTAACAGAGCAGGTACATAATCAAAATAACTGTGACGCGCAAGAAATAACCTAAGTAAAAGAATGCAAGGTGAAAGATCAAGATTCTAAACCCTAATACTTTACCCTGACACTCGACTTCACTAATCCACTAACAAGTTAATAGATTGTGCTTAATTAATGAGACCCTAATTTAACTAAGGTGATGCGGTCGTCCTCCTTCGCTAAACTGGTAGATGAATTAACCCTTCCTAAACCCTCTAGTTAAGTCTACTCGTTGTTAAAGAGTGATACGGTCGTCCTCTCTCTAACACCTTTCGAACGAAATTCAAAAGTAAAGTCTAGATTAATTTTAAGAATTCATTAACCAAGAGAATTAAAACCTAACGTCACAAGTTACCCTAATTACGTACCCGCGACCTACTTCTACGAGTTTATCCTACCCCAAGCATACAAGGGTTCTAGCTAGACATAGGGTTTACGTAAATAATAGCAATTGAATAAGTAACAAACATAAACATGACAATCAAGACGAAGAAGAGATCAAACATAAACTAGGGTTTACCGAAATAAAAGAATAACTGAAATTAACTCAATCAAAGAAGTCTAATCGTGTTCAAAAACAAAAATATAACCAAAAGAAACTAAAAAAAATAAGACCATAATTCAAATTCGTAATGAAAACCTAAAAAACGTAATCGTAAACTTGCTTCTCTTCTTCCTCTCCAAAAATGAACTCTAAAACTCTAAAACTATCTCGTGAAGTGTGTTCTCGTGTATCTCCTGGTTCTTCTTCAAAAACGAGCTTTGGACGCTTATATATAAGCCACGAGCCGAATCGTGAACTCATGGGCCAAAAAACGCCTTGTAAAATACGAAAATTCGACCACTCGAGCATGGAGCTCGAATGACACACGGGCTCGAGCACTCGCGCTCGAGCTTCTCGAATGCTCAAACTTCTTTGCATGTTTTGGGGCGCTCGAGCAACACGCTCGAGAGGTGGCACTCGAGCTGCTCGAGCGCTCGAAATCTTCTGTATGTTTTGGGCGCTCGAGCAACGTGAATGCTCCCAAATTTCCTCCAAATAGCACTTTTCTTCTTCAACACTAACACCAATCGTATTCCTTCGATATCTTCTCATCCGGGCATCCGTTTGAGACGATTCAAAGTCCTACGAACTCCGTTCTTTGCCCTCGATTCACGTACGAGCATCAAAGAGACAAATTCATCAATGTAGAGAAATAATGCTCAATTGACTCCAAATACTCGACAAAATCTGCCAAAATTAGGGTATTTCAAGTGACGAATCATGACAATTTCACGCCTAATCAATATCCTCAGGACCACGAACAGGAGTAGAATCCCTGCCCGCCTTGCCTGTCTTCTCCACAGGCTCGTTGGAGAAGGGGCGAACAGTTTCTCCCTCCGTGTGATGGCGAGCGTGGCTCTGCCCCACTTTCTCCTTGCCCTTAGTCCCGGCAGGAGCAGTCTGGGACACAAAGGTCCCATCCCCTTTCTTTAGGCGCTTGGCACCGCGGGGTGATGGTGCAGGAGGGGGAGAAGGTGGTAGATTGGACGAGGGCGTGGCTTGGCGAGCAACTTTTGCCCCCTCCACCTTATTCGTCATTGCCAACACTTTGGATGGCGGGTCACCTTTCTTTCTCCTTCCCTTTAGAGGTGGCATTTCGTGGACTCTTTGCTCTAAAAGTCCGAAGCAGGGAGGGACAGCGACGGTGACTTGCCCGCCAAAAAAAAGAGAAATATTAGACGAGCAAGTTTGAGAAATAAAAGGGTTAGGCGAGCAAGTTAAAGAAACGAATGGCGAGCAACATGTATATTGAAAGTTAGAAACTTCCTGTACCTAGGGGCACCTCAATTTGGGCTTCCAGATGGTGAGGGTACGTGAATAGGCGAGCAGTTTTCTTGCACTTCAGTCTATTCACGTACTCGATGGTCCTCTCGGCCTTATCTCGGAGATCGACCGAACATGAAGTGAAGAGGAACTCAGATCCGATCTCTTCCTCTTCCGAGTTCCACTTGAGTAACCGGGGACCTGCGAGCAAACAAAAAAAGTTAAATTAGAACTTTATGCAAGGGCAAACAAAGATGACCTTACGTTTGATTTGCCCATAGGTGGTGGGTTCAAATATACGCCCGACACCACCGTGAGGACCAGAAGATGCTCGCCAGTCGCCCCCAATAAAGAAGAAGTGCTCCTTCCAATCCCTAATTTTGTTCGACACTCCCTCCACCAGTTTCAGTCCGGCCCGGGCCTTCAAGTAATAGTATCCTTCCTCGCCCCTCGGACACTTGGTGATAGTCATCAAATAATTGACCTCCTCGGCAGTGATGCGGTCAACATACCCCTCCAGGGTGAACAAGCCCATGACGCCGAGCAGATTCATCCACCCAATAGGGGTTATTTGGGTGATGGCTAAGTTGGTCGTCTCCAGAAAGCGACCAACAACGGGAGGCAGTGGCAACCTTAACCCCACGATCAGTGTATCTATGTTGATCGTCGTACACCCTGGAGGAGGACGATCAGCCCTTTCCTTCCTCTTGGGAGCCCACATGTAGATGTCGTGGGGAATTTGATATGCTTCTCGTATGAGGTTGAGCTCGTCCTTGCGAACAACACTTCTAATTCTGCTCGTCTGGTACTCAGTTCTCACCAGATCTAAAACTTGACGCGGGGAGCGAGGAAAGTTGTTCGCATGCTCATTGGAATATATTGGTCCCACTAGTTAGATTAATTGCGGAAGCTTAAGTTAAATGTCTTTCAAAGTCTTTTACAAGAGAGCAATAATCAACAAACAATAAGTAAAATAAAGCGATAAAGAACACAAGATGTATAGTGGTTCGGATTGAATATCCTACGTCCACTCTCCCTTATAACCAAGGGGTCTCACTATCAACCAACTCACAAACTTACCTACTGGAATTGGGAAGTACCAGTTCCTTCTTACAACCTCTTTAGATTTAACTTCAATCTAAAGATCAACCAGCCAACAACCTTGTCTAATAGATGAACAGGTTGTGGTTTCAATAACTCCTTTAGAGTAGATAAATATTATGAACAGTAAGAGTGTTTGGTATGAATATCAAAAGCTTGGATCACTTATGCGCGTGTAGAGTCTCTCTGGAGCTTTTTCTTGAACTGCACTCTCATATTTATAGAGGGGATTAGGGCTAGCCGTTGGAGGGCTAATCCAATCAGATCCTCTATATAAGGAAGCCTCAATCAATCAATTCCCTAATTGATTGATTGGGTTGGTGGGATCCTTGGATTGATTATCTTCAAATACTTTCCAATCCTGATCTTGTTGACTTGATTTGAATCACCAACGGTTAATAACTTCATCTGCCTAACTCTGATTCTCTCCAGAGAAGGCAAGACCAGACACCAGACAACCTCGGTGTCTTCTGGTCCTCATCTGGTCAAGAACTAGAATACTCAGTAGAGTCAGGGGATCAAACTGAGCATCTTTTGTTCTACCAGACTCGTCTGGTCCGGACTCGTCTGGTCTGGGGAAGGTCCTCTGCCTCTGGTCAGATCTCATCTGGTGAAGTCTTCTGGTGGAGTCCTCTGGTGAAGTCCTCTAGTGGGGTCTTCTGGTGACTCTTTTGGTGAAGTCTTCTGGTCTGGCAGTTCCCCCTAGACTAAGTCCTAATCTAGATCATCATCTGGCTAACAGGTCCAGATGGTCCTATTACATCTTCTGGTTTGTTTTAACTCATCAAAACTAAATTTTTATCCTAACAATTTCCCCCTTTTTGATGGAGTTAAAACATACCAGAACTGATCAAAAGTAAACTTAAGCAAGAAAACAATAAAGAATAAGACCTTAGAATAGATCTTATCAGGCAAACAAATAAGACAACAAGGGGTTGTCTTTTGAACAGAGAAGATATGAGATTTTCATTGATAAAAAGGACAAAGAAGATTACAGATTACAATGTAATTCTGGTCCTATTCTTAGCATATCTTATGTTATCTTTGGGCACCAGGAACCAGTCAAAGAATCTATCTTGAATGGCCTTCAACTCTGCAGAAGATGATGGGGTAAAGTTTGCCAACACCTTGGTCTTGTACAGTCTCTTCAGCTCAGCCCAATCAACCTGGTCTCCTGCCATTGGAGTGTTGAGAAAATGGAATTCAGGAGCAGTGACTTCCAGGTTGAATTCAATAGTTGAATCCATCAACTTCTTGTACAAATCTGCATCATATGCCTGCATCCAAGAATGGAAAGTCCTGTTGATGAGAGCATCATCCTCTGGTGGAGGTCTCTGGATATAATGTTGAATGAACCAGAGAGTCTTGGCTTCTCTCCATTTTTCTATCAAAGGCACAGGAACAGTTGAGTCAAAGGACCCTTCTGTCCTGAGAGGGAGGATGTTCATGACTTCAACAGGCCCTTTCCTCTTCTGGCTGGATCCACTAGCACCAGGAGTGATACCAGCTTCTCTGCTCTTCTTATTTTGCCTTCTAACATATCGGAGCCTCTGCTCTTCATCTATGTTTTTCCTTATCCTTGCTTGCCTCTCTTCAGGCGACTCTTCCTTGAATCTCTTCTCTGCTTCTTCAACCACAAATTCAAGGAAGCTCTTCTTCACTTTCCTTATCTTCATCTTTGCAGGTCCAGAGATGGAAATTGGATCCTGCTCTGCTTCTGACTCCTCTTCTGCAGCAAGCTGCTTAGCCATGGAAAGAGATTTGAGCTCTTCCTTCTTCTTCTTCTGTAACTCAGCCTGGGCCAATGTATTCTCTAGCAGGTCCAGACGAGCTCCATGGCTGAAGAGAGTTTCATTTGTGGTCTTTGCCAGATCAGTTCTGGCCTTCTCTTCCCCCTTTTTAACTTCATCAAGGAGGGGCTCCACCACCTGCCTTATAAGATCAGGCAAGGCAGTGTTGGAGGAAGAGTGAAGATCACGTAGCTGCTTGGCCTCCTCCAGGTAAGCTTTAGACTCTGCAACAAGTCTTTCTTGCTTCTCCAACATCTCCTGGAGGGAGTCTTTCAGCTTGGCAGTTTGAATCATCTGGCTGGCCATCTCCACTTTGAGCACAGAGACAGGTCTAATCTGCTCCAGCACGTGCTCCTGTAGCTGCTTCTGGCTGTGCATGACATCCAGCTTGACAAATAAGCCATTAGCCTTGAAAGAAGCCTTTACCTCTGCCAGGGAAGACTTTAACTGCCTCAGGAAGATTCTCCTCTCATGCCTGATCTGGTGCTCTATCATAGCAGGGGCCATATGTTGAATAGCTTTTGAAAAGCGCCCAATCTGCATGATTTGCTCATTGAAGAAAGCTTTCATCTTCTGGAGCACGGCAGGAGACATCTCAAAGTCTTCCTTATCTGAATATAGCTCTGGAGGGAAGACAAAATGAGGACCAAACTTGTAAGTAGGGCCCTCTGGAGTGAGCATTACTCCTCTCTGGATGAGCAGGGTGCGAATCAAGACTTTAGCAGCACCAGGAGTCTCCAGCTCTGCTGGG
Source organism: Ballota nigra (assembly GCA_947034835.1). Classification (NCBI taxonomy): domain Eukaryota; kingdom Viridiplantae; phylum Streptophyta; class Magnoliopsida; order Lamiales; family Lamiaceae; genus Ballota; species Ballota nigra. Next base: position 61,193,605 of record OX344725.1, read on the forward strand.
TTCTGAATATTCATCCTCTGCTTTAGCTCAATCTCCCAAGCAGTGAAGTTGGAGGGACCCATTTCCTCAAGCAAAAGCATTAGGTCCTCCACATCTTCAAGTCTGGCCTTGCTCCAGACCTTGGCATCAGTAAGCTCTGCCAGGAGTGATAAGTGCTCCAGAAGAACTGGGAAATGCTCTCTTAGCCAGAGTTGAGCACTTACACTCATACTCTGCCTAATGGGACCCATTTCTGCAGAAGAGAAAGTGAAGGGTTTGGGCCCAGAGGCAGAGGAGGAAGGTGCTAAGTCAGCAGGCTTAAGTGAAGCTTCCTCATCTTTACTATCATCGCTGGTTAAACAGGTAGGAGAAGGGGGAGGGCCAACGAATCCCAGAGCCATAGAAATGGTTGGGTCCTGGTCTGTATGGGTTTGGGGAGGGTTAGGATTTTGAGAAGTAGAGGGTGTAGGAATGGGTTGCTCTGTACCAGAAGAAGATGGAACATCTGGTACAGAAGGTGTAGGATGTATCTGGGAGGTGGAAGTGTTTGGAGGGGGGATTTCTGCACCAGAAGAGGTTGAGGGTACCTCTGGTGCAGAAGGTGGGGGAGAGGGGTTTGTGGGAAGATGTGTTTGGGAATTTGGGGGAGAAGGTGTTTGGGTAGGAATGGTAGAGGGAGTATATACAGGGGTATCTGGGATAATCTGCTCTGGTGGAACAATAGGGTTACCAGAGGCAGATGGGGTTTGGGGAATATTATCTGGGGGAGAGGTAGAGGGGGAGACAAGATTAATGGGGGAAAAAGATGGAAGGGAAGGGTTTACCTCTGCTGGGTCAACACCAGCAGGTACAGCAGACTCTGGAGCATCCTCCATCATCTGGGAAGCATCCTCAATTGCCTTTTCCAAGGCCTCTCCAAGATTAGATCCAGAGTCAGGATCCTGAAGAAGGGCTCTCTTGGCCTTGGATTTCCTCACAAGAGGCTCAACCTCTTCTTTCTCTTCTTCCTCTGAAGGCTCATCCACCAGAAGAGTTTTCTTTGTCTTTCTGCTAGTCCTTCGCTTCTTAGCAGAACCTTTCCTGGCCTCGTCTGGCTGCTTCCTCTTGGCTGCCCCAGTCCTCTTAACAGCTTTATCATCATCACCCTTCTTCTTAAGCACTTCAAGAAGGGGAATCTGGTCCTCCTCTGAGGAACCAGAAAAGGCAATGGTTGAAGAACCAGTTGCTTCAGCAGCTTTCTTCTGGATCTTCTGCTTGTGCTGCTGCTTCTGCCCCTTAGCAGGTGAGGGAATGGCTTGAAGGGGAGGTGCAGGGATGGCTTGCTCACCATCAGAATCAGGATGGCCATGAAGGGAACCATCCTTGGAGAACATAATCTTGGACTTATGAAAGCCCTTACACTAGGATTATCTCCATTTCTTCTCTGGAAGGATCGAATCCAGAATTAGGGTGAGTTTTGTGCCCAATGATACATTAGCATTGAACACAAATTGTTGCTCTCCTGGCAACTGGGGGCATTCTTCCTTCTAGATTTTCACCTTGTTCTTCCTCAGCACTCCCCAGAAGAACTCAGCCCAGTTACACTGAACACCATCCAGAATGGCCCTCATAACACAGAGCCTGCCAACGAAGATGGCATCTGTGCTATGGCTCTCACACATGAGAATCTTTACCACAATGTCAAATAACACCTTATATTTCTGCCTAAGATGCTTGTCCAAGAAGCCTTTAGTAATATTCTGGCATGAATTTCTGGCAAACATCTTGAAGGATTCCAACGCCTCTCCTTCTTTGTACTTCAGTGGGTCCACACCTTCCGCAGAAAGGTTACCAAAAAGACCACAGAAGTCTGCCTTCGAGAAAACAACATCCTCTGAATCAATCTTGGATGAAATATGGTCTTCATGGATCTTCATCCGGATAAGAAACTGAGCAACATATCCATCCAAGGTACGCAGATCCTTGGGAACCTTTGAGATCAACTCCTCCAGCCCAGAACGTCGGAGAAGCTCCAAAATCTCCAAAGCGGCCGGATTCTTGGTGGAATAAAAGTCCACTACCATTTCTGTCTTGAGTTTCTTGCAGACATAGTCTGGATCGAAATTGCACTTGGGTGCCATTACTATGAAAGAGAGATAGAGAGAGAGAAAGAAATTCTTGGCAGAGAGAAGTTAGGGTTTGAAAGTATGGAAACGTGAAAAGACAGATTGAAAGAAAGGTTGATTTAAATAGGGTATTACGCGTGGCTTGATTAATAAATGAAGTGTGAACGCGTGTAATTTCAAAATTTAATTTAGGAAACAAAATCAATTTTAGCATTGATTGACATTTTGCACAGTGATTAAATCTGATGGCCACGATGAAAGGCAAGATACAGATTTAATCTGGTGCGTTGGCATAGTCATTGGGACTGGGCATAAAGGGGTTTTGTGGCAGTCAAGAGAAAAAAGTGAAATGATTGCCTAGGCCCTATACCCTAGTCTTAAATACACTCCGAAGTTGAAACGTTTTGAGTGTACTTACTAATTTGAAAGTTGTATTCCAATGATCAGAGGCCAGAGAAGTAAAGACATACCTGTCACCTGATATTGTAACCAGATGATACCACAGCCAGTCTGATGCTACATCTCCTCTGATGGAACTCATCTGGTTCTGGTCAGAGAAGACTTTGGATATTGTGGAATCTGGCTCAGCACTTCATCTGGGACAAGTGTCACCTGATATATACCTCATCTGGAGATATACCTTCTATGATATGTCTAATCTGCAGGTATGTTAGTTTAAGAAAATAAATGTATGAAGTAAAGTAATAAAACAAAGGATACTTCTCTGTTGTTCCCTCTAAAACAAATCTGTCTCTGGATCCAACAATCCTAACTCAAAAGCTAACTCTCTGAATCTGGTCTCAGCCAAAGGCTTGGTTAAGATATCTGCTCTCTGCTTCTCTGTTGCAATCTTTTCCATCCTTATATCTCCCCTTTCAACATGATCTCTGATAAAATGATGTCTTATATCAACATGTTTACATCTGGTATGAAGAACTGGATTCTGGGTGATTGCAATTGCACTATTACTATCACAGAATATAGGAATATCCTTAGCTCTAATCTGGTAGTCCCTAAGCTGTTGACTAATCCAGAGTAGTTGTGAACAACAGCTCCCTGCAGCCATGTACTCTGCTTCTGTTGTTGATGTAGCAACTGAAGTCTGCTTCTTAGAAAACCAGGATACCAATTTATTTCCTAAAAATTGGCATGTTCCACTAGTAGACTTCCTATCTATTCTGCATCCACCATAGTCTGAATCTGAATAACCACTCAATTCTAAATTGTCATCTGCAAGATACCACAAACCTAAATTCACTGTTCCCTTAAGATACTTCAATATTTTCCTAGCTGCTTCCAAGTGACTCTTCTTGGGGTTAGCTTGAAATCTGGCACAAACTCCTACAGCAAAAGTAATATCTGGTCTGCTTGCAGTCAGGTACAGAAGAGAACCAATAAGTGCTCTGTACTGAGTCTGGTCCACACTCTCTCCAGACTCATCTGGATCCATGTTGAAATTTGTCATCATAGGGATCTTGGCTGCTTTGCTAGAACCTATTCCAAATTTCTCTAACATGTTTCTGGTGTACTTAGCTTGGTTAATAAAAATTCCCTTCTCTGATTGCTTTACCTGCAAACCCAAAAAGTAATTCATTTCTCCCATCATGGACATCTCAAACTGTCCCTGCATGAGCTCACCAAACTTCTCACACAGCTTCTTGTTAGGGGATCCAAATATGATGTCATCAACATATATTTGGACCAGAAGGATGTCATTTCCTTCTTCTTTCCTAAACAAGGTTCTATCAATCTTACCCTTAGTAAAACCATTGTCCAGAAGAAATTGAGATAGAGTGTCATACCATGCTCTGGGTGCCTGCTTCAGCCCATAAAGAGCTTTCTTAAGCTTAAACACCTTGTCACCTTGTTCAAAACCAGGCGGTTGTTCCACATACACTTCCTCAATGAGAATCCCATTAAGAAAGGTAGATTTCACATCCATCTGGTATACTTTGAACTTCATGTGAGCAGCATATGCTAAGAACAATCTGATGGCTTCTAGTCTGGCAACAGGAGCAAATGTCTCATCATAGTCTATTCCTTCAGACTGAGAATAGCCCTGGGCCACTAGCCTTGCCTTGTTCCTAGTAATGACATCATTCTCATCTTTCTTATTTTTGAAAATCCACTTAGTGCCTATCACCTTTTGATGTCTTGGTCTGTCTACTAGCTCCCAAACATCCTGTCTGGTGAATTGATTCAACTCCTCCTGCATAGCAACAATCCAATTTGAATCTTTCAGTGCCTCCTTGATGTTCTTGGGCTCAATCAAGGACACATAGCAACTGAATAAGGCAGCCAAGTTAAGAGTTCTCCTAGTCTGGACACCCTTAGTTGGATCTCCAAGGATTAGGTCATTTGGGTGATCAACCAGGGTCCTCCTTCCCGTGGTCTTGACTGGTTGATCATCTTCTGCAGTACCTTGGTGATTATCACCACCTGCAGAAGAGCTTCCCCCTACAGGAGTTCCAACCTCTTCTGGTTCTGCTCCTTGTGAAGGCTGCTGCTTCAGAGAACCAGGAGATGGGTCATCATCTGAATCTGAATCTGAATCAAGAACAGGTGGATTGACTTTGATAACTCTGGGTGTAGTCTGATTCTGGGTCTCATCAGAAGACTTAGAGTCCACCTTGCACTCAAAAGCAGATTCATCAAAAACAACATGAAGTGTTTCCTCCACACAAAGTGAATTCTTATTAAAAACTCTAAAAGCCTTACTGGTGCTGGAATATCCTAAGAATATTCCATCAGCCACTTTAGCATCAAAGGTTCTTAATTTAGATTTCCCATTGTCATGGATGAAACACTTACATCCAAAAACATGAAAGTATGAAACAGATGGGGTTTTACCTTTCCATACCTCATATGGAGTCTTATTATGTCTCTGGGCAATCAGGCATCTGTTCTGAGTGTAGCAAGCTGTATTAATAGCCTCTGCCCAAGATCTCTGTGGAGTGTTGTATTCTGCCAGAAGTGTTCTTGCAGCTTCTTTAAGAGTCCTATTCCTCCTTTCTGCTACTCCATTTTGTTGGGGTGTTCTGGCAGCAGATGTCTCATGAAAAATCCCATGATCCTTGCAGTAATCTGCAATGTGTGAATTCAAAAACTCTTTCCCTTTATCACTTCTGATTCTGACTATGCTCTGGTTCTGCTCATTCCAAATCTGATTGAAGAATTCTGGCAGCTTAGTCATAGTTTCATTTTTCTTAAACAAGAACACTACCCAAGTGTATCTTGAAAATTCATCTACTATCACTAAGGTGTACTTCCTTCCACTGAAACTAAGAGGAGAAACAGGTCCATGTGAAGTAGTTGAAGTACTCTGGTTGTGGTTGTGCTCTGGACATCCTTAAAGAAAGTCTTGGGTTGTTTACCCTTCTGGCATGAACCACAAACCTGATTCTTCTTAAACACTTCATTAGGAAGACCTCGAATGAGACCTTTTCTGGCAATCTTATTCAGTGTTTTGAAGTTAAGATGACACAATCTCTTGTGCCAAATCCAGCTATTCTCTGCAGATCCTTTTGCAACTAGGCAAGCATTTCTTGGGCAACTGCTAAAATCTGCAAGATAAATGTTACCCTTCCTCAAGCCTATTAGCAAGATATCATTATAATCAGAAGAGAAAACAGTGCAAGAATCACTAGAAAACTTCACTGAGTATCCCTTGTCACAGAATTGGGATACTGAAAGCAGATTATGCTTGAGTCCTTCAACATAGTAAACTTCTTCTACAGAAACTCCATTGTAGGTGATGGTCCCGTTTTCGAAAGGGCAAAATGGGAATTCAGGAGCACAAAACAATTTTTTTTTTTAAAACCTTTTTCAGGGAGTTCAGCATGAATGAGAAATACTCAAGTCACTGCTCTGCTCAGAGGCTGAGTTACCAAGTCAGTGTGGAGGCTTGGAGACTCATGCTCTGAGCAAGGACAGTGACTTGAGTATTTCTCACTCTTGCTGAACTCCCTGAAAAAGGTTTTCAAAAAAAAATTGTTTTGTGCTCCTGAATTCCCATTTTGCCCTTTCGAAAACGGGACCATCAATTGGTATCAGAGCGGGTTGTTCACATGACCACTGATCCAGTTTTGTTAAGAAAAATGGTCTACCGAACAGATCTTAAACGTTTTAAACTATGGGAATTTCTGCATATTTCATACTAGTACTTGCATTCTGACATCATTCTTGTAATAGAAAATCATTTGGTTAGAAGTTTTGGAATCATCAAAAAGGGGGAAATTGTTGGGATATGTTTAGTTTTGATGATTTTCCAAAACGACATGTAATAGGTATGAAAGCAGTCAGGATAGTTTCCTTTAGATCAGGTCAGGCTAGGTTAGCTCTCAGGAGAATAGGTTGCTCAGTTGAGGGGGAACTCAGCGAGGGGGAACTTCTCAACACAGCCTGAAGATATCAAGATGACAACCAGAAGAGCTGACTGAAGACATGCCATCAACCTGAACCAATGGAGAAGCCTGAAGGATGTTCCACTGAGTGCAAGTCAGGCTGATCTAAGCCGAGTCTGATGGACCACTCAGTGAAGAGCCTGATCAGGTGGATCAGTGCTGCACCAAGTAGGCCCTGAAGGAGTCAGGCTACTGTGGTCAGGGAAGTTTGTCATTCAGCCTTATGACAAACTTCTTGGGAAGATCTTCAAAGAGTCCCTGAAGGACAACTGCACTGAGGACGAGTCAGTCCACTGAAGATCAGAGTCAGTGAAGGAGAAAGCTACCTAAAGTCAGTGGGTCTTAGTCAAACCTACTGAGTCAAAGATCCGTGAATTCAGGCCACGTGGACCAATCAGCACGAGGCAGCAACTCTGACACTGACAAAGGCCGCATTCCAAGAAAAGTGGTTGAAACCATTTAATGCTGGATTCAAATGTATTTCCTCTCCAACGGATACATTTGAATCCCCATTATAAATACAAGCTCATAGCTTGTTGTTAGAGTGTGTTGTGTTGTGATATGTTGTTGTAAGAATTGTAAGAAAACAAACACCTACGAGCTGTGAGGGTGTGGGTAGTAGCATACGTGCATGGGAGTTATAAGGAGGGTTCTACTCACATCTTAAACACTGACCATTAGGGTCTTCAAATATACACATATGAGTGTTCAGCTTGTAACTCTAGGCTTAGAGAGGTTCTCCCTATTTTAGCTATTGGCTAACACATTGTAAAGGGAAAACCTCACCTAGTTGGAGAAAACCCTACCGAAACCAAAACCCTCTAGTCAGGTTTGTTGGTAGTAAGTGAGGAGAGGGCAGCCCAGGGAGTGGCGTGAGTCCAGTTGTAAGTGCACCTTGGCACGTTAAAAACAAGAATCCAAAGGAGTGGATTTCCTGTTGAATCAGGCCGTGGATGTAAGAGCTTGAGTCTCCGAACCACGTTAAACCAAGTGTTATTATTTGGAATGTCTTTTCTTCTAAAGTATTGCAAAAATCTGCTCTCTGAGAGCATTGTTTAAAAGGGACTTTAGTTAAGCATTTCAGGTCAGGGAGATCCCATCTCACTGACTAAATCAGGCAAGGCACTCGAGAGTTCAGTCTCTCGAGTCACTGCCTTGTTGAGAGCCTGAGCTTTCAAGTCTCATCTCTGACTTGATAGCTCTGACTCTCAGCAACGCAGTGACTTGAGTATTCCGTCACTGAACTTGTTCAGAGTGCAAGCTGTGATTTGATAACGCACTCTAGAGTTTCAGCATCTCAAGCCACTGTCCTTGCTCAGAGCATGAGTCTCCAAGCCTCCACACTGACTTGGTAACTCAGCCTCTGAGCAGAGCAGTGACTTGAGTATTTCTCACTCTTGCTGAACTCCCTGAGGAAATGGTTTTAAAAAAAAAAAAAATTTTGCTCCTGAATTCCCATTTTGCCCTTCGAAAACGGGACCATCAGTAGGTCAACTTTCCAACTCCTCTGGTGACGCCATAGTTGTTGTCACCAAACATCACTCTTGGTCCATTCAATGGCTTGAAATCTTGGAGATTATCTTTCTGGAAGGTCATGTGCTTGGAACATCCACTATCAATGTACCAGACATGGTTGCTTGAAAATCCTTTCTCCAATGGACTCTTATCTACCTGCAGAGAAATCAATTAGGTCCCCTACTAGTGCTGGGTCCTGATTGGTTAGTTGCAGGTTTTGTAGGAATCCATAGATAAAGATCATCCCTTGATGGATGAGGAGATCTTATCTTTCTTCCAAATCTATCTACCAGCACATGTCCTCTGACAATGACATATTGAGCTACTGGTCTGATAAGGACACCTTTCCTATAAACAGGTCTGGTGTACCTTTTCTCAAATCTGGCCTTTGGAATTGCCTGCCTCAAAGACATGGTCTTAAAGGTCTGGTTGTAAGGGTACATCCTAGAAGAACCATCTCTGGTGTCATAACTACCCAGATCAGTTGGTTTTCTATAGATGGGTCTGGAAGACCTCCTCTGGTTCTGATAATTAGACTTGCTCTGGTGATTATAGTTCCTTTGAGTATACCTATTCTGGAACTGATTCCTCTGAGAAAACTGTCTCTGGGGTACCTGGTGCTGTTGAACATTGTTCCTTCTCTGGTAGTTATTACTCTGATTGGTATTCCCCTTTCTTGAGTGTTTCCTTTGAGGTCCCCTAATCTGTTTAGGTTCCCTTTGAGGATTTCTCTGGGGTCCTCCAATTTGAGTAATTTCTACTCCTTGGGACTCATTGTTCACAGAACCATCAATCTTTAATGGTTCCCCTTTTTGACACTTATTCTCTAGCATCTTCTCTTCCAGAACAGTCAACTCTTCTGGACCATATGTAATGTGATTAACAGAGTGATTCCTTTTCCAGTCAGGATTGTGAACCACCTTGTAACCATTACCAGTTAAGTCTTTATCATCCCAGATTTCTACCAATTTACCAGCTCTTACAGACTTGTCTTTATTATAAAAGTATTTATGAGTTTTAGAGGAAATTCCATAATATCCTAAACCGCTCTTATCACAAATGCGCTGAGAAGACTCTGATATGATAGATACAACAGATGGTATCTTAGGAGCTTCTCTGGGCATAGGTATCTCCTCTATATTGTGAGCAACTTGTTTTCCCTTGATAAGAGTCTGGTATTTGGCTCTGAGTTCAGTGATCTCATCTTCTTGAGAGTTCTTTTCTTTCATGAGTTGATCTACCAGAGTATCTCTTTCTGTGATCTTATCCTGAAGTTCAGAGACTTCTTTGGAATGATCTTTCATGAGTTCTCTGGTGGATTTATGCTCATGAGAGAGAGATTGAACTTCAGCTCTGAGCCTACCATTCTCTTTCTCAAGTTTTTGACAGAGTTGGACACAATTTTGGAGATCTGATAGCATTTATTGCATATCAGACTCTCTGGAGTTACCAGATGAATTAGAGGATTCAGTACATTTGGAATTTGATAAAACTAGAGTAGTTTCATTTACCTCAGTGATGTCTGCCATAAGACACACATCATCATCTGATCCAAAGTCAGAAGAAGAAGAACTGGAACTAGTATCCTCCTCCTCTGCTTCTGCCAGTAATGCTCTCTTATCTGCATATCTCCTATCTCTCTTGATCCTTTTCTCTTCTCTTTCCCTAGGAGTGAGTTGAGGACAATCATAACTATAGTGACCAGTCTTGTTGCATGTGTAGCAGGCATTGTCTCCTCTGGGACTAGGACTTGGCTCTCTCCTCCTCTGGTTATAGTCTGATCTGGCAGGGCTACTCTCTCTCCTCTGGTAGTTAGGTCTGCCAGAGCTACCATCTCTCCTCTGATAATCTGATCTCCCAGAGTTGCCAGGGTTGTCATCTCTCCTCCTCTCTGGAGTTCTGAATCTGGTCTCCCTTGAGTCTCCAGATGTCTTCTCCTTCTCTGCAGCCTTGAAGGAACTCTTTCTGTCTCTGGTAGATTCCTTCCAGTGCCTTTTGTACCTGCCATATTTTGTACTCATTTTATCTAATTTACGAGTTAGAAGTGCTACCTGCTCCTTGAGGCTCAAGTCATCTGCAGTAGACTCCTTTGGCTTGACATCAGGCTTGATAGTTGAAGAGAATGCAACACCTTTCTGGCCAGAAGAGGAAACCTCTTCTGTTTGATCCTCCTCTTGAAGATCATACTCATATACTTTGAGATCAGACAATAGAAGATGATGATCCAGAATATTGAGATCCTTGTTGTCCTTGATCACAGTGACTTTAATTCTCCACCTGCTTGTTAGTGAACGCAAGATTTTACTATTAATTTCCTTTTCAGAGTAGGTCTTACCTAAGGCACTAGCCTTGTTCAGGAGGTTTGTGAGACGCATGTCCAGCTGGTCAATGGTCTCGTCTGGTTTCATCTTGAAGGTATCAAACGAGTGTTGAACAGCTTGAAGTTTGTTATCTTTGATCTTCTCTGTTCCCTCACAGAGTAACGCCAGTTTGTCCCACATCTCCTTGGCAGTGGCACACATTCTGACCTTTTCAATCACCTCTTTGGTAAGTGTGTTGATGATCTCTGTTCTTGCCACCTGGTCCAAGTTGTAGAGTTTTCTTTCATCATTGTCAAGCTCATCTTTCTTTTTGAGGATTCGTTGCCTGGGGACTCTATCCTCTGCAGCTTTTTGGGCAGCTTCACTAGTTTCTTCCCTGGACTCAGACCTGCCACTATCAATAGGAGTTCAGTAAAATTGAATGGGGCCACTTTCAACCACATCTAACATGCGGTGGTGAATAGCTCCAAGATGATTGCTCATCATGAAACTCCAGTGGCTGTAATCCTCAAAAGAGAATTTTGGGAGCTTACGGCTCTTGTAAGAAGATTTTGCAGACATTTTGATAAGAAATTTAGGGAAATAACAAGAACTTGAACAAAAGCACTAAAGAGCAATGGATCTGCCCGGTGACCACCAAAAGCTTTACAAAGCAGTGGTCGTTGGACACACTGCTCTGATACCACTTGTTGGTCCCACTAGTTAGATTAATTGCAGAAGCTTAAGTTAAATGTCTTTCAAAGTCTTTTACAAGAGAGCAATAATCAACAAACAATAAGTAAAATAAAGCGATAAAGAACACAAGATGTATAGTGGTTCGGATTGAATATCCTACGTCCACTCTCCCTTATAACCAAGGGGTCTCACTATCAACCAACTCATAAACTTACTTACTGGAATTGGGAAGTACCAGTTCCTTCTTACAACCTCTTTAGATTTAACTTCAATCTAAAGATCAACCAGCCAACAACCTTGTCTAATAGATGAACAGGTTGTGGTTTCAATAACTCCTTTAGAGTAGATAAATATTATGAACAGTAAGAGTGCTTGGTATGAATATCAAAAGCTTGGATCACTTATGCGCGTGTAGAGTCTCTCTGGAGCTTTTTCTTGAACTGCACTCTCATATTTATAGAGGGGATTAGGGCTAGCCGTTGGAGGGCTAATCCAATCAGATCCTCTATATAAGGAAGCCTCAATCAATCAATTCCCTAATTGATTGATTGGGTTGGTGGGATCCTTGGATTGATTATCTTTAAATACTTTCCAATCCTGATCTTGTTGACTTGATTTGAATCACCAACGGTTAATAACTTCCTCTGCCTAACTCTGATTCTCTCCAGGGAAGGCAAGACCAGACACCAGGCAACCTCGGTGTCTTCTGGTCCTCATCTGGTCAAGAACCAGAATACTCAGTAGAGTCAGGGGATCAAATTGAGCATCTTTTGTTCTACCAGACTCGTCTGGTCCGGACTCGTCTGGTCTGGGGAAGGTACTCTGCCTCTGGTCAGATCTCATCTGGTGAAGTCTTCTGGTGGAGTCCTCTGGTGAAGTCCTCTGGTGGGGTCTTCTGGTGACTCTTCTGGTGAAGTCTTCTGGTCTGGCAGTTCCCCCTAGACTAAGTCCTAATCTAGATCATCATCTGGCTAACAGGTCCAGATGGTCCTATTACATCTTCTGGTTTGTTTTAACTCATCAAAACTAACAATTTTTATCCTAACAGAATATGCTCGCCAATCAAATGGGCGAGCAACACCAATGGGAATCTCATTTTCGAGCATCTTAGGGCCTGGAAACCCTATCCCTTCCAGCAATTCAGGGATAAGCTCGTCAAACTCCGGATCTTCCTCAGATTTAGAGCCAGATGAAGATTGCTCGTCAGAGGAGTTACTTGTGGCCTCCCTAGCTTCTTCGCCGGATTGGCGAGCACCGAAATCCCCCATTAATCGGACCACGGAGTCTACGTTGGGATGCGCTTCAAAGGAAACCTCAAACGGCGGTTGTTCGACAAATGGCACGATCGGAAATAAGGGGTCCAATCTTTCCTCTGATCCTTTGTTGCTCGAATGAGAGGGCATCGGTTCAATGGAGGAGTTTTTTAAGATAAGAGGTGAGGTTCTTGGGTCTCCGATAGCGGTTCTGGGCGGACGACGGCGTCGCAAACTCCCTCCACGGCGGCGAAGGTGCAAATGTGAAGAAGAAAAACAGAAAGAAGAGAAATAAGAGGATAACTACCTTACTTCAAGGTTGGAGGTCAAATGCTGGAGAAATAGGCGCCGAAAAACTTGAAGATCGCCGGAAATGGAGAAAATCACCGGAGCACTGTAGCAAGGAGTGAAAAAGTGGGAAAATATTTGTTTCCCCCTTCTATTTATACCCCAAGCAAAAAACGGGGTCCAAGGTATAATTTCCAGTAAAATATGGGCCAATTTGAAAGAAAACGGGGTAAATTTCGAGCAAGTTCAAGAATCGGAGGGCCTATATGCAAATGTAGGGGCGCGTGGCCTCGGAACTGCTCGTGCGTGGGCGGTGCGCAATCATGCCGCTCACGTCATCCTCGAACGTCCCCCAGATCGTGGGAAGGTGAAATGGCGAACTCAATGCTGCTCGCCAAAATCAATGATGTTCGTCCAAATCCTCACCAGAATAATATCCTAACTACAGTTGCTCGCCACGAAGTTGCTCGTCAAAGGCAACATCTAGTTAAGATAGGGGGCAATTGTTGATAGGCGAACATAAATCGATGATTGGCGAACAAAGATTAGAGTCTTAATAAGGATTACGAGAACCAACCCCAAATCAAAGATGATTAACAAAGAAAATCAAGGTGGGGTGCATAAATCAATCCAGGGAATGTATAAACTGACGAACAACTCTACCGACGAACAACATACTGGCGAACAGGTCTAGAGACCCAAAGTCAAATATGGACCCTCCACCAAGTCACAATGACGAGCAACATTATGAAAGGTGGTGCATCTACCAGCTCAAGAGGTGTATGGAAACGAACAAAGGACCAAGATCCCAAAGCCAAACTGTGCAAAACACAAAGGCGAACAACTTCTGAGCCCTACCCTCAAAAGGCGAACAACTTTGATGGAAAAAATCATTCTGGATCAATTAAACCGACATGGACGAACAACAATGAAGTCCGAGATAAGACCAAGGAAGATTTTATAACTAAGATTCAGCTTAGATAAGGTCAAATTAAGGTCAAAGGACACTTGTCAAGCATGCAGGCTAGGGAGACCAAGAGTCATAGACACCTCATGCTTGCTAGTCTCTATAAATAGTTGTTCTCCAGCTTAATAAATACAAGTTCAAATTCATAAATATTCCCAAAACACACACTAACACACACTAACATCATGCTTGCTAGTCCCAAAACACACACTAACACACGATTTCGACTTTCGTATTTTCGATTTTATAACCCGAGTCTTCGATTTACCATTTACGGTGGTAATCAATCACACGAAATTGATTGGTGATCTTAAACCGAACTAAAACAGTCACTAATCCACCCGATTAAATTTGATCACCAACAGCCTGAAGCAATCGAGTCTCATGTGGTACAACCGACTTAGTGAATTTCTTCAGAAGAAGGAATACACATTCGACAAATCTTTCCCATGCGTATTCACAAAGAAATCGCAAAATGGTTTTTGCATCATATCCGTCTATGTTGATGACCTGAACATAATCGGAACATGCAAAGAGATTGAAGAAGCCATTTCAATCTTGAAAGCCAAATTCGAAATGAAAGCCTTGGGTAAAACCAAGTACTGCCTCGGCCTGCAATCGAGCATCTCCCAGAAGGAATTCTTATACATCAGTCGACCTACGTGAAGAAGGTATTGGAGAGATTTCATATGGATAAATCTCATCCACTTAGCACCCCTATGGTTGTTCGATCTCTCGAAGTGGATAAAGACTCATTTAGACCAAGAGAAGTGATTAGGCGTGAAATTGTCATGATTCGTCACTTGAAATACCCTAATTTTGGCCGATTTTGTCGAGTATTTGGAGTCAATTGAGCATTATTTCTCTACATTGATGAATTTGTCTCTTTGATGCTCGTAGGTGAATCGAGGGCGAAGAACGGAGTTCGTAGGACTTTGAATCGACTCAAACGGATGCCCGGATGAGAAGATATCGAAGAAATACGATTGGTGTTAGTGTTGAAGAAGAAAAGTGCTACTTGGTGAAAATTTGGGAGCACTCGAGTAAACCACTCAAGCACGTTGCTCGAGCGCCCAAAACATACAGAAGATTTCGAGCGCTCGAGCAGCTCGAGCGCCACCGCTCGAGCGTGTTGTTCGAGCGCCCCAATTTATGCAGAAGAATTCCACCATTCGAGCAGCTCGAGCGCGAGCGCTCGAGCACTTGGGTCATTCGAGCTCCATGCTCGAGCCCGACCGCTCGAGCAGGCCAGCTCGAGCACTTCCATTTTTCGCGTGTTCAAAGGTATTTTTCGGCCCATGAGTTCACGATTCGGCCCATTGCATATATATATTCGTCTCAAGCACGTTTTTGAAGGAGAACACACATCACTTGTTATTTTTAGAGTTTTAGAGTTCTTTTTTGGAGAGGAAGGAGAGAAGCAAGCTTTACGATTACGTTTCTGAGGTTTTCATTACGAATTCGAATTACGATCTTACTTTTTAGTTTCTTTTGGTTATATTTTCGTTCTTGAACACATTGAGACTTCTTTTCTTGAGTTAATTTCAGTTATTCTTTTATTTTGTTAAACCCTAGTTTATGTTTGATCTCTTCTTCGTCTTAATTATCATGTTCATGTTCGTTACTTATTTAATTGCTATTATTTATGTTAAACCTATGTCAAGCTAAAACCCTTGCATGCTTGGGGTAGGATGAACTCGTAGAAGTAGGTTGTGGGTATGTAATTAGGGTAACTTGTGACGTTAGGTTTTAATTCTCTTGATTAATGAATTCTTAAAATAAATCTTAACTTTACTTTTGAATTTCGTTTGAAAAGTGTTAGAGAGAGGACGGCCGTATCACTCTTTAACAACGAGTAGACTTAACTAGAGGGTTGAGGAAGGGTTAATTCATCTACCAGTTTAGCGAAGGAGGACGACCGCATCACCTTAGTTAAATTAGGGTCTCATTAATTAAGCACAATCTATTAACTTGTTAGTGGATTAGTGAAGTCGAGTGTTAGGGTAAAGTATTAGGGTTTAGAATCTTGAGCTTTCACCTTGCATTCTTTTACTTAGGTTATTTCTTGCGCGTCACAATTATTTTGATTATGTACCTGCTCCGTTAGTATACGTATGGATTCCTATCCTGAGCATCACCATCACCTATTTGAAAACACACCTTAGTTTATTTGTTTCTTTCGTTCGTTAGTTTAATTAGTTTATTTTAGTCTTTTAATTAATCTTTCCAAAAATCCAAAAACATCACACTCATATTAGCTACGACGCGTAGATCTTCAGGGATCTGTTCGCATACACTCCATCTCGTGGGTTCGATAATACTTGGTCATTATACTTACTCTTACTACAGTGAACCCGTCCGCTTGCGGGTAAGCGACTAGTAGAGGTTAGTATATTCACTTCAAGTCAATGGCGCCGTTGCCGGGGATGGCGTTGTGTGCTTTTTGAATAGGACTTGTCGATAGCTTAGTAGTTAGTAGTGAGTGATTTTCTTTTCTGTTTTATTTTTAATTCGTACATATTCGGCAGTTGCATTTTGATTCTTTTGTTAGTGTTTCAGGTTTATGAAAACACGCTCACAAGACAATACGAGCGAAGAGAGGTTACCTTTAGACCCTGAGACAATAGCAAGAAGAAACCGAGCCTTCTTAAGAAGGATGAACGCTGCCGGAGGGAAAGAACCGATGGACATCACTAATGAGTTGGACGAGGTTGAGAATTAGTTCAATCAGGCATTGAACCGGGTTGACGGCACTGATGGCAATACCAACAAGAATCAAGATCCTTTAGGAGAAAGCCAGAGCCAAAACCCGAGTACTCAGAACCAAAATAGCCCAACTCATAACATTGTCCATAATCCTCATAACAACCCTGCTTACCCACATCCCAACTTACCACAAAACAACTTACCTTATCCACCCTACCCATACCCACCTTATCCTTACCCACCATACCCGTATCCTCCACCTCCAGTTTACAATCAACCACTTGTTTACCAACCACCACCCCAACAAGTACCCGTACCAGCTGCTAATCCTCAACACGTTCCTCAGAACGTAGATCAACATATGGCTATTCGAGGGAGGTTTGCAGCATAGCCACAACGGTACTATGATGGAGTGGCATTGCCTCCTGTTGAGGCAAATAACTTCTCGATTTCCCCAGGAATTCTTAAGCTGCTTACCGAGAATCAGTTCAAGGGGGTGATCGGGAAGGAGAATCCTCATACACATCTGAGGAGTTTTCTAATGATAGCCTCCACTTTCAATTACAGTGGCATGTCTGAAGATGCCAAGAGGCTTAGGCTGTTCCCATTTTCATTGACGGGAATAGCTAAAGAGTGGTATGACAACATGTTTCCACAGGGAGGTATTACCATTTGGGACGAGCTCGAGCGTCTGTTCCTCGAGTGGTTCTACCCTCCATCCAGAACGATCAAAGCAAGGATTGAGATCTCTTCCTTCCGCCAGAAGCAAGGAGATGACCTACGTCAAGCGTGGGAGAGATACTCAAACATGCTGATAGAGTGCCCACAACACGGGTACAATGAGGGAGATGTGATGACATTCTTCTACAGTGGTGCCAACAAGGCTGGGCAAGACCATCTAGACGCCTGTGCTAGTGGATCATTCCTGAATCAAGGAATAGAGAGGTGTAGAGAGATCATAGACAACATAGTCACGAATACCGGGGCTTGGAGTGTGGATGCAGACTTCCAGAGAGTGCATCAGGTTGAAGAGGGTGAAGGAACGAGAAGGCTGTTGATGGCCATGATGGAAAAGATTAACAACCTCGAGTTGGGGAAGAATTTGGTTGGAGAGCATACAGCAGAGAATGAGAGAGTAGACCAGCCAAGTGGACAGCAAGAGGTAGCCAATTACATGGGAGGTCCGTATTACAATCAGAATGGCTACCGAGGTGGAAATCAGTATGGAAGGCCTTCTTATGGCCAACCATTTGTACCTCCAGGTCCTCAGCCACCTCAAAATCAATGGAGGAACACACAAGGATATCAAGGAGGCCAGCAGCCTCCTCAAAACACATGGAGAAAGAACGATAATTTTTCTTATGCTAACCCGAAGGCGGGTGTTACAGTTCCTCCGAGTGTTGACCCAAGTTCAAAGCCTCCGGGTGGAGAAGGCGATTCCTCAACTGAGGAGATGTTGAGAGCGATTCTACAGAAGGTGGAGGAAGGAAGTAAGAGGTTGTCATCCTTGAAATACGATGTGAAAGAGTTGCATAAAAAGGGTGATCAACGTGATCAAGAGCTCCAAAAGATGAACGCTGAGTGGACTAGAACTCAACAAGAGAACAATCGAAGGTTCACTTCTCTAGAGTTCCAGATGAGCCAGATTGCAAAGTCATTGAATAGGGAGCCGGGTAAGCATCCTTCTATGCCGGAGGGGAACCCGATAGAGCATTGCAAGACGATCCAGCTTAGAAGTGGAACCAATTATGAAGGTCCTCAGATGCCTGCTGATTCTGAGACGCCCCAAGATAGAGATGAGATTGAAGAGATAGGAGTTGAGAAGAAGAGTATAGAAGTGGATGAGTCTCATGAGAGCAAAGAGCCTGAAGAGGAAGGCTTTGAGAAGGGTGAGAGAGTTCCTAAGTGGAAGAAGGCAAAGGAAGCAAGGGAGAAAGTGAAAGAGACCGAAAGAGATGAATGGGGGGTACCCAAATCTGTGATACCCATCCCATATCCACAACGCTTCATGAAAAAGAAGCTTGATGAGAAATTTGCTAAATTCCTTGATGTGTTTAAACAATTGCATATTAATATTCCTTTTTATGATGCTTTGGAACAGATGCCCAACTATGCAAAGTTTCTGAAGGACTTGATCGCGAAAAGACAGCGAGCGGATGAGCCGAAGTTGGTGCAGTTGAACCACGAGGTGAGCGCATTAGTGCACAAGGCGCTTCCTCCAAAGCTGAAGGATCCCGGGAGCTTCACCATTCTTTGTGATATCGGGAACGGGATCAAGAAGGGAGCGTTGTGTGACCTCGGAGCGAGCATAAATTTGATGCCTCTGTCATTGTTCAAGAAGTTAGAGGTGGGTGAACTTCAACCCACGATGATGACGCTCCAGCTTGCTGATAGGTCTATCACGAGACCTCAAGGTGTTGTTGAAGACGTCCTCGTGAGAGTTGGATATCACATTTTTCCAGCCGACTTTGTAGTGCTAGAGATGGAGGAAGATGAGCACGTACCCCTAATCTTGGGAAGACCGTTCTTAGCTACGGCGGGGATGGTGCTAGACGTGGCAAATGGGAAGATTACGTTGAAGGTTGATGACCAAGAAGTGAAGATTTCCCTATATGAAGCCATGAAGCACCCGAAGGAGGATGAGAGTTTGTATTGCATGGATACAATTGATCCTAGTGTTGAAGACACGCCTCCTATCCCTAATCCTTCTCATATTCATGAATTTTATAATCCTTCACTTGATGATTTAACCAATGTGCATTATGATCGTGATTATTTTGATAGGGATAAAGTGAAGAAATTGAAGGAGGAAGAGGTGAAAAAGATAGACGTGATCCAGCTGGAAGGGAAAGGAGGAGTTAAGAGGAAAAAGTCCAAATTCAAGAAACTGTTTGGTAAGACCCCTCCAGATAAAGGTGAGAAGGAGTTGAGACCCATAACACTTGGGGATGAGAAGGAAGCAAAGGAGTTCATGATGGTGGGGCATCAAGGAAAGAAATGCAACCACCACTCTTATGAGAGTAAGGGAGGTAAATTTGAGTATGATGTCCCATAAGCTCCTTTGAGCTCGGTCCGGCATGAGGACCTTAAAAATAGCGCTGAATGAGAGGCAACCCATTTTTACTTGCTTTTGAGTGTTTTTAGTTATTTGAGTTTTATGATATTTGGGTGTTTTTGAATCGTAAAGTTTTAACCTCGTACGTGAGAGTTTATTTTGTAGGCTTGTCTCGAGAGAGTGGAATCATGGAGTACTCGAAAGGGAGGAACTCAAGCAAGGGAGTGTGCTACGTTTGAGAGAAACCGAATTGTTTGGTTGAGGTAACCCACAACCCCAAACTTAGACCTCTTCGCAAGGTCGAAGTTTGAGGGGGTGGAGTTTTTTATGTTTCTTGTTACATTGCACTGGAGCACCCCTTATCTTTGAGTGTGTTTGGTCATTTGGTGTCTTGAGATGCTCCTCGGGGTGAATTCGATGTGATTTGTTGTTGCATATTTCATGCTTATTGACCCCTTCTACTTGTTAGTTGTTCTTCTTCGAGTATGACTTGATGAGTAGGGTGAATTGTGAGAGTGAGTTAGGAATTTTATTGTGTGAGTGTTTGAGTTAGAGTGGATTTGAGAGAGAACTAGTATACTTACAAGTTTTCTTTTTGAGTACTTGTGTGATGAGAGTGAGAATTCACTAGGACTAGCATGGATGTGAAAACCGTGAGACTTGAGCTTTATGAGATTTTGATATACGAATTAATCTCTTCGTTTGTGAGTGGATCGTCACCTTAGAGGATGCTAGAACTTGTGTGTGCTATTGCTTCTTGATTGTCTCTAGTTTGATATGCCGAATAGGATCTTAGGCCATCTTTGATTTTATTGAGTCACTTAGCCAAAATTTTCCTTACCAATGACATTGAATCCCTTGTTAGCCCCTTTAAGCCTAAAGCCTATTTTATTTGCTAGCACATTTAAACACTATTCCAATTCCTAAGCCTTTTTGTCCCAATTTGAGTGGAGAATAGGAAAGTGTGAATGTGAAAGGATCGAATTGAGTTGAAAAAGGAAAAGGTTGTTTGTTGAGTGAATATGAGAAGAAGGTGTGATGAAGTTATGAGATGTGGGAAAAAGAAAAAAAATTGAGAATGAGCAAAAAAAAAATGAGCTCATGTGTTTGTGCGAAAAAGAAAAAAAGTGAAGTGATTGAAAAAAAAAAGTGAAAGAGTGAGAAAGAAAAAAATTGAAGTGTTGAGAGAATTGGAATTGAAAGTGTGGTGATTGAATATGTTTGAAGTAGTCTGTTCCTAATCTCGAAGTACCAAAGTCTGATTTTCTATTCTCCATTCACTTGAGTCACTTTACCATATTGATTCCCACCTGTCCAAAGAGCCTACATTACAACCTTGAGAAAAGTCATTTTTGATTCGGCATTGATTTCTAGAGTATGGTCGGAGTTAAGAGCGCTTACAAGCCTATGGCTGCCAATTTGAGTCATTGATTATTTGAGTGAGTCCCTTGATCATTGATATACACTTGTGAGGGAGCGAAACACATCGTTGAGTGCACATCCATGCTTGATCTTGGTGTTTCTTGTTATTGTTGCATGAGTATGATGAAGGAAAGTGGGTGAGTATACGTGTGATTGATCTTTGAAGCTCGAGTTCATTTGCTTGCATTGTTGACAGGCGAACATAAATCAATGATGGGCGAACAAGGATTAAAACCATAAGAAGGATTACGAGAAATCAACTCCAAATCAAATCAATAAAGAAAATCAAGTCGGGGTGCATAAACTAATCCAAGAAGTGTATAAAGTGACAACAACTATACCGACGAACAAGATATTGGCGAACAGGTTTAAAGACCGAAGACCAAATATGGACCCACCACCAAGTCCATAATGACGAACAACATTGGTAAAAGTGTTACAGTTATCAGCCTAAGAGGTGTATGCTGACGAACAAAGGACCAAGATCCCAAAGCCAATCTGTGCAAGACACAAAGGCGAACAACTTCTGAGCCATACACACAAACGGCGAACAACTTCTATGAAAGAACTATCCTGGATCGAATTAAACCGACATGGACGAACAACAATGAAGTCCGAGATAAGACCAAAGAAGACTTTGTAACTAAGATTTAGCTTAGATAAGGTCAAACTAGAGTTAAAGGACACATGTCAAGCATGCAGGCTAGGGAGACCAAGAGTCAGGAACACCTCCTGCTTGCTAGTCTCTATAAATAGTTGTTCTCCAGCTTAAGAAATACAAGTTAAAATTCATAAACACTCCCAAAACACATACTAATGCACCTAAACGTACACACATACGAAATTATCACGATTTCGATTTTCATATTTACAAGTTCATAACCCGACCCTCGATTTACCATTTACGGTGGCAACCAATCACACGTAATTGCTTGATGATCATTAAACCGAACCTAAACAGTCACTAATCCATCCAATAAAAATTGATCACCAACAATTTTGGCGCTAGAAGGAGGGTTCGAACCTTCGGTTAGTGTGATTACTCAAGAACTTCAAGTTGAAAACTTGAAGATTCAAAGAAAACCCCAAGAAATATTTGAAGATACAAGCAAGGGTGTTCTTGGTGTTCTTCAATATTAAAATTAAAGAATAATCTAATTAAAATGCCTCAATCCAAGGAAACCCAAGCATCACGTTTGTCAAGGAGAGCCTCTCCCACCCGAGCCTCGTCGGCCGACCACCAAGATCGTGATCCTAGACATGTGAATAGATCACAACACACGGCCATAACCCATAATCTCCCACCTGAAATGGAGGCCCTGGCGAACAACCCTAACGAATTAGCCAAAACCATTGCTGCTCTCCAAGCTCTACAGAGACAGCAAGATCAGAATAGGCCTTCACTAGTGAGGCCTAAGGACAGACCTGTGGAAGTTGTTAGGGCTAGGTCAACCAGGGGCGAGCAACATGAGGTGAACAGTGCCCAGGTCAGGCGGGATAAAGGCAAAGCAAAGATGGTTGAACCAAGAGAGGGCCAGGCTGAATCTGCTCGAGGGGGAACAACTATGTCGAGCCACGGAACAACCCGTTCCAGTGCCCAGGACAGACTTGGCCAACCCCAGCAACAGGAGAAAGTTGCTCGCCAGGAAGCTGAGCGCGGGCGAGCAACATTTGAGCAACCACGCCCGTCAATTCATGAGAGACTCTCTCAATCTGCCTTCAGGCGTCTAGAGCCAAATGCGGCGAGCAACCCTAGAAAACAGCTCCAGGAGTTGCCCACTCCAAGTGAGGGACTGCGACGAGCAGAAAGGTTGGTACCTTTGCTCGCCGAACAACCTCCAAGTCAGGGGGCATCTTTGGATGAGCTATCAAGTTTGAGAAGGGCAGTGGAGAACATGCAAGGACGGTTGGACCAGCAAAGAGGTGTGGGGACGACCAGTTTGCCATCCTCACCTTTATCACCTGTCATTCTGAAAGCCCCGATTCAGAAGAAGGTCCAGTTCCCGGCAAGCATACAGTATGACGGTGTTGCTGATCCCAGAGTTCATCTTACAAAATATTCGGATTATATGGTCTCGGTGGGAGCCAGTGACGCCACTCAATGCCGAAATTTCCCTTTAACTTTGGGGGATCGGGTGCACAAGTAGTTTTCGGCGATGTCGTCAGCATCTATCCACTCTTTCACTCAATTGAGTCGAGAATTCCTCTCTCATTTCTCAACGGCGGGATCATACTTGTCCCAAAAACACCGATTGTCTGACCTAAAACAAAATGACGACGAGTCAGATCGGGCATTCATGGAAAGGTTCGACAAAGTGTTGTTAGAAGGTGAACCCATCAGTGAGGACACGAAAATCGTTGCCGTTATGGCTGGGTTGAAGAAAGGATCAAAGCTATGGAAAGAGGTACGTCTGAAGTGCCCAAGAAGTTATGCCGAATTCAGGAATCAAGCTGGCATATTCGTCTCCATGCATGAAGCTTTGCAATCAAACTTGGGGGAGAACAAAACTGATCCCAAGGAGAACAACAAGAAACCTGGTGCAACAAGCTATCGAGTCCCTAAAAACATGAAGGCATTCACTGAAGGGACAGAACTCAAAGAAAAGTTGAACCAAGTGCTAACAGTGTCAGTCGATACTGTTTATGAAAATGTGAAGGATAAGGAGTTGCTCTCCCCTCCCCGGAAAATTCGCCAAGACACTGGCAAACTCAACCCTAATAAGTATTGTGCTTACCATCAAAGCGTGGGGCACTTTACAAGTGAATGTAGAGATTTGCTCAGACAACTCTGGTGTTTCTACGAGGACGGAAAGCTCTCCGACTTTGTCAAAAGACAACCCGGGAAGAGAGTCCGGGAGAACAACTCTGATGACGAAGATGATCAACCTCAGAAGAACAATAAACCGGAGCGACCAGTTCCTGCCATTCCTACTCGTCCATTGGAAGATTTGTATATGATGGAACCTGCAGGTCCCGCAGGAGGATTTTATGATGGGTGACCGCCAATCTCCAACCGGAAAAGAAAAGCTGAATTACGAGCGATAGATCAAGTCCAAGAAATGGGGGTTAAACCATCTATCATGCAGACAGCAGAATTGACCTTCACCGAAAATGACTTGGAAGGAATCTTAACTCCGCACAACGATTCGCTCATAATATACGCAAAAATTATGGGAACACGAGTCCACAGATTGTTGGTGGACACCGGAGCCTACACCAATATCCTATTCAAAAAGACGCTCGATCATCTTGGAGATTATTCGGGCTATATTCGGGATACGACTCACAGAATAATAGGCTTTGGGAATGCTGTAACGGACCCATTGGGAATAGTTACTTTAGCAGTACAACTTGTAACGGCCAACGAACCCGAGAAAAATATTACGAGAATGGTTGATTTCTTGGTTGTAGACCAGGATTCAACTTATAACGGGTTTCTTGGTCGACCCTTTTTAAATGAATTCAAAGCTGCATGTTCCACTTACCATTATTGTTTGAAATTTCCAACAGCAAGTGGAGCAGGTACTATCAAAGGAGATCAAAGAAAGGCCAGGGAATGTCTCTTACAGTTGCAGGCCAAACATGTAACAGTATCCATGATGGAAGCCACAACTAGCTGTCCTACTAATGAACCATCAATACTGGAGAACATGATGGACATAGAGGAAGACCACATGGATACTGACAAACAACATCGTGACGAGCAGGTGTTGGACGAACAACTCCTCACCACCCAGGAGGAACATCATCCTGACGAACAACAAAGGGGTGGTGACGAGCAACATTCATATGATGGCTTGGAGGGCCAGGTGTTGACTAACAACAACGAATCAGGGCCAACAGATGATCTAGATCCCCGCCTGGGGGCAGAGCCGATGAACATCGAAAATGATTTCAACTCTGAGGGACCAATACTTGATCCTCGGTGGAAAGGACAAAAACGACGAGCAACTCCAGTTGAAGAGCTGGAGGCATTCAAAGTTAATCCTGAAAACCCGGATCTTGAATTATACATAGGATCTGAGCTCCCTGAGCCTTACAGATCCCGAATGAAAGAGTTCCTCAGCAAAAATCTAGATGTTTTTGCTTGGTCTCATGCAGACATGGTGGGAATAGATCCGAAACATGCTTGCCACAAGCTAAACATCAACCGTGCAAAGAGGCCCGTCCATCAAAAACGACGAAAGTATGGCCCAGACAAGTATCAGGCTTTAAATGAAGAAGTAAAGAAGTTGTTAGACAACGACTTAATCCGACAAGCACTCTGTCCACAATGGGTAGCAAACCCAGTCCTTGTGAGGAAACCAAACGGGACCTGGAGGCTATGCATAGACTTTACAGATCTGAATGCAGTATGCCCGAAGGACAACTTTCCACTCCCTCACATTGACCAGTTGGTGGACAGCACTGCAGGTCATAAAAAGCTAACATTCATGGATGCCTTTGCCGGGTACCATCAAATACCAATGCATCCAGACGATCAAGAGAACACAGCATTTTATACAAACAAAAACTTGTTATGTTGGAAAAGAATGCCCTTCGGCCTCATCAACGCCGGAGCAACATACCAGAGATTAGTGAACAAGATGTTCGACGAACAAATCGGTGATACGGTAGAAGTCTATGTGGACGATATCGTAGTCAAAAGCCCCCGAAGGGAAGACTATCTTCAACATTTGACCCAGGTGTTCGAAATCCTTCGACACTACAACATGAAGCTGAATCCAAAGAAGAGCAGTTTCGGAGTTCATTCAGGAAAATTCCTGGGCCATCTTGTTAGTCAACGAGGGATTGAAGTCAATCCAACAAAAGTTAAAGCGATCGTGGATATGCAACCTCCACGTTCAATAAAAGAAGTGCAGAGGCTTACGGGATGCCTAGCAGCATTGAATCGGTTCATATCCAGATCGGGAGACAAATGTCGTCCATTCTTTGAAGCTATCAAGAAAGGACAGTTCACATGGACTAACAACTGTCAAAAGGCGTTCGACCAACTCAAAGATTACATGGGAGATGTAAAAATCCTATCAAAACCTATCCCAGGAGAGAAGCTATATTTATACTTAGCAGCGTCAGAAGTGGCTATCAGCTCCGTTCTGGTATGAGAAGACGGCAAATTTCATCAACCTATCTACTACGTTAGTCAAGCTTTACACGATGCGGAGATCAAATACTCTCCAACCGAGAAACTAGCGTACGCACTTGTCATGAGTGTGAGGAAGTTACGACCATACTTTTTTTATCATCAAGTTGAAGTATTAACAACTTTCCCACTCAGACAAATTCTCCATCGCCCCGACACAGCTAGTCGCCTATTAAAGTGGTCACTAGAGATTAGCCAATTCGGAGTAACCTATGCTCCTCGAACTGCGATCAAAGGGCAAGTGTTAGTCGACTTTATTGTCGAACTAACCTTCCCACCAGATCCGACGAGAGGACTTGATCACCCCTGACATCTTTACGTTGACGGATCTTCAACTAACATGGCCTCGGGGGCAGGAGTGGTTCTAATTAGTCCAGACAGACAAGTATTCACCTCGGCAATCAAGTTTGGTTTCATGGCAACCAACAACGAAGCTGAGTACGAAGCTCTCATTGCTGGTCTCCACCTATCCCTTGCAGTAGGTGTTAGACGGTTACAAATATTCGGCGACTCACAATTGATTGTGAACCAAGTCCGAGGTGAATACGAAGCGAAAGACGATCATGTGATCGAGTATCAGCGAATTGTTGCTTACCTGATGTCCTTGTTAGAACAAGTCTTCATCGAAAAAATTCCAAGGACAAGCAACACGCAAGCAGATGCATTGGCCCGACTAGCAACAAGTGAGGGACCAGCAGAGTTGGCTGACATTATAATTACAAAGATGAATGATCCATCAACAAGGAGTTATAATGTCAACCAACTTGATGAACAAGCAAGTGAAGAAGAAGACTGGAGAACAAACATAGTCAAATATTTGAAAAGTGGAGAAAAACCAAACAACTCTTTTGAAGTTGCCAAGCTAACAAAGCAAGCCGCCAGATATACTCTGGTGGGCGAGCAGCTTTACAAAAGGGGAATATCACTCCCACTTCTCAAATGTTTGCCTAGGAGGCAAGGACGAGCAATACTCGAAGAAATACATGCTGGAGTATGCGGAAATCATACTGGGGGGCAAGCCTTGGCATACAAAACTATCAGACAAGGCTATTATTGGCCGACTTTACGTCAGGACGCAATCAAGAAAGCAAAGACCTGCCATCAATGTCAAATTTTTGCCCCGAACATTCATACCCCGGCCCAACAGCTCGTATCAGTTTATAGCCCGTGGCCATTTGCAAGATGGGGGATGGACATTATTGGTCCCTTCCCGGCGGGAGTTGGAGGAGTTCGATTTGCCGTTGTGGCAGTTGACTATTATACAAAATGGGCAGAAGCAGAGGCCATGTTGAAAATCACGCAACAGAAAATGATCAACTTCATTTGGAAGAACATTGTCTGTCGTTTTGGAATTCCGCAAACCATCGTGACAGACAATGGTCCACAGTTTGATGGAAAGGAGTTGAGAGATTTCTGTACTAAGTGGGGGATCAAAAAACATTACTCTACACCCTATCATCCCCAATCGAATGGACAAGTTGAAGTCGTAAACAAAATTATCAAGCATACGTTAAAGGTACGGCTAGCAGAAAGTAAAAGTAGTTGGTCTACAGAGCTTCCGAAAGTCCTATGGGCATACAGAGTTTCTCCCAGGTCAAGCACCGGAGAAACACCTTTTGCAATGGCTTTCGGGACAGAGGCTGTAATACCAATTGAGTTAAAGACCGGCACCTACCGGACGACCAACTTTGATGAGCAGGCGAACAACTCTGCTCTAGCTACTGAAATGGATTTACTCGAAGAAAAAAAACTGAATGCCGAGCTAAAAAATGCTACCTATAAGCAACGAGCAGAACATTATTATAATTCCCATGTTAAAAGTCAGGGAATTCAGAGTTGGAGATATGATTCTAAGAAAGTTGCTCGCCCAACCTCCAGGTGTATTGGGACCAATTTGGGAGGGCCCGTATCGTATAACGGAAAAATTTGTTAATGGTGTATACGATATCGAAGATATGGAAGGCAAGCCGGCCCAATACTCCTGGAATGTTGTACATCTAAAGAAGTACTATCAATGAGACGAACAAGTTCTTAATTGGGCGAACAAATGTCTTGGGGGGCCAGTGAATCAAGTAAGATGAACCAAAAACTTGCCTAATTTTTTGAAATTTTTGCTAAGTATAGAATATAAAGTTGTTCGGCACATTGTATAGTTTAGTGCTGTTTCATCTTTTTTAAATTTTAGATAAAGTTGCTCGGTAAAAATATTATAAGCGAGCATATTTGTTAGTGTTCAAAGTTGTTCGTCAGTCTGTATATGTTAGTGACGAGCAGTCTTACAACACTTGTAAATTTTTCGTAGTGTAAATATAGTAGTTGTTCGTCAAAAAGGAAAAGTCCAAAAGGTAAAAGTCCATTTTGAGGACCAAAGCCACTTAAAGGTTGTTCGTTTTTTAAAATGAACAGAACCTAAGGCTGAACCCTGATTCCACTAAAGGCAAAGTTCAATTCGAACAAAAGCCCAACACTATATGTTATAATTGCAAAGGCATTGATAAAAATGTAAAGACAATTAACATATAAAGAAAATGAGCGAACATGAGAAAGACATTCCATTAATTAAAAGGCATTGAGCCTCAAAAATAGTACAATGATCCTAGAAGTCAAGTACTACAAAAGGAGCGAACAACTATTACAAAGAAGATGAAAAGAAAAAAGCTGTCCTAAGAACTATTGTTGCTCGGTGGGAGGAGGGTCTTGAGTTTGCTCGACGGGAGGATCAACGATCATATCTCGAGCCAAGTCTTCAGCTGCCTTATCCTCCGCCTCTTTAGCATTTTGCTCGTCAGCCACGGCCACCTCTTCCTCTTGTTCGCCTTCATCAACTGGAGGAGGAGGATGAGTGATGACAATACTGGGGTCAAGTTTGTCAAGTTTAACCCCTAGTACAGCCAAATCCGCCAGCTGAATCTCAATATTGCTCGGCGGTGGATAGTTCTCCATGAACTCATTCAAGTCCTTGCTCATTTCTTCCACCATATCCTTGTAATCGTAGGCATCGGCCGTGCGGATGCTGTCCGCGTAGGCGCAAATGTACCCAAGGTTGGAAATGGGGGCAGTTCGAGCTTGAACTTCAGCTTCAAGTTGCTTGCTTGTGAAGAGGTTGGCTTCCGCCTCCCGAAGACGAGCATTTTCAGCTTTGAGCTCGGCATTCTCTTGTTCGGCCGCGGACAATTTTTTCTCCCCCTCGCCGAGCAGGGCCTCCTTGTCTTTTAATTCCTTAGACAATCCTTGAATTTCTTCAAGGCATTTCTGTTCAGCATCAATGTAAACATTGATCTGGTTGTTAAGACGGGCAAGTTTGGCCTCGTACTGGCCGACCAAGCCATCTTTCTCATCTGTAAGTTGCCGAGCAGTGCTGGCGTAGCGACGAGAAGCTTCCTCTTGCTCGGCAATCTGGGCTATTACCCTTTGAGCGGTGACAAGGCCGTTGGCATGAAGCATCATGGAAAGATGAGCATTGTTAGCCAGCCCCTGTTGAAAGATGGCCTTGTCCAGTGGGCGTGTCCAGGCTCTGGCGACCAACTCTGTCGCTCTGCGAACATGGTCGCCAGGAATCTCCTTTATATTAACAGGAGTCTTCGAGCAAGCGTACTGGTGGATAGCACTTGATCGCCCGGGATGATCGTCAGCGCGATATCTGCGAACAAGAAAGAAAATGACACTTAGAAAAAAAAATATAATAAATATAATGATAAAGTGAATCTTGCTCGGCAAACGCAGGGATAGACTTACTCTTTGAATTTACGATCGTCCCAACCCAGATGGGTAAGGTCTTCAGGGCCACAGACAGGGGTGGAATCCCTGCCCGCTTTGCCGGATTTCTCTGTGGGCTCGATGGAGGAGTGCCGAACAGCATCCCCCTCAGGGCGAGCATGATTGTGGCCCACCTTCTCCTTCCCCTTGCCACCACCGAGGATATCTTGGGCCAACGGAGTCCCATCGGCTTTTTTCAAACGTTTCCCCCCGCGAGGAGGAGAAATTGGAGAAGATGGATGAGCAGGACCAGGGGGAGCAGCTGGTCGCGGAACTCTGGCTCCTTCAGCCTTGTTCGTCATCCCTAGTACCTTGGTAGGCGGGTCACCTCTCCTCTTCCATCCCTTCGGAGGCGCCATCTCGAAAACTCTTTGTTCGAGGAGAGCAAAACAAGGGGGAACTGCAACAGTGACTTGCTCGGCTAAAAAAAAAAGAGTTAGAATAACAATTTGTGGAAGTCAAATGACGAGCAAAGTTGGTATAAGGAGTTCGAAATTTTTCATACCTGGAGGCACCTCAGCTTGTGCTTCCAAGTGATGAGGATAGGGAAACAAGCGAGCAGCTCTCAAGCACTTTCCCTCACGCAAATACTCAGTGGTCCTTTCCGCTCTATTGCGAAGGCCGACCAAGCAGGAGGTGAATAGGAACTCTGAGCCGATCTCTTCTTCCTCCGAGTTCCACTTGGGCAAACGAGGGCCTGCGAACAAACAAGAAAAGTTAAATTAGAACAGTACAGTTCGAGGACGAGCAAGAAAATAATCTTACGTTTAAATTTCCCATAGGAGGCTGGGGAATTTATTCGTCCATCACCACCGTGTGGGCCAGAAGATGCTCGCCAATCACCCCCGATGAATAAAAAATGTTGTTTCCAATCGCGGATTTTGTTCGGCACCCCCTCTACCATCTTCAAACCTGTCCTGGCCTTGAGGTAGTAGTAACCTTCCTCTCCAGGGGGACATCTTGTGATCGTCATAAGGTAGTTGATCTCTTCTGCAGTTATACGATCAACATACCCCTCCAGTGCGAACAAACACATTATCCCCAACAGGTTCATCCACCCAATCGGAGTAATTTGAGTGATTGCAAGGTTGGTCGCCTCTAGGAAGCGACCAACAATAGGCGGAAGAGGCAGTCTCAATCCAGCGATCAGAGTATGAATGTTGATCGCCGTGCATCCTGGAGGTGGGCGATCAGCTCTCTCTTTTCTCTTGGGGGCCCACATATGAATATCATAGGGAATCTTGTAGGTCTCCGGGATCGAGTCCAACTCATACTCGCGAACAACACTTTTAATCTTGCTCGCCTGGAATTTGGACTTCACCAAATCCAACACTTCTCTCTGTGGGCGAGCAAAGTTGTTCGCGTGTTCCTCAGCATATGCTCGCCAATCAAAAGGCCGAGCAACTCCGGTCGGGATCTCATTTTCCATCATCTTTGGAGATGGGAACCCTATCCCTTCCAAAAATTCACGAGTCAACTCGTCAAATTGGGGATCTTCCGATTCAGCGCTAGTCGAGGAGCCCTCGTCGGAGTTTCTGTTCGCAGCGACCACCACTATTTCCCTCCCAGATGGGCGAGCACCAGTATCCTCAACTGAACGAACCACCGAATCAACGTGAGGATCTGACGCCGAGGAAATCTCGAAGGGAGGTTGATCGACGGGGGACGCGATTGGGAAAAGTGGGTCAAGAGTTTCTTCAGATTTGTTACTCGAATGCGAAGACATGGGAAGAGTGACTTGAAGCGATTTTACTAACTCTACTAGTCGCTTACCCGCAAGCGGACGGGTTCACTGTAGTAAGAGTAAGTATAATGACTAAGTATTATCGAACCCACGAGATGGAGTGTATGCGAATAGATCCCTGAAGATCTACGCGTCGTAGTTAATATGAGTGTGTTGTTTTTGGATTTTTGGAAAGATTAATTAAAAGACTAAAATAAACTCAGTAAACTAAAATACTAAAGAAATCAAATTAACTAAGGGTTGTGTTCTAATGAGAGATGGTGATGCTTAGGATAGGAATCCCTACGTATACTAACGGAGCAGGTACTTAATCAAAATAACTGTGACACACAAGAATTAACCTAAGTCTAAGAATGCAAGGTGAAAGCTCAAGATTCTAAACCGTAATACTTTACCCTAACACTCGACTTCACGAATCTACTAATAAGTTAATAGATTGTGCTTAATTAATGAGACCCTAATTTAACTAAGGTGATGCGGTCGTCCTTCTTCGCTAAACCGGTAGATGAATTAACCTTTCCTAAACCCTCTCGTTAAGTCTACTCGTTGTTAAAGAGTGATACGGTCGTCCTCTCTCTAACACCTTTCAAACAAAATTCAAGAGCGAAGTCTAGATTAATTTTAAGAATTCATTAACCAAGAGAATTAAAACCTATCGTCACAAGTTACTCTAATTATGTACCCACAACCTACTTCTACGAGTTCATCCTACCCTAAGCATGCAAGGGTTTTAGCTAGACATAGATTTAACGTAAACAATAACAATTAGACAAGTGACGAACATGAACATGGTAATTAAATCAAAGAAAATATCGTACATAAACTAGGGTTTTAAGATATAAAAGAATAAACTGAAATTAATTAGCAAAACGAGGTCTCAACGTATTCAAGAACAAAAGATATTAAGAAACGAAACTAAAACATGAAATCGTAATGTGAATTCGTAAGCAAAAACCTCAAAAACGTAAAACTAAACTTGCTCGTCTCTTCTCTCTCTAAAAATTTTGTATAAAAGTGATGTGGTGCGTTCGGGGATCCTTCAAAACGTGTTTGGAAGAGGTATATATAGGCAACGGGTCGAAACGGGATCTCATGGGCCAAAATTCCCGTCGAGCTCGAGTAGAGCTCGAGTAAAAGTGCTCGAGCAATGCAAGCTCGAGTGTTAAAATTATACAGAACGTCAAAAGTACTCGAGCCCCTTAGCTCGAGTAGTTCTACTCGACCGGCTTCTGCTCGAGTAGTCTACTCGAGTGCCCGAGTACTGGCTACTCGACCGGCTTCTGCTCGAGTGCACTACTCGAGTGCCCGAGTAATGTCTACTCGATCGAAGCTGGCTCGAGTGCACTACTCGAGTGCCTGAGTAGTGTTTACTCAAGCACCTTCATCTTGAGTACTTCAATGACACTTTTGCTCGCTCGAACTAATACTTCTCGTATTTCTTCCATATCTTCTCATCCGGGTATCCGTTTGAGTCGATTCGAAGTCCTACGAACTCCTCTTTTTGCCCTCTATCCATCTATAAGCATCAAAGAAACAAATTTGTTAGTTTGTGAAAATAATACTCAAATGACTCTAAATACTTATATGAATCCATCAAAATAAGGGCATTTCGAGCGACGAATCATGACAATTTCACGCCTAATCAACCCCCCCCCCAAACTTACCATGTTGTTTGTCCTCAAGCAACGAAATAATAAGTCAAGTGAAATTGTTAGGAATGAGTCAAGGAATCCAATCATGCAAGTACATAGATTCGAGCTTCAAAGATGCATCACAAGTATACTCACTCACCTTCCTTTATCATATTCATGCGACAACAGCAAGAAACACCAAAATCCAACATGGATGTGCACTCCACGATGTGTTTCACTCCCTCTCAAGTGTATAACAATGATCAAGGGACTCACTCAATCAATCACACAAATTGGCAGCCATAGGCTTGTAAGTGCTCTTAACTTCGGCCTTACTCTAGAAATCAATGCCGAATCAAAAAGGACTTTTCTCAAGGTTGTAATGTAGGCTCTTTGGACAGGTGGGATAACAATATGGGTAAGTGACTCAAGTGAATGGAGAATAGAAACTCAAACTTTGGTATTTCGAGATTAGGAACAGAATACTTCAAACATTTTCAATCAACACTCTTTCAATTCCATACTCTCAACACTTCAATTTTTTTTCTAACTCTTTTCACTTTTTTTTTTCAATCACTTCACTTTTTTTTTCTTTTTCGCACAAACACATGAGCTCATTTTTTTCTTTTGCTCATTCTCAATTTTTTTTTTCTTTTTTCCACATCTCATAACTTCATCACACCTTCTTCTCATATTCACTCAACAAACAACCTTTTCCTTTTTCAACTCAATGCAAACCCTTCACATTCACACTTTCATATTAATCACTCAAATTGGGACAAAAAGGCTTAGGAATTGGAATAATGTTCATATGTGCTAGCAAATAAAATAGGCTTTCGGCTCAAAGGGGCTAACAAGGGATACATGTCATTGGTAAGGAAAATTTTGGCTAAGTGACTCAATAAAAACAAAGATGGCCTAAGATCACACTCGGCATATCAAACTAGACACAATCAAGAAGCAAGAGCACACACAAATTCTAGCATCCTCTAAGGTGACGATCTACTCACAAACGAAGAGATTAATTAATGCATCAAAATCTCATAAGGCTCAAAAGCTCACGGCTTTCACATCCATGCTAGTCCTAGTACATTCTCACTCTCATCACACAAGTACTCAAAAGAAAAATTCACAAGCATACAAGTTCTTTCTCAAATCAGCTCAAACTCAAACACTCACACAAAAGAATTTCTAACTCACCCTTACAACTCACTCTACTCATCAAATCATACTCAAAGATAGCAATCAACAAGCATAAGATGATTGATAGGCATGAAATGTGCAATAGCGAGTCAACTCAAAATCACCCCAAGGAGTATCTCAACAAACCAATAATCAATCAAACTCAACTCAAAGATAAGGGCGTGCATGCATGTGCAATGTAACAAGAAACATATATAAAAAAAAACTCCACCCCTCCAAACTTCGACCTTGCTAGAGGTCTAAGTTTGGGGTTGTGGGTTACCTCAACCAAATAATTCTGTTTCTCTCACTAGCTTTGCACACTCCCTTGCTTGAGTTGGTCCCTTCAATCTAAATAACTCCATGATACCTTTACTCCTTTAGAAACAAGCCTACAAGCAACTCACTCAAATACGAGGTTAAACATACGACTCAAAATAACTCCCTAATAACTAAAAAAAACTCAAAGCAAATAAATAAAAAAAAATAATGGGCTGCCTCCCATTCAGCGCTATTTTTAAGGTCCTCATGCCGGACCAAGCTCAAAGGAGCTTATGGGATATCATACTCAAATTTTCCTCCCTCACTCTCATAAGAGTGGTGTTTGAACTCCTTTCCTTGATGCCCCACCATCATGAGCCCTTTTGCTTCCTTCCCCACCTCAAGTGGTATAGGTCTCAACTCCTTCTCACCTTTATCTGGAGGAGTCTTACTAAACAATTTCTTGAGTTTGGACTTTTTCTTCTTAACTCCTCATTTTCCCTCTAACTGGACCACGTCCACTTTCTTCACCTCTTCATCCTTCAACTTCTTCACTTTATCCCTATCAAAATAATCAAGATCATAATGCTCATGGGTTAAATAATCAAGTGAAGGACTAACAAAATCATGAATATCAGAAGGATTAGGGATAGGAGGTGTGTCTTCAACACGAGGATCAATTGCATCCATGCAATACAAGCTCTCATCCTCCTTCGGGTGCTTCATGGCTTCATATAGGGAGATCTTCACTTCTTGATCATCAACCTTCAACGTAATCTTCCCATTTGCCACGTCTAGCACCATCCCCGCCGTAGCTAAGAACAGTCTTCCCAATATCAGGGGCACGTGCTCATCTTCCTCCATCTCTAGCACTACAAAGTCGGCTGGAAAAATGTGATCTCCAACTCTCACTAGGACGTCTTCAACCACGCCTTGAGGTCTAGTAATAGACCGATCGGCAAGTTGAAGCGTCATCATTGTGGGTTGAAGTTCTCCACCTTCCAACTTCTTGAAAAGCGACAAGGGCATGAGATTGATGCCCGCCCCTAAATCACATAGCGCTCATTTCTTGATCATGTTGGGAAAATAGGGGTGCCCGGAATCTATTCGGGATGAAATTTAAATACGAATTTAAATACAATTATTACTAGCATGAATTAATCCTAATTAATTCAAATAATAATTCCAACAACTAATTTTCATCATGCATGTTGAATTAATTTCACATATTAACTAGGCGGAATAAACAAGTAAATATGTGATTAACGTACCTCTTGTAGAATTGGCCTTTGGATATACGGGACAATTACGATCTCGCTCTATCAACCCAAAAACCTTCTCAAGTATTTCCCTTTCACCTCACTTGATCACCGGTGGGAGATGCTTTCAAGTAATTTCATAAACTAAGGAAAAAGAAAAATATCTATGCTCTTGATTTTTCCAACACATGAAATTATGTTCTTAGGGATGAAATAATCATCCCCTATTTATAATAGTGAAGTGGCCGAATTTTTGGGCTTATTTTAGGCTTGGAAAAAAAAAAATTCTTAGACTCTAAGAAATCTTGAATATATCTCATATATTCTTTTCTCCACAATAAAATATTCCACAAAAATCTCACTCTCCTATTAATATTGAAACTTTCGAAAATTACAAGAAGAAATCCAAAGATTTGGATCTTCTTGAATATATGAGATATTCTTGTATTCCAAGAATACATATCTTCCATAATATCTTTCCAAGAAAATCAACAAAATCTTCTTTCTTCTTAAACACAAATTTTCGAAAATTAAAGGGAAAAAATCAGCATTTATATTTCTTTTTATTTTAATCACCTTATCATTATTGGGCTACTTAATGGGCTACTTGAGGGGCCTTAAGGAGAATTAAGATTGGACCTCCTAATGGACTTCTGAATTTCAATATTGAGCCCCAATATAATTCAATCCATTAATATTAATTATTACCACTAATAAATTAATATTGCACTATCCATCTTAATCCATATTACGATAATATGGGCTCCCGGTTATTATTTCCCGCATTTAAGATTATCAAGTCCATTAATTAATTAAGCTTCTGAATAGCTCTAAATTAATTAACATCTTTCACCTTGGAGTAAAGACAGCTCAACATTATTATTCGTACCGAAGAAACTAATTCTTCACTTGCAAGATTTGGTACAATAAAACTTATGAGCCCACCAAGGGGACTAATCACACGAGCCGTACTCGCACGCGTTTCTCCGTATTAAATCTTAGCAACCGTCGTATGATTAATATTACTGCCCAAGACACAAAGTTCGAAGTCGCAATGATTCTCACCCAACATGAATCAAAGCAGTAACCATTAAGCACACACGGTCCTATTTAAGTGACGGAGATTAAGAAATCAACAACCACTGAGGTCTAATCCTTCACCTTTCAGAACAGAAGAATTTATCCTCGCTGTAGGACCTCTTCAACACATACTAAATGTGCTAGTGCAATCTCTTAGTCAAGACAGACCAATCTGAGCCTTACATATCGACCTTTCACGGCGGATTGTTCAATTCCACCTAGGTCGTGAAAATGTACGTTTAGTTACAAGTAAACTGTTAATGTTGTCTTCCGTGATCGGGTATCACCACATTAACTACATTGTAACATGTACTATATATTGAACTGTTTGCAATAGAAATTCAACATTCAATCATAACTAAAGCAAATGCGATAAAAGAATTATTCTCATAAAACGAGTGTTTGATACACGAGTTATACAAAGTAAAAGCATACTTTCACGTATAAATCCAACAATCTCCCACTTATACTTAAAGTCTGCTTTTAGTATACATCACGCATGTCTTAGTGTAGTAGCTCTCCGTGACATCTCATGTCAACCTACACTAACCTAATAATTCCTCCCACTTATACTTAAAGCAGATTGGCAATAGTCTTGACTCCCATTCCATCCACATGTCTCTCGAATGTATTCAGAGGCAGACCCTTTGTGAATGGATTTACTAGGTTGTCCCCGACGCATATCTTTGCCACCTCTTTATCTCCTCTCTTAACGATTTCTCGTATAAGATGGTGTTTTCTTTCAATGTGTTTGCTGGCCTTGTGGGCTCCCGGTTCCCTTGAATTTGCAACTGCTCCGACATTATCACAATGGACAGTGATTATGATGGGCAAATTCGGAACAACGTCCAAGTCCACTAAGAAGTACTTGAGCCAAACCGCTTCCTTCGCTGCTTCACAAGCAGTTACTTATTCGGCTTTCATGGTCGAATCGGCGATGCATTTCTGCTAATCGCTTCTCCATGTCATGGCTCCTTCTCCCATGCAAAACACACTACCCGAGGTAGGTATTTTGGAGTCTATGTCTGATTGGAAATTTGAGTCTGTGTATCCCATGGGAATTAGATTGTCTGATTGTTAAATCAGCATTCCATGCCAAGTTCTTTTCAGAAACTAAAGAACGCATTTAATTGCAATCTAATGTGCTTTCCCGGAGTTACTTTGATATATTGCCATCATGCCCACGGCAAAGCAAATATCCGGTCTCGTACACAACATTGCATACATAAGACTTCCTACGTCCGAAACATACAGAACGTCTTTCATGTCATCTATCACCACTTGCGTCTTAGGGCATATTTCTTTAGATAGATGGATTCCGTGCCTAAGAGGTACAAAACCTTTCTTGGAATCTTGCATGCTGAAATGCTTCAAAACAGTGGCTTTGTATGAAACTTGCGATAAACCCAACATCCTCCTCTTGCGATTTCGAGTGAACTTGATCCCAAGGATGTGACCGGCTTTCCCTAAGTCCTTCATATCAAACTGATTTGACAGCCATACCCTTACGTCTGAGAATGTCTTTACATTATTTCCAATGAGCAGAATATCATCTACGTATAATACTAAGAATACCACCGCAGTTCCGTCACACCTTTTACACCCACAACTTTCGAACTTGTTTTGATCACAAACCCGTAAGACTTAATAACTTGATCAAAACACTGGTTCCAAGTACGCGACGCTTGCTTAAGTCCATAAATGGATCTCTTAAGCTTGCATACGAGGTGCTCTTGGCCTTTTCCAACGAAACCTTTGGGCTGTTGCATATAGATCCCATCAAGACTTCTGTTAAGGAAAGCTGTCTTGATATCCATTTTCCAGATCTCGTAATCTAAGTGCGCAGCGATCGACAAGAGAATACGGATGGACTTAAGCATAGCTATAGGCCACCAGCTTTACTTTGAAGGTCTCTACCCTTCCGTCCGGTCCTCTTTTCCTCTTGTACACCCACTTGCATCCAATGGGCTCTACCCCACTAGGTGGATCAACCAACTCCCACACTTGATTATAATCCACCGAACCCACCTCGGTTTCCATTGCGGTTTGCCACGCCTCCGCGTCTTTGTCTTGGATTGCCTCGTTGTACGTTCATGGGTCTGATTCATTGCCGGGAATCAAATCAGAAGATTCTCTAATTCCCATGAATCTCTCGGGTTGCCTTGCAATCCTCCCACTACGACGGGGTTCCAGTTGTGAAGGTGTGACGTGTGGTATATCATCTTGTATACTTGGTATAGAAGTTTGCCCTCTTAACTCGTCTAAGGTAATCTCACTTCTGGGCTTTCTTTTGTTCTCAAGTCTTCCTCCAAGAATTTAAAGTGCGAACTAATCACGGTCTTTTAATCCTTGAGACTATAGAACATACACCCTTTCGTTCCCATGGGATATCCTATAAACAACCTTAATTCTGAACGTGGATCCAATTTACCGGCTTCCTCGTCTAGCACGTATGCCGGACAACCCCAAATCCGCAAGTATCTTAGACTGGGCTTGCGCCCGGTCCACAATTCCATTGGGGTTTTAGGAACCGATTTGGATGGCACCAAATTTAGAATGTAAGTCGTTATTTCCAAGGCGTTACCCCAAAACGACTTGGGTAAATCCGAGTAACTCATCATGGATCTGACTATTTCTTAAAAGATTCTGGCTCCTTCGTTCCGCCACACCGTTCTATTGAGGGGTTCCCGGTGCGGTCAACAGGGATACAATCCCTTCGTCTGATAGCTAGTTCAAGAATTCATCGCTAGGGTATTCGCCTCTACGATCAAATCGTAGAAACTTGATACTTTTTTCCCTATGCATCATAAGGTAGATGTATCCATATCTCGAGTAATCATTGAAAAAGACAATCTACTCATACCCCTTCTTGCTATGATCGTCATTGAACTACACATATCGGTGTGAACGAGTTCTAACACTTCCGTGGTTCTATTCCCCTTGGCTCCAAATGCCCTCTTGGTCATTTTACCCTCTAAACAGGATTCACAAGTTGGAAACGGTTCGACTTGGAATGATTCCAAGGATCCGTCTTTCACCAATCTCTCTATCCGCTTTAGATTAACATGACCTAGTCTAAGATGCCATAGAAGTGTTTCGTTCATCTTCGAAGAACGCTTTCTTTTATTGCTCGAAATAATCGATGTGTTATTAGATTCAATTTTGTGAGTGGTGTGCCCAAAAAAATGGTATAAAGATCATCCATTGAAATTCCGGAATAGATAAACTCATCGTTTCAAGCAATAATAACACCCTTATTAAAAGAAACTGAGTATCTATTCAAACAGTTTAGAAACTGAAGGTTGAGTTCTTTCTAAACTAGGAACATGAGGAACGTCTCTCAAGACCATAACTCTATCTTCACAAGATAGGCGCACTTCTCCCACTGCTTCAGCTGCCACTCTTGTAGCATTGCCCGATGTGATGGGGATCTCACTTCCGTTAAGTCGTCGGGTTAGCTTAAACCCATGAAACAAATGTGATCAGTAGCTCTCGTATCCACTATCCACGAATAGACAGCATACGCTACTTCACAAGTTTCGACGACTAAAGTGTGTGAATTACCTAACTTTCCTAGCCTCTTAGGCTTGGAACATGCAGACCTCCATTGTCCTCTCTCACCGCAACTAAAACACTTCCCCTTTGATGCTAGCCTTTGCATTTGCCTTTCGCAACAATTGGATTTGCTTGGATCTGGCCTTTGGTCCTCTTCCTCTTTTTCCCTCCCTTGGGACCAAAAGAGGTAGACGAACCATTACCCACCACAGCACTAGACCGGTGCTCCATTATCACCTCCACCGAAACTAAAGCTTGCAAGAGCTCGGGCAAATGACTTGTCCGTTCATTCATCTGACAGTTCAGATGAAACTACTCAAAGCTTCTCGATAGAGAATGGTCTATGAAATCAATCAAAATCCGCACCAAGTACTTCCAACTTGTTAAGGTATGCCATTATCTCGAGAACGTGCTCCCTCACGGGCGTTCCTTCCACCATTTCCAACTTGACCGAGTCATGTTTGGTGAACTGATTAGTCATGGGATTCTGATGTGAAAACATCTCTTCAAGGTGTTCCATGATTTCAACAGCGGATACAACGTCTTCATGAACGCGCCTCAAATCCTCAGACAGAGATGTCAAGATGATGCACTTCATGTGTTCATTGTCACACTTCCAATCATAAACTGTCTTTTCCCATTGCTTGACTTATCATTAGGCTTGCCGGGTATATTAACGTAAATAACCCAATTGTGTTTTCGTGCAGTAAGGACAAAATTTAAAAAACATTTCCAATCGATATAATTCTCTCCAAAAAGTTTATTAACTTTGAGTATATTAAACAGTGGATTAAAAGGTTGCGACATGATGAACTGAGAATAAAACATACATTCATATCAATATCTAGAAAAATACGAAATTATCACATAATTTTGATCACATCAATTATATTGAAACTTTAAAACAATATAATCATGCATCAGCCAACATCTCGAAACAATTTAAATGCGCCACGAGGGGTGGTCTATACATTTAAACACATTCAAGCGGATTACAAACTTAAAAGTTACAAATCCTTAATTCAAAATTAATAGTTGGCTCCCACTTTGACCACATAGAAACTGACAGGGACTCTGAGGGGAGTAAGTTAATATCAATTTCCTATGCCTAAGTAATAACCATAATTAAATACAGGATTATTATTTCGCTTTGAGCAAGCCACTCGTGGTGAGGGTCAATACCGCCACTAGTAATAATCCACAATCATCCTTTCGGAATTTATTCATGTGAAATCCGTTCTTTTGGCCGATCCGAGGGGGAAATGTATTCCAAAAGAACTTCACAAATAAATAAATTATGGAGGTCAAAATAATCCAATTTTAATATCCGGAATAAAATTGCGATTATAAAAACATACTTAGTAATTTTCGAAAGTAAGGTTTTTCTTGGACAATTAAATTCATGCAAACACATATTAACAAATAATAATAAGTGCACGAAATAAAACATCCATCAAAACAAAATTAAACACATTGGAGCACTCGAATCCAATTGTCACGGTTTAATTTCTTCACGTCTTGATGCGAAAAATCGTCCTTGTTGCTTTCCGACGTTCGTCTCGACGTGCTCCCACTCGAACAACAACACTTCTTCAAAAACAACATCGTTTGGGGTTCGGGACGACGTTTAAAATCACACGGAAAAAAACACGAACCGAAAAAATTCCACGGCCTGAGATACAGCGCGCGTCGGCCCACGAAGTGGGCCCGCGCGCTTCCCGGCCCGAGAAGCGCCGAAACGCTGCCCGAAGCGCGCCGAAGCGCAGCCCCGAGGCGCACCCGAGGCGCACCCGAGGTGCTGCACGGAGGCGCGCCGAGGCGCCGCCCGGAGCGCCCCGAGGAGCGCGCGCGGTGCGCGCGGCGCCGTGCACCCGTCGCGCACGGCGTGCGCCGTGCACCCCCGTGCGCCGTTTTTTTCGCCGTTCGTCCTCGTTTTCTTCACCCCTTGCATGATTTTACGTCCATACACGTGCCACGCTTGTATGCGTCGTCCGAGTACGCCGTTTTTAATTCTTCATTCTTCGTCACGATCCGGTTACAATTTATTTTTACAAAAAAAATAAATACTAGATCTAGACTAGTCTATTACAATGATCGAATCAAAATAAAAACAACTAATCTACTCGTGGAATTTCTCACGAGAAAAACGAATTCGAACGAATCGAATTAAAAAAACAATTAATTTACACGCATGAAATTAACAACATTAAAACCATGACAATTGGATACCTGCAAAAAAGATCTAACAATTCTACTATCCAATTTCAATTTAATGTTTAACAATTTAAATTCCAATTTAAAATTCAGAGCCCGAAACCGTGGCTCTGATACCAGTTGTTGGGAAAATAGGGGTGCCCGGAATCTATTCGGGATGAAATTTAAATACGAATTTAAATACAATTATTACTAGCATGAATTAATCCTAATTAATTCAAATAATAATTCCAACAACTAATTTTCATCATGCATGTTGAATTAATTTCACATATTAACTAGGCGGAATAAACAAGTAAATATGTGATTAACGTACCTCTTGTAGAATTGGCCTTTGGATATACGGGACAATTACGATCTCGCTCTATCAACC
Organism: Ballota nigra; assembly: GCA_947034835.1. NCBI lineage: Eukaryota > Viridiplantae > Streptophyta > Magnoliopsida > Lamiales > Lamiaceae > Ballota > Ballota nigra. The sequence goes on from OX344725.1 coordinate 61,236,492, forward strand.
CAAAAACCTTCTCAAGTATTTCCCTTTCACCTCACTTGATCACCGGTGGGAGATGCTTTCAAGTAATTTAATAAACTAAGGAAAAAGAAAAATATCTATGCTCTTGATTTTTCCAACACATGAAATTATGTTCTTGGGGATGAAATAATTATCCCCTATTTATAATAGTGAAGTGGCCGAATTTTTGGGCTTATTTTAGGCTTGGAAAAAAAAAATCTTTTCTTAGACTCTAAGAAATCTTGAATATATCTCATATATTCTTTTCTCCACAATAAAATATTCCACAAAAATCTCACTCTCCTATTAATATTGAAACTTTCGAAAATTACAAGAAGAAATCCAAAGATTTGGATCTTCTTGAATATATGAGATATTCTTGTATTCCAAGAATACATATCTTCCATTATATCTTTCCAAGAAAATCAACAAAATCTTCTTTCTTCTTAAACACAAATTTTCGAAAATTAAAGGGAAAAAATCAGCATTTATATTTCTTTTTATTTTAATCACCTTATCATTATTGGGCTACTTAATGGGCTACTTGAGGGGCCTTAAGGAGAATTAAGATTGGACCTCCTAATGGACTTCTGAATTTCAATATTGAGCCCCAATATAATTCAATCCATTAATATTAATTATTACCACTAATAAATTAATATTGCACTATCCATCTTAATCCATATTACGATAATATGGGCTCCCGATTATTATTTCCCGCGTTTAAGATTATCAAGTCCATTAATTAATTAAGCTTCTGAATAGCTCTAAATTAATTAACATCTTTCACCTTGGAGTAAAGACAGCTCAACATTATTATTCGTACCGAAGAAACTAATTCTTCACTTGCAAGATTTGGTACAATAAAACTTATGAGCCCACCAAGGGGACTAATCACACGAGCCGTACTCGCACGCATTTCTCCGTATTAAATCTTAGCAACCGTCGTATGATTAATATTACTGCCCAAGACACAAAGTTCGAAGTCGCAATGATTCTCACCCAACATGAATCAAAGCATTAACCATTAAGCACACAAGGTCATATTTAAGTGATGGAGATTAAGAAATCAACAACCACTGAGATCTAATCCTTCACCTTTCAGAACAGAAGAATTTATCCTCGCTGTAGGACCTCTTCAACACATACTAAATGTGCTAGTGCAATCTCTTAGTCAAGACAGACCAATCTGAGCCTTACACATCGACCTTTCACGGAGGATTGTTCAATTCCACCTAGGTCGTGAAAATGTACGTTTAGTTACAAGTAAAATTTTAATGTTGTCTTCCGTGATCGGGTATCACCACATTAACTACATTGTAACATGTACTATATATTGAACGGTTTGCAATAGAAATTCAACATTCAATCATAACTAAAGCAAATGCGATAAAAGAATTATTCTCATAAAACGAGTGCTTGATACACGAGTTATACAAAGTAAAAGCATACTTTCACGTATAACTCCAACAGATCCCGTTCCCGATATCACAAAGAATGGTGAAGCTCCCGGGATCCTTCAGCTTTGGAGGAAGCGCCTTGTGCATAAACTGAAATTAATTAGCAAAACGAGGTCTCAACGTATTCAAGAACAAAAGATATTAAGAAACGAAACTAAAACGTGAAATCGTAATGTGAATTCGTAAGCAAAAACCTCAAAAACGTAAAACTAAACTTGCTCGTCTCTTCTCATCCTTCTCTCTCTAAAAATTCTGTATAAAAGTGATGTGGTGCGTTCGGGGATCCTTCAAAACGTGTTTGGAAGAGGTATATATAGGCAACGGGTCGAAACGGGATCTCATGGGCCAAAATTCCCGTCGAGCTCGAGTAGAGCTCAAGTAAAAGTGCTCGAGCAATGCAAGCTCGAGTGTTAAAATTATACAGAATGTCAAAAGTACTCGAGCCCCTTAGCTCGAGTAGTTCTACTCGACCGGCTTCTGCTCGAGTAGTCTACTCGAGTGCCCGAGTACTGGCTACTCGACCGGCTTCTGCTCGAGTGCACTACTCGAGTGCCCGAGTAATGTCTACTCGACCGAAGCTGGCTCGAGTGCACTACTCGAGTGCCTGAGTAGTGTTTACTCGAGCACCTTCATCTTGAGTACTTCAATGACACTTTTGCTCGCTCGAACTAATACTTCTCGTATTTCTTCCATATCTTCTCATCCGGGTATCCGTTTGAGTCGATTCGAAGTCCTGCGAACTCCTCTTTTTGCCCTCTATCCATCTATAAGCATCAAAGAAACAAATTTGTTAGTTTGTGAAAATAATACTCAAATGACTCTAAATACTTATATGAATCCATCAAAACAAGGGCATTTCGAGCGACGAATCATGACAATTTCACGCCTAATCAAAGAGAAAAGGAAAAAATCCAGATGGCGGCGGATGAAGTTGCAGACTGTGGCGCTTCACCGGAGAAGATGGTGGCACAAGGTCCCACACGGCGGCGATAGAGGAATGTGGAAGAAAAAGAGAGAAAGAAGAAGAGATAAGAAAATAACTATCTTGGGAATGGAATTTGAGGCCAAATGCAAGAGAAACAGACGCCGGAGAGCTCAAAATCGCCGGAGAAAGATGAAATCGCCGGAGCACTGTAGCAGAAATGGAAAAGGTGGGAAAAATTTCAGTTTATTTCATATATATACTCCAAGCAAAAATGGGGTAAAACCCGTAATTACCCCATAAAATGGGGACCAAGCTGCCAAAAAACGGGGTAAAATTCGAGCAAGAGTGAAAATTGAAGGACCTACATGCAAATATAGGGGCGCGTGGCCTCGGGATTGCTCGCGCGTGGGCGGCGCACAATCATGCCGCCCACGTCATCTTCGTACAACCCCCAGACCTTGGGGAGACGGAACGATGGACCGTTTGTTGCTCGCCAAGACCAATGATGTTCGTCCCAACTCTCATTAGAATAATATCCTAACTACAGTTGTTCGCCACAAAGTTGCTCGTCTGTGACAACATGTAGCCAGGATAGGGGGCAATTGTTGACAGGCGAACATAAATCAATGATGGGCGAACAAGGATTAAAACCATAAGAAGGATTACGAGAAATCAACTCCAAATCAAATCAATAAAGAAAATCAAACCGGGGTGCATAAACTAATCCAAGGAGTGTATAAAGTGACGAACAACTATACCGACGAACAAGATATTGGCGAACAGGTTTAAAGACCGAAGACCAAATATGGACCCACCACCAAGTCCATAATGACGAACAACATTGGTAAAAGTGTTACAGTTATCAGCCTAAGAGGTGTATGCTGACGAACAAAGGACCAAGATCCCAAAGTCAATATGTGCAAGACACAAAGGCGAACAACTTCTGAGCCATACACCCAAACGGCGAACAACTTCTATGAAAGAACTATCCTGGATCGAATTAAACCGACATGGACGAACAACAATGAAGTCCGAGATAAGACCAAAGAAGACTTTGTAACTAAGATTTAGCTTAGATAAGGTCAAACTAGAGTCAAATGACACATGTCAAGCATGCATGCTAGGGAGACCAAGAGTCAGGAACACCTCCTGCTTGCTAGTCTCTATAAATAGTTGTTCTCCAGCTTAAGAAATACAAGTTAAAATTCATAAACACTCCCAAAACACACACTAATACACCTAAACGTACACACATACGAAATTATCACGATTTCGATTTTCATATTTACAAGTTCATAACCCGACCCTCGATTTACCATTTACGGTGGCAACCAATCACACGTAATTGCTTGATGATCATTAAACCGAACCTAAACAGTCACTAATCCATCCAATAAAAATTGATCACCAACATGCATGATTGATTCTTTGACTCATTCCTAACAATTTCACTTAACTTGTTATTTTGTTGCTTGAGGACAAGCAACATGGTAAGCTTGGGGGGTTGATTAGGCGTGAAATTGTCATGATTCGTCACTTGAAATACCCTAATTTTGGCCAATTTTGTCGAGTATTTGGAGTCAATTGAGCATTATTTCTCTACATTGATGAATTTATCTCTTTGATGCTCGTAGGTGAATCGAGGGCAAAGAATGGAGTTCGTAGGACTTTGAATCGACTCAAACGGATGTCCGGATGAGAAGATATCGAAGAAATACGATTGGTGTTAGTGTTGAAGAAGAAAAGTGCTACTTGGTGAAAATTTGGGAGCACTCGAGTAAACCACTCGAGCACTAGCGCTCGAGCGCCCAAAACATACAGAAGATTTCGAGCGCTCGAGCGTATTGCTCGAGCGCCCCAATTTATGCAGAAGAATTCCACCATTCGAGCACTTGGGTCATTCGAGCTCCATGCTCGAGCGCGACCGCTCGAGCAGGCCAGCTCGAGCACTTCCATTTTTCGCGTGTTCAAAGGTGTTTTTCAGCCCATGAGTTCACGATTTGGCCCGTTGCATATATATATTCGTCTCAAGCACATTTTTTAAGGAGAACACACATCACTTGATATTTTTAGAGTTTTAGAGTTCGTTTTTGGAGAGGAAGGAGAGAAGCAAGCTTTACAATTACGTTTTTTAGGTTTTCATTACGAATCCGAATTATGATCTTACTTTTTAGTTTCTTTTGGTTATATTTTCGTTCTTGAACACATTGAGACTTCTTTTCTTGAGTTAATTTCAGTTATTCTTTTATTTCGTTAAACCCTAGTTTATGTTTGATCTCTTCTTCATCTTAATTATCATGTTCATGTTCGTTACTTATTTAATTGTTATTATTTATGTTAAACCTATGTCTAGCTAAAACCCTTGCATGCTTGGGGTAGAATGAACTCGTAGAAGTAGGTTGTGGGTATGTAATTAGGGTAACTTGTGACGTTAGGTTTTAATTCTCTTGATTAATGAATTCTTAAAATTAATCTTAACTTTACTTTTGAATTTCGTTCGAAAAGTGTTAGAGAGAGGACGACCGTATCACTCTTTAACAACGAGTAGACTTAACTAGAGGGTTGAGAAAGGGTTAATTCATCTACCAGTTTAGCGAAGGAGGACGACCGCATCACCTTAGTTAAATTAGGGTCTCATTAATTAAGCACAGTCTATTAACTTGTTAGTGGATTAGTGAAGTCGAGTGTTAGGGTAAAGTATTAGGGTTTAGAATCTTGAACTTTCACCTTGCATTCTTTTACTTAGGTTATTTCTTGCGCGTCACAGTTATTTTGATTATGTACCTGCTCCGTTAGTATACGTAGGGATTCCTATCCTAAGCATCACCATCACCTATTTGAAAACACACCTTAGTTTATTTGTTTCTTTCATTCGTTAGTTTAATTAGTTTATTTTAGTCTTTTAATTAATCTTTCCAAAAATCAAAAAACATCACACTCATATTAGCTACGATGCGTAGATCTTCAGGGATCTGTTCGCATACACTCCATCTCGTGGGTTCGATAATACTTGGTAATTATACTTACTCTTACTACAGTGAACTCGTCCGCTTGCGGGTAAGCGACTAGTAGAAGTTAGTATATTCGCTTCAAGTCAAGAAGATTCAGAAGAAATTATGTGGCCAAAAGTTCCTTATCTTAGTGTTGTTGGAGCATTACTCTATCTTGCAAATTGCACTCGACCGAACATTGCATTTGATGTCAATTTGCTTGCGAGACATAGTGCTTCTCCCACAAGGAGACATTGGAATGGTGTTAAGCATGTTCTACGGTACCTCCAAGGGTCTCAAGATCTTGGACTGTTTTACCGTAAGAACCAAGACAAAACCTTAGTAGGTTATGCGGATGTTGGGTATTTGTCTGATCCCCACAACGCCATATCCCAGACTGGTTACGTTTTTCTCTATGGTGGTACCGCGATCTCATGGAGATCGGTTAAACAAACTATGGTTACCACGTCTTCAAACCACTCAGAGATAATAGCTTTATTTGAAGCCGCACGAGAATGTATTTGGTTAAGGTCCTTGGTAAAACACATTGGTGACTCGTGTGGTATCGCTAAAGGCGATACACCTCCCACAGTTATATTTGAAGACAACGCAACTTGCATCGCACAAATGAGTAATGGGTACGTCAAGGGAAACCTGACAAAACATATTTCACCTAAGTTTTTCTACCCATACGAACTCCAGAAGAGTGACGTGATTACCATTCAAAAGGTGCAATCTAGCGACAATCTAGCAGACCTGTTCACTAAGTCTTTACCTACGCATACTTTTGAAAAGTATGTTCGTGGTATTGGGATGCGAAAGCTCAAAGTGTTGTTGTCTTTAGGGGGAGCGGTAACCCCGAAGCAAATCTAGAAGATTTGGTCTAGAAGATCGATTACATTCCTCCCTAACTTATTATTTGGCCGATACCTATGAAGTTTTTATGACAAGACATTTATGTTATGTCGTAATGTCCAAGGGGGGGTGTTGTAAATCTAGAAGATTTGATGTGGACATTACTAATGGATCAATAACCCAATGTTGTAAATCTAGAAGATTTGATGTGGACATTACTAATGGATCAATAACCCAATGGGCTTCATATCTTAGACTAGGGTTTTACTCTTATAAATATATCATTGTACTCAGAATTGTATATACTCATACACAAGAATATTAGTGAAACTCCTGGCTTGGCTCGCCCCCAGACGTAGTCGTTCCCGACGAACTGAATGAACAAATCTCGTCTTTTATTTTACGCACTCAATTACAACCATTCAAGTCTTTAGTTAAAATTGCAGTTAGGCAAATAAATGGTAAATTTTCTTGGCAATTATATATATTTTTATTTTTCGTCTTCTTTTATTATTGGGATTATGACGGCAATGTATATGCGTATCCATTTTTTTTTTTTTTTTTGATAAATATGCGTATCCATTTCTTGAGAACCAAAAATTGATTCCTTGCTCTATGAACAAAGAAAGATCGTATTAGTTACCTTTTCTTACACCATCGATCAGATAGTACTTTTAGCCGTTAACTTTTGATTAATCTTTCTGTGTCTCTAGGTAATGCATAAAAGCATTGCTTCCTTCTTAGACAAAAAGCAAAAGAAATTTACACATAGATTTAGCATTATCCTGAGTCATTACTCCTAAAATGCCATGTTGATCATAATATTTTATTTTAAAGATATTAATTCTCCTAATATATTTTTAAAAAGAAGTCCATAAAATCGAGTTTCTCCTCATTTATTAAGGGAGCATATGTAAGTTAAGACGATCGAAAATTATGAGATCAAATATCACAGCTTTGTTTTCTCAATTGCACTCGACTTAATAAGTATACTTGTATAAAAATAATATTTGATATGTGTGCATCCTCATACAGTAATAGTTTAAAAGAATGATTTATAAAAAAAGTGAGGGATTTCAAAAGAAAAAAATTCTTACAATCCAACCCACTTGAAATATTCTTTTTTTTTTTTTAGAATTTTCCACTTTTATTAAATTAAATTTTTAGTGTGAATGTGATAAAGTATTTTTGTATACCCGATTCTGACTCCTCAATATATTTATAATCTGCTGTATCTAAGATGGTAAAGAAATATTTTTACATCCTTTTTATGCAACTTGCAAAAGAGGTTTGAGAAAAGCAGGAAAAGGATGGAATTTTCTGCCCAAAATTAGGCACTTTGTTTCTTCAATTTAATTATGGTTAGGCAGAGTATTTTTTAGAAAAGTATTATGTATACTTTGTGTATTATAAATCACATGAATAGAAAAAATCACATTAAAGTAAGGTTATAATTAAAAAAAAAACATTAAAGTAGCATATGCGAGGAACCGGGAATGATATAGAACCCACCAGTGGGTACAATATTCGTGTCCACCGCCTACGTGGCATCCTACATGACAATGCCATATAATCATATTTATTTTTTTCCTAAATCATCATATGTACTTAAGATTCTATTAGATTTATTATATTTTCTAGATTTTATACATAAATATATATCTTTTTCCAAATTAATAAAAATAGTAATCTTCTCTTTCACCCTAAACACGCCCATATATTCATATATATTTGCAGATGACTGCTAAAACTAATACCATTTCTACATAATTTTGCCGACAATGAATCTTAAGAAAAAAATTCTATTTTATTTGGCCTCCATATCTCCAATTCTCATTATTAGTATTTTTAAGCTTTTATTTAAATAAAAGAAAATAATAGTTGAGCCTATGGAATTAAAGTCTACACATGCTTTCGAAAAAGAAAAAGAAAAAAAAATTAAAGGCAAAATGGCAAATGAATTCTGGAGCAATGGACTACACATATACTAGAACGATAATAGAAATGAGTTGAATATTTTTTTGTTTAAATAAGGAACTAAGAATAGTTATAAAATTATCTACAAAAATTATCAATATGACTATAAAATTTACAACAAAAAATTTTGTTACGAAATTGCCTACAAAATTTTCTAATTATATAGACATCTTCATTCCTTATCTATAAAGAATTTGCCTATGGAATTTTAGTAGGCAAATTGTTTGTAGGTAATTAATTACATAATAATTTCATTTCAAAGACAAATTGATTTTGAAGGCAAATTGCTTGTAGGTTGAGGAATGAAGGTACTTACATGATGTTATATATAATTTTTTAAGGAATTTAATTAAAGATATAAATTTTTGTGAACTTGGGTTCACATGAATTTATATATAATTGTTATATATATTCTCTACCACTGTTATGCATATGTACTACCATTGTTTGAAAAATCAAGCATTTTTTAAACATTAATATTTAATATGTATAATAGTGATAGTATGTCTACATAATAGGGATACTGAAAAAAAAGAATTCACATAAACTCGAGTTCGAGGGGTCATACTCTTAACTTAATTAGGATAAAAAAAAAAAAGGAGTGCAATTATCAAAACAACCAATATAATTTAATGCATATTAACTAACTTGTGGAAATTTGATCTTCCTCTGAAACTTCGACTTTCTGCCACGGAGAGTAGAATGAGAATAGCTTAGCGTGAGCAATGAATAAAACCAGAGAAAATATAATTTAATAGTTTGGAAAACAAATATTATATTTGTGGTATAAAATCTAAAAAAATATATGTGGTGTAAAATATAAACAAATTTAAAAATTATAAATATGGTTATTAGGGGAAAAAATAAATATGATTATGTGGCATTGTCATATAGGATGTCACGTATACGGTGGGCACGAATATTGTGCCCACCGGTGGGCTCTATATCATTCCCGTGCGAGGAACTTGGTAAAATAAAAATTGAATTCATAACATCTTCAAAAAAAGAAAAAAATGAAATCAGAATGCTACTTGATGCAATTTCAACGACCATATAAGTAGGATATTGAAAAATGCTCCCAACACTAATCATGCTTAGGTCAAGATATTGAGCATTACTTGAAAATGAAGAAATATCCCAAATCAATTATGTGAACTTTCGAACAAAAATAAACAGCCCATTTTTATTTCGAATAATTAAATAATTTGGTATTAGCAATTAACTTTTACTAATTATATATTGCAATTTGCAAGTAATAACGGAGCTTCCACTTTTACGATATGTTCATAATTCTTATATATAAATATGATTAAAATGAAATAACTTTCAAAAAATAATTATCATTCACTGTAAAAAAAAATAAAGAATGTCTATGAATTTTTCCAATATCGCTAAAAAAATTCCAACAAAGAATTTTGTAATGGAAATTGCCTATGAATTGCCTATAATTTTTTTTTTTTATTATATAGACATCTTCCTTTCCCACATACAAATAATTTGTCTGCGGAAATTACAATGACAAATTGTGTTGTAGGTAATAATTATCTAGTAATTTAATTCCGTAGGTAAATTGTTTAAAAAAAACAAAAATACTTACATTATTAAAAAGAATAGTAGACAAGCCAAAGATAATTCCTACTACGATTTTATTTATTTTTTTTGAAATTTTTTATAGATAATTTTTTTTTTTTATATTTGTGTAGCATGCTTAAAAAAAAAGCGAAGCTCTCGCCCCCAGGGCCTCCACCTCCTGGCCCGACATGAATGGTGGAGGTGGTAAATCATGGCGACTCAGTGGTTCATTAGGTGGGAGAACTAGTGTCTGGTGCCCACAAGGAGCTATCCCCCACATTGGAGGGATAAAACTCCCACACTGGCACATTGCGGCTGTCAGGACTCGATTCTGCGTTTTTTTAGCAATCTATCACCTAGGAACCAACTGAGTTACGCTCATTTTTTTTTATATTTTTAATGATTATCGGTGTTGCGCAGGAGATGGGGAAAAAATTAAAATAAAATGAAAGAAGAGCCTATCCTCTTTCTTCAATGTTTTTACGGGTAACGCATCAAATGTAAATCTACAAACTACAGAGAGACTGCTAGAACTGAACCATCAGCCAAAACTGCTGTAAGTTGTTTCATTTGCCTATATAATTATATTAAAATAATAAATCTTTTGTAGATTATTTTTTGTTGTGAAATTGATTTAGATTTTGTGTATATTTGTTAATGGTATTAAATATTTTCTTAAACATATTAACTTATCATCATTATTAGATATTTTATTTAAAAGTATTATTTATTATACTTATAAAATTATAATTGTGAAGCAATCGCACTCCCTCCGTCCCTTTTTAGATTATTCAAAATTAAGAAAAATATGTTAACCGCTTACAAACATATGTTATTTACATCTTATGTCACTTCATTTTGCAATATTACCGTTAAACAATAAACTAAACACCTCTATATAAAATAAAAATAACCAACGTACCCTCAACTTTACCCTTTATAATACTAACATACAAAATTTTCATTAAAATAATTTTATATAAGGCCTAACTCTATCAATTTGCCAGCCGCCCCTCTCGGCCTCTCTCACTCAGTCTCTCTGTAAGTTGTAGATATATATTATGCTGACTTTAAATAATGTTTTCTGGTAAATTATTTAGGAAAGGAAGGATGACAATTTGGGACATAAATATTATTTTGTACACAGCATATTTAGCAAACACGATAGGAATGTGAAGAAATACTATTCTTTCTTCTTCTAAAGACAATTTAGGGTCATCATATTTCAAATCCATCAACAAGGATGCAAAGTATCAACAAAATTAGCCTAATTTTCCTACTAAATTAAGGTGGTGTTTGAATTGCATCTACTATTATCAAAGTTTGAATGCAATTTCTTTTAATGTGAAAAGTGTGTCAAAACTTTCTTCCAATGGGTGCAAAATGAATTATCCCTATATGAGAATTAAAGAATAGCACCTCAAAAACCCCACCATGAAAGCAACAAATATTTCATTTAAAATCTTCCCAAATTTCACTATACAATTTCAAAATTAACACCAAAACATGATTAATATATAAATCATCATCACAATTCCCCAAAATCCCCATCTTAGGAATCAACAAATCTTCCATTCTTTCTAGAGCCCCTTTTACACGAAACCCAAACTACATCATATACTCTTCCCTCCCTCCTTTGTTATTTCTTTTTTCTGCCCCAAAGAATGCTTCCTCAATTCACCTTTCTCTTGTTTTGCATCTTCTTCCTCTCCCTCTCTTCATTTATTTCTTCCACCAATCTCACTCTCCCTCATCAACACCCTGACCCAGAAGCTGTTGTTCAGCATGTACAAAGGTAACATGCATTTATACAACACATTGTCAAAATCAAACCTCAAAATTTCCTTTCCACCTGGCTTTTGCTCAAGATTGAAACTTTTCATGTGGGTTTTGGCTTTTAGGAGCTGGGGTTTTCATATTTCTCAACATAAATGCAAGAATTCTGCATCTGGGTTTATGCTGCTTCTTGTGCGTGTTTGTGTTTTCCTTAGCCGTTATGAACGTTTTTCATGAACCCAATGGTTTTAACTAATATAGTTATGATTTTTGTACCATTTCAAGATCTGGGCTTAGCTCAATTCTGGAAAATTTTACAATCCCCTGTTTTAATGAGTTCTTCCCCTGTTTCAGTAACCATTGAGTTTTTTTATTTTTATTTTTTTCTTGTTCATTAAATATCTCATGTGGGTCTACCCATTCCTTTCTTGCGTACCTTTTCAATTCCAGATATTATCGTATCAAGTTACGAAATCCCCTCCTTTTTTTTGGGCCCTTGATTTCCAAGAAAAGAACATTTCTTCAATGCCATTAATGCCTAACATTTGTTTGTTGATTTGCCTCACAGAAGCGTCAACGATTCAATTTCAAGAATCCGCCGCCTCCTCTCCGCCCCAAACCCCACCGGCATAGCCCAATGCCTCACCGGAAACCCCATCGACGACTGCTGGCGCTGCGACCCCGACTGGGCCACCAACCGCCAGCGCCTCGCCGACTGCGCCATCGGCTTCGGCCGCACCGCCACCGGCGGCAAGGGCGGGCGTTACTACATCGTAACGGACTCCTCCGACCGCGACGCCGCTAACCCAACTCCCGGAACCCTCCGCCACGCCGTGATCCAAGATGAGCCCCTCTGGATCATCTTCCAATCGAGCATGACAATCAAGCTTAAACACGAGCTCATTGTCAACAATTATAAGACCATAGATGGCAGGGGAGCTGATGTTCATATAACTGGCAATGGCTGCATTACTTTGCAGTATGTTCACCATGTCATAATCCACAATGTGCATATTTATAACTGCGTCCCCTCGGGGAACACCATTGTCCGGTCGAGCCCTTCGCACGCTGGATGGAGGGGGAAATCAGACGGGGATGGGATTTCGATTTTTTCGTCTAGGAACATTTGGATTGACCATTGTGCTTTGTCACATTGTACTGATGGTTTGATTGATGCTATAATGGCTTCCACGGCTATCACCATTTCTAATAGCTACTTCACTCATCATGATGAGGTTATGTTGCTCGGTCACAACGACAAGTATTACCTCGATTCCGGAATGCAGGTTGAGGTTTTCTTGAATCTACACACATTGGTTATGATACTTGATGTTTGCATATTTGTAATCTTGATTGTGTTTCTGTATTTGGTATACGACGGAATAGGTGACTATAGCGTTTAATCACTTCGGGGAAGGGCTGGTGCAGAGGATGCCGAGGTGTAGGAGGGGTTACATTCATGTAGTGAACAATGATTTTACGAAATGGGAAATGTACGCAATCGGGGGAAGTGCTAATCCGACGATTAATAGTCAAGGCAATCGTTATGCAGCACCCGTTGACCCTAATGCTAAGGAGGTAAAATTGATTGAATTTGATGATTGTCCTAAATTTTATTACTTTTTGACTTGTATGTCCTTAACCAATAATCTTGTTCCTCACATGCATGTATCACATGGAAACAACGGTTGGGATTATAAGATCAGTGTGATTGAAAGCGAATTAATAGATTGATGACTAAAGTTTGAGTTTGTTGGGCATAATCTTTCAAGAAAAATTGATGTGAAATAGGGAAAAGGCAGCTAGGACCACATGCATCCCTTTAGACAGTGATATGATCCTTTGATTCTTCGTGCTTTTCCTCAACTTGCAATGAAATGAGATTTTTTATGATTTTATATTTTATAGTTGTCACCATCACCACGAAACTGCCTTAATCATGTTACTGAAGTTAAGGAGTTGGTTGGATTTGTTATAACAGGTGACTAAGAGAGTAGACACGGAAGAAGGGGTGTGGTCTGGATGGAATTGGAGGACCGATGGGGACATAATGGTAAATGGAGCGTTCTTCGTTCCATCGGGTGAAGGGCTTAGCATGCAATATGCTAAGGCCACAAGTATCGAGCCCAAGTCCGCTGCCATCATTGATCAACTCACCATGAACGCCGGTGTTCTCGGTGGCCCAAGGTACACTTGCACACTTTTGAATTGTACACATTATCTAGTGATGATCATTCTTGCAAAAGTTAATAGTAGTAGATTTAAACCTTTCCATTTCACATCGAGCACTAAGGGTATACTTGTCATTTCACACCCTACGGGTAGCTTATGTCCCACTAGGAAGCTTTTGCAGCCACTTTTCTATCTTCCCTTTTTCCGTTGGTACTACATTACCTTAAAACATTCACTGTCCATTTGCGCGCAAATACACACTACGTGACCAAAAATGGCAATGATAATACGTGCATGCAACATATCACATTCTCCATATATGGTATAACCATTAGTTTTGAACATCCTTTAGCCAAGACATTGGTCCGCTCAAAAAGTATATACAGAAAGGAGAATGCAATGCATATAAAGCATGATATAGTTATCCATGTGAGAATGCTCTCTTTAAGAATCTAAGTGAGCAAAGAGGCTCATGGTTTTGAGTTGTCTTTTATGACTTTTTACCATTAGTGCTTTTAGCATTTTTAGCAACTTTTCTCTCTTTAACTTTTGCAGCTGTTGGTATATCTACATTGAATTTAGGTCACTCTTTTCTGCAATTTGATCACTTGTACTTTCTTAGCTCCATGCACTCGATGCTATAGATGATTTTAAAATGATTTTTTTAATTTTTTTGGTTGAAATTTGAAATTGATTTTTTTTTTTTAGCAAATTGTGGATAGTGTAGGGCATCTCTGGTTCTGTTTGGGTAATTGTGTGGATATGAACAGAGTTTATATTCTCGGCTTTATGCTTTCCAGCCCAATGTGGGGCCCATTTAGTTGGACTTTTGGCAATGCTGCCCGGCCCACTCTTTGGCTCTTCTTAGGCCCACTTGACATACCAGCTTGAATATTCTTGTCACAAAACTAATACTTTTGATTATATAAATTAATATATTTAATTGTTTTATTTAATGAAAATTGCCTGTGGAAAAAATATCAATAAGTTGTGTAGGGCCAAGAATATGTAGGTTATCCCGACTCGAGTGGTTGTGGCCTCACTTAAATTCCTAAGCATTACATTTCATTTACTACTATAATACTAAACAAAAACCTCACAATCTAGTGCAAAAAGATGACATCCAAAACCTAATTCATAACCTTGTTATTTCACATGATTCTAGTGTTACGACATTACAACATTGAAATTTGAGGGTCCACACCCAACCACCTAAGACATGTATTATCCATGAATGGTTGAACACACGATTTAATAAAATTTAGTATTTCATTAAAAATATAGATAAAATAAAAGTATAGTAGGAATATTATGAGATCCATTTATTTGTTTGTGAATGTTGTTTATTTCCAAATGGTGAAGGAGAATAAGTTTAGTGTAGAACACTAAAAGAAAAATAGGAATAAGTTTGGTAGACGGAACGAGTGATGTATATATAACAAATACTAATTATCAATAAAAAAAATTGCAAATTTTATAATAAAAACCCTTTATTGCATACATCACATGCATTATTGAATTTCATATATAACACGTTCGGTTTGAGATGGACAGCTTTTATTATGTGATAAAATTTGTTGAAATGTAGGGACAATGGTCTAAGCATGTCATATGGGGGAGGAAGGTCGGGCGGAGCAGCCGGTGACGGCGGTGGAGGGCCCGATGACGGCGGCAGCGGCGTCAGCGGCGACAGAGGCTATTTTAGTATGATATTTGGGAGCGGCGCACCACCAACTCAATTATCCCGTCCACCCACCACTATCTTATTGTCTTTTCTAATTATAATAATTTTGTTCATCACCACCAACCATGGTGGTTCAATATCATTACTCTCACTATAGTAACTATAGTTAAAAAAATGAGGAAATTGATTAAGGAAATGACCAAAAAAAGGAAAAAATCAATATTATAGAATTCAATGAGAGTGTCCCCACTTCTGTACAGAAATCCCACCGACCCTAAAATTAAGGTGTCCGTGATTAATGTTGTGATAATAAATACAAAAGCAAAAAATAGTAGTATTAAATTTAAAATTTATTATTGAATTTGGTCTTGTTTTTAATTTATTTGGATTAATGACTATGGATTTCTAGTGTTTTTGTTTTCAGTGATTAAATACTTCCTTATGAAATAAGATGTGCTCTTCTTTTAAATGATATACTTTATTAAATAAGAAGTGCCCTCCTTTTAAATGATATTATTTATTTAAAATGATATTATTCAGAAATTAATTATATCATTCATATCTGTTAAATGATATTTACTCAACTCAGTTAATTGTATTACTAAAAAAAATTAGTTGCATGATTCAGTTGACAAATGTTCAATAAAAAAAGA
The DNA here is from genome assembly GCA_947034835.1 of Ballota nigra. NCBI lineage: Eukaryota > Viridiplantae > Streptophyta > Magnoliopsida > Lamiales > Lamiaceae > Ballota > Ballota nigra. The sequence continues at coordinate 61,252,553 of OX344725.1, forward strand.
AGTGCTTTTTATTAAAAAAAAATGTCATAGAAATTTAATATATACCCCTTATCCAACAATAGAATTCATACTTTTCTTTTTCGTTCGTTTCACAATATTCTGTACACCCATAAAATAAAAATAAAACTCAATTATAACACCTCACAACATCATTTTATATTCAAAAAATACTCTCAAAGAGTTAATTTTTCAACAATTTTTTTTTTTTATATATTTATGTGTCCACCTACATGTGAAGACTATCTTGGGACGGAATGAGTACATTATTTACCTTAAATAATTTTTTCAGAAAACATTCAAATTAACAAAATGGAAACTCGGAAAAAGAAATGAGAACCTACCAAATTTATATACACAGCCGCAATCCTGTATTAGCACTCAATGTCCCATCTTGTATGTAATTCAAATTCACATTAAATGATGTTAAATTATGATAACGCTGATATAGATTGTTGTGGAAGCAGAAAAAAGATAGGATATAGAAGGATTCATCCTTAGATTTTCTGTCGGAACATCACTATCATCAATTGCTTCAACAAACCTAGAATTCTTGGGGTTCACTTTCAATTCTATCAAAAGAACTAGTATAAATTGTCTAAAAGAAACGATTACCATTCTGGTAACAAGGTATTCAAAATTGCACTAAAGTTGTATTACTAAGTATGATTCTACAATCAAATCAGCAAAGAAATTAAATGAATGGATATTTACAAAGCTCTGAAAATCTTGATCAGTAACCTCACCCTTTGAATTTCTATTCAACCTTTTCTCTATCTAGGAAATGGGGGAATGATTGAAAACTTTCCACCCTAAATAATCTAAGTGCAGATGCTGGGATCATTATTAGGATAAAGAAACAAAAATTTAGAAGTATAACGAAAAAAGATTAAAGTGGAAATCGAAATTCAATTGGAGTCGTACCTCCGTTCGTCTGACCCATTTCCCCTTTCTATCAGCTCTTACGGCAATTTCCACAGAGCTTTGCCAAGTCCGTTGGTAATTTTGAAAAAAGGACCTAAAAATCACTAACATGAGAATCGCATTGTTCTCTTTAAGAGGACGCAGCAGCAACTTCTTCGAGTCTTTTCCAAATTGAGATGCGTTTCTCTTGTAATTCTCCTGCCCTTGCTTCCCTTTCCTCGTACTGTCTCTGGCACTCCTCAAATAGGTCACAGTCCATCTCCAGGAACATTCTCCGGACATTGGAGCTCAAGCCGTTGATTGCCTGGTTCCAGTGATTTTGTACATTCTTCTCTAATGCATCAAATATGATTGGTAAAATAACATGTCGATGCTCTGCAATCAACCCCACGATGTGTTCATTGTTCCACCAAAAAAGAGCTCGTTCTGCCACCTGTATTTCAAAGAAAAGGGAAATCTAGACAATCAATCCGTGATAATTATAAGGAGAAAAGAGTAAGTTTGCACAGTTCTCTTTTTCCTAAATGGTGATGTATAATCATACTTCACAGAGTGATCAACAATTTATAACCTGAGAGCAGTTACTTTCAATTATGACAAAGATAAGTAATTCATGAGCCTTTAAAATTTTAAAACTTCAGTTTTCAGATCACAGAAGATTGCATCAGCTCGCATGGTACAACTCAATGGAGCAAAGCACCACAACCGTCATGTGATTGAATTACAGCAAAAAAAAAGTGGTAACATTTGACTCCACGAAGTATTTAATACTCCCCTATGTCTGAAAAAAGAGTTATGTTCCTAATACTTTTCTTATCCTACAAAGCGAGTCATGCTTGAAAAGCTAAAGATTCTTTCATGTAAAATTTTAGAATCCCTTATGAACTAGGTACCTAGGAGTTAATGTGATTGGAGCATATATGATAACTGGTGATTTATAACATGACTCTTTTTTTTTTTTGGGGGTGGGGGGTGTGGGGGGGGGAAGATAATTTGATGAATTTGGTAACACCGAGTCATGCATAACATGTAACAAATGCATGTCAGTTGCCAGCAATTACTATGTAGCAGTCCTCAAAATAGTTTGATGTAAGATTAGTACCCATCACAATTTAGTTTCACGAGTAGCCATAATGTGCGACCTTGAAAAATTCTAGTTTTTGTCTTGCATAACTCAAAATGTATGGAATTTCCCTAGTAAATGGATGTTTAACACAGCAAAAGCGCACAAGGATTTCACAAGCATAACAGCATCTCTGTTTCACAAATTTGTCAGTAAGAATGACAGTTAAGCCTGTGGCTATGAGTTGAGGTAGCAGGCTATTTCATTTATAAGCTGTGTTAACTGCCACACTCTGAGGCATGCAAGTTATACACTTTCTTATTGAATATAAGTGTATTGCAGCTTTGGGAAAGTAAATCACTATACTTTACAGAAAACGAACAAATTTCCACAACTGAAATTCCTAGAGTATAATTCCACCTGGAATCACATAATAAGAGAACATACTTGGTAGAACACAGTACACATACTCAGGTTGCAAGAGCTTTAGCAATATACGACTGATAATTGTTGACCCAAAACAAGTTTATCAATTCACACAATTATCCGAATGATTATTTTGTTACAAACTCTCCCCCAAATAATACAAACTGAGCCAAGGTTCAGGCTAATCATTGAGCTGCTCCTTAACAAAATTGAGAAAGAACAGGATAGAGAACTAATTTGGCAAAGCAAAAAGAGGAGCACACAAAAGCTGTTCTCTATTCTAAACCACAAGAAACGAGACAGATCTCAACATAGTTAATCCCGAGACACAAAGACCATTATTTAGTCAAGGCTCAAGTTCCATATCAAATTGTCCACAATAATAAGCAAGTATAAATAATACGTCTTTCTCTATGTCTGCATTTGGGGATGCAAAGTCTAGAACTATGATAAGTCACGAAAAGAGTTTTGTGCTTGGGGAGAACACACACAAACATATATCTAGAGAGAGCTGGAAGATTCGTATAATAGACATCTCAAACCTGGAAATGTGGGCTGTTGATGCTTCGTGCAATCTGTTTAAACAAAGGAACCATGCAGCGCTGGAACTCCAAAGATTGGGTAACCTCCAAAATTTCTTCTAGTTCTCCGATGAAGAGAACCTCCTTCCCGCAGTTTGTGATGGGCCAACACTTCAGCACCCCCCTAATAACAATATCTGCCAACCTGTAATCTTTCTCAACGAATTGTGTAACACAATAGGACAACTGATTATGGTATGAGGCAATAGTTTTAGGCTTGTGTAATGGAATCAGTGCTCGTACAAGAAATAACTTGTGCTCTTCTTTCATTGGCAATGCAAACCCGTTTATAATACTTCCAAGAATCTCTAATAACTCACCAACCCCACCATACCTCTCCGTCTCAAATATAAATCTAAAGAAGATGTTGTTAATTTCATTCCTTATAAAGGGTCGATGAACCATGAACCTACCATATATCCTATGAAGAATAGTCTTCAAGTACTCCTTCTCCCTCAAGTCCTCAGAGTCGAACATATCAAACAATTTCGATATAAACGAGTGATCCAGATATCTCTTAGCAACCCTGGTGTCCGTCTCAGATGATACCACATATCTTAAAAGTAACTCATAAACAAGTTGCAAGTGAGGCCAATTTGGGTCCATAAACATCTCCTCCTCTTCGGGATCTCCACCAGTCGAGCCAGTGTTCTCGTGGGGTGCAGGTGGCAAGGACCGGAAAATATTGAACGCTATCATCTTGACCATCTCATCCTGCATCACCTCGTTCATTTTACACGATCCAGATTGCACGAAATCGATAAGCTCTGTAATCGTTTGCCTCTTGATCTCCTTCTCCCTAGCTGACTTCATTGTATCCGTGAAATCAAACATAAAACAGCAGACTTGGACTTTCCTGATGAACACTACATGTCTCTCTGATATTGAAATGTCCTTCAACTGTGGCAGGACCTCCACTACCCCGGGGTTGGGCGGGACGGGTGGAGGAGCTGCTGGCTGTGGCGCAGCCGTGGGTGCCCGTGATGCGTGATTGACAATCACATTGGCAGGTGCTGATGTAGCCATTGGAGGCTCAATTAATTCCGGTTTTGAGGGCTTTTTCTGCCCTCTTTTCATTATTCTGTTAAACATTATCTCTTTTCTCCGGAATCACAAATCATAAACCCAAAAGATATCGAATCAAATCACACAAATAGCCACTGCAACACTAATCACCTACACTCTCCTTAAAAAACTGTTCGGTCATTTTTTTCTATTTTGATTTCTCCATATTCTTCTACTACTACACTACTTCTCCACAGAATTCAAATCAAACCAGTTAATAAACAAATTCTGCACCTGAAAATGGGAGAAACCGTACCCAACGTGCAATTAGATCGTAAATACACTCGTGATCTATCTAATAACAGAATTTTTTAAACACATATTCCCACATTATACAAATAAATCATAAATTAAGGCAAACAGTTCAACAGATTAAGATTAATACCTGAAATGAAATATGCAGGAGTTAAAGAAACCAAGTAAAAATCTGGAAATCAAGCCATGAAAGAGAGAGAGAGACCAATCTACGTAGGAAGAGGAAACTGAAATTTCTTAGAGAGAGAGGGAGAGAGAGAGAGTGCGTGTTTCGATTTGGGGAAAGAAAGATCCGAAAATTGGGTGGGAACAAGAATAATACGCAAGGACAAAGTACTTCTATTTTGTACTTAAAATTAAACACTACTTATCTATTTTATTTTGCTTTGCTTTTGGGAAAATACTTATATTTATTTTTGGTATAACAGTCGATTTTATTTAAAATTAAATTCAAGCAATTTGATTAAATACAAAATTTGTGAATTTTGAGCTCTCAATCATTAAAATATTTTTTATGTCTATTGTATTAATAAACAATTGAATGTGTGCATGTTGTGTGTCTCGCGATCATAGAGCTGTTAAATGAAACAAGTTTTTCGTGAGCTTGACTCGTTTATATTGTTAGTCAAGTCGAGCTCGAGCTTGTGAGATACTCATTTTACTAACAAATCGAGCTCGGCTCGTTAAGCTCGACAATAAAATATTTTTTATAATCTCATTACGCTCGTTAGCGAGTCGAGCGAGCTTTAGTTCCAACTTGTTGAAGTTATTGAAACAAGCTCGAACTCGCTCATTTCGAATAACAGTTCTACGTGAACGTGTAATATGCTTGGGTATAAAAATTTGGATGTATTGCATTGTATATATCTATGAGTTTTATCGATTAAGTATGGTTAAAAAATATATTTGAGGATCGTGATTTTAGGGTGTTGGCAAATATGGACTATAATTTTTTAATATGACAAAATAAAAACCGCAACTTTTAAAAGTATCAATATAAGGATGATAACTTTTAAAGTAACAATTTGATGCCAAAATAGCTCAAACTACCCTCTTTTTCGGGCTAAGTTTTGCAACTTAGAGCACGAAAATGAGTAGGTAATTCGGACTAATTTGACCTCAAATTGCTAACTATTTAAAGTAATTGTTCTTGTTTTGTTATTTTAAAAATTGCAGTTTTATTTTATCAACCAAAAAGTTACGATTCTTATTTTGTTGTCATCCAAAATTACGATCTTTAAAAGGTTGTTTACCGATTAATTATGAGTATATAACACGTACTTATTATGGTCATAAAACTATTATTTTGAGTTGGATTTTAAAAAAATACAAATTAATTAGTTCGTCCATTCTGCCAATGAGTCAACGACGTTGTAGTAAAAAAGAAAAGAAAAGAAAAAAAATCAAAAGCATTGTAGTAAAAAAAAAAAAAACCATTGTAGTAAATAAATCGCTCTGAAAATGTCATGTTTAGTGTTTTTCTTTTAAAATTAAATAGAAGCATTGTATAAAATATGAAATAAAATAACTTATTAACTTTTATCCCCAGCAGTTGCAGTGCACAGTTGGGCTGATATTTACTCGTTTTCCGCCCAGCACCACCGTTAAATGGCGGCGATAGCGGCGGTGGCGACCGCTTTCTCAACGCTCCAGCTCTCCAGAACCTCCGTCATCCTCCCTCGCCGCCACCTCCGTTCTGTAATTACATCCTCTTTCTCCACCACCACCGAATTCAACACCACATTTGCTCCTCTTAAACCCAAATCCAAACCCCAATCGCAAAAACGCTCGCCCCCTGACTCGGCCTCCGCCGGCTCTCCGAGTCCAGAACTCGGAGACCAGCTCCTAATCCCATGGATTGCCAGAGACGAGAAAGGCAATATCCGTTCTACGCCGCCCGAGGGTTTCCTCGACTCCACGCAGAAAAAGAAGAAAGATGCTAAAAGTACGGCCGGCAAAGGCAAGCCGAGAGCTCTAACGGCTGAGCCGAAATACTCGAAAGCGGCTCGGAGATTCTACAATGAACGATTCCGAGAGCCTCCGCAGCGACTCGCCAAGGTGTTGGCAGCTGCAGGAGGTAAATATCTAGTACAAATTCACTTGTTTAATCAGATATTCATTCGATAATTAAAATTACCAATTAATAAAATGATATTAGATGTGGACTGAATTCCAATAGGCAGGCCTGATTGATGTTTCATCACTATTAAGATAATCTTACATTTCTCAGATATACATATGCTGCTATTTAACATGGTTTGATTAACAGTTGCGTCTCGGAGAAGTAGCGAAGAGCTGATTTTTCAAGGAAAGGTTACTGTGAATGGTTCTGTATGCAATACGCCCCAGGTTGGTTTTTTAGTGTCATTTATTAGTGGCATATGATGCAATGATGTGTTGTTATGTAAATAAGCTGCATTTCAATTGATTTCTTGAGAATGTTCTGTGCCAATAATATCAAGATATTGATTGTTAAGACAAAAGTTTCTCATATGTACTACAATTCTCAAGTTTTCTTTTCCTGATGATGTCGGCAGACTAAAGTAGATCCTGGCCGAGATATTATATATGTTAATGGAAATCGCTTGGCGAAGAAACTTCCTCCAAAGGTTTATTTTGCCCTAAACAAGCCAAAAGGGTTAGTCAAATCTGTCTCCAATTATCTCGGGCACCTATTATTCAATTTCGACGAACTGATGTAGCTGATAAAATAGTTCAATGGTTGCAGTTATATATGCTCAATGGGGGAAAAAGAGACGAAGTCTGTAATCACTCTATTTGATGATTTCATGAAGACTTGGGTATGATGATTACCCCAATTTACTGAAATAATCACAAAATTTGAATTGTGTGGTGCAAACACATTTTTCTTAAGGTCATGTCTATATAGAATTAAGATGTCTGATGCGTTTTCCATAGAGTAAAAGGAACGCTGGGTCCGGACTACCAAATCCACGACTCTTTACGGTTGGCCGCCTTGATGTTGCCACAACTGGGTTAATTATAGTGACAAATGATGGTATGGATAAATTCCAGGAATGTATGAGTTTGATATCATTGGACTGATAAAGGAAGTGTTCTATTTGATAATTTATTTGTTGTATTTGTAGGTGAGTTTGCTAATAAGGTTTCACATCCATCGTCTAATTTATCCAAGGAGTAAGAGTTAACATTTCTTTGCCCATTTCTCTTGCTACATGTTCTTTTCCACTGCAAAGTGGATGTATACATCTACTTGTTAATACTTAAAATTTGAGTCAAATGAAGCATTCCATCTTGCAATAAATGTGGGTTTATACACATATATTTACAACAGTGTATCTCATATCTCTGCATGATCTTGTCTAGTATCTAATAATGCACTAACAATTTTTCTAATGGCAGATACATTGCAACTATCAATGGTGAGGTCAATAAGCGACAGTTGGTTGCCATTAGTAAAGGGACAGTTGTAGAAGGTGTCCATTGTACCCCTGATCTGGTGGAGTTGCTACCACAACAGCCGGATATTTCAAGGCCACGGCTTCGCATCGTGGTATGCTATAGCTTTTAACTTGTGAATTCGCTCTATTTTTCTCTTCTTTTTTTAATAGTCAAACATATTTGCCAGTATGTGGCTGGTGTTGTCTCACTCATTTTCTTGAACTTCTTGGTTGGATGCTGCCTTGATGTTTTCAGTCTTGATTATAAAAAAAAAAAAGTCGCTTGATTCGTTTTCTCATTAGTAGTCAAATTTTGAGCCTTTCCAGATGAATTAGTAGGGTTGATAATAATTAAAAATGTTGTTTCCTTGATGTGTCAGGTTCATGAAGGGAGAAATCATGAAGTTCGAGAACTTGTAAAAAATGCTGGACTTCAGGTACTATCAACCTTACAGTGGGGATTGTAACATGCCTTTAGCTTAGGATGCTTGATTTTTAATCATTACTAGACAGATGGTTCTTACTAGTTACAATATCTGATGATTAATTGAGGTCATGGATTAGTTTTTTGACTTTTTTTGTATTTTATAAGGGCTTTCCTTTGAAAAAGATGGTACTTCTTTTCCTTTCTCGTGGTTTTTTCTTTTAGGGATTTATACACGGAGGTTTTAACAAGGCCAATCTTTCTTCCCTCTTGCCTTTTCTCGTCTGTTTGGATGTTTCTCTTTGTATTGGTGGTTTCTCCCTCTTATTCATTCTTCTTTTAACAATTCCTCCTTCAACAATACCTTATATCTGAAGATTGAAGAAAGGCAAATCAAACATCTCATAAACCTGTATCTCTACCTCAAACACTGACCGAATTTTGTTCACCTTATGCAGTTTTGTTTTAACTACTGAGTGGTTTCTGTTCTTACCTAGTTGATTGTGTTGAACCTTCCTTATGTAAACTTCCTTGCTTGTTTCAGATTCATGCCCTGAAGCGTGTACGCATTGGCAATTTCAGGCTTCCATCTGATCTTGGGTAAGTTCTCTATGCATGTGGTACTAATATTTTCTAATGCAACAGTAATCAATGTCTTATCTCTCATCATAATTCTGCAATTTAGCACTTTCCAAAGGGCTTAAAGATCTATATGAACTATTATTATACACTTATTTCTCTCTCATCATAATTAAGGGACCGTGTCTCATGCTTTTCTTTCATCAGCCATTATTCCTGAAACTTTGTAACTTCATAATTACTCAAGTAATCTGCATCACTCTCTTGGAACATACAAACAGAAACTCTCCGAAACGTTCTATTCTCACGTTGTTGAACTGTTCTTTGACAGGCTAGGAAAGCATGTGGAACTAACTGTAGGTAATCTGAGAGCACTGGGTTGGAACACTTGAAGGAAGTATCTTTTGAAGCTGCAATTCCAATCCCACTCCGTGCTCTATTTTGCCTAAAATCCTAGTATTTCTTTCCACCGAGCATAAATTATGAACTCAGATGGTCCGGCTTCTTTACAATACAAGTTTGGGGAGAGAAGGAAAATCTTCTGCTCCCCATAGAAAATTCGACTCAGTTCAGCTTAGTTATCAGGCCCTGTATAGATTACTGCACTTGGATTCCCAGAAAGTAGGTTGTAATTCTAGAATAATTTAGATGGTTATTTTGCTGATTCTAGAATAATTTAGATGGTTATGCTGCTATCCATGGAGATTCATTTGTTAAGATTTTCTACTGCAATAATGGTTTTTTTTTTTTTTTTTGGTGCAAGAATGAAGATTTCATTATAAATCAAATGGTCATAATGTTGGAATTTACAAAACTAGAAAATTTCTAAAATGTCCACCCCTAAACCTCTCCTCCGCTGCTCCATCCCCATCCACCACTGACGCCCAATTCTCCGCCTCAAAACCAACATGACCTTCCTCCTCCTCGATTAACCTCATAATTCTTTTCTCCTCTTTCTCCTCCACCTCTGTCTCCCCTCCACCCTTTTTTCGCCACCAACTCTTCCCTAGGCCCCAAAAAATTCTTCAGGCACTCATACAACAAGTGCCTTTTTCTTCGCACTCGTAACACCTACTCTTATCCTTGGTACACCTTTTTCTTAATAGCCAGGACCATTATCATTGGTGATTGAGGCGCGTAGGGTTCACCCGATATCTGAAACGATGACCTGCACTAGTAAAGGATAATATTGGTAAAAAAAAACAAGATGAAATAAAAGAAATTCAAAGTGTAGAAGGAACTGAATATAACATTTGAAACAGAACAAGTGATCTGGCATAAGAATATATTGTTAATATTTACAGGCTTTAGCAAGCTACTAATGTTATATTATCCTAGTCAGATTCAGAGAATAAGAATGCCTCATGTAATAGTTCCATAAGATTTGTATAGCATATCTAACACTTTATAATCAGTAAACTTTCTCAAGCATTCAAGTGGGGTTAAAAGTTGCAACAACAGCAGACACTAGGAACCAGATAATGTGCACGCTTCATTAATTTCCTCATAAGAGCAGGAAAAGGAAGCTAGAATTTCGCAAGTAGATAAGTAAATAAGGGCATTTTACATTACATAGTTGCAAGAGAATTAGAGGACACAATACGAAAGCTGCATTTCACTATACGTACTTAGAAAACTGAGTTGTTTGTATATGTTGCAATTGTATTAGACAGAATAACAAGAAATCCACATAAATTCCCCCCACCCCTCCTCTTATAATTAGCAACGGTAATTAGAACTATCAAGAAACAAGTACATAGGGTAGACTAATTAGCATTTGTTCGAAAAAACAAACTACCCCTTATGCCCAAGCATCGGTAGCTAGTTAAGTCTGATAACTTCAAGAATCTCCCTAACTTTCATTGTCCGGAAAAGCAGCAATCTTTAGAAACAAAGTTACAATCATGGAAAAAACGAGAAGAAAACAGAAGATCTTAAAATGTCTGAGAAATCACAATTACAAAAAATTCCTAAAGCTCACTAAATGATGCTCATTTCACGAGTGCATTGGAACTTATATGGGACAAGGAAAGAAAGAATAAAATTGCAGTAATGAAATAGACTTCATAATCACCAAAGATAGCATAATATATGATCAGCCCAAATAGAATAAAGTCTTGTAAATATTATATGGCTATATCAAAAGAGAACCCAACATTTCAAGCCTCAAGATAAAACTGACAAATTTTGTACCTAAAAATTAGCAGAATGTTCAATCATCTTCCTCACTTTCATCACTAAAATAACCCTTCCTCTTCTCTCTCTTCTTCTCCTTTCTCTCACTTCCACCCTTCAACAACCTCTCCTCCGCCGCCCCATCCCCATCCACCACCGACGCCCAATTCTCCGCCTCAAAATCCACATCTCCTTCTTCCTCCTCTTCATGATTATCCTCATAATTCCTTTCTCTTCCCTCTCCTCCGCCTCCGTCTCCCCTCCGCCCTTTCTTCGCCACCGGCCGTTCCCTAGGCCCCAAAAAATTCTTAGGGCACTCATACGACAAATGCCCTTCCTCTCCACACTCGTAACACCTGCTCTTATCCTTGTACACCTTTTTCTTAATAAACTCCGTCGCGCGCCCGTTATCAGCGGCGATTGAGGCGCTTAGGGTTCTCCCGTTGAGTATCTTCTTATCCATTCCTTTCACCGATTTGACGGCGTCGTCTCGATTGACGAAGAGGACGAACGCCACGCCCTTGCTTTGGCGCGTGACGCGGTCCTTCAGGACTGTGACTTTCGCGACTTTGCCGAATGTGGAGAAGATCGTGTGGAGATCGGAGTTCGTTAGGTTGAAATCGATGTTGCTGACGTAGACAGTGGATTTCGACGGAGCTAGGCCGCCGCTTCCCCCGCCGCGGGAGGATTTGGATGTGGTGGCGGACGGCGTTGTTGCGGCGGCGGATGAGTAGCGATGGTAGAAGACATCGTCATCTTCGTCGTCGCTGTAGTTTCTCTTCCGAGACATCTTTCTTCGTTGTTTTCTTTTTACTCCCCTTTTTTTTCTTTTAAATTACTACTCATAGTCGCATTTTCAAATGACAAAGAGACATGTTAAAGTCGCTACTTTTCCTAGATATGGCTTGTAATATTGTTCGAGTCCATAAATAGTTTTATAAGTTTTATCTGATTAATTTTGAATTTTTTATTATCAATTTTGATTATTTTCCCTAGAAAAATTACCGTAAATTTGTTGTAGCATATAAATAAAACGAAAAAAGGTACTCCCTCCGTCCCTTATTATATGTCTCATTTTATCCATCCACACGAACCAATTTTCTCATTTATTAGTGTATCAAAAGACACTTACACCCTTATTTATTATCCCTATTTATTACAAGATGTTGATTATTTTCACTATTTATTAGGGGCAATGGTGGAAAAATTAGCTAAAATATGCATTGGTATTAGTAGAGACAATCAAAAAGGGACACCATTTTGGATAAAATGGGACAGTTAATAAGGGACGGAGGGAGTATTGAAATGACAGCTCAACAAGAATAAGAGAGTAGTATGTATATGCCTTGGCTCCTAGCTCACCGTAAATTGCTCGAAATTAGTCATGGGAAAGGACCAAATTCATAATTTTGATTTTTGAAGTCGTAATTATTAGGTAGGCCGTAGGTGTAATCGAAATATGAAATTAATTGAGAGTTTTTATTTTTTGATGCGGAACGGTTCAAATGCTAGTAGTGACGAATGTCAACGTGATTAAAAAAATGGATAAAATAAAAAATTTATAGGATTATTTATAAACTCAAGTAGAATTATAGAATTATTTGTAATATTTTTCCATCTAATCCTCGGCATATGTTTCCATAATAAAAGTTAAATAAAATACGGAATGATCAATGATTTATGATTGCCAAGATAATTTATTGACTGCTTTTGGTGTATAGCAACACTAATTTAGAGTTGTTTTAAAAAAAAAAACAAAAACGAACAGTTGGAGAGCTTGGTTCAACTCTCGATTCAATAAGGTTCGAATTTGCTAAAATGGAGTACTCAATTTTCTAAAAAGTTGGTTCAAACCCAATTTATTAGATGCAATATTTAATGGTTCTCTAGTAGTAATTTCATTACACTTTTTTCGTTGCTAATAATTTCATTAAGCTTGCTAAAATTGTTTCATGTATTCAGTATTCTCAGCTTATTAATATTATTATCTAGCTGAGTTCGAGCTCAACTCAACAAATGCTCAAGTTGAGTCAAATTTCAAAAGTGAAAATTATTTTTTATGAAACTATCTTTACGGACTTGTAAGATTAGGACATTATCTTTACAAACTTCAAAATTAGAACACTGTCTTTTAATTTTAATAAATTTAGGTTAAATTTTATAAAATTTGGCCTAAATTTGCTTAAAATAAAATATAGTATCCTTATTTTGCAAAATTGTAAAGACATTATTCTAATTTAGCAAGCCCATAAAAAATGTCCTGATTTTACAAATCCAAAAAGATATTATCATAATTTGCAAAACAATATCCTAAAAAAATAATTTTGTCAATTTCAAAATACTCAAGTAATAGGTGTAAACACTAGTATGTAATGGTTTCAATTTAAATCTAAAATATTACAAAAGCTCAATCGATTATATAAAAGCCACATCATCGACAAACACAATCAAGCCTGCTGTTCTAGATTAGATGAACACAAAAGGAAACAGCTAGAGTACAAGATTAGGTTACAAACGAGCATCACTAATCAATCTACAGCTACAGCAACAGCAGGAACGAGACGAGACGAGACGATCATCTGAATGTCGACTGAGTCGTCCCACAACCCCGTTTCTCAATTCAAGGAGAATGGTTATCGCCACTAGAATCTGCCTGAAATAACTTAACAAGATTAGCTAATCAAAAAGCCCCTCGTCGTGCCAGATATCAACCAAAAAGTCGACCATCTCCTGCAAATTCGATGAACACATTACCCGCTATTAAGCTGTCCAGATCTGACCCCAATATGGAGACTAGAAAAGATTAGAAAAAGTTCAACTTACGGGTAAAGGAATTGGCTCGGGAAAGCGTTCATTAGTCGAGAGCAGATCTTCGTAGGTCGTTGACCAACTAGTTATGAAGGATCATTATAGAGAGACGATTACTAGAAAAGAAAACGATGTTTTGACTGAAAGTTTAATCATGAAATTCTACAGGAGAAAAAGGAGATTGTTTACAACCTTATAAGGTGCTCTTTTGGTGTTCTTTCCAACCGCTGAGATACATTTCCAATCCATTTTCTTCGGGTCTCGTTCCATGCAATCGCAGCTACGTGGCACATTTAGACATGTTAAAACGGATATCATTCTTAAGTTTGGTCTTTGATAAATGAATGGAATATTCTCAAGTTCACTCAAATATTCCACTCTTCGAAGTTTAGGCCGATAAAGAGAGTGAGCAAGACCTACCATTATTAACAAACACGGTAGTGCTCGAGCTATTCTCTGATGGCTTTTTCTGTATGTTAGCGGGAGAAGAATTTCCGGACGGTTTCTTCTCTTGGCTGCGGAAAACTCTACCGTTGGTTTCCATCATTTCTTAAATGAATAAGCATTCCCCTTTAATAGTAACCTGTAAATAGTGACCTCCAAATGCCCTTGCGTCTGAAATGTATAACTGAGTAAAATTAATCTATTTTGCTGATCTGCATTAGAAAAAAAGACGATCTTGATAAACCAGATGAAAGAAAAGAAATTTGAAGTATAGTAGGAATAGAGTTTAACATCAAACTTCGGAGATGCAGGTCATCGTATTGAAACAAAAAAATCATAATGAGTTTAAGTAAAATAAACCTATATGCATATGCAAAGCATATAATCATTATAATGAAGCAACCGACAAGCTTACAGTTTCTAACTGATGTTATACACGCAATTTACGTATATTGTTTATATTTACAGGCTTCGACAAGCTACAATTGTTCTATTATCCTAGGCAAGTTCAGAGAATAAGAATGACTCGTGTAATAGGTTCGTGAAGGTTATATATCATATTAAACATTTTACAATCGCTAACTTTCCCAAGCATAGGTATTGTCGAAAACTTATAAGGCGGGTTTAAAAGTTGCAAAGACCAACTGCACAGTCTTAGGAACCAGATAATGTGCACGCTTCAGTAATCGTCCCATAAGAGCAGGAAATGTATGCTAGAATTTCACAAGTAGATAAATTAAATAGGGGCATTTTACATAGTTGCAATTGTATTAGACAAAATAACAAGAAATCCACATAAATTGATACCCCATTCTTACAATTAACAACACTACTTAGAACTATCAACGAACATTGGTTTGACATAGCGGACGGCCCCTTATGCCCAAGCATTGGTAGTTAGTTAAGACCGATAACTTCAAGAATCTGTTGTCCACAAAAACAGCAATCTTGTAGAAACAAAGTTCTTTAAAATTAAAACAGGAACAATCATGGAAAAAAGGAGAAGAAAACAGAAGACCTTACAATGGTTGTGAGAATTCACAATTACACAATTCCTAAAGCTCACTTCATTCGCATCCTATGGAATATGGTTGGGTTGAGAGCAAATCTTGCAGGAAAGCTCCAGAATACACAATTGTGTTCAAGATTCAAGGACTTCTTAGTTGGCTATAAAAGGAAAGTTGATGCCAGTGATACCACAATAATGTCATTTTTCCTTGGAGCGCCAGAAAAGGAGAATCTTTACACCAAAATTAAAATGCTCCCAAATCCTACCAATATCCATTAATGACCCTAATTAACACCAGCCCAGGTCTCCTACTCTCACATTCCTAACTTTCAGCCAACTAAAATCACATCATAAGACCAAGAATCAACAAATTATTTCTTCTGCAATGAAAACAAGATCACACTACTTAAAACCAGAAAATGATTTCGCCCAATTACAAAGAACCCAGTTATTATTCCCCACAAACAACCCATTCTCCATCATTACCCATCAAAAGATCCATCCTTTAACACATAAAACCCAAGAAAACTAAATAATATCGACAAAACAAAACTTATTCGCCAAGAAAATGCCAATAAATGAAACATAAAACCCAAGATAACAAAAACGAAAACAAAAACAAGAAGGAAAGAAAGGGTTGTACCTATAATGGGGGCTGAATTCGAAAGGGGGCGGAGAAAAGAAAGAAAGAAAGAAAGAAAGGTTAGGGAGTGGGCATATATGTAGGCTGGCGAAAATGCAATGTCCTTTTCGGTGTTAGGTGGCGACCCCTTTTCAGTTTCCTCACACTTTCTTCATTATCTATCTTTCAAGCTGGCGTGGATTTGGATTTGGAGCGCTTCTAGGATAAGCGCGTAAATTACCTAATCTATATTAGGTTAGTGTTTCCAAACAAAATGAATCTATCTTTAATGGGTTTAATTGCACATTTAATTACCATATTTTTGTGAATTATAATCGAATTTAGTTTTTCTAGTTTTGGTTGACAAAATCTCATTTCTTTTGCAATTTAGATTTGTTTCCAATAATAAATAGTCATTTTTGGATAAAAATACTTATTAAGAAATAAATATGATAGGTAAAAAGTAATAATATTGTGTCAAATTAAATTGTTCCAAAAATATCATGTGTGTATGTTGAAGGATGTTGATAAAATTTATTATTTTCATTTTAAAAAACATTACTAATTTTTTGGATAGATGAATAAGTCAATCAATACCATTTTTATAGACGAGAGAGTAATTAATTGTATTAATATGTTTACATTTATTCATTCGACGAATAGTAAATAGTCATTTCGGATAAGAATGAATCTCCTCGTTAATTCGAACAGCAACTTTTTTTTAATTATATTTTGTTTACTAAAATTCAAAGTTTTTAGATTCTTCATAAGTTTTGAAATTCTTTTTTCTTTTTAAATTTATTTTTATTTAGACTTTTAAATTATAATAAAATTGCTCCCCTAAAATTTTAGTTATACATGATATTATAATACAACTAGTACTATCCCCGTGAATTTCGCGAACTGAAAATAAAATTATTATTATTAATTCAAATTATAATAATTAATATTTTTTGTTTAAAATATCTTGTAATTTCAATATAATATTAAAATTGTAATTATAATTCAACGAATAATGCAAATACTAAACATGAATAAGTAAACAAATTTGAAAAATATTAAAGAATTCAAACAATCAATCCAAAAATATAAGATAGAAAAACAATTTAAGATTATAAAAGGAACTAAAAAATAAACACAGACGAACCAATAAACTGGAAACTTGACGGAGGAGATGAACTTAACAGAGTATGAGAAATATAAGAGAGGAACATAACAGAGTATGAGAAGTGAAATAGACGGACTTAATGGCTTCAAGTAACAGATTTGCTTTCCGAAATTTGAAGAATCTGAAATTGGGTATGAGAAATTTATGGAGATCATTACTCAACAACCAAACTACTTTAAAAAATAATAACAGTGATAATATCAACGAAAGGAAAGTTTTTAAGAGTCTGAGAATCAACAGAATCATAGTAGGGCGCACAGTTAGGGGCCAAATTGAGTCACTATGTTTATGTAAAGAGATGCCTAGTTAGGGTAATATGCTAGGAGTGTCCAATACCCAAATAGGTGGAGAAAATAAGCTGGAGCCTAATCTATCATGCAAATAGCTGAAACGCGTTATCACACACACAAACTATACACACATATATCTGCAAACACAGAACTGCCCATAGTCATGAGGTACATATACAATTAGGCTTCATCTTCACCCATGTAGACACAAATTGAGGCATTAAGACCAAGAATACAAACCTATTCCCCATATTATCAGTCTCATTAAAACTTGCATCCTTCAACTCAACCTAAAAAATCCAAAAGATGTGGGTCATAGAGAGGCAAATATATCAAGAAACAATTAAAAAAATCCCAGATGAATCCACCAAGTAATTATGAGCAACCCTATTCATAAAAGAAGACCTAAAGAATGTATGACATATGTTGGAAAAACTCTATTTCAATTTCACACCCTATTCAATATCGAATGGACAGACATGCTTCATATGAATCCTTCAAGTTATAAATTGATAAGAAACTAATGAAATTCTTTGGTTCGCAACTGGAAAGGCTCTTTGTTGTACGAAATTGTATTCCACGAATAAAAAGCAACCAAACAGGATAAACGAAATGAGATGAAAAAAGAAAATATATACAGTTGGAACGTAGAATAATCTAAATTCTATTTCAGTTTAAGAAAAAACCTTCAAGATGGGCATAATTGTCATTCACCGACAGAGTGCCCTCAGGTAGCAGAGCACAATATGTATCCCAATAGAGTCAATATGGGATAATATCACTTGTTGAATTTAACAAACGTCATCTTTTAACAATATTATGTCAATGGTGTGAATGCAAGTTGTCATACATATCATAGAGTAACAACCCAGGACTTTCATATTGAAAAAACTATTATTGTTAACTGGTAAATAACTAAAGAAAAAACTATAACCCATACATTTATGGCATGTGGCTGACCATTTGGGTACTGCAAGGAAGAGCCATAACTGGAATTCTTCTAATGAAAGACTATTTTGAGGATGCAGTATTAGACAATAAAAAATAAATACAGACAAATGCAATATATAACCTGTGTAAGAGTCAAACAATAAAAAGACTTATTTCAAGAGAATTTTGAAGAAGAGATCCTCTTCTCAAAATTTTCATGATTACAGTAATAGAAAGTTCCCAACCCATGATTCTATTTTAGACCATCTTTAACGCCTCCAAAACGCCCTGGGCGTGGGGCAAAAAAAAAAAAAACTGAATATAACCCCATGACCATGGGTGTTACACAACCAAGAACAACCAATACTTTAGTGGGGTAATTTTTATCCCCAAAATATCTATGAATGCCACATGGCAAAATTTTATTCGTCGGTCATATTTTATTTAGATAATTTTCGATTTTTACTTATCTACTTAAATATATATATATATATACCAAAATTCATGAAATTAAATTCTCTATAAATAGAGATCAATCTTGATATGTTTTGGATCACAAGTTCATACACTCTCTTTTCTCTTCTCCTAATTTTTCTCTCTTCTAAATTGTGTTAATTATCCTCATTTTCTCTTCTAACATGGATCAAAATGATCCTAATTATCATCACTACTCCCAAAATCAGTCAAGTTCACAAAATTTTCAATCGTTTTTTAATACTAGTTGAGCACATATGGCAAAAATTCGGCGCTGCTAATTAAATATGTAATTTGCATCTTTTGTTTTGTTGTAATTTATGCATTTATTTGTAATTCGGTTTATTTATTTTCATTTTATTTCAATTTTTGTAATTTTAATTTTATTATTGAATGTTGTAATTTTTTTAAGTGTAAGGTAATTTTTTATTATAGTTATTAATTTTTTTTAATATTGTGTAAATATTATAAAAAAAAAATAGATATAATTATTAAATTATAAAAGAAATAATTTATTAAATGTTGGTTGTGGTTGTGGTGGTTATGGATAAAGTATGAAAAAAAGATGAGTTTGGGTTGTGGTGTAAAATGTATAGGTGGAGGAGTGAGAAATGAATTTTATATTTGATGACCCAGTTGTGGCCGGGCATGGATAAAGATGGTCTTACCCAAACATATCAACTAAATCAATACCCAAAATTTTCTAAATATAATTATAACACATATTTTACTTACGTCATTCGAGGATCAACATCTTCTTTGTATGGTTGGCTGGTGATTTGAATTATTGTATGAGCTCTCCTCATCATTTTCTATATAGATCCCATAAAATTACTAATGACATTAAAGAATGTAAATACAAAGAATGCTAAGAATGCAATATTACAAATATCAAAGAATGCTAAGAATGCAATATTACAAATGTATTACTCCTTCCGTCCCATAAAATTTAGGGTGCACCACTCTTTAGCCTTTTTACCTTTGTTGTTATTTCCTAATCCATTGGGGACTTGTTCTCTTTATTTTCTTTCACAAACTGTGGAGTTTCTCTCTCACCCTGTTGTTAATGCTTGTACTTTCTCTTGTTTGCTCTTTGTCTCTTTCTCCACTTCCCGTCTCTCTCTCATTTCTGTGTCTTCTTGCACCATCAATAAAGATGCAGCGTTTGGCTTTCCCTTACTTTCAACCCACTGAAATCAATTCAAAGCTCATCCATTTCCAAACATCAATGCCACGTTTATTTTTATTTCAACACTGCATAATACATGGGGCAACTGACTAATTATAATATAATTAGGTTTCCGTCATGAATTTATAAGACAATTTCATCACAATGAAGATATTAATTAGAAGTTATGAATAAAAAAAAGAAACATCAGATGTAACTCTAGAAACAAATATTCAACAAAAAAAAACTAAACTTTGCTCCAAAGATATCGAATTTTTTATTTTAAAAATCATATGAAAGTTAAAGGCTTGTCAAGATACAACTTAGTGATTATCTTGTTCGAACGAACCTCAAAATCATAGGCTGGAGGACAAAGTCGGAGGATTTCTCAAGCTAGCACTTGATACATGCTCCGAGTAGGCTTCTCATCCCCAACCTCTTTGATTGTCTGTTGTAATAGAGCACAAGCAACAATAATCTGCACAATTTGGTTGCGCTATAACATAGATTCTAAGTAAATAAAATAAAAGGTGTTAATTGCCCAAAGATAAATAATATTTTGATGGGAAAAAAGAAATCAATAACAAACATGTTAGAATCACCTCCACATGCAGCAATATTATTGCATATAAATTTGCAATCACATATAATTCAATGATCGAATTTAAGGGAAAAAAATATGTGAACCCAAATGCCATTGATGAGCTATACACTATTAATTTTCAAAGTGATCAAGATAAAACAGAAGAAAAAAAAGTTACCATGATCATATAAGAAATTGTGAAAAAGTTACAAACCAATTAAACTTAAATTTACAGATTGGTGAGATGAGTGCGACAGTCAGATTTTAAGAATACAGCGGCAGGAGGCCAAACCCGCAACGACGGGTCTGCGAACGACTGCGACTGCGATGAGATCTGCAAAAGGTCGCGACTGCCAGAGTTTCACGCGGCAGCATTGCTCGAGATTTAGATGGGCTGCGTCACAACAACGGCGGGAGTGATGACGTCTGACTTTGCCACACCTAAGACTTGCCGACAATTTGAGACGGCTAGGGTTTCAAAACAGGGAGGCGGTGGTGCAATAGAGGATCTGGTGATGGTGGTGAAATAGAGACAACAGCGGTCGCATTACAATAGAAACAACGACGATGGTCGGTGCAACAATAATCACCAATTAGAGTGACGAAATGAGAGAGAGGAGACGACACGAATTTTGGCAGCTGATAGGCGCCGATTGGAGAGGAGGCGGAAGCGTGAAAACAGTTCGTCGAGGAGCGTGGCATGAGAGAGAGATCGAAGATGAATGAAAATATTTTAATTATATTAGCCCTAGATATAAATCAATGGTCTAAATTTAATCATATAAAATGAAGGGTTGAGATTAAAAGTTTAACCAACTTTTAATGAGAGTGCAGTATTTCGAAATGGAGAGATTTGAGACATGTCACATCACCCTAAGAATAAGGTGGTGTTGACACATCATCTTGGAGAGGTTTGTAAATATATATTATAATAAGATGAGATTCACCACCCTCAAATTAAATTGTAGATCTGTACATATATTTAATTTATGTTATTTTTATTTAGTAAACCAAGTTTGTTGGCCCATTGCAATGTCTTGCTCAGGAAAAATGGAAACGGTAGACTACAAGCATATGGTTTGAGTTGGTGTAATTATTATGAAAGTGGAGAAATGAAGTTAGTTTTTATAAATAGTTTTTTTTTTTCAATTAGTAAAAGATATCTCATTGATAAGAATATAAGAAATATTAAAAAAAATACAAGTGACAAAGTTTCAATGATTAACACTTTAAAATTGTTGATGAATTGAAAGTAGAACTATGAAGTTGGTTAGTAGTAAAATATTAAACACTTGGGAGATTTTATTTCTATGATTGGGAGACTTTTTCCCGTTTTTATTAATTAATGATTAATAATTGAGTATGTATAGAGTGAAATTGGTTTATATATGAATCACTGAAGGGTATTAGTTGTTTTTACTGAAGAGTATTAATTGTTTTTACTAAAGAGTATTACTAGTTTACACTAAAGAGTCTTAGTTCATTTTCACTGAACAACTAAGACTCTTTAGTGTAAATTAGTAATACTATTCAATTAATACAATTAATACTCTTCAATAGAAACAATCAATACCCTTCATTGATTCATGTATAAACCAGTTTCACTCTATATTTTGTCTTAATAATTAGTATAGATACATTTCAATTCCGCTCTCTAAATATAACTTGTTTCATTTATCCAGTTTTTTTTTTTATTTATAGTGATGTTTTCTAATTTACTGTTAGTTAATTATCAACAAATATACAGTAAAATATCTATAAACTAATTATGATGGGTTTGGAAAAAATTACTATTTTAAAAAGGTAATAATTTATTTATAAATTAATAAATATACTAATTCAATAATTCACTTTTTATGAAAATAAAAATTTTATTCATAAAAAAGAAACACACTAATATAATAAGTATATTGATCATCATCACATAAATATATATATATATATATATATATATATATTCATCATGTATCATATTTATTAATGTATGTATGAAGTTGAAGGTCATTATATTTAATTAATATACACTATACAACATATCCATCAATCGAGAAAAAATTATATAAACAGAATAAAAATTCTTAAAAATTCATACAAGACAATAACTTCTCATTTATAAAGTGTTTCAAAATAAACAATGATAAATCAAATTCGTAAAATATTGTGTGAGTATAAAAGTGATCATTTCACATGTACTAAAAAAAATTTGGTATCGTGACTTGATGAAAAATATCGTTTGAAAGGTAGTTAATCTACAATTGCTACACTCAACAAGAGATTCTTATTCATTAAATTATCCTAATTGTTGTAGCTGCAAATTTCGTATTATTAAATATAATAACGCGAAAAAGATTACAGCTTTAATTTATTTCGGATCGAACCGATAAATTTTACGGGTTATAGACTCTAAATTTGCTCATCTTATTCTTCTCTTTAGTTTTGACCTTGGCTTTGATGATTTTCGAGTGAAATATTGGTCTTGATCTTTGTTGAGATTTATAACGTTAATTTAAGGGCGCAATGCCTTATTTTGGATTAAAAGTTATTTTTTAGATTTGGTCGAAGGCGGGATGAACGCCTTTGAATTTGGTGAAGAATGTCTTTTGAATTTTCGAGAGTGTACGAAGAATATCTTTAAAGATTCTTCAAATCTTCAAGGAGAAAGACTTGATCGGGGGGTTCTGGACCTTGATCTCGGATCGAACGTTGTTTGTGGTGGATTTGTGCGAAGAATGTCTTGAAGTCGTCAAGAACGCCTTTGAATGTTCATGGAAAAACACCGGATCAGAGGGGTTATGGACCTTAATCTCAGATTGAACGTCGTCTATGCTGGATTTGTGCAAAGAACGCCTTTGAATCTTCAAGGAGAAATGCCGGATCGGTGGGGTTCTAGGCCTTGATCTCAGATCGAATGCCATTTTTAATTGCTTTCACGAAGAACGATTGCAGAGAATTTGTTTGCTTGATGCTTGATCGTCTGAACGGTTGGTGTGTGAAAATGAACGAATGAAAACCCTATTTATAGGGTGTGTTGATAGGCGAGCTATGTTATAACTAGGGCGGACAGGATTAAGCAGGTTAACCGTACTAAAAACAAGATTAAACAAGTCAAGCCAAAGTAACCGAGCTGGATTGGCCAGACGAGCAATTCCAGCTAGGCGAACAAATCCACATAGACGAGCTGCTCCAACACAAAAGTCACCAGAGCCCAAAAAAGGATCCGACGAGCTACTCTAGCTAAAGTACCATGTCAAAATACAGAGCGACCAACAAAGTCAAGCTAGCAACTCTTCAAGGACAAGTCTAAAGTGATGAACAACTCTCTAAATCGAGCTAATCCAGCTTAGAGGATAGAAATTAGCTTAGATAAGGTCAAATAAGTCAACTTTCCATGTGTCAAACATGCACACATGAGAGAGCAAATGTCAAACCACCTCCTACTCGGGGGACTTGTATAAATACCTTGATTTTCAATTAATAAAACAAGCACAAATTCACAAATGCATCCAAACTTCGTCTACGCATACCAAAGCACCTCGATCTATACATATACGAACCAAATACGTAATCAATACACGTATTTAACTATTTTCAACCCCGAGTAATCGTATTCACTATTTACGGTAGTGACCAATCACACATAATTGTTTGATGATCTAATTAGCAACTAAAAACGACCACTAATTCACGTGATTATAACCGATTGTCAACAGGGTGGAGGGTGAAAAACCTTCCTCTCCTGTTATGCCACGTGACACTGTCTGATTGGTCGGTGCCATTTGATTGACTTGATTTGTAAATTAATCAAATTTATTTTAATTAAATTTAGCCCGCCTCCTTTTTTACGAGACATCATTCAATTTTCGATCTTATGGTAAATCAATTGTATTTATTACCCAATACGAGTACCAAAAACTCGTGTAATTTAATTGACTTATACTGTGTACACTTAATATCAAGTTTAACTATTTAAATTAAGAATTATTTTAATTTAATTCTCAAAATATAATAAATTTAATTTGATATTAACATTTTATTTGTACACGTGCCACCATTTGATTGAGTGCAAAATTAATTTTCTTACAATTATTTTTGTAATTTGAAGAAAATATTAATTTATGTTAATAAAGGGACCACTAATTTATATATAGGCTTTAAAAAAATTATTATCTTGTTGAAATTTGTATATTTTTTAACTTACCCAAGTCGGGATCGGATAAAATTATTATGATAAAGAGTTTATTAATTTATAGAGTATTAATTTATGGAGGTTTTATTGTACATTTGAAGTTTTTGTTTATGGATTATATATACACATTTAATTCATATCATTTTTAAAAGGTTTAATTGCATGTAAAATTACCATCTGGTGTGCTGTCGCCGGCACCCAAAAATAAAATATTTCCTGAGCCAACCCACTAATGTAGTAGGGTAAGTACAGGGTCGAATCCACAGGGACCAGATTAAAATAATTAAATATAAACGTGCACGAAAGCAATAAAAATAGGGGGGATTGATTTGATTTTTTTTTTTTAACTACTAAAAAGCTCATGCAAATAACTAAAATTGCAAAAGTAAATGCAACTCAATAAAATTATCAAATAATGGGTAAACAATCTAGCCCTCGGATAGCCTTTCCCTAGAATGATTCTTTCATCTCAACAAGCGATAATAATTTTCTTATTCCTATCTCGAATCTTGCCCCTAAACCAGTGGTACGACCAAACTAGTTCGAATTGTTTCTTATGTTTAATTAATTAGAAAGTACGACCCCTAATTAATCTATTCAATGAACAACCTCAAAACATGTATTTAAGATTCAATTCATCGAACGCATTAATGCACCAAAACAATAGAGCAAACTAGACCATGAAAACGAAACGTTCGAATCATGCAACCTAGACTTCGTTATCCCTAGCTACTCCGATCACACAAATATAACAATTACGGATTATATTGTGCAAATTAGCGATGATTAATAATTAAGCATGCAAGATGATCAGACTCACAATACTAATAAATTAACCCATGCATAGCAAAATACCAAATAACGAAAAAGACAAGATGAAATAGAAAATTACTACTACTCAATTAAAAATTAAGAATCATTCTAGGTTTGGCGTCTCCTCGGACTAGAACAAAAACTTAGCCTCTAAACATGGCTATAGGAAATTCAAAATAAATCATCCAAAACAAATAATTTAAAATTTCAAAAGCAAAATATAAACTCAAACTCTATTTTCTTCTTTCTTCTCTCCTCTCTGCATCCTCCAATCTCCACTCTTAATTCCTCCTCTTCTCCTTTTTTAATGCCTTCATTTCTTTCTCCTTTCTTTTTCCTATTTTTAATTATTTCCTTATTCTCTCTTCCTTCTCACGTCCAAATTCATCCCCCCAAATCTCTTCTCTTTCTTTCCTTCTTTATTCCTTGTTGACTTCTTGCACTCAATTAATTATTTCCTTCTTCTCCTGAATTAAAAATAAAAATGCACAATCAATACATTCAGAGAAAATAATATTCACAAGTGGAATTTCGAAGATATAGCTAAAAATTAATTATAAAATAATCAACTTAAGCTCATAATTCAAGTACAAAAAATCCACTTATCAAATCCCCCCACACCTAAATCATGCTTGTCCTCAAGTATGGACTAAACAAAAGCACAAGTGGATAGAAATCAATAGCACAAACTCAATAAGCCTCACTCCTACCCAAAATCACCAAGCACTGAAATATTGAGTTAATAACATTCCAAAGAATCAGTGATCAAGACATTATTTCTCAAGATAAAATATAAGCACTTCATCAATACTCAATAACATCACGAAGTCAAACATGTCAAGATTCAATACCTCACGTGGGTATCACTCAATTCCCTCAAGTGTTTGCAAGGGAACAAAAAAATCACTCAATATCAAAACACAACATGTCATTACCATAAGCTTGCTTATATATCAAATCTCCACCACTAATTTATGAATATCATACAAAAGTCAAAGGGTCTTTTTAAGGGTTGTAATGGGGCTTTGGTTAGGGGTAGGATAAGGAGTAGAATGTAGGCTATATCAAGTCAAGAAGTTGTGAATTTAAAGCACGCATAAGGAATTTATCCCCCATTCACTACACTTTTCAATACATATCACCCCTACTCATTTTTTCACCTTACTTGGTAACTTCTAAATATATCAAGAATTAATGTACCAAGTAATCACCCTATTAGATTTCCCCATCGAATAACAACACTTTTCTCATTTTTTTTTTTCAACTCTTCCCGCAGTGGCTCTTTTTTTTTTTTTAACCCCCCCTTCTCCAATCACAATCATAGTTCACTATTGGCACATGCATTTCATTCAAACTTCTTGACAAGAAGGGTTCAAAATATTGGCCAAATAGAAGAAAAGGGACATAAGCTTATTATGTGTTCAATCAATAATAAGGTCATAAGCTCAAAGGGGTAAACTAGTGGAAAAATCAACAAGGGTAGAGTTTCAAAGAAAAGGCTATCAAGAGGGTTAATCCTAAGTGCCCTTATCATTCAAATGCATGAATTCACTATGTGGTCTCGAAATGCATAACAAAGCAAGTTCTAGAATGTACAAGTCATGTTTGATCACTCATAACACGAAAAATAATAGAGCATGATATATATGTTTTGCTCAAAAAGGCTCAAAAGCTCACATAAAACGGCTATTGTATTGAATCTTGCACATTTTCATTCATTCAATTATCAAGATCAACAAAATGTTTCACTTTATCCCAAAGAAAATTATCAATCACACCTAACCTTCTTCAAGTTATTAAACTCAACTCAACAAAACATGGTATATCTCCCCCCACACCTAAACATGTGATAGTCCCTAGCACAGATGTACAAGGCATAAACAAAACATACACAAGAGAATGGGAAGACAAGAGAATGGAACGGGGTTACCGGGTCTAATCAGTGGGAGGATGGTGTTGCTCCCGTAGCAAACGCAAAATCTCTGAAATCTGAAATCCTTGTGCCTCCTGGCGAGCCTCTACCCTATCCAATCGGCGTTGCAACTCTATATCTCCAACACCGAGTCCATGTATAGGCGTCGAAGATGATGCGGGACTCGTGGGCCAAGATGTGAACATCATATGAACATTTAACATGTTCTCAATACTGGTGTAATCGGGGTTCGGTAATGGCAGCCGATGCTGCTGGGAAATGGTCCACCAATATGTGCCATGGTCGTTCTCAAGCACCCCCATCTGCTGCAACACCTCATAACCTAAAGTCTGAACAGGGGCGACTGGAACTCGTCCTGAAAGCGAGATGCCTGCACTGACGGCGATCCCGGTGATAAGGCCTCCAATGGCTATACCACCGTCTCTCCTGCATGTGGTCTCAAAATGCTCGAGCACATAGTCACTCCATGGTAGTGCCGTGCGATGATAAATGGAATACATCACAAACATCTCCTTGAACTCCACCACGTTCTTGTTGGACTCCCTCCCGAAAACAGTCCCTGCAAGAAGCCTTTGAATGTACCGGAAAATTGGATTTCTAATGGCACTCGCTTTGGCACTTGCTGGTTGGTACACAATCGTACCATCAGTGATGTCGTTCCAAAATAATTGAGGATGGAATGGAGGGACTTCAAATGTAACATCAGGGAGACCTAAAGCATCCATCAAACGACCAACAGACCAAGTAAAAGTATTCCCATCCAATCGAAACCGAACACCACTATTACACCTTTCAAAAGAGCTCAAAAATTCAAATGTTAAATCAGCATAAGCTGGCCAATTGCCAGTGACCAAATAACGCAAACATCCAACACTTAGCAAATTCATAACGTCATCTAACAGACCCAGAGAACGAAGCAGTGGCATATCTAAATACGTAGTAGCCCTAATCTTACGAGTACAAACATTACGATAACGAGATACCTGAGCCGGATTAGCCATCCGAATGGAATGAGCATTTGGGAAGCACCAGTGAAGGCCGGCACTCGGTTGTTCATATGTACTCTCGTCAGGCTGCTGCTCGTTCAACGGAGATAGGGCAGCCTCCAGTTCGTCGTCTTCGTCTACTGTAATCACTGGAGGGGCCTGTGAGGACGAACCCCTACGTCCCTTACGTGGACGGAGATTCACCATTTGCGTGTGGGCTGTGCGATGCCGCTGCTAAGCAATCTGCTGTTGTGGTCGGTGAAGAGAGGACTGAGCGTGGAGAATTACTGGCGGCGCGTCGCTGGTGCTCGGCGGAAAGCAGCCGGAAATTGTGGCGGGGTGTCGGCGTCCAGCGGCGGAATATAATCCTTGCTCCTGCTGTCTGCGTGACGAAGAAAGAGAAAAAAAAAACAGAGTGAAATAGGGATACACCTTCCGTGTGCAATTGGGAAATAAAAGAATAGGCTTTCTTTGAAATGGGCTCTCTTGGAAATGGGCTCACAGTATTTTAAACTTAAAATAAAGGAATGAGCTCTCTTTTTATTTTTATAAATTCTTGCAGGCCCAATTCTTAATTTTTAGTAAAATTATGCTAACCCATTTCCTCTTATTCCTGCATAACCTGAACTTAAAATAAACAAATAATTTATTAATAAGAAAATTAAAATTAAATAATGGAAATGAAAATAAAAAAAAAAAAAAAATATTGGGTTGCCTCCCAACAAGCGCCTTTGTTTATTGTCGTTAGCTCGACTTAGGAACTCCCTTGTTTGGCTCACGGAAATGGATCCTCCAAAGCTAAATATTCAACATGTTCATCATGGAATCCTTCACGATATTCTTTCAATTGGTGCCCGTTCACTTTAAAAATTTTATTCGTCTTCAAGCTCCTAATCTCAACTGCACCATGAGAAAAAATATTAGTGATCATAAATGGACCAATCCAACGGGAACGTAACTTACCTGGAAATAATTTCAACTTTGAATGATAAAGTAGCACTTTCTGCCCAACAGTGAAATTTTTTCGTGAAATCCTTGCATCGTGGAAAGCCTTAGTCTTCATCTTATAGATGACGGAATTCTCGTAAGCTTCATTCCTTAATTCTTCAATCTCTTGCAATTGCAACTTCCTTTGCACCCCCGCTTCATCAAAATTCATGTTGCACTTTTTCACCGCCCAATAAGCTTTGTGCTCGAGTTCTACCGGCAAGTGACATGGCTTACCATAAACAAGCCTAAATGGAGACATCCCTATGGGAGTCTTGTAGGTTGTACGGTACGCCCAAAGTGCATCGTCCAATCTCAAACTCCAATCCTTGCGGTTGGGCTTCACCGTCTTCTCCAAAATAGCCTTAATTTCCCGATTAGAAACTTCCGCTAGCCCGTTCGTTTGAGGGTGATAAGGAGTGGACGTCCTATGCGTTACCGAATATTTTCGCAATAATGCGTCAATAGTTCGGTTGCAAAAATGTGTCCCCTTATCACTTATGATCGCTCTCGGAATCCCAAATCTGGAAAAAATGTTAGAACGCAAAAAACCTGCCACCGCTTTAGAATCATTAGTGCGGGTGGCTTTTGCTTCCACCCATTTCGAGACATAGTCAACTAGAAGCAAAATATAAGAATTGCCAAACGACGAAGGAAACGGGCCCATAAAATCCATACCCCAAACATCAAAAATCTCACAAACAATTATAGGATTTTGGGGCATTTCATTTCTACGAGAAATGTTTCCTGTTCGTTGACAATTATCACAAGACTTGCAAAAATGATAGGCATCACGAAACAAGGTTGGCCAATAAAAACCACACTCAAGGACCCGAAATGCAGTACGCTTTGACCCAAAATGTCCCCCACATGCATAACTATGGCAAAATGTGAGAATAGAAATAAATTCAGAGTCAGGTACGCACCTTCGTATTACCTGATCGGCACAATGTCTCCACAAGTATGGGTCATCCCAGACGTAGTATTTGGCATCACTACGTAGCTTGTCTCGTTGGGCCCTACTCATATCTTCTGGATAAACTTTAGCAGCAAGGTAATTCACTAAATCAGCGAACCAAGGCACAGACTGCACTGACACTGAGGGGGTCAGTGTTACTGGAACTGAACTCCATTTTTCAACAGCGAGCAGCTGCTCGTCTGGGAATTTTTCCAGCAAAGGTTCAGCCTCTTCAGGCCTCTCTAATCTGCTCAAATGATCAGCCACCAGGTTTTCTGTCCCCTTCTTATCCCTAATTTCGAGATCAAACTCCTGAAGTAGTAGAATCCACCGAATTAATCTCGGTTTGGCATCTTTCTTCTTCATCAAAAACTTCAAAGCTGCATGATCAGAAAAAATTATAACTTTAGTACCAAGCAAATATGATCGAAATTTTTCCAATGCAAAAACAACAGCTAGAAGTTCTTTTTCAGTAGTAGAGTAATTGGCTTGAGCATGATCCAAGGTACGTGATGCATAATAAATCACATGAGATTTTTTATCAACACGTTGTCCAAGTATAGCCCCTACAGCGTAATCGCTCGCATCACACATGATCTCAAAAGGCATGCTCCAATTCGGGGGTTGGATGATGGGCGGGGTGGTTAGTAAATTTTTCAATCTATCGAACGCCTCCTTGCACGCCTCATCAAAATTGAACTCCACATCCTTTTGCAAAAGATGGCAAAGAGGTGATGCTATCTTGGAGAAATCTCGAATGAACCTCCTGTAGAAACCTGCATGGCCAAGAAAAGAGCGTACTTCCCGCACTGTGACGGGGTAAGGCAAAGCAACAATAAGCTCAACTTTAGATTTATCTACCTCGATCCCCTTTTCAGAGACAACATGCCCTAAAACTATCCCGTTATCCACCATGAAGTGACACTTCTCCCAGTTTAGAACCAAATTCGTCTCAATGCAACGCTTAAGAATTAAACCAAGGTTTTCAAGACAAATTTCAAATGTGTCACCGTACACACTGAAATCATCCATAAAAACCTCGATTATATTTCCTACGTATTCAGAAAAAATACTTACCATGCACCTTTGAAAGGTGGCGGGGGCGTTGCAAAGTCCGAAGGGCATCCTTCGATATGCAAAGATACCGAATGGGCAAGTAAATGTCGTCTTCTCCTGATCCTCTGGGGCAATTGCAATCTGAAAATAACCAGAAAAACCATCAAGGAAACAATAATAAGAATGACCAGCTAACCTCTCTATCATTTGATCAATAAACGGCAAAGGAAAATGATCCTTCCTAGTCATAGAATTAAGCTTGCGGTAATCTATACATACTCTCCAACCCGTTTGGATACGAGTTGGAATCAATTCACCCGCATCATTCTTTACCACTGTTACCCCAGACTTCTTCGGTACAACCTGTGTTGGGCTTATCCACTTGCTATCTGAAATGGGAAATATTATCCCAACCTGCAAAAGTTTCAAAACCTCCTTCTTGACTACCTCCATCATTGGTGGATTCAATCGGCGTTGAGCTTCTCGAGTGGGGCGAGCATCCTCCTCAAGATGAATACGGTGCATACATATGGAAGGGCTGATCCCCTTGAGATCTGCAACTGTCCATCCTATAGCATTCTGATGTTCCCTTAACATCGTTACCAACTTAAACTCTTGATCTGCTTTCAACTTCGAAGAGATAATGACTGGAAGAGTGTCATTGGGCCCTAGATAAACATACTTCAAATGGGCAGGTAGTGGTTTCAACTCTAACTCTGGAGCCTGCACAGAAGATGGAAGAATTTTTGGGTAAGAATCAGGTAATTTTACAAATGAAACTTGATACCTGTTTTCCATCTCGGTGACCTCAGCTTCCATATCCTCGCCTTGTAGGTTTTGCACAAATTTTTCCTCCAATTTATTCCTGCTTTCAAGCTCAAATACTTCCTGTACAACTGGCTCAATAATACTCAAAGCACAAAGAGAGTCAGATTCATCAGGATATTTCATGGCATCAAATATATTGAAATGAATGATTTCCCCATCGAATTCCATGGTGAGAGTTCCCTCACGTACATCTATTTTTGTTTGGGAAGTATTCAAGAATGGCCTCCCCAACAAAATAGGTGTGGAACTTCCAAAGGTACCTTCCATATTCAACACATAAAAATCTGCAGGAAAAATTAAATGATTTACCCGTACGAGAACATCCTCAACAACTCCAGCTGGGTATGAATGGCTCCTATCTGCCAACTGAATAACTACCCCCGTCGTCTTCAATGGCCCAATACCTAGCTTCTCATAAACGGACCAAGGCATAACATTGATAGAAGCCCCAAGATCAAGCATAGCCTGCTCGATCTTGTGATCACCTATCATGCAAGGAATCACGAACATGCTAGGATCCTTCCTTTTGGGAGGCAACTTTTTCTGAAAGACAGCAGAAACAGTTTCTCCCATAATGACCTTCTCGTCATTCGCCAACCTCCTCTTGTTGGTACATAGCTCCTTCAAAAATTTGGCGTATCTCGGAATCTGCTTCACTGCCTCCATCAAAGGTATGCTAAGCTCAACCTTTCGGAACACCTCAAGTGTCTGTTGATCCTTGACACTTTTTTCAACTTTTTTCAACCTGGAAGGAAAAGGAACTTCATTAGTTTCAAAAGGAATCGAATTATTGATTTTTACCTCATTTTTACGTTCTGGTGCACTGACACTGAGGGGGTCAGTGTTAGCCTGAACGTCCAGTTTCTTCCCTTCCGACTCAACCAATTCATCCTCAAACTCAACCTGGTCCTTAGATGCCTCGGAACACTCTCCTTCTACTGCCACGTCACTCTTCTCCCCCTGCTTGGGTGGTGAGACTTCTTGCAATTGTTTCCCATTCCTCAAAGTAACTGCACTCACATTCCTAGGATTGGTCTCGGGCTGAGAAGGTAACTTGCCACTATTTTGTGCTTGCATTTGACTGAGGGCAGTGGCTATTTGACTCACTTGTGATTCCAAATTTCTTTGTCCCGACTGCAAAGTGTTTATCGCCACCTGAGTGTCTTGCTGAAATTTTATGGCATTGGATGCCATTGTTTTCATCATATCCTCTAAAAATGGTCCAGAATCTTTCTCACCCATTTGTTGCCTAGAGCTCTCAGCACCTCTTTCATTCCCCTTAAATAACTGAAATTTTCGGTCCGGGTATTGAGGCCTATAACTCTCTCCTTGTTGATTGTTTTGTTGGTTCCCGTAACGAAGGTTGGGATGATCCCTCCACCCTGGATTATAAGTGTTAGAATACGGATCATACCTTCTACCTTGAAAATTCCCAAAACCCACTGCATTAGCATGCTGCTCTATCTGCTCGTTCAGAACACGACAATCCTCAGTAGAATGCTCTATGGTATGACAAAGCTTGCATGGACGAACATCTGGAGTCTTAACCTTCATCATCATCTCCATCATGCTTGCAATCTTCTCAAGGGCATCATTTTTGGGCTGCTCCACCGGCCTAATCATAGCTTCACGTACACCAAACTGCTGAGTATTTGCTGCCATGCTAGAGATCAATTCTCGTGCAGCTGTTGGTGTTTTTCCCATCAAAGCTCCTCCACTGGCTGCATCGAGCATGTTTCTATCTGTGAGGGATAGTCCCTCATAGAAATACTGAATGAGTAACTGATCACTAATCTGATGCTGAGGACATGAGGCTATAAGACGCTTGAATCGTTCCCAATACTCATACAGTGTCTCCCCTTGCCCCTGTTTAGCTCCTGAAATCTCTTTCCTCAGGACCGCTACTCTGGTTGCTGGAAAATAATGTTGGAGAAATAATCTCTCCATCTCGTTCCACGATGTAACTGAACTGGGTGGCAAGAAATACAACCAATCTCTTGCGGTGCTCTTTAGTGCAAATGGAAATGCACTTAACTTCACATGCTCTTCTGAAACTCCGGTCGGTTTCATGCTCGAACATACTACGTGAAACTCCTTCAAGAAGGTATGAGGGTTTTCACCTGCAAGACCATGAAAAGAAGGTAGTAAGTGAATAAGTCCAGATTTAAGTTCAAAATTAACATTAGCTTGAAGAGTAGGTATAGTAATGCAAAGAGGTTGACGATTTATGGTTGGGTTTGCCAACTCATTCATCGTCCTTTCTTCATCTTCTGCAGCCATATTTTCAAGGATTGGTTCGAACTGCGACTCTTCACTAGTTTCACCCCCTTCGTCACTACTCGTTCCTGTTGTTGATGTAAAATCAATTCGCCGACGCAAACGAGCTTCTTTCCTAAGATGCCTGGCTATTTTTTCTACCTCTGGATTGAACTCAAGCTGTGCACCACGATCTGAACGAGTGATCATTCACTGAAACAAAAATTATGAACAGACACTGAAGGGGTCAGTGTTAGTATAACCAGCAGAATAAAAATTTCAGAAACTGCACACACTATCAATTATGCACGAAAAATCTAATTAAATTAACAACTAAGTCCCCGGCAACGGCGCCAAAATTTGGTGTGCTGTCGCCGGCACCCAAAAATAAAATATTTCCTGAGCCAACCCACTAATGTAGTAGGGTAAGTACAGGGTCGAATCCACAGGGACCAGATTAAAATAATTAAATATAAACTTGCACGAAAGCAATAAAAATAGGGGGGATTGATTTGATTTTTTTTTTAACTACTAAAAAGCTCATGCAAATAACTAAAATTGCAAAAGTAAATGCAACTCAATAAAATTATCAAATAATGGGTAAACAATCTAGCCCTCGGATAGCCTTTCCCTAGAATGATTCTTTCATCTCAACAAGCGATAATAATTTTCTTATTCCTATCTCGAATCTTGCCCCTAAACCAGTGGTACGACCAAACTAGTTCGAATTGTTTCTTATGTTTAATTAATTAGAAAGTACGACCCCTAATTAATCTATTCAATGAACAACCTCAAAACATGTATTTAAGATTCAATTCATCGAACGCATTAATGCACCAAAACAATAGAGTAAACTAGACCATGAAAACGAAACGTTCGAATCATGCAACCTAGACTTCGTTATCCCTAGCTACTCCGATCACACAAATATAACAATTACGGATTATATTGTGCAAATTAGCGATGATTAATAATTAAGCATGCAAGATGATCAGACTCACAATACTAATAAATTAACCCATGCATAGCAAAATACCAAATAACGAAAAAGACAAGATGAAATAGAAAATTACTACTACTCAATTAAAAATTAAGAATCATTCTAGGTTTGGCGTCTCCTCGGACTAGAACAAAAACTTAGCCTCTAAACATGGCTATAGGAAATTCAAAATAAATCATCCAAAACAAATAATTTAAAATTTCAAAAGCAAAATATAAACTCAAACTCTATTTTCTTCTTTCTTCTCTCCTCTCTGTATCCTCCAATCTCCACTCTTAATTCCTCCTCTTCTCCTTTTTTAATGCCTTCATTTCTTTCTCCTTTCTTTTTCCTATTTTTAATTATTTCCTTATTCTCTCTTCCTTCTCACGTCCAAATTCATCCCCCCAAATCTCTTCTCTTTCTTTCCTTCTTTATTCCTTGTTGACTTCTTGCACTCAATTAATTATTTCCTTCTTCTCCTGAATTAAAAATAAAAATGCACAATCAATACATTCAGAGAAAATAATATTCACAAGTGGAATTTTGAAGATATAGCTAAAAATTAATTATAAAATAATCAACTTAAGCTCATAATTCAAGTACAAAAAATCCACTTATCACCATCTTTTAACAAATTGCAATCTAATCTCAATTTTTGAATTTTGATAAATAAAATTTTATTTTAATAATCTTTTACAATTTGAGCTCAAGAGCAAAAAACCTCTTTATAGAAACTAATGTTTTTTTTTTAAATGTTCAAATTTGGAATAACATCGTTTTGATATTTGTAGGCGGAAAGACATTGTTTTATTCTTCTAGGTAGGATATCAGATTATCTCGAGTCAAGAAATTTCTGCTCATGAGCTAGAATTGCAAAAGATTATTAAAGTGAAGTTTTATTTACTAAAATTTAAAACTTGAGATTAAATTGTAATTCGTGAAAAGATGGTGATTTTATTTGCAATTAAGTTTTTTTTTTTTAAATGACAAAGTACAGAGTGGAAATAGTTCATCACGAACCATTAAAGGGTATTAGTTATTTTCACAAAAAAATATTAGTTATTTACTGAAGAGTTGTTTTCACTAAATAATATTAGTTGTTTAGTAAAAACAAACTAATGTTCTTCAATATAAACAACTCATACCATTCAGTGATAAATATTAATTTTTTAATAAAAACAACTAATATTCTTCAATAATTCATATATAAACTAATTTCACATTATACCTGCTCTTTTTAAAATAGAAATCAACTCCTCAATATATTATTATAGCAGTGAATTAGAAAATAAAAAGGAGGATGTACTTGTACAAATGCAAATATAAAAGAAAACATTTCATCCCAAAAAAGAAAAAAAAAGAAAACATTTCATAATAAAAAATAAAAAGGAAGAATTTCATATCAAGACCCAATTTTTAGGTAATGTCTCAATATAAGTACTCATTTTTAAAGTGTCTCAAATCAAGTCTCAATTTTTACTTTTTTCTCAATTTAAGGCTTGTTCTAAATTTTTGTGTCTCAATTTAAGACCCAACAAATAATTATTTCTAGATTAAATTCATTCAATATGAAAAAATAAAAAAATAGAGACATTCATCATAAATAAATAAAAACTTCATTATTAAAAAATATTAACTTTTTTATTAATATAATGAATATTTCTAATTTTTTATATCATTGTGTATTAATTAAATTTATTGTTTAAAAAAATGATAACTATCATTTTGAAATTTAAGACATATTTTAGATTCTTGTGTTTCAATTCAACACCCAACAAGAAATTATTTTTTAAATTAAATTCATTCAATATGGAAAAAAAATAGAGACGTTCGTCAAAAAAAATATTAATTATATTTTTTTATTAAAATAATAAATATTTTTTATCGTCGTGTATTAATTTAGTATTTTAAAAATATGACAACTAGCATTTTAAAATTAAACTAAAACAAGTTTTTTTTTTTCCCATATAATCTTTTCCCATCATATATGCTAAAATGTTAATTTGATTTTTAAATTTCAAAATGCTAGTTATCATTTTTTAAACAATAAATTTAATTAATACACGATGATAAAAAAAAAAAAAATTATGACGAATGTCTCTATTTTTTTTAAACAATAAATTTAATTAATACACGATGATAATTAATAAAAAAAATTCAAAATGTTTTTTAATAATGAAGTTTTTATTTATTTATTTATGACGAATGTCTCTAATTTTTTAATTTTTTCATATTGAATGAATTTAATTTAGAAATAATTATTTGTTGGGTCTTAAATTGAGACACAAAAATTTAGGACAAGCCTTAAATTGAGAATAAAGTAAAAATTGAGACTTGATTTGAGACACTTTAAAAATTGGTACTTATATTGAGACATTACCTAAAATTTGGGTCTTGATATGGAATTCTTCCAAAATAGAAAATAAACAATAGAGTTTTTTTTTTTTTTTTTTTTTTTGGGTCAGCAGTTTCAAAACGGCGCCGTTTTAATACGTGATCTTCTCCCCACAAAAACCCTAGCCCCATCCTCTTCCTGCCGCCTTTGCTGCTATGCAATTGTGGCGTCTCTGAGACGACTTGCCATTCATCGCCCCAAAATCCCTCGTTTAAACTTCAGTTTTAGTAAATCCAGGTATCTCTCTTAGTTCCCTAATTTTATCTTCAATTTTGTTAAGAACTGGTTGGCTTTTATCGACTAAAGATGCCATTTTGTTGTTCCCTAATGTTTTCCTGTTTGTGAGCTTGATTTTGCTGTTCTCTGGGAAATTTTAATGGTGCCGCATATTATGCGATAAGATTATAATTCCGTCCAAATTTGCAGTCCCGATTAATAGGCTTAGGACTAAAAATATGTTACTATGAGGGAAAATGGGTGATCATCAGTATGTCTGGATTTTATTCATCTGTCAATAGTTTAATAATCTCTTTCCAGTTATTGCCTGAAATTGCATCTGCTTAATTTTAGAAGGCCCGTGTTCTGGACTGATGTTTTATGCGTTTGCTAATTTGTGTACATATATTGGATTTGATATTCTCCTACTCTCTGTAATTGTAGCTTTTGTGTGCTATCCGGAGAAGAAATGGCAGAGGAAACTGGAAAAAGCTTTGCTCGAAGAGACAAGCTTTTGGGAATTGAGTCACAGGTCCGGAAATGGTGGTCAGATGGTGATGTGTTTCGGGCTGATGCGAAGGACACTCCTCCCAAACCTGGGGAGAAGTTCTTTGGTAACTTTCCATTCCCTTATATGAATGGATACCTCCACTTGGGCCATGCGTTTTCCGTTTCAAAACTCGAATTTGCAGCTGCATATCATAGACTGAGGGGAGCGAACGTTCTCTTGCCGTTTGGTTTTCATTGTACTGGAATGCCGATCAAGGCTTCAGCTGACAAGCTCACTAGAGAGATTGCGATGTTTGGAAACCCTCCTGTATTTCCGGATGTTAAAGAGGAGGGAAGTGGTGAGCCGGAGGGGAAACCAGAAGGTGAGAGTGAGGGGAATCAGAGTCAACCTGGTGGTAAATTTAAGGGTAAGAAATCAAAGGTTGCTGCAAAATCTGGTGGTATTAAGTACCAATGGCAGATTATGCAGAGTTTTGGTTTGTCCGATGAGGAGATCGCCAAGTTCACTAACCCGTATCATTGGCTGACCTTTTTTCCACCTCTGGCTGTTGAGGATTTGAAGGCTTTTGGGTTGGGATGTGATTGGAGGCGCACATTTATCACAACTGATATAAATCCATATTTTGATTCATTCGTTAGGTGGCAAATGAGGAAATTGAAGGAAATTGGTAAGATTGTTAAGGACTTGAGGTATGCTGTATATTCACCACTGGATGGTCAGCCCTGTGCAGATCATGATCGAGCTTCGGGGGAAGGTGTCATCCCACAGGAGTATACTCTCATAAAAATGGAGGTAGTCTCACCTTTTCCACCTAAGATGAGTGTGTTAGAGGGAAAGAAAGTGTACCTTGCTGCCGCAACGTTGAGACCGGAGACGATGTATGGGCAAACAAATTGCTGGGTATTGCCAGATGGAAAATATGGGGCCTTTGAAATTAACGACACTGATGTGTTTATCTTAACAAAAAGAGCAGCTCTAAATTTGGCTTATCAGAGGCAGTCACGTGTTCCGGAGAAACCTACTTGTCTGGTGGAGTTGAATGGTCAAGATCTTATCGGTTTGCCTTTAAGATCCCCATTAGCATTTAATGATGTTATATATACTCTTCCCATGTTATCAGTTCTCACAGACAAGGGTACTGGAATTGTTACTAGTGTTCCAAGTGATTCTCCTGATGATTACATGGCCCTGCATGATCTGAAAGCAAAACCGGCATTCAGAGCCAAGTTCGGGGTGAAGGATGAATGGGTTCTGCCATTTGAGATCATACCAATCATCCACCATCCTGATTTTGGAGACAAATCTGCAGAGAGAATATGCATCGAGAAAAAAATCAAAAGCCAAAATGAGAGGGAAAAGCTTGATGAGGCCAAAAAAATTATCTACAAGGGAGGGTTCTATGAGGGAACCATGATCGCTGGAGAGTTCGCTGGGTTGAAAGTTCAGGAGGCTAAAGGTTTGATTAGGAATAAGCTTTTGGAACAGGGGCAAGCTGTGGTGTACAGCGAACCTGAAAAGAAGGTCATGTCGAGATCTGGGGATGAGTGTGTTGTCGCTTTGACGGATCAATGGTACATCACTTATGGAGAACAAGAATGGAAGGAGGCGGCAGAGGAGTGCTTAGCTGGCATGAATCTTTACTCAGATGAGACTCGGCATGGTTTTGAACACACTTTGAGCTGGTTGAACCAGTGGGCGTGCTCTCGAAACTTTGGGTTGGGGACCCGTATTCCATGGGACGAGCAATTTTTGGTTGAATCTTTGTCTGATTCAACTATTTATATGGCATATTACACCGTTGTTCATATGCTGCAGGGTGGGGATATGTATGGTGGTGATAAGTCTTTAGTAAAACCAGAGCTGTTAACAGATGAGGTCTGGGACTTCTTATTTGTCGGCGGGCCTTATCCTAAATCATCAGAAATACCTTCATCTCTTCTTAATAAGATGAAGCAAGAGTTTGAGTATTGGTATCCGTTTGATCTTAGAGTATCTGGGAAGGATCTTATTCAGAATCATCTTACATTTTGTATTTACAATCA
Organism: Ballota nigra; assembly: GCA_947034835.1. Lineage (NCBI taxonomy): Eukaryota > Viridiplantae > Streptophyta > Magnoliopsida > Lamiales > Lamiaceae > Ballota > Ballota nigra. Next base: position 61,293,109 of record OX344725.1, read on the forward strand.
CACGGCAATCATGCCCAAACGTCATTGGCCTGGGGGATTCAGATGCAATGGTCACATAATGCTGAATTCTGAGAAAATGTCGAAGTCAACAGGGAATTTCAGGACTCTTCGTGAAGCTATTGAAGAGTTTTCAGCTGATGCCACGAGATTCTCTCTTGCAGATGCAGGTGATGGAATGGACGATGCTAACTTTGTCTTTGAGACTGCCAATGCTGCTATCCTACGTCTCACGAAGGAGATTTCATGGATGGAGGAGATTATTGCTGCTGAATCGTCTTTACGAAATACTCCACCTACCACTTATGCTGATCGTGTGTTTGCCAATGAAATAAATTTAGCATCCCATGTGACAGAGAAGAACTATAGTGAATACATGTTTAGGGATGCTCTGAAAACGGGCTTCTATGACCTTCAGGCTGCAAGGGATGAATATCGTCTCTCCTGTGGCTCTGGAGGAATGAACCGTGATTTGTTGTGGCGATTCATGGATGTTCAGACACGTCTGATTGCTCCAATTTGCCCTCATTATGCTGAACATGTGTGGAAGGTGCTTTTGAAGAAGGATGGATATGTGGTTAAAGCCGGGTGGCCCAAAACCGATTCACCAGATCTCACTCTAAAAAGGGCAAACAAGTATTTGCAAGATTCGATTGTCTCAATGAGGAAGCTGTTGCAGAAGCAGGCTTCAGGTTCAAAGAAGGGTAAAACGAGCACGCCGGTTGTTCAGAATAAGCCTACCAACGGTCTGATTTTCGTGAACGAGCAATATGATGGGTGGAAGAAGGAATGTCTGAACATACTCCAGAAGAAATTTGATGCTGCAACTGGCACCTTTGCACCTGACCAAGAAATCCTCTCTGAATTACAAAAAAGCGAAGTCGGTCAATCCGGGAATTTCAAACAAATACAGAAGCTGTGTATGCCGTTTTTGAGGTTCAAGAAAGCTGAAGTGAAGGATGTTGGTGTCCATGCTTTGGATCTGAAGCTTCCATTCGGTGAAATTGAGGTTCTTACTGAGAATCTTGAGCTGATCACGAGACAGTTAGGCCTCGAGCGTCTGGAAGTTTTGTCTATAACCGATGCTAATGCTGTTGCTCGGGCTGGAGATCACGCCTCGGTTTTGAACTCAAATCCACCATCACCAGGGGAACCTACTGCAATCTTTTTCAGCTGATGAAATAATTTTATCAGTTCCTCACATGAAGAGTAGAACAAGGTACTTTTGTAGCTTGGGTTTCAGTTCTTGATTTTAAACACTTGTTTCTTTGGGTTTATTTTCAGTTGATGAAATAATTTTGCAGAATTTTTGCAGAAACTACTTTCATGTTGGATTATCTTAACTTGCTCCTCCAAAAGAAGAGCAGAAGAAAGGTACTTTTGTAGCTCGAGTTTCAGTTCTTGATTTTTAAAGATTTTGTTTCTTTGGGTTTTTGTCCTTGATATGTTGGTCGTACGACACATTAAACGCCATTGCCTATTTTTATATTATTTTTCATTTCTGAAGTCCAGCTACATTATGAATGTTTTTAGACTGTGTTCTTGACATATATATTTCCTGGGAAAAATAGTGTGCTTCTTTCACATAAATGTTGCCCAAGCATGTTAGTTTACTTTCCTTGTACAAAAAGATAGTCCCGTCTATCGGGAGTGTGTCCACTTTTCTTATTTGTTTGTCCATCAAAAGTGTGTCATCTTTTTATTTGTCAACAATTACTTTAAATTTACGCCCATAAACAATAATTTTATTCATATTTTTATTTTATCAAATTGTCTTTAAAAAAATTGTGCTCAAACCATGGGGCATAGTTTCGGCAGATGGGGAATAATAGAGAACGTTTGAACTTTTCTTGTTAGGTGAATTGCTTACTTACCAACCGACCTTGAAAATTTCACCCTTTTCTCATTCCATTTTGTGGGGATCATAGTTGTTAAGGCGATAAGGCGCATCTAGGCGCAAGGTTGCGCCTAGTGCCTAAGGCGCGCCTAGCGCCTAAGGCGCGCGCCTTTCGACCATTGCGCAAAAACATAGAAAATATAGTACATAAGCTTAATTTAAACATATTTGCATGCAAATAAATATTAGATTGAAGTTCATAAGCACATAAAAGAGTAATTGACACAAATTATGGACATAAACTTTGAAGTGAAGGGTGCGAAAGCAGCGGCAGTAGGCGGGACTTGGGAGGAGGGAAAGAGAAAGACAGGGTTTTGGGTTTTTTTTTAATTGTTTGTAAATCCTAGGTCCTTAAAATTGCTATTTAAAAAAAGTGTTAAAGCTAAAACACGTTTTTAAGCAAAAAAAAAAAAACATATATATGTGTCCGGATTTTAAGGCGCGAGGCGCTCTGGTGCGCCTAGTGCCTAAGGCGCGCCTTTAACAACTATGGTGGGGATTTATTTAATCTCGAGTTAGAGTTAAATATATAAAATCGATGAGTATGTATAATGTGTTAGTGGAACAATTGATGTTTTTTAGTAAACAAAACACGTACCTCTATAATTAATACATCCTCCTTTCTCTCTTAATCTTCACATTTACTGTTTTTTCATGTTTTAATGATCAAATATTTTATTAATATTTAAAATGATAAAATTACTTTTTAAGTGTTTTATAATATATAAGAGATAGGTCTATCATACCACTTTTACAAATTATTTTATCATTTTAAATATTAATAAACAATCCGCCTACTAAAATAAGAAAAAAAAAGTGTGAAGGTTATTAGGAAAAGATAGGAGTATCATTTAGCGAAAACAATTAATATATTTTATAAAAACGATTTATATCCTTTTGTAAGAACCAATTTTAATATATATTTTATCGAAATCGATATATGGTGGGGACACAATAAAATGCATGACTTTATTTTTATTTATTTTTTAAAAAAAAATCTGTAAATAAGCTATCAATTCCATATTTCCATTTGGAAAACGATGACACACGGCAACAATCGCAGCCCTATCTTCCTTTCAATTTCTTAAAATCTTCATTTATTTAATGTTGAGAAAGTCTGCTTGTCGTGGCGTAGCCGACACCAAGTAATCTAACCCATTCCTAACCTAAGACTATTAATTTAGCCATTCCTAACCTAATTTTAATCGGAAGGATTTCATTTGATGAGAAAGATCCAACTTAAGATAATTTGCATCACTCGTTAATTGAGGCCCTACGTTTGAATAAATAATTAAAAGACAAAAACGTGTATGAGATCGACCGTCTCATGGCATGAGACCGCACAATTAACACCTATCTATATCAAAGTGTTAATGAATCAATGTTCTAGTTACACCAATTCTCATTGTCTTATGCCATGAGACGGTTTCATATAAGACCTACTCGTAAGTAAATACTATACTGTTTTTACAATAATAATTTTACGTTCAATAATCAATTTACAATTAAAGTGCTTCATAATATTTGTTTTTGAATTAAATCCCTTTCCATTATGTCTAAAGGCTCTTAACATGAGATAAGTGTCAATAAACCTACTTGGGATGTTCTTTCATTCTTTGGATTTTTTTAAAATTGAGTAATTCTTGTATGAGACCGTCTCACAGTATGAGACCAATAATATTTGATCCACTTTTAATTTAAATTGTGTCACTTATTAATTAAAAAGTTGTCACTTTTAAAAAGTGATAAAGTTTAAACAAAAAGTGATAATATTTTTGTTAAAAGTGACTTATCACTTTTCTTTACAAATACTATCACATTTTATGATAATCCTATCACTTTTTTTAATCTGATAGGTCTCATATTATGAGACGGTCTCACACAAGTTTTTGCCATGACAAAAACTTGTATGAGACCGTCTCATAATATGAGACCGATCAAATTAAAAAAAGTGATAGGGTTATCATTAAATGTGATAGTATTTTTTAAGAAAAGTGATAAGTCACTTTTAACAAATATATTATCAATTTTTGTTTAAACTTTATCACTTTTTAAAAGTGACAACTTTTTAATTAATAAGTGACACATTTTAAATTAAAAATGGATCAAATATTATTGGTATCATACTATGAGATGGTCTCACACAAGACTTACTCTTTAAAATTTATTTATCAGGTCTTTCATTTCCTGAATTATAATTAAAACGATCTATAAAGACAATTCTATTTAACTTCTTTCGATTTTTTATTGGAACATGATTGGGTTGTTGTCTCATAAATCATGAATCATATGACACTAATGTATCTTTTAAGTTGAACTAATTTTTAAAGGTTAACTAAATATTAAACATTTTCTATATAAAAGTCTTGAAAGTCTTGGTCAAGAATCACATAAAATCTATGGATTTGAGCAAACAATTACATCATACCATGAAGTCATTACTTAGCTGTCAAATGCGACTTAAGATCACTTTGAAAAAGTATAAATAGCCCATTTTTCTTCGATATTGAAGTTACTATTAGCCCCCACAAATGTCATGTGATTGGGTAAACTCATAAACAATGTATAAACGCATTAAATAATTATTGATGCCACTAATTGTTAGTTATTTTTCACTATAGTTATTGTCTACATTTAGTTAATTGAGACGATGTTGAACAATTTTTTAATTTTTTTTCGGTATTTAAATTAGATAACTAAAGTATATTCAGTGATTGGATACACTAATATAAGATAGAAACATGGTAATATTGTAAACGGGTGCAATATAGAGTATTAAATGGCACTAATTCTCCTATTAACAAGTTTCATAATATGAAATTAATATCATTAAATGTATTCACTAATATCATTACATGTAGTTACTGATACCATTAAATTTATAAACTGACATGCATTAGTTAATACCATAATATTTTACACTGATATCAATAAATACATTAATAATATTAAAGTTATACTGTGAACAAATTTTACAGAAGTCATTCTCATTAAATTATGCTTATGGTGTTGCATGATCAATCATGCTATATAATTGATATATATATATATATATATATATATATATATATATATATTTTGGAAAATATATAACTGAAAATAAATATTTTTTTGTTATTGAACGATGGAGAAGACCGTGGTTTGAGAAAAAAAAAAGAGATAATAATTTCTTTTTGGACAAATCTCTTTAAAACTTAAAACAATATTTAAAGAAAATATTAATTTTTTATTATCATATTTACAAATAATCACTTTATTCATCATTCTTCAAATCTATTCTTATTCTTTTTTAAAAATATATATTATTTTATTACCACATTTCACAAATAATTACTTTATTCATTAATTAATAGACCCCACGATAATTTCACAATATTCTTACTTTATTTTATTTTCTTTAAAACTCGTATCCATTTTAATGAGAATAAATACGGGGGAGCGAGAAAATATTATTTAACTCATACTAAAGAAGTACTCCCTCCGTCCCCTAATAACTTTTAAACTTTCTTTTTTGAGACGTCCCACAATAACTTTCACATTTTAAATATGAAAATAAAACATTCTCACAATACCTACTTTAATTCAAAATATTCTTCATTCATTGGTTGAAAAAGTAAATGAAATGGTTTTCTTAAAATCTGTATCACTCACCTATGAAAGTTAAGAGGAGATGGAGGGAGTATGTTTTATACCATAATTTTCTTTTGAACGCACTATAAAATTAGTGTTTTTTTTTTACTGAAATACAATTAGGGTATGTTTGTTTTGAGATTAAGGTGTGCGAGGCAAGTCGTGACTTTGAAGTCTTAGGATGTGAAAATCTTGATGAATAATATAAGTACGTGTTTGTTTGAGATTTTGGTGGAGTGAGATTTTGCTTTATGTCAAATCAATATTTAATAGATTAGTGATAGATGTTGTATTATTTTATTGTATTGTGTAAAAGAAAAGTAGAGAGAGGTTGAGTGAATGATAAAAAATGATGATGTGATTGTATTGAATTTTGCAAAAAGTAGTAATATATTTATAAGTATTTTTAGGTATGGATTGAGTAGGATATTTGAAAATCAAGTTTTAAATCTCAAACTCGTATGCAGTGTGGATCGCAAAATTCAAAGTCTAAAGTGAATCCCAAAACAAACATACCCTTAGGGTTTGAATGGTAGGAGTGAGTTGGGTGAGAAATAAACCAACTCACCCCTTATTATGTGTTTGGTTGCTTTGAGTTATTGGAGCTAGAACCCGGTACATGAGCCGACTCGCTCTTCCTACTACCTAGAAGTCACCCAAAAATACTGTTCTATATGGCAATATGGATCTCACCAATTTGGTGGTATTGTGAATCTTGTTTCGATTTACCAATGTAGTTAACAGAGATCAAATCTTAAAAAACACATTAATTATTTCCACCATTACCATTTCACCATGGCGGCGAGAGCGTGGGCGAGGCGGCGCATGGCGGCGAGAGTGTCGTGCTCGGCGGCGCAAGGCGGTGAGAACGTCGGGCAAGGCGGCACAAGTTTCTGTGGCGCAAGGCTCAGAGGCCCATGGCGGCGCAAGGCACGACAGCCATGGCGGTGAGATCCGACGAAGCGTCTGAGCACAATTGTTGATTCAATTATAAATTTCAGCCGCTCAATTCTTGTTTCAAAAATTAATTGATGTTTGAATTGAAAATAGTTGGGCTTTTTTATTCAAATATGGCATTTTTCAAAACCACTTATCAATCTACGGTGGTTTTTGAAATTGTTATCAAAATAAGCAAGGGCGTCATCCGCAATGGCGCTCATGCTGTACAAAAGGAAGGAGCGCCGTTCACAACGACGCTCAACGATGTTTCCGACCAAACTCTCCGGTGGTGATGAATAAACAGAAGGGGCGCCGTTGTGAACAGCGCCCATCGACAAAATCTGCAAAACGGGCGCCAACATGAATGGCGGTCATTGCATTATCTCAGATTTTAGTGTAGGGCGCCCTTGCCAATGGCGCCCAAGGCACCCACCTACCTTCCCGCATGCAAGCCTACGCGAATATATTCGTTGGCAAGCATGCAGACCTACGCGAATATACTCTTTAACATTCATGCATGCTTTCAAATGCTGATGGAAAGTCCAGTACATTTGAAATTAGAGAGTTCACATGTATACAGTATATGAGGGAGAAATCTTGTTAAATACAAGCGGATTTCTCCATTACAACATCTCTATAACAAAAAATTTAGAGACATGGGTAAGTTCAAGAAAATATTTTAAGTTCAAGTTGTTTGTTTATATATAGTATTTTCTCATTAAATTTGTTATATTATTGTTCTTAGGTTATTATGCTGTTGAGTTGATGTTTGCTATCAGAAGATTATAAAGAGGAGTATATTTGGAAGAATTACACATCTTGAGGTATTTTTATTTACATTCACTTGTATTTTTTATGATGCGTTTATTCTCAATCGAAAAATATCATATGTTAATATTGCATGAAATTTTCCAGTCCATGTTTAAGTTTTCCATTTTTTAATGCCTGAAGACATACTTTAGGTTTAATTAAATAAGTGGAGACCATTTAATTACTGAGAATGGAGGGAGTATTAAATAAATGTATTGCATGAGTTAGAGATTATACTACAGTTTACAAAAATAAAAAAATGATAATTTTATTCGTAATTAAATATTATGGTTATAATTTGTATTGAAATAATTGAAATAAATGATATTGAATTTATCGGGATTGATTTCAAGTTAATCCAAAATATGGGTTTTGAAATTATCTTAATCCAAGTAATTGTAATGGATTGCTGCTAGTGATTGACATCTTAACCGTATATATATTTCTAATATGTTGTTTAATCAATTTATTATATTTAATATTAAATAAAATAATTAAATCACTAATTGAAAATAAATAAATTTATCATAATCAATAGATAGTCAATTTTGAAAAATCGAGTTTATTATTAGCTAGAATCGGCTGAAAACTATTATTTTTACTTTGTTGATTTTTTATCTTGAATCTTAATCCTTAAATATTTATATATATTAATAAAATAATATATTTGAATGATATCTATTATCATTATCTAAAGGTGATTATTATAAACTATAATGGATTGAAAATTAGAATCCATATAAGTATATTTGAAAGGTATTTTTTAAGTAGTAATATTTTTTTTTCATAAATTAAATGTGGGTACTGTATCAAAAACTTTAATAACACAATGTTGTATTTTTTAGTTAAATAAAAAAAATTAAAGAAACATTTATTATTTTAGATTTAAAAAAAATTAATTTAGGCATTGTTATTTTATTTAAATCAAGATTTAATCCTAGGAATGAAAGACTACATTTTTTTCCATGAAAATTGAATATGCCTTAGGAATGAAATGCTATACTTTAATATTTATAAACCTTATATGTATACTGGTGTTTTTTTTTAAATGTTTATCATAAATGATTGATTCCATTGATTAAAGAAAAATTCAATTCGTATAAACTAAATTTAAATTTTGGGATTTTGAACGGAGCTTGTAGGTATGGCCAATTCAAATGATATTGGAATAATTGTACGATGTGATGAAATAGTTGTTGGATTACAACGAGTTGATCGTCGGATTGGTTATAATGATCTACTGTCTTTATTATCTGAGATGACTGGTTTTGACTTGAACCAATATTCGTTGAAGGTATCTGCAAAATATGACATTAATAACATGTCACAAATATTTCCGATTACGTGTAACCGCGACCTTCGTTTCTTTTTTGATCCGAATGCTGGTTTCGGATCAGTTGAGCTATTTGTTGACGCGGAAATGATATTTCCTTCACGATCATCTCATGATCCAATGGAAGATACGTACAATCAGTACGCATCTTACATTGCCGGTGAATCTGAAATGCCTCATTTCACCAATTACGTTCCAACTCGTAATGTGAATGATCATGGTGGACACACAAGACAGGTACCCTCTGATAGTTTGGGGCATATTGTTCCGTGTGATTCTGAGCCAGAAGCACAAGAAAATAACGATGAATGTGTTATGGATGATGCAGTTCATTCAACTGTACATATGACACAACAATTTGCACCACATCATAGTTTATCGAGAGCTTCTTTTTTCGACTCATCATATGAGGATGTGCATATTGATTCAATAGGCATCCCAGATGGTGAATTCACATATGATGATGTGGGAATTTTGAAGGTGGGAATGATCTTCACAAATAAAAACCAATTGCAGACTGCTGTTAAGAATTATTCAATTCGACATTCCATGCGTGAGTTTGCAGTCAAGGAGAGTACCCCAACCATTTGAAAGGTTGTATGCAAACAAAATGCAAGGGGGGCTGAAGGCAACTCTTCCTTTCAACAATGTAATTGGTACTTGCGGGCGAACTGTTAGAAGAAGACTATAAGTTGGAAAATTACTCGGTTGGGACCGCATCACACTTGTCTTATCAGGAGCTCTAACTTGCGTCACAACAATTTGGGTAAGAATTTGATTGCGGGTATGTTAGAGAGTATGGTGAAGGTAAATCCTGCATATAAAGCTGAATGTGCAAAAGTAATGGTGAAGGATCGATATAATTATGATATTTCGTACCATTTGGCATGGGATGCAATTAAACGTGCGGTGGAGAATGTGTATGGTACCTGGGAGAGCTCATGTCAGTATTTGCCAAAGTTCATGAGAGCATTGCAGAAATACAATCCTGGAACAGTTGTCGAGTGGCTTCATATGGAACGTGAACCAACCAGAGGTGTCTATACATTGAACTATGTGTTCTGGGCATTTAAACCATGCATTGACACATTTCAGCACTGCCGTAAAATTATTTCTGTGGATGGCACACACCTCTACACCAAATATAAGCACAAGTTATTGATTGCAGTCACCGTTGATGCCAATCAGAATGTCCTTCCTTTAGCTTATGCCATTGTCGATGAAGAGAGTTTCAACTTCTGGCGCTGGTTTCTACGCATGTTGGCGACACACGTGGTTCGGGGCATTGATGGTGTTTGTCTCATTTCAGACCGCCATAAAGGTTTGGTGAAAGCAGTTGAGGAGATCCCAGATTTTCATGAACCAAATGGTGTACATTGTTTCTGCTTAAGACATATTGCTTCAAATTTCAATAATCGTTTCAAGAACGTCCAGTTGAAGGATTTGTGCTACAATGCGGGCAAATCATTGACAATGATACAATTTGAACGAATTATGGAGCAAATCAAAGAGTTGAATCCCGAGGCTTTTGAATATTTGCCCGCAATCGAAAAGTGTAAGTGGACACTTTGTTACGACCAAGGTCGTCGATACGGTGTTATGACCACCAACATGTCAGAATGCTTCAATGGCGTATTGGTTGGTGCACGACGTCTTCCAATCACAGCAATCGTGCGAATAACATTCACTAGATCGAAAAATGCTTTTCTAGAAAGGGAAGAGGCTGCATTAAAGCTACAACAAGCTAATCAGAGTTGGTCTGATGACATTTTGAGAAGATTTGACAAAGAGCAACGCTTAGGACTGAATTTGAGACACAATGTGGATAGGTATAATTTTTCTCTTCAAACTGCTAGTGTAACAACATTTCATGATGGATCTAGACGCTCGCGTACATATACAGTAAAATTATCGTCACAAGAATGTTCGTGCGGTCAATGGAGCAACACTGGTATTCCATGCTTACATGCAATGGCCGTCTGCAGGCACTTTGGAATGGATCCCACAGGCTTCGTGCATCAATGTTATAGTACGCATGCATATGTTTTGACATACACCTCAGGTATATTTGAGCCATTGGCTGATGAAGAGGAATGGGATGAACCGTTGTTCATGTTGCAACACAATCCTAAACGTAGGATCAGACGTCGTGGCCGAGATGTTATCTCTAGAATTCCGAACGAGATGGATTGGGCGCAAACTCGCTTGAGGCAACAATATCAAGCACATGATATAGCCGGGAGTTCTAATCAAGGGTCTTCATCGCGTCGTAGATGAATTAATCTATTTTAGTTCAAATATTTATGTGTTGCTTTTAGGATCATGTATTATATAAATTTCGCTTTGAAATATTATATTATTGTCGTGTGTTTATTTATTATATTTTCTTTGACTTTGCTAGAATTTAAAGTGCATCGTGTGAAATGTTTATAATTTTCTTAATCTTTTATTTGTTTGTAAATCCTTTAAATAATATGCATATGTCATTCTCTAATTAATATTACATTGTTACAGTCTTCTTTGTAATGGCAAATACACAAAAATGGAAGGCGAAGAATCAATTCGAGACACTCGAAAACAACCATTTATGGACTCCTGATGCCAACTTTACTCTTGCTAACAATCTCGTTTATGAGCATTCTGTTGGCCGATGGAAAGTTGGTGGAATTGACAACAGTCAGTCAATTATGAATGCTACGTCAAAATTGAATCAACAGTTTCGAAACCGGAAAATATTAAGTATAAAAAATACTTTAAGATTTTATTTAAAATTAAAATATACTTAAAGAATTTAAGTGTTTGCAAACTCCATTCGCATCTTAAAAACACTATTTAAAAGTTAAAATTGTGAATGAACAATTTTATAAATAAATGCTTCTATTGAAAATTTGTATATCCAAACCAAAATAATTATAAATCACTAAATCATGCATGGTAATCACTAAATCATCTTAAATCTATTCAAATAAATTTAAATATTTCCAAACCAAGATCACTTAACATGTGAAAAAATAAAATAAAGAGAGCATTCATACCTTTACTCAAGGAAATAGTGTTTCGATACAACAAGAGTTGGGACGTCGATCGTTGAACGAATCAGCACCGGGAGCAACCGCTTGATATTGAGGTGAGTGAAGTGGGGTTAATTCTTGTTGGAGGGAGAGGAAAATCTTACGGTCATGAAGGAGGAAGGAAGTAAAATGAGAGGGAGAAAGCTGAATGAATTAAAAGAGGAAGAATGAATCTGCAACCATTTTCATTAAAGGCTTCAACCTTTCAACCACTGCATTAATATGCCTGCAAAGAAAATTAACAAAAGCTGCATGACAAATTAAAAAAAGCTGTGAGCGCCCAGAAATTGAGCTGCATGCATGCAAAGAAAATGAAAAAGCTGCATGGGGCCGGGCCCACGCATGTTGTCGTGCCCAGAAAATGAAAAAGCTGATGTGAGCGCCATTCATGTTGGCGCCCGTTTTGCAGAAGTTGTCGATGGGCGCCGTTGTGAACGGCGCCCCTTCGGTTTCCTCACCGGCACCGGAGGGTTGGTCGGAAACATCGTTGAGCGCCGTTGTGAACGGCGCTCCTTCCTTTTGTACAGTATGAGCGCCGTTGCGGATGGCGCCCTTGCTTATTTTGATAACAATTTCAAAAACCACCGTAGATTGGTAAGTGGTTTTGAAAAATGTCATATTTGAATAAAAAAGCCAAAATAGTTGGTTTCGATCAATTTCAATTGAAGAGGAGGTTATGATTTCTAGGGAGGAGAGATAGCTTTTAATCGATCAAATGAGATTATTGAGGCAGTGGAGAGTTTTTAGGGAGGAGAGAGAGAGTTTCTAGGGAAGTGAGTGAGGGATTATTGGATTAACTAAATGAATCAAATAAAATTTTTAATTAGGTTAATTGTTATTAATATTTTTCTCAACCACTTAAATAAAATTATATCAATTTAACTATATTCTACCAAACACGCATATTAAAATAATAGATATTTTAATATACCATATCAAACACTACTAAATAATACAAATCTCACTATTTTGAGGTAAATTAGTAACTATCTACTAATTCTTTCTACTCTACCAAGATTAATTGTTATTAATATTTTTCTCAACCACTTAAATAAAATTATATCAATTTAACTATATTTTACAAAACATGCATATTAAAATAATAGATATTTTAATATACCATATCAAACACTATTAAATAATACAAAACTCACTATTTAAGGTAAATTAGTAACTATCTACCCATTCTTTCTACCCTGCCAAACGCACCCTTTGTGTTTAGATGAATATTCCTTCTTCATTTTTTGGGAACATATTCCTTAGATACACCCAGAGGACATCTAAACAACCATTATATTTGGGAAAATAGACTTTTTTGTCCTTTAAGTTTCGTTGACTTTGATTTGCGTCCTCTTAAGTTTTGAATTTTGAAATTAGTCCGATAAGTTGCAATTTTTTGTGATTTTCGTCCCTCGACCTGCTACTGCAGGTAATCTATCCGGTAAATGTGACGTGGCATGAATTTTTTTATTTTTTCAATTATTAAATATTGACGTGGACTATTTAGAGTAAACCAGCCCATTATTACCACATGCCATTATTTGAAAAAGTGACGTGGACACCTTTTAAAAGGAGGACCACATGCCATTTTTAAAATTAATTTAAAAATGTCTGATTCTATAAAATTAGTAATAAAATCCAAAAAACCTAAACAATATCAATTAAATAAAACATATAAAAATATTAAAAAATGATTAAATTAAAAAATATAATAATGTTCTTATAAATTTTTTATCAATTAATTTCAAAATTCTAAATAAAAAAATCTAAAAAATCAATATAATCTAAACAAAATAGTTTAATTAAACAACAATTTGAATTATTAACACAAACCGAAAGCCTTTATTATCTCATATTCTTGATATTAAATTATTAATTAATCAATAGTCTAAACAAAATAATTAATTAAACCACAATTTGAATTATTAACACAAACCGAAAGCCTTTATTATTTTAGATTCTTGATATTAAATTATTAATTAATCAATAAAATCTGGAAAAATTAATTATATCAAATCGTTCGAGTATAATTTTTAAATCACGATTCATCCTCATCCCAAATCACATCCCCAACCCCAACTCTTTATTATTTTAGATTCTTGATATTAAATTATTAATTAATCAATAAATTATGGAAAAATTAATTATATCAAATCGTTCGAGTATAATTTTTAAATCACGATTCATCCTCATCCCAAATCACATCCCCAACCCCAACTTTTTATTATTTTAGATTCTTGATATTAAATTATTAATTAATCAATAAAATCTGGAAAAATTAATTATATCAAATCGTTCGAGTATAATTTTTAAATCACGATTCATCCTCATCCCAAATCACATCCCCAACCCCAACTCTACCGGCGAAAAAACCAGAACATTGTGGAAAAACGACGACCCCATTTGAAGATAGTGAAACCATACAAGAAATTCTGAATCTAAGAACACCCATCCAAACAGGTTAAATGCAAAATAAAAAATCCCAGAAGCTGTGAGTAACCAAAATCTTCTTCTCAACCATCTAGAAATTGCAATATTCCCTTTGTGAAAGATATGAAATCTTTCATTAACGACACTTTAGTTTTACAATTAGGCATACACAAAAGAATAATCGAAATCTAGATAACAAAATACGCAGCCCATAAACCCAAGAGGGATGGATACCAAGATCGGAAAATTCAATGTAGCAAACAAATTTCTCACCGGAAAAAAGGCTCTTTCAAAAATCTGCACCCTCAGCGCCCAAGAAATTAACACAATTTAAAGACCCAACACCGCTAGTTCTATAATCGGCTCAGGAAAGTATACTCCGATCCTACTTTCCTCACCGCCTGAGACTCCACCACCACCGGTTCTATAATCAGCTCCGATCAATAATCCCCAAAGCTTCCCCAAATTCAGGGGCAATTAAATCGGAAATCCCCAATTTCTGAGTGTGCAATAATTGGGGAAATTGAATTAGAAGTCGAGTATGCAAAATTGGAGGAAGTTGAATCACAAATCCCCTGTGGAGTGAACACCGTGGGGTTTTTCTTACTCTGGTTCTAAAGCTTTTACAGATTGTTCCCTTTAAATTCGGATTTTTTTTTTTTAAAATTGGGCTGATTCACTCTAAAGCAGTCCACGTCAATATTTAACAATTTAAAAAATAAAAAAATCCCTGCCACGTCACATTTACCGGATAGCTTACCTGCAATAGCAGGTCGAGGGACGAAAATCACAAAAATTTGCAATTTATCGGACTAATTTCAAAATTCAAAACTTCAGAGGACGAAAATCAAAGTCAGCAAAACTTAAAGGACAAAAAAGTATATTTTCCCATTATATTTTTTATTCAATTATTATAATCCGTTTATTAATAGTTAGTACTTAGTACAACATTTTGTTGTTTTCTTTTATAAGAGAGAGAGAGAGTCAAATCTTATCCTCATGTCCCCTACCCTATTACAATAAATTTCGAATTGACAAAAATATAAACAAATTGGTTTGTTTAAATTCTGAGGACAGTCAGTCTAAGTGACTAAAACTAAAAGAATACTAGTAATTTACACCATGTATGTTCTTATTTTCTGAAATTCATAAATTTTGGATTGAGAAAGATTTGCAATATTAAAATGAATAAAATTGAAAAATAGAACTCACATAATAAAATATAGAAAATTCAAATAAAAAAAATACGTAGATGCCTTAGTTCTTACTCATTAGAGGTTGTTTTTTTAGGAATCTTTTTTCTTTAGTTATTTTCTCATTTATGAAAAGATGCTTGGACCCAAAGGCAAGTTTAAGAAAATGAAACCTACTTGCCACCGAATCCCAAATATTATTATAATAAATAAACAAATGAAAACTGAGTATAGTGTGAAATAAATTCAAAAAAGGAATATAAAAATACTTTCTTTCTGATCTGCATCTAAGTGTGGCGGAATTTCCAATCCAAATATCCAACACTCTCTCTCTCTCTCTCTCTCTCTCTCTCAACCCCATACATTTGGAAATCAGCACACTATATTATGAGAGAGAAACCAAGAATTGGCACTTTAGCACTACCTTTTGCTTCTGCTGTGTGTATCCACACTCAAAAAAGTAAATAAAGATTGCATCTTTACTTCAATTTCAAAAAACCCACAAACAGAAAGCAAAAGATTTGCTCTTTTACTTTCCAATTTGAAGAAAAAAGATGGGAATTATCTATGAAGATGCAGTTTTGATCAAAGAAGGAGAAGGGGCAAATGAACACACAGTGATAACTGTCAATTGCCCAGATAAAACTGGGCTTGGATGTGATCTTTGTAGAATTATTCTGCTTTTTGGACTTAGCATTGTTAGAGGAGGTATTTTTGAAATTTTGTGTATTTTACCATTTTATTATTGTTCAATCTTGTTAATTTTCTGCTTTTTGGGATGAGAATTATGATTTTTGTGTGTATTTTAATTGTTATGGTAGGAATTTGGATAATTGAGGGGTCAATATGTTTTCTTCCTCAACTTGGGGATCTTTGTTAGTTAGGGTTTTATTTATTTATTAAATTTGTTTTTAAATTAGCATTTTCTTTGAGCTGTTTAATGTGCTTATAAGTGGTTGATATGTTGATTCTGGTGAAAATTAGTTATCAAATTACATAAATTTTAGCATATCTTGCCTCCTCAGCAATTACCCAAGTTAGATTGATTTGAGAATTTACTGGATTTGATATCCAAAAGGTTGAGATGATTGTTGGAATTCGTGTTGCTTATGTAGTCTATATTCGAGGCTCGTTGGAGATAGAAATGGTTGCATCCTTACCCCGTACTATTAAGTATTTGAATGAATAGCATAATGCTATCATTTATTCATTTACTAATCGTATGTTGTGTGGAATAGATGTTCAAACTGATGGCAAATGGTGCTACTTGATTTTTTGGGTCGCTGGAAAGGCGACAACTAAGTGGAATTTGTTGAAGAACAGGCTTCTCGAGGTGTGTCCTACGTGCACTCCATCAGCCTCGGGTATTTTCTACTTTATTCCAGAGTTTCAGCAGCCGAGACCACCCAAAATTTACCTGTTGAAGTTTTGGTGTTCTTATGGCCGAAAAGGCCTTTTACACGGTACCTCTCACTCGATAAAAAAAAATATGAAATAGGGATTACTTGATTATTGAATGTATAGTTCCATTGATCATCTCTTTCAAAAGTTGACTACAAGTTTTAATAATATGGTGGGGAATTTTTTTAATATGTTTATGATCAAGTGTACCTATCATTGTCATTGTGGTTAGGGACTTGTATGTTTATCTCCAAGAATTGGAACGATTATATTAGTTTTTAGTTCCTTCATTTTTTAATCATTGTTTTGATTTCCTTCTTCTTAAATATCTAGATGTCACCGAGGTTCTGTATGAGCTGGAGCTAACCATAAAACGGGTCAAAGTTTATACGGCACCTGATGGAAGAGTGATGGACCTTTTTTTTGTAACCGATACAAGGTATATTTTTAGAGCATCTTCTGATGATATTACGGTCTTTCATCAAACTTACGATCCATATAACTGACTCTGTGTAGTTGGATAATGTGTAACTATCGAATCTTCGCTTACAAGTCCGGACAAAAGAAATCCTATGATTATGTGTCGTCTTATATTTGTGTAAATGAAGTTATTTGATTTATGATTTTGTTAATACGATGCTGCTTATTATGTAGGGAACAACTTCAAACGAGTAAGAGGCGGGAGGAAACGATTAAGCGTCTAAAAGTCGTATTAGGCGATGCGATGATGAGTTGTGAAATCGAGCTGGCTGCTCCCGAAGTTGCTTCATGCTTACGGTCATTCCTTCCATCTTCAGTTTCCGAAAAAATTTCTAGTCTTCCACTTTCTGGTGACGAGTCGAGCGGAGTACTAGCCTCCGATTCTGTATCTATTGTGTTCGATAATACCCTCAGCCCTTCTCACACCCTTGTTCAGATCTCCTGCAAAGATCATAAGGGCCTCGTCTATGATATCATGAGAACACTCAAAGATTACAACATCCAGGTATTATTCAACGAGCATTTTGCGGTCATTTTGCTCGATTGATTTCAATTAAGAGTAACACTCGATGCACAACTGTTACTATTCTGTGAAAACAACTGCTACTGACCATCTAATACCATTTAAAATGGTTCGTCTCAGATTTCTTACGGACGCTTCTTTGCAAATGCACAAGGGAACTGCGAGATGGACTTATTCATAATGCAAACAGATGGGAAAAAGATCGTGGACCCACATAAGCAAAATGCATTGTGCTCTAGACTAAAAATGGAGCTTATCCATCCTCTTAGAGTCGAGGTAGTAAGCAGGGGGCCCGATACCGAGCTGCTCGTTGTTAACCCCGTTGAGTTGTCGGGCAGGGGCCGGCCTCTGGTGTTCTACGACATCACACTCTCTCTCAAGATTTTAAACTTGAGAATATTTTCGGTAAGATGGGCACTTTGGTTGTAAGATTCGTTCGTGTTTGGTATTCGATAGTTTGAAGCAGTTTTTGATCGATTTTTCAGGTGGAGATAGGTAGGCATAGAATCGAGGATCGAGAATGGGAAGTGTACAGGATGTTGCTGGATGAATGGGACTGTTTATCTGCTACAAGAAGTGAGATCAAAGAATGTGTTAGAAAGAAGCTACTGGGTTGGGAATGATGGATTATTACAACTATGATCTCTCAAACCATTTGCTGTACAGATTAGGATTGGAAGCATGTCTTCTTCCACTTGATGTAAAGTTGTAAATTATTATGTAAAGCATTTGTAGAAATGAGTACATTGTAATTTCTTGGTTGCTCTTTTAGAAATGGCATTTAATTCATTTCATTTTCTTGTAATTATCCATGCTAAAAAAGACCATTATACCCTCGTGGGGCGGGGTGGGTAGGCAAGTCAGCAGTATAGGGTAGAGGTGGATAGACACCATAACAACAAATTTCGTAATTTTGTTCGTCTACTCAAACCATGAGATACAAATTTATGGATTACAAAATATGATGCTTTAGTTGTTTCAATGATCCTCAATTTTTAAATATGTTTCTCGACCAGCTATCAAATAAGCTGGGTGGGGGTAGGTTAGACCAAATCTTACATTAAAAAGTTTAAACTTGGTTTAGAAAGGTATAGTTTGAGTATGACCTATTATTAATGATAGACTTTTTATAAACTCGGACTAGCCCTTTTAACTAAATAAATCAAACCTACGAATCTTTTAAAAACTTATTAAAACTTGATATATATTATTCAATGTTTAAAGTTACAATTATTTACGTATTTTTATAACTTTCTAAGATTATTTCAGTCTACTTTTACATTGTCATATTAAATTGAGGTCGTTGACATAAACTCAAACTAAATTTTTTGAAAAATTAAATGAAAAATAGTACATTTGGAATTATTATCCACACTTTTACGTTTCTTATTTAGAGGGGTGTATTCAATTGTGATTCTATTGGATTTTTTTGAACTTTAAAAAGTCTGTGGATTAAGAAAATCTATAGACTTCATGCAGAGTTTGATAGACTTTTTTTATTGATTTACTTGAATTTTCATAGACTTTACAGAATTATGGAATACACTTTTTTTAATTGATTTACACAGATTTCCATAAACTCCGGCGCTGAAACCATTGATGCAAATGTACATGGAACACACTTGAATATGAAAAAAATTATCCAAATTGTTTAGAAAAAACAAAAACAAAAATGTGCTAGTTAAAAAAAATACATTATTATTCTCATCTTCATTTCCATCACCGTTATACCTCGCCCTCATTAGAAGTCTCTGGTTGTTAACCAGGTGGCTTAGCCCATCTGGCCACCGGGTTCCTCACTCTAGTGAGTGACCCGGGTTCGATTCCCTCTAGGAATGAATTATGGGAGTTATAAGGTGGCTTGGAGATTTCTTGGAGTATTTGGGGACTTGGTGAACTAATGTCATCTAACTACTAACAACTAACATTTACCGATAAAAAAAAAGTCTCTGGTTGTTAGAAGAGATTTTGGAGAGTGAAATTTATTTATATTTTTTGAAGAGTAGACTTGGCAGCAGAGCGGGGAATCCCCAAAGCAAACGGGGACGGAGAATTTTTTTGCCCCGCTCGGGATAGTATTCCAAGCCTTGGGAATTCCCGTAGGGAGCCGCATTATTTTTTATATAATTAATGTATTTATATATATATATATATATATATATATATATATATATATATATATATATATATATATATATATATAATTTAAATTTAAAAGTAAATTACAAATAAATATTTCATAATTTTCTACTCAATTAAATATTTATTTAAAATTACATCTATATTTTATTTAATATAATGTTATTAGTTCCAAATTATATGATTTTCACTTTAGTATATATGTTAATTAAAAATATTAGAATTAGAGTTTCTTCAAATTGTTTAAATTAATTTTTTTTAACACCAACTTAAAGTAATTATTGTGTATGATTAAATTTTTTAATTTAAATATTATTTTATATTTTTTATATTTTAAAAATGAGATAAAAAATAATTAGGCGGGGATGGAGGGAAAAATTTCCCCATTTATTTCGCGCGGGGACGTGGATGGGGAATGACCCCCCGTCCTCACTCTACCCCTTTGACATCCCAATGGAAGAGAATCTAAGAAAATTCATAGACGGTTGAATACATAGAGATTTTTAAGACTTTTTAAAATCCGTAGAAATCTCTGGTTATTAGAAGAGATTTTGGAGAGTGAAAATTATTTATATTTTGGAAGAGAATCAAAGAAAATCAATGGAGTATTAAAATCCATAGACTGTTGAATACCTAAAGATTTTTTAAAATTCGAATTGAATACCTCAGGATTTTTAAAGACTTTTGAAAATCCAAATTGAATACCCTCAAACTTTAAAAAAAAAAAAAAATCCTACAGACTCTATAACCAATACACCTCTCTTAATATGACTTAACCATTTTACACAATATAATATATAAAATAAATATTTATCTACAATAGTGTATATATATATATATATAAATATAAATAGTACAATATTTTAAATAAGCCGGTCTGTTAGTTTTTTTATGACTTTTTATAAAGTCTAAGCCTAGTCTACTTAAACACATAGACTTTTTAGTAAGTTTTGATCTAGATTGTTTAATAAATTGGTCAAACTAAGCCAGATCCTTAATAAGTCAGGTCGTATGACCCTATCGATGGTCTGACCTATTTCTATCCCTATTTAAACATAAATTTTAAAATTTGATAACATTTCAAATAAGTTTGAACAACTACTCGTTCGATACAACTCGACTCAAGTCATAATTCTCAACATCAAATTAAGCACCTCTTGGAAGTTCAAAGATAAATGACAATGTCGTGAAGAACATGAAGATATGAATGCTTAATAAAATCATCCATTTGTCTTGGTTGTCACCACGGACAGATCCAAAAATTTATTTCAAAGGGGACGAAATATATAAGGGGTAAAATAAATTATGGGGGATTTACACTAGAGTTAGTTTTACAACACTAAATTACAACTAGGTTAGTATACTTTTTAAAAATACAATTGGGTTAACTTTTCTGTAGTAAAATTTCCATTGTAACCTTACCTTCATTCTCTTGATTTTAGCTGATTGACGTCTGACAAAAAGTGGATGTATGCCTTTTGAGCTTCTGTTCATTTCCCAGCTTCCAATAAAAATTTAAATTTGCTGCCATTTCGTATAAGAATTTCGTAGAAACACAGTAAACTCATTCTTCTCTCTAAAAAAGGAAAGAGAAAACTTCTTGGGGAAAGGAAGCGAAGATCCGGTAGTCGGAAAATTTGAATTTTGGGTTCGGGAATCTGCAAATTAAGGTTAGTAAACAAACATATTGAAGATATTCGGACGAAAGTGATGTATTTTGGATTTAAAATTTTATAATTTTGAAAGTTAGGCTTTTCTTATTCTGTGTTAGCAGAAATTTTGTTCTAAAATAGTTCGTTTCTTATTATGTGTTAAGATTGACCTTTTGAGTAATATAAATTTCCTAATATGTTTTTTTGGGTTTTATCAGAGAAAATGGGGAGAAGAAAAACATCGTATCTTGTAATAGATACTGGGTCTGAAGATGAAAATAGTCGAATGAGGATATCGAAGAAACGGAAAGCGGAAGAGAAACCTAAAAAGCACAAAGGTTTGTCTTTAAACATGAAATATCTGTAAATCCAGTTTAATAGAGGTTTCGAGAAGTTAAATCTTTATTCTTTTAAAATTTTAGTAAAACGAAAATCAGGTTAAAAGTAGTCTAGTTTGAAATGGTATTGGTACAAATATATGATGATTAGTAAATGCTCTTGAAGTAGTAAAATATTTTATAAATCAGGTGATGATTTTTGTACATGCATAGAGGTTTTTCATGTGTTGATATAATCTATGAAACCGAGAAACCTAAAAAGCACAAAGGTTTGTCTTTAAACATGAAATATTTGTAAATCCAGTTTAATAGATGTTTCGAGAAGTTAAATCTTTGTTCTTTTGTGATTTTAGTAAAATAAAAATCAGGTTAAAAGTAGTCTATTTTGAAATGGTATTGGTACAAATATATGATGATTAGTAAAATTGTTCTTGAAGTAGTACAATATTTTATAAATCAATTAATGATTTTTGTACATGTATTGAGGTTTTTCATGTGTTGATATAATCTGTGAAACTGAGATTTGAATTATTGACAGAGTTGTAGAGAAAAGTACATTTTAGTATAATAATGCTAGATATAGTATAATTCTGAAAAAAAAAAAAGAATGTAGTACATGTCGAAATACTGAACACTGACCTAAAATCTGGAGGACATGGTTGTAACGGGTTTCTTTATTTTATTTTTTAATATACAATTTTATAAGCAGGAAGAAAGAGAAGTAGAGTAACAGATAAAGATTTGGCTAAGAGGGAGAAAGGCAAAAAAAACAAAAACAAAAAAATAAAAAAAAACTGATGAATGGAGTGACACATCAGACTCAGGTTATAAAAGTTGAATTGATAAATATTGTCTCTTTTTAAACTTGTAAATAAGTATAAAATGTACTACATATGATTGTCTTCGAGAATTTATCAGGAAAAGAAAAAACAGGGGGGGAAGCTCGGTAAAGAAGAAAAAGGAGGAAAAGAGAAGATCTGGATTAAAAAAAAACAAGGAAGATGAGGGAAGGTATTGTGTTATTTTGTTGGGATTATTTGTGTTGTTTTAGTTAGAAGAAGGAAAACACATAAAAAATATGTCAGAATTAATATATTCATTTTTTTTATATTAATGAATCAGATTCTGAATGTGAACGGGAGATAATAGATCCTTTTTTAAATGTCTCTACGAGTGAGAGTGATGATGAAGAAAAAGGACTGAAAAATAGCTTTGGTAAGTAGTATATTAGGGTAGAAATTACATATTTCTTATATTTTGTTTGAAATGGTGATATCTTTTTAAAAAATATTATTAAAATTTGAAGAATTTGCTTAAAACCTGTAGGCTGTGTGAAGTTGAAAAAAAAATGTTACATATTACAGAAGCAATATTGTAACATGCACAAAGGAGCTGAATGTTGATGACCTTTTCTAATCGATGATGATTAGTGGCTATTTTTCCTCATTAAGATCATCAAACAAGATCTAGGATCATGAAGTTTGGTTAAGTAATACTCAAGAAATGAATTTGCAAGAGTTTTGACACTTTTTTATTATGGAAGAATCCTCCCCCTTCATGCAAATGAAGGGGTATTTATAGGCATACAAAGAGGCTAGGTGTCACCATCTTGATGGCTTGGCCATAGGATTTTTGCCAAGTGTCAAGATACTTGTACAACATCTAAATTATTGCCCAATGAATGGGTGCCAAGTGTTAAGACACATGGACTATTTCTAAAGTTAGTGACTCTTGGAGTTCCCAATGTTGTACTTGGTCTTTGGAACCACTCAGCTGCTCTCCTTGGTGGCCAGCTACTCGTCTGTATGTCTTCGTTGGGTGTTGGAAACCTTTATAACCCAAGTTGCTCACCTGCTCGCTTGCTCGCCTCTTGTTGAGACTTTGGGTCTTCTTGTTCTTGTTGTTCGCTACCTCGTAATGGTCTCTATGACCAGTTGCTCGCCTCCTTCATTTGGACCTTAGTCCCTGCTGCTCGCCTCCTAGGGCGTACAGTCCCTGTTGCTCGTTCTCTTCCATATTATTACTTTTGATGATTTCTTAATCTAATAAGATTAATATTTTTTATGTTAATATCATGTCCCTGTTGGTCGCCTATCAACAATGCCCCCTAGTTTGGCATATAAGGATGAATTTTTATCCTTTTATGTCAAACTATAAGGTAAGATATGTTTTGCAGTGGGAGGCGAGCAACAGGGAACTCGGCCTTTTTCCATTTTGTATGGAGCGAGCAACTGGGTTTTGAATTTCTTTTAGGCGGGAACTTTGGGAAGCGACCAGCGGGGAGCGACTCTTGGACTCATGTCGTTTCGCTTTCCGAGGCACGAAACACGAAGCGACGTGACGTGGCTGTCCACGCGTGTGCCCCTAAAATTGCATCTAGGGGCCTCAACTTTTCAATTTTCTCCATTTTGCCCCCGAATCCATATCTATAAGTAGCTCCCTTCTTCCATTATCTTTCTTTTTCGATTTCTCACAAGCAAACCGCCATTGAAGAGTTCTTGAGCTTTTCTTTTCGTTGTTTTCTTCGATTCTACAACCAATTTAATTCAAATCAAAGTGAATCCTTTGATTTTTCTTGTTTACTCTTGTTATTACTTGCATTTTTCTTTCAATTTCGCAATTTTCGTTCTTCTTTTTGTTATTCCGCCATTGCCGCCGCCGCATCGCCACCGCGCCGCCGTCGTATCGCCGCCGCATCGCCGCCGTGCTGCCGTCTTGATCTTTCGCTTCTTCGTCAAATCTCCTTACTTGATTTGTACGAAGGGTTTTCAAAAATTTCTAAAGATGACGTCACCTTCTTCGAGTAATACGCCATCTGTTGAGTTTGTTGGGAGAAATCCGGGAAAGAGACCCATGGAAGACGAACCGTCAGTCCCTGTTCCTCGCCGCTCGCTCCGGCGATCAGCTGGGCGAAACCCTAAGTCTCTGCTCGTTGACGAAGAGACGGGCTCTGAGGCGAGCTCCGTTGCTCGCTCCATTGACTCTTTCTATGCTGTGGAAAGCTCGGGCGAGCAGGACGTCCAAGGCCCCGTTGCTCGCTCCTCGGCTCGGGAAGGAACTTCCTCGGATTTGGGTGAAGATTCCGCTGAGGTCGCTGCTGAAATAGAAGAGATGAGTATCCCAGGAGATACGGGAGCAAGCAGCGAGCACCAGGCAAGGAGCGAGCAGCGAGCAACTGGATCAGGGGGCGAGCAAGTGGGAGTTACATGGGAATTTCTCCGAGAGATAAACTTTCCCGTTTCAAGGCCAATGCCTGAGTCTCTTATCCCTAAAGCTGTAGTCCGAAGGCAGGATTGGATTGACTATGCCAATAAGTATCATAAGACTTTTCCTACTCCCGCTCGACCCATTATGGAAACTCGTCCATCGACATATACAGCGAGTAAGGTAGCCAGTTCGGTTTTAGAGGAGGATTTAGTTCGGATACGGTCTCGCTATCGTATTCCGTATGATATTCATTTGTACGCCCCTCAACTAGGAGAGAGAGCTGACGACCCACCTCCAGGCTGTACTGCCATCAACCTTGACATACTCAACACGGGGTTCCCACTTCCCTTACATCCAGTGATCGGGCAATTCTTGAAGGACATAAACCTGGCAATCACCCAGATTACTCCAAACGGTTGGAGTAGTCTGTTCGCCTTTATCACCCTTTTCGGGTTGGAGGGATATCGGAATAAGATCAGCACGGCGGAGATACACTACGCACTGACCATCTCTTCGGCCGTTAATGAAGATGGGCTTGGTTGGTATTACATCAAAGCCCGTAGCGGAGTTAAGTTAATTGAAGGGGTGCCTAATAAAGTCAAAGGTTGGCATAGGCAATTTCTTTATATCGGCGGCGATTGGCGGGCGTCCTCCAATTTTTCGGGAGGACCGGGACGTATAGACTCTCCTACGCATTTCGGCGAAATTCGGCGTAGGTCTTAATTCTTAGTTCATCAAACTTTTAGGTGAACTAATTTTAATCTTTTTTCTTGTTTTTGCAGGTCCGCGTATCTTGAGGTGGGGGCATCCGGATTTGAGCGAAGAGTTTTTATACGTCCTTGCACTGATCTCTCTGCGGGACGCTAAAGATCGGAGTGTTGAGCATCTCTCTCAAGCACACTACCGCAGGCACGCTCAGCTTACCACTAGTGCTCATCACTTGGAAGCACAGGCGGAGACTCCTGAAGGTAACTTCACACAATCCTTAACTTTCTTTGTTACTTGATTTATACCCGTTGCTCGCCCCTACCCCTGTTGCTCGCCTGATCCCGGCTGCTCGCCGCTATCATGTCTTATTTTAATTCTTTGTGTTTTTGTTTTATTTTAGCTCAAAGGGTAACGGTTGTTGTTCCCCCTATTCCCGAGAGTTACCACCTGCTTGTGCGCCGGGTTAAGCAAATGGCAGCCAATCAACCTTCAAGGAAGAAGAAGTTTGATCCTTGCACTTCCTTGATCAGACTTAGAGCTGAAGCAGACGGGGAGGAAGAAGAAGCTCCTCAGGCTCCTCCCCCTGTTCCTCAGGCTCCTGCCCCCGTTCCCCGCCCACCTGCTCGCTCCTCGCCGCCTCCCCAAGACACGATGGGCAAGAAAAGACTTGCCAAGGAAACTGCCCCTCGCAAGGGAGATGACCGTGCTAAGCGAACAAAAAGGGCAGGGTTCTTCCCAAGTGGGTAAATCTACTGCTCGCTCCTCGCCGGTGGAGGAGGTGGCTGAGCAACAAGTTATTGGTGCCACGATCGCCGGTCAGGGCAGGAGCTCATCCCCTGACAACTCGTACCTGGGCTACGACCCCGTAAAAATGAGGGAGTGAGTATCTTCCTATTCAATTTGATAGTTTATTCCTTTGACTTAGTTTTCTGACGGCTTTTTCCTTCAAACAGGTACCGGAAAAACGACTATCCTGGTCGCTCAAAAGTGATTCACCAGTTTAGCTGTGTGAAGTCCCCTCCGACACCCCATGAGATTAAGGACTCCCACGTCCGTAGAGCCATGGAGTATGTTCCCCGCTCGTGGACCAAGACCGGCGAGGAAATCATTCAGAGCCAGAGCCTTAGTGATAACGCTCGTTTATTGAGCTATAATGCGAGCCATCAATCAATCTCAGCTCAACGAGTCTTGGATCAAGCCATCGAGTTAGAGCGAACAAATCGCGGTCTGGGGCGACGGATCGAGCAAGTTGAAGCAGATCGTGATGCTCAACTTGTTCAATTGAAGAAGAAGGATGAGGAGCTGAAGAAGAAAGATGAAGAGTTGGCTAAGATGAAGGCTGACTTTGAGAGAGCCAAGCTCACATGGACGCGGGAGGTAAAGGCTGCTGAGGACCGGGAGATGATAGCGTCTAATGCTTCAGAGAAGCTTAGACTGGATTTGGGTGTCGCTACTGATCGTTTGCAAGTCCTGGAGACCGAGCGGGTAGGTCTGGTGGAAAGAGTGGAGTCTTTGAAGGTCCACGTCGACCAGCTGGAAAAGAAGAACAAGCGTGCCATTTCTTACACCACTTATGTGCAAGACGTAACCGACAATACCAATCTTGGTTACATCATCGCATATGCTGATAGTGTGAGGAATGTGAAGTACGCTCTGGATAATGGTCTGGATGTGATGACTTCGACCATCAAGGACTTCACGGACTATGTCACTGAAAACCCTCCAGCACCTGGCTTTGAGATCCCGGTAGCCGACCTAGGAGAGATGGGGGTTAACTTAGACATCTTCAAAGACGATGTTCGTGTTGTGGCCCCCAGGGAAAGAGTGGAGGCGGATAGGGATATGACTATCTTTGAAGCTCTGGGTCCCCTTCTCCCGAATCCTCTTGGTGAAGCAAGCTCCTCTGCTGCAGTAGGCGAGCAGCAGGTCTCCGGGGTCACTGTGCAAGATGTTCCACCTCCTCCTTCTTCCCAAGATCCTTCGGTGCCACCTGCTCCGCCAGCTCCCGAGACTTAGGCTTCGTATCTTTTTTGTTTAGTTGATGTAGTAGGATGATGGTTGTACGCTCATCTTCTGTAATTTTTTGGTGCTAATGAATGAGGATTGCACTTTTATTTTATTGTTCGCCTCTTATTTGCCCTTTACTTACTTTTTGCTTAAGTATTTCTTTCTTAAGTTGAAAGTAAAATACTTTTCTTTGCAAATTTATACATGTTCATGTATGGGTCTATTTTGTTCTTTAAGAACTTAACCCCTTATCATGCTTCTTTCTAAGCCTTGTTGCTCGCCACTTGCTGTGTTTGTACTTAAGTGCATTCAGCTTCGGGACGAGCAACTATGTGTTGACATGTGCCCTGTTGCTCGCCTCCACCATACTTGTGCTTTATGCACTTAGTATCTTTGGCGAGCAACTCTCTGTGAGGGGGCGATCAGGTGGGGCTCCTGAGTCTCCTGGACCCTGCTGCTCGCCTCATCTTGGACTTGTATTTTTATACTTGTTTGTCTCCGGCGAGCAGTTTTTCTGTTTGGCGAACAGTTGGGTTTTAACACCTTTTGCTTTCTTATGTACATAATTCATTGAACAATCATTTATCTGCTTACAAATTTTGCCCAAAAAAGTGTGAAGATTTCATCGATCTTACACCTTACAAAAATATAAACGACACGATAGTCTATAAAAAACTTTACATTGGTTTCCTAATTATTGATAATATTTCTTCAACAAAGCCGCGTTCCAGGTGTATTGGGCCGAGTTGCCTTCCATGTCTTCGAGATCATATGTGTCGTTGTGCCACTTTTGAGTTATCTTGAATGGGCCCTCCCAAGTCGGTCCAAATACACCTGGAGGTGCTGCTAGGATTTTTCGGAGTATCAGATCCCCGACTTCAAATTCCCTGACTTTTACTTGTGAGTTGTAGTACCTTGCAATCCTTCTTTTGTATATCTCGTTTTTTATTTCTGCTGAGATTCTTTTTTCGTCGATCAAATCCATCTCTGCAGCTAGTGCCTTGTTGTTTTCCTGTTCATTGAACTCGGCTACCCTCTCAGTTGGTATTTTGAGCTCTATAGGTATAACTGCTTCTGTACCGAATGCCATAGCGAACGGTGTTTCTCCAGTGCTTGTTCTATGTGATACCCTATATGCCCAAAACACCTCGGGCAGTTCTTCCGACCACTTGCCTTTCTTATCCACCAGACGGATTTTGAGGACATGCTTGATTATCTTGTTAACTGCCTCGACTTGACCGTTAGACTGAGGATGATATGGTGTTGAAAAATGCTTCTTGATACCCCACTTTTTGCAGAAATCTCTTATCTTCTTTCCTTCGAATTGCTTTCCATTGTCTGTCACTATTGCTTGTGGGACTCCGAACCGGCAAACTATATTTTTCCAGATAAAATTGATCATTTTCTCTTGTGTTATCGTTACCAGTGCTTCAGCTTCGGCCCATTTTGTGTAATAGTCCACGGCTACCACTGCAAATCTGACATTCCCCTTTCCCGTTGGGAAAGGTCCTATGATGTCTATTCCCCACTTTGCGAACGGCCATGGACTATTTACCGAAATCAGTTCCGTTGGGGGCCTATGTATGTTGGGGGCGAATAGCTGGCATCGGTGACAAGTCTTCGCAACTTTGATTGCGTCTTGTAGTAAAGTTGGCCAGTAGTATCCTTGCCTCACTGTTTTATATGCCAGTGCCCACCCCCCTGCGTGATTTCCGCATACTCCTTCGTGTATTTCCTTTAGAACTTCCTGGCCTTGCCCCCTTGCTAGGCATTTTAATAAGGGCAGTGAAAATCCTCTCTTGTAAAGTTGGTCATCCATGATTGTGAACCTTGCTGCTCGCTTGGCTACCTTTGTTGCTTCTAGTGTATCTTCGGGTACTATGTTATCTTTGAGGTATCTATATATCGGTGTTCTCCAGTCATCCTCTGTCAATTCTTCTTCGATCTGATTGATCTTATAATCACTAGTGGATGGGTTAGAAATTCTTGTGATAGTGACTTCTGAAAATTTTGTTGGTCCCGTACTAGTAGCCAAACGAGCAAGTGCATCTGCTTGTGCATTGTTGTCTCTCGGCACTTGTTCGATGTAAATTTGCTCAAAAAGCGAAGCCAGGTGAGCAACGATCTTTTGATATAAGACCATGTTCTCATCCTTGGCTTCGTATTCCCCACGGACTTGATTGACTATCAGTTGGGAATCTCCGTAAATTTGAACTCTTCGAACCCCCACAGCCAGAGCTAGTCGTAACCCGGCTATCAATGCTTCGTACTCAGCCTCGTTGTTTGTTACCATGAACTCAAACCTTACGGCTGAGGTGAATACTTGTTCGTCTGGACTGATCAGCACTATTCCGGCTCCTGCTGCTGTGTTATTTGATGATCCGTCCACGTTCATGTGCCATGGATGATTATGACCTCTCGTCGGATCTTGAGGGAAGGTTAATTCGACAATAAAGTCGGCTAACGCTTGTCCCTTGATCGTTGTTCGAGGTGCATAAGATATTCCAAACTGGCTTACTTCGAGCGACCACTTGAGGAGGCGACCAGCGGTGTCAGGCCTTTGTAAGATTTGCCTTAATGGAAAAGTTGTTAAGACCTCCACCTGATGATCGAAGAAGTACGGCCTTAGCTTTCTCACACTCATCACCAGTGCATAGGCTAACTTTTCCATGGGCGAATACTTAATCTCCGCCTCATGCAAGGCCTGACTCACGTAGTAGATTGGCAAGTGAAATTTCCCTTCTGCTCGAACTAAGACCGAGCTGATGGCCACCTCTGATGCGGCTAGATACAGGTACAGTTTTTCTCCAGATACGGGTTTCGATAGAATTTTGGTATTACTTAGATATTCTTTCAACTGCTCAAATGCTTGTTGGCAATTACTCGTCCACTGGAACTTTCCTTTTTTGATGGCGTCAAAGAAGGGTCGGCACTTGTCTCCAGATCTGGAAATGAATCTGTTCAGGGCCGCCAGACATCCGGTTAGTCGTTGAACTTCCTTAACAGACCTTGGCGGTTGCATATCCATAATTGCTTTGACTTTTGATGGATTCGCCTCAATACCCCGTTGACTGACCAGGTGCCCAAGAAATTTTCCCGAGTGTACCCCGAAGCTACTTTTCTTTGGGTTTAGCTTCATGTTATACGCTCGAAGTATCTCAAATGTTTGTGCAAGGTGTTCTAAATGATCTTCTTTTCTCGGGTATTTTACGACTATGTCGTCCACGTACACTTCCATTGTTTTGCCGATGTGCTCATCGAACATTTTGTTAACGAGTCTTTGGTACGTGGCTCCTGCGTTAATCAACCCGAACGACATCCTTTTCCAACATAACAAGTTTTTATTGGTGTAGAACGTTGTGTGCTCCTGGTCATCTGGGTGCATTGGTATTTGGTGATACCCTGCAAACGCATCCATGAAGGTAAGGAGCTCGTGCCCCGCCGTGTTGTCCACCAGTTGGTCAATATGAGGTAGTGGGAAGTTATCTTTAGGGCAAGCGGCATTTAGATCAGTGAAGTCGATACATAACCTCCATGTACCATTTGATTTCTTTACTAACACCGGGTTTGCTACCCATCTAGGACATAATGCTTCTTTGATAAGATCATTACCGAGTAACTTCTTCACTTCTACGTCCAATGCTTCATATTTGTCGGGCCCAAATTTTCTTCTTTTTTGTCTCACTGGTTTCTTAGTTGGATAAATATTTAGCTTATGACAGGCATGCTCAGGGCTGATGCCTACCATATCAGCATGTGACCATGCGAATACATCGAGATTGGACTTGAGGAACTCGTCCATTCTGGATCTGTATGGCTCAGGGAGCTCAGATCCAATGAATAATTCCAAGTCTTCTCGATTTTGGTCAACTCTTATTGCCTCCAACTCCTCTACCGGGGTTGCTCTCCTTTTTTGGTCTTTCCATCGAGGATCGATAATGGGCCCTTCAATGTTGATCTCATCCTTGATCATTGGTTCTGCCCCCAGTCTTGGCTCCAAGTCTTCAACCTGATTTAGTTCGGGTACGACCTCTCTTCCCTGTTGCTCGCCAATGCCCTCCTGCTCGTCCACGCCCTGCTGGTCGTCCACCTCCATCATTTCAGTGTCGACGGACTCCATGATTTCATCTAGGATAGAGGGTTCACCTTCGTCCCTATTGCTCGGCTGCTCGTCCATCATGGATATTCTGTTGTCGGTGGGTTGAAGTTGCAGGAGGCATTCTCGGGCTTTCCTTTGATCACCTTTAACCGTACCTGGCCCTTTTGGAGTTGGAAATTTAAGACAATAGTAGTACGTCGAAACGGCCGCTTTGAATTCATTTATGAAAGGTCGACCAAGAAACCCGTTGTAGGCAGACTGCTGATTTACAACTAAGAATTCTACCATTCTAGTCAGTCTCCTTTCGGGATTCTCAGTCGATACAAGTTCGACCGACAACGTAACTAATCCTAAAGGAACGGTTACAACATCTCCGAATCCTACTATCTTATGATCACATTCCTTTATATACCCCTCACAATCATTTATTTGATCAAGCGTGCTTTTGAACAAGATGTTTGTGTAGGAGCCTGTGTCCACAAGCAAACGGTGAACTCGGGCCCCCATGATATTAACACAGATGATTAGTGAGTCATTGTGTGGGGTAAGTATCCCGTCTAAGTCCTTCTCAGAAAACACCAACCCGCTTGTCTTTTTAGTAGCTTGGTTTACCCCAACTTCTCTAACTTGAGCTACCGCCCTCAACTCTGCTTTCCTTTTTCTTTTAGACATCGGCGGCCTACCATCAGAACAACCTCCTACCGGTCCGGATGGCTCAAGCATTAAGATTTCTCGGACGGGTTCGGCTGGGGCTGTCATCGTTTTCTTCCTTTTTTGATCCCTCCTGCTCGGCTGTTCGTCGCTCTCATCATCTTCCGAGCCGGAGGATATCGCCACCCTTGGTTTCTTTCCCGGCTGTCGCTTCACAAATTCTGACAACTTTCATTCTTCGTAAAATCTCCATAACTGTTTCAAGAGATCTCGGCATTCGCTCGTGAAGTGACCTATGGTATGATGGTATGCACAGTGTTGATAGGCGAACAATTATTAATAAATGACGAACAAGGATTAAAGCTACATCAAGGATTATGAAGAGCCAACCTCAAATCAAGGGCGGTCAACAAAGAAAATCAAGTAGGGGTGCATCTACCAATCTGAAAGGTGTATAAAGTGACGAACAACTCCCCCGACGAACAACTAATGGGCGAACAGGTATTAAGACCCGAGACCAAGAATGAGCCAACTGTGAAGTCATCAATGACGAACAACTTGGTCAAACTATGATACAACAAACAACCAAGGAAGTGTGTACAAGTGAACAAAGGACAAAGATCCCAAAGCCAAGCTGAACAAAGCCATAAGGCGAACAACTTCCAAAGTACAACCTCAAGAGGCGAACAACTTTCAGTTGGAGAATCAACAAGATCAATCAAGCCGACCTAGGCGAACAACAATGAGTCCGAGATAAGACCAAAGAAGACTTTGTAGCTAAGATTCAGCTTAGATAAGATCAAAGGGACACATGTCAAGCATGCAGGCTAGGGAGACCAAGAGTCTTGGACACCTCATGCTTGTTAGTCTCTATAAATAGTTGTTCTCCAGCTGTGAAATAAAAGTTCAAAAAAAGAGTTAAAATGCATAAACAATTCCAAAACACACACAAATACACCTAAAACGCCCACACATACGAAATTAATTCAATTTCGACTACCGAATTTACTAATTCGATAAATTCACACCTCGATTTACCAATTACGGTGGTAATCAATCACACGTATTGATTGGTGACGTAACACAGATTTAAACAGCCATTAATCCATCCGATTAAATACGTTCATCAACAATTATCTTAAGTCCGGTCCTGGCCTTGAGGTAGTAGTAGCCTTCTTCACCAATGGGACATCTGGTGATCGTCATGAGATAGTTGATTTCCTCCGCAGTAAGGCGATCAACGTATCCCTCTAGGGCAAATAAACCCATGGCGCCGAGCAGATTCATCCACCCTATTGGTGTGATCTGTGTAATAGCAAGATTGGTCGCCTCGAGGAAGCGCCCAACAACTGGGGGTAGAGGCAACTTTAGACCAGCGATCAGGGTGTCAATGTTGATCGCGGTGCATCCGAGAGGTGGGCGATCAACTCTCTCTTTCTTCCGGGGAGCCCACATGTGAATATCATAGGGAATCTTGTAGGTCTCCCGGATTGAGTCCAACTCATCCTCGCGAATAACACTCTTGATCTTGCTCGCCTGAAAGTCAGTTTTTATTAAGTCCATTATTTGTCTATGTGGGCGAGCAAAACTGTTCGCATGCTCCTCGACATATGCTCGCCATTCGAAGGGTCGAGCAACTCCTACTGGGATTTCATTCTCCAACATTTTGGGGGACGGGAATTCAATACTCTTTAAGAACTCGGGAGTGAGTTCGTCAAAAAACGGATCTTCCTCGAATTCAGAGCCGGACGAGGAGCTTTCCTCCGAATTCCTGCTCGCGATAGCAACCAACTCCCTCCTGGATCTCTCTGACGGGCGAGCACCAGTATCTTCCACCGATCGAACAACCGAGTCCACGTGGGGGTTCGATGCAGAGGAAATCTCAAAAGGAAGTTGATCTTGATGTGCCACAATGGGAAAGAGGGGATCAAGGGTTTCCTCAGATTTGTTGCTCGAATGTGAAGACATGGAAGAAAGATAGAAGAACGCAGACGGCGGCGGCACCACTTGCAGATGGCGGCGATTCCCGGAGAAGACGACGACGCTAATTTCCACACGGCGGCAATGGGAATTTCCGAAGACGAAAAAGAGAAAAAAGTAAAGAAATAAGGGGATAACTACCTTGCTTCGAGGATTGGAGGCCAAACACTGGAAGAACAGATGCCGGAGAAGCTTGGAATCGCCGGAGAAGGAAGAATCCCGGTGTACTGTAGCAAGAGATGAAAAAGTGCCGGAGAAACACCCTTTGTTATGGCTTTCGGAACAGAAGCAGTAATACCTATTGAGTTAAGGACCAGCACGATTAGGACGACCAGCTTTGATGAACAAGCAAACAATTATGCTCTAAGTGCTGAAATGGATTTGCTCGAAGAAAAAAAACTCAATGCTGAGTTAAAAAATGCAACATACAAGCAAAGAGCGGAACGTTATTATAATTCCCGTGTAAAAGTCCGGGAATTCAGAGTTGGAGATTTGGTTCTAAGAAAACTGCTCGCCCAACCTTCAGGAGTACTGGGACCAACTTGGGAGGGCCCATATCGTATAACGGAAAAAATCGTAAATGGCGTATACGATCTCGAAGATATGGAAGGCAAGCCGGCCTCATACTCTTGGAATGCCGTACATCTCAAGAAGTACTATCAATGAATGGGCGAACAATTATCTTGGGGGCAAGTATGGCGAATGAAGTGAATCAAGCAAATGGAATGCCACCGGCATCAATCAACTCGTTTGCCCAACTGAGTCGGGAGTTTCTGTCACACTTTTCAACAGCTGGCTCGTATCTTTCCCAGAAACATCGACTGTCAGATTTAAGACAAAATGACGATGAATCTGACAGAGCATTCATAGAAAGATTCGATAAAGTGTTGTTGGAAGGAGAACCGGTCAGCGGGGACACTAAAATTGTCGCTGTTATGGCAGGACTGAAAAAAGGGTCAGAACTATGGAAAGAGGTACGTCTAAAGTGCCCAAAGAATTACGCCGAGTTCAGAAATCAGGCCGGCGTGTTCGTTTCCATGCATGAGGCCCTAGAAGCAAACTTGGGGGAGAACAAAGTAGACCCCAAGGAGAACAACAAAAAGCCTGGTGGAACAGGATACAGAGTCCCGAAGAACATGAAAGCATTCAACGAAGGGACAGAATTGAAAGAAAAGCTCAACCATGTGCTAACAGTGTCAGTTGACACTGTTTATGATAATGTAAAAGGCAAGGAGTTGCTCTCCCCTCCGCGAAGAATCCGTCAGGACACTGGCAAACTCAACCCCAACAAGTACTGTGCCTACCATCAAAGCGTGGGGCACTTTACAAGTGAGTGTAGAGATTTGCTCAAGCAACCCTGGCGATTTTATGAGGAGGGAAAGCTCTCCGAATTTGTTAATAGACAGCCCGGCAAAAGAGGCCGGGAGAGCAGCCCGGGGGAAGAAGGCGACGAACAGCCTCAACGGAATAATCGCCCCGGACGACCAGTTCCCGCTGCAGCTGCACGCCCATTGGAGGATATTTTCATGATGGAGCCTTCCGGCTCTGCCGGAGGTTGTTCTGATGGACGTCCACCAATGTCGAACAGAAAGAAGAAGGCAGAGTTACGAGATATGGGCCAAGTTTAGGAAATGGGGATCAAACCAACCATCATGCAAACGGCAAAGTTGACCTTTACCGAAG
The DNA here is from genome assembly GCA_947034835.1 of Ballota nigra. NCBI lineage: Eukaryota > Viridiplantae > Streptophyta > Magnoliopsida > Lamiales > Lamiaceae > Ballota > Ballota nigra. The sequence goes on from OX344725.1 coordinate 61,329,277, forward strand.
AAGATTTGGAAGGAATCTCGACCCCACATAACGATGCGCTCGTAGTCTGTGTCAAAATTATGGGAACAAGAGTCCACAGACTTTTGGTGGACACCGGAGCCTATACCAACATCATATTCAAGAAGACGCTCGACCAACTGGAAGATTGTTCGGGCTACATTCAAAGTACAACTCATAGAATTGTAGGCTTCAGAAATGCGGTAACCACTCCAGTAGGGGAAATTAGATTATCTGTACAACTTGTAACGGCCAATGAACCCGAAAAGAATATTACACGAATGGTTGATTTTTTGGTCGTAGACCAGGAATCAACTTACAACGGATTTCTTGGTTGCCCCTTTTTAAATGAATTCAAAGCTGCATGTTCCACTTACCACTATTGTATAAAATTTCCAACAGCAAGTGGGACAGGCACAGTGAGAGGAGACCAAAGAAGAGCTCGGGAGTGTCTCCTACAATTAAAAGCAAAGTTTACTCAAGTGTCCATGATGGAGGCTACCACAAACTATCCTGACGATGAGCCGTCAATACTGGAGAATATGATGGACATGGACGACCACATGGACACTGACGAACACCACTTGGACGAGCAAGTGTTGGACGAGCAACTCACCACCACCATTGAGGAACTTCCAGCTGACGAACAAAGAAGTGGTGGTGACGAGCAATCTTCATCAAGCAACTTGGAGGGCCGGGTACTGGCTAACAACAACGGATCAGAGCCGACGAATGATCTAGATCCCCGCCTGGGGGCAGAGCCCATGGACATCGAAAATGATACAAATCTTGAGGGGCCAATACTTGATCCCCGTTGGAAAGGACAAAAACGACGAGCAACTCCAGTCGGAGAACTAGAGGCGTTCAGAGTTAACCCTGACAACGAGGATCTTGAGCTTTACATAGGATCTGAGCTCCCTGAGCCATACAGATCCCGGATGAAAGAATTCCTCCTCAAGAATCTAGATGTTTTTGCATGGTCTCATGCAGACATGGTGGGGATAGATCCAAAGCATGCTTGCCACAGGCTCAACATTAATCAAGCCAAGAGGCCAGTCCATCAAAAACGAAGGAAGTATGGCCCGAACAAATATCAAGCGTTGAATGAAGAAGTTAAAAAGCTGTTAGACAATGATCTGATCCGTCAAGCACTTTGTCCACAATGGGTAGCAAACCCTGTGCTGGTGAGGAAGCCAAACGGAACCTGGAGGCTATGCATAGACTTTACAGATCTGAATGCAGCATGCCCGAAGGACAACTTTCCTCTCCCGCACATTGATCAATTGGTGGACAGCACTGCGGGTCACGAAATGCTAACATTCATGGATGCTTTTGCAGGGTATCATCAAATCCCAATGCATCCTGACGATCAAGAAAGCACAGCTTTTTACACTAACAAAAACTTGCTGTGCTGGAAGAGAATGCCCTTCGGCCTCATCAATGCCGGGGCAACTTATCAAAGGCTGGTGAACAAGATGTTTGACCAACAAATTGGAGACACGGTGGAAGTCTATGTAGACGACACCGTGGTTAAAAGCCCCAAGAGAGGAGATCATCTCCAGCATTTGACCCAAGTGTTCGAGATTCTTCGGCATTATAACATGAAGCTAAATCCGAAGAAGAGCAGCTTTGGTGTCCATTCGGGGAAATTCTTGGGACATCTTGTTAGCCAGCGGGGAATTGAGGCCAACCCAGCAAAAGTTAAAGCTATTGTGGATATGCAACCTCCACGATCAGTAAAAGAGGTGCAAAGGCTCACAGGATGCCTAGCAGCTTTGAATCGGTTCATATCCAGATCGGGGGACAAATGCCGTCCATTCTTTGAGGCCATCAAAAAAGGAAGCTTCTCATGGACTAACAACTGTCAAAGGGCCTTTGATCAACTCAAAGACTACTTAGGAGATGTTAAAATCCTATCAAAACCAGTCCCAGGAGAGAAGTTATTCCTATACTTAGCCGCATCAGAAGTTGCCATCAGCTCTGTTCTGGTGCGCGAAGACGGCAAATTCCACCAACCTATATACTACGTCAGCCAAGCCTTGCATGAAGCAGAGATCAAATACTCCCCAACTGAGAAGCTGGCATATGCCCTGGTCATGAGTGTGCGAAAGTTAAGACCATACTTTTTCGATCATCAAGTCGAAGTACTAACAACTTTCCCGCTCAGACAAATCCTCCATCGCCCTGACACTGCTGGACGTCTTCTAAAATGGTCACTAGAGATTAGCCAATTTGGGGTGACCTATGCTCCTCGAACAGCGATCAAAGGGCAAGCATTAGCCGACTTTATAGTCGAACTAACTTTCCCACCAGATCCGACGAGAGGACTAGATCACCCCTGGCATCTCTATGTTGATGGATCCTCGACAAATGTGGCGTCAGGTGCAGGAGTGGTACTAATTAGCCCTGAAAGACAAGTATTCACCTCGGCAATCAAATTCGGTTTTATGGCAACCAACAACGAAGCAGAGTATGAAGCTCTCATTGCTGGTCTTCACCTATCCCTTGCCGTAGGTGTTAGACGGTTACAAATCTTTGGAGACTCACAACTGATTGTGAACCAAGTCCGAGGTGAATACGAGGCGAAAGATGATCATATGATTGGCTATCAACAGATTGTTGCTCACCTTATGTCCATGTTAGATCAAGTCTTCATCGAACAAATCCCACGGACAAGCAACACTCAGGCAGATGCTCTGGCCCGACTAGCAACAAGTGAAGGGCCAGCAGAGTTGACAGACATTATAATTACAAAGATGAATGATCCATCAACAGTAAGCTATAATGTCAACCAATTTGACGATCAAACTGCCGATGAGGACGACTGGAGAACAAATATAGTCAAATACTTGAGAAATGGGGAAAAACCAAACAACCCTTTTGAAGCTGCCAAGCTAGTGAAGCGAGCCGCCAGATATACTCTGGTGGGAGAACAACTTTACAAAAGGGGAATATCAGTCCCACTTCTCAAGTGTTTGCCTAGGGGGCAAGGACGAGCAGTCCTCGAAGAAATTCACGCCGGAGTATGTGGAAATCACACTGGGGGGCAAGCCTTGGTGTACAAAACCATCAGGCAAGGATATTATTGGCCGACATTACGTCAGGATGCGATCAAGAAAGCAAAAACTTGCCATCAGTGTCAGATTTTTGCCCCGAACATTCATACCCCGGCCCAAGAGCTCGTGTCAGTTTACAGCCCATGACCTTTTGCAAGATGGGGGATGGACATCATTGGTCCTTTCCCGGCTGGAGTCGAAAATGTTCGATTTGCCGTTGTGGCAGTCGATTATTACACTAAATGGGCAGAAGCAGAGGCCATGGTGAACATCACGCAGCAGAAGATGATCAACTTTATTTGGAAGAACATTGTCTGTCGTTTTGGAGTTCCACAGGCAATTGTGACAGACAATGGTCCACAGTTTGATGGACAAGAGTTGAGAGAATTCTGTGCGAAGTGGGGGATCAAAAAGCATTACTCCACACCTTATCATCCCCAGTCAAACGGATAAGTTGAAGCTGTGAACAAGATAATCAAGCATACATTAAAAGTAAGACTGGCGGAGAGCAAAAGTGGTTGGTCTATCGAACTCCCGGAAGTCTTGTGGGCATACAGAGTTTCTCCCAGGTCTAGCACCGGAGAAACACCCTTTGTTATGGCTTTCGGAACAGAAGCAGTAATACCTATTGAGTTAAGGACCAGCACGATTAGGACGACCAACTTTGATGAACAAGCAAACAATTCTGCTCTAAGTGCTGAAATGGATTTGCTCGAAGAAAAAAGACTCAATGCTGAGTTAAAAAATGCAACATACAAGCAAAGAGCGGAACGTTATTATAATTCCCGTGTAAAAGTCCGGGAATTCAGAGTTGGAGATTTGGTTCTAAGAAAACTGCTCGCCCAACCTTCAGGAGTACTGGGACCAACTTGGGAGGGCCCATATCGTATAACGGAAAAATTCGTAAATGGCGTATACGATCTCGAAGATATGGAAGGCAAGCCGGCCTCATACTCTTGGAATGTCGTACATCTCAAGAAGTACTATCAATGAATGGGCGAACAATTATCTTGGGGGCAAGTATGGCGAATGAAGTGAATCAAGCAAATGGAATGGATCAAGGATCAAAAACTTGCATAATTTTTTGAAAATTTGGCTAAGTATAGATTAAAAAGTTGCTCAGGACATTGTATAGTCTGGTGCTGCGTCTTTTATTTTTTAATAGAGTTGCTCGGCAAAAATCTATAAGCGAGCAAGTTTTTAGTTTGTGTTCAAAGTTGTTCGTCATATTGTATATGTTAGTGATGAACAGTCTTATAACACTTGTAATTTGTTCAAAATGTAAATACAGTAGTTGTTCGTCAACAAAAGAAAAGTCCAAAGCTCGAGGTACCAGTCCATTTAAGGACCAAAGCCATTCAAAGGTTGTTCGTCTTTTAAGATGAGCAGAACCTAAGGCTAAACCCAATTCCATCAAAGGCAAAGTTCAAAAAGCGAACAAAGCCCAATACAATATGTTATAATTGCAAAAGCATTTCATGAAAATGTAAAGGCAATTAACGTATAAGAAGATGAGCGAACATGAGAAAGACATTCCATTAATCAAAAGGCATTGAGCCTAAAAAATAGTACAATGATTCAAGAAGTCAAGTACTACAAAAAGGAACGAACAACTATTACAAAAAAGATGAAGAAGAAAGCTGTCCTAAAACTACTGCTGCTCGGCGGAAGGAGGATTTTGAATTTGTTCGGCAGAAGGGTCGACGATCATATCTCGGGCTAGATCTTCGGCAGCCTTATCTTCCGCCTCTTTAGCAGTTTGTTCGTCAGCAGCGGCCGGCTCTCCCTCTTGCTCGTCTTCAATAGCATGGTGAGGAGGATGGGTAACAGTAATGCTAGAGTCAAGCTTATCAATCTTGACCCCCAATTCAGCCAGGTCCGCCAGCTGGATCTCAATGTTGTTCGGCGGCGGATATTGTTCGATGAACTCATTCAAGTCCTTACTCATTTCTTCCACCAAGTCCTTGTAGTCATAAGCATCGGCCGAGCGGATGCTGTCCGCGTAGGCGCAGATATATCCAAGGTTGGAAATGGGAGCAGTCCGAGCCTGAACTTCCTCTTCAAGTTGCTCGCGTGTGAAGAGGTTGGTTTCTGACTCTCGGAGACGAGCAACCTCCGCCTCTAGATCGCCGATTTTCTGCTCGGCCGCTGACAGTTTGCTCTTCTCCTCGCCGAGCATGGCTTCTTTGCCTCCCAATTCTCTGGATAAACCTTGAATTTCTTCAAGGTGTTTTTGCTCATTGTCAAGGTAGAGGGAGATCTGGTTATTAAGGCGAGCAATTTTGGCCTCATATTGGCCGACCAGGCCATTCTTCTCTTCGGTCAGCTGCCGAGCTGTACTCGCGTAGCGACGAATAGCATCTTCGAGCTCGGCGAGCTGGATCATTCCCTTCTGGGTGATGGCAAGGCCGTTTGCATGATATATCAAAGAAAAGTGGAAGTTGTCCGCAATGCTTTGGGCGGAAACGGTCATCTCCAGAGGCCGGGTCCACGAACGGGCGATCAACTGAGTTGCCCGACGAACATGTTCGCCCGGGATCTCGCGAATGTTAACCGGAGTTTTTGAGCAGGCGTATTGATGGACCGCAGCTGCTCGCCCAGGATGGTCATTAGGCCGATACCTGCGAACAAAAACCCAAGTTACAAGATGCTCTTAAAAGCTGTTCGCCGGCCATAAAGCTAGATATGCTTACTCTTGGAACTTTCGCTCGTCCCAACCCAATATGGTGATATCCTCAGGGCCGCGGATTGGGGTAACACTTTTGCCCACTTTGCCCGTCGTCTCCATAGGCTCGACGGATGAGCGGCGGACAGTATCCCCCTCTTGGCGAGCATGACTGTGGCCCACCTTCTCCTTCCCTTTGCCACCACCGGCGACATCTTGGGCCAGCGGAGTCCCGTCCGCCTTCTTTAAGCGTTTCCCCCCTTGAGGAGGAGAAATCGGGGGAACTGGCCGAGCATGGCCGGAGGGTGCCGCAGACCGAGGAACCTTGGCCCCCTCGGTTTTGTTTGTCATCGCCAGAATTTTGGTAGGCGGATCACCCCTCATTTTCCGTCCCTTTGGAGGCGCCATCTCAAAAACTCTATGTTCAAGGAGAGCAAAACAAGGTGGAACGGCAACTGTGACTTGCTCGGCTAAAAAAAAAAGAAAAAAATGAGTTAGACGAGCAAGTTATAGAAGTTAAATGACGAGCAAAATTGGTTTTTGGAGTTAGAAATTTTTGATATACCAGGGGGCACTTCAATCTGTGCTTCCAAGTGATGGGGATAAGTAAGCAAACGAGCAGCTCTTTGACGCTTCTCGTCGCTTAGGTATTGGATGGTCCTGTCCGCTCTGTTGCGCAAGCCGACCAAACAAGAGGTGAACAGGAATTCGTCCCCGATCTCTTCTCCTTCCGAGTTCCACTTGAGCAATCAAGGACCTGCGAGCAAACAATAAAAGTTAAATTAGAACAACACATTTCGAAGGCGAGCAAAGATAAACTTATGCTTAATTATTCTGTAAGCTGCGGGAGAGTTTATTCGCCCAATACCACCGTGTGGACCAGAAGATGCTCGCCAATCACCCCCTATGAAGAAAAAGTGATGTTTCCAATCTCTGATCTTGTTCGGCACCCCTTCTACCATCTTAAGTCCGGTCCTGGCCTTGAGGTAGTAGTAGCCTTCTTCACCAATGGGACATCTGGTGATCGTCATGAGATAGTTGATTTCCTCCGCAGTAAGGCGATCAACGTATCCCTCTAGGGCAAATAAACCCATGGCGCCGAGCAGATTCATCCACCCTATTGGTGTGATCTGTGTAATAGCAAGATTGGTCGCCTCGAGGAAGCGCCCAACAACTGGGGGTAGAGGCAACTTTAGACCAGCGATCAGGGTGTTAATGTTGATCGCGGTGCATCCGGGAGGTGGGCGATCAGCTCTCTCTTTCTTCCGGGGATCCCACATGTGAATATCATAGGGAATCTTGTAGGTCTCCCGGATTGAGTCCAACTCATCCTCGCGAATAACACTCTTGATCTTGCTCGCCTGAAAGTCAGTTTTTATTAAGTCCATTATTTGTCTATGTGGGCGAGCAAAACTGTTCGCATGCTCCTCGACATATGCTCGCCATTCGAAGGGTCGAGCAACTCCTACTGGGATTTCATTCTCCAACATTTTGGGGGACGGGAATTCAATACTCTTTAAGAACTCGGGAGTGAGTTCGTCAAAAAATGGATCTTCCTCGGATTCAGAGCCGGACGAGGAGCTTTCCTCCGAATTCCTGCTCGCGATAGCAACCAACTCCCTCCCGGATCTCTCTGACGGGCGAGCACCAGTATCTTCCACCGATCGAACAACTGAGTCCACGTGGGGGTTCGATGCCGAGGAAATCTCAAAAGGAAGTTGATCTTGATGTACCACAACGGGAAAGAGGGGATCAAGGGTTTCCTCAGATTTGTTGCTCGAATGTGAAGACATGGAAGAAAGATAGAAGAACGCAGACGGCGGCGGCACCACTTGCAGACGGCGGCGATTCCCGGAGAAGACGACGACGCTAATTTCCACACGGCGGCAATGGGAATTTCCGAAGACGAAAAAGAGAAAAAAGAAAAGAAATAAGGGGATACCTACCTTGCTTCGAGGATTGGAGGCCAAACACTGGAAGAACAGATGCCGGAGAAGCTTGGAATCGCCGGTGTACTGTAGCAAGAGATGAAAAAGTGGGAAAAATTTGTTTCCCCCTTCTATTTATACCCCAAGCAAAAAACGGGGTACAGAACACAATTTCCAACAAAATACGGGCCAAATTGAGAGAAAACGGGGTAATTTCCAAACAAGTTCAAAAATTGAAGGGCCTATATGTAAATATAGGGGCGCGTGGCCTCGGGATTGCTCGCGCGTGGGCGGCGCACAACCATGCCGCCCACGTCATCTTCATACAACCCCCAGACCTTGGGGAGGCAAAACGATAGACCATATATTGCTCGCCCATATCAATGATGTTCGTCCCAACCCTCATCATTTTGATATCCTAACTATAGTTGCTCGCCACAAAGTTGCTCGTCTGGAGCAACATATAGCTAGGATAGGGGGCAATTGTTGATAGGCGAACAATTATTAATAAATGACGAACAAGGATTAAAGCTACATCAAGGATTATGAAGAGCCAACCTCAAATCAAGGGTGATCAACAAAGAAAATCAAGTAGGGTGCATCTACCAATCTGAGAGGTGTATAAAGTGACGAACAACTCCCCCGACGAACAACTAATGGGCGAACAGGTATTAAGACCCGAGACCAAGAATGAGCCAACTGTGAAGTCATCAATGACGAACAACTTGGTCAAACTATGATACAACAAACAGCCAAGGAAGTGTGTACAAGTGAACAAAGGACAAAGATCACAAAGCCAAGCTGAACAAAGCCATAAGGCGAACAACTTCCAAAGTACAACCTCAAGAGGCGAACAACTTTCAGTTGGAGAATCAACAAGATCAATCAAGCCGACCTAGGCGAACAACAATGAGTCCGAGATAAGACCAAATAAGACTTTGTAGCTAAGATTCAGCTTAGATAAGATCAAAGGGACACATGTCAAGCATGCAGGCTAGGGAGACCAAGAGTCTTGGACATCTCATGCTTGTTAGTCTCTATAAATAGTTGTTCTCCAACTGTGAAATAAAAGTTCAAAAAAAGAGTTAAAATGCATAAACAATTCCAAAACACACACAAATACACCTAAAACGCCCACACATACGAAATTAATTCAATTTCGACTACCGAATTTACTAATTCGATAGATTCACACCTCGATTTACCAATTACGGTGGTAATCAATCACACGTATTGATTGGTGACGTAACACAGATTTAAACAGCCATTAATCCATCCGATTAAATACGTTCATCAACACACAGTATTTGTTGGGGTTCATCTTTCCTCGTTCTTGTCGTATCTTACGGGGTTCAGACAGCATATCTTTATCCTTCACGTTGTTGTATACAACTTCAATTGATGTGGATAGGACATGGTTCAACTTCTCCTTCAGTTCGGACCCTTCACTGAAAGCTTTCATGTTCTTAGGGGCCTTGTATTCCCCTCCTGACTTCTTTCCAGATTTCTTGGTATCAGCTTTGTCTCCCAGCTCTCTCTGTAGAGTTTCTTGCATCGAAATGTATACTCCAGCCTTGTGCCTGAATTCGGAATAAGTTTTAGGGAAAGCTAGGTGCATTTCCTTCCACAGATCTGTCCCCTTCTTAAGCCCTGCCATAACCGCCACTATCTTAGTGTCTTCACTTACTGGTTCTCCTTCCAGTAGGACTTTGTCGAATCTCTCAAGGAAGGCTCTATCAGACTCCTCGTCTCCTTGCCTCAGATCTGCCAACCTATGTCTCTGCGTAAGGTAAGATCCGACCGTGGAGAAGTGCGAGAGGAATTCTTTGCTGAGTTGCACGAACGAACTAATGGAGCCCGGAGCTAGTGCGGAGAACCATCTGTGAGGACCGCCACCAAGAGTTAACGGAAAATTCCGACATTGAGTTGCATCAGATGCTTTTACCGATATCATGTAATCGGTATACTTGGACAGGTGTACTTTCGGGTCTGAATTTCCTTCGTACAAATTAATGGCCGGGAATTGCACTTTCTTTTGTACCGGCGCATTAAGGATATCCGGGGACAGGGGTGATGATGGCAATATCGTCGATCCGACGCCTTTTTTGTCCTCCAACTATTTTTGCATCTCTTCCACCGCTTTCTTCAAAGCTTGCCACTCATCTGGAGACATTTTTCCACTAGAAGGCTGTTCGTCATGATTGGGTTCAATGACCTCTTCATGACGCAGTCCCTTGCTAACGGGACGTTTCTCTTGAGTGGCGTGCCTAGCGATGTTACTGGCTCCATTGGGACCTAATCGCCCAAAGGCTGATCTTCTCAGCCTTTCGTGTACTGAGCGGCGAGCAGCAGGGTGTGCTTGTTTTGGTGCTCGCTCCTCGCCTCTCAGTTGATCCTCCTCATGCGTTCTGTTATAACTTGCCCTTCTTGTGTGATAGTGGCTTATACTCCTTGTGTCCTCGCTGCTCGACTCCTCACCTGTCCCCTGAGTGGACTCTCCTCGACTTCCAAGTCGCTCACTTATTGGCCTTTTGCCCTTAATTCTTCTTACTTGTTCGTTGTTGACTTCTTCTATTCTTGTATCTTCTCGCTGTTTTGTTCTTTGCTCCATTGCTCGGTTGCTTGCCTCTGGGGCTTTGGATAGTCTTTGCCCTGTTGCCCGGTTGCTCGCCTCCCGGGCCTTTGACGGTCCCGCAGCCTCTTGTCGTCGTTGCAAGGATTGCAGAACGGCTATTGTTTTGGCCAACTCCTCCGGGTTTTGAGCCAATGCTTCTACTTCCGGGGGAAGAGTGTCAATGGTGACTTGAACATTTTGCCGGGACATCGCTCGTACCGTTCTTGCATGTCCTCCGGTTGACGATACCCTCGTTCGTGACTTGTTTGACGGGTGATTACTCGATTCTTGTGGTTCTTGTGATCACACCATTTTCCAAATTTTAATGTTTCTTTGAAGACGATCTTGTGTTTGTGGATGTTTTGACCATTCAACAACTAGCCTTGTGTATGAGAATTTGGTTATTTACAAACCCTTATTCTCATATACATGCATTCAAGTTTGTAGGTCTTGTGTATTACCACCCAACAATACTCAAACTTACTTACAAATCTCAGTTTCCGGCGACTTGTTGCCGGAATATTGCAATTTCCGATGAGTTTTTGTAGAAACTCCTTCAAATCTTTAACCGACGGAGGTTCGAACCCTTCCTCTAGCGCCAATTGTCGATGACCTTTTCTAATCTATGATGATTAGTGGCTGTTTTTCCTCATTAAGATCATCAAACAAGATCTAGGATCATGAAGTTTGGTTAAGTAATACTCAAGAAATGAATTTGCAAGAGTTTTGGCACTTTTTTATTATGGAAGAATCCTCCCCCTTCATGCAAATGAAGGGGTATTTATAGGCATACAAAGAGGCTAGGTGTCACCATCTTGATGGCTTGGCCATAGGATTTTTGCCAAGTGTCAAGATACTTGTACAACATCTAAATTATTGCCCAATGAATGGGTGCCAAGTGTTAAGACACATGGACTATTTCTAAAGTTAGTGACTCTTGGAGTTCCCAATGTTGTACTTGGTCTTTGGAACCACTCAGCTGCTCTCCTTGGTGGCCAGCTACTCGTCTGTATGTCTTCGTTGGGTGTTGGAAACCTTTATAACCCAAGTTGCTCGCCTGCTCGCTTGCTCGCCTCTTGTTGAGACTTTGGGTCTTCTTGTTCTTGTTGTTCGCTACCTCGTAATGGTCTCTATGACCAGTTGCTCGCCTCCTTCATTTGGACCTTAGTCCCTGCTGCTCGCCTCCTAGGGCGTACAGTCCCTGTTGCTCGTTCTCTTCCATATTATTACTTTTGATGATTTCTTAATCTAATAAGATTAATATTTTTTATGTTAATATCATGTCCCTGTTGGTCGCCTATCAACACTGAAAAAATTGCAATTCAGTGAAAAGCATTTAGAGGAGATACATAGGACACCTTTTTGGCTTATGTTTAATGCGATGGTTTCTGTGAATTATAATAGCTGTAGAAGAATGTGGTGTAAATATGAAGATGACATTAGAGAGATTTTAAGAACTTTTGATAGGGCTTCTAATAGTTTCATGATAGGAGGTAAAAGAATAAAGCTCTGTAGTCTAGATTTAATGTTGATTCTAGGAATAAGGTGTGGTACAAAAGAAATACCTATTCAGTTGAAGGACTATAAGGATCCAGAATGGGTGAAAAAATGCTTTGGTGAAGAAATGATGGAGAGCCCCAGTACATATGTTTTGACTAAGAAGATAGTGTATGACAAGCTTGCCTATACGATTAGTTTGGAGGATGAATTATCAAATGGAGATGTTGCCAGATTAACACATTTGTATATGTTGGCTGTTGTTCTTGCACCAAGAAAGAATTCTTCAGTTCCATGGAACTATACTGTACACCTGGAGAACTTGGATGAAATAAGAAAATATGACTGGTGTACAATGTCATGGACAATACCTGATCACAAAAAACAGAGTATGAAGTTTCATCCCGTATAGCAAAGACTTTGCAGGCTCCGGCGAATTTCACGGCAAGAATTACATCGGAACACATTTCTGAAAAAAACTTACACCGCAATAAATTAGAAGAAGGGAAAAATAGGTATTTTGTTCTAAATTTGAATTTTAAATACATAAATGAAACGAAACTGGAGAAGGATGAAACTTACCTTAGCTGTCATCTCTTAGGACACGAAGGTACTTGCATTTTAGATAAAGAAATAGTCGAATAGACGGGGTGATGTGATGGCCGAAAGGGTTAGGGAGAGAGAAATGGGTATGAGTTGTATTTAGGGGCAATAGAGGAATTTTACTACTAAAAAGTTAGCCCAAATGTAATTTTAAAAAGGATACCAACTTAGTTGTATTTAGTGCTAAAAAACTTAACCCAGACGTAATTTTCCCATAAATTATTTCAAGGGAAACGAAATGACAAAATTTCACAATTTCATACATGCATACTGTTGGAGTTATACGTGAAAGTATGCTTTTACTTTGTATAACTTGTGTATCAAATACTTATTTTATGAGAATAATTCTTTTATCACATTTGCTTTAGTTATGATTGAATGTTGAATATCTATTGCAAACCGTTCAAGATATGGTACTAGTTGCATTGTAGTTAATGTGGTGATACCCGATCACGGAAGACAACATTAACAGCCTCCTTGTAACTAAACGTACATTTTCACGACCTAGGTGGAATTGAACAATCCACCGTGAAAGGTCGATGTGTAAGTCTCAGATTGGTCTGTCTTGACTAAGAGATTGCACTAGCACATTTAGTATGTGTTGAAGAGGACCTACAGCGAGGATAAATTCTTCTGTTCTGAAATGTGAAGAATTAAACCTCAGTGGTTGTTGATTTCTTAATCTCCGTCACTTAAATAGGACCGTGTGTGCTTAATGGTTACTGCTTTGATTCATGTTGGGTGAGAATCATTGTGACTTCGAACCTTGTGCTTAGGGCAGTAATATTAATCATACGACGGTTGCTAAGATTTAATACGGAGAAACGCGTGCGAGTACGGCTCGTGTGATTAGTCCCCTTGGTGGGCTCAGAAGTTTTATCGTACCAAATCTTGCAAGTGAAGAATCAGTTTCTTCGATACGGATAATAATGTTGAGATGTCTTTACTCCAAGGTGAAATATATTAATTAATTTAGAGCTATTCAGAAGCTTAATTAATTAATGGACTTGATAATCTTAAACGCGGAAAATAATAATCGGGAGCCCATATTATTGTAATATGGATTAAGATGGATAGTGCAATATTAATTTATTAGTGGTAATAATTAATATTAATGGATTGAATTATATTGGGGCTCAATATTGAAATTTAGAAGTCCATTAGGAGGTCCAATCTTAATTCTCCTTAAAGGCCCCTCAAGTAGCCCAATAATGATAAGGTGATTAAAATAAAAAGATTATATTATGCTGATTTTCCTTTGTAATTTTCGAAATTTGTTAAATTAGGAGAGAAAAGATTTTGTTGATTTTCTTGGAAAGATATTATGGAAGATAAGCATTCTTGGAATACAAGATTATCTCATATATTCAAGAAGATCCAAATCTTGGATTCTACTCTTAATATTTTCGAAAATTGCATGCTTAATAGGAGAGTGAGATTTTTGTAGAATATTTTATTATGGAGAAAAGAATATATGAGATATATTCAAGATTTCTTAGAGTCTAAGAAAAGATTTTCTCCAAGCCCATAAACCACCAAAATTTCGGCCACCCTATATTATAAATAGGGGATGATTATTTCATCCCCAAGTACATAATTCCATGTGTTGGAAAAATCAAGAGCATATATATTTTTTTTTTTCCTTAGTTATTTAAATTATTCGAAAGCATCTCCCACCGGTGATCGAATAAGGCGAAAGGGAAATACTTGAAAAGGTTTTTGGGTTGATAAAGCGCGTACATGTTTGTCCCATTTTATTCAAAGACCAAGTTCTACGAGAGGTACGTAAGTCACATATTTTCTTGTTTATTCCGCCATAGATTATATGTGAATTAATTCAACATGCATGATGTTAAATTGGTTGTTGGAATTATTATTTGAATTAATCAGGATTAATTCATGCTAGTAATAGTTGAATTTAAATTCGTATTTAAATTTCATCCCGAATAGATTCCGGGCATCCCTATTTTTACAACACATACACACACACACACACACACACACACACACACATATATATATATATATAAATTTCACAATTTCAATACATATATATATATATATATATATATATATATATATATATATATACACATATATGTATATATATAAATTCTACATATATACTCACTCCGTCCATGAAAATTAGGCTTGTTGTTTTTTGCATGGTTATTAAGAAAGTTGATATAATATGTAAAAAGTAAGAATATTGTGTCACATCAAGTACAAAATAAATTATTTTAAAAATGTTATGTGTGTATGTTAAAAAATATAGATAAAGTTTATTATTTACATTTTAGGCAACAAGACTATTTTTCGTGGACAGCCTAATAAAATAACCAAGCATATATTTTGTGGACGGAGGAAGTAATACATAAGCTCCCCTTCTAAATTCATCCCTTGGTTGTCACTAGAGCTGGTAAAACGGGCGGGCCGGGCCGGCCCGGCCCAGCCCGTCGGGCCAATCACTATTCGCGGGTCGGGTCGGCCCATTTGCACGTCGGGCCTGTAAAATTCCAACCCAGCCCGACCCAACCATAGCCCGCGGGCTAACGGGCCGGCCCAGCCCATTTCAACTTTATTTTTTATTTTATTTTCCTAATCTCAAAATAATGTTTGGTAGAGTTTTTTTATTCCACGGTACTGAAAATTGAGGGGCTTCATTTACAAAATTCCTTATTAGGGCATCAACTATCAAGTCAAGTATGTTTAAAAAAAACTAAATATACAACACTAAATATCACTAAATATCATTTAAAAACTCTATATACAACACTAAATTCCTTATTATGGCAGTATCAAGTCAAGTATGTTCATATATTTGTAATTACAACACTGAATATAATTTAAAGAAATAACACTAATTATAGTCTTTTAAAAATAAAATAGATAAAAAAAATAAAAATAAAAATCAACCGGGCCAAAAAACGGCCCGATTTTTCGGGCCTCTAATTTTTGGGCCCAGCCCAGCCCATATGTCGGGCGGGCCGGCCCGTTGGGGCGGACCCAAATTGCCGGCTCTAGTTGTCACGCAGTAGAAGTCTGCTTTCAAACATATAACAACACAATTATAGAAAATAGCAAGATATTCACACTTATCATTGATACTTCACACGATCTTGTTCTTTTGTAGGAGAATAGTATCATAAGATGGTTCATTAAAGAAGACAACTTGTTTTTTTCAAGATTTCTCAATTTCATATTCCTTCGTCAACAAATGAAAACTAAGTAAAATAGGTGGGAAAATTGAGCTGCTGCTTAAACTTAGTAGACTTTTCTCTTTTTACTCCTACATAGATGAAGCTATGTTTGAAAAAATAAAATAAAAATAGACATGGCTTAAATATGTTTGAATTAATCAAATTCATTTTTCAGAATAGTAACTTAGGAGGGTGGCAACATAAGGATCGTAAATTTTCGAGCTGTCAAAATAAGAATCGTAACTTTTCAGGTTGACAAAATGAGGACCATAACTTTTTAAATTGACAATTTAAGGATCGTAACTTTCAAAAGTTGCAAATAATGGTCAAGTTCACTCCGAATTAAGACCATTAGCCCTGCATTGATTGAGGCTGTTTTGTCCTCAATTTGCCACATTTTATAGTTATTGTCTTCACTTTGTTGGTCCGAAAAATTATAATCCTTATTTTTAGTACCCATAAGTTATGAAAAACAATTTTCCGTAATATATTTGAAAATAAATTTCACCAAACTATGCATAACATTCAGAGAGAAGAAAGATAGACGCCAAGACAACCATAATGTGTGGTCCGAAGCAGCCACTCCACGTGGTGCATTTACATGTGGTTCGTTAATCAGTTTGCTTTCTCAAAGGAGATCCCAAAGGAATCTTCCGATCCCTCATCAACAAAATCTCAATTCTTTCACTCAACAGCCAATCAAGATTTCATCTTTCAGCTCCATTTATTGTCCTTTGTTTCCATTGAATTTTTTAAGGGGGGAGAAAATGAGAGCTTTGAATTCCCATTTCGTGCTGATCGATTTGCACGCCTCCTGGTGCTCAGCTCAGCAGATCCAGAATTCAACCTTTGCGTACCTGCAGAAATGCAAAGCCTCGGCCCCTTCTTTCTCTTCGGCAATTCGTCGAACACGTGGTGGGCGTGGCAAGATCTCTTCTTCCAGAGCTGAGGCGCGGTCGCCGGAGATCCGCCGGCCGAAGGACTGGCACTCGGCGGCAAATGGGTTGCTCTCGCTTTCCTCGAACACGGCCTCCACGTCGAGCTCCGGCGATGATGTTGTTTCGGACATGAATTTGTTTCTTGAAATAGTGCCGTTGAAGATGAGGCATGAACTGTTTAGGCATGAGGAGATTGGGGAGTTGATTGAGGTGGTTATGGACTTGGGGAGGAAGCCACTTGCTCGATTTCCGTCCGGCGATTGGGTGATCTCCGACCACCCCGTGAAGGCTGAGGATCTCCGGGATGCCATCTCAAAGGTTGTTTCAATGTATCTTTTGATCATAATTGATGATATAGATTTGTGCATGCTATATGTACGTTATATGGGCTTTTAAGTTCATTGATTGTGCTTAGGTAGGTGATTTCTCTGACGATAACCGGTCGGGGATTGATCGCTCCCTGCATCGTATAAGCGCCATTAGAAACCGTAAAATGCAAATAATAGGCCTTACTTGTCGCGTGGGTCGAGCTGTATCTGGAAGTGCTGAAATTATACGCGATTTAGTCGAAAGTGGGGGGTCTATATTGGTCATAGGGCCTCCTGGAGTTGGCAAAACAACCTTAATCAGGTATACATTGAGTTATTAGGATGATTGAATTTCAATAATTTGTCTTTTATTCATTGATGTTGCTTTTGTGTAGAGAAATCGCGAGAATCCTAGCGGATGACCAGAAAAAACGAGTAGTAATTGTTGATACGTCGAATGAAATTGGTGGTGATGGTGACGTGCCTCATTCGGGCATAGGTCGTGCTAGAAGGATGCAAGTCCCGAATGTTCACTTGCAGCATAATGTGAGTTTTAAGATTAGTGATCCCTTCTGGTTTTGTGGAAATTTTGAGTATTGATCCTGTTTTTATTCGTTTATTAGGTAATGATTGAAGCAGTCGAAAACCACATGCCTCAAACCATTATAATTGATGAAATCGGGACGGAGCTTGAAGCATTGGCCGCCAGCACGATTGCCCAAAGAGGAGTTCAGCTCGTTGCAACGGCTCATGGAATCACTATCGAGAGCATTATCAAAAACCCATCTTTGCAGACTCTTGTTGGTGGAATAGAGGTGCAGACGCGTTCCCTTGCTTCGTAAAAGTATCTACTCGTTTTGATCAAATATAAACTAACACTTTTACTTCGTTAAACTAGAGTGTTACCCTGGGGGACGAGGAAGCACGGAAGAGGAAAGTGCAGAAAACTATTCTGGAGAGGAAAGGGCCTCCTTCGTTCACATGTGCCGTCGAGATGATATCTAAAACTGAATGTCGGGTTCACCATAGACTAGATGCAACTGTGGATGCTCTACTCGCAGGTATATTAATAAGTTTGTGAAGTATTCGAGCGTCGTCTCTTGCATGATTGCTTGACTGTAAATGTTCAATTTTACAGGAAAATCTCCATTGTTTGAAATAAGGCGTGCAGATCCCGAAGCTAATAGAGTTACTGAAGAAGAAGAAGACCGTATTGGAGATGCTAAAACGACGCCAAGAAAATCCCAATTGTTTAAAGTTGGCAGAGTGGAAGCTGAAGCTGAAGCTGAAGCTAAAGACTCACTAAAATCAAGTGAAATTATGGAAGAGTTCCGTGCTAGGAAAGTTAAGGTGACGACTGGCAAATATGAACCTACTAACATAGTATCCGACTCTGAAGACGAAGATTACTCTCATAAGTTCAAGAAAGTGGGGTCTAACGTATCCGTGATTAAAAAGGGCTATCCGTTATATGTTTACACTTACAAGGTACTGTTTTTAGGCTTCCATTTTCATTTCATTCTGTTTTTTCGGATAGAACATATATGGCATTAGGACATTCCATTAAATATATGTTGGTTTGTTTTTCAGATTCAAGAAGCTGATTTTTTACAAGTATCAACTGTAATGGGGCTTGAGGATAAAATAGATGTAACTGATGATATTGGTTCGGCTGATGTTATTCTGGCATCGAGTCACGAAATGAAACGAAATCCTTGGATCCGTGGGGTGGCGAAATTTCACGAGTTGCCTGTGTTTGTTATCAAGGTATAAATCTAAAATAGGGCGTTCTTTAATTCAACAAAAAGCATTAGTTTTGATTATGTTAGTCCGTTTGTAATCTGTTTTTCTCTGGTGAAATCATATCAGTCGACAACAATGGCACAAATGGTGAAGGCGGTCCGCCTGATTCTGGAGATGGATTCGTTTAGCTCCAAGCAAAAGCAATCGAGTGCAACTTCTTTCGATATTGAGATTGAAGACGACGCTCCAAAGAGGAAACCATCGTTGGAGGAGATCGATGCATTGGAGGTCCGTATCTTTCTCTTTATTATGTTCCTAAAATCGACCTAAATGAGGAGATATGATCCATATAGTCGACCCCAGATAGTAAATATAGTTTAATTTTGTATTGCATTGCAGGAAGTTAGACTCGCAATCGAGTACATTGTGATACCGGGTGGCGAGCCTGTAGAGCTTCTACCGAGACGATCTGAAATCGTGGCTCGACAGATTGAGCTGGTGAGGAGTTACCAGTTGGCTATCGAGAATTCGGGGACTGAATCAAACCCGAGGCTTCATATTCTTCCTCTGAAATCGAGTAAAAAAACGTCGAGGCCTAGTTCGAGTTTCGTCAAGCCGGTGTCTGGTGGAGGCAGGGGAACTGGTGTTGCTAGGCTGCCATTTCTGCCTGAGTAGAGATCAGCCTCAAGCTGCCTGCGGTTGATGTGCATCCACTTCTTGTACAGTTGTGATTTTTCTCATGTCTAATTGAAATGTATAGTATTTACTCTCAACCATTTTACTGTACAGAAAATGCACCACATTTGAAAAGTTACCTCGCATGCTATGTTCTTTTTGGGTTTTAAGTGGTTTTTAAAAACCAATGGTTTTTGTAATCCATGAGGTTTTAAAAATCTGTGTTCTTTTTTTATTTTGAATAAGACAGGTCTTAACTTTATTATGTAAAAGTAAATGAATGTTTTATAAGTTATTTATAAGATTATAGTCTTAGAATTTCAAAAGTCTAATTTTAAAACCCAAATTAAAATGAGTTTTAAATTACAAAATCCAAATTCAGGTTTTAAAAATAAAATAAAAACATGGCCTTATGGTTTCCAAATAATGTTTGATTTATGTATAATTTTTGTTAGGCAAAATTTCCAAAAAGAAATTCTACTTATAAATAGATTCAAAATAATTTGCACATGTATATATTTTACTAGGTTTTTGTATAAATAATTTTGTACATCTGTACAAATATTTTAAATTAATTT
Source organism: Ballota nigra (assembly GCA_947034835.1). Classification (NCBI taxonomy): domain Eukaryota; kingdom Viridiplantae; phylum Streptophyta; class Magnoliopsida; order Lamiales; family Lamiaceae; genus Ballota; species Ballota nigra. The sequence goes on from OX344725.1 coordinate 61,349,079, forward strand.
GTAATTATAATCACTTTTTTAAATAAATATGTAACTGTCCCAAATATTTTAAATTAATTTGTAATTATAATTTTTTTTAAAATAAATATGTAACTGTCCCTAATTTGTATTGATGATGTGAAATACAAGAGACATTTAAATTTAATTAAACAGAATATGATATAAAATTGAAACTAATTGGAAGAGAAAATTGTATGAGACTATTAAAAAAAGGAAAAAAAAAAACAACTTTGCTATTGGTACGATTTAAATGATGAAATGTGTTTATTCATTGTATTTTCATTTCTCCAAAAAATCATAAGTGAGTATATAGATATTTTTTGTTTAATTACAAAAAATTAATCTATAAAATATTACTCCCTCCGTCCCACATTAAACTTCACAGGTAGAGGGACACACAATTTAAGAAAATGTTGCTTTATTGACTTGTTGACCAAATTAAGGGTTTAAAATCTGGTGAATTAACTTTATGTTTAAAGTTAATCACTTCCACCAGATACAAGAAACACTGTAGCAAAATACGAAGCACTGTTCATATTGAATTTTAAAAACATAAATTAAACTGTTCATTAATTCAGAAAATACTGTTCATATACATAAACATCTCAAAATACAATAATCTGTTTAAAATACATATCCAGTCCAAATACAATAAGTTGTTCAAAATACATAACCCAAAATAAAAATATGTTCAAAGAAATCAAACATGCAAAGTGATTCAACCAGAAACTTCAAACTGCTGCCAAAAAAAATTTAAATTTTCAAAGTTCTCACCATTTATTTTTGGCCAAATCAAGAGTCACATCAACACTTACTACACCAAGCTAAGCCCCATCTTCAGTTTCCTGCATGTTTAAACACAATAAATACCCCATTAGTGTATTGAATGCAACATTCAATACATGTACAACAACCAACACAAAATGCCACCAAAAAAAAAAATCTAACCTTAGATGAGAAAAATCGACTTGCACAATTCCTCATTGCAAACTGCAAAAATGGGGTTGCCTTCAATGGAAAGATTAGGGAAGCAGCTACCATGTTTGGGGTTTCAAGAAGGACAGTGCATTACATTTGGAAAGTTGCAAGAACACAAATGTCAGAAAGTGTTCCAGTCCAACTAAAAAACAACAAGGTGGGGCAAACAAAGAAGAAGCAGTTACATTTTGATGTTGAAAGGTTCAAGGAAATTCCACTAAAAAAAAGAGGCACATTAAGGAGTATTGGCAGGGAGTTGGGGGTAAGCAAATCACAAGTTGCCAGATGGATTGATTCAGGGCTGATTAGGAAACATACAAATGCAGTTAAATCAACTCTCACAGATGGTAACAAGGTAGACAGGATCAAGTTCAGTTTAAATGAATTGGTTCTTGATAGTCTTGCCAATACAATCAAATTTAATGGCATGTTTCATGTAGTACATATAGATGAAAAATGGTTCTACATGTCAAGAACAACTGAGGTTTATTACTTAGCAGAAGGAGAGGAAGAACCCTATAGATCATGCAAGTAAAAAAGGTACATCCCCAAGGTTATGTTCATGTGTGCTGTAGCAAGGCCACAAAATGCAACTGCTGGACAGCAGGCATTTGATGGCAAGATAGGCATTTGGCCATTCACAAAGCTAGAACCAGCACAAAGGAACTCTAAGAACAGAGTTAGGGGGACATTGGTTACTAAACCAATTGATTCAATCACAAAAGAAGTCACAAAAGCATGCCTATTGAATCAGGTATTTAAATGTCAGACTTATTATCATCGCTTATTGTTTGCATACATTTTACATTTCATCATATAAGGACCAAAAGGGACTGTCAGATTGAAAAAATCATCATACAGTATAAGGAAGCATAGCTAAGTCTCCATAATAAGTACTCATAGGCCTATTGGTGACATTAACATGCTTTTTTGTCAGACTTATTGTCATCATACAGTAACATGCTTATTGTTTGTATACATTTCACATTTCACATTTCATCATATAAGGACCAAAAGGGACTGTTAGATTGAAAAAAGTCATCATACAGTAAGGAAGCATAGTTAAGTCTCCATAATAGGTTGAATAGGCCTATTGGTGACATTAACATGTTTTTTTTTTTGAAATACTTCTTCAGGTTATACCAGCTATTAAGGCTAAATGGCCTCCTAATGCAAGCAAGAACATCATCATTCAACAAGACAATGCCAAACCACATATAAGCAACAATGATCCAGAATTTAGGGCAGCTGCAAGTTCAGATGGATTTAACATCATACTTGCATGCCAACCACCAAACTCACCAGATACAAATATTCTAGACTTGGGCTTTTTTAGGGCAATTCAGTCACTACAAGTGGACACTGCTAGTTACACAATTGATGAATTGGTTACAAATGTGATGCAGTCATTTGAGAGAATGACTGCAGTTACACTTAACAATGTTTTTCTTACTCTACAAAGTTGCCTAGTGGAAATCATGAAGACCATGGGACACAACAAATACAAAGTGCCACATATGAACAAAGAGAGGCTCATAAGGGAAGATAGACTGCCAATAAGCCTAGAAGTGGATGAAGATGTTGTAAGGGGTTGTATACAGTTCTTGATTGAAGCTGGGGAGGTGGATGGACTGACAAATGAAGTAGGAGGTCTAATGACAGCTCTAGGATATTGAAGATGGATTAAGCAACATAGATTTTTGCTCACTTTTTGAAGTTTAGAGCTTAAACACATTTAGATTTGTAAGTCTTTTTTACCAAATAGGAGGTGTTTATGCTCTAAACAAACCTTTTGTGTACAAGATCAATCATATTAATAGATTGTCAGTTTGTTTAACCCCACTTGCCCTCAGAATAATTTCATCACAGGGCAAAGAGACTCCTAAACTAGTTTGTTAACCTAGTGGTGACTCTAATGCATAAATACAAATGCATATGGTCTCCTAATCTAGGAACAATGCCTAGTGGTGACTCTAATGCATAAATACAAATGCATATGGTCTCCTAATCTAGGAACAATGCCTAGTTGAGTCTAAGAAATCATCATGTACAGACTCACAAGGGTCAAATATGATATAAATATGACTGTCAACCAAGTAATCCCACATTTACAAACTCACAGGGTTCAAATATGACTGGTAAGTACCAATTCCTGCATCAATTCCACATATCAACCAAGGAAATCAAGATGTACAGACTCATAGGGCATACATATGAGATAAATATGACTATCAACCGAAGAAATCATCATGTATAGACTCATAAGGCAAAGAAGTAGGCATAAATATGACTGTCAACCAAAGAAATCATCATGTACAGACTCAAAAAGGTTCAAACTTGGCATAAATATGACTATCAACCAAAGAAATCATCATGTATAGACTCATAAGGCAAAGAAATAGGCATAAATATGACTGTCAACCAAAGAAATCATCATGTACAGACTCAACAGGGTGTCAAATATGCATAAATGTGATTGTCAAGCAAAGAAACCATCATGTATAGACTCAACAGGGTACAAACTTGCATAAATATGATTGTCAAGCAAAGAAATCATCATGTATAGACTCAACATGGTTCAAACTTGCATAAATATGACTGTCAAGCAAAGAAATCATCATGTACAGACTAAAAAAGGTTCAAACTTTGCATAAATATGACTGTCAAGCAAAGAAACCATCATGTATAGACTCAACAGGGTACAAACTTGCATAAATATGATTGTCAAGCAAAGAAACCATCATGTATAGACTCAACAGGGTACAAACTTGCATAAATATGATTGTCAAGCAAAGAAATCATCATGTATAGACTCAACAGGGTACAAACTTGCATAAATATGATTGTCAAGCAAAGAAATCATCATGTATAGACTCAACAGGGTTCAAACTTGCATAAATATGACTGTCAAGCAAAGAAATCATCATGTACAGACTCAAAAAGGTTCAAACTTTGCATAAATATGACTGTCAAGCAAAGAAATCAAGATGTACAGACTCAAAAAGGTTAAAACTTGCATAAATATGACTGTCAAGCAAAGAAATCAAGATGTACAGACTCAACAGGGTACAAACTTGCATAAATATGATTGTCAAGCAAAGAAACCATCATGTATAGACTCAACAGGGTACAAACTTGCATAAATATGATTGTCAAGCAAAGAAATCATCATGTATAGACTCAACAGGGTACAAACTTGCATAAATATGATTGTCAAGCAAAGAAATCATCATGTATAGACTCAACAGGGTTCAAACTTGCATAAATATGACTGTCAAGCAAAGAAATCATCATGTACAGACTAAAAAAGGTTCAAACTTTGCATAAATATGACTGTCAAGCAAAGAAATCAAGATGTACAGACTCAAAAAGGTTAAAACTTGCATAAATATGACTGTCAAGCAAAGAAATCAAGATGTACAGACTCAACAGGGTACAAACTTGCATAAATATGATTGTCAAGCAAAGAAACCATCATGTATAGACTCAACAGGGTACAAACTTGCATAAATATGATTGTCAAGCAAAGAAATCATCATGTATAGACTCAACAGGGTACAAACTTGCATAAATATGATTGTCAAGCAAAGAAATCATCATGTATAGACTCAACAGGGTTCAAACTTGCATAAATATGACTGTCAAGCAAAGAAATCATCATGTACAGACTCAAAAAGGTTCAAACTTTGCATAAATATGACTGTCAAGCAAAGAAATCAAGATGTACAGACTCAAAAAGGTTAAAACTTGCATAAATATGACTGTCAAGCAAAGAAATCAAGATGTACAGACTCAACAGGGTACAAACTTGCATAAATATGATTGTCAAGCAAAGAAACCATCATGTATAGACTCAACATGGTACAAACTTGCATAAATATGATTGCCAAGCAAAGAAATCATCATGTATAGACTCAACAGGGTACAAACTTGCATAAATATGATTGTCAAGCAAAGAAATCATCATGTATAGACTCAACAGGGTTCAAACTTGCATAAATATGACTGTCAAGCAAAGAAATCATCATGTACAGACTCAAAAAGGTTCAAACTTTGCATAAATATGACTGTCAAGCTAAGAAATCAAGATGTACAGACTCAAAAAGCTTAAAACTTGCATAAATATGACTGTCAAGCAAAGAAATCAAGATGTACAGACTCAACAGGGTACAAACTTGCATAAATATGATTGTCAAGCAAAGAAACCATCATGTATAGACTCAACAGGGTACAAACTTGCATAAATATGATTGTCAAGCAAAGAAATCATCATGTATAGACTCAACAGGGTACAAACTTGCATAAATATGATTGTCAAGCAAAGAAATCATCATGTATAGACTCAACAGGGTTCAAACTTGCATAAATATGACTGTCAAGCAAAGAAATCATCATGTACAGACTCAAAAAGGTTCAAACTTTGCATAAATATGACTGTCAAGCAAAGAAATCAAGATGTACAGACTCAAAAAGGTTAAAACTTGCATAAATATGACTGTCAAGCAAAGAAATCATCATGTATAGACTCAACAGGGTACAAACTTGCATAAATATGATTGTCAAGCAAAGAAACCATCATGTATAGACTCAACAGGGTACAAACTTGCATAAATATGATTGTCAAGCAAAGAAATCATCATGTATAGACTCAACAGGGTTCAAACTTGCATAAATATGACTGTCAAGCAAAGAAATCATCATGTACAGACTCAAAAGGTTCAAACTTTGCATAAATATGATTGTCAAGCAAAGAAATCAAGTAAAAAAGGTTCAAACTTGCATAAATATGACTGTCAAGCAAAGAAATCAAGATGTACAGACTCACTAAGCATACATATGAGATAAATATGACCATCAACCAAGTAATTTCACATTTATAGACTCACAGGGCATACATATGACTCGTATTCACAGAAATATTCAAACTAGGGTTTACAGAAATATACCTCAGCCCTGGGACAGTATATTTGAACCATAGATCGGACAAAAGCCTTTAAATCCTCACTTTTTTCTTCAGGACCTTTATACAAAGGACCATAGTAAGGCATCTGGAAGTCAGAACCGGCCACATCTAGCCAAATAATTTTGGATGGTGGGGCATCGAACGAAGGCATCTCAGAGGGATCGGGAAAAATAAACTTGGACTTCTTATAACATGGCAAATCGAACATGCAGGTCTCAGATTGGACTTCATCGACCATCGGAGCCTCAGATCGGACTTCATCGACCATCGGAGCCTCAGATCGAACATCATCGTCTTGAGAGTGGACCATCGAAGCCTCGTAATCGAACAAGGGGCCCTCGAACATGGTGGGTGGCTCATAATCGGCCTCCGACGCCATGGGAGGCCCAGAGTCGGCCTCAGAAATAAGCAAATCGAACATTGTGACCTTTTTTTTCAACGACACAGAATTACCAAAGGACAAATCAGGCATAAAGCTTTCCGGAACGACGGTGTAGTCATCGTCGGAGTCGGTATCCGCCACTACCATAAACTCCAGCTCCGACAAATCGGAGGGTATAGAGCAGGTAGACATGGCAAATCGACGAGAGAGAGAGGGAGATGAACTGGATACAGAGGGGGTTGATAGTAGCGGCTAGGATTTGAGTACGAGAGAGAGGGAGATGAACTGGATGGAGAGAGAGAGAGGGAGATGAACGTGGCTAGGGTTTTGATATGAGAGAGGGGGAGATGAACGGATAGAGAGAGGGAGATAGGGTAGAAGGATCCAGAATACACTCGTGTATTTTGGATATTAGGTGGATAATGAGTGTATATGAGATAAGAATGTGTATTGGATTGGGTTGGGTAATTAAATTGAGTATGTATTGGGTTGGGTTGGGTATTAATTTGAGTATGTATTGGGTTGGGTTGGGTATTAATTTGAGTATATATTGGGTTGGATATTAATTTGAGTATGTATTTGGGTTGGGTTTGGGTATTAATTGGAGTATGTATTGGGTTGGGTATAAATTATGGTATGTATTGATTGGGTATTTAATTTGGGTTTAAATGATGGATTAAGTGGGGATAAGTGGGCCACCCTGAAATTTAGAGGGTAGTTAGATGTTAAAAACTTTCCTTTTTTGGGGTGTGAAATTTATTGTGGGACGGATCGAATAGGAAAGTGTGAAGTTTAATGTGGGACGGAGGGAGTAGTTGTTTTCATTAAAAAATATTAATTATTTTTCATGATTTATATATGAACCAATTTCACTCCATGCATACTTATTTTTTTATACACAGGCGTATGTTAACCCTCTTTCAAGTTTTTTTTTTTTTTTTATGTTGGTAAAATATTATGTGAATGATAATCATGATAATTATTACCGTGAATAATAATTTATTAATACGTTATGTTGAAGCAATTAATACTTTTAGTGAAAATAACTAAACCACTTCAACTAGCAACTCTAGTAAAAACAACTAATACCCTTCGAAACTGATACTTTTAATGCATTTTACTGATAATTTTAGTGTAGTTTAATAATACACTTGAAACAAGTTTTACCGTAAATATCGTTCACATAAATTTTCACAGTGATAGCGATTTTACCATGACCAAATTTACAATTATTATTTAAAAAATATTAAAAAAATTTAACTTAAAAATTCACTTGGATTGTGAATTTAGTCAATTAGTATTAATTTAAAAGTAACCACAAAATTCACGTAGTGCCAATAATTATTTATTTTGACCTATTTTAGGCATATGATGCCCGTTTAGGGTTTCGGGGGCAAAAACCTAAACCACAAATGAGATAATATTCTCAATTTTTCACTTTTCACTTTCCAAAAAACCGAACCTTTTAGAAATTTAGATCCCTCTACTGGTAACCCTAAATTCATCTTTTTCGTCTTCCACTTACGCAATTACTTTACGTAAATTTTGCCTTTTCAGATTGAATTGGTGTTCGTTATTTCGATTTTTAATTCGATTCTTTACGTGTTTTTTTTTTTTTTTAATCGTGTTGAATTTAGGGTTGTTTTCTGAGAGAAGTTACGCAGAGATGGCGGACAAGGAGCAAGATTACCGTATATTTGTGGGAGGCTTATCGTGGAATGTCACTGAGCGACAGCTTGAAAGCGCGTTTAGCCGTTTCGGCAAAATTGTCGATTGCCAGGTTTGAATTTCGCTGTATATTGTGCAATATGCAGTCGTTTTAATACATAGAACACATATGTGCTGTGTTAATTTCTCTGCCGGAAATTTTGATATCTTCGCATGTATGGGTGAATGATAATTTTCAATTCTATTGGAGGTATAAACCTTTTATTCAATTGATTATAATTTTCAAGTTTTCTGTGATCCTTTGACTTCTTTTTCTCCAATATGAATGATAGTTTTATTCCTTGTTGTTGGCCGAAGCTATACAGGGGCTCTTCTACGCTCATTTGATTGTTAATTTCTGCAAAACATTATTTTCGGATATACAATTTTGCTAATATTAGAAAACTTATATGGAAGGAATTGTTGGAAGCTTTATTATATAAGGGATATATTCAGAGATTATTGAGTCTATTGCACATCAAAATTTGTGGTTCTCATACTTCTGTGATAGTTTTAGATGTTAAAGGTGGATTATATTGTGTACCTTTATTATTTCTCTTTAATAACTATTAATCTCATTTTTTTTGTTCGTTTTCTATGTTGCTTGAGGCATCTGATCTGAAATACTTTAATAGTGGATTTGAAGGAACTTTTGGGGTCCATTGGGTCTCCAGGACTGCTGAAGCACATATTTTTTGTGTTCCTGCCATTGTAATTGCCATATCTTCCTAGAATCAGTTATATGTAACAGCTTTAGCAGTTTATACGGCACAGTCTGAATACCTTTCTCTGTGGAACATGCTGCTACTCATTTCTGATGGGCTGGTACTTATTCAAAAGAGGCAATAGGTTAAACTCATGAAGTATAAGAAGTGGTCATTTATTTAACAAGTGCTGTCAATCTGTTCTAATTAACTTGTTCCCGGTTTGGTTAGGGATGAACACTGTGATGGTTCGACAGTGAGCTCCATCATACGGCAAACTTCTTGACACTTTCACATTTTTGTCTATTCTTTGGGTTACATCTCCGATTCTCTTTCTAGTTTTTATTGACCATAGTTTAACCTTCACATTTAATTGCAGTATATTCAGTAATCTGCAATTGAGAAAGAGAGAGATTTTCTGAGTGTGCAGTGAAGTGACCATACTGAGTTTTTGTTGTTTGGGTACGTCACTGTTTGTAAACATCACTTAGTTTCGTGGCAAGAGTTACAGGTGGTGACGGTTTTCTGTAGAATCACAGAAGAAAAGCTGACTCTGATTCGTTCCTAATTATGATGGAAACTTCTGCTTAGTGTGTTTATGAGTTTCAAAAGGGTTTAGAGACGAGATTACTATTCAAGTTTGGTGGAGGATATACTAGGGCCTTTAAGCCTTCAATTAGAATTCCGAAGTCTCTTGCTTTGTTTTCCTTTCTGAAATTGAAGTTCATGCCTCCACTATAATGTGTTCTGCTTTTAGCTGCATACGAAGCTGGTCCATGCCCACCGATCCTTAGATCTAAGTTCTGAGTTTCTGATTGAACTGGGGATTTTAATCATTATATCTTTTAGTGAAATACAGTTGGTATATTTTCTTTATAACAAGATCACTTGAGTGATTAGCCGGCAGAGGCAATTGCGTTTGAAGGGACTTGCTGAGACTTGGTCAGTGTGTAGGCTGATAGCTTTCCATAATTTGGTTCAGTAAGCCTTTGTAGCTGATTAATGAAGATGAAGTTTCTGAAGCTTTCCTGCTTCATACTTCAATATTCTTCTGAGTAGACGAAGCAGCCCCCACACAGTTTTTCTGAATTTCGGATAGCCAAGATTCTATGTTTTTCGATTGCTTATCCGGGGCTGGATGTTTTCTTCGAAACATTTTGCTGTTGCGTGATTTGGTTGTATGATGCAAAAGAGAGAGAACTCATCTCTTCCCGCCTTTGAGTTTATACTTACCTCTAGAGCCAATATTCTTCATTTTGAGATCTTGTGTGACTAGCTACCACATTCCCGTGAATCATAGGCTGACGTAATGACAAGTTGCATAGAGAGTATCGACAAGAAAATTGACACCACGAGCCTTGCCCTGGAGCTCGACACCGATCGACCCTTGATTACAGAGAATTTGTTTTAGGGGGGCTTGTATGCTAATACCGCCTGTGTGATAATGGCATAATGCTATCCCTTGTGCATTTTTTGAGTAAATAAATAATTGGATTTGAATTTAGGACTTTATCAGTAATACCAAATTATATATGGAATCAGTACATAACCAAACAATAATTTCTGGAAATTGTTCAAATATGAATGTACCACTACCCGATGCTAAGAGTTGATACCTGTTGGAAATACCTGTTGGAATGTGGATAGACTTTTGAAGGTGAACCTTAGGATGAAAAGGATTCTCTGAGATGTGGACAATTTATCGGACTCTTTATGTGTTTGCAAGCTGAAGCTTTTAGTATCTGGAGGATTGTTCTCCTGTTATGTCTTGGTCAAATGCAACGGCTTCCAGCCATATATTGAAGTGTTTTCAGTAAACTACAGTCAATATAAGCGGAAGTGACCGTCTGATTGATTTCGTTCTCATTAAGGTCGATGCTTTTTAGTTGCTTGAATTTTGTGTTACTGGTTTTTGTTCTTTGGGAATTTGAGACCTGAGTAAAAACTGATTTCAGAAGATGGTATCTACAATTCAACGGTTTCTTCTGAATTCATGTAAGAGCTTCTTGTCTATAAGCATGCCTCCCTATATGATTGCTATGTATCTATACCGAGCTTTTTAGGCTTTAGGCATCTGTAGAACTAAAGATTCATATTAGGAACAGCAAATGGAAATCCCTCCTTTGCAAGTTCTTGTTTTCATGGTTGCTTTTGGAATGTTTTGCAAACTTTTTATTCATTGATAGCTTGTTTACCTAGGACACTTTATGCTTAATTTCATATTTTATTTATCTTTTGGCCTTTTGATATTGTATTTTTGGTTATTTATAACTGTATTTGATGGCACATGCTCCTTTTTTTTATTTAGTGTCAGCGTAGGAATTGAAAATATGATCATGTGTGCTAGTGGGAAACCAATTGAGCTGGTTTATTCAGTTTCATTGATTTGTTATCTTAGTTTTTATTGTTAATATTCTAATCGTGGCAATTTACAGTTCCATTTGATGACATGTACCTATCTCTATCTTTGTTATGTTCTAGGCATCAGAAATTGGTAATTCATCTGTAGGAAAGCAATTGAGTTATATTCTGCGAAATACAATTCAAATACACTCCACACTTCCTTATTGTGAGATGCACGCTACACTCCCTACATATTTATATTGAAAATTATGTAATTCATTTACATTCTGGTATTCTTGTAACGATTATGGGTATGGTTTCTCATGCTTCCTTTGTTATTCTAATTTATAGCTAAGTCACCATTGGAAAATCTCAACTATGTTGATTATTTTCATATCTATTTCACTCCCTGCAATGGTTCTCTCTTATTCTCTGCTTGGTTACCCTTGCCTTATATTTCAATGTAGATCTTCATGTTGACACATAATTCATTGCTTACACTTTTCTTCAATTCATTCGTGGCATTCTCATTTTTTGTGTGTATACGCTACCTTTTTTTTGTCTGTCCATTTTTGGATTACTAATCCTGAAATTGTATTCTTCAATTAGGTTATGCTGGAAAGAGATACAGGGCGTCCTCGTGGATTTGGGTTCTTGACCTTTGCTGACCGGAGGGCAATGGATGAAGCAATCAGGGATATGCATGGTAGAGAACTGGGAGATCGAGTGATCTCAGTTAACAAAGCCCAGCCAAAAATGGGAAGTGAAGATCCACCACATGGCTATGGTGGTGGAAGTTACCCAGCTGGTGGAAGGGGTGGTTTTGGTGGAAGAGACGGGCCAGCAGGACAGGATGACTGCTTCAAATGCGGCCGGCCAGGACATTGGGCTCGCGATTGTCCATCGGCAGGTGGTGGCAGAGGTGGTCGCCCATTCTCACCTCCACGCTCTAGGTATGGTGGGCCTGGTAGCCGTGGGGATCGCTTTGCAGATGATCGTGATAGATACGTGGATGATAGAGGCCGTTATGGTGATAGGGATCGTTATGACAACAGAGATGATCGATACACAGGTCGCGATCGATTTTTTAGTGAAAGGTACATCCCGTGTATATCCCAATTGTTCTAATAATATGGATCATGTATCCATATGAATATCAAACTCATCATCTCATTTCGGTTAAATCCATCAGGTATGCGCCAGCTGGAGACCGCTTCCCTGTAGACCGGTACGCGCCTGCTGCTGAGCGTTACCCTCAAAATGGATATGGGAAAGACAGAGGGTACGACAGAGATGTAGGAGGGCCCCCCAGAGACAGATATGGAGGCGGGGTGGGCCCTGCACGATACGAAGGAAGAAGCTACAGAGACAGGCCTGCCCCTTATGACCGTCCTAGGAGGGGAGCTCGGCCCCCTTCCCTCGACCGTTACTGAAAGCTCTTTTTTCTTAGTTAGTCTCTCGTGGATTTGGAATGTAGCTGTAGAATTGTGCTCTTGCCTTGGTATGGATTAGAACTTGTTGAAGCTGCTTCCTGTGTGGTATAATAATGGTAGTTCCAGTTGTGTAGATGTTTGCAACACATTGTTAGACGTTGTTTCGAATCGCTACTCAATAGTTAATCCTGGAATCCAAAATCTGTAAGAGAGAGAAGTGATTTTCAACCTTTCATTTGAGCTCGAAAAAGGGAAGGAACTTTTGAAGATTAAAAATTAGTGATTCTAAGATTATTCATTACTTGCTCATTTTCAATTTTGTTTTCCAATTCCATTATTTATCTCTCTTCAAATACTTTTAAATTACATCTTATTCCACTCATATTTATACAGTAAAACATTTTCATTTTGTTTTATTCATTTAAATTGAAAAATACACAATTTTTTTATTCATTTAAATATTATAAATCATAGCTCATATTAAAAGTCAAGAAAAATCAAATGAAAAAAATAAAGGAATATTACCTCTTTTCCTAGCCTTGTTTTCTATTTTCAAATTTAAATGATGATAGTAATTGCTTGCGATTGATTGTGTTTTCATTTTGCTAGTGTGTTATTATATGGAGATTGAAATAATTTAAAAGTGTAGTATTCAGATTAATGGGTCTTGTCCTATTGTTTTTTTGGATGAGAACCGGTAATGTATAAATGTGTGTGTGTATATTTGGAGAAAAATTAATGAAGATTTTTTTAAAAAAATAATAAAAGCAATTTTCATCAAGAACAAGAACAAATATTAAAATCAAGAGGTCTATTGAAATCTAAAGATTGGTATCAACATTCTTAATGAGTATCAAACTCGAATAATAATTAAATAAATAAAATTTAAATCAAGGTAGAGTATTATATGAAAATAGTTCATGATAAGTTTTATCATGAAATTATATTAAAATATCGAATATTTGACCAGAAGTATTATTATTTTGGGTTGGTGATATTATATTTCAATTGTTGTAAATTTTCTTAAACAATGAGTAATGATACTTTTGATGAGATTATCGATGCACCTGATCAAAAATTCGATACTTTAAAACAGTTTCAGGAAAAATTTATCACAAATTATTTTCATATAAAACTTACTCATCAACCCAAGACCAATATTGCATATATGTAAAAAAAAAAAAAAAAAAAATTAAAAGTGGGTAGAATGTTATATTTGTATTTGGGATAAGAAAATTCAAAATTCATTACTTATCTATTTGAAAGTGTGTCAATTTTATATTTTTATAGCTACAAAAGTAATAAATAGGACGAATGAATTAAAAAAATAAAAAATCTATTTTAAATAAAGTTGTATACAGAAAAAGTGAACCGAAAAACTAGATAAAGAAAAAGTATAAATATCTCTTTACAACCGAACCGAGCACGCTTTCACTTTTCAAAACCCTAAGTTGACATCCGGAAACCCTAATTTCTCGTTTCGGCTCACGAACGCGAGCAATTTGTGTATATTTCTGCTTTTAATTTTAATTCGTATTGTTGTTACTGTTATCTAGTTTGTCGAATTGATTTTGCTTACTATTTTTTTTTTACTTTCTGAAGAAGTATTCATAAAAATGGCGGACAAGGATCAAGACTATCGTATATTTGTGGGAGGTTTATCGTGGGAAGTGACCGAGCGGCAGCTTGAAAGTGCTTTTAGTCGTTTCGGCAAAATTGTCGATTGCCAGGTTATGACTTTACTGTATCGTTGTCTGTGTGTGTGTTAAAAAATGTGGAAGATAGCGGTAGAACTATCCCGTTATATGCTGAGTTATGTTGAATGCTCACTTTTCAGTTAGTTTTTCCTGGTTTTTATTTTGATATGGGAGATGGGTTCATTTCAATTTTATTGGTTGTGTTTTGATTGTGCACTCGTCCTACGATACTGAATTGAATTCAATTTGTGCAAAATGTTTGATGCTAAGAGACATGTTTAATGAATTAGTTTATCATTTGCTTTTAATATTTGTGGTTCTCATAGTTTTTCAAATGGGCAGCATGTTGAAACTTGGAAGTTGATTATGGAAGGTGTCCTTTAGTGTTGATTGATTGTCTAATGAATAAGCATATTATGCGTGGTGGTTAATTGTACACCCCTGCTTTTAATTTAGTTTGTCTGTATGATCTATTTCTTCTCTTTTCACTATATTAACTTCTTACAATTTTCACCTTGTATGTTGCATATGACATCTGAAAATGCTTTCATATGGGATTTGGAGGAACTTTTGGGTCTATGGAAGTACACGGGGCTGATGAAGCATGGGTTCAATGTGTGCTTGACACTGTAATCGCTAGTTGTTTTCTAGAATCAGTTGTGCACAATGGGTCTATCAGTCTTGGGACAACCTGAATCTGTTGATCTCTTGATCGTGCAGCTAGTTCATTTTGAAAGAGGCTATTTTTGAAATCTTTAGGAAAATAATAGGTTAGACTTGTTTTCCAAAGAAAACTAATTGGATTCCACTAAAGAAGTGGAAGTTATGTGGAGTTTCTGAACCATCCTGCGGGTATTATCTGATTTACTCCTATGGACATACGATTAGTGATGCGCCGTGTGAAGGTCCAGTTGCAAGCTCAATGATATAGCACAGTTTGTAATGACTTTTCTTGTTCTGGTTTGTGTTCAGAGGATTTCACCTCATTGATAGCCTTCCAGATTTTGTTGCCAAAAGTTTGATCTCCCTGATTGACAGCAGCATACCCAGTTTGACAGAAAAATCTGAATGTGAAACTGATAATGTTGAGCGCCTTTTTTATTTTTTGCGCCTGTCATGAAGTCCAAATATCTAAGTCAGCCTTTTCTAGATTACATACCTGAAGCTTTTTTAGTACTGCAAATCAGTGCACCAGCATCACATAATATCAGGCTTCAAGAGATACCGATAGTGACTGTTCCCTTAGAATCCCCACGAAGAAAGGCATGGCTCTGTTTAGAAGCATGCAGGCTGCAGCTATTCTTTTTATGAGGTTACCAGATCTGTTGTTCATGTTCTGGAGAACATCCTTAGAGCTCGAGATATTGATGCTTTTTCAACTGGAATTTAGAATCTCTTACTCCCATCCTTTTTTCTGCATTTATGCATCCTCCAGTATTGCCCTTTTTTCTTTTATCTACGTGTCAAGTCAGTCCATCTTCTGTAATCTTTTAAATCAAAGAGCTGCATTTCTCATTTAAATGGGTAGGGAATGACTGTTGTAGCTTATGTATGGCCTGGAATTCGGAAGTACAATTTAAGGATATCAACTGTTGTATACTCCAAGATCTACTGAGGGCTACTTGGGAGGGTTATCTTGCTAGAGGTGATTTTGTTGAAGAAACATCCTCGGATTGGTCTACATGTAGGCTGATGTCTTTGAATAATTGGGTCTGATAAGCTTTGTAGCCAATAAAGCTTCTGGAAGTTGCCCTGCTTCATGCTGTGGACTAATTTTGAATGTCCATTAGTTATTTTTTGTTTTCTCTCTACAGAGCATATTGTTTACTTTTTTCCAAGTGATTATATGGCGCAAAATCTGCGAAAAGCTTCTGCTTTTGATTGTCCTGCCTCCTAGTTTATTCTTTATCCTTAGACTGCTGGATATGTCAATCTTTTCTGCTACCCAATCCAGCCTCTCCGTGGTAAATATTGTTCCGTTCACATATTTTGAGTCTATATTGGTTGGAATACTGAGAATATGCAAATCCTAGAAAATATTGGTTTCACTTGCAAAAAACAAGCAAGATTTTGAAGTTGTGGATACACCGTGGGCAGACGTAATGCGTTCATCATTTTTGAAATGTGGCAAGATCTTGGAAGGTAAAGTTTAGTATGTTAGTAGCTCTGTCTGTTGCTGCGAGATGACACTTTTAGTAGCTGGTGGTTATTGAGTATGGTTAAGTATAAGTGATTGATGGATTGTATTGAGATCCCTTCCTTGTTTGCTTGCATGAGTTTTCTGTTACTGGTCTTTTGTTCTGCGGTATTTGAGGCCGGAGAGAACTATTTCCAGATGATGTAATTTGAAATTATGCAGATTCTTCAACTCACGTAAGAGCTCTTTAAACTAAGCATGCTGTATATTTAATTTTTTTGTGAGCCCTCAACTTATGTAAATTTTTTGTGACGTTCATATTTTTTGCTTTTCTTATACTATACCTATTTCCTTGGCTGCCCTCTTTTTTACTTATTCTCACATGTACTCTTGGTATAGGTCATGATGGAAAGAGATACAGGCCGTCCTCGTGGTTTTGGCTTCTTAACTTTTGGAGACCGCCGAGCGATGGATGATGCAATCAGGGATATGCATGGTAGAGAACTGGGAGATCGAGTCATCTCGGTTAACAAGGCCGAGCCAAAAATGGGAGGTGATGATCCTCCAGGGCATGGCTATGGCTCAGGAGGCGGTGGAAGGGGAAGTTACGGTGGAGGAAGAGATAGACCACCATCAGGGCCGGATGAGTGCTTCAAGTGTGGACGGCCAGGACATTGGGCTCGAGATTGCCCATCAGCAGGTGGGGGTGGGGGTGGGGGTCGTGGTGCTCGCACATTCTCACCTCCACGATCCAGGTACGGTGGGGCTGGCAGCCGTGGGGATCGTTATGCTGCTGATGATCGCGAGAGATACGTAGATGATAGATATGACCGAGGTCGATATGGTGATAAAGATCGTTATGACAATAGAGATGATCGTTATGGGGGTGGTCGTGATCGATATATAAGTGACAGGTATCTACTATTCATGTGTTTCTAATCTTTCGTCGTATATAGTCTCTCAGCTTGCTAAATGTGGTGTAAATCTGTGTTATCAGGTACGGGGATCGGTTGCCTGTAGATAGGTACGGAGGAGGAGGGGGTGGTGATCGTTACCCTCAGAATGGATATGGGAAAGACAGAGGTTACGATAGAGATGCAGGAGGGCCCCCCAGAGACAGATATGGAGGAGGTCCACCGCCTCCACGTTATGAAGGAGGAAGAAATTATAGGGAGAGACCCGGTCCATATGACCGCCCTCCTAGGAGGGGAGGGCGACCCCCCTCCTTGGACCGCTACTGAGACCTCTTCATCACAGCCCTGTTAGACTCGCTCTTGAGATTTTCTGTTTTAGGTTCATTTATGAAGCATTGTACACTTGGTACCAAATTAGACTGGGTGGACTACTTGTTCATTTAGTTGTTTTTCTCCTCGTTTTATTGCCATCGAAATATTCTGTCATTATTTGTTTATATGCTGGTCATTCCACTATGTATGTAAAGACCTTATTAGGCAAATACTTATACTTGCTTGAGACGGTTCATAAACTAGCAGGAAAATAAAATTGCATTTCCATTTTTATTGAAAAATTTGAAACAAATACCATTGAGTCTAACATGGTAGATTTGAAGCGAAAGCGAACACATCCAGTCCTACGTACGTATACATATCACACAATTGACTTTTCTGCTGTTAACTTCACACACAACATAACGCAGTAATACAATGCAGATTGTATCTACAGCTTTATACAACTACCTCGCTATAATACTACATATTTTTTTTAAAGGCAAAAAACATCGCCAAAATTTACTGGAAAAACAAATTGGATGAATGCTGAATCTTACAATACATAACGGACCGTCACGAGACAATCGCCTCTTCGACTCGTTGGAGAAGCTCCAAAACGCTCCCAGCCTTCCTCTTAGCCCTGTCGGTACCATTCTCCGATAACTCCTTCAACGCCTCCTCGGCCCCGAGCTCCCTCGCAGTTTTCAAGTACTGTGAACCACCTGTGCACAGTGACCACAATATTGCAGATGCATTTTCCCGATTACGAGGCGACCCTGTCCTGATCACATCGACCAGAATCGGGATAGGCTCAGCTTGTCCCATAGCTACTTTCCCTTCCTGATGGCCAGCAAGTATAGCCAATATCGCCAGTGCTTCGTCCACCATTCCACCTCCAGGATCCTTAAGCAATTGCATAAGCGGGGGTACGATTCCTGCTCTTACTGCTCTCACCTTGTTTCCTTGATAAATCGAAAGGTTAAATATAGCTGTTGCTGCGTCTTTCTTTCCTCTGGGTGTGCCCTCGCACAGCAGATCAATCAGAGGTGGGATCGCCCCGGCTGCTCCTATTGCCACTTTGTTCTCATCAATGACGGACAAGCTGAATAGGGTGGCGGCTGCGTTCTCTCTAGCTTCTGTGCTTCCGTTTTTCAGCACGTCTACAATATCAGGTATAGCACCAGCATTAACAATAGTACCCTTGTTGGCCTCGTTGATTGAGAGGTTGAGCAGCGCAGTAACAGCGTGCTCTTGAGTCCTTAAATCGAGGGAGGATAGCAGCTCGACTAACAGAGGGATGGCTCCTGCTTCGGCTATACATACTCTGTTATCAGCATTTCTTTTAGCTAGCAAACGAAGCTCGCCTGCAGCTGCTCTTTGTTGATCGCTATTGCCGTTTGCTAGCTTTTGCAACAAGGCGGTGATAGCAGCACGGTCACAGTCTGATCCACCAACTCCTGATCGTTTGTTTCTACAGATCCCCTGTTTCCTGGGAAGCTCAACCCCGTTACTCTCACACCACAAAGCAATAAGACTTTTCAACACGTAATTCGGAGTTAAGGCGGTGTGTAGCAGCGTCTGCTGAGTCTTGGGGCATGTCTTGTGTCCCGCATCCAGCCATTTTTGAATGCAGGATCGTTCGTATGTCTGCAAATGGAAACAAGTGAATGAGAGTTTAAAAAAACCCATATTTCCACTTTAACAACATATAAAGAAGTAACACATGGGTGCACTAGTTGCACCGTGCAAATAGTGCACAACTGTATTGCTCAATGAAAACAACTAATAATGTTCAGGAAAATATTGTTCAAAGAAGTATAGAAGCAACTTCAGGATTCTAACCTGCCCAGTTGATACAATAACAGGATCTTGCATTAACTCAAGTGATATTGGACAGCGGAAGTCGTCTGGGATTATTGGAGATCTATGCTTAATCGAACCCTTATCAATTTCAATGGCATCGGGATCTGGATTGTCTTCTGTTACGCATTCCTTTAGCTTCCTCAGAAAGTATGACATAGTTTCAATGTATTCCTCTGAAACTCCCTCAGGAACCCCACCACACGAGATGACCATCTCATGGATAGCAAGCAATTCTTGTTTTATATCTGTCGTGGTCCGGAGATGTAGCTTCTCCGAAAGTCTTTTGAAAACTATGGGATCAGGATTGTCTTCCATTTGCGCTGCAGCCAAGTCCTTCGCCAGTTGGACATCAGGCGGCTCAAATCGACCTATTGCTCGTTTAAATTGTGCGTGTAGAAGTTCAATCTAAAAGAATGGAACAGCCAAGCATTATAAAAAAAGATAAATCACTAGTCAAGTAGATAACTTGTTGAATTGCATCAAGGATAGAGATCTAAATCTGTACCTGTTCTCGAACTTCCTCGGTTATATCAAGTTCATTATACGGAACCTGGCTTAATGCTTCTTCAATCTGTTTAGTGACGTGTTCAAATTTGCCAGCAATTTTGTCAACCAGAAGAGCCTGTAATTATCAAGAATGTTATATGATGTGACGAAAGCCAGTATTATGATCACAACATAAGCCAGTACTACTAGAACAATGTAACTTCTAAACATTCTCGAATTGAACAAAATTAGAGGTTGTTATAACTAAAATATTTATGTTGAACAGCCTTATAAGTACTCATGATTGTGTAAAGCAAGTTTGGAGGCAGTGCAAAAAAGAAAACGAAAATCAACGATAAAACCATCATCACTAGGAATGATCCGGTTATACAGTTAGTTACACAAAGTCTAGAAAAATCTTCAACAATAGAGCAAGTATTACAAAAACCTTAATCTACAGTACTTATTTGGGGAATATTTCTTGATTCACTACCCAAAATAATACTCGTTAATACCTTGATGCCTCAGCTATAAATTAGAACTCCTAATTCATAATTCATGAGTAGTAACTCCCCATTTTTCATTAAACCAATCACACAAATTACAAAGTCCTCACATAGATTATAATCATCAAAAGAACAACATAAATCGCTATAACCGATCTTAAATATGTTCAAAGATCAGCTTCAAATTCCTGTAAAATACTATTAGTTATTTAAGTAAAATATCTCACATCCACATAATAAAATGCATAAATAAGCGGGAAAATATTGGGCAAAAATCGTTAGGTATTTGTACGAAGAAGGCAATGAAAAAAAATTGACAGAAGAGATGAGTTTCAATTAGGGAAAATCGAATATTTCCAAATATAAATAAATACCTGGAAAATCTTGCTGCCTTCATGGACCGATCTGAGCAGGTCGAGAGCCGCGTCGAGAGCGATTCTGAGCGAATCAAGTCCCCGAACGACGTCATCCCCGAGCTCCGTCCCGCCGTCCTGCAATTCCTCGAATAGAGGGCTTAAAAGCTTCACTCGTCTCACTAGGTTACCGTAGATCTTTTTGCACACCGTTCTACACTCGGGCAACGCGGAGATAGCTTTCGCGGAGTCATTGAGTTGACTCAGAACGGTCTCCACCTTGGGATTTTCCGCCATCGCCGACGAAAAATTCCAACGAAAACGCGTGAACTGAATGAATACCCAGGAAAGGATAAAGGATTATCGGAGATCAATAATTGGGGAGTAAAATCTATTATCAGAAAAGATGGAATTTTAGGGGTTTTAAGGGGGAGAAATGAAGGAATATTGGGAATGAAACAAGATTTAATAACGTGGAGAAAGAGCGCAATATGGAGAGGTTTGTAGTTTGGAAAAGGTCAAGTCTTGAACTATTATGAGGCCAGAGAGAGATTCTCTTCTAAGATGAGTTCTTGATTTTTTTTTTTTATTGGTAAAGTGGTAAGATGAGTTCTTCATTCTAACTTAGTAACTTTGCTCTTTAAGGTGATCAATCAAAATTAAATTTTTAAAACAAGCACTAATAAATCATCTTATGATAATGAATTTGATATAGTATTTTATTCAAAAAATATCACAAATAGTCATGTAATTTTATCTAATATTATAAATAATCTGGTAAATTTTTACTTTATCAATTTTGATTTTTTTTTTGCTAGAAAAGTTGCCGAAAATTTGTTACAGCATACACAATGACACAAAAAAGGTAACTATATGACGAGCTCAACAAAAAGAATAGAATAATATATGTCTTGAATGTGAGACGGTTCAAATGATAGTAGTTACGGCCGTCAACGAGGCCGAAATAAGAAAAAATTAGGGCAGTTTTTTCTGGCGAAAAAGACTAAAATTGATATAAAATGAACCAAATTTGATTAAAAAAAATTACAAGAATATTTATGGATCTGGATAAAGTTGATTTGTGATTTTTTCCCCCATATTTTATCCTTATTAGCATTCATAATATCGTTTACCGAATTATTTTAAATTCAAAAGTACATCTTTATTCTTAAAAAAAAAGGTAATATATTAAAAAATGGAGGTTATTTTAATTTTACTATTTAAAATGGAAGTCAAACATGGCATCTCAAATTCTCAATGAAGTAGGAGGTTTCCACTTTCCAGTTAACACAAAATTTTGACCCTCCCGAGTGAAATACACGGAAAAAGTAAACCAATAAATAAATATAAACATGACTAACTCGTGAAACGTGATTTAATGTAATATATCGTAAAGTATTACGGAGTTTTTTTAGATTTATTTTTTTAATAAAATAATTGTTAATAGAAAGTTCATTTTGCATACTTTTTATAAAGAGAAAATTGCATTTTTTGTCCTAACAACCACGCACCTCTTCGCTTTTGATCCCATTATTGCATATTTGGTCCCAAAATTTCAATTTTTTTGCAATTTAGGTCCCAACAATGTCCCAATTTCGCAAATATGATCCCAGACACGTTAACGTCTAACGGTGGAAGCCATGTGCCAATCACGTGCCCGTTAGTCGGTCCCAAAATCTCACCTTTTTGCAATTTAGGTCCCAACAATGTCCCATATTATTTTTCTACACAAAATCAACTAATCGTATAAAATCATGACATGTAATACGCAAATAATTATTTACACTATATAATTTATATAAAAAAATATATTCGTAGTTACAATTAAAAATCAATCAAAATTATTTAAAGATTTTGATCATGTCTCCCCCACATCCCATAAAATTAGGGATCAAATCTAAGAGCAACTATTTTCAATAACAAACACACCAAAAATTTACTATTTTCAATTTCTCATTCACAAACACAAAAAAAAAAAAAAAAAAAAAAACACAACATGTCTTCATCCTCATCTTCCATTCCCAAAACTCATCAAACTCAACACAACCTAATATGCTATTGGAGCACCATACATACATATCGAAGAAGGAAAAAAGCAAAAATAGGTTGTTTCATATCTGTCCCGATTCCATAAGTGGTGATGAATGCCGTTTTTTTTTTGGGCCGATAAAATGAAAATTGTCGGGCAAGGACAGTTTCCCTGTATGTGGAGGAGAATTGACTCACTCGTGTCTGAGAATCAAGATCTTGTGAACAAGGGAAAAAAAAATCCTATGATGTTCAAGTTTTTGGTTTAATTTAGACATTAAACCTGCTTGTAACTCCCACCTTATCAATCCTCTGCAAACTAGTGTAGTATTTTCACATAAAACTCATTTTATTTTATTAGGAATAAAACCACTATAATGGAAGTTTGATTTTTTGCAATTAGAACATTTTATTTAATTAATTAGCCATTAGGAGACAAATAAAATGAAGTTGACAATTAATTTATGGGTGAATAAAATAATATATATCTAATTATTTATTTATTGTAAAAGTACTACAGTATAATTCATTATTATAAACAATGATTATAAATAAAAATTATCAATTATTGTTTTAGTAATTTTCTTAGATTAAAAAGTATGACCTTTAGTGAAGTGAAGTGAGAAGATTTGATCCCTAATTTTATGGGATGTGGGGGAGACATGATCAAAATCTTTAAATAATTTTGATTGATTTTTAATTTTAACTATGAATATATTTTTTTATATAAATTATATAGTGTAAATAATTATTTGCTTATTACATGTCATGATTTTATATGATTAGTTGATTTAGTGTAAAAAAATAATATGGAATATTGTTGGGACCTAAATTGTAATATGAGACATTGTTGGGACCTAAATTGCAATATGGGATATTGTTGGGACCTAAATTGAAAAATGTGAGATTTTGGGACCGACTAATGGGCACGTGATTGACACATTGCTCCCGCCGTTAGACGTTAACGTGTCTGGGATCACATTTGCGAAATTGAGACATTGTTGGGACCTAAATTGCAAAAAATTGAGATTTTGGGACCAAATGTGCAATAATGAGACCAAAAGTGGGGAGGTGCGTGGTTGCTGGGACCAAAAGTGCAATTTTCTCTTTTTATAAACGATCATTTTATTAAAAAACGAACCTCAGAAAACTCCGTTATTTCGACATATAGTATTTAATATTTATAATACCTTTTTTTTAATTTCAATTTGATCATCATATAAACAAAATAATATAGTTCAGATAATTAAAGATGGTTCGCTACTTAACCGAATAAAAAAATTCATCGATCATATACTCTTTTACTGTAATGACCATTAGCTACTAGCTAGTACTGGAGGAGATAAGATTTCGTACAATATATAAAAAAGATAAATAAAAATCCAACTCGAATTCATCAGAGAGAGAGAGAGAGAGAATGGCGAAAAGTTTATCGGCATCAGATTACGGAGCTTTCATGGAGAAATTCAGTCTGCTTCCAGACTCTTGTTCGTCTCAGGAACTTCCCCTAAATGGCCTCACCTTTGCTGTTAAAGACATGTCAGACCCTACCAACTATTCTTTCCTTTTCTCATTATTAAATTCAATTTTTGAGATCATCCTTTTGAAATAATGAAGTGTATCGATTTTAAAATGAATCAAATTTTAGCAATTTAGCTTAATTCATGTATGTCGAGGGATTTGGGTCTACTGATAAATTCACTCTACTTGTTTAGTTAAAATGGATGAATTTCAAAATCATATCATTTGTAATTCATCCATAAATCCATTCAATTTCAAATCCAAATGACTCAATCCAAACATCAATAATGACATTTCCCTCTTTTCTTTAATGTTTTTGTGTGTAGTATAATCCCTTCAGCTTGTGAGTTATTTTTCATAATTTGTTATTCAAATCATGTTTGTATCAATGCCCTCCAATTATTTTGGTAATTAGTGTTTTCTAATCTTGCCAGATAATTTTATTGAACACTATGACAGGATATGATGCATATATATAGTTGTCCGAATAAAAACTTAGAGTTCATCATTGTTGTATAGTGTAATCAAAGCTTTGGATTGTAAATTTGTAATAATGTAGTAATTTCCTCTGTGAATTATGTGTTCTTAACTTCTGGATTTGCCAGATTCGACGTGGAGGGGTATGTGACGGGTTTTGGGAATCCAGATTGGGCGAGAACACATCCGGTTGCTACATCAACTTCTCCGGTAGTTGGGGCTATGCTGAAAGCAGGTGCCACTTGTGTTGGTAAAACCGTGATGGATGAAATGGCTTACAGGTTTATTTTATCAGACATACTTAACTATTAGGCATTATTATTTAAACATTTTGTATAGTCAAGTCATGGAAAGAACCTTAAACCTTAATGCTTTTAACTAAATTAATACATACAGCCAACTAGTTTGACTTCCTTTGTGTGGTAATGAAATACTCTCACATATATCTTGTTTAATAGGATTAATGTGGTGAGTGGTTATTGTGACGTCTATGTTAAGCTTTTGTTGATGTAAGAAGAGAGATCTTCGTTGAAAGAAAAACAATCACTCTCCAAGTTTTGACATTTGATCTTGACCTGGAAAGTTATTGTTAGAGATAATTCATTATTTCTTTAGGTTCGACTGTATTGACAATGAACGTCGACGTTTCTTAAGCAACGAGGAGAAAGATAACTGTATCAAGTATGCATCAAATGACATTTGTACTCGTGAACATAGCCGATGAACTAAAGAATTGAGTTCCCATCTAGACCATGGTTGCTAATAGCATTTCTATTTATTAATCTTTTTTTATTTTCGTTTTCCTAAACTAGGGATTTCTTTTTTTACACCTTATTTGACAGCATAAATGGAGAAAATGCACATTACGGGACACCAGTTAATCCGTGTGCATCAGATCGTGTGCCTGGAGGGTCCTCTAGTGGATCTGCTGTTGCAGTTGGTGCAATGCTTTCTGATTTCTCCTTAGGTGAACTATTTTGTCGTTACGTAGTTGTTGTCGTTTTAGATTAACTTCAATTGAATCTGAGTAATACCATATTCACTAGGTACTGATACTGGTGGAAGTGTGCGAGTACCTGCATCATATTGTGGAATCTTTGGTATTCGTCCGTCTCATGGAATTGTCTCAACGTTAGGAGTGACACCGATGGCACAGAGTTTTGATACAGTCGGTAAGAACTCAAAAATAACTATTAAACGAATTATCTACATTTCTTTTGTCAAAAAATGTGAGTAAATTTATCTCCAAATATTGTATCTGCAGGTTGGTTTGCTAGAGATCCAGTAATCTTGAAGCGGGTCGGAAAGATTCTATTGCAATTGCAAGAAGATAGTTCTGCTACACTCGATCAACTTATTATTGCAGAAGATTGTTTCAAGCTTCTCGACATTCCTTCCCACAAACTCACACAAATTCTCATCAGCTCAGTGGAGAAGCTATATGGAAGTAAGCAAGTTATTTTCCCAACTTATATACATACGTATTAAATAACATTTGTGATGTATATACATAACTCCGTGTAGGTCAGAAAATACAATACACGAATCTGGGGAACTTCGTTGCGGCAAAACTTCCAAGTTTGAAGCATTTTATGGACGAAAACATTAAAAAGCAAGACGATAATATACCGTCATTAGCAGCTCTTGCAAGTGCCATGCGATTACTTCAAAGGTGCAGATTATTACTATTTCTTGTGTAAGATGATACATTTCATAATCTTTAAGTTCATTTTTTCAAAAAACTTAATTACAAAGATCAGGTATGAATTTAAGAACAACCATGGCGATTGGGTTCGGTCAGTTAAGCCCAATTTAGGCCCTGGAATATCAGAACGAGTATGGGAAGCCCTCAGCGCCACAGACGAAAAAATAGACGTGTGTTGTTTGTTAAAGAGCGAACTTCGTGCAGCTCTCAGTGAGCTATTGGGGGTATGCTTGCTCTCTTTGCGCCTACTAAATTTGTTCTCCATTAAAACTTTAATATTAGACTTATTTTGCCTATTATTAAGAACATGTTTTGTTGTTTTACACGCCACAAAATACAGGATTCCTGTATACTGGCAATGCCTACAGTTCCAGGGCCTCCACCAAAGCTACAGACGGAACCAACGACACTGGAAAGCTTTCGTGCTAAGGCGTTTAGTTTGTTATCAGTAGCTGGTGTCTCCGGATTTTGTCAGGTTCGTCTCTCTCTTCGTACGTGAATGTTTAGCTTACATAAATTGCATCTTCCTGAAAGAAATATGGAAATCCAACAGGTTAGCATACCATTGGGCATGTATGATGGTCTCCCCATTTCAGTTTCTTTAGTGGCAAAACATGGTTCTGATGGATTCTTGCTCAGTTTTGTGGAGAATCTTCATGCAACTCTAAAGGAGCATCTTAATTTTTCTTGATCCATTGGAATCGTTTGGGGTTGGGGATTTAAAATCAAGTCCTTGTTACTCTTTTTATTTTTTTTATAGATGTAAATGAATCGAGTGGAATGCGGTGGTAATCAAGTTTGGGTTTTTTTTTTTTTTTTTTAAATTTTATTATTGAGCTTTAAAATTGTGTTTGATTAATTATTTAAATTAATCATGTTGGTAGTCAGGTTTGATTTTATTTTATTTTTTAGTTTGTTTAATTTTTTGGATGAAGATATCTCTCTCTCATAAATAAATAAATAAATAAATACATTAATTAATATGTGCGTGTTAATCAGAATGATATATAATTAATTAATATTAGTGTGGAAACTTGGAGTGTAAGGTAAACGGTTAGCCCAAATTGACCAATGCAGTGCCTTAACGTGGGCGGCAGACGTGTTGAAAAATTTGTGGGGCCTACTGCATAGTTTTTTTTTTTCAATTTTTATTAAATTCATATATGTATATGTATTTTATTTCGTCAACTATTAAAACTATGGAACTATGGATCAATAATCGAACTAAAAAGGTTTCGGTAAGAGTATAGGAAAAGATCGGTTAATATTGAGAAAACAAAAAATAAAAAGACTACTTTGAGAAATAAAAAATAAAAAGACTAATTTGAGATTAGAGGAAAAGTATGAAATTTAACGTTTTTGTAGAATTGATATTGCATGATACATGCCATTGAGGTGTAAAGTCGTGTGAATTTATGCATGTATAAAGGAACTATTTTCTTGATGGTGACAAATTCGATTTTATTTTGTGATATGAAGTTTCTAGAATATTGCTATATCGTTTTTTAATGACTTCTTAGTATCTACTTTACTATAAAATAGTATATTAATTAGAATAAGGTCAAAATATGGTAGGTATCAATTGAAATTAGAATGGGAAGATGGCTCTTTTTGGTTGGTATAAATATTAATATTGATACTTCTTAAATAAATTTCAATTGACAAAATAGATTTTCAAATGTAGAACTCGCCTTCATTAATTTATGACGGCCAAGGTTAAATACAGTCCCATGTTTGGTGAATACAACCCCATCCAAAAAAATGTTCGAATTTTTTTTCCGAAAAATGTAATAATTTTCGGATTTTTTTTCCGAAAAATCATAAGTTCAGTGTTTTTTTTTTTTTTTTGAATTTTCGGAATTTTTTTTCGAAAATTGTCGGATTTTTTTTCCGAACATTTTTTGTGGGGTTGTATTAACAAAAGGTTCCATATAAACTTGGCCACTTATGACATTTTCAACTAACTTGAGGAAGCCCAACAAATCAGGAGTTTTGGGCATCGGATATCAAAAAGGCATACTTAATACAATCAGATATTGGGTATGGATATTTTCACCCCAAATAATAGTACTTCGCCCTCAATTCTTGTTCGTTAATTTTTTTAAAACATTTGTCATTTCTCCAGGAATTTTTTTAGAACATTATTCAGTTTTAGACAATTTTATGGGGATGAACTGAAAATTTAGATGGTGAATTGAGCTGTGCAATGAACAATCAAATTTTAGGGATCAAAAGATCTGTTCCCTCGAATATTTCATGAAGCCCAAAATATCATAAAATTTGGGCTTCAGGTACTAAAGTGCCCAAGTACACAACCAGATATTTCATGAAGCCCAATAATTTAGAAACTTTGGGCTTCGGATACTATAAAGGCCCACTTAATTAAACAAGCTCACCATCTTATAATATGAGACAACATAAATTAACATCCGCTCCTTGAAAGTGTTAATGCGGCATATGTCTCATGGCATGAGCCGCCTCACACAATCAAGACCTACTTTCAGTAATCCTATTCATGCAGTGTAGATGCATGCAGCAGGTCTTGAATCTTGATGATGAGGCCATTGACGATGGGAACGCGGTGGAGGAGCAGCCCCCGCCACGCTCGTCTCCGCTGCGCTGACGGATTTCTTGTTTGGTTATGGATTAGATCAAAGAGATGCATCATGCATGCACATATGTTTATATCTGGTGAAGGATCAAACATGTGAAAGAGTATACCAGACCTGGAAAGCAACGATGAAATCCATCTCCAGCTAGCTGAATCCATCTGGTATAATACCAAAATCCATGGAGATTTTTCTTCCATCCAATTTTCAGCTACATAGAAAAGGTGGTGTGTAGCCAGCATCTTTCGAGTTAGCAGACAAATGCTTCAACAATTGATACATCTCAGCACATCTGGGATGTTTTCTCTCTTTAGATACGAAACAATTGACATTACCCGAGATATCAATCCAACTGCAACCAACTTCCTTCATCAGACCTCTCTGCGCCATTTCTTTTCTCACCGTCTTCACATACTCCCAGTTCCCCTCTTCTGCGTGCATATTCGAAAGGAGAACATGGTACCCTGTGACCCTATCTCCCCCCTCCATTTCAAGCAACTTATCCGCCACAATTTTTCCCAACTCAAATTCTTGATGAATTCTGCATGCAGAGAGGAGTGATCCCCATATCCCCAACGCATTGCCTTCTTTGCCCAGTTTTCGAGCAAACTCAAATGCTTCAACCACCCTCCCAGCTCTTCCCAACATGTCCACAACACAAGCGTGGTGTTCCGTTGACGGCCTTATCCCATACTCACTTTCCATGGACTCGTATATTTCCAGACCTTCACTTATCAAACCAGTGTAACTGCAAGCAGACAATGCTGCAACAATGGTGGTAGCATCAGCGGTGATGCTGTATTCCTTCATAGTGTGGAATAGAGCAACGGCCTTCTCTCCCATTCCGTGTTGACCATATCCCAGTATCATATTCGTGTAGGTGACCGAATTTTGAACAGCTGATTTCCCAAAAACTCTCTCAGCATAAACAAGTGAACCTGATTTTGAGTACATGTCCACCAGAGCAGAGATCACAAAGATATTTTCGTCCAAGAAGTTTCGAATGGCAATACCGTGGAGTTGCTTTCCAAGAGCCATACTTCCCAACTGACTACAAGCAGGAAGAACTGAAGCTAAAGTCACAGCATTGGGGACGACATTCTCATCCAGCATCTGCTGAAAGATAATCAATGATTTTTCGATCAGCCCAGTCTGAGTGTTCCCAGAAATCATGGCGTTCCATAAAGCTAGATCGCTGCTGCCTTTGCAATTCCTCTTGAAGATTGTTTCTGCATATTCTATCAAACCTGATTTTGCATACATATCTATGAGATAACTCTCCAGCCCAACGAATTGAATACCATGCCTGATCAGGTAACCATGCGTCTGTTTACCGATTTCTTGATTTCTAAGATTCGATGCTGCATTAAGTATAGCAGAAATTGTCACATCGTCAATTGGAAAACCAAGCTTTTGCATCTCACACACAAGCATCAACCCTTCATCGTCCAAGCCATTCTGCACGAGAGCAGAGATCATGGAATTCCAAGACACAAAATCTCTTTCCTGCATTTCGCTAAAGACTTTGAAAGAATCTGGAATGGAGTTGCATCTCGAATACAAAGCTATAACTGCATTGAGCAGAATAATAGAAGACAGCAAGGAATTCTTTATCAAATACGAATGTAGTTGCCGGGCAATATCCAACTGCTGCAACTCCGAAGCTGCAGTTAGTGCTGAAAGATAAGTCACGTCATCTAAATTACCACTATCTTCTACTTCCAACGCCATATTGAACAGTTCTAGTGCAGCAACAGGGCAATTATTCTGAATATAACCGCCCATCATAGTGTTCCAAACATGCGCATTCTTGTTCAAGCAATTGTCGAAAATCTTCCTGGCTAAATCGAGGCACCCGAGTTCTGCATACATTGTAATGGCAGAACTCACAACAAACAAATCGTCGACATATTCATCGCCCAATTTGGTCACCATCCCATAAACTACGTTAGCAACATCAATATCCCCTAACCCAGAAACGGCCGGAAAAACATTTACAAAACTAACAACGCTAGGTGTAAAACCAGCTCTCATCATCATTATCAAATGCTTAACCGCCTCCATATATCTACCCGTCTTCGCATACCAAGCAATCATCGTATTCCACGAAACCACATTTCGTTTACGCATATTCACAAACACCTTCTTCACCAAATCACAATCCGAGCTCAAGAGACAAGAAGTATACATATTAAACAAAGAATTATAAACAATCCTACTGGGAAATACATCGGAACGCAAAACATGGGAGTGCACAGCTTTACCTACTAAAAGCTGCTTCGTATCTGCACACGCTTTCAGAACAGATGAATACGTATAAGCATCGCATTTTCCATCGATTGAAGAGTTAATGGTGTGGAACAAGCGTGAATACAAGGATATAGCTTCGTGGGGCATGTTGTTGCAGACGTACCCAATAATTAGAGTGTTCCATAGAACAGTAGTTGGTTTGGGAATTGCGTCGAACAGTTGGCGGGCAAGGTTGATCTTGCCTTGTCTGCATAGCTGGCTCAAACGGAATCGGATAGTTTTTGCTTTGGGGGGAGATTTTTGGTCGATGTCGTTGGAATCTTGTGAAGAAGTGCATGGTGGTTGTGGGCTGAGCTGCGGCGGCGAGGCGGAGTAACGGTGGTGGTTGGTTTGTGCGATGGTGGATGAAGAAAGGGGGATAGGCAGGGGTGAACAAGACATGATGGCTAACCGCATATTTTTTCTATAGTTTTGGTCCCTACTTTTTATTTATTTATTTATTGAATACAGACTATTATAATAAGTTTGCTTAATGTGATATTATTATGTAAATATACATTTACTTTATCTAAATTACATCATCTCACATAATAATTGACCTATTTTATTTAGATGAGCCACTCAAAACAATTTTAAGATCGTTTGGCATGACAAACAATTTTTAAACAGAACTTTCAAGTGGTAATATTTAAAATGAGCAAATTTTGTGCGAAACAATATCATAAAATGAAAAAATGTTGACAAGAAAATAAGTATATTTTGAATATACAAAATATTTCTTTTAAAATGGTATAAAAAGTACAGTTCAATTCATCTGCTCTATTTTTTATATTTCAATTGATGTTCACATGTTATTTTTAATACATGAACTTAACGTTATAGTGGTCCACTAAATATTTTTTAAATATGTCACGTATCAACCTTTTAACAATTGAGTAACGTAAAAATAGAATAGATGATTCATTTGTAAAAAGTATAAACGATACCAAACGGCAAGTCTATGGTTTAATTCCGTAGCCTCATCCCCACTAAAAAAAATTGTTATCATTTTAATAATTAATCAAAACGGTATTTAGCATTAAAAAAACCCAGATCTTAAACGGACACTAACATAATTACATTGAGAAAGACTTTTCTGAGATGGAGCATAAGTCAAACATGACTTATTAACAATTTTAAAAAAAAAAAGAGAGAATTTATTTTAATTTGTGACCTGTCTACCATTGTGACAACCTCACACAAGTTTTTGCCTTTATTATTTTACGGAATAATAACTACACCTGTCGACTCGAGCAACATCTCAAATTCAATCCTAAGTCACAACTCAAGAGAAAATAACATTAAAAAGTCCATCAACGAAAGCAGGAGACTATATCCAACAAGCAAAAACATTCCTGTTACAGAAAGATGAAGAACAGACTCCTCCCCAACTCAAATTTAGAAAATAATTTTTTGTAAAACAAAACAACATTTACATTCAAACTTACTGATAGTTAAAGGCTTTCAAGGATAAGCATTATACTTATATGATCAACCTAATACAGAATTCAACTGGATAAACATGTAAAGGCCCAATCTGTTTTATGTCCAAAGCAAGAATGCATTACTCAGAAAGTTTACAAACGGATTTTAGGGACAATCTATTTAAGTGGCTGCTTACAATAAATATTATTGCTGTGAAACGGCGTGGAGTTACAGCCTCTTCGGTAACAAGACCAAGTATACAACTAAATAAGCACGGGTAGAATATACACATTTGAAATACATGCAGATGGAGCTACCTCTACCTGTAGTGCACACAATTGATGTTGTTCGTTGAACAATCACGATGGAGGTGGGCGTGGTAGTCTCTTCGCAATTTCCTGGCAAATCACAACATCACAAAACTGAAACATTCGCTTGTGGAACGTGCAAAATTGGTAAGATTTTAACTTGACAAAATGGTCGAGTGGCCTCAAATTTTTCGTAAGCAAACAGCCAACCATTGTGTCGTAAAGGAATAAAAAGAGCATTATGGGCATAGAGTTATAATGACCAATTACATGTAGTATCAATTTATGAATGAGAAACGAAACAAATCTGCAAACTGTTAAATGCTATAGTTACAAGCATCAGCAAGCTAAAAACAGCAAGAAGGGGGGAATGTCATTACGATTTACGAGCAGTTTACATAACAATAATAACACAGTTAAGTTAATAGATAATTGTTAAATGTACCTCAAAGAGCTGGTTTATGTTGTCTGCCGTCTTTGCAGAAGTCTCAATAAAGAACATTCCGTTCTTTTCAGCGTAGTCAATTCCGTCCTTCAGAAATGAGAGAAGAAATGAGATACAGTCACATAAACAAAATATGTCAATGTAACACGGAATATATCTGCCCACCTGAACTGGTACTTCTCGTTTTTCATTGAGATCAGCTTTATTACCAACCAAAGCCATGACTATATCAGGACTCCCATGCTTCTGTAATTCCTAGAAATGTCAAAATAAACGCGTTAATCAAAATAAGATGGTTATCCAGTGAGGCAAAAACAAAAAATACAAACAAAATTTTGAACATTAGGCACTAGCAATGAATATTGAGAATATAACAAGATTATGCACACGTGCATAAAATATTGTTCTTTAGAAGTGACAGCCTCATTACAAGTTCCAAGTACATTAATCATTGCACAAATGATAGAATGTTAAAGATACATACCTTGACCCAATACTGCGCCTTATTAAACGTTTCAGGACTAGTTATGTCATATACAATGACTGCAACTGCAGCCCCTCGATAATACAGTGGTGCCAGAGCCGCATACCTAAGTTCAGACAACAGGATGCTAATTAATAAGTGTAATCTTAATTAAACCCAGAAATGGGAGATGCTGGCTCGAGAGATAAGTTTTGGCAGTGATATTAAGCTAAAATACCTTTCTTGTCCAGCAGTGTCCCATATTTCAAATTTCACTGTAGTAGAATCCTGTAAGGCTATAGTCTGAGACAAGAAAGATGCTCCAACCGTGACCTAAGATCATGAAACAGTTGAGTATGTAAATGAATCTATCATGAGTTCACATCATCCCAACTTCAACAATGTCATTTTTTTTACCTTGGATGTTGGGTCAAACTGACCACGAACAAACCGAAGAACAATGCAACTTTTCCCAACACCAGAATCACCTAATAGCACCAACTGCATAGATCATTGGAAGAAATGAGTGTCGCAGCTTGAATATATTTATTCTTTTACTCCACATTTTACAAACATTATTGCCAGGGTTCACATCGTAACATTACCCTCAACATGATGTCAGCTGATAGAGCCAATTATGCTAAACACAGACTGATTTTAAGCCAGGATCACCACTCAAGTGGAAGCAAAATGTAAGAACAGAAATTTACACACTACTGGATTAGTTGTCTGCCCAACAGCAGGATCATAAGTAAAACCACGCCATGTCAGAAAGAAAATAGTCCAAGAGGATCCCTGGCAGTACCCCTTCTCTAAACAATAAATATTATTTGAGTTAAAAGTTCAAACCCATTAAATTTCTAATTACAACATCAGGACTAAAGCGTGAGATGAATCAACAAGCCTACTAAGTTCATACTCTCATAAACTAAATAGATTAGTTTAAGTTCAGGAATTAGAATGCTTCACGAGTATGATACCACGAGAATCAGTTCTTAAATCACTTCTTCTATTCGTCCAATGCTATTTCAACCAATTCACCACATCAGCTTCCCCTCAACATCTCTCTCTATCTAAATCCTCAACTCCTAGAGTTTCAAAACCAATATCTATGATGCTTCTGTTGATATCAATTAATATCATCGCATTGAGAATGGTAAATACACCACTTATAATATTTCCTTATCGTCAGGCATTAGCAATAAAACAAGTGATGTGAATAATCTGCATTATATATAATTTCCATAAAGTCAAGAAAGCGTAATATGTACCTTAACACGAAGATTCTTTGGGTCATTCGCGCTACCATTGTCCGGATTGACACCTCCTACACGCCCAGCATTTCTATCTGGACAAATACGAAAAACCGACAATTAAACCTAACATATACAAACACTAAATCACCAATCATGTAAAGAACCATCAGCTCCCGAGCTCATAGGAGCACCAAAATCAGCTGAAATTGTTGAGTAGGACCAAGAACATGGGAGAATCCAGGTAGATCAATCGTTTTATTTTGCTTATGATAAAATAAATTACGATTAAAACGCTAAAATTCATAAAGAAGAATGGGGGCATAATATTTGAGGTTTTGGGATCAACAGCTAAAAATTGATGGATTATAAACCCTAAATATTGAAATTCACCTGGAACTGACGAAGAACAACCCATGGAGAGCGATCAATTAGGATAAATGTCCCAATTACAAATCACTCCTAGGGTTTACAAAGAACTTAATCAATTCTACGAGATCAAAATATGGAATGCTACAGAAGGCGAACAAAATAAGAGAGAAGGTGAAAAATGATTAAATAATTTAAATTTAGTGAGACGCAAGAAAATATTTTCGACGATAAAATAATCATTGAAAAAGGTACAATTAAAACAAGTCCTTTAACTTTTTTTTTTTTCAAACAAGTCCTCAAATTTTTATATTAAGAACAAATATTCCCTTTCTGCATTTCTATTGGTATAAATATACTATTTTTTCTTTTTAAAATTAGATAAAAAGGAACTTCAGTTAATCTAACAATTAAAATACATTTTTTTATTTGTAACCGACTTTGGCATTAATTTTTTTTATGTAATATTCTTTTATAAATTAATAATGGTGTTTCTCCAAATATAAAAAAAGTTATACATCTAATAAATAAATATAAAATTTGTATATATTATATTTTTTCTTAAAATTATAAAATTTATAATTTAATTACATTAGTTGAATTATACGTGTGTATATATATATGCATATACATATTTCCTGAAAAATGTCATTTTGTTCAATTTTGAAAAGATAAAGGGTCTATTTGTACCAACTTTTTTTAAAAGGCTTATTTGAGTCTGGAAAAATATTTAAAGGGCTTATTTGCATTAAAAATATAGTTTTAAGAACTTGCTTGTATCTGCGGTAATAGTTTAGGGGCATCGATACTTAAAATGGCTTATTTGCATTAAAAATATAGTTTAAAGACTTGTACTTACTGTAATAGTTTAGGGACATCAGTGTACTTTTTTCTGCCTAAAATATCATTAAGCATTTACAAAAAATGGTGGTAGTTTTATTGCAAAAAGAAAAGAAGTTCACAAAGAGCACTACATAAATATTTGTCTAGGGAAAAATATTATTGAAACAGTGGTACTTTTCATGAAGGGAATTAGTTTGTCGACAATTTGAGGCTGGCCCAAAAGAAAAAGACCAATGCTGGGCGTTAACTTTGTTCGGCCTATAA
This sequence comes from Ballota nigra, assembly GCA_947034835.1. Taxonomy (NCBI): domain Eukaryota; kingdom Viridiplantae; phylum Streptophyta; class Magnoliopsida; order Lamiales; family Lamiaceae; genus Ballota; species Ballota nigra. The sequence goes on from OX344725.1 coordinate 61,385,859, forward strand.
ATAAGAGGGTTGGGCTTGCGATTTAAGTTGGCCCATCCTTGGATTATAAGTCGGCCCAGGTTAAATATAGTCCCATGATTTGTGAATACAACCCTCTCAAAAAAAAAAATGTTAGGAAATTTTTTCCGAAAAATGTAACAATTTTCGGAAAAAAGTTTTGAAAATTCATATTTTTTTCCGAAAATTGTCAAAATTTTCGGAATTTTTTTCCGAACACTTTTTGGTGGGGTTGTATTAATAAAAGATAGGACTGTATATAACCTTGGCCTTATAAGTAGGTTCAGGTTACCTATAATCCTATTATTTTGTTAATATACTACTCCATATCCAAAGAATATTTAGGAAAAAAATCGAAAAACTTGATAATTTTTGAAAAAAAAATCGAAAAATATGTTTTTTGTCTTTTTATAAATTTTCGGAATTTTTTTTTCCGAAACTTGTCAAGTGTTTTAAGAAAAAAATTTACAAATATTTTATTTGGAGTATATTAACAAAAGAAGAGACTATATTTAACCTCCACCTTATGATCCAAATTGAATTGAATTGCCCCACGCCCAATTTAATTCATTTTGATAATTAAAAAATTGGGTAGGGCTTTCGAGATATTGGACAAAACATAGTTTTAAGTTGGGCCCATCTTTGGATTATAAGCTCAATTGAATTGTTTCGGCTGTTATACAGTATTAATATACTCCCTCCCTCCACTAAAAGTGGTGTATCCACTTTTCTAAATTGTTTATCCATTAAAAATGTGTTATTTCCTTATGCAATCACTTTAAACACTCAATTGTTTTATCTTTTTTTTTTCTTAAAATTTGTGTCAAACAATGGGACACATTATTGGTGAACGGAAAGTACTATACTACAAGCTTCATAACCTAGCAATCATCAATGTGGAGAAAGATGTGAAAAACACAAGTGCAGTTTGCATGCTAGGAAAGGCTGGCAATACCTTGATGTTTTTATAACAATTTAACACCATTTCTTTTTATATGTTGAATGTTTAGAATATAAAAGGTTTATTTGATCTGAGTTAAAAAGAAAAAGAGGTTGAATGAACTAAAAAAGAAAAAAAAAAGAACATATTTAATCATGAGATATATCAAATGAGGCCAATTTGAAAATTTTCCCTATAAAGTTATGTGTGATGTCACCGACAAAATCATAACATTTGAACACAATAAAGAATGAATAACTCAAATTACGTTGATACTAAATAGTTTGTCTAGTTAATTATGTGGTAGACAAAGCTACCTAAGGCAACTAATCCACACCTTAACAAAAATTTGGACAAATTAAGAAATTAAGTCATGCATGCATCCTACTCCCATGTGCATCTAAGAAAAACACACATTTTGGTCAAATTCAAATAATAATTAAAAGTTTGGTAACACAAGAAAACTATTTGATTTAATTTGGTAGCCATTCATGCAATTTTTATGTCCATTTTAATAAAGTTTCAAAGATATATTAATGCTTGAAGTGATATTTGATGTACTTTGACTAGCTAACCAATTTCCTTTGGGCATGGGGGACAATCCCACCTGATAATAAAATTATTGAGGATTAAATGGGTGCTTTTTCGGCAATAATTATGATTGTTTTGGATTGGAATTTAGTGCTGGAAATGGCATTCTTAAAACTTGATTATGTGGCCCTTAACATATAACCATCTTAAGTTTACGTACGTTCAAATTTACTATTTTCTTCGACTGTTATTATTTGTCTATAAACAATAACTATATTGATGAATGAATATCGCAATAATAATAGGAAAAATATGACTAATAATATTGGATGGAGGGAATATTTGTTTTTTAGTAAATATAGAGTGAAATTAGTTATACATGAATCACTTAGCAATATTTTTTAGTGTTATCAATTAATACCCTTTAGTGTAACCATTAATAATGTCCTTTATTAAATAATTAATACTCTTCATACCCTTCAACTAATATCCTTCCGTGAATACAATTAATATCCTCTTGAAGTAATATTATTTGGTGAAAATAATTAATATATTTCAAATGGTTCGTCTATGAAGCATATTGACTCTATATGTTGCCATGTTTTTTTCAATTTATATAATCCGTCAAGTATATTTCCAAATAGTTGGTATATTAAGGTAATTAAACTCGTAAAACAAGTTAAGTTAGACCACGAAAATGTTAAGGTAGTTAGGTTAATTATACTATATGTGTGATTGTGTGTATATAAAAATCATCAATGCATACAATAAAGTTCTAACTGGAAACCTCATTTGGATAATTCATTAATAATTTAATGATCAGTTTTTTTCTTTTTCTTTTTTGAATTTATATAATTAACTCACCTTGACGTCCATCGTACTGATTTTTACAATCATCAACCCATGGCTTTCTTTTCCCTTGTAATACGTTGCAGCATTTGGTGTAATTTCTTTGACTTGATCATACTATATATACCGTATCATGATAAGCTTATTATAAAATTATTTTAAAGTATTATTAATTTTATTAAAAGCATCATTAATCTCATTAGAAATATTATTAATTTGGGTTCAAGAAAATTTATATTGTAATTGTTATAAGTTTTATTGAACCCAAATTGTAAATGTCGTAAAATTTCATGAACTATTTTCATATAATACGTTGCCTTGTAGAGTAGATTTTATAAGAAAATGATTTATGATAAGCTTATCATGAAAGGGAAACTGTTTTAAAGTATCAAATATTTGACCAGTAGTATCGATAATCTCATCAGGGGTATTATTAATTTTGGTTCAAGAAAATTTACAACAATTATAATATAATACCACTGACCCAGATTATTGATACTCCAGATGAGATTATCGATACTCTTGGTCAATTATTTGATACTTTAAAATAATTTCATGATAAATTTATTATGAACTATTTTCATATGATATTTTACCTTAGACAAATTATAGTGTGAAACTAGTTTATACATAAATCCATGAAGGGCATTAGTTGTTTTCATTTAAAAGTATTAGTTATTTTTACTGAAAAGTATTACTGATTTACACTAAAAAGTCTTAGTTATTCGGTAAAAATGAACTAAGACTCTTCAGTGTAAACCAGTAATACTCTTCAGTAAAAACAACTAATACTCTTCAATGAAAACAACTGATAACCTTCAGTAATTCATATATAAACCAATTTCACTATATACATACTCTTTACCTTATTGTTAAGCGGATTTACGGGCTTTATACGTTAGTATATATATTTTCCGTAAAAATAAAAATTCGCAACGTGTATATAATATCATCTTATTATGTATTTGTACCTCTATAAAATCTCTATTTTGAATTTTTCAATTTATACGAACTTGAATTATATGTGGTGTTTTTTTAGGGACAAAGTATAAGGTGAAACTGGTTTATACATAAATTACCGAAGGGTATTAGTTATTTTCATTGAAGAGTATTAGTTGTATTTACTGAAGAGTATTACTGATTTACACTAAAGAGTCTCAGTTGTTCAGTGAAAATGAACTAAGACTCTTCGGTATAAACAAGTAATATTCTTCAGTAAAAACAACTAATAATCTTCAGTGAAAACAAGTAATACCCTTCATTGGTTCATATATAAACCAATTTCACTCAATATATACTCTTTTTTAGGAGTTTTATCAATTTAGAACCTGAAATATAGTAAAATCTCTATTAATTTAGAACTTACTCATATTAAGATCGTGTTTGGTCTTTAATAATTTTTTATTATCCGATAATATTCTTATAAATCATATTTTCAAAAATATAAATATATATTAATTTCATGTGATTGAAAAAATAAGAAACAAAAGAATTAATGAAAAAACAATAATGTATATAAATAAAATAAGAATATAAAATATAATATGTCAAAAATAGTCTTAATATTTTTTATTCTTAAATTGACATGTTCTATCATTCAGGTCCTAAATTGATAGTTTTCTATTTTTTAAGTCCTGAATCGATAGGAAAAACTTTTAGGCCTTAAATCGATAGTTTTACATCTTTCAGACCTTGGATTGATATTATTCCTATTTTTTATTTACAAATTGATTCTTTAATTCTTTTTTATTATAAAAATTGATTAATTAATTGTGTCTTATTTTATGTAAGTTAAAATCTAGTTATAGAGATAAAATGATTGTATTTTATATCATTTAGTTTTAATTAATTAATTTTGCCTAAAAACGATATTAAATGTATTTTCTAATTAATTAAATTTCTAAATTAATAATCACAGACTTAATTAAGACAATAATCAATTAAAGATAATAACTTAAATTTAGTTATGATAAAAAATTGAATTAACTAAGAGAATAATAATTATATGAAAGAAGTATATTGAATTAATCAGGCTGAATTATCTTATGAAAAAATTGCCATATCTATAATTGATTAAATTAATAGTGTGCACCTGAGTGCATAGTATGCACTTGAATTTTGAAAAAAAAACCCTAAAAAGTAATTATTGATACTCCACTAGCAAAAATATCACAATTCGGAGTGTTCGTTTGTATTTTAAAAAAATAAAAATTAAATTTAAAATTGAACTTAAAATCCAAATGCACTCTACTCTCTCGAGTGCATATTATAATTTCAATTAAATTAATCGAATAAAATAAATAACAATTTTTTAATTTGAAATCAATAAAAAAAAAACCCGCATAATGCGCGGTTTCAAAAGCTAGTTAGTTACATTTAACAACCTTTAGAGATAGACTAATTCGATGCTCATCAAATTAACTAATACCAGATTTACAAAACGAAAGAGTTCAATCAAACGCTCATATATCAAACAAAACTAAACATAACAATCAATTAAAATTCGATAATAATGAGGGACTTTATAATTTTTTATTGAAGTCTAGTTCGTTCAAATAACTTTTACAAACTAATAACTCATTCTACTACTGTATTATACAAAAGAGTTCACTTTTGTCCATGATGTTCTAATTTTAGCATTCATACTATTTAAAATATAATTTGATTATACTGAAAAGTGTGGTTTAATTATACGAAAAAGTCAACATTAAAACCGATTTTCAGTATAATCAGTCTTGACAAAGTATATAGCAAAAATGGTTCATATATGAACCATTGAAGAGTATTAGTTGTTTTTACTAAATAGTATTGTTTATTTTCAGATAACTAATTACTGAAGAGTATTAATTATTTACTGAAAACAAACTAAAAATATTAAGTGAAAACAACTAATTGATAATACTAATATTCTTTAGTGAAAATAAAGAATATTTTTTAATAATTTATGTATGAACCAATCTCACTATATACATACTCATCAATCTAATGTAAACAATCTCAATTGTTGAACAAGGACACACAAGGTGCATATGAAAGTGCGTCTATACAAAAAATTATTGTGAAAAAAAAAAAAAAATCAGGAATCATTGCAATCTTGCCAGAAAAGAAGCATGACGATGCAGCGGCGTAGGATGTAAAATCTGGCCCTTTCCTCCTCCACCAGGCGGCGGCACCTCCGCCGGAATAATTTCAACGGCTCTCTCACGTGCCTTTCCCAAAACCCTCTCTTTTCTATTTCCTTCATCGCCGGCGGAGATCAAACGAATTGTGAATTTTGTGGATTTTTTCTTTCTTTCTGAAATTCAAATAAGTCGTGATAAGATATTGAATATTTGAATGTAGTGTATATTGGATTGTATTTTCTCGCAAATCTCAAAATTTGCATTATTATGGGCGAATGGAATGGGCAGGACATCCGATATATAATGATATTCCAAGTTACTTATATATAGGATAAAATTTGTGTGATCGTCTCAGATGCGATATATATATCTACTGTTATTTTTTCAGATAATTATCGGTTACAAGAGATAATTCCCAATATCAAGTTTTGACTTTTGAGTGATGTTATCGCACATGATATGATTTTGGTGTGTAATTTTTTTTCCATGTAAAAATTGATATAGAAGATTTTATATGAAAGTTGTTTGTGATGAGTTTATTATGTAACTTTTTAACGTATCAAATATTTTATTAGGAGTATTATTAATTTAAGTTTAACAAAATTTACAGCAATTACAATATAATACTATTAACTCAAATTAATTATAATTCTGATTTGATTATTACTACTTTAAAACTGCTTCATAATAAATTTATCATAAACTATTTTCATATAATACTTTGTTAAATTGATATTATTTCATAGGAAAAGTATGGATGGTTCACATATGAATCATTTGAAGGATATTTGTTGTTTTTAATATTAGTTGTTTTCACTAAAAGGAAAGTGGTAATTGTTCTTACTGAAGGGTATTAGTGGAAGAGTATAAAAAATATTAGTTAGTTATCTAAAGAGTATTGGTTGTCATACTAAAAAGTATTGCAAAATGGTTTATATATATGAAATCATTTCACTCTATATATACTCTATCATTGTTATGTAATACAGCGCGTCTTGTGCGAGACAATTCCATAATATGAATCCAATAATCTATTTGATCCACTTTTAACTTAAAATGTGTCATTTATTTATTAAAAAGTTGTCACTTTTAAAAAGGAATAAAGTTTTAACAAAAAGTGATAATATTTTTGTTAAAAGTGATTTATCATTTTTCTTTAAAAATATAGTCACGTTTTATTATAATTCTATCACTTTTTTATTTGGTCAGTCTCATACTATAAGACGGGCTTACACAAGTCTTTGTCTAAAAATTATGAGAAAATATAAAAATATTATTTTTAATTGAAATATATAGGTTTTTTTTCCTTCGTTCGTCAAACATTCTTGTATAATTTTTTTTGGGGGTAGGTTTCATATGAGCACTCATTTTCAAGTATTATCTTTTAGGATATGAAGTACTATGAGTTTAAATCACAAATCATCTCACAATTTTTTGACATAATAGATTTAGTCTCAAAATTAATTTTTATCAGATTTAGTCCCAATTTCTTTGACAAGATCCACTATTGGTCCCAAATCGGCCTAAAAATTCAGTATGACGTCGTTTGAAAGTTTGAAATTGGTGATTTTCCGCAAGGGAGCTGATGTGACATTCAAGTATGATAATTGCATTTGATTTTTTTTTTTTTACAATTTTATTACACATGTTGATAGGCAAGCATGATCCTAATTATGACGAGCAGAATTAAGATTGATAATCCAAGGATTAAGAGAATAATTGATCATTTATCAGTCGGCGACGAACAACTTCATCTTGACGCAACAATAGTCACGCAGTCACCAAGGAATGACCTACGACCACCGGGCCGAGCGACTCCAAATGACGAGCAACTTATGAAAAGCAAGCTAAACTTTTCCCAAAAATCAAGGAGAGCTGGACGAACAACATAGACAAAAGCTCAAAGAGAATCGACCAGCTAAAAAAGGAAGCAAAGCTAAAAACCCAACAAAGAAAAGCCTAAACTTGACGAGCAACTTATAATTACGAGCTAAACATGTTTAGATGATAGAATTTAGCCTAGATAAGGTCAGATGGTCAACACACCCATGTGTCAAGCTTGCACACATGAGAGATGAGAGGTTTTGTTACCTCTTACTTGGTGGTGTGTATAAAAACCATAAATTAAATGATTAAATCCAAATACATTTACACACACCGATACACCTTCAATTCACACACTTTCGTAAGAAATACGTAACCAAAGCACGTATTCACCCATTCTTACCCCGATTCCTCATATTTGTCATTAACGGTGATAATCAATCACACGTAATTGTTTGATGATCCATTAAATTAACCTAAAACAACCACTAATCCAAGTGAGTAGAATTTGATCATCAACATATATCATGTATATTTTATTTTAACAAATAAATGACAACCAGGTCAGCTTTATCGCCGAATATCCACAATTTTACCCATCATGTGTCACTCAATGAAAATTATTTTGCTTTTTTCGGTCGATTTATGACTAAAATTGGATCTTGCAAGAGAAATTACGATTAAATTTGATAAAAAAAATTAATTTTGTGACTAAATATATTTTGTCAAAAAGTGATGGAACAATTTATAATTTTGAAATGCTACTATATAAAAAATCTTTGATTTTATGTGTGTTGTTCTCAAAATAACTAAATGCACTTTACATGTTAAACATTGTTTCGTATACTTAAACAATAATACTTTTAAAAAATAACATTCACGTTTGAGTTTATTGAAAAATCATTGTCATTTTTTTTCGAATGTGTTTTTATGATCACCACTAAATTTTCTTAAAATATGTTTTAAGAGTTCATCGAATGTGCCCAACAAACTAACTTCACATTATTAAAATGTTCCGGGTTAAATACAGTTCTATTTTTATATTAATAGACTTCACCTAAAAAATATTTGGATTTTTTTTTTCGAAAAACCAAGGCAAATTTCAGATTTTTTTTAAATTCCAAAAAATCATACTAAATATATTTATTTTTGTAATATTTTTTCGAAAATTGTTACTTTTTTCGAACTTTTTTAGGGTGGAGTGTATAAATAAAACATAGGACTGTTTATTACCTAGGCCTATTAAAATAGTGGGCCCGGCTAAATACCTCTCCAAAATTGGTAGATACACATATAATCTTTTTTATAAAACAAATAATTATAATGAAAATATTATAATGTCCTCAATAATAAAACTCAATCTCCCAGATACGCCCCACCCAACTTCAGGGAAATGAGTTGCAATCCCAGTTCTCTTTTCAACCTGATCCTTCAAACTCTCTTTATAATGAACTAGGCATCAATTTTATAGTGAGAAGTACAAAGATTGAAGAAGGTGACGATTCCAGCAACGATTCGATTTTAATGATTGCAAACGTGAGCAAAATCAAGAAGAAAAGGTTCTCCCAACGAAAGCTGAGATCTCTAAGGACGCGAAGAAAATCGTGCAAGGGATCTACTCCAACAGCGTCGTGCACGACCATAGCTCAATCGGCCATCCCCCTCTCTTCAATTTTTATGTTTTTCAATTAACCAGTTTCGAGAAAATGCTAGATTTTTAAAAAAATTTTGTCGAATTTAACAATAATTTTCGAATAATTTTGACTGAATGTTACAATAGTTTTCAACTTATTGCGGTCAAGGGTGATCTAGTGAAGCCCCTTGCAGCGCTGTCGTCGGCATGATGGATGTTGATGTATAAATTAGCTTGTTTTTGGTTGGTTGAATGGATAATTTTGAAATAAAGAGAGAGGAGAAAGAAGGGTAGGTGAACAGGGCACTTAAAATATTGGTGCCAAGTGCCGATCTCCATTATACTCTGTTATAATGTTGGTGTTTTGTCACGACCACTTTCAAATAACTCAATAAGAATAATCAGTTAAAGATAATTTTTTTTTATAAGAAACGTCTCGTGCGCACGATTTTTTTTTCTGTCACTTGATATACAAATGAATTATTTGGACACTTCAAAACTTGATATAAAGACTATTAATATAATAATACAAAATTTATATACTATATCACAAAATACAAGCCCACGGTAAGGCCCGCAGGTCGTCATCTATGTACACCGCAACTCAAAAGCCTGCAAGAGCGCCACAACTAGCCCAATATGAACAGGTCGTCATATATCACCAGAATTATCTACAATGTATAAACTACGTGAGATTTACAAATCTCAGTAAGCAAAAATTATGCATGATGTGATGTTCATCTCAAAATCCTCACTATGCACAATGCACTCTCGTTCAAAATCATCAATTTATTTCTGAAATACTCGTTAAGGACCCATAGACTCACTATTATACTGTCGACAGAAGCACTAAGCTCAACAAATCACGAGCGCATAATCCATAACACTAAGCTAAATATATCACATACACTTTACTCAATAACAAGAGCACCTAGCCCAGAGCATCAAGTCCCATATAACCAGAGCACACAGTGTTGATAGGCGAACAACCGGCCAACAATATTGGGAACAAAATTATTGGTCTAATAAGATTAAGAAATCATCAAAAGCAATAATATGGAAGAGGACGAGCAACAGGGACTGTATGACATAGGAGGCGAGCAACAGGGACTAAGGTCCTAATGAAGGAGGCGGGCAACAGGGACAAATACACATATGAAGGCGGCGAGCAACCGGTCATAAAGGCCATTACGAGGTAGCGAACAACAAGAACAAGAAGACTTAAAGTCTCAACAAGAGGCGAGCAGGCGAGCAACTTGGATTATAAAGGTTTCCAACACCCAACGAAGACATACAGACGAGTAGCTAGTCACCAAGGAGAGCAGCTGAGTGGTTCCAAAGACCAAGTACAACATTGGGAACTCCAAGAGTCACCAACTTTAGAAATAGTCAATGTGTCTTAACACTTGGCATCCATCCATTGGACAAATGTCATAACACTTGGCAAAATCCTAATGGCTAAGCCATCAAGATGGTGACACCTAGCCTCTTTGTATGCCTATAAATACCCCTTCATTTGCATGAAAGGGAGAGGAAATTTCCCATAAATAAAAAAGTAGCATAACTCTTGCAAATTTCATCCTTACATATTACTTGATCAAATTTCATGATTTCTTAGTTTTGTTTGGTGATCTTAATTTGAGAAAACAACCACTAATCATCTTGATTAGAAAAGGTCATCAACAATTGGCGCTAGAAGAAGGGTTCGAACCTCCGTTTCATAAAAAATTCGAAGAAAGGTTGAAGATCTTCACCGGAATCTGCAAAATTTGGCCGGAATCCGGGAGGAAGCCATCGGAAATCAAATATACACACTATTCGAAGCAAAATCATCCATACATACATCACTTTGAGAGTTTGAATGCATGTGTGTATGAACTAGGGTTTTCAAACCACCATATTCATACAAACAAAGCTAGTAACTCTTAAGAAAGGTGTTTGTTGGAGACAAAATCACCCCATTCATTTGCTTACCACTTGTACTTCGGTAACCAAAATGGTTCGATCACAAGAAGAACGACATTTGAGCACGTCTCCAAGTCGTAGGTCAAAAACTAGGGTTTCGTCTACTGAAGGACATGCACGTACAGTAAAAGCAACTTCACAAAGAAACGTCCAAGTTACCATTGATACAATCCCGCCAGAAGTGGAAGCTCTTGTTCAAAATCCCGAAGAGCTAGAAAAAACGATTGCTGTTTTACAAGCATTGCAAAGGCGACAAACGGTCGGGCCATCAGGGACGCAGGCGGCGACCAACAGGGCGGGCGAGCAGCGAAGTGAAGAAAGAAAATACGTACGAAATGACGAGGTTGACAGCAAAGAAGTCCGTAGGAATAAAGGGAAAGCTCCTTTAAGTGAACGACTTGGAAGTCGAGGAGAGTCCACTCCGGGGACAGGTGAGGAGTTGAGCAGCGGGGACACAAGAAGTATAAGCCACTATCACACAAGAAGGGCAAGATATCACGGAACGCATAGGGAGGATCAACTGAGAGGCGAGGAGCGAGCACCGGGGCAAACACACCATGTTGCTCGCCGCTCAGTACACGAAAGGCTGAGAAGATCAGCCTTTGGGCGATTAGGTCCCAATGGAGCCAGTAACATCGCTAGGCACGCCACTCAAGAGAAACGTCCCGTTAGCAAGGGACTGCGTCATGAAGAGGTCATTGAACCCAATCATGACGAACAGCCTTCTAGTGGAAAAACATCTCCAGACGAGTGGCAAGCTTTGAAGAAAGCGGTGGAAGAGATGCAAAAACAGTTGGAGGAAAAGAAAGGCGACGGATCGACGATGTTGCCATCATCACCCTTGTCCCCGGATATCCTTAATGCGCCGGTACAAAAGAAAGTGCAATTCCCGGCCATTAATTTGTACGAAGGAAATTCAGACCCGAAAGTACACCTGTCCAAGTATACCGATTACATGATATCGGTAAAGGCGTCTGACGCAACTCAATGTCGGAATTTTCCGTTAACTCTTGGTGACGGTCCTCACAGATGGTTCTCCGCCCTAGCTCCGGGCTCCATCAGCTCGTTCATGCAACTCAGCAAGGAATTCCTCTCGCACTTCTCCACGGTCGGATCTTACCTTACGCAGAGACATAGGTTGGCAGATCTGAGGCAAGGAGACGAGGAGTCTGATAGAGCCTTCCTTGAGAGATTCGACAAAGTCCTACTGGAAGGAGAACCAGTAAGTGAAGACGCTAAGATAGTGGCGGTTATGGCAGGGCTTAAGAAGGGGACAGATCTGTGGAAGGAAATGCACCTAACTTTCCCTAAAACTTATTCTGAATTCAGGCACAAGGCTGGTGTATACATCTCGATGCAAGAAACTCTACAGAGAGAGCTGGGAGATAAAGCTGATACCAAGAAATCGGGAAATAAGTCAGGAGGGGAATACAAGGCCCCTAAGAACATGAAAGCTTTCAGTGAAGGGTCCGAACTGAAGGAGAAGTTGAACCATGTCCTATCCACATCAATTGAAGCTGTATACAACAACGTGAAGGATAAAGATATGCTATCTGAACCCCGTAAGATACGACAAGAACGAGGAAAGATGAACCCCAACAAATATTGTGCGTACCATCAGACCATAGGTCACTTCACAAGCGAATGCCGAGATCTCTTGAAACAGTTATGGAGATTTTACGAAGAAGGAAAGTTGTCAGAATTTGTGAAGCGACAGCCGGGAAAGAAACCAAGGGTGGCGATATCCTCCGGCTCAGAAGATGATGAGAGCGATGAACAGTCAAGCAGGAGGGATCATAAAAGGAAGAAAACGAGGACAGCCCCAGCCGAACCCGTCCGAGAAATCTTAATGCTTGAACCATCCGGACCGGTGGGGGGCTGTTCTGATGGTAGGCCACCGATGTCTAAGAGAAAAAGAAAAGCAGAGCTGAGGGCGGTAGCTCAAGTCAGGGAAGTTGAGGTAAACCAAGCTACTAAAAAGACAGGCGAGTTGGTGTTTTCTGAGAAGGACTTGGACGGGATACTTACACCACACAATGACTCACTAATCATCTGTGCTAATATCATGGGGGCCCGAGTTCACCGTCTGCTTGTGGACACAGGCTCCTACACAAACATCTTGTTCAAAAGCACACTAGATCAGATAGATGATTGTGAGGGGTATATTAGAGAATGTGATCATAAAATAGTAGGATTCGGAGATGCTGTAACCCTTCCTTTAGGATTAGTTACGTTGGCGGTCGAACTTGTATCGACCGAGAATCCCGAAAGGAGACTGACTAGAATGGTAGAATTCTTAGTTGTAAATCAGCAGTCTGCCTACAACGGGTTTCTTGGTCGACCTTTCATAAATGAATTCAAAGTGGCCGTTTCGACGTACTACTACTGTCTTAAATTTCCAACTCCAAAAGGATCGGGTACGATTAAAGGTGATCAAAGAAAAGCCCGAGAATGCCTCCTGCAACTTCAACCCACTGACAACAGAATATCCATGATGGACGAGCAGCCGAGCAGCAGGAACGAAGGTGAACCCTCCATTCTAGATGAAATCATGGAGTCCGTCGACACTGAAGTAATGGAGGTGGACGATTAGCAGGGCTTGGACGAGTAGGAGGGCATGGGCGAGCAACAGGGAAGAGAGGCCGTACCCGAACTAAATCAGGTCGAAGACTTGGAGCCAAGACTGGGGGCAGAACCAATGATCAAGGATGAGATCAACTTTGAAGGGCCCATTATCGATCCTCGATGGAAAGACCAAAAAAGGAGAGCAACCCCGGTAGAGGAGTTGGAGGCAATAAGAGTTGACCAAAATCGAGAAGACTTGGAATTATTCATTGGATCTGAGCTCCCTGAGCCATACTGATCCAGAATGGAAGAGTTTCTCAAGTCCAATCTCGATGTATTCGCATGGTCACACGCTGATATGGTAGGCATCAGCCCTGAGCATGCCTGTCATAAGCTAAATATTTATCCAACTAAGAAACCAGTGAGACAAAAAAGAAGAAAATTTGGGCCCGACAAATATGAGGCATTGGACGTAGAAGTGAAGAAGTTACTCGATAATGATCTTATCAAAGAAGCATTATGTCCTAGATGGGTAGCAAACCCGGTGTTAGTGAAGAAATCAAATGGTACATGGAGGCTATGTATCGACTTCACTGATTTGAATGCCGCTTGCCCTAAAGATAACTTCCCATTGCCTCATATTGACCAACTGGTGGACAACACGGCGGGACACGAGCTCCTTACCTTCATGGACGCATTTGCCGGGTATCATCAAATACCAATGCACCCAGATGACCAGGAGCACACAACGTTCTACACCAATAAAAACTTGTTATGTTGGAAAAGGATGCCGTTCGGGTTGATTAACGCATGAGCCACGTACCAAAGACTCGTTAACAAAATGTTCGATGAGCACATCGGCAAAACAATGGAAGTGTACGTGGACGACATAGTCGTAAAAAGCCCGAGAAAAGAAGATCATTTGGAACACCTCGCACAAACATTTGAGATACTTCGAGCGTATAACATGAAGCTAAACCCAAATAAAAGTAGCTTCGGGGTACACTCGGGAAAATTTCTTGGGCACCTGGTCAGTCAACGGGGTATTGAGGCGAATCCATCAAAAGTCAAAGCAATTATGGATATGCAACCGCCAAGGTCGGTTAAGGAAGTTCAAAGACTAACCGGATGTCTGGCGGCCCTAAACAGATTCATTTCCAGATCTGGAGACAAGTGCCGACCCTTCTTTGATGCCATAAAAAAAGGACAGTTCCAGTGGACGAGTAATTGCCAACAAGCATTTGAGCAATTGAAAGAATATCTGAGTGATACCAAGATTCTATCAAAACCTGTCTCTGGAGAAAAACTGTACATGTATCTAGCCGCATCAGAGGTGGCCATCAGCTCGGTCCTAGTTCGAGTAGAAGGGAAATTTCACTTGCCAATTTACTACGTGAGTCAGGCCTTGCATGAAGCAGAGATTAAGTATTCGCCCATGGAAAAGTTAGCCTACGCACTGGTGATGAGTGTGAGAAAGCTAAGGCCGTACTTCTTCGATCACCAGGTGGAGGTCTTAACAACTTTTCCATTAAGGCAAATCTTACAAAGGCCTGACACCGCTGGTCGCCTCCTCAAGTGGTCGCTCAAAGTAAGCCAATTTGGAATAACTTATGCACCTCGAACATCGATCAAGGGACAAGCGTTAGCCGACTTTATTGTCGAATTAACATTCCCTCAAGATCCGACGAGAGGTCATAATCACCCATGGCACATGTATGTAGACGGATCATCAAATAATACAGCAGCAGGAGCCGGGATAGTGTTGATCAGTCCAGACGAACAAGTGTTCACCTCAGCCGTAAGGTTTGAATTCATGGCAACAAACAACGAGGCTGAATACGAAGCATTGATAGCCGGGTTACGACTAGCTCTGGCCGTGGGAGTTCGAAAAGTTCAAATTTATGGAGATTCCCAGCTGATATTCAACCAAGTCCGTGGGGAATACGAAGCCAAGGATGAGAGCATGGCCTTATATCAAAAAATCGTTGCTCACCTGGCTTCGCTTTTCGAGCAAATTTACATCGAGCAAGTGCCGAGGGACAGCAATGCGCAAGCAGATGCACTTGCTCGTTTGGCCACTAGTACGGGACCAGCAAAGCTTTCAGAAGTCACCATCACAAGAATTTCTAACCCATCCACCGGTGACTATAAGATCAATCAGATCGATGAAGAATTGACAGAGGATGATTGGAGGGCACCGATATATAGATACCTCAAAGATAACACAGTACCTGAAGATTCCCAAGAAGCAGCAAAGGTAGCCAAGCGAGCAGCAAGGTTCACAATCATGGATAACCAACTCTACAAGAGAGGATTTTCACTGCCCCTATTAAAATGCCTAGCAAGGGGGCAAGGTCAGGAAGTTCTGAAAGAAATACACGAAGGAGTATGCGGAAATCACGCAGGGGGGCGGGCACTGGCATACAAAACAGTAAGGCAAGGTTACTACTGGCCAACTCTGTTACAAGACGCAATCAGAATTGCAAAAACATGTCACAGGTGCCAGCTGTTCGCTCCCAACATCCATAAGCCGCCAACAGAGCTGATCTCAGTAAATAGTCCATGGCCATTTGCAAAGTGGGGGATAGACATCATAGGACCTTTCCCAACGGGAAAGGGGAATGTAAGGTTTGCAGTAGTGGCCGTGGACTATTACACAAAATGGGCTGAAGCCGAAGCGCTAGTAACAATAACACAAGAAAAAATGATCAAATTCATCTGGAGGAATATAGTGTGTCGATTTGGAGTTCCTCGAGTAATAATAACCGATAATGGAAGACAGTTCGAAGGGAAGAAGATAAGAGATTTCTGCAAAAAATGGGGAATCAAGAAGCATTTTTCGACACCATATCACCCTCAGTCCAACGGTCAAGTCGAGGCAGTTAACAAGATAATCAAGCATGTCCTCAAAATCCGTCTGGTGGATAAGAAAGGCAAGTGGTCGGAAGAACTGCCCGAGGTGCTTTGGGCATATAGGGTATCACATAGAACAAGCACTGGAGAAACACCGTTCGCTATGGCATTCGGTACAGAAGCAGTTATACCTATAGAGCTCAAAATACCAACTGAGAGGGTAGCCGAGTTCAATGAACAGGAAAACAACAAGGCACTAGCTGCAGAGATGGATTTGATCGATGAAAAAGAATCTCAGCAGAAATAAAAAATGAGATATACAAAAGAAGGATTGCAAGGTACTATAACTCACAAGTAAAAGTCAGGGAATTTGAAGTCGGAGATCTGGTACTCCGAAAAATCCTAGCAGCACCTCCAGGTGTATTTGGACCGACTTGGGAGGGCCCATTCAAGATAACTCAAAAGTGGCACAACGACACATATGATCTCGAAGATATGGAAGGCAACTCGGCCCAATACACCTGGAACGCGGCATTGTTGAAGAAATATTATCAATAATTAGGAAACCAATGTAAAGTTTTTTATAGACTATCGTGTCGTTTATATTTTTGTAAGATGTAAGATCGATGAAATCTTCACGCTTTTTTGGGCAAAATTTGTAAGTAGATAAATGATTGTTCAGTGAATTATGCACGTAAAAAATCAAAGAGGCATCAAAGCTCAATTGTTCGCCAAGAAGAAAGACTGCTCGCCGGAGGACAAGCAGGTGTTGAAAGCACAAGTCCAAAAGGAGGCGAGCAGCAGGGTCCATGAGACTCAGGAGCCCACCTGATCGCCCCATCACACGGAGTTGCTCACCCAAGATACTAAATGCATAAAGCACAAGTATAGTGGAGGCGAGCAACAGGGCACATGCTAATACATAGTTGCTCATTCCGAAGCTAAATGCACTTATGCACAAACATAGCAAGGGGCGAGCAACAGGGCATAAAGAGAAGTATGACAAAAGCCAAGTTCCCCAGAAGAACCAAATGACACATACTCAATATACATACATTTGCAAAGAAAAGTATTTTACTTTCAACCTAAGAAAGAAATACTTAAGCAAAAATTAAATGAAGGGCGAATAAGAGGCGAACAATAAAATAAAAGTGCAATCTTCATTCATTAGCACCAAAAAATTACAGAAGATGAGCATACAACCATCATCCTACTACATCAACTAAACAAAAAAGAAACAAAGCCTAAGTCTCGGGAGCTGGCGGAGCAGGTGGCACCGAAGGATCTTGGGAAGAAGGAGGAGGTTGAACATCGACCCCAGAGGCCTGCTGCTCGCCTACTGCAGCAGAGGAGCTTGCTTCACCAAGAGGATTCGGGAGAAGGGGGTCCAGAGCTTCAAAAATAGTCATGTCCCTATCCGCCTCCACTCTTTCCCTGGGGGCCACAACACGGACGTCATCTTTGAAAATACTCAGATTAACCCCCATCTCTCCCAAATCAGCCACCGGGATTTCAAAACCAGGAGCCGGAGGGTTTTCAGTGACATAATTCGTGAAGTCTTTGATGGTCGAAGTCATCACGTCTAGACCGTTATCCAAAGCGTACTTCACGTTTCTTACACTATCAGCATACGCACAGATATACCCAAGATTGGTATTATCGGTAACGTCCTGCACATAAGTGGTGTATGAAATGGCACGCTTGTTCTTCTTTTCCAGCTGGTCGACGTGGACCTTCAAACACTCCACTCTTTCCACCAGACCCACCCGCTCGGTCTCTAGGACTTGCAAACGATCAGTAGCGACACCCAAATCCAGTCTAAGCTTCTCTGAAACATTAGACGCTATCATCTCTCGGTCCTCAACAGCCTTTACCTCCCGCGTCCATGTAAGTTTGGCTCTCTCAAAGTCAGCTTTCATCTTAGCCAACTCTTCATCTTTCTTCTTCAGCTCCTCATCCTTCTTCTTCAATTGAACAAGTTGAGCATCGCGATCTACTTCAACTTGCTCGATCCGTCGCCCCAGACCGCGATTTGTTCGCTCTAATTCGATGGCTTGATCCAAGACTCGTTGAGCTGAGATTGATTGATGGCTTGCATTATAGCTCAATAAACGAGCGTTGTCACTAAGGCTCTGGCTCTGAATGATTTCCTCACCGGTCTTGGTCCACGAGCGGGGGACATACTCCATGGCTCTGCGGACGTGGGAGTCCTTAATCTCTTGGGGTGCCGGAGGAGACTTCACACAGCTAAACTGGTGAAGCACTTTTGAGCGACCAGGATAGTCGTTTTTCCGGTACCTGTTCGAAGAAAAAAGCCGTCAGAAAACTAAGTCAAAGGAATAAACAATCAAATTGAATAGGAAGGTACTCACTCCCTCATTTTTACGGGGTCGTATCCCAAGTACGAGTTGTCAGGGGATGAGCTCCTGCCCTGACCGGCGATCATCGCGCCAATAACTTGCTGCTCGGTCACCTCCTCCACCGGCGAGGAGCGAGCGATAGACTTACCCACCTGAGAAGAACCCTGTCCTTTTGTCCGTTTAGAACGGTCATCTCCCTTGCGAGGGGCAGTTTCCTTGACAAGTCTTTTCTTGCCCCTCGTGTCTTGGGGAGGCGGCGAGGAGCGAGCAGGTGGGCGAGGAACGGGGGCAGGAGCCTGAGGAACTGGGGGAGGAGCCTGTGGGGCTTCTTCTTCCTCCTCGTCTGCTTCAGCTCTAAGTCTGATCAAGGAAGTACAAGGATCAAACTTCTTCTTCCTTGAAGGTTGATTGGCTGCCATTTGCTTAACCCGACGCACAAGCAAGTGGTAACTCTCGGGAATAGGGGGAACAACAACCGTTACCCTTTGAGCTAAAACAAAACAAAAACACAAAAAGTTAAAACATGCATGATAACGGCGAGCAGCCGGGCTCAGGCGAGCAACAAGGGTGGGGGCGAGCAACGGGTACAAATCAAGCAACAAAGTTAATGATCGTGTGAAGTTACCTTCGGGAATCTCCGCCTGTGCTTCCAAGTGATGAGCACTAGTAGTAAGTTGAGCGTGCTTGCGGCAGTGTGCTTGAGAGAGATGTTCAACACTTCGATCTTTGGCGTCCCGCAGAGAAATCAGCGCAAGGACGTACAAAAACTCTTCGCTCAAATCCGGATGCCCCCACCTCAAGATACGCGGACCTGCAAAAACAAGAAAAAAGATTAAAATTAGTTCACCTAAAAGTTTGATGAACTAAGAATCAAGACCTACGCCGAATTTCGCCGAAATGCGTAGGAGAGTCTATACGTCCCGGTCCTCCCGAGAAATCGGAGGACGCCCGCCAATCGCCGCCGATATAAAGAAATTGCCTATGCCAACCTTTGACTTTATTAGGCACTCCTTCAATTAACTTAACGCCGCTACGGGCTTTGATGTAATACCAACCAAGCCCATCTTCATTAACGGCCGAAGAGATGGTCAGTGCGTAGTGTATCTCCGCCGTGCTGATCTTATTCCGATATCCCTCCAACCCGAAAAGGGTCATAAAAGCCAACAAACTACTCCAACCGTTCGGAGTAATCTGGGTGATTGCCAGGTTTATGTCCTTCAAGAATTGCCCGATCACTGGATGTAAAGGGAGAGGGAACCCCGTATTGAGTATGTCAAGGTTGATGGCAGTACAGCCTGGAGGTGGATCGTCAGCTCTCTCTCCAGGTTGAGGGGCGTACAAATGAATATCGTACGGAATACGGTAGCGAGACCGTATCCGAACTAAATCCTCCTCTAAAACCGCACTGGCTACCTTACTCGCTGTATATGCCGATAGACGAGTTTCCATAATGGGTCGAGCGGGAGTAGGAAAAACCTTATGATACTTATTGGCGTAGTCAATCCAATCTTGCCTTCGGACTACAGCTTTAGGAATAAGAGACTCGGGCATTGGCCTTGAAACGGGAAAGTTTATCTCTCGGAGAAATTCCCATGTAACTCCCACTTGCTCGCCCCCTGATCCAGTCGCTCGCTGCTCGCTCCTTGTCTGATGCTCGCTGCTCGCTCCCGTGTCTTCGGGAAGACTCATTTCTTCTATTTCAGCAACGACCTCAGCAGAATCTTCACCCAAATCCGAGGTAGTTCCTTCTCGAGCCGAGGAGCGAGCAACAGGGCCTTGGACGTCCTGCTCGCCCGAGCTTTCCACAACATAAAAAGAGTCAATGGAGCGAGCAACAGAGCTCGCCTCAGAGCCCGTCTCTTCGTCAACGAGCAGAGTCCTAGGGTTTTGCCCAGTTGCTCGCCGGAGCGAGCGGCGAGGAACAGGGACTGACGGTTCGTCTTCCATGGGTCTCTTTCCCAGATTTCTCCCAACAAACTCAACAGATGGCGTAATACTCGAAGAGGGTGACGTCATCTTTAGAAAATTTTGAAAATCCTTCGTACAAATCAAACAATGAAATTTGACGAAGAAGTGAACAAGTAGAACGGCGGCACGGCGGCGATATGACGGCGGTACGGCGGCGATATGACGGCGACGCGACGGTGATACGGCGGCGGCGATGGCGGATAAATAAAATGAAGAACGAAAATTGCGAAATTGAAAGGCAAAAACAAACAATTACAAGAATCAAAGGATTCACCTTTGATTAGAACGATATCCACTGAAGAATCGAAGAAAACAACGAAAGGGAGAGCTCAAAAATTCTTCAATGGCGGTTTGCTTTTGAGAAATCGAAAAAGAAAGAAAAAGGAAGAAGGAAGCTATTTATAGATATGGATCTGGGGGCGAAAATGAGAAAAATGAAAAGTCGAGGCCCCTAGATGCAATTAGAGGGGGGCACGCGTGAGCAGACCGCGTCGCTTCGTATTCCGTGCCTCGGGAAACGAAACGACGCAAGACCAAGGGTCATTCCTCGCTGGTCGCCTCCCGGGGTTCCCGCCTAAATATTTGAAAACCTGCTGCTCGCTCCCTATAAAGAAGGAACTCACTTTCCCCGTTGCTCGCCTCCTATTGGATAACACAGCCTATCCTGTAGTTTGACAAAAAGGATAAAATTTATCCTTATATGCCAAACTAGGGGGCATTGTTGATAGGCGAACAACCGGCCAACAATATTGGGAACAAAATTATTGGTCTAATAAGATTAAGAAATCATCAAAAGCAATAATATGGAAGAGGACGAGCAACAGGGACTGTATGACATAGGAGGCGAGCAACAGAGACTAAGGTCCTAATGAAGGAGGCGAGCAACAGGGACAAATACACATATGAAGGCGGCGAGCAACCGGTTATAAAGGCCATTACGAGGTAGCGAACAACAAGAACAAGAAGACTTAAAGTCTCAACAAGAGGCGAGCAGGCGAGCAACTTGGGTTATAAAGGTTTCCAACACCCAACGAAGACATACAGACGAGTAGCTAGTCACCAAGGAGAGCAGCTGAGTGGTTCCAAAGACCAAGTACAACATTGGGAACTCCAAGAGTCACCAACTTTAGAAATAGTCAATGTGTCTTAACACTTGGCATCCATCCATTGGACAATAGTTTAGATGTTGTACAAATGTCATAACACTTGGCAAAATCCTAATGGCTAAGCCATCAAGATGGTGACACCTAGTCTCTTTGTATGCCTATAAATACCCCTTCATTTGCATGAAAGGGAGAGGAATTTTTCCCATAAATAAAAAAGTAGCATAACTCTTGCAAATTTCATCCTTACATATTACTTGATCAAATTTCATGATTTCTTAGTTTTGTTTGGTGATCTTAATTTGAGAAAACAGCCACTAATCATCTTGATTAGAAAAGGTCATCAACACACAGATCAGAGCACTAAGCCCAACATATACGGGCACACAACCCAAAATATAGGAGCACACATCCCAACATATACGAGTACACAACCCAAAATATACGAGCACACATCCTAAAATATACGAGCACACAACCCAAAATATACGAGCACATAGCCCAAAATATACAAGCACACATCCCAACAGATACGAGCACACAGCCCAGAGCATACAACCCAAAATATACGAGCACACAACTCAACAGATACGAGCACACAGCCTAAAATATACGAGCACACAACTCAACATATACGAGCACACAGCCCAACAGATACGAGCACACAGCCCAGAGCACGCAACTCAACAAATAATACCCAAATCTTTCACAAAATTCATATATCACTAAACACAACAATTCATTTCATAGCAACTTAACTCACGTGTTCATTTTCACAATAACTGCACTCACGGGTTCATTTTACAATACTAATTGGAACTTCTCAATTTATTTCAAAACAATCACCGAACTTACAAGTCAAAACAACACCAAATATTAAGCTCATAGGCTCTTAACACGATATCCCTGAACTCAAAATTAATCCATATTGAATATTGAGCACACAGGCTTGTCCCACTATAATCACAAAATATCAGTCAAATATTAAAATTAACGTACTTCTATTTAAATATAAGTAAATCTCAAAATAATACGTTTATGCATTGTAGTTGCAAATGAATTTTTACTTACCTCGAACCCAACAAATGATGATACTCGAACTCTTAGATCGCCTTATTACCTTCTATTATCAAATCTAATACAACCAACTATAAATATCATAATTATTAACTAAGTACATTAGTAATTAGTTCGTCCTTCCTTCATCCACGAATTCATCATCTAATCCATCTTATTTCTACAATTACAATAAGGAACAGGAAAGGCTAACATAATTCCAGTTTCTTTACATGTTTAATCTAATTAATAACAATATTGATAATTAATTTAATTTCTTTTTATATAAATACATATGAAAATACTAATTACTATGGATTATCACCTACTAATTAATAATTTAAGCTCACAAGATATCACTTCTTGTGCAATATCAATAAGATCGTAACTCTAAATATTACTTTTTTATAATCTTGTTGCTCGAATAATAATAAAATAAATAACAATTAAAGAATCCTAATTCATCAAAAACTTAAATCTAATCTCAATATTAAGAAGAATATGGGTTATAAAATTGATTAATAAAGAATTATGCACATACCTCAAATGACTTCTCTATGCTTTCGTCCTTTTTTTTTTCCTTTAATTTCTTCAACTTTCGTTTCCTCCCCTTTTTCTTTACAATTTTTTTTTAAGATTGGATCAGGAAAAAGCAGCTAGAATAAAAAGAGTGGTGTAAGCTTCCAACCTTTTCACCACCTCAAATAATTTCTTACCCACGAAGTCTCCCTTTTTTTTTTTTATGTATCTTTTATTTCATCTCCCCTTTTATTTAATTAATATCCTATATTTATATAATATCTAAATTAATTATAAAACCCACTCAAATTCTAATGAGGCCAACTAAATTTTAATAGGCCTTTTCCACCATATAATAACGCATAAATAATTTAATATTTAAAAGCACTATAAAATAATGAAACATCACAAGTAGCACATATATAATTATATGAAACACACATAAGTAATAAATAACACTCAAATATTTAAGATGCACGTAAATTATAGATAACATGTACATAAATAGTTATAATACATGCAATGCATGAAATATATTGTTCAGTTAGTTGTAAGAAGCTCGGTATCACATGTTTAGAGTTTAAACTCATAAATTATTGTTGGTTGATGCTTTCTGCCTTGAAAATAAGGGGTGGGAGAGGGTGAAGAAAGGGAGAATGATACTTGATGTTCTTTTTATTGTTCTCTGCGAGATTGGGTGGGGAGGGTGTATTAGAGGGGAGTGAGTTTTATTACCAGGGCATTGTAGTACTTTCAATATAATTATTTGTTTTATTAAAAAAATTAAATGTGTATCTATCAATTTTAGAAGGTATATTTAGTCGGACCCTAAAATACTACCGAATAGGTGGGTTTGGGCGTTACTAAAGATTTACTCAAACGGGCCTTGCTAAATGAATTTTCTAGCCCAAAAGTAAAAAGGAAAAATTAAATCAACAAAAAAATAAAAAAAAAGGAGAGAGGAAAAATTCATCAAACTAACAATCACAGACTTCAATTGGAAATCGAATCCCAAAATGAAGCTCGAAAGATTTCTATCAGTCCCTGTTTTAGCAGTGCTTCTTGTACTGGGATTCATTTATTCTGTGACGATATTTGTATTCATTGAAGACTGGATTGGATTACAGAGCTCGTCTGGTTTGCTAAACTCTTTGATCTTCAGTTTTTTTGCTTCTCTGTGTGCTTTTTCGTTTTTCGTGTGTGTTCTTACGGATCCTGGCAGCGTTCCATCTGGTTATTTTCCCGACGTTGAGAATAATGGCACAGATCAAGAAATCAAGAGAAGTGTGAGTGTTTTTTTATTCCTTATATGTGGCATTTTATATCAGTTACGAAGAATTTGATTTATAAATTGTTTCATATTGTTATTAAACAATTTGTTTTTATATCGAGATTTTTTTCCTCTTAGTAATTGACTGCGCTTTAATTGATGAACTTGTTTGGGTATTTGATATGGATAGTAATGGATTGCATTTTCCCCATTTTTATGTGATTTTTGGTGGAGGATTACGTGAATTCCGGTATTTGATTTAACAGATGCATTGGTCAAATGGGAATCACAAATTTGTATGTATATATTTATTTGTTGTATTCAATCATGCTTGGATAATGATTAAATTTAACTAAAAGATGCATCAATTAATGGCATTAGGCTGTGTAATTTGTTCTGGCAGCTTTATCTTGTAGAACTCGGAGCTACTGTATCTGTGTCAACTTCCCTTAGCCTCTGATATTTGATTTTCTCAACATGAATGTTATGCTTCACTGGTAAAACTTGTACATATTCTCGATCATACGTAGCTTTTTAAAATTTACATGTATAGAAAATCGTTTAAACTTGCGAAGTATGATCTTCTTTCTTGAATGTATGTAGAGCTGATTTAGATAATAAATAATTTAATTTCACGTTTATAGGGTGAGCAACTGAGGAAATGTGACAAGTGTTCGGTACTCAAACCTCCTAGGGCTCATCATTGCCGTGTCTGCAGAAGGTGTGTTCTGAAGATGGTGGGTGCTCTTTGGATGTGCGAAGATCAATTACATATGTATTTCAAAGTCTCGGGATATCACTTTTCATCAGTGCTCTTAACATTTCTTTATATGCAACAAACTGATGCAGGATCACCACTGTGCCTGGGTTAATAACTGTGTGGGCCAGAGAAACTACAAATCATTTCTTCTTTTAGTCTTCTATGCAACTATTTCTAGCTCTTATTCGTCGGTAGGCTTAAATATGTGATTTCTATATGTATATCACTTATATTTTATCAGCTTATATTTAAAGTTAGACCATTCCCAGGTTCTTATAATATGCTGCACAATTGAGAGCTGGGATTCCATTGCCAGCCAGAGTCTCAAAATCTTTCATGTAAGTATCTTGGCGAGTTCTCCTGGTAAACATGGACTTCCAATTTGAGAATCCCGTACATTATCTGCCATATTTAAGAATCTAAATTTCTCCTTCTTAATTTCTTTTCTAGCTGTTGCTAAAGTATATGATTGATGTTGTTTTAACTCCTTACTAGTGTCCTTTTGTAATTGCGAGCGCTTCTAGCAAATATCTAATTGAGTTGTTCCTTTTAGGTCGGTTGTGGATTGTGGAGTGTGGGTTTAAGTTTGACACTTGGATCTCTCTTTATCTGGCATGTATATCTCACTTCTCACAATATGACAACTATAGAGGTAAGGATCATGTCTTGCATGTTGCTTCATTCATATATTTTCAGTGGTTATTTATGATCTGATATTGATTTATTCAGTACCATGAGGCAAAACGAGCAGCTTGGCTGGCAAGGAAATCTGGCCTGAGCTATCACCATCCTTATGATGTTGGTTCTTACAAAAATATTACTCTGGTCTCTCTCTCTCTCCCCTCCTCTCAGTGTGTACATGTTTCTGTGTTATGCAGTTTGGGTTGTGTTGTAGCAGGGGCAAATACATTGAGCCAACTTAAATAACATTCAAAATCGAGTTTGGTTATTCTAAAGCTAAAGCAAATATTTTTTGTTTAATATCTCTCACATTTTCCGTTTAAGAAGGTTTTCAAGCAAAAGAATATTTGATAGTATTAATTTTGGTCACAGTCTTCAATTTACAAGTTTTCTTTTGATTGTTGATATCATTATCTTTCTTTTGTAGTTATATTATATACAGTTGTGACTTCTAAGTTCAAGGCATTTAGTATTATGTATGTATGTTTAACTCACTGACTTGTGCTTAGCATCACTATATTTCTCTTTCAGATCTGTGCTTCCTTAACTCCAAATCTTGTTTTAAATGAGAAGTTTACTTACTTGCCTGAAATACATTTCCCTTGAATTTTCTAACTGCTATAGGATCCTCACCTCCTCATGTGCAATCCTTTCTCTTGCCTCTAATGGTTTACACAAATCACTGTTTTTAAACTGGGAAAGAACACCTACTTAAATGGGCGAAACTTCCATGAAATTTCCCTTGCTGTTTTGTGTGCTTTTCCCTCTCTGTTTTATTATAATGCTGTGTTTATTATGCTATATCTGTGAGTATGAACTCAAATTTAAGTATTAATTGTTATTTGATCAGGCCTTAGGTCCAGATATGCTAAAATGGCTTTGGCCCACAGCAATCAGTCATATCAAAGACGGACTTAGCTTCCCAACCACACGTGATAACTCTTAACATACTTCAGTCCACAACTCCTGAAAACAGTTGTATTCTTGAGTTTCAATGGCATAAATTGGACGATAAGATCATTGTTCATGGCTAAAGACTGTGATTATGGTGACTGGGAACACATTCAGGTTCAGGTCCTTGATATGGCTGGATATGATGTTTGCTCGAACCTGGTAACCTTTACTTCTGAAAACATTTTTCTTGCTCGTATGATTCTTTGTGATCTCTCCTTGGTTATTCAATTGAATTTTTTGATGTATCTCTAGTTTTATGTCCAAAATGTAAAGAGCTTAGGGGAACATCTAGTATAAAGTAGACGAGTAGTTGTGATATATGGACATTCTTCCTACACTGTTTGTACATGGCATCTGTTGTTCGTGATTAATTCATTGTACTACTGGCAATAAATTTTTGATTGATACCTACGGATTGTTTGATCAGGAATTTGATCCTTAACCTCTGTTTGGATAAGGGCAACCCTCTAGAACCCTAAATACAACTGATCTTTACTTATGATGATGTTGCACTTTTGTAATTGTAAGTTTAATGTTTTAGTAGATTGAATCTTAGGTTTGTCAAAGGTGTTGTATGAATTGGCCGAATAAACTCTCCTATCCTTGAGATTTAATATGTCTCCAAGTCCTTTTTTTCAAGGAAATCAAGAATGATTTTCTGAAATTACTGTATAATTCTGCCATCAACTGTGTATACTGCAGATTATATAGAAAATAGATTAGTATTGAGCATGAAAATAGACTATATTGAAATTACTGTATAATTCTGCCACGAATGATTGATGATATATCATTTGAGCTTCTAAAGCTTCAAACATTTGGTGATTGATGATTTATCTCTCTGGATTGTCATTTGAGCTTCTAAAGCTTCAAACATTGATGATTGATGATTGGAAATGGATAAGGGAGATGGGACCCACCTCATTTTTAAGTTGTGTGTTTTACATGTTTCTAGTGAAAATGGCTTGTGAAACCTTAGGGTGACTCAAATTTCTCTTGTTAACTGAAAAGGGCTTGGAGATTGGACAACCTTATACTCCGTTCCATTTTATTCAAAAAAAAAAAAAAAAAAAAAGAAAAAGAAAAAAAGCCTTCCAATTTTATTTTTCATTCCCAAAATTGAAATAAATAAAGTGCATTCACCTTTTAAATTTCACCCCAACAATTCAACTACTTTATTTACAATTCATCATTTTCAATTTTTTTTATTTAAATACTACTATTCAATTCTCGCATTAAAATCTCTGTAAAGTTATATGAGAAAATAAAAATGGAACTGAGGGAATATTATATTGTGAAGTACCAATTTTGTCCTAATGTTGCCTTTTCTAACCCAACAATACATGTGCATGAGATCTTACCCTCATTTTCAATAATATCTCATCTCGTGTTTCATTTATACTAGTGTGGATTAAGTGTATAATGATCTGTATTATCAAATCTGAGTAAGTTACCTGATAAACTTGTTCATAGTATGAAACTAATATCATTACATAAATTTATCAATATTATAATATGCCATCACTGGTACCATAACATATAATAATATAAATTTCATACATGTAGATTTTGTGAAATTATAAAAGAGTGTTAATACTTTATGACTAGTTATCACAAGACTATATTGTCCTTAATGGGAATATCACCATAGTCACTGGTTTTGATTTGATTTTCGCAAAGTTAATTATTTAATCCTTTAACATATTATGGATAGGTCCATATCTAATTACTACGTGGACAAAAAATACAATATATGTTTAGATCCACATGTTATGTTTTATGGGGATAAGAATATATTTTCATTCTAATCCAAATATACAACTTATGGGCAATCTGTGAGTCTGTGATCTCTATGATAATGTCTGTGGACATATATTTCTTTTTTGTATAAGTATTTCTTAAATATTTTTATGTAATATCAAGGATGAAGTGAAAAAGGATTCTATTATAATATATAAATTTCGACCAATTAATATATATTGTGTACATGTACCTAGTGATGGAGAAGGTATTATGTGAATGATATTCAGGGTGAAATTTGTTTGAAGGGTATTAGTAAATTACACTAAAAGTATTAATAAATTGCGCTAAATGTATTAGCTTTGCAGGGTATTGATAGTTTTTATTAAAGGTATTAGTTAATTTCACTAAATCTTTTAGTTGTTTCAACAGAAGATATTACTGAACTGTAGTTTACTGTAATATTTATTGTGAGTATTATTTATGTAATACTTTGACTTGGAGTGCATATAAAAATGAGGTACTCTCATATGCACCTGGTGCATGGTGCATCCACTCAGCAGTTAAGATTGTTTACACTGAAAAGTGTGGTTAATTATATTGAAAAATATGATTAGATTATACTGAAAAGTTTACACCAAAAATCGATTTTTAGTGTAAACTTTTCAGTGTAATCTAACCACACTTTTCAGTGTAATCAAATCATTCTTTTCAATGTAAACAATCTCAACTGTTGAGTGAGTGTACCATATACCAAGTGTACAAGAGAATTACTCTATATGTTGTGCATAAAAAAGTAGTATTGAAATATGAACACATATTATTTCTTGTATTTTAATATCTACATGTTATTATTGCTATGTGAATTAGACTGATTAACATTTGACTACTAAAACGCATATTAATTTCATATTTAATTTTATTAGTATAAAATGATTTTGTCATTATGACACTATGGATATGTATATTTATAAAATGAATTATTAGATAAATTAGATGTCAATTTAACATGAACAAATTCAAAGTTGTTGAGACGTGGAGAATTGACGAAGCGTAGCTAATTAACATTTCATGATTGTAGCTGTTAGATACTTCTGGTCGTAAATATAGAAGATTTATTATTTCAAATTTAAAAGATTTGATGTGGACATTACTAATGGACCAATAAACCAATGAGCTTCATATCTTAGACTAGAGTTCTACTCTTATAAATATATTATTGTACTCAGAATTGTAAATACTCATACACAAGAACATTAGTGAAACTCCTGGCTTGGCTCGCCCCCAAACGTAGTCGTTCTCGACGAATTGGGTGAACAAATCTCGTCTTTTATTTTACGCACTTATTTACAACACGTTATCAGCACGAGACTCTGCCCGAGACTAAACGAGGCCATCAAAGCTTTGCAGTACAATATGATTTCTCTTGTGTCAAAGAGGTTCACGGTACTTTTTCTATTGCATATTCCTATTGATATTTTATGACTTAAGATTAAAGGTACAGATTTGCGGCGAGGCAAATTTGATATACCTCATGCTAGTGTAATTTTATACTTTTGATATACATGTGGTGCGTGTGTATAGGTAGATGTGTGATTATGCATATTTGATTAGGAATATATTATCTTATCATCTTATGCCTAAACACCCTGAATCTTAATTTTGCTTAATACACGTACATATATATGTGCCGCCTTGTCCCAACGACACCTGCGCTGCCGCTGCTGTGCCGGTGTGGGTCGCACACGCGCGACCAAAGCGCTGGACCATGCGTCGATCCCCGAATTTGGTGATATTTTTATACTATGAAAATTATTTTTTGTGTTTTTGGGCCCGAAGCCTAGGAGTTGGGATTAATTTTTGTGGGCTTACTATATCTAATTTTTTGGGCCTGAAGCTCCAATTTTGTGGGACAAAATTAATTTATTAATTGAGAATTTGAATTATATTATTTATTTGGGCCTCATATAATTTTGAAAATATTTTTGTGCCCTCAAATTATTTTATCAAGTTTTCAAAAAATACTTGAAAAATTAAATAGTAATAATTCTTGCATATTAATTAAACTCGGAAATTTTTGAAATTAATTTTTAAACATTAGTGTTGATGGGCGAACATCCCTCAATGATGGGCGAACAAGGATTAAGGCCTAAATAGAGATTACGAAGAAGTAACTTCAAATTAACAAAGAAAATCAATCCAGGGAGTGCAAAAAGTGGCGAACAACTATAACGAAGAATAGCTTATTGGCGAACAGGTTTGAAGGCCCAAGACCAGAGATGAACATTCTGCTAAGTCACTGATGACGAGCAACATTGATAAAAGGTGGTGAATCTACCAGCCTAAGAAGTGCATGTCGACGAACAAAGGATCAAGATCCCAAAGCCAATCTGTGTAAAACACAAAGGCGAACAACTTCTGAGCCATGCACCTAAAAGGCGAACAACATTTATGAAAAAACTATGCTGGATACACTAAGCCGACCTGGACGAACAACAACGAAGTCCGAGATAAGACCAAAGAAGACTTTATAACTAAGATTCAGCTTAGATAAGGTCAAACTAAGGTCAAAGGACACATGTGAAGCATGCAGACTAGGGAGACCAAGAGTCATAGACACCTCATGCTTGCTAGTCTCTATAAATAGTTGTTCTCCAGCTTAAGAAATACAAGTTCAAATTCACAAATGCTCCAAAAACACACACTTAAACACCTAAACGTGCACACATACGAAATTATTACAATTTCGACTTTCACAATTACTAGTTCATAACCCGAACCCTCGATTTACCATTTACGATGGTAACCAATCACACGTAATTGATTGATGATCTTTAAATCGAACTTAAACAGTCACTAATCCACCCGATAAAAATTGATCACCAACAATTTTGGCGCTAGAAGGAGGGTTCGAACCTTCGATTAGTATGATTACTCAAGAACTTCAAGCTGAAAACTTGAAGATTCAAAGAAAACCTCAAGAAATATTTGAAGATTCAAACAAAAGTGTTCTTGGTGTTCTTCATCATAAGAATTAAGACAAATTAATTCGGAATGCCTCAATCCAAGGAAACCCAAGCATCACATTTGTCAAGGAGAGCGTCTCCTACCCGAGCTTCATCGGCCGACCACCAGGATCGTAATCCTAGACATGTGAACAGGTCACAACATACTGCCATAACTCATAATCTCCCACCTGAAATGGAGGCCCTGGCGAACAACCCTAATGAACTGGCCAAAACCATTGCCGCTCTCCAGGCTCTACAGAGACAGCAAGATCAGAATAGGCCTTCACTAGTGAGGCCTAAAGATAGAGCCGTAGAAGTTGTTAGGGCTAGATCGACCAGGGGCGAACAACACGAGGTGAACAGTGCCCAGGTCAGGCGGGATAAGGGCAAAGCAAAGATGGTCGAACCAAGAGAGGGCCAGGCTGAATCTGCTCGCGGGCGAACAACAATGTCAAGCCACGGAACAACCCGCTCCAGTGCCCAGGACAGACTTGGCCAACCCCAGCAACAGGAGAAAGTTGCTCGCCAGGAAGCTGAGCGCGGGCGAGCAACATTTGAGCAACCACACCCATCAATTCATGAGAGACTCTCTCAATCTGCCTTCAGGCGTCTAGGGCCAAATGCGGCGAGCAACCCTAGAAAACAGCTCCAGGAGTTGCCCACTCCAAGTGAGGGACTGCAACGAGCAGAAAGGTTAGTACCTTTGCTCGCCGAACAGCCTCCAAGTCAGGGGGCATCTTTGGATGAGCTATCAAGTTTAAGAAGGGCAGTGGAGAACATGCAGGGACAGTTGGACCAACAAAGAGGTGTAGGGACGACCAGTTTGCCATCCTCACCTGTCATTCTGAAAGCCTCGATTCAGAAGAAGGTCCAGTTCCCGGCAAGCATACAGTATGACGGTGTTGCTGATCCCAGAGTTCATCTTACAAAGTATTCGAATTATATGGTCTCGGTGGGAGCCAGCGACGCCACTCAATGCCGAAATTTCCCTTTAACTTTGGGGGATCGGGTGCACAAGTGGTTTTCGGCGATGCCACCAGCATCTATCCACTCTTTCACTCAACTGAGTCGAGAGTTCCTATCCCATTTCTCAACGGCGGGATCATACTTGTCCCAAAAACATCGATTGTCGGACCTAAAACAAAACGACGACGAGTCAGATCGGGCATTCATGGAAAGGTTCGACAAGGTGTTGTTAGAAGGAGAACCCGTCAGTGAGGATACGAAAATCGTTGCCGTTATGGCCGGGTTGAAAAAAGGATCAAAGCTATGGAAAGAGGTACGTCTGAAGTGCCCAAGAAGTTATGCCGAATTCAGGAATCAAGCCGGCATATTCGTTTCCATGCATGAGGCTTTGCAATCAAACTTGGGGGAGAACAAAACTGATCCCAAGGAGAACAACAAGAAACCTGGTGCAACAAGCTATCGAGTCCCTAAAAACATGAAGGCGTTCACTGAAGGGACATAACTCAAAGAAAAGTTGAACCAAGTGCTAACAGTGTCAATTGATACTGTTTATGAAAATGTGAAGGATAAGGAGTTGCTCTCCCCTCCCCGGAAAATTCGCCAAGACACTGGCAAACTCAACCCTAACAAGTATTGTGCCTACCATCAAAGCGTGGGGCACTTTACGAGTGAATGTAGAGATTTGCTTAAGTAGCTCTGGCGTTTCTACGAGGACGGAAAGCTCTCTGGCTTTGTCAAAAGACAACCCGGGAAGAGAGTCCGGGGGAACAATTCTGATGACGAAGATGATCAACCTCAGAAGAACAATAAACCGGCGCGACCAGTTCCTGCCATTCCTACTCGCCCATTGGAAGATTTGTATATGATGGAACCTGCAGGTCCCGCAGGAGGATGTTCTGATGGACGACCGCCAATCTCCAACCGGAAAAGAAAAGCTGAGTTACGGGCAATCGATCAAGTCCAAGAAATGGGGATCAAACCATCTATCATGCAGACAACAGAATTAACCTTCACCGAAAATGACTTGGAAGGAATCTTAACTCCGCACAACGATTCGCTCGTAATATGCGCAAAAATTATGGGAACACGAGTCCATAGATTGTTGGTGGACACCGGAGCCTACACCAATATCCTATTCAAAAAGACGCTCGATCATCTTGGAGATTATTCGGGCTATATTCGGGATACGACTCACAGAATAATAGGTTTCGAAAATGCTGTAACGGACCCATTGGGAATAGTTACTTTAGCAGTACAACTTGTAACGGCCAACGAACCCGAGAAAAATATTACGAGAATGGTTGACTTCTTGGTTGTAGACCAGGATTCAACTTATAACGGGTTTCTTGGTCGACCCTTTTTAAATGAATTCAAAGCTGCATGTTCCACTTACCATTATTGTTTGAAATTTCCAACAGCAAATGGAGCAGGTACTATCAAAGGAGATCAAAGAAAGGCCAGGGAATGTCTCTTACAGTTGCAGGCCAAACATGTATCAGTATCCATGATGGAAGCCACAACTAGCTGTCCTACTAATGAACCATCAATACTGGAGAACATGATGGACATAGAGGAAGACCACATGGATACTGACGAATAACATCATGACGAGCAGGCGTTGGACGAACAACTCCTCACCACCCATGGGGAACATCATCCTGACGAACAACAAAGGGGTGGTGACGAGCAACATTCATATGATGTCTTGGAGGGCCAAGAGTTGACTAACAACAACGAATCAGGGCCAACAGATGATCTAGATCCCCGCCTGGGGGCAGAGCCGATGAACATCGAAAATGATTTCAACTCTGAGGGACCAATACTTGATCCTCGGTGGAAAGGACAAAAACGACGAGCAACTCCAGTTGAAGAGCTGGAGGCGTTCAAAGTTAATCCTGAAAACCCGGATCTTGAATTATACATAGGATCTGAGCTCCCTGAGCCTTACAGATCCCGAATGAAAGAGTTCCTCAGCAAAAATCTAGATGTTTTTGCTTGGTCTCATGCAGACATGGTGGGGATAGATCCAAAACATGCTTGTCACAAGCTCAATATCAATCAAGCAAAAAGGCTAATCCATCAAAAACGAAGAAAGTATGGCCCAGACAAATATCAAGCTTTGAACGAAGAAGTAAAAAAGTTGTTAGACAACGACCTAATCCAACAAGCACTCTATCCACAATGGGTAGCAAACCCAGTCCTTGTGAGGAAACCAAACGGGACCTGGAGGCTATGCATAGACTTTACAGATCTGAATGCAGCATGCCCGGAGGAAAACTTTCCACTTCCTCACATTGACCAGTTGGTAGACAGCACTGCAGGTCATGAAATGCTAACATTCATGGATGCCTTTGCCGGGTACCATCAAATTCCAATGCATCCAGACGATCAAGAGAACACATCATTTTATACAAACAAAAACTTGTTGTGTTGGAAAAGAATGCCCTTCGGCCTCATCAACGCCGGAGCAACATACCAGAGGTTGGTGAACAAGATGTTCGACGAACAAATCGGAGATATGGTAGAAGTCTATGTGGACGATATCGTAGTCAAAAGCCCCCGAAGGGAAGACCATCTTCAACATTTGACCTAGGTGTTCGAAATCCTTCGACACTACAACATGAAGCTGAATCCAAAGAAGAGCAGTTTCGGAGTTCATTCAGGAAAATTCCTGGGTCATCTTGTTAGTCAACGAGGGATTGAAGCCAATCCAACAAAAGTTAAAGCAATCGTGGATATGCAACCTCCACGTTCAATAAAAGAAGTGCAAAGGCTTACGGGATGCCTAGCAGCATTGAATCGGTTCATATCCAGATCGGGGGACAAATGCCGTCCATTCTTTGAAGCTATCAAGAAAGGACAGTTCACATGGACTAACAACTGTCAAAAGGCATTCGATCAACTCAAAGATTACCTGTGAGATGTTAAAATCCTATCAAAACCTATCCCAGGAGAGAAACTATATTTATACTTAGCAGCGTCAGAAGTGGCTATCAGCTCCGTTCTGGTACGAGAAGATGGCAAATTTCATCAACCTATTTACTACGTCAATCAAGCTTTGCACGACGCGGAGATCAAATACTCTCCAACTGAGAAACTGGCGTATGCACTTGTTATGACTGTGAGGAAGTTACGACCATACTTCTTTGATCATCAAGTCGAAGTGCTAACAACTTTCCCACTCCGACAGATTCTCCATCGCCCCGACACAGCTGGTCGCCTATTAAAGTGGTCTCTGGAGATTAGCCAATTTGGGGTGACCTATGCTCCTCGAACTGCGATCAAAGGGCAAGCGTTAGCCGACTTTATTGTCGAACTAACCTTCCCACCAGATTCGACGATAGGACTTGATCACCCCTGGCATCTTTACGTTGACGGGTCTTCAACCAACATAGCCTCGGGGGCAGGAGTAGTTCTAATCAGTCCAGACAGACAAGTATTCACCTCGACAATCAAATTTGGTTTCATGGCCACCAACAACGAAGCCGAATATGAAGCTCTCATTGCTGGTCTCCACCTATCCCTTGCAGTAGGTGTTAGACGGTTACAAATATTCGGCGACTTGCAATTGATTGTGAACCAAGTTCGAGGTGAATATGAGGCGAAAGACGATCACATGATCGAGTATCAGCGAATTGTTGCTTACCTGATGTCCTTGTTAGAACAAGTCTTCATTGAACAAATTCCAAGGACAAGCAACACGCAAGCAGATGCGTTGGCCCGACTAGCAACAAGTGAGGGGCCAACAGAGTTGACAGACATTATAATTACAAAGATGAATGATCCATCAACAAGAAGTTATAATGTCAATCAACTTGATGAACAAGCAAGTGAAGAAGAAGATTGGAGAACAAATATAGTCAAATATTTGAAAAGTGGAGAAAAACCAAACAACTCTTTTGAAGCTGCCAAGCTAATTAAGCAAGCCGCCAGATATACTCTGGTAGGCGAGCAGCTTTACAAAAGGGGAATATCAATCCCACTTCTCAAATGTTTGACTAGGGGGCAAGGACGAGCAATACTCGAAGAAATACATGCCGGAGTATGCAGAAATCATACTGGGGGGCAAGCCTTGGCATACAAGACTATCAGACAAGGCTATTATTGGCCAACTTTACGCCAGGATGCAATCAAGAAAGCAAAGACTTGCCATCAATGTCAACTTTTTGCCCCGAACATTCATACCCCGGCCCAACAGCTCGTATCAGTTTATAGCCCGTGGCCATTTGCAAGATGGGGGATGGACATTATTGGTCCCTTCCCAGCGGGAGTTGGAGGAGTTCGATTTGCCGTTGAGGCAGTCGACTATTATACAAAATGGGCAGAAGCAGAGGCCATGTTGAAAATCACACAACAGAAAATGATCAACTTCATTTGGAAGAACATTATCTGTCGTTTTGGAGTTCCACAAACCATCGTGACAGACAATGGTCCGCAGTTTGATGGAAAAGAGTTGAGAGATTTCTGTACGAAGTGGGGGATCAAGAAACATTATTCTACGCCCTATCATCCCCAGTCGAATGGACAAGTCGAAGCCGTAAACAAAATCATCAAGCATACGTTGAAAGTACGGCTAGCGGAGAGCAAAAGCAGTTGGTCTACAGAGCTTCCGGAAGTCCTATGGGCATACAGAGTTTCTCCCAGGTCAAGCACAGGAGAAACACCTTTTGTAATGGCTTTCGGAACAGAGGCTGTAATACCAATCGAGTTAAAGACCAACACATACCGGACGACCAACTTTGATGAGCAGGCGAACAACTCTGCTCTAGCTACTGAAATGGATTTGCTCGAAGAAAAAAAACTGAATGCCGAGCTAAAAAATGCTACCTATAAGCAGCGAGCAGAACGCTATTATAATTCCCATGTTAAAATCAGGGAATTCAGAGTTGGAGATATGGTTCTAAGAAAATTGCTCGCCCGACCTCCAGGTGTATTGGGACCAACTTGGGAGGGCCCGTATCGTATAACGGAAAAATTCGTTAATGGTGTATACGATATCGAAGATATGGAAGGCAAGCCGGCCCAATACTCCTGGAATGCTATACATCTGAAGAAGTACTATCAATGAGACGAACAAGTTCTTAATTGGGCGAACAAATATCTTGGGGGGCCAGTGAATCAAGTAAGATGAACCAAAAACTTGCCTAATTTTTTGAAATTTTTGCTAAGTATAGAATGTAAAGTTGTTCGGCACATTGTATAGTTTAGTGCTGTTTCATCTTATATTTGTAGAAAGAGTTGCTCGGCAAAAATATTATAAGCGAGCATGATTTAGTTAATGTTCAAAGTTGTTCGTCAAATTATATATGTTAGTGACGAACAGTCTTACAATACTTGTAAATTTCATTATGTAAATATAGTTGTTGTTCGTCAAGAGGAAAAGTCCAAAAGCTTGAGGTACAAGTCCATTTTGAGGACCAAAGCCACTTAAAGGTTGTTCGTTTTTTAAAATGAACAGAACCTAAGGCTGAACCCTGATTCCACTAAAGGCAAAGTTCAATTCGAACAAAAGCCCAACACTATATGTTATAATTGCAAAGGCATTGAAAAAAATGTAAAGGCAATTAACATATAAAGAAAATGAGCGAACAAAGAAAGACATTCCATTAATTAAAAGGCATTAAGCCTAAAAAATAGTACAATGATTCTAGAAGTCAAGTACTACAAAAGGAACGAACAACTATTACAGAGAAGAAGAAAAGAAAAAAGCTAAGTCCTAAAAACTATTGTTGCTCGGCAGGGGGAGGATCTTGGGTTTGATCGGCGGGAGGTTCAACGATCAGATCTCGGGCCAGGTCTTCAGCAGCTTTATCCTCCGCCTCTTTAACATTTTGCTCGTCAGCCACAGCCACCTCTTCCTCTTGTTCGCCTTCATCAACTGGAGGAGGAGGATGAGTGATGATAATACTGGGGTCAAGTTTGTCAAGTTTAACCCCTAGTACAGCCAAATCCGCCAACTGAATTTCAATATTGCTCGGCGGTGGATAGTTCTCCATGAATTCATTCAAGTCCTTGCTCATTTCTTCCACCATATCCTTGTAATCGTAAGCATCAGTCGTGCGGATGCTGTCCGCGTAAGCACAAATGTACCCAAGGTTTGAAATGGGGGCAGTTCGAGCTTGAACTTCGGCTTCGAGTTGCTCTCTCGTGAAGAGGTTGGCTTCCGCCTCCCGAAGACAAGCATTTTCAGCTTTGAGCTCGGCAATCTCTTGTTCGGCCGCGGACAATTTTTTCTCCCCCTCGCCGAGCATGGCCTCTTTGCCTCTCAGTTCACCAGATAGACCCTGAATTTCTTCAAGGTGCTTCTTCTCAGTATCAATGTAAACATTGATCTGGTTATTGAGATGGGCAAGTTTGGCCTCATATTGGCTGATGAGGCCGTCCTTCTCCTCTGTGAGTTGCCGAGCAGTGCTGGCATAGCGACGAGCAGATTCTTCTTGCTCGGCAATTTGGGCCATTGCCCTTTGGGCCGTGACGAGGCCATTAGCGTGGAGCATCATAGAGAGATGGAGATTGTCCGCCAGCCCTTGTTGGAAGATGGCTTTGTCCAAGGGACGTGTCCAGGCTCGGGCGATCAACTCCGTCGCCCTACGAACGTGCTCGCCAGGAATCTCCCTTATGTTGACGGGAGTCTTCGAGCAAGCATATTGATGTACAACACTTGCTCGGCCGGGATGATCGTCAGCACGATATCTGCGAACAAGAAAGTAAAGGATACTTAGAAAAAAAAAGTGAATCTTGCTCGGCAAAGGCAAGGATAGACTTACTCCTTAAATTTTCGATCATCCCAACCCAGATGGGTAAGGTCTTCAGGGCCACGGACAGGGGTGGAGTCCCTGCCCGCTTTGCTGGGTTTCTCTGTGGGCTCGATGGAGGAGTGCCGAACAGCATCCCCCTCAGGGCGAGCATGACTGTGGCCCACCTTCTCCTTCCCCTTGCCGCCACCGGGGATATCTTGGGCCAACGGAGTCCCATCGGCTTTTTTCAAACGTTTCCCCCCGCGAGGAGGAGAAATCGGAGAAGATGGCTGAGCAGGACCAGGGGGAGCAGCTGGTCGCGGAACTCTGGCTCCTTCAGCCTTGTTCGTCATCCCCAGTACCTTGGTAGGCGGGTCACCTCTCCTCTTCCGTCCCTTCGGAGGCGCCATCTCGAAAACTCTTTGTTCCAAAAGGGCGAAACAGGGTGGAATGGCAACAGTGACTTGCTCGGCTAAAAAAAAAGAAGAGTTAGACGAGCAAGTTATGGAAGTCAAATGACGAACAAAGTTGGTATTAGGAGTTAGAAATTTTTCATACCTGGGGGCACCTCAGCTTGTGCTTTCAAGTGATGAGGATAGGGAAACAAGCGAGCAGCTCTCAAACACTTTCCCTCACGCAAATACTCAGTGGTCCTTTCCGCTCTATTGCGAAGGCCGACCAAGCAGGAGGTGAATAGGAACTCTGAGCCGATCTCTTCTTCCTCCGAGTTCCACTTGGGCAAACGAGGGCCTGCGAGCAAACAAGAAAAGTTAAATTAGAACAGTACAGTTCGAGGACGAACAAGAAAATAATCTTACGTTTAAATTTCCCATAGGAGGCTGGGGAATTTATTCGTCCATCACCACCGTGTGGACCAGAAGATGCTCGCCAATCACCCCCGATGAAGATAAAATGTTATTTCCAATCGCGAATTTTGTTCGGCACCCCCTCTACCATCTTCAATCCTGTCCTGGCCTTGAGGTAGTAGTAACCTTCCTCTCCAGGGGGACATCTTGTGATCGTCATAAGGTAGTTGATCTCTTCTGCAGTTATACGATCAACATACCCCTCCAGTGCGAACAAACACATTGTCCCCAACAGGTTCATCCACCCAATCAGAGTAATTTGAGTGATTGCAAGGTTGGTCGCCTCTAGGAAGCGACCAACAATGGGTGGAAGAGGCAGTCTCAATCCAGCGATCAAAGTATGAATGTTGATCGCCGTGCATCCTGGGGGTGGGCGATCATCTCTCTCTTTTCTCTTGGGGGCCCACATGTGGATATCATAGGGAATCTTGTAGGTCTCCCGGATCGAGTCCAACTCATATTCGTGAACAACACTTTTAATTTTGCTCGCCTAGAATTCGGTCTTCACCAAATCCAACACTTCTCTTTGTGGGCGAGCAAAGTTGTTCACGTATTCCTCAGCGTATGCTCGCCATTCAAAGGGCCGAGCAACTCCAACTGGAATTTCATTTTCCAACATTCTTGGTGATGGAAACCCTATTCCTTCCAGAAATTCGCGGGTCAATTCGTCGAATTGGGGATCTTTCGATTCAGTGCTGGACGAGGAGCCTTCCCCAGAATCTCTGCTCGCAACAACCACTACTTCCCTCCCCGATGGACGAGCACCAGTATCCTCAACTGAACGAACAACCGAATCAACGTGGGGATTTGACACCGAGGAAATCTCAAAGGGAGGTTGATCGACGGGAGCCACGATTGGGAAAAGTGGATCAAGAGTTTCTTCGGATTTGTTGCTCGAGTGAGAAGACATAGGAAGGTAGAGAAGAGGGAAAGAAAACCCAGACGGCAGTATAGAGTATTGCAGATGGCGGCGCTTCACCGGAGAAGATGGTGGCACAAGGTCCCACACGGCGGCGATGGAGGAATGTGAAAGAAAAAGAGAGAAAGAGGAGGAGATAAGAAAATAACTACCTTGGGGATGGAATTTGAGGCCAAATGCAAGAGAAACGGATGCCAGAGAGCTCGAGATCGCCGGAGAAGGATGAAATCGCCGGAGCACTGTAGCAAGAAATGAAAAAGTGGGAAAAAAATTTGTTTCCCCTTCTATTTATACCCCAAGCAAAAAACGGGGTTCGAAGTATAATTTACAACAAAATATGGACTAAGTTAAAAGAAAACGGGGTCTTTTTCGAGCAAGTGTGGAAGTTGGAGGACCTATATGCAAATATGGGGGCGCGTAGCCTCGAAATTGATCGCGCGTGGACGACGCGCAATCATGACGCTCACGTCATCTTCGTACAACCCCCAGACCTTGGGGAGACAGAACGACGTACCATTTGTTGCTCGCCAGGACCAATGATATTCGTCCAAATCCACGCCAGTATACTATCCTAACTATAGTTGCTCGTCACAAAGTTACTCATCTGAGGCAACGTATAGCCAGGATAGGGGGCAATTGTTGATGGGCGAACATCCCTCAATGATGGGCGAACAAGGATTAAGGCCTAAATAGAGATTACGAAGAAGTAACTTCAAATTAACAAAGAAAATCAAGTCGGGGTGCATAAATCAATCCAGGGAGTGCAAAAAGTGGCGAACAACTATAACGACGAATAGCTTATCGGCGAACAGGTTTGAAGGCCTAAGACCAGAGATGAACATTCTGCTAAGTCACTGATGTCGAGCAACATTGATAAAAGGTGGTGAATCTACCAGCCTAAGAAGTGCATGTCGACGAACAAAGGATCAAGATCCCAAAGCCAATCTGTGTAAAACACAAAGGCGAACAACTTATGAGCCATGCACCCAAAAGGCGAACAATATTTATGAAAAAACTATGCTGGATACACTAAGCCGACCTGGACGAACAACAACGAAGTCCGAGATAAGACCAAAGAAGACTTTGTAACTAAGATTCAGCTTAGATAAGGTCAAACTAAGGTCAAAGGACACATGTGAAGCATGCAGGCTAGGGAGACCAAGAGTCATAGACACCTCATGCTTGCTAGTCTCTATAAATAGTTGTTCTCCAGCTTAAGAAATACAAGTTCAAATTCACAAATGCTCCAAAAACACACACTTAAACACCTAAACGTGCACACATACGAAATTATTACAATTTCGACTTTCACAATTACTAGTTCATAACCCGAACCCTCGATTTACCATTTACGGTGGTAACCAATCACACGTAATTGATTGATGATCTTTAAACCGAACTTAAACAGTCACTAATCCACCCGATAAAAATTGATCACCAACAATTAGTTCTCAATAAATTGTCTTATATGCTTAATTGATATATGCGCATCGTCTCGCGACGCCGCTGCGCTCCTCGCCCCGCGAGCGTCGCCGCACGCATTGCCCGCGACACCGCCGCGCGCACCGCCTCTTCTCATGCCGCCGTCGCACCGTGCGGAGGCCAACACCGCCCCCGCGCGCCCGCAGTCGCACATGGTCGTGTATCTTGTGAAGTTCTAACCCACTTTTGGGCTCGTTTTTGGGCATCACAAAATACCAATTAATTTTAAAATCCTGAAAATATTTCGTTAAATTTCTTTAATATACATGAAATATTTAGAATATTAAATATGCATGTTTATTAAGCCCGTAAATTTTCTTTGAAATTATTTTCATGTGATTATCTTATATGCTTATTTGGAAAATATGCATGTCTCTATGATTTAATTATCTTACATGCATTATTACTCCCGCACATAGTTTAATTGCTTATAGTCCGAATATTATGCCCGGGTGGGCGGCGCCCGGTACTTGTCGGACCTTAATTTATGCTTTGGGTAGACGACGTCCAATTCTTGCTCCTATGTGCCCTAAAATAATCATATAAATCCTTATTACTCTGTTGTCAATAAATTGGTCACAACTCTTACCATGTCACTTTAAAATTGTAGTGAAACATGTATGATATTACCATGAAAGAATTCGATGAACTTGCTCTCGATGGTAATAACTATCTGACATGGCGCTAGATATCGAGATCCATCTAGCCTTAAATGAGTTGAGCGAAATAATTATCGAAGGTTCAAAATCCACTAATGCCCAGAAGGCAAAAGCGTTAATTTTTCTCATGAATCACCTGAGTGAGGAATTCATTTTTCAGATCCTCATTCAGGGACCCCGAAATGTTGTGGAACTCCCTGTAGGACCGTTTCCAACAACAAAATGATATACTCCTCCCTCCGGTACAATACGATTGGTTGAGACTCTGTTTCCAAGACCTTAAGTCTATAACGGAGTACAACTCTGCTTTGCACCGTATTGTAACCCAGTTGATGCAAAACAATCTATCAACATTCCACGCTAGCAACCTCATACTCCAGCAGCAATATAGGGACAATTATATGATTGGTTGCAAGCGTGAAAAGGGGAGAGAGAGTAAGATGATCTGGGTTAAAGGTCGAGGTCGTAGTACATCCGGTGGTCACAGAACATCGAATTTCGCTCTTAAAAAATCTGGCTATCAAGATAAGGTTGAGCAATCCTGCTATAGATACGGATGCAGAGACCATTGGTCTCGCATGTGTCTCACTCCCAAGTACTTGGTCGAGACTTATTCGAATCTCACCATGCCAGCCTGCCTGAAGCAGACTTTGATCAAGACAACGTCGATCCTTTGGGCATCCAGCTCAAGGACTTTTGAGATGATGAGTGATTTGCATATTTGATTGTTTTAGTACTTTATTTTTATTAAAATAATTTTATGGATCCTTTCTTTCGGATACTTTATTTTATGGATGATATTATGTTTTAGCTTCGATGTGTTTACCTTAACAATGTCCATTAAATGTACTTGGATATTACTATACATGGCTAGTAAACATATCAGCTATTAGGTTTGGGCTATTTCCTCTGGCATGATGGATTGAGATTGTGATTTATGTTTGGTAGATAGCGCCACCACTTATACAATCTTAAGAGATAGGAAGTATTTTCATAACTTGGTAGAACGTAAGGGGGGTATAACTACAATAACCAATGGTAGTATGTTGATAGTGGGCTCCGGAAGAGCTTCCATTGTCCTCCCCGTGGGTACCGAACTCATAATCGATAATGATTTCCACAATCTAAGAATACCCTGC
Source organism: Ballota nigra (assembly GCA_947034835.1). Classification (NCBI taxonomy): domain Eukaryota; kingdom Viridiplantae; phylum Streptophyta; class Magnoliopsida; order Lamiales; family Lamiaceae; genus Ballota; species Ballota nigra. The sequence continues at coordinate 61,430,325 of OX344725.1, forward strand.
TCAGTTTTAAAGATATAAGAAATAATGGCCATCACATTGAAACTGAAACCGAGAACAATAATGAATACATTTTGATGACTATTACTCGAGGTAACCGTAAACAAGTTATAGAAAAACTTCCTTCCTTCTCCTCCGAGTTGTACTATTCCTACATCCGGTCGTCTAATTCCCATCTAGCCATGAGTATAAAATTTCATGACCCAAATTCTTTTAAATTATGACATCAGCAGTTAGGACATCCAGGACAAACTATGATACGTAGGATTCTACCTAATTCAATCGGTCATAATAATTCGAATAATAGAATCCTTCTTGTTGATGAATTTATTTGTGATGCATGTTCTAAGGGTAAGTTAATAGTGCGCCCGTCGCGCACTAAGGTTGGACTAGAGTCTCCAGATTTTCTTGAGCAAATTCAACGAGACATTTGCGGACCAATTCACCCAGCATCAGGACCATTTCAGTATTTTATGGTCCTTATTGATGCCTCCACTAGGTGGACATATGCATGTTAGCTGTCTACCCGCAATCAAGCTCATGCAGAGCTCATTGCGAAAACTATCGAGCTCGAGCTCAGTCCCCAGATTGTCCAATCTATTCATATTGATAATACTGCCGCGTTTACCTCGAGAGCTTTTACAGATTACTGTATTGCCCTGGGAATTAAAGTGGAGCATTCGGTCCCCTACGTCCATAATGGTCTTGCTGAGGCGCTAATAAAACGTATCAAACTAATCGCGAGACCATTACTTATGAACTCTAAACTACCCACTTCATGCTGGGGGCATGCAGTCTTACATGCATCGCGCTTAATACAAATTCGTCCAACTGCATATAATGATCATTCCCCCCTTCAGTTAGTGCGTGGGAAAGAACCTAGCATTTCCCATCTGCAAATTTTCGGATGTGCGGTATATGTTCCGATAACATTACCAAAGCGGACCTCTATGGGCCCACAAAAGAAACTCGGTATTTACATCAGATTTGACTCTTCATCCATCGTAAAATACCTCGAGCCTTTATCCGGGGATCAATTAACGGCCCGGTTCGCTGATTGTACATTCGATGAAGATGACTTCCCGGCATTAGGGGGAGATCCGAATTCAAAATTGAATGAATGCCGGGAGCTTACGTGGAATGTAAGTAATCTTCAGTATCTAGATCCACGCACTAATCAATCTGAACTAGAAGTTCAGAAGATCATTAACTTGCAAAATTTAGCAAACAATCTGCCAGACGCGTTCACTGACCATAGATGTGTAACTAAATCGCATATACCTGCAGTAAATGCTCCCCAAAGGGTTGAGGTTCCAAGCAAAACAAGTACTCATGCCCCCACACGCCAGAAGCATAAAGGACCCTCAAGAGATAGTAATACACCTAAACGAAAAGCTAGCAAATCTGGTAAGCCGAATGTAAAATCTCTAGAAGAGATTCGTCTAGATAACTCAAAGTCTCTAGGAGACGAGCGTCCTGGTGATGAAGCACGTGCACAATATATTCAATGCACTAGGACTGCGGAACGACCAGACCCAAATACAATGGGAAATGAGGAAGATCTGGTTGACTTAAACTTCGAAGTCTCTGTGAACTTCACAGATACGGGAGAATACATGTAATATAAATATTACTGTCATCGACGATACATTTTGCAGCGACATTTTCTCTTTCCATTAATGATCCGGATCCAGAACCTATAACTATCGTTGAGTGCCGGAAGCGCTCCGATTGGATAAAATGGAAAGAGGCAATTGAAGCAGAGCTCGCATCGCTTAACAAAAGACAAGTATTTGACTATTTCGTTTGTACACCCGCGCGTGCTATCCCTGTAGGATATAAATGGGTATTTGTACGAAAACAAAATGAGAATAATACTATGGAGAGGTATAAAGCGAGGCTTGTAGCTCAAGGGTTTTCGCAGAGACCCGAGATTGATTTCGATCAAACCTATTCTCCCATCATGGACTCAATAACATTCCGCTACTTGTTATCTTTGAATCTCCAAATGAGATTAACAGATGTAGTAACCGCATACTTATACGGATCACTAGATGCCGACATTTATATGAAAATCTCGATGGATTTAACATTCCTCAAATGAGGGATGGTGAAAACCGCAGTATGTATATCATAAAACTACAGAAGTCGTTGTATGGCCTGAAGCAATCAGACCTCATGTGGTACAACCGACTTAGTGAATTCCTTCAGAAGAAGGAATATACATTCGATAAAGCTTTCCCATACGTATTCACGAAGAAATCGCAAAATGGTTTTTGCATCATATCCATCTATGTTGATGGCTTGAACATAATCGGAACATGCAAAGGGATTGAAGAAGTCAGTTCAATCTTGAAAGCCGAATTCGAAATGAAAGCCTTGGGTAAAACCAAGTACTGCCTCAGCCTACAGATCAAGCATCTCCCAGAAGGAATTCTTATACATCAGTCGACCTACGTGAAGAAGGTATTGGAGAGATTTCACATGGATAAATCTCATCCACTTAGCACCCCTATTGTTGGTCCCGGTACAAGACTGATGAATACGTGTATGGGGGGATACACGTATACCAATTTTTCAACTTAAACCTTAGTGAGTCCCCTTTTACTCAGAGTGATAAAGAACTAAGAGCTGATAATATACCCACTGACTACACTTAGTGCGGGTCAGTTGGCTAACTATCAATTCAAGTTCAGTGCGGAAATGTGTGAGCCCTGATAGTTTAAAGTCTTGTTTAGTTTGCTTTCTGAAAAACTTGATTACTCAATTTTGAAATAGTGGTTAGTAGGGCAGTGCTCTGTTTGATGATCAGGCTGATTGATTCAGGCCTGATAAAAACCAAATGCTATGAATGAACAAATACTATGACAAGCAAGCACAATATCAAAGCAGTAAGAACACAGGGAGTTTAACGTGGTTCGGAGACTCAAGCTCCTACGTCCACAGCCTGATTTAACAGGAAATCCACTCAAGGGATTCTTGTTTTTAACGTGCCAAGGTGCACCAAGATCAGCTAACCTCACTGACCTATACAACTCCTTGCTAACTCACTAACTGAACTTACTACCAACAAACCTAACTTAGGGTTTTGGTTTCAGTTTGGATTCCAACTAGATTTTGATTATCCTTACAAGAAAAAGCTTTTCTAAGGGTTGGATAATCACTCTAAGCTTAAGATAATGCTAGTACGCTCTTTGGAATACAGAATAACTCTCAGTAACTAAGAAGCACTTGGGAAATTTAACTGGTTTCGAGTGCTTCTTCTAACGGCTGAATGCTTTGAATGCTTGAGAGTTTGAGCAATTTCTGGCTTGGAAATTTCCCGTCACCTTGAATAGGTTCAAGGCCTTCTGTATATATAGGTGATTTGAAAACTATCCGTTGGAAGAGATAGCCTTCTAGTCATCTATGTAGAGTGGTTCAAATGGACATATTTCCCATGCAGCAGCCGTCCTTGCATGGATTTGGTAATTGCATTTAATGCAAATTTAATGCTTATCCGTTGAGTATGCAGTCTAAAGTCAGTCTTCATGTCAGGGTCCGTACGTGCGTGTCCTTCCTGAATTGGTCCACGTCATCAGGTTGGTGAGAATGTCAGAACTTATTCCTAGGCTTCAGGCTTATCTTATTAAGTTCTTTTTGTCTCGAGCACAACGGTCTTATCCCGACGCTGACATTCCTTTTGCATTGCTTGGCTCTATTCCAAGTCTTTCCCATTAACTCAGTATCATCCTGTTCCCTTCAGGACTGAGTTAGTAATGACCTCAGGGCCATACTCTTCATCACTGACACTTACTCAGCCAGCTTAGAAGACTGTCATAAGTTCAGGATGGTGCTCTTTGTCTTCAGGCTCTTAGTCTTGATTGTCATCAGTGAGTTCTCCTCTCACTGAGTACCTGTGAAGTGTAAAATAATTAAGTACAAGAACCTAACCAAGACTAGCATGACTAAGACAATCTAAGGCCAGTCATCTTTTCAGGGGCTTTGGGATCTTAATCAAAACTGACAATGTCCCAACAATTTTCCCCTTTTTGATGATGCCAAAATACTGAAAAGATCATCAAAACACTTAGAGGAAATATAAGAACCTATCTATAAGATAAGTCAGTGTTAGAACAATTCTTGATAAAGTACAGAATTTAAATAACAGCCAAAAAGACAATGAGTTTTTGTCTGTGGGCAAAGTAATAGATTTCATTGATTGATATGGACTTGGTTACAATGAATTTAATCTATTACAAGAAAGGATGTGAATCACTAAACTGATCTCATTTCAGGCTCGAGTCCATAACCAGCATAAATTCTAACCTTCAATTCATCAATTCTCTTAACCTGATTCACATTACCTTCAGCCTTAGCAATCTTCATAACTTCAGTCATGATGGCCTTTGTATTGTGCTTTCCAATTCCAGGTACAAGAGAGGGTGGACGAATCATGAACTCAGGAGCTTTCACTTGGAATTGGGCTGCTTCAGCTTCTTCCAAGATCTTCTGAATCAACTCAGGGTGGTTTTCCATCATATAATCAGTGAAGTGGGCATTGATATCTTCAGATTCGCCCCACTTCTTCACTACGTACCACAACTTGACAAACTCATCCCTTGCATCAATCCAGAACTCCTTCAATGTTTTTTAGATGAACTCATCAACATAGGCTTCCCTCTGAACTGTTTCCGGCCTCCTGACTTGTAGTAATGTTGACTTCCTAGTTGTTGGCTTCTTCCTGTACTTGCGTGGCTCAGGCTTCGCCTTCCTTCTCCTCAGCAGACTGACCACAACATCGTTAAGTTCACGCTGTTGCAGATCAGTGAGATCAGTCAGCTTCTCCACCTTCTTTTCCAGTATGCACATCTTCTCTTTCTGAGCCATGTCTGCCCTGTGCTCAGCCTCCGACTTCTCAGAAGGTGTTCCCCATGCCTCAGCGCAAAGTTCCGCCACTATCTCCGCAGAGTATGTGATGGGATTCTTCCTTGTATTGACTGGGGGTGACTTTTGAATGGCCTCAACTAGTTTGGAAGGGAGTTTCTTGGAGGGGTCATTAGCCTTCTTTGCCAGAGCCTCTACCTCTGCCGCTGCTTCAGCCAGCCTAGCTGACTTCCGCACAAAAAGGACATTCCCATCAGGGTTTGCCTCAGAGTCTGCCACAACAACCTCTCCTTGGTTGACTGCCTCAGGGCAGGATCTTTTCCTCTTCTTTTCCCCCTTTTTGGCATCATCATTGGCCTGGGATGGGAATACTTCAGCTCCACTGTTGATGACGAAGGCAGCTAATGATTGAACTTCCTGCACGCCCTCCTTCAACATGTCAACTCCCGTGGCTATCCCAGTGCCTGCATACGATACTGAACTGATGGTAGCTTTCAGCTTCTTTTCAAAGACCTCCATATTGTGTTGGAGACTTTGTTCAGCCTTGGTGATCCTTTCCTCCACCTTCAAGGACTCACCGCTGACCCTGCTCGCCTCAGCCAGTATCTTAGCCGACTCATCAGTGGGCTTAGCCAAAACCTCGGCAGCAGTTTGAGAAGTCTGAGCTAACTTCCCTGACTCCAACTCCAACTTGGACGCTGAGTCGTTCAGAGCCTGGGTAAAGAGCGCCCCAGCCTGAGCTGCAAGCCTCTCTACAACAAGATTTAGCTTTTCATCTCTAAGCTCATCCCTCTTCTCAAGCTGCTTTAGAGTCTGCCTCAACATCTTCTTCGTCCTCCTTCTCTCACTCCTCACTGACTTGGCTGTATCCACCATTGTGCACTTCAGCAGTATCAACTCCCTATTTGCAAGAGTGTTGTACACTGACTTGGTCCATTTGATGTGTTTAGCCAGGGCCTTGGGATCTTCTTCTTTTTCAACCCTGAGCCTCATCACCTCCTCCTGAAGCTCATCTAAGTTCTCCGTTGTCTTTTCCTTCTTCACCTCTTCCTACTCCTGTGATAAGCACATCATCATCTTCACCGGTGGCCTCATTAGTGAGTGGTTGTTTTCCCTTGTCAGCCCCTGCTTCCTCAGTCTCCTCTTCAGGGTGCACTGAAGGCAGTTGTGGAGTGGTCATAATCAACTGCTCAGGCTCAGCTAAGCCAGCTCGAACTTCGGGAACAAGTCCCTCAGAACTAGGAGTCTCCTTAGATGCCTCAACATCATCCTTCTTTGTCTCAGGGCAGGGAATCCCGTCATTGACTGATGTGTCATCGGCAGCTGAGATGTTCTCAACATCCTCAGCCGTTGGTCCACCCTTGGCACCAACGTCTTTAACACCTTCCCCCTGAGTTTGAGACTCAGGAATCATCTTATCAACTTCTCCAGCTGTCTCCTCCACCATCTTCTCACAAGCTCCACCCTGAGCTCCATCCTCATCCTCCTTCTCAGACTCAGTGAGAAGATCAACCTTCATCATCGCCATCATCTCAGTAATCAGCTGCTTCAGATTTTCAAAATTTAGGAGTTGCAGCCAGCTAGTGAGATTAAAGTAGGTACAGAGCCTGGCTTCCTTCAGCTCCCAGTGCTCCCAGCCCCTGGCATCAACGAGCATGTGTTGCTCCTGCACGTTTGACTGTTTGAAGTCCAGCCATACCTTGAGCTCTACAACATTAGCACACATATCCCTATACCTATTCAGATTAGGCCAACACTTGGCTGCCCATTCTGTGGCCTTCCCCCTCAAATTGTTCTCCAAAATCCCACCAACCATGTTGGCATCCAGCTCCTCTTCCTCCTGCATCTCCAAGAAATCATCATCCTGATCTCCGGCTTGAGAGGTTTTGGGGCAGTCTTTGGGATTGGGATATGTGGGGAAATCATCAGGGTTTGGAAGGTTAAGGATAGGCTCAGAATCATCAGGATTTGGATGATTTATGGAGGGTTCAGTGATCTGGTCAGGCTCAGTGTTTTGTGAGGTTGATGGCACTGACTCAGATGGGGTGGGGTTGGTGTCAGGGATGGGTATATCTGGCTGTTGGGGTGTGGGGTCAGGGTTGGATGATGGAGTGGGTTCAATGGGTTTTGGTGAAGGGGTTGGGTTGATCTCAGGCTGCAAAATCTCAGCCGTCTCGATCGTGGCTCTCACAACCTCCAAGTCAGAGGCTCGTGGTGAGCTTGACTTCTCCCTGTCACTCACTTACTCTAGGCCCTTGGCAGAGGATTTCTTAGGTCCCCTCCTCAGCCTCTTCAAAGACATATCTCCTTCCTCCTCTGCCCCTGACCTGACTTCATCGTCAGTCTCCGCAGCTTCTGAAATAGCTTTCTTGGGTGCTGACTCAGTCCCAGATTTGGTGGCCTTTCCTGACAACACCACCTTCAGCTTGGTCCTCTTCTCCTCCAGGACCTTCTCCGAAACCTCTTGCGCCTCAGCACGCTCTGTTGCTACCTCAGCTTCCACCTCCTTGCTCTTCTCAAAGAGCTCATCCACTCGCTCCACCAGGCTCGTGACCACCTTCTTGGTCTTGCCCGCAGACTTCTTTCTCTGACCCTTTGGTGGAGCATTGGGGTCAGTAAGGCCAAGGATAGTGTAGGTGTCATTCGCTGACGTGAACATGATCTTCTTTGAGGTTAGGTTATCCTCCAAGTCAAAAGTACACCCCTGACAAGCATGGGCGATGAGGATGGATAACCTCGTTCCGAAGGGAAGCATGACTCCAACTGAAATATGCTTCATCTCAGCATCTTTCTTCAGCTTGTCGCTAGCAGCCTGATTTATCTGGTCCAAGAAGAATTGCTCCCAGTTGGCCTCCACCCCATTAACAAGAGCGCCCATGATCCTAAGTTTGGGCTGACTGAGCTGCTCATACGAGCCAGTAGAGCCCATGATAATCTTGGACACAATATCGACCAGCGCGCGATATTCAGGCTTCAGGGTCTCTTTGTGTTGTCGTGCCTTGAACTCCGAAGACCCAGACTTGGTCCATTTCCCAAGGAGCTCTCCTTCAGCATTCTCCTTGTAAGTCCTAGGGTTGATGCCAGAGCATGGAAGCGCATACACCTCCTTTATGGCCTTCCTCAAGTTAACGTCCCCCGTCTCGACGTTGTAGAAAGGCTCTCCATCAACATCCTTCTCTCCCGAGGGAACCAGCACAGTAACCCTGGTAAATAATTCGTCCTTGCGAAGGAACAGGTTCAAGTACGCCTCCACAACTGTCTTTGGTAGCACAGAAGTGGGCTTGTGGGTGAAATATTTCACCAACCCAGCTTTGGAGATCCACTCGAAGACTGGAAGAATCTCCTTCACAGAAAGGCACACACCCTCCATGGTGATAACGTGCTCCATATTAACCAATCTGTTCTTGACAACTTCTTCAGGCTTGTCAGTTGTCCAGTTGGAATCCAAGAATGCCATTTGTTGTGATTTGTTTGAGAAAAGATTTTGCAAAAGATTTGTGTTTGAGCAAGAGAATACTCAGTGTGCAATGTGCGCTTGTGTTTGCATAAAATCCTCAAATGGCAGACTAGATTGATATGAATTAGTCAGTTACTCAAACGTGAGGTTGAGATTAATCCTGAATTTGAAAAGTTTTAAAATTAAGGGCCAGGATTAATCTCCGTATCAGTCATATCCTCATGTCAGTCATATTCCGTATAAAATGGACACGTATATGAAAAAGTAATTGAAGCATTAAATGCTCCGATGCGCGTGGGTTTAAATATGAAAAGACGCGCTTTAAATGAAAACAGAATGCATTTAATAAAAGTTAAGACGCTTTAAATTCACAAGAGTCGGGATAGAACTCATACCTGTCAGGGAGACATTGTAGCACCCTGATACCTCGCTGAGTCGAGTCTGGCCTGAGTTCCCCCTAGACCCTATACTGACTGCTCTCCCGGATCTAAGAGACCTAACTCCACTGACAGTTCCATAAATCTTGCTTCAGCCAAAGGCTTAGTCAAGATGTCAGCTCTCTGCCTGTCAGTGTGAATTTTCTCCATCCTAATGTCCTTCTTCTCCACATGATCTCGAATGAAGTGATGTCTAATATCCACATGCTTGCACCTTGTGTGAAGCACTGGGTTCTGAGTAATTGCTATAGCACTATTGTTATCACAATAGATTGGAACCTCATTAGCAAATACTTGGTAGTCTCTTAATTGTTGTCTCAACCACAAAATATGAGCACAACAACTACCTGCAGCCATATACTCAGCCTCAGTTGTGGATGTAGCCACTGAATTCTGCTTCTTGCTGAACCACGAGATCAACTTACTTCCCAAAAACTGACATGTCCCTGAGGTTGATTTCCTAACAATCCTACAACCTCCATAATCTGCATCTGAATAACCTGTCAGTTCTAAGTTATCATCTAAAGGATACCATAGTCCCATATTGACTGTCACTGAAGGATACCATAGTCCCATATTGACTGTCATTTTCAAATACTTAAGTATCCTCTTAGCAGCCTCCAAATGACTCATCTTGGGATCAGACCGATACCTAGCACACACACCAACTGCAAACATAATGTCAGGCCTGCTTGCAGTCAGGTACAACAAAGAACCAATCAGCCCTCGGTACTCAGTCTGATTAACTGAAGTCCCTTCAGTGTCAGGATCCATCTTCCAATTTGTGTTCATTGGGATCCTTGCCGGATTGCTGTTCTGAACACCAAACTTTTGAATCAAGTCTCTTGTATACTTAGCCTGATTAATGAAGATCCCTTGACCAGTCTGCTTGACCTGCAATCCTAAAAAGAAGTTCATCTCTCCCATCATTGACATCTCAAATTTACCAGTCATCAACTTAGAGAATTTCTCACATAGTTGATGATTTGGTGATCCAAATATTATGTCATCCACATAAATTTAGACCAAGAGAATGTCATCACCTTCAGTGATCCCGAACAATGTCCTATCCACGGTTCCCTTCTTGAACACATGGTCTATCAGGAATTGAGAGAGGATATCATACCAAGCTCTTGGTACTTGCTTAAGTCCATAAAGTGCTTTCTTCAAATGGTATACTCTATCTCCAACCTCAAACTCGGGAGGTTGTTCAACATATACCTCTTCATTGAGTACACCATTCAGGAAGACACTCTTGACGTCCATTTGATACACCTTAAACTTCTTATATGTTACATAGGCAAGGAACAACCTGATAGCTTCCAACCTAGCCACTGGAGCAAAAGTCTCATCATATTCTATCCCTTCAGACTGACAATACCCCTTTGCAACCAGTCTTGCTTTGTTCCTCACTACAACACTATTCTCATCCTTCTTGTTCTTGAAGATCCACTTGGTACCAATAACACCTTGATGCCTAGGTCTATCTACCAGTTCCCAAACTTGATTCCTTGTGAACTGATTCAACTCCTCTTGCATGGCTATGATCCAGTTCGAGTCAGTGAGAGCTTCTTCAATGTTCTGATGCTATTGCTCAGAGAGAAAGTAACAGAACAATGCGCTCTCACCATGAAACCGTCTGGTCCTGACTCCCTCAGTTGGATCACCAATGACTTGGTCAATGGGATGACTCTCTAGCCATGTTCTCTTACCTGGAGTTGTTCCTGAAGTACCTGCAATGTTAGTGTCTACAGGCTCATAAAATTCAGGAAATTGAACAGAAGGAGATGAACCTGAGTCTATACCAAAGGGATTTACAAGCTCAATATCAGGGACATTGATTCCCCCTTGATGAGGTGACTCAGGAACCATCTCAGCTGCGACCGCATCTTCATAGATGGTACTTACCTCTAGTTGAGCCTGTTCCTCAGTCTGAGGCTCAACAATCATATTGGAGTTATACCTATTTTCCCAACAAATCCCTGATGTGCTGGGCTTAGGAGTGGCTCTTGAGTCATCTTCCTAATCATCGTCATCATCCCATCTTGGAATTGGCACAGTTTTGACCTTTGTATCAGGTTGATTCTTTAAGCTCAACCTTGTCACCCTTCTTGTGACCTCCTCAGTGTCAGGATTCAACATTTTTACCCTAGATTCATTAGCAGATTCATCAAATACAATATGTGGTGATTCTTCCACAACAAGGGTCCTACAATTGTAAACCCTGAATGCTTTGCTAATTTCAGAATATCCTAAGAATATCCCTTCATCAGATTTGCTATCAAAGGCTTTCAATTGGGTCTTCCCATTGTTGAGGATGAAGCACTTGCAACCAAATACATGAAAGTAAGAGATACGAGACTTCCTCTTATTTCATGTCTCATATGGGGTCTGAGCATGTTGTTTGTTCAGCATGGATCTATTCTGAGTGTAGCATGCAGTGTTGATTGCTTCAGCCCAGAATTTCTTGGGCAATCCTGACTCAGCCAGCATGGTCCTGGCAGCTTCCTTCAGTGTCTTGTTCCTTCTTTCAGCGACACTGTTCTGTTGTGGGGTTCTAGCTGCAGAAGTCTCATGAGCTATACCAAGTTCATTACAAAAGTCAGAAATATATGAATTTATAAATTTGTGTCCTTGTCAGATCTGATCTTAGTAATGGACTGATTTTTCTCATTGCTGAGCCTTCTGAGCAACTCAGGAAGCTTCACCTGTGTTTCCTTCTTATTCAACAAGAAAATAACCCAAGTATATCTAGAATAATCATCAATAACCACAAGGGTATATTTCCTACCATTCATACTCACAGGTGTTATGGGACCAAATAAATCCATGTGCAATAGCTGAAGGATCCTGTCAGTGGAGAATCTTGAAGTTTAGGTGGCTTAATCATTTATGCCATAACCAACTGAGCTCTAGAGAGCTTTTTGCAACAAAACAAGTATTAGGAATAGTGCTGCTCCAATCAGCGAGATAAACGTTACCTTTCCTGATACCTGATAGAAGCACTTGTGTTGATTTGTCCTTGACTGAACATATATTCGATGAGAACTCAACACTGAAACCTTTGTCACATAACTGACTTATTGACAACAGGTTATGCTTCAGTCCTTCCACAAAGGACACATTCTCCACTCTAATTGTACCTATTATTAAGACATCAAAACCTTTAGTAATACATTTTGAGTTATCACCAAAGGTTACCTGTGGACCATCTTTAGCTTGAAACTCTTGGAGAAGACTCTTCATTCCAGTCATATGCCTTGAGCATCCATTGTCTAGGTACCAAACAACTTTGTTTGAGTCTCCTCTCCTCTTGTTGTGATCCACAGCCGCATGCAAGCAAATCAGGCTTTAGGTACCCATTGGGTGTTGGGTCCTATAGTGTCAGTTGTACCCTTTGGGATCCAGACTTGCTTAACAACCCTGATTGCCTCAGAGTGGTAAATCTGTCTCCCTGAAACATCAACATACACAACTTTCTTCTTCTTTGCCTGAGAGGAAGATGGTGTATGAGTGCTAGACTTGGTTTCACAGGAGCCTGAGTGGGTGCCTTTTGGGCTGGCTTCTTGTTCTTCCTAGGTCTGGGTGCAGCAGGTCTTGGGCCTTGTTCTTGATAAGGACCCTGTGTTCTATTCCCCCTAGGCAAATGAGGGAAATAAAAATAGTTAAAGGCCCCAGGATGCCAAAACCATGGGGGTGTCATCATGTTTGGCCTTCCCTGCTGGTATTGCCAAGCATGATGGTACCCTCGCTGACCAGTCTGAGGGCTCTTGGCCTGATTCTTCCTCTGCTTTCGATGAGGCTTTCTCTGGCCTGAGCTCTCAGGGACCTCCTTCGGTTGCTTTGTCTTTCCCTTGAGTTTTGGCTTAGCAACCTTGGGGGCAACCCTGACTCAGTCAACAGTTTCTTTGCCCTTATCAGTTTGACGGGCATGAAGTACAACCTTAGGTGCACTTTGGCCTGCATGAACAAATACCCTCTCAATGTTGCTCCCTGAAGCAACATGAGGCTGACCTTGTGAGAATTTCTTAGGAACATATCCAAGTCCCTTTTTCTCGTTCCCAAGCATCTGGCTGCTATTTATTTCCTCTCTAGCCACTGAGGATTTATTCATTGCTGCAACCTTTTGCTTGAGTGAATCCTCACTCTTTTTTAGGATTTCATGTCTGGCAAAGAGGTCATCAAACTCACTCTTAAGTACTTTCAGTTCTTCCTTCCTGACCAACTCTTCATCAGCCAGTTCCTTCAGAATCTTCTCTCTTGGGAGACGCTCAACATTGATTAAATAAATTTCCTGAGTTAGTCTCACAATCTGAGCTGATTCTTTAAGATCAAACTGAGTGAGCTGATCATTCAGGTTTTGGACCTCATTACTCAATTTCTTGTTCTCTTCTACCAAGAAGACATTAGTTTTCTGCAACCTGGAGAAATCAACCATCAATTGATCCAGACAAATCTGAAGGTTCATTTCTCTGGTTGACTCTGAGCTAAGCTCAGTATTTTGACCAGTGTAAGAACCACACACAGAGTTAGATGTTACCTCAGGCTCTTCCCTAGCCATCAAGCAAACGTCATTGTACTCATTGTCAGAAAAGAGTTCATGCGACCTCTCCTCAGGACCATCCGAATCAGCTGCATCTTCAGTGAGCATGGCTCTCCGATAAGCAAGTCTCTGGTCTCTCTTGGCCCTCCTGTCCCCTCTTTCCCTTGCACTCAGCTCCGGACAATCATATTGATAGTGCCCGCTCTTGTTACAGTTGTAACATGTTGTTTGCTCATCTCCCCTTTCTTTCCTAGGTTCAGGGTTCCTCCTTGAGTCAGATTCCCTCTGTCTTGTTGAGCTTTCAATCTTCCCTGAGTGTCTGTCATCACGAGTACGTCTCTGTTCATCTCTACGATCGGGCTTTGGGTCTGAATATCTTATTTCATCGCCACAATCTCTCCTCTGGTCAGTGTTTCTCCTTTCCTCATACCTCCTCGAGCTTTGGTGGGTTCCTTCAGGTTTTCTGTCACGTGAGTCCTGATAAAATTTCTTATAACGACCAAACCTGGAATTAAGCTTCTCAAAGCGTCTGGCCATTAGGATGTACTCCTCAGCAAGTTCTTCCTTGCTCATCTCCATCAGTGACTTTGATGAAGACTCAACAGGTTCAGACCTGGCCTTGAATGCCACACTTTTCTCAGGATTTTTCTCCTTCTCTTCCTCTTCCTGCTGAACTTTCTTCTTTCTCTTGTTAAGATCACATTCCAGTGCTTTGAGCTCTGAAAAAAGTAAAGTAGAAGTTATGTTACTCATATCCTGAGTGTTCTTAAGCATAATTACACTGTTGTCCCATCTCCCAGGAAGGGCATTCAGGATCTTTGAAGCAACATCTATCTTAGGGACATCCTTGTCCAGCATCACCAACTCATTCATCAACTTGATGAACCTTGACTCCATCTGATCTATACTCTCACCAGGCAGCATCTCGAACGCCTCGAATTTCTGAATGACAATGTTTCTTTTGTTCTCTTATATCTTTTCTGACCCCTCGCACATCCTGGTCAGCTCAACCCAAACCTCCTTTGTCGTCTTTAAGTTCATCAGCCTTGCTGACTCCTCGAAAGGCACCGTATGCAAAATGATGTTCCTGGCCACATTGTCCAGTCCCACCATCTTGATTTCGTCATTGGTCATGTCTTTCCTTTCTTTAGGAACCTGTACACCAATCTCAAGATGTTCATATCCCAGTCCTCAGATATTAGGGATAGTAATCTTGATCGGTCCTTCCCTGATAACATGCAACATTTGGTCATGGATGGCATCAAGATGTGCCTCTAGTCTGAACTTCAAATAGACAAAGTTAGATACAGAGAATTCAGGTAACGAAGCTTCAAGTCTCCTCGAAGTCATGATGATGCAAGTTTTATGAAAAGCAAACTCAGATCTGTTCAGTGACCACCAACAGTTTCTCCTCTGAAACTATTAGTATTCAAAGTCAGTGGTCTTTTGAACCACTGCTCTGATACCACTTGTTGGTCCCGGTACAAGACTGGTGAATACGTGTATGGGGGGGGAATACACGTATACCAATTTTTCAACTTAAACCTTAGTGAGTCCCCTTTACTCAGAGTGATAAAGAACTAAGAGCTGATAATATACCCACTGACTACACTTAGTGTGGGTCAGTTGGCTAACTATCAATTCAAGTTCAGTGCGGAAATGCGTGAACCCTGATAGTTTAAAGTCTTGTTTAGTTTGCTTTCTGAAAAACTTGATTACTCAATTCTAAAATAGTGGTTAGTAGGGCAGTGCTCTGTTTGATGATCAGGCTGATTGATTCAGGCCTGATAAAAACCAAATGCTATGAATGAACAAATAGTATGACAAGCAAGCACAATATCAAAGCAATAAGAACACAGGGAGTTTAACGTGGTTCGGAGACTCAAGCTCCTACGTCCACGGCCTGATTTAACAGGAAATCCACTCAAGAGATTCTTGTTTTTAACGTGCCAAGGTGCACCAAGATCAGCTAACCTCACTGACCTATACAACTCCTTACTAACTCACTAACTGAACTTACTACCAACAAACCTAACTTAGGGTTTTGGTTTCAGTTTGGATTCCAACTAGATTGTGATTATCTTTACAAGACAAAGCTTTTCTAAGGGTTGGATAATCACTCTAAGCTAAGATAATACTAGTACGCTTTTTGGAATACAGAATAACTCTCAGTAACTAAGAAGCACTTGGGAAATTTAACTGGTTTCGAGTGCTTCTTCTAAAGGCTGAATGCTTTGAATGCTTGAGAGTTTGACAATTTCTGGCTTGGAAATTTCCCGTCACCTTGAATGGGTTCAAGGCCTTCTGTATATATAGGTGATTTGAAAACTATCCGTTGGAAGAGATAGCCTTCCAGTCATCTATGTAGAGTGGTTCAAACGGACATATTTCTCATGTAGCAGCCGTCCTTGCATGGATTTGGTTATTGCATTTAATACACATTTAATGCTTGTCCGTTGAGTGTGCAGTCTAAAGTCAGTCTTCATGTCAGGGTCCGTATGTGCGTGTTCTTCCTGGATTGGTCCACGTCATCAGGTTGGTGAGAATGTCAGAACTTATTCCTAGGCTTCAGGCTTGTCTTATTAAGTTCTTTTTGTCTCGAGCACAACGGTCTTGTCCCGACGCTGACATTCTTTTTGCATTGCTTGGCTCTATTCCAAGTCTTTCCCATTAACTCGGTATCATCCTGTTCCCTTAAGGACTGAGTTAGTAATGACCTCAGGGTCATACTCTTCATCACTGACACTTACTCAGCCAGCTTAGAAGACTGCCATAAGTTCAGGATGGTGCTCTTCGTCTTCAGGCTCTTAGTCTTGATTGTCATCAGTGAGTTCTCCTCTCACTGAGTACCTGTAAAGTGTAAAATAACTAAGTACAAGAACCTAACCAAGACTAGCCTGACTAAGACAATCTAAGGCCAATCATCTTTTCAGAGGCTTTGGGATCTTAATCAAAACTAACAATGTCCCAACACCTATAATTGTCCAATCCCTCGAAGTGGATAAGGACCCATTTAGGCCAAGAGAAGATTCAGAAAAAATTCTGCGGCCAGAAGTTCCTTATCTTAGTACTGTTGGAGCATTGCTCTATCTCACAAATTGCACTCGGCCGAACATTGCATTTGCTGTCAATTTGCTTGCGAGACATAACGCTTCTCCTACAAGGAGACATTGGAATGGTGTTAAGAATGTTCTACGGTACCTCCAAGGGTCTCAAGATCTTGGACTGTTTTACAGTAAGAACCAAGACAAAACCTTGGTAGGTTATGCGGATGCTGGCTATTTGTCTGATCCCCACAACGCCATATCCCAGACTGGTTACGTTTTTCTCTGTGGTGGTACCGCGGTCTCATGGAGATCGGTTAAACAAACCATGGTTACCACGTCTTCAAACCACTCAGAGATAATAGCTTTATTTGAAGCCGCACGAGAATGTGTTTGGTTAAGGTCCTTGGTAAAACACATTGGTGACTCGTGTGGTATTGCTAAAGGCGATACACCTCCCACCGTTATATTTGAAGACAACGCCGCCTGCATCGCACAAATGAGTAATGGGTACGTCAAGGGAAACCTGATGAAATATATTTCACCTAAGTTTTTCTACCCATACGAACTCCAGAAGAGTGACGTGATTACCATTCAAAAGGTGCAATCTAGTAACAGTCTAGCAGATCTGTTCACTAAACCCTTACCTACGTCTACTTTTGAAAAGTACATTCGTGGTATTGGGATGCAAAGGCTCAAAGTGTTGTTGTCTTCAGGTAGAGCTGTCAAAACGGGCCAGCGGGGCGGGGCGAGCTAAAACCCGCAAAAGCCCGCCTTTTGGCGGGGCGATGCGGGGCGAGCCAAAAATTTGGCGGGCTGCAAAATCCCAACCCAACCCACTTATTGGCGGGCTGCGGGTTTTGGCGGGCCGGCCCACTTTTAATTTTTTAATATATTTTTTATTTTAAAAAAAATTAAAATATATAATTTAAAAGCTCTAATATATAAAATTCATCAAAATCAAATATAATCAAACAATTTATCTTGATAACTATTGTTATAAAAATATTAAAATTAAATTTATTATCTTTAATTAGAAAAATAATTTTCTGCAAATTGAAGCTCACAATATATTACAATAATAATTTATAAAAATAAACTCATACAATTCAAATTCATCATCTATGAATATAAATATTACAAAATAACCCTAAAAATGATATTATACTACTTAACAGTGTACAAAAAAATGTAAAAAAAAAATTTAAAAACTTTTTTTAAGGCGGGCCGGCTCGCCCCAACCCGCCCCCAACCCGCAAAAGCCCGCGACCCAAACGGGCCAGCCCATTTAGGCCCGCTTCCAAACGGGCTAAGAAATCTCTAACCCAACCCTCATTTTAAAAATAGCGGGGCGGGCCGGCCCAATGGGCCCAACTCACTTTGACAGGTCTATCTTCAGGGAGAGCGGTAACCCCGAAATAAATCTAGAAGATTTGATCTGGAAGATCGATAACATTCCTCCCTCACTTAATATTTGGCCGATACCTAGCACGTGAAGTTTTTATGATATGTTATGTTGTAATGTCCAAGGGGGAGTGTTGTAAATCTAGAAGATTTGATGTGGACATTACTAATGGACCAATAAACTATTGTACTCAGAATTGTAAATACTCATACACAAGAACATTAGTGAAACTCCTGGCTTGGCTCACCCCCAGACGTAGTCGTTCTCGACGAACTGGGTGAACAAATCTCGTCTTTTATTTTACGTACTTATTTACAACACTTCTATCCACAAATTGTCAAATCATGGCATTTATTAATTTTGTTTGGATAATTTACTTGATTGGAATTGCGACATAGCTAATTAAAGGCCAGATGTGATACGCTGTCACGGCCATAGTGTCATGCACGAACTAGTACAAATTAACATTAATTTTATTGTAAAATAAAGAAGCGCGAATGAGAACACCGATTTGTTTACCCAATTCATCATGAATGACCACATCTGGAGGCGTACCAAGCCAAAAGTTTTTTCACTATATTTATGTGTGTTTACAATACTGAGTATATGGATGTATTTATAATAGAGAAACCCTAATCGAAACTCTAAAACTTGTTTAGGTTATTAGGCCCATAAATAATGTCCACATTAAATCTTCCGGATTTGGTATATTAAATCTACCGGATTTACAACACCCCCCCTTGGATATACGACACGACGTACATGTCTCGTCAGAAAATTCCACATGCTAGGTAGCGATAAAATATTTAGCTAGGGAGGAGTGCAATCATTGATCTTCCGGATCCAATCTTCAGGATTGTTTCGAGGTTACACTCCCCCTGAAGACAACAACCTTTTACGCCTTCACATCCTGATATCATAAATACACTTCTCAAAAGTAAAGATAGGTAGGGATTTAGTGAACAGATCTGTTAGATCGTGATTGTCACTAGGTCACACATGTTGTATGGTAATTAAGTCACTCTTCTGGAGTTCGTATGGGAAGAAGAATTTCGGGGAAATATATTTCGTTAAGTTCCTCTTAACGTACCCGTTGTTCATTTGTGCAACACAAATTGCGTTGTCTTCATTGATTACAGTGGGGAATGTATTGTTTAATGAATCTCCATGAGGTCACAATATCATCACAAAGAAAAATATAACCAGTCTGAGTTATCATAGAATGTGTTTAACATTATTCCAATGTCTTATTCTGGGAGAAGCGCTATATCTCGCAAGCAAATTTACCGCAAATGCGATGTCCGGAGTGGTGCAGTTTGCGAGACAAAGTATGCACCAAATAGTGCTTAGATAAGGAACTTCTGGTCCTAGGTTATCCACTGTATCTTCTTTGGGCCTAAATGAGTTCTTATCCATTTCAAGGGATCGAACTACCATAGGTGTACTATGTGGATGAGATTTATCCATGTAGGATCTTTCAAATAACATTTTCAAGTAGGTTGACTGGTGTATAAAATTTATTGGTCCTTCAGGGAGATATCATATTCATTTTTCCTTTAGGGAAATGCTCGAATCAATTTTCCTTCCGGGAAATACTTAAATTTAATTTTCCTTCAGGGAAGTACTTGAATTCAATTTTCCTTCAGGGAAATTCTCGAATCAGCAGATCGAGACTATACTTGGTTTTATCCAAGATTTTCATTTCGAATTCAGCTTTCAAGATTGAACTGACTTCTTCAATCTCTTTGCATGTTCCGATTATGTTTTAAGTCATCAACATAGACAGAGATGATGCAAGAACCACTTTGCGATTTCTTTATAAATGCGCAAGAGAAAGCTTTATTGTTTGTATATTCCTTCTTCGGGAGGAATTTACTAAGTCGATTGTACCATATTTGATTCGACTGTTTTTAGATCATATAATGACCTTCGCAGTTTTGTACTATACATTCTGCAGTTTTCATAATTCCTCTTCTGGGGAATCTTAAATCCATCAGGGAAATATAGGTATATAATAGACATATAAAATATGCGGTTTACAAGTTCCATTAACTGCATTTTATTTTAGCTGCCAGTGATTAGCGGAACTTTATTTGTTCATACCAGGAGAATATGTTTGATCACAAACAATCATGAGTCTCTGTGAAAACCATGAGTTTCTACGGAAAACCCTAAAGCTATTAATCTTGCTTACCACCCTTCTTTTGGTTTTTGTATAAATACTCATTATCCTACAGGGATAACTTTTCGAGTGTACGTATGATAGAACCAAAACTTATTATTAGCGAGTTTAGCTCTGCCACACTTTTGCTTCTTCCTTATTGCACCCAAATCAAAGTGCTTCGGGCACTCAACTTAAGTACTGGATCCAAATTTTAGAAAGAGCAATTGTAAACACAGATATGCTATCGACAATGAATTTATATTGATTCTCCGATATTTATTTATTGATCTCATATTAACCAGATCACTCATCATTTTCCTTATGTATTTGATTTGGTCGTTCTGCAATCCTAGTATTTGATCATTTTGTGCACGTGCTTTGTTACTAGGATTTTTCGTCTTCAGGACGGATCTCTTTTGGAGATTTCAAGTCTTTTGGACGTATCTCTTCTGGATATTTCAAGTTTGACTGACCAGTTTTGCTAGCTTTCATTCTAGGTGTGTATGTCTCTTTTATAGGTCCTTTACGCTTCTGGCGTTTGGGGCACGTATACTTGATCTCATTTGGACCTTTACACCTTTGTGGTCAGTAAACTCATCTGACAGATTACTTGCTATACATTGCAAGTTACTTTATCTTTTGAACTTCAAGTTCAGTCTAACTAGTGCATGAGTCTAAATATCGAGGATCTTTTTCCTTCAGGGAAATTTCTTGATCTTTTTCCTTCAAGGAAAATATCTCGATCTATTTCCTTCAAGGAAACTTCTCGGCGTTCATTTAATTTTTGGATTCTAATCTCCCCCTAATGCCGAGAATAGACTCTTCATCAATTATGCAGTCAGCTAACAGGGTTGTTAACGTGTTGTGGTGGTACGCGTACTGCACGATAGAATGTTCGCATGTGAGAAATGATAGGGGTTGAGATTCAGTGGCGGCGCAGCACTATTAGTCGTGGACTCCTCAGACGGATCGTGATCGGACTCGGTAGCCATGGCGGAATCGACGTCCTTTTGTGCCTAAAAACCCCTTTTCCCCAAACAACGATGAATTTCCCTTTTTCAAAGCTCTGCTCCTTTTCCTCGCTTTATCGCGGGGACGGGGGATACAAACACGACGGCTAATTAATTTCATCCTGTTTGCAATCTCAATTTTCAAATAGAAAGGAGATCGAAGATGCACGTTAACACATCAAATACAAAGAATATGAATAATCTAATAAAATATGAATAATTTAATAAAGACTAATAAATATCCATTAATTTTGGTAGGACGTGAATCTGTTGAGGCTCAGATGAATGGGACATTCGTGCTGATAACGTGTTGTAAAATAAATAAGCGCGAACGAGAACACCGATTTGTTTACCCAGTTCATCATGAATGACTACATCTGTGGAAGGACCAAGCCATAAGTTTTTCTACTATATTTCTGTGTGTTTACAATACTGAGTACAGTGTTGTATTTATAATAGAGAAACTCTAATCGAAACCCTAAAGCCTGTTTATGTATTAGGCCCATAAGTAATGTCCGGATTTGGTATATCAAATGTACCGGATTTACAACAAATTCCTTTTAATTTTATTAATACCTTAGATTCAACTTATATTTTGTCTGAATGTAAAACAATCTCACGATGTACCTGTCCCATATCAAAATTGTTTTTGCACATATACTATTGTTACGGATTAAATATGATTTTATCAATTATGTTACTGTTGACATTCTAATTTTTAACAGTGAGTAAGTTTTTTTTAGCACAAAATCGTCGTTAAATAATAACTAGTATTCAAATTAAAAGATGAACCTATATCAACAAGTACAAGTAGATGGGTTGCCATATATAGCAAAAATGAATGAGCATGTCATCAGGATCTCCGACCTTGAATAATTGGTAATTCAAAGACCACATCATCGTCGCCCCACATCGATCTCACCAACCCACCAGTCCACAGATCAAAGCAACAGTATTCACTTCGTCTGCATAACACCACACCATACATATATAACTTTCCATGCAAATTCGATCGGGTCCACCTTCTCCATAACAGTCCCAGTCCCTCACCTCCAACATTTGTAACAAAGAACGAAAACAATGCTCCATATATAGTCCCAGGGCATCTACTACTCAACCTACACATTTAAAAGTTATGAGAAATATTGGAGAACGGACAAAAACTATTTTTATTTAGAATTGTCAATTGTCATTGTTCTCATCTTAATTATCGTGTATTTATAAATGTAGTACGGAAAATTTATTTGCAAGATTTGTTAATTTTGATGTGTGATGATAATTTATGATATCGTCACAATTGTTCTTTTATCTAAATGAAATCATTTTTTTCCTTTTTAAAATTGCAATTATCATAATGAGGAAATTATATTCTAAAGAAGAACCTAAAAATTTAAAATGTTGGAATCGGTTTAGCCTACTATATGTATCTGTCCATATTAGGCCCATGTGCATCAAGTTGGTTACCTTTTAACAAATAATCATATTATAAAATTGAAATTAAATAAAGTTACATCACTCAATATGAAAAAGAACAAAAAATGAAATAGTACATAATTAGTAATTACTAATCTTGACTATAGTCAAACTTAGTGCATGTTTTTTAATCTTACAAAATTATATGTTATTTAAGATTTTAACTTTTCAAAGTAACGAAAAAGGCAAAAACTTGTATGAGACCGTCTCATGGCATGAGACCACACATATTAACACCTACCCCTACCAAAGTGTTAATAAGTACATGTCCTAGTTACATTCAATTCCATTGTCTCATATCATGAGACGGTCTCATATAAAACCTACTCAACGAAAAATTATTCTCAAAAAGTAATGCCCACAATTCTAGCTGTTTCCAATAAATGTTCTGGTAGATCTCAGATGTATATATATTTTTTTAGCTAATTATTATAATCAATTTTAAACATATGCACTATGGACCCATATGATGGCCCATTAGAATATTCTTAAGTTTATGCGCCAGCCAATGAAAAAGAGAATAGAAAAAAAAAAAGAAATTAAAAGAGATCGAAGGTGACCAATTTAAATTTATTTATATTATAAATCGAGAGCGTAAAATAGAGACGCAAGATTTGTTCACCCAATTCGTTGATAATGACTACGTTTGGGGGCGTACCAAGTCAGGAGTTTCACTAATATGTGTGTATACATGTATATAATTTTGAGTACAATGATCTATTTATAATAGAAAAGACCTAGTCTAAACCTAGAGCTCGTTTAGGTTATAAGTCCATTAGTAATGTCCACATCAAACCTTCTAGATTTGGTATAATAAATCTGCTGGATTTATAACACTCCTCCTTGGACATTACGACATAACATATATCTCTTGTCATAAAAACTCCACGTGCTAGGTAGCGACCAAATATCTAGTTAGGGATAATTTCATTGATCTTCCGGATCAAATCTTCTGGATTTATTTTGGGGTTACCTCTCCCCCTGAAGACAACAACCCTTTGAGCTTTCGCATCCCAATACCATGAACATACTTCTCAAAAGTAGATGTAGGTAAGGACTTAGTGAACAGATCTGCTAGATTGTCACTAGATTGCACCTTTTGAATGGTAATCACACCACTCTTCTGGAGTTCATATGGGTAGAAAAATTTAGGTGAAATATGTTTCGTCAAGTTTCCTTTGACGTACCCATTACTCATTTGTGCGATGCAAGCTGCGTTGTCTTCGAATATAACAGTGGGGGACGTATCACTTTTAGCGATACTACACGAGTCACCAATGCGTTTTACCAAGGATTTCAACCAAATACATTCTTGTGCGGCTTCAAATAAAACTATTATCTCTGAGTGGTTTGAAGACGTAATAACCATGGTTTGCTTAACCGATCTCCATGAGATCGCGGTACCACCACAGAAAAAAATGTAATCATTCTGGGATATGACATTGTGGAGATCAGACAAATAGCCAGCATCTGCATAACCTATCAAGGTTTTGTCTTGGTTCTTACGGTAAAATAGTCCAAGATCTTGAGACCCTTGGAGGTACCGTAGGACATGCTTAACACCATTCCAATGTCTCCTCGTAGGAGAAGTGTTATATCTCGCAAACAAATTAACTGCAAATGTAATGTCCGGTCTAGTGCAATTTGCGAGATAGAGTAATGCTCCAACAACGCTAAGATAAGGAACTTTTGGCCCCAGAATTTCTTCTGAATCTTCTCTTGGTCTAAATGGGTCCTTATCCACTTCGAGGGATCGGACAACCATATGTGTGCTTAGTGGATGAGATTTATCCATATGAAATCTCTCCAATACCGTCTTCACGTAGGTTGACTGATGTATAAGAATTCCTTCTAGGAGATGCTCGATCTGCAGGCCGAGGCAATACTTGGTTTTACCCAAGACTTTCATTTCGAATTCAGCTTTCAAGATTGAGCTGACTTCTTCAATCTCTTTGCATGTTCCGATTATGTTTAGATCATCAACATATACAGATATAATGCAAAAACCACCTTGCGATTTCTTCATGAATACGCATGGGAAAGCTATATCACTTGTGTATCCCTTCTTTTGGAGGAATTCACTAAGTCGGTTGTACCACATTAGACCTGGTTGCTTTAGGTCGTACAACGACTTCTGCAGTTTTATGCTATACATACTGCGATTTTCACAATTCCTCATCTGAGGAATCTCAAATCCATCGAGGATTTTCATATAGATGTCGGCATCAAGTGATCCGTATAAATATGCGGTTACTACGTCCATCAATCTCATCTGGAGATTCAATTTAACTGCCAAAGATATTAAGTAGCGGAACGTTATTACGTCCATTACGGGAGAATAGGTTTGATCGAAATTAAAACTGGGTCTCTACGAAAATCCTTGAGCAACTAACCTCGCTTTGTATATCTCCACAATATTGTGCTCATTTTATTTTTGTACAAAAACCTATTTATATCCTACAGGGATAGCCTGCGTGGGTGTACGAACGATAGAGCCAAATATTTTTCTTTTGTTTAGCGATGTGAGCTCTGCTTCAATTGCCTCTTTCCATTTTACCCAATTGGAGCGCTTCCGACACTCGGCGATAGTTTTGGGTTCTGGATCTAGATCGTTATTTATAATGAAAAGAGCAATTGTCGCTGCAAATGTGTCATCGACGACAGTAATATTTCTATTATAAGTTTCTCCCGTATCTATGAAATTCATAGAGACTTCAACATTTATATCAACCATACCTTCTTCATTTCCCAGTGTACCTGGGTCTGGTCGTTCCGCGGTCCTAGTGCATTGAATATTTTGTGCACGTGTTTCATTACTAGAACGCTCATCTTCTAGACGGATCTCTTCTAAAGACTTTAAGTTTTCTAGACGAATCTCTTCTAGAGATTTTACATTCGGCTAACCAGTTTTGCTAGTCTTTCTTTTAGGTGTGTTTGTATTGGTTGTAGGTCTTTTACACTTCTGGCGTGTGGAAGCATGTATACTTGATTTTTTTGGGACCTCAACCTTTCGGGGAGCATTTACTGCAGATATATGCGATTTAGTTACACCTCTATGGTCAGTGAACGCGTCTGGCAGATTGTTTGCTAAGTTTTGCAAGTTAATGATCTTCTGAACTTCCAGTTCAGATTGACTAGTGCGTGGATCTAGATACTGAAGATTACTTATGTTCCATGTAAGCTCCCGATATTCATTCAATTTTGAATTCAGATCTCTCCCTAATGCCGAGAAGTGATCTTCACCGAACGTGCAGTCAGCGAACCAGACCGTTAATTGATCCCCGGACAAAGGTTCTAGGTATTTCACGATGGATGGAGAGTCAAATCCAACGAAAATACCTAGCTTCCTTTGTGGGCCCATAGAGGTCCGCTTTGGTAATATTATCGGAATATATACCGCACATCCAAAAATACGCAGATGGAAAATGCTTGGTTCTTTCCCACAAACTAGTTGTAGGGGGGGATGATCATTATATGCACTTGGACGGATTTGTATCAAGTGTGATGCATGTAGGACTGCATGCCCCCAACATGAAGTGGGTAATTTAGAGTTCATAAGTAATGGTCTAGCGATAAGTTTTATATGTTTTATTAGCGCTTCAGCAAGACCATTTTGGGTGTGGACGTAGGGGACCGAATGCTCCACTTTAATTCCTAGGGCCATACAGTAATCTGTAAAGGCCTTTGAGGTAAACTTAGCAGCATTATCCATGCGAATCGATTTAATTGGATAATCTGGGAATTGAGCTCTAAGCTCGATAGTTTTTGCAATAAGCTTTGCAAAAGCTTGATTATGGGTAGACAACAAACATGCATATGTCCACCTAGTGGAGGCATCAATTAGGACCATAAAATACCGAAATGGTCTTGATGCTGGGTGAATCGGTCCACAAATGTCTCCATGAATCCGTTCAAGGAAAAACCGGAGACTCTAGTCCCACCTTGGTGCGCGACGAGCGCACTATTAATTTACCCTTAGAACATGCATCACATATAAATTTATCAACAGGAGGGATTCTATTATTCAAAATATTATGACCAATGGAATTAGATAGAATCCTATGTATCATAGTTTATCCTGGATGACCTAACCGCTGATGCCATAATTTAAAAGAGTTCGGGTCATGAAATGTCATGCTCATAGCTAGATGGAGATTAGACTGCCGGATGTAGGAATAATACAATATGGAAGAGAAGGAAGGAAGTTTTTTTATAACTTGTTTACTACTACCTCGAGTAATAGTCATCAAAAGGTATTCGTTATTATTCTCAGTTTCAGTTTCACTGTGATAGCCATTAGATCTTATATCTTTAAAACTGAGCAGGGTATGCTTATATTGTGGAAACAATAAAGTATTATCAATTATGAGTTCGGTACCCATGGGGAGGACAATGGAAGCTCTTCCGGAGCTCACTATCATTATGTTATCATTGGTTATCGTAGTTACACTCCCCTTACGTTCTACCAAGTTATGAAAATACTTCATATCTCTTAAGATTGTGTGTGTGGTGGCGCTATCTACCAAACATAAATCACAATTTGAATCCATCATGCCAGAGGAAAAAGCTCAAACCTAATAGCTGATATGTTTACAAGCCATATATAAGAATAACAATATCCAAATAAATTTGACGGATAACACTAAGGTAAACACATCGAAGTTAAATCATAAATATCAAATAATCCATAAAATAAAGTATCCAAAAGATAGGATCCAAAATATAAATTGTTTTAACTAAAAATAAACAAAGTACTAAAATAATCAAATATTCAAATCACTCATTGTCTCCAAAGTTTTTAAGCTACGGACTCAAGAGATCATCATTGTCTTGGTCAAAATTTGCTTCAGGCAGGCTGTCGTCGTGAGGTTCGACTATAGGGGTTTTTCCCTTGTCGTCCTTCTGCTGCTTTTGATAAGCCTCAACCAAATGCTTGGGAGTTCGACACATGCGAGACCAATGGTCTTTGCATCCGCATCTGTAGCAGAACTGCTCAATCTCGTCGTGAGAGCCAGGTTTTTGTAGAGCGAAATTCGTGTTGGGTATACCCTTTCCACGATTTAGAGCTTGATTGTCGTTCAAGATTCTGTGATTACCGGATGTACTACGACTTCAGCTTTTGGCCCAAATTTTCTTACTCTCGCTTCCCCTTCCACGCTTGCGACCAATCATATATTTGAATATACTGTTGATGGAGTATAAGGTTGCTAGCGTGGAATATTAACAGAGTGTCCTGCATCAATTGGGTTACAATATGTTGCAAAGCAGAATTATACTCCGTTATAGACTTAAGGTCTTGGAAACGGAGATTTAACCAATCGTATTGTGCCGGAGGGAGGAGTATACCATTTTGTTGTTGGAAACGGTCCTTCAGGGACTTCCACAACGTTCCGGGGTCTTTTTGAATAAGGTATTCAATTTTCAGATCCTCATTCAGGTGATTCCAGAGAAAAATCAACGCTTTCGCCTTTTGGGCGTTAGTGGATTTTGAACCTTCGACAATGGCTTCGCTCAATTCAGTTGAGGCTAGATGGATCTCGACATCTAGCGTCCATGTCAGGTAGTTACTACCATCAAGAGCAAGCTCATCGAATTCTCTCATGGTAATATCAGACATTATACACTACAATTTTTTAGTGACATGGTAAGAATTGTGACCAATTTATTGAAAACAGAGAAATAAAGATTTATTTGATTATTCTAGAGCACATAGAAGCAAGAATTGGGTGTCGTCTATTCAAAACATGATTTACGGTCCGTCAAGTACCGAACGCCGCCTACTCGGGCAATATATACGGACTATAATAAGTAGACTATGCGCCAAAATAATAATGCATGCAAGATAATTAAATTATAAAAGCATGTGCATATAACAATTAAGCATATAAAACAATAAATTTATTGAGAACTAATGTTAAAATTAATTCCAAAAATTTTTTGGGCTTAATTAATATGCAAGAATTATTACCTTTTAATATTTTTTTTCAAGTATTTTTCGAAACTCGATAAATTAATTTGAGGGCACAAAAATATTATTAAATTATATGAGGCCAAATAAAATAAAAAAATATGGTCCAAGTCGCACTTGGGCTTGATTTGGCCCAAAAATGGCTAGGGTTACACGGCATCCGGAGGTGCGCGGCCATGCGCGGCGACGGGCGCGGCAACAGGCGTGCGGGTACGCGTGGGCGGCAGGCGTGCAGGCACTGCGCGTGGCTGGCGAGCGACGGGCGGCAGACGCACGGGTGAGTGCGCGACGTGCGGCAGGCGTGCAGGCAACGGGAGCCGCGGGCGCCGGGCGATGGGCATGTGGCGGCGTCGTACGACAACGTGCGCTCGTTTAGTTCGATTTTATCCTATTAATAGCAAATACGATAATAATTGATGCAATAATTCAAGTGCACATAAAACATAATACGCATGGATCAAATAATTTGATACGACAATTAATAATAAAGAAAATTAATTTAGATCTCTACCGATTAGCCTCGGACAGAGTCTCGTGCTGATAACGTGTTATAAATCGAAAGCGTAAAGTAGAGACGTGAGATTTGTTCGCCCAGTTCGTCGATAACGACTACGTCTGGGGGCGTACCAAGCCAGGAGTTACACTAATATGTGTGTGTATGCATGTATACAATTCTGAGTACAATGATCTATTTATAATAGAAAAGACCTAGTCTAAACCTAAAACCCGTTTAGGTTATAAGTCCATTAGTAATGTCCACATCAAATCTTCTAAATTTGGTATAATAAATCTACTGAATTTATAACAATTTCAATTAATAACCTATCGTGCATGTCTAATACTCCTCCGTCTCCCATTAAATTAAATATTTGGAGGATGAACATGTTTAAAAAAAAAAATACGTATAAGAAGTAAAAAAATAAAATAGAGAGAATATCTAATGAATATAATATTTTATTAAAAGAACTTTTAAAAAAAATATTAAACTTAACATAGATCACCCGATTTGATAAAATGTTAAATTTAACAGAGGACGAAGGAAGTATAAATTATTAATTGTCATTTGTTTGTAAAGTAAGTATATACAGTTTTATATAGTAGACAAAAATTATATTGAATCATACCATTAGTACAATTTTGACTAATTTTAATAGGTTATATTATAGATTCATAGAAAAGAAATTGAGAATGAAGACTACTTAGTTATATACAAAAAAATTGTTAGTTGTTGAACACTATTGTTATTTTAAAACATACAAGCAGCTTCCGAAAAAAAGAGAAAAATGAAATATTAGTTGAAAATTCAGGTAAAAAATAGGTCAAATTATACTAATTGTAACTGGTGTATTAGGTTGTGCTTGGTAGGCCTTATAAGGGTCATATTACGGCTATTTGCATCCTTCGTCAGCTGCTTGGTAGGTCGCAATAAATCTGGTTCAACCCGATTTAATATGCCGGGTTACGGTGACTTGGTAATAAAATAAGCAAAATCACTGTTTTAACTTACATTATTTGTTCGACCATTCACCTCTTACAATTTTATTAATGAGTGTACAGTATATTTTGTTTCCACCTTTAACCCTCTCCTCTTGAACCCCGGTGTTCTTCTCTAACTTCTTCCTTTCTCCACAACCATGGCCTCCGCCAATGTTCACATTATGTCGCACCGATGGAATTAGACCAAGGATGTTGCTCTTTCTTCGCAGTCTACAACTTCAAAACCTTACTTCTCTGCAACTCCATCGCCGCGCTTCTTAAAGGTGTATTTGTAATTATGTTCGACTGTTAATGTTGGGTGCCGAAGAAGAAGGCAAAAATTTGTCGTAACCCTTGGTGCCGCCGCCCTCCTCTTGTCGCTTTTCAAGGCCGCCGCCCTCCTCTTGTTGCCCTTTTCAAGGCCACCGCCCTCTCTCTGCCTCAACCGAGTTTGTTTTTTTTTTTAATTGAGTGTTGTTTTGAGTTCCCCAATTTGTGATGATTCAATTTATGAATGGTTTCTTGTGCTCTGCAATCTGCATTTGGTTCAATTTGTTTCTAATTTTTGTTAATTTGTATTGTGCTTTTGAGTTTCTGCAATCTGCCATTGCTTGTGTTCTTGCTTTAGTTTTATGTTAATTTATCAATTTACATAGTGCTTCTCAATTTCTGAAATTGCTTGCGTTTTGTTTCAATTAATTTGGCGATCTGCACTTTGGTTCTGCAGAAAAGAGGGCATGATGAATTAATGGGTTAATATAGAAAGGTAAAATTGTATTTTTACAATTATCTTACTTTATCTAATGAATTATGTTGTTACCGAATTTACCGTGACGGTGGCTATATGGGTAGTCCCGATTAATCGATAACAAACATATAAAATAAAACGAACACGAAGAACACGAGAGTGGGGGAAGATCTCTGATGAGTTCTTCCCTTGAAGGTGGCTTTGGGAGTCCCTGAAGTGGGTCTCCCTTGCCTAGTATTTTATTTATGTGGGGAGAATTTGTGGGGGGAGAAAGCTAATGAGCTCCCCTTTTACAATAGGTTGGTGCCTCTATTTATAGAGCCTAAAGCTTCACACTAATGAAGTAATTCCGACCCTTTATTTTAGGGTATTTATTACAACCGTACATCTAATAAACAATAATGAACAATAATAAATCTAATATTACAATATCTTGTCAGTACTTCGATGTCTCTATTAATGTTGGCCTTTGATTATGTCGGACTATTTAATGCCGAAATCCTGTTGTCGGGGCCTAAACTCCGGTTCCGGTATTAGTATATCCCGATTTTGAGATAGTATTTAGGCCAAATACGGAATTATTTGTGCCACAACACCCTACCAAGTGGAGCCTTAAAGTGTTATTTTATAAAATATTAATAATAATCATTTCAGGATTTAGGATCAAAGATTTTACATAAGTTTCATTTTATAGTAAAGATACATTAACATAATGGCCCATTGGAAGCGGTGATATGCCAAAACAATATTTTGAAGGCATGAGGGGCCAATTAATCAAATGTTTATCATGTTCTGGTGATAACAACGTCCCCATTAATTATAAATTCATAGACCTACCAACAATAGTTTTCTGTTATTTATCAAATTTTGATTAAAGTGACATATCATTCTTTATCTTAACATTTTATATTAATTTTTGCAATATTACTCCAACAACCCAAAAAAATTGTCGAATTGTTGATCATGGTTTTTGTTCTGATCGATCAACTTGGTCCTCATACAAAAAACGAATTTATCCCACATAATTTATTTTAATCATTTGTACGTAATATATATATATATATATATATATATATATATATATATATATATATATATATATATATACTAAAAATATATTTGTTCGTTTTATTTGTATTGTTGGAAATTGGTTTTGTAAAGGGTTCATACCCTTACTTTGATCAATTTTTTGAGGAGTAAAAACGTTAGTTTTTTGGAAAATAAAATTAACGATGTTGTTCTACTCGCGGAGTAGATGAGCGTGGTATATTTAATATCTCAAAACCGATTTCCGGTGAGTGAGAAATTAGTTTGGGAAGTTGAAGTATTAATCATGTGTGTTGAATAATTCCATGGGAATGGAAAATAAAGTTTCATCCCACATTGGAAAATTACAAGAAGTTTGTCTTGTATATAAGTAGGAAATTATTCATGCTCTCTAAATTGGGACATGGAGACCCTAACCATGGACCACACGCGCGCGCGCGCCCCGCCCCGCCCGAGCCCGCGCCCGGGTTCTTGGTTCTTGGCAATTGGGCTTTGGGTGGGCTTTGGTGCCATACTACGAATTTGATTAATACACTCCAGAGCATCTGGAATATTCCTTCTTGCTTCCCAATCCTGAGAAACGCAGTTTCTCTCCACGACAGAACGTGGGTGATCCATGATCACCACGTACTCCACTCCAGCAGCCCTCTAAAGGGTCGGAATTCCGCCTATATATACCCCCTTTCGTCCAGTTTTCCAGAATAACTTACGAACCCAGAAATTTCCGAATTCCTTTCTCTGCAGAAAATCCCGTTTAGCTCATAAATTCCGATTTAGTTCGCCGGAGATTCATACTCGGTAGTGCTACCGGTCTGAATAGACAAACCGTTTTACCTTTGGGGATCCGTACGCATAATCCGTAAGCACTGTACGGGCGTATTCGATCTTGCGGGCATAGGCTTCACCTAGACTCGATTTTACACGAATTCGTTTCGTGCTCACTCTTCTCCCACTTTCAGTTTTTCGAAATATTCATACCCAGTTTCTAACATGTACGTCCACTAAAAATATGTTAATCTCCTTTTATAAAAACTATCATCTTATTTTCATCCTAACAAACAATTAGTTTATTCACAAATGGACCCACAATATTTTTTAATATCCTTATTTTATCTACTTTGTTTTAAAACTTATGTTCAACTCTGTGAATATAGTTTTAATTGACAGAGGGGATATACTTTTACAATATTTAAAATTGCACTAATTTTTTTAATACATCCAAGTGTATACTAGCTAGCTTAAATTCTTCTCACTTTTGTAGTATTCATCCTCTTCTTTTTCAGATTAATTGGTGACTCGAATCCATAATTTTATAATATAGACAGTGAAACTTTAATTATATGAGCTAATCCATCTTATCAACAAACTCTAGTTGAGTAAAAAAAAAAAAAAAAACAATCCTGTTTGATATGATTCATTGAAGTCATTCTTTTCTTGTTCTTAGATTAATTTAATACTTCTTTTGTCTAAAAAATGTGTGTTTACTTTTTTATTTGTTTGTCAACTAAAAATATGTTATTTTTTTATTAGTCAACAATCACTTTAATTTTACATTTAAAATCAATTATTTATTAACAATAAATTTAAAATATGTGCCCAAACAATAAAGCACATTTTTAACTGATTGTGGTCAAATAAAGGTGCATGTTTAATATTAATTTTGAATTTTGAAACGTTATTTTTATGGTTAGTGCCATTTTTTATTCGACGGTGTTATGTTGTTGCTCGAATCCTACTTTTGTAGGATTTGGATTTATTAAGTAACATCACATAAATAATTTCCTTGGAAGAACTATAACGATTAGAGTGCATATGTAATATTGTATCTCGTGTCAAAAAAAAAAATGTGTCTGGAAAACTATTTTTCTAAAAATTGGGGTATTAGATGAGAAATAAAAATAAGGGGTCTGACGGAAAAGGAAAAGTTCATTTGAATGCTATATGCTAAAATCGCTACTACAAAGACTGAGTAGAGTCAACTAATATTCAATTTGAATTCTAATCTTTTTATATCTTAGAGTAGTTTTTATATAAAAATGGTTTGTGATAAGTTTGTCATGAAATTGTTTTAGGACTTGTTCGTCTAATCTTTTTATATTTTAGATGTAAAGTCTTGAATTATAATAAAAGTATGTGTTTGTTTTGGTATTTTAGTAGAGTGAGATTTTACTTTATGTCAAATCATGTGTAAGAGAAAAGTAGGAAAGAGAGTGTAAGTGAGAGAAAAGTGATATTGTATTGGGATGAATAATAATATTTTTAAATTGTATAAAGTGAATTGTATTGGGATGAATAATAATATGTATTTATAGGTGTGGATGAAGAATGAGATGTAAAAATCGGATGTTACATCTCTAACTAGAATGGGGCGGGGGCTGGAAAGTCCTAGTCCTATCCGGGTGAATCCCAAAACAAACAAGTCTTTAAGGTATTGAATATTTGATGAAGAGTATCGATAATTTCATTTGAAGTATCATTAATTTTGGTCAGTAATATTATATTGTAATTGTTGTAAATTTTCTTGAACCCAAATTAATGATACTCCTGATGAGGTTATCGATATTTCTGGTCAAATATTCGATACTTTAAAACAATTTTATGATAAACTTATTATGAACTATTTTCATATAATACTTTGTCATTATCTTATTAATAATTTCTTTGTCCACCAATATTATGTCTATTTTTTTTATTTGGATATCCATAAAAAATTGTATATACTCCATAAATGACAATAATCATTTTATTTTTGCTTAATATTTATTCATATAGACTCCAGAATACCCCAATTTTATTCAATTTTTTCTTAAAATATGTATCCAAGTAATTATTCACAATTCTATATATAAAAATATTACTGATATTAAAAACATTATATATATATATATATATATATTGTATTATCGTTAAATAAATTATTACAATTTTGTCTGCATTTCGCTTACAATCCTGCCAGATTTATTCAAAACTTCCGAACAGTTGTATTTTTTTAAAATAAAACATTGGCTAAAAAATTATTACAAAATTGAAGTATCCCCGCATCATATTCATTGGTCGAATAATTGTCGTTTTATTCCACTTGAGTTCGATATTCTCTGCAACAAAATCGTTTTAAAAATCAAAGGTTCCCTGTTTCAAAACACTTTCAGCATTTGAGTTCAAGAAAGTGAAGTCCCCCTTTTTTTGTTTTTGTAATTGATTGTCCCTTTTTTGTTCTTTTGGGGTTGAATGGATCTTTGAAGAAAGTTTAAATAAATCTTTGTTTTCTGTCACACATTTATCAAAGAACAGATCCGAGGCTTTTTGGGGTTAAATTCCCGTAAAAAATCCATTCTTGCAAATCTTTCAAAAGGTATATACTTTCTCTCTCACGCAAACACTCATGTGGGGTGCATGTCTTAAAGTTATGTAAATCTTGAATTTCAAGAAAAGCTTCGGTTTATGTTCTTTATGAGTAGTTGATCCTATTTTCATTACTAGTTTGAGTTAATCAATCACCCTTGTTCTTATGAGCATTTAGTTATGGTACGCAAGTCTTGAATTTACTTGTAAAGTATTATTTAATGTTATCTTGTGCATAATTGAACATGTATACATCATTCACATGCATTATCTGGTTATATATGTGTTGTGGGACATTCCATTGTGATCAGAATTTTTGATATTTAGATCTACTATCAGTATTTACAAAGATGGTCCTTTGTTGATTTTGAATTTAAGGACTGAAAGTGAGAGAGTATGATGAAGAACTCGGTGTCCGAGGAGAGGTTCTATATAGAGAGTGAGGAAGAGGATGTGTTAGATAAGGGTGAAGCTGGGAATGGATCTGATTTTTCAAACTACGAAGAGGATAGTGATAGTGAAAACGAGGGAGGTCGTCGAAGCAAGCCTAGTTCCATCACCCCTTCTTGGCCTCAAAGTTACAGGTTACTTTCTGGTCCTCGTATGCCCGTTTGTGTGAGTGTGCATTTCTTGATTCTGTTTTGGTGTAAGTTATATTGTTAATGATCTAGTTGAAGAATCTATTCAAATTGTGATACTGTTCATTTCTGCATTACTTCAAAACTTGGGGCAGGCAATCTATTGATCTATACAGCAGTGTGCCGTCTCCGAGTCTTAACTTTCTCGGGACGCCAACATTGTCACGCTTGGGCAGCTCGTTTCTTTCTTCATCTCTTACAAGGAGGCACACTCCCGAGATATTACCATCTCTGACTAAGCCTCTCATACCGCCTCCAGAGACCGAGAAACCTAAAGAAAGACGAAGCTCACATTCTCTGCTTCCTAGTAGGAAGTCTAGTTTGAAGAAAATAACGCCTGATGGTAAACCATCCGTCGCACACGAACACCCAATTCCCCGCCATAGTTCATATGGCCAAGCACTGATAAATGGTAGGTTAAAAAAACAAGAGCCCTTTTGATCTACTTTATGTTCCTTTTGGACTCAACATCTTGTTACTCAATGTAGGAATTAATGTGCTATGTGGTGTTGGAATCCTTTCGACTCCATATGCCGTCAAACAAGGAGGGTGGCTCGGGCTTTCTATATTGTTGATATTTGCCGTACTATCTTATTACACCGGAATCCTTTTACGCTACTGTTTGGACAGCCAACCGGGGCTTGAAACGTACCCAGACATCGGCCAGGCTGCGTTTGGTACTTATGGACGTGTTGCCATATCGGTATTTCTAAATCCCTTTACCCCATTTGAGCTGAAAAAGAATAGAAAATGTTGTGTTTTTATTGCATACATTGATTCTATATTCTGTTGGTGTTTCTTCTGCAGATTATTTTGTACATCGAGCTGTATGTAAGTACAACCAGATAGACTCGATAATTTCATTTAGACCGTAAAATTTATTTCACATTTACTAATCTTTTGTCGTTCGCAGGCTTGTTGCGTCGAATACATAATTTTGGAGAGTGATAATCTGTCGTCTTTATTTCCGAATGCGCATCTAAACTTGGGGATGATCGAATTGGATGCTCACCATCTTTTCGCGGTGATGACTGCCCTAGCCGTCCTTCCAACGGTCTGGTTACGAGACCTGAGTGTTCTTAGCTACATCTCCGGTCAGCATTACTGAATCCTTGTAACGATTTGTATATCTGAACCCAATTTTTTAATCACCGCATTCTTTTGTCAGCTGGTGGAGTTATTGCATCAATCTTGGTCGTAGCTTCGTTGTTCTGGGTAGGATTAGTCGATGATGTTGGTTTTCAGCCTAAAGGGACGGTGCTGAATCTTTCTTCTCTGCCCGTTGCTATTGGTCTGTATGGGTATTGCTACTCGGGACATGCTGTTTTCCCGAATATTTATACATCAATGGAGAAACCTAATCAGTACCCTTCTGTACTCCTAGTGAGGCAAGGCAAAAAAAATCTTAAATTTCCAGAAATTAAGTTTGGTACTTATATACATGTCTGTTAACTTTGATTATTTTTAACGAATGCAGCTTCGGGATTTGCACGGTGTTGTATGCAGCCGTTGCTGTGATGGGGTACATGATGTTTGGAGAAACGACACAGTCGCAGTTCACGCTCAACCTTCCCCACGACTTAATCGCATCTAAAGTAGCTGTCTGGACTACGGTATGTAGATTTTGTTACCATCTCCAACATTTTATTGTCTAGAAAACAGTATGAAATAACCTTATCGTTCTTTCGCAGGTTGTCAATCCATTTACAAAATATCCTTTCTTCGATTCAGTCTGCTGAAAGCAAAGGTGTAGTCTTTAACATAGGAATTATGTGTTTCATTTCCTTAACTATGAACACGTATGCGCTAACCATGTCTCCGGTGGCAATGAGTCTGGAAGAACTGATACCATCCAGTCACGCGAAATCGTACATGTACTCCATCCTCATACGAACAGCATTAGTCATATCCACATTGTTTGTCGGTCTTAGCATCCCCTTCTTTGGTAACTTCTTCATACACCTTCCACCTTCTTTTCACTCACTTCTCTATCTTACGTTTCCGTTTCCTGCAACGTAGGTCTCGTGATGTCTTTGATTGGCTCTTTACTCACCATGCTAGTGGTAACTACTTTTTTTTTGCCTTTCCTTACTATTTACTTCATTCGTTTTACCATCTCTCTTGACGGAAATAACTTTCTGCAGACCTTGATTCTACCGTGCGCGTGCTACTTGAGCATCTTAAGGGGCAAAATTACCCTACTTCAGGTAACTTCCTTTATGTGCAATGTCACCTAAAACTATATCTCCAATACCATTTTTCTGTGTGTACTTTTGCAGGGTTCGATGTGCGTATTGGTTATCGCAGTAGGCACAGTGTCATCCGCATTTGGCAGCTATTCGGCCCTCTCACAGATTGTCCACAATTTGACTGCTTAATTTCTAATATACAAAAAGATTTCTCCTGTTTATTTCGTTTGCATCTCTCTCGCTCTTAAGGTTTGAGTAGCTTATGCCCACCTTCATTTCAAGTGAGATCACCAAAATTTTGTTTGCAGTTTACACAGTTTTGATCTTTAAACAATACTTAAATTGTTCTCATAGCTCTCAAAACTAAATATTTTGAGAACATCAACATCTAAGGTTTTTATATTTTCTTTTGCGCTGCCCAAAGAAGGCTTTGTGCTTGTGTTAGTGAAGATTTATATGAAAATGGTTTATAATAAATTTATCTTGAAATAGGTTTAAAGTATTAAATATTTAATTTAGACTATTAATAAATTCATTAGGAATATAATTAATTTGGTATGGTAGATTTTCGAGTATCAATAATTTCATTAAGAATATAATTGATCTTGCGTTGTAAATTTTCTTTAACTTTTTTATACTCCTGATCAAATGTTCAATATTTTAAAATAATTTCATAAAAAACTTATTGTAAACTATTTTCATATAAATCAAGAACTGGAATTGAGAATAAACAAGAAATCAACCAATGCCCACAACATTAGATAATATTTTCTGCACGCAAGTATTTTATCAATATTTTCAACAAGCATAGTCATCTACGAGGGACAAACGACAAAAGTGTTGATTATTAACAGTCAATTCCTCAGAAGAGTATTAAACATTTTCATTAGGTCATAACCCTAAAATCTCCAAACACTAAAAACTTAGGGCAAAGCGAATAAAGTTCTCTACATACAAGTTATTTTCCACCACAGACTCCATTATAGCTTTAAACCTTTCCAAACATTTCTAATGTCAAAGAGAGACCCAACTCAGTTCCTCCTCTTCTTCTTCTTCTCTTCCTTCTCTGAAGCATTCTTCAACTGAAGTGAAGTATTTCTCAAGAGTTAACAAATAAGCAAATGAAACAAAGAAACTAACCAAAAAATTGTAAACATATTGTAATTATTTTCAGAGAGAAAAGTTCACTCACCATAATGATGAGAATTCGGACGAAGACTGCAGCAAAATCAGTAAACAAGGTAAGAGCGTGATTCACATAATCCAGATCTCCAAGATGTGCTTTCTCGATGATATCCTGTGTATCGACTACTATGTAGCCCACAAACACCAAGAGTCCAAAATACAACTGCGGGAAAACAAAAAAATGGTTAAGTAAACTAAAAGCTCTCACATTTCTTCAGGTTTCATTTCCATATTTGTTGCCACCAAGTCAACCAGGCATTTTAGTATGCACATACCTCAAATTTGAATAGAGCTATGGAACCACCAAATATCGAGGAAGCAAAGTGCAACCAGAACAGGATGGAGAGACCAGAAGACAGAAGACCACCAAGGTACAGGTACTCTCTACGCCTAGCTAGCATCGCAGCTCCAGAGAAACAACCAAAGGCCACAGCACAACCAACAAAAGCGCTGACCAGGATGCTGCAAGGCAAAATCAAATTATGTAAAGCTAATAGTAAACAAATATACACCTGACGCAGAGAAAAAAAAAAAAAAGGCTACAGTAAGCAATGCATCCACAGACAATCCAATTGGAGAAGAGGAAACAACTCCTAACATAAAAGGCTTCATACGACATTAGGTAAGTAACATAATTCAAACTGTTTAATTATCACCAGCCAAGTTGTTATAAAACAGAAGCATGCTATCCTCCAAGACTTAACAAATGCAGCCACTTGTGGACTCAGATTCACATGAAAACATATTCAAGTCAGAAAAACAAATACTGGGACATGCCCATTTCTTGAATCATTCAAAGTTGGCGACCCATATGGTGGCATTTCAGATATACTGGGTTCTGAAGATTTTGATATGCCAAATACTGTCATAAATCATAAAGCAGGAAAGCAAGAAAATATGTAGAATCATAAACTGAAACCAGTAAAACAGATCAAAGAAGTTATGGAATCGACAATGATGCCCAATGGACTTTATTCCAACAATCCTCAATTTCCAAAATGATGGCATGCTTCACTATATCTAGGCAATTGCTTTTATTTTAAGAAGACATATACCTCGAATCGAAGTCAATGGCCAATTCGATCAAAGGACCAAGAGAAGCTCCTTCGAAAAGTGCTGCTGCCATTAGAAGGGATACCTTCTTTTGCTGTAATTATCAAGGAAAGGGATAAAAGGACCTTTAGAAAATAGAGGATAAAAAATGAAGCTAGAGGCAGCTATGCAAATGTAGAAGGAATACACGAAAGACTTTGTAAATACCTCTTGATAAGATGGGGTAGAGAGCAGCCAAATGATGCAACCCATGCATCCAATAGTGGTGAGAAATCCACCGATATTCATAAGAATGTGAAGATAGGCTCCAACTGCTGATGCCACAAGGGCACAACATAGTGCAAGATAAACCTGCAATTAAGAAGCCCAATGAATAAACATACCTCGAGATAAAGTAATATCCATCCATAGATGTTTATCCCACAACAAATCACTCCGGAAGAAAAATTGAATATTTAAAAATGAAAATCAGACCTCCAATACCGTAAACAAGTACAAAATTAAAAATTAAAGATGGAAAAGAAGGGGGAAACTCAGAAACTGTATCATGTATAACGTTCTAAATATTTGAGAAATATGTATCAACAGCGAAATTCCAAATTGCATTCTAAATTATTCTCCAACACGGAACACCATAAAAAAAAAAAAAAAAAAAAAAAAAATACAAGCGAGTATAACAATCCCTGCTCACGCAATAACTACATAAATAGAGCCAATTTTGACTTCACACTAGATATTCTTATAAATCGAGAATCAAAAATTGGAACGACGATGAACACAAATTTCAATTAATTTTTCCAATTCCAACACAGGCACGCGCTAAAACTGGGGAATCCTTAAACTAATAGATGAAAACACAAAAACCTACCTGTTTAAGATGAGTTTGAACAACAGGGGAAATCTGTCGAAAATTCTTCAGCGAATCGTAACTCCATCGACTCCGTGAAGCAGATTGCGGATCGAAGAAAGAAGTAAAAGAATCCATAGATTTCACTTTCGATTTTACAGATAGCGTCGTCCTCTTTCGATTTGGAAAACAAACAGTTACGTTGAATGTATATATGTAAAGATCAGAAAATGTGTGTGTATATATATATATGGAGAGAGGGGATATGTGGTGGTACTGGTAACTTCCAGGAAATTCTTATTTCTTTTAGTACACGTCAGTTTATTCATAAATAAATAATTTATAGGTATAATGCATTAAAAAATATCCTCAAGTATAATTTGTATTTCGATTTTTTTTATTATTTTTTGTTAAAAAAATATCTTAAACTATATAGTTTTTATTTCAGGAGACTCCTAATAAAGAAAAGGTATAGATTTTACTAAGTCTATTTAATATTTTACATTAAAATATGACAAATTAACCAATTTTAATATGATTGAGATAAAATTTTAATAAAAAATGTGTCTCTAATGAACTATTAAAAAAGAATCTTATTAAACAAGAAATATATATTTAAAAAAAAATTGTTCATGGAATTTATGAAACAAAAATGATATAATTAAAGTAATTTTAAAATAAAAATTAATTCAAAAACTTTTCGAAACAAAATTTGTTAGTGCCTTATATCTAATTTATATCTTTATCACTAAGAGGCCACGTCGTGTTTATTTTCAATAATTCTCTTTAGCAATTCTTTTGGCAAAATATTATATGAAAATAGTTCATAATAAATTTATCATAAAATTATTTTAAAATATCAAATATTTAATCAGAAGTATCAATAATCTAATCAAAAGTATG
Organism: Ballota nigra; assembly: GCA_947034835.1. Lineage (NCBI taxonomy): Eukaryota > Viridiplantae > Streptophyta > Magnoliopsida > Lamiales > Lamiaceae > Ballota > Ballota nigra. The sequence continues at coordinate 61,472,117 of OX344725.1, forward strand.
GGTCTGTGATATTATATTGTAATTGTTGTAAAAATAAAAAAAATTGAACCCAAATTAATAATACTCAAATGAGATTACCATTACTCTTGATCAAATATTTGATATTTTAAAACAGTTTTATGATAAATTTATCATAAACCACTTTCATATAAAACCTACTCTTTTTTTTTTTCTAATTACCCCACAAAATAATAATTAGTTAAGAATTCATTGTCATTATTAATTAGCAGGTACACACTATGGAGTACTATTAATTAATAACATCATGTTCTAGTAATTTCTCGAACATTCCTAGATAAATCTAGTAGTTTCACAAAAAAATCCCCTCAAAAAGAAAATAACTATAAACACATCATTAAAGACGGTGGTTCGCTTGACCATGCCAAGTCAATCTAACATGCTCTGCCACGTAATCCCACCAATTAAAACACGCCACGTGTATATTAGCATTTTCTAATTAAAATTGTGATATTTGATCAATATCATAAAATGTTGTATTTATTTGTTATTTTTCAAATTGATATATTGTAGCTGAACTCATTTACTTTTAGTCAGCTACTCTGATTTTTTCCTCTTACATTCTCAAGTATGACTTTTAATATACTCCCTCCTATTCAAAATGTTTGATGTTTTAGAGTGTTTTTTTTGTTTCAAAATATTTGATGTTTTAGGGTATTTTGCATCTTATTTTCCTATTATGCCCCTATTTAAATCCTCCTAAAATATCACTCATAATTTTTCCTTACCTTTTAATAATGTTACACCATAAATAAACTATTTGACCTTCCATAAATCTCTTTTCAATTAATATATCATAAGGGTATAATAGTCATTATATATCACTTCTTAATTCTCACAACAAATCCTAAAACATCAAACATTTTGAATCGGAGGGAGTATATACTTTAGTTTATCATTTAAACTGTTACAGCAGGAATTATCCTCACCCTATGGAAGATCAGATTTTCGAAGATACACGGATCCGACAAGATCAAGAGACTACATCAGACAAGACATCGAAGTACCGTCATCTTTACGAAATATGATCAGAGCATTTAATATATAATAGATCTACTATTGATCGTTAGATTAATAATTGTAATAAAACCCTAAAATAAAGGGTTGAAATAAGGCTTTGAGGGTGAACCTCTGTAAATAGAAGGTCACCTCCTTGTAAAGGGTTCAAAAATTTCCTCATTCTTCATATATGCAAATTCTCTCATATTTAAGGGAAGAACTCTGTTAATCACGGTTTCGGATTCACAAGAAAACTTGTTTCCGGGAATCGGAATCAAATGCAATAAGAACGGAATTGAAAATCACACAAGAACACCAGATTTACGTGGTTCGGAGAAGAACTCCTACGTCCACGGGATCCGGGAGGATAGAGTATTCCACTAAGAAAGAAAACGGAAGTTACAAGTTACAATCGTTCACAATCTCTCGTGTTTTCACTCACAGATGAAGATCTAAAGTTCTAAGTCCTTCTCTCAGTTGAGAAATCCCCCTTTTATAGATACAGAGATTGAGCTGAATCCCTAACTTGATTCAGTTGTAACTACCCCCAATGTAAGCAGTTATCCAGCTGGCTTAACAGATTCAATAACCGCTTTAGTTGTTTCAGTTAGAACCGCCCTTTCGCAAGCTTCAATTTGGTGTAATTCCCGTATTTTCACATTGGACCAGATGACACGACCTCCTCTGGCACTGGTCAATTACAACAGATGACTTCAAGACCAGACCTCCCCTGATAGGACTCCTCTGGTGAACCTCTTCTGAAGACTCTCATCTGATAGACATCTTCAGGTGACTCCTCTGCCAGACTCCTCTGGTCAGACCTTCTCTGGTTGGCCTCATCTGATACCCCAAATTAGCTAACTCTCTACGGCTAACACTTTACAACATAGCTTCTGTTGAAACTTCAGCTCAGCAGATTACCTACTTCACATATGACTTCACAATTCTCCACCTCAGATGAGAAGTATCAATCCTCTCCTCCTCTCCTCCATGCTCCAGCTTGGGCCTAAGGAACATCCCATACACTCATCTTTACCAATTCAACACAGAACTTGAATTTCGTACCTGGTAAAGACTTTGTACACATATCTGCAGCATTGTCCTCTGTAGATATCTTCTGGATGAGAACCACTCATTTATCAATGATTTCCCTTACAAAATGCAACCTTACATCAATATGCTTTGACCTCTCATGGAATACTTGATGTTTCACCAGATGAACTGCACTCTGATTATCACAATGAATGACCACAGCCCTTTGATTTATCCCAAAATCCTTGATTATGCCTTTCAACCATAAAGCCTCCTTAACAGCCTCAGATACTGCAACAAACTCTGCTTCTGTAGTAGACAAAGTAACTCCACTCTGCAGAACAGATCTCCAGCTTACAGCAGTATTGTACAGAGTAAAGATATACCCTGTTAAGGATCTTCTGGTGTCCAGATTAGCAGCAAAATCAGAATCAACAAATCCTTCCAGTGGACTCTTCTGGTCAACCATCTTCTCAAACATCAAACCCAGATCAGATGACCCCTTAAGGTATCTGAATATCCATTTCAAAGCTTCCCAATGTAATCTCCCAGGATTAGCCATGTATCTGCTCACCATACTCAATGCATAAGCTAAATCTGGTCTGCTGCAGACCAGAGCATACATCAGGCTTCCAACCCCACTTGCATAAGGTACTTTCATCATAGTCTTCTTCTCTTCTTCAGACTTTGGTTCCATTTCCTTAGATAATTTGAACTGTTGTCCCAGAGGAGTTGACACAGCTCTACTCTCATGCATGTTAAACCTCTTCAGGACCTTCTCAATGTAACTCTTCTGGGATAAGAATAGTCTTCCACCTTTTCTGTCCCTAAGAATATACATTCCAAGAATCCTCTTAGCATTTCCCAAGTCCTTCATATCAAATCTAGCACTTAGCTTCCTTTTGATACTCTGAATCTTCAGAAGGCTTTTACTGGCAATAAGCATGTCATCTACATAGATCAGAAGATAGGCTATCACATCACCACCTTGCCTTTCCAGGTATACACAAGTGTCATACTTGCTCCTTACAAAACCAATGGATAGCATAACTTCATTGAACTTCTTGTGCCACTGCCTTGGACTTTGCTTGAGACCATACAATGATTTCTTGAGCAGGCACACTTTCCCTTCACTCCCTGGTTCAACAAACCCTTCTGGCTGGTGCATGTACAGATCCTCAATAAGATCACCATGCAGAAAAGCTGTCTTTACATCAAGTTGTTGTAGCTCCAGATCCTCTTGGACAACTCTACTGAGAAGTAGCCTGATTGAACAATGCTTAACAACAGGTGAGAAAACCTCATTGTAATCAATTCCTTCCCTCTGAGTGAATCCTCTGGCAACTAACCTGGCTTTAAACCTCACCTGATCTTTCAAACCAGATTCAAGCTTCCTTTTAAACAGCCATTTACAACTGATTAGCTTCTGCCTAGGTGGCTTATCAACAAGAATCCAAGTTTGATTCTTCTTAAGAGACTCCATCTCTTCTGTCATGGCTGTCACCCATGACTCCCTATCATCACACTCAAGGGCTTCCCTGTAGCTTTTAGGTTCCTGGTACTCTATGGCTTCTGCTGTAACAAGTGCATAGGAGACCAGATCCACACGGCCAAACCTTACTGGAGGATGTATTTGTCTTCTGGATCTGTCTCTTGTCAAACTATAATTTCTCAAGTCTGCTTCTGGCACTTCTTCCTCCTCTTCTGCAGGTGCACTATCCTCATCTGATGACCCATTATCTCCTGTTTCCTGCTCTGGTTCAGAACCAGATGCACTCTCATGATTTTCATGATCAGGCTCCACCTCAACTTGAGTAATTGGCTCAGAAATAACACCATCCATCTCCTCAGCTGATGGCTCCCTATCACCTCCACCAGACTTGTATCCCATCTGTACTTCATTAAACACAACATCTCTGCTGGTAATACACTTCTGGTTTCCAGGCTCCAGACACCACAACTTATACCCCTTAACACCCTTTGGATACCCAATGAAAATACACTTTAAAGCTCTAGGTTCAAGTTTGTCTTGCCTCACATGAACATAAGCTAGGCACCCAAAAACTTTCAACTTTGAGTAATCTGATATTTTCCCATACCAGACCTCATCTGGGGTTTTAAACTCAATAGCAGATGATGGCACTTTATTAATGAGATACACAGCTGTGTTAACAGCTTCCCCCCAAAAACTCTTAGGTAAATGAGCATCAGATAACATACACCTAACCCTTTCCAGAATAGTTCTATTCATCCTCTCTGCTAGACCATTCTGCTGGGGGTTTGAAGGAACAGTTTTATGCCTAGTAATACCCTTCTCCCTACAGAATTGTTGAAACTCCTCTGATAGGAATTCAAGCCCATTATCAGTCCTTAAGTGCTTGATAGTCCTGCCTCTCTTATTCTCAAGTTCAATCAACCATTCTTTGAACTTAGAGAAGGCATCACTCTTCTGTTTAAGAATGTAAACCCAAACTTTTCTGGAATAATCATCAATAAGAGTAAGGAAATACCTGCCTCCACCATGAGTGGATACCCTTGCTGGGCCCCATACATCAGAATGTATATAATCCATAACCTCCTTGGTGGTATGCTTCCCCTTCTGGTATGCTTGCTTCTTTGATTTCCCAAGAACACACCTCTCACAGAATTCCAGCTTACATATCCTCTTCCCAGGGATTGCTCCCTTCTTGGATAACTCCACCAGGCCCTTCTCACCAACATGTGCCAATCTCTTGTGCCACAAGTTAACCTCAGAAGACCCCATGGTAACATCAGCTGACCCTGTAACAGTTCTTCCAATCAAAGTATACAAACCATTCTTGATAGCCCCCTTCATGACAATCCTTCCAGATTTGGTTATTGACAGACTTCCCTTGTCTGTCTTGAATTCAAACCCCTTAGAATTCAATGTACCAAGAGAAACAAGATTTCTCTTCAACTCAGGAACAAACCTGACATCAGATAAGATCCTATCCACCCCATCAAACATCTTGATCTTGATAGAACCAGATCCTTGCACTCTACAGCTCTCATCATTACCCAAAAGAACAAGACCTCCATCAGTTTTCTCAAGATCCAGGAACCAGTCTTCATGTGGACACATATGAAAAGTACACCCAGAGTCTAGGACCCACTCTTGACTTAGCCTCTCATGACTAACCATCAAGACCTCTGCACTATCATATCCTTCAACCTCCACAACAGCTGCATCTCCATCTTGATCACCTTGATTGTCTTTCTTCTTTCTTTCAGGGCAATTCTTTCTCAGATGACCTTCCTTATGGCAAGTGAAACACTTCCTCTTCTCAACAAAATCAGACTTCTTCCCACCCTTATTCCCTTTTCCACCATCCTTCTTCTTGGACTGAAACCCCTTCTTCTTCTTGGATTGAACATTCAATCCTTCAGCAGGCTTCTTCCCATCAGCTTGGATCTGTAGAAACTTGGTTTTCAGGGCAGTTTGAACATCATCAAACATCACCTGATCTTGCCTACCAAACAACAAGGCATCTTTGAAATTTTCCAGAGACTTAGGTAGGGCATTCAACAACATCAATGACTTATCTTCATCATCAATTGTAACATCCAAACTCTCCAGATCATCCACCAATCTGTTGAACTCGTCCAACTGATCACCAAGATTCTTATCTTCACTCATTTTGAAGACTTGAAGCTTCTGTTTCATGTATAACTTGTTCGTAACAGACTTGGTCTGGTATAACTGCTCCAACTTATTCCAGATCCCAAGAGCGGTTTCCTCCTTCGATACTTCCCTCAATGGCTTGTCCCCAAGACACAAGATAAGGGCACTATGCGCCTTCCTCTTGTTCTCCTCCACCTTCGCCGGATTGGATCCAGAAGCCACCTGAGCCGGTGGCAACAAGGCTTCGTACAACCCATTGTGTACCAGGAGTGCCTTCATCTTGATCTTCCATAAGCTGAAATCGTTCTTCCCCGTGAACTTCTCAATATCGAACTTAGTTGCAGCCATGATTGCTTCCCACAGACGGCGCCACTTGTTAATCACGGTTTCGGATTCACAAGAAAACTTGTTTCCGGGAATCGGAATCAAATGCAATAAGAACGGAATTGAAAATCACACAAGAACACCAGATTTACGTGGTTCGGAGAAGAACTCCTACGTCCACGGGATCCGAGAGGATAGAGTATTCCACTAAGAAAGAAAACGGAAGTTACAAGTTACAATCGCTCACAATCTCTCGTGTTTTCGCTCACAGATGAAGATCTAAAGTTCTAAGTCCTTCTCTCAGTTGAGAAATCCCCCTTTTATAGATACAGAGATTGAGCTGAATCCCTAACTTGATTCAGTTGTAACTACCCCCAATGTAAGCAGTTATCCAGCTGGCTTAACAGATTCAATAACCGCTTTAGTTGTTTCAGTTAGAACCGCCCTTTCGCAAGCTTCAATTTGGTGTAATTCCCGTATTTTCACATTGGACCAGATGACACGACCTCCTCTGGCACTGGTCAATTACAACAGATGACTTCAAGACCAGACCTCCCCTGATAGGACTCCTCTGGTGAACCTCATCTGGTGAACCTCTTCTGAAGACTCTCATCTGATAGACATCTTCAGGTGACTCCTCTGCCAGACTCCTCTGGTCAGACCTTCTCTGGTTGGCCTCATCTGGTACAACTCATCTGATACCCCAAATTAGCTAACTCTCTACGGCTAACACTTTACAACATAGCTTCTGTTGAAACTTCAGCTCAGCAGATTACCTACTTCACATATGACTTCACAAACTCGAACGTTCTTCCCCTATCGATCTTGTTCATTTATATTTATTGTTTGTCGGATATACCTAAAATAGCCACAATACATTTATTCCTACAAAATACCCGTCAACACATCATTTATCAATTTCATATCTAAGTTGACTAGGAAACTTGAGAATGATCTATCAGATTTTTTATTTAAAAATTCAAGCAATACCAAGAGAATTTACCATTTATATCTTAAAAAACTCCCAATAACTAAACACCAATTACTAATTTAGATTATTTTTAACCACTTCTCATAAGTATAATTAGCACACCTTTTCTTTTTCATTGCGAGTCAACTCCAACTTTTGTCCTTCAATTTTCTTCCACTAGCATGTTGACGTAGAAATGTTTCTCTTTGAATATATTTGCATTCTTTTCTTTTCTTTTCTTTTCAAATCAACCATATTAATACACTTTCATATGCATATCACTACAGGTTTCTCTCTGTCTTTTAAACGCCTATTAAAATCGGGGTTCTCTATAAAAAAAATACAACTCACATCTTCGTTCGGACCAATCATACATTTTCTCCTTTTGACTTCTTTTTTAATTGGTGATCAATCTCCTCCAAAGGACCCTCCAAGCGTGGAAAATCACTTTGCATGGTGTGAGCCTGTTCCATATGCATTTGAGCGCCTTTTCTTTCTGCATATCCATCATTTTCATATGCATCCAGTTGGTTATAATATTAGTACTGCGTCAGAAACTTAATCACATTGAATAGTTCAAGTGTTCTATATAATTTTTTTTTTTTTAAAAAGGTGATGATTGAACCATCAAACAACATAAACTTTCACTTAAAAATTTCCCTAGAAAAACTATTTTTTTTAAAGTCACTATTAAATGTACTCCCACCGTCTCAATTTTATTTTCTCATTTGTGTCCGTTTCAATTTTATTTTTTCATTCCCAAAATAAAAATAAAGTGATTCACCTTTTTAAACTTCACCCCTATTGATTCAATTATTTTATTCATTTAAATACTACTTCATTCATCATTCTCAAGACTAATTTGTTCATTTAAATACTACATTTCAAATCTCGTGTAAAGTAAAAAAAGGGGATGGAGATAGTATTTTACAATTCAGTTGCCCAAATTACACATTGCTAATTCCTAAGGGTATGTTTGTTTTGGAATTCACTCGGATATACTTTGGATTTTGCGATCCACACTCCATACTAGTTTGAGATTTAAAATCGGGTTTTCAAATCACAAACTCAATCCATACCTATAAATCTATTACTACTTTTCATATAATTAAATACAATCACATCATCACTTTTTTATCATTCATTCAATCTCTCGCCTACTTTTCTCTTACAAAATATAATAAAATAATACAACATTTATCACTAAATTAAAAATATTGATTTGACATAAAGCAAAATCTCACCCTACTAAAATCTCAAAACAAACACACGTATATTATTCATCAAGATTTTCACATCCAAAGATTTTAAAGTCGTGACTTCCCCCACACACCTAAATCCCAAAACAAACACACCCTAATGATTTTGGATTTGGTCTAATATATAACATTGTCTTAGTGCAGTTAAAAAATGGGAGAAAACATAGAATTGTACAATATTATAGTACTCCCTTTGTTCCATAATAATTTTCTCATCCTTTTAAATTGAGTGTGCCCTTAATAAATTTCTTATACCATTTTTTTTAACCTATCTACCTCCCTACTTTTTTGTAATTTCTTCCTTTTTAATGTTATTTTATTGTTCCTATTACATCATTTGTATTACACTATTTTATATTAATACTACTTAATTTTCGTGAAAAAAAAAAATCATGGGAAGTTCATTGCAGGACGTAGGGAGTATTGTTTAAGTTTAACTACATAAAACTACATACAAGGGAACTGTGTTGTATATGTTGCAAATCTAAACCCTAACTTCATACACATTAGCCCATTAAAAATGTGTGATAATTGTTCGAAATTCTTGAGTTTAGTTTGTTGAAGTTACTATAATTTATGCATTTTTACACCAAAATTGCATAATTGTGCTTAATCGTCGAAAGAAAGTATTGTATTGTTTATTTTTGTAGAAAAACGAGATTTTTGGTAGAAAAACACCTCTCAAATAATTAGTAAAATTAAATGAAGAAGTGACTCAAGAAAGAGACTAAAATCAAGAGAAAAAAAAAAAGTGAAGAAATGAAGATCGAGAAGAAAAAGAGATGGACCAATTAATTTTAGTAAAGGACCCTACTAAATACCACTCCAAATATTTGAGATACACCTCCATTAATTTTTTATTATTTATTTAAAAATATTAAATTACACTTATATTCAATGTCAATTAAAATGGATAAGTGAATGAAGATAGATGTGCATCTCCAATGTTTATAGAGGTATTTAGCCAGGCGTTTTGGCAAAATTAAAGCCCTAATTAAACAATGACAGAGGTTATATACATTCTTATATTTTGTAAATACATCCCATTCGAGAAACGTTAAAAAATTCGATAAAATGTACTCCCTATGTCCCAGCATTTTTTGCACACAAAAATGGGCATAAATATTAAGAAAAAAATTACTTTTTGAGTAAAGTAGTGACATATGAGTAAATATGTGTATATTATTGTGAATGTGCACGCAAATCAATATTTTCTTTTTTAGAGTGTTCAAATAATCTTGGGACGAACGAAAAAAGAAAGTGTGCAAGTAATGGTGAGATGGAGGGAGTAACAATTTTAATGGCCCCATTAACGTATATTTGTATAGGCCCAAAACAAGGGAAAGTGAATGGAGGATAGCAGTCCATTTGTTGGAGTTTACACGAATTAGTTAGCCTATTTATGGAAAATCAAAGTATGAAATTAGTTAGCCATGGCGGGACCCACACGAATTTGGAGAAAACCAAAAAAAAAAAAAAACTCCAAAAAAAAAAAAAATCAAAAGATATTAACTGCTTTTCCCTAAAATATTACTTCGTTCGGGAGAATCTTTCAGGCTATATTCTTTTTGAAATTATTACTAATAGGTTCAAAATTAGTAGTTATATTAAGTTTTAGTTCTAAAACTTTATTAAATAACCTTTTGGTTCAAAATGGGGGACCCACCAGTAAAAAAAAAGAAGGCGCCCAGCCCATCGCCACCCCACTGTCGCACGCCCCACCCCATTTATCTCTCTCTTTCTCTCAGTCTCATTATTTTCATTTAATGAAATAATAGTCTCCTCTCTCTAGCAGAACCAAACCGCCCCATTGACTTCCTCCATGAACGGCCCTCTCTCTCTACATCCCAGATCCAGGCGGACGTGGCTTCATCGGTGTCGGGTTTGAGGAAGCGAAGGTTAGGTCGTGGTTTAGGTGGTTGTCGGCGGCGGTGGTGGTGGATTTGGGCTCAGGTGGCGGCGGATCGAAGAAGAAAGTCGTCTCGAACAAAGTTCTGTCGTCGCCCTCTCTCTTTCACGTTCTCTGAAGTCCGATCGAGGACCATGGAAGAAACAACCCATAGAGCCGTCGCCGACCTGCTAATACAGCAGCCTCGCCGCCTTCGACCAAACCGTCTCTCTCTCATACACATATGGGCGGTGCGGTGGCTGTGGTGGCGGATCTGGCCTCGTTCCCGGCCCAAATCCGGGCGCCGCTCAAGGGATCGTGGTGCCTCTCTCTCTCAAACAAATCTGGGCGCCTGCTATTTGGGGAAGGAGGCTTCTGCAGAGACGGTAAGAGAAGATATTTGACTTTCATATCTTGTTGATGTTTTATTCCTAGAACTCGAGTTGCTTCGTATGGTTGTAGACTAAGCAGAAAAATTGATGATATGATAGCTAAATCAACACTTGAATGCCTTATTTTGTTTATTGGGAGAAATGGAAATATGCTTATGAAAATAACGAAGATAAAGTTGGTAACAGGTTGATTTGAAGATTTGAATTGATTCAAATTTAACAAGTTGATTTTTTTTTCCAAATTGTGTGTATTAATATTTTGAATCTATAAAGTATTGTTGCATTTGAGTTTATATTTTCAGGTTGAATCATGAAGATTTGAATTTGAAGATGTAGGATGTGTACATTTTTAATTTTTTTTATCCTGAAGATTTGTAGATGAAGATTTGAATATAAAGATGAAGATACTTGAAGATCTAGGATGTGTGCATTTTTTTTTAAAACTTTTTGCAGGTAGATAAACATGTAATTTAGTTATAAATTTGTCAATTTCAAACCTGTAGAAGATTTGAAGATGAAGATATGAATTTTGAAGATGAAGAGCTGAAGATGTAGATGTGTGAATTTTTTTAAATTTTGTGCACATCGGCATTAACATGAAATTAAGTTATAAATTTGTCAAATTTAAATTTAAATATACAACATATTATTGAAATTGCGCAATATATGTTTGCAAAATATTATTGAAATTGCACTTCCGATTAATATCTAAACAAATTCAATATTATGTGTTTTGTGCAAAATATTATTGAAAATGCACATTTAAAGAAATTTGCAAAATTATTATAGAAATTGAATATTTAGAGAATATTATAGAAAATTTATAATATTATATGTTTGTGCAAAGTATTATTGTAATTGCACATTAAATATTTCCTGAAAGCATATAAATTTATTTCTGTGCATAATTGTTGACAGGCATTTTCGTACGGATAAATGTATGTGGCTATTTGGATTATGCCCGACAAACAATAAATGTAAAACGAACACGAACGATGGGGGAAGAACTTTCGTTCTTCCCTCGAATGAGAGCTTTTTGCATATATGAGAAATGAGAGGAAATGTGAACCATCCTTTACAATGAGGGGGTGACCCCCTATTTATAGAGGTTCACCCCCAAAGGCCCAAAAGTGGCCCTAAATTCGTCTCAACCCTTTATTTTAGGGATTTATTACAATATTAATCTAACAATCAACCGTAGACCTATAATACATTAAATACTTTTTTTCTGATGTAGACTCTCGATCTTATCGGGTCAGTGTATCTTTAGGAATCTGACCTTCTGTCAGCCGAGGATATTTCCTGCTGTAACAATTGCCCCCAAGATTGGGCTCTGATTGCGGCCAGAGTTCGATCTTAATCTGTGCTTCAAATAGGTTTTGCCCCCGAGCCTGAAAACAGGATAACTCGGATGCCTCGGAGGAGTCTTCGACAACAGGGTCCGTGATGGACGAATCTTCCGTGTAACCTTCGAATAGTTAAACTTTTTTGAAATTGGTCGGGTTAGGTGTGGTACGATCTTCCGTCGTGCCCCCGAGTCGAGAACCGTGACGTTCAATTAATAAAGAGTTCTTGCCGCTGGCCAACATTGATTTTATTAATAGGGTCGTAAGGACCGCGATGATAAATTAATGAAGTGCTTAGGCCGCTTGCGGGTAGCGACTTCACGGACAACAGATTGACTTAACAATCAATTAAAAGATAAATCAACAGATTAATGAGTGAAGTGCTTTAGCCGATAGACGGGCAGCGACTTCACGAATACAAGATTGAATTAACAATCGATTAAAAGATTAATCAACAGATTAATGAGTGAAGTGCTTTAGCCGATTGACGGGCAGCGACTTCAAGATGATGGGATTGAATTAATAACCGCTTAAAAGATTAATCAACAGATTAATGAGTGAAGTGCTTTAGCCGATTGACGGGCAGCGACTTCGCGATGATGGGATTGAATTAACAACCGCTTAAAAGATTAATCAACAGATTAATGAGTGAAGTGCTTAAGTCGATTGACGGGCAGCGACTTCACGATGATGGGATTGAATTAACAACCGCTTAAAAGATTAATCAACAGATTAATGAGTGAAGTGCTTTAGCCGACTGACGGGCAGCGACTTCACGATGATGGGATTGAATTAACAACCGCTTAAAAGATTAACCAGAGCGTCCAAGACGCGATATATTATGGCCGCAAGTGGGCAAAAGCGATGCGGGTCAGTCGATGCCGGTGAAGGCGGACTGGTCGATGCCATTAACATGGATAAACCAAAGCAGAGAATAGATTAGTTGATGCCGGTGAAGACGAACTAATCAATATGTCAACGCATAAAAGGCGGACTAATCAACGCCAAGAAGGCGGATTAACTCGAGAAGTAGATCAGTTGACGCCGGTGAAGGCGAACTAATCAACACGTCAACGCCTGAAAAGGCGGACTAATCAACGCCTAAAAGGCGGATTACTTCGCCACTCCAGGCGGACCGTCAACGCCAGGAGGGCGGATTAACTCGAGAAGTAGATCAGTTGACGCCGGTGAAGGCGAACTAATCAACACGTCAACGCCTGAAAAGACGAACTAATCAACGCCTAAAAGGCGGATTACTTCGCCACTCCAGGCAGACCGTCAACGCCTAACAGGCGGACTAATCAACGCCAGGAAGGCGGATTAACTCGAGAAGTAGATCAGTTGACGCCGGTGAAGGCGAACTAATCAAAACGTCAACGCCTGAAAGACGGACTAATCGACGTCGAGAAGATGGATTACTTCGCCAATCTAGGCGGAATGTCGATGCCTAAAAGGCGGACTAATCTATGCCGAGAAGGCGGATTAACTCGAGAAGTGTATTAGTAGACGCCGGTGAAGGCGAACTAATCAAAACGTCAACGCCTGAAAGACGGACTAATCGACGTCGAGAAGACGGATTACTTCGCCAATCTAGGCGGAATGTTGATGCCTAAAAGACGGACTAATCTACGCCGAGAAGGCGGATTAACTCGAGAAGTGGATTAGTAGACGCCGGTGAAGGCGAACTAATCAAAACGTCAACGCCTGAAAGGCGGACTAATCGACATCGAGAAGACGGATTACTTCGCCAATCTAGGCGGAATGTCGACGCCTAAAAGGTGGACTAATCTACGCCGAGAAGGTGGATTAACTCGAGAAGTGGATTAGTTGACGCCGGTGAAGGCGAACTAATCAAAACGTCAACGCCTGAAAGGCGGACTAATCGACGTCGAGAAGACGGATTACTTCGCCAATCTAGGCGGAATGTCGACGCCTAAAAGGCGGACTAATCTACGCCGAGAAGGCAGATTAACTCGAGAAGTGGATTAGTTGACGCCGGTGAAGGCGAACTAATCAAAACGTCAACGCCTGAAAGGCAGACTAATCGACGTCGAGAAGACGAATTACTTCGCCAATCTAGGCGGAATGTCGACGCCTAAAAGGCGGACTAATCTACGCCGAGAAGGCGGATTAACTCGAGAAGTGGATTAGTTGACGCCGGTGAAGGCGAACTAATCAAAACGTCAACGCCTGAAAGGCGGACTAATCGACGTCGAGAAGACGGATTACTTCGCCAATCTAGGCGGAATGTCGACGCCTAGAAGGCGGACTAATCAACACCGAGAAGGCGGATTAACTCGAGAAGCGGATTAGTTGACGCCGGTGAAGGCGAACTAGTCAATATGTCAACGCCTGAAAGGGCGGACCGGTCAACGCCTATGAAGGCGGACAAATATTTGTAGTCGAAAGGTGTGACCGATAAAATATTGAGTTATGTGTTCGATGATCGACCTCGATAATTTTATGAAATTATACTTGAAGTTTTAAATAATTGACTGTATTTAATAATACTCAGTGTCAGATAAGTTATCTTTGATATGACAAAATGATCTTAGGATATGTATATTCATGCCCCCGCTTTTAATATATATGAAAACTTACGAGTTGCGATATATATTAAAAGGATATAATATTATGAAGTCCATGCACATTAAATATTTCCTGGAAGCATATAAATTTATTTCTGTGCATAATATTATTAAATTTGCACTTTCAAAAATACCTAAATTCAGAGATAAAAGACCAGAAAATAATATTAATTATTTATATTTAAAATTTTGAAAATTTTGAACAATACAATAGGTGATAATAAAAAAGAAAGAAAACTTAATGGATTTGTAGATGGGGGCTGATGGGGTGGCGTGGGAAAATGGGATGGAAATGCTGATGGGATGGGTGGGAAAAAGGGAAAGAGCCCATACTTTTGAACCATTTTGCATTTTTTGTAAAGTATTGAACCAAAAGCTAGTTATTGGGTACCATTTGAACCTATTTGTTAAAGACCCATTCTTTTTTAGTTTTAAAACTTTGAATTTGGGTTTTGAAATCTAAAATCCGTTTAGTTTGAGTTTTAAAAATAGATTTTTGAAATTTTAAGCCTACAACCCTAAAAATAATCTATACATCACTCATTTACTTTTACATAATAAAGTTAAAACATACTCTACTCAAAATCCAAAAAGAACACAAATTTTAAAAATCATTGGTTTTCAAAAACTGATTTTTAAAAACCACTTAAAACCCAAAAAGAACATAGCCTCAACACGATTTTTACGAAAAGAAAAGTATATGAATGTAAAATGGAATAAAATAATAATGTAATACTTTTGTATGTTATTATTTTTTTCTAAAAAAATTCTCCCTCCGATTCATTTTTTATTATCCGTATTACTATAAAGGGAAGATTTTTTTGTTTTTTTGTTTTCCACTTACCCAAAATAGCAAAAAGCAAACACTACCCTTTTTAACTTACCCCTTAAAAATATCATTTATTTACACTCATGCCACTACTTTATCAATTTTATAGCCACAAATACTAGTAATAAACAACTCTTTCCCCTTTAAAAAATCTACTTTATACCCATAACTACTAATAAACAACTTTTTTTTATTAAAACTCGTGTCATTTTCTTATGAACAATCAAAATTGAATAGGAGAGAGTATATATTTATTAGAGTGCAAAGCGTATGGATAAAAAAATATATAAAGAATTTTTGGGGACTGAGAAAGTAATCGGGTAATGGCAAAATAGATAAACAGTAAATTTGATGTGCACAAAATTAACCCACAGGATCCATGTCCCAAATGTATACATTTTACTCTGTACGACGAATTTTCCCAAACTGATCGAAGTCTCCATTTTTTTTCCACTCTCACGCGTTTGAATGCCAACATTGATTTGCCTCCAACTCGAAGAACAACTTATGTTAATAAACAGATTTCATTCCCATTTTTTGTCATTCCTTCCGTCAAAGTAATTCAGCTCCTCAAAACCCACACTCATGGAGATTTTGCCGTCGATTAAAACTCAGAATTCGAGAATCCAGTTGTTGTTTCCTCACTTTTTCATTGATTCGAAGAGAAAATATGTGTTCAACGGTGAAGCAAATTCAATTTCATGGAATAATTCCAGTCAAATTAGATGCCGGAAATTGGTGTCGAGCAGTAGTTATAATGAAATCGGGTCGATTACCCATCAAAACACGCCTCTTTCGATGGATTTGGAGCTCATTTCCAGCGAATTGCAGTTCGATCTGGTTGTAGCTGAGGCCCAACAGCTTGACCAACCCGTCGTCGTATTATGGTTTGATTTTTTTTTTTTTTTATTCTCCTTACTTTAGATTTAATGTTTACTTTATTGTTTCTGAATAAATTCATGCACAGTAGAGATTGAAATTTTATTTGTTCTCCAATATTCCATATTTTACTCTTTATTTATACAATTCCTGCAATTTTGAGCACTGGTTTTTTTAGGTTTACTGAATTTGTTAATTGGGGGTTTCTTTATTTTTGTTCGTTTGCATTGAAGAGTTGTTCAGTGAGATAGTCATAATGTATCTCCTGAAGATTTGAGTTGTATCTATGCATGTTTTTGTTCCATTAGATATTTAGATGTTTGCTAATTGAATGTGTGCTCGTTGCTTGTACGGATTTGGATTCTGTGATGTGCATGACTGTTCATTGCAACACAAATAACGGCACATAATTAAATACATGGTAGATCGACCATGTATTTGTGCCGCACAGATCGTTGTGTTGTACAGGACCGTTCTATGCAACACAAATGACGGTAGATCCAATCACACATAATTAAATACATGGTAGATCGACCATGTATTTGTGCCGCACAGAACGTTGTGTTGTACAGGACCGTTCTATGCAACACAAATGACGGTAGATCCAATCACACATAATTAAATACATGGTAGATCTACCATGTATTTGTGCTGCACACGACGGTCCTGTACAGCGCTGGATCCAGATCCTTGCTCATATTGGTCGTACGCATCATTTTCTTAAACCTAAGTAGTATTTGTGATGATGAGATAAAAATTATCATAGGAATGTTCTCTTCTCAGATTTAAGAAGTACAGCTAGCCTTTATGTATATCAATTCAATGATGCTGGTTAAAAAATAAGGGCAGCAATTTTATTATATTTCTGTGGTTAGAGTGGCTATACTAAGAAGAGAAATATGGAAGTTTTTGTAACTAAGACAAGGAAATTTTCACTTGTGTGACAAAGTTGAACTTGTAAAGATGGAATGCTTGTGAAGAAGGTGGAATAGATAGGTTAAACTTATGTGTGTAGAAAATCTTGTGGGGGAGAGAGGCTCGAACTGGAAAAAGAAGGGAAGAGGATAATTGGTCGTCGGAGAAACAGAAGAACACAAACATGATTTTTTTTATTAGGTAGATTCAATATTGAAATATAGCAAGGAATTAATATGATTATTTCAAGGAGATCATTTAGATGTTATGCATTAGTAAGATATGGCTCTTTTTTCCCTAATTAAGAAGAAAAGGGAAATTAGATTGGACAATAAGGAAAAAAGTGCGAAAGTGAAAAGAAAAAGTAAGAAAAATGGGATTAGTGAATAGTTTAATTGTTGTTGTTTAGTTATCAAATTGTGAAATTGTCGAATTGGTGCTTGAACAATGATACATGTGATTAGTAGGGTTGATACCTCGTGAATGTCCTGTTTTGTCATTCCAGCTTAGTCCCGACACACAAGTGTGATATTTCCGTAGTTCTGGAAATGGTTATATTGAGAACTTTCTATATATTCATGCCAGATATCTCTGTTCTTCACATACTCACATTCTTATGTTATTTATTTTATGTATGTCTAGGCTGAGTATATGAAGTATTTGGATATGTAGGATGGCAAGCTGGTGCAGGAAATGCATCTATTTGAAACCAAAACTCGAGAAATTAGCAGCCGATTATTATCCAAGGTAGGTTAGTAGGCCAATGCATTTTTTCTGTATTCTAGTTCCCTTGGATGTTTAATTTTAAATAAAAATTGCAGGGGAGGTAATCATTTTTCTAATTTAGCTATTCTCATGTTCAGCTCCTACTGCAACATTAAGCAATGTTTTGATATGATTTTATGCTATAATTTACCAAATGACATGTTCATTCATCACAGTAATCGAATTCATTCTTTTTTAACTTATCGATGCAGAATAAGATTTTACTCTGTTGATGTCAATTCTATTCCCCATAAGCTCGTAGTTCGTGCTGGAGTTACTGTAAGTTACTCTAAATTTCCAACATTTCTTCATCACATGAACCAAATATTTCATCCATAATCTCATTTCTCCATCTCATGTTTCCTCTATTTGCAATGCGAAAAACGAGTAGAAGATGCCAACGATACAGGTAAACCTCGGTGCATTATACAATCTGAGTTATAAACGTTTCAAGTTTCTTTAAGATTGTAATATCCACATTTTTCTATGTTTCCATTTAATTTGCAGCTATGGAGGGATGGCGAGAAACAAGCGGAGGTGATCGGAGGCAACAAGGCGTACTTGGTGGTTAACGAGATTCGAGCAATGATTGAAAACGAAAGTAGCAGCATATAAATCAACCTTCAAAGGATGAGGGATCCTTTTTTTTCTAACACTTGGGATTCTTTTATTATACATACCTCTCTCTTTTTTCCTTTTTTTTTTTTTCCTTCCAATTTTTCTTTAAGAAAAGTACAAAAACGGGGTAGAGTTTGTGATTCTGAGTTTTTTAGTTGTGTAATGCTAGATTTGATTCCTATGGAGGTGGATTTGTTAATGAAGGAAATAAATCATAGAGGTTTTGTGTAAGTTTCAAGTTTGGCGTGCACTTTAATTCTTTAGTCCCAAATCCAATTTCTATTATTAAAATATTTTGTGTCATAGTATTTACTTTGGCTGCGGCTAATAACATACGAACTTTTGTTCTTTAAATTCGAATTTTTTTTTTTACCAAAATAGTCTAATGTAATTAGACTATTATACTCTTTACCACTTAAAATCTATTAAATCATAAATTTAGTTTTTTCTCAGTACACCCAATCCCAAATTTTTTCTTCTTCATTGTGACTTCTTTTCTCCCCCTACACCCAAACTCTTTCTTCTTCATTATTCACTCAATCACTTATATCAATACTTATGAGAGATGTCATGGAGGAAGAACACACTTCGAAAAATATATGTAATGTAAATTTTCTATGAGATTATTGTTCTATATGGTATGCATTATGGTATAAATCTATTTAGACAAGAATATTTAGGGTTTAAAAGTTGTATTGATCGAGTTATGTTTGCAAATTTAAGGTCCAGGAATTCTGAAAATCGCGCATGTTTGGCAAACTAGAGTCAAACATTTATCATTATGTTCGGCAAGAGTTGGTCAAATGCAATGATAAATGTTCGATCACTGTTGGCCAAACATTATGAATAAAGTTCGGCCACTGTTGGCCAAATTTTTCTTCTTCCAGTGCGCTGCGTGAGTGTTTTCCTTCTGTGTGCGTGAGTGTCTTTTGCGTACGCATGTTTGGGTGTATGAGGTTTTTTTTTTTTGGGTGTATGAAAATATTGAGGTTGAGGGGTAAAATAGACAATATATTACGGGTGTTTTGAATAAAATTAAAAAGGGTAAATTGCATCAAATTCCCTTGTGGTTTGAAATATCGGCATGAACCCCCCGCTGTGCTTTAAAAATTGCATGAGATCCGCTTGTGGTTTTATAAATATAGCATGAAATCCCCCTGTGGTTTATAAATATAGCTTGAAACCCACCAGTGGTTTATAAATATAACATTAAGCCCTCATTTCTGTTAAGATTAACAATAGTGTGTAATTCACGCACGCTTCATGCGAATTTTAGTGTATTTTTTCATTTTTTTTAATATATTGACACAATTATCTCCCCATTAACTAAATTAAATGCTTCTTCTATTATGGATCTTTTTTAAATTTTTTTTATAATCTTATGCTTTTATATAGTAAATTTATTTAATAATTATTGTCTATAAAATAGTATAAATAAACGAGAAGTGTAAAATACTCTTAAAAAGTCCTCTTTATATCTAATTATATATTAATATAGCATTTAGTAAATAATTTGTAGTTAGAAATATTAAGAAAAGTAAAAAAAAAAAAAAATTGGAGCCTACCCTGGGCACTTCTCATTCTAAAGAAAATCAGCAATAATAAATTTCTTATCGGTCAGGTCTTTGTATATTCACAATAAGCAGGTTTTTTCAAGAAATTCACATATTTAAAAAAAATTGTATAAAATTTGAAATTTTACTTGGAGATAAAACCTAATTTGCGTTTAGGTGTTTTATGAAAAACGTCAACATGTCATAAGTATATAATAGGTCATATAGGTTAAAAATTAAGGCCATGTTTGGTAGCCGAGATGAGAAAAGTGAGATGAGAAAAGGTAAGAAAAGAAAATGGTGGACCCCTCAAGATAAAGTGAGAAAAGGTATTTGATATGAGTGTTTGGTAGGATGTAATATAAATACCATGATTTATAATAGTTTGTTTGGTAAGAGATATAATACATAAGAAAACATTAAATATACTATTTTACCCTTCAATACTATTTCAATTTTTTTCAAATTTAATTTAATATAAAAAATAAAATATAAGAATTATATAACTTAATTAATATACCTAATTAAATCTTATAAAAACGCTTCCCAAAACAATTTTTTTTTCTTAATTTGTGAACTATAAAACCAAATATTAAAAAGGCAAAAGTATTGGGATATAATAGTGCCATTCATCTTCCCAGATCTCAAAACTTTTCATCTGCAAAATTCCACCGCCGTGCTCTTCAACAAAAAATACAGCGCCACCACTTTCCATCGATCTCTCCCTTTTGTCGGTTCCTTTCGTCGTTTTTGTTTCTCCAACCGTGTCGTCCCTCGATTAATCGTGCGGCAGTACTGATCTGTTACTCGGTTTCAAAAATTGATTCTATAGAAATCTTTCTTCTTGGGTGCATGTGTATAATTTTTGGGTTAGATTGCTAATTGATTTTGACTTATCTGTTTTCCATTTTTCAATTTCTTATATTTTTGTTTTTCGTTGCAAAATTAAGAAAGTGGTTTTAGAGGTTTGTTGTTACTGAGGGAAGAAGAAGAACTTGGTTTGATATGTGAGGGCTAATTATGGAATTTTCATATATTTTCTTGGTTTCTGTTGTACCCTGCAAAGGAATCGCATGTGTAAGACCCGATATGGTTTCTGGTGGGCGTAGTTGAAATTGCAGGGAAATAGGGGCTGACCGAGACAAGGGTCGGGCACTCAAGAAAAGATGTCCAGCCTACCAAACACAGTAAACGTTATATTTCAGAGGCTTTTCTGGCCTTTTCATCCCTACCAAACGGGGCCTAACGCTATTAATTTTTTAAGAAAACAAAAGGAGATCTTGCGCAATATTTATAAAATCACAAAGGATATAACGCAATTTTTAAAACATAGGGTGGTTTAATGCTGATTTTCCAATCCAAAGAGGGTTGGCGCAATTTTTTTTATTATTATTTTTTTTTTTTTGGTATTTGGCGATTTCAATATTGAAATATAGCAATGAATTAATTAATATGATTATTCGTATTTGATATATATGAGTAAATTTTTTTTTTATGAAACGATGTATGAGGAAAATTTACAAAAGGGTATTATACAGAAAAAAGTAAAAAGAAAAAACTAAAAAAACACGTGGCAAATGTGAGTACCTATGTTCAGGACCGATATTCCTTATGTTAAATTTGCATGCACGAAAATAATACAGTAAATTCTTATTGGAAAGAGAAAAAAAAAAAAAAAGATCTAAAAAGAATACATTCATGAATAAACGATTACCTTTCTTCTCTCTCATCGCAGTTTCGCAAAATCTCCACCTTGTACGTTCAAAGCTTTTTCGAATCGCATCAAACAATCATAAGCACAAGATTTCAATCACATTTTCGATCCTGATTAAACAATTAATCGCATCTCGCTATCATTTTGTGAGTTTTTCCACAGCTATAATTCTCTGCATGCATGATCCTGTTTTTTTTTTTTTTTTTTTCTCTACGTTCTTATTAATGTGAATTTAATGTGTATTTCTCTGGATAGAGGACGCTGAAAACGAGTTTGATGTATTTACCGACAGAAGAATCCATTTCTACGTATCATTTAAAAAAAAAAAAAATTGGTTAATTGTGTGTGGATTTCAGTTATCAATCATCGATTTTTGCAATTGTTTGAATTCAGGGGTTTGATTTGGATAATTTCTCGGTTTGTTTCGAAATCAAGGGTTCAATTGTTACAATTCGTCAAATGTGAATCATGATAAGAGGATCAAATTCGAACGAGAATTTGGAGATGAACCCTAATTTAGAGAGTGAGCTCGAGCAATTGCTGCTACAACAGCAGCGCAATCGGGGTTTAATTATAGAGAGAGAAAGGAATGTGGACATAAACCGGAGCGGCAGCGCGCCGCCGACGGTCGAGGGCGCAATGCTCGCCGCCGGCACTCTTCTAATGTATCCCAATTTATTCGACGGCAACAGCATTGATAATGGTACCCCCATCGATTTACTAACTGAAGAGGAAATTAGATCACACCCTCAATATATAGAGTATTATTATTCACACGAAAATCTGAATCCTAGATTACCCCCACCCTTATTATCCAAAGAGGACTGGAGAGTTGCTCAGAGGGTGAGAGCTTCGGGTAGAAATTTAGTTGATAATGGTGGAAATTTGTTATACTCGATGCCGGTTAATTTATCTGTGAAGAAAGCAGAGGATGAAATGATTGAGCTGAGGAAAGCCGCGTTAAGGAATATATCGCGTAAAAACTCAACCGAGTCGTTGGATAAAATCCCTGTAGGTTTGATGGGGGGCTCCACTTCTGGTATGGGAGTTAGAAGGAAGAGTTTTGCAGATATTCTCCAGGTTTCCTTCATCTTATCCTCTTTTTTCCATAAATGAAATTAGTTCTTCATCTTCAAGATTACGTTTGCAGATTTTCAATAATGTATGTTTAATTTACCATGAAATTCTTAGGTGTAAAGTAAATGTAAATACTTATACTTCATACTTTTAAATTCATATCAAGTAATTAATAGCACTAGTAAACATACACATGCATTTACATTTACAAAGGAGTAATGACTTGTTTACGGATTTATGGTTGGCTTTTTTCAGGAAGGTTCAAGTCAACCGGTGAGATCAAATCTTTCGCGCGCTGCTAGCCAGAATTCAGTTGCTGATGTTTCGGATTCAATGGGCATATCTAGTTCTAGTGCAACAGAACTACAAAACAAAGCAGAATTTTTGGAAGCCATGCTTCCTGAAAAGACTTTTTCAGGCTTGTCTAACACTCAGAATATTGGCTCAGGCAATCCAACTTCTGGTTTATCTAGTAGTAGGCGTGAACTAGTGGCAAGGCCGGTTGGTCCTGGTCTCTTTGCTCTTGGTAATGGAGGTCATTTTGGTGATAACCTGAATCCCACAACATTGGATGCTCGTAACCTTCATTCATCTGGAGGCATTTTTGAGATAGCTGATATCGCTAATTCTCTTTCTGGATTAGCCTTGAGAGGTCAGCTTCCTGCTGAAAGTATTTCAAAGTCTCCGTTTCAAACCGGAATTTCATCAGCTCAGCAGCAACATTATGGTGATAATTCTAGAGCAGAAAATTTGATCAACAACTTAAACTATGTAAATTTTGTGAGGAATAATGGGTCTAATGTTTCAAATCCGATGATAAACGAGCGAGTGAGTATTCCTAGAAGGACATCGTCCACCAATAGTCTTCAGTCTCAACATAGCTCTTCTGATCTTGCAAAATGGGAAGATTTGAAAGTTCAGCTGCAGAGCAATAATTCTCCCGGTGTGAATATTTCTGCACTCAGAAATGGTGGATATGCAATTGATCAGAAAACTGAAATGATATTAGGTTCCTAATTTTTTTTATTATTCAAATTCGATTATTATCATTGTAGAAATCTTTCTTAATAACATTTCCACAGGTTCACTTTTGGCTGGTGGTCATGGAGATGGACACCTTCTGAGGCCTAGCTATCCTCCCGGATTTCAGATTCCAGTTATGGATCCGCATCAGATTCAATATATGCAAAAAATGTCGAATCTTGGGAAAGATCTGAATCATATGGCAGGAAACTCTTCTCATGGAGTACATCTTGATGATTTGCAAGCTTTGGAGAAAGCTTATCTTGAGGCATTGTTGCTGCAACAGGCACAGCGTTATCAGTCGCACATTTTACAAAAACCAGGGCCAGGCAGTATGAATCACCAATATCACAGGAGCCCTACATTTAGTCCTCCTGCTGCTTCATATCATGGAAATATTGCGATGAATTCTCAAACTCCTAGAGATAGTCCAAGAAGTTCCACGCTTCATAACGAGAAAAGTTCTAAGATACCCTCATCCATGGAAAATCTAAATGGTGAAGCCACTGGTTCTTCGCATTCCCAGAATGGAAGCAGTAGTAAAAGATTTGAATCGTTATTAGAGGCACTTAAGAGCAACAAGGCTAAATCATTGGAGATATCAGACATTCTTGGTCATGTTGTTGAGTTCAGGTATGAAAAAATACCAATGGGTTAACTCTCTTTTGTTATATTAAATTCTGTATTTTCATGAGTTCTTTGTTTTGGTCTATTCAGCACGGATCAGTTTGGAAGTCGATTCATTCAGCAGAAGCTGGAGACTGCTACTGTTGAAGAAAAGACGAAGATACTAGCAGAGATTATTCCTAATGCTCTTGGATTGATGATTGATGTTTTTGGGAATTATGTTATACAAAAGGTAATGTTTTGTGTGAACCATTCATTAATATGCATAAATGTTCTAACAGCACTAGGTCTTATTGCTTGAGTTACAGTTCTTTGAGCATGGAACTGAAAGCCAACGAAACGAGTTAGCTAAGCACCTCCTTGGTCATGTTTTGCCTCTCACTTTGCAGATGTATGGTTGTCGAGTTATACAGAAGGTCATTTCTTCACGATTTCTCTCATACGTTTTTTTTTTTTTTTTTTTAATATAGAGGTAATGAGAAGTCCTCCCTTTATTGTTGGTGAAGATTATGTTAAAGCATTGATTCTAATCACAGGCCTTGGAAGTGGTTGATTTGGATATGCGGGCTCAGATGGCAGCAGAGCTTGACGGTTCAGTGATGAAATGCGTTCACGATCAAAACGGTAACCATGTAATCCAGAAATGCATCGAGTGCGTACCTCAAGACAGAATCCAGTTTATAATATCATCATTCTTGGGACAAGTTGTGACTTTGTCCACACATCCTTATGGTTGCCGAGTGATTCAGGTTAGAACTTGTTTTCATTCTTCAATTCACATGATTTTAGTAAAACGTACTTGCATCTAAATCACTTGTTCCTGGTAACAGAGGGTTCTTGAACACTATAATGATTCAAAAATTCAAGAAAAGATTATGGATGAAATAATGAGCTCGGTCTATAAGCTAGCTCAAGATCAATATGGAAATTACGTCATTCAGGTAAGAAACTTGTTGCAACTTATCCATTCACTTGCTTCCTGTAAGACAAAAACTTGTATGAACTTGGTTTACAAAATTTGAAATCGGTGAATTCCATTTATCCTACTCAACAAACCCCAGATGGATAATTCACACAAGTGTTACTCTTCCTATAATGGTTAAATGCATTGTATATCTGTGCATTTGTATAGCATGTCGTCCAGCATGGTGGGCCAAATGAACGTGCCGCGATTATCAGCAAACTTGCTGGAAAATTCGTGAAGATGAGTCAGGAAAAGTACGCGTCTAATGTTGTGGAGAAATGCTTGACCTATGGTGGTCCAGACGAAAGGAAGCTACTGGTTAACGAGATACTTGGGTCGACTGATGAAAATGAACCATTACAGGTTGGTGTCATGATGGTTAATTACAAACCCTCAATCGATCTTTTTTCTGGTTACCTAAGTCTAACAAGTGTCGGAAATCATATATTCTCAGGCTATGATGAAGGATCCTTTTGGTAACTACGTTGTACAGAAAGTACTGGAGACGTGTGATGATGCTAGCCGTGAATTGATCCTCTCTCGGATCAAGGTTCACTTGAATGCACTCAAGAGGTATACTTATGGCAAACACATTGTCTCTCGTGTTGAAAAGCTCGTTGCAACTGGAGGTAAGACGGTCTATAACACCTTTTTTCAATGCAGAATTCACTTTTGAGATCAAATTAGAACTAATAATGTTAACTGAATACTATTTACAGAAAAACACATAGGGCAATGCTCCTCAAATTCTTGTTGAAAAGACGAGTCTGAACTTCTATGTACATACGAGAGCGTGTTGAGTTCGTCGTAGAAGACTTTTACTCATTGTAAATCGAGTAGTTTAACGTAGGTTTTACTCGTAATGCAGCCTGCAATAATCTTGAATTTGTTTGTTGGTGGCGTATAGGTTTTTTGCGCATAAAAATTGAGCTGATAATAAGCCATCAGTTTATATATTTATTTTGAGATTTTGTACATCTTACCGTAGCTTTAAAGAGGCGTATTTATTGAGGAATTTATGTACATGAGATTTGCAATTGTCTCCCTTTATTTGCTTTGTTCGATTATCATATTTTGTACAAAGTATTGTGCACATATATAATATAATGCAGGTCGGTCATTGCGTGATTTATTAAAGTGTTTTTTTTTACAAAACATGACATATTACGAAAGACGCATAAAATCATTAAATTAATTATAAGCATTAAAATTATGTACTGCTATGAGATTTTTCTTTAAGATAATCATTGAAATAATGAGTATGTATAATGTGATATTAATTTGCGGTGAATTTGATTTGCAATTAATACTTTTTTTGGAACAATTAATACTATTTTAAAAAACAATTAATATCCTTTAAAATTAATATTCTTTAACGAAAACAATTAATACTCTTCATATAAATATTACATTGAAATTTGTTCATACAATATTTTACCACACTAAAAATTTAAAAAAAATAAATAAATATATATATATATATATATATATATACTATATGGCAAAATCCTAAAAAAAAAAAAAAGGGATTAGTACATGTTAAATTCAACTTATCATCATCGAATTAAAAAAGTAACCGGCCATGTTGAATCCAAATTGTTATCATGGACTCGAAAAATCTGAACTAAAATTGTTTAAAATTAAATCAATGATCAAAATTGTTCAAAGTTTTTTTTTTTTTCTTTCTTTACAATTTGACAATGAAGTTTTAACAGAAACCAATAAATTTTCCGTTACACTGGTAAAATGAAAAACGTTAATGGTATATTTGAGCCTAACTATTATCTACATAACTAACAATGAAAGAATAGAAGCACATGCGCCACCAAAATTGTTATGTACTAGGAGACACAGCCACTTCACCAACTAACGAGTCGAGCCGACGATCATCACCACAACCATCGCTTCTTTTTCTTTGTATCTACGACAGGCAATTCTACAAACAATGGCAAAACATAAGCACAAACTACTAAATTTGAAGGTCCCTTGGACAAAATTTTACCATGTTTAATTATGGATTCTAAGAGCTACTAGTGAATCTTTACCTCCTAATGGATATATTGAATTATAATGCACTTCAGCCCAGAAGCTCAAGAATATAGCTGCATTGAAACGAGAGAGACGAGTAAAACAGGGCTCTGGTATAACAAGCACGTAAAACATAACTAAAAGTGTATTAAAGAACAAGAATGATACGCACTTCTGTCTGACTTCTGAGTTTGTGGAAGAATCTCGATATAGCACGTATCCTTGAATGAAGTAATGATAAAAACCTTGACGCCAAACTGCCATATATACGAGAGCAGATAAGATGGAACCATGCAATAATCCATATGGGAGAAATAAGACGAAAAATCATACCCAATCTGCAGCAGCCTGTAACGTGACATGATCACCCCATTCTCCGTTCCTGTAATCATGCAAAATTTATTACGACAAAGTAGGAAAACCTCAAGATTATTAGAGAGGAGAGAGATTATACTAGCACCAAAAGTTATCATACTTGCTCATTTTCTTCACATAATCAGCATAAGCCATTGGGACATAATTCTCATACAAGTCCGGTCTTGACTTCAACTAATGATTTGCAGATAAGAAGAAAAATAGTGTTATGGGTAGGCAAATTAACCATCATGAGCACATGAATATCATTAAGCAAACCTGGTCCACTACTTGTTCCCTCACAAATTTGTGGTGCTCTGGGGTCCGATATATTTGATCTGACAGTGAACGGAACTACACCAAGAACAGGAATATCATGAATAATCTCTAGTAACCAAATATGGCAAGAAGACGAAACTATTAAGAACAGAAATATCATGAATAATCTCTAGTTTCCAAATACGGCATGAAGCAACTACAAGCCTAAGCACCCACAGTCACATACATCAACGAGATTGAAAGTGTACGCGGGGTGGACTTGATGCTTTGAGAGTGCTCAAAGAATAGTGTCCATAGCAATTTAATTTTTGAACAGAATCTGATCTTTATAACAGATATAATGATTGCACAAGATACAGATATGTCAAAGAAACCAACCTGACAATTACCATCTCCCGAGATTTTTAGTTCAACCAACTCATATAACTGCAATCTGACGAAGACATAAAAAGATGAAGCGAAACAGCAGAGTAGAATGAAACAAATTGCTAAAGAAGCAAATAGTAAAACATACATATATAATATATCAAAAATAAAAAATACAGATGTTATACCATAAGATACATATACAAACAACCATGCCAATATATCCTTATACAAATGGTTTAGAAACAGAAGGGGACATAAGAAACTTTGTATACAAGACCTGTGCAATAGCCTTTCATGATCTGATGTAGCTTCGTCGGCAGATGGTATCTCTCCATTAATTTTGGGAACATGCTGCAACAGAGACAAAAAAAACCGACAAACCGTACACCTAAATGTCAATAATATGAACGGCTATCTGTTATCGTACAAGACACAATAAATTGATTCTTCGGAGTTATCACATTGAACAATCGATCATAATAACCACAAACAAAGTGAAAACTTACAGGAACAGGAACCATCTGATTCAGCCTTTTGCCCAATTCACCATCAAGAGCCGATTCATGTTCAATCTCCGGTAAAAACTCCCGATCCCCACTATCAATTGACAATTTTTCAAATTCAGATAAAACTGATTCATTTTTCCCAGCCTCTCTTTCACTACTTAGACACTCTGCAGACAATAGATAATATAAGCCAACACAAATAAGAAAAATCTAATCCGAAAACAACAACGATCGATGTTTTCCAAACCAGATTTGGAGTGCCTCCCAGAAGGACCAAGCCATTCCTGAGCAAGAATAGATGCTTCTTGATGTTGTTCTCCAGAAGATGCAGATCCCGATGCCTCCGTGGAAGCCAGCCGTGATAGCTCTTCCTGCAGAGCGTGCGCAATTACTTCATCATTCTCCACAACGGAGTTTGTCTTACTGCAAAAACCTTCATTCACCGTATCTGTTGTAGATAAGTCCTTCTCGTAACAAGTAATAGTTTGTGGAGATCCTTTACTTGTTAAAGAGCAAACATCGATGAGGTGGAGACCCCACCTCACAACATCGGGATCTAGCTCACACATTCCGATCTTCTCATATAATATGTACAGAAGAGTTCCGCAAAATTTTGACCGAAAATCTTTCTAACAGAGCTATCTAGTGTAAATAGCTATCATATCAGTCTTCCAGCTGAAAAATAAGGAGCTCCAAATCAGAAACACTCCTAATTATTGGAATTAATGAAAAATAAGGATCTCCTAATCAGAAACAGCATTTATGCATAGATAAACATCTTTAAGCCGAATACAAACTACGTGACAGAAGCGTTAAGGACAAACGAAATCAGGAAATGATTAATTCCCATTTGGTAGAATACTTTCTTGTCCTAAAACAGGCCCAGATATAGCCATGATTTCCATAAATCTTCATCCTAATACATAATTCCCAATATACTCATTCTCTAATTCCTCAAAATACATCCAAAAATTCATTCACGCCCTAAAACTTGATCTCAACAGTTGCCAGATACTCAAAACAAGAAGTTAAGGAGCAAGTTTGATCATTTCCTGATATCCAGTTCTTTGAATTGCAAATATCTTAACTACTATTTAACAGAACATTATGTTTATAATCTCAACGTTAATCTTAAGCACACACCATAACTTTTCCAAGATAATCGCCAATATCTATCAATCTATCTACTTTGATTCTAACTCTAACCAAAATAAAATGAAAAAGAAAAAACAATTAATAAACAAATTAAAACACATACGCACAATCTTTAACTAACAAGAACGGGCAATCGTAAATCAACCCCAAACCTTGATCATCAAGCAACATTGAATGTTCATATAAATCATTAATATTTTAGATTAAAAAGAACTGACATATGTAGATAAATTTAAAGGAAAAGGCGTGGTGATTTGTATAACAAACCGATTGAATTGGAAGCAAAGAAACCCAGATTCGGTGGCGAGAAATTAATTTACTTTTAACCAACTATGGCGAAACGCTGTCGTAATGGGTCCCAATGGGATTTCGTATGGTAAAGCAGTTGCGGCCGTCGATTCCAATACGATTGTGACACGTCGGATCCGCTGTGGCTCACGTGCATGTGGTCGGTTAGTAATAGTATTGAGTTTCGTATAGTACAAAATTTATACCTTTATTAATATTATTATATATAATTTGTGATATTATAAATTTTTTAAATTGAAGTCACAGTATATGTAATAAGAAGATTCATCCATATTAATCCTGTCGGGCCAGGGGGTGGGGGGCCCTGGGGGCGAGGGCTTCGCTTTTTTGCTACAAAGATTCATCCATATTAATTAAGGAAATTATAATCATACTGCATAAACTAGTGATCGTACTATCCGCGCGTTGCGCGGAAGTCATTATTTTTTTAATTACTTTATTATAAAATATATACAATTAATTATATATTCTACATATTTAAATTTAAGTAAAACAATTACGCAAAAAAAAAATAACTATTAACTAAATTTTCAATTTATTGTATATACATAAAGGATAGAATATTATATGAAATTAGTTCATGATAAACTTATCATGAAACAATTTTAAAGTATCATTAATCTCATCAGGAGTATCATTAATTTTATCAGGGGTATTATACTCCGAGTTTAAGTAAATTGTTTTAAATTTCTTGAACTTAAACTAATAATACCACTAACAGGTTTAATGATACTCTTGATAAGAATCTAAAACTATTTCGTGTTAATCTTATTACGAAGTGTTTTCATATAAACCTACTCCATATAAAGTGCTTGTTTGTTTTGATATTTAAGTGTGTATGCCAATTAGGACGCAAATAAACAAAATTTTATATATATATATATATATATATATATATATATATATATATATATATATATATATATATATATTATTTTATTGAAAACAGATTTTATAACCATTTATAAGTATAAATGGACAACGATATGTGTAAAATGCATATTATATCTTAAATTATAAAACACTAAAAGATGAAAAATCCGGATACCTGTCCAAGTGAATTAAATACAAACATGGCCTAATTATATAAATATTTCTATAAATAATTATAAAATATATATTAATCGCATGATTAATTAATTTATAATTAATTCATTTTTTAATTAAACAATATCGACTCCTGATAAACAATACAACATACGTTACATGCAATTTGAAAATTATTTTAGTTATATTATAACAATAAATATAAAGTTGATATTAAGAATTTAATTATAATCCCATCTTTTTAGTATAAATAAAGGATATGTTCGATTACAGATAGAGAAATATTAATTAGGGTATAAATATTACAATCTATAAACGTAATTATAATGAATAATTATTGATCAAATAAAATCTTATTATTTTAGGCATACAATTAATCAATTGCGATAAAAATATTAAAACAAAATCAATACATAACGTAATGGACCTTTTATTTGATTTTTTTTTGTTAGTAGAGCCCAGCCAATGCGCAATCCACAGTACACAGTGCATACGTGTTGCAACCTCAACAAATGCACAGTACACAGTGCATACGTGTTGCAACCTCAATAAAATGTACGAACCCAGCTTACTAACGTGTAAACCCATATGTTGATAGGCGAACATCATCCAGCATGAAGCGAACAAGAGTTACAGGCTTAAACAAAGATAGTCAACATTGGGGTGCATCTACCAATCTGAGAGGTGTATAAAGTGACGAACAACACCCCCGACGAACAACTAATGGGCGAACAGGTATTAAGACCCGAGACCAAGAATGAGCCAACTGTGAAGTCATCAATGACGAACAACTTGGTCAAATTATGATACAACAAACAGCCATGGAGGTGTGTACAAGTGAACAAAGTCATAAGGCGAACAACTTCCAAAGTACAACCTCAAGAGGCGAACAACTTTGAGTTGGAGAATCAACAAGATCAATCAAGCCGACCTAGGCGAACAACAATGAGTCCGAGATAAGACCAAAGAAGACTTTGTAGCTAAGATTCAGCTTTGATAAGATCAAAGGGACACATGTCAAGCATGCAGGCTAGGGAGACTAAGAGTCTTGGACATCTCATGCTTGTTAGTCTCTATAAATAGTTGTTCTCCAGCTGTGAAATACAAGTTCAAAAAAGTTAAAATACATAAATAATTCCAAAACACACTCAAATATACCTAAAACACCCACACATACGAAATCAGTTCAATTTCGACTACCGAATTTACTAATTAGATAAATTCACACCTCGATTTACCAATTACGGTGGTAATCAATCACACGTATTGATTGGTGACGTAACACAGATTTAAACAGCCATTACCTTCAGTACATGAAAGATTATCTCAGTCCGCCTTCAGACGCCTAGGGCCGAATGCGGCGAACAACCCTAGGAAGCAACTCCAGGAGGAGCCCACTCCGAGTGAGGGACTGCGACGAACAGAAAGGCATGCGCCTTTGTTCGCCGAACAGCCTCCAAGTCAGGGGGCACCTTTGGATGAGTTGGCCAGTTTAAGAAAGGCAGTGGAAAGCATGCAGGGGCAATTGGACCAACAGAGAGGTATGGGGACGACCAGCATGCCATTATCCCCATTAGCCCCTCACATTTTAAAAGCCTCAATTCAAAAGAAGATTCAGTTTCCGGCTGGCATCCAGTATGAAGGCCTGGCAGACCCTCGAGTCCACCTTACCAAATATACGGACTACATGGTTTCCGTGGGGGACGCCACCCAGTGCCGGAACTTTCCATTGACGTTGGGCGACCGGGTTCACAAATGGTTTTCAGCAATGCCGCCGGCATCAATCAACTCGTTTGCCCAACTGAGTCGGGAGTTTCTTTCACACTTTTCAACACCTGGCTTGTATCTTTCCCAGAAACATCGACTGTCAGACTTAAGACAAAATGACGATGAATCTGACAGAGCATTCATGGAAAGATTCGATAAAGTGTTGTTGAAAGGAGAACCGGTCAGCGAGGACACTAAAATTGTCGCTGTTATGGCAGGACTGAAAAAAGGGTCAGAACTATGGAAAGAGGTACGTCTGAAGTGCCCAAAGAATTACACCGAGTTCAGAAATCAGGCCGGCGTGTTCGTTTCCATGCATGAGGCCCTAGAAGCAAACTTAGGGGAGAACAAAGTAGACCCCAAGGAGAACAACAAAAAGCCTGGTGGAACAGGATACAGAGTCCCGAAGAACATGAAAGCATTCAACGAAGGGACGGAACTCAAAGAAAAGCTCAACCAGGTGTTAACAGTGTCAGTTGACACTGTTTATGATAATGTAAAAGGCAAGGAGTTGCTCTCCCCTCCGCGAAAAATCCGTCAGGACACTGGCAAACTCAACCCCAACAAGTACTGTGCCTACCATCAAAGCGTGGGACACTTTACAAGTGAGTGTAGAGATTTGCTTAAGCAACTCTGGCGATTTTATGAGGAGGGAGAGCTCTCCGAATTTGTTAATAGACAGCACGGCAAGAGAGGCCGGGAGAGCAGCCCGGGGGAAGAAAGCGACGAACAGCCTCAACGGAATAATCGCTCCGGACGACCAGTTCCCGCTGCAGCTGCACGCCCATTGGAGGATATTTTCATGATGGAGCCTTCCAGCTCTGCCGGAGGTTGTTCTGATGGACGTCCACCAATGTCGAACAGAAAGAAGAAGGCAGAGTTACGAGCTATGGGCCAAGTTCAGGAAATGGGGATCAAACCAACCATCATGCAAACGGCAAAGTTGACCTTTACCGAAGAAGATTTGGAAGGAATCTCGACCCCACATAACGATGCGCTCGTAGTCTGTGTCAAAATTATGGGAACAAGAGTCCACAGACTTTTGGTGGACACCGGAGCCTATACCAACATCATATTCAAGAAGACGCTCGACCAACTGGAAGATTGTTCGGGCTACATTCAAAGTACAACTCATATAATTGTAGGCTTCGAAAATGCTGTAACCACTCCAATAGGGGAAATTAGACTATCTGTACAACTTGTAACGGCCAATGAACCCGAAAAGAATATTACACGAATGATTGATTTTTTGGTCGTAGACCAGGAGTCAACTTACAACGGGTTTCTTGGTCGCCCCTTTTTAAATGAATTCAGAGCTGCATGTTCCACTTACCACTATTGTATAAAATTTCCAACAGCAAGTGGGACAGGCACAGTGAGAGGAGACCAAAGAAGAGCTTGGGAGTGTCTCCTACAATTAAAAGCAAAGTTTACTCAAGTATCCATGATGGAAGCTACCACAAACTATCCTGACAATGAGCCGTCAGTACTGGAGAACATGGTGGACATGGACAACCACATGGACACTGACGAACAACACTTGGACGAGCAAGTGTTGGACGAGCAACTCACCACCACCATTGAGGAACTTCCAGCTGACGAACAAGGAAGTGGTGGTGATGAGCAACCTTTATCAAGCAACTTGGAGGGCCGGGTACTGGCTAACAACAATGGATCAGAGCCGACGAATGATCTAGATCCCCGCCTGGGGGCAGAGCCCATGGACATCGAAAATGATACAAATCTTGAGGGGCCAATACTTGATCCCCGTTGGAAAGGACAAAAACGACGAGCAACTCCAGTCGAAGAACTAGAGGCGTTCAGAGTTAACCCTGACAACGAGGATCTTGAGCTTTACATAGGATCTGAGCTCCATGAGCCATACAGATCCCGGACGAAAGAATTCCTCCTCAAGAATCTAGATGTTTTTGCATGGTCTCATGCAGACATGGTAGGGATAGATTCAAAGCATGCTTGCCACAGGCTCAACATTAATCAAGCCAAGAGGCCAGTCCATAAAAAATGAAGGAAGTACGGCCAGGACAAATATCAAGCGTTGAATGAAGAAGTTAAAAAGCTGTTAGACAACGATCTGATCCGTCAAGCACTTTGTCCACAATGGGTAGCAAACCCTGTGCTGGTGAGGAAGCCAAACGGAACCTGGAGGCTATGCATAGACTTTACAGATCTGAACGCAGCATGCCCGAAGGACAATTTTCCTCTCCCGCACATCGATCAATTGGTGGACAGCACTGCGGGTCACGAAATGCTAACATTCATGGATGCATTTGCAGGGTATCATCAAATCCCAATGCATCCCGACGATCAAGAAAGCACAGCTTTTTACACTAACAAAAACTTGCTGTGCTGGAAGAGAATGCCCTTCGGCCTCATCAATGCCGGGGCAACTTATCAAAGGCTGGTGAACAAGATGTTTGACCAACAAATCGGAGACACGGTGGAAGTCTATGTAGACGACATCGTGGTCAAAAGCCCCAAGAGAGGAGATCATCTCCAGCATTTGACCCAAGTGTTCGAGATTCTTCGGCATTATAACATGAAGCTAAATCCGAAGAAGAGCAGTTTTGGTGTCCATTCGGGGAAATTCTTGGGACATCTTGTTAGCTAGCGAGGAATTGAGGCCAACCCAGCAAAAGTTAAAGCCATTATGGATATGC
The DNA here is from genome assembly GCA_947034835.1 of Ballota nigra. NCBI lineage: Eukaryota > Viridiplantae > Streptophyta > Magnoliopsida > Lamiales > Lamiaceae > Ballota > Ballota nigra. The sequence goes on from OX344725.1 coordinate 61,508,032, forward strand.
AACCTCCACGATCAGTAAAAGAGGTGTAAAGGCTCACAGGATGCCTAGCAGCTTTGAATCGGTTCATATCCAGGTCAGGGGATAAGTGCCGTCCATTCTTTGAGGCCATCAAAAAAGGAAGCTTCTCATGGACTAACAACTGTCAAAGGGCCTTTGATCAACTCAAAGACTACCTGGGAGATGTTAAAATCCTATCAAAACCAGTCCCAGGAGAGAAGTTATTCTTATACTTAGCCGCATCAGAAGTTGCCATCAGCTCTGTTCTGGTGCGCGAGGACGGCAAATTCCACCAACCTATATACTACGTCAGCCAGGCCTTGCATGAAGCAGAGATCAAATACTCCCCAACTGAGAAGCTGGCGTATGCTCTGGTCATGAGTGTGCGAAAGTTAAGACCATACTTTTTCGATCATCAAGTCGAAGTACTAACAACTTTCCCGCTCAGACAAATCCTCCATCGCCCTGACACTGCTGGACGTCTTTTAAAATGGTCATTAGAGATTAGCCAATTTTGGGTGACCTATGCTCCTCGAACAGCGATCAAAGGGCAAGCTTTAGCCGACTTTATAGTCGAACTAACTTTCCCACCAGATCCGACGAGAGGACTAGATCACCCCTGGCATCTCTATGTTGATGGGTCCTCGACAAATGTGGAGTCAGGTACAGGAGTAGTACTAATTAGCCCTGAAAGACAAGTATTCACCTCGGCAATCAAATTCGGTTTTATGGCAACAAACAACGAAGCAGAGTATGAAGCTCTCATTGCTGGTCTTCACCTATCCCTCGTCGTAGGTGTTAGACGGTTACAAATCTTCGGAGACTCACAACTGATTGTAAACCAAGTCCGAGGTGAATACGAGGCGAGAGATGATCATATGATTGGTTATCAACAGATTGTTGCTCACCTTATGTCCATGTTAGATCAAGTCTTCATCGAACAAATCCCACGGACAAGCAACACTCAGGCAGATGCTCTGGCCCGACTAGCAACAAGTGAAGGGCCAGCAGAGTTGGCAGACATTATAATTACAAAGATGAATGATCCATCAACAGTAAGCTATAATGTCAACCAATTTGACGATCAAACTGCCGATGAGGACGACTGGAGAGCAAATATAGTCAAATACTTGAGAAATGGGGAAAAACCAAACAACCCTTTTGAAGCTGCCAAGCTAGTGAAGCGAGCCGCCAGATATACTCTGGTGGGAGAACAGCTTTACAAAAGGGGAATATCAGTCCCACTTCTCAAGTGTTTGCCTAGGGGGCAAGGACGAGCAGTCCTCGAAGAAATTCACGCCGGAGTATGTGGAAATCACACTGGGGGGCAAGCCTTGGCGTACAAAACCATCAGGCAAGGGTATTATTGGCCGACATTACGTCAGGATGCGATCAAGAAAGCAAAAACTTGCCATCAGTGTCAGATTTTTGCCCCGAATATTCATACCCCGGCCCAGGAGCTCGTGTCAGTTTACAGCCCATGGCCTTTTGCAAAATGGGGGATGGACATCATTGGTCCTTTCCCAGCTGGAGTCGGAAATGTTCGATTTGCCGTTGTGGCAGTCGATTATTACACTAAATGGGCAGAAGCAGAGGCCATGGTGAACATCACGCAGCAGAAGATGATCAACTTTATTTGGAAGAACATTGTCTGTCGTTTTGGAGTTCCACAGGCAATTGTGACAGACAATGGTCCACAGTTTGATGGACAAGAGTTGAGAGAATTCTGTGCGAGGTGGGGGATCAAAAAACATTACTCCACACCTTATCATCCCCAGTCAAACGGACAAGTTGAAGCTGTGAACAAGATAATCAAGCATACATTAAAAGTAAGACTGGCGGAGAGCAAAAGTGGTTGGTCTATCGAACTCCCGGAAGTCTTGTGGGCATACAGAGTTTCTCCCAGGTCTAGCACCGGAGAAACACCCTTTGCTGTGGCTTTCGGAACAGAAGCAGTAATACATATTGAGTTAAGGACCAGCACGATTAGGACGACCAACTTTGATGAACAAGCAAACAATTCTGCTCTAAGTGCTGAAATGGATTTGCTCGAAGAAAAAAGACTCAATGCTGAGTTAAAAAATGCAACATACAAACAAAGAGCGGAACGTTATTATAATTCCCGTGTAAAAGTCTGGGAATTCAGAGTTGGAGATTTGGTTCTAAGAAAACTGCTCGCCCAACCTTCAGGAGTACTGGGACCAACTTGGGAGGGCCCATATCGTATAACGGAAAAATTCATAAATGGCGTATACGATCTCGAAGATATGGAAGGCAAGCCGGCCTCATACTCTTGGAATGTCGTACATCTCAAGAAGTACTATCAATGAATGGGCGAACAATTATCTTGGGGGCGAGTATGGCAAATGAAGTGAATCAAGCAAATGGAATGGATCAAAAACTTGCATAATTTTTTGAAGATTTGGCTAAGTATAAATTAAAAAGTTGCTCAGCACATTGTATAGTCTGGTGCTGCATCTTTTATTTTTGAATAGAGTTGCTCGGCAAAAATCTATAAGGGAGCAAGTTTTTAGTTTATGTTCAAAGTTGTTCGTCATATTGTATATGTTAGTGATGAACAGCCTTATAACACTTGTAATTTGTTCAAAATGTGAATACAGTAGTTGTTCGTCAGCAAAAGAAAAGTCCAAAGCTCGAGGTACCAGTCCATTCAAGGACCAAAGCCATTCAAAGGTTGTTCGTCTTTTAAGATGAGCAGAACCTAAGGCTAAACCCTATTCCATCAAAGGCAAAGTTCAAAAAGTGAACAAAGCCCAATACAATATGTTATAATTGCAAAAGCATTTCATGAAAATGTAAAGGCAATTAACATATAAGAAGATGAGTGAACAAAAGAAAGACATTCATTGAATTAAAGGCTTTTAAGCCCAAAAGATAGTACAAGCTGAAAGTAGCCATTACAAGTACTACAAAAAAGGAACGAGCAACTATTACAAAAGAAGACAAAAAGTTAAGTCCTAAAACTACTGCTGCTCGGCAGGAGGAGGATCTTGAGGTTGCTCGGCAGAAGGGTCGACAATCATGTCTCGAGCAAGGTCTTCAGCTGCCTTATCCTCCGCCTCTTTAACAGTTTGCTCGCCAGCAGCGGCCGGCTCTCCCTCTAGCTCGTCTTCAATAGCATTGTGAGGAGGGTGGGTAACAGTGATGCTAGAGTCAAGCTTGTCAATCTTGACCCCTAATTCAACCAGGTCCGCCAGCTGTATTTCAATGTTGTTCGGCGGCGGATATTGCTCGATGAATTCATTCAAGTCTTTACTCATTTCTTCCACCAAGTCCTTGTAATCATAAGCATCGGCCGAGCGGATGCTGTCCGCATAGGCACAGATATACCCAAGGTTGGAAATGGGAGCAGTTCGAACCTGAACCTCCTCTTCAAGTTGCTCGCGTGTGAAGAGGTTGGCTTCTGATTCCCGGAGACGAGCAACCTCCGCCTCGAGATCAGCGATTTTCTGCTCGGCCGCTGACAGTTTGCTCTTCTCCTCGCCAAGCAAGGCCTCTTTGCTCTTCAGTTCGGCAGATAAACCTTGAATGTCTTCAAGGTGCTTTTTCTCGCCGTCAATATAGAGAGAAAACTGGTCATTGAGCCGAGCAATCTGGCCGTGCAGGTTGTTCGCCAATTTGTCTTTTTCCTCGGAGAGCTGCCGAGCAGTACTCGCATAATGACGAGCAGACTCTTCTTGCTCGGCAACTTGGGCAATTGCCCTTTGGGCTGTAACGAGGCCGTTGGCGACGAGCATCATTGAGAGGTGGAGATTATCCACTAGCCCCTGTTGTAGGATGGCTTTGTCCAAAGGACGCGTCCAGGCTCGGGCGACCAACTCCGTCGCCTTGCGAACATGTTCGCCAGGAATCTCCCTTATGTTAACGGGAGTCTTCGAGCAAGCGTACTGATGTACAACACTTGCTCGGCCGGGATGATCGTCAGCACGATATCTGCGAGCAAGAAAGAAATTGATACTTAGAAAAATTAAGGAAAAAATAAGAATAAAAGTTGTTCGGCAGAAGAGGAAAGATACTTACTCGGCAAATCTCCGTTCATCCCATCCAAGGAACGTGAGGTCTTCTGGACCACGGGTAGAGCCCACATCTTTGCTCGCTTTTCCCGACCTTTCCGTAGGCTCCGCGGGAGAACGCCTAACGACATCCCCTTCGTGGCGAGCATGACTTTGGCCCACCTTTTCCTTCCCCTTGCCGCGGACATCTTCGGCCAGTGGGGTCCCGTCTGCCTTCTTAAGGCGTTTCCCACCACGAGGTGGGGAAACAGGAGGGGAACAGATTTGAACAGGGGGGGCAGCCTGTCTGGGAACTCTAGCCCCCTCAGGCTTGTTCGTCATTGCAAGCACGTGGGATGGGGGGTCACCTTTCCTCTTCTTCCCTTTTGGGGGCCCCATTTCAGATACCCTTTGCTTGAGGAGGGCGTAACTGGGGGGAACGGCAACTGTTACTTGCTCGGCTAAAATAAAAAAATAAAAAAAAAAGAAGTTAGGCGAGCAAGTTAAACAAATCAATGACGAACAAGACTGGAATCAAAAGTTAGAAATTTTCATACCTGGGGGCACCTCAGCTTGAGCCTCCAGGTGGTGAGGGTAAGTCAAAAGGCGAGCAGCTCTTTGACACTTTGCTCGGATTAGATAGTCAATGGTCCTATCTGCCCTGTTGCGGAGGCCGACCAAGCACGAAGTAAACAAAAACTCGGAGCTCAACTCCTCTTCCGAATCCCACTTGGGTAGACGAGGGCCTGCGAACAAACAAGAAAAGTTAAATTAGAACTACTTAGCCCAAAGACGAGCAAGAAACAGACTTACGTTTCAGTTTTCCATAGGCTGCTGGAGAATTTATTCGTCCAGGGCCGCCGTGTGGACCAGAAGATGCTCGCCAATCACCCCCAATCCAGAAGAAGTGTTGCTTCCAGTCACGAATCTTGTTCGGCACCTCTTCCACCATTTTCAACCCAGTTCTGGCCTTGAGATAGTGATAGCCTTCTTCTCCTAAGGGGCAGCTTGTAATTGTCATCAAGTAGTTGATTTCTTCCGCAGTGATCCGATCAACATACCCCTCCAAGGCGAACAGGCACATGGAGCCTAATAGGTTCATCCACCCAATTGGAGTAATTTGGGTGATGGCCAAGTTGGTCGCCTCCAGGAATCGACCAACAACGGGTGGAAGAGGCAGCTTTAGTCCGGCAATCAAGGTGTGAATGTTGATCGCCGTGCATCCTGGAGGTGGGCGATCAGCTCTTTCCTTTCTCCGAGGGGCCCAGATGTAAATATCATATGGGATTTTATATTCCTCCCGAATAGAGTCCAGTTCATCTTCGCGAACAACACTTTTTATCTTGCTCGCCTGGTACCCCGTTTTCACCTTATCCATTATTTATCTCTGGGGACGGGGAAAGCTGTTCGCATACCTTTCAGCATATGCTCGCCATTCAAATAGTCGAGCAACCCCAGCTGGGATCTCGTTTTCCCGCATCTTTGGGGATGGAAAATTGATACTCTCCAGGAACCCACGAGTGAGTTCGTTAAGTTCCGGATCTTCAGAGTCAGCGGAGGACGAGGAGCTCTCGTTCAAATTGTTGTTCGCCGTAACTATCAGTTCTCTCCCAGAAGTGCCCGCACCGGTGTCCTCCACGGAGCGAACAATTGAGTCCACGTGAGCGTTCGATGCTGAAGAAACTTCAACGGACTGTGGATCGCAAGCAACAGTTGGAAAAAGGGGATCTAAGGTCTCCTCGGTTTTATTGCTCGAATGCGAAGACATAGGAGGGAGAGGGAAAAATCCAGGTAGTGGCAGATAGTGTTGCAGACGGCGGCGCTTTTCCGGAGAAGACGGTGGCGCTCAGATCCACACGGCGGCGATAGAATTTTCGAGAGAGAAAGTAGAGAAAAAGACAGAGAAAGAAGGGTAACTACCTAGGAATGAAGATTTGAAGCCAAATGCTGAAGGAGGGACGCCGGAAAACTCGAAATCGCCGGAACACTGTAGCAGGAGGGGGAAAAGTGGGAAAATTTTCAGTTTCCCCACTATTTATACCCCAAGCAAAAATGGGGTCCAAGGCATAATTTTCTGAAAGATCAGGGACTCAACTGAGAGAAGACGGGGTCAATTTCGAGCTAAACTAAAAGTTGAAGGACCTATAGGCAATTATATGGGCGCGTGGCCTCGGGGCTGCTCGTGCGTGAACGGCGCGCAATCATTGCATTGGCGTCATCTTCGTGATCTCCCCAGATCATAGGAAGACGAAACGGTTATCCCGATGTTGCTCGTCACAAAGATGCTGTTCGTCCAAGTCTTGACCAGAACAATATCCTAACTACAGTTGCTCGCCACAAAGTTGCTCGTTTAATGCAACATCTAGTCAGGATAGGGGGCAATTGTTGATAGGCGAACATCATCCAGCATGAAGCGAACAAGAGTTACAGGCTTAAACAAAGATAGTCAACATTGAGGTGCATCTACCAATCTGAGAGGTGTATAAAGTGACGAACAACACCCCCGACGAACAGGTATTAAGACCCGAGACCAAGAATGAGCCAACTGTGAAGTCATCAATGACGAACAACTTGGTCAAATTATGATACAACAAACAGCCATGGAGGTGTGTACAAGTGAACAAAGCCATAAGGCGAACAACTTCCAAAGTACAACCTCAAGAGGCGAACAACTTTGAGTTGGAGAATCAACAAGATCAATCAAGCCGACCTAGGCGAACAACAATGAGTCTGAGATAAGACCAAAGTTGACTTTGTAGCTAAGATTCAGCTTTGATAAGATCAAAGGGACACATGTCAAGCATGCAGGCTAGGGAGACCAAGAGTCTTGGACACCTCATGCTTGTTAATCTCTATAAATAGTTGTTCTCCAGCTGTGAAATACAAGTTCAAAAAAGTTAAAATACATAAACAATTCCAAAACACACTCAAATATACCTAAAACACCCACACATACGAAATCAGTTCAATTTCGACTACCGAATTTACTAATTCGATAAATTCACACCTCGATTTACCAATTACGGTGGTAATCAATCACACGTATTGATTGGTGACGTAACACAGATTTAAACAGCCATTAATCCATTCGATTAAATACGTTCACCAACACCATAGATTAATATTTTATGGTATGCCATCACTTTTATGTTCAATTAAATTAAAGAAGAACAATTTCCTCTGCATACCAATTCAAAAAACAGAGTACCATATATGAAGAACATATGGATCCTAGAAAAAAAAGTCCACCACAAAAAAAATTAAAAACATTGAGCCCAAACCATTACCAATTCTAAAAAATATCAACATTTTTATGAAAATTCGCCTACAGAAGACGGGGAACAGATCTAGAAGACGAATGCAGATATACAGTCCAAGAAGTCAAGAACGTAAAACAGATAAGTTGAAACAGTAGATGTTTTCACTCTTTTTTTAATGTCTTCTATTAATGCAGTACGTTTTATAAATTATACACATACTGTATCTGATTTTTTTTTCTAAATAAACATAAAAAAACCATATCAAAAAATTGAATTGATTTACAAAATTTTAGTTGCATGTAGGAATAGTAGAATGGATAAATCCACAAAAGAGAATTTTTTAGCACCTTAAATACTCAGATAGCTAAAACAATTCAAACGATAAAGTATACTAATTCGGAAGAGAATGATACATCTCTCAAAAAACTAAAAAATACAGTTAAAAATTTACATATAAATATTTTTAATAGACACTTTGATGCGATTTAAGATTTATTATATGTAAAACTATTCATCTGATTTTCATATTTTTCAATGCATGCAGGAAAATTGAAATGAACAGTGAGTAAATAATTTTTTTGGCACTGTATGACTGATTCATTAATCAGTAACACTTTTTGAATTATGAAGATCAATTGTCCAGAAAATGGAAATCTGAGAATCAAAAATAGGTATACAGAAAAAGGTAAATATTTCTCCCCCCTTTTTTTTTTTACAAATTAAATATAACAGATACAATCAATTCATAATGGATTTGTACATGGTTACTGATATTTTATGCATATTTTCACATTTTCTTGGGACATGCAACATTAATGCACATTAATGAAATACATTATGTTTGTATGTATGAGAAATATAAATTACATGAATATGATTTATCCTATAAATTATTGAATTCAGGAAATAAATTTTAATGATTTAATAAAAACTGTGTACATGATCATAGATATAACGGTAAATAGTAAACCTGAACTAATGGAATTATTATTGTAGAAGATACAAATGCATAATATATATTCTCAGTAGCAGATTATTGTTTAGTAAATTACATAATATAGATTCAAGTTTTCCTATATTTTAATAGGTTCAAAAATATGTTTAAAAAACAAAAAGTTTTCATGAATTAACAAACAGTTTTATATTTTAATATATACATAACAGGTTCAAAAATTAATCTAAGTACAAAAGCGTTGTAACTTAAGTATCCACACAACAAATATAACACAAACCAACATAAATAAATATCATTAAATTCTAAATATTTTACTGTAATTAAATATAAAAAAAAACACGAATAATGTGAAAAGAACACGCACATCTCACATACGTGATTTTTTCTAATTCTAGGAAAAAAATTATGAAAACAAAGGGATTCTAGAAGGAACATGAAGCAAAAAAAACTACTGGGAAACTCATTCGTACAGGTACATTAGATTCAATAATATCAAATATACAAATCATTTTTTATCAGTAATTTATTTTATACTCGGAATATCATATAAACACAATATATGAGTAACAATAATATCTGGATATAAAATTTCAAAAAATCAATGCCTGAAAACGAAACTGGATGAACTATGCCGAAAACTTAAATTTTATATTTCAATTAATTAGAAGTAATGGTCAGATGATATACTATACATGACCGGAATTTATCCGGAAAAATAATTTGGAAAATTAACAGTTGACCGATATTCAAAATTTTGCCAATGTCACCTGAACTGTCTAAAATATAAATTGAATAAAGAATGAAAAAATATCCATTACAGAAAAATACGATAACAGAAACATTAAATTTCTAAATAAAATAATATACTGAAATAAGTAAAAATTATGTTGTTTAATTTTATGAATTTAAATACGCAAATATATCAAAATTACTTTTTTGGTTTTAAATAAATGGAATTACAAATGGCGTAAAATTTAGGAATACACTTGGCTAAATTGAAAACAAAATGACAAAAAATTATAGTGAACACTTGTTAAATAATAATTCGAGTCAACATATACTTATTATTAAATAAAATGGACCATTGCTTGGAAAATACTACATCATTAAACAACATATAACTTCCTTTCGTACCAACAATATATATTTTATAAAAAATAAAATAACAAAGCATAGCATAGCATAATGCAAAATCATTTTATAGATAATAATATTAATGAAATAATTTGTCCAAAATTTATTGCTGCTTATTCAGATACATTATTGAAGTAAAACTAAACCAAAAACAGCAGAGTCTTGAAATTAGCAGAATTATCACTCAGAGATCTTGGCAAAAACGGATTTTGCCTTCTTCAAAGAATCAGAGCATGAAGACTTATCATCAACTGATCTCTTTAAAGTAGGTTCATCACTATATTGGTTAACATCATCATTACTGCAACTAATGCTCTTCGTCGGTGAATAACACTCACGAACCTTTAAAAAAAGGGAAATAAGTCATAGATTATCCAAGGAAAAATAAAGTAAAAAAATTAAATCTTGTATCAGTCGTATCTAGTAGAGTACAATAAACAAAATCCATTACCTTAAGGATATTTGAATCAGTAACAGAGGTATCGTTGAACTCCTATACAAAATCAATTTTGTTATCAACATAAGATAAAAACATAAACATAAAATGACACATGTAAACACATACACAGACATTCACACATGTATAACAAAATTGTTACTAAAATATTAACCACCTCATTAGCAACGTCAAACACAGAATATTTAGCAATTAAAGAAGAATCTGTATAGATCTTCACAACATTAAACACTTCAGAGCGACGTGCAATATCATCCGACCTTATCTGAATTCTAAACAAAAATGTACGCTCCATAAGATCTTGAATCTCCTTCGGAATACAGGAATAACCACCCTACACAAATTTATTGTACACTCCAATTATAAAATCATTTAAATCAAGCAAATAAATAAAAAAGAAAATTTACTAATAGAAAAATTAAAGATACGCAAACAAACCAAAATATAGCACAAATATAAAATATATTCTTACATTATCGGCAATTTCCAACAGTTCATAGGCCTTCTTCTGGATTAGCTCACAACAAATATTATCCCATACGTTTAAAGTAATGTTACTTGTTCCATCAACAACAATTATTCGTAATCCATACCTAGTAAAAAAAAATTATACAAAAAGTTAAAAAATTAAAATATACAAATATCAATTTTAGGAAAAAAAAAATACAATCATAAAATATATAAATGCACACACACACACACACACACATATATATATATATATATATATATATATATATATACATACATATACATACACATTTATATATAAAAATTACTTTATAACAAATGGAACATCTTTTACTCCACACTTTAAACACTCAAACTTTCCATCATTCTTGTAAACCTTCCGAGCACACTTCTTGCATGAATAAAACCACCAATTATCATAAGAATCAAATTCAATAATCTTGGCACAAATCCAAAACATTCCAACCTAAAAAAAAAATTAAGAAAATTCATAAATTAATCAGAATAATAAGGATAAATAATTAAAAATAACAAAATATTTAAAACTTATAGTATAAAAAAGGTAAAAATAATTGACGCACAACACCTACCGTATTATTTTCAAGAATCCATTTAATTGTTTTAACATCAACGTCGCGATTACACACCGATATAGAAGTATCACTAAGCGACGACCAAGAAAATGATCCACTCAATTGTTTATCCTTTGAATAAGCATTGAATCTAAGAATATTACAAAAAATATATAATAAATACAACATAATTCAATATATTCAATAAATAAAATATTAAATAAAGTTTGAGAAATACAACCTCTTTCTCAAATCGGAAATTTCACTAATCTGGTCGCCAAAAACAATTTTGGAAGTGTTAAAAGAATTAGAGATTGAAACTTCACCTGAAAAATTTATTCATATACGAAATTTTATTTTTATATATATGTTTATTTAATCAACAATTTAAAAATAATATTAAAACAAAATTAGTAGAAAAATTGACTTTGATAAACATACCATTAAAACTCTTGGCTCTGAACATCTGAAATATAAGGATAGGTGGAACATCACAATCAGAATTCTCAACCTTCCGCAACTCATTGATAAAATCCCCCCACAATGACACTTTCAATTTCAAACCTCTACAAAATATTTATTTTTTGTAAAATTATACCATAACACAAAAAATAATGAACATGCAAAACATCACTGTAATTTAAAAAAAAAAAAAAAACTCACGAGCTATCTTCTATAATAAGATCAAGTAGCTTTGTAGGTTTAAAAGCAACATCCCTCTCAACAATCTCACTAATGTCAAAGATTCTGCCAATAACATCTAACAAAAAATTTATAACATTATTAACGAAATTAAAAAATGATAGGAAAAAAAATGAATCCGAAAAAATATACGATATATTACCTATCAACACACTTTCATCAATATGTGACTGAAGAGTCAACTGAGTAAAATCTTTAAGTAAATACATGTTACGGGGAAAATCAACATCAGCCACTGGAACAACTCGTGTATTTGAAATAAACTGGATTTTGTAGTCGTTGGAAGTTGTCTTAAAAGAAGTCTTATTTGCAGTCACAAGAAAATTTCGAACATTATAAAGGTTGCATTCCACAATTGCATCCTTGAACTTGTCAAAATGATATGACTTTATAGTGGCATGAATCCTATCACCCTAATATATATATAAGAAAATAGCATAAAAAAGCATACATTAATCGATAAAATACACAAAATATATAAATATAAATATTCAAAATATATCTATATTACTTATAGGAGGAATTTTAAAAATATAATAATAAATCAAAAGCAGCTCAAAATCATGAAATACACACTCCAGATTCCTTAGTGGATTGTTAATCCCATAGGCAGGCCCAGCATATACACGAACACAACGTAACTTGATCAACCATGTAGTCCTTGTTGGATTAATATTCTTAATTAAAGAGACGGTGGAAGACATATCCGTATATTAATCAATACCTATATGATCAAGAGTTATAAAATAAATTACTACAGAATTATCCATATAACTGGATATGATTAAATTATATATAGTAAATAGAAAAAAGAATGAAACATTTCACCATTTTCATTTGTACCAGAGCAAAAAACAAAAACAAAATTTGTAAAAAATAATTCGACTAACCTATAAATCAATAAATTGCATAATACAATTGAACAATATGCACATGTACTTATACTAAAATATTATCAGTTACATTGATGAAGAGTGAATAAATTATGCCTAAATTAGTTCCAAATTTAAAGAAAATATATATTAGTATAAATGAAACCAAAATTTACTCCTCTTATCAATACACACTTTGAAAGGATTCATATTGCCAAAAAATGATAAGAATACGTACAAAATATATATATATATATATATATATATATATATATATATATATATATATATATATATATATAACAAACAAAAGTAAAAAAACTTAAAAAAAAATGAATGTGGACACAACAATTATCCAGATACAAACTACGATAAACAACAAATAATCTTAATTTTTAATTCATGAACTGAATAAAAAAAAATCGGCACAAGTGCGTTATATATTGAATAGAGTTGAAAATTGGAATTTAGTATATAGAATAATAAGAAAATATTGTATAAAACAGGCACTACTTAAATAAAAATTTATATATTATCTTCTATTTATCGAAAGGTTTTACAACATGTTTTTTTTAATAAAACATATAATAATTCTTTCATTATAAATCATGAAATAAATTATTTTAGTAAAATAAAAAATTACTAAATAATCAAAATTATTAAAATAAAGATTACAACCATTAAAAGCTTCTCTAAAAAATAAAAACAACAATATAAAAAAAACTAAATTAACACTATACACAACACTTTAAAATTTAAACATGTTTTAGAAATGCATAACTGCTGAACTCAAATCTACACTAAACTAATATGAAAATATTAATAAAAATATTATGTCTATATTTTTTTATTAAATTGTACTCTGTGAATACTATTATATAATCAATTAATAGAAAAAACAACTACTACATGCACATAATATTCTCTAAAGAAATGACACTGTAGAAGTTATCGGATATGGATCCTCTAAACTACGAAATTAAAAGTCTAAAACAGAAAATCATACATTTAAAATGTCATGAAAAATACAAACCACTATTACAAATGAAATAAAATTAATACGAAACCAAATAAAGACTAATACCCAAAAATTACTAAAATACTCAATAATTAAATTCTAATTACACAGTATTTCAAAGATACATGAACATTTAATAAAACACTATAACCTATCACAGGATTAAAGGTTTTCACGTACACCTGATATCACATAACGCACACAACTTATTAAATTTCTAACAAAATTCTTAACTATAAAACACACATACAAATTGTCAAGAAGTACAATTTTACTAATGAATAATCCTTCTCATACGGAAATAAAACACATATACATAAAAATAACATAAAGAAACAAAATTATAAACATCACTAATTCTAATAAACATAAAAAAAAAAACTATATACCATCGGATGCAAAATTGACTAAGAATTTTAGAGAATTGTAATATTCCAAAGATTGAGAACAAAAAACTTATTAAAATATTAGTGCAAAAAAAAAAATACAATTTAGAAAACAGTATATAAAAAAAAATAGCAATAAACATAAAATTCTAAACATTTCGGAAAACCTCGCGAAATACAACATTTCTAGTTGTATTACTATCATGAGATTCACTATCGCACACCATAATTTTCAATCCACGACGATTTGTAATTCTTGAAACCGCAACATAAAGTTGACCATGGCTGAACACCGGCTTCTTTAAATACACACCAACATGGGAAAAGGATTGTCCCTGGCTCTTATTAATAGACATAGCATACGATACAATCAATGGAAATTGTCTGCGAGTAAATTTGAAAGGTAATCGAGGATCAGACGGTGTAAGCGATAATCTTGGTATAAGAGCTAAATCCCCAGCACTGCTACCAGTAAGAACCTTAGCTTCAATTACTTTGTCACATAACCTAGTGATCATCAACCTAAATAAATTTGAAAAAAAAAACAAATATTAAAATTTGATAAATGATACAGATTTTCATGAACAAACATAAAACTAACCTGGTTCCATTGCACAACCCACGTGAATGATCAATATTCCTCAATAACATAACAGGAGTTCCAACTTTAAGGTTAAGCTCATGATCAGGCACACCAGAAAATTTCAATGTATTCAAGAACTCAGGAGTATGCACACCATTCAGAGAGTCAGAATTAGAATCAGACTTACAAAGACTATCAGAACTAAGATATTGTCGAGACTCCTTATGATTAAGCTTTACCATATAATCATTAATGGACCGAACATAATCAAGGGTAGGGGCGAGTATAGCTCTGTCCTGTAAAAAATCATGATCATACATCCTTGATTCAAAATCAGGATAAATACAATCAACAATCGAGGCAATAGGATCATCACCAGGCATAACCAAAATATCATTTGGTATTACAATATCTGAACCATAATCCGTCATTGTACCTACGCTACCATCTCCAATGGATTCAATCCACTTTGAAAATAATTTCATTTCATCCATTCCTTGAACAGAATCACACTGTCTCAGCCTCATATTCCTAGTCAAATTTAGCACAGAACATGTATCCCACAATTTTGAAGAATTAATAGTAGCATGCACTATATCTTGCCTCTTACCCTTAGGAATGACAGGCAGTATTTGCCTAAAATCTCCACCAAACACAATAGTCTTCCCACCAAAAGGTAATGTAGAGCACAATGGATTAGTCAATTGCATAATATCCTTTAATGATGTATCTAAAGCTTCGATACAATATCTATGGACCATAGGAGCTTCATCCCAAATTATAAGTTTCGATTTAATCAATAATTCTGCAAGATGACTACCTTGTTTAATGTTGCAAGTAGAATCTTCCAAACAATTGATAGGAATGCAGAATCTAGAATGAGCGGTACGACCACCAGGAAGCAAAAGAGATGCAATACCACTTGATGCAACATTTAATACAATTCCACCCTCAGAACGAATTGCAGCAGACAAAGTTCTCCACAAAAAAGTTTTTCCAGTACCACCATAACCATAAACAAAATAACATCCACCAATATCAGATGAAATTGACTGCATTATTCTATCTTGAATAACCCGCTGCTCATCATTCAACCTAACAAACAAAGACTCATATTCCAACTTCAAATCATGTCTATTGTACGACAACTCTGACAAAATCATTCTATTTCGGGATGCTATATTGCTATCTAGAACCGCAACAGGCATTCCATCAAAATCATACAAATTCTTACCAACAGAACGCAGCAATTTATCAATTTCCAACAAACAAAAATTCTTCACCTCATCATCAGTCATCCTCAAATCTATAAAAAAAAACATTATTAAAAAAGAAGAAGGTTTAAGTATAATAAAATATTTAATTCAAACAAATATTTAAATACATTATAAATAAAAGCAACAAATTTATCTACACACCAAATTATTAAAAAAATTGACTAAAACCTATAATAATATAATTACCAAACTACATATCATGTACAAAAAGTAATAAGAATACATGTTTCAATTTAATAATATAGAGCTTGCAAATAACCTTTTACTAAGTATCTACAAAAAATGACATAACAACACATTTTAAAAAACATAAAAAATTAGGAATAAAAAAATCGGCACAAATGTTTTAAAATAATACTAAATAACAATTTAAATAATACCTGGATAACGCATTATTTTCCTCCTCTTGTACAAAATATCATCGGACAAATGTTTCCAACATTTCTCCCATATTTCAGATGGATTGCTCAAAGATCCAGACATGAGAAGAGTAACAAAAAGTGATCTTAGTGAAGCTGCATAAGCCCAAACGCTAGCTTGATCAAACGCATCGACATATTCTCTATCATCATCCAAAAGACCCCTAGCAAAGCATGCTTCACGGAAAGTTTCATACAAAACTCCTCTAAAAGTCTTAATATCATCGAAACATTTAGGACCAGTAACAACATTCAAAAGAATCCTCAAATAGTAAGCTTCACCAGTACCAGGCGGTACATAACAAATACGACCAACTGCAAAGCCCCCCTGCCTTGGTTCCCATGTCCTAGAATCCTTTTTAAAAACAAAATATTGCGGAATTTGCACGTAAGTCAAATCAGCAGCTAAGGTAGACCACTTGTTCAAGTCAAACCAAGCCAAAAACATGCTAGTCCTCACACTTGGTTTGTCTAGAACAGAATGTAACGAATCTGTATCTCTAAAAATAACATTCTGTTTGCCTGGAAGATGAAATGCTAGACGCTCAACAGGTGGATACCTATAGTTAATATCAAAACCAAACAATCTCCACATAGCCTCACACGGTGAAATATACCTACAATCATAGTACATTTTGATTTCATCCACATTACTCGACTGTCCAGATACACCACTATTCTCAACAAAAGTAGCCGTAACTCGATCATGACCTTTATTAATGTACTTGAATAAGTATTTAATGGCTCTAGACTGATTACACCATTCAACATTAATATGTGCACCATACTTCAAAAGAAGAAATCTATTATGAGGGACCACATACCTATTGTCCAAAAGGACATTCTTCTTTTTAACAGTTCTTCCATGATCCCTTCTACGATACATTGGATATCCGTCATCATCAAAAGAAGTCTCAGATGCAAAAGATTTTGGAAATTTTTTGGTACACAGACCTTCATCTGAGTAGCAAGGAGAATACTTAACAGTAGGACCACACGGACCATGCATCATAAAATCACGCACAGCTTCAAAGTATTGTTTATCATTAACTGCATCAGGTAATTCAGCAGAGATGATGCGATCAATTTCATCAGCCGACGGAACATCATTATGATTTTCTAAAAAAACCAAAATATGTGCATGTGGTAAACCACGCTTCTGAAACTCTACAATATACAAAACTGCAAAAAATAAAAATCAATAAATAACAATGAAATAAATCAATAAAGTTCAAAACAAATATAAACCAAATAAAAAAATCAAGTAGATTTATACCTGCTCTAACATTTCCAAATATCTTTTTTAGTCGAATATCATGAAGAAGTCCATCTAATTTAACCTTAAAGATACGACAAACAATATCTGGACGATCCTCGGGACTATGACCTTTAGCTGCCATATACCGTACAATTTCAGGCCACTTAGAGTTGCAAGTAATAGTTATGAAGAGCTGTGGATAACCAGTCCAACGACAAATAGCCATGGCATCTTGATAGTTTTGCATCATGTATCGTGGACCACCAGTGAAAGATGGAGGTAAAACAATACGTTGTCCAATAGATCTTCCTTCCCTCTCTCCACTAATATAAGCATCCTCAACACCTTCATACATTTCACACTGAAGCTCCTTCTGATGATTCTTTATGTATATGAGACGTGCAGATTCAACCATTGTATATGCATCTACAATAAATTGTTGAGTTAATCGTCTGCAAGATAACAATGTAGGTGGCTCTCTATTCCTTTCCTGTAGGCGAAAAGCAAAAAATTCACGACTACTAATACTTGTTCTCCTCCCAACTCTCCCTAACGCAGACTGAGAAAATGGTATATCCTCCCTATACCCATCCTCGCCATAAGGAAATAGAATAGGATATTGCAAAGCAAGGTACGAAGGATTCAAATCAGTGATACACTGTAACTCATCCGAATGAGTCTCAATTATTATATCACGAACACCAGTAGTACCATCAAGGTCACCAGTAAATACACCAGCAACTTCCGACACAGTAGGAAGATTATGTGTCCTGGCATCAAAAGACCTATTACCAATCAATTTAATAGTTATTGTACGATGACCGACACTGAATTTATCCCTGGCTGTTCTAAACCGCTGTACTAAAACATTATTAATATCTAACATCTCTTTCAAATCAGAAACGATCCCAGCCTGGATTGAATTTATATTAGCCTGAGACCTAAACAAACAATAATAAATATAACATTATTATTGCAATAATATAAAAAAAAAAGATACCTGACAGATCGAATCCTATTATAAACTTCATTATTTGTATCATATATGTAAAACTGAGCATAAGCTGGTCCATCTTCACCAGAAGGAAGCAAACTACCCAACTTATGATAATTTTGCCCATGCAAACGGAAAACAGGTGGAGAATTGCCTCCATTTAAACTTCTATCAATAGTGCCACCCAAAGATGTAAAACAGAACATATTGTTAAACGACCGAATGTTTTCCAAAAAATGTTTGCTTCTATCACTATGACCCCATATCAACTCCCGAAGAAGCAATGGTGGTTGAAGCATCATAGGCAATAGAATCTTCCCTTGCATACAACACAAGGAAAATTTAGGAGCTAAACCAACTCTTTCAGATTTCAAACGCTCTTCAAACCAGAAAATAGCACCACAGAATAAACATCGGTGAACAGGATCACCAATATCCCAATAATCAATATCTGTTAAATAAAATATAGATATTTAATAATAGCAAAATAAGAAAAAAAATTATAATATAATAAAAACACTTACAGTCAACATCATAATCATACGAAAAAGAATCATCAGAATCCACAACAACCATGGCAGGACTATCATCGTCTGAAGACAGCACATCACAAAATATAGGTTCCCTGGATCTTAACTCATTAACATGTATATGATCTCTGCACACATTACCGGGATTTGAAGGACCTCCAATATCGTAGTTATAGTTATATGGACGTCTCGAACCACTAACTACAATAGGAATTAAATAACACCAATTAAATAAAAAAAAAGGAAGCAGTAAAACATATAAACAACGATATCATATAAAGATAAGAAACATTAAAACATTTTGCTACATACCACGATTATAATCCGTTTTTTCGCAAACAAAATCTAAAGAACTGGCTGAATTGACAGAATTATTGCCAAACACATATCGAAATGCCACCGATGAATGGTTTTCTGAGTTATCCGTCAATAAATATCTTCGCGGACCTATTCAAACATTTAAAACATAAAGTAAACAATTATAAATTTGTAAAAAAATTATCTGCTTTTATAAACTGAATTATACTATTTAAAAATATAAAAAGAAAATAGAATTTTACTCCTTTATAAATAAAAATACCTGAAAATTTTCCACTCAACGAAGTTCGTCCACTATTGATAACTAACGATTCTTGTAACTTCTTCATTATTCAATATAGCTCTAAATTATCATGAACCAAAGATTAATATTAAAATAACTACATAATTAAAAAATATACGGTAACTAAAATAAAAAAGATAATTCTATTGTCACATAAAACATATAAAAAAAATCTGTAATACTAACCTGAAGATCACATTAGATGATCGGTCAACAGTTTAATATCAAAGCAACATTTTTCCTTTCTCCTAAAGAATAATAATTTGCATGATTACACAACAGACAAACAAATAATAATTGTTAATGTTAACATCAGATCACACAATGTTATCAGACATTCATGGCACCAAAATAGATGATATATAAGGAATGCAATTAAATTAACTTAATATATAATAATATACAGTAACCAATATATGCTATTAACAATAAACAAAAAGTTGATTATTAGCTAGTGTATATACATTTACTTATTTTGACTCTTTAATTAAAAATTAAATATTAAATGCACTTAGCACAATCAAGAAATGACAAAAAAAATTAATTTCATTTTAATAATTAAAAATCAAGGAAAAAAAATAGTGATCATGTTTCTTTTAGTAAATAATAAATAAATAAATAAAGAGGACAAAAGCACCAATACTTTAATATACATACCACAAATACTTTATTAATTAATACAATAATAATAATATAATACATAACTTAAACAAAACCATCAATAAACTTATCAAATAATAATAATATAACACAACAGAATATAAATTCAATAACTAAATTACTACAGTATAAAAAAAATTAAAATAAATTAGCAATAAAACATATACAAAACATGCATAACACGCATAAAGTTCAAAATATATACAAATATATGAAACCATTTAAGTTTAATATACATCTATATATATTATAAAACAATTCAAGATATATAAGGATACAATGAATAATAACAATATAAGAAATAAACAAAATTTATATTTACATATACATTACAGGAAAAATTTAAGATGTCTACATACAATTATTATATTTAATATTTAAAATATGTGCAACTTGTTATATTAGTATTGCTATAAAATAATTTGTAAGATAATACAAATATAGTACTCAAATGTATACAAATAAAAATAAATAAATACATTACATAAATTGACTGATAAATATAAACCAAACGAAATTTATTATTACGAAAATCAACTACACAAGTTCATAATACAAAATTTAACCTATAGAATCAATTACTGAAATAGAGAAACTACAAATTGCAAATCACTGGATTTTACAATTCTAAAAGTACAAACACATCCAGCTTTGACAGTATTATCAAACATAAATTTTTTGAAACCGGACTGAAATATATAACCGGTCTTCTCTTTCCTGACTCCAACCTTCCAACTTTGATCACCAACAGTTAACAATGAAAACATGCAACACGTAGTCCCAAACATTCCATGACTTTTCCAAAAGCCCTTAGGAATAGTCTGCAATACAAAAAAAAAGATTAGTTATATAATTACAATAAATACAAACAATATATATGATCTATGTTAATAATTAGATATTTAATTATTGAATAAAATACAGCACATCAATGATAGAAAATAAAAACAAAACTCACCAGTCTTCCCCTACGAATATTTGATCTACTAATCAAATGTGTAAAAGAAACAAAGTCATATGCAAAAGAAACAGAACGCAGTGGAGTAAAATGGCTTCTACCCTTCCTATTTCCTGAAATAAAATAAAAAGAAATAAAAAAACATCCATAAGAAATTCCTACATAAGCAAATAAAAAAAAAATTTGTAAAATTACTAACCCAAGCACAATTTTTTCTCTTCACCTAAAATTTTTGAAATCAAATAACCATCCGTAGAATATATTTTGATCCAAATAGTACAAATACCATCATAGAAAGTACAAACAAAATGGTTACTGTCAATATCATTATCAGCCACAAATGATTCTCATCCATCACCAAATGTATAAAACACTGCATTCAAATATTTTACTTCGATCTTCCAAAATTCTCCATTAGGTTTTTATAGATATAAATATCCGGGAAAACTCCCACCATTGATATCAACCCACATTCGAGGAATAACCTGTAGATGAATTAATTAAGTAGATTTTCAAAAAATCAAACCAAAAAATTATCCAAATCAAAAATAAAACCTACCAAAGTCTTATTAAAAACTTGAAAAAAATCCAGTATAAAATAATTTCTCCTTAGCTCACCTGTAAAAATACAATACTCTTAAATTGAATTGCAATAAATTTAATTATACAATTAAATACATATATAATAAGATATATTCTACAAAGCAATCATAAAAAATAATATAAATACAACACTCACCATATAAGTTAAATTGATGAGATATAAGACTGGGATTGCCTACATCCTTAAGTATACCATTTCGATGATAAACTTTAAAATACATGTTACTGAAATTTTTCTCGGAAAAGGTTATATAATCACCAACACACAAAGAGTAATATTCCTCAACATCTTTCCATCCATCAGCGAGGTACAACAAATTCTGAATAGTAGTTGTCTTAACATTCCATGTCTTCCCACTTTGGTTAATAAAAGTGTATCTTGAATTGAAAGGCACCTCTCTTGACAAAACAATTTCACAAGGTATATACTGAAAATAGGAAAAAAAATAAAAAAAATTAATAACAATACAATTAAAATCTACTAAAATACAATAACTAATAAAAAAATATAACAAAATATAGATATACCAGCATATATTGTATGGCAACACTATTACTGGGTAGGTATTGAATACAAAAATCAAACGATTCCACAGAATAAAAGTTTTCCTTGAACATATTCAACTCATCATACTGCATATATAAATCTCCAACTACAAAAAAAACAAAATTTGGAATAAAATTATATTAATATCAAAAAGACAATTTTTTTTATTAATATTTAGACAATAAACACACTTGTGAGAGATTTCCGATCATCCTCAAAAGAATCTTTCAGACGACATAAATCAGAAAATAACGTCTCATCAGAAAACAACTTCATAACATTTATGTATGTATAATAAGTATCACAAAATAAAAGAATATATATTGTAAACTATTCGTTTGGTTAAACACTGCTTTGGATAGAACATTTATATAATAGTAAAACACCAATAAAAAATATAGTATTATGAACATCTATAGCCAATGATTGATCAAAAAAATTAAATAAAGGGCGTATTTTAAGGCATACCCATCATCAATGATAAGAAATAAGTATGACTTTAATTCGCGAATAAACCGCATGATTCAAGCTCTACATAATATTACCTAATAACACAAATAAAAATATATTTAAAAAAAAACAAATTATATAATGAACCAAATAAATACAACGATAATTATCATACACACACACAATTTTATTTTTCAAATTAATAATAAAAACCATTGAAAGAAAAATAACCATAACAATAAATTAATAAGAAATATATCTAAAAATCCTGAATTTAACAGCCCAATACAAATATCAAATTTTGTTTTAGAATAGCCCTTTACAAAAAACTGTATAATTAAATATGTACATTAACAACATATACACGTATTCGTATATCTAATGTATAAAACAGAACAGAATACTAAAATATACAAATACCTACTTAAGTTTATAAACTAAATTAAATAAGCAATTTGTTGAAAAAAAACAATACCATAGAATAACAGATACATATATACCATGAAACAAATGCAAAACATTATAATAAATTACTCTAAAGTATTGACCATATAACAGTAATATTAACAGCAAAAAAAAAATCAAAACATCATAAGTCATGTATAAAAGAACCACAAACAAATTAGTAGAAAATTGTTCAATAATTAAAACAACTTATAGGGTACTATTAACTTACAATATACTAAAATTATAAAATAGATCGGACCTAGCAAAATTAAATAGAATATTAAAATATAATATGTATATATATATATATATACATATATATATACACATTACACTACATAATTAAATTGATCACTTGCCCTGAATTGCAGTTATATATAATTAGCTCCACATCTCATCATACTAAAAAAATACAACAATTAATAATGTTAAAAAGGAACGATACCAACAGCATTCAATTACTGTATTTAGTCTTAAAATTCAATCATAAAAACACAATTCAACTTGGATAATACTATTACAATAAAAACCAAATACTAATTTCGTTCATTACTCAACAGACAACTGGAGAACAAAAGGCTGAGTCCCAACGATTTTAACACGAACTGTACTGCCCTCTCGAAGTCTCATATCCTTTATTATCTTACGGAAGCCAGATGAAATGAGAAAACGACGACTTTCACTCCTGAAACAAACAGTCCAAGTTCTATCTTCACTCCTAACTTCAACATCCGGGTAAAATTTATAACCACTCTTGATATGCTCATTCCAAATGTCAGATGGTATAGACTGCCATTCATTAGAGATAAACAAAAAGAAAATCAAATGATAATACAAATAAGAAGGAAATATTATTAATATTAATTAAATAAAAAATATTAAAGAACCAATTTTATTAATGAAAAAAAAAACAACTCACCAATCTGCCTTTTTTAATATCAGATGATTTGAGACACCGTACAAACTCTGGAACCAGATTTTCACTAATAACATGAACATTCTACAATTTACAAATACGAACATTGCAGTTCATTATCCATAACCAGAAGAGTCAATAGTACATAAATTAAACTACAAATACCACTACATAATACATACAGCATAAATATACTATAGACGTTCAAATAAATGAATAAAAAATATAAAATTAAATAGTCAGTAAGAAATCATATTACCTCAGGTACAACAGAAATATCAGGAGAACATAAGTTACGCATAGAAGATGACACTGGATTGTTGGAAACAATGGAGTTTTTTTAGGATTGGATCTGAGACGTCTTTGAGAAAAAGTAAACCAACACGTTATGGAACATAAATCGATAAAAAATAAAATTATTGATTAAAGCAAATTAAATATAATAATAGCATATCAAAAAATTATATATTCAACAAAAGAAATAACTATAACTAATTTTTACCATAAGTCCAACACCAGGTGATTTCCTAATTTTAGGTGTTCCTCCATGACCAACTGTTACCAATGGGATGCCATCATCAATAATTTTCTGAAGAGAGTCTCGGAAGCGAGGACTACCCATTCTTCTGCTTTTACTCCATACAACTATCTCTTTCTGATCAGACTTAGAAAAACGCCCAATATTCGATAAATCCAAGCCATAATCTTTCCCAACATCATCAAGGGAATCAGAAACAGGAGAAACCACAGTAACTTCGCGAAGAGCACAATTAGACATATCACGACTCATTGCATGCATACCTATATTAATACCAAAGAAGCAAAAATATAAAAATACACAAGCAATAATTACGATAATTCTGAAAATCAAAATTACGCATCAAATACAACTATATGCATTAAAAATAATAAAAATTAAAATTCAAAACCAACTCTTGAAAAAATCATAATAAACTATACATACCTTCAACAATAGCATAGAGAAACGAAGCAAATTCAAGGTTGTCATCCATGTAAGCACTAACATATAATTTATTAGTGCCATCAAACAATAAAGTTAGAAATTTAACTCTATCAAGAAAAACCATGCTAGAAAACCAAAATTTTTCCACAGTTAGCTCAAGACCAGTTGATCCAATAACATATGGACAGTAATGATGACTTCCATCCCTAGTCACCAGAACAAATTCATTTCTTGGTAGAGAATTTCCAAAAAGAGCCACAATAAAGGCAGGAACAATCTAAAAAAATAACACACAAATAATAAATATTAGAAATTTATAATTTAAAAGAAAATACAATTACCTAAAAAAATATTAGAAATTTAATTGCGAAGACTTACAATAGTATCGGAAAACTCAACAACAAACTCAGGGATAAACATGTTAAACATATTAACACCTGAAATAATCCATCATTTTTTTTAAATATGACTATAATAAAAAAATCAAAATTTTAAATATATACAGTTCAATAGAAATTAGTAATTCTAAATAGAAAATATTACCCATTATTCGAATAGGACAGTTGGGCAAACGACGACCAAACTTCTCCTTAATGAAACCACTGCTCCAGTCGAATATAACAATGGAAAACATTCCATCAGACATCTCCTCAAAGCAAATTATATCGTGACAATGAATATCATAGAAATTCTTTAAATCAACATCAAAACTGAAAAACCACTGGCCGCCAGAAATAACAATCCGAACTTCGTGATCTCGTACGTAAGAATCGGACAATGAACGTTGTCTTAATATGAAAACTTGATTTGGCAAAGTCTCACTAAATTTATGTCGAAAATTTAGTGGCAACAGCTACACATGAAACAAAAACACCGACAATGCAATTAAGCTAAAATAAACAATCTGAGTAATGTAACAAAAAAATTAGGGACTTAAAGTACTTACAATAAGTTCAGATTCTCTAGCCTTGATAAAGCGAAGATAAAACCTAAATTTATCATCATAATAAACATTTGAAACATAATTTTGAACATCTTCGAGAGGCACAAGAATATCATTCCCTACACACAAAAACAGAAGGAAAAAATCATAAAAGCTAAAAAAAATAAGAAGATTAAAACGAAAAATACGTATAACACATACGCCGATATTCGAACCGATTCATGTTGTAAAAAAGGCAACGGAGAACACAGGAACAACTCTACAATAAACATCAGCAAGTTTTTCAAGAACAATTATATTTATTTTTAAAAGGAAACCAAAAAAATTAAAAATAAAATTCATAGGACATTACATACAAAACGGAAAGCTAATCGCAGCAGATCCAATTTTTTCAAAAAAAAAAAAATGGAGAAAGAACTAAAACCATACCAGCACCGGTGAACACTATTTTACGTTAAACAAACACTTACCAAATATTCGGATTCCGAAAGCAGATCAGAGAAATACAAAAACTCGACAGTACAAATTGATTAATAAGAAAATCGAACTCAAAAAAGTATGTGAATACTATATTCATTAAAGGAAAATACACTATAATTGTAGACTACACAATACTGACGCAACCGATAATTGAACCAATAAAAAAAATCCCACACCTACCGATATCAATGCAATAGAAATAATTACCTGACCTTGGAATTTGTTAAATAGTTCTGAAAAAGATATCCAGAATCAAATAAATATTCCAATATACATCGCAATATATGTAAATAATTGGAAATTTAAAAAATTTGATCAAATCAGGAAAAATCAATAATGAAATATTTTTGGAAATCATGAAAATTTTAACAATTCAAATAAAATCAATCTTAATAGATATATAAAAAAATTTCTAATCATACAAAAATTGAGTGCAAAAAAATTAAAGGAAAAAAAATGCACGAAAAATGACATAAGTATTAATATATTTACTCTATCCATATATGTACTATTTGATAAATTTATTAAATAATATGAATAATCAGAACAAAATAAAAGTAAAAATATAAATTTAAATTAAAATTAAAAATATACACCACATAAGCGGATATATTACATAACTATACATTATCAAAAGAACCAAGGATCAACAAATAACAAAAGTTACATGTGAAAGTGAAATTATACCAAACTGTAATTTTACACTTGGAATTGTACCACAAAAAAAAAAAAAAAAAAATTAGAGTGTAAACATAATACCGTAGCAATTTTATTATAAAATAATAACAACACAACATTATGTAATGTAAGATACAACTTTTGATGTATTATTAAAAATAACAACTCACCTTACACTAAATGTTTATACACAGAAAATAAAATGTCTCCTACACCAAAATATATTAACCACAAGGAAAAAAAAAAAACTAACGTGGGATATATGTACTATACATTATTTGTACGTTAATTTTATTTTTTAAATCTTCAAATTCAATTAATCTGTCATTTACTATCACATGATAAGAATAAACCAAAAATGTAAAAAAAAAAAAAAGATATCGGATACATATATTTTTTAACGTCTTATTTAATTTATTTTATTAATATAAATATATGCATAATTTATTTATACAATTTATAAAGCTCTGAGGTTACATGCATCGAAAACATAAATAGGAAAGAAACACCATTTGAATAATAATTTATTCAATATTCCTTCAAAATCATTTGAACATATAAGTGCCACTAATACTGTACATGACTAATACATTGGCAGTGTTCATATTTGATGCACTGTCATTTAGTTCGCGTAAGAAAAAAAATTCAATATCAAACACTAACTCTATAGATAAAATGTCTATGACCAATACTGCTTACATAAAATGCAAAACAAAATTGATAGATATAATATCGGGATGCCTAAAAGCATAGTGCTTTTAAACAATAAAGTGTTATTCAACCACTATTCATGAGAAAAAATAAACAAAGTCAACAAACACAAATGGTTTTCAAACTTATTAAAACAGTCGGAAAAAAAAAACTAAGGAAAAAAAACGTGGTAAACACATAAATATTATTCGTCATTGATTTTGATGTTTGAAATATCCGTGACAACGTCCATGCTATCCACACAATCGAATACCTGAATAACAATAATAAAAGAACACAAATAAACACATTGATAAAATAGACATTAGCATACGAAAAAAATTGACATAAAATAACGAAAGACATACAATAAATAATGAAAAAAAACCAACCATAATATTATTTTCACTATGGAGTGTTGGACACTTCACAGTATTGGTAGAATCTGTATTAACCATTACAACACGAAATCTACCGGGATGAAGTGAACAAACATCAGCATTTATATGAATAGAAAACAGGAATGATCTTTCATGCAAATCTTGAATTTCAATTGGAATTATGTGAACCTCATCCTACAAAAAAATAAAAAAGCAAAAACAAAAAAATTACGACGGAATATATTCAAAAAATTAAAATAAAAAATATTTCCTTTTTCTTACAAAAAAATACAGTATAATAAATATAAAAAAACTTACTGAAACCGACATATCTACCAATTCAAAAGCTTCTTTCCCAATCAACTGATAACATATTTTATCAGATAGCAGAAGTGTAATTCTATCAGAACCATCATAAAAAACAACGTGCAATTCATACCTAAACATAAAACATAAAAAAACTAAAAAACATAAAATACAAAATACATATACAATCTTACCCATAGAGAGTAAGCGCACACACAAATGAAAAAAAAAAGAATAAATCACAAGAAAAAAAATACCTGGGTATAACAATAACATCATCAATCTCACAACTTTTACATAAAAAATTTCCAACATATTCATAGACCTCGTTCCCACAAGAACTGCACGATTTGTACCACCAATTTGAATACGAAACCAACTCAACAATTCTTCCAAAAATCCAATATGGACCGAACTGCAATTAAAAAAGATAAAAAGTTTAATGACATTCAGAACAATACATTTAGAACAAATTATATTATATATAAAAAAGAGGTAAAATAAATAAAAATAATAAATAAAACTACTCACATCCAAAGATCGTTTAACATTAAATAACAATGTGATTGAAATTTCATCGGAACAACCCTCGTAACTATTTAAAATTGAAAACCAAGAATCCAATGTCAAGTTTGATACCAGATCAGCATCACTACACAGTGCTACCCTACAAAAAACAAATAAATCTTTAAAAAAAATTGTCCAGAAGTAGAAACATAAAACTACATAATACTGAAAAAATAAAAATAAAAATAAAAAGATAAAATTAAAATACCAATTATTCACTTCGGATACATCACCAACATAATTACTTGTTAAAAGTCTCGAAACTTTACTAATAGTCGAAACACAAATCTCATCTGAAAAATAAAATTAAAAAATTATCTTTAAAATGAAAAAAAAATAGTACGATATACTAAAAAAGGGAAAAATTACATTGATTAAATAGCATACATAAAAAATAATATATACCCTATAATCTAAATAATTAAATTCCAAATGTTTAACATGATTCATATATCATGCAATGATTACGACAACATGAACAAACCTTAAATATAAAATTCAACACAAAGAATTAACATAGCTACAGCCACAACAATAAATGATACACTTACTAAATACGCACCATTGTATAACTTTGGACGAAATAATTGGAAAATAAGAACATGTGATTTAAAAAACAAAGGATCACAAATATCCTTCAACCGTGTTATCAAGTCATCCCAAAGATACACTTTTATACGATTTCCCCTACAAAAAATAAAAATAAAAGTTATCACCAAGAAATTAATTAAAAAAAAAATGAAAACAGTAAATAAAATACTAAATTTAATAAAATAGAAATACATACATTCTATCATGGACAATAAGTTCCACAACACTGCCAGGATTAGAGTGGTTATGTCTAACAACTGATCCAATGGAAGAAACGACGCCAATAACATCTAAATAAAATTTATTAAAAAATAATTAAAACACTTAGAATTTATAATTATTAAAAAATAAAAAAAGTTCATGCATTCTAATTTAGAAAATTTACCTACTAAAATATTATCGAATAACCAACCATCCACACACAGAGATGAATATTTCCTGAAATTAAACATCCTTATAGGAAAATCTTCGCGACTTACTTCAACTAAGCAACTCTTGGACGTAAAACTTAGCTTAAGCTTATTACGTGTAGTCTTGAAATAAGACACATCCTCAACAGCAGCAACATTACACAAGAAGTATACACCACCCTCATATAAAATGTTCTCAACCTTATAAACATAAGACGGAGAGATCGAAACATGTACCCGATTATCCTTTTTTTAAAAATAGCAAACAAAATGTCAGAAAGATAAAATCCATGAATAAATAAATATAAGAATAGTATCAATTTTTAATACCTGTAAATCATGAAAAACACATTCCAAACTGTTTACATAACCCGACCTAACAAAAAACCCATCACCTTTATAAACTATAGTGCAGCATAACTTCAGAGAAAGATGTGAGCCACCAGAAAAAATCTGCTTCACAGTCGAAATAACGGACGACATAACGCAATGGTAAACAAAACCTTCTACAAAATATATATACAAAACACATTATAAAGTAGGAATATATAAAAGTTTATTATATATTAATTATCAATAGAAAAAAAAACATAACAACATAAAAAAAAAGTACAAACCACCAAAGTTAAACAATGTGACGACCACATTAAAAGTACGTTGCACTGCAGTATATATACATAGTAAACATATACATAAATATAGAAATAATATATAATGGTGGCTTAATTTCAGAAATCATACATATCAGACATATACCTTAATTAAAAACATATCATAAATATTAAAAAGCACATGCCAAAAAAAAAAAAAAAACGATGGTAAGTATTAATTACATTGTAAACAATACACATCAATTGTTATTATTATAGATTTAATAACAACATCGCTAACTAAAATAAAAAAAAAAATAAAAAATAAAAAATAAAGTCATATAAAAAACCAACAAAACACAACAATTTTTTTTATAAAAATCATAATGTTACTAATGATGGTATTGAACTTTTGCTAACTGGAAAAATGAAACATATATATATATATATATATATATATATATATATACATATATAATAAGTACATTTATGAATTTGAATAAACTATTTAAATTTAAAAAAGATACACACTATCCTTAAAGTATTCCAAATCTCAACTTTACAATTTGGTAATTCAATTATAAGTTTTAAAAAACAGATAATATTTAAAACAAAAATATATTATAGGAATTTTAGCCAATACCAAAATTCCAAAAAAAAAATCTTAATAAATATATCTATAAACGTGGTAAAAATTATCTTACTAAGACGGAATTTGTAAGTGAATATAAACCTAATGAATTGTTATAAACTAAATGTACTACCGATTCCAAATAATACTTTTTGGAGATATATTAATTTACATTTAATAAGAAATTATTTCTTAGGTATACCAAAAAAAAAAAAAGTATTAAAATAATCAATTAATTTAGAAATGCATTTTTTTTTCCGTTACATGTTACAAAAAAGTAATTAATAGGAACTAATAAAATTAACACTTAAATTTTAAATTACACTTACAAAAAAACACATATTTGATAACAAAAAAAAAGTACATTATAAAAAATGAACAATGACATGTTGGGATATGTGTTTTAGTTTTGATGATTTTCCAAAACAACATGTAATAGGTTTGAAAGCAGTCAGGATAGTATCCTTTAGATCAGGTCAGGCTAGGTTAGCTCTCAGTAGAATAGGTTGCTCAGTTGAGGAGGAACTCAGCGAGGGGGAACTTCTCAACACAGCCTGAAAATATCAAGATGACAACCAGAAGAGCTGACTGAAGACCTGCCATCAACCTGAATCAATGGAGAAGCCTGAAGGATGTCTCACTGAGTGTAAACCAGGCTGATCTAAGCTAAGTCAGGAGGACCACTCAGTGAAGAGCATGATCAGGAGGATCAGTGCTGCACCAAGTAGGCCCTGAAGGTGTCAGGCAGGCTACTGTGGTCAGGGAAGTTTGTCATTCAGCCTTATGACAAACTTCTTGGAGTGATCTTCAAACAGTCACTGAAGGACAACTGCACTGAGGACGAGTCAGTCCACTGAAGATCAGAGTCAGTGAAGGAGAAAGCTACCTTAAGTCAGTGGGTCTTAGTCAAACCCACTGAGTCAAAGATCCGTGAATCCAGGCCACGTGGACCAATCAGCACGAGGCAGCAACTCTGACACTGACAAAGGCCGCATTCCAAGAAAAGTGGTTGAAACCATTTAATGCTGGATTCAAATGTATTTCCTCTCCAACGGATACATTTGAATCCCCATTATAAATGCAAGCTCATAGCTTGTTGTTAGTGTGTTGTTGTTTTTGTTTGAGGGTTGTTATTGTTGTATCTTGTAAGAAAAACAAACACCTACGAGCTGAGAGTGTGAGTAGTAGCATACGTGCATGGGAGATATAAGGAGGTTCTACTCATATCTATACACTGAGAGTTCACAAATATATACATAAGAATGCTCAGCTTGTAACTCTAGGCTTAGAGAGGTTTTCCCTATCTTAGCTATTGGCTAACACATTGTAAAGGGAAAACCTCACCTAGTTGGAGAAAACCCTAACCGAAACCAAAACCCTCTAGTCAGGTTTGTTGGGAGTAAGTTGTTTGTAAGGAGAGGCAGCTCCGTGGAGGGGTGTGAGTCCAGTTGTAAGTGCACCTTGGCACGTTAAAAACAAGAATCCAAAGGAGTGGATTTCCTGTTAAATCAGGTCGTGGATGTAAGAGCTTGTGTCTCTGAACCACGCTAAACCAAGTGTTATTATTTGGAATGTCTTTTCTTCTAAAGTATTGCGAAAATCTGCTCACTGAGAGCACTGTTTAAAAAGGAACTTTAGTAAAGCATTTCAGTCAGGAAGATTCATCTTACTGACTGAATCAGGCTAGCACTCGAGAGTTCAGTCTCTCGAGTCACTGCCTTGTTGAGAGCCTGAGCTTTCAAGTCTCTTCACTGACTTGATAGCTCTGACTCTCAGCAACGCAGTAATTTGAGTATTCCGTCACTGAACTCGGTCAGGGTGCAAGCTGTGATTTGATAACGCACTCGAGAGTTCAGCATCTCAAGCCACTGTCCTTGCTCAGAGCATGAGTCTCCAAGCCTTCTCACTGACTTGGTAACTCAGCCTCTGAGCAGAGCAGTGACTTGAGCATTTCTCTTTCTTGCTGAACTCCCTGAGGAAAAAGGTTAAAAAAAAAAAAAATTTGCTCCTGAATTCCCATTTTGCCCTTCGAAAACGGGACCATCATGACATACAAAATTACACACTGGTTTGCAGAGTCCAAATTGAAAAAGGAATAAGGATGCAGAAATAAACAAAATTTCCATGGATAAAAATCAAAATTAATAGAGACGATTATCTATACTAATCTCTTTGTTAAACACTCTAACCTAAACACCTTTTTTTTAATTGAATTAATTTTGAAAAAAAAAATTCTTTAACTTTCAGTTACATTACGCTGGGATTTATTTTTTGAAAATTTAAGATAATGTTCGACATGACTTGCTCCGAGATTTTTCAACCAACAAAAGCATTTAATACCTTATACAGTCATTGAGTACATATGAATATTAAAACCAAATAAAATCATAATTTTCACAGTAAAAATAAATTCAAAGACCAAAATATTATATATTCCAATAAAGAAATAAAATATTTAGAAACATCACATAATGCACAAACAACAAATCAATTAAACAAATATCAAAATACACAATATGATCAATATAGTATTATAATGCTTATAGAATATATATTTAAATTTTTCAGCATCGCCAAGTATACAAAAAAATATCATTACCAAATACTGCATGCAACAAAAAACTGATTTTTTCTGACGCAACACATAAGAATTTAATCGACATGATCACAAATATAAACTGCTAGATGTCAAATAAATTAATATTTAACCTTAACCATAAATCCAAAACTCCAACAAAAAAACACAAAATATGAGACAAAATATTTAAATAGTATAAATAGACACCATAAAGCATGCCTAAACAGCTACGGACATTTCAATAACAAATGGACTACAATCAACAACACAAAGAGTAACAGAAGACCCCACACGAAGTGCTAAATCTAAAGCCAAATTTCTGAAACCAGCAGATATCATTGAACGACCACGTTCTTCCTTGAATGAAACAATCCAAGACTTGTCACCACATCGAACTTCAACATCAGGATAGAACTTGTAAAACTTCTTAATGTATTTTCGCCAAAACACCAACGGAATAGGCTAAAAAAAAAAATTAATAACTAAAACATATAAAAAATAAAAGGATAAAGAAAAAAATAAAGAAACTAACCAATCTCCCTTTCCTTATATCAGACGAAGTCAAAACTCTAGTGAACTTGGGTGTCACATCATTACCTATATTTGAAACATCTTACACAAAATAGATAATAATTAATTTATCATCAGTAAAATAAAAAAAAAGATAAAAAACAAAGACAAAATTATATATACAAACCCCAACTACAGTAGATGTATTTCCAACAAAATCAGAAGCAAATGATGACCCAGGACGGCGATTCACCAATATATTGCAGCCAACACCTACAACAAAAAAAGATGCAATAAACACCAAACACCATTAAAAGAAATTACAACTTTGAATGTATTATAAATGAAAAAAAATGATTAGATAAAAATTAATTACCATCAATTTGTGGAAGAGAAACGGAACCAAGCTCACAATTATTTTCCAAGTAAACACCAACATAGAAAGTCTCCACACCATTAAATAGAAAAGTCAGATATTTAACTCTTTCATAATACGATGGACCACAGAACCATATTTTATCTACTTCCAACTGCAGCCCAACATCCAAATTTGAATACTGACAGACACATTGCTTGCCATCCCTACACATCAATGAGAATCTTGCCGGAAGAGTGTAACCAAATAGTGCAACAATGAGACTTGGAATTATCTAGAAAAAGAATTATAAAATTATAAAACAGACAAATACTGTAAAATGAAAAGAAAAGCAATTATAACAAATATAACACAATATCAACAGAGATTTAATGAACCAACAAAGAAAATCAATAACACTAAAATTAGTTGTGAAATCAATTTATTTACCAAACTTTTAGAGAAATCAATAACAAATTCAGGAACAATGCGATTGAAGCGGTCCAATCCTATACAATGACACGACAAAAGAACAAATAAGCATCAAGCATATACACAAAAAATATACTATACATCTATATACGAAATATACAAAATAAATAAAAAGCATTACCCAAAAGATTGACAGGAGAATTGAGCAAAGGTTCACCAAAACCATCCTTAATATAGCCACCGGACAAATCAAATATAACAAAATGATAAGAAGAACCAGAGACAAACTAAAAAAAAAATAAGATCACCAGAACCAACACCATAATATTTTTTAAAACCAGAGCCAAAGTGTAATAACCACTTGGTTTCAGAAATTAGTACACGGAGCCAATGCCTTCGACCGAAGGAAGCAGACAGTGAACGCTGATTTGCGATAAGAATCTCATAATTCCCAGAACTGATAAACCAATTACGAAATTCCAAAGACAGTTCCTAAAATTTAAAAAATAAGACAATCAACAAACATGGTAGTAAATAAAATATGATAAACAAATAAACAACAACTAAAATACTTACTATAAATTCAGAGTCATGATGCTTCCTAAACTGCAAAAAGAACCTCAATCTCCTACTATAATAGACAGTATCAATAAAAAGTTGAATGTCTTTGGACGAAACAACAATATCTTCACCTACAAATACAATAAAATATATATATATATATATATTTATATATATTAACAAAAAAAACACATGCAATAAAATAAGGATAAATTTAAGAAAAGTATAAGAAAAATAAACACATCTTCCAACCGATACGCGAGTAGTAGGAACCATGACAGCAACGCAAAAACCACGCAACTGAAAACAAACAACAAACCAGTAAAAATAATTGAAAAATACCCAATCAAAATCGAAAGGGATTAAAAAATCAGAAAGAACAAAACAAAACAATAAAAAAAAAGACATATATTAAAAAAAATGATACTTTCCGACTGGAATCCGACGGTAGCAAATAAAATATTAGAAACAACGTAAATCTGAAGAAAAAAAAAACAGATATTTACAATCACGAAAGTGACACAAAATGATAAAAAATTGTATATAAATCCGTCAAAAAAAGTTAAAAATAATAGAAAAAAACGAAATATAGAAGAATAAGATCGGATATACCTATGGAAGTGGCTGAAAACCCTCGAAGAAGGGAAGCAACTGTAAAAAAAAGCAATGAACAATAAGAAGATGAAGACTACCGATTAAATTAATAGCAATAGAGCACCGTCATTAAGAACCAATAGAAATAATGACGAAAATAAACAATTATTAATATAGAAAAAAACACATATTAAAGAGTTGACCAAAAAACAAAATATTCTTCTATAATAATTAATTAACAAAATAATACATATAATATATTTATCAATATGTCAATTAGTATCTACAAAAATACAAATATATCGATATAACAAAATATAATATTTACCAAAATGAATTACTAAATAGAACAAAAAAAAAAAAAAAAAACCCAGGAATCCAAAACATACTATATATAATTTATCTCTCTCTTAAATTGAAATTGTGTATATTAGTAAACTGTATGATCAAACAAATTGAATTGCATTACCAAAATAAACCAAAAAAGAATAAAAAACAGGATTTGGATTTTTTGAATATATAAAATTAAATAATATGGTCTAAAACAAAATATCTTGAAAAAAATATATAAGCAACATATTTATTAATTGACTTGTTCCCTAGAATATATTAACATTACATAAGAAATGTAAATAACGTAAAGTAGTCTTTAAAATCCAAGAATAGGCCCAAACAAAAACAAAAAGTTCAATTTACGTAAATAAATCATGTTTCAGGCCCAAATAAAAAAAATTGTAATGGAACTAAATTAGACTTTCAAAAACAATATATTTTTATAAATCCTAGGATACAAATAAATACAATGCATACAGGTTCAACATAAAAATAAAAATAATAATATATTTGTTTACTAACATAACCTTTTAAGCGTCGAGTGTGAAAAAATTACTTTTTTTTTTTTTTGCAATTTAAAAAAAATATGTTTAAGGAGTAAAACTCTACACCCTTGGAAATTTCAAACAAACAAAATGAGTTATAGATACATAAAGGATACATTTTCATATATGTTGCAATAATAATAATTTTTATATTACCTAATCAAAGTTTTGATTACCAAATTATAGCATCTATATAATGATGGATTTTTAAAGCTCTCAAAAAAAAAAAAAAAAGATAACTATGAATTGTATGTCAATATAACTAATTAAAAATTTTGATTAATAATCTGAACTTCCATGGTCATAAAACTTTTTAAGTATTGAGTGTGAATTTTTTTTTTTTTTTTTTTTGCAATTAAAAAAAACATGTTTAACAAAAAAAAAACCTACATCCTTGGAAATTTTAAAGAAACGTAATTGAAACAAAGCGAGTTATAAATACATCATGGATACATGTTCATATATGTTAAAATAATAATAAATTTAAAATTACCTAATAAAAATTTTGATTACCAAACTATATCATCTACACAATGATGGATTTTTAAAGCTATCTCCAGATATGAGAATTTTTAAATAAATATGAGAATTCAAAAAAATAAAAAAAAATGCAATACCTTCACCAGAATGATATACATAACATATTTTTTTTATTTCGACACTTTCATCACAAAGTAACGTTTAAAATATATATTGCATTAAAATTTTAAAATCAAGTGAAACAGATATACACTTTTATTAAGAAATATTTCTCAAACAAATCTTTAAAAAAATAGCAACACATTATCATTTACCAACTACAATAATAATTAATGTACTATTGCAAAAAAAAAAAAAAACAGAAACATATTTTATTAATATTATTAAATGTTCTTAACAAAACAATATACAACGACAAACATCCAAGACAAACATCAAAATCAACCCGCCAACATTAATAAAAATTACACATATAAATTAGTACGAAGTAACATCCAGAATACAAACACTATACTTGTTCTTGAAATAAACAATTCCACAATGGGCAACATCATTCTCTGACTCCTCAACAGATGCACGCAAGCCTCCATGTATAGTATAAACACCATGAATTGACCTGACGTAAACAGTAGATTGAAAAAGGGGAAAAAATCATCAACAATCTCAGTGGTTTCATATGAAGCATCTACTAATCCAAGCTTGAGAATAAAATCAACAAGAATTAACTTGAAATTTAGAATCATGTAAGTTGTAACAACTGGATGCATCATAATATGTGAATTGTAATTATTTTAATATTAGAATGAACAAATGAATTAGCTGCTATCAGTACATTTTATATAGGTGAATAAAAAATAGTAAAATATAGAAAACAAATAAAATCAAGGCTAATTACCGTGTCAAAGAATATACTAAAACATACAAATATCTTTAAAAGGTAACATGTTTAAGAATAAAAAGAATGCATCAATCGCGATAAAATTTTATAAAAAACTCACTAAAAGAAAACACAACAAATACATAATATATTTTTGAATGATAATAAAGGATTAGGAACCAACTAATTTTAACTAATAGAAAGGAAACAATCACGGTAAATTATACACGGTTTATAAGGATGGATTCAAAAAAACCGCTTCCAAAAATGCAATGCAAAAATTACGGAAAAATCAACAGAATACAAAACACTCAATAAAAAGGATATAATAACGGTCTTATATTCACTCAATAATAACGAATATATTTGTAGAAAAAACATAAAACCTAAATTAATTCTGAATCTGTTAAAGTGTGAAAAATAAAACCTTAAAATTTCTCATAATATAAGGATTATGTATATATTATATTACAATCTACAAAAATGTTGATAATATTACCATAACATTATAATTAAACAGCTAAACATTACATATTTTGCAAAAACTAACGAACCAATAAATAATATTATATTTCTATTAATATATAGTCTCTTAATACCAATTAATATATAGATTAATTACCTGCATAAAATAAAGCTTCACAAAAAATATAAACTGTAAAATATTAGATATGTGAAATACGTAATATCTTAGCTAAACAATTAAAACTAATAGATGTATAGAAATAATACTATAAATTACAACAAATATCAACCGCATAAATAAAACAGAAATAATAATAGAACAAAATACTCATTATTATTAATAAAACCAAGAGAAATGAGCAATTCACAAACCAACTACTGTTTTTTTATTACACTTAAAAGACATTATTATTGGATACTAATAGGACGTAACGTCAACAACCTTGATTGAATGTAAATTTTGCAGATATTTAATTCCTCGATAGGCAGCATCATTCTCAGCCTCGTCAAAAGAACCACATTAATCACCACAAATACCCAAAACATTAAAGGAACTGTGAAGATATACGACCGAGTGGAATAATGGAAAATTCTGGAAACTATTATCCTCGGTCTCATATGCAGCACATATGTAACCCAAACAAACAGCCAAATCATGAAGAATAAACTTGAAGTTAACATAAAAAAGATGTCCTTCCATTGCAAGAAAAATGAAAAGGAGAGAACTATATAATAAATGGACAACAAAGTGTCCTAATTATATATTAAAAGTACCTAATCACATTAAATAATTTACAGCATTCAAAACGCAATCAATACCAATAATAAAATATTTTTTTATAAGTGATTGTAAAAAATTTCAATTTAAAAAATGGTCAGCTATTCCTAAAATATACAAAAAATTATGGCACTTATTTTGCTAACTGTCTTAAATAAGGAAGATAATTTATGATATTCACACCTTAATCATCGACTAAATAATGAATATTTCAAATATAATGAAAAATAAATATTTTAACTGAAAAAAAAATTGATCGATTCAAAGATGAAAAAATTAATGAAAATATATTACATTTTGAAAATCTCACTACAAATTATCACATAACCAAAATATTAAAAAATAGTCAATTATTGCACATGGAATATTAAAAAGTACCTAATCATGTTAAATAATTTACAGCATTCAAAACGCAATCAACACCAATAATAAAACATTTTATTATTATTGATTGTAAAAAATTTCAATTTAAAAAATGGTCACCTATTCCTAAAATATACCAAAAATTATGGCAGTTATTTTGCAAACTATCGTAAATAAAGGAGATAATTTATGATACTCACACTTTAATCATCGACTAAATAATGAATAGTTCAAATATAATGAAAAATGAATATTTTAGCTGAATAAAAAATTGACCGATTCAAAGATGAAAAAAATAATGAAAATATATTACATTTTGAAAATCCCATTACAATAAATTTCTCTTGTGCTACCAATAAATTTGTTTTTTTTATTCTAAGTATAATATAATAGCAAAATACCTCAAAATAAAACCACACAATAAACAAAGATCCAAAAAACAGCGTTCCACAAGTAAAATAAATTTATAATATTATAGAAGTTATGATCGTGCTTATAAAGATCATGATTGTGTTTGTGCCTATACATATTATCAACTCCCCATAATTTAATAACGGAATTGTATTCCATTGAAACATAATAACACTGAATTAATCCATATAATTATGCTAAATTACATGTGAGGGAATTTTTTTTAAAAACATAAAACTTATACGACTAAGCACGAAAAGTATCATATCTCGAAATAAAAAAATCCCCAATTACAGAGATAAAATTACAAAAGATATCAACTACAATAACGCGATTCATTACAAAAAATACGAATCTAAAAATTACACTCAAATTAAAAATAAAACGATACGAAAGAATAACCAAAATATCTACTAAAAACAAAAAAATACAGATACAACAAATCGAACGATACATGGCCGAAAAAATCCGAACAAACAACCAAAGTATCTACGAAGAATTTAAAAAATACAAATACAACGCATCGAACGGTACACGGCCAAAAAAATCCTATAACAAATAGCAGCACACGACCAAAACAACCGTCTAAATTATAATGGACACCTGCTACAAAACTCAACCTCATTGAGATGCAAAAAATCCTGCACACTGGCAACAACCAAAAACACAACAATATATAGCCAAATAACTTGTAACGGCACCAAATATCACGCAAGAAAACAAAGGAAAAAATAAATAATACCATTACACGAACATATACATAAATACACGAATTAAAAGCATTCCATATGAAACACTATAACAGATCGAGCGGCAGACAATATAAGAACTAAAAGCGATCAATGGACGAAAAGCATTGGCGCCCAAAATATAAAAGGAAATCCAATTGCTATTATA
Organism: Ballota nigra; assembly: GCA_947034835.1. Taxonomy (NCBI): domain Eukaryota; kingdom Viridiplantae; phylum Streptophyta; class Magnoliopsida; order Lamiales; family Lamiaceae; genus Ballota; species Ballota nigra. Next base: position 61,549,521 of record OX344725.1, read on the forward strand.
TATGTATGATTATTGAATACCGAATAAATAATCTGATTTAAATAAAAGGTGGTAGGTATTTAGAAGAGAAAATTAATTTGTTTTCCCGTAACTTGTTTAGTGTTCAATTTTAATTAAAAAAATTAACTTTTCAATTTTAGTCCAATAACTTATTGAATCGTCAAATTAGGACGATTAGTTAAGGGGACCAAAATTAAAAAATTAAATTTTGAGACCAAAATTGGACACTGGATAAATTACGGGACCAAAATATCATTTTTCTGCACCTTCTTAATAAATATTGTACTCTAAGATTATAGTTGATACAACAGAAGCACGATATAATAATGTAAAGTCCATTAATTTTTAGAATATCCGGAATAAAAAAATATGATTAATGTGTTAATTCCATTGATTCAAATACGAATACTTGAAAAACATCTATAAAACATGAAAAAGAAAACCCAATATTTTTCTATTCCTACAATTATTATTTCAGATGAATTACAAAGCTCTCATAGATACTAAATGAAATTTTAATTAATAAGTAGGAATGTAAATCACGATAAAGTAAATAAAATAATAAATATATAATTTTCCTATAAATTTTGATTCTCCAAATCTTCGTAGAATTATCTTATATCACTATTGTGATCTCGTCTCCACCAATAGTATATAGATGATTATTTATGATTTTCATGATATTAACTAGTAATGTCATTTTTTAGAGTATAATATGAAATTATAAAATTAGAACAACAACTCTCATGCTCGTCATCGATATTTTAGAGAGTGACATTTTATCTTTCAGAATCTACATATATGATTAATTGTGTAGTGCTTGATATATGTGTATATATATACAAGGTGAGAAAAGAAAAACAATTCATGAATACGGAAAAATAATTTTTTGGTCCCTAACTTGTCTAGTGTCCAATTTTGGTCCCAACAAAATTAACTTTTCAGTTTTGATCCACTTGAACGATTCAATAAGTTATGGGACCAAAATTAAAAAGTTAAAATTTTTTGGATCAAAATTGAACATGAAACAAGTTACGGGACCAAAAAACTATTTTTCTTGTATTTAAAACATCAAAAAATGCAGTCCACGCTCATTTATAGATAAAAAGAAGCATAGAAGATTAAAGAACAGAGCAATGATTTTTCCAGAAATATTGCATCCCTAAAATGGTGTCTTAACTCCATCTTCATACCTAACAAAATTCAACTACAGTAAAACCTCTATAAATTAATACTCTTGAGACCGAGAAAAAATATTATTTTAGAGAGGTATTAATATATCTATAAATTAATAATTTAATAATTTAAAGAGTTTTTTTAGTACAATGGATAAAAATTTATTTTTATAAAATCGAGATCCTTATTTAATGGCATGCATTATATTCATTGAACTATATAATAAATAAATTTATCATACATAACACAATGAAATTCAAAGCTTAAAAGAAATTATAGCAACCATCATCTCGTAGGATGATACAATACATTTAGAACCAGTTACGAGAAAGGAAGAACTTATAGCGTCTAGAACACTTCACAGATTTTTGGTGCAATTTGAGAATTCAACATCAAGACTATTGGATGAGATAAGAAAAGTTTGAAATGAAATCCAAGCAGATTTGAAGTTTAATAAGAAGGAATCAACAATATATTTTTATTTTACTAAATTGTCCTAGTTATTTTTGTAATGTGAAAAATTATTAATTTATGATATTGATATGACCACATATTTATATAGGGTTTTTAAAAAAATTATTATCTTATTACTTTATTGAAATTGATAAAATTTTGTTCTGGCTCAAGTCGGGACCGGAGAAAATTATTATTTTAGAGAGGTTATTAATTTATAGAGTATTACTTTACAGAGATTTTACTGTATAAAGTTTCTTCTGCAGTAAAATAGAATTGTTTTATCTTTTTCTTCAGCTAAGGTGTCAATGTATGGACATAATTATGAAGGTGATGATTGGTGCAATATGGTTCTAATCCAATAAATAAGGTCGATAAAAGGATTCGAGGATTGAAAAGAAAGCGTTGATTTTTTATTTATTTTTTAAAGTAGAAAACTAAATAGTATGATTCACTCACTTTTGTGACAACAACTAAATAGAGTCGTACTCAAATGGCGGTCCACCGTAGCCTAAGAGGGAATTAGTGTTAAATCAAACACCAATTTCATAGTACAAATCCTTGTCGGAGGAGAAAAACAGTACGAAAGAAAATTTTAATCTGAAAATTTGATTAATAACTAAAACGAGAAGAGAAGAAATAGAGGCCGAAGAATACAACTTACATATGAAGAAAGACAACAATGTACAGAGAGAAGAAATGATTCAGCCTAGATCGTTTTAAAAGATCACTTATATATAACAGTTGGATGTTTTATAACAAAAATTTACAAACAAACGTAAAACAAATTCAATTCATAATACAAAGAAGGCCATAAATCATAAATATAAGTTTCAGAACAAAACAGTTGGACTATATTTTCACATATAGTTTAATTGTTTCATATTCAGATGCATGTGTGTCTAGCTCTTACACCACAAATTCAATTAGTGTTTGTGTCTATATTTTAAATCAAGTAACTACAGCTCATAGATATAAATTTTCAAATAATATCTCTTATAATTCATAAATGATTATGACTTGACAACATATATTATCATCCACACAAAAAATATCATAAAGTATAATGACAGAAGTAAAGTATGTCTGCATAGTTAGCCCGCAACAAAATGAACTCTAAGTTATTAGTTTGTAAGATCATTGTTGATGACCTTTAATCCAAGCGATGAATTAGTGGTTGTTGTTTAACCTTATGAAGATCATCAAACAAGGATTAGTATGTTGGGGTTTTGTAAGTGAAGATCAAGAAAATAAATTGCAAGAGTTTGGACAAGTTTGAATATATTGAACTTATTTTTCCCTTCAAATGAGAGGATATTTATAGATGTACAAGCAAGTAGGAGGTGTCACTCTTTAAGCCATCTTATTTTATATATTGACAAGTGTTTAGACACTTGTTTTATCTTAAGCTACTGCATTTTTTTACAATGACAAGTGTTAAGACACTTGTTTGTTCCTAATGCAATGTCTAATTAGTGGGATTTTTTGTTGTTCTTCGAGATACTCTACTGCTCGCCTGTTCGTCTTCGAGGTGGGTACTTTAACCTTTCTCCTGAGTTGTTCGCCCAACTTCTTTGACTCTTGACCAGCTGCTCGTCTCCTTTACATCCCCCAATTCCAGCTACTCGTCTGACATTACTTATTTACCCTGATTAAGTTCGTTTATCATCATGTATTGTTTAATCCTTTCCCAACTGCTCGTCTATCAACAATTGCCCCCTAACTTGACCTCTGTATTAGAATGAGAATCAACTAATTGGGGTCAAGTTATAGTTGACGAGTGATGTTGTACACAGGCGAGTGATTGAGTTTTGAAATTTTTGTTGAGCGGGAAATTTGGGCGAGCAACAGTGTTCTCAGCGAGCAACAGGGCTGCCCTTTCACATTCGGACGGTTGAGTTCCCGAGGATCTTAGAATCCGTAATGACGTGGGCGGCAGCGGCTGCGCGTGTCTTTTCTTTTGCACATAGGGGCCTAATTATTTTCAAATAATCACATTTTAGCCCCCATTTCTCCCTTATAAATACTTCTCTATTCTCACTTCCATTTCTCTTCGCAAATATCCGCCATTGATATTCCCTTTGAAGCTTTTTTCTCCCAATCTTCATATACTTCCTTTGCAAATCTTCGTCAAATCTCTCCGATTTCAAGGTAATCCCATTATTCTTTTTCTTTTTTGCTTTCAATTTTCAATTTCGCATTGCATTCATCATTTTTTATCAAACCGCCGTAGTGCCGCCGCATCTCTGTCGCGCTGCCGCCGCGTTCTGTCGTTGTACCGCTACGTCTAGGTCATTCCACCATTTAATTTCCTAGTGTGCTATCTTTCTAGTATTTTCCTCCTTAACTTTCACAAAAATAGCCTCGCTGTCGTCAAGTGCCACTATCTCCGATAGGATTCCGGGACGAAACCCCAGAAAACGATCGATGGAAGATCCCGTCATTGTGCCATGCAAATATGCTCGCCAGGCCTTAGCCAACAATCTCCGTACCCTATTGAGAGATGAAGAAACGAATTCCAATAGCAGCTCCATTGTTCGCTCGGTAGATGTTTACGCGACTGAACATTTAGGCAAGCAACTGGTTGACTACCCTCCTAGTCGCCTCCACGAGGAAGGAGATATGACGAAATTATTATATTTTGTAGCCCGATTTGCCCATGTTTTGTGTGTTTTTTTATGAGTGTTTAGAGTCCTTTGAGCATCATTTTTATAAACTCATTAATTTATCTCTTTGATGTTCATAGTTGGATAGAGGGCGAAAAAAGGAGTTTGTAGGACTTTGAATCGGCCAAAATGGACTCCCGATTGAGAAGATATGAAGGTTTTTCGAACAAGTGTACAACAGCCGAAAAGTGCTCGACCAAAAGTGGTCGAACGCCCCCATTCGACCTCTTGATTCATTTGATCAATAGTGGTCGAGCACCCTGAAGGTTCTGGAAAGGCATCCATTCGACCAACATGAGGTCGACCGCTAGTGCTCGACCAAGTGCTCGATCAAACCCCAATTTTGCGAGATTTTGGCATTTTTCATCCATTTTTGGCCCGTTGCTTATAAATACCCAATCCCAAGCTTATTTTTTAAAACCTTTTGATCACTTTTCATATTTTGGCATACTTAGAGATTGGTAGAGAGATTTTGGGAGAGTTTCACACTTGTAAACGAGGTTTTGATCTTACGAATTTTTAGTTTAGATATGTCTTTTGATTCTTTTCGTTTAATTCTTTCGTTCTTGAACCTTTGAGACTTCTAAACCCTACTTTATCAGATTTATTGAGATTTTGAGATATTGTTTCATTTATGCTTTCTAAGTTTTGTGATTATTCTATTATGCAAATGTTCATCATTCTTTTGATTGTTTTTTGTTCTTTCAATGACCATGTTAGGCTAGAACCCTTGTATGCTTGGGGTAGGATGAACTCGTAGAAGTAGGATGTTGGTACATAATTAGGATAAGTCGTGATGTTTAGTGCTAGTTCTCTTAATTAATTGAATTCTTAAAATAAACCCCAAAATTATCTTGGAATTGAGTACAAAAATTATTAGAGAGAGGACGATATTATCACTCTTTAATAACAAGTAGGCTTAACGATAGGGTTTTAGAAGGGGTTTATAGTCTATCAGTTTATCTAGGGAGGATGACCGCATCACCTTGGGTAAATAAGGGTCTCATTAATTAAGCATAATCCATATAACTTGTTTAGTGGGTTGTAAAGTAGGTTGATATGACGAAGTATTAGGGTTAATTCTTGAGCTTTTAAGCTTTCAATCTAGTGCTAGATTAGGGAAGTTGATTGCCTAATTTTAGTACACTTAGGATTAATACTTGCACATCACGGTTATTTTAGTTATCGTACTAGCTCCGTTAGTATACGTAGGGATTCCTATCCTGAGCATCATCATCTCATATCTTATTAGAACCTTAGTTATTAGTTTAATTTCATCAGTTGCATTATTAGTAATAGAATATAGAGTAGATTAATATAGTTTTTGAAACCGAACACACACTCATATTCTACGATGCGTAGATCTCCAGGGCTCTATTCGCATACACACTTTCCCTTAGGTTCGATACTACTTGGTCCCTATACTTGCCAATACTACAGAATCACATACTCTTGTGGGGTAACTACTAGTTGAAGCTAGTATTTTGCGATCAAGTCAATGGCGTCGTTGCCAGGGATGACGATGTATGTTCATTGAGTAGGACTTGGAGATAGTTTAGTAGTTAGTAGTGAGTGCTTTTATTTTCTGTTTTATTACTTGTTGTTTGGTGCGTTTGATCTTTCTTGTTGAGTACTCAGGTATATGAAAACACGCTCGAAGGGAGAAACGAGCGAAGATCGAACAAAGATAGACCCTGAGACTATAGCCAGAAGGAATCGAGCCTTCCAGAGAAGGATGAATAATGCAGGAGGTGGTGACGAGAATTTGAATCAGAATTTCAGCGGAGATTTGGATCTCGTAGATGAAGAGTATGAACAGAATGTGGAACGGGTTGAAGGTGTTAAAGGAGTCGATAACCAAAATCAAATACCTCATGGGGAGAGCACCAGCCAAAACCCAACTCCACAGACCCTGAGCAATTTCGCGGAAAACCAGAATCAAGTTATTCACCAAAATCTACAAAACCCAAATAACCCCTTCAACAACACTGTCTACCAACCTAACCAACCTTACCCATACCCATACCCACCATACTACCCCCCACAACCCAACTATAACCAACCACCAATCCCACATATACCTCCACCACCAGTATATCCTCAGCACGTTCCTCAGAACATTAATCCTGGTATGGCAATTAGAGGAAGGTTTGTGGCACAGCCGCAACGGTTTTATGATGGTGTAGCATTGCCACCAGTAGAGACAAACAACTTTTCTATATCCTCAGGGATCCTGAAGATGCTAGTCGAGAACCAATTCAAGGGAGAGGTCGGAAAGGATAATCCTCATACTCACTTGAGGAATTTTTTTATGATTGCCTCAACTTTCAACCATAATGGCATGTCTGAAGATGTCAAGAGGCTCAGGTTGTTCCAGTTCTCTTTAACTGGAATCTCGAAGGAGTAGTATGATAACACGCTCCCAAGGGGAGGTGTAACCATATAGGCCGAGCTCGAGTGTCTGTTCCTCGAGCGATTCTACCCTCCGTCTAGAACGATCAAAGCAAGGCTAGAGATCTCGTCTTTCAAGCAGAAGCCAAGAGAGGACTTACGTCAGGCTTGGGAGAGATACTATAATATGCTCATTGAGTGCCCGCAGCATGGGTACAACGAAGGTAACATCATGGCTTATTTCTACTGTGGAGCCAGTAAGACAGGTCAAGACCACCTTGATGCATGTGCTAGTGGAGCATTCCTGAATTGTGGTGCAGCTCGGTGTAGAGAGATTATTGATAACATTGTCAAGAATGTGGGGCAATGGAATGAGGCACAAGAGTTTCAGCGAGCTTATCAGATGGAAGAAAGTGAGAGGACTAGAAAGCTGCTGATGGCGATGATGGAGAAGATTAGCAATCTAGAGGTTGGGCAGAATCTGAGTGGAGGAATACTGCAGTGAGTGAGAAAGTGGGCCACCCAGCAAGCCAGCATGAGGAGGCCAACTATATGGGAGGGCCTAATTATAATCAGAATGACTATCAAGGTGGAAATTATCAGGGGCGACCAACTTATGGTCAACCATTTGTACCACCGGGTCCACAACCTCCTCAAAATCAATGGAGGAATACTCAGGGGTATCAAGAAGGCCAGCAGCCTCCTCAGAAAATGGAGGAAGAATGAAAATTTCTCTTATAGCAATCCCAGAGCGGGGACAACTGTACCTCCAAATGTCGACCCTGGCTCAAAACTCCCCGGAGGAGAAGGAGGTGCTACCACTGATGAGATGTTACGTGCCATTCTCCAGAAGGTGGAAGAAGGTAGCAAGAGGCTATCCTCTTTGGAGTATGATGTGAAAGATATGAGTAAGAAGAAGTGATCAAGATCTCCAGAAGAGGGATATGGAGCTGAATAGAATTCAGCAAGAGAATAATAGACGGTTCACTTCCATGTATCAGATTAGCCAGATCACAAAATCAATGGGTAGAGAGCCCGGGAAATATCCTTCTATGCCGGAGGGGAACCCGAAAGAGCAATGCAAGGCGATTCAATTGAGAAGTGGAACCAGGTATGACGGTCCTCCAATGCCTGCTGAATTGGAGGAGATACATAAGGAGGTTGAGGTAGATAAGACCCAGAAAGGCAAAGACAAGGAGGAAGGAATTGATATAGATGAGTACCAGAAGGGCAAAGACCTTGAAGGGGAAAAGATTGTGGAGATTGAGAGAGTTCCAAAGTGGAAAAAGGCAAAAGAAGCAAGAAAGAACGTGAAAGAAACCGAACGAGATGAATGGGGAGTACCAAAATCTGTGATTCCAGTCCCATATCTGCAGCGGTTCATGAAGAAGAAATTAGATGAAATTTTTTCTAAGTTTCTTGATGTTTTTAAACAGTTGCATATTAACATACCTTTTTATGATGTTTTGGAACAGATGCCTAATTATGCCAAGTTCCTGAAGGACTTGATAGCTAAAAGGAGGAGAGTAGATGAGCCCAAGTTGGTGCAGCTGAACCATGAGGTGAGTGCATTAGTGCACAAAGCGCTTCCCCCGAAATTGAAGGATCCCGGTAGCTTCACGATCTTATGTGATATCGGGAATGGAGTTAAGAAGGGAGCGTTGTGCGATCTTGGAGCGAGCAATAATCTGATGCCACTGTCGTTATTTAAGAAGTTGGAAGGTGGAGAACTTCAGCCGACAATGATGACGCTTCAACTCGCTGATCGGTCTATTACTCGACCTCAAGGTGTGGTTGAAGACGTCCTGGTTAAGGTTGGAGATCATATTTTTCCAGTTGATTTTGTGGTCCTTGACATGGAGGAAGATGAGCACGTGCCTTTGATCTTGGGAAAACCTTTCTTAGCCACGGCCGGGATGGTGTTAGATGTGCCGAATGGGAAGATCACGGTAAAGGTAGATGATCAAGAGATGAAAATTTCCCTATATGAGGCCATGAAACACACGAAGGAAGATGAGAGTTGTCATTCCATTGATGCCTTTGATCCTTGTGTTGAAGACATACTTCATATCCTTAACTTTTCTTATATACGTGATTATGATAATTCTTCACTTAATGATTTAACCTATGAGCATTATGATCTTGATTGTTTTGATAGGGATAAAGGCAAAGAGGAGTTGAAGGATGGAGAGTTGAAAAGTGTGGACGTGGCCCAGTTGGAGAGAAAATGAGGAGTTGATGATAACAAGAAAAAAATCAAGAAGTGGGTAACTCCGTGGAGAGCTAAGAAGAAATTGACACCACCACCAGAGGTGAAAAAGGTATTTAGTAGTGGATTCCTTGAGGTTGAGAATGTTGGGAAAATAAAGGGTGCCCGGAATCTATTCGGGATGAACTTTAAATACAAATTTAAATACAATTATTACTAGCATGAATTAATCCTAATTAATTCAAATAATAATTCCAACAACTAATTATCATCATGCATGTTAAATTAATTTCACATATTTAACTAGGCGGAATTAAACAAGTAAATATGCGATTAACGTACCTCTCGTAGTAATGGCCTTTGGATATACGGGACACTTGTAATCACGTTCTATCAACCCAAAGCCTTCTCAAGTATTTCCCTTTTCACCTCACTTGATCGCCGGTGGGAGACGCTTTCAAGCAATTTAATAAACTAAGGAAAAAGAAAAATATCTATGCTTCTTGATTTTTCCAACACATGGAATTATGTACTTGGGGATGAAATAATCATCCCCTATTTATAATAAGAGGTGACCGAATTTTTGGGTATATTTTGGGCCTTGAGAAAATCTTTTCTTAGACTCTAAGAAATCTTGAATATATCTCATATATTCTTTTCTCCATAATAAAATATTCCACAAAAATCTCACTCTCCTATTATTCATGAAATTTTCGAAAATTATAGAAGAAATCCAAAGATTTGGATCTTCTTGAATATATGAGATATTCTTGTACTTCTAGAATACATATCTTCCATAATATCTTTCCAAGAAAATCAACAAAATCTTATTTCTCCTAAATAGGCTATATTTTCGAAATTATCAATAAAAATCAGCATAATATTTTCTTTTTATTTTAATCACCTTATCATTATTGGGCTACTTAATTGGGCTACTTGAGGGGCCTTAAGGAGAATTAAGATTGGACCTCCTAATGGACTTCTGAATTTCAATATTGAGCCCCAATATAATTCAGCCCATTAATATTAATTATTACCACTAATAAATTAATATTGCACTATCCATCTTAATCCATATTACGATAATATGGGCTCCCGGTTATTATTTCCCGCGTTTAAGATTATCAAGTCCATTAATTAATCAAGCTTCCGAATAGCTCTAAATTAATTAACATCTTTCACCTTGGAGTAAAGACAGCTCAACATTATTATTCGTACCGAAGAAACTAATTCTTCACTTGCAAGATTTGGTACAATAAAACTTCTGAGCCCACCAAGGGGACTAATCACACGAGCCGTACTCGCACACGTTTCTCCGTATTAAATCTTAGCAACCGTCGTATGATTAATATTACTGCCCAAGACACAAAGTTCGAAGTCACAATGATTCTCACCCAACATGAATCAAAGCAGTAACTACTAAGCACACACGGTCCTATTTAAGTGACGGAGATTAAGAAATCAACAACCACTGAGGTCTAATTCTTCACCTTTCAGAACAGAAGAATTTATCCTCGCTGTAGGACCTCTTCAACACATACTAAATGTGCTAGTGCAATCTCTTAGTCAAGACAGACCAATATGAGCCTTACACATCGACCTTTCACGGCGGATTGTTCAATTCCACCTGGGTCGTGAATTGTACGTTTAGTTACAAGTAAACTGTTAATGTTGTCTTCCGTGATCGGGTATCACCACATTAACTACAATGTAACATGTACTATATATTGAACGGTTTGCAATAGAAATTCAACATTCAATTATATCTAAAGCAAATGTGATAAAAGAATTATTCTCATAAATCTAGTGTTTGATACACGAGTTATACAAAGTAAAAGCATACTTTCACGTATAACTCCAACAATCTCCCACTTATACTTAAAGTCTGCTTTTAGTATACATCACGCATGTCTTAGTGTAGTAGCTCTACGTGACATCTCATGTCAACCTACACTAACCTAATAATTCCTCCCACTTATACTTAAAGCAGATTGGCAATAGTCTTGACTCCCATTCCATCCACATGTCTCTCGAATGTATTCAGAGGCAGACCCTTTGTGAATGGATTTACTAGGTTGTCCCCGACGCATATCTTTGCCACCTCTTTATCTCCTCTCTTAACGATTTCTCGTATAAGATGGTGTTTTCTTTCAATGTGTTTGCTGGCCTTGTGGGCTCTCGGTTCCCTTGAATTTGCAACTGCCCCGGTATTGTCACAAAAGACAGTTATCTTGTCGGGCAAATTCGGAACTACGTCCAAGTCCACTAAGAAGTACTTGAGCCAAACCGCTTCTTTCGCTACTTCACAAGCAACTACTTATTCGGCTTCCATGGTCGAATTTGCGATGCATTTCTGCAAATCGCTTCTCCATGTCATGGCTCCTTCTCCCATGCAAAACACACTACCCGAGGTAGGTATTTTAGAGTCTATGTCTGATTGGAAATTTGAGTCCGTGTATCCCATGGGAATTAGGTTGTCTGATTGTTAAATCAGCATTCCATACTAAGTTCTTTTCAGAAACTAAAGAACGCATTTAATTACAATCTAATGTGCTTTCCCGGGGTTACTTTGATATCTTGCCATCATGCCCACGGCAAAGCAGATATCCGGTCTCGTACACAACATTGCATACATAAGACTTCCTACGTCCGAAACGTACGGAACGTCTTTCATGTCATCTATCTCCACTTGCGTCTTAGGGCATATTTCTTTAGATAGATGGATTCTGTGCCTAAAAGGTACAAAACCTTTCTTGGAATCTTGCATGCTGAAATGCTTCAAAACAGTGGCTTTGTATGAAACTTGCGATAAACCTAACATCCTCCTCTTGGATCTCGAGTGAACTTGATCCCAAGGATGTGACCGGCTTTCCCTAAGTCCTTCATATCAAACTGATTTGACAGCCATACCCTTACGTCTGACAATACCTTTACATTGTTTCCAATGAGCAGAATATCGTCTACGTATAATACTAAGAATACCACCGCAGTTCCGTCACACCTTTAATACACACAACTTTCGAACTTGTTTTGATCTCAAACCCATAAGACTTAATAACTTGATCAAAACACTGGTTCCAAGTACGCGACGCTTGCTTAAGTCCATAAAATGGATCTCTTAAGCTTGCATACGAGGTGCTCTTGGCTTTTTTCAACGAAACCTTTGGGCTGTTGCATATAGATCCCATCAAGACTTCCGTTAAGGAAAGCTGTCTTGACATCCATTTGTCAGATCTCGTAATCTAAGTGCGCAGTGATCGACAAGAGAATACGGATGGACTTAAGCATAGCTACAGACCACAGGCTACAAGCTTTGCTTTGAAGGTGTCTTCCCTTCCGTCCGGTCCTCTTTTCCTCTTGTACATCCACTTGCATCTAATGAGCTCTACCCCACTAGGTGGATCAACCAACTCCCACACTTGACTATAATCCATCGAACCCACCTCGGTTTCCATTGCGGTTTGCCACGCCTCCACGTCTTTGTCTTGGATTGCCTCGTCGTACATTCATGGGTCTGATTCATCACCGGGAATCAAATCCGAAGATTCTCCAATTCCCATGAATCTCTCGGGTTGCCTTGCAATCCTCCCACTACGACGGGGTTCCGGTTGTGAATGTGTGACGTGTGGTATATCATCTTGTATACTTGGTATAGGAGTTTGCCATCTTAACTCGTCTAAGGTAATCTCACTTCTGGGCTTTCTTTTGTTCATATAGTCTTCCTCCAAGAATTTAAAGTGCGAACTAATCACGATCTTTTAATCCTTGAGACTATAGAACATACACCCTTTCGTTCCCATGGGATATCCTCTAAACAACCTTAATTCCGAACGTGGATCCAATTTACCGGCTTTCTTGTCTAGCACGTATGCCGGACAACCCCAAATCCGCAAGTGTCTTAGACTGGGCTTGCGCCCGGTCCACAATTCCATTGGGGTTTTAGGAACCGATTTGGATGGCACCAAGTTTAGAATATAAGTCATTGTTTCCAAGGCGTTACCCCAAAACGACTTGGGTAAATCCGAATAACTCATCATGGATCTGACTATTTCTAAAAGAGTCTGGCTCCTTCGTTCCGCCACACCGTTCTATTGAGGGGTTCCCGATGTGGTCAACAGGGATACAATCCCTTCTTCCGATAGGTAGTTCAAGAATTCATTGCTAAGGTACTCGCCTCCACGAACAAATCGTAGAGACTTGATACTTCTTTCCCTATGCATCATAAGGTAGATGTATCCGTATCTTGAGTAATCATCAAATTACTTATACCTCTTCTTGCTATGATCGTCATTGAACCACACATATCGGTATGAACGAGTTCTAACACTTCCGTAGTTCTATTCCCCTTGGCTCCAAATGCCCTCTTGGTCATTTTACCCTCTAAACAGGATTCACAAGTTGGAAACGGTTCGACTTGGGATGATTCCAAGGATCCGTCTTTCACCAATCTCTCTATCCACTTTAGATTAATATGACCTAGTCTAAGATGCCATAGAAGTGTTTCGTTCATCTCCGAAGAACGCTTTCTTTTATTACTCGAAATAATCGATGTGTTATTAGATTCAATTTTGTGAGTGGTGTGCCCAAATAATGGTATAAAGATCATCCATTAAAGTTCCGGAACGGATAAACTCATCGTTTCAAGCAATAATAACATCCTTATTAAAAGAAACTGAGTATCTATTCTAACAGTTTAGAAACTGAAGGTTGAGTTCTTTCTAAACTAGGAACATGAGGAACGTCTCTCAAGACCATAACTCTATCTTCACAAGATAGGCGCACTTCTCCCACTGCTTCAGCTGCCACTCTCGTAGCATTGCCCGATGTGATGGGGATCTCACTTCCGTTAAGTCGTCGGGTTAGCTTAAACCCATGAAACAAATGTGATCAGTAGCTCTCGTATCCACTATCCACGAATAGACAGCATACGCCACTTCACAAGTTTCGACGACTAAGGTGTGTGAATTACCTAACTTTCCTAGCCTCTTAGGCTTGGAACAGGCAGACCTCCATTGTCCTCTCTCACCGCAACTAAAACACTTCCCCTTCGATGCTTGCCTTTGCATTTGCCTTTCGCAACAATTGGATTTGCTTGGATCCGGCCTTTGGTTCTCTTCCTCTTTTTCCCTCCCTTGGGACCAAAAGAGGTAGACGAACCATTAGCCACCATAGCACTAGACTGGTGCTCCATTATCACCTCCACCGAAACTAAAGCTTGCAAGAGCTCGGGCAAACGACTTGTCCGTTCATTCATCTGACAGTTCAGATGAAACTACTCAAAGCTTCTCGGTAGGGAATGGTATATGAAATTGTTAGGATATAGATTAGATGTTTTGAAGATGTTAAAACAAGAACTTGTAATAGGACTAGCTGAACCTGTTAGTCAGCTACAGATTAGTCTTGGTCTAGAATAGGTCTTTGGTTAAGGGGGAAGAAATCTGTGCAGACCAGAGAAGGTGACCAGAGAAGGTGACCAGAGAAGGTACCAGAGAAGGTGACCAGAGAAGGTGACCAGATGAGGTGACCAGATGAGAGGTGACCAGATGAGATGTCCAGAGCAGAGGAGTCACCAGAGCAGAAGTGTCGCCAGAGCAGATGAGGTCCAGAGGAGTCTGACCAGATGAGCTTGGACCAGAGGAGTCTGCCAGAGGAGTCACCAGAAGACCCCACCAGAGGAGTCACCAGAAGACCCCACCAGAGGACTTCACCAGAGGACTCCCCAGAAGACCTCTCCCAGATGAGGACCAGAAGACCCCAGACCAGACCAGACGAGAGACGGATTAGTTCACCTACCAGAAGCATCTTAGTAATCTGGAGACAAGGAGATTTTTTGAGATCATTGATGGAGAAGAAAGCAATCTGGATAGTCAACTGATGGAGGATCTGATTGATTGATTGCTTGATTGAAGTCAACTAATCAATCATATAATCAATCTTTGATTGATTATATCCCTCCAATTATGGTTGTTTGAATTACTAGTTTCCAACGGCTAGTTTATTCTACAACTATAAATAGGAGTGCTTGGATTAGTTCATTAAAAAAAGAGTCGCGCGAGAGCACACTAAGAACATACGAACTCTTCCAATCACTCACCTTTGTCCTTTCTAGTTTATATACACTCTATTAGGAGTTTAGTTGGATTATTACTCAACCTGTTCATCTTGTTAGATAAGGTTGTTGTAAGCAGTTGTACGAAGGAACTGGTACTTCGGAAATTCCAGTAAGTAAGTAAGTTGGTTGGAGAGAGAGTAAGTCCCCTTTGAAGAAAGGGAGAGTGGACGTAGGACCTGTTGTCCGAACCACTATAAATCCTTGTGTTCTTTATTTTCTGCACTTTAAAATTTCTGCATATTTCATTCTAGCACTATTTATTATAAACGGGTTTTTCTTAAAAATTAAGTATAAAACGTTTCCGCTGGATAACCTTTTAGGGACCAACAAGTGGTATCAGAGCAGTGTGTCCTACAGACCACTGTTTTGAAATTATTTTGGTGGTCACCAGGGCAGATCCATATTTTTTTGAAAAACCCAAATATTTGTTGTGCTAACAAATTTTGCAGAAATGGGCTCAAAGAGATGCGGTAAAAGAGACACTAGGAGATACTCTAAAAGAAGCTTAACAGATGAGGAAGAAGAGGTATCCACTTCTGGTTCATCATCAAACTTTGGACCAGACGAAGAGGTCTGTCTTGTGACAGATGAGGTATGTAATAGAACTTCCTCTTCTTCTTCTCATTCTTCTTTTTCTGAACAATCAGAGGAGTCTTTTACGCAAAATTTGCTATTAGATCTCCAAAAATCTATACAACTTTGCCAAAAGTTGGAAGATGAGAACACAAAGTTGAAAGCAGAAAATCAGAGGCTTTCACAATGTTTAGGCAACCCAACTGATCTACCAGCTGAACAAGTTCAAACACTGGTAGAAGAGTCCACTGACTTGAAAACCATATGTGATGAACAAACTAAGCTGATAGAAAAGTTGCTTGTTGAAAACATTGAGAAAGATAATGAATATACTCTGCTGAAAGCTAAGTTCGATGAACTCTTCCATCAAAACGAAATTGTAAAAGATAGTGAGGACAAGCTCAAGATGAGAGTGGAGCAGCTGACTACAGCAAACAATGCTGTGTCACACATAGCTGCCTCATCTCAAAGAGAGCATGATAAGACAGGCCTTGGTTATACCAAACCTGAATCCTCACCTGATCAGAAAGAAGAACAGTCTAGTAATTTCATTGATAAGGGTAAAAGGCCAGCTGACCAGGCAACTCAGCCTAATGGGCAGATGAGTCCTAAAACTCAAAAACCCAAAAGGCAGAGGAGGAATTTTAAGAAGGGTTATACCCAGAATAAAAGACCTCAGCCAGGCCAGCAGAGTAGAAGACAGTCTGGATCCTCTCAAAAGAGGCAGAACCAGATGACTCCTACTCACCTGCAGAGGACTTTCAAGTCACCTGCCAGACCAGCTGGAACCTTTGATGGTTCTAGTAAGACTTACCCATATCAAAAGAATTTCAAGTCTGTTGCATTAAGACAAGTTACTTCTTCTACTGGACAAGCTCATAAGAGAAGAAGAACCTCTAGAAGAAATAACCATGTCGAAGCTTCTTATGTTCAGTGTGTTTTTGTGGATATATATGGAAGAAAGATAAGATCACCTGATTCAAAAAGGGATGATCTATTCTTGTGGCTTCCTAAATATTGTGATAACCCCCCTAGACCCAGAAGGGTACCAAAAAGTTGATTGCCTGCAGATACACAAGAAGACCAGCTGATGTTTTGCCCCAATATCAGCTGAGCATACTTTGAGGGGGAAGATCAGTTGACCCAGCCTGCTAGAATCTCTATTTGTTATTTCAATATTTTCTTGTCTTGTTTTATTTAAAGTTCTTCCAGTTTTAACATCATCAAAAAGGGGGAAATTGTTAGGATATAGATTAGATGTTTTGAAGATGTTAAAACAAGAACTTGTAATAGGACTAGCTGAACCTGTTAGTCAGCTACAGATTAGTCTTGGTCTAGAATAGGTCTTTGGTTAAGGGGGAAGAAATCTGTGCAGACCAGAGAAGGTGACCAGAGAAGGTGACCAGAGAAGGTACCAGAGAAGGTGACCAGAGAAGGTGACCAGATGAGGTGACCAGATGAGAGGTGACCAGATGAGATGTCCAGAGCAGAGGAGTCACCAGAGCAGAAGTGTCGCCAGAGCAGATGAGGTCCAGAGGAGTCTGACCAGATGAGCTTGGACCAGAGGAGTCTGCCAGAGGAGTCACCAGAAGACCCCACCAGAGGAGTCACCAGAAGACCCCACCAGAGGACTTCACCAGAGGACTCCCCAGAAGACCTCTCCCAGATGAGGACCAGAAGACCCCAGACCAGACCAGACGAGAGACGGATTAGTTCACCTACCAGAAGCATCTTAGTAATCTGGAGACAAGGAGATTTTTTGAGATCATTGATGGAGAAGAAAGCAATCTGGATAGTCAACTGATGGAGGATCTGATTGATTGATTGCTTGATTGAAGTCAACTAATCAATCATATAATCAATCTTTGATTGATTATATCCCTCCAATTATGGTTGTTTGAATTACTAGTTTCCAACGGCTAGTTTATTCTACAACTATAAATAGGAGTGCTTGGATTAGTTCATTAAAAAAAGAGTCACGCGAGAGCACACTAAGAACATACGAACTCTTCCAATCACTCACCTTTGTCCTTTCTAGTTTATATACACTCTATTAGGAGTTTAGTTGGATTATTACTCAACCTGTTAATCTTGTTAGATAAGGTTGTTGTAAGCAGTTGTACGAAGGAACTGGTACTTCGGAAATTCCAGTAAGTAAGTAAGTTGGTTGGAGAGAGAGTAAGTCCCCTTTGAAGAAAGGGAGAGTGGACGTAGGACCTGTTGTCCGAACCACTATAAATCCTTGTGTTCTTTATTTTCTGCACTTTAAAATTTCTGCATATTTCATTCTAGCACTATTTATTATAAACGGGTTTTTCTTAAAAATTAAGTATAAAACGTTTCCGCTGGATAACCTTTTAGGGACCAACAGAAATCAATCAAAATCCGCACCAAGTACTTCCAACTTGTTAAGGTATGCCATTATCTCGAGAACGTGCTCCCTCACGGGCGTTCCTTCCACCATTTCCAACTTGACCGAGTCATGTTTGGTGAACTGATTAGTCATGGGATTCTGATGTGAAAACATCTCTTCAAGGTGTTCCATGATTTCAACAGCGGATACAATGTCTTCATGAACGCGCCTCAAATCCTCAGACAGAAATGTCAAGATGATGCACTTCATTCATTGTCACGCTTCCGATCATAAACTGCCTCTTCCCATTGCTTGACTTATCATTAGGCTTGCCGGGTATATTAACATAAATAACCCAATTGTGTTTTCGTGCAGTAAGGACAAATTTTTTAAAAAAAAACATTTCCAATCGATATAATTCTCTCCAAAAAGTTTATTATCTTTAAGTATATTAAACAGTGGATTAAAAGGTTGCGACATGATGAACTGAGAATAAAACATACATTCATATCAATATCTAGAAAAATATGAAATTATCACATAAATTTGATCACATCAATTATATTGAAACCTTAAAACAATATAATCATGCATCAGCCAACATCTCGAAACAATTTAAATGCGCCACGAGGGGTGGTCTATACATTTAAACACATTCAAGCGGATTACAAACTTAAAAGTTACAAATCCTTAATTCAAAATTAATAGTTGGCTCCCACTTTGACCACATAGAAACTGACAGGGACTCCGAGGGGAGTAAGTTAATATCAATTCCCTATGCCTAAGTAATAACCATAATTAAATACAGGATTATTATTTCGCTTTGAGCAAGCCACTCGTGGTGAGGGTCAATACCGCCACTAGTAATAATCCACAATCATCCTTTCGGAATTTATTCATGTGAAATCCGTTCTTTTGGCCGATCCGAGGGGGAAATGTATTCCAAAAGAACTTCACAAATAAATAAATTATGGAGGTCAAATTAATCCAATTTTAATATCCGGAATAAAATTGCGATTATAAAAACATACTTAGTAATTTTCGAAAGTAAGGTTTTTCTTGGACAATTAAATTCATGCAAACACATATTAACAAATAATAATAAGTGCACGAAATAAAACATCCATCAAAACAAAATTAAACACATTGGAGCACTCGAATCCAATTGTCACGGTTTAATTTCTCCACGTCTTGATGCGAAAAAATTGTCCTTGTTGCTTTCCGACGTTCGTCTCGACGTGCTCCCACTCGAACAACAACACTTCTTCAAAAACAGCATCGTTTGGGGTTCGGGACGACGTTTAAAATCACACGTAAAAAAAAATACGAACCGAAAAAATTCCACGGACTGAGATACAGCGCGCGTCGGCCCACAAAGTGGGCCCGCGCGCTTCCCGGCCCGAGAAGCGCTGGAAAAGTGCCCGAGGCGCGCCGAAGCGCAGCCCCGAGGTGCACCCGAGGCGCGCCCGAGGCGCAGCACAGAAGCGCGCCGAGGCGCTGCCCGGGGCGCCCGAGGCGCTGCAGCTGCCTGTCGAGGCGCGCGCGCGCCGTGCGCCCGTTGCGCACGGTGTGCGCCGTGCACCCCCGTGCGCCGTTTTTTCGCCGTTCGTCCTCGTTTTCTTCACCCCTTGCATGATTTTACCTCCATACACGCTCCACGCTTGTATGCGTCGTCCGGGTACGCCGTTTTTAATTCTTCGTTCTTCGTCACGATCCGGTTACAATTTATTTTTACAAAAAAATAAATACTAGATCTAGACTAGTCTATTACAATGATAGAATCAAAATAAAAACAACTAATCTACTCGTGGATTTTCTCACGAGAAAAACGAATTCGAACGAATCGAATTAAAAAACCAAATTAATTCACACGCATGAAATTAACAACATTAAAAACCATGACAATTGAATACCTGCAAAAAAGATCTAACAATTCTACTATCCAATTTCAAATTTAATGTTCAACAATTTAAATTCCAATTCAAAATTCAGAGCCCGAAACCGTGGCTCTGATACCAGTTGTTGGGAAAATATAGGGTGCCCGGAATCTATTCGGGATGAACTTTAAATACAAATTTAAATACAATTATTACTAGCATGAATTAATCCTAATTAATTCAAATAATAATTCCAACAACTAATTATCATCATGCATGTTAAATTAATTTCACATATTTAACTAGGCGGAATTAAACAAGTAAATATGCGATTAACGTACCTCTCGTAGTAATGGCCTTTGGATATACGGGACACTTGTAATCACGTTCTATCAACCCAAAGCCTTCTCAAGTATTTCCCTTTTCACCTCACTTGATCGCCGGTGGGAGACGCTTTCAAGCAATTTAATAAACTAAGGAAAAAGAAAAATATCTATGCTTCTTGATTTTTCCAACACATGGAATTATGTACTTGGGGATGAAATAATCATCCCCTATTTATAATAAGAGGTGACCGAATTTTTGGGTATATTTTGGGCCTTGAGAAAATCTTTTCTTAGACTCTAAGAAATCTTGAATATATCCCATATATTCTTTTCTCCATAATAAAATATTCCACAAAAATCTCACTCTCCTATTATTCATGAAATTTTCGAAAATTATAGAAGAAATCCAAAGATTTGGATCTTCTTGAATATATGAGATATTCTTGTACTTCTAGAATACATATCTTCCATAATATCTTTCCAAGAAAATCAACAAAATCTTATTTCTCCTAAATAGGCTATATTTTCGAAATTATCAATAAAAATCAGCATAATATTTTCTTTTTATTTTAATCACCTTATCATTATTGGGCTACTTAATTGGGCTACTTGAGGGGCCTTAAGGAGAATTAAGATTGGACCTCCTAATGGACTTCTGAATTTTAATATTGAGCCCCAATATAATTCAGCCCATTAATATTAATTATTACCACTAATAAATTAATATTGCACTATCCATCTTAATCCATATTACGATAATATGGGCTCCCGGTTATTATTTCCCGCGTTTAAGATTATCAAGTCCATTAATTAATCAAGCTTCCGAATAGCTCTAAATTAATTAACATCTTTCACCTTGGAGTAAAGACAGCTCAACATTATTATTCGTACCGAAGAAACTAATTCTTCACTTGCAAGATTTGGTACAATAAAACTTCTGAGCCCACCAAGGGGACTAATCACACGAGCCGTACTCGCACGCGTTTCTCCGTATTAAATCTTAGCAACCGTCGTATGTTTAATATTACTGCCCAAGACACAAAGTTCGAAGTCACAATGATTCTCACCCAACATGAATCAAAGCAGTAACTACTAAGCACACACGGTCCTATTTAAGTGACGGAGATTAAGAAATCAACAACCACTGAGGTCTAATTCTTCACCTTTCAGAACAGAAGAATTTATCCTCGCTGTAGGACCTCTTCAACACATACTAAATGTGCTAGTGCAATCTCTTAGTCAAGACAGACCAATCTGAGCCTTACACATCGACCTTTCACGGCGGATTGTTCAATTCCACCTGGGTCGTGAATTGTACGTTTAGTTACAAGTAAACTGTTAATGTTGTCTTCCGTGATCGGGTATCACCACATTAACTACAATGTAACATGTACTATATATTAAACGGTTTGCAATAGAAATTCAACATTCAATTATATCTAAAGCAAATGTGATAAAAGAATTATTCTCATAAATCTAGTGTTTGATACACGAGTTATACAAAGTAAAAGCATACTTTCACGTATAACTCCAACAGAGAAGGAAGCAAAGGAACTCATGATGAAGGGGCATCGAGGAAAGAAATTCTACATCTTCTCTTATGAGAATAAGGGAGGTAAATTTGAGTATCATGTCCCATAAGTTCCTTTGAGCTCGGTCCGACATTAGGACCTTAAAAATAGCGCTAAATGGGAGGTAACCCACTTTTATTTGCTTTTGAGTGTTTTTAGTTATTAGGGTGTTGTTTTGAGTCGTAAGTTCTAACCTCGTACTTGAGAGTTTTATTTTGTAGGCTTGCCTTGAGGGTGAAGGAGTGCCCAAGAAGTGGAGATTGAAGGGACCAACTCGAGACAAGGGAGTGTGCCAAGTTGTTAAGAGAAACTGAATTATTTGGATGAGGTAACCACCACCCCAAACTTAGACCACTTTGCAAGGTCGAAGTTTGGGGGTGGAGTTTTTATACGTTTTATGGTTACATTGCACAGACGCACACCCTCTCTTTGAGTTGAGTTTGGTTATATATTGTGCCTTGAGATGCTCCTTGAACTAATATGGCTTTGATGTGCTACTACATATTTCATGCTTATCAATTCTCTTATGCTAGTTGATTGCTATCTTTGAGTGTGAGTATGAGTTGGTGAATTGTGAGGTTGAGTTAGGGATTATATTGTGTGAGTGTAGGAGTTGAGGTTGATTTGAGAGGGAACTCGTATACTTACGGACTTTCCTTTTGAATACTTGTGTTGTAAAAGTGAAAATTCACTAGGACTAGCATGGATGTGAAAGTTGTGAGATTTGAGCCTTTGTGAGATTAAAATGCATAAATTGATCTCTTCGTTTGTGAGAGGATAATCACCTTAGAGGATGCTAGAAGTTGTGTGTGCTCTCACTTCTTGATTGTGTTTAGTTTGATATGCCGAAAGTGATTTTAGGTCATCTTTGATTTATTGTGTCACTTAGCCAAAATAAGTCTACCAATGACATTTATCCCTTGTTAGCCCTTTTGAGCCTTGGCCTATTTATTTGCTAGCACATTTGAACTTATCCAAATTCCTAAACTCTTTTTGTCCCAATTTGAGTGGAGAATAGGAAAAGTGTGAATGAGAAGGAATCGAGTTGAGATGAGAATGTAGAAATATTTTGGTTGAGTATTATGAGAAAATGTGTATTGAAGCTTTGAGGTGTGGGAAAGAACAAAAAGAAAATAAATTTGAGGATGAGCAACAGAAAAATATGAGCTCATGTTTGTTTTGAAAAAGAAAAATGTATTGATTGAAAATGTGAAAAGAGTTAAAGAAATTGAAGTGTTGAGAGTAGGGGAATTGAAAAGTGTATTGCATGAAGATGATTGAAGTATTCTGTTCCTAGTCTCGAAATACCGAAGTTCGATTTTCTGTTCTCCATTCACTTGAGTCACTTATCCCATATAATTACCCCACTTGTCCAAAGAGCCTACATTACAACCTTGATAAAGTTATTTTTTATTCGGCATGGATTCTAGAGTATGGTCGAAGTTGAGAGTGCTTACAAGTCTATGGTTGCTGATATGTGTGATTGATTGAGTGAGTCCCTTAATATTGATATACACTTGTGAGGGAGTGAAACAAATTGTTGAGTGCACATCCATGTTTGATTTTGGTGATTCTTATTTATTATGCATGAGTATGATGAAGGGGGTGAGTTTGTGTGTGAGTGATCGATCTTTGAAGCTTGAAGTTCTATTACTTGCATGATTTGGTTCTATAATTTATTCTTAACAATTTCACTTGACTTATTATTTTATTTCTTGAGGACAAGCAATATGGTAAGTTTGGGGGGGTTGATTAGGCGTGAAATTGTTATGTTTTATAGCCCGATTTGCCTATGTTTTGTGTATTTTTTATGAGTATTTAGAGTCCTTTGAGCATTGATTAGGCGTGAAATTGTCATGATTCGTAGCTTGAAATACCTCAATCTTGGTCGAGTTTATAGAGTATTTAGAGTCAATTGAGCATTATTTCTACACGTTGATGAATTTGTCTCTTTGATGCTCATAGATGGATAGAGGGCGAAAAGAGGAGTTCGTAGGACTTTGAATCGACTCAAATGGATGCCCGGATGAGAAGATATTGAAGAAATACGATTGGTATTAGTGCGGACGAGGAAAAGTATCAGTTGGGAGGAGTTGTAAGTCACTCGAGTAACTAGGTCGAGCGCCACCGCTCGAGCGCCTAAACGTACAGAACTTTTCTTGCGCTCGAGCGCCACCGCTCGAGCGAATTGCTCGAGCGCTCAAAACATACAGTGTGATTTCATCGCTCGACCGGCTCGAGCGGAACCGCTCGAGCGATTGTGTCATTCGAGCTACACTGCTCGAGCGGGACCGCTCGAGCGTTTTGCTCGAGCAACCTTGGATTTTTGCCTCCGGATGCGTATTTTCGGCCCATTAACTCCCGTTTCGACCCATGCCTATATATACCTCTTCCAAACACGTTTTGAAGAATCCCCGAACTTTAGAAATAATTTTAGACTTAGTTTTGAAGAGGAGAAGAACAAGCAAGCTTTATTTACGTTTTGTTGAGGTTTTTCATACGAATTCTAGTTTCTTTTCAATTCTTAGTTTCTTTTAATTAGCTTGATTACTTTTAACGCTTTAAACTTCGTTTTTATCAATTCAAATTTCAGTTCTTCGTATTTATTTTCTTTTAAAACCCTAGTTCATGTTTCTTATTTTCTTCGTTCAATTCATTATGTTTATGTGTGTTGTTTCTTCTATTGCTTTTATTTTTGTTAAAACCATGTCCGGCTAAAACCCTTGCATGCTTAGGGTAGGATGAACTCGTAGAAGTAGGATGTGGGTACGTAATTAGGGTAATTCGTGACGTTAGTTTTAATTCTCTTAATTAATGAATTCTTATAATTAATCTGAACTTTACCTTTAAATTTAGTATGAAAGTGTTAGAGAGAGGACGACCGCATCACTCAATAACAACTAGTAGTCTTAACGAGAAGGTTTAGGAAAGGTTAATTCATCTACCGGTTTAGCGAAGGAGGACGACCGCATCACCTTAGTTAAATTAGGGTCTCATTAATTGAGCACAATCCATTAACTTGTTAGCGGATTAGTGAAGTCGAGTGTTAGGGTAAAGTATTAGGGTTTAGAATCTTGAGCTTTCACCTTGCATTCTTTTACTTAGGTTAATTCTTGTGTGTCACAGTTATTTTGATTATGTACCTGCTCCGTTAGTATACGTAGGGATTCCTATCTTAAGCATCACCATCTCCCATTAGAACACAACCCTTAGTTAATTTGATTTCTTTAGTATTTAAGTTTACTTAGTTTATTTCAGTCTTTAATTTATTTTTCCAAAAAAATCCAAAAACATTTCACTCATATTAACTACGACGCGTAGATCTTCAGGGATCTATTCGCATATACACCATCTCGTGGGTTCGATAATACTTGGTCATTATACTTACTCTTACTACAGTGAACCCGTCCGCTTGCGGGTGAGCGACTAGTAGAAGTTAGTAAAACCGCTTTAAGTCAATGGCGCCGTTGCCGGGGATGGCGTTGTATGCTTTTGAATAGGACTTGTAGATAGCTTAGTAGTTAGTAGTGGGTGATTTATTTTCTGTTTTTATTTTTATTTGTATTCAATCGGCAGTTGCGTTTTGACCCTTCTGCTAGTGTGTCAGGTTTATGAAAACACGCTCACAAGGCAATACGAGCAAAGAGAGAATACCGTTGGACCCTGAGACAATAGCCAGAAGGAACCGAGCCTTCTTAAGAAGGATGCACGCTGCCGACTTAGGAAAGGAACCAATGGATATCAATAATGAGTTGGACGATGCTGCCAACGATTTCAATCAGGCAGTAGACCGAGTTGAAGGCACTGGAGTTAGTGGTAGCTAGAATCAAATTCCATTAGGGGATAGCCAGAGCCTAAACCCGGATACACAAAACGTAGGGAATCCAGCTCAGAACCTTGTCCATAATCCTCATAACAACCCTGCTTACCCACAAAACCCAAATAACCCTTTTAACAACCCAGTATACCAACATTACCCATACCCACCTTATCCTTATCCACCATATCCATATCATCCACCTCCTGTTTACAACCAACCACCTGTTTACCAACCACCACCCCAACAAGTACCCGTACCAGCTGCTAATCCTCAACACGTTCCTCAAAACGTAGATCACAATATGACTATTCGAGGGAGGTTTACAGCACAGCCACAGCGGTACTATGATGGAGTGGCTTTACCTCCTGTTGAGGCAAACAACTTCTCGATATCCCCGGGGATTTTAAAGCTGCTTACCGAGA
This sequence comes from Ballota nigra, assembly GCA_947034835.1. NCBI lineage: Eukaryota > Viridiplantae > Streptophyta > Magnoliopsida > Lamiales > Lamiaceae > Ballota > Ballota nigra. The sequence goes on from OX344725.1 coordinate 61,575,470, forward strand.
ATCAGTTCAAGTGGGTGATCGGGAAGGAGAATCCTCATACACACCTGAGGAGTTTTCTCATGATAGCCTCCACATTTAATTATAATGGCATGTCTGAAGATGCCAAGAGGCTTAGGCTGTTCCCATTCTCATTGACGGGAATAGCCAAGGAGTGGTATGATAATACGCTTCCGCGGGGAGGTATTACCACTTGGGCCGAGCTCGAGCGTCTGTTCCTCGAGTGATTCTACCCTCCATCTAGGACGATCAAGGCTAGAATTGAGATCTCGTCCTTTCACCAGAAGTCTGGAGAGGATTTACGCCAAGCGTGGGAGAGATACTCAAACATGCTGATAGAGTGCCCGCAGCACGGGTACAATGAGGGAGATATTATGGCATTCTTCTACAGTGGTGCCAACAAGGCAGGGCAAGACCATTTAGACGCTTGTGCGGGTGGAGCATTCTTGAACCAAGGCATAGAGAGGTGTAGGGAAATCGTGGACAACATTGTCACGAATGCCGGTGCTTGGGGTGAGGATGCAGATTTGCAAAGAGTGCATCAGGTTGAGGAGGGAGAAGGAACGAGAAGGTTATTGATGGCCATGATGGAGAAGATAAACAACCTCGAGTTGGGGAAGAGTTTGGTTGGAGAGCATGCAGTAGAGAATGAGAGAGTAGACCAACCAAATGGACAGCAAGAGGTAGCCAATTACATGGGAGGCCCATATTACAATCAGAATGGCTACCAAGGTGGAAATCAGTATGGAAGGCCTTCTTATGGCCAACCATTTGTACCTCCAGGTCCTCAGCCACTTCAAAATCAATGGAGGAACACACAAGGAGTTCAAGGAGGCCAGCAGCCTCCTCAAAACACATGGAGGAAAAATGAGAACTTTTCTTATGCTAACCCAAAAGCTGGTGTTACTGTTCCTGCAGGTGTTGATCCGGGGTCTAAACCTCCTGGAGGAGAAGGTGGTGCATCAACCGAGGAGATGTTGAGAGCAATTCTGCAGAAGGTGGAGGAAGGGAGCAAGCGATTGTCATCCTTGGAGTACGATGTCAAAGAATTGCATAAAAAGGGTGATCAACGTGATCAAGAGCTCCAGAAGATGAATGTTGAGTGGACTAGAACTCAACAAGAGAACAATCGAAGGTTCACTTCTTTAGAGATCCAGATGAGCCAGATTGCAAAGTCAGTGAATAGAATGCCGGAGGGGAACCCGAAAGAGCATTGCAAGGCGATCCAGCTTAGAAGTGGAACCAACTATGAAGGTCCTCAGATGCCTGCTGACTCTGAGATGCCCCACGAAGAGATTGAGCCAAAAGGAGATGGAGTTGAGACTGAGGAGAAAGAAGTTGAGAAAGGAGTTGGGAGTGAAAGTGAAGGGATTGAGAAGCATAAAGATATGAATGAGTCCCAGAAGGACAAGGAAAGTGAGGAGATTGAGAGAGTTCCTAAGTGGAAGAAGGCAAAGGAAGCAAGGGATAAAGTGAAAGAAACAGAAAGAGATGAATGGGGGGTACCCAAATCTGTGATACCCGTCCCATATCCACAGCGCTTCATGAAAAAGAAGCTTGATGAAAAATTTGCAAAATTTCTTGATGTTTTTAAACAACTTCACATTAACATTCCTTTTTATGATGCTTTGGAACAGATGCCGCACCATGCCAAGTTTCTGAAGGACTTGATCGCGAAGAGACGGCGAGTGGATGAGCCGAAGTTGGTGCAGCTGAACCACGAGGTGAGTGCATTAGTGCACAAGGCGCTCCCACCAAAGCTGAAGGATCCCGGGAGCTTCACGATCCTATGTGACATTGGGAACGGGATCAAGAAAGGAGCGCTATGCGATTTAGGGGCGAGCATCAATCTCATGCCGTTGTCGCTTTTCAAGAAGTTGGAAGGTGGTGAACTTCAACCCACAATGATGACGCTTCAACTAGCCGACCGGTCTATTACTCGACCTCAAGGTGTGGTTGAAGACGTCCTAGTGAGAGTTGGAGATCACATTTTTCCAGCCGACTTTGTAGTGCTAGAGATGGAGGAAGATGAGCACGTACCCCTGATCTTGGGAAGACCGTTCTTAGCTACGGCGGGGATGGTGCTAGACGTGGCAAATGGAAAGATTACGTTGAAGGTAGATGATCAAGAAGTGAAGATCTCCCTATATGAAGCCATGAAGCACCCGAAGGAGGATGAGAGCTTGTATTGCATGGATGCCATTGATCCTCGTGTTGAAGACACACCTTCTATCCCTAATCCTTCTCATATTCATGATTTTGTTAGTCCTTCACTTGATTATTTAACCCATGAGCAGTATGTTCTTGATTATTTTGATAGGGATGAAGTGAAGAAGTTGAAGGATGAAGAGGTGAAAAGTGTGGACGTGGTCCAGTTAGAAGGGAAAGGAGGAGTTAAGAAGAAGAAGTCAAAATTCAAGAAATTGTTTAGTAAGACTCCTCCAGATAGAAGCAAGAAGGAGTTGAGACCCATAACACTTGGGGATGAGAAGAGAGCAAAAGAGCTCATGATGGTAGGGAATCAAGGAAAGGAGTTCAAACACCACTCTTATGAGAGTGGGGGAGGTAAATTTGAGTATGATGTCCCATAAGCTCCTTTGAGCTCGGTCCGGCATGAGGACCTTAAAAATAGCGCTGAATGGGAGGCAACCCATTTTTATTTGCTTTCATTTATTTTTAGTGTCTTTTTATATTATTAGGGAGTATTTTGAGTCGTATGTTTAACCTCGTATTTGAGTAAGTTGCTTGTAGGCTTGTCTCTAAAGGAGTAAAGGTATCAAAGAAGTGGAGATTGAAGGAACCAACTTGAGACAAGGGAATGTGCAAAGCTATTGAGAGAAATTGAATTATTTGGTTGAGGTAACCCACAACCCCAAACTTAGACCTCTAGCAAGGTCGAAGTTTGGGGGGGTGGAGTTTTTTTTTTTGTTTTTTATGTTTCTTGTTACATTGCACATGCATGCACGCCCTTATCTTTGAGTTGAGTTTGATTGATTATTAGTTTGTTGAGATACTCCTTGGGGTGATTTTGATTTGACTCGCTAGTGCATATTTCATGCCTATCAATCATCTTATGCTTGTTGATTGCTATCTTTGAGTATGATTTGATGAGTAGGTTGAGTTGTAAGGGTGAGTTAGAAATTCTTTTGTGTGAGTGTTTGAGTTTGAGCTGATTAGAGAGAGAACCTGTATGCTTGTGAATTTTTCTTTTGAGTACTTGTGTGATGAGAGTGAGAATGCACTAGGACTAGCATGGATGTGAAAGCTGTGAGCTTTTGAGCCTTATGAGATTTTGATGCATTAATTAATCTCTTCGTTTGTGAGTGGATCGTCACCGTAGAGAATGCTAGAACTTGTGTGTACTCTTGCTTCTTGATTGTGTCTAGTTTGATATGCCGAATAGGATCTTAGGCCATCTTTGATTTTATTGAGTCACTTAGCCAAAATTTTCCTTACCAATGACATTGATCCCTTGTTAGCCCCTTTGAGCCTAAAGCCTATTTTATTTGCTAGCACATATGAACACTATTCCAATTCCTAAGCCTTTTTATCCCAATTTGAGTGGAGAATAGGAAAGTGTGAATGTGAAGGGAGTGAATTGAGTGAAAAAGGAAAAGGTTGTTTGTTGAGTGAACATGAGAAGAAGGTTTGATGAAGTTATGAGATGTGGGAAAAAGAGAAAAAAAATTGAGAATGAGCAAAAGAAAAAAAAAATGAGCTCATGTGTTGTGCAAAAAAAAGAAAAAAAAAAGTGAAGTGATTGAAAAAAAAAGTGAAAGGAGTTAGAAAAGAATTGAAGTGTTGAGAGAATTGGAATTGAAAGTGTGTTGATTGAAAATGTTTGAAATAGTCTGTTCCTAATCTCGAAGTGTGAAAGTTTGATTTTCTATTCTCCATTCACTTGAGTCACTTACCCATATTGTTATCCCACCTGTCCAAAGAGCCTACATTACAACCTTGAGAAAAGTCCTTTTTTATTCGGCTTTTATTTCTAGAGTATGGTCGGAGTTGAGAGCGCTTACAAGCCTATGGCTGCCGATATGAGTGATTGATTGTTTGAGTGAGTCCCTTAATCATTGATATACACTTGTGAGGGAGTGAAACACATCGTTGAGTGCACATCCATGTTTGATCTTTGTGTTTCTTGTTGTTGTTGCATGAGTATGATGAAGGAAGGTGAGTGAGTATACATGTGATTGATCTTTAAAGCTCGAGTTCAATTAGCTTGCATGATTGATTCTTGATTCATTCCTAACAATTTCACTTGACTTATTATTTCGTTACTTGAGGACAAGCAACATGGTAAGTTTGGGGGGGTTGATTAGGCGTGAAATTGTCATGATTCGTAGCTTGAAATACCCCAATCTTGGTCGAGTTTATAGAGTATTTAGAGTCAATTGAGCATTATTTCTACACGTTGATGAATTTGTCTCTTTGATGCTCATAGATGGATAGAGGGCGAAAAGAGGAGTTCGTAGGACTTTGAATCGACTCAAACGGATGCCCGGATGAGAAGATATTGAAGAAATACGATTGGTATTAGTGCGGACGAGGAAAAGTATCAGTTGGGAGGAGTTGTAAGTCACTCGAGTGACTAGGTCGAGCGCCACCGCTCGAGCGCATTGCTCGAGCGCCTAAACGTACAGAACTTTTCTTGCGCTCGAGCAGCTCGAGCGCCACCGCTCGAGCGAATTGCTCGAGCGCTCAAAACATACAGTGTGATTTCATAGCTCGACCGGCTCGAGCGGAACCGCTCGAGCGATTGTGTCATTCGAGCTACACTGCTCGAGCGGGACCGCTCGAGCATTTTGCTCGAGCAACCTTGGATTTTTGCCTCCGGATGCGTATTTTCGGCCCATTAACTCCCGTTTCGACCCGTGCCTATATATACCTCTTCCAAACACGTTTTGAAGAATCCCCGAACTTTAGAAATAATTTTAGACTTAGTTTTGAAGAGGAGAAGAACGAGCAAGCTTTATTTACGTTTTGTTGAGGTTTTTCATACGAATTCTAGTTTCTTTTCAATTCTTAGTTTCTTTTAATTAGCTCGATTACTTTTAACGCTTTAAACTTCGTTTTTATCAATTCAAATTTCAGTTCTTCGTATTTATTTTCTTTTAAAACCCTAGTTCATGTTTCTTATTTTCTTCGTTCAATTCATTATGTTTATGTGTGTTGTTTCTTCTATTGCTTTTATTTTTGTTAAAACCATGTCCGGCTAAAACCCTTGCATGCTTAGGGTAGGATGAACTCGTAGAAGTAGGATGTGGGTACGTAATTAGGGTAATTCGTGACGTTAGTTTTAATTCTCTTGATTAATGAATTCTTATAATTAATCTGAACTTTACCTTTAAATTTAGTATGAAAGTGTTAGAGAGAGGACGACCGCATCACTCAATAACAACTAGTAGTCTTAACGAGAAGGTTTAGGAAAGGTTAATTCATCTACCGGTTTAGCGAAGGAGGACGACCGCATCACCTTAGTTAAATTAGGGTCTCATTAATTGAGCACAATCCATTAACTTGTTAGCGGATTAGTGAAGTCGAGTGTTAGGGTAAAGTATTAGGGTTTAGAATCTTGAGCTTTCACCTTGCATTCTTTTACTTAGGTTAATTCTTGTGTGTCACAGTTATTTTGATTATGTACCTGCTCCGTTAGTATACGTAGGGATTTCTATCTTAAGCATCACCATCTCCCATTAGAACACAACCCTTAGTTAATTTGATTTCTTTAGTATTTAAGTTTGCTTAGTTTATTTCAGTCTTTAATTTATTTTTCCAAAAAAATCCAAAAACATTTCACTCATATTAACTACGACGCGTAGATCTTCAGGGATCTATTCGCATATACACCATCTCGTGGGTTCGATAATACTTGGTCATTATACTTACTCTTACTACAGTGAACCCATCCGCTTGCGGGTGAGCGACTAGTAGAAGTTAGTAAAATCGCTTCAAGTCAAGCATCATTTTCATAAACTCATTAATTTGTCTCTTTGGTATTCATAGTTGGATAGAGGGCGAAAATAGGAGTTTGTAGGACTTTGAATCGGCCAAAACGGACTCCCGGTTGAGAAGATATGAAGGTTTTTCGAACAAGTGTACAACAGCCGAAAAGTGCTCGACCAAAAGTGGTCGAACGCCCCCATTCGACCTCTTGATTCATTCGACCAGTAGTGGTCGAACGCCCCTGCTCGACCAACAAGTGGTCGAGCGCCCTGAAGGCTCTGGAAAGGCATCCATTCGACCAACATGAGGTCGAGCGCTAGTGCTCGACCAAGTGATTGACCAAACCCCAGTTTTGCGAGATTTTGGCATTTTTCACCTATTTTTGGCCCGTTGCTTATAAATACCCGATCCCAAGCTCATTTTTGAAAAAAAATTGATCACTTTTCATATTTTGGCATACTTAGAGCTTGGTAGAGAGAATTTGGGAGAGTTTCACACTTGTAAACGAGGTTTTGATCTTACGAATTCTTAGTTTAGATACGTCTTTTGATTCTTTTCGTTTAATTCTTTCGTTCTTGAACCTTTGAGACTTCTAAACCCTACTTTATCAAATTTATTGAGATTTTGAGATATTCTTTCGTTTATGCTTTCTAAGTTTTATGATTATTCTATTATGCAAATGTTCATCATTCTTTTGATTGTTTTCGTTCTTTCAATGACCATGTTAGGCTAGAACCCTTGTATGCTTAGGGTAGGATGAACTCATAGAAGTAGGATGTTGGTACATAATTAGGATAAGTCGTGATGATTAATGCTAGTTCTCTTAATTAATTGAATTCTTAAAATAAACCCTAGAATTATCTTGGAATTGAGTACGAAAATTATTAGAGAGAGGACGATCTTATCACTATTTAATAACAAGTAGGCTTAACGATAGGGTTTTAGAAAGGGTTTATAATCTACCGGTTTATCTAGGGCGGACGACCGCATCATCTTGGATAAATAAGGGTCTCATTAATTAAGCATAATTCATATAACGTGTTTATTGGGTTGTGAAGTAGGTTGATATGACGAAGTATTAAGGTTAATTCTTGAGCTTTTAGTCTTTCAATCTAGTGCTAGACTAGGGAAGTTGATTGCCTAATTTTAGTACACTTAGTATTAATACTTGCACATCACAGTTATTTTAGTTATCGTACTAGCTCCGTTAGTATATGTAGGGATCCCTATTCTGAGCATCATCATCTCATATCTTATTAAAACCTTAGTTATTAGTTTAATTTCATCAGTTGCATTATTAGTAATAGAATATAGAGTAGATTAATATAGTTTTTGAAACCGAACACACACTCATATTAACTACGACGCGTAGATCTCCAGGGCTCTATTCGCATACACACTTTCCCTTGGGTTCGATACTACTTGGTCCCTATACTTGCCAATACTACAGGGATCCCATACTCTTGTGGGGTAACTACAAGTTGAAGCTAGTATTTTGCGTTCAAGTCAAGATACCACCTCCGATCTTGGCGAGGACTCAAGAGAAGTAGCCGCCGAAATAGACGTCTTAAATGTTGAGGAGGTTGAGGTGACCCAAGAATCTCAAGGACTAACTTGGGAGTTTTTGGAGGTGATCAACTTTCTAATCCCCACAGAAACCCCTCAATCATAGAATCCCAAGGCCGTTGCGTGTGAACATGAATGGTCGGAGTACGCTGCTCACTACTCCCAAAGCTTTGTTCACCCTCCGCGGGAATTTATGGATGCTCAAGAAACCGAGTTCACGGTGAGCAAGATTTCCAGCCTTATTACTGTCGCAAGTTTGCTGGTCTTACCACCAGTCCTCATCACCTTGAGGCGCGAGTAGCTGTGCCCGCGAGTAGTGTTCCTCGCTTCCTCTCATATGCATGTTTTATTTGCATTATGTTTTAACTCTTCTAACTCTTTGTGTGTTTTTTTAGAAGGGAAAGTGACTGTAGTTGTGTCAAGAGTACCCCAGAGTTATTATCTGCTCGTCAATCGAGTGAAGTAAATGGCTTCAGAGGACCCTTCAAAGAAAGTATAATCCTCCAACTAGTCTCATTAGACTGAGGTTCGGGCAGCCTGTTGGACCCGGGGTCACACCGTGTAAGCCGAGGACTACGGCTTCTTGTCCCACTGCTCTTACTTCATCTCCTCCACCCCAACAAAAAGAAGCAAACAGGGAAAAGAAAAGATTAACCAAGGAAGGAGCTCCCGTCCACAAGGAAGACGAGAGATCCAAATGGTCCAAAGGTCAAACCCACTCGAGTAGAAAGGGCTCTGTTGTCGCCTCCACTCACTCTACTTCTTTGGAGGTGGTTAGTGAACAACAAGTCGTCGTCGGTATGGTGGCGAGCAAGAGGAGAGCCTCATCTCCCGATAGCTCCTACTTGGGCTACGACCCAGTCAAATTGAGGGAGTAAGTTTCATTTCTGTTGCTTGACTGCTAGCCATACACACTTATCTCGTTCCTTTGTTTTTTTATAGGTACAAGTCTGAAGAGTACCCCGGGCGAGCAAAGGCTCTCCATCAACTAAGTTGTGTGAAGACAGCTCCGCTCTATCAAGACATCCCCGACTCCCATGTTCGGCGAGCAATGGAGTTGGTTCCTCGCTCCTGGACCAAGCTTTGCGAAGATATTATCCATAGCCAAAGCATGAGTGACAATACTCGCCTTCTCAGCTACAACGCCAGTCACCAAGCTGTAGCTGCTCAAAAGTTCCTTGATCAAGCAGTGGAGTTGGAAAGGACGAACATGAGCCTTGGTCGAAAAATTGACCACTTCGAGACTGAGAAGGCTTCCACTTTGAAGAAGAAAGATGATGAACTCGCCAAGCTGAGGAGCAAGCATGAGAAGGCTAAAGCCATTTGGGAGCGGGAGCTGAAAGCTATCGGGGATCACGAGAAGATTGCTCATAATAGCTCTGAGAAGCTAATGTTGGAGTTGGGGGTTGCAAATGATCGCTTGAAGACTCTGGAGACAGAGCGAACAAGGTTTGTTGAACGAGTGGAGTCTTTGAAGGCTCATGTTGAGCGCTTGGAGGCAGAGGGAAGGAACTTCGTTTTATATGAAAGTTATGTCCAAGATGTGACTGATAATACAAACTTTGGTTACATCTGTGCATACGCTGATTGTGTAAGGTCCGTCAAGTTCGCCATCGACAATGGCAAAGACGTGATGAACTTGGTGAAAAAAGGACTTTACTGATTACGTTATGGAGAACCCTCCTGCCCCCGGCTTTGACATTTCTGTGGCCGATCTCGGAGAGATAGGGGTAGACCTAAGCATTTTCAAGGACGATGTCCGAGTGATCGCCCCCAAGGAAAGGAACGAACAGGCGAGCAAGGAAGCCACCTTTTATGATGGCCTTAGTCCTCTCCCTTTGACTCCTATGGATGGAGCAAGTACCTCCACGGTCGCCGGTGAGCAACAAGTCCCTAAGGCGGGCATTACTGAAGTCGTTCCTCCCACAGATGCTCCTCTTGCTCCTCCAGCTTGACTTGATCGTAAAATACTAGCTTTACTAGTAGTTACCCCACAAGAGTATGAGATCACTGTAGTATGGGCAAGTATAGGGACCAAGTAATATCGAACTCGTGGGAAAGGTTGTACGCAAATAAATCCCTGGAAATCTATGTGTCGTAGCTAATATGAATGCAATGTTGGTTTAAACTAATTCTACTAATTTTATACTAATAACGAAATTAAAACTATATTAACTTCTGGTTGAAGTGCAAATGAGATGATGATGCTCAGGATAGGAATCCCTACGTATACTACGGAGTTGGTATGACAACTAAAATAATAGTGATGTTTAAAGTTAAAATCCTAAGTTTACTATACACTAGGCAATCAACTTCCCTAATATAGCACAAATAATTGAAAGAATAAAAGCTCAGAAATAATTCTAATACTTAGGTTCAACAACTTACTTCATTAACCCACTAATTAAATTATATGAATTGTAATTAATTATTGAGGCTCTAATTTAACTAAGGTGATTCGGCCGTCCTCCCTAGATAAATTATTAAAGAGTGATGCAATCGTCTTCTCCCTAATAATTTTTGCACTTAATTCTATGATTATTCTAGAGTTTATTAGAATTATTCAATAATTAAGAGAATTAAAACTATACATCACGAATTATCCTAATTACGTACCAACAACCTAATACTACGAGTTCATCCTATCCTAAGCACACAAGGGTTTTAGCCAAACATGGTGATTATGAGAACAAAAGCAATAACTAAATCAACAAGCATAACCATAATTAAAAGAATCAAGAAAATCAAGAACATAAACTATCTATGAAAGTAATTGAATCAAATCCGAAAAATAATCTTTAAAATCTAAAATTAAGGTCTAAGTATCAAAGAATTCAAGAAACAAAAAGAAAAATCAACACTGTACAAAGTATTAATTGTTCTAATGAATTCGTACGATAAAAACCTCGTTTACAAACTTGAAATCCTTGCCAAACTCTCAAAATTATGACCCAAGCTTCTTCCCCTTTGAAAATCGAGTCTAGATATGTAAAAATAAGTTTGAGACGGGTATCTATAAGATATGAAAAAACGATCAGGGCGCTCGAACTGGGCCTTTGCTCGAGCGCTTGGCGCTCGCGCTAGCTCTATCGAGCGCCATCTTGTCACAGAAGTCCCAGGGTGCTCGAGCTGTTGGAGGCGCTCGAGTGCTTTCGGCTGGTTGTACTTGTACACTTGTTCAAAAAACCTTCATATCTTCTCAACCGGGGGTCCGTTTTGGTCAATTCAAAGTCCTATGAACTCCTTTTTTCGCCCTCTTTCCTAATATAAACACCAAAGAGGTAAATTGATGAGTTTATGAAAATGTTACTCAAATAACTCTAAATACTCATAAAAACGCTCAAAATATGGACTAATCGGGCACCAAAACATCACAATTTCACGTCTAATCACAGCTCTCCAATCTTGAAGATTTCATTTTCTTTGTTTCTAGCTTGTATTAAGACTTTGACTTGTAACAATTTCCTTTCAGTTGTATGTTCTTCCTTGCCTTTTGCATAATTTGTTGGCATTATTTCTTATTGTTCGGCTGCTCGCCTACCTTTACGCTTTTATCTTCTTGCTTAAGCATTCCCTTTAAATTTTCAAGGGTAAAACGTTTGTTATCACCATACTTAATATGCATAATTTTATTTGGTATTCTTGGTTCTCAAAGAACTTGACCTCTTATTAATTGGGCTCTAAGGTCCGTAATGGACTTAGCCTTAAATTTATTTTTTAGCATTGTTATTCGCCTCAAATTGGGCTTATGCTTCATAAGTGTCCGATTTGGGCGAGCAGCTGAGCTTTACCTATTTCTATTATAATCTATCCTTGCCTAAAACAAAGTATACAACTTAACATATCTAACAATATTTTATTGTTCGCTTGACATATACATACTTTGTTGTTCGGCCGACTTACACAATATGCCAATTTTTTTTAATTTATACAAAATTTACATCATACGTGAATAACCTACATATTTACAATTCCTATCATTCTATTGATAATACTTCTCCAATAGAGCTGTGTTTCAAGAGTATTAGGCTTAGTTGTCTTTCATGTCTTCAAGATCATACGTACCATTATGCCATTTGTTGGTCACCCTGAATGGGCCCTCCCAAGTCGGTCCAAACACTCCTGGTGGCGGAGCTAGTAATTTTCGAAGCACCAAGTCTCCGACTTCAAACTCCCTTATTTTCACTTGAGAGTTGTAATATTTTGCGATCATTTTCCTATATTTGGCATTCTTCATTTCGGTTGAAATCTTTTTTCATCAATTAAATTGATTTTTACGGCTAATGCTGAGTTGTTCGACTACTCGTTGAACATGGTTGTTCGCTCAGTTGGTATTTTCAGCTCAATAGGTATGACTGCTTCGGTGCCAAATGCCATGGTGAACAGAGTTTCTCCAGTGCATGTTCTATATGAGACCCTATAAGCCCATAGTACTTCTGGTAGTTCTTCTGACCACTTTTCTTGTTTGTCAACCAAACGGATCTTTAATATATGTTTTATTATTTTGTTCACCGCCTCGACTTGGCCGTTGGATTGAGGATGGTATGGAGTTGAGAAATGTTTCTTTATTCCTCATTTTTCGCAAAAAATTCTTATTTTTTGCCTTCGAATTGCCTCACGTTGTCCGTCAAGATTGCTTGCGGAACTCCAAACCGACAAATGATGTTTTTCCATATGAAACTGATCATTTTTTCTTCTGTGATCTTTATAAGTGCTTCTACTTTGGCCCATTTTGTATAATAGTCCACGGCCACTACTGCAAACTTTACATTCCCCTTTCCGGTTGGGAAATGTCCAATGATGTATATCCCCCATTTTGCAAATGTTTATGGACTGTTTACGGGTATCAACTCGGTTGGAGGTTTATGGATGCTTGGAGCGAACAAGTGGCATATGTGGCATATTTTTGCAACTTTGATGGCATCTTGAAGCAGAGTTGGCCAGTAGTACCCTTGTCTGACTGTTTCATATGCCAATGCTCGCCCTCCAGCGTGATTTCCACATACACCTTCGGGAATTTCTCTTAAGACCACCTGAACTTGCCCCCTGGCTAAACATTTTGACAGAGGAAGTCGGAATCCTCTCTTGTATAATTGCCCATCTATCAATGTGAACCTTGATGCCCGTCTGGTCGTCTTGGTCACCTCTTGTGGATCCTCTGGCACTTCACCATCATGGAGGTACTTGTCTATGGGTATTCACCAATCGTCTTCCTCCAATTCCTCATTAATTTGATTGATTCTATAGTCACTGGTTGATGGGTGAAGTATCTTTGTTATTGTGATTTCTGATAGCTCTACTGGCCCTGCGCTGGTCGCCAAGCGAGCAAGTGCATCTACTTGGGCGTTGTTATCTCTTGGCACTTATTCAATGTAAACTTGTTCGAACAAAGAGGCCAAATGAGCAACGATCTTTTGATATAGGGCCATGTTTTCATCCTTCGTCTTATATTCTCCTCGGACTTGGTTGATAATTAGTTGTGAATCTCTGTATATTTGTAATATTCTCACTCCCACAGCTAATGCCAACCGAAGTTCGGTGATCAACGCTTCATACTCAGCTTCATTGTTTGTTGCCATGAATTAAAATCAAACAGCCGAGGTGAACACTTGCCTATCTGGGATGATCAATACTATCCCGACCCCCGACATTGTGTTGGTCGATGACCCATCAACATACATGTGCCATGGATGATTATGACCTCTCATCGGATCTTGAGGAAAGGTTAGTTCGACTATAAAGTCGGCTAACGTTTGTCCTTTGATCGATGTTCGAGATGCATAAGATATTCCGAATTGGCTGATTTCAAGGGACCATTTGAGGAGGCGACCAGCTGTGTCAGGCCTTTGCAAAATTTATCTTAGCGGAAATGTTGTCAAAACTTCCACCTGATGGTCAAAGAAATACGACCGGAGTTTCCTTACACTCATTACTAGGGCATACACCAATTTTTCCATTGGTGAATATTTGATTTCCGCTTCGTGCAAGGCTTGGCTTACATAGTAAATGGGCGAGTGGAATTTCCCGTCTGCTCGGACCAAGACTGAGCTGATCGCCACTTCCGATGCTGCCAAGTATAAATACAGTTTTTCTCCTGAGTTAGGCTTTGCTAAGATCTTGGTGTCGCTGAGGTACTCTTTCAGTTGCTCAAATGCCTGTTGGTAGTTGTCCATCCACTGGAACTTTCCCTTCTTAATAGCCTCAAAGAAGGTTCGGTATTTATCACCGAATTTTGAAATGAATTTATTCAAGGCTACTAGACATCCAATGAGTCTTTGTACCTCCTTGATTGATCTCGGCGGTTGCATGTCCAGTATTGCCTTCACCTTGGTTGGATTAGCCTCAATGCCTCGCTGACTGACCAGGTGCCCAATGAACTTGCCTGAGTGAACTCCAAAGTTATTTTTCTTTGGATTCAACTTCATGTTGTAGGCTCGGAGTATCTCGAATGCTTGAGCTAGATGCTCCAGATGATCTTCCTTCCTTGGACTCTTAACAACGATGTCATCCACATATACTTCCATTGTCTTGCCAATATGCTCATCAAAATTTTTATTGACAAGTCTTTGCTACGTGGCTCCTGCGTTGATCAACCCGAACGACATCCTCTTTCAACACAACAAGTTCTTGTTAGTGTAAAATGTTGTGTGTTCCTGGTCGTCAGGGTGCATTACAATTTTGTATATCCCGCGAACGCGTCCATGAAGGTCAAAAGCTCATGCCCGACTATATTGTCCACCAGCTGGTCAATGTGTGGAAGTGGAAAATTATCCTTCGGACAAGCAGCATTCAGGTCTGTGAAATCGATACACAACCTCCACATTCCATTTGGTTTTCGCACCAATACTGGATTCGCCACCCATTTTGGACATAGTGTGTGTCGGATAAGGTCAGTGTCCAATAACTTTTTTACTTTAACATCAAGTGCTTCGTATTTATCGGGCCCATACTTTCTCCTCTTCTGCTGGACCGATTTTCTTGTTGGATCAATATTTAGCTTTTGGCTGGCAGGCATGCTCAGGGCTAATGCCTACCATATCGACATGCGACCATGCGAACACATCGAGATTAGTTTTAAGAAACTTCTCCATCTCGGATCTGTATGGCTCTGGGAGCTCAGATCCAATGAAGAGTTCTAAGTCATCTCGGTTCAGGTCAACTCTTATTACCTCCAATTCTTCAACTGGTATTGCTCTTCTTTTTTTGCCTTTCCAATAAGGGTCAATGATGGGTCCATCCAAGTTCAGCTCATCTTCTACCACCATTGGCTATGCTCCTAGCCTGGGTTCAATGTCATCAACATCATTCGGGACGGGCATGGCTTATTTGTTTCTTGTTCCACTATGTTGCTCATCGTTGCCCTCCTGCTCATCTATGCCCAACTGTTCATCTACCTCCATCATCTCCGTGTTGATGGACTCCATGATCTCATCAAGGATGGAGGGTTCGTCTTCAGCATAGTTGCTCGGCTGCTTGGCCATCATAGACAGTCTGTTCTCCTTTGGTTGTAATTGCAGGAGGTATTCACGAGCTTTCTTCTTATCGTCTTTTATCGTACCTACACCTTTTGGAGTTGGGAATTTGAGACAGTAGTAGTACGTTGAAACGGCTGCTTTGAATTTATTGATAAAAGGACGACCGAGAAACCCGTTGTAGGTGGATTGTTGGTCTACTACTAGAAAATCTACCATTCTAGTTAGCCTCCTATCCGGGTTCTAGGCCGATACAAGTTCAACTGATAACGTAAGTACAGCTAGGGGGATGGTTACAACATCTCCAAATCCCAAAATTCTATGATTACAATCTTTTACATACTCGGCATAGTCTCCTAGCTAATCTAATGTACTCTTGAACAGAATGTTCGTGTAGGAGCCAGTATCGACAAGTAAGCGGTGTACTCATGTTCCCATGATGTTAGCACATATGATTAATGAGTCGTTATGGGGAGTGAGTACTTCATCCAAGTTTTTTTCTGAAAATGTTAGATCTCTCATTTGCTTGGTTACTGGGTTCACTCCCACTTCTTTCACTTGGGCCACCGCCCTCAATTCTGCCTTCCTTTTCCTCTTTGACATCGGGGGTCTTCCATCGGAGCAGCCACCAACTGGTCCGGTTGATTCGAGCATAAAGATTTCTCGAACTAGCTCCGCAGGGGCTATTGGAATTTTCCTTCCTTTCTTGCCCGCCCTGCTCGGCTGTTCGTCGCTCTCATCATCGTCTGAGCTGGATGGTGCTGCAGTCCTATATCTTTTCCCCGACTCCCTTTTCACGAACTCTGAAAGTTTCTCTTCTTCGTAGAATCTCCATAACTATTTCAAAAGGTCTCGGCATTCACTTGTAAAGTGGCCGATGTTCTGATGGTATGCACAATATTTGTTGGGGTTTAACTTCCTTCGTTCTTGTCGGATTTTCCAAGGTTCAGATAACATATCTCTGTCTTCACATTATTGTACACATCATCTACTGACATGGTGAGCACCTGATTAAATCTTTCTCATTAAAAGTCTTCATATTCTTGGGAGCCTTGTACTCATTTCCTCCTGACTTCTTCCCCGATTTCTTTGGATCGACTTTTTCTCCCAACTCCTTCTGGAGGGCTTCTTGCATTGATATGTGAATACCAGCCCGATGTTTGAATTCTGCATATGTCTTAGGGCATGGCAGGTGCATTTCTTTCCACAAGTATGTTCCTTTCTTATGTCCGGCCATCACTGCCACTATCTTTGTGTCCTCACTGACCATCTCTCCTTCCAACAAGACCTTATCGAATCTTTCAAGGAACTTTCTATTAGATTCATCATCTCCTTGCTTGGTCACGATGTAGTCACCAACATGACATTTTTCTTGAGTTGCTCGCCTGATTGCGTTGCTAGCTCCATTAGGTCCCAGTCTCCCAAATGCTGATCTCCTTATTCTGTCATGGATTGATGGGCAAACGGTTGTGCGTGTTCGCTCTTCGTTCCTTAGAGGGGCATCTCTTCTATCTCCCCTCCTGCTTCCTAACCTTCCCATCGCACTGGTGTGATTAGTGTCTTGAGTCGTGTCTCTGCTTGACTCCCCGCCTCCCCCCGGAGTGGATTCTCCTTTGCTTCACAGCCGCTCACTAACTGGGACTTTGCCTTTATTTTGACAAACCTGAGCATTGTCTGCCTCATCCCCTTGCCCATCCTCTCGTCTCTTTGTCCTCTGCTCAGCTGCTCGATTTCTCGTCTCCGGAGCCTTCGATAGTCCAGCCTTCTCCTGTCGTTTCTGTAATGATCGGAGCACGACAATCATTTTTGCTAGTTCTTCGGGATTTTGAGCAAGGACCTCGATTTTCAGAGGGAGGGTATCAATGGTGACTTGTACATTCCTCCGGGAAGTTGTCCGGACTGTTCTTGCATGGTCACCCGTTGACGAAACCCTAGTTCGTGATCTGTGACTCGGGTGCATGCTTGAAAATTGATGCTCTTGTGATCTTGCCATTGTTAGGTGTTGAATGTTTGCTGAAAAAAAATTGTGTCGATTGATCCTCTATCAAGAACAACTAGCCTTGCATGTGTGAATTTGGCTATTTACAAATCATAATTCACATATGCATGCATTCAAGTTCCTTGAAAATGGATGAAAAGCACCATAAATTACTTTGCAACACCCAAATACCCAGTTTTTGGCAATTTCCTACCGGATTCCGACCAACAAACCCAGATTCTGGTGACTTTTGCACAAATTCTAACCGAAATCTTCAACCAACGGAGGTTCGGACCCTCCTTCTAGCGCTAATTGTTGATGACCTTTAATCCAAGTGATGAATTGGTGGTTGTTTAAGCTTATAAAGATCATCAAACAAGGATTAGTATGTTGGGTTTTTGTAACTGAAGATCAAGAAAATAAATTGCAAGAGTTTGGACAAGTTTTGAATATATTGAACTTATTTTTCCCTTAAAATGAAAGGATATTTATAGATGTACAAGCAAGTAGGAGGTGTCACTCTCTAAGCCATCTTATTTTATATATTGACAAGTGTTTAGACACTTGTTCGCTACTGCATTTTATACAATGACAAGTGTTAAGACTCTTGTTTGCTCATAATGAATGCCTAATTAGTGGGATTTTTTGTTGTTCTTCGAGATACTCCACTGCTCGTCTGTTCGTCTTCGGGGTGGGTACTTTGACCTTTCTCCTGAGTTGTTCGCTCAACTTCTTTGACTCTTGACTAGCTGCTCGCCTAGTGTGTTCTGACACTCTGACCAGCTGCTCGTCTCTATTACATCCCCCAATTCCAGCTGCTCGCCTGACATTACTTATTTGCCCTGATTAAGTTCGTTTATCATCATTTATTGTTTAATCATTTCCCAACTGCTCGCCTGTCAACAATCATGGCGGTTAAGTTAAAAATAAAAATGCATGTCAAAATACAAAAACAAAATTGAACACGAATAATACATAGTATCCGACATTATTTAAAAGTAATATAACAATTAATCAATTCATTTTAGAAAGAGAGCATAAAGAAATTATGTTGGTAAATGACGTCAAAGCAGAAACCGTCTGAGACGGTCTGCGGGTAACAGAGTAACACAGACGGGGATAAAGGGTAGAAACGAAGGCGGAGGAATGTTGGGCAGTGGAAGAATTAATGCAAACATATCAATGATTATGACATCAAGATGGACATATGAATCAACACAACACATAGACCTACATTAAACTTAGTTTCTAAGTTCCCGGTGCTTTTGGGAACATAAAAACTCGCGTAAAAATAACATGAAAATGAGAAAGAATGGGATATAGAAACACAGGATTCTATAGGCATCATGGTAACACAAACACAACACGGAAGAACACGAACAAAACATTTAGTAAATATATGTGATCTCTGCATCTGTAGATCCTATATATATATATATATATATATATGTGCGCGCGCGCGCGCACATAGAAACATTTATACTGGCTACATAGAAGAGGCGCAATCGTCTGTAAAAAGTGTATATGCAGAAAAAATTATCCACATACACCATCCAATTGTGCAGAAGGAATCGATAGGAGACAAAAAAACGATGAGTTGTATTGACATAATGCTGGAAAAAAATAGATTATAAGCAAATAAGATAGAAAAGAGGAAGAGTGTGTATCAAAAAATGATTTTGTAGAAGTCGTAGGAGAGTATGAATGGACGACGAATATGTAAATTAAAATTAGAATTTTAGAAAGAAATAAATGCAATAGTTATGTTATCATTGTTTAGAAATTTAAAAAAAAAAGTATGAGAAAATTAGAAATTTAAATAGGAGCTTTTATAGGATACAAGAAATTGGAAAATAGATGTAAATGGGATTATAACAAGAAAAGGGTAATTGGGACTATGTTATATACCGTTCTATGTATTGTTAATACACTTCACTAAAAGAAATTCGAAAATGTGTGTATATATATATATATATATTTTTTATTTTTTATTTTTTTTTTGTATTTTTGGGAAAAAAATTCCAAATTTTTCTAAGTTTCTCGAATTTCTTTCCAAACATTTTTTATTTTATTTGTGGAGTGTACTGTATTTCACTCGAGTCGATGAAAAAATTGGTGTTAGATATTAGAAGCCCAACAAAGTAGGCCCATTTTTTAAAAGGCCCACGTTTGTGAAATCAAAACACATTACCGAAACCCCCCGATGAATTCTTCATCGCCGTAGCTCATTTCACAAAGTTCTTCTGCTTAATTCCGTCGACGGAAAAAATGGCGTCTAAATTTATGCAGCAATTCGCGAAGAAGAAGAGCATACTGAAGCGGTCACCGAAGAAATACTTGGAAGAAGCTCTTTACAACAATCTGTTAAGCAATGGCGGGGAAGAGAAGAGTGTTAGGGCGAAGATGAATGAGTTCATTAAATCCGATAAGAGTGTTTATAAATGGGAGGTTGGCCACAGTATCAAGATTCTTCGAAGCCGCAAACTCTATGGCCCCGCGCTCAAGGTATAGGGCAACTCGTTCTAGCAGCCTTTCTTTTTTAGTTAATATGATTTCTTAGGTTTTTATGTATTTTCGAATGGGTTTAGAAGTGGAGGACAGTTGATCTGTTTGTTAATTGAAATTTACAAATTGTTATTTGCATTACGTAATGTTTTGTTTTGCATTTTTCTTCAACTATAGTCTATAGATGTTGATTAAAGCGAGACTACTGGAATTTGTGCATATCTATGTAGGTAGATGATTGTGTTATTGTATTGGTGAGGTTGGTAAAATTATCCAAGACTTTGATTTTAGAAGAGTAAGTGGAAAGTGGAAAGTGGCTAGGGGTATACTTAAGAGTTCTACTGGATGAAAGCTTTTGGTTAAATTTAAGACTTCTTTCAGCTACTCTACAATTAATGTAAGACCCGATGCGTATATTGGTCCGATGGGTGTGTGTTGATGTTTGATGGTTATGTTGCTAGAGCCAAGTATAAGTGTTCAACTCTGAGCTGTTATAGCTCAGTTGAAACGTCTCTACACCCTATTTTATAAATGCAACGGTATGTTTTGCTAAAGTGTCCTGGAAATGGAGAAGAGGGGTCTAGTTTCCTAGGTGTGGAGTTACTACGCTTTGCACGATTACAGAATATTGCTAGTTAAGTCTCACTATGAAGTTCCAGAGAAGCATAGGATTTTGGACACACCTTCGTTTTTTTTATTCTACATGATGCAGAACATTTGTAGGAGAGTGGAAATTATGAATGGACAGAAATACTTATTATGTAGAAGATTGATTAAAGCTGCAAATTAATTGGGGAGTGGTTGATATTGGAAATTCCTAGGGTTTGAATCCCAAGAATGATATCATTGATGAATGTCCATAATCATGCATCTTTTTTTTTTTTTGAAAGGTAATCATGCATCTTTTCAATTAATGTATAAGAGTAGATTTTTAAAATCTCTCTAAGTTCATAAGTCCCTACCTTCTTGATTTCACCATCTCCTTGCCCCCCCCCCCCCCCCCCCCCCACACTCCCTCCCTCCCTTGATTTTATTTGCCTTTCCAACTTGATTATTACAACACCTCGATTATTTGTTTATACAGCTGTCAGAGACCACGGAAAGAAGAGGATTTAATAAAACAGTTAGTGACCAAGCAATACATCTTGATCTGATAGCTAAAGCCAGAGGTATTGCTGCTGCAGAGGAGTACTTCATCAATCTGCCTGAATCATCAAAAAATCATCTCACTTATGGTGCTCTTTTGAACTGTTACTGCAAAGAGTCAATGACTGAAAAGGCACACTCTTTATTTGAGAAGATGAAAGAACTCAATTTGGAAATCAGTTCCATGTCATATAATAGCCTTTTCACCCTATCCTTGAAAAATGGGCTCCCAGTTGCTATCCCAGCACTTATCAAAGAAATGAAGGCCGCTGATATCATGCCTGACATTTACACCTACAATGTCTGGATGAGGGCTCTTGCTGCTATGAACGATATATCTGGGGTCGAGAGAGTCCTTGATGAAATGAAGAGAGATGGTCGTGTTGCTGCGGATTGGACTACGTATAGCAATTTGGCATCTATCTATGCTGAAGCTGGATTATTTGATCAGGCTGAGAAGGCACTCAAGGAACTGGAGAGCAAAAATTCCCACAGAGAACTTTCTGCTTACCAATTCCTGATCACATTGTACGGACGTACTGGTAATCTGCTCGAGGTACACCGTGTTTGGCGATCATTGAAGCTAGCTTTTAAAAAAACAGCAAACGTGAGTTATCTCAACATGATTCAAGCGTTGATTAAGCTAAATGATTTACCCGGTGCTGAAAAATGTTTCCAAGAATGGTCTCTTAATTGCTCAACTTATGATATGCGTATTGCTAATGCCCTCATTGGAGCTTATCTTAGAGAGGGTGAAGTCGGGAAGGCTGGAATGCTCAAGAAGCAGGCCCAGAGGAGAGGATGTAAACCCAATGCTAAAACTTGGGAGCATTATATCGATTACTACCAGAAAAAGGGGAAGTTTGAGTCTGTCGTAAAATCTATCAACAATGCTATTACAACTGGTAAGGGGAACGGAGAAAAGTGGTTCCCATCTCCTGAAGTCATCACGAAGGTTATGCAGCACTTCGAGGAAAACAAGGATGTCTCGGGTGCTGAACGTTTTCTGGAGGTCTTAAGGAAGTCAAAGGACGAATTGGGATCGGGTGTCATTGAATCTTTGATTAGAACGTATGCAGCTGCAGGGAAGAAGAGTCCGATCATGCAACGCAGGGTTAAAATGGAGAAGGTGGAATTGAGCGAAGCAGGTATGAAGTTGCTGGACGAGATATCAAGTGAATGAGATCGTTGGTCTTCGTATCTTTTCTGTATGAATTTATCTTCCAAGAGGTTAATCGGTAGAATTAAGTCTCATCTTTTTTCCAGCATTGTTACAGAAGGTTTGCACCTCTGTTTAGAAGAATTAAGCATCTTGTCTAACTCTGTTTTGAGGAAGTTTTGTAGTTTCAGCAGCTATAAACTAAAATAATTATGGGAGATTTTGTATTGGAATTAAGTGTAATCACTTTTTGAGTTGATACAATGTGATGCTCAATCTATCATCCTAAACTGTTTTGTACCTTACTTGCATAAATAATTTGAACACATACTTTTAAATTCAAATATGGGACACAAATTGACAAGTTGCAAGTAGGGGTGAATAATAATTATCAACCCAAATTTGAATTGTATATTATATGAACGACTAAAAACAAAATAAGTTATTCGATATTCAATTTGATATCGTACGGTAAAAGCTCACTTGAGCTCGATTCAAAATAGGAATCAACTCACTTGAGCTCGATTCAAAATAGGAATCAACGAAGTTTGAACATAAATTTATGTGATCTAAATCTCTTTTTTTTTTCCCCCAAACAAACAAAAAATTCTAGTTCTGTTCAGAAAACACATCCCATTGCAGAACCTAAACTTGATTGATGAAATTCATTGAACACATTAAATCATCAAAAGCAATTCAAAGAGAACCTATGATAGTAAAACATGCATTCCCCAGCAAATGGCTACTCCTATTCAACTAAAACATCAAGATTCTTCTTCCCAGCAAAATCCTCAAGAGTGAGATTCAAAGTATCAGACGACCCCTTCTTCACTTCCTCCCCACGAGCTGCCAAAAACTCCTCCACACTACCAGGTTCTCCAAACCACCCCAATCGATCAGCAATCAGGTGCGTATTATTACAACCATCACACCTAGCAAGAACCACACCTTTGTCATACGATTCGCGACAAGCTGTCTTGATGGATCGTGTATCACAAACTGTGCACGTGAACATCATCACAAGATCATGCCTCTCGGATACCTTCAAGTTGGATTTCACTTGGTGCTTCACAGTGGTGGAGATACTTTCATGTTGTGATGGTTTTTCAACAGATGGGATACTGGCTTCTGCAAGAGACTGAAATCCTCTAGTATACTGTTGATAGTCGCGAGAGAATGTGTTTGGCGAAGGGTGAAACTTCCGATGGACTTCTGCAAAACATGGTGAAGAAATCTTGGCTGATAACGGGACACCAAAAGCAACCAAATTGTTCAGATAGGGTTTATATGTGTGCACAAATTATTCTGTTTTCTCCTCTCAAATTCAACTCACTAATTTCCAAAAAGACCATCTCTGATCTTTTCTGTGTTCAGCATGATTTTACCACTAAAGAATGTATTAACATTACTAAAACTGAAATAATTACAATGATCAAACAGAAGAAGCCAATCCAATGTGATGTATTTTTCATAATTTTTCTTACAATAAGGCACAAGGCAATAAGCACTATTAACAAACATAAATACCTTCAAATTTTGGGGGAAACCATTCAAAACCCTAATTATGAACTAAAAACATTCAATTGATGCAATTACATAATCTCAAACACATATTATTCGCTCAGTAAACCGTTGAACAACGAACCTATCTGCTTTTTTTTCCTCAAAATCTCTTTTCCCTCGATACCAAAAACTAAGCTCAGTATTTCGCCGACGGTCTTCAGAAACTGGGTATTTTAGTCACAACCAAGACGTATATATATATACAGATACATACATACACATAGAGGAGAGTAGGTTACCTCTGGGGAGGGGATTTTGGGGGATCCTTGAAGCGATGAGAGAGAGAACACGCCGAGCCGCCATTGCTGAGATAGTTTTCCCTTTGTTTTCTTCTCTTTCAATTTATATAAGAAGCGCAAGAGACTTGGAGAAAAAGCAGACTTCGGCCTATTATATACTTTTCTTTTTAATCAGGTCCTTTTGATAAATTTTTTTGATCGTTGTATTGTATTCCCACAAAACTTGCTTATTTTTTTTTTTGGATTTAAACCAAATTTATCATCTATCTTTTTTTACCTTTATCAAAATGGTCCTCTATTTATTTATTTTATCAATTTAGTCTCTATCTATTCAAGTTTCGCCAAAATGATCCTAATTGGCCTAAAAATGTACAAAACTTCACCGTTTTGGTCCTATATTTATTTTCTTTACCAATTTAGTCTCGTATCAGTCCACATTTATCCAATTAGGTCCTAATTGAACACATAAAGCATAAAATGACATTTTTTTAGTCATGCGCTCTAGTTTTTTAGGGGAAAACCTATGATGTATTTTTTTTTTTTCGGTAGCACGCTAGGTGGTCATCTTTGCCAAAAAAAACTTGAAATCAAATACAAAAAATCAATTATAACCCTTTTTCACCAAATTAGGACCATTTTGGAGAAATTTAAAAAAAAATACAGGACTAAATTGATAAAGCAAATAAATAGAGGATCATTTAGATAAAGGTGAAAAGATAGAGGATGAATTTGATTTAAATCTCCTTATTTTTGTGTCATTCCCCAAAATATTTATCAAAATCGTAAACAAAAAATTTGCACAGTTTTTCGCAAACAAATTCCGAAAAATAATTGTTTTTCCAACATTTTTCTCCGAGAAAAGGGTTTTTTTTAATAAAGTAGAATTAGTAAAAACAATTGGAATTAATTAAAGTATTATTAATCTCATTAGAAATATCATTAATGTGGGTTGGTGGTGTTATATTGTAATTGTTGTAAAAAAATTGAACCCAGATTAATGATATTTCTGATTAAATTAATGATACTTCTGATATAATTAATGATATTTTAAAACAGTTATATAATAAACTTATTATGAACATTTTCATATAAAATCTACTCTAGCCGAATGGCCCAGTGGCATGTGCGGCACATGACAACTAAAATTGGGAGTTTTTCTTGTGTACTCCGAGAAAAAATCAAGATTGACACGAAAATAACTAAGGGGACTCTTGTTGTAAACTATTCAGATGAAAACTTATTTTCAACTATGCGCCCTGATAAAAATATGTTGGAAAAATAATTATTTCAATGGTAGTTGCATTGTTACTGTTAAGCTCCAATTTTAAAATAAAAATAGACAACAAATGATTGTTTGTTAAAAAATAGTTGTGATGTAAATGGCGGCCGCCTAGGAGGCTTGGCAGCCCCTATCGCCAACGATTAGGGCAAATCAGTTGTATTTGGTGGAAACCTCATTTGGCGGTGCCTAGGGTTTTTTATTTTTATTTTTAATAACTTTAAAATATTATATAATTAATATATATATATATATATATATATATATATATATATATATATATATATATAAGCGGGTTGAAGGCTTGAAGCCCTGATTCACTCAGAATTCAGAAAACAAATTACTATTTAGTTGGATTGTGGTAGTTTATTAATTTGGACATTTTGTTGGAGATGTGTTTAATATTTTATTAATATTACTTAAATACTTTAATTATTAAGTTGGATATTAAACAAATCTAGGCGGCCGAAGTTGGATAATAAACAAATTAAGTTGAAAATGTGGAACTTTATTACTTTGATAAACATTAAACAGGTAAAAAAATTATAGTTAAAAATAAATCCATATACCGCCTGTTGAGCGTCAAACGCCATCTATACCCTTAAAAATAGGGAAGTGTGTTGAGGAGGATGATTGTAGGAGAGAATAAGGGTTATTAAAATGAGATAATGATTATTTTATTTAGGAGGGAGTGTAATGATTTTGATATCATGAATCATCATAATTACACTAATTATTAATTTTATTTTCATTATCATTGAAGAGTTGTTAACCAAGCGCCCCTAAGATTAATAAAAATAAAAAAGAAAAAAACTTGTGTGAATCTGAGTTCACGTGAACTTGATTTCTTCAGTTATCACTGTTATGTATACAAACTATCGCAGTCATGCATATCTACTATCACTGTTATACATATAGTCATTGTTTAAAAATTACACATTTTTTAAACAATGATATTTTGTATACAACTAGCAATTCTCTCGTGCGATGCACGATCTGAATATTAATAAAAAAATTAATGTATAATTATACTGTGTAAGATAAAATATCATATGCATTTTTAAATTACATTTACTTTGTCTATTCACATAAGAGAAAATATCAAAACTAGTCCTATAACTTATGTTGATTCTAATTTTAGTCTTGTAACTTTTTATTTTCTCAATTTTAGTCCTGGAGTTGTCAATTTTAGTCCTGTAACTTTTTATTTTCTCAATTTTAGTCCTGAAATTGTCAATTTTAGTCCTGTAATTTTTTATTTTCTCAATTTTAATCCTGGAGTTGTCAAATTTAGTCCTTATATTTCCTCAAAATTAAAAAAACACTCATTGATTTGGGTCGGGACCATTTTTATTTCCAAACGGACAGATTATAATTAGATGGTCGATTAATTTTTTGATTATGTGGTAGTCCACGCGTACAATTTGCCGGAAAAAATCCCCAAATTTTCCGGTGAGTATTTGAATTTTTATACCAAAAGGACGGAAATTAATAACTCTAGGACTAAAATTGAGAAAATAAAAAATTACAGGACTAAAATTGAGAAAATTAAAAATTACGGGACTTAAATTGGAATTAAGGTAAGTTACAAGACTAGTTTTGATATTTCCCCATTCACATAATGATCTCATTAAATTTATTTATTAATAGTTTCATTAATATATGTGAGTGTCTTTCAATTATTTAATTAAACAATACTACCCCGACCCCGAATCTCATTCCTTTTTCTATAAATTACTATTTTATCACCATCCTCATAAATAATTACTTTATTTATATATTTTTTTTAAATTTATGTCAATTCCAATGTGAATAAATTTGGGAGATGGAGTGAACATATTATTTTTAGTTATACACTAAATTCATGACAAATACAAAAATTACATAATATTAAAAATCTATAAAACTTATACAATACAATAAACATTTAAATTCAACTCATATAATTAAAAAAATACTTAAAAACTAAGGAAAGCCATATTTTGATATTTTAGATTTGTTATATATGAATGTCAAAGTAAAAGTTGCAAAAATTGAACTTTTTTCTATATATAATGGGTTAAATTTGAAACAAAAAATTACTATATTTAAAATTGTGATTAATAAATAAAAATAAGAGAAAAAAGTTTTGATCAAATAAAGTCACTAAATTTGAACTTCATTTTTTCATTTACTTCTCTATGTATATGATTATAAATAATATTCAATGATTAAGAAACATCTTACTTTTATTTGAGAGAGATAGGGTGGGGGATTAAAAAATAAGATAGATATTGTTCATGTAAAAAAGTGTGCCTACATACAAAAAGTATTTGGGGTCCACTATACTAAAATTTAGGCGGGAACTTGTTCAAGAAACCACTATTTTGTTTATATATATATATATATATATATATATATAGATGATGGTTGATATACATAACGATAATAGATAATTATATACATACATAACATTGATATTTAAAAAAGAAAGTTCACGGGAATCCTGATTCACAAGAAACCTACTCAATAAAAAAAAGTTACATGAATAAAATTGGACCCAATAAACTTACAAGATGATATGTAATTTTATCTACCTCAACTTTGATTCCACGATGCACTTTCAGCCTGGACACTTAGCCCTTCTTGTTCCATTGAAAATCGCACATTGATTTCAACTTCATCTAAAGATCGAAACTTAATTGATTCGATTAAAAAAGAAAAATTGTGTGGATAAATTCCAACAAATGGTACCACAACAAATAATATACTGTTCTAGTTTATATGATGAAAAAAGAGCACTACTAAGTTAAATAATTGGCAGAAACTCATTCATATCATACAAAAAATTTATTATTATTATGAAATTTATTTAACATCTCTCTCATCATACATATAAACCACGCATGCATTTAGATCACAAATTGTATATTTTCTGCTCCATTTTTTTTGCTCCACAACCTAATTGGAAGTATAGAACACACATAACTATAATAAACTATGAGACCCAGAGAGAGAAACGAATGAATAAACTGTTAAATGTGCTCAAAATATAAAAATTAAAGCAGCATTAGCTACAACATATTCATTCCTCTATGAGATTCATAATCTAGATAATCTCCGCTACCCGGACCAAACGACGTATTGTACGCATACATATCAAACATGCCCCCGTCTGGAGGCAGATGGCCACCTTCCCGTCCCTTAAACGCTTCCATCGGAGACGCCCAAGGAGCTGGGGACGCAAGGATAGAGCTCGAAGCTTCTTGGTTCAGATTAGGTGCGTGCTGGTTTTGAGGTGAATTTCCAGTGGGCCGTTTGTTGCTGGAATTTGCCGTTGTCAAGGTAATGGATGCCGATTGCTGTTGCAGTTGCTGCTGGTTCTTCATCGGTGACTTGGGCCGAAGAGATTCAATGTCGGGGGTTGTCAGCACGAGATGAGGTGCCTCGGGTGGTGGGTTTCTTCCTCCCCCTCCTACCCAAACCTTCCCATCCTTATCAGCAAAATTCCTGATATATCCCTGAAAAATCCCAGCTTACCAGTTACATCTAGTAAGAAATCAAATGAACCAAGCAAAATATGGTAACATCTATAATCACTTACTTCCACCATCCTAAAATTTATACAGACCTAAGCATTGCAAATTGAAAAGGATAAAAATGCAACAGATCAGCAAGTGACCAGTTTTTCCCAATGTCCGAAACGTGGAAAATCAGAACTTGTCACGAGAAAAATAGAATGAAACGGAACATGCAAAAACACTAGAATGTAGAACACGATATTTTTCTGACACCCAAAAAGTGATGAGCATACCTCAGAATTGAAATTTGACGAGGACAATCCATTGCCAACAGTCAACCAGCCAGAGCGAATATTATGGTCTTCACCAAAAAGCTCAAGCCTTCTCCGACCGAGAGCAAAATGCTCAATTATTCGGTACATATCCTCAGGTTTTGCAGTTGAACCTAAATGCCATTGATAAAGGTTCACATTAAAAGTTAGGACACCAATAGTAATGCTGTTTGAAACAGGATTTTTAAAATTCAAGAACATACTAACTAGTTATGGCAATTCAAGATTATCAATTTTAGGTATTTGCATATGAAACAGCATATAGATAGTGATTATGCTATATCTACTGTTCATTCGGAATATAGTTGAAGGATTACTTGTGTAAAGGCAAAAAAAAAAACAAAGCTAAATATATTATGTTATCTAATCATCTACCTAATTACAACTGAAGAGTTGGCATATAACATTGTGCAATAAAGGGACTGACACTCAATATCACTAGAATAAGTGGGGCATAACCTATTCTCAAAAGTAAGTTTATAGACTTATTGGCAAAACACTTAATACAGGGGCAGCCACTTTAAAGACAGCAAAAAGAAGAAAACTAGACAAGCAAAAGCCAGTGCAAGTGTATACAAGAGAGCGTATAGAGAAAATTACATAATCGGATAACTTGCAAGGAATGAGAATAAAAAAATAAGAGGGAATTTTCATTAAGGCCAATATCAAACTAACCATAAGGGGGCTCCTCAGCAATTATTACATCAGTATCAATGTTGGCATGGATTATATGACCATCAGTGCTGCGGCGCACAGTCCCTTTTATGCCCATCAGGCAATGCTCCTTCAAACCAATAAGATATAATTAAGTTTTACATCATGAGACATCATATAATGCATTATATTAGAATAGATGTGGCGGTTACCTTTGAGCGTTGAAACAGAGTATGAGAATCATGGCGTAGTCCAGGAGTTGCATTGGTTTTATTTGTCTTCACCCAGCATATATCTTCACATCTGCGAAATCCCCACTAAACAGAACAAAAAGGGAAGGAAGTGAGAGGGACGAAAGGAAAGATACATGCATCAGAGCTTAGGACAAGAGATTCACACTTAGGATGCCTCTTGTTCTTTACCTTCTTTAGACATT
This sequence comes from Ballota nigra, assembly GCA_947034835.1. Lineage (NCBI taxonomy): Eukaryota > Viridiplantae > Streptophyta > Magnoliopsida > Lamiales > Lamiaceae > Ballota > Ballota nigra. The sequence goes on from OX344725.1 coordinate 61,605,245, forward strand.
GTCGGCCTTGCTCAAGCCCAACGCCATCACCAACCCAAAGGAAGATAAAAGATGGAGTGTCGGCAATTGCCTACAAATTTTAAGAAAAAAGAAAATAAATAAATAAATAAAAGTACATTAATGGATGGCAAAAATATGCACATAATGGAACTTAGAAGAGAAGCAACTAATTTATTTCGCAGATGAAAATTCCAAGTCTCTTTTTCATGCATGATCATTGCAACATTAACAAGATATAAAAGAATAATGACCTCAATCTTCAAATTCATTATTTCTTCAAAAGTCCAGTACTCCATATGGTCAGTGACACCAGGAGCTCGATGAACATATTCCTCCCACGGAGGGTCTATAAGAATGACATCAAACTTGGATCCAAAGAACTCTGGAGAAAGCACCTGCTCTCGCAGGTCACACTTGTAGTACATAGGTGGAGAAGCAGATTTGGCAACAATTTCATCCTTTTTCTGTATAAGCTCTCGAAGCTTCGGATAGTCCTCCACAACACTAGTGAGCTCTAGCTCTCTAATAAAGTTCTGCGGTCGCATACCAGTGTCAACAAAGTTCTGAGAGTAATCATTCTGTTCTCCTCTGGATGGAGCTTTGCCCGGTGGAGCATTAATTCGAGGAGGAAGCCATCCTCCAGATGCTTTCTCTTGTGGCTGGCCACGAATCATCGGAGACATTGTATTAAAATTTGGACCAGACATATTGGGAGGCATTCCTCTTCCAGGAACTGATGGATTGAAAACTAAAGCACCATTCGATGTATTACCTAGATTTGGAGAGAATCTAGGACCCAGTGGACCAGGGGGAACAGGTGGAAGACCAGGCGGGACACCAAGCATATTCATCTCGACACCTCGAGCTCCTGGCCAAACAATGGGAGGTTGAAATGGCGGAATAAAAACTCCAGGAGAAATAGGACCTGGAGCAGGGGACATGTTTGGTGGCAGCGGTTGCATCGGTCCAGGAGGTGGCAATCCAAGTGGACCAAAACTTGATCCTACCATAGGTACTGGAATACCAGTCTGCTGATCTCTTCCAGTAGGTCTCATCCTTCCTGCTCTCCCCATTCTATTTCCCCTGGCACCCTGAGAAGCATTTCTACCATACGGACCAGGGTCCTGGTTTCCAGGTGGAGGTAAAGAGCCACCACTAGAACTTGGACCACCAGCACCCCGGGGTGTAACAGCTCTCTGACCTCTAGATTTCTCTGCCTGGAAGTCATCATCATCTCTCCATGAATGCTGCTCACGCACTGCAAGATCACCATCCATGAATCTATCTTTTGCATCTTCACCAGATTGTGCAGATCCCTGCATGTTTCGTGACCTCTCCTCCCTTGAATAAGCAAATTCCTCTCCGTCCTGACTAGCATCACTATTTCTCCCGAAGTTGGATTTTGAATCTTCTCTTGCATAATCAAATGGTTTGGTTTGGATTTCAATCACATCATAATTCTCATTTGATATTCCATACTTGGACGAGGTCTTCACAGCTTCAGTCCTGCTTCCATCTTTCCTGCCACCTGGACGACCATCAATCCGGTCACGGCCGCGCCGGGGAAGCTCCCAGTCCCTGATGCCATCGTATGTCGGTTCACCATCTCTTGTCTCCTTATCTTGCTTTCTTTTCCAAGAATCTTTAGCATTCTCCCGGTCCCAATTTCTATCACCCCAATTATCATCTCTTCCTTTTGATCTATCATCATAAGAGCCATCTTTTCCCAGCTCCTTCCTCCTATATCGTTCATGATCCATGTCAATATTATCTGATTCAAATTGACGCCTTACAGTCTTCTCAGGCATTCTGGATGTATTGTTTTCTACATCTCTCCTACTTCTATCTCTTGCCCATGTACCCGTATCTTCATCAGCACTCAGAGCCCTTCCATAGCTATCAACAGTATCTCGAGTAGTACTTCTTTGCTGTCTTTGCTCCTCTAATCTATCTTTATTTGATATCTCTTCTCGTGTCAAACCTCCCTTATTATCTTCCTCAAGAAATTCTGATCTATCTCTATTTTTCCTTTCTGAATCAACTCGCCTCTCCTCTCTGTCATTAGACTTTATACCTTTGTCATTGATTGGTTCAAAAGCCCTGTTTTTGATGTCATTTGATTCAATTTCTAATGTATCGCTTCTTTCTCTTTCACTTGCACTTTCCAGTTTAAGATCAGAAGGTTTGCCACTTTTTGCATCAGATTTGTCTTCATGTTCAACAGATCTAGCAATGTTATCAGGCTCATCCCATCGCCTTCGATGGCTTCTTCCATGCTCAGCAGATCCAGATCTCTTTTCCCGTCCAGTATCCTTTCTCACCGAATCTCTTGAATCTCTGTCAGGTACCTTTTCCACATCAGTGTCATGTTCAGGGTACTTTGAAGTTGATTTTTTTCTCTCACTTTCTTCAGCTCGGCTGTATCCTCCACTCACAGGTTTGTCCCCACCGTCAACCTTATTTTCTGCTTCGCCATCTTGATACCAACTGCTCAATACATCTAATGTATTCTCTTCAATCTTTTTCTTCACCTGCTTAGAGCGTGACTCTCTTCTGCTTTCATAGTCATCCTGATCACTATCAGCTCTGCTTGAGCTACCCAATCTCTTTCGACTTTCATGCCTATCTGAAGTACTTCTTTTTCTGCCACAACCGTCCAACCCATCAAGATCTTCACTACCCCCGGACTTCCTGGACTTCAACCATTGCTTCCTTTTATCAGCACCCACCCAGTCCTCATCATCCCTCACAACATCAATGTTTACCTCTATATCCTCATCGATATCCTGCTTCATAGAACTCCTCACACGTTCAGGAGAGCCCATAACACAGTAATCCTAAAAATTTCCACTTTGTCGCAAAAAGATTATACAAGCAGAAGATATCAACGCAGCATCCCAAAATCCAAAAGGCAAAATTAACTGAAAATGGTAAGGAAAAGAAATATCAGGACAACAGATTATTAACAATAAAGCAGGAAAAGATTGTAAATTGTAATTGCCACTAACGGTCTAGGGCAATGCTCCCCCAGCGCCCAAATGCACTACCCTAAATTATTATTCAGCTGCAAGCAACACGCGTAATCCATTCTCAGTAAATAACCTTAAATTTCTCTTAAATGAATATGTACCGAATTTTAGAATTCGATTAGGAGATGTAAAGTTACATTTCAATAAGAACACATAACCTTAAATACTTCAAGTCGGTAAGAAACACGGAAACCAGATTTTCAAATTACAGAATACCAATAACTCTTCAATAAATTATATTAACAAATTTGAGATTGAAATATCAAATTATAGAATGCACAAAGATACAGAAGCACTTCGATTTAGAGATTGAAGAGCAATCAACACTGCCCAATCTTAATTGATTCGAATGGATTCAATTATCTTGAAGCAAGAGGGAAAAAGAAAACATTGAGGAAACACGTAGTTAATGCAATATCATGTTCAACTAACTCGGATCGACGGCTGCGTCGGCGGCGATCGATTGTCGGCGCCTGGGAAGGAGACGTCGTCGTTGGTAGGACGGAGTGCTTGAAGTGATTTGAATCCGCGTCCCTCTTTTAGGTTTTGAGGAGGGCTTATGATTTTCACAGGAATTTCATAAAGATAATATCAGAGAAATTGATTATTTTATATTAAATACAACTTTGTGTAAATAATTGGAATTTTGCTTTTGCTATTTCAACATTTATTTTAAAATTATTATTGAGCAAAAATGATTATATGCCCAACATTAAACTTATACTATATTTTGTCATCTTGGTGATAATAACACATAAACACGCTATAAATTTAATTAATTGTTTATGTTTATGTGGTAGATATATAAAGTTTGTATTCGTCAATGAACATATGATCATTTATGTGTTATTGGGTGTCCTACAAATTGAACGTTGTCAACTGAATTGTGAATAAGTTGAACCGAGTCAAATATATTATTATTCAAACATATATAAAATGTTATTGAGCTTTAATACTTATGTTTGTTCTTATTTAATCATTTATCAAGTCAAACTCGAACGAGTTATAATTGTCAAGTAGTTGAGTTAGAATAGTTTGATATTTTTACTTTGGTTTTTATCCCCCCATTCCCCCTAATTATATGATTCGAGCTTGAATTTAAATTTAAATCAAATTCAAACAAATTTTTATGGAACGATCACGAATCAAATATCAAATAATTTGGTTTGATTTTCACCCATATTTACCATTTTGTGTTGCTGAATTCAATAATGATTTTATAGTAAGTCTTGTATGAGATCGTCTCATAATATGAGACCAATTCGATTTGATATACTTTTAATTTAAAATGTGTCACTTATTAATTAAAAAGTTGTAACTTTTAAAAAGTGATAATATATTTGTTAAAAGCGACCTATCACTTTTTATAAAAAAAACATTGTCATATTTTATTATAATCCAATCACTTTTTTTAATTTTATCGGTATCATACTATGAGACTTCACGGCATCACACAAACTTTTGTCATCATTTTATTTTTGTTTTGATAATGATATTATCAAGATAGGAAAATCTTGCAAACAATTGAATGTTTCCCTTGTTAACCCTAAAATATTAAATGTTTTTCTTACAGAAAAAATATAACATAAAAATATAGTTTTATTATGTTATATCCAGGCGAGTCTAAACATATATTTCGTCAATTTCCCGATGGAAATAGTATTAGAGCTTATAGTTTTATGTATCACCCATAAAAATTTAAAAAGATGGAACACAATTTTTACAAGGTAAGGTCGAAGTTTAAAGTCAAGTTGTAATATACACAATTCATCTTGGTGTTCGTACAATTTATCATTCCAAACTTGATAGATTCAACATAATATACTGGGTTGGTGTAAATGCAAATTTTTACTAATCAGGCAAAGTCTATTGATTCACCTATATATGTTGTTGTTGTTACCCAAAATACGTATCTAAATACGGATTAATGTGGCTTTTGGGTGGGTAACGGCTATGTGATTTGTGAATATTCTCATGTACTAATGGCTTGAGGCCTTTATTAATAAATAAATGATGAACAGAAGTAATAAATGCAAGAAGATTTGTCAAGTCAGTCTTGACTTGGGCTTTAATGTTGTTCGTGTGTTATTTATTGCGGTTTGAACAAGTATTTATAGTCCAAAGGCATCCTCTTGGACTAATCCTTGATGGACAGGTACAGCCCAGCATTTAATGCTGGGTCAGGCCCATACCGGGTTAGTGGACAATATCTTCCGTGCTGTAGATCCTGGCCCAATCACGGCTGGCCACGTGGAAAAGGATCGTACCTTCCCCGAGATTGCGGGATATTCTTCCACAAGTATGGCTTCCCCTACCGAGTTGGTGGTGATTTCTTGTACCTGGTATTGGGAACCGGAAAGGTCTTCCGATGGCGTCCAAATCTCTCCAACATCGGATGAGATTGATCATGTGGTCGTCCCGTCCTTTTAGACGACGTGGATATTTACTCTACCAAACCTCTTCCTCGTCTAGGTAGTGTTTTTATCCGGTCTGGTCGTCCATATGACGAGGCCGGGTACCTTCTGGGCGAAGCGAAGACCTGATGCCATTCATGACGGAGACGAGGCCGCATGACCGGGCACGAGCATCGAGACGAGAGTTACGTGTATCTCTTTCCTTTGACGAACTCACATGATGATCCTCTCCTCGTCCTCGCCCTAAAGGATTTATTCGACACACAACAATTGCCCCTCGGCTTGCCTTGAAGTGTTCTTCGAGGCGAGGCGGCCCTGGTGTGCGACGAGGAAGTCCAAAAGACTTGGTTCGAGTGGATGTGCCACTGGGGAAGGAGCGACATGTCTTCCCCCGAGGGGACGCCTTAATGCAGGTAATGATGGCTACTTTATAGGGAAACGGCGCGAGGGAGACGGACGCGCTCCCCTCAAACGTCGAGACTGCTCAAGACGCGCGTTCGTGGGAGCGACGCGTTTACGGTGAGGCCCTCGGATTACTTCTTAATCTGTCTGGGCACCCGTGAATGCAAAAAGTTATTTACTCCCAGGTCCCTCCGTCTTTCCTATAAATAGATAGGATGCTTCTCCTTTCAAAAAATCTCATCTTCGCGCTCATCTTTTGTAGTTCGGATTGTGCTTCAAATTTTTCGGCAAAGTCGTACGTGTTGCCCCCGGATTGTCTTCGTGGGTAAGTTTATATTTCGTGTATTTCATATCTTCTTTTTCCTCTCCGCTTTCTTTTTTCGGACCAAACGGAGATGGATCAGACTTCTTCTTCCGGTCATGGCCATGGGGTTGGCGAACTCCGGAGCCGCCTGCAAAGGGGAGTTAGCGGGCGAAACCCCTTTGCTCTTAGCGATGATGATGGCCTAGACGCGGTTTTCCGGCGTGCTCCGGCCACGGCCGGTGCGTCTTCCTCCAACCCAGGCGTCGCCCCGTCTGCGTCCGGCTTGGACTCCGGTCGAGATGGGGGTGCCAACGAACCGTCGCAGCGCAATCTTCCTGCCGAAGCCACGCGCATCCTCCAAGATTTAGAGGCTCGTGACCGGTCGGAGAGGGTGGATGCCGAGGCGGCGGCGAAACAGGTGGAGGAGTTGGCCTTTTGGCGGAAAAGGGCCGACGAAATTGAGCATGACCATAAACTGTGGGCGGCCTTCATGGATAGGAGGTCGGGATCGGGACCCGACTTCATTTATGATTATTATCGGGTCTCCTATCCTTATGAGCTGTCTGGGCGTCAACCATTCGAGTTCCTGACCCCGTCTACGTCGAGATTTCATTGGAATGATATAGCCAGCCGGGTAACCGAGAGAAATCTCAAGGATTGGCGACGTACCTTCCAGGTTCACATCGACGTTCACTTCCATGTCTCGGAGCCTGACGAGAGGGTCGATCAACCGCCGCCGGGCATGGTTGCCGTATCCTACGACATCATGAATGCGGGACTCCGCTTTCCCTTGCATCCGGCTCTAACCAATCTCCTAAATGCTTGGGAGGTGGCTCCGCTCCAGCTCAGTGTGAATTCGTGGCGTGCTTTGGTTAGGACCTACATTTTATTTGGCCTTTACCGCTTGTACCGTATGCCTAATGCCGGCGAGATGAAGTATCTATACGGATTGGCGAAAGAACCCAGTAAGAACGGCCTCGTCCACGTAAAGCATCGGCACGAAAAGCTCGTCTATGACTTGCCGTCCAAAGTTCACGTCAAAGACGAGCACTGGTTCTGGGTGTCGGGACGGTGGAAGTCTGGTCGCGGCAATGTGGATGTTGATATCCCCACCAGATTTGCGCATAAAAAAGCTAGTAAGCCTTTGTGTATCCCTTTGATCGTCTTTTACTGATCTAATACGTCTTCTTGTTGCAGGTTACGTGGTGTCGAGAAGGGAGGAGCTTCCATTCGACTTTCGCCTCGTCCTTGCGAAAGTTGATTTGGTGGACTATCGGGATCGTCATTATCGGACCCTCCTTACTGAGAAGAAAAGGTTGGAGTCTCGTTTCTTCTATCATCCTCGGCACCTTCAAATCCCTCCTCGTAAGTATTCTTTTTAACCTGGTTTTATTACACGGCTTGACTCCGTTTTGAACTTGTATTTAACGTTTTTCCTTCTCGGATGGTAGGTGATTACCCTGTCTTCCCTGCCTGCCCCCCGGAATTGATCATGGAGATGCCTGACCCTCTTGCCCGGATGAAAGCCTTGGTCGGCAAGAAGAAGAAAGGGATGAAACGGTCGCTACCGATGCCTGCTCCGCCAGCTGCCCCCACGGTGATTCCAACTGCCGTCGTTGTCTCGAAAGTGTCCATCGCCTCGTCGGCTGAGGACAGAACCCCCTCTCCCCCGGCCAAACGTGGTCGACAGTCTGATGATGCCGGGAGCGTTGGTGTGGCCATCTCGCCTCCCGCGAGTAAGTCCGGCCTTGGCGAGGGGGCACCTATGGTGGGCACTGGGAGCCCGCGATGGCATTCCGGTGAGATGTCGGATCGAGCCTTCTTAGGTCGAGACCCTCATAGGGTGGTCTGGTAAGACTCTTATTCGTTCCTTAGCGTTTTTGGATTCCTTTGGAAACTTATTTGACTTACGTTGTTCTTTCAGTAGCATGGAAGATGATCCCGCGCCCTCGGTCCAAGTTCTCGACTTTGTCGGCTTGAAGTTCTTCGAGAGCTTTGATGATCTTCCCGTCTGTCTTCGCCAGACGATGCGGGATGCTCCTCGTGCTTGGGACATTGAGTTGGACGATGCCGTCAAATAAAATTCGGGCAGCTCCAATCTCTACCTTGCCCAGGCCCTTCAGCTGAAGGCTGCTTCGGTGATGAGTCACGCTCTGTCCTAGAAAAAGAGCGAAGTTGAGTGATTAGGCGTGAAATTGTCATGATTCGTAGCTAGAAACGCCCTAGTTTTGGTTGATTTTATTGAGTTTTTAGAGCCAAATGAGTACCATTTCTATACATTAATGAATTTGTCTCTTTGATACTCATAGGTGAATCGAGGACGAAAAACGGAGTTCGTAGGACTTTGAATCGACTCAAACGGATGCCCTGATGAGAAGATATCGAAGAAATACGATTGGTATTAGTACGTGAGAAGAAAAATGTTAGTTGCAAGGAAGGAAGGCCATTCGAGCGCCATCACTCGAGCACCATCGCTCGAGCAACGTAGGTCGAGCGCTCCAAACTTACAGAGTGTTTTTGCCGCTCGAGGGACACAGCTTGAGCGCCCCGCTCGACCTATAGAACCATTCGAGCAACACAGCTCGAGCACCTCATTCGACCTACTGAAGCATTCGACCAAAACAGCTCGAGCGCCCCGCTCGACCGAGACAGCTCGAGCGCTTCCGAGGCTTATTTGCCAAAGTTCGTTTTTCGGCCCATGAGATCCCGTTTCGACCCGGTACCTATATATACCTCTTCCAAACTCGTTTTAAGAGACGACTTGACACACACACGAGATAGAGAGTTCGTTTTTTGAGAGGAAGGAGAAAAAGAAGTTTACGTTTACGTTTTGTTGAGGTTTTCATACGAATTCTTAGTTTCTTTTCGTCTCTTAGTTTCTTTTCAGTAATTCGACTACGTTAAACACTTCATACTTCATTTTTATTAATTTAATTTCAGTTTATTCTTTTATTTCATTAAACCCTAGTTTATGTTTGATCTCTTCTTCATCTTAATTATCATGTTCTTGTTCGTTACTTATTTAATCGTTGTTATTTCCGTTAAACCTATGTCTAGCTAAAACCCTTGCATGCTTAGGGTAGGATGAACTCGTAGAAGTAGGTTGTGGGTATGTAATTAGAGTAATTCGTGACGTGAGTTTTAATTCTCTTGATTAATGAATTCTTATAATTAATCTGAACTTTACCTTTGAATTTCGTATGAAAGTGTTAGAGAGAGGACGACCGCATCACTCAATAACAATTAGTAGTCTAAACGAGAAGGTTTAGGAAGGGTTAATTCATCTACCAGTTTAGCGAAGGAGGACGACCGCATCACCTTAGTTAAATTAGAGTCTCATTAATTAAGCACAATCTATTAACTTGTTAGTAGATTAGTGAAGTCGAGTGTTAGGGTAAAGTATTAGGGTTTAGAATCTTGAGCTTTCATCTTGCATTCTTAGACTTAGGTTATTTCTTGTGTGTCACAGTTATTCTGATTATGTACCTGCTCCGTTAGTATACGTAGGAATTCCTATCCTGAGCATCACCATCTCATATTTGAAAACAACCTTTAGATAATTAGTTTAGTTCTTTCTTTTGCCTTAGTAGAGTAATTTAGATTAGTTTATTTTAATCTTTCCAAAAATCCAAAAACATTGCACTCATATTAACTACGACGCGTAGATCTTCAGGGATCTATTCGCATACACACTTTCCCTTGGGTTCGATAATACTTGGTCCCTATACTTGCCCATACTACAGTGAACTCGTACTCTTGCGGCTGAGCGACTAGTAAAAGCTAGTGTAATTCGCTTCAAGTCACTGAGCGTGCCTCCCGGGATGTCGGGAGCAAGAAGAAGATCCTCGAGGATCTCAAAGCGCGGGTGGCCCTCTTGGAGGAGGAGGAGGAGGTGGAGGCCGGCAAGAAAGCAATGGCCGAGATGGCTGTTCTTTCGGCCAGAATTAGATCGCAAGACGAGAAGACTTCTACTCTTGAGGAGAAGTTGCGCCGGGAGGCAGCGTCTTCGGCTAAACTGGCCGACGAGAAGACGGAGGTCGAAAGGAAGAAAAATGAGGTCGAGGAGAGGGCTCTTGCTGCTGAGGCCGAGGCCAAAAAGGCTAGCCAGGAAGTGACTCAGATTCGGAACGAGCTCGCTTCAGCGAAGGAGATGGTGGAGGAGTTCAAGAAAAAACTGGCCCCCTCCCCGGAGGAATACGATGCCCTGACTGATCCGGCACAGACCACCAATTACTCATACTATTTGGCGATGTCGGATGCGCTTCGGGTGATGTACAGGGCCGGGCGTCCTCTTGACGAATTGGCTCAGTTCTTCCGTGAGTACGTCCTTTCCCATCCTCTCCATAGCGATATCTACGTCGGATGCCTGGACCTGGAGAAAGAGATGGGAATCGACCTGAACTGGTGGCCAGATCGCTCCCGGCTGCTGATGCCCGGGGAGAGCCCTTCTGACCCCTCCGATGATGGGGACGAAGAAAAAGATCCATCCGTCCCCCCTGGTGAAGAAGCTCCGGCCGACATTCCTTCTTCTGCTGCTGCCAATCTGGAGGTTTCCGAGAATCCCGCTGCCGCTGCCGAAGTGCCAAATCCTGAGTAGATTAGGTCATTTGTTTCTTGTTCTTTCCTTTTTTGTAATTTCCCATGGGGGCCTCTTATGTGGGACTTTCTTATCAATGAGAACTTTTATTTCTTCTCGTCTCTTTACGTAACTTTTATTCTTTCTGTATTTAGATAAAAAAAAATGGCTTCTTTATCACGGTTGTGGTTTCGCCTCGTCTATTTGCCCCCGAGGTTCAGATTTCGTCATGAGTCCTTGGGTTTCAATGGCGTAGTTTGACCTTGTCGCGACTTCTATAGTCTTGTAGTCTTTGAGCTTGTCGAGGGGCTTGACTGTGCTCGTACTTCGAGGCGTGGCTCTTAGTATGAGTCTTTTATGTGCTCGTCGAGAGCTTGCACTCATCGAAAGGCTTGACTGTGCTCGTACTTCGAGGCGTGGCTCTTAGTACGAGTCTTTTCTGTGCTCGTCGAGAGCTTGCACTCGTCGAGAGGTTTGACTGTGCTCGTACTTCGAGGCGTGGCTCTTAGTACGAGTCTTTACACCGGAACTTCGAGACGTGGCTCTAGGTACGTGTCTTTAACTATACTGCCTTAGAAGGCTTGTACGTTAGCGCTCGCCTGAGTTTCACCTCGTAGGGAGTCTTTTGCCCCTTTGAGATCGTATCTCGTCCGGGGACTTTTGTGCCATCCCGACATACGTCGGTGAGATTGGTCTTAATGCTCTAGGGAGGCTTGGCCTCTTAAAGAGTATGGGTGTAACATGCCCGCCTGAAAAGGCCTTGCTGTTACATGCTCGCCTCGGATCCTTAGGATCCTTCGGGAGGCTTTCGCTCAATGAGACTTTTTGCCCCTTTGAGATCGTGTCTCGTCCGGGGACTTTTATGTCATCCCGACATGCGTCGGAGAGATTGGTCTTAATGCTCTTGGGAGGCTTGACCTCCCAGAGAGTCTTAGGTGCTCGGCCTGAGGCCTTTGGAATGGAATCACGAATTTTGGTTTTGACTTCCATTACTGAACCAATGAAGGGGAAATGATTACATTTGTTTTACTGGTAGTATTTTCTAAGGTTGGCAGCGTTCCACGTGTAGCGATCGGGGACGTCATTTAGGTGTTCCAGCTCATATGCCCCGTTTGCCACAAATTTAGCTATTCGGAAAGGTCCTTCCCATCTTGGGCCGAGAGGGGCCTTTGCATTAGGTTGAATTTTCTTAAGGACGAGATCCCCGACGGAGAAGCGCCTGACTTTGACCTTTGAGTTGAAGAATTTCTCCGATCTTCTTTTGTAGATCGCATTCTTCGAGGCCGACGTGAGTCTTTGTTCTTCCAAGACGTCCAACTCGGCTCTCCTGACCTCGTTGCTCTCCTCTGAGACGGTGTGTGACGACCTATGGCTTGGGACTATTATCTCAGATGGGATGACGGTCTTTGCTCCGAAGGCCAAAGCGAACGGGGTTTCGCCCGTCGCGTTCCTTGACGTCGTTCTGTAGGACCAAAGAACCTCGGGAAGGGTTGAGGCCCAATTGCCCTTGGCCTCGTCCAACTTGGCCCTTAGGGTGTGTTTGAGAATCTTGTTGACTGCCTCCACTTGTCCATTCGACTGAGGATGGTATGGGGTGGAGAAGCTTCTCTTGATGTTCCATCTTTCGCAGAACTCCATTATTTCGGCCCCGTCAAACTGTTTTTCGTTGTCCGAAATTAAGGTTTGGGGGAGGCCGAAATGGCATATGATGTTCCGCCAGATGAACTTGGTGATTTGGGCCTGGTCGATTTTGCTTAGGGCCTCCACCTCGGCCCACTTGGTGAAGTAATCCACTGCGACGGCGGCATATCTCATCCCCCCGGGCGCAGTGGGCATTTGGCCGATAAGGTCTATCCCCCACTGCACGAAGGGCCAAGGGCTGATCATTGAAGTCAAGGTCTCCGGGGCTACTCTAATATCCGGGGCCGTCGTCTGGCATTGGTGGCATGCTTTGGCATAGGTAATTACGTCTCGCCGTAGGCTAATCCAGAAGTATCCCTGCCTCAGGGTTTTTTGATAAAGTGATTGCCCCCCGGCGTGATTCCCGCAGACCCCAGCGTGAATCGCGTCGAAAATAAGCTTTCCCTGTTCCGGGGTGATGCATTTGAGGAGGGGGAGGGTGAAACTCCTTTTGTACAGTTGGTCATCGATGATTGTGTACCTTGTAGCTCTAAGCTGTAGCTGCCGAGACTGGATTCTGTCTTCTGGAAGGATGCCGTCCTTCGGGTATGCGTAAATTGGGGTCATCCAGCTTGGCGTCTCGTCCTCGATCAAAGCTACCAAGTTTTGATAAATTGACGGGGTTTCGAGCCTCGTCAGATTGATGTTGGATAGGTCTGCTGCACCCTCCGAGGTGGCCAGTTTGGACAGAGCGTCGGCCTGTGAATTTTGTTCCCTTGGGATTTGTTCAATGTATACCTCGTGGAACTTTTTGCAGAGCTCTACGGCCCGCTCGTGGTATCTGATCATCTGTTCTCCCCGCACCTCGTATTCGCCGGTCAGCTGGTTCACTACCAATAATGAGTCCATGAAGATGTTCAATCTTTGGACCCCCACTGCGATAGCGAGGTCGAGGCCTCCGATGAGAGATTCGTATTCTGCCTCGTTATTCGTAGCAAGAAAAGCGAATCTAACGGCGTTGGTGAAACATTGCCCGTCCGGGCCTGCTAGGATGATTCCGGCCCCGGCGCAAGTGCTCGTCAAGGAACCATCCACGAAAAGCTTCCATACGGGGTGGTCTATTCTGGATGGGTGCGGTGGGTACGTGAGTTCGACCATGAAGTCGGCCAACGCCTGCCCCTTGATTGCGGTACGAGGCGCGTAGGTGACTCCGTACTGGGCCACTTCTAAAGACCATTTGATTAGACGTCCGCTTGTGTCGGGCCGATGTAGGATCTGTCGGAGGGGTAATATCGTCAAAACCTCCGCTTGGTGGTCAAAGAAGTAAGGCCTTAGTTTTCTGACGCTCATGACCAAAGCGTAAGCGATCTTCTCCAATGGCGAGTACCTCGTCTCGGCTTCGTGCAGCACTTGGCTTACATAATAAATCGGTAGATGCTCCTGCCCCTCGGCCCTCACTAACACGGTGCTTAGAGCGCTTTCGGATGCGGCCAAGTAAAGGAACAATTTTTCTCCCTGAACTGGTTTGGCCAGGATCTTGGGGTTGGCCAAATACTCATTCAGCTTGACGAACGCTAGTTGGCTCTCTCTATTCCACGTGAACTTTTTATTCTTGATAGTGGAGAAGAAAGGCTTGCTCTTGTCGCCTAGTCTCGAGATGAACCTATTTAGTGCGGCCAATAGTCCAGTCAACACCTGAACTTGGCGTATCGACCGCGGCTCCGTCATGTCGATGATTGCTTTAATTTTGGATGGATTTGCCTCAATGCCCCTCTGGCTGACGATGTGGCCGAGGAATTTCCCCCTCCCAATGCCGAAGTGGCATTTCTTCGGGTTTAGCTTCATGTTGTAGGCCCGTAGAATGGTAAATGCCTCGGCGAGATCATGAGAGTGGTTCTCCTTCTTGACACTTTTGACCACGATGTCGTCTATGTAGACTTTCATCGTCTTCCCTGTCTGCTTGGAAAACATGGTATTGACCAAGCGTTGATATGTTGCCCCGACGTTCTTCAGGCCGAAGGGCATTCTTGTCCAAGAGTACATGTTTTTCTCGGTGTGGAACGACGTATGTTTGATGTCTTCGGAGGCCATGGGAATTTGATGGTACCCGGCGAATGCATCCATGAAATACATTATTTTGTGTCCGGCCGTACTGTCGACTAGGTGGTCGATATGTGGCATTGAGAAATGATCCTTGGGGCATGCCGCGTTTAGATCCGTGAAATCGATGCAGAGCCTCCAAGCGCCGTTTACCTTTTTGACGAGGACCGGATTTGAGACCCATGGTGGTTCGTCTTGCGCGGGTTCGATTAGTTTGTTCTCCAAAAGCTTTCTGACCTCGACGTCCAGGGCCTCGTATTTTTCGGGGCCGTACTTCCTCCTTTTTTGGGCGACAGGCTTCCTACTGGGGTCGATCTTCAAATGATGACATGCGTGCTTTGGATCGATGCCGACCATATCTTTGTGATCCCAAGCGAAGACATCGCGGCTCTTTCTGAGAAAATCCGAGATCTGGCCTTTCAACTCGGATGGGATGTTTGACCCCATAGTCACTTCGAAACCTGGTCGGGCTTGGTCTAAAAGAAATTTATCTAGCTCTTCGTCCGGAATGGCCTCTTTTGGATCTGAGCGCTCGTCGCGCGGGTCGAACTCGACTATGATAGGTTCGAAACCGATCCTCGGCTCTAAAGGGTCGTTACACACTTGGACGCGATTGTCGCCAGAGGTCGTTGCGTCATTGGCATCCCGGCTTGGTGGAAACCCGAGGCCTGTTGCGCGCGATTTGGGGTTATGTGCGGTATTTAAAGAGAGACAAGGGTAACTCAAACATTTTCTAGCCATTTTCTGGTCCCCTTTTACCGTGTTAACCAAGCCCTCCGTAATGGGGAGCTTGATACAGTAAAAGTAGGACGAGGCAACTGTCTCGAACGTTTCAAGGAAAGGACGACCTAAAAAGCCATTATATATATTTGGTTGATCGACTATTACAAAATCCAACTGCCTAGTTATCTTTGTCTGCTCCTTCTCGTGGCAGACGAGCTCTACTGACAGCTTGATTCTTCCATAGGCTTGGACGGCGGTGTCTCCGAAGCCTCGGAATACGGTGTCGAAAGGCTTGATGAACGAGGCGAAACTCCTCATCTTGTCGAGAGCTGATTTGAAAATGATGTTGCAGAAACAACCATTATCTACTAGAAGACGATCGACGATGATCCCGAGGATCTTGGTAGATATGACGAGAGCGTCATTTTTTGGGCATAGGACCCCTTCCCGATCAGCGTTAGTGAATGTGATCACGGAAGTCTTGGAAATGGTTGGTTCTGGTGGGGAGATGGTGTGGATATTCTCAAAAGCCCTGACCTCGGCCTTCCTCTTGCGGTTTGACATGGTCGAGATCGAGATGAGACCTCCTAGAGTTCCTCCTCCCTGGAGCATGTTCACACGTCCTCCCTGACGAGGCGGTGGTACTTCCATCTCTTCGTCATCACTTTCCTCATCCTCGACATATGCGACGGGATGGCCTTGCCTCGGAGCCTGCTGCTGGCGTGGCTGCCCCCGTTCCTGCTCGGGGTTGTGGGGGGCTGTCTCCGCCGGCCTTTTGACGAAGTCATTTAGCTTTCCGTCCTCGAATAGCTTCCAAAGCTGTCGGAGGGGGTCCCGACATTCGCTGGTATTGTGCCCTGCGCCGTCGTGGTATGCACACCATTTGGCCCTGTTGACTCGCGCTTTGGGGTTGAGGGCCATTGGTTTCTTCAGCAGGTCGTCGTGCTGGATCGCGTTGAACACAAATACCGGGGACTGGGCCAAACCTGGAGCAGCTGCTCGTCCGTCTCGTTGGCCCATTTCTTGAACGTCCCGGGCGCCTTGCCACCTGCCTGACGTGGTCCGGATGGGTTCTTCCTTTGGGGGGAGGCTTTGGGCTTTTCTCCTGCCTCGGCTTTCGGGGCTGGGGCCGTCACCATGGTCTTTGGTGGACCCATCCGTTGTGCCAGGAGCTTTTGGCGCGTGATCATTTCCCCAGCTCTCCCTTTGAATTCGGCGTAAGTCGCGGGGAGGCGTTTGGAGAGGTGTCTGAACATAGGGGAGAGCGTCGCGAAGCCGTTCAGAGTAGCGTGGAGGGCGATCTCGTCGCTGACGGGTTCGCCTGTTAGGATAATTTCGTCGACGCGGTCGACGTATGCCTCGTCGGACTCATTGTCCGCTTGTTTTATACTCATAAGGCTGTGTCGGCCTTCGGGCCTAGAGATCTTTGTCGCGAAGAAGGTGAGGAATTTCTCGCTCAAATCAGCGAAACTTGTAATTGAGCGGGATGGTAAACTGGCGTACCACTTGTGTGCTAGCTCCCCCAGTGTGAGGGAAAATAGACGACATTTCGTATCGTCGATCGCGCCTCGGCCGGTCATGTAGATCCGGTACTTGCTAAGGTGCACCTCTGGGTCGGTCCTTCCCTCGTATAAAGGGATTTGGGGAGGGGTGACCTTCGTCTGAATGTAAGCCTCCTCAATCTCCTGAGATAGAGGCTCCTTGCCGATGTTGGAGCGTTTGGACGGGGAGTCCTTGGCCTCCAACTTGTTCTCCATTTCGTTTAGACGTTGCTGGAGGGCTGCGATCAGGGTGACTTGACTGCCCTCGGCTCGGAGAGTGACCTCGGGGCCCAAACGCTCGTGAGCCGAAACGCGCCGTTCGAGGTTCGGGATTGGAGAGCTTTGCGCACCTTCGAGTTGTCTCCTGACGGGAATGTGTAACCCCGCCCGTGCTTCCGTGTGGGCGGCTTTGGTACGGCCGGGATGCCTCGAGGACCTTGTGTAGGACTCGAACTCTGAGCTCGGCGCTGTTTGATCCCATGACTCGCTGTCGAGCCGACTGAAGACCGACCTGGAGCCCGAGGTCCTTGACCTGGTGGGTTCGGTCAAGTCCTGGCCCATCGAAAGGTCGACGAGAGCCTCTCTCGGGGGCCAGGTGGACAGCGAGGGATTCTTCCTCTTTTTGGACGAGGGAGGAGTCTGTATGCCCAGACTCCTCCTCATCTCCCTCGCCCGTCGCTGGAGCTGTTCAATAACAGTCTCCACTTGCTCGGGGGTGCTCAGGTCAGCAGTGATGACAGGTATATCCCTCGTTTGTCGGATGGGGGTGGTTGTTAGCTCCGCACCTGCCGCCTCCAGGGTTGGGCGAGACGTGCCCTCGCCAGCGGGTTCGCCATTTTTCTTGTTTGACGAGTTGTTTGGAGAACGACGTGTGTTTTTCGAGGGGTGTTTTTCTTCGATGTATAAGGTTGACCACGCTCCTTCTAGCGCCAATTGTTGTTACCCAAAATACGTATCTAAATACGGATTAATGTGGCTTTTGGGTGGGTAACGGCTATGTGATTTGTGAATATTCTCGTGTACTAATGGCTTGAGGCCTTTATTAATAAATGATAAACAGAAGTAATAAATGCAAAAAGATTTGTCAAGTCAGTCTTGACCTGGGCTTTAATATTGTTCGTGTGTTATTTATTGCGGTTTGAACAAGTATTTATAGTCCAAAGGCATCCTCTTGGACTGATCCTTGATGGACAGGTACAACCCAGCATTTAATGCTGGGTCAGGCCCATACCGGGTTAGTGGACAATATCTTCCGTGCTGTAGATCCTGGCCCAATCACGGTTGGCCACGTGGAAAAGGATCGTACCTTCCCCGAGATTGCGGGATATTCTTCCACAAGTATGGCTTCCCCTACCGAGTTGGTGGTGATTTCTTGTACCTGGTATTGGGAACCGGAAAGGTCTTCCGATGGCGTCCAAATCTCTCCAACATCGGATGAGATTGATCATGTGGTCGTCCCGTCCTTTTAGACGACGTGGATATTTACTCTACCAAACCTCTTCCTCGTCTAGGTAGTATTTTTATCGGGTCTGGTCGTCCATATGACGAGGCCGGGTACCTTCTGGGCGAAGCAAAGACCTGATGCCATTCATGACGGAGACGAGGCCGCATGGCCGGGCACGAGCATCAAGACGAGAGTTACGTTTATCTCTTTCCTTTGACGAACTCACATGATGATCCTCTCCTCGTCCTCGCCCTAAAGGATTTATTCAACACACAACAGTTGCATAGCTGAAAATGGTCCCAAGACATGAGCAATTCTTAAAAATAAAATAAAAGACACTATGGTGTTTGCTTGCAACAATATAAACATCAATTTTCCACCAACAAACTACTCATAGACTCGGAACGAAAGAAGAATCTAGATTTGATTGTTGCAGGATTGTCATCAAGATTAGAACTACTTGTAACTGCTAAGTAAGTTTCAATTCCATACCCCCTTACTAATAATTGATTCCCCCCCCCCCCCCCCCCCCTCTTAACTCGTTTCTACCACATCAAGATTCACATTCTCTTGAGTTGACAGAACATCTTCACATTGTAAAGCTACAGAAGCACAACCATATCCTGTAGTAAAGCTTTTTAAGCTTGAGTTAAGGATGGCATGCTGCAAAGGCAACCGAGTTACAACTACTTCAATCAAATTCACTAGCAGCAGACAGCAGTATGAGGCTATCTATCAGCTAAACTATGATAAAATATTTAAAGAACTAATCCCTTCAGTAGCCAAATTCGACACTAAAAGCTCTTTAAGCAGAAGAAATTCAAAGTTAGAACGAACTCCACGAAAAGCTTTTGCCATCAAAAACTCATGCACTGTCATTGATGAGAAACGCAGCAAGTATAGCAGATGAAGCACTAAAGTAGTTCCTACACTAAGTTCTAATGGTTTCAAACGATTTCTCAATCAACACACATAAGCATCCAATCTATCCATAGCATCTGAAACTTGCTGCTATATTAGTATATGAATAGTATCTCAATTGGTGCAATACAAATCTATAATCACATTGTTCGATTATAAACAAACTCGTCCATCGTTAACACCAAACAACACATTGATCATCAACTTCAAAGACATGATGGCAATGTAGTAATATCCAGAAATTCAAAGATAAAGTTACATTAACATAGAACCAAGCTTAATAACATCCATTAAAAACACAGAACTCAGCTTTCCAAGAATTTCATACGAGGAAGAAGCATAAACTAAATTAACCATATAATCAATGGTCAGAAAACGCAATGGAATGGAATCAGAGGTTAACATGAGCAAAAGCCCCAAGTGCTTCACCAGTCAGCCTACAAATCCTCCACTCCGGCAAAATCTGCGCCCCCATCTGCTCGTAAAACGTAATCGCATTCACATTCCAATCCAGAACCACCCACTCTACCCTCCCGTACCCCATCTTCGACGCCTGCGCCGCCACGGCGGAGAGCAGAATCTTCCCCAACCCCTTCCTCCTATAACACTCCCTCACAAAAATATCCTCAATGTAAAACCCTGGTTTCGCTAAAAACGTGGAGTAATTCGGGAAAAACAACACAAATCCAGCAACAGTCACATCACTTCCAATAAAATTAGCATCATTACCGTTGCTTCTGAACTCATCTTTACCTGGATCCTCGATCGGGAGGTCGAGGTGCACGGACTTGAGGAGAGGGGTGAAATGGGGGTTTCCGTCGGCGGCGGGGAGGAAGGGGGTGGAGGAGGCTTCGAGAATGAAGACGGTGAAGGAGGCGAACGGAGGAGGGGCGTTTGGCGGGAAGAGAGTGGCGGAGAGAGATTCGATGGTGGCTTCACACATGTGGGTAAGGCGCTCGAAAACCGCCATTTGGTGGATGAGTTTGTGGATGTGGGGGACGTCGTGGACGGTGGCGAGGCGGGTGCGGGTGAAGAGTGTGTGGCCGGAGGGAGTGGACCCCGGGAGAGTGATCGCGGCGGCGGACGGCGAAGGGGGTTGTGCTGCTGCGGCTGCCATTTTTGTGTGTTTTCCGGAGGTTTTGAGAAGGTTCGGTTCGGTTCGGTTCTGTAGTGGGGGAGGGAGGTTTTATGCACAAATACAATGGAGTAAGGCACTGTTTGGATCGTGGGAATTGGGAAAAGTCTTTGGACAATTTCTACTTTGCTGCTATTAATTTAATTTAGGGTTCATAATTTAAGAATGATTTAATTAGATTGAGACGTTTGTGTCTTTCATATTGTGGTTACGCAATATCATATTTTAATTATGACAAAAGTATTATATTAAGTGTTGGAATTAATAATTTTAAAAAAATGTGTACTAATTTCTATATTTTGCCTTCACTCATAAGTTCGTGTATAGGAATAGGATATAGGACCATATACAAATAGAATAAAGTAAAACATAACATTGTCCGAACTTATAGTTTGAACAAATTTCACATTTCATGACATCAACCTAACACCATGACCATATAGACAAATAAGACGGGTCTCACGGTGAAACAATAACATACATTCCTTTCAAAGTGACAACTTTGATCCGTCTCACCGTGAGACGAAATCTATACATGATAAAAGCAAATCAATCAGCCAAATACCATGAAAATCTTCCTAATAAATTCAACAAGAGTTGTAGAACACCATTAAATTTACCCTTCATTTCGAGCATTCAACTGAATTATGTACTAATTGAGCTACCAAAGATCCATGCCTAGACTTTTTTCATTTTCATAAGAAACAAAAGATTCCATGGGTTCACATTGCACAAAAGAAAGAACAGTAGATTCAGCAACAAATATAAATGGCCTACTTATACAACAGGATCATTTTCCCCATTCTACACTATTACCAAATGATTCTACCTTGCTCAACTGTCCACAAGATAGTCCAAGAAACAAACCTGAGGTAGGATAGCGTGTTTTTACGCAGGTGGGCTTACATAATGCCCCGTTTTCCTTCTGTGCCGACTGAAATCTGACACGAATCTGAAAGTAAGCCCGCATCCCTTAACTTTGCACGTGTACGGCCTTTCCCCAGTGTGCACCCGCAAATGCTCAGTCCTAGCCCAAGCCCACTTAAACGACATTTTGCAACCTTCCCACGAACATTTCAGAGGCCGATCATCATCATGAACACGCTGGTGTTGTACTGCATATTTATGAGAATTGAATTTCTTCCTACACCCATCAACTGGGCACCGGTTTCCTTCGTGTAACTGTAGCTCCGCCTTTGTTCGGAAAGTCATGATGCAACCATCTAACTCACACTTATAATGTCCCTTATGCTTTGCTTTCTTATCCTTACGAGGAATGAGCTTATGTGTAGTGTTTCTAGACTTCTTCACTGTCCGTTCATCCTCAGTTATATCGACTGATGAAACTTCTTTTGATCGAGGCCTCAATCCTTCACATGGACTTCTAATAAAGCCACCAGCATGGAACTGATCTTCTAATAGCAGGCTTGATTCTCTTCTCCTTTTCTTTACAGTTTTTGGAGTTGGTTTGGATTGTTCCATCGAGTTAGAATCATTCGAGACTTCTACGTTCGTCTCGTCTAGGTGATGTTCTTCCAATTCACTTGTCACTTCTCTCTCTTGATCATCATCTTCATCTGCAATAATGTGCTGCTCTCCTTCAGATCCCGAGGATGTCACATCACTATTGTGTTGATCTGAAAGAGCTTCTTCAATCTGCTCATCACCTCTTGGGGGAGGGGGCCCATCATCATCCGAACAATCTGAGTCACCATTTCTGGAAGCTTCTTTAGGCACACCATCATTTTCTACCAACGAATCACAAGATATTCTTGCTTCATGCACAGTTTCTTCATCCATAAAAAGTGCAGTTTCTTCAGCACTGTCTATCCCATTTTTATCCGAAGTTGAATCAACAGCTTCAGAACAAAACCTCTCGCTTTTCTGAGTGCCTCCATCCGCTACCTTGACTTCATGTGCCTGGAGATCGTTACAAGAACCACCAACTTCATCGCTCGTTTGACAATTACTAGTTTGTGCCGCAAAATCCTCAATCACAGTCGAAGCAGTAGCTGAATTCACACAGCAAGATTTCCCTGAGGAACCCTTTCCACTGTCTTCTACCCTGATATGAACACTTATTTTTGTATCTTCTTTATCTGGATCTTCACGGTCAGTATCCAGAACATCTTGAACAACGAGGTTATTGGTGTCTATAGTAGCCTGTATTACTGCAGAGGCGCGAGCCTTGTATCTCTTTCTTGAATATTGGATGAGCTTAACGTCCTTATCTATTTGATGCTTTTTTTTATCATTCATATCATCCTTCATAATTTCAGCAGTATCAGATGGTTTACTTTGCAATAGATGCTTTGAATGGCGCTTTGAACGTAATTTCCTGGCTATCCACTTTATGCTGGATGCATTTGAATCAGGAATTGCATAAGAAAACAACCCACCCAAACTCAACAAATGCTGAATGTTTGAAGAAGGAGAACTCTTTTTTACTTTCACACAATGCTGTAGATTGATATTCAAAAGTGAGGTCCAATCTTCTGAATGAGCAACTTGTTCTTCTCTTCCAATAGCAATCTCAATCAAGTTCAGATCTTCCCGAGAAGCATTACCTATTGGAATTCCAGTGTAACAGAAAGGAATGCCAATTTCCTCTGCAATGACTGCAGCATGAGTCTCTATTTTCTGGAAGTCTGAAAAAAACAATAGACGAGTGCATCATGCAACAGCTCACTAGAGAAAGATAGAAAGAGAGAGATTGATTTCTAATCAAACAATTTACCTGAATGACAAATAACAAGAACGTTTGCTCCACCTCTTGAACTCAACAGCTTTTCGATTTCAATTGCGTGCTCCAGACAGAATATTCGTGGTTTTAGTGATGCATTAGAAATGTTCCATTCCTTCAGACTCTTGAGTTTTGAAGAAACGGATTCATGATTCAAAGATGCCAAGTCATCAGGGATGGGAAATTGCTCCGTAGATGAATGTGTGAATTGAATTTTTTCTGCTCCTAATGATGCTTCACTGGCAGAATGGAGATCCTTTTTGTTCACTTTACCTTTGTCCATAGCATCTGTAAAGAAAGATGTCAGCGCATATAAAGGTCGATGTGCAGAATTTATGCTCAACAACCAAGAACAGAGAGATTGAGAAGTGACATTATGGGTTCAAACCTTCAGTAAGGTGGACTAATGCTGCTTCAGATGGTTGTACAACGGTCATAAATGGATAACCGAGGATACCACAAGCTACACAAGGTAAAGTCCCAGATTCTGTTTGAAAATCATATGCCAAGTCATCATCATCAAGATCAAAACCAACTGCACTAATATACTTGCTCAGCTGGTCGACATCATGTACTTTATCATCATTCTTAGGGCAATCTTCTCCCAGAGATGTCAATACGGAAGCATCTGAAACCTTACAAAGTTCAGATTCTTTACTTGAAGATGGCAATGAATCAACATCCCACAGTACCGCGTGATAAGAGGAACTTCTTTGACGAAGATCGGTTAATCTGCTGTTTTCTTGCAAGATATCTTCTATGAATGCTCTTTTTACTGACAATTCTCTTTCCTCCTTCTGACGATCTCTCGAGCGTGAGCTTCGTACCCCAGGCAGTAAGGATCTTGGAATTCTGTAATATAGTCAGATCCATTCGATCAATTTTACTACCTCCATACAATTTTCTCATCTCCAATTTCAATAAAGAATGCAGTAAACAGCAATTCATAAATGATAATAAGCGAACAAGTTTGAAATGTAGACACATACGACTACAACAAAGAGCTTTGATGACTATCATGCCACCAAATGATTCACCATTACCTATGAACAGATGTAAATATACTGCATAGGCCACTAAGCCTTGTATTGTATACACTTGTTAGAAACATAGCTTTTTCAATAATCTCACATGTTCCTTTCAACTGATCTAACAATTCTCAAGACAATTCTAGGCCTATAACTCAGATGATCTGACTGGCTTCATTTAATAAATAAACTTTTGTAATCAAATACTGCTGTTTGATGGTTCAAGTTTTCCTTGTACAGTATATAGTCATATATTCTAAATTCATGACCTTGATGTCCTACCCAACAAGCCTCACACTACCCAAACAACAGCTCATTCAAAAGAACGAAAAGTAGCATTTAGATTTATCAAGATCAACTCTTACTTCACCATGAGCAGGATGCTAACTTCAATTGCTAACGTAGACAAAAAGAATTTGAGCTTATCTGGCAAACAGAAATAGTCTTAGCGAATGGGAAACAGTACAAAATTAATCAACTGACTCCTTTCTGTTTTCACTATCTTCACTTGCATTGTTGGTCTATGTTTCATAAATGTTATCTTCAAATTCTGTGCTACACGCTTGTGTGTGTTATGCTTACTATTAAAAACAAAAAATTATATTGATACTTGAAACCATCTAATGGCATGCAGACAAACTTGGACTCCTTTTCATCTTGAGATTGAGTGAATTGCACTTCAGAGGATCAAAGAGACAGTTTAAAATAGCATATGCAGCCATGGTTTAGCTTGTGGCACCAGAATACATGATTCCAAATGTTTTGAAAATATCAAGAGATATTTACATAACTTAACATCTACATGTATTGTTACAACGAAATATTTCTCCCAAAAATGCTCTGAAGTACAAAGAAGCCTGACCTTGAAATGAAAGACATTGTTAACAAGTACAACAGTTGCTGGTGAGAAAGCATAGGAAGATAATTCATGGCAGCTCTCCTAATAGCAGCTTCCTTAGCTATAGCAAGCCACTTTGGTGTTCCAAAATTAGCAGCTTCTCCACAATTAAAACCTAAATTTGAACAGCGCGTCAGATCAGAAAATCCAAAAATAGATCTAAAGCCAAAAAGAAATCCAGAGAATTGGGACAATCTACTTGCAAACTTGCAATAGCAAAACCACAAGACTTTGCTCATAACAACTCCAGTGCACATATATTAAATTTCAAATATATTAATTCAGTTCTATTATAAGCCAATAGTTTGTACATGTTCCCTCAAAAACAGTGCTGCACAGAGAGTCAGACTCTTTTAAGTTCAAAATTTAGTTAATCCTGAACACCGTGAAGAAACACATGCATTTTGACTTTAAATGTTCAATAAGCATACAAAGCAGAATGCAATTACCATGGCTGAATCCTATGTGGTATGCTCTTGGAAAAGTCACAACAAATTCCCCAGGGTTCTGTACCAGCCTAAAACAATGACACTTTGCAGATCAGCGACGTGTTGCTGAATAAGATTTTACTGGCCAAATAATAGCCCCTTGACCAATATCAGTGAAAGAAATTGCTTTAATATTGCAGACCACTCACCTGCAACACGGGATTCCTGAAGCAACAATAATTTCAGGAGACAGCACAGTAGTCTTTTCCCCTAAGTGTGATAGAGCAACTGAAAATGACAATATAATTAATTCCACCTGAGTGTGAACATGTTAAAGTAAAATTTCACAAACTCAATTTTACAAAAGGAGACTTAAACAGAGAACAAAAAGTGACAGCGTCAACCAGACCCTCTTATCACTAATGCTGATAAATGATAAATCTTTATTAAAAAGCATGTACATACCCAACCGATCAGCATTTACTCCATTAGCACGACGAATGGCTTCTTCAAAGTTGAAAGCATAGTCTCCTGGCACCGAATACCAAGTCTTTGGAGAGCCCATGTGAAGGAAATTCAAGCTGTGAAGCTCATGATCTTCGACATGCCATGCAAACCAGCTGAACAGCATTCCAATATAGACCATGGGAGAGGTAACACCGGGAATATCATCAGGCATGAAGCGTGTCAATGATCCTGATGACCTAGCTATTACTTGCAAATTCCAAGGACTATTTGAAAGCTTCCAACCGGCTGTCCCCTCCATCTCACTACTATCTTGGGAATCCTTCCGCCCAGAAAAAGAAGCATCATTACGTGACTGATGAGATGGTAAAGAATTCAATGTTGTCTCTGTACAGGAATTAGGCCTAATCTGGCTGCCTGAATCTTTATTACCACTATTCACTGTATCTACTTGATCATTCTTGATGTGGGAGTCCCCTAACTTATTCCTGTCAAATGAATTCCTCTTCCTCCTCCTTCTCCTACGCCTATCAAAATAACGCATCAATCCCTCAGGCTCACTAAATCCTGAGCCAGGCACATCATTAGCATACTCTACATATATTGGCTTCTCCGAAGCAGCTTTCCAGAACATGGTTTCTATTACTAAAGGATTGACATCCTTCACTACCCCTAACTGACTCTTAGCGAAACTTTTGGCCTTAGCCTCGAACTGCTCTAAAGTATAAACCTCCCCACTCTGCCAAACTTGCTTTTGAGCTCCAACAGCCCCCTTCACCTTTTTCCCCTTCTCACATCCCAATTCTTGGTGCCTTGTAGTAAAAACAGCCCTACTCTCCCCACCATCAACAGTTCTATCACAATTATTATTTACACCACTAACAAGGTTTACATCCAAATCCAACTCGGGACACTTGGAAAGCGACTTGTTCAAGTTATGAAGTACATACTTTCTTGAAGGCTTAGGCAAGGGCGGAATCACTTTACATATACCAAAAGCACTTGCCTCTTTCTCTATCTTAGATATGTAAGCAATTGGGTCTGCAAATTCAGTATCAGTTGGGTAGAATTCCGGCGCCAAAGGCAACCTTTCAAGCCATTTGGGTATTTCCACACTCTTCATTGCACCCACCCCCAAAATTCATCACAAACCCATATCCACAACCAACCTTGTAATCTTAACAACACTTATTCCAAGCATAATCCAATGCACTACCGAACACAAGATGAACAGGTACAGCCTAAGATGCAATAATCAACTGAGAAAACTTCATGGGTTTTCTTCGGTGAAACAAAACCATATTTGATCCGTGAAATTTCTTTTAACCGCATGCGACGTAAAATAACCAGAATTTATGGAGCATAAACTAAGATAATAACACACAAATTTAATCAATTAAAGAACAGAAGAACCTTTATCTTCAATTGTATCAAGAAGGGTTGGAGTCCCAATGGGCAACCGAAAGCAAGTCCGAATTTGCGGAGAGGGCTAGGTTTTTTGATTTGGGAGAAATTCAGTGGGCGTAAGATAGACAACGTGAAATGAGAATTATTAACATGCGCTGTGGCCACCGTGAATTTCACTGTTGCTGGGCTGTTAATTTGGAGGATATATTATGTGATGTGATTTCAGTGGGGCCCATTGGGAATATCTTATGGATTCTGTGTGCACTCATTGTTCCTAGGACATTACAATAAACTATAAAGTTAAACTGGTTTATATATAAATCATTGAAGGGTATTAATTATATTTATTGAAGAGTATTAGTTGTACTTACTGAAGAGTATTACTGATTTACACTAAAGAGTCTTAGTTGTTCAGTGAAAATGAACTAAAACTTTTCAGTGTAAATTAGTAATAATATTCAGTAAAAATAACTAATACTTTTCAGTGAAAACAACTAATATCCTTCAATGATTCATATATAAACCAAATTCACTCTATACATACTCGGAAATTATTCGTGCACCGCAATGTAGCATAGATTAACTTATGTTTTAGGGCGACTTTAGTACTCTGTACAGACGTGATAAATTATATTTTTTATGTTCCAATTTTATTTTCTTATTTGAATTTTTTTTAATTTTAATATGAAATTTGATTTGTAAGTATTTAAATAAATAAAATAATTTTTTGATGATGATATATTTTCAATTTATGTAGATAAAACAAAATGCATATATTTTTTTATGTAATTATTTGTTGAGTACAGTGTAAATTAGAAGTGTTTAAAGGGGGCGTGAATAGTGGAATGAGAAAATAAATTTGGGACAAAATCTATATCTATATATCTTAATATATTATAAAGACAAAGTTTTGGAATCCTATGTGGCAAGCTCTCAAGCCTCTATTTTAAAAATATTCTCATCTCATTCACCCAATTCATTGACTTTTAAAACTATTCTCAGCCATTGAATCTTAATATCTAATCTAATCTAATCTTGACCATTGATTTTTTTTCACATTTCCTCTATATATACCATGTATCTCACACAACCAAAAATCAATTACAATAATTTCTCTACATCCTATTCCAATTCTTCTTCTTCTTCTTCTTCTTCTTCTTCTTCTTCTTCTTCTTCTCAATTTTGCTATGAAATTTTATATTATTTTATTTTCATCTAAATCTTCATATTTTTCTTTTCTTGCAGGATGTCCATCCCAATATATTCAATCTTAATATTTCTTTTTTTTTTTTTTTTTGCAGGATCTTCATCTTAAGGTATTTACTTTTTGTTTTCTATTTTATTTTATAGATTTGGTGTATGAATTTAATCTTCATATTTTTACAATAATTTCTCTACATCCTATTCCAATTCTTATTCTTCTTCTTCTTTTCAATTTTGCTATGAAGTTTTATATTATTTTTCTTTTCGTCTAAATCTTCATATTTTTCTTTTCTTGCAGGATGTTCATCCCAATATATTCAATCTTAATTTTTTTTTTTTTTTTGCAGGATCTTCATCTTAAGGTATTTACTTTTTGTTTTTTATTTTATTTTATAGATTTGGTGTATGAATTTAATCTTCATATTTTGCCTTATCTCCTGTACCAATGATTTTACTCTATTTACTGTTTTTATTTTTTATTAATTATTATTTTATTTTATTTTATTCGTATGATAATTTTTATTGTTTGATTTTTTTTAGGATTGAACATCAGCAATGAAGATGAAGTGGATGATCAATTTTTTCATACTAAGATGAAGTGGAATATCAATTTTATTGTGAAGATGTAGAATCATAAATGTTGTTACTATTATTGATATTATTGTAATGTATTAATTAAATTAAATTATTGGTTACGTCTAAATTTTTTTTAGTTTTATCTTTTTAGTTATTGTTTATATATTAGTATGTTAATATATATTCACTCTATGTATAAGTCAAATATTAACAGTACAAAAATAATTAGATATTAGACCATATGAAAATCAAATCGTATGTATCAGTTTAAAAAGATAAATTAATTAAATTTTGGAAACATAGATGAAATCATATATTCAAAATAAACTGACACAAATTTATTTCTATATATATTAAAAATACGGTTTCGGTCAAAGATTTTTTTGTTGTTCACATATAAAGCAAGTTTTTGACTTGGTCTAACATTCCAAGATTTATTTTTTGTTCACATTGTATATGTACGTTTATATTATTCCTAATATATAAATTTATATTAATTATTAACTTTACTTATTTAATTGACTTTAAATTTCAATTTAAATATATTAGGAAAGTTGTCATATTTTAAATGATAATTTGCTCAGATAATATATTTGGCAATTTTATATTATCCCACGTTTCTAAATTTTAAATTATATTAGGAATAATAAATAAATCTATACTAATTATTAACTTTACTTATTTTATAAGTTTTAAATTTCAATTTAAATATATTAGGAAAAATTGATTAAATATAAATGATAGTTTTGTTAAATAAATTATTTGTTAATTTTATGTGTATCTCATATTCCTAATCTTTTGGTTAGTGGGAATTTTTTTTTTTTTTTTATTGAAGATTCATATTTTGATTGACACTGTATAAAGTAATATACACACGTTGAGTTATTATTTTTTGGGATTGAAAATTCATATTTTGTTTGACACTGTATAAAGTAATATACCCACGTTGTATATGTAAATTATTTGTTAATTTTATGTGTATCTCATATTCCTAATCTTTTGGTTAGTGGGTGTCTAATTAAAACTACGATTTTGTATAAAGTAATTAAAACTACTAAAATTTTATATAAAAAAAAAGTGTATTTAACATTTTTTTTTTAATATATGCAGGGTACCAGAATATACGCAACAGTGCCATGCCTCTTCATATCTAAATTTGAAAATTTTATAGAGATCAACATCATATATAGCTTAAAAATTATTTTACTTAAGAACTGTAAATTTTCATAGAGAAGGTATATATAGTTTTCCATCTGAATTTTTTTTTAATTTTGTCATATTTTAAATGATAATTTGCTCAGATAATATATTTGGCAATTTTATATTATCCCACATTTCTAAATTTTAAATTATATTAGGAATAATAAATAAATTTATACTAATTATTAACTTTACTTATTTTATAAGTTTTAAATTTCAATTTAAATATATTAGGAAAAATCGATTAAATATAAATGATAGTTTTGTTAAATAAATTATTTGTTAATTTTATGTGTATCTCATATTCCTAATCTTTTGGTTAGTGGGATTTTTTTTTTTTTATTGAAGATTCATATTTTTATTGACACTGTAACGCCCCGAATCCAAAACACATAAATATCTCAGATTCGAGGTGTCACTTGTAACTAAAATCCGAACTATAAAATTTTTGATATAAAAAGATATAACAAAATAAGAGATGAGTTTCATGCAGTGGAAGAAATGAGTAGAATAATATTTGAATAAGTATCTCAGACACACACACACACACATATATATATATATATATATATATATGAATATAAAGCTTAGTATTAACAGTAACATTTTATTTAAATGGGGAACTCCGTGTCCTCTCTATTACTGTCCTTGCTCCACAAAATCTTGATCTGCAAAGGTTGTAAAAAGGGGGCGTGAGATTTGAATTCTCACGTATGGGTGATTTGCAACGTCATGGGATTGGTAAATCCGAAGTATATTAAATTATACTCATTAATAAAGTAATTAATTAATTTAAGCAGTTGACATAT
The DNA here is from genome assembly GCA_947034835.1 of Ballota nigra. Taxonomy (NCBI): domain Eukaryota; kingdom Viridiplantae; phylum Streptophyta; class Magnoliopsida; order Lamiales; family Lamiaceae; genus Ballota; species Ballota nigra. Next base: position 61,636,211 of record OX344725.1, read on the forward strand.
AAATATGAATAACATATACCACAGAAGTAATAAGTTCACGTAATAATTAATTGGGCATAGCAGGTTTCACATCATATAATTGAAATATCACAAGTTGATTCACATTAAGGGGCAAAGCCCAAAACCATTTTCAAATAACGGCCTAATCTGCCAAAATCATTTTTCACATATAGTAAATCTCCCCCAAACCATTTCTCACCAACAATTCATCCATTCATGTGACCATGAATCTGATTTATTATTATCACTCATGGTCACCACAAATAATATCAGCGACCATGAATCTGATCTATTATCACTCATGGCCGTACGTGTCAATCCACAAACATAACTGCTCAATAATTACTCGTTTTCCTCTTTCCCATAAAACTGTCATTTCAAATTGTGGGGAGAATTCACATAATTCACACTTAAATTGGTTCATGCTCAGATAATGCCCTTATATCATGCAACCAGTTCATATAATCAACAAACACAAACCATCCATATAAGGTATATATAATTATATCACATAATTCAAGCAGTTATATAATAAGGTGTACATTTATGTTGGATTAGTTGTTTTAGATTGATTTAGTCGAGTTCAGAGTATACCAGCACAACGTATTATTAGCAGATCGATCAACCGATCATCACCCACCTGTTTGCTCCGGGCCTGAGAATGATGTTCAAACAGATGGTTGGATCCCTCGTGCGTATTCCGATTAGCACAGAGTCCTAATATGAAATTATTTTATTAAAAGTTGGCCCTTGAATTATTGAAAAGGCCTAGAAGTAGGTGTTACGAAACGAGGAAGTTGTTATCTTATAAACTCATTGAAAAGGGCCTACTTAAGAACACACACTAACTTGGTAAATACACCACTTTCAAAAGGGTAGTGCATTGGGGTGTATTTACTAATTTTCTTGTTGTAATACTATTTCGACTCTTATAAAAACGATATTTTGATTTCCTCTGTTCTTTTATAAAATCTTTTATAATTTTAAAAGTACAACCATATAATTCTTTTCTTGAAAGAATTAAAGGTCTAAGTAATATATTTAAAAAATAATACTAATATAATATAGGTCCCAAATTAATATTTTTCTTGAAAATAATTAAAAGGATAAGAAAGCTATATAAATAATATTAATATAATTAAAACCTCAATTTAATATTTTCTTTCTAAAATTTATATTTTATTTTAAAAGAACTTTGAATATAAATTATACTTTATAAATAAAATTCTCTTTATTAAACTTATTTTGTTTAAAGAATTTTATATAATAAATACTGAAAATAAATATAATATATATTTTTCTTTATAATTAATAATACTTTTAAAATAGAAGGATAATACTATTTTCCAAAATACTCTTTTTCATTTGTTTCAAACATTTTAACAGTAGAAGACGAGTTTCCCTTTGTCATTAAAAATTCAACTAATATTACTAAAGAGTAATTTAATCACCATTCAACTAATTTAATAATATTAATCCATCAATTCAGTAATACTAATAAGTCATTTTAGAAATACTAAACTGCTAAATCAACATACCAACCGTCCATCCAACAACACTAATCATCTTAACTAATAATACCAAACACCCTAAACAAGTAACAAAACCCAAATGTTTCAAAGAGCCAATACAACAAATTAAATCAATAAAACCAATACTATCAAGCCAAACAAACTAACACTATATAACAATTTTAATAATACTAATCCAAACAACACCAAAACTCCATCTACCAGTTCTATGAGCTTCAAAAGATGAATATTCCAACCCCTCCAAAAGTTTAAACAATTCGAAGTTAAAACAATTCGTTCATAAACCAAAAACTACGAAAATTAAAGAGGAGATTAGCAATTCTTACGAGTCCCTACTCGGGCAGCCTAACGGCGCTCGTTTAAGGATTCGTCGAGTAAATTTGACAGCCTAACGGCGTCCTTCGGTTTCTCCAAAAATTTCAGCAACATCAGTTTGGATCAACAACATCATCTTGATCGGAAATAAAAGGGAAAACGGGTTACAGTGCGATCGGAATTAATTTGTTGAAAAAAGATTGAAAGGGGGCTTTTTAAATACTTACTGGAAAAAAAAGGCAAGAGGCGACGACGATTTCAAGGCAGGGAGGAGGCGTCGTATCGGAGAAGGAAGAAGACGGGTGGCGCCGTGGAGCGGCGGCGCTTGGCGACGCGTAACGACGCTGGGAGCGGAAGTAGCGGTGGAGGAGGGAGGTGGCGCGACGGGCTGGCGGTGCGCCGAGGGGAGGCGCGATGGTGCAGAGGACCGGGGCGGCGATTTGTGGCGGTGTCGGCGCACCGGATTGCGCGGCGGCGCTTGTCGCCGGAGAAGGGAGGAAGGAGCGTGAGTCGATGCGGAGGCCAGGCGGTGGTCGCTGAGAAAGGGGCGACAGCGTCGCGGCTGTTTCCGGCCGAGCACGGCGGCGACGCGCGAGGAGGGGGGGCGGCCGAGCGGCGCTGTGATGGGGGACGAAGGGAAAAACGCGTAAATGAGAAGAGAGAGAGAAAACGCGTTTGGTTTATGAGAGAGAGAGATGAGTGAATTTTGGTAACCGAATTCAATTTTTTGCTGAGAGACGGTCTTCTTTTATTTATAGAAGAAATGTTTTTTAATTAATTAATTGAAAAGGAAAAATGAATAAACTTGTGGATAGGATTTAAAAGTAACAATTTTAGATATTTCTATTCCCAACTCATACACTTTAGGAATTGTTTAGTGCACCAATTAAATTTCGAAATTAAAACAATACAGTTTTAAAACTCAATTAATATTTTAAAGTATTTTAATTAATCTCAACAAATTATACGGATCGAAAATATAATTTTAAACTTTAATAATAAATTTCTCGTAGTCCTTTATTCGTTTGAAATATTCGATTTCTTTCTTCGAACTTGGGAATTTGAATTAGGGTATATATTTAAATTACACGTTAGCACACAAAATAATAAAATTAAAAGAAACAAGGATAATAATAATATAAAATTATATAATTAAGGTTTCTAGCAAAATAAAAGGTATAAAACGGGATGGGGTATTACATCCTCACCCCCTTAACAGGAATTTCGTCCCCGAAATTCGACATCTAGGTACTGTTTAGGTATTGCTCGGCTAAACCCTAACCCTTATTTTAAGCAGTATCTATATGTATTATTATTATTTTTTTTTTTTTTTTAACCCCGATTCTGCTCAGTATCTATACGGGATGTTCAGGTCCTTTCAGTCGGAGTTGTCCTCCACTGTTTTCCCCTTCTTCAAGAATAGTATTCACGTGTCCTGACCACTCCTGACCTTGGTGAGGTGGAACTCTGACTGGTAGCCCTAACTGACGGTTGTTGGGTGCAGGTGGCTGGTAAGTCTGGTAGTTATCCACTTGTTGCGGGTAGTACTGGATGTTGTTAATTGGTTGGTAGTTGGGATTTGATGGTAGAGTGCATTCATTCCTCTTGTGGCCTGGTTGGTTGCATCTGAAACAAGTTATTCTACCCTGGTTGCATTGTCCCCAATGTCTCTTCCTACATCTTGGACAGTTTGGATTGTTTCGAGGAACATTGTAGTCGTCCTCCCTAGGTTGTGGAACTGAATTCCTCTTGAAGTTTGGTTGCCAATTACGATCAACGGGGACCATCGTCGAAGTCTGCTTGTACTCCAAATCCTGACTGATCGAGACTAGCAATGCTCGATGAAAAACTCCCCCATAGCTCGGTATCTGAAGGCCTATCACAATTCCTGCTATTTCGAGCCTCAGACCCTGTTCAAACCTCCGGGCTTTTCTATCATCATTGTCCACCAGATGTGGAGCATAACGGGATAGCTGGTTGAATTTTTGCTCGTACTCTATCACCGAGAGAGTTCCCTGTCGAAGTTTAACAAATTCTTGTTCCTTCCGATCTCTTAGTACTCGTGGAAAGTACCGGTCTAGCACAGCTTTCTTGAAATCCTCCCAAGTAAGGGCTTGTCTCTCCTCTTCATCCATAGTCCGCTCATAAGATTCCCACCATTGAGCTGCGTCTTCCACCAATTGGAATTGTGCACAGGAGACTCTCTGCACATCAGTTAGCACCATATGTCGGAAAATACGCTCCAATCCGGCTATCCATTCTTCGGTCTCGAAAGGGCTTTCTCTCCCATTCAGTCTAGGTGGCTGCAGTCGTCGAAATCGTTCAACAAAGTCATTCATCCTGGGTGTTATATGTGGTATGGGCTCATACAGTGGTGGAGAAGGTGGTGGAGCTTGTTGTTGTATGTACTTCTGGAGGGAGATCAGTATTTCCGTTGCAATATCGTTCACAGGTGCGCCCTGCTGGGGTGGTTCAGGTTCAGCCTGAGGAGGTGGGTCTATAGGATTTCCTGGGGCTGGGATACGGTTAACACGGGGTCGTCCACGTCTACGTCCTGGTGCCATTCTAGGGGTGGTTCTAGAGAGAAAAGAATAATATTACTACGTCATATAGGTATGAGAAAATTTATAAAAACAGAATCGAATTATGTAATCAACACAACGCTAGTACTGAGATACACATGAGTACGTAGTTCACCGCAACGCACTGTGGCCACCAATGGTACAGTGATTACATTCGCACCGTATAATAGAAACCAGTGACGTGTCATTTAACAATAATCAGATAAAATATAACAGTTAATATACAGCAAGTAACACGCATTGCCAAGTAGCAATTTCATAACACATAAAAGTCTCGACTTCTATGTAGGTCAGTCTACTTACGTCATATCTAAAAAAAAATAAGTTTCCTAGGTACCGAGCTACTACTATCTTAGGTGGATTCTAACATAGAAAGGGAATTTCTAGTCAAAATTTTAGTTATGCAGAAATATAAATTAAACAATTAAAACACATAATTTAAACAATTAAAACACATAGTTCAGATAGTCACATAATAGCATTTATGAAATTTATAAACTTTAAACAAATATATTCATTTCTATCATTCACTAACAATCTATATTTCAATAGTAATATAAACCATGTTTTATGGTTCTTTCTACACCTCGTAGGTGTTGTTTCGAGTTCTCGATCTTTTGGTTGGAGTTTTGTTATGAAAGTCAATTCGTCGCAATGTCATAAACTTTTAGGCAATTTAAAATAAAATAAGAACATACCTTCGAGGAGCTTTTGACGGTAATAGGAGACACATTTCCCCTCACATGATTTAATTAGTGATCTAAACTTAAATGATAATAAAATTTTATAAAGAAAAATGAATTTTGGCTTGATAAAAACAATGGTTTGGGTTTTGGTCCGAAAGTTTGAACATAAGCTCTGATACCACCTGTAACGCCCCGAATCCAAAACACATAAATATCTCAAATTCGAGGTGTCACTTGTAACTAAAATCCGAACTATAAAATTTTTGATATAAAAAGATATAACAAAATAAGAGATGAGTTTCATGCAGCGGAAGAAATGAGTAGAATAATATTTGAATAAGTATCTCAGACACACACACATATATATATATATAAATATAAAGCTTAGTATTAACAGTAACATTTTATTTAAATGGGGAACTCTGTGTCGTCTCTATTACTGTCCTTGCTCCACGAAATCTTAATCTGCAAGGGTTGTAAAAATGGGGCGTGAGATTTGAATTCTCACGTATGGGTGATTTGCAACGTCATGGGATTGGTAAATCCGAAGTATATTAAATTATACTCATTAATAAAGTAATTAATTAATTTAAGCAGTTGACATATAAATATGAATAACATATACCACAGAAGTAATAAGTTCACGTAATAATTAATTGGGCATAGCAGGTTTCACATCATATAATTGAAATATCACAAGTTGATTCACATTAAGGGGCAAAGCCCAAAACCATTTTCAAATAACGGCCTAATCTGCCAAAATCATATTTCACATATAGTAAATCTCCCCCAAACCATTTCTCACCAACAATTCATCCATTCATGTGACCATGAATCTGATTTATTAATATCACTCATGGTCACCACAAATAATATCAGCGACCATGAATCTGATCTATTATCACTCATGGCCGTACGTGTCAATCCACAAACATAACTGCTCAATAATTACTCGTTTTTCTCTTTCCCATAAAACTGTCATTTCAAATTGTGGGGAGAATTCACATAATTCACACTTAAATTGGTTCATGCTCAGATAATGCCCTTATATCATGCAATCAGTTCATATAATCAACAAACACAAACCATCCATATAAGGTATATATAATTATATCACATAATTCAAGCAGTTATATAATAGGGTGTACATTTATGTTGGATTAGTTGTTTTAGATTGATTTAGTCGAGTTCAGAGTATACCAGCACAACGTATTATTAGCAGATCGATCAACCGATCATCACCCACCTGTTTGCTCCGGGCCTGAGAATGATGTTCAAACAGATGGTCGGATCCCTCGTGCGTATTCCGATTAGCACAAAGTCCTAATATGGAATTATTTGATTAAAAGTTGGCCCTTGAATTATTGAAAAGGCCTAGAAGTACGTGTTACGAAACGAGGAAGTTGTTATCTTATAAACTCATTGAAAAGGGCCTACTTAAGAACACACACTAACTTGGTAAATACACCACTTTCAAAAGGGTAGTGCATTGGGGTGTATTTACTAATTTTCTTGTTGTAATACTATTTCGACTCTTATAAAAACGATATTTTGATTTCCTTTGTTCTTTTATAAAATCTTTTATAATTTTAAAAGTACAACCATATAATTCTTTTCTTGAAAGAATTAAAGGTCTAAGTAATATATTTAAAAAATAATACTAATATAATATAGGTCCCAAATTAATATTTTTCTTGAAAATAATTAAAAGGATAAGAAAGTTATATAAATAATATTAATATAATTAAAACCTCAATTTAATATTTTCTTTCTAAAATTTATATTTTATTTTAAAAGAACTTTGAATATAAATTATACTTTATAAATAAAATTCCCTTTATTAAACTTATTTTGTTTAAAGAATTTTATATAATAAATACTGAAAATAAATATAATATATATTTTTCTTTATAATTAATAATACTTTTAAAATAGAAGGATAATACTATTTTCCAAAATACTCTTTTTCATTTGTTTCAAACATTTTAACAGTAGAAGACGAGTTTCCCTTTGTCATTAAAAATTCAACTAATATTACTAAAGAGTAATTTAATCACCATTCAACTAATTTAATAATATTAATCCATCAATTCAGTAATACTAATAAGTCATTTTAGAAATACTAAACTGCTAAATCAACATACCAACCATCCATCCAACAACACTAATCATCTTAACTAATAATACCAAACACCCTAAACAAGTAACAAAACCCAAATGTTTCAAAGAGCCAATACAACAAATTAAATCAATAAAACCAATACTATCAAGCCAAACAAACTAACACTATATAACAATTTTAATAATACTAATCCAAACAACACCAAAACTCCATCTACCAGTTCTATGAGCTTCAAAAGATGAATATTCCAACCCCTCCAAAAGTTTAAACAATTCGAAATTAAAACAGTTCGTTCATAAACCAAAAACTACGAAAATTAAAGAGGAGATTAGCAATTCTTACGAGTCCCTACTCGGGCAGCCTAACGGCGCTCGTTTAAGGATTCGTCGAGTAAATTTGACAGCCTAACGGCGTCCTTCGGTTTCTCCAAAAATTTCAGCAACATCGGTTTGGATCAACAACATCATCTTGATCGGAAATAAAAGGGAAAACGGGTTACGGTGCGATCGGAATTAATTTATTGAAAAAGATTGAAAGGGGGCTTTTTAAATACTTACTGGAAAAAAGAAGGCAAGAGGCGACGGCGATTTCAAGGCAGGGAGGAGGCGTCGTGTCGGAGAAGGAAGAAGACGGGTGGCGCCGTGGAGCGGCGGCGCTTGGCGACGCGTAACGATGCTGGGAGCGGAAGTAGCGGTGGAGGAGGGAGGTGGCGCGACGGGCTGGCGGTGCGCCGAGGGGAGGCGCGATGGTGCAGAGGACCGGGGCGGCGATTCGTGGCGGTGTCGGCGCACCGGATTGCGCGGCGGCGCTTGTCGCCGGAGAAGGGAGGAAGGTTCGTGAGTCGATGCGGAGGCCAGGCGGTGGTCGCTGAGAAAGGGGCGACGGCGTCGCGGCTGTTTCCGGCCGAGCACGGCGGCGATGCGCGAGGAGAGGGGGGGCGGCCGAGCGGCGCTGTGATGGGGGACGAAGGGAAAAACGCGTAAATGAGAAGAGAGAGAGAGAGAGAAAATGCGTTTGGTTTATGAGAGAGAGAGATGAGTGAATTTTGGTAACCGAATTCAATTTTTTGCTGAGAGACGGTCTTCTTTTATTTATAGAAGAAATGTTTTTTAATTAATTAATTGAAAAGGAAAAATGAATAAACTTGTGGATAGGATTTAAAAGTAACAATTTTAGATATTTCTATTCCCAACTCATACACTTTAGGAATTGTTTAGTGCACCAATTAAATTTCGAAATTAAAACAATACAGTTTTAAAACTCAATTAATATTTTAAAGTATTTTAATTAATCTCAACAAATTATACGGATCGAAAATATAATTTTAAACTTTAATAATAAATTTCTCGTAGTCCTTTATTCGTTTGAAATATTCGATTTCTTTCTTCGAACTTGGGAATTTGAATTAGGGTATATATTTAAATTACACGTTAGCACACAAAATAATAAAATTAAAAGAAACAAGGATAATAATAATATAAAATTATATAATTAAGGTTTCTAGCAAAATAAAAGGTATAAATAATAACATGTGAATGAATTAATAAGTCATATATCAATCCATCTATAACTTTCCTAAATATTTACTTGACTTATATAACTCAATTATATGGTTAATTGTAGCTTAATATTATGGCACATTCAATACTGATTATATAATTTAGGAAAAATTGACATGTGTTTATATCATGTGATTTAGTTCACAAGTCATATACCAATCTATATATGTGATTATCATTATTAGGATCAAATTTATAGTTGACTATATTTTATTATATCCCATATCATTCAATAAAAATCTTAGTATATTAGGTAAATTTGACTCTTATAAAAAAGTAGCATAATTATATATTGAGTAATATAATATATAATGAATTTTGAATTCACCATTGGTGCGTATCTTGAGTCCCCATATTGTAGTAATAATATATCTTATACTCCAAAAAAAAATCTTTTAAAATATTTCGAAAAAAATGTTATGCATAATCCAAAAAAAAAATTTATTTTTTAATTTAAGTAATATATAGTTTATATTAAGATATAATTTTTCTTATTAGAAAAAGTACTCTCTTTTTAAAACATGTGGTTTAATTAACATGTTGTGTGGTTTTAAAAAATTTGATTCTTTTTTAATAATATTCATATAGTTTTGATTTTAAAGGATGTATATTACATATAATGACATAAATTTTATTTTTTTTATTCTATATCATGTATATAAATTAAAATGGATTATTATACAAATATAAGTTTCCATATAGAAGATCAAATAAATATTATGTATACATACACGGTATTTTTAACAGGAACTAAATCTTTATAGTATATTAAGATATATATATCATATTTTAGATAGAAACTGATGGTCCCGTTTTCGAAGGGCAAAATGGGAATTCAGGAGCACAAATTTTTATTTTTTTTTTAAACCTTTGCGTCGCACCCTGACTGAGTTCAGTGACGGAATACTCAAGTCACTGCGTTGCTGAGAGTCAGAGCTATCAAGTCAGTGATGAGACTTGAAAGCTCAGGCTCTCAACAAGGCAGTGACTCGAGAGACTGAACTCTCGAGTGCCTTGTCTGATTTAGTCAGTGAGATGGAATCTCCCTGACCTGAATGCTTAACTAAAGTTCCTTTTTAAACAATGCTCTCAGTGAGCAGATTTTCGCAATACTTTAGAAGAAAAGACATTCCAAATAATAACACTTGGTTTAACGTGGTTCGGAGACTCAAGCTCTTACATCCACGGCCTGATTTAACAGGAAATCCACTCCTTTGGATTCTTGTTTTTAACGTGCCAAGGTGCACTTACAACTGGACTCACACCCCTCCACGGAGCTGCCTTTCCTTACAAACAACTTACTCCCAACAAACCTGACTAGAGGGTTTTGGTTTCGGTTAGGGTTTTCTCCAACTAGGTGAGGTTTTCCCTTTACAATGTGTTAGCCAATAGCTAAGATAGGGAAAACCTCTCTAAGCCTAGAGTTACAAGCTGAGCACTCTTATGTATATCTTTGTGAACTCTCAGTGTATAGATATGAGTAGAACCTCCTTATATCTCCCATGCACGTATGCTACTACTCACACTCTCAGCTCGTAGGTGTTTGTTTTTCTTACAAGATACAACAATACAACTCTCAAACAAAACACAACACACTCTAACAACAAGCTATGAGCTTGTATTTATAATGGGGATTCAAATGTATCCGTTGGAGGGAAGATACATTTGAATCCAACATTAAATGGTTTCAACCACTTTTCTTGGAATGCGGCCTTTGTCAGTGTCAGAGTTGCTGCCTCGTGCTGATTGGTCCACGTGGCCTGGATTCACGGATCTTTGACTCAGTGGGTTGACCAAGACCCACTGACTTTAGGTGGCTTCCTCCTTCACTGACATGATGATCTTCAGTTGGACTAACTCGTCCTCAGTGTAGTTGTCCTTCAGGGACTGTTTGAAGATCACTCCAAGAAGTTTGTCATAAGGCTGGATGACAAACTTCCCTGACCACAGTAGCCTGACTCCTTCAGGGCCTACTTGGTGCAGCACTGATCCACCTGATCAGGCTCTTCACTGAGTGGTCCACCAGACTTGGCTTAGATCAGCCTGACTTACACTCAGTGGGACTTCCTTCAGGCTTCTCCATTGGTTCAGGTTGATGGCATGTCTTCAGTCAGCTCTTCTGGTTGTCATCTTGATATCTTCAGGCTGTGTTGAGAAGTTCCCCCTCGCTGAGTTCCCCCTCAACTGAGCAACCTATTCTACTGAGAGCTAACCTAGCCTGACCTGATCTAAAGGATACTATCCTGACTGCTTTCAAACCTATTACATGTTGTTTTGGAAAATCATCAAAACTAAAACATATCCCAACAGAAACAAAATTCGTATTATATTAGTCCTCTATATACTAATACTAATCTTAATGAATTATATTATGATTTTCAATATATATTTATTACCATGAAAACTAATGTTTACAATTAAAAGTTTGTAAGTTATATATGTCATGAGAATATTATATTTGCTAGAGTTTTTATTTACTAATTGCAGCAAATGTTCACTAAGAGGTAATATGATTCTCATAAGTACGTAATGGTCTACACACTAAATGACATGTAAATTTTAAAATCATAATTTTCAACTTATATTCATTATCATGGAAAATTAATATTTTACAATTAAGAGTTTATAATTTATATAATTAAAAATAATACTATATATGCTAGATTTTTTATCTACTAATTGCTATAAATGTTCACTAAGAGATAATATCATTCCTATGAGTACGTTGTGGTCTACACACTAAATAACATTTATAATTTTCAATATATTTTTATTATTATGTAAAACTAATATTACACAATTAAAAGTTTATAATTTATATTTCATGTGTGATTAACTTATTTTTAAGACATGAGATTTTTTATACGATGCATATAAAATAAAAAAATTAAACTTTATTCTAATGTTTGAGGCCTCACACGAAGCTACAAATACATATATCAAGTTAGGTTCTCAATATTTTTACTATATGAGTTTTTTCTAAAGTAAAATTATAGAAAAAATTACCTCTTAGTGAACATTTGTAGCAATTAGTAGATAAAAAAAACTCTAGCATATATAATATTCTATTATTCTCATTTATAAATTGTGTTTGATGTTGTTTGCACCAAGATGCATAAGGTAATGTTTTTTAGGCATCTCTAGGTTTAAGGAAGACAAATCTTTGTATTTAGATTTTTTTTTCATTCAGATAAAATTCAACTTTTAATGGTGTTTATTTGTTCTAATATTTTTCTCCTCCGTAATGAATAAGCCTCTTTTTATAACACCCAAGTAAGAAGAGACATGTATTATCATAATTTAAGTTATTTTTTTAATTAAATTTTTGAAATTCTTCTTTTTACAAAATAGTGGGTTAGAAAAAAAGTGTAACATGAACACTTTTAAAGACACATACTCCACCTGCTTTCATTGAAGTGGTGTCTTTTTTATTTGACAATATTTTAGTGTTAAATGTCTTAATTATTATATATAGTTGTACTCAATTCTTATGTTATAAGATTTTCCAATAAAATATTTTTTCTTAATTTCTTACACTTATTAATACAGCGTATCCAATATAATGAAACTAGGTTGAATAGAGTTATGACAAGTAGCTCTTTTGAAAGATATATTTATTCCTATGAATATGTGGTGATCTGCAAACCAAATGACATGTAAAATTTTAGATCGTGATTTTCAACCTATATTTATTACCATGGAAAACTAATTTTTTGCAATTAAGAGATTATAATTTATATATATCATGTGTGATTGACTTACTTTTAAGACGTGTGATTTTTCATATGATGCATATACAATAAACAATTTTTTTTTTAATGCTTGAAGCCTCACATGAAGCTATGAATACTTTTCATATGATGCATATACAATATTAAGTTAGATTCTCGATATTCTTACTATGAATTTTTTCTAAAGTGACATTGTTGAATGTATTTAGAAAACAAATATTACCTTTAAGTGAATATTTTTAGCAATTAGTAGATAAAAAAAAAAAAAAAAATCTAACATACACATAATATATTTTTCATATAGGAATTGTGCTTGATGTTTTTTTACATCAAAATGTATAAGGTAATATTTTAAGGTTTCTCCATGTATAAGAAGATAAATATTTGTATTTAGATATTTTTCAATTAGATGAACTTCAACTTATAATGGTGTTTATTTATATTTTTCACCTCCCTATTGAGTAAAACTTTATAGAAAAGACTCACATAAGAACAATTTGTCATAATTTAAGCTGTTATTTTTAATTAAATTTCTATTTTCCTTTTTAACAAAATAGTGGTTTAGAAAAAAGGTGTATATAATAGCAATTTTAAGGGCAGACTCCCCTTTCTTTCATTGTAGTGGTACATTTTTGTTTGACAATCTGTTAGTATTGTAATGCCTTAATTATTATAGATATTTAATGAAATTTTTATAATCTATTTTTTTAATAAATTCTCTTTTCTTAATATCATACTAATACAATACATTTAATATAATAAATCTAGGTTGAATAGAGTTATGACAAACAACTCATTTGAAAGATATAATCATTTATAGGAGTATGTGGTGGTCTACAAATCAAATGACACGTGAAATTTCAGATAGTGACTTTCAACCTATATTTATTATCATGGAAAACTAATGTTTTACAATTAAGAGTTTATAATTTATATATTTCATGTGTTGTTGACTTATTTTTAAGAATTGAGATTATTTGTATGATGCATATAAAACCACTTAATATTGATGAGACCTCCATGTGTAACATAAAGTCGGGGACACATTTGTCCGAACTATTATTGAAGAGAAAGCTTATTATATAGGATGAGGCACCAATGATTAACATATATAACTTTGAAGCTTTGGAGGCTCGAGGGATATTATTAGATCTCCAATTGCAATCATGAATGATATGCCTTTTGATGGTAAAATCGTTGTGTTTGGAGAAGATTTCAGACAGATACTTCCTGTTATACCAACAGGAAGTCAAGAGGATATTGTGCATTCAACTATTTATGCTTCATATTTGTGGGATCATTGCAAGGTATTTTCTGCATCTTTTATTAAATAATAATATTTTTAAAGAATTAATTATTGAAAAACTAAATACATTTAATTTATTTTCAATTTTAAGGATTTAAGATTGACAAAGAGTATGAGAATACGAAGTTCTGATCTCAATACGTCCCCGTTTGATGTTGATATAGTTAACTTTTCGAGGTGGATTTTGGAAATTGGTGATAGAAAAATTGGAAATAGACAAGATTATTTCGCTGAGATTGAGATTTCAGAAGATAATTTGATTTATGATGTCGGTGATCCAATTGCATCTATAATAGAAAGTATTTTCCACCCCTAATTGATATTTAAGGACACATAAATACTTTGATGATAGGGCAATACTTCCACCTACGCATTGAGATGTGGAATGTATAAATGATAAGATTCTACTTATGATTCAAGGTGTGATACTAAAGTATACTTGAGTTCAAATAGTGTTTGTGCCTCTGAATTTCGAGAAGGAGGTAATGACCAAATTGTTACAATTGAATTTTTAAATTATATTAGGTGTTTCGGAATACCAAATCACCATCTGATCTTGAAAGAATGAATGCCTATAGTGTTATTAAGAAATATTGATTACAAATCCGGTTTGTGCAATGGAACAAAATTGATTGTCACCAAACTTGGCAACCACAATTTCGAGGCTGAAATAATATCTGGAAAGAATATTGAAATAAAGTGTTTATCCCAAGAATGACATTGATAAATTTTGATCCTTCAATGCCGGTGAATTTTACAAGGCAATAATTTCCAATTCTATTGTGTTTTGCCATGACAATAAATAAAAGTCAAGGACAACCACTTTCTACTGTTGGATTGTATCTTCCAAAGCCTGTTTTTTACTCATGGTCAACTTAATGTTGCAGTATCCAGAGTTGGATCGAGTAGAGGATTGAAAATTTATCACTTGATTCTAGAGGAATACCATCCAAATATGCAATAAATGTTTTTATAGGGAGATTTTCCGCAATTTATTAGCATTGCTTTCTAAACATTTGGTTAATAATAAATGTCATGAATATATAGTTTATTGTCCTTGCAATAGAATTATTAACTAATATTTTTAAAAATACATTAAAAGTATTGAATAAGTAAAATAATAATAGTAATAACATTTATAAAACTAAACAAAAAAATTGATTAATATTTTTACTATAAATTTTATGTATAGCTCCGCGAAAATCGCGGGTTTAGCACTAGTATATATATAATACTAAAAACTTATACCATAAATAGAAAGATAATTTTGAAACCAAAAGTTTATTGCTATTTTTTACATGAATTCATATTAATCAATTAATATGTATATTTAAAAAATGTAATAATATTTTTCTTGAAGGCTTTTCATTTCAAAAAATAAAAAAAGAATTGATATTATTTTATTGTTTAAATTAATTAAAATGCATATTTCATTTACTTAATTTTGCATTATATATATATATATATATATATATATATATATATATATATATATTATGTGTGTGAAATTTTATCATCATGATAATTATATTTAGGATTTTTTGAATTCACAATATTTTGAATGTTTATCAATTACAACTAGTGCTGGCAAAACGGGCAGACCGGGCTGGGCCTGGCCAATCAATATTTTTTGGCCGGGCCGGGCCGGGCCATTTGCATGTCGGGCCTGCAAAATCCCAGTCCAGCCTAGACCTAGCCCGCGGGCTAACGGGCCGGCCCGGTCCGTTTCAACTTTTATTTTTTTCCTAATCTCAAAATAATATTTGGTAGAGTTTTTTTATTCCACAGTACTGAAAATTGAGGGGCTTCATTTACAAATTCCTTATTATGACATCAACTATCAAGTCAAGTATGTTTAAAATATATATATGTATATACAATACTAAATATTATTTAAATATCACTAAATATCATTTAAAAACTAAATATATATCACTAAATTCCTTATTTTGGCAGTATCAAGTCAAGTGTTGATGACCTTGATTCGAATTGGATAATTAGCGGCTGTTTAACACTAAAGAAGGTCACCAAACAAGATTGCTAGTGATGGTTTTGTGTAAGTAAAGATTAAGAAATAAAATTGCAAGAGTTTTGGTACTTTTTTGGATTATTGAACCTGTTATTGCTCTCTTATGAAGGGGTATTTATAAGCTTACAAGCAAGTAGGAGGTGTCACCCTCTTAGCCTTTTGATTTTGGTGTTGACAAGTGTTTAGCCACTTGTCTTATTCCTATATCATTACATTTTGTACAATGACAAGTATTTAGTACACTTGTTTGTTCCTACTGTAATGTTTGAATTAGTGGGATTTTGAGTTGTCCTTCGTGGCTTTGTCTTGCTCGCTTGGTCGCTTCATTGAGGGGTATTCATATACCCTTATTCTTGGCTTAGTTACTCATTCTCCTTATTCTTTGCTGTGTTGGCCGCCTAATACTTATCCGATAACTCTCCTGGTCGCCAGGTGGTTTGACTCTTCATAAGCTCTGCTGGTCGCCGACTTCTTGATTTGACTATTAGTCTCTTAATCCTCTGAATCACTGTTGCTCACCTGGTCGTCTATCAACATTGCCCCCTGACTTGTTCTTTATTAGGAAAATGATTGACTAATGGAGGACAAGGCATAAACTGATAGAATGACAATTATGTGCCTAGAGCGAGCAACATATTTTTAAATTTCTTGGGCGGGAAATTGATTAGGCGTGAAATTGTTATGTTTTGGTGTCCGATTTGCCCATGTTTTGAGTGTTTTTATGAGTATTTGGAGTCATTTGAGTATAATTTCTATAAAATGATGAATTTGTCTCTTTGGTTTTCATATATGGATAGAGGGTGAAAAGAGGAGTTCGTAGGACTTTGAATCGGCCAAAACGGACTCCCTGTTGAGGAGATATAAAGATTTTACGAACATGTGTACAGCTGCCGAAAAGTGCTCGAGCTCAATTGGTCGTGCACTCAGTGCATGACCACTCGTGCACTGTGCACAAGTGGAATCAGGTCATGCACTAAGTGCACGAGCTATGCTCGAGTAGATCGTATTTTTGGCCCAAAAATGCCCAAATTCGATCTCAAGCCTATTTATACATTTTTCCAAGCATATCAACAGATACCAACACATATTTTTACATATTTTGAGCGAGGAGAAAGCTTGGGAGAGAGATTGAAAGAGTTTTATACGTTGTAATCGAGGTTTTAATTTACGATTTCTTAGTTTTAGTATTTCTTTTGAACGTATTAGATTAATTCTTTCTTTCTTTACTCTTTGAGACGATAAACCCTAGCTTTTCAGATTTATATAGATTTCTTTAGAGACTTTGATTTGTTCTTTCGTTTATGTTCTTGATTTCTTTCGTTAATTTAATTATGCATATATTTATTGTTCTTGTGATTACTTTTATTATTCAAACCACCATGTTAGGCTAGAACCCTTGTATGCTTGGGGTAGGATGAACTCGTAGAAGTAGGACGTTGGTACATAATTAGGATAACATGTGATGTTTAGTTTTAATTCTCTTAATTCATGAACGCTTAAAATAAATTCCGGATTTACCTTTGAATTTCGTACGAAATTTTTTAGAGAGAGGACGACCTTATCACTCTTTAACAACTAGTAGGCTTAACGAGAGGGTTTAGAAGAGGCTAATTCATCTAGGGAGGACGACAACATCACCTTAGTTAAATTAGAGTCTCTTCAATTAAGCACAATCTATTAACTTGTTTAGTAGATTAGTGAAGTCAATTGATAGGATAAAGTATTAAGGTTTAATTCTTGAGCTTTTCATCTTACAATCTTTTACTTAGGTTATTTCTTGCACATCACAGTTATTTTGATTATCGTACCAACTCCGTTAGTATACGTAGGAATTCCTATCCCGAGCATCACTATCTCGTATTTGCAAACAACTCTTAGTTAATTAGTTTCATTCGTTCTTTTGCATTAGTAGAGTAACATAGTTTAGAATTAATATTTTAAAAAATAAAAAAACATTCACTCATATTAACTACAACGCGTAGATCTCCAGGGCTCTATTCGCATACTTACCTTCCCTTGGGTTTGATAAAACTTGGTCCCTATACTTGCCCATACTACAGTGAACCCATACTCTTGTGAGGAAACTACTAGTAGAAAGCTAGTATTTTCGCTTCAAGTCAGAAATCCGGCGATCATTCGGTCATTGGGGCGAACAACGGGGCATTTTACGCGTGTGTGACGGTTGGATTCCCAAGATTCTCGGAATCCAAAACGTCGTGGCGGCAGGTGACATCATCGCCGCCCACGCGTATTTCTTTTTTTTTGCAAATAGGGGTCTACGAAATTTTCAAAATTTTATTTTAACCCCCGCTTTTGCTTCTTATAAATACTCGTCTTCACTCTTCACTTCATTTTTTCGAATTTTCTTTTCCCTTCTGCCATTAAAGCTTCACTCTAAGCTTTCTTTGATCATCTTTCACATTTTTGCCCAAATTCTCGATGATTTTCGTGTGAATCTTCAGGTAATCATCAGTTTTAGTCTTTTATTTCGTTTTTATTTCCGTTTTATTTTTGCATTCCTTTTTGTTTCGAAAAATCTTTTCCACCACCGTCTTTGCCCTCAAACACCGCCGTGCTCCTCCCAGCGCCGCCGCATTTCCCAGCACCGTCGTCCTATTTCCTACATTCTCCTAAACACATATTTGATTAATAATTTTTCCGAGAAAACAACCTTTTTAAATGGCTTCGCCTTCCTTGAGTGAAACCACATCGATTGAGATCTTCGAACGTAATCCTGGAAAGTACCCAATGGAAAAAGAGGCTTCCCCCACTCCTCGTCGCTCAATTCGTCAAGCCTTGGCCCAAAATCCGAGAACCTTGTTAGTGGATGAAGAGACGAGTTCTGAGGCATCCTCCGTTGTTCACTCCGTGGAAGCTCATGTCGCGGACTATTCTGGCGACGAAGAGGTGCAATGCCCTGCTGGTCGCCCGGATGCGGAATAAACTACTTCTTCCAACTTGGGAGAAGATTCGGAAGAGGTGGTAGTTGAGATCGAAGCTGAGGGCGGCCAAGATTAGCTGTGATTTGGGAATTTCTGGAGGAGATAGGTTTCCCTACCTCTAGAGTGACTCTCGAGTCTCAGATCCCTGAAGGAGTTGTTCGCCAGAATGAATGTGGAGAATATGCTGCTCGCTACTCCACCGCCTTCCCTGTTTGCTCACGCGTAATTATGTTCACCCAGGAGAATACTTTTACGGCGAGCAGGATTTCTAGCCTGATTACTGAGGACGACTTGGATAGCATCAGGTCCCACTACAAGATACGATACAATATCTTCCTGTATGCCCCCCAAAAGGGAGAAACTGCTGATCACCCGCCACCAGGATGTACGACGATCAACTTGGATATCCTGAACACCGGATTTCCCTTGTCGTTCCATCCCCTCATTGGTTGTTTCTTGGAGGATGTGAACCTGGCCCTCACCCAAATTACTCCTAACGGGTGGAGTAATTTGCTCGCTTTGATGACGTTGTTCGGCCTTGAAGGCTACAAGAACAAGATCAGCACCGCCGAAATTCATTATGCCATGGTCATCTCGGCTTGTAAGGAATAGGGTGTGGGCTAGTATTACGTAAAGGCGAGGACGGGAGTAGAACTTATTGAAGGAGCTGCAAATAAAGTAAAGAGTTGGCACAATCAATTCTTTATCGGAGGAGACTGGCGGACATCGATGGACTTTTCTGGCGGCCAAGCGCGCATTAACTCCCCTGAACACTTTGGCATAGTAAAACATAGGCTTTCTTATTACTTTCCTGGGACTACGTCGGGACTAATATTATTAATTTCTCTTTTCTTGTTATTTTGGAGGTCCAAAATTTTTGAAGTGGGGGCATCCGGGTTTGAGTGAAGAATTTTTGTATACATTAGCTGTGATAGTGTTGCGGAATCTTGTTGATCGCGAGATCCTCCATCTATCCAAAGCTCATTGCCGGAAGATTGCTCAACTTTTCACAAGTCCCCATCATCTGGAAGCTCAGGCAGAGATCCCCGAGGGTAATAACTTTTGGAACTTACTCCTCAGTTCGCCTGATC
Source organism: Ballota nigra (assembly GCA_947034835.1). NCBI lineage: Eukaryota > Viridiplantae > Streptophyta > Magnoliopsida > Lamiales > Lamiaceae > Ballota > Ballota nigra. Next base: position 61,656,106 of record OX344725.1, read on the forward strand.
ATCTTTTTAGTATAACCCTTTGTTTCTTATTTTTTTTAACAGATCGACGTATGACCATTGCTGTTCCTACTATTCCTCAATCTTATCATCCCTTAGCCGCCAGAGGGAAATAGATGGCCGTCGAGGAGCCGACTAGGAGAAAGCAGGATCCCCCCTGTCACTCATTCGTCTTTGAGCTGGGGAAGAGCCTGCCCCCCATGCTCGCCCACGGGTCACCGCTGGTCGCTCCAGAGGAGCCTCCAAAGCCACTGCTTCTCCTCGTGGTACGGAGAAGAAAAAGGAGAAAATGAAGAAGAAGGCTTCTCGTGAGGATAGCCGGGGCGAGGGAGAAGGTGTGGAGCGAGAAACAAAATGCTCGAAGCCCACCACGGAGGCTGGCAGCCGGGCTCCTCGCTTTCCAGTTTCCAAACCCACATCGCTTGAGGTTGTAAGCGAGCAGCAGGCCGTTGCTGCTATGTTGGGCAAAAAGAAGCGACTCTCCAATGATCGCTCGTACCTGGGATACGACCCAGTGAAACCGAGGGAGTAAGTTTTTAACTTACTTTGTTGGTGGTCGCTCTTCGTGAAATCTTAACTTATGCACATCTTTTTTTTTCTTTTCAGGTACAATCCTGAGGAGCACCACGGGCGCTCAGAAGTGCTTCATCAGCTCAGTTGTGTTAAGTCTCTTCCTCCTTACCTGGACATCCCGGACTCCCATGTTCGCCGGGCAACTGAGATGGTCCCTCGCTCTTGGACCAAAACCTATGAGGACATTGTCTAAGAGCAGACTACCAGCGACAACGCCCGCCTAGTCGCCTACAATTCCAGCCATCAAGTTGTGATGGCTCAAAAACTCCTTGATCAGATTGTGATCTTGGAGCGGACCAACCGCGGTCTTGGTCGCAAGATCGATAACTTTAAGGCGGAGAAAATGGCCGCCTTGAAGAAGAAGGAGGACGAGCTTGCCCGAGATAAGGTCGAGCACGCAAAGGTGGTGGCGGACTTAGAGCAGAAATACAACGCTTCGTTGGATAGCGAGCAAGTTGCCCTCAACCAATCTGAAAAGCTTATGCTCGAGCTGGGGGTTGCCGGCGAGCGAATAAAAATGTTGGAGGGTGAGAAAGCAACCGTGGTCACCCAGGTTGAAGAGTTGCAAGCTGAAGTTGCTCGCCTTCAGCAAGAGAAATCTGGCATGGTCGCCTTTGATGTGTATGCTCAGGACGTGGCCGACAATACTAACTTCGGTTACGTGTGCACCTATGCCGAGAGCATTAGGTCCGTCAAGTTTGCCTTGGATCATGGCAAAGATGTGTTGGCCATGACCAAGAAAGATTTTGTCGACTATGTCAAGAGCAACCCTATCAGTGCCGGGTTTTCTGTTCCCGTGGCCTACTTGGGGGAGATGGGAGTTCCTCTAGACATTTTCGGGGAGGACATCCAAGTTATCGACCCCAGTTTTCAAGCGAAGAGTCAAGCAAAGAGGCCGAAATCTTTGATGGTCTCCACTCCCTTCCTCTTACCCCCATCAACGGGGCGGGCACTTCGACCACGGCGGCCATCCCTACTGATGTTGTGCCTTCTGCTCCGGCCACCACTGATGCTCCTCCAGCCCTTCAAGATTGAAGATTTCGTATATCTCCTTCTGTTTTCTTTAGCTTGTGTTAGGGTGATCTTGTAATTTTCTTCGCTTCCTTTTGTAACGCCTTTCGCTTCTTAATGATTTTTTTTTTGGAAATGTTGCTATCTTCTTAATTGTTTTCCATGTCATACCCTTCGCTTTTTAGTTACCTGCCTTACGCTCTGATGTTCGTCTGCTCGACTTTGGGATAGGTTTTTATTGTCTTTAAAAGACTCAGCCTTAATTGGTTGGGTCTTATGGTCCTTATATGGACTTGGCATTGGATTACCTTTCCTTAATGGTCGCCCCCAATTTTTTGGCCTTGTTATCTCTTTTACGGACTTGGCATGGGGTTCACGTATTTTTAACTTTGTTGCTCCCCTCCTTTGCATGTGCAACTAGGCGAGCAACTTGTTTTTGTGAGCGAACAATTAAGCAACTTGTCCTTATAACAAATATCATACTGACTTGAACCGAAAATACTAGCTTTTACTAGTAGCTTCCCCGCAAGAGTACGGGTTCACTGTAGTATGGGCAAGTATAGGGACCAAGTATTATCGAACCCAAGGGAAGGTATGTATGCGAATAGATCCCTGAAGATCTACGCATCGTAGTTAATATGAGTGTATGTTTGGGGATTGAAAATTATTAAATCTAAACTATTCTACTCTACTAATGCAAAAGAAAGAAATGATTTAATTATCTAAGGGTTTTGTCTCAAATATAAAAGGGTGATGCTCGGGATAGGAATTCCTACGTATACTAACGGAGTTGGTACGATAATTAAAATAACCGTGACGCGCAAGAAATAACCTAAGTATAAGAATGCAAGGCGAAAGCTCAAGATTCTAAACCCTAATACTTTACCCTAACACTCGACTTCACTAATCCACTAACAAGTTAATAGATTGTGTTTAATTAATGAGACCCTAATTTAACTAAGGTGATGCGGTCGTCCTCCTTCGCTAAACCGGTAAATGAATTAACCTCTCCTAAACCCTCTCGTTAAGACTACTAATTGTTATTGAGTGATGCGGTCGTCCTCTCTCTAACACTTTTGTACGAAATTCAAAGGTAGAGTTAAGATTAATTATAAGAATTCATTAATTAAGAGAATTAAAACTAACGTCACGAACATACCCACAACCTACTTCTACGAGTTCATCATATCCTAAGCATGCAAGGGTTCTAGCCTAACATGGTGGTTTGAATAATAAAAGCAATCACAAGAACAATAAACATATGCATAATTGAATTAACGAAAGAAATCAAGAACATAAACGAAAGAACAAATTAAAGTCTCCAAAGAAATCTATATAAATCTGAAAAACTAGGTTTAATCGTCTCAAAGAGTAAAGAAAGAAATAATTAATCTAATACGTTCAAAATAAATACTAAAACTAAGAATTCGTAAATTAAAACCTCGATTACAACGTATAAAATTCTTCAAAATTCCTTCCCAAGCTTTCTCCTTGCTCAAAGTATGTAAAAATATGTGTTGATATCTGTTGATATGCTTGGAAAAAGGTATAAATAGGCTTGAGATCGAATTTGGGTGTTCATGGGCCAAAATACGCGTCAAGATCGAGTATAGGTCGAGTAAAACTACTCAACCTGTTGCAGCTCGAGTGCACTACTCGAGTGCCCGAGTAGTGACTACTCGAGTGACTCTGCTCGAGTACTTTTCGGCAGCTGTACACATGTTCGTAAAATCTTCATATCTCCTCAACCGGGAGTCCGTTTTGGCCGATTCAAAGTCCTACGAACTCCTATTTTCACCCTCTATCCATCTATGAAAACCAAAGAGACAAATTCATCAGTTTATAGAAATGATACTCAATTGACTCCAAACACTCATAAAAAATACTCAAAACATGGGCAAATCGGGCACCAAAACATAACAATTTCACGCCTAATCACATACACATCGATCAAATTTTGAAAAATTATGATAAAATTACGACATAATCTTCCATCATATTTACAACAACTGATGTTCACAAGGAAATATAGACCCTAAACTAATTCTTCTATGTACTGTACAACTTCTGTCTATTGATAATATTTCTTCAACAACGCTGCATTCCAGGAGTATTGGGCCGAGTTGCCTTTCATGTCTTCCAAGTCTTATGTGTCGTTGTGCCATTTCTGAGTTATCTTGTAGGGGCCCTCCCAAGTCGGTCCAAATACTCCTGGTGATGGTCCCAAAACTTTTTTTAGTACGAGATCTCCGATCTTGAATTCTCTAACTTTTACCTGTGAATTATAATACTTTGCGATCCTTTTCTTGTATAATGCGTTCCTCATTTCTGCCGAAATTCTCTTTTCATCAACTAAATCCATTTCTACAGCTAGGGCCATGTTGTTCGACTGTTCGTCAAGCGTTGTTGTTCGTTCTGTCGGTACTTTCAACTCTACTGGTATTACCGCTTCGACGCCAAACGCCATGGTGAATGGAGTTTATCCAGTAGCTGTTCCGTATGACACCCGATATGCCCAGAGCACCTCTAGTAGCTCCTCTGACCATTTTCCTTTCTTGTCCACCAACCGGATTTTTAGGATATGTTTGATTATTTTGTTGACTGCCTCTACTTGGCCGTTGGACTAAGGATGATATGGGGTTGAAAAATGCTTTTTTATTCCCCATTTTTCGCAAAAGTTTCTTATTTTCTTGCCTTCGAATTGTCGTCCGTTGTCTGTCAGAATTGTCTGTGGGACTCCGAACCGACATACAATATTCTTCCATATAAAATTGATCATATTTTCCTGCGTAATTGTCACAAGTGCCTCTGCCTCAGCCCATTTTGTGTAATAGTCCACGACTGCCTCAACCCATTTTGTGTAATAGTCCACGACCACTACTACAAATCTTACGTTTCCCTTTCCAGTCGGGAAGGACCCTATGATGTCGATTCCCCATTTCGCGAATGGACATGGACTATTGACTGCTACCATTTTGGTTGGTGGCCTGTGAATGCTGGGTGCAAATATTTGGCATTTGTGACAAGTTTTTGCAACTGTGATGGCATCTTGCAGTAATGTAGGCCAATAATACCCTTGTCTCACTGTTTTGTAGGCCAATGCGCGCCCCCCTGCGTGGTTTCCACAGACGCCTGATGGATTTCCTTTAAAACCTCTTGGCCTTGTTCTTTTGTCAAACATTTTAGTAATGGAAGTGAGAATCCTCTCTTGTAAAGCTGCCCATCCATGATTGTGAACCTTGCTGCTCACCTGGTCGTCTTGGTCGCCTCTTGAGGATCTTCCGGGACTTCGCCATCACGAAGATATTTGATAATGGGTGTTCTCCAGTCGTCTTCCTCAGATTATGTTGGAAAAATAGGGGTGCCTGGAATCTATTCGGGATGAAATTTAAATACGAATTTAAATTCAATTATTACTAGCATGAATTAATCCTAATTAATTCAAATAATAATTCCAACAACAAATTTAACATCATGCATGTTGAATTAATTCACATAAAATATAGGCGGAATAAATAAGAATTTATGTGACTTACGTACCTCTTGTAGAATTGGCCTTTGAATAAACGGGACGATCACGATCTCGCTTTATAAACCCAAAAACCTTCTCAAGTATTTTCCTTTCGCCTTACTTGATCACCGGTGGGAGATGCTTTCAAGTAATTTAAATAACTAAGGAAAAAGAAAAATATATGTGCTCTTGATTTTTCCAACACATGGAATTATGTATTTGAGGATGAAATAATCATCCCCTATTTATAAAGTGTCATGGCCGAAAATTTGTGGTATAATGGGCTTGGAAAAAATCTTTTCTTAGAGGGGTGTATTCAATTGGGATTTTATCGGATTTTTTTGGACTTTAAAAAGTTTGTGGATTTAGAAAATCTATAGACTCCATGCAGAGTTTGACCGACTTCTTTTATTGATTTATTTGGATTTTCATAGACTTCACATGATTGTGGAATACATTTTTTTTATTGATTTACATGAATGGCAAAAACTTGTATGAGACCGTCTCATGGCATGAGACCACACAAATCAACACCTACCCCTTCCAAAGTGTTAATGAGCTCATGCCCTAATTATACTCATTCCCATTGTCTCATGTCATGAGACGGTCTCATGCAAGACCTACTCTACATGAATTTACATAGACTCCGGCGCTGGAACCATTGATGCAAATATATATGGGACACACTTGTATATAAAAAAAGTTATCCAAATTATTTAGAAAAAAAAATACATTAGTTAAAAAATACATTATTATTTCATCTTCATTTTCATCACCGTTGTACCTCGTCCTCATTAGAAGTCTCAGGTTGTTAGAAGAGATTTTGGAGAGTAAAATTTATTTATATTTTTTGAAGAGTAGACTTGACAACGGGACAGGTAATCCCCAAAGCAAACAGGGAAGGGGAATTTTTTTTGCCCCGTGGGCGGGGACTGAAATAGTATTCTCAGCCCGGGGGATCCCCGTCTCGTTCCCCGCGGGGAGCCGCATTATTTTTTATATAATTAATATACTTATATATTTATATATAATTTTAATGTTAAAGTAAATTACAAATAAATATTTCATAGTTTCCTACTCAATTAACTATTTATTAAAAATTACATTTTTTTATTTAATATTATGTTATTGGTTCCAAATTATATTATTTTCACTTTAGTATATATGTTAATTAAAAATATTAGAATTAGAGATTCTTCACATTGTTTAAATTAATTTTTTTTAACTTCAACTTAAAGTAATTGTTGTTTATGATTAAAGTTTTTAATTTAAATATTTTTATATTTTAAAAATGAGATAAAAAAATAAGTAGGCAGGGAACGGGGAATCGCCGCGAGACGGGGATCCCCGGCGAGGCGGGGATGGGGGAAACTTTATTTCAATTTATTTTGCAGGGACGGAGATGGGGAATGACCCCCCGTCCCGCCCCGTTAACATCCCAAAGGAAAAGAATCAAAGAAAGTCCATAGACTGTTGAATACCTAAAGATTTTTTAAGGCTCTTCAAAATCCGTAGAAATCTCTGGTTAGTAGAAGAGATTTTCAAGAGTTAAATCTATTCATATTTTGGAAGGGAAATCTAAGAAAATCCGTGGAGTATTAAAATTCATAGAGTGTTGAATACCTAAGGATTTTTTAAAACTTTTTAAAATTCGTATTGAATACCTCAAGATTTTTAAAGACTTTTGAAAATCTAAATTGAATACCCCCAGACTTTAAAAGTCTAAAAAAATCCTACAGACTCTATAACCAATACACCCCTCTTACACTCTAAGAAATCTTGAATATATCTCATATATTCTTTTCTCCATAATAAAATATTCCACAAAAATCTCACTCACTTTAATTGCTTGCAATTTTCGAAAATATTAGTAGAGATCCCAAGATTTGGATCTCCTTGAATATATGAGATATTCTTGTATTCCAATAATACATATCTTTCATAGTATCTTTCCAAAAAAAATCAACAAAATCTTTTCTCTTCTAATAATGCATTTTTTGAAAAATATAAGGGAAAAATTAGCATAATTATTTTCTTTTTATTTTAATCACCTTACCATTATTGGGCTACTTAACGGGCTACTTGAGGGGCCTTTAAGGAGAATTAAGATTGGACCTCCTAATGGACTTCTGAATTTCAATATTGAGCCCCAATATAATTCAATCCATTAATATTAATTATTACCACTAATAAATTAATATTGCACTATCCATCTTAATCCATATTACAATAATATGGGCTCCCGGTTTTTATTTCCTGTGTTTAAGATTATCAAGTCCATTAATTAATTAACCTTCTGAATAACTCTAAATTAATTAATATATTTTACCTTGGAGTAAAGACAGCTCAACATTATTATCCGTACCGAAGAAACTAATTCTTCACTTGCAAGATTTGGTACGATAAAACTTCTGAGCCCACCAAGGGGACTAATCACACGAGCCGTACTCGCATGCGTTTCTCCGTATTAAATCTTAGCAACCGTCGTATTATTAATATTACTGCCCAAAGCACAAGGTTCGAAGTCACAATGATTCTCACCCAACACGAATCAAACAGTAACCATTAAGCACACACGGTCCTATTTAAGTGACGGAGATTAAGAAATCAACAACCACTGAGGTCTAATTCTTCACATTTCAGAACAGAAGAATTTATCCTCGTTGTAGGTCCTCTTCAACACATACTAAATGTGCTAGTGTAATCTCTTAGTCAAGACAGACCAATCTGAGACTTACACATCGACCTTTCACGATGGATTGTTCAATTCCACCTAGGTCGTGAAAATGTACGTTTAGTTACAAGGAAACTGTTAATGTTATCTTCCGTGATCGGGTATCACCACATTAACTACAATGTAACTAGTACTATTATGAACTGTTTGCAATAAATATTCAACATTCAATCATATCTAAAGCAAATGTGATAAAAGAATTATTCTCATAAACAAGTGTTTGATACACGAGTTATACAAAGTAAAAACATACTTTCACGTATAACTCCAACAATCTCCCATTTATACTTAAAGTCTGCTTTTTAGTATATATCACGCATGTCTTAGTGTAGTAGCTCTATGTGACATCTCATGTCAACCTACACTAACTTAATAATTCCTCCCACTTATACTTAAAGCAGATTGGCAATAGTCTTGACTCCCATTCCATCCACATGTCTCTCGAATGTACCCTGAGGCAGACCCTTTGTGAATGGACCAGCTAGGTTGTCTCCCGACGCTATCTTTGCCACCTCTATATCTCCTCTCTTAACGATTTCTCGTATAAGATGATATTTTTTTCTATGTGTTTGTTGGCCTTGTGGGCTCTCGGTTCCTTTGAATTTGCAACTGCTCCGGAATTGTCACAAAAGACAGTTATCATGTCGGGCAAATTCGGAACAACGTCCAAGTCCACTAAGAAGTTCTTGAGCTAAACTGCCTCTTTCGCTGCTTCACAAGCAGTTACTTATTCGGCTTTCATGGTCGAATCGGCGATACATTTCTGCAAATCACTTCTCCATGTCATGGCTCCTTCTCCCATGCAAAACACACTACCCGAGGTAGATATTCTGGATTCTATATCTGATTGGAAATTTGAGTCCGTGCATCCCATAGGAATTAGACTGTCTGACTGTTAAATCAGCATTCCATACCAAGTTCTTTTCAGAAACTAAAGAACGCATTTAATTGCAATCTAATGTGCTTTCCCGGGGTTACTTTGATATCTTGCCATCACGCCCACGACAAAGCAGATATCCGGTCTCGTATACAACGTTGCATACATAAGACTTCCTACGTCCGAAACGTACGGAACGTCTTTCATGTCATCTATCTCCACTTGCGTCTTAGGGCATATTTCTTTGGATAGATGGATTCCGTGCCTAAAAGGTACAAACCCTTTATTGGAATCTTGCACGCTGAAATGCTTCAAAACAGTGGCTTCGTATGAAACTTGCGATAAGTCCAACATTCTCCTCTTGCGATCTCGAGTGATCTTGATCCCAAGGATGTGACTGGCTTTCTCTAAGTTCTCCATATCAAATTGATTTGACAGTCATACCCTTACGTCTGACAATACCTTTACATTGTTTCCAATGAGCAGAATATCGTCTACGTATAATACTAAGAATACCATCTCAGTTCCGTCACACCTTTTATACACACAACTCTCGAACTCGTTTTGATCAAACCCATAAGACTTAATCACTTGATCAAAACACTGGTTCCAAGTACGCGATGCTTGCTTAAGTCCATAAATGGATCTCTTAAGCTTGCATACGAGATGCTCTTGGCCTTTTTCAATGAAACCTTTGGGCTGTTGCATATAGATATCTATCCCGTCAAGACTTCCGTAAGGGAAAGCTGTCTTGACATCCATTTGCCAGATCTCGTAATCTAGGTGCGCAACGATCGACAAGAGAATACGGATGGACTTAAGCATAGCTACAGGCGAAAAGGTTTCCTCATAATCGATCCCTTCTCTTTTAGTATACCCTTTGGCCACTAGCCTTGCTTTGAATGTCTCAACCCTTCTGCCCGGTCCTCTTTTCCTCTTGTACACCCACTTGCATCCAATGGGTTCTACCCCATTGGGTGGATCGACCAACTTCCACACTTGATTATGATCCATCGAACCCATCTCGGTTTCCATTGCTATTTGCCAAGACTCCACGTCTTTATCTTGGATTGCCTCGTCGTATGTCCATGGGTCTGATTCATCGCCGGAAATCAAATCTAAAGATTCTCCTATTCCCAAGAATATCTCGGGTTGCCTAGCAATCCTCCCACTACGATGGGGTTCCAGTTGTGAAGGTGTGACGTGTGGTACATCATCTTGTATACTTGGTATAGGAGTTTGCCCTCTTAACTCGTCTAAGGTAATCTCACTTCTGGACTTTCTTTTGTTCATATAGTCTTCCTCCAAGAATTTAAAGTGCGAACTAATCACAGTCTTTTGATCCTTGGGACTATAGAACATACACCCTTTTGTTCCCGCAGGGTATCCTATAAATAGCCTTAATTCCGAACATGGATCCAACTTACCGGCTTCCTTGTCTAGCACGTATGCCGGATAACCACAAATCCGCAAGTGTCTTAGACTGGGCTTGCGCCCGGTCCACAATTCCATTGGGGTTTTAGGAACCGATTTGGATGGCACCAAGTTTAGAATGTAAGCCGCCGTTTCCAAGGCGTTACCCCAAAACGATTTGGGTAAATCCAAATAACTCATCATGGATCTGACTATTTCTAAAAGAGTCTGGTTCTTTCGTTCCGCCACACCATTCTATTGAGGGGTTCCCGGTGCGGTCAACGGGGATACAATCCCTTCGTCCGATAGGTAGTTCAAGAATTCATCGCTAAGGTATTCGCCTCCACGATCAAATCGTAGAAACTTGATACTTCTTTCCCTATGCATCATAAGGTAGATGTATCCATATCTCGGGTAATCATCAAAATGACAAATTATTCATACTCCTTCTTGCTATGATCGCCATTGAACCACACATATCGGTATGAACGAGTTATAACACTTTGGTGGCTCTATTCCCCTTGGCTCCAAATGCCCTCTAGGTCATTTTACCCTCTAAACAGGATTCACAAGTTGGAAATGACTCAACTTGAAGTGACTCCAAGGATTCATTTTTCACCAACCTTTGTATCCGCATTAGATTAATATGACCTAATCTAAGATGCCATAGAAGTGTTTCGTTCATGTCCGAAGAATGCTTCATTTTATTACTCGAAATAATCAATGTGTTATTAGATTCAATTTTGTGAGTGGTGTGCCCAAAAATGGTATAAAGATCATCCATTGAAGTTCTGGAACAGATAAACTCATCGTTTCAAGAAATAATAACATCCTTATTAAAAGAAATTGAGTATCTATTCAAAACAGTTTAGAAACTGAAGGTTGAGTTCTTTCTAAACTAGGAACATGAAGAACGTCTCTCAAGACCATAACTCTATCTTCAAAAGATAGGCGCACTTCTCCCACTGCTTCAGCTGCCACTCTCGTAGCATTGCCCGATGTGATAGGGATCTCACTTCCGTTAAGTCGTCGGGTTAGCTTGAACCCATGAAACAAATGTGATCAGTAGCTCTCGTATCCACTATCCACGAATAGACAGCATACGCCACTTCACAAGTTTTGACGACTAGGGTGTGTGAATTACCTAACTTTCCTAGCCTCTTAGGCTTGGAACAGGCAGTCCTCCATTGTCCTCTCTTACCGCAACTAAAACACTTTCCCTTCGATGCTAGCCTTGACTTTGCCTTTCGCAACAATTGGATTTGCTTGGGTCCGGCCTTTGGTTCTCTTCATCTTTTTCCCTCCCTTGGGACCAAAAGAGGTAGACGGACCATTAGCCACCATAGCACTAGACTGGTGCTCCATTATCACCTCCACCGAAACTAGAGCTTGCAAGAGCTGGGGCAAACGACTTGTCAGTTCATTCATCTGACAGTTCAGATGAAACTACTCAAAGCTTTTCGGTAGAGAATGGTATATTAAATCAACCTGAGAAGGGACATCAAAATCCGCACCAAGTACTTCCAACTTGTTAAGGTATGTCATTATCTCGAGAACGTGCTCCCTCACAGGCGTTCCTTCCACCATTTTCAACTTGACCGAGTCATGTTTGGTGAACTGATTAGTCATGGGATTCTGATGTGAAAATATCTCTTCAAGACTTTCTATGATTTCAACAGTGGATACAATGTCTTCATGAACGCGCCTCAAATCCTCAGACAGAGATGTCAAGAAGATGCACTTCATGTGTTCATTGTCACTCTGTCAATCATAAACTGTCTTTTCCCATTGCTTGACTTATCATTAGGCTTGTCGGGTTTATTAACGTGAATAACCCAATTGTGTTTTCGTGCGGTAAGGACAAATTTAAAATTACATTTTCAATCGATATAATTCTCTCCAAAAAGTTTATTAACTTTAAGTATATTAAACAGTGGATTAAAAGGTTTCGACATGATGAAAGGAGAATAAAACATACATTCATATCAATATCTAGAAAAATACGAAATTATCACATAATTCTATCACATCAATTATATTGAAACCTTAAAACAATATAATCATGCATCAGCCAACATCTCAAAATAATTTAAATGCGCCACGAGGGGTGGTCTATACATTTAAACACATTCAAGCGGATCACAAACTTAAAAGTTACAAATCCTTAATTCAAAATTAATAGTTGGCTCCCACTTTGACCACATAGAAATTGACAGGGACTCCGAGGGGAGTAAGTTAATATCAATTTCTTATGCCTAAGTAATAACCATAATTAAATACAGGATTATTATTTCGCTTTGAGCAAGCCACTCGTGGTGAGGGTCAATACCGCCACTAGTAATAATCCACAATCATCATTTCGGAATTTATTCATGTGAAATCCGTCCTTTTGGCCGATCCGAGGTGGAAATGTATTCCAAAAGAACTTCACAAATAAATAAATTATGGAGGCCAAATTTAATCCAATTTTAATATCCGGAATAAAATTGTGATTAAAGAAACATACTTAGTAATATTTGAAAGTAAGGTTTTTCTTGGACAATAAAATTCATGCAAACACATATTAACAAATAATAATAAGTGCACGAAATAAGACATCCATCAAAACAAAATTAAACACATTGGAGCACTCAAATCCAATTGTCACGGTTTAATTTCTTCACGTCTTGATACGAAATATCGTCCTTGTTGCTTTCCATTGTTCGTCTCGACACACTCCCACTCGAACAGCAACACTTCATCAAAAACAACTTTGTTTGGGGTTTGGGACGATGTTTAAAATCACACAAAAAAATGAAAACTGAAATTTAAAATTTCACGGCCCGAGATACAGCGTGCGTCGGCCCATGGAGTGGGCCTGCGCGTCTCTCGACACGGCGCTGAGCGCCGCCTACGTGCACGCACGCTCGCGCCTTGCCGCGCCCGTCGTGCGCAGGTCGTGCGCCTCACGCACCCCGTGCACCGGGTTTCGTCGTTCTCATTTTTCACCCCGTGCATGACTTTACGCTCATGCATGCGCCACACATGAATACGTCGTCCGGGTACGCCGTCTTTAATTCTTCGTTCTTTGTCTCGATCCGGTTACAACTTATTTTTAAAAAAAATACTAGATCTAGACTAGTCTATTATAATGATCAAATCAAAATAAAACCAACTAATCTACTCGTGGATTTTCTCACGAGAAAAATAAATTCGAACGAATCGGATTAAAAATAATTAATTCACACGCATGAAAAAATAATAAACATTAAAACCATGACAATTGGATACCTCCAAAAAAGATCTAGCAATTCTACTATCCAATTTCAATTTAATGTTAAACAATTTAAATTCCAATTTAAAGATCAGAGCCCGAAACCGTGGCTCTGATACCAGTTGTTGGGAAAATAGAGGTGTCCGGAATCTATTCGGGATGAAATTTAAATACGAATTTAAATTCAATTATTACTAGCATGAATTAATCCTAATTAATTCAAATAATAATTTCAACAACAAATTTAACATCATGCATGTTGAATTAATTCACATAAAATCTAGGCGGAATAAACAAGAATTTATGTGACTTACGTACCTCTTGTAAAATTGACCTTTGAATAAATGGGACAATCACGATCTCGCTTTATCAACCCAAAAACCTTCTCAAGTATTTTCCTTTCGCCTTACTTGATCACCGATGGGAGATGCTTTCAAGTAATTTAAATAACTAAGGAAAAAGAAAAATATATGTGCTCTTGATTTTTCCAACACATGGAATTATGTACTTGGGGATGAAATAATCATCCCCTATTTATAAAGTGTCAAAGCCGAAAATTTGTGGTATAATGGGCTTGGAAAAAATATTTTCTTAGACTCTAAGAAATCTTGAATATACCTCATATATTCTTTTCTCCATAATAAAATATTCCACAAAAATCTCACTCACGTTAATTGCTTGCAATTTTTGAAAATATTAGTAGAGATCCCAAGATTTGGATCTCCTTGAATATATGAGATATTCTTGTATTCCAAAAATACATATCTTCCATAATATCTTTCCAAAAAAATCAACAAAATCTTTTCTCTTCTAATAATGCATTTTTCGAAAAATATAAGGGAAAAATTAGCATAATTATTTTCTTTTTATTTTAATCACCTTATCATTATTGGGCTACTTAACGGGCTACTTGAGGGGCCTTTAAGGAGAATTAAGATTGGACCTCCTAATGGACTTCTGAATTTCAATATTGAGCCCCAATATAATTCAATCCATTAATATTAATTATTACCACTAATAAATTAATATTTCACTATCCATCTTAATCCATATTACGATAATATGGGCCTCCGGTTATTATTTCCAGCGTTTAAGATTATCAAGTCCATTAATTAATTAAGCTTTTGAATAGCTCTAAATTAATTAATATATTTTAACTTGGAGTACAGACAGCTCAACATTATTATCCGTACCGAAGAAACTAATTCTTCACTTGTAAGATTTGGTACGATAAAACTTCTGAGCCCACCAAGGGGACTAATCACATGAGCCGTACTCGCACGCGTTTCTCCATATTAAATCTTAGCAACCGTCGTATGATTAATATTACTGCCCAAAGCACAAGGTTCGAAGTCACAATGATTCTCACCCAACATGAATCAAAGCAGTAACCATTAAGCACACACGGTCCTATTTAAGTGACGGAGATTAAGAAATCAACAACCATTGAGGTCTAATTCTTCACATTTCAGAACAGAAGAATTTATCCTCGATGTAGGTCCTCTTCAACACATACTAAATGTGCTAGTGTAATCTCTTAGTCAAGACAGACCAATCTGAGACTTACACATCGACCTTTCATGGTGGATTGTTCAATTCCACCTAGGTCGTGAAAATGTACGTTTAGTTACAAGGAAACTGTAACGCCCCGAATCCAAAACACATTAAATATCTTAGATTCGAGGTGCCACTTGTGACTAAAATCCGAACTATAAAATTTTTGATATAAAAAGGATATAATACAATGAGAGATGAGTTTTATGCAGCGGAAGAATGAGTAGGATAATATATATTTCTCACACACATATATATAAAGCTTAATATCAATAGTATCATTTTATTTAAGTGGGGAACTCCGTGTCGTCTCTATTACTGTCCTTGCTCCGCAAAATTATAATCTGCAAGGGTTGTAAAAAGGGGGCGTGAGGTTTGAATTCTCACGTATGGGTGATTTGCAACGTCATGGGATTGGTAAATCCGAAGTATATTAAATTATACGCATTGATAAAGTATTTAATTTATTTAAGCAGTTGACATATGAGTATGAAAAACATACAACACAAAAGTAACAAGATCACGTAACAATTAATTAGGCATAACAGGGTTTCACATCATATAATTGATACGTCACAAGTTAATTCACATTAAGGGACAAAGCCCAAAATCGTTTTCAAGTATCGGCCAAATCTGGCAAAATCATTTCCAACACATTGTGAATCTCCCCCAAACCAGTTCTCACCAACAAATCATGTGACCATGAATCTGAATAATTATTATCACTCATGGTCACCACAAATAATATCAGTGACCATGAATCTGACCTATTGTCACTCATGGTCATACGTGTCAATCCACAAACATAACTGCTCAATGATTACTCGCCTTCCTCTTTCTCATAAAAACTGTCATTTCAAATTGTGGGGAGAATTCACATAATTCACACTTAAATTGGTTCATGCTCAGATAATACCCTTAATCATGCAATCGTGATTAATTTGAATAGTAACAATAGATATTTGTATCATATATAAATATATCACGTAATTCAAATATTTATATTATAGGGATACATTTATGTTGGATTAGTTGTTTTAGATTTATTTAGTCGAGTTCAGAGTATACCAGCACAACGTATTATAAGCAGATCGATCAACAGATCATCACCCACCTGTTTGCTCCGGGTCCCGTGAACGATGTTCAAACAGATGGTCGGATCCCTTGTGCGTATTCCGATTAGCACAGAGTCCTAATATGAAATCATTTGATTAAAAGTTGGCCCTTGAATTATTGAAAAGGCCTAGAAGTACGTGTTACGAAACGAGGAAGTTGTTGTCTTGAAAACTTGCTGAAAAGACCTACTTAAAAACATACACTAACTTGGTAAATACACCACTTTCAAAAAGGGTAGTGCATTGTGGGTGTACTTACTAATTTTCTTGTTGTATGACTATTTCGACTCTTATAAAAACGATCTTTTGGTTTCCTTTGTTCTTTTATAAAATCTTTTATAATTTTAAAAGTATATCCATATAATTATTTTCTTGAAAGAATTAAAAGTCTAAGTAATTTATTTAAAAATAATACTAATATAATATAGGTCCCAAATTACTATTTTTCTTGAAAATAATTAAAAGAAAAAGAAAGTTATATAATTAATATTAATATAATTAAAACCTCAATTTAATATTTTCTTTCTAAAATTTATATTTTATTTTAAAAGAACTTTGAATATAAATTATACTTTATAAATAAAAAATCCATTTATTAAAACTTATTTTGTTTAAAGAATTTTATATAATAAATACTAAAAATAATATAATATATATTTTTCTTTATTGTTAGTAATACTTGATTTAAAGAAGTTTTCATAACAATAATAGAATAAATAATTTCCTATATTACTAGTATTGCTAACCGAGTTTACTTGTGTCATTTTCAAAACAGAAGAGTAGTATTATTTTCTAAAAGTCCTTTTCCATTTGTTTCAAACATTTGAACATAAACATCTTTATCTTTTTCGATCCCTTTCCAAAACCCGACTAATATGATAATTTTGATAATCAAAAGTACTACTTTTAAAATCTAGTAGTACTAGTCTTTTTTCCCATAAAATTGGAGTGAAGTTTTTAAAGAAAATATAAAGCTTCTCCTTTGATCCTAATTTTCGAACAGTGACTCAGGGAGAAGACGAATTTCCCTTTGCACAGGGGAATCAAATAAAACTAATTCATCTCCTCAACATCACCAAACATCTATTCTAATCAAGACAACATTTATTCCACAACTCATCCAGTAAAAGACTAAATCCACAACTCAAAAATTAGTCTCTTTTAACAACAATAGTATTTCAAATATAATTCTACTGGCTCGAACCAAAATAACCAATACTCTAATCCACCACAATAGGTATAGGTAGCTAGTTCAATACTCACAATTTGAAAAATCAACAAAATCAAAGTCCATCAACAGCTCCAATTCAAAACATTTTTTCTAAACTTACAAAGTCTCAACAGAGAATTAAAACTGATCAAATCCTATCCCAACTATAACGAGAATTAGAAAGAAGGTTAGTAATTCTCACGAGTCCCAAATCGGGCAGCCTAACGGCGCTCGTTTAAGGATTCGTCGGGTAAATTCGACAGCCTAACGGTGTAGTTCGGTCTTTCCAAATATTCCGGCAACGGCGATTCGGGGAGGCGTCATCTTGATTGGAAATTAAACGAAAGTGTTACGGCCGATTGGAAACAAAACTAACCGGAATCGAAATTGAAAAGGGGCTTTCTTAATTACCTTACTGGAAGAGGAAAAAGAGGTGGCTCTTGGTTTCTGTTTCCGAGAGGCGTCGCGGCGGTTGCCGGGCGAAGGGGACGGCGGTCGCTCGACGGTGGCTGGAGGCGCAGCGACAGGGTCGGACGGTGATGACGCTGGTCTGGGAGCAGAGGCGCTTCGCGACTGGTCCGAGAGGCCACGAGCGGCGTCGTGGTCGAAGCGGCAGGGCGGCGCAGGGTTGGAGGAGGCGGCGCTCGTCGATTCGACATAGGGAAAGACAGCGATTGGTTCCGACTGGGGCTGGGACCGAGGCGAAGAGGCGTCGGGCGGCGCTTGTGCGAGGCGGAAAGAGGGGAAGGGCGTTGGCCGATGCGGTGCCGTTGGCGGCGGCTTGGCTGCGGCTCCGATCGAAGCGCTGTTCACCGGGGAGAGGAGGAGGCGGGCGGCGCAGGGTGGACGAAGGAGAAGACTGGAGGTTTGCAAGAGGGAAGAGGGAGGAAACGTGTGAAATTGAGGCGTACGCATTTTTGTTGCTGAAAGAGGAGAGAGAAAGGGATAGTGCTGGGTTAATTGAAAGTGATACAGTGAAATTAGGAACTGATTTTTTGTATTGAAAGCTACGGAAGTTTCCTTTATTTATAGAGAGATTTTTTTTTATTATCTAATTAATTTTAAAAAGGAAGGAAAATAATATGTGGATGTAATTAATCTTATAATTAATTTAATTCAAAAAGGAAAAGTAATTCATATGTGGGTAGGGATTAACCCCCTTTAATTCGGATATTTTCGTTCCCACTTGATACGGTTTAGGAATTGTTTGGTTCACGAGTTTAACCCCGATTCGAAAATTAATACAGTTTTAAAACTCAATTAATATTTTAAAGTATTTTAATTATTCTCAACAAATTATACGAATCGAAAGCATAGTTTTTAAACTTTGAATAATTAATTTCTCGAAACCCCTTATCCGTTTGAAATGTTCGATTTCTTTCTTCGAACTTGGGAATTTGAATTAGGGTATATATTTAAATTACACAGTAGCACACAAAATAATAAAATTAAAAGAAACAAGGATAATAATAATATGAAATTATATAATTAAGGTTTCTAGCAAAATAAAAGGTATAAAACGGGACGGGGTATTACAGAAACTGTTAATGTTATCTTCCGTGATCGGGTATCACCACATTAACTACAATGTAACTAGTACTATTATGAACTGTTTGCAATTAATATTCAACATTCAATCATATCTAAAGCAAATGCGATAAAAGAATTATTCTCATAAACAAGTGTTTGATACACGAGTTATACAAAGTAAAAGCATACTTTCACGTATAACTCCAACAGATTCTTCATCGACTTGATTTATTTTGTAATCGTGAGTTGATGGTTGGAATATTTTTGTGATGGTGATTTCTGATAACTCTGTTGGGCCCGTGCTGTTGGGCCAAGTGCATCTGCTTGAGCATTATTCTCTCTCGGTACTTGTTCGATGAAAATTTGTTCGAACATGGAAGCTAGATGGGCTACAATTCTTTGATATAACGCCATGTTTTCATCTTTTACTTCATATTCTCCTCGGACTTGGTTGACTATCAGCTGTGAGTCCCCATATATCTGTAGCCTTCTAACCCCGACTGCCAATGCTAAACGGAGTCCAACTATCAATGCTTCATACTCGGCTTCATTGTTCGTCGCCATGAACTCGAATCGTACTGCCGAAGTGAAGACTTATCTGTCTGGACTTATTAGTACTATTCCGGCTCCCGACGCTGCGTTAGTGGATGATCCATCTATGTACATATGCCATGAATGATTATGACCTCTCGTCGGATCTTGAGGAAAGGTCAGCTCTATTATAAAGTCGGTCAATGCTTGTCCTTTGATCGCTGTTCGAGGTGCATATGATATCCCAAACTGACTTATTTCGAGAGACCATTTGAGGAGACGACCAGCAGTGCCTGGTCTTTGTAAGATTTGTCTCAACGGGAAAGTTGTCAGGACTTTTACTTGGTGATCGAAGAAGTATGGTCGAAGTTTCCTGATGCTCATCACCAGTGCGTACGCCAATTTTTCCATTGGGAAGTATTTGATTTCTGCCTCATGCAATGCTTGGCTCACATAGTAGATGGATAAATGAAATTTCCCTTCTGCACGAACCAACACTGAGCTGATTGCTACTTCCGAGGCTGCCAAATATAGATATAGCTTTTCTCCCGAGACAGGTTTTGATAAAATTTTGGTATAGCTGAGATATTCTTTCAGCTGCTCGAACGCCTGTTGACAATGACTTGTCCATTGAAATCCACCTTTCCTTATAGCATCGAAAAAGGGTCGGCACTTGTCGCCAGACCTCGAGATGAATCTGTTCAGAGCCGCCAAGCATCCGGTGAGTCGTTGTACTTCCTTGACAGACCTTGGTGGCTGCATATCTAGAATTACCTTCACCTTTGATGGATTTGCTTCAATGCCTCGCTGGCTAACAAGATGTCCTAGGAACTTGCCTGAATGGACTCCGAAGCTGCTCTTCTTCGGATTCAGCCTCATGTTATAGGATCGGAGTATTTCAAATACTTGGGCCAAGTGTTCCAGGTGGTCTTCTTTCTTGGGGCTTTTTACGACCATGTCGTCCACGTACACCTCCACCGTCTTGCCAATATGTTCATCAAACATTTTGTTGACGAGTCTTTGGTATGTGGCTCCTGCGTTGATCAACCCAAATGCCATTCTCTTCCAACATAGCAAATTTTTGTTGGTGTAAAAAGTTGTGTGCTCCTGGTCATCTGGATGCATTGGGATCTGATGATAGCCAACGAACGCGTCCATGAATGCGAGGAGTTCGTGTCCAGCCGTGTTGTCCACCAACTGGTCGATGTGTGGTAATGGGAAGTTGTCCTTAGGGCACGCAGCATTCAAGTCTGTAAAGTCAATGTATAATCTCCACGTCCCGTTTGGCTTCCGTACCAATACTGGATTGGCCACCCATTTGGGACATAGTGCTTCCTTGATGAGGTCGTTGTCCAGAAGTTTCTTCACCTCTACATCCAACGCTTCGTACTTGTCGGGCCCAAACTTTCTTATTTTCTGCTTCACCGGTTTTTTTGCTGGGTCAATATTTAGTTTATAGCAGGCATGCTCAGGGTTGATGCCTACCATGTCACTATGTGACCATGCAAATACATCGATATTGGACTTTAAGAATTCCTTAATCCTGGATCTGTATGGCTCCGGGAGCTCAGACTCGATGAAGAGTTCTAAGTCTTCTCGGTTCGGATCAACTCTTATTGCCTCCAACTCTTCGACCGGTGTTGCTTTTTTTCCATCGAGGATCAATGATGGGCCCTTCCAAGTTGAGTTCGTCTTCAATCACCATTGGCTCCGCTCCTAGCCGTGGTTCGAGGTCCTCAGCTTTATTCGAGCAAGACGCGGTCTCCTGTCTTCGTTGTTCGTTTTGAATCTCTTGCTCATCTTCCCCCTGCTGGTCGTCAATCTCCATCATTTCTGTATCAATGGACTCCATGATTTCATCGAGTATGGAAGGTTCATCCTCCACACTGCTGCTCGACTGGTTGTCTACCATCGATACCCGGTTATCTTTGGGTTGCAGTTGCAGAAGGCACTCACGAGCTCTTTTTTGATCATCCTTTACCGTACCTGATCCTTTCGGTGTTGGGAATTTAACACAATAATAGTACGTTGAAACAACTGCTTTGAATTCATTGATAAAAGGTCGACCGAGAAATCCGTTATAGGAGGATTGTTGATCTACCACTAAGAACTCTATCATTCTAGTTAACCTCCTATTTGGATTCTCGGTCGATACAAGTTCATCTGGCAACGTAACTACGCATAGGGGAACGGTTACAACATCTCCGAATCCCACTATCTTGTGGTTACAGTCTTTTACATACTCTGCACAATCTCCTACTTGATCTAATGTGCTTTTGAACAAAATGTTTGTATACGAGCCAGTGTCCACAAGTAATCGATGGACTCGGGCTCCCATAATATTAACACATATGATCAATGAGTCGTTATGCGGAGTGAGCACCCCATCCAAGTCTTTCTCTGAGAACACTAGATCCCCTGTTTTCTTGGTGGCTTGGTTGACTCCCACTTCTTTCACCCGGGCTACTGCTCTCAGTTCTGCCTTCCTCTTTCTTTTTGAGATTGGAGGCCTACCATCTAAACAACCTCCAACGGGTCCGCTTACTTCAAGTATAAGAATTTATCGCATCGGTTCTGCTGGGGCTGTTGGGATTTTCTTACCCTTCTTGGTCGTCCTGTTTGGCTGGTCGTCACTATCTTTGTCATCCGAGCTGGGTGGATCCGCCATTCTGGGCCTCTTTCCCGGTTCCTTCTTCACATATTCAGACAAGTTGCCCTCTTCGTAGAACCTCCACAGTTGTTTCAATAGATCACGACATTCACTAGTGAAGTGTCCG
This sequence comes from Ballota nigra, assembly GCA_947034835.1. Taxonomy (NCBI): domain Eukaryota; kingdom Viridiplantae; phylum Streptophyta; class Magnoliopsida; order Lamiales; family Lamiaceae; genus Ballota; species Ballota nigra. Next base: position 61,678,192 of record OX344725.1, read on the forward strand.
ATGTTCTGGTGGTAGGCACAATATTTATTAGGGTTCAATTTTCCGCGCTTTTGCCGGATTTTCCTTGGTTCTGAGAGCATATCCCTGTCTTTGATATTGTTATATACAGCCTCTATTGTTGTGGTGAACACTTGATTCAATTTTTCTTTTAAATCTGCTCTTTCATTGAAGGCTTTCATGTTTTTGGGAGCTTTGTACTCGTTTCCTGCGGACTTCTTTCCGGTTTTCTTAGGATCAATCTTATCGCCCAACTCCTTTTGCAGTGCTTCTTGCATAGATACATTTATGCCTGCCCGATGTCTAAATTCTGCGTATATTTTAGGGCAGGCAAGATGTATTTCTTTCCACAAATCAGTCCCTTTCTTCAAGCCCGCCATCACCGCCACCATCTTGGTGTCCTCACTTACCACTTCACCTTCCAGAAGTATCTTGTCGAATCTTTCTAAGAACTTTCTGTCTAACTCATCATCCCCTTGCTTAATATCGGCCAGTCGGTGTCTCTAAGTTAAGTATGACCCGACTGTGGAGAAATACGACAAGAACTCTTTGCTCAGCTGTGCAAAAGAGTTGATGGACCCGGGGGTAAGTGCCGAAAACCAACGATGGGGGCCATCACCAAGTGTGAGTGGAAAGTTACGGCACTGTGTAGCATCTGACGCCCTCATTGATATCATGAAGTCGGAGTATTTTGCCAGATGAATCTTGGGATCCAAATTTCCTTCGTACAGACTGATGGTCGGGAACTGTATTTTCTTTTACACGGGCGCATTCAGGATTGCTAGTGATAGCAGCAATGATGGTAAGACTGTCGAGCCAATGCCTTTCTGTGAATCTAACTGCCTTTGCATTTCCTCGATCGCCTTCTTGAGGGCTTGCAACTCACCCGGAGACGCTCCACCATTGGTAGGCTGCTTGTCACGATTAAGTTCAATTACCTCATCCTGGTGTAGTCCCTCCCCAATGGGACGTTTCTCCCGAGTTGGTCGCCTGACGACATTGCTGGCTCCGTTAGGGCCAAGCAGCCCAAATGCTGATCTCCTTAAGCGATCATGGACGGAGGGGCGAGCATCAGTGCGTGGTCGCTGCTCGCTTCGTGGTGGCGTGACCTCCTTGACTTCTTTCCTGTGCTCCGATCTTTCTCCGATGTTATGTCTTGTTCCTCTCGTTGTGCTTTTGCTTGACTCCACATCTCCTCCCGGGGTGGATTCTCCCCTGCTCCCCAATCTTTCGCTTATTGGGGCTTTGTCTTTGTTCCGTCGAGCCTGAGCACTGTCCACCTCGTCATTTCATACATCCTTTTGCCTCTTACTCCACTGCTCCTCTGTTCGCCTGTTCGTCTCCAATGCCCTTGATGGCTCCGCTCTTTCTTGACTTCTTTGTATTGATTGCAAGACGACAATCATCTTTGCGAGTTCTTCCGGGTTTCTGGCCAGGGCTTCCACCTCCGGGGGAAGAGTATCGATGGTGACTTGCACGTTTCTGTTGGACGTAGCCTGTATCGTGCGTGCATGGTCACCCGTGGATGACACCCGAGTTCGCGACCTATGTGACGGGTGTGTATTTGAGGATTGTCGTTCTTGTGATCTAGCCATCTTCGAATGTTTGGGTATTTTTGTGATAAGACTTTTGTGTTTGTCTTTGTCAACTTAAGAGTAACTAGGCTTGTATGTGTGAACTTGGTTATTTAGCAAACCCTAATTCACACATGCATGCATTCAAACTCTTAAATATGAACAAATCCTTCACAAATGTTAAATTACCCCTTTAATACCCAGTTTTCGGTGACTTCTGGTCAGTTTCCGGTGACTTTTGGCCGGATTCTGGTGAAAATTTGCAGATTTCGGTGGTTCTCCTACCGAATTCTTCAAATCTTCGATCAACCGGAGGTTCGTGCCCTTCTTCTAGCGCCAATTGTTGATGACCTTGATTCGAATTGGATAATTAGAGGCTGTTTAACACTAAAGAAGGTCACCAAACAAGATTGCTAGTGATGGTTTTGTGTAAGTAAAGATTAAGAAATAAAATTGCAAGAGTTTTGGTACTTTTTTGGATTATTGAACCTGTAATTGCCCTCTCATGAAGGGGTATTTATAAGCTTACAAGCAAGTAAGAGATGTCACCCTCTTAACCTTTTGATTTTGGTGTTGACAAGTGTTTAGCCACTTGTCTTATTCCTAAACTATTACATTTTGTATAATGACAATTGTTTAGTGCACTTGTTTGTTCCTACTGTAATATTTGAATTGGTGGGATTTTGAGCTGTCCTTCGTGGCTTTATCTTGCTCGCTTGGTCACTTCATTGAGGGGTATTCCTATACCCTTGTTCTTTGCTTAGTTACCCATTCTCCTTATTCTTTGCTGTGTTGGCCGCCTAAATACTTATCCGATAACTCTCCTGGTCGCCAGGTGGTTTGACTCTTCATAAGCTCTGCTGGTCGCCGACTTCTTGATTTGACTATTAGTCTCTTAATCCTCTGAATCACTGTTGCTCGCCTGGTCGTCTATCAACATCAAGTATGTCCATATATTTATAATTACAACACTAAATATCATTTTAAAAAATAACACTAATTATAATCTTTTAAAAATAAAATAGATTAAAAAAATCAATTGGGCTAGCCGGGCCGGGCAAAAAACGGCCCAATTTTTTCGAGCCTCTATTTTTTGGGCCCATCCCGGCTCATATGCCGGGCCGGGCCCAAATTGCCAGCTCTACTTACAACATGTCATTTTAAAATTCATAATTCAATATATTAACTAATTAATTGTAGCATTAATTCAATACATGGAGCTAATTTTTGACGTGACTAAAAATTATACAGCAGCCAAAAGTTAGTCTGGTGCAAGGCAGACAAAGATTATGTAATCTGAATTGAAGCATATATGCATAAAATTTATATTAAATTAAATATTTTTATGTTTTTTTAAATTGGTTAAGTTCAAGTGGTTAGAGCTCTGTTGGAGTTATACGTAAAAATATGTTTTTACTTTGTATAACTTATGTATTAAACACTTATTTATGAGAATATATATTTTATCGCATTTGCTTTAGATATGTATGAATGTTGAATATTTATTGCAACCAGTTCAATATAAGTAGTACGTGTTACAAAGTAGTTAATGTGGTGATACCCGATCACAGAAGATCACATTGGCGGTTACTTGTAACCAAAACGTACAAATTCACGACCCATGTGGAATTGAACAATCTGCCGTGAAAGGTCGATGTGTAATTCTCAGATTGGTCAGTCTTGACCAAGAGATTGCACTAGCACATGTAGTATGTGTTGAAGAGGACCCACAGCGAGGATAAATTCTTTTGTTCTGAAATGTGAAGAATTAGATCTCAGTGGTTATTGATTTCTTAATCTCCGTCACTTAAATAGGACCGTGTGTGGTTAATAGTTATTGTTGTGATTCGTGTTAGGTGAGAATCATCGTGACTTCGAACCTTGTGTTTTGGGCAGTAATATTAATCATACGACAGTTGCTAAGATTTAATACGGAGAAACGCGTGCGAGTACGACTCGTGCGATTTGTCCCCTTGGTGGGCTCAGAAGTTTTATCATACCAAATCTTGCAAGTGAAGAATTAGTTTTTTCGATACAGATAATAATGTTGAGTTGTCTTTAATTACTCCAAGATGAAAGATATTAATTAATTTAGAGCTATTCAGAAGCTTAATTAATGGACTAGATAATCTTAAATGCGGTAAATAATAACCGGGAGCCCATATTATCGTAATATGGATTAAGATGGATAGTGCAATATTAATTTATTGGTGTTACTAATTAATATTAATGGGCTGAATTATATTGGGGCTCAATATTGAAATTCAGAAGCCCATTGAAGGTCCAATCTTAATTCTCCTAAAGGCCCCTCAAGTAGCCCATTAAGTAGTCCAATAACAATAAGGTGATTAAAATAAAAGAAAATATATTTGCTGATTTTTTCTTAGTATTTTCGAAAATTAGAGATTTAGGAAAGAAAAGATTTTGTTGATTTTCTTGAAAAGATATTATGGAAGATACTAGTATTCTTGGAATACAAGATTATCTCATAAATTGAAGAAGATCCAAATCTTGTGATTCTTGCCTATGATTTTCGAAAATTACCCCTTAATAAGGAGGTTGAGATTTTTGTGGAATATTTTATTATGGAGAAAATAATATACGAGATATATTCAAGATCTCTTATAGGCTAAGACAAAAAATTCTCCACCTCTAAAATATTAAAATTTTCGGCCACCCTCACTTATAAATAGGGGCAACACTCATGTGAAATATTTCATATGTAAAATATACCTAAAATACGCAAATATTGAAAATGGGCCGCTCCAGGAAAAAAATCGCAGATCCTGGCCGGGTCAGGTCGGATTTAGATGGTTTTTTCCAAAATCTCGCGCAGGCCATGTTTCAGGATTTTCGCTCCCAGTTTGTGTTACAGGTAGACAAAATGTATGTTACAATATGGGCAAATGTGTGTTACAAGTCATTAAAAAACAAATTTTTTCTACTTTAAAATAATAATAATGACAAATATATATTTTTACAAGATCAAGTATGTATTTTTAATTTATTTCTCATCCCTTTAAATTTAAATTTATGGTTTTATACATTAAAATATATTTGTTCCTACAATAACATACACTTGCTCTAACTTCAAATACATTTTTACTCCAACATTAACATACATTTTCAATAATACACATTTTCGCTCCCAGATTGTGTTATAATATAAGCAAAATGTATGTTACAGTTTAGGCAAAATGTATGTTACTATATGGGCAAATATGTGTTACAAGTCATTAAAAAACAAGATTTTTCTACTTTAAAATAATAATAATAACAAATATATATTTTTACAAGATCAACTATGTGGTTTTAATTTATTTCTCATCCCTTTAAATTTAAATTTATGGCTTTATATATTAAAATATATTTGCTCCAACAATAACTTACATTTGCTCTAACATCAAATATATTTTTTTGCTCCAACATTAACACACATTTACAATAATACACATTTGTTATAACATTAACACACCTTACTTCAATTGTAACACATATTTCCTCCACCAGTAACACACATGTGTTCCAATGGTAACACATATTTTTAGTAACACACATTTACTCTAACTTTAACACCTATTTGCAGTAATACACATTTACTCTAATATTAACACACTTTGCTTCAATAGTAACACATATTCCTCTAACAGTAACACACAATTTGCTCCAATAGTAACATATATTTTTAGTAACACAAATTTACTCTAACTTTAATCCCCATTTGCAGTAATACACATTTACTCTAATATGAACACACTTTGCTTCAATAGTAACACATGTTTTCTCTAACAGTAACACACATTTGCTTCAATAGTAACACATATTTTTAGTAACACACATTTACTCTAACTTTAACACCCATTTGCAGTAACACATATTTACTCTAATAATAACATACATTTGCTCCAATTGTAACACACTTTTGTTCTGACAGTAACACACATTTCATTCAATAGTAACACATATTTGCTCCAATAGTAACATACATTTGCTCCAATAGTTACATATATTTTTAGTAACACGCATTTTCTCCAATCGTAACACAAAGTTTCTCCAATAGTAACATAAATTTTCAGAAATTTTTCGAGGCATTGAATTGAACAGGCAGCATGCAAATTTTGTTATTAGACTGAGGATTAATTTGCAGGGGAAAATTGAGTAGATAAGGTGAAGAGAAGAATAAATTTTGGGATAGGGGTGAGGATGGAGCGAGCGAAGGAGAGGGAGGGGAATTGGGAGGTGCGGGGGTTGGGTTGCAACAGAATTATTGGATATGGGGGATGGCTGTTGGAATGGGGAATTGGGGGGTAGGAGCGTCCGCTGGGATGGGGGATGGGGAATTGGGGGGTGGGGGTGGGGATGGGGAAGGGGGGGTTGGGCATGGGCGCTGGGACGCATCTTCGCTCGGGATCAACGAGAGAGAAATGACTGTGGTGGAGAGGAAGTGAAAACCCGTTTTCTAAATATGGATTATTCTACGGATCCTAGATCCGTAGAATATTTCATATAACAATTTGTGTATAAATAGGGGATGATTATTTCATCTCCTAGTACATGATTCAATGTGTTGGAAAAATCAAGAGCAATTTTTGTTTTCCTTAGTTATTTTAATTGCTTGAAAACACTTCTCACCGGTGATCAAGCAAGGCTAAAGAGACATACTTGAGAATGTCTTTTGGTTGGTAGTACGTTCGTGATTGTCCCGTTGTTATCAAAGACCATTCTACAAGAGGTACGTAATCACATAAATTCCTAGTTATTCCGCCATAGATTTTATGTGAATTAATTCTGCATGCATGATGATAAAATTGTTGTTTGAATTAATATTTGAATTAATTAGGATTAATCCATGCTAGTAATAATTGTATTTAAATTCGTATTTAAATTTCATCCCGAATAGTTTCCGGGCACCCTATATTTTCCCAACAAGCTTCACTACCTATATCGAGAGGTGATGAGTTCGAGTCTCAATTTTACCGATAAAAAAACATTGTTCTAATTGGTACATGTTATTTAAAATATGATCGAATAAACTTAATTAGACGGAGTTGTACAATATAAATTGATGTGATTTAAAAACAAGCTATGCATAGTTTGTGGGTGGGTGGGTGCGTGTTTGTGTATATACCAAGAATAGTGCTAAATTATACATACAATTTTTTTTTTTTTGCTAAAAAATGCATAAATATATATATATATATATATATATATAAAATACTTTTACGAATATTTAAAATAATTTTTACCATTCTAATTATAATATTACATAATTCTAGTCAAATAAATAACAATTGATATTTTCTAAATTTATTTGTAATAATTTTAGAAAATATATATAGTGCTCCAAAAATTATAGATGATCAATTATTGTGTGAGACAGTGGTGCGTGGGATTCATCCAAATTTAATGTAGTTTTATCACATACCCATGTAGTACTTTCTAATCCTGCATATTTTTTATATTAATTAGTATATTTTGATTATCTGCTTAAGACCATCTCACAAATGAGTATCTCATCATATATAAATTGCAAAAGTATAACTTAGTAACTCTTTTAATTACAATCCATGTAATAATTTGAATAACATTTAACAAGAGTTAGAGTCAATCGCTTAAAAACGTCGAACCTTTCTTGAGGAGGGGAGGCCAGTTTTCAGTCGTGTACAACACTTGGTGTCTAAAGAATATAGTGAGAAGATTTAAAAATCCTAATATACGATGGTGATGACAATAATAAAAAACAACAATAAACATGATTTGTAAGGAAATATTTCAAAATTCATAAGCATATATAATATCTTTTATATTAGGTTTACTTAACAATGTAAATGTTTTTCATATTTTTAGCGCAAAATATTTTATGCACGTGAAAGGGAAAAAAAAGACTGACAAGTAGAGCATCACATCAAATAATGATTATTTGTGGTATACATATAAAAGATTCAAAAATAGAAAATCAATAGCACATAAAATGTAAAAAAAAAAAATATAAAAGTTATGGATAATAACTATTTCTTGCTCATTTCACATAAAAAAAAGCATATATTTTTTCTTAACCGAAATAATTATAACAAAATGAATATCATATCTATTTTATACTTATAAACCGTGTGTATACACGGGTAATATACTAGTAAATATTTAATATTGATACACTGCTATTTAATTATTAGAAATTAGTTTGTATGAAACTTTAACTAGAGGTACAAAAGTTGATGTTTTTATTGTTGCATTTGTGGTTTGTTTTGTTGAACGTGTGTGCTTTATTGTTGCACTTTGTAACTATCCAAAATAAATTAAGTTAAATTTGTATCACAAAACATGGTTTCATTTAGTAACCCTAAACATATTAATATATATCCTTTAATTAATCACGGACTTTTATATCGAACAAGTACTAAATTGATATTATTACATTCATCCAATGATAACTTAACATTCATTTAATGAAGTTTTGGAAAACATTACAATGGAAAAATAACTTTTATTCAGACACAATTCACTCACTAATCAATTTGTATTTTATAACATATTACACGCATAAACTTTTTGTCAGTCATATTTTTTTACTCCTTGTAGGTAAAGACTGTCGGTCCCTGCCCATTTGCACCCATGCGGAGCACAAGGACTCTTGAAAACCCACTTCCCATTGTAAGTAAGTCTTGAAAGATATCATATTTTTACACCATTATAAATTTGTACATAACAAGTGAACAAAGTTACATAAGGTTTGTAGCAGAAATTAAAATTATAGAAGTAATCTTTTTTCGTCTTTACGTAATGTATTTCAAGATCATCATAACTTCGATTTGTAATGTACAAACAACGTGTTTTTGGGGGACATCGACATGAACCTCCATGCTATTAAAAATAAATAACTACCATCCACCTCATGAAAAATAAAATATAAAATCATGAAAGACAGAAAACAAACGTGTATGATTATTATTATTATAAATTTGGTTTTATGGATTTGAAATCATGCGTTGATTTTGTTGGTTTAGGGGTCGTTTGGTTTGCTGGATTGGGTGAAACTAAAGTTTTAGTCCCACCCAATCCCATGTAATAATGTGTTTGGATTGAAGGTTTAAGGTCCAGAATAAAATAAGGGTCCGGGTCATAAATCTACTTAATTAATCAAATGAGAGACTAAATAATCCCTTAGGGATGGTGGAACTCCATAATCCCATACTTTCAAATTACTATTTTGTCGTCACAATATTTGTGAAAGAAAAGAAATATTTGGGAGGTTGAATTAGTTGGGGGTAAAAATTGTATATTGCACTTTAAACCCACCTAATCATTCAATAAAAAAAAAAAAGCAATCCTACAATCCAAACACACATTTCTCCTCAAATAATCCTACTTAATCCATTCTCACCTAATCTAATCTCATCTAATCGATTCGATTCTTCAAACCAAACGGCCCCTTATAGTCTTCTTTATAGTTGAAGTACGGATATGTTTGAGAATTTATGATCAAACTTTACACAACCCTATGAAAAAATATTATAAAATGGTATTGAATTAACACTTCAATTTTACATTGTTAGTGTTCTTTGAATGAAAATAATTATTAAGAGTATTTAGTGTGTATTTGAGTGCATGATATGCACTTGGATTTTGAAAAAATACCTTAAGCAAAAATCAACAATACACCAAGAAGTAATCATTAGTACTCCAAAAAAACATCAATAATACCCCAAAAAGTAATCAGTAATACCCCAATTGCAAAAAAAAAAAAACATAGTTCGGTGTATTTGTGTGTATTTAAAAAAAAAAAATCAAAATTAAAACTAAAATTAAATGTAAAGTTAAGTGTATTCTAGAATTTGTGAATTATTAAAGTTGAGGTTTTGTGTTTGTGGATAAATATTATAAAATTAATAATTGCACATGGTCGTACTCTGTGCTTTTATCAGCAAATACAGGAATTATTTTTTCTTTGTATCCTCGTAAACATACAAATTAATAATCATTAAATTCAGGATCAAAGGAAACTATAAACAAACAAATTCATAAATTTATTTTCTTAACCAACTCCACCCCAACTATCCACCCTATCCCTCCCCCATTCTCAGTCACATCTACTTCAACATAAAAAAAAAATTATATTAAAATTAAAATCAAAAAAATTATTTATTACTCCTTTCGTCCCAAGACTATCTTCATATATTGGTTTGACACGAGTATTAAGAAAAATCTACTTTATTGAGTGTTAAACCAATATGAGTGGATGCTTTTGCTTTTTAATGTATAAAGTCGTTAAATATAAATATTTATATTGAATTTTGTTTCCTTTTTAAGGGTGTGAAGATAGAGTTGGGACGGAGGGAGTATATATTTCCAATGATCTTATAAGTTATAATTAGTCAAACAATTTAACAAACTTATAAAGTATTTAAAAATTATATCTTATAAATTTTTAAAATAATTTGTAAAATATTTTAAATAAGCACAACCAAACGATCTCTAAATTTGATCGGATCAAAAGAAACTATACACACATAAATCCATAAACTAACATAGAAAAAAAAAAAAAAAACTAAATTAATTAAGTTAGCCAACCAGGATGATGACGGAGCTGGCGTTGAATTTGTACGCAGTATCGGTCGCAGGCTTGTTCGCAGCTGTGATTGGTGGCGTCAGTTAACTTGAGACACGTGGTCATACAAAAACGGTGTTTGCAATCTTCAAATGATTTATCCGATTTGCAGCCCCATACGAACAATATTGCCAATGCGCATATTACTACAAAAGCATCTGCGGCACCACCCTTCTTTCCACCCATTCTCTCTCTTCTTTTGCTCTCTGGATAAAGATGTATTTGCTTCTAATGAGAATTTCTGTGAGGAAAGCCTTTTTGTTAGGGCTATATATGTTTATGGAAGGAAAGTGTTTTCACATTTGTTTGGATATTAATTGCATGGACTATTATATATGATGAGCTTTTTATGGTTGAAAGAACAATATCAATAATATATTCCATTTTTTTTATCGTAATTTATGGGAGGAGGCAAAATAAGGATCATAACTTTTCGAACTGATAAAATGAGGACCGTAACTTTTAAAGTTGACAAAATAAAGACCGTATCTTTTTATATTAACAATTCAAGAATCATAACTTTAAAATTTTACAAATAAAGGTCAAGTTCTGCCCGAACTAAGGCCAAATTGGCTCAATTTGAACCCGAATTCTAGTTCAAATCGTGCCAATTAGCTCGATTTTCATTGATTCAAGTTAGTTTGTCCTCAATTTGCCACATTGTAAAGTTATTGTCCTCATTTTGCCAACCCGAAAAGTTATGGTCCTCATTTTGTTACCCCTTTCAGTCATGGTCCAAAAAAAATTAATTTTCCCATATACTTCAACCCAATTAAGTTGATATTTACAGTTTGCAAATCGCGTAATCCCCTATTATACTAGTAGGGAGTTTCCTTTGTTGATGTGTCGATTTTTTGTGCGTTTTTCTTATGTGTCGATTTCTGGTGCATTTCGCTTATGTATAAAGTCTTACGTGGCATGATTGCGCGTCACTTTATCTTATGTGTCATGCATGTGACATTGTGGCCTTTCATAAGAAGAAGTCTAATAAAAAAAATTGATTTTAGTTGGGTTTGAACCAAGGACTTAATGAGTATTTTGTATTATGTTTACCAATTAAGCTAACTATGAATTAAATATTTATTATATACAACTTGAGTTATTTATATATATATATTTATTATATATATATATATACATATATATATATATATATCTTTCTTCTGAAAGACTCTTAATTATTTGTAATTTTATTATTCTAAACTCTATATTTTTTCTTATTCCTTCTTTGTCTTTTTCTTTTCACAATATTTTAGTGTTGTTCCTCGATTATTTGTCCACACATAAATGTTTAATTGCTAATATTTGACGATTACTTTATTTTTAAAGATTTTTTTCATATAAACTCTACTTTCTTTCTCTCTTCTTCTATCTTGACAATATTATGTTTATTTTCTATGTATTGCAAATTGACGGGTGAAGATTTTAAGGAAAACTTTAAGGTTATCTATGGTGTTTTTATTTTATTTTATTTCGACTGAATCATATTTTTTAAATAGATTGTATTATATAATATTGAATAATGTGACGTGTTAATAAAATATGAATTTTTAAATTAATTTTACGAACAACCCGCATAAAATGCGGGGTACTCATCTAGTGTGTGAGTTATTTATTAGTACTAGGTCTAATTGCGTTAAACTCATCAAAATACTGATGATTTTACACTTAAATCACCAAACTATGTTTCTTTGCATTAATAAATACAAACTACTCCCTCCGATTCAAAATAAGTGGCGTTTAAGAGTTTAAAATTTGTTTAAAGATAAGTGTCGTTTTAGCCATTTTTCACATTTTTTTCCTATTTTACCCCGAATTCGAATTATTGAGTAGGTTTTATATGGAAACACTTCATAATAAGCTTAACATGAAATAGTTTTAGAGTATCATTAATCTCATCAAGAGTATCATTAAACCTGTCAGGGGTATCACTAATCTGGGTCAGTGGTATTAGATTATAATAGTTTTAAATTTTCTTGAACTCAGACTAATGATACCCCAGATGAAATTAATGATACTTTAAAATTGTTTCATGATAAGCTTATCATGAATTATTTTCATATAGTATTTTGCCCGAATTCAAAATATAAGAAATATTTTAGGGATTATATTTAAATATAACATATCTATTAGAGATTATCAAAATATAATAGATCTTTTAGTGATTTATGTGGGGTATATATGTCAAAATTTATAATTCTTAATTTGTCCTAAAATCTCTAGAACGACACTTATTTTGAATCAGATAGAGTATTAAATTATGGCACATCTAAACTTGATTTATTGGTAAAATTTTCTCCGATTAACATATGCGGGTATATTTTTGGTAAAAAAGAAAACTTCCATTCGCGGCAAACAAAATAAGAAGGTGTACGCACAAGACGGAGAACAAGTAGTGCGGATGCATGATACGTTGTACGACAATACGATGACATGAAGAGGTAGACAACAATTGTGATGAAGAATTTCGTGTATTCTCCTTCTAATTATAACGATATTATGAAGAGTTTTGATAAAAATATCACTTCCAAAAAACATGCGCCACAACATATATTTTTTTTGAGAAAAAAATTGCTAAAAAATTAGACTTAATAGTTTATGTGTTAAAATTTAATACTTTGTACACATCAGTTTAAAAAAATATAATTTGGTGATTTATATGCAAAATTGTCAATGCTTATTTTTATAAATATTTAATTAGGGTCTAGCTATATACCCCTCCAACATATGGTGATACACCTCCATACTTTATAAACTACCTATTTTACCCCTCCCACACATAATATGTTTAGATTTTAATACACTTTTTTCACAAATAATCGTTCAACACCATTTTTTTAACATGACCACCACCGTCCACTGTGTCACGGCGTACAAGGTGGTGCCTCCACCGGCTCCACAATCAAGAATCTAAAATCAAAATTGAAATAAAAAGAAATAAAATTTATTTAAACAACAAAAAAAATCTAAAAAAATAAATAAATATATTGAAAAGAAATCTAAAAAAATTCTTGGCTGTCAAATTCGAATTTTTTTGTTTTTTTCGATCATGTCTAATAATCATTACGATGAGGGAACAACTATTTATTTTTCGATCCCTTCGATGGAAACATTAAAAAAAAGGGCTAATCAACACACTGACTTGGTGCTCTACCGAAAAAGATGTGAAGGAAATGTTCTAATGGCTGATGGATGCTACTTCTTTGAAATTATTGAAGGGATCGGGGAATTGGTCCGTGGGGTTGGAGAATTTATTTATGGGTTTGAGGGAATTGGTCTGCAAGTTTCAAGAATATGGGTAGGAAATAAGGGAAGGGTGGGTGGCGTGGGGCGAGGCAGGGTGGACAACATGCAAAGAAGGCAAATTTTTTTAATTAGGCCAAATACCAAATTAGATAGTAAAAATAGGGGTCCTGGAATTTTTTTTTACGAATATAGGGTTGATCGCGCATGGGAGAGGCGATCAACTGAGTAGATCGCGCTTCCCAGGCGCGATCAACATAAAAACCCGACACGTCGTAGATCGCCTCTGGCAAGGGCGACATTCGACAACTTCTGACGCGCGCACATGCCAAGATTCTCACACCGCGGTCCGCGTGCAGCATCTTTCTCCACGGTTTGAATACATTTCTGTGTGTTTACCAATTAACAGATATATTTCTGTGTGTTTACAATACTGAGTACAAGAATGTATTTTGGCTAGTTGCAGTCTCACATATACACAAAAATAAAAGTTAGTTGGTATTTTGCTATCTACCTGAGGAGTACAATTAAATTTATTCTTTAATACAATTACACAAATAATTTAAGTAGTACTACCTCCGTCCCATTTTTTTTAATTAATTTTAATTAACTAAAATTTTAATTAACTAATTTGTTCCCGTATAAAATAAAATTCCTTTTAGAAAAAAAAAAAAAAACGAGGGCTGCTTTGTATTTTGGATAGAAAAAAGGTTTTGGTTTTCCTTGTATTTTGGACGTAAGCAACCCTCGTTTTTTTTTCCTAAAAGATGAGGGTATTTAAAATTTAATTTTATACGAGAATAAATTTAATAATATTACTGAATAAATTTAATTTTATACGAGAACAAATTAGTTAATTAAAATTAATTAAAAAAAGGGACGGAGGTAGTACTACTTAAATTATTTGTATAATTGTATTAATGAATAAATTTAATTGTACTCCTCAGGTAGATAGCAAAATACCAACTAACTTTTATTTTTGTGTATATGTGAGATTGCAACTAGCCAAAATACATCCTTGTACTCAGTATTGTAAACACACAGAAATATATCTGTTAATTGGTAAACACACAGAAATGTATTCAAATCATGGGGAAAGATGCTGCACGCGGACCGTGGTGTGGGAATCTTGGCATGTGCGTGCGTCAGAAGTTGTCGAATGTCGCCCTTGCTAGAGGCGATCTACGACGTGGCGGGTTTTTATGTTGATCGCGTCTGGGGAGCGCGATAGACTCAGTTGATCGCCTCTCCCAGGCGCGATCAACCCTATATTCGTAAAAAAAAATCCAGGACCCCTATTTTTACTATCTAATTTGGTATTTGGCCTAATTAAAAAAAATTGCCGGCAAAGAATGAGTGTTAAGGGTAAGGGTGTTTTAAAATCAATAATTTTCTATAAAATGGTAAAATAGGTAGTTTATATATATATATATATATATATATATATATATATATATATATATATATATATATATATATATATATATATATATATATATATATATATATATATATATACTACTGGAGGGTATATAGCCGGACCTATTTAGGAGGCGCTTGGTTATCAATTCCTCAATGGTAATGAGAATGAAAATAATTTTCCATCTATGCCCCCATAAGGAAAAAAATATGTTGGGAAAAGACTTGTTATAATTGTGACTTCATTGCTTCATGCCCCAAATTTGGAATAGAAGTGGACAACAAATAGTTGTTGATAGTGGAATGAGGGAGTGATTGAGGAGGAGAATTGTAGAAAGAGAATTGAGTAATCAAATGAAATAGTGATTACCTTATTTAGGAGAGGAGGTGATGATTTTATTCTCATTAACAATCATAATCACACTAATTTTCAATCTCATTAACAATCATAATCACACTAATTTTCAATCTCATTCTCATTAACATTGAAGAATTGCTAACCAAGTGCTTCTTAATTATTAAGACCTTCTTATTTCCCGACTTGATCCGATTTACGTGTAACACAACAGTTGGCCTTTGTTTATTGGCCCAACTAAGCAAACATGTGTGAAAAATTAGACCCGAATGCTCTACCTATTAATCCTACCCGTTTCCAAAATATCCGGCCAAACGTTGACCCGGGTTCAGACTTGAAACAGTTGAAGAAGACTTCACTCTGAGTGTGAGAGAAGAGAGAGAGAGAGTTTCATAGCAATGGCAGCTACGATTCTCTCTGTATTACTATTAATCATCTCGTTGAGCATCAAAATATCGTCGGCGTCTTCCCTTTCTGGCCTCCAGATCCTGCAGGCTGAGCGCCAAGTGAATTCTCTCTCTGGATCTTATTCCCTATTTTTTTAATCTGACGAAATAGATTTTGATTTGATGTTTGGGAATTTGTTCTGCTATTTTTTGTATTCGTTATTATGTGTTTGCCATCCTGTTTCACATTTGTGCAATTGATTTGGTGCAGATTGAATTGACTTCACACATTGTTAGGGTTTACTTGACATTAAAGGTAATTTTCTTCTTAGCCTTCTCCGCTTAATTTTATCTGAAATTGGTTAATTCAGCTGCATATAAGAGATTTTTGTTTTGTTGATCTATTGTTTTTCCCCCTTTCTCTATTGAGAAGAAAATATTTATGCTTCCAATCGTTTTAAGGAGCCTGTAATCTGATAGACAGCTTACTCTCGAATGCGGTTCCAATCGTTTTTAGGTTTTATGGATGATATCGGTCCAAAACTAATTGTAAAATAATGCAATTTACTTCAGTGAATTTGTAACTTGGTGAGGAATCTGTACAAGGAACACAAGTGAGAAATATGATTTTATTGGTGATGGCTCAAACTTTGCCTGCATTTGAAAAGGAATCGAGTGGATCAGCATCTTATATCTTAACACAAATAGGGAGCTAAGCATGTCTATTGAGTTGGTTTTCAGTGCTTGAGGCTACAAAAGAAGTGCCTTTCTAAGACTGCTCGCTTCAGTTGCATGACTCAGATCTTTTTATTAGTTACCCATATGTTACACTGGAATTGCAGAATTTTTTGGAAAGTGTGTTAACGGGATCAATTTTCTTAGTGCAGGTGGAAAATGTTGATAGTGCTCTAGCTAAAGAAGTTCTTCTAGCATTCTCGCCTACGCAGTTTGACCATCTAGCATCAGTTAAAGCAGCTGTAACTTTTGGAAAGAAGAGGAAGAAATCATATGCCCCTCTTGAAACCAAACCAACTGAACAACCCGGAGCACCTAATGGCTCCAAATACTATGCCATATCTTTGATAAACCCATTAGCAAAGGGTGAAACTACAACCATAGAAGTACTATACATCTTGACCCACTCTCTTGACCCATTCCCGGTGGAGATAACCCAGTCCGATTCTCAATTGGTTTATTTCCGTGATAGTGCGATTATTTTGTCACCATATCATATTGTACAACAGGCAACAGTGGTTAAAACGCCAACCAAAAAGGTTGAGTCATTCACCCAAGTTGAACCCACTCATCGTAGCGGTATTGAACTGAGATATGGGCCATACAAGGACAGTGGTCCTTACTCGTATTCTCCTGTAATTATTCATTTTGAAAATAATAACCCGTTTGCTGTTGTGGAGGAGCTTGAGCGAGAAATTGAAATATCTCACTGGGGGAGCATCCAGGTGACTGAGCATTACAAGTTAGCTCATGCTGGTGCAAAACACAAAGGTGCTTTCTCAAGGTAAGGTCACCTGAAAATGCACAAAATTTTATCTCAATTATTTACATTTTGGGTTGTGGCGTGTTGGTTAAGTTATATGTGGTTTTGAATGTGCAGCTTATCATTAAATCATAGAGATGAAAAATTAGGGTTTAGATATTGTAGTTATATTTTTAGAAAAATAAACAAAATCACTCTTGTCAGCTTGTCTTAGAAGTTACAATGCACCATATGCTTAGTGCTATTATCATGTGTCCCCTCTTGTGTAACTTAAGTACTTAACAAAGAAAGTATAGTCTAAAGCTACAAATAAATCTTTGTGTTATTGGTATTTTGAATATTAGCTCATGCTAACATCAACTTCACACACAAGACTCGTGTCTTTACTCCATTAATCTCTTTAATATTTCTTGTTTTACAGGGTGGAGTACCAATCAAGGCCTGGTGGGAGTGGTGTATCCTCTTTCAAGCATCTTCTTGCAGAACTACCACCACGAGTTCACTCTGTCTACTACAGGGATGATATCGGGAATATATCATCATCCCGTTTACGTACAAACTCCAAGAAGGTACCTCTCACTCTCTTCCCCCCAATGTAAACATTCAAGTTGACGAACATATAAAGACTGGGAAGAGGATCCTGTTTCAGGCTGCTGTAGTTGTAAACCTTGTTTTTTTGTGAACTAACTCAATTTCTTCTTTGTAAATATTTCTGGTTGAACATCGGATTCTTTTACATTATTGGTATCATATTGAGTACTTATGCCCTTTATTATATTGCTAATGTTTAAGAAAACCTACCACTGTACAAATTTTTTGAAACTTTCTGAAAAGGAGAAAACATAACTTTTTCTTTTTCCTTCTCTTAGAACTGCAGCTGTTGCCTAGGGATTTGTAGTCACTAGTGAAACTTAGAAGAATTGAAAATTAACTTATATTTGGTTTATATCCTTTTGTTGCAGTCTGAGCTGTTAATAGAACCACGTTATCCTTTATTTGGAGGCTGGAAAGCAACTTTTCTCATTGGATATGGGGTGCCACTACAGGACTTCCTTTTTGAGTCAGCTGTTGGTGCTCGTTATCTGAATTACACTTTTGGCTGCCCTCTTGCTGATACTGTAGTTGACACGCTGAGGATCAAAGTCTGTATTGTATTACTGACTGCATATTCTATTTCTTTATTCCACAGTATTTTTTTCCTCCCTTGGAAGTAGTGCAATAATACGAATCTATTGTGGTTTTAGGTTGTTCTCCCAGAGGGGTCAAAGGATCCTTCTGTCGAAGTTCCTTTTGAAGTTGAACAGAGTCTGGAGGTATGGCTTTTAAAATTGAAAATGTATTACTATCTCTGTTAACCGTTAAACTTATGTACGGAAACATCTTGGAGGATGCAATGTTCCACATTCCATGTAGCTGCATTTCATAGGCAATGCCATTTCTTGCATCTGTTTAATGGAATTGAATCTCGTATCATAAAAATTATGGGATCATGTTAGTTTCCATAAATGAGAGGTTATGTGTTAGTAATTTTCTCGCCAGATGCTCCTAGTAGAATTATTGGTGCACCTTTTTTGTGCTGCAAAATGTTCTGTGATGGTTTAATCAACTAATATATACTGATGCTATTGCCACCTGCAGTATCGTGGTTTAAATTTGTGCAGACTGTAATGCTTTTACGTTTATATTTTGCAGAAAAAGTACTCATACCTTGATGTGGTTGGACGAACTGTTGTGGTTCTGGAAAAGAAAAATGTAGTTCCTGAGCATAATGTTCCGTTCCAGGTAACCTCCCAATAAAAACCTGATTGGTCCATATGCTAGAAAACCAATATATAAAATAATAGCATCTAGAACTTTCTGACATTATGAGCAAATATATCTTCTTTCGACCTTATCTTGAAGCACAATATAAGACTTCTCCAAGCTCTTATTCAGCCTTGCCACCGTTCTGAGATGTGTTTATAAATTTTATGAGCATCACCCATGACTGATTTGTCTTTAAACTGTTGGAATATCATATAGAAAATGCTTAATAACGTGGCTGACCAAATTGTTTAATGAGTTGATGTATTTTTCAGTTATATATATATATATATATATATAGTTATTAATTTTGCTTCCAAATCTTTCCTTTCCCCGTCCCTTCTAATTTTATATCATACATGCAGGTGCACTACAAGTTCAGCCCAATATATATGCTTGCTGAACCCTTGATGCTAGTTTCTGCATTTTTCCTTTTCTTCGTCACTTCCATTGCATACCTTCACATTGATCTTTCATTGCGGAAAAAAAATGCCTAACAATGCCATTGATTCTCACAAGGTACCTTTTCTGTTCTTACTGGTTGCATTTGAATTCTTTAATTTGTTTCTAATACACGAATCGTTGAATCTAGAGAACACCAGTATTCATTCAGTCTCGTCCCATTTCCTTTTCTTGATTAGGTTGACGCTCGTTCAGCTTACCCACTTTTCGAAGCAGCAACAAATGCGGATGACCCTATTAAGGTTATAGGTGAGAGATTTCCTATGAGAATTAGCCAAAATGTGGCATGAGTAAAATTTTAAACTATAAACAGGTTTTACATCTTTATACATTGTATTTTTAGAGAGAGAAGATGGACTAAACTTTTGCAGGTATTTAACTAGTCATAACAAATCGGACTTGATATGAAGTGAGATGCTTTATCTGTGTAATTTATTTAATAACTTTTTCATAAAAAAATAAATAATTAATAAAATAATTTACTACTACACTTGAGATTGTTGATATTATCAAACTAATTTCTTTAAATTATGTCATGTTGTACGTATCGTTTCAGCCAATTGGAAAATATTCCTCAACAATCTTTATTCTAAATTTCCAAAAATAAAAAAATCTAATGAGTTAGTAGTAAATTGTAGTATTCCATTTGTCCACTAAAAGTGTATTCATTTTATTTTTTACAACTATTTTGTTATTTTTGTCATCCAACTATCATTTAATTTTTGCACATGTCATTGATTTTACATATATAAACAATTATTTAACTTATAAATTGACTCCACAATATTCTAAAATATATTTATTTTATTTACCAATTTTTAAAACCTGCTAGCATACTTTTCGTGTACTAATGGAATAATGTTTTCTAACCAATAATTTGTTATTAAAAACCCAAATCAATCGACAGTGTCAGTATAAATTACAGGTACTAGAGTAGTTACAAATACTTCTCAGCCATAATAATTCACAAAATTCTTGCTTCCTCGAAATAATGAACTTTGTATAACCGTTGGTGGTAAATATGGTAAGCGACAACCGATCATTTTTTAAGAACCAAAAAGACATAAAAGGAACTGAAATCGGGTAAAATCGTAAGCATTAATAACCAAGAACCAAGGACAAATTTGTAAAAATCCCACAAAGAACCCGTAAACTTCATATAAACACCAGAAACTGTTCTGTTAGAAGCGGGAGAAAGAAAGAATCAAGAACTACACAAAATAAAAAGGAACAAATTTGTAAAAAAAAAAAAAAAAATTATAAAATCATATAGTTTGCAGTTTTCAGAGAAATCAATTGTGTGGGTTCTAATTTTTTGATTCTCTGATTCCCATTTTGTGGGATCAGAGGATCATTCATCTATCTAATTCTAACCCAATTTTCCCACACAAAAAAGAAAAAGAAAATCTCTTGTTTTTTTTTTTTTTTGTTTGGAAAATTTATCTCTGTTAAATGTGTATGATTTTTTGGTAGAAGACAATTAATCCTGTAAATGGGCTTAATCTGATGATAATCAGAATTTCAAGAAAATTTAAATTGTGTTCTTGTGAATCTCGAAATGTCTGGGAGTGAGAGGAAAATGCAGGGATGGCTTTACTTGATTCGTTACAATCGTTTCGGGCTTCCATATTCACGTAAACGGTACTTTGTTCTCGAAGATCATTGCCTCAAAAGCTTCAAATCGATTCCCACTTCTGAGAATGAGGTATTCTTCTCAATCTTAAATTTTGGATCATATATGATAAAGTTCGAATGAGTTAATTCTATTGGGTACAAATATTTTCCAGGAGCCTCTGAGAAGTGCAATAATCGACTCGTGCATTCGTGTCGTCGACGATGGAAGAGAGAGCCATCATAGAAAAGTACATCATCATCATTCATACATATAAAAAAAAAAATCAATTTACTTGTTAATGCTCAATTGATTTTTTATTTTTTTTTTACTTGCAGTTATTTTTCATGTTCACCATATACAATACCTCGAATCATAAAGATCGACTCAAGGTAAAAATCGCGAAAGAAAATAGCTTTTAATGCTTTAGATGAACATATGCTCATATATAGTTCCGGTGCATGCATGGATGACAATGTTGTTCGAAATTTCATAGCTGGGCGTCTCAAGTTCGGAAGAAGCTGCTCGTTGGATTCGTTCGTTGCAACATGAAGCACTTAACCCCGGAAAAGATTTGAGTTGTTGTTCCGAAAGAAATTGGCAGCCTTTCAGGTCATCCGTCCATCAACATCTTTCAAAGTCAATAACTTTATAGAAGTGTGACATTGTTATATTTCTGCAACGCAGGATGAGTATTTCAAAGAGAAGGGCAAATAAACGGTCCATCGACTGGACTGCAACGTCTATGCATGTAAATGCGACGGCTTCTGATGTAATCGGCCCTTCACCGTGGAGGATATTTGGCTGCCAAAACGGTAATTCCCCTGCTTTTGTTCTGTTTCGCGATTAATGTTGGTAATTATCTGTTGCACTTTTAGGACTGCGTCTCTTCAAAGAAGCGAAAGAGAGGGATTCTAATGGGAGGGTACATTTCTTTTAACTCAACTCTTCTCTTATCTAATCTTTTATTGGATCAATGTTGCCTGCCTTAATAAGTATATGTTCTTTCCTTTTTATTAGAAGATTTGGGATGATCAAGCTGTAATGGCAGTTGGCCTCATCAACGGAACTCCGGAAGCTGTTTTCCGTACTCTTATGTCCATCGGAAGCTCTAGAACCGAGTAAGGCTAGGCACTAAAACTTATTGTAATTCGTTATTAATCAAATATTGTGATTTTGATGTGAAGAAATAGTGTTGGTGTAGGTGGGATTTCTGTTTCAATAGGGGAAGTGTGGTAGAGAATCTCGATGGTCATACCGATATAATTCACCTCCAACTATACAAGCATTGGCTGCCATGGTAAGATTTGTAACTTAAAAGTAATTAATCCATTTTCTACGGTGTATAACTAATCAATGCGTTTTAGGGGAATGCAACGGAGGGACTTGTTGTTGAGACGGTACTGGAGACGAGAAGAAGATGGCACATACGGTTAGCTTAGGATCGTATTAATTAAAACGTGTCGCTTCTTAAGCTTTTATTATCTCATGCGCGCGCGTTCTTGGTTGCAGTTATTCTCTACCATTCCGTATTCCACAGAAAGTGTCCACCACAAGACGGATACGTGCGCGCCAGCCTTAAAAGTAGGATGCATGGTCCAAGAGTAAAATGTAGGATTCCAAGAAAAGTGTGGTGATTTACTTAATGTTTGTTGTGGTGATAGGTGGTGGGTACGTGATAACTCCGATGCCAGAAGGCAAAGAGTGCATCATAAAGCACATGCTGGCTGTTGATTGGAAATGCTGGAAATCGTACGTCCAGAAGGCGTCCTCGAGAGACATTACCATTAGTATGCTCATGAGAGTTGCAGGTGTGTGCAGTTAGTTAGTTTTCTTTGGATGTATTCGGGTTTCTCCCTAAACGGTATGCTGCTCGATTTCGCAGCTCTGAGAGAGTTGTTCAGAGCAAAAGCAGGAAAAGGTAGCCATGAATATTTATCGGAAGAGGGGACCTCAGACGGCGAAAGAAGCCACCTCCACAGCCACAGTATGGATATCGAGGTCCCACTGAATGAGGAGATCAAAACTCAAGTTGAGGTACCCAAACACGGGGCCACCACTCTCATGGGGCTAAGCGATGCAGGCGACGAGTTTTTTGACGTTCCGGAACATTCTGATGACGAAGGGGAGATTCCAGAGTCATGTTATGTGGTGGTATTTTATTTCTCTAACTTTTTTCCAATTTCATTCCTCTTAATTTGTTTGCAAATCTAATAATTTTGTGTATTATACAGGAGTCTTACCAGCCAAAAATGTCTGCTTCCAACTTGGTGAAAAAATTGCAGAATCTTGCAGGTTAGTATACATACATACATACATAAAGAGATGAAATCTGGTGTAGTTAGTATACTTATAAAGATGGAAAAATGGTTTAATATTTGTAGTACAAAAGAAGGGTTACATGGATTTGCAAGAGGTATCTCGGGAAGATAGTGTGTCACACTCTTACGGTTCAACTCTTCCTAAAGATTCCACCTTTAACATGGCGTGTAGCTGGGCGACAACGGATCCTTCCGCTTTCTTGATCCGTGGTGATAATTATCTACACGACCATCAAAAGGTATCATTCATTAATTTCTAAGGATGTTTTTGGTGGATTTTGTGATAAGTCCAATTGATCAGGTGAAGGCCAAGGGCACATTGTTGCAAATGGTTGGTGCAGATTGGCTACGGTCTGATAAACGAGAAGATGATCTTGCTGGAAGATACGGTGGCATTGTTCAGAAATACGCATCGTGTGGTGGGGCAGAGTTCTTCTTCGTGATCAACATTCAG
This sequence comes from Ballota nigra, assembly GCA_947034835.1. Classification (NCBI taxonomy): domain Eukaryota; kingdom Viridiplantae; phylum Streptophyta; class Magnoliopsida; order Lamiales; family Lamiaceae; genus Ballota; species Ballota nigra. The sequence goes on from OX344725.1 coordinate 61,701,921, forward strand.
GTACTTTATTATACTAGTGAGTGAGTGATAAGAAGGAGCAATTGAGCGTGCCCAGTAATGGAGCTATATATATATATATATACGTTATCAGATTCCAGGGACGACGATGTATAGCTTGGCCTCGTACTACATGCTAAAAACTCCCTTGGAAGAAACGCCTCTGCTACACCGATTCGTCAATGGAGACGATGCTTTTAGGAACTCAAGGTTCAAGCTCATACCCTACATTTCAAAGGTTAGCCCTTTTAATTCAATCTATTTTTGTTTTTGTGTGTGGTGTGGTGTGGTGAAGCTTAGATATTAGATATGTGGTTGATTTTGGAAGGGATCTTGGATTGTAAAGCAAAGTGTTGGAAGGAAATCTTGCTTGATAGGGCAAGCACTGGAAGTCAATTATTTCCGAGGGAAGAACTACTTGGAGGTAAAGAAAGTATAGAGAGTGTGAAATTTCAAAGACAAAAATTAGGTTGTTGATGTTAACCTAGCTAGTTTGTTTCAGCTGGATATTGATGTTGGTTCATCAACTGTGGCGAGAGGCGTAGTCAACCTTATCCTCGGATATCTCAACAATCTTGTCATAGAATTGGCATTCTTGATACAGGTAGTAGAATTAATTAATAGTTACACCGCGGTTTCACACTTTTTTTTACCATTTCAACATACATATGTTTTAGATGAGTAACGTTTTTTCCGATGGATTTGTAGGCCAACACCCAAGAAGAGCTACCCGAGTTCCTCCTCGGAACATGTCGTCTTAACCATCTAGACGCGTCCAAGTCCGTCTCTACGGATTCCATTGGAATGACGTAGGACTACTAGAAAACAGCTCATACAAGAACCCTTCTTAAACCTAGGAAGGAAAAGCCTTTTCTTTTTTAAATTCATGATGTTCATAATGAATTTATTAATTTGTTGTGTTTTACTTTTTTGGTGTATGTATTGTGACAATCAGATTCAGCTGTAGTGGAAGAATCAACTTATATTATCAATATTTAGTGTTTTCACCCAGGAATCGGAATCGGAATCGGAATCAGGCTCTCCGAACAAAAGGAATCTACTCATGAAAATAGGGAGTACCAAGTACTTGAAGTTATTAGCTAGGCCAGAGCACCTTTATTAAGAAGGGCAAGGCAGGAGCTTCATTTATTCCTCAAGTCTACAAAGACACCTCCGTAAATAAAACAACCTCAAAGGTGAGATAAGTAATGTGGTTTTACCAACCACCTCACCTCACCTCACCTGATTATCAATGGACACTTCGTCCCACAATAAATTTCACACCCCAAATAAGGGAATAAAACACACTTACAATATCTACATTAATTCAAAATACTCTTCACCCATTAATTAAAAAAGTCAATAAAACAGTTTTTCTTAAAATCTGTGTAAGTTTAAGAGGGGACGGAGGGAGTACACTTTTATCAAAAAAATCTTTCTTTTGTAAAAAAATAGTACCGCCAACATGGCTAGGGTTTCTTGCTTGAGTCTCAAGGAGAAAAGACTAACTTGTATAAAGACCCACTTCTAATTTCTCAAAGGTAAAAGGCAACTGCTTCATTTCCTTTGCAATTCATCCCTCCTTCCAAAGGTTGTGTTTGGTTAGGGATTACCCCTAACCAACTCTATTTCTCCATCCCTAACCAAACACAGATTTATTATTCATTGGATTACCCACATCTTCCTTTTTCCATCTCCATCCCCATCTCATCCACCACCATCCCTAACCATGTTGACGATCTGTTTTAATCTTGAAGATTAATGGCTGTTTTAGATGGTTAATTGATCATCAAACAATTACGTGTGATTGATCACTAACGTAATTAGTGAATACGGATTTCCGGGTTTAGGTGGATTAGAATCGTATGAAAGCTTACGTGTTTAAGTTCGATTGTAAGTTAATCGAGCTGCTTTAGATTCGTAATCGAAGTTTGGACGTGTATATTAATTTGTGCTTGTTTTATTTGCTGAAAAAATCTAAGTATTTATAGACTTTTGCCTAGCAGGAGGTGGCACGACCTTTGGCCGACCAGGCCTGCATGCTCGACACCTGTCCTTTGACTAATTTGACCTTATCTTAACTAAATTATATTCTTATCTGCTGGACTTGCTCGCAGTCAGGAGCTGTTCGTCATGTTGGACTTGTCCTTGAGGAGTCTTTAGTCTGATTCTGATGGTCATTCATCTTGCTTAATTGTTATTTTGGCACTGTGGTTGGATCTGGTCGGCAGGATGCCGATTGAGCTCGTCATGTGGCTTTTGATCTGGTTTTGTTCGCTTATGTGTCCTGATCGCATGCAGGTTTTGCTCGCCAGATATCTTGGGTGAGTCATGTGCTAATCCCACTTTAATTCTTAAGTGATTTGCGCTAATCCTGGTCGCCCAAATGCTGTTTCTGCTCGCCTATCAACAATTGCCCCCTTGCCGATCAATAAATTGTGAAGATGGTGAATGAGCACTTTTTGGGTTGGCAACTTTTAAGTGTCACTGGTGCGAGCAAGAATGTCGCGGGGGCGAGCAACTTTTCACGGGCGGACAACATTGATCGAGCAGACTCGGGTCAGGGACGGTTGGGATCCCAAGGTCTGGGCATGGCTCGAGGTGTGACGTGGGCGAAATGATTGATGCCGCCCACGCGCACACGATCCCGAGGTAACGCGTCTTCCCGCTTTGTCGGACAGGTGCTGCACGCGCCCAGAAATTGCACTTTGGTCCTTCAACTTTCAACTTTGTTCGCCCGGTACCCCGTTTTTCTAGAAATATAAAAGGAATTTTTTTTTCATTTTTTCCATTTTCACACTGTTTCTCAAGCGCGAATTCCTCCTTCTTTCTTCTTTCAAATTTTCGGCGATCGTTTCCAGTTTCCGGCGATCTTCAAACGACGTCAAGGTAGTTTCTTCTCTATTTTCTTCCTCTCTTTCTTCTTTTCTTGTGTTGTGTGCGTTCTAGACTCACCAAAAATCCCTACTCCGCCGTGGAAAATTCTGAGCCGCCGTGTTTTTCCCTTGCCGGAATCTGCAAAACACTAACTTCTCCCCCTTAACTTATTGGATGGCGTCGCACTCTGAGACAGGTTCTTTTCCTCCCCGGAACCCTGAAAAACGGCCCGTCGGAGAGAATCTTCCCATAGTCAACCTGGAATCCGATCCCGAGGCGGCTTCGGTTGCACGCTCGGTCAGTTCTGGAGCTCGTCCCTCTGGAGAAAGAGAAGAGCGAGCAAATCCTGCTCACCAGCTCTTGGAGGAAACGAGCTCGGATCTCCACGAAGACGAGGACGAAGAGGTCGAGGTACTTCAGTCGGTGAACCTTGACGAACTAACATGGGTCTATCTAAAAGACATCAACTTCCCTGCGCCCAGACTGATCGAGCATCGGGTTCCAGTCGCGGTTGCTCGCCGTGTCGACTGGAATGAGTACGAAAAGGAACACTCCAATCGCTTCGTCATTCCTGCTCGCGGAGTACGGAAGCTTAAAGCGACCGAGTTCGCAGCGAGTTGTATCGTGTCCGCCATCACCGAGGAGAACTTGACCGAGATTCGGAGGGATTACAAGATTCCCTTTGACATCCCGATGTATGCTCCTTTGGCGGACGACAGAGCTGATCGCCCACCACGCGGATTGACGGCGATCAACCTCGCCACCCTGAATGCTGGAGTTTCTTTGCCGTTGTATCCTTTGGTCGGCCAATTCCTACATGATGTGAACTTGGCTATCACCCAACTTACTCCCGTTGGGTGGATAAATCTGATGGCTCTGATGGTGATGTTCGCCCTGGAGGGGTATCCCAATAGGCTGTCCGCCGAGGAAGTTGGCTACCTGATGACGATGATCGGCTGCACTGGGGAAGAGGCGGGCTGGTACTATCTGAAGGCGCGACCAGGCTAAAAACTAGTCGAGGACATCCCTGGGAAGGTGCGAGATTGGAAGCATGACTGGTTCTGGGTCGGAGGCGACTGGCGTGCTTCTGCTCGCTCTTTAGGGGGTCCAGAACGAATCGAGACCCCGGCGGAGTTTAGGGAATTAAAGCGTGAGTCTTACCTCTTCTATATCTTTGAAGTGGTTGGACTAATTTTAATTCTCTTTTTCCTTTGTTTCAGGTCCCAAGAACTTGGGGTGGCGAACTGTGAAGAATAGCATAAGCGATCAATTCCTGTTCGTTGCGTGTTTGATCGCCCTTCGTCGCCGAGAGGATCGAAGCATTGGCCATCTCTTCTCCGAAGATACATTGCGAGTCGCTCATCTCACTACCTACCCTCACCATCTTGAGGCTCTAGCTCGTATCCCAGAGGGTAAATATCTTTTCATGTTGGGCGAACAGATCTTGTCGGCCTAACACTTAGTATTAACTTATTTTTTACGTCCTTTACAAATCAGCTCGCCACAGTTGCTCTTCACCCTTCCTTCCTCGAGCTCGACAACCGTGTTTGGGAGATGCCGACTAAAAAAGGACGTAAGAAGTCGGATCCCCTCTCGAAAATCATCGCCCTTGCGGCCAAGGGTGGAAAAGGCAACCCAAGGCAAGCCGGAGGGTCGAGCTCGGCACAGCCTCCTGCCCCAGTGGCGAGTCCGCCCAAGACATTGGTTCCGAGGACGAAGAGGCTTCTTTGTGGAGACGGCACTCCCGTCTCTGATGCTGAAAAGGAAGCCAAACGAGCAAAGACTGCTCAAGAGAAAGTGACGGTGGCTATCCGGCCATCTGAAGGCGACAGCGAGCAAACCCCTTCCGTGGAGCGACCCGGCGAGCAGGCTCTGGTCGTCACCACCCGTGAAGGATCTGGTCCTTCATCCGACCCCACCTACCTTGGCTGGGACAAAGGTCGTCTTGACAGGTATAACCCTGGTCGCCCAGGACACTTAGCAGTTTCTTTCTTATCTCATTTTTTTTACTAACTGAATATTTCTTTTCAGCTACTCGCCCGAGCAGTACCCAGGGCGATCTAACTTGGTGCATCGTTTTGCCTGCTCGAAGGTGCCGACCAACCTTCGCGAGATCCCGGACTCTTTTGTCCGCCGCGCTTCCGAGGTCGTGGCTCGTAGCTGGACTAAGGAGCTAAACGAGATCGTCAAGACACAGACGCCTCGTGATAATGGCCGTCTGTGTCTTGTTGAGGCAGGCAATACCTTGGCGGCCGTGCAGCGCTTGGTCGACCAGGTTAAGGACCTTGAGAAGGACTCACGTCAGCATGCGGCCACCGTCAGCCGTATTGCCAAAGAGCGTGATGACGCTAAGGCTGAGGCGAAGAAGATTATCGCCGACCTCGAGAACAAAGCCAAAGCTCATCAGGTTAGCGAGCAACGTGCCCTGGACCTGCACGTCAAAGTCTCCGAGGAGCTGAAAATCAAGATGGACGAGGTCGAGCAAATGCGGGTAAAACTTGCTCGCGCACAGCAGCAGAAGGAGGTCGCCGAGAAATTCGCAACTGAGGCGACGACCAAAATTGCAGACCTTGAATCCCAGCTCGCCAACTCCATTACCCAAAAGGAACTTATTCCTAAGATGGAGGTGAGCTCGATTCTGGGTTATGTGACTGGCTATGCGGAGAGCATCCGTATCGCACATGAGTTTAAAGCTGCCGCCGTCGTTGAAGAAATCGGCAAGGAGTTGTGCAATTTTGTTGAATCTAACCCTCCTGCTCCTGGCACAACTCTCCAGATTGGCGACCTGCCTGAATATGGGGTCAAGCTCGACTTCATTGGTTCGGAGATAATTATCACAAGTCCTCCAGAGGACGAGGAAGATGAGGAGGTCAATGCTGCCGAGGGCGAGCAAATCCTATCAGCCGATCAAAATGAAAGAGCTCTAAAAGAGCGTGCTGACGCTGAGGGATTAATCGCCGAGCTAACCCAGGTGGTCCCAGTTGACCCTGCCCTCGAAGGTTCTCCTCTTGAAGATCCCAAAGATGACAACATCTCTCCTCAGGATCTTAGCGGACAGGATTAGCTAGGGATTTGTACTCTTCCTTTTTTTTTGTTGTAGTTGTTCGTCTTTATTGTAATTTTTGGGCGATTAAGCCTTATCTTCAATGAATATATTTTGCTCAATTGCTCGTCTTTTATCTTGCATTAATTGTTCTTTGCATCTTTATCTGTGCTTCAACAATCTTAATGTAGTTGGGCCTTGTTCCTTAAGAACTTTTTTGGCCTTAGGATTTAATGGGCTTTTGGCCTTAGGCTATGTTCATTTAAAAACGAACAGCCTTCAATGGGCTTGGTTGTATAATCAACTTGCGCCTTGAGCTTACATTTTTGCTTAAACGAACAACTTAACATTGAAAAGATCTTAAAAAATTACAAGTGCTGAAAGCGACCAAAAACGTAATCCTGTACTAGCTAGGTTGGATCTGCTCGACAAAGACAATGTTAAGCCTCCAACCAATAAAAAACATTATTTACGTCAGGAGTCAAAGTTGCTCGACTATTATACAATTTGTCAAGGCAGCCTTCTAGCCCGCGACCAGACTTGACCCAATTCAACTCTGTTCGACCACTTATACTTGGTGAAAATTTCAAAAAATTAGGCAAGTTTTTGGATCCATCTTGTATCTTTGCCATTCCAGTTCGCCCAGTGGTAGCTCGCCCGTCTCAGCTTCACTTTCTCATGAGGCAAAACTGGTCGCCTACTGAAAGTATTTTCTTAGATTAGCTGCATTCCAGGAATATTGGGCCGAGTTGCCATCTAAGTCCTCTATGTCATATGCTCCATTGGGTAACCTGTCTGTTACCCTGTATGGGCCCTCCCAAGTCGGGCCAAATATGCCTGGAGGTGGGGCAAGCTTCTTTCTTAGAACGAGGTCACCAACTTCGAATTTTCTTATCTTGACTTGGGAATTATAGTAACGCTCTGCTCTTTGCTTGTACGTGGCATTCTTTAGCTCAGCATGTAATCTTCTTTCTTCGAGCAAATCTGCTTCTGTGGCTAAAGCAGAATGATTTGCTTGTTCATCAAAGCTGGTCGTCCTGACTGTGTTAGTCTTTAATTCAATTGGTATCACCGCCTCCGTCCCGAAAGCCATTGCAAAAGGTGTTTCTCCGGTGCTTGACCTGGGAGAAACCCTATATGCCCACAGGACTTCTGGGAGTTTTTCTGACCAGCTACTTTTACTTTCTGCCAGACGTATTTTCAATGTATGCTTGATGATCTTATTTACAGCTTCAACTTGCCCGTTTGACTGGGGATGATAGGGAGTCGAATAGTGTTTCCTGATCCCCCATTTTGTACAGAAATCTCTAAATTCTTTTCCGTCAAACTGCGGGCCATTATCTGTCATGATTGTTCGTGGAATTCCAAAGCGACAGATGATGTTCTGACATATGAAGTTGATCATGGTTTGCTGTGTAATCTTTACCATGGCCTCGCTTCTGCCCACTTTGTATAATAGTCGACTGCTATGACGGCAAATCAAACATTTTCCACTCCTGCCGGGAAAGGACCAAAATGTCAATTCCCCATCTTGCAAATGGCCATGGGCTGTAAACCGATACAAGCTCCTGGGCCGGGGCATGAATACTTGGAGCAAAAACCTGGCACTGGCGGCAAACTTTGGCTAACTGGATTGCATCTTTCCGTAAGGTTGGCCAATAATAACCTTACCTTACAGTTTTGTAGGCCAAAGCTTGCCCCCCGGTGTGATTTCCACAAACTCCAGAATGTATATCCTCCAGGACTGTCCTTCCTTGCCCCCTAGTCAAACACTTGAGTAGCGGGAGTGAAAAGCCTCTTTTGTAAAGCTGTTCATCTACCAGGGTATATCTGGTTGCTTGTTTCTTGATTCTTTCAGCTTCAAACGAGTTGCTTGGTAACTCCCCGTCCTTCAAGTATTTGGCTATAGGAGTTCTCCAATCTTCATCGTTGTCGTGTTCGACTACTTGGTTTACCTCGTAGTCCATTGTTGATGGTTGGACTTTTCTGGTAATGACAATGTCCGTCAGGTCTGCTGGCCCATCGCTTGTTGCTAATCTTGCTAGTGCATCAGCTTGTGTGTTGCTCGTTCGTGGTATCTTCTGGATAAACACTTGGTCTAATAGAGATACCAAGTGAGCAACTATTCGTTGATACTCGATCATTTGCTCGTCTCTGGCCTCATATTCACCTCGTACTTGGCTTACAATGAGTTGGGAGTCTCCAAAAATCTGGAGTTGTCTTACTCCAACTGCTAGTGACAAGTGAAGACCTGCAATGAGGGCCTCGTACTCAGCTTCATTGTTGGTGGCCATGAATTCAAATCTGACCGCTGAAGTGAATACTTGCCGGTCGGGACTGATGAGCACTATTCCTGCCCCCGAGGCTAGATTCGTTGACGAACCATCCACATAAAGATGTCATGGGTGATCCAGCCCTCTCGTTGGATTTTGAGGAAAGGTTAGTTCAACTATAAAGTCGGCTAACGCTTGTCCCTTAATCGCGGTTCGAGGTGCATAAGTCACGCCAACCTGGCTTATCTCTATGGACCATTTCAAAAGACGACCGGCGGTGTCGGGTCAGTGTAATATTTGTATGAGTGGGAAAGTTGTCAAAACTTCGACTTGATGATCGAAAAAGTATGGTCTTAATTTCCTGACACTCATGACAAGAGCATATGCCAGCTTTTCAGTCGGTGAGTACTTCACCTCAGCATCATGCAGGGCCTGGCTGACATAGTAGATTGGCAGGTGAAACTTGCCATCCGGCCGAACTAACACTGAACTTATGGCTGTGTCAGACGCTGCCAGATATAAATATAGCTTCTCACCGGGAATTGGTTTTGACAAAAATTTTACATCTCCCAGATATTCTTTCAATTGATCAAAGGCTTTCTGGCAGTTTTCCGTCCAGACAAAGTTGCCCTTTTTGATGGCCTCAAAAAATGGACGACACTTGTCTCCTGATCGTGATATGAACCTGTTTAAAGCAGCTAGGCAACCGGTTAACCTTTGCACTTCTTTAACAGAACGTGGTGGTTTCATATCGACGATCGCCATTACTTTTGCTGGATTAGCTTCGATTCCGCGTTTGCTGACCAGATGGCCCAGGAACTTCCCAGAATGTACTCCAAAGCTACTTTTCTTTGGATTTAACTTCATATTGTATTTTCGGAGTATGTCGAATACCTGGGAAAGATGATGGAGGTGATCTTCCTTCTGGGTACTCTTGACGACTATGTCGTCGACGTATACTTCCACCGTTTCCCCAATATGTTCGTCAAACATCTTGTTGACTAGCCTTTGGTAGGTTGCTCCAGCATTGATTAGACCAAACGGCATCCTCTTCCAGCATAACAGATTTTTGTTAGTATAAAAGACTGTATTTTCTTGGTCGTCTGGGTGCATTGGAATCTGGTGGTATCCTGCGAAAGCATCCATGAATGTGAACATTTCGTGACCGGCAGTACTGTCCACCAGTTGATCGATGTGCGGGAGCGGAAAGTTATCCTTCGGGCATGCTACATTAAGATCTGTAAAATCTATGCATAGCCTCCAGGTTCCGTTTGGCTTTCGTACCAGGACAGGATTTGCAACCCATTGTGGACATAACGCTTGTTTAATTAAATCGTTGTCCAGCAGCTTTTTGACTTCTTCGTTTAAAGCTTGATACTTGTCTGGTCCATACTTTCGTCGTTTCTGGTGGACAGGTTTTCGGACTGGGTTGATATTCAACCTGTGACAGGCATCCTTCGGGTCGATTCCCACCATGTCAGCATGGGACCATGCAAAGACGTCCAAGTTAGCCTTCAGAAAGTCCGTCATGCGCGTTCTGTAAGGTTCGGGGAGTTCAGACCCGATGTAAAGTTCAAGACCGTCACGTTCAGGATTAATCTTGATGGCCTCCAATTCTTCAACGGGAGTTGCCCGTCATTTTTGCCCCTTCCATCGAGGGTCAACTATTGGTCCTTCCGGACTTAGCTCATCCTCGATGTCCATGGGTTCAACACCCAACCGGGGGTCAAAATCGTCCGCGGGTTCTGGGTGAGACTCGGCCACCAAAGTTGGACTCCCCTGGTTATCATTTGGGCACAAACAGTCGGCCACGGGGAGTAACATTGCTTCCGGCAGGTTTTGCTCACCGCCCTGCTGCGCCTGGTCGCCCGTGGGCGAAGGTTGGTCGTCAATGTCCATCTTATCGTTTTGAGCTCCAAGAATGTCCTCCAAGATTGAGGGTTCATTTTCAAGTTGACGGGTTGACGCTTCCATCATAGATACTTGTCCTTGTCTTGACTGAATTTGCAGGAGGCATTCTCGAGCTTTTCTCTGGTCTTCTTTCACTGTGCCAACTCCACTTGCTGTTGGGAATTTTATGCAATAATGGTAAGTTGAACATGCGGCCCTAAATTCGTTTAAGAAAGGTCGACCCAGGAATCCCTTGTACGTTGACTCTTGATCAACGACCAAGAAATCCACCATTCTTGCGATATTCTTCTCAGGTTCTTTGACCGTCACGAGTTGCATAGCGAAAGTTACTATTCCCAACGGGATTTTCACAGCATTTCCGAATCCCGGGATACGGTGATTTGTGTCTCTGATGTAGCCTGCATAATCTCCCATTTGGTCAAGCGTCTTTTTGAAAAGGACATTCGTGTAGGCTCCAGTATCCACCAGTAATCTATGTACCCTGGTTTCCATAATTTTGGCACATATCACAAGCGAATCGTTGTGAGGGGTCAGTACTCCTTCCAAATCTCTGTCGGTAAAAGTTAATTCCGACGTTTGCATGGTAGGTGGAATAATTCCCATTTCTTGTACGTGACCGATCGCTCGTAATTCTGCCTTTCTTTTTCGATTAGAGATTGGTGGTCGCCCATCTGAATAACCACCTAGGGGCCCTGCAGGTTCCATCATCTGGATGTCTGGAACTGGTCCTCCGGCTGGCGCCTGAGCTGGTCGTCCAGCTCGATTCCGATGAGGTGCCTGTTCCTGGTCTTCTTCATCAGAATCTTCGTCTCTGGTTCTTTTGCCGGGCTGTCTTTTTACGAACTCGGATAGATTTTCCTCTTCGTAAAAATGCCACAACTGCTTTAGCAAGTCACGACATTCGCTTGTAAAGTGTCCTACGCTCTGGTGGTAGGCACAATATTTATTCTGGTTCAACTTGCTCGTATCCTGACGTATCTTACGGGGAGGTGTTAGCAATTCTTTGTCTCGGACACTATTGTAAACTGTATCGATTGATACAGTAAGAATGTGGTTCAGTTTGTCCTTCAGCTCCGTTCCTTCAGTAAACGCCTTCATGTTTTTGGGGGCTCGATAACTAGTTCCAGGCTTCTTCGCACCCTCTTTCTGCTCTCCTTTGTCTCCCATATCCTTTTGCAGGGCTTCATGCATGGAGACAAAAACGCCTGCCCGATCCCGAAACTCGGCATATGTCTTCGGGCATCTTAGGTGCACATCTTTCCAGAGTTCAGTACCCTTCTTGAGCCCAGCCAAGACGGCCACAATCTTGGTGTCTTCACTGACAGATTTCCCTTCTAACAAGACCTTGTCGAATCTTTCCAGATACGATAGGTCTGACTCGTCGTTAGCTTGTTTCAAGCCAGATAACCGATGTCTTTGGGATAGATAAGACCCGACCGTAGAGAAATGGGATAAGAATTCTTTGCCCAGCTGGGCAAACGAATGAATTGAAGCTGGTGGCAAAGCCGAAAACCACTTATGGACACGATCCCCGAGAGTTAAAGGAAAGTTTCGGCATTGCGTTGCGTCACTTGCCCCCATTGATACCATATAATTGGTATACTTCATCAGATGCACCCGGGGATCCGCTGTGCCCTCATATTGGATACTTGCTGGAAACTGGATCTTTTGCTGAATTGGAGCCTTCAGAATCACCACAGATAAGGGTGAGACCGGAAGAGTCGTGTTCCCGTATCCTCTTTGTTGATCTAGTTGGCCCTGCATGCTCTCAATGGCCTTTCTCATGGAGGCGAGCTCCTCCAAGGATCCCCCCTGACTCTGAGGCTGTCCGGCGAGCAGAGGCGCACAGCCGTCTGTTCGCTCCAGTCCCTCATTGGGAGCGGGAACCCCCTGGATTGGCCTCCTGGGATTGGGCTCTGCATTTGGGCCAAGGCGACCAAAAGCTGACCTTGTCAGCCGGTCAAGGACTGATTGGCGAGTAGGTACTGCAGCTGGGCGAGCTGCTCCAGCAGTAGGGTGGACTTCTAGGATTCCTCGGCCACGTCGACCCAATCTTTCAAGAGCACTTTGGCGTGTGCCCTGACTTGCTGCCATGGCCGGATTCTGAGTCGAACCTCCCTGACTGGCGGCTTCGACATGTTGTTTTTCTTTGCCCTTGGCCTTACGAGCTTGGGCGCTATCAGCCTCATTCAAATGATCCCCCCTAGCCTTATCATGTTCGCGAATCTTTGTGGGGCTACCCCTTGCTCGCACATATGATGGGCCAGGTTGGGCTTGTTGTCTTTGTAAAGCCTGGAGCATGGCAATTGTGCGCGCCAATTCGTCGGGGTTGCGGGCAATGGCGTCCAACTCTGGTGGTATTAACTGGCGAGCAACATTAGTTTGATTTTCTTGGTTGTTTCTGCTCGCCCCTGCTCGACCACCATCTTGGGACATTCGGGAGTGTGAATCTCGGGTTATATGTTGAGAACGTTGTGTCTCTCGTGACTGAGGCATGTTCACAGAAGATATCAAGTGTTGTTCTTAGTGTTCTTGAGTTTTTTCTTCAAAAACTCAAACTTATTGTTTGATTCTGGGGTAATCTTCCCGTATTCAATGATTCGAAGGTTCGATCCCTTCTTCTAGCGCCAATTTGGTGACGATCTGTTTTAATCTTGAAGATTAATGGCTGTTTTAGATGATTAATTGATCATCAAATAATTACGTGTGATTGATCACTAACGTAATTAGTGAATACGGATTTCCGGGTTTAGGTGGATTAGAATCGTATGAAAGCTTACGTGTTTAAGTTCGATTGTAAGTTAATCGAGCTGCTTTAGATTCGTAATCGAAGTTTGGACGTGTATATTAATTTGTGCTTGTTTTATTTGCTGAAAAAATCTAAGTATTTATAGACTTTTGCCTAGCAGGAGGTGGCACGACCTTTGGCCGACCAGGCCTGCATGCTCGACACCTGTCCTTTGACTAATTTGACCTTATCTTAACTAAATTATATCCTTATCTGCTGGACTTGCTCGCAGTCAGGAGCTGTTCGTCATGTTGGACTTGTCCTTGAGGAGTCTTTAGTCTGATTCTGATGGTCTTTCATTTTGCTTAATTGTTATTTTGGCACTGTGGTTGGATCTGGTCGGCAGGATGCCGATTGAGCTCGTCATGTGGCTTTTGATCTGGTTTTGTTCGCTTATGTGTCTTGATCGCATGCAGGTTTTGCTCGCCAGATATCTTGGGTGAGTCATGTGCTAATCCCACTTTAATTCTTAAGTGATTTGCGCTAATCCTGGTCGCCCAAATGCTGTTTCTGCTCGCCTATCAACAAACCAAACAGAGCCTAAAAGTTTCGATCATTAATTTGAGCATCAGAGGCCCAACATCGAAAATCTCTTATAGGTTCTTGCAGGTCTGACGCAAAACAGAGCAGGAGCACTTTGCCTTTCACGAATCGAAGACCATTATTAGATAAACTTTCGTTGAATTTTTATCTCTTTAATATCCTTGATAAAATTATGTGATTCAAAAAAATTCTCATCAAATGGTTTTCTATTTTTGGAACATGCAAGTTTCTAAAAAGGAAAATGTAACCTAATTTTAAAGACGGCGAGCCACTATTTAAAAATACACACAAAATACAAATCATTTTGCCAAAAAGAACTCTAATGAATAAAATTGTGTTTCCAATTAAGTGATGAAAAGAAAACCTCCACTCCACAATAAAGAAAAAATAAAATCAAGGGCAAAATAAACCAAAATAAACTATTTTAGAGAGAATTTTTCAAAAGGAAGAGGATAAAACTATTTTTCTTCATTAATGGGCTGAACCAACAGGCATATGGACCCATCTTATGTAAATTTGGGCCCATATCATAACTAAGACTAGATCCGATTCAGATCCATACAAATTCAAGATGGTGCTTCCATTTGCTCTTTAAAATAGAATAACACATGAATTCACTTTTAAAATATTAAATATAGGATTAGTAATAAAAATAAATGTGGATCATTTATTTTTATATAACTTACATTGTGTTTTAGTTTCGTATTTCCATATTACATATAGTATATTATATATGATTGATCTGGTGTGAAACTATTTCATACTATGAAACGATAGAATGAAGTATAAATTATAAATGACGCATTAACACTTTAACAGGGGTGAATATTAATTTGTATTGTCTCATATAATGGGACGGTCTCACGTATATTTTTTCCCTTATATATATCTTGTCCACCGTACACTATATGTAGTGATTAATAGAATCAATGTGATGTGCAACAAAATTGTGAACTAAGGTGTTACTCCCTCATCCCATAAATCTATTCTCAATGTCTTCTTTGGTTTGTATTACAAATAATCACTTTATTCATAAAAGATTTCATTTTCTTTAAAACTTGAGTCCATTCAAAAGGGAATAGATTCGGGGAATGGAGGTAGTATAATGCACATATAAAAAATATACTCCCTCTGTCTCACGTCTTTCTTTATGTTTATTGTTTTCACGTATTTTAGCAACGAGTTTTTTAAGAATTTAAAATGATAAAATATTTTTTAAGTCACTTTATAATAAAAGAGATATAGATTTATCATAGCGCTTCTTAAAAGTCATTTTATTACATCAAATACTAATAAATAATTTGTTCGTTGAAACACAAAAATAAAGATATTATCAAGAAAGTCAATACTAATAAACAATTCGTTCGCTAAAACACAAAAATAAAGGTAGTATGATATGGAAGTAGTAAAACATTTGAATAAATATAACTTGTACTTTATGCATAAAGAATGGGAATAAGCATAAATCGTTGAGGGTACGTAGTCAAGGTCGAATATTAACAGCTACCGACGCCGTGAAAGTAACTCCTCTTCTATTCTATGCATGGTCAACGTGTCACCGTAAGTTTACCTGCTAATGCCCGTCATGGTTTGACGTGTCATGCCTCTGTCACCTGATGTACCCGGTAACATTGTCGGAACTGTTTTTGTCGGCACCGACACGCCACACTTTTACCGGTAATCCAATTATTTGATGGCACTTGAATTTTTATATCCTTAAATTTAATAGACCGTGGCTTTTTTTTTTTTTTCTTTTGTCATTATTTGAGTTATCCCATTCAATGGTAAGAACTACGAAGTTTACTTTTGCACTATAATTTATTTTAATATCATTTCTTAGAATTGTATAAAAAAAAATGCAATGTACTTAAAACGGAGAGAGTTAACCATGTACTCCCTCCATTTGGATTTTTTTTTATAGGAGTATATGTCACAATTTTTAAGAAAAATGAAGTATATAAGTGTGAAGTTAAATACTCCCTCCTATTCATTTTATATTATCCGTATTACCATAAAAGAAATGTCTCTTTTTCTTTTCCACTTTCTCAATCTCTTTCCCAAAATGGCAAAAAAATACACATATCATTTTAACTTTACCCCTTAAAAAGTTGAAAGGGTCATTTTACCCTTACTTTATATCCAAAAAAATAACTTTATACCCACACATACTAATAAACAACTCCTTTATTAAAAATCGTGCCACTTTAAAAGTGGAAAACAAAAATGAATTGGATGGAGTAATAAAATAAACAAAATGTGTTTTACTGATTTTTGTGAGTATAAATTATTTCTTTTTTATGGATGTGAAAAAAGAGTTGCAATGTCCCAAAAAGAAAAATGTGAAAAAAATACAGGACGGAGGGAGTATAAAAAGTGCTCGATGTGAAATTAATTTTTTCATATTCCCCTTTTATTATGTTCCAAATTCTCAACTTTTCCTTCTTAGAAAGGAGCCTCATATTGTCATGGTGTGAGTCTATTGACTCTAATACAATGAATTAATTTTGTCTTATTTAAAAGTTCAAATTTATAGAAGGGTATAACATTTATTTATTGATTTATTTGTCTTAAAAAATATTTTATTTTGAAACATGAATAATTTGTGAAAAAAGAATGCAACTTCGACATTTTACTTTTTATTTTGTCTTTTATTATAAAATGGATTACTTTTTCTTATTTGACCACTAAATCTTAAACTAAATTTTGTTGTACGTAAAAGTATAACGCTCCCATTTTTTTTTTTTTATTAAACAGCAAAAACTCTATTTTTTTTTTTTTTTTGCTAAAACTCAATGTTTGTAAATGATTACATTCTCAAGTGTTACTCTTATATCAAAGTGAAAAATGAAAATCCATGAAACCAAATACCCATAGAAACATTGCAATTTCGAATATATATAGATAAAATATATAGGCCACTTTATATATACATGCTATATATGGATAACACAATTTTTGTAATATGAAATTTTTTTCTTTTCTACCATTTTACTAAAAATACTCCAACATAATGGCATAATTCCATGGACAACTTTTAAGTCGAGCACATAAAAATATGTATTCATGAACATGAAAATATCTTCGAATACCATATATATGAGTTGGTGAAAAAGGGGTTAGTGATTAGTGTAAATTATAAGATCCACCCACTAAATGTTTAATCTTAAAAAAAAAATTGAGTAACAATAAGTTTTTTTGTATATATATATGTGGTAGATAGAAAATTAATTTTCTAATTCGAATTGGGTAGTTTGGCAATTTTCACAATAACGATTAAGAATATGTACCAAAAGGGACATTCAAGTGACATAACAGCTGCAATCGAACAATTGTTATTTGTTAGTTTGAAATGACATAACACAAACATGATTTATTATTATTATTATCCCAATTTAAGAAAGATTAAGAATTCGTAACATTCATTTTGAGATAATGGAATAACGACACAAATCATACGATAAAAATATATTACAATTCTAACTCCCGAAGTAAGTTTACCCAGACTTTTTATTATTTTATTTTAAAAAACAAAATTTTATTTATTAATATATGGTGGATCACATGTTAATTTTTGGAGTAAAATAATATATAATGCTAAAAAATACTTTCTCCGTCCATTAAAATTGTGTCTCATTATTTGGATACGAGTTTTAAAAAAAAATAGATAAAGTGATGATAAAGTATAAATAAGATAATTGTGTGTAGTGTAAAATTAAGGTGATTGTTGACTAATGAGAAAATAGCGTTCTTTTGGTGGATAAACAAATACGGAAAGTTGACACGTTTTTTTTTGGACAAAGTGAGCTAATGGAATGACTAGTATGTTTTGTAATATTGTGTGAATGTGTATGTTAAAAATTATGTGCAGTAGAATGTTGTTTTTGTCATTTGCGAAACTGCTTCACACTTTGGGAAAAAAAAATTAGAAACTAACCTGGGATAGAGAAAGAGTACATGTTCATCTATAAACAATTAAAATTTTATTAAACACAAAATAATATACTCCCTCCATTCAATAAAATTGAACCTTTGCACAAGTTTTAAGGAAATGAATATGTTGTGTATAAAAGTAAAATAAATTATAAGTTGATAGTGTAATTTTTTTTTTTTAGGAAATAGGTCCAATTTTATTGGACAACCCAAAATGAAAAAATAGGACCAATTTTATTGGACCATCATATTATTGACAAATTGTAATATGCATCAAGTGTATATTGTGCATTTGGATATCACCTCAGCTATAAATATAAGTTAAAATTGAATTTTAATGGATTTCGAAAAGTTAAAATTGAATTTAAAATTTAAGGGTATACACTCGGTGTACAGTAAAACTACTCAATATTATTTGTGAGTTATGGTGTTCATATGAGATTCAAAAGCAAAATAAGAAATATTTATTATTATTATTAGAAAAAATAATAAGTACTACATCCGCCCCAAACTAGTTTGTACACACTGGTCTTATTATTTGAACATTTCACATTAATTTGCACACTTCTGATTTACGTGCATACTCGTAATAATAGGCTCATATTTATTCATATATCATTATTTTACTAAAAAAATATATTTTATTATCTATGTGCAAAAGTGAAGGTGCAAATTACCTTGAGACTGATATATGGAGTAGAATTTAAGAGTGTTTGAAAAATCTAGTTGAGAGGTTAGAAGTATTTATTCAAAAAAAAATCCTTTTAAAATTGTCCCTTTGTAGATTTAACTTTTAATAAGTATAAATTCTAGCATGCACTCAAGTGCTTAACGTGCACTTGGATTTTAAGCTTAATTTTGACTTCAATTTTGATATTTTTTTAATATACACACAAACACACCGAACTGTATGTATTTTTGCAGTTGAGATATTGCTGATTACTTTTTGAGATATTACTAATTACTTCTTGGAGTATTATTGGTTGCTGTTTTGGGTATTTTTTTTTTTAAATTCAAATTCATACCATTAATCACTACTACAAATTCGAACTTAGATAGCTGTACTTAGATAGCTATTATAAAAACCGTTCTCCAAGAACCCACTTGGAGAGCAGTTATGTAAAGTAATTTATTAAAAAAAAAATTGTAAGACAGCGGTTTAAAACCGCTATGTAAGTACTCATTTGCAAGATAGCGGTTCGAAACCGCTATCCAAGTTCTAACTTGTATAGCGGTTCAAAACCGCTATCTAAGTGACACTAGGATAGCGGTTAAGAACCGCTCTCTAAGTTCCAAACTTGCATAGCGGTTCACAACCGCTCTCTAAGTGTTTGACCCAATTTAAAATGTTCAAATCCCTAATTTAATTAGTCAGCCACACACAGTCTCCTTCCTCCTCCTCTCCCACCCGCGACGCGCGCCACCGCCGCCGTAACTCCAGCCTTGCGCTGCCCTCGTAGCCCTGCGGCGCCACCCTCCCCTGCGGCGCACCCTGCCGGCCGCGCCTCTCCCGACGAGGCCCCAGTCCGCGCGCACCGTCGTCCCAGCTGCTGCCTCTCCGCCGCCGCCAGGTAATCACTTTCTCTGTATATATATATGCCTAATTTATTTATATATATACTAGTTAATTAGTGTTAATTAATTTCATGAATATATACTAATTAGTGTTTGTTTATTTATATACTAATTTATTTGATGAATATATATAATTAGGTATATATAGAAATTGTTAATTTATATACTAATTAATTTGATGAATATAAACTAGTTAATTTATTTATATACTAATTTATTTATATACTAGTTAATTAGTTAATTAGTGTTTGTTTATTTAAATACTAATTTATTTGATGAATATATAATATAATTAGGTATATATAGAAATTGTTAATTTATATACTAATTTATTTGATGAATATATACTAGTTAATTTATTTATATACTAATTTATTTATATTCTAGTTAATTAGTTAATTAGTGTTTGTTTATTTATATACTAAATTATTTGATTAATATATAATATAATTAGGTATATATAAAAATTGTTAATTTATATACTAATTTATTTGATGAATATATACTAGTTAATTTATTCATATACTAATTTATATACTAATTTATTTGATGAATATATACTAGTTAATTTATTTATATACTAATTTATTTATATACTAGTTAATTAGTTAATTAGTGTTTATTTATATACTAATTTATTTGATGAATATATAATATAATTAGGTATATATAGAAATTATTAATTTCATAAATATATGTATTTAATTGGGTATAGAAACAAACATTTTAGGACGTGTTAGAGCTGTGAGTGTTCTTGTTTTTTGAAATTTTGCTCGATTGATTCTAAGTCTTGATTTCGGTAATTAATTTATATATGCATCTCATGTTGTATGATTGTGAATGGGGATGATAATGGAAATGAATAATAATTATTAGTGATATAATTTGCCTTCCATTAATTGAGGTGGTGAAATTAATTAAAATGGTTTTTGGGCCCAAATTTATTGAAATTGTGTGATTGCGTAATTTAATTCACTCTAGTTATGCATGACTAACCGGTAGAAAATAGATACTAACCACAATATGATTTAAATTGTCTTGTGATAATTACATTAAACCTAACTTATTATTAGCATTCAACTCATAATAAGATTGTTATCATGACCTTGTTAGGGTTAGGATTCTTAATTGAAGGCTTTATGATTAATTTTGGATGGAATTGTTAGAATGCATGTTAGAATTTTAGAATGTCTTGGGACTTAGTTAGACTTTGATCTATAGCATGCCTAGCTAGAGGTTATAAAATTTTACAAAATAGTAGTAGTTGTAAATAGAGTTGGATTACTAATTATATATAGACTCAACTCGTGTGCTTTTCGATTAATGTATATAGGCATCTCTAGTTTTATATGGATCGAAAGTGGGTTCGAGCAGATAGATTATCAGAGGAGTATAGGAATGGGGTGAAAGAGTTTTGTAACCATGCAATTAGACATTGCACCGACCATCGATACATTTTATGTCCGTGTTGGAAATGTATGAATGAAAAAACTGTTAGTGATCGAGAAAGTTTGTTAGACCACTTGATGTGTCACGGTATTGATAAAACATATACCGTTTGGACATTTCATGGTGAGAGAAGAGATGAATGTAGCTCAAGCAACATAAAAACTGACTTTAGGTTTGAAGATACAGTGGTTGAGGATAGTATTGGAGATGTACCGAATGTTGATACATCAAGTGGGGATGACACAAATCTGCAAGATCACCCTTATATGTCAGAGAAATTAAGGGATGACGCTGGATTACCCCTTTGGCCCGGGTGTAAGAAGGCAACAAAAGTGTCAGCTGTGTTGATATTGTTCAACCTAAAAGCAGCACACCAGTTGACCGATGTGTGCTTCTCAAGCATGCTGGAAGCAGTTAGTGGTCTATTGCCCGATGGAAATGTACTGCCTACGAAAGCATATGAGGCTAAGCAAATGCTTAAGTCCATTGGGTTAACACATCAGAAAATTCATGCTTGCCCGGGTGATTGTATCTTGTTTCGGAAGGAGTATGAAGACCTCGATGAATGTCCCAAGTGTAGGAAGAAGAGATATTTGAAAAATAAATCTCCAGCGAAGGTGATGTGGTACTTCCCGATAATACCAAGATTCAGAAGAATGTATAGTAGCGATGTGGATGCCAGAAATTTGACTTGGCATCATGATGATAGGATCAAGGATGGAATGCTAAGACACCCTGTTGATTCACCCCAGTGGAATACATTCGATGCCAGACATCCAGAATTTGGGAACGAACCACGACATTTGTGTCTTGTACTCTCAACTGACGGAATGAATCCGTTTGGTATGCAAAGTACCAACCACAGTACTTGGCCAGTGATTCTGATGGTTTATAATCTTTCACAGGACTTGTGCATGAAGCGCACTTACATGATGTTGTCTATATTGATATCAGGACCCAAACAACCTGGTAACGACATAGATGTATATCTGGCTCCTTTGATAGAGGACTTAAAGCTCCCGTGGGATGAGGGTGTCGATGTGTATGATGCTTATAGAAAGGAGAATTTCAAGTTGAAGGCCATGTTTTTTGGAACCATCAATGACTTTTCCGCTTATGGGAATGTATCTGGATATAGTGTAAAGGGAGCCGATGCATGTCCTTGGTGTACCACGAACACAGATCACATTCGTTTATGTCATTGTAGGAAGATTGTTTATATGAGGCATAGAAGGTGGTTGGAGCCAACACATGAGTATAGAAGAATGGTTGATGCATTCGATGGCACAATCGAGGAACGTGGACCTCTACGTTTATTGTTAGGTACAGATGTATTGAACGAGATGAAGAATGTCAACACACAATATGGAAAACACTTTGCAAAGAGTCTCCCAACTAGAGACTGGAAGAAGGAATCAATTTTCTTTCAATTGCCCTATTGGAAAGAGTTGTATGTTAAACACTTCATTGATCTAATGCACGTTGAGAAGAATGTTTGTGCTAGTTTGCTCAATACTCTGCTAGTTGATAACAAGTCCAAGGATGGTTACAATGCAAGAATGGATATGGTTGCTATGGGTATAAGAGCAGAATTGACACCTATGTGTGAAGAAGGTAAACCACCGAAATTACCTCCTGCTGCACATACCTTGTCCAAGAGTGAGAGAAAAGTGTTTCTTCAAACACTAAAGGATGTGAAAGTACCAGAGGGTTATTCGTCCAACATACATAGACTTGTTTCAGATGATGGCGTGAAATTGACGAATCTGAAATCGCATGACTATCATGTCCTTATGGAGAATTTCTTGCCCATTGCAATACGTTCTATCTTGCCTGAAAATGTGCGCATAACCATAACAAAGCTTTGTTGGTTCTTCAAGGCAATGAGTAGCAAGGTCATTGATCCTAAAAAATTGCTTGGTTTTCAGAGACAGGTTGTGGGGACATTATGTGAGCTTGAAATGTATTTCCCTCCATCATTTTTTGATATAATGGTTCACCTAACCGTTCATTTGGTACACGAGACAAGAATGTGTGGTCCTGCTCGTATGTGATGGATGTATGGTGTAGAGAGATACATGAAAGTGCTGAAAGGGTATGTGATGAATATGTTCAGGCCGGAGGGATGCATTGTAGAACGCTATTTAGTAGAAGAAGCAGTTGAGTACTGGTCTGAATTTATTCCAAATGTTGATGCAACTGGACTTCCAAGTACCCGATACACTAATAGGATGAATGGTGAAGGCATTACCGGTGGTCAACCTGTATGTGTTAGTATGGAGGAGCTAACACGGATGCACTTGTGCGTACTTCACAACACGGTCGATGTGCTTCCTTCTATTGACCTGCACATGCAAGCACTGTCTGAGTCCTTTCCCACCAGAGATAGATCATGGATTGAAGCTGAGCATAATCGGACGTTTGTTGACTGGTTCAATGGTTATGTTGCAAATATGTTGTCACAGAATAAAGAATCAGTGAAAGAAAGAGTTAAGTGGCTATCCAGATTGCCTGATAGGCATGCATATTCATACAAGTGTTATCTTATCAACGGATACACTTTTTATACCAGGGATCATGATGCCGCAAGTATAATGCAGAATAGTGGGGTGTCTATTACTGCAACTGCATGGAATGAGTCGATTACCACATACTTTGGACAGATTGTCAATATTTGGGAACTCAACTATGTTGGTCACCGTGAACCAATCTTCGATTGTAGTTGGGTGAGGATCTCAAATGGGGTCCAAGTTGAATGTTCTGGGTTTGTACGCGTCGATTTGAAGAATGTGGGATACAAAGATGACTCTTACATAATGGTCAGTCAAGCTCAATAAATTTTCTATGTCCCCGACCCAGTGAACAAGAAATTGTCAATTGTGCTTCTGTCAAACAAATTTAACCATAGTTATCAGATCAACGACCAAGTCGATGAAGATGTTGACATGATTGATGATCCTTTTCAGAACTTCACACATTTTGTACCCTCTTTTGATGATCTTGCAAATCCACGTCCATACCAGAGAAATCTTAGAAACGAGGATGAATATAACAATCTGGATCTCGTTAACATTCATGGTCATGAACAAGAAAAGTCAACCAAAAAACGAAAAAGAAAAACCAGTATTAAAAAGAAATGTACGACTTTATTAAATGTTGTTTTTCTGCTTTATTAAATGTTGTTTCTGTTTATTTATTTAATATTTTTTTATTCTGTTTCACAGGATCATGGATCAACCGCCCTATGATGGAGATTATGGGGGTGATGGAGATTATGGGGGTTATTTTTCCTAAGATAGAGATGATGGGGATGATGGAGATGATGGGGATGATGGAGATGAGGGAGATCATGATGACTTGGGACAAGATAACACTGATGCTCACACCTCTTGTAGCTCTGGAGAGAAGCGCAGGAGGGGTATAGTCACAATGATTTCATTGAAGAAAGACCGTAGCAAAGGAAAATTACTGAATGTAATTAATTTTATTACATTTGTTGAGCTAACGATATCATTGAATTGCAGTTATCATTCAATGAGTATGGGCAGCCGATTGGACCTGAGAGTGCGAAGTTGGCGCACTACATTGGGTCTGCAGTCAGGAGAGTGGTCCCTATCGTGCTGCCATGCAGTGACTGGCGTAAGCCTGAAATGAGTCCTTACAAGGAAGCGTTATTGGATGAGCTTGTGGTATGTAAATTAATTATATGCATATTTTCATTGTTGCATGACTTATTTTTATGTATAAGCTTGTGAAATTACTAAATATTCATAAAATATTTTATATGTGTATGCAGCAAACATTCTCCGGCCTTGATCACACAAAGAAGCATCAAATACTTATGCAAGCTGGGAATGCGGCCAAAAAATTTCGGTCTTTTCTGAGGAGAAGTTCACGAGACCCGAAGACTGGTCAGTACTTGCCTAAACCGCCTAAGGACTATGAGGAATCCCCTATGGTGGCCCCATATTGGCAGGAATTCATGCGTAGATCTATGCTTGATGATTTCAAGGTAACCTTGATCAATGTCATTTCATCTATTCCAATTAATGCACAATTTTTTAAGTGTTTATTGTATTTATATTACACTGTAGGAAAAAAGTAATAGAAATAGCGTACAAGTTAAGAATATGGAGGCGCGATATCGTGGATCTTCCAAAGGTTATGCACGTATTAGGGAAGATTTGGTGAGATAAAAATACTAACTTTTAATTTTTTTTATGATCATTCACTCTTAATATATATTCACTTTTAATAATTTGGGGACATATTTATCATTATCGTAGAAAGAAGAAAAAAGGAAAGCTGGAGAGAGTGCGCCTGTTGTTACCCGTTACGAGTTATTTCAAACTACAAGAAAGACTCGAGATGGAAATTTTCCCGATAACAAATCTCATTGTATCTCTGAAGAAGCGATAATTCATCCATTATTTTATCCTTTACATTAAAAACAATTACTTTATTTGAAATGATTTAATAATATTTTTTTGTTATTCAGAAGCGCATATCTCAGAGCATGACGCCCGACGACATCCGAATTGTGGGGACTGATGATCTGTTTGCACGGGCAATAGATCGTCAGGAGCATCCCGGACGCTTACGAGCTTTTGGATATGGCGTCACGAAGAAAACATTAGAGATGGCACCCGGTATTGCGGCTATGAATATGGTGGAAAAGCTTTCTGTTCAGGTTGCCGAAATGGCTAAACAGATGGAGATCATGAATCAAAGACAATTGAGACAAGGGATGTCGTCGAGTGGTGCTAGTTGTGAAAACAGTGTCCCGACTATATTTTCCGCTGATGCTAGAAACGAATTCGACGATCCACTTCAAAACGTCTCCCAGGTATCAAATATATCTCGTATTTATTTTAATTAAAGACTAGTATAATTTTCTAAACTTAATATCTTTTTCGAACAGCCAGTGGAATGTTTCCTTTATGTGGAGCATCCTCTTCGATTGGTGGCAACTGGAATGTTGCACGACAGCTCTAGTGGAATCATTCACGGTCGTCCCCACGCTTCTGGTTTTGTGAGAGTCACACTTATTGTACCTGAAATCGGAGAAGAGAATTCACCAGTGCCAAGACCAGAAAATGATGCCACCACAGTCGGAACAGCGGTCGGACACTTTCTCGAATGGCCGAGGAACTTGGTCTCTCTCACCAAGAAGGTAAAATTCATGGTATTAAAGTTTAATATTTTATTTATTCTAAATTATATTAAAAATTGATTGTAGATACCGCCGACTCCACAAAAGGCTCCACAAAGATCAAGTGGTATTGAGAGGGAGAGACCGATGGAACCCACTGTTGGTGTTCGCAGACGATGATTAGGTTATCCAGTGCACGGTGACTTACCCCACGACTTCACTACAATGTCAACGGCGTACTTGATGGTTTCGTCCCCCACCTACGATCCAGTTGTGGTTCCCATTACTTCTTACTTTCACCAGGTTGATTATGAAGAGTTCATCATACCGGATTATGTGAATGAAGTAATGCACGACAAGTGGTTGAGTACAACTACCATGACTCTTTACCTCAGGTATGTGTTAACTAATTCTCAATATTTACTTCATATATAGTTTAATTTTCTTATTAAATATTAATTAGCGTATGTTTGTTTAAGATATTTGGGTGAGGTATATTTCACCCTAGATATCGGGGCAAGTGCAAAGTATTCATTCGTCTCTCCACAAGTGTGTTGCATGTTTGGTAAGAGGACACCATTAATGAGGGATATTATTAACCATATGTTGAAATATACAGGGAAAATCATCTCATTTTCTGGCCGACAAATGTGGGGTGAGTACAATTAATATTTCATAAAATATTTTTTTTTATATAAACAAATGATTATCTTTTAATATTCTTAATATAATATTGTAGTAAACATTGGGTGCTGGTGGCCATAGACATGAATGAACTTAATGTGTATTTTATGGATCCAGCTCACGGTGGAGTGTATAAAAATCGTCCTAATCTCATGACATTTATGGACAGGTAAGTTAGTTTTTAATATTATTATATTATTATTTGTTTTACTTTTAAAAAGTATGCATATCTAATCCGAGCTTTATTTTCTAAATATTTTTTATAGTGTAATGAGAATGTTTCGGAGTAGTCTTCCAGGTCAAAGCTAAAAAACCATTAGTAAAGTGTTGTGGAAAAATATTTCGGTAAACTCACTTTATAAATTTTTCAATTCAATTAAAAATAATCATAGGTATATATAGTACGTGATTATAATTGCTAATCAATAGGTTCCGAGGCAGCAAGATGACAATCACTGTGGACATTTTGTGTGTTGCTTCATTGAAGATATAATCTTGACTTCTCAGACGACTATACCTGATGAAGTAAGTTGATTTATCGATTTATTTAAATTATTATTGATTGATATAACATATTCGTATTAATTAATTAAATTTTAAATGTAATTTGCAGTTTGTGCATAATCCGCGGATCCCTTTTTACAACAAAGCTAGAATTGACAAATGAAAAATGGATTGGATGGGGTATTTATACAATAGGTTCTTAATGTAATTTTCTTTTTGTAAGACATTACTATATAACTTTTGGCATGTAACTTATATATTAATTTGTGATGATATGATATTATTATGAATTTTTTGGTATAATTAATTATATTTATTTGATGTTATGGATTAATATTTGATGGTATGGATAAATATATTTATTTGTATATAAACAAGTTTATTAAAATAAAATAGAAAATATAAAAAAAATTATAAATCAAAGAAAGCGGTTAAGAACCGCTTTCTTAGTGAATTAAATAAAAAAAAAATGTATTGGCACTTGGACAGCGGTTAAGAACCGCTTTCTAAGAAATTCACTTGGATAGCGGTTCGAAACCGCTTTTCTAGAACACAGCGGTTTATAACCGCTATCTAAGAGGTTATTTTGCACAACGGTTTCCAAACCGCTTTCTTAGCTTAGATAGCTGATTCTTAGGAAGCGGTTAGAACCGCTTTCTAAGCTAAAAAATAACCGTTTTCTAAGTTATTTTTTGTACTAATGAATTTAAGTGTAGAATAGAACTACTCTTTAATAAATTAAAGTGATTTTAATTTTAAGTAAAGTTGTAAACAAACCCTTATTTTGAACAAATATAAAATACTTAAGTTTCATAATTTGACTTTAAAAGCTTAGGTGTATGCACGTGACGTACAACCAAGAAAAGGGATTTGTCGCACCAACACGATCTCGACCCTTCAACCCACTCCTCAAACACTAAACTTGAGTATGAGTAGTCACTACTTCTCACTATTCCATTTTTCTATTTTTAATTTATTAAGTATTGTTCGTTTAAATATAGTAATGAGCTTTCCTAAAAAAAATCATTTGAATTTGATTTATGGTCAATTTGTAGAACTTGACTTTTTAATTTAAAATTTGATCTTGGAAAAAAAAAAGTGTTAACTTCAAATATATTTTAATTCGTCATTTTTCAAGAGTTTCAGAAATCACAATTATACACTCAAGTGCATGACATGACATGCACTTGAATTTTAAGCTCAATTTAAACTTCAATTTTTTATTTTTTTCAAAACACACACTAACACACTGAAATGTAGTATTACTGACTACTGCTTGGATATTACTGATTATTTATTGGAATATTATTGTTTTTTATTTGGATTTTTTTTTAATTTAAATGCATATCATGCACTCAAATGTACAGTATTTTTTTTTTTAAAATAGACATTGAATTCATTTTATATTATTTGAATGGTTTCTATGCAAGTCGAATGTGATTGAATTCATTTTATATGATTGGAATGATTTCTATGCAAGTCAAATATGATATTATTATTAGAGAATATGTGTATGCACTAATTGCAATTTGCATGATGTAATTGGTGCATATTTTTTAATAATACTAATTATATTTTGTTATTACTAATTGGTTAATATTAGTTTTCGGTACAAGGGTTGCACACTATTGTTACTCCTTATTAAATTGGCAAAAGGTGGAGTAAATTGATTTGATTTGATTTGATTTTCAATCCTATCTAATGTGTACATGTTATTGGATACAGTTACAAATAAAAAGCATTTAACTGACCTATATTTAATTAATAACATTATGACTTGATCGAAGCAACTAATGAATACGTGGAGAGGGTGGTGTTCTATTGGAGGTCACATGGCTTTTCAACTGGGCATGTGCAATAAGTTTGTACAACATATATGGAATTACGCACATATATTGATTAATGATTGTGTAATTTTAGGGAAGTAAATCAAGCAATAATGGCCAAAGAATGGGCGTTTCTCGAATTTTAATTAATTTACCATTGTAAACTTGAGTAGTTTATGATTTGATCCCATCAAAAGAGTCGTACGTGGATAACTTTAGATTAAAATTTTATCTAAAAATTTATTATCTATACAACTTAATTCATTCAATAATATACAATTGGTATAACATTATTCAACAATATTACTAGATGAATGTAACTAATGTAACATTATTCAGTAAATTAATACCATAATATTTTTAAAATATGGTGAATTATGTAAATAAAAATTATGATATTAATTTATAAGTGTAATATTATTATCAATAAATGTTTGGATAAAATTTAAATGTGCAACTTTACCCCAAGGTTAAAAACCAATTCTAGGTTAAAGACCAACTTTGAAAAGCTTATTTTTTTTAACCTATAGCTCAAACCTACACTCAATGATGGTTATTGACTTGTACCTTAGGAACACGAGAAAGGTGATGTAGACTAGCTAAGCCTCAATTCCTCACAATCATTAAAGGATGTTTGCAAATGATCTCCCATAGCTTAAAAAAATGTACTGTAATTGTTTTCTATACCCGATTTTTTTTTATAGGAGTACATGACACAATTTTAAA
This sequence comes from Ballota nigra, assembly GCA_947034835.1. Taxonomy (NCBI): domain Eukaryota; kingdom Viridiplantae; phylum Streptophyta; class Magnoliopsida; order Lamiales; family Lamiaceae; genus Ballota; species Ballota nigra. The sequence continues at coordinate 61,731,199 of OX344725.1, forward strand.
ATAAAATAAAATACGTGAATGTAAAATTAAATAATAAAATATACAAAATGTGCTTTATTATTTTTATGAGTATGAATTATTTCATTTTTAAAATTATAAAAAAGGGTTGAGACGTCCCCAAAAAAATGTGAAAGAAAAATTCGAGATAGAGGGAGTACTAATGATTGCAAAAATGCAAACACCCGGTAAATACATGTCATCTCCAAGTGTCATCCATTGATTTGCCGCAACCTAGAATCCCACATCATCTTTGAGGTAAGACATCGTTTGATAAATAAATATAAGTGTAATAATAATTGAGGAGGTGATTGGTTTGAATTTTGAAAAAATAAATATAAAGGACAAATGCATATTTAATATGAAGCTAACAATAGAAATTATGATAATTATTTGATTCATTATTTTATAATTTCTTAATTTTTCATTCGGGAAATGAGACGGGGCATGAAAAATCATTGCTCGAGCTTATTAAATTCACTTTTATTTCTACATCTCTCGATAAATTCGGGTTGTTTTTAAGGTTGTGTTGTAATCTAATTGAATTGATTATTTGGTAGTTCAAATTAAATTTATTATTTTAATCCAAATTCAAAATTAATTTGTCGAGTATACACATGGTTAAAAAGGCAATAAAGTCTTAGCAAAGCCTACATGCGTTAAAATATAAATTATATTCAAATAAAATAACATTATTAAAAAATTGTTCAAGCATCATTTCTTTAGATTTTTTAAAATTTATTAATAAAAGTGCATGCATTATAATTATAAGGGTTAATGGCAAAAAATCACGAACTTTATGACTTTTATAAATCATAACATGAACTATTTTTCTTTGCAATTTAATGCATCAACTTTATAAGTTTTGCAATTTAAAATATTTGATAATTTTTCATCATCAATGAAATGACATGGTTGTCGAATATGCCGTATAGAACCCACGTAGATGCCAAAAAATAAAATAATAAAATTTTATAATGAAAATAATGTCCTTTAAATACATTTTAAATTTTAAAATATAACTTAAAAATGTATCTTAAAGACATTATTTTTATTTTTTAAAAATAATTTTATTTGTTGGCGTCTACGTGGATACTTATATGATATTTCGGGTAAGAACGTCATTTAATTATTGTCAAAAAATTATCAGATGTTTTAAATTGCAAAACTTAGAAAGTTAGTGTATTAAATTGTAAAGAAAAAAAGTTTATGTTGTAATTGATAAAACCCATAAAATTAGTGATTTTTTTACAGTTAATTCTAATTGTAAATAAATAAAAATATATCAAACTATTTACTAGTTACAAGCAAGTGGAATTGATCACATGTCCACCGGTGGACACATATTAATATACACACCACGAATGTGTTAATGACAAATAAACACATACTCCCTCCGTCCCTTTTTAATTGTCCAATTTTATTCAAATTGATGTCCCTTTTTAATTGTCACTCCACATATATCAATGCATTTTTTACCTAATTTTTCCAACAATACCCTTAATTAAATGTAAAGTTATTCATCTTTTTGTAATAAATATGAATAATAAATAAGAGTACAAGTGTCTTTTAATACCCTAATAAATAAGAAAATTGTTTATGTGAATGGATAAAATGAGACAGATAATAAGGGACGGAGGGAGTATAAACAATCAATTAAAATAATAGTGAGTCATCTGCTTATGTGTCTTTAACACATTTATGGTGGGTATATTAATATGTGTTCACCGGTGGACATGTAATTATTTACATGCATGCAAGATACAATTAAAAGAGTTTTATTAAATTAAGTTTGTAAAGTACTAATCTATATTAAAATGATCATATGTCCATTATTTAATTTAATTTTTTTATATTATCAAGTAAATTGTGAATATAAACTTATAGGTTAAGTTGTTTTGGGTTTTAAATACCCGCATTTAAATTTTGGAATTTAAAACTTGTTTTAATTTGAGTTTTAAAATCTAGTTATTAAAAACTTAATACTGCACCTATACATATAAATGACCTATAAAACATATCTATTACTTTTACCAATTTATACACACACGCTCTTTTCTGTCATATTTTAAAATAATAACAATTATCTAATCATTACAATTATACTCAATAAATAATATAATAATATTAATTTATACTATAAAGTTAAATTTTACCCTACTAAAAAACTTAGATTTTTTTTTTAAAATTCTTTAGATTTCACAAACCATTAGAATTTCGCAAACCGATTTTTAAAAGTCACTTAAAAAAAAAGATAGTAGGTTTTATATACTATTTTTAAGTATTGAATATTTGATCAAGAATATCGATAATCTCATCAGAAATATCTTTAATTCGAGTACAATTTTTTTTACAATAATTACAATATAACATCACTAACTCAAATTAATAATATTTCTGATGAAATTATTGATACTTCTAATTACATATTTGATACTTGAAAATAGTATTATGATAAAACTATAATACGTTTATTTTGTCTCATGAAAGATGTTGGATAACTTGCAGGCCGTGGCCCCTAAAAAGTCCTCAGATATGTATACTCCCATTTCTACTCCATGTTATTTTCCCATCATAAAAAAATAATTAAAAGAAAATGGAAAGAATATGTCAGGCTCGAATCCCTAGGTAGTGTCACGTGACCCTTGTCTGCTCTGAGCTCAGATGCCTAGCTGGCAACAACCAGCTGATTCCACCGCGTGTGCTCTCCGCAACGTCATTTGGCCCTTCGATTCCGCCACGTGGTACAATCCAACGGCCCATATGATACCAACCTTAACGTGTTGCGGGACCCATTTAGAGCCGCAAATGTGAGCCCCCGCGTTTAACGCAACTGGGCGTTTAATGTAAATATTGCTCGATTGCAAGGGTAATTAGTGGAAATAGATGTCCAGGTGAGGTTACTTTAGTAAAAGCAACATTCAAAATGGTGTTAATCAATTGTGCACGCAAACTACAAAAATGTTGAACAATGCCTCCGTGAATACTTTATACTTAGATACTCGAATACAGGTAAAAATAAAATACACACCCGATGCATAACATGGCGTGTTCCATTTTAAATATATATATATTGGGTAAGTGTCGAACACAGATGAATTACGTGCAAGCTCAAATTTGCAAAATTAATAACCTTTTTGGGGGATTTAAACCAAATTCGTACTCTATCTTTTCACCTTTATCAATATGGTCCTCTATTTATTTGTTTTATCAATTTAGTCCTGTATCTATTTAAGTTCTGCCAAAATGGTCCTAATTGGCCTAAAAACGTACAAAACCTCATCGTTTTGGTCCTATATTTATTTTCTTTACCAATTTAGTCCTGTATCAATTCACATTCTCCAATTAGGTCCTAATTGAACGCATAAAACATAAAACCATTTTTCACCAAATTAGGACCAATTTGGCGAAACTTGAAGAAATACAGGACTAAATTGATAAAACAATAAATAAATGACTATTTAGATAAAGGTGAAAAGATAGATGGTGATTTTGGTTTAAATCCCATCAGAATAATATGGGAGTTTCTTGGGGTTTATAAGGATGAACAAGTTCTCCATTGGTATGATATATTTTTTGGAAGGCCCAAAAATAAACTTGTGCAGGCTAGCTCATTCCAAAGCGAACAATATCATACCAATGCAGAGGTGGAGGTCCATCGGGGGCCCTAATTATGTTATCAGAACCATGATCCCAGGTGAATCGGTGTGGAGGAGTTTTCCGGTGTCAAACTGAAAAAAAATGTGAACCTAGTTAAATGACTGGGTCTATATGCAAAGCTGGCCACCGCTAGTGCCACATTGAAAAAAAAACTAGTGCGCATGACTAAAAATGTGGCATTTTATGTTTTATGCGTTCAATTAGGACCTAATTGGAGAAATGTGAATTGATACATGACTAAATTGGTAAAGAAAATAAATATAGGACAAAAATGGTGAGGTTTTGTACATTTTTAGGCCAATTAGGATCATTTTGGCGAAACTTGAATAGATACAGGACTAAATTGATAAAGCAAATAAATAGAGGACCATTTTGATAAAGGTGAAAAGATAGAGGACGGATTTGGTTTAAATCCCACCTTTTTGGTCTTCAATTGAATCTATCTTATATAAAATAAACTTGCAATTTTATGATAAATTGATTATTTGCATGTTTTATTGTGATGTTCCTCCTGTTTTAATTTTATGTTTGTTTAGATGTTAATTTTTTTTATGAAATTATTTATATATACATTGATGATATAAAATTGTGTATAAAATTATAGTCGTATGATCTTATCAATTTTATTTTTAAATCCGTATTTTTGTACTGTATTGTATATATGCGACCCAGTTATTTATCATAAAGGTTATTTAATTTTAAATATTAGAGAATATTTTGCCCAATTCTGTGACATGAACACGTTTAAGCATGTTGAGGGTTCAGACTGTCAAATTAATTCAAAATAATTTATAAAAACATGCCGCTTTGGTGATTATAATCGGAAGCAATAATTTGTAATGAAATTAAAAGTGAACATAAATAATGTGTTTTAATTATTATCTAAAACCTTCAAATAGTAAATAAAAAGTTAGAATCATTATTTCAAAGAAAGATTGCCTCCTATGCCACAAACTTAACATGTCATGTGACCATAATTAATGTGTATTTCAATTAGTGATATAAGTTGGTCGTGACTTGCTTAATTTAATTTACTTTTTCTCAAAAAAGTTGTAAACTTTTACACAAGCATTAGATTTATATAGCAAAATTAAGAAATAGTTTTTTTTAAGGTAAAATAACTATCATTAAAATGCAAAATTGAGAAATATTCGTATAACCTTTTTTTTTTTGTTTCTCATAAATTCAAAATTACCAAACTACCAACCGTCAAATTAACACACACAATGTGTCAATGACATGTATAATTATATATTTAATTGTATATGAATAAACATCCATTTGTAAATAAAATAGCTATGTTAGCAGATGTGAAGTCATTTTTATTAGTTTAGATTTCTTTGTTATGTTACATGTTCAGTTTCAACTAATGCCTTTCTAGCTGTTAATACCTACTAACAAGAAATAAGATTAAAAGCTGAATTTTAAATAAGTGTTCAAATTTAAATATGGGGTTTGATTTTAACTTAAATAAACAAATCATGACTACTAAATATAGGTAATCAAAATAACACGGGCTTTTTTTCCAATTTATTATTTTCACTAACACCTTATGTTATGTGTATACGAAATTATACTTAATGAGTACTAAATATAGGTAATCAAAATAATATTAGATATACTAATTTGATTTATTAATCCCAAACTGCGTGACGAGCAGTATACTATACACTACAGGCATACACACAAAATAAGGCTAATTTATTAAGAGTGCGGCTAAACAAACCCCCGGATTTACTATATATACCCCAATTACTTTTTATACACCATTTAAAATGTATATTTTTTAAAACTTTACTATACATAACCCAATTTTTTACCATTATATCCCTGTTTCTAAACAAAATACAAAATTAGCAAAACTAAAGAAGACACCAAAGTACAATAGTGTCATATAACCAAAACTGTTCCATAAAGAGTTTTAATACGTTCATCAAAAGAAAAAGGAAGCACAAGGGGATGAAGTATTTTTTAGGAAGAATTCAAAAAAAAATTCACGTCATAATTTAATTTTTTTTTTTTTTTTACACGAACTAATCAGTTGGTCATGGGGGATAATTAGTAGATGAAATTGATCATAAAAATAGATAAGATGACAGTGTGCTATGGGGATAAGCAGCAAAACAGTGCAGGAGCCAAAGAGTACCTTTTAATAATTATAAAAATAATTTTCTTTTTAAAAAAACTTCCAACGAGAATTATTTTAATTAATTTATTCAAAACAGGGATAGGTATGTTAGCAAAATATAGATCTATAAGTTTATGAAATACCTTGTGTGTTAATTTTACTAGTAATAGTGTAAGTTTCAGGGTTTCTGCGAGGGAGATGATGATGAAGAAAGTAAATAATGTTTTTAGTTATAATATATGGGTAATATAGACATTTAATATAAGGATATTTTTGTTAATAAAAATGTGGGGTTTATATAGTAAACTTGGGGGTTTGTTTAGCCGTTGCCATTTATTAATTATTGTGTTTTGTAAATATTATAGTAAAAAGTGTGGTACTTTTGAAAGGTTTTACGAATTTAAGAGCAATAACTCATACAAAACTGGGTAGACTCACACTACCCCGACGGGTTGGCCAGCTTACATACTCTGTCTGACTTGCACAAAATAACCGTAATTTATATCAGAAAATTAAGACTAAATTTTGGAGTTGATTTTATGGTAATGAATTGAAGTGTTGTAATTTCTCTTATTTTGATCGGCTAGCAATCCGAGAATAATTTTAAAATGTTAAGCGTGAGCTCTGTGTAAATCGCGACTCCGTAGGTATCTCTAATACATTCTTTATTTTGTGTAAATACAAGTTTCTTTACCCGATTAAAAAAATTACTCCTTCCGTCTCATTATTATTTGCACACTTTTTTTATTCATCTGTCTCAAAATTATTTGCACACTTAAAAAAAGGAAACATTGATTTGTGTGTACATTCACAATAATATACACATATTTACCCATATAATACTTTATTAAAAAAATTACTTTTTTTTAAAATATGTATCATCTCAACTATGTAAATAATATCGGGACGGAGAAAGTAAAATAAAACGAAATTATAAATACATAGATATAAGTCTTGTTCCCCATGGAATCTTGTAACCCACTAACGAAAGACGTGCCTCGTAAGAAAATCTTGTACTCTATTAATTAAAGTATATAAGTAGCTCAAAATTATATTATGAAAGGAATTGCAATCTATCATATTCATATGGAATATGTGTATTCTCATCGAAATTAATTATATTTTGTGGAGTATTGTTCATCAAACATTAATAAAAAAATGTTCACTTAGACAGCTTCAGCCAGCTAACTTGCGCGGAGTCCTGTCGAATTGACACTAGTAGAAATGTGAGTTTTTTTTTTCTTTTTAAGTATTTTAAAACTGTATTAATTATTTTATATATAATATATTAATTGTTTAATTATAAGATAATAGTTGTAAACTAATTACACAGTAAATTACATAAGAGTCAATACCAACTCTGCGGTAAGAGTCGATAGAGTAAGTTTGTTTTGGAATTTTAAGATTTTGAATTCTAATTGATGATTTGTAATGATGGGTTTGATTTAAGATATAAATAGAATTTAACGTTATATTAAAATTAATGTAGAAGAATGAGTAGAATTATATTATTATATTATTATTGAGTATGATAGCAATGAACGATTGTATAATGATTAGGGTGTTTTATTAAAAATTGTATAATGATTAGGGTGTTTTATTAAAAATTGTAAAAGCGAAGTAAGAAATCATATCTTTGAATGCAATTTTTGTTATAGGATTTGGATGAAATGCTTTAAATGACTCAATATGTCAATATTACTATATTCTTGTCGTTTTCCAAAACTTACATTTAATCACGTCTTATAAAGGAGGAAGGGGGAACATAAGAGCATGTGTATTTGGTCAGTTGTTTGGTTGATTTGGAAATGAAGAAATGATATTGTATTTAGAAGTGTGTCTTTTCCGTGGAAAAATTAGTTGACGAACTCAAAGTTAAGTTGTGGAATTGATTTATTTTGTTAAAGATCCGATGTTATCTAATTTTCCTTCTAGCGATTGGTTGGTCAATCATAGGATAATGTCGAATTGATGTTCTGTCGTATATACGGTTTGTGCTTGGATATATCTTGTACGGTTGTACCTGAGTATTGATTCTTCATTAAATTATTACTTCGCTGATAAAAAAATGTGATTGAAAAGTTAATACTCCTAATCCCAACTCAGTTTTCACAATGCATTGTTCATCCTTTACTAAAATTTCTAAATTATATCTTATTTCACTAATAATTATACACAAAAATACATTTCTTTTGTTTCATTCACATAAATTGAACAATATATTATTATCAAAATATTATTTTATCAATTTAAATATTACAAATGAATGCTCATACTAATGTCCAAAAAAATCAATTGTGAAGACTAGTCTGGATAAGAGGTAGTAGTAAATTATGCATTGCATATTTTTTAAGAAATGTATAATTTTTTAATAAAAGTAATGACATATGGATAAATATATGTATATGTTTGTGAGTGTGTATACAAATTAAATTTATCTTTTTTTTTTGGTAGTTTGCAAATTCTCGTGAAACATCCAAATAAAGTAAATCAATGTGCAAATTTTTAAGGAATTGAGTGAGAGAGGGAATATATATTACTCCATCCATCCACAAAATATAGATTTGGTGTTTTATTGGGTTGTCCACAAAAAATAGTCATGTTGACTAAAATGGAAATAATAAACTTTATCTACACTTTTCAACATACACAAGTAATATTTTTAAAATAATTTATTTTATACTTGATGTGACACAATATTCTTACTTTTTACATATTATATCAACTTTTTTAATAATCGTGCAAAAAACAACAAACCTATTTTTCATGGACGGAGGTTAGTAACAAATTAATATAAAAGCTAAAATGAGTAATTATTAAAAAAAAAAGGAATATGTCTTAAATAATACAAAATCTAAAACCCAAAATAAAACCAGATTTAGATTTCAAAATCTCAAATCCAATTATTATATTCCAAACAAAATATACCCTTAAATATTTTGACATTAAAAACTGAATATATATTTATTGATTCATTTCAAAATTTACAGCTCAGGATCTCATCGGATAATCGCGAATAATTATATATTTATTGATACATCTATAATTTTACAGTGCAAGATCTCATCAGGTCAATTTATATCCAATTCCAAATTTGTTACTAGGTTTAGAATCATTGTCAAATGAATTTATGAGGTTTGCATATTAACATTAAAATTACAAACCGTAATTACTAAAAAGGAAATACTGTATTAAATATCATTTACCATTAAAACTGTTGAAACAAGAAAATTAAAAAAGCAAAAGGGAAATAGAATCTCACTTTAACCCTTGCAATAGAATCTCACTTTAATCACCTCCAATTCTTCAGACTCCAGGTTTGAAATTCGATACTGTAACACAAGAATTTTAATAAAAAATTGGGTATACTATGTAATAAATCATTGTTTCTAATATATTAGTATTAATTAGTATTTTCACGTTAACCAAAAAAAAAAAAAAAAGTTAATGTTATGAAAAATATAAAAAATAAAAAACACCTTCTTAAAATTCGTACCAATTTTATTAGGCCGGATAAAATTGTACGAGGGAGTATTTATTCTGGACTAGACGCAACATCCATATGCACGTAACGCGTATAATTCTTCACTCATTTTCTTTTTTTGTTCTGAAGCAGATGTACTATCTATATATACATAAAGCGTATTATTATTTTTGTAATTCCATAAAGCGTATTATTACTTCACTCATTTAAAGTTTTTATTCTGGACTTAGATGTACCATCACATATATATAATGCGTGCATGCATATATGTGCAAGATAATGTATAAAATGAAAATTATTCATACATGAACTAATGAAGGATATTCGTTGTTTTTACTAAAGGGTATTAGTTATTTTTATTGAAGAGTATTAGTTGTTTATTAAAAATACAAAAAGGTTATTAAGTGAAAATAAATAATACTCTTTAGTGAAAACACTAATAACTTTCAATGATTCATGTATGAAAGAAAACAAATTTCACTCTATACATACACTATTTGCAATATACTCCTTCCGTCCACAAAAAAATAGGCTCGTCACTTTTTTACGGTTATTAAGAAAATAATATAATATATAAAAAGTAAGAATATTGTGTCAAATTAAGTACAAAATAAATTATTTTAAAAATCTTATGTGTATGTCGAATAATATAGGTAAAATTTGTTATTTCCATTTTAGAAAATATAACTATTTTTTGTGGACCAACAAATAAAACAATCAATATCATTTTTTGTGGACGAAGGAGTATATGTGTGTGAACAATGGCATTTGAATCTTTATTTTAAAATAGAAAAGAATATTAAATGTATGAAATATTTAAAATGGGCAAAATATTATATGAAAATAGTTCATGATAAGCTTATTATGAAAGTGTTTTAATGTATCGAATAATTGACAGTAGTATCATTAATTTGGGTCAGTGATATTATATTTTAATTGCTGTAAATTTTATTGAACTCAATATTAATGATACCTCTGGTGAGACTATCAATACTTCTAGTCAAATATTCAATACTTTAAAATAGTTTTATGATAAGCTTATCATGAATCATTTTCATATAAAACATACTCTTTAAAATGAGGATATGGTGTGCATTCTATTCGTGTGAAAAAATTTATTTCAAAATTTTTAGGTCTAAGTAAAGTTGGAGGAAAGAAGTACTCCCTCCGTCCTATGTATTTGTTCACACTTGTCTTATATGGACGTTCCGGAAATTTGTTCACACCCCAAAAAAGTAAATAATTCTCTCTCACAAAAGTCAATAAAACATAAAGTTATTATTATTTTATTCAACTCCACACTCAAATACTCTCATTTTTCTTAAAAAATATGTTAAACCCTAGTGTGAACAAATACCCGGGATGAATGGAGTATTTATTACGGACTAAATATAACCATCCATGCACCCACAACTCCTATAATAATATGTTACTCATTTAAATTATTTATTCCAACATTCAATCCATATACACGTGACGCAGTAATGCGTATAATACTTACTATATACATGTATATTTACAATAAACACATACATGAGTATGTACGTATAATGGTCCAAAATAGAAAAGAATATTAATTACGAAAAATAAAAAAAAGCAGGAAAAAGAAATTAATACACTAAATTTAAAAGAGAGAGGGAGCGGTGGAGTGGCGTGGGACCCGTGTGATATTGAAGAAGGCTTAAACATCAAGAGAGAGAAAGAAGAGAGAGAGAGGGGACAGCTTGCAATGAAGCAAGATTTTCACCTACCATTTTTCATTTCTTTTTAGCCTTTTTTTCTCTCTGTCTTCTTCTTCATAATACTTCACACCACTCTGTTTCTAGGTTCAACCCCTTCTCTCTCCTCCTATATAGAGAGAGAGAGAGACATAGATACATTGATATAGATACAACACAGAGTGTATCAGTATCAGTGAACAGTGGTGTAGCGTATTAGTATAGTAATAAGGGCGTGTTTGGCTTCACCTTTTGTTTGTTCTTCTCTGTTCCATTTGGTTGGAAGTTGTGCCCAAACATAAGAGGGGTTTTCTGCAAATTTCTTCTGATAAAGATTGGATTTTTTTGGGCGGGAATTTTGTGGGGTTTTAAGCGCAGGTATTTTGGCTGCATTTTTCTATGCTTTCTCTCTCATCTTTTTTGTTTCTCTTCTCTCTCTGTTTCAAGGATTGGAATGACATGATTCTTGGGCTTTCTTTTTTTCTGCAAATTATTGAGGCTAACAAGTGTGGGAAGATGGTATAAAATAAAAATGAGATTATTTGAGAAATTCTTGGAGTTTTTTTTTTTGCAAATTATTGAGGAAAACAAGTATGGGAAGATGGTAAAAATGAGATTATTTGAGATTTTTGTTCCATTTTGGGTCAATTTTGTTTTGGGTTTCTTTTCTTGCCATTCTTGGACAGAAAAAATGGAAAAAGTTAGTCTTTTTTTTTTTTTTTTAATTGTTTCTATTTTGAGTGAGATTCTTTTTCAAAATTTTCCTTACGTGTTTGCCGGAATTTGAGGTATTTTTTTAATGCTTGGATTTTCTCAATTATGCAATAACTCACCATTCTTCCTCTCTCTATCTGCAGGAAAATTCTTACATAGGAGACTGAATTTTCAAGGTTTTTTGCCCTTTGGGTTCTCAAAATCTACAAAAATCTTCAAAGGTTTGTCACATTCTATTTTCTTTAATTTTGTCTTTAGAAAATGAGAAATTTTCACAATCTTTTAGTGTCGGCGCACTTTAAAAACAAGCCCTGTGTTACATTTCTGTTCAATTTACTGCCTTTAAATAATGTTTTAAAGTGTAATTCGAAATTTCACAAAATTTGCAGAATTTGAGTGAAACCCTTACAAGATAATCAGATTCTTGAAAGAAAAAAAAAAGGAACCCAAAATTGCTTTATCTGAAATTCTTAGACCCTTGTGCTACATGACCTCAATTCCTTAAAAAAAAAAGATAAAATATGGGACTTTAAATTAGTGTATGTTTTCAAATTTGAAGCAAGTTTCATTGAATTTAGTTTGGGCTTTATTTCAGGAAAAAATGGGACCAAATTTCGTTGATGAAATCGACTGTGCCAACTTGTTTGACCAAATTGATGACTTAATCGAGTTCCCTCCGGACAACGGCGGTGATGGAGATTTCGTTAGCTGCGACGATTCCAAGGTTTTCCCGAGCATGTGGAACAACAATGCCTTGCCGGAATCGGACCCTCTCTTCTCCAACCACAACAACACCCCCTCCGACCTCTCTGCTGAGCTCTCCGTTCCGGTGAGCATCCGCAATTTCGGTTAATTGCTATGTAATTTAATCAAATTGGTATCTTCAAACTTACTCATCATTCTTTGTTTCAATTCCTTCATCTTTAAAATTTATTTCCACTTGCCTCATTCTTTAGTTAGTTAGTAGTAGTTGTTAGGTGTGACATGACATCTAGTAAATAAAGTCATTAGGAAAATGTAAACCTAATTGAGTTAAGATTATATTGTTATCTTGGTTTTTTGTTTGTTTGTACCGCGGTTTTTTAAATGGTGTATCAGGCGATGTTTGATACTTGTCGACCAAATTTGTCGTATATGAATTTGATTTTTTTGACTCGATTTTAGTTTAATTTTTGGTATGTTCTGACCTGTTTATGAACGATTCAAAATTAAATCGACGTTGAATTAAAATTACACCATGTGCACACAAGTGTGACTACTTATTGTTATGTTGGTTGTTTGTACCGCGATTTTTAAATGATGTACTAGGCGATGTTTGATACGTGTCGACGAAATTTGTCGTATACGATCTTTTTTGGCTGTTGTGGGGCCGCTGAAGAAGTATTGTTGTTAGTTGTCACATCCTCAATGTTTGATGTGAGTTTTTTAAAATTAACAACTGCAATCATAGAGAGTTTTTTTGTTCTGTTTTGATAATTCAATAGTTTCATTGATCAGTTATGGTGTGGTGGGGACAATTGTTGAAATGATATTTAAATTTGTCGATTTCAATTTTAAATTTCAAGCTGTTGATTTAGGTGGTCCACTCAATCTATCTAGCTTGAGGGATTTAGCTCAATTTTGTCTGTTATGATGAACATGTTTGTTGAAATTACTGATTCTGTAAATTTCTTGTGTTGTTTTTAGTACGAGGATATCGTGCAGCTCGAGTGGCTCTCGACTTTTGTGGAGGATTCGTTCTCGGGCGGAGGGCTGACCGTCGGGAAAGAGAACGTGTGCGTGAACAAGGAGCCGTCCCCGTCTCACGGCCAGTTCCAAATGTCGAGCCCGGTTTCGGTCTTGGAGAGCAGCAGCAGCAGCACGAGCTCGTGCTCAGGCGAGAAAGTCAATGTGCAGGTCAGCCCGTGTCAACGTGCAACGCAACGTGCACGGAGCAAGCGTCCCCGCCCGGCGACTTTCAACCCTAGGGCGGCCATTCAACTCATCTCGTCTTCGTCCTCGTTCATCGAGACACCCCGGGCTTTCATCCCCACGGGATTTTCTTCCGAGTTGGAGAATTTCGCCGAGTCCCCGCCTCTGAAGAAGATCCCTAAACCTGAACAGAAGAAGAAGATGACCTTTCGGGAGAATGGAGGAGAGGCCGACCCGACCCCTACTGGGCAGGCGGTCCGGAAATGCTTGCATTGCGAGATAACAAAGACGCCACAATGGAGGGCGGGCCCCATGGGGCCTAAAACTCTATGCAACGCCTGTGGGGTCCGCTACAAGTCGGGTCGACTCTACCCCGAGTACCGCCCGGCTGCAAGCCCTACGTTTGTTCCAACTCTGCACTCGAACTCACACAAGAAGGTCGTCGAGATGAGAAGCAAGATTGGTACCACAAATCCTGAGCGTGTTCCTAATCCGTAGATCAGAAGAGGAGGGTACCGTACTTACCTACCTACCATCTTAGGTTGTATGTCATTGCGTTGTTGCTTTACTTTTCGGTCATTCGCTACTTAGAAGTTTATTCGATTTCTTTGTTCGTTGGTTCTTTGTACAGTAGTGTAAGGGGAGGGGACGGGACGGGACGGGGGATAGGAGCGATATACGAGCTAGTCGACAGGAGGAAGGAAAGTCTAGTAAGTGAAGATTAGGACTAGGTTTTAAGAGGAATTTAGTTTTGGAGTCGGATTGTTTTTCTTATTACTTCTTCATCCCAGCATGGGGAGGTCTCTTTTTGCAGTTTAAGGGATTTTCAGATGGTAGGTAATCAATCGTTTTACTATGTTTTTTAAGCTTAAATCAGCTTTACCTTAATATTGCATTTCTCTTTCCATAGGTTAGCAAATTTCATGGAGACTAACTATTATACCTCACAAGTGCATGACATGTGATTTATTTTAGACAAAGTATTAGAAAATAGTTTATGACAAGTTTATCATAAATTTTTTTTGAAGTATCATTAATTTTATCAGGATTATCATTAATTTTTAATCAGGAGTAATATTAATTTAGATAGTGGTATTATATTGTAATTGTTATAAATTTTCTTGAACTCAAATTAATGATACTCCTAAACAAGTATCAATGCTTTAAAATACTTTCATGATAGGTTTATCATGAACCATTTTCATATAAAACCTACTCTTTATTTTAAGTTCAATTTTAATTTTAATTTTTTCACACTTTAGTGAAACCCCTCTCCCAATTTCAAGAAAATGTGAAGATAAGAGTTGGGGTAAATTGAGTATTGGTAACTTCTTGGGGCTTTATTATTTTTTATTTGGGATTTTTTTTTAAAAAAATTCAAATATATATCATGCATTTAAGTACACACTAGAACCATTCTTATACATTTTAGTACTCCCTCCGTCCCAGATCAATTTTCACATTGATCTATTTCACATTGATCTAGACATGATAACTAAGAAAATTTATTATTTTATATAGTTAAAGTGATAAAGTGGGAACTTTATGTCAAATCAACTTTAATTGTGTGGTTGTTGTTTGTTTGTATAAGAAAAATAATGGCATATTGGTAAATAAGTGAAAATTTTGAGGGTAAACGTTATTAGAAAACTTTTCTTTTTAAGGTGTGAAAACTAATGTGAGACGGATAAAAAAGGAAAATGTGAAAACTGATTTGGGACGGAGGGAGTATATGATTTATTTGCTTATCTTTGTAGTAATCAAGTAACCTATTGTGCAATTTATTAATTGAGATATATTTCGAGTTTGAGTTTTGCTATTAATTATCATGAAATATTCAGATTTTTTTTTTTTTGAAAAATTTAACAATTTTCGATTTTTTTTAAAGGGTGTATTTATTTTTTGTCTTTTTTTTTTTCTAAAAATATCTTCAAAAATTATTAATTTTTTCGGATTTTATTCCTTTTTTTTTTTTTGGAGTATATTAACAAAAGAAGAGACTATAGGTAACTTTGGACCAATTATTATTTCAATTGAGTTGAAACTCATAGGCCTATTTAAAACATGACCCATGTTATTGGCACTTACATATGTAGAGAATACACTAGATGGAAAAATTCATTATTAGTTGGATAAATACACTATCCACTTTTTCTTAATATTCATCCCTATTTTGAATACACTACCTCCCATAAAAGCCTCAAGTCAGTGGCTCTCACTCTCTCCCCTCCACCCACGCTCCTAGTTCGCCATCAAAGCCGACCATTCGAACACTTTGTTCGAAATGCCTTTAGCATTTTGGATCCATTACAGGAAATGGAGTTTTGGACCTACTCTCAACTCCAGTTTGCGCGATTTTTTAGGCCCATATTCCGGCCCAATCAAAACCTCAAAGGCCAATTTTGATTTTAACCATGAGTATGCTATTTTTTCTTGGTCAAAGTATAATTTTGTGTGTATTTTTTAAAAAGAATATTGTGTAATGAAAACAACTCGTCAAAAATTTATGAAAACTCGAGTTCACTTGACTCTATTTCGTAAATTATCGTTGTTATGCATACACGCCATACTTATTATGTATATATACTGTCACTATTATAAGATCAAGCATATTTTATGACAATGATAGTGTATATCATAATAGTGATACTTGAAGAAAAAAAAGTTCATCTGAACTCGAGTTCACAGGAGACCTACTCAAACAACTAATATTGTTTTAACTTTTAAATTGTACGGAAAAACTTATTTACAAAATATTTATTATTTTATCATATTTTCCACTTAAAAAGTTGTAACATTTTAATTAGACAGCTGAGGGAAGAGTAGATTGAACTTCAACTTCCTCTCCCATGCTGGCATAGGGTTTTGGAACACTTAAAATTGTTTCTAAAGGTACATTTTTTTTTTTCAAAAGTTAAGAAATGTGTTTGCAAAAATACTTCTGAAAAGTAAAAACTGTAAGGAGACACCTTAAAAAAAAAAAAAGTACTTCTATCCCTTTTAGTTGTGTTTGCAAACACTTTTGAAGAAAGTACCAGTTTGTAATGTTCTAAAACACACCGAATATAATTAATCCTTTACAAATTAAATAGATGAACATCAAACAGTTCAATCAAGCTTTTATTCACCAGTAATCACCACAAGAACAATGTCCCTCTTTAAAATGATGAAACCGATTTACATCCCTAACAATGATTTCTCTCCCATATATCTTCGAAATGAACTTGATTGCCGTATGGCAATCTCCACAAATCCTAAGGTTCTTCGTAACACGAAGCACTCCTCCGGGCCTCGTGTTAAGCAAACCAAACGCGATCGCCAGCTTCTCGCTGTGCATCGCCAACGAGTGCTCTTTCTCCTCTTCACTGATATCGTGCAACGCAAACCTAGTATCGGGAACATACCCTGCCGCCTTCATCTTCTCAAGCAGCGCGTAAATTTGCTTAGTTTGGGGGTGAGACGTGTCTCCCCCTAAAAACAAATGCGCTTTTCCGTCAATTTCAATCCAACTGCACCCCGGATTCTTCTTCGCAAGATTTGATTTTTGTCGGGCTCTTAACGCCTTCACTTGCTCCCACATTCCAGCTTCGGCATACATATTCGACAGTATCACGTAGTTCCCACTAATCTCGGGTTCTAAAACGAGTAGCTCCTTAGCTGCTAGTTCCGATATCTCAAGATTCCGATGACGACTGGCAGCAGCCAGTAAAGCTCCCCAAACGCTTCCTCCCGGTTTCATTGGCATTCTTGATATAAGATCGTACGCTTCCACCAACCTCCCAGCTCGTCCCAAAAGGTCCACGATGCAAGCGTAATGCTCGTATTTTCTCTCAACGGAATATAATGAGGTCATGGATTCGAAGTATCGTAATCCAATATCAACCAGACCAGAATGGCTGCACCCTGATAACAGGCCTGTAAATGTGATCCCATCGGGTCGAACCCCAGCTTGAGTCATCGACTCAAATGTCTGAATGGCCTCCATACCACGCCCGTGAGAAGCATAAGCAACGATCATCGAATTCCAAGACACCAAATACCTCATGTTTGGTTTAATTCTGTCGAAACACCACTTAGCATCGGTGAGACTACCACATTTAGCGTACATTCCAACGAGCGCTGTCTGGACCGAAGGATGAGAGTCCAAACCGTGTTCTTGAGCAAACCGATGAACCCATCTTCCTCGTTCCAACGCAGATGAATGCCCACAGGCTGGTAAGACGCTCATGATTGTTACCCAGTTGGGTTTCACTTCTGATTCTGGCCTCGACATTTCGTCGAACAGTTGGAGTGCGTCGCTTGCTACCCCGTTCTGTGTGTACCCGGAGATCATGCTTGTCCAAGACACTATGTTTTTCACTGGCATTTGGTCGAACATCTCTCGTGCTAAATTAATGGCGCCATCTTTCATATAGCCTGAAATCAGGGCGTTCCAACACGCCACATCTCTAAAAGGCATTTCATCAAACAGTTTACGCGCATTACCTAGCTCGCCACATTTTACATACATATCAACCAATGAAGCCCCAACGTATAAATCGAAATCCAGCCCATCTTTCATGCTCAAAACATGAATACATTTTCCTAAATTGACCAACTCCAAATTCGAAGCGGATTTCAGAACAAATGGGTAGGTGAAACAATCCCCTCGGAAACTCATCGAATGCATCCTAACGAAAATCTGCAAAGTCTCTTGTGAATATTTGAACAAACTGAAAGCCCTAATTATGGAATTGAACAGAATTGGAGTGGGATCTCGAACGGAGTAGAATATTCGGGTGGCGGATACAATGTCGCCGGAGCTGGCGTACATGGCGACCATTCTGGCGGAGAGGAAGGCGGTGAGGCGGAGGCCGCGGAGCAACATTTGTGCGTGCAACTGTTGCCCTTGTTTGAGGAGGTTTTTTCCGGTGAATGCCCTGAATACGGCGGCGTAGGACGAGGGTTGGACTCCGACTTGAGATGATCTGAGGAGGGGTTCTAGAAGAATCGCCATGGCTGGTCTTAGAGGAGCTCGATGGTTCCATTTCATGGAGATTTTCCGGCGCTGGATTGAAAGAATGACTATAAATGGTGGCGGCGCCGGCGAGTTGAGATGATGGCGGTACGCACCTCGTGTGTTTCATAATAGTAACTTCAATTTTAAAAAAACTTAGCAACTTCAATTATTTTCTTTAAAAAAAAAAAGTAACTTCAATTAATTATTACTCTACACTTATATCATAAAATACTTTTTGAGAGGTAGAATTGATTTAGGAATTCAAATTATATTTTATAAGGATTTCTAATGTAAAAATACTTAATAATTGATTATATTATTCTTTATAATTCCCACCTCCATTTTTTTATTCTGGTTTAAACTCAATTTTTTTTCTAAGAAATTATTGTTTAGTAGATAGTTTCAAAATTTTCTACTGTTAAATTTTGAAAACTCTATTTTAGTAAAGACAAAATTATTTTACAAAGATAAAACTATAAATATTAAAAAATATAAAGTGTATATGAAACAGTCTTATATACGAGATATGTTTCTTTTAAAATTATTTTTTGTATCACATCTCATATACGGAGTCTCATATTAAATTTTGTCTCTGTTGAGAGAAAATGCAATGTGACTGATACTGATACATGTTGGAAGTGCTATTTTTCTGCATAGTGTCTAATACTGGAACTTTAAGTTGAAGGACATTTTTGGAACTTCACCATTTGATAGTTATAACTAACTCAATTTCTGCCTTATGAATTCGGCCAACAGAAAGGTAACTTGAGGAGGTTAGCTACTGAAGTTGTTCAACAGAATTTCAGTTACACTTGTGAAGAAAAGCTTCCTTGAGATGTCATTCAGTTTGTTACACGGTTTTCTTTTAGTTTTTCCTCTTCCCATTTCTTGGTGTATGATATATACTCTTGCTCATGCAAGTTAGAGGAGTAGAAGTGAGTGAAGCCTAAAACTTGTGAGTTGTTGTTGAGTGTATCTTGTAACTGAGAATTCTCAATATTAGTGAAGTGTGCTCTATCACCGTGGATGTAGATCGGTTTATGATCGAACCACGTAAAATCGTTGTTATTGCTTGTTCTTTATTTCTCTCAAGCTTGATAAGTGTTCTTAAGTTCTTTGTGTATGGATTAAGTGTTTCATCACTTTTGTGTGATTGATTAATCCTAACAATTGGCGCCGTCTGTGGGAATCGTTTGAAGGCTCAAGAACATGGCATCTTTCAAGCTGGATATTGAGAAGTTCACTGGAAAAAATGATTTCGGATTATGGAGGATTAAGATGAGAGCTTTGCTTATACAGCATGGCCTTGCTGGTGCCTTGGATCCAGAATTTCTTGCGGGATCATCTACGGATCCCAACAGGGTCACAATTTTGGATAAGGCACATAGCATGATCATTCTATGCCTGGGGGATAAAGTTCTGCGAGAGGTCTCTAAGGAGAAAACCGCGCAAGCTGTGTGGAAGAGGCTCGAAGAATTATATCTGGCAAAACCTGTTTCAAACAGATTGTACATGAAACAAAAACTCATGTCATTCAGGATGACAGAAGATAAAGCAATGGGTGATCAACTAGATGAGTTCAATCAAGCCATGGATAATCTGGAAATCTGGAGGTGAAACTTGAAGATGAAGACAAGTGATGCTATTAAACTCTCTACCAAAGTCCTTTGAAACTTTTAGAGACACTTTGTTGTTTGGAAGGCAGGATGGTATCACTTTTGATGAGGTACAAACTGCTTTGAAGACTAAGAGTCTCAACAATCAACCAACAAAGAAGAAAAGCCAAGGTGAGGGGTTGAATGTGAAGTCCAAGACTGGAAACAAGAAATTCCAAAAGGGAAAGAAGAGCTGGAAGGCCAAGAAAGAGGAAGAGAAACAGACTGCAGGATTTGTGGAAAGAAGAAAATGCTTCAAATGTCATAAGGAAGGTCACCTCAAGAAGAATTGCCCTGAAAAAGGCAAGAAATCCAAGGATGAAAACCAAGCTGAAGCTGCCATAGCTGAAGATGGATATGACAGTGCAGAAGTTCTGAATATAACTGACTCCAAGATGTATAACGAATGGGTGCTTGACTCAGGTTGTTCTTTCCATATGTGTCCCAATAGAAACTGGTTTACAGACCTGAAAGAAATCAATGGTGAATCAGTATTATTAGGAAATGATGAAAGCTGCAGTGTTGAGGGAATTGACTCAGTGAAGATCAGTATGTTTGATGGAAAGCACAGGATCCTCACTGATGTCAGATACATCCCAGGCCTTAAAAGGAATCCGATATCCCTTGGAACCTTGAATGCTCTGGGATATGAATTTAATACTTCACAGGGTTTGATCCTTGTCACCAAAGGTCAAAGAGTCTTAATGAAAGGCTTAAAGACAAATGGTCTGTACATTTTGGTAGGCAAGACTGTTACTGGAGAAACAGAAGTTGTGCTGAGTGATCAAGATGCAACCCTTTAGCATAAACGGCTTGGTCATATAGGTGAAAAGGGTCTGAAAATTCTGTCAAGAAAGGGAGTATTTTCTGGAAAGGAGGTAGCAAGTCTGAAATTCTGTGAACAGTGCATTTTGGGAAAGTCCAAGAAGTTGCCATTTCAGAGGGGAACTCATAAGACAGAAAGGCCATTAGACTATGTTCACTCAGATGTTGGGGGGCCAGCCAGAGTTGAGTCACATGGTGGAGGCAAATACTTCATGACTCTGATAGATGACTACAGCAGAAAGGTATGGGTTCTCATTATGAAACATAAGAGTGAAGCCTTTGCAAAATTTAAGGAATGGCTCACAGAACAGGAGAATAAGAGGCAGTTGAGGCTTAAACACCTCAGGACAGATAATGGTCTTGAATACCTGTCAGAAGAGTTCATAGACTTTTGCAAGGAAAGGGGGATCACAAGACACAAAACTGTTCCAGCTACCCCACAACAAAATGGCTTGGCAGAAAGGATGAATAGAACAATACTGGAAAGAGTAAGATGTCTCCTAGCTGATGCTAGACTGCCCAAGTCATTTTGGGGAGAAGTTGTCAGCACAGCATGCTACTTGATCAACAAATCTCCATCCACAGCAATTGATGGTAAAACTCCAGATGAACTATGGTATGATAAAATCTCTAACTATTCTCAGCTTAAAGTTTTTTGTTGTACTGCATATGCACATGTTAGGCAGGATAAATTAGAGCCAAGGGCTCTAAGGTGTATATTCATTGGCTACCCTAAAGGAGTTAAAGGGTACAAACTGTGGTGTTTGGAACCTGGACATAAAAGGTGCATTGTGAGTAGAGATGTTATATTCAATGAACTGGAAATGGGATACAAACATACTGGGAGTAATCAAGATGTGGATGGATGCATTTCTAATGAAAATGTATCAGTTGAGGTGGAGTCTCAGAGGGAGAAGTCACAAGATACTGAACATGTAGCACCTGGTAAACCTTCACAGACAAATGATCAAGAAGGAGAAGAGGATCACCCTCATTCCTCTGAAGATGAAGAGGGGCCAGATCAAGAGGAAGATCAGTCAGAGCTACTGGGAAACTATGCTCTATCTAGAGATAGAACAAGAAGACAGACCAAACCACCTCAAAGATATGGTCAGACTGATATGATACACTATGCTCTAGCACAGCTGATAATGTAGAGTATAGTGAACCAAAGAACTTCAAAGAGGCTGTATCCAGTGTTGACAGAGAGAACTGGATGATGGCAATGACAGAAGAGATTCAATCATTGCACAAGAACAATACCTGGATTCTGGTAGAGAAAAAGAAAGGGCAAAAGGTAGTCAGTAGCAAATGGTTATACAAGAAGAAAACAGAAGTGGGAGTTGTAGAGAAAATCAGGTTCAAAGCTAGGCTTGTTGCAAGGGGATTCACTCAAAGGGAGAGAATTGACTATAATGAAGTGTTCTCTCCTGTTGTGAAACACAGCTCCATTAGAATACTACTAGCTACTGTTGCTAAATATGATCTGGAACTCCAACAATTGGATGTGAAAACTGCCTTCTTGAATGAAGATCTCATTGAAGACATTTACATGTCACAGCCAGAAGGATTTGTCATGCCTGGAGATGAGCATAAAGTATGCTTACTGAGAAAGTCTTTGTATGGACTAAAACAAAGTCCTAGACAATGGAATAAAAAGTTTGACCAGTTTATGCTATCTATAGGATTCACAAGATGTCTCTATGATAGATGTGTGTACTTGGAAAAGAAACATGATAAAGTACTCACTTACCTATGTTGGGAAAATAGGGGTGCCCGGAATCTATTCGGGATGAAATTTAAATACGAATTTAAATACAATTATTACTAGCATGAATTAATCCTAATTAATTCAAATAATAATTCCAACAACGAATTTTTATCATGCATGTTGAATTAATTCACATATTAACTATGGCGGAATAAACAAGTAAATATGTGATTAACGTACCTCTTGTAGAATTGGCCTTTGGATAAACGGGACAATTACGATCTCGCTCTATCGACCCAAAAACCTTCTCAAGTATTTCCCTTTCACCTCACTTGATCACCGGTGGAAGATGCTTTCAAGTAATTTAATAAACTAAGGAAAAAGAAAAATATCTATGCTCTTGATTTTTCCAACACATGGAATTATGTACTTGGGGATGAAATAATCATCCCCTATTTATAACATGTAGGGGCCGAAAATTATGTGGTATATGGGCTTGGAAAAAATCTTTTCTTAGACTCTAAGAAATCTTGAATATATCTCATATATTCTTTTCTCCAAAATAAAATATTCCACAAAAATCTCACCCTTCATATTAAGGGGTTAATTTTCGAAAAACACAATAAGAAATCCAAAGATTTGGATCTTCTTGAATATATGAGATATTCTTGTATTCCTAGAATACATATCTTCCATAATATCTTTCCAAGAAAATCAACAAAATCTTATTTCTTCTTGATTCTCTTATTTTCGAAAATCACTTGAAAAATCAGCATTAATATATTCTTTATTTTAATCACCTTATCATTATTGGACTACTTAATGAGCTACTTGAGGGGCCTTTAAGAAGAATTAAGATTGGACCTCCTAATGGACTTTTGAATTTCAATATTGAGCCCCAATATAATTCAGCCCATTAATATTAATTATTACCACTAATAAATTAATATTGCACTATCCATCTTAATCCATATTACGATAATATGGGCTCCCGATTATTATTTCCCGCGTTTAAGATTATCAAGTCCATTAATTAATTGAGCTTCTGAATAGCTCTAAATTAATTAATATATTTCACCTTGAAGTAAAGACAACTCAACATTATTATCCGTACCGAAGAAACTGATTCTTCACTTGCAAGATTTGGTACGATAAAACTTCTGAGCCCACCAAGGGGACTAATCACACGAGCCGTACTCGCACGCGTTTCTCCGTATTAAATCTTAGCAACCGTCGTATGATTAATATTACTGCCCAAGACACAAAGTTTGAAGTCACAATGATTCTCACCCAACATGAATCAAAACAGTAACCATTAAGCACACACGGTCCTATTTAAGTGACGGAGATTAAGAAATCAACAACCACTGAGGTCTAATTCTTCACATTTCAGAACAGAATAATTTATCCTCGCTGTAGGTCCTCTTCAACACATACTAAATGTGCTAGTGCAATCTCTTAGTCAAGACAGACTAATCTGAGCCTTACACATCGACCTTTCACGGCGGATTGTTCAATTCCACCTAGGTCGTGAAAATGTACGTTTAGTTACAAGGAGACTGTTAATGTTGTCTTCCGTGATCGGGTATCACCACATTAACTACAATGTAACTAGTACCATATATTGAACGGTTTGCAATAGAAATTCAACATTCAATCATAACTAAAGAAAATGTGGTAAAAGAATTATTCTCATAAAACAAGTGTTTGATACACGAGTTATACAAAGTAAAAGCATACTTTCACGTATAACTCCAACAATCTCCCACTTATACTTAAAGTCTGCTTTTAGTATACATCACACATGTCTTAGTGTAGTAGCTCTACGTGACATCTCATGTCAACCTACACTAACCTAATAATTCCTCCCACTTATACTTAAAGCAGATTGGCAATAGTCTTGACTCTCATTCCATCCACATGTCTCTCGAATGTACTCTGAGGCAGACCCTTTGTGAATGGATGTACTAGGTTGTCCTCCGACATTTATCTTTGCCACCTCTTTATCTCCTCTCTTAACGATTTCTCGTATAAGATGGTGTTTTCTTTCAATGTGTTTGCTGGCCTTGTGGGCTCTCGGTTCCCTTGAATTTGCAACTGCTCCGACATTATCACAATGGACAGTGATTATGATGGGCAAATTCGGAACAACGTCCAAGTCCACTAAGAAGTACTTGAGCCAAACCGCTTCTTTCGCTGCTTCACAAGCAGTTACTTATTCAGCTTTAATGGTCGAATCGGCGATGCATTTCTACAAATCGCTTCTCCATGTCATGGCTCCTTCTCCCATGCAAAACACACTACCCGAGGTAGATATTCTGGATTCTATATCTGATTGAAAATTTGAGTCCGTGTATCCCATGGGAATTAGACTGTCTGACTGTTAAATCAACATTCCATACCAAGTTCTTTTCAGAAACTAAAGAACGCATTTAATTGCAATCTAATGTGCTTTCCCAGGGTTACTTTGATATCTTACCATCATGCCCACGGCAAAGCAGATATCGGGCCTCGTACACAACATTGCATACATAAGACTTCCTACGTCCGAAATGTATGGAACGTCTTTCATGTCATCTATCTCCACTTGCGTCTTAGGGCATATTTCTTTAGATAGATGGATTCCGTGCCTAAAAAGTACAAAACCTTTCTTGGAATCTTGTATGCTGAAATGCTTCAAAACATTGGCTTTGTATGAAACTTTTGATAAACCCAACATCCTCTTACGATCTCGAGTGAACTTGATCCCAAGGATGTGACCGGCTTTCCCTAAGTCCTTCATATCAAACTGATTTGACAGCCACACCCTTACGTCTGACAATACCTTTACATTGTTTCCAATGAGCAGAATATCGTCTACGTATAATACTAAGAATACCACCGCAGTTCCGTCACACCTTTTATACACACAACTTTCGAACTTGTTTTGATCACAAACCCATAAGACTTAATAACTTGATCAAAACACTGGTTCCAAGTAAGCGATGCTTGCTTAAGTCCATAAATGGATCTCTTAAGCTTGCATACGAGGTGATCTTGGCCTTTTTCAACGAAACCTTTGGGCTGTTGCATATAGATCCCATCAAGACTTCCGTTAAGGAAAGTTGTCTTGACATCCATTTGCCAGATCTCGTAATCTAAGTGCGCAGCGATCGACAAGAGAATACGGATGAACTTAAGCATAGCTACAGGCCACAGGCCACAAGCCTTGCTTTGAAGGTCTTTACCCTTCCGTTCGGTCCTCTTTTCCTCTTGTACACCCACTTGTATCCAATGGATTCTACCCCACTGGGTGGCTCGACCAACTCCCACACTTGATTATGATCCATTGAACCCATCTCGGCTTCCATTGCCGTTTACCACGACTTCGCGTCTTTGTCTTGGATTGCCTCGTCGTACATCCATGGGTCCGATTCAATATCGGGAACCAAATCCGAAGATTCTCCTATCCCCATGAATCTCTCGGGTTGCCTTGCAATCCTCCCACTACGACGGGGTTCCGGTTGTGAAGGTGTGACGTGTGGTACATCATCTTGTATACTTGGTATAGGAGTTTGCCCTCTTAACTCGTCTAAGATAATCTCACTTCTGGGCTTTCTTTTGTTCATATAGTCTTCCTCCAAGAATTTAAAGTGCGAACTAATCACGGTCTTTTGACCCTTGGGACTATAGAACATACACCCTTTCATTCCTGCAGGGTATCCTATAAACAGCCTTAATTCCGAACGTGGATCCAACTTACCGGCTTCCTTGTCTAGCACGTATACCGGACAACCCCAAATCCGCAAGTGTCTTAGACTGGGCTCGCGCCCGGTCCACAATTCCATTAGGGTTTTAGGAACCGATTTGGATGGCACCAAGTTTAGAATGTAAGCCGCCGTTTCCAAGGCGTTACCCAAAACGATTTGGGTAAATCCGAATAATTATCATGGATCTGACTATTTCTAAAAGAGTCTGCTTCCTTCGTTCCGCCATACCGTTCTATTGAGGGGTTCCCGGTGCGGTCAACAGGGATACAATCCCTTCGTCCGATAGGTAGTTCAAGAATTCATCGCTAAGGTATTCGCCTCCACGGTCAAATCGTAGAAACTTGATACTTCTTACCCTATGCATCATAAGGTAGATGTATCCATTTCTCGAGTAATCATCAAATTACTCATACCCCTTCTTGCTATGATCGTCATTGAACCACACATATCGGTATGAACGAGTTCTAACACTTTGGTGGCTCTATTCCCCTTGGCTCTAAATGCCCTCTAGGTCATTTTACCCTCTAAACAGGATTCACAAGTTGGAAATGACTCAACTTGAAGTGACTCCAAGGATTCATTTTTCACCAACCTTTGTATCCGCATTAGATTAATATGACCTAATCTAAGATGCCATAAAAGTGTTTCGTTCATGTCCGAAGAATGCTTTCTTTTATTACTCAAAATAATCGATGTGTTATTAGATTCAATTTTATGAGTGGTGTGCCCAAATAATGGTATAAAGATCATCCATTGAAGTTCCGGAACAGATAAACTCATCGTTTCAAGAAATAATAACATCCTTATTAAAAGAAACTGGGTATCTATTCAAAACCGTTTAGAAACTGAAGGTTGAGTTCTTTCTAAACTAGGAACATGAAGAACGTCTCTCAAGACCATAACTCTATCTTCAAAAGATAGGCGCACTTCTCCCACTGCTTCAGCTGCCACTCTCGTAGCATTGCCCGATGTGATGGGGATCTCACTTCCGTTAAGTCGTCGGGTTAGCTTGAACCCATAAAAAAATGTGATCAGTAGCTCTCGTATCCACTATCCACGTATAGACAGCATACACCACTTCACAAGTTTCGACGACTAGGGTGTGTGAATTACCTAACTTTCCTAGCCTCTTAGGCTTGGAACAGGCAGACCTCCATTGTCCTCTCTCACCGCAACTAAAACACTTCCCCTTCGATGCTAACCTTTGCATTTGTCTTTCGCAACAGTTGGATTTGCTTGGATCCGACCTTTGGTTCTCTTCCTCTTTTTCCCTCCCTTGGGACCAAAAGAGGTAGACGGACCATTAGCCACCATAGCACTAGACTGGTGCTCCATTATCACCTCCACCGAAACTAAAGCTTGCAAGAGCTCGGGTAAACGACTTGTCCGTTCATTCATCTAACAGTTCAGATGAAACTGCTCAAAGCTTCTCGATAGAGAATGGTATATGAAATCAACCTGAGAAGGTACATCAAATCCGCACCAAGTACTCCAACTTGTTAAGGTATGCCATTATCTCGAGAACGTGCTCCCTCACAGGCGTTCCTTCCATCATTTCCAACTTGACCGAGTCATGTTTGGTGAACTGATTAGTCATGGGATTCTGATGTGAAAACATCTCTTCAAGGCTTTCCATGATTTCAACAGCGGATACAATGTCTTCATGAACGCGCCTCAAATCCTCAGACAGAGATGTCAAGATGATGCACTTCATGTGTTCATTGTCACGATGTCAATCATCAACTGCCTTTTCCCATTGCTTGACTTATCATTAGGCTTGCCGGGTTTATTAACGTGAATAACCCTGTTTTCGTGCAGTAAGGACAAATTTAAAATTACATTTCCAATCGATATAATTCTCTCCAACAAGTTTATTATCTTTAAGTATACTAAACAGTGGATTAAAAGGTTGCGACATGATGAGCTGAGAATAAAACATACATTCATATCAATATCTAGAAAAATACGAAACTATCACATAATTTGATCACATCAATTATATTGAAACCTTAAAACAATATAATCATGCATCAGCCAACATCTCGAAACAATTTAAATGCGCCACGAGGGGTGGTCTATACATTTAAATACATTCAAGCGGATCACAAACTTAAAAGTTACAAATCCTTAATTCAAAATTAATAGTTGGCTCCCACTTTGACCACATAGAAATTGACAGGGACTCCGAGGGGAGTAAGCTAATATCAATTTCCTATGCCTAAGTAATAACCATAATTAAATACATGATTATTATTTCGCTTTGAGCAAGCCACTCGTGGTGAGGGTCAATAC
The DNA here is from genome assembly GCA_947034835.1 of Ballota nigra. Lineage (NCBI taxonomy): Eukaryota > Viridiplantae > Streptophyta > Magnoliopsida > Lamiales > Lamiaceae > Ballota > Ballota nigra. The sequence continues at coordinate 61,760,042 of OX344725.1, forward strand.
CGCCACTAGTAATAATTCACAATCATCCTTTCGGAATTTATTCATGTGAAATCCGTTCTTTTGGCCGATCCGAGGGGGAAATGTATTCCAAAAGAACTTCACAAATAAATAAATAATGGAGGCCAAAATAATCCAATTTTAATATCCGGAATAAAATTGCGATTATAAAAACATACTTAGTAATTTTCGAAAGTAAGGTTTTTTCTTGGACAATTAAATTCATGCAAACACATATTAACAAATAATAATAAGTGCACGAAATAAAACATCCATCAAAACAAAAATTAAACACATTGGAGCACTCGAATCCAATTGTCACGGTTTAATTTCTTCACGTCTTGATGCGAAAAATCGTCCTTGTTGCTTTCCGTCGTTCGTCTCGACACGCTCCCACTCGAACAGCAACACTTCATCAAAACAGCATCGTTTGGGGTTTGGGATGACGTTTAAAGTCACACGAAAAAAAACACGAACCGAAAAATTCCACGGCCCGAGATATGGCGCGCGTCGGCCCACGAAGTGGGCCAACGCGCCTCTCGGCCAGAAGCGCCGAGGTGCTGCACGGAGGCGCCCGAGGCGCCGCAGGCCACGCCCGAGGCACGCGCGCGCGTGGCGCCGGCCTCCCATCGCGCGCGGGTCGTGCGTCGTGCACCCCGTCGCCGGTTTTTGCCGTTCATTCTCGTTTTCTTCACCCCTTGCATGATTTTACGTCCATACATGCGCCACGCTTGTATGCGTCGTCCGGGTACGCCATTTTTAATTCTTCATTCTTCGTCACGATCCGGTTACAATTTATTTTACAAAAAAAAAATACTAGATCTAGACTAGTCTATTACAATGATCGAATCAAAATAAAAACAACTAATCTACTCGTGGATTTTCTCACGAGAAAAACGAATTCGAACGAATCGAATTAAAAACAATTAATTCACACGCATGAAATTAACAACATTAAAACCATGACAATTGGATACCTGCAAAAAAGATATAGCAATTCTACTATCCAATTTCAATTTAATGTTTAACAATTTAAATTCCAATTTAAAGATCAGAGCCCGAAACCGTGGCTCTGATACCAGTTGTTGGGAAAATAGGGGTGCCCGGAATCTATTCGGGATGAAATTTAAATACGAATTTAAATACAATTATTACTAGCATGAATTAATCCTAATTAATTCAAATAATAATTCCAACAACGAATTTTTATCATGCATGTTGAATTAATTCACATATTAACTATGGCGGAATAAACAAGTAAATATGTGATTAACGTACCTCTTGTAGAATTGGCCTTTGGATAAACGGGACAATTACGATCTCGCTCTATCGACCCAAAAACCTTCTCAAGTATTTCCCTTTCACCTCACTTGATCACCGGTGGAAGATGCTTTCAAGTAATTTAATAAACTAAGGAAAAAGAAAAATATCTATGCTCTTGATTTTTCCAACACATGGAATTATGTACTTGGGGATGAAATAATCATCCCCTATTTATAACATGTAGGGGCCGAAAATTATGTGGTATATGGGCTTGGAAAAAATCTTTTCTTAGACTCTAAGAAATCTTGAATATATCTCATATATTCTTTTCTCCAAAATAAAATATTCCACAAAAATCTCACCCTTCATATTAAGGGGTTAATTTTCGAAAAACACAATAAGAAATCCAAAGATTTGGATCTTCTTGAATATATGAGATATTCTTGTATTCCTAGAATACATATCTTCCATAATATCTTTCCAAGAAAATCAACAAAATCTTATTTCTTCTTGATTCTCTTATTTTCGAAAATCACTTGAAAAATCAGCATTAATATATTCTTTATTTTAATCACCTTATCATTATTGGACTACTTAATGAGCTACTTGAGGGGCCTTTAAGGAGAATTAAGATTGGACCTCCTAATGGACTTCTGAATTTCAATATTGAGCCCCAATATAATTCAGCCCATTAATATTAATTATTACCACTAATAAATTAATATTGCACTATCCATCTTAATCCATATTACGATAATATGGGCTCCCGATTATTATTTCCCGCGTTTAAGATTATCAAGTCCATTAATTAATTGAGTTTCTGAATAGCTCTAAATTAATTAATATATTTCACCTTGGAGTAAAGACAGCTCAACATTATTATCCGTACCGAAGAAACTGATTCTTCACTTGCAAGATTTGGTACGATAAAACTTCTGAGCCCACCAAGGGGACTAATCACACGAGCCGTACTCGCACGCATTTCTCCGTATTAAATCTTAGCAACCGTCATATGATTAATATTACTGCCCAAGACACAAAGTTCGAAGTCACAATGATTCTCACCCAACATGAATCAAAACAGTAACCATTAAGCACACACGGTCCTATTTAAGTGACAGAGATTAAGAAATCAACAACCACTGAGGTCTAATTTTTCACATTTCAGAACAGAATAATTTATCCTCGCTGTAGGTCCTCTTCAACACATACTAAATGTGCTAGTGCAATCTCTTAGTCAAGACAGACCAATATGAGCCTTACACATCGACCTTTCACGGCGGATTGTTCAATTCCACCTAGGTCGTGAAAATGTACGTTTAGTTACAAGAAGACTGTTAATGTTGTCTTCCGTGATCGGGTATCACCACATTAACTACAATGTAACTAGTACCATATATTGAACGGGTTGCAATAGAAATTCAACATTCAATCATAACTAAAGCAAATATGATAAAAGAATTATTCTCATAAAACAAGTGTTTGATACACGAGTTATACAAAGTAAAATCATACTTTCACGTATAACTCCAACAATCTCCCACTTATACTTAAAGTCTGCTTTTAGTATACATCACGCATGTCTTAGTGTAGTAGCTCTACGTGACATCTCATGTCAACCTACAATAACCTAATAATTCCTCCCACTTATACTTAAAGCAGATTGGCAATAGTCTTGACTCCCATTCCATCCACATGTCTCTCGAATGTACTCTGAGGCAGACCCTTTGTGAATGGATGTACTAGGTTTGTTGATAGGCGAGCATGAGCATCATTTGGGCGACCAGGATTAGCGCAAATCACACAAAATTTAAACTGAAATTAACACATGATTTACCCAAGACATCCGGCGAGCAAAACCTACATGCGATCAAGACACATATGCAAACAAAATCAGATCAAAAGCCACATGACGAGCTCAAACGGCATCCTGCCGATCAGATCCAACCACAGCGCCGAAATAACAATTAAACAAGATGAAAGACCATCAGAATCAGACTAAAGACTCCTCAAGGACAAGTCCAAAGTGACGAACAGCTCTAGACTGCGAGCAAGTCCAGTAGATAAGGTCAAATTAGTCAAAGGACAGGTGTCGAGCATGCAGACTTGGTCGGCCAAAGGTCGTGCCACCTCCTGCTGGGCAAAAGTCTATAAATACTTAGATTTTTCAGCAAATAAAGCAAGCACAAATTAATATACACGTCCAAACTTCGATTACGAATCTAAAGCAGCTCGATTAACTTACAATCGAACTTAAACACGTAAGCTTTCATACGATTCTAATCCATCTAAACCCGAAAATCCGTATTCACTAATTACGTTAGTGATCAATCACACGTAATTGTTTGATGATCAATTAACCATCTAAAACAACCATTAATCTTCAAGATTAGAACTGATCGTCAACAAGGTTGTCCTCCGACATTTATCTTTGCCACCTCTTTATCTCCTCTCTTAACGATTTCTCGTATAAGATGGTGTTTTCTATCAATGTGTTTGCTGGCCTTGTGGGCTATCGGTTCCCTTGAATTTGCAACTGCTCCGACATTATCACAATGGACAGTGATTATGATGGGCAAATTCGGAACAACGTCCAAGTCCACTAAGAAGAACTTGAGCCAAACCGCTTCTTTCGCTGCTTTACAAGCAGTTACTTATTCGGCTTTAATGGTCGAATCGGCGATGTATTTCTACAAATCGCTTCTCCATGTTATGGCTCTTTCTCCCATGCAAAACACACTACCCGAGGTAGATATTCTGGATTCTATATCTGATTGAAAATTTGAGTCCGTGTATCCCACGGGAATTAGACTGTCTGACTGTTAAATCAACATTCCATACCAAGTTCTTTTCAGAAACTAAAGAACGCATTTAATTGCAATCTAATGTGCTTTCCCGGGGTTACTTTGATATCTTGCCACATGCCCACGACAAAGCAGATATCCGGCCTCGTACACAACATTGCATACATAAGACTTCCTACGTCCGAAACGTACGGAACGTCTTTCATGTCATCTATCTCCACTTGCGTCTTAGGGCATATTTCTTTAGATAGATGGATTCCGTGCCTAAAAAGTACAAAATCTTTCTTGGAATCTTGCATGCTGAAATGCTTCAAAACAGTGGCTTTGTATGAAACTTGCGATAAACCCAACATCCTCCTCTTGCGATCTCGAGTGAACTTGATCCCAAGGATGTGACCGGCTTTCCCTAAGTCCTTCATATCAAACTGATTTGACAGCCATACCCTTACGTCTGACAATACCTTTACATTGTTTCCAATGAGCAGAATACCGTCTACGTATAATACTAAAAATACCACCGCAGTTCCGTCACACCTTATATGTTGATGATATGCTTATAGCAAGTAGCAGCATTGAAAGAATACAAGGGTTGAAAGCTAAGTTGAGTTTGACATTCGAGATGAAAGACTTAGGGAATGCCAAGAGGATCCTAGGCATGGACATCATCAGGGACAGGAAGTCTAAAAGGCTGTTCTTGTCTCAGAAGGATTACATTGAAAAGGTACTTAAAAGGTTCTATATGCATTAAAGTAAAGCTGTATTTACACCTATGGGACAACAGTTTAAGCTGTATGTTAAACACTCTCCACAAACCAGTACAGAAAGGAACAAGATGAGTAAAATCCCCTATGCCAGTGGAGTTGGTAGCCTAATGTATGTTATGATCTGCACAAGGCCATATATAGCATATGCTGTGAGTATGGTGAGCAGATTCTTAGCAGATCCTGGAAGTTTTCATTGGGATGCACTTAAATGGATCCTGAGGTACTTGAATGAAGCTACAGAGTTGGGATTACTATTTGAAGAATCAAGTGAAACTGATGATCAGCTGAAAGGATTTGTGGATGCAGACTTTGCTGGAGATGTGGATAAAAGAAGGTCTTTGACAGGATATGTCTTTACTCTTCATGGTACTGCTGTTAGTTGGAAATCTACACTGCTATCTGAAGTATCTTTGTCAACCACAGAAGCAGAATATGTTGCTGTTACTGAGGCTGTAAAAGAAGCATTGTGGTTAAAGGGAATAACTAAGGATTTTGGGGTGGTACAGAAGAGTGTTGGAATTTTCTGTGACAACCAAAGCACAATTCACTTGGTAAAGCGTCCAATTTTTCATGAAAGGTCTAAACACATAAGTGTTAAGTTACACTTTGTCAGGGATATGATTGAGAAAGAAGTGGTAACCATACTAAAGATTGATACAACAGAAAATGCTGCAGACATGTTGACCAAAGCTGTGCCAAGTAACAAGTTCAACTATTGTTCAAGGAAGATTAAGCTCCAGGGCTGGGATGTCCACTGAACAGATTATTCACTAATTACGTTAGTGATCAATCACACGTAATTGTTTGATGATCAATTAACCATCTAAAACAGCCATTAATCTTCAAGATTAGAACTGATCGTCAACAAATTGGCGCTAGAAGGAGGGATCGAAACTCCGGGTCATTGAATACGAGAAGATTATTCCAGAATTGAAGAACAAGTTTGATTTTTTGAAGAAAAAACTCATGAACACCAAGAACAACACTTGATATCTTCTGTGAAAATGCCTCAATCAAGGGAGACACAACGTTCTCAACATATAACCCGGGATTCACACTCCCGAATGTCCCAAGCTGGTGGGCGAGCAAGGGCGAGCAGAAACAACCAAGAAAATCAAACTAATGTTGCTCGCCAGTTAATTCCACCAGAGTTGGACGCCATTGCCCGCAACCCCGACGAACTGGCGCGTACAATTGCCATGCTCCAAGCTTTACAAAGACAACAAACCCAACCTGGCCCATCATATGTGCGAGCAAGGGGTAGCCCCACAAAGACTCGCGAACATGATAAGGCTAGAGGGGATCAGTTGAATGAGGCTGACAGCGCCCAAGCTCGTAAGGCCAAAGGCAAAGAAAAATTGAACATTGAGGCCGCCAGTCAGGGAGGTTCGACTCAGAACCCGGCCATGGCGGCAAGTCAGGGTACACGCCAAAGTGCTCTGGAAAGATTGGGTCGACGTGGCCGGGGAGTCCTGGAGGTTCATCCCCCTGCTAGAGCAGCTCGCCCAGCCGCAATACCTGCTCGCCAATCGGTCCTTGACCGGCTGACTAGGTCAGCTTTTGGTCGCCTTGGCCCGAATGCAGAGCCCAATCCCAGGAGGCCAATCCAGGGGGTTCCCACTCCCAATGTGGGACTAGAGCGAACAGACGGTTGTGCGCCTCTGCTCGCCGAATAGCCACAGAGTCAGGGGGGATCCTTAGAGGAGCTCGCCTCCATGAGAAAGGCCATCGAAAGCATGCAGGGCCAGCTGGATCAACAGAGAGGATATGGGAACACGACTCTTCCGGTCTCACCCTTGTCAGTGGTAATTCTGAAGGCTCCAATTCAACAAAAGATCCAGTTTCCAGCAAGTATCCAGTATGAGGGCACGTCGGATCCCCGAGTGCATTTAATGAAGTATACCAATTATATGGTATCAATGGGGGCAAGTGACGCAACGCAATGTCGAAACTTTCCTTTAACTCTCGGGGATCGTGTCCATAAGTGGTTTTCGGCCCTGCCACCAGCTTCAATTCATTCATTTGCCCAGCTGGGTAGAGAGTTCTTATCCCATTTCTCTACAGCCGGGTCTTATTTATCCCAAAGACATCAGTTATCCGACTTGAAACAAACTGACGACGAGTCAGACCGATCATATTTGGAAAGATTCGACAAGGTCTTGTTAGAGGGAGAATCTGTCAGTGAAGATACAAAGATTGTAGCCGTCCTAGCTGGACTCAAGAAATGCACTGAACTTTGGAAAGATGTGCACTTAAGATGCCCGAAGACATACGCCGAGTTTCGGGATCGGGCAGGTGTTTTTGTCTCCATGCATGAAGCCCTGCAGAAGGATATGGGAGACAAAGGAGAGCAGAAAGAGGGTGCAAAGAAGCCTGGAACAGGTTATCGAGCTCCCAAAAGCATGAAGGCATTTACCGAAGGAACGGAGCTGAAAGACAAACTGAACCACATTCTTACCGTATCAATCGATACAGTTTATAATAGTGTCCGAGACAAAGAATTGCTAACACCTCCCCGTAAGATACGTCAGGAAACGAGCAAGTTGAACCAGAATAAATATTGTGCCTACCACCAGAGTGTAGGACACTTTACGAGCGAATGTCATGACTTGCTAAAGCAGTTGTGGCGTTTTTACGAAGAGGGAAAGCTATCAGAGTTCGTGAAGAGACAGCCCGGCAAAAGAACCAGAGACGAAGATTCTGATAAAGGAGACCAGGACCAGACACCTCATCGGAATCGAGCTGGGCGACCAGTTCAGGCGCCTGCCGGGGGATCAGCTCCAGACATTCAGATGATGGAACCTGCAGGACCCATAGGCGGTTATTCCGATGGACGATCGCCAATTTCTAATCGGAAAAGAAAGGCAGAATTACGAGCGATCGGACATGTACAGGAAATGGGGGTCATTCCACCTACCATGCAAACACCGGAATTAATTTTCACCGACAGAGATTTGGAAGGAGTACTGACCCCACACAATGATTCGCTTGTGATATGTGCCAAGATTATGGAAACAACGGTGCATAGATTACTGGTGGATATTGGAGCCTACACTAATGTCCTTTTCAAAAAGACACTTGATCAAATGGGAGATTATGCAGGCTACATCAGAGACACAAATCACCGTATCCTGGGATTCGGAAATGCCGTGACAATCCTGTTGGGAATAGTAACTTTCGCTATGCAACTTGTGACGGTCAAAGAGCCTGAGAAGAATATCGCAAGAATGGTGGATTTCCTGGTCGTCGATCAAGAATCGTCATACAATGGGATTCCTGGGTCGACCTTTCTTAAACGAATTCAGGGCCGCGTGTTCAACTTACCATTACTGCGTAAAATTCCCAACAGCAAGTGGAGTTGGCACGGTAAAAGGAGACCAAAGAAAAGCTCGGGAATGTCTTCTGCAAATTCAGTCAAGACAGGGACAAGTATCAATGATGGAAGCGTCAACTAGTCAACTCGAAAATGAACCCTCAATTTTGGAGGACATCCTTGAAGCCCAAAACAATAAGATGGACATTGACGACCAACCTTCGCCTACGGGCGATCAGGCACAGCAGGGCGACGGGCAAAACCAGCCAAAAGCAGTGTTACCCCCTGTAGCCGACCGTTCGTGCCCAAACGATAACCAGGGAAGTCCAACTTCGGTGGCCAAGTCTCACCCAAAGCCCTCAGATGATTTTGACCCTCGATTGGGTGCTGAACCCATGGACATTGAGGATGAGCTAAGTCCGGAAGGACCAATAGTTGACCCTCGATGGAAAGGGCAAAAACGACGGGCAACTCCCGTTGAAGAGTTGGAGGCCATCAAGATTAATCCTGAGTGTGACAGTCTTGAACTTTACATCGGATCTGAACTCCCTGAGCCTTACAGAACGCGCATGACGGACTTTCTGAAGGCTAACTTGGACGTCTTTGCGTGGTCTCATGCTGATATGGTGGGAATCAGCCCGAAGGATGCCTGTCACAGGTTGAATATCAACCCAGCCCGAAAACCTGTCCACCAGAAACGGCGAAAATATGGACCAGACAAGTATCAAGCTTTAAACGAAGAAGTCAAAAAGCTGCTGGACAACGATCTAATTAAACAAGCGTTATGTCCACAATGGGTTGCGAATCCTGTCCTGGTACGGAAACCGAACGGAACCTGGAGGTTATGCATAGATTTTACAGATCTTAATGCAGCATGCCCGAAGGATAACTTTCCGCTCCCACACATCGATCAACTGGTGGACAGTACTGCCGGTCACGAAATGTTCACATTCATGGATGCTTTCGCGGGATACCACCAGATTCCAATGCACCCGGACGACCAAGAAAATACAGCCTTTATACAAATAAAAATCTGTTATGCTGGAAGAGGATGCCGTTTGGTCTAATCAATGCTGGAGCAACTTACCAGAGGCTGGTGAACAAAATGTTCGACCAACAAATTGGAGATACAGTAGAAGTCTACATTGATGACATCGTAGTCAAAAGTCCCTATAAGAAAGATCACCTCCATCATCTTTCCCAAGTATTCGACATACTCCGAAAATACAATATGAAGTTAAATCCAAAGAAAAGTAGCTTTGGAGTACATTCTGGGAAATTCTTGGGCCATCTGGTCAGCAAACGCGGAATCGAAGCTAATCCAGCAAAAGTAAAGACGATCGTTGATATGGAGCCACCACGTTCTGTTAAAAAGGTGCAAAGGTTAACCGGATGCCTAGCAGCTTTAAACAGGTTCATATCACGATCAGGAGACAAGTGTCGTCCATTCTTTGAAGCCATCAAAAAGGGCAACTTTGCTTGGACAGAAAACTGCCAGAAAGCCTTTGATCAATTGAAAGAATATCTGGGAGATGTAAAAATTCTGTCAAAACCAATTCCCGGTGAGAAGCTATATTTGTACTTGGCAGCATCTGACACAGCCATAAGTTCGGTGTTAATTCGGGCAGATGGCAAGTTTTACCTGCCAATCTACTATGTCAGCCAGGCCCTGCATGATGCTGAGATAAAGTACTCACCAACTGAAAAGCTGGCATATGCTCTTGTCATGAGTGTCAGGAAGTTAAGACCATACTTTTTCGATCATCAAGTCGAAGTACTGACAACTTTCCCACTCAGACAAATATTACACCGACCCGACACCGCTGGCCGTCTTTTGAAATGGTCCATAGAGATAAGCCAGTTTGGCGTGACTTATGCACCTCGAACCGCGATTAAGGGACAAGCGTTAGCCGACTTTATAGTTGAGTTAACCTTCCCTCAAAATCCAACGAGGGGGATGGATCATCCATGGCATCTTTATGTAGACGGTTCGTCAACAAATCTGGCCTCGGGGGCAGGAATAGTGCTCATCAGTCCCGACCGGCAAGTATTCACTTCAGCAGTCAGATTTGAATTCATGGCCACTAACAATGAGGCAGAGTACGAGGCCCTCATTGCAGGTCTTCACTTGTCACTAGCAGTTGGAGTTAGACAACTCCAAATTTTCGGGGACTCCCAGCTCATTGTAAGCCAAGTACGAGGCGAATATGAGGCCAGAGACGAGCAAATGATCGAATATCAACGAATAGTTACGCACTTGGTATCTCAATTAGACCAGGTGTTTATCCAGCAGATACCACGAACAAGCAACACACAAGCTGACGCCCTAGCAAGATTAGCAACAAGTGATGGGCCGGCAGATCTGACGGACATTGTCATTACCAGGAAGGTCCAACCATCAACAATGGACTACGAAGTAAATCAAGTAGTCGAGTACAACAACGATGATGATTGGAGATCTCCTATAGCCAAATACTTGAAAGACGGGGAGTTGCCAAACAACTCGTTTGAAGCTGAAAGAATTAAAAAACAGGCGACCAGATATACTCTGGTAGACGAACAGCTTTACAAAAGAGGCTTCTCACTCCCGCTACTCAAGTGTTTGTCTAGGGGGCAAGGAAGGACAGTCCTGGAGGATATACATTCTGGAGTTTGTGGAAATCACACTGGGGGGCAAACTTTGGCCTACAAAACTGTAAGGCAAGGTTACTATTGGCCAACCTTACGGAAAGATGCAATCCAATTAGCCAAGGCTTGCCACCAGTGTCAGGTTTTTGCTCCAAGCATCCATGCCCCAGCACAGAAGCTTGTATCTGTTTACAGCCCATGGCCATTTGCAAGATGGGGGATTGACATTATTGGTCCTTTCCCGGCAGGAGTGGGAAATGTTCAATTTGCCGTCATAGCAGTCGACTATTATACAAAGTGGGCAGAAGCGAAGGCCATGGTAAAAATTACACAGCAAAACATGATCAACTTCATATGGCAGAACATCATCTGTCGCTTTGGAATTCCACGAACAATCGTGACAGATAATGGCCCGTAGTTTGACGGAAAGGAATTGCGAGATTTCTGTACAAAATGGGGGATCAGGAAACACTATTCGACTCCCTATCATCCCCAGTCAAACGGACAAGTTGAAGCTGTAAATAAAATCATCAAGCATACATTGAAAATACGTCTGGCAGAAAGTAAAAGTAGCTGGTCAGAAAAACTCCCAGAAGTCCTGTGGGCATATAGGGTTTCTCCCAGGTCAAGCACCGGAGAAACACCTTTTGCAATGGCTTTCGGGACAGAGGCGGTAATACCAATTGAATTAAAGACTGACACAGTCAGGACAACCAGCTTTGATGAACAAACAAATCATTCTGCCTTAGCCACAGAGGCAGATTTGCTCGAAGAAAGAAGATTACACGCTGAGCTGAAGAATGCCACGTACAAGCAAAGAGCGGAGCGTTACTATAATTCTCAAGTCAAGATAAGAAAATTCGAAGTTGGTGACCTCGTTCTAAGAAAGAAGCTTGCCCCACCTCCAGGCATATTTGGCCCGACTTGGGAGGGCCCGTACAGGGTAACAGATAGGTTACCCAATGGAGCATATGACATAGAGGACTTAGATGGCAACTCGGCCCAATATTCCTGGAATACAACTAATCTAAGGAAATACTTTCAGTAGGCGACCAGTTCTGCTTCATGAGAGAGTGAAGTTAAGATGGGCGAACTACTAAGTCTACTGGGCGAACTGAAATGGCACTGGAATGGCAGAGATACAAAATGAGTCCAAAAACTTGCCTAAATTTTTTTGGAAAAATTTCACCAAGTATAGGTGGTCGAACAGAGTTGAATTGGGGCAAGTCTGACCGCGGGCTAGGAGGCCAGTATCTTGTATGATTTTATTTCTTTTTAAGAAGTCTAAAGGATGCCTTGACAAATTGTATAGTAGTCGAGCAACTTTGACTCTTGGTGTAAGTAATGTTTTTTATTGGTTGGAGGCTTAACATTGTCTTGGTCGAGCAGATCCAACCTGGCTAGTACAGGATTACTTTTTTGGTCGCTTTCAACACTTGTAATTTTCTAAGATCTTTTCAATATTAAGTTGTTCGTATAAGCAAAAATGTAAGCTCAAGGCGCAAGTTGATTATACAACCAAGCCCTTTGAAGGCTGTTCGTTTTTAAATGAACATAGCCTAAGGCCAAAAGCCCGTTAAATCCTAAGGCCAAAAAAAAAAAGTTCTTAAGGAACAAGGCCCAATTACATTAAGATTGTTGAAGCACAGATAAAGATGCAAAGAACAATTAATGTAAGGTAAAAGACGAGCAATTAAGCAAAATATATTCATTAAGCACAAGGCTTGATCGCCCAAAAATTACAAAAAAGACGAACAACTCAAAAAAAAAAAAGAATAAGTTCCTAGCTAATCCTGTCCGCTAAGATCCTTGCCCGGCAGGAGGAGATATGTTGTCATCTTTGGGGTCTTCAAGAGGAGAACCTTCAAGGGCAGGATCAACTGGGACCACCTCGGTTAGCTCAGCAATCAATCCCTCAGCATCAGCACGCTCCTTTAGAGCTCTTTCACTTTGATCGGCTGGAAGGATTTGCTCGCCCTCCACAGCATCGCCCTCATCTTCTTCCTCGTCCTCGGGAGGATTTGTGATAATTATTTCAGGACCAAGGAAGTCAAGTTTGACTCCATAATCAGACAGGTCGCCAATTTGGAGAGTTGTGCCTGGGGCTGGAGGGTTCGATTCGACGAAGTTGCACAACTCCTTGCCGATCTCTTCAACAACTACGGCAGCCTTGAATTCATGGGCAATACGGATGCTCTCCGCATAACCAGTTACGTAACCAAGAATCGAGCTCACCTCCATCTTAGGAATAAGTTCCTCTTGGGTAATGGAGTTGGCGAGCTGGATTTCAAGGTCCGCAATTTTAGCCGTAGCCTCAGTCGCGAATTTCTCGGCGACCTCCTTCTGCTGCTGAGCGCGAGCAAGTTCTGCCCGCATGTGCTCGACCTCTTGACCTTCAGCTCCTCGGAGACTTTGACATGCAGGTCCAAGGCACGCTGCTCGCTAACCTGATGAGCTTTGACTTTATTTTCAAGATCGGCGATAATCTTCTTCACCTCAGCCTTAGCGTCATCGCGCTCCTTGGCAATACGGCTGACGGTGGCCGCATGCTGGCGTGAGTCCTTCTCAAGATCCTCAACTTGGTCGACCAAACGCTGCACGGCCGCCAGGGTATTGCCTGCCTCAACAAGACACAGACGGCCATTATCACGAGGCGCCTGTGTCTTGACGGTTTCGTTTAGCTCCTTGGTCCAGCTGCGAGCAACGACCTCGGAGGCGCGGCGGACAAAAGAGTCCGGGATCTCACGAAGGTTGGTCGGCACCTTCGAGCAGGCAAAGCGATGTACCAAGTTAGATCGCCCTGGGTACTGCTCGGGCGAGTAGCTGAAAAGAAATTTGTCAGTTAATAAAAGTAAGATGAGAAAAAGTGACTAAGTGCCCTGGGCGAACAGGGTTGTACCTGTCAAGACGACCTTTATCCCAGCCGAGGTAGGTGGGGTCGGATGATGGGCCGGAACCTTCGCGGGTGGCGACGACCAGAGCCTGCTCGCCGGGGCGCTCCACAGAAGGAGTTTGTTCGCTGTCGCCTTCGGATGGTCGGACAGCCACCGTCACTCTCTCTTGAGCCGCCTTTGCTCGTTTGGCAGCCTTCTCGGTATCGGTGACGGGAGTGCCGTCTCCACGAAGAAGCCTCTTCGCCCTCGGGATCAGTGTCTTGGGCGGACTCGCCACGGGGGCAGGAGGCTGTGCCGAGCTCGACCCTCCGGCTTGCCGAGGGTCTCCTTTTCCACCCTTAGCCGCGAGGGCGATGATCTTTGAGAGGGGATCCGACTTCTTGCGTCCTTTTTTGGTCGGCATCTCCCAGACACGGTTATCGAGCTCTAGGAAGGAAGGGTGAAGCGTAATTGAGGCGAGCTGATCTGTAAAGGACATAAAAAACAAATTAATACCAAAGTATAAGACCGACCAGATCTGTTCGCCCAACATGAAGATACTTACCCTCCGGGATTCGAGCTAGAGCCTCGAGATGGTGAGGGTAGGTCGTGAGATGAGCAACTCGCAGTGTATCCTCGGAGAAGAGATGGCCAATACTTTGATCCTCTCGGCGACGAAGGGCGATCAAACACGCAACGAACAGGAATTGATCGCTTATGCTATTCTTCACAGTTTGCCACCCCAAGTTCTTGGGACCTAAAACAAAGGAAAAAGAGAATTAAAATTAGTCCAACCACTTCAAAGATATAGAAGAGGTAAGACTCACGCTTTAATTCCCTAAACTCCGCCGGGGTCTCGATTCGTTCAGAACCCCCTGAAGAGCGAGCAGAAGCACGCCAGTCGCCTCCGATCCAGAACCAGTCATGCTTCCAATCTCGCACTTTCCCAGGAATATCCTCGACAAGTTTTTGGCCTGGTCGCGCCTTCAGATAGTACCAGCCCGCCTCTTCCCCAGTGCAGCCGGTCATCGTCATCAGGTAGCCAACCTCCTCGGCGGACAGCCTGTTGGGATACCCCTCCAGGGAGAACATTACCATCAGGGCCATCAGATTTATCCACCCAACGGGAGTAAGTTGGGTGATAGCCAAGTTCACATCACATAGAAATTGGCCGACCAAAGGGTGCAATGGTAAAGAAACTCCAGCATTTAGGGTGGCAAGGTTGATCGCCGTCAACCCGCGTGGTGGGCAATCGGCTCTGTCGTCCACCAAAGGAGCATACATTGGGATATCAAAGGGAATCTTGTAATCCCTCCGAATCTCGATCAAGTTCTCCTCGGTGATGGCGGATACGATACAGCTCGCTGCGAACTCGGTCGCTTTAAGTTTCCGTACTCCGTGAGCAGGAATGACGAAGCGATTGGAGTGCTCCTTTTCGTACTCATTCCAGTCGACACGGCGAGCAACCGCGACTGGAACCCGATGTTTGATCAATCTGGGCGCAGGGAAGTTGATATCTTTGAGATAGGCCCAGGTCAGTTCGTCAAGGTTCACCGGCTGAAGTACCTCGACTTCTTTGTCCTCGTCTTCGTGGAGGTCCGAGCTCGTCTCTTCTAAGAGCTGGCGAGCAGGATTTGCTCGCTCCTCTTTTTCCCCGGAGGGATGGGCTCCAGAATTGACCGAACGTACAACCGAAGCCGCCTCGGGATCAGATTCCAAATTAACTATAGGAGGATCTTCTTCGACGGGCCGTTTTTTAGGATTCCGGGGAGGAAAAGAACCGGTCTCAGAGTGCGACGCCATCGAGTAAGTTAAGGAGAGATGTTAGGGTTTTGCAGATTCCGGTAAGGGAAGAACACGGCGGCTCGGAATTTTCCACGGCGGAGTAGGAATTCTCGGTGAATCTAGAACGCACACGACGCAAGAAGAGAAGAAAGAGAAGAAAATAAGCAAAGAAAAAACTACCTTGACGTTGTTTGAAGATCGCCGGAAGCTGGAAACGTGTTGTGACCATTTCTGATCACATGTTGGGTCCGGCCGGAAGATAGCCGGAAAAGGCGAGAAGGTACCCAGAGGCCGGAACCGACCTGGCCGACCTGAATCCGACCTCGGCGGGCCCCGACCACCAGCCTCCGGCCTCGAAAGCGAGGCCGGAAGCCTGCTTGGGATGTCCATCCACGTTCATCACATCCACGTTGAAGCCCTGCCGTGCCCGGACCGGCCCGACCAGGATTAATAAAGTCCAGCAGAGGCCGCCCGGACACGGCCAACTGACAGGAACAACCTCCGACCTCACCACCCACCCGGAGGCCGATCTCGATCACTCAAGGCCCCCGGCCGACTAAAAAGATCCGGAGCACGTGACGGAATCGTGCAAGATCCTCTCCCAAGGGAGAAAAAGGCCGCCTCCGTACCCAGCAACAGAGAATATTCCATCCAAATGAGGAAATTCTTCAGAGAATCATCCTTTTTGGACACGCGTCAACACCCTAGTGGCCGGCCACCTGCAAGCCCTGACACTTCAGAGCCCGCGCGTCCTCAGAGGCAGGAGGCATTTAATGCACCTGTCCCCCGAGAGGCCGGAAATGACCAACATACCCCTGTAGTGAGAAAACTATAAATACCCCAACACTTGTAATGTTAAAAAAGGTTGAATCACTCTCAGTATAATCAATACACATACTCATTCAAGTCCAGGGATTAACAACCCCTGGCAATTCTTGGTGTTCTTAAGTGTTCATATGCATTTAAAGCCTCTCTTCATCTAAGCATTCATTTTAGCATTTAAGAACCCAATCATTTGGTGTTTTTACCAAAGCTTTAACAAATAGCCATTCAATCCCAGCAAAATATATTTGGTAAACAACATTTGGCGCTAGAAGAAGGGTACCTAACCCATCAAACACATTTTCTTCATCTCTTTGAAGAACACTCACTGTTCTTCAAAGCTTCACATCCTCAAACCTTCAAATCTTCAAACCTCAACCCCCTCATCTCCTAAAGCAATGGATCCCCAGAAATCATCCCAGGCCCACGGAAAAGCCACACGCGTGGCCTCCCCAATTCGCTTCCCGGAGGAACCTCTCCCATCCGGGGGCCGGGGATTCTTTACTCCTGACCAGGCCGGGTCAGGAAGACGCCGCCAAGCGGAAGAGGCGAGGGGCTGCCGGAGCACCACCTCTGCCTCCAAGAAGAAGGCCCAGGCTCGTGCTCTCAAAGGCAAGGAGAAGGCCAGAGAACACCAAGGCGAAAGCCAAGGTCGGGCGAACCCCGTCTCTGACCGTTCGCGAGGCTCCGCCCATCCGGTTTTTGACCGGTTGGGCACAACAGACCCGTCGTGGTACCCGAGCCGTGTACCCAGTTACGACACTGGGTACGGAGACACCGAGTCCATCTCCAACTCGGGGAGCACGGCCCAAATGCCCCACAAGAGGGCAGCCGAGGTCAGCCTGACCCCGGCAAACTCCGCCAGGCGCAAGCTAAGCTTCGCCCAAAGCGGCCTGTTGGGACGCGGAGTCCCCCGTGCGGCCGTTTTCGACCGAATCGGCCCCCTAGCCGACGTGGGCGACCAGCTGGCCGAAACCCCCAGTCCAGAAATCGTCAAGTTGCAAAAGCAACTGGACGAAATGAAGGCGCTCCTTGAAGCGCAAGGCCAAACCAAGGCCCGGCCAGTCGCCAACGAGCCTTTGGCGGTCGATATTGAGCTCGCGCCGGTCCAGCTCAAGATCGTCCCCCCACCAACTCCTCCCTACGAGGGGAAAACAGATCCTGAGACCCATCTCAGCAAGTTCCGGATCTATATGACCGGGCGTGGCGCGACAGACGCCACGAAGTGCAGGCTTTTCCCGCTCACCCTGGGCGACCTCGCCCACAGATGGTACGTGTCCCTTCCGGCACGGTCCATTGACTCGTTCGCCACTTTGAGCGCCCAATTCTCATCATACTTTGCGGCCAAAATCGCCCGGCCGGAAAGCTGGCATCGCCTGATGCGGATCCGCCAGGAGAAAGAGGAGTCCGACGAGGACTACGTGGCCAGGGTGGACGAGGCCATGCTGACCGGCGAGGCAGTCAGCGACCAGCTTGCTTTGCATGCAACCCTGGGAGGCTTTCACGGCCGGTCTCCTATGTTCAAGCACCTCACCAAGGACTTCCCTAAAACCTATGCTGAATTCCGCGCCCGAGCCGGTGACTACCTGGCTCGGAGGAAGCTTCTGGCACTAAGGCTGGGGGAGTCCGAGCCGGCCCCAAAGGAGACAGAGGCCGTAGCCCAAACCTCCCCCAAGAACGGCCCTAAGGCCAAGAGAGTGGCCAAACCGCCCGGCAACTTCAAGTCCTTCGAGGACGTTGAGGTTCACCTAACCCAGGCCATGAGGCAGTCCCCCGCGCATATCTTCAATGCGATTCAGCACAGGGACGTGCTTCCCAGGCCAAGGCCCTATTCTGGAGACCGGTCCCGGCTGGACCCTAATAAATTCTACGCCTATCACGACTCTATTGGCCACAATACGAGCCAGTGCCGTGATCTCCTCAAGCAGCTTTGGAAGCTGTTTGACGAAGGGCGTCTGAACGACCTCCTACAGAGGCCAGCCGGCCGGCAGGACCAGCAGCAGCAGCCCCAGCGCCAACTTCGGCGAAACGAGGAGGGCGGCCGGCCTCTCAGGCCGGTCGCAGCTTTGGAGGAGGACGATGACGAAGATGACCTTCTCCCGCCCATGAATCCCGGCGGTCGGGTCAACATGATCCAGGCCGGCGGAGGGAACCTAGGCGGCCTCACCCCCATCTCGACGCAGTCCAACCGGAAGCGAAAGGCAGAGGTCCGGGCAGCGACCAACGTCAACTTGGTCACACCCCCAGAGCCGAAGATTCACAAGGACTTGGAGATAACTTTCTCCAACCGGGACCGGACCGGGGTGCTATTCCCGAAGGGCGACGCGCTGGTAATTGCCGCCCAGATCCTGGGCAAAGAGGTTCAACGCGTTTTGGTCGACAATGAGTGTTTTTGCAATATCATCTTCAAAACAGCCCTAGACCAGCTCGGAGACCTCGTCAACTTCATCAGGCCCATCGACCTTCAACTAAAGGGATTCGGGGACGCGACGGTCGCTGCGTACGGGAAGATAAAGCTCTCCGTGGAGCTCATCTGCTGCTACAACAAGGAGGTCAGGATCACTAGGCCGTTAGATTTCATAATTGTAGATCAGCCAAGCTCGTATAATGGCTTTCTGGGTAGGCCCTTTTTAGAAGTTTTTGAAGCCGTTGCTTCCTCTTATTACTACTGTATCAAATTTCCCACCCCCGAGGGGGTGGTCGGCACCATTAAGGGTGACCAGGCAATGGCAAGAAGGTGTTTGAACTATTCCGACTTGCGTTTATTTTCAATTTGTAACGACCAAGCACCAGACAGGCCACACTCAAACTCCGAAACGGTCACTCCGGCCGCAGAATCCATCACGGAGATCGGATCCACATCGGCCGACCCCCAGCCTATGCAGATCGACGACCCCGAGCCAAGGATTGGTTTCGAACCATCCGAGCTCGACCTCGATCCCAGATTCGATTCTTCTGACCGGCGGAGCTATGAACAAGCTACGACATTAGAGGATTTGGAACACATTCCGGTCGACCCCTCGAGGCCGGAATTGGAAGTACTGATCGGCTCTCGCATACCGACCGAAATGCGGGGGGAAGTGATCGAATTCCTCAAGGCCAATGTTGGAGTCTTTGCCTGGTCTCACCAGGACATGGTCGGGATAGACCCAAAGCACGCATGCCATCGTCTAAAGATCGACCCCAACAGGAGGCCGGTCCATCAAAAAAGAAGGAAGTTCGGCCCGGAAAAGTACGAAGCTTTGGCTGAGGAAGTCAAGAAGTTGCTAGACAACAAGCTGATCGAGCAAGCCCGGGACGAGCCCCAATGGGTCGCAAACACCGTCCTGGTAAAAAAGACAAATAACGCCTGGAGACTATGTATAGACTTCACCGACCTCAATGCGGCGTGCCCAAAGGATCACTTTCCGATGCCACACATCGACCACCTGGTGGACGGCACGGCCGGACACGAGATGATGTCCTTCATGGACGCCTTTGCCGGCTACCATCAAATCCCCATGGCCGTCGAAGACATCAAGCACACCTCATTCCACACAGAGAAGAACATATTCTCTTGGCTCCGGATGCCTTTCGGTCTAATCAACGCCGGCGCGACCTACCAGCGCCTAGTCAACAAGATGTTTGCAGATCAGATCGGAAAGACCATGGAGGTCTACATCGATGACATTGTGGTGAAAAGCTTGAAGAAAGAAGACCACCTCAGAGATCTCGAAGAGACTTTCAAGATCCTCAAGGCCTACAATATGAAGTTGAACCCGAAGAAGTGCAACTTCGGGGTGGAGGCCGGCAAATTCCTGGGACACATCGTCAGTCAGCGCGGGATCGAGGCCAATCCGGCCAAGATCAAAGCCGTCCTTGACATGCAAGAGCCAAGGACGATCAAGCAAGTGCAACGCCTGACCGGATGCCTCGCCTCTCTCAACAGATTCATAGCCCGACTCGGAGATAAAAGTAAGCCTTTCTTCTCGACTATTAAAAATGGCAAGTTTTCTTGGAATAGGGAAAGCCAAGTAGCCTTTGCAAAACTAAAAGAATACTTGGCAAACCCACAAATCTTGGTCAAGCCGGTCCCAGGAGAGAAGCTTTACTTATATCTCGCGGCCTCCGAGGTCGCACTCAGCGCGGTACTCGTACGGGCAGACGGTCAGAACCATCTCCCGATCTACTTCGTAAGCCAAGCTCTCCACGATGCCGAGCTCAGATACACCCCGCTCGAAAAGTTAGCTTACGCTCTGGTCATGAGTGTAAGGAAACTGAGGCCTTATTTCTTCGACCACCAAGTAGAGGTCCTCACCACTCTACCCCTGAGGCAAGTCCTACACCGACCGGATACCAGCGGCCGGTTATTGAAATGGTCGTTAGAGATAGCTCAGTACGGGGTCTCATACGCCCCAAGGACGGCCATCAAGGGTCAGGCCCTGGCTGACTTTATAGTGGAATTAACTTTCCCACCCAAGTTCACAAGAATCAACCACCCACCTTGGAAACTCTATGTAGACGGATCATCAACCAACAACTGTGCCGGGGCCGGCATTGTCCTGATCGGCCCGGAAGGCCAGAGTTTCACCCATGCAGTCCGCTTCAGTTTTCCGGCCACAAACAATGAGGCCGAATATGAGGCTCTGGTCGGAGGCCTTGAGCTCGCAATCGCGATCGGAGTTTGCCGTCTGCATGTTTTCATGGACTCCCTGCTCGTGGTCAACCAGATCAAAGGAGAGTACGAGGCCCGGGGGGAGCAAATGATGAAGTATCTCGACCTGGTCACAACCTTATGCGAGAAATTTCATCAGGTTTTCGTCGAGCAAATCCCGAGGGAACACAACACCCAGGCCGACGCGCTTTCCAAACTTGCAACAGCGGAGGGAGCAGCCGACCTTGCCAACATTCAACTCTCCACGCTCGGAACGCCCACGGTCATCCGAGCACAGGTGGCGACCGTTCTAAGCACGGATGAGAACTGGATGACGCCGATCGTGAAATACCTCAAGACCGGCGCGCTCCCTGAAGACAGGACTCGAGCTCGGCAACTGCAACTCCGGTCGTCAAGGTACACCCTCATTGACGATCTTTTATATAAGAGAAGCTTTACCCCCCCACTCCTAAAATGTATAACCCCGGAGCAAGGCCAGACCATTCTGGCCGAGATCCATGAGGGGGTATGCGGAAATCATGCCGGAGGCCGGGCCCTAGCCCACAAAGTGATCAGACAAGGATATTTCTGGCCGACTTTGAACAAAGACGCCGTCAACTTCGCGAGGTCATGCCACAAATGCCAAGTCTTGGGACCCAATATCAAACTATCCCCCGAGCAGCTCTCCTCTATGTATAGTCCTTGGCCTTTTGCCCAGTGGGGCATCGACCTGATCGGACCGATGCCCACCGCGCCCGGGGGCCACAAATTCGCCGTCGTAGCCGTCGACTATTTCACAAAGTGGGCCGAGGCCGAGCCACTCAACAAAATCAGCCAGACCCAAATCATCAAGTTCATTTGGAAAAACATCATCTGCCGTTTCGGCCTACCTCAAGTGATCATCTCCGATAATGGGAAACAGTTTGACGGTCTCCAGATGATCCAGTTTTGTGAAAAATGGAATATCAAGAAGGTTTTCTCCACCCCCTACCACCCACAAACGAACGGCCAGGTAGAGGCCGTAAACAAGATCCTCAAGCACACTATCAAAGCCAAGCTCGAGGACAAAAAGGGGAAGTGGGCAGCCGAGCTACCCGATGTCCTCTGGTCATACCGAACGACCACAAGGAACTCTACGGGCGAAACACCTTTCGCTCTAGCTTTTGGGACCGAGGCCGTCATTCCTTCAGAGGTCTCCCTACCAAGCCACCGGACAGCCCAGACGATCACCGAAGACAATGACACCGCCCGGATGATCGACTTGGACATGTTGGAGGAGAGAAGGCTCAATTCCGACCTCAGAAACGTGGCCTACAAGAAGAAATCCGAAATTTTTTTCAATTCCAAAGTGAAGGCTAGACAATTCCAGGTCGGGGACCTCGTCCTCAAGAAAGTTCAAGTACCAAAAGGGGTATTCGGCCCGAACTGGGAGGGTCCGTTCAGGATATCCAGATGGCTCTCTAAGGGAGCTTACGAGCTGGAACTCATGGATGGAACTCCGGACCAATACCCCTGGAATGCAATTCACTTGAAGAAATACTACCAATGATTTTGTACTATGTTTATCAATTAATACAAAAGCTCTTCGCACAGCTGTATCTCGTTTCAAACACCGGGCTCAGTTCAAAAGCTTATGCCGGCCGTATCGAGGCCGGCATATCACACTCAAGCCCGGAAAAGCCGCTTAAGGCCACCCAAAAACCGAGCCCAGTTCAAAAACGTACGCCGACCGTATCGAGGTCGGCGTATCACACTTGAGCTCGGAAAGGCCACCCTAGCCACTTAAAAAGCCGAGCTCGGTTCAAAAGCATATGCTGACCGTATCGAGGTCGGCATATCACACTTGAGCTCGGCAAGGCAACCAAGACAATACTAGAAACCGGGCTCAGTTCAAAACATATGCCGACCATGTCGAAGTTGTCATATCACACTCGAGCCCGGGTCAAAATCATTCATACTTGTGAAAATTTTATTTTGATAAGTATAAGAAAGCAAGAAAGCGATAACAAAACAATAAAGTTCAAGGAAAGACAGAATTATATTAAGGCAAAACCGGTCTGAAGGCCGGGAGGTACAACGGTTTAAAGCAAGATAAATCCGGTCAAAAGCCGTTTACATTTGAAAGCAGTAAGAAAGAGCTAAGGCATAAACTAAAAATTTCAAGGTTCGCTCTCGCCGGCCGCAGGGTCTGCCTGCCCCTCATTTCCGGCCGCCATAGCAACTTCGGCATCACCTCCACCCGGCACTTGAGAGTCGGCCGGAGGAACCTCCTCCCCTTCCTCTGCCTCCTCCTCTTCGTCACCAACCGGGGGATTCTGACCCGGCAGGAGCAGCCTATGCCGATGGGGGAACCATGAGAGGTCCACCCCATGGACGGTCTCGAGGTCGAGGATGGGGAACCAGTAGCCCTCAGCGACCGGATTCTTGGCGGCGTACTCCCGGAAGTACTCCTCCATGGCTTTGGTCTCAAGGCCGGCCTGGCGCGCAACCCGGATCATGCTGGCAGCGGCCATGTAGAAGCAAAACTCGGAGAAGAGTGCCGGGTTGGCGGTCGGATCCTCCGGATCGTATGCTGGCCGGCTAAGGGAGACAGCCAATTCTTCAGCTTTCTTTTGGAGCTCCCTCTCCAACTCAGCCTGCCGGGCAAGGGCATGATCAGCATCCCCCCGGGCTCGATGAGCCTCCAGCCGCAGATCGGCACTGGTGTCCTCCATCTCTGCCACCCGGTTCCGGGCATCGGCCAGCGCCTTGTATGCCATCTCTGCCCGACCAAGAGCATCATCTTTCTCTTTCAAGACGACCTCCATCTGGCCGACCGCACATTCCCTCTCCTTTCTGAGCGCGGCGTTCTCGCTCTCTAGCCCAGCTTTCTCCTCCCGAGCTCGGGTCAGGTCGGCCTCTAGCCTCCGCACGGCGCTGAGGGCGCTGTTGAACTCGCTCTCCACGAGATTGGCCATTATGGCCGCCTGGCTAACGAGTGCGATGCAGGCCCGACCGGCATATCGAGGTCGGCGCTCGGCGACATCGGCTAACTCCCGCGTCCAAGCTTGGGGCAAAGAGTTCACCGACCGGCTCATATACTCCGGCATCTCCACGATAGATCCCGGGGCCCGGGAAGAAAGGAAATCCAACACCATTGGAGGAAGGCCGGAGTTGTTGCGGGTCAATCTGGACAAAGAGTTCTTTTAGGTCAGTATTGAATAAAATGCCTTAGGAAAAATCCAGAGACAACAGACTTACGCTTGGAAACGGGCGGGATCGCGACCGAAGTAGGGCCCATCGTCTTCCCGGCCGGGAACGGGTGCCGCACGAGCCGTATTTTCCGCCCCGACCGCCCCAGGCGGGGTGTCGTCAGAAAGGACGATAGGGGCCGGACTCGACCCATGATGCCCGGTCTCCTCGTCCTCAATGTCCTCCCGACCCCTCTTTCGGCCGGTGAGTTGGGGGGATGCAGGGGCCTCAGTAGCAGCGGTCGCGACGGCCGGTACCGACTGGAGGGGGAGGGGCTCTTCGATCACGACCCCGGTCCGGGCGCCGGCTCCTTTCTTCTTCTTCGCCCCCTTGGCCGTCTTCTTCACTGCGCAGGCTCCGATCATAGAAAACATCTCCGGGCAGTCCTCAATTAGTTCTGGCGGGCACTGCCTCACTATCGGGAAATCGGGCACTGCAATGACGAGACACGGAGTGTTTAAAAAAAAAAAAAAAAACACAGCAAACTAAAGGCCGGGACCTGCCCGGATGCTTACCCGTCAATCTCAGGTGACGCGGGAACTGGAAGAAACGGCCGGAAATTCGAGACTGTCGGGTCCGAAGGACGGCTTGATTCCTTTCCGCGGCCGGCAAGGACAGAATCCGCTCTCTGACAACCGCAAAGTCGAAATTCAGCTCCCGGTCGGAAGGACAAGGATAACCTACAAAGGAAAGTAAGAAATTAGATCAGTACTCTTTATCCAAATATAAGCAAAAAATTCCTTACTGGGATTCTTAAGACGGATGTCGGTCGGAACGTCAATCTCCGTCCCATCCGGATACCCGGTCTTCCACGCCCCACCGACGAAAAACCACTTCCTCCGATCATTCTGACCCTTGCTCGGTAGGCCGGTCACCAACTTCTGCCCCTTAGTTTGAATGTAGACCTCACCGGTCCCACTCTTTTCGCTCTGGATTCGATAGAGGTATGTCATTTCACCAGGGGTCGGCATCCGGTAGAGCCAATTCTTGCCAAACAAAGTCATGACGCTCACAAGGATCATCCATGTGTTCGGGAGCAGCTGGATGGGCGCTTGGTTCCAGTAGTTTAACAGGTACGAGACGGCCGGATGGAGCGGAAAACGAAGCCCAACCTCCATCATGTCTTGAGTCACAGCCACCATCCCGCGAGGAGGCTGGTCCGCTCGTTCATTCGGTTCTGGAGCGTAAAGTTGAACGTCGTAGGGGATTTCCCAGTCGGCCCGGGCATCATCAAGAAAGTGCTGGGTCATTCTGCTCTGAATCTGGCCAATAGTCCACCTGCGAGACTCCTCCAGGTCGGCTATTCGAATAGTGGCCGGATCGCGTACGGTCGGCTCACTCGGGTAGTGATCGGAGTACTCCTCGAAGTCGAAAGAGAGGGACTCGACCTCGTCTTTCCTCTCCACGTATTCCGACCACAGACGAAAGGCCCGTCTGACCTGATCTCGCCGATCCTGGCTAACACTCCGGCCAGCCGCAACCGGCCTCTCGATCTCCTCAGTCTCCGATCCTGAGACCTCATTCGTCATCCCTAGTCTTTGTTTAATCTGCTCGGCCGCGAGATTCTGGAGCAACAAGTTGGTCCCCAGATCGTCTCCTTCACCGTGACCGTCTTCATACTCGTCCTCCTCGAGGAGATCGTCCAAGGGCTCCCTGCTATCCATGGACCGGGCCATCGCCTCTGTTTGCGATCTCACGACCGCAGCTGAAGCCCCTTGCCGGGCACCTTCGCCCAACAACGACCGGCTCGGAAACAGGCCATCCAGACCGTCATCGTCGCGAGCCCAAATTGAGCCCGCAAGACGGGAAGGAGAAGCTCCACTTCCTCCGCGCGAGCTCCCTCCTTCCTCAAACAAACGGCGATTGGCTCCGCCACCACCGCCGCCACTTGAGGAAGCTCCGCCCCCTTGCCCAGGCGGAGGACCAGCCCACCGTCGCACCATGATGTAAAATTAAAGTTCGGAGTTGCAAAAAAGTTTAAAAAATTACCTTCGCAACACCAATCACCGCCGTGCAAAGTTCGTCGCCGCCGTGAGAAGCTTGCCGGAAATCGCCTAAGAACAACTACAAATCGCTAAAGAGTGAAAACTCTTTGGAGTGAAGTAGCATCCCTATTTATAGGAAATGGTTGAGGGCCTACTTCGAAATAAAAATCCTAGGTATAGGGACCTAGGTGCAAGAATTTGAAGTGACGGTTTCGGCGTCAGACGCCTCGTACATCACGCGCATTAAATGCGCGAGATTCGAGGAAATCAAGTCATGTCACGCACGACAGCTTTCGATGCGCGTAATCCGAGGCGTCGCCTGACGTCATGCGCACCTCTTTAGGCAGGATAAATAAAATGCCCACCTTTCCAATCAACGTGTAGACTTTAGCCGGCCTCCGACCACCCCGGACAAATCAAGGCCGACACCAACACAGAACGACAAACGACCACCTCGCCCCACATTAACTTTGAGCGACGAGCTGGGGGGCAATTGTTGTGACCATTTCTGATCACATGTTGGGTCCGGCCGGAAGATAGCCGGAAAAGGCGAGAAGGTACCCAGAGGCCGGAACCGACCTGGCCGACCTGAATCCGACCTCGGCGGGCCCCGACCACCAGCCTCCGGCCTCGAAAGCGAGGCCGGAAGCCTGCTTGGGATGTCCATCCACGTTCATCACATCCACGTTGAAGCCCTGCCGTGCCCGGACCGGCCCGGCCAGGATTAATAAAGTCCAGTAGAGGCCGCCCGGACACGGCCAACTGACAGGAACAACCTCCGACCTCACCACCCGCCCGGAGGCCGATCTCGATCACTCAAGGCCCCCGGCCGACTAAAAAGATCCGGAGCACGTGACGGAATCGTGCAAGATCCTCTCCCAAGGGAGAAAAAGGCCGCCTCCGTACCCAGCAACAGAGAATATTCCATCCAAATGAGGAAATTCTTCAGAGAATCGTCCTTTTTGGACACGCGTCAACACCCTAGTGGCCGGCCACCTGCAAGCCCTGACACTTCAGAGCCCGCGCTTCATCAGAGGCAGGAGGCATTTAATGCACCTGTCCCCCGAGAGGCCGGAAATGACCAACATACCCCTGTAGTGAGAAAACTATAAATACCCCAACACTTGTAATGTTAAAAAAGGTTGAATCACTCTCAGTATAATCAATACACATACTCATTCAAGTCCAGGGATTAACAACCCCTGGCAATTCTTGGTGTTCTTAAGTGTTCATATGCATTTAAAGCCTCTCTTCATCTAAGCATTCATTTTAGCATTTAAGAACCCAATCATTTGGTGTTTTTACCAAAGCTTTAACAAATAGCCATTCAATCCCAGCAAAATATATTTGGTAAACAACAAAACGGTCGCCGGAAATTTGAAAGAAAGGAGAAAGAGGAATTCGCGCTTAAGAAACAGTGTGAAAATAAAGAAAATGAAGAAAAATTTCCTTAAATACTTCTGGAAAGACGGGTTACCGGGCGAACAAATTTGAAAGTGGAAGGACCAAATTGCAAATTTTGGGCGCGTGCAGCACCTGTCCGACAAAACGGGAAGGCGCGTCACCTCGGGATTGTGTGCGCGTGGGCGGCAGCAATCATTCCGCCCACGTCACACCTCGAGCCGTGCCCAGACCTTGGGATCCCAACCGTCCCCGATCCGAATCTGCTCGACCAATGTTGTCCGCCCGTGAAAAGATGCTCGCCCCAGGGACATTCTTGCTCGCCTTAGTGACACTTAAAAGTTGCCAACCCAAAAAGTGCTCATTCACCATCTTCACAATTTATTGATCGGCAGGGGGGCAATTGTTGATAGGCGAGCAGGAGCATCATTTGGGCGACTGGGATTAGCGCAAATCACACAAAATTTAAACTGAAATTAACACATGATTTACCCAAGACATCCGGCGAGCAAAACCTACATGCGATCAAGACACATATGCGAACAAAATCAGATCAAAAGCCACATGACGAGCTCAAATGGCATCCTGCCGATCAGATCCAACCACAGCGCCGAAATAACAATTAAACAAGATGAAAGACCATCAGAATCAGACTAAAGACTCCTCAAGGACAAGTCCAAAGTGACGAACAGCTCTAGACTGCGAGCAAGTCCAGTAGATAAGGATAGAATTTAGTCAAGATAAGGTCAAATTAGTCAAAGGACAGGTGTCGAGCATGCAGACTTGGTCGGCCAAAGGTCGTGCCACCTCCTGCTGGGCAAAAGTCTATAAATACTTAGATTTTTTCAGCAAATAAAGCAAGCACAAATTAATATACACGTCCAAACTTCGATTACGAATCTAAAGTAGCTCGATTAACTTACAATCGAACTTAAACACGTAAGCTTTCATACGATTCTAATCCATCTAAACCCGAAAATCCGTATTCACTAATTACGTTAGTGATCAATCACACGTAATTGTTTGATGATCAATTAACCATCTAAAACAGCCATTAATCTTCAAGATTAGAACTGATCGTCAACAAGGTTGTCCTCCGACATTTATCTTTGCCACCTCTTTATCTCCTCTCTTAACGATTTCTCGTATAAGATGGTGTTTTCTTTCAATGTGTTTGCTGGCCTTGTGGGCTATCGGTTCCCTTGAATTTGCAACTGCTCCGACATTATCACAATGGACAGTGATTATGATGGGCAAATTCGGAACAACGTCCAAGTCCACTAAGAAGTACTTGAGCCAAACCGCTTCTTTCGCTGCTTCACAAGCAGTTACTTATTCGGCTTTAATGGTCGAATCGGCGATGTATTTCTACAAATCGCTTCTCCATGTTATGGCTCTTTCTCCCATGCAAAACACACTACCCGAGGTAGATATTCTGGATTCTATATCTGATTGAAAATTTGAGTCCGTGTATCCCACGGGAATTAGACTGTCTGACTGTTAAATCAACATTCCATACCAAGTTCTTTTCAGAAACTAAAGAATGCATTTAATTGCAATCTAATGTGCTTTTCCGGGGTTACTTTGATATCTTGCCATCATGCCCACGGCAAAGCAGATATCCGGCCTCGTACACAACATTGCATACATAAGACTTCCTACGTCCGAAACGTACGGAACGTCTTTCATGTCATCTATCTCCACTTGCGTCTTAGGGCATATTTCTTTAGATAGATGGATTTCGTGCCTAAAAAGTACAAAATCTTTCTTGGAATCTTGCATGCTGAAATGCTTCAAAACAGTGGCTTTGTATGAAACTTGCGATAAACCCAACATCCTCCTCTTGCGATCTCGAGTGAACTTGATCCAAGGATGTGACCGGCTTTCCCTAAGTCCTTCATATCAAACTGATTTGACAACCATACCCTTACGTCTGACAATACCTTTACATTGTTTCCAATGAGCAGAATACCGTCTACGTATAATACTAAGAATACCACCGCAGTTCCGTCACACCTTGTATGTTGATGATATGCTTATAGCAAGTAGCAGCATTGAAAGAATACAAGGGTTGAAAGCTAAGTTGAGTCTGACATTCGAGATGAAAGACTTAGGGAATGCCAAGAGGATCCTAGGCATGGACATCATCAGGGACAGGAAGTCTAAAAGGCTGTTCTTGTCTCAGAAGGATTACATTGAAAAGGTACTTAAAAGGTTCTATATGCATTAAAGTAAAGCTGTATTTACACCTATGGGACAACATTTTAAGCTGTCTGTTAAACACTCTCCACAAACCAGTTCAGAAAGGAACAAGATGAGTAAAGTCCCCTATGCCAGTGGAGTTGGTAGCCTAATGTATGCTATGATCTGCACAAGGCCAGATATAGCATATGCTGTGAGTATGGTGAGCAGATTCTTAGCAGATCCTGGAAGTTTTCATTGGGATGCACTTAAATGGATCCTGAGGTACTTGAATGAAGCTACAGAGTTGGGATTACTATTTGAAGAATCAAGTGAAACTGATGATCAGCTGAAAGGATTTGTGGATGCAGACTTTGCTGGAGATGTGGATAAAAGAAGGTCTTTGACAGGATATGTCTTTACTCTTCATGGTACTGCTGTTAGTTGGAAATCTACACTGCAATCTGGAGTATCTTTGTCAACCACAGAAGCAGAATATGTTGTTGTTACTGAGGCTGTAAAAGAAGCATTGTGGTTAAAGGGAATAACTAAGGATTTTGGGGTGGTATAGAAGAGTGTTGGAATTTTCTGTGACAACCAAAGCACAATTCACTTGGTAAAGCGTCCAATTTTTCATGAAAGGTCTAAACACATAAGTGTTAAGTTACACTTTGTCAGGGATATGATTGAGAAAGAAGTGGTAACCATACTAAAGATTGATACAACAGAAAATGCTGCAGACATGTTGACCAAAGCTGTGCCAAGTAACAAGTTCAACTATTGTTCAAGGAAGATTAAGCTCCAGGGCTGGGATGTCCACTGAACAGATTAGTATGAGGATAAGAAGTGATAGACACATTGCATTTTAGGTGGAGGATTGTTGAGAGAAAATGCAATGTGACTGATACTGATACATGTTGGAAGTGCTATTTTTCTGCATAGTGTCTAATACTGGAACTTTAAGTTGAAGGACATTTTTGGAACTTCACCATTTGACAGTTATAACTAACTCAATTTCTGCCTTATGAATTCGGCCAACAGAAAGGTAACTTGAGGAGGTTAGCTACTGAAGTTGTTCAACAGAATTTCAGTTACACTTGTGAAGAAAAGCTTCCTTGAGATGTCATTCAGTTTGTTACACGGTTTTCTTTTAGTTTTTCCTCTTCCCATTTCTTGGTGTATGATATATACTCTTGCTCATGCAAGTTAGAGGAGTAGAAGTGAGTGAAGCCTAAAACTTGTGAGTTGCTGTTGAGTGTATCTTGTAACTGAGAATTCTCAATATTAGTGAAGTGTGCTCTATCACCGTGGATGTAGATCGGTTTATGATCGAACCACGTAAAATCGTTGTTATTGCTTGTTCTTTATTTCTCTCAAGCTTGATAAGTGTTCTTAAGTTCTTTGTGTATGGATTAAGTGTTTCATCACTTTTGTGTGATTGATTAATCCTAACAGTCTCATAATAGATTTGTTTATTCCAAAACAATCAATAAAATAATTACACTTTTTTCAACTATCTTGTACCAACATCTCAAATTATAATTTCATGCACAAAATATCTCTTTTACTCATTAAGTAAAATGACTGAGATGCTTTTACTTTATCCTTTAAAATACTAATAAATAAATTTCATATTAAATATGGCCAAAAGACAATGGAC
Organism: Ballota nigra; assembly: GCA_947034835.1. NCBI lineage: Eukaryota > Viridiplantae > Streptophyta > Magnoliopsida > Lamiales > Lamiaceae > Ballota > Ballota nigra. Next base: position 61,791,382 of record OX344725.1, read on the forward strand.
AAATAAGTATAGAGCGAAGAGAGTATAAAACATGCTCATTAATATATATATATATATATATATATATATATATATATATATATATATATATATATATATATATAGAGTCCTGTTATATACCCTCCAACAATATTAGATACATCTGCCGAGGACGTTCCATCGTGTACAATAAATTGGTGTCTCTGATGTCGACCAACTATTATTGACTGTTGGAGGCGGCCGATTTGGGGGTGAGGGGGGTTGCTTGTTTTTGGATTTTCTAGAGGGGACGATGAAAATTAAAGAATGGGTAAATAATAGAAAGGGCTATGCTATTCACCCACATAAAAATACTTTGTTCACCCACCTCATTTTTTAACAAGAATATATTTAATAAAAATTACTAATATACCCTTTATAAAAAATAAACATTAAATTTATTAAATTCTCACGTTTTCAACACTCACCCAAAATCTCAGAATTCACGCAATTTTTTCTATTTTTTCACACACACAATTACACCATTAAAGAAGAAAAGGAAAAAAAAAGGTATGATCATGAAAGTATACACCATAAAGACACAATTTAATGTAATTAATTTTTTTTTCCTCTCTAAATTGGTACACCATGAAAATGAAAGGAATAAATAAAGAAAGAAAGTGTGGGGTCGACACCGTAAAAAAAAAAAGTGTTGGTGTGCTATTTTTTAATTTTAAATTGGTGGGTGTGTATATATAGTGAATGATCTAATTATTATATTAAGATTATAATTGTAAATTTTAAGGGGGTACATTAAACAAAATAAAAAAAATAAAAAAAATATGATGGGTTAATTTAGTAGTGGGTGAACAAAGTGTTTTTGTGGGTGTTAATAGCCGTACCCTAATAGAAATTATAGAGAAAAATAGGAAAAGGGTCATAATTAATAATTTAATGTGAATGTAGTTGTATCTATAGCCGGACCCAAAAAGTTATATCCAAGGGTCCAACTATATACCCCTCCATTATTAATAGATACACCGCTAAAATTTTATTTAAAATATAAATAGACAAAAATGCCCTTTACTCTAATTTCTTCTTCCTTCCTGTTTTTCACCAAAGAAACCGCCCGTCACAGTTCCTGATACAACCCAAAGAAACCGCATCCTTACAAATCAACACTTGATTTGTTTTTCATTGGGTTTATCAATAAATGAAAAAAAGTAAATAATTGCAGAATAATTTTTTTCTAGTTTATACTTTTTTCGAACACAAATTTGAAAGACAATTTTTTTTTTTTTTGAATCACATCAATGTTTTGAACAAGAGAAAAAACCGTGGCTAGCATGACAATTTTTGGATCTGTAAAAACTGAGTGCGTTGATTGAAGATCGAGAAATAGAAGGGGATTCTATATTTTAAAAAAAAAACCTAGGATGGCGGCGCTTGGATCGCTGCGCGGGGATGGGGCGGCGCTGGGTTGGATGGTGCTTTGGGGCGCCCCTCTGGTAAAGTAGTGTGGAGGCTGGCTGTTCAATCAGCAGAGGAAAAATAAAACGATCAAACAAAAAAAATAGAGAAGAAAGGGTAAAATAGGTAATTTAATGAATATATAGGTGTATTTATTAATTATGCAGGGTTATATAGCAGGACCCTATATCCAAATAATTGGGCTTACACGTAGGCCTCTTTATTTTACATAATACATAATAATTAGAAGGCCCAGTTTAAATACAGTCCCATATTTTTTTAATACAACCCACCTAAAAAAATATTTGGAATTTTTTTCGAAAAATGTAACGATTTTTTCGAAAAAAAATTCCAAAACTTCATATGTTTATTATTTTTTATTTTTTCATTTTCGAAATTTTTTTTTGAAATTTTTTTTCAAACATTTTTTACTGGGGTTGTATTAATAAAAGATAAGACTGTATATAATCTTGGCCTAATTAGAATGCAAAGATCTTTTGTTAGAACTATCAGACGAAAAATATTTTATATGTATTGTGTAATCTGTGTTGATTGGATTTTGCGAGTAAAAATCTTGCTTTCGTCGATGAGGTTATTTATTTGGCAAAAACTTGTGTGAGACCGTCTCATAATATGAGACCTATCAAATTAAAAAAAGTGATAGGATTATCATAAAATGTGATAATATTTTTAAAGAAAAGTGATAAGTCACTTTTAACAAAAATATTATCACTTTTTGTTTAAACTTTATCACTTTTTAAAAGTGACAACTTTTTAATTAATAAGTGACACAATTTAAATTAAAAGTGGATCAAATATTATTGGTCTCATACTATGAGACGGTCTCATACAAGAATTACTCTATTTATTTATATCAAGTTCATCATATAATTAGTGTATATTTTTAAATAACATTAATTATTTTTACGGTACATTATTCATTGTATTAATTGAAAATTAATATTTATTTTTATTAAATAATCCCTTATTATACTAATAGGGAGTTTTTTTTGTTGATGTGTTGATTTCTGGTGCGTTTTGCTTATGTGTCGACTTCTGGTGCATTTCGCTTATGTGTCAAGTTTTACGAGGCATGATTGCGCGTCACTTTATACTATGTGTCATTCATGTGACATTGTGACCTTTCAAAAGAAAAAAGTCTAATAAATTTTTTTTGTTTTAGTTAGTTTTGAACCAAAGACCTCATGAGTATTTTGAATTATGTTTACCAATTAAGCTAACTATGAATCATTATGAAATTTGAATATTTATTACATATATATTTCTTCTGAAAGACTCTTAATTATTTGCAATTTTATTATTCTAAACTCTACATTTTTTCTTATTCCTTCTTTGTCCTTTTCTTTTCATAATATTTTAGTGTTGTTACTCGATTACAATATTATGTTTATTCTCAATTTATTGCAAATTGACGGGTGAAGATTTTCAAGGAAAATTTTAAGGTTATTTATGATATTTTTTTTTAATTTCATTTCGACTGAATCATATTTTTTTAAATAGATTGTATTATATAATGTTATAATATTGAATAATGTGATGTGTTAATAAAATATAAATTTTTAAAATAATTTAACGAACAACTCGCATTTTATGCGGGTACCCATCTAGTATAAATTGAGCACTAGTTGCGTAATTTTAGTGTTCACTGAGATTACATGATATTAATATGTAGGCAAGCATTTTTTATTTTCATTAGTGTTTTATGTATTCATTAAATATTAGTGTTTTATGTATTTATTTTTATTAGTGTTTTATGGGTCCTCAAATTAATAGGCGAATGAGTCGGATACCAAGTAAAAATGAAAAAATATTAACCATAATGAGATGGTGTCACTTGTTGGAATTTAGACAAAGATATAGCGTATGTTGGGACAATCTGTAGCCCACCCAACATTGAAGTGTTTAGTTAGGTGTTGGGTAGGCCTTCAATTGAGATAAAATAACATGTTTGTTTATTCCCAATTAATACTTTTCTAGATCTTCTCAAATGTTTGCCACAAATTTTCTTTTTTCTTTTCCCATAAGCTTTATGTAATTTAAGAAAATACACCTACCACTATAAGGTAATGAAGGATTATGCATTTGATAATATTATGTGTAAACCCTAAATTTACATATTCTCTAATACGTGAAAATGGGTCTAATCGAGTTATAAAGGCAATATTATTTATTCACACAGTCTCAATTGAAAATATTTAATAATATAAAATTTAATATCATCACATGTATTTATTGATATCATTAGACTTGTAAACTGAAATTATAGTGCAAATCGTTATGATATCTGTGAATACATTTAATAGTATCAATAGATACATCTAATGATATCAATTTCATACTATAAATAAATTTCACAGAAGACCTGGTTTTATTTATATATCATGAGAATATTTTTTGTTCTCATAAGAGTATAATATATCGCTAGTCAGCAGTATAGTACTAACATATGAAATATCACATTGATGTTCATATAATATTATTATTAAATAATGGTATATGAACAAATATAATACTCTTAGTCTGTGTTTACTTTGCCAGTCTAGATTGTCATGTTTAAATTAAAATAGTCGGACTTCTCCAGTTATCAAGAAACATCAACAGTTTACTTTAAAAGATTTGAGTTGAGTTTAAAATATTAGTAAGTAGTTTACTTTCCCAGTTTTTTTTATTTTAGATTAGATATTAATTTTACTTTTATACCCCTCATTCTTATTACACCCAAAATTAGGAAATCCTACCTCAATTCTTCCGCACGGATAGCCGCGAAAGAAACCCCCACCGCACGGATAGCCGCGAAAGAACCCCCACCGCACAGAAGGCTGATTGTTCAGAAATCAGGCCACTCATCGTCTTCCTCAACTCAATCTCCGACTAATCTCATATTTCCGGTCAAAGGTGTTCGTCGATAAGCCCTTCTTTTGCCGCATGATCGTTCATTGTCTACCCGTTTCTATCTCGCCCTTCTTCAATTAATTGGAACGGCGACACACGATTGAGAAAAAAAACGTCATCACTAACGGCAGGTAATATACGATTGAGTTCGATTTGGGATCTATTGTTCGTTCCTATCCGTCTAAATTCTCTAATTTTTTTTATTCATGGAAAATTGACATCATTTGACATTAATACTTTTGTTTTAACTGCAATTTGTAAAGCTATGTTGAACTGTTTGTTAATTGGCAATTTCTTAATTTCTGTATCAGGCATCACTGACCGAAAATATATGTGGTGGTAAATAACAAAGAAAGAAGTGTCCGACTGCAAATTTCTGTATAATTAGTAAGAATCCAGTGTGTTGATTTGCTTGTGTTTTTTTTTAATTTTTAAGACCATTTTGGTTATTTCTTGCAATGTCTTGAGTAGCTGCTAATGTTTGGAAATTTGGGAATGGACAAATGGTGGAGTTTAGTTGGTTGAGTAAGAATGATGAGTGATAGCATTGAAAGTGGGGATGGTTGATGCAAATGTATCACTTTGAATGCTTTCCCCCTCTCCCTGAAACAAAACACCTATCCTTCCACCTGAAAATGTTAAATTTATAATAATATACATACATTGCATATGGACGTATATACATACATGCATATGATCACTTAGGTTAAATCCAGATTATGTTTAGTAAATCTAAAATCCATGATGCCACAAATTTAATTGTAATTATAACTTGATTTGAATGTGGGGTACCACAAATCCATGATGCCACAAATTTAGTCCATGATCCCCAATTACTCCCGTAGTTATAGGACCAAATTTAGTAGTAGTTATGTTTGAGGAAGTATTCTTAATTAGTACTGATGTAAATTTGGTAGGCAGTAACATGTGGGGTACTAAATTTTTGTCCACCTGCACTTTATATCTAATGTCATTGGGATTATCTACTTTTGTTGATCTGCTACGTTTTCTATGGCCCATTATTGTCTGTCAATGTTCGATCAACAGCATTGCAGTCTTCAGCCTTGTCCCCTCTTGCTCTATCCATCCCAAAAAGTTCACACCATACGTTGTACAGAGGGTATCTCTTGAACCGCATTTTTCTTCCCCAATCATCTGTCTGCACAAGATAAACAGTTATTAAGGATCGGGGATATAAAATTAACTAACAACACCATTAAAAAAATAGCCACAAAAGTGTTACCTTAGCAAATTCCCCCCAAACCTTCTCGTCCTCCACAATGATTTGGTGGGTGGTATTGTCCCATGAAAATCCAGAAATGCCCATCATGGTCTGGAGAGAAGCTTGATTTTTTTTCCAGTTGGTAACTTTGGACTGGATATGGGGCTCAGCCCGCAAATCGGTATCAGGGATCATTTTCCGAATCTCCTTCTCAAGGGCTACAAGATAGCCAGCTTTGAATCCATTTTCAGCTTTCATCCCATCTTTTATTATTATGTTGAAGGCCTTTAGTAGTGCAGTTTCCTCTGACGATGTCCATACACGCCGACGATGATTGGGGATAGATGTTGCTCCTCTTTCAGAACCAATGCTACTGCTATCTGCCTCCATTATCCCTGCAAGGGATGAAATGCACAAAAATCAGCAACTAAGGTTATTATATTAAAATCAAGTCGAAGGATAGAGGTACATAACATTAAAATCAGCAATCACTACATTCATCAGCATTAAATTACATTGACAAATCAATATCAAAATATTCCACAAAGTCATAAGCATACAATTAGAAAAAACAGCTACAATGTTAAATTACATGTCCTAAAGTCTGGAATATTACTAACAACTGAGTTTTAAACACGTCGGATTACAAAATTAATATCATAACAAAGCAACTAGTTTGAGTTCTTTTGCTCTATCATCTCCACTCATTGTACATCGAAGCAGCTAACTCATCCCTCCAATTACTCCATTGTTGAGGATTATCGACTTGTGGTATATAGTCATCAGCGTCAGGGTTAGGATTGAGTGCATTAATTGGAACTTCATCCTCCATAGGATCAAAGGCCATATTGGTCCGAATGAAGTTATGAAGTAAACAACAGGCAAGGATGATACGATTTTGGACTCTAATCGGGTAAAAGGATGGGCTGCGAAGAATGGCCCATCTTTTCTTCAATACACCAAATGCTCTCTCTATCACGTTGCGGGCCCTAGCGTGTTTCATGTTGATGAACTCCTCTTTATTCCTTGGAACAACATTACCCGTTCCCCATTCCCGTAAATGGTAACGGACACCTCGGTAAGGAGCAAGAAACCCTTCACCATTTGCATATCCACCATCGCACAAGTAGTAATTTCCTATATGAAGAGTGAAACTCTTAGGATTGAATTATTTTATAGGGTCATTGACACTCTAATTCAAAAATATAATGAGTTGGAAGGGAAAAATTTAGATGAATACCATGCGGGAGTGCATCTCGCAACACCCGAGAATCATTAGCACTACCTTCCCAACCAGTGAGGACATAGATAAAGTCCATGTTAATGTCACAAACCGCTAACACATTTACTGAGACCTGACCTTTTCTAGTGCGGTATCGAGCTTGATCTGTTCTAGGTACAGTGACTTGGATGTATGATCCATCCAATGCACCCAAACACCCCTACAATATTTGCATGATAAAAGAGGCAGTTTCTTATTACAAATGTTTCTAGTAGTAATATATTGGAATATTATACACATCACAAATGAAGAAATTTTTTACTGTCTCAATACCTTAAAAGGAGTCCATCTATTGTTTGTGCAATCATCATCAATGGGCTCCGGCCTGACTAACAACAACTCATGTACTCTAAGGATGGAATTAAGAACTTTGTGGAAGTGTTTGCTAACAGTACGTCCTGATCTAGTGTAGTCTCTCTTTACAATGCGATTCTTTGTGTGATGTCCAAGAATGGATAGAAACATAGCCACTTGTTCAGGAACACTACTATTACGAGTAGAAGAAAGACCACCCCTTTGTTCTAAAAGGTGACACAACCTTGAAAATGCACCCCTAGACATCCTTAGATTTTCTATACAAGTAGACTCGGACACCACTGTTATGCGTCGCAAAAAATGTATTTGTTGTGGTATCCTAGTGATGAGGCTATATTGTCTACGAAATCGTGCTCGGTCATTTATTGACATAGTTTCTCTTGTATGAACGTAATAGAGACAGACCATTGACAGGAAACCAACACACGCACTAAGTATTTCATTTAATACAATGAAAACTCGTTCATCAGCAGAAATTTCAGCACGTTGGTTGACATCCATCCTACGATAAAAGAAAGTTAAATTTTATACAGTTCATCTTAATCAACATTCCTCTAATTTTAATTGTGGCATCTATAATAAAATAATTGTTTTAAAAAATAGGGTATCTAGCAATTATATTTTATTTTTTTGGCCAGAACTTTCTCTTTAAAATATAGTATAAAAAATTGAATTACAAACCAATGTAATTCATGGATTCATCTAAAATACCCAAAAATATGGTCCATTAAAGAAAAGACATGCAGTTAAATGGCACTGCAACAATCTCATTCTCTTCATGTGCTTGTTCCTACACCACACACCACACATGCATAATAATTTTTATGAAACTTTCGATCTATTAACAGTGGATTTAAATTCTGCTCAAAATTCCAAACACCCAAAAATAAAGATATGTCAACAAGTGGAATTTTATGAATGTTGGGAGAGGGGTTTTCCGGCATAGAATGAATCGAAGAATATGGCGTCAAACAAATATAAAATCGACCATACCTTTCCACCGCAATAAGAGACTTCACCTCGAGGATATTTCATACACTGGTCGTCTTCCCTCAGAAACTACGAACACACCGAGAATCGAAGAATAGCTATCGATTTTACCCCCTTCGATCCAGCCTAAACGAATGGATATCGGTCAATTTAGGAGGAGATGCAAGACACCGAAAAAATTGAAACAAAAAAAAATACCGTGATGAGGTCGCCGTCGATGAGGTCGCCGTCCCCTTCTCTCCAATTCGTACGACGCGATCTCCTGAAATGGAAAAGGGTTTCTAAACATAAATGATTAGGTCAAAGGAGGGTTAATTTGGTCTTTTCATCTCCCCCAATCTCGAGCCAAAAAAATATCCGCCCAAGTTGAGCGGATTAAAAACTTGTAGTTAAGGGGGGTTTGTTCCGGGTTTGGCCGTTTATCCGATTTTACCAACATGCAAAGTAAACAGATTATAAGGGCCTATTAATTTAGTAAATGGCCTTTATCGGTTGAAGTAAACACACGCTTAGATGAGCATGTAAGATTATCTTTACAATATGATCCTACATATTAATTTTTTTTTTCATGAAAATTTCTATATATCTTAAAAATATTGCACGAGACATTTTTTTATGACAAAAACTTGCATGAGACCACACAAATTAACACTTACCCCATCCTAAGTGTTAATGAGACAATGCCCTATCTACACTTATTCTCATTGTCTCATGCCATGAGACGGTCTCATACAAGACATACTCTTTTCTTTTTTACACTGTATAAGTATTAGACAGGTGAATCAATTAATTTATCTTATACTATTAATTGTGAGTATGGCTTTGACGCATAATACTAATATACATTTACCTTTAGCAGATGATCACGTACAATTTCTACAAGAAATGGCTTAGCTGCAAACTTTTTTAATATTAGGAGATTTAAACTGGTAATTCACATAGTACTTTATTTAGGGAGAAATCAGACTAGTTAAAATATTAATAACCATCTCACTTTGATTAATAAAAAATGTATAGTAATTGAATGCCGCATCAACTAATAATATTCTCTCTCTTGTGAAAAAGGGTCCATAAGAAATAATGTATTTTCTTTAAAAAAAAATTATACTATCAATCAATAATTTTTTTTTATTTTTATACGCGGTATAACTTTTTTTTCTTAAAAAAAACTCGTACAAAAAAAACAACATGATTATATTTTGCAAACGGAGGGAATGGTCAATATCGAATGCCTTAGTACGCTCATGATTTAAACAGTTGAGATGTCAATTTCGATAATATATATATATACACAATTTCTCCAATTAAACTATATCTTTGTTTAACCGTATAAAAATAATGGTGATAATTATGACAACAAAGAATTTGTAGATGTTCATATCTGTTTACGGTTGCCTATCGCGAATTCGTCGTGACCTAGGTAATATATATATATGATAATATGAACAATCAGACCCAACCAATTTTTATTTTTATTTTTGCCACAACGGTTCAGTCAAAATACAATTTGATTTAAAAACAATTCTTAATATATATATATATATTTTTTTTTTTTTTTGCTATTTAAAATAATTCTTAATAGTCAAATTTATAAAACTACATCATTTTATCAGGAAACAATTCAAAGGTTCCACAAAACAATAAACTCAAAGGACAAAGGGTGTCATTGAATTGAAATAAATTAACAGATTAGGATGAATTAATATAAGTTAAATTTTACAATTAACTAGTCAAAAAATTAATGATAAAACTTCCTATCGACGATCTCGCTGTAAGGCACTAACCTAATCACATCAGATTATTTAGGTAAATCGCAGCTTATATCATACTTAACATTTGATTTTTTTTTGCATTTCTAGTGGAAATGAAAAAAAAAAAAAAAAGGACTCTTTCTAGGAAATTATGTTATATTTTTACCAAGAAACACTTATGCGAAACAGAGGTATTTACATCGATAAAAAAAAACATGGTAAACATTCTAAGAATGGATAAAATATAATCTGACAGCCCTTTCTATTATGTTTAATTGGCAAAAACTTGTATGAGATTGTCTCATGACATGAAACCACACAAATTAACACTTTCTTCTACCAAAGTGTTAATGAGTCAATGTCTTACACTCATTTTCACTGTCTCATAGAAAACCTACTCTTAATTATTAATTAATAATGCATTAATTGCAATTAGTTTAGAGTTTGTTACCCCGGATATTAGCACTAATTTTAGTTGTTTCCTTAAAGATAATCAACAGCCGGTTGCTTTCGGACTATCTTGTACCCCCATGCTAATGACCCATTAATTTGTATTTTGTATTCGATCAAAATTGTTTGATTCAACACATAGTCCCAAAATCATTGAATTTGGTTAAATTTAATTACTTCTATTAATTGTTAGGTCATGTCTAAAGACCCAGTATCCAGTGCACCAGTTGTTTGTACAATTGAACATACAAATAAAACATAATAACAATTTAGACTAAAAACATAAAGACTAATATAATATAATATAATATAATATAATATAATTGAAATGTAATACTTCCTCTATCTCTCACCACGTCCAAATTCATTTATTGTGCTCATTTTTGTTTTGTTTTGTTTATCTAATTTTATTATGCTCATCCTCTTTTTGGAAATAATATTTTTCACATTACTTTATCAACCCTCCAACCAATTATTTAAATGTATAATTTTTTTTTATGATTTACTTATTTAATTTAAGTGCATGCGAATAAAAAATGTATGAAGAGGTGTAAATAGTGAAATGAAAAAATAAAATTGAAACAAATGAATATTAGATTTAATAGAAAATATAAAATGAATAATATATTCATTTTAAGTGAAATATAAAATGAAATATAAAATGAAATATAAAATGGGATACTTTGTTAAAGAATTTGAAATTCATAATCCCGAAACTATTGGGTTGGAAAGATTTAAACTTATCTTGAATAATTCTAGAGAAACCAATTCAGATTGAACCAAATAATTTTTAACATGCTACAAGCCGATAAATTTTGGACAAAGTATTATATAAAATAGTTCACAATAATTTATCATAAAATAGTTTTAAAATATTATTAATTTTATCAGGAGTATTATTAATTTCATCAGGAGTATTATTAATTTGAGTTCAATTTTTTTACATTAATTATAATATACTCCTAATAAAATTAATGATACTTTAAAATTATTTCATGATAAATTTATCATGAACTATTTTCATATAACACTTACTCTAAATTTTGTAAATTTGAAGAGTATTTATAGAGTGAAATTGTTTATACAAGAATCATTAAAGTGTATTAGTTGTTTTCACCCGTCTTCAATGAAAACAATTAATATTTTCAATAAAATTAAATAAAAATAACTAATGTCCTCCTGTTGTTCAGATATGCATTATTATTTTCAAAATTCGAATAGTTTCGTGAGAATGAATCCCTAGTCAAATATAACACACCTAATATATCTCAACTTCCTTAACTCAATTTATAATCACATCGAATGATAATCCACTAGGATTCCAACACAAACATATTCATATCCTCCTAAAATTACTGGTAATCACTAATCACACCCAAAAAAATTTGAATACATATCCTCCAATTATCATTTATGGTCTAGTGACCAAATACACACTAATAAATGGTTATTTTGCAATAAAGAATCTGGCCAATTTTGTCGATAAACAAATAAAAGAAGCGTGTCTTATATATTACAGGGGAGATTGGACTCATTCATGCCTTATAGGTCACTTGTCAAATTCAATTCCCCCTGCCACCTCTGGTCGGCAAACGAAGCTTCAACTTCAGGTGTCTCTCCCACACTCCCTGTGTGTGTTTTGTGTGTGTTTTTGTCTCTTGTCTATGTCTGTCACTCTCTCTCTCCTCTCCTCTCTCTAACTGTGCTTATATTATATCCCCTGCTCAGTTTTGTGCTGTGTAAAGGGCGTACAGACCCAACCACCACTCTTCCTTTAACTTGCCCTTTTGCTTCTAGTTAAAGGTTTTCATTTAATTTTTGACATCTGTTTCCTTGTTTCGTTGATTTGACAATTAAAGGGTTTCAGGCTTTTCGAGGAAGGGATAAGGGGGAAAATCAATTTTATCTCTGAGATTGCCAGGAAAAAAACAGAAAGGCGCAACCTTTACGTAAGTTCACTTTCACCCCTCTCTGTTTTATGTCTGTTCGGTTGTCGATTAAAGTTAAAAGAAAAAAAGTTAATTTTGTTTTTATTGAGTATATATGGTTGATTCTGGTATGGGGTTTTCTTGGAATGGTTGATTGGAATCGATATTTAGTTTTTGATTTGGTTTAATGGGTCCAAGTTTGCATCTTTTTGTAGTTGATTACATTCAATTTGTGAGTTAATTTTGTTTTTCTTGATTATATATGGTTGGTTCTGTTATGGGGTTTTCTTGAAATGGTTGATTGGAATCGATATTTATTAGTTCTTTGGGGCAAAGATTGCATCCTTTTTGTAGTTGATTACATTCAATTTGTGAAGTTAATTTTGTTTTTCTTGAGTATATATGGTTGATTGAAATTGATATTTAGTTCTTGATTTGGTTTATTGGGGGCCAAGATTGCATCTTTTTGTGGTTGATTACATTCAATTTGTGAAGTTAATTTTGTTTTTCTTGGTTGATTCTGTTATGGGGTTTTCTTGAAATGGTTGATTGGAATCGATATTTAGTTCTTGATTTGATTTATTGGGGCAAATATTGCATCTTTTTGTAGTTGATTGTCAATTTGTGTATTTGATATTGATTAGGGTTTGTTTTTGTATTTCTGCAGAATTTTCAGAGGGTCCCATTTTGTTGATTTAATTTGTTGGAAATTCATGTGGTTTGAGGCATAAATTGTTTGTAGAAATGATCAATCGTTTGGATTCAATTGGAGAGTCTTTGAATCAAATGGAAAAATGCTTGGATCCTAATTTATGGTATGCTTGTGCTGGAGGTATGACCCAAATTCCCCCTGTGAACTCCAAAGTTTATTACTTCCCTCAGGGCCATGTCGAACATGTCGGCAAGAAAATCGATTTTCTTCGATTTCCCCGAATTTCCGCCGTTATACCCTGCAGAATTCAGTCCATCAAGTACTTGGCTGATGCTGAGAGCGACGAAGTTTACGTGAAAATTCGATTGGTTCCGTTGAGAGGTGATGAATGTGGTGTTGATGGTGAGGGTGAGTTGGTAGGATTCAAGAAGAATGAGGAGAAATCCTTTGCTAAGACTTTGACACAATCTGATGCAAACAATGGTGGAGGTTTTTCGGTGCCGAGGTACTGCGCCGAGATGATATTTCCCCGGCTCGACCTCAAGGCCGAGCCGCCCGTGCAGACGATCCTGGTGAAGGATGTTCACGGGGAGGAGTGGAAGTTTAGGCACATTTATCGGGGGACGCCGAGGCGGCACCTTTTGACTACGGGTTGGAGTAATTTCGTGAATCGGAAAAGGCTCGTGGCGGGGGATTCAATCGTGTTCTCAAGAGCGGAGAATGGTGACCTCTGCGTTGGGATTCGGAGGGCAAAAACGGGTTTCGGTGGCGGGATGGAGTCGTCGTTGGGGGGATGGAATGCGCGGGGTTTTTACGGGGCGAGGAACGTGAAGAGTGGGATTGGTGATTCGGGGGCGAAGGAGAGGGGCGAATCTGTTTACGAAGCGGCGAGTCTTGCCGTGAATGGGCAGCCGTTCGAGGTCGTGTATTACCCGCGCGCGAGCACGCCGGAGTTTGTGGTTAGGGCTTCTGTTGTGAGGGATGCAATGAGAGTCCAGTGGTGTGCTGGAATGAGGTTTAGGATGGCTTTCGAAACCGAAGACTCGTCCCCGATTAGCTGGTTTACGGGGACCGTATCGAATGCTCAGGTCGATGATCCCGTTCACTGGCCCGATTCTCCGTGGAGATATCTTCAGGTATACATCTTCTGTTACATTATCATGTAGTATTTTGCAAAAAATGATCCTTTCTCGTAAATTATATTTCTAGGTGGCGTGGGACGAGCCCGATTTGCTACAAAACTTGAAGCGAGTCAACCCGTGGTTGGTTGAGCTCGTACCGGGAATTCCAGCCATCCATCCTTTCCCATTTGCGCCGCCAAGCAAGAGGCCGAGGCTTCCACAACCGTCACTAGTTAGCAACCCCCTCAGTCCCAGCAGTCCCTTGTGTTATTTTGACAACATATCTGCAGGCATACAGGGAGCCAGGCATGCTCAATATGTGTTACCAGATTTCAACTTCAATCATCTGCAGATGGGATTAGGACCGTTCGATTTCAAGCCACAACTTCACGCCTTTGGGAATCCCGACCCGGAGAAGAAAAACGAGGCGAAAGCTCCCGCCTTTTTCTTGTTCGGGACGCCGATTCATACCGAAGAGCAGCTCTGCTCGTCAGACGGAATTCAAGAAAACGCTGCGAATGTTTCGAATGGGTCTGGATCAGGTGTGATTCAGAATAGCCAAGCTGAAGCCTCTTCTGATGGTAATGATACTTAGGAAAAAAAAATTATTTCGAATTTTAGGATGTACAGTTGATTAACTACAACTGTTGGTAGTTTTGGATTTTAAGTTTTTGTTGAGAATTTCCTTGCAACTTTTTTTTGCAAGGAAATAGATTCTTATTAGTTACATTTAGTATTTTGGACAAGATTTGGTTTTGAATTTTGTGACTTTTGATTCGTTCAAGTTATCCAACCATCAATTTGAACATGAGGTTATGAAATATCTTGTTAATTCAAATATTCAACTTCAATTCTATGCACTATCTTGATAATTGTTAAATGATAGAATGTATCACTATTCTATTTTGTGATATTATGCACACATGCAACTCATTTTGCTTGAGCATTGTTCAAGCATATGCATACCTACTGAAATTTGAGTTAGTCGTTGCAACGTGCAATGCAGCATAGGCTGAAACATGACACTAGTGTTAACTATAACATGACATTAATTGAAACACGCTGATTGATATAGGGACTGTTTTAGCAAAATTATAAGTGATTATAACCATTTATAATTGCGTGCATAAGTTGTTTTAAGTGTTTTTAATTTCAATGATTCTGTTTAAAATAATCATCTAGAATCTATAATCCAAAAGTAGAGAAATGTATGTTTCTACCTGATTATAACTTCTCACTAATAATTTACTCTATTAAATTTATTTTTATCAAACACTAAATATTTATTTTACACAAATTTTACAAACACTCGTCTCTTTCACCAATAAGCAATTGTTTATCATAATCACTAAATTAAATCACTTCCAAAAAACATATTTTTTGCAAACATACCCATAATCGAAACATGACATTAAATTTAATTGAAAACTCAAAATAATTATGAAACATGACATTTGATTTGAACGAAATGTGACCAGTGTGGATATAAGATATGTGCATCTATTGCATATGAGAAATTGGTACTGAATTTTGTGTTTTGCAATATAGTGTTAATGTTATCATTATATATGTATTTATGCGTGTACAACTGAAATGAAATATGCAAGAAATGGGGAGTTTTAATTCAATGTTTAATGTTGATGCAAATGTGTACTAATTTTATACATATGTCCAAATATATGAGAGTAATGCAGTACACGGTTATTAAATGTATGAGACAATTTTCTCAGATTGGTTTAGTCCCAGCAATGACAGCTGTGTATGAAACAATAATTTGTTGGTGTACCAAATTATGTAGTAATAAATATAAATCAGTTGTGTTTTCTGTCATTATTAAATTGGTCCAAACAAATGGGTGCATGTGATGAATTGATGAACACCATAACTTAGTACAATTTCTCAATTTTGGTACTTGTAATGATGAGTGCATAATCAAACATCAATACTTGATATTCATAAATCTCCCGATTTGAAATAACATTGATTCAGGGTTTGAAAAATTATAAAAATATTTTCAAGCGATTCAAAACTAGATAGAAATTATATTCTTATTAATTTATATGCATTATTTTTTTATTATTGCTTTATATTATTTTTTTAATCACATAAAATTAATATATCTTTTAATTTTTGGAATTATAATTTATAAAAATATAATTGCATAACTATAAATTATAATAGGTCAAACATAACTCTTAAACGAGCGAGTCCTAAATTAGTATTACTCATTTTTATCTTTCAGCTCCTGAATTAATAGTTTTATATTTTTCAAACCCTGAATCGATAGAAAAACTCTTTTAGACCCTATATTGATAGGTTTACTATCTTTCAAGCCCTAAATTAATAAAATTTTACTCATTTTTTTCAAAATAGTATGAATATGTACATATTTTTATTGCTATTATTTTTTTATTTTTTTTAATTCATAGGTTACAAGTAAACGATGGACATATTTATTTTCTGTAAAACCCATGCCTGGTGCCGCAAGAAAAGGGAGAATACATCACTAGGGATTTGGGTCATTAATTAAATTATTAATTAGTGTGTGAAATCAAGGATTATGTTGGGTGAGATTAGGGCTCTAATCCCATAGGTTTTGGGGTTGTTTGGTCAAACGTTTGAAGATTGACTTGTGTAAAGTTTATTAGAACTATTTTATTTTTTTATTTTTTAAATTTTCAAGACTTATATATAAAATTGCCAATACAACCAAGTGAACCAACAAAGATTTATGGGATCAGACATCATCCTTCCCCCACACTCTTTATTCTTGAGTAGTGATCCAGAAATTTCTTAGGCGCTAGACGGTCATTAGTCGATCGATTTATAGTATAATCCGCTTAGACAGACAAGATATTCATTTTTTTTTTCCGCCTTGAAGTGACGTCATTTAGAGAATTTCAATTAATTTGATAAATGTGTGTGATTGTCTAGTTGGACTATTAGCATATAACAGTTGATATTATGTTGTTAACTCGTTGCTAAAAAAAGTTAGTCATATTAAAATATCATCAAATGATTTTTGACTATATTACTGAGATATAGAGGGTAAAAAAAATTGAAAAAAACTCTCATCGACTAGTCCCAGCCTAGGCGCTCGGCGTTCCAAATCCGCCCGATTAACGATTTTCAACTTCTACACCTTTGCTCTTGAGTCTGGACTGTCTAGGCACGCTCCAATATTACAAATTGAGTTGGATCTAATTCAAATTATTATTCTTATTATAATTATATCAAATTATAATTATTTGTTACTAGAAAAAGTAAAATATATGTGAGCTTAATATTTGACGTTGCATGTTTAATTATATGTTTAACCTCTAACATTTGTATACATGTATATGTATTATATATTATTTGCCGATTAATTTTTTACCGTACACATGTCAAATATATAAACGATAGAACATAAAATAGAATGCAATTATACGAAATTGATTCATATGATATATACCCATTAAATATATTGTTTAGAATAATGGGTGTTGTTGACAGCAATTTCGTGATGAACTCGCTGTTCGACTCCTAGTGGGTAGGATTTATGGATTATATAAACTAAGAATAATTAATGCAAGAGTAAAATGTGCTCTCAAGTGAAGTCTTTGTAATAAATATGTTGTGTGTTACAATGAACATTTAAAACTCTATTTATAGTGTACATGATGGGCTTCACCATCTTGAGCTGGTATGCTCGCGGGCCCTACTGAATCCTAGCTGGATAGCCATGAGTAGCGATAGCCCCCTCTACGGGCCAATGAGGGAGCGCCACCTGGCACTGTTGACTTCTATTGATGGGATTCCTCCTGCTGGACCTACTCTGACCCTGTCACATCGCCTGAGAACGGGTAGATGGGTACCCGGGTAGCGAACATGTGGCGGGCACCTAGGGGGTCACGTCCTCGGGAGTCGGGCAGAAAGCGTCAGGGGTGGCCCGACGCTCGCCGCTTCCCGACAGGATTTGGTCCTCTGGCTAAGGCTTTTACCCGCTATCCTCTCGGTGGTCTTCGACGTAGCACCTCTGGCTTTCTCCCCGACGGCTTGGTCGGTCTCGCTGACCGGCCTCTTCCGCTCTTGGCTTGGAAAGGTTAACCCGGCTGACCGATAGGTCGGGTAGCAATACCGGATGTAACAGGTGTGTATGAATATAATTATATCAATATCTAAGTGTTAATATTCATTAGTCAGACATAAAATATGTGATTCAACAATTATATAAGGTTGATACTTGATACACCTCGTTCCTTATTAGACTTTACACGTGGTTGGACACATATTTTAAGAAAAGTTGCTGAAAGGGGAGTAATTTTATTTGAATATCAAATGATATTGTGAGGAAGTGTTAATTTCGGGTGTCATATTATTATGGGATGGATGGAAAAAAAAATGTAAAATTTATTGTATGACGATGAAGTATAATATAGACCCAATAAATATATTGTGTAGAATAATGAGGATATATGTATATAATTATATTAATATGTAAGTGTTGATATTCATTAGTCGCTTAAAATTAGGGGTGTGCAACGGTCGGTTTGGTCACCGAACCGAACCATATTAGCCAAACCGAACACCAAACCGAAATTTTTTTACAAACCAAAAACCAAACCATATTTTGAAAAACTGTTCGGTCTTAAACCGAAATATTTCGGTTCGGTTCGGTCCCAAACCGAACAAGCCGAAATTTTTTACACTTCTTTTTTTTTAAAATTTAACTTGATTTTTTTTTAGCATTAACACACTTGTTTCATTCAATTACTCGCAACATCTCAACATCTAAATGCTAATTTAAGTAAAAATGCATCAATAACCCTACTACATAATCAAATAAAAACATCAACACAATAGTTTTCAAAAGTTAAGCAACAATTTGAAAAACACAATCAACACAAAACACCACTCCTCAAATATTTTATGTAAAACACAAATCAACTCAAGTTTTTTATGCGTGAATCTAAATGATCTAATATTAATATTATTATACTATATTAGACTATAAGTGATTATATATTAATTTAAGTGAATGTTAATATATAGATATATATATATATATATATAATATTATTATTATTATTATTAAAAATATTTCGGTTCGGTTCGGTTTATATGGTTTTTAAATCGTAAAAACCGTAAACCGAACCGAAATTAAAAAAATTCAAATTTCAAAACCGTAAACCGAACCATAAACCAAAAATCGAACCAAAATTTATATTTCGATTTGGTTTGGTCGGTTTTTTCAGTTCGGACCGTATTTTGCACACCCCTACTTAAAATATGTGATTTATTATACTCTCGTCCCTTTAAAATTTAAATTATGGATCCGTGAGTGCTATTAGGATTAGTCAATTAATCAATTAACTAAAGGTCACGGTTATTTGTACTAGTCTTTTTGTAAAATACACTATCCTCGACTATTTTTTCCGAAAATTTGTAAAATTTTTGAAAAAGAATTCCATTTTTTTTTTCAATTTCACTGTGTTAGAAAAAAAAATGATTTTTTTTTTCGAATATCGAATAGTGTATTCATCCTGATAATGTATTTAGCAGAGAGGTTGGTGCAAATAACTTGTACCTTAATTAAAAGTTATCAAGTTAGATGGACAACTTTAAATAAAGGGGCTCACGTGAGAAGGCCCACGCACAATGGCCCCTCTCACCTTTTTTTTTCTTTTCATTTATCAAGAACCAATCTCTTAATAATTTAATTAAACTAATTACTATTATTACTAGTTAATACAATGTCAATTATCTAACTGTACAACGTTATCTCATTCTTAAAAATCTATTCATTTTTCATCCCTTTTAGTGCAAAGATTGTGGTGACATCGATTTTATAAACGAGCATAATTAAAATGTGAATTATTTACTAAAATTATATACTCCTTTTTTTTTTTTTTTTTTTTTTTTTTTGTTGATGGATTTTTATCTTCACCAATACACTAAGGGGCCGTTTGGTTCACGGGATAAAATTGATTATGTGAGATTGGATTAAATGGGATTGAATTAGATATGATTATTTGAGGAGGAATGTGTCTTTGGATTGAATGATTAAGTGAGTTTAAACTGCAATATACTATTTTTAAAATATGGGACTATGGAGTCCCACCATTCCTAAGGAATTATTTAGTCCCCCATTTGATGGATTAGATAGGTTTATGACTCGAGTCCCAATTTTATCCCGGACCGTAAACCTGCGAACCAAACGCAATATTACATGGGATTGAGTGAGACTAAAACTTTAGTGTCACCCAATTTAGCAAACCAAACGACCCCTGAATAAACGAAATTTTGTACTATACAAAAATGGAACATGCTTTAAAGTTGAACTATTTGATCAATTTTTGAGGGAGTAATTTGCACTTTTGGTCCCATTGGACATGTAATATTTTACTTTCAATCCCACCCAAAACACTTTTGGTCCCATAGGAATATTTTTTGGCACTTTTAGTCCCAAAAGTTCCAAAACTTGCAAAATTAGTCCCAAAGTTAACGGCTACTAACGGACTTGCACTTTTGGTCCCATAGGATAGGATACACTTGCAGATTTGGTCCCATAGGATTAAAAAATTCACATTTTTTACCTTTTTTTTTACCAAAATAACTTTATAAAAAAATATATATAATTACAATATATATACAAATTTATTTTTATTTTGAAATATATATATACATATACAATAATATATATATATATATATATATATTATTTTAATAAAAAAATTAATTAGAATAATTTAATCTATATTAATTATTTTAAAATTAGATTTTTTTTTTAACTTTTGTGCCATTTTTTTAATAATAATAATAATTTTCTCAACATCTTATTTAATAAATAGTTCACTAATAATCCCCTATAAAAATCTCTAAATTACATATAATTTCACTAACGATTACACACAAGAACATCTTTCTTTTATTTCATTCCTAAAATTTAACAATGCACCCACATAAAAATTATATTATCCATTTTTTTGCCAATTGTTCAATAATAATAATTTACCCTATGTTTTATTTAATTAAAAAACAAATAAATAGTTCTTTAAAAAATAGAATAATTTAATTTTTGTATTTAATTTAATTTGTATTTAATTTAATTTTTAATAAGGTTTTTAACATGTACAAAAATTGTTACGTTATAAAAAAAAATTTATAAATTGGTATGTTATAAAAATTGGTACGTTGATATCATTCAAAAATTGGTACGTATTAAATAAAATTGAACAAAAATTTGTATGAAAATTGGTATTAACATGTACAAAAATCTTCGCTATGTTATAAATACCGAATCGTACAAAAATTGGTAGTAACATTTACTGAAATTTTGGTACGAATACAGACACTCTTATTCTAAATTACCTAAATTTTTCTATGGTTGAGTCTATGGAAAATTGAAAGGTGAAGTCTGTGGAGGATTTTTCTAACTTTGTGGTATGCAAGTTATTTTGAAATGTTCGAATAAGAAAATGTGCAAGTTATTATGGGACTGAGTGAGTAATATTTTTGTAAAAATTATAATAATTTTTTTATTATATATCTAAAAATTACAATAATCAATAAAACCTTATTAAAAATTAAATTGAATTAGATTAAAATAATGTTAAATTATTCTAATTTTTAAAATAAATATTTATTTATTTTTTAATTAAATAAAACATATGGTAAATTATTATTGTTGAACAATTGATTAGGCGTGAAATTATCATGATTCGTAGCTTGAAATACCCCAATCTTGGTCGAGTTTATAGAGTATTTAGAGTCAATTGAGCATTATTTCTACACGTTGATGAATTTGTCTCTTTGATGCTCATAGGTGAATAGAGGACGAAAAACGGAGTTCGTAGGACTTTGAATCGACTCAAACGGATGCCCGGATGAAAAGATATTGAAGAAATACGATTGGTATTAGTGCGGACGAGGAAAAGTATTAGTTGGGATGAGTTGGAGGTCACTCGAGTGACTAGCTCGAGCGCCACCGCTCGAGCGCTTAAACTTACAGAACTATTCTTGCGCTCGAGCAGCTCGAGCGCCACCGCTCGAGCGAATTGCTCGAGCGCCCAAAACATGCAGAGAGATTTCAGCGCTCGACCGGCTCGAGCAGAACCGCTCGAGCGATTGTGTCATTCGAGCTACACTGCTCGAGCGGGACCGCTCGAGCGTTTTGCTCGAGTGCCCATGGATTTTTGCCTCCGGATGCGTATTTTCGGCCCATTAACTCCCGTTTCGACCCGTGCCTATATATACCTCTTCCAAACACGTTTTGAAGAATCCCCAAACTTTAGAAATAATTTTAGACTTAGTTTTTGAAGGAAGAGAAGAGACGAGCAAGCTTTATTTACGTTTTGTTGAGGTTTTTCATACGGATTCTAGTTTCTTTTCAATTCTTAGTTTCTTTTCATTAGTTCGTTACTTTGAACACGTTTAAATTTTGTTTTTATTAATTCAATTTCAGTTCTTAGTATTTATTTCTTTAAAAACCCTAGTTCATGTTTCGTATTTTCTTTCTTCAATTCATCATGTTTATGTTCGTCGTTTCTTCTATTGCTTTAATGTTTGTTAACGTCATGTCTAGCTAAAACCCTTGCATGCTTAGGTTAGGATGAACTCGTAGAAGTAGGATGTGGGTACGTAATTAGGATAATTCGTGACGTTAGTTTTAATTCTCTTAATTAATGAATTCTTATAATTAATCTTAACTTTACCTTTGAATTTAGTACGAAAGTGTTAGAGAGAGGACGACCGCATCACTCAATAACAATTAGTAGTCTTAACGAGAAGGTTTAGGAAAGGTTAATTCATCTACCGGTTTAGCGAAGGAGGACGACCGCATCACCTTAGTTAAATTAGGGTCTCATTAATTGAGCACAATCTATTAACTTGTTAGTAGATTAGTGAAGTCGAGTGTTAGGGTAAAGTATTAGGGTTTAGAATCTTGAGCTTTCACCTTGCATTCTTTTACTTAGGTTAATTCTTGTGTGTCACAGTTATTTTGATTATGTACCTGCTCCGTTAGTATACGTAGGGATTCCTATCCTAAGCATCACCATCTCTTATTTGAATCCAACCCTTAGTTAATTTTATTTCTTTAGTATTTCAGTTTACTTAGTTTATTTTCGTCTTTTAATTAATCTTCCAAAAACCCAAAAACATTACATTCATATTAACTACGACGCGTAGATCTTCAGGGATCTATTCGCATATACACCATCCCTTGGGTTCGATAATACTTGGTCATTATACTTACTCTTACTACAGTGAACCCGTCCGCTTGCGGGTGAACGACTAGTAGAAGTTAGTAAAATCGCTTCAAGTCAATGGCGCCGTTGCCGGGGATGGCGTTGTATGTTTTTTGAATAGGACTTGTAGTTAGCTAAGTAGTTAGTAGTGGGTGATTTATTTTCTGTTTTTATTTTTTATTTGTATTCAATCGGCAATTGCGTTTTGATCCATCTGCTAGTGTGTCAGGTTTATGAAAACACGCTCACAAGGCAATACGAGCGAAGAGAGAATACCGTTGGACCCTGAGACAATAGCCAGAAGGAACCGAGCTTACTTGAGAAGAATGAACGCAGCCGACTTAGGGAAGGAACCAATGGATATCAATAATGAGTTGGACGATGCTGCCAACGATTTCAATCAGGCAGTAGACCGAGTTGAAGGCACTGGAGTTAGTGGTAGCCAGAATCAAATTCCATTAGGGGATAGCCAGAGTCTAAACCCGGAGACACGAAACGTAGGGAATCCAGCTCAGAACCTTGTCCATAATCCTCATAACAACCCTGCTTACCCACAAAACCCAAATAACCCTTTTAACAACCCAGTATACCAACATTACCCATACCCACCTTATCCTTACCCATCATATCCATATCATCCACCTCCTGTCTACAACCAACCACCTGTTTACCAACCACCACCCCAATAAGTACCAGTACCTGCTGCTAATCCTCAACACGTTCCTCAGAACGTAGATCACAATATGGCTATTCGAGGGAGGTTTGCAGCACAGCCACAGCGGTACTATGATGGAGTGGCATTGCCTCCTGTTGAGGCAAATAATTTCTCGATATCCCCGGGGATTTTAAAGCTGCTGACCGAGAATCAGTTCAAGGGGGTGATCGAGAAGGAGAACCCTCACACTCACTTGAGGAGCTTTCTCATGATAGCCTCAACATTTAATTATAATGGCATGTCTGAAGATGCCAAGAGGCTTAGGCTGTTCCCATTCTCATTGACGGGAATAGCCAAGGAGTGGCACGAAATACGCTCCCGCGGGGAGGTATTACCACTTGGGCCGAGCTCGAGCGTCTGTTCCTCGAGCAATTCTACCCTCCATCTAGGACGATCAAGACTAGAATTGAGATCTCGTCCTTTCGCCAGAAGTCTGGAGAGGATTTACGCCAAGCGTGGAAGAGATACTCAAACATGCTGATAGAGTGCCCGCAGCACGGGTACAACGAGGGAGACATTATGGCGTTCTTCTATAGTGGTGCCAACAAGGCGGGGCAAGACCATTTAGACGCTTGTGCGGGCGGAGCATTCTTGAACCAAGGCATAGAGAGGTGTAGGGAAATCGTGGACAACATTGTCACGAATGCCGGTGCTTGGAGTGGAGATGCAGATTTTCAGAGAGTGCATCAGGTTGAAGAGGGAGAAGGAACGAGAAGGCTATTGATGGCCAAGATGGAGAAGATCAACAACCTCGAGTTGGGGAAGAGTTTGGGTGGAGAGCATGCAGTAGAGAATGAGAGAGTAGACCAACCAAGTGGACAGCAAGAGGTAGCCAATTACATGGGAGGTCCGTATTACAATCAGAATGGCTACCAAGGTGGAAATCAGTATGGAAGGCCTTTTTATGGCCAACCATTTGTGCCTCCAGGCCCTCAGCCACTTCAAAATCAATGGAGGAACACACAAGGAGTTCAAGGAGGCCAGCAGCCTCCTCAAAACACATGGAGGAAGAATGATAACTTTTCTTATGCTAACCCAAAAGCTGGTGTTACTGTTCCTGCAGGTGTTGATCCGGGGTCTAAACCTCCTGGTGGAGAAGGCGGTGCATCAACTGAGGAGATGTTGAGAGCGATCCTTCAGAAGGTGGAGGAAGGGAGCAAGAGATTGTCATCCTTGGAGTATGATGTGAAGGAGTTGCATAAGAAGGGTGATCAACGTGATCAAGAGCTCCAGAAGATGAACGTTGAGTGGACTAGAACTCAACAAGAGAACAATCGAAGGTTCACTTCTTTAGAGTTCCAGATGAGCCAGATTGCAAAGTCAGTGAATAGAATGCCGGAGGGGAACCCGAAAGAGCATTGCAAGGCGATCCAGCTTAGAAGTGGGACCAACTATGAAGGTCCTCAGATGCCTGCTGATTCTGAGACGCCTCAAGTTGAGAAGGGGATTGAAAGTGAAGGAATTGAGAAGCATGAAGATATGGATGAGTCCCAGAAGGGCAAGGAAAGTGAGGAGGTTTAGAGAGTTCCTAAGTGGAAAAAGGCAAAGGAAGCAAGGGATAAAGTGAAAGAAACAGAAAGAGATGAATGGGGGGTACCCAAATCTGTGATACCCGTCCCATATCCACAGCGCTTCATGAAAAAGAAGCTTGATGAAAAATTTGCAAAATTTCTTGATGTTTTTAAACAACTTCACATTAACATTCCTTTTTATGATGCTTTGGAACAGATGCCGCATTATGCAAAGTTTCTGAAGGACTTGATTGCGAAAAGGCGGCGAGTGGATGAGCCGAAGTTGGTGCAGCTGAACCACGAGGTGAGTGCATTAGTGCACAAGGCGCTTCCACCGAAGCTGAAGGATCCCGGGAGCTTCACCATTCTTTGTGACATTGGGAACGGGATCAAGAAAGGAGCGCTATGTGATTTAGGGGCGAGCATCAATCTCATGCCGTTGTCGCTTTTCAAGAAGTTGGAAGGTGGTGAACTTCAACCCACAATGATGACGCTTCAACTAGCCGACCGGTCTATTACTCGACCTCAAGGTGTGGTTGAAGACGTCCTTGTGAGAGTTGGAGATCACATCTTTCTAGCCGACTTTGTAGTGCTAGAGATGGAGGAAGATGAGCACGTACCCCTGATCTTGGGAAGACCGTTCTTAGCTACGGCGGGGATGGTGCTAGACGTGGCGAATGGGAAGATCACGTTGAAGGTTGATGATCAAGAAGTGAAGATCTCTCTATATGAAGCCATGAAACACCCGAGGGAGGATGAGAGCTTGTATTGCATGGATGCAATTGATCCTCGTGTTGAAGACACGCGTTCTATCCCTAATCCTTCTGATATTCATGATTTTGTTAGTCCTTCACTTGATTATTTAACCCATGAGCATTATGTGTTTGATTCTGTTGATAGGGATAAAGTGAAGAAGTTAAAGGATGAAGATGTGAAGAAAGTGGACGTGGTCCAGTTAGAAGGGAAAGGAGGAGTTAAGAAGAAAAAGTCCAAACTCAAGAAATTGTTTAGTAAGACTCCTCCATATAGAGGCAAGAAGGAGTTGAGACCCATAACACTTGGGGATGAGAAAAGAGCAAAGGAACTCATGATGGTGGGGCATCAAGGAAAGGAATGCAAACACCACTCTTATGAGAGTAAGGGAGGTAAATTTGAGTATGATGTCCCATAAGCTCCTTTGAGCTTGGTCCGGCATGAGGACCTTAAAAATAGCGCTGAATGGGAGGCAACCCATTTTTATTTGCTTTCATTTATTTTTAGTGTTTTTTTTATATTATTAGGGAGTATTTTGAGTCGTATGTTTAACCTCGTATTTGAATGAGTTGCTTGTAGGCTTGTCTCTAAAGGAGTAAAGGTATCATGAAGTTATTCAGATTGAAGGAACCAACTTGAGACAAGGACGTGTGCAAAGCTATTGAGAGAAATTAAATTATTTGGTTGAGGTAACCCACAACCGCAAACTTAGACCTCTAGCAAGGTCGAAGTTTGGGGGGGTGGAGTTTTTTTTTATGTTTCTTGTTACATTGCACATGCATGCACGCCCTTATCTTTGAGTTGAGTTTGATTGATTTTTAGTTTGTTGAGATACTTCTTGGGGTGATTTTGAGTTGACTTGCTATTGCATATTTCATGTCTATCAATCATCTTATGCTTGTTGATTGCTATCTTTGAGTATGATTTGATGAGTAGAGTGAGTTGTAAGGGTGAGTTAGAAATTCTTTTGTGTGAGTGTTTGAGTTTGAGCTGATTAGGGAGAGAATCCGTATGCTTATGAGTTTTCTTTTGAGTGCTTGTGTGATGAGAGTGAGAATTCACTAGGACTAGCATGGATGTGAAAGCCGTGAGATTTGAGCCTTACGAGATTTTAATGCATGATTTAATCTCTTCGTTTGTGAGTGAATCATCACTTTAGAGGATGCTAGAACTTGTGTGTGCTCTTGCTTCTTGATTGTGTCTAGTTTGAAATGCCGAATGTGATCTTAGGCCATCTTTGATTTGAATGAGTCACTTAGCCAAAAATTTTCCTTACCATTGATATTTGTCCCTTGTTAGCCCCTTTGAGCCTAAAGCCTATTTTATCTGCTAGCACATATGAACACTATTCCAATTCCTAAGCCTTTTTATCCCAATTTGAGTGGAGAATAGGAAAGTGTGAATATGAAGGGAGTGAATTGAGTTGAAAAAGGAAAATGTTGTTTGTTGAGTGAATATGAGAAGAAGGTGTTGTTGATGGGCGAACAACGTCGCATTTAATCAACGAAAGATTATCATTAAACTTGATAATCAGGATAGCAAATCAAATGAGCTAGCAGCCTCGTGGAGCGAACAGCTTCGTAGCGGAGCTAGCAGATTCGTAGGGCGAACAGCTTTGTAGAAAAGCACTAATGCGGCAATCAGAATTGTGGCGAGCAGCCTTGCAAAGAACAACTATGCCAGCGGTTCAAGCCAGTCAATATGGGCGAACAAGGACGTAATAGAGCGAGCAGAATCGTAAAATGATCCCAAGCGAGGAGCGAACAGCTCTGAACGCAAAGGACCATGACATCTAACAGAGACGTACAATCGAGCAGCCGGTCACCGTCGAGAGCATCTCAGAAGTGCCAAAGATCAAGTACAACATGGGGAATCCCAAGAGTCACTAGCTTAGATATGGTCCAAGTGTCCTAACACTTGGCACCCATCCAATGAGTAATAGTGTAGATGTTGTACAAGTGTCCTAACACTTGGCAAAGATCCAATGGCTAAGCCATCAAGATGGTGACACATGGCCACTTTGTATGTCTATAAATACTCCCCTCTTGTACATGAAAAAGGGGGAGACAATTCAAGAAAATAGCCCAACTCTTGCAAATTTATTTCTCAAGCTTTACTTAGTCAAATTCCATGATCTTGATTCTTGTTTGGTGATCTTCATTAAATGAAATACAGCCACTAATCTTCTTAGTTAGAAAAGGTCATCAACAGGTGTGATGAAGTTTTGAGATGTGGGAAAAAGAAAAAAAAAATTGAGAATGAGCAAAAGAAAAAATGAGCTCATGTGTTTGTGCGAAAAAGAGAAAAAAAAGTGAAGTGATGGAAAAAAAAAAGTGAAAAGAGAAAGAAAAAAAATTGAAGTGTTGAGAGAAGTGGAATTGAAAAAGTGTTGATTGAATATATTTGAAGTAGTCTGTTCCTAATCTCGAAGTGCCAAAGTTTGATTTTCTATTCTCCATTCACTTGAGTCACTTTACCATATTGTTATCCCACCTGTCCAAAGAGCCTACATTACAACCTTGAGAAAAGTCCTTTTTGATTCGGCATTGATTTCTAGAGTATGGTCGGAGTTGAGAGTGCTTACAAGCCTATGGCTGCCGATATGAGTGATTGATTGTTTGAGTGAGTCCCTTAATCATTGATATACACTTGTGAGGGAGTGAAACAAATCGTTGAGTGCACATCCATGCTTGATCTTGGTGTTTCTTATTATTGTTGCATGAGTACGATAAAAGAAAGTGAGTGAGTATACGGGTGATTGACTTTTGAAGCTTGAGTTCATTAGCTTGCATGATTGATTTTTTGGACTCATTCCTAACAATTTCACTTGACTTATTATTTCGTTGCTTGAGGACAAGCAATATGGTAAGTTTGGGGGGGTTGATTAGGCGTGAAATTGTCATGATTCGTAGCTTGAAATACTCCAATCTTGGTCGAGTTTATAGAGTATTTAGAGTCAATTGAGCATTATTTCTACACGTTGATGAATTTGTCTCTTTGATGCTCATAGGTGAATAGAGGACGAAAAACGGAGTTCGTAGGACTTTGAATCGACTCAAACGGATGCCCGGATGAGAAGATATTGAAGAAATACGATTGGTATTAGTGCGGACGAGGAAAAGTATCAGTTGGGATGAGTTGGAGGTCACTCGAGTGACTAGCTCGAGCGCCACCGCTCGAGCGCATTGCTCGAGCGCTTAAACTTACAGAACTATTCTTGCGCTCGAGCGCCACCGCTCGAGCGAATTGCTCGAGCGCCCAAAACATGCAGAGAGATTTTAGCGCTCGACCGGCTCGAGCGGAACCGCTCGAGCTATTGTGTCATTCGAGCTACACTGCTCGAGCGGGACCGCTCGAGCGTTTTGCTCGAGCGCCCATGGATTTTTGCCTCCGGATGCGTATTTTCGGCCCATTAACTCCCGTTTCGACCCGTGCCTATATATACCTCTTCCAAACACGTTTTGAAGAATCCCCGAACTTTAGAAATAATTTTAGACTTAGTTTTTGAAGGAAAAGAAGAGACGAGCAAGCTTTATTTATGTTTTGTTGAGGTTTTTCATACGGATTCTAGTTTCTTTTCAATTCTTAGTTTCTTTTCATTAGTTCGTTACTTTGAACACGTTTAAATTTTGTTTTTATTAATTCAATTTCAGTTCTTAGTATTTATTTCTTTAAAAACCCTAGTTCATGTTTCGTATTTTCTTTCTTCAATTCATCATGTTTATGTTCGTCGTTTCTTCTATTGCTTTAATGTTTGTTAACGTCATGTCTAGCTAAAACCCTTGCATGCTTAGGTTAGGATGAACTCGTAGAAGTAGGATGTGGGTACGTAATTAGGATAATTCGTGACGTTAGTTTTAATTCTCTTAATTAATGAATTCTTATAATTAATCTTAACTTTACCTTTGAATTTAGTACGAAAGTGTTAGAGAGAGGACGACCGCATCACTCAATAACAATTAGTAGTCTTAACGAGAAGGTTTAGGAAAGGTTAATTCATCTACCGGTTTAGCGAAGGAGGACGACCGCATCACCTTAGTTAAATTAGGGTCTCATTAATTGAGCACAATCTATTAACTTGTTAGTAGATTAGTGAAGTCGAGTGTTATGGTAAAGTATTAGGGTTTAGAATCTTGAGCTTTCACCTTGCATTCTTTTACTTAGGTTAATTCTTGTGTGTCACAGTTATTTTGATTATGTACCTGCTCCGTTAGTATACGTAGGGATTCCTATCCTAAGCATCACCATCTCTTATTTGAATCCAACCCTTAGTTAATTTTATTTCTTTAGTATTTCAGTTTACTTAGTTTATTTTCGTCTTTTAATTAATCTTCCAAAAACCCAAAAACATTACACTCATATTAACTACGATGCGTAGATCTTCAGGGATCTATTCGCATATACACCATCCCTTGGGTTCGATAATACTTGGTCATTATACTTACTCTTACTACAGTGAACCCGTCCGCTTGCGGGTGAGCGACTAGTAGAAGTTAGTAAAATCGCTTCAAGTCAACAATCGGTATAAAAATGGACAATATAGTTTTTATGTGGGTGCATTGTTAAATTTTAGGAATGAAACAAATTAAAAGAAAGACGTTCTTGTGTGTAATCGTTAGTGAAATGATATGTAATTTAGAGATTTTTATAGGGGATAATTAGTGAACTATTAATTAAATAAGATGTGGAGAAAATTATTATTATTATTATTATTTAAAAGATGGCACAAAAGTAAAAAAAAAAATTGTTCTAATTTTAAAATAATTAATATAGATTAAATTATTCTAATTAATTTTTTATTAAAATATAATATATATATATATATATATATTATTGTATATATATAATATATATATATATATATATTATTGTATATGTATATATATATATTTTAAAATAAAAATAAATTTGTATATATATTGTAATTGTATTTCTTTTTATAAAGTTATTTTGGTTAAAAAAAGGTAAAAAATGTGAATTTTTTAATCCTATGGGACCAAATCTGCAAGTGTATCCTATCCTATGGGACAAAAAGTGCAAATTCGTTAAATGTCCGTTAGTAGCCGTTAACTTTGGGACTAATTTTGCAAGTTTTGGAACGTTTGAGACTAAAAGTGCCAAAAAATATTTCCATGGGACCAAAAGTGTTTTGGGTGGGACTGAAAGTAAAACATTACATGCTCAATGGGACCAAAAGTGCAAATTACTCATTTTTGAGGTAATGAAACTGTAGAAAAATTGGAGTTAACCCGTTTTTATATCCAAGATTACCACCCATAGGTAAACCAATCAAACGAACCAAAATACTTAAACAGCAAGGTTACCTAACACAAATGCTATATGCACACTGATTAGACATATGTCCAATCAGTGTGCATGGAATACACTCCATAGGCATGTGGGTGATTAGGCGTGAAATTGTCATGATTCGTAGCTTGAAATACCCCAATCTTGGTCGAGTTTATAGAGTATTTAGAGTCAATTGAGCATTATTTCTACACGTTGATGAATTTGTCTCTTTGATGCTCATAGGTGAATAGAGGACGAAAAACGGAGTTCGTAGGACTTTGAATCGACTCAAACGGATGCCCGGATGAGAAGATATTGAAGAAATACGATTGGTATTAGTGCGGACGAGGAAAAGTATCAGTTGGGAGGAGTTGGAAGTCACTCGAGTGACTAGGTCGAGCGCCACCGCTCGAGCGCCCAAAACATGCAGAGAGATTTCAGCGCTCGACCGGCTCGAGCGATTGTGTCATTCGAGCTACACTGCTCGAGCGCCCATGGATTTTTGCCTCCGGATGCGTATTTTCGGCACATTAACTCCCGTTTCGACCCGTGCCTATATATACCTCTTCCAAACACGTTTTGAAAAAATCCCCGAACTTTAGAAATAATTTTAGACTTAGTTTTTGAAGAGGAGAAGAACGAGCAAGCTTTATTTACGTTTTGTTGAGGTTTTTCATACGAATTTTAGTTTCTTTTCAATTCGTAGTTTCTTTTCATTAGCTTGATTACTTTAAACGCTTTTAATTTCGTTTTGATTAATTCAATTTCAGTTCTTAGTATTTATTTTCTTTTAAAACCCTAGTTCATGTTTCGTATTTTCTTTCTTCAATTCATCATGTTTATGTTCGTCGTTTCTTCTATTGCTTTAATGTTTGTTAACGTCATGTCTAGCTAAAACCCTTGCATGCTTAGGGTAGGATGAACTCGTAGAAGTAGGATGTGGGTACGTAATTAGGGTAATTTGTGACGTTAGTTTTAATTCTCTTAATTAATGAATTCTTATAATTAATCTGAACTCTACCTTTGAATTTCGTACGAAAGTGTTAGAGAGAGGACGACCGCATCACTCAATAACAATTAGTAGTCTTAACGAGAAGGTTTAGGAAAGGTTAATTCATCTACCGGTTTAGCGAAGGAGGACGACCGCATCACCTTAGTTAAATTAGGGTCTCATTAATTAAGCACGGTCTATTAACTTGTTAGTGGATTAGTGAGGTCGTTTGTTAGGATAAAGAATTAAGGTTTAGAATCTTGAGCTTTAATCCTACAAGCTTTTACTTAGGTTAATTCTTGTTTGTCACGATTACTTTGATTATGTACCTGCTCCGTTAGTATACGTAGGGATTCCTATCCTAAGCATCACCATCTCTTATTTGAATCAAACCCTTAGTTAATTCGTTTGCTTTAGTATTTTAGTTTAATTAGTTTATTTTAGTTTTAATTAATCTTTCTAAAAAATCCAAAAACATACACTCATATTAACTACGACGCGTAGATCTTCAGGGATCTATTCGCATATACACTATCCCTTGGGTTCGATACTACTTGGCCATTATACTTACTCTTACTACAGTGAACCCGTCCGCTTGCGGGTGAACGACTAGTAGAAGTTAGTAAAATCGCTTCAAGTCAATGGCGCCGTTGCCGGGGATGACGTTGTATGCTTTTGAATAGGACTTGTAGATAGATTAGTAGTTAGTAGTGGGTGATTTATTTTCTATTTTTATTTTTATTTGTATTCAATCGGCAGTTGCGTTTTGATCCTTCTGCTAGTGTGTCAGGTTTATGAAAACACGCTCACAAGGCAATACGAGCGAAGAGAGAATACCGTTGGACCCTGAGACAATAGCCAGAAGGAACCGAGCCTTCTTGAGAAGGATGAACGCTACCGACTTAGGAAAGGAACCAATGGATATCAATAATGAGTTGGACGATGCTGCCAACGATTTCAATCATGCAGTAGACCGAGTTGAAGGCACTGGAGTTAGTGGTAGCCAGAATCAAATTCCATTAGGGGATAGCCAGAGCCTAAACCGGGATACACAAAACGTAGGGAATCCAGCTCAGAACCTTGTCCATAATCCTCATAACAACCCTGCTTACCCACAAAACCCAAACAACCCTTTTAACAACCCAGTATACCAACATTACCCATACCCACCTTATCCTTACCCACCATATCCATATCATCCACCTCATGTCTACAACCAACCACTTGTTTACCAACCACCACCCCAACAAGTACCAGTACCTGCTGCTAATCCTCAACACGTTCCTCAGAACGTAGATCATAATATGGCGATACGAGGGAGGTTTGCAGCGCAGCCACAACGGTACTATGAGGGAGTGGCTTTGCCTCCTGTTGAGGCGAACAACTTCTCGATATCACCGGGGATTTTAAAGCTGCTGACCGAGAATCCGTTCAAATGAGTGATCGGGAAGAAGAATCCTCATACACACTTGAGGAGTTTTCTAATGATAGCCTCAACATTTAATTACAATGGCATGTCTGAAGATGCCAAGAGGCTTAGGCTGTTCCCATTCTCATTGACGGGAATAGCCAAGGAGTGGTACGATAATACGCTCCCGCGGGGAGGTATTACCACTTGGGCCGAGCTCGAGCGTCTGTTCCTCGAGCGATTCTACCCTCCATCTAGGACGATCAAGGCTAGAATTGAGATCTCGTCCTTTCGCCAGAAGTCTGGAGAGGATTTACGCCAAGCGTGGGAGAGATACTCAAACATGCTGATAGAGTGCCCGCAGCACGGGTACAATGAGGGGGATATTATGGCATTCTTCTACAGTGGTGCCAACAAGGCGGGGCAAGACCATTTAGACGCTTGTGCGGGCGGAGCATTCTTGAACCAAGGCATAGAGAGGTGTAGGGAAATCGTGGACAACATTGTCACGAATGCCGGTGCTTGGAGTGGAGATGCAGATTTTCAGAGAGTGCATCAGGTTGAAGAGGGAGAAGGAACGAGAAGGCTATTGATGGCCATGATGGAGAAGATCAACAACCTCGAGTTGGGGAAGAGTTTGGTTGGAGAGCATGCAGTAGAGAATGAGAGAGTAGACCAGCCCAGTGGACAGCAAGAGGTAGCCAATTACATGGGAGGTCCGTATTACAATCAGAATGGCTACCAAGGTGGTAATCAGTATGGAAGGCCTTCTTATGGCCAACCATTTGTGCCTCCAGGCTCTCAGCCACTTCAAAATCAATGGAGGAACACACAAGGAGTTCAAGGAGGCCAGCAGCCTCCTCAAAATACATGGAGGAAGAATGATAACTTTTCTTATGCTAACCTAAAAGCTGGTGTTACTGTTCCTGCAGGTGTTGATCCGGGGTCTAAACCTCCTGGTGGAGAAGGCGGTGCATCAACTGAGGAGATGTTGAGAGCGATCATTCAGAAGGTGGAGGAAGGGAGCAAGAGATTGTCATCCTTGGAGTATGATGTGAAGGAGTTGCATAAGAAGGGTGATCAACGTGATCAAGAGCTCCAGAAGATGAATGTTGAGTGGACTAGAACTCAACAAGAGAACAATCGAAGGTTCACTTCTTTAGAGCTCCAGATGAGCCAAATTGCAAAGTCAGTGAATAGAATGCCGGAAGGGAACCCGAAAGAGCATTGCAAGGCGATCCAGCTAAGAAGTGGAACCAACTATGAAGGTCCTCAGATGCCTGCTGATTCTGAGACGCCCCAAGTTGAGAAGGGGATTGAAAGTGAAGGGATTGAGAAGCATAAAGATATGGATGAGTCCCAGAAGGGGAAAGACTTTGAGGAGATAGAGAGAGTTCCTAAGTGGAAAAAGGCAAAGGAAGCAAGGGATAAAGTGAAAGAAACAGAAAGAGATGAATGGGGGGTACCCAAATCTGTGATACCCGTCCCGTATCCACAGCGCTTCATGAAAAAGAAGCTTGATGAAAAATTCGCTAAATTCCTTGATGTTTTTAAACAATTGCATATTAACATTCTTTTTTATGATGCTTTGGAACAGATGCCGCATTATGCAAAGTTTCTGAAGGACTTGATTGCGAAAAGACGGCGAGTGGATGAGCCGAAGTTGGTGCAGCTGAACCACGAGGTGAGTGCATTGGTGCACAAGGCGCTGCCACCCAAGCTGAAGGATCCCGGGAGCTTCACGATCCTATGTGATATTGGGAACGGGATCAAGAAGGGAGCGTTGTGCGACCTCGGGGCGAGCATCAATCTCATGCCTTTGTCGCTTTTCAAGAAGTTGGAAGGTGGTGAACTTCAACCCACAATGATGACGCTTCAACTAGCCGATCGGTCTATTACTCGACCTCAAGGTGTGGTTAAAGACGTCCTAGTAAGAGTTGGAGAACATATTTTTCCAGCCGACTTTGTAGTGCTAGAGATGGAGGAAGATGAACACGTGCCCCTGATCTTGGGAAGACCGTTCTTAGCTACGGCGGGGATGGTGCTAGACGTGGCAAATGGGAAGATTACGTTGAAGGTAGATGATCAAGAAGTGAAGATCTCCCTATATGAAGCCATGAAGCACCCGAAGGAGGATGAGAGTTTGTATTGCATGGATGCCATTGATCCTCGTGTTGAAGACACACATTCTCTCCCTAATCCCTCTCATATTCATGATTTTGTTAGTCCTTCACCTGTTGAGTTAACCCATGAGCATTATGTTCTTGATTATTTTGATAGGGATGAAGTGAAGAAGTTGAAGGATGAAGAGGTGAAGAAAGTGGACGTGGTCCAGTTAGAGGGAAAAGGAGGAGTTAAGAAGAAGAAGTCAAAATTCAAGAAATTGTTTAGCAAGACTCCTCCAGATAGAGGCAAGAAGGAGTTGAGACCCATAACACTTGGGGATGAGAAGAGAGCAAAGGAACTCATGATGGTGGGGCATCAAGGAAAGGAATGCAAACACCACTCTTATGAGAGTAAGGGAGGTAAATTTGAGTATGATGTCCCATAAGCTCCTTTGAGCTTGGTCCGGCATGAGGACCTTAAAAATAGCGCTGAATGGGAGGCAACCCATTTTTATTTGCTTTCATTTATTTTTAGTGTTTTTTTATATTATTAGGGAGTATTTTGAGTCGTATGTTTAATCTCGTATTTGAGTGAGTTGCTTGTAGGTTTGTCTCTAAAGGAGTAAAGGTATCATGGAGTTACTCAGATTGAAGGAACCAACTTGAGACAAGGGAATGTGCAAAGCTATTGAGAGAAATTGAATTATTTGGTTGAGGTAACCCACAACCCCAAACTTAGACCTCTAGCAAGGTCGAAGTTTGGGGGGGTGGAGATTTTTATGTTTTATGATTACATTGCACATGCATGCACGCCCTTATCTTTGAGTTGAGTTTGATTGATTATTAGTTTGTTGAGATACTCCTTGGGGTGATTTTGAGTTGACTCGCTAGTGCATATTTCATGCCTATCAATCATCTTATGCTTGTTGATTGCTATCTTTGAGTATGATTTGATGAGTAGAGTGAGTTGTAAGGGTGAGTTAGAAACTCTTTTGTGTGAGTGTTTGAGTTTGAGCTGATTTGAGAAAGAACTTGTATGCTTGTGAATTTTTCTTTTGAGTACTTGTGTGATGAGAGTGAGAATGCACTAGGACTAGCATGGATGTGAAAGCCGTGAGCTTTTGAGCCTTATGAGATTTTGATGCATTAATCAATCTCTTCGTTTGTGAGTGAATCATCACCTTAGAGGATGCTAGAACTTGTGTGTGCTCTTGCTTCTTGATTGTGTCTAGTTTGATATGCCGAATGTGATCTTAGGCCATCTTTGATTTTATTGAGTCACTTAGCCAAAATTTTCCTTACCAATGACATTGATCCCTTGTTAGCCCCTTTGAGCCTAAAGCCTATTTTATTTGCTAGCACATATGAACACTATTCCAATTCCTAAGCCTTTTTGTCCCAATTTGAGTGGAGAATAGGAAAGTGTGAATATGAAGGGAGTGAATTGAGTTGAAAAAGGAAAATGTTGTTTGTTGAGTGAATATGAGAAGAAGGTGTGATGAAGTTTTGAGATGTGGGAAAAAGAGAGAAAATTGAGAATGAGCAAAAAGAAAAAAAATGAGTTCATGTGTTTGTGCGAAAAAGAAAAAAAAAAGTGAAGTGATTGAAAAAAAAAAGTGAAAGAGTGAGAAAGAAAAAATTTGAAGTGTTGAGAGTATGGAGTTGAAAGGGTGTTGATTGAAAATGCTTGAAGTAGTCTGTTCCTAATCTCGAAGTGCCAAAGTTTGATTTTCTATTCTCCATTCACTTTAGTCACTTTACCTTATATTGTTATCCCACCTGTCCAAAGAGCCTACATTACAACCTTGAGAAAAGTCCTTTTTGATTCGGCATTGATTTCTAGAGTATGGTCGGATTTGAGAGTGCTTACAAGCCTATGGTTGCCGATATGTGTGATTGATTGTTGAGTGAGTCCTTTATCATCGTTATACACTTGTGAGGGAGCAAAACACATCGTTGAGTGCACATCCATGCTTGATCTTGGTGTTTCTTATTATTGTTGCATGAGTACGATAAAAGAAAGTGAGTGAGTATACGGGTGAATGACTTTTGAAGCTTGAGTTCATTAGCTTGCATGATTGATTTTTTTGACTCATTCCTAACAATTTCACTTGACTTATTATTTCATTGCTTGAGGACAAGCAATATGGTAAGTTTGGGGGGGTTGATTAGGCGTGAAATTGTCATGATTCGTAGCTTGAAATACCCCAATCTTGGTCGAGTTTATAGAGTATTTAGAGTCAATTGAGCATTATTTCTACACGTTGATGAATTTGTCTATTTGATGCTCATAGGTGAATAGAGGACGAAAAACGGAGTTCGTAGGACTTTGAATCGACTCAAACGGATGCCCGGATGAGAAG
This sequence comes from Ballota nigra, assembly GCA_947034835.1. NCBI lineage: Eukaryota > Viridiplantae > Streptophyta > Magnoliopsida > Lamiales > Lamiaceae > Ballota > Ballota nigra. The sequence goes on from OX344725.1 coordinate 61,829,799, forward strand.
ATATTGAAGAAATACGATTGGTATTAGTGCGGACGAGGAAAAGTATCAGTTGGGAGGAGTTGGAAGTCACTCGAGTGACTAGGTCGAGCGCCACCGCTCGAGCGCCCAAAACATGCAGAGAGATTTCAGCGCTCGACCGGCTCGAGCGATTGTGTCATTCGAGCTACACTGCTCGAGCGCCCATGGATTTTTGCCTCCGGATGCGTATTTTCGGCACATTAACTCCCGTTTCGACCCGTGCCTATATATACCTCTTCCAAACACGTTTTGAAAAAATCCCCGAACTTTAGAAATAATTTTAGACTTAGTTTTTGAAGAGGAGAAGAACGAGCAAGCTTTATTTACGTTTTGTTGAGGTTTTTCATACGAATTTTAGTTTCTTTTCAATTCGTAGTTTCTTTTCATTAGCTTGATTACTTTAAACGCTTTTAATTTCGTTTTGATTAATTCAATTTCAGTTCTTAGTATTTATTTTCTTTTAAAACCCTAGTTCATGTTTCGTATTTTCTTTCTTCAATTCATCATGTTTATGTTCGTCGTTTCTTCTATTGCTTTAATGTTTGTTAACGTCATGTCTAGCTAAAACCCTTGCATGCTTAGGGTAGGATGAACTCGTAGAAGTAGGATGTGGGTACGTAATTAGGGTAATTTGTGACGTTAGTTTTAATTCTCTTAATTAATGAATTCTTATAATTAATCTGAACTCTACCTTTGAATTTCGTACGAAAGTGTTAGAGAGAGGACGACCGCATCACTCAATAACAATTAGTAGTCTTAACGAGAAGGTTTAGGAAAGGTTAATTCATCTACCGGTTTAGCGAAGGAGGACGACCGCATCACCTTAGTTAAATTAGGGTCTCATTAATTAAGCACGGTCTATTAACTTGTTAGTGGATTAGTGAGGTCGTTTGTTAGGATAAAGAATTAAGGTTTAGAATCTTGAGCTTTAATCCTACAAGCTTTTACTTAGGTTAATTCTTGTTTGTCACGATTACTTTGATTATGTACCTGCTCCGTTAGTATACGTAGGGATTCCTATCCTAAGCATCACCATCTCTTATTTGAATCAAACCCTTAGTTAATTCGTTTGCTTTAGTATTTTAGTTTAATTAGTTTATTTTAGTTTTAATTAATCTTTCTAAAAAATCCAAAAACATACACTCATATTAACTACGACGCGTAGATCTTCAGGGATCTATTCGCATATACACTATCCCTTGGGTTCGATACTACTTGGCCATTATACTTACTCTTACTACAGTGAACCCGTCCGCTTGCGGGTGAGCGACTAGTAGAAGTTAGTAAAATCGCTTCAAGTCAGTGGGGTATCTCTTGGTTTTAGGTTCTATACACTGAATCTCTATATAATTCTTTTATATTCGGTGTATATTCAAGAAATATATACTGCTACTATTCCGTATATTTATTTTTATTACTTAATTGCAAATTAAACAATCATTTTTTTGCATTACAAACTAATAAAAAAAATTGGCTAATGCAATTAATTAATTATGAGATTATTTTTTACATTATATTTTTTACAAAATTTTTTCACCATCCAACTATCATGTAATTATTTCGTCTTCAATTGATTTTACACTCATAAATAATTATTTAATTTATAAATGAACAATACAATATTCAATAAACAAGGAGATGTTTGGTTAGCAATTCCTCAATGGTAGTGAGAATGAATTTTTTTTTTTTTTGAAAGGTGATGAGAATGAAAATGATCATAAAAGGAAAGTGTTTATTTTTTCCACTTACCCAAAATAACAAAAAACAAACACTACCATTTTTAACTTACCTCTTAAAAACATAATTTATTTACACTCATACTACTACTTTATTTACTTTATACCCACAAATACTAATAAACAATTTTTACCCCTTTTTAAAAATTTACGTATTTTTGTTAGAATTGTGTATATTTGCCCTTCTTCACAACTAATACTTTTGAACCACGTGTAAAAAAGCAAGTCTATATTTCATGGACGGAGGGAGTAATACTTTTGAATGAAACAACTAATATTTTTTATAAAATAATTAGAGTAAATAAATAAAGATAAATAATATCATCCCATCATCTCCCTAAACGTTGTACTAATATTTTTTATAAAATAATTAAAGTAAATAAATAAATAATTAGAGTAAATAAAATAATTAAATAATTAATATTTTCTAATAATCATCATCTCATCATTATCCTAATCACCATCAATATATATTTAAAAGTAAAATATGCACATTGATGGGACAACACACCATCCCATCAATGTGCATATAGTATCACTCGTTACCTAAGGTCTTATCTTTTGTAAATACACTCCATTCAAAAAGTGTTCGAAAAAAAATACAAACAAACATACACGTTTTCAGAAATTTTGACAAGTTTAGCAAAAAATTTCCGAACATTTTTTGGGTTGAGTGTATTAATAGAAGAAGGGAGTGTATGACCATATTTAAACCCAACTTGGGCCATAATACAACATCAAAAGTCCAACAATCTACATGTATATATACACCCTGTCCTAATCTTTATTTTGAGAATAATCATGCAAGTATTTAAATTTAGCTAAGTAGAAGCAGGGGGGTGAAGGAGCTTCATCATGAAGTTGAACTGCGTGTGGACCGAAGCTCTGGGGTGGGGCCAGTTGGCGGCGTCTGGCACCTTAATGCTCTTGAAGCCCTGGCTAGTGTAGAGTTCCACTACGGCCCGATCCCTAAGATCGCAATGCAAGGCAATGGCCAGACATCCCCATGTTTTGGCCGTTGCCTCGGCTTTAGCTATCAGCCTCTTTGCTATCCCCTGCCGACGGAACTTCTCCCGTACAGCCACGTTTGATATGTACGCGATTCCTCTCCTGTAATTAACGAAAGAAAATGCCTTTTATGTATATCTTGATTCTCAAAAGGCATTGAGTAAGGGGTACGATCGAAGGAGTTTACCTTCTCAATCGAAGAGGCCCTTTTCGAGGAAGAAAATTAGCTAGAGTGTCGACAGTTAGAATCCCAGCTACATTTCCCTGGAAGCCTCCTCCCACAGCAACGAGGCAAGTTCGTTTGCAGCCTTTCGGGAGTGAGAAGCCGAAGAGCATGGAGAGGAACCTGTTAAATCTCAATGCGAAATCTATATGGAAAGAATATCGGGGAAAGAAGGAACTGCAGTGCGTCTCCGCAACTTCCCACAACTCCTCTATCCTCGCCTCTCGAACCACAATCTCAACAGACCTCCTTGGGAACAACTCACCCACTTCACTACTCTTACAAACTCCTATACACACATAATATCACTTATATTCAATTTATCCAACTTCCAACTAAACATTTCACCCAATGCAAAAAGGAGACCAAACCAACCACAAACACGAGGCCTTAAACTAAGACCAACAAAACCATTTTCAAGTATCAACAAATGAAAGAATCACCCATGAAAATCATAGGCCTTCAAAGAGTAACACTCTTGTGCACCAGTTGCACGATTAATACTCCCTCCGGCCCTTGCTCAAAACTACGTAAAAACTGCTCTACCCTCTGAAACCAACAACTTACAAACATCCCTTATATACACCTTATGTCACTCAATTTTGCAATATACCATAAAACAATAAGCTAAACTCCCCCAAATAAAGTAGAAAAGACCAATATACCCTCAACTTTACCGCATTTAAAACTAATATACAAATTTTTCATTAAAATTTGCACTATTCCATAACAGAAATCTAAAAGGGACGGAGATAGAGATAGTACTTTTTAGTGAAATAACTAATAAAATCATTTAAAAATAACTAGTTGTAGGGAAGTGCTAAATATTGTGGCATCATTCTGTTGATATTGGAATTCCAAATTCAGTTTTATATATATATGTGAAAGTTTATCCAATGCAAATGTAGAACATGTGGCACATAAGCAACACTATAATAGAGAGCAAAATTGAGTAAATACAGCCTTAGAACTTGGATTAATCGAGTAATAAAGACAATTAGTATGATATTTTCTTGATCACATATGATAAAAGAGATGAAATGTTGATCATACCTGGAATGGGAGGAGGTGGTGAAGAGCAGAGGTGAGAATGGGGAATTTTGAAAGGAGAAGAGAAGGGCTGCTGCTTTGGATTCTTGATTTTGAGACAGAAATTCAAGCTGACATTCACTACTGATGGACAAATAGTCTGCATTCCTCACCAATTCTCCCTCTCCAGAATATGGGCCCTTAGTTTTACACTTTTTAGTGATAGAGGATTAAATAGATTCGAATTTTCTTGGATGAAATACTTTGTTTTCTTTCGGTACTGCAGTAGAATAGATTAAGAGGAAGAGGCCAAATATCATCCTTACTAAAATATCTCCTACACCCGTGCATTGGATATGTCTTGTTTTTTCACCACAAATACGTACACATTAAATCCCCAATTGTTTCTTAGTAAAACAAATAGAGATATAATGAAGAAATAAAGTATAAAATATCAAACATTATAAAATAAAAATTACACCCTAAAACTTCACTAATTTTGAATCGGAGAAAGTATTAACAATTAATGATAATCTCTCCTAAAATATTTTATACTAACTACTTTCACACTCTTAAAATATAAAATAACTCTTTCTCACAAAGATCAATAAAATAATTTTATTTTATTATAAAATATTCACCCCCAACTACTTTCTCACTTAAATATAGAAGTAGTTTAGGGACTGAGAGCAGTAAAGATATAAAATTTAAATTATTTATAGCAATTCAACCCACCGATTTAATCTTCTATTAGGCCTGAGCCTCCACTTCGGCCCATCGTTTAGGCCCAGGTTAAATACACACTCCACCAAAAAAAATTGAAAAAAAAATCGAAAAACTACTCCTTCCATCCCAGAGTTACTTACACACCTGCATTTTGGGTCCTTTGCAATTAGGTCTTTATTTATATCTTGTGTTTATTATTATTTTATATAAAATATGTTCCCTCTATCCCCTCTTAATATTCACATTTTTCTATTTGGGATTGTTGGTGAACGAATCTAATCGTAAGGATTAGTGGCTGTTTTAATCCGTTTTTACGTCACCAATCAATAACGTGTGATCGATTACCACCGTAAATGGTAAATCGGGGTATGAGATTATCGAATTTGTAAATTCGGTAGTCGAAATTGGACTTATTTCGTGTATGTGTAGGTTAGGGTATGTTTGTGTGTATTTTTTGTCTGAAATTCGAAAATTATATAAATAAGCTGGAGAACAATTATTTATAGAGGCTAGCAAGCATGAGGTGCTACTGACTCTTGGTCTCCCTAGCTTGCATGCTTGACATGTGTCCTTTGACCTTAGTTTGACCTTATCTAAGCTTAATCTTAGTTACAAAGTCTTCTTTTGGGCCTTATCTCAGACTCATTGTTGTTCGCCTAGGTCGGCTTGACTGATCTTGATGACCCTTCAACTGAAAGTTGTTCGCCTCTTGAGGTTGTACTTTGGAAGTTGTTCGCCTTATGACTTCGTTCAGCTTGGTTTGGGATCTTAGTCCTTTGTTCATTTGCATACCTCTTTGGCTGATTGTTGTATCATATTTTGACCAAGTTGCTCGTCATTGGTGACTTCACAGTTGGCTCATTCTTGGTCTCGGGTCTAAATACCTGTTCGCCCATTAGTTGTTCGTCGGGGAGTTGTTCGTCACTTTATACACCCCTAAAATTGGTAGATGCACCCCAACTTGATTTTCTTTGTTGACCACCCTTGATTTGAGGTTGGCTCTTCATAATCCTTGATGTAGCTTTAAACCTTGTTCGCCATTTATTGACTTATGTTCGCCTATCAACAATTTCCCCCTATCCTGGCTATATGTTGCCCCAGACGAGCAACTATAGTTAGGATATCAAAATGATGAGGGTTGGGGCGAACATCATTGGCTTGGGCTAGCAACATATGGTCTGTCGTTTCGTCTTCCCAAGGTCTGGGAGTTGTACGAAGATGACGTGGGCGGCATGGCTGCGCGCCGCCCACGCGCGAGCAATTCCGAGGCCACGCGCCCCTATAATTACATATAGGTCCCTAAATTTTTTAACTTGTTTGGAAATTACCCCGTTTTCTTTCAATTTGGCCCCGGGGCTTTTGGGAAATTACGTCTGGGACCCCGTTTTTATTTGGGGTATAAATAGAAGGGGGAAACAAATTTTTCCCACTTTTTCATCTCTTGCTACAGTACTCCGGCGATTCTTCCTTCTCCGGCGATTTCAAGTTTTCCGGCGTCCGTCCTTCAGCATCTGACTTCAAATTTTAAGACAAGGTAGTTACTTTTCTTTTTCTTCATTTCATCTCTTTTGTTTTTCTTCAAAAATCTCCATCGCCGCCGTGTGTGGCTTTGCTCCGCCGTCTTCCCCGACGAAACGCCGCCGTCTGGTTCTTCTTCTCCCTTCTCCTTCCATGTCTTCGCATTCGAGTAACAAATCCGAAGAAACACTCGACCCACTCTTCCCAACCGCGGCCCCTGTCGATCAACCTCCCTTCGTTATTTCCTCGGCGTCGGACCCTCACGTGGACTCGATTGTACGTTCTTTGGAGGATTCTGGTGCTTGCTCATCTGGGAGGGAAGTGGTGGTTGCTGCGAACAGGGACTCTGACGAGGACTCCTCGTCTAGCGCTGAATCGGAGGATCCCCAATTCGACGAGCTGACTCACGAATCTTTAGAAGGGATAGACTTTCCATCTCCAAAGATGTTGGAAAACGAGATCCCAGTCGGAGTTGCTCGGCCTTTCGAATGGCGAGCATATGCTGAGGAGTATGCGAACAATTTTGCTCGCCCACAGAGAGAAGTCTTGGATCTGGTGAAGACTGAGTACCAGGCGAGCAAGATTAAAAGCGTTGTTCGCGAGTATGAATTGGATTCGATCCGGGAGACCTACAAGATTCCCTTTGATATTCATATGTGGGCTCCCAAGAGAAAAGAGAGAGCCGATCGCCCACCTCCTGGATGCACAGCGATCAACATTCATATTCTGATTGCTGGATTGAAATTGCCCCTTCCACCCATTGTTGCTCGCTTCCTGGAGGCGACCAACCTTGCCATCACCCAAATCACTCCAATCGGATGGATGAACTTATTGGGGACGATGTGTCTGTTCGCTCTAGAGGGATACGTTGATCGCATAACTGCAGATGAGATCAACTACCTCATGACGATCACGAGATGTCCCCCTGGAGAGGAGGGATATTTTTATCTCAAGGCCAGGACAGGACTGAAGATGGTAGAGGGAGTGCCGAACAAAATCCGCGATTGGAAGCAGCACTTCTTTTTCATTGGGGGTGATTGGCGAGCATCTTCTAGCCCATATGGTGGTGATGGACGAATAAATTCCCCAGCCTCTTACGGGAAATTTAAACGTAAGATTAATTTCTTGTTCGTCCATGAGTTGTACTGTTCTAATTTAACTTTTCTTGTTTGTTCGCAGGCCCTCGTTTGCCCAAGTGGAACTCGGAGGAAGAAGAGGTTGGCTCAGAGTTTCTATTCACCTCTTGCTTGGTCGGCCTTCGCAACAAAGCGAAGAGGACTATCGAGTACTTGCGCGATAGAAAGTGCCTGAGAGCTGCTCGCCTGCTCACATATCCCCATCACCTGGAAGCTCAAGCTGAGGTGCCCCCAGGTATGTAAATTTCAAACTCCTTAATGAGAACTTTGCTCGTCATTTGACATCCCCAATCTTGCTCGTCTAATAATAATTTTTTTTTTTTAGCCGAGCAAGTCACTGTTGCCATCCCTCCAAGTTTTGCTCTCTTAGAACAGAGGGTTTTTGAGATGGCGCCTCCGAAGGGGCGGAAGAGGAGAGGTGATCCGCCTACTAAGATCCTGGGGATGACGAATAAGGCTGAGGGAGCCAAAGTCCCGCGACCAGCTGCTCCTCCTGCTCCTGCTCAGCCATCTTCTCCAATTTCTCCCCCACGTGCGGGGAAGCGCTTAAAGAAAGCGGATGGGACTCCGCTGGCCCAAGACATCCCCATTGGTGGCAAGGGGAAGGAGAAAGTGGGCCACAGCCATTCTCGTCCTGAGAGGGATGCTGTTCGCCGCTCTACTGAGCCTGTAGAAAAATCAGGCAAAGCGAGCAAGGATTCCACCTCTGGTCGCGGCCCTGAAGACCTCACCCATCTGGGTTGGGATGATCGGAAATTTAAAGAGTAAGTTTACCCTTGCCTTTGTCGAGCAAGATTTATCATCACCATCATTTTTTTATTTTTCTAAGTGTCTTTTTCTTTCTTGTTCGCAGATATCGTGCTGACGATCATCCCGGTCGAGCAAGTGTTGTACACCAGTACGCTTGCTCGAAGACTCCCGTTAACATAAGGGAGATTCCTGGCGAGCATGTTCGCAGGGCGACGGAGTTGGTCGCCCGAGCTTGGACGCGTCCTCTTGATAAGGCTGTTTTGCAACAGGGGTTGGCGGACAATCTTCACCTCTCAATGATGCTCGTCGCCAACGGCCTCGTCACTGCCCAAAGGGCAATTGCCCAAGTTGCCGAGCAAGAAGAATCTGCTCGTCACTATGCCAACACTGCTCGGCAACTTACTGAAGAGAAGGATGGCCTGGTCGGCCAATATGAAGCTAAGATTGCTCGTCTCAACAACCAGATCAATGTTTACATTGATGCTGAGCATAAACGCCTTGAAGAAATTCAAAGCCTGTCCAAAGAGCTGAAGGACAATGAGGCGCTGCTTAAGGATAAGGAGGCCTTGCTCGGCGAGGGGGAGAAAAAGCTGTCCGCAGCTGAACAAGAAAACGCCGAACTGAAAGCAGAAATTGCTCGTCTTCGGGAGGCGGCAGCCAACCTCTTTACACGCGAGCAACTTGAAGAGGAAGTTCAGGCTCGAACTGCTCCCATTTCTAACCTTGGATATATCTGCGCCTATGCGGACAGCATCCGCACGGCCGATGCCTATGACTTCAAGGATTTGGTTGAAGAAATGAGCAAGGATCTGAATGAATTCATGGAGCATTATCCACCGCCGAACAACATCGAAATTCAGTTGGCGGATCTGGCCGTACTAGGGGTTAAGCTTGACAAACTTGACCCCAGTATATCCATCACTCATCCTCCTCCTCCAGTTGATGAAGGCGAACAAGAGGAAGAGGTGGCCGCCGCTGTCGAGCAGAGTACTAAAGAGACTGAGGATAAGGCTGCCGAAGACTTGGCTCGAGATATGATTGTCGAACCTCCCGCCGAGCAGGCTCAAGATCCTCCCCCTGCCGAGCAACAATAGCTCTTAGGACTTAGCTTTTTCCTTCTTCTTTTGTAATAGTTGTTCGTTCCTTTTTTTTTGTAGTACTTGTAATGGCTATTTTCAGCTTGTACTATCTTTTGGGCTTAAAGCCTTCAATTCAATGTCTTTCTTTTGTTCGCTCATCTTCTTATATGTTAATTGCCTTTACATTTTCATGAAATGCTTTTGCAATTATAACATATTGTGTTGGGCTTTGTTCGCTTTTTGAACTCTGCCTTTGATGGAATAGGGTTTAGCCTTAGGTTCTGTTCATTTTAAAAAACGAACAACCTTTAAGTGGCTTTGGTCCTTAGGTTCTATTCATTTGTAAAACGAACAACCTTTGAATGGACTTGTACCTCGAGCTTTTGGACTTTTTCCTTTGCTGACGAACAACTACTGTATTTACATTTTGAACAAATTACAAGTATTATAAGACTGTTCATCACTAACATATACAATATGACGAACAACTTTGAACATAAACTAAAAACTTGCTCGCTTATAGATTTTTGCCGAGCAACTCTATTCAAAATTAAAAGACGCAGCACCAGACTATACAAATGTGGCGAGCAACTTTTTAATCTATACTTAACCAAATTTTCAAAAAATTATGCAAGTTTTTTATCCTTGATCCATTCCATTTGCTTGATTCACTTCATTCGCCATACTTGCCCCCAAGATAATTGTTCGCCCATTTATTGATAGTACTTCTTGAGATGTACGGCATTCCAGGAGTATGAGGCCGGCTTGCCTTCCATATCTTCGAGATCGTATACGCCATTTACGAATTTTTCCGTTATACGATATGGGCCCTCCCAAGCTGGTCCCAGTACTCCTGAAGATTGGGCGAGCAGTTTTCTTAGAACCAAATCTCCAACTCTGAATTCCCGGACTTTTACACGGGAATTATAATAACGTTCCGCTCTTTGCTTGTATGTTGCATTTTTTAACTCAACATTGAGTCTTTTTTCTTCGAGTAAATCCATTTCAGCACTTAGAGCAGAATTATTTGCTTGTTCATCAAAGTTGGTCGTCCTAATCGTACTGGTCCTTAACTCAATAGGTATTACTGCTTCTGTTCCGAAAGCCATAGCAAAGGGTGTTTCTCCGGTGCTAGACCTGGGAGAAACTCTGTATGCCCACAAGACTTCCGGGAGTTCGATAGACCAACCACTTTTGCTCTCCGCCAGTCTTACTTTTAATGTATGCTTGATTATCTTGTTCACAGCTTCAACTTGTCCGTTTGACTGGGGATGATAAGGTGTGGAGTAATGCTTTCTGATCCCCCACTTCGCACAGAATTCTCTCAACTCTTGTCCATCAAACTGTGGACCATTGTCTGTCACAATTGCCTGTGGAACTCCGAAACGACAGACAATGTTCTTCCAAATAAAGTTGATCATCTTCTGCTGCGTGATATTCACCATGGCCTCTGCTTCTGCCCATTTAGTGTAATAATCGACTGCCACAACGGCAAATTGAACATTTCCTACTCCAGCCGGGAAAGGACCAATGATGTCCATCCCCCATTTTGCAAAAGGCCATGGGCTGTATACTGACACGAGCTCCTGGGCCGGGGTATGAATATTCGGGGCAAAAATCTGACACTGATGGCAAGTTTTTGCTTTCTTGATCGCATCCTGACGTAATGTCGGCCAATAATACCCTTGCCTGATGGTTTTGTACGCCAAGGCTTGCCCCCCAGTGTGATTTCCACATACTCCGGCGTGAATTTCTTCGAGTACTGCTTGCCCTTGCCCCCTAGGCAAACACTTGAGAAGTGGGACTGATATTCCCCTTTTGAAGAGTTGCTCGCCCACCAGAGTATATCTGGCGGCTCGCTTTACTAGCTTGGCAGCTTCAAAAGGATTGTTTGGTTTTTCCCCACTTTTCAAGTATTTGACTATACTTGTTCTCCAGTCTTCTTCACTGGTTTGATCGTCGAGTTGGTTGACATTATAGCTTACTGTTGATGGATCTTTCATCTTTGTAACTATAATATCTGCCAACTCTACGGGGCCTTCACTTGTTGCTAGTCGAGCAAGCGCATCTGCTTGAGTGTTGCTCGTCCTTGGAATTTGTTGTATGAAAACTTGTTGCAACATGGACATTAGGTGAGCAACAATTCGTTGATACTCGATCATGTGATCATCTTTTGCTTCGTATTCACCTCGGACTTGGTTCACGATCAATTGTGAATCGCCAAATATTTGCAAGCGTCTGACACCAACTGCGAGAGATAGGTGGAGACCAGCAATAAGAGCTTCATACTCAGCTTCGTTGTTGGTTGCCATGAAACCAAATCTGATTGCCGAGGTGAATACTTGTCTATCTGGGCTGATTAAAACTACTCCTGCCCCCGAGGCTATATTGGTTGATGATCTGTCCACATAGAGATGCCAAGGATGATCAAGTCCTCTTGTCGGATCTGGTGGGAAAGTTAGTTCGACTATAAAGTCGGCTAATGCTTGCCCTTTGATCGCTGTTCGAGGAGCATAGGTCACCCCGAATTGGCTAATCTCCAGTGACCATCTTAAGAGACGACCTGCAGTGTCGGGGCGATGGAGAATTTGCCTGAGCGGGAAAGTTGTTAGAACTTCGACTTGATGGTCAAAGAAGTATGGTCGTAACTTTCTCACACTCATAACCAAAGCATACGCCAGCTTTTCGGTTGGAGCATATTTGATCTCTGCTTCGTGTAAAGCCTGGCTGACGTAATATATAGGTTGGTGAAATTTGCCGTCTTCGCGCACCAAAACAGAGCTGATGGCAACTTCTGATGCGGCTAAGTATAGAAAGAGCTTTTCTCCTGGGATTGGTTTTGATAGGATTTTGACATCTCCCAGGTATTCTTTAAGTTGATCGAAGGCCGCTTGGCAGTTGTTAGTCTATGCAAACTTTCCTTTTTTGACGGCCTCGAAGAATGGACGGCACTTGTCCCCTGACCTGGATATGAACCGGTTCAATGCTGCTAGGCACCCGGTGAGTCTTTGCACTTCTTTCACCGAACGTGGTGGTTGCATATCCATGATGGCTTTAACCTTTGAAGGGTTGGCCTCAATTCCCCGCTGGCTAACAAGATGGCCCAAGAATTTCCCTGAGTGAACTCCAAAGCTGCTCTTCTTTGGATTCAACTTCATGTTATAGTGTCGAAGAATTTCGAACACTTGAGTCAGATGTCGAAGATGGTCTTCCTTCTTGGGACTTTTGACTACGATATCGTCTACATAGACTTCAACCGTGTCTCCAATTTGTTGATCAAACATCTTGTTCACCAGTCTTTGATATGTTGCTCCGACATTTATGAGGCCAAACGGCATTCTTTTCCAACACAGCAAGTTTTTGTTAGTGTAAAAAGCTGTGCTTTCTTGATCGTCAGGATGCATTGGGATTTGATGATACCCTGCAAAAGCATCCATGAATGTTAGCATTTCGTGACACGCAGTGCTGTCCACCAATTGATCGATGTGCGGGAGAGGAAAGTTGTCCTTCGGGCATGCTGCATTCAGATCTGTAAAATCTATGCATAGCCTCCAGGTCCCATTTGGTTTCCTTACGAGTACTGGATTTGCTACCCATTGTGGACAAAGTGCTTGACGGATCAGATCGTTGTCTAACAGCTTTTTAACTTCTTCATTCAACGCTTGATATTTGTCCGGGCCGTACTTCCTTCGTTTTTGATGGACGGGCTTTCTTGCTTGATTTATGTTCAGCTTGTGGCAAGCATGTTTCGGGTCTATCCCCACCATATCTGCGTGAGACCAAGCAAAGACATCTAGATTCTTGGTGAGGAACTCTTTCATTCGGGATCTGTAAGGCTCTGGGAGCTCAGATCCTATGAATAATTCAAGATCTTCGTTGTCGGGATTAACTTTGAACGCCTCCAGCTCTTCGACTGGAGTCGCTCGTCGTTTTTGTCCCTTCCAACGGGGATCAAGTATGGGTTCCTCAGGGTTGGAATCATTTTCGATGTTCATGGGCTCTGCCCCCAGGCGGGGTTCTAGATCATCAGTTGGCTCCGTCCCATTGTTGTTCATTTGTACTTGGCCCTCCAAGTCCCCCACTGAGGGTTGTTCGTCATCACCCCTTTGTTGTTCGTCAGATGGAGGTTCCTCGCGGGTGGTAACGAGTTGTTCGTCCAACACTTGCTCGTTCAAGTGTTGTTCGTCCGTATCCTTATGGTCGTCCATGTCCATCATATTGTTCAGTATTGATGGTTCGTCGACGGGATAACTTGTTGCTTCCATCATGGATATTTGTACAAATTTTGCTCGTAGTTGTTGAATGCATTCTCGTGCTCTCCGTTGGTCTCCTTTAATTGTGCCTGCTCCACTAGCTGTTGGAAATTTCAAACAATAGTGGTAAGTGGAACATGCAGCTTTAAATTCATTGAGAAAAGGTCGGTCAAGAAACCCGTTATAGGTCGACTCCTGGTCTACAACCAAGAAATCTACCATTCTTGTTATATTTCTTTCGGGTTCATTAGCCGTTACAAGTTGTACTGCTAATGTTACAATTCCCAACGGTGTTGTCACAGTATTCCCGAAGCCTATGATTCTATGTGTTGTATTTCGAACATAACCCGAATAATCTCCCAGATTATCGAGGGTCTTCTTGAATAAGATGTTGATGTAGGCTCCGGTGTCCACCAACAGTCTGTGGACTCTGGTCCCCATAATCTTTGCGCAGATTACGAGCGAATCATTGTGCGGAGTTAAGACGCCTTCAAGGTCTTTTTCGGTGAAGGTTAATTCTGCCGTTTGCATGATAGACGGCTTAACTCCCATTTCTTGTACTTGGCCAATCGCTCGTAGCTCCGCTTTCCTCTTCCGATTAGAGTCGGGTGGTTGTCCATCAAAACACCCTCCCGCGGGACCTGCGGGTTCCATCATGAAAAGATCTTCTAAAGGTTGAGCTGGTATACTGGGAACTGGTCGCCCGGGTCTGTTGTTTCTCTAAGGTTGACCATCCTCTTCGTCTTCTGAGTTGTTCTCCCGGGTTCTCTTCCCAGGTTGCCTTTTAACGAAATCGGAGAGCCTTCCCTCCTCATAAAATCGCCAGAGTTGCTTAAGCAAATCTCTACGCTCACTCGTAAAATGCCCCACACTTTGATGGTAGGCACAATACTTGTTTGGGTTGAGTTTGCCAGTATCCTGACGGATTTTACGTGGTGGGGAAAGCAACTCTTTCTCCTTTACGCTTTCATACACAGTATCAACTGATACTCTCAATACTTGGTTCAATTTTTCCTTCAAATCCGATCCTTCGGTGAATGCTTTCATATTTTTTGGGACCCTGTAGCTTGTCCCGACGGGCTTTTTGTTATTCTCCTTAGGATCAGCTTTGTTCTCCCCCAAATTTGTTTGTAGGGCCTCGTGCATGGAAACGAAAATGCCAGCTTGGTTTCTGAACTCGGCATAAGTCTTTGGGCACTTTAGACGTACCTCATTCCATAACTTCGACCCTTTTTTCAATCCGGCCATCACAACGACGATCTTTGTATCTTCGCTCACCGGTTCTCCTTCTAGCAAAACTTTATCGAATCTTTCCATAAACGCCCGGTCAGTTTCATCATCATTTTGCCTCAAATCTGACAGCCGGTGTTTTTGGGAAAGATACGACCCCGCCGTTGAAAAGTGAGAAAGAAATTCTCGACTTAGTTGGACGAACGAGTGGATTGATGCCGGCGGCATTGATGAAAACCACTTGTGAACCCGATCGCCCAATGTTAAAGGAAAATTCCGGCATTGGGTGGCATCGCTGGCCCCCACGGAGACCATGTAGTCCGTATACTTCGTTAAGTGGACCCGGGGGTCGGCGATGCCTTCATATTGAATGCTAGCCGGAAATTGAATCTTTTTCTGTATCGGGGCCTTCAAAATGTGAGCTGCCAAAGGTGAGGATGGCATGCTGGTCGTTCCCATCCCCCTCTGTTGGTCTAGTTGCCCCTGCATGTTCTCCACAGCCCTCCTTAGGCTTGATAATTCATCAAGAGGTGCCCCCTGACTTGGAGGCTGTTCGGCGAGCAAAGGCATTAACCTTTTTGCTCGTCGCAGTCCCTCGCTTGGAGTGGGCACTTCCTGGGCTTGCCTCCTAATGTTGTTCGCCGCATTTGGCCCTAGGCGCCTAAAGGCTGACTGGGAGAGTCTTTCATGGACTGATGGGCGAGGCTGTTCAAAAGTTGCTCGCCCATCTTCTGCTCCCCGGCGAGCAGCTTCCCGTTGGGGTTGGCTAAGCCTGTCTTGGGCACTGGAACGTGTTGTTCCATGGCTAGACATAGTTGTTCGTCCGCGACCAGACTCAGTCTGTACTTCTCTTTGGTCGACCACCTTGGCCTTTCCCTTATTCCGTCTGACTTGGGCACTATCAACCTCTCGCTGTTCGCCCCTAGTAGTCCTGGGTCTAACAACTTCTAGGGACTTGTCCCTTGGCCTTGCTTGTGTTGGCCTAACCTGCTCTTGTTGCCTCTGGAGGGCCTGGAGAGCAGCTATGGTTTTGGCCAACTCGTTGGGGTTGTTCGCCAAAGCCTCCATCTTAGGGGGGAGGTTATGTGTTATGGCTGTATGTTGCGACCTGTTCGTATGTCTCGGGTCACGGTCCTGGTGGTCGGCCGACGTGGCCCGGGTCTGAGATGCTCTTTTTGACAAACGTGATCCTTGGGTCTCTTTAGATTGAGGCATTTCAATTTAAATTACTTCTTAATTTATAAATTGAAGAACACCAAGAACACCAAGAACACTTTTGTTTGTATCTTCAAATATTTCTTGAGATTTCCTATGAATCTTCAAGTTTTCAACTTGAAGTTCTTGAGTAATCACACTAAATCGAAGGTTCGCACCCTTCTTCTAGTGCCAAATTGTTGGTGAACGAATCTAATCGTAAGGATTAGTGGCTGTTTTAATCCGTTTTTACGTCACCAATCAATAACGTGTGATCGATTACCACCGTAAATGGTAAATCGGGGTATGAATTTATCGAATTTGTAAATTCGGTAGTCGAAATTGGACTTATTTCGTGTATGTGTAGGTTAGGGTATGTTTGTGTGTATTTTTTGTCTGAAATTCGAAAATTATATAAATAAGCTGGAGAACAACTATTTATAGAGGCTAGCAAGCATGAGGTGCTACTGACTCTTGGTCTCCCTAGCTTGCATGCCTGACATGTGTCCTTTGACCTTAGTTTGACCTTATCTAAGTTGAATCTTAGTTACAAAGTCTTCTTTTGGGCCTTATCTCGGACTCATTGTTGTTCGCCTAGGTCGGCTTGACTGATCTTGATGACCCTTCAACTGAAAGTTGTTCGCCTCTTGAGGTTGTACTTTGGAAGTTGTTCGCCTTATGACTTCGTTCAGCTTGGCTTTGGGATCTTAGTCCTTTGTTCATTTGCATACCTCTTTGGCTGATTGTTGTATCATATTTTGACCAAGTTGCTCGTCATTGGTGACTTCACAGTTGGCTCATTCTTGGTCTCGGGTCTAAATACCTGTTCGCCAATTAGTTGTTCGTCGGGGAGTTGTTCGTCACTTTATACACCTCTAAAATTGGTAGATGCACCCCAACTTGATTTTCTTTGTTGATCACCCTTGATTTGAGGTTGGCTCTTCATAATCCTTGATGTAGCTTTAAACCTTGTTCGCCATTTATTGACTTATGTTCGCCTATCAACAGGGATGTCTCACAATAATATTCACACCCCAAATATGGAAATAAAATACTCTCACACTACCTACTTTAATTCAAAATATTCTTCATTCATTGGTTTAAAAAGTCAATAAAAAAGTTTTTTCTTAAAACTTGTGCCCACTCAAGTGTGAATATTAATAGAGGACGGAGGGAGTATTACTTGCAACGTTGATCTTTAACGTCCACGTAGTATATTTTATATATATAAAAAAAAACCACAATGTATAAATACAATCGTATTTGCAACGAATGACAAATGGAAGTGTGCAAGTGATTCTGGGACAGAGGAAGTACAATTTTCGGAAATTTTTTCCGAAAATTCCAAAAAGAAAAAAAAAAACAAGAAATACACATGTTCAGAAAAAAAAATTCAAAAATTGTCAAGTTTTTTTATTGTTTTTCTCTAAAGTTCTTTGTGAGGAGTGTATTACCAAATATAGAATTGTTGGTAACCTGAGCCCAACATTTATTGTTGATAATAAAAAAACTAAACTTCAAGGTCCATTCTAACGGATAAAGAATAGGTCCAGGAGACCAGGATATTGGCATTACAAGAGTAAATACACTATACAAAATTTAACTCATAAGACAAATACTTGAAATGATAATATTATTCTTCTAGCCTTC
The DNA here is from genome assembly GCA_947034835.1 of Ballota nigra. Taxonomy (NCBI): domain Eukaryota; kingdom Viridiplantae; phylum Streptophyta; class Magnoliopsida; order Lamiales; family Lamiaceae; genus Ballota; species Ballota nigra. The sequence goes on from OX344725.1 coordinate 61,847,349, forward strand.
TCTATAAAATTAATTTTAGTAAATACACTACACCTTATTTTCATACTTCACTTTCTAACAAAGAAAGTCATTTCGAACAATTCAAACGAGCTCCATACTTCGAGATGTGACCCACTATCAATCGACCACTAGGTGCTTGAAATGTGTTGTGACAGCCTACATCGTAAGGATGAACGATCTTCCTAGTCCGGAATACGTATATGTAAGTGTTTTGGTATTTTTTAGAAACTAGGTTTTTTAAATGTTGAATAGCATATTTTTTTTGTTGGTGTTATGATGTTTTTCATGTATATTATTGTTCATTGAGTGTATAAAATTTTATATGTATGATAATATTATTGTTGTTTGCTTGTTTCGAATAATTTTTTTTGTAAATCGCGATTGCACTTGTTCGGCATTGGTTACCCGAACATGACCATAATGTTCGGAATTTTTTTTCCGAACATGAACACAATTTTCAGAAGAAAAAAAAATCAAACACTTTTTTTTTTCAAATTTTTTTTCCGAAAATTGTGTTCATGTTTGGAAAAAAATTCTGAACATTATGGTCATATTCGGATAACCAGAGCCGAACAGCAGTCATCGTGATTTTCGAATTTGACTGACGACAAGCGGACAACGGAGGAAGACGGTGCGGCGGGAGATGAGTTCACTTTGCGATGGCGACGGACGGTGTTGTTGTGGCTATGGGCAACGGTGTTGTGGCCGTGGCTAAGGACGACGGCGAAGGATGTTGAAGATGGAGTGTATTAAAAATATGTAGGGTATTTTAGGAATAAAATGTAGTGTATTCATCCTAAGTGTAGTGATTTTATCCATGTGTGTATTTACTTCACATTGTAGTGCCAATAACCTGGGCCTAAAGAATAATACTCCGGCCCTAACAAGTTTTCCATTTTTCTTTCGGGCCGTCCCACAAAAAAATTCTCATCCATAAATGCCATAAGGCCCAGGCTAAATACCCCTCCAACTAATGGAGATACACCTCCATCAATATTATAATATTTTATTAAAATTATAAAATTACATATATAACCTTAATAATTAAACAAAAAGAAATCTAAGGCTACATGCACCCCCTTCTCATTTTTACGCAGAAGACGTTCAATCATATACGTGTGAAGCAAAAAAAATAAAATTGATTGAGTTTCCAACATAATACGATCAAACGACACAACAACAATTAATTCATATTTTTGAACTAAATTCTGGTGAAAATGGGAGCATTTCAACCTTCCTATGTATGTGTTTTTTTGTCCCTTATTCCATAGGTTTTCTCTTTAATGTATAACCCTAGTTTAAAAAGTTGAATGTTGTTAGTTGTTTATATTGTGTGTATTTGTGTGCGAGATATTGATATTTTAAACATTGAACGACGTTGAAAGTTGAATGACTGTCATTTGCGCATTTTTTCTTTTCAAAATTCCGCCAAGCCAATTTTCTGACCTGGTTAGTCGAAAGTTTTACATATTTTTTAACACCAATTGCCGAAATTTTGAATGGTTAACGAATTTCCGAAATCTGGTTAATTTTTTGGAAATATTTTGCCGAAATATTATGTTAAATTTTGGAACAGTTTTGTCGAATACTACTTATCAGAATTTTTCTTCTTTTATTAATAAGGGTATAAATGGTAGTATAAAGGTTGTGTATTTACTAATACCAATTAAAATGAGTAGGTAGATTTAGACGGAGATGTATCTCCATTAGTTGGAGGGGTATTTAGACTGGGCTATGCCATAAACAACTCTCCTTTACCCATAATCTTTAACTTCAAAATTCATACGGTATTATAAAAAATGTCACCATTTCATTCACTTTTCAATATTATTTCTTATTTAACCTTAAAAGTCAACACATGGTCTATTAATAAATAAACACACTTTTGTTTTAAAAAAAATATGAAAAACTTACTTTGCAACAGTGAAAAACATCACGTTAAAGTGTGGAAAAAAATTTATGTCATCTAACAGCCTTTTACGGTCTATGTTATGTTTGTTTGATTTCGATTTTCTATTTTGAATTTATTTCATATATAGGTTCAATCTATTTCAGATTAGGTCGCATAGATATCACTAATATTAACTTTAGTTTAATCTGTACTCATTGAAGCCATTTTTTCTTGTACATGTGAATGTAGCTAAAGAATTAGTGAATCATGCAATTTTTTGTGTTCTTGATTTATTTATCTTTCTTACATCTGTTATAAAATAAAATTAATAAAACAAATACAAATTTTATCAAGAAAGCATATAATCGTTTATTGAGCTCGTTTACCGGATCTTGTCTATTAGGAGTAGTATGCAGCATCGTCTCATTAATTAATAAATTGCAATTCATCGATCACGGGATGTTCCCAAACAAAAATTTATTATAGGTGAAACACAATATGGGGGTTAATCTTTTCAATATTGCAAATGATATGTGTGAGTTCATGATGCATTTTTATTTTCATAGTAAAGTTGTAACTTAAAGTCATGATTATAGATAGTGAAACTCTAATCACTTGAGTTATACCAATTCATCAGTTCATGCTCCATATTTAATGTTGCAATCGAAAATATTATATCTATATGAACAAGATAGAGAAGACATCAAAAGAGAGAAGAAGTAAATAAGAAAGGGGCAATTATTCATTAAACAGAAAATACACGGAAGCACAAAATAAAAACACAGTACTGCAGGAAATACAAATAATACAAGAAGCGTTGCCTTTGAGGGCAAAAAATGACCTCTAACTCTAAGACGACATATTTATTAAGCACAATGGTTTTATCATAACGTTCTTATATAGTGCCCCCTAGCTTCCGAGATCAACAATTGTTTAGACAAGCATTGTAAGAAAGTTCACAAGGGGCGAAACATGGGTTTTGCGAACAAGTCACGACACAATTATCGTACTCTTTCTTGCATTCACCGCGACAAGTAGCAGAATATGCGGTTTGTACATTAAGAAGGACGACTAGAATTATTGGCAATACCAAATAAGCAACGGCCAAGATGTAACTACCCTTTTTCCTCATGCCACCACCCATATTAAGTAAATGGAATATATATATATGAATATAATGGTTTGAGTTTGAGTTTTTGTTTATTTGCTTGTATTTATAGGCATATCATGCACCTAATTTCGTCATCTATGGCGGCCACTTTCATTGCTCCTATTATACTTCTTCACACGTTTAGTTTTTATATTGAACCTTTTTCATTTTTTTTATCAATAATATTAAATGCATGCACAAATTAATTTTCCATACGTTGTATTTACTTCTCGCATATATGTATATCTTCCTCCATTTATTTGTATCGTCCTATTTAGTTGTAATTTAATCATTGTTGTTATAGAAATATATCTTAATTAATAACCAACTTCGATTGCTTTAAAAAATAAAAATAACCAACTTTGATTTTCCAAACCTAACTTAATTATTTGAGGAATTCTTGTACGAGACATGAAATTATTTGTACATTTTTTTGATATTCTAGTTTAGTTGCTATTTAAATCACCAGTTATTTTGAAATTGTTTCCTAAGTTAAATTTTTGAATGTTGTTAAAAGAAACTCTGGTTTTTTTTTTTTTTTTTTTTAGGTTTTCAGATAAATTTGTCCTGTTCATCGCTTATATTAAAAAAAAAAAAAAACTGTCTCAGCCCTAAAAACATTAACGACGACATTTAACATCATATATAAAACGGTAGCCCTTTGGTTAATGTAAAATCACTATATCTTGGTCAACTAATGTATATATAGTGCAGTCAAAGTTTTCTTAATTATTAATTAATGTGGCGTATACTTCCTCGAGAGGATATATGTTCAATTTTGACTTTACCTTTTTTTTTTAAGATTTTCTTCTAAACAATAAAACAAGTAACTTTACCTTTAAAATAAAATTAAAAAAGTAACTTTACAAATCTGTAATGTGGGATTTCTTCTTCTAAACAAGTTTACTTGTCTCCACTATTTTTGTAAAAAAAAAATGGAGAAAATTAAAAGGTACATGAAAAAGGATAACTTGTCACAATTATTTTAACAAAAACCTTATTCAATGTATTACGTACGTACACTGGTTAAAATTTTCAAAGATGTGTTATATTATATTAAAAGATCTTTGAGATGGATATGGATCCACCATAACTAAAAGTCTTCATCAACAATTATTAATATTGATGTAAATGTCAATAAATTAATTCACGACTTACACTATAAAAAAAGTCTCTTTTAAATAGAGAAATTAAAAGTGTGCATATTTTTCTTATTTGTTTATCCACTAAAAGTGTATTCTTTCTTATTTGTCAACTATTATTTTAACTTTACATTCACAAGTAAATACTTTATTCATATTTTATTTTTATTTTATCTATTTCTTTTAAAAACATGTGCCCAAACAATGGAGTACGATTTTAATGGACAGATGGAGTATGTCACAATTATATGTTGTAGCCATTTTATACCAGAGGTCGGCACCGACCTCATTCCGGCCAAGAATAACAAAACAGCACGACCGCGACAGGACCGATCTAGTCGATTACCCTCCCGCCTCCGCGGGCTCCGTTCCCATCCTTCCGACCTCGATAGCGAGGTCGGCACCAAGCCCCAAAAGGTACCCGCCGCATTTCTAGGTGCAAGTCAACCGTGCCGAGACCGGACCGGTCCGACCGCGATCGAATAAAACGTCTAAAGGTCTCCTTAATATGGTTAAAGCCCAAGGAGATCTCCCAACTTCGTGAAGCCTCGGAGACCGATCTCCGACCTCGACAAGCTTCCGACTTCGGACGGATAGAAGGGCACGTGATAGAATCTGGCAAGATCTTCCCATAAGAAGTAAAGAGTCGCCTCCGCGCTCAGTGACAGAGAGAATATTCCACCCAAATGAGAAAAATTCTCAGAGAATCGTCCTTTTATGGACACGTGTCAACACGCCAATGGTCGGCCGCCTGCAGACTGTGGCATACGGAAACCCGCGCGTCCTCAGAGGCGGGAGGCATTTAGTGCCTCTGTCCCCTGAGAGGTCGAAAATGACGATTGTACCTCTGTATGGAGAAAACTATAAACAGTCCAACATTTGTAACAAGAAAGAGGGTTCTACACATTCAATCAAAGAAATACAATACACATTTAAGTCCAGGAAGTAAAAACCCCTGACAATTCTTGGTGTTCTTACCTTTAGTTCATCATCATCATTATTGTTCTTCATCATAATCATTCATTTAACATTTATGATTTCAATCATTTGATGTTTTTACCAAAGCTCTCATAAATAGCCATTAATTCTCAGCCTAATTTATTTGGTAAACAACATTATATTAAGAAAATAGTCATGGTTAGAGTTTGCCAATCGATAGTGTGTGTGGGGAATGGATATGTATTCCATTTAAGAAATCGATTATTGTTTTTTTCACAATATTTAGCTTATACTTTCTTTGTCCAAGGTGTGATAATTTTTTTTATATAAAATATATTACTTGCGATATTAAAGATCCACGTTACAAGAACTATATTTTATATAAAAAACTAAAAAATACAATTATATTTGTGAAGGATAAAAAATGTAGGTGTGTAAGTATTTTGGAATAAGGTGAGTATATATTATTTATAGTATGGGTTTGCATCATAATAAAGAAAAAATATGTAATATTACCAACTCAATTATGTGATGGCATGTTTATCTAACTTCTTTTCCTAAAAAGGTCATAAATCTGAACTCATCCATTTTTCTTATCTAAATTAAATGGCATTAAGTGATGACGTACGTAATTATATAGCTAGGAGGTCGTGTGAGTCTGAATTTTCCACTTATCGCAACAAAATATTTGTGATGCGATCTTATCTTATCTTAGAAAAAGTAAAAGAGGAAGGATTTGTTTTCATTATTTCATCAATACATAAGCTTGGAATATTAATAATAATAAAAAAAAAACAAAACTCTAAAATCGTTGGAAATGACTGAATATAAGGTCACGAAAATTGAGGGGGCGCTTGGTTAATAATTCTTCAATGGCAATGGGAATAAAAATTTATTTATATCTATGCCCTCATAAGAAAAATGATATGTTAGGGGAAGAAGTATTTCAATGGTGACACCATTGCTAGTGTCATGCCCCAATTTTGGAATAGAAGTTGACAACAAATGGTTGTTGGTGGAGGAATGGGGAAGTGATTGGGGAGGAGGATTGTAGGAAGAGAATAGGGTAATCAAAATAGATTAGTGATTACCTTATTTAGGAGGAGAGGCAGTGATTTTGTTCTCATGAACCATACTAATTACACTAATTTTTAATTTCATTCTCATTACCATTGAAGAGTTGTTAACCAAGCGCCCCCTGACTTTTTGATATTCAATAATTGGGCCATTATTTTAATGTAGAGTAAAATGGATTACCTCGTATACTGCACTGAATATACGAAACAAAATCGTACTGAAGAAACCGAGTCAAGGAAAAGATATTTTCGCGCAAGACTAAATACGCCCCGTATAATGCTTACAGGATCGTGCGTATAAGTTTTCAAAGGTAAAACGGTTTGCAGTTTATACAGATAGCACCACCGTGTATAAACTCTCAACGAACGAAACGGAGTACAAGACTGAACGAAATTATTTGGTAGCGAAAGGCTTTCTGAGGTGTTAATTGCGTAGGCAAAAATTGAATTCAAAAGTTTGGAGGAGAGGGGTATATATAAGCGGAAATCTACACTGCAGATGAGGACGATCGGTTGAGGAGATCGTGGGATTGACCACGTCTGCGTCAATTTCTTGGGAAGCAAGAGGATTCCAGAAGCTTCGAAGGAATATTCCTTTGAATATTCCAAACGAATTCAAATTCGAATTCTGGACTGAATTATTCATGTTTGTGGGCTGACCCAAATCTGGATGTGCCACCCAAACAATTTGGTCCAAAAAGATATTGGGTCTTTCACATTTTTTGGTACTCTAAAAAATAGGTAGACCTCAAAGCCCAATTGCCAAGAAGAACGAACCCGGGCGGAGCGCGCGTGTGTGTTCCATGGTTAGGGTCCTCAATCCTCATATACCAATTTGGAGAACACCGATACTTTCTTTGTAATTTTTTAATGTGGGGTGAAATTCATTTTTTTTCCCCATGAAATTTATATTACAAGAGTGAATAATCTTTCAACTTCTCAAATTAAATTCTCATTCACCGGAAATTGGTTTTGAGATATTTAATATTCCACGTTCATCTACTCCGCGAGTTGGTTTTGAGATATTTAATATACCACGTTCATCTACTCCGCGAGTAGAACGACCTCGTTAATTTTATCTTCCCAAAAACTAACGTTTTCATTCCTCAAAAAATTGGTCAAACTTGGGTATGAACCCTTCTATTAAAAACCAATTTCCAACATTTAATTTGACCAAATACAGACAAAACAAATTATTTAGAGCACGAATAAGAAAACGATTTTCTTTTTTTTCTTTTGATAGGACGAATTAAAATTGATTGAATTCAACTCTTAATCCTCAATTTTTCAAGAGTTAGTAAATGTTCTTTTTCCAAGTTTGCTCATTTTTAAATAATATAGAGATATTTTTGGATAAATAAATGATTCATTTATAACACGTGAATACATCAACCCTTGTATAAAAATATTATTTGTGAAATACTACCAAAAACGAGTGAGTAATTATCAATATCAATGCTGTTGCTCAAAGTAGAGAACATTAATTATTAGTCACTATTGTGTCAAAAATGGCATGAAAAAATCTGAATAAGAATATATTGCCCCTATGAATATATTTTTCACAATCATTACTGAAAAGTTGATATTTTTGTAAATGAAGGAGGTGTTTTGGGGAGTCTAAAATGATACGGGTAGACTGCTCAAAAATGCTAGTGTATGGGGAGACGTGGACTTCCCGAAGAGCGAACACCACGACGGGAGCTTGCGAAGAACGTCTTCCGTAGGCGGCGTCAATCTGTCGACATCTGTTCGGAGTTTTAGAAGAAGGCGCTCGTTTTTGGCACTCGTCTGAGCGAACCAGAACAACGAGAGTGTAAACTTGGTTGGAGCCTTCTTTCCGCCTGCGAATTGAATCGTGTGCCATCCATCAGCCCCGCTCTTTTCGCCTAGCGAAATCAACACCTCCGAACTTTCTATATCTGTAAAATCGCAATGGTTAAAATTGTCAATTTACGCGCAATTTTGATCAAAGTTGTACCAAGTCTTTTGTAAATCTCTTTCATGGTCTGCATTTTGTGAGTATTTTTAAACAGTATTTCTTATTTGATTAAAATGTTCTACTATTGTTATACTGTAAAGTGATAGTTGCAAACCAGTTGTTTGAGAGATACCTGTCAATTGGAAGTCTTCAATTTCGTCGGTATTGATTCCGAGAGACCAACGAGTCGAAACTCTGGTGTCGATTGAAATTTGAGTCTCTCGGTTTCGTCCTTTCGCATCATTCTCCACGCGAATTGTTGGAATATCGGAATCGAGCCATCCCGTTCCAGAGTTGTTGTCTGTCCAACAACTGTAATTAACCGCGAATGTAACGAAATCTAAATGCCTGTCCCTTCCACACACGAATCCTTCACCAATCTGATCAGCCTCCTTATTCAAACTTCCAGGAGTTGTCGAGAAAAGAGAAATATACGAGACTGGTTCGCGATTAGTTCCACCGTTTGCATCCACAACATGGACGACCTGGCACCCGATAATAGATAAAAGTTTCATGAATAATATCGATGCTGAGTTAAATGATTCATTATAATCGACACCGCTTACTCACGTTTACAGCTCTAGCTGTATCATCGGTAAATGGTTGAACGGCACCTCCCCATACGACAACTAGAGAGATTAGAAGCAGACTGCTCGTTGCAACGATAATTGGCAGCTTCGTACCTAGATAGATACATACACCACTTGAGTAGGAAATCGAGGAAAAAAAAAACTCAGAAACAGCCTAAAAAGTATCTTGATTTTTGAATTTTAAAGAAAGACAACATATCCATCATATCGTGTTCATCTAAAGACAAGCAAAGTTTAACGTGAGAAGACGAATGAGCACCTGATATGTGAATATACGACAGTAGATATACTAATGTCAAACATACGATAGCAGCGATGAGTGCAGCGATTATTAGACTTGCCATCAATTCAGAGTTAGCACCAGGGCTCCTGCAAAGAGAGCAGCCACTATTAGTAGAAAATACATGCAATTTTTTATCATTTTCCAAATATAAACCACTCTAAAACCATCACATTAACAAGCAATCAAATCCCATAAACACATATCTGAGTAATAAAAGAATAAACAATTCAGAAGGCTCTAAGTCCCGTCATTTCAAATGACGGATTTAGCAAGCACTTTTAGAGCAAGTTTTCAGAATTATTACCTCACAAAGCGGACAGAAGTTCCAATAATAACACCGGACAGCCTAATAATCATGCCAGACGAGAGTAGAAAGGGCACAGACAAGCCAATTAACATAGTCACAGTTTTGAGCGGCTTAGGCAACCTTGTTGGTGACAATGTTGCTTCAAGTAAACCATCTATACATTCAACAACATGAGATTTTGATGAGAAAAAAAGAAGTAAATAAACGGTTAGAAATCAAAAGATGTGCTAACAAAGGAATCTACAATACTTATAATCCACTGTAATCACAAAGTTCATTCGTCACGTTGCATGTGGAATATCAATTATCATTCAAAAAAATTCACTTGTTGAGGGGGATATTTGGTACGAAAATGCAAACTTCAAGGGGGTGATCGTGATAGCTCAATGGAAATTTGTAATTTCGCAATATAACAAGTCCTTTTTTGCAAATAGGACAGCATAAATTTGGGTGGGAGTGTAACTTACATGCAAATGCGGGTGTCGCTAACCAAGCGAGAGCCAAATACGAAGCACCGAATTTGTAATAATTCCCAACCATCAGGAGAACAAGCCATTGTACTAAACCAGATTTAAAGACCCATCTTTCGGCATCTAACTTGGCCAAACTGGCTTGCAAGCTAGCAGACAAATTTCTCCTTCTTTCAGGCATCGTACAGGCCAAATATGATTCCAAGAAACGAAAACCTATATGTTGACCAGTAAATGCTCCAAGAAGAGCAGGTGCACCAAAAAGACCGATTACTAGCCAAGGGCTGGAGACAAACGGCACTGGTGAAGAAGATATGAAAGGAAGAATGACGGCAACAACGGCGGAAAAACTAATCGAGAATATCCACATAAGTACGAGGCTCAAACACGATAGGACCAATGATATAGCCGCGGGATAACCGCCCATCAACAACGACATACTCCATAACATAAGGGATTGCAGTATTACGGAATTGTAAAGCATATTAGCAAGACGTTGACGAAACGTGACCATGTATGTTCCCTGTAATTAAGAATCACAAGTTAGATTATAATTTTATTAGAGATGAAAGATAAGAATTTATGTACAATACTAAAAAAAGTTGTCAAGATACCAAAATGTCAAAATATATAGCTTTATCCTGGCTTGATTCTATTTCGGATTCAGATGCCTTGTTTTCTGGAAGGCTGGAGGAGACACCTGCGTGAAGCAAGAAAGCGAGCATATTTTCTCCAAGATGTTGAAGAGAACCGGGAGTTAAAAGTTTTAACTTGTCATTCTGCGTAAAAAAAATAAGCTCACGTTATTAAAACAATACTCCCCCCGTCCCAATTTAGATTACCCATTTCTAAATGGCACAATTTTTAAGAAATGGATTGTTTATTAATACTTTTGAGTATAAAGTAGCTTTTTAGAAATTGTTTATTAATATTTTTTAGTATAAAGTAGCTTTTTGAAGGTAGAGTTTGAAAAAGTGGTATTTCCTTTTGCCATTTTAGGAAATGAGTAAACAAAAAAAAAACCTTCCTTTTTGGAGCTTTTGGGTAAACATAATTGGGACGGAGGGAGTATGTATTAAGCTTCCTTCACAATAGAAAATGTAATGCTGTGACATTATTATAATCTATCTATGTTACCTTGGTGTGGTACACGGCAGTGTTATCTACAAAGGCAAAGTCGAGACCTGAAAGTCCTGCAACTTCTTTATAGACTTGAAAATCAGTCGCGGATTTTATAGCCCCCGAAGAAAATAAATCCTATAGCAATTAGGTCATATAAAGTGTGAGTCCAGTCCTGATCCTGAGGAGATATTATGATATGAAGAGAAGTAGATAGACAAAAATTCCTTTTTTTTTTTTCCTTCTCGAAACGAACCTGAGAAAAAATCTGTGCAGAAGGATACTTCGCTACCATAGCGAAGTTTTCAATTGCCCAAGGATGAGGACCAGCCTGTTAAAACATGTCGAAAAGGATGATGATCAAACCCATACGCGTGAAAAGGAAAATGAGAAAATGGTACACTAAGTATGCTTATATCAATTTCTAAAATTTTCCTTTCCTTTCCTTTTCTTTTTGGATCTCGTCATTACAGCATGACTAGCTCTCTTAGCATACTATGATGCATTGAAGCTAGCATGTCTCATGATCTATTAAAAGTAGGAGAAGCTATTATAATTTATATATGTTGTACGAATGGGGTGTTGTTGGGCATATATCAATGGAGAGCCAATACAAACATGAAGAAATCTCCTTAACGAAGTCATACCTGGAAAATACTAGATATGCCTCCTATACCCATGGCTTCCAAATCGATAGCTATTCGTACTGTATCGCTCCAAGGGTGCTGCAAAAATGACATACTGGAATCATTCCACATCAATTTAAATAACATTGATTCTTCACATTGGAATTTAAGATTTAAGGCTGTTCACATACACGTTATCCGAAAAAGATTGTATGCAACTGAAACTTGCATTAAGACAAGCTAGTTTTTGTTACCAACAAGTTCGAAAATTAAAGTTCTTTTGGCATTATATAACTTTTTATGAGAGCAAAATAGCTGCTTGAAATTAGAGCACATTCTTTCTTAATTTATAAACCAGGCAGATGCATGTTAGGAAGTTCATTACTGCATACCTGAGTAACAAAGCTGTGAGCACCATTCAAGCCTTCCTCTTCTCCAGTATTAAATAAAAATATAACAGCGTTTTTAAATCCATGAGCCCACTGGGAAACTCCTCGAGCAAGCTCGAGCATGACAGACACACAAGAACTGCAATCACCAGCCCCTTCCCTGATAATAGGCAAACAAGAACTATAGATGTTGCAAAGTTTAAGGAAAAAATATAGATATTGGATTTGTCCTAATATACGAAGAAATCAGAATGAGCAAAAGAACCACACTTTAGTTAGTCTGCTCTGCATTTAACTTTGGTTTTTTTAATTAAAGGAAAAGAAGTAGCCAACTTAATAATGTTCTAATACAATCAAGAGTTTACAAGTACAAGAAAACAGTCAACACGTAATTCCTTTTCTTATTTCTCTGGCTATAAAGTAAAACTGGGAGACAAACACTAGTAAGAATAACGGGACCAAGATTAAAATGACAAAGTGCTAATCATGTGGTGTTGATAATTTCAACGTTCAAATAATAATTGAGCAAGGTGAACAACAGTAAAGCAACAATGCTCAAAGTTTTGAAATGATATAATGTATCTTTCTTTCATGTCACGAGTAAATCTATATCATGCGATATAAGTACTAGTTCCTCCATCCATGAAAAATGATCTTGAATCCTAAAAAGAAAGTAATTATTTTCATCTACACCCTTCAACATACATTTATTTACACCGTTTGCCATTGAACCCCACACATAACATTTTTAAAACAATTTATTTTGTACTTGATTTGACACAATATTCTTACTTTTTACTCATCATATCTACCTTCTTAATAACCGTGCTAAAGACAACAAGCCCAATTTTCACGGACAAGGGGATTATATTTGATCGATAATTTTGAAACTCTAATCACCTTGCACTAGAAAACAAGTAAAACCCAGATTCTAAGTTACAGCAGAAATATATGCTCCACATATTAATTTAATAAATTACTAATTTTCCTTAAAAAAATCCCAAATTGAGTAAACTTATAGATGGAAGGTTGTTGATTGGAAAAGAAAAGCACATATTTCTGACATAATACAGATTCAAAGCATACCCTGCAAAGACGGTGTCAATGTGGGAGGAGACGAGAATTGCTCTTTCTCCTGCTTCAGATGCATATTTGGGCATGATTCTTAATACAATGTGATTCAAATCGGAATAAAGAAGGGTTTTTCCTTTAAAAAGGCCACCAACCATATTGTTAGCGCCAGATTGTGCATGGAACAAATCAACTTCTACATCGACCTCCCAATGTGCCGTTTTCTTTATAAGTTGTGCTGCCTCCGCCACATACTGCAGCAAGAAAGATGATTAGAAGTCGCATCTTTTCATCAAAAGGACATCACATTCGCATGTGTGGACAATAATCAAACTAAAAATGAACTGAGTAACTGATTTCAATCACTATTATAATATGTTTCTATCTTCTTATAATCATCCAATATCAAAAGCCATTGATTATATTTACCTTGAGAGCAGTCTCTAGAGCATCAGAACCAACCGGATGGGGGCCTAATCGAGCCAGAGCTTGGACGTGTTTCATGGCCTCATGCTCGGAGAAGCCCCGTTTCCCGACACGGTCGAGGGACAAGGGGGCAGGAAGATTTTCAAATTGATATTGGTATACCCCCCAAGACCCATATATAACCAGCACAAACAATGCAAATATCACATAAGATGACCTATTACCAATCACAACCACATTCTTATCCTTCACAACATTGTTCCCATCACCACTACCTAACTTTGACTTCAAATTACCACTTTTAGGCCTCTGTCTCATCTTCCTTCAACTTAATTATCAATCAGCTAAGATAATATTGTCCTGATAATACCCAAGAAAAGAAAAATGGGACCTATAGGTTAAAATTAGGGGAAAGCAATGAAAATGGAAACCTCCCAGATTAAATTTATGTTGCGTGTGTGCATATGTGCTGTAATTGATAGTAGTATCAAACAGCAATAATAATTCAAGAATTAACATGGGTTTAAATAGAAACGTCGAAACAGCATTACCTGAATTCCGGTAGTGATGATTGATTTGTTGGAATTGAATTTTAGGGGATATGAAACAAAGGAGGTGTTTTTTTAGTTAGTACTTGCAGTGACGTGCTCATCCTCGGCTAAACTGAGCTTCACGTCAAACGGTGTTTCTCCGACGTCGTTTAATGCTTAAAATCGAGAAAAAATTACAAATGGTCCTCTAACTCTGTCCGCGTCCATAAATGCTCCCGTAAATTTTATTTTATTAATTTTAATCCTTTTAGTATCATGTTTGGTCATTTTTGTCGGAAAAATCAAATTTTAACCAGAAAATTATCCTGTTTTTTTATTTTGATCACATTAACGATCGTCACTACCCCAAAAATTGCAATTTAAAAATCGTGGATTTCATTCTTTTTTTTTATCAATTTGTACTATTGACTTGTGGATTAAGGCATATATTATTCTTTTATTCTCGTTGAGCTCGTAATTCTAATACCTTCAACGTGTCACTTTGTATACTTAACAAATTTCCATTCAAAATTTCCAACAAAAAATTTAATTCTTCGGCGAAAATGACCAAAAATAATACCAAAAGGATCAAAATTGATTAAGTAAAAATTTACAAGATCATTTGTGGACTCAGATAAAGTTATGGGACTATATGTGATATTTTCCCTTTAAAATCAAAATATTTTTGTTAGATTTTTTTTATTCTTTTTCAAGCTCTTTTTTATGTGATTCTTTTTTAAGACTATGTGTATCGGTTGCTTGCCATCGATTGGAAGAATAAAAAAATGTTAAAAATAAAAAGAAAAATAGAATTCAACCCACGATCCGAACGGCTTTTAATTTTTATTATTTTAGATATTATCTATAAATTAATAATAATTATCAATACATCAAAATTTTTATTTTTTTATTCTCTATAAATAGAGAACAATATTGATATATCTTGAAATACAATTTCTTGTAATGTTAAATATAATAAAATTAATGTAAATAATATGTAATTATTGTATAGTAATAAAATAATTATTATTTTAGATTGGATTGGATTGTTGATAAAGTGAAAAAAAAAAATTGAAGATGGATTGAATTGTAAATTGTATATGTGGAGGAGAGGGAAATAAATTATTTATTAAGAGATTGGGTTGGCTTGGATTATTGGTAAATATAGTCTAAATAGGATTTCTGTGAAACTTGTTTATAGTATGAAACTGATTTCATTAGACGCGTTGTGATTTCAATTTACAAGTCTTATAATATCAGTGAATATATATAATAATATCAGTGAATACATCTTAATTCCATACTTTTTGTATTTTTTTTTAAGTCATTTGTACTTGCACTATATCCCCAAGTAATAAACTCTATGAAGAAGAATTTGGGATAAGTTTTTAAACACTAATTTCTAAGTTTTATTAGTAGGCATATTCAGTGTGTATTATATATATTATTTTTGTCAGGCTGAGATGTTTTAAATGTCTGTATTTTTATTTTTAATAAGTACTTCTATTTAATATAAAAAAAAATGCTAAATAATTAAAGATAAATAAATTTTAAAATTTAATGATACCATTAAAATACTATTATATGGTTGATTGGAAGACACATGATATTATCTTTTTTTTTATATATAATACTAGATAACATATTATATATCAAATATCTATATAAATTGTCATTTGTCCATCAATAACATCAACTCATATGTCCACCATTAATATGGTAATAACACATAAACACATATGCCACCAACTAATTAAAAGATATTCTTATATACACTCAAGTGCATAACATGCATTTGAATTTTGAGTCCAATTTTAACTCAATTTTAACTTTTCAAAACCCAATCTACTTAATAAATTTTAAAAAGTCAAAATCGATTTAAATTTGACTCAAAATCCAAAATGCATATATGTATTGTGATAATTAAAGGTGTACTCCCCTATCTATGTATTGGTGAACATTAAAGTTGGCATATGATGGGCCTTGGGGGCGAAGGCTTCGAGTTTTGTTATAAAGTTGGCATATGACCATTTTTTATATTTTATATACAAATAAATTAAAACAATAGCGCTATTTCATGTCTCCAAAATAAATCAAGATTCAAAGATCAAAATCACATAAAATATAGAAGATTGGTTCAAACCAATAGCCATTATCGAATCCATGTTTGAAATGTGAGTACCAATTCATATGGTAGCAATCCGAATCTCCATTTGTTCAAGTGAAAATCAGTAACAATTCTTTTGCAACACAAATCTTAAATCAAATCAATGAGGTGAAAGTCCAGTCAAGGAATGCAAGTGCAATGCAATGAAAAGCACCATCTGGAGAGTGCACTTGCCACATCACAGCTTGTTCGTAAACGACACCACGGTTATTTAACGATAGCGTGTGTCCAGGTGGTAGAATAGCATAGCCCTGCAAATTAGCAGTAACTTGTTTAGACACAATTGCAGTAACTTGTTTAGACACAATTCAAGTTATTTTTTTCTAAGTTGTCTATACCCTTCTTGCCCGTTCCTCCTACATTAGTCTGTATCATAAAAAACCTGATCGGATTTTCATTCTGAAGTTTACCTGTTGTAATAAAGTTGGGAGAACAGAATATAGGGATAAATTACTGGAGCCACCGAGAATCCTGTCCACATTGAGGTTTTGCATATTGTCAAAAGTGGATTCCACCATGTTCAGCGCAGCTTTATTAGCATAAATGCAAACTGCGAGGGACTGCCTCTGCAAATTAACAATTTTGTCAAAATTTTATGCGAGTATTTGGCATATAAAAACAGACATTGGGAGTTATTTATATGTATTCGTTTCATGTTCTATGGAACCAAATATCAGATGCATTATTCTGTGCTGCTACTCAAATCCAAATAATTAAATTTAAAAAGAATTGTGAGAAGAATGAAGAATCATGGCTGTACGGTATCAACCTACCGGAAATGAGAAAGACAGTATAGCATACGGGTGATGATGCATCTGTTCAAACATCGGAACAGCAGACTGGAAGTTGAATCCAATCATATCCACACCTAACATTGATCTGTGTGAAGGAAAAAAAGGCAATGCTCGGTTATTCAAACAATGTTAAATGCCACCATGAGAGTCATTCTCAGATATCTTTTTCAAGTACGCGAAAATCTAACAGCCCAACTCATCAGAGAAAATAGTTGCATGCAATGTGAGTTCATAAATTAATGAAATTGTATAGAATAAGAGTTCATGAATCAGAATCTTGATTTTACAAAGACAAAATATTAACGATGCTGTTACTTGCCTATAACTTTGGCACATCAAGATAGCGAGGTTGAAAGCAAAAGTTGGTGCTGGAGTGCTATTGAACCCCATGGTTGGATTTGCCACAGTGGAAACCATTTCAGGATTTGGTGGCATTAGTGCTGGTAGCAGTGCTTCCTGAGAAAGTTTTTTCACGCAGGACATTACGTATCGGATATACTCACGGGCCATGGCAGCAATATCCTCCTGAAGATCATGGTCTTCAAAAGGGAACTGAAAGGCTAAAGTCATGATTGATGTCTGATTGGCAGATGAACTTGTACCCTACCCATTGTTCAGTAGATATAGAATATTAGTGAGGGAATGGGCACAGGAAAAGCACTAACTGACAATAAATTTCAGTAAAAGGAGTTCTATAATGTGCCTATACAGACAATTAATCTAGCACTGTATCCACCCCAACCTTTTTCTATCATCTACCAAGAAAAATATAAAATATAGTTAATTCTAATTTCTTTGTTGAACCATGATTAAAATACAAACCAGCATCTTTGGAAGAAGTTAACAGAGATGGGAAACCAAAAGAATATTGGAACTCAACTGTATTTGAACCCAACAAGTGGATTCGAAATCCAGCACATAGTAATTTAGCATCATCTGGGAACTTGGTGTCAACTGGTGCAAAAATTAGTTCTGAGCAGGCTCCAAAACCAACATCTTCAAGTCCATTGCAAATCTGTATCAACACATACCCAGAGAAATCTTTATCAAGTTCAGGCTTTTACACTCAACGTCAGGAAGAGAAAATGTGTATAATTTGATATAACATAAATACATGCATATGCTTAGTTCCTGAGGCATGATTTTTCTAGTTGTGGAATATAATCACATTTGTCATTATTCTAATTAAGGTTGTAATTTTCCTATCTTGAATGGCAATCTCTTTGCAAATCTCCACAAAGCAAGTAAAGCTAGGTCGAAAGGAACCCATCTAGTAAGTACTCCCTACTCACTCCTCTCTTCTTAAAAGCAAGAGGAAAGGGTGATGTAAGAAGTGATGAATAAGAATCTTTATTCCCAGAAAGCGTTCAGAGATAAGTTGTCGACATATTTTCATTTTCTCAGATGTTGTATGACCTGTAACTAATGGAGATACCAAATAAAAACCCAAAATTTAATAGATGCCGATTTGTACTTGAGAGGGGATAAAGAAATCACGTCAATATGCAAAATAGAATGGATTGGTTTGCATAAAAAGAGGACATAATCAATGACAGTCAACAATAAGATGGGAAGTGGATTTACCTGCAAATGATGTAGCTCCTTTGGAGGAGGAACATCAAGATGGCGATCCCCAATATATTTAAATCGTATACTTTCCAGTGACTGACATTGATACATTCACAAAAAAAATAAAAAACGTAAATGAGAACAACAAAGACTGATATAACTATCTATATATGAAAGTCAGAGGTAATACGTTCAATATCTAGTCCATCATTGTACAAAAAATTAAAGTTATTACAAAAAATTTAAATAGAATAAAGTATCATAAAATTAACCTCATCCTCATAATCTGAGTAGCCAAGCACTGCAGGATCATCCATTGAATGGTGAGATTCCAGCCCAGGATATGCAAAGCACCCAGCTCTGGCAAAGGCTGTAGAATGGCTAGTAAAATTGAAATTCATCCAAGCTGTGCGACGCGCTTTCAGAAGAGTCACCAATTTTGCAGGGGAAACATTCTGCCACGAATAAACACACTGCTTGTAGTACCCAAAATAGCTTGATGATAATTCAAGAATACAACTTCACATGACATAATTTTTAATTGTACAAGGCTCAAACCAACCTTCAAGGACATCACAAATAATTTACTTTACTGTTGGGGAAAATCAATAGCACCATCCATGTTTGAGCTTTTTGACTGAATCATGGATCCAGGTAAATGAGAAACTACAGCATACTTGCATGCGATCATCTAACAAATTCAGCTATACTTCAGGCAAAATAGTGCATTCAGTACTTACTAGACATTGGCATAGATTCAGCAAAATGCATTTTCCCAAAAAGCAATCCTGCTATTTGGCAAATTTATATATATATATTTATATAGCTAGTGCCAAAACTTTCTTATGTTATTAATAGAATGCCCAATATTCCATATTGAAGTCAATGAATCCATGCCAGGATAGAAATTCAATCTCTAATTAATACATGAGGAGATAACTGACCACCATGATGATCCATCTATATACTCTCCACACTATGCAAACACATTCCATGCTTAAGGGTGTAATGGCATGAGTATGGTGTGTTTTGGGTACTACCTTATGTCTATGCATGCAATTTAAAAGGGAAATCACACATTAATAAATTCCTGCATTCATATCCTTCATATGCATATATTCAACATTCTATCTATGTAAAACTAAAATGATACACGAGGAACATTAAAATATGAGCATCTCCAGAACTATGTATCCATCAATATGTATTTCATATCTACTCCGACTGCTGACTATTGAGTATGTTTTAAAGTATGTGAATTACTAAAGGAAAACTAATGAGCACATTAAGACACATATAAGTTTGTGTATCCGGGTTATGCATTAGAAATCAATATACACACGTGTTATTCTCTAATCTAAACTTTTCAGTTTTATAAATTGGATAGAGAAAATACAAGCAAAAACTATTTCGACTCATTTCATCAAGTTTCATCCTGCATATGTTTCAAGTAAAAAATAAGTTATTTTCCACGCCTGCTAATCACATCAGGTTCATTTTGCAGCCAACTGTTATTACATCAATCCCATCCCTGTATTTGTGAGAATTTCTTATGAACATGATAAAGCTATGTTCCAAATACTAACTATACTTGACAAAGAAGTCTAGTTTTCCCAATAACACAGCCAAGACATAATTTAACTTTTCCAACATTAACCATCATTACTTACATGTTCCAGCACAATCTTCCAGTTATTAAGTTCAATCTCCTTACCATTATTATCAAAATTCAAAAGAGAAAAGGTTTCACAAAATTCTCTGGAATGGTCTTTAGCATGGGACAAATTGTAGAATGTAATAGAAATAGATTAATAGAATGATAAAGCATCAGAACATAACAAAGTTTCAATTCTCTACTCAGATAAACTCATAATTAGAAATAAGATAAAAGGGAGTGGTGTGCAGAAAGTAATCACAGTTGTTGCAACTAATGGAACAAATAATTTATAAGCCAAATTAGATTTTATTCAAAACTCACATGTAGTAGCAGAGAGGCTTTCACACAAATTATATTTTCAAAATCTGCAAAGGCACCATAATTTGTAGCTCGCTTGAAAGCCACAATAACATCATCAGAGGCATCAGCATTGACCAATGACCACCCATCTTCAGAAAAACAATTGATAGCATCATTGAAGAACCTCCAAGAAAACAACAGTGGTATTAGTGGCTTTAAGCTTGAACAGAAATTGCACTGCAGTTCTCTATGGTACTCCAAAATGTGGTAAAATAGCAGGAATGTATAGTAAAATATGCCAAAAATCTCGCACTTTGGCACAAGACCCACTCTCTCTACAATTGAAGGTTGTCTCATCCAAAAAACAACGAATATGTTATATAAGCAGCTATGCTTTTATCCACTTCAAAACTTTATCAGCTAAAGTAGTGTAATATTCTGTCTTGACCACGATTAAATAGTCCTTTTTGCACAAGAAAACTTTGCTGATCTTCAGGTTCAAAACCCAAATTAGATCATTAGAATGATGTTTCTATGAAAATAGGTACTAAACCTTAAAACATAGCCATGTTTGATTAGGGATTGTAGTGGATGGGATGGGAATGGAGATGGAAAAGGTGGATGAGGGCAAATCTCAGTGCATAATAAGTACATATATGGTTATGGATGGAGAATTAGGTAGGATGAAACTTATGTCAAATCAAAAGTGATGGTGTATTACTTTATTACTGTTTTTTAGTGGGGTGGAATTAAAATAGGAGAGGGAATGAGTGGGTGAAAGAAAAGTAAGAGAGACAATGAGTAAGTGGAAAAAAGTAGGAGAGAGAATGAGTGAAAGAAAAGTGGCGATGTAATTGTATGGGGTCGTGTGAAAATAGGTGTGTGGGTGTTATTATAGAGGTGGATGGGGAATGGGATGTGTCCATCCAAAATCGGATGGATGGGCTAACCAAATATGAGTCTTTACTAGAACTTTCCAAAACGACAAAACCAAAACAATAAGATGAAGTCTTTATGGTGCATATAACATTGAAATCCATGCTATAGTGAGACATACAAAAGCGAATAATGATTGACAAGTACAGATTCAAGAGTCTCACCTACAAACTCCTTTGCTCATTTTTCTCACGAAAGTAGGATCCTCACGGGAAGCACGTACTTCCACGCCATTCTTCTCATTGGCCACATGTTCGATATAGTGGATTGCCTTCATAGTGAAGAACTATATTAGTCACTTGTACATAGAAAACTCTGTGGCCAGTATAGAATAGCTGTGGAGCACATAGTGGTAGCATGTGGGGTACATAACATTTTTGATAACCTTACATAAACGAAAGAAAATGTCTATATATTTCAGTTATATTGATGTCCAACAAAACCATCAAGCTTGCCTGTATAATGTTGCTGAATTTTTTTATAGTGTGGTCGGTGGTGATTAATGAGATTTTTTATTTACATCCAAAATAATGCTCCTTGTATTTACAGTCTGCATAGTATATCTATGCTACCCTTTTTCTTTCACCCTGGTGAATAAGTTGTTCATTGAGCATGAATATATAGCCAACTAAAGCATCTTGTTGCTCATGTACCAGTCTTGCCAAACCACAAGACATGATTGACAGGTTAAGTGCACTAGAGTAACCAACTCAGTTTGATTTCCCAAATGCCACATCCCATATTCTAAGCCTAGAATAGTTAAGACTTCAACCTAAGACTTAGATCTCCAACCCAAAACATGTTTTTTTTTAAGTAATATGCAGACAGGAGTAAGTCCCAAGGTTGCAATTATAAAGATAATCTAATAAACATAAGACATAATGAAGCAGTTTAAAGTAAACAGTTTACTCACAGAAAGAACCATCTTCTTGGCCACAAATTCAGATGACTCATACAGGGGTCGCACCACCTCTGGGACAGATGATGCCTAAAATGAAATTATGCCTTTAATTCAGATTTCTGCATAAGAGGTAAAGAGTGTGTAATTTGTGCAGCTTGATTTTTAGAGAAGTGAATTGTACCTCCAAATCCAAGTGTTCAACGAGATGAATGGTTGATCCCCCTCCACTTGAGCGAATCATATAGCCACTTGCCAACATACTGCCTCTCACATATTCTAGGGCAGCAGGTGAACTTGGGGCAGCATCAGAACCAGACATTGATTTCTCACACACCTTATAATATAATAAAAGAGCAAAAACTTAGTTCAGTAACAGGAAAAAGTAAATAACTAGCAAGACTGACAATAGATAACAGTATGTATATCTGTTTCAGGCAAACTAGATCTAAAAGCAAATGCAATTAATTACAAGAGTGTCTTTCCATGGGTACATTCTCATGTCATTACAAGGACGAAGTAATCATACCACAATGCAGCCATCATCTAACATAGAAGTGTATCTTAATGTCCAGAAGTCTCGAGCACATGCCATGATGGTGGGAGCATAAAACTGGACAAGAAAAAAGTCAATAATTGGAAGCAAATAAATAGCAATAAGGGATTTCAGCAAATAATCCTTCAAGCTATAGCTTTTGTAAATCTTCTAGCAAATGTAAGAAATACTCCACTTTTTGCTTACCTGTGTGTAGAGTAACTCAATGGTTCCTCCATTGTCTGCAGGATACTTGGCAACAACATCCACATTACGACACTCTCTACACCAGGTGGTCCGTTCTTTGAGGATTTCCAATATCTGCATAAATATGCAGACAAAGTATTGTTTAAGCAATATACAAACAAAATTAACAGACCCGTGGTTTTCGTTTAAGTTTGACTATTCATAACGAACTTGATGTGTGAGCATGACTAGTACAGCAAAGAAAATGCTAATTCCTAGGTTGAATTCAAATCAATTGTCTGGATGTTTACGTCTCTTATTAGGCTATTAAAGCTCTCGGTGTAGTTTACAGTGTGATAGAGATAAATGCACACAAACTAACTTAAAACAATGCCATTTTTTGCTAGTAACATAGAGGAACTTATAAGATGAAAATAGAGCTCGCCTTAGAAGGCTCTAGAGATATTGTAACGCTTGCTCGTGCTGCCACTCCAATGCAAGTCGAGGGGACATAGATGGTACCAAATGAATCTGGACCAAGCAGCTGAATGAAAGAAATGAATGAATCAAGAATGCAAGTACAGCTGGACAGGGCTTTAAAATAACCAATAAGTGATAAGAGTCGCAACCTTCAGCCATGGTACAGCAATCCAATCAATAGCAGTTCCAATAGCTTTAGATAGGAACTCTTTTCTAGTTTCCTCAGCTAGCAGGAGAAGGCTACATGAGGAGAAAAAAAATCAATCAGCCCAATATGATAACTATATGGAACCTTACATTATTTTAGTAGCAGTCATTATACTTCTTGTCTACATCAGTACTGATGGGCATCTGAGGATTATTGGCTTCAGTCTGTTGGCCCCAGTCACTGGTGTTAGTTGTAGAAGATAACTGCATCACAAATATACTATTGGTAAGTAGCTCATATGGCTTAAAAATTCTTGCAAGTCTAATTATAAATATTTAAGCAGGACAATCATGTATAATCCACTATGCAAATAAACTAATTTCCACTTCTAAAAAGGATAACATTGTGCACAGGTCACTTATTATGGCATAACAACACGACTTTCATATCACATGGGAGCATGAAAATTTATCTCTCTGCATAATGACAGCAATGAGGTACATATTTAGTTGCTTGTGTCAACTTAGAAACTGAAAAGGAGCATGTGCTATGAAGTAGAACCACCTTGACATTGATGTACACATGAAATATATCTGAACATGTTAAACAAAGATAGATATTATGAAGCAACATATCACGTAAAAAGCACTAGTCCCTCCATTCCAAAAAAAGTCATGTTTCGAAGTACAACTTTTTTTGGGGGGGTCAATGAGCAAAGGTGCAACAATTTAAAATCCATCAATTCTCACTCATGCCCTTATTTTTATATGTTGTTCAACTTAATAAATCACATATAACTCTTGAGCATTTTAGTCAAGAGGCCTTATAAAAAAATTTGGTTATAAATTAACTCTCCCCCTTCTTTTGGATTTTTATTTTTTTTTAAGATTACTTTTTTTGGGGATAGATGGAGTAGTTTGTAACTATGGATTATATCAATTGCATATAAAATGGAGCTATATCACAAAAAAAATTCCTCACTAGTCTGGTATGCCATATCTGGGCACAGAATGAAGGAAAGAATAAATTTTTTATTTAGGAAAAGGCAACTACACAAGCATAACTAATTTAATGAATCAAAACATATGCAATGCATTGTGTAAGATAGATTGTTTAGTAGATAGAATAGTCATCTAGTTGAGATTTGAACCATCAAACAAAGATCATAGAGACATTTTCAGTAATATATAGGGCTTATTTTAGAAGGGAGACAACATACTGTGAGGAAATGGTTCCGCAAATCCTCATTCTCACACGTTAATTGGGCTAACTTTTTCTGCAATTTATCATTCTCTTCCTTTAACATCTTGTTCGCTGAAGTCAATCGCCTGTTTTCCAAAACAAGACCACCGCTTTCTTTCTTCTGCTTTTCACGACATCTGAAAAAGGAGAAACAGCTTAAAGAAACCATTTTGACCATACAAAAACACATTTTGACCATATCTATGGTCTCTTCTCAAGTGAAAGAAAAGGCTAGAAATCAAATTTAGCCCTTGAAAGGATATCTGAAGGCCCTGCTTGATCGGCAGGGAGCTCAAGGCAGGCGGCACAGGGGTAGAGACTAGGGCAACTACCCAAGACCCTATTATAAAGGCCGAATAACATAAAATCTAATATTTGTAATAACGACGTTATAATTAACACAATAGGATTATATCATATCTTTTTCGAAAATCTAGCAGCATTAATCACCATAAAAACCTGATTATAGTAAGATTGTAATATATTAATAATAAACTCAAATCTACAAGGAATTCCCAAAATGTTATTTTCTAGAAAGAACCTGATTATGGTAAGTGCACAACGGAATTGGACTTTATACTGACGTATTATGTGGCCCATACAAAGGTCAATTCATTTACTTTGTTTTAATTTTTGGTTATTTATTTTAACTTAAAAGAGGCCTCATTATGCTACTTGCTCAGGGAACCATCACATTACAGGAGAAGTGGCCTCATTTTAAAAGGTTGGGACCAAATGCATTTTAAAGTTCTTCAATTTTCATTTTTTTTTTTTTTTCTGTTGAGCCCTCATACTTATATTTTGCTTTATTAAGCCCTTATGCTTTAACTTTTTGCTCATAATGAACCTTGTGTAGGTAACCAGCTGGTATTTATATTGTTCCATTAAACCCTTAAAATTCTGTTCTTCAGTTTGAACCCTGAATATTCCTCAATTTGAACAAAAATAAAATTAAAGGTGCTAGATAAAATACAAAAAAGGACAAAATATGAACGTTCAAGTAATCAGGAATGTATTTAGTCAAGGCCATGTTTCACATTACTAAGTAGTAATTTCATTGCAGTGCACTCCATTACAACCAACTAGAGAACTGATACTACATTGACTCAGTCAGGTTTTGTATCATAGCTTTTATACCAGGTCTGAGCATATCCAAGAAATACAGAAGTGGTTACCTCCTGAACAGCTTTAATATAAACTCTGAATCATATGAATTTTAAAATGCGTAAATCCCTGCCCAGTAGGAACTTTGTGAGGCTCGATCAAATTAAAGCAGCATCTATATTAATCACTCTCTCACCCTTCAGTAAAACTCCTAGATATGACATAAGCAATGTTATAATTGACTTAACAAATCTAGTATGAGGAATCTGAACAGAAACCCAATCATGGTGCGTAACACTTTTAATTGTGCTTGGCAACTCATAAATGCAGAATCCAGATGGGTAGATAAAATTTATTGCTTTCTTTTTCTGTGCTAGTGCTACTAAACACTCTACCCTATGTATAAATGGTACTATTATTATTATACTTGTACCCTAAGAAGTTGGAAGAAATACCTTCATTATTCCATATGTTTTACTGTGGAGAGATGAAAAATAAACACAGGTAACAATTTACAAAACTAACAATATGCTACACCCAAATTCATATGCCTAGAATCACTTTATATTACTTTCGTTTATATGAGCTAAAAAAATGTGATAGTTGCTTTCTTAATCATTCTTAGAAATATATCATCACTAAAATTATAAAATAACAACATGGAGCCCAATGGTGGGTTCCTTAGAGAGTCAACATCAGCACAAAATACATGTGCATTGTAACAAAAATTACAAATAGTTTTGCTTATGTTGGGCTCATTAAGGAGCCCATCATGGAACACCATATCAAAACTGTGTGTGTGTGTGTATATACACGCACATTTGTAAAATTCTTTAAAACTGCTACATATGGAAATAATTTAGAAGAAAACTGTTAGGCGGCGCTTGGTTCCAAATCTATAATGGGAATGGGAATCTCTTTTCCCTTTACGTCTCCCTAATTACACTGTGCTCATCCCTATACCATTCCCATTGAAGAATTTTGAACCAAGCACCCCCCACAGTCTAAATTATCAGGTTTAAAATGTATACTTAAGAGTTTGAATTAACGAAATGTTTGGCATCGTATTAGTGCCTTGTAGAGTTAATAGCAAGTTATAAATGCAGATGGCCACCTTAATGCAATGTACTTGACCAGCATCTTAAATGTTTTCAGCACATTTTTCTACAAGTTGAATATTGAATAATGAAGTCATACTTTATTGCCAAACGGCTAGATTTTGCTCTAGATCCGCTAGTATTTTGTGTAGCTAATTTTCCAAAGGTGTTCGTAATAGTTCCCAAACAAACACGCGGTAGATTAACATCAATCATAGACAACTTACTACTTGACTAATAATGGTAGTCAACCACGACATAAATGTAACGTGAAAAATTATGAACTATTAACCAACATTTTAGCAACAATCTCATTTGAATTAGCACGACCAATGACTACTGCACTAAATTCTTCAAATCTATCAAAAACTTGAATTAGTCATAACAGTAATAGAGATGAAGCATCCATGAGAGGGAAAAGACAAACCCAGACCAGAAAAATATCTCACCTGCGGTTTTGGAACCAGACTTTCAGTTGTTTCTGATCTATGCCCCTCAAAATAGGGTGGTCATGCATAATTTGTTGTCTTTGAATGTGGGTTGGATTTGAGCACTGAGCATAAGCTCTTTCAAGAACCTCAGTCTGCTCTTCTGAATATCTAGTATATCTTCCTCCATCCTCACGTCCACTTCCCACACCCCTACCTCTTCTGCTGCCCTCACCAAATGTTGTTGCTGCTCTTGCCATTTCCATAGCCAGAGCTCCAGCAATAGAACTTAGCACTTCTATGGCCCTACTAGGTTTAGGACTCGAAACTATGCTTCGTCAGATCCTTCAATAATGTTAATGAGACGTATAATTGTATAAAATGAAAAGTAGTAAACAACTGTAAAGTTTCAATACCTCAAAAGATGCTCTAGACCGCTATTTAGGTTTATAGCCCACAAAGCACAGGCTCCTTGTTTGCCGGTGAAATTTTTGAATGATCCAAACAGATTGGTGGTTCTTCTAAACTTCAGTTCAGTGTTTATGGGATTGGGAGGGTTTGGAACTCCCTATGTAGAATTATAGAGGATTGTTTGGGTCTTGACAAACTCATTTAAACCATTTTATTTAATTTGCTGTGCTGGCAATTTTCCTCTTAATCCAAAACATATTAATAGAATCTGCCTCTTTTATTTTTGCTTTTCACCCAACAAATTCTTACAAATAAGATTACATGGATCTTCAATTTCCCCATTCAAATTACAGAAGTTTTTGTGTTCTGAATTCATCGTAAATAGTCAACAGAGCCAGCATTCACAAGTCCAAACCAATAGGACCGAGCTCTCACCGTGCTCATCTGACCAATTAAACTAGCTTCACATACACATACACATACACATACCAAAAATGTTGAATGATAAGTACCGTGAATGTGTATTTGGACAAAATATATAATATCAAGCTTTAATTAAAAGAAAACTTGAACGACAAACGAACACATTAAACATGTAGTGTATCCATACCTATATATAATAAATCATCGACATGCACATCTATTAATTCGATCTTACTAAAAATGCCTCTTCATTCAAAATTGGGAGGATAAATAAATAAATAATGAATATCAAATAATAATTCCAATTAAATCAGGTTATTACAATAAAAATTGGTCATTCATTTCCAAAGAATATACTAAAAAAGCAATTCTGTACATTCTAAATTTGCCATATAATCATACAGCTATAATCCAACTGTCTGAACTAATCCATAAGCATTAGGTTATAAGACCATAAATGTAGCCAGAATATATATACAGAATTCAAAAACTATAGTCAAACTCAATCCACAAATTTAGCCACAAACAAGTATAGATATACTTGGTATACACACACTAAACGGTGTGTGGTGCGTGTGGGGTTTTGGGGTGAGAGTCATCTTAGAGTAGCCGCGCCGTCGAAAACTGCAGTGTTTGCCCATTATGCTGCGTGAGGAAAATAGTTCTCCAGATACATTACATCCGAAACCCAAAAGCGCCCTTTCCGCCATTGCTATTTCTGAAAATCATGCCACAGAGATGAATCAAATTATTGCCCTAAATTGAATCTGCCCTAATTTTATGGTGGGAATTTGGAAGAGGCGGGAGTGTGGGCTGTACCTATATGTAATTATTACTAAAATATTGGGGTAGCATTCGCAATTTCTGAAACTTAAAGTTAAAATAGAACTCAGTATTAAATTGATTTTAAATAATTCGGTGAAAGATTCCATGTATTTTGACATTAGGGTATGTTTGGCTGATGACTTTGAAATTAAATAACGGACAATTATTAATAGCAACAAAATGGGAGTTTTTATTGCACTAAGCTACACCACTTTTCGAAACTTACAATAGGATACAAAGTATAAAAATATCACATCATTTTACTTTATGACTTGTACTATTAAACTTAACTTTATGCAGTAACTTTTTCTTTTTTAAAACTGTGGGACATGTGTTGATTTTTTTATTCTCTTATTTAACTTTTGTATTAGAAGTAAAGAGTATATTACGATTTGAAAAGTAATATAATAATATAAATGATAATATCATAGTACAAATAATTAACTTTGGTATAAATTATAATACTATAGTACAAATTACTAACTATAGTATAAATGATAACGTCATGGTACAAGTTAATACCATGGTACAACCACAATACAATTGTGCAATATGCCTATGAATCATTTTCAACTGAATTCACCCCATATTGTAGAACATCAGCCTAAAATAGTTAGGCCTAAGGAAAACAGCATATACACTCTCTCCCCCAACGACAGTCGTCTTCTCTCTATCTAACGGACATCGTGTACTGTCTTCTCTCTTCCTCTTAATGAATGGCTCACACCTTTAGCCAAATAGGAAAGCCCCTGAAATAGAGAAGCTACAAAAAAAAATTATAAACATTTTTCAAGAAATAAAAATTCATTACAGAAAATGTCTTGGTATGTTAAGCTTTAGTACCCAAAGTTCCATGAAAGCACACGCATAGAGATTAATTCTAAGATGAGCACAAACCCCTACTTTGATGCACCATCTTTATGAACTTCACCAAAGCATACATTAACTATGATAATCCCATAGTACAAATAATTAACCATATGTACATGATTACTTAAAAAAAATAAAAAGATATAACATTTTCAAAAAGATAAGATCTTCTCGTATATATATATATATATATATATATATATATATATATATATATATATATATATATACAAGTGAAAATTGGTAAACAAATGTATATATTCTCAATTTACCCAAACTGCAATCTTAAATTCAAATTAGTCTTTCAAAAAAAATCTTAAATTCAAATTAAGATACTATGCTCAAGAGTAGATGCAGACGAGATGGAAAACTACTAAATTCTCAAACATAACGAGTTTTCTGATGTTAAACTATATGATCATCGTCCATTTCAAGCATAATCTACGTATTTGATTGGAAACACTTAAAGAAGAAAAAACACGAGGCAGAATCAGGGCACCTCGTACAAACCAGAACAGGGCGCACAAGAGAATATGGTTTGGTTGCTCTGTCTCCTCCGACAACTCCGGCGGCGGCGCTTTCCCAGGAGGCAGCTCGCGCAAGCGATTGCACACCCCACTTTGATGACCAAGTCGCATGCGGCCATTTCGCCTCCTCCGTTGCCCCTTGGTCAGAGATGGGGCAAATTGACTTGAACCGAACTTTACTAGCTATACTAGAAGTTACCCCACAAGAGTACGGGTTCACTGTAGTATTGGCAAATATAGGGACCAAGTATTATCGAACCCAAGGGAAGGAATTTATGCCAATAGATCCCTGAAGATCTACACATCGTAATTAATATGAGTGTGTGTTTTTGGCTTTTTAAAGAATTAATTATAAACTAAATTATACTAATTAAGCTAAAGAATGAATGAAACTAATTAACTAAGGGTTGTTTGCAAATATGAGATGGTGATGCTCAGGATAGGAATCTCTATGTATACTAACGGAGCCGGTACATAATCAAAATAACCGTGATGTGCAATAAATAACCTAAGTATAAGACTGTAAGATGAAAAGCTCAAGAATTAAACCTTAACTAGTTTTAGACCCGCGAGTGTCGCGGGTTTATAAGACATTTACACCATTTTTTAAAAAGTTTTTTTTTTCTCAATACGATTTACGTTTTTATTCCATAGCAACAACATATCGTTAAATTATAAATGACGGAAAAAATATATGAGATGTTTTATATTCGTCCACACATAGAAAATAAATATTGAGTCTCACCTAAAAAACATTACAGATTTCTAAAAATCTCTTTATACACAACATTCGTTCTTATATTTCGACGGCTTACCCTCAACATCAAGACTTAGAACTTTCAGTCAATTCCTTTTTTTTACTCTTGAGATCGCCACATACAGTTGCCCATGTGTGAAAATTGGCTTGGGAAGATACAATCCTACAGCAAAAGAGACTGGCCTTGACTTTTATTTATCATCATGACAAAATAGAGCAGCACTGGGTATTGACGCCGAGTAAAGTTCACATGTATCTTTTGATCTGAATTTGTCAAAGTCATTTTGGGATGTACACTCTACTGCCAATATTTCTTCCAGAAACAATTTCAGCCTTAAGTAATATCCCTAAAAAATTATGAAGATAAGTTATATCCCTAATTTGCACTATATTTTCAAATAATTGGAAATTAATTATTCACATATATATATATCGGCATTTATATCCTTAATTAATAAAAAAATAATTCATGTTATATGGCTACCTGTGAGCAAATAATAAGGACCAAAATCATAATAATTGTGCACTTAAAAGGACTAATTTTAAAGTAGCGAAGTCAAACAATTGAAACCAAAATTGGGTAAAGATAAGGGACTTAAATTTTATCTTACCCTTACAATTTTTTTATATCAACAACTACAAAGAGTAGTTACAGTTATATAAATTGCGGATTTTTTTTTTTTATATAATTCGACAATTTGATTTATCCCAAATTTTAATCTTATTCTTTGCTACATTAATTGTATAGCTGTTATTTTCTTTCTCAAAAGTTGTGAGTGTAAGTCATGTCCCCAATTTGAGTTATATCTTTAATTAATTAAAAAGAATATATTTACATATACATATTGGTATTTATATCTTCAATTTATCAAAAAATAATTTGAGTTGTATGGTTACCTGTGAGCAAGTAATAAGGACCAAAATGTATATAATTGTGCACTTAAAGAACTAATCTCAAAACAGCAAAGTAGAGGGATTGAAACCAAAATTGGGTAAAGATAAGAGACATGAATTTTATCTTACATTTACAAAAAAAAAAAATCCTCAAGAATTGTGAATGTAAGTTACATTCCTAACGTGCGTTATATCTTCAACTAATTGGAAATTAATTATTCACATATATATATCCGTCCAAAAAAAAAAAATTATTCACATATATATATCGGCATTTATATCTTTAATTAATCAAAAAATAATTTGTGTTGTATGGCTACTTGCGAGCAAATAATAAGGACCAAAATCACAATAATTGTGTACTTAAAAGATTAATTTTAAAGTGGCAAAGTCAAGCGATTGAAACCAAAATTGGGTAAAAATAAGAGACTTAAATTTTATCTTACCCTTACAATTTTTTTTATATCAACAACTACAAAGAGTAGTTATAATTATATAAATTGCGGATTATTTTTTATTGATAATTCGACAATTTGATTTGTCACAAATTTTAATCTTATTCTTTGGTATATTAATTGTATGGCTGTTATTTTCTTTCTCAAAAGTTGTGAGTGTAAGTCACATCCCAAATTTGAGTTATATCTTTAATTAATTAAAAATAATCTATTCACATATATATTGGTATTTGTATCTTCAATTAATCAAAAAATAATTTGCGCTGCATGGTTACATGTGAGCAAATAATAAGGACCAAAATCTAAATAAATGTGCACTTAAAGGATGAATCTCAAAACAACAAAGTAGAGGGTTTGAAATCAAAATTGGGAAAGATAAGGGGCTTAAATTTTATCTTACATTTACAATTTTTCTTTTTCATCAAGAATTGTGAATGTAAGTTACATAACTAACATGCGTTATATCTTCAATTAATCAAAAAATAATTTGCGTTGTATGGTTACATATGAGCAAGTAATAAGGACCAAATTCTAAATAATTGTGCACTTAAAGGACTAATCTCAAAACAACAAAGTAGAGGGATTGAAACAAAAATTGGGTAAAGATAAGGGACTTAAATTTTATCTTACATTTACAATTTTTTCCTCAACAACTACAAAGTGAAGTTATAAACTCTTAGTGGTAAAACATTAGTTTTCCATGATAATAACCATAGGCTGAAAATCATGATCCAAAATTTCACATGTCATTTGATTTGTAGACCACTACGTACTCATGGGAATAAGTATATCTTTCAAAATAACTATCAATCATAACTCTATTCAACCTAGTTTCATTTAATTGTATGCACTAAATTATAATTAAGAAATAATATATTATTGATTGAAAAATCTTAGAACATAATTTTTTTTATATAGCTATCTATAGTAATTTAAGCATTCAACAATAAAATATTGTTTAAGAAAAACTACCCCTACAATGAAAGCAAGTGCTCGCATTTCACATTTTTCCCAAACCGCAATTTTGTCAAAAGGAGAGTGTAATATTTAATTACAAAATAAAAAATAAGAATTATGATAAATTGTTCTTACATGAGTCTTTCTATAGAGTCTTATTAAATACAAACATGAATTTTTTTTAATAAATAAGCATCATTATAAGTTGAATTTCATTTGAACGAAAAATATATAAACACAAAGATTTATCTTTATTATATATGGAGAAATTCTCAGTAAATGCATCTTATACATTTTGGTGTAAATAGCGTCAAACACAATTACTTAATGAGATTAATATATATGTTATAGTTTTTTTATCTACTAATTGCTACAAATGTTAAATAAGAGAAAATGTTTTTTCTCATACAATAAACAATGTCAAATTAGAAAAAAATTATGTAGTAAGAATATTGAGAGCCTAACTTAACATACGTATTTGTAGCTTTATATGCATGAGGCCTCAAACATTAGAAAAAAGTTTAAATCTATTATTTTATATGCATCATATCAAGAATTTGATCACGTCATAGAAATAATTCAACAAATAATAAAATATAGAAATTATAAACTTTTAATTTTAAAACGTTACTTTTTAATGATAATAAATATAGGTTAGAAATCATGATGTGAAATTTCACATTATATTTGGTTTGTAGACCACCAAAGACCATCAAATACACATAAAATTGAGTATGTCTTTTAAAAGAGTTATATGACATGATTCTATTGCACTTAACTTTATTATATTGGATGCATTGTGTTAATAAGATCTTAAGAAAAAAATTAATTAAAAAACTTGGAACATAAGAATTAGGTAAAATGCACTTTAATTTTTTTATCCTTTAACTTTGGTTTTCATCTTGTTAACTTTGAAGTTTCGAATTTTGTCCTACAACTTATAAAATTTGTATTTTTATCCTATTACCTTCTATACCAGGTATCTCTTTCAGTAAATCTGACTTGGAACTTTTAATTTAATCCTATAAATTACCAATATGTCAGATTTATTGGAAGAGTTACCTGATGTATCATGTAAAAGGATAAAAAAAATATAATTTTTTATAAGTTATAGGAAAAGATTCAAAATTCAAAATAAACAGGATGGAAACCAAAATCAACCGAAGTTAAAGGTAAAAAAAATGTAATTTTCCCAAGTATTACATACAACTCTCTATAATAATTAAGACATTTCACCACTAAAATATTGTCACACAAAAAAGTACAACTACAATGAAAGTAAGGAGATATTGTCTTTAAAAGGGCTCACATTACAATTATTTTCTAAACCACAGTTTTGTCAAATAGAGAATAGATAATGTAATTAAAAAATAACAACTTAAATTGTGGAAGTTCAGGCCTCTATTCTTACATGAGTTTTTTTATTTTTATTATGTATATATATATATATATATATATATATATATATATAATAGGTCAAACACAATTCACGAATGAGAATACTAATTGCTACAAATGTTCACTAAAAGGTAACATTTTTTCTAAAGATATTTAATGATGTCACTTTAGAAAATATTCATATAGTAAAAATATCAATAACCTAAATACTAAGGTGGAAATATTATAATAAATTAGTATCATTATAAGTTGAATTTCATCTGAATGAAAAATATTTAAATACAAAAATTTCTCTTCCTTATATATAGAGAATCTTCAAGAACAATATCTTATACATTTTGGTGTAAATAACATCAAACACAATTACTGAATGAGACTATTATGTATGTTAGAATTTTTTATATACTAATTACACCGAATGTTTAGTAAGAGAAAATATTTTTTCTAAAGATTAATTGCAAATAAAATCACTTTTTTTTTCGCAAATTGCAATCTATTCTACTCTTTGGAATCTTTGCAAAAAAAAAAAAAAAAAAAAAAAAACTCCAATTTAATATATATTTACAATTTGAATTAATAAATAAAGTTTTTACGGGCAGAAAATATTTTTACCTACCTAACAATGAATACTTAATCGTATAAATATGTTTAGATGTGTTCTAATGATAACGCATAATTAACCACTACGTTTTACCATATTGAAATTTAGGTTTTATCTGCAACGAATAAAAAATTTAGATTAGATTGCAATTTGCGAAAAGACTGTGATTTTATTTGCAATTAATTTTTCTTCTAAATACATTTAACAATGTTACTTTAGAAAAATCTCATATAGTAAGAATATTGAGAAAACAAACTTAATACATGTATTTGTAGCTTCATATGAGGCTTCAAACATTTGTAACAAGTTTAAATCTTTTGTTTTAATACATCAAATCAAAAATCTGATCACGTCTTAAAAATAAGTCAAATACAAATGAAATATATAAATTATAAACTCTTAAATTATAAACCATTAATTTTTCATGATAATAAATATAGATTGAAAATTATGATATAAATTTTCACATGACATTTCGTTTGTAGACCACCAAATACTCATAAGATTGGGTATATCTTTTAAAAGACTTCTATGCCATAAGTCTGTTGCTCTTAACTTTATAATATTGGATGCACTGTGTTAATAAGATACTAAGAAAAACTTAGAACATAAGAATTAAGGAAAATGCACTTTTTAATCCTTTTAACTTTTAACTCTTTCCATAAATATGACGTCGCATTTTGAATTTCATCCAATAAATTACAAAAAAAATTGGTGGCACGTGAGATTTATCGGAAGAGTTACCTGGTGTAGTATGTAACAGGATAAAAAATACAAAATTTTGTAAGTTATAGAACGAAATTCAAAATTTCAAAGTTAACAGGATGCAAACCAAAGTTAACCAAAATTAAAGAACAAAAATTGAGATTTTTTTAAGAATTGCATACAACTATCTGTAATAATTAAGACATTTCACCACTAAAATATTGACAAATAAAAAAATGTACCACTACAATGAAAGCAAGGGGAATATGTCCTTAAAAGTGCTCACATTACAACTTTTTTCTAAACCACTATTTTATCAAGTAAAGAATATAAAATGTAATTGCAAAATAACAACTTAAATTATGAAAGTTCATGCCTCTACATTTACATGAGTATTTTTTTATATAGAGCTTTATGCAATACGGAGTTAGAAAATATTAGAAAAAATAAGCAACATTATAAATTGAATTTCATTTGATTGAAAAATATCTAAATACAGAGATTTATCTATCTTATTATACTATATTTCCAAACCTCTCCAAAATGATGTGTCAACACCACCTTATTCTTAGGGTGATGTGGCATGTCCAAAATCTCTCTATTTCAAAATACAGAATTCTAATTAAAAGTTATTTTAGGCATTGTTTAATTTTTACTAAGACTTAATCTACACCATATATTTTACACCTTTAATCTCAACCATACATTTCATTTTGTATTTTCTATAAATGTCAAATCTCTCTTTAGTTTCATTCTAATTCACAACCCTAATCCTCATCTCTTCTCTTCATTTTCTCATTTGTTGTGTACTATGTGAAGAAATATAATTTTATTTTTTGTTCGTTTGTTTGGATTATTTCTGTAATTTTTTGTGTAGATCACCATCCCTCTTTTTTTGCAGGTAAACAAATTTATTATGTACATGGAGATGATTAGGCTCGCATTATAAGAAAATTATATGTGCATCTTGAAGATAATTCGAACGTATTCAGAAATTATTTGTAAGTTTCTAAAGTATATTTATATTCATATCTTTACATTTGTGTTTTTTTAGAATCCACCATCAATAATTTTTTCTCTTTCAATAAGAAAATTCTCTCATCACACGTCTACGATTTTGATCCAACTATTATTCTTTCCCGAATAAGGTGTGCGTTATTGTTTTATATTTTTTCATTTTGTATTGCAGGTAACCTAAAAGTGATGTAGAGACATTTTTTCATGGTCGAACGATATCTCTTCTTAGATATTTTTGGAAGTTATTTTTGTAAAGTATTGATAGATGTGAAATTTTTGTAGGAGAAAAATAAAATATTTTGGAAAAGATATTGTTACCAAAATGATGTATAATACCAAAAATATTCTGCCATCAAATATAATATATTGCCTTCAATAATAGATTGTAATAAAAAAGTATATTTTTGGATAAAATTATGTGGCCAAAATAGACTATTAAACTGAAAGATATAGATATTTTTTCTATACTAGGATATCGATTTTTCTTTAATATTTTTAACATAAAAATATTTAAAAAATATTGTAATTTATAAATAAGTAAAAAGCTGTTATTTCTTATATAATTAATTTATATATTTTTTCTTAAAATATGTGGAATAAATTTTTTATGGATTGAAAATTATAGTGTTGTGAGAAAAAGGACATTAAATTTATTTACTAACAATTTCAGTACTATAACTTTTAAAGTATCTTACTCTAAAATAAAATAAATCTGAGTATATTTTAATCAATGAAAACATAACATTTACCTAAAATATGGAATATTATTTTAAATATTATATTAGTGCAAGTTGATTTTTTTCACGGTTGATTTCTCTTCTAAAATATTTTTGGAAGTTATTTTTACAAAATATTGATAGATGTGAAATTTGTAGGAGGGAATTGAAATATTTCATAACAGATATTGTTACCGAAATAGTGTATGATACTAAAAAAATCTTGACACCAAATATAATATCTTGCCTTCAATAATAGATTATAATACAAAAAATTATTTTTGGATATAATTGTGACGCCAAAATAGACTATTAAACTGTAAAGTACATATACTCTTTTATAGTCTAGGATTTCAATTTTTCTTTTATATTGTTTTAACATACAAATATTAAAATACTTTTTTCGAACGATTTTTTTTTTTTAGATATTTTTAGAATTTATTTTTGCAAAATATAGGTAGATGTAAAAGTTGCAGAAGGGAATTGAAATTTTTCTGAAAAGATATTGTCACCGAGATAGCATATAATTCTCAAATAATATTGCCACCAAATGAATATACCTTCAATAATAGATTGTAACACAATTTTTTATTTTGGATAAAATTATACCTGCAAAATAGAATTTGAAACGGTAAAATATAGATATTATTTTGTAGAGTAGGATTTCGATTTTTTTTTTTTAACAATTGATTTTTTTTTAACTTTTTTTATTTTCAAAATATCTATATGTAAATTGA
Organism: Ballota nigra; assembly: GCA_947034835.1. Lineage (NCBI taxonomy): Eukaryota > Viridiplantae > Streptophyta > Magnoliopsida > Lamiales > Lamiaceae > Ballota > Ballota nigra. Next base: position 61,886,170 of record OX344725.1, read on the forward strand.
ATTAAAAAAAGACTAAGATTAATACCTAAACGCCATTTTTATTTGTTGAATTGTGTTATAAATACCAACACATTAATCAATTGTTCCCACACAAACATCTACACAATATTTAATTTAACTATGACATTATTTTTGTCAAATGTTACCTTTAGATTTGAAATGTGTGATTCTATCTGCAGATTTAAACTTTTGTGTTCGATTGTTATTGTATCTTCATACCATGGGGAAAAACTGGGCATGCAAGTATACAACAACTGTAATTTTAAGTAATATTTAATGTGAGTTTGAATGTGAATTAGTTAATATTTTTTAAATGTTCTATTTATTCATGTTTAATTTTTTTTTTATTGTTCATTGAATTATAAGTACAATTTTAATATTATATCAAAATTACAAGATATTTAAAAAAAGTTAATGTCTATAATTTGAAATAATAATAATAGTTTTTTTTTCAATCCGCGAAATTCGCGGGGATACACACTTGTCTTATATATAGAGAAGCCTAAAAAAGATTACTTATATTTTGTTGTAAACAATGTCAAGCGCAATTCCTGAATGAGAATATTATATAAGCTATATTTTTAATTGTTATTGTTCACTAAAAGATAATGTTTTTTTCTAAAGATATTCATCAATGCCACTTTAGAAAACACTCATATAGTAAAAATATCGATAGTCTAAACACGGAGGAGGAAATATTATACTCCTTCCGTTCCGAGATTACTTGCACACCTCTATTTTTCGTCTGTCACAAATAAAGTGTATTTATACATTGTCTTTATTATTTTTTATATAATATACAATTATCAACGTTAAAGATTAACGTATTTAATATATTTTATATAATAAAATGATAAACACAACGTATAAATACAGTCTTATTTGTGACGTACGTAAAATGGAGGTGTGCAAGTAATCCCGAAATGAAGGGAGTAATAAATAAGCATCATTATAAATTGAATTTCATCTGAATAAAAAATATTTAAAAATAGGAATTTCTCCTCCTTATATATGGAGAATCCTCAAGAACATTATCTTATACAGTTTGGTGTAAACAACGTCAAACATAATTACTAAATGAGATTATCATATATGTTATAGTTGTTTATCTACCAACGACTCCAAATATTTAGTAAGAGAAAATATTTTTTCTAAGTACATTCAACAATGTCACTTTAGAAAAAAACTCATATAGTAAGGATATTGAGAACCTAATTTATTATATATATTTGTAGCCTCATATGAGGCTTCAAACATTAGAAAAAAAGTTTAAATATTTTATTTTATATGCATCATATCAAGACTCTAACCACATCTTAAAAATAAGTTAACCACAAATGAAATATATAAATTATAAACTCTTAATTATAAAACATTAGTTTTCTAAGATAATAAATATAAGTTGAAAATCATGATGTAAAATTTTACGTGATATTTGGTATGTAGACCACCAAATACTCATAAGATTGAGTATATCTTATAAAAGAGTATTATGTCATAGCTATATTGCACTCAACTTTATTATACTGGATGCATTATATTAATAAGATATTAAAAAAAAATTAATTAAAAACACTTGGAACATAAGAATTAGAGAAAGTGCATTTTTTTAAACTTTGGTTGTCTTTGATTTTCGTCCAGTTAACTTTGAAATTTTAAATTTTGTGCTATAACATCCAAATTTATGTTTTTGTCTTATTACCTGCTATACCAGGTAACTCTTTTGGTAAATCTGACGTAGTATTAATAAGATATTAAGAAAATGATATTTAATTAAAAATACTTGGAACATAAGAATTAGAGAAATTGCACTTTTTTAAACTTTGGTTGTCTTTGGTTTTCGTCTTGTTAACTTTGAAATTTTAAATTTTGTGCTATAACTTCCAAATTTATGTTTTTGTCTTATTAACTGTTATACCAGGTAACTCTTTTGTAAATCTGACGTAGTATTTTGAGTTTCATCCTATAAATTATGAAAAATTGGTGTCACGTGCGATTTATCGGAATAGTTACATGGTGTAGCTGGTAACATGATAAATAACATAAATTCTAAATTCTAAAATAAATAGGATGAAAACCAATGTCAGTTTGGTTAATGAAAAAAATATTTAAATAATTTTTTATAACTTAAAAACATATCAACCAACCAAATGAATTAAACATGTGTAAAATATTGGCGATGTGGATAACTTTGAAATATACATATGTATATATATATATATATATATATATATATATATATATATATGAAACATTAATATAACTCTTATTATGAAGGATAAAATTAAGCTTCTAAATGTCATATAATTATGGTTCAATGTACATTAAAAAAATATCCTAACCGTATTTAAAAAAAAAAACTGATTAAATATACCTAAACGTTTGAATTTGTGTGTAACATAATCTTGTATATTGAAATTATAATGAAGAGTGAAGACCCAAAAATTATTTATTAATTAATTTTAAAAAATACATTAATACTTAGTTTTATAGGAATTACAAATAAATTTAAAAAATAGAGATCCAATTTTTAAGGGATTAGCAAATCATATACAATTAGAGATATTGCTAACACTAATAATCGAATATTTCTAAAATTAATATTGTAAGTATAGAATTTTTTAATTATAGAACTAACCCTCTAAAAAATAAAGTCAAACTTAATCTTATTATATTAAAAAATAGAAAAAAAAAGATTTTAGAAAATCTTGTTTGCATATATATGGGAAAATCCGTTCCCCTGCCTATTTTAATGTATAACGTTTTTCATTTAAATCATGAATATTGAATATCCAACAAAATTATAGCATTTTCTTTTCATTTAATACTACAAAGTAACATCCAAATATGACAACATAAATAAATTTTAATACACATCCAATAATAGAGTATAATGTTAATAATTGACAACTAATATACTCACTCATTTTGCTTGAGAGATATTAATAAGCATAATGTTAATAATTCATCCTGGGGCCACACAATTTTGTTATTGGTGGATTATGATTTTTTTTAATTAAGTCAACATTAAATTTGTTATTGGGTAATTCTTTAATATGTTTAGATTAATTTTATAAACTTAAATCTAAACTTAGACTAAAAAAACATTATAGGCTTAGAATTGTTGGTCATTAAATTATCTTCATACCTATTTTTTTAACTAATAAATTAATTCATAAAATTTAATTTTTAGAGATTATTAATTGAGTAATCATGGCCTGAGTGTGCTACTATTAATATACATGCACATTTTGCACGTTTGCGTAAATTAAGTTAATTAGCAGTTATATAAAAAAAAATCTCGAAATTTAAGTTATATTAATTGAAAATGCCATTAAATTTTATATATTAGGATGATTCATTCTAAATGACGAAAATAAATTTAAGTGCCGAAAAGTAGCCACCAACCATGGAAAATAAACCTACCAAAAGAAAAAAAGTCATCCGAATGGATATAATTAATAATCAAAGAAAAAATTGTGGATATTTTTAAATTGGCTTTATTTGTGCATGATTTAAATTAGTGCATGTTAATTTTTTAAAGCTTGATTTGTGCCAATTTTTAAAATTGCTCATTTAATTGTGCATGATTTTAAATTAACTTGATATGTGCATGTTTTTAAAATTGAACATTTATTTGTGAATGCTTTTAAAATCTTGCATTTATTTGTGCATATTTTTAAATTAACTTGATTTGTGGCAACTAATATGCTCACTCATTTGCTTGTGGCATTCATTTGCTCGAGAGATATTGAAAAGCAGTAGTTGAACCAATTTGTAAATTGAATCCACTGAATGTGGGATCATGCCTATAATTCTTGGATGACGATTCTATATTGTGTGCTTTTTATATGGATAGTTTATGCACCATGGATGGGTTCAAAATTTTCATGGAAAGTATTTACTTTGTGTTACATAAAACATGGATGCAATGGATCCGTGACTGGAATCGGAAAAGTTGAGTTAAAACACGGAAAAATGCAAGCGCTATGGAGAATAAGCACGCGAAGTCGAAAAATAAATAAATGTGGTACAAAAAATTGGTTTCATTAATAGAAAACAGAAGTACATACAACACGATTCAACGACACGTACATCTAAAAATCTCATACGTAAAATCAAAACATACAACATTACAATCATGTCTAGAAACCGACATACGGAAACAACCAAAAAAAAAATGAAACCAATCAAAGAATACAACACAATTCCGGAAAAAAAAAGTACACACCACACGGACAAATCCACCTACAACACGACAACAATGGAGACACCATCGGAATTTGCCCGGGAAGAACGCCTCTCGGTGGAAAGGAACCAAACAAAGACTCACTGCAACAATGGACACAAACAAAAGAAGACAGCTAAATTTTGCCGTAATCCCGCACACGAAGAAGCGAGAAAGAGAAAAAAAAAGTATGAGAGATGAACATGTATAATGTGGGAAGTGAATAACATATATATAGACAAACAACAAAATAAATCAAGGGTCGAGAATGGTCAAAAAATATTGGACGGTTGAGATTGAAAAAGGCTTGAGTGAAGGGGAGAACAATGTTTGAAAATAGAGGATGGAGGGTTCGCCACATAGGATTTGACAGTCTCTCCTATATAGTATATTATGATAATTTATCCTATCAATCGACTTCACTAATCCACCAAACAAGTTAATAGATTGTGCTTAATTAAAGAGACCCTAATTTAACTAAGGTGATGCGGTCGTCCTCCCTAGATAAACCGGTAGATGAATAAACCCCTTCTAAATCCTCTCGTTAAGCCTAATAGTTATTAAAGAGTGATAAGGTCGTCCTCTCTCTAATAATTTTCGTACGGAATTCAAAGGTAAAACCGGAATTTATTCTAAGCGTTCATTAATTAAGAGAATTAAAACTAAACATCAAATGTTACCCTAATTATGTATCAACATCCTACTTCTACGAGTTCATCCTACCCCAAGCATACAAGGGTTTTAGCCTAGCATGGTTTTAGTTATAACAAAAGTAATTAAATAAGCAACGAACATAAACATGACGATTTGAATTAAATAACTAAAAAGCATAAACTAGGGTTTGTAAGGAAGAAATTAAATCTAAGAACGAAGATCCAATAAATACGAAATCAAAGGTTTCAAGTGTCAAGTATCGAAGAAAGAACGAAAAGAAAAATCAAAATCAAACTCTAACTATGAATTCGTAACATAAAAACCTCGATCAAACGTAAAACAAACTTGCTCAAACTCTTGGTGTGCTTCTCTCTCCGAAAACTATCTCTATGCGTGAAGTGGTACTCAAAATCGTGTTCGAAACGGATATATATAGGCCATGGGTTGATTTGGAAGTAAACGGGTTGAAGCATTTGTTGGGCGAAGGGCACTTGACCTGGTCATGCTCGAGCAGTGGCGCTCGAGCTACCCATCTCGAATGGTAGTAAGGCTCGAATGGATGCGTTCGAGCTCATTGAGCTCGAGCGGAACAAGGGCTCGAGTGGAGGCGCTCGACCTGCTCGAGTGCCCAAAGTTCTTTGTAAGTCCGGGCATTCAATCCATGCACTTGCTCGAGCGGTGGCGCTCGAGCCCTCCCAGCTCGAGTGGTTTCCTTCTTCTTCAAACTGATACTTTTCTTCTCTCGCACTAATATCATTCGTATTTCTTCAATATCTTCTCATCCGGGCATCTGTTTGAGTCGGTTCAAAGTCCTACGAATTCCATTTTGCGCCCTCTATCCATCTATGAGCATCAAAGAGACAAATTTATTAGTTCATGAAAATAGTACTCAATTGACTCTAAATACTCATCAAAATCAATCAAAACACGGGCATTTTTAGCTCTAAAATCTAACAATTTCACGCCTAATCAACTCCCCCAAACTTACCATGTTGCTTGTCCTCAAGCAACGATATAATAAGTCAAGTGAAATTGTTAGGAATAAATCAGAAATCAAATCATGCAAGTATCACCAAGATCAAACATGGATGTGCACTCAACGATATGTTTCACTCCCTCACAAGTATATATCAATGATAAGGGACTCACTCAATCAATCAATCACACATATCAACAGCCATAGGCTTGTAAGCACTTTCAACTTCGACCATACTCTAGAAATCAATGTCGAATCAAAAAGGACTTTTCTCAAAGTTGTAATGTAGGTTCTTTGGACGGGTGGGGTAACTATATGGGATAAGTGACTCAAGTGAATGGAGAATAGAAAATCAAATTTCAATACTTCAAGACGAGGAACAAAATAATTCAAACATTCATGCAATACACTTTTTCAATTCCTCTACTTTCAACACTTCAATTTTTCTTTTCTCTAACTCATTTCACACTTTCAATCACCACACTTTTCTTTCTTTTTTTTCACTCATACATTTGAGCTCATTTTTTTTCTTTTGCTCATTCTCAAAATTTTGTTCTTCCCCACAACTCAAAACTTCATCACACCCTTCTTTTATCACAACTCACCCATCATAATTCCTTTTTTCAACTCAACTCAATCCCTCCCCATTCACACTTTTCCTATTCTCCACTCAAATTAGGACAAAAAGGTTTAGAAACTTGGATAAGTGTTAAAATGTGCTAGCAAATAAAATAGGCTAAGGCTCAAACGGGCTAACAAGGGATAAATGTCATTGGTAGGGAATTTTTTTGGCTAAGTGACTCAATCAAATCAAAGATGGCCTAAGATCACATTCGGCATATCAAACTAGACACAATCAAGAAGCAAGAGTATTCACAAGTTCTAGCATCCTCTATGGTGATGATCCACTCACAAACGAAGAGATCAATTTATGCATTCTAATCTCAAAAGGCTCAAATCTCACAGCTTTCACATTCATGCTAGTCCTAGTAAATTCTCACTATCATCACACAAGTATTCAAAAGAAAAATTTGTAAGCATACGAGTTCCCTCTCGAATCAACTTTAACCACTACACTCACACAATATAGTCCCTAACTCAACTCCACAAATTACCAACTCATAAAATCACACTCAAAGTCAACAATCAATAAGCAGGGTGAGTCAATAAGCATGAAATACGCAGTAGCACCCAATAAGTTCACAATAAGGCAGCTCAAGGAGTATCTCAAGGCACAATATATAACCTAACTCAACTCAAAGAGAGGGTGTGCGCCTGTGCAATGTAACCATAAAACATATATAAAAACTCAACCCCTCCAAACTTCGACCTTGTGAAGCGGTCTAAGTTTGGGGTGGTGGTTACCTCATCCAAGTAATTCAGTTTCTATCAACAACGTAGCACACTCCCTTGCTTGAGTTCCTTCCTTTTGAATAACTCCATGATACATCTACTCACTCGAGACAATCCTACAAGCAACTCACTCAAATACGAGTTTAAAACATACGAGTCAAAATAATGCCCTAATAACATAAAACACTCAAAAGCAAATAAAAATGGGTTGCCTCCCATTCAGCGCTATTTTTAAGGTCCTCATGCCGGACCGAGCTCAAAGGAGTTTATGGGACATGATACTCAAAATTACCTCCCTTATTCTCATAAGAGAAGATGTCTAAGTTTTTCGCTCGCTTCCCATCCTCCTTCTTCACCGCGGGCAGTGGTACGACCAAACTAGTCCGAATTGTTTCTTAAGTGTAATTAATTAGAAGGTACGACCCCCAATTAACCTATCCAAATAAATAATCCCAAAACATGTATTCGAGATTCAATTTATTGAATGCATTAACGAATCAAAACAATAGAGCAAACTAGACTATGAAAGCGGAACGTCCGAATCATACAACCTAGACTTCGTTATCCCTAGGGTGTTCTGCTCTATTTGCTACTATGACCACATGCATATAACAATTACGGATTATATCATGTAATCTAGCTATGAATACTAAATTAATCAAGCAAGGTGATCAAGCTTACAAAATTAATAAATATTCCATGCATAGCATTAACCAAATAACGAAGAAATTAAGATAGAGTAAGAAAAACCGTCAATTATTAAGGAGTCTCAAATCATCAAAGGTTCCGCATATCCTCGAACTAGAATAACAATTAGCCAAACATGGCTATGAAATGTCACGAACTCTCATGTGTGTGTGTGTGTGAGTACGTTCTCCCTCTCAAGAATTTTTTTACTCTCCAAGACTCCTCCAGACTTCCCCTATGTCCACATTCATCTCCTCCATATATAAGGACTAACATTCATTGTAATCCCCCTTTTTCTTCCCTCATAAAAGCACCACATAAATTATCATAATGTCCCAATTAAAAGAGCTAATAAATTAATGCACACATAATTTGATAGCTTTAATATCAGAATCCCCAAAATCGGCTGCTCTTAAATTGGCTCGGCTCTTCCTTAATAAAAAATGGTCCAATCCAACCTACAAATAAACAAAAACACCAAATCAAAGCAAACGGACCAAAAATAAAATAAGTAGGAAAATACGAAGAGAATAGCAAAGTAAATTACATAATATAATGACAATGAGCACCAAATTTACATGCTAAACTTGACTTATCAAATTCCCCCACACCTAAACCATGCTTGTCCTCAAGTATGTACTAGACAAAATCAAAAGGCACTTAAAAAACACTATTTATTTTCAAGACCCAAAATCAAAATATCAAACCGTGAAAAATTTGAGTCAAGAACAATCCAAAAAGTAAAGTGATCATGACATTATTTTCTGGACAAAATAAGTGCACCTCATCAATACCCAATAATATCACAAAGTCGAACGTGCAAAGATTCAATACCTCACGAGAATGTCACTCAATTCCCTCAAATGTTTGCAAGGGAACAAAAAACATCACTCAATATCAAAACACAACATGCCATTACCATAAGCTTGCTTATATATCAAATCTCCACCACTATTTCAAGAATATCATGCAAAAGTCAAAGGGTCTTTATAAGGGTTGTAATGGGGCTTTGGTTAGGGGTAGGATAAGGAGTAGAATGTGGGCTATATCAAGTCAAGAAGTTGTGAATTCAAAGCACGCATAAGGAATTTATCCCCCATTCACTACACTTTTCAATACATATCAACACTACTCATTTTCTCACTTCACTTGGTTAATTTTCAAATACATCAAGAATTAATGTACCAAGTAATCACCGCATTAGTTTTCCCCAACAAAAATAACAACACTTTTCTAAAAAAAAAATTCAACTCTTCCCACATTGGCTCTTTTTTTTCTTTTCTGCCACATTTTTTTTAAACCCCCATTCTCCAATCACAATTATAGTTCACTATTGGCACATGCATTTCATTCAAACTTCTTGACAAGAAGGGTTCAAAATATTGGCCAAATAGAATAAAAGGGATATAAGCTTATTATGTGTTCAATCAATAAAAAGGTCATAAGCTCAAAGGGGCAAACTAGTGGAAAATTAACAAGGGTAGAGTTTCAAAGAAAAGGCTATCAACACGGTTAATCATAAGTGCCCTTATCATTCTAATGCATGAATTCACTATGCGGTCTCAAAATGCATAACAAAGCAAGTTCTAGAATGTACACATCATGTTTGATCACTCATAGCACGAAAAAAAATAGAGCATGATATAGATGTATTGCTCTTTAAAGCCCAAAATCTCACATGAAACGGCTATTGTATTGAATCTTGCACATTTTCATTCATTCAATTATCAAGATCAACAAAATACTTCACTTTATCCCAAAGAAAATTATCAATCACACCTAACCTTCTTCAAGTTATTAGACTCAACTCGACTGAGCATGGAATTTTGAATTCAAAAATCAACCACCAAAATATCTCCCCCACACCTAAACAAGTGATAGTTCCTAGCATAGATGTACAAGGTACAAAAATAGCCAAAACACGTAGGGGGGAATATAAATAGAGTGGAGCGGGGTTACCCAATATGACGATCATGTTGAGGTTGTTGCAGCTTGAATCCTGAGAACACATAAAAAAAAATAACAAGAGCATCACACATTTATTATTAAAAGATAACGAAAATAAAGATAAAATAAAATAAAATTTAAAATATTGGGTTGCCTCCCAATCAGCGCATTTTCTTAATGTCGTTGGCTCGACAACCAACTTCCCTTTCACGTAATAGGAGTAGGATAATTCTCTCTTGTTAGGGGCATTTTACATTGAGAAACAGTGCAAGATCCCATCAAAATCTTTTCATTCCAAGATATCCATTGTTCGTCGGTGTAAAGCTCGTTCAATAATTTGACATATCTTGGGGATTTTCTTGGTTGACTCAACTAATGGTATGTTGATCTCAACTCTTCGAAAGGCACTAAGTTCCGGCTCCTTGACACTTTTCTCGACCTCTTGGATCCTGGAAGGAAAGGGTAATGCATTAGTAACAATATGACTCAATTCACGAGATTTTACCTCAATTTTATGCGCTGGTACATTGACACTGATAGGGTCAGTGTCAGCCTCTGTGTCCAGATTTTCAATGCTGATTTTTCAGTCTCCATTAGCTCGTCTCGCACCTCAATAAGTCGGAAAATACGAAGAGAATAGCAAAGTAAATTACATAATATAATGACAATGAGCACCAAATTTACATGCTAAACTTGACTTATCAAATTCCCCCACACCTAAACCATGCTTGTCCTCAAGTATGTACTAGACAAAATCAAAATATCAAACCGTGAAAAATTTGAGTCAAGAACAATCCAAAAAGTAAAGTGATCATGACATTATTTTCTGGACAAAATAAGTGCACCTCATCAATACCCAATAATATCACAAAGTCGAACGTGCAAAGATTCAATACCTCACGAGAATGTCACTCAATTCCCTCAAATGTTTGCAAGGGAACAAAAAACATCACTCAATATCAAAACACAACATGCCATTACCATAAGCTTGCTTATATATCAAATCTCCACCACTATTTCAAGAATATCATGCAAAAGTCAAAGGGTCTTTATAAGGGTTGTAATGGGGCTTTGGTTAGGGGTAGGATAAGGAGTAGAATGTGGGCTATATCAAGTCAAGAAGTTGTGAATTCAAAGCACGCATAAGGAATTTATCCCCCATTCACTACACTTTTCAATACATATCAACACTACTCATTTTCTCACTTCACTTGGTTAATTTTCAAATACATCAAGAATTAATGTACCAAGTAATCACCACATTAGTTTTCCCCAACAAAAATAACAACACTTTTCTCAAAAAAAATTTCAACTCTTCCCCGGCAACGGCGCCACATCAAGATGTTCCCCCTCCTCTGCTTCAATTTCCCTCTCAATTGTCCAACCCTGGTAAGGCTCTACATCATCTTCCACTTGAATATCACTCATTTGTGTTTGCAATTCGCTCACGGCAATCATCATTTGGCTAAGCTGAACCTGCAAGTTTCTTTGTCTATCCGCCAAGTTCTTAAGACTCGTTTGGGTTGCTTGTTGAAAATTCAACGTGCTCAACGCCATAGTTTTCACCAAGTCTTCAAGTGAAGGTCCAGAATTTTGCTCATAGCTGATTTGTCCACCATTATCATAAGTCCTCTCATAATTTCTAAATAATTGAGGCCTTTGATCATGATATTGTTGCCAATAATTATCTCCGGAGTAAGTGCCATGATGAATCTCATACTGATGATTGGTTCTCTTATTTGTCTCAGATTGGATAAGGTAAGCCAAAAATTCCTTGAAAACATTGAGGAACCTATCCTGCGAAGACAAAGAAGGATCATACATAGCAAAAATAATAATAGAGTCAATAAGTCTGTGATATCTCAAATCCCCTTAAACCAGAACAGACACTGATGGGGTCAGTGTTAGTGTACACCTGTAGAGCAGAATGTGAACACAATATTTTTTATTTTTTTTAGATTTTTTTTTGACAGAAAAATAAAACACGAAAAATTCAACTAAATAAACGACTATTCCCCGGCAACGGCGCCAAAATTTGGTGTGCTGTCGCAGGCACCCAAAAATAAATCACCTAAACTAACCCACTAATGTAGTAGGGTAAGCAAGGGGTCGAACCCACGAGGAATAGTGTAATTTAATTAAATAAATCGTGTTAGAAAACAAATAAAATGGGGGGTGTTTTGGTTTGAAATTCTATAACTACTAGAATGCATAATAAAAGGAAATCAATAAATAAAAAACGTTCTAGTTCTCGGATAGCTTCTCCGTAAATAATTCTCAACTCAATTAAAAACTAACGATATTTTTCCACTCTACTCAAATCTTGCCCCTAGACCAGTGGTACGACCAAACTAGTCCGAATTGCTTCTTAAGTGTAATTAATTAGAAGGTACGACCCCCAATTAACCTATCCAAATAAATAATCCCAAAACATGTATTCGAGATTCAATTTATTGAATGCATTAACGAATCAAAACAATAGAGCAAACTAGGCTACGAAAGCGGAACGTCCGAATCATACAACCTAGACTTCGTTATCCCTAGGGTGTTCTGCCCTATTTGCTACTATGACCACATGCATATAAAAATTACGGATTATATCATGTAGTCTAGCTATAAATACTAAATTAATCAAGCAAGGTGATCAAGCTTACAAAATTAATAAATATTACATGCATAGCATTAACCAAATAACGAAGAAATTAAGATAGAGTAAGAAAAACCGTCAATTATTAAGGAGTCTCAAATCATCAAAGGTTCTGCATATCCTCGAACTAGAATAACAATTAGCCAAACATGGCTATGAAATGTCACGAACTCTCATGTGTGTGTGTGTGAGTACGTTCTCCCTCTCAAGAATTTTTTTACTCTCCAATACTCCTCCAGACTCCCCTATGTCCACATTCATCTCCTCCATATATAAGGACTAACATTCATTGTAATCCCCCTTTTTCTTCCCTCATAAAAGCACCACATAAATTATCATAATGTCCCAATTAAAAGAGCTAATAAATTAATGCACACAAAATTTGCTAGCTTTAATATTAGAATCCCCAAAATCGGCTGCTCTTAAATTGGCTCGGCTCTTCCTTAATAAAAAATGGTCCAATCCAACCTACAAATAAACAAAAACACCAAATCAAAGCAAACGGACCAAAAATAAAATAAGTCGGAAAATACGAAGAGAATAGCAAAGTAAATTACATAATATAATGACAATGAGCACCAAATTTACATGCTAAACTTGACTTATCAATTCCCTTTATCCCTATCAAAACAATCAAGATCATAATGCTCATGGGTTAAATCATCAAGTGAAGGACTATCAAAATCATGACTATAAGAAAGGTGGGGATATGAGGTGTGTCTTCAACACAAGGATCAATGGCATCAATGGAATAACAACTCGCATCCTCCTTCGGGTGTTTCATGGCCTCATATAGGGAAATTTTCACCTCTTGATCATCAACTTTCAATGTGATCTTCCCATTCGCCACATCTAACACCATCCCAGCCGTGGTTAAGAAAGGTCTTCCCAAAATCAGAGGTACATGCTCATCTTCCTCCATGTCGAGCACTACAAAATCGGCTGGAAAAATGTGATCTCCAACTTTCACGAGGACGTCTTCAACCACACCTTGAGGTCGAGTAATAGACCGGTCGGTGAGTTGAAGCGTCATCATTGTCTGCTGAAGTTCTCCACCTTCCAACTTCTTGAATAGCGACAATGACATCAAATTAATGCTCGCCCCAAGGTCGCACAACACTCCCTTCTTGACTCCATTCCCGATATCACATAAGATAGTGAAACTCCCCGGATCCTTCAACTTTGGGGGAAGTGCCTTGTGCACTAACGCACTCACCTTATGGTTTAGCTGCACCAACTTGGGCTCATCAACTCTCCGTCTCTTTGCTATCAAGTCCTTCAGGAACTTGGCGTAATTGAGCATCTGTTCCAAAGCATCATAAAAAGGAATGTTAATATGTAGCTTTTTAAACACATCAAGGAATTTAGCAAATTTCTCGTCAAGCTTCTTTTTCATAAAAGGCTGCGGATATGGGACGGGTATCACCGATTTGGGTACCCCACATTCATCTCGCTCGGTCTCCTTCACATTCTTCCTTGCTTCCTTTGCATTCTTCCACTTTGGGACTCTCTCAACCTCCTTAATTTTTCTGTCCTTATGGAACTCATCCATATCTTCACTTTTCTGAATGCCTTCACCCTCATCCCCTTTCTCAACTTCTACCTCCTCAATCTCATCTCTATCTTCCTTATGCTCTTTCCCTTCTGTCTCAACCTCTCCTTGGGGGGTCTCTGAGTCAGCAGGCATCTGAGGACCATCATATTTGGTCCCACTTCTTAGCTGGATCGCCTTGCATTGCTCTTTCGGGTTCCCCTCCGGCATAGAAGGATATTTACCCGGCTCTATACCCAATGATTTTGCGACCTGACTAATTTGATACTCCATCGAAGTGAACCGTCTATTGTCCTCTTGCTGAATTCTATTCAGCTCCACATCTCTCTTCTGGAATTCTTGATCACGGTGATCGTCTTTCTTGTGTAACTCCCTCACATCATACTCCAATGAAGACAATCTCTTGCTTCCTTCCTCCACCTTCTGGAGGATCGCTCGCAACATCTCTTCAGTCGAAGACCGCCTTCACCACCCGGGGGTTTTAAACCTGGATCAACACCTGGAGGAATTGTGATTCCGGCCTTCGGATTGGCATATGAGAAATTCTCATTCTTCCTCCATTGGTTCTGAGGAGGCTGCTGCCCTCCTTGATATCCTTGGTTATTCCTCCACTAATTCTGAGGAGGCTGTGGACCTGGTGGTACAAACGGTTGCCCATAAGTTGGTTGCCCTTGATAATTTCCACCTTGGTAGCCATTCTGATTGTAATAAGGGTCTCACATATAGTTGGCTACCTCTTGCTGACCTGTGGGCTGGTCCACTTTCTCACTCACTACCGTATTCCCTACAATCAGATTTTGCCCAATCTCAATGTTGCTTATCTTTTCCATCATAGCCATCAACAACTTCCCCATTCCCTCATTCTCCTCCAACTGATATGCTCTCTGAAATTCTGGGTCCTCGTTCTATTACCCGGCATTCTTGACTATGTTATCAACGATCTCTCTAAACCTAGTTGTACCATTGTTCAGGAATGCTCCACTAGCACATACGTCAAGGTGATCTTGACCCGCCTTGTTGGCTCCACAGTAGAAGAAAGTCATAACATCCCCCTCGTTGTACCTGTGCTGCGGGCACTCAATGAGCATGTTAGAGTATCTCTCCCAAGCTTGACATAAGTCCTCTCCTGGCTTCTGCTTGAAAGATGAGATCTCTAGCCTTGCTTTGATCGTTCTAGACGGAGGGTAAAATCGCTCGAGGAATAGACATTCGAGCTCGGCCCATGTGATTACACCTCCCCGTGGGAGCGTTTTGTCATACCACTCTTTTGTTATTCCCGTTGAAGAGAATGGGAACAGCCTGAGCCTCTTGGCATCTTCAGACATGCCGTTATAATTGAAAGTCGAGGCAATCATCAGAAAACTCCTCAGATGAGTATGAGGATTCTCCTTCCCGACCTACCCCCTGAATTGATTTTCAGTAAGTAACTTCAGGATTCCTGGGGAGATAGAGAAGTTGTTTGCCTCTACCGGAGGCAGTGCCACTCCATCGTAATACCTTTGCAGCTGTGCCGTAAACCTTCCTTAGATTGTTACATCATGATCAACGTTCTGAGGAACGTGCTGAGGATAGACGGGTGGTATAGGTACTTGCGGAACTGGAGGTGGGTTATAAGCAGATTGAGGTGGGCAGTATGGTGGATAAGGATAGGGTGGATATGGGTATGGTAGGTAGAGTGGCTTATGCTGTTGGTAGACAGGGTTGTTGAACGGGTTGTTCGGGTGAATGTTTTGGCTTTGGTTTTGGGTTTGAGTTTGTGCAGAGTTATTCTGGTTTTGCTGGTTCAGGTGTTGGTTCTGAGTTTCCCCTACGGGCACTTGCTTGTTACTGCTCTCAACTCCATCCGCCCGTTCCACTATAACATCGTACTTTGCAGCAGCTTTGTCTAAATCCCCAATTCCATCCAGATTCATGTTGTTTTTTTCTCCACTGGCAGTGTTCATCCTTCTTAAGAAGTCTTGGTTTCTTCTCGCTATTGTCTCAGGGTCAAACTGTATTCTCTCTTTGCTCGTATCTCCTTGCGAGCGTGTTCTCATAAACCTGAAACACTAAAAGAAGAATCAAAATACAACTGCCGAACACGTAAGAATAAAACAGAAAAATAAAGCACTCACTACTAACGACTAAGCTATCTCCAAGTCCTACTCAATGGACATACATCGTCATCCCCGACAACGACACCATTGACTTGAACCGAACTTTACTAGCTATACTAGAAGTTACCCCACAAGAGTACGGGTTCACTGTAGTACTGGCAAGTATAGGGACCAAGTATTATCGAACCCAAGGGAAGGAATGTATGCCAATAGATCCCTGAAGATCTACGCGTTGTAATTAATATGAGTGTGTATTTTTGGCTTTTTAAAGAATTAATTATAAACTAAATTATACTAATTAAGTTAAAGAATGAATGAAACTAATTAACTAAGGGTTGTTTGCAAATATGAGATGGTGATGCTCAGGATAGGAATCCCTACGTATACTAATGGAGCCGGTACATAATCAAAATAGCCGTGATGTGCAAGAAATAACCTAAGTATAAGACTGTAAGATGAAAAGCTCAAGAATTAAACCCTAATATTGTATCCTATCAATCGACTTCACTAATCCACTAAACAAGTTAATAGATTATGCTTAATTAAAGAGACCCTAATTTAACTAAGGTGATGCGGTCGTCCTCCCTAGATAAACCGGTAGATGAATAAACCCCTTTTAAACCCTCTCGTTAAGCCTAATAGTTATTAAAGAGTGATAAGGTTGTCCTCTCTCTAAAAATTTTCATACGAAATTCAAAGGTAAATCCGGAATTTATTTTAAGCGTTCATTAATTAAGAGAATTAAAACTAAACATCACATGTTACACTAATTATGTACCAACATCCTACTTCTACGAGTTCATCCTACCCCAAGCATACAAAGGTTTTTGCCTAGCATGGTTTTAGTTATAACGAAAGTAATTAAATAAGCAACGAACATAAACATGACTATTTGAATTAAATAACTAAAAAGCATAAACTAGGGTTTGTAAGGAAGAAATTTAATCTAAGAACGAAAATCCAATAAATACAAAATCAAAGGTTTCAAGTGTCAAGTATCGAAGAAAGAACAAAAGAAAAATCAAACTCTAACTACGAATTCGCAATGTAAAAACCTCAATCAAACGTAAAACAAACTTGCTCAAACTCTTGGTGTGCTTCTCTCTCCGAAAACTATCTCTATGCGTGAAGTGGTACTCAAAACCGTGTTCGAAACGGATATATATAGGCCATGGGTCGATTTGGAAGTAAATGGGCCGAAGCATTTGTTGGGCGAAGGGCACTCGAGTGGGTCATGCTCGAGCGGTGGCACTCGAGCTACCCAGCTCGAATGGTAGTAAGGCTCGAATGGATGCGCTCGAGTTCATTGAGCTCGAGCGGAACAAGGGCTCGAGTGGAGGCGCTCGACCTGCTCGAGTGCCCAAAGTTCTCTGTAAGTCCGGGCATTCGATCCATGCACTTGCTCGAGCGGTGGCGCTCGAGCCCTCCCAGCACGGGTGGTTTCCTTCTTCTTCAAACTGATACTTTTCTTCTCTCGCACTAATACCATTCGTATTTCTTCAATATCTTCTCATCCGGGCATCCGTTTGAGTTGATTCAAAGTCCTACGAATTCCATTTTTTGCTCTATCCATCTATGAGCATCAAAGAGACAAATCCATTAGTTCATAAAAATAGTACTCAATTGACTCTAAATACCCATCAAAATCAATCAAAACACAGGCATTTTAGCTCTAAAATCTAACAATTTCACGCCTAATCACAAATCTAGGGTTTTGTTTCCAGTCGTGAACTCAAAGCCTTCCACATTGATTCCGGCGATGAGTTTTATTCCTCAATTTTGAAATGGGTGATACATGCTATTTCTCATAAAATAAATTTCTTCCCCAAATTTCACGAATTTCTTTCTTTTTTGTTCTTGATTTGGGTTTCGCTGAGTTCGAACATAACCCTGATGGCAGCATCAGACCTGGTTTTTGCATGACGCTTCACTCTCTAGGCTCAATCCCACCGCTACCAAATCCAGCCGACTGGGCATATAAATCTAGTGGCACGGAATTGATGAGTGTCCCACCTTGTTTGCGGAAGGGCAGAGATGAGGGCAGCGGAAAGACGTCGCTCTAATTTTAGCGGTAATTATTCAATACAAAAATTAGAATTGGATAAGATTAAACACGTGTATTGATTACGTATTTATTTCGTATTTCTATGAATCGGAGAGCTTGGGTATATGTAGTCGAAGTTTGGACGTGTATATGAATTTATGCTTATTTTATTAGCTAAAAATTAAGGTATTTATACAAGTTTTTCTAGCAGGAGGTGTACAAAACCTTTGTCATTCCAAGTGTGAATGTATGACACTTGGAATGTTTACTATTTGACCTTATCTAAACTAAATTTTATTCTTTAATACTAGACTTGCTCGTATTCAAGAGTTGTTCGTCCTATTGGACATGTCCTTGAGGAGTCTTTGGCTTGATTTTGTTGGTCATTTGCCTTGATGGTTTGATATCTTGATACTTTAATCAAATCTGTTCGCCAGTTGTCAGGAACTGCTCGCCAGGGTATCTTTTGGGTTCATTTGGTCCTTGTGTTAAAAATGCTAGCACGGGTGTTGTAGCTCGCCGTGCTGGAATAGCTCGCCGAGCTGTTCCAGCTTAATCTGGCTTAGTTCACTTAAACTTGTATTGAGCATACTTTCTTTATGTAATTATGTTCGCTGTGTTTCTGCTAGCCTATCAACAATGACAACATCTTTTCATCTCGCTGTAAATTGGAACCACAATCACCACAAGTGGGGGACCACCCGAACCACAACTACACTGCAGCCGAAACCGCAACCACCACAAGAGGGGAACACCACCCCACCACAAGATGGTAATATATTCCCTCTCAATGTCTCAAACCCAAGACCTTTGGGGGTCTTAGGTGGTAGGCTCAACCAACTGAGCTACCAATTCTTGACTATTAATCCTACAACCTAAGAATAGCCTATACAACATCTTTTACTCTTAAGTTATAAAAGTTTAAATCTACCATACTCAACACCCAAAAGGAACACAGATTTTTAAATCTCATGAATTTTAAAAATCACTGATTTTTAAAAAAATTAAAAGTCACTTAAAACCCAAAAAGAACATCACCTTAAGCATTAATAGTGCATAACTAATTTTTTAACACATAAAATAATAATAATAATTTATACTCCCTCCATTTCTATACAAATATTTTTTTAGGTTTCTTCCCACATATTAAGACATCTAATATTTATCCTAATTACCCCTATACAATTTTTTTATTGATTTCATTAGTTCAAAACAACCTATAAACTATTTTATATGCATTTAAAAGTGTTTCAAAAGGCTATAATGACATTTATTTTGCAAAAGATGCAAAATGCTAAAAGGACATTTATTTTGGAGGAAATACTATTAATAATAACTATTAAACCAAACACTTTCCATGGTAATTGATAGTCATACTTATATAAAAACTAAACAACACGATAATAAGTAGCATGCACATTACTATTTGAAGGGTGTGCGCGGGTGTTTTTCCAAAACGTTGTCAAAAGTGTTGAAACATAAAAGACAACATACACAGCGGAAGACTTTGAAAAACAAAATTGCAAACGGGATATCAAAAATTTTCATAGATTATAAAATAATCTATGATGCCTCATGGCGAAACTTCACTATAACGAAGTAGTGATACAAAGACAAAGTAAAATCCTACTGTAAGATTTTACATCAAGATAATATACCCAAGGTATACAATCAAAAGCTTGGAATTCTAATCGTGTAAAATAGCCTACTCAAAGACATTACCAAAACACTTTTAGAATTACAATGGAGAGAACCGAAACAACTACACTTGTTATAGGTAAATAGATATCTCGATTTCTTTACTTGATAGTGTCCAATGCGTACGATATTTATAGAGTTCGAATCTAGCATATGAACACATAAAAATCATGGTTTCCCATGATGTAAAACCGTCCAACACTTAAGCTCCATGACTTCGAAAACCTCCTATGTTTATCTTTAACTTCTCACTCTATAAATTGCAACCGCTTGACTTGGTAACTTCCAGGTCATCATTCTGCATGTTTAGACATTAAAGACAACATTAAAATATTTGGAGTTAGTGTTAGGAGAAATGGCAAATTCTGATGTTGCGGTAAATATTGTAATATTTTGGACAACATTGACCTAACATCAACAATCTCCCCCAATTTGGTATTTCTACTACAACATACCTGATGTTATAAATATGCAGTAAAATGTGTTAATTTGGAATTACAACTAAAAATCAAAGCAAAGATATTTAATTGCTAAACCAAATTAAAGAAAATAAACTGAAATTAATAAAAAAGATCACTAAGCCCAAACGAGGTGCTTAGGCCAAACTACACTGAAATGCTAAACAAACTAAATGTTCTCAAACTAATCTAAACAAAAACAACAACAACTACTCAGAGTTTAGCTAACAGAAATTATATACAGTTTAAGTACTAAAAGAATAAACAACAAAGTTGTTGAAAACACAAGGAATGAATATGTGAAGTAGAGTGAGGATTGGGCTGATCTTCATGAGTCAGTTGTATCTCCATAATCTGCATAAACTCCCCCTAACTTC
Source organism: Ballota nigra (assembly GCA_947034835.1). NCBI lineage: Eukaryota > Viridiplantae > Streptophyta > Magnoliopsida > Lamiales > Lamiaceae > Ballota > Ballota nigra. The sequence goes on from OX344725.1 coordinate 61,906,887, forward strand.
ATTTTCCCCGGATTTCAAGCTCTTTACTTCTTACCACCTAGATCACCATAGAGTGTCTTTAGGTCTTCATCATCTTTATTAGCAATTAGATCAACTGGAACAACAACCTCATCTCCTTGAATCTCCTCAATTCTTACACCACTTGCATCAACTCCCTCTGCGTTTAGTCCTCTATCATTATAAACATTGGGTCCTACTTCCCCTGTTGGAGTAGAAAGGAGCAGCTCCCAGAAAGCCTTCTGGTTTTTCATATCTTCAATTAGTGATTGCATAATGGTGATGATGGCCTGCAAAGTTTCAATTTGCTCAGTTATATAATTGGGAGTCAATGATACAGAAGTGAGTGTAGCATTATGGCGAATGTTGGCAGAAGTATTGCCAACATTCTCAGTAGCATTAGTGGTATCAGGAGCTTCCTGTTCTTGTTTCACTTCGGATGGATCATGATATGGTAAGTCTATCACTCCAGGGCCTGTGAGCAGTACATTGGAGATCCCAAAACTGGCAGTAAAACCACTAATGGCCTCCTCTCTTAGATTCCTTTCGAATTTCTTATTCTCAAGCATCTTGTAGATAAGACTCAGGTATGGTAGCAAACCTTTTCCAGTTATGTCACCAGTATATGACAAAATCTTACTGATTTTTTTTGCCCAAGATTGAACATTTTCAAGTGTCCAATCTTATACATCAAGATAGCTTGATCCTTGGTTAACACAGTAGTATTCGAAGAAGACAGCCAATTGTAAACACACAATTTGTGAAGAACTGGGGATAAACTAGTCAGTTTAGAATTACTAAGCCTGTTCTCCCAAACTTCAATTTGTCCACCAGTTAAGACCTTAATAACCTCATTTACATCATCAACAGGTTCCTCTATCATTGTTTTAGTCTTCGAAAATATGTTGATTGTCTTAGGTGTAAAACGTACTTTGACCCCTCTGAACCAGACTGTTGGGATATGTTTTAGTTTTGATGATTTTCCAAAACAACATGTAATAGGTTTGAAAGCAGTCAGGATAGTATCCTTTGTTTCAGGTCAGGCTAGGTTAGCTCTCAGTAGAATAGGTTGCTCAGTTGAGGGGGAACTCAGCGAGGGGGAACTTCTCAACACAGCCTGAAGATTCAAGATGACAACCAGAAGAGCTGACTGAAGACATGCCATCAACCTGAACCAGTGGAGAAGCCTGGAGGATGTCCCACTGAGTGTAAGTCAGGCTGATCTAAGCCAAGTCTGATAGACCACTCAGTGAAGAGCCTGATCAGGTGGATCAGTGCTGCACCAAGTAGGCCCTGAAGGAGTCAGGCTACTGTGGTCAGGGAAGTTTGTCATTCAGCCTTATGACAAACTTCTTGGAGTGATCTTCAAAGAGTCCCTGAAGGACAACTGCACTGAGGACGAGTCAGTCCACTGAAGATCAGAGTCAGTGAAGGAGAAAGCTACCTAAAGTCAGTGGGTCTTAGTCAAACCTAATGAGTCAAAGATCCGTGAATTCAGGCCACGTGGACCAATCAGCACAAGGCGGTAAATCTGACACTGACAAGGCCGCATTCCAAGAAAAGTGGTTGAAACCATTTAATGCTGGATTCAAATGTATTTTCCTCTCCAACGGATACATTTGAATCCCCATTATAAATACAAGCTCATAGCTTGTTGTTTGAGTGTGTTGTGTTGGTAGATTATTGTAAGAAAATCAAAAGAAAACAAACACCTACGAGCTGAGAGAGTGTGAGTAGTAGCATACGTGCATGGGAGATATAAGGAGGTTCTACTCACATCTTATACACTGATCTTGAGAGTTCACAAATATATACATAAAGAGTGTTCAGCTTGTAACTCTAGGCTTAGAGAGGTTTTCCCTATCTTAGCTATTGGCTAACACATTGTAAAGGGAAAACCTCACCTAGTTGGAGAAAACCCTAACCGAAACCAAAACCCTCTAGTCAGGTTTGTTGGGAGTAAGTTGTTTGTAAGGAGAGGCAGCTCCGTGGAGGGGTGTGAGTCCAGTTGTAAGTGCACCTTGGCACGTTAAAAGCAAGAATCCAAGGAGTGGATTTCCTGTTGAATCAGGCCGTGGATGTAAGAGCTTGAGTCTCTGAACCACGTTAAACCAAGTGTTATTATTTGAAATGTCTTTTCTTCTAAAGTATTGCGAAAATCTGCTCACTGAGAGCATTGTTTAAAAAGGAACTTTAGTTAAGCATTCAGGTCAGGGAGATTCCATCTCACTGACTAAATCAGGCAAGGCACTCGAGAGCTCAGTCTCTCGAGTCACTGCCTTGTTGAGAGCCTGAGCTTTCAAGTCTTACCTCTGACTTGATAGCTCTGACTCTCAGCAACGCAGTGACTTGAGTATTTCGTCACTGACCTCAGTCAGGGTGCAAGCTGTGACTTGATAACGCACTCGAGAGTTCAGCATCTCAAGCCACTGTCCTTGCTCAGAGCATGAGTCTCCAAGCCTTCTCTCTGACTTGGTAACTCAGCTTCTGAGCAGAGCAGTGACTTGAATATTTCTCACTCATGCTGGACTCCCTGAGGAAATGGTTAAAAAAAAAAAAATTTGTTTTGTGCTCCTGAATTCCCATTTTGCCCTTCGAAAACGGGACCATCAATTGGTATCAGAGCAGGTTGTTCACATGACCACTGATCCAGTTTTGTTAAGAAAATTGGTCAACCGAACAGATCTTAAATGTTTTAAACTATGGGAATTCCTGCATATTTCAAACTATTACTTATGCTCTGACATTATTCTTGTAATAGAAAATCATTTGGTTAGAAGTTTTGGAATCATCAAAAAGGGGGAAATTGTTGGGATATGTTTTAGTTTTGATGATTTTCCAAAACAACATGTAATAGGTTTGAAAGCAGTCAGGATAGTATCCTTTGTTTCAGGTCAGGCTAGGTTAGCTCTCAGTAGAATAGGTTGCTCAGTTGAGGGGGAACTCAGCGAGGGGGAACTTCTCAACACAGCCTGAAGATTCAAGATGACAACCAGAAGAGCTGACTGAAGACATGCCATCAACCTGAACCAGTGGAGAAGCCTGGAGGATGTCCCACTGAGTGTAAGTCAGGCTGATCTAAGCCAAGTCTGATAGACCACTCAGTGAAGAGCCTGATCAGGTGGATCAGTGCTGCACCAAGTAGGCCCTGAAGGAGTCAGGCTACTGTGGTCAGGGAAGTTTGTCATTCAGCCTTATGACAAACTTCTTGGAGTGATCTTCAAAGAGTCCCTGAAGGACAACTGCACTGAGGACGAGTCAGTCCACTGAAGATCAGAGTCAGTGAAGGAGAAAGCTACCTAAAGTCAGTGGGTCTTAGTCAAACCTAATGAGTCAAAGATCCGTGAATTCAGGCCACGTGGACCAATCAGCACAAGGCGGTAAATCTGACACTGACAAGGCCGCATTCCAAGAAAAGTGGTTGAAACCATTTAATGCTGGATTCAAATGTATTTTCCTCTCCAACGGATACATTTGAATCCCCATTATAAATACAAGCTCATAGCTTGTTGTTTGAGTGTGTTGTGTTGGTAGATTATTGTAAGAAAATCAAAAGAAAACAAACACCTACGAGCTGAGAGAGTGTGAGTAGTAGCATACGTGCATGGGAGATATAAGGAGGTTCTACTCACATCTTATACACTGATCTTGAGAGTTCACAAATATATACATAAAGAGTGTTCAGCTTGTAACTCTAGGCTTAGAGAGGTTTTCCCTATCTTAGCTATTGGCTAACACATTGTAAAGGGAAAACCTCACCTAGTTGGAGAAAACCCTAACCGAAACCAAAACCCTCTAGTCAGGTTTGTTGGGAGTAAGTTGTTTGTAAGGAGAGGCAGCTCCGTGGAGGGGTGTGAGTCCAGTTGTAAGTGCACCTTGGCACGTTAAAAGCAAGAATCCAAGGAGTGGATTTCCTGTTGAATCAGGCCGTGGATGTAAGAGCTTGAGTCTCTGAACCACGTTAAACCAAGTGTTATTATTTGAAATGTCTTTTCTTCTAAAGTATTGCGAAAATCTGCTCACTGAGAGCATTGTTTAAAAAGGAACTTTAGTTAAGCATTCAGGTCAGGGAGATTCCATCTCACTGACTAAATCAGGCAAGGCACTCGAGAGCTCAGTCTCTCGAGTCACTGCCTTGTTGAGAGCCTGAGCTTTCAAGTCTTACCTCTGACTTGATAGCTCTGACTCTCAGCAACGCAGTGACTTGAGTATTTCGTCACTGACCTCAGTCAGGGTGCAAGCTGTGACTTGATAACGCACTCGAGAGTTCAGCATCTCAAGCCACTGTCCTTGCTCAGAGCATGAGTCTCCAAGCCTTCTCTCTGACTTGGTAACTCAGCTTCTGAGCAGAGCAGTGACTTGAATATTTCTCACTCATGCTGGACTCCCTGAGGAAATGGTTAAAAAAAAAAAAAATTTGTTTTGTGCTCCTGAATTCCCATTTTGCCCTTCGAAAACGGGACCATCACAGACTGTACCATAATATTTTGAGTTTGTTTTTCCTAGACTTTCTCTCAAGTTCACATAAAATTCATAAACTCATTTCACTATGTACGGGGTAGCAAACTCAAGTGCATGCAACAATGACATTTCCCTAAAAAAATTCAATCAGATTTTATTCTCTAAAATCAGTCATTTTAACAATCTTTTCTCCAACAAGTACTCTAGTGCGCATTTTCCTATATTTATCACTCTTGATGTCATTATATTCTTCATCACTAGAGGAATGGTCAGATAGTACCTTAGCATTAGAGTCAAAGTCACCTGATGAAGAATCACTGGAATCAGAGTCAGAACTTTTCTTCTCTTCACTTTCTTCTTGTTCTGGTTCAGACTCTTCAGATGTTGCCATAGGTGATGGAATATTTTCTGCAACAACTGGTTCACTTTCTGCCACAGATGGCATTGGATCAGCTTTCTTCTTTGCTTTGCTTCTCTTTCTTACTTGTGCAAGAGGGACATTCATCTCTGAGTCTGAATCTGGAATTTGTGCAGGTTCAAATTGCACTTCTTCAGTTTCAGCTTTCTCAGGATCAACAGCAGTTTCTTCCGAGCTTTAATCAATCAAGATGGGTTTTGAAGGATCTTCTTACTTTCCTTTCTTCTTTATCTCGACATAATCGACTTTATTTCTCATGGTTTTGTAAGATCTTCTTCTTTTTCCTCCCTTATATGAAGAGCTTCCTTTCCTTTTTCTATACGCATTTCTAATTCTCTTCCCAAGTTTAGAAGATGTTTCACGTTGTGGACCAACAACAGGTTCTTATGCTTCATCTTCCTGAACATTCACTTCTTGATGTTCTTGATGAGGATTGCACATCCTCTCAAGTTCACCAAGCAAGATTTTAGGGTATTTTGTCTCAAGCCTAAGATCTTGGTAAGCAGCAACTATTTGATCGAAAGGGGTTCCTAAATCAAAGTTGATAGTGATAGGAGTAGGATCGAGAAAAACTATCATTTCGGTAGAGGGATTTACAGAGGATGAAGGAATATCAGTTGAATCCTTCACAAGAATAGATTTTTCAGTAGGGTTTTCAGAGGAAATCGATTCTAGAACAAGAATCGAAGAAGAAGAATGAGCAGTGGCTTGAGGAATCTATACTTCGATAGAACTGATAGTAATAGAAGGGGATGTTGGCGGAGAGGCGCCAACATTAGTCAAAATATTCTGGGAATCAGTTCTTGTAGCCATTGATGCTAGTATGTTGAGTGTATTTTCGGAAATAGGGGAAGAAGTTGGATGTTTGAGGGATTTTGAATGTGGTGAAGGCGAAATGTTTCCTTGAGATGTCATTTTATCCTGTAATAAAACATGGTGTCAGTTTCGAAATAATGAATAAAAATATTCAAGACTTAAAAAGCTTAGCATTCTATAGGTCGAAGAAGATAATATCAACTATTATTGCAAGTAATACTGAAGTACTTTATCAATAATACCTTTGGAATCCGTTTAAACAATGCTCGAAATAGGTTTTATAAGATATGAAGATGAACATTGAAATAGGGAATCTCATATAGAAAGAAATAAAGAAGTTATCACATATGCTTCACTTTGTGTCGTGCATTGTGTGGTGGTTTTTAAGAACCTCCACAAAAACTGATTTCGAACGTGTGTGAGAATTTGTGATAATTCTAAGAAAGAAAAATTACCCACAATTTTTATGCTAAAACTAAAAATAAATAATTGTTGCAAAATATTCTTAATAAATTCTCTTAAAATTACACTATTTGAAAATTAATTAATCCATACCAAATAATAAGTAATTTGAATCTTCGGTATGTTGTTGTTTTTGTTGGAACACATATCTCAACATTTCAATAACACAATCAACATTGGATTGTTTTATCAATTTAACCACTTTTATCACAAGATTTCATATTGATCCAACTTTTGAAAAGAGAAAATTGTAGCTGTGAACTCCGTGCCCCATAGTTGCTCAGTGGAATATGAACAAATTGATACATTTTTAATCACGTTTTGAAAAGAGTACATCGTAATAGCGAGCTTTGTGTCCCATAATTACTCAGTGATTAAAGTATCTTGTTGTGATATTTACAAACTTTTTAGTACGCAATAATATATGACCACAAAAATAAACACATACTCAGATCTAAATAACATCATAAAGTGCAGATAATAAAAAACAAATAGAACCAATATTCAGAAAATTTACTAAGTGTTTTCTGATGTTGTGTCAAATACCGAGATATTTTCCACAACACAATATTAATTTATTCAGTGAGAGCATAAACCAAGAGATTTCCTAAGTGAAGAAAACCTCTCAAAATCAAGAGCTTTAGTGAATATATCTGCAAGTTGTTTTTCAGTTGAGATATACTCTAATTTCCCAATTTCTTTTTCAACAAGATCCCTAATAAAGTGATGTCTTATACTTATATGCTTAGTTAAGGAATGTTGTACAAAATTCTTAGATATGTTGATTGCACTAGTATTATCACAATATATAGTCAGTATGTTGCTATCCACACCGTAATCATCAAATATTTTCTTAAGCCACAGTATTTGAGTACAACAACTCCCTGCTACAATATACTCAAATTTAACAGTGGATTGTGAAACACAGTTTTGTTTCCTACTGTGCCATGATATGGGATTGTTTCTCATGTAGAAATATCTTCTACTTGTACTCTTTCTATCATCACTGTCTCCTGCCCAATCTCCATCACTATAGCCAATCAATGTACAGTTAGTGTCCTTAACATACCAAATTCCTAGATCACATGTTCCTGCCACATATTTGATAATTCTTTTCACAACATTCATGTGAGATTCTTTCGGATTTGATTGATATCTAGCCCATAAACATACATTGAACATAATATCTGGTCTACTAGAGGTCAAATATAATAAACTGCCTATCATTGATCTATATAATGTTGGATCAACATTTTGTCCAGCGTCATCTTTACATAATTTTTGTGTTGAACCCATAAGTGTTCTCATAGTTTTAGCAGTTTCAAGTCCAAACCTCTTAACAAGATTTTTTTTTCATATTTGCTTTGTGAAAAGAAAATTCCATCTTTATCTTGCTTAATCTAAAGACTTAAAAAGAAATTTAAGTCCCCAACCATTGACATTTCAAATGTAGCGGTCATTTTTTTCACCAAATGTTCAATCATCTTATCACAAGTAGAACCAAATACAATATCATCAACATAATTTTGAGCAATCCTGATGTGATTACCAGTTTGTTTGATGAATAAAGTCCTATCTGCTCCACCTCTAATAAAACCAAAATCAACCAGAAAATCAGTTCACCTTCCATACCATGCTCTAGGAGTTTGTTTTAAGACCATATAAAGCCTTATTCAGTTTGTGCACATGGTTTAGAAAGTCAGGAATTTCAAATCCTTTTGGTTGCTCAACATAAGCTTCTTCAATTAATATTTTATTTAGAAAAGCAGCTTTAACATCCATTTAATGCAACTTAATGTCCGGAAACATGCAACAGCAAGCAATAGCCTAATTGATTCAATTCTAGTAACTGGAGCTAAAGTTTCATCACAATCTATTCCTTCTACTTGAGTGTATCCTTGAGCTACTAACCTAGCTTTATTTCGAACAATATTACTAGATTCATCAGTTTTGTTCTTGAAAATCCATTTAGTTCCTATAACATTCGTATGTTCAGGCCTAGGAACTAATGTCCAAACATTATTTCTCTCAAATTGATTCAACTCTTCATGCATAACATTAATCCAGTTTTCATCTTTTAAAGCTTCAATTACATTCTTAGGCTCAATCAAGGAATGATAACACTCATAGTTTATCTTGTTGCATATGGAAGACATACAGATTGTTCTTACCAGACTACTTACTATACCCATCCTTCTTCTTGTCTATACTCCAGAGTATTTTTCACCAATGATTTGATCTGCAGGATGATTCTTAATAATCCTGGAAGGTGGTGTTAGTGTTAGTGTCCTAGAGGCAATCCATCGTAAGGACATGATACTAATTACTAAGATAATATTCAGATTTGGTTTAATATTATTATTAGTTTAATATTAAATGTATGGTGTTGCACTTATCTGAATATGATGTTTGGTTTTTTGCATATATTCTTATTTGTGTTCCCATGAATCACTACTGTCATTGAGTGAGTGAGAACCCAGATGACTTAAGTATGATTCTCAAATAGCCGCGATCAAGGATCATCAAGAATGGGATATTGATGATGTGATTGAGATTGGTGTGCGATCTGCATTATAATCTATAGGAGAGTGTAGTAAGATCCCACTTACTACAAGATACTAGGTATCTCATAATGGATACACAAATACTTTAGAGGGTATTGGTATACCCATTCGCGAAACCATTTGATGTAATTCCACATAATGTGTCTATGGGTGTCTCGGTTAGTGGGAGCAATGTGATACTCCTCTTGTTGGAGTTATACGTGAAAGTATGCTTTTACTTTGTATAACTCGTGTATCAAACACTCGTTTTATGAGAATAATTCTTTTATCACATTTGCTTTAGTTATGATTAAATGTTGAATTTCTATTGCAAACCGTTCAATATATGGTACTAGTTACATTGTAGTTAATGTGGTGATACCCGATCACGGAAGACAACATTAACAGTTTACTTGTAACTAAACGTACATTTTCACGACCTAGGTGGAATTGAACAATCCGCCGTGAAAGGTCGATGTGTAAGGCTCAGATTGGTCTGTCTTGACTAAGAGATTACACTAGCACATTTAGTATGTGTTGAAGAGGACCTACAGCGAGGATAAATTCTTCTGTTCTGAAAGGTGAAGAATTAGACCTCAGTGGTTGTTGATTTCTTAATCTCCGTCACTTAAATAGGACCGTGTGTGCTTAATGGTTACTGCTTTGATTCATGTTGGGTGAGAATCATTGTGACTTCGAACTTTGTGTCTTGGGCAGTAATATTAATCATACGACGGTTGCTAAGATTTAATACGGAGAAACGCGTGCGAGTACGGCTCGTGTGATTAGTCCCCTTGGTGGGCTTAGAAGTTTTATCGTACCAAATCTTGCAAGTGAAGAATCAGTTTCTTCGGTACGGATAATAATGTTGAGCTGTCTTTACTCCAAGATGAAATATATTAATTAATTTAGAGCTATTCAGAAGCTTGATTAATTAATGGACTTGATAATCTTAAACGCGGGAAATAATAACCGGGAGCCCATATTATCGTAATATGGATTAAGATGGATAGTGCAATATTAATTTATTAGTGGTAATAATTAATATTAATGGACTGAATCATATTGGGGCTCAATATTGAAATTCAGAAGTCCATTAGTAGGTCCGATCTTAATTCTCCTTAAAGGCCCCTCAAGTAGCCCATTAAGTAGCCCAATAATGATAAGGTGATTAAAATAAAAAGAAAATATATTGCTGATTTTATCCATTAATTTTCAAAAATTGTGTATTTAAGAGAGATTAGATTTTGTTGATTTTCTTGGAAAGATATTATGGAAGATATGTATTCTTGGAATATAAGAATATCTCATATATTCAAGAAGATCCAAATCTTGGGATTTCCTCTTAATTATTTTCGAAAATTACACCTATGTAGGAGGGTGAGATTTTTGTGGAATATTTTATTTTGGAGAAAAGAATATATGGGATATATTCAAGATTTCTTAGAGGCTAAGAAAAGATTTTCTCCAAGCCCATATTTTACTTGAAAATTTCGGCCCCTACCCTCTATAAATAGGGGATGATTATTTCATCCCCAAGTACATAATTCCATGTGTTGGAAAAATCAAGAGCATAGATATTTTTCTTTTTCCTTAGTTATTTAAATTATTCGATAGCATCTCCTACCGGTGATCGTTCACTTTAGGTTGGATATTGCCCTTTAACCTATTAGTCATATTCTTTAGAAGAGACTTAAACTGTTTGGTTAAGAAAACAATGTCCTCATAATTGTCATCACATAAATCAACACAATCAGAATCAGGATCAACTTCAATTACAAACAAGACTTTTCATTGCTAGATGAGGTTTCACCTTTGAAAACAACCACTTTTTTATCAGTCGAATCATTCTTTCGATCAAGGTTCATTTTAAAGGTTTTTAAGATACTTATCAATTCATTTTGACTCATAGTATCAGTATCTTTAGCCTCTTCTATAGCACATATTTTAGCACCAAACCGTTTCGGAACAGTTCTTAGAATTTTATGAACTAACCTGGTATTCGAAATTGGATCTCCCGGAGAGTGAGATTCATTTGCAATCTCAGAAAGTCTCTCGTTGTAGGCAGAAATGGTTTCATCATCTTTCATCTTGAGGTTTTCGAATTTGGTGCGCAGTATCCGTAGTTTTGTCCTACAAACACTCCTGGATCCTTCACAGTGCTCTTGCAATCGATCCCAAGCATCTTTTACAGAGATACAATTCGAAATTAATTTGAACATAGATACATCAACCGATGTAAATATTGCGTTCAAAGCTTTCAAATTATAACTGGCCACAATTACTTCATCATTCGTCTAATCAAGCTCTCGCTTGATCCGTGCTTCATTATCTTCAGCAGCTGGAGTTTTGGGTTGAGTTCATCCAGCTAGCACACTCCTCCATGCTCGTTCATCAAGGGATTTGGTGTACATCCGCATCTTTGGTTTCCAATATGCATAGTTTAAACCATCTAAAATCGGTGGTTTTAATGCGGGGGTAAGTGGATATTCCATTGCAAACAAAATTTACATACTTAAAGACACATGATCTAACTAAGTATATCTAGTTATGGCTCTGGTGCCAATTGAAGGGTGTGCGCGGGTGTTTTTCCAGAATATTGTCGAAAGTGTTGAAACATAAAAGACAACACACAACGAAAGACTTTGAAAAACAAAATTGCAAACGGGATATCGAAATTTTTCATAGATTATAAAATAATCTATGATTCCTCATGACGAAACTTCACTATAACGAAGTAGTGATACAAAGACAAAGTAAAATCCTACTGTAAGATTTTACATCAAGATCATATACCCAATATATACAATAAAAACCTAGAATTCTAATCGTGTAAAATAGTCTACTCAAAGACATAACCAAAACACTTTTAGAATTACAACGGAGAGAACCGAAACAACTGCACTTGTTATAGGTAAATAAATATCTCGATTTCTTCACGTGATAGTGTCTAATGCATACGGTATTTATAGAGTTCGAATCTAGCATGTGAACACATGAAAATCATGGTTTCCGATTATGTAAAACTGTCCAACACTTAAGCTGCATAACTTCGAAAACATCCCATGTTTATCTTTAACTTCTCACCCTATAAACTACAATCACTTGACTTGGTAACTTCTAGGTCATCATCCTGCATGTTTAGACATTAAAGATAACATTAAAACATTTGGAGTTAGTGTTAAGAGAAAGGGCAAATTCTGATGTTGCGGTAATGTTGTAACATTATGGACAATATTGACCTAACATCAACACTAGTCACCACTACTACCAAACCCTTTCCTATATGATTCCTCTGGACAAACTATTCCCCACGTCCCCCATTAATAGGGGTAGCTATCCGACAGGGATTTACAACTCGGCCTATTAAAGTCCAAACTGACCCGACTTGTTTAATAAATGAGTCAGACTTTAACTTTTAAAAAGTTCATTTATTTAAGTAAGTCGGACTTGAGCTTTTTTATAAGTTTTTAAGCTGGATCATTTAGTTATATTAATGAATACATAATACATATTATATAATGTACAATACATAATAATACAATACACATATAATGTATACATAATATATAATATAGGCAAATAGCTCATGATAAGCTTATCATAAAATAATTTAAAGTGTCATTTATTTAATCAGGAGTATCAATAATATCATCAAGAGTATCATTAGTCTGGGTTGGTGGTATTATATTATAATTGTTGTAAATTTTTTTGGACTCAAGTTAATGATACTCTTGATGAACTTTTTAATTCTCCTGGTCAAATATTCGATACTTTAAAACAGATTCATAATAAGTTTATCATAAATCATTTTCATATAAAACCTATTATATAATATAATAAATGAATATTCCATATAAATATTTATATTATAATTTTATTAAATTCTTAAACTAAAATATTATTTGATTGATTTGTTATCGTGCTATTTTTTATAATTATTTGGCAATTGGCAAGTTATTTTTATTTTTGACTTTAAAATTTAAAGAGTTAGTTATTATTATGATTTAATAAAAATATTATTGCGGGATATAATTGGTAAAAATGACTAAAGAGGTCATTAAAAGGCATACGGGGCGGGCCAATTAATTAGAAAGATCGGGTTAAGTCTTTGAAAAAAATCTATGTGAAGTAATAGGTCAAGTTTGGACCCAAAAATTAAATAGTATGCTCAGACCCTCCAATGAGAAGTCTATCTGAGATTGGCCTATTTCCACCCCCTACCCATTAAGTTCAACATTTGAAAAATGACACATATTTCAATGAATATAGTGTTTTACTGTAAAGTTGTTGATAGATAGTGTAAAAAAAAAAGTTGAGTGAGTGTGTAAAAAGGTAAAGAGAATGTGTAAGAAATATTTACTGAAAAAACTTTCCAAAAAATGAAATGTTAAACTCAACAGGGAATGTCCGATTTGATAAAATGTTCTTAAAGGAAGACGAAGGAAGTATATGTCCTCTTTTCCCGCAATTGAAGCACTTACTCTTCCCGGGTATCTTCACGCCGTACGGCTTGAAAGCTCTTTTCTTGCCTCCCAAAGTGAGTCTACTGGTTTGGTTCCGATCAACCACCTCCTTCTCAATCTCACCTTCCATTGGCCTAGATTTCGAGAAAAGGTTCTTGATCACCAAAGCCTCGTCCCTACTCCCCAAGTATGACTCTACCGTTATCAGTGCTTTGAGCAGGGTATCCAAAGTGAACTTGTGTTCAGATAACACGTATTCCCAAAAGAACCCATCAAAACTACTCGATAGCTTTAGGAGTATGGAATCGATTTGACTTTCTTCACTTTGTCCGGCACCAAGAAACTCGAGTTTCTCAAACTCATGCCTAAAATTGAGAACATGATCCCTTACGGGTGTTCCCTTCACCATTTCCTTCGTGAGCTTCTCACGAATGGTGAACAGATTCGCCATGGGGTTCTGATGTTGAAACATCTCTTCAAGGCTATTCATGATATCAACAGCCGCTTCAATGCTTTCATGAATGCGCCTCAAATCCTCAGACATAAATGTCAAGATGATGTGCTTCATGTGCTCATTGGAATGCTTCCAATCATCGAATATCGTCTTTTCCCCATTACTTGACTTATCATTAGGTTTCTTGGGTACGTCAACGCTAAATATCCAATAGTGTTCTTGCGCAGGAAGGACCATGTTTATATTACGTTTCCAATCAACATAGTTCTCACCAACAAGTTTATTATCTTTAAGCATACTAAACAGTGGATTAAAAGGTTGCGACATGATGAACTGAGAATAAAACATACATTCATATCAATATCTTGAAAAATACGAAATTATCACATAAATTTGATCACATCAATCATATTGAAACCTTAAAACAATATAATCATGCATCAGCCAACATCTCGAAACAATTTAAATGCGCCACGAGGGGTGGTCTATACATTTAAACACATTCAAGCGGATTACAAACTTAAAAGTTACAAATCCTTAATTCAAAATTAATAGTTGGCTCTCACTTTGACCACATAGAAATTGACAGGGACTCCGAGGGGAGTAAGTTAATATCAATTTCCTATGCCTAAGTAATAACCATAATTAAATACAGGATTATTATTTCGCTTTGAGCAAGCCACTCGTGGTGAGGGTCAATACCGCCACTAGTAATAATCCACAATCATCCTTTCGGAATTTATTCATGTGAAATCCGTTCTTTTGGCCGATCCGAGGGGGAAATGTATTCCAAAAGAACTTCACAAATAAATAAATTATGGAGGTCAAAATAATCCAATTTTAATATCCGGAATAAAATTGCGATTATAAAAACATACTTAGTAATTTTCGAAAGTAAGGTTTTTCTTGGACAATTAAATTCATGCAAACACATATTAACAAATAATAAAAATTGCATGAAATAAAACATCCATCAAAACAAAATTAAACACATTGGAGCACTCGAATCCAATTGTCACGGTTTAATTTCTTCACGTCTTGATGCGAAAAAATCGTCCTTGTTGCTTTCCGCGTTCGTCTCGACGTGCTCCCACTCGAACAACAACACTTCTTCAAAACAGCATCGTTTGGGGTTCGGGACGACGTTTTAAAATCACACGGAAAAAAAAACACGAACCGAAAAAATTCCACGGCCTGAGATACAGCGCGCGTCGGCCCACGAAGTGGGCCCGCGCGCTTCCCGGTCCGAGATGCGCTGGAAAAACGCCCGAGGCGCGCCGAAGCGCAGCCCCGAGGCGCACCCGAGGCGCTGCACAGAAGCGCGCCGAGGCGCTGCCTGGGGCGCCCCGAGGCGCTGCAGCTCCCTGCCGAGGCGCGCGCGCGCCGTGCGCGCGGCGCCGTGCGCCCGTTGCGCACGGCGTGTGCCGTGCACCCCCGTGCGCCGTTTTTTTCGCCGTTCGTCCTCGTTTTCTTCACCCCTTGCATGATTTTACCCCCATACACGCGCCACACTTGTATGCGTCGTCCGGGTACGCCGTTTTTAATTCTTCGTTCTTCGTCACGATCCGGTTACAATTTATTTTTACAAAAAAAATAAATACTAGATCTAGACTAGTCTATTACAATGATCGAATCAAAATAAAAACAACTAATCTACTCGTGGGTTTTCTCACGAGAAAAACGAATTCGAACGAATCGAATTAAAAACCAAATTAATTCACACGCATGAAATTAACAACATTAAAACCATGACAATTGGATACCTGCAAAAAAGATCTAACAATTCTACTATCCAATTTCAATTTAATATTTTAACAATTTAAATTCCAATTTAAAATTCAGAGCCCGAAACCGTGGCTCTGATACCAGTTGTTGGGAAAAATAGGGGTGCCCGGAATCTATTCGGGATGAACTTTAAATACGAATTTAAATACAATTATTACTAGCATGAATTAATCCTAATTAATTCAAATAATAATTCCAACAACTAATTATCATCATGCATGTTAAATTAATTTCACATATTTAACTAGGCGGAATTAAACAAGTAAATATGCTATTAACGTACCTCTCGTAGTATTGGCCTTTGGATATACGGGACACTTGTAATCTCGCTCTATCAACCCAAAGCCTTCTCAAGTATTTCCCTTTTCACCTCACTTGATCGCCGGTGTGAGACGCTTTCAAGCAATTTAATAAACTAAGGAAAAAGAAAAATATCTATGCTTCTTGATTTTTCCAACACATGGAATTATGTACTTAGAGATGAAATAATCATCTCCTATTTATAAAGGGGGTTGGCCGAAAATTATAGAAGATATGGGCTTGGAGAAAATCTTTTCTTAGACTCTAAGAAATCTTGAATATATCTCATATATTCTTTTCTCCAAAATAAAATATTCCACAAAAATCTCACACCCCTAAATAAATATGAAGTTTTCGAAAATTACATAGAGGAAATCCAAGATTTGGATCTTTTTGAATATATGAGATATTCTTGTATTCCTAGAATACATATCTTGCATAATATCTTTCCAAGAAAATCAACAAAATCTTTTTCCTCCTTATCATACAATTTTCGAATTTTTTCTTAGAAAAATCAGCAATATAATTTTCTTTTTATTTTAATCACCTTATCATTATTGGGCTACTTAATGGGCTACTTGAGGGGCCTTAAGGAGAATTAAGATTGGACCTCCTAATGGACTTCTGAATTTCAATATTGAGCCCCAATATAATTCAGCCCATTAATATTAATTATTACCACTAATAAATTAATATTGTACTATCCATCTTAATCCATATTACGATAATATGGGCTCCCGGTTATTATTTCCCGCGTTTAAGATTGTCAAGTCCTTTAATTAATTAAGCTTCTGAATAGCTCTAAATTAATTAATATATTTCACCTTGGAGTAAAGACAGCTCAACATTATTATTCGTACCGAAGAAACTAATTCTTCACTTGCAAGATTTGGTACAATAAAACTTCTGAGCCCACCAAGGGGACTAATCACACGAGCCGTACTCGCACGCGTTTCTCCGTATTAAATCTTAGCAACCGTCGTATGATTAATATTACTGCCCAAGACACAAAGTTCGAAGTTACAATGATTCTCACCCAACATGAATCAAAGCAGCAACTACTAAGCATACACAGTCCTATTTAAGTGACGGAGATTAAGAAATCAACAACCACTGAGGTCTAATTCTTCATGTTGGGAAAATGTATAAGACTTGTTTTGATTAGATGCCAACATGTCCCTCCTAAGTTGTTTTGTAAGTAAATTATTCAGTAGAGTTAATGTTTAGTTCAACAGTTCTAAATGTTAAGAACTGGAGTATATTTAGTAATAACTAGAGTGTATTTTAGTATGAAGTCTGCTGAAGATAAAGTCCGCTGATGTGAAGTCCACTGAAGACTAAGTGATCTGAGAAAGAAGTCTAAAGTCTTGAATGTTTTCTATGTACATTCTCACTAAGACTAAATCTATCAGTAGAGGACGTAGGTCCACTGATAAAGAAACTAACAAGTACATTGAATGCTAAACATATTTAAAGCTGTTAGTTAATCCGGTTGGAACAAGGCAAAATGAATTTCAATGAAGCTTACAATAAATGAAGGAATAAGAGGGTTCTCTCAGAGGAGTTCCACCTTAAAGCGAGACAAGAATCTGGGCATGCAGACTTAAGGTCCAATAAAAAGATGACACGTCAGTGTACTTTACTGACAGCCGACCTGCCCCAGCCTGACAAGTACCAAAAGTCCTTCACCTAGCAATCTACAGAAAGTTGGTGAACAGCATGGTTTTGCAGCCGTTTCTTGACAAGACTTAAAGCTTCAAATAGAGCCGTTTGAACCAATCAGATACAAGAAGACTTACTTGAGAAGATTCAAATCCAACGGGAAGATTTTCAAGGAAGCCTATAAATACAGAAGGACGTGCACATTTACAAGCACGGGAAACTCACAAGATCAAAGCTATCTCTACATTCATAACCATCTAGAAGCACTCGAAATTATCATTGTTTCCCAAGTGTTTCACAATTGTAGAGAGCCTAACAAACCTTCTGTAACCAAGCTTAAAGCTATATCCAAATCTTAGAAAGAGATAATCCAATCCTAAGCCTTGAGCTAAACTTGTAAGGATTATCTCAAAATAGTTGGAACCAAAACCCTACTCAAAACCCTACTCAGTGTTTAGGTTGAGAGCTAGTGTTAAGTGGTGTTAGTAAGCTGATTGTTGTATCAGTCTGAAAGCTGGTTTGTTTTGGGAACTAGGACCTGGAATTTCCTAGTGATCAATCATCCTAAGAGAGGAGAAGTTGATCAGTGCACCTTGGCACTATAACACAAGGAATTCCAAGTGAAAGGAATTCTCCTGTTTGATCAGGCCAGTGGACGTAGGAGATTTATCTCTGAACCACTTTACATCTTGTGTATTTACATTCTGCTATTTCATAGGTGTGTGTTAATCTCAAGTTTATCAAAGTAAAACGAGTTTTCTAAAGGGCTCACTAATCCGCATCTGAAAGCTAATTAGATAGTAGTTCAACTGAAAGTCTTGTGCTTTCAGTGGAGGTATTATCTCAGTAAGCTTTCACAGAATAACTCTCAGCAGACCTCAAGTCCACTGACGAGCTATTGTCTTAAGTAACCTGATAAGTTTTGAAGAAGTTTTAATTTGTAACCACAGGTGTATTCCCCCCCCCCATACACCTGTTTACTCGTTTCGGGACCAACAATTGGTATCAGAGCAGTGGTTCAAAAGACCATTGTTCTAAGTATACCTTGTGCTTAAAGGTATTTTATTAAGGTCACCTGAATTGATCTTTTGATAAACTTGCTTTTATAATATGGCTGACAACACAGCTAGGGTTGCACCACCAGCAGAGAACAACATGGGAGTTAATCCCTTGAACCATATGTCTCATCACAAGCTTCCACAATTCTCAGTGGAAAACTATGATTTCTGGAAGATCAGAATGAGAGCTCATCTTGCCTGTGTGCATGATGAAATTTTAAGGGTTATTACTAAAGGTCCATTTGTGTTTATGACACCTAACCCTAGAACTACAGCTGAAACTATTGCAGATCCTAGAGAAGAATGGCCCAAAGATGAAGATAATTTCACTGCAGATGAGAGGAGGAGAAACAACCTCAACTTCATTGCCATGAACATTCTCTACACCACTATTCCAGACTCTGTAATGGGAAGAGTGATCCACTGCAAGACAGCAAAGGAACTATGGGACACTCTGGCTCTCATGTGTGAAGGAACTGACAAGATAAAAGAGAACAAGCTTTCAGTAGCTGTTCAAAAATATGAGCAGTTCACCATGGAGTCCACTGAGACCATAGACCAGCTTGATGGGAGGTTCACTGACATCATGAATGAGATAAATTCTCTGGGAAAGGTCTACACCAAAAGAGAAGTTGCCTTAAAGATCATGAGAGGTCTAACCTCAAGATGGGATGTGTACTCTGTAATGATGCAGAATACCAAGGATCTATCCAGCATGTCTATGCAACAGGTATTCTCTGAACTTAAGGCTTATGAGTTTGATCTGAACAGGAAAAGGGCTCCTGATGAGACCTCAGCTGAGAAGGGAGTTGCCTTCAAAGCTAAGGAGTCTGAGCCAAAATCCCCAAAGCCTCAGAAGAGTACAAAGGCAAGCAAGTCTCAAAGCAAGGCTGAGATGCAGGAGGAACTCAGCCTCATGGCTAGAAGGTTTGAACAACTTAACAGCCGCTTTGACAAATATAAGAGATTTTACAGGGATAACAGGGAAGGTAGAAGTTATCCACAAAAGACTACCAGAGAAGGAGAGAAAAGCTCATCTGAGCTGGAAAAGAAGAAGGAATACAAGAATTACACCAAGGCTGAAGGATCATCATCAAAGACCAGAGAGTCCACTGAGGAAAAGAATGATGATGCCAACAGGTGTTTTCAGTGCAAAAAGATTGGGCACTTTCAATATGACTGTCCTCAACTGAGTACAAAAGAAAGAAGAGAAAGGCAAGCCAAAAGAGACAGAAGATATGGAGAAAGGAAAGCCATGATGGCTGGGGATGTTGATGAAAACCTGGAGTCGCCTGATGAACTGTTCTCTGACAGCAGTGAAGATGACATGTGCCTCATGGCAAGAGAAGAACCAGAGGTACAATCTAAACCATCCATTTCTCTAGAACACACGCTAAGCTCAGAGTCAACTGAGGAACTCAATCTTCAGTCCGCCTTGGAACAATTGATGATTGATTTCTCAAGGTTGCAAGAAGCAAGTTTCTGTCTTCAAGATGAGAACAAACAACTATTGAGTGAAAACTCCAAGTTAATTGAGTCTGGGAATCAAGCAGATCTGAACCCAGTCAAATCTACCATTGAACTGACAAAAGAGGTGGAAATCCTCAGAAGTCAAGGAAATGGTAGAGATCAACTGATAAAAGATCTCAATGAATCTAAGACAAAGTTAACTGAAGAGAATTTAAAATTGGTAAGCCAAATAAAGGTGTTAGGATATAGATTAGATGTTTTGAAGATGTTAAAACAAGAACTTGTAATAGGACTAGCTGAACCTGTTAGTCAGCTACAGATTAGTCTAGGTCTAGAATAGGTCCTTGGTTAAGGGGGAAGAAATCTGTGCAGACCAGAGAAGGTACCAGAGAAGGTACCAGATGAGGTACCAGATGTGGTACCAGATGAGGTCCAGATGAGGTGACCAGAGGAGGTGACCAGATGAGGTATGGACCAGATGAGCTCTGACCAGAGGAGTCTGCCAGAGGAGTCACCAGAGGAGCCTGACCAGAAGACCTCTCCCAGATGAGGTCCAGAGCAGAAATGTTACCTGACTAGATGAGACCTCTCCCAGATGAAGACCAGAAGACCCCAGACCAGACCAGATGAAAGAGACGGATTAGTTCACCTTCCAGAAGCATCTTAGTAATCTGGAGACAAGAAGATTTTGGAGATCATGATAGAGAAGAAAGTAATCTGGAGAGTCAACTGATGGAGGATTTGATTGCTTGATTGAAGTCAACTAATCAATCATATAATCAATCTTTGATTGATTATATCCCTCCAATTATGGTTGTTTGAATTGCTAGTTCCCAACGGCTAGTTAATTCCACAACTATAAATAGGAGTGCTTGGATTAGTTCAAGATATAAGAGTCGCGCGAGAGCACACAACAGAACACACGAACTCTTCCAATCACTCACCTTGTTTATACAAGTTTATATACACTCTATTAGGAGTTTAGTTGGATTATTACTCAACCTGTTCATCTTGTTAGATAAGGTTGTTGTAAGTTGTAAGAAGGAGCTGGTACTTCGGAAATTCCAGTAAGTGAGTACGTAAGTTGGAGAGTGAGAAAGACCCCCTTGAAGAAAGGGAGAGTGGACGTAGGACAAGTTGGTCCGAACCACTATAAATCCTTGTGTTCTTTATTTTCTGCACTTTAAGATTTCTGCATATTTCATTCTAGCACTATTTATTATAAACGGGTTTTTCTTAAAAATTAAGTATAAAACGTTTCCGCTGGATAACCTTTTTGGGACCAACAAGTGGTATCAGAACAGTGTGTCCTACAGACCACTGTTTTGAAATTATCTCAGTGGTCACCAGGGCAGATCCATTTTTTGAAAACCCAAATATTTGTTGTGCTAACAAATTTTGCAGAAATGGGCTCAAAGAGATACAGTAGAAGAGACACCAGGAGGTACTCCAAAAGAAGCTTAGCAGAGGAGGAAGATGAGGTATCCACTTCTGGTTCATCATCTAATTTTGGACCAGACGAAGAGGTTTGTTGTATGACAGACGAGATATGCAATCGAACTCCCTCTTCTTCTTCTTATTCTTCGTTTTCTGAACAATCAGAGGAGTCTGATATGCAGAAAATGCTATTAGATCTCCAATCTTCTATACAACTTTGTCAAAAATTGGAAGAAGAGAACACAAAGTTGAAAGCAGAAAATCAGAAGCTTTCACAATGTTTTAACAACCCAACTGATCTACCAGCTGAACAAGTTCAAACTCTGGTAGAAGAGTCCACTGACTTGAAAACCAGATGTGATGAACAAACTAAGCTAATAGAAAAGTTGCTTGCTGAAAACATTGAGAAAGATAATGAATATACTCTGCTGGAAGCTAAGTTCGATGAACTCTTCCATCAAAACAAAATTGTAAAAGATAGTGAGGACAAGCTCAAGCTGAGACTGGAGCAGCTGACTAAAGCAAACAATGCTGTGTCACATATAGCTGCCTCATCTCAAAGAGAGCATGATAAAACAGGCCTTGGTTATACCAAACCTGAATCCTCACATGTTCAGAAAGAAGAACAGACTAGTAATTTTATTGATAAGGGTAAAAGGCCAGCTGACCAGGCAACTCAGCCTAATGGGCAGATGAGTCCTAAAACTCAAAAACCCAAAAGGCAGAGGAGGAATTTTAAGAAGGGCTATACCCAGAATAAAAGACCTCAGCCAGGCCAGCAGAGTAGAAGAAAGTCTGGATCTTCTCAAAAGAGGCAGAACCAGATGACTCCTACTCACCTGCAGAGGACTTTCAAGTCACCTGCCAGACCAGCTGGAACCTTTGATGGTTCTAGTAAGACTTATCCTTATCAAAAGAATTTCAAGTCTGTTGCTTTAAGACAAGTTATTCCTTCTACTGGACAAGCTCATAAGAGAAGAAGAGCCTCTAGAAGAAATAACCATGTCGAAGCTTCTTATGTTCAGTGTGTTTTTGTTGATATGTATGGAAGAAAGATAAGATCACCTGATTCAAAAAGGGATGATCTATTCTTATGGCTTCCTAAATGTTGTGCTAACCCCCCTGGACCCAGAAGGGTACCAAAAAGTTAATTGCCTGCAGAGACACAAGAAGACCAGCTGATGTTTTGCCCCAATATCAGCTGAGCATAGTTTGAGGGGGAAGATCAGTTGACCCAGCCTGCCAGAATCTCTACTTAGATATTTCAAATTTTTCTTGTCTTGTCTTATTTAAAGTTCTTTCAGTTTTAACATCATCAAAAAGGGGGAAATTGTTAGGATATAGATTAGATGTTTTGAAGATGTTAAAACAAGAACTTGTAATAGGACTAGCTGAACCTGTTAGTCAGCTACAGATTAGTCTAGGTCTAGAATAGGTCCTTGGTTAAGGGGGAAGAAATCTGTGCAGACCAGAGAAGGTACCAGAGAAGGTACCAGATGAGGTACCAGATGTGGTACCAGATGAGGTCCAGATGAGGTGACCAGAGGAGGTGACCAGATGAGGTATGGACCAGATGAGCTCTGACCAGAGGAGTCTGCCAGAGGAGTCTGCCAGAGGAGTCACCAGAGGAGCCTGACCAGAAGACCTCTCCCAGATGAGGTCCAGAGCAGAAATGTTACCTGACTAGATGAGACCTCTCCCAGATGAAGACCAGAAGACCCCAGACCAGACCAGATGAAAGAGACGGATTAGTTCACCTTCCAGAAGCATCTTAGTAATCTGGAGACAAGAAGATTTTGGAGATCATGATAGAGAAGAAAGTAATCTGGAGAGTCAACTGATGGAGGATTTGATTGCTTGATTGAAGTCAACTAATCAATCATATAATCAATCTTTGATTGATTATATCCCTCCAATTATGGTTGTTTGAATTGCTAGTTCCCAACGGCTAGTTAATTCCACAACTATAAATAGGAGTGCTTGGATTAGTTCAAGATATAAGAGTCGCGCGAGAGCACACAACAGAACACACGAACTCTTCCAATCACTCACCTTGTTTATACAAGTTTATATACACTCTATTAGGAGTTTAGTTGGATTATTACTCAACCTGTTCATCTTGTTAGATAAGGTTGTTGTAAGTTGTAAGAAGGAGCTGGTACTTCGGAAATTCCAGTAAGTGAGTACGTAAGTTGGAGAGTGAGAAAGACCCCTTTGAAGAAAGGGAGAGTGGACGTAGGACAAGTTGGTCTGAACCACTATAAATCCTTATGTTCTTTATTTTCTGCACTTTAAGATTTCTGCATATTTCATTCTAGCACTATTTATTATAAACGGGTTTTTCTTAAAAATTAAGTATAAAACGTTTCCGCTGGATAACCTTTTTGGGACCAACAAAAGGATTCTCTCCTGAAAATTGATGTCTTACAAAAATCTGAAGAGACTTTGTTAAAAAGGATTGATGCTCTAAACAAACCCTCTCTTGCCATAGAGGAGATCCAAAATTTTCAAACCAATCCAAATAACAAGTGTGGGATAGGCTTTATTCCAAAACCTTCAGAAGGTCCTCTGAGTGTTGCTTCTTCAAGTGGCACAAAGAGAGTTTTTGTCAAGTCTGTGACATTTCAACCACAGACTGTGGATAAAGGAAAAAGACCAGCTGAGATCACTCAAAAGAAAAGTCAATCTAAGCCAAAACCAAATGGGAAGGCTCAGGTGACTTATCAGACTAGATCTCAGCAGAGGTACTATCAGCCGAGGTCTTCACAGATGAAGCAACCTCAGCTGAGAACACCCAGGCATGAGCAGTCCTCAAGGAATGACTCATATGAAAGACCTAGTCCTTTTGTGCCTAAAGGAAAAGGTTCTTCATACCTTTATCAACAAAAACCAAGACCAGGTGCACCCAAGCCAAAGAGAAAGAATGTGAAGAAGGTTCCTGTTCCTTCAAAGGCTGACACCCATAGAAAGTTTACTCCCAAGGCACCTAGGGAGATAACAATCTATGTAGATGTTTATGGAAGATAAATTAGCCAATCTAAAGTGATTAGAACTGTGAGGCAAATTTGGATTCCGAAAGGTACAGCTAACCTTGTAGGACCCAACACCAAATGGGTACCTAAAGCTTGATCTGTGATTGCAGGGCTCAGTGGACCTCAACAAAGGAGAAGCTCTTATATCATCAGTCTGGTACTTGGACAGTGGATGTTCTAGGCACATGACTGGCAACAAAGATCTCCTGACAGAATTATTTGAGAAGGAAGGTCCACAAGTCACTTTTGGTGACAACTCTCAAGGAGCCCCTAGAGGTTATGGTACTTTAATTATTGGCTCAGTAAGAGTAAGCAATGTATCCTTTGTCAGTGGACTTAAGCACAATCTTTTGTCCATAAGTCAATTTTGTGATAAAGGATACAATGTTGAATTTTCATGTAACCTGTGTTTTGTTAAGAATGTATCTTCACAACAGGTATTACTAACTGGGTCAAGAAAGGGAAATATCTATCTTGCAGATTGGAAGTCTTGCACACCAAATGCATGTCTTATTGCTAAGAGCTCAACTGACACTAATTGGTTGTGGCACAAAAGGCTAAGTCATCTGAACTTCAAGATGATGAACAAGATAGCAAGACATGGACTGGTAGAAGGAATGCCAAATGAAGTTTATAACAAAGAACATATCTGTAAAGCCTGTCAGGAGGGGAAGCAAGTAAAGGCATCTTTCAAAAGCAAAGTAGCAACCTCTACTGACAGAGTACTTCAACTGTTGCATATGGATCTTTTTGGTCCAGTAACCCCTGTAAGTATCATGGGTAATATTCCTTGCAAGCAAAAAGGAGACTCAACTGAGACTGCCAGAGCTCCTGAAGCAAGTTAGCAATGAAAAGAGCCTGAACATTGTAAAGATAAGATCAGATAAGGGCACTGAATTCATAAATTCTATTATATCTGATTATTGCAAAGAATTAGGTATTTCACATGAGACATCAGCTGCAAGAACTCCACAACAAAATGGAGTAGCTGAAAGAAGAAATAGGACTCTCAAGGAGGCAGCAAGGACAATGTTAGCTGAAGCTCAGGTTCCTAAAAGATTCTGGGCTGAAGCTATTAATACTACCTGCCACACTCAAAACAGATCCATGGTAACCAAACATCAAGGAAAAACTCCATATGAGTTATGGAATGGCAGAAAGCCACAGGTATCTTACTTTCATATTTTTGGTTGCAAGTGTTTCATTCACAACAATGGGAAAACTCAACTGAAAGCTTTTGATAGCAAAGCTGATGAAGGAATTTTCTTAGGATATTCCCAAATCAGTAGAGCTTTCAGAGTTTACAACTGTAGAACTCTTGTTGTGGAAGAAACACCTCATGTGGTATTTGATGAGTCTACCTTTGAGTCCAGAAGTAAGGAGAATGAGGATGTGATAAGCAAAAGGCTAACTAGACTGAGTATCAAATCAAAAAGATATCCTGAGAATTGTGTTGATACATTCATCCCAACTTGGGACAACCTCAATGATCAACAATTCAAAGAGGATACTCAAAATCAGACCACTCCTCAAAGCTCACCTGAGAGCCCTCCTGAAGATGTAACTGAACTGATGAACACCATCCCAGTTCAAGAGGTAAACAATGTCAATGAAGATGTGGTCACAGCTGAGACATTCACTGAAACCATCATTCAAGGGGGAACCAATGAAATTACCATTGAGAATGAAAATACCTTGAATGATGACTCAGGACTTCAACCCTCTGTCTTATTTCCTGAATTCGATTTCATTCCAATATCTAGTGACTCAACTTCAGAAGAGTTAAACTCTACTGAAGGGCATCAGCCTAGGAGAACTTGGCTCTCAGATCACCCTGTTGAGCAAATACTAGGTGATCCTACCTCAGGAGTCAAAACTAGAAATTTTCATGGTGAAAGTGCTTTGTTTTGTTGTTTCTTATCAAACCAAGAACCAAGTTCCATAGCAGAAGCACTTCAAGATTCCAACTGGATTATTGCCATGCAAGAAGAGCTCAACCAGTTCACAAGGAATCAAGTATGGGAGTTGGTGGACAGACCATATCACTGCAATGTGATAGGAACCAAGTGGGTATTCAAGAACAAGAAGGATGAGAATGATATCATAGTCAGAAACAAGGCCAGGCTAGTTGCAAAGGGCTACTCTCAAGTTGAAGGATTTGACTATGATGAAACATTTGCTCCAGTAGCCAGATTGGAGGCAATAAGGTTATTTCTTGCATATGCTGCTCACAAGAAATTCAAGGTGTACCAGATGGATGTTAAAAGTGCCTTCTTGAATGGAGTACTCAATGAAGAGGTCTATGTGGAGCAACCCCCAGGTTTTGAAGAAAGTCACAAAGTATATAGACTGAGGAAAGCTCTATATGGACTAAAACAGGCTCCAAGAGCTTGGTATGATACTTTGTCACAATTCCTTTTGGATCATGGTTTTATCAAAGGGAGAGTTGATAGAACACTTTTCAGAATCACAAAAGGAGAGGACACATTGCTGGTTCAAATTTATGTGGATGATATCATTTTTGGATGTCCTAACCAAGTCCTCTGTGAGAAATTTTCTCAACTGATGAAGGGAAAGTTTGAGATGTCTATGATGGGAGAAATGAATTTCTTCCTAGGACTTCAAGTCAAGCAGTCCAATGAAGTAATCTTCATCAACCAAGCCAAATACACAAGGGAGCTGATCAACAAGTTTGGATGCCAGACCAGCAAGGTTGCAAGAGTTCCACTCAACACCAACACCAAAATGGAACCAGATGAGGATGGAGAATCAGTAGACCAGACCTCCTACAGAGCCATTATTGGATCTCTACTGTATCTCACAGCAAGCAGGCCTGATATCACATTTGCAGTTGGCATTTGTGCTAGATATCAAGCAAATCCCAAGAAAAGTCACCTGGAAGCTGCCAAGAGGATTCTCAAATATCTTAAGGGTACTGTGAATATGGGATTGTGGTATCCCTCAGATGACAATCTAGAACTCACAGGATACTCAGATGCTGACTATGGTGGATGTAGAATTGATAGAAAATCAACCTCAGGCACTTGTCAATTCTTGGGAAGTAAACTGATTTCTTGGTTTTCCAAGAAACAAAATTCAGTAGCCACAAGCACTACTGAAGCTGAGTATATGGCAGCTGGAAGTTGTTGTGCTCAAATTCTTTGGCTAAGACAACAACTGAGAGATTACAACATCTTTGCCAATGAAGTCCCTATTTTCTGTGACAACAATAGTGCAATTGCTATTTCAGAAAATCCAGTTCTCCACACAAGATGCAAACATGTGGATATAAGGCATCACTTCATCAGAGATCATGTGGAGAAGAAGGACATCAAAATGCTCAAAATCCACACTGACAAGCAGAAGGCAGATATCTTCACTAAACCTTTGGCTGAAGCAAGGTTTCAAGAATTGTCAGTGGAGCTTGGACTCCTAGATCCAGGAGAGTAAATAAAGGATTGAATCTCAGTAGAGTTACCTTCAACTCAGTGGAGGTTCATACTCAGAAGAGGATCTTCTCTCAGAAGAAGCTCCCCATCTCAGAGGAGGCCTTAATATCAGACGAGGTCGAACCTCAGTGGAGGTCAAGTTTATACTTATGTTATTTTCAAAACTAAAGCCTCTTAGTTTTATATATATATTTTAATTGGTTTCAATATATTTACTAATGAGTGCTTTCTGAAAAATTAAATCTCTTTCCACTGTTCCGAAGATATTTTGGTATGGCAAGCATTTAATGCGCGTGGTGCAAGTCAGACATGCTTTTTCAATTACCTATCTCACGCGCCCTAAAAGCCGGTTGATATGACCTTCCGACTACCAACCCTCTTAATCCATACCATTCAATTAGGCGGCTCTTTTCTAACCGTCAAGATTTCTTAAAACCCCCCCCACTAAACCTTGCAACTATCCACGATCTCAAACACGATCAATCTCAGGCGTTAATCTCTTTATTCAATCTCACCATTCATTACTCATATAAAAACTCCAAACGATCATTTGTAAACCTTTTCGAATACACTTCCAAAGCAAACACTTACTTCTTTTCCCAACTCTCTGCAAATCGTTTCTCTCAAACCCTCTTATTCAAATGGCAAAACTAAATCTTAGTTTCCTTACCCATAAAGATAACTTCTGGTATGAACCCATCGTGGTTTTTGATAACCCAGAAATTGAGTCCAAACCAGAGTATGCTCACATCAAAGAAGCCCTTGAAATGATAAAAAGTGCTGGGTTAGAGAAATTTCTATCTGTCCATCCAGAGAACTGTTTTGACAGACAGGTTCTTGAATTCTACAACAATGTCTCCAACTCAGATACAAGGATCAAGTCTCATTTGATCTTGCAAAGGAAGAAGAAAGTCATGAGAGATAACATGGAGGTCACAGAGCACCAAAAGATAAAGAAGGAGATTCGTGTGAGCGGAGAAGTTCTGAAGGAACTTTTTGATCTTCCTTCTGAAGGTCCCAATCCAGACACGTGCATAGTAGAGAAAGAGGAAGAATGGGTCAAAACCATAATGCAGAGGAAGGTACAATACACCCCAACAATGAACAGAAGTGAACTCCTGCCTGTTTACAATGTTCTCTGTGAAGTTGTGAGTAAATGTATCTTGGGAAACCAAGGGAGTACTGAGCAAGTGAGCAAGCCAAAGCTCAGGCTGATGAAGGCGATAGTTGAGAGCAAGGAAAAGCCATACAATTGGCAGCAGTTCTTTCTGAGGGCCTTGAATAAAGAGCACTCGAAGTTTCAACCTGACAAATCTCCTCAACTATCAAGTAAGCTAAACTATGCAACAAAAATCTCTTACTTGATAGAGAATGTAGATCTGGGAGTAGATTGGATCCCTGATAGGAAATGGAGCAATCTAAAGATCTTATTCAAGTCTGGAAAGACTCTGGAGGCAAGGATGATTAAGCCTGCTGTGGAAAGCCCAGAGGCGGTTGAGAAGGAGGAAGCTACCCCTGCTGAGGGGAAGAAAACAAAGCTGAAGAGGAGATTGGTAAAGTTGAGTGACAAAATGGCTCAACATAAGGAGGTTGTGGCAGAGAAGGCCTCAAGGAAGGAGAAGAAGAGGTCTTCTGAAGCAGAGAAAGAGGCTGCTTCGAAGAAAGTCAGAATCACCAACTCTACTGATGAGTCTTCATCAGGTAACCCTACCTCTTCTCCCAACACTATCTCAACTGAGTCTGACTCAGATGTCCCTGCACCTACCCCCATCAAACCTAAAATCTCTAAACCTCGCACCCCTGCCGCCAAAACCAAACGCATCTCCAAAATAACTCACACTCAAACCCCCACTGATGGCTCTCAAAAGCCAGCAAGTGGATCCCAAACTGAAACCCCCACTGAATCCATCTCCACCCCAACTGAAACCACCCCATCAAACCCTACTGAACCCATTCCATTAACCCCATCTGAACCCGTATCATCCACCCCCACTGACCAAAACCCAACCTCACCTGACACTCAAACCTCATCTGAGTTGAACCCTCCTGAAATTCATCCAACTCAACTGGAGTCTATCCCAGAAGAGCCAACAGAAAGCAGATCCCCTACCCCTTCCCTTCCTTCAGACGATGAAGAAGAGTACTCTTTCCTTGATACTCTCAAGGATGAAGTTGCTTACTCTTTAGAGTCTAAGTACCCTGAGCTTGATGGGTACCCAACCCTGAAAGCTTTATTCTTGAGGCTGAGACTCCTTGTCCAGCTCAAAGATATGAGGCTAGGAGAAATTCTACTGGCAGTCAAAAGCAGCAATGCTGATGATTGGAAGAAGGAGGAAATGGAGGTGTTGCAATTTGCAGGGATGACCAAAACCAGACTTCTCTGTGATGAGAAAATTTTTGAGAGTCTGGTGATGGAGAAGATAGCTGAGGCTAAGAAGGCAACTGCTGTGGAGAGTGCTGATGTTGGTGAGCAAGAGAAGTCAGCTGAGGTGTTAGCTGAAGGAGA
Organism: Ballota nigra; assembly: GCA_947034835.1. Lineage (NCBI taxonomy): Eukaryota > Viridiplantae > Streptophyta > Magnoliopsida > Lamiales > Lamiaceae > Ballota > Ballota nigra. Next base: position 61,937,203 of record OX344725.1, read on the forward strand.
GGAGGTGAAGGAGAAAGAGGGAGAGAAAGAAGAAAATATACAAGGAGGAGGGACCTCACCAAGGCAAGGTGATGGTGAGGTAGCCAAGGATGTATCCAAGGCAAGGGATACTGAGGCTCAAAATTTGCCACAGGAGAGTCCAGTAGAGGTGTCTACTGAGATTCTCCCACAACAGCCCTCAGTGGTGGCTTTAGAGTCAACTGAGGTGACTGGAATCGAAGGAGTTGAAAAGAATAGAAAAAAGGCTGAGGGTGGTGAGAAAGATATTGAAATCACTGGAGTTGTGAGAGGTCAAATAAAAGCAATCATCCATGTAAAGGGTGAATTGGCTGAAAGAAATATAGTTGAAAAAGAGAGTGATGAGAGAAGTAAGATGAGTGTGGAGGAGGAAGTTCCAATGGAGTTAGAAGTTACAGGTGACTTAGGTGGTGAGATTGAGGGAGGAAAAACTAACACTGTCTTAAATGCAGGTACTCAAACTGATGAGATCCCCCCAGTCCAGGTCAACCTAACTCCCCTGAAGGATGAAATGCTTAAACTTCAAGAAGAAAGAATCCCTGCTCTTGAAAATCAGCTGAGAGATGTCCAAGAAGCTGTCCAAGAGGAGGTGGACGAAATGGTCATCCTCTCAGATCACATTGACGAACTCATGGAGTCCACAACTACATCACTCCAGAATCTCACACTTAAAATTGAAGACTCTCAGCAGATGATGATTGATGTAGTTGAGGGGCAAAGTGTGCTAGTCATTGAAGCCCTGAAGAAGATGGAGGAAACTGAAGAAGAGGCCAGAGCCAAATTCCTCAAAGACTCAGTAGAGAACGTTTCCATCAACCTGAAGTCATCAGTGGAGGCCTTCTCAACTGACCTTCTTGGAAAGGTTGAAGGATTATGGAACTCGAAGATGTCTGAATTCGAGGCCAAGCATGCTGAGCTGGGAGCCAAACTGGGAGAGGTACTAAAGAAGGCAGCTGAGGATTTCCCAACTCAAGAGAAGACTGATGTGCTTATCAATGAAAAGCTTGCGCAGTTTGTTCAATTTGGGCAGACTGCTGGGGCTACTTTAGAAAGGCTTGAGGACGAGGTAGATCACTGCTCAACTGAGCTGAAGGCATTGGCACATGATCAACTGAAGCTCAACATCACAGTGGCTGAGTGTATGATTAATGCCGAAAAGGGGGAAAAGAGGATAAGTGCGAAGGACATGAAGGCTGATCCCAAGAATAAAATGAACATTATCCTTGAAACCCCTGATTTCGAAAAAGGCCAACAAGTGAAGAGCACCCTGAAGAAAGTTGATGCTGAGGCCCAGAGGCTGGTTGGAGAAAAGAAGGGCAAGGAGACAACATCAGAAGACCTTTCAAAGTTCAAAGAAGCTCATCTGAAAGAGAAGGAAGAGAGAGCTGCAAAGAAGGGGGAACCTGCAAAGAGGAAGGCATCTGAAACTCTCTCAGCAGAGGTTGCAAAAAAGACAAGAACCTCAGGGAGGTTGGCAGCTAAGCCCACAACCTCTACTGATGAAGTTCAGGTACTTCCTATTCTCAACCCTGAACCCTTATCTTCTGAACCTCCCAAGTCTGCACCTACCAAAGTCACAGAGCTCGCTGAGCTAATTAAAGAGGCTGGAGGTATGAATGAGAGAGCAAGGAAGCTAACAGCCCAGCAGCAGGAGAGGAGAGATAAGGTGGTTGATAAGATAGAGACCATTGTAGAGTTGGCTGAGAGGAAAAGAAAGGAGAGGCTAGCCACATTTGATAAAACTACTTCTAAGAAGTTCAGAAGTGGTTATCTTAAGTGGGCTGCCAAACTGAAGAAAGACAAGATCACACCTTCTCAAAACAGATTCCCTCACCATGATGCCTGGGTTCCTAAGAAGCTCAATGATGCTTGGGAGACTGCAAAAAGGGAATTCGTTTATTCCTTTTATGTCAGTGGAGAGTTAGGAAGGGACAATGCACAAGAAGTCTTCAACTCATGGTTGTTTGATACCTATCCCAAACTCTATCCTGAGATCAGTGGTGCTTGGAATGATGCCTTCCCTGATTATGCTCTGAAGGCCCCTGAGCCAATCACCTACTGGCCTCCTCAAGATGCAACAGGAGCTGTTGATAGAGAAAGGATCACTGAAGAGTGGACATCTTTATGTGAGCATCTTGGTCTCAAAGGACATTCCAAGGAAATGATGGAAAGGAAGAATGAGCTGAAGTTCAGAGTCTTCAAGCAATATGGACTTGAACCTCTTTTTGAGTCCATCTGAGAAAGTTGTATCTTTTGCTGGGCATTTGTTTATAAGTCCCAGGTGTGTTTAGTTTCAAACTTTTTGAGAGTTGACTTCATGTAATTTGTACTTCACCTTTTTGGTATCAATGAAATGAACTCTGCTGATGTTTGCCCAAGATAATATCTCATTATCATTTAGGCTTATGTACTTGAATGTTTTTACTTACAAAATCTGTGAACTTTGAATGTCATCTGAAGAACCTCATCTGGAAGAAGATATGTAATAAGATAGGTTCCGGCATAATCAAAAAGGGGGAAATTGTTGGGAAAATGTATAAGACTTGTTTTGATTAGATGCCAACATGTCCCTCCTAAGTTGTTTTGTAAGTAAATTATTCAGTAGAGTTAATGTTTAGTTCAACAGTTCTAAATGTTAAGAACTGGAGTACAGTTAGTAATAACTAGAGTGTATTTTAGTATGAAGTCTGCTGAAAATAAAGTCCGCTGAAGTGAAGTCCACTGAAGACTAAGTGATCTGAGAAAGAAGTCTAAAGTCTTGAATGTTTTCTAAGTACATTCTCACTAAGACTAAATCTATCAGTAGAGGACGTAGGTCCACTGATAAAGAAACTAACAAGTATATTGAATGCTAAACATATTTAAAGCTGTTAGTTAATCCGGTTGGAACAAGGCAAAATGAATTTCAATGAAGCTTACAATAAATGAAGGAATAAGAGGGTTCTCTCAGAGGAGTTTCACCTTAAAGCAAGACAAGAATCTGGGCATACAGACTTAAGGTCCAATGAAAAGATGACACGCCAGTGTACTTTACTGACAGCCGACCTGCCCCAGCCTGACAAGTACCAAAAGTCTTTCACCTAGCAATCTACAGAAAGTTGGTGAACAGCATGGTTTTGCAGCCGTTTCTTGACAAGACTTAAAGCTTCAAATAGAGCCGTTTGAACCAATCAGATACAAGAAGACTTACTTGAGAAGATTCAAATCCAACGGGAAGATTTTCAAGGAAGCCTATAAATACAGAAGGACGTGCACATTTACAAGCACGGGAAACTCACAAGATCAAAGCTATCTCTACTTTCATAACCATCTAGAAGCACTCGAAATTATCATTGTTTCCCAAGTGTTTCACAATTGTAGAGAGCCTAACAAACCTTCTGTAACCAAGCTTAAAGCTATATCCAAATCTTAGAAAGAGATAATCCAATCCTAAGCCTTGAGCTAAACTTGTAAGGATTATCTCAAAATAGTTGGAACCAAAACCCTACTCAAAACCCTACTCAGTGTTTAGGTTGAGAGCTAGTGTTAAGTGGTGTTAGTAAGCTGATTGTTGTATCAGTCTGAAAGCTGGTTTGTTTTGGGAACTAGGACCTGGAATTTCCTAGTGATCAATCATCCTAAGAGAGGAGAAGTTGATCAGTGCACCTTGGCACTATAACACAAGGAATTCCAAGTGAAAGGAATTCTCCTGTTTGATCAGGCCAGTGGACGTAGGAGATTTATCTCTGAACCACTTTACATCTTGTGTATTTACATTCTGCTATTTCATAGGTGTGTGTTAATCTCAAGTTTATCAAAGTAAAACGAGTTTTCTAAAGGGCTCACTAATCCGCATCTGAAAGCTAATTAGATAGTAGTTCAACTGAAAGTCTTGTGCTTTCAGTGGAGGTATTATCTCAGTAAGCTTTCACAGAATAACTCTCAGCAGACCTCAAGTCCACTGACGAGCTATTGTCTTAAGTAACCTGATAAGTTTTGAAGAAGTTTTAATTTGTAACCACAGGTGTATTCCCCCCCCCATACACCTGTTTACTCGTTTCGGGACCAACACTTCACCTTTCAGAACAGAAGAATTTCTCCTCGTTGTAGGACCTCTTCAACACATACTAAATGTGCTAGTGCAATCTCTTGGTCAAGACAGACCAATCTGAGCCTTACACATCGACCTTTCACGGCGGATTGTTCAATTCCACCTAGGTCGTGAAAATGTACGTTTAGTTACAAGTAAACTGTCAATGTCGTCTTCCGTGATCGAGTATCACCACATTTAACTACTATGTAACACGTACTATATATTGAACGGTTTGCAATAGAAATTCAACATTCATCATAACTAAAGCAAATGCGATAAAAGAATTATTCTCATAAAACGAGTGTTTGATACACGAGTTATACAAAGTAAAAGCATACTTTCACGTATAACTCCAACAATCTCCCACTTATACTTAAAGTCTGCTTTTAGTATACATCACGCATGTCTTAGTGTAGTAGCTCTACGTGACATCTTATGTCAACCTACACTAACCTAATAATTCCTCCCACTTATACTTAAAGCAGATTGGCAATCGTCTTGACTCCCATTCCATCCACATGTCTCTCGAATGTACTCTGAGGCAGACCCTTTGTGAATGGATCAGCTAGGTTGTCACCCGACGCTATCTTTGCCACCTCTATATCTCCTCTCTTAACGATTTCTCGTATCAGATGGTATTTTCTTTCTATGTGTTTGCTGGCCTTGTGGGCTCTCGGTTCCTTTGAATTTGCAACTGCTCCGGCATTGTCACAAAAGACAGTTATCTTGTCGGGCAAATCCGGAACAACGTCCAAGTCCACTAAGAAGTTCTTGAGCCAAACTGCCTCTTTCGCTGCTTCACAAGCAGCTACATACTCGGCTTCCATGGTCGAATCGGCGATGCATTTCTGCTTAACGCTTCTCCATGAAATGGCTCCTCCTCCCATGCAAAACACACTACCCGAGGTTGACTTTCTTGAGTCTATGTCTAATTGGAAATCCGAGTCCGTGTATCCTATGGGAACTAGACTATCCGACTGGTAAATCAGCATCCGCTCCCGAGTTCTTTTCAGATACCTCAAGATGCACTTTACGGCAGTCCAATGGTCTTTCCCGGGATTACTTTGATATCTTGCTACCATGCCTACGGCAAAGCAGATATCCGGTCTCGTACACAGCATTGCATACATAAGGCTTCCTACGGCCGAAGCGTACGGAACACCTTTCATGTCATCTATCTCCGCTTGCGTCTTAGGGCTCATTTCTTTCGATAGATGGATTCCGTGCCTAAAAGGTACAAAACCTTTCTTGGAATCTTGCATGCTGAAACGCTTCAAAACAGTGTCAATGTATGAAGCTTGCGATAAGCCCAACATCCTCTTCTTGCGATCGCGAGTGATTTTGATCCCAAGGATGTGACCGGCTTCCCCTAAGTCCTTCATATCAAATTGTTTTGACAGCCATACCTTTACGTCTGACAATACCTTTACATTGTTTCCAATGAGCAGAATATCGTCTACGTATAATACTAAGAATACCACCGCAGTTCCGTCACGCTTCTTATACACACAACTTTCGAACTCGTTTTGATCAAACCCATAAGACTTAATCACTTGATCAAAACACTGGTTCCAAGTACGCGATGCTTGCTTAAGACCGTAAATGGATCTCTTGAGCTTGCATACGAGATTCTCTTGGCCTTTTTCAATGAAACCTTTGGGCTGTTGCATATAGATATCTATGCCGTCAAGACTTCCGTTAAGGAAAGCCGTCTTGACATCCATTTGCCAGATCTCGTAATCTAGGTGCGCAGCGATCGACAAGAGAATACGGATGGACTTAAGCATAGCTACAGGCGAAAAGGTTTCCTCATAGTCGATCCCTTCTTTCTGAGTATACCCTTTGGCCACAAGCCTTGCTTTGAAGGTTTCAACCCTTCCGTCCGGTCCTCTTTTCCTCTTGTACACCCACTTGCATCCAATGGGTTCTACCCCACTGGGTGGCTCGACCAATTCCCACACTTGATTATGATCCATCGAACCCATCTCGGCTTCCATTGCCGTTTGCCATGACTCCGCATCTTTGTCTTGGATTGCCTCATCGTACGTCTATGGGTCTGATTCATCACCGGGAACCAAATCCGAAGATTCTCCTATCCCCATGAATCTCTCGGGTTGCTTAGGAACCCTCCCACTACGATGGGGTTCCGGTTGTGAAGATGTGACGTGTGGTACATCATCTTGTATACTTGGTATCGAGGTTTGACCTCTCAATTCTTCTAAGGTAATTTCACTTTTAGGTTTCCGATTGTTCATATAGTCTTCCTCCAAGAATTTAAAGTGTGTACTAATCACGGTCTTTTGATCCTTGGGACTATAGAACATACACCCTTTCGTTCCCGCCGGGTATCCTATAAACAGCCTTAATTCCGAACGTGGATCCAACTTACCGGCTTCCTTGTCTAGCACATATGCCGGACAACCCCAAATCCGCAAATGTCTTAGACTGGGCTTGCGCCCGGTCCACAATTCCATTGGGGTTTTAGGAACCGATTTGGATGGCACCAAGTTTAGAATATAAGCCGCCGTTTCCAAGGCATTACCCCAAAACGACTTGGGTAAATCCGAATAACTCATCATGGATCTGACCATCTCTAAAAGAGTCCGGTTTCTTCGTTCCACCACACCGTTCTGTTGAGGGGTTCCCGGTGCGGTTAACTGGGATACGATCCCTTCGTCCGATAGGTAGTTCAAGAATTCATCGCTGAGGTATTCGCCTCCACGATCTGATCGTAGAAACTTGATACTCTTTTCCCTATGTTTCTCGGCTTCGGCCTTAAACTCTTTAAACTTTTCAAAAGTTTCAGACTTATGCCGCATAAGGTAAATGTACCCATATCTTGAGTAATCGTCAACGAAGGTAACGAAATACTCATACCCCATTCTCGCTTTGATCGTCATTGGACCACACACATCGGTATGAACGAGTTCTAACACTTCCGTGGCTCTATTCCCCTTGGCTCCAAATGCCCTCTTGGTCATCTTACCCTCTAAACAGGATTCACAAGTTGGAAACGGCTCGACTTGGAGTGATTCCAAGGATCCGTCTTTCACCAATCTCTCTATCCGCTTTAGATTAATATGACCTAGTCTAAGATGTCATAGAAGTGTTTCGTTCATCTCCGAAGAACTCTTTCTTTTATTGCTAGAAATGATCGACGTGTTATTAGATTCATTATTTGAGTGGTGTGCACACTTAATCGTATAGAGATTGTTTACCAACATTCCATGGCAGATAACATCATTCTTAAAAGAAACAGTAACAACTTTATTAAAAGTAACTGAATATCCATCAAAAAACAACTTAGAAACCGAAATTAAATTCTTCCTAAAGTTTGGAACGTATAAAACATCTCTTAAAATTAAAACTCTATCTTCAAAAGATAGGTGCACTACTCCCACTGCTTCAGCTGCCACTCTCGTAGCATCGCCCAAAGTGATGGTGATCTCATTCTTGCTAAGTCGCCGGGTTAGCTGGAACCCCTGAAGAGTGAAATAAATATGATCAGTTGCCCCGGTATCCACTACCCAAACGTGGGCAGCATACGCCGCAACATATGTTTCAACGACTAAAGCATGAGACTTACCTTTCTTTACCGCCTTCTTAGGCTTAGAACAGGTAGACCTCCAATGTCCTCTTTCCCCGCAATTGAAGCACTTACTCTTCCCGGGTATCTTCACGCCGTACGGCTTGAAAGCTCTTTTCTTGCCTCCCAAAGTGAGTCTACTGGTTTGGTTCCGATCAACCACCTCCTTCTCAATCTCACCTTCCATTGGCCTAGATTTCGAGAAAAGGTTCTTGATCACCAAAGCCTCGTCCCTACTCCCCAAGTATGACTCTACAGTTATCAGTGCTTTGAGCAGGGTATCCAAAGTGAACTTGTGTTCAGATAACACGTATTCCCAAAAGAACCCATCAAAACTACTCGATAGCTTTAGGAGTATGGAATCGATTTGACTTTCTTCACTTTGTCCGGCACCAAGAAACTCGAGTTTCTCAAACTCACGCCTAAAATTGAGAACATGATCCCTTACGGGTGTTCCCTTCACCATTTCCTTCGTGAGCTTCTCACGAATGGTGAACAGATTCGCCATGGGGTTCTGATGTTGAAACATCTCTTCAAGGCTATTCATGATATCAACAGCCGCTTCAATGCTTTCATGAATGCGCCTCAAATCCTCAGACATAAATGTCAAGATGATGTGCTTCATGTGCTCATTGGAATGCTTCCAATCATCGAATATCGCCTTTTCCCCATTACTTGACTTATCATTAGGTTTCTTGGGTACGTCAACGCTAAATATCCAATAGTGTTCTTGCGCAGGAAGGACCATGTTTATATTATGTTTCCAATCAACATAGTTCTCACCAACAAGTTTATTATCTTTAAGCATACTAAACAGTGGATTAAAAGGTTGCGACATGATGAACTGAGAATAAAACATACATTCATATCAATATCTTGAAAAATACGAAATTATCACATAAATTTGATCACATCAATCATATTGAAACCTTAAAACAATATAATCATGCATCAGCCAACATCTCGAAACAATTTAAATGCGCCACGAGGGGTGGTCTATACATTTAAACACATTCAAGTTGATTACAAACTTAAAAGTTACAAATCCTTAATTCAAAATTAATAGTTGGCTCCCACTTTGACCACATAGAAATTGACAGGGACTCCGAGGGGAGTAAGTTAATATCAATTTCCTATGCCTAAGTAATAACCATAATTAAATACAGGATTATTATTTCACTTTGAGCAAGCCACTCGTGGTGAGGGTCAATACCGCCACTAGTAATAATCCACAATCATCCTTTCGGAATTTATTCATGTGAAATCCGTTCTTTTGGCCGATCCGAGGGGGAAATGTATTCCAAAAGAACTTCACAAATAAATAAATTATGGAGGTCAAAATAATCCAATTTTAATATCCGGAATAAAATTGCGATTATAAAAACATACTTAGTAATTTTCGAAAGTAAGGTTTTTCTTGGACAATTAAATTCATGCAAACACATATTAACAAATAATAAAAATTGCACGAAATAAAACATCCATCAAAACAAAATTAAACACATTGGAGCACTCGAATCCAATTGTCACGGTTTAATTTCTTCACGTCTTGATGCGAAAAAATCGTCCTTATTGCTTTCCGACGTTCGTCTCGACGTGCTCCCACTCGAACAGCAACACTTCTTAAAAACAGCATCGTTTGGGGTTCGGGACGACGTTTTAAAATCACACGGAAAAAAAACACGAACCGAAAAAATTCCACGGCCTGAGATACAGCGCGCGTCGGCCCACGAAGTGGGCCCGCGCGCTTCCCGGTCCGAGAAGCGCTGGAAAAACGCCCGAGGCGCGCCGAAGCGCAGCCCCGAGGCGCACCCGCGGCGCTGCACAGAAGCGCGCCGAGGCGCTGCCTGGGGCGCCCCGAGGCGCTGCAGCTCCCTGCCGAGGCGCGCGCGCGCCGTGCGCCCATTGCGCACGGCGTGCGCCGTGCACCCCCGTGCGCCGTTTTTTTCGCCGTTCGTCCTCGTTTTCTTCACCCCTTGCATGATTTTACCCCCATACACGCACCACGCTTGTATGCGTCGTCCGGGTACGCCGTTTTTAATTCTTCGTTCTTCGTCACGATCCGGTTACAATTTATTTTTACAAAAAAAATAAATACTAGATCTAGACTAGTCTATTACAATGATCGAATCAAAATAAAAACAACTAATCTACTCGTGGATTTTCTCACGAGAAAAACGAATTCGAACGAATCGAATTAAAAACCAAATTAATTCACACGCATGAAATTAACAACATTAAAACCATGACAATTGGATACCTGCAAAAAATATCTAACAATTCTACTATCCAATTTCAATTTAATATTTTAACAATTTAAATTCCAATTTAAAATTCAGAGCCCGAAACCGTGGCTCTGATACCAGTTGTTGGGAAAAATAGGGGTGCCCGGAATCTATTCGGGATGAACTTTAAATACGAATTTAAATACAATTATTACTAGCATGAATTAATCCTAATTAATTCAAATAATAATTCCAACAACTAATTATCATCATGCATGTTAAATTAATTTCACATATTTAACTAGGCGGAATTAAACAAGTAAATATGCGATTAACGTACCTCTCGTAGTATTGGCCTTTGGATATACGGGACACTTGTAATCTCGCTCTATCAACCCAAAGTCTTCTCAAGTATTTCCCTTTTCACCTCACTTGATCGCCGGTGTGAGACGCTTTCAAGCAATTTAATAAACTAAGGAAAAAGAAAAATATCTATGCTTCTTGATTTTTCCAACACATGGAATTATGTACTTAGAGATGAAATAATCATCTCCTATTTATAAAGGGGGTTGGCCGAAAATTATAGAAGATATGGGCTTGGAGAAAATCTTTTCTTAGACTCTAAGAAATCTTGAATATATCTCATATATTCTTTTCTCCAAAATAAAATATTCCACAAAAATCTCACACCCCTAAATAAATACGAAGTTTTCGAAAATTACATATAGGAAATCCAAGATTTGGATCTTTTTGAATATATGAGATATTCTTGTATTCCTAGAATACATATCTTGCATAATATCTTTCCAAGAAAATCAACAAAATCTTTTTCCTCCTTATCATACAATTTTCGAATTTTTTCTTAGAAAAATCAGCAATATAATTTTCTTTTTATTTTAATCACCTTATCATTATTGGGCTACTTAATGGGCTACTTGAGGGGCCTTAAGGAGAATTAAGATTGGACCTCCTAATGGACTTCTGAATTTCAATATTGAGCCCCAATATAATTCAACCCATTAATATTAATTATTACCACTAATAAATTAATATTGCACTATCCATCTTAATCCATATTACGATAATATGGGCTCCCGGTTATTATTTCCCGCGTTTAAGATTATCAAGACCATTAATTAATTAAGCTTCTGAATAGCTCTAAATTAATTAATATATTTCACCTTGGAGTAAAGACAGCTCAACATTATTATTCGTACCGAAGAAACTAATTCTTCACTTGCAAGATTTGGTACAATAAAACTTCTGATCCCACCAAGGGGACTAATCACACGAGCCGTACTCGCACGCGTTTCTCCGTATTAAATCTTAGCAACCGTCGTATGATTAATATTACTGCCCAAGACACAAAGTTCGAAGTCACAATGATTCTCACCCAACATGAATCAAAGCAGTAACTACTAAGCATACACGGTCCTATTTAAGTGACGGAGATTAAGAAATCAACAACCACTGAGGTCTAATTCTTCACCTTTCAGAACAGAAGAATTTCTCCTCGCTGTAGGACCTCTTCAACACATACTAAATGTGCTAGTGCAATCTCTTGGTCAAGACAGACCAATCTGAGCCTTACACATCGACCTTTCACGGCGGATTGTTCAATTCCACCTAGGTCGTGAAAATGTACGTTTAGTTACAAGTAAACTGTCAATGTCGTCTTCCGTGATCGGGTATCACCACATTTAACTACTATGTAACACGTACTATATATTGAACGGTTTGCAATAGAAATTCAACATTCATCATAACTAAAGCAAATGCGATAAAAGAATTATTCTCATAAAACGAGTGTTTGATACACGAGTTATACAAAGTAAAAGCATACTTTCACGTATAACTCCAACAGGTATGGCATGATATGGGTATAGAGACACAATTTTTTTTAAAGATACAGTGACGGTACGGGTATACTTTTTTTTATGTATATTATTTGTGTAATTTTTTTAATCGGGACATGCGGCTTGGCATATTTGGTGTGTATTTCACCCTTATCGGTGTATTCAAGAATTCACGGAGTACATTATTCAATTTTTTGGAGTATCCATGCATTCTAGTTTGTGAGATAAGGACTAGAATGAGATAAGGATTAATGCAGAGTTTGATGTGAATAAGTTTCACTTTAAAACTTATTTTGAGAGTATTAATTGTTCTATTAAAGGTTGATAGTGTGTTTGTACACACTTTAGTGTATTTTCTTGAGTTAGTCATATACACATACATGTGGTTTTGTGAGTGTACAATGTCTACATACTTTGTTCGATCGTTCATATCAAAATTGAACACAAACACTTTTATACACCGGTCATTCATATTTTCTCATCTGATAATGAATAGACTTACACTTTTTTTTTTTACAATGATTGAGAGATTGAAATTATTATTAAAATTTCTATATGGAATACTTGTAGAACTGTCGCCTCCCTCTCCTACCTCCCTCCTTCTACACTTCTTCCCCCCATCACGACTGTTCTCGCGTGCCACCCTCTCTCATTTCCCTTACTGTTACACTTTTCCCTAAAAATTCAGAAGAGCTTAGATCCGTTAGTGCATCGCTAGCGGCACTATCACCGTCACCGTGCCACCACCACTGCGTCACTCACCACAATCTATTTATTGATTTAAGCATAAGTCTTCTCTTATTGTTGTTTCTTTAGATCAACGGGTCGATCTCCTTCAACGACATCATGGCTACGATGTCCGCTTGGTATGTTGACCCGTTAGATCATTGTTCTCCTACTTTTTTTTTCTGTTCTTTAATCGTTTTAGTTTAATTTTTTTTCTGGTTTTTTTATTTCGCCTCTCCCCCTTAGCAGTGAAATCATCCACGCTTTGTGTGGTTGTCTTCACTTTTTTGGGGTTTTTTCTTTAGATTTTATTGTGTTTGCTTTGTTTGGGGTTAGAAAGCTGGTTTTAATTTTTTCAGATCTGGTAGTGAGCCAGATACACCTTGAGATTCTCCAGTCTACCTAGTTGCTTTGCTGTTCGAGAAGAGAACATTATGAATATGAAGATGCTGAAAGACACCTTAGTGTGAGATGTTTTATTAGCTAAAAGATGTTGGATTTTCAATTATCACATGAGGGGAGTTGGAACGACCAACCTCGTAATTACAGAGGAAGGAATTCGAGCCTTGTTGGATTATACATACGTACTGTGATCCTCGTTGTCAGAACTCAATTACATGAAATTAATTCATGAATTGATTTGTATTCCACACTATAAATTCCCTTTAGTATTGAGTACATGTATGATATATACGTTTGTGTATGATGAAGAATTCTTTCAAAGAATTCTTCTTTACTGTGTATTAGGAGAGAAATATCTTTTTCCAGGAGAGAGAGAGAAAAAAAGAATTACGCATTCTTATCTTTATCTCTCCTTCTCATATATATGGGATTGGAAGTCCCGTAACTTCCCTCTCTCTTATCCACTTCATATGTGGATAATATTATTATTAAAATAATAATAAAATAACTTTCATCTCCCACTCACATATGAAGTTCGAGCCTCACACTCGTTCACTTCACACATTTATACCATCACATATTACTTATTCATACAGGCAAATATATCATGTCACCCTCGAGAATATGAGTTTTCTTGCTATACACTTGTTAAGGATATATAGCAGCTCAACCAGATTTATATGAAGAATTCAATTCTCGTTATACCCTAGAACTCTTGTCAATTAACACAAGTTGACATATCTATTTCAATCCCCTAGAATTATTAGAGCATATTCAACCTTTATCGAATCTATTTGTTCATAATCAAGTTCTCAACTCGATTGACCGGTCAATGAACACAATAGAAAGTGTTAATAGAGATGTCCTTCCTTTCATACAAAATATCTACAGACTCCCACTATAGCTGCTTTCCTAGACATGCACCGCATCGCCATTATAATTCATAGCTATTGGTAACATGCTAAAGTAGCAACACTAAAGTGAAGACTTAGAAATATTGTAGAAAGTCTTAAGGGTACTTATAAGAGGCTTATCCAAACCTCAAGGCCTCATACAATGAGAAAATAGGAATATCTTTCTCATTTCCTTATGGCCAACTTTGCACATGTGGTATGAAACACATGTCACGATGTCTAAACTTCCAAGAATGGAAGCGTATGTCATAAAAATTATTTTTCTAACATCATGTAAATCACAGTTCAAGTGTATCCTCGACACTTCACTTGGATTTCCTCCCACTTTCGTCAAGGAATCCACTGATTTAGCTTTGTAACAAGTCAAATATATTTGTGATAAAATCTATTACAATTATATTTCAAATAATCTCATCTCTTCACATACTCAGATGTAAGAGACGATTACTCGTATGAGAGAGTAAATCTTTACTTGTTGACACACTATTATATGAACTTTTCATATAATTCACAATACATAAACTTTTCAGGAACATTAACATCTACATCGTACCATGTTCAAATTCACGCAAGAACTTTAACCATAGATGTCATAAACATCTCTTGGGTAGGTTTGTCAAGTGGATTTGCTAACATTTAAACGAGTAGAGAATCTTTTAAGAAATATTCGTTTCTACTTTGTAACATCCTTGCAAAGTCAAACTTTATATTAAGATGTTTGGTTTTCTTGATACTTGAAATACTCAGAGTAAGCTTTAGCCGTTTTGTTCTCACAATGAATTGGAATAACTCTCACTGGAGTGTTTTATTCCATAATGTACAATTATAGCTCCCACTGGAGTGTTTGATTCCACAATGAATCACTACAACTCCCACTCGACTGTTTGATTCCACAATGAATCATCACAACTTCCTTTGAAGTGCTTACTATTTCCAAAGATATCCAGAAATCTCTCAACCAAACTACATATTGGACTGCAAATGCACATGCCACAAACTCGACTTCCTTAGTGGACAGTGCTATACAGATCTAGTTCATGGTATGCCTTAAGGTTGCTTCTCACTTAAGCAAAAAGACATAATTGGAATTTTATTTATATTCATCTAAATTACAATTCCAATTGTTGTCTGTATATTCTTTTAATTCTAGATTATCTCCTCGAGATAATAATATGCAGTACCCTTTAGATATCTCAAAATCTCTCACACTATCTTCAATGTGTTTTTTTCAGATTAATTGATATTTTCTAACCAAGACAAACAACTCAACAACTGTTTCGATGTGTGCACAATTTAGCAAACATCAAACATCCAATTTCATTTTCACATGGTACTAAACATTTCATATTTAGAGTTCTCAGACACTAATCATAGTTCAATGACTCACTCTTTTATAACATGAGTATCAACACATTCTCAAGGTTCATTCCGAATCATTCTTAGAAGACTCTTTATGTATGCCTCTTGAGACAGCTCAAGTAACTTCTTTGAATGAATTCAATGAATCTTTTCACCAAGAAACTTAATCATTGTTATAATTCTAGCCAATGTATCATCAACTAGCGATAGAATTACAAAAATTGCCTTGGACCATTCAACATAAACACAGTGGCCTTTGTCTATTATAACAAAGTTAATGAGACAATCATTTAATAAAGTCTCAGTTCCACTGTCTTTGAGGATTGTTTAATTCTGTAAATTGACTTCCTCAATTTACAAACATATCCTCCTAGAAGAAAAAATCCTACTGCTTTACATGTAGATTTCTTCTTCTAACTCTCCGTTGAGAAAATACAATGTTCAACGTCCATCTTTATGTAATTCAAAATCATAATTTACTTTAGCTAGAGTTGTGACGAATCAAGGTACAACTCACATTTTACAGAAAAATTTATACTCCCCTTTTAGAGTATAATCTTTTCTATCATGTGAACTTGGTCACCTCAAGAGAGACCCATTGATCTTTCTTTGAATTTTGAGAATTCACATTCTCAACTATTTTGTCTCTCGATGAAAAAACTACAAGTTTCCAAACTTAATTTGATTTCATCACCTCTATGACTTCTTCTATTGCTTTATTTCATCAATCTTTTACTAGAACAAGACAGAACCTCTCAAACGTCTGTAGGTTTCTCATTCCCTAAAGATTTATCATATTTTCTGGAGATCGTGATGCTTCTCAAGCACATGTTTCTTAGTATCTGAAGAGATTAAAATGCTGTGAAATCCTGTAGATGATATCTCCTCTAGATAATTACTCTCATCAAGATCCATCTGATCTTTAATGGGTAAGCATCTATTAGAATCACATTAAATCACTCCCACTTGGATCTGATAGAGTGATTATTCTAATCTCATAGTGGTTTAACATCCAAATAATGCTGCCCTTACTAGAAAATTCAATATCCAAGAAAATTGATATCATGTGATCCTATCTAATGTACTATTTTAAACTCAATAAACTCCAATCATCACGTAACCTTTGGATTTAACGAAACATCTTATGAAGACACATTTATCATTGGACCCAACTCTCAGTACTAACTCACAGAGTTATGTACACAAACTGTTGATCCCAAGATTCCAAGGTTACCTTGATCAGAGTGTCCAGAGTTCAATTGGATCTCATCACATCCAACAATGTTCAAAACTTCTTTCAGCTACACCATTGTGCAGTGGTATACAAAGTTTTGATATTTGTCAATTTATGCCTCTTTCACTACACAATTCCCTGAACTTGTTTGGATAAATATTCACATGCTTTATAGGTTCTTAAAACCTTTAAAGTTATGTCTTTCATTCACATCCCATTTAGGTGATGCCCAAAAACCAAACCAATGTCTCGGACTTATGTGAATTTAAAGACAGACATGTCCAAAACGTGAGAAATTACCAATTAATGTAATGAAGAAACGATAAGCTCCAAGTTTTGTCATTGACATTCATAGAATCACATTTATCAAAAAATGAAATAATTGCAATAAAGAATTAATAATTATTATTTTATAATGGTTTTCTAGTCACTTATGAGCAGGATTTTTCACAAATTGACAATTCGACTTTTAAAGACTCTCAGTCCTTCTATCAAAGTCAGTTCACCATATCTTGCACAACATGACCTAATCTAGCAAGTCAAAATGTTATCATCTACATAAGCATTGCTAGAGGAGCAAACATTTAGTCTACATGAACTTACTTCATATAACTAAAATAATTGCTCACTTATACATGAAAAAAATATGTCTAATACCATAACTTATGTCATATATGCACTATGCGCCGCCGTTCACCCACTGGTGGCCGGCGCGTAAAACCCACACGTAGCAGCCGTCACACACTAATCATAACCATGTCTCTTAGAAAAAATGCCAATCATATCCCAGCTATGGAAGATCAGATACAATGGTGAGATCCTAAGTGATCTCTTGAGCAAACAAAAGACTATGCGATATAAAATATTGATCATTGTCAATCTCAAGTTTACAAGTCCAAAGACTTCACTCGAGCTTAATTCCTTTAATTGCATCTCGCCTTAATGCTCAATAGTGTTTAGTAAATGATTTTTCATTTCTGTATCTATAATCCACAAGGATAAGATTCAGTTTAGAACACATTACTAAAGATGACTGTGCTTGAAACAAAAAACGGAATGAACTACCTTGTCCCTCCTGAACTTAGTACATTCATGAGCAAAAATGACCATGCTCTTCACAACTGAATCATGCCATTTTTTTTTTCTCTTATCCATTTTCAGTTTAGCACTTTCCTTTTCTTTAATCTTCCAAGCATTTAAGATTGACACCAGAATTGATAGTAGTTCTCCCAGTTAGAAATTGCTTATCATTTTCACCTTCCTTCCATTTTATTTTACGTTCAGAGCCCAAAGTTCCTATAGAACTAATAAATATAACAAGAACACTTAATGAAGACTTTGAAGTTTCAAATCCTTCGTCTTTTAGCTCAACGTTATGAGCTGTATGAGTGAAAGTTTCAACACTTTCATCAAGAGTCGTGTTGACTCTTAAGTGTTATCTACTGTTAGGAATGAATAATCCCGAATTCGATATTTCTCATAAACGAAATGTCACCATACTTTTCTTTTTAAATATACCCAGATATTATAGGTGGTATGATGCAATTCACAATCATGGAATATGTCATTATTGACAAAAAATTACCATTATTTCACTAGCTATGAAATTTTCAATATTCCAAGCCTGGTAACCGTCCATATTGTTTTCAGTTTGAGTATTATCTCTGTTCCAGAATACTTTTCATCATGGTTAATGGGTCTAAAACATCATGTTCTCCCAAGAGCATGTATTATATCATATGACGCTATATTTTACTATATCGCCTTTGAGTTTTTCAATTTGGTTTAACTCAGCGATGATCGTTGTTGAAGTCATTGTCTGGTTTTTAATAGAAAAGATTCTAAAAGTTAATGTTCATTTATGTATTATATTGTTCTATGTCAAGCTAACTGACATCTGAAAAATTCGATACAAAATTTGATATCGAAAAATAACTTAAAGCTATTAATCATCAATCTCATAAAGTATCCTCATTAAACAGATTCAGTTTCATAAACATGAACAAAAATCTTAAGTTCTAGCATCTAATCCAATAAACAACTAAAATTCCCACTGAACCACATGATAGTAGCATGCTTCAAAGACATTCAATCAACATTAAATATATAAAGCATAATCATGTCATAAATCAAATAACCAAAATAGTAAGGTAAACATCAATCATTTAAGTAAAAACCAACTACTAAGGTTATTCTAATTTTAATCCTGTTTTAGCATTACCATCAGACAATTTCATGAAGATTTCACGATAATCTTCGATGCAATTTATACGCTCATAGAGTACTATTATGGTACTCATTATGAAAGATATGACAAAAATAGATTCATCACCCAAAAATTGCTTTGACTTGTCAAGTTAAGAACATTGGATCGTCGAATCATTTTTGTACACAAAACAAGCTGATTTCACATCTTATTTTCTTGAAATTATATTAATAATATCTTTCATAGTATTCCACAATTTTCATAAGGTTCCAACATAAACAAACATCTATCCCATAAAACCATAAGTCCTCCTAGACGTGTCCTAGCTCAAATTTCAACTGTTATTAAATTTGAGCTATAAAGTTGAAACTCTCTTATAAAATAATAAATGAGCTATAAACTATACATCTTTATAAAATTGACGTAATGTGCCATGTGGGACAATTTCATCTCACAATCTTAAAATTTGCATATCTTAACTTCATCCAATCGAATCCGAAGAACTTTAATTGTTCACTCTATTCGACCTATATCCATAAAATGAGCAACCATTTGAACATTTATATAATTAAAAATTTAACACATGAATTTAAAGCTCACAATTACACTAAGAAAACTTAATTGTTTAGTGTAATTAGCTAATTAAAGAGTGCTATAAATTTAATTATGGTTCTCATTTAAATAGATAAATAAGTAATTAAACATCCCTTATTCAAACACTTTCATACTATGCAAATTCAGATTCTACACTGAAAAACGAGCACACTAGAATTTTCAGCACCCAAAATGGAGTTAAAATGAGCGCAAACGAGCTAAAACAAGATTGCATGAGCGCATATCGCCGGAAATAGCTCCCACCGGCCGGAGCATCGCTGGCCACCACCGGGCCACCGCTGCCGGAAACCACCGTCAGCCGCCGGAAAACTGTCTTTCCCCACCGGAAAACCGTCAAAATTTCGCCGGAAACCGCCTGAAAGTTGCCGGAAAACTACCTCCGGCCACCGGACCGTTGCCGGACCGCCGCCGGACCGCCGACCGGTCCTGAATCTGGTTCAGACCGGTTCGGTTTAATGGTTTGGTCCGGTTCATTCGGTTCGGTCTAGGTCGGTTCGGTCCGGTTCGGTTCAACCTTTTATTGACCATGTCATGATTGGTCAACTCTAAAGTTTCAAAAATTAAAATTAGGTCCTAAGAGAATATTTAATTCTCTTTAAACAATCCACAAAGTTTCTAAAACTTTGCAAATTTGGCCCCAGTACGAAGAAATTTTAAAAAATTCATATCTCACTCGTTTCTTAACCAAAAAATACAAACGAAACATGGATGAAATTCCAATTAAACGTAGAATCATCCAAAAAATAAGAACAAATCCTAATTCATTCATTTTCGTCTCTGAACTTTTTAGATCGAAGAACAATCATATAAATTGTAAAAAAATCATATCTCACTCCATACTTGACCAAAATTGATAAACAATACATAGATGTAATCCTTATTTAACATAGATTCATCCAACAACAAGAACAAAAACCAATTTGCTCAATCTCATTTCGAAAAATTCTGATCGAAGTTTTTGTTCACAAAAAAATTCCAGAAAATTACCGAAACTTGCAAAATTCATAACTCACTCAATACTTGACCAAAATTCACGAACTTTATATCAATGAAATCCTCTTTCAAGGTACTTTAATTCAATAACAAGAAATCATCACGACTCATTATATACAGTTCATAATTTGCGGTCAAAGTTTCTAAAAATTTTCAAAGACTGAATTTTTTCTCCCTAACGGCTTGGCCAAAATTTTTGAAATTTTGCAGACATAATTCTCATAATATATGCTACATACAATAAATTTTTCATAGCCAAATTTCACCATTTCAAAAAATTCAAATTTTTTGAAAAATATTGTTTTCATACGTATATGAATCAAAACAGTAAAATTTATACTTTAGACATGGATTCACATACGAGAATCCAACACATTGGCTCTGATACCAATGTTGGATTTTCGATTATCACATGAGGGGAGCGGAAGGAATTCGAGCCTGGTTGGATTCTACATACGTACTGTGATCCTCGTTGTCAGAACTCAATTACATGAAATTAATTCATGAATTGATTTGTATCCACAATATAAATTCCCTTTAGTATTGAGTACGTGTATGATATATACGTTTGTGTATGATGAAGAATTCTTTCAGAGAATTCTTCTTTACTGCGTATTAGGAGAGAAATATATTTTTCCAGGAGAGAGAGAGAAAAAAAAAAAGAATTACGCATCCTTATCTTTATCTCTCCTTCTCATATATATGGGATTGGAAGTCCCGTAACTTCTCTCCCTCTTATCCACTTCATATGTGGATAATATTATTATTAAAATAATAATAAAATAACTTTCAAAAGATAAAGTTGCTCATGTGTTAACCTCTTATATTTGCTCTCCATTTCCTCACGATTGAAATGAATAAGTTCTTCTTGAAGACATAGCATTCAGTTGGATTTGTGGTGTAATATGTTCTATTGTTCTATGACCTTTGTATTAGGCTTTGTTGTTAAAAAAATATAAATATAGTTAGAACTTTAATTTTTTTCCTATATTTTCTCGTTTTATCCTTATATCGACTCAATTTCCAGGACAGTTAATAGTATTCATATATTGATTTATAAAAACAAGATACATTAATTACGTGCAAAGATGGACATACAATTTAACGATAGTGATTAAACTATTATTATAGGATTGATAAAAATATAAAAAATAAATAAATTGGTATAGTTCAAGTAATTATAGCTAAATTACTTATCATCGATAGATTATGGGTTTGGAGTCATCTTTGCTCGAGTAAGAAAAAGAGTATATTCTTCTGAGACCAGTGAGTATTTAGTTAATTATATGATCATATCCAAAGCTTTCAAGCTTCGATTCAACGTGAATCTTCTGTAAAATTACAACCTTTCACAAAATAAATTCAAACAAACATTACGGCAAGATTGGTCCGAAGGAATGAGGTTTTTAAATAAGTAAAATTTTAGAATAGCTGCATAATTTTGAACGATAAACAAGATTTACCCAAATTTATTTATACTTTCATCTCATGTTATTATTTTATATATATTATTTCATATTTATTAATTAAATTCAATTTAGTTTAAGGTAGCAAACAATAATGTATTCCCTACGTTCAAGGAATTTTGCACCCCTGAAATTGCAAGTGGATTAAAAAAATGGATAAAGTAATGATATATGAGTAAATATGTTTATATTTATGTGAGTATACATGCAAATCAATGATTTTTTTTAGGCAGTGTGCAAATTAGTGTGAGACGTCCACATAAAAAAAAAAAAACAAATTTATCTGAAACGGGGAAGTATTCATTCTTTATTTTAATTAATTTTTTATTTGACTTAATTTAATTTAAGCAAAATATTTAATCTAAACATGTTTTCTATTAACATGCACAATTTTTTTATTTAAATATCTTCAGTGATTTATTTTATTCTATTAACATGCACAATTTTATGGTATATATCTTAACTTTTTAAGGTAACAAAAAATTATTATATATTATGATGAATTTAGTTTTAAAGTTTTGTTTTCATTAAATATATAATACTTCCTCTGTTCAATATTAACTGTTTTTTTTTTATGTCTTAAATTGGAGGATGTTATGAGATATTTTGAGGTCCACTGAAAATAATGTGATTGTATTTTTCATAAACAATTACATTATTTTTGTTAGGACCCCACTATACCTCATTACACCTTTCAACTTATTAAAAAAAAAAACTACTAATATTTAAAGGATGGAGTACTCATTTTTCATCTCTCTCCTCTAAAATAAAAAAGTTAAAATTGGAAATAAAAAAAAAGGCCAAAACTAGTAGCGGGAATTCCCTACCCTACCCGCTTCCAAATTGGAATCATCTCACCCGCCACGCCACCGTCACCGCCGCCGTCGAAACTTGATTGTGCGGGACGGAAAACCTTTGGCGATTTATTACATCGCGTACGGCCGCCAGCCACTACGCACGACGAGGAATCACTGTCCGCTTCCACACCGAGGCACCGCAGACGAACGGCGCACCGCCGCCAGTCAGAAGGGTTGTAGCAGTGAAAGGAGTCGCTGCTGCTCAGTACAGGTTCGAATATGTTTTTCTTTGTGTTAGGTTTATGATTTGTTGTTGAATTTTTTTGGTGGATATGGATTGAAGTGGTGGTGAAACATTATGGCTAAAATTCTGACCCGAAAAATGTATTCATAAACTTTGATTGAGCGGGGAAATTGCAGAGGAAACGTTCACCAGTCTATTGTAGTTTCTTTTTATCTTTGTTGATAATGGAGACTAGACAGAGGGTCCTCTGTATTGTGTATTTATTTTGTGTTGATTTACTGAGACAATTAGGCAAATTGGAGGGGTAATTTTTACTGCAAAATTGAGGGGTCCTTAGAAAATTAACTGCTGAAGGCAATATCCATCGATGTAGTTTTTAAGCTTTTACATGTGTTTTCTTAGTTGTTTTGGTCTTCAAACAATCAATTCAGTATAAAACATGTTTGGACAGTTTTTTTTTTTAATCAAGTACGCATGTCTTTTTTACGTACTCGAGCTCAATTAACTTGCCAAAGAGCTTTCTGGAAGCCGAGCTCGAGTAGTCTTTGTTTAACTCAGCTATGAGCTTTATGCAAACCAAGCTCGAGATCTACTATTGCAGTTCGAATCGACTGGGAGCTTATATTAATTCAAACAAACTGAGCTCGAGCATGGTGATATTCAGCTTGGTTCGGCTCGATTACATCCCTATTGTTCATTAATATTCTATTGTGATGCAGAATGGAAAATGGAGAACATGGGCAAAGTGAGTCAAACGATAAAATTATTGCAGTATATTCAGATTTTATGACAAGGTTGAATTCATCACATCTACTTTTGTTCAATTTTGTTACAGTTATTTCATCTTTAGATATGATTTTATATTTATTACAAATTGGAAGTTTTGTTCTATCATTACTTTTAGTGTACTTCAACCGTATTCTGTTACTTCAATCTCAGGATTACTCAATTTGAAGAATTAGTATCGACTGGAAGTAGGTTGCTCTGTGGCTTCCAGCAAGCACTTGGTAAGTTGGGCTGCAGGTATTTTCATTTGGCCTGCAGGAGTTGTAGTATGTCTTCTCTAACCATATTTGAAGGCATTTGTCTCATGGTTGGTTTGTGTCTGATCTAGATATTATCTGTCCATTTGCGTCAAGAATAATAATTGCAGATTCAGATTATATGGTTGTAGCCAGCTTCATTGAATGTTATGTGTGTGCTGATCAATTAGATAGAACCAGCTGAAAGATTGATTATAAATTCACATACTACCTGTACAGGGTTTTTAGGGCGGCCTCCACTCGATAAGACATCTACTTTGATTGACCGTATTATCAAGGCTCATGGTTCAAGAAGAGTTTTGTCATATGTTGAAGCTGGATGCATCAATCTTCATGACAGTTCACAAAATGTGAGCAAGTGTAAGTCTTTGAAGAAGTCCTCCTTTGATTTTTAAAATAAGGGACAAATATGTTCATTCAAATTTAATATGTTACTGACATTTGAACTTTCATTGTCCTTGTATTTTTTAGTTGTTTGCCATATGTCTACCTTTTTAAATGTCTCAGAAGAAAACAGCTTTTTCACGATTTGCCTTATTTACCATTAGAATCATCATACATTTTCTATTGCAGAATGGAGTTTGAGATCCTGGATATTTATTTGTGACTCTATGCATGAATTATACGTAATTTGTATATATGGCCTATTTTATTATGCTGTTCTAGTCAAATAAGATGTCCAGAGTTCGTCCAGTCACACTCTAATACCCTGTAACCTGAGCTAGTGCAAATAATCACACTTTTATTGTTTAAAAATTGAGCTATGCAAATTGGTATTACAAAGTTACCTGGGCATTATATGCATAATGGATTTAAGCGCTTATGAATTAGGTAGTTCTTACCTCTTAGCCTTTTGCTAGTAATATGACTGTACTTAATGGTTGTTTTCTGAAAGGAAATAATATTGCAGATGTTATCTAAGCTTCCTTATAATTCCCAATTCACACTGATGCCACAAACCATGCCATTTTTGGTTGCTTTGGCAGTTAGCACCATCTTTTGCCCTTTTAATTCAGTCTTGCATACACACAGGATCTGCATTCCCATCAGGAAGTTCTTATCGTAAATCATGCTTATTCACATTTTTTTATACCAATGCTACGTACGTATAAACCTGCAATCTTAGACATCAATTGAACCAGCTGTTTTCTCATTCTTCCTTTGTTTTTGTTGTGAGTGAGCATTCTGTAGAAGGGGAGGATAAGGGGCTCAGATGACCTTAAAGCCTAGGTTGATTCAGTCTAGGGAAAATAGATTTAAGAATTTTATATTAGTGTTTTGAAAAAAAACACTTAATTTCTGCACCAATAATGGTAGCCTAAGTACATAATTGCCCCTTCTGCTGTTGTTATATTTATGTTTCTTATATATCTGCTTCTGCAACTTGAATCTTGTTGGATCTAATTATTTTCCTTCACAACTCGTGGATACTGTGTAGAAGTGCATACATGCCATCTTGGACTTCTGGATTACATAAATAAAGGTAATTTCTTCTCAGATTACTTTGATTTGCTCAAAATCTCTTTTGAAATTGAGTTATTATGACATCTACGAGTTGCATGCAATCTTATTCTCATAGCATCTAGGATATGCTGCACATGTTAACAGGTCCATTTATTCTTTTTCTTTTGCTCCTTTGCTGTAGCAGCTGTTGTTTTCGGGTATGTGACTGTGTGGGTGGCTGGGGGAAGGTCATAATTCTTATAGTATGATTTTTATACTTGAGCTGATTTCTTAAAATCTGCACATTATTTTGCAGGTAAAATTGTTATTGATGGACTTGAATGGCTTCTGGATGATGCAGCATCTGTTGTGCAAATTGCAAATGAGAAAGATGATGATGTTATATGCAGTTCAGATTCTGTTGTTAGTTTAAGTCACGAAGTAAAATCTCCCTCCCCTGTCCCTCTCTAAAAAATTTCCCCTACAATTTTTTCCTCTCGTTTCTGCATGGAGTGAGCAGATAGAATTTTTCAAATAGATAGCATCCTATTCTCTCCTTCCAAAAAAGAGTCATGTATCTTCTAAGTGCAACTTTTTTTTGGTCAACTCATAGAAGGCACAACCTTTTATAAGTCACTAGTTCTCATTTATGTCCCTCAATTTATTTGTTGGTTCATAACAATTCAATCACATTTAACTTGATTTGTGTCTGTATTTGGAAACGTATGTTCAATTAGTGCCTTTCTATTAGTTGATTGAATTTTCCTATATTACTTTTTAGTGAACAGAAATTACATTTATATGCCATTTCCACTGTTATTTCAAGTTAGCATCATACTTTGTTCTCCCATAAAGTGTTCTCAACTGTTCTGATAATTGCATACTTTCCAGGAAGAAGTGCCATCATCAAACATTTCACAACCTGAAGATTTTGCTGCCGCAATGGCTATTATATACAGTATGGTCAAACAAGACTACATGATGCAGGTAATGCCCCTCTTAGCGTAATTGAGTTGAGTTCAAGCTCGATGGAGCTGTACTTTTCTGAGCTCAACTTTGGTTCAATTGCAAACTCAATATCGAGCTCAGCTTAGTTAGAAATATAGATATTTTAAGAGAGGTTGTCATTTAATTAGCGCTCCGTAAAGCTGATAAGGTTTGTCTTTATTATCCGTATTTATATAAGCATGCTGATATTGAAACCAACATTTTGTGTGTGTTTTAAACCGTATTAGTTGTATTAAATGTATTAGTTGTTATAATACAGAGTGATGGATGCAAATCAGTTATATGATAAAACTGTTTTACACGAGATCAACACTTATTGTAGTCTGGTTGATGAGTCGTGCTTGCAGGTTCGAATTATATCCTCTCTCAAGCACAATTCTTCGCCGGGAGAGCTCGAGACCTATCGCCAGATGTGGTCTTTACGGCCATTCATAGACGATGATGTGATGCACAGAGCTTGGAGGCTTGTTCCCAAACCCTGATCAATCCTGATGCATGCTCTTTAGAGTGTGGATCAAAGATTATACGAAGGGGTTGTTTAGAAACGCTACTCACATGTTAGAAGTACTTCTAAAAAGTAAAAGTTGTGAGGAGGGAACTTTTAAAGAAAGAAGTATTATTACTATATATGCAATCCTCCCGTGGCTTCACATTTTCGTTTTCTTCGCAAGGACTGGTTGAGGATGATTTTTACCTTGTATTCCTAATTTCTAAATTTATGTGTTTCAGTGTGGTAAATTGTAAACAAGACATGCATGTGTTTTTACAATTTTTTCAAAATTTTGTGATACTTTACAGATTTGATTTTTTTCAAGAATTGTAAAAATTTGATGTAAAAAGGACCATAATCTATATATTTGTTAAGTATTTTAAATTTGAAATAAAATTTCATGTCTTATTTTTAAGTAAATATTAAGCTCAAATTTTTTATTCAAAATTATTTTTGTGCTTTTTAGAAAAATTATTATTATGAAAATTAGGGCCTGACATAATTAATTAACATAAAATAATGCATAGTTAAGCACTTTGTCACCTACAAAGCAAAGAAAGAGTAAGTTCTTCAACACACTCTATATTCCTTACTCCTTCCGTCTCAAAGTTATTTGCACACTCCAAAAAAAGAAATATTGATTTGCGTGTATACTCACAATAATATATATATATATATATATATATATATATATATATATATATATATATATTTACTCATATGTCACTACTTTACTAAAAAAAACAAAATTTTCTTAATATGTGTGCCCTTTTTATTATGCAAAAAATGTTGGGATGGAGGGAGTAATATTTTTGCCTCTAGATTCGAAATTATTTCACGGGATAATAATAACAATATGAGCAACACATTCCAATTGAAGAAAGAAAAAAGGCTCTCTGTATGAATTAACCCAACACAAGAATGAATAGAAATTGAGGGTTTCGAACCTCAAATCTAGATTAAATCTGCAGGATACATAATAATGTTAGTTATTTATTATAAAAATATATGTGAAATGTATACATTTTTAAATTGCATAATTTTTTAATGCATGCATTAATCTAAATATTATAAAAATATATCTTAAAAAATTAATATGTGCGAATAACCATATGAAATATAATACTTGTAATTTTTTTTAATTGAAAAACGAAAAAAGTGAAAGGACTCCATTGATAATCTTACAATTGTTTCGTTCAAAGCTGCACTTGAAGAATATTGTGGACGATTTAAATTATTTGAAAGACATAGTCATAGTTGCACATACACTAGGATAACTTGAAGTGTTATGGTATGTCGAATCATGATTTGAATTTGAAAGTTGAGACTTTAGTTATGTTATTAAAAAATATAGTCATTTAAGAGGACCCTGTAACGAAACTAGATGACAGTGTTCTGGAAGATACAAACATAACCAGAAGCAATTCAAATGAGATGGTGTCGATCCTTAAACTTTCACTGACTCAATTTGACCCGAAACTTTTGTTCAAGTTTCAGAAAAGACAGTTCACATTACTTGTTTCGTATGAAATGTCTATAAGAGTTAATGATAATCGCTCGCTAATTTTGACATATTCTTGAAAAATCAATTTCCAGTTACAGCAAGTCATACGTGAATGTTTTGGGAGTCACCAATCGCAATGATTTAAAGATTTTGATGTTTGGTGACTGACGATGAACGTTCATCAGAAATGAAAATAAGAAGTGATTTTTAGTAAAGTGTTTCGAAATCTATAGTTTTTTCGATTTTTTTTACATACTGTTTAATATGAATCTCAAGCTATATTAAGATTGTTTTTTATAAATAAAATATAATATTTATTACACTTTTTTTTCACAAAAGTTTTTACGCTTAAAAAAAAACCTTCATATAAAAGAATAATAATATCATCTATTTGAAATGAAAAATACTGTAATAGAAATACTAATTAACACTCTTAAACCTATAAAAACAAACTATAATATAAATTGAGGACCCATAAATTAATTGTATAATTATGGTCATGCATCGCACAAATTTAATTACTATAGGACTAAATTTGGATAAAAATAAGGTTCTAAGTTTTAGGATGATTCTTAATATCTAAAAAATTCACAATTTTTATTTTCGCCGAATATAAAAGCAATTGTTAAATAATTATTAATTAGTTTATGTGGTGAAGTATAGAACCATATATAAAATATTTATTATGCATTAAATATATATTAATATTAATATTGTTAAACATGCAAGATTTGAATTTTTTTAGAATTACTAGTTTTAACAATATGAACTTATTAGTTTATTCCTAATGTTTATTAACAATATTTAATGAACATTCGGTCAAAAAAAAAGATCATTTATTGTATTTTAGGTTATTTATATATTTTATCGTTTGTCATAAACTATTTATTTATTGATATTTTAAATTAAAATTAATTATAATATACTCATAATTTGATTAAAATTTTCAATTTTTTTAAATTTTATTTCCACTTATATATCTATAAAATTAAGGTGTCCATATTTTCACCGGTTCTTACGTACAACTTACAAAATTTTGGTTTGGGGTAATAATATATGTGGGCCAGTAAAAAAATTAACTTTACCAAAATTAAATTATAAATATTGTATATGCCTGCGAAAATTTAAAAAAAGTTCCAATTAAACCCTACCTGCTTCTCTCTCTTCCCGCAACCACTGAACATGAGAGGAAGACGGCTCGGCGGCGGTGGCGGCGGCGGAGCAAAATTTAACTCGAGCACCGACCGAATCCTCCGTCGTCACATCGTATCTGCTGGAATGAACTACGCCACCGTTGAACAATTGGTGGACCACCTCCGTTCCTCCTATCCACACTATGCCCGCCACAAGCTGCAACCCTTCACTAAACGCGTGGAGAATATAATGCAGGATTCGAGCAGAAGAAGTGGCGTCATTGATGAGTCTATCGACGATGCTGATTCTCCAATTATTATAAAGAAAAAAAGGAAAACGGATGAGAAGGAGGAGAAGTTGCTGCGAATTGAAGCTAAGCATTTAAGGCGTAGGAACACCGATGCTATCAATGATAGCGCTGGCGTGTCGTCGTCCTCTCTGGCGTCTGTTAGTTCTTCGGGAGAGGACGATTCCTCCGATCAAGAGACATCGGATGCGATCTACGGCGAGAAATTTGAGCCGGAGTTTGACTTGATGAAGTCATTGATGAGGGAAAATTTACAAGTGAAATCGAAGAAAAGAGATAACAAGAAGGAAGCTGTGGAATTGGAGGTTGTGGACAACAGGGGTGTGAAGGATGTATGCTTAGTGAATGAGGAAGGTAAATTAAGTGATGGCCTGAGTGAGTTCAGTAAGAAAGCTAACAGTGGCAGGGATGGTAATGAGATGAATGGGCCAATGTTTAAGGATTTAGGAGGAATGGCTGAACCCATTGAACAATTGAAGAGGAGGGTTCTTATGCCGTTCTATCATCCACAGATACCGCTTCACTTTGGGGTGAAACCTACAGCAGGGATTTTGTTACATGGGCCACCAGGATGTGGGAAAACGACAATGGCTCAAGCCATTGCCAATGAGACTGGAGTGCCATTTTACAAAATCTCGGCTACGGAGTTGGTTTCTGGAGTTTCAGGTATTGCACCTGACTCAGGATTAAAGAATAGTTTACATTTGATATGTTTTCTTTCTGGAATGTGCTCAGTTCTCATTAAATACCCTGGGAAGCTAGCTTCCCCCAAATTCCTTCTTATGCCTTATTTACTAACCTAAGTCTCGAAATAGCTTCTTTTAGTTGTATGTAATTTTTGACTTTTGAGTTGTTCTCTGATGATATATTTTTGTCCACATGATTGAGTCACTTTGGTAGATGTTGTATTTTGTAGAACTTAAAGCTCCGTAGAGGATTCACATTCTCTCTCTTTTCTGGACTCTTTTCAGGTGCATCGGAAGAGAACATTCGAGAGTTATTCTCAAAAGCAAACAGGACAGCACCATCCATTGTATTTATTGACGAAATTGATGCAATTGCTTCAAAACGGGAAAATTCGCAGAGGGGAATGGAGCTCCGTATTGTGACACAGTTGATGACTTGCATGGATGAATCATGCAGGCTCGTGAAACCTATCCAGGACAATGGGGGCTCTGAAAGTTCTCATAGCAGACCTGGCTATGTGCTAGTGATTGGTGCAACTAATAGGCCTGATGCTGTTGACCCTGCCTTGAGGAGGCCTGGACGATTTGATCGTGAAATTGTTTTAGGAGTTCCAGATGAACGCGCTCGGGTTGAAATATTGTCAGTTCTAACGCGCAATCTTAAAGTTGAAGGCGCTTTTGATATTTTGAAATTAGCTAGGTCCACTCCAGGTTTTGTTGGAGCAGATTTAGAAGCACTAGTTAACGAGGCTGCGAACGTTGCAATGGATAGAATCATAGACAAGAGAAAAGCACAGATGAATGGGGATCATAATGAAGATTGGTGGAAGCCACCATTGTCAGATGAAGAGATAACAAATATTAAGATAACAATGGCTGATTTTGAGGTATCTTGTATTCGATCATACTCTACACATTGGTATACATTGAATGATTGAATGGGTGCTGATGTTGGATTATGTATTCGTTCTTGTTTTCTTTTTGACATTTCTTTGGGCATCCTTAGAAATTTCCTTTAACTAATACTATGTCTGAACCCTAAACCCTTTCTTCTCTGCTGCTTAACTAAAGTTTTGGATGACTAGAGGAGGACATTATGTTGTGTGGTGACAAACACATCAAGTAGATAATCAACAAAAAATGTTTTCATCAATCTGTCTTTGCTTGTTGGTCTGCTGTCTATTGACTCAACCTTTTCTACTTTGCATTCCTGTGCAGTAAGCAGTAATGATTTTTAGCCTACCTACAGTGGGTTAGGGGTGGGCTTGTGGGTATGCATTGTGGTTGCACAGACAAAATGTGCACTATAGGAAGTGAAGGGTCACTTTATCAGGGTATATGCAAAAACTAAAATTCCACCCGTCTCTAGTCACACATAGGCATAGATGCATGCACAAAAATTTGTAACTTTTCTCATTGAAATAAAGTACTTTGCCTTGACCTGGTTATATGGGTGTGTGGGTTTTAATTTGGTTCCCTTTATTATTATTTTTTTTGTCCCAAAATTTTTAGCATAATTATCAAATTTGTCTACCTTCTCTTTATAAAGTCTCTACATTTCAATTCACCGCATTGCCCCATAAAACAGATTTTTGTTTCTGGATAAGCTTTGGGGTCTCTATGAAGACACATTTCTAGTTTATGTATCAGTTTATCTGCACACCCTGAAGAAAACTAGAGAATCCTTTATTAACTTACAACATTTGACCATCTAGCTCAAAAATAATGCAAGTGATAAAGAAATTGTTCTTCAAAATTCAAAGCGCAACACATAGTGGCCTCTCTTTTTTATATCTATTATTCGGAGTTTTGTAAATCTTCTTCATTGGTCCTAGTTTTAACATCTTTTTTCTGTTGTTTTGATGCATATGGTCTTTTGTTTAACTTTGGCAGGATGCTGCTAAAAATGTTCAACCTTCTTCCAGAAGAGAAGGATTTTCTGATGTACCAAGTGTGAAGTGGGATGCTGTTGGAGGTCTTCAGTCATTGAGACAGGCTTTTGACCGTTATATTATAAGGCGTATAAAGTTTCCTGAAGATTATGAGGTATCTTTTTTGATATCTTATTATGTCAAGCTGATTTAAATGGTTTTGCAATAGAACCACACCCATTTTACTTTTGAGTTTCTCAGTAGGCAACTCAAATCTGATCTTTTTACATGCTTATATATTATCAACTATCAAGTATCAAGTACCACTATGTCAAGTATTTGCTCTTCGATCAAACTTTATTGCAACTGTGCCACACTTGAACAACTTTAATTTGTATCTCTGGAAGCTAGGCAGCTGACCACCCACAGAGAAGTTCTTTGATAAATTCCCCAGTTGTTATTTTGTTAAGCAACTCTCAGTAGTTTTGAACTTTTGAATAAATTATCAACTTGACAGGGACTTGGGTTGGACACAGAAACAGGCTTTTTACTTTATGGTCCTCCTGGCTGTGGAAAGACATTGATCGCCATGGCTGTTGCCAATGAAGCAGGAGCTAGTTTCATACATATCAAGGTTTTTTCTTGAATTGTATTTCCCCATAATTCAGTTGGTGACTATATTTACATGTTTCTTACAATATTACTTTTGTTCTCTACATCAAGGGTCCTGAACTTCTGAATAAATATGTTGGTGAAAGTGAGTTAGCGGTCCGAACAATATTCAGTCGGGCAAGGACATGTTCCCCCTGCATACTTTTCTTTGATGAGGTACTAATGCCAACTCTTAAGACCCCGTTTCTTTCTATGCTGTGTGATACTCTGTTGAACATCACTTTATGGAAGTAAGCATTGCGGTGTGGTAATTTGAAAATTTGCCTATTTTCATGGTAACATAGTCCTAGCATTCACTGGGTTCATGTCACCCCTTTAAATTGTGTGTTAAATGTTTTTCAACATATCACCTTCAGCTAGCAAAATTATGAGCTGATGTAGATGTGGAATAAGATCAAGACAATATATACTTTGCAGTGTTCTAAACTGAAAAACCTTAGAACTTTCTAAAGACTTTTAAAATATCTTAGAATGTGGTAAAAGAGTTGTGCCTGTTGAATGTTATTCCATTAATGATAATCAGCAAACACCAGGCTAAGGTACTCCTTCCTGAACTAGGTTTAATCTCGACTAGTTAATGGTTAATTTTCGCTGAACAATGAAAGAATACGGAATACCTAGAAACTTCAAGATCTGATCAAGATATGAAATTCTAATTTTATGTTACCCCATTTAATAGAAATTCCAATCTTAGTGATTACTAACTAAGAAGTATATTTGTTAATATATGTTTGGATCTTGCCATGACATACTCCCCTTAATACACCCCCCTCCCACCAATCCAAATAAGCTGCAACTCACATGCGCATGTATAATGTAGATGACCTCACATAATGGATAGAGGCTTAGTTTTTTGTTTTACAAGCTGCAACTTGTGCGACAGACTTATTCCCTCTGTCTCAGGTTATTTCGGTCATTGGATGATTATGTTTCTTATGCCAACACATTCTTTTGTATCAGGTGGATGCATTAACCATGAAGCATGATAAAGAAGGGGAAGGGGTTGTTGGCCGGATCTTGAAACAGGTCAGTAAAAGTAGCACTTTTCCAAAGGTTTCTACTTTCTTGCTTATAATGTGTTTCTCAGTTTACAATTACAAATATTCATTGAGAATGGATGATGTCTTCCATTGTAGCTACTGATAGAGCTGGATGGTGCTGACCAGAGAAAGAGTGTTTTTGTAATTGGTGCTACAAATAGGTAAGGGTTATTGCATCTAGGTCTTTTGGCCATTTTCATGGACAGTGAAGCTAGAAAGACCCTGCTTAAATGTTCGTCATTGACCCCCCTGCCTATTTCGATCTCTTATCTTGATGCAATTTTGACAGGCCTGAAGTCATCGATCCTGCATTGCTCCGACCAGGAAGATTCGGGAAGCTTGTGTATGTTCCTCTCCCGAGTGCAGATGAACGAGGAATGATCTTGAAAGCTCTTGCTCGGAATAAGCCTATAGATGCCACTGTGGACCTCATGGCCTTAGGAAGAGACAGTGCCTGTGAAAATCTCAGTGGCGCTGACCTATCTGCTCTGGTATATATCTCTTTTCTGCCTTTTGTTCTTATTTAATCCTTTTGAGTTTTGACGGATGTACCTTTTTTAGTTTTGTTTAAATTTACAAAGGTCAGGGCAATTTCTTCCTTAATAATTGCATAGTGTTGGTATGGATTTTCTTGCTCAGTTGTGGCTCGCTTTTCTTTCTTTCTTTCTTTTTTTTTGCTTTCCTTTTGTATAACTTTCGTGTTTTTTAAAATGATAGATGAGTGAAGCTACTTTTGAGTGTGCTGAAGAAAGGAGGAGGCTTGGAAGTTCTGGCATACCCATCAAAGACGAACATTTCAAGAGTGCATTGAAGAAAATCTCTCCCTCTGTTACGAACAAGGTGATTCTGGTTTTTATAATGCATGTGCTTCTAATTTACATCCTCATGCCCTCACCACGACGTCATTCCTCACCTCACATTTGAATGTTTTCCGATGCAGCAAAGAGAACATTACAAGATTTTGTCGGAAAGCTTGAGAGCTGCCTGAGGAGAGTTATGCTTCAAATGTTCCATGTGAAGGAGAATATTGTTTGAGTAGCAGTTTCCAGTTGTCTGATAAATTTATTGGAATCAATAGAGTAGGTACGTATGTATATTTCATTCTATAGGGTGCATCTTTCATTCTTTCGATTGGGGGAGGAAGTTTTTTTCATTCTTGAATATTTTTTAAAAAAAAAAAATTAACCCAGCAGAGTCAACATTTATTTATTTCCTTTTCTATTTGAAGTGTTCTCGAGGCACAATCTATGGGGTCTTTTTTTCTCTTAGACGTGTTTCAGGAATCAGGACTCTCAATGGAGTTTAGTTTCTAGATGTAAATCACTGCATAAACATTTTCAAGATTCTACCATACCATTATCACTATTCCCAACTTTTTGGGATTGAATATTTTGAATGTAATATGTATTCCTATTTAAAAAAATATATATCAATTATAACAATTGAAATAGTTTCGAGGATGATAATATTGTTTCTAATCTATTTCTGTGTACCAGTCATTTTGTACGAGTTTCCTCTTGAACTCTTGCCATCACTGGAAACATATCGGTTTTGTCACAAATTCATATTATCTTAGACATCTTCGTTGTTAAGAAACTTTACCACATATATTACATAATTATAATTTTTAAATAAACCTAGACTCTTAATACCATTTTCAGAAGGGCAATGCTGCAATATCACAAGCAATTTATGAAAGAATAGATTTTTTTTACTTATTCGAAGAAACCAAAAAATAAAACATTAATCCGCAAAATACAAAGAAACTAGACGCCTAAATTTATGGCGCTTATGCCTAAAATGATATATGGCCTCTCAGTTCGAGGCCCCGGCGCGCCATAAATTGGTAAAATAGATTGGAGTCACCATATTTACAAAAGTTATAATGTTGTGAGCAAAAACCCAAAAAGTATATACTATTTACATATACCCACAAAATTATAGTTCGTTTTTGTATACATCAACAAAATAAAACAAAAGCAAATTGGAAGGATATACAATATTATAACACAACCTACAAGCTAGATTTCATATATTACTGCAGGATATATTGCTACATTCTAAAGTCCCACCAATCCATCGTGATCAACCAATGTAGTGTCAAAGATCCCATAATTCCTAGTACCCCAAACATCACTTTTGTCCACATAATACGAAAACAAGCAACATTGTATCCATGGTGGATTTCTTATAACATTCGCCGCTAGCGGCAGCTTGTCTTCATTGCCAACTCCAAGCAACATGTTACGCTTCCTTAACAGCATATCATCTGACTGAAAATCCCCAAAAAACTTCACCTGTGTATGAAAAAGTGAAGGCATGTTAGTGCAACTCATACTTGAACTTTTAATGGAGACAAACTGGCGATGTCGTGAGCAGGATAATCATACACATCAAGTTTGTATCCAAAAGTAACCTATATGTATAATTCATCGGAAAGGTTTTGGTAAATCTTCTCAGTGAAATATAAAGCTTAGCAAATCAAGGACTTCATATTTAGGCTCGAAAATAAGTTGAAATCTGAAACAAATATTTAGCCAAGTAAGGTAAAAGGCTTAACCCCGTTTTCTGCATAAAGATAAGCGTGTATTCTTGCAGTGGGGTCCTCCAGAGTCAACCTCACTCTATAAACGCCACTAGGAGTCAAGAAGTCCTCAGCACTCCATGGGCATATTGCAACAACCCGAATTACACACTTGAATTTATACGTCACCTACACACATAAATAGGAAGTAGCATCATGTTATCTTCAACTCATCATTCAAGATAATTTGTAAATCATTTAAACTGTATAGGTCAAAATTGCAGAATAGTTGATCAGGGAAATTCCTGATATAATCTAGCAAAACTTCTGCAACACCTCACTCTCCAACTATAAAATAAATAATATCCACATAAACTTTAAAACCAATCAAGGTCGCATTTCAAATAGTTTCAAGTAGGACACTTCTTGGTAAAGGAACAGCAGTAAACTATTTGTGATGACTGATGACAGATACTACGCAAATAAATTTTCCAAGGAATAAATAAATGTCTTAAAATTGTCAATATGCCTTTAAAAAGATTAGCAGACTGTGAAAGAGAGAGAGTTTAATGAATTTACCTCCGGATGAGTGAGAACATCCATCAAAGTAACAAAGGGCGTGTTGGGATGGCCAGTTTCTAATGTTCAAAAATAGAAAATGTTAATATCAGCAATGAACCATCACCATTATGAGAAGAAAATATGAAGTCAGCATATGACAAATTGACAATAGGCACAAAACCTGTTATGCGAGAAGGCCAAGGTAAACTCGTGAAGGGCATCCTTCTCCGTTTAGATGCAAAGCGTTTTTCATGAGACCTGAATCATGTTATATCTTAGTAAAGATTTAAACAAACACAATTACAGCATACATTTTTGCTTGCCGTACAACCGCATTAATTATCGGTAAATCATTAAATAAATTTTTGCTTTTTAAGTGAGTAAAATCTTGAAAAAAAAAATATATTACATAGCATATTTATGTAGCAAAAATGAATCAGCTTTAATAACCTTAGGCGGTCTATTACAGTGTCCTCGTCATCACGCAGATAGCAAATCTTAGAGAAGGGCTGCAGCACAGCAGTCCATAATGCAGCACGAACTTCACATTTTACATTAGTTAATTTCACCCATCTGTTTGGTTTTAAATAATGAAGGCCAAGCTTCTGATCTCCTTGATCAACAGACATCCTCATTATAGTTCCAACAGATGGAAAAGTACATAAAATGTCCCTTGATAAAACAACAGGCTCAATTTGTAAAGGAAGTGGACTTTCCAACTCATCTTCTGGTCTGAAATAGCAGATCATAAGGAGACAGAGTTTTAGTTCAAAAAGACTCTTGGTATGCAAAATGCCGATTTCAGATAGCTACATTCTTCAACGGGATGAGCAGAAACATATAATTAAAATTATCAAAATGGTGAGCTGGTCCAACAGTCAGGTTTTTATAAGCAACAAGAGAGTAACTATAATAATCAAATAATTAAGAACCTTAGCTATCATTTTTTTATTAACATGCTCAAGATATATAGCTACAGGGCTCTAATATTACACAAAATAAAAGGGAAAGAAGCAACAGCCAATCAGCCACTAATAATATATTAGAAAGGAGAAATACTGACTTGGCTTCAATAGGAGCTGGTGGTGTGTCTGTTCCATCCCAAATGAAGAGTATCGGCTCATTGTCATTGTCATTGGAAATATATAAAATCTACCAAAGGGACCAAAGAGAACAACACATGAGGACATGAATTCATCATCTTTTTTGTTCATACAGCTAAAATGAAGAACAATCCATTATTCATTAAATGCATACACATGAATTCTACATAGGTGATAGTTCCCCATTACCTTGCAAAGTAGATTAAGTTTTTCAGCTTCTTTGATCTCTCTAAACAACAACGTCTCTTGCAAGGCTGTCAAGAAAATAAATAAGCGTACAAAACCAAGCAAAAGTTAAATGCTTATGTTCAACAGTCCAAGTTCATGTTTCATCAGAAAAACAATGCTTAAAGGCAAATTGAACAAAAAGTTCATAAATTTAAGTAAGGAATTCCAACTTGGGAGAAAATAACTAAACTAGTCTCGAACGATAAAAAGGACATTAAACCTAATGGATTAATAAGAATGAATTAACAAAAACACCTACCACTGATATTTTGTTGAATGGACCATTTCCTTAAACTCCTAACGAATTTCTTATCCTGATCTCTAGCTTTATATTTTGATGAAATTTGATAAGGCACGGGTTCTGTAATGCTAGAGTCTCTCCCATCGAACAAAGCAAAATATGAAAATTTCTTGGTGAACTCAGCATAAGCCTCCCCTCCTGTCCAAAATTTGACCTGTAAAAATTCACAGCCAACAGTCGACATGAGCACCCAGAAAAAGATTCACAACTAACGGCAAAAGGAAAGATAGTTCATTACCCTAAATTTATGAGCCACAAGTATGTCTCCAACATTCACAGCCTGGGGGAGACTGTCCATACTTTCACCAAAAAAATGGACGTATCCCCCACTCGGCCGCGACTCATCCAGAATTTTAACCGAGCAAAAGAAATCTTGACGACGGAACACAAAATAATCCATATCAGCTGGACAATTTCTCAATTTTCTCCCAAAAAACAAAGAGAGAGAACTTACCGCTTCCTTTGCTGCGTTTGGGAAAACTACTTTCGACAACAACGCCAATAATATTCACACGCTGATGTATGCAAGCCATTGCGTCGGCAATTGGCATAAACGTGTAATCATCCCCTCTCATTTTCAGAAAATTCGAAACCCTAGTTTGTGGAATGTGGAAGTGAAGAGCTCAGTTGTCTCGGGCGGGAAACAGACTTTACGGGAGGGGAGGGGTAAAAAAGTGGTGTCTACGGTTATTTGTCTCAACCGATATTTTCCTTCTTTTTTCGATCACTGCTATAAATTTGGTTCGCTCAATTGTGGTCGGATATTACAAGAATGAAATTGTTCGATTGTGCTAGATATGCACATGTAAGTGTTTCATTTATAAAATAAAATAAAATTATAAATCCTTTTGAATTATGTTTTATGATTATTATAGTAGTTTTCAAAATTGTATGGATCAAGAACGTGAATATGATAGCATAAGGCAAAATATTATATGAAAATAGTTCATGATAAGTTTATCATGACACAATTTTAAAGTATCATTAATCTCATCAGAGGTATCATTAGTTTGAATTCAAGAAAATTGTTTTAAATTTTCTTGAACTCAGACTAATAATACCACTGACAGGTTTAATGATATTCTTGATGAGATTAATGATACTTTAAAACTATTTCATATTAAACTTATTATGAAGCGTTTTCATATAAAACCTACTCATATCATAAATGTTTTGACGCATTTATTTGTTGGTATTTACGAATTTAAAAATTTCAGCACTGGTTCTTTGAACAAATGACCTTTCTTCGTGTTTTTTGATGAACATATGGTGTATTTTCATATCAGGTTTTTTAACACTTTGTTCATAATTTTTTTTTTGAACATTGTGTAAATGTTCGGAATATATTTTGGAACATCTTTACATTTTCATTTTTTGAACATATTGTTATACTAATTTTTTATTGTGTTCAGAACCTAGGAGACGTACGGCGGACGACGAACACGAACAGCGACGGGGTCGAAGTTGTCGACCAGCGAGCGCAACAAAGAGAAACCCACCGGTGTAGTCTCGACGATGACTAAAATTCAGTTGTGAGAAAGATAGTCGCGTTGCGTACAATTTGTTCTGTGATGGGTGTACCACGATTTTGATGATTATTTTAGAGTACGAGAATTTAAGAGTATTTTAGGTTATTAACTGGGATGTGTAATTATCTTACTAGTGATCGTTCTACCCGTGCTTCGCACGGACGGAATTTGTTATAAATTTTTTTTTAACTATGATAATACCTTATTTTTAATTATAAAACTTAAAAACTACTTTTCTTTTTAAAAAAAAAAAAATTAACCCTAAACTTTTTTTTGATCCCAGATCAAATATACACCTGATGAAATTTGTGATATTCCCGATTAAATATTCGATAATTTAAAACAATTTATTGATTAACTTATCATGAACTATTTTCTTATATAGCCCACAAAACATAGAATATAAATTGGACATAACACATTAACATTTTAATAGATGTGGTTGTTAATATGCATTGTCTAATAACATGAGACAATCATACATAAATTCAACATATAATTAAAGAGTGATTATAGGGTTCATGCAAGTGCATACTATGCACTTGGAATTTGATCCCAACTTGAAATTAATTTTGACTTTCTGCGGGTCTATTAACTTTTCGCGGGTCTGACAGCAAACCGGGTCGCAAATGGGTCGCGCGCGCTTCATACCAATACCCCAAGTTATATCACCAATACCCCAAGTTATAATCACCAATACCCCAAGTTATAATCACCAATAGTACCCAAGTTATAATCACCAATACCCCAAGTTATATCACTAATACCCCAAGTTATATCCCCTAAGAATTATTCATCAATACCCCATGACTTCATCACCAATACTCCAAGTTATAATCAATAATACCCCAAAAATTAATCAACAATACTCAAGTTATAATCACAAATATCTCACGTTATAATCATCAATAACTCAAATTCCACTCCATTACCAAATCAAAAGACGTAAATCAGAAGGTTAACTTTTTCATTCGCCCATCTCCCAACTGCCTCTCTGCAAATTCAACTCTATTGAAAAATCGCACCCTTAATTTATTACACTACATGTAAATTTAACCTCCTCAAGTTTATCACTTTATTCATTCATTCATTATATATAAAGTGGCCAATGGTCTTTTCCACGTGACTCCCCAAATAACCCTTTCCTACCTAGACCCCCACCCTCCTCCCGCCACAATCTGGTGTAATCAGTTATTAGATCCGGTTGAGTTGACAAAGCAACCAAAGCTTGTGTGCGCCGGCCATGCCCCGTCCCCGGTATTGAGTTTGATCCATTTAATAAAACAGACCCGTGAGTTTATTATTGGGTCAAAATTGATTTTAAAATCCAAATGCATACTATGCATTTGGATGCACCCTAAAATTTGTCATAATTAAAATACTTTAAACGTTAATCCACAATATCTTATATAAAAAGTAAACACAAAGATCAATTATATTAATAGTAATTTATGACACATTGAATAATTCTTCCACACTTTCTCATATATATTAGAGATAAATCAATTCTATTTACTGGCCTCCATATTGTAAGTTGAATGATTGTTCTTCTTTCTTCCACTATCACTTTGTCTCTCATCACCCAACTAAATGAGTAAAAAAATTAATCAACGAAGCTATTGATAACTAAAGTCGAAGGTTACCGCCTGCAATTCCACCATACAGAAAAACTTCATCAGATTTGCAAAGCCATAGAAATCGGAATCATAGAGCAAATTTCTTTATGAAATTTAAGGTAGATTTTAGACCTTCAAATTGATTTCTATTTTTGTTCTTTAAAAATTTTTCAAATCCTCAACATTTTCAGGTTAGACCCAAAAAGAGGACCAGTCTCTGAATGGGGACAATTGGATGGATTATGAAAGGATAACAAAGGCATTGGTCTAATTTCATAGAAAATTTTGGTTGCATGTTCAATTCCAGATGATTTAATCGATTAATTTATTTTTACGAAACATTAATTTCATTTAATCCTAATTAAATTTTAATTCTTTAATAACTTTAAAATTCTTCTCAGTAGCAAAGTAGATCAATCGGATGAATAATGAAACCGACCTGGATTCGAAAAAACTCACTGAAGTATGAAAGATTCACACATTAGACTGTTAACTGTTCCGTGTATTTCTGCTGCATGTCCGAGATAAGGTGATTTGACCAGTCCCAGAAACTAAATGTTGTTAATTTATTGGTAACACACAAATTTTCCAAAGGTAAACATTGTCTTGTTTTAATCTAATTTCAATTTTAGTTGATTAACACCTCAAAAGTTCATCCTAGTTGAAGAGTTGATGGGTTCGAAACACGAGTCGGATCTCACACAGATTGGTAACTGCTTATTGAAGACATGAACAAAGACTAAAACATATTATAAATGTTCGAAATTTTTTTTATTTTAATCTGATTAAGTAATTTCCCAATTATTATTTTGAAATTAAAATATGGAATATATGGTAATATTATATTAACTTGAAACAGGGGTCGTCATATGATATAAGATTGTTAACAAAATACTACAACTCTCATAGTATTTTTTTTATCGGTAAATGTTAGTTGTTAATAGTTAGAAATTGTTCACCAAGCCCCAAATACTCCAAGAATTCTC
Organism: Ballota nigra; assembly: GCA_947034835.1. Lineage (NCBI taxonomy): Eukaryota > Viridiplantae > Streptophyta > Magnoliopsida > Lamiales > Lamiaceae > Ballota > Ballota nigra. Next base: position 61,979,962 of record OX344725.1, read on the forward strand.
CAAGTCACCTTATAATTCCCTTAATTCGTTTCCAAATGGAATCAAACCTGAGTCACTCACTCAAGCGAGGAACCCAATGGTCCAGTGGGCTAAGCCACCTAGTTAACTCTCATAGTAGATGATAACATTCAGGTAATTTTACTTTGTTTATTCTATTTTTTTAAATCATGATCGTAGTGATAATATCAAGGTAAATTTATAGTATTTCTTGTATGTAATAAATTAATGATACTCAATATTTTTTTTTTTTTTTTTGACGGGAATGATACTCAATATTACTATGCCGTTAATATGACAATGTTTTTAGAACTTAAAAACACTAACAGAATGTTTCTAAAACTTATAACATTAACAATATGTAATCAAGGTTATAAAATTTTCTATTAATTAATAATAATAGTAAAAACTATACAGGTATTATGTACAAAAAATAATCTAACAGTCAACTTATATAAGTTAAGAAATTATTGTTTCTTGAAAATGAGAGACTATTAAAATTAAGTTGTGATTAATTAATTATGAACAAACTGGAGTAAATATATTTTGGTCACTTAATAAATTTAGCAAACTTAAACAAATGATGGTCGTCAAACAACAATAATGAACATAATAAACTCCACATAAGTTAGAATGAAAGGACTGTATTACAAAAAATATACATATAATAATACACTAATGCAAAAATTATCAATTTTATTAAATTGTGAATGGAACATTTAAATATCAAAAGATTAGCCATAAATATTTTTTGCAAAAGATCAATGACGATCGCTGATTTATGTTTGCAACTACATCTTTATCAAAAAACGTAGAAATGAAATATGAACAACCCACATAAAATACTAATTTTAAATATAAGCATTGTAAGAATTTATTGATTCAATGTTGAAAATATTTATTAATTTTTTTTTTAAAAATAGTCACTATTTTTTTTTTGAAATAAATAAATAGTCACTGCTTGAGATGGAAACAAATATTAATCTCTTAAAGTTTCTTGTAAACAGATTATGTTGCTGCATACTTGCATCTATTCATATTTTCATTAATAGTCTGAGACTTTTTTAAAAATTAAAAATTACTCATACTATATTATGGAGAAGAATAAGTATGATTCATATGAAAAAGTATATGCAAGTTCAATACCTTATACATTATTAAGAGGTTCGTCTAGCCCATTATATATTTCTTTTCATCTTTGGATCGTGTGAACCAATTTAACCATGCACTTATTTTGCAATTAATATTTTATTAAATAACTAATACCTTTTAAGGAACCAACCTATACATTAATGCAAACCGGTTGGTTTATACACAAGACTTTGCCACGAATCATATAATAAAAAAATGGTAATGTGATTAATAACATGACAAAATATTATATGAAAATAGTTCATAATAAACTTATCATGAAACAGTATTAAAATGTCAAATATTTAACCAGCAGTATCCAAAATTTCATCAGGAGTATCATTAATGTGGGTCAGTGATATTATATTGTAATTGTTGTAAATTTTCTTGAACCTATATTAATGATACTCCTGATCAAATATTTAATACTTTAAAACAGTTTCATGATAAACTTATCATTAACCATTTTCGTATATAATTTTCGTATATAAACTACTCAAATAACTTGAACAATAATATAATGAGATAATATGTTAATAGAAACTTAAAAAAAAAAAATATATATATATATATATATATATATATATATATATATTAATCTACTCATTATTTGTAGTTATCACCATAATTAATTTTGTTCAGAATTCTTGATTTAGTGGAAATATATCTATCACATTATTACGGTGATTGACCAATATTAGTTACTTAATTGGTCACTGTCTCTCTCTTTGTTAATCTCTATTCATTTAAATTAAATATTCAAACGTCATTAAATGACCTCCTCTCTTTCCATTACTTTTTTAAATTACAATTTTTTTTTTTAAATCTTCTACACACGAATTGGCGGCTTAGACATAACAAAAGGAATGATCATTAATAATGATCCCACAACATAATTGATGGAGATAAAAATGTTAAAAAGAACATTTGCATAAATAAATGGTAAAAAAAAACTCAAGAGTAGAAATTTAATAATAAAGATTGCTAAGTTAATAAGAAAACACAATATGTTGTTAACATTTCAGAAAATAAATTTGACTAGGTTAATGTCCATTTCATATAATTCAAGAACAAATCTTGTCATATCTTCAAATACATCATAACAGAATTAGACAACAATAAGATTAATTCACCAAAAGCATATATCATTGAATGTTTATCCTAAATTGAATACAAATTATGGATATGACACACATTTTCATTTAAACTGATGCATGTTACACAACTATTGTATCTGTTAAAAACATAAAAACTGTAAATTTATATATAATAAAAACTAAACAGAAGAAATATAAATTAATGGTTGTAAATACAAATACAATAATATTTTGTCCCCTAAAATCTAAAAAAAAAAAAAATGAATCCCATCTTCTAATCTAAAATCTAATATTTTGTCATGAAAATCTAAACAAAATAATAAAATACTCATTGTTATATTATACATTCATTGAAACCCAATCTTCAACAGAACTCTTTTCCTGCAATCGATCACTCTTCCACCAGCTTCGTCGAAAAAGATGTGTACTCTATTATATAACGGAGCATGAGCAGTCGGGGAACTGAAAATTAGAGACACAGTAGGTAGTAAACAATTAATTAGATAGTTAAGCGAATCAATTTTTTTGGAGAATCTTCACATCTTGGCAAAAACCAAAGTACATTCATGGAGAATCTTCCAAATTTCAGTTAAAACATCTACAAATCAAAATAAATTCTATACAAAATATAAGAAATTTATTTTATTGAAGAATCTTCACATCTCAAAATATGATTGTTACGTTGTTGTATACACAAAAACAAATTAAATCGATCACAAAATACTGGAAATCCATACAAACATAAATTAAAAACTCAAAATTGCAGAAATTTTCGAAGATGATGGTGATGAGAAAGAACCAATTGAAGACTATAAATAGGAGGAAAAAGAGCTCCCTAAATTATTGCAATTAGTTCAATGGTCAACAATTAATCAAATCAAATTACGGGATATATTATAAGCTGCTATTACTCAATTAAAAAATAAAAAGAAATAAATACTCCTAGGCCCTAACCAAGGACGAAAATTTCGCGAAATTTCGGTTTTTGGAAAGTCTCGATATGGATATCCACCGGAACGAGATTTTTTCCAAAATATCGGTAAAATATCGGAAAATATCGGTAAATATCGGGAAATATCGATATTGATGTCGATATCGATGAGCTGTAGTTCAAAATTTACCAAATATCCAGAAATTTCGAGGAAATATCGGTGAAATATCGGTAAAGATCGGGAAAATATCGGTAAAAAATCAAATTTTTTTTAATCTCTTCTTCATTTATTGTACATGAATATTATTTTAGATTTTGAGAAGATTTAGTTACTAAACCACCATTTATTCAAAAAATCTTGCAAGAAAAATATTTCTTTATGCTTAATTGTATTGTTTATATTGTATTAAATTATTATGAACAATTATTGTATCATTTTAGACTACTTAAATATTTTGTTATTGATATATTTGCGATAAATAATTTTTTTTTTTAGTTTAAGTTAAACTTATGTATATTAAAGTTAGTTACAATATACCCTAAACTTTCATGTTAAATTTCCATCATTTTAATAAAATTTCCATCAATTTTCTATTTTTTACCGATATCGATATTCGATATCGATATTTCCATCGATATATCCGTAAATTTAAAGTATCGATATTTCCAGCGATACCGATATTTTCATCCTTGGCCCTAACTGATTTCTAGCTTACAATTAAAAAGATTCTATAATTAACATATAAAAAGGTGGACGGTCAAGATACATAAATGGAATTTCGATCAATGGTCTAAAATGTTTCCCGCCCAAATTAAAAATAAAAATGTAGCTCCTATTATATATTATTATTATAGATATTATAGATTATAGATTTGAGATTTAATAATTAAATGAGCGTACTTCCATTAAAATGGGGTACAAATAATCGTGCCCTTTCTTTTATAAGCGCAACTTTTGGGTTTTATATTTTGGGTTGGATCAGATTTTGGGCTTGGGCCATTTTTATCCTACTTGGGCCGAGTTGGCTGAAGTTTTTGGGAAATTATTGAAAATTGTCACTATCAAGTTTTCATTTTAAAAAATGTTATCCAATTCTTTTTTTTTTAACAATAATACCACCAAATAGGGCCGCTCTAGGGGTTGTACGGTGCATTTTTGTAAAAGAAAATGTTGAGTGATATTTTTTAAAATGAAAATTGAAAGTGACATTTACCTTTATTTCCCAAAGGTTTTTAACATAAAATTATTTAAAAAGAGTATTAAAAAAAACTTGATGAAATTGGATTTTGAGTCTAATTTAACTTTTTAAAGCTCAATTTATATAATTAGTTTTGAAAAATCAATATTAACTATATGCAAGAATTTGTGAAATTTGGAGATGTAGTATAGCCATTTTATAACGCAGCGAAAAATAATAACTTGTTATCATATGCATTCGATTTTATTCTGATTTCTGAAAAGGCTTAATAATTAAAATTTAATTTTCAAATCACTAGTGCTTGGTGCAGGATGATTGTACAAAATTTGAGTAAGTGAGCCACCTCTACTTATTTTTTATTATATATCATCTCATATATTTTTTTTTTATAGTTTTTAATTTCAAATCATATAAGTGATCTGAACAGTGAACAAGTTTCACCATAAACAAATTTAAAAAAATATTAATTGTTTCACTGGTATTTACTAAAAGGTATTATTTGTTTTACTAAAAAATATTAGTGAAGATAAGTATTAATTGTTCTCGATAAATGATATTAGTCACAAATCAATTTCACACCGACAATTATTCACACTATAAATGCTCATAGTATATCGGTTGAAATTAGACCAAATTAACATTCAATTTACTACAATAAAATTATATTCCCTTTGTAACATACGAAACATTATCAATATTGACTATTTATGAACATCTTTTTTAGGTGAGTAAATTGCATAATAATTGTCGTAATTTTCATTATCGTATAATAATTGCATTAATAATCATTATACGTTTAAATCAGTAAACAATTATTAAAATTACATAAAGATTAAACTTTTTTAGAAAACAATATTTTAAATTTCTACCTCTATAAATAAAAATTATCCTTAAAATATTATATTTTTAGGTGAGTAAATTTTTTGTAAACCAATTTCTTTGTACAATTCAAAACGGGGTATTAATTATTTTTATTATTATGCAATATTTTAATCAAATCCATGTTATCTTTTACCTCGTCTGTCCAATTTTACTATGTTTATTTTTAATCTGCTAATTTGTGACATATGTTGGGAGTATTATGGTATACTATGAGGTTTATTTATAAATAAAATAATTATTTATAAAAAAAATATTTATATTTTTAATAATTAATTATATTTTTTAAAAATGAATCTCATAATGTTTCATAGTACCTTTCAATATATGATTAAAAAATTCCAAAATAGGTTTATAAAAATTTTGTAAGAGCGATTATCAAGTCTCAACTAGACATATTTACATGGTCTGAAATAACTCTGAAATTTGAATCCATTATATATTTAAAATTTTCAACTTGGAAAAGTTAAGCACTTAGAAATTATTCCATTTCACTTGAAAATTTAAATTCATTTATATTATTTCCCAGAGGAGGATGAGGATGTCTCCCTTGCTCCGGCGAAGCATGGCCATCTACGGACACCACAGTCACGGTGGTCGAGTGGTGGTTTCGGCCGCAGCTGAGAATCCTGATGATGAGCCCCCACAATCCCCATCCTCTATCACTATTCACCACTCCGCCGTCGTGGTGGCGGAGGCTTCTCTGGCGACTCTTGATATCCCTCAATTCAACCACTGGTGAAAATTTCGAAATCCCAAACATCAAAAAGTACCATTTATAATTACCTTTCCCCGAGGATGACGCAGACATTTTGCCGTGCCCCTTCCCAAGCTTAGTGGTGCCATTCCTGGAAAGTTCTTCTTCTCTCTTTGAAACCTTCCATTTAAAAAATTGCCAATGATGTTTCCTCTTGTTGATTGTTTGAATTTGGATGGTGGGTTGTTTGAAAGGTATGATCTTGCCACAGAAGATGATGCTTTCCGGCGGGTGGAGTTGTTGGCTAAAGAACTCAAAATAGTCTTCTTGGGAGTTAGAGGCTAAGGACAAATCTTGATCCCAATCAGCACTTTGATCACTATATAATGGTAGATCACATAGAGAAAGTGTTTCTTCTAATTCATCTACTTCTTCTATTGCGTTATGCATGCCTTATGACTAATTACAATTACAGGGCTTCTTGCAAATTAAGGCTAGTTATCTTACATATATAAGTGTGGAAGATATAGATATAGGTATAGAGATATTATTAAAGATCCAAACTTTGAAAACAATTTGGTGGATTTTCACTATAAATTTTTTTGAAGGAATACTTAATGTTGATGGCTCTATAGCTAGGATTTTTGGCTTTCTCCTAGATGCTGCATAGGATAATACAAAGTTTTTTTTTTTTTTTTGATGGTGGAGTACGTTACGTACATAGGGGTATACTATAGGTTTTATCATCAAATTATTTTAAAATATTAAGTATTAAAAGTTTTATTAAGAGTATTAATAATTAGGGTCAGTGGTATTATATTTTAATTGTTGTTAATATATTTTACTCTAATTTTTATGATCATGAGATTCTTAATACCCTTGATCCAACATTTGATACTTTAAAATAGTTTAACGATAAATATATCATGAACAATTTTCATATAAAACATCACCCTATTATTTTATGGTATTTTGTATTTTTATTTCCATTAAATGTGTATATGATGATATGATAATAATATGGTGTCTATGTGATGTATATCAATAAGATTGTATGTGAGATTTCAATTAAACCTAACAAATGTTTTTTTTAAATGAATAATTAATTAGGAGCTAGTATTTAATAAATGGATTTTACTTGAATATAATAATTTGATTGTATATACTATACAGACTATATTGGTCCATTTAATTTAAAGATAAAAAAAACTAATACTTCCTTCCACTTAAAATGTGTGTCGCTTTTGGGATTTTTATTAAATGTATATCGCATTTGGATTATATTTTGCACCTCCTTCCCTCTCTATCCATATTTACTAGCATATGTTTAGCCAACTAATAAAGATAAAAGTTGTAAGAAAAATATGTTCTTTAATTCAATACAAAATATAAAAACAATATATATTTTGAATCGGAGAAGTAGAATATTAAATCTGGATTTAATATAATGTCCACCGATGGACATAACTTATATGCCCACCGATGGACATAACTTATATGTCCACCGCGAATGTGATAATGACACGTAAACAAATTTAAATAGGGGTCTCACTATTATTTTAATTGATTGTTTAAATTTGCTTACGTGTCATTATCACATTCGCGGTGGGGCATATAAGTTTATATCCACCAGTGGACATTATATGAAATCCAATATTAAATCATAATATAAACAGTTCTCTCTCTTTTGTTTCTGTAGAAGAGGTGGATGGGTTAGGAAAATCCAATATTTGTACCATGTTTTGTGGCACAATATCAGGCAAAAATACAGTTTAAATTTGACTACATTTGTGATGTTATGATCATCTATACAAAAATTTATTAATTAATCAAATAGTAGCATGATCCACACCTAGATTATTCCGTGACATGTTTGGTATTAGACCTACTTTATTTATATATAGAATATACAATATAGTAACACAATGCTAACTAATTGATACCATTTTTAGAACATTTTGTACATATTTCTATCAATAATTATAGGTGAACACTCGGTTGGTTCAATTAATATTGATCGATTTTAAAATATGAACTATAATACTGCTGCAAACAAAATAGAATTGTTGGAAAGCTTGCTGAACAAAATCAAACTAGATCAATAAAGTCGATTAATTCAATAAATAAATAGAAATTTGATCGATGGTTAGTGAATAAAGAGTAAAATGCCTATGTTAATTGAGAATTAATATGCAATTAGATTTGGTTCATGCATGAATCACTGAAAGTATTAGTTATCTTCACTAAAAAATATTAGTTGTTTTCATTGAAAAGTCTTAGTTTATTTTCATTAAACAACTAATATTTTTCTGTTAAAACAATTAATACCCTTCAATGATATCAACTAATACTCTTTTGTGAAAACAACTAATAGCCTTCAATAATTTATGTATGAACCATTTTCACTCTATATTTTATCAAAAAAGAGAGAATTAATATGCAATTATGAAGAAGTAACAATATATATATATATATATATATATATATATAAAGACACATATTCGTTGAACCAATTTGTTAAGAGTAACTATGTCTTAGCCAACTTAAAAAATCTACTATGCCATGTGATACGAAATAAAATGAATAAGAAGATTATTTATGTTCAAATTGAGCCGTAATTCTAAAAATTCATCGAACTCAGATACTATTTGAAAGGGCAAAAAATATATTCTAGTCTATTAAGTTCAATGAACATTGTGATTTGATTTAAATAGATAGATCTCTCATGCACAATCGAACTCCTTTGTAAATGAGACGAGTTTGTCATCATGTAGAATTTAAACATGACTGCCCGCATGGGCGTAGCTCAGCTGGTTCCTGGGTGGCAGATTGCTACAAGGACGCAGGATCGAGCCCTGGCAGCCGCAGTGTGGGAGTTTTATCCCTCCAATGTGGGGGATAGCTCCTTGTGGGCACCAGACACTGGTCCTCCCACCTAATGGGCCGCTGAGTCACCATGATTTACTTCCTCCACCCAATCCTGTCGGGCCAGGGGGTGGGGGCCCTGTGGGCGAGGGCTTCGCCTTTTGCTACAAGAATTTAAACATGACAATTGTAATTCCTTCAATTTTTTATTTTTATTAATACAATGAAAAATTTACTGCAAAGTTGTTTACAACCACAAAGAATTTAAACATGACAATTGTCATTCCTCCATCTATTTTCCAGTTATGTTTTCTTTTATCTTAATAATGAACTTTCTCTAAAATTTTAAATTTTATATTCTTCAATTTTGGAATAAGATATATCCATTGGATTGTGTCCAATTCCAAGTTGCTTTCTAGAGGTTACTATTTGTATTTGAGTCAATGACTTAACAAGAAAATCGGGATTTAATGATTTTGAAGAGTGGACTGCATGTTTATTGTGTAGTTAAGTAGTATTTCGTAGTCAGGTTGTTAATAATTAATGCAGTAATTATTAAATTAATTAATTAAATTAGAAAATAAGGGATTTTTTTAAAAACACAATTCCATGGCGGCAAAGTCTCATATGCACCAGGTGCACGGTGCACTCACTTAACAGTTGATATTGTATACACTGAAAAGTTAGTCTCAATTACACTGAAAAATTTACATTGCAAATTGGTTTTCAGTGTTAACTTTTCAGTGTAATTGAGACTAACTTTTCAGTGTAATTGAGACTAACTTTTTAGTGTAATTGGGACTAACTTTTCAGTGTATACATTATCAACTGTTGAGTGAGTGTATCATACACCAAATGTACAAGAGATTTACTCTTTCATGACATGTGGACATGTCACTATTTCCTGCCGCCTTCGAAGCGTTAAATTAATTTGGGCCGTCCTAATAATAGACTACTGCCACTTTGATTTTCCTTCGGCCAAGGTTACTAGTTTTTATATAAACTATAAATAGAATAGTTCATCATAAGTTAATTAAAAAATTATTTCTAAGTATTTAATATTTGATTAGAATCATCAAAGATTTTATTAGGAGTATTAAAAGTTAAAATCACATTTTTTACAACAATATAACATTACTGACCAAAATTTTATAATACTCCTGATGAGATTTTTGATATTTCTGATCAATTATTTGATACTTTAAAAAAAATTCATGGTAAACATATCATGAACTATTTCTATATAATATTTTATCTTTACCTTTTGTTGATACACTCTACCAAAAAAATGTTCGAAAAAATTGACAATTTTTTTTTTTTCGAAAATTCCAAAATATACAATTTCAACAATTTTCAGAATTGTTTCCGAACATTTTGTGTGTGGAGTGTATTAACAAAAGAAGGGAATGTATTTAACATGGGCCTTTTCCTTCTCCGAATTATCATGGATTTTCACCATGTTAACTTTTTTTTACCGGGTCTGAAAAAAAAAAAAATTCATACGTGAGAATGATATAAATTCATTGTATAAATTTGACCATTTATTCACTAAGTTTTATGTTCTTTTCTTTTAAATTAGTTGATGAATCTAAGCTAGAAATGTGTTTGGTCATAACGAACGAGGATAATAGTTTTTGGATTTTTTCTTTATTGTCATTTTTAAATTTTCTTGTGATTTGTTTGCTAAGTTTATGTTGCTTGGTCGCTTCTAAAGCATTTTCACTCGATCTTTTGTCTTGATTAAGTTATGCTAGGAATTTTTTTATATAGATTTAAGCTTTTAAATGTGATAAAAAAAAAATTGAAACTTCTTAAAAAACATGACTATGGACCAAGTAATAACTTTATGAGTTGATTAGAATCTATATATTGTCATTTTGATAAAATAAATATTGTGGATCCTAATTTAAATTGAATTTCAAGTTGAATTCAAAAGATTTAGCTGGGACGTCCAACTCTAAAGCTAACTTGATAGTAACATAATTATAGAAGAGGACAAGTCCATATCCTTGGATGTGTTAGGCAAATGGTAACCAAACTATTATTATTAATTACTTTACACTCTATATAACTCTAAGAGCACACCTCGTTTGAAACTGCATATTTCCATCCTTTCTAGAAGAATATTATGTGTAATTATTGTGAAAAAGAAGCGCCAATAACTATACACGGTGACAGAGCAAAAAAATTAGGCAGAAGGCCCGATTAACAGTACTATAAAAACAAAATAATCTTATTATGTATTAAAATTTTCTCTATAAGATTGTCAAAACATCTAGTATAATTAAATCTAAATTGAACTAACTTTTTCTTCTATGTTCTTGGGAAAGTGTTAATTGTTTACAACTCATAAGAGGTGAAACATATTCGTCCAAATTTTAATTTATAATTATTATATTAGTTGGATGATGAATAATTTTTTAAAAAAGTACTAAAGTGGTATTAGGTTATGCAATATCGTAGTATATTTTATATTATATTTAAATATAAATGTGCAAAATCTTGAAGATACTAAATTAGAACTCCGAAATATTTGCAAAAGGACCGATTCTATTAAAAAACAAATTTGTAAAGGGGGCAAACACATGTGAACATTTGAAGCCTATAGGGGAAAAACACACAACCTCTCCACTACTGCCCCCTGTACCCCACATGGATTTGTCCCTACCTACGCACATGTAATCATATCAATAGAAAAAACCTAATAAGAATTCTCACTCAGCAGTATGGTATCGTTTTCACAACAAACACGGCGTATACAATAATAATTTGTTCTGTCTTTAATATTGAGAAATGAATATTTATACTTACTTGGAACTGGCTTAAATAGGGTAGAAAATAATTTTAGTCCTGTAAAAAGGGTGTATGAAAAAACTCTAGCCACAGACTTAGATCTTGTATTAAAAATATTCACCGATAATAATGATCAATTAACGTGCAAAGATATTCACTTCACCGCGACAGATTATCTTGGACGAATCACGTAATTTTCATCAAATGAATGCCTACATCTCCATTTGTTGATTATTCTATTTGGATCCATTGTTCATGGCCAGCATGGTCCAACTCTAATTAAAAACTATCTTTTTTTTTTTCAATTTTTAATTTATCAAGTGTGAGCTAATTGAAGAATAGTTTCTTTTAAGACAATTATCTTATACAGATTAAAAAGCCCATGACTTTGAAATCCTGAATCCAATTAATATACATATGTTTATTTTTAAATTTGGTAAGAGTATGATTTCTAATTAGATGTCACATTAATATTGGTAGAACAAGATTAATAAAATAATAAAAAAAATGTGTGTAAAAATAAAAAGATTGAATGATATCTAGTATTATGGTTTATTTATTTAAATAATAATCTTTTAAGCACGATGGGCATTTGGTCTAGTGGCATGATTCTTGCTTAGGGTGCAAGAGGTCCCGAGTTCAATTCTCGGAATGCCCCTTTTTTTATCTTTTTTATTTTTTCTTCAAAGCTTCATCAAATTAACGTTGACTTGAGCGGGCCCCAGTGTACTGGGCCAGATAGTCTTATTGGGCCGAGACTAATGGGCATAACGTCTAAAACACTAATATGTTCTTGGTTACATATAATTCCAATAGGATCCGACTATATACACTCCACTAATAAGAGATACACCTCCTAAATTAATATTTTTAATGTAAATCCTATACTACCCTTTGTCATTTTAATTTTTAAAATATTCAAAGGGCTTTATAATTTAGACCAACAATATCCGTCGTTCGCTACCCGTTTTCAGCCGGCGTTTCTATCTACTCTTTTTTTTTTTTCTTTTAACCTTTTTTCTTCACAATATTTACTTTTTCATTCATATAACCTCATATTTTTCAGAAAAAACAATAAAAAAACTAATTTTCAATTTTACAGAAATAAATTTGGGTAGCATCATACCAAATTTCTGTATTTTTTCATATCAATTACCTTAAGAAAAACAACCAAAGAAAAGAATTGGAGGAGGAGATGATAAAACAAAAAAAAAAAAAATCACATTAATTCATCTTTTATTCTATTTCCTCTAAAGATATGTGGTAGAGGTGAATGAGGATGACAAGATGGTGAAGCGTGGTGGTGGACATTGGTGGAAGCGCGGGACGTCGTTGGAAGCGCGGCGGTGGACGTCGGTGGGGCGAGACCGTGCGGTGAGCGGCTGTGTTGCAGAGGGAGAGAGTGGCGTATGAAGAAAGGGGAATAACAAAAAAGTTAGGTTTTTTTAAGAAGGGTATGATGGGTAATTTAATGTGATGGAAGGTGTATTTATAAATAATGGAGGGGTATATAGCCAGACTCATTCCAATATTACATTCCCAATAGACATAGACTTATCCGTAATAAATTTGTTACTATATTTTAACGGAAAAAGAAATTGCATTAATCAACTAGCCAACTTGGCTTCAAGATCGTTTACACAAATCGAAGGAATGTCATCTCCAATAAACGGGGAGGGACAAGAAAAATTGAAAGTAGTTAACTTATGAGCAACGACATTCAACGACCGTCGCACCCACAAAATCCCAAACCCCACAAAGGACTCCCCACGTTCAATAATATCCTCCACTATCAAGTCAAAATAAGAGTAATCCTTCTCACGACGACGAGCCACATAAAAGAGGTTTTGTGAATCTGTCTCCAACATCACGTAACTTTCCCCACGCATTGCAGCTAGCTCCAATCCACGCCTTGCTGCTAACGCCTCCGCGATGTCTACACTAACCGGACCAGGCTCCACCTGAGCGAAGCACCAACGAACCCCCCTTTCACTTCCACTTGCAACCCCAACAATACCCACTCTTCCACCATGAGAAATAGAGCATCCACATTGATTTTTATATAACCAGCAGCAGGCCTAGACCAGTGACTAGTAGCAGTTTGCTGCTTGACTTGAACGCAAAATACTAGCTATACTAGTAATTACCCCACAAGAGTAATCACAGTAGTATTGACAAGTATAGGGACCAAGTATATCGTACCCAAGGGAAGGTATGTATGCGAATAGAGCCCTGGAGATCTACGCGTTGTAATTAATATGAGTGTACGTTCTAGGATAAGAATTGTATTAATCTACTCTCTATTCTACCACTATTAATGCAAATAATAAAATTAAACGAATATTACGGTTTAAATAAAGTATGAGATAGTGATGCTCAGGATAGGAATCTCTACGTATACTAACAGAGCTAGTACGATAGCTAAAATAACCGTGATGTGCCTAAGTGTACTAAAACTTGTTGGAGTTATACGTGAAAGTATGCTTTTACTTTGTATAACTCGTGTATCAAACACTTGTTTATGAGAATAATTATTTTATCACATTTGCTTTAGATATGATTGAATGTTGAATATTTATTGCAAACAGTTCATAATAGTACTAGTTACATTGTAGTTAATGTGGTGATACCCGATCACGGAAGACAACATTAACAGTTACCTTGTAACAAAACGTACATTTTTACGACCTAGGTGGAATTGAACAATCCGCCGTGAAAGGTCGATGTGTAAGGCTCAGATTGGTCTGTCTTGACTAAGAGATTGCACTAGCATATTTAGTATGTGTTGAAGAGGACCTACAGCGAGGATAAATTCTTCTGTTCTGAAATGTGAAGAATTAGACCTCAGTGGTTGTTGATTTCTTAATCTCCGTCACTTAAATAGGACTGTGTGTGCTTAATGGTTACTGCTTTGATTCATGTTGGGTGAGAATCATTGTGACTTCGAACTTTGTGTCTTGGGCAGTAATATTAATCATACGACGGTTGCTAAGATTTAATACGGAGAAACGCGTGCGAGTACGGCTCGTGTGATTAGTCCCCTTGGTGGGCTCAGAAGTTTTATCGTACCAAATCTTGCAAGTGAAGAATCAGTTTCTTCGGTAAGGATAATAATGTTGAGCTGTCTTTACTCCAAGGTGAAATATATTAATTAATTTAGAGCTATTCAAAAGCTTAATTAATTAATGGACTTGATAATCTTAAACGCGGGAAATAATAACCGGGAGCCCATATTATCGTAATATGGATTAAGATGGATAGTGCAATATTAATTTATTAGTGGTAATAATTAATATTAATGGATTGAATTATATTGGGGCTCAATATTGAAATTCAGAAGTCCATTAGGAGGTCAAATCTTAATTCTCCTTAAAGGCCCCTCAAGTAGCCCATTAAGTAGCCCAATAATGATAAGGTGATTAAAATAAAAAGATAATATTGTTCTGATTTTTACACTTAATTTTCGAAAAAAGCAATATTAGAAGAGAAAAGATTTTGTTGATTTTCTTGGAAAGATATTATGGAAGATATGTATTCTTGGAATACAAGAATATCTCATATATTCAAGAAGATCCAAATCTTGGGATCTCTACTAGTAATTTTCAAAAATTACCCCATAGCAAGGTGAGTGAGATTTTTGTGGAATATTTTATTTTGGAGAAAAGAATATATGAGATATATTCAAGATTTCTTAGAGTCTAAGAAAAGATTTTCTCCAAAGCCCATATTCCCTCAAAAATTCGGCCACTCTATGTTATAAATAAGGGATGATTATTTCATCCCCAAGAATATAATTCCATGTGTTGGAAAAATCAAGAGCATAGATATTTTTCTTTTTCCTTAGTTTATTAAATTACTTGAAAGCATCTCCCACCGGTGATCAAGTGAGGTGAAAGGGAAATACTTGAGAAGGTTTTTGGGTCGATAGAGCGAGATCGTAATTGTCCCGTATATCCAAAGACCAATTATACAAGAGGTACGTTAATCACATATTTACTTGTTTATTCCGCCATAGTTAGTATGTGAAATTAATTCAACATGCATGATGAAAATTCGTTGTTGGAATTATTATTTGAATTAATTAGGATTAATTCATGCTAGTAATAATTGTATTTAAATTCATATTTAAATTTCATCCCGAATAGATTCCGGGCACCCCTATTTTCCCAACAACTGGTATTAGAGCCAGGTTTCGGGCTCTGATCTTTAAATTGGAATTTAAATTGTTAAACATTAAATTGAAATTGGATAGTAGAATTGCTAGATGTTTTTTGCAGGTATCCAATTGTCATGGTTTTAATGTTGTTAATTTTTCATGCGTGTGAATTAATTGTTTTTAATTCGATTCGTTCGAATTCGTTTTTCTCGTGAGAAAATCCACGAGTAGATTAGTTATTTTTATTTTGACTCGATCATTGTAATAGACTAGTCTAGATCTAGTATTTATTTTTTTGAAAAATAAATTGTAACCGGATCGTGACGAAGAACGAAGAATTAAAGACGGCGTACCCGGACGACGCATGCATGCGCGGCGCATGCATGGACGTAAAATCATGCATGGTGTGGAAAAACGAGAACAAACGGCGAAACCCGGTGCACGGGGTGCGCGAGGCGCACGACCCGCGCAAGACGGGCGCGGCAGCGCGCGTGCATGAAGGCACGCTCGGCGGCTACTCGGCGCCGTGCCGAGTGACGTGCGGGCTCACTCTGTGGGCCGACGCACGTCGTATCTCGGGCCGTGGAATTTTTTTAATTAATTCCAGTTCTGTATTTTTTTTGTGTGATCTTGAACGTCGTCCCGAACCCCAAACGATGCTATTTTTGATTAAGTGTTGCTGTTCGAGTGGGAGCGTGTCGAGACGAACGACGGAAAGCAACAATGACGATTTTTCGCATCAAGACGTGAAGAAATTAAACTGTGACAATTGGATTTGAGTGCTCCAATGTGTTTAATTTTGTTTTGATGGATGTTTTATTTCGTGCACTTATTATTAATTGTTAATATGTGTTTGCATGAATTTAATTGTTCAAGAAAAACCTTACTTTCGAAAATTACTAAGTATGTTTATTTAATCGCAATTTTATTCCGGATATTAAAATTGGATTAATTTGGCCTCCATAATTTATTTATTTGTGAAGTTCTTTTGGAATACATTTCCCCCTCGGATCGGCCAAAAGAACGGATTTCACATGAATAAATTCCGAAAGGATGATTGTGGATTATTACTAGTGGCGGTATTGACCCTCACCACGAGTGGCTTGCTCAAAGCGAAATAATAATCTTGTATTTAATTATGGTTATTACTTAGGCATAGGAAATTGATATTAACTTACTCCCCTCGGAGTCCCTGTCAATTTCTATGTGGTCAAAGTGGGAGCCAACTATTAATTTTGAATTAAGGATTTGTAACTTTTAAGTTTGTGATCCGCTTGAATGTATTTAAATGTATAGACCACCCCTCGTGGCGCATTTAAATTGTTTCGAGATGTTGGCTGATGCATGATTATATTGTTTTAAGGTTTCAATATAATTGATGTGGTCGAATTATGTGATAATTTTATATTTTTCTAGATATTGATATGAATGTATGTTTTATTCTCATTTCATCATGTCGCTACCTTTTAATCCACTGTTTAATATACTTAAAGTTAATAAACTTTTTGGAGAGAATTATATCGATTGGAAATGCAATTTTAAATTTGTCCTTACTGCATGAAAACACAATTGGGTTATTCACGTTAATAAACCCGGCAAGCCTAATGATAAGTCAAGCAATGAGAAAAAGGTAGTTTATGATTGACAGCGTGACAATGAACACATGAAGTGCATCATCTTGACATCTCTGTCTGAGGATGTGAGGCGCGTTCATGAAGACATTGTATCCACTGTTGAAATCATGGAAAGCCTTGAAGAGATGTTTTCACATCAGAATCCCATGACTAATCAGTTCACCAAACATGACTCGGTCAAGTTGGAAATGGTGGAAGGAACGCCCATAAGGGAGCACGTTCTCGAGATAATGACATACCTTAACAAGTTGGAAGTACTTGGTGCGGATTTTGATTGATTTCATATACCATTCTCTACTGAGAAGTTTTGAGTAGTTTCATCTGAACTGTCAGATAAATGAACGGACAAGTCGTTTGCCCGAGCTCTTGCAAGCTTTAGTTTCGGTGGAGGTGATAATGGAACACCAGTCTAGTGCTATGGTGGCTAATGGTTCGTCTACCTCTTTTGATCCCAAGGGAGGGAAAAAGAGGAAGAGAACCAAATGCCTGATCCAAGCAAATCCAATTGTTGTGAAAGGCAAATGCAAAGGCTAGCATCGAAGGGGAAGTGTTTTAGTTGCGGTGAGAGAGGACAATGGAGGTCTGCCTGTTCCAAGCCTAAAAGGCTAGGAAAGTTAGGTAATTCACACACCCTAGTCGTCGAAACTTGTGAAGTGGCGTATGCTGTCTATTCGTGGATAGTGGATACGAGAGCTACCGATCACATTTATTTCATGGGTTCAGACTAACCCGACGACTTAACGGAAGTGAGATCCCCATCACATCGGGCAACGCTACGAGAGTGGCAGCTGAAGCAGTGGGAGAAGTGCGCCTATCTTTTGAAGATAGAGTTATGGTCTTGAGAGACGTTCTTCATGTTCCTAGTTTAGAAAGAACTCAACCTTCAGTTTCTAAACTGTTTTTGAATAGATACTCAGTTTCTTTTAATAAGGATTTTATTATTTCTTGAAACGATGAGTTTATCTGTTCCGGAACTTCAATGGATGATCTTTATACCATTATTTGGGCACACCACTCATAAAATTGAATCTAATAACACATCGATTATTTCGAGTAATAAAAGGAAGCATTCTTCAGACATGAACGAAACACTTCTATGGCATCTTAAATTAGGTCATATTAATCTAATGCGGATACAAAGGTTGGTGAAAAATGAATCCTTGGAGTCACTTCAAGTTGAGTCATTTCCAACTTGAGAATCCTGTTTAGAGGGTAAAATGACCTAGAGGGCATTTGGAGCCAAGTGGAATAGAGCCACCAAAGTGTTAGAACCCGTTCATACCGATATGTGTGGTTCAATGATGATCATAGCAAGAAGGGGTATGAGTAATTTGTCATTACTCGAGATATGGATACATCTACCTTATGAAGCATAGGGAAAAAAGTATCAAGTTTCTACGATTTAATCGTGGAGGCGAATACCTTAGCAATGAATTCTTGAACTACCTATCGGATGAAGGGATTGTATCCCTGTTGACCGCACCATGAACCCCTCAATAGAACGGTATGGCGGAACGAAGGAAGCAGATTCTTTTAGAAATAGTCAGACTCTTTTAAAAAGATTATGTGTGATTTTACTCATTATTGACTCTTTTAGAACGGTATTGCTAATGACATGTCTAATTTTAGAATAGAAGTGGACAACATATGTTTTTTTGTGGTTGTTAATGGAGGAATAAGGGAGTGATTGAGAAGGATGATTGTAGGAGGGAAATAGGGTAATCAAAATGGAGTATTGATTACCCTATTTAGGAGGAGAGATGGTGATTTTGTTATGATGAACCTGACTTGAACCGAAAATACTAGCTTTTACTAGTAGCTTCCCCGCAAGAGTACGGGTTCACTGTAGTATGGGCAAGTATAGGGACCAAGTATTATCGAACCCAAGGGAAAGTGTGTATGCGAATAGATCCCTGGAGATCTACGCGTCGTAGCTAATATGAGTGTAATGTTTTTGGGTTTTTTGAAAGATTAATTAAAAGACTAAAATTATCCTAAGAATGCAAAAAGCAAAATTAAACTAAGAATCAAAGGGTGTTTCCAAATAAATGATGATGATGCTTAGGATAGGAATTCCTACGTATACTAACGGAGCAGGTATATAATCAAAGTAACTGTGACACGCAAGAAATAACCTAAGTAAAAGAATGCAAGATGAAAGCTCAAGATTCTAAACCCTAATACTTTACCCTAACACTCGACTTCACTAATCCACTAACAAGTTAATAGATTGTGCTTAATTAATGAGACCCTAATTTAACTAAGGTGATGCGGTCGTCCTCCTTCGCTAAACCGGTAGATTAATTAACCTCTCCTAAACCCTCTCGTTAAGACTACTAATTGTTATTGAGTGATGCGGTCGCCCTCTCTCTAACACTTTCGTACGAAATTCAAAGGTAGAGTTAAGATTAATTATAAGAATTCATTAATTAAGAGAATTAAAACTAACGTCATGAATTACCCTAATTACATACCCACAACCTACTTCTACGAGTTCATCCTATCCTAAGCATGCAAGGGTTCTAGCCTAACATGGTGGTTTGAATAATAAAAGCAATCACAAGAACAATAAACATATGCATAATTGAATTAACGAAAGAAATCAAGAACATAAACGAAAGAACAAATTAAAGTCTCCAAAGAAATCTATATAAATCTGAAAAACTAGGTTTAATCGTCTCAAAGAGTAAAGAAAGAAAGAATTAATCTAATACGTTCAAAAGAAATACTAAAACGAAGAATTCGTAAATTAAAACCTCGATTACAACGTATAAAACTCTTCCAATCTCCCTCCCAAGCTTTCTCCTCGCTCAAAATATGTAAAAATATGTGTTGGTATGTGGTTATATGTGAAAATATGCTTGGAAGGGGTATATATAGGCTTTGGGACGAATTTGGGCGATTTTGGGCCAAAAACACGCAAAAACGCTTTCGTGCAGGTGAAGCTCGAGCGCTCGAGCTTGGTGGTCGAGCGGTCAAGAGGTCGAGCGAAGGCGCTCGACCGCTGGCTGTACACATGTTCGTAAAACCTTCACAACTTCTCAACCGGGAGTCCGTTTTGGCCGATTCAAAGTCCTACGAACTCCTCTTTTCGCCCTCTATCCAACTATGAAAACCAAAGAGACAAATTAATAAGTTTATAAAAATGATACTCATTTGACTCCAAACACTCATCGAAAACACTCAAAACATGGGCAAATCGGGCACCAAAACATAACAATTTCACGCCTAATCAGAACCCTCATAATCACACTACTTTTAAACACATTTCCATTATCATTGAAGAATTGCTAACCAAGCGCCCCCCAAATAAATACATGATTAGTTCACCCACCCATTTTCAACATACATAGATACACTCCTCATGACTACCATATTATCCCTCTTCAATCTAAATTCCCACATTCCATGAATCATTTCAAAACAAACAATACACCTATTTGAAAAGAGAAAAAAGATTTATTCAAAGACAATCGATGAAAAACTACAACGACAATCATAGACCAACCGAAGGATAATGAAGCCAGAAAAATTAGTTACAAAATTATTAAAAAAACACACACACACAATCACGAAAGATAGAAGAACACAAAATTTGTTCACCCAGTTTGTCTTACGACTACGTTTAGGGGTGATGTCAAGCCAGTGTTTTTACTATATTTTTCGAATACCAGATACAAGGAGAAAATATCTATTTATATAGATAGCTAACCTAAACTCATTAGGATCAATTGGGCCGAAAAACATGGATCACCAGTACTGGGTCTTAGTGTAAGATCAAGCGCTTGCCACTAGATTAAAAGTCCGGACTTGTAGTGAGGTGCTACTTTATTTCCTTTAACCACATCTAGCTGCAGCGCCACAGGTTGAATAGCCTTCGCCGGACTTGGTGCACTGGGTCTTTATCGTGCCCGACTCGGTTGGGAGATGTTGGACTCCGCGCCCTACAATCCCCTCCATCATCTGCTAGCCCTCTTGGCTAACAAATGCCTTTTACTGGGATTCGAACCTGTGACTTGTGCTCTGATACCAATTGTAGGAACAAGCACTTACCACTAGACTAAAAGCCCGGACTTGTAGTGAAGTGCTACTTTATTTTCTTTAACCACATCTAGTTGCAGAGCTACAGATCGAATAGCCTCCGCCGGACTTGGCGCAACGAGCTTTTATCGCGCCCGACTCGGCTGGGAGATGCTGGACTCCGCACCCAACACTTAGTGCACAATTCATTCAAACTCCACACTCCAACAAAAACTTCTTTCAGGAGTTGTAAGTTATTATATAAGATATTTATTTTCAATAGTTTATAGTGTTTTGTTTAACATTTGTATTCACCAACACTATCGCACCCCACCACCATTGCCATCGTCCACCATCGTTCGGACTTTTGATTGTTTTAGAAAGTATGGTGTTCACATGTTAGTGTATTTTCTAAATTTTCATTATTTTGTATTTTTCAAACTGTTTTTTTTTAAGTTGTTCCTGATTTCGATAATTTTTTGCCCAAAAAGTATATATATTTTAAAATTTCTTTTACCAAAACTCATACTACTGTCGATAAAATCTTGCAGATCTATCTTTATTGGACAAAAAGCATAATTTTTTATTTATCCCATATCCCGATAAGATTTTTTTATTTCAAAACTATTGTATGCACACCTTGCAATTCAAGTATATTTTTAAAAAGTAATCCTTAATATTGCAAAAAAAAAAAAATCACTTTGTTTTACTGAAAAATCACCCTTGCTACGATTTAACAAGAGTTGACTCTTCATTAAAAATATGATTAATTTTATATTAGTTCACAGCCTTTAGAATCAATTTCAATTTAATCACGACTTTTAATAATTTTATGAAAATTCACTACCCATTTGTTCGCTTCAATTTGATACACATTTTTGCATTATGATATAGTTTTTTCAACCACGTTGTTGATTACTTCTTTTGCCCTTTCTGAAATGATTTCATCCATGTTGGAAAATTTTCTAATCCAAGCACAGTCGCACTCTCACGAGTCAAACAACTTTTGTTGAAAATACAAACCACCTATTGGATTGAAACAATTAAGGAGTTGGTGAATTTTCATAAAAAATTTAAAAGTCGTGATTAAATTGAGATTGAGATAAAATTTTGTGGAATAATATAGAATTTAACCCTTAATAGTAACACGCTCTTATATTCACCAGGTGCACTGTGCACTCACTCAATAGTTGAGTTTGTTTGCACATAAAAGTGTAAGCTGATTATATTGAAAAATATGCTTAGATTATACTGAACATTGATTTTTAATGAAATTTTTTAAATATAATTTAACCATATTTTTTCTGTGTAATCAAATCATACTTTTATGTGTAAATAATTTCAACTGTTGAGAAAATGCACCATGCACTAAGCACCAAGTGCATAAGGGTATGTTTGTTTTAGAATTTAGGTGTGTGGGGAAAGTCATGACTTTGAAATTTTAGGAGGTGAAAATCTTGATGAATAATATAAGTATGTATTTTTTTTTGGATTTTAGTAAGGTGAGATTTTGCTTTATGTCAAATCAATGTTTATTAGTCATAGATGTTGTATTATTTTATTATACTGTGTAAGAAAAAAGTAGGAGAGAGATTGAGTAGATGATAAAAAAATGATGATGTGATTGTATTTAATTATGTTAAAATAGTAATAGATTTATAGGTAGAGATAAAGTTTGAGATTTGAAAACCTAATTTTAAATCTCAAACTCGTGTGGTGCGTGGATCGCAAAGTCCAAGTGAGTCTCAAAACAAACATAACTTTGCATAAGAGAGTTGCTCTAAAAGTTAAAGTGATTTACAATGATAACAAGAACGATTATTTAAAAAAAAAAAATACATTTACATTACACAGTGCATATTTTTTAGGTTACTTATTTTACGTCATGAACCAACAAGCACAGGATAATTTCCCTACCCTTGTCTTCCCTTCCCCCACCCCATCTGGTGCCTTGTGATATTGCAGTACAAATATAACTAACAGATATGCAGCAACCAATCACATTTCCCACGACAAAAACCTCCTCCTGCTCCACCACCATTTCATGGCGGAGAAACCCAACAAAGACCCCAATGCCCCCGCGATTATGCCCGACAATTACCACGTCGAAACCGGCAAGTGCGAGCGCCACGTCTGGCTCATGAAATGCCCTCCTGTCGTCGCCCAAGCCATGCAGAACGCCAACCGCCACACTTCACCATTCGACGCTTCCGCCGGCCCAATCGTCGCTAAGGTCATCGTCGCCGTCGATCCACTACGTCCCAACGATGATTCCTCCTCCACTCAGGTAATAAATGAATGCGTGCACATTATACCCAAATGCCTGCCTAAATCTGTTTCTCTTCCGATTTCCATTTTCTAGGGCTTTTTGTCCCTAATTTGGTTGCATGCACCACTTTGTTTGGGATTATTGTTTATTTTCTCTGTTATATTGTCAATATTCGAGAATCTCATCATGTACAGTGCTTTTTGGGGGACTCTTATGGCTACAAAATTAGTGAATTTGTGCATTGAATTTCAAATTAGGTGATCTTAACCCTGAAGAAAATGTGGTGAGTTTAAATCTGTCACCCTTTATTTCACTTTTGTTAAACTTTGCGTTTTGAGATGATATAAACTGTGAACTGTCATTATTACTCGACAGTGTGCGTTTGATTTTCTTTTGGTGTATTTGACACTCACAGATTGTATATGTATCATGTATAGAGTGGTTCTTCTCTAGTTTCCTTAAAGGAATTAGCTCACCCATACAGGCTTGCCAGTCTGATATTTCAGTGAAGCTGAAATTTAAAAAAATTGGCACTTTCAAGAATTAAGGAGTGTTTGCAAACTCAAATGAGGGGTCAGAATCCCCCATCTTTTTCTTTTTTCTTTTATGCTGCTCTCTCAAAACTTTTGGATTTTAGAAGTGATTCTTACTATTTAGTAGTGATTGGAAACACCCCCCCACTCTTTCTTCTTCGGTTTTGAGGCCAGGCCACGGTTACTCGCATATTTTTTCTCTTCATATGTGGCTTAGCTCAATTATAACAACATAACATACTTTTGGTGCTGTATCACCACTTCAGGTGTGGATCGATTTTTGAAAAGAATTCAATTAGAGCAATACAGAGGAAGTATTGTTTATTTGAAGCTATATATATCCATGTGTCCTTTCTACATGCGAAACATCAGCTCGAGTACCCTACGTTTCGAATGTGTAGCATTATTTTAAATCTCTTCCAATTCTCTTTATTTTTATTCTTTTTTCTTTTTTATCAGTTTGTTATGGAGTTGGCTGACACTGGAGATAAAAACATGCCCAAACGCTTCTCGATGGACATGTCCACAGATGTTCTACCTATGGTTGTATTGTCCGAGTCATCTCAAGGTCACTTTTATAACTCTCTTTCTGAAAATATTAGGGTTTTGTATTGGATTACTTGTAATTTGTCGGACTCCCATCAGCTGTAAGATCAGGCATATCAGTTATGGCCAAGGATAACATGCTTGATGCTTACCATTTAAAACCTTTTCAATCTTACATATACCAATGCCATCTCTGGAATTCCGTCTATCAAACTTGCCCAATTTTAGGGAACTGAATTAGTTAATATTCTTCAATATAAAAGGATAAGACAGAGAGTTAAATTGGACCTTCTCCGGTAATGTTGATAAGTTTACATGTCCAAGTGATATCAGTACTATTTACTAGTTGATGCATTCACCTCACAGATTATTTCTTCAGATGTTGAGCATTTTAAGACTCCATATTTGATTGGTTATGTTTCGTGTGCTATGCAGGGAAGCCCTCTGTGGAGGGGAAAATTCTTCATAAGTTTGACATGAAGCCTCATAAAGAATACATTGAAGACTATAGTAAGCTATGCAGGGAGAGGACAAATAAATATATGACTAGAACTAGACAAATACAGGTAATTGCATTCTCTTCCTTGGTCACAGTATTTTATCACCTAGGCTACTATGCAACGTTGCAAATATTATATGCGTGTGCGACTGTGACCTTTTTCTTCTTCTCTTTTATCTATACAGCATCTTTTCTCCCATGCATCTTATGCAGGTCATTGATAATGATAACGGAATGTGTATGAGGCCCATGCCTGGAATGTTCGATATGAAGTCCTCTGGATCAACGGTGCTTAGTCATAGTCATAGTCCCATCTTTTGTACCTATAACAATGTTATGTTTTGGAACTGAATTTTAATTTTTTTGGACCATACTGAATAGGAGAAAAAAGTTCAAGGCAAGGGATTAGAATCAAAGAGAACAAGAAGAGCCCCTGAAGAAATGGAGAAGATCATGTTTAAGCTCTTTGAGAGACAACCAAATTGGACACTGAAACAGCTGATTCAGACAACAGATCAGCCTGAGGTATGCAAACCGTTTTTCGGATATAGGCATAACAAAAGTGCTTACTGAGATTGTAGAGTGTCCCCTTTAGTTATTGAAATATTGGATACAACCACCTGTGATGTCTCTTTGGGGATATTCCTTGCAGCAATTTCTTAAAGATATGCTTAAGAGTCTCTGCGTGTACAACAACAAGGGGGCGAATCAAGGATCGTATGAGCTTAAACCCGAATACCGAAGGTCAGAAGACACATCTGATACCTCTTAACTCTATATTTCTCATGAAATTTGAGCACAGTATTTACTGTCATCAACAACTTTCTTGGAATACCACTCTACTCTATAGTACTTGGGAACCTCTTTTATCTTTTTGAGTGTTTACTCGGTTTGTAGTGAATTAACTTATTTGCTGTCTTTTTTGGGAGGCCAAAGCTTCAAGCTTGGATTAAAATTTACCCTGGTTTCTTATTTGAACAGCTAAATTTGAGCTTCTTCAAGTTTTGTACATCCCTTCTACTTTATTTTATTTCCTTTTATTGTACAGATGCAATGTCGTAAAGTATAATTTGTATAGTAGAGTATGGTATATCATTGTATAAAGCAATAAAAATCAGAGTGACTCCTCGTGAAATTGTATAAACTATTTTTGTATACTATTCCCTTTTAAAATTTCCAGCATTACCCCTTACCCATTACATTCCCTTTTTAAACTTCCAGCATTACCCCTTACCCATTACATTCCCTTTTTAAAATAATTAACAAAGTAATACACACCCCCTCCCAAAATTTTCTGCAAACGTGGCGGCACCCACTCCCCTCATTCTAAATTGTGTAACATTTACCGGCAAAAATGAAGAAGAGGTGCAAGCCATCCGCGACGGCAATGACGAAAAATGCTCCGAACGAAGATGAAGGCGACAACGGAGAAGACCGATGTTAGAATTCTTTCATTTCGGTTCACAATGGTATAATCACACAATGAGATCGGTTTTCGACAAAAATAAACTGTTAAAATAATTTCGACAAGTATGATTCCAAAAATAATGCAAATTTTCAAAAATATCTTACCGAAAAAAGAACAGTATTTTGGAAAAGTCTAACCGAAATATGAACATAATTTCAGTTTTCACAAAACACTTAATAATTTCGGCAACTTTTTTTTTTCGAAATATTGCAAAATTTTCAACAAACCAGGTTTGAAAATTTGCTTGGCGGAAAAATTGATAAAAAAAATGCGTGAATGACAATCATATAACTTCTAATTTCGTTATATGCCAAAAATTCCAACATATTGTGCATAAAAATGTATAAAATAAATAATAAACAATACTTAACATTCAAAACTAGGGTTTACTATGAAATAAGGAATAAAGAAAAACATACATGTGTGTTTTGAACCCCTTTCATTTTCTCCAGATTCTCGTAGAAAAATATGAAATAATTGTTGTGGTGTTGTCTGTTCGTACTATAGTGGTGACAACGTGAATATGTGTTCTTCACGATGAAGATGGTGAATATTTGGTTGCTAACGTGAACCGCGGAAATTAAATAGATGAAGGGTGTGTATGAAGTATTAGTTATTTTGTTTTTTTAATTATCAAGGTTATATGTGTAATTTAACAATTATAATAAATTAAGTAAAAAATGAAGGAGGTGTATCAATAATGAATGAAGGGGTATTTAGTCGGACCCTTCAGTTTTATGTCAAGTCACGGTACAAAAAATAAATAAGTTTAACCCCTAATACTTCATGGATCATGAGTGCCAATAAATAATTGATTTTACATTTTTCAAAGTCTATTATTTTTGGACAAATAATATGTAGCATCTCCCATATAAATAAATATAGAATTAACATACCACCCTTTACCATGTTCAAGGAAAAATAGAAGGAATAGGAAAAAAATAGAAGAATAATATAAAAATATAATTAATTTTCACTGCAATATAAAATTAACACTTTAATAACAAGTTTTTCTCTCTCTAGTTCCCACCTAACTAGCTAACTTTATTTTGTTATAACACTAGATTTTATTTGGGTAAATTCATAAAATTGTCCTCAAATTTATAAAAAAAAAAAATATTTGTACTTAAATATTAATCTGAATTGACCCGAATCTCAATTACCAAAAATTGACAATTAACGTGGTAACTAATTTTAGAATAGACAACATTTCAAAGAAGGACTTACTTTCGAATTGCTTCTTGCAAATAGAAATTTTAAATAAATTGTATTTTGCTCATACCAATAAAGAGAGTTGAAATTATAGTTAAATCTACCAGTAGAAAACCGATATAACCAGTTATAGTGAGCATAAAAGGACTAAATGAAATATGTTATTTTTATGCCTATGTTTCTAAAGTATTTATCTAAGTTTTTTATAATTATTTTTTGCCTAATTCAAAAAAATCTACTTTTTGCCCTAAAAAAGTTAGCAAAAGGTTGACACCAAGTTAAATCGATGCTAATTTTTTTTTTTTTTTTTTTTTTTTGCAAACCTTATTTGGACGGAAAAATACCTTTTTTTCTGAAAGTAAGGCAAAAAATAATTTCCCAATAAATTTATGGGCAAATATGCTCTTTTTCTTATATTTGTTGGGTTAAAAGATAATAATGAAGATTTATCGGGAGCAAAATATAATATACGAAAAGGCAAGGTAGCAAATTTTGACCCAGAATTGTGCGGTGTTCCTATTCAGCGCGTTGGTTTGAAGATTTCGCCAAATTCGTTGATTTATTTGTCAAAATCAAAGTAGGCGTTCGGCAAGCACCCGCCCTCTGGCTCGTGGCATTTATACGGCCGTCTCCTCTCTCTCTCTCTAAAGATACCAATTTTTGTTCCCAATTCGGTTTTCTGATCACCTACTCCTCAATCTAAAGTCTTGCCTTGATATTATTTTACCGCACCACGCCTCAGCATTTACTTGTTAAAGTTTTGAAGGTATTGATCTTAGTTCTCTGTTGATCTCATTATAGCTTACATTTTTGGGCTTTTTAAGTTTTTTGCTGAACAAAAGTATTGGGTTTAATTTTAATGTTGATTGCTTTAGTTAGTTTTGCAATTACCTATATTCTGCTCTGTTGTTGTGTTTGTGACATTTCCATAGATTGATTGGGTATGAAGGAAAGTATGAGGGTATTGCGAGATATTCTGGGATCCGTTTTTTAATAAAATGATCGTTTATGGAGAAAAAAAAAACCCGGACCTCATAATACCATTTATCCCTCATATCGCATTAAACCACGCAAAAGAAAAGTAGATTTTTTTTTTTTTTTTTTTTTTTTTTTGTGGACGGAGGGAGTAGAATTGAAGGAAACCGTGAGTTTAAAAGGCTTAATTAGAGTGGATGATAATAATGTATAGTTGATGAAAATAATTTAAATTTAATTAGTCAGAGATTAATGTGCATATGTATCTGAGGTTCTTTGACGTTTGTTGATCTCTTGATTGAATTTGAGCTAACAAATGGCTTCATCTCTACTTTCATGATTTATAACTTGTTGATTATGAAAATTTGAGTAGGTCTTGCGTGAGATGGGGTATAAATTTTGCATGAAACATTAACACTTTGGAAGGGATAGGTGGTAATTTGTGCTAGTTTGTGTACCGGCACACACAGCTTTGCCTGAAAATTTTGCATTTCTGTAGTTGTTTTGAATGCGCGCGCGCGCACACACATATATATATCCTTATGTGAATTCTTGAATTTGTTTTCCTAAGTTAGGTTCTTCCAATTTTCTAAACCGTGTTCAATTTTGTACAGATCAATTTTTTCTAGGATGGAATTTATCTTTGGGAACATGGACAGCAAATCGTCGGATTGTAACCCGGGTATTGATCGGTGCCCATTTTTGCGCAACATCAATGAGCCAACTAACCTCTCCTTCTCGACAGCAATGGCTTTCCCCATGCCGGTAAGTTGTTCGTTTGTCTTTCACTTTCCATGTTTGTATCCTTTTTAACCTACGCGTTTTCTCACCTTCACTGTCTTGCTCGTTTTAGGTAAAGGAAGGGAAAGGTCCAATTTTTGAAGATGGTCCGAATTTTGATATGGCATTCAGGCTTTTCCATGGTCAGAATGGTGTTGTCCCACTCTCTGAAAAGCCATTTATTCGCAACGAGAAGTCTCGTTCTAAATCATCACCAGCTCAATTCAATCCCTTGGCTGCAAAGGCGGCTACCATTAGCCTGTCTGGCTTTGGCCTTGGAGGGCCTTTTGGTTTTGATGCATTTTCTGAGAAGTGGAAGAATGCAAAGAAGAAATCAAATTCAAAGGTACTTGGCTGCTTACATTTTCATTTTGTATCATTACTTCAGCCTCTGCAGCGGATAGTCATCTTTAATCTAAATTTAATGAAATATAATACTTAGCTTCTCTACTTTCATATGCTGAATTATTCACTGGTTTGGTTTCTGAATAATAGTTTATATATTTGTATTATAAATTATTTTGTTGAGAATTGAGATATTGATTAATACATACTGGTGAAAAATTGAGAATCTATGTTCAACCGAACGCAGTGGGATTAATGCTTGAGTTGGTCTCCTATATACCAGGTTCGTGTGAACTCTTTTTTTCAAAGTAATACTTTTTAGCAAACAAAATACTATCATATTCTAAAAAATACTTGATTTATGGGCTATTCTTTTCAAAATCACTAAACCATGATATTTCGTATGCTAAACAGTATTACCAAGTTCGTCATAAAACTTGTGTGAACCAAGCTCTTAGAAGTTTTGTGTTTGGAATTGATGTTGTGAACACTGCTTATGCAAATAATTATATTGAAGGGGTTAACCGAAGTTTTCGTTTTATTCATGTCCTGATTTGTCTTCTTAATTAATGAATTAAATGTTTTAAATTTCAGGGAGGTGAATCAGCACATGAAGCAACGAGCAATGAGTGGTTACAAAATGGGAACTGTCCGATTGCAAAGTCTTACCAAGCCGTGAATCGCGTCCTTCCTCTCGTAGCAAAAGCACTCCAACCCCCACCAGGTATGACGTTTAAATGTCCTCCGGCCATAATTGCTGCCAGAGCTGCCATATCAAAAACCGCATTCGCTAAAAACCTCCGTCCACAACCTCTTCCTGCAAAGGTACTTGTTATAGGCATGTTGGGCATGGCCGCTAATATACCTTTAGGAATATGGAGAGAACATACGCAAAAGTTCTCGCCTCAATGGTTTGTCGCAGTCCATGCAGCCGTCCCGTTTATTGGCATGCTTAGGAAATCCGTATTGATGCCTAAAACAGCCATGGCATTTACCATAGCAGCTTCCATTTTAGGACAGGTCATCGGTTCTAGGGCAGAGAGGCATCGGATGAAGGCAGTGGGTACGGGGAAAGTGGTTTTGAATGAAACTTCAACGGGTGGATCGACTGATTTAGCTCTTAGCGGGCGTTGCAGTGAGGTCGTCAATTGGACAAAACCGACTTCTCTGCAAGTTGCGTCGACTTAAGCCAATGCGCTGTGCTTATTGTACTTGTGGTTGATCTTGTTGTACTTGGTCCTTTGTTGTAATCTGTTGGTGTATTCTTCCATTCTTTTCTTTTGTTATATTTTCACGGCTTTAGATATAAGATTTTGATTGAAATAAATTATGGAGTGAGTTTTTTTGTGCTCATATTTTTGTATTTGATTGTTGATTAAATGCTGAGAAGAACAGTGTTTGTTATAGTACTTTGGAACATCTATCCGAACAGTGCATCTCACATGTATAGTATGATGTGTACTTATAAAATGAAATTCAAAATAACATTCGAAATTATTTTGGTTGTTAATTAGTATTAACTCTCGATACAATTTTACTAGTTTTTTTTTTTTAATCATAAATTGAAAGATATTATATTGAGAGATCATTTATGAATAAAGTAAGGGGACGCTTGGTTAAGAGCGTTTCAATGGTAATGAAAATGAAAATTTGTTTTTCATCTATGCCCCCATAATAAAAATGATATGTTGGGGGGGGTGAGATTGTTCCAATGGTGGTTGCATTGCTAGTGGCATGACTAATTTTTAGAATAAAAATGGACAACAAATATTTGTTGGTGGAGAAATCAGGGAGTGATTGAGAAGGATGATTGTAAGAGGAAGTAGTAAAATGATTGTGAATAAATAATTATTAGGGGGTAACTAATTAGAATGTGTTGTAACTCTAGAAGATTTAATATTCCAAATCTAGGAGATTTGGTGTGGACATTACTTATGGACCAAGAAACTCAATGGGCCTTATCCATTAGACTAGAGTTTTAACATTATAAATATACCTACTCATAATTGTAAACACTCATACACAAGAATAATAGTGGAACTCCTGGCTTGTATCGCCCCCAGACGTAGTCGTTCCCGACGAACTGGGTCAACAAACGTTGTCTATTTATTTACGCACTTATTTACAACATGTTATCAGCACGAGTCTCTAACCGAGATTATACGGTACGCCTTCAATTTAATTTTATATGAATCACATGATATGTTGTGTACTTTAAATTTTGATTTCGTTCCTGAATTTTCCTGTGTGTTATTATATTACGTGAAAGTTATTTTGTGAATTGAATCATCGTGCAACGATCGTCACCCCGAAGACGACCGACCGCCGCCGTCCCGCAACCGCCACGCACCCGTGCCGCCGCGGGCCTACGCCGCGCAGCCGCCGCCTCAGGCACGCCGTCGCGCGCTGCCGCCCTGTTGCACGAGCAGCCGCCGCGACGTGCCGCCGCCCCGAGTCGCGCGCGCTGCCGCCACGATGTGCCGCCTCGTCGCGCCCACAGTGATGTGCGATGCCGCCTCCCCGCACCGCACGCACGTGCCGCCTGCGCCTACGCCATGCGCCGCCGCACCGTGCGCTGCCGCCCTACAGCGCCGCGCGCTGCCGACATCGCTGCACCGCATACCCGCTGCCGCGTAGCGCGCGAGCTGCCGCCCTGTCGCGCGCGAGCTG
Organism: Ballota nigra; assembly: GCA_947034835.1. Taxonomy (NCBI): domain Eukaryota; kingdom Viridiplantae; phylum Streptophyta; class Magnoliopsida; order Lamiales; family Lamiaceae; genus Ballota; species Ballota nigra. Next base: position 62,012,658 of record OX344725.1, read on the forward strand.
CCGCCCTGTCGCGGGCGGGCCGCCGCCCCGTCGCACCGCGAGCAGCCGCCCTCGTCGCCCATTCCCATACGCGAAACTTGCGGTGTTTTTCCGGATTTTTGTGATTTGCGTTTTTCATCGTTGATATCACATATCCGTGTTTATTCTTATTTTTAATCCTGAAAATATTTCGTTAAATTGCGTTAATATACATGAAATAATTATTTTTATGATTATTCTCTCTGTCTATTAAATCGTATATTTTCTAGAAATTATTTTCATGTGATTATCTTCCTTATTTGTTTTTGCATGTTTATGTGATTTTATTATCCCACATGCATTAATTTTGCGCACTTAGTTTATTTTATTTATAGTCCGCATATTATGCACGGGTAGGCGGTGTTGATGGGCGATCATCATCCAAAATGAAGCGAACAAGAGTTACAGGCTTAAACAAAGATTAGTCAACATTGGGGTGCATCTACCAATCTGAGAGGTGTATAAAGTGACGAACAACTCCCCCGACGAACAACTAATGGGCGAACAAGTATTAGGACCCGAGACCAAGAATGAGCCAACTGTGAAGTCATCAGTGACGAACAACTTGGTCAAATTATGATACAACAAACAGCCATGGAGGTGTGTACAAGTGAACAAAGCCATAAGTCGAACAACTTCCAAAGCACAACCTCAAGAGGCGAACAACTTTGAGTTGAAGAATCAACAAGATCAATCAAGCCGACCTAGGCGAACAACAATGAGTCCGAGATAAGACCAAAGAAGACTTTGTAGCTAAGATTCAGCTTTGATAAGATCAAAGGGACACATGTCAAGCATGCAGGCTAGGGAGACCAAGAGTCATAGACACCTCATGCTTGTTAGTCTCTATAAATAGTTGTTCTCCAGCTGTGAAATACAAGTTCAAAAAAAGTTAAAATACATAAACAATTCCAAAACACACTCAAATACACCTAAAACGCCCATACATACGAAATCAGTTCAATTTCGACTATCGAATTTACTAATCCGATAAATTCACACCTCGATTTACCAATTACGGTGGTAATCAATCACACGTATTGATTGGTGACGTAAAAATAGATTAAAACAACCACTAATCCTTACGATTAAATTCGTTCACCAACAATTTGGCGCTAGAAGGAGGGTTCGAACCTCCGATTCAGTGTGATTGCTCAAGAACTTCGAGTCTGAAACTTGAAGATTCAAAGAAATCCTCAAGAAATTCTTGAAGATACAAGCAAAAGTGTTCTTGGTGTTCTTGGTGTTCTTCAATAACAATTTGAAGATTCAAAGATTAAGAAACTAATCCAACATTAGAATGCCTCAATCCAAACAAACACAAGGATCACGCCTGTCAAGGAGAGCATCTCCTACTCGGGCCTCGACGGCAGACCATCAAGACCGTGATCCTAAGCACGCGAACAGATCACAGCATACAGCCATAACACATAACCTCCCGCCTGAAATGGAGGCTCTGGCGAACAACCCTAACGAGTTGGCTAAGACCATAGTAGCTCTCCAAGCCCTCCAGAAACAACAAGAACAAGCTAGACCTTCCCAAGCAAGGCCTAGGGATAAGTCTCTGGAAGTTGTGAGGGCTAAAAATGTTAGGGGCGAATAGCATGAGGTGAACAGCGCTCAAGTTAGGCGGGACAAGGGCAAGGCCAAAATGGCTGACTTAAGAGAAGAGCAGGCTGAGTCTGCCCGTGGGCGAACAACTTTGTCAAGCCATGGGACTACTCGTTCCAGTGCCCAGGACAGACTTGGTCAACCGCAACATGTCATGGAAGCTGCTCGCCAGAGAGCAGGTGATGGGCGAACAACTCTTGAACAGCTTCGCCCATCAGTACATGAAAGATTATCTCAGTCCGCCTTCAGACGCCTAGGGCCGAATGCGGCGAACAACCCTAGGAAGCAACTCTAGGAGGAGCCCACTCCGAGTGAGGGACTGCGACGAACAGAAAGGCATGTGCCTTTGTTCACCGAACAGCCTCCAAGTCAGGGGGCACCTTTGGATGAGTTGGCCAGTTTAAGAAAGGCAGTGGAAAGCATGCAGGGGCAATTGGACCAACAGAGAGGTATGGGGACGACCAGCATGCCATTATCCCCATTAGCCCCCCACATTTTAAAAGCCCCAATTCAAAAGAAGGTTCAATTTCCGGCAAGCATCCAGTATGAAGGCCAAGCAGACCCTCGAGTCCACCTTACCAAATATACGGACTACATGGTTTCCGTGGGGGCCAGCGACGCCACCCAGTGCCGGAACTTTCCATTGACGTTGGGCGACCGGGTTCACAAATGGTTTTCAGCAATGCCACCCGCATCAATCAACTCGTTTACCCAACTGGGTCGGGAGTTTCTTTCACACTTTTCAACAGCTGGCTCGTATCTTTCCCAGAAACATCGACTGTCAGATTTAAGACAAAATGACTATGAATCTGACAGAGCATTCATGGAAAGATTCGATAAAGTGTTGTTGGAAGGAGAACTGGTCAGCGAGGACACTAAAATTGTCGCTGTTATGGCAGGACTGAAAAAAGGGTCAGAACTATGGAAAGAGGTACGTTTGAAGTGCCCAAAGAATTACGCCGAGTTCAGAAATCAGGCCGGCGTGTTCGTCTCCATGCATGAGGCACTAGAAGCAAACTTGGGGGAAAACAAAGTAGACCCCAAGGAGAACAACAAGAAGCCTGGTGGAACAGGATATAGAGTCCCGAAGAACATGAAAGCATTTAACGAAGGGACGGAACTCAAAGAAAAGCTCAACCAGGTGTTAACAGTGTCAGTTGACACTGTTTATGATAATGTAAAAGGCAAGGAGTTGCTCTCCCCTCCGCGAAGAATCCGTCAGGACACTGGCAAACTCAACCCAACAAGTACTGTGCCTACCATCAAAGCGTGGGGCATTTTACAAGTGAGTGTAGAGATTTGCTCAAGCAACTCTGGCGATTTTATGAGGAGGGAAAGCTCTCCGAATTTGTTAACAGACAGCCCGGCAAGAGAGGCCGGGAGAGCAGCCCGGGGGAAGGAAGCGACGAACAGCCTCAACGGAATAATCGCCCCGGACGACCAGTTCCCGCTGCAGCTGCACGCCCATTGGAGGATATTTTCATGATGGAGCCTTCCGGCTCTGCCGGAGGTTGTTCTGATGGACGTCCACCAATGTCGAACAGAAAGAAAAAGGCAGAGTTACGAGCTATGGGCCAAGTTCAGGAAATGGGGATCAAACCAACCATCATGCAAACGGCAAAGTTGACCTTTACCGAAGAAGATTTGGAAGGAATCTCGACCCCACATAACGATGCGCTCGTAGTCTGTGTCAAAATTATGGGAACAAGAGTCCACAGACTTTTGGTGGACACCGGAGCCTATACCAACATCATATTCAAGAAGACGCTCGACCAACTGGAAGATTGTTCGGGCTACATTCAAAGTACAACTCATAGAATTGTAGGCTTCGGAAATGCTGTAACCACTCCAGTAGGGGAAATTAGACTATCTGTACAACTTGTAACGGCCAATGAACCCGAAAAGAATATTACACGAATGGTTGATTTTTTTGTCGTAGACCAGGAATCAACTTACAACGGGTTTCTTGGTCGCCCCTTTTTAAATGAATTCAAAGCTGCATGTTCCACTTACCACTATTGTATAAAATTTCCAACAGCAAGTGGGACAGGCACAGTGAGAGGAGACCAAAGAAGAGCTCGGGAGTGTCTCCTACAATTAAAAGCAAAGTTTACTCAAGTATCCGTGATGGAAGCTACCACAAACTGTCCTGGCGATGAGTCGTCAGTATTGGAGAACATGATGGACATGGACGACCACATGGACACAGACGAACAACACTTGGACGAGCAAGTGTTGGATGAGCAACCCACCACCACCATTGAGGAACTTCCAGCTGACGAACAAAGAAGTGGTGGTGACGAGCAACCTTCATCAAGCAACTTGGAGGGCCGGGTACTGGCTAACAACAATGGATCAGAGTCGACGAATGATCTAGATCCCCGCCTGGGGGCAGAGCCCATGGACATCGAAAATGATACAAATCTCGAGGGGCCAATACTTGATCCCCGTTGGAAAGGACAAAAACGACGAGCAACTCCAGTCGAAGAACTAGAGGCGTTCAGAGTTAACCCTGACAACGAGGATCTTGAGCTTTACATAGGATCTGAGCTCCCTGAGCCATACAGATCCCGGGTGAAAGAATTCCTCCTCAAGAATCTAGATGTTTTTGCATGGTCTCATGCAGACATGGTGGGGATAGATCCAAAGCATGCTTGCCACAAGCTCAACATTAATCAAGCCAAGAGGCCAGTCCATCAAAAACGAAGGAAGTACGGCCCGGACAAATATCAAGCGTTGAATGAAGAAGTTAAAAAGTTGTTAGACAACGATCTGATCCGTCAAGCACTTTGTCCACAATGGGTAGCAAACCCTGTGCTGGTGAGGAAGCCAAACGGAACCTGGAGGCTATGCATAGACTTTACAGATCTGAATGCAGCATGCCCGAAGGACAACTTTCATCTCCCGCACATCGATCAATTGGTGGACAGCACTGCGGGTCATGAAATGCTAACATTCATGGATGCTTTTGCAGGGTATCATCAAATCCCAATGCATCCTGACGATCAAGAAAGCACAGCTTTTTACACTAACAAAAACTTGCTGTGCTGGAAGAGAATGCCCTTCGGCCTCATCAATGCCGGGGCAACTTATCAAAGGCTGGTGAACAAGATGTTTGACCAACAAATCGGAGACACGGTGGAAGTCTATGTAGACGACATCGTGGTCAAAAGCCCCAAGAGAGGAGATCATCTCCAGCATTTGACCCAAGTGTTCGAGATTCTTCGGCATTATAACATGAAGCTAAATCCGAAGAAGAGCAGCTTTGGTGTCCATTCGGGGAAATTCTTGGGACATCTTGTTAGCCAGCGGGGAATTGAGGCCAACCCAGCAAAAGTTAAAGCTATTATGGATATGCAACCTCCACGATCAGTAAAAGAGGTGCAGAGGCTCACAGGATGCCTAGCAGCTTTGAATCGGTTCATATCCAGATCGGGGGACAAGTGCCGTCCATTCTTTGAGGCCATCAAAAAAGGAAGCTTCTCATGGACTAGCAACTGTCAAAGGGCCTTTGATCAACTCAAAGACTACCTGGGAGATGTTAAAATCCTATCAAAACCAGTCCCAGGAGAGAAGTTATTCTTATACTTAGCCGCATCAGAAGTTGCCATCAGCTCTGTTCTGGTGCGCGAAGACGGCAAATTCCACCAACCTATATACTACGTCAGCCAAGCCTTACATGAAGCAGAGATCAAATACTCCCCAACTGAGAAGCTGGTGTATGCCCTGGTCATGAGTGTGCGAAAGTTAAGACCATACTTTTTCGATCATCAAGTCGAAGTACTAACAACTTTCCCGCTCAGACAGATCCTCCATCGCCCTGACACTGCTGGACGTCTTTTAAAATGGTCATTAGAGATTAGCCAATTTGGGGTGACCTATGCTCCTCGAACAGTGATCAAAGGGCAAGCTTTAGCCGACTTTATAGTCGAACTAACTTTCCCACCAGATCCGACGAGAGGACTAGATCACCCCTGGCATCTCTATGTTGATGGATCCTCGACAAATGTGGCGTCAGGTGCTGGAGTGGTACTAATTAGCCCTGAAAGACAAGTATTCACCTCGGCAATCAAATTCGGTTTTATGGCAACCAACAACGAAGCAGAGTACGAAGCTCTCATTGCTGGTCTTCACCTATCCCTTGCCGTAGGTGTTAGACGGTTACAAATCTTCGGAGACTCACAACTGATTGTGAACCAAGTCCGAGGTGAATACGAAGTAAGAGATGATCATATGATTGGTTATCAACAGATTGTTGCTCACCTTATATCCATGTTAGATCAAGTCTTCATCGAACAAATCCCACGGACAAGCAACACTCAGGCAGATGCTCTGGCCCGACTAGCAACAAGTGAAGGGCCAGCAGAGTTGGCAGACATTATAATTACAAAGATGAAAGATCCATCAACGGTAAGCTATAATGTCAACCAATTTGACGATCAAACTGCCGATGAGGACGACTGGAGAGCAAATATAGTCAAATACTTGAGAAATGGGGAAAAACCAAACAACCCTTTTGAAGCTACCAAGCTAGTGAAGCGAGCCGCCAGATATACTCTGGTGGGAGAACAGCTTTACAAAAGGGGAATATCAGTCCCACTTCTCAAGTGTTTGCCTAGGGGGCAAGGACGAGCAGTCCTCGAAGAAATTCACGCCGGAGTATGTGGAAATCGCACTGGGGGGCAAGCCTTGGCGTACAAAACCATCAGGCAAGGATATTATTGGCCGACATTACGTCAGGATGCAATCAAGAAAGCAAAAACTTGCCATCAGTGTCAGATTTTTGCCCCGAATATTCATACCCCGGCCCAGGAGCTCGTGTCAGTTTACAGCCCATGGCCTTTTGCAAAATGGGGGATGGACATCATTGGTCCTTTCCCGGCTGGAGTCGGAAATGTTCGATTTGCCGTTGTGGCAGTCGATTATTACACTAAATGGGCAGAAGCAGAGGCCATTGTGAACATCACGCAGCAGAAGATGATCAACTTTATTTGGAAGAACATTGTCTGTCGTTTCGGAGTTCCACAGGCAATTGTGACAGACAATGGTCCACAGTTTGATGGACAAGAGTTGAGAGAATTCTGTGCGAAGTGGGGGATCAAAAAACATTACTCCACACCTTATCATCCCCAGTCAAACGGACAAGTTGAAGTTGTGAACAAGATAATCAAGCATACATTAAAAGTAAGACTGGCGGAGAGCAAAAGTGGTTGGTCTATAGAACTCCCGGAAGTCTTGTGGGCATACAGAGTTTCTCCCAGGTCTAGCACCGGAGAAACACCCTTTGCTATGGCTTTCGGAACAGAAGAAGTAATACCTATTGAGTTAAGGACCAGTACGATTAGGACGACCAACTTTGATGAACAAGCAAACAATTCTGCTCTAAGTGCTGAAATGGATTTGCTCGAAGAAAAAAGACTCAATGCTGAGTTAAAAAATGCAACATACAAGCAAAGAGCGGAGCGTTATTATAATTCCCGTGTAAAAGTTCGGGAATTCAGAGTTGGAGATTTGGTTCTAAGAAAACTGCTCGCCCAACCTTCAGGAGTACTGGGACCAACTTGGGAGGGCCCATATCGTATAACGGAAAAATTTGTAAATGGCGTATACGATCTCGAAGATATGGAAGGCAAGCCGGCCTCATACTCCTGGAATGCCGTACATCTCAAGAAGTACTATCAATAAATGGGCGAACAATTATCTTGGGGGCAAGTATGGCGAATGAAGTGAATCAAGCAAATGGAATGGATCAAGGATCAAAAACTTGCATAATTTTTTGAAAATTTGGCTAAGTATAGATTAAAAAGTTGCTCGCCACATTGTATAGTCTGGTGTTGCGTCTTTTATTTTTGAATAGAATTGCTCGGCAAAAATCTATAAGCGAGCAAGTTTTTAGTTTGTGTTCAAAGTTGTTCGTCATATTGTATATGTTAGTGATGAACAGTCTTATAACACTTGTAATTTGTTCAAAATGTAAATACAGTAGTTGTTCGTCAGCAAAAGAAAAGTCCAAAGCTCGAGGTACCAGTCCATTCAAGGACCAAAGCCATTCAAAGGTTGTTCGTCTTTTAAGATGAGCAGAACCTAAGGCTAAACCCTATTCCATCAAAGGCAAAGTTCAAAAAGCGAACAAAGCCCAATACAATATGTTATAATTGCAAAAGCATTTCATGAAAATGTAAAGGCAATTAACATATAAGAAGATGAGCGAACAAAAGAAAGACATTCATTGAATTGAAGGCTTTAAGCCCAAAAGATAGTACAAGCTGAAAGTAGCCATTACAAGTACTACAAAAAAGGAACGAACAACTATTACAAAAGAAGACGAAAAAGCTAAGTCCTAAGAACTATTGTTGCTCGGCGGGGGGAGGATCTTGAGCCTGCTCGGCGGGAGGTTCAACGATCATATCTCGGGCTAGATCTTCGGCAGCTTTATCCTCCACCTCTTTAGCATTTTGCTCGTCAGCTACGGCCACCTCTTCCTCTTGTTCGCCTTCATCAACTGGAAGAGGAGGATGAGTGATGGCAATACTGGGGTCAAGTTTGTCAAGTTTAACCCCAAGCACAGCCAAATTCGCTAACTGAATTTCAATATTGTTCGGCGGTGGATAGTTTTCTAGGAATTCATTTAAGTCCTTGCTCATTTCCTCTACCAGATCCTTGAAGTCATAAGCATCGGCCGTGCGGATGCTGTCCGCATAGGCACAGATATAGCCCAGGTTGGAGATAGGCCCACTCCGAGCTTGGAACTCTTGCTCGGCCTGCTCCCGAGTAAGCATCTCAGCCATTTGCTCCTTCAAGCGAGCAAGTTCCGTTTCAGCCTCTCCCCTGGCTTTCCTTTCCTCCTCCAACACAGTAATAGAGGAGTGTAGCTCGGCCTTTGCATCCTTAAGCTCGCCAGAGATAATCTGATAGTCCTCGATGCGCTTCTGCTCCATGTCATTGGCCAGCTTTAGTTGATCCTTTAAACGAGCAATCTGGCCATTGAAGTTGTTCGCCATTTTCTCTTTTTCCTCAGTAAGCTGGCGAACAGAAGCGGCATGATGACGAGCAGTCTCCTCTAGCTCTGCTACTTGAGCCATTCCCCTTTGAGCTGAGACAAGGGAGTTTGCGGCTTGGACCATTGATAAGTGAAAATTATCAATGGGGCCCTGGGCGAGGACGGCTTTGTTCAGCGGCCGTGACCAAGCGCGAGCAACAATCTCAGCTGCCCGACGAACATGTTCATCCGGAATGTCACGGAAGCTCGCCGGAGTCTTTGAACAGGCTAACTGGTGAACCAGGTCTGCTCGCCCTGGGTAATCGCTGGGCCGGTATCTGCGAACAAAGAGAAGGTCAACACTTGAAAATTTTGGCTAATAAAAAACTTGTTCGGCAAAAGAGTAAGAACTTACTCAGAGAATTTTCGCTCATCCCGGCCTAGGTAGGTAATGTCCTCTGGGCTTCTGAGGGAGCCTGTGTCTTTGCTCGCCTTGCCGGACTTCTCCGTAAGCTCAACGGATGAGCGGCGTACAACCTCACCTTCAGGGCGAGCATGGCTCGAACCCACCTTCTCCTTCCCCTTGTCGGGAACGCCATGGGACACTGGAGTCCCGTCTGCTTTCTTTAAACGTTTCCCCCCACGAGGAGGGGAAACGGGAGGGGAACGGATTTGAACAGGGGGGGCAGCCTGTCTGGGAACTCTAGCCCCCTCAGGCTTGTTCGTCATTGCAAGCACGTGGGATGGGGGGTCACCTTTCCTCTTCTTCCCTCTTGGCGGCGCCATTTCGAGAACCTTTTTCTCAAGAAGGGCGTATGCGGGAGGAACGACAACTGTCACTTGCTCGGCTAAAAAAAAAAAGAGTTAGACGAGCAAGTTAGGAAATTCAATGACGAACAAGGCTAAAACCCAAAATTTGGAAATTCATACCTGGGGGCACCTCGACCTGGGCCTCTAAGTGGTGTGGGTATGTCAAAAGGCGAGCAGCTCTTTGACACCTTGTTCGGCAAAGGTAGTCAATAGTCCTATCTTCCTTGTTGCGGAGGCCAACCAAGCACGAGGTAAACAGAAACTCGGAGCTCAACTCCTCCTCTTTCGAATCCCACTTGGGTAGACGAGGGCATGCGAACAAACAAGAAAAGTTAAATTAGAACAACTTAGCCCAAAGGCGAGCAAGAAATGGACTTACGTTTCAGTTTTCCATAGGCTGCTGGAGAATTTATTCGTCCAGGGCCGCCATGTGGACCAGAAGATGCTCGTCAATCACCCCCAATCCAGAAGAAGTGTTGCTTCCAGTCACGAATCTTGTTCGGCACCTCTTCCACCATTTTCAGCCCAGTTCTGGCCTTGAGATAGTGATAGCCTTCTTCTCCTATGGGGCAGTTTGTAATTGTCATCAAGTAGTTGATTTCTTCCGCAGTGATCCGATCAACATACCCCTCCAAGGCGAACAAGCACATGGAGCCTAGAAGGTTCATCCACCCAATTGGAGTAATTTGGGTGATGGCCAAGTTGGTCGCCTCCAGGAATCGACCAACAACGGGTGGAAGAGGCAGCTTTAGTCCGATAATCAAGGTGTGAATGTTGATCGCCGTGCATCCTGGAGGTGGGCGATCAGCTCTTTCTTTTCTCCGAGGGGCCCATATGTGAATATCATATGGGATCTTGTATTCCTCCCGGATAGAGTCCAGTTCATCTTTGCGAACAACACTTTTTATCTTGCTCGCCTGGTACCCAGTTTTCAACTTATCCATTATTTGTCTCTGGGGACGGGGAAAGTTGTTCGCATACCTTTCAGCATATGCTCGCCATTCAAATAGTCGAGCAACCCCAGTTGGGATCTCGTTTTCCCGCATCTTTGGGGATGGAAAATTAATACCCTCCAAGAACTTGCGAGTGAGTTCGTTGAATTCTGGATCTTCAGAGTCAGCGGAAGACGAAGAGTTATCGTTCAAATTGTTGTTCGCCGTAACTATCAGTTCTCTCCCAGAAGTGCCCGCACCGGTGTCCTCCACGGAGCGAACAACTGAGTCCACGTGAGCGTTCGACGCTGAGGAAACCTCAACTGGTTCTAGATCGCGAGCAACAATGGGAAAAAGGGGATCTAAGGTCTCCTCGGTTTTATTGCTTGAATGCGAAGACATAGGAGAGAGAAAAATCCAGACGGCAGTGGAGAGAGTGTTGCAGACGGCGGCGCTTCCCCGGAGAAGATGGTGGCGCTCGGATCCACACGGCGGCGAAAGGAATTTTGGGATAAAAAGTAGAGAAAAAGACGGAAAAAGAAGGGTAACTACCTGGGAATGAAGATTTGAAGCCAAATGCTGAAGGACGGACGCCGGGAAACTCGAAATCGCCGGAGGAGAGAAGAAATCGCCGGAACACTGTAGCAGGAGGGGGAAAAGTGGGAAAATTTTCAGTTTCCCCACTATTTATACCCCAAGCAAAAACGGGGTCCAAGGCATAATTTTCTGAAAGTTCAGGGACTCAACTGAGAGAAGACGGGGTCAATTTCGAGCTAAACTAAAAGTTGAAGGACCTATAAGCAATTATAGTGGCGCGTGGCCTCGGGGCTGCTCGCGCGTGAACGGCGCGCAATCATTGCACTGGCGTCATCTTCGTGATCTCCCCAGACCATGGGAAGACGAAACGGTCACCCCAATGTTGCTCGTCACAAAGATGCTGTTCGTCCAAGTCTTGACCAGAATAATATCCTAACTACAGTTGCTCGCCACAAAGTTGCTCGTTTAATGCAACATCTAGTCAGAATAGGGGGCAATTGTTGATGGGCGAACATCATCCAAAATGAAGCGAACAAGAGTTACATGCTTAAACAAAGATTAGTCAACATTGGGGTGCATCTACCAATCTGAGAGGTGTATAAAGTGACGAACAACTCCCCCGACGAACAACTAATGGGCGAACAGGTATTAGGACCCGAGACCAAGAATGAGCCAACTGTGAAGTCATCAGTGACGAACAACTTGGTCAAATTATGATACAACAAACAGCCATGGAGGTGTGTACAAGTGAACAAAGCCATAAGGCGAACAACTTCCAAAGCACAACCTCAAGAGGCGAACAACTTTGAGTTGAAGAATCAACAAGATCAATCAAGCCGACCTAGGCGAACAACAATGAGTCCGAGATAAGACCAAAGAAGACTTTGTAGCTAAGATTCAGCTTTGATAAGATCAAAGGGACACATGTCAAGCATGCAGGCTAGGGAGACCAAGAGTCTTAGACACCTCATGCTTGTTAGTCTCTATAAATAGTTGTTCTCCAGCTGTGAAATACAAGTTCAAAAAAAGTTAAAATACATAAACAATTCCAAAACACACTCAAATACACCTAAAACGCCCATACATACGAAATCAGTTCAATTTCGACTATCGAATTTACTAATCCGATAAATTCACACCTCGATTTACCAATTACGGTGGTAATCAATCACACGTATTGATTGGTGACGTAAAAACAGATTAAAACAGCCACTAATCCTTACGATTAGATTCGTTCACCAACAGGCGGCGCCCGGTATTTGACGGACCGTAAATTTATGCCTTGGATAGACGGCGCCCAGTACGTGCATCTATGTGCCTTAGAGTAACTAAATAAATCCTTGTCTCCCCGTTGCCTATGTTTTGGTCAATCCCCTTACCCATGTCACTTTAATTATAGTGAATAATGTCTGATATTTACCAAAAGAGAATTTGCTGAGCTTACTCTTGATGGTAGTAACTACCTGACATGGGCGCTAGATGTTGAAATACATCTAGCCTCAAACAACCTTAGCGGCACGATTGTCGATGATCCAAAATCACTGACGCCCAGAAGGCGAAAGCTTTGATTTTCCTCAGGCATCATCTCAATCAGGACCTGAAAAATGAGTATCTCACTGAGAGAGACCCTGGAACGTTGTGGAAGTCCCTGAAGGACCGTTTCCAACAATAAAATGATATACTCCTCCCTCAAGCCCAATACGATTGGTTGAACCTCCGTTTCCAAGACTTTAAGTCCGTAACGGAATACAACTCAGCCTTACACCGTATTGTGTCTCAGTTAAAGCTATGTCAGAAGTCGATAACTGAAGACGACTTAATCCAGAAGACTTTGTCGACTTTTCACGCAAGTAACCTTGTACTCCAGCAGCAGTATAGGGCTAAGAACTACACTGTACACTCTGAGCTAATTTCTGCACTTCTTGTAGCGGAAAAGCACAACCAGCTCCTTATGTAGAATCATAATGCGAGGCCGGTTGGCTCGAAAGCGGTGCTCGAAGCACATGTTGTAGCTCAAAGTAGTACAAGAGGTCGCAAGCGTGGAAGGGGAGATGGAGTAAACGAACTCGTAGCCAAGGCCGAGGTCGTAATAAATCTGGTGGTTCAGATGCCTTGAATGACAATCAAGCTCAGGTTCGTGGGAAGGCTGCACCTAACACGAACTCCGCTACCCGAAAATCTGATAATCAAGATAAGGTTGAACAGTCCTACTATAGATGCGGATGCAAGGGCCATTGGTCCCACACGTGTCGCACTCTCAAACATTTGGTCGAGGCTTATCAAAAGCAGCAGAAGGACGATAAGGGGAAGGCTCCTAGAGTTGAATCTCACCATGCCAGTCTGCCCGAAGCAGACTCTGACCTAGACAATGCAGATCGTATGGGTATTGAGCTTAAGGATTTTGGAGATGACGAGTAGATTTACGTATTTAGTTATTCCTAGTATTTTGTTTTCTGAATAAAACAATTTCTCATTATGTTCTGGATCCTTTCTTTCGGATATTTTATTTATGAATGAATTTATTAGCTTTGATATGTTTACCTTAATAGCTATCCATGTGTTTATTTTGGATATTGCTGTTCTCATTTATGGCTCGTAAATAAATCAGCTATTAGGTTTGGACTGTTTCCTCTTGCATGATGGACGCCCATAGTGATTTATGTCTGGTAGATAGCGCCACCACACATACGATCCTAAAGGATAGGAAGTATTTTCATAACTTGATAGAACGTAAGGGGAGTATAACGACAATTGCTAATGATAGTTCGTTGATAGTGGGCTCTGGAAGAGCTTCCATTGTCCTCCCCATGGGTACCGAATTAATAATTGATAATGCTTTATTGTTTCGCAATCTAAGCGTACCCTACTCAGTTTTAGAGACATTAGGATAAACGGGTATCATATTGAAACTAAAACTGAAAACGATAACGAATACCTTTTGATGACTAGTACTCGAGGTAGCCGTAAGCAAGTTATAGAAAAACTTCCTTCCTTCTCCTCCGGTTTGTACTATTCCTACATCCGGCCGTCTAATTCCCATCTAGCGATGAGTATAAAATTCCATGACCCAAATTCCTTTAAATTGTGGCATCAGCGGTTAGGTCATCCGGGACAAACAATGATACGTAGGATTCTATCTAATTCAACTGGTCATAATATTTCGAATAATAGAATCCCTCCCGTCGATGAATATTTATGTGATGCATGTTCTAAGGGTAAGTTGATAGTGCGCCCGTCGCGCACCAAGGTTGGACTAGAGTCTCCGGTTTTCCTTGAGCGAATTCAAGGAGACATTTGCGGACCGATTCACCCAGCATCAGGACCATTTCGTTATTTCATGGTCCTTATTGATGCCTCCACTAGGTAGACATTTGCATGTTTGATGTCCACCTGCAATCAAGCTTTTGTGAAGCTCATTGCGAAGACTATCGAGCTTAGAGCTCAATTCCCGGATTATCCAATTAAATCGATTCGCATGAATAATGCAGCTGAGTTTAGCTCGAAGGCCTTCACAGATTACTGTATGGCCCTGGGAATTAAAGTGGAGCATTCGGTCCCCTACGTCCATATCCAAAATGGTCTTACTGAGGCGCTAATAAAACGTATCAATTTTATCGCGGGAGCATTGCTTATGAACTCTAAACTACCCACCTCATGCTGGGGGCATGCAGTCCTACATGCATCGCACTTAATTCAAATCCGTCCAACTGCATATAATGATCATTCCCCCCTACAGTTAGTGCGTGGGAAAGAACCTAGCATTTCTCATCTGCGTATTTTTGGATGTGCGGTATACGTACCAATAACGATACCCAAGCGAACCTCTATGGGCCCGCAAAAGAAACTCGGTATTTACGTCGGATATGACTCTCCATCCATCGTGAAATACCTCGAGCCTTTGTTCGGGGATCAATTAATGGTTCGATTCGTTGATTGCACGTTCGATGAAGATTACTTCCCATCATTAGGGGGAGATCCGAATTCAAAATTGAATGAATGTCAGGAACTTACGTGGAACGTAAGTAATCTTCAGTATCTAGATCCGCGCACTAATCAATCTGAACTGGAAGTTCAGAAGATCATTAACTTGCAAAACTTAGCAAATAATCTGCCAGATGCGTTCACTGACCATAGAGGTGTGACTAGATCGCATATACCTGCAGTAAATGCTCCCCAAAGAGTTGAGGTCCCAAGAAAAATGAGTACTCATGCCCCCACATGCCAAAAGCGTAAGGGACCTTCAAGAGATAGTAACACACCTAAACGAAAGGCTAGCAAAACTGGTCAGTCGAATGGAAAATCTCTAGAAGAGATCCGTCTAGATAACTCCAAGTCTCTAGGAGACGAGAGTCCTAGTGATGAAGCACGTGCACAAAATATTACATGCACTAGGACCGTGGAACGACCAGACCCAGATACAATGGGAAATGAGGAAGGTCTGGTTGACGTAAACGTCAAAGTCTCTGTGAACTTCACAGATACGGGATAAACATACAATATAAATATTATTATCGTCGACGACACATTTGCAGCGTCAATAGCCCTTTCCATTATAAATGATCAAGATCCTGAACCCAAAACAATCGCAGAGTGCCGAAAGCGCCCCGATTGGGTTAAATGGAAAGAGGCAATTGATGCAGAGCTCGCATCGCTTAACAAAAGACAAATATTTGGCTCTATCGTTCGTACACCCGTGCACGCTATCCCCGTAGGATATAAATAGGTATTTGTACGAAAACGAAATGAGAACAATACTGTGGAGAGGTATAAAGTGAGGCTGGTAGCACAAGGGTTTTCGCAGAGACCCGGGATTGATTTTGATCAAACCTATTCTCCCGTCATGGACTCAATTGTCTGAGCCCACCAAGGGGACTAATCACACGAGCCGTACTCGCACGCATTTCTCCGTATTAAATCTTAGCAACCGTCATATGATTAATATTACTGCCCAAGACACAAAGTTCGAAGTCGCAATGATTCTCACCCAACATGAATCAAAGCAGTAACTATTAAGCACACACGGTCCTATTTAAGTGACGGAGATTAAGAAATCAACAACCACTGAGGTCTAATTCTTCACCTTTCAGAACAAAAGAATTTCTCCTCGCTGTAGGACCTCTTCAACACATACTAAATATGCTAGTGCAATCTCTTAGTCAAGACAGACCAATCTGAGCCTTACACATCGACCTTTCACGGCGGATTGTTCAATTCCACCTAGGTCGTGAAAATGTACGTTTAGTTACAAGTAAACTGTTAATGTTATCTTCCGTGATCGGGTATCACCACATTAACTATAATGTAACATGTACTATATATTGAACGGTTTGCAATAGAAATTCAACATTCAATCATAACTAAAGCAAATGTGATAAAAGAATTATTCTCATAAAATGAGTGTTTGATACACGAGTTATACAAAGTAAAAGCATACTTTCACGTATAACTCCAACAATCTCCCACTTATACTTAAAGTCTGCTTTTAGTATACATCACGCATATCTTAGTGTAGTAGCTCTACGTGACATCTCATGTCAACCTACGCTAACCTAATAATTCCTCCCACTTATACTTAAAGCAGATTGGCAATAGTCTTGACTCTCATTCCATCCACATGTCTCTCGAATGTACTCTGAGGCAGACCCTTTGTGAATGGATCCGCTAGGTTGTCACCCGACGCTATCTTTGCCACCTCTATATCTCCTCTCTTAACGATTTCTCGTATAAGATGGTATTTTCTTTCTATGTGTTTGCTGGCCTTGTGGGCTCTCGGTTCCTTTGAATTTGCAACTGCTCCGGCATTGTCACAAAAGACAGTTATCTTGTCGGGCAAATTCGGAACAACGTCCAAGTCCACTAAGAAGTTCTTGAGCCAAACTGCCTCTTTCGCTGCTTCACAAGCAGCTACATACTCGGCTTCCATGGTCGAATCGGCGATGCATTTCTGCTTTACGCTTCTCCATGAAATGGCTCATCCTCCCATGCAAAACACACTACCCGAGGTTGACTTTCTTGAGTCTATGTCTGATTGGAAATCCGAGTTCGTGTATCCTACGGGAACTAGACTATCTGACTGGTAAATCAGCATCCGCTCCCGAGTTCTTTTCAGATACCTCAAGATAAACTTTACGGCAGTCCAATGGTCTTTCCCGGGATTACTTTGATATCTTGCCACCATGCCCACGGCAAAGCAGATATCCGGTCTCGTACACAGCATTGCATACATAAGGCTTCCTACGGCCGAAGCGTACGGAACACCTTTCATGTCATCTATCTCCGCTTGCGTCTTAGGGCTCATTTCTTTCGATAGATGGATTCCGTGCCTAAAAGGTACAAAATCTTTCTTGGAATCTTGCATGCTGAAACGCTTCAAAACAGTGTCAATGTATGAAGCTTGCGATAAGCCCAACATCCTCTTCTTGCGATCGCGAGTGATCTTGATCCCAAGGATGTGGCCGGCTTCCCCTAAGTCCTTCATATCAAATTATTTTGACAGCCATACCTTTACGTCTGACAATACATTTACATTGTTTCCAATGAGCAGAATATCGTCTACGTATAATACTAAGAATACCACCGCAGTTCCGTCACGCTTCTTATACACACAACTTTCGAACTCGTTTTGATCAAACCCATAAGACTTAATCACTTGATCAAAACACTGGTTCCAAGTACGCGATGCTTGCTTAAGTCCGTAAATGGATCTCTTGAGCTTGCATACGAGATTCTCTTGGCCTTTGCAATGAAACCTTTGGGCTGTTGCATATAGATATTTATCCCGTCAAGACTTCCGTTAAGGAAAGCCGTCTTGACATCCATTTGCCAGATCTCGTAATCTAGGTGCGCAGTGATCGACAAGATAATACAGATGGACTTAAGCATAGCTACAGGCGAAAAGGTTTCCTCATAATCGATCCCTTCTTTCTGAGTATACCCTTTGGCCACAAGCCTCGCTTTGAAGGTTTCAACCCTTCCGTCCGGTCCTCTTTTCCTCTTGTACACCCACTTGCATCCAATGGGTTCTACCCCACTGGGTGGCTCGACCAACTCCCACACTTGATTATGATCCATCGAACCTGATGGTCCCGTTTTTCGAAGGGCAAAATGGGAATTCAGGAGCACAAATTTTTTTTTTTTTAAACCTTCGCGTTGCACCCTGACTGAGTTCAGTGACGGAATACTCAAGTCACTGCGTTGCTGAGAGTCAGAGCTATCAAGTCAGTGATGAGACTTGAAAGCTCAGGCTCTCAACAAGGCAGTGACTCGAGAGACTGAACTCTCGAGTGCCTTGCCTGATTTAGTCAGTGAGATGGAATCTCCCTGACCTGAATGCTTAACTAAAGTTCCTTTTTAAACAATGCTCTCAGTGAGCAGATTTTCGCAATACTTTAGAAGAAAAGACATTCCATATAATAACACTTGGTTTAACGTGGTTCGGAGACTCAAGCTCTTACATCCACGGCCTGATTTAACAGGAAATCCACTCCTTTGGATTCTTGTTTTTAACGTGCCAAGGTGCACTTACAACTGGACTCACGCCCCTCCACGGAGCTGCCTCTCCTTACAAACAACTTACTCCCAACAAACCTGACTAGAGGGTTTTGGTTTCGGTTAGGGTTTTCTCCAACTAGGTGAGGTTTTCCCTTTACAATGTGTTAGCCAATAGCTAAGATAGGGAAAACCTCTCTAAGCCTAGAGTTACAAGTTGAGCACTCTTATGTATATCTTTGTGAACTCTCAGTGTATAGATATGAGTAGAACCTCCTTATATCTCCCATGCACGTATGCTACTACTCACACTCTCAGCTCGTAGGTGTTTGTTTTTCTTACAAGATACAACAATACAACTCTCAAACAAAAAACAACACACTCTAACAACAAGCTATGAGCTTGTATTTATAATGGGGATTCAAATGTATCCGTTGGAGGGAAGATACATTTGAATCCAACATTAAATGGTTTCAACCACTTTTCTTGGAATGCGGCCTTTGTCAGTGTCAGAGTTGCTGCCTCGTGCTGATTGGTCCACGTGGCCTGGATTCACGGATCTTTGACTCAGTGGGTTGACCAAGACACTGACTTTAGGTGGCTTCCTCCTTCACTGACATGATGATCTTCAGTTGGACTGACTCGTCCTCAGTGTAGTTGTCCTTCAGGGACTGTTTGAAGATCACTCCAAGAAGTTTGTCATAAGGCTGGATGACAAACTTCCCTGACCACAGTAGTCTGACTCCTTCAGGGCCTACTTGGTGCAGCACTGATCCACCTGATCAGGCTCTTCACTGAGTGGTCCACCAGACTTGGCTTAGATCAGCCTGACTTACACTCAGTGGGACTTCCTTCAGGCTTCTCCATTGGTTCAGGTTGATGGCATGTCTTCAGTCAGCTCTTCTGGTTGTCATCTTGATATCTTCAGGCTGTGTTGAGAAGTTCCCCCTCGCTGAGTTCCCCCTCAACTGAGCAACCTATTCTACTGAGAGCTAACCTAGCCTGACCTGATCTAAAGGATACTATCCTGACTGCTTTCAAACCTATTACATGTTGTTTTGGAAAATCATCAAAACTAAAACATATCCCAACAGAACCCATCTCGGCTTCCATTGCCGTTTGCCACGACTCCGCGTCTTTGTCTTGGATTGCCTCATCGTACGTCCATGGGTCTGATTCAACACCGGGAACCAAATCCGAAGATTCTCCTATCCCCATGAATCTCTCGGGTTGCCTAGGAACCCTCCCACTACGACGGGGTTCCGGTTGTGAAGATGTGACGTGTGGTACATCATCTTGTATACTTGGTATCGAGGTTTGACCTCTCAATTCTTCTAAGGTAATTTCACTTTTAGGTTTCCGATTGTTCATATAGTCTTCCTCCAAGAATTTAAAGTGTGTACTAATCACGGTCTTTCGATCCTTGGGACTATAGAACATACACCCTTTCGTTCCCGCAGGGTATCCTATAAACAGCCTTAATTCCGAACATGGATCCAACTTACCGGCTTCCTTGTCTAGCACGTATGTCGGACAACCCCAAATCCACAAATGTCTTAGACTGGGCTTGCGCCCGGTCCACAATTCCATTGGGGTTTTAGGAACCGATTTGGATGGCACCAAGTTTAGAATATAAGCCGTCGTTTCCAAGGCGTTACCCCAAAACGACTTGGGTAAATCCGAATAACTCATCATGGATCTGACCATCTCTAAAAGAGTTCGGTTCCTTCGTTCCGCCACACCGTTCTGTTGAGGGGTTCCCGGTGCGGTCAACTGGGATACGATCCCTTCGTCCGATAGGTAGTTCAAGAATTCATCGCTGAGGTATTCGCCTCCACGATCTTATCGTAGAAACTTGATACTCTTTTCCCTATGTTTCTCGGCTTCGGCCTTAAACTCTTTGAACTTTTCAAAAGTTTCAGACTTATGCCGCATAAGGTAAATGTACCCATATCTTGAGTAATCGTCAATGAAGGTAACAAAATACTCATACCCCATTCTCGCTTTGATCGTCATTGGACCACACACATCGGTATGAACGAGTTCTAACACTTCCGTGGCTCTATTCCCCTTGGCTCCAAATGCCCTCTTGGTCATCTAACCCTCTAAACAGGATTCACAAGTTGGAAACGGCTCGACTTGGAGCGATTCCAAGGATCCGTCTTTCACCAATCTCTCTATCCGCTTTAGATTAATATGACCTAGTCTAAGATGCCATAGAAGTGTTTCATTCATCTCCGAAGAACGCTTTCTTTTATTACTCGAAATGATCGACGTGTTATTAGATTCATTATTTGAGTGGTGTGCACACTTAATCGTATAGAGATTGTTTACCAACGTTCCATGACAGATAACATCATTCTTAAAAGAAACAGTAACAACTTTATTAAAAGTAACTGAATATCCATCAAAAAACAACTTAGAAACCGAAATTAAATTCTTCCTAAAGTTCGGAACGTATAAAACATCTCTTAAAATTAAAACTCTATCTTCAAAAGATAGGTGCACGACTCTCACTGCTTCGGCTGCCACCCTCGTAGCATCGCCCAAAGTGATGGTGATCTCATTCTTGCTAAGTCGCCGGGTTAGCTGAAACCCCTGAAGAGTGAAACAAATATGATTAGTTGCCCCGGTATCCACTACCCAAACGTGGGCAGCATACGCCGCAACATATGTTTTAACGACTAAAGCATGAGACTTACCTTTCTTTACCACCTTCTTAGGCTTAGAACAGGTAGACCTCCAATGTCCTCTTTCCCCGCAATTGAAGCACTTACTCTTACCGGATATCTTCACACCGTACGGCTTGAAAGCTCTTTTCTTGCCTCCAAAAGTGAGTCTACTGGTTTGGTTCCGATCAACCACCTCCTTCTCAATCTTACCCTCCATTGGCCTAGATTTCGAGAAAAAGCTCTTGATCACCAAAGCCTCGTCCCTACTCCCCAAGTATGACTCTACCGTTATTAGGGCTTTGAGCAGGGTATCTAAAGTGAACTTGTGTTCAGATAACACGTATTCCCAAAAGAACCCATCAAAACTACTCGATAGCTTTAGGAGTATGGAATCGATTTGACTTTCTTCACTTTGTCCGGCACCAAGAAACTCGAGTTTCTCAAACTCACGCCTAAAATTGAGAACATGATCCCTTACAGGTGTTCCCTTCACCATTTTCTTCGTGAGCTTCTCACGAATGGTGAACAGATTCGTCATGGGGTTCTGATGTTGAAACATCTCTTCAAGGCTATTCATGATATCAACAGCCGCTTCAATGCCTTCATGAATGTGCTTCAAATCTTCAGACATAAATGTCAAGATGATGTGCTTCATGTGCTCATTGGAATGCTTCCAATCATCGAATATCGTCATTTCCCCATTACTTGACTTATCATTAGGTTTCTTGGGTACGTTAACGCTAAATATCCAATAGTGTTCTTGCGCAGGAAGGACCATGTTCATATTACGTTTCCAATCAACATAGTTCTCACCAACAAGTTTATTATCTTTAAGTATACTAAACAGTGGATTAATAGGTTGCGACATGATGAACTGAGAATAAAACATACATTCATATCAATATCTAGAAAAAATACGAAATTATCACATAATTCGATCACATCAATTATATTGAAACCTTAAAACAATATAATCATGCATCGGCCAACATCTCGAAACAATTTAAATGCGCCACGAGGGGTGGTCTATACATTTAAACACATTCAAGCGGATTACAAACTTAAAAGTTACAAATCCTTAATTCAAAATTAATAGTTGGCTCCCACTTTGACCACATAGAAATTGACAGGGACTCCGAGGGGAGTAAGTTAATATCAATTTCCTATGCCTAAGTAATAACCATAATTAAATACAGGATTATTATTTCGCTTTGAGCAAGCCACTCGTGGTGAGGGTCAATACCGCCACTAGTAATAATTCACAATCATCATTTCAGAATTTATTCATGTGAAATCCGTTCTTTTGGCCGATCCGAGGGGGAAATGTATTCCAAAAGAACTTCACAAATAAATAAATTATGGAGGTCAAAATAATCCAATTTTAATATCCGGAATAAAATTGCGATTATAAAAACATACTTAGTAATTTTCGAAAGTAAGGTTTTTCTTGGACAATTAAATTCATGCAAACACATATTAACAAATAATAATAGGTGCACGAAGTAAAACATCCATCAAAACAAAATTAAACACATTGGAGCACTCAAATCCAATTGTCACGGTTTAATTTCTTCACGTCTTGATGCGAAAAATCGTCCTTGTTGCTTTCCGACGTTCGTCTCGACACGCTCCCACTCGAACAACAACACTTCATCAATAACAGCATCGTTTGGGGTTCGAGACGACGTTTAAAATCTCACGGAAAAAAAACACGAACCGAAAAAATTCCACGGCCCGAGATACGGCGCGCGTCGGCCCACAAAGTGGGCCCGCGCGCCTCCCGGCCCAAAAAGCGCCGAAGCACTGCAGGAAGCGCGCCGAGGCGCTGCACGGAGGCGCGCCGAGGCGCCGCAGGCCGCGCCCGAGGCGCGCGCGCGCGTGCGCGCAGCGCCGGCCTCCCATCGCGCACGGTGTGCGCCGTGCACCCCCGTGCGCCGTTTTTCGCCGTTCGTCCTCGTTTTCTTCACCCCTTGCATGATTTTACGTCCATACACGCACCACGCTTGTATGCGTCGTCCGGGTACGCCGTTTTTAATTCTTCGTTCTTCGTCACGATCCTGTTATAATTTATTTTTACAAAAAAAAAAAATATTAGATCTAGACTAGTCTATTACAATAATCGAATCAAAATAAAAACAACTAATCTACTCGTGGATTTTCTCACGAGAAAAACGAATTCGAACGAATCGAATTAAAAAACAATTAATTCACACGCATGAAATTAACAACATTAAAACTATGACAATTGGATACCTGAAAAAAAGATCTAACAATTCTACTATCCAATTTCAATTTAATGTTTAACAATTTAAATTCCAATTTAAAATTCAGAGCCCGAAACCGTGGCTTTGATACCAGTTGTTGGGAAAATAGGGGTGCCCGGAATCTATTCGGGATGAAATTTAAATATGAATTTAAATACAATTATTACTAGCATGAATTAATCCTAATTAATTCAAATAATAATTTCAACAACTAATTTTCATCATGCATGTTGAATTAATTTCACATATTAACTAGGCGGAATAAACAAGTAAATATGCGATTAACGTACCTCTTGTAGAATTGGCCTTTGGATATACGGGACAATTACGATCTCTCTCTATCAACCCAAAGCCTTCTCAAGTATTTCCCTTTTCACCTCACTTGATCACCGGTGGGAGATGCTTTCAAGTAATTTAATAAACTAAGGAAAAAGAAAAATATCTATGTTTCTTGATTTTTCCAACACATGGAATTACGTACTTGGGTATGAAATAATCATCCCCTATTTATAGAGTGGGGTGACCGAAATTTAGAGGATATATGGGTCTTGGAGAAAATCTTTTCTTAGACTCTAAGAAATCTTGAATATATCTCATATATTCTTTTCTCCAAAATAAAATATTCCACAAAAATCTCACCCTCCTCAAAATAGGGTAATTTTCGAAAAATACATGAAGAGATCCCAAGATTTGGATCTTCTTGTATATATGAGATATTCTTGTATTCCAAGAATACATATCTTCCATAATATCTTTCCAAGAAAATCAACAAAATCTTCTCTCTCCTTGAATCACTATTTTCGAAAATTAAATGAAAAAATCAGCATAATATAATCTTTTTATTTTAATCACCTTATCATTATTGGGCTACTTAATGGGCTACTTGAGGGGCCTTAAGGAGAATTAAGATTGGACCTCCTAATGGACTTCTGAATTTCAATATTGAGCCCTAATATAATTCAGCTCATTAATATTAATTATTACCACTAATAAATTAATATTGCACTATCCATCTTAATTCATATTACGATAATATGGGCTCCCGATTATTATTTCCCGCGTTTAAGATTATCAAGTCCATTAATTAATCAAGCTTCTGAATAGCTCTAAATTAATTAATATATTTCACCTTGGAGTAAAGACAGCTCAACATTATTATTCGTACCGAAGAAACTAATTCTTCACTTGCAAGATTTGGTACAATAAAACTTCTGAGCCCACCAAGGGGACTAATCACACGAGCCGTACTCGCACGCGTTTCTCCGTATTAAATCTTAGCAACCGTCGTATGATTAATATTACTGCCCAAGACACAAAGTTCGAAGTCGCAATGATTCTCACCCAACATGAATCAAAGCAGTAACTATTAAGCACACACGGTCCTATTTAAGTGACGGAGATTAAGAAATCAACAACCACTGAGGTCTAATTCTTCACCTTTCAGAACAGAAGAATTTCTCCTCGCTGTAGGACCTCTTCAACACATACTAAATGTGCTAGTGCAATCTCTTAGTCAAGACAGACCAATCTGAGCCTTACACATCGACCTTTCACGGCGGATTGTTCAATTCCACCTAGGTCGTGAAAATGTACATTTAGTTACAAGTAAACTGTTAATGTTGTCTTCCGTGATCGGGTATCACCACATTAACTATAATGTAACATGTACTATATATTGAACGGTTTGCAATAGAAATTCAACATTCAATCATAACTAAAGCAAATGTGATAAAAGAATTATTCTCATAAAACGAGTGTTTGATACACGAGTTATACAAAGTAAAAGCATACTTTCACGTATAACTCCAACACTCAATAACGTTCCACTACTTGATATCTTTGACAGTTAAGTTGAATCTCCAAATGAGATTAATGGACGTAGTAACCGCGTACTTATACGGATCACTAGATGCCGACATTTATATGAAAATCCCAGATGGATTTGACATTCCTCAAATAAGGGATGGTGAAAACCGCAGTATGTACATCATATAACTGCAAAAGTCATTGTATGGCCTAAAGCAATCAGGCCTCATGTGGTACAACTGACTTAGTGAATTCTTTCAGAAGAAGGGATACACATTCGATAAAGCTTTCCCATGCGTATTCTCGAAGAAATCGCAAGATGGTTTTTGCATCATATCTGTATATGTTGATGACCTAAACATAATCGGAACACGCAAATAGATTGAAGAAGTCAATTCAATCTTGAAAGCTGAATTCGAAATGAAGTCCTTGGGTAAAACCAAGTACTGCCTCGGCTTACAGATCGAGCACCTCCCAGAAGGAGTCCTTATTCATCAGTCGACCTACGTAAAGAAGGTATTGGAGAGATTTCACGTGGATAAATCTCATCCACTTAGCACACCGATGGTTGTCCGATCCCTCGAAGTGGATAAGGACCCATTTAGGCCAAGAGAAGATTCAGAAGAAATTCTGGGGCCAGAAGTTCCTTATCTTAGCATTGTTGGAGCTTTGCTCTATCTCGCAAATTGCACCCGGCCGAACATTGCATTTGTTGTCAACTTGCTTGCGAGATATAGCACTTCTCCTACGATGAGACATTGGAATGATGTTAAGCACGTTCTACGGTACCTCCAAGGATCTCAAGATCTTGGACTGTTTTACCGCAAGAACCAAGACAAAACCTTAGTAGGTTATGCGAATGCTGGCTATTTGTCTGATCCCCACAACGCCATATCCCAGACTGGTTATATTTTTCTCTGTGGTGGAACGTAGGGGGTATTGTGGGACCATATATTTGTTTGTGAGTGGTGTTTATTTCCAAAAAGGGAATGAGTAAAATTTTGGTGGACAACCAAAAAAGGAAAGTGAGTATAAATTTGATGGATGGAATCATGGAGGGAGTATTAATTGTTTTCATTAAAAAATATTAGTTGTTTTCAGTGAAGAGTATTACTCCCTCCATCCCAGACCAGTTTTCACACTGATCTGGGCACGGAAATTAAGAAAAGTCACTTTTTGGGGGGTGGGTAGCCCTCAAATGACTTTTCAATGATGGAGGTTATACCTTTAATAAATGTGGATTACTTTATGTTAATCAAACATTCAAGTTGTATAAATACATAAGAATGAATTTAAAATTAAATAAAAATACATTATAAATACACAAATTAAAAAAATGAAAAATAAAAAAACAGAAAATTAAAAAGAATTCTAAATTCGGTTTCCCTCCTAAAATTACATGTTTCCCTCTAAATTTCCAAATACTCCTAAATTCAGCTATTACAACATCATTTCAACTTCTCCAAAAAATTTAAACCACTTCCCACCTAATTTTAATTGGAGTTTCCCACCTAAATTCAAAACAGGCTATAAATACATCTTTCAACCATAATTAGTCATAAATACATCATTCAATACCAAAAATTACAGAGCATTAATGGCTAGAAAAAATAGAAGAAGCACTGATCTAACTCCATCAGAGAAGAATTTAATTGCTCAAATCCTCCTTGCAAACAACAAAGATGGTCAGATTCCAAGAGGTAAGCTAGATGAAATTTCTGCATCATTTGGAGTTCATAGAAGGACAGTGCAATATGTCTGAAGTGCTGCAAAAGAACAGAAAATACAAGAAGGCCTTATCATGTTTTCAAATGGTAAGCAAGGATTACCTCATAACATCACAAGCAAAGTACAACTTGATTTGGATGTTATGAAGGCAATCCCATTTGAACATAGAACCACTATAAGAAGGTTGGCTAGAGAGATGCACACTAGCAAAAGTACAGTGGCTAGGTGGGTGAAAAAGAAGGAAATCTTACCTCATACTAATGCCATCCATCAAGAAATTACAGCCACAAACAAATATCAAAGGATCAAGTATAGCTTGGATCAATTGGAAACTGAAGTTGTCAACAACAAACTGAAGTACAAGCTCATGCAAAACACAGTCCATATTGATGAGAAGTGGTTTTTCTTGCAAAAGGCAGCTATGAGATGTTACAAGGCTCCAGGAGAAGATGATCCATATAGAGCTTGTAAAAGCAAAAGGTACATTCCAAAAGTTATGTTTATGAGTGCAGTTGCAAGACCACAATTCTCAAGTGATGGCCAATGCACATTTGATGGGAAAATTGGAATTTTCCCATTCACAAGACAGGAGGGTGCCCAAAGAAACTCTAGAAATAGAGCAAGGGGCACACTAGTTACAAAACAAATAGACTCAATCACCAAAGAGGTTATCAAGGGGTGTCTAATCAATCAAGTAAGTCTCCTAAACTGGAAATTCATCATTTAATGCATTAACTATCAGAACTAATTCATCATTTAGTTTGAATTTCCAAGTTGGTGACATTACATGGGTGTTTCCAAGTTTGAATTCATCATTTTGTGTGTTTTATTTCAGATTATTCCAGCAATCAAGGCAAAATGGCCAGCAGGTGCAAGCAAAAATATATTCATACAACAAGACAATGCAAGACCTCATATAAATAACTTGGACCCTGAGTTTAGAGCAGCTGCAAGCTCAGATGGCTTTAATATTATTTTAGTGTGTCAGCCACCCAACTCACCTGACACTAATATCAATGATTTGGGTTGGTTTAGGGCTATTGAATCCTTACAAGTTGACACAAGATCATACAATGTGGATGATTTGGTGAAAAATGTTATCCTATCATTTGAACAACTTACACCTAGTACACTTAACAAAGTCTTCCTAAGTTTACAGGGGTGTTTGACTGAAATACTCAAGGTCAAAGGACACAACAACTTCAACATACCTCACATGCAAAAGGATGTTTTGATCAGACAAGGGACCCTACCAGAAAGTCTAGAAGTGGATGTGGAGCTTGTAAAAGAATGCATAGAATATCTACAAGAAGTTGGACAGATTGATGTTGCACAAAACACATTTTCAACACTATTGTTCAATCTGGGGTATGCTTAGTGAAGGGGTAGAATACTTTTGTTAGTTTTTGAAGCATGTTTACAACATAAACATTGGGGAAAGTAGTGCTTAGGCTGTAAACATGCTTATTTTGCACATTTTCAGGACAGGGATTAAGTTTAGGGTATGTTTAGTGAAGGGGCAGAAAACATGTTTATTTTGCATGTAATGAAAGACTCATCCTTTT
The DNA here is from genome assembly GCA_947034835.1 of Ballota nigra. Taxonomy (NCBI): domain Eukaryota; kingdom Viridiplantae; phylum Streptophyta; class Magnoliopsida; order Lamiales; family Lamiaceae; genus Ballota; species Ballota nigra. Next base: position 62,041,068 of record OX344725.1, read on the forward strand.
GTTATTAAAAGAAGAAAAACATTTATCATAGTCCATCAAATAAGAATTGATCTTGAAAATCAATTCCCCCTCAGAAAATTATCATCATAGGGTCTCAAATCAAGCCTCCAAAATAAAGCAAATGTTCAACATTCATTTATATGGTGGCATTGATCACACTATAGCCCATACAAAATACACTCAGCCCAAATAAGACACATAATGGTCACAAACAGGGGATAAGCATGAAATCCAACCTCAAATTGGCCCATACACATGACATTCAACCTCAAATTGACCCATACACATGAAATCCATCCAATGTCAGAATAAAATCATCATATACAGGGGATACACATGCATATAATGGTCAATAAAAGGGAATACACATGCAAATAATGGTCAATAAAAGGGGTTAAACATGCATAAGAGTCACAAACAGGGGATAAACATGCATAAGAGCCACATCCACAAGTAATAAGCATGAAATCCTGCCTCACATGACCCACATATACAAGATTCAACCTCAAATTGACCCATAAACATGAAATCCAACCAATATCAGAAAGCTCATCATGTACAGGGGTTAAACATGCATATAATGGTCAATAAAAGGGGTTAAACATGCATAAGAGTCACAAACAGGGGATAAACATGCATAAGAGCCACATCCACAAGTAATAAGCATGAAATCCTGCCTCACATGACCCACATATACAAGATTCAACCTCAAATTGACCCATAAACATGAAATTCAACCAATATCAGAAAACTCATCATTACAGGGGTTAAACATGCATATAATGGTCAATAAAAAAGGTTAAACATGCATAAGAGTCACAAACAAGGGATAAACATGCATAACATCCAGAAATACAACATTCAACCTCAAATGGCCCATAAACATGAAATCCAACCAATATCAACCTTAAATGAGGGATAAAATGCCATAGTTACCTACGCATGGTTGGACACCAGATACATGCGAGTTCAAACCAACAGGTCTGCAAGTCCATCTCCGACAACCTCTTCGCCTTTTTCTTCTCCGTCGCCTCCTCGAGCTCAGTCTCAGGTACAAAGCTCGAATCGGAATTCTCAGAATCCGGAACATCAGCCCACTCCTCAGACTCCGGCCCCATATCCGCTTCCTCAGAATCCGAAACAACCTCGACATCCTCAGAATCCGAAGCCTCAGCCCCAACCAAGTCATGAATATTGTACTTTTCCATCGAAATTGAGTAGATACAAGGGAATCGAGTCGAAAACCCTTAATATGGAGTGAATCGAAGGGAATCGAGTCGAAAACCCTTGATATGGAGTAGATCGAAGGCAATCGAGTCGAAAACCCTTGATATGGAGTAGATCGAAGGCAATCGAGTCGAAAACCCTCAAGAAAATGGAAATTGAAGGGAATCGAGTTGAAACCCCTCAAAATCAAGCAAATCGAAGGGGACTCGAGTCGAAATCCCTAAAACCTGAGCAGATCGAAGGGAATCGGAGAAGAAAAAGGTCAGAGGTAGGCGGCGTGTATGGGCTGAGTGTATATGTATGTGCTGAGGGCGAGGGGGGGAAGCAAGTGAGAGAGTGGGCTGGGTGGCGATCGGAGAAGAAGGAAGGTCGGAGGTGGCTGCCGATGGAAGAAGATTCGAGAGAGAGAGTGGGTGCCGATGGAAGAAGAATCGAGAGAGAGAGGCGGATGCAAGAGAGAGGTAGAGCTAGGGTTAGAGATATTTGTAGCCTAGGTGTATTTGTGGGCTAATGGTATATGTATGGGCTGAGAGTATATGTATGGGCTGAATGTATGTATTTTGGGCTGAGTATATGTATTTTGGGCTGAATATATTTTGGGCTGGGTGTATTTTGGGCTCCGTATTTTTTTTATACGTATTTTATACGGTCCGGGTGTATTTTATACGGGCTGGATGTATTTTTGTTATGTCTAATTAGCTTGGTTTAGTTTAACTAGTTAGTTAATTATTGAATGTGTGTTAATTGTGTAAGAAAAGTAATGGCATATGGGTAAATAAATCGAAAAAAAACTTTCCATTTTTGGGTGTGAAAACTGATATGGGACAGACAAAAAAGGAAAGTGTGAAAACTGATCGGGGACGGAGGGAGTAGTTGTTTACTAAAAACAAATTAAGACTCTTCAGTGAAACAACTAATATTTTTCAGTGAATACAACTAATATTTTTTAGTAAAAACAACTAATATCTTTCAACAATTCATGTATGAATCAATTTCACTCTATACATTAATCTACATATATATGTATAAATTCAGATTATGAATCTTATTCGTATAGACTTTTTGCAATCTAAAATAAGATAAAGATGAATTGATTTATTTTTCTCACTATCATTTTCATTGAAAAAATTAAAACAAATACCCCTAAAATTTCTCTTTGTACGCGGTGAAAAAATCAAATAAAAATACATGAAATTTTGTATGAATCTCATACAAAAGATTTGCTCAACAGGAAATAAATCATGCTAAAAGAAAGAGATTGAAGTATAAATACTTTTTCCTTACCCATGTGTTGTTTATTTATAAGTTAAATGATTGTTTATAATGGTTGAATGGTGAAGAAAATAAAATTGACGAAAAAAACCTGAAAGTCATACTTTTTTGTCTGACATAGTATATGGTAAAAGATTCCAAGTAAATTACGGCGGTAATATCCCATAGACCGTAGTCTCATAGCCTTTAAACAATGCAATTTCTCTACGGTATTTATTGTCCAGTATTTTCCAGTTCCAACTGAATCGTGCGATTATATATTTGAGAGCGTATACTCCTGGTTAAGCAAACTCTCAACTTTCTGCGACAAAGATGGTTTCATTCGGAGAGCCGTGGCCGGAATTTAACGCCGGCATATATTATCGCGACCTCATCCGCCAGTCCGACGCCGGTAATCTCTTGCCGCCGCTCTCCAACTCGCATCCGATTCCGAATACACACGTTACATTAATGTTTTTGTGTGCCTGTGCGTTTGTTTAACTGTATACGTTGTTTTTTTTTTTCAATTCAGGTGCGACACTAATTGAATTCTACACTAGAAAGTACAAAAATTCAGCGCCGTTAAACGGGTAACGGTTAAACCTTATTGAAAAAACATTATTGAGCAAATGTATTGAATTATGTACTGGTTATTGAGCAGTTGGTTGCAGAGGATTGGCAATAAGCAGATTACGATCGAAGGCCGTGTTGTGACTGATCCAAATGCAATCCTCAGGTTTTTGGTTATGGATTCATATCGCTTGATGTTCGATAATTAACTATTAAATCAATTCAATTTTAAGAAAGCCATAGGATCGAAATTGAGTCGAGTTGCTGGAAATTTACTTCCATTTTTGTTGTAGGGATGGTGAGGAAGTAGGTTATCATCGTCTTCCATGGAAAGAGCCTGATGCTCCTTACTTGCTGGAAATTCTTTACGAAGACAATGATGTGGTAAACCAGTAAAGTTGAACTTAGATGCTTTCTTGCTGAAAATGCATCTTGTTTATTTTTGTTACAAGTGTAATGGCTTTGCAACATAAATCCTGTTTAATTGTGTATGGGAACAGTGCGGCCTCTTGAAGAGTTTTAGATTAAGCTTTTTGTGTTTCTAGAGAAACAAGAAAATAGTGTCTAAAACCATGTTCGGACTAGCTCTAGTCTCTAGTGTTTAACTGAAAATCTATGATTTCCTTCTTTACTTCTGTCCTCCAAAGGTTGCATAGGATATTAAGTCAGAGATAACATAGAAAGGAGTAGGTAAACCAAATATAAAGTGATTGTTGCATATACTAATAAATTATAATTTTAAGCATCCCCAAGGTTGAATATCTCCCACTTAATTTCCTGTATAGAACCCTATAAATGAAAATGATCTTGTGATTAATGGAAAGGGAAACAACTATGAGAAAGAAGTGCCAATTGTGGCTGCTCGGCACATCTCTGTGTTTGATGCATCTTTCACGCTAATGCTTAAATGTGGTCCAGATCAGCATCTTAAATTTTGTAATTGCATTCAGATCGCCCTTAATAAACCCTCGGGATTACAAGTTCTTCCTGGAGGATTATTCCAGCAGCGAACTGTCTTGACACAACTCCAACGGCATGCATGCAATCTAGCTCCTGTTCCAGTTCACCGGCTTGGAAGGGGCACATCAGGTTAGTTCGCATAGCTTAGTCCTTCTATTTACTCAAAAGTTGTCCTGTATATTATCTGAATTTAAAAAAAGCAGTTAAAATCATGGTGTATATGAATTTTGACCAATGTAGTCTACCTTTGCCTTCCTTCAGAAACGATATTTTTCTAATAAATAGAACTCGTATTGCTTGGTTTACTTATCAATAGAGTGAGGTGTTTCCAACTGGTTCAACATAGATCTCATTCACCATGCTCTTGTTCAGTGAGAGAATGTTTGGAGTGAAAGTCAGTTTCTGTAACTGTCTTTTTAAGCATGGAATTTATTTAAAAAGTTCTTATTAAAGCCAGAACTTTTACGTCTTTATAATGGATTTATGTATAGAATTCCATTTGTTAGGTTTCTAGCAACCACTAAGTCACCTATTTTTCTCGGTTTGTCACAGAAGTTGGATGGAATGCAAGGCTTAACCCTGTTATCCTTTACTTAAAAACTTGAAAGTTTATGCAAAATACAAGGATATAACAAACTTAATAAGTGTGCTTATCTTGTTTCATGTGCGTCTACAGACAACTCACAACTAAAAATAAATAAATAAAAAAAAGCCTCAAGATTAAATCAGGACTCCACAGACATAAAAATATGAAGAAAAAAACTCTTTATTATGGATCAACAGATGGCGGAGTTCAGAAGTAGTTTGTGGTCGATGTTATAAAGCAAACAGGGGCACCATTTTTTTATCTTTTTTTAATGGTTTATCATATGAAGTTTTTGTTGTTTTATACATTTTATTTCTGCTTGTAAAATGCTATGTTGGTTTCCCTGGAACTTAATTGTTTCTCACGAATCACGATCATATGAAATTGCACATTTTTCATTTTTGTAAAACTAGGAATACTACTTTGTGCAAAAACAAAGCTTGCAAAATCTCGTCTTGCAGCATTTTTCGCTGAAGGGACATCAGTTGTTGGGGCATCGGCATCCATGTAAGTGGAACATCTATTTGATTTATCAGTTTTCATTTCCATGAATGCATTTCCGGCCCTTTCAATAGCAGCTATAATTATTGCAGTTTTAGTTTGGACTCAAGGAAGTGTCCACATGAATACAAAAAGTTATTTATGCAATTATCCTTATATATGAACAGGAAAAATGGTCCACGGCAGAAGGCAGCAAGGAATATAACAAAATTATATCGAGCCCTAGCAAGTGGGATAATTAATGAGGATGAGGTACTAAAAATGCACTCCCATTTTCTTTGTATATCTCTTCCCCTATCACATCTTCCTGTCTTTCTGTTGATAAATATAAAAAATGTGGTCATATATGACCAGCCAGTGGGCATCATTCGAGAATTCAATTTCTTTTTCATATGTTACTTTTGTTTCATGACAGGTTATCATTGATCAACCCATTGGGCTGGTCAAATATCCTGGCGTTGCCCAGGGGTTGTATGTTGCCTCTTCTTCAGGTGCGGTGACTTCTCTCAATTTCAAATTGTTTGTTTTCCTGTCACCCATTTTCCAATCCGCCTTCAACTATAAAACAAAAATATCAGGGAAACCAGCCTTGAGCAAAGTGGCTGTTTTGGAGAGAAACATGCTGAGCAATTCTACATTGGTCCAGGTTTGCTGATTTATCTTCATCTTTCTTTCTGTTTTGGTGAAGAATCTTAAGAATTTTACTTGAGATTTCCTGTGTTGAAAAGGTTCAAATCAAATCAGGAAGGCCACACCAAATTCGCATCCATCTTTCTTTCATTGGACATCCGCTGATGGGTCAGTTCCAAAAAGTTTATATTCATGTTTATGTATTTTTATTTAGTTCTTCGATGTTCCTTCCCTCTTGATTGACACCGGACAGCACTTTCATTCCATGTTTTACATAATCAAGTTCATGGGATATTTAGTCCCTGTGTTTCTAGTCAAACCATTTTTTACATGACCAATCTGTCAACTTATGAGCTTGCAACATTCGGATTGTTTGCTTAGGCATGGCATACTGCATGTTTTTTCTTATATATATATATTCCTCCTGCAGTTCGCATAAATTTGCAAACAATCAATGATTGGCAGTTTCTCCACAACAAATTAAGAATGTTACTTTTAACATATATTTGTTAAATAAATTAGTATTTCGAAATATGTTGTAAAAATATCTCGTCTCCCTAACCATTACATGAATAATTATACCAGCATGCTTTGTGTTAATTTTTTTTTTTTTTTTAAATATGCTAATTACCATTCCTCGCTGCTGAGCAGGTGATCCTCTTTACAGCACAGGCGGGCAACCTGAGTCTTTTGATCTTGAAATTGTAGATCAAAGCTTTGCTCAAGATGGGTATAAACTTATATCCTGAATTCGTCCGTCCTTTATCTGTATCTTCTTATCCTCAATTTCTGTTCAGTTTTCTAATCATTGCATATCATATCCGGTGTGTTCACAAATATTTCTCCTACAGTTTCTCTTTTTCAGTAATTTTAATCATTGTGTATCATATCTAGTGTGTGCACAATTTTCTCCAAAAGTTTCTTGCATCTCGTACAGAGTTTTCTATTCTATTTCAATTGATTTAGTTCGTATGGCGGTTATCTATGAAATAACGCGTATTTTTATTTGATCACAGAGGATACGAGAGGCCCGAGAGACCTGTCCCCGGGGACTGTGGGTACCATCTGCATGCACATCGTGTAGTTTTTCCTCATCCTGTCACAAACGAGGTACATGTAGAAATACTGTTGTGCTTCATCTTGCTTTCTAGGGCTTCTTATAGAAGTTCAGTTTGTTTCTCAATTGTTTTGGCACGCAATGGTCAAATTGCAAAAAAAAACTTTTTAACAGAAACTAATCAAAATTTCTTCAACAAAATTATAAAAACAATTACTTTTATTAAATGTCGTCTTGGTTGGTGCAGATACTTGAAATCAATGCTTCTCTCCCACTTCTTCTACAGACGAGGGAAGAATCCAAGCAAATGATGGTAGGTGAGAATGTAGGATAACATTGTATTTCAATTTTAGTTTACCGTTTAAAATCATTTTTTTCCCAGCATAACCATACTCTGATTTTCTCAAATTGTCTTTACACCATCTTTTCCCAAATTGTACCCGAGACATTTAACAAGCATAAAACTATTCATTTATATGGCTTGTGAAAATGTTTGAATAGCTCAAGAAGATTTATCTACTTCTGAGCCAAATGCAAAATGTTCAAAAAGTTAACTTCACACCATTGTGAAGCTCTTCACACCTATCCACATCACATGAACATTAAGCAGATGCACTGGAAAAGAAATTCCTCTTTCTCCTCCATATTCTTTGACAAATTATTTCTGTATCAAATACAACAAATACATGACACCTGCAATATTACAGACCTAGACATCTTCTGAGCCAAAAAGTAAAGATGGATTTTAATTTAAACTGTTCACTACTCTATGATTTCTGAGTTGGAATACAAAAACTATAATACAATGCAACAGAGAATTATGTCACCTGTCGCTGAGGGCCTCTGCTAAAAGCCCCCCACTCGCTTCTACTACCTGCCTACGTCCCCATTACTCGTCCATGTTTCATCCTCTCTAACTCCATTGCTGGCCTGCATACTAAGATTCTGAGTTTTAGCATAGTGCATTTTTATGGCAGTGACTGGATCTGAAACACCTGAACATTGGCCTCCAACGAGAAGCCCTCCTCTCCCAACTACGTTGATTCCAACCATCCCTCTTGTTTGCTGTTGCGTTCCTGAGACTACATCAAAACCGTTTCTTCTTTGCATCTCAGAGAACACAACATCCTGTGGTTGCTTCATATCTAAGGCAAAAGATTGCAACTCTCGATTCCTCAATACCTGGTATTCTGCTACTCCATTGCTGCTACCCATCTCTCTGTTTGGGAAAACAGAGACACCATTCAAGGAATTGTCATTCATCCTAATGGCTCCACGTACTGGTGGTTGATCAAGCTTCACGGTGGGGGTGGAATGATTGCTAAATGCAGCGGGATATTTGGCCAACAAGACAGTGGAATCCGGCAAAGTTGGGAAGCCTGTTTTTGTCCTGTTTCCATCCCAGAAACTGAAACCCCTAACAGGAATGTTTTCAGAACCAAGAAAACTACTACACTCAAACTTTGACTGAGAAGAATCTAGGTTAACCTTTTGATCACCACTGAATCTCAGGTTCAATGACTGACAACCAGGTTTCTGATGCAGGTCATCGCCTTTTCCTCGTACACAAGAGTCAGGTTTCTGCTGGGAAGATGTTAAGATTTTACCGAACAATTTCACATCTCCATTCCTCGAAGGCTTATCAGCATCAGACGAGCTACCTGATTGTGGTCGCGAATAATCTCTGCTCCGGTCATGGGATGGAAAGGGTACCTTAACATCTTCACTTGGCATTTTCTGGCCAGAACACTTTTGAAGGGAGAAATCTGTAATCCGATCTGAAAGCAAATTTTCATCTCGCTTGGGTAAATTTTCAAGTGCAACATTCTTTTTGCAATCAACATCCCCATTAATCTCCTTCAAAGTTTGCACTGAAACAGGGAATCCGCTTAGAATCTTGGAAAAGTCAACAGAGTTTGGCAAAGAGTAACCTGAAAGCTGCTGCTGATAATCAACTGTTTGAACAATTCTTTGAAGATTCTTTTCACTGGTACTATTAGCACAACCACTTGATCGAGCAGTACTACTCGGGTGCCTCTGATACTTTATAGGCACAGAAAACAACGTTGATGACTCCATGGATGGAAAGTGACCATTCTGCTCTGATGAGATGACAGAAGGTTTATCTGCGTTACAGTTTTGTGAGTCAGCCTCCATACATAGTTGTCCATATTCAATTTGAGTAGTAGAAGGTGCATGAACAGAATGATGAACAATATTCCCAGCCATCTGAGGTTCAGAGGTCATCCCATTTACTGAACGGCTTACAGCAGCAACTTCAGTAGAATTAGCATCCTTGTCTTCAATTTCCATACTTCCCAAGTCATCTTCAGGTAAGATAGGTCTTCCACCTTCATTATCTTCGCTGTGATGCCTATCAGAGTCCTCAGCCAAGGCTACTTGATCAGTCGCACTCACTCCATTGGGCTGGCCATCATCAACAGATTCAATATTTGAAGGTTTGGCCAAGGTTCTAACTTCACTCTCACATCCATATGCACCATTTGTTCCATCCCCTTTTTTTCCTTCCACACTGAAGTCAATAGCTGGATTATTATTATCCACCATATCACTTGTTGACAAATTCTTTAAAGCCAGATCAGCAGCCATAGGATCGAGAGGATGTGGTGTAATTTTGTCCATCATATTGTGTTCTCCAGCTATATCAGATTCATGACTACTCATATCAGGAGGGGGAAGATTCTCCTCAATCTTGCATTCTGAGCCATCATTGCAGACAACAGAGCCATTCTGCACAACACAAGCATCTTCAGTGTCACTGCCGCCTCCATTAACATCACCAGAGACAGCATTTCCATCTGGTTGAATCTGATCCAACCCAAGACACTTCCGAGCTTTGCTAAAGAATGTAAGGCACTGTTCTCTGGACCTTGTTCCAACACACCGTGAAATCATCGAAAAATCCTTCCCATAAGATGAGATAGCCTGGATGAAGTCCGATTTCTCCTCGTCCGTCCAATCATCAGAGTCCATTTCCCCACAGCTCTCATCAGAGCACTCATCATCAACATTTTGTGTAACATCAGGGGTCAACGGCCGCTTGATGCAAGAACCGACTCTATGAGACTTCCGATCCTGATGCCCATCAATAAGATCAACAGAGGTTGTGATGCAAGAACTCATAGCCTCAGATGAAAGAGACCCACATATGCCAGCCAACACATCAGCAGCTACTGTTTCGTTACTGTACATATCCAAACTGTTTGATCTCTGCAATGGACCATCTTCATTCCTTGGTGCTTTGTATGAACCAGATGCACCAATAAAGATCCTAGAGGTGCATTTCTGCTGAGTCTCTACTCCATTGTTACTAGCAGCAATGGCAGAAGCTTCTCCAAGCATGTCAAGAGAAGCAGCATTCACTTCTCGATTCCATCTTTTCCCAGTTGCAACCAAGTAGGTACTAGATTGAGATTTTCTTTGCTCACCAGCATTTGGCTTATTCCTAGCTCTGTCAAAGATTTCCGATTTGTGATTCTTGTAATAAAACTCTATGCAATCTGCTACAGTTTTATGATCCAGAAAGGATGCAATTTTCACGAAATTTTTTCCAAAAGTAGCAAGTTTGTCAATGAAAAGTTCCCTCTCCTCAGCAGACCATGGGTTGATCATTGACCTTTCTTTTTCAATAGCACAGGGATCTTCCACCAGAGCATTATTAGTAATAAACCTCGACCTGCGTACCTCACTGTCCAAGATTAAAGCTGGCATTTTTAAAGTGTTCCGACAGGGCTTGACTGGTAACTCCGAAAGAAGACCATTAATGAAGTCAATCACTTCTTCTGCCGGCACAGTTCGAGAACACCCAGCTGCAACATAGTAAGAAAAAATTGCCGATGGTCAGCCCATATTGGCCAATATCAATATTTTGCTGGATTTAAAAGTAAATGTGAGATGGTAGTAAATTAAAGCATGCAAAACATATGGATTTCCATGAGAAGTCGCAACATATGTATAGAAACGAATCAAGTGAGGAGCTTATATTTTCATGAACCACAAGAAAGGGATCATCCAATTATGTAGCAAATTACCTATCCTAGGTAAGTATATTTAGATAAGAATCCTTTACTATCTTAATTTCTGTAAACCTGTGTTACTAAGCATGTTTTAACAAATTTCTTCTTTCAGCAGCATCAGAACAATGTTGTCAACAAGAGGCAGGCATAATCAGAGATAAATAGGATCCACAGGAAACTGAGTCTGTTTCGGTTCTATTTCGAAGCAGCCCTGCTTTAGAAACTTGTACCTTTATTGACAAAATATGTGGGAGCAAGGGTTGTTAACATGCAGATGTCGTCATCAGTATATGCAAAAATTCTATTGACCAGCATATTGAGAAAGGAAAAAGTTAAAATGATAAAAAGATGATGGATTGAGGTGGCACTGAAATCAATTAAAACACCTATTCTAATTTTCTAAGTCATGAAATCTGAATCTGAATTAATTTTGTTGCAAGATCTAGGAAAACATAACCATCTTTTTTCCTTGAGTTCTCCAGCTAGATCACACTAGAGATTTGTTGTACTAAACTAGGACTAAGATATTGAGAAACTATCCCTTTCCTATCAGGCTGCAACACAGAGTTACTAACAAGAGAATACGTACCAGATTTCATATAGGAGAGAAGGAAAGAAAGAAAAGAAGGCACAAAGTGAATAATGAAGCAAATGATTGCTTACCAGTAAAAGGCAATCGAGAGCGACCAGAAGAACGGTTCTTTTTACACCCAGTACGACTTAGATCAAACTTCTTGTGAGACTTTCCTCGAAGTTTCCTAACAGAAACTACACGTCCTTCCCTCCAGAAATGCTGAATTACCTTAAACTTGAGGGCAATGACCTTCTCCTTGAATTTGAGAGACCTTTTTTTCATCAGAAACTTCTCCTTAATAACAGTGGAACCCCTCTCAAATAATGAGACACTAGATGCAGTTGAAATATCAAAACGACACTGTTGGGCAGGTAATAAGTTATTCAACTTCTCCATAGCTATGTTCATGGATTCTTTATTGGAAGACAGTATAGAATCATAAATATGACCTATATCACAATGTGCATTGTACGCATTGATAAGATCGTGCCAATTCCTCTTAATAAGTTTAAGATCGTCACCATGAAAAGTTTCATCCTCACTGCTCTGACTACTCCCCGAATCTTTCTCCACGTTACTGGAATTGTATGGGTCCAAGCTCACAAAATCAACACGCTGTGGCATTTCAGAAGGAATGGTGTCTTCTCCAGAAGGAAGCAGTACGTGTAATTTCGATGTAGCACTACCTGGACTGTCAATCTCATCATCTTTGGCAGCCACATGATTGTCTTCAGGCACAGCAGGCAAATTTTCAATAATCATTGCTCCAGATGTAACAACCTGAGAAGGGATGGGTCCAAGAGTAGAACTGGAACCAGTAACTCGCTCTTCAGGTTTTAATTGACAATCTCGTGGCAGCAAGCTGGAAGCAGCTGGATGAGGACCAGAACTTCTAGGTTCAGCTACCAGTGACTTGAGTTCAGTTTCAAGTGAATCTATCTCGGATTCAGTCACCTCAATAGTTTTTAATATGTTGACTTTCCATACCAACAACTTATTCATTGAGGTGGTTCGTGCATAACCAGTTTCCAAAGAACTCGGATCATCGGATTGTAGCAATTCATTTATCGAAGAGCTTAACCTGGCAATAGATGCAATATCCAAGTTTTCTAAATTAAAAGTTGGTCCCTCATAGTGAGTCTGGGACATAATACTTGGTGAACAGCTCAGGTTAGCAGTATCATTATCAATATTTGATGTCTTGATGGATTCTTTCTCCTCAGCACCTGCAATGTTAAAAGAATACATGAGATTTGAAAACTTATCATTTGAGAAGAAAAAAAAACAGCTTCATTTATTATGCAACCAGCAATTTATTTTAATTCTGTCGCACGTCGCAACTAGGTACACTGGGGAAACAAGTTCACTGAAAAAGGAAAGGATTTTCACCCAGCCTGTACCTCCTAATATTAAGGACAACCTCAATTATTGCATAGAGTAATGAGGACACCAACCACAATAAATAAGCAGCCCCAAAGTACAAAGTATCAACTCATCATTTCAACAACTTGCAACAGCACAAGCATGTGGACTACAGGATCATGCAGGCATTGAGTATGGATCATTGAAACAAAATACATTCATGTTCCTCTCTTTCTCCCAAAAACACATCTAAAGGCCATTCAAACACTTTTTTCTTCTTCAGCACTGAATATTAAAGTAAAACTGAAAGAACTTGTACAAGACCTTAGTAATTAAATAATCAGGTTCTTCTCCATATTGATTGTGTATTCGTTACACTATATGGTACTTCCTGGAATGTGAACTGTAGACCATGAGAAACTCAACGAACTTAAAAAAGCAACTTAGAAAAAGATCAGACATGTTCTATAGGGTAACAAATCCTATAAATTGAAGAGTTCATTCTTAGTTAATTAGTCCTCTGGGTGCACCTAATCAGCCTAAAAAAGTATCGACTTTACTTTGTTTAGTAAGAACAGTAAAGAGACAAACCGCAGCAACTAGACTTTCTGTTCAAAACACTGTTAACTCATCCGTCAAAGCAAATACCAACGCAATTTTTGGGTAAATGGATAAACTTGAAAGCAACATATCCAATAAAATTCAGATGTCTTGCTTCAGAGATTGCAATTCAGCAAACCAAATTCATAAGTTCACCTTATTCTTAAAGCAACTAGATCGATGATTCTTTGCTCAATAACAGTAAAGTAGGCGAAGAATTATTGTGCAAAAATCATATTCAGAAGTCTAACTCAACAATTTTATCAAATATTGGGTTCTATTTAAGATTGAGGAAAAAAAAATTAGTGGAATTACCTACAATTACTTGATCTATAAGTGGTGTTTGCAAACTCTACTACATGGGGGAGGATAACTTTTTTTTCAAAAGCTACTCCTTAAAGAATGACCAACAACTTGTTTCCAAGACCTTATTGAAGCTAAACAAACCGTTTACAAAAGGGCCTCCAAAATTAAAGTCACCGCTAAGTTTCAGTTTCAACAAGAATATAGAACTTGGCATCAAGTGCAAGCAAGTACTGTGATATGGCTGCAGATGCATATCTGAACTATAAAGATGCCAGGTATAAATGTAATTAAATATGATCAGAAAGTATTTTTCACATCAGCCAACAAATTTACACCAATAAATACTGATTTCCTCAAGCGCCTTAGAGGACAGGAATTTTATCTACCATGCTCACCACCTAAATAGTAATGGTTGGATATGAATGGACTTGAACAAGGGTTCTTTTAAGTAAAACAGTACTAGAGAACAAAAAAAGAAAAAGCTGTATAAAATGGATAAAACAGGTTTTGACAATTGCAAGGCTTTTAATCGATATACCAATAGATTCTATCAACTCTCTCTTTTTTTACCAATTCAAGCATGCAAGACTTTCGCCTAAGGCATGACAACACAGTTTTAAAAAAATCAATGAGCTTCTGAATCATCTATAGAAGTCTACCTTTTTACACTCTAGAATATCGTTTGTTCTCCATTCTTTAAAAATATAATGGTGTCTGGAAGAGAAGAAAAATCCAATCTTAAATATCACTCTACTTGGTAACAAAACTTTATGAATCCACGTGGGTGTTCTGTTTTAGGACCATTAACACTAGTTAATATAGAAGCAACAAGAGAACTTACAAAATTAGTATTACAAACTAATATACTGTTTTTGTAAGGATGAGAAAAAAGGACCATTTCTATTAATCTCGTTTTTATGTAAGATTGTGACAGCAAATGAGGAAAAAATCTATTCCTAATTAAGCTTATAAGCCAATGAGATGCTAAGAGCTAAAATGGTAATTTGCAACACATGGAAAATATTTCTTTGACAGGAAAAAAAATGGAAAACTATAACTCGTCTGCAGGAATCACATCTTATACATGCTAAAAGGTGTACCAATAGGCATATAGGTCACTAACTAATCAAATAACAACAAAAAAGGAAAACACATGGTACCCACGACAGTCAGAGCTGATGTAATACCTGGTGAAAAACTACAAGCAACCGAAGATGGAGTAGCAGGTGACGTACAACCAGACAAACTTGCAACAACTGGACTCTTCTCAAGCAAGTTGACAGAAGGCAACTGAATCATTTCTGTATCACTGCCACTAACTGCAGGTACATCTTTGGTTGCACCCTCTTCAGGGCCTTCAACTTTCTTTTTCTCATACTTCGCTAGCCCCTCACCCCAGCCAAGACGCGGTTTCTTCCTGGAACTGGTCTCATCAGATGGAGATGGAGATGGGGATGGAGACGGGGATGGAGCTCGAGCAGTGGGGACCACACAAACAGCGGCGGGAGACAGCACAGATGTCGCATTCTTCTTCTGCACTTCAACCACTGTTTCAGAGTCCACCCCCATGCTTTTGGAGCTACTTGAATGGCTGAAACCAGATCCTCTTGAAGATAAACTCCCTGAACGGCTCCATTTCAGAGGTTTCCAATCTATGGATCCCAGGCCGTTTTCTTTCTCGGGTTTCTCATCCAAACTTGCTTGCCTCTCAGGAGTGCCACTATTCTTCTCATGGTTTTCTTTCATGAAAGATGGAGAATGACCTGGTAAGGAATCAGGAAGAGGACAAGCAGAGTCGTTACTCTTACTGTTGCTCTCATGGAAGGTCACGGTATTCTCCATAGACTTCTGATTATTAACCTCGTTGGTGGGTCTCCCGGGACCACTGGACGATGCAGTAGGTTCCCAAGATGGAGATCTCCAGTCTTTCTGGCTAACGGATCCCCTATTTTCCCTGCTATTCCTTAAATACCTTCCATCGCCACGACTTTGGAAAGGTCGAAAGTTATCATCTTCTGGGTTTCTGTCACCGTACCTTGGCCCAAAAGGCAGAAATCCATGGGCGCCCTCGTCGGGATACATGTGCCAACCACCCTGCTTAGCATGACCTTCAGCAAGAAATACAGGAACCCAAAAAGGGAGTGGAGAAACAATCAAAAGAAGAAGAGGCATAACCCATAGAACCAGAACAACACTAACGTAATATTTATTACTATTTGCAAATTGTACATATTGTGATACCCATAGAAAAGCAAAAGCAGATATGGATCTATTAAAAACGCCACCCACAGGCCAAACTTTTATTGCTTGAAGTAATCATCACAGATCTGCTAAAAATTCATCCAAAAACCCATAGAATACACGCAGAAAAGCCATAACCCCCGTTTCCTTTGACCAATTCCAAAGAAGTACGTGCAAATTAGTAACGAACTAGAGAAAACTGTACAAACTCAATTTCCTAAAAATATTCCCAGAAACCCACTTGTAATCACAAAACAAAAGGAAAAGGCAAAACCTAAATTCGGCTAATAAAGTAGAACGATAGCCCAATCCTTATTACCAAGACTTTTTAATTCTACTTAGGAACAATTAATGCATCGGAAGAAAGACGAAACAAGATTGAATTCTCAATTTATAACTCACCAGGAGGGACAGGCCGCGAGTTGCGAAAATCCGAATACCAACGCTGCTGCTGTTGATTGTTGTGGTGATACGGCGGGGGGTGCGGCGGCGGCGCGTGAGGGTGATGGTGCTGCTCCCTCCATCTATGTGGTCCACCTCCGCCGAATCCTCCGCCACCAAAGCGCGGGTCGGACCCGGATCTCTCGTGCTTTCGAAAATCCCTTCGATCCCAAGGCAATTGCTCCGGCGGCATCAAAACCTACCTTTTCTATCTCTATTTCTTCTGCTTCTTTCTACTCTTCTTCACGACGCCTCTTCTTAATCTCATCCAGAACAACCCTTCTGTATTTGGAAAAGCAATGGCCACAAATTTATGGGGGATAAATTTAGGGTTTGAAAATCGAATTAGGATTGAATAATGGATAAATTTATGAGGGGTTTTAATTTTTTTTTTTCTTTTTCTTTTTTCTTGGTTTTGTTGGGGAAGGAGAGGAACTGGGAAGGAACGGAAATATGGGGTGAGGGGGAAGTGAAATGATAAGAGACAAATGAGGGAGAGAGAAAGTAGAGAGATAAATTTTTCTCTCTTTGTGGGTTGCATTTTCTTTTTCTTTTTTCTTTTTTTCTTTTTCTTTTGTGTTGGGGGGTGGGGGTGGGGGTGGGGGTGGGGGTGGAGGTTTTAATATGCTGTGTGGTAGTTGTACCAAGGGTTTTGACATTTTTTTTAGGTTTTAAAAAATCTGATTTTAATTTGAAATTTAAAATCTATTTTGGTTTGAATTTTAAAATTTTTTATTTTAAACATCCAACACTATATAAACCTATAAATTCTACACGTTACTTTTATACAATTATATATCAATTATATGCTCTTTCTCATCCTTTAAAATAATAATAAAATCATTTAATCATTACCATGATACCATCACATTCAACAAATAATATAATATTTTTTCTGTCTATAAAAAATAGTCCTCATTTTTTACACGTTATTTAATGTGATATGTTGAAGGAAATTACAGGGTATTGTGAAATCTGTTCTTTAATAAAATAACGGTTTATGAAGAGTATGTTTTGCACACTTTCCATAAACAAATATTTTATTCAAAAACGGACCTCAAAATACTCTATAATTTATATATGTATTTGTGAATCCTCCCAAAAATCTCTATTTTGAAATACTTTGATTTCATACATTTGTACTATATATGGTATTACATTTATCTTAATTCATAATCTCAATTATTGATATTCTTAATCTATTTCTGAATCACTCCGTACTTTTTTAAAGCCTCTATTTTGAAATCTTGAGTTTGTATTAGTTCGATTTATAATTTTCTCTTTTTTATTATGAAATAATTTTTTTAGTTTTTTTCAATTACAATTTATTAATGAATCGTGCTTATTTTAGATCAATTATAAAAAAAATAAATGGTTGTGTTTCTATATCATATAAAAATAATTGATTTTGGTCGTTCACTCTAAATATATTGTTTATTTTTTAAGTTAATCTATTCGTTAACATTATAATCATACATTTAATTAAAACAATAATAAATTAAAGGTCACACATTTAAATTAAGATAAAATAATTAACTAATCGAGAGGATAAACATAATTCTAAGTGAATTTTAATATTTAATTTAAAACTAATAACATATACCCTCTGAAATATCGCATTAAACTACGTGTAAAAAAATAGGAATACTTTTTATGGATGGAGGTAATAATACAATTCTTATATTATAAATTCTCTCCTATTAAAAAATTCATAACAAACACCATTTTAAAATCACCTAGACTTAAAAAAAAAAAAAAAAAAAAATTCTCCCTCCCCTAATAATTTTCACACTTTTCTTTCTGGGACGTCCCACAATAACTTCCACACCCCAAATATGAAAATAAAACACTCTCACAACACCTACTTTAATTCAAAATACTCTTCATTCATTGGTTAAAAAAAGTCAATAAAGTAATTTTTGTGTCATCATACCTCTGAAAGTTAATAGGGAACAGAGGGAGTATTAGATTTCAAAAAACAATTTTTTAAAAAGTCATTTTGTTGTGGAGCTTTAACTTCCAATTGGACGAGGACCTCGTCGGGCTTGGACCTCGTCATTCCAGCTCTTCACCTTTAAAACCCAGACCTCGCCAAGGAACCATGACTAGGTCGAGGTCCATTACATGCCTCAACAAATTTATTCGTCTCGTCATAGTGACGACCACAATGGTACCTCATCAGGCTCTGGACCACGGCATTCCAAGGAAGGAGTCGGTCTCAGGATAGTATCGGGGCTGAGATTCTATCGTCTCGGAAGAGAAGACCACATATTCGATCTTATCCGAAAAAATTCGTGTCAGACACCTCGTTAGGTAATCATTCCTCTTAAGGACAAAAAATAGTAAATCGGCACTAACCCCAATCAATAGAACACACTTTGGGTACTAAATTTCCTAGATTTGGGGAGAAAATACACCAAACTTTACACATGTCATCTTTGTAATGAATCAAGTCCACCAACCCAGGGAATTTGGTCCAACCTCGAAATTAGGGACAACTCAAGCATTTAATGCTTGGGTAGTCCGAAAAAATTAGGGTAACCCAAGGGCATGTCTTCGGGCTATAAATATAGTCATCTCGACATTTAATAAAGGATCACAAATAGGAGTATTAAAGTTCAAGATTACACAAAGACTTGACAAATATCTTTGCATTTATTGCTTGTGTTTTTCATTTATTATCCTCTTTTCCCATAGCAATAAATGCATACTTCACCTATCATTTATTAGTTGTTAGTCATCTAATTCAACCTTTAATCCATATATTTTGGGTAACAACATATTCATATCTTTAAAAAAAAATCCCCTTTAGTTATTATTTTGCTCCTACTTTCAAAATTATTTTGTTTAAAAACTAAAGCCTAGTTAAATATTATTTTTAATGATTTTTTTTAATAATCTCATGACATTTATATTAAAGATTAAAATATGATTTAATAAGTTAAATTAAATCAATAAATAAAAGGAGAGACACATATGGTAATTGATAGTGAACAAGATGTTGAACTTAAAAATTAATATGCATTATATATTTTATAAATAGGATATTGGGACGAACAAAGTAATTACTTTTAGGCTCCTTTAATTAGAAGAAAAAAAATATCATCGAACTAATTAAAGATTTTTTATATATAAATATAATAAACAAACGATGTTGGAAAATAAATAATATTATATTAATTATTCCGAAGAGTGTTTATATTTACATATTCAAACACTCAAAAATTGAAGTCTGCCACAATATTAATTTTGCTAATCATCACGTGACTATGATGTATTTTGTATACAACTGCGAATATACACTAAAAATTTCAAATTAATAACTTAGCGATAAAAGTCGCGATGATTAATTAATGAAGTGCTCTGGCCGCTTGCGGGCAGCGACTTCACGAACAAGAGATTGATTTAACAACCGATTTTAATTGACTTAACAAATGAAAAACTAGTGAAGTGTTTTAGCCGATTGACGGACAACAACTTCACGAATACGAGATTGAATTAACAATCGATGAATTGATTAATCAATGATAAAAATAGTGAAGTGCTTTAGCCGATTGACGGGCAGTGACTTCACGAATACAAGATTGAATTAACAATCGATGAATTGATTAATCAATGATAAAAATAGTGAAGTGCTTTAGCCGATTAACGGGCAGCGACTTCACGAATACGAGATTGAAATAACAATCGATGAAACAAAGCGTTCAGGACGCGATATATTATGGCAGCAAGCGGGCAAAAGTGATGCGGGTTAGTCGACGCCGATGAAGGCGGACTGGTTGATGCCGATAAGATGGACAAATCAACGTCGAGAAACAAATTAGTTGACGACGGTGAAGGCGAACTAAACAACACCTCGCCCATTTAAGGCGAAAAGTCAACGCTTAAAATGCAGACTGAATCCACGCCGAGCGGCGGAATAACTCGGGAAATAGATTAGTTGACGCCGGTGAAGGCGAATTAATCAATATGTCAACGCATAAAAGACAGACTAATCAATATCGAGAAGACGGATTACTTCGCCAATCTAGGCGGAATGTCGACGCCTAGAAGACGGACTAATCAACGCCGAGAAGGCGGATTAACTCGAGAAGTAGATTAGTTGACGTCGGTGAAGGCGAACTAATCAATACGTCAACGCCTGAAAGACGGACTAATCAACGTCGAGAAGATGGATTACTTCGTCAATCCAGACGGAATGTCGACGCCTAGAAGGTGGACTAATCAATGCCGAGCAGGCTGATTACTTCGCCAATCCAGGCGGAATATCGATGCCCAACAAGCGGATTAATCAATGCCGAGCAGACAGATTACTTCGCCAATCCAGGCGGAATGTCGATGCCTAACAGGTAGATTAATCAATGCCGAGCGGGTGGATTACTTCGCCAATCCAGACGGAATGTCGACGCCTAAAAGACAGATTAATCAACGCCGAGCAGGCGGATTACTTCGCTAATCCTGGCGGAATGTCGACGCCTAGAAGGCGGACTAATCAACGTCGAGAAGATGGATTAACTCGAGAAGTAGATTAGTTGACACTGGTGAAGATGAACTAATCAATACGTCAACGCCTGAAAGACGGACTAATCAACGTCGAGAAGACGGATTACTTCGCCAATCCAGGCGGAATGTCGACGCCTAAAAGGCGGATTAATCAACGCCGAGCAGGCGGATTACTTCGCCAATCCAGGCGGAATGTCGACGCCTAAAAGGCGGACTAATCAACACCGAGAAGGCAGATTAACTCGAGAATTAGATTAGTTGACGCCGGTGAAGACGAACTAATCAATACGTCAACGCCTGAAAGACAGACTAATCAACATCGAGAAGACGGATTACTTCACCAATCCAGGCAGAAAGTCGACGCCTAGAAGGTAGACTAATCAACGCCAAACAAGCGGATTAACTCGAGAAGAGGATTAGTCGACGTCGGTGAAGGCGAACTAATCAATACGTCAACGCCTGAAAGACGGACTAATCAACGTCGAGAAGATGGATTACTTCGCCAACCTAGGCGGGATGTCGACGCCTAGAAGGTAGACTAATCAACGCCGATAAGGCGGATTAACTCGAGAAGTAGATTAGTTGACGCCGGTGAAGGCGAACTAATCAATACGTCAACGCCTGAAAGGCGGACTAATCGATGTCGAGAAGACGGATTACTTCGCCAATCTAGGCGGAATGTCGATGCCTAGAAGGCGGACTAATCAACGCCGAGAAGGCGGATTAACTCGAGAAGTAGATTAGTTGACGCCGGTGAAGGCGAACTAATCAAAACGTCAACGCCTAAAAAGGCGGACTGATCAACGCCTATGAAGGTGGACAAATGTTTGCAGTCGAAAGGTGTGACCATTTTTAAACATTAAGTTATTTATTCGGTGATCAACTCAACAATTTTACGAAATTATACCTGAAGTTTTAAATAACTGACCGTATTTAATTATACTCAGTATCAAATAATTTATTTTTGATATCACAAAATGATCTTAGGATATGTATATCCATGCCCCCGCTTTTAATATATATGAAAACTTACGAGTTGCGATATATATTAAAAGGAAATATCAAATGAAAATTGCGTTTAAAAAATTGTCCTTGCTTTGAATTTTTTAAATACGAGTATATACGACTCCGCTTTTTAATTTATCGGAAACATTTTTACTCTTTGGTTTATAATTCCCAAAATAATTTTAAAATATGAATATATGCCCCCTCTTTTAATTTATATGACATTTTGCGAGTTGTGATATATATTAAAAGAAAATTGTCGAAATAAACCTGATGCGAGTGGGCAAAGGACTGCCCGTAGATTTTTCGTTGATGAAGAAGCTCTGGATGCTCGTCTTAGAGCTGCTACCCCCACTTTTTATTTATTTATTATTTATTTACTTGGGCACGTAAGCCGTATACTCTTTGCCTAAAAGTTTCACTTTGAAGCTTGGGCCAACAATTAATATATATAAGACTGGGCCTAGAAATTAAATAGGGATTCGGCCCATTTCATTAACCTGCGAGAAGTGGGCTCTTCACTTGGAGAAGAGAAGAGTCCTAGTCGATGGAATTAACGATGGGCGAAGATTGGTGGCCGCACTTGGATTGGCGACGAACCGTGGTCGGAGCCGCGCCCAGAATGACGGCGATTACTGGAGTCGTTGGAGGCTGCGGGGAGCATCCAGTCGGGGAGGCCGCCCGCGAAGGCAGTGGCTATGCGCGCGGGCGGGCGGCGGCTGAGCGGCTCGGGGAGCGGCCCGTCGGGGAGGCCGTCTGCGAAGGCGGCGACTGAGCGGCGCGGGAAGCGGCCGGTCGGGGAGGCCATCTGCGAAGGCGGCGACTGTGCGGGCAGTGCGAGGAGGCACCGTGCGGGCAGCGCGAGGCGGCGGGGATGCAGCGCGCACTGTCTCGGTCACGGTTGGCGACTGGCGGTGGTCCTGCTCGAAGCGGTTGGCGACGTGCGGCCATGGTTTGACAGCGTGGATCTGTGGTGGTGCGGTGAGGCCGTGCGAGGAAGAGTAGGGGGCTGAGAAGTGGGCAGGCCGCGAGGCGGGAGTCGCGGGTAGGCCATTGCGGAGGCGACGTGTGCTCGTCGTCGGGTTGCAGCGATGGCTTGAGGCTGCGACGCCACGTCGCGGGGTGGGGTCGAGGCGACCTCGGCGGCACACAGATCGAGGCAGAGAATCGTTTGACTTTTCAACGTACTTTGAGAAGCATGACAAAAGAGGACTGACCACATAAAAGTTAGGACATCAATCAAGGCGGTGGTTGGGGGATCTGAAAACTAAAACAGTAGCCCCCTTATTTTGATTTTGCTTGAATCGTTTGAACGGCAGCAGTTTGTACTCCGGCGGGCGATGGAGCTGGCCGGAAAAGATGGTATTTTGACGGAACTTTTGGAGCACTGTTGGGATGGTGGAGTGGCGGACCCTGGCGAAGTCTGGCAGCGAGGGGGAGACCATGGCGAGTATGGCAGAGGCGATTCCGGCGGCTGAGCTTCGTGGCGGTGGAAAGCTCGGCGGCCGAAAATTGGAGCGGGAGGCCCATATCCTTTTTATGCTAATTTTTTCTTCTGGTTGGTTGCGTGCCTCTGCTATTATTTGCAAAATTTTCTGCTGTACGAGGATAGGATTTTGTGAAACATTTTTTTTTTGTTGCTAGTTGCGTGCCCTCCTTCTGTAACTAGGAAATGGGTTTGTTGAACTTATTGGTTGAACTTGGTTCTTTGTTTGATTTTTTGTTTGGATGGATCGAAAAGGCTTATGGTGTGAGGAATTTGATTTTTCGAGGGAAGATCTCTGTGTTCATCTATCGAAATGAACACGAATTTACCACCCTCCTTCTAGCGCCAAATTATTGACAGGCATTTTCGTACGGATAGATATATGTGGCTATTGGGTTTATGCCCGACAAACAATCAATGTAAAACGAACACGAACGATGGGGGAAGAACTTTCGTTCCTCCCTCGAATGAGAGCTTTCTTGCATATATGAGAAATGGGGAAGATGTGAACCCCTTACAATGAGGGGGTGACCCCCTATTTATAGAGGTTCACCCCCAAAGGCCCAAAAGTGGTCCTGAACTCGTCTTAACCCTTTATTTTATGGATTTATCACAATATTAATCTAACGATCAATCGTAGACCTATAATACATTAAATGTTATTGTCTGATGTAGACCCTCGATCTTGTCGGGTCAGTGTATCTTTGGGAATCTGATCTCATGTCAGGCGAGGATATTTCCTGTTGTAACACTCACTATCAAATTTGTCGATTTCTTTTTTGTTTTTGTAAAATGCAAACATGATTGATTCTGAGATAATTGAATGACATAATACTTCATAAATCAATTTGTAGACATTGATGAATATATTTTTTCCGTGCAATATAAACTTTTATTAGTTTCCTTGTAATTTATTGGTCCCAAAATTTCATTGAACTATTTAGTTAATGATTTTGTTTTCCTTTTATTTTCATACTAAAGTGTACCCCGCGAATTTCGCGGACTGAAAAAGAATTGTTATTATTATTTTAAACTATAAATAAATAAATATATATACACACATATGTGTATATATATATATTTAAAATATCTTGTAATTTTGATATAATATTAAAATTGTAATTATAATTCAACAAATAATAAAAAATATTAAACATGAATAAATACAAAATTTGAAAAATATCAATTAATTCACACATTCAATCTCAAATTAGTATAACACAATATTACTTAAAATTATAGTTGTTGTATACTTGCATGCCCAGTTTTCCCCCATGGTATGAAGATATAATAACAATCGCACGCAAAAGTTTAACTCTAAAGATATAATCACACATTTCAGATCTAAATGTAACATTTGACAAAAAAAATATCATAATTAAAATGAAATATTGTGTAGATGTTTGTGTGGGAACACTTGATTAATGTATTGGTATTTTATAATACACAATTCAACGATAATAATTGATCGTTAGACGTCAAGCTTAGTTTTTTTTTTTAATTTAATTTCCCTCCTAGACACTTCACATATACAAATATTTTGTAAAAATAAAAAAAGTTAAAAAAAATATCGAAATTCTACTCTACAAAATAATATCTATATTTTACAGTTTCAAATTCTATTTTGCAGGTAGAATTTTATCCAAAAAGGAAAAAATTGTGTTACAATATATTATTGATGATAAGATATTATATTTGTTGGCAATATTTTTTGGGAATCATATGCTATTTTGGTGACAATATCTTTTCAAAAATATTTCAATTCTTTGCTACAAATTTCACATCTATCAATATTTAGCAAAAATAAATTCAAAAAATAAAAGAAAAGAAATCGTTCAACCGTGAAATTTTTTTTACTTGCATTAATTTAATGTTTAAAATAATATTTTATATTATACGTAAACATTTTTGTGCAAATTTGCATTCCGTAAAAACTACTCCACACCCACAATCCAATTCAAGTTATCCGGATCCATTAGAAGTAGCCCACATTTTTTTATTATATATTTTGCCTGTGGCGGACCCAGCTAGGTACAGGGGTACAACTGTACCCCCAAAATGAATATTTCAAACCGAATGTTAGCTGAGTTATTATAAGAAGTTTTATGGTGTAGTGGTGTATCCTGATTTTTAGGCCCATGTTTGCCCTGTTCAAATTCAAATCCCACTGGCTACATTTCTTCTTTTCTTTTTTATTTAAGCTTTTTATTTGTACCGTGTAACTTTGTACAGTGTAAAAAAACTTGCTCAAACTTAAGCAGTAATAGATGAATCAATCGATGAGATATGTCGCTATGTTTACAACTTAAAAAGTTGGTTCTCATCCATCAAATCCAATACAATAAAAAAAAATATCTAACCGCTGTTAAGAAATTAAAAGTGCTTTCGCTAATGTTTCAAAACCTCGCACCTTTCTTTTTCCTTCAACAGAATTCAAGATTCAAACATGCCACTAACCGAGTTCTTATTGCTGATCATCAAAATGACTTGTCCCCAAAATAAGACAATCAGCTGGAAAAATCCCAGAAGATAATAATTACATAATTTTTTAGCATCATTTTCAAAAATACTATAATATTTCATATTATAGTATCTTTTCCAAAATATTTTAACTCACTCCTACAAAAATTTCACATATAACAATATTTTGCAAAAATAACTTTCTAAAATATCTAAAAAGATAAATCGTTCAACCATAAAAAAAAAGTATTTGCATCACCTTTACGTTATCTGCAATATAAAACGGAAAAACAAAAAATTTAATCAGATTTCATCAATAACGCACATCTTATTTGAAAAACAATAATAGTTGGATCAAATCCGTAGGCGTGCAGTGAGATAATCTTCTTATTGAAAGAGAATAAAGTTATTAATGGTGAATTTTAAAAAAATATGAATGTAAAGCTATGAATATGAATATACTTTAGAAACTTACGAAAAATTTCTGGTTACGCTCGAATAATCTTCAAATTAGATTGATGTACATATAATTTTCTCTTAATGTGCACCTAATCATCTCCATGTGCATTTTAAATTAGTTTACCTGGAAAAAAAATGAGGAATATGGTCTATAAAAAAATTATAGTACTAATCTAAACAAATGAAAATAAAATAAAATCATATTTCATCACATAAGAGACAACAAATGAGAAGATGAAGAAAAAAATGAGGATTAGGGTTGAGAATCAGAATGAAAATTAAAGAGAGATTTGTCATTTATAGAAAATGCAAAATGAAATGTACGGTTGAGATTAAAAGTGTAAAATATATGGTGTAGATTAAGTCTTAATATGATTTAAAATATTCCTAAAATAATTTTTAAGGAGAATGCATGATTTTGAAATGAAATGATTTGAGAGGTGCCACCTCATTTTTAGAATAAGGTTGTGTTGACAAATCACTTAGAGAGGTTTGTAAATATATTATAACTAGAGTGTACCCACGCGAATTTCGCGTACTGAAAAAATATATTATATTTATTTTCTGTAGACATTTAATATAAGAGTATTTTTGTTTAAAAAAATTCGAGGTATATACAATAAATTATGGGGTTTGTTTAGTTGTGGACTGTGTCCTTCACTAAACTCTATAGGTATATACTACAAACTAAATAATTAAAAAAAAACATCAAAATTCACATAAATTAATAACAATTATGGAATAACATTACTTAAACTAATAATTTAATAATAATCAATTTCCATTTCAATATTGAATAATTTATAAATTAATCAACATTATTAGTTATTGGGAGTATACGGTAAGAAATTAATTTATATAAGAAACAATAAAAAAATTTGAAATAAACTTTAAAGTTGCAAATACCCGTTCATCGATCAAAATGAGTTCCAAGTAGAACTTGTCTCTATTAAAATTATTAAAAAATATTGTCCAACTTTTTCAATCCTAACTTTAACGGTCAATTTTTGGCTCTCACTCTTGATATTAGAAATCAGAGAAAATTGAGGTGTCATACTCTTCAAATCTAAAATGAGATTCAAATTACAACAATTAAACCATCATAATTATTCAGATAAAAAATACATGGTATAGTTAAATTTATTATTTGTGCACATGAAGAATATTTAAAATGAACGATGTAGAGCATAAATCAACAATCATTATTACATTCATATTGATATTGATATTTAAATTTAATCAAATTGTGAGCACTTAAAATGATGAATTTAATTATAAAATAAATATACTAATAACAATAGATATATAACTAACCAACAATTGATGGGAGAAATCTCAGCAAAAGAGTGGAACAAATGAAACTTTGATGTGAAAAAATGAAATACAATATGCTCTTATTTATAATAAAAAAAAATGCATGCAATATTATATCTTGTCCATAATAAGAATATATCACATAAAAATATTCTTTGGAATATATAACTATATACCTTTTATTTTAGGAAAAAATAATTGAACATTATATTATACTACTATATATACTAACTCAAACTTAGAAATGATAAATTTAGATTCATTCAATAAGTAGATCATATTTAATTAAATTAAGGTTTGGAAAAAATATGATTTATAATAAATTCTAAAAATAACTAAATAAAAAAATGGAAAAAATATCTATTTGCATTAATTATGCAGATAAATTAATGGTTTAGATTTAATGATATAGAACGAAGGGTCGAGATTAAAAGTTTAACCAACTTTTAATGAGAGCACAGTATTTCAAAATGGAGAGATTTAAGACATGCCACATCAGCCTAAGAATAAGGTGGTGTTGACACATCATCTTGGAGAAGTTTGAGAATATATTATTATAAGATAAGATACGCAGAAGCAAGTGTTAATCATTGATTGCTGGACTTAACAATCTCATTTCAAATATGTGTAGAACGTAATACAATATGACCGGCACTCACAAATTACATTACAATCAAAATAGGATGAATTTAATTTGCGAATAAAAGTGAATAATATAATATTACTCCCTCTGATTCAAAATAAGTGTCGTTCTAGAGATTTTAGGACAAATTAAGAATTATAAATTTTGACATATATACCCCACCTAAATCTCTAAAATATCTATTATATTTTAATAATATCTAACAAATCTGTTATATTTTAATATAATTCCTAAAATATCTCTTATATTTTGAATTTAAATTCGGGGGAAATCGGAAAAACACGTGAAAAATAGTTAAAACGACACTTATTTTGAAACAAATTGTAACCTCTAAAACGACACTTATTTTGAATCGGAGGGAGTATTATATTATTGTGGGTGAGTGTTTGTAATAATAAGATGATTGTTAAATGATAAATATGATTATAGTATTTAGAGTATGTATAGAGTGAAATTGATTTATATATGAATCACTGAAGGGTATTAGTTGTTTTCACCGAAGAGTATTAGTTACTTTTACTGAAGAGTATTACTGGTTTACACTGAAGAGTCTTAGTTCATTTTCACCGAACAACTAAGACTTTTTAGTGTAAATCAGTAATACTTTTCAGTAATACAACTAATACTCTTCAATAAAAACAACTAATACCCTTCAGTAATTCATATATAAACCACTTTTACTCTATAATTTGTCTAGTATTTATAGATAATAATGCGAAAACACAATATATTAAAATATCAATATAAAAAAATATTTAAATTTTGAAATGTTAAATTCGAATTTTTCATCTCAAATCAGATACTCCTTCCGTCAACAAAAATGGTTCTAGTTGTTTTATTTGTCCGTTTACAGAAAATAGTTTTAATTCCTAAAATGATATTAAATTTTATCAATATTTTTCAACATACACACATAATATTTTTAAAATAATTTATTTTATACTTAATTCAATATAATATTTTTATTTTTTTACATATTATATCTATATTCTAAATAGCCGTAAAAAAGACAATAACCCAATTTTCAGCGGACGAGGCTAATATTTCATTTGGAATGACCACATTGCATAATTCCTTCCACGAGGTACAACTCCGCAAAGCAGTTGCAGATTAAATGAGCTGCAGGGGATTCCTGCTCTGTACATTTATCAAATTATTGTTTGTTTGTTTTTTATTAAAGTGAGTAATATTTTCTAAGACCCCACCCCAAGTTTCCCTCTTTTCCAACTTTTACTTTTGCATTCATTTCGTCTCGCTTAATACCGAAAATACCCCTATTATTCAGGCAATATTTCAGTAGAGGTCACGTTCACATCACGTGCTAATGCACCTTGGGTTGGGCCTTGGCCCATGGCTGTTGCTGGATATATTAATGAACCCATTCTTTTTATGGCAAGATTTTGTAAATCCCCCATATATAAAAGGGAATTATATAATGCTTAATTAAATTTTAAATATCCAAGATTCTCGGGGTAATAATAATTTTGAAATTGACACTCTTTAAAACGATTTAGATTTAGCTTATCTAAAAATGAAAAAGGGCTCCTCCACTAATTAGATAGATTTGTTTTCTATTTTGATATGTATTAAATTATTGGCTTGTTTCAAGTTATGGTAATAAAACATTTTTCAAATGACCAAAATGATCCTATTTAATAAAATTATTTTTAATTTCAATGAACAATTAATTTTCATGTCATGTTATACAGGTAAAATAGGAAGAAAGAAGAAAATTAGATTTCAATCATATCAAATATATTTTCTTAGTGTGTACTTCATCCGTTCCAGAGGAACTTGTACAATTTTTTTTTTAGTCCGTTCCAAAGAAACTTGCATACCCTTTAAAAGGAAACATTGTTTTGCGTGCACACTAAAACTATATATACATATTTACTCATATGCCACAATTTTATTCAAAAAATACTTTTTTTCTTAAAAAGTGTGCCTCCGGAGATATGCAAGTTCCTTCAGGATGAAGGGAGTATAAAAATGAAAAAATGTTTTAATTTTAAGTATTTGATAATATGTTCCAAAATAATCACGAACCTTGAATTTTGTACTCCCCATCCATCAATTTTTTATCCACATTCTTTTTTGTATTGTCTTTCAATCTTTTACTCATTTCCCTTTTGGAAATATATACACCCACAAACAAATAGATAAGTCCCATAATACTTTTATTTTATCTACTTTTTCAATAAAATATTAATTTAGTATTATTGTTACCCAAAATATATGTGGATTATGGTTTGGATATGGCTTTGATTGGCTAACAATTAATAAATGATAGGGGATAAATGCATTAATTGCTATGAGGAATAAAATAATAAATGAAGAACATAAACAATAAATGCAAGGAGGATTTATCAAGTTTTTGTGTAGACTTGGACTTTAATATTTGTGTTTCTTTATTAAATGTCAAGATGACTGCATTTGTAGTCCAATGACATGCTCTTGGACTGTCCTAACCTTGCCCAGAAAACCCAAGCATTAAATGCTTGGTTTAACCCTAGTTTCAAGGTTGGGCCGAATCTCCTTGAGTTGGTGGACTCGACCCAATACAATGATGACAAGTGAAAAATAGCATGCAATTCTTCGCCAAATCCTGAGATTTAGTACTCTAAAGTAGGGCCTGATGACTGGGGTTGGTGTTGATTCACTGTTCCTTGTCTTTAAAAGGAATAATTGTCTGACGAGACATCTGATTCCTCGAATAAAATCGAATATATGGCCATCTTATCATCTTCTCTCCTAAGGCAGTTGGACGTTAGCCACACGGTTCTCATGAGATTTGTTGGTGACCTTAACTCGGATTAGATAATTAGTGGTTGTTTTCAGACTAAGAAGATCATCAAACAAGGATTAATCAAAGATTAAAGCTAGATTCTTATAAGTAAAGGTAGAGAAAGAAATTTGCAAGAGTTTGACTTGTTTATTCTCTCATGAAGAGGTATTTATAGTGGTACAAGCAGGTAGGAGGTGCCACCTCCCTGATCATCCTCATTTACATTGTGACAAGTGTTAAGACACTTGTTAACTCCTAAGCTATTACATTTTTATACAATGACAAGTGTTAAAACACATGTTTGTTCCTAATGTAATGCCTAATTATTGGAATTTCTGATGATCTTCCGAGGTGCCCTCTTGCTCGCCTGCTCGCCTCTGATTAAGTTTCTTTGCATCCCCCTGGTCTGGTTGGTCGCCACCTCTTTACACTTTTCATGACCAGCTGCTCGCCTCCTCAACTTTGGCCTTTAAACCCTGCTGCTTGCCTCCTAAGAGCACTTATTCCCTGCTGGTCGTCCTTCTTTATTATTTTTATTTTTAACGATTTCTTAATCTTATTATTTTAATATTTTTTATTTTAATCCCATTTTCCTACTGTTCGCCTATCAACAATGCCCCCTAGTTTGGCATATAAGGATAAATTTTTACCCTTTTATGTCAAACTATAAGGTAGGTTATATTTTATGGTAGGAGGCGAGCAACAGGGAATTCGCCCCTTTTCGTTTTTGTAGGGAGCGAGCAACTGGGTTTTGAACTTCTTTGGGTGGGAACTTTTGGAGGCGACCAGCGGGGAGCGACCTTTGAACTTGCGACGTTTTGCTTCCCGAGATGCGGAACACGAGGCGACGTGGGCGGTTGGTGACATCACCGCCGCCCACGCGTGCGCCCCCTATTTTGCACATAGGGGCCTCATTTTTCGAGTTCTTTCACCTTTGCCCTCGCATTCACTCTTATAAATAACTCTTTTCTTCTTCTTTCTACTCTTTTCACAATCAGAATTCTCAGAGCCACCATAAACGGTTCTTGAAGTTTTTCTTCTCCAATTTCTTTCAATTTTCAGTCGACTTTTCTTAAATTAAAGGTGAATTCTTGGTTTCTCTTGTTCTTTTATTGTAATTTCTTGCATTGCATTTTCAATTTCTTTTTTTTTTCAACTTCCGCCACTTTCACATACCTTCGCCGCCTTCGCTGCCGTGTCTCCACCGTCACGCCGCCATTCTCCTCCATTTTTTGTCTTTACGATGCTATTGATGTCGTTATACCCGTATTTTTACCTCCATTGTTCGATTTTAAATTTTGCAAATGGCATCTCCCTCCTCGAGTAGTACGCCATCCGTCGAGTTCGTTGGCCGGAATCCGGGGAAACAGCCCATGGACGTTGAACAACCTCTTCCTGCTCCTCGCCGCTCACTTCGACGAGCAATTGCGCAAAACCCTAGGACCTTGCTCGTGGATGAAGAAATGGGGTCCGAGGCGAGCTCTGTTGCTCCCTCCCTTGATGAATTTTACGCTGTGGAGAGTTCAGGCGAGCAAGACGTCCAAGGCCCTGTTGCTCGCTCCTCACCAAGGGAAGGGACCTCCTCGGATTTGGGTGAGGATTCTGCTGAGGTCGCCGCCGAGATTGAAGAAATGAGTCTCCCTGGGGACACGGGGGCGAGCAGCGGGCAACAAGCCGCAAGCGAGCAGGTGGCTCAGCCAGGAGGCGACCAGCTGGGCGTAACCTGGGAATTTCTCCGGGAGATCAATTTCCCCATTTCAAGACCGACTCCCGAGTCTCTTATTCCAAAGGATGTAGTTCGGAGGCAGGAGTGGATTGACTACGCCAATCGTTATCACAACACTTTTCCCACTCCACCAAGACCTACTATGGAAGCCCGGTAATCCTCGTATACGGCAAGCAAAGTGGCGAGCATAGTCACGGAAGATGACTTGGCCCGGATCCGCTCTTCCTACCACATCCCGTACGACATCCATCTATTCGCTCCACAGAAAGGGGAGACTGCTGACAATCCGCCCCCTGGATGTACTGCCATCAACTTAGATGTCCTTAACATGGGGTTCCCTCTTCCTTTACATCCGGTGATCGGGCGATTCCTGGAGGACACAAACTTGGCGATCACCCAGATTACTCCGAATGGTTGGAGTAATTTGTTGGCTTTTATCACCCTCTTCAGGTTAGAGGGCTATAAGAATAAAATCAGCACAGTGGAGATACATTACGCGATGACTATCTCCTCGGCTGTTAATGAAGAAGGGCTCGGGTGGTATTATATCAAAGCCCGTAGTGGTGTCAAATTGATTGAAGGGGTGCCCAACAAAGTCAAAAGCTGGCATAAGCAATTCTTCTTCATCGGTGGCAATTGGCGGGCGCCCTCCGATTTTTCGGGAGGACCGGGGCGTATAAATTCTCCTACGTGTTTTGGCGAAATTCGGCGTAGGTTTTGTTCCTTAGTTCATCATATCTTAGGTGAACTAATTTTAATTTATTTTCTTCCTTGTTTTGCAGGTCTGCGCATCTTGAAGTGGGGGCATCCGGAGTTGAGCGAAGAGTTCATATACGTCCTTGCTCTGATTTCATTGCGAGACGTTAAGGATCAGAGCATTGGCTATCTCTCTCAAGTGCACTGCCGTAAGCTTGCTCAACTTACTACTAGTGCTCATCACTTAGAGGCACATGCTGAGATCCCTGAAGGTAACCTTCCTTACACAATTCTTTACTTTTACCTATTGTTCGCCTTGTACCTGTTGCTCGCCCCTCACCTGTTGGTCGCTGCCAATGTTCTATTCTCCTTACTTTTTATATTTTTGTTTTCAGCTCAAAGGGTAATGATAACCGTTCCTCAGATCCCTGAAAGTTATCACCTCCTCGCTCGTAGAGTTAAACAGATGGTGGCTAATCAACCCTCCAAAAAGAAGAAGTTTGACCCTTGCACCTCTCTGATCAGATTGAGGGCGGGAGCGCATGACGAGGAGGAGGCTCCTCAAGTACCTGCCCCAGTTCCTCGCCCCCCTGCGCGCTCCTCGCCTCCTCCCAAAGACACAAAGGGTAAAAAGAGGTTTACCAAAGAGACTGCTCCCCCCAAGGAGGACGACCGCTCCAAACGAGCTAGAGGACAGGGTTCCTCACAGGTGAACAAGTCAGCTGCTCGCTCCACGCCAGTGGAAGAAGTGACCAAGCAACAGGTCATTGGCGCGATGGTCGCCGGTCGAGGAAGGAGTTCCTCGCCTGACAGTTCTTACTTGGGTTATGACCCAGTGAAGATGAGGGAGTAAGTATCTTCCCTCCTGCTCGGCTGCTCACTTCCTTGCTTACGTTTCAATTATCTAGCAACTTTTGATTTTGTACAGGTACTGGAGAGATGATTATCCCGGACGTGCTAAAGTACTTCACCAACTCAGTTGTGTGAAATCGGCCCCCGCCTACCACGAGATCAAAGACTCTTATGTCCGGCGGGCTACAGAATTTGTCCCCCGCTCCTAGACAAAGACGGGCGAAGAGATCCTCCAGAGTCAAAGTTTGAGTGATAACGCCCGCCTCCTGAGCTACAACGCGAGTCATCAGGCTATCTCCGCTCAGAGAGTCCTAGACCAATCTATTGAGCTCGAACGGACAAACCGGAGTCTGGGATGGATAATTGAGCAGCTCGAGACAGACCGAGATGTCCAGTTGAAGAAGAAGAAGGACGAGCTGGCCAAGCTGAAAGCCAAGTTTGAAAAGGCCAAGCTCTCCTGGGAAAAGGGTTTGAAGGCAGTGGAGGATTGCGAGCAGGTGGCCCTAAATACTTCCGAGAAGCTCAAGTTAGATTTGGGAGTGGCCACCGATCGCTTGCAGGTCTTGGAAACCGAGAGGGTGGGCTTGGTTGAGCGGGTCGAATCTTTGAAGGTCCATGTCGGCCGGCTGGAGAAGGAGAACAAGTGTGCCATATCTTACACTACGTATGTGCAAGATGTAACTGATAACACCAATCTTGGTTACATTTGTGCGTACGCAGATTGTGTACGATCCGTGAAGTACTCCTTAGATAACGGCCTTGACGTCATGACTAGTACCATCAAGGACTTCGCAGATTATGTTATTGAGAATCCTCCAGCCGTCGGTTTTGACATCCCTGTTGCCGACCTAGGGGAGATGGGGTTGGATTTGGGCATTTTCAAAGATGATATCCGAGTCGTAGCTCCGAAGGAGAGGACAAAGGAAGTGAACCGAGACGCCACCATTTTTTATGCCTTAGGCCCTTGTTGAGGGGCGAACAATTAAGTGATTAATAAACAAAAAAGAAATCATTAAACTCGGTAACAGGATAAAAAATGGAAAGAGCTAGCAATTCCGTTGGGCGAGCAGCTTAACAAGAAGCTCTAATATGACAAGCCAGACTGGGCGAACATCTTTGCAAAGTTCGGGACAAATACAACTTGGCGAACAGCTGTGCAAGCGGTTCAAACCGAGAGCAATTCAGGCGAACAGCTTCGTAATGAAGCGAGCAACATTGTAAACGATCCCAAGCAAGAAGCGAACAACTCGGAATGCGAAGGACCATAACATCCAACGAAGATGTACAAGCGAGCAACCGGTCACCGTCGAGAGCATCTAAGTAGTGCCAAAGACCAAGTACAACATTGGGAACTCCAAAGGTCACTAGCTTAGATATGGTCCAAGTGTCTTAACACTTGGCACCCATCCAATGAGCAATAGTTTAGATGTTGTACAAGTGTCCTAACACTTGGCAAAGATCCAACGGTTAAACCACCAAGATGGTGACACATGGCCTCTTTGTATGTCTATAAATATCCCCTTTATTTACATGAAAAGGGGGAACCATTCAATATCATAGCTAAACTCTTGCAGAATTATTCCTTAAGCATTATTTAGCCAAATTCCATGAACATAGTTCTTGTTTGATGATCTTCATTGGGTAAAAACAACCACTAATCATCTTGATTACGAAAGGTCATCAACAATTGGCGCTAGAAGGAGGGTGTCGAACCTTCGATTTGTAAAATTTCAAGAGAAATTTGAAGAACTCACCGGAATTTTCAAAAGCTGGTCGGATTCCGGGAAGAAGTGGCCGGAGATCAAGTGTACATACTCTTGGGATAAAGATATACATTACTTTAAGGGTTTGAATGCATGTGTACATGAATAAGGAGTTTTGAACCTTCATATTCATACACACAAGGCTAGTAACCCTTGAGAAAAACTAAAATGATTAGATCACAAGAAGAACGACATTCGAGTGCATCCCCGAATCGTAGGTCGAGAACCAGGGTCTCGTCTACCGAGGGACATGCACGGACAGTGAGAGCAACATCGCAGAGGAACATCCAAGTTACTATTGATATAATTCCACCGGAAGTAGAAGCTCTTGCCCAAAACCCCGAGGAGCTAGCAAAAACGATTGATGTTCTTCAATCGTTGCAAAACAGGCAAGCAGCCGGACCGTCAAGAGCACCAGCGACAACCGATCGAGCAGGCGAGCAGGGGCGAACAGGCGAACAAAGAAGTAAAATGAGAGAAGATGCACGTCGGGACGAGGCCGACAGCGAGGAAGCCCGTAGAAATAAAGGGAAAACTCCCCTAAGTGAACGTTTGGTGAGCAGAGGAGAGTCATCACCAAGCCGGGTTGACGAGTCAAGTAAAAGTACATCCCGAACAAGCGCTTTGGAAAGGTTAGGAACGAGGAATGCGAACAGAAGAGAATCATCCAAGAAGAACGAAGAGCGATCACGCCCTCCTGCTCGCCCATCAGTGCATGACCGAATCCGGAGATCAGCTTTTGGCCGACTAGGGCCAAATGGAGCTAGCAACGCTGCTAGAAAGACGACTCAGGAGAAACGTCCTGTTGGCAGGGGACTGCATCGTGAAGAAGCTGTTGAACCCAACCACGATGAACAGCCTTTCAACGGGAGGACTCCCCCAAATGAATTACAGGAAATGAGAAAGGCAATCGAGGAATTGCAGAAACAGTTGGAATCCCAGAGAGGTGTCGGATCAACTATTCTCCCTTCTTCACCGTTATCTCCATTTATCCTCAATGCACCAATCCAGAAGAAGATACAATTTTCAGCCATCAATTTGTATGAAGGAATGTCGGACCCTCGAATTCATGTGACGAAATATTTGGATTTCATGATCTCAATGGGGGCAACCGACGCCACACAATGCCGGAATTTTCCACTCACCCTTGGAGACGGCCCGCACAGATGGTTTTCGGCAATAACTCCAGGCTCCATCAACTCTTTCGCCCAACTAAGCAAAGAGTTTTTATCTCATTTCTCAACTGTCGTGTCCTACTTGACCCACAGACACCGTTTGGCAGATATCAGGCAAGGAGACGAGGAGTCTGATAAGCAATTTCTGGAAAGATTTGATAAAGTTTTGTTGGAAGGCGAAATGGTGAGTGAGGATACGAAGATAGTGGCAGTGATGGCTGGATTGAAGAAAGGAACTGATCTGTGGAAGGAGATGCACTTGACTTGCCCAAAAACATACGCGGAATTCAGACACAAAGCAGGAATCCACGTATCGATGCAGGAGGCCCTGCACAGAGAGATGGGAGACAAAGCCGATCCAAAGAAGTTTGGCAAGAAGTCTGGAGGGAGTGATTACAAAGCTCCTAAGAACATGAAATCGTTCAATGAGGGAGCTGAGTTGAAAGAAAAGCTGAATCAAGTCCTTACCATGTCCATGGACGCTGTGTACGACAACGTTAAAGACAGGGAGATGTTGTCAGAGCCACGGAGGATAAGGCAAGAGAGAGGAAAACTAAACCTGAACAAATACTGCGGATATCATCAGAACATCGGCCACTTCACGAGCGAGTGCCGAGATCTGTTGAAGCAGTTGTGGAGGTTCTATGAAGAAGGAAAGCTGGCCGAGTTCGTGAAAAGGGAACCAGGTAAGAGACCAAGAGCAACAGTACCGTCCAGTTCGGATGATGGAGACAGCGACGAACAACCAAGCAAAGCTGGTAAGAGAGAAAGAAAGGTCCCAGCAGCCCCAGCAAGGCCTATTTCGGAAATCTTAATGCTGGAACCCACTGGACCAGTAGGTGGTTGTTCTGATGGGAGACCACCTATGTCAAAAAGAAAGAGGAAGACGGAACTGAGAGCAGTGGATCAAGTGATGGAAGTGGGTGTGAATCCATCGACCAAACGAACATGGGACCTGACTTTCTCAGAAAAAGACTTAGACGGGGTACTCACTCCCCACAATGACTCGTTAGTCATTTGTGCCAATATTATGGGGACAAAAGTGCGCCGTCTACTTGTCGATACTAGTTCCTATACGAACATCTTGTTCAAAAGCACGGTGGACCAGCTAGGAGATTACGCCGAGTACATCAAGAA
Source organism: Ballota nigra (assembly GCA_947034835.1). Taxonomy (NCBI): domain Eukaryota; kingdom Viridiplantae; phylum Streptophyta; class Magnoliopsida; order Lamiales; family Lamiaceae; genus Ballota; species Ballota nigra. The sequence goes on from OX344725.1 coordinate 62,079,415, forward strand.
CTGTGATCACAGAATTGTAGGATTCAGAAATGCTGTGACCGTCCCGCTAGGAATAGTTACGTTGGCAGTCGAGCTTGTATCGGTCGAGGACCCAGAAAGGAAACTGAATAGGATGGTAGACTTCCTAGTTGTAGACCAACAGTCCACTTATAACGGGTTCCTCGGCCGTCCTTTCTTGCATGAATTCAAAGCAGCTGTTTCAACATACTATTATTGTTTAAAATTCCCAACAAAGAAAGGTGCAGGTACGGTCAAGGGAGACCAGAAGAAGGCTCGTGCGTGTCTTTTGCAGATACAATTGAAGGATCACCAAGTCAACATGACAGACAGGTGCTCAGACAAGGACGGGGGCGACAACGAGGCCGTGACTTCCATCGATACTGAAATAATGGAAGTCGACAGGCAGCTATGCGTAGGTGCACAATTGGACGAGGACGAGCAGGAATGCAAAGACGGACAGTTTGTCCAAATAAGAGGTAGAGAAGCTGCTGCAACCAACACCGAAGAAAAACAGACAATGGCAACGGACGTCGACGCAGGGGACATCGAGCCACGACTGGGAGCAGAACCGATGGAGATCGAAGATGAGCTAAAGACAGAAGGGCCCATTATTGACCCCAGATGGAAAGGCCAGAAACGAAGGGCTACCCCGGTCGAAGGGTTGGAGACTGTAAAAGTCGACCCGAACCAAGAGGGCTTAGAACTCTTCATAGGGTCCGAGCTACCAGAACCGTACAGGACCAACATGATTGAGTTTCTTAAAGCAAATCTCGATGTGTTCGCATGGTCGCATGCAGACATGGTGGGCATCAGCCCCGAACATGCCTGCCACAGACTCAACATCGACCCAAGAAAGAAGCCAGTCCATCAGAAGAGGAGAAAATTTGGGCCCGACAAATACGAGGCACTCGACGTGGAGGTTAAAAAGCTGCTGGATAACGACTTAATCAAACAAGCATTATGCCCGCAGTGGGTGGTGAATCCAGTATTGGTCAGAAAAGCAACTGGAGCATGGAGACTCTGCATCGATTTCACAGATCTCAACGCCGCCTGCCCAAAAGATAATTTCTCATTGCCTCACATCGATCAACTAGTTGATAGCACCGCCGGACATGAACTTCTCACGTTCATGGATGCATTCGCAGGATATCATCAAATAGCGATGCATCCCGATGATCAAGAGCATACGGCGTTCTACACCAACAAAAACTTGTTGTGCTGGAAGAGAATGCCATTTGGATTAATCAACGCTGGAGCTACATATTAGAGATTGGTCAACAAGATGTTTGATGATCACATCGGGAAGACAATGGAAGTGTACGTAGATGATATTGTTGTCAAGAGCACCAAGAAGGAAGATCACTTACAGCATTTAGCTCAAACGTTTGAGATACTTCGAACATACAACATGAAATTGAACCCTAAGAAAAGCAGTTTTGGGGTCCATTCCGGGAAGTTCTTGGGACATCTGGTCAGTCAAAGAGGAATAGAAGCAAATCCCGTAAAAGTGAAAGCGATCATGGAAATGCAGCCACCTAGATCAGTTAAAGAAGTCCAACGGCTAACCGGATGCCTAGCAGCTTTGAACAGGTTCGTCTCAAGATCCGGAGATAAGTGCAGGCCGTTCTTCGAGGCAATCAAGAAGGGAAAGTTTCAATGGACAGACGCCTGTCAACAAGTGTTCGAGCAGCTGAAAGAATACCTTAGTGATACGAAAATTCTTGCCAAGCCGATCCCAGGAGAGAAGCTATATTTGTACCTGGCAGCTTCAGAAGTAGCAATCAACTCAGTACTCGCTCGAGCAGAAGGAAAGTTCCACCTGCCCATCTACTATGTGAGTCAAGCTTTACACGAAGCAGAACTCAGATTTTCACCAACAGAGAAGCTAGCATATGCACTGGTGATGAGCGTCAGAAAACTTCGTCCATATTTTTTCGACCACCAGGTGGAGGTGTTGACAACTTTCCCGCTCAAACAAATACTGCACAGACCCGATGCGGCTGGTCGCCTCCTAATATGGTCAATGGAAATCAGTCAGTTCGGGATTTTATATGCTCCTCGAACAACGATCAAGGGGCAAGCCTTGGCAGACTTTATAGTCGAACTGACTTTCCCCCAGGATCCAGCGAGAGGACATAGCCACCCCTGGCACATGTATGTTGATGGATCATCAACTAATACAAGTATAGTCTTGATAAGCCCAGATAGGCAAGTTTTTACTTCAACAGTCCGGTTTGAGTTCATGGCGACAAATAACGAAGCAGAGTACGAAGCTGTGATCGCTGGATTACGCCTAGCATTAGCAGTTGGAGTAAGAAAGCTGCAGATTTTCGGGGATTCACAATTGATTATCAACCAAGTTCGAGGGGAGTACGAGGCAAAGGACGAGAACATGGCTTTGTATCAAAAGATTGTTGCTCACCTGGCCTCCTTGTTCGAACAAATATACATCGAACAGATACCAAGAGACAATAATGCTCAAGCAGATGCATTAGCCAGGCTAGCAACTAGCACAGGACCAGCAGAGTTGACAGGAGTTACGCTAACAAAAATGTCCAAGCCATCAACCGAAGATTACAAAATGTATCAAGTCAACGAAGATTTCGAAGAGGACGACTGGAGGATACCAATCATTGAGTATTTACAAAACGACAAAAAACCAGACAACCCGTTTGAAGTTAACAAGTTGGTCAAAAGAGCAGTAAGATACACTATGATGGACGGACAGTTGTACAAGAGAGGAATTTCACTCCCACTCCTGAAATGTTTGGCTAGGGGGCAAGGGCAAGCAGTACTGAAGGAAATCCATGAAGGTGTATGCGGAAATCACGCCGGAGGGCGGGCTTTGGCATATAAAACCGTAAGACAAGGATATTACTGGCCAACCCTCCTCCAGGATGCAATCAAAATTGCCCGAACTTGTCATAGATGTCAGTTGTTCGCCCCGAACATTCACAAGCCCCCACACGAACTGATTTCAGTCAATAGTCCATGGCCGTTTGCGAAATGGGGGATTGACCTCATTGGGCATTTTCCCCCTGGGCAAGGAAATGTTCGGTTCGCGGTGGTGGCTGTAGACTATTACACAAAGTGGGCTGAAGCAGAAGCACTCGGGCGAATCACACAGGAGAAAATGATCAACTTTATATGGAAAAACATTGTTTGCCGCTACGGGGTGCCTCAGGCGATAGTGACGGACAACGGGAAACAGTTTGAAGGAAATGAGATTAGAGATTTTTGCGAGAAATGGGGGATAAAGAAACATTTCTCGACGCCATACCACCCCCAATCGAACGGTCAAGTAGAGGCAGTAAATAAAATAATCAAACATATACTGAAGATTCGTTTAGTGGACAAACACAGAAAGTGGTCTGAGGAGCTGCCGGAGGTGTTGTGGGCATACCGAGTATCACATAGAACAAGTATAGGCGAAATACCCTTCACAATGGCGTTCGGGACGGAAGCAGTAATACCGATCGAGCTAAAAATCTCGACAGGTCGAACAACTGCGTTTGACGAAGAGGAAAATAACTCCGCATTGGCAGCAGAGTTGGACTTGCTTGAAGAAAAAAGAATAACAATAAAATTGAAAAATGCAATTTATAAGAAAAGAGCGGCGAAGTACTACAATTCTCAAGTAAAAGCAAGAGAATTCGAAATTGGGGACTTGGTACTTCGAAAAGTTTTAACACCACCAGGAGTATTCGGCCCGACTTGGGAGGACCCATACAAGGTGACGAATAAGTGGCACAACGACACATACGACCTTGAAGACATGGAAGGCAAGTCGTCCCAATACTCCTGGAATACTACTTTGCTCAAGAAGTACTATCAATGAAGTCCTGTAAGTCTTAGAAGTTTTACAAATAGATCCCTTGTGACTTTTTGTAATTTTGAAGTTTTTTGCACAAGTTTATATATAAGCAAGCAGTTATACAGTTACTAGGCGAGCGATATTGTATTTAACATTTATCTTGCTTTCTTTGAGATTTTTGAACCTTTTAAGTCCAGATTACTCAGTTGCTCGCCCAAAAAATTGCAAAGTGCAAGTCTGTTATAAGACGAATAATAGAGCTTATTAAATGCAAAAACAAGGCTAAGTCTGTAGCGGACCAATAGCCCACATTAGTATAAGGCCAAGTCCATAAGCGACCAAAGAGGCCCAAACAATTAAAGGTCAAGTTCTACAAGAACCAAACGACCAACTTAAAATTTTCACTAAGTGTTTACCTTGAGAAAAAAGGAACACTTAGAAACTAAGTCATAAGCAAAAGCAATAGGCGAGCAACTAAGTGAGAAACTATCTTTTCATTAAAGGCAAAATATGTTTACAATAAGGATGAACAAATGAGCACAAAAAAAAGAAATACATCCTTTTAACAAAAAACACTAAAACTAAGCCTTCAAGAAGGAGGAGGAGCATCTGCAGCGCTGGTCGCCAGAGTACTCGGCTGCTCGCCCGGGGCACTTGTACCAGCCCCATCTATAGGAGTTAAGGGAAGAGACGTCAACCCCTCAAAGACCTCATCAGTGGCCGCTACGCTAGTCGCCACTGGTGTAGGATCAGGCTGGCCGCCATAGGTTGGAGCAGCGATGTCGACCTCTTCGCCGAAGACATCCAAGAGGAAGCCAAGATCAGTCAGGTCAGAGACGAACAGGGTTGTACCAGGAGCAGGGGGTAATTCTTGACATATTCAATGAAGTCCGCCTTCACCGCGCCACGAACATCTTGCTTGTGCTCGTAGGCAAAATGGACAGACCTTAAACATTCGGCAAATGCACAGATATACCCAAAGTTAGTCTTGTCCAACACCTCCTGCTCATGGACTTCATAGTCGATCATGTTTTTGCGCTTTTTCTCCAGCCTCTTGATATGTTCCTCGGCAGCTAGCAGGCGAGCAGCTAAGTCTGCTCGCTCTTTCTCAGCTCTCTCAGCTCTCAAATCTGAGGACTTCACCTCCAACAGCATCTTCTCAGCCTTGTCCAAGGCATTCTTCTCACCGGCCAAGCAAGCTTCCATCTTCCTCTCCATCAGAGCCAACTCTTTGGCATGATCAGCCTTACACTCCTTGATGGCAGCAGTTTTTTCTTCATCCATCCTCTCCACGCGGCGACCCAAATCACGGTTTGTCCGTTCGAGCTCCATGACTTGGTCGAGCAACATCTGGGACTGGATCAATTGATGGCTAGCATTGTACGCCACCAAGCGAATATTGTCACTAGCAGATTGGCTAGCAACAAGGGTGTTCGCTGATTTCGTCCAGGCCCTGGGAACTGTCTCGGCTGCTCGGTGCACAGGGACATTAGGGATATCGGAGAACGAGGAAGGTGCATTCTTCACCACAGAGAAATGGTGAAGAGTAGTCCCGCGACCAGGATAATGCGCTGGGTTATACCTAAAACAGAAACACAATTGTCAGTAAGCGAGCAATATTGCGCCAAGCGGCGAACAACAAACAAATCGAAGACAATTAACTTACTCCTTGATTTTAACGGGGTCCCAACCCCAATAAGAAGTATCTTTGGGATTGTCCCCTCTCTTGGTCGCTACCAGGCCAGCGACCACTTGTTGTTTGTCCACCACTTCCAAGGAGGTGGACTTAGACGCAGGAGATCTGGGAGCAATGCTGCTCGCCTCCCCCACAGTTTTTTATCGCTTCGAGGCACGATCATCACCACGAGTACCGCGAACATCGTCGCCCTGTGGCGCCTTCTTCTTCTCCCTATCCCGTTCCCTCTCCTTCTCATTCCTCACATCCCGCGGAGAGAAAGTAACTTTAACCCCCTGCTTACGGCGACCAGCTCCGGCGACTGGGCGACCAGAGGGGTCCTCCCCTGCTCAGAGGCGAATGATGGCCAGAGGAGGGTCCATTTTCCTTCTCGAAGCTTCGGCCATCTGTTTGACTCATCTGGCGAGCAGGTAGTATGATTCAGGCACAGACGGGATAGCAACGGTGACTCGTTGATCTAACAAGTACAAGGAATTTAGGCGAGCAAGAAAAAATAGGCGAGCAACAAAAGCGAGAATAAAGAAATTTACCTTCAGGGATGGCAGCCTGAGCTTCAAGGTGGTGGGGACTCGTAATCAAGCCAGCAAGCTTGCGGCAGTGAGCTGTTGAAAGATGATCCAAATCGCGGCTAGCAGCGCCGCGAAGAGAAATGACGGCTAGAGTAAAGAGGTACTCGTCGCTGAGATCGGGATGCCCCCACTTCAAAATTCTCGGACCTGCAAAACAACAAAGAGGATTAAAATTAGTCCTACTTATGAATTAGTAAGACAAAGTTAGCCCTACGTTTGATGATTCCAAAGCCTTCGGGTGACATGATGCGCGCCTGCCCGCCAGCGAACCCCTCAGTTGCTCGCCAATCACCATCAATATAGAAGAATTGACAATGCCAACCCTTTATTTTATTGGGAACACCTTCAATGAGTTTCACTCCGGTCTTCGCCATAACATAATACCAGCCAGCACCGTCCTCTTGCTGAGCAGGAATAGTTAAGGCGTAGTGAAGCTCCGCAGTTGTTATTTTATTCTTGTAGCCCTCAAGACCAAAAAGAGTCATGAAGGCTAGAAGAGTACTCCAACCATTTGGAGTAATTTGAGTGATCGCCAGATTCACGTCGGATAAGAAACGGCCAATGAGCGGATGAACGGGGAGCGGAAAACCCGTGTTTAGCACATCCAAGTTGATCGCCGTGCAACCAGGAGGGGGGCGATCAACAGTCTCTCCTTCCTTCGGCGCATACATGAATATATCTTAAGGAATCTTGTATGTTGCACGGATGTTCGCCAGATCGCCCTCCACAAGTACACTAGCAATTTTGCTCGCTGCAAAGTCCCCGCGTTGGGCCTTCATAATTACCCTCGATAGGGGGGCAAAGGTCTTCGAGTAGCGAGCAGAGTAGTCCGCACTCGTCATCGCGAACAACACCTTCCGGGATCCGAGATTCTGGTGTAGCTTGAGGAATAGGAAAATTGATCTCCCTTAAAAACTCCCAAGTAAGAGTGGGACCTTGCTGCTCGCCAGCGGTGTCGGGTTGATCACCCTCAAGGTCAATTGAACCCTCTATCTCCACGGCCACGTCCGCAGAATCTTCTCCAAGGTCAGAAGACGTTTCGGGATCACGAGCAACCAGGTAGACCTCTTCTTGATCGCCTGAACAATCAGTAGCATACATCTCGACTGAGCGAACAACGGAGCTCGCATTTGAATCCGTACTTTTGTCCACCAACAACGTACGTGGGTTGTTCGGCAACGTCTGGCGAACAGATCTGCGAGGAGGAGCCGTGTTCACGGGTCTTTTTTCCGGGTTTCACCCGGGTTCGGATCGAGAACTTGAAGAGGGAGAATCCATTCAAATTAATAACGGAGAAGTTTGGCTAATTTTGGGGAAAATTTTACAATGGCACCGACGATGGAGTCACGGCGGCGATGATATCACAAGTAGGCGGTGCGGCGGCGGTTCACGGCCGGAGTAACAGTAATGGTCAAAGAGAATACAAAAAAAAGAGAAATTCACGAAATTGAAGGAAGAAAAGGAAAGCGTAAGATGGATTACCTTTGAAAAACTAAAATCTAGAATAAATACAGAGGAGTTTGGATGCAAGAATCGCAAAGGAAAAGCTTCCAAATGTTTATCAATGGCGGAAGGCAAAAGAATCGAAAGAAGAAGGAGGAAATGGAAGCTGCCGCCTATTTATAGAAATAGAGATGGGTTGAAAATGCAATTTCCTAAAAATGCTATAGGCCCCTATATGCAAATAGGGAAACGCGCATGACTGACGCGATGCCTCGCATCCCGTGCCTCGAGAACCTAACCGTCGCGACACGAAAGGGCGTTCGCTGCTGGTCGCGCACATGAGTTCCTATACTCGTTTGTTCGCCCAAACAGGGACCAACTACACGGATACTCGTCCGTATAAACAACCATATTCCATTTTTGCTCGCCCACTTTCCGAAGATGAAATCGTAGCTTGGTCTCAGTTAATTAATCCATATCCAATATGAGGCCAAGCTAGGGGGCAATTGTTGAGGGGCGAACAATTAAGTGATTAATAAACAAAAAAGAAATCATTAAACTTGGTAACAGGATAAAAAATGGAAAGAGCTAGCAACTCCGTTGGGCGAGCAGCTTAACAAGAAGCTCTAATATGACAAGCCAGACTGGGCGAACATCTTTGCAAAGTTCGGGACAAATACAACTTGGCGAACAGCTGTGCAAGCGGTTCATACCGAGAGCAATTCAGGCGAACAACTGTGCAAGCGGTTCAAACCGAGAGCAATTCAGGCGAACAGCTTCGTAATGAAGCGAGCAACATTGTAAACGATCCCAAGCAAGAAGCGAACAACTCGGAATGTGAAGGACCATAACATCCAACGAAGATGTACAAGCGAGTAACTGGTCACCGTCGAGAGCATCTAAGTAATGCCAAAGACCAAGTACAACATTGGGAACTCCAAAGGTCACTAGCTTAGATATGGTCCAAGTGTCTTAACACTTGGCACCCATCCAATGAGCAATAGTTTAGATGTTGTACAAGTGTCCTAACACTTGGCAAAGATCCAATGGTTAAACCACCAAGATGGTGACACATGGCCTCTTTGTATGTCTATAAATATCCCCTTTATTTACATGAAAAGGGGGAACAATTCAATATCATAGCTAAACTCTTGCAGAATTATTCCTTAAGCATTATTTAGCTAAATTCCATGAACATAGTTCTTGTTTGATGATCTTCATTGGTAAAAACAGCCACTAATCATCTTGATTACGAAAGGTCATCAACAGCCCTCTCTTCCCAAATCCTCTTGGCGAGACGAGTACCTCCACTGCTGTAGGCGAGCAGCAGGTCCCCGTGACAATTACTCAGGGTGCTCCTCCACCTCCTCCTTCCGACGATCTTCCAGCACCACTTGCTCCTTCGGCTCCCGAGTCTTGACTCTTTTTGTTTTTCTGCTTTCCTAGTTTGATGTGATAGGCTGGTTGTAAGCTTTTTCTTTTCTTGTATCTTTGTATTTTTGAATGAATGGAATCGTACTTTTTTATTTTCTTCGTTCGCCTCTTTTTCTGCCCTTTATTTATTTTTGCTCAAGTATTTCCTTCTCTGATTGAGAGTTAAATACTTTTCCTTTGCAAATCTGTGTATGTTGAGCATGTATGGGTCTTATTTGGTTCTTTAAGAACTTGACCTCTATCATGCTTCCTTTTATGCCCTGTTGCTCGCCACTTGCTATGTTTATGCTTAAGTGCATTTAGCTTTGGGGCGTGCAACTTTGTGTTATGGGGGCGATCAGTTGGGCCTCTGTGATTTTGGAGCCCTGATGCTCGCCTCCTCTGGACTTATATTATGATACTCGACTGTCTCTAGCGAGCAGCTCTTCTCTTTCAGGCGAACAACTGGGCTTTGATGCCTCTTTGTCTGTTTAAACGCGTAATACAACGAACAATTATTTCTACTCACAATTTTTTCTAAAAAAGTTTGAAAATTTTATCAACCTTACAATAATACAAATGATAATCTACACATAAAACTTTACTAATCTACATAGAGAATTTTACTTCGGTTTCCTAACTATTGATAATATTTCTTCAATAAAGCTGCGTTCCAGGTGCATTGGGCCGAGTTGCCTTCCATGTCTTCAAGATCGTACGTGCCGTTTTACCACTTGTGGGTTATCCTGAATGGGCCCTCCCAAGTTGGTCCAAATACTCCTGGAGGTGTTGCTAGAACTTTTCGGAGTACCAGATCTCCGACTTCAAATTCCCTAACTTTCACTTGTAAATTGTAGTATTTTGCGATTCTTCTCTTGTATATTTCATTTTTCATTTCTGCCGAGATTCTTGTTTCGTTAATCAGATCCATCTCTGTAGCTAGTGCTTTGTTGTTTTCTTGTTCATTAAACTCGGCTATCCTTTCAGTTGGTACTTTGAGCTCTACAGGTATAACTGCTTCGGTACCGAATGCCATAGTAAACGGTGTTTCTTCGGTGCTTGTCCTATGCGATATTCTGTATGCCCAAAGTCCTTCTGGCAGTTCTTCTGACCATTTGCCTTTCTTATCCACCAGATGAATTTTTAGGATATGCTTGATTATCTTGTTAACTGCCTTGACTTGACCGTTAGACTGAGGATGGTAGGGTGTTGAAAAATGTTTCTTGATACCCCATTTTTTGCATAAGTCTCTTATCTTCTTTCCTTCGAACTTCTTTCCATTGTCTGTCAGTATTGCCTGCGAGACTCCGAACCGGCACACTATGTTTTTCCAGATAAAGTTGATCATATTTTCTTGTGTTATTATTACCAGTGCTTTAGCTTCGGCCCATTTTGTGTAATAGTCCACGACCACTACTGCAAATTTTACATTCCCTTTTCCTATTGGGAAAGGTCCTATGATGTCTATCCCCCACTTTGCAAATGGCCATGGACTATTTAATGAAATCAGTTCTGTTGGTGGCTTATGGATGCTGGGAGCGAACAACTGGCATCTGTGGCATGTTTTTGCGACTTTGATCGCATCTTGTAACAGAGTTGGCTAGTAGGATCCTTGTCTTACTGTCTTGTATGCCAATGCTCGCCCTCCTGCGTGATTTCCACATACACCCTCGTGTATTTCTTTCAAAACTTCTTGGCCTTGCCCCCTTGCTAAACATTTCAGCAGTGGTAGTGAAAATCCTCTTTTGTAAAGTTGGTTGTCCATGATGGTGAACCTTGCTGCTAGCTTGGCTATCTTAGCTGCTTCTTGTGGGTCTTCAGGCATTGTGCTGTCTTTGAGGTATTTGTATATCGGTGTCCTCCAATCTTCTTCCGTCAATTCTTCTTCAATCTGGTTGATTTTGTAGTCACTGGTGGATGAATGAGAAATTTTTGTTATCGTGACTTGTGAAAGTTCTGCTGGTCCCGTGCTAGTAGCCAAGCGAGCAAGTGCATCTGCTTGCGCGTTGTTATCTCTTGGTACTTATTCAATATAAATCTGCTCGAAGAGTGAAGCCAGGTGAGCAACAATTTTTTTTATATAAAGCCATGTTTTCATCTTTAGCTTCATACTCCCCACGGACTTGGTTGACTATCAGCTGAGAATCTCCATAAATTTGGACTCTCCGAACCCTCACAGCCAGAGCCAGTCGTAGTCTGGCTATCAGTGCTTCGTATTCAGCTTCGTTGTTTGTTGCCATGAATTCAAACATAACTGCTGAAGTGAACACTTACCTTTCTGGACTGATTAGTACTATCCCAGCTCCCGCTGCTGTGTTATTTGATGATCCGTCCACGTACATGTGCCATGGATGGTTATGACCTCTCGTCGGATCTTGAGGGAAGGTCAACTCGACTATAAAGTCGGCTAACGCTTGCCCCTTGATCGTTGTTCGAGGTGCATAAGATATTCTGAACTGGCTTATCTCTAGTGGTCATTTGAGGAGGCGACCAGCAGTGTCAGGCCTTTGTAGGATATGTCTTAGTGGGAATGTTGTTAGCACCTCCACTTGGTGATAAAAAATGTACGACCTCAGTTTTCTCACACTCATCACTAATGCGTAGGCTAACTTCTCCATGGGCGAATATCTGATCTCTGCTTTATGCAAGGCCTGACTTACATAGTAAATTGGTAAATGGAACTTTTCTTCTACTCGAACTAGGACCGAGCTGATGGCCACCTCTGATGCGGCTAGATATAGGTACAATTTTTCTCCTGAGACAGGCTTTGATAGAATCTTGGTGTCGCTAAGGTATTCTTTCAATTGCTCAAATGCATGTTGACAACTGTTTGTCCATTGGAAATGCCCTTTTTTGATAGCGTCGAAAAAAGGTCGACACTTATCTCTAGATCTTGAAATGAATCTGTTTAAGGCTGCTAAGCATCCGGTTAGTCGCTGAACCTCCCTGACCGACCTTGGTGGTTGCATGTCCATAATTGCCTTGACCTTTGATGGATTCGCCTCAATGCCTCGCTGACTGACCAAGTGCCCGAGGAATTTTCCCGAGTGAACTCCGAAGCTGCTTTTCTTCGGGTTCAGTTTCATTTTGTATGCCCGAAGTATTTCAAATGCTTGTGCAAGGTATTCCAAATGATCTTCCTTCTTCGGGCTTTTTATGACTATGTCATCCACGTACACTTCTATTATTTTGCCGATGTGGTCATCGAACATCTTGTTAACAAGTCTCTGGTACATGGCCCCTGCGTTGATTAACCCGAACGACATCCTCTTCCAACACAATAAGTTTTTATTGGTGTAGAATGTTGTGTGTTTCTGGTCGTCAGGGTGCATCGGAATTTGGTGATATCCGGCGAATGCGTCCATGAAGGTGAGGAGTTCATGTCCCGCCGTGTTGTCCACCAACTGATCAATGTGAGGCAGTGGAAAGTTGTCCTTAGGGCAAGCAACATTCAGATCAGTGAAGTCGATACATAACCTCCACGTGTCATTTGGTTTCTTCACTAACACTGGATTTGCTACCCATCTGGGACATAAGGCTTCTTTGATGAGATCATTATCAAGTAGCTTCTTTAATTCCACATCCAGTGCTTCATATTTGTCAGGCCCAAACTTCCTTCTTTTTTGCTTTACCAGTTTCATGGTTGGATCAATATTTAGCTTATGACAGGCATGCTCAGGGCTGATGCCTAACATATCAGCATGCGACCATGCGAATACGTCGAGATTGGACTTGAGAAATTCTTTCATTCTGGATCTGTATGGCTCAGGGAGCTTAGACCCAATGAATAATTCCAAGTCTTCTCGATTCGGGTCGACTCTTATTACTTCCAGCTCCTCAACCGGGGTTGCCCTTCTCTTCTGATTTTTCCAACGAGGATCAATAATGGGCCCCTCTAAGCTGATCTCATCCTCGATCATTGGTTCCGCCTCTAGTCTTAGCTCTAGATCTTCAACTTGACTTAGTCTGGGTATGGCCTCTTTTCCTTGTTACTCGCCGGAGCCCTCCTGCTCGTCTTTGCCCCGCTGGTCGTCCACCTCCATCATTTCGATGTCGACGGACTCCATGATTTCATCCAATACAGAGGGTTCATCCTCAGCCCTGCTGCTCGGCTGCTCGTCCATGATGGATACTCTGTTGTCGTTGGGTTGGAGTTGCAGGAGGCATTCCCAAGCTTTCTTTTGGTCACCTTTAACCGTACCTGAACCTTTCGAAGTTGGAAATTTAAGACAATAGTAATACGTTGAAACAACCGCTTTGAATTCATTCATAAAAGGTCGACCGAGAAACCCGTTGTAGGCAGACTGTTGATTTACAACAAAGAACTCTATCATTCTAGTCAGTCTCCTTTCGGGGTTCTCGGTCGATACAAGCTCGACCGACAACGTAACTAAACCTAAGGGAATGGTTACAGCATCTCCGAACCCTACTATCTTATGGTCGCACTCCTTCGTATTCTTCACAATCACCTAACTGATCTAGTGTGCTTTTAAATATGATGTTTGTGTAGGAGCCGGTGTCCACAAGCATGCGGTGGACTCGAATTCCCATGATGTTGGCACAGATGATCAGTGAGTCGTTGTGTGGGGTGAGTATCCCATCTAGGTCCTTTTCAGAAAATACCAAGTCGCCCGTTTTCTTGGTAGCTTGGTTTACTCCAACTTCTCTGACTTGGGCCACGACTCTTAAGTCTGCCTTTTTTTTTATATTGGTGGCCTTCCTTCAGAGCAGCCCCCTACCGGTCCGGATGGTTCAAGCATTAAAATTTCTCGGACGGGTTCTGCCGGAGCCGTGAATGCCTTTTTACCCTTTTTGTCCATCTTGCTTGGCTGCTCGTCTTTTTCGTCATCATCTGAGCTAGATGGAACTGTCATCCTGGGTCTCTTGCCTGGTTGCCTCTTAACAAATTCTGACAGTTTCCCTTCTTCGTAGAATCTCCATAATTGTTTCAAGAGGTCCCGACATTCACTTGTAAAATGGCCTATATTTTGATGATACGCACAATATTTATTGGGATTCACCTTTCCTCGTTCCTGCCGTATCTTCCGAGGTTCTGATAGCATATCCTTATCCTTCACATTGTTGTATACAACCTCTATTGATGTGGATAGGACATGGTTCAACTTCTCCTTCAACTCGGAACCTTCATTAAAGGCCTTCATGTTTTTAGGAGCCTTGTACTCTCCTCCCGACTTTTTCCCCGATTTTTTAGTGTCGGTTTTATCTCCCAATTCCTTCTGCAAAGTCTCCTGCATTGAAATATACACACCAGCCTTATGTCTGAATTCAGAGTAAGTTTTAGGGAAAGCCAGGTGCATCTCTTTCCAGAGGTCTGTTCCTTTCTTAAGTCCTGCCATCACTGCCACGATTTTGGTGTCTTCACTCACCATTTCTCCTTCCAGCAGGACTTTATCAAACCTTTCAAGAAAAGCCCGGTCAGATTCTTCATCTCCTTATTTTAGATCCGCAAGTCTATGTCTTTGCGTGAGGTAAGATCCGACTGTCGAAAAGTGCAACATGAATTCCTTACCAAGTTGCATGAATGAGCTTATAGAGCCGGGGGCAAGTGTGAAGAACTATCTGTGTGGGCCATTGCCCAAAGTTAACGGGAAATTGCGGCATTTTGTTGCATCTAATGCTTTTACTGATATCATGTAATCAATGTATTTTGATAAATGCACCTTCGGATCTGAATTTCCCTCATATAAACTGATGATCGGGAATTGTACTTTTTTCTGAACCGGCGCATTTAAAATAGTTGGGGACAAGGGTGATGATGGCAATATCGTCGATCCAACACCTTTTTAAGCCTCCAACTGCTTCTGCATCTCTTCTACCGCTTTTTTCAGAGCTTGCCACTCATCCGGAGATGTTCTTCCATCAGAAGGCTGTTCGTCATAATTGGGTTCGATGACCTCTTCATGATGCAGTCCCTTGCTAATGGGATGTTTCTCCTGTGTGACGTGCTTAGCGATGTTTCTAGCTCTGTTGGGGCCTAAACGTCCAAAGGCTGACCTTCTTAGTCTATCGTGGACAGAGGGGCGAGCAGCAGGGTGTGCTTGCTCGTGCGCTCGCTCCTCGCCTCTTTGATGAACCTCCTCCCTATGTGCCACGTGGTGACTTGCTCTTCTTCTTGTATGGGAGTGGCTCATACTCTTTGTTTCCCTACTGCTCGACTCCTCATTTGCCCCCGGAGTGGATTCCCCTCGACTTCCCAGTCGCTCACTTAGTGGTGTTTTGCCCTTGGCTCTCCTTGTTTATTCGCTGTAAACTTCCTCTACTCTTGCATCTTCTCGTTGCTTAGTTCTTCGCTCTGTTACCCGGTTGCTCGCCTCTCGGGTTCTTGATGGTCCTGCGGCTTCTTGTCGTCGTTGTAAGGATTGTAAAATGACAATCATTTTGGCTAATTCCTCCGGATTTTGAGCCAAAGCTTCCACTTCCGGGGGAAGAGTGTCAATAGTGACTTGGACATTTCACCGAGATGTTGCCCTCACTGTTCGTGCATGGTCACCCATTGACGATATCCTAGTTCATGACTTGCTTGCCGGGTGAGTGCTCGATTCTTGTGGTTCTTGTGATCTCATCATTTTTTGGATTTTAATGTTCCTTTGATGAAGATTTTGTGTTTATGGGTGTTCTGGCCTAGAAAAAACTAGCCTTGCATGTAAGGATTTGGTTGTTTATAAACCTTTATCCACACATGCATGCATTCATGTTTATAGGTCTTGTTTAACACCACTAAAACACTTGTCCTTCTTTCCAAATTCCAGTTTCCGGCGGTTTATTACCGGATTTTTGCAGTTTTCGGCAACTTTTTGCAGAAATTCCTTTGAATCTTCAACCGTCGAAGGTTCGGACCCTTGTTCTAGTGCCAATTGTTGATGACCTTAACTCGGATTAGATAATTAGTGGTTGTTTTCAGACTAAAAAGATCATCAAACAGGGATTAATCAAAGATTAAAGCTAGATTCTTATAAGTAAAGGTAGAGAAGGAAATTTGCAAGAGTTTGGCTTGTTTTTTGAATAAATGACCTCCTTTTTTATTCTCTCATGAAGAGGTATTTATAGTGGTACAAGCAGGTAGGAGGTGTCACCTCCCTGATCATCCTCATTTATATTGTGACAAGTGTTAAGACACTTGTTAACTTCTAAGCTATTACATTTTTATACAATGACAAGTGTTAAAACACATGTTTGTTCCTAATGTAATGCCTAATTATTGGGATTTCTGATGATCTTCGGAGGTGCCCTCTTGCTCGCCTGTGGTTAAGTTTCTTTGCATCCCCCTGGTCTGGTTGGTCACCACCTCTTTACACTTTTCATGACCAGCTGCTCGCCTCCTCAACTTTGGCCTTTAAACCCTGCTGCTCGCCTCCTAAGAGCACTTATTCCCTACTGGTCGTCCTTCTTTATTATTTTTATTTTTAATGATTTCTTAATCTTATTGTTGGGACATTGTCAGTTTTGATTAAGATCCCAAAGCCCCTGAAAAGATGTTCGCCTCAATATGTCTGTGTCAGGCTAGTCTTGGTTAGGATTAGTGCTCAGTCTTTTTACACTTCACAGGTACTCAGTGAGAGGAGAACTCACTGAATACAATCAAGACTCAGAGCCTGAAGACGAAGAGCACCATCCTGAACTTATGGCAGTCTTCTAAGCTGGCTGAGTAAGTGTCAGTGATGAAGAGTATGACCCTGAGGTCATTACTAACTCAGTCCTGAAGGGAACAGGTTGTCACTGAGTTAATGGGAAGACTTGGAGTAGAGCCAAGCAATGCAAAAGGAATTTCAGCGTCAGGACAAGACCGGTGAGCTCAAGACAAAATGAACTTAATAAGACAAGCCTGAAGCCCAGGAATAAGTTCTGACATTCTCACCAACCTGATGACGTGGACCAATCCGAGGAGGACACGCACGTACGGAACCTGACATGAAGACTGAATTCATACTGCATATTCAACGGGCAAGCATTTAATGTGCATTTAATGCAAATACCAAATCCATGCTAGGGCGGCTGCTGCATGGTGATATGTCCATTTGAAGCCCCTCTACATAGATGGCTAGAAGGCTATCTCTCCAACGGATAGTTATTCAAACCACCTATAAATACAGAAGGCCTTGAACCCATTCAAGGTTACGGGAAATTTCCAAGCCAGAAATTACTCAAACTCTCAAGCATTCAAAGCATTCAGCCTTTAAAAGAAGCAATCGAAAACATTCAAATTTCCCAAGTGTTTCTTAGCAACCGAGAGTTATTCTGTATTCCAAGAGCTAAATAGAATTATCTTAAGCTTAGAGAGATTATCCAATCCATAGCTTAGCTTTGTCTTGTAAGGATAATCTCAACCTAGTTGGAATCCAAACTGAAACCAAAACCCTAAGATAGGCTTGTTGGGAGTAAGTCAGTTAGTGTGTTTGTAAGAGGAGTTTGTATAGATCAGTGAGGTAACTGATCTTGGTGCACCTTGGCACGTTAAAAACAAGAATCCCTTGAGTGGATTTCCTGTTAAGTCAGGCCGTGGACGTAGGAGCTTGAGACTCTGAACCACGTTAAACTCCTTGTGTTCTTACTGCTTTGATATTGTGCATTCGTGCCATATTACTCGTTCATTCATTGCATTCAAGTTTATCAGGTCTGAATCAATCAGCCTGATCTTCAAAAGAACACTGCCCTACTAAACACCTTTCAGATTTGAGCAAAACAAGTTTTCAGAAAGCAAACTAAACAAGACTTTAAACTATCAGGGCTCAAACATTTCCGCACTGAACTTGAACTGATAGTTAGCCAACTGACCCGCACCAAGTGTAGTCAGTGGGTGTATTATCAGCTCCTAGTTCTTTACCACTCTGAGTGAAGGGGACTCAGTCTGTTTTAAGTTTGAAAATTGGTATACGTGTATTCCCCCCCCCCCCCCATACACGTATTCCTCAGTCTTGTACCGGGACCAACAAGTGGTATCAGAGCAGTGGTTCGAAAGACCACTGACTTTGAATACTAATAGTTTCAGAGGAGAAACTGTTGGTGGTCACTGAACAGATCTGAGTTTGCTTTTCATAAAACTTGCATCATCATCATGACTTCGAGGAGACTTGAAGCTTCGCTACCTGAATTCTCTGTATCTAACTTTGTCTATTGGAAGTTCAGATTAGAGGCACATCTAGATGCCATCCATGACCAGATGCCGCGTGTACTCAGGGAAGGACCGATCAAGATCACCATTCCCAACGTCAGAGGACTAGGATATGATGATCTTGCGATTGGCGTGCAGGTTCCCAAAGAGAGGAAAGACATGACCAACGATGAAATCAAGATGGTGGGGCTTGACAATGTCGCCAGAAACATCATCTTGCATACGGTGCCCTTCGAGGAGTCAGCCAGGCTGATGAACCTAAAGACGGCAAAGGAGGTTTGGGATGAGCTGACCAGGATGTGCGAAGGGTCAGAAAAGATAAAGGAGAACAAGAGGAATATTGCCATTCAGAAATTCGAAGCGTTCGAGATGCTGCCTGATGAGAGCATAGATCAGATGGAGTCTAGATTCATCAAGTTGATGAATGAGTTGGTGATGTTGGACAAAGATGTCCCAAGGAGAGATGTTGCTTCAAAGATCCTAAATGCCCTTCCTGAGAGATGGGACAACAGTGTAATTATGCTTAAGAACACTCAGGATATGAGTAACATAACTTCTGCTTTACTTTTTTCAGAGCTCAAAGCGCTTGAATTTGATCTTAACAAAAGAAAGAAGAAAGTTCAGTCAGAAGAGGAAGTGAAGGAGAAAACTCCTGAGAAAAGTGTGGCGTTCAAGGCCAGGTCTGAACCTGTTGAGCCCTCATCAAATTCTTCATCAAAGTCACTGATGGAGATGAGCAGGGAAGAACTCGCTGAAGAGTACAGCCTGATGGCCAGACGATTTGACAAGCTCAATTCCAGGTTTGGTCGTTATAAAAAGTTTTATCAGGACTCACGTGACAGGAAACCTGAAGGAACCCACCAAAGCTCGAGGAGATATGAGGAGCGAAGGAACACTGACCAGAGGAGAGAACGTGGTGATGAAAGGAGATATTCTGAACCAAAGCCTGAAAGAAGAGACGAACAGAGACGTACTCGCGATGATAGATATCCAACCAAGGCTGAAAGCTCACCAAGAACCAGGGAACCTGACTCAAGGAGGAACCCTGAACCAAGAAAAGAAAGAATAAGTGAGCAGGTAGCATGTTACAACTGTAACAAGATTGGTCACTATCAGTACGATTGCCCGGAGCTGAGTGCTAGGGAGAGAGAGGAAAGGAGAGCCACGAGGGATCTAAGATCTGCTGATCGGAGGGCTATGGTGGCTGAGGATGCAACAGACTCTGATGGTCCCACTGAAAGGTCACCTGAACTCTTCTCGGATGATGAGTACGATGATGTCTGCCTAATGGCTAGGGATGAGCCTGAGGTAACATCAAATTCTGTTTGTGCTTCTTACACTGGTCAAAATCCTGAGCTCAGCTCAGAGTCAGTTAGAGAAATGAACCTTCAGATCTGTCTTGATCAATTGATGGTTGATTTCTCCAGATTGCAGGAAACTAATGTCTTCTTGGTAGAGGAGAACAAGAAATTGAGTACTGAAGTTCAAAACCTGAATGAACAACTCACTCAGTTTGATCTCAAAGAATCAGCTCAGATTGTGAGACTAACTCAGGAAATTGATATGATCAATTCTGAGCGTCTCCCAAGAGAGAAAATTCTGAAGGAACTGGCTGAGGAAGAGCTGGTCAGGAAGGAAGAGCTGAAAGCACTCAAGAGTAAGTTTGATGACCTCTTTACCAGACATGAAATCCTGAAAAAGAGTGAGGACTCTCTCAAGAAAAAGGTTGCAGCAATGAATAAATCCTCAGTGGCTAGAGAGGAAATAAATAGCAACCAGATACTTGGGAACAAGAAAAAGGGACTTGGATATGTTCCTGAGAAATCCTCACAAGATCTGTCTCATGTTGCTTCAGGGAGCAACACTGAGAGGGTATTTGTTCAGACAGGCCAGAGTGCACCTAAGGTTGTGCTCCAGGCCCGTCAAACTGATAAGGGCAAAGAAACCGTTGACACAGTCAGGGTTGCTCCTAAAGTAGCTAAGCCAAAACCCAAGGGAAAGGCAAAGCAACCTACGGAAGCCCCTGAGAGCTCAGGCCAGGGAAAACCTCAGCGAAAGCAGAGGAAGACTCAGGCCAAGAGCCCTCAGACTGGTCAGCGAGGGTACCATCATGCTTGGCAATACCAACAGGGAAGGCCAAACATGATGACACCCCCGTGGTTTTGGCATCCTGAGGCCTTTAACTGTTTTCCATTCCTTCACTTGCCTAGGGGGAATAGAAATCAGGGTCCTTATCAAGAACAAGGCCCAAGACCTGCTGCACCCAGACCTAGGAAGAACAGGAAGCCAGCCCAAAAGGCACCCACTCAGGCTCCTGCGAAGCCTAAGTCTAGCACCCATACACCATCTTCCTCTCAGGCTAAGAAGAAGAAAGTTGTGTATGTCGATGTTTCAGGGAGACAGATTCACCACTCTGAGGCAATCAGGGTTGTGAAGCAAGTCTGGATCCCGAAAGGTACAGCTGACACAATAGGACCCAACACCCAATGGGTACCTAAAGCCTGATTTGCTTACAGGCGGATGTGGATCACAACAAAAGGAGAGAAGACTCAATCAAAGCTGTTTGGTACCTAGACAGTGGTTGCTCAAGGCACATGACTGGAATGAAGAGTCTTCTCCAAGAATATCAGGCTAAAGATGGTCCACAGGTAACCTTTGGTGATAACTCAAAAGGTGTTACTAAGGGTTTTGGTGTTCTAATTATAGGTACAGTCAGAGTGGAAAATGTGTCCTTTGTGGAAGGACTGAAGCATAACCTGCTGTCAGTAAGTCAATTCTGTGACAAAGGGTTCTGTGTTGAGTTCTCATCGAATAAATGTTCAGTTAAGGACAAATCAACACAAGTGCTTCTATCAGGTATAAGGAAAGGTAACGTTTATCTCGCTGATTGGAGCAGCGCTATTCCTAATACTTGTCTTGTTGCTAAAAGCTCACTAGAGCTCAGTTGGTTATGGCATAAAAGATTAAGCCACCTGAACTTCAAGATTCTTAACAAAATTTCTAGACAGTCACTTGTTGATGGTCTACCTAATGAAGTTTTTAGCAAAGATCACATGTGCAAAGCTTGTCAGGAAGGGAAGCAGGTCAGAGCGTCATTCAAAGAAAAGGCTTCTTACTCCACTGACAGGATACTTCAGCTCTTGCACATGGATCTATTTGGTCCCATAACACCTGTGAGTATGAATGGTAGAAAATATACCCTCGTGGTTATTGATGATTATTCTAGATATACTTGGGTTATTTTCTTGTTGAATAAGAAGGAAACACAGGTAAAACTTCCAGAGTTGCTCAGAAGACTCAGCAATGAGAAAAATCAGTCCATTACTAAGATCAGATCTGACAAGGGCACTGAATTTATAAATTCATATATTTCTGACTTTTGTAATGAACTTGGTATAGCTCATGAGACTTCTGCAGCTAGAACCCCACAACAGAATGGTGTCGCTGAAAGGAGGAATAGGACACTGAAGGAAGCTGCAAGGACCATGCTGGCTGAGTCAGGATTGCCCAAGAAGTTTTGGGCTGAGGCAATCAACACTGCATGCTACACTCAGAACAGATCCATGCTGAACAAGCAACATGCTCAGACCCCATATGAGACATGGAACAAAAGAAAACCTCGTATTTCTTACTTTCATGTGTTTGGTTGTAAGTGCTTCATCCTCAACAATGGGAAGACCCAGTTGAAAGCCTTTGATAGCAAATCTGATGAAGGAATATTCTTGGGATATTCTGAAATTAGCAAAGCCTTCAGGGTTTACAATTGTAGGACCCTTGTTGTGGAAGAATCACCTCATGTTGTCTTTGATGAATCTGCTAATGAGTCTAGGGCAAAGGTGCTGAATCCTGACACTGAGGAGGTCACGAGGAGAGTGACAAGGCTGAACTTGAAGAATCAACCTGATCCCAAGATCAAGACTGTGCCAATTCCCAGATGGGATGATGATGACGATCAGGATGATGAACCAAGTGCCACTCCTAAACCCAGCACATCAGGGATTGTTGAGCTTCAGACAGAGGAACAAGCTCAACCTGAGGTAAGTACCGTCTATGAAGATGCTGTTGCAGCTGAGACGGCTCCTGAGTCACCTCATCAAGGGGGGATCAATGTCCCTGACATTGAGCTTGTTAATCCCTTTGGTATAGACTCAGGATCATCCCCTTCTGTTCAATTTCCTGAATTTTATGAGCATGTGGACACTAACATTGCAGGTACTTCAGGAACAACTCCTGGCAAAAGAACATGGTTAGAAGATCATCCCATTGATCAAATTATTGGTGATCCAACTGAGGGAGTCAGGACCAGACAGTTTCATGGTGAGAGTGCACTGTTCTGTTGCTTTCTCTCTGAGCAAGAGCCTCAGAACATTGAAGAAGCTCTCACTGACTCGAACTGGATCATTGCCATGCAAGAGGAGTTGAATCAGTTCACAAGGAATCAGGTTTGGGAACTGGTAGATAGACCTAGGCATCAAGGTGTGATTGGTACCAAGTGGGTCTTTAAGAACAAGAAGGATGAGAATGGTGTTGTGGTAAGGAATAAGGCTAGACTGGTTGCAAAAGGGTATTGTCAGTCTGAAGGAATAGACTATGATGAGACCTTTGCTCCAGTGGCTAGGTTGGAAGCTATCAGGTTGTTCCTTGCCTATGCGACATTTAAGAAGTTCAAGGTGTATCAAATGGATGTCAAGAGTGCATTCTTGAATGGTGTACTCAATGAAGAGGTATATGTTGAACAACCTCCCGGGTTTGAGGTTGGAGATAGAGTATACCATTTGAAGAAAGCACTCTATGGACTTAAGCAAGCACCAAGAGCTTGGTATGATACCCTCTCTCAATTCCTGACTGATCATGGGTTCAAGAAGGGAACAGTGGATAGGACATTGTTCAGGATCACTGAAGGTGATGACATTCTCTTGGTCCAAATTTATGTGGATGACATAATATTTGGATCACCAAATCATCAGTTATGTGAGAAATTCTCTAAACTGATGACTGGTAAATTTGAGATGTCAATGATGGGAGAGATGAACTTCTTCTTAGGATTGCAGGTCAAGCAGACTGATCAAGGTATATTTATTAATCAGGCCAAGTATACAAGAGACTTGATTCATAAGTTTGGTGTTCAGAACAGCAATCCAGCCAGGATCCCAATGAACACAAACTGGAAGATGGATCCTGACACTGAAGGGACTTCAGTGAATCAGACTGAGTATCGTGGGCTGATAGGTTCTTTACTATACCTGACTGCAAGTAGGCCTGACATTACGTTTGCAGTTGGTGTGTGTGCTAGGTATCAGTCTGATCCCAAGAGAAGTCATTTGGAGGCTGCTAAGAGGATACTTAAGTATTTGAAAAGGACAGTTAATATGGGACTATGGTATCCTTCAGATGACAACCTTGAACTGACAGGGTATTCAGATGTAGATTATGGAGGTTGTAGGATTGATAGGAAATCAACCTCAGGGACATGTCAGTTTTTGGGAAGTAAGTTGATCTCGTGGTTTAGTAAGAAGCAGAATTCAGTGGCAACATCCACAACTGAAGCTGAGTATATGGCTGCAGGTAGTTGTTGTGCTCAGATCCTATGGTTGAGGCAACAGTTGAGGGACTACCAAGTATTTGCTAATCAGGTTCCAATCTATTGTGATAACAATAGTGCAATAGCAATCACTCAGAACCCAGTGCTTCACACAAGGTGCAAGCATGTGGATATTAGACACCACTTCATTCGAGATCATGTGGAAAAGAAAGATATTAGGATGGAAAAGATTCACACTGACAGGCAAAGAGCTGACATCTTGACTAAGCCCTTGGCTGAAGCAAGGTTTATGGAACTGTCAGTGGAATTGGGACTCTTAGATCCGGGAGAGCAGTCAGTGTAGGGTTCTAGGGGGAACTCAGGCCAGACTCGACTCAGCGAGGTATCAGGGTGCTACAATGTCTCCCTAACAGGTATGGGTTCTAACCTGACTCTTGTGAATCTCAAGCGTCTCCCTGAGTCATTCGTCCTGAAAATCTTTATTAAATGCATTCCGTTTTCATTAAAAGCGCGCCTTTTTATATTTAAACCCACGCGCACGGAGCATTTAATGCTACAGTTACTTTTTCATATACGTGTCCATTTTATACGGAATATGACTGACTTGGGGTTTTAATTAAAACTGAGATTAATCCTGGCCTCTCATTTCAAAACCTTTCGAATTCAGGAATCAATCTCAACCCCACATTTGAGTAACTGACTTAGTCTTATCAATCAAGGGTGCCATTTGAGGTCTTTACGCAAACACAACGCACAATTTGCACACTGAGTTTTCTCTTGCTCAAACACAATTTCTAAAACCTCTCTTTCAAAAAAAAAAAACAATGGCACTCCTTAATTCCGACTGGACAACCGACAAGATCGTCGATGTTGTTGAGAAAAGGCTGGTACACATGGAGCAAGTCATCTCCATGGAAGGTATCTGTCTAACGGTTGAGGAAATCAAACCCGTTTTTAAATGGATTTCCGACGCCGGGTTGGAAACATACTTCACCACCCGCCCCATTTCCGTGCTCCCAAGAACAGTGGTGGAAGCTTATTTGAACATGTTCTTGCGGAAGGGGGAAGTCTTCACAAAGGTGACTGCGCTAAAGCCAACGGGAGAAAAGAACGGCGACGGAGAGCCTCTCTACAACTCGGAGGTGGTCACCATCAATCTCAGGCAGGCGGTGATGGAAGTCTTCAAGCTGCCATTCTCAAGCGTCAACCCCAGGACTTACAAGGAAAACTCGGAGGGAGAATTCCTTGGGAAATGGACCAAGACAGGGTCTTCGGAGTTCAGGGCCCGTCAGAACAAGAGCACTCTGAAGCCGGAGTACAGGGCACTGGTGGACTTAGTGTCCAAGATGGTAATGGGAGCAACTGGCTCTCACGAGCAGTTGAGTCTGCCCAAGCTGAGGCTCATGGGAGCAATCGCTGATGGAGTGGAAGCGAACTGGGAGTAGTTCTTCCTCGATCAACTCCATCTGGCGGGATTGGACAAGATCACGCGTGACGAGAAGAAGAAGCACATATCCGTCAGTGCCATCCTGCCATTTGGCACAAGATTGTCCATCCTGATTGCTCATGCGTGCCATGAGTACACTTTTGACTTTGAGGACACCCTTTCCTCAAAGAAGGTAATGTTTTCCTCACTGAGTGACACCTATTCAGTGCTAGGGCTGACTGATCCCAATGCGAAAGCAAAGGGTCAGGCCAGAAAGCCAGCTGGGAAGGCCAAGAGAGTGGCAACCAGCCTCATTGAAAAGGTGGATGAGCTCCTTGAGAGGAGTAAGGAGGCTGAGAAGGCTGCTGCTGAAGAGGTGGAGCAACCTGAGGTGGACGTGGCTGAGAAGGAGAGGAGGGTGAAAATCGTGCTGTCAGGGAAGAGCACGAAGTCAGGGACTGAGTCAGATCCCAAGAAGGCCGGGACTGAGGCTGAGGGAACTAATGATGACGTCAGTAAGGAGGGTGCTCAGGGAGAGAGGCCCCTGAAGAGACTTAGGAATGGAGTAAAGAAGTCTCCTGCTAAGAAACTTCCTGAGTTGAGTGAGAGGGAGAAGTCAAGCTCTCCTGGAGCCTCTGACTTAGAGGAGGTAAGAAAGACTGTTGAGACGGCTGAGTCATTGCAGCCTGAGACAGCACCCACTCAAACACCCCCACATCCTGAAACCCAAACACCTTCCATCCCTGATCCCACACATCAAACTCCCCAACTCCCCCAACCTTCAGAGCCAAATTACCCTACTGAGTCAGTGCCCTCAACCTCACCAACAAATGAGCCTGACCAGTTAGCCGAGCCAAACCTTCCCAACCCCTCAGATTTTCCCTCATACCCCAACCCCAAAGACTGTCCCAAATCTATTTCAGCTGAAGAGGATGAGTTCCTTGAAATAGAGGAGGAGGAGCTGGATGAGCACATGGCGGGAGGTATACTGGAGAATACGCTCAGGGGGAATGCCACGGAGTGGGCAGGGAAGTGCTGGCCTGGGCTGTACAAATACACTGAATTGCTGGCATATGTGGTGGAGCTCAAAGTTTGGTTGGACTTCAAACAATCAAACATGCAGGAGCAACATATGCTGGTGGACGCTCGCGGCTGGGAGCATTGGGAGACGGAGGAGGCCAAGATCTGCTCATTCTTTGGCCTGACAAGCTGGCTTCAACTCTTGAACTTCGATAACCTGAAGCAGCTTGTGGCTGAAATGATGGCCAAAAGCAAGGCTGATCTTCTCTCCGTTGAAGAGAAGGAGGATGATGAGGAGGATGATGCCGCTCAAGGTGGAGCTGTGGAAAAGGCAGTGGAGGAGACTGCTCGAGAAGTTGATGAGATGGACTCTGAGCCTCAGGCTCAGGGGGAAGGTGATAAGAACACTGGTGCCAAGGGTGGACCAGTGGCTGAGGATGTTGTGAACATCTCAGCTGCCAATGAGACATCTGTCGATGAAGGGATTCCCTGCCCTGAGACACGAGAGGATGATGTTGAGGCATTCAAGAAGACTCTCAGTTCCGAAGGACAAGTTCCTAAGGTTCAAGTTAGCTTAGCCGAGCCTGAGGAGGCGGCTATGACTACTTCACAACTGCCTTCAGTGCACCTTAAAGAAGGGACTGATGCTGCAGGGGCTGACAAGGGAAAGCAGCCAATCACTGATGAGGCCGCTGATGATGAAGATGTGATCATAACCGGGGTCGGTCGTGCTGAATTTACAAGCATAGTGGAGGTCAAACAGGAGAAAACCTCGGAAAATCTAGCTGAACTTCAGGAGGAAGTAATGAGGCTACGTGCTGAAAAAGATGAAGACTCCAAGGCCCTGGCGAAGCACATCAGGTGGACAAAATCAGCTTACAACACCCTTGCTAACAGGGAGCTGATCTTGTTAAAGCGCACAATGACTGACACGGCCAAGTCAGTGAAGAATGAGAGGAAGCGCACAAAGAAGATGCTAAGAAACACTCTCAAGAAGCTTGAAGAGAGGGATGCGATCAGGGACAAAAAGATGAATCAGGCAGTGGACAGGCTTGCAGTTCAGACTGGAGCTATTGTCACTCAGGCCTTGAAGGACTCAGCGTCCAAATTGGAGCTGGAGTCAGGGAAGCTGGATCGCACCTCTCAATCAGTGGCGGACGTTTTGGCTAAGGCCACTGAGGAGTCTGCGAAGATACTGACTGAGGTTAGCAGAGTCAGCGGTGAGTCCTTGAAGGTGGAAGAGAGGATCACCAAGGCTGAACAAAGTCTCCAACTCTCTATGGAGGTCTTTGAGAAGAAAGTCAATGCTGCCATCAGTTCCGTATCTTTTGCAGGGACTGGGATTTCAATGGGAGTTGAGTTATTGAAGGAGGGAATCAACGATGTCCATTCCCTAGCCTCCTTCGTAATCAACAGCGGATCTGACGCATTCCCATCTGAGGCCAATGATGATGCCAAAAAGGGGGAAAAGAAGAAGAAAAGATCCCGCCCTGAGGCATCTGAGGCAGTTAGTCAAGGAGAGACCGTCCTAGCTGATCCTGAAGCCAATCCTGATGGAAATATTCTAAGGGTAAGGAAGTCAGCTAGGTTAGCGGTCGTGGAGAAGGAAGGAGAACAATTAGTTGCCAAGCTGAGGGAGGAGGCAACAAAGGCAAAGGCTAATGAACCTTCAAAGCAACAACCTGAGCCAGTCCAAAGATCGTCACCCATGAGCTCAAGGAAGAATCCCATCACTTACTCAGGTGAGTTAGTTGCGGAGCTATGTGCTGAAGCATGGGGAGATCAATATGAAAAGACTGAGGCTATGCGCAGAGCTGAAATCGCTCAGAAGGAGAAGATGCGTATTCTGGAGAAGAAGGTTGAGAAGTTGACTGACATCAATGAGCTTCAACAACGCGAACTAGATGATGCAGTGATCAGCTTGCTAAGGAGGAAGAAGGTGAAGCCTGAGCCAAGGAAGTACAGGAAGAAGCCAACAGTTAGGAAAGCAACAATTCTTCAAGTCAGTAGGCCAGAATCAGGAGCAAGGGAAGCTTTTGTTGATGAGTTCGTCTCAGAGACTTTGAAGGAGTTTTGGACTGATGCAAGGGATGAATTTGTCAGGCTATGGTTTGTTGTGAAGAAGTGGGGCGCCACTGACGATATTGATGCCCACTTCACTGACTATATGATGGACAATCATCCTGAGCTATTCCAGAAGATCTTGGAGGAGGCTGAGGCAGCTCAAGTCCAAGTGAAGGCTCCTGAGTTCACCATTCGAGCTCCTCCCTTAATTCCTGGAACTCAAAAGCATGACACTAAGGCCATAATGATGGAAGTCTTGAAGATAGCCAGAGCTGAAGGATATGTGAACCAACCTGGAAGACTTGACGAGCTAAAGGCAAGAGTTTATGCAGGATATGGACTCAAGCCTGAAATGAGATTAGTCTAGGTGTTCATAGGCTTCTTTGTAATAGATTAGATTCATTGTAATCATTTCCACATCTATCAATGAAATCTATTACTTTTGCCCACAGACAAAAACTCATTGTCTTTTTGGCTTGTTTAAATTCTGTACTTTATCAAGAATGCTCTAACACTGTCTTATCTTATAGATAGGTTTGTCTTATTTCCTCTAAGTGTTTTGAGGATCTTTTCAGTGTTTTGGCATCATCAAAAAGGGGGAAATTGTTGGGACATTGTCAGTTTTGATTAAGATCCCAAAGCCCCTGAAAAGATGTTCGCCTCAATATGTCTGTGTCAGGCTAGTCTTGGTTAGGATTAGTGCTCAGTCTTTTTACACTTCACAGGTACTCAGTGAGAGGAGAACTCACTGAATACAATCAAGACTCAGAGCCTGAAGACGAAGAGCACCATCCTGAACTTATGGCAGTCTTCTAAGCTGGCTGAGTAAGTGTCAGTGATGAAGAGTATGACCCTGAGGTCATTACTAACTCAGTCCTGAAGGGAACAGGTTGTCACTGAGTTAATGGGAAGACTTGGAGTAGAGCCAAGCAATGCAAAAGGAATTTCAGCGTCAGGACAAGACCGGTGAGCTCAAGACAAAATGAACTTAATAAGACAAGCCTGAAGCCCAGGAATAAGTTCTGACATTCTCACCAACCTGATGACGTGGACCAATCCGAGGAGGACACGCACGTACGGAACCTGACATGAAGACTGAATTCATACTGCATATTCAACGGGCAAGCATTTAATGTGCATTTAATGCAAATACCAAATCCATGCTAGGGCGGCTGCTGCATGGTGATATGTCCGTTTGAAGCCCCTCTACATAGATGGCTAGAAGGCTATCTCTCCAACGGATAGTTATTCAAACCACCTATAAATACAGAAGGCCTTGAACCCATTCAAGGTTACGGGAAATTTCCAAGCCAGGAATTACTCAAACTCTCAAGCATTCAAAGCATTCAGCCTTTAAAAGAAGCACTCGAAAACATTCAAATTTCCCAAGTGTTTCTTAGCAACCGAGAGTTATTCTGTATTCCAAGAGCTAAATAGAATTATCTTAAGCTTAGAGAGATTATCCAATCCATAGCTTAGCTTTGTCTAGTAAGGATAATCTCAACCTAGTTGGAATCCAAACTGAAACCAAAACCCTAAGATAGGCTTGTTGGGAGTAAGCCAGTTAGTGTGTTTGTAAGAGGAGTTTGTATAGATCAGTGAGGTAACTGATCTTGGTGCACCTTGGCACGTTAAAAACAAGAATCCCTTGAGTGGATTTCCTGTTAAGTCAGGCCGTGGACGTAGGAGCTTGAGACTCTGAACCACGTTAAACTCCTTGTGTTCTTACTGCTTTGATATTGTGCATTCGTGCCATATTACTCGTTCATTCATTGCATTCAAGTTTATCAGGTCTGAATCAATCAGCCTGATCTTCAAAAGAACACTGCCCTACTAAACACCTTTCAGATTTGAGCAAAACAAGTTTTCAGAAAGCAAACTAAACAAGACTTTAAACTATCAGGGCTCAAACATTTCCGCACTGAACTTGAACTGATAGTTAGCCAACTGACCCGCACCAAGTGTAATCAGTGGGTGTATTATCAGCTCCTAGTTCTTTACCACTCTGAGTGAAGGGGACTCAGTCTGTTTTAAGTTTGAAAATTGGTATACGTGTATTCCCCCCCCCCATACACGTATTCCTCAGTCTTGTACCGGGACCAACACTTATTATTTTAATATTTTTTTATTTTAATCCCATTTCCCTACTATTCGCCTATCAACAAGATTGTCTCCTTCCTTGGAATGTCGATATCGTATCCTTGGAGAGATACCTCTATGGTTGTTTTTGTGATGAGATAGAATAATTCTATTCGAGGTTTGGAAAGTACCTCGACCTGAATCCCCTGTCTCGGCATGATCCGTGTCTCTGAGTTGGAGAATTGGGATGACGAGGTCTAAACCCGATGAGGTCAAGCTTGGGGGTCATGATCTTGTCATTAGATCCTGTCGATTTTCTCGTCCGACTGGGAATAATAGCTCCACAAAAAGTGTCCAATAGTAAACAAGTAAAAGATTGGTAGACGAGAGTACTTTTTATACAGACTAGAGAAGACCCATTTTTAAAGGCAAACTCTCATTTAAAATTAGTTCAACATATGAAATTGAATTCATATTAATATTATAAAAATTTATTTAGTAATATCACTACTTTTATAAACTAATACAATAATATTTTACACACATAAACATGTTGAATTGTGTAGATAAATGTTATGCTAGTAGTTTATAAAATATAATGATATTATTAAATAAATATCATGTTATCATATAGGGATGGTGATTAGACGTGAAATTGTGATGTTTTGATGCTCATTTAGACCACATATTGAGTGTTTTTTGTGAGCATTTAGAGTTATTTTAGTACTATTTTCATAAACTCATCAATTTATCTCTTTGGTGTGCATATTAGGAAAGAGGACGAAAAGCAGAGTTCTTAGAACTTTGAATCGACTCAAACGGACTCTCGGATGAAAAGATATGAAGGAATTACGAAAAGTATTAGTTCGGGCGAAGAAAAGTATCACTTGGCAAAAAGGAAGGAGGGGGCGCTCGACCAAGCCCTATGGTCGAGCACGAGCCCCTTGACCAAGGAAGGTCGAGCGCATGTTGATCGTTGTGGAAAAGGAATTGCTCGAGCTAAGGTCGAGCACGAGGCGCTCGACCTAGGTTGGTCAAGTGCCTATGGATCGCTGGAAGAATTAAGCGCTCGATGTGTGCTCGAGCGGGAGGTGCTCAAGCAACCATCCAGATCGAGCGTGACTTAAGCTCAAAGCGAAAGCGTTGAAATGTTTTGTTCAAACCGCTCGACCACGACACCTGGTCGAGCGGCTACGCAGGCCAAATTTAGGACACATATAAATTCTCATCCAAACCCTTATTTTACACACTTAGACTCGATTTTCGAAGGGGGAGAGGCCAAGAACGTGATTTTAGGCTTTTGAGAAGGATTTGGAGAGGAGAAACGAGATTTACAACATACGAGATTCACGAAACGATTATTCTATTGAATAGTTTAGTTTTTATCTTTTGTTTTTTATACTTTTATAGATTGGGATTGTTTTCCAGATTTTATTGATATTTTGAGAAATTGATTTCCAGATTTTGGTTGCATTTGAATTCATAGTTAGATTTATGTTCTTAAATTTTTTGTTTTATTCGATTATGTATTTGATTACCATAGGTGTTGCTTGTGATTTCATAATTAATATATTAGGCTTAACTCTTGTATGCTTAGGATAGGATGAACTTGTAGAATTAGGATGTTGGTATGTGATTAGAATAATTTATGGTGTGAAGAGTTTTAGTCCTCTTAATTATTGAATAATTCTAATAAACCATAGAATAATCATGGAATTAAGTATGAAAATTGATTAGGAGAGGACGACCGCATCACTCTTTCTCAACGAATAGGCTTAAGGAGAGGGTTTTTGAAGGGGTTTATAATTAACCGGTTTATCTAGAGAAGATGGTCGTATCACCCGAGTTAAATAAGAGCCTCAGTAATTAAACACAACTCATATAATTTAATTAGTGAGTTAGTGAAGTAAGTTGTGAGAGTTGAGTATTAGAGTTGTTTATGAGCTTTTATTCTTACAATTCTCTGTGCTAGATTATGGAAGTTGATTGCATAGTTTATAGTACACTTAGGATACTAACTTGGAATACCACAATTATTTTAAATGTCGTACCAACTCCGTTAGTATACGTAGGGAGTCCTATCCAAAGCATCATCCATCTCATTTGCACTTCAAACCAAAGTTAGTATAGTTTTATTCTTGTTTGCTAGATAGTAATACTTTAGAATTTAATATTAAATATTAGTATAAAAACTAACTCTCATTCATATTAGCTACGACGCGTAGAATTCCAGGGATTTGCTTGCATACAAATCCTCATACGGGTTTGATACTACTTGGTCCCTATACTTGCCTATATTACAGTGATACCATACTCTTGTAGGGTAACTGCTTGTAAAAGCTAGTATTTTACGGCCAAGTCAATGGCGCCGATGTCGGGGAGGTGACATATGCTCATTGAGTGAGACTTGGAAATAGTTTAGTACTCCCTCCGTCCACGAAATATGATCCTGTTACTTTTTGCACGGTTATTAAGAAAGTTGATATAATATGTAAAAAGTAAGAATATTGTGTCAAATCAAGTACAAAATAAATTATTTTAAAAATATTATGTGTGTATGTTGAAAAAGTAGATAAAGTTTATTCTTTCCATTTTAGGCAACAGGACTATTTTTCGTGGACGGCCCAATAAGGCAACCAGGCCTATGTTTTGTGGACGGAGGGAGTAGCTAGTAGTGAGTGCATTCATTTTTCTATTTTTGTTACTTGTTAGTCAGTTGCGTTTGATATTTCTCTCTGAGTTTCAGGTATATGTAAACTCACTCTGAGGGTGAGACGAGCGAAGATCGGACGAAACTTGACCCTGAGACTATAGCAAAGAGGAATGGAGCTTTTTAGAGAAGGATGACTACTATAGCCAACGAGGAATTTAATCTAGTTAGAGACGTGGATGATCTGAATGACGAGCGTATGGAGGATCTGAATGGTGTTGATGGGCAGAACCAAGCACCTTAAGGGGTGAACAATAACCGGAACAAACCATCCAGAACCAAAACCAACCAAACAACCAAAATAACCCCGTAATAAACCAAAACCAAGTCCAAAACCAAAATAACCAAAACCACAATAATCCTTTCATAAACCCAGTTTACCAACACAATAATCAACCATATCATCCATTCCCTTACCCATTCTACTATCTGCCATACTACCCTCCACCACTCAACCAAAACACACCTAATAACCAACAAGTTCCTCCACCACAAGAAAACCAGCAGCAAGCCCCACAAAATGCAGGTCCTCCGGGGATAGCAACTAGAGGGATGTTTGAGGCTCAGCCTCAACGATACTACGATGGAGTAGCTCTGCCACATGTGGAGGTGAACAATTTTTCTATCTCGCCCAGAATTCTGAAGATGCTTTTAGAAAGCCAGTTTAAGGGAACTTTTTTATGATAGCTTCCACATTTGATTACAACGGATTGTCAACAGACACAAAGAAGCTCAGGTTGTTTCATTTCTCTTTAACGAGGATAACCAAATATTGATATGATAACACACTTCCACGAGGGGGTGTGAACACATGGGCTGAGCTTGAGCGGTCATTTTAGAGCGTTTCTACCCTCCATTCAGGTCCGTGAATGCGAGAAATGAAATTTCTACATTCAGGCAGAAACCAAATGAAAGATTGAGTCAGGCATGGAAGAGATTCTCTAACATGTTGATCGAGTGCCCACAATATGGGTACAATGAGGGTGATATTATGGCTTATTTCTACTATGGGGTGATTAGGCGTGAAATTATCATGATTCGTAGCTCGTTTTGCCCGTATTTTGAATGAATTTGATGAGTATTTCGAGTAAATTGAGTACTATTTTCATACATTGATGAATTTGCCTCTTTGATGCTCATAGATGGATAGAGGGCGAAGAATGGAGTTCGTAGGACTTTGAATCGACTCAAACGGATGCCCGGATGAGAAGATATTGAAGAAATACGAATGATATTAGTTCGTGAGAAGAAAAGTATCATTTAGTGGAAGAGGAGAACCACTCGAGCAGAACAGCTCGAGCGCCCCCGCTCGAGCAAGTGCAGGGTTCGAATGCCAAAACTAACAGAGAGTTTTGGGCGGTCGAGTAGGTCGAGCGCCCCCGTTCGAGTACATTTTCCGCTCGAGCTCAATGAGATCGAGCGCCCCCATTCGAGCCCCTATTTCATTCGAGCTGGGAAGCTCGAGCGCCACCGCTCGAGCGAGAGCAGGTCGAGCGCCCCTCGTCCAACAAAGTTGCGGCCCATTAATTCCCAATTTGACCCGTTGCCTATTTACACCCCTTTCAAACACGTTTTTGGGGACGACTTCACATATAGAGTTAGATTTTCGAGAGAGAAGCGTACCAAGAGTTCGAGCAAGCATAGTTTACTTTTGATCGAGGTTTTTACGTTATGAATTCGTAGTTTAGTTTTGAATTTGATTATTTTGATCTTACGTTCTTTGAAACTTGATACTTGAGACTTATTATTTTCCTTTTAATTGGATTTTATTCTTAGACTTAAATTATTTCTTAAACCCTTGTTTATGTTCTTGAGTTATTTAATGAGATTAATTATGTTTTCGTTCGTTGCTTGCTTAATTACTTTTGTTATCGTTAAAACCATGCTAGGCTAAAATCCTTGTATGCTTAGGGTAGAATGAACTCGTAGAAGTAGGACGTTGGAACATAATTAGGGTAACATGTGATGTTTAGTTTTAATTCTCTTAATTAATGAACGCTTAAAATAAATTCCAGATTTACCTTTGAATTTCGTACGAAAATTATTAGAGAGAGGACGACCTTATCACTCTTTAACAACTAGTAGGCTTAATGAGAGGGTTTAGGAGGGGTTAATTCATCTACCGATTTATCTAGGGAGGACGACCGCATCACCTTAGTTAAATTAGGGTCTCTTTAATTAAGCACAATCTATTAACTTGTTTGGTGGATTAGTGAAGTCGATTGATAGGATAAAGTATTAGGGTTTAATTCTTGAGCTTTTCATCTTACAATCTTATACTTAGGTTATTTCTTGCACATCACTGTTATTTTGATTATGTACCGGCTCCGTTAGTATACGTAGGGATTCCTATCCTGAGCATCACCCTTTTATATTTGAGACAAAACCCTTAGATAATTAACTCATTTATTTATTTTGCATTAGTAGAGTAGAATATTTTAGATTTAATAATTCTTATAACCCAAAAACATGCACTCATATTAATTACGACGCATAGATCTTCAGGGATCTATTCGCATACATTCCTTCCCGAGGTACGATATACTTTGGTTACTATACTTGCTGATACTACAGTGAACTTGTACGCTTGCGGGATAACTTCTAGTAAAAGCTAGTAAAGTTCGGTTCAAGTCACAGGGCCTGTTTGAATGATCAGCAAAATCTTGATGCTTGTGCGGGTGGAGCATTCCTGAATAAGAATGCAGTAGAGTACCGACAGATAGTGGAAGACATCGTGAAGAATACGGAGTAATGGAATACTAGCCAACCTCGTCAGTAGAGTGTGTACCAGGCAGAAGAGAGTGGGGGGAATAGGAAGCTGTTGATGGCACTTATGGAGAAGATCAACAATTTAGAGGTTGGACGAAATCTGAGTGGAGGAGGCATAGTTATGAGTGAGAAGATGGATCAACCAGGATGCCAACAAGAGGAGGTCAACTACATAGGAAGGCTGAACTACAATCAAGGTGGCTACCAGCAAGGGAGACCTGCCTATGGTCAACCATTTGTACCACAAGGTCCACAACCTCCACCGACTTAGTGGAGAAACAATCAAGGCTACCAAGGATGCCCTTCATCTAATCAGAATCAGTAGAGGAAGAACGATAACTTTTCCTACAGTAATCCAAAAGCTGGGATAATTGTACCACCGGGTGTAGACCCATGATCAAAACTCCCTGGGGGAGAAGACGGTGCCTCAACCGATGAGATGTTGCGATCTATTCTACAGAAGGTGGAAGAGGGAAGTAAGAGATTATCCTCTCTTGAGTATGATGTGAAGGATATTAATAAGAAGAATGATCACAAGGACCAAGAAGCTCAAAGGAGGGATCTAGACCTCAATCGGATCCAGCAAGAGAATAATAGGCGATTCAACTCAGTTGAGTATCAGATAAGCCAGATCGTGAAATCGCAGGGTAGAGAGACGGGCAAATTTCCTTCTATGCCAGAAGTAAACCCGAAAGAGCATTGCAAAGTCATTGAGTTGAGGAGCATAACAAGGTATGATGGTCCTCCACTACCTGCTGAAGTGGAGGAGATCCATAGAGAGATTGAGGCCGAGAGTGAGAAGAAGAAATAGGATGAAGAAGCTGTGGTTGAAGGGAAAGATGATGTCGAAGTGGAAGAGACCGTGGGGAATGATACTCGGGATGGGAAAGAAAAGGTGGAAGAAGGGATTGAGGAGATAGAGCGAGTACCCAAGTAGAAGAAGACAAAAGAAGCTAAGCAAAATGTGAAGGAAACTGAGCGAGATGATTGGGGGGTACCAAAATTTGTGATTCCGGTACCATATCCTCAGCGATCCATGAAGAAGAAATTAGATGAGAAATTTGCTAAGTTTCTTGATGTCTTCAAGAAGCTACACATCAACATACCTTTCTACGATGCATTGGAGCAGATGCCGAACTACGCAAAGTTCCTGAAAGACTTGATAGCCAAAAAGAGGAGAGTTAACGGGCTTGAAGTTGTTCACTTGAACCATGAGGTAAGTGCGATGGTGCACAAAGCTCTTCCTCTGAAGCTGAAGGATCCTGGTAGTTTCACGATCTTATGTGATATCGGGAATGAGATCAAGAAGGGGGCTTTGTGCAATTTAGGAGCCAACATTAATCTGATGTCATTATCTTTGTTCAAGAAGTTGGATGGTGGAGATCTTCAACCGACGACGATGACTCTCCAACTCACCAATAGGTCCATCACGAGACCTCAAGAAGTGTTGGAGGATGTTCTAGTGACGGTAGTTGATCACGTTTTTCTAGTTGATTTTGTGGTCCTTGATATGGAGGAGGATAAATATGTACCCCTGATCTTGGGAAGACCCCTCTTGGCTACAGCCGGGATGGTGTTGGATATGACAAACAGGAAAATCACGGTGAAAGTAGATGATCAAGAAGTGAAGATTGTTATCTATGAAGCAATGAAATACCCGATGGGAGATGAAAGGTGCCACTTTATTGATATCATGGACACTTGTGTTGATGACACAATTCTTAACCCTTACTCCTTTTATGTTCATAATTATGATTATCTTGTGCTTGATGAGTTAACTTATGAGTTTTATGATCTTGATTATTTTGACAGCATTAAAGATAGCGAGGAATTAAAGCTCATGGAAGTGAAACAAGTTGAGGAAGAGGAAGAAATGGACGTGGAGGGGACCATCTTCGAGAAGATGTTCGATAAGGCACCGCCTTTGGAAGCGAAGAAAGAACTAAAGCCTCTACCGGATCACCTCAAGTACGCATACTTGGAAGACAGTGAGAGGTACCTTGTAATTGAATTTTCATTTTATCTAGTGATCAATTAGAGAGACTCCCCGCAGTGCTTCGTAAGTACAAATCTGCCATCGGATGGTCGATTGAGGACATTAAGAGGATAAGTCCATAGGATTAGACTTGAGGAGGTTACAAAAGTTGTGGTACAAAATCAAAGGACAGTGAACCCGGTAATTCAGGAGGTAATTCATAAGGAAGTATTGAAATTATTAGATAGTGACATGATTTTTGCTATATCTGATAGTCCTTGGGTTAGTCCATTGCATGTTGCTAAGAAGAGGAGTACCACTGTGATTAAAACTGAAACTAATAAATTGGTAGCCACTAGATTAGTGACGGAATGGCGTGTATGTGTTGATTATAGGGAGCTAAACAAGGTAACGTGTAAGGATCACTTTCCTTTGTCGTTCCTTGATCAGATGATTGATAGACTAGGAGGTTTGAGTACTATTGTTTCTTGGATAGATATTCGGGTTATAATCAGATAGCCCCCAAGGATCGGGAAAAAACTACCTTTACTTGCTCTTATGGAACATATGTGTTTAGGAGAATGTCATTCGGGTTGTGCAATGCACCCTCCACCTTTCAAAGGCATGGGTTGATTGAGAATATTATAGAAGTATTTATGGACGACTTCTCCGTCTTTGAGGAGTCATTTGATATATGTCTAATCAATCTTGAAGTGGTCGATTTGGTACTTAATTGGGAAAAGTGCAATTTTATGGTGAAAGAAGGAATTGTTCTTGGACATCATGTGTCCTCGAAAGGTATACAAGTTGATTAGACGAAGGTGATTGCTATTGAGAAACTTCAACCGCCTTCGACCAAGAAGGGGATTCACTTATTTTTTGGCCATGCAGGATTCTATAGACGTTTCATTAAGGACTTTTCAAAAATTGCTAAACCTCTTTCTTGACTCCTTGAAAAAGAAGTCACTTTTGAGTTTACTGATGATTGTTTAGTGACGTTTAACAAGTTAAGGAAGTGTTGGTGAATGCCCCTATCCTTGTGACTCCGGATTGGAGTAGTCCGTTCGTGCTCATGTGTGATGCTAGCGACTGTGCTATGGGAGTAGCTTTGGGGCAAATAAGAGAGAAACGGTTTCACGTTATTTACTATGCTTCGAAGATGATGAATTCGGATCAGATGAATTATACCACGACCAAAAATGAATTGTTGGTGATCGTATATGCTTTTGATAAATTTTAGCCCTACCTAGTAGGTACGAAAACAATAGTGTATACGGACCATGCTGCGTTTCGGTATCTTATAAGCAAGAAAAATGCTAAGCCACAACTCATTCAGTGGATTCTATTGCTTCAAGAGTTTGATGTGGAGATTAGAGATAAAAAGGGGAGTGAGAATATTATCGCCGATTACCTTTCGAGGTTGGAGCTCACCAAGGAGAATACGGTAGAAGAACGTGAGGTGAACGATGAGTTTTCGGACGAGAAGTTGTTTTATGTGGGAGATGTACCGGTGTATCGAGTTGAAAGAAAAGCCCCGTGGTTTGCGGATTATGCTAATTATTTAGCTAGTGGAGAGCTACCTACGGATATGGAATCGTTGCATCGAAAGACATTTTTGAAGAAAGTCCAAGACTTAAGTTGGGATGACCCGTATTTATTCAAGAGATGGATAGATTCGGTGCTTAGACGGTATGTGCCCGAGGAGGAATGAAACGATATTATGAGGCATTGTCACGCATTGCCATGTGGAGGACATTTAGGTGGAGAGAAAAATCGGAAGGAAAGTACTTCAGACTAGGTTCTTTTGGCCGATAATATTGCAGGATTGCATGGAATGGGTGAGAAGGTGTGACAAGTGCCAACGATTCAGCATCATCACAAAGAGGGATGAAATGACGTTACACATATTCATGGAAGTAGAGGTATTCGATGTATGAGGGATTGATTTCATGGGCCCATTTCCCCCGAGTAATGGGTTCTTGTATATACTTGTGTGCGTTGACTATGTCTAAAAGTGGATTGAAGCTATCCCAACCAAGGTGAATGACTCGCGTGTGGTAATTGAGTTCTTGAGGAAGAACATCTTTCGAGGTATGGAGTCCCAAGAGCATTAATTAGTGATGGAGGAAGCCATTTCGTGAACGAGTTGATGGAGAAGCTCTTGGCCAAGTACGAAGTTAATCATCGTGTCTCCACGATATATCACCCACAATCTAATAGTCTCGTGGAGGTTTTGAATCTTCAAATTTAGAAGATCCTCGAAAAATAGTTAGTGGGAGTAGGAAGGATTAGGCTATGAGGCTTGATGATGCGCCGTGGACCTACCGAATGGCTTATAAAACTCCTTTGGGAATATCCCCGTACCAGCCTGTATTTGGAAAGGCATGCCACATTCCGGTGGAATTGGAGCATAAGGCATATTGAGCGATCAAAAGGCTCAATTTTGATAGCACTATGGCGGGGGAGAAGAGACTTCTTCAACTTCATGAGTTGGAGAAATTTCGAGATAGCACGTATGAGAGTGAGTGGATATTCAAGGAGAAGATAAAGAAGTGACATGTGATTAGGCGTGAAATTGTCATGATTCGTCACTCGAAATGCCCTAGTTTTGGTTGATTTTGTTGAGTATTTAGAGTCATTTGCGTATCATTTTCATAAACTAATGAATTTGTCTCTTTGATGCTCATAGATGAATAGAGGGCGGAAAGAGGAGTTCGTAGGACTTTGAATCGACTCAAACGGATGCCCGGATGAGAAGATATCGAAGAAATACGAAAAGTGCTAGTTCGAGGGAGCAAAAGTATCATTGGGGTGCACAAGCTAGAAGAGCTCGGGCACTAGCGCTCGAGTGGTCGCGCATAGCGCACGAGAAAAAGCAAGTCGTGCACCCCTGCACGAGTGCTCGTGCAGTGCGCTCGAGCAAGGCATGCGGTCATGCACTAGTGCACGAGCTCTTGTGCTCGTGCATTTTCTCGGTTCCGAACAATTTGAGGTGCTCGAGTGGGATGTGCTCGTGCACTAGTGCACGAGCAGTGCACGAGTGTGCGCAGAATTTTGGCCCATGAGATCCCGACTCGACCCGTTGCTTATATATACCTCCCCGAACACATTTTGAGGAGATTATGGACGAAGAATCACATTCCAAATCACTTTTAGACTTAGTTTTTAGAAAGAGAAAGAGGAGAAGGAACGAGCAAGCTTTACTTTTACGTTTTGAGGTTTTTCTTTACGAATTCATAGTCCGATTTTATACTTTTTAATTTCGTTTCATAAAACCTTTGTTCGTTATTTCTTCTAGATTTTGTTTTATTAATCTAATTTCAGTTCTTAGAATTATTTTCTTTCAAAACCCTAGTTCATGCTTTTTAGTTTTTCACTTCAATTCATCATGTTTATATTCGTTACTTTGTCAATTGCTTTTGTTATAGTTATAACCATGTCCGGCTAAAACCCTTGCATGCTTGGGGTAGGATGAACTCGTAGAAGTAGGATGTGGGTACGTAATTAGGGTAATTCGTGACGTTAGATTTTAATTCTCTTAATTAATGAATTCTTAAAATCAATCTTGACTTTTCCTTTGAATTTCGTACGAATGTGTTAGGGAGAGGACGACCGCATCACTCTTTAACAACTAGTAGACTTAACTAGAGGGTTTAGAAGGGGTTGATTAATCCACCAGTTTAGCTATGGAGGACGGCCGCATCACCATTAGTTAAATTAGGGTCTCATTAATTAAGCACAATCTATTAACTTGTTAGTGGATTAGTGAAGTCGAGTGTTAGGGTAAAGTATTAGGGTTTAGAATCTTGAGCTTTCGTCTTGCATTCTTTTACTTATGTTATTTCTTGCGCGTCACGGTTATTTTGATTATGTACCTGCTCCGTTAGTATACGTAGGGATTCCTATCCTAAGCATCACCATCACATACTTGCATACAAACCTTATATACTTAGTTTAATTTTCCTTTTGCATTCGTAGTGTAATTTAGTTTAGATTATTTTCTCTTTTCAAAAATCAAAAAACATTTCACTCATATTAACTACGACGCGTAGATCTTCAGGGATCTATTTTGCATACACACTTTCCCTTGGGTTCGATAATACTTGGTCATTATACTTGCCCATACTACAGTGAACCCGCACTCTTGCGGGGAAGCTACTAGTAGAAAGCTAGTATTTTCGCATCAAGTCAATGGCGCCGTTGCCGGGGATGGCGTTGTATGTCTTTTGAATAGAACTTGTCGATAGCTTAGTAGTTAGTAGTGAGTGCTTTATTTTCTATTTTTATTTTTATTTTTATTCATTCGGCAGTTGCGTTTTGATCCTTCTGCTAGTGTGTCAGGTATATGAAAACACGCTCACAAGGCAATACGAGCGAAGAGAGAATACCATTGGACCCTGAGACGATAGCCATAAGGAACCGAACTTTCTTGAGGAGAATGAACACTGCCGGAGGAGGGAAAGAACCAATGAACATTACTAATGAGTTGGATGACGTTAAGAATGAGTTCAATCAGACATTGAACCGGGTTGGCGGCACTAATGGCAATACCAGTAAGAACCAAGATCCGTCAGGAGAAAGCCAGAGCCAAAACCTGGGTACTCAGAATCAAAATAGCCCAGCTCATAACATTGTCCAAAATCCTCAGAACAACCCTGCTTACCCACATCCTAACTTACCACAAAACAACTTACCTTACCCATACCCACCTTATCCGTATCCACCATACCCGTATCCTCCACCTCCTATTTACAATCCACCATCGGTTTATCAACCACCACCACCCCAACAAGTACCTGTACCAGCTGCTAATCCTCAACACGTTCCTCAGAACGCAGATCAGAATATGGCTATTCAAGAAAGGTTCGCGGCGCAGCCGCAGAGGTACTATGATGGAGTGGGATTACCTCCTGTTGAGGCAAATAACTTCTCGATT
The DNA here is from genome assembly GCA_947034835.1 of Ballota nigra. NCBI lineage: Eukaryota > Viridiplantae > Streptophyta > Magnoliopsida > Lamiales > Lamiaceae > Ballota > Ballota nigra. The sequence goes on from OX344725.1 coordinate 62,122,001, forward strand.
TCCCCGGGCATTCTCAAGCTGCTTACAGAGAACCAGTTCAAGGGGGTGATCGAGATGGAGAATCCTCATACTCATCTGAGGAGTTTTCTAATGATAGCCTCCACTTTCAATTACAATGTCATGTCTGAAGATGTCAAGAGGCTTAGGTTGTTCTCATTCTCATTGACGGGAATAGCTAAAGAGTGGTACGATAATACGCTTCCACGGGAAGGTATTACCACTTGGGCCGAGCTCGAGCGCCTGTTCCTCGAGCGATTCTACCCTCCATCCAGAACGATCAAAGCAAGGATTGAGATCTCTTCCTTCCGCCAGAAGCAAGGAGAGGACCTACGTCAAGCGTGGGAGAGATACTCAAACATGTTGATAGAGTACCCGCAGCACAGGTATAATGAGGGAGATGTCATGACATTTTTCTATAGTGGTGCCAACAAGGCTGGGCAAGACCATCTAGACGCCTGTGCTAGTGGATCATTCTTGAATCAATGAATAGTGAGGTGTAGAGAGATCGTGTTCAACATTGTCATGAATACCGGGGCTTGGAATGTGGACGCAGATTTCCAGAGAGTTCATCAGGTTGAGGAAGGTGAAGAAACGAGATGGCTGTTGATGGCCATGATGGAAAAAATTAACAACCTTGAGTTGGGGAAGAATATGGTTGGAGGGAATGCAACAGAGAATGAGCAAGAGGACAAGCCCACAATTCAACAAGAAGTAGTAAATTATATGGGAGGTCCTTATTACAATCAGAATGGGTATCCACAAGGTGGAAATTTTCAAGGAAGGCCTTCTTATGGCCAACCATTTGTACCTCCAGGTCCACAGCCGCCTCAAAATCAATGGAGGAACACACAAGGGTACCAAGGAGGCCAGCAGCTTCCTCAGAACCAATGGAGGAAGAACGAGAAGTTTTCATATGCTAACCCGAAGACGGGTATTACAGTTCCTCCGGGTGTTGATCCAGGTTCTAAACCTCCAGGTGGAGAAGACGGTACCTCAACTGAGGAGATGTTGAGAGCTATCCTACAGAAGGTGGAGGAAGGAAGCAAGAGATTATCCTCTCTGGAGTACGATGTGAAGGATCTGCATAAGAAAGTTGATCAGCGTGATCAAGACCTCCAGAAGAGAGATGTAGAGCTGAATCAAATTCAGCAAGAGAACAACCGAAGGTTCACTTCTATAGAGTTCCAGATGAGCCAGATTGCAAAGTCATTGAATAGAGAGCCTGACAAATACCCTTCAATGCCTGAGGGTAATCCTAAAGAGCATTGTAAGGCTATCCAGCTTAGAAGTGGGACCAATTATGAAGGTCCCCAGATGCCTGCTGATTCTGAGATGCCCCAAGGAGAGGTGGAGATAGAAGGAAAAGAGCCTGATGCGGTTAGAGATGAGATTGAAGAGATGAGAGTTGAGAAGAAGACTGAGGGTGAAAGCACTCAAGCGAGCAAAGAGCTTGAAGAGGAAGGCATTGAGAAGGGTGAGAGAGTTCCTAAGTGGAAGAAGGCAAGGGAAGTAAGGGAGAAAGTGAAAGAGACCGAGAGAGATGAATGGGGGTACCCAAATCTGTGATACCCGTCCCATATCCACAACGCTTCATGAAAAAGAAGTTTGATGAGAAATTCGCTAAATTCCTTGATGTGTTTAAACAATTGCATATTAACATTCCTTTTTATGATGCCTTGGAACAGATGCCCAATTATGCAAAGTTTCTGAAGGACCTGATCGCGAAAAGACGGCGAGTGGATGAGCCGAAGTTGGTGCAGTTGAACCATGAGGTGAGTGCATTAGTGCACAAGGCACTTCCTCCAAAGCTGAAGGATCCCGGGAGTTTTACCATCTTATGTGACATTGGGAACAGGATCAAGAAAGGAGCGCTATGTGATTTAGGAGCGAGCATTAATTTGATGCCGTTGTCGCTTTTCAAGAAGTTGGAAGGTGGTGAACTTCAACCCATGATGATGACGCTCCAGCTTGCTGATAGGTCCATCACGAGACCTCAAGGAGTAGTTGAAGACGTCCTCGTGAGAGTTGGAGATCACATTTTTTCAGCCGATTTTGTGGTCCTAGAGATGGAGGAAGATGAGCACATTCCATTGATCTTGGGAAGACCGTTCTTAGCGACGGTGGGGATGGTGCTAGACGTGGCAAATGGAAAGATTACGTTGAAGGTTGATGATCAAGAAGTGAAGATTTCCCTATATGAGGTCATGAAGTACCCGAAGGAGGATGAGAGTTTGTATTGCATGGATGCAATTGATCCTCGTGTTGAAGACACACCTCCTATCTCTAATCTTTCTCATTTTCATAATTTTGTTAATCCTTCACCTGTTGATTTAACCCATGAGCATTATGATCTGACTTATTTTGATAGGGATAAAGGGAAGAAGTTGAAGGATGAAGAAGTGAAAAGTGTGGACGTGATCCAGTTGGAAGGGAAAAGATGAGTTAAGAAGAAAAAGTCCAAATTCAAGAACCTGTTTGGTAAGACTCCTACAGATAAAGGTGAGAAGGAGTTGAGACCCATAACACTTGGGGATGAGAAGGAAGCAAAAGAGCTCATGATGGAGGGGCATCAAGGAAAGACATGCAAGCACCACTCTTATGAGAGTAAGGAGGTAATTTTGAGTATGATGTCCCATAAGCTCCTTTGAGCTTGGTCCGGTATTAGGACCTTAAAAATAGCGCTGAATGGGAGGCAACCCATTTTTTATTTGCTTTTGAGTGTTTTTAGTTATTTGAGTTTTATGTTATTAGGGTGTTGTTGAATCGTAAGTTTTAACCTCGTACTTGAGAGTTTTATTTTGTAGGCTTGTCTCGAGAAAGTAGAGGAATCATAGAGCTATCCAAAAAGGAGGAACTCAAGCAAGGGAGTGTGCAACGTTGTTGAGAGAAGCTAAATTGTTTGGTTGATTGGTTGAGGTAACCCACAACCCCAAACTTAGACCTCTTCGCAAAGTCGAAGTTTGGGGGGTGGAGTTTTTTTATGTTTCTTGTTACATTGCACCGGAGCACCCCCTATCTTTGAGTGTGTTTGGTTATTTGGTGCCTTGAGATACTTCTTGGGGTGATTTTGATTTGATTCACTATTGCATATTTCATGCCTATCAATCATCTTATGCTTGTTGATTGCTATCTTTGAGTATGATTTGATGAGTAAAGTTGAGTTGTGAGAGTGAGTTAGGAACTCTTTTGTGTGAGTGGTTGAGTTAGAGTTGATTTGAGAAAGAACTCGTATGCTTGTGAATTTTTCTTTTTGAGTGCTTGTGTGACGAGAGTGAGAATTCACTAGGACTAGCATGGATGTGAAAGCCGTGAGATTTGAGCCTTATGAGATTTTGATACATGATTTGATCTCTTCGTTTGTGAGTGAATTGTCACCTTAGAGGAGGATGCTAGAACTTGTGTGTGCTCTTGCTTCTTGATTGTGTCTAGTTTGATATGCTGAATGTGATCTTAGGCCATCTTTGTTTTGATTGAGTCACTTTGCCTAACTTTTCCTTACCATTGATAGTTGTCCCTTGTTAGCCCCTTTGAGCTTTAAGCCTATTTCATTTGCTAGCACATATGAACACTATTCCAAGTTCCTAAGCCTTTTTATCCCAATTTGAGTGGAGAATAGGAAAAGTGTGAATGTGAAGGGATTGATTGAGTTGAAAAAGGAAAATGTTGTTTGTTGAGTGAATATGAGTAGAAGGTGTGAATGAGGTTTGAGTTGTGGGAAAAAGAAAAAAAATGGAGAATGAGCAAAAGAAAAAAATGAGCTCATGTGTTTGTGAAAAAATAAAATAAAATAGAGTGATTGAGAAAAGTGAAAAAAAATGAGAAAGAAAAAAAATTGAAGTGTTGAGAGTGTGGGAATTGAAAGTGTGTTTATTGAATATTTTGAAGAAGTCTGTTCCTAATCTCGAAATACCGAAGTGTGATTTTCTATTCTCCATTCACTTGAGTCATTTTACCCATATTGTTATCCCACCCGTCCAAAGAGCCTACATTACAACCTTGAGAAAAGTCCTTTTTTATTCGGCATTGATTTCTAGAGTATGGTTGGAGTTAAGAGTGCATACAAGCCTATGGCTGCCAATATGTGTGATTGATTATTTGAGTGAGTCCCTTTATCATTGATATACACTTGTGAGGGAGTGAAACACATCGTAGAGTGCACATCCATGTTTGATTTTGATGATTCTTGTTGTTGTTGCATGAGTATGATGAGGGAAGGTGAGTGAGTATACTTGCGATTGATCTTTGAAGCTCGAATTCAGTTGCTTGCACAATTTGATTCTTTGACTCAAACCTAACAATTTCACTTGACTTATTATTTCGTTGCTTGAGGACAAGCAACATGGTAAGTTTGGGGGGGTTGATTAGGCGTGAAATTGTCATGATTCGTCACTCGAAATGCCCTAGTTTTTGTTGAGTTTTTAGAGTCATTTGCGTATCATTTTCATAAACTAATGAATTTATCTCTTTGATGCTCATAGATGAATAGAGGGTGAAAAGAGGAGTTCATAGGACTTTGAATCGACTCAAGCGGATGCCCGGATGAGAAGATATCGAAGAAATACGAAAAGTGCTAGTTCGAGGGAGCAAAAGTATCATTGGAGTGCACAAGCTAGAAGAGCTCGAGCACTAGCGCTCGAGTGGTCGTGCATAGCGCACGAGAGAAAGCAAGTCGTGCACCCCTGCACGAGTGCTCGTGCATTGCGCTCGAGCAAGGCATGCGGTCGTGCACTTTCTAGGTTCTGGACAATTTGAGGTGCTCGAGTGGGATGTGCTCGTGCACTAGTGCACGCGCAGTGCACGAGCGTGCACGGAATTTTGGCCCATGAGATCCCGACTCGACCCGTTGCTTATATATACCTCTCCGAACACATTTTGAGGAGATTATGGACGAAGAATCACATACCAAATCACTTTTAGACTTAGTTTTTAGAAAGAGAAAGAGGAGAAGGAACGAGCAAGCTTTACTTTTACGTTTTGAGGTTTTTCTTTACGAATTCATAGTCCGATTTTATACTTTTTAATTTCGTTTCTTAAAACCTTTGTTCGTTATTTCTTCTAGATTTCATTTTATTAATCTAATTTCAGTTCTTAGAATTATTTTCTTTCAAAACCCTAGTTCATGCTTTTTAGTTTTTCACTTCAATTCATCATGTTTATATTCGTTACTTCGTCAATTGCTTTTGTTATAGTTATAACCATGTCCGGCTAAAACCCTTGCATGCTTGGGGTAGGATGAACTCGTAGAAGTAGGATGTGGGTACGTAATTAGGGTAATTCGTGACGTTAGGTTTTAATTCTCTTAATTAATGAATTCTTAAAATCAATCTTGACTTTTCCTTTGAATTTTGTACGAACGTGTTAGGGAGAGGACGACCGCATCACTCTTTAACAACTAGTAGACTTAACTAGAGGGTTTAGAAGGGGTTGATTAATCCGCCAGTTTAGCTATGGAGGACGGCCGCATCACCATTAGTTAAATTAGGGTCTCATTAATTAAGGACAATCTATTAACTTGTTAGTGGATTAGTGAAGTCGAGTGTTAGGGTAAAGTATTAGGGTTTAGAATCTTGAGCTTTCATCTTGCATTCTTTTACTTAGGTTATTTCTTGCGTGTCACGGTTATTTTGATTATGTACCTGCTCCGTTAGTATACGTAGGGATTCCTATCCTAAGCATCACCATCACATACTTGCATACAAACCTTATATACTTAGTTTAATTTTCCTTTTGCATTCGTAGAGTAATTTAGTTTAGATTATTTTCTCTTTTCAAAAATCCAAAAACATTTCACTCATATTAACTACGATGCGTAGATCTTCAGGGATCTATTTTGCATACACACTTTCCCTTGGGTTCGATAATACTTGGTCATTATACTTGCCCATACTACAGTGAACCCGTACTCTTGCGGGGAAGCTACTAGTAGAAAGCTAGTATTTTCGCATCAAGTCAACATGATGCTAGGTTGAGGAAGAAAGAGTTGCAAGTGGGCGACCAAGTTCTTGTATTTAACTCGAGGATGAAGTTGTTCGGGGGGAACCTGAAATCTAAGTGGAGTGGTCTGTATGTGGTGGAAAAGATGTTTAAGAGTGGATTCCTAGAGGTTGAGAAGGAGGATGGAAAGGTGTTCACGGTGAATGGGCATCGAGTAAAGAAAATCTACAACCGCTCTTATGAGAATAAGGGAGGTAACTTTGAGTCTCATGAGTTGTGAGCTCCTTTGAGCTCGATCCGACATTAGGACCTTAAAAATAGCGCTGAATGGGAGGCAACCCATTTTTACTTGCTTTCGCGTGTTTTGTTTTATTTTATTTTTGTTTGTGTGATCGTGTGTTGAGTGTTTTGATTGTAGGCTTGTATTGAGGGTGCAAGAACTTACGAGAGAGTGATAGCGTGGAGCAATTCAAGGGAACAAAAAGGGGGTGCTACATTGCTAAGTGTCAACCGGAGATATGCGGATGAGGCAATCCCGAACCCCAAATTTAGACCACTTCACAGAGTCTGAGTTTGGAGGGGGGGGTGTGGAGTGTTTTACATATTTTATGGTTGTACATATGCACCGACGCACTTGAGAGGTTGAATTGATATATTGCACAGACACACACCGTCTCGTTCATTGTTTAGGTGCTATTGAGTGTTGAGTTAAGTTATATATTGTGCACTGATGGGTATTTGAGCCTATGGTGTGATTAGTGCACGTCCTTGTACATACTCATTTCTCAAAATTTATTATTGCGTAGCAAGAAAAAGTTTGGGGGGGGGGTTATCTTCGTACTTTACAAGTTGTGCACTAAATTCATGTGATATGTAAAAAGTTTGGGTCAATTTTTTGCAAAAATTGATGCACAAAGTGATTATGGATGTATTTGAGTTTAAATGAGTTATTGTGTGGTGATTTTAGTTGAAGAGTCGTGCGTTGGGAAGAGACCCCATTTCCTCGATCGAATGAGCGACCTGGCTAAATCGAGGAGTTTTTCCAGGTTAGTACTCGTTTATGGATTGAATTTTCAAAAAATAGGGTCGAAAATATGAAAAAATGCAAAAATTGGTCAGAGGGCCCAGGGCGCTCGACCAGGGCCTGCTCAAGCGCCTCATTTAGTCGAGTGCTGCTCGAGTAGTGCACTACTCCAGCGTGGCCAGACCGCTCGACCAGCATTAGCTCGAGCGCCTGGCGCTTGACCATGCGTCGTGGTCGAGCGGATCTTAGGGCTGCTACACGCGATTTTTGCACTATTAAACCTCTCTCCACACACATTGCAGTGCATAATCACCCTATTTTCGACCTAAACTCAATTCCCTTCACCAAGTTCGTCTCCAAGTCGAATTTTTTCTCCAACCAAGGTAAGTAATTCGTACTCTTTCTCTCTTTTCTTCATTCTTGCTTAGATTAGGGATGATTTTGAGTGATTTTGAACTTAGGGTTCTTAGTTGGATGAAAATTTGGGGGTTTTAGATAAATTCATGAATCCTTGCTTTCTTTAGAATAATTGATGCATATATGTCATGGGTTTTTCAAATTTCATGTCAATTTGAAGATTGAATGTGCCAATTTGAAGAATTCTAGAGAGAAAAGGTAGGAATTTGGGGATTTTTGTGGGTATCGCTTGTTGAGACCTGATTGAATGAATTTTGGGCTTAAATGTTGTTCATGTGTGAAATTAGCTAAGTCTTGAGCATGTAAATTTCACTTTTGTTAGTATTACTTCATGATAGGCTTAGTATTGCTTGTGGAAGGGATGAGTTTTTATGAGTTGGAATGAGCACCCTCAAGTGAAGCTAATATTTGTGAGAACTGAGTGAATTTGAGCACTACTCTATAAATTATATTGTGAAGGCATGTTAATGAGTAGTTTACTTTTGTGTGATATAAATAAAATTGTAAACCATGGATGTCGTGGAATAACACTGATGGGAGACGAGCTACGGAGTATGGAGTAAGAATTGATAGAAAGAGGAGCAATGCCCTCAAGATGGGGGATTGACTACGGTGCCGACTAGGAATTGGTGGTGTTCCGTTGGAACAACGTAGCCGGGAAGGTGGAAAAGACTCATCGCCCGGACTTAGTGGTGATTAGGGATATGGGTATTGAAGAAGAGGTACGTGGAATCTTTAGGAAAAATGATAATGAGAACTTCTTCAACATGTTGTTCAGAATGGAAACTTTTCCCAATCTAACGGAGCAATTCCTTTCTATGTTAGAAGTGAGGGATGACAATTGACAACACCTCTGGGTTCAGGTTGAGGGGCCAATGGATCGAATAGCCGATTCAAGTGATTAATAATGCTCTCATGCTGTTGTTTATTGAAGAAAAAAGGGGCAAAGATCAGTGTTATAAACTTGAGGACTTCTGGAAGCAGATTACTGGGGGACAAGCCGGACCATACAGATCCCAGAATACCCGAGTGTCCGCCATCTGGAACCCGATCGTCCGGTATGTTGAGAGAATTTTGGAAAACACTATCTTCGCCCGACCTGAAGGCGGGACTGTGATGGTGGAAGAGCTATACAGACCGTGGTGCATTCTGCACAAGAAGACGTATGACATTGGATGGGCAATTGGGTATTCCTCGAGCATCACCTGGATGCCTCATCAACTGTAGGGAACAAGAGGACTCTAATCAGAGACGGAGGGTTAATATTGGTTGTAGTTCATCATATGGGGCATGAGCCTCAATCTGGAGCACTCATAGGAGGAGACATCGACTTCGATAATCTGACAAGGTCTCTGATGTTGGACAGGAAGCTGCAAAAGTTCTGTGTGAGGTTCAAAGATGGAACGCTCTTTCCCCTGCCTAACAAGAAGCTTATCACCATCGAGGGGAGGAAAAGCCCCAACCTTGGGATGGCCACGCTGGGGCTCCTTAAGGTAATCGAGGAGTTCAACAAGAGGATGGATGATGCGGGTCTATTAAGGGAGCCTGCATCAAAGAGACAAAGATGAGAAGACTCGAGTCGAGCCCAACAAGAATCTGATGAAGATGAAGAAGCGGAAGCAGAATGAGAGGAAGGAAATGAGAAGGAATACGATATGGAGGAAGATGTGCCCGAGGCACCGATGCAGCATGGAAGGTGGTTCCCTTCGCAGTTGGAGTGGACGGGGCTTGTTCACCAGGTTACCGACATAGAGCACGACGTTCGTGGTTTGTGCCAGGACTACACTCAGTTGCGCACAGACGTGACTGAGATTCAAGGTGATATTCAAGGAGTTCGTGAGAGCACCAGTGATATTAGAAGATGGATGGAGGGCCTGTTCATCGACCAGTTAGGAGACAACCATCCTATGTACCGACTACCTCCACCGCCAGAGCCGTGATCATTGATGGGGACTGCCTCAATTTCCTTCCTTCTTTCCTTTCTTTTTCTTTGTTTGCTTTACCTCATTTTATCATTTGTCCTGATATGTATTGTTGGGTGAACTTGAGTGAATTCTGTGAACTGATTGAGCATTAACTATTTTCATTCTATTTAACTTCCTTGATTGCTTATTGTTGCTGATCATTGAGTTAGGAACTAGAAAGTGTGAGTATTTTGAATAGAGTGGATTTGAAAGGGAAGTCGTGCACTTACGAATTTTCCTTTTGAATATTTGTGTGTTAATCATGAGAAGTCACTAGGTCTAGCATGGATGTGAAAAGCTGTGAGAATTGAGCCTTAAAAGAGATTAGAATTCATCAAGATAATCTCATTCTTCGTGAGTGAATCTTCACCTTAGAGGTGCTAGAACTTGTGGGTACTCTCTCTTCTAGATTGTGTCTAGTATGAAATGTCGAAAGTGATCTAAGACCATTTTTGAATTGATAAGTCACTTAGCCAAAAAAATTCCAACCAATGACATTGATCACTTGTTAGCCCGTTTGCGCTTAAGCCTATTCATTTGCTAGCACATTTGAGCTTATCCAAATTCTTAAAACTCTAATTGTCCCAATTTGAGTGGAGAATAAGAAAAGTCATACATGAAAGGGGGTAGATTTGGTTGATGTAGATAATTGTGTGGTTGAGTGAGCACGAGAAAGGGGTAATGAAAATTTGTGAGTAGTGGGAAAGAAAGAAAATTGTGAGAATGAGCAAAAGAAAATACGAGTTCAAATAAAAATAAATAAAAAAATAGGACGAGCATTGAAAGTTAGAAGTGAAAAGAGTTAGAAAAAGTTGAGGTGTTGAAATTAGAAGGAATTGAAAGTTCTTTGTAAGGTGATACTAGAAGTGTTCTTTTCCTTGAATTGAAATACTAAAGTTAGGATTTTCTATTCTCCATTCACTTGAGTTAGTTTATCCTGTACATTTATCCCACCTGTCCAAAGTGCCTTACATTACACCCTAGTACAAGCCCTTTTTTATTCGACATGAATTCTAGTACGTGGTCGAAGTTGAGAGTGCTTACAAGCCAATGGTAACTAATTTGCGTGAATGGTTATTGAGTGTGTCCCTGCTTATTGATAAACACTTGTGAGGGAGAGAAACACACCACCGAGAGCACATCCATGTTTTGATTTGATGGTTTTTGTTGATTACCCATGAGTAGGAAAAGGGAGAGGAGTTGTGTTTGGGTGACCGATCATTGAAGTTTGAAAGCAATACTTGCATGATTTGGTACCTCGATTCATTTCTAATAATTTCACTTTACTTATTATTTCATTGCTTGAGAACAAGCAATATGGTAAGTTTGGGGGGATTTATTAGACGTGAAATTGTGATGTTTTGATGCTCATTTAGACCACATATTGAGTATTTTTTGTGAGTATTTAGAGTTATTTGAGTACTATTTATATAAACTCATCAATTTGTCTCTTTGGTGTGCATATTAGGAAAGAGAACGAAAAACGGAGTTCGTAGGACTTTGAATCGACTCAAACGAACTCCCGGATGAGAAGATATGAAGGAATTACGAAAATTATTAGTTCGAACGAAGAAAAGTATCACTTGGCAAAAAGGAAGGAGGATGCGCTCGACCAAGCCCTATGGTCGAGCACGAGCTGCTCGACCAAGGGAGGTCGAGCGCATGTTGATCACTGTGGAAAAGGAATCACTCGAGCTAAGGTCGAGCACGAGGCGCTCGACCTAGTCTGGTCGAGCACGAGGCGCTCGACCTAGGCTGGTCGAGTGGCTATGGATCGCTGGAAGAATTAAGCGCTCGACGTGTGCTCGAGCGGGAGGAGCTTGAGAAACCATCCAGATCGAGCGTGACTTAAGCTCGAAGCGAAAGCACCGAAATGTTTTGTTCAAACCGCTCGATTAAGAGGCCAGATCGAGCACCAGGAGCTCGACCACGACGCCTGGTCGAGCGGCTACGCAGGCCAAATTTAGGAGACATATAAATACCCATCCAAACCCTTATTTTACACACTTAGACTCGATTTTTGAAGTGGGAGAGGCCAAGAACGTGATTTTGGGGTTTTGAGAAGGATTTGGAGAGGAGAAATGAGATTTTACAACATACGAGATTCACGAAACGATTATTCTATTGAATGCTTTAGTTTTTATCTTTTGTCTTTGATACTTTTATAGATTGGGATTGTTTTCCAAATTTTATTGATATTTTGAGAGATTGGTTTCCAGATTTTGGTTGCAATTTAATTCATAGTTAGATTTATGTTCTTAAATTTCTTGTTTTATTCGATTATGTATTTGATTACCATAGTTATTGCTTGTGATTTTATAATTAATATGCTAGGCTAAACTCTTGGATGCTTAGGATAGGATGAACTCGTAGACTTAAGATGTTAGTATGTGATTAGAATAATTTGTGGTGTGAAGAGTTTTAGTTCTTTTAATTATTGAATAATTCTAATAAAACCTAGAATAATCATGGAATTAAGTATGAAATTTAATTAGGAGAGGACGACCGCATCACTATTTCTCAACGAATAGGCTTAAGAGAGGGTTTCTGAAGGGGTTTATAATTAACCAGTTTAGCTAGGGAAGACGGTCGTATCACCCGAGTTAAATAAGGGCCTCAGTAATTAAGCACAACTTATATAATTTAATTAGTGGGTTAGTGAAGTAAGTTGCGAGAGTTGAGCATTAGAGTTATTTATGAGCTTTTATTCTTACAATTCTCTGTGCTAGATTAGGGAAGTTGATTGCCTAGTTTATAGTACACTTAGGATACTAACTTGGAACACCACGATTATTTTAATTGTCGTACCAACTCCATTAGTATACGTAGGGAGTCCTATCCAAAGCATCATCCATCTCATTTGCACTTCAAACCGAAGTTAGTGTAATTTTATTCTTGTTTGCTAGATAGTAATACTTTAGATTTAATTTTAAATATTAGTCTAAAAATCAACTCGCATTCATATTAGCTACGACGCGAAGATTTCCATGGATTTTCTCACATACAAATCCTCCTACAAGTTTGATACTACTTGGTCCCTATACTTGCCTATATTACAGTGATTCCATACTCTTATGAGGTAACTGCTAGTAAAAGCTAGTATTTTACGGCCAAGTCAAATGGCAAAATGACCCGCTCCGCAAGCAATCCGCTCCGCCTTACTCTGATTGGATCAGCCCCGCCCTGCCCCATTCTGAGCAGATTGGATCAGACATGGATCTATATATTTATTCATCTGCCCCACCCTGTTCTGTTCCGCCCTGCTCCATATTATATTAAATACATTTATAATATTATATATAAATTTAATTTTACATTAAATATATTCAATAATGAAATCTTGCTTACCATCTATTTCTAACTTTTTCATTCCTACAATCCTATCCACACAACCGCTCAAGTCATGATACAAATATATAAGTTTTTCATATTGACTTTGAAAAATTTCAAACTTACATAAGATGGAGTAGAGCGGAGCAAATCTGTCCCGCCGTGGGTAGGGCTGTTATACGAGCCGAGCGAGACCGAGTAGTGGATACTCAAGCTCGGCTTGAACCTGAATTGAGCTCGGCTCGAACCTGAATTGAGCTCAGCTTGCTCGATATAACTATCGAGCTCGAAATTTAGCTCGACTCGGCTCGAAAATTATGCTATTAGGCTTGATCTTGAGCTCGAACTCGAGCTTGAAAATCATTTTGTTTTCCTAATTTGTCTCCCAACTCTAATTCATTCTTGAATTCGCTTCGAACAGTAAAACTCAACTAGTATAGCTGCTTGTTCAACAAAAAGGATGATCAACTCTAACAATTCTTTTAATCCTTATCTAAAACAACTAGAAATGTTTCTAAATACAAAAAACTTTCATTCTTCTTGGTCTAAAAAAATTGATGTGCTATCTATCGAAATACAGGAAACTTTCATTCTTCTTGGTCTAAAATCAAACATTAGATGCAAAATACATAAATTTTATAGAAGAGCAAACCAAAATCATACCAGATTTAAAATCTTGAGTGATAATATCCCTAAACTTTAAGCTATTGAAGTAGGAAAATAGACGGTCTAGACGTGGAGGTGACGATTGGCATCGTAGGGCAACGTAGGAATCGGACGACGTTGGGCAACAGGAGTGAACGGTGGATGTCGTGCGAACGGTGTAGCGTGTAGAGCTAGGGTGTCGGACAGGAGTGAACGGAGTAGAACGTAGGGTGGCAAACGACGACGGGCGATGACCGTCGAGCGGTGGGCTGTGGGCGGTTGAGGTCGGGATTCGGAAGGAATTGGAATTTTGGATTGACGACGCTTGAGTGATGGAATGAGGCAAAGTGAAAAGGGAAAATGAAAATACAGACTAACCTTATTAATGTATTTACATATTTACCCATATTTTTCGAGCCTAACCGAGTAGCTCGCGAGCTGAGCTCAGCTCGGCTCGTTAAGCAATCGAGCAAGTTTCGAGCTCGAGCTCGGCTCGTTTAACTCTACGAGTCGAGCCGAGCTTACGAGCAGCTTGTTTCGTTTAACAGCTCTATGTATTTTGCATCTAATGTTTGATTTTACCCATATGCCATTACTTTTCTTACACAATTAACACACATTCAATAATTAACTAACTATTTAAACTAAACCAAGCTAATTAGACATAACAAAAATACATCCAGCCCGTATAAAATACACCCGGAACGTATAAAATATACCCGGACAGTATAAAAACGTATCCAAAAAAAATACGGAGCCCAAAATTCACTCAGCCCAAAATACACTCAGCCCAAAATACATATACTCTCAGCCCAAAATACATACACTCAACCCATACATATACTCTCAGCCCATACATATACTCTCAGCCCACAATACACCTACAAATACCTCTAACCCTAGCTCTACCTCTCTCTTGCATCCGCCTCTCTCTCTCTCTCTCTCGAATCTTCTTCCATCGGCACCCACCTCTCTCTCTCGAATCTTCTTCCATCGGCACCCACCTCCTACCTTCTTCTCCGATCGTCACCCAGCCCACTCTCTCTCTTGCTCCCCCCCCACACTCAGTGCATACATATACACTCAACCCATACATATCGCTTACCTCTGACCTTTCTCCGTCTCTGATTCCCTTCGATCTGCTCAGTTTTGAGGGATTTCGACTCGAGTCCTCTTTGATTTGCTTGGTTTTGAGGGGTTTCGACTCGATTACCTTCGATCTGCTCCATATTAAGGGTTTTTGACTCGATTCCCTTCGATTCGCTCCATATTAAGGGTCTTTTACTCGATTCCCTTCAATCTACTCAGTTTCGATGGAAAAGTTCAATATTCATGACTTGGTTGGGGCTGTGGCTCCAGATTCTGAGGATGGCGAGGTTGTTCTGGATTCTAAGGAAGCGAATATGGGGCCAGAGTCTGAGGAGTGGGCTGATATTCTGGATTCTGAGGATTCCAATTCGAGCTTTGTACCTGAGACTGAGCTCGAGGAGGCGACGAAGAAGAAAAAGGCGAAGAGGTTGTCGGAGATGGACTTGCAGACCTGTTGGTTTGCACTCGCATGTACCTGGTGTCCAGCCATGCGTAGGTAGCTATGACATTTTATCCCTCATTTAAGGCTGATATTGGTTGGATTTCATGTTTATGGGTCATTTGATGTTGGATTACTTGTGGATTTGGCTCTTATATGCATGTTTAACCCATGCTATTGGCCATTATATGCATGCTTATCCCCTGTTTGTGACTCTTATGCATGTTTAACCCCTGTTATTGGCCATTATATGCATGTTTATCCTCTATTTGTGACTCTTATGCATGTTTAACCCCTGTTATTGGCCATTATATGCATGTTTATCCCCTGTTTGTGACCCTTATGCATGTTTAAGCCTTGTTATTGGCCATTATATGCATGTTTATCCCCTGTATATGATGAGTCCTTTCTGATATTGGTTGGATTTCATGTTTATGGGTCAATTTGAGGTTGAATGTTGTATTTATGGGTCACTTGAGGCTGGATTTCATGTTTATGGATCAATTTGAGGTTGAATGTTGTATTTATGGGTCATTTGAGGCTGGATTTCATGCTTATTACTTGTGGATGTGGTTCTTATGCATGTTTAACCCCTGTAATTGGCCATTATATGCATGTTTATCCCCTGTTTATGAATTTTATGCATGTTAACCCCTGTTATTGGCCATTATATGAATATTTATCCCCTGTATATGATGAGTCCTTTCTGATATTGGTTGGATTTCATGTTTATGGGTCAATTTGAGTTTAAATGTTGTATTTATGGGTCACTTTGAGGCTGGATTTCATGCTTATCCGTTGTATGTGGTGATCCCTTCTGATATTGGTTGGATGTTGTACTTATTGGTCACTTGAGGTTGGATTGCATGTGTATGGGTCAATTTGAGGTTGAATGTCATGTGTATGGTCAATTTGAGGTTGGATTTCATGCTTATCCCCTGTTTGTGGCCATTATGTGTCTTATTTGGGCTGAGTGTATTTTGTATGGGCTGTAGTGTGATCAATGCCACCATAGAAGTGAATGTTGAACATTTGCTTTATTTTGGAGGCTTGATTTGAGACCTCATGATGATAATTTTCTGAGGGGGAATTGATTTTCATGATCAATTCTTATTTGATGGACTATCATAAGTGTTTTTCTTCTTTTAATAACAAAATGATGAGTCTTTCATTACATGCAAAATAAACATGTTTTCTGCCCCTTCACTAAACATACACTAAACTGAACCCCTGTCATTAAAATGTGCAAAATAAGCATGTTTACAGCCTAAGAACTACTTGCCTCAATGTTTATGTTGTAAACATGCTTAAAAAACTAACAAAAGTATTCTGCCCCTTCACTAAGCATACCCTAGGTTGAACAATAGTGCTGAAAATGTGTTTTGTGCAACATCAATCTGTCCAGCTTCTTATAGATATTCTATGCATTCTTTTACAAGTTCCACATCCACTTCTAGACTGTCTAGTAGTGTCCCTTGTCTGATTAAAGCATCCTTTTGCATGTGAGGTATGTTGAAGTTGTTGTGTCCTTTGACCTTGAGTATTTCAGTCAAACACCCCTGTAAACTTAGGAAGACTTTGTTAAGTGTACTAGGTGTAAGTTGTTCACATGATAGGATAACATTTGTCACAACGTCATCCACATTGTATGATCTTGTGTCAACTTGTAAGGATTCAATATCCCTAAACCAACCCAAATCATTGATATTAGTGTCAGGTGAGTTGGGTGGCTGACACATGTTACAGCAGGAAATATCCTCACCTGACAGGAGGTCAGATTCTTGAAGATACCCTGACCCGACAGGATCGAGGGTCTACATCAGAAAAGAGTATTTAATGTATTATAGGTCTACGGTTGATTGTTAGATTAATATTGTAATAAATCCCTAAAATAAAGGGTTGAGACGAATTTAGGGCCACTTTTGGGCCTTTGGGGGTGAACCTCTATATATAGGGGGTCACCCCCTCATTGTAAAGGGGACACATTTTCCTCTCATTCCTCATATATGATAAAGGCTCTCATTCGAAGGAAGAACGAAAGTTCTTCCCCCATCGTTCGTGTTTATTTCATATTGATTGTTTGTCGGGCATAACCCTAATCGCCACATATATTTATCTGTACCAAAATGCCTGTCAACAATTTGGCGCTAGAAGGAGGGTGAATTCGTGTTCATCTCGATAGATGAACACGAAGATCTTCTCCTCAAAAATCAAATTTCTCAAACTATGAACGGATTCAATCTAAATCATTCAAGCCAAATCATCTTTTCAAGAAGTCCATTTCCGGTTTTGTACAGCAACAAGCTCACAAAATCAAAAATCAAATTCCTCACTCCACGAGCCTTTTCCATTCATACAAAAAAAAAAAAATCAAGCAAAGAACCTAGTTCAACAAACCCATTTTCTGGGTACAGAAGGTTCAAGCAGCTAGGCAAGAAGAAAATTTCAATAAACCCAAATCCTTACAGCACAAAAAGTTGGAAACATCCCAACAAAAGATTCACAAATCCAACACAGAAAAACCTCACGTAGCTAACCAAAAAAAATATAAGGAAGGAGGAAGAAGAGGCGGCGCTGCTGCCGTTTCCGGCGGCGCTGCTGCCGTCTCCAGCGATGGGGCTCGCGAGACTTTCCGGCATCACCACAGCCCGGGCCAAGCCGCCACGCTATCGTCGCCATGGTTCCATTTCTTTCAAGCGAAATCGGTGGTTTTCTCCAGCAGAACTACTGTTTTCTGCTTTGAATCCCTTTAATTTGCCTCGACTGTCTGCACCAGCTTTTTCACAGCTTTTCAGTTTGCCTTTGGCGCATTTCCCAAGACATGCTGAAAAGTCAAAGATTCCGGTCTCGATCCGCGCACCGCCGAGGTCGGTACCCGTCTCCTCCCGTGGTCGTCCATGTCTAACCGCGGGCTGGGCCTCCGAACGTCTCTCGCCGCCAAGCGGCCTTCGGACGGAGCACACCGATCAAGACCGGTGCCTACCCGCAACAAGCCTACCCGCTCCCCGATCCTCATTGCCTGCACGGGCTTCTCCTCCGCACGCTCTACCCGCACCGCCATTACCCGATGAAGCCAGCCGCTCCCCGCGTCGACACAATCCTCCCGCTGCTCGCCGATGTCCGCGGCCGAACTACCAGATCCGGCAACCCCGCACAGCCCACCGTCCGTCACGCGGCCACCAACGCCGCCCACGACATCTACCCGCGCCGCCAGCGCGCTCCCCCGCTGGCTTCCCGCTGTTCGCGCGCTGCTCCACATTGCCACCGTTTCTCGTCGCCCCCGCGGCGGGTCTCTTCTCGCCGCTCGCCGGTCTCCCCACTTCTCGCCGCCCCGCGGCAGCCCGCTTCTCACCGCCGCACCGCCGAGAAGCAGCCTCAGTCGCCACATCTCCCCGGCAGGACTCGGCCTCCCAGCGCCGCTCGATCTTGGCCTCCCGCTAACCGCGCACAACCGTCATCGCCCGCTGCTCGCGGCAGGCCTCTCCGCACTGGCCGCCGCCCCGCCTCCTCGCACATCGCAGACCACCAATCGCGCCGGCAACCACGCTCTACCCGCGGCCTCCTCGCCGCGCGCCGCCTCCCCGCGCCTGGCCTCCCGGCGTACACAGTTGCCCACGCGGCTAGGCTCCTCGCCGCCGGTCGCGTGGTCTCCCCGCCGCCTGCGTATCACTTCCCCGTAGGATTCTCAGTTTGAGGGTATTAATTTGGGGGTGGGCTTGGTTTCCACTTTTGGGCCAGGGTTATTATTTTAAACCTGCTGGGCCAAGTTTTATTGAGTATTGGGCCCAGTTTTAGTTAATCTATTTGGGCCCAGTTTTATTTAATCTATTGGGGCCTGATTTAATTTGTAAATCAGTAGTTAAAAAAAAAAAAAAAGGCAGCGGTTTGAGAGACGAGTATTCGGGACCTCTTCATCAACGGGAAATTCTACGGGCAGTCCTTTGCCCACTCGAATCAGGTTTATTCCGACAACTTCCTTTTAATATATATTACAACTCGCAATTTTCATATAAATTCAAAGCGGGGGCATATATTCATATTTCGAAAATTCAAAGTGGGGGCAATTTTTGAAATTTAAATTTCATTTGACACTTCCTTTTAATATATATCCTAACTCGTAAGTTTTCATATATATTAAAAGCGGGGGCACGGATACACATATCCTAAGCTTATTTTGTGATATCAGAAAATAAATTATTTTACACTGAGTATTATTAAATACAATCAATTATTTAAAACTTCAAATATAATTTCGAAAAAATCATTGAGGTTGCTCACCGAATAAATAACTCCATATTTAAAATATGGTCACACCTTTCGACTACAGACATTTGTCCGCCTTCATAGGTGTTGATCGATCCGCCTTTTAGGCGTCGACATTCCGCCTAGATTGGCGAAGTAATCCGTCTTCTCGACGTCGATTAATCCGCCTTTTGGGCGTCGACATTCCGCCTAGATTGGCGAAGTAATCCGTCTTCTCGACGTGGATTAGTCCGCCTCTCAGGCGTTGACGTACTGATTAGTTCGCCTTCACCGGAAACTACTAATCTACTCGAGCTAATCCGCCTTTTAGGCGTCGACATTCCGCCTAGATGGGCGAAGTAATCCGTCTTCTCGACGTCGATTAGTCCGCCCTTTCAGGCGTTGACGTATCGATTAGTTCGCCTTCACCGGCGTCAACTAATCCACTTCTCGAGTTAATCCGCCTTTTAGGCGTCGACATTCCGCCTAGATTGGCGAAGTAATCCGTCTTCTCGACGTCGATTAGTCCGCCGTTTCAGGCGTTGACGTATTGATTAGTTCGCCTTCACAGGCGTCAACTAATCCACTCGAGTTTATCCGCCTTTTAGGCGTCGACATTCCGCCTAGATTGGCGAAGTAATCCGTCTTCTCGACGTCGATTAGTCCGCCGTTTCAGGCGTTGACTTATTGATTAGTTCGCCTTCATAGGCGTCAACTAATCCACTCGAGTTTATCCGCCTTTTAGGCGTCGACATTCTGCCTAGATTGGCGAAGTAATCCGTCTTCTCGACGTCGATTAGTCCGCCGTTTCAGGCGTTGACGTATTGATTAGTTCGCCTTCACAGGCGTCAACTAATCCACTCGAGTTTATCCGCCTTTTAGGCGTCGACATTCCGCCTAGATTGGCGAAGTAATCCGTCTTCTCGACGTCGATTAGTCCGCTGTTTCAGGCGTTGACGTATTGATTTGTTCGCCTTCGCAGGCGTCAACTAATCCATTCGAGTTTGTCCGTCTGTTAGGCATCGACAGTCCACCTGGAGTGGCGAAGTAATCCGCCTTTTAGGCGTTGATTAGTCCGTCTGTTAGGCGTTGACGGTCCGCCTGGAGTGGCGAAGTAATCCGCCCTTTAGGCGTTGATTAGTCCGTCTATCAGACATTGACGGTCCGCCTGGAGTGGCGAAGTAATCCGCCTTTTTAGGCGTTGATTAGTCCGCCTGTTAGGCGTTGACGGTCCGCCTGGAGTGGCGAAGTAATCCACCTTTTAGGCGTTGATTAGACCGCCTTTCAGGCGTAGACGTATTGATTAGTTCGCCTTCACAGGCGTCAACTAATCTACTCGAGTTAATCCGCCTCTTAGGCGTCGACAATCCGCCTAGAGTGGCGAAGTAATCCGTCTCCTCGACGTTGATTAGTCCGCCTTTCAGGCGTAGACGTATTGATTAGTTCGCCTTCACCGGCGTCAACTAATCTCTCTCTCGAGTTAATCCGCCTTCTCGGCGTTGATTAGTCCGCCTGTTAGGCGTTGACGGTCCGCCTGGAGTGGCGAGGTAATCCGCCTGGAGTGGCGAAGTAATCCGTCTTTTAGGTGTTGATTAGTCCGCCTGTTAGGCGTTGACGGTCCGCCTGGAGTGGCGAAGTAATCCGCCTTTTAGGCGTTGATTAGTCCGCCTATTAGGCGTTGACGGTCCGCCTAGAGTGGCGAGGTAATCCGCCTGGAGTGGCGAAGTAATCCGCCTAAGAGGGCGTTGATTAGTCCGTCTGTCAGACGTTGACGGTCCGCCTGGAGTGGCGAAGTAATCCGCCTTTTTAGGCGTTGATTAGTCCGCCTGTTAGGCGTTGACGGTCCGCCTGGAGTGGCGAAGTAATCCGCCTTTTAGGCGTTGATTAGTCCGTCTTTCAGGCGTAGACGTATTGATTAGTTCGCCTTCACAGGCGTCAACTAATCTACTCGAGTTAATCCGCCTCTTAGGCGTCGACAATCCGCCTGGAGTGGCGAAGTAATCCGTCTCCTCGACGTTGATTAGTCCACCTTTCAGGCGTAGACGTATTGATTAGTTCGCCTTCACCGGCGTCAACTAATCTCTTTCTCGAGTTAATCCGCCTTCTCGGCGTTGATTAGTCCGCCTGTTAGGCATTGACGGTCCGCCTGGAGTGGCGAGGTAATCCGCCTGGAGTGGCGAAGTAATCCGCCTAAGAGGGCGTTGATTAGTCCGTCTGTCAGACGTTGACGGTCCGCCTGGAGTGGCGAAGTAATCCGCCTTTTTAGGCGTTGATTAGTCCGCCTGTTAGGCGTTGACGGTCCGCCTGGAGTGGCGAAGTAATCCGCCTTTTAGGCGTTGATTAGTCCGTCTTTCAGGCGTAGACGTATTGATTAGTTCGCCTTCACAGGCGTCAACTAATCTACTCGAGTTAATCCGCCTCTTAGGCGTCGACAATCCGCCTGGAGTGGCGAAGTAATCCGTCTCCTCGACGTTGATTAGTCCGCCTTTCAGGCGTAGACGTATTGATTAGTTCGCCTTCACCGGCGTCAACTAACCTGCCTCTCAAGATGATCCGTCACTCGGCCTTGATTAGTTCGTCGTCACCGGCGTCAACTAATCTGTCTCTCGGCGTGGATCCGGTCCGCATTTTAAGCATTGACCTTCCGCCTTAATAGGCGAGGTGTTGTTTAGTTCGCCTTCACCGGCGTCAACTAATTCGCCATCTTAACGGCATCAACCAGTCCGCCTTCACTGGCGTCGACTAACCCGCATCACTTTTGCCCGCTTGCGGCCATAATGTATCGCGTTCTGAACGCTTTGATTCATCGATTGTTAGTTCAATCACGTATTCGTGAAGTCGCTGCTCGTTAATCGACTAAAGCACTTCACTATTTTTATCCTTGATTAATCAATTCATCGATTGTTAATTCAATCACGTATTTGTGAAGTCGCTGCTCGTTAATCGACTAAAGCACTTCACTATTTTTATCATTAATTAATCAATTCATTGATTGTTAGTTCAATCACGTATTCGTGAAGTCGCTGCTCGTTAATCGACTAAAGCACTTCACTATTTTTATCATTGATTAATCAATTCATCGATTGTTAATTCAATCTCGTATTCGCGAAGTCGCTGCCCGTCGATCGGCTAAAGCACTTCACGAGTTTTTCGTTTGTTAAGTCAATTAAAATCAGTTGTCAAATCAACCTCTTGTTCGTAAAGTCGCTGCCCGCAAGCGGCCAAAACACTTCGTTAATTAATCATCGCGGCTTTTATCGCTAAGTTATTTAAATCAATGCCGGCCAGCGGCAATAACTCTTTATTAATTGAACATCGCTATTCTCGACTCGGGGGCACAACTGAAAATCGTACCCCACCTAACCCAACCAGTTTCGAAAGTTCGAAAATTCGAAGATGACTCAAAAGATTCGTCCATCAAGGACCCTGTCGTCGAAGATTCCCCCGGGGCATCCGAGCTTCCTGTTTTCAGGCTCGGGGGCAAAACCTATTTGAAGCACAGATCAAGATCGAACTCTGGCCGCAATCAGAGCCCAATCTTGGGGGCAATTGTTACAGCAGGAAATATCCTCACCTGACAGGAGGTCAGATTCTTGAAGATACCCTGACCCGACAGGATCGAGGGTCTACATCAGAAAAGAGTATTTAATGTATTATAGGTCTACGGTTGATTGTTAGATTAATATTGTAATAAATCCCTAAAATAAAGGGTTGAGACGAATTTAGGGCCACTTTTGGGCCTTTGGGGGTGAACCTCTATATATAGGGGGTCACCCCCTCATTGTAAAGGGGACACATTTTCCTCTCATTCCTCATATATGATAAAGGCTCTCATTCGAAGGAAGAACGAAAGTTCTTCCCCCATCGTTCGTGTTTATTTCATATTGATTATTTGTCGGGCATAACCCTAATCGCCACATATATTTATCCGTACCAAAATGCCTGTCAACAACACACTAAAACAATATTAAAGCCAACTGAGCTTGCAGCTGCTCTAAACTCAGGGCCCAAGTTGTTTATATGAGGTCTTGCATTGTCTTGTTGTATGAATATATGTTTGCTTGCACTTGATGGCCATTTTGCCTTGATTGCTGGAATAATCTGAAATAAAACACACATAATGATGAATTCAAACTTGGAAACACCCATGTAATGTCACCAACTTGGAAATTCAAATTAAATGATGAATTAGTTCTGATAGTTGATGCATTAAATGATGAATTTCCAGTTTAGGAGACTTACTTGATTGATTAGACACGCCTTGATAACCTCTTTGGTGATTGAGTCTATTTGTTTTGTAACTAGTGTGCCCCTTGCTTTATTTCTAGAGTTTCTTTGGGCACCCTCCTGTCTTGTGAATGGGAAAATTCCAATTTTCCCATCAAAGGTGCATTGACCATCACTTGAGAATTGTGGTCTTGCAACTGCACTCATAAACATAACTTTTGGAATGTACCTTTTACTTTTACAAGCTCTGTATGGATCTTCTTCTCCTGGAGCCTTATAACATCTCACAGCTGCCTTTTGCAAGAAAAACCACTTCTCATCAATATGAATAGTGTTTTGCATGAGCTTGTACTTCAGTTTGTTGTTGATAACTTCAGTTTCCAATTGATCCAAGCTATACTTGATCCTTTGATATTTGTTTGTGGTTGTAATTTCTGGATAGATGGCATTTGTATGAGGTAATATTTCCTTCTTTTTCACCCACCTAGCCACTGTGCTTTTGCTAGTGTGCATCTCTCTAGCCAACCTTCTTATAGCGGTTCTATTTTCAAATGGGACTGCCTTCATAACATCCAAATCAAGTTGTACTTTGCTTGTGATGTTATGAGGCAATCCTTGCTTACCATTTGTAAACATGATAAGTCCTTGTGTTTTATGTTCTTTTGCAGCACTCCAGACATATTGCACTGTCCTTCTATGAACTCCAAATGATGCAGAAATCTCATCTAGCTTACCTCTTGGAATCTGACCATCTTTGTTGTTTGCAAGGAGGATTTGAGCAATTAAATTCTTCTCTGATGGAGTTAGATCAATGCTTCTTCTGTTTTTTCTAGCCATTAATGCTCTGTAATTTTTGGAATTGAATGTTGTATTTATGGCTAATTATGGTTGAATATTGTATTTATAGCCTGTTTTGAATTTAGGTGGGAAACTCCAATTAAAATTAGGTGGGAAGTTGTTTAAATTTTTTGGAAAAGTTGAAATGATGTTGTAATAGCTGAATTTAGGAGTATTTGGAAATTTAGGAGGGAAATATGTAATTTTAGGAGGGAAACCAAATTTAAGTTTCTTTTTAATTTTCTGCTTTTTCATTTTTTATTATTATTTTAAATTGTGTATTTAAAATGTATTTTTATTTAATTTTAAATTCATTCTCATGTATTTATACAACTTGAATGTTTGATTAACATAAAGTAATCCACCTTTATTAAAGGTAAAACCTCCATCATTGAAAAGTAATTTGAGGGCTACCCACCCCCAAAAGGTTACTTTTCTTAATTTACATGCCCAGATCAATGTGAAATCTGATCTGGGACGGAGGGAGTATATTGGAGTGTTATACTATTTAGGGTATTGTTGATTGTTGCTTGGAGTATTATTAATTATTGTTGATTCAAAGCACACAGTATACACCGAACTGTGCATTTTTTCACACTTTTTACAATAATCCAAGTGCGTAGTATGCAATTAGGGTGCACGCTTTAAAAAACGAGCATATTATTATTAGGTTTTTGGTTCAATTTATATTTTAAGTTATGACGAGTTGATTAACATTTTATTATTTTATTGAAACTGGACGAGATTTTGGAGAGGAATCCATAACACATCACTTACTTTACTTTGTCTATTCAATCACATCATTTGTACTATAATTTACTTTATTTTAATAATTTTTTATCTCCGTTAAAAAATTCATGGGAAGTTTATTTTAGGATGGGAGAGTATTATTTTCCAACAATTAAATAAGATTACAGGAGATTATGAGAATAAAAGGTCGGATATTTTTTTGGAGATTAAAGTAAATTTCAATGAAATTTAAGTCCTCCCATATCTTTCAACATATGTTAATACTTAATAGTAGCTACAGTATTGATTCATACATATTGTTGTCACGATGTAGCTTAACCTTGATATATTCCAGATTGACCTATGAAGCAAAGGGAAAACCAGATAAAAATTGAAAATAATAATTCATTTTTTTCTTTTATTGCAATTTTTATGTTTCACGACTTTCTTTAGATACAATTAAAAAACGATGCTTATACCCTCAACAAATTTGGAAATGGGAAAATATATTTGAATCTCAATTTTGCATAAACATTGAAATCCAGTTAAAATATCCTCACTTCATACATTTGAATTAATTACTTAGAAGTTTTGGAAGTGAAAATGACTACCTCCTTTAGAATATGAAAAAAAAATATTTTTAATAAAAAAATAAAATTTAACAACAATTATTTGCCCAATGACTTTGATTTGATAGCTCTAGCTACTACGGTACTACCTGGAGCCACGCACACACAAAATCTTCTTAAATATTTTCAGTTATTATATATATAGAGAGAAGGTTTTATATATTTTTTTATAGGCTAAGTATTATATAAAAATAGTTCATAATAAATTTATCATGAAACAATTTTAAAGTATCATTAATCTCATTGGGAGTATCATTAATCTCATCATTGGTATCATTAGTCTGAGTTCAAAAAAATTGTTTTAAACTTTCTTGAATTTAGACTAATGATACCCCTGACAGGTTTAATGATATTCCTGATGAGATTAATGATACTATATAACTATTTCATGTTAAGCTTATTATGAAGCGTTTTCATATAAAACCTACTCTTCATTATAAATTTATTAAGAAATTGTTTCAAAATATCAAATAATAGATCAAAAGTATAAAAATTTCACCAAAGTATCAAAGTTGGATATATTTTTTTTACAATAATTATAATATAATACCACTCACCCTAATTTTTTTTATACTCCTTAAACAATTTTTCGATAAACTTATCATCAACAATTTTCATATAAGTACGTATGCTTGTGTGTGAGATTTTTGTCTGGCAAAGAAAATATATTTTGCAAGCCTGCTTCAGTTTTTCCTTTCTAGTGGGCCCCATTGCCTGGTCGTATTAATGGGCCTCCAACATGGTAGGCCCAGATACTTAAAGCAATTTAGTGTTTTCCCAATAAAAAAAACAATATTACTGGCAAAATATTTTTAGGCTATGTTTGTTTTCATTTTGAAAGAGTCATGCATAGGCTCTAATATAAAAAAAATAGAAACAAAATACCATTTAAATTTGAGCATCCCAAATTAATAACTAAACCTCATTTACTTAAAATGGCTATCTTTCCGCGGCCTGATTATAATATATACCAGATTCTTCTTTATAAAAACATAAATAAATCCCTTTTTATCCTTTAGGATAATAATTAAATCTTTTAAATACATATAACAGAGTATGCAAATAAAAAAAGAAGTAAAATACATAAATAAAAGAGCATGCCTCAAAGGTTAGTGATTATCTTTAATTTGTAGATGGTAAATAAATCGAGTTGTCAAGCTTATTTGAAATATTATAGAATGAGCTTTGCTAAAGCTAGACACAACATCAAACTTTACCAAGTATAATAGTATGTTTAAATATATACAATATATCGAATTTGATTCAAACGAGCTTTCATGGAATAGGGTCTAATTGAGTGTCGAATAAGTTTGATTATCAACATATTACAAATGATAAAAATTTGTGTCGATTCATGTGAACTCTATTCTTTCAAATATCTTTATTATATATAAATATTATTTCTGTCATATATGTTTACTGATTTTTAAATGCATATGCATAACATTAATATTTAAAAAAAAAAAATAGTAAATCGAGCCGTATGTCGTTGCATGGTCGGACTTCAGTGACCAAAATTAAAAATAGACAGGAGTTGAAGGACCGGGATGTAAAAGGCAGGGAGGACCACTTCAAAACTCATAACTGAAATGACACTGCAGTCACGCAATGAAATATCTGTAATTGACTCTTTCTCAAAACTTAAATTGGTACATTTCCCCTAAAATATGACTTCTTCCTTTTCTTTTCTTTTTTCCTTTTTATTAATCATAAAATTCGAGTATGTATAAAGTAAAAAGTGATTCATACATGAATTATTAAAAAGTATTAGTTGTTTTTACTAAAAAAAATATTAATTATTTTTACAGAAGAATATTAGTTGTTTTCACTGAAGCGTCTTAGTTTATTTTCAATAAACAACTAATATCTTTTCAGTGAAAACAAATAATACTTACTAGTAAAACAACTAATACCCTTAAAAAAATCGTGTATGAACCATTTTCACTCTATATTTTGTCTGAAATTATATCTAGCATAAGCAAGCTATATTGGAAAGGTTACCCAAAAGTGATAGAACTTGATCCAACAATGAGGACTAAACAAGTTTCGAGCATTCCTGGCACATTTAATCATCACATAATTATTTCACATGCTGACAATTTTACATTCACAAATAACCACTTAATTTATAAATGAATCACACAATAAATTAAAATAACTTTATTTTACGTGATTTATCTAATTTTTTTTAAATATGTCAAAAGTCAATGAACATGCTTTTAGTTAATGGAGAAAGTAATGAGATGAAATTATTTCATGTCAAAAATCTGGAATCAAACATCACTGAAAAGTGAAAACAACTTCAGTCATCAAATTAGACACTCCCCACGAAACAAAAAGGGCGATGTAAAATTAATTTTCATGGATGTATCATCATATGTAAGTAAACTATAACCTCAATTTGTGTACAAATATATATATCTAAACCACCCCAATTAAATTTGCACGTACTAAAAGTCGCAATAATATAATATATCGTCATCGTTAATACCTTGACTCCAAAATTCAATTGCATTGACCTGGCTAACTCTCATGAGTCATATATGGAATATATAGAACCAAAACCTAGCCAAACCTCATATTAATTGTTTTGAGAAATATATATTTACATCTACGTACGTCCTAATTTGTGTGTTATGGGGAGGAGTGGTGCGGAAGGGGTGTCGTTGGAGGCGACGCCGACGTGGGCCATGGCCGCGGTTTGCTTCGTGTTGATTGCTACATCCATTCTCATCCAAAAACTCCTTCTTCACCTTATTCAAATAGTAATATATGCATCATCGATCTTATATATGATTTAAACTCCTCATAATCCATTATATATATAGAGAGAGTTTTTATGAGATTGTCACATGATCAAACTATATTATAATTTATCATTTAGAATTTTTTTTGGGTAATTAATATTTCTGACCTTAATGCGAATTTTAATTGCAGTGGTTGAGGAAGAACAGAAAATCATATTTGTGTGAAGCCCATGCCAAAATTAAATCAGGTAACATATATAATCATTTTTCTAATTTTTTTCCCTCGATTTACATCCGAGGGTTTTAATGTACATACAATGTTATGTGTGTTTCGATCGAGTTTAATCACCAGCCAATGTTAGATACTGATTTTGATATATATACAATTATTTATTATCGATAAAATGTTGAGAGAAATTTATGTTGATTATAAACGTATTTGAGCAAGTTTTATATGAAAATTGTTTATGATAAGCTTATCATGAAACTGTTTTAAAATATCGAATATTTGATCAGGAGTATTGGGTTCCAGAAAATTTTCAACCATAACAATATAATATCATCGACCCAAATTAATAATATTCCTAATTAAATAATTAATAATACTTTAAAACTGTTTCATGATAAACTTATCATTAACTAATGTATTTTATTTTATTCGATCTGATTATATTCTTTTCTTTTGTTTTTTTAAATGGAATGATGGAGAGCTTACGCTGTTAGGATTTATGTCATTACTCCTAACAGCGTTGCAAAGATACCTGTCGGAAATTTGCATTCCGGAGAGTGTTGCCCGATCTTGGCATCCTTGCACTAAACACACTAACGATGAAATTTATGACGACCCATGTCAACCAAAGGTACCACGTATTTTAATACGTATGAGATCATAAATTTGTAACAAAAATTTGTGTGAGATCGTTTCATAACATGAGACAACACAAATTAACATATACTCTTGTCAAAGTGTTAATACGTTATGATCAATTTATACCACATCCCACCGTCTCATGGCACGAGACGGTCTCACACAAGACATACCCTAAATTTATAAAATTTGTGAAGAGTAAGTCTCATGTGTACCAGATGCACCGTGCAGTTCAAATGTATTTTTAAAACAATTAGTGTTGTTTTTACTGAACAGATGAGACTATTTATATTGAACAATAATGGTTTGTGCATTGAAAACAACCTAACTATTTAAATATATGTTTGAGCTACATGGTGCAACTGATGCATACACGATCTTGGCTATAGGTGAATTCTTCTTGTATACACTAGTTGTGTATATTTTTTAACAGTATTTGTTTTTGTTTTTTTTTTTTTTTTGCTGAAAAATATTACTCAATTCGTCCAATTTTACTAACCCTATTTTTTGTCTATTATTTTTTATGATATTATGGGGTACTGTGAAGTCCATTCATGAATAAAATGATTGTTTATAAAAAATATAAGTATCATATTTTACATAAATAATAATTTTATTTATAAATAAATCTTATAATACTCCATAATACCCTTTAATATATCACAATAGATAATTTTTTTTTTAAATAGATCTAATAAAATTGAATGAAAAGAGGAGTAATTATTATCACATGACATTATTTCTACATACCAATATAAAATTAAGTCGAAACATGCCAAAATTAGAGGATGCCGAATGGTATCTTTATCCATTTAATTTGATGGTCCCCTATATTAATTATTTATTTATTACACTTATTTAATCCGCTGACCGATTTTATTTTAGACAGCATCGTATCCTTGTTTTCATTACTTTCGTGTACGATATTTACAGCGCAAGGTACAATTTATATCTTCACATGGGACAAACCAGCTACACAGATTCATTTTTGCATTGGCTGTTACTCACGTGATCTGTTCCGTTGCTACTTTAGGGTTGAGTAGACTAAAGGTAACGCATATTTTTGTTATAATCTCGATTTTATTTTCTATTTTATTTTGTTAGTACACATTTAATATATAATCACATCATTTAAATAAATATATTAGTCCAAAGTAAAACTTTACATTTTGTCATTTAGAACGTTCCATGTAAAACTTTATGTTTCTGTTTTGGCACTTAATTAATGTTATGTCCATCCCAATTTAATTTGCATATTTGCACGAACACATTTTTTAATCACTTTGTGAGTAAAATGTGTACTCCCTCCGTTCCAGGATTTATTTCATAGTTATTGTTTTCTCGTGTTTTAGCGAGCAACTTTTTTATTAGTATTTGAAATGATAAATTAATTTTTAAATTACTTTATAATAGGGGAGATATAGATCTATCATACCATTTCTTAAAAGTCACTTTATCATTTCAAATATTAATTAACAACTCGCTCGCTAAAATACGAGAAAAAATGTAGTATGAAAGTAATTGTGGGACGGAAGAAGTATATTTTTGTGAGTATGCATAAACCAATAGTTATTTTCTTAGAGTGTGCAAGTTATTAGAGAACATTATAAATTACACAATTTTGAATTGAAAAGACATGTGTGTAAGTTATCGTGGGACATATGGAGCATTATAAATTACACATCTAATCTACTTTTTACATTCACTCTATCTTTTTACTTTTTATATCACATCTTAATCACTAATTCTACATTAAATACTTTTTTTTTTCAAAAAATTGTGTTAAAAAAATTAACGTAAAATTTTACTGGGATAAATGGAGTAGTTGATTTGAGTGGCAATCTATTAACCATTGGCTTTTGTAAATGCAGATCAACAGATGGAAATCTTGGGAAGATGAAACAAGGACAGTTCAATACCAGTGTTATAATGGTAAGGAGTAAATGTCAAAAGAAAAATAAAAAAAGGAGTTAATATCAACAACTTAAGATCATGTTCAATTTTATTTATTTATTTGGTTATTTCTCAATTTTCCTTTTGGTGTAATTTTAATCATGTTTGTGTCGGTTTTGATCCTTTGCAGTCTAGATTTAGTCCTGTAAGTTTTTTTTTTTCTTTTTTCAATTTTGATCCTTTAAAAAAAAGTAAACATACAAAGCTAAAATTGAACCGGGACGATCCTAGCTTTATATTAACTCCTATGGTAAATATCACGAAACTAAACATATATGATAACAATTTATAATTTGATTTTCAGAAATAAAACACACAAATATATTATAATAGGAGTAGCAATTAAACAATTTGATTTTCAGAAATAAAAAATAATATATTATATTATTCATAATAATGATGAATAATATGGTTGCAGATCCAGAGAGATTCAGATATTTAAGAGAGACAACATTCGGACGTAGGCATTTGCATTTTTGGAGCAAATCGCCTCTCCTCCTCTGGATTGTATAGCCCTGTATTAGTGTGTGTATATATATATCAATTTTTTGAACATATAAATAAATATCAAAAGTATTATATGAAAATAGTTTATGGTAAACTTATTATGAAACAATTTTAAAGTATCATTAATCTCATCAAGAGTATCATTAATCTGGATTAGTGGTATTATATTGTAATTGTTGTAAATTTTCTTGAACTCAGATAAACGATACTTCTAATGAGATTAATTATACTTTAAAACAGTTTAATAATAAGTTTATCATGAACCATTTTCATATAAAACCTACTCATAAATAAATTTATCGTGAATAGGTGTGTTTCTCGAGTCAGTTTTTCACATCAGTTGCAAAAGTGGACTACTTAACACTTAGGCATGGATTTATTCAGGTAAATGACATTCATCACACCAAAACATAGACAATCTTAAACTTGCTAAATTATGAGTTGTTGAATTTCAGGCACATTTACCATCCCAGAGCCAATCAACATTCAATTTCCAGAGATATATAAACAGGGCCCTGGAAGACGACTTCAAAGTCGTCGTCGGGATAAGGTCATTATTCTTGTATACACACACACACACACACAAAGAGAGAGAGATAGAGAGAGTTGTTGCCAACCAAGCTTATTCAGCTAGCAGAATTACGCGCCACAGCAGCAGTCACCTGGGTCGTGTAATTCTGCTTGTCGAACTAGCAGGTTGGCACCCTAGGTAGCCACTCTGAACTCATTCAACCATTTTGTTGCAGCCCTATAATATGGCTCTCTGCTGTTCTTTTCCTTCTCACCAACACAAATGGTGAGTCGAAAAATAAAGTCCAAGGTTTTTCTTAGTCATCAAGACTCTAATAATCCTCCGCATCTCCTTTTCTTTTCGTGGTCTATAAACAGGGTGGCATTCACACCTTTGGCTACCATTTATCCCTCTAACAGTAAGTGAAGACATGTGCATTTCTTGTTGAATCCGTAAGAAGTATGAGATATGATACCAACGTATGGGAAAATGCAGATTATTCTCGTGATAGGGGCAAAGTTCCAAGTTATCATAACAACAATGGGAATAAGTGTTCTAGAGAGAGGAGCTGTAATCATGGGCACTCCAGTAGTTCAGCTGGGCGACAACCTCTTCTGGTTTAGTTGCCCTCGTTTGATCCTATTCTTGATTCATTTCGTTCTTTTCCAGGTTGAGTAACAGAGGGATAGGCTAGCATTAATTGACTTAATTTGGATCTTTATTACCAAATGATTCATCTAACATATATTTCTCTTGTGCAGAATGCATTTCAGATTGCTTTCTTTGCATGGAGTTGGGTAAGTATCCGACAAGCTAGCTAGCTAGCTATCCATGTATCTGTTTATCTCTCTTCCTCTCTCTCTAGACATATACACATGCATATCACACACTTGCAGAATAATAATCAAGAAAGTAACAAAGCAATGAACAAGAACATAAGTCCTGTATATACACTCCCCAAGTCATTAAAGCTCGTCCCTTGTTTTTCAGTATGAATTTGGATATCCTTCTTGCTACCATGAGAATCTCGCGGAAATAATAATTAGGATTATGACGGGGTGAGTATCTACGGCCAACTGCTGCTACTATTCTAAAACTTGATCCAACTTTTAGAGTTTCTAACTAACATAATGTTTCTACACCTTACATTTCCATTTCTTGGTTTTTCCAGTGTCCTCGTACAGGTCGTGTGTAGCTATGTTACTCTGCCTCTCTATGCGTTAGTCACTCAGGTATCTTCGTCCAGCTATAGCTAACAACACTCAGATTCATGTTTAATAACGCAAATCTTCGATTCTAATGTATTACGACTTTTATATGTCCAATTTTCCAGATGGGCTCATCTATCAAGCCCGTCATTTTCAGTGAGCTAGTTGCATCAACGCTTAGGACTTGGTACCTAACATCTAGCAAGCGTCTGAAACAGAGGCGGCAATCGGTGAGCACCACCCCTGCACGTGGTGGTACTACACCAGCCCATCTCTTGCGTGGTCATAGGAAGCATATTGAGATCAACAAAGGTGAGGGAACGTCAAACCAAGCTCCACTTGAAGTTGAAAATAGTTCACGTGATTTCTCTTTCAGAAGCAAGCGGACTGAATTAAGTTTTCGAGTGTCCTGAAATATTTTACAATATTTTTTTGTATACTTATCTGATGATTAAAGTGTTACTCAGAATATAAATAGACATATTTGGTTTACATTGTTTTTCTGATTTAATATGATCAAAGCATGCCGAGAAAACCTCATAAGGTCGAAAGTATGTATTAACAAATCTGTGTACAAGCCTGTAAAGAGATACATATCTGGAACCTGATGAGCAAAGAAAGTTGCATTTTCCAAATTTCTACACATTTTCCATCGCATCTCTTTGCGTCTCTTCGGTCCTTCCGGAAGTAGTCAGTTTCTCAGCAGCCAATCTTTCTTCAAGTGCCCGGGCACCTCTTTCCCTGCAATTCAACAAACCATACAAGGCAATTACTCCACACCACCCTTTTTATGTTTTTACTCATCATGACAAACATAAAGTAATTTCCTCTTTAAACCAGTAATTTGATCTTTATTTCATAAGATTCGTCTCTTGAGTTTCCAGTTTAGATTTATGAGAAATTAACCACCACTCACACTCATGAGCCATCATCTAGATCTCAAAATTTCATGCTTAGCCATTTCAATTTTTTTCATTTAAAGTAAATCCAAATGTCATCAAAGTTTCATGTTTACTTGCTCCAATCCTCCTTGTTGACCCTAATTTGCTTCCTTCACATCCTTACTTGACTCTATAATTGCAATCAAATTTAAAATTCTTGGCAAGTAGAACGCAAGACTTTAGTCTAAGCTAACAATACGCAAAATTAATAACCAACTACTTGAGTGAGGACCATCACAACTGTTATAATACATGTGCATTGACTTGCTTCACATTTCTGTTTGTGAGCCCTGTGTGTTAGTGTGTGTAATCTACATACTCCATTGCAGTAAAAAAAAAAAAGTCCAGCTACTACAGCTAATCTACACAGAAAACGCTGATTGTAATCTAAAGTCGCAGCTGAGCGCTTGTTTACTCAGTCACCATTATTCAATAACATGAACACATTGTCCGAGTTAATCAATTGAAACAATCTTTCACTCGTAACTAGGCATAAAAAAGATTACCTCCTCCTTGATGCTTCAATAGGATCTGAACTAGGCAATGAAGTACCTCCCAAAGTATAGCCACTGGACTCGTCTGTGAGCTCAGGTCTTCCACAAAGCAGCCGCTCAAAAATTGTAGCAATAGGATCAATTACTGGTCTGCACACCATCAGCTAGCATTAAATGCTGAAATGCGGGAAGCAGAAAGAAAAGAAAAGGCAAGAATTTCATTCACAAGTATAAACTACCTCAAAAATTCAGGGAAGAAGGTGGAGAAAGCAAATTCATCACTGGGATCGCCTTTTAGTTTTGTCTCTGATTTCCTTTGCCAATATCTCAGGTATATCCAGCCAATATAGGTGCCAAATATTAAAGTAGGAAGATATGATACTGCATCTGTTGTGAAAAAGCTTACAACAATAGACACCAATAGTGCAATCGATGGCAACCACTGCAACAAAGAAATAAGTAACACTTAGAAGGATGTGCGAGTTTGGACGTTGTATCAGTAAGGTATAATATTAGACGAAATGAAAATTCCCAAAAATCAAAATTCATACTTTTGCTTTTATCTTCAACAAGGAGAGCTCTTGATCTGGTATTATCTGTTTTATGCCAACTAAAAATCCTGAAAGAACCCCTTGAAAACCAGAAATAGGCATGTAGCTACAAAAGAAAGAAAAGGAAATAAAAGTCGAATAAACATCTGGCTGAGGGGGCAGTGGGAGAGGGAAAAAGATGCTTTAAAATGGGTTTAAGAGTAAAACAAACTTATACGTAGAATATCTCTCTTGCATCACTTACAGATAGGTTTCCTGTGTTGTCACGTAGTACAAAGATATAGCCGTGACAAAAACGCAAACTGATGTCAGAAAGTTGACAATAAAGATGAACTTCAAAAATTCCCTAGAACCCCATATAGGCTCAAGTAGCTTTCCAACGAAAAGAAGACCAATTGTACTGATTATCAGCTGCAAAATAATAATAATTCTGTGAATACACAATAATAAAGAAAACAGGTGCAAAGTTGGAGATGCGTAAGAATTACAAAGGCAGTGACGAAAGTAGGAAATGACATACCCCATGTATTGTCTGTTCAATGTATCCAGCTGTTATGAGATTCCAAGCAAAAGGGATCGTCCTATGGGAAGGCAAACAAAAATAAATTTGTCATGGTTTTGAGGTTCTACATCTAACTAATGATTAGTAATGGTAAAACCAATAGTGCTTAATGCTCTCATCACGACTACATAATTTTAGCAGATGAAACCTCTCCAGAGCATGCCAAAGTCCTTCAACGAAAGTTATTTTTCTTCGATTATCATAACCAACCTCACAAAAATTGGAGTAAAAAGTGCATGTTGAAGTCAACTTTTGAAATAAACTGACTTCACCTTCTCGCAAAAACTCAACATCTCCAACAATAGGGAAAAAAATTCCTGTGTATATGCATCGGCAATAAACTATCACTCCGGTTCTGTCTATTTAGTATTTACACAAAAGACACATTATAAGCTTCAAATCGGCAAATCCTACAGTAGAGCTGCCGATTTTGTTCAGCCCTCAAACTCTATCCTCTGATTCTATGTACTTTAAACTTCAAGACAATCAATGTAAAATTAAAAAGGTTTCTCCTAAACCCAAATAGTGAAATATTAATTTTTTTTTTTTACTATAATCTCACAGATAAATCAACCAAGAGCCCACTTTATCTTAACTACCGAGAAGAAATGAACTGTCACAGTTAAACCTAGATTAAGCCTAGCAAGTCCACGCAACCCTAACTACTCTAACGCTACTCAAACAACACAAGTTTGCATTAAAAGAAAAAATTACAAGAGAATACCACAAATTATACGCAAAACGAATTACATATAAAATGAAGAAAATGCAGAAAGAATAGAAAATTACTTTGCAGGTATGAGAGCAAGATAAGATACTACAGAGGGCAAAATCTGAACAACAATGTGACCCCCTATCAATACCACTGCCAATCCCTTGCACAGCCTTGTAAATCCCGTGTAAATGCTCATCCCGCCCTAATCCACAAAGCAAAAATTTGTTAAACCCTCTTCGTAGAAAAAGATCATCACAACCCAGTTCAGATCTGTGGAAGAATCGGCTATTAAACAACTACTAAAGAGTATAATCTGCAACAAAGAACTCACCCCTGAGAGCTGTTGAGAGCTCATTGTGCTGTGGGTTTTGAATCGTGGAGTGATTGCTTGGAGATCTTTGACGTATTTCTTGGGTTGTATATTATAAACCGGAATTTGGGATACGTTTCTTGATTTTGGACTGATTTTAATTCAAAACCGACTATGGTATCTGAAGATACAGAGAAATTAACTTTGTGGAATTTCAGTTTGGCCCTCAAAGTCTTGTATTTTATTCAATTTGGTCTCTTTCTTTTCAAACCCCTCAACTTAATTTATAAGTTAATGCACCACATTTTTAAATTTTACAATTTAAAACATTTTATAACTTTTCAACAACAATTCAATGGCATAACAATTGAAAATGTAAGCGTAGTTGCCAGCAAATAATTATTTTTTTAAAAAGTATTTTTAAAGTTTAAATGTATTTTAAGAACGTTATTCTCATTATAAAAAATCAGCCATGTCATATAATTGTTGAAAGAAAACTATTAAATATTTCATATTGTAAAATTAAAAAATATGGTATATTGTAAATATTTATCAATGTTTAATATTGTACGAGTTATTGTGAACATAATTTCAATATAAAATTAAGAGTGAATACGCGCAGGCAATTATAATTAATTACTATTCTTCATTTTATCTTTACACTCATCCTGCTCCTGCCCTATATAACAAATCATTATGTGGGTAAATTATAATTCTCCATTTTATCTTTATTACTAACTCTTTTTCTGAAATACGTGTATATATAACTAACAATTGGCATTGAAAGTAAGGTATAAACATATATACTATGTACATAGTTTGAATTCCAGGTTTTTACGTATACTAATATTTTGCCAATAAAGGTACCACTAAGTTACAAAAAACATCTTGCTCAAACCTCTCCAATTTTTTGAAGTAGAATGTTACAGAAGAGCCACACCAGTCGAGTTTGCACCTCAAACGGTTACGGCTACTTGCTTCGACTTGTACGATAAACGACTCAAGTAAGAGGCAGCGAGTGTAGCCAAAACGCTCCGACAAGCCATAGCTGATGCTACAAAGAACACGGTGAATGTAGCCCAGCAGAATCTGAGCAGTAGCACTGGATTTTTCCTAGCAGAGTTTAAGGATTTGAAGAAGATGACTTTAAGTCTACGATCTTTAAGGATAGATTCGTATTCATTGTTCATCCCAGATGGAACAAACACCTGGGAACTGAGTATCGACTCTAAAGCTTTGGACATCCATTTGTAGAGTATATCAGCAATGATCTTGGAAAGTTGTTGGCGGAAGGGACTTGCCTCGTGTGAAGCCAGGGCCCGTATCAATGAAACTCCGTCCTGTTTATCATAATGTGGATACGTTAATGAATACCCAAGTGTATTTTTTAAATGGTATTAGTAATAACATACATATTGAAAAAAACTTGTATACAACGTGCAACCAAGTGGGTATTAGTTGTTTTATCTGAAAACAACTGGTGTGCTTACCCCTATCTATTCCATCGCTTTTAACATATAAGCAAAACGTCGACAGCTGACATTAGATCAAAGAAAGAAAAAAGTGCTCACCGCTGTCATTATAAGTCTTCTTAAAACGAGGCCATTTTTTGATGGTAGAAGTTTCAAAGCAAGGTTTGCAAGATTAACTTCAGGAGCAACTCCAGCAGCAGATTGAACTTGAGAATTTAATGGCACTAACGACTGCAGCCCTTTCCTAGATATTAAACGGGCACAAATCAACAAAACCATTGGCCCCCAACCGTGCCCGGTGATAAATAAAGACACGGGGAGAAGACAGAAAATGTTACAAAAAGAATTAGGGAAACAGTGCATTGTTAGGAGAACTATGATTCTTTTCTCGACAGTTGTCAATACTACTTGAAAATGCCAGTAGGAATATACCTAGTTGCTCCGACTCTCAAGAAAACGGCAAGCTTTTTCCACTGAAACTCTCTTCTTCTGTTGAAAACAACCTGAAATTTTTAACCAAAGTAAACAAATAAATAAAAACAAGATTCCATAAACTGTAACTAAATATCCCCAATATTAACTATAAATAGCCAAAGACACGAGCATTAGATGACAAAATTTTGATTTACGCATATATAGAGTTGTACAGCCAGTGAGATAACATAATATGGAGGGGACATGTTAGCTAAGACGTGTATAAATAGTACAAGTATTGAGTGTACTGGCAAAAAAGTAATGCCAAATTCATCATCTCTACTGTACCGAATGTAAAATTCTCCTCGTGGCAGCAGAATTGTCTACAAGAAGCTTCTGAAGAACATAGGGATACGCAGCTTCAAATGTCTTGAACGTTGGATCTGCAGCTACTGCAAACCCTATGAAACATAAAAGGTAATAAAGTAAATTCTAAATAAAATGGCTTTTCTGGCATTCATGGGTCGCAACAATTACACAATAAATATGTATGCCTGAAAAAAGTTAGTCAATTTCTGATGTTAATCCAAAAAAATAAAAAGGTTACCTTCCAGAGATGCCAGAGACCGCAAGACAAGGACATAGTATGGTGGCATTCTGCAGTGATACTTTAGCGCTACAGACCATATATTACCAAGTACCTTCAGGAAAATTAATTAAGGAAATATTTAGAACAAATGAAATAGCAAGAAACAACATAATAAAGCAGAAAGCACTCTTTGAATTTCAGGTATCTCCTTATAAAAGTTAATGCCAGAGAAATTTATATGATTTGCACGTATTTTGTGATATTTACCAACAGGATAAACTGTAATGTTAATCATAGGCATATCTGTGTTTTAGTTAACAGTCATCAAATAATAGTTGCAGATCTGTAGTAACTCCAATTTTTATCCAGGAATTATTAATATGAATCTGAAATCTCAAAAAGCAGATGCATTCATTAATTAAATCAGTTGAATGTGAAAAATTCAAGATAGCGAGTCCAAGAAATTCTTGTGATGGAATGCATATATTATGCTGTCTCTATGCTCATTGGAATCTGTAATCTTTATATTCCTGAGAAATTTGGTCTAAGTGCAGAAAATTTGATAATATTATTTGTAGCATGATTCTACGTTCTAGGTAGGGGAGAATATAAGATAATCCGAGGGCCACTCTACCAGTTTTCTGAACACATGTCCATACAACATAGGTTGTGGTCCTCCCAAACAAGATATGTACGTGCTAAATTGTAAGCAGATGCATTTCCTATTCCCAAAAAATTAGGCACAACGAATCTCATTCAAAAGCTAGGACAAAAGAGAATTCAACAACTGAGTGAAAAATTGCCTTGTAGATCATAGTTCACTAACATAGACGTGATTCTCACCCGACTAAACTTGACATCTGGCATTCCATTTTTAAATTCCACCTCCCCCAGCGCATCTTCCAGGTCCTGGATCATTTCACTAAATGTTAGTTATAGCAATATTAATCTTTTGAGGAAAATGTCAGGAGATAACAGCCCAAAATTACACATTGAACATTAAATGAAAACGTTCATTGATTGAGGAAAGTAGGCAGTTGAAGAACATAATGATTACTCACTGAAGGACCAAAATATATTGTTGATATGGATATTACCATGGTGAAACGCCTTATATTAGTTCCAGGTCTTACAACATCCATTTCAGTCAAATCATGCACAAGAGATGCCCAGTCACCATTTACAATGTGAACAATGGAAGAAAGCATGGCAAACTGATGCTTCTTCTCCATCCGACAAAGCAAACCAAAATCAAGAAACCTAGTAGAATCATTGAAAAAATGCATCCAAATGTTAGATATTTGTTAACCTGCAACTGTAAATAATCCATGTTAAACTTATTTTAAGATCACTCAGTGTAATGATAATACATGATAAACATATGTGTATACTACTAATTCAATTATAAATAGGCCAATACCCTATTTTCCCAGATGATGTGTAACGCAAATTTCCGGAATGTGGATCAGCATGCATTAGACCAGTCTCAAGCAGTTGAACCAATGATGCCTCAACACCTTTATTGACCTAAAATAGTTCAGACAGCAGTAGCCATGAGCATAGAGAAATAAAAGAGAACAGTTTGCTGAGAAAAAATGTGACTATAGATCTTGTATAACTTCAATTCCTGTAATGAATTTTACCAAAATTTGTGGTCCATATTCGTCAAGTTTCAACCCAGACAAACATTCTAAGTCATAGTTTACTTATGATTATATATGCAACATCGTTTCTGGTTCAGTTACAATTGTATGCTAAGTACTAACTTTGGTTAAGATTATGGGCAAAAACTGTAGGCCTAATTTATGCATAATCCAACACCCTTATCAAGTCCTTTTGGCATTGATGACATATATCCTCTGTGCTAAACATTATAGCTTTCTTTTGGACACATAAAGCAAGTCCTGTATGAATGAAATTATGTAATTTACAAAATGGTTTTTCCTGTAGTCAAGGCAAACACAAAAATTGGGAAAGAGCTCAAAGTTTTGTTTTAAG
Source organism: Ballota nigra (assembly GCA_947034835.1). NCBI lineage: Eukaryota > Viridiplantae > Streptophyta > Magnoliopsida > Lamiales > Lamiaceae > Ballota > Ballota nigra. The sequence goes on from OX344725.1 coordinate 62,163,347, forward strand.
TACTAAGCTCTCAAAGATGCTTAAAACAGCATGGAATATGTTTTTGGATATGACAAATTAATCTTTGTTGCAGTAACTACTTTCGCATCAATGCACATCTAAAATTTTACTTTTGTAAGCTTTTTTTCTAAGATTTGGGTAAAGATATTTGAGACCAGACAAAAAGTTCTGATAGCTCATTTTCTTATAATCAACAGGTTATTGCATTTGATAAAAAATAATTTCAAGAGATCTTTTTACCAGATCAAGAAGCTTTCGTTTGGACTCCTCAGAAGACACAGACATTAACTCACTTGGACTGTCACCAGCCATCCACTCCATAGTTAAAACTCTTTTCTTGCTCAAATGCCGAAATACTTGTGGTACACTAATAAATGTAAAGCGAGAATGAACATCCTGCAGAGAAATGGAGATAGAACTGTCAAAAAGCCATAGGTTAAAAATGGACTGGCAATAGATATAATGTTATAACAGTGTCAGCATACTAGAGGGAAACTAAAAAAAAAAAAAATCTACTTTGTGTGAATAACTTGTGCTGTTAATGCATTTCTGTTCCAGTTACATATGGATCACGAAAACTTCTTATGCCTAGTTTCCACAAGGAAATTCATTTAGGTTCAATTTGAAATTGGGGAGAAGTCCTTCCATGATAAATCAAGCAAAGGTCGATTAGAAAATTACCATGAATTCTAAAGCATTAGCTGCCTCCAAGTTGTAATCTAATTCCCCAATCAAGCCTTTTCCTAATTCATCAGCATAAAGGCGGAGGTCATTTTTTCTTTTTGCAATCTTCTGAAGAAGCCCTAGCTGAAATAATTAATCGGTGTTAAATCTCAGCATAAATAGTTTTGAAAGAGAGATTATAAGCACAAGTGTTCAAGACAAACCCCTATGCGAAGAATATAAATATCTCGAACAACAACATGGCGTAAATTAGGACGCTGAACTTTCACAGCAACATCAAATCCATCATGCGTAGTTGCCCTGTAAACCTGAAAATATGACAACAGGTACATCAGACAACATAAACTGTGCATACATTAAACATAGGGGAAAAAAAAGCCTGATATTTCATCTCTTTTCTTCTATGACATCAATATCTGATTTTCCATATCCTAGGTAGAGTCTATAGGCCACAACATAACATAGAAACCTTTTATACCTGCCCAAATGAAGCTGCGGCTACGGGTTCCTCGGAGATATAGCTAAAGTATGTGTGCATAGGAGAACCTAATTCTTCCTCAATTATCTTCATTGCCTCAGCCCGCTGGAAAGGAGGGATTTTATCATTCAGCTCTGACAGTGCCTGCAATCATAACTTCAACCAGAAAATGAAAAATGAAAGATGGCCATTAAATCAAATCAGCATATTAATCATCCGTTGTATCCAATCTCACACCTTTGAAACTTCATGGCCAATTATATCTGGCCTCGTCGAAAGGGACTGACCAACTGCATGCAAACAAAGGCTTGCATTACAAAAACGGTGATAAATGAGAATCATAAATAAAATAAAATTAGGAAGCATTTATAATATGAGAATAACAATGCAGGACATTAAATATAACTGCATACAGTGAGCAAACTCTTTATCTGTCATGCCTTATGGGATCATTATGACTGCATTACCTTTTATAAAAGTGGGGCCCAAGTTAAGCATAGTTTCTTTTAATACTATCCCGAAATTGTAGTCCGAAATACTTTCATGAGCATCATCCTCAGCATCAGAACTGATCCTCGAGATCCTGAATTTGATTGTAGCGGAAACAAAGGCTGTAAGGACCTTCCACAAAGATAAAAGCCAGTAAGAATGAGAACATCAACGAAATAACTCATGCTGTGCTTTTTCATACTGATTATAGATGACCCAGAGAGTAACCAGCGAGATTTTCAATGATACAAGACCTTGAAGATCTTAATAACAAGTGCAAGGAGAACACAATTTTAAACTCGGAGAACATGTACACACTCACACAACATAATTATTACCTCAAGAAGCCGGAGGCCCACCACGTGAGGCCTCATGGTGAAATACTCTGTTACTACATCTGCATCATACATTTCAGGAAGAGGCTTTGTCCACATCTTGGAGAGATAGTAAAAGTAGCTAGCATACACCTCCATGGCTTTGAGATCAGCCAGAAACAAATCAACACCAGAGAGCTCTGGCAAAATATGAAAAAGGACAAGATCAAATAGGTAAATAGTATAACAAAGTAAATACGCATACATCACCTCCCACATCTGGAAAAATGATTATCGTTTTTGTTTGGTAAACACCCACCACCACCACCAAAAAAGAAAAATGAAAACCAATGGTACAAAATATCACAATGGGAATGGGAATGATGATAAGAATCATTACGATGGTTAATGAGAGTAAAAGATGATCAATTCACCTTCATCATAGTTTATATTGGGTAATGAGATTCAAAATAAGTTAAACATTACCCCATTTCATTAACTACCTCCCGTCTTATAACCATTTCTCCTCCATCAATCCACTATATCTCAACCAACAATCATATTTTTTGTCCTACTTATTCCAAAATTAGAGCAAAACAGCAATAATATAACCATCATTTTCCATTGTAATTCACTTTTCGATTCTCATTATCATAACATTGAAGAATTTGAATAAAGTGCACCCTAAATCACACATTGCACAATCCACTAAGCAGCATATTCTTCTGAATTCATTTTTTTTTTTTTTACAAAAAATAGTAAAGTGAAGAAACAATAATCAGGTGAATATAGTATACGATTTTCCTTCTACTTGCTCGGCCACATAATACAAACAAATATGTTCCTATATGCTATTAGATGTCTCGAAAAAACACATTACTGTCCAAAACAGTATACAACTTAAAAGACATATAAGCAAAGCACCGCACTATGATCTCCTGCAGCTACTTTCTAGCATTAAAACCATAAAAAAAAAAAAAAAAAAAAACATGCATACCTTCAATTCCTCATCTCTCATAAAAAATAAAAAATAACTCGATAAAATTTTAACATTTGAAACTCTGAGTTACCCATCACTAACTACCTGCATAGTAAGGCTGAGGCCAAGACGGAAACCGAAACGACGTCGCTTGCGAATCCTCTATATTCCGTAGCCAAACCAAATCCTCCACCGATTTCGAAACCTCCGGAATCCGAAATGCTTTATTAGCCCATTGCATCCCTTTGCTGAAACCTGCTTTCAAAAAATCTACATCTTTCTGCACCACTTCCACTATATTCCCCAACCCACCTCCATTTTTACTAGGTTTTTGCTTCTTTTGGCGGCTAAGATTTTTCCGGCTGCTGTTTGGGTGATTCCTCCTTGTTCTTGGATTGGTGGTTGTATAGCAAAGAACGGCGAGGGGTGGTGATACTGAGGCCATTGAAATTCGAATTTATTCGTTGTGGGCTGTGGATAACCACGAAATTGGGAGAATTTGAGATTGAGTTATGGGGGAAATGTGGTCATAGCTAACTAGCTGTTGCCTTTAGTAGAGAAGCTGCGAGTGGGCTTAAAATGCTTGATAGTGCGGTTCTGGGAGGTTTAACAATTCTTTATTCGGCCATGGACGAAATGAGATCAGATTGATATCAACCATTCACGATACGATCTTGGTAACTGTTGTTTCGATGCTAATTTCAATTTGCTTAATCTTAAGAAAGGTTTAATTGTTTTTTCGAAACAAAAAAGAAAAGGTAAGGTTTCATTGTAATCAATATTGTATTAAAATTAGGGCAAAGTTAGGTGTTGATCTAAGTTCTATACACCAGCAAGTTGAAAATACCAATGGGCTATTCACATCGTAAATTTAAAAAATTATAAAAATTTAATAACAAATGTTGACAGGCAACCAACCGAACAACGGGGTTAAAAATTAAAATTACAATAATAATTGTGATAATGATGATTAAAGGAGAGAGTGATAAGGGGCGAGCAGCTGAGCATATGCTACATGGATCATAAGAAAACGAGCAGCTGGTCAAAATGTCAAAGCACGTTACTGCGACCAGCTGGATAAAAAGTCAAAATAGCTGAGCGAACAACTCAGAAAAAAGGTCAAGGTATTCATCTTGAAGACGAACAGGCAAGCAGTGTTGCATCTCGAAAGACAGCTAAGCATCTCATTAATTAGGCATTTCATTAGAGACAAACAAATGTTTTTAACACTTATCATTGTATAAAATGTAATAGAAGTGTCTAAACACTTGTCAATGTGTGAATTAATATGGTTAAGGAGGTGACACCTCATGCTTGCTTGTACTCTATAAATATTCCTCCATGAGAAGGAAAAAAATAAGTTCAACAATTCAAAAAAGCACCAAAACTCTTGTTAATTTTACTCTCAACTCCTTCTTATACAAATTTCATATCCTTGATCTTGTTTGGTGATCTTCTTAAGCATAAATGCAGTCACTAAACATCCATTAGAATTAAGATCATCAACACCAAATTTTTAATAAATAAATTTAATAATAGAATTTGAGCAAATTTTATATTTATTGTATTTTTTTATAGATATTATAAAAATATTATTATTCTCAATATTGATATCGGTAAAAAAAGGGAATATATTGGGAATATTTTCAAATATTTTTATCCTTGACACCCAAAACTATATGAGTAATGTTGGTGATCAAATTTAATCGGATGGATTAGTGATTGTTTTAGTTCGGTTTAAGACCATCAATCAATAACGTGTGATTGATTACCACCGTAAATGGTAAATCGAAGATTCGGGTTATGGAATCGTAAATACGAAAGTTGAAATCGTATTTATTTCGTATGTGTGCACGTTTATGTGTGTTTTGGGAGTATTTGTGAATTTTGAACTTGTATTTCTTAGCTGGAGAACAACTATTTATAGAGACTAGCAAGCAGGAGGTGTCCAAGACTCTTGGTCTCCCTAGCTTGCTTGCTAGACAAGTGTCATTTGACCTTGTTTGACCTTATCTAAGCTGAATCTTAGTTACAAAGTCTTCTTTGGTCTTATCTCGGACTCATTGTTGTTCGTCCAGGTTGGCTTGATTTGTCCAGAATGATCTTTCAGTAAAAGTTGTTCGCCTTTTGAGGATATGGCTTCAAAGTTGTTCGCCTATATTTCTTGTTGAGCTGAGCTTTGGAATCTTGGTTCCTTGTTCGTCTACATACACCTCTCAGGCTGGTAGATACACCATTTTTTATCAATGTTGCTCGTCATCAGTGACTTGGCGGAATGTTCATGTCTGGTCTGTTCGCCAGTATGTTGTTAGTCACTGGAGCTATTCGTCACGTTATACACCTTCTGGATTGATTCATGCACTCCAACTTGATTTTCTTCATTAATCATCTTTTAAGGTCTTAATCCCTATTCGCCCAACATTAACTGATGTTCGCCTATCAACAATTGCCCCCTATCCTGACTAGATGTTGCTTCAGACGAGCAACCTTGTGGCGAGCAACTGTAGTTAGGATACCATCCGGGTAAAGATCTGGACGAACAACATTGAATTGGCGAGCAAATCCGGATCCACCGTTTCGTCTTCCCACGATCTGGGGGATGTACGAGGATGACATGGTCGGTATGATTGCTCAAAATTTACCCCATTTTTTATCAATTTGGTCCACAATCTTTGGGGTAATTACGGGCTTTACCCTGTTTTTCTTAGGGGGTATAAATAGGAGTGGGAAATGAAAATTTTCCCACTTCTTCACTCCTTGCTACAGTGCTCCGGCGATTTCCACCATTTCCGGCGACTCCAAGTTTTCCGGCGTCCGTTTCTCTGGCATTTGGCTTCGAATTTTAATCCCAAGGTAGTTATTCTTCTTAACTTCTCTTTTTTCTCTCATTCTTTTTCCCATTTGCATCTTCGCCGCCGTGGGGGGAATTTGCGCCGCCATCGTCTGCTCAGAACCGCCATCGGAGATCCAAAAACCTTACTTCTTACCTTAAAAAACTCCTCCACTAAACTGATGTCCTCCCACTCGAGTAACCAAAACTCGAATGAGAATTTGGATCCCCTTTTCCCGATCGTGCCGTTTGTCGAGCAACCGCCCTTTGAAGTCTCCTCCGAGACGCATCCCGACGTGGATTCGGTAGTCCGATCAACGGAGGACACTGGTGCTTGCCGATCTGGCGAGGAGGTTGGGGAGGCCGCGAGCAGCTTCTCCAACGAACAATCTTCCTCCAACTTTAAATCTGAGGAAGATCCGGAATTTGACGAACTTACCCCTGAATTTTTGGAAGGGATAGGGTTTCCAGGTCCAAGAATGCTCGAGAACGAAATCCCTTCGGGAGTTGCTCGCCCATTTGAATGGCGAGCATATTCTGCTGAGTATGCGAACAACTTCCCCCCCTCTCCTCGTCAAGTACTGGATTTAGTGAGGACTGAGTATCAGGCGAGCAGAATTAGAAGTGTTGTCCGCAAAGACGAGCTCAGTCTCATTCGGGAGGCATACCAAATTCCCCATGATATCTTCATGTGGGCTCCTAAGAAGAATGAGAGGGCTGATCGTCCTCCTCCAGGGTGTACATCGATCAACATTGACACACTAATCGCGGGACTAAGGTTACCACTGCCTCCTGTTGTTGGTCGTTTTCTAGAGGCGACCAACTTAGCCATCACCCAGATAACTCCTATTGGGTGGATGAACTTACTCGGCATCATGGGCTTGTTCGCCCTGGAGGGGTATGTTGACCGCATCACTGCTGAAGAGGTCAACTATTTGATGACCATCACCAAGTGTCCGAGGGGCGAGGAAGGATACTACTACTTGAAGGCCCGAACTGGATTGAAACTGGTGGAGGGGTTACCGAACAAGATTCAGAATTGGAAGGAGCGCTTCTTTTTCATCGGGGGCGACTGGCGAGCATCTTCTGGCCCACACGGCGGTGCTGGGCGCATATTTGAACCCACCACCTATGGAAAAATTAAACGTAAGGTCATCTTTGCTAGCCTTTATACAAAGTTCTAATTTAACTTTTTTTGTTTGCTCGCAGGTCCCCGGTTGCTCAAGTGGAACTCAGAAGAGGAAGAGATCGGCTCTGAGTTCCTCTTCACTTCCTGCCTAGTCGCCCTCTGAGATAAAGCTGAGAGGATCATCGAGTACGTGAACAGAGTGAAGTGCAAAAAGGTTGCTCGCCTGTTCACGTATCCCCACCACCTAGAAGCTCAAGCTGAGGTGCCCCCAGGTACAGGAAATTTCTAACTTTACTCTCACAAGTTTGTTCACCACTTGCTATCAAAACCTGCTCGCCTTAACTCTTTTTTTTTAGCCGAGCAAGTCACCGTCGTCGTCCCTCCTTGCTTTGGACTTCTTGAATAAAGAGTCCACGAAATGCCGCCTCCAAAAGGTCGGAAGGTGAAAGATGATCCGCCATCCAAAGTGTTGGCGATGACGAACAAGTCCGAGGGGGCCCGAGTTGCTCGCCAGGCTGCGCCCCCTTCCAATGTTCCACCCTCCCCTCCTCCTGCCCCATCACCCCGCGGAGCCAAGCGCTTAAAGAAAGGGGATGGGTCTTTTGTGGCCCAGACTGCTCCTGCCGGGAACAAAGGCAAGGAGAAAGTGGGAAAGAGTCATGATCGTCCTCATTCTGAAGAGGAAGCTGCTCGCCACCCTTCCATTGAGCAGGTGGAAAGGGCGGGCAAAGCGGGTAAAGACTCTACCCCCGTCCGCGGTCCCGAAGACATTACCCATTTGGGTTGGGACGATCGAAAGTTCCAAGAGTAAGTTCACTCTCGCTTCTGTCGAACAAGTCTCATTTTTCCTCTACAAATTTTTCTAAGTGTAATGTACTTTCTTGTTCGCAGATACCGGGCTGACGACCATCCCGGGCGAGCACATGTTGCTCCAAAACTCCCGTCAATATAAGGGAGATTCCAGGTGACCATGTTCGCCGAGCGATAGAGTTGGTCGCCCGGGCCTGGACACGACCCATGGAGAAAACCATCTCTGTGCAAGGGCTGGCGGACAACTTCCACTTATCAATGATGCACCATGTTAACGGTCTTGTGATGGCGCAAAGGGCGATGGCTCAGCTGGCCGAGCAAGAAGAAGTTGTTCACCGATATGCAAGTACTGCTCGGCAGCTTACAGAAGAGAAGGATGACCTGATCAACGGCTACGAAGCGAAACTTGCTCGCCTGAACAATCAACTCACCATCTCCCTTGATAACGAAAAGAAATATCTTGAAGAAATTCAAGATTTATCTGCTGAGCTGAAAGGCAAGGATGCCTTGCTCGAAGAAGGGGGGAAGAGGTTGTCCACTGCCGAGCAAAGGATTGCTGAACTCGAGGCAGAAGTTGCTCGTCTCAATGAGCTTGATTCTAGCAAATACACAAGCGAGCAACTGGAGGCCGAGTTGTAAGTCCGATCTGCCCCCATCTCCAACTTAGGATATATTTGCGCTTATGCCAACTGTATCCGCATGGCCGACGCGTATGATTACAAAGATATGGTGGACGAGATGAGTAAGGACTTGACTGAGTTCTTGGAGAATTATCCCCCGCCGAACAACATTGAAATCCAATTGGGGGATATAGCTGAGTTAGGGGTCAAGATTGATAACCTTGACCCTAGTATCACTATTACTCCCCCTCCGGCTCTAGTTGATGAGGGCGAGCAAGAGGAAGAGCCGACCGCTGCGGACGAGCAAAATGCTAAGGAAATGGCTATAGACATGATTGTTGATCCTCCCACTGACCAAACTCAAGATCTTCCTCCCGCCGAGCAACAATAGATTTAGGACAGACTCTTTAGTCTTTATTTTGTAATAGTTTTTCGTCTTTTTGTAGTACTTTACACTTGTACTATTTTTTAGGCTTCAAAGCCTTTTTTATTTAATGAATGTCTTTCTCTGTTCGCTCTTCTTCTTATATATGTTAATTGCCTTTACATTTGTGTCAATGCTTTTGCAATTATAACATATAATTTTGGGTTTTGTTCGATTTGAACTTTGCCTTAATGGAATTTGGGTTTAGCCTTAGGTTTCATTCATCTTAAAAGACGAATAACCTTTAATTGACTTTGGTCCTCAGAATGGACTTGTACCTCGAGCTTTGGACTTTTTTCTTAACGAACAACTATATTTACATTGTGAAAATTTTACAAGTGTCAAAAGACTGCTCGTCACTAACATATACAAACTGACGAACAACTTTAAACAATAACTAGGATATGCTCGATTATAACATTTTTGCCGAGCAACTTTGTCTAAAAAACAAAAGAAACAGCACCAGGCTATACAATGTGTCGAACAACTTTTCATTCTATACTTAGCAAAAATTAGGCAAGTTTTTGGTTTGCCTTACTTGGTTCACCTGCCCCCCAAGACATTTGTTCGCCGAATTAAGAACTTGTTCGACTTATTGGTAGTACTTCTTTAGATGTACAGCATTCCAGGAGTATTGGGCCGGCTTGCCTTCCATATCTTCGATACCGTATACACCATTAAGGTGTTGGGTTTTAGAGGCACGAACACCATGTTCGGCGCAACGGAATATAACGATTCACCAACAATGAATCTTAAACATGGTTGTATAACATAAAATATAAAGGATAAATAACGATATATAAATCCTTACAGCAGTTTGTATGTGGAATCCTCCACTATGGTATCCACGTAACGGCTTTTCTACCAACCCGCATCGATATGCCAGCGTTGAATCTCGAGACGAATTTGCTAGGAAAATTCCGACTGGAGTTTTATGGAGAAATTATATTTCTTGTATTGTGTGTCTTTGAAATTTCCATGTGACACATATTTATAGGGATTAACTTGGCTTAATTCCTAAGCAAGATATCGGGCCTAGCCCGTAATATAATCTCTACAGATTATATCTCCCTAGATATGTTCCTGCGAATAATACATTTACCATATCTATTATTCTTGTATAATAATATTCCAAATATTATTATTGGGATTTCATATTTAATTAAATCTAATTTAATTAAATAATAATAATAATAATAATAATAATTAATTTCAAATATAATTATTATTATATTCTCCATAAATTAAATATTATATCCAATACAATATTTAATCAACCAACTATAATTGGTAAATTGTCATTACTTGTTGTGTGACCCATAGGCCCTCGTATATCGAGCGATTAGTCAAACTAACGGTCTTAATTGAACCCTAGACAATAAATCAGACATTCTCAATATACGAGGTACGTTGCGAGGAAATCTGCAACTACCTGTAATACTGTAGGCTATTGTGGTATCTTCCTTTCATTCACGAATACTCGATTAAGTCTTGAACATGATGAAGTGTCTATTCAAATAATTTAATCATATTATCTCAAATCACTAATTGATCAAGTATATCACACTTAGCCACAAAGTCTAAGTTGATGTGCGTCGGCCGATGACTTAGATCCAATTATGATGAGAAGACAAGTATTCTCTCTAAATCCACATTGAGGAATGGATCCTATTCTCAGCTCAACTACCACGCACATGCATTTCGTGATGAACCCAATCCATGTCATATCTACTCGTGGAAGGGTGCAAGCGTCGGTCATGGTCAAAGTTCACCACGCCACACATGTCGTGCGTATTGACCTCAAGTCAGAGGAGTATCACATCGCTCCCACTAACTGAGACACCCGTAGACACATTATGTGGAATTACATCAAACGGTTTTTCGGATGGGTATACCAATACCCTCTAAGGTATCTGTGCATCCATCATGAGATACCCGGTATCTCGTAGTAAGTGAGATCTTACTACACTCTCTAAGAGTATGATGCAGATCGCACACCAATCTCAATTGCATCATCAATATCCCATTCTTGATGATCCTTGATCGGGGCTATTTGAGAATCATAATTAAGTCATCTGAGTTTTCACTCACTCAATGAAAGTAGTGATTCATGGGAACACAAATAAGAATATATGCAAACAATCAAACATCATATTCAGATAAGTGTAACGTTATACATTTAATATTAAACCAATAATAATATTAAATCAAATCTGAATATTATCTTAGTATTATGTCCTTTCGATGGATTGTCTCTAGGACACTAACACTAACAATCTCCCACTTGGACTAGAGCCAATCACCTACATGTCTAACCCCTAGACCATCAAATGTCTAGTGTGTACATGAACAGTGAAAAGGATTTGCAATATTATCCTTTATGGGAAATGTTTTAATTTCATTTCTCCTATCGATATGATCTCTCGGATCAAATAATAATGCCTCCGTACATGCTTATTTCTGTTATCAGATCTAGGTTTCTTTGCTCATGCAATCGCACCAATGTTATCACAATACGACTCTATTTGACAACCGGCACTCGGAACTACCCTTAGTTCTCTCAAGAACCTTAAAATCCAAAATGCCTCAAAAGCTTCTGATACAACAATGTACTTAGCTTCGGTTGTTGAATCTGCGGTCAGATCTTGCTTGGAATTATTCCAACTTACCGCCTCATCATTGAGATTGAAAATATAATTTGACTGTGATTTGTAATCTTCACAGTCTGACTGGGAACTCGCACCAGCGTAGCCCGTAACGACTAGCTCTGACTGTCTATCGTAGACAAGAACATGTTCTTTAGTACACCTGAGGTACTTCATAACATTGTTGACAGCAATCTGGTGAGACTCGCCTTGATTCTTCTGGTATGTACCAGTGATGTTAATAGCGTAGGCCACATCTGGCCTCGTGCAAGTCATGGCGTACATGATGGAACCCAACTGCAAATGCATGTGGAACGTCCTTCATGTGCTCGACATCAGCTTCGCTAGAAGGACAATCCTTCTTCGACAGCTTTATCCCATGATTTGCCGGTAGAGATCCTCTCTTAGAGTTCTCTATCGCAAAATGCTTCAACACCTTATCTACGTAGGTGGATTGTGACAGCCCTACCATCTTCTTGGATCTATCCCTTTGGATCTTGATCCCTAAGATGTAGCATACTTCACCAAGATCCTTCATCATGAAGGTCTTTGATAACCAATCTTTCACGGACTGCATTAGCGGGATGCTATTTCCTATAATCAATATGTCATCGATATATACGACTATAAAGACAATACTCTTTCCGTTGCGTTCACAGTGAACGCAAGGATCTTCCGAATTTCAGATGAAGTCAAAGGATTTGACAGCTTCATCAAATTGGATATTCCAATTCCTAGAAGCTTGCTTCAATCCATAAATGGATCGTTTAAGCTTGCATACAAGATTAGATTTTGGATTAGATATAAAACCCTCCGGTTGAGTCACAAACACTTCCTTATCAATGTTACCATTGAGGAAAGTTGTTTTAACGTCCATCTACCAAAACTCATAATCGTGGTGTGCTGCTATCGCAAGTAAAATTCGAATGGACTTGATTTCAGCAACTGGCGAGAAAGTCTCATCATAGTCAATACCTCGTGTCGACTATAACCTTTCGCCACCAACCTATGTTTATAGGTTTGTACTTTGTCATTTGCATTGGTCTTACGCTTGAAGACTCACTTGCAACCTATGGGTTTAACCCCTTTTTGGCAACTCAATTAAGTCCTAGACTTAATTGGTGTACATCGAGTCCATCTCGGAATTCATGGCTTCATGCCACTTCTCTGAGCCAATATATAATGTTGCTTCAGTATAAGTTCTATGTTCGTCTTTTATCCGGAACCTCCACGTCATCATGTTCCTCCAAGAGGATCCCATAATGCCTAGTGGGTGGATTACGATTCCTAGTCAACTTACGGAGTTGTGGTTGTGCAGACTGTACATTCTGATCGTGAAAATTTTGTGGTGCAGCGACTTCATCGTTGACCGGAGAGTCCTCAAGAGCGACATTTTCATGTCTCTTGGGCGGGAGTTTGAAACATGTTATTCTCATTCAGCCCACTTGGAGGTTGTTGCGAAGGCAATGCAACTCCAATTACGCTCTCACTGGCTGAAAGAGGATCACCTAGTGATAAACTTCCACCATGAGAGTCGCTGAATGCTCCCACTGATTCTTTGTTATGTTGCTTTGATAAATCATCAATCTCTATGTTAATTCGTGGTTCTTGAATTCTCTTCAAGTTCTATCTTCTTACGGCTTTGTTCCTTAAAAACGTACTCGTCTTCTAGGAACTTAGCTTGCCTAGAAACAATCATTGTTTGTTTCTCCGGTAGATAGAAGTGATATCCTCTTGTTTCCTTAGGATATCCCACAAAATAACCATTTTCACCTTTAGATTCCAACTTATCAATTAGCATTTTCTTCACAACTGCAGGGCAACCCCACGTTATAACGTGTAGAAAAGGTGGCATCTTGCCATGTCATAGCTCGTATGGAGCCTGCTCAACTGATTTGGACGGAATCCTATTCAAAATGTAGATTGAGGTTTGTAATACATATCCCCATAAGAATGTTGGAAGAGAGGAAACACTCATCAAGGACCTTACCATATCTAACAAGGTTCGGTTTCTCCTTTTGGATACACCGTTCATCTGAGGTGTTCCGGGAGGAGTCCATTGTGATTGGATCTCATGAAGCTTCAAGTAATCCATGATTCATGGCTAAGGTACTCACCTCCTCGATCCAATCGAAGAGTCTTGATACTCTTACCAAGTTGTTCCTCTACTTCGTATATTAAGAACATCATGTCCATAACTCAACAATCGCCTAGCAGTTTGAACTATTAGTGAACATGTTTATCTTAACAACAACCATACTTGTCCTAGCAGCTAAAACACCTTGTGTTTTTTTTTTCGGTTGCTAGAACCTTATAGTCCTTCTTCCAATACCCCTTTCAATTGCAGTGGGGCACACATCCTTATCAACTCTCTCTTACTTTTGAACTCCACCTTTTACCTTCAGGAAGTTGGGCTTGGAGCCCTCTTAACCTTACTCCTTCGCTTCTTCTCACCTTTCGGGTCAAAAGAAGTAGAAGCACTCACCATGAGCATGGGTTTTTCCTTAGCAGTGGAAGACTCAAAAGTCTTAAGCATGTTATGAGGCTCCGGCATCGTCGCTTCCGTCTTCTTCATATTAGATTTACTGCGAAACTGGAATATGAATCTGGGAGCGACTTGAGGATAGAACATGAGGTGAAATCTTCCCTCCTTTCGCTAATCGACATCTGAACAGATCTCTCATCACTTCATAAATCTCAAACGAGATCTAGAATCAAAGAGATCCTTCAAATGCTTGAGCATCTCGAAGGGATCCATTTTCTCATGTTGCCTTGCAAATCGGTAGTCATGCCGAGCAATCATAACATAGAGCTGGGAAACATCATCTTGATGCTTCTTCTGAGCTGTAACGTCAAACGATGCAGCCTCAACTGAACCAGCCTCAGGGGTAAAGTGATTTTCGTGTCTAACACGTACTCAATCTCTTCTTGCCTTAGCACCAAACACACGTTTTAGTGCTAGTCCAGAAAATTTGGCCCAGCCAATTTGTTTGTTTCCAAAAATATTTCTCAATGACAAGATATTCATTTCAACAATTTTAGAGAAATAAATTAAAACGTGAATTAAACACATAATTCCTATGATCAATATTCAGCAATCAAAATAAACATGGCCTTTTAATTTATTTTGTCTCCATTATTTTCACATACTCAACGACCTCATCGGAAGAGTACGAATTTATATCTAATATAAATTGTAATGGACTAGGATCCACATTCCTACTATTATAATGACTGATGGGGCTGAACATTGCAACAACATAACTGGTAGGTCTCTAAACCAATTGCCTCACGCAATTCCTAGTTAATTGAACCTAGTTCAATCGGATGTCACCTAATTCTCGTTTCCCTGCTAGGGCTGGTGAAACAGAATTAAGTTGGTTTACAACCATTAAGCGGCGACAAACGTGTCCCTATAAAAGTCCCGTTAGATGTAGATCCGAGCAAAAGACAAGGGCCTTAAATACTCATTGGAACAAAATCTCCGGTTTACTTTTAATTTTAATGGAAGACATCTTTCAATCCAATGAAAAACCATATTTTAGTGAGGAACATTTTAAAGGTGGGGTATTAATTGCTTAATCGAGATCCAATCATGATAACTACGTCACATTTGAGCAAATATTGGGCGCCGCCTACCCAAACATGACATGTGCGGACAAACATATATTGGGCGCCATCTACCCAAACATTTAATACGGTCCGACAAATATTGGGTACCGCCTACCCAAGCAATTTAATGCGGGCTATAACTAATAATGTAAATATCAATTCACATAAGCAGTTACACAAGTGGGGAGCAACTAATCAAGTTCTCATGCTTTATTTAAAAAATTTTAATTTGCATAAATAAATCTTCTAATAAATATTTGATACATAAATCAAATAAACATGCAAAATATTTATTATTTATAAATAATCAATATTTATAAATAACACGTAAATCAAATAAATGTGCTTAACAATAATTATCCGTAGGTAAAATATTGATAAAATTAGAAATACCAGTGACTTGAAGCGAATATACCAACTTTTACTAGTCGATTCCCCGCAAGCGTACGGGTTCACTGTAGTATAAGTAAGTATAATGACCAAGTATATCGAACCCAAAGGATGAAGTGTATGCGAATAGATCCCTGAAGATCTACACGTCGTAGCTAATATGAATGTATGTATTTGGATTTTTTTTGGAAGAATTAATTATAACTAAAATAAACTAATTAAACTAAAGTACTGAAGAAGACGAATTAACTAAGGTTTGTATTCAAATGAGTGATGGTGATGCTCAGGATAGGAATCCCTACGTATACTGACGGAGCAAGTACATAATCAAAATAATTGCGACGCGCAAGAAATAACCTAAGTTAAAGATTGTAAGATGAAAGCTCAAGACTTAATACCCTAATACTTTATCCTAGCAATCGACTTCACTAATCCACTAACGAGTCAATAGATTGTGCTTAATTAACGAGACCCTAATTTAAACTAAGGTGATGCGGTCGTCCTCCTTAGATAAACCGGTAGATTAATTAACCCTTTCTAAACCCTTTCATTAAGTCTACTCGTTGTTAAAGAGTGATAAAGTCATCCTCTCTCTAATACTTTTCGAACGAAATTCAAGAATAAAGTTAAGACTAATTTTAAGAATTCATTAATTAGGAGAATTAAAACCCTACCGTCACGAATTACCCTAATTACGTACCCACAACCTACTTCTACGAGTTCATCCTACCCTAAGCATGCAAGGGTTTTAGCTAGACATGGTTTTGACAATAATAAAAGCAATAGAAGAAGTGACGAATATAAACATGATAATTAGAACGAATAAAAGATCAAACATAAACTAGGGTTTAAAGAAATACTTGCAAAGAACTGAAATTTAATTAATAAAAATGAAGTTTAAAGTGTTTAACGTAATCGAACTAATGAAAAGAAACTAAGAAACGAAAATAAACTAAGAATTCGTGCTAAAACCTCGATTTAAACGTAAAGTAAAGCTTGCTCCTCTCCTTCCTCTCCAAAAACGAATTCTAAAAGTAATAATCTATCAAGTGGTAAGTGGTCGTCTCTAAAAACATGTTCGGAAGGGGTATAAATAGGCAACGGGTCGAATCGGACTTGCATGGGCCAAATTCTCGTAAAGCTCGAGTAGTGCTCGAGTAGAAAGTACTCGAGCAAGTTTCGCTCGAGTAGTACAAACTTACAGAACCTCAAAAGTACTCGAGCTAGGCAGCTCGAGTAGTTCTACTCGACCGGCCTCAGCTCGAGTGCACTACTCGAGTGCTCGAGTAGTAGCTACTCGACCAAGCATGACTCGAGTGCTTGAGTAGTCAGTACTCGAGCTCCTCCAGCTTGAGTACTCCAGTGACACTTTTGCTCGCTCGAACTAATACTTCTCGTATTTCTTTCATATCTTCTCATTCGGGCATCCGTTTAAGTCGATTCAAAGTCCTACGAACTCCTCTTTTCGCCCTCTTTCCATCTATAAGAATCAAAGAAACAAATTTATTAGTTTATGAAAATGATACTCAAATGACTCTAAATACTTATATAAATCAATCAAAACAAGGGCATTTCGAGCGACGAATCATGATAATTTCACGCCTAATCAACCCCCCCAAACTTACCATATTGCTTGCCCTCAAGCAATGAAATAATAAGTCAAGTGAAATTGTTAGGAATGAGTCAAAGAATCAAAGCATGTAAGCGAATGAACTCGGGCTTCAAAGATCAATCACAAGTATACTCACTCACCTTCCCTCATCATACTCATGCAACAACAGCAAGAATCACCAAAATCAAACATGGATGTGCACTCAACGATGTGTTTCACTCCCTCACAAGTGTATATCAATGATAAAGGGACTCGCTCAAACAATCAATCACTCATATTGGCAGCCATAGGCTTGTAAGCACTCTCAACTCCGACCATACTCTATAAATCAATGTCGAATCAAAAAGGACTTTTCTCAAGGTTGTAATGTAGGCTCTTTGGACAGGTGGGATAACAATATGGGTAAGTGACTTAAGTGACTGGAGAATAGAAAATAACACTTCGGTACTTCGAGATTAGGAACATACTACTTCAACATATTCAATAAGCACACTTTCAATTCCAACACTCTCAACACTTCAATTTTTTTTCTTTCTCACTTTTTTTTCACTTTTGTGAATCACAAACACATGAGCTCGTTTTTTTTTCTTTTGCTTATTCTCAACCCCCCCCCCCCCCGAGTGCGCACTCGAGCGGTTGAGTCCTAGGACTCGAGCGGTCGAGTCCTAGGACTCGACCAAGCACAGCTCGAGTGCTCTATTCCTC
Organism: Ballota nigra; assembly: GCA_947034835.1. Taxonomy (NCBI): domain Eukaryota; kingdom Viridiplantae; phylum Streptophyta; class Magnoliopsida; order Lamiales; family Lamiaceae; genus Ballota; species Ballota nigra. Next base: position 62,181,068 of record OX344725.1, read on the forward strand.
CAGAACTTACATAGGACTCGAGCTCATGTGGTCGAGTCCTTAGGACTCGACCTCTTCATGCTTGAGTCCTCCTTCGGCCAAATGATACTTTTGCTCGTTCGGACTAGTATGTTTCGTATTTCTTCCATATCTTCTCATTCGGGAGTCCGTTTGAGTCGATTCAAAGTCCTACGAACTCCATTTTTCGCCCTCGATTCACCTATGAGCATCAAAGAGATAAATTCATCAATGTATAGAAATAATACTCAATTGACTCTAAATACTCAACGGAATCAATCAAAACACGGGCATTTTGAGCTCGGAAATCTAACAATTTCACGCCTAATCAGCCACCTTGTTTTCTCTAGATCTTCTAATAGCCGCCTGATCCTCTGGTCACCATTTTCGGCAGCCAATTTTCAGATCGGGGGACTCTGTTTTTGTTGATCGTGTTTCTTTCATGAAATAGCAGGCAATTGGAAAAAGAGAAAAATGAAAGGAAAAGATTGTGCATGTGATTTGGGTTTTGTTCTTTCTCACAACTCAAAACTTCATCACACCTTCTTCTCATACTCACTCAACAAACAACATTTTCCTTTTTCAACTCAATTTAATCCCTTCACATTCACACTTTTCCTATTCTCCACTCAAATTGGGACAAAAGGGCTTAGGAACTGGAATAGTGTTCATATGTGCTAGCAAATGAAATAGGCTTAAAGCTCAAAGGGGCTAACAAGGGACAAATGTCAATGGTAAGGAAAATTTAGGCTAAGTGACTCAATCAAAACAAAGATGGCCTAAGATCACATTCGGCATATCAAACTAGACACGATCAAGAAGCAAGAGCACACACAAGTTCTAGCATCCTCTAAGGTGACGATCCACTCACAAACGAAGAGATCAAATCATGCATCTTAATCTCATAAAGGCTCAAAATCTCACGGCTTCCACATCCATGCTAGTCCTAGTGAATTCTCACTCTCATCACACAAGCACTCAAAAAGAAATTTTCACAAGCATACGAGTTCTTTCTCAAGTCAACTCTAGCTCAACCACTCACACATCAGAATTCCTAACTCACCCTCACAACTCAACTTTTCTCACTAAGTCATACTCGAGAATCAACAATCAGCAAGTAGTACGAGTAAAGAAGAATGAAATCAGTCAATCATCAATCAATTCAACTTAAATCATAACCCCATAATCCGAAATACATCCAATACACTCCCATAAGAAATGCACACCACTCAGACAATAAAGTTCACACTCAAAAGCAGAAATAAATAAGAAGAGAAAAGAAAAAGAAAAAGAAAAAAAGAACTAGAAATCGGGGGAATCCCATGACTCTCAAGCATCCGGAGGCGGTGGTGGGTGGTAGCTCGGGTGATCTGATCCTAAGTGGGAGACAAAGAGTGCCTCCATCCAGCGTCTCAAATCTGAAACCTCCGATCGAACCCCTTGAAACTCCCCTCTCATACTCGAGGCTTCCGTGTACCACTGATTTTGAGTGGTGCTAAGCTCCGTAATATCAGTCCTCAAGCTTTGAATATCAGTTCGCATTCCATCCCACTCTAGCTGGCTCGGGTACTACGGCACAGGAGTAGACACATCAGGTGTCCCAAACTCCATCTCTTGAGGTCCTTGACCTCCTTCACCCACATTAGCCTCGGCCTCATCAGCAGTATTTCCTTCTTCTTCATATTCATCTTCCTCTTCCTCCATAAGGTCTTGGAGTCCACTCGATCCCGCTCCGCTCGTCCCCGCTGCATTCTTGCTCTTCTTCCTTGGCCTTTGTTCCCATATTTCATTGCTCTCCAATCTCTTCTTGAACCTCTCCTTAACCGACACATGATGCGGTCCATCCATCCTTATGTTCTCACTCTTCAACCCTTTCAAGGTTACCAACTTCACATTTGGCAACGGAAATATCTCATGATCTCGGAGCCTCATGTAATATCGATCAAGCCAATGCTCATACATCCAAGTTTGGTACATGTGCTCGAAATCGATATCCCTTTCTCTAGCCGGGACCACCACAGACTCAATCTCCACATGCTTCAGGAACACACAAATCAGGCCCCCTCCTCGGATTCTAGAAGTCTTCTGCCCACACTTGAAAGGAGCCTTAATCATCAGCTCAAGGAAGTCCTTCCCAAAATCATACTGTTTATATGAAGTAAGCACCACAATGCGTACAATTCCTTAGCTGTCACCGTTCCTGTTTCAGATCTAGCATAGAGTGTGTTCCCCAAAATTCTTTCGATGTACCGGATAACAAGATTCCGGATGTTAGAAGCTCGTGCATCCTTCGATGAATATTTCCCAACAACTCCTCCAGTTATAAGCTGTCAAAATTCTTCTGCTTTGAATAAGCTCGATTTCTGGCTCGTATCTCCCGGTTGCGGCTGGTGAAGGGCTTCATTGATTGCTCCCACTTCGTACGCATACCACTGATTCCTGATCATAAACTTGAACGACCCATCATCCTGCATTCCCACAGAAGCCAAGAATTGCTCCACCAATTCTACATGAGTATCCATGGTAAGCAATATCTCGTAGAACTCCTTCATATTATTCTTCTCAAAGATTCTTTTCACTTCGTCTTCAATCCCCAAATTATGCATAAACTGAACGCTTGGCCTACGAGTTTTCTCCACCTTCCCTGCTACTAAGCTCCATCGATAAGCATGAACGGACCACCTATCCCCATATGTCAATTTGCCAAAACGAGAGGGCATCAATCCCTTATTCGTCAAATTGGCAGTCAAGGCAAGTAGTTCATCACCCTCAACCTCTCTATCCTCATTCCTCTTGGTACGGGCCATTGTCCTATTCATCAAATAAAGCAAAACACAACCCATGCATATCAATGTCAACACAATTCAAGTAAAGTACTATCCAAACCTCCAAAATCAATCAATGGTGCTCACGGATTCACATATGGTGATTATCAATATCTCAAATCAATTTCACAATTCCCTCAATCCTTCAAGTTCAATGAGATAATCAAAACACAAGTCTATCATGAAGTAACATCACATATTCATGCAATTTACATGCCCAAGACTCACTTCATCATTCCTTCTTCTCAATTCAATTCAAAGCAACCAAATATTCCAAATTTCACAATACCCATGTCAATTCCTACTTTCTCTCTCTAGGAATTCACCAAATTCACTCATGCAATTTCTAAATTGACGCTTGAATTCATAAACCCATAGCATTGAGACATCAATTTACATCATATAAGCAAAAACCCCCAAGTAATGTGAAAAGCCCCAATTCCTATCAATAGCATATGAACCCTAACTATTCCTACTCAATTAATGCAAAATCAAGTTCAAAACTAAGAATAGGATGAAGAAAGTAATAGAATACGTACCTTTTGTGAAGAGCCGAAGAAATCTATGGAAAAAAACGAACAAATATCGAAGAACCGAAGAAAATAGAGTGAAAATTCTCCTCAATCGCGTCCCCAGTGTGTGTTGTGTGTGAAAAGGTATTTATAGGGGTGAAAAACCGGTTTAGGGCGTCTTCGAACCGGGTCATACTCGACCGGTTCACGCTCGAGTGGTGAGTACTCGAGCTCATTCCGCTCGAGTAGTGCAAACTTACAGAACCTCAAAAGTACTCGAGCTAGGCAGCTCGAGTAGTGACTACTCGACCGAGGATGGCTCGAGTGCACTACTCGAGTTCTCGAGTAGTGGCTACTCGAGCAAGCCCTGCTCGAGTAGTTTCACCACTCCAACTCAAATTTCGACCTTTTCGTCTCGATTTCCGAAAATTAACGACCAACACAAGTACTAACCTGGAAAATTCCTCGATTTAAGCCCGGTCGCTCATTCGACCGAGGAGTTGGGGTCTCTTCCAAACGTGCAAATCACCAATCCATTCAAATCGAACTTAAGCACTCTCATTTAATCCGATCCCACGCATCAATATTTTCGAAAAATTTGACCAATTTTTTATTAGAATTTTGTGTGCGAACTCGAAGTACGAATACACACACCCCAAACTTTGTTCTTGCTAGGCAATAACAAAGTTTGAAAAGAACAAGTACGTACGAGTAAGTTCACTAAATTCTTATGAACTTAAATCACTATCAATGCAAAGTAACGAGCGAAAAGAAACATCACCCCCCCAAACTTCGACTTCGCAAAGAGGTCTACGTTTGGGGTTCGGTTTACCTCAAACTTCATCAATGGCATGCTTTACTACTCGAAACATCTCCATCTTCATGAATTGCTTTTCTTAAGCACACTTGCTCACATTAAGCCACACGAAACAAGCCTACACCAACAAAAATACTCTATAAACGAGGTTAACACTTACGACTCACGAAACGACAAAATAAACAAAACACATAAAAACAAGTAAAAATGGGTTGCCTCCCATTAAGCGCTAGTTTTAAGGTCCTAATGCCGGACCGAGCTCAAAGGAGCTCACGGGACTTGAGAATCTAAAATACCTCCCTTATTCTCATAAGAGAAGTTAAGAATTTCTTTACTCGATGCCCGTTCACCATGAATCTACGTCCATCCTCCTTCTCGACCTCAAGAAATCCACTCTTATGCACTTCCCTCACAATATACGGCCCGTTCCACTTGGACTTGAGCTTTCCACCAAACAACTTCATCCTCAAATTGAATACGAGGACTTGATCACCCACCTTGAACTCCTTTTTCCTCAATCGTGCATCATGCCACTTCTTGGTCTTCTCTTTGAAAATTCGGGCATTCTCGTAGGTACTGTCTCGAAACTCCTCCAACTCATGCAATTGGAGTAATCTCTTCTCACCAACCAAGGCACTATCAAAATTCAGCTTCTTGATCGCCCAATATGCCTTATGTTCCAACTCCAAGGGCAAATGACATGCCTTTCCAAAAATCAATTGGTACGGAGACATACCAAGAGGTGTTTTGAAAACTGTCCTATACGCCCAAAGGGTATCATCAAGCTTTGTTGCCCAATCCTTCCTACTTATGCTCACCGTCTTCTCAAGGATCTCCTTGATTTGACGATTCGACACCTCTGCAAGGCCGTTAGATTGAGGATGATAAGCAGTAGAGACTCGATGACTTACCTCATATTTTAACAGCAACTTTTCCATCCACTTGTTCATGAAGTGACTTCCCCCATCACTAATCAAAGCTCTTGGGACTCCATATCTTGCAAAAATGTTATTCCTCAAGAACTCGATCACCACTCAGGAATCATTCACTCGAGTCGGGATAGCTTCAATCCACTTCGAGACGTAATCAACGCACACGAGAATGTACAAGAATCCATTGCTAGGAGGAAATAGACCCATGAAATCAATCCCCCATACGTCAAAAACTTCGACTTCCATGAACACGTGCAGCGGCATCTCGTCTCGCTTAGTAATGGAGCCAAATCGTTGGCACTTTTCACACCTCTTAACCCATTCCATGCAATCTCTCAAAAGAGTTGGCCAATAAAAACCATATTGAAGGACCTTCCTTCCAGTTTTCTCTCCACCCAAATGTCCTCCACATGGCAAGGCGTGGCAATGCCTTATGATATTACTCCACTCCTCCTCTGGCACACACATTCTCAACACATGATCTATCCCTCTTTTGAACAAGTAGGGATCGTCCCAAATGAACTCCCAAACTTTCTTAAAAAATGCCTTCCTATGCACCGAGTCTATCTCAGCAGGTAACTCCCCACTTGCTAAATAATTAGCATAGTCCGCAAACCATGGTGCCTTCCCTTCAACTCGATATACAGGAATATCTCCTAAGCTAAAGAGCTTCTCATCCGGAAATTCATCTTTCACCTCTCGATCCTTCACGGTGTTCTCCTTTGTGAGCTCCAATCTCGAAAGGTGGTCTGCTATCACATTCTCACATCCCTTCTTGTCTCGAATCTCTACATCGAACTCCTGGAGTAGCAAAATCCATCGAATGAGACGGGGCTTTGCATTCTTCTTACTCATAAGATACTGAATCGCTACGTGGTTCGTATATACAATTGTTTTTGTCCCTACTAGGTAGGGTCGAAATTTATCAAAGGCATACACGACCGCCAACAGCTCCTTTTCGGTTGTAGTGTAATTCACTTGAGTAGAATTCAGCATCTTCGAGGCATAGTAAATAGCGTGAAAACGCTTCTCATGATTTTGCCCCAAAGCAACCCCCATCGCATAGTCACTAGCATCACACATCAGCACGAACGGGCTAGACCAATCCGGTATCACAAGTATTGGGACATTCACCAACGCTTTTTTCAACCTGTTAAAAGCCACTAAACACTCATTAGTAAACTCAAAGGCAACTTCTTTTTCAAGAAGACGCGAAAGGGGTTTAACTATTTGTGAAAAGTCTTTGATGAAACGTCTATAAAAACCCGCGTGTCCTAAAAATGACCGAATCCCTTTCTCGGTCGAAGGTGGTGGAAGCTTCTCTATAGCAATCACTTTCGCCTTGTCAACTTGGATGCCTTTCGAGGACACATGATGCCCAAGAACAATACCCTCTCTCACCATGAAGTGACACTTCTCCCAATTAAACATTAATTCCGTCTCTTCACATCTGTTCAACACAACTTCAAGATTGATTAGACATTTATCAAACGACTCCCCGTAGATGGAGAAGTCGTCCATGAAAACCTCCATAATCTTCTCAATCAAACCATGAAAAATAGCCATCATACACCTTTGAAAGGTGGCGGATGCATTACACAACCCAAACGGAATACTCCTAAAAGCAAAAGTTCCATAATAGCAGGTGAAGGTGGTTTTCTCTTGATCCTCTGGGGCTATCATGATCTGATTATACCCCGAGTACCCATCTAAGAAACAGTAATACTCAAAACCACTTAATCTATCAATCATCTGATCAAGGAACGGTAGAGGAAAATGATCCTTACACGTTGCCTTGTTCAACTCCCTATAATCAACACACACACGATATCCCGTCACTAATCTAGTGGCTATCAATTCATTAGACTCAGTCTTAATCACCGTGGTACCCCCCTTCTTAGCAACTACGTGTAACGGACTCACCCATGGACTATCAGAAATCGCAAAAATCATATTGCTATCAAGCAACTTTAAAACTTCCTTATGTATCACCTCTTGAATCACTGGATTAACTCTACGTTGGTTTTGCACTATCGGTTTCCTACCCTCTTCTAATCTAATCCTATGCATGCAAATCGAAGGGCTAATTCCCTTAATATCCGCGATCGACCATTCTATAGCAGATTTGTGCTTACGAAGCACCACTAAAAGTCTCTCAAGCTGATCATCAGATAAAAGGGCTGATACAATTACCGGATACTTGTCGGTCTCATCCAAGTAGGTGTACTTGAGGTGGTCGGGAAGTGGTTTCAGCTCCTTTTTCGCCTCCAATGGTGGTGCCTTATCGAACATCTTCTCAAAAGTTGACTCATCGGCTTCCAAGTCGTCCTCATCCTCTACTTTCTTCATCTCCAAGAACTTGACATCTTCGTTGTCTCTCAAGCTGTCAAAATAATCAAGATCATAAGAGTCGTAAGATAGATCGTCAAGAATAGGATAATCAAACTGATAAACATAGAAAAAACAAGGGTCTAGAAGTGTGTCTTCAACACAAGTATCCGTGATGTCAATAAAGTGGCAGCTCTCATCTCCCATGGGGTATTTCATAGCTTCATAAATATATATCTTCACTTCTTGATCATCAACTTTGACCGTAATCTTTCCATTCGCTACGTCAAGTACCATCCTAGCTGTAGCTAGGAACGGTCTCCCTAAAATCAGCAGGACATGCTCATCCTCCTCCATATCGAGTACGACGAAGTCGGTGGGAAAAATGTGATTCTCCACCGTCACAAGAACATCCTACACTACTCCTTGAGGTCTAGTGATAGACCTATCAGCAAGCTGGAGCGTCATCATCGTGGGTTGAAGCTCACCCCCCTCTAAATTCTTGAACAACGATAGAGGCATCAAATTAATGCTAGCCCCGAGATCACACAAAGCTCATTTCTTGATCCCGTTCCCGATATCACAAAGAATGGTGAAACTCCCGGGATCCTTCAACTTTGGCGGAAGGGTCTTGTGCACCATAGCACTCACCTCGTGGTTCAAGTGCACTAGCTCAGGTCCGTCCACTCTCCGTCTCTTCGCTATCAAGTCCTTCAGGAACTTGGCATAGTTAGGCATCTGTTCCAAAGCATCATAAAAAGGAATGTTAATATGTAACTTTTAAAAAACATCAAGGAATTTAGCAAACTTCTCATCAAGCTTCTTTTTCATGAAGTGTTGTGGATATGGGACAGGTATCACAGATTTGGGTACCCCCCATTCATCTTTCTCAGTCTCTTTTAGATTCTTCCTTGCTTCCTTTGTCTTCTTCCACTTTGGAACTCTCTCAATCTCCTCAATACCCTCCTCTTCATGTTCTTTGCTCTCATGGGACTTATCCACATCTTTACTCTTCTGAATGCCTTCACTCTCAACCCCTTTCTCAACTTCCATCTCCTCAATCTCATCTCTATCTGCCTCGGGCTCTTTTCCTTCCATCTCAACCTCTCCTTTGGACGTCTCAGAATCAGCAGGCATCTCAGGACCATCATATTTGGTCCCACTTCTCAACTCAATAGCTTTGCAATGTTCCTTTGGGTTACCCTCGGGCATTGAAGGATACTTGCCCGGTTCTCTCGTCTGAGACTTTGCAATTTGACCAATTTGATACTCAATAGAAGTGAACCTGCGGTTGTTCTCTTGTTGAGCTCGATTCCACTCTATGTCTCTCTTTTGGAGTTCTTGATCACGCTGGTCGCCTTTCTTATGCAACTCCTTCACATCGTACTCCAAAGAGGACAATCTCTTGCTACCTTCCTCCACCTTCTGAAGGATAACTCTCAACATCTCCTCAGTTGAGGCACCGCCTTCTCCACCTGGAGGTTTAGAACCTGGGTCAACACCTGGAGGTACTGTAATACCAGTCTTCAGATTAGCATATGAGAAATTCTCATTCTTCCTCCATGTGTTTTGAAGAGGCTGCTATCCTCCTTGACATCCTTGTGTGTTCCTCCATTAATTTTGAGGCGGCTGAGGACCTGGAGGTACAAATGGTTGGCCATAAGAAGGTCTTCCAAACTGATTTCCACCTTGTGAATACCCCCCTTGTGGATAGTTAGGCCATCCCATATAGTTGGCATTTTCTTGCTGACTCGTGGGTGGGTCCACTTTCTCGCTCACTGCTACATTCCCCCCAACCAGATTCTGCCCTATCTCAAGGTTGTTGATCTTCTCCATCATTGCCATCAACAGCTTCCTCGTACCCTGTTGGGACATTGTCAGTTTTGATTAAGATCCCAAAGCCCCTGAAAAGATGATTGCCTTAATCTGTCTTTGTCAGGCTAGTCTTGGTTAGGATTAGTACTTAGTCATTTTACACTTCACAGGTACTCAGTGAGAGGAGAACTCACTGGAGACAATCAAGACTCAGAGCCTGAAGACGAAGAGCACCATCCTGAACTTATGGCAGTCTTCTAAGCTGGCTGAGTAAGTATCAGTGATGAAGAGTATGACCCTGAGGTCATTACTAACTCAGTCCTGAAGGGAACGGGATGTCACTGAGTTAATGGGAAGACTTGGAGTAGAGCCAAGCAATGCAAAAGGAATTTCAGCGTCAGGACAAGACTGGTGGGCTCAAGACAAAATGAACTTAATAAGACAAGCCTGAAGCTCATGAATAAGTTATGACATTCTCACCAACCTGATGACGTGGACCAATCCGAGAAGGACACACACGTATGGAACCTGACATGAAGACTGAATTCAGACTGCATATTCAACGGGCAAGCATTTAATACAAATACCAAATCCATGCAAGGACAGCTGCTGCATGAAGATATGTCCGTTTGAAGCCACTCTACATAGATGACTAGAAGGCTATCTCTCCAACGGATAGTTATTCAAATCACCTATAAATACAGAAGGCCTTGAACCCATTCAAGGTTTCGGGAAATTTCCAAGCCAGAAATTACTCAAACTCTCAAGCATTCAAAGCATTCAACCTTTAAGAGAAGCACTCGAAACCTTCTAAATTTCCCAAGTGTTTCTTAGCAATTGAGAGTTACTCTGTATTCCAAGAGCTAATTAGAATTATCTTAAGCTTAGAGAGATTATCCAATCCTTAGCATAACTTTGCCTTGTAAGGATAATCTCAACTTAGTTGGAATCCAAACTGAAACCAAAATCCTAAGATAGGCTTGTTGGGAGTAAGTCAGTTAGAGTGTTAGTAAGTGGAGTTGTATAGATCAGTGAGGTTAGCTGGTCTTGGTGCACCTTGGCACGTTAAAAACAAGAATCCCTTGAGTGGATTTCCTGTTAAGTCAGGCCGTGGACGTAGGAGCTTGAGACTCTGAACCACGTTAAACTCCTTGTGTTCTTACTGCTTTGATATTGCACATACTTGCTATATTACTTGTTCATTCATTGCATTCAAGTTTATCAGGCCTGAATCAATCAGGCTGATCTTCAAAAGAGCACTGCCCTACTAAACACTCTTCAGATTTGAGTAAAACAAGTTTTTCAGAAAGCAAACTAAACAAGACTTTAAACTTTCAGGGCTCAAACATTTCCGCACTGAACTTGAACTGATAGTTAGCCAACTGACCCGCACCAAGTGTAGTCAGTAGGTGTGTTATCAGCTCCTAGTTCTTTACCACTCTGAGCAAAGGGGACTCAGTCAGTTTTAAGGTTGAAAAATTGGTATACGTGTATTCCCCCCCCATACACGTATTCCTCAGTCTTGTACCGGGACCAACATACCCTCATTCTCCTCCAACTTGCACGCTCTCCGAAATTCCGGATCCTCATTCCATGCCCCGGCATTCGTGACAATGTTGTCGACGATTCCTCTACATCTCGCAATCCCTTGATTCAGAAAAGCTCCACTGGCACATGCATCTAGATGGGCTTGACCAGCCTTGCTAGCTCCACTGTAGAAGAATGCCATGATATCTCCCTCATTATACCCGTGTTGCGGGCACTCAATCAACATGTTAGAATATCTCTCCCACGCTTGACGTAAATCCTCTTCTGGCTTCTGGCGGAAGGAAGAGATCTATATCCTCGCTTTAATCGTTCTCGATGGAGGATAAAATCGCTCGAGGAACAGACGCTCGAGCTTGGCCCATGTGGTTACACCTCCACATGGGAGCATGTTATCGTACCACTCCTTGGCTATTCCCGTCAAAGAGAATGGGAACAGCCTGAGCCCCTTGGCATCTTCAGACATGCCGTTATAATTTAATGTGGACGCGATCATCAGAAAGCTCCTCAGATGAGTATGAGGATTCTCCTTCCCAACCTCCCCCTTGAATTGATTCTTGGTAAGCAGCTTAAGAATTCCTGGGGAAATCGAGAAGTTGTTTGCCTCTACAGGGGGCAATGCCACTCCATCATAGTACCTATGCGGTTGTGCCACGAACCTTCCTCTAATATCCATGTTCTGATCTGCGTTCTGAGGAACGTGCTGAGGATTCGCAGGTGGTACGGGTACTTGTTGGGGTAGTGGTGGTTGATAAGCTGGTGGTTGGTTGTAAACAGGAGGTGGAGGATACGGGTAAGGTGGATATGGATAAGGTGGGTATGGGTAGGGATAAGGCAAGTTGTTTTGTGGTAAGTTAGGATGTGGGTAAGCAGGGTTGTTCGGAGGATGTTGGACAAGATTATGAGCTGGATTGTTCACATGCTGTGTACCCGGGTTCTGGCTCTGACTGTCCCCTGACGGATCTTGGTTCTTACTGGAATTGCCTTCAGTGCCGTCAGTCCGGTTCAATGTCTGATTAAACTCATTCTCGACATCATCCAACTTATTAGTAATGTCCATTGGTTCTTTCCCTCCGGCAGCGTTCATCCTTCTTAAGAAGGCTCGGTTTCTTCTTGCTATTGTCTCAGGATCCAACGGTAATCTCTCTTCGCTCGTATTGCCTTGTGAGCGTGTTTTCATAAACCTGAAACACTAACAAAAGAATAAAAACGCAACTGCCAAATACGTACGAAATGAAATAGAAAAGTAAATCACTCACTACTAACTACTAAGCTATCTACAAGTCCTATTCAAAAGACATACAACGCCATCCCCGGCAACAACGCCATTGACTTGAAGCGAATATACCAACTTTTACTAGTCGATTACCCGCAAGCGTACGAGTTCACTGTAGTATAAGTAAGTATAATGACCAAGTATATCGAACCCAAAGGATGAAGTGTGTGCGATTAGATCCCTGAAGATCTACGCGTCGTAGCTAATATGAATCTATGTTTTTGGATTTTTTTGGAAGAATTAATTATAACTAAAATAAACTAATTAAACTAAAGTACTGAAGAAGAAGAATTAACTAAGGTTTGTATTCAAATGAGTGATGGTGATGCTCAGGATAGGAATCCCTACGTATACTGGCGGAGCAGTTACATAATCAAAATAATTGTGACGCGCAAGAAATAACCTAAGTTAAAGATTGTAAGATGAAAGCTCAAGACTTAATACCATAATACTTTATCCTAGCAATCGACTTCACTAATCCACTAACGAGTCAGTAGATTGTGCTTAATTAACGAGACCCTAATTTAAACTAAGGTGATGCGGTCATCCTCCTTAGATAAACCGGTAGATTAATTAACCCTTTCTAAACCCTTTCATTAAGTCTACTCGTTGTTAAAGAGTGATAAAGTCGTCCTCTCTCTAATACTTTTCGAACGAAATTCAAGAATAAAGTTAAGACTAATTTTAAGAATTCATTAATTAGGAGAATTAAAACCCTACCGTCACGAATTACCCTAATTACGTACCCACAACCTACTTCTACGAGTTCATCCTACCCTAAGCATGCAAGGGTTTTAGCTAGACATGGTTTTGACAATAATAAAAGCAATAGAAGAAGTGACGAATATAAACATGATAATTAGAACGAATAAAAGATCAAACATAAACTAGGGTTTAAAGAAATACTTGCAAAGAACTGAAATTTAATTAATAAAAATGAAGTTTAAAGTGTTTAACGTAATCGAACTAATGAAAAGAAACTAAGAAACGAAAATAAACTAAGAATTCGTGCTAAAATCTCGATTTAAACGTAAAGTAAAGCTTGCTCCTCTCCTTCCTCTCCAAAAATGAATTCTAAAAGTAATAATCTATCAAGTGGTAAGTGGTCGTCTCTAAAAACGTGTTCGGAAGGGGTATAAATAGGCAACGGGTCGAATCGGACTTGCATGGGCCAAAATTCTCGTAAAGCTCGAGTAGTGCTCGAGTAGAAAGTACTCGAGCAAGTTTCGCTCGAGTAGTGCAAACTTACAGAACCTCAAAAGTACTCGAGCTAGGCAGCTCGAGTAGTTCTACTCGACCGGCCTCAGCTCGAGTGCACTACTCGAGTGCTCGAGTAGTAGCTACTCGACCAGGCATGGCTCGAGTGCTCTACTCGAGTGCTTGAGTAGTCAGTACTCGAGCTCCTCCAGCTTAAGTACTCCAGTGACACTTTTGCTCGCTCGAACTAATACTTCTTGTATTTCTTCCATATCTTCTCATTCGGGCATCCTTTTGAGTCTATTCAAAGTCCTACGAACTCCTCTTTTCACCCTTTTTCCATCTATAAGCATCAAAGAAACAAATTTATTAGTTTATGAAAATAATACTCAAATGACTCTAAATACTTATATAAATCAATCAAAACAAGGGCATTTCGAGCGACGAATCATGATAATTTCACGCCTAATCAACCAACAAGCTCCAAGCTTTTGTTCAATTTCTAAAGTAATTTTCAAATTTCATTTTGCCCAAATTATTTTACCAAAAAAAAAAATTGGTCCAACCAAACAACCCCTTATTCAAATTTCAGAATTCCAAAATTCATCCAAACAAACATGGTTATATTTTAATTTCCAGAATTTTCAGAATTTGGTCTAAGCAAATATGCCTTTATTTTGGTTTTCAGAATTTTCAAATTATATTCAAACCAAACAAGGTCTTAAAAAATTTCTAGAATTCAAAATATTTTCATGCTGCCAAACAATGCCATAAAGAATACAGGGATTTTTCTGCAATTAGTCTTGTATTTGCTTAGAAGGCCCCGGTGAAAATCTAATTCTCAATACCAGGCCCTTGGTCTGCTACACTGCTACACCGATCGTCTAACATCCGATGACCAACACAACCAACCCTAAATCGACGATGCCAGGGCATATCGTGCAGTGTTGTTGTAATTTAAATCTCACACTACTGCATCCAATCTAAATTGGTTATCGCCAATTCCTCTTTCACCCTGTGAGAGTCCAAATTCCAGTGATAACACAACAGGCAGAAAAACCTTGCTTGCCCAGCAACAGGTTCCGGCGACAGGATTTCTTGTAACGGCGAGTTTTTGTCGTAAAACAAAGGTACGGTCTAACCAATCTTAGAGCAAGCGGTACCGCATCAATACGTATGATTAAAGATGGAAGTAGCAGTTCGCAGGAGAATCATCATCGTAGCGATTCAGATTCAACTATTCAAGTAAATAAATTCAATTACTCGAGAACAGTGAATTGAAATACGCAGCAGAATCCAGTTCAGTGATAGATTCAAATATTTTATTCTATTATTAATAAAGTCAAATTTTATAAATAAAGAATAAATAAGTAGAATTGTAAAAGCAAAAGTTTCAATTTCAATTACCTTCCCAGAAGGTAATTCACGTGTACAATCCTCTTTTTTTTTTTTAATTAAAACCAAGACAGATTTTATCAGTTAAAATCTAAAATAATTTGCTAGTTTCGAACAAAGAAACAAACAATCCAATTTCATTATTCGTAATTAAAAAAAATGAGGGCAAAACTAAATTTAAATAGAGCACAATATTTTACTTACGAATTTAAACAAATATCGTATACAACCAATAAAAGAGCCTGAAGCTCTGATACCATTGTTGGCTTTTAGAGGCACGAACACCATGTTCGGCACAACGGAAGATAACGATTCACCAACAACGAATCTTAAACATGGTTGTATAACATAAAATATAAAGGATAAATAACGATATATAAATCCTTACAGCGGTTTGTATGCGGAATCCTCCACTATGGTATCCACGTAACGGCTTTTCTACCAACCCGAATCGATATGCCAGCGTTGAATCTCAAGACGACTTTGCTAGGAAAATTCTGACTGTAGATTTTATGGAGAAATTGTATTTCTTGTATTGTGTGTCTTTGAAATTTTCATGTGACACATATTTATAAGGGATTAACTTGACTTAATTCCTAAGCAAGATATCGTGCCTAGCCCGTAATATAATCTCTACAGATTATATCTCCCTAGATAAGTTCCTACGAATAATATATTTACCATATCTATTATTCTTGTATAATAATATTCCAAATATTATTATTGGGATTTCATATTTAATTAAATCTAATTTAATCAAATAATAATAATAATAATTAATTCCAAATATAATTATTATTATATTCTCCATAAATTAAATATTATATACAATACAATATTTAATCAACCAACTATAATTGGTAAATTGTCATTACTTGGTGTGTGATCCATAGGCCCTCGTATATCGAGCGATTAGTCAAACTAACTGTCTTAATTGAACCCTACACAATAAATCAGACATTCTCAATATACGAGGTACGTTGCGAGGAAATCTGCAACTACCTGTAATACTGTAGGCTATTGTGATATCTTCCTTTCATTCACGAATACTCGATTAAGTCTTGAACATGATGAAGTGTCTATTCAAATAATTTAATCATATTATCTCAAATCACTAATTGATCAAGTATATCACACTTAGCCACAAAGTCTAAGTTGATGTGCGTCGGCCGACGACTTAGATCCAATTATGATGAGAAGACAAGTATTCTCTCTAAATCCACATTGAGGAATGAATCCCATTATTGGCTCAACTACCATGCACATGCATTTCGTGATGAACCCAATCCATGTCATATCTACCCGTGGAAGAGTGCAAGCGTCGGTCATGGTCAAAGTTCACCACTCCACACATGTCGTGCGTATTGACCTCAAGTCAGAGGAGTATCACATCGCTCCCGTAGACACATTATGTGGAATTACATCAAACGGTTTTTTGGATGGGTATACCAATACCCTCTAAGGTATCTGTGCATCCATCATGAGATACCCGGTATCTCATAGTAAGTGAGATCTTACTACACTCTCTAAGAGTATGATGCAGATCGCACACCAATCTCAATTGCATCATCAATATCCCATTCTTGATGATCCTTGATCGGGGCTATTTGAGAATCATACTTAAGTCATCTGAGTTCTCACTCACTCAATGAAAGTAGTGATTCATGGGAACACAAATAAGAATATAAGCAAACAATCAAACATCATAATCAGATAAGTGTAACGCCATACATTTAATATTAAACCAAATAATAATATTAAATCAAATCTGAATATTATCTTAGTATTATGTGTTGACGATCAGTTCTAATCTTGAAGATTAATGGCTGTTTTAGATGGTTAATTGATCATCAAACAATTACGTGTGATTGATCACTAACGTAATTAGTGAATACGAATTTTCGGGTTTAGATGGGTTAGAATCGTATGAAAGCTTACGTGTTTAAGTTCGATTGTAAGTTAATCGAGTTGCTTTAGATTCGTAATCGAAGTTTGGACGTGTATAATAATTTGTGCTTATTTTATTAGCTGAAAAAATCTAAGTATTTATAGACATTTGCCTAGCAGGAGGTGTCGTGACTTTTGGCCTACCAGGCCTGCATGCTCGACACCTGGCCTTTGACTAAGTTGACCTTATCTAAACTAAAATCCATCCTTTCTTGTTGGACTTGCTCGCAGTCAAGAGCTGCTCGCCATATCGGGCTTGTCTTGGAGGAGTCTTTAGTCTGATTTTATTGGTCTCTTGTCTTGCTTAGTTGTTGTTTTGGTTTTGTAATCGGATCTGGTCGGCAAGATGTTAATTGAGTTTGTCATGTGGCTCTTAATCTGATTTTGTTCGCCCATTCGTCTTGGTGTAGCATGCAGGTTCTGCTCGCCAGATATCTTAGGTGCATCTTGAGTTTATTTTACCTTAATCTTTAAGCGCTTTGTGCTAACCCTGGTCGCCCAATAGCTGATTCTGCTCGCCCATCAACAATTGCCCCCTTGCCAATCAATAAGTTGTGAAGATGATGAACGAGCACTTTTTGGGTTGGCAACTTTTAAGTGTCATCGGTGCGAGCAGGAATGTAGCGAGGGCGAGCAACTTTTCACGGGCGGACAACATTGGTCGGGCAGACTTGGGCCGGTGACGGTTAGGATCCCAAGGCCCGGGTGCGGTTCGAGGTATGACGTGGGCGGAATGATTGCTGCCGCCTACGCGCACGTGATCTCGAGGCGACGCGCCTTCCCGCTTTGTCGGGCAGGTGCAGCATGCGCCCAGAAATTGCACTTTAGTCCCTTGATTACTCAAGTTGCTCGCTTGGAACCCCGTTTTTTCAGAGAGTATATAAAGAAAAAAATCGCGATTTTTGTTATTTTCATTTGTTTTTTGAGCGCGAATCTCTCCTCCTCCCTCTTTCAAATTTCCGGCGAACGTTCCCAATTTCCGGCGACCTTCAAGCGAATTCGAGGTAGTTTCTTCTTCGCTTTTTTCTTTTCTTTCTTCTTTTCTTGCGTTGTGTGCGTTCTTATTCCATAAAAACCCCTACTCCGCCGTGGGAAGTTGTAAAACCGTCGAGTTCTCCCTCGCCAGAATCTGCATACATTCAAACTTTTTTACCTTCATTTACTGGATGTCGTCGCATTCCGAGACTGGATCTTTCCCTCCCCGGAACCCCGAAAAACGGCCCATCGAAGAGAATCCTCCCATTGTAAACCTGGAGTCTGATCCCGAAGCGGCTTCGGTCGCACGCTCCGTTAACTCCGGTGCTCGTTCCTCCGGGGAAAGAGAGGAGTGAGCAAATCCTGCTCGCCAGCTCGTGGAGAAAACGAGCTCGGATCTCCATGAGGACGAAGAAGAGGAGGTCGAGGTACTTCAGCCGGTGAACCTTGACGAATTAACTTGGGCCTATCTAAGAGATATCAACTTTCCAGCACCCAGACTGATCGAGCATCGAGTTCCAGTTGCGGTTGCTCGCCGTGTAGACTGGGACGAGTACGAAAGGGAGCATTCAAACCGATTTGTCATTCCTGCTCGTGGGGTACGGAAGCTTAAGGCGACCGAGTTCACTGCGAGCTGTATCGTGTCCGTCGTTACTGAGGAGGACTCGCTTGGGATTCGGAGGGATTACAAGATTCCTTTCGACATCCAGATGTATGCTCCTTTGGTGGACGACAGAGCTGATCACCCACCACGTGGATTGACGGCGATCAACCTTGCTACCTTGAATGCTGGAGTTTCTCTACCGCTGCATCCTCTGGTCGGCCAATTCCTACAAGACGTGAACTTGGCCATTACCCAACTTACTCCCGTTAAGTGGATAAATTTAATGGCTCTGATGGTTATGTTCGCCCTAGAGGGATACCCCAATAGGCTATCCGCCGAAGAAGTTGGCTACCTGATGACGATCACGGGTTGTACTGGGGAAGAGGCGGGTTGGTACTATCTGAAGGCGCGACCAGGCCAGAAACTGGTTGAGGACATCCCTGGGAGAGTGCGAGACTGGAAGCACGACGGGTTCTGGGTTGGAGGCGACTGGCGTGCTTCTGCTCGCTCCTCAGGGGGTCCTGAGCGAATTGAGACCCCGGCGGAGTTTAGGGAATTAAAGCGTGAGTCTTACCTCTTCTATAATTTTGAAGTGGTTAGACTAATTTTAATTCTCCTTTTCTTTTGTTTCAGGTCCTAAAAGCTTGGGGTGGCGAACTGTCAAGAATTGCACCAGCGGTCAGTTTTTGTTCGTCGCGTGTCTGATCGCCCTTCGTCGCCGAGAGGACCGCAGCATTGGCCATCTCTTCTCCGAAGACACACTACGTGTTGCTCACCTCACAACTTATCCTCACCATCTTGAGGCTTTGGGACCCATTCCGGAGGGTAAGTATCTTTACTTGCTGGGCGAACAGATCTGTTCGACATTACACTTGGTGTTTCTTAACTTGTTTTTTATATTCTTTACAGACCAGCTCGCCACAGTTGCTCTTCACCCCTCCTTTCTCGAGCTCGATAATCGCGTCTGGGAAATGCCGAGAAAATGAGGTCGCAAGAAGTCCGACCCCCTCTCAAAGATTATTGCCCTTGCGGCACAAGGTGGAAAAGACGATCCCAAACAAGCTGGGGGTTGAGCTCGGCGAAACCGCCTGTACCAGTGGCCAGCCCACCCAAAACTCTAGCTCCGAGGGCGAAGAGGCTTCTTTGCGGAGACGGCACTCCCGTCTCTGACACTGAGAAGGCGGTCAAGCGAGCAAAAACTACTCAAGAGAAAGTGACCGTAGCTGTCCGGCCATCTGAAGGCAGTAGCGAGCAAACTCCCTCTGTGGAGCATCCTGCCGAGCAAACTCTGGTCGCCACTGCTCGTGAAGGATCCAGCCCTTCAACCGACCCCACTTATCTCGGATGGGATAAGGGTCGTCTTGACAGGTACAACTCTCCTCGCCCAGGACACTTAGCATTTTCTTTTTCTTTTTTACTAACTGAGGATTCCTCTCCAGCTACTTGCCCGAGCAGTACCCAGGGCGGTCTAACCTGGTGCACCGTTTTGCCTGCTCAAAGGTGCCGACCAACCTCCGCGAGATTCCAGATTCTTTTGTCCGCCGCGCTTCTGAGGTCGTTGCTCGCAGCTGGACTAAGGAGCTGAATGAGACCGTCAAGACACAGGTGCCCCGTGACAACGGCCGTCTGTGTCTCGTCGAGGCGGGCAATACCCTGGCGGTCGTGCAGCGTTTGGTCGACCAGGTAGAAGATCTCGAGAAGGATTCTCGTCAGCATGCGGCCACTGTCAGCCATATTGCCAAAGAACGTGATGATGCTAAGGCAGAGGCGAAGAAGATTATCGCCGACCTCGAGAACAAAGCCAAAGCTCATCAAATCAGCGAGCAGCGTGCTCTGGACCTGCACGTCAAAGTCTCCGAGGAATTGAAGGTCAAAACGGCCGAGGTCGAGCAAATGCAAGCAGAACTTGCTCGCGCTCAACAGCAGAAGGAGGTCGCGGAGAAATTCGCGACCGAAGCGACGGCCAAAATTGCTGACCTCGAATCTCAGCTCGCCAACTCCATTACCCAAGAGGAGCTTATTCCTAAGATGGAGGTGAGCTCAATCCTGGGATACGTAACAGGCTACGCCGAGAGCATCCGGATTGCTCACGAGTTTAAGGCTGCCTCCGTGGTAGAGGAGATCGGCAAAGAGCTCTGCAACTTCGTCGAATCAAACCCTCCAGCCCCGGGCACAACTCTCCAGATTGGCGACCTGCCTGACTATGGAGTCAAGCTCGACTTCATCGGCCCTGAAATTATTATCACAATTCCTCCCGAGGATGAGGAAGAAGAAGAGGGCGATGTTGCCGAGGGCGAGCAGATCCTGCATGCCGATCAGAGTGAAAGAGCTCTCCATGAGCGGGCTGATGCTGAGGGGCTGATTGCCGAACTGACTGAGGTGGTCCCAGTTGACCCTGCTCTCGATGGCTCTCCTCTGGAAGATCCTAAAGATGATAATATCTCTCCATCTGCCGGGCAAGGAACGTAGTGGACAAGATTAGCTAGGGACTATGTACTCTTTTTTTTTATTGCTGTTCGCTTTTGTTGTAATGCCTTGGGCGATTAAGCCTTATTATTAATGAAACTATCTTGCATATCTGCTCGTCTCATTTATCTTACATTAATTGTTCTTTGCATTCTTATTTATGCTTCAACAATCTTAATGTAGTTGGGCCTTGTTCCTTAAGAACTTTTTGGCCTTAGAGTTTGATGGGTTTTTGGCCTTAGGCTATGTCCATTTAAAAACGAACAGCCTTTAATGGGCTTGGTTGTATAATCAACTTGCGCCTTGAGCTCGTATTTCTGTTTTGAACGAACAACTCAATATTGGAACGATCTTAAAAAATTACAAGTGTTGAAAGCGACCAAAAATGTAATCCTGCACTAGCTAGGTTGGATCTGCTCGACAAAGACAATGTTAAACTTCCAACCATTAAAAAACATAATTTACACCAGGAGTCAAAGCTGCTCGACCACTATACATTTTGTCAAGGCATCTTTAGACTCTCAAGAGGAAATAAAACCATACAAGATACTGACATTCCAAACCGCGATCAAACTTGACCTTATCTAACCCAGTTCGACCATTTATACTTGGTGAAAATTTAAAAAAATTAGGCAAGTTTTTGGATCCATCTTGTATCTCTGCCATTTCAGTTCGCCCAGTGGACTTAGTAGCTTGCCCAACTCAACTTCACTCTCTCATGAGGCAAAACTGGTCGCCTACTGAAAGTATTTTCTTAGGTTAGCTGCATTCCAGGAATATTGGGCCGAGTTGCCCTCTAAGTCTTCTATGTCGTACGCTCCATTGGGTAACCTGTCTGTTACCCTGTATGGGCCCTCCCAAGTCGGGCCAAATATGCCTGGAGGTGGGGCAAGCTTCTTTCTTAGAACAAGGTCACCAACTTCGAACTTTCTTATCTTGACTTGGGAGTTATAATAATGCTCTGCTCTTTGTTTGTACGTGGCGTTCTTTAGCTCGGCATGTAATCTTCGTTCTTCGAGCAAATCTGTTTCTGTGGCCAAAGCGGAATGATTTGCTTGTTCATCAAAGTTGGTCGTCCTGACAGTGTTGGTCTTTAATTCAATTGGTATCACTGCCTCTGTTCCGAAAGCCATTGCAAAGGGTGTTTCTCCGGTGCTAGACCTGGGAGAAACTCTATATGCCCACAAGACTTCCGGGAGTTTTTCTGACCAACTACTTTTGTTTTCTTCCAGGCGTATTTTCAATGTATGCTTGATAATCTTATTTACAGCTTCAACTTGCCCGTTTGACTGGGGATGATATGGAGTCGAATAGTGTTTCCTGATCCCCCATTTTGTACAAAAGTCTCTTAACTCTTTTCCGTCAAACTGCGGGCCATTATCTATCACAATTGTTCGTGGAATTCCAAAGCGACATACAATGTTCTGTCATATGAAGTTGATCATGTTCTGCTGTGTAATTTTTACCATGGCCTTCGCTTCTGCCCACTTTGTGTAATAATCGACTGCTATGACAGCAAATCGAACATTTCCCACTCCTACCGGGAAAGGACCAATAATGTCCATTCCCCATCTTGCAAATGGCCATGGGCTGTAAACCGATACAAGCTCCTGTGTCGGGGCATGAATACTTGGAGCAAAAATCTGACACTGGTGGCAAGCTTTGGCTAACTGGATTGCATCTTTTCGTAAGGTTGGCCAATAATAACCTTGCCTTACAGTTTTGTAGGCCAAAGTTTGCCCCCCAGTGTGACTTCCACAAACTCCAGAATGTACATCCTCCAGAACCGTCCTTCCTTGCCCCCTAGACAAACACTTGAGAAGTGGGAGCGAAAAGCCTCTTTTGTAAATCTGTTCATCTACCAAAGTGTATTTGGCTGCTTGTTTCGTGATTCTTACCGCTTCAAACGAGTTGCTTGGCAGTTCCCCATTTTTCAAGTATTTGGCTATAGGAGTTCTCCAATCATCGCCGTTGTTCTGTTCAATTACTTGGTTCACTTCGTAATCTATTGTTGATGGTTGGATTTTTCTGGTGATGATGACGTTTGTCTGATCTGCTGGGCCGTCGCTTGTTGCTAGTCTTGCTAGGGCATCAACTTGTGTGTTACTCGTTCGAGGTATCTGTTGGATAAATACTTGGTCTAGCAGAGATACCAAGTGAGCAACTATTCGTTGATACTCGATCATTTGCTCGTCTCTGGCCTCATATTCACCTCGTACTTGGCTTACAATGAGTTGAGAGTCTCCAAAAATCTGGAGTCGTCTTACTCCGACAGCTAATGATAAGTGGAGACCTGCAATGAGGGCCTCATATTCAGCTTCATTGTTGGTGGCCATGAACTCGAATCTGACTGCTGAAGTGAATACTTGGCGGTCAGGACTGATAAGCACTATTCCTGCCCCCGAGGCCAGATTTGTTGACGAACCGTCCACATAAAGATATCATGGATGATCCAGCCCTCTCGTTGGATTTTGACGGAAGGTTAGTTCAACTATAAAGTTGGCCAACACTTGTCCCTTAATCGCGGTTCGAGGTGCATATGTCACGCCAAACTGGCTTATCTCTATGGACCATTTCAAAAGACGGCCAGCGGTGTCAGGTCGGTGTAGTATTTGTTTGAGTGGGAAAGTTGTCAATACTTCGACTTGATGATCGAAAAAGTATGGTCTTAACTTCCTGACACTCATGACAAGAGCATATGCCAGCTTTTCGGTTGGTGAGTATTTCACCTCAGCATCATGTAAGGCTTGGCTGACATAGTAGATTGGCAGGTGAAACTTGCCTTCTGCCCGAACTAACACCGAACTTATGGCTGTGTCGGACGCTGCCAAATATAAATATAACTTTTCACCGGGAATAGGTTTTGACAAAATTTTTACATCCCCAAGATATTCTTTCAATTGATCAAAGGCTTTCTGGCAGCTTTCCGTCCAGGCAAAGTTGCCCTTTTTGATGGCCTCAAAAAATGGACGGCACTTATCTCCCGACCATGATATGAACCTGATTAACGCGGCTAAGCAACCGGTTAACCTTTGTACCTCCTTAACAGAGCGTGGCGGTTTCATGTCAACGATCGCTTTCACCTTTGCTGGATTGGCTTCAATTCCTCGCTTACTGACTAGATGGCCCAAGAATTTTCCGGAATGTACTCCAAAACTACTTTTCTTTGGATTTAACTTCATATTGTATCTTCGGAGTATGTCGAACACCTGGGAAAGATGATGGAGGTGATATTCCTTCTGTGCACTTTTGAAGACTATGTCGTCGACATATACTTTCACCGTTTCCCCAATATGTTCATCGAACATCTTGTTGACCAGCCTCTGGTAGGTTGCTCCAGCATTGATCAGACCAAACGGTATTCTCTTCCAGCACAACAAATTTTTGTTAGTATAAAAGGCCGTATTTTCTTGGTCATCTGGGTGCATTGGAATCTGGTGGTATCCTGCGAAGACATCCATGAATGTGAACATTTCGTGACCGACAGTACTGTCTACCAGTTGATCGATGTGCGGGAGCGGAAAGTTGTCCTTCGGGCATGCTGCATTAAGATCTGTAAAATCTATTCATAGCCTCCAGGTTCCGTTCGGCTTCCGTACCAAGACAGGATTTGCAACCCATCGTGGACATAACGCTTGTTTAATTAAGTCGTTGTCCAGTAACTTTTTGACCTCCTCGTTTAAAGTTTGATACTTGTCTGGTCCATATTTCCGTCATTTCTGGTGGACAGGTTTTCGGATTGGGTTGATATTCAACCTGTGACAAGCATTCTTCGGATCGATTCCCACCATGTCAGCATGGGACCATGCGAAGATGTCTAAGTTAGCCTTCAGAAAGTCCGTCATGCGAGTTCTGTAAGGCTCGGGGAGTTCAGACCCGATGTAAAGTTCAAGGTCATCTCGTTTGAAATCAATTTTGATGGCCTCCAATTCTTCGACCGAAGTTGCCCGTCGCTTTTGCCCCTTCCATCGAGGGTCAACTATTGGTCCTTCCGGACTTAGCTCATCCTCGACGTTCATGGGTTCGGCACCCAACCGGGGGTCAAAATCTTCCGCGGGTTCTGGGTTAGACTCGGCCACCATAGTCGGGCTCCCCTGGTTATTATTTGGGCCCGGACTGTCGGCAACGGGGGGTAACATTGCTTCTGGCAAGTTCTGCCCGCCGCCCTGCAACATCTGGTCGCCTGTGGGCGAAGGTTGGTCGTCTATGTCCATCTTATCGTTTTGAGCTCCGAGAATGTCCTCCAAAATGGAGGGTTCATTCTCAAGTTGACTGGTTGACACTTCCATCATAGATACTTGTCCTTGTCTTGACTGAATTTGTAGGAGGCATTCTCGAGCTTTTCTCTGGTCTCCTTTTACCGTGCCAACTCCACTTGCTGTTGGGAATTTTATGCAATAATGGTAAGTTGAACACGCGGCCCTGAATTCATTTAAGAAAGGTCGGCCCAAGAATCCGTTGTATGTTGACTCTTGATCAACGACCAAGAAGTCCACCATTCTTGCGATATTTTTCTCGGGCTCTTTGACCGTCACAAGTTGCATAGCGAAAGTTACTATTCCTAATGGGATTGTCACAACATTTCCGAACCCCAGAATACGATGATTTGTATCTCTGATGTAGCCTGCATAATCTCCCATTTGGTCAAGCGTCTTTTTAAAAAGAATATTAGTGTAGGCTCCAGTATCTACCAGCAATCTATGCACCCTAGTTTCCATAATCTTGGCACATATCACAAGTGAATCGTTGTGAGGGGTCAGTACTCCTTCCAAGTCTCTGTCGGTAAAAGTTAATTCCGATGTTTGCATGGTAGGTGGAATAACCCCCATTTCTTGTACATGACCGATCGCTTGTAATTCTGCTTTTCTTTTTCGATTAGAAATTGGTGGTCGTCCATCAGAATAACCACCTATGGGCCCTGCAGGTTCCATCATCTGGATATCTGGAACTGGTCCTCCGGCTGGTGCCTGAGCCGGTCGCCCAGCTCGATTCCGATGTGGTGCCTGTTCCTGGTCTTCTTCATCAGAATCTTCGTCTCTGTTTCTTTTGCCGGGCTGTCTCTTTACGAACTCGGATAGCTTTCCCTCTTCGTAAAAACGCCACAACTGCTTCAGCAAGTCACGACATTCGCTTGTAAAGTGCCCCACGCTCTGGTGGTAGGCACAATATTTATTCTGGTTCAACTTGCTTGTATCTTGACGTATTTTACGGGGTGGTGTGAGCAATTCTTTGTCTCGAACGTTATTATAAACTGTATCGATTGATACGGTAAGAATGTGGTTCAATTCGTCCTTCAGCTCCGTTCCTTCAGTAAATGCTTTCATGTTCTTGGGAGCTCGATAACCAGTTCCAGGCTTCTTCGCACCCTCTTTCTGCTCTCCTTTGTCTCCCATGTCCTTTTGCAGGGCTTCATGCATGGAGATAAAGACGCCTGCCCGATCCCGAAATTCGGCATATGTCTTCGGGCATCTTAGGTGTACATCTTTCCAGAGTTCAGTGCCCTTCTTGAGCCCAGCCAGGACGGCCACAATCTTGGTGTCTTCACTGACAGACTCCCCTTCTAACAAGACCTTGTCGAATCTTTCCAAGTACGATCGGTCCGACTCGTCATTAGTTTGTTTCAAGTCGGATAACCGATGTCTTTGGGACAGATAAGACCCGGCCGTAGAGAAATGGGACAAGAATTCTTTGCCCAGCTGGGCAAACGAATGAATTGAAGCTGGTGGCAAAGCTGAAAACCATTTATGGACACGATCCCCCAGAGTTAAAGGAAAGTTGCGATATTGTGTTGCGTCACTTGCCCCCATTGATACCATATAATTAGTATACTTCATCAGATGCACCCGGGGGTCCGCCGTGCCCTCATATTGGATACTTGTTGGAAACTGAATCTTTTGCTGAATCGGAGCCTTCAGAATCACCACAGATAGAGGTGAGACTGGAAGAGTTGTGTTCCCATATCCTCTCTGTTGATCTAGCTGGTCCTGCATGCTCTCTATGTCCTTTCTCATGGAGGCGAGCTCTTCCAAGGATCCCCTCTGACTCTGAGGCTGACCGGCGAGCAGAGGCGCACAACCGTCTGTTCGCTCCAGTCCCTCATTGGGAGCAGGAACCCCCTGGATTGGCCTCCTAGGATTGGGCTCTGCGTTTGGGCCAAGGCGACTAAAAGCTGACCTAGTCAGCCTGTCATGGACTGATTGGCGAGCAGGTACTACAGCTGGGCGAGCTGCTCCTGCAGTGGGATGGACTTCCATGATTCCCCGGCCACGACGACCCAATCTTTCAAGAGCACTTTGGCGTGTGCCCTGACTCCCTGCCATGGCCGGATTTTGAGTCGAACCTCCCTGACTGGCGGCCTCGACGTGCTGTTTTTCTTTGCCTTTGGCCTTACGAGCTTGGGCACTGTCTGCTTCATTTAAATGGTCCTCTCTAGCCTTCTCATGTTCACGAGTCTTTGTGGGGCTACACCTTGCTCGCACATAAGAAGGGCCAGGTTGGGCTTGTTGTCTTTGTAAATCCTGGAGCATGGCAATTGTGCGCGCCAATTCATCGGGGTTACGAGCAATGGCGTCCAACTCCGGTGGTATTAACTGATGAGCAACATTGGTTTGATTCTCTTGGTCATTTCTGCTCGCCCCTGCTCGCCCACCAGCCTGGGACATCCTGGAGTGTGAATCCCTGGTTATATGTTGTGAACGTTGTGTCTCTCGTGATTGAGGCATGTTCACAGAAGGTATCAAGTATTGTTCTTAGTGTTCTTGAATTTTTCCTTCAAAAGCTCAAACTTGTTCTTCGATTTTGAGCTAATCTTCGTGTTTTCAATGATTCGAAGGTTCGAACCCTCCTTCTAGCGCCAATTTGTTGACGATCAGTTCTAATCTTGAAGATTAATGGTTGTTTTAGATGGTTAATTGATTATCAAACAATTACGTGTGATTGATCACTAACGTAATTAGTGAATACGAATTTTCGGGTTTAGATGGGTTAGAATCGTATGAAAGCTTACGTGTTTAAGTTTGATTGTAAGTTAATCGAGATGCTTTAGATTCGTAATCAAAGTTCGGACGTGTATAATAATTTGTGCTTATTTTATTAGCTGAAAAAATCTAAGTATTTATAGACATTTGCCTAGCAGGAGGTGTCGTGACTTTTGGCCTACCAGGCCTGCATGCTCGACACCTGGCCTTTGACTAAGTTGATCTTATCTAAACTAAAATCCATCCTTATCTTGTTGGACTTACTCGCAGTCAAGAGCTGCTCGCCATATCGGGCTTGTCTTGGAGGAGTCTTTAGTCTGATTTTATTGGTCTCTTGTCTTGCTTAGTTGTTGTTTTGGTTTTGTAATCGGATCTGGTCGGCAAGATGTTAATTGAGTTTGTCATGTGGCTCTTAATCTGATTTTGTTCGCCCATTCGTCTTGGTGTAGCATGCAGGTTCTGCTCGCCAGATATCTTTGGTGCATCTTGAGTTTATTTTACCTTAATCTTTAAGCGCTTTGTGCTAACCCTGGTCGCCCAATAGCTGATTCTGCTCGCCCATCAACATTATGTTCTTTCGATGGATTGTCTCTAGGACACTAACACTAACATAAGGAACTTTTCCGTTATACGATACGGGTCCTCCCAAGTTGGTCCCAATACACCTGGAGGTTGGGCGAGCAACTTTCTTAGAACCAAATCTCCAACTCTGAATTTCCTGATTTTAACATGGGAATTATAGTAGCGTTCTGCTCGTTGCTTATATGTAGCATTTTTTAGCTCGGCACTTAATCTTTTTTCTTCGAGCAAATCCATTTCAATAGCTAAAGTAGAGTTGTTCGCCTGCTCATCAAAGTTGGTCGTCCTGATTATGTTGGTCTTTAACATGGGAATTATAGTAGCGTTCTGCTCGCTGCTTATAAGTAGCATTTTTTTAGCTCGGCACTTAATCTTTTTTCTTCGAGTGTTGACAGGCATTTTCGTACGGGTTGATATATGTGGCGATTGGGGTTATGCCCGACAAACAATCAATAATAAACGAACACGAACGATGGGGGAAGAACTTTCATTCTTCCCTCGAATGAGAGCTTTTTGCATATATGAGAAATGAGAGGAAATGTGACCCTTTACAATGAGGGGGTGACCCCCTATTTATAGAGTGTTGACAGCGATTTATATCGGATCTCGCTGCCTGGTTCCTAGCGGGTAGGATTCGATATTTATAATAACAAGAAGTAATAAATGTGAGAGTAAATGAGCTCTCAAGGGTAGGTTTATAATAAATGAGATGTGTTACATTTGGGCGTTAAAAGCCATATTTATAGTGTACAAGGTGGGTTTCCCCATGTTTGGCTGGTGGACCTGTGGGTCCCCCCTACTCCTAGCTGGAAGGTAATGAGTGGCTACAGCCTCCCCTACGAGCCAATGAGAAGACGCCACGTGGCACTGTCTCCCCAGAGATGATGGGACTTAGCCCCAACTGCCCTCATTGACCCTGTCACATCCTCTGGACTGATGGCACCGGACGTCCTCTCACAGCTGGCGTAGCCTAGGGTCGGGCAGACGGGTACTCGGGTACCCGGGAGACGAGTCCGGACGCGAGCACCTTGGTGGTTCTCTTACGGACAGGCGGGTAGAGCGTCTGCCTCGGAGCTTGTCGCTGGCCGCCCGATACCCGGGCCTGTGGGTCTTAAGTACCCTGCCCGGCAGCTCCCTGGGGTCCGCGTCGGGTAGCATCTAGTTCCCCGCCCGCCTGCCTGTACTGGCGGCGGATTACTATTGTCTGAGCCCGCTACAGTAAGTGGGTTCATGTCCGATACCCGATGGGTCGAGTAGTAAATATCGGGTGTAACATAGAGGTTCACCCCCAAAGGCCCAAAAGTGGCCCTAAACTCGTCTTAACCCTTTATTTTAGGGATTTATTACAATATTAATCTAACAATCAACCGTAGATATATAATACATTAAATACTCTTTTCTGATGTAGACCCTCGATCCTGTCGGGACAGTGTATCTTCAGGAATCTGACATCCTGTCAGGCGAGGATATTTCCTGCTGTAACAATTGCCCCCAAGATTGGGCTCTGATTGCGGCCAGAGTTCGATCTTGATCTGTGCTTCAAATAGGTTTTGCCCCCGAGCCTGAAAACAGGATATAGCTCGGATGCCCCGGGGGAATCTTCAACGACAGGGTCCTTGATGGGCTCATCTTTCAAGTCATCTTCGTATTGTCAAACTTTTGAAACTGGATAGGTTAGGTGGGGTACGATCTTCAGTCGTGCCCCCGAGTCGAGAATAGTGATGTTTAATTAATAAAGAGTTTTCGCACTGGCTGACATTGATTTTAATAACTTAGCGATAAAAGTCGCGATGATGATAAAAATAGTGAAGTGCTTCAGCCGATTAACGGGCAGCGACTTCACGAATACGAGATTGAATTAACAATCGATGAATTGATTAATCAATGATAAAAATAGTGAAGTGCTTTAGCCGATTAACGAGCAACGACTTCACGAATACGTGATTGAACTAACAATCGATGAATTTATTAATCAATGATAAAAATAGTGAAGTGCTTTAGTCGATTAACGAGCAGCGACTTCACGAATACGTGATTGAACTAACAATCGATGAATTGATTAATCAATGATAAAAATAGTGAAGTGCTTTAGCCGATTAACGAGCAGCGACTTCACGAATACGTGATTGAACTGACAATCGATGAATTGATTAATCAATGATAAAAATAGTGAAGTGCTTTAGTCGATTAACGAGCAGCGACTTCACGAATACGTGATTGAACTAACAATCGATGATACAAAGCGTTCAGAACGCGATATATTATGGCCGCAAGCGGGCAAAAGTGATGCGGGTTAGTCGACGCTGGTGAAGACGGACTGGTTGATGCCGTTAAGATGGACAAATCAATGTCAAAAATAAATTAGTTGACGCCGGTGAAGGCGAACTAAGCAACACCTTGCCTATTAAGGCGGAAGGTCAACGCTTAAAATGCAGACCGGATCCACGCCGAGAGGCAGATTAGTTGACGCCGGTGAAGACGAACTAATCAAGGCCGAGTGATGGATCGACTTGAGAGATAGATTAGTTGACGCCGGTAAAGACGAACTAATCAATACGTCAACGCCTGAAAGGCGGACTAATCGATGTCGAGAAGACGGATTACTTCACCAATCTAGGTGGAATATCGACGCCTAGAAGGCGGACTAATCAACGTCGAGAAGGCGGATTAACTCGATTAGTTGACGCCGGTGAAGGTGAACTAATCAATATGTCAACGCCTAAAAGGTGGACTAATCGACGTCGAGAAGACGGATTACTTCGCCAATCTAGGCGGAATAATCAACGCCGAGAAGGTGGATTAACTCGAGAAGCGGATTAGTTGACGCCGGTGAAGACGAACTAAACAACACGTCAACGCCTGAAAGGCGGACTAATCGACGTCGAGAATACGGATTACTTCGCCAATCTAGGTGGGATGTCGACGCCTAGAAGGCGGACTAATCAACGCCGAGAAGGCGGATTAACTCGAGAAGCGAATTAGTTGATGCCGGTGAAGGCGAACTAATCAATACGTCAACGCCTGAAATGCGGACTAATCGACGTCGAGAAGATGGATTACTTCGCCAATCTAGGTGGAATATCGATGCCTAGAAGGCGGACTAATCAACGCCGAGAAGGCGGATTAACTCGAGAAGTGGATTAGTTGACGCCGGTGAAGACGAACTAATCAATACGTCAACGCCTAAAAGGCAGACTAATCGACGTCGAGAAGACGGATTACTTCGCCAATCTAGGCGGACTAATCAACGCCGAGAAGGCGGATTAACTTGAGAAGCGGATTAGTTGACGCCGGTGAAGGCGAACTAAACAACACGTCAACGCCTGAAAGGCGGACTAATCGATGTTGAGAAGACGGATTACTTCGCCAATCTAGGTGGGATGTCGACACCTAGAAGGCGGACTAATCTACGCCGAGAATGCGGATTAACTCGAGAAGCGGATTAGTTGATGCCGGTGAAGGCGAACTAATTAATACGTCAACGCCTGAAAGGCGGACTAATCGACGTTGAGAAGACGGATTACTTTGCCAATCTAGGCAGAATGTCGACGCCTAGAAGGCGGACTAATCTACGCCGAGAAGGCGGATTAACTCGAAAAGCGGATTAGTTGACGTCGGTGAAGGCGAACTAATCAATACGTCAACGCCTGAAAGGCGGACTAATCGACGTCGAGAAGACGGATTACTTCGCCAATCTAGGCAGAATGTCGATGCCTAGAAGGCGGGCTAATCAACGCCGAGAAGGCGGATTAACTCGAGAAGCGGATTAGTTGACGCCGGTGAATGCGAACTAATCAATACGTCAATGCCTGAAAGGCGGACTAATCGACGTCGAGAAGATGGATTACTTCGCCAATCTAGGCGGAATGTCGACGCCTAGAAGGTGGACTAATCTATGCCGAGAAGGCGGATTAACTCGAGAAGCGGATTAGTTGACGTCGGTGAAGGCGAACTAATCAATACGTCAATGCCTGAAAGGTGGACTAATCGACGTCGAGAAGACGGTTTACTTCGCCAATCTAGGCAGAATGTCGACGCCTAGAAAGCGGACTAATCAACACCGAGAAGGCGGATTAACTCGAGAAGCGGATTAGTTGACGCCAGTGAAGGCGAACTAATCAATACGTCAACGCCTGAAAGGCGAACTAATCGACGACGAGAAGACGGATTACTTCGCCAATCTAGGTGGTGTTGGGAAAATAGGGGTGCCTGGAATCTATTCGGGATGAAATTTAAATACGAATTTAAATACAATTATTACTAGCATGAATTAATCCTAATTAATTCAAATAATAATTCCAACAACTAATTTTCATCATGCACGTTGAATTAATTCACATATCAACTATAGCGGAATAAACAAGTAAATATGCGATAAACGTACCTCTTGTAGAATTTGCCTTTGGATATACGGGACAATTACGATCTCGCTCTATCGACCCAAAAACCTTCTCAAGTATTTCCCTTTTCACCTCACTTGATCACCGGTGGGAGATGCTTTCAAGTAATTTAATAAACTAAGGAAAAAGAAAAATATCTATGCTTCTTGATTTTTCCAACACATGGAATTATGTACTTGGGGATGAAATAATCATCCCCTATTTATAATATGAGGGGGCCGAATTTTTTAGTCAAATATGGGCTTGGAGAAATCTTTTCTTAGACTCTAAGAAATCTTGAATATATCTCATATATTCTTTTCTCCAAAATAAAATATTCCACAAAAATCTCATCCTACATATTAAGGCCTAATTTTCGAAAAATACAAGATGAAATCCAAAGATTTGGATCTTCTTGAATATATGAGATATTCTTGTATTCCTAGAATACATATCTTCCATAATATCTTTCCAAGAAAATCAACAAAATCTTATTTCTTCTTGATTCTCTTATTTTCGAAAACCACTTGAAAAATCAGCATTAATATATTCTTTATTTTAATCACCTTATCATTATTGGGCTACTTGAGGGGCCTTAAGGAGAATTAAGATTGGACCTCCTAATGGACTTCTGAATTTCAATATTGAGCCCCAATATAATTCAGCCCATTAATATTAATTATTACCACTAATAAATTAATATTGCACTATCCATCTTAATCCATATTACGATAATATGGGCTCCCGGTTATTATTTTCCGCGTTTAAGATTATCAAGTCCATTAATTAATCAAGCTTCTGAATAGCTCTAAATTAATTAATATATTTCACCTTGGAGTAAAGACAGCTCAACATTATTATTCGTACCGAAGAAACTAATTCTTCACTTGCAAGATTTGGTACAATAAAACTTTTGAGCCCACCAAGGGGACTAATCACACGAGTCGTACTCGCACGCGTTTCTCCGTATTAAATCTTAGCAATCGTCGTATGATTAATATTACTGCCCAAGACACAAAGTTCGAAGTCGCAATGATTCTCACCCAACATGAATCAAAGCAGTAACCATTAAGCACACACGGTCCTATTTAAGTGACGGAGATTAAGAAATCAACAACCACTGAGGTCTAATTCTTCACCTTTCAGAACAAAAGAATTTATCCTCGATGTAGGTCCTCTTCAACACATACTAAATGTGCTAGTGCAATCTCTTAGTCAAGACAGACCAATCTGAGCCTTACACATCGACCTTTCACGGCGGATTGTTCAATTCCACCTAGGTCGTGAAAATGTATGTTTAGTTACAAGTAAACTGTTAATGTTGTCTTTCGTGATCGGGTATCACCACATTAACTACAATGTAACATGTACTATATATTGAACGGTTTGCAATAAAAATTCAACATTCAATCATAACTAAAGCAAATGTGATATAAGAATTATTCTCATAAAATGAGTGTTTGATACACGAGTTATACAAAGTAAAAGCATACTTTCACGTATAACTCCAACAATCTCCCACTTATACTTAAAGTCTGCTTTTAGTATACATCACGCATGTCTTAGTGTAGTAGCTCTCCGTGACATCCTATGTCTACCTACACTAACCTAATAATTCCTCCCACTTATACTTAAAGCAGATTGGCAATAGTCTTGTCTCTCATTCCATCCACATGTCTCTCGAATGTACTCTGAGGCAGACCCTTTGTGAATGGATCCGCTAGGTTGTCACCCGACGCTATCTTTGCCACCTCTATATCTCCTCTCTTAACGATTTCTCGTATAAGATGATATTTTCTTTCTATGTGTTTGCTGGCCTTGTGGGCTCTCGGTTCCTTTGAATTTGCAACTGCTCCGGCATTGTCACAAAAGACATTTATCTTGTCGGGCAAATTCGGAACAACGTCCAAGTCCACTAAGAAGTTCTTGAGCCAAACTGCCTCTTTCGCTGCTTCACAAGCAGTTACATACTCGGCTTCCATGGTCGAATCGGCGATGCATTTCTGCTTAACGCTTCTCCATGAAATAGCTCCTCCTCCCATGCAAAACACACTACCCGAGGTTGACTTTCTTGAGTCTATGTCTGATTGGAAATCTGAGTCCGTGTATCCTACGGGAACTAGACTATCCGACTGGTAAATCAGCATCCACTCACGAGTTCTTTTCAGATACCTCAAGATGCACTTTACGGCAGTCCAATGGTCTTTCCCGGGATTACTTTGATATCTTGCCACCATGCCCACGGCAAAGCAGATATCCGGTCTCGTACACAGCATTGCATACATAAGGCTTCCTAAGGCCGAAGCGTACGGAACACCTTTCATGTCATCTATCTCCGCTTGCGTCTTAGGGCTCATTTCTTTCGATAGATGGATTCCGTGCCTAAAAGGTACAAAACCTTTCTTGGAATCTTGCATGCTGAAACGCTTCAAAACAGTGTCAATGTATGAAGCTTACGATAAGCCCAACATCCTCTTCTTGCGATCTCGAGTGATCTTGATCCCAAGGATGTGCCCGGCTTCCCCTAAGTCCTTCATATCAAATTGTTTTGACAGTCATACCTTTACGTCTGACAATACCTTTACATTGTTTCCAATGAGCAGAATATCGTCTACGTATAATACTAAGAATACCACG
Source organism: Ballota nigra (assembly GCA_947034835.1). Classification (NCBI taxonomy): domain Eukaryota; kingdom Viridiplantae; phylum Streptophyta; class Magnoliopsida; order Lamiales; family Lamiaceae; genus Ballota; species Ballota nigra. Next base: position 62,216,271 of record OX344725.1, read on the forward strand.
GCAGTTCCGTCACGCTTCTTATACACACAACTTTCAAACTCGTTTTGATCAAACCCATAAGACTTAACCACTTGATCAAAACACTGGTTCCAAGTACGCGATGCTTGCTTAAGTCCGTAAATGGATCTCTTGAGCTTGCATACGAGATTCTCTTGGCCTTTTTCAATGAAACCTTTGGGCTGTTGCATATAGATATCTATCCCGTCAAGACTTCCGTTAAGGAAAGCCGTCTTGACATCCATTTGCCAGATCTCATAATCTAGGTGCGCAGCGATCGACAAGAGAATACGGATGGACTTAAGCATAGCTACAGGCAAAAAAGTTTCCTCATAATCGATCCCTTCTTTCTGAGTATACCCTTTGGCCACAAGCCTCGCTTTGAAGGTTTCAACCCTTCCGTCCGGTCCTCTTTTCCTATTGTACACCCACTTGCATCCAATGGGTTCTACCCCACTGGGTGGCTCGACCAACTCCCACACTTGATTATATCCATTGAACCCATCTCGGCTTCCATTGCCGTTTGCCACGACTCTGCGTCTTTGTCTTGGATTACCTCGTCGTACGTCCATGGGTCTGATTCAACACCGGGAACCAAATCTGAAGATTCTCCTATCCCCATGAATCTCTCGGGTTGCCTAGGAACCCTCCCACTACGACGGGGGTTCCGGTTGTGAAGATGTGACGTGTGGTACATCATCTTGTATACTTGGTATCGAAGTTTGACCTCTCAATTCTTCTAAGGTAATTTCACTTTTAGGTTTCCGATTGTTCATATAGTCTTCCTCCAAGAATTTAAAGTGTGTACTGATCACTGTCTTTTGATCCTTGGGACTATAGAACATACACCCTTTCGTTCCCGCAGGGTATCCTATAAACAACCTTAATTCCGAACGCGGATCCAACTTACCGGCTTCCTTGTCTAGTACGTATGTCGGACAACCCCAAATCCGCAAATGTCTTAGACTGGGCTTGCGCCCGGTCCACAATTCCATTGGGGTTTTAGGAACCGATTTGGATGGCACCAAGTTTAGAATATAAGCCGCCGTTTCCAAGGCGTTAACCCAAAATGACTTGGGTAAATCCGAATAACTCATCATGGATCTGACCATCTCTAAAAGAGTCCGGTTCCTTCGTTCCGCCACACCGTTCTATTGAGGGGTTCCCGGTGCGGTCAATTGGGATACAATCCCTTCGTCCGATAGGTAGTTCAAGAATTCATCGCTGAGGTATTCGCCTCTACGATCTGATCATAGAAACTTGATACTCTTTTCCCTATGTTTCTCGGATTCGGCCTTAAACTCTTTGAACTTGTCAAAAGTTTCAGACTTATGCCGCATAAGGTAAATGTACTCATATCTTGAGTAATCGTCAATGAAGGTGACGAAATACTCATACCCCATTCTCGCTTTGACCGTCATTGGACCACACACATCGGTATGAACGAGTTCTAACACTTCCGTGGCTCTATTCCCCTTGGCTCCAAATTGCGCTCTTGGTCATCTTACCCTCTAAACAGGATTCACAAGTTGGAAATGACTCGACTTGGAGCGATTCCAAGGATCCGTCTTTCACCAATCTCTCTATCCGCTTTAGATTAATATGACCTAGTCTAAGATGCCATAGAAGTGTTTCGTTCATCTCCGAAGAACGCTTTCTTTTATTACTCGAAATGATCGACGTGTTATTAGATTCATTATTTGAGTGGTGTGCACACTTAATCGTATAGAGATTGTTTACCAACGTTCCATGACAGATAACATCATTCTTAAAAGAAACAGTAACAACTTTATTAAAAGTAACTGAATATCCATCAAAAAACAACTTAGAAACCGAAATTAAATTCTTCCTAAAGTTCGGAACGTATAAAACATCTCTTAAAATTAAAACTCTATCTTCAAAAGATAGGTGCACGACTCCCACTGCTTCGGCTGCCACTCTCGTAGCATCCCCCAAAGTGATGGTGATCTCATTCTTACTAAGTCGCCGGGTTAGCTGGAACCCCTGAAGAGTGAAACAAATATGATCAGTTGCCCCGGTATCCACTACCCAAACATGGGCAGCATACGCCGCAACATATGTTTCAACGACTAAAGCATGAGACTTACCTTTCTTTACCGCCTTCTTAGGCTTAGAACAGGTAGACCTCCAATGTCCTCTTTCCCCGCAATTGAAGCACTTACTCTTACCGGATATCTTCACACCGTACGGCTTGAAAGCTCTTTTCTTGCCTCCAAAAGTGAGTCTACTGGTTTGGTTCCGATCAACCACCTCCTTCTCAATCTTACCTTCCATTGGCCTAGATTTCGAGAAAAGCTCTTGATCACCAAAGCCTCGTCCCTACTCCCCAAGTATGACTCTACCGTTATCAGGGCTTTGAGCAGGGTATCTAAAGTGAACTTGTGTTCAGATAACACGTATTCCCAAAATAACCCATCAAAACTACTCGATAGCTTTAGGAGTATGGAATCGATTTGACTTTCTTCACTTTGTCCGGCACCAAGAAACTCGAGTTTCTCAAACTCACGCCTAAAATTGAGAACATGATCCCTTACAGGTGTTCCCTTCACCATTTCCTTCGTGAGCTTCTCAAGAATGGTGAACAGATTCGCCATGGGGTTCTGATGTTGAAACATCTCTTCAAGGCTATTTATGATATCAACAGCCACTTCAATGCCTTCATGAATGCGCTTCAAATCTTCAGACACAAATGTCAAGATGATGTGCTTCATGTGCTCATTGGAATGCTTCCAATCATCGAATATCACCCTTTCCCCATTACTTGACTTATCATTAGGTTTCTTGGGTACGTTAACGCTAAATATCCAATAGTGTTCTTGCGCAGGAAGGACCATGTTCATATTACGTTTCCAATCAACATAGTTCTCACCAACAAGTTTATTATCTTTAAGTATACTAAACAGTGGATTAATAGGTTGCGACATGATGAACTGAGAATAAAACATACATTCATATCAATATCTAGAAAAATACGAAATTATCACATAATTCGATCACATCAATTATATTGAAACCTTAAAACAATATAATCATGCATCAGCCAACATCTCGAAATAATTTAAATGCACCACGAGGGGTGGTCTATACATTTAAATACATTCAAGCGGATCACAAACTTAAAAGTTACAAATCCTTAATTCAAAATTAATAGTTGGCTCCCACTTTGACCACATAGAAATTGACAGGGACTCCGAGGGGAGTAAGTTAATATCAATTTCCTATGCCTAAGTAATAACCATAATTAAATACAGGATTATTATTTCGCTTTGAGCAAGCCACTCGGGGTGAGGGTCAATACCGCCACTAGTAATAATCCACAATCATCCTTTCAGAATTTATTCATGTGAAATCCGTTCTTTTGGCCGATCCGAGGGGGAAATGTATTCCAAAAGAACTTCACAAATAAATAAATTATGGAGGCCAAATTAATCCAATTTTAATATCCGGAATAAAATTGCGATTAAATTAAACATACTTAGTAATTTTCGAAAGTAAGGTTTTTCTTGGACAATTAAAATTCATGCAAACACTTATTAACAAATAATAATAATTGCACGAAATAAAACATCCATCAAAACAAAATTAAACACATTGGAGCACTCAAATCCAATTGTCACGGTTTAATTTCTTCACGTCTTGATGCAAAAAATCGTCCTTGTTGCTTTCCGACGTTCGTCTCGACACGCTCCCACTCGAACAACAACACTTCATCAAAAACAGCATCGTTTGGGGTTCGGGACGACGTTTAAAGTCACACGAAAAAAAACACGAACCGAAAAATTCCACGGCCCGAGATACGGCGCGCGTCGGCCCACAAAGTGGGCTCGCGCTCCTCGCGGCCAGAAGTGCCGAAGCGCTGCAGGAGGCGCGCCGAGGCGCAGCACAGAGGCGCACCTGAGGCACTGCACGGAGGCGCGCCGAGGCGCCACCCGGAGCGCCCCGAGGCGCCGCAGGCCGTGCCCGAGGCGCGCGCGCGCGTGCGCGCGGCATCGGGCTCCCGTCGCGCGCGGGCGTGCGCCGTCCACCCCCGTGCGCCGTTTTTCGCCGTTCGTTCTCGTTTTCTTCACCCCCTACATGATTTTACGTCCATACACGCGCCACGCGTGTATGCGTCGTCCGGGTACGCCATTTTTAATTCTTCGTTCTTTTTTCACGATCCGGTTACAATTTATTTTACAAAAAATAAATACTAAATCTAGACTAGTCTATTACAATGATCGAATCAAAATAAAAACAACTAATCTACTCGTGGATTTTCTCACGAGAAAAATGAATTCGAACGAATCGAATTAAAAACAATTAATTCACACGCATGAAATTAACAACATCAAAACCATGACAATTGGATACCTGCAAAAAAGATCTAGCAAGTCTACTATCCAATTTCAATTTAATATTTAACAATTTGAATTCCAATTTAAAGATCAGAGCCCGAAACCGTGGCTCTGATACCAGTTGTTGGGAAAATAGGGGTGCCCGGAATCTATTCGGGATGAAATTTAAATACGAATTTAAATACAATTATTACTAGCATGAATTAATCCTAATTAATTCAAATAATAATTCCAACAACTAATTTTCATCATGCATGTTGAATTAATTCACATATCAACTATAGCGGAATAAACAAGTAAATATGCGATAAACGTACCTCTTGTAGAATTGGCCTTTGGATATACGGGACAATTACGATCTCGCTCTATCGACCCAAAAACCTTCTCAAGTATTTCCCTTTTCACCTCACTTGATCACCGGTGGGAGATGCTTTCAAGTAATTTAATAAACTAAGGAAAAAGAAAAATATCTATGCTTCTTGATTTTTCCAACACATGAAATTATGTACTTGGGGATGAAATAATCATCCCCTATTTATAATATGAGGGGGCCGAATTTTTTAGTCAAATATGGGCTTGGAGAAATCTTTTCTTAGACTCTAAGAAATCTTGAATATATCCCATATATTCTTTTCTCCAAAATAAAATATTCCACAAAAATCTCATCCTACATATTAAGGCCTAATTTTCGAAAAATACAAGATGAAATCCAAAGATTTGGATCTTCTTGAATATATGAGATATTCTTGTATTCCTAGAATACATATCTTCCATAATATCTTTCCAAGAAAATCAACAAAATCTTATTTCTTCTTGATTCTCTTATTTTCGAAAATCACTTGAAAAATCAGCATTAATATATTCTTTATTTTAATCACCTTATCATTATTGGGCTACTTGAGGGGCCTTAAGGAGAATTAAGATTGGACCTCCTAATGGACTTCTGAATTTCAATATTGAGCCCCAATATAATTCAGCCCATTAATATTAATTATTACCACTAATAAATTAATATTGCACTATCCATCTTAATCCATATTACGATAATATGGGCTCCCGGTTATTATTTCCCGCGTTTAAGATTATCAAGTCCATTAATTAATCAAGCTTCTGAATAGCTCTAAATTATTTAATATATTTCACCTTGGAGTAAAGACAGCTCAATATTATTATTCGTACCGAAGAAACTAATTCTTCACTTGCAAGATTTGGTACAATAAAACTTCTGAGCCCACCAAGGGGACTAATCACACGAGCCGTACTCGCACGCGTTTCTCCGTATTAAATCTTAGCAACCGTCGTATGATTAATATTACTGCCCAAGACACAAAGTTCGAAGTCGCAATGATTCTCACCCAATATGAATCAAAGCAGTAACCATTAACCACACACGGTCCTATTTAAGTGACGGAGATTAAGAAATCAACAACCACTGAGGTCTAATTCTTCACCTTTCAGAACAGAAGAATTTATCCTCGATATAGGTCCTCTTCAACACATACTAAATGTGCTAGTGCAATCTCTTAGTCAAGACAGACCAATCTGAGCCTTACACATCGACCTTTCACGGCGGATTGTTTAATTCCACCTAGGTCGTGAAAATGTACGTTTAGTTACAAGTAAACTATTAATGTTGTCTTCCGTGATCGGGTATCACCACATTAACTACAATGTAACATGTACTATATATTGAACGGTTTGCAATAGAAATTCAACATTCAATCATAACTAAAGCAAATGTGATAAAAAAATTATTCTCATAAAACGAGTGTTTGATACACGAGTTATACAAAGTAAAAGCATACTTTCACGTATAACTCCAACAGGTGGAATGTCGACGCCTAGAAGGCGGACTAATCTATGCCGAAAAGGTGGATTAACTCGAGAAGCGGATTAGTTGACGCCGGTGAAGGTGAACTAATCAATACGTCAACACCTGAAAGGCGGACTAATCGACGTCGAGAAGATGGATTACCTCGCCAATCTAGGCGGAATATCGACGCCTAGAAGACGGACTAATCAACGCCGAGAAGGCGGATTAACTCGAGAAGCGGATTAGTTGACGCCGGTGAATGCGAACTAATCAATACGTCAACGCCAGAAAGACGGACTAATCGACGTCGAGAAGATGGGTTACTTCGCCAATCTAGACGGAATGTCGACGCCGAGAAGGCGGATTAACTCGAGAAGTGGATTAGTTGACACCGGTGAAGGCGAACTAATCAATACGTCAACGCCTGAAAGGCAGACCGGTCAACGCCTATGAAGGCGGACAAATGTTTGTAGTCGAAAGGTGCGATCGATAAAATATTAAGTTATGTGTTCGGTGATCGACCTCGATAATTTTATGAAATTATACTTGAAGTTTTAAATAACTGGCTGTATTTAATTTAATTCAGCGTCAAATAATTTGTTTTTGATATGACAAAATGATCTTAGGATATGTATATCCATGCCCCCGCTTTTAATATATATGAAAACTTACGTGTTGCGATATATATTAAAAGGGAATATCAAATGAAAATTGTATTTAAAAAATTGCCCGCATTTTGAATTTTCGAAATACGAGTATATGCCCCCGCTTTTAATTTATGTGAACGTTTGCGAGTGGTGATATATGTTAAAAGCAAGTTATTAAAATAAACCTGATGCGAGTGTGCAAAGGTCTGCCCGTAGATTTTTCGTTGATGAAGAGGCTCCGTACGCTCGTCTTAGAAATTGCTGCCTCAATCTTTTTTTTTTCCGAACTTCATCATTCCAGCGGGCTCTTTCCTTTCATTTGGAAGATAGGCCCAACAGCTTAATTAAGCCTGACCCAATGTATCATTTGAAAAAGGGCCCAATGGAATAAACAAAAGGCCCAATAACCAAATTTAACTTGCTCTGTGCGTTGATTATCAACACTGGAGGCCGCACTGATCGATGCGGCTGGATTTGAGGCGGTGTGGGCTCAGCGAGCCCTGGGCCGGCGGAGCGGGCTGGGCGAAATTAGAGGCCGAAGGTGCGACGGGGGGCGCTGGGCGAGCTCGGCCGGCCGCGGCGGTGTGGGGAGCTGCGATGGGCTGCGGCGCGGGGCAGTTTATCGCGGGCGGCGACTGTGGGTTGCAGAGAGATGGAGGCTACGGCGGGGACCACCAACCGGCGGCGCGGGGAGGCGGAGGTTGCGGCGGGGACCACCAACTGGCAGCGCGGGGAGGCTGCGGCCGCTAGCGGTGACGCGCGGCGACGACTTGAAGCTGGGCGACCCTTGAAACGAGCCACCAATGTCCCTTAGGAGCGAAGAGAGTGAATCAAATCCTAAAAGAAAGGTCCAATGTTTATAAGTCCCGAAGATGTCGACTTTGAACATCTGTATACCGACCTTCAAAGAATGGACCAAAGCTCAACTCAAAGCAATCAAAGATGATGTAAAGGCGGGAAGGCGGCGGAGGCACAGCCGCGAGGAAGCGGCAGTGCGGGGAGGAGTGGCGCATCCACGCCAGGGAGGAGATGCGGCGGGGAGGAGAGGTGCCGCCGTGCCGGAGGGTGAGGCGGTGAGCGGACTGGTGCTGCGCGTGGCGCGGCCATGCGGGGAGGCGGTGAGCGGGCTGGTATGCTCGTAGGCCGCTGGTGGTGGTTGAGCCCACCCGGAGCGAGTGCGATGGGTGGCTGGCCGTGAGGGCATGGGAAGGTTGCGGCCGCGAGGGCAGCGGGGGTAGGCTGCCCACTGGGCGGTGGCCAGCTAGCCGGGTAACCGATGTCAAGCAGCGGGCTGTTACGGACGACGAGATTGGCGGGTAGGCGACGTGCGGGCGACGCACTGATTACCGACGGGCAGCCACTCGGTCGGAGCCCGCGGCCGGCCATAGCTGAGTGTAGTTCAAAAGAAAGAAGTTAGCCAAGTATTTAAGTCAGGGAGAATCTATCTCACTGACAAACTTAAGCAAACACTCGAGAGTTCAGTCTCTCGAGTCACTGCCTTGTTACGAGACTGAGTTTTCAAGTCACCACACTGACTTGACCACTCTGACTCGTAGCAACGCAGTGACTTGAGGCTTTTCGCACTGAACTCAGCACGCACTCGAGAGCTCAGTCTCTCGAGTCACTGCCTTGTTGAGAGCCTGAGCTTTCAAGTCTCATCACTGACTTGATAGCTCTGACTCTCAGCAATGCTGTGACTTGAGTATTTCGTCACTGAGCTCATTCATGTTGCGTTGTGGTTTTAAAAAAAAAAAAATTTGCTCCTGAATTCCCATTTTGCCCTTTGAAAACGGGACCATCAATTGGTATCAGAGCGGGTTGTTCACATGACCACTGATCCAGTTTTGTTAAGAAAAATGGTCTACCGAACAGATCTTAAATATTTTAAACTATGGGAATTCCTGCATATTTCAAACTATTACTTGTATTCTGACATTATTCTTGTAATAGAAAATCATTTGGTTAGAAGTTTTGGAATCATCAAAAAGGGGGAAATTGTTGGGATATGTTTTAGTTTTGATGATTTTCCAAAACAACATGTAATAGGTTTGAAAGCAGTCAGGATAGTATCTTTTATTTCAGGTCAGGCTAGGTCAGTTCTCAGTAGAATAGGTTGTCAGTTGAGAAGAACTCAGTTGAGGGAACACTCAGTTGAGGGGGAACTCAGCAACACAGCCTGAAGATATCAAGATAACACCAAGAAGAACTGACTGAAGCCATGCCAGAAACCTGAACTAGAAGAAAAGCCTGAAGGATGTCCCACTGAGTGTAAACCAGGCTGATCTAAGCTAAGTCAGGTGGACCACTCAGTGAAGAGCATGATCAGGAGGATCAGTGCTGCACCAAGTAGGCCCTGAAGGTGTCAGGCTACTGTGGTCAGGGAAGTTTGTCTTTCAGCCTTATGACAAACTTCTTGGAGTGATCTTCAAACAGTCTCTGAAGGACAACCAAACTGAACACGTTCAGTCCACTGAAGATCATCAGTCAGTGAAGGAGGAAGCTACCTAAAGTCAGTGGGTCTTGGTCAACCCACTGAGTCAAAGATCCGTGAATCCAGGCCACGTGGACCAATCAGCACGAGGCAACAACTCTGACACTGACAAAGGCTGAATTCCAAGAAAAGTGGTTGAAACCATTAAATGTTGGATTCAAATGTATCTTCCCTCCAACGGATACATTTGAATCCCCATTATAAATACAAGCTCATAGCTTCGTTGTAAAGTGTGTTGAAGTGTTGTATTTTATGAAAAGAAGAAAAATCAACACCTACAAGCTATAAGAGTGTGAGAGTTAGGGAGTCATAAGGAAGTGTTGCTCACACCCTCGACACTGACCTTTAGGGTTATCACTTATATTCATTGAGTGTCAAGCTTGTAACTCATAGCTTAGAGAGGTTTTCCCAATCTTAGCTTAAGGCTAACACATTGTAAGGGAAAACCTCACCTAGTTGGAGAAAACCAAACCGAAACCAAAACCCTCTAGTTAGGTTTGTTGGGAGTAAGTTAGTGAGGAGGGGCAGCCCAGGGAGTGGCGTGAGTCCAGTTGTAAGTGCACCTTGGCACGTTAAAAACAAGAATCCCAGTAGTGGATTTCCTCTTAAATCAGGCCGTGGATGTAAGAGCTTGAGTCTCTGAACCACGTTAAACCAAGTGTTATTTATCATTATGTACTTGCTAAAGGTTTTGTTATTTCCACTCACTGAGTGTAGTTCGAAAGAAAGAAGTTAGCCAAGTATTTAAGTCAGGGAGAATCTATCTCACTGACAAACTTAAGCAAACACTCGAGAGTTCAGTCTCTCGAGTTACTGCCTTGTTACGAGACTGAGTTTTCAAGTCACCACACTGACTTGACCACTCTGACTCGTAGCAACGCAGTGACTTGAGGCTTTTCGCACTGAACTCAGCACGCACTCGAGAGCTCAGTCTCTCGAGTCACTGCCTTGTTGAGAGCCTGAGCTTTCAAGTCTCATCACTGACTTGATAGCTCTGACTCTCAGCAACGCAGTGACTTGAGTATTTCGTCACTAAGCTCATTCATGTTGCGTTGTGGTTTTAAAAAAAAAAAATTTGCTCCTGAATTCCCATTTTGCCCTTTGAAAACGGGACCATCAATTGGTATCAGAGCGGGTTGTTCACATGACCACTGATCCAGTTTTGTTAAGAAAAATGGTCTACCGAACAGATCTTAAATATTTTAAACTATGGGAATTCCTGCATATTTCAAACTATTACTTGTATTCTGACATTATTCTTGTAATAGAAAATTATTTGGTTAGAAGTTTTGGAATCATCAAAAAGGGGGAAATTGTTGGGATATGTTTTAGTTTTGATGATTTTCCAAAACAACATGTAATAGGTTTGAAAGCAGTCAGGATAGTATCTTTTATTTCAGGTCAGGCTAGGTCAGTTCTCAGTAGAATAGGTTGTCAGTTGAGAAGAACTCAGTTGAGGGGGAACTCAGCGAGGGGAAACTCAGCAACACAGCCTGAAGATATCAAGATAACACCAAGAAGAACTGACTGAAGCCATGCCAGAAACCTGAACTAGAAGAAAAGCCAGAAGGATGTCCCACTGAGTGTAAACCAGGCTGATCTAAGCTAAGTCAGGTGGACCACTCAGTGAAGAGCATGATCAGGAGGATCAGTGCTGCACCAAGTAGGCCCTGAAGGTGTCAGGCTACTGTGGTCAGGGAAGTTTGTCTTTCAGCCTTATGACAAACTTCTTGGAGTGATCTTCAAACAGTCTCTGAAGGACAACCAAACTGAACACGTTCAGTCCACTGAAGATCATCAGTCAGTGAAGGAGGAAGCTACCTAAAGTCAGTGGGTCTTGGTCAACCCACTGAGTCAAAGATCCGTGAATCCAGGCCACGTGGACCAATCAGCACGAGGCAGCAACTCTGACACTGACAAAGGCCGAATTCCAAGAAAAGTGGTTGAAACCATTAAATGTTGGATTCAAATGTATCTTCCCTCCAACGGATACATTTGAATCCCCATTATAAATACAAGCTCATAGCTTCGTTGTAAAGTGTGTTGAAGTGTTGTATTGTATGAAAAGAAGAAAAATCAACACCTACAAGCTATAAGAGTGTGAGAGTTAGGGAGTCATAAGGAAGTGTTGCTCACACCCTCGACACTGACCTTTAGGGTTATCACTTATATTCATTGAGTGTCAAGCTTGTAACTCATAGCTTAGAGAGGTTTTCCCAATCTTAGCTTAAGGCTAACACATTGTAAGGGAAAACCTCACCTAGTTGGAGAAAACCAAACCGAAACCAAAACCCTCTAGTTAGGTTTGTTGGGAGTAAGTTAGTGAGGAGGGGCAGCCCAGGGAGTGGCGTGAGTCCAGTTGTAAGTGCACCTTGGCACGTTAAAAACAAGAATCCCAGTAGTGGATTTCCTGTTAAATCAGGTCGTGGATGTAAGAGCTTGAGTCTCTGAACCACGTTAAACCAAGTGTTATTTATCATTATGTACTTGCTAAAGGTTTTGTTATTTCCACTCACTGAGTGTAGTTCGAAAGAAAGAAGTTAGCCAAGTATTTAAGTCAGGGAGAATCTATCTCACTGACAAACTTAAGCAAACACTCGAGAGTTCAGTCTCTCGAGTCACTGCCTTGTTACGAGACTGAGTTTTCAAGTCACCACACTGACTTGACCACTCTGACTCGTAGCAATGCAGTGACTTGAGGCTTTTCGCACTGAACTCAGTACGCACTCGAGAGCTCAGTCTCTCGAGTTACTGCCTTGTTGAGAGCCTGAGCTTTCAAGTCTCATCACTGACTTGATAGCTCTGACTCTCAGCAACGCAGTGACTTGAGTATTTCGTCACTGAGCTCATTCATGTTGCGTTGTGGTTTTAAAAAAAAAATATTTGCTCCTGAATTCCCATTTTGCCCTTTGAAAACGAGACCATCAGGAGGTGTGCCACCGAAAGCACTGCACTAGTGGTGTAGATAAGGTGGCACACAAATCGAGACAAATAAAGGGAGTTTCAAAGCTGAGAATCGTTATCTTGCTTGAAATACTTTCCCACATGGTCCAGAGGATTCACGGCGATGATGGTGCGGCGGCTGGCTCGGGCCGCGACGGTGCCGGAAAGCTCCGCGAGCTCCATCGCCGGAAACGGCGGCAACACTCAATGACATCAACACTTTCTTTCTTCTATTTTTCTTATCTTCGTGAACTCTTCCGATATTGTAAGTAACTGAGATTAGTTGATTGGTGATTAGGCTTGAAGCCTTTGGCTGCTGTAGTATGGAAAATGGGATTCTTCCATTTTTTCTGGGATGATTTCGGTTGAAAAGGCTAATGGATTGTGAAATTTTGATTTTTTGATTTTTTGAGGAGAAGATCTTCGTGTTCATCTGTCGAGATGAACACGAATTCACCCTCCTTCTAGCGCCAAATTGTTGACATGCATTTTCGTACGGGTTAATATATATGGCGATTGGGGTTATGCCCGATAAACAATCAATAATAAACGAATGAGAGCTTTTTGCATATATGAGAAATGAGAGGAAATGTGACCCTTTACAATGAATGGGTGACCCCCTATTTATAGAGGTTCACCCCCAAAGGTCCAAAAGTGGCTCTAAACCCGTCTTAACCCTTTATTTTAGGGATTTATTACAATATTAATCTAACAATCAACCGTAGATATATAATACATTAAATACTCTTTTCTGATGTAGACCCTCGATCCTGTCGGGACAGTGTATCTTCAGGAATCTGACATCCTGTCAGGCGAGGATATTTCCTGCTGTAACATCGAGCAAATCCATTTCAGTAGCTAAAACAGAGTTGTTCGCCTGCTCATCAAAGTTGGTCGTCCTGATTGTGTTGGTCTTTAATTCAATTGGTATCACAGCTTCTGTTCCGAAAGCCATTGCAAAAGGTGTTTCTTCGGTGCTTGACCTGGGAGAAACTCTATATGCCCACAGGACTTCCGGAAGTTCTTCAGACTAACTGTTTTTGTTCTCCGCTAGCCGTACTTTTAATGTATGCTTGGTTATCTTGTTCACGGCTTCGACTTGTCCATTTAACTGGGGATGATAGGGCGTAGAATAATATTTTTTGATCCCCCACTTCGTACAGAAGTCTCTCAGCTCCTTCCCATCTAATTGCGGACCATTGTCTGTCACAATGGTTTGTGGAACCCCAAAACGACAAACAATGTTCTTCCAAATGAAGTAGATCATTTTCTGTTGCGTAATCTTTACCATGGCCTCTGCTTCTGCCCATTTCGTAAAATAGTCGATTGCCACGACGACAAATTGAACATTTCCAACTCCTGCTGGAAAGGACCAATAATGTCCACCCCCCATCTTGCAAATGGTCATGGGCTGTAAACTGATACGAGCTGTTGAGCTGGAGTATGAATGTTTGGGGCAAAAATTTGGCATTGGTGACAAGTTTTTGCTTTCTTGATTGCGTCCTGACGTAATGTCGGCCAATAATAGCCTTGTCTGATAGTTTTGTACGCTAAAGCTTGCCCCACAGTGTGATTTCCACATACTCCGGCATGTATTTCTTCGAGTATTGCTCGTCCTTGCCCCCTAGGCAAACATTTGAGAAGTGGGATTGATATTCCCCTTTTGTAAAGCTGCTCACCCACCAGAGTGTATCTGGCGGCTTGCTTTGTTAGCTTGGCAACTTCAAAAAAGTTGTTTGGTTTTTCCCCACTTTTCAAGTATTTGACTATACTTGTTCTCCAATCTTCTTCTTTATTTGTTTGTTCGTCCAGTTGGTTGACATTATAACTTATTGTTGATGGGTCGTTCATTTTTGTGATTATAATGTCGGCCAACTCGGCTGGCCTATCGCTTGTTGCTAGTCGGGCCAACGCATCTGCTTGTGTATTGCTTGTCCTTGGAATTTGTTCGATGAAGACTTGATCTAGCAAGGACATCAGATGAGCAGCAATTCGCTGATACTCGATCATATGATCGTCTTTAGCCTCGTATTCCCCTCGAACTTGATTCACAATCAGTTGGGAGTCACCGAATATTTGCAATCGTCTAACACCCACGGCCAGGGATAGGTGAAGACCAGCAATGAGAGCTTCATATTCAGCTTCATTGTTGGTTGCCATGAAACCAAATTTGATTGCCGAGGTGAAAACTTGCCTGGCTGAACTGATCAGAACCACTCCTGCCCCCGAGACTACGTTGGTTGAAGATCCGTCGACATAGAGATGCCAGGGGTGATCAAGTCCTCTCATCGGATCTGGCGGGAAAGTTAGCTCGACTATAAAGTCGGCTAAAGCTTGCCCTTTGATCGCTGTTCGAGGAGCATAGGTCACCCCGAATTGGCTAATCTCTAGTGACCATTTTAGTAGACGACCAGTTGTGTCGGGGCGATGGAGAATTTGTCGGGGTGGATAAGTTGTTAACACTTCAACTTGATGATAAAAAAAGTATGGTCGTAACTTTCCCACACTCATGACAAGTGCGTACGCCAGCTTTTCGATTGGGGAGTATTTGATCTCTGCTTTGTGCAAAGTTTGGCTGACGTAGTAAATGGATTGATGGAATTTGCCGTCCTCTCGTACCAGAACGGAGCTGATTGCCACTTCTGACGCTGCTAGGTACAAGTATAGCTTCTCTCCTGGGATGGGTTTTGATAGAATTTTTACATCTCCCAGGTAGTCCTTAAGTTGTTTGAACGCCCTTTGACAGTTGTTAGTCCATGTGAACTTTCCTTTCTTGATGGCTTCAAAGAATGGACGACATTTGTCCCCTGATCTGGATATGAACCGGTTCAAAGCTGCTAGGCATCCCATGAGCCTTTGCACTTCTTTTACTGAACGTGGTGGTTGCATATCCACGATAGCTTTGACTTTTGTTGGATTGACTTCAATCCCTCGTTGACTAACAAGATGGCACATGAACTTTCCGGAATGGACTCCAAAGATGCTCTTCTTCGGGTTCAACTTCATGTTGTAATGTCGAAGAATATCGAACACCTGGATCAAATGCTGGAGATGATCTTCTTTTCGGGGGCTTTTGACTACGATATCGTCTACATAGACTTCTACCGTATCTCCGATTTGCTCGTCGAACATCTTGTTCACCAACCTCTGGTATGTTGCTCTGGCGTTGATGAGGCCGAAGGGCATTCTTTTCCAATACAACAAGTTTTTATTCGTGTAAAATGCTGTGTTTTCTTGATCGTCTGGATGCATTGGGATTTGATGGTACCCGACAAAGGCATCCATGAATGTTAGCATCTCGTGACCCACAGTGCTGTCCACCAATTGATCAATATGGGGGAGAGGAAAGTTGGCCTTCGGGCATGCTGCATTCAGTTCCGTAAAATCTATGCATAGCCTCCAGGTCCCGTTTGGTTTCCTCACAAGGACTGGGTTTGCTACCCATTGTGGACAGAGTGCTTGTCGTATTAGAACCTCTTCACCTCTTCATTCAAAGCTTGATACTTGTCTGGGCCATACTTACTTCGTTTTTTATGGACTGGCCTTTTTGCTTGATTGATATTAAGCTTGTGGCAAACATGCTTTGGATCTATTCCCACCATGTCTGCATGAGACCAAGCAAAAACATCTAGATTCTTGCTGAAGAATTCTTTCATTCGGGATCTGTAAGGCTCAGGGAGCTCAGATCCTATGTACAATTCGAGATCTTCGTTCCCAGGATTAACTTTGAACGCCTCTAGTTCTTCAACTGGAGTTGCTCGTCATTTTTGTCCTTTCCAACGAGGATCAATTATTGGTCCCTCAGGGTCGAAATCATTTTCGATGTTCATGGGCTCTGCTCCCAGGCGGGGCTCTAGATCATCTGCTGGTCCTGACTCATTGTTGTTAGTCAATATCTGGCCCTCCAAGTCATCTGGTGAGTGTTGCTCGTCACCAGCCTTTTGTTGTTCGTCAGGTAGAAGTTCCCCATGGGTGGTGATGAGTTGTTCGTCCAACACTTGCTCGTCAGAGTGTTGCTCGTCCGTATCCATATGGTCATCTTCTATGTCCATCATGTTCTCCAGTATTGATGGTTCATCAACAGGGTAGCTGGTGGTGGCTTCCATCATGGATACTTGTGCGTGTTTTGCCTGTAACTGTAGGAGACTTTCCTTAGCCTTTCTTTGATCTCCCTTTATTGTGTCTGCTCCACTTGCTGTTGGGAACTTTAGGCAATAATGGTAAGTTGAACATGCAGCTTTAAATTCATTTAGAAAAGGTCGACCAAGAAACCCGTTATAGGTTGATTCCTGGTCTATGACCAAGAAATCTACCATTCTTGTTATATTTTTCTCGGATTCCTCGACTGTTACAAGCTGAACGGACAACCTAATCTCCCCTAGTAGGCTTGGCAACGGGGGGGGGGGGGGGGGATGCCATTCCCCATCCCCGTCCCCGCGAAATAAACGGGGAATTTTTTCTCCCCATCCCCGCCCCGCAGGGATCCCCGTCCCCACGGGGATTCCCCGTCTAGTGTTTTTTTAATCTTATTTTTAAAATGTAAACAAATATAATATAATATAAAAATTAAAAAATTTAATCATACACAACAAATAGTTTAAGTTGGTGTTAAGAAAAATTAATTTAAGCAATTCGAAGAGTCTATAATTCTAAAATTTTTAGTTAACATATGTATTAAATTGAAAATTATATAACTTGGAACTAATAACATAATATTAAAATAAATATAGATGTAATTTTAAAATAAATAGTTAATTGAGTAGGAAAATTATGAAATATGTATTTATATTTTACTTCTAAATTTATATATCATATACATATAAATATATTAATTACATAAAAATAATACGGGTCCCCGCGGGGAACGGGGCGGGGACCCCTGTGGGGCGGGGAATACTATCCCCGTCCCCGTCTACGGGGAAAAAAATTCCCCACCCCCATCCCCGTTTGCTTCGGGGATTCCCCGCCCCATTGCCAACCCTACCTAACAAGACTGTTACAGTATTTCCGAAGCCTAAGATTCTATGATTTGAATCTCGTATGTAGTCCGAGTAGTCTCCAAGTTGATCGAGCGTCTTCTTGAAAATAATGTTGGTGTAGGCTCCGGTGTCCACCAACAATCTATGTACTCTGGTCTCCATGATCTTAGCACAAATCACGAGCGAATCATTGTGGGGGGTTAATATTCTCTCCAAATCCTTTTCAGTAAAGGTCAGTTCTGCTGTCTGCGTGATGGATGGTTTAACCTCCATTCCCTGTACTTGGTCGATCATCCGCAATTCGACTTTTCTTTTTCGGTTGGAGATTGGCGGTCGTCCATCAGAACATCCTCCCGCTGGTCCTGCGGGTTCCATCATGTACAAATCCTCTAATGGACGAGCAGCAACGGCCGGTACTGGTCGCCCGGGTTTATTATTTTTCTGAGGCTGATTATCATTCTCATCTTCGGAGTTGTTCTCCCGGGCTCTCTTCCCAGGTTGTCTTTTAACAAAGTCTGTTGGGATATGTCTTAGTTTTGATGATTTTCCAAAACAACATGTAATAGGTTTGAAAGCAGTCAGGATAGTATCCTTTGTTTCAGGTCAGGCTAGGTTAGCTCTCAGTAGAATAGGTTGCTCAGTTGAGGGGGAACTCAGCGAGGGGGAACTTCTCAACACAGCCTGAAGATATCAAGATGACAACCAGAAGAGCTGACTGAAGACATGCCATCAACCTGAACCAGTGGAGAAGCCTGGAGGATGTCCCACTGAGTGTAAACCAGGCTGATCTAAGCTAAGTCAGGTGGACCACTCAGTGAAGAGCATGATCAGGAGGATCAGTGCTGTACCAAGTAGGCCCTGAAGGAGTCAGGCTACTGTGGTCAGGGAAGTTTGTCATTCAGCCTTATGACAAACTTCTTGGAATGATCTTCAAAGAGTCTCTGAAGGACAACTACACTGAAGACAAGTATGTCTACTGAAGATCGTCAGAATCAGTGGAGGATATGTTAACTGAAGTCAGTGCGCCCTGATCAAGCACACTGAGTCAAAGATCCGTTGGATTCAGTCCACGTGGACCAATCAAGTCAAGTCAAACATGTCTGACACTGACAAAGGCCGCATTCCAAGAAAAGTGGTTGAAACCATTAAATGTTGGATTCAAATGTATCTTCCCTCCAACGGATACATTTGAATCCCCATTATAAATACAAGCTCATGGCTTCATTGTAAGGGTGTGTTATTGTGTGTGAAGAAAATAAACACCTACAAGCTGTGAGGGTGTGTTAGTTGTTAGGGAGTCATAAGGAAGAGATACACACCCACGACACTGACCTTTAGGGTTATCACTTATATTCATTGAGTGTCAAGCTTGTAACTCATAGCTTAGAGAGGTTTTCCCAATCCTAGCTTAAGGCTAACACATTGTAAGGGAAAACCTCACCTAGTTGGAGAAAACCAAACCGAAACCAAAACCCTCTAGTTAGGTTTGTTGGGAGTAAGTTAGTGAGAAGGGGCAGCCCAGGGAGTGGCGTGAGTCCAGTTGTAAGTGCACCTTGGCACGTTAAAAACAAGAATCCCAGGAGTGGATTTCCTGTTAAATCAGGCCGTGGATGTAAGAGTATTGAGACTCTGAACCACGTTAAACTGAGCGTTTGTTTTCATTAAAGTATTTACTAAAGTGTTGTGAAATTCTGCTCACTGAGAGCATTGTTTAAAAGAAAACTTTAGTTAAGCAATCAGGTCAGGGAGATTCCTCTCACTGACCAAATCAGGCTAGGTACTCGAGAGTTCAGTCTCTCGAGTCACTGCCTTGTTGTGAGCCTGAGCTTTCAAGTCTCATCACTGACTTGATAGCTCTGACTCTCAGCAACGCAGTGACTTGAGTATTCAGTCACTGAACTCAGTCAGGGTGCAACGCGAAGGTTTAAAAAAAAAAAATTTGCTCCTGAATTCCCATTTTGGTTTTCGAAAACGGGACCAACAATTGGTATCAGAGCGGGTTGTTCACATGACCACTGATCCAGTTTTGTTAAGAAAAATGGTCTACCGAACAGATCTTAAATGTTTTAAACTATGGGAATTCCTGCATATTTCAAACTATTACCTGTATTCTGACATTATTCTTGTAATAGAAAATCATTTGGTTAGAAGTTTTGGAATCATCAAAAAGGGGGAAATTGTTGGGATATGTCTTAGTTTTGATGATTTTCCAAAACAACATGTAATAGGTTTGAAAGCAGTCAGGATAGTATCCTTTGTTTCAGGTCAGGCTAGGTTAGCTCTCAGTAGAATAGGTTGCTCAGTTGAGGGGGAACTCAGCGAGGGGGAACTTCTCAACACAGCCTGAAGATATCAAGATGACAACCAGAAGAGCTGACTGAAGACATGCCATCAACCTGAACCAGTGGAGAAGCCTGGAGGATGTCCCACTGAGTGTAAACCAGGCTGATCTAAGCTAAGTCAGGTGGACCACTCAGTGAAGAGCATGATCAGGAGGATCAGTGCTGTACCAAGTAGGCCCTGAAGGAGTCAGGCTACTGTGGTCAGGGAAGTTTGTCATTCAGCCTTATGACAAACTTCTTGGAATGATCTTCAAAGAGTCTCTGAAGGACAACTACACTGAAGACAAGTATGTCTACTGAAGATCGTCAGAATCAGTGGAGGATATGTTAACTGAAGTCAGTGCGCCCTGATCAAGCACACTGAGTCAAAGATCCGTTGGATTCAGTCCACGTGGACCAATCAAGTCAAGTCAAACATGTCTGACACTGACAAAGGCCGCATTCCAAGAAAAGTGGTTGAAACCATTAAATGTTGGATTCAAATGTATCTTCCCTCCAACGGATACATTTGAATCCCCATTATAAATACAAGCTCATGGCTTCATTGTAAGGGTGTGTTATTGTGTGTGAAGAAAATAAACACCTACAAGCTGTGAGGGTGTGTTAGTTGTTAGGGAGTCATAAGGAAGAGATACACACCCACGACACTGACCTTTAGGGTTATCACTTATATTCATTGAGTGTCAAGCTTGTAACTCATAGCTTAGAGAGGTTTTCCCAATCCTAGCTTAAGGCTAACACATTGTAAGGGAAAACCTCACCTAGTTGGAGAAAACCAAACCGAAACCAAAACCCTCTAGTTAGGTTTGTTGGGAGTAAGTTAGTGAGAAGGGGCAGCCCAGGGAGTGGCGTGAGTCCAGTTGTAAGTGCACCTTGGCACGTTAAAAACAAGAATCCCAGGAGTGAATTTCCTGTTAAATCAGGCCGTGGATGTAAGAGTATTGAGACTCTGAACCACGTTAAACTGAGCGTTTGTTTTCATTAAAGTATTTACTAAAGTGTTGTGAAATTCTGCTCACTGAGAGCATTGTTTAAAAGAAAACTTTAGTTAAGCAATCAGGTCAGGGAGATTCCTCTCACTGACCAAATCAGGCTAGGTACTCGAGAGTTCAGTCTCTCGAGTCACTGCCTTGTTGTGAGCCTGAGCTTTCAAGTCTCATCACTGACTTGATAGCTCTGACTCTCAGCAACGCAGTGACTTGAGTATTCAGTCACTGAACTCAGTCAGGGTGCAACGCGAAGGTTTAAAAAAAAAAAATTTGCTCCTGAATTCCCATTTTGGTTTTCGAAAACGGGACCAACAAAGTCGGAGAGCTTCCCTTTCTCGTAAAACTGCCAAAGTTGTTTGAGCAAATCTCTACACTCACTAGTAAAGTGCCCACGCTTTGATGGTAGGCACAATACTTGTTAGGGTTGAGTTTGCCGGTA
Organism: Ballota nigra; assembly: GCA_947034835.1. Taxonomy (NCBI): domain Eukaryota; kingdom Viridiplantae; phylum Streptophyta; class Magnoliopsida; order Lamiales; family Lamiaceae; genus Ballota; species Ballota nigra. Next base: position 62,237,266 of record OX344725.1, read on the forward strand.
TCCTGACGGATTCTTCGTGGAGGGGAGAGCAACTCCTTATCCTTCACATTTTCGTATACAGTATCGACTGATACTGATAGCACCTGGTTCAGTTTTTCCTTAAGCTCCGTCCCTTCAGTGAATGCCTTCATGTTCTTCGGGACTCTGTAGCCCGTTCCGCCAGGTTTCTTGTTGTTCTCCTTGGGATCAACTTTGTTTTCTCCCAAATTTGCTTGCAGGGCCTCATGTATGGAAACGAATATGCCGGCTTGATTCCTGAATTCGGCATAGCTTCTTGGGTACTTCAGACGTACCTCTTTCCATAACTTCGACCCTTTCTTCAACCCGACCATAATAAAAATGATTTTTGTATCTTCGCTGACGGGCTCCCCTTCCAACAGCACTTTGTCGAACCTTTCCATAAACGCCCGATCCGACTCATCGTCATTTTGCTTTAGGTCCGACTACCGGTGTTTTTGGGACAAATATGATCCTGCAGTTGAGAAATGGGAGAGGAACTCCCGACCTAGTTGGATAAATGAGTGGATGGATGTTGGTGGCATTGCGGAAAACCACTTGTGTACCCGGTCCCCCAAAGTCAACGGGAAGTTTCGGCACTGGGTGGCGTCACTGGCTCCCACCAAGACCATATAATATGAATACTTTGTTAAATGGACTCAGGGATCAGCAATGCCATCATACTGTATACTTGCTGTAAATTGGATCTTTTTCTAAATCGGGGCTTTCAGAATAATAGATGATAATGGAGAAGATGGCAAGCTGGTCGTCCCCACTCCTCTTTGTTGGTCCAATTGCCCCTGCATGCTCTCCACAGCCTTTCTCAGGCTTGACAGTTCATCCAAAGATGCCCCCTGGCTAGGAGGCTGTTCGGCGAGCAAAGGCGCAAGCCTTTCTGCTTGTCGCAGTCCCTCACTCGGAGCGGGCATGTCCTGGAGCTGTTTTCTAGGGTTGCTCGCCGCATTTGGCCCTAGGCGCCTAAAGGCAGACTGGGAAAGTCTCTCATGGATTGATGGGCGAGGTTGTTCAAATGTTGCTCGCCCATATCCTGCTCCATGGCGAATAACTTTCACTTGATTCTGAGGCTGACCAAGTCTATCCCGAGCACTGGAACTGGTTGTTCCCTGGCTGGACATAGTTACTCGCCCATGTGCTGACTCAGCCTGGCCCTCTCTAGGTTCGGTCACCTTAGCTTTGCCCTTATCACGCCTGACTTGGGCACTGTCCACCTCACGTTGTTATTCCCTAACAGACCTGGCCCTAACAACCTCCATGGGTTTAGCCCTAGAACTTGCTTGTGATGGTCTATTTTGTTCTTGCTGTCTCTGGATAGTTTGGAGAGCGTCAATGGTTTTAGCCAGTTCATTAGGGTTGCTCGCCAGGGCCTCCAAATCTGGTGGAAGGTTGTGGTTTATGGGCATAAGCCCTGATCTGTTTGCATGTCTAGGTTCACGATCTTGATGGCCTGCTGATGAAGCCCGAGTAGGAGATGCTCTCCTTGATAAACGTGAACATTGTGTTTCCTTGGATTGAGGCATTTTAAATTGAATTATCTTCAAATTTTATATTGAAGAACACCAAGAACACCAAGAACACTTTTGCTTGAATCTTCAAGGATTTCTTGAGGATTTCTTCAAATCTTCAAGTTTTCAAACTTGAAGTTCTTGACTAATCACACTTAATCGAAGGTTCGAACCCTTCTTCTAGCGCCAATTTTGTTGGTGATCAAATTTAATCGGATGGAGTGACTGTTTTAGTTCGGTTTAAGACCATCAATCAATAACGTGTGATTGATTACCACCGTAAATGGTAAATCGAAGATTCGGGTTATGAAATCGTAAATACGAAAGTTGAATTCATATTTATTTCGTATGTGTGCACGTTTAGGTGTGTTTGTGTGTGTTTTGGGAGTATTTGTGAATTTGGAACTTGTATTTCTTAGCTGAAGAACAACTATTTATAGAGACTAGCAAGCAGGAGGTGTCCAAGACTCTTGGTCTCCCTAGCTTGCATGCTAGACAAGTGTCATTTGACCTTGTTTGACCTTATCTAAGCTGAATCTTAGTTACAAAGTCTTATTTGGTCTTATCTCGGACTCATTGTTGTTCGTCCAGGTTGGCTTGATTTGTCCAGAATGATCTTTCAGTAAAAGTTGTTCGCCTTTTGAGGATATGGCTTCAAAGTTGTTCGCCTATATTTCTTGTTGAGCTGAGCTTTGGAATCTTGGTTCCTTGTTCGCCTACATACACCTCTCAGGCTGGTAGATACACCACTTTTTATCAATGTTGCTCGTCATCAGTGACTTGGCGGAATGTTCATGTCTGGTCTCGGGTCTTAAACCTGTTCGTCACTGGAGCTGTTCGTCACGTTATACACCTTCTGGATTGATTCATGCACTCCAACTTGATTTTCTTCATTAATCATCTTTTAAGGTCTTAATCCCTGTTCGCCCAACATTAACTGATGTTCGCCTATCAACAAGTAAGTTTTATTTGAAAATGGTTTATGATAAACTTATCATGAATTTGTTTTAAAGTATCGAATATTTAATTAGGAGTATCGATAATGTCACCAGGAGTATCATTAATTTAGATTCAGAAAAATTTGCAACAATTAAAATATAATATTATCGACCCAAATTAACGATACTCCTGATTAAATATTCGATATTATACTATATTTTTATGATAAGCGTACCATGAACTATTTTCACATAATATTTTGCCAAACTATATTTGCATGGATGAGGGAGTGCAAGTGTAGACGATACAATACGTGCTTAGGAATACAAAATTTTAAAAGTTTTAAAGTGCGATTCGTCAATGATAATGTGTATGTTATTTATATTTTATTATATATAATACTTAAATAACATATATAAATTTTCAAAATTTGTAAATTTTAACTTACATTTTATTTAACCCAAAACTTTAGCATGTTCAATAATTTAATATAATTAATTATCAAAACATAAATTCAAATTCCATTAATCCAGTGTATACATTATAATAGTTAATTCAATCTAAAATAAGTGTCATATTTTCAATTTAAATTATATTACATAATAAAATGCAATTGAAATAATATATTTAATGCTTAATAAGTAAGATTCACAAGACGAGTTCAAGAATCAATTACTTGAATTCGCTAAGGGTATGTTTGTTTTGGGATTCACCCGGATAGACTTTAGACTTTGCGATCCATGCTCCATGCGAGTTTGAGATTTAAAATCAGGTTTTCAAATCTCAAACTCAATCCATACCTATAAACCTATTACTACTTTTCACTTAATTATATACAATCACATCATTACTTTTTTTATCATTCACTCAATCCCTCTCCTACTTTTTTCTTACATAATATAATAAAATAATACAACATCCACCACTAATAAATATTGATTTGATATAAAACAAAATTTCACCCTACTAAAATCTCAAAACAAAACACATACTTATGTTATTCATCAAAATTTTCACATTCTAAGATTTCAAAGTCATGACTTTTCCCGCACACCTAAATTCCAAAACAAACATACTCTAAGTGACAACATATTCGCCACATTATGAATTAGATTCGCAGATTTAAGAATCACTCTCTTTTTAAGGGGCGGGTGCTAATACTATGAGGGGGCGTTTGGTTCGCTGGATTGGGTGGGACTAAAGTTTTAGTCCTACTCAATCCCATGTAATATTGCGTTTGGTTCGCAGGTTTACGGCCCGAGATAAAATTGGGGTCCGAGTCATAAACCTACCAAATCCATCAAATGAGGGACTAACTAATCCCTTAGGGATGGTGGGACTCCATAATCCATGCTTAAAAAATGGTATATTGCAATTTAAACTCACTTAATCATTCAATCCAAACACACATTCCTCCTCAAATAATCATATCTAATCCAATGTCATCTAATCCGATCCCATCTAATCCAATCCCATCTAATCAATCTCATCCCGTGAACCAAACGGCCCCTGATGGAATGTGTCCATAGTAGACAGTACATAACCTAACCTAGGCCTTGGAACCATCATATGGGCCCGACCCATAGTCCAATTGAAAATGGGCCGATTATTACCCAACTCAATTGGACCTAGATCCATTCTGACCATACGGGCCCAACCCAGTATCCACCGTTTGGTAAGTTGGTGCTAGGTGGGCCAGGGTGGATGGCAATCCAACTACCAAGTGGGACAACACAAACTATTGGTCAGATTTTTTTTTTACCCCAAATTTCATTTTTTATTTTCTGGTAATAACTAATTTTATTGCACACACTCATAAAAACCCGCGCCGACTCCCTACTTCGAAAAAAGAGGTGGCTCACAAACGCCTCATCCCCCCAAAAATCAAAATCAACAGAAAAAATACTCGGAAAAAAGGGGAAAAAAAAAAGAACCGCCATAGTGGGTTTCCTCTTCTAGGTACTTGTTCTTAGTTTAATGGTGATGATCTGTTCGTTTTTTTTTAATATCTGCAGAATCTCGATTCCCGGATCTGTTAATGTATCCATGCTTACGTTTTCTTTTGTCACCTTTACATTTTCTTTATTTTTATTCCTCTTTGTGATTTATTGTTAGCCAGTTTATGTCGTTGGAGAAGTTAAAGTTGTGATGCTTTTTTTTTTTGGTTTTTGCTTCGCAGGGGATTAGTAGTTTGCAGCGGGTTTTTGAATTGTGAGGAATAGATTGTTTCGTTTTGTTGTTCTGTTGAAGAATTGAAGAAGAATAGAATGGGTTTTAGTTCGTTTTCATCTTCAGCTGAGATTTCGTTTTGTTGTTTAGAGAATATTTCCCAGAGTAAGAATTTGAAACAGGATGTTACAAAAAGTTTCAGTAGAATTGGTGGTTTGAACAGGAAAGGGAAGGAGGATGGGGTTGTGAAGAAGGTGTTTGTTTCGAGCCATTTAGTACCGGGGCACTTGGAAGGGTCTTATGTAGGGAAGAAACAGCTGAATGAACCTTCTTCGAAGTTGGAATTTGTGCGGACGCTTTTGATTGATAATTATGATAGTTACACTTATAATATTTACCAGGAGCTTTCTATCATTAATGGATGTAAGATTTATTTTGTGTTGCAACTATTGCAGTATATGATGGTTAAAATGCATTCATTTTAGTGATCTATTTGCTATCAGGGGGATAGTTTTGTAATATAAAATCCGATGAAAAGATGCAAGCACACATGCATGATGTGTGGAACTGATTTTGAGAGCAAGGGACAAGTGCTAGATTGTACTTAGAGTTTGGTATGATTGGTTAAATAGAAATCGGGCTATAAGACTGTTAGTTGAACTAAATTTTATTTAATTACCTTAGTCAACACCATCTTTGCAATATATCATAAAAATGTAATTGTTTATGAAATAGTATCATTTAGTTGATGAAATTGCTTTTGTGCATTTAGGATGGTTATAAGCAAGGGAATGCTTTTGACAAACGTTTTTCTGTACCAGTGCCTCCAGTGGTGATTCGTAATGATGAGTGGTCTTGGGAAGAAGTTTGCCATTACTTGTATGAAGAAAAAGCATTTGATAATATTGTGATATCTCCTGGTCCTGGTTCTCCATCATGTGATGCTGATATAGGTTAGACCAGAAAATTGCATTACAAGTACTAATTTGTTTTTGTTTTTGTTTTTGTAGCTTCAATTATTGTGTTAATTAGCAGTTACTGTTGTCTCCTTATTTATGATATCATACATGCACTTCCCATGGTTGGAAGAACTAGGCTTATGTTTATGTTTCTTTTCCCAAAACACACTGTAGCAAAAAGTACCAAAAGTGATGATGCAAGATGGAAAGTAGCGTTTGTTGGACGTTCTCTACAGCCGTAGCATTGATAGAAACACTGATTAAAAGATTATGTAGTTTTTCATGAAGAGATTATGGAGTCAACAAATGTTATAGAACCAAATGCCGATATTTCATCCATCGCATCAAAAGTAACTGTTTTTGTTTAGCTTACTACTTGATATTTGTTGGTGCAAACAGTTTGAGAAACATGAAGGTTTCACTCAGTGTTTGTAACTACAATTTTGCTGGGATCAGAAAGGGTATCTATTAGCGCAAACAGTTATCAGAAACAAAAAGAGTTCGTGTTTGCTTTAGAGCAGTCATGTTGCCTAGCTTTATTTTATTTATATTTAATTTTTTAATGTAATTCTTGGCTAGCTTATCTCAGTTCCCGACCTTGACTTGTTGTACATCTCAGGAATATGCCTCAGGCTGCTGCTTGAATGTAGGGACATCCCTATCTTAGGTGTTTGTCTTGGCCATCAGGTATTTTAGTGTCAATATTGCTAATCTAGTGCTCTTACAGGGTTATTCTTATATGTTTGTAGTACTCATATAATTGCTTTTACCTTTTGACTTTCTGTATGATCAATTAAACATTCTGTTGATTGCTCGTATATCAACTTTTTTCTTCTGATCCAAGTTTTGATATTAACTGACACGAACAAGTCAAATGATTTACAGGCTTTAGGTTATGTGCATGGTGCTCAGGTCATCCATGCTCCCGAACCTATTCATGGAAGGCTGAGGTAAGATCATTTGTTAATTTTCCTTCTTGCCTCGTGGCCTTTTGGCATGCTCTTTACAAGGTCTTGCAGTTTGTATGCAGACTCTGTTGTATAGTTCGCACACAGTAATGGTATTTATGACTTAATGGATTATAACTAAACTTTTCTTGAACATGGAAATATTTTTCATGATAGTTAAACATGGAATACCTACCTAAATTCAATGAGATTCGAAGAAAAAACATTTGCTTCATAACATACTCCCATCTTGATTCTGATTCTATAACCAATAATCTAGTTTTCTGTTGCATTAGTCAATTAGCTGCCCATATATTTGTTTCAGATTTTCAAAAGTTATTATTTTACCTTTACAGTGATATCGAGCATAATGATTGTGGATTGTTTCATGGGATTCCCTCTGGACTTAATTCGGGATTTAAGGTCAGTCCAACACCATGAGGTTCACATGTGTTAGTTCTTATCTGTAAACATTTAAATTGATTGTTAGGAATGCAGAAATATCCTACATGGCTTTGCTGAAAAGAAGTGATACTGGTGGATTGTTTAGATACAAAACCTTGCTTTTTCAGTATTTTCATGTAGCTAGTATTGCTTGCAACATTGTGGAAATTGTATTATATTATATTCTCTTTGGTTCGACATGGTATCAAGGCATTCTTATGTTTGAAGCCTCCTAAATATTGAGTTACTGATGCTTTTGAAACTTGAATGGGGACTTGCATTGGGGTGTACTTTAGCTGCTCGGTTGTTCTCTTTTTTTTTTTTTAATGCATTTCCTTAACAAGATTTGGATAGTTAGTATTTTATTATTTCTCTACACTTTCTTTGCACACTTCAAATGCCAAGAGGTCACGTGATATTAATCCCTCTACTCATGCCAACTTTTTTTGGATAAGCAACAAAATTTTATTGTTTTAAAAAATAAAGGTACAAGGGATGGGAGATCCCTCAACACAATACAATCATCCCATACTACAAAATTATAAGGCGATGCTCCAACTCCTAACTAAGACACAAGAGCCCTTAAACACCATATGGCTACAAGCCCAAAGAGCAACTCTAAGCTTGACCCTATCCCACACATCATCTAATCTTCAATTGAATGTGCACTGAACCTTAAGTGGGAGACAAAAATCAAGATAACATGCTTTATGTTGTATCCTTGCTCTCTAAACAAATAACAAGCTATAATTTTTAGACTCACAATCAGTATGAACTGACACTCTTTGAAAGAGATCATCGATTGTGGTTGATCGACATATGAAAGATTCTTGGTGTTATTATATGTGTATAAATATGACCTAGCAGAGTAAAATTAGGAATTTTTTCTTCTTGTCAAGCACCTTGATACTACAGAAAAAATATGATGATGATATGCCTGGAATTGAAATTGTCTGGTGTTCTTATTTGGTATCTGGTTTTTTATTCCTGCCTGTGTGAAACTGTTCTACTACATAGAGCAAAAGCGATCAACTTGAAATTTTGTGTATTAACCTGGTGCAGGTGGTCAGATATCATTCCCTTGTGATAGATCCGGACTCACTTCCTAAGGAACTCATACCTATAGCCTGGACGTCCTCTCATGAAACAAGACCATTTCATGGACTCCAAAATTGTGATTCCTACTTAGATGGTTCTGAAAGACAAGCTTGCCCAGAAATTTTTGCTAAATCTTTATCTACCAAATCAGAGAATGAATTGCAGTGGCATTCTTCGAACTCACAGGAGGTGCAGTCAAAAAATATTCTAATGGGAATTATGCACCGCAGTAGACCTCATTATGGTTTGCAGGTCAATTTTATCCTGTTTTATTAAGTTTCGCTAATTTTTTTTTTAACCCATGACCTTATGGTATAGGAAGTGGAGCTCTAACCAATTGAGTTATCCCACTTTGTCAGTTTCATTAATTACTTTGCTGTTCTATGTCAAAATTGATTGGTTTTTAGTTTTTTACTGCAGTTTCATCCAGAGAGTGTTGCCACTTGCCATGGAAGGCAAATATTCAAGAATTTTGCAGAAATCACTAAGGACTACTGGTTTAGGTTTAGATCATCATTGGATAGCAAGAGGACGGTTCAGCATTCTGGTAATAAGCGTGATAAAATATGATGAGCTTATCTGTTTGTTAGTTTTCTTTATATGGGTTCTCTAAAACATTCTGGATATGCTATATAGCAATATGTAAGAGTAGTAATTTGTATTGATGACATTGTGCTCTATTCAGTTGCTCTGAGCAGTGATCTTTACTTAGCATGCATGCAGGTGCCTAATATTACTCAACTATTCCAGAAACATTTCGTGAATGGATTTGATAATCAGAAACATGTCAACGCCAGCCTCTCTAACTTAAAGAAGCCAACACACTTGAGAAATGCAAAATTCTTGAAGCTGAAATGGAGAAAAGTTGATTGTACTGTCAACCAAGTTGGTGGAGCAGGAAATATGTTCTGTGAGCTGTTCGGAGACCATTCTGCAGAAAACACGTTTTGGCTGGATAGTTCCTCGACCGAGATGGTTCACTTCTCTACTGATTTCATTTTCTGCATGTTTAATTGATAAGTTCTGTTCTGTGGACCCATATGATTACTGTGCATTTTGATGAGTTTCTGCTTTTGTTTTATGTTAGATTTTGGGGGTGTTTTAATAGTCCCAAAAGTCTATTTTTATTACTTTGAGCTAGTCTTTGGTCAAATATAGTCATATGCTGAAAACTAAGAAGCAGATATTGGCATGATAAGTAAAATGAGTTGGAGTGAAACTGTTAAAGATTATATTCCATCTGCAATTTTCTTTCCAAGCGTTGAAGTAGGAAAGATTACGGTTACAATGCAAGCTTCTTTTCTGTGCAAAGTTCTGGTGGTGATATAGAAGGCATTTGTTGGGGTCAAACTAAAAAAATAAAATATATATATATATATATATATTTTTTTTTTTTATGGATTAGAAGATTTGAAGATCTTCCCTTGTGGCAAATTGTGCTTTCCAGTACTTCACATTTCACTCTGTTTATGCATATAGTATTTTTCTGGGAAAAAGAATAATTTCACTTGTTATCTCTGTGATTTTTGATGTTGAACCATCTTGTCTTTGTAGAGCAGAGCTCGCTTTTCATTTATGGGGGGTAAAGGTGGGTCCCTGTGGAGACAAGTGACATTTAGAATGTCAAACAAGAGGTTAGAATATGATATTATGTAGTTATAAGCTGTACTTGAGTTGTTTAAATTATGATATCGCTGTCTTAGAAGTTCTATTTATTGGCATGTATTGCAGTGAAATGAATATTGGAGGCCTTCTATCGATTGAAGATGCTGAGGGCTCTATTAGAAATACTTATTTAGAAGATGGGTTTTTTAACTTTTTGAATCAGGTAATTCTCGAGTAAGTACGTCGTCTGTATCTGACCTTGTGAATGCAGGGTTCGTCTTCTTTTCGTGGGAATGCATGAGATATTTTCAGTTTTAACTCTCATATGTTTTCATACATATAATGAAATTCTTGTTCACGTATCTCATCTCATCTCATCCAGACCTTTCCAAATATATACGTATTTATGTTTTTGCTAGGACAACACGACGTGTATAATAGATTAAGTTGTGAAACTTTATGACATGGAGATATTGGTTAACATATTTTACTTTATTTACATACACATACGGCATAATACATTTTGAGCTATTAAATTCCTGAAGAGTATAATGGCAGTATTACAGTAGCCTCATGTCATTATTGTTGCAAAATGGTTCGTCTATTTAGAACCTTTTAGGTATAATTTGCTCATATCGAGTTTCATACTAACTCCTTGTCGCCTCCTTGCTTCAGGAGCTGCAGTCGTTTTGCTATGATGCGGCAGATTATGAAGGGCTGCCGTTCGAATTTTATGGTGGCTATATTGGATACATTGGGTATGACAGTTCCCATTATAGGAAACACACATACACACATAAAAAAGAAGAAGATATTTTTATGTATCTAATCATTAATGAGCTTTTAAAGATGCATCATAATTTACAAAGTAGCATGCATCTTCTTTCTCGTTGTAGATTCTTTCTTGGATTGTGTTTTCTCACATATAATGAAATGGTTAATAGTCATAACGACTATCACTTGAATGCAGGTATGATCTTAAAGTTGAATGTGGGGCGTCTTCGAATTGTCACAAGTCGAGCCCCCCTGATGCTTGTCTTTTCTTTACGGATAATCTTGTGGCAATAGATCATCATATGGGTGATGTTTACATCCTGTCTATACTCGATGAAAACACAAGTATGTCTCCATGGCTGGATGATGCTGAGCAGAAGCTTCTGAATATGAAACTCTGTCCTCTAAAAAAGTCTAGTTCTCCAGTATCAAGAGTTTCTTCAGAAAATTCTCATGGAGAAGGATTTGCAGCTGAGAAATCAAGGGAGCAATACATTAGAGACATTGAGAAATGTCAGAAATTTATAAAAAACGGTGAAAGCTATGAATTATGCCTTACGACACAGATGAAAACAAGAGTAGAGGAAATAGATCCTCTCGGGCTTTATCTGAATCTTCGGGAAAGAAATCCAGCTCCCTATGCTGCCTGGCTTAATTTTCCGAAACAAAATTTATGCATTTGCTGTTCTTCGCCTGAAAGGTTCTTAAGGCTGGACAAGAATGGCATTCTAGAAGCAAAGCCCATTAAGGGTACTATAGCACGTGGAGCATCTCCGGAGGAAGATGAATTGCACAAGAAGCAGCTGCAGTACAGGCAAGTCTACTTCTGAAACACAATGCATATCTGTTAGAAATTCTTTTCTTCTCTGCTATTCTCCACTAACTTGTATTTCCCTTGTGTAGTGAGAAGGACCAAGCTGAGAATCTAATGATTGTGGATCTTCTAAGAAACGACCTGGGACGGGTATGTGAGCCAGGCTCCGTTCACGTGCCTCATCTTATGGAAGTCGAATCATACGCTACTGTTCACACCATGGTCAGCACAATACGAGGAAAAAAGCGGTCAAATGTGAGTGCGGTCGACTCTGTCCAAGCTGCATTTCCCGGTGGCTCAATGACGGGTGCACCAAAGTTGAGATCAATGGAAATTCTCGACTCCTTGGAAACGAGCTCCCGAGGGATCTACTCCGGATGCATCGGATATTTCTCCTACAACCAGACCTTTGACCTCAATATCGTCATCAGAACTATCGTTATACACAAAGGCGAAGCTTCAATAGGCGCAGGAGGCGCCATCACGGCTCTCTCGAATCCCAACGACGAGTATGAAGAAATGGTACTTAAAACGCGAGCACCAACAAAGGCTGTTATGGAATATCAGAGTATTTCTCCAGATGATCATTCTTCTAAATAGTTGAGCCATAAAAGCAACAGCTGCAACGCAACGTCCTGGTTTCAAGCAGCTTGACACAGTAAGAAGAACAAATCGGTGTTTTATAGCATTCTTGTTATATTATTTGCTTGTTTTCTTTGTTTTTAACTAAATATATGAAAAATAGCGTGTGCATATTCATTTGATATAGTTTTAGATACATACAAATCCTGTTGTATTTTTCGAAAATATGGCATTGGCACATTTGTTTTAAGTATGAAGTTAGCTCTATTCAGTAACAATTTTTACTTCAGATTTGTTCATTGATGAATCCTACATATTTCTCCTGTGCCATCTTTTGTCTGATCTGGGCAAACATAGAATGCTAAGTTTTCAATGGTAATAATATGAGTGTAATTTAGTTTGTAACTACACAATTAATATCCTTTTATATTTTGTAGTTTCCTTTTGGGTATGTTTGTTTTGGGATTCACCCGGATAGACTTTGAACTTTGCGATCCACGCACCTATGTTTTAAAAAGCGGATCGGACCGGCCGGTCCGACCGGCAAGCTTACCGGCCCGCTTCGAGGTATTGGACCGCTGGATGATTGACTCGGACACGAACCGCTAAAATCGGTGAAAAGCGGTGCAAACCGGTGAACGGTTGAACCGGCCGTCCGCCGGTTCGACTTTATTATGAAAAAAAAGACTAAAATTCGATCCATGGCTGCAAACATTCCTCCTGCATCGGTGGAGTCTTCCCTCTAGAAAGGGTGGAGTCTTTCCTCTAGCAAGGGCGGACGCCTTTCCTGCGAAGTCAATAACAGTCGTGAACACGATTCTCCATCTCTCTCTTATTCTCTCCTCATTACAGAATAATATAACAAGAATGCTATAACAAAGAAAACAAGGTTGGCCGAATATTTTTTTTTAACTAGGTTGGCCCGAATAAAGCTAATGGGCTGGGGACTAAATTAGTTAAATTTAACATGTAATATAATTCAATAGTTTAGTTATTAAAAAGTAAATATATATAATATATATTTAATTATATATTATATAATTATGACGTCATACCGGCTCAACTGCTTTAAAAACGGTTGGACCCGATCGAACCCGGTCCGACCAAAAATGTTAAGTCGACCGAGTCAACGTCCGCTTCCGCTTTTAAAACATAGCTACGCACCATACGAGTTTGAGATTTAAAATCAAGTTTTCAAATCTCACACTCAATTCATATCTATAAACCTATTACTCCCCCCGTTCCCAAATACTTTTCACAATTATCTTTATCTTCATGTTTTAGCGAGCGAATTGTTTATTAGCATTTGAAATGATAAAATAATTTTTAAGGTAAGGTATGATAGATCTATTTCTTCTCTATTATAAATTTTAAAATTACTTTATTATTTTAAATACTAATAAAAAACTCACTTGCAAAAACACGAGATGAATAGTAAGTGGTCAAAGTTTTGTGGGACGGAGGTAGTACTACTTTTCACATAATTAAATACAATCATATCATCACTTTTTTATCATCCACTCAATCTCTCTCCTACTTTTCTCTTACATAACATAATACAATAAAATAATACAACATCTATCACTATTAAACATTGACTTGATATAAAGTAAAATTTGACCCTACTAAAATTCCAAAACAAATGCATACTTATATTTTTCATTAAGATTTCTACATTTTAAGATTTCAAAGTTATGACCTTCCCCACACACCTAAATCCCAAAACAAATATACCCTTGTGTTTTGTAGCCTACTCCTGCCCAATTCGGGGAAAATCATTTGAAGCATATTAAGTTTACCAAAATGTGAGCTACTAATGCAAGGTAAGAATTGGATTGTTAGAATTAAATGAGAGTAGTAGGTTTTTTTTTATGGTAGCTGGATTAAGGAGGCGCTTGGTTAACAACGTTTCATTGATAATGAGAATACAAAATTATTTTTTATATATCCCCATAATAAAAATGATATGTTGGGGGAAAGATTGTTGCAATGGTGGTTGTTTTGCTAGTATCATGCCTAATTTTGGAATAAAAATGGATAACAAATGTTTGTTGGTGATTGTTGGAGTAGGAATAAGAGAGTGATTGAGGAGGATGATTGTAGGAGAGAAATAGAATAATCAAAATTGAGTATTGATTACCTTATTTAGGAGGAGATATGATCTTGTTCTAATGACCATCATAATTACACTAATTTTAAGATTCATTCTCATTATCATTGAAGGCTTGCTAACCAAGCCCCCTTAGTTCTTTTGATTGATGTGTCAATTTGAGCAAGGAAATATTTGGAAGTTTAAACAGATTGAATCAAACGTGACTAAGTTAGAAAATTGATGGAGTCATTTGTGACTTATTACATTTGTCATCAGACTCTTTGAAACTCTATTTTAACTCGCTTTTATTTATAAGAGATTATATGTCTTAAAATAAGAAAAATATAATCTCAAATTTGGTATTTTTATATCTAGAGTTGGAATTACATAATATGTAACACTATTAAATTTAACAATTTTTTGGTGTCTATAGTAGGCAATACAAAAAAAAAAAAAATTGTTTAAAAACTCACAGGATGTGTATAATAGATTCAGGACAAAGTATAGAGTTAAAATAGTTCATACATGAATTATTAAATGATATTAGTTAATTTTTCTAAGCAGTATTAATTATTTCCACTGAAGATTATTACTACTAATTTACATTGAATAGTTTTAGTTCAGTGAAAACAAACTCTGACTCTTCAATGAAAATAACTAATATCCTTCAGTGAAAATATTTAATACTCTTTAGTAATTACAGCCAATATTCTTCAATTTTATGTATAAACTAATTTCACTCTATATATACTCTAAATTCAGATATTTGTTTAGTCGAACCACGGTTCCGTTAATTATACTTATGATTTAATTAAGCTTATTTTAGCCGGCAATTGATGTCTACTCTTACATCGTGAAATCCCCATAAAAAAAAAAATGGTGCAATCATTATGATATGGAAACCGAATTTTCCTTTTAACTTATACGGAATTACGTGTGTGGAGTTTCATATTTAAATCCCATTTAATTTTGGTTCCACTGATTATACTTTTTGGTACAATTATTGGCCTATTTAGTAGTAATGGTTCCACTAATTATACTTTGATTTAATTAGGCATACTTTATCTGACAATTTGATGTCAGACTATTACCACGTGAAATCCCAGAAATATGGTTCAATCATTATGGAGACCAAATATTTCTTTTTAATTTCCACATAATTAGAAAAAATCATTCTTATTTTATTATTTTCTCTTATTCAAAATGAGTGAAACTTTAGAGTGTAATTTTTGTTTCGAAATGCTTGATGTTTTACACATTTTTTTACCTTATTTCTCTATTATATCCATACTTCAATCTCCCTAAATTATCACTTAAATTTAATCTTACCTTTATTACTTTTACTTTCTAAATAAAACAGTTGACCATAATCCATCTATACAAGAGAAAGTGATATTTGGGGAGAGGGAAGTAACTACAATTAAGGATGTTGTAAATACTTTCAATAAAACACAAGTGTATAATAGTCAACATACATCACCTTTTAATTTTGACAACAAATTTTAAAACTTCACTCATTTTGAATCGGGGGAGTACTTAAAAGTCACATTTATTTTTATCGAAAAGTCACATTTATTATGATTTTATAATGATAACTTTTCAATAACAACATGAATGACATTTTAAGGATGTACTTAAATTACACGATTCACCAAGTGCACAGTATATTTAAAGTTCATTGGTTAAATTTATTTAAAACATCTTGTAAGCTGTTTTAATAATTTATAAGTTGCTAAAATGTTTGACTAATATAATTTAAATGAACTTTCAAATTTTATAATAAATATGTTTTAATTGAAATTTTTATATAAAATAATTTTTTTTTTGTTTTTATAATTTTTATAATTTTGAGGGGGTGAGAGAGAGGTAAGTGGGGTGGGTGGTTGAGGGTTCAAGTGGTTAGAAAAATAAGTTGAAAAATCTAAACTTTTTTTTTTTACAGCTTATAAGTTGTTAGAGCATCTCCAGCAGCTGCACTACTCTTCCGTCAATTCTGCACTACTCTATTATAGTGTCATCAAAAAATCTCCAGCAGTTTACACTACTTTTTACACTAAAATAGAATATTACATTAAGATTCCTTACTTTAATTATTATTTTTATTTATTTCATAATCCATCCATACTTATATATAGAGGAAGCATCTCATGCCTATGTGACAATGCTCTTTGTCTTCTATTTCAAAATTCTTTGTTTTTCATTCACTCAAATGTAAACTTTTGATCTCAACCCTTTATCATCTTATTTTAATCATAATCGTTCATTTCAATATACATTTTCCATAAATTTATATCCTAATCTTTATCTCTAACATCCTGTTCTTCACTAAAGTTCTCTAATGAAGCTCTGCTGATTTTTTTCTTCCTCTTTTGCAGTGATTAAAGAAAATTCATGGTAATTATATTATCGTATTTTTCTTATCCAATGACTAGCCGATTACTTTTTGTGAAAACAATGATCTGTCGATTATCATATGATTTCTATCTAACATTTTTCTATTTCTTTTTAGATTTCGTAGGCCGCATTATTTTTTTGCTTTTGTATTGTATCCAACTTGATCTCAAAAGATATATCTAATAACGCATTTGTGGTTTTTTTTTTTTTTTTGCAGAATATATTTTCTCTTTTATAGGGTTTCTTTGATCGGTAAATATTTTGTATTTTATGATGCTATATGTCTTATAATCATCTGTTTATTTGAATATTTTTTGTCTAATCCAATTATATTTACTTTTTTTGGCAGATTATAACATATGTGCTAATTACATCGTCGGAACATGAGATTGAAAATTTCTTATGAATCTGGTCGTTTTCATTATCTTTTAAGATCATGCTCAAATTGTTAAAATTGTATTTTATTATAAGAAATGTGTACATCTTCTTCATATTACATGAAGATCAAAATATTGTAAGATCATGCAATGTTTTCCATGATGAATGACTATGTAAATTTGACTCTAATATTAGATGTAATTTAACTTACTCTTGACTATTAACTTTTATTTTGTAAATGGAACATTTGACTCAAATATTTAACGAATTTTAATTCTTTCTTAATTATGACCATAGATTTTTATTTTGTATATGGAATACTTGACTCTAATATTTAATGTCCTTCAATTCCTACCTAAAAACAGATTTAATTATTGGTAGAAATTTATTTATAGAATGTTCAACGCTTAATTCAATATAAATAATACAAATGAATATTACTTTTTGTATATATTATTATATAAATAATATCAAAATTCTTTATCAATACACAATTTTAACTCTGAAAGTTCTAAAAATAAATCCATTTAAGATAAATGAATTAAAATACTTATTGTTGTTGTAAAGTAATTAATCATTGAAAAATTAAAAAAAAGTGTACATGTTATAAATAATGAAAAAAAATAGTTCAATTGTTACGTTAGTTTAAATTTCATCATGTGTTCTTGAATTAATTGTTGAGTATATAATCACATGATATAAGATAAGTTAACTCTTAATAATAGGTGAACTCAAATTGTTTGTCAATTAATTTTCAATGCATTAATACTAATTTTTAATGTAATGGCCGAAATCAAGCATTGTTGACTAATACCATTTAAAGAATATTTAACAATAACACATTCATGGTTTAATTATTTTAATACAAATTTAAAAAATAGATTTTATTATTGATTGATATTTATTTTAAATTTGTTCGATGTTTTACTAAATTAGGACTCTATATTATTGGTTAAATTTCAGTTTATCATTTAATTATTAACTGTTAAGAATATTTAATATGTTGAGTATGTATAGAATGAAAAAATAGATTTTTCACCAAATATCATTTTAATAGTCCATTACATAAAAATCTAACAAATAACGTTTATTATGTAATTCAAATGATGATATTTTTATTGATTATTTTGATAAAAAAAATCAATGATGTGCAATGTCATTTTATCTTTTAAATGATTTTATTATTTAATATAAATAATTGACCACATTTATTCCACGTATGATATAGATGAATTATAATATATAATTAGTAAAAATTAATTATAAGAAATTTATATACGAAATTCAGGATCAATCTTGCAAAGTAATGTTGACATTTTAAATGTGGTGCTTAAATATAATTTATTACACACTAATTTTTAGGTGATTGAATTGACTTCATCAAAAATAAAAAAAGTATTCTTTGGTGATTGCAAAATTGTGGTCTTTTTTTCTTCTCACCTATGTCAACTTTAATTCTGAATATAACACATTTAGCACATGTCATAATTTTTAATTAATATGTTTAATAATTGGTTAGCAATATTACATATTACCATAATAGATAATACACACCCTTTAAAAGCGTGATTAACGGTTTTAAAAGCGTGATTATGGACCGCAAAATGAGATTGTTTAGGAATTAAGTTTAATTAATTACTTTTAAAAGAAAATTATCACTTTTCAATTTGTTGGCTTGATTTACGTAACTAACTGTTAACAGTTATTTCGTGAGGAACTCGTCGTTCGTCTCCTAGCGGGTAGGATTTATGGATTATATAAACTAAGAATAATAAATGCAAGAGTAAAATGTGCTCTCAAGTGGAGTTTTTGTAATAAATATGTTGTGTGTTACAATGATCATTTAAGACTCTATTTATAGTGTTCAAGGTGGGCTCAACCACTTGAGCTGATATGCCCGCGGGCCCCACCTAATCCTAGCTGGATAGCCATGAGTGGCTATAGCCCCCTCTGCGGGCCAATGAGGGAGCGCCACCTGACACTGTTGACTCCTACTGATGAGATCCCTCCTGCTGGACCTACTCTGACCCTGTCACATCCGCACGTCTGATGGGACTGGACGTGTTAGGTTGCTGTCATCGCCTGAGAACGGGTAGTCGGGTAGACGGGTATCCGGGTAACGAATATGTGGCGGGCATCCAGGGGGTCTCGTCCTCGGAAGTTGGGCAGGGAGTGTCCGCGGTGGCCCAATGCTCGCCGTTACCCGACATGATTCAGTCCTTCGGCTAAGGCTTTTACCCGCTGTCTTCTCGGTGGTCGTTGACGTAGCACCTCTTGCCCTCTCCCCGACGGCTTGGTCGGGCTTGCAGGCTGGCTCCCCTGCTCTTTGCTTGGAAAGGTTAACCTGGCCGACCGATTGGTCGGGTAGCAGTACCGGGTGTAACACTAACGTTATAATTTTAAATAAATTGTAATAAAAGCTTAATAAAGCGTGGTACAGGGTGAATAAATGGTGGTACAGACTTAATTAAAGTGTGGTACTGGATGAATTAGTTTTGGTACAAACTAAATATTTGATTGTACATGTTTAAATAAAATTGTGTAAGGATTGAATTAATTTTGGTACATGCTAAATATATAGTGGTATGAGCTTGAATAAAGTACGTATGTGATAATACAATTTCACAAATGATATCTAACATTACCCCTTCAGATTTGATGTACATTGAGATTTTTATATATTTTTACAAATTAATTTATATATTTTCTAATATATTGCTTTCATTTTAAAGCAATATTGTTTTAGGTTTTATATTTTCATTTTAAATGTAATAATTTTGTTTATATTTTCTGGACAAACCAACCTCAACTTTTTGGAGAATTGCACTTTGAAATGTTATACACCCAAATAATGAAATGGTTCAGAATAAAATTAATACTAGCTCATTAAGTTGCAATTCACACATCATTATTCAATTAATATGGTTCACCACATTTACGTGAATTATTTTCAATCAACACATTTATAATTAATTTTTTAGTCATAGAGTCTACTTATACCTATTGTTTATTTAATTTTGTATAATTTTTAGGGAAAATTGTTTTTTTTGTCCTGTAATTTTACTACTTTTTGATTTTCGTCCTGCTGACTTTCAAATTTTGATTTTAGTCCTGTTGATTTTCAAATTTTGATTTTGGTCCTGTAACTTACATATTTTTTTTTTTTTGGTCCTACAACCTACCATCCCTTACAGGACAAAAATAAAAAAGAGGTAAAGTTATAGGACTTATATCAAAATTTGAAAGTCAACAGGACGAAAATAAAAAAGAGATAAAGTTACAGGAATACAATCAAAATTTGAAAGTCAGTAGGACGAAAATCAAAAAGTGGTAAAGTTATAGGACGAAAAAAATCATTTTCCCTAATTTTTATTAGAAAAGAATGTATACAATTTTATTAATTATTAATTTTTAATCATTGAAGAGTAATTAGAGGAACTAAATCGGATGCAATGGACGCGGATGTTATTTCTGTCATGAGGTCTGTAAGAGAAGAGAGAGTTATGTGTGAAGGGGATTAAACACACAATTGGAGATAGAGAGAGACTTAAGGTTTAATGGTGTTTTATTTATCTGATATCATATAAGATTCTTTTTAATTGTTACATAAGATGAATGAATATCTTATTCACCGTGAAGAATGCGTATGAGTTTACACTCACTCAAATCATATACAAGGGACCAATGTCAAACATATTCAATATTGACCTCCAGTTATATGCTCATGGTGTGATGTAATTTAACGGTATTCATTGAAAATATTATGCATGTTATAGTTTTGTCCGATAACTTTTCGAATTGCTATAAAAAATATTGAGGGACCAATACCAAACGTTGAGGACATATTAGTTAGTTTTACTTTATTAAAGGGAGTTTAGTTAAAAAAAATTACTAAAAGATATATTGAAAAAATTAGTGCAGTGAGGGATAAATAAGGGATGTTTGGAAATAATTAGTTTAAGAGGGTAAAACTATTTTTTCATAGTTTGGAATAATCTAAATTGTAACGGAAGGAGTATCAAATAAGATTTTAATTTTATCATGTATTATGTATATTTTACGATTACTTAGAAAAACACAAAAAATAAAATAAAATTAAATCATCATTTTTTATACATAATTTTTTTTTCAGCTCGCGAAATTCGCGAGGTTTTATCTAGTAATGTGTACTCTCCCCGTCCTTTAAAAGTATGCATCATTCGCTGCACGTCATTTAATGCAATATGTCGAAGGATATTTAGGGGTCTTGTGAGGTTCGTTTATGAATAAAATGATTGTTTATAGTAACGTTTCTATGCATACTTACCATAAATAATCATTTTATTCATAAACAGACCTCATAAGACCCCTAAATACCCTCCGACATATTGCATTAATCCACGTGCAGAAAATAGTGCATACTTTTAAAGGACAGAGGGAGTATTATAATTCATTCGAATGTTAATAATATAATAAATTTAATTAGAACTCTTCAAACGTTGAGGAAAATTTCACGGATTTCCCATCTTCCAACCCTTCACTCTCTTTATTCACTATTAATTTAAGTGATGAAAATAACAACAGTGGTAGTTCTCCACCACTGTGCCCTGAGGGGGTAAAAAAGTCCAAATTAAAGAGGAAACAAGGTGAAAATATGTATAAATTTTTTTACAAACAATTAAAGAGGGGAATGAAAAATTTCGGGAAATGATGAAAAATTCGTATGAAAATAGAGATCGCGCAATTGAAATACAAAGTAAAAAGGTAGAAGCCCTAGAAGTAAAAAATCAATTAAAAAAAAGAATCACTTCAATTTCTGTAACAAATACGAGACGATAATGTTTTGAATATGAATCTAGACTCTATTGAGGATCCCGAACGTCGTATGACATTGAAGTTGGAGCAACAACATATTATTCGAAAAAGGAGAGAAGCATACATGGCAACCTCTAGTAATACCGGGTTTGGTATGTTTGGAGAATTTTCAGATATTGGGGGATCTGGAACCGGCCTTTCCGATTACTAGAAAATATATTAGTTATTATGTATTTTTTTATTGCACGTTTTGATCTTTGTTTTCTATTGTGTGCTTTTTTTTATGTAGTTTTATCCATTTCTAGTACTTTAATGTAATCGTACCCGTATTGTAATATTTGTATCGTTTTATTAATATGTATTTTTATTTGACATTATTTTTTAATTTATGCCTAGTATTTTAATTCATTACATGTTGTTTTTAATTGCTCTAATTTTTCTTAATTAATTATACAATACAAATTTATTTTAGTTGATATAAAAAATTGGATTAATTAAATAAATAGTGAATTACCTAGATACAAAACTATAAATATATAGAATATTATTAATATATATATATATGGATGCAAACTAAACTTAAAAAAAAAGGATAAATTGTGGCGTCCACAAACAGTGGAACGCCACAAATAGCGTGGATTTGGAGCAAATGGCGTCAACGCCAATTTAGTGAGGCTTTTGGCGTCACTGCGGGAGCAATAATTTGGATGGATACACTAATTTAGTGTACTACTGGAGAAGCTCTTAGACTCTTATTCTATAATTATTATATAAGCTGTTAAATATCTTATTTTACCAAACACTTTAAAATGACTTATAAGCTCAGACAAACGGGCTCTTACTCACGAAATAGTAAGTCTCTCGTGCATCAATTGTCACCTCTATTATAATTGAAAAATTACTTTTATTTATACCGGAAAGTTGGGGTTGTTAAATAGTAAGCAATTATTTTTCAGTGAAAATAAGGTTGACTTTTCAGTTATAAACTTTTTAGAAATATTTTCGAGTTGTACGGTGCACATAATGCATAGAAACTTAGATTTAAAAAAAAAAAAGACTTAGTTTTATGTGCATCGGGTACATTGTGCAATTCAAGTGCAATTTTTTAAAATTACACAATTATTACTAAAAAAATATATGTAACTTTTAAAAAATGCACCGACACCGACTCCGACTCAAAAGGAAAAAAAAAGCAATATTATATCACGTGTATATATGCATAGATCCAATGGTATTTTGAAGTATGGCCAATCTAGATGCATTATCTTAGAATTTATAATGTGTGGTAGGTGTAACATGTGGCTAGGGGCAAAGTCCTAGTCCTATATATAACCATACTCAATTCGCTCATACTTACACTCACTCAACAAATACACAAATACACACTTCTTCTCCATCTTCTTTAATTTCTTACTCAAACAATGTTTACTTTCGGCTACAACTTGCCCGAGTTTCCCGACGCCTTCCCCTTCAAGTAATCATTTCTTTCTTCTTTTTAATTATTACTACATTATATGAATCTCATCAAAATCGATCTAAAATACTTTTGATATTTAATGTGTGATAGTGTTCATTTTTATTACGGTTTTGGTTCTATCAGTCAATTTTAATTAAGACCAAAATTTTAATTTTACCCCATTTTTTGGATACCGTTTGAGGCGAACAATATTAAAAAAAATAAACTATAAAACAAAATATTGAAAAATAATTTTTTTTTTTAAATGAATTCATTTTGTTAACTAATTTTTAAATTTGAATTTGTATGTACGTGTTTCTAAACAACTAGACGTATGTATGAATCATTTAATGTGCAGTACGTGGTATCATTAATTTCAGCAAAAACAATATTTTATTAAAATGACTTTTAGTGACAATATTATGTCTGATTCGATAATAAAAAATCTTTAATGACAGGAAACAATCTCTAATGACAGGATCCTATTATTAAAGATCATTTTCAGTCATTAAATTTTTTTAATTAAAGAAGCAATAATGACAGATCATGACAAGATTGTTGTCACTAAAAGCTAGTTTTGTTATAGTGTTTTCAATTTGTTTAAAATATGAAAATCTAATTTTTGTAAACATTTTAATTAATTCTTTCAACGCAATTTTTGGTTAGTTTTAGTTTGGATGATATGCAATCATTTGGTTAGTTTTGACATGTTATTATTGGAAAAGTGTAACGTGAAAGTATAATTCTATGTGATAAAGACTGACAAGATTGAATGAATTTAATTTTTTTATTTTTTTTATCTTTTTAACTATGCAGATGGAAACGTGCTTGAAAACCATCGTTATGGAGAATAAGGGGTATCTCATCGAACATGGAAAGATTTGCCTTAAATACATCATTCATCTTAAGGAATCCATATTTCACCTTGTTCTCTGGCGGTGATGCTACTTTTTAAAGTAGTTTATATGTCTTATGCTGTTTGTTAAGTTCCTGTTTTCTAATGTTGGCGTTCTTAGCCATATGAACAAATAATATGGAGGTTTTTCCTCCATGCAAGTTTAATTAACTTTTTATTAGTGTTGTTTACTTCGTACAAGTTTCATTAATTTTCTGATGTGTTGTTGTTCACATTATATTATTTTATTTGTCTTTTTAAGATTTAATACATGTTATATATTGTTGTCGGTTGGAATAAAATTTACAATAAATGTAATATAAAAATATTAGTTTACAATAAATACCCTTTAATCCTTTATCTGATTTTGAAATCTATATTTCTTCCCAAATATACGGTCAAATAGGAGAAGAATAATGATTCAACTAGCTTAAAATAATTATATTTTTAGAAGAAGAAATTTATTTATGAAGTTACTCTAATATTTGTTGGAAGCCCTTGGGTTTCTAATTCTAAATTTCTCAATAGAATTCATCCAATCTTCGGTTTGATGATATGATCGAGGGCTATGAGCCAAGAATGGAATAATACACACACATATATATATATATATATTTTTTTTTTCTAAAATATAATAAGTTTCTCACTTTATTTTTTTATATATCCCTCAACAAAGTTTTCATTCCATAAAAATATAAAAACAACACTTCCTTTTGCGCCCGAAGATTGACCAATTGGACTCAAATGAGTTCTCACTTCTCACCCATTTAAAAAGCTTCACAATCCAAGCAGGCCCAAGCGCGATTTGGCATACTTCATAGGCTCAGGTTAAATACTCAACTCGAAAAATGTTCGGAAAAAATCCAAAAAACTTAATAAATTTTGGAATTTTTTCTGAAAATACAAAAAAGAAAAGAAAAACACACTAAACATATGTATTTTAGGTATTTTTTTTCCGAAGATTATTACTTTTTCAAAAAAAAAAATTGGGTGGAGTGTATTAACAAGATATAGGATTGTATATAACTTGGGCCTACTTGATATTGATTTCTTATGCTAATTCTCAGTTGGGTTCAAGGTTCATACAACAGCCCAACACAACACAAATTAATTGGCCCAAATAGTAAGGTAAGGCCCATTTACCATAACATTTTTTTATTTTCTAAATGACCCAGTCTGTCAATTAATCAGTGGTATTACCGCGTATGAATTTAAGTAAAGACAAAAAAAAATGAGTTAGATTATTTTGATGTGTCTTGACTTGAGCTTATATTAAATTCAGTAATATCAATTTTGCAACATTTTTGATATTTGATAATAGTCAATTAAGAGAGATATTTTCTCAAATTTTGTTATAACTATTACAGCCGCTGAAGCGGCTATTGGATTGACTATTGTTTCATCAATTTATCGTAACTGAAAATCAACTCGACAATATTGCTTCATATTATATGTGACTGTGAGTCTACAGACCACAACAATCGTATCCCCAAAATATAGCGATTTCAATTTTAGATTATAGAAAAAATGTCACGAATCAAACAATATTTCAAAACCTCTTTTAGACACAATAGGAATAGAAAAACTACAAGGAAAATGCGAACAAGAACTACAAACATGTCTTTTGCTACTACAAGGAGAATGCGAATGTATTTTGTACTACCAATTCAAATATGAGTATATATGAAATTGATATCTACCGACCAATTTGTTTCGTCGTCAAATGATTTTTGATTGATTGACATTATTTTCTCATATTTAAATTTTGTATTGTTAATTAGAAATTGAATTATTATTATTATTATTTTATTCTATCAAACAAACATTTTAAAATAATACACATTTCACTACATCCCACCATACAATCATAAATAATACTATAAATCACATTTTCCGTAGTAATTTAATGAATAGTAAATATGTATCTAGTTTAGTTAGAGATAAAGGTAAATGAGATGTGGATGAAATTTTATATCAATTTAAAAATAATTTTGCATTGATTTTTTATTGAGTGGATGAGATCAAAGTGGTGATATGCTTGTAATTATTTGTGAGGGATAATGAGTGAATTAAAAAAAAGAGATAATGAGTCATTTATGATGGAGCGCAAATAGGAGAAAATAAATAAATGAATGAAAGAAAGAAAAGCTGCAATTTATTTATATTGAGTTTTTTTTTTTGTAAAAATAGGTCTGAAGATGTCCCAAAAAGTGGTGTTGTGGATGTCCACATTCGAATGGGCACAAACGACACATATTACCCTTATCTCTTTTTCCTTATCAAATACTCATGTCATAAATCAACAAAGATCACTTATTCCATTTTAGTAATTTGTATGGTATTTCATTACTTTTAATACATGAGCCAGGGTAATAAACCACATCGCATAATATTATTAGTGATATTTATTAAGTATTAAAGATAACGAAACATCAAAATGGATTAAGTAATTGAATGGACAAAAAATCCATTACTATACAGACTAGGATTCCCTATTCCAATTTTATGTTTCATCTCACATTTAGCTATTTTTAATACATAACACATATAATAAATTAAATTAAAAATCATCCCTATATCATATATTAAAAATAATGAAATATAGAAGTGAATTAAGTGATATAATTTATCCGTATCACTATCCCACCTTAATGAAATTGTCTAGATTTATATGTGGCCAACTTTCCCAACCTTTTTGTCAAGTGTTGGTAGCTCAAGTGGTTGAGGCCACCACCTAAGACCCAGAGGTCTTGGATTCGAGACACGGAGAGGGAATTTATTTCCCTCTTGTGGTGGGGTGGTTGTTCCCCTATTGTGGTGGGGTGGTGTTCCCCTCTTGTGGTGGTTGCGGTTCCGGCTGCAGTACGGTTGTGGTTCGGAGTTGCGGGTTCGGGTGGTCCCCCTCTTGTGGTGATTGTGGTTCCGGTCTACAACGAGATGAAAGGATATTGTCATGTACCCGGTGGTCAAAGGAACTATTGTAATTGATTATGTTAGGAAACTATTGTAATTGATTACCTTAAAAAAAAAAAAAAAACTTTCCCAACCTTTTTCACTTTCAAAATTAGTTTGACTTGTTGGTTGTCAAATAGAGGCTAATTTAGGGGAACACACCCTACCAACAACGAAGGAATCCTAACACTAGTCTTAAAAATCAAGCAACATTAAAAAAAGTAAAAAAATAGAGGACGTTTATCTTTCAAAAATAAATGTTATAAATAAATAAATAAAAAGTATAATAAGATTCACATAGCTATGACTAGAACAAAACCGACATATTAAATTTTAAAATATGTCAAGGTCTTATATGCATCAGGTGCACCATTCAATTTAAATATATTTTTAAATAATTTGTTTATACCGAATAATTAGGGTTGTTCAATCATAATTGTTTAGTGCAAACAACTCTAAATGCTCCGTAAAAACAATCATAACAGTTTACAAGTACATTTAAATTGTACGATGCACCTAATGCACCTAAGTACATTTAAATCTATATATATATATATAGATTTAATGCATATGATATATTTTCTTTCAAATATCTTAAAATATGTTGAATATCTCCTATTCCATGTTATACTAATATGAATTTTTCCATGCAACTCAGAAGCATCGTGCAATTCAAGACCCAATACTTATTAATATGATAAGATTTATTTTATTTTGATTTTAAGACAATATGAATAAGTCAATTAAAATATTAATTCACGTAATTAGAATTATTAAAATTTAATTAATCAATTCATTAATATAGTGATATATATAAGTTGATAAAACTACAATAGACTATGTAATAACATTTATAGACTTATGTTAAGTAATTATTTAAAACATGTAAAAATTTATAAATTAGTTTAGTTGGTAAGTAACAATAAAAATTATGCAAGAAGTGTAATGTTCAAATTTATGTCATTGTATTTTTTTCTTCTTAAAATTAGATTCATCATTAAGATGCCACTTATTGAATACAACAATAGAACAATAACACATCACTTAGAAAATTTTCAAACTTATAAAATTACGTCAAATCGTCCAAATAAACCACAAACCAACACATAAACAAGTAAAACTCCATAAGATGGATTTTGAACCACAAAGTTGGCCACATTTTCCGTTCACTGTCCTATCTATTTTGCAACTAATGCTCATTGTAATTATAGTAAAATATTTATATAACTCAAATTATAGCATGCGCTTAACTGCATAGTATGCAATTAAAAATTAAAAGCTCAATTTTGACTTTAATTTTGATTTTTTCGAAAAACACATAAACATATTTTTTGCAGTTGAGGTATTACTAATTACTTTTTGAGTTATTGTTAATTTCTACTTGAGATATTTTTTTCAAAATCCAAGTGCATATTATAAAATGGTATAATCAATTGTGTAACTTATCAAACCATTCAAATTAAATACTAAAAAATGGAAAAAAAGAGGTAGGTGCAAGCCACCCTGTGGGGCCCACCCAGTCTTCACCCACCCCCTTCCCCCGCCCACGCGCATATATATATAGTCGCATTTCTTCAATTTCTCAAATCTCAACCACTGAAATTTCCCCTTCACTCACCAAACCAGAGAAGGAACAACACCAACCCCCAATTCGAAGTGAAGGTTGGATTAATGGCGTCGAGTCTCTGCACCAAACACTTCCTCGGAGCTCCGTCTTCTTCTGATGGACCTGCCCGCCTTGGATCTCTCCAGTCGCCGCCGTTTCCGAGCGTCCAGCTGCATGCTCGCCGATCGCAGCCCAAACGCCTCGGTGCGAATTTCCCGGTTTTTTTTATCTGTTCTGTTTTTGTGATTTGAGTTGCGACAATCCCGTGTTTCGTTACCTTTGGTGAATTATTATAGTTGGTAGATTGTTTTCTGAATGTTGTTTCAAAGCGAGAAGGTGAAATAATTTGAATACATGTGTATATTATATCTGATTGAGTACTCATTGGTCTTGGATTGGGATGAATTGAACTGTATGGTGTTTGTGAAATTTGTTATAAAGCTAAACGCAGAGGCTACTTGAGCAGGATTCAGTTTTCTTCTGGTTAAATTTAAGAGTATTAAAAATGAGATTGTCTGATCTGTGGTCGACTGCTTTTTTAGGACTTAGTAAGACTACCCTATTGTTTATTTATCAACTGTGTTTTAGTTTGATTGTAACATTAGTGGCTTATAACTTGAGGTTGGATGATCTTGAGAGGGAATGTGCCGAGTATTGGAAGATTCATGACTTCTTGGGAGGTGATCAGATACAGTAGTTGTTTGCCTGTTTCTGGAGACATACATTATTTCTGAAGCACTTACTTAGTAGTAATTATTTTTTAGGATAAATATCTGAAGAAGGAATAATGTATAAGAATAAAGCTTTATCGTCTAGTCTTAATGTTTCGTCTTGATTTTTAATTTTTTTGAAAAAGTTGAATAACTCTTTTGCCTTATCTAGAAACTTCTAACATGTGCTAATTGTTTCTAGGGAGGTCTGAAATGGTAATGATGTTTAATGTTATTGAATGCAATGTATGGGTCGCTATAGATACTTAAATGCTTGCTGTGAACAGAAATACAGGCTGCTGGAAGCAGCTATGGTACGTACTTCCGTGTTACAACATTTGGAGAATCTCATGGTGGTGGTGTGGGCTGTGTGATTGATGGGTGTCCTCCTAGACTTCCCCTCTCAGAAGCTGATATGCAAGTAGATCTTGACAGAAGGTGTTTACAAGCTACTGTATTTTTCTCTCTTGTGTTGTTTAAAAACTTCTATTGTCTTGAGCATATTCAAGAAGGATTTTCTACCTGGTACCAATGGTCCTTTTTATTAACAAATACTTGTAAAGTATTGGTTATGATTCTAAAAGCTGTAAATTTCTATTGAATGTTGTGTTTTGTTTGTGGAAGAATGAGTTAGTTATATGTGCTGCAGGCTATTCATAATTTGATTTATTTGCATATAGGCGTCCAGGTCAGAGCAGAATAACCACCCCAAGAAAGGAGACTGACACATGTAAAATAGCTTCAGGGATTGCTGATGGTCAGTCAAACCTTCATCTCACTAGAATCCTTTTGTTTGTCTTGCACATTCGTGACATTGCTGGTCCTTGTGATTTTAAAGTTGGTTGACTCATAACCTGATTATTGTAGGGTTGACCACTGGATCTCCAATTAAGGTAGAAGTGCCCAATACGGATCAGAGAGGAAATGTAAGTACCTGAGCTCTTGTACCTGTCTCCTGCTCTGGCCTCCATAAGAGACTAAGAGGTGGATGCTTGATAAAAAGGTGCTCATAAAGCTCTTTTTTGTTATGGAATTTTTCCAGGACTACAGTGAGATGTCACAAGCTTACAGGCCATCTCATGCTGATGCAACTTATGATTTCAAGTATGGTGTTAGATCAGTACAGGTACTATCCTATTTCATTTAGTTACATAGCCATGATATCATCTATATCTCAGCCTTCATGAAATGCTGTGGCATCTTCTTCAATATCAACTTTTTGGTTTATGTTAACGTATTTCTGAAATCCAGGGTGGTGGTAGATCTTCTGCCAGAGAAACTATTGGTAGAGTTGCTGCTGGAGCTGTTGCCAAGAAGATTCTAAAGCAATATGCCGGAACTGAAGTAAGTTTCTAGTTCTGCCTTCATTACTTGTAAACTTTTAAATGTTATTATTAATCATACTAAATAATTAAAATAGCAACATTCAGCTGTGCACTGATTTACTGAATCCTATACGTATACAACTATACATTCCCATACATCATATTTTTTATGGAGCTTTTAACATTTAAAGAGCGCCTGATTACTCTTTTGCTTTATCAATGCTTACTCGTTCTTTATATTGAATGAGATGCTCTGGTGACACAGTGTTAACATAATTGCTATACATAATAATAAATCTTTTGAAACTCTTCTCTTTAATCATGGAAAGTCTTAGTTAGAGATCAGAAAACACGGTTTATTAATAATATAAGCTGTTGGTGGGTGTGCTACTGCTTGAGATTTCATTTACTATTTTCTCTTTAATTCAGGTAATAAAAAAAGAATTGCTCACCCTGTAAACATTGCTAATGGCTATGGATTTTCTGTGACTCTATTCCTCATGCTTTCTGTCACAGATTCTTGCTTATGTCTCACAAGTGCATAATGTTGTCCTACCTGAAAATTTGGTTGATCACGATACTGTGACCCTTGATCAGGTACATCTAATACGATCTTCTTGTGTTGCTCTTCATATTGCCAATGGTAATGTCTCATGTATATTGCAGAAAGTGTTAGGCAGTGGTAGCAGTTAGTTGTTACTGTTTTAGAAACTTGTCAATTGCTGCGCATCATACACATGATGTTTTCTTAAGTAATCCATATGCGCTCATAAAGCAATACCATATTAAGCAGATCACCACTGCTTTGGTTTAACACGATCGAGTAACTGTTTTGTAGCCACCATCTGATAAATGGAATTATTGTTATTGTCTAATCTATAGCATACACATATATACGTGTAAGAGACTGAGATCGGTCGATCCATATGATTATGGGGCATAAGGATGAGCCAAGGAAAGGCACGATGCTGGTCGTATTTTTACCTATGTATATAACATGTGGCAAAATTGGAATCCTCACACTTAATCCATATTTCTGTATCTTCAAATTTCCTTGTCCAATACTTTTAACATGTTTCTTTTCTTTTTCTATTTTGAGTGGCAATCCAAGGCCTTGTGAAGACAATAATAATATGATTTTTTTCCAGATTGAGAGCAATATTGTAAGGTGCCCAGATCCTGAGTATGCAGAAAAAATGATTGCTGCAATTGATGCTGTTAGAGTGAGAGGCGACTCTGTCGGGGGGGTTGTGACCTGCATTGTTCGGAATGTTCCACGGGTAAATTTACCTGTTCTTTCCATCCCTATCTCAGCACCAACCCCCTGCAACCCACCTTTGATTTTTGTAATGGGAAATTCTGTGGGGGGAAAATGAAACGTAGTCATCAATTTGAATCCTTTTTAGGGACTTGGCTCTCCGGTCTTTGATAAACTTGAAGCGGAGTTGGCTAAAGCTGCCCTGTCATTACCTGCAACCAAGGGATTTGAGTTTGGAAGTGGATTTGCAGGTATAGAAGCGTGGTCTGTTATCTTACGTGTATCTCTCTCTATATCATAAGTTCTTGAGTGGAGGATTTGACTCACATCCTGGAGCTTATTTTTCGTTTCTGACACTGGGTTCTGATTTACTGTTCTTAATTTTTGCCATCCCAAAATTCATATTAGAAGCTTGCTCTATAGCTATTATTATGCTAAGAAAGATGTTTAAACTTCTAATTTCCTTTCAATGAAATATCAATTAGGTTCATTAATGACCGGCAGTGAGCACAATGATGAATTTTACATGGATGGGCACGGACGAGTCAGAACAAAAACCAACAGATCTGGTGGAATACAGGTAATTTTTTTTAATTTTCAGAAAGCTGGTATGGACAAGTATCTGATGGTGCTGTTCATCAATTTCAAGTATATTGTTATTTTATGTACCATATCCATTTTCAGGGTGGGATATCAAATGGAGAAATCATCAACATGAGAATAGCTTTCAAGCCGACATCTACAATCTCTGTATGCGCTCCTCCTCTCTTACCTCCCGCTTCCTTATTCATGTTTTGTTTGTCTGTTGGCCCAAACACATCCAAAATGAAATGAATTC
Organism: Ballota nigra; assembly: GCA_947034835.1. Lineage (NCBI taxonomy): Eukaryota > Viridiplantae > Streptophyta > Magnoliopsida > Lamiales > Lamiaceae > Ballota > Ballota nigra. Next base: position 62,269,815 of record OX344725.1, read on the forward strand.
TGATCCATTGAGGGCTATGCATCAGTTTCTGTTAGTAGGAATTATACATCCAAGTTTTAGATGTAAGTATGCTAGTTAGAGGCTGCTCTAGCGCTGTTTTACATTTGTTCGTTTATTTTCGGCCGTCTTGGATAAGGTTTGACAAACCAAGCTAACTCATTAATGGCCCCTCGTTATCCTTTATGCTTATTAGACAGATGCCCATAGCTTAAGCCAAAATTTAAGTGCTTCAAAAAGGCCTGAAGTGCGGCCTGCAGAAACAGTGTGGGCCAGGATGGGACCAAGCTGGAGGATATTATAGAAAAAGCTTAATATGTCATGGGTCCGTGGCATTATTCTGTTAATCTCTGCCTTTGAGTTAAGTCAGGTCAGCATGATGGGCAGAGTGCAGGCTATACTTAATAGCCCCCTAGATACCTTATAAAAATGCTTAAAAGATTAATCACTTTTGTAGCTTCTATTAAACATGTAAGAGATAAAGCCCGTCATATGTTTAATGGAATCTCTATTTGTCCAGGGAAAAAATAATAGCATAGCATTCATTATGTTATAGTTAGAGTCTTAGCGACAGTTAATATAGAGTTGCCTTCTTGAGCATTATTCTGAGCTTATAGTCTACCATGGTTGAACCTACAAAGGGTTATAGCTATAGTATAGCAACCATGTTTATGCCATTCATATGTGACATTTTTTACATCTATGTAGAGGAAGCAAAATACCGTGACCAGAGACAAACACGATACTGAGCTCATAGCTCGAGGTCGTCATGATCCTTGTGTTGTTCCGCGTGGTACGTACCTGGCTTTGGTTCTTCTTTTATTTTTTACTGTGGAATTGCATTATCCAAACAATATCTTACTCCTTTAGTCACTTCCTTGGACTATTCCTCTATCATGTACTGCTCTACTCATAGCTATAATTCCTCATATAATTTTATGTGGGCCTTATTTTCCAAAAAATTCCAAAGCTTTGCAGCATTTTGCTCTTTTGCCCATTCTAGTAACATTGTTCGTTTAGCTATGATTTGTAATTCAGTGCAATCCTGGTAGCTGACTCGCATATTGTCGCGAAGGACTAATAGATTTGTTTTTAAGAATCAAATTTGTATATATTCTCTAATTAACCCAATTTAGACCCGATGTTATCAATACTGTAAAACTTAAAATACATAGGGTGCGATATCCATCATAGATATACTTCCATAGGTTTTAATTATAGGAACTCCAGTGTAACACGCAACTCATTAGGCCACTAATGTGCTTGATTCTTTCCATGCAGCCGTTCCGATGGTGGAAGCTGTGGTAGCGCTAGTGCTTGTCGATCAGTTAATGGCACAATATGCGCAATGTATGCTTTTCCCGATTAATCCAGCCCTACAGGAACCCCTTGAAAATGAGCAGGCACAGGTCCCCCTTTAGAGGTATAATCCTCCCTCATTGTGCCTAGTATGAGTGTATTTTAAGCCGATAGACGAAGACAGAATTATTAAGATAACCTAATGAAGGGAAAAGCTCTTCATGTTCTTTTCTGTTGCTGCTTAAGCCAGATTTTGTCTGTGTTTGCTTCTCTATTCTTTTACTAATCTATGGGTGGATTGGGTTCTGTTCGAAAACAGGATGTGTTTGTTGTATTCTCTCTCTTGAATTCTTCACAATAATCTTTAAATTTTCTGTTGGACTTCAGATGAAAGAATGGTGTAATTGAATTTATGATTCGATGATTTTGAACTTCAAATACAATATTAGTTTGTGAATTTGTCATTTTTATAATAAATGGTGGCAAATTGAGTTAAAAATCTTCTCTTTGGAGATGGTGGAATGAAATGGACTTCTTTGTATCATATGATGCATGAATTCTTTTAAAAATATCATAATACAGTATTAGATTCGTACCCGTCCCCTAAAAGAGGTGTAATTCTTGAATCTGTGAATCCCCTTTGCGAATTCTACTTATTAAGCATCAAATATGTTATTTCAATTGAATTTTATTATATAATATAATCTAAATTGACAATGTGATATTCGTTTTAAATTAAATTCACTCTTATGACATACTCCATTCGTTCCATGATTATTTGTACATTTTTTTCGTTTATTCCAAAATTATTTGCACACTCTAAAAAAAGAAATATTGATTTGCGTGCACACTCACAATAATATACACATATTTACCCATATGCCACTACTTTACTTAAAAAGTAATTTTTTCTTAAAATGTGTGTCATTTTTAGTATGCAGATAATGCCGAGACGGAGGGAGTATGTATTAGACTAATAGAACTTGAATTGGTATTTGGTTACTCAATTATAGGAAAAATATCAAAACCAGTCCTGTAACTTAGCGTGATTCCAATTTAAGTCCTGTAACTTTTTATTTTCTAAATTTTAGTTCTAGAGTTATCAATTTCATTCCTTTTTTTTGTATAAAAATCCAAATACTCACCAGAAGAATTGGAGTTTTTTTTATTTTCCGGCAAATTGTACACGTGGACTACCACATAATCAAAAAAATTAAACAACCATCTAATTATAATCGGCCTGTTTGGAAAAAAAAAATGGCCCCGACCCAAATCAGTGAATATTTTAATTTTGAGGCAATATTAGGACTAAAATTGACAACTCCAGGATTAAAACTGAGAAAATGAAAATTTACAGGACTAAAATTGAGAAAATGAAAAGTTACAGGACTAAAATTGACAACTCCAGGACTAAAATTGAGAAAATAAAAAGTTATAGGACTTAAATTGACAACTCCAGGACTAAAATTGAAATCAACCTAAATTACAGGACTAGTTTTGATATTTTCTCCTTAATTATATTAAATAATAGAATATGTTTAAATTTTGGGTCAAATAAAATATGAATTATATATATTTGGTTTACAAAATTTTAAAATATTTTTTTAAAGTATTTTATATAGTAAAATTTAAATAAACAGACACCTTGCAACATACTCCCTTCGTCCCCAAATCAACTTCTCACTTCTTTTTGTTGAATGGTTTTAGAAAGTGTATTTGTTTATTAATATATGGTGGGCGTGTAGTTAACTTTTGGGATAAATTAATGAATAGTGTTGAAAAGTGTGTTGAATGAGTGACACTTTGGTAAAATTGTATGAATTTGAAGGTTAAAATTTATAGAGAAATACATACCATACTACAATCCTAAAGCTCTAGTTGCCAAACATGGAAAATCCCATGGCACACCATAGTACAATTGTGTGTGAATATGCAATTAAAATACTCCAATCCACGTGTCCCTCCCTCACTGGCTCACTCTAATTTGATTTTTCTCTCACATCCGGATAAAATATACTCTCACCAATTCAAAATCAAACTTCCTCCCCCTCCCTCCCTCCCCCCCTATATATCTAAAATAGCAGCGGCCTCCCCCTTTCTCTCTCTCTAAATTCTCTAAACATCACCGCCGCCGCCTTGCCCACCGCCATCATCACTGCTCCCCCCCTCTTTCAACGCGAACCAATCACCGTCTTGAGGGATTTCAAAGCAGTCACCGCCGTTTAGCCACCGCTGTTACGCAAACAAGTCGCTGTTGTCATCAACCACGCCCACCCGTCGTCGCTCGAGCGCCTGGTGACGGATCTGCCGCCGCAAGAGAGATCTAGGGTTTCCTAATCATCATTGGGGCTCGTTTCCGCCGTCGCGATCTAGAGCCATAGCCAATCTGAAGCGCCACCAAAATAACAAACACCCGAAAATAACAAATATTATGGTCAGAATTTTGCCTCGGCAACTGTGCAAAAATGTTTCAGTCAGTCAATAGTGTGTCAGATTTTGTAAGAATCAGATTTTGATCACGGGTTCACCAAATTGTATGAACTTGTGGTTTTGGTTAATGGTGGGGACCACCAAGATGTAGCAAATTGTGTCATGGGATTTTCTTGTATCCTATTTTGCATTTAAGGCTTTGGGATTGCATCAAATGATAAGTGCCCCAAATTTATATATAGTAGAGTGTTGTTTTTGTTATTTATGGAATGAGAAATTTAGTGGGGGATGACCCGAAAATGAAAGTGAGAAGTTTACCCAGGAAAGAAGGGGAGGGAGTAGTTTGTAATGGTTTCATACATATTATTTTGAAAAGATGAAAATTAAAAAATGTTGGAGATTTTTGGTATTGAGTGTTCTAGTTTATCGGGGTGTATTTAAAATCTCAAAACCAAATATTGGTGAGTGAGAAATTAATACGCAAAGATAAGAAGTGATCAATATTTTTCAGGAATTTGATAAATATTTCATGTGATTTGATTTGTTCTTATCCGAATATTTTCTTAATCCCCACGTTGGGGAGTTCCTAAAAACAAGGACCACTATTTTAGTGATCCCTCAATTATCTCAACAACCCAGAGTGTTGAACGTATCTATAAATTAGGTCTCATATGCATTTGTTTCATATAGTGGCATGAATTTTCTCTGCATACAAAAACCGCATACACTTTTCTTTGCATCCATTTTAGAGTAGTTCAGTTCATAACTCTATTTTCGTTCGTTGTTCCTCTAAATTCAGTGGTGCTACTGATTTAGAGACGTGAAACCGTTTTACCTTTGGGGACTTATACGCACGATCCTGTAAGCACTATACAGGGCGTATTTAGTCTTGCGGGAAAAGGATATTTCCTTGACTCGGTTTCGATTGTCTAATTTCGTTTCACATTTTCGGATACACACCAATAACAACAATCGCAAGACTAAATATGTGTGTATTCGAAGAATGTTTTCTGCTACAAGTTTAATAGCAGGTTCGTGCGGAGATGCCAGCAAAATTTTCCAGGGAAGTTTTATTCTATGAAATTTAATTTAATTTCTCCCGAAAGTTGGATTCTTATGTTAAAAATTATTTGATAATTATCATTCCTATAACATCTTATTGGTGTAAATTAATTCATTGAAGAAGATGAAGTAAAATAATCTCCTTCACCTGGGTTAAAAATGTTCTGAGACTCAAGAGTTAGAGTCCAGATCATGGTCGGCCGGCAAGAGAACATTGCCGTCGAATGGCGGCGCCATCATCGTATCGAGTCTGAATCGATAACGAAGGGCGATGTTGATAACTCTGGCCGCAAGTGTCGTGATAACGGTTGGGAGATTTAGAGCGCAGATGGGCTGGTCTTCGTCACCACACGGCGGCACTATTAAATGAGATGATTGGAAGCCACGCCATATCTGGCGAGGAGGTCTCGCGCTGGTGTTGCGAAAGCGACACAGTCCAGGGACGATTCTTGGTGAACTGAAGTCGTCGCGTCGATCTGGTTTAGGGCGGCGCTTTTGGAAACAAGCAGCCTCTCTCTACCCAATTTCCGGTGGATTGCACCACTGCCGACTGCCTTACCACCTTGGGCAGTCCGATGATGATGACGGTGTTCAGTACTGCGAAAATTTGATACCGGAGGGTACTACTTCTTCGGTGTTGCGCTGAAACCGTGAATCACAATGTGGTGATCGATTGGCTGTCAATGGGCGCATTCGTCGTAAGATCAGGTTGGCGGCAGTTTGCTACCAGCAAGATCAACTTTGGAGCTGTGGGGTTCTGGCAATGAGCGACTCTGTCCTTCGTCGTCAATTCAAGGCGGCGGCTCCTTTGGATTTGCAGTGGCCGCGTTGCTGCTGAATCTCGTGCGCTGCTGCGGCGATTGTTGATAAGGGAAGAAGAGGTGATGTACCTTCTTTCTCCTCAAATGGACGCGGTGGTTCAGGATATTGAATTGACCGTGATTGAGTTAGGGCCACCAATTTCAATGGAGAATTAATTAGCCAAAGTGATGAACACTCTGTAGTCCGAAATAGCGGAAATTGAAATGGAAGATATGCGATCTTCTCATTTCCAGGGCTTGAGCCCGACTAATTAATTATACAAATTGAATTGTGGATAAAATTGATTGTAGTCATAGGCCTGGTGAATCCAAATTGGATTCGTGGGATATTTGTGAAGTATCGACCAAAGCAATTTAATTGTGAGCAGTAATGTTTTCAGATCTCAAATGAATTGTTATTGGTCATTTGGTAAATGGTCTAAGAAGCTCTCTCGGCTACAATATTGATTTGGACAAATTCCTTTCTGTCATTTTCTTATTGAATTTAGCCTCCTGATAACTTTGAGATAAAGTAACTTGTTGAGCTAATTCAATTTGATAAATGATCTGGTTTTGGGCCAAGTTATGGATATTAAATATTCAAAGTTAAATGGGCCATTGATTTGTGTAATTGCTTTGAGTTGGAGGGCGTATTAATTATGGTTGCACACCAGGCAAACTTAATTTTCTGAAAGCATTTTGGGGCCAGTAAATGGGCTAAATCTAAATAGTTAATTTGCTTGTCCTATTTTAATTTGGCCTAGGCTAAATACCCCTCCAACTAATGGAGATACACCTTCTTCTAAATTCACCTACTCATTTTAATTGGTATTAGTAGATACACAACCCCCATATTACCATTTATACCCTTATTAATAAAAGAAAAAAAAATCTAATAAGTAGTATTCGGCAAACTGTTCCCAAAATTAACACAATATTTCGGCAAAATATTTCCAAAAAATTAACCTGGTTTCGGAAACTTGTTAACCATTCAAAATTTCGGCCTTTGATGTTCGAAAATATGTAAAAATTTCGACTAACCAGGTCTGAAAACTGGCTTGGCGGAAATTTGAAAAGGAAAATGCGCAAATGACAATCATTCAACTTTTAATGTCGTTCAATGCCTAAAATATCAATATTTCGCACACGAATACACACAATATAAACAACCAACACCATTCAACATTTTAAACTAGAGTTTATACATTAAAGAACTTATGAAATAAGGGACAAAAAAAAACATACATAGGAAGGTTGAAATGCTCTCATTTTCACTAGAATCTAGTTCGAAAAAATGAATAAGTCGTCATTGTGTCGTCTGATCGTATTATAATGGAAACAAGATCAATTTTTTTTTTCATTCACATATATGGTTGAATGTTTTCTGCATAAGAATGAGATGAGGGGTGCATGTAATCTTAGGTTTTCTTTTTGTTTAATTATTAAGGTTATATATGTAATTTTACAATTTTAAAAAATATTAAAATATTGATGGAGGTGTATCTCCATTAGTTGGAGGGGTATTTAGCCTGGGCCTTTTAATTTAAATAGCTTGGGAAATTTGAGTAGACCATAATTAATACTTGGCCATACACATATGTTTGGGCCAAGAAGTAATATTAGACTATTTGGTCCTTTGTACTTAAGTAAATTAATTAGGCCAAAAGAAATTCACACATGGATGAACGATGTTGCATACAGGAAAAATTCAGATTGGGCCTTTAATTTGAATTTTTGGGCTTAATGCCATTAATTCATATTGGGCAATCTGAAAAGAACCGTGGGCCAAATTAATTTGTACCTTTCCATAAATTTGGATTCTTTGATGTCAAATTAAATTTTGAATTGAGGATCAAATATTTTTGTGCTAGAGAGCATAAATTAAGTTTGGATTTAGTCCAAAAATTTGAACGTATAATTCGCTTGAGAATTGTTCGTGAATAAATGATGGTAATTAAGGCTTCATTTGAATTTTTGTGCTTGAGAGAACAAGCGGTGTGAATTTAATTCACAAGATTTGACTCGTATAATTCAGTGACGAATTATTTAAGAGTCAATGGAGGCAAATATGACCACACTGAAAATTAATATAATTTTGGTATTTGGATCATGATTAAATTAAAAATTCAGACTTGAAGAATGATTTCAAAACATTTGGTTTTCCAATGTATCTCGAGATTGTGTCCAAAATTAATATTTGATGAAATATTAAATAAAATGGACAAACAATTCGAACATGGGGGATGAACTATTGCCATAGATATATTCAAATGTGGGGGGAAAAATATTTTCTCCATGGATACATTTGAATTTGAGGAATTTAGCAAAGGCGTAGCCTTGATGCTAAATGGAAAACCAAAAGGCAGTGGTGCCTAGTGGAATTGTTTTCAAAAGTTAAACAAAATTTGTTCAATTTTATTCATGTAAAGTCACCACACAATGAGATAAAACCATTTGAAATGTGAAAATGAGATATTTGATCTAATAATTATCTCGAATTGTGAGGGTGACTTATAAGTGATACCGTACCATTGTTAGTTGAACAAATCGAAAATTCCTGACGTGGAAATAAAAATATTCATGTGTATTAAAAGAATACACAAAAGTGAATTAGATATTTTGACATGGGCTCCAAGCCCATCTGGAAATGTGGGGGGAGTTGTGTCATGAAAATCCTCTATACAAATATGCAATGGTGATTGCAATTTGATAAAAATCCGGCCGGTTAAAGATGAGATGATTAAGAGGATTTCGAGTAAGGGGAATGAGGTTAAAATCCACACATAAAAGTGTGTTCATAGCGGTAACTCAACCATGATGATTGGAGGATCCCAAGAACATGGTTCAATGAGACAACTAAGTTATGAATCACTCAATTGTGCACTTGAAATACTCTTGGAAACCTATTCTCGAATCCCTTCAAGTGAACTCTATACTTTAAGGTGTAGCAAAACCCGTTGACGTGTGGTAAGGTTAAGCTTAACAACTTTTAATGATTCCTTAGGTCTTGAAGAGACTGAATATGACGGGATACTAAAAAGGAGATCACCTATATAAATGAGAAGTGAGGGCCGCTTCGACCAAACATTTATGAAATCAAAGGGCGTCCATGGCCAAAACGGACAAAAACGTGAGAACGAAACGAAGTCGAGACTGAATTGTGCTGACACTGTTGACTAGGTATACATGAAGGAGGATTAGTTCAAGGCACTATGTCCACTAAGCCGCCGGTGTACCCGATGGTGTTTGGCTACGGAAAGTTCAAAGCCACAAGCTACTTATCCGGAAGCAATAAAGTCTTAAATGAGCTGAACGATGTGTCTGCATATTTATAGGTACAATTTTCACTCATGTGGGGGATTGTTGGAGATTTTTGGTATTGAGTGTTCTAGTTTATCGGGGTGTATTTAAAATCTCAAAACCAAATATTGGTGAGTGAGAAATTAATACGCAAAGATAAGAAGTGATCAATATTTTTCAGGAATTTGATAAATATTTCATGGGATTTGATTTGTTCTTATCCGAATATTTTCTTAATCCCCACGTTGGGGAGTTCCTAAAAACAAGGACCACTATTTTAGTGATCCCTCAATTATCTCAACAACCCAGAGTGTTGAACGTATCTATAAATTAGGTCTCATATGCATTTGTTTCATATAGTGGCATGAATTTTCTCTGCATACAAAAACCGCATACACTTTTCTTTGCATCCATTTTAGAGTAGTTCAGTTCATAACTCTATTTTCGTTCATTGTTCCTCTAAATTCAGTGATGCTACTGATTTAGAGACGTGAAACCGTTTTACCTTTGGAGACTTATACGCAAGGATATTTCCTTGACTCGGTTTCGATTGTCTAATTTCGTTTCACATTTTCGGATACACACCAATAACAACAAAAAAACCAAGGATCACAATAATTGACATGGGGTTGTTACAAATCACGTTTCTGGAGGTAGCCTGACAACCCAAAGATATGCATACCACATATGGCTGTAAATTGTAATGAAATAAATCCCACACTTATTTTGTCTACAAGTTTGCAAACACTGATGGTGACACGAGGCAGATTTATTGCATGCCTCCAAAACGCAACGTACTCTTGCAGCGATGGATTTAATGTTCCGAAAGACAAATTATTATATGAATATAGTTCACGATAAAAATATCGAATATTTGATTAGAAATGTCGATAATCTTTTTAGAGATATCATTAATTTTTACAAATCAATATTGACAGCTTAAAAGCACTTCTCAAGAGTTAAAGTGGAGACAATTTTTAGGGAGCACTTGGAATAAAAATTTGTTTTCCATCTCCTCAGCGTCACTCGTTTATAGTCTCGTCTCTCTCTCTCCCTCAATCATATATTTTATTACTACAAATACAATAATGCATAATGTGGCGACAAGCGTTTCTCTAATGGCGCCATGCATCTTCGCCGGAGCTCCACCTTCTTCCGGCAGCCTCCCGCCGCCGACCCTACACGTGTCTTCTCGGCGAATTCACTCCAAACGCTTTGGTGCGAATCTTCTATTTATTTTTTATTTTTTTTGGCTTAGTTGGAATTAGGATTATGCCTTCTTTCACTAAATACACATCAATTGATTTGAAAAACTTGCTAAGAACTGTTAAAGAAAATTAAAAAAATTTGTAAGTATTTGCCATAAACTTTAATAACATAATTTGTAAGAAAATTAAAAAAATTATGTTCAATTCAACTGCTTGTTTAACAAGGATTGAGGCTTTCTTTGTTTATTAGTATAGTTATAGCCTGATTGCATCATTAGTGGCTTATAAGTTATAAGCACGATCTTAGGATTTAGAAATTACAATCTCTGTTTCCCTACCCTTTTATATTCTTTCTGGCATTGTTTCAATTTTTATTTTTATTTTTTTTAGGATGGGAGAGCAGAGACATCAAATTTGAGTTAAAATAGGGATTTATCTTAGGATCCCTTATATATACCTCAAATACTGAATATTTAAGTCTGATATATAAATGAAGATTATACATTATTGAATGCAATGTATTATAAACATGGTTGTGACCAGAAATATTTTAACTTTATGTATTATGTGTATAGATTTTATATATATATATATATATATATATATATATATATATATTTTGAATCCATGAAATTTTGTCATTTTGCTCCCTTAAAATAATTGTTTTTATCCTCTATACATTGAATTCCTGGATCCGTCCCTGGTTGTGACCAGAAATCCGTGGTGCTGGTAGCACATTCGGGAATTACTTCCGTGTTACGACATTTGGAGAATCTCACGGTGGTGGCGTGGGGTGTGTGATCGATGGATGCCCTCCTCGTCTCCCCCTCTCCGAAGCCGATTTGCAACTCCAACTTGATCGAAGGTACAACCCAAAAATATGGTGGTTTGCTTTTGACAAGATTTAAGAAAACATAGATAAAGTAATTTAGTGTATTGTGTAGTCCATTTATGAGTCATGTGATTGTTTGTGAGTGTAAAGTCAATGACATATGAAGTAATTAAGTGATGGTTAATGGTGAAAAAAACAGAATGTCATGCTTTTAAGGGAGGGATGTAGTAAAAAATAGTACTTCATATGCTTCTCAAAATGTGTAGCTCTAAAGGTTTGGCCAAATTTGACCAATATGAGTATTCAAGAATTGGTGATGTGTGTGTGTGTTTTTTTTTTTTTAAAGAATGAGGTACTTACCAGTTTATTAGGATGATGATGAATATATGGTCTATTGGATTATAGGAGGCCAGGCCAGACCAAAATAAGCAGCCCGAGAAAGGAAACCGACACGTGTAGAATAGCTTCAGGGGTTGCTGATGGTGAGTCGAGTCGCTTACTTAAACCTCTTATGGATCCGATCCGTAGTTGTGGTTGATGTGTGAAACGTCGTCGTTTCAGGGTTGACAACGGGATGTCCGATCATGGTAGAAGTGCCTAATACTGATCAAAGGGAGCAAGACTACACAGAAATGGCACATGCTTATAGGCCTTCTCATGCTGATGCAACTTATGATTTCAAGTACGGCATTAGATCAATACAAGTATGTAATTTCCTACTTATAATTGCATTTGATCATATGTAATGTATATTTGGAAAACAATTAATCGGATCGTGCAGGGTGGTGGTAGATCGTCTGCAAGAGAAACGATCGGGAGAGTTGCTGCTGGAGCTGTTGCTAAGAAGATTCTACACCTATATGCAGGGACTGAGGTAATTTATTAGGTGGTTATTGATTGATGTTATACTAAATAGTTAGTACTAAATATTTGTGTTTGTAGATTCTTTGTTATGTTTCCCGAGTGCACAATGTTGTCCTTCCTGATAATTTGGTTGATCATCAAACACTGACCCTTGATCAGGTACACACAACTCTTTCTTTATTGTCTTATCCGGCCCTTAGATCAATCTATCATGATAAAATCGTTCGTGCAGATAGAGAGTAGCATCGTAAGGTGTCCAAATGGGGAGTACGCTGAAAAAATGGTTGCTGCAATCGATGCTGTACGAGTGAGAGGCGACTCCGTTGGGGGTGTTACCACTTGCATTGTTCGCAATGTCCCCCGCGTACGTACTAAAATCCACCTTTCTTGATTTCTATTCAGCAGTCAGATTATTACTATTCGCGATTTCGCTCTTGTTAGGGGCTTGGTTCTCCGGTGTTCGATAAACTCGAAGCAGAGTTGGCCAAGGCTGCAATGTCAATACCTGCATCAATTGGATTTGATTTTGGCTCTGGATTTGCAGGTATTTCATTCAACAATATATATAAATGAGAATGCTAAAAAAAATAATCAGGTGCATTTATGAGGGGTAGTGAGCATAATGATGAATTCTACATGGATGAGGATGGGCATATTAGAACTAAAACCAACAGATCTGGTGGGATTCAGGTATACAGTTTTGTTAAAAGTAATCTTTATATGGACTGGTGATGTTATAATGTCCTTTTTGGTGCAGGGTGGAATATCAAATGGAGAAATCATCAGCATGAGAGTAGCTTTCAAGCCGACGCCTACCATCTTTGTAAGTCGCTCGCTCGCTCGTTCGTTTAATTTCTTTCCAACATATTCTTCTTGGGACGTTGCAGAGGAAGCAGAACACGGTGACTAGAGACAAGCGTGATACGGAGCTTATAGTTAGAGGTCGTCACGATCCTTGTGTTGCTCCACGAGGTAGGTAACTCACTCATTACACATGCATGTTGAATCAAGACGACTAATGGTGTGAGATGTAATGTAGCTATTTCGATAGTGGAAGCGGTGGTGGGGCTGGTGCTGGTAGATCAACTAATGGCTCAATACGCGCAATGTATGCTTTTCCCGATTAATGCAGCATTACAGGAGCCCCTTCAAACGGAACGGACACAGCTGCCCCTCTGAGCTGGTTTTCAGGTACAAATACAGCATCATGGGGTCGTTTATTTTTAGATCTCTTAATTCACATTCCCAAGTTGTGTGTAATACTAGTAGACTATGAATGTTTATTATATAGTGGCTTCAATTTAAATTGGGCACATGTAATCATTTCAACCCCCAATCTAGGTACAATTAATTTTCCTTATTATCCCAGGTTAAATACCGTCTCTTCTTTTACTAACACACTCTATCTAAAAAGCGTTCGAATTTTTTTTCTAAAAATATGTATGCTTTTTTGTATTTTTAGAATTTTTTTCCGAAATTGTTAATTTTTTGGAATTTTTTATCCGAACTTTTTGGGTGGAAACAAAATATGAGATTGTTCTGGACTTCTATTTTACTTTGTTAGTAAAAGAAATGAAGGACCTAATATTTTACAAACAAATGTACACAACTCGTACGTGCATTTCCCTTAACATGTGATTTTTTTTATATTTTACAATTATTTGTCTAAGGGTAATTCTAAAAGGAAAAAAAAAAAAAAAAACTCAAAAGAAATACATGAGTAAAACCTAAGCATAATTACAAGTACTACTTTTATATATATATAATCATATAGATTTGCGCGTGTGAAATGAGGCTGCTCCTTGATAATATATGTAAACAAAGAATAAGCATTTTAGAGGTTCAACCAATTTTGAACCATAGAACATACTTCTATCACGTTGATTATTAACTATATAAGAGGGTGGCCAAAATAAGGTAGGTAATTGACTATATAAATAACAATTTATTTCTCTATCACAAAATTGTTTTTATAAAAACATATACATATGCACAATCTTTGATGACAGCACTATTAAACAGGAGTACAATATAGAAGACCATTTTATAACAGAGATCATCCAACTGTAAACAAACAAAATTCCTCAAATGACATGTAATTAACTAAAAACACATGAAGAACTTGAACCCAAAAGTCAGAGGAAAAAAAGAGGGAGAGAAAACTAACAAGAATTATTGAAAAAACAGACAGATTTCCCATAAGAGAAAAATAACAAATGAAGGGAATTACACACAATAATTTGTTTGACCATCATAAGTGTGGTGGCTACCACCATGCCCGGCCGGCAAAGAATCCCACCAAGATCCACCACTTGTCTTTTTTCCTTTTTACAGTTGAAAGTCTTTTTCCCACAAACCCCACTTCTCCTCAAAAAGTTAATGCCACACTATTAACACTTTTCTCTTCAATTCTTCCTTCTCTCTCTTTCCCTTTTCCTTTTTGAAAATCTTACCTAGTTCATACATCTTTACCTGCATAAACATAGATATAAATAAACATATTTAAAGGGGTACATAAGTCGTGCATAAGAAATAATATTTGTTGCTTTTTATTCTTTTCAAGAAAATCCATCTTTTTTCTTCTTCTTTTTTATTCTTATGCCTTCTTAATTAGGAAGTGCTGAAAAAGTATTAGCATGATCTAAACTGCCCATGTCAGCAATTTCTCCCTCTCAAGTAATCTGAATATAGAAGATATATAGGTAAAAAGCTAAGACAGAAAAATGTTGAACATCCACTGTGTTTTTCATGAATGTCCCCAATTCCCAGTGATTGTCCTTTTATTTTTCCAGTTATCATTTGATATGACCTGCTTGAATAATAATGACACAACTAACTGTAATCATATAGTAACTGGCAAAAGTGATACAGGTTTGTGCCACTCTAGGCACCAAAGATCTTCTCTACTCCTTAAAATGTCACACGACATACTTGTTATATGCTTGAATATTGATAAAAATAAAATTTAAAACCTAAACATAATAATTAAGAAATACTTCCCGTCACATAAAAACTTTCATAGTAATGTACACAAATTAAGAAAGTGGAAGAATGAGTAGAAATTTGAGAAGTAATTTCATAAACCTTTATGGATTAAGTAAGAAATGAGTTGAATTGTGTGTATGTGTTGAATTAGTATTAAAAGACACACCTACTTTTTTACATTCTTTCTCTACTTTTATACTTGTGAGGGTGAAGTTTATAGAGTGTTTTTCATTTTAAGGGTTTGAAAGGTATAGTGACACGGACAAAGAATAAAGTGTGGAAGGTACAAAAGATAAATTAACTCATGCCAAGATTTTCAGAGTGACAAAAATGGTAGACCCAGATGAGTAAAGGACTGAAAAGGAATATAATTATGTCTCACACTCTCAGACAAAGCAATTTTGCAGCAAGAAACTACTTGATTTTTGCAATGCTAATGCTTTTTTGGAGGGGAAAATAGGTTACCCAGATATAATTTTGTAAGAGGTTGATACAAGAATTAAGATATGTGTTGTATGCAAAGATGGATATTTGAAGTTGTTACTGTCACCAAATTAACATCTATTGCTTTTAGAACATCGTCTTTGTTACCATGTTTGTGATAAGGTGAGATAATATACGGTTGATTAGTTAACACGTGGTAGATTTATTCAAGTGTTTGTTACAAGTGATAAGCTATAAGTGATAACTCTTATTTCGTGTTTGTTATTATGCATTATTTAATGGGATAACAAAGTAAATGACAAATATACCCCTCATTTACACTAATAAAGTAAAAAGTAGGAGAGGTATTAAGTAATACCATGGGGAGGGTGGGATGGGTAATACCTTTAAAAAGGTATTACAATACCGGGTCAAAAAATTATAACGGGTTAAAGGTATTATTCCAACACGGTAACAAACATGAGATAGTGCGAGATTGAACATTAATACCTATCTTATCAAGCCTAACAAACAAGGGTATGTTTGTTTTAGGATTTAGGTATGCGGGAGAAGTCATGACTCTAAAATCTTAGGATGTGTAAATTTTAATGAATACTCCCCCGTCCCCTAATAACTTTCACACTTTTCTTTTTGGGACGTCCCACAATGACTTTCACACCCCAAATATGGAAATAAACACTCCCACAATATCTACTTTAATTCAAAATACTCTTTATCCATTGGTTCAAATAGTAAGTAAAACAGTTTTTCTTAAAATCTTTGCCACCCTACCTCTGAAAGTTACGAGGGGACGGAGGGAGTAATATAAATAGATGTCTGTTTTGGAATTTAGGTAGGATGAGATTTTGTTTTATATCAAATCAATGTTTAAATAATGATAGATGTATTATTTTATTGTATCGTGAGGGAGAAAAATAGGAGATAGATTGAGTGAATGATAAAAAAGTGATGATGTGATTGTATTAAATTTTATAAAAAGTAGTAATAGGTTTATAGGTATTTTAAGTATGGACTGTGTTTGAAATTTTAAAACCTAACTTAAAATTCCAAAATCCCGTGAAGTGTGAATCGCAAAGTCCAAAATTTATTCGGGTGATTCCCAACACAAACATACCCTTTATGAAACACTAGTCGAAATAGAAAACAGGATATACTTTTGGTTCAAGAGTCAAACATGATCTTTAAGGTCATCTAGCCCCTACCTGGAGACTGCCCTGTTGACCCAAATGACTAATGTGCCCCTCCTATCCTCCAAGAATTAGTGTCGGTAGACAGACAACAAGGTTAGGCTTTTGTTCCTACATCACCCAATTGAGCTTTAAATTTATCTCAAAATACCTCAAGAACCAAAACTATTGCAACAGCCGGGGTTGTTGTTAGCTTTCTGTTTCTTAAATAGGTTGAAAATGACAACACAGAGCCCGCGGGGACCATAAACAGACAACATTAATATCATCTTGCCATTAGGATTCTTCACAAATTCTTGATGCATTTTTGACACTCAAAACATTATGTACCAATTATTGGTACAATAAAATGGGGCCTAGTTGACATTATCAACAGTCAATTTTCATTCAACTTACGGTATAGTGATTAATTACTTCCTAATGAAATAGAGATTGATTACCTCACCGTAAGTGCTAGTTTGGGCGGTTTATGATGGTTTTGACGTAGGCTGTTTTAATGCAACAGTGGGAGCTATACGGCAACTCCTCCTCTGATGCTCGAGCACGAGTTGCTCAGCGAACCAATTGAGTCTCTCGGAATTGCTTTGTTCTCCGATCCTCTTCCCACCGAAGAGAACAGACTCAACGTTCTTCTGTTTCAGCATTTCATCTGCTATTCCGCATAGCATATTCGTGTCCACATTTTCCCCACACCTACTGAAGTTGGATCCATTTGCCTGTTTGTTCATGAATTGAGTGAAAAAACATAAACTATAATCAATCTAATAATTCAACAGCATACTTACATAATCATAGCAGTAGCTAAAATTTAAGATTCTATCCACCAAATCAGATGCAAATCATTAGTATAATCCACCACAGATTCAAGGACTAATTAAGTGAATTATCAACTCTATAACTAATCATATGCTTTAACACCCAAAATTACCCTTGTTGCTTCAATTCAATACACCTATGTGTCCTATCTGGCAAGAAGAACTAGAATCATAGCCCCGGAATGTATAGAAATTAAATGACCAACATGATTGAGAGTATAGTAAAGAAGCAACCACAAGGTCCACAAGGATTCACATTTTGTGATCGAGTGCATTATCCACCGTTCATAATTTACATACCCATATAATGTGTAACTATGATGGAATGTAAATTATTGGTGGGTGGGTACACCAGGGGTAGGACCTACCAATGAAATGCAAGAACATATACGAAAAATAAGGAAAAAAACCCAGCTTGCCCATGGTGCACGAGTATTGGGTGATATACATAAATGGCAATTGAACAGTGACCCTTCTGCTCCATTCCAGCACACATATTGTATCAGAAAAGATGCACTCATGATAATATAATCTTGATTGTTTATGGAAAGCTGCAATACTGTTGAGCCACACTCTCTACTAGCATCATACATCCCACTTATAGTCCATGCAATCAATTTTCTTGGTCAGGCATGAAAAAAGGACTACATTAAAATCCTTCTACCCCCATCCCACCTCAACCCACCCAGTGTTGTTAGTATCTATATATGGTTATGAGTACCCTGGGTAGAATGCTCACCCCACCCTATCAGGAAAGGGATTTCAGAAAAAAAAAACAAGATAGCAAGCTGTATAAAGTCTAACTTTATTCATCTTTTCATCATTTTCCTACTAATAGTTTTAACAAGAAAGGACCCTGAAAATTCACAGGACCCTGAAAATTCAAGATCTATTTCAACAAGTTTTTATAAAATGACAAGGGTGTGGTGAAAACTATATTTAACAGCTGACAGTCAAGCATGTGACATACTGTGAAAATACAGTGCCATAAACCTTCAAAACAGTGTAAGGGAAATCATCTTTTTAAGAAATAACCACCTTCAAGGAAAGGTAAAAGAAATCTTTTATATCCAGTTATAAACAACATTATGTAAAAGAGTGAAGGTGGAACAAAGATAATAAAGTCAGTTGTAAAAAGAACAGCTGTGATTAATAAATTCATTATCACTGTCACCACAGAAGCAGAACACAGAGTTACAGCAATCCATGTCAATTTCTAAACACTCTTGTCCTCTACTCCTCTTCAAGTGAGTGTATCTATTGTGTATTACCATATATTATACCCAAAGCAGATACAGAATTAAATTGCATATCCCCACCACATGATTTCCAAGAAAAGATTCTTGAATGGCATTAAAGCAAAGATTTCTGTTACTTAAATGACGAGATGATGCAATTAATATTCTTCACAAACCTGAATCCGTACATAATTACTACTCCGGCTCTCTCCGAACGCCATAGCCACCGCGTGATCAACCATCTCCGCCGACCCCTCGCCGGAAATCCGAGCCAACGGCCGCGCCCAATCCTTCGCCGTCCATTTCTTCACCTGATCACAGTCAAAGCTTCCCTCCAGCAACTGCCCCCCTGCCCCAAGTGAAAGTACCATTATATCCTCGACCCCTCTCACGAACGGAAACTCTTGCTTGTTATGCAGAACATGAGTTATCGCCGCCGCCGTCGGGTTGTTCATCGTCAACCCTCCGTCTACCCCGACGCACCGGGTCAACCCGTCTACGGAGTTCATGCAGACCGGGTTGAATACACCCGGTTCAGCTGAGGTCGCTAAACATACCTCCCAAAGATTGAAATCGAAGCTATCCGATTCCAAGGCGTCGGCTCTGGAGAACAAAAATGGCGCCGCAGTGGATAAATCGTAGCACGGAATAAGAACCGGTTTCAGCGTGTTTTTTAGCGTTAAGCTGCGCCCGGTTTTTTTATCCGTGAACGCCTCCTTCATCGCCTTTTCCAAACTGGAGGAGACGGCGTCGCCGCGGCTTTTGCTGAAAACTCTGTTTAAGAAACTGCTTTTTCGATTGCGCGTTTTCGCAGAGCGATAAACGTTTTTGCCATCAGCGAGGAATTTCCACGCGTCGTCCGCGTGAAAAATTGGGCGACTCTGATCGTTCGCGGCGAAGAGCATCGCCGTGAATATTCCCCCCACGCCGGTACCGGCAGCGACGTCGAAATAATCGGCTATTCTGGCGTCGGAATTTCCCGATTTGTTCTTCAGCGCCATTTCCAAATACGACAGCGTTTTGCCCGATGTAATGTTCAGCATCCCGCCTCCGTCGACGCTGAGGACACAGATTTTCCCTCTCTGGTTCTTCATCTCCGCAACTCCGCTCTCATCGACCGCGGCGACGGCGATTACGCCATTTTCCTGCTCAGAAATTTTTTTCGGAATCCAGAGCTTGTGATCGTCGTAACCGAACAAAAACTTACTCTCCAAAATCGAGAAAATCTCGTAACTCAATTTATCCGTATCAATACTCGGTTCCTGCATTTCCCCTGTCCTGTGATCAATAAAATCAGCATGAACATCGAAACACGCCATTTCTGACCGACGTTTCTTCACATTATTCCATATAACCGCTCTCTAAATTCAATCGAGCGTGAAATTAAATCAGAAATGGGGTAACAAGTACCGGAATTGCAAGCTGAGCGAGGGTCAAAGGATAATCATCGAGAAGAGAATAAGGAAAGAGGTATGGCGAAGGAGAGAGAGAGAAATGTCAGGTGAGAGAGAAGGGACGTCGAGGCAAATAACCAAAGCAGTTTTTTTCTGCAGAGCATGTTTGTTTTCATTTTGGCTTTTATAAAAGGATTTTAATGATATATTCATCTAAAATAAAATTAAAACTAAAAAGTACTCCAACAAAAGAAAAGGAAAAAGGAAATTCACAGAAAGTCCGGGGTTTCTTTCGCGATTATTTGCTCTTTTATTTCAGTTTTATTGTTTTTACCTTAACTAGTGTTTCCCGTGCGATTGCATAATAAATTATATTAAAAATTTAAATTAAATAAATTTATTTCCATAAATTAATTATTAATATGTAAAAATTAGATTGTATATTATGTGAGTATTACAATTATTTAATTAATTATACAATTTTTAATTATGTATTAAATTCATAACAAATACTAAAATTCATAAAATAATTATGTATTTAACAAAACTTATATAGTCTACTAAAAATTATTTAAATTCAATTCATCATATATAGTTAGAGTTAATACAAAAACACTTTAAAAATAATAAAATATATATTTTAAATATGATATATTTTTTTATATGTGTAGCATATATGTTAAATAAAAAAATGTTTAAAAGATAATTTTGTTGATATATAGTGTGTTGAAAATAGATTTAAAATTAATAGTTTAATTTTTTTGAAATTATTGGCGCAAAATAAAAAAGAAAAGAAAATGGTAAAGTTAATCCACTCTCTTTAATGGAGAGTGAGACTCACCATTGCACTACAAAGCAAGTGGAATTCACTTGCTCCAATAATAACAATTTTTTCTCTCTCCTCACTTCTACTTTTATATATAGATATATAGATTGGTCTTTTCTTTTTAACTATATATGGAATTCCATGTGCACCTAATGTTCGGTACATTCACTTGGAGTTGTTTATATTGAAAAATGTAAGTTCATTATACTAAATCGGTTCTCAGTGTAATCTAACTACACTTTTCGATAATCAAATCATATTTTTAAGTGTAAACAGTCTCAATTATTGAGCGAATGCACCATACATCAAGTGTACAAGAAAGTTACTCATTTAGACACACTTTTATGTACATGATGCACGGTGCATTCACTCAAATAGTTGAGATTGTTTATATTAAAAAATGTAGGTTTGTTATACTAAAAGTGTGATTGGGTTATACTGAATCGCTTTTCAGTGTAATCAAATTATATTTTTCAGTGTAAACAGTCTCAACTGTTGAGTGAGTGCACCATACACCAAATACAAAAGAGTGTTACTCCTTTAGACGCACTCTCATGTGCATGGTGCACAATGCATTCACTCAATAGTTGAGGTTTATATTGAAAAATAAAGGCTCATTATATAAAAAAGTGTAGTTAAAATTATATTAAATCGATTTTCAGAATAATCAAATTATATTTTTTAGTGTAAACAATTGCAACTCATTAGTGAGTGCACCATACACCAAGTGCATGAGAGTGTTACTCTTAACTTTATGTTGTGGAAATTAGCTTTAAAAAAATTAAATTAAATTTGGATTAATTGAGACATGTCCCTGAGTTGTCATCTTATGTCAACAATAAATGTAAATGCCATAATATTTTCCCTGAAAAAGGAAGTATAATTTTTTTGGGAAGTATAATTCTGATGTAACAAATTTAATCTACGGATATTTAAAGAGTGTTCGAGTTAAAAAAAAAAATGTATACATGATATTCGATAGTTCCAAATTTGAAATCCTTACGTAAACTACCACCTTATCGCAACCTCGTTTTCGAACCAGTTCAAAAATGGTGCGCAATGTGCCGTAGTGGGACCTATCACGCCCGACTAGGTCGGGAGTCATAAGTAACACGCCGATCTTTGAAACATAGTGTGGTATCAAGACATAAAGTTTTAAACGGGTGAAAGAAATGCAAATAGTGGACCTTGAATTCAAAATTGAGTCTATCTTATGAATTTCCATGGGTGCACCCGGTGAACATTACATTTTTTACACCGAAAAATGTACGCCGATTATATTAAAAAGTATAATTATATTGCACTGAAAATCGATTTTTAGTGTAAATTTTTCTATGTAATCTATCCACATTTTTCAGTATAATTAAATCATATTTTCAGTGTATACAGTCTTAACTGTTGAGTGAGGACACTATACACCACATGCACAAGTGAATTACTCATTTCCATAATGTGTTTCATCTCACATATATATAATCTAAGGATAAGGGGAGATTTTAGTAATGGTTTTTTTTTTTTTTTTTAAATACATATACTTCCTTGATTATGTTCGCCACATAGATTTATCTAATTCATGTGGAGGTATGTTGTTGATGATAATAAATTAGGAGTATGAATTATGTGGCTTAATCCATGAAGATCATCGAAACAAAATTTATGACTAATTGAGAGTTTAATACCAACTTTATTAGTAGGATAATAAAGTGGAAAAATTAATGACTTGACATATATGAAGAAATTTAAGTAAGCATTTGTCTAATGGAAGAAAATCAAACATTTATCCATAAAAAAAATTGGAATACTTATAGGAGTACAAGTAATTAGGAGGTATCAAGCTTCTAATTACTTAAACTTGTTCATAATATGAAATCGATTCTATTATATATATTCACTGATACCATTATATATTAACTAATATTATAATATTTTATAATATGCTTTCACTTTATATGTCTAATGGTATCAATAAATGTATGTAACAATATTAGTAAATATATGTAATTGTATAAATTATTTCATTCGAGGATTTAAGAAAAAATGGTTTTTAATATGAAAAATTATTAAGAATAAAATTTTACGTTTAACCTAATTTTTAGCATAACACTCATTGACTTAAATTAGAGAGTAGATACATCTTTCAACTTAAATAAATATTAGGAAATGCTGAAATATACCGGCCAACATAACTGAATGTGTGCTAAATTTAACTAAAGTATAAAATAAAACATACATAAATGATATTTGGCATTGGGACAAAAATATCCTTATCACAATTATATTTATTAATACGAACACACTAGAAAATATAAATAATGGTGGGATGAGTTGGGACTTGGGAGTGCATTGAATTAGGCCGTGGTGAAAATGACTTTGCAAAACGTGGCCAAGAGTATTGCCTAATGGTTCACCCACCCACCCAGCCTTCCTAACAATTTTTATGTATGTTTAGTATTTTCACATTAAATAAACAATTATTATTTAAAAGTTAGGTATATATATAGGCAAGATGAAGATATTAGTACACAAGCTTTTTCAGATTTGTACGGAGTTTCGACAATACTTAATAATTACTCCAAAAAAAAAAAGGCTTATTTATTTGCATGTGATGGATATTACGAGATTTTTTTTAGGTTCGTTTTTTAATAATATTATTGTTAAAGGAAAGTTTGTTTCGCATGCTTTCCACAAATGATAAATAGCTTTCTTATTCACTTGGTGTATAGTGCACTCACTCAATAGTTAACACTGTTTATACTGAAAAATTTGTTTCAATTACACTGAAATGTTTACACTAAAAACTGAATCAGTGTAAACTTTCCAGTGTCATCTAACCACACTTTTCAGGGTAATTGAAACAAACTTTTCAGTGTAAACAATGTCAACAGTTGAGTGAGTGCACCGTACAATTGGTGTATATGAGAGTTTCTCTTTAATTAAAGAGCAAATTTATATGAAAATAGTTCATGATAAGTTTATCATGAAACTGTTTTAAAGTATCGAATATTTGATCAAGGGTATCGATAATTTTACCTGTGATATTATATTATAATTGTTGTAAATTTTCTTGAATCCATATTAATGATACCCCTGATCAAATATTCGATACTTTAATATAAATTAATGATAAAATTATTATAAACTATTTTTATATAAATTTTTTGCCTTAATAAAAATCACGTTTCATCAATTAATGAGTTTTAATTATTTAAGCTTAAGTTCTATTTTAGAAAAAGATATATAAATTCATTTTTTAAATTTATCCAATTAATTAAATGGTCTAAAAATTATATTTTGGTAAGACTCATAAGTCATAAATATTACTCCCTCTGTCCCAGATCAGTTTTCACAGTGCACTATTCACCTCTTGTGAAGACCTCTAAATTACATATCATTGTACTAATAATTACGCAAAAAAATATGTTTGTTTTGTTTCATCTACTTATATTGAACAATATTCCATCATCAAAAAATTATTTTATCCATTTAAACACTACAAACCAACTCTCATAATAAAGTCTCAAAAAATCAACTATGAAAACAGATTTGAGACGAAGGTAGTATAACCGCTAATTGAATATGGCCCACCACTAGGGGCAGCCCAAGAAAAGGGCCCAACAGTATCCCAAGATTTATGGGACAAAAGAATTATTCAAAGATTTAAAGGTAATATTTTTGACGATCATCAAGTCATTATGACTAGTGCGAATCTATGTTTTAAAAGTGGAAGCGAACGTTGAACCGGATAGCTTAGCGTTTTTGGTCTGACCGAGTTCAACCGGGTCCGGCCAATATTGAAGCAGTTGAACCGGGATGATGTCATAATTACATAATATATAATTAAATATATAAAGTATAGATTGTTGAAATTGTGGTGGGAAATTTTTTCCCACCTTTTTTCCATGTAAATTTCGAATTTTTCAGATTATTTAGAAGTATTTTGAATTTTTTTTATTCTGTTTACTGTTCATTCGATTTTGGTGGGAAAAATAGGAGGGAAAAATTAACTCTTTAAGCAAGAGTTAATTACCTCCCTTTCCAGCTTTGAAAAATCAACAATTGTAGGCTTGTGCCTTTTCCTTAATATGTGTGTCATCCCAGGGGTGCAAATTCCCCTAGGACGGAGGGAGTATATTTTTTTTCTTCTTCTCTGTCTTCCATGTCGCAACAATAAGCTATATATGGATTGAGGGATTTTTTTGAAACGAATGAATCTTTGTTCCATATTTACTGTTTTTTTTTTTTTAATAAAAATGTATTTGACATTCGGCCTTTGTACTTACTTTTGTTTAATTATATTTTGTTATTTTTGCCACATTGTTTTGTTGTTGAAGTTACATATGCCAATCCAAATAAAAGTAAAGGAGAAAATGTAGAAATCAAATAGAATAGGTCAGTAATAAATTAATAATAACAATGAATGTTTGCATATGCTAGATTCATTCTTGGGCCAGCGAATTGTGCCCAAGTGCACATAAGGAGTTAAATACTAAGCCCCCTTTCCCAGTATTATTTTTCCCATTTAATTTTATATGAAACTAGTTGGTTACAACGTGCGTTGCACGTCATACATAAACAGTTGATAAAATGCAATCAAAGAACATGATAAAGGTGACAGTCCTGGAATATAACCCTCGCTAAAGCTAACATTCATTGAATCCTTTTCTTTTATATATATTAAAGCTAAAAGTTTTTTTTTAAGTAGAATAAATACAAGGGATAAAAGATCCTGACATGGTCTACAACTAAAAGATACTATTATTTATGTGTCACTAACGCATTCGTAATGAACATAGAAATTTGTACTTATCGATGGGTATGTAATTATTTTCATGTGTATACATATAGTATAACAACATTCTCTAACAAGGACCAAAACAATATGCATGATGGTATTCAAAACTTCTTAATGGCATGCTTCATGGTTTTATCATGCATTGACCTTATTACTAAGAAAATATACGTATTAAAACTAACATGACAATATACTTGTTAACAGACGTTGATCCACTACGGGCCACCAATACCAATCAATACAACAAGTGCTAAGCTATGACACTTCTAACTGCAGTATAAAATAAAATAAACTTAAGGATGTATGTTTTAAGATAAACTTTATAAAATAAACGCCTCTCATTGAGTATTATGATACTAAACGCAGTTAAGAGAGGTCATCTATTTCAAGTTTCCAAAAGAGGCCACAAGAACTACCTTTTTTTTTTCTAATTAATGCTCTAAAATATACTCCCTCCTATTTTAAATAAATAATATGTCACTTTTGATAAATATACACATATTAATTAAATATTTAATCTCTTATTTTACCCTTAGTAAATGTTTGTGTTTTTCACAAAAGAAAATATTTGTCTACATATTTTAATTATTTTAGGGGGTAAATTTGAAAGAAGTGCAATAAATTTAAATTTTTTAAATTTCATATAATATACAAAAATGAAAGATTAATCGTCACTTAATTTGAACTAAAAGGAGTAAATGTTAAGTGTTAATCGAAACAAATAAGAGTTCAAGACAATA
The DNA here is from genome assembly GCA_947034835.1 of Ballota nigra. Lineage (NCBI taxonomy): Eukaryota > Viridiplantae > Streptophyta > Magnoliopsida > Lamiales > Lamiaceae > Ballota > Ballota nigra. The sequence continues at coordinate 62,296,028 of OX344725.1, forward strand.
AAGCATTTTCATTTAATAAAAAACGTAAACACTGAACTTTTTATTTAACTTTATTGTGAGGGAAAAAAAATCATGACAATGAGTCAATGATGAAGCTTGCAATATAATATTCCCTCCATCTCAATTTTATTTTTTCATTTTCTAAAAATGTTTGTGTTGATGACCTTTTCTAATCAAAGATGATTAGTGGTTGTTTTTCCTTATGAAGATCATCAGACAAGATCTAAGATTATGAAATTTGGTTAAGCAATATTCAAGAAATAGATTTGCAAAAGTTTGGACAATATTTTGAATTATGGAAAAATTCCTCCATTCTTCATGCAAATGAAGGGGTATTTATAGATGTACAAGGAGGTCATGTGTCACCATTTTGGTGGTTTAACCATTGGATTTATGCCAAGTGTTGAGACACTTGTACAACATCTAAACTATTATCCTTTAGATGGGTGCCAAGTGTTAAGACACTTGTATTACATCTAAACTAATGACTCTTGGAGTTCCCAATGTTGTACTTGGTCCTCCAAACCACTTTGTTGCTCTCCTCGGTGACTTGTTGCTCGCTAGTATATCTACGTTGGGCGATATGGACCTCTTGCTCGCCTCGTATTTGGGCTTGATGCAAGGTTGCTCGCGTGGTTGCAAGGTTGTCCGCCTTTCGTCTTTTATCTTTTGCTTTGGTCATTCATCTCTTTTGTCCTTTATTTTCCTGGTCGCGCAAAATACTTGACTTTCTCCAAACTCTGATGGTCGCCTGCTTCTTGTTAGTTCATTAACTTCTTAATTCTTTAATCACTGTTGCTCGCCTGGTCGCCTAACAACAGTTTGTTCCAATTTTATTTTCATATTTTTCAAAATAGAAATAAATTAAATTTACCTTTTTAAACTTCGCCTCACAAAAAATTATTTTATTTATTTAAATACTACAATTCAACTCTCACATTAAACTCTGTGTAAAATCAAACGAGAAAGTAAAACTGGGATGAAGGGAGTATAATATAGTCATCTAGCTAAGGTTCCACTAAACACTTCGTTAAAAATTTAATAAGCCAATTACATTATTGAAGCTTGCACTCCGATCATGATATAATAATTCTGGAAGTGAGAAAAGATCCATGTAATTAATTGAAGATGTTGATTAATTTTTATTGTCACTGCATATAAAAGGAACTTGTTAATATATATATGTATGTGCATTACTGAAGCTCCAAGAGAATGATGATGCCTAGTATAATAGAAAAATTACTCAATAACACTCTTACAGTACAAAGATTCATAAAAACAATAGAAGAAGTGATGCACCATAAATAGAAATGACATATATGGATTAATTGTTTCTGTGATAAATCAAAAGTATAAACAAAAGAAGCACTCAAGTGTACAATGATGATATTGGAAAGATAAAGCTTCAAGTTTGCCACATAGATTATAAGAAAAAAAATCTTATTGTGGGAACAAATAACCAACGAGTTAAGATTCGTAAGTAAGACTTTTGCAATGATTGACACAACCTAGGAATATCTCTCTTTGAAATGTTCTAATGTCTCCTAACCAATTTGCTATATCTTAGAAGAGCGGAAAAAAAACCACATAACCTCTACTTGTTCTTATGAATTTCCCTCTCCCACGAGATGACAAGTTTACCAAGTGTCTTAAACTTGATCAATACGCCACAAATATCTACAACTGAATTTCGAGCAGTCAATACAATTGAAAATGAATGACTTGTACAACTTATCATCCCCTTTCCGGCTCAAACAAAAATGAAGATTATCACCTCGTGTTGATTCTTGCTGTGGTTCTTCCTTATATTCTTTTGGTTGAAACATAGCATATACCTGATAGTGCTTTAGGCTTGGGGCCAATCTTTGAACTAAAAAGTTCATAAAAAAAAATTCTTCATCAAAATGTCGGAGAACAATAGAATGCAACAATTACGAAGTTATAGAAGTATTGGAACTATAAATATTCTCTGAAATTATATATACCCAATTTGCACAAGGCCAACACCAAGATAATTTTCTCAGAATAAACAGACCACGTCAGAAATATGCATAGAACATATAATAATCCGATTATCAGATGAAACCAGTCATTCCTTGCATGAGAAATGTCCCTTCCATCTTATTCAATGACTTCATAACCAAAGGTCACATACCAGAAATAAAAATAGAAGCAAAATTAATCAAGTTATGCAAAACAGATCAATTAAAAAGGCAAAAAATCCAAGGGCAACCATAAAATTCAAGGAAAAAGAATATATCATAATGGGTCCTCTTAGGCCCCACCATATCATTGAATCCACAAGCTTATATTCAATCAGCAATGGTGTTAATAGAATTTTAGCTACGTAAAGAAAATGAAGTTCTAATATTGCTGTCGGTTTGTGGTTGAATGCCTTCTTATTCTCATTATGACTGGACTTGTCATCGATGTTTAGTTTGTGCCACTACTCTTTCTGGAAGGGATAACCCTTCTTTGCCTCAAACCTTCAACATAGAAAGTTTGAAGCCATTTGTTGCTGCCAGAATCATTCCTCACGCCGTCAGGACTCTGACCTGAGAATGAACCTAAGACCTATAAAAAAAATCCCCCAACCACATCAGCTAATTTTTACAAGTAAGCCCAAATCTCAGACATAACCAAGATATATAATTCTATGAATGTAATGGAAAAGCTAAACATTGTCCAAATCCCCTCTCTTGCAAGAGCTTTCAAAAGTTATCGCCCTTAAACCTAGTAGAAACTTTTAATGGGATGAGTTATCTTAAAAACTATATGCTTTCTACCTACGAAATAAGAACTTTGACTCACAGTTTTGCCGAAAGATGAGATCAATTTGGTGGAATGGGCGCTCCAAATACAGTGGGAGAGGTCGATTCTACTACCGTGCAAGTCATAACTGTAAAAAATTAGGTAATAAGTATTTTTTATTAATTAGGAAAAAGTAACCAAAGAAAAGGCTAAAGCAAAATTATATTTGGTACGAATTATATGTATAAGCTCGATATATTCGAAGAATACCTCTGAAATTGAATATTGAAGCTAGACCATATGCCCTGGAGTCATGAAAATCTTTCACAATAATGTAATAACTACAGAACAAAAACACAAAAGATAAGAATTAACAGTTATCTACATATTAATATCCTAATTCTATTGAAATTGACTACTTTGCTATCTTCTTTTGTTTCACAACTTGATAGATATGACGTAGAAGTAATCAAATTGCAATAAAGAAATCAACACCAAGGATGATTTTGGGGATTTGGTTGATCCGAAATATGTGATCAAATTGGTGAATGGCGCAGCAAATGCACTGAGAGAGACTGATTCACAGAATCAGTATCCGATGGTGAAAGGGGTATTTTGTTGAGAACCGTTGATTAAATTTGGGGAAATTGAGGAATAGTGTGTTGGGGATGAAGGGAAGAAAAAGCTAACAACGTGGAACTTTTCTGGCATTTGGAGAATATGTTGCAGATTCATGGGGCGCGGGTGGGAGTGATGGGTCGATCGCGATTTAAGGTGAGATGGAAGGTAAAAAATTTGGAGTTATTTGCAGGTAAAAGGCGAAGAAGATGGTGGTGTGAGGAAGGGGGGATCCGTTTGATCCGATGCCGATGAGGGTTGATGATATCTCGTCGACCTATCACCGCCACAGCCTTGAAGGGGAGGGGAAAAGGAGAGATGAAACGACATGGTGCTTGAAGGGGGAAAATGATGAGAATAATGAATAAAAGAAGGTTTATTAATGCAGGGATGGAACTGTATAATATAAAATATGGTAGGGGCAAATTGGTCCAAAAATATTTTATCTTGTTAAGCCACTTTTATAGGTAATATTATATTATAGATTTAATGTGAGAGTTGAAAATATAGTACTTAAATGAATAAAATCGTACTGAAAATGGTGAATAAAATAATATTTAAATAAATAAAATAATTGAATTGTAGAGTAAAGTTTAAAAATGTGAATGTACTTTATTTCTATTTTAGGAATGAAAAAACAAAATTGGAACAAACCTTTATGACAAATAGAAAAACAAAACTGGACAGAGAGTTTTTTTTTTTTTTTTTGTTGATATACTCCACTAGAAAAAATTGGATTTCTTTTAATTTGATAAATTTTGGATTTTCATTTCCAAAAAAAAAAAAAAAACACACACACAATTTTCATAATTTTTTTAAAAAATTTGTTATATTTTAAGGATTTTTAATTTTTTTTTTTTTAGTGAAATATATTAACACCTTACGTAATTCAATTCTTTAAAGCAAACCCACGGTCAATCTTTTTAAGCACATGTAAAGCATCTGAGCTTATTGAGCTATTTAAGCTCACAAAAGTCTTCACTAAATAATACTCCCTCCGTCCCGGTCTAAGCGTCCCATTTCTTTTGGTTGAATGATTTAAAAAAGTGTATTTGTTTATTAATATACGGTGGAAAAGTAACGAATAGTGTTAAAAAGTAATGAATAGTATTTAATAAAGTAATGAATAGTGTTGAAAAGTGGATTGAATGAGTGACATTTTTTGTAATATTGTGTGAATTTGAAGGTTAAAGTTTATATGTAGTAGAATGTTGTTTTTTCCATTTATGGAATGAGACACTTAGTGTGGGACAACCAAAAAGGGAAAGTGGGACACTTAGAGTGGGACAGAGGGAGTATTAAATAGTATGAAAACTATATTATTATATATATCTACTGATATTTATACATATTATTACTATAGTTTAAAATGTTATGTTATTATAAATATATATAACAGTATTAATAATTGTAAACAGTAATATTAGTTTTATATAAAGAATAAGTGTCACAGAAACCTGCTTGTACTAATTTTTGCTTGTCAAATTAATTTTTTTAATCTTTAAAAACCCCCGAAAAAGAAAGAAGGAAATATCTAATTTTGTTGTTTCCCATTCCCAAGTTCAACTGTACTCCACATCAAATCAAAATCAAAATCAAAATATCAAATAATTGCAGAGCAGATCAGATTGTTGGACTGAAATTCAAGTTTCCATCTGCATGCAATTTGATGAATTTCTATACCCTGATTGCATCTTCTCCCCATTATTCAAGAACTTACAAACCTCCATCACTCCAAAGATTTCATCAGCACCAACCAAATTTATTCAAATCCAACATGTACGATGGATCCATCTTTAAATTTCAAGAATTCGATTTCCTTTGTAATGAATCATTCTAACTTTCAATAGCGCCGTGCCTTCAGATTTCCTCAATTAGGGCGCCAAAAGCAATCACACATTTGGGAAATTTCTGAACCGAAGAGGAAGAAATTCCTCACAGTTAACCTGAAGAATGGACCTGCGAAAATTTCCAAGAAAAAGGGCAGCATTGCTGGTGCAGTCGCCCTTATTATTGGCACAAGTATTGGCTCTGGGATCCTTGCTCTTCCACACAAAACTTCCCCTGCGGTAACTTTCCTGCTTTTCTTGTACACCTTTTGTTACAAATTATATAGAATTTGTTAGTATGATCTAATTAAGGATTTGGATGGATTGCCCATCGACTCTTTCCATTGGTTGTGATTATTCTTGTTAGAGAAAGATTCTCATGGTATATATCAAGTGTAATTAATACTCCTTCGTTCCCATCTTGATTCCACCTTTGCTTTTGGCATGAGTTTTAATGTGTTAGTTATTTGTTAATCCCTCTGTCGGTATAAGTTTTCTCTTTGTACCATATATTGACTTTTCTGTAGAGTAATGGAGAGTTGCAAAAAAACAAACAGTGGTTGTTTAAAAAAGTATTTCTTCATTCATATATTGATAGTTGTTTTTGCTCTTTGTGGATTTAGAAACTTATAGTGGAACATAATAAAAAAAAAGTAGGAAACTTATAGTGGGACGGATGGAGTAGTATTTATAGTGATAAAGTTGTTTTTTGTAGCATTTTCGTAATAAAAATTGTCTATTTATAGAAAGGGGCAATCGAGATTGAGACGGACCTTTAAGGCAAGGGAGATGGGGACAGAGGGAGTACATTTCTATAGGTTTGCTTAGCATCCGTAGAGTTATTGAACACACTTGTTTAGGTAGATAACTTTGCTTGGTTTCATTTTGTTTGTAGGGACTAGTTCCAAGTTCTATAACAATGACAATATGTTGGGCCTTTTTGTTAATTGAAGCCCTTTTGCTAGTCGAGATTAACGTCGGCCTGCAAAGGAAGAAGAAAAGGAAAGTAGATGATGAAGAATTAGAGGTGATGTCTATAAGAACAATGGCTCAAGAGACACTAGGAGAATGGGGTGGAGCTTTAGCCACTGTGACATATGTGTTCTTAGGTTACACTTCTGTCATAGCTTATTGTTCCAAATCGGGGGAGATCCTTCATCATTTAACCGACGTTCCGGGGCCAATTTCGGGAGTTTTCTTCACGCTCTTCTTCACCGTTTTAGTTTCTGTTGGAGGGAATCGAGCCACTGATCAAGTGAATCAATGGCTAACTGCTTCCATGATAGGTAGTTGTTGGTATGATTCTAAGCAAACTTATTTTTTAAGTATCTAGCCTCAACAACTTTTTTTAAGTGTGAAATGGATCAGGTTTACTTGTGTCAATAGAGGTTCTTGCTGTTGTGTTTGGAGGGTGGTCGGGATTTGAGGGCGACGGTGACTGGAACAAAGTTCCGGAGACTCTTCCGATAATGATATTTGCTTTGGTTTATCATGATATAGCTCCAGGTGGACAATATTCAAATGCTCGTATTCGTCATCATTATAAGCTCTACTGGGTTGCTGTCTTATGTTTCTTGATATGATATTTCAGTTGTATGTGCTTATCTCGAAGGGGATCTTGCACGTATACGTGCATCAGTTATACTTGGTAGTGTCGTGCCGTTAATAACATTGCTCGTCTGGGATGCAATAGCACTAGGCCTCTCCAACCAGGCTGACCAAGTTTCTGATCCTGTTGAATTGCTCTTAAGGTCCATCAATTTCTTTTGCCCATTTTTCTTGGTAATGTGATTATTAACATTTAGGGACTTTATGCAATTTACAGAGTGAACTGGGGCGGAGTTCCGTTTATGGTCGAGGCATTCTCACTTCTTGCTGTAGGAACCTCACTAATTGGCACTCTTATAGGTTTCTCAGAGTTCTTCAAAGAGCAACTTAATAATATGTCCTCCGATTTCTCATCTGCACAGCTTCTTGAGGTGCCGTCCCGTAAGACTTATTTGCTAATATGCATCTGGGAAAGGGGAAAATTGTTATTGCAAGATCCTAACTTAAAAGTGGTGGCAAAATGAGGACAGTAACTTTTCATATTGACAAATGACAATTTAAGGATTATAACTTTCAAAAGTTGCAAATTAAGCCCGAATTCAGGGTCAAATTAGCCCGATTTGCATTGGTTATGGCTGATTTGTCCTCAATTTGCCAGCTTTTAAAATTATTGTCCACATTTTGCCAGTCCGATAAGTTAGGGTTCTCATTTTGTTAACTTCCTAAAAAGACAATGTAGCTAATTGAATCGAGTCAATCTTTGTAGAAATCGAACTTGCTAAACTTGATCAATCGTTGGTGGGAGAAGAACAAGACGAGCATCACAGCGACAGCTATGGTGATTGCTCCTTCCCTCGTCGTCTCAACAACGATACCAGATGCATTTTCTGCTGCAACGGATTTCGCGGTAAGTAGATGATTGATTGACAAATTATGTGTTTGATTGGTAATGATGAGTGGAGAGTTGGACAGGGAGGGTACTGCATGACAATGCTGTATGGAGTTCTTCCTCCGGTTATGGCGTGGGCCGTAAATAACAATGGAGAACAAGGCCAAGAAACTAGCATAACAGGGCCTGCCCTTGTTGGTGTAGGATTATTTGCTAGTGGAATTGTGGTGGAACAAGTCTTTCATGATTTCTCTCTCTTGCTTCCTTAATCTTCTCTCACTACCTTCCTCAACTCTTCATTTCCAGTATGCAAGTACATACATAGGTAGACTCAAGTATTGTACATCATATGCCAATGCCAGAAATGGAAAAACAGTAAATGGTAATGTTATTAATTAATATGAAATCAATACAGCTTGCATTCTACTGCCATTTCTTGTTCCTTGTCTATAACCTTTTTGAATTAGAATTTCAGTTATTTTTAGTATATTAATTTGTTCCATGACTCAAGTGCATGGTATGTTACCTCAATGTATCTTGATAAAACTGTTGCATTTCTATTGAGTAGTGCATATATCCTCTCAAGCAATTAGCACTTGATCCCCAAGTACATCAACCTGCATATACAAGATTTGTCGGAACTTATAAAATGTTTAAAATAAACTTAGCCAGACAAACTCTTAATATACAGATCAATAATCCCACACCTTTGACCAAAAAAAGAAATTAATAGGGGGTCCCAATCTAATAATAGAAAGTTATTAAATTTCAGTTAATCTTAGTTTGTGACATCACATAAGAATTTTTCCCCAGATGCTATAATTAAACACCTAAAATGAGGGAGAATAATAGGTAAACAAATTCTAAGTTAGAAGACGGGTGGATCCATTACAATTACAGATGATCTTATTTTAGCAAATTAAAATAAATGATTCATGTGGTTGTTTTAGGAAGAAAGAAAAAAGAAGAGGAGTTCTGTTAAGAAGAAAATGTGGCTATTGAATTCAAAAGGAAAAGGAAAAGGAAAAGGAAATGGTAAGTTTGGTGAGAGAAATGGGCTTGTTGCAGTAGGCATAGATAGGGATAAAGGAAGCCAACATGCAATCAAATGGGCCTCCCAGAATCTCATCACCAAAGGCCAAACCCTTATACTCATTCACGTCGTCCATAACTCCACCTCTCCTCCACGTACGTTTCTCCTTTGTTTTATTCTCCTTCTCTTTCATGGAAATGAGATCTCTTGCTAATATATATTATATATTATGTTCATGCAGTTAGTAACAATTATGCAATCTATGATCTCAATGGGCCTACCAATGAGCATAAGAGAGGACTTGAGAAGCATACCAAAGAGCTATTTCTTCCCTACCATTGCTTCTGTTATCGGAAACATGTAAGATGCATGAGACGATACATCTTCTTGCTTGTATCAGTATGTACGTTCAAGAATATATATACATGAAAAATTGCACTTTTGGTCCCAAGAGAATTAATGAGCGTAAAACACTTTTGGTACCTATGTGCGAATTTTTTTTTTTTTTTAGTTTTGGTTCCATGTGGTTAATTTTCAGGACCAAAACTGCAATTTATTCATTCTCTTGGCACCAAAATTGCAATTTATCTCATTATCTTGGGACCAAAAGTGTAACAAAAAAAAACACTATGAGACTATAAGTGTCGAAAAAATGACCATTTTGAAATAGACACATTCTCTTGAGACCAAAAATGAAATTAACTCAGAATATATATGATCCTTGATTATTCGATTATTTTTCATGATCAGATCACTTGGTTTGATGTGGTGTTAGAGGATACAGACATAGCCAAGGCTATTACAGACTATGTTGCTCATGCTGCAATCGAAACCCTAGTTCTTGGGGCCTCCCATTACGGCTTTATCAAGTGAACATTCTTTTCTGTATACAATAATTTTAAGTTTAAATTACAAATCGTCCCATAATTTTCTAATAAAATAGATTTGGTCCCAAAATTAACTTTTTATCATATATAGTCTAAATTTCTCCGATAGGATCCAATTTAGTTTCCAAATCGGCGGTAAAAAATAAAACATCACTTTGAAGTCCGAATTTGATGATTTTCGGCAAAGATGCTGATGTAGTATTTATTTCTACTACTTATATTTGATTTTTTCTTTTATTTTACAATTTTATTAACATCATGTGTATTTAAAAATCCTAAAAGAAAATAAAAGAATCAAATATAATTAGTATATATGGACGCCATATCAACATACCTTTACCATAAATCTCCAATTTTGGACTTCAAAATGACGTCACCTTGCCGATTTGGGACAAAAATTGGGCTTTGTTAGAAAATTTGAGACTAATTTTGATAAAAAGTTAATCTTGAGACTAAATATGATCTATTAAAAAGTTATGAGACAATTTGTAATTTAAACATCAATATTTTTTATCAATCATTTTTGGAATAGTTTTGTGATGAATGAATCTTCTTTGTTTGTTGAAATTAAGATCGAAGATGGAAGATGATGTGCCTATCGGCACCTAGTTTCTGTAATGTTTATGTGATATCGAAGACAAATATCTGTTTTGTGAAGAATGCTACTCGTGTAGCGCCATTTAAGTCTCCTCTAATGACTCAAATTCAGCACGCACCAAAGGCAGCCCTGGATGACAACTGGTTTTTGCAAGTTTTACTTACATGTTTGTTGTTCGGACTTAGTTTCATTATTGCTGTGCCGGAATTTTTTTTTAGGACACTGCAAAATTAAGACACTATTTTTACGGGCTTATAAAATTGGGACACTTACGAGCTTGCAAAATTAGGATATATTTTTACAAACATGCAAAATTAGAACACTATATTTTAATTTTGGCAAATTTTATAAAATTCGGGTCAATTGGTCACATCATAATCGGGTTTTATTTGGCCTTCATTTATAAAATTTGGCCTAAATTTGTACAATATAAAAGATAGTGTCCTTGTTTTGCAGGATTGAAATGATAGTGTCCTAATTTTACAAGTTCATAAAGATAGTGTCCTGCTTTTATAAACTAAAAAAGATAGTGCCCTAACAAATTAATTTTCTCTTTCTGTGTCTGTAGCTTTATGTTGCAATCATGCTAATTGTGTTTAGGGTGCGTTTGTTTGGTATTTTATTCGGATGAGATTTGGCCTTTTTGATCAATGTCTCATACGAATAAAAGATTTAAAATTCAGTTTTTAAATCAAATTCTCCATTCACACCTAAAGTACCTATAAATCTAATTTTACTCTTTTCAATACAATTTACCTTTTTCTTACTTTGTTATTCATTTGTTTTATTTCATATTTTACTTGTACATAATACGTTAAAATAATACAACATCAATCAATATTAAAATATTGATTTGTCATAGCGCAAAATCTTACCCTACCAAAATTCTCCATTGAGTTCCCAGACGACTTATCCCAGGATGACTCGTGGAAAATCTGATATTTTTAAGCCAAATTATCCAGTGAACTTTGCATCGCCGTCTTTGCTTTCAGCTTTAGTTGCTTCCTCTAAGCATCGTGGGGTTAAATCTGCAATAAAAACATCCATATTAGGTTGCTGGTATGCAAGAAGAGCTTGATGCTCTTCACACTAATCAAACTTGTTGGTTCCTCGTCCGCCAAATGAAAACAGTGTTGGGCCAAAATGGGTGTTTTGCACTAAGTATCACTTTAACGGTTCCATAGGCATCATAAAGCCCGTCTTGTTGCTCAGAGCTTTTACTCAGTTTTCTGGACTGGACTGGACTGGACTGTACTTCTCCCACACCTTTAGTCTGGTTGTTAAAGCTACCACAGTCAGAGTTATTTTAGCTCTTTCCATTCAGTTCAAATGGGATCTCTATCAGTTGGATGTTAAAAATGTCTTTCTTCATGACATTCTTCGCAAATCAGTTTTCGTGGCGCAACCTCCTGGTTTCATTGATCCCCGGTACCCGGATCACGTTTGTTGTTTAAAGTAGACGCTTTATGGTCTTCGCCAGGTACCTTTGGCTTGGTTTCGCAGATTCAATGATTTTCTCATCAAATAAGGTTTCAAAGAGAGTCGTGCCGATTCTTCTCTCTTTTACCTTCACCAAGGTCGTTCAGTTATCTATTTTCTTTATGTCGATGACATGATTGTTACAGGCAATGACCCTGCCTTACTTCGTCGCTTGATTGCTCTCATGAATAAGGAATTTGCTATAAAGATCTTGGAAAACTGAACTACTTCTTAGGTCTGGAGGTTTCTCATACTTCAACAGGTTTGTTTGTTGGTCAGTCCAAATATGCTCGAGATATTTTGGAACGTATTGATTTGTTGGATGCTAAACCTATTTCTACTCCTTTAGTTGTTGGAGAAGCTCTTGTTACCACGAGCAAATCATTTTTTGATCCCACTTTATACCATTCCATTGTTAGTGCTCTACAATATTTGACCATCTCTCAGCCAGATCTTAGTTTTGTGGTCAATCTGGTCATTCACCTACTGAGGATCATTTTCTAGCAGTCAAACGATTTTTTCGTTACATTAAAGGCACAATTCACTTTAGTCTATCTTTTGACCACCTCCCAGCCTCATCCATCATTGTCTACTCTGATGCAGATTAGACTCGCTGTGTTGAAATTCATCGTTCTACTTTTGAATATTCTATTTTTCTTGGGGGAAATATCGTATCTTGGAGTGCCAAGAAACAAAAAAGTGTTGCACGTTCGAGTTGTGAGTCTGAATACCGTGCTTTGGCCAATACTGCTTCTGAAGTCGTTTGGCTAATGAATTTATTGAAGAAGATTCGTGCCACTCCACATTCCCGTCCGGTCTTGATGTGTGGCAATAAAAGTGCTATTTTTTGGAGTCAAAATCCTATTGCACACAAATGGGACAAACATATTGATATGAACTATCATTTTATTCGGGAATTAGCCACTTCTTGCCGAGTATCTACGCATTTTGTTCCTTCTCATCTTCAATCGGCGGACATTTTCACTAAAAGTCTTCCATGACCATCGTTGGAGTTCCTTCGATCCAAGCTTTGTGTCTGCCTTCATCCCACGCAACACTTGAAGGGAAGTAATAGTGATAATTAATTAATTTTGTAAATATTATTCTAGAAATTTTTGTATAGCCATCAAATCTTTTATTATTGACTTGGCTAGTAAAATATTGTGTATATTTTTATACTAGTTAAATCCCCGCGAATATCGCGGGTTTTAAGTTAAAATTTTAAAAGATTTTTAAGTAATAGAAATAAAAAGAAAATCATTTTTTTATACTAATGTAATAATTTTAAAAAAAATCTTATATGGTATTAGAAATAAATAAAACACCCTTAAATTTAGATTTCTCCCTATTTTCAATGACATGTTTCATCCACTTTGCATATAACTCTCTATTCCCTTACTTACCTCACAACATAAATGACCTCCACACCCACTGCATTTGATTCAGTTCATCTAACTACTCTCCGCTTAAGAATTAATAAAATTGTTTACATTCTTTTCTAGCAAAAAAATGATACTACAAAATAAAATAAATAGTATGACTAAATTTAATTGTAATTTGTTGATTCAAAATAGTTCACGTAAATATGGTGAATCGTATTAACTGTATAATGACGTGCAAATTGTAACTATATGAGCTAGTATGAATTTTATTCTGAATCATTTCATTATTCTGAATTAAATCAATATGCACACAACTTTATTTAAACATGTAAAATCAAATATTTAGCTTGTACCAAAACTAACTCATCCTGTACCACAATTTATTTAAGTTCGTACCACCATTTATTCACCCCGTACCACACTTTATTAAACTTGTGTTACCATTTAATTAAATTTGTACCACAATTAATTATCGTACTATATTTATTTAAGCGTGTACAACCGTTAGTTCACATCGCACCACATTTTATAATATTTATACCACAATATTTTAAGTTAATATTTAAAGATCGTATAACTTTAGCTTTTGGCCCCAAACCACGATTTTAAATACAATATAATCATATTCTTTAGTCTCGTACCACCATGTTAAACCTTGTAGAATCATATTTTTTTTAACCTTTATCACTATATATTTAAAATCCTAAAATACATCCACCCATCATACACCCACACCTAAATATTTACAAATGACACCTACAAAAATAATGATTATACTCATTTCTAAAAAAAGTTAGTGGAATTAATAAATATGGATGTAAATATATGTGTTGTCAAATATAGAACAAATACACTCTTATGTCCTTTAAATTTGGTTGACTTTGGTTTTTGTCCTGTTAATTTTGAATTTCATCCCATTACTTACGAATTTCATCTGCTACACCATAATAAAATTTTAAACATCATAAGCATTCTTCATGATGAATAAGACATTGATCTTATGTAATGATTAAAATAAATCTTATATGTTATCTGATAAATAAAACACCATTAAACCATAAGTCTCTCCATATCCCCAATTGTGTGTTTAATCTTCTTTGCACATAACTCTCTCTTCGCTTACGGACCTCACGACGAAAATGGCGTCCACACCCACTGCATCTGATTCAGTTTCTCTAATTACTCTCCAATTAAAAAAATGTATACATTTCTTTTTATCAAAAAATTATACAAAATAAAACAAATAGTAGGTATAAGTAGACTTTATGACTAAAAAATTAATTGTAATTTATTGATTTAAAATATTTGACGTAAATATGGTGAATCATATTAATTGTATAATGACTTGCGATTTGTAACTTAATGAGCTAGTATGAAATTTATTCTGAATTAAATCAACTTGTCCCCAACTTTATTTAAGCATGCATAATCAAATATTTAGTTTGTACCAAAAATAATTCATCATATACCACAATTTATATAAGTTTGTCCCACCATTTATTCACCCTGTACCACACTTTAGTAAGATTTTATTAAACTTTATTTAAATTTGTACCACAATTAATTCATCTCGTACCACAATTAATTAACACCGTACCACACTTTATTTAAGTGTGTACCACCATTAGAATAGACCACATTTGAATAAGACTTAAAACATACTTTAAATAAATTTTCAGTTAATAACAAACTCATTAAAAATTATTCAATCTAATGTGATAATACTATATGACTGTAAAGAAGATAAAGATGGAAAATAAATCAAATTTGAATCATAAAAATGATCGATGTCTAAGACTGTCAAAACAAAACCATTGAAATTTAAATATAATGAATCAATCCACAAATTGTAATGTCACTCATATTAGTTATAATATAAGTGTGAATGGGCACAAAATCAGCTGATACAATTTATTTCTCATTTACACGTTAACTATTAAAGTCAAAATTAAATTCATATGATCTGTTAATTTATACTATAATTTTCATATGTAATATCAAAATATCTTATATTTTTTATAATTTTGTAATTAAATATCAAACACACTTTAAATAAACGTAAATCGGCAATAAATTATGATATTAACTTTTACTATAATATTACATTAAAATTAAACATACTAAAAAATAAAATGTCAAACAATCTTTAAGTAAATGTCGTAGATACTTTAAATAAAATATCCAACACAATTTAATTGCATATGTATTGTCATACTTAAATAAAATTTCAAACAATCTTTAAATAAAATATAAACATACTATAATTTACATCACGTTAATTAATAATAGCATATTAATTTCCGCATAATAAGCACTATAGTAAATATATACTCCCTCATAATTTCTTAATTACATCCCCTAATAAATTTATTAAAACTAAATTTCAATATGAGTGGGTTTTTTTTTTTGGGGAATTGATTAGGGGTATAATGGAGAAGTAAAGTGAAAAATAAGTAAAACATCAA
Source organism: Ballota nigra (assembly GCA_947034835.1). Classification (NCBI taxonomy): domain Eukaryota; kingdom Viridiplantae; phylum Streptophyta; class Magnoliopsida; order Lamiales; family Lamiaceae; genus Ballota; species Ballota nigra. Next base: position 62,311,507 of record OX344725.1, read on the forward strand.
ATATTTAGAAACAAAAAATATATTCTAAAACATCAATCATTTTGAATCGGAGTGAGTAATATACAATTTTCCAAAGTTATTCTAAGTACTTATGTTGAATGTAATAAATTTTATTCAATCAATTATTAATAACATTTATAATACGATAATGTTACTGAGCATTATTTCTGCCAAGAAATTATTAAAAGTAGAAATTTTAGAATATAGCTTGATTTTATAAATTTATGAATAATTATTATTAGGTGAATGCAAATTTATTTGCATATTTTTAGTAAATTAGATTGATTGAATTTCCTACAAAGTAAGAAAAATCAATTTATGCATGTGCATTATCTTAATAATTCTTCCGTATGTGATATTAATAAGGATGATTAATTAGAATATATAATTAATATATATATATATATTTAATTAGTACAATTAATTAAAATACATTAATTAGGATAATTACTTAGGTCCATTAATTAGGATGGTTAGTAATAATAATAATACATATATAATAAATAGGTTGAGCGGTTAATTAGGATGTATAATGTGTCGGTATTAATATTGGAGGTTAATTATGATGTCCTAATTTTAAGCCAAAAAGTTATTTATATATCTTTAATTTTTATTGTTAATTAGGAATTAGTAGGTGACATTTAATATGAATTTGACTTTTATTTAATCCTCTATTATGAATATATCAAATATAAATTTAACCCTAAATTCTTGGAAAAATATTATACATACTAAATTGGGGGTAGGGGTAAACTTAAATTGACTTGGTATAAAATGAAAATTTTGAATGATATACTGACATTATTTTATTATTTGCCAAATAATATATCATAATTCAAACTATTTAGTTTCTCTATCTGTCTATAATTCGTACCCAAATCGTATAAAATTTCAATATGGTGCACAATTACAATAAAACAATTCAAACAAAAATTTTTGTATAAAAATATATATTATGTGTCATGAAATATCATGAGAAAGCACATTTTAATAGCATGTGTTAAATATAATTTTTATAATTAATAGTTGCAATTAGTTAATATGTAAACTAATCAAAGTTACTACTATACATTACTACATTATCTTAACTTGACTCTCTGTACACTATCCGAAGATAGAATTATATATAGGACATTGGGCGTATGAATTTTTTTATGTATTTATACAAAAAAAAAAGAAAAAAGAGAAAGGTGTTAATTAATCAAATTTGAAACATTTTCCATATATTGGTTTGATAATTTTTGGACACAACATCATGATCAATGAAATGACCTTTTTATAGTTGGTGTATTAATTCCCATATAGGACATCACCTCTTTGGTAATCATTCAATCATATGATAATCCTACAAAATATTCCTTTTTATTCCATGAGTAAGCCTCCCTGACCAAGAATATCCGAGAGTGAAATTTTCAGTGCCATAACTGTTTTGAGAGTAATTCTTCCGGTAATCACTACGTTTTTCCTATTACAATATGTCTCATTTTTTCTATTACAATTATGTGTCAAAAGAGTGATACTAAAACATTGGACGTCGACCGTCGGATCCACCTCACCTTCTTCTTTCAAAACCTTGCAACTACATCCAGAAGTCCCTCCTTCTCTTTCTTTCGAGATCCAATTTATAGAAAACTTGTAGTAGAATTAACGACCAAGATTAAAAGTTGTGAGGGAATGGTTAGGATCAAAAGTAGACATTTGACTAAATGAGAGAATAAGGATTTTGAAATAAAAGACTCTCACCATTGGCACATAGACACAATATGTTTTACCTATATATAAGTATTGATTGATTGATATAGTAGAAATACAATGACCACTATTTACTGTGGAATTATTCAACTCTCACAACAAAATGATGGGACCGCATAACTAAAGCATTCCCGAATATGATTGGGGTAGAGTCAATATCTACAATTCCACAAATTAACAATTCATAGCATTTCATGAAAATTTTGCAAACTAAGCAATTCATAGCATTTCACGAACTAAGCATTCATAGCAAACTACAATATGTATGAACATATCACAGAACAGAAAATAAACGACAAGAGTTCATACTTTTCTGTATCACTAACTATAAAGTTTGATTCAATGTACTTTTCATTCCTTTCTCTCCCCATTAGTTGGGACAACTCATCTATTTGTCCATCAAGATCGTTTTTCTTTTCTTATCTTGAACTAATTTCGCAAATTCCGCCATCAGATTTTCCAACTTTTCAACAGTATTCTTCAACTCAATCACTTTAGTTCTCCCATCTTCTAGTACAACCTCCAATACTGTCAATTTGCTTGTTAAAACAAAACATTGGTCCTTCCACTGACAAACAGATCTTTGTATTTTCTTTCATGCATTTTGCCCTGTCGTGTACCCCAATTCCACTAACAACGCAAGTCAATCATAAAAAGAAATTAACAAAAAAGAATTAACTGTTATCTAGTAGAGTATAAGTTAGGAATTATGATTTTTTTTAAATACATTTTTTATTCCATTAATTCAGCGCTTGTTTGGCCAATTATTTCAAACAGTGAATATAGTACTCTCATTTTCCCAAACTTAATTGCTACTTATCTAAACTATTATCCCCTTACTCAATCAATATTTTCATAAATTAAAATATAACAATATTGTTTTTTATAATTATATTTTTCCTACACCGGTATACTTACATCTCATATTATTACTTTATACATATCATATTTATTAATTAAAATTCAATTTAGTTTAGGGTGACAAACTATAAAGTAGAAGTTAAGTTTGGAATGAAGGGAGAGAATATGAAATTTGAAACTGATTTGCAATGAATAATACATCTTTACTTATTCAATGGTTGATGTTATTTATATTGAAAAACGTAGATTAATTATATTGAAAAGTGTGGTTAGATTATACTAAAATCGATTTTCAATGTAATTTTTTCGGTGTAATTTAACTATATTTTTAGTGTAATCAAATCATACTTTTTTGTATAAACAGTTTCAAATGTTGAGTGAGTGCACCATACACTAACTGCATCACTGACGGACACATTATGGTGACATGGGGGTACGGTTGTACCCCCATTTTTTTTATTATGCACTCCCTCCGTCCTTGAAAAGTATGCACCATTCTCTGCACGTCGTTTAATGCAATATGTCGGAGGATATTTAGGAGTTTTGTGAGATTCATTTATGAATAAAATGATTGTTTATAGTAACGTTTCTATGCATACTTACCATAAACAATTATTCATAAACGGACCTCATAAGACCCCTAAATACCCTCCGACATATTGCATTAATCCAGGTGAATACTTTTAAAGGACAGAGGGAATATATTATATATATAAATGTGTATATATATATAATTTATTTGTTTTATTGTGGTGAGTCTTGTGAAATGGTTTCAACCAACTTGTGGTTTCCATTAAGATTGAGTTGGGTTTCGTTCTTTGGCTCAATTACTTTGTGTGTCCATTAATTATAACTTCTCTTGGTTTCCATATCTCGTTTTTTACTAAATTGTTGTGTAAAATGATATATATTTTAGCATAGTTGTTCTTTTTTTTTAGAAATGAAACGTGTTAATAAGTATAAAACATATACTGTTACATTATATTCATTCAATAATATCATAACATTTTACACAATGATATAAAAGATGTTGTCTTCCTATTATTTATACCCCTAATATGAAAATCTTGGATCAGCTACTAAACTGCATAGAATTGTTACTCGAGAAGTATTGCTTTTAATTTGAAGAGTATTGCTCTATACAATATCGTCATTGTTACATCTACAGCCAAAATCAATATTAAAAACAATTATTTCTAATTTTTTGTACACCACTGTCAAATTTAAATTAACCTAAACTTTATAACAATACTCACCAACTCAACCAACCGTGCAAGGTACTTATCTAGCCAAGGCATGCATAATTTCATATTATAATTACTAAATTTAAGTAATTTATATATATATATATATAGACATATATACATACATACATAAATATTTAATTAATAAAATTAATAAATCAATTTAAATAATATACTCCATGAGTCCTTTTCTACTTTTCAAATTTACTTATATTTGGTATATTAGTATATTGAAAATTTTATTTAAAATACATTGCCTTAAACTGAAGATTTAAATAAAATAACGCTCAGTCCCATTAATACCGAGTGTCAATTTTAAATAAATCAATGTAATAATAAAACTAAATGATTTAATAAAAAAATATGAAATAACAAACAAATAAATTTAATATTTACATATTTAAAATAGAAAATTATTTTAAGGTTGTTAATATTAGTGGGTTAATTTCATCCCACTCATTTACTTTCCTCAATACTAAAAAAATGTGAAACTAGATAACTTAATATTTAATGGTGTCATATATCGTTTTTAAATAATGGGGTCTCGTCGAATTCAATTGTAATTTATAATTTTTATTCATTTGAACCCCATACAATATATTATTTAATTGCATTTCTAATTTGATTGTGACACTTTAATGTAAGAAGATATTTATGTACAATTATTTTTAAATTATATATGGAGCATAATTTTTAAATTATTTATGGACTGTGCTTCTATTTTAAAATCGTGGATCCGCCACTAAGAGCAAGAAAGAAAGATGTTTGGCTATTTAAAAGAAATGCGAAAAAAAGATAAGGAGCAGTTGATTTAAATTTTGGTAGCTGACTTGATGGTAAATTTACTGACGAATTACCGCTGTAATCTGAAACCGTGAAACAGTTGCTCATTCTCCGTAATCCAACATAGGAAGACCCAAATATTGCTGCATCATATGCCAATACCAAAAAACTAAATAGTAATGTTACTAATTAATATAAAATTAATACAACTTGCATTCTTATGCAATTTCTTGTTCTGTGTATTGTATGCAACCTGTCTGAATTAGAATTCCAGTTATGTTTAATTAATTTATTATATTCTATTTGTGAATCAAGATTAGGGTTACAAATTACAAGACCTTCCTTTGTTTAACTCTAACTTGATCAACTTCAGGATATCATAAACCTGCAGCAACAATACCGATCAGTATTACTCAACTAAATTCGATAGGAACAACATAAAAAATAATTTCATGAATTTTAATTGAAACCTAATGACAACATGGCCAGAGTAGTTAAATCTGAAGAACTAACGATGCAACAATTGCATAAAAAATTATGGGTTAATTCTATATTAATTCACCATTTTTAGATTCAATTTCAATTTAATCACGATTTTCAATATTTTTATAAAAAATCACAACCTCTTTATTTGTTTTAATTTGGTACGCATTTTTAAATTATGATATGATTTTTTAACTACATGTCGGATACTTGTCTTATCTTCGCTGAAACGATTTCATCCATATATTAAAAGTCGTGATTAAATCGAGATTGAGATAAAAATTCGTGAATTAATATAGAATAAACCCAAAAATTAATTACCTCAAAGTATCTCGATAAAACTGTTGCATTGCGATTGAGTAGAGCATATATCCTCTCAAGCAAGCAGAGAAGGGATTCCACTTGATCCCCAAGTACATCAACCTGCAAATACAACATTTGTCGGAACTTATAAAATATTTAAATAAATTTAGCGAAACGAACCTTAGTATACAGACAGATAGGGGGTCTGGGCTTAATCCCACACCTTTGGCCAAAATTAGAAAAAGGGGTCCCAATGGGATAATAGAAAGATGAGTAAGTTATCATCAAACTGTTTTAAAGTATCAAATATTTGATCGGGAGTATCAGTAAATTTACAACAATTACAATATAATACCCGACTCTTTAATATAGACTATCGATACTCTGATCAAATATTCAATGGTAAATTTATTACATATAATATTTTGCGTAGAAAGTTATTGAATTTGAGGTACCTCATTTTCAGCTAATCTTAGGTTGTGACATCTTGAAATGAAAGCCTTCTTATATAACAACTTCCTTTTTGTGATCAAAGACATAGGTTGAATTAGTGCATCAACTTGACTCTTCAACACTTCCAACCTTGATTTAGATTTATTATTAATAACTCGGTTTATACAATAATATTGTATAGATTTTGATATCGAATGCACAATAATAAATCAAGTACCTCAAGCTTTTGGTCTCTAGATTCTGAAGCAACAAGTGGTCAACATTGTTGAACATTCTCTGGAATTGCACGATGATTGCGAGAACGTGTTCGGATGCATGTGGATCACCACCATAGTTGTTTTCATCATCCCCCGTGGATACGTCCAAACTCTGTTCTAACTCGACTAACAACTCCTTGCTGGTGTAGAGCTGCTGCAGAGCCCTTTCGAGTTTCTCGCTCACCGAACTGAACGTACTCTCATCGTCCGTTATCAACCATTCGATGGCATCACGCTCGTCCAACTCCTCACAGTTCAAGATTATCAGGCTATTACTTGCGCTGTGTTCTTTTATAATGGAGCTCGCTTTGAGCATCAGATCTTCCTCTGCTTCAAAACATTTTAACAAAGAATCGAGCTTTTCGATTAAGCTTTCGTCTCCATCTGTCTCCAATTTCCTGGAGGAGCGAGGCATGCCTTCTCGAGAATTATCAGAGTACAATCTCCTGGCACGAGGCGTGCGTTCTTGGAAACTGAATTGTTTTAGTAATCTCGATTCTTTCACGGCCCTTTCCGATTTCCATGATTCAGCCAATTCTCTCAAGAGAACCGTGTAAATCTCCTCCCTTATTGTGCTTTCCAAGTAACGCAGCTGAATCTGAGTCGAGGTAGAGCCTTCTAATTCGTCAACAGAATCACGCTCTTTTCCAATACTCATATGATCATCAGAAGATAGTCCATCATTAACATCTTTCATCATACTATGAAAAAGAAGAAGGTAAATGTCTTCCAACAAGGAAATCTGAAGACACAAGCCTTCTCTCTCTTCCTCTTGTTTCTCATCACTATCTACTCCAGACCTTTGGGCCCTAGAGTTCGTCTCTTTGCTTGGAATCTTCCTCTCCTGAATCATGTAGCTACCACATGTTTCTTGGTTTCCTATAAAATTGTCCAACCTTTTGATAGCATCTTGTATTCTTCTCTCCCGTCTACTACCGCCCTTGGCTTTCTTGACCATAGACGACGGTCTTTCCCTCATCAGCAACGTGTCCTGTTCACGTTGCTTACATATAATGGACTCGTGATTCTTTATCATTTTCGCCACAAGGCTGCTTCCGTTAACTTTATCGTCGAGCGGATTCTCTCTGCAACTAAAATCAAGAAAAGGCTCACTCGTTGTTCGCCTTACTCCAGGAACATCTTTCTCACGTGCGTCATTTCTATCTTTCACTCCATCCATGAAGTCGACCCAATTATCCTTCAAAACCCCAACTTTCTTCTTCACTCGGGCATCAAAATTTCGTCCCAGGTCGCTTATGAAGCCTCTCACCAAAATCGACTCTATATCTCTCTCGACGCTCCACCTCCATTGTTTCTCCAAAGGGAGCACCTCGGCATTCTGCATTCTCCCAAAAGCTTGATCCAGCGTCTCTTTCAAAATGTCAATATCTGAACTCATCCTCTTAATCAACACATTCTGATTAACCCTTGATAATAACTGATCACTCTGGGGCTTTATGTCACCATCTTCCTTCAAATTCAAACTCCCGCTTCTTTCCTTATCCAAGAAATCAAAGCTGAGATTGGGGCTGGAAATACGAGACCTCCTCGTCCGCCTCTCAGAGATCAAGATCTTCCTCTCGTCCTCCAACTTCTGCTTTATATTCAGCATTTGCTGGTCTACCGAACTTTTCAACTTGGATATATCTCCATCCGTATTTCCATCATGGAATTCGTCCTTCTTCATTCGTCCCGGTTCTATCTTCTCATGCAAATAAACCAACTCCCTATCCTTGTGATCAAGTGCCTGCCACAGCTTTGCCTCATTCTCCAACCTCTCCGCCAATTCCGAATCTTTATCTACTATCAGTTGCTTCATGTCTTGTATACGCCCCTTGAGCCACTGCCGGATTTCCATCAAGTCTGACAGGATCTCATTTCCTCCGCCTTCAAGAACGTCGGTCTCCTCCTGAACAATATTCAGACCACCCTCCACTAGTATTGCTGCAAGCTTGTAAAAGAGTGTTCTCTCATGTAAGAACTCAATAGGCCCATCTTTAAACTGCAGCTTTTCATGAGTTTTATCCATTGCAGATCTCAATAATCTCATCACTATAGAATCTGAGCTTGATCTACATTCTATTTGGCCAAATAAATCTTCCATGATAACAACAGACAAGAAATTCAACAATATTTAGTCTCTTTTTTCACACTTAATCCAATTTGACCAAACATATATATGTATGTGATCTACTTCAAACGTATCTTGACTCGATTTAATTCAATTTGACCAAACATATTCAATATTCACAAGCAGATAAACCAAAGTGGGCACTAGAATTTTTCTCCAGATGCTATAATTGAACACCTAAAATGAGGGAGAATAATAGGTAGACCAATTCTAAGTTAGAGAGATCCGAAGACTCAGGCGAATTGATTAAAATCACACATCTTTCTCAGCAAAAAACATGATTCTTAAACTGGTAAACAACAATTGTCAAATACTAGAATGCATTATAACCCAAGAAATCAATATCATAAATTATTATATTAGTCTGCGCACACTCATCGCGAATGTGGTAATAACACATAAGTATATACAATCAATCAATTAAAATAACAGTGGTTCTCTGCTTACGTGTCATTATCACATTCACGGTAGACATATAAGTTTGTGTCCATAAGGACATGTCATCAATTTTGTCATTCTAAATTGTTATTTTATATTTTTCAAAAAAATTATAAAATTCCATCTTATTATCTTTTAAAATAAAGTTGTCAAAATACTTTATTATTTTACCTGATTTATGGGAAGCGAGAGATTTTAGGCATGCCTATTGTTCCCCTCTCCTAGGCTCAATGGTCCTTAACATATCTATAACAACAAACTTCCTAAATTGAGGAAAGAAATATAAAAATCTTGTTAGGAAAATGTGGAAACGAAAGAAAAAAGAAGAGGGTTTTTGTGAATGAGAAAATGTGGCTATCAAATTCAAAAGGAAATGCCAAGTTGGGAAGAAAGGGTGGTGGGAGAAATGGGCTTGTTGCAGTAGCCATAGATAGGGATAAAGGAAGCCAGCATGCACTCAAATGGGCCTCGGAGAATCTCATCACCAAAGGCCAAACCATCATTCTCATTCACGTCGTCCATAAGTCCACCCCGCCTCCATGTACGTTTGTCCTTGTTTTTTCTCGTTTTTCTCTAATCACTTTCGTGGGAATGAGAGATCTCTTGCTAATATATACTTATTATATATTATGTTCATGCAGTTAGTAACAAGTACGCAATATATGATCTCAACGGGGCTACAAATGGGCGGAAGAGAGTACTTGAGAAGCATACGAAAGAGCTGTTTCTCACCTACCATTGCTTCTGTACTCGGAAACATGTAAGATGAGACGACCTTCTTGCTCATTCGTACGTACAAGAATTAATATGGTCCTTGATTACTCGATTCTTTTTCATGATCAGATCACTTGCTTTGATGTGGTGTTAGAGGATACAGACATACCCAAGGCTATAACAGACTATGTTGCTCATGCTGCAATCGAAACCCTAGTTCTTGGGGCCTCCCATCATGGCTTTATCAAGTGAACATTCCTTTCTATATACAGTAACTTTGATCAATCATTTTTGGACTAGCTTTGTGATGAATGAATCTTCTTTGTTTCTTGAAATTAAGATTGAAGATGGTGGATGTACCTATGAGTGTATCAAAAGCAGCACCTGATTTCTGTACTGTTTATGTGATATCCAAGACAAAGATCTCTTCTGTGAAGAATGCTACTCGTGTGGCGCCATTTGAGTCTCCTCTCATGACTCAAATTCAGCAGGCCAAACCCACTTCTTCGCCTGCAACACCAAGTACGAGATATATTCGATTTTGAAGCTTCATTGTTGTTCTCTTTATACAGCATGTTGCTGAGATACGATGAACGTTTTCTGTCGAGCAGGTGGAGAAAAAACACCACCAAAGACAGCAGTGGATGACACTGATTTATTCAAGTTAGTCCATGACTACCTTATTTCAGACAAAAGATGATCAAGTGATTGAGTAGTAAAGATTAAGCCTTACTTACCATTTATATAAGTTGCACAGGTCTCCATTTACAAGAGGAAGAGGGTTCAATGGGAGGATGTATGCTGAACTCCCAGACCTTGATACTGATATATCATCATTCATGAGCTCAGACGGGGGAAGCACGGATCATGTCTCTGGTGTGCTCTTTGACAGCACAACTTCTAGTCGAACCCCACAAGCTTCAACCAGCTCCGAGAGTAGCTTTGGGTCAACACACTCGAGGACAAGGGTGGGGAGTGAATCCAGTTGTTTCACTGACTTTTCATCGTCGTCATTGGAAAGTCAGGTAAGGAAATCATCTAAGTGATTTAGATTCCAACACCTGTTAGTTAGTACAACATATAAAATAAATGAATTAGCAGGATGATGTGGAAGCTGAAATGAGAAGGCTGAAGCTTGAGTTGCAGAAGACAATGGGTATGTACAACACAGCTTGTAAGGAAGCTGTATCTGCAAAACAGAAGGTAAGGATCAAATGGCCATCTCACTTAATTATTCATGAAAAAAAGGCAATAAGTAGTGTCATTTTTCTATCTCTATAACCAAGAATCAGAAACGCATATTTGCTATTGTTGTTTAAGACAGGCTGTGGAGCTCAACCGGTGGCGCATTGAAGAAGAACGAAGACTAGAAGAGGCTCGACTTGCTGAGGAATCAGCACGATTGACAGCAGAACAAGAGAGAGCCAAGTTTAGAGCAGCCATGGATAATGCTCAGGCAGCACTAAGGATAGCCGAAAACGATTCCCAAAAAAGAGTAAGTGTTGAAATGAAAGCCATTCAAGAGTCTGATGAGAAGGGAAAGGCAATGAGCAAATCTTCGCTGAATTATAGACGATACACAATTGAACAAATCGAAGAAGCAACACAGTATTTCAATAAATCTCTTAAAGTTGGTGAAGGTGGATATGGTCCTGTATATAGGTGTTACCTTGATCATACACACGTGGCTGTTAAGGTCTTGCGCCCTGATGCTGCCCAAGGAAGATCACAATTTCAGCAAGAGGTAAGAGACCCAAAAATTATCAATTCAAATATATGAATTCAAGAAAGATTTAAACCAACTTAGAACGATCTTTTTTTTCATGCATCTGTGAATTCAGGTTCAAATTCTTAGTTGCATGAGACATCCCAATATGGTCCTACTCCTTGGAGCATGCCCAGAATATGGTTGTTTAGTCTATGAGTACATGTCTAACGGAAGCCTAGAAGATCGTCTCTTCAGGAAAGGAAACACACGAGCTCTCTCATGGCAACTTCGGTTCAGAATAGCTGCAGAGATTGCCACAGGCCTAAATTTTCTCCACCAGATGAAGCCGGAGCCTCTAGTTCATCGTGACCTAAAGCCGGGAAACATTCTACTTGACCAAAACTATGTGAGCAAGATCAGTGATGTGGGATTAGCCAGGCTCGTCCCTCCCAATGTAGCAGATGATGTGACGCAGTACCTAATGACATCAACAGCAGGAACTTTCTGCTACATTGATCCTGAATATCAACAAACCGGAATGCTTGGGGTGAAATCGGATGTGTATTCTTTTGGGGTCGTTCTTCTGCAAATAATAACGGCTAAACCACCAATGGGGTTGACTCACTCTATATCTCAGGCCATTGAAAAGGATAGACTGGTGGAAATGTTGGATCCTGCTGTACCTGATTGGCCTATTGAAGAAGCTACTAGTTTTGCAAATCTGGCTCTCCAATGCGCCGAGCTAAGGCGGAAAGACAGGCCTGATCTTGGGAAGATAGTCTTGCCAGAGCTTAATCGGCTGAGGGAGATTGGAAATGAAAGGATGGACCAGTTTCTGGTGGGTGGTAATGCAGGTTGATCAACATTTCACAGCTCTTTTTCTCCAGATAAGAGGATAGTACCTGAGAGCACACAAGATTTCCAACTTTTTTTCTTACATAATTATAGTTGGATATAAGGAAGTTCATCAATCTATATAAAAAAAAGGGTGACGTTTTGTTAGTTATAACTTATAAATAGGAGTGTATCTATCTGGATGTATTCTGGAAACACAATATGATGTAAAAACTTCAGAGATTGACTTAAACCTAATGTTCTTAACTCTGGTAGAGCCTATCGGTGCTTCTCTCAATAGACTATGTAATCCACATACAATGACATTTTAACAATCTGCAATCTTTGTCAGGGACAATGACAAACACAAAGAAACTGCAAAAGCCATCTATTTGTCCAAAATAAACCTCATCTGGAAAATATTAGAAGATAGATCGCCATAAAAATCATCATGTTACAGAATAAACAAGTTACAGTGCCACAAGTTAACAATAAAACTAAGAAGGGAAAAAACAGTTATTTGAATACAAGTTCACATCAGCTGGAAGTACCGAGAAAAGTAGAAAATAGAACTACAGTGGTTCTCTAGCTTGTTTTACTACTTTCAGAAATTATCTTCTCCTTCAGAGCATCCCAAAAGGCAGGAATCGCGATATCATCAGGAACCTCCTTGAATGATGGTAGGTAATTAACATCCACAATAACATGGTCACCGGTGCCTTCTTGAACCTGGTATACATGAATTTGGAAACAATATAAGAAATTCATGTTATACTCCTAATATAGAGCTATGCAGCTAATGATTAATAATAGTTCCCTTATCTAGTATTTCTATATTCACACTATTTCGGGTCATTCTTTCATTCAGAGACAAAATCGGAAAATTTAATTTTAAAATATTAAAGGACTCTCAAAATTACTCACAACAACATCAAACCCGAAAAGCGTAAGGTCAAGCGTTCTTCTAAGCCAATCTGCAGCGCTCTTGACAAGCTCAAAATCAATCATATGACCATCAGCATTGAGTTGTTCTTTAGCAACAGGCAGAGATTTTAAGCTGCAAAATAAAGAGTTTACAAACAAGACTAAATGAGTACCGTTTATGTGAATGAAAGCTCAGGAGAACGGAAAATGTAGAATACCTGTCAAAATGCAAGGGTTTTAGTCCTTTCTCTGCAAATAATTTCATTAAGGAATCTGCATTGGGTATTGATTTCTTCACTGCATGAAAAATCTTGCCACCCAAGGCATAGAATTTGTAAAGCACAGATGAATGATCAATATATTCCTGCAGATAAATTTTGTTTGAGTTCAATGTCCAAGTGAAGTCAATATAAAATCAGAAGATAACCCAGTATATGAACAAATACTAAGCCATTCCCAGAAGATAAGGACCATATTCAAGATTGCATACTTTAAGGTTAACTAGCGCCAAAGGCACCTCAGTATCAATGAGGGCACACCAACATTATTTGCTTACTTTATTGTCAACGAATAAAACCTACTCAAAAATGATAAGGATATGGAAACAGGTAACCACTTTTTCACCGATCAAACATTAACTGGTGCACGGCGTCCTAACTTGACATCAGATGGCATGCAAAGAACCTCTATACACAACTTATGCAAAGTATCTGACCTGCACAACAGCTGGAAGAGGAACATTGAGATCCTTGTAATGATCCACTTTAAAAACAATAGCCTGCAACCAAATATTGTCAAAGCTTTATTAGAAACTGAACTGAATAAACTTAATTTGGATGATCATTGATGTTCGAAACAGTATTCTCTCTTCTGATTTGTTTGCAAAGCAAATTTGTACTTGTTCCTATTGCTAAATAATCACTACTGCCTGTGTGCCATAATTACATTGAAATCTCCTTTTCAGCGTTTGCAAATCTAGTTTTGCTAATCAGGATACTAACTGCCCCTTGTTCAGATAGCAAATTTAGCAATAAAAAGATTCAATGCTAGGGAATTTTTTCAATTCAGACAAACAACAAACCAAACACTTGAATCTCATCCATCAGTATAGGTAAGCCTGCAATAATTGAATTTAAAAGCGGGTGTAAACAAACTACTGGAGAATGACCAAAATAATTTGGACTAAATGGTTCCAAAGGCAATGACCTAAACATCAAGTCACATACAATGGTGGACTTTCTGGGCTGGTTCCCAAATACAAGGAGCAGCCATGTAACAAGTTAAAATTGGGAAAATTGCTAAAGTAAGGCGAATAGGAAAAGCTAAGTGAGAGAATCAAGCAATCACACAGAAATAATTAGTTAAAAAACAATAAATATTACGGGTTACCCTTTAGACTTTAGTTCCTGAAAAATTGGAAACTAAAACTTGCGAAGGAGTTAACATGAATCCACACTTTATCAAACTGAGCATACCATACTATGAGCATCAGATACTCCACATGCAACTTGCGGTTTCACTATATTTGGTAAAGACATCTTTGCTTCTGCTAGCCTTTTCCCCAAACTGGGCTCATCAAAGCTATCAACCTGCAGTTTAATACTCAACACTAACTGAAAAGTTTATAAGGATTTATAAAAACAACAGACATATCATAATAACCTATATGTGGGACTTTCATCGAAAATAACTTCCAAGGAATCAAGGTAGACAATAAACCAAGTGTTTACATAATTTCTGAAGTTCTATCTTGAAGCAGCAGGATTATATTGTATAATGCAATTTGGGATGATTGACCTTGACAAAATGAGGAGCCCTGATTTTACAACGGCCTTCAATGTTGACAGTTTCCAAGCCAATTAGGATCTGCTGTATCATAAGTCTATCCAATATAGGGAATATGTTGTTAAATGGATCAATTACACAGCAATCCACCTGGCTCTTGATATACCTGCGAAGCATGACTCCTTCATAAAACAAGATATTTCAGACCAAAGCATTTGGATTCAACAGAATAAAATTCAAGTTCAGTTTTACTTTTGCAAGTCCTGCAGATTTCTTGTAAAAATAACTCTTTCACTGAACTCCAAAGGACTGCTCATGTCAACGGCCAAAATCTCATCCGTTGCCTTATGAAGAACTGCATCAACTAGTTGCAACTGAGATGATAAGGGAAGCTCATAATTAAGGGGCAAAAAGATCAATCCATTTTGTGTTGGACACAGAGGAAAGGCACCTCTCTGCAAAATGTAAGGTGAAATAAGAATCTGGTTCTGGTAAGGACACAAAAAATCATGAACTAGACAAACACAAAAAACATAGTAAATAATAGCAGGAGTATACTCAACAAGCCATAAGGTTTTAAAATTGTCGAGTGAGAAGCCAAGTACAGCAATGAATGTGATTAAGAGAAGATACAAATACACAGTGCAAATTTTTGGTTCTTTCTCAGGCAAATGTGCATGAATGATTGAACCTACTATGTAGTAGGCTATCTGCAATAAAAAAAAAAATCCCTTAGTTCAGAAACGAATATGTAGACTTTTGTGGTTGGCCAGATAGATTGTATGAATATTTCGAGTGATGTTCCTTCAGGAAAAAAAAGATAAAATAAAGCATGTCGTAAAAATAATGTTCACATATTAAGTTTGAACGTAGTATCAGTATGACCCACCAGTCAATCGACCAACTCAAGTAATTAAATTACACCTGAATATAAACAATGAGGTCATTGAAGTGCGACTGTTGGAATACAAACACTATTCATCACTCCCACAATATTTGCTACATTAATCAGGACAGAATTACCTTTGCAAAATCTTCTTCACGAGAAGGCTTCATAACATAGCCCACTGTCAAGGTGTCTTTACGCTTTGCCTATGACAAAGAAACACTAGTAGAATAAACTTATAGTGATCGAGTGCAAAAAATAAATACAGAAATAACGTAGTATCTACACCAACTACCACGAATCACACAAACCCCCAATTAGTTTTAGTAACAAAATATGGATGAAAGCTAGGTACAAACACATGTTGAAGCTTCATCCAATATTAATATGGGTCAAGCTTTGGTCTTTGAGTCAAATAATGTAGTATGCTCCTTTATAAACCTCATGTCAAGGTTCAAAGCAATTACAGAAGAATTCCCTTTCAATTTACCTATTAGCTATAAAACTCCAAGACCTACACTGGAAGACAGTGTTTATACCATATAACATAGGAACAACAAGAAGTACCTCTCTGTTCATATTGCAGATCATCAAAGGTAACTCTTCAAGTTTGTGTATAGATACACTAGGCATCCCAATTGCAACAGCATAGTCAGCATCTGTGATGAAAGATCAACTCATTTTAGCAGAGAAATAATCTTCTACAGCTTGATGGAGTCAAGATTTCCCAAACCAACATCCTAAACAAATAGCATAACAACGAGACATAAATAATTTTTAGAATGTCAAAAATATTTTCAGAGATTTTGAGGCCTACCATTGGATGGTTTTCTTGCAGCAGATCCTGTAGAAGAGAATGGAGCATATAAGATGGTAAAGCATAACTCTACAACAACAGAAATGGTTACATACATATGTCTTTTTCTTTCTATAAATTATACCAACCTAATTTCATCAACCATCTGTTTCCTTTTCCGGATAGCAAATTCCTTATCAATAGGAAACTAAACACATGCAGCATTAACAAAGAAATAGAGTTTAAGAATCGTCTTCTATTAATTAACCTCAAATTTATCATAACTATTCTTTCAAATGAAAATACCATATACAATATGGATTCAGCTTTCCTTCTCCTTTGAATAGGACCTAGTAAAGCTTACCAACTATAACCTTCAACCAGTTAGAACCATATTCTTTCTGGCAGAGGTCATCTCTGCAACAGGAAATTACGTGAATAAGCTTCCCTCCTTTGTCCTCCCAAAGTTGAGCAACCTTACTTAATATATCATCCTCCGGTGACAAGCAGAAGATAGTACATAAGTAGGTAGTGGCCACCTCTTGAAGCAGACACTCCTGTAACAATCAGAGACAATCTTACACTTTCGTTCATCAAATCATATAGCAATAGTATTTCAAACATAATATTGCAGAAAAACCACACCTTGGGACTTGAAAGACCCCGTTCATGAGATATGCCCTGCAAAAAACTTGTTAATAAAATGCAAAAAGTGATCATAAAAAATTGTTATATTTCTTAATAATATATAAAAGGAACACTGCAACTTTCCTTAGCAGAGCCACAACTAATGTGGACGTGATTAAAAAATTACAAACTCTTGCTTCGAACTCTATGCCGTGAACTATAAACAATTCGAAAACTAATTGTCCACCATTTCAAGATTATAATCCAACAATTATCACCCGATGGTGCAGGAAACTGCATCAAACTCATATTCATTCAGGGCCAGCAGTATTTACGATTTTTAAGATCGAACAAACTCTAAGGCTTAAATCTAAGTTTTCTTCTGTTTCATAATTAAAACAATTCTACTTAGAGCATGCTACTCCAAGTAGAGCGCGAAGAGCAAGAAGCACAATTAGCTCAATATACAAAAATAAAGGACTTTCAGTTAAAAAAAATCTGCCAGAAGAACAGCCAACATGCTCGTTGTGCCATGTGATTTGGGTTTTCATATTTCAAAATTAAAATATCTCCTTAGCCTCATCAAATGTCATACCCCCTACAAAATAATTCCTAAATGTAAAAAACAAAAACAAAAATCTAGATATTACTACCAGTTGAATTACATCCCCGAAGCATGCTACTCCAATAACTAAATAATTTAACGGACAAATCAATCTGAAACCCGGTACCTCAAAATCAGAGACGCTCACAGATTATGCACGCGCAACAATCGATTCGAAACATAAAAATACGAAGGTTAACCGAAAAACTACAGCGATGCTGAATACAAAAAGGGGGAAGAATATTACAATTGGAATTTTGGAGTAACGCAGTTTGCGAAGTAGGAAATCAGCGCTCGGGTGAAGAACGATTTCTCCGTTCTCGTTATCATCGACCGACGGCAATAGTACAGACGAGTCCAGCAGAATCCCTCTCACTCCACCCATTTTCTCTCTCTACAGATTGCGCGCGCATGCAGAATGAGTGATTTCTCTCACAAGAGTTCACAGAGAATATAGACGCGTGTTTTTCAAGCCGAAGTTGGTGGTTTCCTTTTTACTTTTTACAAAATACACGCGCAGATTAGAATTTTAAAGGATTTTTTTAAATGATAAAAATCATGCAGATTTTAAAAGATTTAACTTTTTAAATCGAGATTTAATGGATTCTATAAAATTTTGTGGACTGGGACAAATATTTCAAAAAAAAAATTCATACATTCGAATTTAAAAAGAGTCAAAGACAAAAAAAGAAAATAAAAATCTCCATAATATCATGTCCTCCTAAATAGTATACATCCACATATCCATAGTTATACTAGTCCTCCAAGCATTAGCGTCTTGTCGCTCTTGCTCTTGGGTTTGAATAATAGGCTCAAAGTTATGGTCTTTATTAATCGGTAATGCTGAAGATGAAGATTCGTCCACCAGTCCACTTTTTATAGCATCCACTATCAGTTGTAACAATTCATCGGAATCTTTCTTGGTCCAAGCTTCATAGTTTTCTTTCTCTTTTCCCTTTCCTTTATTAATTTCTTGTGAATCTCCCATTTAAATTACTAAAATAAAGTAATGAGAGTATTTTCAAACGGCTGATATTAGACTATGAATTCTGTAACATAAGGCAACCTCACACAAATGAATTACACGATATATATATGTTTTATGGTATATACATGTATATATATGTGTGTGTTAATATGTAATTGATACTATATTAAATTTTTTATTCTCAAAAAAAATTCTAGGGGATAATTTGGTAGAAGCCTTAAGTCCTAGGATAAAGGCCAAACAAGTTCTCAAACATGCTAGCTCGGTTCGAAAGAATCCGATTTAAACCACCCTAGTAATTTTACTAGTTGCTAATTATTGACATAAACTTGTAACAATTAAATTTACAATTTATACTCTAGCAAACATGCATGAATAAATTAACATAGGTGGTCAATCCAAATTAATTAATCACACAATTTAAATATTAAAAACAGATGATATAAACAATCCGTGTAATAAGTCTCACGAATAAAACAGGTTTAAACAGTAGTCATAAAAAACACAAGTATTGAAATTCCCGAAAGCAGAATATGGGTTTTAGCCTTGCAAAAACATAATCAAAACACAAAAATATAAGCAAGAAAATATAAAAATTAAAAGAAACAAACTCTAAATTATCTTTTTTACTACTTGCTCAAGTCGCTACATTAAAGGATGATATATGTGTGGAGGTGGCTTATGCGTTGGAGTATCGTGAGAGTGGGATTATGGTGTAGTGGATAGTATAATATATATGGTGGCTTGATAAGTATCATATTCAAAAGTGAAGAGATAAAGGTGAAGACATTACCGGATAAAACACTTCAAGAGTCACTTCAAAAGTCCTTTAAAATCCTATGGGTTTGGATGAGATTGTTGGTATGTATAAAAACAATTAAAAAGTCCTTCAAAATCCATCTAACACAACAATCCTTTAAAATCCTTATATTTTTTAATACCAATAGATTTGTTTTAAATAATAAAAAGTCTCGAATGTATACCAATGAATTTTAATGGATTCTTTAAAAAATCTTGAAAATCCAGATTGAATACCAGTTGATTGTTTTTAAGTGACATAAAATCTTAATTGAATACCACTTTTTTTATTAAAAAAAAAAGTCTTTTAAAATCCTGTGAAATCCTAATTCAGTTATTTTTATTTTTTGGAAAAAAATAGTACGAACTCTCATCCCCAAAAGTTAACTTTTTCTCGTGTTTAACGAGCGAGTTTTTTATTAGTATTTAAAATGGTAAAGTGAATTTGAAGTTATTTTATAATAGAGGAGAGATAGATCTATCATTACCCTACCTTAAAAATCATTTTATCATTTCAAATACTAATAAACAACTTGCTAGCTAAAATACGAGAAAAAGTCAACTGTGAAAGGTATATGGGTACGGAGGGAGTATATAAATATAAGTCCGACCTTGATTAGGCGTGAAATTGTCATGATTCGTAGCTTAAAATGCCCTAGTTTTGGTCAATTTTGTCGAGTATTTAGAGTCAATTGAGTATTACTTCTACCCATTGATGAATTTGTCTCTTTGATGCTCATAGGTGAATCGAGGGCGAAAAATGGAGTTCATAGGACTTTGAATCGACTCAAACGGATGCCCGGATGAGAAGATATTGAAGAAATACGATTGGTATTAGTGCGCAAGAAGAAAAGTATCAGTTGAAGAAGAAAGAGACTCATTCGAGTGGATCCACTCGAGCACCACCGCTCGAGCATGCCACTCGAGCGCCCAATTTGTCCAGAGAACTTTTGTCATTCGAGCTACTCGAGCACCAACGCTCGAGCATGTGGCTCGAGCACCTAAAACTTACAGAGAATTTCGAGCACTCGACCAACTCGAGCGCCTCCGCTCGAGCATAGGGCTCGAGCGCCCCAAGACTTGCAGAACGATTCGGCCACTCGAGCAGCTCGAGCACGAGCACTCGACCCTTTATTTCATTTGAGCTACACAGCTCGAGCGCCCCCGCTCGAGCGGGTCTGCTCGAGCACTATCCAAATTTTGATTTCAGATTCGTTTTTCGGCCCATGAGTTCCCGATTCGGCCCG
Organism: Ballota nigra; assembly: GCA_947034835.1. Lineage (NCBI taxonomy): Eukaryota > Viridiplantae > Streptophyta > Magnoliopsida > Lamiales > Lamiaceae > Ballota > Ballota nigra. The sequence goes on from OX344725.1 coordinate 62,332,123, forward strand.
ACGCTTATATATACTCGTCCCGAACATGTTTTTTACACACCACTTGATACCACATCACTTTGAGAGTTAGTTTTTGGAAAGAGAAAGAGGAGAAGAGACGAGCAAGCTTAATTTTCACTTGTAATCGAGGTTTACTTACAAATTCATAGTTCGGTTTTGATTTTTAGTTTCTTTCCTTTAGTTCTTTGTTCTTGAATACTTGAGACTTCGTTTTATTAATTTAATTTCGGTTCTTAGTATTTATTTCTTTAAACCCTAGTTAATGTTTGATAATTTCTTAGTTAAAATCATTATGTTCATGTTTGTTACTTCTTCAATTATTTTTGTTATTGTTGCAACCATGTCTAGCTAAAACTCTTGTATGCTTGGGGTAGGATGAACTCGTAGAAGTAGGATGTGGGTACATAATTAGAGTAATTAGTGACGTTTAGTTTTAATTCTCTTAATTAATGAATTCTTAAAATCAATCTTAACTTTATCTTTGAATTTCGTTCGAAAATTGTTCGAGAGAGGACGACCTTATCACTCTTTAACAACGAGTAGACTTAATGAGAGGGTTTAGAATGGGTTAATTAATCTACCAGTTTATCTAGGGAGGACGACCGCATCACCTTAGTTAAATTAGGGTCTCGTTAATTAAGCACAATCTATTAACTTGTAAGTGGATTAGTGAAGTCGATTGTTAGGATAAAGTATTAGGGTTTTAATTCTTGAGCTTTCATCTTGCAAACTTTTACTTAGGTAATTCTTGCATGTCACGGTTATCTTGATTATGTACCTGCTCCGTTAGTATACGTAGGAATTCCTATCTTGAGCATCATCATCTCATATTTTAAAACACATTTTTACATTCGTAGTTTAATTTTCCTTTTTGCATTCATAGAGTAATTTAGTTTAGATTATATTTTCTTTTTAAAAAACCCAAAAACATACACTCATATTAATTCAGGGATCTGTTCGCATACACTCCTTCCCTTGGGTACGATATACTTGGTCGATATACTTGCTTATACTACAGTGAACCCGTACGCTTGTGGGGAAACTACTAGTAGAAAGTTAGTATTTTCGGTTCAAGTCAGACCTCATAATACTCTTTGATGTATCGTATTAGAAACCGTGCAAATTAACAAGATTAATTTTTGTGGACGGATGAGGGAGTAATAATACTCTCTTCGTCTCACTATAAGTTTTTTTTGTTATGTTTAAAAGTAGTAAATTTTATATAAAAATTATTCATGATAAGTTTATCATTAAACTATTTTAAAGTATCGAATTTTTTACCAGGAGTATTGATAATTTCACTAGGAATATCATTAATTTAGGTTCAAAAATTTTACAACAATTACAATATAGTACCACCGACCCAGATTAATGACACCCCTAGTGAGATTATCGGTACTTCCAGTGAAATTGTCAATACTTTAATATAGTTCCACATGTTTAATAATAAGGTCACGATCTACTCATTTATAATGATACAATATCACATATTATTAAAACTAAAATTAGTTATATGTCGAAATATCACGGTATGTCATTTTTCATACTATTACTATACCGAAATTTCCAATATACCAAACTTTATATAAATTCGGTTTTTCTCGGTATGGTAAATACAGTATATCAAAATTTTCGCTATTTTCTTCGACCCTAATTTTAAGTGTTTTTAAAAAGTCTTTTTTAAAATTCAGGAGCTTTGAAATCCTTATAAATAAGTTGAGTGTTTTTTTATATATAGTATGACAGTAAGTATATAGTGAGGTGGTGCCGTGGTGATGGTTTTTTAAAATTGATTTTCAAAATTCAATTCTAGAATCGATTTTAAATTTCAAAACCAAAATCCTAATTTAAGAGAAGGACATTTCTGTTATGAAATAATATATTAAGTTTTGGATGTCCTTTTGGTTTCCCAAATAATTACATGAACCACCTAAAATAATTCATTCATGAATTAGCATTAATACTAGTGTATAGATTTTGTGTATAAATAGGTGGCGTCACTTTCATTTTGTAAGCATGAACAAAGTTGAATACAATATAAGTCTCCCTACATTTCTTCTCTCTATACTTTGAGTCTCTGCTCTATATTCTCTTCACACTTTTTATTAGTTTCACAACATGTTATCAGCACGAGTGCTCTATGCTTTTGGATTTCATAATTTTAATTCTTTCGCCAACTAACAGGTGTGTTGTTATTACAGAGGTACGTTTACAATCTGGGTCGGTTTTATTCGCTTATAAATCATTGTTGTTTCAGTAATATATATTGATGTTGTTATTCTCATTTGTACCTTTGATTGACCCATATTTCTTATCTCAATAATAAAATTTTAGTTAGTCGGATTATATTATCCCATGTTTGATTTCAAGAAAGCATAACTTTATAGAGAATCTTAAACGAATTATATATACATAGATATTAACAATGTTATTGTGAGTAATATTTGTATTCCTCTTGCGTGTATGTGCGTTGTTTTGCGAGTTGACTTGAAAGATTAATAATATGTTTGTGCTTGTGAGATATATTCATATTATTCTTAATGATTTTCGTTTAAGATTTTATAATTACCAGTTTCATTAATTTTAGGTTGTTCCACCTTATATTTCTACTTACATGTAATTGCTATAATTAAATAAGGGAATTGTTTGATGGAAACTTGTTACTTATTTGTAAAGATGTATTGTTTGAATTATAGTGGTATCATTATATACGCAAGTGGGTTGCTCTTGTTTATTTGATCATAAATTAAATATGTGGCAAAACTATATAATGGTTAGAAAAGATAAAAATATATTGGTGAGTTTTTTGGTAACTATTTTGGCAAACTTGTTTTTGTGTTGGGTTTTATTTTGAACTCGATATTGATTACTATATCTATTTGGACATGTCTAAAACAATATCTTCATATATGAGACAAGACAACAAGCACATATATCATATACTTGATCAACTTTTGAGTTCTCATTTAAATTTATGAGGTGAAACTACAATTGATAGGATATGCTTGAAGAAAACCTTTTTTATATTTCGCATGTCTCGAATTTGCTCCTGTAGTTGCAATATCGAGAAAAATTATTTAAGAAATATTATGAACCAATTGTTTATCTTCTCTTGTATATTGAGAAAATCTTGAGTTCCCAACCTACTGATGCTAGTCCATTTCTTGAAGTGACTTGAACTGAACTTTACTAGCTTTTACTAGTAGTTACCCCACAAGAGTATGGGATCACAGTAGTATGGGCAAGTATAGGGACCAAGTAGTATCGAACCCAAGGGAAGGTGTGTATGCGAATAGAGCTCTGGAAATCTACGCGTCGTAATTAATATGAGTGGATGTTTTTGGCTTTTTAAGAATTATTAAATCTAAACTATATTACTCTATGTATGCAAAATAAAGAATAAAAATTAATTATCTAAAGGTTTGATTTCAAATATGAGGAGGTGATGCTCAGGATAGGAATCCCTACGTATACTAACGGAGCTAGTACGATAATTAAAATAACCGTGATGTGCAAGTATTAATCCTAAGTGTACTAAAACTAGGCAATCAACTTCCCTAATCTAGCACCAGATTGGAAGACTAAAAGCTCAAGAATTAACCCTAATACTTCGTCATACCAACCTACTTCACAACCCACTAAACAAGTTATATGGATTATGCTTAATTAATAAGACCCTTATTTACCCAAGGTGATGCGGTCGTCCTCCCTAAATAAACCAGTAAATTATAAACCCCTTCTATAACCCTCTCGTTAAGCCTATTCGTTATTAAAGAGTGATAAGAACGTCCTCTCTCTAATAATTTTCGTACTCAATTCCAAGATAATTCTAGGGTTTATTTTAAGCATTCATTAATTAAGAGAATTAAAACTAAACATCACAAGTTACCCTAATTATGTACCAACGTCCTACTTCTACGAGTTCATCCTACCCCAAACATACAAGGGTATTAGCCTAGCATGGTTTTAACGATAGCAAAAATGATTTAACAAGCAACGAACATAAACATGATGATTTGAATTAAAAGATTATAAAGCATAAACTAGGGTGTTGAAGAAAGAAACTAAATCTAAGAACAAAAATCTAATTAAGAAGAAATTCAGAAGTCTCAAGTGTCAAATATCGAAGAACGAAAGATTAAAATAACAAAATCCAAATCTAAACTATGAATTCGTAATGTTAAAACCTCGATCAAAAGTAAAATATGTTTGCTCGAACTCTTGGTACTTTTCTCTCTCTAAAATCTATCTCTGTGTGTGAAGTGGTATCCAAAAATGTGTTCGGAATGAGTATATATAGGCAACGGGTCGAATTGGGCGTTCGTGGGCCGAAATCACATTCTTTCGAGTATAGCTCGAGTATATAGTACTCGAGCAATGTAGCTCGAGCACTAAAATCTTCCAGAGAGTGAAAAGTACTCGACCTCTCGAGCTCGAGTAGTGAGTACTCGACCACCTCCAGCTTGAGCACTATACTCGAGTGCTTGAGTAGTGAGTACTCGACCACCTTCAGCTTGAGCACTATACTCGAGTGCTTGAGTAGTGAGTACTCGACCAAGCACTCCTCGAGCACTACACTCGAGTGCTTGAGTATCAAGTACTCGAGTACTCCTTGCTTGAGTACTCCAGTGACACTTTTGCTCCATCGAACTAATATTTTTCGTATTTCTTCCGTATCTTCTCATCCGGGCATCCGTTTGAGTCGATTCAAAGTCCTACGAACTCCATTTTTTGCTCTCTATCCATCTATGAGCATCAAATAGGAAAATTCATTAGTTCATGAAAATAGTACTCAATTGACTCTAAATACTCATCGAAATCAATCAAAACACGGTCAAATCGAGCTATAAAACCTAAAAAATTCACGCCTAATCATGAAGCAAATGTGACTTAATCTCAAATTTTTGAATATCGACAGGTAAGAAGTTGGGGGCATGTCATAGTAGATATATCTCATATAACCATAATAACCATGATCGTGATAAATTACAAATTATCTTTACTATGTGGAAAAATGTTAATTTTTGTGTCACGAAAGGTCATTGGTCTCGTATGTGTTGAACATTTGATCATCTTGTTAAATTTTATTAAGCATCCTTAAAAAAAGAATGATGAAAATGTTGAGATTAATCATGTGTAATGATGATGATGAAGAAAATATGTTTCTGGTTTAGAAAATGGGGAGACGAATGTTAATACTATGAGTTGTAGTACACACTTGATTGATGATTTCAGAAGAGTCACATATATTTCTCCCTGGAGGGACTAAACTTGTTATAAAATTATGCATTACAGTCTCTCAAGTCTCAGAGATTTGTTGAGTTTTAAAGATCAACCGAAAAAATGAACTTGTAAAAATAACATTGAATTTCCTTAATTCTTGAAAAAAAAAGTGAACTTAAAGTTCAAAGGATTATACATTTGCATCAAATTACAAATAAATTATCGGATGCATTCTGTGACTCCAACAGAGTTACTAAATCACATATTTCTAAATAAAATGTTCCAACAAAAATTGATGTTCCTAAAGGACAAATACCAAGTGATAATGAACTTGAAGCACGCCTGAAGCGTGGGAGACCTCTTGGCCAAAAGACAAAAATCCTCGAAATAAAAAGGATTATATTAAAGTAAAAAAAACCCCAAATCACACACACATACAAAATTCAGCCTCCTGAAGAGGTTGCCTATAAAGACGATGCTTCTGAAGAGCTAGTTTATAATGATTACTCCCCTTTATAACTAGTGTGTGAGAAATAACAAACATTTTCTATCTGTGAATATTTGATTGCATGTACATTATATAATTACGTATCACCACCACAATGTACCTCAACTGCCTGGCAGGCTGATTGCACATTTGATGAAGATCATTTCTCGACATTAGGGGGAGATTAGAATCCAAATTAAATAAATGGCGAGAAATTTCCCTAAGGGAAAAGATCTTCATTATGTAATCTCACACAATAGTCAAAATGAACCAAAAGTCCAAAAGATAATTAACTTGCAATATTCAGTAAATAATCTATCAGATATCTATATCAATCATACAGGAGTGACTATGTCGCATATACCTGCAATATATGTAAGAGGTTCTAATGAAATCAAGTATATTTATTTGTACGCCAGCAGCGTAAATGATCTCTAAACATGAAAGATAAATCCATGGTAAATTAAAGATACCTTAATATTAAGCCACTCCAGAAATCTCTTGAAGATATACTTCTTGAAGACGAAAATCCTAATAATGAAACACGTGCACGAAATAATCAAAATACTAGGATTGCAGAACGACCAGATCAAAATATTATGGGAAATGATGAGGATTTGGTTGATATAAATTTTATAAATATAGGAGACACTTACAATACAAAATCATTATTGTTGACAATATATTCATGCCCATTATTACTTTTACTATCACAAATAAGAACCATGATCCAGTACCTAAGTTGGGTGCCAGAAGCACTTTGACTAGGTGAAATAGTAAGAAGCAAATTGTGGTAGAGCTAGACTCACTAAATAGAGTGTTGATTTTATTGTACATACACCCAGAAGTTTGTATTTGTACAAAAATAAAATGAGAATAACAAGGTGGTGAAATACAAAGAAAGATTAGTAGCTCAAGGGTTTTCACAGAGACCCGATATTAATCAAACATATTCTCCTCTAATGTATAGAATGACATTCCGCTATTTATCTCTTGCAACAAACATGAAAATTTGAAATGCTTCTAATGGATGCAGTCACTGCATATATGTGCAATAGTCTTGAGAATTATATATATATCCCTGAAGGATTTAACATACCTTAAACATGTCAATCAATTCAAAATAAGTTAATTCTATTAAATTGCAAAAGTCCCTGAATAGGCTCAAACAATTTGTTTAATTAGAACTCCTGAAGAGCTCCAAAAAAACAGCTTCATATTTGAAGAAAGAATTCAATATCAAAGATATTGGATAGACTAAATTTTGTCTTGTTTTGCAAATTGAGCATTTAATAGGTGAAATTTTAGTTCACCAAACAGCTTATTGATTAGACGTGAAATTGTGATGTTTTGTAGCCCGATTAGTCCATATTTTGAGCATTTTTATGAGTATTTAGAGTTATTTGAGTACTATTTGCATAAACTCATCAATGTGCCTTTTTGTGTTCATTTTAGGAAATAGGGCGAAAAATTGAGTTCATAGGACTTTGAATCGACTCAAACGGACTCCCGGATGAGAAGATATGAAGGAAATATAAAAAGTATTAGTTCGGGCAAAAAAAGTATTAAATAGCACGAAAAGAGCACTCGAGCGGCCATAGAGTTATGTGGAAAAGTATGCGCTCAAGATGCATCCCTGTGAAAATTTGGCGCTCGACCAAGCCCCGCTCGAGCGCGAGGCGCTCGATCGTGGGTTCAGCTCGAGTGCCCTGAGCGGATTTCGGCCCATATCGTATAAATACCCGTCTCAAACCTATTTTTACACATATAGACTCGATTTTCAAAGAAAAAGAAGTTTGTGACGTGATTTTGAGAGTTTGGCAAGAATTTCAAGTTTAGAAACGAGGTTTTTATCGTACGGATTCATTGGAACAATTAATACTTTGCACGATTTTGATTTCTCTTTTTGTTTCTTGAATTATTTGAGATACTTAGACCTAAATTCCATATTTTAGAGATTTATTTCCAAATTTGATTAAATTACTTTCATAGATAGTTTATGTTCTTGAATTCCTTGATTCTTTTAATTATTTTTATGATTGTTGATATCGTTATTGCTTTTGAAATCACCATGTTAGGCTAAACCCTTGTATGCTTAGGATATGATGAACTCGTAGAATTAGGATATTGGTACGTAATTAGAATAATTCGTGATGTATAGTTTTAGTTATCTTAATTATTGAAAAATTCTAATAAACCCTAGAATAATCATAGAATTAAGTACAAAAATTGTTAGAGAGCAGACGACCGCATCACTCTTTAATAACGAATAGGCTTAAGGAGAGGGTTTTTGAAAGGGTTTATAATCAACCGGTTTATCTAGGGAGGATGTTTGAATCACCTTAGTTAAATTAGGGCCTCAATAATTAAGCACAATTCATATAATTTAATTAGTGGGTTAGTGAAGTAAGTTGTTAGAACTAAGTATTGAGATTATTTCCGAGCTTTTATTCTTTCAATTCTTTGTGCTAGATTAGGGAAGTTGATTGCCTAGTTATAGTACACTTAGAATTTTAACTTGAACATCACGATTATTTTAGTTACAATACCAATACAGTTAGAATAAGTAGGGATTCCTATCCCGAGCATCATCATTTCATTTGCACTTCAACCAGAAGCTAGTATAGATTTATTCTTTTTTAGAATATAATTAGTAGAAAATAATTAGTAGTATTAGTATAAACCAAAATTGCATTCATATTAGCTACGACATGTAGATTTCCAGGGATTTACTCGCGTACAAGCCTTCTCATGGGTTCGATACTACTTGGTCCTTATACTTGCCCATACTACAGTGATCCCATACTCTTGTGGGGGTAACTACTAGTAAAGCTAGTATTTTACGTCCAGTCACTTATACCCAAAAGGTATTAAAGCAGTTCTACATGGATAATGCACTTCCATTAAGTACCCCAATGGTCGTCCGGTCTTTTGATCCCAATGAGGATCCTTTTAGACTGCGAGAGGAAGATGAAGAGATTATTGGTCCTGAAGTACCATATCTTAGTCCTATTAGTGCATTAATGTATCTTGCTAATTGTACAAGATCAGATCGATCAGTTGCCGTAAATTAATTAGCAAGATTTATTCATCTCTCATACATGACGATATTGGAATGGTATAAAACACATCTTTTGCTATCTCCAAGGAACAATTGATCTTGACCTATTTTACTCAAATAATCTCGACCTGAATTTCTTGATTATATTGATGTTGGGTATTTATCTAACCCATATAAAACAAGGTCTCAAATTGAATATGTATTTACATGTGGTGGTACTGTAATTTCATGGCGATTTACAAAGCAGTCGTTTGTTGCCACCTCTTCAAATCACGTTGAAATTATAGCAATTCATGAGGCCAGTGAGGATGCGTTTGGCTAAGATCAATTACCAATTATAGCTGGAAAATTTGTGGGTTATTGCATAACAATGAAAATCCTCCAAATGTGTTGTTTGAAAAATAATGCAGCTTGTAAAGCTCTACTAATAGTGGGGGTACATTAAAAGAGATAGAAAGAAACATATTTCACCAAAATTCTTCTTCAATATGATTTACAAAATAATGGTGAAATCGATGTGCAATAAATATGATCAAGTGAAAATTTAGCAGATTTATTTACCAAGGCATTACTGACTGCTACCTTTAAAAATTGGTGAAGCATACTGCAAGGCTCGGTTAAAAGATTTTAAATTAAGTTTGAATCAGGGGGAGAAATAATGTGTTAAGTAATATATACACTTTTTCCCCTTACCTGGTTTTTGTGCCACTGAGTTTGTTTTCCCTAGTAAGGTTTTTAACGAGGCATATTATTTGTGTAACAATGAACATCCAAGGGGGGAGTGTTATGAAATAATCTATTAAGTGTTGGATATCCTTTTGGTTTCCCAAATAATTACATGAACCACCTAGAATAATCCATTCATGAATTAGCATTAATACTAGTGTATGGATATTGTGTATAAATAGGTGGTGTCACTTTTATTTTGTAAGCATGAACAAAGTTGAATACAATATCATTCTCCCTACATTTCTTCTCTCTATACTTTGATTCTTTACTCTATATTCTCTTCACATTTTTATTAGTTTCACAACAATTTCCTAAATATTATAAATTGACATTTAAAATAGCTAAACTTAGAACATGATGAAATTAAAGTTTAACATATAAAATTAAATGATATACAATAATATAGTTCATAATTCAGATAATCACACCAGTCAACTATATAAAAATAATTCAAACATTCATGAAAAGATAACAACTCTTTAATACTCAGACATTACTATACTTTATATTTCTACTTAAAAAAAGACATAATACATTAAGGACTCCTAAATTATTACATTGTGTGTAGGCATGCTCAAAATTAATCGGAACCGCCGGTTACACGGTTTCGGTTCCGGAACCGAACCAAAATCGTAAATTACACGGTTCGGTTCTGGTTCCACTAAAAGTCAGAACCGGAACCGGCGGTTTCGAGGCGATTCTGGCCGGTTCTACACTTAGAATTTTGAGTTTATTTCTTAATTTTGAGTTTTAAACTTAGAATTTGTAAATTTATTTTTTAAAATTAAACTCAAGTCCAATTTCTTTAACCCCTCCCCCAAATTTATTTTGTAAATTTAAGATTTTAAGTTGTAAACTTGTAATTAGTAATTTGGAATAATTCAATATTCAATTTGTAAATTTGTAATATTTCAATTAGTTTGTAATAATATATATTAGATAGTTATTTTAAATTAAAATTACTAATTTATAATTGTTCAATTACTAATTTGTAATAGTTCAATTACTAATGAATTTATTTTTTATTTAATATGTCATCTACATTTAGATTAAAAAACCAAAAAAATACAAGTAGAAACCATAAAAAACTAAAAAAAAAAAAGACTTAGAATTTTGAGTTTCAAACTTAGAATTTCTAAGTTCATTTTTTAAAATTAAGCTCAAGTTCAATTTCTTTAACTCCTCCCCCCAAATTTATTTTGTATAAATTAAGATTTGAAGTTGTAAACTTGTAAATTTGTTATATTTCAATTAGTTTGTAATAATAGATACTTGATGGTCCCGTTTTCGAAAGGCATAAATGGGAATTTAGGAGATTTTTTTTTAAAACTCTACATTGCACCCTGAATGAGTTCAGTGGGGGACACTCAAGTCACTGTATTGCTAAGAGTCAGAGCACTCAAGTCAGTGCAAACTGACTTGTGAGCTCAGGCTCTTAACAAGGCAGTGACTCGAGAGACTGAACTCTCGAGTGCTTGCTTAAGCCTGTCAGTGAGATGGATTCTCCCTGACCTAAATACTTAACCAAAGTTTCTTAACAATGCTCTCAGTGAGCAGATTTTCACAACACTTTAGTAAATGCTTAAAACAATAAAACGCACAGTTTAACGTGGTTTGGAGATTCAAGCTCTTACATCCACGACCTGACTTAACAGGAAATCCACTAACTGGGATTCTTGTTTTTAACGTGCCAAGGTGCACAAAATACTGGACTCACGCCACTCCCTGGGCTGCCTCTCCTTACTCACTAACTTCAACCAACAAATCTAACTCGAGGGTTTTGGTTTCGGTTTGGTTTCTCCAACTATGTGAGGTTTTCTCTTACAATGTATTAGCCTCAAGCTAAGATTGGGAAAACCTCTCTAAGCTAAGAGTTACAAGCTTGACACTCAATGAATATAAGTAAAAACCCTAATGGTCAGTGTCGTGGGTGTGAGAAACACTTCCTTATGACTCCCTAACAACTCACACACCCTCATAGCTTGTAGGTGTTGATTTTTCTTTCTTCACACTCCCTTGAAACGAAGCTATGAGCTTGTATTTATAGTGTGGATTCAAATGTAACCGTTGGAGAAAATTACATTTGAATCCATACAATTAATGGTTTCAACCACTTTTCTTGGAATGCGGCCTTGCCAGTGTCAGAGTTGCTGCCTTGTGCTGATTGGTCCACGTGGGCTGGATTCAACAGATCTTTGACTCAATGGGTTGACCAAGACCCACTGACTTTAGGTAGCTTCCTCTTTCACTGACTGATGATCTTCAGTGGACTGAACGTCTTTAGTGTAGTTGTCCTTCAGAGACTGTTTGAAGATCACTTCAAGAAGTTTGTCATAAGGCTGAATGACAAACTTCCCTGACCACAGTAGTCTGACTCCTTCAGGGCCTACTTGGTGCAGCACTGATCCTCCTGATCATGCTCTTCACTGAGTGGTCCACCTGACTTAGCTTAGATCAGCCTGGTTTACACTCAGTGGGACATCCTTCAGGCTTCTCTTCTGGTTCAGGTTGCTGCATGGCTTCAGTTAGTTCTCTTGGTGTCATCTTGATTTCCTCAGGCTGTGTTGTTGAGTTCCCCCTCAACTGAGTTCTTCTCAACTGACAGCCTATTCTACTGAGAAATAACCTAGTCTGACCTGAAGTTAAAGATACTATCCTGATTGCTTTCAAACCTATTACATGTTGTTTTGAAAAATCATCAAAACTAAACCATATCCCAACAATACTCCCTCCGTCCCTCTATTACGTTCCCCTTTTGCCATTTTGGTCCGTCCCACTATAAACTTCTCATACCTTATTTGGAAATCAAATAATAATATTATATTCATCTACTTTATTCACATCCACTCATTTAACCACATTACACTTTATTCTTTCCTCTCTCCATCACATCACTTGTACTATATCCATATTTTAACATTTATCTTAAATGTTGTGCCCAAAAGTGAGGGGAACATAATAGAGGGACGGAGGGAGTATTAAATATTTATTTTAAATTAGAATTAATAATTTGTAATAGTTCAATTGCTAATTTATAATAGTTCAATCACTAATGAATTTTTTTTCATTTAATTTGTCATTTACATTTAGATTAAAAACCAAAAAACACAAGTAAAAATCCTTAAAAACTTTAAAAAAAACCGCCGGTTCGGGATCTGAACCGAAACCGGTTTTACCACGGTTCAATTCCGATTTCGGATTTTGCACTTTTGGAACCGTTGGTTCGGAACTGGAACCGTGAGCATGCCTAATTGTGTGTCAAAAGATTCCTAAACTATTTTATGTTTTAAAAGACCCTTGAACTATTAATTCTTGTTTTATGATATCCCTGATAACGAAAATTCACAAAATTTGTTGAGTTATTTTAAATTTTTTCATTAAAATATGACAAATCAACCAAATTCAATGCTATTAAGATCGAATTCCAACAAAATGTGTGTCTCAAACAGATTTTCAATAGGGCCCTTGTTGATGACCTCTAATCGAATATATGATTAGTGGTTGTTTTAGCTAAGAAGACCATCAAACAAGGTGTCTAATACTGGGATTATATACTGAATTTGTGTAAGTAAAGATCAAGAAAACAATTTTCAAGAGTTTGGACACTTTTTTTTTTAATAAATGAACTTATATTTTCCCTCTCACGAGGAGGTATTATAGACCACAAGCAAGCATGAGGTGTCACTTAATTAGCCACTCTCATTTACACATTGAAAAGTGTTTAGCACTTGTTTTAATCCTAAGTTATTACATTTTGTACAATGACAAGTGTTAAGACACTTGTTTGTTTCTAATGGAATACTTAATTAGTGGGATTCTTAGCTGTCCTTCGAGGTGTCCTACTTGTTCGCTTGCTCGTCTTTGGGATGGGTATTTTGACCTTTCCACCGAGCTGCTCGCTCAGCTATTTTGACTTTTAACCAACTGGTCGTCTGATGTGCTTTGATATTTTTTACCAGTTGTTCGCCTTCTCATGTATAACACAGTGCACACCCAGCTGCTCGCCTTTTGTTACTTTTATCTTTAATCATCATTATCACTAACATCATTGTTGTTTTAACTCTAACCCATGTTGCTCGACTGGTCGCCTATCAACAATTGCCCCCTGGCTCGCCCTTTTGTTAGGATGATAATTAACTAATTGAGGGCGAGCCATAGTTTGACGAATGATGTTTATGTCACTGAGGCGAGCAATAGGTTTTTAAATTTTTGAGCGGGAAATATTGGGCGAACAACAGAGGCATAGGCGAGCTATATGAGTGTTTTTTCATGTCTTGACGGTTGGATTTTTGAGGTCTTGGAATTCGTAACAACGTGGACGGCGATGACGTCATCCGCCGTACACACGCGTCTTCTATTTTGCACATAAGGGCCTACAATTTTTTTGAAAAATCGCAATTTGACCCCCGTTTCATCCTTATAAATACCTCCCTTCTTTTTCACTATCTTTTTCCTGAAATTTCTTCACATTTCTACCATTGTTATCACTATCGAAGCTTTTTCCACTTACAATTCTTGCGCGTATTTATTGGATTTTCAACGACTTCCTTTGATTCTTAAGGTAATTCATCATTGTAATATCTCTATTTTGATTTCGATTTCCCCAATTTTGCGTCTGTGTTTTCAAATTTTTGTCTATAATTTTCATTCTTCGTGCTCCACCTATCGCCGCCGTTAATGCCATTGGTGCCGCCGTGATCTCTCCCAATTCATGCCTATAGCATTCACTTCTTGTCAAAAGTACTTTTTTCCGATCATATGGCTTCCCCATATTCTAGTAGAACTCCCTCCCTTGAATATTTTGAACGAAATCCCGAGAAGAGGCCCATGGAGGAAGAAGTAGCCCCTGCTCCTCGCCGATCCATCCCCCAAGCCCTCGCTCGAAATTTGTGCACCTTGCTTGTTGACGAAGAGACGGGGTGTTAGGATATTTTTGTCCTAAGGATTTTCTCACTTTGATTTTGATAATGTCAAAATATATATTTGTATTGTGAAACTAACATTGTAGGTACTGAGAGATATGAAGAGTTTAAAAGATAAAGTCTACATCTGCAAAGATGGATTCAGACCCTACAGCTAGCTCAAGACAAGTCTGCATCTGAAGAGTTGAAGACAAGTCTACAGCCGAAGAGTCTACATCTACAGAGTTAAGGACTATTAGCTGTAAGCTTGAAATTAGTAGGACTAATTAAGTGTAGTACATCTTGTACACTCACTCATTTAGTTTGAAATATCTCAGTGTTTACCAGAGCTAATTACTAGCCAGTAGAAACAAGTATCTCAATGATTAATAGCTCTTTGAGCAGTCATCACTACAAGACAACTTGTACTACTCGAAGGACAATGTTATATGACAAGAATCTTTAATTAAGCTGAAGTCAAAGCTGGAGGTGAAATTATTTTGAAATTTCAATCCCTCCAATGGTTAGAAGACCCCTTAAGACTCCTATAAATAGGAGATGAGACCTCAGAGGAAAACAACAACAACCCCAAGCTCTTAAGCGCACCTGCACAATATCTACAGCTTTCAAAGTCTACAGTCCTTCAAAAGCTAGAAGTTTAAGACTTAGAAGCTAGGATTATCGTCGTGTATTTCTTTGTTGTTATTCTCTCACTATACACTCCTCTGTATTCTACCTAGAGTAGATATCATTCTTAGTGAGTGTTTAGCTCTAAGTGAGATTGAGAGAGTATATGTGCGAATTTGTGTTTCTGCCTAGATTAGAGTGATCTGAGTGAGAGTTCTAAGTCTAAGGGGGAACAACTTTGTGACTGTGTGGAGATTCTTAGTGAATTTGACACCTTTGTGGTATAACAGTGGATGTAGGAGGATTACAACACCCCTGAACCACTATAACTCTCCTTGTTCTTTTACATTGTGTTCACTTCTATTGCTATTAAGTTATTTCTGCATCTATTTATCCTTATTTATCTCATTTCATATCATTTCATTCATATTCTCTGTGTGCCTTAGATTTTACAAAGCTACAGCTATAGATTCTTTGAATCACTTAGCTAAAGCTCCATTCATTTGATTTTTCACTTCACACACTTTACTTATTTCCGCTGCACAAGGTGTTAAAATACTCTAAAGTATAATAACATCAACTTTGATAAGTGTTTGAATCATTTTATACAGACTTTGCATTTTAAAAGTCTACAGCTGCAAACCTTTCGTTTTAAACTCTACAGCTGCAGAGTTTGATATGTATACCTTTGAAGTTAAAAAGTTTTAAACTTTTTAAAACTCATGGTCTATTCACCCCCCTCTAGACCTTGATATACTTTTGGGACCAACACGTCAGAGGCTTTTTTGGTTGTTCACTCGGTGGATGCCTACGCCATTGACAGCTCTAGCAAACAAGACGTCGAGCAACCAGCTGGTGTCCAGACAATGGAAGAAAATACTCATCCGACCTTGGAGAAGATTCTAAGGAAGTGGCCATTGAGATCGAAGAGATGAGCGTCCCAGAAGCTGAAGTTATTGGTGACTGAGCAACTGGACTGAGTGGCGACCAAGGCAACCGACGTCCTCGCGGGGTAACTTGGGAATTCCTCGAAAAGATTGGCTTTCCCATATCCAAGCCTACCCCGGAGTCATAGATTCCAGAAGGAGTAGTCCGTGACCAAGATTGGGTGGATTATGTTGCTCGCTTCGATAATTCCTTTCCCTCCATCTGAGAGAGCGATCATGCCCGCTGAGGTTAACACCTACGCGGCGAGCAAAATTTCAAGTTTGATCTCTAAAGATGATCTGGCGAGCATCCGGGCTTACTATAAGATCCCGTATGACATCTTTCTCTATGCACCCCAGAAAGGAGAAAATGATGATCGCCCACCACCAGGTTGCACTGCGATTAATCTTGACGTGCTCAACACGGGATTTCCTCTGCCAAATCTACCTCGTTGTTGGTCGCTTTCTTGAAGATACCAACCTGACGATCACCCAAATTACTCCAAAAGGGTGGAGTAATCTGTTAGCCTTCATGACCCTCTTTGGTCTTGAAGGTTACAAAAATAAGATTAGCACGGTGGAGATCCACTACGCCATGGTGATCTCCGCTTGCAAAGATGAGGGTGAAGGATGGTATTACATCAAAGCCCGAAGTGGAGTGAAGTTGGTTGAAGGAGTGCCCAACAAAGTAAAAAGTTGGCACAACCAGTTTTTCTACATCGAAGGGGATTGGCGAGCATCTTCCGACTTCTCTGGAGGACCGGGTCACATCTTTTCGCCTGAGGGTCTTGGTGAGATAAGGCGTAGGTTTCACCTTTTTCATACTATGACTAAGGTGAGACTAATTTTAATTCTTCTTTTTTGTTTTGTTTTGCAGGTTCGCGTATCTTGAAGTGGGGGCATCCTAAACTGAGCGAAGAATTTCTATACACCCCCACTGTCATCACGCTCCGGAACCTTGCTGATCGCGAAATTGTCCATTTGTCAAAGCCTCACTGTCGCAAACTTGCTCTATTAACAACAAGTCCACACCATCTCAAAGCTCAGGCTGTTGTTCCCGAAGGTACATTTTTATTTGACCAATAATTATATCTTTTGATTATCTGCTCACCTGTCTGCCCCTTTTTTGTTTTAATTATTATTTTTATTTTGGTATTTTTTTAGAACAACGAGTGACGGTTATGTTGGAGTTATACGTGAAAATATGCTTTTACTTTGTATAACTCGTGTATCAAACACTTATTTATGAGAATAATTCTTTTATCACATTTGCTTTAGTTATGATTGAATTTTGAATATCTATTGCAAACCATTCAATATATTGTACATGTTACATTGTAGTTAATGTGGTGATACCCGATCACGGAAGATCACATTAATAGTTTCCTTGTAACTAAACGTACATTTTTACGACCTAGGTGGAATTGAACAATCCGCTGTGAAAGGTCGATGTGTAAGTCTCGGATTGGTCTGTCTTGACTAAGAGATTGCACTAGCACATTTAGTATGTGTTGAAGAGGACCTACAGCGAGGATAAATTCTTCTGTTCTGAAATGTGAAGAATTAGACCTCAGTGGTTATTGATTTCTTAATCTCCGTCACTTAAATATGACCGTGTGTGCTTAATGGTTACTGCTTTGATTCATGCTGGGTGAGAATTATCGTGACTTCGAACCTTGTGCTTTGGGCCGTGATATCAATCATACGACAGTTGCTAAGATTTAATACGGAGAAACGCGTGCGAGTATGACTCGTGTGATTAGTCCCCTTGGTGGGCTCAGAAGTTTTATCGTACCAAATCTTACAAGTGAAGAATTAGTTTCTTCGGTACGGATAATAATGTTGAGATGTCTTTACTCCAAGGTGAAATATATTAATTAATTTAGAGCTATTCAGAAGCTTAATTAATTAATAGACTTGATAATCTTAAACTCGGGAAATAATAGTCGGGAGCCCATATTATCGTAATATGGATGGAGATGGATAGTGCAATATTAATTTATTAGTGGTAATAATTAATATTAATGGATTGAATTATATTGGGGCTCAATATTGAAATTCGGAAGTCCATTAGGAGGTCCAATCTTAATTCTCATTAAAGGCCCCTCAAGTAGTCCATTAAGTAGCAATAATGATATGGTGATTAAAATAAAAAGAAAATATATTGCTGATTTTTTCTCTTATTTTCGAAAATTAGGGATAAGGAAAAAAAAAGATTTTGTTGATTCTCTTGGAAAGATATTATGGAAGATAAGTATTCTTGGAATACAAGATTATCTCATATATTCAAGAAGATCCAAATCTTGGTTTTTCTTCCTGAAATTTTTGAAAATTACAAGCAATAATATGAGGGTGAGATTTTTGTGGAATATTTTATTATGGAGAAAAGAATATATGAGATATATTCAAGATTTCTTAGAGACTAAGAAAAGATTTTCTCCAGGCCCATAAAATATTGCAATTTTCGGCCACTACCTCTATAAATAGGGGATGATTATTTCATCCCCAAGTACATAATTCCAAGTGTTGGAAAAATCAAGAGCAAATATATTTTTCTTTTTCCTTAGTTATTTAAATTACTTGAAAGCATCTCCCACCGGTGATCAAGTAAGACGAAAGGGAAATATTTGAGAAGGTTTTTGGGTTGATAAAGCGTGATCGTGATTGTCCCGTTTATTCAAAGGCCAATTCTACAAGAGGTACGTAAGTCACATAAATTCTTGTTTATTCCGCCTAGATTTTATGTGAATTAATTCAACATGCATGATGTTAAATTTGTTGTTGGAATTATTATTTTGAATTAATTAGGATTAATTCATGCTAGTAATAATTTAATTTAAATTCGTATTTAAATTTCACCCCGAATAGATTCCGGGCACCCCTATTTTCCCAACAGGTTGTTGTCCCAACTATTCCAAACTCGTATCATCTCCTCGTCGAGCGTGTACGCCAAATTGCCATTGAGGAGCCAACAAAGAAGGAATTGGACCCCCCAACCAGCTTTATGAGGCTACGAGCTGGGTAGCCTCAGGTAGAGCCGGCAATTTGGGCTCGGCCCAACGGGCTCGCCCGACCCGCCCGATATATGGGTTGGGCTGGGCCCAAAAAAATAGAGGCCCGAAAAAACTGGGCCGTTTTTTGCCAGACCCGGCTGGCCCGACGGGCCACGGGCCGGCCCATTTGGCCCGGTTGATTTATTTTTTATTTATTTTTATCTATTTTATTTTTAAAAGATTATAATTAGTGTTATTTCTTTAAATGATATTCAGTGTTGTAATTACAAATATATGTAAATACTTGACTTGATACTGCCATAATAAGGAATTTAGTGTTGTATATTTAATTTTTAAATGATATTTAGTGATATTTAAATGATATTTAGTGTTGTATATTTAGTTTTTTTTTAAAACATACTTGACTTGATAGTTGATGCCATAATAAGGAATTTTGTAAATAAATCCCCTCAATTTTCAGTACTGTTGAATAAAAAAACTCTACCAAATATTATTTTGAGATTAGGAAAAAAATAAAAAATAAAGTTGAAACGGGCAGAGCCGGCCCGTTAGCCCGCAGGATATGGTTGGGCCGGGCTGGGCTGGGATTTTACAGGGCCGACGTGCAAATGAGCCGGCCCGGCCCTGACCACGAATAGTGATTGGCCCGACGGGCTGGGCCGGGCCGGCCCGCCCGTTTTGCCAACTCTAGCCTCAGGGACCGAACACTGCTGCCCCCAAGCCGAGGAGCACAATTCCTCTCTCCACCGCTCAAACCTCTTCTCCGTCTCAACAAAAAAAAGGCGAACATGGGGGAAAAGAGATTGACTAAGTGTTGGGACAATGTCAGTTTTGAGTTGATCCCAAATACCCTGAAAAAATAAATTTGCCTAAGTGTTTTTATAGTCAGGCTAGTATTGTTAGGTTAGAATATTTTATTCACAGGTACACAATGAGAGGAGTATTCATTATTGACATTCAAGATTGAAGCCTGAAGACACAAGTGCACCATCATTGAACTTATGGCAGTCTATCTAAGCTGGCTGAATAAGTGTCAGGATGAAGAGCATAATCATAAGATCATTGCTAACTCAGCCTGAAGGGAATAGGATCACACTGAGTTATTGGGAGAAGACTTGGAGTAGGATCCAAGCAAGCAAAAGGAATGTCAGCGCTTGATCACGTACGTAGATGAGGACAAACCTGAACTCAGTAAAGACAAGACTGAACTGAAGAATGAGTTCTGACATTCTCACCTACCCGATGACGTGGACCAATCAGAGGATGACAAGTCATGTACATACACTGACTTGAACCTGACATCTCTGCAATTTTCAACGGGCAAACATTTAATGTATTTACCAAATCCATGCAAGGATGGTTGTTGCATAAAGATATGTCCGTTTGAATTATCCTACAAGAAAGGTGACCAGGAGGTTATCTCTCCAACAGATTGTTTTCAAGTTTGCCTATAAATACAGAAGACCTTGGACCCAAACAAGGTTACGGGAAGTTTCGAAGCCAGAAATTACTCAAGACTCTTAGCACTCAAAGCATTCAAAGAAGCACTCGAAAAAAAACTAGAATTTCCCAATTGTTTCTTAAGTTTAGAGTCTATTATGTATTCCACTGAGTTCATTATACATATCTTAAGCTTAGAGTGATAATCCAATCCTTAGTATAGGCTTGCCTTGTAAGGATAATCACAGATAGTTGGAATCTAAATTGAAACCAAAACCCTCTCAGTTAGGTTTGTTGGTGGAAGTTAGTTAATTGGTTAGAAGGAAGAAGGGTCAGTGAGACTGATCTTGGTGCACCTTGACATGTTAAAAACAAGCTAATCCTTAGTGGATTCTCCTATTAAATCAGGACCGTTGACGTAGGAGCTTGAGTCTCTGAACCACGTTTAAGGGCCTTTTAATTTGTTAATAAAATGGGTTAAATGTTGTGAACAAAAAAAAAGGTCTATCTTTCAAAGAATCTAAAAGAAAAGGACGTGGATATTTAATCTCCCCCTTTTGAGTTGTTCACCCCCTAATTTAGTTTACTACCCATTTGTTCAGTTCACTACCCACGATTTTTCAAAACTACTCATTCTCTTCTCAACCAGTATTTATTTCTTGTAAACACACCCCTTTCTCATTTCTTTCAAAATCCAAACAAAATCCGCTAACACACGGACTTGCCACCACCGCCGTTACGTTCTAGTGTTATCGCCGCACAACCCCTGACCCAAATGTCATCGCCTGGCGCTGTGTCGTCACCCGTCATCTCTCCATGGATAAATATTTATTAAGTTTCTAGGTTTTACAATGATTTTTTTTTCAATTTTAGGTTAATTTAGGGTTTGATTGTTGACATTGAATATGGTGTTTTGGTTTAATGTTGCAAGATTACATGATTATTGAAGTAATAAACCGTATATATATGATTTTGTGATGTAGAACGTTGGGTCTTTGTGAAAACTTCAAAAATTCGTCGGGAGAACGTGTTCGAGCCTGGTTTTTGGAACAATTGACAAATGTTCAAAAACTATTTCCGTACAAATGTTAATTGTTCGGGAAAAAAAAAGACCGAACAACTTTTTGGAATTTTTTTTTAATTAAGCTTAGTGTTCGGAATTTTTTTTCGAAAATAAGCATAATGTTCGAAAAAAATCTTTCAAACAAATCACTGTGTTCGAATTTGGAAAGTAGCAAAATGTTTGGTGTCATGCCCCAATTTTATACAAATAATTTTAAATAAAAGCACTTATTTTAATTATAAATAAAAGACGTGAACTAATTTTTTTTTTCAAAACACAAATTTATTTAATAAGCAGCGAAAGACTAAACAAATTAAATCAACCTCTCAAGATTAATTTAATTCCATAAATCAATGTACCAAAACATAATTGACTAACTAAAAACTTCTCAAGTATGAGTTTGCTAAAGAAATAAAATTGTTTTTGCCAAAAAAAAAATCGAAAACCATAGTAGAAAAGCATCCACCGCTCCTCCTCGCCACCAGCTCCTCAATCTGAAAATGTTAAAATGGATTGGGTGAGTATGCAAACACACTCAGTGGGGTTAAGTTGTTCAAAGTTAAATATCAAACAAGTTGTCAAACACATCAATGCAAACATTAATACATAACCATACATTGCCTCGTACTGTGGTTTGTGGGCCGTCCCAAAGCCGTTTTAATGGCTAAGGTATTCACACTCGTAACTTTCAATGAGCACTGCAGGCCTTCTCAAAGCCAATTTAATGATCCGATAATCCCGAGGACAACTTATATGGTCCCGGACCCGTGAACTAATCCCTGACTAAATTTCATAACATTTCATACATGGAATATAACACATAGCAGACAAGTTCAACAAATCACGTAAAATATTTAACAGTGAACAACATGCTCTACTAACCACTGTAGAGATAATTTAAATAGAAAATCCCACCTCATATGAACGTTGTGGATGGTGTGAATGTACTAACTCAATAGTCTACGCCTCGTGTTTACCGTCACATAAAATAGATAATTAAATCTATTTAGAATAATCATTTAAATAAATCCTAATTAAATACTATCTATAACTATATAATAACAAAATATTATTCCTTTTTTAGAAACTTTTACTTTAGTCAAAATTCTAGTTACTAAATATGTCGATGAAACTCTTCTACTTCTCATGATTGAAAAAAAAGGATATATCTTTATTGGGGTATTCATAGAGTCCTTCTATTTAATTGCTTTTAAATGGTTTCACATTCATGCATTTGTGTAGAAGGGGTATACATAGAGTCAAATTGCTCTTATATAAATGGTTTCACGGGCATGCAATTGTGTTGAAGCGCTTCCACTGCTGGCATTTTCTTGCTCAATTTTCGCTTTCGTTCATCATAATCTACAATTTTTTTGTATGCACAATATTTTTAAGTGAAGATAGTGGAGCCTTTGTTGCCCCTTGGAAGGTAGAAGCTGGCATTAATTATATTTGTGGATTTTTTAAAGTGATTGTGTAGGCAGTTGACATGTAATTTATGTATTTCAATTCATTTTAGCTTACCATGTGTAAAATTAATATTTAATTTTGTTTGGTTTGGTTTGGTTTATATGATGAATATTTGTTTCCAAATTAAAGTTGAGGATGTGTTTTTCTAATGTTTATTGTATGTAAAATTTTTAGTCGTCGAAATTTATTAATTGAGTTAATTGTATTTTTTAGTTCCAAAAAATGAGTCCATTTTAAAATGGCTCTTTTTCCAGCACATATAATTTCGTAGTTTTTTTTTTACACTTTTGGTTCTAAAAGAATATGACAAATTTGCAGTTTTAATCTTAAAAATTAAGAGATGAAATCAAAATTGTAAAAAAATCATGAACACTTTTATACATAGGTATTAAAAGTGTTGGGATATGGAATAAAGTGGGCATGAATGCATTAATATTTTAATAAGAGTAAATGCTAATTTATATTATTTTATGATATGAGACGATCTCATACAAGATCTACTCATTTTCTTTTAATAATAGATTTGTATTGGTTAAGCAATCCAAACATATATACATGGAGCAAAATACATATTCCCATTTTATGTTCAATTAAACTTTTTAAAAAAGTTTGAAACATGATTTATAAAAAATAAAAAATAAAATTATCTACGACACTACAATATCTATTTTCATCAATATTTTGTAAGTTAATTTAGTAAAGCGTGAAAGAAATTTAATAGTATATATGAGGTTATTTAAAATAAATAATTGTAATTGGGAATAGTTATAAGAATAAATATTATTGTATTGAAATTATTGATGTCGTGACGTATATCTTATGCATACATGTAGTAATACATGAAAGTGGTTAAAAAAATTAATAGGAAATATATATATATATATATATATATATATATGGGTTAGTAACATATAGGCACTATATTGGAGGGTCTAATTGCATTTAACCCCAATAATTTCCCTTCATTTCAAGACACCCCAATTTGTGGGCCCCACACCTCAAAACTCATCACCCAACTTTCAGCTGATTTGACATGTTAAATCTTGTCAAAAAAGTACCCTTTTCCCTTTTTTCATATTTCTTTATCAGATTTCAAAAAATATATCAAAACTAATCCCCCCATTTTTAGCCATTTTTATCAGGTTTCAAAAATTTGAGAAGCAGAGAAGGCGATTCGACCAGAAACCAACTTTAAGAAGCCATAAACAAGTTTCGGCCTAACGATTCAAGGTGATATATATATAATTATTCCAATTCTTGAACTATGTTTTGAGAATTCGTGTATAATTAGGGGAACTTCAATTCTAAATAACCAGTTAGGGTTTTTCGTTTGTTGAATTGGGGCTTTTAATTTTTATTTCGAAGGTTTAATGACATTTTATCTTACTTAATTTTGTTGAACTTTGTTAGACGACCATGGTTTGGAAGTGCCAAAAATCAGATGAAGATGACAAATCTTATGATAGCAATTATGAAGGTGTTTCAACTGTTACAATGAGGAGGAGGAGTTCGGATATAGATGAAAGAATAGTAGGAAAATGTAAAAATTATGTATCCGAAACTTTTAATTCAAAATTATGTTGTGGATTAATTATTAATTGGACATCTGCATTAAATTTGACGACCTTAGGTTCTAGAAGCTTAAAGGGTCGTTGTAAAGATTCTGGAATGAAGAAAAAAGGTTAGTACTGTATTTTTTGAAGGTTCCTAAATTGAGGTTTATTGTTTTTTACTTGTCCCAATTGATTCGAATGTGTGTTATAGGAAAGAAGGTTCTCAGATATGTGTACACGACTGAAGAGGGTACCCTTTTTGGTTGACCTTATTTGTTTTGGATTTTTTACTTGTGTTTGGAGTATTAATTAGATTTTATATATTAATTTATGGGAAGTTGTACTCCTATTTTTCTGATCTGATGTAGAGTCGGATAGTCCAGTTGTTATTAGAAGAAGGATTGTGAAGAAAAAAATTGACGATAGAGGTAAATTCTGTTAGAGAGCTCAATAAAAATTTATTTTACAGTGTGTCAATAATGTGTGAATTTTTTTATTGGTGTAGCTGCTGATGAATTATGTACGAAAAGGTTGAGGGGTAAAAGGAGAAAGTTGGAACAGGAAACATGCTATGAAACAGGTATTGACCGAGCTAAGTGTGTTTGGTTTCATCCCCCTTTCTGGTTTATACAAAAATGGGTGTTGATAGGCGAACAGCCGGGCAACAAGATTAGAAATAAAAATATTAAAATAATGAGATTAAGAAATCAAGAATGAAAATAATAAATGAAAAGGACGACCAGCAGGGACTTCACACCTTAGGAGGTGAGCAGCTGGGCTTGAAGACTAAGGTCGAGTAGACGAACAGCTGGTCATGATGCTAGGAGGCGAGCAGCTGGTCATGATACCAGGAGGCGAACAACTGGTCATAAAGAGCACAAGAAGGTGGCGAACAGCCAGACCAAGAATATACAAAGACCCAACAAGAGGCGAGCAGACGAGCAAGAGGGCACCTCGGAAGATCATCAGAAATCCCAATAATTAGGCATTACATTAGGAACAAACAAGTGTCTTAACACTTGTTATTGTGTAAAGATGTAATAACTTAGGAGGTGGCAAGTGTCTTAACACTTGTCACAATGTAAATGAAGATGATTAAGGAGGTGACACCTCCTACTTGCTTGTACCTCTATAAATACCCTTCATGGGGCAATAAGAAAAGGGGGGTTACTAATTCAAAAAACAAGCCAAACTCTTGCAAATTTATCTCTCAACCTTTACTTACAAAAATCTGGTTTTAATCCTATAATGATCTTTGTTTGGTGATCTTTCTTAGCATAAACAGCCACTAATTATCAACATTGATCAAAGGTCATCAACAATTGGCGCTAGAAGGAGGGTTCGAACCTTCGTCGGTTGAAGATTTGAAGAATTCTTGTGAGAAGTCGCCGGAAACTGCATAATTTCGGCAGCAAGTCGCCGGAAAATGGAATTTGGAAGTGTACTTAAGTGTTTCAAGTGGTGTTACACAAGACCTACAAGTTTGAATGCGTACATGTGTGGATAAAGGTTTGTAAACAACCAAATCCCTACATGCAAGGCTAGTTATTTCTAGGTCAAAACATCCACAAACATAAGAATTTCACCAAAGGAACATCAAAATCCGGAAAATGGTGCGATCACAAGAACCGCAAGAATCGAGCACTCACCCATCGAACAAGTCACAGACAAGGATATCGTCAACGGGTGACCACGCACGAACGGTGCGGGCAACATCCCGGCGAAACGTACAAGTGACAATTGATACTTTACCCCCGGAAGTGGAGGCTTTGGCCCAAAACCCGAAAGAATTGGCCAAAACAATTGCCGTCTTGCAATCCATACAACGGCAACAGGAAGCTGCCGGACCGTCAAGAGCCCGGGAGGCGAGCAACTGGGCAGTAGGACACAGACCTTCTAAAGCCCCGGAGGCGAGCAACCGGGCAACTGAGAGAAGAACTAAACAACGAGAAGATGCGAAAATAGATGAGGTTGATAGTGGACAAGCAAGGAGGGCTAAAGGTAAAACGCCAATAAGCGAGCGGCTGGGAAGTCGAGAAGAGTCCACTCCGGGGACGGGCGAGGAGTCGAGCAGCAGGGACACAAAGAGTATAAGCCACTCCCATACGAGAAGAGCAAGCCATTACGGGGCACGTAGGGAGGAGGTTCATCAAAGAAGCGAGGAGCGAGCACACAAGCAAGCACACCCTGCTGCTCGCCCCTCAGTACATGAGAGGTTGAGAAGGTCAGCCTTCGGGCTTTTGGGTCCCAACGGAGCTAGCAACATTGCTAGGCACATCATGCAGGAGAAACGTCCCGTTAGCAAGGGACTGCATCATGAAGAGGTCATTGAACCCGATCATGATGAACCACCTTCTAATGGAAGAACGTCTCCGGGCGAGTGGCAAGCTCTGAAGAAGGCGGTGGAAGAAATGCAGAAACAGTTGGAGGCCCAAAAAGACGTTGGATCAACAATACTGCCATCATCACCCTTGTCTCCGGCTATTCTGAATGCACCAGTACAGAAGAAAGTGCAATTCCCATCCATTAATTTGTATGAAGGGAATTCAGACCCGAAAGTGCACCTGTCCAAGTACACCGATTACATGATATCGGTAAAAGCACCCGATGCAACTCAATGTCGGAATTTCCCGTTAACTCTTGGTGATGGTCCCCATAGGTAGTTTTCCGCACTTGCTCCGGGTTCCATCAGTTCATTCATGCAACTCAGCAAGGAATTCCTCTCGCATTTTTCCACAGTTGGGTCCTACCTCACCCAAAGGCATAGACTTGCAGATTTGAAGCAAGGAGAAAAAGAATCCGATAGGGCTTTCCTTGAGAGGTTTGATAAAGTCCTATTAGAAGGGGAAATGGTGAGTGAGGACACCAAGATAGTGGCAGTCATGGCGGGACTCAGGAAGGGGATAGATTTGTGGAAGGAAATGCACCTGGCCTTCCCAAAAACATATTCCGAATTCAGGCACAAGGCGGGAGTGTACATTTCAATGCAAGAGACTCTCCAAAAAGAGCTGGGAGATAAGGCCAACAACAAAAAATCAGGAAAGAAGTCGGGAGGAGAGTACAAGGCCCCTAAGAACTTGAAAGCTTTCAATGAAGGTTCTGAGTTGAAAGAGAAGCTGAACCATGTCCTATCCACATCAATAGAAGCTGTGTACAACAATGTCAAAGATAAGGACATGCTGTCGGAACCAAGGAAAATACGACAAGAGCGGGGAAAGATGAACCCCAACAAGTATTGCGCATATCATCAAACCATAGGTCACTTCACGAGTGAATGCCGAGACCTCCTAAAGCAGCTGTGGAGGTTTTATGAAGAAGGAAGGTTGTCAGAATTCGTGAAGAGGCAACCAGGCAAAAGACCAAGAATATCAATTCCATCCAGCTTGGAAGAGGATGAAGGCGACGAGCAGCCGAGCAGGATGGACAAAAAAGGCAAGAAACCGTTTACAACACCGGCGGAACCAGTCCGAGAGATCTTAATGCTCGAGCCGTCCGGACCGGTAGGGGGTTGTTCTGATGGGAGGCCGCCGATGTCTAAAAGAAAAAGAAAGGCAGACTTGAGGGCAGTAGCTCAGGTCAGAGAACTCGGGGTGAACCAGGCAACTAAAAAGACGGGGGATCTGGTGTTTTCCGAAAAGGACCTAGACGGGATACTCACCCCGCACAATGACTCACTAATCATATGTGCTAATATCATGGGAGCCCGAGTTCACCGTTTGCTTGTGGACACTGGCTCCTACACAAGCATCTTGTTCAAAAGCACATTAGATCAGATAGGTGATTGTGAAGAATATGTAAAGGGATGTGATCATAAGATAGTGGGATTCGGAGACGCTGTAACCGTTCCCTTAGGTATAGTCACGTTGTCAGTCGAACTTGTATCGACCGAGAATCCCGAAAGAAGACTGACTAGAATGGTAGAATTCTTAGTTGTAGATCAACAGTCTGCCTACAATGGGTTTCTCGGTCGACCTTTTATAAATGAATTCAAAGCGGTTGTTTCAACGTACTACTACTGTCTTAAATTTCCAACTTCGAAGGGTCCAGGTACAGTTAAAGGTGATCAGAAGAAAGCTCGAGAATGCCTCCTGCAACTCCAACCGAATGATAACTGTGTGTCTGTCATGGACGAGCAGCCGAGCAGCAGGGCTGAGGATGAACCTTCCGTGTTAGATGAAATCATGGAGTCCATCGACACAGAAATGATGGAGGTGGACGACCAGCAAGGTGAGGACGAGCAGGAGGGCCATGGCGAGCAACAGGGAAAAGAAAGTGTACCTGAGCCAAAAGAAGTAAACGATATCGAGCCAAGGTTAGAGGCAGAGCCCATGATCGAAGATGAACTCAGCTTGGAAGGTCCGATAATTGATCCTCGATGGAAGTGCTAAAAGAGGAAAGCAACCCCGGTTGAGGAGTTGGAAACAATAAAAGTCGACCCGAATAGAGAAGACTTGGAATTGTTCATTGGGTCTGAGCTCCCAGAGCCATACAGATCCAGAATGAGCGAATTCCTTAAGTCCAATCTCGACGTGTTCGCATGGTCGCACGCAGATATGGTAGGCATTAGCCCCGAGCATGCTTGCCATAAGCTAAATATTGATCCGACTAAGAAACCGGTAAAACAAAAAAGAAGAAAGTTCGGACCTGACAACTATGAAGCATTGGATGTGGAAGTAAAGAAGCTGCTTGACAATGATCTCATCAAAAAAGCTTTATGTCCCAGATGGGTAGAAAATCCAGTGTTGGTAAAAAAACCAAATGGCACGTGGAGGTTGTGTATTGATTTTACAGACCTGAATGCTGCATGTCCCAAAGACAACTTCCCATTACCACATATTGATCAACTGGTAGATAACACAGCAGGACACAAACTTCTTACCTTCATGGATGCATTTGTCGGGTACCACCAGATACCGATGCACCCAGACGACCAGGAAAGCACGACGTTCTACACCAACAAGAACCTGTTGTGTTGGAAAAGGATGTCGTTCGGATTAATCAACGCAGGAGCCACGTACCAAAGACTTGTCAATAAAATGTTCGATGATCACATCGGCAGAACAATGGAAGTGTACGTGGATGACATAGTCGTGAAAAGCCTAAGAAAAGAAGATCACTTGGAACATCTGGTACAAGCATTCGAGATTCTTCGAGCATACAACATGAAGTTAAACCCGAAGAAAAGCAGCTTCGATGTACACTCAGGAAAGTTCCTTGGGCACCTGGTTAGTCAACGGGGCATCGAAGCAAATCTGTCAAAAGTTAAAGCAATAATGGATATGCAACCGCCAAGGTCGGTCAGGGAAGTCCAGCGGCTAACCGAATGTTTGGCAGCTCTGAACAGATTCATTTCCAGGTCAGGAGACAAATGTCGACCTTTCTTTGACGCCATTAAGAAGGGCAGTTTCAGTGGACAAACAATTGTCAGCAGGCGTTTGAGCAGCTGAAGGAGTATCTGAGTGATACTAAAATCCTATCAAAACCTGTCTCGGGAGAGAAACTATATCTATATCTAGCCGCGTCAGAGGTGGCAATCAGTTCAGTCTTAGTTCGGGCAGAAGGGAAATTTCACTTGCCAATCTACTATGTGAGTCAGGCTTTGCATGAAGCGGAAATTAAATATTCACCTATGGAAAAGTTAGCCTACGCACTGGTGATGAGCGTAAGAAAGCTACGGCCATACTTCTTTGATCACCAAGTGGAGGTCTTAACAACTTTCCCACTAAGACAAATCTTGCAAAGGCCTGACACTGCTGGTCGCCTCCTCAAGTGGTCCCTCGAAATAAGCCAATTCGGAATATCTTATGCACCTCGAACAGCGATCAAGGGACAAGCGTTAGCCGACTTCATAGTCGAATTAACCTTCCCTCAAGATCCGACAAGAGGTCATAACCATCCGTGGCATATGTATGTAGATGGATCATCAAATAACACAGCGGCAGGAGCTGGGATAGTGTTAATCAGCCCAGACAAACAAGTGTTCACCTCAGCAGTCAGGTTCGAGTTTATGGCAACAAATAACGAAGCTGAGTACGAGGCATTGATAGCTGGTCTACGTCTGGCATTGGCCGTGGGGGTCCGAAGAGTCCAAATCTACGGAGATTCCCAGTTGATAGTCAATTAAGTTCGTGGCGAGTATGAAGCAAAGGATGAAAACATGGCATTGTACCAAAAGATTGTTGCACACTTGGCTTCACTATTCGAACAAATCTATATCGAACAAGTGCCAAGGGACAACAATGCACAAGCAGATGCACTTGCTCGATTGGCTACCAGCACGGGACCAGCAAAGCTTACGGAGGTCACAATAACAAGGATTTATAATCCATCCACCAGCGACTACAAGATCAACCAAGTCGAAGAGGAGTTAACAGAAGAAGATTGGAGAACGCCAATATATAAATATCTCAAGGATAACGAGACACCCGAAGACCCACAAGAAGCAGCCAAGTTGGTAAAACGAGCATCAAGATTTACGATCATGGAAGGTCAACTTTACAAGAGAGGATTTTCACTTCCCCTACTAAAATGTCTAGCAAGGGGGCAAGGCGAGGAAGTTTTGAAAGAAATCCACGAAGGAGTTTGTGGAAATCACGCAGGAGGACGAGCACTGGCATACAAAATAGTAAGGCAAGGTTACTACTGGCCAACTCTGTTACAAGACGCAATCAGAATTGCAAAAATATGCCACAGGTGCCAGCTGTTCGCTCCCAACATCCATAAACCACCAACAGAGCTGATCTCAGTAAATAGTCCATGGCCATTTGCAAAGTGGGGGATAGACATCATAGGACCTTTCCCAACGGGAAAGGGGAATGTAAGATTTGCAGTGGTGGCCGTGGACTATTACACAAAATGGGCTGAAGCTGAAGCACTAGTAACAATAACACAAGAAAAAATGATCAAATTCATTTGGAAGAGTATAGTGTGTCGATTTGGAGTTCTTCAAGCAATAGTAACCGATAATGGAAGACAGTTCGAAGGAAAAAAGATAAGAGATTTCTGCAAAAAATGGGGAATCAAGAAGCATTTTTCGACACCATATCACCCTCAGTCCAACGGTCAAGTCGAGGTAGTTAATAAGATAATCAAACACATCCTCAAAACCTGTCTGGTGGATAAGAAGGGTAAGTGGTCAGAAGAACTACCCGAAGTACTTTGGGCATATAGGATATCACATAGAACGAGCACGGGAGAAACACCTTTTGCTATGGCATTCGGTACAGAAGCAGTCATACCTATAGAGCTCAAAGTACCAACTGAAAGAATAGCCGAGTTCAATGAACAAGAAAACAACAAGGCACTAGCTACAGAAATGGATCTGATCGACGAAAAAAGAATCTCGGCAGAAATAAAAAGTGAGATATACAAAAGAAGGATTGCAAGGTACTACAACTCGCAAGTAAAAGTCAGGGAATTTGAAGTTGGGGATCTGGTACTCCGAAAAATCCTAGCAACACCTCCAGGAGTATTTGGACCGACTTGGGAGGGCCCATTCAGGGTGACCCACAAGTGGTAAAATGGCACATATGACCTTGAAGACATGGAAGGCAAGTCGGCCCAATACACCTGGAACGCGGCTTTGTTAAAGAAATATTATTAATAGTTAGGAGACTGATGTAAAATAAAAAATTTCCATAGAAATTTTCTGCATGTTGCTGTGTATATTGTTGTAAGACTGATGAAATTTTTGAACTTTTTTAGCAAAATTTCCAAGAAGTTAGATGATTATTCAAGTATATTATGTATACAAGGAAGCAAGAGGTGTTAAAACCCAACTGTTCGCCTAGAAGGAAAGCTGCTCGCCGGAGGATAAGCAAGTGTTGTAAGCACGAATCTAGAAGGAGGTGAGCAGCAGGGTCCATGAGACTTAGGAGCCCACCT
This sequence comes from Ballota nigra, assembly GCA_947034835.1. Classification (NCBI taxonomy): domain Eukaryota; kingdom Viridiplantae; phylum Streptophyta; class Magnoliopsida; order Lamiales; family Lamiaceae; genus Ballota; species Ballota nigra. The sequence goes on from OX344725.1 coordinate 62,364,501, forward strand.
GATCGCCCCATTACACGAAATTGCTCGCTCAAGATACTAAATGCATAAAGCATAAGTACAGTGGAGACGAGCAGCAGGGCACATGCTAACACTTAGTTGCTCGTCCCGAAGCCAAATGCATTTAAGCACAAACATAGCAAGGGGCGAGCAACAGGGCATAAAGAGAAGTATGACAAAAGCCAAGTTCTCCAAAAGAACCAAATAGGCTCACGCATACTCAATATACATACATTTGCAAAGGAAAAGTATTAAAACTTTCAATCAGAAAGAAATACTTAAGCAAAAAAATGAAAATGTCAAATAAAAGGCGAACGGTAAAGTAAAAGAACGATCTTCATTCATCAAAACAAGGTTACAAAGAAATGGAAAGCATACGATCATTATCCTACTACATCAACTAAAAAAGACAGAAAATAAAATCTAAGTCTCAGGAGCTGATGGAGCAGGTGGGGCTTGAGGATCTTGAGGAGGGGGAGGAACATCTTGCACAATAACCCCAGAGGCCTGCTGCTCGCCTACAACAATGGAGGAGCTCGTTTCACCAAGAGGATTAGGGAGAAGGGGGCCCAAAGCTTCGAAGATGGTCATATCCCTGTCCGCCTCTACTCTCTCCTTGGGGGCCACAATTCGGACATCGTCTTTGAAGACACCCAAGTTGACCCCCATATCTCCTAAGTCAGCCACCGGGATCTTGAAGCCGGGAGCAGGAGGATTTTCAGTGACATAGTCTGTGAAGTCCTTGATGGTCGAAGTCATCACGTCCAGACCATTATCCAAAGCGTACTTCACATTTCTCATGCTGTCTGCATATGCACAGATGTAACCCAGATTGGTGTTATCGGTTACATCTTGCACATACGTAGTGTAAGAGATGCCGCGTTTGTTCTTCTTTTCCAACTGGTCGACGTGGACCTTCAAGGATTCCACTCTTTCCACCAGACCTACCCGCTCTGTCTCCAAAACCTGCAGGCGGTCAGTGGCAACGCCCAACTCTAATTTAAGCTTCTCTGAAGTGTTGGACGCGACCATTTCCCGATCCTCAGCAACTTTCACCTCTCGCGTCCACGTATGTTTGGCTCTGTCAAAGTCAGCCTTCAACTTTGCCAACTCTTCATCCTTCTTCTTCAGTTGAGCAAGCTGAGCATCACGTTCCGTTTCAACTTGCTCGATCCTCCGCCCCAAGCCACAATTCATTCGCTCAAGCTCGATAGCCTGGTCTAGGACTCGCTGAGCAGTGATAGATTGATGGCTCGCATTGTAACTTAATAGACGGGCATTGTCGCTGAGGCTTTGGCTCTGGAGGATCTCCTCGCCAGTCTTGGTCCACGAGCGGGGAACGTAGTCCATGGCTCTTCGGACGTGGGAGTCCTTAATCTCATGAGGTGCCAGAGGAGACTTCACACAGCTGAATTGGTGAAGTACCTTTGCACGACCAGGGTAATCATTATTCCGGTACCTATACAAGGAAAAAACCGTTAGAAAAATAAAGTCAAAGGGGCAAACATCATACAGAAAGGAGAAAGTACTTACTCCCTCATCTTTACTGGGTCATAGCCCAAGTATGTGTTGTCGGGAGACGTGCCCCTGTTCTGGCCGGCGAGTATGGCCCCAACGACTTGCTGCTCGGTTACCTCCTCCACCGGCGAGGAGCGAGCAGTAGACTTGCCCACCTGAGAAGGACCTTGTCCTTTCACCCGCTTGGCGCGGTCGTCTTCCTTACGGGGAGCGGTCTCCTTCGTAAGTCTCTTCTTACCTCTCGTGTCCTTTGGGGGAGGTGAGGAACGCACTGGAGGGAGTGGAGCAGGGGCAGGAACCTGAGGAACTTCTTCCTCTTCATCCGCTTCGGCTCTCAGCTTAATCAAGGAAGTACATGGGTCAAATTTCTTTTTCCTTGATGGTTGATTGGCGGCCATCTGTTTAACCCGATGTGCAAGTAAATAATAACTTTCGGGAATTGGGGGGACATCGACTGTTACCCTTTGAGCTGAAAATAACACAAGAATTATTAGTCATAGGCGGTCAGCAGGGCCTAGGCGATCAACAGGGCCTAGGCGACCAGCAGGGCCTAGGCGACCAGCAGGGCCTAGGTGACCAGCAGGGTTTAGGCGACCAGAAGGGCCTAGGCGACCAACAGGGTAAGGATGGATAATAAGAAAAACAGAAAAATTAACAAGTAAAACTTACCCTCGGGAACTTCTGCTTGTGCCTCCAAGTGATGGGCACTGGTAATAAGTTGGGCTAACTTACGACAGTGCGCTTGAGAGAGAGATGTTCAATGATCTGGTCCTTAATATCCCGTAGTGAAATCAATGCGAGAACATATAAAAATTCTTCGCTCAAATCCGGATGCCCCCACTTCAAGAGACGAGGACCTGCAAAACAAGGGAAAAAGATTAAAATTAGTTCACCTAAAAATTCGATGAACTAGGAATTGAGACCTACGCCGAATCTCGCCAAAACGAGTAGGTGAGTCTATACGTCCCGGTCCTCCTGAAAAATCAGAGGACGCCCGCCAATCGCCACCAATATAAAAAAACTGCTTGTGCCAACTTTTGACCTTATTAGGCACCCCTTCGATTAATTTGACGCCACTGCGGGCTTTGATGTAATACCAACCCAACCCGTCTTCATTTACAGCCGAGGAGATGGTCAAAGCATAGTGTATCTCCGTCGTGCTGATTTTGTTCTTGTATCCTTCCAACCCGAAAAGGGTCATAAACGCCAACAAACTACCCCAACCGTTCGGAGTAATCTGAGTGATTGCCAGGTTTATGTCCTTCAAGAATCGTCCAATCACCGGGTGCAGTGGGAGAGGGAACCCCGTGTTAAGTACATCAAGGTTAATCGCAGTGCAGCCTGGGGGTGGATTGTCAGCTCTCTCTCCTGGTTGGGGAACATACAAGTGGATATCATACGGAATGCGGTAGCGAGACCGTATCCGAACTAAATCCTCCTCCGTAACCACACTGGCTATTTTGCTCGCTGTGTATGATGATGGAAGAGCCTCCATGATAGGTCGAGCAGGAACAGGAAATGTGTTGTGATACTTGTTGGCGTAGTCAATCCACTCCTGCCTTCGGATTACGGCTTTAGGAACGAGAGACTCGGGAGTTGGCCTTGAAACGGGAAAATTTATCTCCTGAAGAAATTCCCATGTGACTCCCACCTGCTCGCTCCCTGATCCGGCTACTTGTTCGCTCCAGACCGGTTGCTCGCTGCTCGCTCCCGTGTCCCCATGGAGGCTCATCTCCTCTATTTCAGCAGCGACGTCAGCGGAATCCTCGCCTAAATCCGAGGAAGTTCCTTCATGAGCCGAGGAGCGAGCAACAGGGCCTTGGACGTCCTGCTCGCCCGAGCTTTCCACAGCATAGAAGGAATCGATGGAGCGAGCAACAGAGCTCGCCTCGGAACCCGTATCTTCATTAATGAGCAAAGTCCTAGGAACCTGACCAGCTACTCGCCGGAGCGAGCGGCGAGGAACAGGGCGCGGCGGTTCATCTTCTACGGGCCTTTTTCCCGGGTTTCGTCTAACAAACTCGAGAGATTGAGTATCACTCGATGAAGGAGAGGCCATTGTCAAAAAAATTTTAAGGTTAGAAGGAGCACAATGATGGTGTATTCTCAAGCAAAAGAAGAATGGCGGCGAGGTAAAGGCGACGCAGCGGCGACGCGGTGGCGATGCGGTAGTGATGGCGGCGGAACGGTGAAAGAGAGGAAAAATACAAAATCGAGAGTAAAAAAACAAACAATTACGGAAAGAAATAAAAAGAATCAAAGGATTCACCTTTGATTTAGGAGGAATCAGTCAAGAAATCGAAAAGAATGGAGAAGAAAAAGCTTGAAATTCGTCAATGGCGGTTTTGCTTGTGAGAAATCGAAAAAAGAAAGAAAAATAGAAGAGGGGAGCTATTTATAGATATGGATTCGGGGGCGAAATTGAAAGAAGTAAAAAATTGAGGCCCCTATACGCAATTCTAAGGGCGCACGCGTGGGCTGCCACGTCACAACGCTTCGAATTCTGTGCCTCGAGAGACGAAACGACACCTGTACAAGCGTCGTTCCCTGTTGCTCGCCTCCGAGAGTTCCCGCTCAAAATTTCAAAAACCTGTTGCTCGCTCCCTATAGAAATGAAAGACAAATTCCCTGTTGCTCGCCTCCTATCGAATAATTTAGCCTATCCAATAGTTTGACAAAAAAGGATAAAATCTATCCTTATGTGCCAAACTAGGGGGCATTGTTGATAGGCGAACAGCCGGGCAACAAGATTAGAAATAAAAATATTAAAATAATGAGATTAAGAAATCAAGAATGAAAATAATAAATGAAAAGGACGACCAGCAGGGACTTCACACCTTAGGAGGCGAGCAGCTGGGCTTGAAGACTAAGGTCGAGTAGACGAACAGCTGGTCATGATGCTAGGAGGCGAGCAGCTGGTCATGATACCAGGAGACGAACAACTGGTCATAAAGAGCACAAGAAGGTGGCGAACAGCCAGACCAAGAATATACAAAGACCCAACAAGAGGCGAGCAGGCGAGCAAGAGGGCACCTCGGAAGATCATCAAAAATCCAGGAGGCGAACAGCTGGTCATAAAGAGCACAAGAAGGTGGCGAACAGCCAGACCAAGAATATACAAAGACCCAACAAGAGGCGAGCAGGCGAGCAAGAGGGCACCTCGGAAGATCATCAGAAATCCCAATAATTAGGCATTACATTAGGAACAAACAAGTGTCTTAACACTTGTTATTGTGTAAAGATGTAATAGCTTAGGAGGTGACAAGTGTCTTAACACTTGTCACAATGTAAATGAAGATGATTAAGGAGGTGACACCTCCTACTTGCTTGTACCTCTATAAATACCCTTCATGGGGCAATAAGAAAAGGGGGGTTACTAATTCAAAAAACAAGCCAAACTCTTGTAAATTTATCTCTCAACCTTTACTTACAAAAATCTGGTTTTAATCCTATAATGATCTTTGTTTGGTGATCTTTCTTAGCATAAACAGCCACTAATTATCAACATTGATCAAAGGTCATCAACAATGGGTATTCACTTAATTGTTATTTAATTTAGAATCTGATAACGGGTGCGTTGGTAGGAGGGGGCGATCAAGAAAGGATGTGCTTGAGTCAGGTAAGTTGTATATAAGGTATTCGTTTATATGTTAAGGCTTTCCCTTTATTTTGGTAATGTGCGTTTTAATGGTGTATCCAAAAAACAGAAGCATCGAGCCCGGAGTTGAAGAGGAGGCGGCGTGACAACTGTAATACACAGGGTGATAGAATCGGTGTTAGTAAGCGTGTGGTTTATGTAGAATTAGATGAAGGTGATTCCGATGAGGGCTGCGTTAGAGAAGGTATGATTAAGAACATAGTTGATGTTTTTTTGAATGGATCTGCTGAAAGTTGATCAATTAATTGATTTAATCTGTTTATAGTGAGGCAAAAAAGGGGGAGAAGATCTCATCCTGTTTATAGTGAGGATGAAGATTTAGAGTGCACACCTGAAGGTATGTATTTGCAGTTACTTTAGGATGCATTAAAATGTGTTTTTTTTATACAATTTAATATATAGACTGTGATTTTTGGGCATAAGTTGAGAGAAGGAAAGCTAAAGGGAAAGCTAAGTGTGTGGATGAGAAGGTGGGAAAAGATGAAGTAGATAAAGGGAAAAGGAAGCAGAGGGAATACTTGGCCAGGCCACTAAACGCATTTGGTAAGCTGTTATTCAGTTCTGAGATACAATAATGTTGTTATTCAGATTTTAATTTTGATATTCAAATATTTTGCAGTGTTATTCAATCCCATATTCAACTATGAGATGTCAATTATTTGTGTTTCTTATCCTTGAATTTTGTAACAGGAGGTGTGACTGTGCCAAAGAAGGAAACAAATTACATATCAAACCTGCGCACGCTGATCAAAGAGCTAAATAGCTTGGAGTTTAATGAACGACAAATTGAGAAGATTAGATTGACCCCATTTTGGTACCTATTTGAAGCAGTGAACACGAGGGGCCACGTAGCTATGCTGAGTAAATGCAAGAAATTTGAAGCTGACATCCGTAAAATTCTTCGGGCTTTTGACTTTAATTCCGACTGCTTCATATTGGGAGGGCGGAGAGTCGACCTTACAAGTACAGATGTGCACCTGATATTTGGAATTAGTTGTGGGTCTGATGATATAGGACTGAATGGGGTTGAAGGGGCCACGCCTGATTGGGTAAGAAGAGTTTTCGCAGAGGAGCTAAGAAAGAAAAAGACACATTTGTATCTGTACAAAAGCTTGGTATTTAGTAAACTGAGGCTAGCAATGAAGAGGACTGATGCAGAAAGCTTCATTGATGTTGCAAGGTTGGTTCACTGCTATATGATGGCCACGTTTCTTGCACCCTGTAAGAGTGGCGCTATGCAGGCTCACTTGCCTGTGTTCCTGGAAAAATTTGAAGAGATCTGTCGTTATGATTGGAGTACGTATATTGTCAACTACTTTAAAAGCCAGATAAAGGGTAGCAACGGTATTAATGCAGGGGGTGCGCTTTGATTCTACCGATACATATATTAAAAATACTTATTTTTAATTTTAATTTTATTGCTTATGTTATAAGTTGATAACCTGACATGTTTTTATCCCTTTTTGCATGGAAAGTATTGGTTCTGTGAACACACGAAATTGGTACCAGAGAGTAAGGAGTTGAGATTTCCAAGGTTCCTAAATTGGGATACAGCCGCTGCGCACAACACAATAGAGAAAATTAGACTGTCGAAGATAGATAAGGTATACAAAAATATTTGAAAGGCCTTTGATCAATTCGAAAAAATTATGGTTTAGAATGTTGATATAGAATATTTTGGCAGGTGGAGAATGTTTGTCTGCGTCCAACTTCTGCAGAACGGGAAAGGCTGTTGAACCTTATGAAATTGCGTGACGATCATTTTCAGAGTAATTTGCAGTCTGAATATGCGAGCTTGAGCTCAAGTGATGAAGAAAATGGACCAAGTCCAACAACGGTGGGAGTTTGCACGAAGGGGAGTGAGCCAGGGGATAATGATGAGTCAGTTAACGTTTGGGAAGAACATGGTACACAAGTAGAGGATAGGGCAGAGGATAGGGCAAACACTGATATTCGTGAACCATCTTGGAGTGTTGGGCTGAGTCAATACTCCACTCCACAGGATAGGGCAGACGTTGAGATCCGGAATTGTTGGGACATTGTCAGTTTTGATTAAGATCCCAAAGCCCCTGAAAAGATGTTTGCCTTAATCTGTCTCTGTCAGGCTAGTCTTGGTTAGGATTAGTACTTAGTCATTTTACACTTCACAGGTACTCAGTGAGAGGAGAACTCACTGGTGTCAATCAAGACTAAGAGCCTGAAGACGAAGAGCACCATCCTGAACTTATGGCAGTCCTCTAAGCTGGCTGAGTAAGTGTCAGTGATGAAGAGTATGACCCTGAGGTCACTACTAACTCAGTCCTGAAGGGAAAGGGATGTCACTGGGTTAATGGGAAGACTTGGAGTAGAGCCAAGCAATGCAAAAGGAATTTCAGTGTCAGGACAAGACTGGTTGGCTCAAGACAAAATGAACTTAATAAGATAAGCCTGAAGCTCAGGAATAAGTTCTGACATTCTCACCAACCTGATGACGTGGACCAATCCGAGAAGGACACGCACGTACGGAACCTGACATGAAGACTGAATTCAGACTGCACTTTCAACGGGCAAGCATTTAATGTGCATTTAATGCATCTACCAAATCCATGCAAGGACGGCTGCTGCATGAAGATATGTCCGTTTGAAGCCACTCTACATAGATGACTAAAAGGCTATCTCTCCAACGGATAGTTTTTCAAATCACCTATAAATACAGAAGGCCTTGAACCCATTCAAGGTTACGGGAAATTTCCAAGCCAAAAATTACTCAAACTCTCAAGCATTTAGCCTTTAAGAGAAGCACTCGAAAACTATCTAAATTTCCCAAGTGTTTCTTAGCACCGAGAGTTATTCTGTATTCCAAGAGTTAAATAGCATTATCTTAAGCTTAGAGAGATTATCCAATCCTTAGCATAGTTTTGCCTTGTAAGGATAATCTCAACTTAGTTGGAATCCAAACTGAAACCAAATCCCTAAGTTAGGTTTGTTGGGAGTAAGTCAGCTAGTGTGTTAGTAAGTGGAGTTGTATAGATCAGTGAGGTTAGCTGGTCTTGGTGCACCTTGGCACGTTAAAAACAAGAATCCCTTGAGTGGATTTCCTGTTAAATCAGGCCGTGGACGTAGGAGCTTGAGTCTCTGAACCACGTTAAACTCCTTGTGTTCTTACTTCTTTGATATTGTGCATACTTGCCATATTAGTTGTTCATTCATTGCATTCGGTTTATCAGGCCTGAATCAATCAGCCTGATCCTCACAAAGAGCACTGCCCTACTAAACACTATTCAGAATTGAGTAAAACAAGTCTTTCAGAAAGCAAACTAAAAAAGACTTTAAACTATCAGGGCTCAAACATTTCCGCACTGAACTTGAACTGATAATTAGCCAACTGACCCGCACCAAGTGTAGTCAGTAGGTGTGTTATCAGCTCCTAGTTCTTTACCACTCTGAGTAAAGGGGACTCAGTCAGTTTTAAGGTTGAAAAATTGGTATACGTGTATTCCCCCCCCCATACACGTATTCCTCAGTCTTGTACCGAGACCAACAAGTGGTATCAGAGCAGTGGTTCGAAAGACCACTGACTTTGAATACTAATAGTTTCAGAGGAGAAACTGTTGGTGGTCACTGAACAAATCTGAGTTTGCTTTTCATAAAACTTGCATCATCATGACTTCGAGGAGACTTGAAGCCTCGTTACCTGAATTCTCAGTGTCTAACTTTGTCTATTGGAAGTTCAGATTAGAAGCACATCTGGATGCCATCCATGACCAGATGCCGCATGTTCTCAGGGAAGGACCGATCAAAATCATTGTCCCTAATTCCAGAGGGAGAGGATATGATGATCTCGATATTGGTGTACCTATTCCTAAGGAAAGGAAGGATATGACCACTGATGAGATCAAGATGATGGGGCTTGATAATGTAGCCAGAAACATCATCTTGCATACGGTGCCCTTCGAGGAGTCAGCTAGGCTGATGAACTTAAAGACGACAAAGGAGGTTTGGGATGAGCTGACGAGGATGTGTGAGGGATCTGAAAAGATCAAGGAGAAAAAGAGAAACATTGCCATTCGGAAATTCGAGGCGTTCGAGATGCTGCCTGACGAGAGCATAGATCAAATGGAGTCTAGATTCATCAAGTTGATGAATGAGCTGGTGATGCTGGACAAGGATGTCCCAAGGAGAGATGTTGCTTCAAAGATCCTGAATGCCCTTCCTGAGAGATGGGACAACAGTGTAATTATGCTTAAGAACACTCAGGATATGAGTAACATAACTTCTGCTTTACTTTTTTCAGAGCTCAAAGCGCTTGAATTCGATCTTAACAAAAGAAAGAAGAAAGTTCAGTCAGAAGAGGAAGTGAAGGAGAAAACTCCTGAGAAAAGTGTGGCGTTCAAGGCCAGGTCTGAACCTGTTGAGCCCTCATCAAATTCTTCATCAAAGTCACTGATGGAGATGAGCAGGGAAGAACTCGCTGAAGAGTACAGCCTGATGGCCAGACGATTTGACAAGCTCAATTCCAGGTTTGGTCGTTATAAAAAGTTTTATCAGGACTCACGTGACAGGAAACCTGAAGGAACCCACCAAAGCTCAAGGAGATATGAGGAGCGAAGGAACACTGACCAGAGGAGAGAACGTGGTGATGAAAGGAGATATTCTGAACCAAAGCCTGAAAGAAGAGACGAACAGAGACGTACTCGCAATGACAGATATCCAACCAAGGCTGAAAGCTCACCAAGAACCAGGGAGCCTGACTCAAGGAGGAACCCTGAACCAAGAAAAGAAAGAGTAAGTGAGCAGGTAGCATGTTACAACTGTAACAAGATTGGTCACTATCAGTACGACTGCCCGGAGCTGAGTGCGAGGGAGAGAGAGGAAAGGAGAGCCACTAGGGATCTAAGATCTACTGATCTGAGAGCAATGTTCGCTGAAGATGCAACAGACTCTGATGGTCCTGCTGAGAGGTCACCTGAACTCTTCTCAGATGACGAGTACGATGATGTCTGTCTGATGGCTAGGGATGAGCCTGAGGTAACATAAAATTCTGTTTGTGCTTCTTACACTGGTCAAAATCCTGAGCTTAGCTCAGGGTCAGTTAGAGAAATGAACCTTCAGATCTGCCTTGATCAATTGATGGTTGATTTCTCCAGACTGCAGGAAACTAATGTCTTCTTGGTAGAGAAGAACAAGAAATTGAGTACTGAGGTTCAAAATCTGAATGAACAACTCACTCAGTCTGACCTTAAAGAACCAGCTCAGATTGTGAGACTAACTCAGGAAATTGATATGATCAATGTTGAGCGTCTCCCAAGAGAGAAGATTCTGAAGGAATTGGGCGAAGAAGAGTTGGTCAGGAAGGAAGAACTGAAAGTACTCAAGAGTAAGTTTGATGACCTCTTTACCAGACATGAAATCCTGAAAAAGAGTGAGGACTCTCTCAAGAAAAAGGTTGCAGCAATGAATAAATCCTCAGTGGCTAGAGAGGAAAATAAATAGCAACCAGATGCTTGGGAATGAGAAAAAGGGACTTGGATATGTTCCTAAGAAATCCTCACAAGGTCAGTCTCATGTTGCTTCAGGGAGCAACACTGAGAGGGTATTTGTTCAGACAGGCCAGAGTGCACCTAAGGTTGTGCTCCAGGCCCGTCAAACTGATAAGGGCAAGGAAACCGTTGACACAGTCAGGGTTGCTCCTAAGGTAGCTAAGCCAAAACCCAAGGGAAAGGCGAAGCAACCTAAGGAAGCCCCTGAGAGCTCAGGCCAGGGAAAATCTCAGCGAAAGCATAGGAAGACTCAGGTCAAGAGCCCTCAGACTGCTCAGCAAGGGTACCATCATGCTTGGCAATACCAACAGGGAAGGCCAAACATGATGACACCTCCGTGGTTTTGGCATCCTGAGGCATTTAACTGTTTTCCATTCCCTCACTTGCCTAGGGGGAATAGAACACAGGGCCCTTATCAAGAACAAGGCCCAAGACCTGCTGCACCCAGACATAGGAAGAACAGGAAGCCTGCTCAAAAGGCACCCACTCAGGCTCCTGTGAAGCCTAAGTCTAGCACTCATACACCATCTTCCTCTCAGGCAAAGAAGAAGAAAGTTGTGTATGTCGATGTTTCAGGGAGACATATTTACCACTCTGAGGCAATCAGGGTTGTTAAGCAAGTCTGGATCCCGAAGGGTACAGCTGACACGATAGGACCCAACACCCAATGGGTACCTAAAGCCTGAATTGCTTGCAGGTGGCTGTGGATCACAACAAGAGGAGAGGAGACTCAATCAAAGCTGTTTGGTACCTAGACAGTGGTTGCTCAAGGCACATGACTGGAATGAAGAGTCTTCTCCAAGAATATCAAGCTAAAGATGGTCCACAGGTAACCTTTGGTGATAACTCAAAAGGTGTTACTAAAGGTTTTGGTGTTCTAATTATAGGTACAGTCAGAGTGGAAAATATGTCCTTTGTGGAAGGACTGAAGCATAACCTGTTGTCAGTAAGTCAATTCTGTGACAAAGGGTTCAGTGTTGAGTTCTCATCGAATATATGTTCAGTCAAGGACAAATCAACACAAGTGCTTCTATCAGGTATAAGGAAAGGTAACGTTTATCTCGCTGATTGGAGCATCACTATTCCTAATACTTGCTTTGTTGCTAAAAGCTCTCTAGAGCTCAGTTGGTTATGGCATAAAAGATTAAGCCACCTGAACTTCAAGATTCTTAACAAAATTTCTAGACAGTCACTTGTTGATGGTCTACCTAATGAAGTTTTTAGCAAAGATCACGTGTGCAAAGCTTGTCAGGAAGAGAAGCAGGTCAGAGCATCATTCAAAGAGAAAGCTTCATATTCCACTGACAGGATACTTCAGCTCTTGCACATGGATTTATTTGGTCCCATAACACCTGTGAGTATGAATGGTAGAAAGTATACCCTTGTGGTTATTGATGATTATTCTAGATATACTTGGGTTATTTTCCTGTTGAATAAGAAGGAAACACAGGTGAAACTTCCAAAGTTACTCAGGAGACTCAGCAATGAGAAGAATCAGTCCATTACTAAGATCAGATCTGACAAGGGCACTGAATTTATAAATTCATATATTTCTAGCTTTTGTAATGATCTTGGTATAGCTCATGAGACTTCTGCAGCTAGAACCCCACAACAGAATGGTGTCTCTGAAAGGAGGAACAGGACACTGAAGAAAGCAGCAAGGACCATGCTGGCTGAGTCAGGATTGCCTAAGAAATTCTGGGCTGAGGCAATCAACACTGCATGCTACACTCAGAACAGATCCATGCTGAACAAACAACATGCACAGACCCCATATGAGACATGGAATAAGAGAAAACCTCGTATTTCTTATTTTCATGTATTTGGTTGTAAGTGCTTCATCCTCAACAATGGGAAGACCCAATTGAAAGCCTTTGATAGCAAATCTGATGAAGGAATATTCTTAGGATATTCTGAAGTTAGTAAAGCCTTCAGAGTTTATAATTGTAGGACCCTTGTTGTGGAAGAATCACCTCATGTTGTCTTTGATGAATCTACTAATGAGTCTAGGGCAAAAGTGTTGAACCCTGACACTGAGGAGGTCACAAGGAGTGTGACAAGGCTGAGCTTGAAGAATCAACCTGATCCCAAGGTCAAAACTGTGCCAATTCCAAGATGGGATGATGATGACGATCAGGATGATGAATCAGGTGCCACTCCTAAGCCCAGCACATCAGGAATTGTTGAGCCTCAGACTGAGGAACAGGCTCAACCTGAGGTAAGCACCGTCTATGAAGATGTTGTTGCAGCTGAGACGGCTCCTGAGTCACCTCATCAAGGGGAAATCAATGTCCCCGATATTGAACTTATTAATCCCTTTGGTATAGACTCAGGATCATCCCCTTCTGTTCAATTTCCTGAATTTCATGAGCCTGTAGACACTAACATTGCAGGTACTTTAGGAACAACTCCTGGCAAAAGAACATGGTTAGAGGATCATCCCATTGATCAAATCATTGGTGATCCAACCGAGGGAGTCAGGACCAGACGGTTCCATGGTGAGAGTGCATTGTTTTGTTGCTTTCTCTCTGAGCAAGAGCCTCAGAACATTGAAGAAGCTCTCACTGACTCGAACTGGATCATTGCCATGCAAGAGGAGTTGAATCAGTTCACAAGGAATCAGGTTTGGGAACTGGTAGATAGACCTAGGCATCAAGGTGTGATTGGTACCAAGTGGGTCTTTAAGAACAAGAAGGATGAAAATGGTGTTGTGGTAAGGAACAAGGCAAGACTGGTTACAAAAGGGTATTGTCAATCTGAAGGAATAGATTATGATGAGACTTTTGCTCCAGTGGCTAGGTTGGAAGCTATCAGGTTATTCCTTGCCTATGCAACATATAAGAAGTTCAAGGTGTATCAAATGGATGTCAAGAGTGCCTTCCTGAATGGTGTACTCAATGAAGAGGTATATGTTGAACAACCTCCCGGGTTTGAGGTTGGAGATAGAGTATACCATTTGAAGAAAGTACTATATGGACTTAAGCAAGCACCAAGAGCTTGGTATGATACCCTCTCTCAATTCCTGACAGACCATGGGTTCAAGAAGGGAACTGTGGATAGGACATTGTTCAGGATCACTGAAGGTGATGACATTCTCTTGGTCCAGATTTATGTGGATGACATAATATTTGGATCACCAAATCATCAGCTCTGTGAGAAATTCTCTAAGTTGATGACTGGTAAATTTGAGATGTCCATGATGGGAGAGATGAACTTCTTCTTAGGATTGCAGGTCATGCAGACTGATCAAGGTATCTTCATAAATCAGACCAAGTATACAAGAGACTTGATTCATAAGTTTGGTGTTCAGAACAACAATCCAGCCAGGATCCCCATGAACACGAATTGGAAGATGGATCCTGACACTGAAGGGACTTCAGTAAATCAGACTGAGTATCGTGGGCTGATAGGTTCTTTGTTGTACCTGACTGCAAGTAGGCCTGACATTACGTTTGCAGTTGGTGTGTGTGCTAGGTATCAGTCTGATCCCAAGAGAAGTCATTTGGAGGCTGCTAAGAGAATACTTAAGTATTTGAAAAGGACAGACAATATGGGACTATGGTATCCTTCAGATGACAACTTAGAACTGACAGGTTATTCAGATGCAGATTATGGAGGTTGTAGGATTGATAGGAAATCAACCTCAGGGACATATCAGTTTTTGGGAAGTAAGTTGATCTCGTGGTTTAGTAAGAAGCAGAATTCAGTGGCTACATCCACAACTGAGGCTAAGTATATGGCTGCAGGTAGTTGTTGTGCTAAGATTTTATGGTTGAGGCAACAGTTGAGGGACTACCAAGTATTTGCTAATCAGGTTCCAATCTATTGTGATAACAATAGTGCTATAGAAATTACTCAGAACCCAGTGCTTCACACAAGGTGCAAGCATGTGGATATTAGGCATCACTTCATTCGAGATCATGTGGAGAAGAAAGATATTAGGATGGAGAAGATTCACACTGACAGGCAAAGAGCTGACATCTTGACTAAGCCTCTGGCTGAAGCAAAGTTTATGGAACTGTCAGTGGAGTTAGGACTCTTAGATCCGGGAGAGCAGTCAGTGTAGGGTTCTAGGGGGAACTCAGGCCAGACTCGACTCAGTGAGGTATCAGGGTGCTACAATGTCTCCCTGACAGGTATGAGTTCTATCCTGACTCGTGTGAATTTCAAGCGTCTCCCTGAGTCTTTCGTCCTGAAAATCTTAATTAAATGCATTCAGTTTTCATTAAAAGCGAGCCTTTTCATATTTAAAACCCACGCGCACGGAGCATTTAATGCTACAGTTACTTTTTCATATACGTGTCCGTTTTATACGGAATATGACTGACATGGGGTTTTGATTGAAGCTGAGATTAATCCTGGCCCCTCATTTCAAAACCTTTCGAATTCAGGGATTAATCTCAACCCCACGTTTGAGTAACTGACTTAGTCTTATCAATCAAGAGTGCCATTTGAGGTTTTTACGCAAACACAACGCACATCTGCACACTGAGCTTTCTCTTGCTCAAACATAGAATTTTTGAAAAAAAATCTCTTTCCTTCAAAACAATGGCATTCCTTGATTCCAACTGGACAACCGACAAAATCGTAGACGTTGTCGAGAACAAGCTGATACACATGGAGCAAGTCATCTCCATGGAAGGTATCTGTCTTACAGTTGAGGAAATCAAACCCGTATTCAAGTGGATTTCCGATGCTGGGTTGGAAACATACTTCACCATCCGCTCCATTTCCGTGCTCCCAAGAATAGTTGTGGAAGCATACTTAAATATGTTCTTACGGAAGGGAGAGATTTATACAAAGGTGACTGCGCTTAAGCCGACGGGAGAGAAGGACGGCGACGACGAACCTCTTTACAACTCAGAGGTGGTCACTATTGACGTCAGGAGGGCAGTGAGGGAAGTCTTCAAGTTGCCATTCTCAGGCATCAACCCACGAACGTATAAGGAGAACTCGGAGGGAGAACTCCTTGGGAAATGGACCAAATTTGGGTCATCAAAGTTCAAGGCTCGACAGAACAAGAATACGCTGAAACCTGAGTACAGAGCTCTGGTGGATTTGGTGTCCAAGATGGTGATGGGTGCAACTGGCTCTCACGAGCAACTGAGTCTGCCCAAGCTGAGACTCATGGGAGCAATTGTTGATGGAGTGGAAGCAAACTGGGAGCAGTTCTTCCTTGATCAACTCCATCAGGCCGGACTGGACAAGCTAAAGCGAGATGAGGAGAAGAAGCACATATCCGTCAGTGCCATCTTGTCATTCGGAACGAGGATGTTCATCCTGATTGCTCATGCCTGCCATGGGTATACCTTCGATTTTGAGGACAGTCTCTCCTCGAAGAAGGTAATGTTTTCCCCACTGAGTGATACCTATTCAGTGCTAGGGCTGACTGATCCTAATGCGAAAACAAAGGGTCAGGCCAAAAAGCCAGCTGGTAAGGCCAAGAGAGTGGCAACCAGTCTCATTGAACGGGTAGATGACCTCCTTAAGAGGAGTAAGGAAGGTGAGGAGGAGGTAGCAGCTGAGGAGGTGGAGCAGCCTGAGGTGGATAAGACTGAGAAGAGGAAGAAGGTAAGGGTCGTGTTGTCAGGGAAGAGCACGAAATCAGGGACTGAGTCTGATCCCAAGAAGGCCGGGTCAGAGGCTGAGGGAATTGACGATGACGTCAGGAAGGAGGGTGCTCAGGGAGAGAGGCCCCTGAAGAGGCTTAGGAAGGGACCCAAAAAGTCCCCTGCTAAGAAGATGCCTGAGGTGAGTGAGAGAGAGAAGTCAAGCTCTCCTGGAGCCTCTGACTTGGAGGAAGTGAGAAAATCTGTTGAGACGGCTGAGTTGTTGCAGCCTGAGACAGTACCCACTCAAATACCCCCAAACCCTGAAACACAAACACCTTCCAACCCTGACCCTACCTCTCAACCCACTGAAACACCCCAAACAGAGCCAAATCATCCTACTGAGTCAGCACCATCAAATTCACCCACTAATGAGCCTGATCAGTCAGCCGAGACAAATCTTCCAAACCCCGCAGACTTTCCATCATACCCCAATCCCAAAGACTGTCCCAAATCCATTTCAGTTGAAGAGGATGAATTCCTCGAAGTGGAGGAGGAAGAATTAGATGAACACATGGCTGGTGGGATTCTGGAGAACACTCTCAGGGGGAATGCCACAGAATGGGCAGGAAAGTGCTGGCCTGGGCTATACAAATACAATGAGCTGCTGGCGTATGTGATTGAGCTCAAGGTTTGGTTGGACTTCAAACAATCAAACATGCAGGAGCAACATCTGCTAGTGGACGCTCGTGGCTGGGAGCACTGGGAGACTGAGGAAGCCAAGATTTGCTCCTTCTTTGGACTGACTAGCTGGCTTCAACTTCTAAACTTTGACAACCTGAAGCAGTTAGTGGCTGATATGATGTCCAAGAGCAAGGCTGACATCCGGTCTGATGAAGAGAAGGATAATGAGGATGATGATGAAGCTCAGGGTGGAGATATGGAGAAGGCAGTGGAGGAGACTGCAAAGGAAGTTGATGAGATGATCTCTGAGCCTCAGGCTCAGAAGGAAGGTGATAGGGACACTGGTGCCAAGGGTGGACCAGTGGCTGAGGATGTTTTGAACATCTCAGCTGCCAATGAGACATCTGTCGATGAAGGGATTCCCTGCCCTGAGACAAGAGAGGAAGATGTTGAGGCATCCAAGGAGACTCTCAGTTCCGAGGGACTTGTTCCTAAGGTTCAAGATAGCTTAGCTGAGCCTGAGGAGGCGGCTATGACTACTTCACAACTGCCTTCAGTGCACCTTGAAGAAGGGACTGATGCCGCAGGGGCTGATAAGGGAAAGCAGCCAATCACTGACGAGGCCATAGAGGATGATGAAGATGTGATGATAACTGGGGTCAGCCGTGCTGAATTCACGAGCAAAGTGGAGGTCAAGAAGGAGAAAACCACAGAAAATCTAGCTGAACTTCAGGAGGAAGTAATGAGGCTACGAGCTGAAAAGGAAGAAGACTCCAAGGCCCTGGCAAAACACATCAAGTGGACAAAGTCAGCCTACAACACCCTTGCCAACAGGGAGCTGATTTTGTTGAAGAGAACGATGACTGACACGGTCAAGTCAGTGAGGAATGAGCGAAAGCGCACCAAAAAGATGCTGAGACAAACCTTGAGGCAGTTGGCTGAGAAGGATGAGCAAAGGAAGAAGGATCTTAATCAGGCTGTGGAGAAGCTTGCAGCTCAGGCTGGAGCACTATTCACTCAGGCCATTTCTGGCTCAGCGTCAAAGTTTGAGCTGGAGTCAGAACGCATTGCTCAGACTTCAAAGGACATTGCCGAGAGACTGACCCAAGCAGATGAGCGCTCTGCTCTGGTGGAGGAGAAGATAGAGAAGGTTGAGCAAAGACTCCAACTCTCCATGGAGGTCTTTGAGAAGAAAGTGAAAGCTGCAATCAGTTCAGTATCATTTGCAGGAACTGGAATTTCAATGGGAGTTGAGTTATTGAAGGAGGGAATTAATGATGTCCATTCCCTAGCCTCCTTCGTAATCAACAGCGGATCTGACGCATTCCCATCTGAGGCCAATGATGATGCCAAAAAGGGGGAAAAAAGAAGAAAAGATCCCGCCCTGAGGCATCGGAGGCAGTCAACCAAGGCGAAATTGTTCTAGCCGATCCTGAAGCAAATCCTGAAGGGAATGTGCTGAGGGTGAGGAAGTCAGCGAGGTTGGCAGCAGTGGAGAAGGAAGGAGGAGAGATTGTTGCCAAGTTGAAGGCGGAGGCAGTAAGGGCAAAGGCTGATGAACCTTCCAAGCAACAACCTGAGCCTGTTCAGAGATCTTCCCCCATGAGCTCAAGGAAGAATCCCGTCACTAATTCAGGAGAGTTGGTGGCGGAGCTATGTGCTGAAGCATGGGGAGATCACTCTGAAAAACCTGAGGCTATGCGCAGAGCTGAAATTGCTCAGAAGGAGAAGATGCACATCTTGGAAAAGAAGGTTGAGAAGCTGACTGATATCACTGAGCTTCAACAATGAGAACTGGATGATGCAGTGATCAGCTTGCTAAGGAGGAAGAAGGCGAAGCCTGAGCCCAGGAAGTACAGGAAGAAGCCAACAGTTAGGAAATCAACAATTCTTCAAGTCAGTAGGCCTGAATCAGGATTAAGGGAAGCTTTTGTCGATGAGTTCGTCTCAGAGGCATTGAAGGAGTTTTGGACTGATGCAAGGGATGAATTTGTTAGATTGTGGTATGTTGTGAAGAAGTGGGGCGACACTGATGATATCAATGCCCACTTCACTGACTACATGATGGACAATCATCCTGAGCTATTCCAGAAGATCTTGGAGGAGGCTGATGCAGCTCAAGTTCAAGTGAAGGCTCCTGAGTTCACCATTCGAGCTCCTCCCTTAGTTCCTGGAACTCAAAAGCATGACACAAAGGCCATCATGATGGAAGTATTGAAGATAGCCAAAGCTGAAGGGTATGTGAACCAACCTAAGAGATTTGACGAGCTGAAGGCAAGAGTCTATGCAGGATATGGACTCAAACCTGAAATGAGATTAGTCTAGGTGTTCACAGGCTTCTTTGTAATAGATTAGATTCATTGTAACCATTTCCACATCAATCAATGAAGTCTATTACTTTTGCCCACAAACAAAAACTCATTGTCTTTTTGGCTGTTTAAACTCTGTACTTTATCAAGAACTGCTCTAACACTGTCTTATCTTATAGATAGGTTTATCATTTTTTCCTCTAAATGTTTTGAGGATCTTTTCAGTGTTTTGGCATCATCAAAAAGGGGGAAATTGTTGGGACATTATCAGTTTTGATTAAGATCCCAAAACCCCTGAAAAGATATTTGCCTTAATCTGTCTCTGTCAGGCTAGTCTTGGTTAGGATTAGTACTTAGTCATTTTACACTTCACAGGTACTCAGTGAGAGGAGAACTCACTGGTGTCAATCAAGACTAAGAGCCTGAAGACGAAGAGCACCATCTTGAACTTATGGCAGTCCTCTAAGCTGGCTGAGTAAGTGTCAGTGATGAAGAGTATGACCCTGAGGTCACTACTAACTCAGTCCTGAAGGGAACAGGATGTCACTGGGTTAATGGGAAGACTTGGAGTAGAGTCAAGCAATGCAAAAGGAATTTCAGCGTCAGGACAAGACTGGTGGGCTCAAGATAAAATGAACTTAATAAGACAAGCCTGAAGCTCAGGAATAAGTTCTGACATTCTCACCAACCTGATGACGTGGACCAATCCGAGAAGGACACGCACGTATGGAACCTGACATGAAGACTGAATTCAGACTGCACTTTCAACGGGCAAGCATTTAATGTGCATTTAATGCATCTACCAAATCCATGCAAGGACGGCTGCTGCATGAAGATATGTCCGTTTGAAGCCACTCTACATAGATGACTAAAAGGCTATCTCTCCAACGGATAGTTTTTCAAATCACCTATAAATACAGAAGGCCATGAACCCATTCAAGGTTACGGGAAATTTCCAAGCCAAAAATTACTCAAACTCTCAAGCATTCAGCCTTTAAGAGAAGCACTCGAAAACCATCTAAATTTCCCAAGTGTTTCTTAGCACCGAGAGTTATTCTGTATTCCAAGAGCTAAATAGCATTATCTTAAGCTTAGAGAGATTATCCAATCCTTAGCATAGTTTTGCCTTGTAAGGATAATCTCAACTTAGTTGGAATCCAAACTGAAACCAAAACCCTAAGTTAGGTTTGTTGGGAGTAAGTCAGCTAGTGTGTTAGTAAGTGGAGTTGTATAGATCAGTGAGGTTAGCTGGTCTTGGTGCACCTTGGCACGTTAAAAACAAGAATCCCTTGAGTGGATTTCCTGTTAAATCAGGTCGTGGACGTAGGAGCTTGAGTCTCTGAACCACGTTAAACTCCTTGTGTTCTTACTGCTTTGATATTGTGCATACTTGCCATATTAGTTGTTCATTCATTGCATTCGGTTTATCAGGCCTGAATCAATCAGCCTGATCCTCACAAAGAGCACTGCCCTACTAAACACTATTCAGAATTGAGTAAAACAAGTCTTTCAGAAAGCAAACTAAACAAGACTTTAAACTATCAGGGCTCAAACATTTCCGCACTGAACTTGAACTGATAATTAGCCAACTGACCCGCACCAAGTGTAGTCAGTAGGTGTGTTATCAGCTCCTAGTTCTTTACCACTCTGAGTAAAGGGGACTCAGTCAGTTTTAAGGTTGAAAAATTGGTATACGTGTATTCCCCCCCCCCCCCCCATACACGTATTCCTCAGTCTTGTACCGGGACCAACAGGAATGTTCTTGGAGATTTGGAAAATCAGTGTAATGATGAAAAGGAAAAGGAAATATCGCGATTATTGGGGGAGGTTGAGAGTATGCGAAAGGAAATTGAACGTCAGCGGGCGTGTTTTGATGAGGAAATTAAAAAAAAAAAGATGATTGCATCAGTCTGTTGCGTTGTGAGAATCAGAAGTTGAATACAAAGATAGATGTTGAGCTAGGAAAGATGCATAAGGAAATTGATGATAAGCAAGTCTGGTTTAGGGGTGAGCTAAAAAAAAGAGATGATTTTGTTAGGGTACTGACTGCTGAAAACCAAGAACTGAATGCAAGGCTTGATATGGCTGCAGCAACTACGCCTGGACAACAAGAGGAGACTGTATTGGGTGCAAATTTAGATTGTGAGGCCAAAGAAAAACGAGTAACTCCACCGAGGGATGAATCCAGTGTAGTACATGATGTAGTGTGTGTTGATGAGGAAGAGAGGCTTGCGAGCAACAACAATGCGCCTATACAACCCATCAATGAAGATTTGATGATGGTGAGTTTGAATGTTGTTGATACTACAACTAATACACCTGTATACAATAATCCAGAGGCAGTGAAACATGATGAATGTGGTCGGACAGAGAATGGGATTTCTGATTGCAAAGATGGTGTTAATGGTGGTTTGCCCAGTGCCACACAAATTTTCCAGTATCCAGCATCTTTGGCAGAGATTGATGCAATTGAGAGAAGTTACCAGCTGTTCAACGAGAAGGATATGGAGGAGGGTTCAAGCAGGCAGATTATGGTCAGGGGGAAATATGCAAATAGTTGAAAATGTTGATGAGGAGAGAACGCCAGTAGCAAATGTAATTAGATTGGATGGTCGTCCATCGCCTAGTTCAATGTGCTTGCGGGTGAAGGAGAGAACACTTATGGACGATAGGAAACCTATTGAAACTACGCATCAGATGAACACAATAGATTTGGTGGATCTGGTTGAGAATGATCATGCAAATGAAATTGATAGAAATTTCAGGAATTTCAAATGGGACAAGAAGTGCATGGCTGTGAAGAAGATGGACATTATGCACCGAAATGAGATCGAGTATAGTATGTAGACAGAGGGGTTCAGGTGAGTATAATTAGTTTTGTTTTGTTTTACCTGATATTACTGCACCTTGAAAACGACTGGATAATTATTTTTTTGTTTTGTGATTTATTAGTCATGTAATTTGGATTGGTAGTCAACCGCTTGCTCAAGTGACCGTGAGGGATATTGTTGACATTCTTCATGAAAAGGCCTACAGGGGATCGGTATTATACTTGGCTCAAATCTTAATTAAATTTTTACACGGTTCATTAATTTTGGTTCCCCAAATTATGCATGCGACAGGTTATTGATGCGTGGGGGGAATTGTTGATGAATAAGCATGGCAAGACCAACCAAAAGGCAGCGTCGACGGCGGTATTTACATCTCATTGTTGGGTAAGTGGGTCCACATACTCTTTGAATTAAAGTATGTGTAAAAAATAGTTGATTGAATTGTTTAATTTTTTGTATATGGTGGCGAATGAAGGATCTGATCAAAGGGGGTAACAAGGGGAACCCAGCTACACTGAAGAGTTTAATTGATGATCGTATAGAAGAGAACCTTGATAGAGAGATATTTCTGTTCCCCATTATTGCTAGTGACACCAGGCCTTCAAGTAGGAGAGTGGGGTTCCACTGGACACTACTAAAATTTAATGTAAAGAAGGCAGAATTGACGTTCTATAATTCTGTTAAGACAAGGACAGGATTGACTACAGACCACCACCTAACTGCTTCTTATGTTGTGGTGAGTAGATAGATATTTTTTGTATGTTTGTTTTAATAAAAACAAAATGATAACTTTCGTACTTTTTGTGTGTCAGGTACGATATGTACACAAGAAGGTCCGTGATGCATTTAAGAAACATAGTAACAATCACCCTTACCTGATGAAGCAACTTAACTTGCCACATGCTGATGTGGGTGTTCAACAAGTTTCTGGGTCGGTAGATTGCGGGGTTGTGGTTTGTAATCTATTGGAAACTTTCATGATGCGAAGGAGTACGAAAAAAGGTGAATTCACAAGCACGACATCGAGTAATTATAGGGGCAAGATGGTGAAATGGTTCCTTGATCCAGACAATGTGTTATTTGACTAGAAACATATGTGGGATTGTTGTTGATGGGTGAATAGAACAATGGGTAGCATAGAGACATGTATTTACTAAACTCACTGGTGTGGTTTCTTTTTTGGTTAGGTGGGCATGTATTTTGTTAGTAGGGGCAGTACATATAGTTGTTGAATTGGGGCTTTGTTAGGCCCTTATTTTTTTGGCATGGGCCCTTAACAGGTTTAGTCTCCCCATTAAATTAAAAAGTTTTGATGTTTTTGCCCTAACAATTTTATGGGGGGACAGTAATTGGCTTTTGAAATTTCCATAATTACTACTGAATTTATACTACTAATGTATTATTGTGGGGACATAATTTCTTTCCTTTTCCGTTGGATATGATTTTTAATAATAACCGTGGGGGAAATAAAAATTTGGCCTACATCCATTCAATTTCTCACTTGCATAATTTATGAAAAAAAAAACCAAGTTTGAATAACGGGGATGATTTTTTTAATATAAGGTTGAATAGCTTAGATAATATTTTGAATAAAAGGTTGAATAGTGGAAATAATTATTTGCATTATTAGTAAAAAAAAAGAATTTCAAACTATTTTGCTTAAATATAGGTGGAAAGGGTATTTCGCAGGCTGTTCAATTTATTTAGGAGGTTGTTTTCTTGCAAGTTAATTACTCAACAACCCATTCCCAGACTTATTCAGGCCACTTTCTTGGCCCAATTGTTATGGGCTTATTTTAAAAAAAAACTTTCATTCGTTCATGAAAAAAAATTTGCGCGGGCCTTTTAGTGTATAATAAAGTGGGCCTAAACCAAAAAATATACCAGTGTTCCTTATGTTAGGCCCACCTATATCTCTGGGATTTTGGCGTGCGTTTTTCCTTAATTAGGCATTAAAAAAAGGACGACTCTTCGCTTGCAATTCTTGGGAGAGTTCACAACTTCCCAGAACGACGTGCCTTTTTTCTTTCATCATGATATTAGAGTGACGAAACGTGTAGTATTGAAACATTGGAGATTATTCTAGCATTCAAGAAAATAGAGACACACTCTCCGCCCCACCATTTCCCCCAGAAACAAAAAAATGTATCGTTCAAGAGGACCAACTTTCTCTGATATGCCAGAGGAGGTTTTGACGATGATATTGATCAGATTGCCAACAAAGGATGTCGGGAAGTGCAAATGCGTGAACAAGGGTTTAATGGAGCTTATTGAAGATAGGAGATTTCGAAATTGTCATTATGATAATATGATAATCCAAAATAGATATTTATTTTTAAGGGTCACTGGATTGGGAAATATGCAGTTGATGTACGAAAAAATGGAGTTTGGGAGGCAGAGGTACAGCAGGGTATCGCCTGAGGAGGACCCTAAGATAGTATATATGGCGAGCTATGGTGGATTTGTAGTGGGATGCACGCGTGGGGATAAATTGTTTCTTGGAAACCCAACAACAGGGAGAGCGTTAACCATTCCATCTGAAGATATTGAGTTTCCCCCACGGTCTGATAAAGCATGGGTTTTGTATGGAATTGGGGTTTCATCTCCATCAAACGAATACAGGTTAGTACGGTTAACTCTGTCCCGTATCCAACTGTCAATACAGAGGTCAAAATGTTTTCGTTATCAACCAGAAAATGGATTACATTGCCGCCATTCCCATATGATCGATTTGTGACAAAACCTGGAGTATTTGTTGCGGGACATCTACACTGGCAGGTATGGCACCAGGATAAAGGGTTTATTGTGGGTTTGAGCTTGAGTACGTATGAATATAAAGTCATAGATGTGTCGGAGGGTTCAATTAGAAGCACTAGGGATTGTGATATTGCTGCTCTATCGGATGAGAAATTGGTTTTGTATAAATTGTTTTACTCTAACTTGGATGTGGCTAACATTTGGGTACTGGAGCATTATGCTGATCAACGATCTTGGAGGAGTTTGAAGATCAATTTGGATAGAGAACTTTTTGATTGGTGCATTTCGGTACGAGTGCGTCTAGTTTGTGTTTTGAATCCGAGGAATCACATGATCCTTTGTCATATATACCCAGTTGGGATATTTGTGGAGTTTGACACCGAGTTGGGTGTGATGTCTGTCTCAAATGAGTACACACTACCCTGTGGTTCACTTATAAAATTAGTAGTCAGAAAAAGCATGATATCACCTTTGGAAGCAATTGTTAGGGGTATATATGTACTTATTTTGGAAATGTAGGGGTTCAATTGTAAAAAAAAATTGTTGTTAATGTATTCAGAGAAAGCTGATGCTTTTTGTGTAATCTTAATATTTTTTGAACTATTAATATATATAATTCGTCCTGTGGAGGTTATAAGTGTTTTTTAACCGAAATTTTTTGAACAATAAATATTTGCCAAAAAAATATGGAAAAAAAATCCAGACACAATATTCAATAAAAATAAGCAGCCATTCGAAAATTGAAAAATTGAATAATCTGCATATAAATATTGAATATTTCCAGAAATAATTTTTGGGGTATAATTTCGTTATTCAATAGTTCAGTTCAAGAGGAATTGGCATTTTGTCATAATTTTTTTAGGATAATTGAATAATTTGCATAAAACAATTGAATATTACATGTAATTATTTTATGGGGTAATTACATTATTCAAATAGTTCAATTTGAGACATTTTTTCAAATAGTTCATTATTTCACGTAGGTATTACAAAATTGAGACATTTTATTTTTTTAATAATATGAGTAGATGTATATTTTTTGAATTAGTTTTTCGTCATATAGTGGGCCTCATTCCTATTTTAAAAAAAAGTGGGCCGAATTCACAATTAATAATATACTGGGCCGGCCCATATTGAATACTGGTCAATAAAATGTGTCTACTAAAAAATATGACCGTTCGAAATAAACAGAAAATGTCGTTAGATATAACCGTTACACAGTAGCAGCAATTACACCATAACACCTAATATATAACTTGGTACTTGTCCATACATTCTTCTAAAAAAAATTACATGAAACACAACCAAAAACAAAAAATCCCAACAAAAAATACAGCTTGTTCCTGATATACAAACGTTGAGTGCATCTGAGCTTGGGAAAAAATATCTCAAACAAGCCCCTACAGTACGGAATCATCGTATCCTCGTTACGCACGTTTGTACTGCAAATGGTGTCGTTGTCTAGCAACTATAAAATTATCTGAAACAAGATCCAATCCAGACAGGTTGTACTACTCATGTGAGACACATGGATGGTCTCATTGGTGTATGCCATTAGACCACGATGCATCGCAGAACGAGGATGAGGCAACCTCAAGTAAAAAAGGTGTCGATGGGGATGAACGACTGTGGGCAGCAAACCACCACAACGCAACACAACACATCTCCATAACAACACTGTTAATTGCGAATACTATAACAATTGCAGTTATATTTCTTTTGTTTGGTTTGATTGCAGCAACAATATGGTGAACACATGTGAAAAGATGACTTCAACCAAGGGGCCATTCCAGTAAATTATCCAGCTTTATCTGTGAGATAAGTGTTGTATATGCATCCTTATGGAATTGTATCGTTCAAAATTGAACAATTACGATGGAGGATGAATTTTGTTATGATTTGTACACCGTTAAATTCAATCTATTGAATCAGATTGTTATCAAAAAAATAATACAGCTAGTGAAAAGGTCTTCATTATCCCAAAAAATAGTATGTTACAAAAACAACACCCCAATCAGCCACAAAAACACAACATACAAAAATCATACCCCATAGTATAACTTGTAAATCTCACCCTAGCAAAACTATAGACATAGAGATATACAAAATGTGTTGAGAAGTTTGGCTAGACTGACCTGGATATAGAGATCAATATCAAAACAAACAAGGGGATAAATATGGGGGTTGAGTCCAAACAATGACAAAAAAAATGTTGAGCTATGGCTTGTTCAAAAACAACTTTCATATATAAAGGGGCATGTGTTAAAAAAATATGTTATATATTGACTCCGGAAATAAATGTAAAAATAGGTACCTGGTTAAGCAGACTCTAATTATTGCTTTGATTTTTTTGTATTCCTCCTCTTCCCATGTTCACCGTAAGATGCATTTCTCTTCATTTTGGGGCGACCCGGTGGACGCTTTAGATTAGGTGGAAGGATCTTTGTTTGGGAGACTATGTTCTCCAATTCATATTTCAATGTTTGAGGTATTGGATGTATGTCTTCTTTATAGCAAGTCCTGTAGGAACTGGAGAAAAAGGTCGGATCAACAAGATTACTCATATCTCCTCCTACCTTGTTAATAACTGCAACAACATGTGAGCAAGGGAAAACAACTAATTGCCATTGAAAACATGAACATGTTTTGGTGTCTAAATTGACGACAGCGGAGACATCGGACTTCACATGGAACTCGGCTGTGGAACTTTGAGCTATAGACCAGGATTTACCCTCTTGTAATAGGTTATTCCATAAAATGTGTTTCTTTGGAACTAAAAGCTCATTCCAGGTTTCAGCTTCGGAATGCCTTTCAACGAACCACCGGCTGAGCTCACCGCGTATATAGTCGATCATGTGTGTAACTGGGAGGGAACGACCCTTTAGTATCCATTTATTAAAGGACTCGGAGGCATTAGATGTCATCTCCCCGTAACGCTCAATTAATGGGGAAAAGGCAACGGCCCATTTCTGTACAGGAAGATTCTCCAAGAACTCAACAGCAACTTTTCCCCCCACTTCAGTGAACTTGGAAATTGCATTATGGAAAAGGCGTTCATTTGGCACGTAAGCACAGGCCTTGAAGAGTTCAGCCAACTGTGATCTCCTACAGTTTGTCCATCCCGAGCCAAAGCGACCCTTGAGATTTTGAAGAAGATGGTATAAACAGAAAAAGTGGACGGGTTCATCAAATACAATGTTAAAAGCAGCCATCAAGCCTAAGTGTCGATCAGAAACATAACATATAGCCTGATCATGTTTGACAAAATCCCTGATCTTGCTTAGGAACCACATCCAATTATCTATGTTCTCAGCAGAAACGATAGCGAATGCAATAGAAAATAACCCTGTGTAGATTTGCAAAGACACGTGTTAAGGCAAAAAAATTAATTTTTGGTTTCTTATACAATACATGCATAGTAGGGGGGGACATCAACACGTCTGCTCAAACGTCACACTGATGATTGTGAACTATATATACAGTTTACAGACAAACAGATAAGGCAAACAAACACACCAGCTGTACAAAAAAGGGAACATTGTTATATCGAAAAGTGCAGTAAATTTTGTCTCCAATTTTTTTTTACCATTGTTTCCATTTTTTGCAGTTGCAGCCAACAATGTCCCTTTCGCGCACCCCTTCATGAAAGTACCGTCAACAAAAAGCAGGGGGCGACAGCTCTTAAACCCGTCAAGACATCCCTTGAATGCAAAAAAGACCCTTTCAAATGACTGCGTATTAGGGTTGGACTCTAGGGCAACAACGTTACCAGGATTAGTACGTAAAATAGCGGCACAATACCAGCGTAACTGGTCGTAAGAGTCTTGATATGTACCGTATACATGATCTTTAGCAGCTTCCACCATACGCCAGGCCTTGATATAAGAAATGTGAAACCCATAGTCATTCTTAATTTTGTCTTCTACTTCGCTACCACATATTTTCCTATCGTCCTTGAAACATTCCCAAAAGAACTTGCCCATTATTTTTTGCCCTAATCTTTCAGCCTTGACATTGTCCATCTTCCCAATACACTTATGAGTCAGAGTAGCTTTAAAAATCTCATAATCACCAACCACAGGGAGCAACCTAACCTTTACAAACCAGTCACAGCCTTGAGACTCTTTTTCTGAACAAACTACATGTTTATATCTGGTATCATTCTTAATGAACTTAAAGTTAAATTTCATCTGAGATGAATACTTAATTATGGCCTCCTTAAAACCTTCTTTCCCACCTGGAAATACAGTCCCCACCCCATCCTTTAAAAGAGTAGCCCATGCATCAGATAGATACGTCTTCTTTTCCAACCTAGGACAAACGTCGTACCTAGGGATACTATAAGCATCATCATCAGCATCTAAATTATGGCTTTGACATTCTACATGGTTGTTTGGACTTTGGGATTCAGTTGAATTGTTCGAGACATGAATATTGGAAGGGAGAGATTCTTGATCATTCGTTGATACAGATACAAAAACAATCCTAACTGATTCAACATCAGCGATCACAAATACATTACGAAAATCATCTTCGCACTCAAGAATGCAATTACTAAATTTACCAACACAACATGACATCCAAAAGGGCCAAAAAAGTAACTCACCCCACTTAACAATAACTTGACCCCTGAATTCATCGTAAGCGCAGCTCCGCGAAATTGAGAAAAACTTCAGCTCCCCCCTATAGCTAGTCGAGAAAATTAAATTTTCAGACATTAAGCCCCAACAAAAAATTGGGGATCAAGGCAAATTCGATTTCAGAAATTGTTGTGGGGAAGGAGAAATACGATCGGGAGAGATGACGAAAATGAACTGATCGGACTAATAAAATGAAGGGGAATGGAACTGAAAATTTGAAATTTAAATTGTGGAAAACGTACCTGGTTGATGGGACGCCGACAGCTCCATAGTCGGCGGTAGGTACAGTGATGTGGGAGTGTGTGAGCTGAGAGAGGAAGAGTGGTATTTTTGAGGTGAGATATACTAATTAAAAATGAATGTGGGACCTATCTCAAAAGGTGAAAATTGTGGTTTTATGAAATAGATTGTGGCTTTATGAAATGTATGAAAAGTGGTGTGGTTTTGTGTAATTAAGAGCCAAATATTGGGGCTCAAGGTAATTATCTCTCTCTTTCTCTCTCTCTCTCTCTCTCTCTCTCTCTCTATATATATATATATATATATATATATATATATATATATATACAAATTCGTCCACTTTTTTAACCCAAACTGCAAGGGTCCATTACACAACCAATTGCTCTTAAATTTGAGAAGGTTTTATATAAAATGATCCATGATAAATTTATTATGAAATTATTTCAAAGAATCAAATATTTGATAAAAGTGAATATAAAAAATCGGGGATGTTGGTGATCGAATTTAATCGGATGTATTAGTGACTGTTTAGTTCGGTTTAGGACCACCAAACAAGAACATGTGATTGATTATCACCGTTAATGATAAATCGAAGCTTAGGATCGAAAAATTGTGTGAGGCCCGAACTTCACACAACCTATAGATTAATATAGTTCGTATATTTTTTTGTATTATTTATGTTCTATTGGAGACTCCACTTTATTTTATCTTGTATTTGTAATTGAGAAATATTTATTCTTTTACATAATTATTGATGACGAAATTCTAATATTATTATTGAGATTTAAGTGATAAGGCAAACCAATTTATGGTATGTAGTACTCTTTTAATGAAAAATGAAATAATTCACTACTCACTGATCAATATTATTTATGTGCTATTTGTAATTTTTGTAATTTATTGGCCTTTAAAATATTGAGTTATTTACATGCTCCTATATTTTTAGTGGTGAGAAAACTCTATTATAATTATCGAGATATTAGTGAAAGGAAATGAGAATTAAGGGATAATATGTTAGTAGAGACTAAATAAAATTGATAAGTGATAGTATTAATTTAAGTACATAATTAAGTAAATAAAACTTCTTGGTGAATAGGTATATACATGCACAGTGTTTGCTATGGAATATATTTGGCAAGTGTATACATTATTTTGGGTGCTAATTATGATCTTGCATTTAATTGTTAAATAGTGGATTAAATTAAATTAAAATTTGGGTAATTATATTTTATGAAAATGAGTGATTATTTATAAATAATTATATACACACGCATGCACTATATATATATGTGTGTGTTAACTTGCTAGGTAATATATTAAAATATATACACATATGTTTGTTAGTGTTTAGTAGTGGTGGTGTATATCCACTGCTATTAATAATAATAATAATAATTTAAAAGAAAAATAAATAAAAAGAGCTTGATTGTCCCGTTTTAATGACTTTTTAGGAAAAATGGGAATTCATGAGCAATTTTTTTTAAAAAAAAAATACCTTTTTCTCAGAGAGTTCAGCAAGAGTGGAGAGTTCTCAAGTCAATGCATTGCTAAGAGGCTGAGCTACCAAGTCAGTGAGAAGACTTGAAAACTCATGCTCTTAATAACACAGTGACTCGAGAGGTTACACTTCAAGTCACTGCTCTGCTTAGAGGCTGAGCTACCAAGTCAGTGTGAAGGCTTGGAGGCTCATGCTCTAAGCAAGGCAGTGACTCGAGATACTGAACTCTCGAGTGCGTTGCCTAAACTGGTCAGTGAGAGGAAATCTCCCTGACCTGGATACTTAACCAAAGTTTTCTTTTAACAATGCTCTTAGTGAGCAGATTTTCACAACACTTTAGTAAATACTTGAAAGATACAAACACTCAGTTTAACGTGGTTCAGAGACTCAAGCTCTTACATCCACGGCCTGATTTAATAGGAAATCCACTAACTGGGATTCTTGTTTTTAACGTGCCAAGGTGCACTGATACACTGGACTCACGCCTCTCCCTGGGCTGCCTCTCCTTACTCACTAACTTCAACCAACAAACCTAACTCGAGGGTTTTGGTTTCAGTTTGGTTTCTCCAACTATGTGAGGTTTTCCCTTACAATGTATTAGCCTCAAGCTAAGATTGAGAAAACCTCTCTAAGCTAAGAGTTACAAGCTTGACACCCATTTGTGTATATATATGAACTCTAATGGTCAGTGTACAAGATGTGAATCGTGCCCCCTTTGAAATTGCACTAAACACTCACACCTTCACAGCTCGTAGGTGTTGATTTTCTTTCTTCACACACACTTGAATACGCAGCTATGAGCTTGTATTTATAGTGTGGATTCAAATGTAACCGTTGGAGGAAATTACATTTGAATCCATACAATTAATGGTTTCAACCACTTTTCTTGGAATGCGGCCTTGTCAGTGTTAGATTTGTTGTCTTGTGCTGATTGGTCCACGTGGACTGCATCCAACGGATCTTTGACTCAGTGGGTTGACCAGATCCCGCTGACTTTAGGTAGCTTCATCCTTCACTGACTTGATGATCTTCAGTGGACTGAACGTCTTCAGTGTAGTTGTCCTTCAGGGACTGTTTGAAGATCTCTCCAAGAAGTTTGTCATAAGGCTGAATGACAAACTTCCCTGACCACAGTAGCCTGACTCCTTCAGGGCCTATTTGGTGCAGCACTGATCCTCCTGATCATGCTCTTCACTGAGTAGTCCGCCTGACTTAGCTTAGATCAACCAGGTTTACACTCAGTGGGACATCCTTCAGGCTTCTCTTCAGGTTCAGTTTTCTGTCATGGCTTCAGTCAGTTCTGCTTGTAATGTCATCTTGATTTCCCCAGGCTGTGTGGTTGAGTTCCCCCTCAATTGAGTTCTTCTCAACTGACAGTCTATTCTATTGAGAGCTAACCTAGCCTGACCTGAAACAAAAGATACTATCCTGACTGCTTTCAAACCTATTACATGTTGTTTTGGAAAATCATCAAAACTAAACCATATCCCAACAGAGCTTCATGATTAAGCAACCCCTTAGGCGGTTGGCAAGTGGGGATAAGATCATAGAAATTATTAGTATTTTCATTCCTCTACTTCGCTGCATAATTTGAATTAATGAAATGGAGAACGCGGAAAAGGAAAAAAAAAAAAGAAAAAAAAAAAAGGAGAGAGACGATGAAGATTGGAAAGGTAATTTCTTTAGGGATTTTATAATTTTAGTTTAGTGTTTGATCCTCCTTATAACTATGTCAGTTTTAGTTTCGATATATATAGTTAATGAATTTAATTACTCATTTTATGTTCTTGCTAATAGTTGTAATTTTAATATTAAATCAACTTCAAATAATTTTGATTGGGTAAATTTATTAGTGATATGAAAACTTACAAAATTAATAGAAAACAAATTCTTATGGATCGTCTAGATTTTTTAGGGACTGTTAGATTTATAAAATTTTAATTCAGTCGTTAAATTGATTATAAAAATTAAAATTTCAAACCTCATTAATTTCGAAAATAATGGAAGAACAAAATATAAGCAATTGATTTCTAGAAATCATGCAACTATATTTTCTTCAAAATTGGGGTTTGATAAAATTAATAATTGTTGGCTAATGAGCAAATATTCTTTCTAAATTATATGTACGCAATCGAGACATTATAGATATGTAATCTATATATATAAAAACACAGTTGAATAAAGTAGGATTGATTTAGAAACCACCTATGTACCATGTTCATTCAGACGAGGAGATCTATTATATGAATATTAGGAAATGAATTAGCATTTGAATTCAAGTGTTAGCGAACTTGTAGCTAGTCTCTGGAAATATAATGGCTAGTTTATATTAAATACACCGCCAGAGAAATTTGAAAGAATTTTGTGGAATTTATTTGATAATGTGTTTTAAACAATTGATGCTTCGACTATTTTAAAATGTAGTTATCTGATATATTTGTACTAAGTTAAGTTATGTCTATATACTAATAATTTAAAAAGTTATGGCTGCTTTGTAAAATATTATAAAGAATAACTTGCTTACAAGAATGAAAAATTAATTAATTTGATTGAACTAATAAATTGTATTGTAACATTTATACGATTATAGATAGTTGGAGTTTTCATGCAAAAGATAATTTTCGAGCACACACTCCTTCATTGGTCGACCAGGTAAGTGGAAATTCATTTGCAACTACAATGCATAAATATTGTATTTTGTAAATTATTTATGTTTAAATAACAATACGTGAATTGTACGTGGTATTATTGACTGATATTCAGTGAGTATTGTGGATCTAGCCCGTGAGTTCAATATTTGATGTGGAATGAGCCTGTGAGCTCTGTATGTGATGTGGATTGAATCTGTGAGTTCAACAGTTTGTGAATTTTGTGAAATATCGTTGGTTGCACTGCATCATGCATATCATGCATTGAAATGAAAGTATATTTTTATAAACTGGTGTGATTGACTATTGATTATGCACCGAGGGCGGAAGGGGTGACCTGGGAAGGAGCGACCTAGGGAAACCTAGCGTGGGCCACCGTCTTATACTTTATGTTGTGTGCATGTTTGTAGAGGGGACTTCTGAACGAACAGGGGGTTAAGTTTGGTGATGGACCTCGCTAGGCCGTTAGAGGGATGGATCCTCACCGTGTGAGTCGGCGTGTAGGGGATTACTTGTAACGCCCCCACTTAATATAGTACGGAAAATATGATGTGGCACAAGTAGGAACGTTACTAAAATAGCATTTTTGTATTAAAATATACACACGCCACACATTTACACAGCGGAAGTAGTAAATAAGTACGATCGTACTTTAAGATACAAGCCAAAATTTAAAAATATTATTCTTGAAAATATAAAGTCTTTAAGAAGCTCCACAGCCTGCCGAGTTCATTCGCCCACGTCTAGATCCACAGTATTTGTAAAAATTTAAAAGTGGAAGGGATAAGCGTTTGAAAACACTTAGTGGGAAACCTCTTTATAATTGCACAAACTAAACATCAATTGTCTATAATATGTGAGCCCCCGGAATTTCACCGGGTATATGCTTGGGTGGCGTGACCAACCCGTGGTGCCGGAACGACCGGACTATCTCATTTGCCAACATAGTGTTGGACTATCTCAGGGGCCAGTCGATAGCGGGCCAAACTCAAAATTTAACATTCAACGTTTAATAAGTGCAATTAAATAATAATAGAACACTCGGTGAAGAGCGAAGTGATTCCCCACCTTGCAGGTTTGTACCTACAAGTAGAATTTTTAAAATAGAAACATTGTTACTTATCCCTTCACTTTTGTAAATTGTAAGACTTGAATTCAAATCTCCAAACATATTAAAATATTGTATACTAACACACATATATCAATTAAGTGTATAAAATCATCAAATAGCAAGTTATAAATAAATATCGACTGTAAAAATATAATCGGACCATTTTGAACCTTTCATACAGAATTTTGAATTTGGCAGATTACACACCTAACTTTGAAAATTCATATTAAATTATTCATACGTCCAAAAATTATAAAATTTTA
The DNA here is from genome assembly GCA_947034835.1 of Ballota nigra. NCBI lineage: Eukaryota > Viridiplantae > Streptophyta > Magnoliopsida > Lamiales > Lamiaceae > Ballota > Ballota nigra. The sequence goes on from OX344725.1 coordinate 62,399,723, forward strand.
ATAGTATATTACCAACTCAATAAAGTTTATCACCATATTTTCAGATTTCTCAAACTCTTTACCAAACATCAGATATTTCGTAATGAACACACAGTAACAGATTCTGGTCACTTAACTTCAAAAATTCACCATAAATCAACCACATGTCCAATACTCATGAAATTTTTACCATGAACTCCCAACTTCATGTAATTTATCAACATACTTTGGTTTTCTATAAAAACCTAACCGATTATTCTCAGATCATAGCAAACTTCTACTGTTCTTGGAAATTCGTCCAAAACCCTAGCTCTACTTCGAAAAATCACCATGAATTGAATACTAGTCCAAAAGTTATGAAATTTAAAACCTAAGTTCCTTCACAAGTATACTTTCACATATAAAAATTTCAGAATTTTCCACCGACAAATTGGATCAAAAACGAAATTCCTTCACAAGTTGTCCAGATTTTCGGTTTTCATGCATATATGAAGAACATAACATCTTAAACTTACTTTAAACCATATAATTTCATGATTTCTACTTCTAATGCATATATAATCAAATAATAAACATGATTTTGATCATAACTCATGAATAAATTGAATTAAACATTCAAACATGAAGTAAAACATGGATAACATGCAATTTACTCATCAAAACCCATTTTCCTATCAATTAATTCACATATCATGCATAAACTTCATACTACCACTTAAATAATTACTCAAACAAGAAGAGAAGCTTACTTAGAGATAGGTTGCTACAAGAAATTTCTTCTCCTTCCTTTGCAAAATCTAAGTATAAGAGTAGTAGTATTTGTGAAATTTTTTTCTTTAAATTTTTCTTATGCTTATTTTTGCATGAAGCTTATGTATTTATAGGAGGAACCAAGCTTGGAGGCTACTCCAAAATCCCTAGGACCGACTTTGATGAAGAAAGTGGAGGATTATGGAGTATTCTTGCAAGTTAAAAGAATGAACACATGTCATTTTAATATTTGTTGTAAATTTTGACTTTTATTCTTCAAATTTTGACTTTAATTTTCATGAAACTTCACCACTCTTCCTATCCTATCTATAAATTTCGAAATTTAGGGATATTTCAAGAGAAAACTTGTGTCTTGTAGTTAAGACACTTGTAGGCTTTGAATTTGATAAATAAAAATAAAAGAAATTATGATTTTCTAATTTATTTAATGATTTTAAGGTACATTATGCATAAAATTACTTATACTATCTTATAAAATAAAATTAGAACTCTTCTAAGGCTCTAAATAAATTATAAAGTCTATATACTAATCATAAAAAAAACATCGAGCAATCGATACGTAATTCGTTTCTTGAAGAAACGTTCATTTTTCAACTTATAACGTGTAAAATAAAATACTAGACTTAAGGACTATATTAATTTCTATATCAAATACTTTAAGACATAAAATAAAGAACATATAAAAATAATAAAGTTTCAAGAATAAGCATGTATTGAGCAAATAATATGTTAATTGTAAGTATCGAGTAAATAAAACACATAAACGTGCCTTGGCATGAATTTTGGATGTAAATGCATCACATAGATTCATATAGAAATATAAAGTATTTAGTAAAGCAAATAAGGTCATAAAAGTCTAGAGTATTACATTACTTCTTGGTGGATATGAGGGGCGCGATGGGGGGGACCCTCGATGGCCTCAGGAGGATGGACCCCCGTCGGATCATACTTATTGTGGCCACTTGATTATATTCTATTGACATTGATGTTTGTGCCGGTGCATAATAGTGAGTCAGGGGCCCTTAACGAGTATTTCAGAAATAAATTGGTGATTTTGAATGAGAGTGCATTGTGCATAGTGAGGATTGTGAGATAAACATCACATCATGCATAATTTCTGCTTACTGAGATTTATAAATCTCACGTATATAATTTATGCATTGTAGGAAATTGTGACGGTCTGTGATGTGAGTCTTTTGTACAAGCTGTGGAGCTCATGCGGGATTTTGAGTGACCGTGTACATAGATGACGACCTGTTGGGCCTTACCGTGAGCTTGTATTTTGAGTTGTGTTGTATAAAATTTGTGTACTGTATTTTGAGTCCTAGTTGTCGTTTCTAAGATGTTTAATGAGTTCGTATTTAAGTTAAAAAAAAGTCGCACGTGCGCACGAGTCCTTTCTTATAAAATTATTTTCAACCAGTTATTATTATTGAGTAATGTGAGAGCGGTCGTGTCAAATTGTTAATACGAAAGTCGAAATCGTATTTATTTCGTATATGTGTACGTTTATGTGTGTTTTGGGAGTATTTATGAATTTTAACTTGTATTTCTTAGCTGGAGAACAACTATTTATAGAGACTAGCAAGTAGGAGGTGTCCAAGACTCTTGGACTTCCTAGCTTGCATGCTAGACAAGTGTCCTTTGACCTTGTTTGACCTTATCTAAGCTGAATCTTAGTTACAAAGTCTTCTTTGGTCTTTTCTCAGACTCATTATTGTTCGTCATAGTTGGCTTGATTGGTCCAAAGTGGTCTTTAAATAAAAGTTGTTCGCCTTTTGAGGTTATGGCTCGAAAGTTGTTCGCCTGTGTATCTTATTGAGATAGACTTTGGAATCTTGGTCCCTTGTTTGTCAACATACACCTCTTAGATTGGTAGATGCACCACATTTTGCTAATGTTGTTCGTCACCAGTGATCTAATGGAATATTCATATCTGGTCTCGGGTCTCAGATGCTGTTCGCCAGTATGTTGTTCGTCACTGGAGTTGTTCGTTATTTCATACACCTCCTGGATTGATTTATGCACTCCAACTTGATTTTCTTTATTAATCATCTTTGATTTGGAGTTGATTCTTCGTAATCTTTATTAAGGTCTTAATCCTTGTTCGCCCAACATTGACTGATGTTCGCCTATCAATAATTACCCCCTATCCTGACTAGTTGTTGCTTCAGACGAGCAACTTTGTGGCGAGCAACTGTAGTTAGGATACTATCCTCGTAAAGATTTGGACGAACAACATGGAATTGGCGAGCAACTCTGGGTCCACCGTTTCGGCTTCCCACGATCTGGGGGATGTATGAGGATGACGTGGGCGGCATGATTGTGCGCCGCCCACGCACGAGTATTCCCTAGGCCACGCACCCCTATATTTGCTTATAGGTCCTCCAACTTTTATTCATGCTCGAAATTTACCCCTTTTTTATCAATTTGGACCATTTCTTTGGGGTAATTACGGGTTTTACCCCATTTTTCTTAGGGGGTATAAATAGGAGTGGGAAACAAAAAATTTCCCACTTCTTCCATCTCTGCTACAGTGCTCCGGCTACATTCTTCAATTTCCGGCGAATCCAAGCTCTTCCCGACGAAGTTTCTTCAGATTCTTGCTTTTGGTTTAGTTCTAAGGTAGTTTCTTTATCTTAGTCATTCAATTTCGTCTTTTATTTTCTTTTTTCTTTTCGAACTCCTCCATTACCGCCGTGTGGGAGCTCGCGTCACCGTCGTTCCAAAAAATCGCCGCCGTCTGCAAATAAATTCACCGCCGCCTGCAACCTCTCCTTTCTTCTTTGTTTTTCTTAATTTCGAAACCTATGTCTTCTCAGTCGAGCAACAATAGTTCCGAAGAAACCCTTGATCCCCTTTTTCCGATTGTTGCATACGAAAACTAGCCTCCATTCGAGATTTCATCGGCGTCGACCCCCAACGTTGACTCTGTTGTTCGATCTGTGGAGGATACCGATGCTCGCCCATCTGGAGGAGAGGTGGTTGTTGTTGCAAGCTGAGATTTCGACGAGGGCTCTTCGTCCAATTCTGAATCGGAGGAAGATCCCGAATTCGACGAGCTTACTCGCGAGTTTTTAGAGGGGATAAACTTTCCACCTCCTAAAATGTTGGAGAATGAGATCCCCACTGGAGTTGCTCGACCTTTTGAATGGCGAGCATACACAGATGAACACGCGAACAACTTTTCTCGCCCTAAGCGACAAATTATGGAGTTGGTGAAGACTGAGTTCCAGGCGAGCAAGATTAAAAGTGTGGTTTTCAAGGACGACCTTGACCTGATCCGAGAAACCTACAAAATCCCCTTCGATATCCACATGTGGGCTCCTAAGAGGAATGCGAGAGTTGATCGCCCACCTCCAGGATGTACGGCGATCAACATTGATACGTTGATTGCCGGGCTAAGGATGTCGTTGCCCCCGATTGTTGGTCGCTTTCTAGAGGCGACCAACCTTACCATTACCCAGATCATGCCGATTGGGTGGATGAATTTGCTCGGCACAATGTACTTGTTCGCCCTGGAGGGATATGTTGATCGCATCACTGCGGAGAAAATCAACTATCTCATGACGATCACCAATTGCCCCGCAGGCGAAGAAGGATATTACTATCTCAAAGCCCGAACTGGACTTAAGATGGTAGAAGGGGTGCCGAACAAGATCAGGGACTGGAAGCAACACTTGTTCTTCATTGGGGGTGACTGGCGAGCATCTTCTGGTCCACACGCTGGCATTGGGCGGATAAACTCTCCCCCTTCTTATGAAAAAATTAGGCGTAAGTTTATCTCTGTTCGTCTTTGAACTGTGTTGTTCTAATTTAAATTTTCTTGTTTGCTCGCAGGCCCTCGATTGCTCAAGTGGAACACAGAGGAAGAGGAGATCGGCTCAGAGTTTCTTTTTACCTCCTGTCTGGTCGGCTTGCGAAATAGGGCAGATAGGACCATTCAGTACTTGAGCGAGGAGAAGTGTCAAAGAGCTGCCCGCCTACTCACATACCCTCATCATCTCGAAGCCCGATTTGAGGTGCCCCCAGGTATGAATTTGTTTGTTCGTCCGGGAGAAGTTTACATAAAACTTGCTCGCACACTTCATAATCTAATTCTTTTTTTATAGTCGAGCAAGTCACAGTAGTAGTCCCTCCCTGTTTTGACCTCCTCAAACAAAGGGTGCATGAGATGCCTCCACCAAAGGGGAGGAAAATTAAGGGGGACCCACCCTCCAAGGTGCTCGCCATGACGAACAAGCCGGAGGGAGCAAAAGTTCCTCGGTAGGCTGCCCCTTCTGGTCATGCTCGACCAACACCCCCTCTCGTTTCCCTACCTCACGGGGAAAAGCGCTTGAAAAGGGCCGACGGGACCCCGATGGCGCACGATGCTGGTAACAAGGGGAAGGAAAAAGTGAGCAAAAACCTTGCTCGCTCTGAGGAAGAAATTGCTCGCCGCTTCTCAGTTAAGCCTGTAGAGAAAATGGGCAAGGCTGGAAAAGACGTTACCCCGTCTCGTGGTCCAGAGGATATCACCCTCCTCGGCTGGGATGAACAAAAATTTACGGAGTAAGTATATTCTCTTAAATGCCGAACAAGTTTCATTTATCCTTTCCTGAATTTTTCTAAGTGTGATGTATTTTCTTGTTAGCAGGTACCGGGCTGAGGATCATCCTGCACGAGCACATGCCGTCCATTAGTATGCCTGCTCCAAAATCCCCGTGAACATAAGGGAGATTCTGGGCGAACATGTCCGCAGGACCACAGAGCTTATCGCCCGGGCCTGGACTAGACCCATGGAGAAAACTATCTCCATGCAAGGATTAACTGACAATTTATATATTTCAATGATGCATCATGCCAATGGCCTTATTACAGCCCAGAAGGCTATGGCCCAGCTGGCCGAGCAGGAGGATGCTGTTCGTCGATATGCCAGCACTGCTCGACAACTTACCGAGGAGAAGAACAACATGGTCAACAATTACGAAGCGAAACTTGCTCGCTTGAACAATCAGCTTTCACTTACCCTCGACTCCGAGAAAAAACACCTTGAGGACATTCAAGGCCTGTCCGCCGAGCTTAAATGCAAAGTAGCCTTGCTCGAAGAAGGAGGGAAGAGGCTATCTACTGCTGAGCAGAAAATCGCTGAGCTCGAGGCAGAAGTTGCTCGCCTCAAGGAGGTAAATGCCAATAAGTACATCAACGAGCAACTGGAGGCCGAGCTGCAAGTCCAATCTGCTCCCATCTCCAACTTAGACTATATTTGCGCCTATGCTGACTGTATTCGTCTGGCTAATGCGTATTATTATAAAGATCTGGTGGAGGAGATGGGTAGCGATTTGTCTGAGTTTGTAGAGAACTATCCCCCTCCGAACAACATCGAGATTCAATTGGGGGATATGGCTGAATACGGGGTCAAGATTGATAAACTTGACCCTAGTATCATTGTTACTCGCCCACCAGTTCCGACAGATGAAGGCGAGAAAGTAGTTGATGATGAACTGGCTGCCAATAACGAGCAGGCTGCCAAAGAGCAGGAGCAAATTCGGCTGAGGAAATGGCCAGGGACATGATCGTCGATCCCCCTACCGACCAGCCTCAAGATCTCCCACCCGCCGAGCAGCAATAGGCCTAGGACTTAGATTTTTTTATCTTTATTTTGTAATAGTTGTTCGACTTTTGTAGTACCTTACACTTGTACTATTGTTGAGGCTTTAAAGCCTTTTTAATTGAATGAACGTTTTCTTTTGTTCGCTCAATCTTCTTCTTATATGTTAGTTGCCTTTACATTTCTGTTAAATACTTTTGCAATTATAACATATAATGTTAGGCTTTGTTCGATTTGAACTTTGCCTTTAATAGAATATGGGTTTAGCCTTAGGTTCTGTTCATCTTAATAAACGAACAACCTTTAAGTGGCCTTGGTCCTTTAAAATGGACTTGTACCTTGAGCTTTGGACTTTTCTTTCAACGAACAACTTGAAAAATTACAAGTGTTGTAAGACTGTTCATCATTAACATATACAATCTGACGAACAACTTTGAACACTAACCAGGATATGCTCGTTTATAATATTTTTGCCGAGCAATTTTATCTAAAATTAAAAAAGATGAACCAGCACCAGACTATACAATGTGCCGAACAACCTTTCATTCTATACTTAGCAAAAATTTCAAAAAATTAGGCAAGTTTTTGGTTTGCCTTACTTGGTTCACTTACCCCCCAAGACATTTGTTCGCCCACCAACTGTGAATTGAACTTGTTCGACTTATTGATAGTACTTCTTTAGATGTACAACATTCCAGGAGTATTGGGCCGGCTTACCTTCCATATCTCGATATCGTACACGCCATTAAGGAACTTGTCTGTTATACGATACGGGCCCTCCCAGATTGGTCCCAATACACCTGGAGGTTGGACGAGCAACTTTCTTAGAACCAAATATCCAACTCTGAATTCCCTAATTTTAACATGGGAATTATAATAACGTTCTGCTTGCTGCTTGTAGGTAGCATTCTTTAGCTCAACACTTAATCTTTTTTCTTCGAGCAAATCCATTTCAGTAGCTAAAGTAGAGTTATTTCCTTGTTCATCAAAGTTGGTCGTCCTGATTGTGTTGGTCTTTAATTCGATTGGTATCACAGCTTCTGTTCCAAAAGCCATTGCAAAAGGTGTTTCTCCAGTGCTTGACCTGGGAGAAACTCTATATGCCCACAAGACTTCCGGAAGTTCTTCAAACCAACTACTTTTGCTCTCCGCCAATCGTACTTTCAACGTATGCTTGATAATCTTATTAAAAATTTCAACTTGTCCATTCGACTAGGGATGATAGGGAGTAGAATAGTGTTTTTTGATCCCCCACTTCGTACAGAAGTCTCTCAACTCTTTCCCATCAAACTGCGGACTATTGTCTATCACAATGGTTTGTGGAACCCCAAAACGACATACAATGTTCTTCCATATGAAGTTGATCATCTTTTGTTGCGTAATTTTTATCATGGCCTCTGCTTCTGCCTATTTCGTATAATAATCGACTGCCACCACAGCGAACCGAACATTTCCAACTCCTACTGGGAAAGGACCAATAATGTCCATCCCCCATCTTGCAAACAACCATGGGTTGTAAACTGATACGAGCTCCTGAGCCGGGGTATGAATGTTTGGGGCAAAAATCTGACATTGATGATAAGTTTTTACTTTCTTGATTGCGTCTTGATGTAAAGTCAGCCAATAACAGCCTTGCCTGATAGTCTTGTACGCCAAGGCTTGCCCCCCAGTGTGATTTCCACATACTCCGGCATGTATTTCTTCGAGTATTGCTCGCCCCTGCCCCCTAGGCAAATATTTGAGAAGTGGAATTGATATTCCCCTTTTGTAAAGCTGCTCGCCTACCAGAGTATATCTGGCGGCTTGCTTTGTTAGCTTGGCAGCTTTAAAAGAGTTGTTTGGTTTTTCTCCACTTTTCAAATATTTGACTATGTTTGTTCTCCAATCTTCTTCTTCTTCACTTGCTTGTTCGTCTATTTGGTTGACATTATAACTTATTGTTGATGGGTCATTCATCTTTATGATTATAATATCCGCCAACTCTGCAGGCCCTTCGCTTGTTGCTAGTCGGGCCAATGCATCTGCCTGAGTGTTGCTTGTCCTTGGAATTTGTTAAATGAAAACTTAATCCAGCATGGACATCAGGTGAGCAACAATCTGCTGATACTCGATCATGTGATCGTCTTTTGCTTCATATCCACCTTGGACTTGATTCACGAACAATTGCGAGTCGTCGATTATTTGCAAACGTCTGACACCTACTGCAAGGGATAAGTGGAGACCAGCAATGAGGGCTTCATATTCAGCTTCCTTGTTGGTAGCCATGAAACTAAATCTGATTGCCGAGGTGAATACTTGTCTGTCAGGGCTAATTAGGACTACTCCTACCCCCGAGGCCATGTTGGTTGAAGATCCGTCGACATAGAGATGCCAAGGATGATCTAGTCCTCTCGTCGGATCTGGTGGGAAAGTTAGTTCGATAATAAAGTCGGCTAGAGCTTGCCCTTTGATCGCTGTTCGAGGAGCATAGGTTACCCCAAACTGGCTAATCTCTAGTGACCATCTTAATAGACGACCTACTGTGTCGGGGCGATGGAGAATTTATCTGGGTGGGAAAGTTGTTAGCACCTCAACTTGATGGTTAAAGAAGTATAGTCATAACTTTCTCACACTAATAACAAGCGCATACGCCAACTTTTCAGTTGGGGAATATTTGATCTCCGCTTCGTGTAAAGCTTGGCTAACGTAGTAGATTGGTTGATGAAATTTGTCGTCCTCTCGCACCAGAACAGAGCTGATTGCTACTTCTGACGCTGCCAAGTACAAATAGAGCTTTCTCCTGGGACGAGTTTTGATAGAATTTTAACATCTCTCAGGTAGTCCTTAAGTTGGTCAAACGCCTTTTGGCAGTTGTTAGTCCATGTAAACTTTCCTTTTTTTATAGCCTCGAAGAATGGACGACACTTATCTCCCGATCGGGATATGAACCGGTTCAATGCTGCTAGGCATCCCGTGAGCCTTTGCACCTCTTTTACCGAATGTGGTGGTTGCATATCCACGATAGCTTTGACTTTTGTTGGATTGGCCCCAATCCCTCGTTGACTAACAAGATGGCCCAAGAATTTTCCTGAATGAACTCCAAAGCTGCTCTTCTTTGGATTCAACTTCATGTTGTAGTGTCGAAGAATTTCGAACACCTGGGTCAAATGTTGGAGATGGTCTTCTTTCTTGGGACTCTTGACCACGATATCGTCTACATAGACTTCTACCGTATCTTCGATTTGTTCGTTGAACATCTTGTTCACCAACCTTTGATATGTTGCTCTGGCGTTGATGGCCGAATGGCATTCTCTTCCAACACAGCAAGTTTTTGTTCGTATAAAATGCTGTGTTTTCTTGATCGTCTGGATGCATTGGGATTTGATGGTACCCGGCAAAGACATACATAAACATTAACATCTCGTGACCCGCAGTGCTATCCACCAATTGATCAATATGAGGGAGAGAAAAGTTGTCCTTTGGGCATGCTGCATTCAGATCCGTAAAATCTATGCATAGCCTCCAGGTCCCGTTTGGTTTCTGCAAAAGGACTGGGTTTGCTACCCATTGTGGACAAAGGGCCTGACGGATTAGATCGTTGTCTAACAACTTCTTCACCTCTTCATTTAGAGCTTGGTATTTGTCTGGGCCATACTTCCTTCGTTTTTGATGGACTGGCCTCTTTGTTTGATTGATATTAAACTTGTGGCAAGCATGCTTTGGATCTATTCCCACCATGTCTGCATGAGACCAAGCAAAAACATCTAGATTCTTGCTGAGGAACTCTTTCATTCGGGTTCTATAAGGCTCTGGGAGCTCAAATCCTATGTATAATTCAAGATCTTCGTTTTCAGGATTAACTCTGAATGCCTCCAGTTCTTCGACTGGAGTTGCTCGTCATTTTTGTCCCTTCCAACTAGGATCAAGTATTGGTCCCTCAGGGTTGAAATCATTTTCGATGTTCATGGGCTCTGCTCCCAGGCGGGGCTCTAGATCATCTGTTGGTCCTGACCCATTGTTGTTGATCAGCATCTGGCCCTCCAAGCCGCCTATTGTATGTTGCTCGTCACCACCCCTATATTGTTCGTCAACTTGAAGTTCTCCATGAGTGGTGACAAGTTGCTCGTCCAACACCTGCTCGTCAGAGTGTTGCTCGTCGGTATCCATATGGTCCTCTCCTGTGTCCATCATGTTCTCCAGCACTGATGGTTCGTCAACAGGGTAGCTGGTGGTAGCTTCCATCATGGATACTTGTGCCTGATTTGCTTGCAATTGTAGGAGATATTCACGTGCTTTTCTTTGGTCTCCCTTTATTGAGCCTGCTCCATTTGCTGTTGGGAACTTTATGCAATGGTGGTAAGTTGAACATGCAACTTTAAATTCATCTAAAAAAAGGTCGACCAAGAAACCCATTATAGGTCGATTCCTGATCTACGACCAAGAAATCTACCATTCTTGTTATATTTTTCTCGGGTTCCTCGACCATTACAAGCTGGACGGATAACCTAATCTTCCCTAACGGGACTGTTACAGCATTTCCGAAGCCTAAGATTCTATAATTTGAATCTCGTATGTAGCCCGAATAATCTCCAAGTTGATCGAGCGTCTTTTTGAAAAGGATGTTGGTGTAGGCTCCGGTGTCCACCAACAATCTATGTACTCTGGTCCCCATGATCTTAGCACAAATCACGAGCGAATCATTGTGGGGGGTCAATATTCCTTCCAAGTCTTTTTCAGTAAGGGTTAGTTCCGCTGTCTGCATGATGGACAGTTTAACCCCCATTTCTTGTACTTGATCGATCGCTCGTAATTCGGCTTTTCTTTTCCGGTTGGAAATTGGTGGCCGTCCATCTGAACATCCTCCCGCAGGTCCTGAGGGTTCCATCATGTATAGATCCTCTAAAGGACGAGCAGCAATGGTGGGAATTGGTTGCCTGGGCTTATTATTCCTTTGAGGTTGACCGTCCTCCTCATCCTCCGAGTTGTTCTCCCGAACTCTCTTTCCCAGTTACCTTTTAACAAAGTCCGAGAGTTTTCCCTCTTCGTAGAATCATTAGAGTTGCTTGAGAAAATCTCTACACTCACTTGTAAAGTGCCCCACGCTTTGATGGTAGGCACAATATTTGTTAGGGTTGAGTTTGCCAGTTTCTTGGCAAATCCTCCGGGGAGGGGAGAGCAATTCTTTCTCCTTTACATTTTCATACACAGTGTCGATAGATACTGTTAGCACCTGGTTCAGCTTTTCCTTTAGTTCTGTCCCTTTGGTGAATGCCTTCATGTTCTTCGGGACCCTGTAGCCTGTTCCGCCGGGTTTTTTGTTGTTCTCCTTGGGATCAGCTTTATTTTCCCCCAAGTTTGCTTGTAGGGCCTCGTGCATGGAAATAAATATGTCGGCTTGATTTCTGAACTCGACATAGCTTTTTGGGCACTTCAGTCGTACCTCCTTCCATAACTCTGACCCTTTCTTTAATCCAGCCATGACAGCTACGATTTTCGTATCTTCGCTAACTGGCTCCCCTTCTAAAAACACTTTGTCGAATCTCTCCATAAACGCTCGGTCTGACTCATCGTCATTTTGCTTTAAGTCTGATAATCGGTGTTTTTGGGATAGATATGACCCAGGAGTTGAGAAGTGGGAGAGGAACTCTCGACTCAGTTGAACAAACGAGTGAATTGACGCTGGTGGCATTGCGGAAAACCACTTGTGTACTCTGTCCCCCAAAGTCAAGGGAAAATTCCAGCATTGGGTGGCATCACTGGCTCCCACAGAAATCATGTAGTCCGAATACTTTGTTAAATGGACTCGGGGATCAGCAACGCCTTCGTATTGTATGCTGGCCGGAAACTGAATCTTTTTCTGAATTGGGGCTTTCAATATGATGGATGATAATGGTGAGGATGGCATGCTAGTCGTCCTCATCCCTCTTTGTTGATCCAGTTGCCCCTGCATGCTCTCCACAGCCTTTCTCAGACTCGACAACTCATCCAAAGATGCCCCCTGGCTTGGAGGCTGTTCAGCGAGCAAAGGCACAGGCCTTTCTGCTCGTCGCAGTCCCTCACTCGGAGCGGGCATATCCATATCCTGGAGCTGTTTCCTAGGGTTGCTCGCCGCGTTTGGCCCTAGGCGCCTGAAAGCAGACTGGGACAGTCTTTCATGAACTGATGGGCGAGGCTGCACAAATGTTGCTCGCCCATCACCTGCTCCCTGGCGAGCAACTTCTTTCTGAAGTTGGGGTTGACCAAATCTGCCCTGGGCACTGGAACGAGTTGTTCCATGACTTGACATTGTTGTTCGCCCTTGAGCAGACTCAGCTTGACCTTCTCTTGGGTCAGCCACCCTGGCTTTGCCCTTACCCCGCCTGGCTTGGGCACTGTTTACCTCATGTTGCTCGCCCCTAATTGACCTGACTCTTACAATTTCCACTGGTTTAGTCTTAGACCTTGCTTGTGAGGGTCTATTTTGTTCTTGCTGCCTTTGGATGGTTTGGAGAGCAGCAATGATTTTAGCCAGTTCATTAGGGTTGCTCGCCAGAGCCTCCAATTCTGGTGGAATATTTTGAGTCATGGTCGTATGTCGTGATCTGTTCGCATGTCTAGGTTTACGATCTTGATGGCCAGCTGATGAAGCTCGAGTGGGAGATACTCTCCTTGATAACCGTGAACCTTATGTTTCCTTGGATTGAGGCATCCTAAGTTGAATTATCTTCTCAATCTTTGGATCTCCAAATTTAATATTGAAGAACACCAAGAACACTTTTGTTTGAATCTTCAAGGATTTCTTGAGGATTTCTTCAAATCTTTAAGTTTTCAAACTTGAACCGGAGGTTCGAACCCTCCTTCTAGCGCCAAATTGTTGGTGATCGAATTTAATCGGATGTATTAGTGACTGTTTAGTTCGGTTTAGGACCACCAAACAAGAACGTGTGATTGATTATCACCGTTAATGATAAATCAAAGCTTAGAATCGAAAAATTGTTAATAGGAAATTTGAAATCGTATTTATTTCGTGTATGTGTACGTTTAGGTGTGTGTGTGTGTGTTTTGGGAGTATTTGTGAATTTTAACTTGTATTTCTTAGCTGGAGAACAACTATTTATAGCGACTAGCAAGTAGGAGGTGTCCAAGACTCTTGGACTTCCTAGCTTGTATGCTAGACAAGTGTCCTTTGACCTTGTTTGACCTTATATAAGCTGAATTTTAGTTACAAAGTCTTATTTGGTCTTATCTCGGACTCATTATTGTTCGTCATGGTTGGCTTGATTGGTCCAAAGTGGTCTTTAAATAAAAGTTGTTCGCCTTTTGAGGTTATGGCTCGGAAGTTGTTCGCATGTGTATCTTATTGAGATAGGCTTTGGAATCTTAGTCCCTTGTTTGTCAACATACACCTCTTAGATTGGTAGATGCACCACCTTTTGATAATGTTGTTCGTCACCAGTGATCTAATGGAATATTCATATCTGGTCTCGGGTCTCAGAACTTGTTCGCCAGTATGTTGTTCGTAACTGGAGTTGTTCGTTATTTCATACACCTCCTGGATTGATTTAGGCACTCCAACTTGATTTTCTTTATTAATCATCTTTGATTTGGAGTTGATTCTTCGTAATCTTTATTAAGGTCTTATTCCTTATTCGCCCAACATTGACCGATGTTCGCCTATCAACAGGGGACAATGATATTATAATTTAAATGCTGTTGATATGTTTAAACCCAATTATTGACACTACTGATTAAATTCATAATACTCTTGATCATATATTTAAACTTTAAAATAATTTTATGATAAACTTATCATAAACAATTATCATATAAAACGTTACCATTAAATATTGGACCCCTTTCTGCAATGTGTATTATAAAAGAATTTATATATTTATATATAGTGAACTGTATCTTAATTAATAGCTTCATTAATTAGTGTCATTAAAATGTCATGCGAATGTTTAACATGTAAATGTTATAAGTTGTTGCAAGAGAAATGATGGTTAGAATTTTTATTAGTTCATTTGGTATTGTCAAGCGATATAAATAAATTTTATTTCATATTTGTTTTATTTTCTTATGTTTGTTAAGCAAAGTGATTATGTAATTGGTATGTTAAACATATGTATATGTGGAACAAGCTTTATGTGAGATTGTTTTATCGTGATCGATTTTTTTTTAATAGAAATGTTTTCATTTTTAAAATAATTTATTATCTTAAGAAAGAATTGGTATGTACTTTATATTAATTAGATTGTATCACTTTAAAAAAAATCTATCATTTTAAAGTTAAATTTTGAAAAATGATAACATTTCATTGAAAAGTATTATTGTTTTAAAAGTGCTATTGTTTTATGGTGAGACAGATTCACATAATTTTTTCTCTTATATTATAATTCACATTTTATTTAATTACATGTAGAATTTATGATAGTTATGAATTAGGTATTGGATATTAGAGATACAATCCATAAACATGTATATTTAGAGTGTATTTTTTATATTAGAAAAGACAGGTAGGTTATAACACCAAAATATCCACACACAAAAAAAATTTGTATTGTGTGCAATGGAAGATTAAATTAACATCAATGTGAAATTTTTATTTGCTTACGTACATTGCACTATAACGCCAAAATATTCAAAATATTTTTTGTATTGTGTGCAATGGAACATTAAATTAACATCAATGTGAAAGTTCCATTTGCTTACCTACGACCTATCATATAGAATAATTGATAAAAGTAATTCACAATTGACACACACACACACACGCATGCGCGCGCGCGCGCGCACACACACACACACACACATATATATATATATATATATATATATATATATATTACTCTATACATTTAAAAAAATTATTTTCAATTACACATATATTTTATAATTGATAACCGGCCTAATATATAATCATACCTGCATTGCACGGGTACAATACTAGTATATCCTAATAATAATATTTCGTAAGACTAATGTAAGACTAATTAAATTAGCTAACACACGAAACTGTGATGATTTTTAATAACCAGATTTCTTAATATACTTTTCCATACGTACTGTTTCTTCTTTGAAAGGAAACTGATAAACTAAATTCCAAAACCACTAAAAGAATTAACTTTAATCACTGGAACATAAACCTAATTATTCTAATAAACTTAATCTAAAATTAACCATTAATTACTGAATTTATAAACTTAACAAAATATACTCCAAATTTCTGTCTACTGCCAAATTATACCATAATATCATTTTCCAATATAGCACTAGCTCTAAATCTCCAATAAAACTCCATCTATCCATTTTCAATCTTATTATACTACATTTCCAAACCTCTCCAAAATGATGTGTCAACCCCACATTTCTCTTAAGGTGATGTGGCACCCTCAAATCATTTTATTTCAAAATCATGCATTCTCATTAAAAGTTATTTTACGCATGTTTTAAATCAAATTAAGACTTAATCTACATCATATATTTTATACTTTTAATCTCAACCATACATTTCATTTTATATTGTCTATAAATATCAAATCTCACTTTAGTTTTCATTTTAATTTACAACCCTAATTATCTTCTCTCTTCATTATCATATCTGTTGTCTATCGTATTGGACCACCGCTCCTTAATTTTTTTTTTATAGTTATAATACTGATTTTTTTTCTCCACTCTTTTTTTTTTTCTCACGTCGTTGTCCCTCTTCTTTCAGGTTATTCATGAACCACCGCCTCCTCATGGATCTCCTCGCACGGACCGCATCGAACCACCAAAGTCTCGAATCGCATCGGAACACTGCATGCCGCCACATAGGGTAAGAGATTAATTTTTTTTAAATCTAATTGAATCATTTTTTTTCTTTAATAGATATGGATAAATCATCGGTATGACGATCCCAACCCAGAGCACCATCGTAACGGAATTGGTCTCAAGACCCCAATTTATCGCGATAATTCGGAAATAGATAGATGATGATTTTTTCTTTAATTCTTATAGAAATTATGTATTTGTAAAACATAAAGTTGTTATTACTAAGTTGTTGTTGAATGATTTTTTTTTAGAATTTTTTTATTTTTACAACATATAGATATATTTAATATATGTAGGAAAAAATTTAAAATATTTTGGAAAATATATTTTCATCGAAATAGTGTATGATACCAAAAAAAATCCTGCAACCAAATAAAATACCTTGCTTTCAATAATAGATTGTAATACAAGAGTTTATTTTTTGATAAATTATGCGGCCAAACTAAACTATTAAACTGCAAAATGCAGATACTATTTTCTAGACTAGGATTTCAATTTTTCTTTTATATTTTTTAACATACAAATATTAAAAATGTATTGTAATTCATAAATAAGTTAAATTATTTTTATATCTTATATAATTAATGTAAACATTTTCCTTAAAATATGTGGAATAATTTTTTATGAGTTAGAAATTATAGTGTTTGCCAAAAAAAAAAGGACATTATGTTACTATAATTTTAAAAAGTATCTTACTCTAGAATAAAATAAATCTAAATATATTTTAATCAATAGAAACAAAATATTTACATATAATATGAAATATTATTTTAAACATTATATTATTGCAAGCAAATCTTTTTTCACGGTTAAACAATTTCTCTTCTTAGGTATTTTGGAAGTTATTTTTACAAAATATTGATAGATATGAAATTTTTGTAGGAAAGAATTGAAATATTTCGGAGAAGATATTGTCACCGAAATAGTGTATGATACCAAAAAAATATTGACACCAAATATAATTCTTGCCTTTAATAAATAAAATATTTACGTAAAATATGGAATATTATTTTAAACATAATAATAATGCAAGCATATCAACGATTTCTCTTTGTAGTTATTTTCGGAAGTTATTTTTGCAATAAATTGATAGATTTGAAATTTGTCGGATGGAATTGAAATATTTCAAAAAAAATATTGTCACTGAAATATTGTTTGATACCAAAAAAATCTTGCCACCAAATATAGTATCTTGAATTCAATAATAGATTGTAATACAAAAGTTTATTTTTGGATAAAGTTATGCCGCCAAAATAAACTATTAACTGTAAAGTACACATAATTTTTTCTTAACTAGGATTTTGAATCTTTTATATTGTTTTAACATACAAATATTAAAATAATATTGTAAATGATAATTAAGTAAAAGGTTGTTATATGTTATATAATTAATGTATATATATATATATATATATATATTTTAAAAATATATGGAATAAATTTTTCATGGTTAAAAATTTATGGTGTTGGCCAAAAATAAAAATGAAAATAAAATAAAATTAAGTTTCTTTACTAACAATTTAAGTATTATAACTTTAAAAAACTATCTTTACTCTAAAATACAATAAATCTGAATATATTTTAATCAATGAAAATAAAATATTCACATATATGATGAATTATTATTTTACACGTTAAATTAATGCAAACAAATCTGTTTCATGGTAGAACAATTTCTTTTCTTAGATATTTTTGAAATTTATTTTTACAAAATATTGATAGGTGTGAGATTTATCGGGCAAAATTAAAATATTTCGAAAAGGATATTGTCACTGAGATAGGATTCCCAAAAAATATTGTCATCAAATATAATATCTTACCATCAATAATAGATTGCGACACATTTTATTTTTTTGGATAAAATTCAACGTGCAAAATAGAATTTGAAACTATAAATATAGAGATTATTTTGTAGAGTAAGATTTCGATTTTTTTTTTTTATCTTTTTTTTTTTTTTGCAAAATATATGTACATATGAAATGTATAGGAGGAAATTTGATTTTTTAAAACTAAGATTGGTGCTTAAACGTCAATTTTTATTGTTTAGTTGTGTATTATAAATATCAACACATTAATCAATTATTCCCAACAAATATCTACACAATATTTCATTTTAATTATGTCATTTTTTTTTCAAATATTATTTTAGATGCGAAATGTGTGATTTTATCTTTAGAATTAAACATTTGCGTTCAATTGTTATTGTATCTTCATGCCATGGGGAAAAATTGGGCATCCAACTATACAATAAATGTAAGTTTAAGTAATACCGTGTTATATTAATTTGAGATTGAATGTGTGAATTAGTTAATATTTTGCAAATTTTCTATTTATTTATTTTTAATATTTTTTATTGTTCGATGAATTAAAATTACAATTTAATATTTTATCAATATTACAAAATATTTAAAAATATTATATTTATAATTTGAAATAATAATAACAATTTTTTTTCAATCCGCGAAATTCGCGGGGTACAGACTAGTAACTAAATATTAATTAATTAAACAATAGAATTTCCTAATCTAATTAGCTAACATCACGTCTTCCATCAGAACAAAAAGCACCCTGACTTATCCTTAAATAAATAATACTTCCAACTCAAATAAACTCAAACATTATAAAAAACGATTATTATTAGAGTTTTACCTTTTTTTTCTACAAGTTCTTTTGTAGTTTTTTCGAACTTACACTCACTAAACACCAAAACACTCTCATCATAGAAGACCGAATGAATTGCGGGTACTTTTGATTGAGGGTGAACTCATAATGTTTGAATTGTTTGAAATATGCAAAAGGATAATTTGGTTTTTTCAAGAGTGTTTTCAAGAATAGAAAAAAAAGGGTGGTGAACTACTCAAGAGGGGGGGGGGGGGGGGGGGGGGTGAGGTTAAATATCCGCGTCCAAAAATCGACGGTAGTGTATTTAACAAAAAAAAAAGGATACTACAAATAACCGTGGTCAAATAAAAATGGTGGTATTACTTTGCTGTGTAAGAAATTGTAATCCGAGAGTTTGGGCCCGAGCCCAAATTCACAATGGGCTCTTCTTACAGGCCACTTTACTAACGTTTGGTTTTACCAAGCTCTCTGTGCAGTCAACGTTTGACCCTTTTGGGCAAATATGAAAAGCAAACACTAAAGTTAGTAAAAAGATACTCCTATTTATGTAAAGTTATCCACCAAATTTGGCATCAAAGTTTGGCAAAAGGGCCATAATTAAATATTAGGGACCATATAACAAAATTTCTATATCTAATTACATGTCATTTTACAAGTACATATTTCCATTTATGGTGTAATCATGGAGTATATGATAATTAAATATTGTCAGCTAATTATCCAATAGAATAGATACTATTATTTTTACTAAATGCTCCTTCCGTTTAATTTAACTAAATATTGTCAGCTAATTATCCAATGGAGTAGATATTATTATTTTTAGTAAATGCTCCTTCCGTTTAATTTAACTAAACTTATTTTTTTGTCTTATTTTTTATCATATGTTGAAAGATATAATTAAATATGGGTCCACTTTAAATAAAACAATTGTCTAACAACCATTTTATTCATAAATGAACCTCACAATATCCCTATAATACTTTCCTGACATATAATAAAAAATAACAGACAAAAAAAAACAAGGCTAGTAAAATTTAACGGAGGGAGTTATAATATTAATTTTTGCAGTCAATAATATTAGTATTGTACAATGATATTTAATTATTAAAAAATCCTCTTTCTGCCACCTCTCAATCTTCACATTTATTAATTTCTTATCTTTTAGCGAGATTTTTTTTTATTATTTGAAATGACAAAATAATTGTTAAAGTGTTTTATAATAGAGGAGATATTGATCTATTATAGTACTATTTTATAAAAAATATTTTAACATTTTAAATACTAATAAATAACTTGTTTGCTAAAATATGAGTAAAAAAAAAGTAGTGCGAAGATTATTAGGGGATGATAGGAGTAATAATTTTCATTAGATTTTTTATTTTTTATACGGGAATAATTTTAATTAGATTATAAGTATGTATTAAATCGAGTTTAATTGTGGAACAAGAAAGTATTTTTCTTAGTAATTTAATTACATTAAAAAGTTGTTGAATATACGCGTTTGAAACCGTATACGGTAAATACTGATCATTAGTAGATGCTTTAAGTGGAAGAGAGATGAGAAAATTCTGCCTAAAAGAGAGCTTCACTGTTGATGTGTGAGAGATAGAGAGAGAAAGGGAGAGAGAGAATTAGCCAACTATTTTTGTTTTTGGGTATAAAGATGTAATTTTCAGATCCTAAAGGAGCATAATAGTATTAATTGCAATTTAGATGGCTTAAGCTGCAATTACTGTAAACGCAAGCAAATTTTTAAAGATTTCCAAAACCCAAGCCACAAAAGGGAAGCCCATTGAAAGTTGGTTATATAAATAAACCACTACTAGTTTCTTGTATGCGTCTTTCTCTCACTACCTTTCTCTCTCTTGATCTATCCCTTTTGACAATATTATTAAAAAGAAAGGGAAAAAGACATAATCTTTGCCCTTTTTCTGAAGGGAAATCTTGGAATCTAATTCAATATTGTTTGTAATGGGTTGCTGTTCTGTTGCTGCTGCCCCTCAATTGAAAAGCTCCGATTCTAGGTAATTTTTGCAATTCCTTTTTGTCTATTTCTTTTGCTTTGATAATTAAATGTGCTTGGAATTTCTGGGTTAGATACATTCTCCTTTGTCTCTATTCATTGCATTCTATCTGCACCGTTAGATATCTATTGTTTTTTTCTGCACATTTTTCTGGGGTATGTTATTTTTGCCTTTTTGGTTACCTTTTTCAATAATGGTGGTTTCTTTTTCTTCTTTTTGTCAGATTGATGGTTCAAGTTTAGAAAATTTGTGACATGTGTTGGAAACTTGGGGGTTAGCACATTGATTGCGACGCTTGCAGTTTTGTAAGTTTTATGGTTGTTTTTAGTGATAAATAGAAGAATTGTGAGTAGTAGTATGTGAGCTATGGGTACCCCTACATGGAGAAGGTTCGTATCCCCGTGTTGGAGTGCGAAGGAGGAGGGAGAAAACAGTAGAGTTGGAGAGAATAGTGGCCGTCTTGATGGATTGTGGTGGTACAAAGATTATGGATACCATGTTAATGGGGAATTTTCTATGGCAATAATTCAAGCCAATATAGTAATAGAAGATCACAGCCAGCTGGAATCGGGGCCGTTGAGTTTCTCCGAGTCAGGCCCCCATGGTACATTTGTTGGAATTTATGACGGCCATGGTGGTCCGGATGCTGCAAGATTTACAAGAGATCGCCTTTTTCGCAATATTAAGAGTATGTTGAAATGAACCTTGATATTCTATATACTTTGTGAACTGTGATTATCCCGTTTTTGGTGTGTATTCTCTTTTTTTTTTTTTTTTTGCACATGTCATGTTTTTCCTGTTCACTGAATGTGCTCGACTTTCTTTCAATTCTTGGAGCTTCTCTTAGTTCCGTACATGGTTCAAGTGGATATGTTGCACATGTTATTTTCAGAGCATGTATTTTTGTTGGAGCATTAAGTCAGAATCAAACAATTATAGCAGTGAGAGAATCTATGGTCAAAGTTTAGATACCGGGAATACTGTATGATTAAGGTCTTTTTTACATGGAAGATGCTTTAAATAGTTGTGTAAAGATTATTCCATAATATAATATTTGAAATTATGTTGCCTTTTTTTTTTCTTTACAAGGGAATACTTTGCATTTAGGATAGTGTTTTGAACTAGTTGAGATGGATGCCGACATTCTCACATTGCTTGGTACTTGTACCAGTCCATAAGCGTCTGAGAAGCATCTTTTTATATTGATAAAACCTTGAACATTCTTTTTTTATTTTTAATTGACAAGGTACTGCGTAACTAAGTTCATTCAATGGAAACTTTGAATGCTCTGTTTTCTAATTTGAGAGTGTTATCTCTTGTCATGCTTAACAGTTTCCATGTGCGAAGAGACGTGCATACTATCGGTTTGAAGTAATGCATCTTGTCGGCTTGTCTAAATAAAAAAGAAATTGAATGTCGGTTGGAAGTTTCTGTAATAATTATGGTTAGGGTGACGTGTGACGTAACATGCTTAATTGCTTAGATGAGCAATCACATGCCTCGTTGATTTTATTAATCTTGCAATCAGATGACGATTCACATCAATTGTAAATAACTCAATTTAATATGTAGTATTAATAATAATGCCTATGTCACTCACTGGACAGCTATTCGTTATGCAGAATTCACATCAGAGAATCAGGAAATGTCGGCTGATGTTATTAAAAATGCATATTTGGCAACAGAGGATGAATTTCTTTCTATGGTAAAAAAGCAATGGGAAATCAAACCACAAATGGCGTCTGTGGGATCATGTTGTTTGGTTGGCGTTATATGTTCTGGACTGTTGTACATTGCGAATGCTGGAGATTCTAGGGTGGTGTTGGGGAGATTAAGTATGGTTGATAAAGAGGTCAAAGCCGTTCAATTATCATCTGAACATAATGCAAATTTGGAATCTGTTCGGCAGGAGTTGAATTCGTTGCATCCTGATGATCCTCAGATTGTTGTTCTGAAGCACAATGTTTGGCGTGTCAAGGGTATCATTCAGGTCAGTTTATACCTAACCCTGAAAACTTAGAGGGAGTCTTGTGTGAGACGGTCTCATGTTTGAGATGGAGCTCCACTTTAGTAGTTAGACTTCACTTTGATTTAAAGCATTATGGGGTCGGGTCATAAGCCCACGGGTCATATGATATATAACTCATACAAGTTTTTGTCCTAAAACGTTAACTACTACTTTCCATGTGTGAAGACAAGATTCACTCCAGTAAAAAAGAAGTTGTCACAACCTAAGCGAACAGAGAAGGACTAAATATGATTTTTAGGTATCCCGTGCTTTATTTGGGAGAATTGCTTCTTACCCATTACTATTAAACCGATTAATAAGCCACTTTGTACCAAAAAAAAAAAAAAAAAACTTACAATCGCCTCATTTTGTGTCAATCATACAACATGGGTGGGCATGTTGTACACTTACCATGGATGACAAGAATTGGAGGTCAGTTAAAAGAGCAAGGGAGAGTATTGCTCTTTGTCTTTGTCTTTGTCAAAGGAAGTGAGTTACGAGAGGGTAGAAAAGTTTAGAGTCTTAGCTAAAAGTGGCAGTGTTTGGTATTAGAGCCTAACAAAATGGTTTTGTTATGCATAGTGGCTAAAAAGCCATGATTTCACCTTTTTTTTCTTTGTGTGCAACAGATGACCAACCCATTCTAAACGTCTAGTTTATGGTAAGTATTAATATTGAGACTTCGATGACCTCTTCTTCTAGTTTAATAAAACTAATCACATCAGACTAATAACAAATGTCCATAATTTTAGTTTTTACGAGGAAAAATTAGACGCGTCTATCTCTGGATTATGTTTCTGATACAGAATAAGTTCCACGTCAGGTTTCGAGATCAATTGGTGATGCTTACTTGAAAAGAAACGAGTTTAATAGACCACCTTTGTTGCCGAAATTCAGAGTGCCAACAGCATTCCATAAACCGATCCTTTTGGCAGAACCAGCGATTGTCGTTCAAGAAATCCATCCTCAGGATCAATTTCTTATATTTGCTTCTGATGGCTTATGGGAGCACCTCAGCAATCAGGAGGCAGTTGACCTTGTAAACTCCTCGCCACGTAATGTAAGATTTCTATGTAAATTGACATAATAATTTTAAAAAGTAAGATTTTCTGTAAAGTCTTGTGTAAACAAGTTTTACCGTACAATTAATTTGCATTCTCTGCATATGTTTTAACAGTAGTATTGTTTGATTAAAAGGTATTAGTTGGTTTACTATAAAGCGGTAGTTGCTAACTAGTTGCACCGTTAAACTATTTTACATAAGGCCAACTCAAGGTTTTCATGATGCTCGACCTTTTCTTCTCTCTGCTTTTCCGATCAAGCATAGAAGTTACTTCTTGGAAACTACTTTCTTTATGGTCATATTATTCATAGAAGTTACTTTTGTTCCTTGAATATTCTTTGATGGGGTTGATTCTCTCCCTTGCAGGGAATTGCAAGAAAACTTGTCAAAGCTGCATTGCACGAAGCAGCGAAGAAACGAGAAATGAGATATTCAGACCTGAAGAAAATCGATGGTGGAGTGAGAAGACATTTCCATGATGACATCACGGTCATAGTTCTCTTCTTAGACTCCAATTTAATTAGTAGCAGTTCGTTTCATGGGCCGATAGTTTCAATAAAAAGTACTATGTTTTCTTAGTCGGGCCACCACTACCTAGTATAGCTTCGTATAATGTCCAAGGGCCCGCTCTGGATCTCAGTCGATGAGAAAGGGAAAGATATGCAAGAATGTGTACTGTAAGTTGTTATATGGCATCTCGAGGAGCTCGATATAATGTTGATGATTATGCCAGGAAGATGCATATGAATATGGTTACATCCCTTCAAGATTTTAGCTTACTGGCATATGAAACTGAGGATAGTGATGATATGTTATTCTATTGTAATAATTAAGGTTTCAGTAAACAGATTTTGGTTCCTTTTTTCTTCAATGATCATCTTCTAGATATCAAGTTACCATTGGGAGATTTGGTTAAAAGAATAGGCTTCTCTAACATCATGTTTAGATGGTGTGGTTTTTTGTCAAATGTATTTAAGGTTTGACCCATTGATGGGTGGAACATCAAACCAAAACAAAGGAGTTCTGCATAAGTCTGTAATTGGCTGTTTTGAGTTTGACTTGTTTTCCATTGAATTAAATTTATTAATAAATAAAGTTATTTAATAATTTATAAAGAATAAGTTATATGTTTTGTGAAAGTATAGCATATTTACTTACTCAAGTTTGTATATTTATTCATACGTTTCTCTATATTTGAGGGATGCTGCTTTCAACACTCAAGGTTACCAAAGTTGGTCACAGGCTAACTATTATTTAAATTTGACTGTTTAGTTTTATTATGCCTAGAAAAAACGATTTTCAATTAACTTTTACTGAGTCGAGATATTTGATTATTTTGAGATACCATTATGTGTAAGTTGTTTTTTTCAAGTCCATCTCCATACCAAGAGAAGTGAAAATGCAAAATTTCTTTGAATAGCTGAAGCACCTATACAAACACATATAAGTTGGTCTTGTATAAAACAGTTTTCTCAGTTATCACCTCATACTAGTAAAATAATTGATATTTTCCAATGAAACGACAAATATGTTTAATGAGACCGTTAGTAATGTTTAAAAAAACATACATAAAGCAAATCGGTTGTGTGGTAAAATTGGTTTACATAAAACTTGTCCAATGTGATTTAGAATCAAGCTAAGTGTGTGAAAGTGAAATAAGAAATAGAAGAGAATATACATCAAGATCTATAAAGCCTTGAATCAATAGAATAAACAGAAACCTCTGTATATAGATAATAAAAAACTATCGGTCTTTCTAGCTGCTTACTATGTATACAGAAACAAATATGCACCTGCTAAGTTAAGAAATAAAACAGACTCTTTATGAACAAGTGCAGTTAATATTATCTACCAAAACTATCACGGTACCTATAGGAACCGATAAAGAGCATCTAGACCGAGTTGATCTCCAAGAAATCATTACCCGAGAGTGCGGGGGCTTGGAATGCTAGAGCACAGCAATTTTTCCACAAAAGACTGAACTCAAATTAAGCTGAAGAATCTCCTATAAAGAAGCATTTTGACATCCATGTCTTGAGAATAGCCATCTCCATAAAGGATGACTTGTGTCTCAGCTATGATGATGTGAAATCAGAGATACAACTGATGGTCAATGTCACTACAGCATTACCCTCCATATCTTTCTCAAATAAACAACCAATGACCATATGGAAAGCCATGCTGAAAAATAGAGTAAGACTACCCCAGAAGAAGCAAGGGTTCCATCCCCTATCAGACTGCAGGGACAGAAAGTAGAGACCAAAAATGTTGCATCAGAATCATACATGCAATTTCCAGAAGGCCTAATACCCCAAAAAAAAAAAAAAAACTATAACTAAAACTTCTCCGCACTAGGTTAATTTAGCCAAGATTTCAGAAATTTAATTAGGTCAATTTTAGTCACGTTATCAGGATAGTCAAAATTAGTTGATGTGTGCATTGGAGTGGATGATACAAAGACTCGATTTTAAGGATATAACGGTTTTGAAAATGCTACCCAAGGGATGTACATCCAATATAGCATCCACTATCCATAAACATATAGGGTCACTCATACCTATCCATATTCATAAAGGGATGGTAGATATTGTGCTGTCATGAGTGGCATTTACAAAATAAGTCTAGGTTAGTTAAGATGAATATAATTGGATCCTTAAAATCAGATTTATGCATCTTTCATGTCAATACGCATCAGCCAATTTTGAGCGCCAAAGAACACCCAATTATCGTTAAAAGTATTAGCAGCATACAAAATTTGGCAAAGTTTTGGATTTTTTTGGCTATTAGGCCTTTCTAGAACCTCAATGTATGTATATATGTGCTGAGATTACATAAAAAAAAAGATGAGAGAGAAACCTTTCGTCTCTGGCAGCCAGAAGGATAATCAATGCAGTCATCTGTGCAGCAGTTTTCCATTTCCCCAAATTATTTACTGCAACAGCCTGATAGTGAAGGGCAGGGGAAGAGTTTTAATTAAACCAGCTAATGGAATCAACAAAATTTCCAGGCTAGCAAATACATATGTAATAGAAACTTATGTGTTGGAGATTTCAACCTCTAAAAGCTTTCTGTCCCGAGAAGCAGCCCATTCCCTGACCGCAGACATGGTTATCTACAAGGAGATGAGTTAGACACGTAAGTATGCAACAAGGCAAAAAAAAAAAAAAAAAATAACCAATATCATTCAAGCATAGAAACTGAGTTCAACTAAGCATTATATCACAAATTATTGGCAATGAAGCACCAGGGCCAACCAAATATGTTATTAATATAGGGATCGATATTCTACCACAGTATCATGTAAACACTATTTTGAGTAAAAAGATGAAACACTGCAATCTAATTGCAAGTTCTCAATATATATATATATCAGTTAGAAACTAATAATGGAGTCAGTATTTTGATGTACTTGACATAAAGTAAATGTACAATTTAAAACCTTATTACAGTCCACAACTCTTAAAAGTGGAGCACATGTTGCACTATAGCCAGGTAAAATCTCTACTAAGCTTATCAATCACACATTCGTTCTACTTTCAAATATTTACACTTGCACGCAATAATCTTCTTTCTCTCTACAAAATGCCAGCATACTGAGGAGTCGGGTCATGGATAGAATTTGACAAATAATGATACCAAAGTAAGTCTCCTTCATTCCTTGGGTTGAATTTTTGGTAAAGTTGCTTAAATTAATAAAACACTCTGTGCAATTCGGAGCCTTTGTTACACAAGGTTGAAAGTAATGTTAAGTAACACATGCGAACGAAATCAAGACCTTCGGATCACTTGTAAAAAAGAAGAAATTATCATCCATAGTTACTTTTGCGAAGTGATCTAAGAAATTACTTGAGCTACAGTCTAGAATGAACTTTTTAATTAAGTAAATGATAGATGTTAGAAAATTAAAAGACAAATTGCACGGGAAGGTTAGTCTCACTTCAATATAAAGATATTTTATTAAATGAGTGAAGAAGTCAGATGATGGCATGATGCCACAGCACAACCCAGACATGGAATAATTATGTGCACGAATGCTTAGCAGTTCTGCTTTTATATTCATCACCTTGAAATTGATATATTCAGCACTCAAAGAATAAGTTGATGAAACTACTTAAAAGTTAAACGCTTACCTCTCTACAAATTATGGCAGTAGCAGGCAAAGTCAAGAGCCAAGGTGCTTGGCCAAACATACCAGCGTTGAAGGGTTTGGTACACAACAAGATCAAGGTGGTAGCCACCATAAGCTGCAAATATATGTTAGAGACAACTTTATAAGGCACCTTTCCATTAGCTGGAATACAATATTTTTAAGCTTCTGGGAAAAGAATAAAAAAAAGCATTTGGTGCAAGTCATCCTTAATAAGAAGGTCAACCCTGGAGTTCATTACCGAGAACCCTAGAATTCAAGGTTTGGGCATGCATTCAAACCTATATCAACCTAAAATACTACTACAACTTTTCTTAAAAAAAGCATATTTTGATAAAATATTAAATATCATTCTCTTGTGCGAGTTCGTGCACATTATTAGCATACCAGGGGGCCAAAAATTAATTTTGAACGATGATCAAATGCAAATAGACGGAGTTTGAAAAAATAGTCATCATTAACGATACCTTATCAGCCACTGGATCTAAAAATGCACCAAATGGAGTACCCAATTTCATCTGTTACACCAAAACTGTAGTGTGTAAGTCAGGAAATAAAGAAAAAAAATATTTCCAAGAAATCTAAAGGTTGAAAAGCAGCACCTTTCGAGCAAGGTATCCATCAAGCCAATCGGTAGTGGCAGCTGCAACGAATATTCCAACGGTAGCCCCTGGACCCCACCAGTTCTCAACATAAAAGGCTAGTGACACATATATTAACAAAGTCAAATTCTTGAACACCAACATTCTACTTATAAAAATAGCCAATACCAAATACCCTGAACTGGAAATCATATCAAATTTAGAATAGATGCAACTAAAAAGAAGCTAAATCCATCACAATAGATGCACTGATCTGTCCTCTAGTAAAATTACCAAAAAATTTGCACATGAGAAGATTTGGATGCACTTAACCCTTTTCTGGCAATAAAATATCTACTACAATTTAACCAAAACAAGAACATTAAACACCTTTTGACAGGCAAATTCCATATCAAAGTGTCAATTTCTTAAACATAAACGTACAAGATCATCCAATTTGCACATTTTCTGATGCACTTCAAACCAAATCAAGCAACAAAAAGGTAGACACAAAATCAAATACATACTGCATACGAGGAACGGAATGGCGGCAACGCGGCCCATTGTCAAGATCGTCGGCAATGTAAACAATTTAGACGATTCAGCCGGTCCTTTCCCATCGTGGCCTTGCGGCGTTGGAACATCGGATTGGCTCCGTTGGCTCTCGACCCTTCCATTGACAATGGCGCCCATTTGAGTTCCGCGATTATCGTTCGTGTTCCGATTGGAATCGCCTTTTTTCCCTTTCTCCGTAGAATTGGATGTGTAGAGGCAATAATCTCCGCCGTACTTGCGGCGATGGAAGAAATTGGACGTGGTATTAACGTGCGCGTGGGGTTCAAACGGGGTTATCCTACACCACCACCAGCCGGCGAAATTCCTGATTGGCAAAATTGGTCTCGAATCGACGGTGGCGGTAACGGCGGCGACGGAGGCGGAAGGGGAGAAAGTGGTGAAAAATTTGTAGGGTTTATGGGCGTGGAGAATGGTTAAATTTGTGAGTTTGAGGGCGCCTGGCATGGTAGGAGGTGGTGGATATAGGTTAAAGTGCGCAGGGGGGCTCAGGTTAGCTAAAGGTGCTTATTTTAGCAGTGGTGTACAGGTGGAGACGGAGATTTGCCAATGAAAATGCCTGGCCCTGCCCTGCCCTTCCGAATGAAAATATCGCCTAAACTAATTTTTAGTCCACAAACTATTGCAAAATTATAAATTCCGTTTCACAAAATTGCTTTAAATAATTACAACAATTTCATTTCATTTATAATGCATCTACATAATAATGTATATATAATATTTAAATAAACCAAATTCACGTGTATTTACGATTTTTTTTGTCTTCATTTATATAAGGCCTAATGTTAGAAGGATAAAGAAATATTTTGCATAAGGTGAAATGTATTTTTAGGTCCTTAATTTTTGTTCCAAAAGGTTTTAAACTATTTATTTATTTTAATTTTTTTTTAAACTATTGCTTTTTATTTCACGAAATTTCTAAACTATTAGTTAACTTTTATTTTGAAAGATCTTTAAAAATAAACCAGCCTTTTAAAGACCTTACAAAATAAAATTTAATAGTTAATGCATTTTGACTATTTGCAAATAAGTAAAAAGTTGCTAGTTGATTTTGTACAAAACAATTTTATCGTATATTATTATTCATATTGTCGGACTCGGATGGGTTAGATTTTATATGAAAATATTTTATTATAAGTTTATTAATAAAATTATTTTTAAGTATTAAATAAATAATCAAAATATTAGAAACTGTCTACCAAAAACTATAAATCGTGTACTAAATGGTAAGCAAGTGCACTAAAGATTTCGTGATTCTGGTTTTAATTGACCCTTCAATACCGGTATTACTTCTTAAAGCAAGCAATAATGGATTCAATGATTCTGATTTTATTTGACCCTTCATTAATTTACATTCTTATTCTACCCAAATACTCCCAAGTAAATCAGGAAAAAACCGAGTAAACTTTTATGCAATATATTTTATATGGTTAAGTATATTAATTTTATGGTAAAATTTATTTGCGTTTTGTTTTATGTGTAATTATTAATTATTTTGTTTTATTAAAAAGTATTATTAGTTTAATAGTAATATTATAAAAAAATACATTTTTTTGTCATTTAACATTGGGTGTATTTGATTTTTATACTGTGTTAACTTTGAAAATTTGAATTTCGTCGTATAATTTACAAAAACATATTTTTTTATTTTGTTACATGCTACACCAGATAACTCTTCCGATAAACCGATAAAAAAACAGACTCTTTCGATAAATTCGAAGATATGTATAGAGTGATATTGGTTCATACCTAATTTATTAAAGGATATGCGTTATTTATATTGAAGAGTATCAATTTGTTTTCTCTAGATAATTAATATTTTTAAATGAAAAAAATAATACAATTATAAAAATAACTAATATTTTTCAATAATTCATGTATAAATTATTTTTCAATCTATAATTTGTCAAAAATAATTAATTACTAATAAACAGAAAAATAATTTGAGATATTCACAAAAATACCAGTGCCCCCAACCGCTCAGCCCCAAGAAATTGCTCACTTTTTTGCAGTTTCAAGCATGAAGAAAGAAACAAACAAAATTTTGTACTAATATTCAGATCTCATTTCCCTGCAAATTCACTCTTCCTCTTGCAGAACTCATCACTCGAACTTTGTGCTAAGAAATCACCACTTCCTTTCTCTCACATGTTAACCATTTTTCTGTAACGATAAACTCGCACTCTCCATGTGATAAATGATGGCCCCCACGAACCCATTATTACCCCGACCCCCATCTTCCACCCCACGCACTACACACACTAGTATTGCAGCTAATGCTTACTAAGTGAGACTGTGCCAAGAAATACGACTCATTTCGTACTTATTTGACTCCATAATTTCCTGTTCTTGCAAAATTTCAGGGGGGGTGCTGGATTGATGGATAGATCGAGCCCCCGTTAAATAATTACGAGGGCCCTGTTGTTAATATTAGCAAGAGTTTCGATCTTTGCGGTTTAAAAGTTGGGTTTTTTTCAGTCTCGATAATGAAGGCCAAAGGGGTGGCGGCGGCGGCGGCAGTGCTGAACCCGGTTCATGTTGCTTTTGATCATAAGAGGTATTGCTATCTACTATGTGTAACTTGCTTAGGCTTTTATTACGGCGTGTTGGTCATTTTGTTTATTTTTCTTCAATTTATTTGGGTTTTATGTTTTGATTTGTGGTTTTTGCTTATCTATGCATTTCACATTACTCTGCTGCATTTTGAAGATGGGTTTAATGATTTTCTTGTAATGTTCGAGTTCTGTGACGTTCTCATTGGCTCTACCGACAGTTTTGAATAAATCCTATTCTAGAGTTTTCTTGTATGATTGCTTGTTTTATGTATTAAAGAAGTTCTGATGAATTGGTTAGTGTAAATTGGTGCATACACTTTATAAGCATCCTGACTATAGCCTCAGTTTTACGGAATCCAAGACTATGATATGATATTCATTGCAATTCTGAGGGGGCAATATGTTAAATGAGGTGTGGTGAATGGGAGTGTGGTTACATTATGCTAAAAGCCATTTCACATACTCTGCTGCATTTTGAAGACGGGTTTAATGATACTCTTGTGATGTTCGAGTTTTGTGACGTTCTCATTGGTTCTACCGACAGTTTTGAATAAATCCAATTGTAGAATTTTCTTGTATGATTGCCTTTTTTTATGTATTATAGAAGTTCTGATGAATTAGTTAGTGTAAACTATCAAATACACTCTACAAGCATCTGGACTATAGCCTCGATATTACGAAATCCAAGAACATGGTATTCAATTCATTGCAATTCTGAGGGGACAATATGTTAAATGAAGTGTGGTTACATTATGCTAAAAGCCATTTCACAGCATCGATATTACTCTGTAAATCGAGTCAGTGGTCTTTGAAGGCTGAATGCAGGGGTTGCCCATAAACATAAATGCGTTACATATGTACTATACCAAAACTGCTATGGCCATCCTTTACCTATCATATCTGCATTACATGTTCTGATCATACTGTGAGATAAGGTAGAATATGTGGGAAGATACTCTTTCGTTCATTTTATTTTTGTTTGGCGAGTTACTCTATCTATTCTCTGTTTGTTGCAAAAAAGAAGTTTTGTTGAAGGACAATGCGTGCACAATATCTGAACATATTTTCTTTATTTGTATTTTGGTTTTTCTTCTGAACGTTTCTGCCTAAAAATTATATAAAGGGTGAAAAGTTGGCTTGATAAAGTCCTTGCAAAGGTTAATTAATTGACTCCTGCATTTAATTTGCATGAGCAGGGATGCTTATGGGTTTGCAGTGAGACCTCAGCACTTACAAAGATATCGGGAATATGCAAATATCTACAAGGTTTTCCTATCTTCCCTGTAAACGTTATTGTCTGCAGCTTAAGCTCTTTATTATTTGATACTTTTAGAACATAAATCGTCAAAATAGCAATTGTAGTTTTCCTTCTTTCAACTTCGTCTGACATGATTTTAGGAAGAGGAGGAGGAGAGGTCAGATAGGTGGAGTGACTTCCTTGACAGGCAATCAGATTCAGCTCAATTGCCTGTTAATGGGCTAGATGAAAGCAGTAACACCACAAGGCAGAATGATGAATCAACCAGCCTAACCCCTGAGGATAGTTTCAAGAATGTTGCTGAAGCTGATAATTCAGATGACAACAAGACTAAACCTAACAGTAATGAAGAAATTAAGGAGGTGCCAGATGGAAAAGTTCATCGAGTACAAACATGGACAGAGATCAGGCCGTCTCTTTGTGCCATAGAGGACCTGATGAGCTCTCGTGTGAAAAGGAAGGTCATTTTGAATAAAAGTGAGCCAGATCCCGGTAAGCAACTTCCTTCTATTGAAGACGCTAGACCTGGAAAGGGAGCATCTGAAGAGGACTCTGAGGAAGAGTTTTATGACGTAGATAGTATTCCTGCTACTCCTGTGGGGGCGACTGGCCATGCTACTAATTCAGAATTTCTACCTCCTTGGAAAGAAGAACTGGGATGTCTTGTTCAAGGTGGGGTTCCAATGGCACTAAGGGGAGAGGTAACACATGAATCAGCTTCATTGGTTTATTTCTGTCCAGAATTCCACTCTCGTATACTTTTCCTTAAATCTTGTCACTTGAAAATTACAGATGTGGCAAGCCTTTGTTGGTGTTAGAGCACGTCGAGTGGAGAAGTACTACCAGAATTTGCTTTCTCAAGAGACTAACATCGAAACTAAGAACAATGAACTAGAGGACAAGAATTCTGCCTCGAATCTAGAGTCTGTTGCTGTAACTGAAAAATGGAAGGGCCAAATTGAGAAGGTTATTCATTTTTCTTCAACTGTGAAGTATCATTACTAATAAATCTAATGCTCAACTATGATTGCAACTAAAAATCCAACTTTATGAACACAGGATTTGCCTCGAACTTTTCCTGGTCATCCTGCTTTAGATGAGGATGGACGAAATGCTTTAAGGCGTTTACTTACAGCTTATGCCCGCCATAATCCCTCTGTTGGTTACTGCCAGGTATCCTATTATAAGAGTTCTCTTTTTCCATTTGCACGACGGTAACAATTTAAATTTCAATAACATTGGGGCTATCTTAATTTCGAGACTTTGGGTGCTCTGCTTGAAGGCCTATCGTTTTGATCAAGTATTATATCCTTGGCACTTAAAACTGAGCTGTGGTCAATCAGCTGTACCTCTTTCTATATTGAGAAAATATTGTGAATCTATAGCCCAACACTGATTCTTACCATATCCCTCTGGTCATGTTTAAATCTGTTGTCTGCAGGCCATGAATTTCTTTGCAGGCTTGTTATTGCTTTTGATGTCAGAGGAAAATGCTTTTTGGTAGGTTCAAATCTTTGCTCAATGTATCTTTTAATGATATTTTTGACTATTGTGAAACCAAATTCTGTACCATGTGAAATGTTGTATTTGCAAATAATAATGGTAAAATGTGAATCTGCCTCCTATCAGATGCATATAATAGTTAACTTGTGTGAGACATCCTTGGTGTCACTAAGTCCGTTTAATTGCTTATTTCAGGACATTAGTTGGTCTGATAGATGATTATTTTGACGGCTATTATTCAGAAGAAATGATTGAATCACAGGTATTGTTAGGTTTTTTGTTGTCCAGCAACATTGAAACTTGGAGGAAGCTGGATAAGATGGTGTAAGTTGATAGGCTTCTTGTGTTGAATTATTTCTTTGCAGGTTGATCAGCTTGTTCTTGATGAGTTGGTGCGCGAAAAATTTCCCAAATTGGGTTCGTTTTTCTTGATTGCTTTTTCGTCACATTCCCTTTTGACTTTTCCTAATGATATTTCAATGAAAAGTCACTCTCTATTCCTTTTTGACTTTGTGTGCACCACAGTAAACCATCTGGATTACCTGGGAGTGCAGGTTGCATGGGTCACAAGTCCATGGTTCCTCACGATATTTATGAACATGCTTCCATGGGAAAGTGGTGAGTTTCTTCAACTTAGTCATGCAATACCTTCAAATATTTGTTGCCATGTTGGAAGCTTTGCACTCCAACTCTAGCTCCGGGTTATCCATCTTAGACCTTCAAACCTAATCACTTTAATCTGTGTTCAGTTCTTAGAGTCTGGGATGTGCTTCTCTTTGAGGGAAATCGTGTAATGCTATTCCGGACAGCACTTGCTCTAATGGAGTTATATGGTATTCGGCCAACAAAAAGTCCTATAATTTTCTTACGGCTCAGGTTATATACAGTCCTATGTTTTGTTAATACACTCCAAAAAAAATCCGAAAAAAGTAACAATTTTTGAAAAAAAAATCCAAAAATGCACATATTTAGCAATTTTTTTTTTATTTTCGGAATTTTTTTTCCAAAATTCGTCAAGTTTTTCTGATTTTTTTTCCGAACATTTTTTAGTGGAGTGTATTAACACAAGATAGGACTGCATTTAACCTTGGCCTTTTCTTATTTGATATTATATGTGTGTGCGTGTTATTAAGCCATTTGTGTCTGATCTATATAGAACATTGTGGGGTCGTGTGTTTTGGGCTTATAAACAAAACTTATCTTCAGTTTTGTCCAGGGCCTGCTTTGGTTACGACCAAGGATGCTGGAGATGCAGTTACGCTGCTTCAGTCATTAGCTGGCTCCACTTTCGATAGCAGTCAACTTGTATTGACAGCTTGCATGGGTTACCAAAATGTCACTGAAGAAAGATTACAACAACTAAGAGATAAACATCGACCAGCTGTTAGGGCTTCACTGGATGAAAGATCAAAGGGAATGAGAGTTTGGAGGGATTCTCAGGGTCTGGCATCAAAGTTATATAGTCCAATTAATTCTGAAACGAATGGTGATATGTCACACTTGGATGCTTCAATTGCCAATGTGGATGAGCTTTATTTGAGTATGAATGGTGACACAGAGATTGATCCTGCTAAAGATCTTCAAGAGCAGGTAGCTATCATTTGTTTCTCCCAAGATACAGCGACTTTTATCTTCTTTGATCCAATTCTGAATAAGCTTCGTTGAGTCGTCGTTTCTGTCAATTTTAAATAAGGTTGGGACAAGAATGGAGAATCTACAAGATACGTAATCTAAACAGATGCAAAGTAATTACAAAATGGACCTGGGGAATTTTAACATGTATCTGATTAGTATTAGAATTAAATATCCTCCTTTCACATGTTTTCATAACTTTTATATTATTCAACTTTATATACTATATTATAGCAAATGTAAGTTCATGTGTTAAACTGGTTTTTTTTACTAGGGTAATCTTGTGCTACATATTTTTCCTTCATCCAATATTTTTTCTTTTCGGATTGATATTGTTACCAAGTTATATATCTAAAGTATCAGTTACAGGGTATATTTGTTCTGAATATGAAAATGTTCAGCTCTTCTCTCACGCATAAAATTGGCCTAGATTGCTTGTTACCTGTTACTTATCCTGTGTTTTATGCAACCAATTGTAATTAGTATCTCATGTAAAAATGGCTTGTGACCTTGAAAGAGATGATTTTTATTCAGGTGGTATGGCTTAAGGTTGAGCTGTGCAAGCTGCTCGAGGAAAAACGATCTGCTGAGCTCAGGTCAATGCAACCAACCTGCTTTCCCTTTCAGAAATTTAGAAACTTGCCTAATATAGAAATATGCCCGCTCTGATAGAAAGTTGAACAACCTACTTTTCCAACTTCATATATGTTTCTACAATGTTATAAATATAATTGGTATTGTTTTGGAATTTTTTGTGCTGTATTTTGTGACACTTTAGTTTTGTCTATACAGAGCCGAGGAGCTTGAAACAGCATTGATGGAGATGGTTAAGCAGGACAATCGACGACAATTGAGTGCAAGGGTAATTAAGAAGCTTGATGCATAATGTCGTCTGTTTTTTCTTTTTATCTATTTCCAGTTATGCTTGTTGAGAGGATACATTTATGTGCACTTCCTATGCAGACTTTTCCGTCTCTCCCTCCACCATATGCTCTCTTTCTCTCTTTGGTATATTAAACCTGAAATTTAATGACAACAAATATTTTAAACATGTGTGAACAAACATGAAAGAAGGTACTTCTCTTTAAGTAAGTACAGTTGACTAAAAGATTTTGCTGATATGAGTGTTTTGATGAAGTGTACTTCTATTTAAGTATACTGCAGTTAAAAGATTGTCAGGGCCTGGTTATGGATAAGCCCCAAAACTGAACCCTTTTTAAAAATATTCTCCCTCCGTCCAATATTACTAGTCCTATTTTTCAGACAGTTATTTTTTGTCATATGTTGGAGGGCATTACGGAGTATTGTGAAGTCTATCTATCAATAAAGTTATTGTGTATGGAAAATATAAGTATTATATTTTTCATAAACAATCATTTTATTCATAAATTGGATCTTACAATATCTCATAATATTCTCCAACTTATGACAAAAAATAACAGTTGAAAAAGTAGTACTAGTAAAACTGGACGGAGGGAGTATATTTTAGTGGGATTAGAACTTTTTCCATTAAATCGTGTCCATTGTTTAGCCTGGAATGTTTTCTTATTTTGGAATTTTCTTTGAATTATTCAACGTGATGGTTGAGCATCTTTGTGATTTAAGGTTGAGCAATTAGAACGAGAAGTTTCTGATCTAAGAAGTGCCCTTGTTGATAAGCATGAACAAGAGAATGCCATGCTTCAGGTAATGACTATTGCCGTAGGATTCCAAAACTAAATTTTTTGTGTTTCCTTATTTCACCTGGGTAATTGCGTTGTTCGTTTTGATAACAGATCTTAATGAGGGTAGAACAAGAACAGAAGGTGGCGGAAGATGCTCGTATATTTGCTGAACAGGATGCTGCTGCCCAGAAATACGCAGCTCAAGTGCTTGAGGTTCTTTTCTCTGTTTTTCTTGATTTGTGTCGTGATGGATTTCTTTATTGGACATCATGGTTTCCAATTTAATCGAGTTTCCCTGTAATTCTCTTCTATATTTTTTCCAATTTTAATCGAGTTTCTTCTGTACTTTGTGCAGAAGAAATACGAAGAAGCAACTACCGCCCTGGCTGAGATGGAAAAACGGGCAGTTATGGCGGAGTCCATGCTGGAAGCTACATTGCAGTACCAGTCCGGACAAACCAAAGCACTCTCGTCTCCTCGGTAATATAGTTCTTTAAACAAAATCTTGTATACACATATATGACATATGTATATTAATTTATGTTGATGTTACTTTGTAGACCCACACAACAAAGTAATCAAGAACCTTCACAAGACATTCCTCCAAGAAAGATCAGTTTGCTATCTCGACCATTTGGACTTGGATGGAGGGACAAGAACAAGGTTAGCGATTGCCCGTCTCCTTTCTTGCCTAGAACGAGTTCTGATTCACATCTTGATTAGTATCTTGCTGTGCTGTTGATTTCTGGAAAACTGAAATGTTGAATGAAACAGGGAAAGTCGACGGATCTTGAGGAGCAAAATGATGAGAAACCTTTGAACGAGGGACGCAGTTTAAGCAACGAGCAAGAGGAGACCAATGGTGATAAGATCGGGGCCACACAATCGTAGTTCAGATGAGTTCACCATGGATCACATCAGATTGAGTTGGTTCAGAAGCTATATAAACTAAAAGAACTGATAATATTTGTTTGTTATTCGTTGACAATAATAACTTATTCCATAATGAGCTTATATTTTAGGGTTAGAGCCAAATTGTTATTATATTTGTTATGTTACTTGTATGATAACTGGTGTTTAAAGAAATTTTCATCCTGTTGAAAACTTATTCCTTGTGCCATCTCTTCTGCTTTTATTATGTGAAATTCTTGCAATGGAATTGAATATGATATATATATATATATATATATATATATATATATATGTGTACACATAAAAACACATGATCAACTTTGATTGGAAAAATTAGTAAACACCAATTTATGAGAACGGATATATGTACATATAAAATAAAAGTAAAAATAAATAAATCTACATATAGAGTAAGAATAAAAAGTAAGTTCTATATGAAAATAGTTCGTGATAACTTATCATAAAATCATTTTAAAACATCAGATATTTGATCAAGAATATTAAAAATTTCATCAGGAGTATCAAATGTTAGGGCTAAAAAAATCAATAACAATACAATATAATATCAAGACCCAGTTTTTAATATTTCTGATGATATTTTTAATATTTTTGATCAAATGTTCGATATTTTAAAACAGTTTTACAATAAGATTATCTGAAACTATCTTCAAATAAAACTTTGCCAAATAAAAAATAAACCTAGGGGGGTTGGCCGCCTTAAATCTATCCCTGGACTCAAATCATAGTTCATAATTCTTGCTCAACATAATAAAATAGGAAAAATAAATCCAATAACTACAACTCTCCTTGTTATGCAATCCACGCTCAACAACCAATATGAAACATCAAATTATAGATATAATGTGGAATTGTCAATCCTTACAACCTATTGATATAACACAAAATTTTGATAAAAGTAGGAATGAACCGGGTTTTTAAACAGAAATGGAGCGAAGGTAGAGAGCTTACAATAATCACTCAAATGCAAAATACAGAGGGAATTTTCACCTTAATGAAATCAATACCATTGCATGGTAAAACATACAAAACCCACATAAACTAAGCTAAAGATTGTTCCGGTTCAGGTGGTCTACCCAGTGCTATCTTCCTCGGAAATTCCATCTCCAGCATGCCTGCAAACAGACGAGCATTATGACGTTAAGTATTTCCGGCAAGCAAACATCTTTACTAATACACGGGTAGCTGACTTAGACTATTTTCAACGATCCATCTCCCAGATTACGTCTCATAATCATCTTTAGGTTGTAACTATGCTGCTCATCTCAAAAGTTTCTTTTGACTCAAATAAAAACTAGTACTTGCCTTTTCAAAAATCCAAGTTCCCAAAAGAATGATGTGAAATATAATGAATGATATGTTTAGGTTCACAAACAAACCTCCAAGACGAGGTCAGATGACGAGCTTTTCTATCCAACTGCAGATTTTCTAAAGCAGCAGAAGCACGGCCTACATCATCGGGATGTTCATCATTATCATATCTCCAATTGTATTCATCTTTCCTATAGCCTGATGATGTAGATGATCCAGCTCTTCGATCTGAAACTTGGAAAAATCAGATAACAGAAAACAGCTTGAAGGATATTGTAGAACCAGCATCGAATAAGTTTCTTTACCAGATGATTGTGAAACAGGATGAGGCCTGCAAGGAACATTACACAAAATTATAAACTGGAAAAGGAATACTACAAGGCAAGGGCTAGGAGGGAAATGAATTTTGATTGGCCAGACCTTCCTAGTGGAGGTAAGCCCCCAACAACTGATGATGACGAAGGTCTCCTTGTGTTGCGAGCTTCCAAGTTTGACAGAGGGTCGGCATCTGAAGTCGTCAACCTCCTGTTGCTACCTCTTCCTTGAGACAAATTCTACAAAAACACACAATAAACAAAAATGGACATCTAATTCATTCTGAGGAATAAAAGGCTGGGTTGAAGAGGGGAAAAATACAACATCAGGTGACGAAATTTAAGAGCACACTTGCTCAATTCATGTGGGCACATGAGAAATAAAACAAATACAATATAAAAAAATGCATCTTAACAAAGCTGACTTTAGTTCAACTTACCTCATACTTCAAGAACCCTTCAAGAACATCCAAAAGCAAAGGCCCACTTTCTCCATTTCGATTAAGGTCGTACCCATTCTTGTTGCTAAATTCTTTTAATTCAGATTTCCATGAATCTGTTGGCTGAAATTAAAAATAAACTTAGTGAAACTGCAATCCTAGACAAACCAGCCAGACTCTGAAATATCAAGTAACAAAAGTATGAAGGAAGTACCAAATTACACTCTGGCAAGTAGACTTTCAATGTGTGGTTTAACTGAGCCCAATCCAAATATTCGCATATTAAAGCAGTCAGAAGCCTTCCTGAAATTAGCACATCATGCAGACAAATAAATTAAATTAGTAATATATTAGCTCACTACAAACTCACCCTTTTTCAACAGTTATTTTTATAAGTTCTAAAGGAACTCTGTAAGATTTGTTTTGGTAGAACTTTTTAAGCAGTTGGAAATTAAATTTTAATGATTTATAGAAGAGACTTAAAACAAGAGATGCACCAAAAGTATCTGAATCTGGATACTAGATTCTGAATGTAGCTACAATCATTTTCTTATAATAAATTTGATATTGTCATACATCAGTAAAGTTCACTATGCTGCGGATTTAAAAAGTAAAAACCACTTAAAATGTTACAATGGGATTACAAGAGATATAAGAAGTATAGCCTGATATGATATGTATGCATATGCATCAGTACAGTGAAGAAAGAGAATTTGGCTGTTGAAAGTTGAAACTAAATTTACCTGAAGGCGAGTTATGAAGTTGCTTAGCACGATCGTTACAGCTGCCCAACAGTGCAGGAGGAAGACCTTCATCTTTCTCGATTACTCTATCCTCCTCTTCGATTGCTTCAAACACACTAGCTCTAAGCTCAGCCTATAATAAAGAAAATTAGAGACTTCTGCGTATTGTATGGAATCAAATAGAGCTGCACATCTTTTCGATACGTTATCTGGTTTGAGTTTATAATTTTGTTCTGCACAATTACTTGCATGTTCTTCTTGGGCAGATTTATAACACCACAATTTTTAGGTGAAAATTGGCACACTGCAAAGATCATCACTCCACTACTATGTATATCTACTAAATCCAAGACACTTTACAAGCCTTTTAGCAAAAACACCAACTAGTATTACAAGATCTCAATATCCCAATTAATGCTTTTTCAAGGACCAGCTCTACGAATCATCAATTATTCACGAGGAGTTTAAATTGCAAAACCATCTTAAAATTTACTACATTTGTAAGCAAAAAAATAATCACCAATGAAGCCACTTAAGAAAATTTCACCATGATCAATTAACTAGCAAAATGGATCTTTCCTCAGTTCTCCAATCAGTAAAAAGCAAGGAAATCAAGTACACATTTTACAGCACTATTAAGAGGAAAGCATCACACAATTACAAAAATAAAATTTAAAGAGGATAAATCCTTTCTTTAAATTTACAAAATTTCCTTCGCTTCCCATTATAATTTCACAACCCCTAATTTTCTTTCTCCAGAACAAATTTAAAGCGATAAAATAACGATGGAAAAACAGAATTGCAGCTAAAGAGATAAAAATTAAGGAGGGCATTGATGCTAACACGGATCTTGGCGAGGACCCCTTTCTTCTCCAGAGTACGAGTGACAAGGGTTTTTAAATCCATCATTTCTCTCGCGTAATCATCCATTGTAAAATTTCAAACCTTCCCCTAATTTCACGAATTTCTTTCCTGGGTGGAAGCCAATTCAGGGACCGTTCTGAGCGCCGTTGGATTTTCTTTTTTTGTTCTTGATTTTGGGTTTCGTTGAGTTCGAACTGAGGAGTAATTGTGAATATGGTAAAGTTCGATGCACTCATCCAATTCTGTGATCTTTCATCTTTGTTAATAAGTCGCTTTTCAGGAATAACACGCTTTGTCAAAGTACGGGTGCGAGTAACGCGACTTGATTGTAAGAATTGTGTGAAAGCTGAGATTTTTTATTTTATTTTTTAAACATTTTTTGGTGGAGAGGAACCTTAGAAAAACAAAGTAAACTTTGAAACCTAAAGTATATAATTAAAATTTTAAAAATATATTAACAATTATGCAATTAATAAATTCAAACTCAAATGTGAAAATATAAAAAAACTTAAAAATATGATGTTGATGTAGGAAATGTATATAAGTAAACAGTGGTGTATTAAGACATAAAATAGAATTAGTTTAACATGCACCATAGAATCAAGATTGTGTATTTATCATGGGGTATCAATTATTTAGCATAAAATGGAGCTGTTAAAAAAGCTAAAATATCTCCACGAAAAATATGTTCACTTATTTGCACGTGATTTAATGAAATATGTTGAAGGGTATTATGGGGTATTATAGAATCCGTAAATGCATAAAATAATTGTTTATAAAAAGTATGTCACAACCATATTTTTTATAAACAATAATTTTATTCATAAATAGATCTCACAATACCCATAATACCTTCCAACATACTCTCTCTGTCCCAACATTTTCTATGTCCCAACATTTTCTTCCCACTAAGTCCCAACATTTTCTTTACACCCAAGAAAAGGAAATAACTCCCTCTCATAAAAATCAATAAAACATAAAGTTATCATTATTTTATTCAACTTCACACTCATGTACTTCCATTTTTTTTTTAAATGTGTCAATCCTAAGTGTGAAAATTTTTTTGGGACCGAAATAGTATTGCAGCAAACAAGTGAGCAGAGTATTATTTATGTCTCATTCATTATATTCCTCTCCAGTCCACTTGCGGATGCAATTTCATTTGATTTTGACAATTTTATCTTCAATTATTGGCCATATTTGGGGTTCAAAACGAGCAACCACAGTGATTTTTTAGTTTATAATATTGTCTTTTTCCTATGATTTTTGTTCCATATCTTTATTTATATTGGTTTTCTTGTTTTATTATTGCCAACGTTTGCTTGTGTTCGAACACTACTTGACTTCTTTCCATTCAACCTTATATTTTTCGTAATTTTGGAACATTCAGCTTATGGTTTACCTCCATACTTAAAATTAAATAACACGAGACGAATGGACGAATCACAATAATATATTTAAAGACAACCTC
This sequence comes from Ballota nigra, assembly GCA_947034835.1. Taxonomy (NCBI): domain Eukaryota; kingdom Viridiplantae; phylum Streptophyta; class Magnoliopsida; order Lamiales; family Lamiaceae; genus Ballota; species Ballota nigra. The sequence continues at coordinate 62,443,537 of OX344725.1, forward strand.
AATATTTTGTTATATATGATTCATGGGTTTAAGGAGCTCTGATTCCATCATGTTTTAAGTAGTAAATTTAATCAAATATTAAGGCGCAGATTTGTCTACGTAATCGTCTCACATAACTCTCTAAAAAAAATCAAGATTAATGTTAAGTTCTCGATTAATGTCTTTAACAAATCACAATTTGATCGCATTTTGTAATCAACTTTTTTATAAGATTCGTGCAAATCAATTCATACTCCAACAATCTCATTAAAAAATATATTCTCTCCGTCCTTAGATATATATTAAATGAATGATTGTATATATAGTAGTTATATCATCAGGGCATTTTAATTTTAAAAAACACGTTTATTCTAATTAATCATCATAATTATCATATATCTATCTTATTTTTATTGTAAAGTTACAAATTAGTGTCACCTTAATTCACTTATTTATGATCATTTACACAGTGCAAATTTACATAGGATGATTACTCATATCAAAATTATAAAAGTCAAAATTTTTAAATATCCATAATGTTTTCTTTAGAAACACTCCGTATGAATTTGATTCATATGAACTCCATCATTATGAGTCAAATAAAAACTTGTATAGGATCCCATTTAAGATTTTGTTGGGTAGGATTAATTGGAAATAACTTTATCTATCCAGAGGATAGATTATCCACCTCTAAAATTATTAAATGGAGAATGACTCTCTTTAACTTTTAATATTTTATATTCTTTTATATGATTTCATTGAATTAATAATCAATGCGATTTGTCATACTTTTTAGGAGGGCATCAATTGATCCTAATCTTCCTTTCACAGAAATAGGCTTCTTGTATTTTTTACCGTTATTAAAAAAATAAATATAATATGTAAAAATAAGAATATTGTGTCAAATCAAATATAAAATAAATTATTATAAAAATATTATGCGTATAAATTAAAAACGTAATAGAATTTATTGTTTTTATTTTAGGAAACATAACTATTTTTATGAGCGGATAAATAAGACAATCAAAACCTTTTTTTAATGGAGGGATAATCAATTTATGTATTAAATTAGAGTAAAGTATCTGCAAAGTAGCACTGGATGCTTCTAATCCATCGAATTAATTAATCTTTTCGTCTTTATTCCCCAATTTGGCTCCCTCCAAAATTTTTAAACCCTAATTTCAATTAGTGGACTTCTATTCTGATTCCCTCACATTTTCTTCCAGTCTCAAATCTCCACCACCCTCCGCCGCCGTCCGTCGTCGTTCCGGCATCCCAAGTTTCCGGCGATAATCAGCGGAAATGGCGCCCATTGACCCTCACTCCTACACAGATTCTACCCACCCCCTCACCACCCACATTTCCCTCTCTTTCTACTTCGATTTCCCTTCCGCCACCATCGCCTCCGCCGCCCTCATCTCTCTCTCCGCCCCTCATGCCGGACCCTTCACTCTCGATTCCCGTTCCCTCTCCATTTCCGCCGTGATCGATCCCGCCACTCAAACCCCTCTCCCATTTACTCTCCACCCCGCCTCCCCCGACGCCGTTTTGGGACAATCCGTGATTGTCACTCTCTCCAATCAGTCCCAGCTACTAGTTGTCTTCAAAACTTCTCCATCGTCTTCCGCGCTCCAATGGCTTTCGCCTCCTCAAACGTTCAACAAGTCTTATCCATTCGTTTACACCCAGTGCCAGGCCATCCACGCCAGGTCAATCTTCCCCTGCCAAGATACCCCAGCTGCTCGCATCAAATATGCCGCGAAATTGAACATTCCGCAGTACTTATCGGCCGTGATGGCCGCCAAGCATGTTAATCGGCGGGACCCACTCCCTGCGGAGTGCCATGGAGCTTGTGATGATTCATTGTGGTGTGCAGAAGGGAGGGCTGTTGAGGAATTTGTGATGGAGCAACCCGTGCCTCCCTATCTGTTTGCTTTTGCAGTTGGGGAGTTGGGGCATAGGGAGGTTGGTCCTAGGACTAAGGTGTATTCAGAAGCAGTTCCCGCGGTGTTGGATGCTGCCGCCAGAGAGTTCGCGGGGACGGAGGAGATGATTAAGGTGGGGGAGGGGTTATTCGGGCCTTACGAGTGGGAGACGTTCGATATGCTGGTCCTGCCACCCAGTTTTCCTTATGGAGGTATGGAGAATCCGAGGATGACCTTTTTGACTCCCACAGTTATAAAGGGTGATGCAACTGGCGCCCAAGTTGTGGCTCATGAGCTAGCTCATAGCTGGACCGGGAATTTGATAACCAATAAGACTAATGATCACTTCTGGTTGAATGAGGTATAATTCTTGTTTACTTATGCATATTCATTCTTCTTTCTTTTCCTATATGTATGTTAGTATTTGAGGCAGCTGAAAATATATCTTTGAAGGTGATAATTCTTGTTGGAGATAGCTTTATGAATGTAATGCGTTCTGCCTCTATGTGGTTGTTATGTGTTCGTTTGGATGATGTTTTTCAGCCATAAGGTTGAAAACTGTGAAGTTTGGACAATTGATTTTTTTTCCCCGATGTTGGTAACATTCAATTTAGATAAGAAGGTTAAACTTTTAGTTTTATTAATCGTGAGCCTTCTTAGGAATGCACGCTTCACTTGGGCGAGTTTCTTCTAATCATATAGCTTACCTTGTCCCCCTTTTGTTCATTTTTTGCCTTAAACTAAATGGATCATTGCTAGTGCCTTTGGGTTCATGATTTGGCTCGTGCTTATAGGGTTTCACAACATATGCTGAGCGGCGAATAGTTGAGGTTGTGCAAGGAAAGGAAAGGGCTGCACTAAATGTTGGGATCGGTTGGAGATCACTTGTTGAGGAAGTGGAAAGGTTCAAGGACAACATGGAATTCACTAAACTGAAAACTAATCAGGCAGGGGTGGACCCAGATGATGTATACTCTAGTATACCCTATGAGAAAGGATTCCAGTTCTTGTGTCGCATTGAGAGACAGGTAAGCACTCACTTCATGTTGCTTGCACCATATGTGATTATGTCGGTTTCACATTTTTCTGAAGAGCTTACTTTGTTCTCTTTGTCTTGCAATGCACAGATTGGGAGGCCTGCATTTGATGAATTTCTTAAGAAGTATATTGCGACCTTCAAGTTCCAATCTATTGACACTGATATGTTTCTTGATTTCCTAAAAGCAAATGTTCCTGGAATAGAAGACCAGATAGACTTAAAATTATGGACTGAGGGTACTGGCATACCTCCAGATGCAATGGAGCCTGTTTCTGATATCTATACGAAGATTGTATCGCTCGCTAATGAGTTTAAGGCTGGTAGGATGCCGAACGAGGATGAAGTAGCTGATTGGGGAGGACAGGAATGGGAGCTTTACTTAGAAAACTTGCCTAAATCTGTTGAAGCTTCACAGGTAGGATGAAGGCATGATGAACTCATGTACTTTTGTTACCTTGAAACCTCCATAGTATCTTCCTACTTATTTATAATGGATAGATGCAACTTGTGTTATTGCACGCCAAAATTATTTAGATGCTTTCGCCTCTTAGTTAGTGGAACCTTCATAAGAATCTAAGCTTGCTGATTTGATTCTGATGTGTTGGCTGTATCACAGGTATCAGCTCTGGATGAACGCTACAGGCTTTCAGAATCAAAGGATTACGAGGTGAAGGTGGCATTTCTTCAGCTTGCTATTTCATCGAGGTGCAGCAGTTACTATAATGAGGTTGAGAAAACTCTGAAAGAAGTTGGTAGGATGAAATATCTCAGGCCACTCTACAAAGCACTTGTCCAGGGGACCGGAAAAGAAGAGGAGAAGATTTTTGCCAAGAGGGTTTTCTCGGAGGCCTGTGCTTGTTACCACCCCATCGCTCAGGGTGTTGTCGAGGCAATCCTTGCCAAACATATGTAATAAAGAACATATTTATCAACTGTACTTGTTACTCTGACTTGTGATCTTGCTGAAGAATGTTGTTTGTCTACTGTTTCATTGTGTTGGATATATTGTCCATATTGGTTTCTCAGTTAAGACCATCCCAAATTGAAAACCAAATTGTTGTGTTTTTTATTATGGGTTTGCTCCGGGGAAAGCTTACACTGTTGTAAATCGAATTTCTGGTTTTTTGCTCTGCATACAATTTACTCTGTCCACTAAAAGCGTGTTCATTTCGTTTTTACAACAATTTTTTTTATTTTTTTTACTATGCAACCATCATTTAATTACATCACATGTTATTGGTTTTACACTCACAGACAATTACTTAACTTATAAATGGATATCATAATATTTTAAAATACACTATTTTTATCTACTTTATTTGCGTTATTTTTAAAACCTATAAAAGACAAACTTTATGGATGAAGTAGGAAATGAGCTAAATTGCTCCACCTGTTAGAGAATCTTTTTGAATTAAGTGGTTCGATTGTTTTTCTGAATAAGGGAATTGATATAACGGAAGTGGTGAAAAGTGAAAACCAAGAATCTTGTTTAGTTGACTGACTAAAACTATACCTACGCATGAAAAGTTGCATGGATTTTTAAGGATGATTCCTTGGATACTAAAAAATTTCTTGAAATAGTTGTATATATTACTACATTTTATGGTTGTTCTATGATGAGAAGAAAGCTAGTTTCTACGTCTTGAAATGATGTTTGATTTATATTTCAGTACAACAAAATGCCATATTAATCAAGTACTAATGATGGAATAATTAGAAACTGAGCAAAACCATTTCATCATCATATTTTATGAAAAGATTAGGTTTCTCAACTAAATCATGAGCATCTTTACCAACTCCATGCCACTTTTTTTTCTTTTTTCAAACTATATAATACCCTTTTGGCATCACTCTTTCTTCATCAAGAAATCAATATCTCCTTCAAGATGGCTAAACTTATTCAGCTTTCCTCGACATCACTCAACTCAATCATCTGCTTACTATTGCTAGCCACCACTTTGGCTACTTCAGCAAGAATCCTCGAGGGCGACGTCACCCAACAAATTCCCGTCCCAATCGCACCACCCGACACGACTGATCCACAGGAGGCTGACATCCCCGAGGCCGCTCAACCAATCGTCGCCACTCCCACCACCGATAACCCTTCCACTCCAGACGAACCCGCTCCTGTCATTGCACCTGTGCCCGACATCCCCAACACCAAGACACCACCGCTCGCCACCAGCGTGTCTCCAGTAACCACGACACCACCACTGGCCACCACCACAACCCCCATCTCGGACCACCCCACATTGTCGTTCTTCATGCACGATATCCTCGGGGGATCAAGACCCTCCGGCAGAGTCGTGACCGGAATCGTGGCCAACTCGGACCAAAACAGCCTCCCATTCTCCAAACCCAACAACCAAGTGTTCCCCCTCGATGGCGGCGTCCCACTCAACACCATCAACGGCGCCATCAACGACAACAACTACCCCTCCCTCATCGGCCTCAACGGCTCCCCATCCAACACCCTCCTACAAAACCAAGGCAACAACGTGGTCGCCGGAAACACCAACCAACCGTTCGTGACGGCGGGGCAACTCCCGGCGGGTTTGACCCTACAACAGCTGATGTTCGGGTCCACAACGGTGGTCGACAATGAAATAACGGAAGGGCACGAGCTGGGGTCCTCTGTTCTTGGGAAAGCTCAGGGCTTTTACTTGACCAGCTCCTCCGACGGGAGCAGCCACACGCTGGTGCTGACGGCGGTGTTCCACGGCGCCGGCGATCATCATGACGAGATTCTTGATACTGTTAGCTTCTTTGGGATTCATAGAACGGCCACCCCTATTTCTCATATTGCCATCATCGGTGGAACTGGGAGGTATGAGAATGCTAAAGGGTATGCTACCATTGAATCTCTTCCACATGAAGATCAGCACACCACTGATGGCCTCCAAACCATCACTCATTTCACTCTTTATCTTACTCCATGAATTCGTGTAAATCTGTATTCGCAAAATCTCTGTATTTTCACTTTTCTTTTCTTGTAATTCTACTATTTTCTAATCTAAATCACGAGTATTTTATTTGCATCATCATTCAATCATCTTTCTTTACAAAATAATCAACTGGGAAACATCACACCAAAAATTGGAATTTCGGCATTGAAATTGATTTGACCGTCATTTATTTATTAAAATTAAATATGCATGAGGTGTAATAAAATTATAAATAAAAAAGGATAAATCAAATATAATTAAAACACTTGGACATCACATGAGCCCCCTTACCGGAAATCACCAATTTCAAACTTCAAAACGACGTCGTATTGTTCTATCCAGCCAATATGGAACAAAAATTGGACCGTGTTAGAGAAATTGTGACTAAATCTAATAAAAATAAAATTTGGCACTAAATTTATTTTGTAAAAAAATTATGGGACAATTTGCGTTTAAAATCTAACATAAGTGGGCAACGCTTAATGCATGTTAATGTAATATTCCAAAAAAAAAAAAAAAATTGTAGAAAATATGTGTGCTACTAAAATACAAACCTAAGTGGGTAACGCGTAATGCATGTTAAATGTAATATTCCAAAAAAAAAAACAATTTTTTTCTGTATAGAAAATATGTGTGCTACTAAAATACAAAAGGTGGTCTCATCTCTTGTTTTAAAAAGTTGTGAATGTGATAGTGGAAGACTGGAAAAATAACATTATACTTTTCATTCTATCCTAGTTTAAAAGTGGAACATTTCTTCACGGCAACTGGGAGGTGGCTTGACTTACAAAATTAATAAAATTACACTTTTAACCTTTTTAAACTGAAAAATAAAATATAACCGAATCACATGTACATATTTTCAATAGTTTAAATATACCATACACATCATAAGATTATAACACGACAAAAAAAAGGGAAATTTATTGGGTACTTCGTGTCTTCGTCATGATAAGTGATAACATCAATGTTTCCAATTGCTTTGACAAAGTCCCCCACTCCAGTGTTCTTAATTAACGTGTGCGTAAAATCATATTTATATGTAATTTAGGACTTCATTTTATATTTTGGGCAAAAACGCGTGAGACTGTAGGGATGTGCCAAATACGGTCCGAACCGAAAAAATCAATTAAATCAAATCGAAATATAAATTTTGGTTCGATTTTTAATTTATGATTCAATTTACGATTTTGAAATTTGAATTTTTTAAATTTCGGTTTAGTTTACGTTTTTACGAAGTAAAAGAACCAAACCGAAATATTTATAATAATAATAATATATATATATATATATTAATATTCACTAAATTAATATGTAATCACATATAGTTTAATATAATATAATAATATTAATATTAGATAATTTAGATTCATGCATAAAAGGTTTGAGTTGATTTGTGTTTTTGCATAAAATGCCCAAGGAATGGTATTTTTGTTGATTGTGTTTTTCAAATTGTTGCTTAGCTTTTGAAAACTACTGTGTTGATATTTTTATTTAGGGATTAAAGATTTGTAAGTCCCATAACTTGACTCAAATTTGAATTTGGTCCACACTAAATACACATTTTGAAATTGGTCCTATTAATTAAGAATTATTTTGAAATCGGTCCTTTTACCTGCTAACGCAGGTTGCCAATCCGGTAACCATCACTCTGAATTTTTTATTTAATTTTGATGCGCCACGTGGACAAATTTAATATTACTATATTATGTGTGTATGATTTAAAGATATGGGTTGAAGTTTTATCCGGCCGGTCTCTAGTGGATCAAACCCGGATTAGTCGGTTTTAATTCTTCTCCCATAAAGTACTATTCATCTTCCCCATCTTACCCCGAATTACAAGTCATCGTCTACATCAATATAACTGTTCATAAACAAATATATGAAATCTCCCCAAGAAAATTGAATTAGATTAAACTCTCAATTACAAATTAGAAGAAGGGTTCCTGGAAAAAATGGATTCATCTTCATCCAGTTCAAAATTAGAAAATTTTGGATTGTTGCATTATCGATTGAGGGCGAGGTGGGGTAAAGAAGATGGGAAGAATTAATCTTCGTTAGTCGCCGCAACCACCGCCACAAGACGCCCACTCTCCGTCGGTGCTGCGTCACCACCACGGCGGAGATCCAATAGAGTACCTCTGTAAATTTAAAAAAAAGAAAAAAATTAATTTGGGGATTTCCTAATATTAATCTTTGCTTAGAAATTGGGATTGGGTATGCTTATAGAATGGGTATGCTGAATCAATTTCTGGAATTTCTGGTGTATGATGATCGAATTGACGTGTCTGTTTCCAGACCGCGTCGTGCCACCGTCGAGAGAACAAGTGGAGAAATTCGACTCATTCTTGATTCTAAGTTCTGAAATGGTGTTTTTGTTGGCGGCGGTCCGACGATGTTGCTTGGTGGAGAATGGAGGTTGGGGATGATGGCACCTTCCTTTCCTTCTGAGGTCTGGGTTTATTCTTCTCGTCCGGGTGAAGAAGACGAGAAGACGATGAACAGTATTCTCCTTCACCCCGCACAACTCCACTCTCTCTCTTCCTCGTCATCTCAACCCGTTTCAGGATCAATTAATTCCACCCATGAGTACAATGCTTTTCAATTAAGAGGGACTCCATGAACAATTGAAGAAAAATTTCAGCAAAAGAAACAATCAAATTTAGGGGCGAAAATTTGGGGGAAATTGCAAATTTTGATTCTCCCCAGGGCGCACAACCTACTTCCCAAAAATTCCGCCCAATTTTTTCACCTTTATCTACCGTCGCCGGAATACGGTGTAATCTTTCACTTTGGGGACACTTTGTGTTTCTGGGTTTCTTCTTCACTCTGGGCCGTGGAGCATTAGAGAAGATAATGAATAGTTTCCTTTTTGTGTGTTTTCAATGAAATAATTTATGGTGGATTTTTTATTAACTTTTAATGATACTCTAATTCTGAAAATTTCACAGTATACATTGCATAATTTTTATTTTTATGAATATAAATTATTTTCTTTGTATTTGTAAATAAATTATTTTGAAAATATACTTAAATTTCTTTTTTGGTAATTTTAATATTCGTTTTACAAATTTAATGAATAATTAAAATATATAATGCCATATGGATATTAAAATCAAATTATCACTGCCACTTGTACAAAAAAAAACAAAAAAAAATGCCACATAAGCATTGACTGGTTACATGACCTTCAATAGCCTATTAAAGGACCAAATTCAAAAAAATTACAAACTTACAGGACCAAAATCAAAAGTGATATCGAATGGGACCAAATTCAAAATCGCGACAAGTTATAGGACATACAAATATATAATCCCTTTTATTTAATATTATAGTAGGGTTATTGATGCATTTTTTCTTAAATTAGTATTTAGATGTTGACATGTTTCAAGTAATTGAATGAAACAAGTGGTTGATGCTAAAACAAAATAAGCTAAATTTAAAAAAAAGAGAAGTGAAAATTTTATGTTTGGGACCGAACAGTTTTTTAAAATATGGTTCGATTTTTTGTTAGTAAAAAAATTTCGGAGACTGTTCACAACCTAACCCCCCCCCCCCCCCCCCCCAATAAATGTCTTTTTTGAATAAAACAACAAATTAATTAAGGTTATAAAATTTTGTCAATATTGTCCTTAAAATCCTTAAATCATGTAAATGGAAAGATTTGTAAAAAAAAATAAAAAAAAAAGAAAGTGAGTAGAAGATTAATGAGGATAAAACTGGAATATTTGATGAAAAATCATCAAAATGACATTTATTAAAAAATAGTATAAAAATTAAAATGACATTTAATAAAAAAGGAAGATAGTGCAATTTAATATCCATTCATTCTAGAGAGTTATGCGTTATGCTCAATTTATAATTTATCTTATCATAAAATGGTCTCACTCAAGATGTACATTATCGATTATGTATATTAAATAAAACTATCAATAATCACAAAATAATTCATAATAGTATGTATTAACGATAATTAAAATTAAGATAAAATATTAAATTGAAACAAAGGAAGAACAAGTTGAGCCAATTTCACTCGTTTCTCAATCAATGATGTGATAAAGAGGAAGAATCCTCCTTGACTATTAAAAAAACATAAACGAAGACCTTTCTTCTACCGTACATATTTGGACTCTGCAAGTCTGCAACTAGCAAGACTTGACTTAATAAATATAACTAGGAAATTTACATTTCAATTCATTGTGATTTGTGAATTTGTGATTTTAAACTAGAAAAAAAAACCGGACGACATTTTTTTACATAATAGTGCAAGAAAATAAAAAATTGTCTACGAAATTAAAATTGCCTAGAAAAATTTCCCACAAAAAAATTCACAGTGGAATTGCCTACGACTTACCTACACAATTTTCTAGTCATGTAGACATCTTTTCATTCCTCAACCTACAAACAAAAGCCTACGAAATGAAATTTCTAGGGAAAACAATTTGTCTACAAAAAAATTATCCACTAACAATTTATCTACGGAAATTATGTATACAAATTTTTTTATAAGTAGAGAATGAAAATGTCTATATAATTAGAAATTTTTGTAGGCAATCTCCACCACTAAATATGTTAGGAATTTTGTAGACATATCAACAAATTTTTAAAGCAAATTTATGAATTTTTTAAAGTGCTAGACTATATAATAATTAATTGAATCACATGTCTATATAGTGACTTTTGTACAGCATGCATACTTGTATTTTCAGTAATTCAATATACATATAATTTACAAACTTTGTGGTAAACTTGCAATATTACTCTTAAATAAATTGAGACATTAGGAAGCCCACTTGTGATAAGATGCACGAAAGGGACGCCAGTAGCATTGAAGTAAATATGCAGCACTATTAATGCTGTCTTTGACAATTCAATAAATTCATGGGTTTTTTTTAAGGGGTAATTAAAATTTAGGATCATACGTAAACCAGCAACCTGCAATTTATAAATATGCACCAAATTTTAATCACAGAAAGAAACTCACACAATTAATTAAACATGAGACTCACCTGTGAGAACTTCCTCATGCTGTTCCTTCTCTCCCTTCTTTCCGTCTCCAAAGCTTCACATTCAGCGCAGCATCGCCGATGCCTCGACGGCGACAGAGCAACCCTGATGCAGCTGAAGAAAGACGTGCTTGCTCGGAACTCATCCGACGTCACATTCGACGAAAACTCTTCGACGAAAGTGGATAAATGGAACAGCAGAACAGATTGCTGCTCATGGGATGGTGTTACGTGTGATATTTTCGGCAGCGTCGTCGGACTCAACCTCAGCTACAGCCGCCTCACAGGCGACGTCGACGCCATATTCAATCTGAGCCGCCTCCAGGTTCTTAGTCTCGCAGGCAACAACTTCCAGTTAACTCCCATCCCTCCAGGTTTTGAAAGGCTCACAAATTTAACTCATCTTAATCTCTCCTACTCCTGTTTTTCTGATCAAATACCAGCTGGTATTTCTCGTTTAGAGAGATTAGTGTCACTTGATCTTTCCACTATTTTCTTTTGTGAGTTGCCGCCAACTTTTAATGATCCAGGGGTGAATGACAATGTCTTTTCTTTCGAGGAGATTCATCGGCTCAGGCTAGAGAAGCCGAATCTTGAGTCGTTTTTTCGAAATCTAACAGCTTTAACTGAAATCAACCTTGATTATGTGGACCTTTCTGCTCAAGGTTCAAGCTGGTCTCAAGCCCTGTCTGTACTTCCCAACCTTAAAGTTTTGAGTTTGTCACACTGTCGATTATCAGGTCCTATCCATACTTCATTTAAAAATCTCAAATCTTTGAACTCCCTGAAACTTGATTACAACAATCTTTCATCCGAGGTTCCAAATTTGCTCGACAGTTTCAGGGATTTACAAGTGTTGAGTCTCGCTTCTACTCAATTATCTGGGGAATTTCCCGGAAAGGTTTTCATGTTACCAAGACTACGAATCATTGATTTGTCGAAAAACAAATTCCTGACAGGTAAATTGCCTGAATTTCCCCTGCACAGTTCTATTCAATTCTTTTCTGTTTTCGAGACACAATTCAGAGGAAATTTGCATGATTCTATTGGTAATCTGAAGAACATGACAAATTTGCTTCTTTACACTTGCAACTTTTCGGGTTTGATCCCACCATCACTTGCAAACCTCACTAGTGTGTCTGAATTAGACATTAGCTATAATCGTTTCACAGGTTCAATCCCCGATTTCAGACATAGCACCGTCCCAAGTCTTAAGGACCTTCGGCTATCTTTCAATCTTCTCACAGGGTCAATAGACCCTCATATCTTCACACTTCCATCCTTACAAATTTTGTACCTCAACGACAACCGTTTGGGTGGAAAACTTAAGGAATTTCCGGCATCCTCTTCGGTGCTGGAGCAAGTGTACTTAAATGGCAACAACCTGAGTGGAGAAATACCCAGATCAATGTCTGAGATCCAAAGTCTCACGTTCCTCTCGCTTGCTGCAAACAAGTTCACTGGACTCACAAAGCTGGAAGCGTTCCAGAAGCTCGGCAACTTAACGAGCCTCGAGCTTTCTTTCAATAGTTTAACTGTTGGAAGTGATCAACCAGATTTGGTGTTCCCCAATCTGCAGGAGCTGAAATTGAGCAGATGCAACTTGACAGAATTCCCGACATTCCTCAAGAAACAAGATCAACTGAGGACTCTGAATCTTTCCAACAATCATATCCGAGGATATGTTCCCAAGTGGCTGTGGACCATCTCTCTTAATGAGCTGGATGTTTCCCATAATGAGGTTGATCTTCCTGAAGAATCTAGTCCAGGTGACAAACAAAATGGTTCATTTTCGCCACTGGTTAGATTGGTGATGCGCTCCTGCAATGTTTCACGATTTCCGGAGTTTCTGAAGTTGCTAGATGGCCTATGGTTTCTTGATCTCTCAGGCAACAAGATAGAGGGCCAAGTACCAAACTGGATCTGGAAAAGCACTATTCAATATGTCAACATTTCACACAATAGTCTCGATTCAATGGAAGCATTCCCCCCTAATGTCTCCTTGAATTCGTTGGAGACTCTTGATCTTCGGGGAAATTTGCTTCAGGGTTCACTTCCGAGGGGGATTTGTAATTTGAGCAGTTTGAACATTTTTGACGCTTCTCACAATCTACTAAGCGGGTTGATTCCCGGATGTCTAGGCTTGATGCACAACCTTTCTGTGCTGAACTTGCAGGGGAACAAATATCAGGGAATGCCTACAGGGTTTGCATCAGCAAGCAGCCTGAGGTCTCTGAATATCAACAGCAATCTCCTGAAAGGGCAGCTGCCACGGTCATTAGCAAACTGCAAAACGCTTGAGGTGTTGAATCTTGGAAATAACAGGATTAGGGATGTGTTTCCCTTCTGGCTGGATAAACTTCCCAACTTGAAAGTCCTCGTCCTGAGGAACAACAGCTTCTACGGCCAAATACAGCTTCCGGAAAGAAACTTCTCTCTACCAAATTTGGGGATCATCGACCTATCATTCAACCAATTCACTGGAGTGTTGCCTCAAGAATTCCTGAAAAGTCTGGATGAGATGTCGATGAACAGAGAAAGCAAGTCTGCAGCCCTGAAAACAATAGGGCAAAACGAGTACTATCAAGATTCGGTGACAATCATGAGCAAAGGAAACGAAATGGTGCTTGTCCGGATATTGACCATTTTTGTATCTCTTGATCTATCCAACAACAGGTTCCACGGGAAGATCCCTCGTGAAATCGGGGATCTGAAATCATTGGTGGTCCTCAACTTGTCCCGAAATGCGTTTGATGGGAGAATCCCTTCATCAACAGGGGACTTGACTGAGCTGGAGTCTTTAGATCTCTCACGGAATGAACTCTCTGGGACTATCCCTCAGCAACTCACCAGCCTTACTTTCATGTCAGTTTTTGATGTGTCGTACAACAATCTGACAGGGAGTATACCTGGAGGGAATCAGTTCAATACCTTCACAAATGACTCCTATCTTGGGAACACTAATCTGTGTGGGCAGCCACTGGCAAAGAAATGCGGGCCTGACGACTCGACTTCACAACCTCCATCAGAAGACGAGGATTCGGAAAATGAGAGCTTAATCGACTGGAGATTTGCAATTTCAGGTTATGGATGTGGGATGGTTGTTGGATTTTCACTCGGTTATACATTTTTACCAGATTTCAGGTACCATAGAGGACGTTTACAGCTCAGAAGAAGTACACGTTGAGACCATCAAGAACAAAACCATCCTGGCAGGAATTTCAAGCTGCATACATAAATTCAAGCTACTAAGCAATAAATTATGTATCCGTAGATAGTTTTTTTATAAATTAAGCTCCTATATGCAACTACTGATAATCAAAGTATGTTTGCATTCTTTTACATTGTCAAGCATTATCATTTAGCTAACGAATTCTAGCAATTTCCTCCTTGCCGTGAAATATTAAGGAGGCGTTTGGTTAGCAACACTTCAATGGTAATGAGAATGAGATTGAAAATTAGTGTAATTATAATGATTAATAAGAATAAAATCACCACCTCCTCTCCAAAATATAATCACTACTTCATTTTGATTACCTTATTCTCTTCCTACAATCCTCTCCCTCAATCATTCCCCCATTCCTCTACCAACAACCATTTGTTGTCCCCTTCTATTCCAAAATTGGGGCATGACGTGGAGTCACAATTGTAACAAATATTCTCCCAACATATCATTTTTATTATGGGGTCATAGATGGAAAACAATTTTCATTCCCATTACTAATTGAAGAATTGCTAACCAAGCGCCTCCTAAATTTACTTATCAATAAAAATCCAATTCTGAAAGAAACTGATGTGAACAATATAAGTGATTACGAGTCTGTCTATTAGAACTTAGAAGTTACCTCCTTCAGCTTCATGTAATATTCGCAGGGACCATTTATCAAACACCTGGTGGGATCGGATGCGGGCACATTATCTACTGTTTCCTTTCTATTGGTACGGCTAACGTCGGCTTCGGTTATGGATGAAGCAGTCCTCAAAGAAATGATGTTGCTTTGAGGGGATAAGACGGCGGCGCTCCGACGGCGGTTATTGTTTGTATCTAATCATTTATGTATAAAATGATCCTGCTTATTTGCACTAGCCTCCTTGCTAAAGGCATTTATCCAGATGAATACCGGGCATAACTTATATGCCCACCATATGTAATTAAAAGAAAAAATTGAAGGTCATCTGTTATATAATGATTTACATCTACCGTTACACCATTTAAATTTATACCACATGTACTTCCATCAAATTTTACAAATGGAAGAATAACCATATAAATTTATTTAGGAAATTATGTTAATTTAAGAAAAATAAATTCCTTTTAAAATTCAATTCAAAATCCATAATTTGGAGACTAATAAACGTGGGAAAACTAATTCACTTAATTTGAAAGTTGTAAATAAGTTTTCCTGTAATTCTCGTAAAAAAATTTATGTAATTTTAATTTACATTTACTTATTTTTTATGTGAAATTGCCAGAGTTTTCTTGTTAAAATTTGCAAATTTTTTTTATATAAATTTATCATTCGATACAATATTAATTATTTTACTGAAGGATATTACACTGAACTATTTGTTGAAGGGTTAACCAGGTAGCTTAGCCCACCTGGCCACCGGAATTGGGAGGGAGTTATAAGGTAGGCTTGGAGATTTCTGGGAGTGTATGGAGATTTGATGAACTAATCTAACTACTAACAACTAACATTTACCGATAAAAAAAAAAATTGTTGAAAGATATGAAGAGTATTAATTATTTAACTAGAGTGTATTAGATGATTACATACTCAATAATAAATTATAAAAATATATTATAAAATTTTACAAGCAAATTCTTGCAATACACATAAAAAGCGTGATTTTTTAAAAATTACATTATAATATAAAAGAATATTCAAATAGAGTAGATTAATTTCTCCAATTTTTATTTTTTTTTACGTCTCTTCTCTTTTCATTTTAGTGTTAATTTGAAATTGGATGTTGAAAAGTTTTTTTTTCAATTAACATAATTTCCTAAAATAGCTTTATAGGGGTATGATAGGGTATTATTCTCTCATTTGTAAATTTTGATGAATGTACATGTGCACAAATCTATATAGTGTAACAGAAGATGTAACATCATTGTGTAACAGGAGATCCCGTCCAAAAATTACTTTAATTTTTTAACATTTTTGCTAAACAAAATAAAATGCATAATACTTTGGAAAAAATCGATTTTTATGTTTCAATATTTTTCTGCTTAGTGTATTTACCAAAGAAGTAGTCCAAATAACCTTAGTGCAAATAACCAAACCAAATTTAAAAAAAAAAAAAAAAATGCTAAATAGGCCCCTCTCAATCATGGATCTGCGTAATTGGGCGTAATTGGGCTTTGGTTATGAGATTTATGAAACTTTTGTTATTAAAACACACGGGTTAACTTTTGTTATTAAATAATAACGCGCGGCTTAAATACAGTTCCATGTTTTTTCAACGAAGCTGGCTTTTTTTTTTTAGCTGGCAGCTGTTTCCCCGTCACAGTCGGTCTTGATGATGGCGGCAAAACCATAAAAATACTGTAAGCTTTTTTGAAACAAAAATAGGAGTGGGGGCAAATTTTACTTCAATTTCTTTTTCTATGACTTCAAGGCAAAAACTCTTTAAATATTTTGATCCTGTCTTATCTCAATTGTCCAGGTGCAGATTTTAATGTAATAATTATTGATTGTAAAAAAGAAAAAAAAATTGATTTTAGTCATGGATACTTATATAGTGTCCAGTGTATAATGCGGAATTTTAGTAAAAGTTGATTATACATTAAAATAAATAAAATTATATGCTATAAAACAATATAATTATATTATATAAAAAATATATTCAAACATATATCACACATGTTAAAGTCAATAGAAAAATAATAAATTCAATTTGAAAATAATCAGAATTATTTAATATACTTAATTTCATTTTTTTTAACAAATTGAGATTTTCTAAATAAGAAGAAATCCTATATAGAGTGATATAAGTCTTTAAAACGTTAAAGTTTCACATAAATGTAATTTTTAAGTTTAATTAATCAATTCAACATATAATACATTATTAACATGGGAATTTCTTAGATTAGACACCCTGTCGAGTTGTCTGATATCAGTAACGCTTTATAATTGTGCCACGTGTCATCGCACTGTGTCGCATTGACTGGCTACTTGTTGAGTTCATATATTATTTTGAAATGATTTTTTAAAATTATAATTTTGAATTTACTGTTATACCCTTTTTAAATAAAATTCCATAAATATAAAATCATTAGTATATTTATCTATTTTTTTAAAACGTATTCATCTATATGAAACTTAATTAACATAAATTGAAATCATCTCTTCAAGAACAATTAAAATAGGGACGGCCCATCACATGTCGCTGCAACTCTCGTCGTCGTCGCTCTGGACAGTACTCACCGTTACCTCAGAAATTTGACAGCATTATAGGAACCCGACGAAGCGCTCTCACCGCCCATCATGCGCCGCTGTCGCTCACGACGCCAGTCTCACCGCCCCCTTCACCCCGACCAATCACATTGCCAACCTGGATTATTGGGCAATTCCTAGTAAGTTTTTTGATCAATTGAATTTATGATGTATTTTAATAATTTTTTATTTGTGGATTTTTATGAATTGATTATATAATTTTAAGCGTGAATCATATATGACTTTCCTCTCTATAGTTTTCTTTTTATTTTTTCTTCTTGGGGGAGCTGACTTTGGGGCTTCTCGTTCCAATTTCAGACTCAAACCTCAAGGCAAACTCGTGCATATGGGGTTGTATTATTTTTTTAGTCAGTAGTATAATGGTGCTCATTGCTCACTTGAACAATTTTCTAAGAAAAAATATGTGGTTGTATAATTTTTATATTGTTGTTTTGAAAGATATATCTTGTACTTAGCAATATATAATTTATCCCATTTGGTTCTGGAGTTTTCTTATTTTATTGTGACGCAAAGAGCTATTATAGGGGCAACTGTACATAGTTTCAGATGATGCACAGTACTTGGTTTTTTGTATCTCTTCATTGCCTCTTGAAAATAATTGTGTAGCGGAGAAATAAATAGATGTTGTATCTTATGGTTTGATCAGCAATAACTCGATGTGTGCTCAATAATATTGCCTTTATTTTTGCATAATTATCTTTATACTGGTGATTATGTGCTTAAAAAGTTATAGTAACTATCAATCATGGGAAACTTATTTGAATTAAATGCTTTTGCAATATTCAAGTGATCAAATAAACTGGATGAATTACTAAGCCATGCAGAATGTATGGCTTTAATTTGGGATTGGCAATTCTATTGATTCAACTACTTTGTTTTTGCTAATTTAACAATTATTCCTCTAACTTGACTTTTACGTGATTTTTCTTGGGCTCGTGTTCTTTATGGCTAGATATACCAAATCTCACTTATTGATCCATCATTTGGAAAAATACTTTTCAGCTCTAGTTTTGCTTCACTATTGAATGTATGATATGAAACGAACTTCGAGCAATATAATTTAATCTTACAAATTTTACCCCTTATGTCTTTTTCGGGATTTCTTTGTCGTATTAGGTTGATTGGATGATGATTCCACACACAAATCCTTTTTTTTTTTTGGTAATAAATTTTGTTTGAAATGACTCCTTGATAGAAAGAGCATGACTTGGTTTTTTATTTCATCCTTTGTATTGGTTTTGCGGGTAATTTTGATGGAAAAATTGCATTGAGGGCAATTTTAAATTAATATTATTTTTACTATTTGTACGGGGCCATTCTCCTCTACCTTCTCAAAGGACGGGGTGGCATCTTTTAATTTACTATTGCTTGACCCTTTAGATTTTTTTTTACTTATATTGGTGATAAATATGTCGATGGCTGACTTGAAGCGAATATACTAGCTTCTACTAGTCGTTTTCCCGCAAGCGAACGGGTTCACTGTAGTATTAGTAAGTATAACAGCCAAGTATATCGAACCCACGAGATGGGGTGTATGCGAACAGATCCCTGAAGATCTACGCGTCGTAGCTAATATGAGTGTAATGTTTTTGGTTTTTTGAGAGATTAATTAAAACAACTAAAATCAACAAATTATACTAACGAACTAAAGAAGACGAATTAACTGTTGGTTGTTTTCAAGTAAGAGATGGTGATGCTTAGGATAAGAATCCCTACGTATACTAACGGAGCAGGTACATAATCAAAATAACTGTGACGCGCCAGAAATAACCTAAGTAAAAGAATGCAAGGTGAAAGCTCAAGATTCTAAACCCTAATACTTTACCCTAACACTCGACTTCACAAATCCACTAACAAGTTAATAGATTGTGCTTAATTAATGAGACCCTGATTTAACTAAGGTGATGCGGTCGTCCTCCTTCACTAAACTGGTAGATGAATTAACCTTTCCTAAACCCTCTAGTTAAGTCTACTCGTTGTTAAAGAGTGATACGGCCGTCCTCTCTCTAACACATTTCGAACGAAATTAAAAAGTAAAGTCTAGATTAATTTTAAGAATTCATTAACCAAGAGAATTAAAACCTAACGTCACAAGTTACTCTAATTACGTACCCACAACCTACTTCTACGAGTTCATCCTACCCCAAGCATGCAAGGGTTTTAGCTAGACATAGGTTTAACGTAAACTAAAGCAATTAAATAAGTAACGGACATGAACATGATATTTAAGACGAAGAAAAGATCAAACATGAACTAGGGTTTTAAGATCTAAAAGAACAAACTGAAATTAATTAAACAAAACGAAGTCTCAACGTATGTAAGAACAGAAGACAAGAAACGAAAATAAAAACAAGATCGTAATTCGAATTCGTAATGAAAACCTAAAAAAAAACGTAATTGTAAACTTGCTCGTCTCTTCTCCTCTTCCTCTCTCTCAAATCTTAGCCTCCAAACGTAGTAAGGTATCAAGTGGTTGTTTAAAACGAGTTTGGAAAGAGTATATATAAAGATCGGGCCGAATCGGGATCTCATGGGCCGAAAAATGAAATTTGGAAAATAAGCCTCGGAAGCGCTCGAGCCGTCCCGGTCGAGCGGAGGCGCTCGACCCATTTGGTCGAATGAACTCGTGGTCGAGCGGAGGCGCTCGACCCTGTTGGTCGAATGATTGAATACTCGAGCGAAGGTGCTCGAGCCTTTGAGCTCGAGCAGCAAAAACGTTCTGTAAGTCCGGAGCGCTCGACCTACGTTGCTCGAGCGATGGTGCTCGAGTGATGGTGCTCGAATGGGCCTTCCTTCCTTGCAACTAACACTTTTCTTCTCATGTACTAATATCAATCATATTTCTTCGATATCTTCTCATCCGGGCATCCGTTTGAGTCGATTCAAAGTCCTGCGAACTCCATTTTGCATCCTCGATTCACCTATGAGTATCAAAGAGACAAATTCATCAATGTACATAAATAGTACTCATTTGGCTCTAAAAACTCAATAAAATTGACCAAAACTAGGGCATTTCTAGCTACGAATCATGACAATTTCACGCCTAATCAACCCCCCCAAACTTACCATATTGCTTGTCCTCAAGCAATGAAATAATAAGTTCAGTGAAATTGTTAGGGATGAGTCAAAGAATCAAATCATGCAAGCAAATGAATTCAAGCTTCAAAGATCAATCACAAGTATACTCACTCACTTTCCTTCATCATACTCATGCAACAACAACAAGAACCACCAAGATCAAACATGGATGTGCACTCAACGATGTGTTTCCCTCCCTCACAAGTGTATATCAATGATCAAGGGACTCACTCAAACAATCAATCACTCATATTGGCAGCCATAGGCTTGTAAGCACTCTCAACTCCGACCATACTCTAGAAATCAACGCCGAATCAAAAAGGACTTTTCTCAAGGTTGTAATGTAGGCTTTTTGGACAGGTGGGAATCAATATGGTAAAGTGACTCAAGTGAATGGAGAATAGAAAATCAGACTTCGGTTCTTCGAGATTAGGAACAGACTACTTCAAACATTTTCAATCAACACTCTTTCAATTCCACTTTTCTCAACACTTCAATTTTTTTTCTTTCTCACTCTTTTCACTTTTTTTTCAATCACTTCAATTTTTTTTTTCGCACAAACACATGAGCTCTTTTTTTCTTTTGCTCATTCTCAATTCTTCTCTTTTTTCCACATCTCATACTTCATCACACCTTCTCATATTCACTCAACAAACAACCTTTTCCTTTTTCAACTCAATTTACTCCCTTCACATTCACACTTTCCTATTCTCCACTCAAATTGGGACAAAAAGGCTTAGGAATTGGAATAGTGTTCATATGTGCTAGCAAATAAAATAGGCTTTCGGCTCAAAGGGGCTAACAAGGGATTCAATGTCATTGGTAAGGAAAATTTTTGGCTAAGTGACTCAATAAAATCAAAGATGGCCTAAGATCCTATTCGGCATATCAAACTAGACACAGTCAAGAAGCAAGAGCACACACAAGTTCTAGCATCCTCTAAGGTGATGATTCGCTCACAAACGAAGAGATCAAATCATGCATTTAAATCTCATAAGGCTCAAATCTCACGGCTTTCACATCCATACTAGTCCTAGTGAATTCTCACTCTCATCACACAAATACTCAAAAAGAAAACTTGCAAGCATACTATTTCTTTCTCAAATCAACTCTAACTCAATACTCACACAAAACAATTCTTAACTCAACTTCACAACTCTACTCTACTCATCACTTCATACTCAGGAAGGAACAATAAGTAAATGGTATGAGTAAATAGGCATAAAGTAAATCAATCATCGAATGAGTTCAACACAAAACAAGCCCCACAAGTTTAAAAAACTCAAATACAATCCCTTCACAAACCAATTCACACAAACATAAACTCATCACAAATCACTCAAGAAATATAAAAGACTGAAATAAAATAGGCACAAAGAAAGAGAAAAGTGGGGGAGTCCCCATCATCACTGGTCTGGAGGAGGTGGCGGAGGACGGTAGTTGGGATGATCGGCTCCCAAGTGAGACACAAAAAGTGACTCCATCCATCGGTGCATATCCGAGAACTGATCTTCCATCCTATCTTGCGTCTGACGCAAGTAGGTCACATCAGTTTGGAGCGACTGCATCTGGTTCCCCATCTGTGTCCATTCCTCGTGTGAGGGATACCATGGCCTAGGCGACTGCACCTCAGGTGACTCCACTCCAGCTCTTGCGGCTCCTCTCCCGCAGCTTCACCCGCAGCTTCACCCGCATCTTCGCCCGCATCTTCGCCCGCCTCATACTCTTGCTCTTCTTCTTCTTGGAGGTCTGCTACTCCACTTGATCCGGCACCGCTCATCCCTTCACCCCGGCTTCTCTTCAAAGGCCTCCCATCTCGGAGCCCTCGACTGTCCACATCATGAGTAAACTTGGCGCTTAAAGCTAAGTGCCTCTCTCCGTTCATCCCCAGGTTTGCATTCTTTTTCCCACTCAACATTACGAGCTTGTCATTTGGGAGAGGGAAGAGAGTATCTTCCTTATATCGAATACAAAAACTCCCCATCCAATGCTCGAACATTAACGTGTGGCTCAACTGATCAAAGTCTAAATCCCTCCCGGGGACAGGAGCTGCACAGGGGACACATCCCAAGTGCCTCATGAACACCGAGATTAGACCTCCTCCTCACACCTTTGAGGTCTTGGCCCCGAGCTTGAATGCCGCCTCGTAGTTGTGCTCCATGAAGTCCCGTCCGAAATCGTGATCCTTCTTATAAAGAAGACACCATATACCGTAGAGTTGCTTGCTCGTCACGGTCCCCATCTCAGAACGGGCGTAGATGGTATTTCCCAAGATTCGCTCCAAATACCTAATCACTGGGTTTCGGATCGCAGAGGCCCGAGCATTCTGACCCTTGTACTCACCGGCCATCCTTCCCGTGATGTCCTTCCAAAATCTGTTCATGTTGTAAGACTTCGACACCCGGTTGGGCCTAGGTAGAGCAGGGAGCCCAAGCGCTAAGTTCACGTCTCTGATCTCACAATGCTGCCACTCGTTTCTGTATTTGAATTTGAACGAGTACTCATTCTTCTTTTCTATGGTAGCCAGGAACTGCTCAGTCAGATCTGCGTGGGTGTCCATCGTGAGCAATATCTCGAGGAACTCATCCATGTTGTTCCTCGTAAATATCCTCCTTATTTCAGCTTCAATCCCTATGTCTTGCATAAAATGCACCACCGGCCTACGGGTTTTCACTACCTTTCCGGTGACCAAGCTCCATCTATAGGCAACATATGTCCAGCTATCCCCGAATTCCAAATTGTCCCATCTTGAAGGGAGCAAACTCTTTCTCCTAAGCTCATTCGTTAACTCTTCCAACTCAGCATTACTCAAGATTCGGTCCTCATTCCTTTTCGGTGCCATAATACCTGAGACACATAGAGCATTTTAAATTCATTCATAACATTAGGTTCCATATAACTCATGTAGTACTCTCAATTCCCTCTTCTAACAATCTCAACTTGAGTCCACTCACTCAATTCAAATCACATTCATTCATCTCAAAGTTCTCAAGTAAATTCCAAACAATTCATCATTCACATTCAACAATGCCAATAATCGAGTCTATCATGAAGTAACATTACCCCAAAATTGTGTAATTTACATGCTCAAGACTCAACTCCTACCTATTCATGCTCAATCAATCTCAATCCACAACAATTTCATCTCAAATTGCAAAACCCATATCATTTCCTCAAATTCCTATTTTCTCACTCTAGAGATTCACTAATCCTACACATTTAATCTCGAAATTGAAAGCAAAATTAGCAAACCCATAGCATATTATCCACATTCATCAACAAGGAACAAAGAATTAATGAATACTTGCAAAAATCCCCAAAATTCGTCACTCAAGAACCCTACTTCTTCAATTCATGCCTAAATCATGCTTCAAACAATGAATTGAAAGACAAAAGAGAGCAATTACATACCTTTCTTGAGGATTGAGACGACTTTAATGAGTGAAATTGAAAGTAATCGAAAGAATGCGTACAAAATCGTCTTTGTACGCCCAAAATCGCACCCACAATCGCCCCCTTTTAGTGTGTTTTTGTGTGTGTACGTGTGGGGGTATTTATAGGCATCGAAAAAATATAGGGCAGAACTCAGGGAGCTCGAGCTGTGCCCCTCGAGCGGGGAAAACTTTCTGTAAGTTTTTGCTGCTCGACCCCTTAGCTCGAATGGAGGCGCTCGAGGACGTCACTCGAGCGGATCCTTCTTGCACTTTTGAATTTCGACGCTCAACACTTAATTTAGCATACCAAACGCGCTCGACACATTCATCACACATATTTAAGCATAGACTAACCTTGAGAACTCCTCGATTTAAGCCAGGTCGCTCATTCGACCGAGGAGTTGGGGTCTCTTCCTAACGTGCAATTCACCAATCCAATTCAAGTCGAACTTATGCCATCACACTTAATTCGATCCAACAACCCTCATGCATCGATATTTTCGAAAAATTTGACCAATTTTTTTCATTAGAATTTCGTGTACGAACTCGAAGTACGAATACACACCCCCCAACCTTTGTTCTTGCTACGCAATAATAAAGTTTGAAAAGAATGAGTACGTACGAGTGAGTGCACAAAATTCTCATGAACTACAATCACTATCAATGCAAAATAATGGACAAAAAGAAACATCACCCCCCTAAACTTCGACTTTGCAAAGAGGTCTATGTTTGGGGTTCGGTTTACCTCAACTCCATCAAATGAATGCTCTACCACCCGGAATATCTCCAACTTCATGAATTACGCTCCTTAAGCTCACTTACTCGAACTGAGCACCACGAACAAGCCTACATCAAATAAACTCTAACACACGAGGTTAACACTTACGATTCACAAGAATGACGAAATAAACGAAACACATAAAAACAAGTAAAAATGGGTTGCCTCCCATTAAGTGCTAGTTTTAAGGTCCTAATGTCGGACCGAGCTCGCAGGAGCTCACGGGACTTGATTATCTAAAATACCTCCCTTATTCTCATAAGAGAAGTTAAAGAATTTCTTCACTCGATGCCCGTTCACCATGAATTTCTGTCCGTTGTCCTTCTCGACTTCAAGGAATCCACTTTTATGCACTCCCCTCACAATATACGACCCGTTCCACTTGGACTTAAGCTTTCCACCGAACAGCTTCATCCTCGAATTGAATACGAGGACTTGATCACCCACTTTGAACTCCTTCTTCCGCAATCGTGCATCATGCCACTTCTTAGTCTTCTCCTTGAAAATTCGGGCATTCTCGTAGGCACTGTCTCGAAACTCCTCCAACTTATGCAATTGAGTAGTCTCTTCTCACCAACCAAGGCACTATCAAAATTCAGCTTCTTTATCGCCCAATATGCCTTATGTTCCAACTCCACGGGCAAGTGACATGCCTTTCCAAAAACCAATTGATATGGTGACATACCAAGAGGAGTTTTGAAAGCTGTCCTATATGCCCAAAGTGCATCATCCAACTTCATTGCCCAATCTTTCCTACTTATGCTCACCGTCTTCTCAAGGATCTCCTTGATTTGACGATTAGAAACCTCTGCAAGTCCATTAGATTGAGGATGATAAGCAGTAGATATTCGATGACTTACCTCGTATTTTGACAGCAGCTTTTCCATCCATTTGTTCACGAAATGACTTCCCCCATCACTTACCAAAGCTCTTGGAACTCCATATCTTGCAAAGATGTTCTTCCTCAAGAACTCGATGACCACTCGGGAATCATTCACTCGAGTCGGGACAACTTCAATCCACTTCAAGACGTAATCAACGCATACGAGAATGTACAAGAATCCATTGCTAGGAGGAAATGGACCCATGAAATCAATCCCCCATACGTCGAATATCTCGACTTCCATGAACACGTGCATCGGTATCTCATCCCTCTTAGTAATGGAGCCGAATCTTTGGCACTTCTCACACCTCTTAACCCATTCCATGCAATCTCTCAACAGAGTTGGCCAATAAAAACCAGATTGAAGCACCTTCCTTCCGGTCTTTTCTCCACCCAAATGTCCTCCACATGGCAAGGCGTGGCAATGCCTTATGATGTTACTCCACTCCTCTTCGGGTACACACCTTCTCAACACATGATCAATCCCTCTTTTGAACAAGTAGGGATCATCCCAAATAAACTCCCGAACTTTCTTCAAAAATGCCTTCCGATGCACCGAGTCTATCTCAACGGGCAACTCTTCACTTGCTAAATAGTTAGCATAGTCTGCAAACCAAGGTGCTTTCCCTTCAACTCGATACACAGGGATGTCTCCTAAGCCAAAGAGCTTCTCATTCGGAAATTCATCGTTCACCTCTTGATCCTCCACGGTGTTCTCCTTGGTGAGCTCCAATCGCGAGAGGTGATCTGCTATCACATTTTCGCATCCCTTCTTGTCTCGAATCTCTACATCAAACTCATGGAGTAGCAAAATCCATCGAATGAGATGGGGTTTTGCATCCTTTTTGCTCATAAGATACCGAATTGTTGCGTGGTCCGTATATACAATTATTTTTGTCCCTACTAGGTAGGGTCGAAATTTATCAAAGGCATACACAACTGCCAACAGCTCCTTTTCGGTCGTGGTGTAGTTCACTTGAGCAGAATTCAGCATCTTTGAGGCATAGTAAATAGCATGAAAACGCTTCTCACGAATTTGCCCCAAAGCAACCCCCATCGCATAATCACTCGCATCACACATCAGCACGAACGGGCTAGACCAAT
The DNA here is from genome assembly GCA_947034835.1 of Ballota nigra. Taxonomy (NCBI): domain Eukaryota; kingdom Viridiplantae; phylum Streptophyta; class Magnoliopsida; order Lamiales; family Lamiaceae; genus Ballota; species Ballota nigra. The sequence goes on from OX344725.1 coordinate 62,470,166, forward strand.
CCGGAGTCACAAGTATTGGGGCATTTACCAACGCTTCTTTCAACCTATTAAAAGCCACTAAACACTCATTAGTAAACTCAAAGGCGACTTCTTTTTCAAGAAGCCGCGAAAGTGGTTTAGCTATTTGTGAAAAATCTTTGATGAAGCGTCTATAAAAACCCGCATGTCCTAAGAATGACCGAATTCCCTTCTCGGTCGATGGTGGTGGAAGCTTCTCAATAGCAATCACTTTTGCCTTGTCAACTTGGATACCTTTCGAGGACACATGATGTCCAAGAACAATACCCTCTCTCACCATGAAGTGACACTTCTCCCAATTAAGCACTAAGTCTGTCTCTTCACACCTGCTCAACACAACTTCAAGATTGATTAGACATTTATCAAACGACTCCCCGTAAACGGAGAAGTCATCCATGAAAACCTCCATAATCCTCTCAATCAAACCATGAAAAATTGCCATCATACACCTTTGAAAGGTGGCGGGTGCATTACACAACCCAAACGACATCCTCCTAAAAGCAAAAGTCCCATAGTAGCAGGTGAAGGTGGTTTTCTCTTGATCTTCGGGGGCTATCATGATCTGATTATACCCCGAGTATCCATCTAAGAAACAGTAATACTCAAAATCACCTAATCTATCAATCATTTGATCAAGGTACGGTAAAGGAAAGTGATCCTTACACGTTGCCTTGTTCAACTCCCTATAATCCACACAAACACGCCAACCCGTCACTAATCTAGTGGCTACCAATTCATTAGACTCCGTCTTAACCACAGTGGTACCCCCCTTCTTAGCAACTACGTGTAACAGACTCACCCATGGACTATCAGAAATAGCAAAGATCATGTTGCTATTGTTGATAGGCGACCAGGCGAGCAACAATGGTTAAGAATTAAGAAGCTAATAAACCGAAGTTAAGAGAGGAGCGACCATCAGAGTGTAAAGAGAATTAACCCCAGTGGCGACCAAGAGTGCGGTCAGGTACATTTTACGCGACCAGAAAAACAAAAGGACAAAAGAAATGAATAACCAAAGCAAAAGATAAAGACGAAAGGCGAACAACATTGCAACTACGTGGGCAACCTTGCATCAGGCCCAAACACGAGGCGAACAAGAGGTCAATAACGCCCAACATGGATATACTAGCGAGCAACAAGTCACCGAGGAGAGCAACAAAGTGGTTTGGAGGACCAAGTACAATATTGGGAACTCCAAGAGTCATTAGTTTAGATGTAATACAAGTGTCTTAACACTTGACACCCATCTAAAGGATAATAGTTTAGATGTTGTACAAGTGTCTCAACACTTGGCATAAATCCAATGGTTAAACCATCAAAATGGTGACACATGGCCTCCTTGTATATCTATAAATACCCCTTCATTTACATGAAGGGGGGGGGGGGGGGGGGGATTTTTTCCATAATTAAGAAAGTAACCCAAACTCTTGCAAATAAATTTCTTGTACTTTACTTGACTAATTTCCATGATTCTTTGATCTTGTTTAGCAAAAACAGCCACTAATCATCATTGACTAGAAAATGTCATCAACAATTGGCGCTAGAAGGAGAGTCGAACCTTCGATTTGTAAAAATCAAAGAAAGCTTGAAGATCTTCGTCGGAATCTGCAAAAGTTGGCCGGAATCCGGGAAGAAGCTACCGGAAATCAAGTTTACACACCATTCGGAACAAAGTTATCCATAAATACATCATTTTAAGAGTTTGAATGCATGCATGTATGAACTAGGGTTTTCAAACCACCATATTCATACATATAAGGCTAGTAACTCTTGAAAAAGGTGTTTTTTAGAAGCAAGATCACCTCAATCCTCTATTTATCCCATACATTTCGACAACCAAGATTATTAGGTCACAAGAAGAACGACATTCGAGCACATCCCCAAATCCTAGGTCAAGAACTAGGGTTTCTTCCACCGAAGGACATGCCCGAACGGTGAGAGCAACCCCGCAAAGGAATGTCCAAGTCACCATTGACACAATTCCACCGGAAGTAGAGGCCCTTGCTCAAAACCCTGAAGAACTAGCGAAAACCATTGATGTCCTTCAATCCTTACAGAATCGACAAACAGCTGGGCCGTCGAGAGAAACGGCGACGACCAATCGAGCAGGCGAGCAGGCGAGCAGAGGAGTAAAATGAGAGAGGATGTGTGCCGTGATGAAGCTGACAGCGCTGAAGTCCATAGAAACAAAGGAAAGGCTCCCATGAGTGAGCGTTTGGGGAATCGAGAAGGATCATCACCAAGTCAGGCAAGTGAGTCGAGCAAAAGCACCTCTCGGACCAGTGCGTTGGAAAGGCTGGGAACAAGGTATACAACCACGAGAGAACTATCTGGGAGAAATGATGTGCGACCACGCCCTTCTGCTCGCCCATCTGTGCACGACCGGATCAGGAGATCAGCTTTCGGCCGGCTGGGGCCAAATGGGGCTAGTAACGCTGCTAGGAGGGCAACCCAAGAGAAACGCCCCGTCGGAGAGGGACTGCATCGTGAAAAAGTCGGACCTAATCACGATGAGCAGCCTTCCGATGGAAGGACTCCCCCTAGCGAGTTACAAGAGATGAAAAAAGCAATCAAGGAATTGCAAAAGCAGTTAGAATCTCAGAAAGGTGTCGGATCAACTATTCTCCCGTCCTCACCACTGTCTCCGTTAATCCTCAATGCACCAATTCAGAAGAAAATACAATTCCCTGCCATCAGCTTATATGAAGGGACGTCGGACCCAGGAATTCACGTGACGAAATATTCAGATCTCATGATCTCAGTGGGGGCAACCGACGCTACTCAATGTCGAAATTTTCCACTCACCCTTGGGGATGGCCCGCACAGATGGTTTTTAGCACTGGCTCCTGGTTCCATTAACTCCTTTGCCCAACTGAGCAAAGAGTTCCTGTCTCATTTCTCAACAGCTGGGTCTTACTTAACCCACAGGCACCGGTTGGCAGACATCAAGCAAGGAGACGAGGAGTTATACAAGCAATTTCTGGAGAGATTTGATAAAGTTTTGTTGGAGGGCGAAATGGTGAGTGAGGATACAAAGATAGTTGCAGTGATGGCGGGACTGAAGAAAGGAACCGAGCTGTGGAAGGAGATGCACTTGACTTGCCCAAAAACATACGCGGAATTCAAACACAAAGCCAGAATACACGTATCAATGTAGGAAGCCCTACACAGAGAAATGGGAGACAAGGCTGATCCAAAGAAGTTTGGCAAGAAATCTGGAGGGAGTGATTACAAAGCACCAAAGAACATGAAGTCATTCAATGAAGGAACAGAGTTAAAAAAAAATTGAATCAAGTCCTCACAATATCGGTGGACGCTATTTATAATAATGTCAAGGACAAAGAAATGTTTCCAGAGCCACGGAAGATAAGACAGGAGAAGGGAAAGTTGAACCCAAACAAGTATTGCGCATATCATCAGAGTATCGGCCATTTCACCAGTGAATGCCGAGATTTGTTAAAACAATTGTGGAGGTTTGACGAGGAATGGAGGTTATCTGAGTTCGTGAAAAGGGAACCTGGCAAGAGGCCGAGGGCAGCAGCGCCGTCCAGCTCAGACGACGATGATAGCGATGAGCAACCGAGTAGGACGGGCAAGAAAGGAAAAAAGGTCCCCGCGACCCCAGCAAGACCAATCCCCGAGATTCTAACGTTGGAACCGTTTGGGCCGGTAGGCGGATGTTCTGACGGAGGACCACCCATATCGAAAAGGAAAAAGAAAGTGGAATTCAGAGCAGTAGCGCAAGTGATGGAGGTCGGTGTAAATCCGTCAACCAAACAAACTGGGAACCTTACTTTTTCAGAAAAGGACTTAGACGGGGTGCTCACTCCCCACAATGACTCGTTAGTCATCTGCGCTAACATCATGGGAACGAAGGTACACCGTCTGCTCGTCGACACTGGCTCTTACACAAACATCCTGTTCAAAAGCACGGTGGACCAGCTAGGAGAATGCGCTGAGTACATCAAGGATTGCGATCATAGAATAGTGGGATTCGGAAATGATGTGACCTTCCCACTAGGAATGATTACGCTAGCAGTCGAACTTGTATCGGTCGAGGACCCTGAAAGGAGGCTGAGTAGGATGGTAGACTTCCTAGTTGTAGATCAACAGTCCACCTACAACGGGTTCCTCGGCCGTCCTTTTTTGCATGAATTCAAAGCCGCGGTTTCGACGTACTATTATTGTGTAAAATTTCCCACATCGAAAGGTGCAGGCACAATCAAAGGTGACCAGAAGAAAGCTCGTGAATGTCTCTTACAACTTCAACCCGGAGATCACAGAGTCAACATGGTTGATAAACAACTCACCAATCATGATGAAGGGAAACCATCTACTCCCAACGGTACCGTGGACTCTATCGGTACAGAGATGATGGAAGTAGATGAGCAACTGTACAAAGGCGAGCAACAGTGTAATGACGAGCAGCAGAGTGGTGACGAGCAGACGAGCAAGAACGAGTAGCTGAGCCGTATGGAAAATAAAGAAACTACAACAACTGGCAACAGAACAAAGCATGCAACCACAGTCAACATGGAGGCAGAGGACATTGAACCACGACTGGGTGTGGAACCAATGGAAATTGAAGGCGAAATATGCAGGGAAGGACCTATCATTGACCCTCGTTGGAAAAGCCAAAAGCGAAGAGCCACTCCGGTCGAAGAATTAGAGGCAATAAAGGTCGACCCGAACCAAGAGAGCTTAGAACTCTTCATAGGATCTGAGCTCTCGGAGCTGTACAGGTCCGAAATGACGAAGTTCCTTAAAGTAAATCTCGATGTGTTCGCATGGTCGCATGCAGATATGGTAGGTATCAGCCCCAAGCATGCCTGCCATAAACTCAACATCGACCCAAAGAAGAAACCGATCCAACAGAAAAGGAGAAAGTTCGGGCCCGATAAGTATGAAGCACTCGGTGAGAAAGTCAAGAAATTGTTGGATAACGACTTGATCAGACAGGCTTTATGCCCGCAATGGGTAGAGAATCCGGTGTTAGTCAAAAAAGCAAGCGGGTCGTGGAGATTGTGCATCGATTTTACCGACTTGAATGCCGCTTGCCCGAAGGATAACTTCCCATTGCCACATATCGACCAATTGGTCGATGGCACAGCTGGGCACGAGCTCCTCACATTCATGGATGCATTTGCAGGATATCACCAGATTGCAATGCACCCAGACGACCAGGAGCACACAGCATTTTACACCAACAAAAATTTGTTGTGTTGGAAGAGGATGCCATTTGGATTAATCAACGCCGGGGCTACTTACCAGAGACTAGTCAACAAGATGTTTGACGACCACATCGGAAGGACAATGGAGGTGTATGTGGATGATATCGTCGTTAAAAGCTCAAGGAAGGAAGATCACTTGCAGCATCTTGCCCAAACATTTGAAATACTCCGGACCTACAACATGAAACTAAATCCCAAAAAGAGCAGTTTCGGAGTCCATTCCGGGAAATTCCTGGGACATCTGGTCAGCCAACGGGGGATTGAAGCGAACCCATCGAAAGTAAAAGCAATCATAGAAATACAACCACCCCGGTCGGTAAAAGAAGTTCAGCGATTGACCGGATGCCTAGCAGCATTGAATAGGTTCATTTCTAGGTCCGGAGACAAGTGTAGGCCATTCTTCGAGGTAATCAAGAAGGGGAAGTTCCAATGGACAAACGCCTGCTAACAAGCGTTTGAGCAATTGAAAGAATATCTCAGTGACACAAAGATTCTTGCTAAACCAATTCCAGGAGAAAAATTGTATTTGTACTTGGCGGCTTCAGAGGTGGCAATCAGCTCGGTACTTGTTCGAGCAGAAGGAAAGTTTCACCTGCCTATCTATTACGTAAGCCAAGCTTTACATGAAGCGGAACTCAAGTACTCGCCAACAGAAAAACTAGCATACGCGCTAGTGATGAGCGTCAGGAAACTTCGACCATATTTCTTCGACCACCAGGTGGAAGTGCTAACAACATTCCCACTCAAACAAATATTGCATAGACCTGACACAGCCGGTCGCCTCCTGAAGTGGTCCTTAGAAATCGGCCAGTTCGGGATTTCGTATGCTCCTCGAACAGCGATCAAGGGGCAGGCATTAGCCGACTTTATAGTCGAGCTAACTTTCCCCCAAGATCCGACGAGAGGACATAGTCATCCCTGGCACATGTACGTTGGCGGATCATCCACGAACACAGCCTCGGGGGCAGGGATAGTCCTAATAAGTCCTGACAGACAAGTCTTCACTTCGGCTATTCGTTTCGAATTCATGGCAACAAACAATGAAGCCGAATATGAAGCATTGATCGCTGGATTACGGCTAGCATTAGCAGTGGGAGTAAGAAAGTTGCAGATCTTCGGAGATTCTCAACTAATTGTCAATCAAGTTCGGGGAGAGTACGAAGCAAAGGACGAGAACATGGCTTTGTATCAGAAAATTGTTGCTCACCTGGCCTCCATGTTCGAGTAAATATACATTGAACAAATACCAAGGGATAACAATGCACAAGCAGACGCGCTCGCTCGATTAGCAACTAGCACTGGACCAGCAGAATTGTCCGAAGTTACATTAACCAGGATATCCAACCCATCAACCGAGTGTTGGGTGGCGAACAAGTAAGTAATTAATAAACAGAAGAGATTATTAGACTTACAAGATAATAAATGAAAGGAGCTAGCAGCTTCGTGAAGCGAACAGATTTGTAAATGAGCTAGCAATTTCGTTGAGCGAACAACTTTGTAGAGGAACCCTAATGTGGCAAGCAGGATTGGGCGAGCAGCTTTGCAAAGAACAGCTGTGCAAGCGGCGCAAACCAAGATCAGTTCGGGCGAACAACTTCGTAATGAAGCGAGCAACTTTGTAAAACAAGCCCAAGCAAGGAGCGAACAGCTCGGAACGCAAAGGATCACGACATCCAACGAAGACGTACAAACGAGCAACCGGTCACCGTCGATAGTATCTCAGTATTGCCAAAGACCAAGTACAACATGGGAAACTCCAAGAGTCATTAGCTTAGATATGGTCCAAGTGTCTTAACACTTGGCATCCATCCAATGAGCAATAGTGTAGATGTTGTACAAGTGTCATAACACTTGGCAAAGATCCAATGGTTAAACCACCAAGATGGTGACACATGGCCTCTTTGTATGTCTATAAATACCCCATTCATTTTCATGAAATGGGAGAACAATTGAATAAAAGAGCAAAACTCTTGCCAAATTATTTCTTAAGCATTACTTAGCTTAATTCCATGATCTTGATTCTTGTTTGATGATCTTTATGCTAAAACAGCCACTAATGATCTTGATCATAAAAAGGTCATCAACAATTGGCGCTAGAAGGAGGGTTTCGAACCTTCTTTTATGAAAAATTCGAAGAAAGGTTGAAGACTCCCACCGGAATCTGCAAAATCTCGTCGGAATCCGGGAAGCAGCTGCCGGAAAATAAGAACGCACATTTTTAGGACAGATATATAATACTTTGAGGGTTTTAATGCATGTGTGCATGAACTAGGGTTTTTGAATCTTCATATTCACACACAAGGCTAGTAACCCTTGGGAAAAGTGTTTGCAAGAACAAGATTACTTCACTCCTTTGTTTATCTCATACATTTTGGCAACCAAGATGGTCAGATCACAAGATGAACGACATTCGAGTGTATCTCCGAGTCGTAAACCGAGGACTAGGGTTTCGTCCACCGAGGGACATGCACGAACGGTGAGAGAAACTTCGCAAAGAAACATTCAGGTCACCATTGATACAATCCCACCAGAAGTGGAAATACTTGCTCAGAACCTGGAGGAGCTAGCAAAAACGATCGTTGTCCTTCAATCATTACAAAATTGACAAGCAGCAGGACCGTCAAGAGCACATGTGACGACCAATCGAGCAGGCGAGCAGGGACGTACGGGCGAATAAAGAAGTAAAATGAGAAAAGATGCGCGTCGGGACGAGGTCGACAGCGAGGAGGTCCGTAGAAATAAAGGGAAAGCTCCATTGAGCGAACGTCTAGGGAGTCGAGAGAAATCGTCACCAAGTCGAGCAGATGAGTCAAGCAAAAGTACTTCCCGAACAAGTGCTTTGGAGAGACTAGGTGCAAGGAATGTAAATAGGAGGGAACCATCCCGAAAGAACGATGAGCGATCACGCAACCCTGCTCGCCCATTGGTGCATGACCGAATCAGGAGGTCAGCTTTTGGCCGACTAGGGCCAAATGGAGCTAGCAACGCTGCTAGGAAGACGACTCAGGAGAAACGTCCCGTTGGCAAGGGACTGCATCGTGAAGAGGTTACTGAACCCAATCACAATGAACAGCCTTCCATCGGGAGGACTCCCCCAAATGAATTGCAGGAAATGAGAAAGGCGATCGAGGAATTACAGAGACAGTTGGAATCTCAGAGAGGTGTCAGATCGACTATTCTCCCTTCTTCACCGTTATCTCCATCCATCCTTAATGCACCAATCCAGAAGAAGATACAATTTCCGGCCATCAGCTTGTATGAAGGAACGTCGGACCCTCGCATTCATGCGATGAAATATTCGGATTTTATGATTTCGATGGGGGCAACCGACGCCACACAATGTCGAAATTTTCCACTCACCCTTGGAGATGGCCCGCACAGATGGTTTTCAGCACTGACTCCTGGCTCCATCAACTCTTTTGCCCAACTAAGCAAATAGTTTCTGTCTCACTTCTCAACTGCCGGGTCCTACTTGACCCACAGACACCGTCTGGCAGATATTAGGCAGGGAGACGAGGAGTTTGACAAGCAATTTCTGGAAAGATTTGATAAAGTCTTACTGGAGGGCGAAATGGTGAGTGAGGACACGAAGATAGTGGCAGTGATGGCTGGTTTAAAGAAAGGGACGGACCTGTGGAAGGAAATGCACTTGACTTGTCCAAAGACATACGCGGAGTTCAGACACAAGGCAGGAATTCATGTTTCAATACAGGAGGCCCTACACAGAGAGATGGGAGACAAAGCTGATCCGAAGAAGTTTGGCAAGAAGTCTGGATGAAGTGATTACAAAGCTCCGAAGAACATGAAGTCGTTCAATGAAGGAGCTGAGTTGAAGGAAAAGTTGAATCAAGTCCTTACCATGTCCGTGGATGCTGTGTACGACAACGTTAAAGACAGGGAGATGTTGTCAGAGCCGCGGAAGATAAGGCAAGAGAGAGGAAAACTGAACCCGAACAAATACTGCGCATATCATCAGAACATCGGCCACTTCACAAGCGAGTGCCGAGATTTGTTGAAGCAGTTGTAGAGGTTCTATGAGGAAGGAAAGCTGTCCGAGTTCGTGAAAAGGGAACCAGGTAAAAGACCAAGGGCACCAGTACCATCCAGCTCGGATGACGGAGACAGTGATGACCAACCAAGCAAAGCTGGTAAGAGAGGAAGAAAGGTCCCCGCAACCCCAGCAAGACCAGTCCCAAAAATTCTAATGCTAGAACCAGCTGGACCAGTAGGTGGTTGCTCTGATGGGAGACCACCCATGTCAAAAAAAGAAAAAAGAAAGCAGAGTTGAGAGCAGTATCGCAAGTGATGGAAGTCGGTGTAAATCCATCAACCAAGCAGACCGGGAATTTGACTTTCTCGGAGAAAGACCTAGACGAGGTGCTCACTCCCCACAATGACTCGCTGGTCATTTGTGCTAATATTATGGGAACGAAAGTGCACCGTCTGCTTGTTGACACTGGCTTTTACACAAACATACTGTTCAAAAGCACAGTGGATCAGCTAGGCGAATGTGCCGAATACATAAAAGACTGTGATCACAGAATTGTGGGATTCGGAAATGCTGTAACCACCCCGCTAGGAATAGTTACGTTGGCAGTTGAGCTTGTATCAATCGAGGACCCGGAAAGGAAAATGAATAGAATGGTAGACTTCCTGGTTGTAGACCAACAGTCCACCTATAATGGGTTCCTCGGCCGCCCTTTCTTGCATGAATTTAAAGCAGCTGTTTCAACGTACTATTATTGTTTAAAATTCCCAACAAAGAAGGGTGCAGGTACAGTCAAAGGAGATCAGAAGAAGGCTCGTGCGTGTCTTTTACAGATAAAGTTGCAGGATCACCAAGTCAACATGACGAACAGGTGCTTAGAGAAGGACGGGGACGATAGCGAGGCCATGACTTCCATCGATACTGAAATAATGGAAGTCGACGAGCAGCCATGTGCAGACGAACAGCCGCGCAGCGACGAGCAACTGTGCGCAGACGAACAACCACACATTGGCGAGCAGCTGTGCGTAGGCGCACAGTTGGACGAAGACGAGCAGGAACGCGAAGACGAACAGTTTATCCAAACAAGGAATAGAAAAGCTGCTGCAACCAACACCGAAGGAAAACAAACAACGGCAATAAATGTTGATGCAGAGGACATCGAGCCACGACTGGGGGCAGAACCGATGGAGACTGAAGATGAGATAAAGGCAGAAGGGCCCACCATTGACCCCAGATGGAAGGGCCAGAAACGATGGGCTACCCCGGTTGAAGAGTTGGAAACTGTAAAAGTCGACCCGAACCAAGAGGGCTTAGAACTCTTCATAGGGTCCGAGCTACCAGAGCCGTACAGGACCAACATGATTGAGTTTCTTAAAGCAAACCTCGATGTGTTCGCATGGTCGCATGCAGACATGGTGGGCATCAGCCCCGAACATGCCTGCCACAGACTCAACATCGACCCGAGAAAGAAGCCAATCCATCAGAAGAGGAGAAAATTTGGGCCCGACAAATACGAGGCGCTCGATGTGGAGGTTAAAAATCTGCTGGATAATGACTTAATTAAACAAGCGTTATGCCCGCAATGGGTGGCGAATCCAGTATTGGTCAGAAAAGCGACTGGGGCGTGGAGACTCTGCATCGACTTCACAGATCTCAACGCCGCCTGCCCAAAAGATAATTTTCCATTGCCTCACATCGATCAACTAGTTGATAGCACCGCTGGACATGAACTTCTCACGTTCATGGATGCATTCGCAGGATATCATCAAATAGCGATGCATCCCGATGATCAAGAGCATATGGCGTTCTACACCAATAAAAACTTATTGTGCTGGAAGAGAATGTCATTTGGGTTAATCAATACTGGAGCTACATACCAGAGATTAGTCAATAAGATGTTTGATGATCACATCGGGAAGACAATGGAAGTGTATGTAGATGACATTGTTGTCAAGAGCTCCAAAAAGGAAGATCATTTGCAGCATCTAGCTCAAACGTTTGGGATACTTCGAACATACAACATGAAACTGAACCCTAAGAAAAGCAGTTTTGGGGTCCATTCTGGGAAGTTCTTGGGACATCTAGTCAGTCAAAGAGGGATTGAAGCAAATCCCGTAAAAGTGAAAGCAATCATGGAAATGCAGCCACCCAGATCAGTTAAAGAGGTCCAACGGTTAACCGGATGTCTAGCAGCTTTGAGCAGGTTCGTCTCAAGATCCGGAGACAAGTGCAGGCCGTTCTTCGAGACAATCAAGAAGGGAAAGTTTCAATGGACAGACGTCTGTCAACAAGCGTTCGAGCAGCTGAAAGAGTACCTCAGTGACACGAAAATTCTTGCCAAGCCGATCCCAGGGGAGAAGTTATACTTGTACCTGGCAGCTTCAGAAGTAGCAATCAGCTCAGTGCTCGTTCGAGCAGAAGGAAAGTTCCACCTGCCCATCTACTATGTGAGTCAAGCTTTACACGAAGCAGAACTCAGATACTCACCAACAGAGAAGCTAGCATATGCACTAGTGATGAGCGTCAGAAAACTTTGTCCATATTTTTTCGACCACCAGGTGGAAGTGTTGACAATGTTTCCGCTCAAGCAAATACTGCACAGACCCGATGCGGCTGGTCGCCTCCTAAAATGGTCATTGGAAATCAGTCAGCGATCAAGGGGCAAGCCTTAGCAGACTTTATAGTCGAACTGACTTACCCCCAAGATCCAACGAGAGGACATAACCATCCCTGACACATGTATGTTGATGGTTCGTCAACTAATACAGCATCGGGAGCAGGTATAGTCTTGATAAGCCCGGATAGGCAAGTTTTTACTTCAGCTATTCGATTTGAGTTCATGGCGACGAACAACGAAGCAGAGTACGAAGCTGTGATCGTTGGGTTACGCCTAGCATTAGCAGTTGGAGTACGAAGGTTGCAAATCTTTGGAGATTCGCAATTGATCGTCAACCAGGTCCGAGGAGAATATGAAGCAAGAAATGAAGACATGGCTTTGTATCAAAAAATTGTTGCTCACTTGGCCTCTTTGTTCGAACAAATATACATTGAACAGATACCAAGAGACAATAATGCTCAAGCAGATGCATTAGCCAGGCTAGCAACCAGCGCCGGACCAGCAGAATTGTCGGAAGTGACGCTAACAAGAATGTCCAAACCATCAACCGAAGATTACAAAATCTATCAAGTCAACGAAGATTTCGAAGAAGACGACTGGAGGATACCAATCATTGAGTATTTGCAAAACGACAAAAAGCCAGACAACCCGTCTGAAGCTAACAAGTTGGTCAAGAGAGCAGCAAGATACACCATGATGGATGGACAGTTGTACAAGAGAGGAATTTCACTCCCACTTTTGAAATGCTTGGCTAGGGGGCAATGGCAAGCAGTACTGAAGGAAATTCATGAAGGCATATGCAGAAATCACGCTGGAGGACGAGCATTAGCGTATAAGACCATAAGACAAGGGTATTATTGGCCGACCCTCCTCCAGGACGCAATCAAAGTTGCCCGAACTTGTCACAGGTGTCAGTTGTTCGCCCCGAACATCCACAAGCCCCCGCATGAACTAATCTCTGTCAATAGTCCGTGGCCATTTGCGAAATGGGGAATTGACCTCATCGGGCCTTTTCCGCCAGGAAAAGGGAATGTCCGATTCGCAGTGGTGGCAGTAGACTATTACACGAAGTGGGCTGAGGCAGAAGCGCTTGTGCGAATCACACAGGAGAAAATGATCAACTTCATATGGAGAAACATTGTTTGCCACTTCGGGGTGCCTCAGGCGATCGTGACAGATAACGGAAAACAATTTGAAGGAAAAAAGATAAGAGATTTTTGTGAAAAATGGGGAATGAAGAAACATTTTTCAACACCATACCACCCCCAATCAAATGGCCAAGTAGAGGCAGTGAACAAAATAATTAAACATATTTTGAAGATCCGCTTAGCTGACAAACAGGGGAAGTGGTCTGAAGAGTTACCAGAGGTGTTATGGGCATACCGAGTATCTCACAGAACAAGCACAGGCGAAACACCGTTCACAATGGCATTCGGGACAGAAGCAGTAATACCGGTTGAGTTAAAAGTCCCAACAAAACGAACAACTGCGTTCGACGAAGAAGCAAACAACTCCGCAATGGCAGCGGAGTTGGACTTGCTTGAAGAAAAAAGAATAACATCAGAATTGAAAAATGCAATTTACAAGAAAAGAGCAGCAAAGTACTACAATTCTCAAGTAAAAGCAAGAGAATTCGAAGTTGGGGACTTAGTACTTCGAAAAGTTTTAACACCACCAGGAGTATTCGGCCCGACTTGGGAGGGCCCATACAAGGTGACGAATAAGTGGCACAATGGCACATACGACCTTGAAGACATGGAAGGCAAGTCGTCCCAATACTCCTAGAATACCACTTTGCTCAAGAAGTACTATCAATGAAGTCCTGTAAGTCTTAGAAGTTTTACAAATAGATCCTTATAATTTTTTTATTTTTGCGCAAGTTTATATATAAAAGCGAGCAGTTTGCAGTTACTAGGCGAGCATAATCGTATTTATCTTTTGTCTTGCTTTCTTTTGGATTTTGAGCCTTAAGTCCAAATTACTTAGTTGCTCGCCCAAAAAAAAAAAATTTGAAAAGTGCAAGTCTGTTATAAGACGAACCATAGAGCTTATTAAAAGCAAAAACAAGGCTAAGTCCATAACGGACCAATAGCCCATATTAATGCAAGGCCAAGTCCACAAGCGACCAAAATGGCCCAAACAACTAAAGGTCAAGTTCTATAAGAACCAAGTGACCAACTTAAAATTTGACTAAGTGTTTACCTTAAGAAAAAAGGAACACTTAGAAACTAAGTCATAAGCAAAAGAAAGAGGCGAGCAATTAAGTAAGACAAACAAAGAGGCACAAATTTGTAGATGAGCAAAAATTTTCATTTCTTTAAGTCAAAAGATGTTTACAATAGGAATAAGAAATACAGAAAGAGTGTACATCCTATTGTAAATAAAAAACTAAGTCTTCAAGAGGGAGGTGGAGGAGGAGCATCTGCAGTTCTGGTCGTCTGAACACTCGGCTGTTCGCCTGAGGCACTTGTGCCAGCCCCATCTATTGGCGTTAAAGGAAGAGATGCCAACCCTTCAAAGACCTCATCAGTGGCCGCCGTGCTGGTCGTCGCTGGAGCAGGGTCAGGCTGGCCGCCATAAGTGGGGGCAGCAATGTCGACCTCCTCGCCGAAGACATCCAAGGGGAAGCCAAGATCGGCCAGATCAGAGACGAACAAGGTAGAGCCAGGAGCAGGAGGGTAATTCTTGACATATTCAATGAAGTCCGCTTTCACCGCGCCACGAATATCTTGGTTGTGATTATGGGCGAAGTGAACAGACCTCAAACATTCAGCAAATGCACAGATATACCCGAAGTTGGTCTTATCCAACACCTCCTGCTCATGGACTTCATAGTCGATCATGTTCTTACGCTCCTCCTCCAATCTCTTGATGTGTTCCTCGGCAGCTAGCAGGCGAGCAGATAAGTCTGCTCGCTCCTTTTCAGCCCTTTCGGCTCTCAGATCTGAAGTTTTTACCTCCAGCACCATCTTTTGAGCCTTGTCCAAGGCACTCTTCTCGCCGGCCAAGGAGGCCTCCATCTTACTCTCCATCAAGTCCAGCTCCTTAGCATGCTCGGCCTTGCACTCTTTGATGGCGGAAATTCTTTCTTTGTCCATCCTCTCCACACGACGACCCAAATCACGGTTTGTCCGCTCGAGCTCCGTGACTTGATTGAGCAGCATCTGGGACTGGATCAATTGATGGCTAGCATTGTACGCCATCAAACGAACATTGTCACTAGCAGATTGGCTAGCAACAAGGGTGTTCACCGACTTCGTCCAGGCCCTGGGAACTGTCTCGGCTGCTCGGCGAACAGGGACATCAGGAATGTCAGAAAACGAAGAAGGAGCATTCTTCACCACGGAGAAATGGTGAAGAGTAGTCCCGTGATTAGGCGTGAAATTGTCATGATTCGTAGCTAGAAACGCCCTAGTTTTGGTCGAGTTTATAGAGTATTTAGAGTCAATTGAGTATTATTTCTACACATTGATGAATTTGTCTCTTTGATGCTCATAGGTGAATAGAGGACGAAAAACGGAGTTCGTAGGACTTTGAATCGACTCAAACGGATGCCCGGATGAGAAGATATTGAAGAAATACGATTGGTATTAGTGCGGACGAGGAAAAGTATCACTTGGGAGCAGTGTAGCTCGAATGACACAATTGCTCGAGCGCCACCGCTCGAGCGAATTGCTCGAGCGCCCAAAACATGCAGAGAGATTTCAGCGCTCGACCGGCTCGAGCCGAACCGCTCGAGCGATTGTGTCATTCGAGCTACACTGCTCGAGCTGGACCACCGCTCGAGCGTTTTGCTCGAGCGCCCATGGATTTTTGCCTCTGGATGCGTATTTTTGGCCCATTAACTCCCGTTTCGACCCGTGCCTATATATACCTCTTCCAAACATGTTTTGAAGGATCCCCGACTTTTAGAAATCACTTTAGACTTAGTTTTTGGAGAGGAAGAAGAGGAGCAAGCTTTACTTTTACGTTGTTGAGGTTTTTCATACGAATTCTTAGTTTCTTTTCGTTTCTTAGTTTCTTTTCATTAGCTCGATTACTTTTAACGCTTTAAACTTCGTTTTTATCAATTCAAATTTCAGTTCTTCGTATTTATTTTCTTTTAAAACCCTAGTTCATGTTTCGTATTTTCTTCGTTCAATTTACCATGTTTATGTTCGTTGTTTCTTCTATTGCTTTTATGTTTGTTAAAACCATGTCTAGCTAAAACCCTTGCATGCTTAGGGTAGGATGAACTCGTAGAAGTAGGTTGTGGGTACGTAATTAGGGTAATTCGTGACGTTAGTTTTAATTCTCTTAATTAATGAATTCTTATAATTAATCTGAACTTTACCTTTGAATTTCGTACGAAAGTGTTAGAGAGAGGACGACCGCATCACTCAATAACAATTAGTAGTCTTAACGAGAAGGTTTAGGAAAGGTTAATTCATCTACCGGTTTAGCGAAGGAGGACGACCGCATCACCTTAGTTAAATTAGGGTCTCTTTAATTAAGCACTATCTATTAACTTGTTAGTGGATTAGTGAAGTCGATTGATAGGATAAAGTATTAGGGTTTAAAATCTTGAGCTTTCATCCTACGATCTTTTACTTAGGTTAATTCTTGGTTGTCACGATTACTTTGATTATGTACCTGCTCCATTAGTATACGTAGGGATTCCTATCCTGAGCATCACCATCTCTTATTTGAATCCAACCCTTAGTTAATTCGTCTGCTTTAGTATTTTAGTTTAATTAGTTTATTTTAGTTTTAATTAATCTTTCTAAAAAAACCCAAAAACAACACACTCATATTAACTACGACGCGTAGATCTTCAGGGATCTATTCGCATATACACCATCCCTTGGGTTCGATACTACTTGGTCATTATACTTACTCTTACTACAGTGAACCCGTCCGCTTGCGGGTGAGCGACTAGTAGAAGTTAGTAAAATCGCTTCAAGTCAATGGCGCGAAGGAACCGAGCCTTCTTGAGAAGGATGAACGCTGCCGACTTAGGAAAGGAACCAATGGATATCAATAATGAGTTGGACGATGCTGCCAACGATTTCAATCAGGCAGTAGACCGAGTTGAAGGCACTGGAGTTAGTGGTAGCCAGAATCAAATTCCATTAGGGGATAGCCAGAGCCTAAACCCGGATACACGAAACGTAGGGAATCCAGCTCAGAACCTTATCCATAATCCTCATAACAACCCTGCTTACCCACAAAACCCAAATAACCCTTTTAACAACCCAGTATACCAACATTACCCATACCCACCTTATCCTTACCCACCATATCCATATCATCCACCTCCTGTCTACAACCAACCACCTGTTTACCAACCACCACCCCAACAAGTACCCGTACCAGTTGCTAATCCTCAACACGTTCCTCAGAACGTAGATCACAATATGGCTATTCGAGGGAGGTTTGCAGCACAGCCACAGTGGTACTATGATGGAGTGGCTTTGCCTCCTGTTGAGGCAAACAACTTCTCGATATCCCCGGGGATTTTAAAGCTGCTTACCGAGAATCAGTTCAAAGGGGTGATCGGGAAGGAGAACCCTCACACTCACTTGAGGAGCTTTCTCATGATAGCCTCAACATTTAATTATAATGGCATGTCTGAAGATGCCAAGAGGCTTAGGCTGTTCCCATTCTGATTGACGGGAATAGCTAAGGAGTGGTACGATAATACGCTCCCGCGAGGAGGTATTACCACTTGGGCCGAGCTCGAGCGTCTGTTCCTCGAGCGATTCTACCCTCCATCTAGGACGATCAAGGCTAGAATTGAGATCTCATCCTTTCGCCAGAAGCAAGGAGAGGATTTACGCCAAGCGTGGGAGAGATACTCAAACATACTGATTGAGTGCCCGCAGCACGGGTACAATGAGGGAGACATTATGGCGTTCTTCTACAGTGGTGCCAACAAGGCGGGGCAAGACCATTTAGACGCTTGTGCGGGTGGAGCATTCCTGAATCAAGGCATAGAGAGGTGTAGGGAAATCGTGGACAATATTGTCACGAATGCCGGTGCTTGGGGTGTGGATGCAGATTTTCAGAGGGTGCATCAGGTTGAAGAGGGAGAAGGAACGAGAAGGCTATTGATGGCCATGATGGAGAAGATAAACAACCTCGAGTTGGGGAAGAATTTGGTTGGAGAGCATGCAGTAGAGAATGAGAGAGTAGACCAGCCCAGTGGACAGCAAGAGGTAGCCAATTACATGGGAGGCCCATATTACAATCAGAATGGCTACCAAGGTGGAAATCAGTATGGAAGGCCTTCTTATGGCCAACCATTTGTACCTCCAGGTCCTCAGCCACTTCAAAATCAATGGAGGAACACACAAGGAGTTCAAGGAGGCCAGCAGCCTCCTCAAAACACATGGAGGAAAAATGAGAACTTTTCTTATGCTAACCCAAAAGCTGGTGTTACTGTTCCTGCAGGTGTTGATCCGGGGTCTAAACCTCCTGGTGGAGAAGGCGGTGCATCAACCGAGGAGATGTTGAGAGCGATCCTTCAGAAGGTGGAGGAGGGAAGCAAGCGGTTGTCATCCTTGGAGTATGATGTGAAGGAGTTGCATAAGAAGGGTGATCATCGTGATCAAGAGCTCCAAAAGATGAATGTTGAGTGGACTAGAACTCAACAAGAGAACAATCGAAGGTTCACTTCTTTAGAGCTCCAGATGAACCAGATTGCAAAGTCAGTGAATAGAATGCCGGAGGGGAACCTGAAAGAGCAGTGCAAGGCGATCCAGCTGAGAAGTGGAACCAACTATGAAGGTCCTCAGATGCCTGCTGATTCTGAGACGCCCCAAGTTGAGAAGGGGATTGAAAGTGAAGGGATTGAGAAGCATAAAGATATGGATGAGTCCCAGAAGGGCAAGGAAAGTGAGGAGATTGAGAGAGTTCCTAAGTGGAAGAAAGCAAAGGAAGCAAGGGATAAAGTGAAAGAAACAGAAAGAGATGAATGGGGGGTACCCAAATCTGTGATACCCGTCCCATATCCACAGCGCTTCATGAAAAAGAAGCTTGATGAAAAATTTGCAAAATTTCTTGATGTTTTTAAACAACTTCACATTAACATTCCTTTTTATGATGCTTTGGAACAGATGCCGCACTATGCGAAGTTTTTGAAGGACTTGATTGCGAAAAGACGGCGAGTGGATGAGCCGAAGTTGGTGCAGTTGAACCACGAGGTGAGTGCATTAGTGCACAAGGCACTTCCACCAAAGCTGAAGGATCCCGGGAGCTTCACGATCCTATGTGATATTGGGAACGGGATCAAGAAGGGAGCGCTATGTGATTTAGGGGCGAGCATCAATCTCATGCCCTTGTCGCTTTTCAAGAAGCTGGAAGGTGGTGAACTTCAACCCACAATGATGACGCTTCAACTTGCCGATCGGTCTATTACTAGACCTCAAGGTGTGGTTGAAGACGTTCTAGTGAGAGTTGGAGATCACATTTTTCCAGCCGACTTTGTAGTGCTAGAGATGGAGGAAGATGAGCACGTTCCATTGATCTTGGGAAGACCGTTCTTAGCTACGGCGGGGATGGTGCTAGACGTGGCAAATGGGAAGATTACGTTGAAGGTCGATGATCAAGAAGTTAAGATCTCCCTATATGAAGTCATGAAACACCCGAGGGAGGATGAGAGCTTGTATTGCATGGATGCAATTGATCCTCGTGTTGAAGACACGCCTTCTATCCCTAATCCTTCTCATATTCATGATTTTGTTAGTCCTTCACTTGATTATTTAACCCATGAGCGTTATGATCTTGATTATTTTGATAGGGATAAAGTGAAGAAGTTGAAGGATGAAGAGGTGAAGAAAGTGGATGTGGTCCAGTTAGAAGGGAAAGGATGAGTTAAGAAGAAGAAGTCCAAACTGAAGAAGATGTTTAGTAAGACTCCTCCAGATAAAGGCAAGAAGGAGTTGAGACCCATAACAATTGGGGATGAGAAGAGAGCAAAAGAGCTCATGATGGAGGGGCATCAAGGAAAGGAGTTCAAACACCACTCTTATGAGAGTGAGGGAGGTAAATTTGAGTATGATGTCCCATAAGCTCCATTGAGCATGGTCCGGCATGAGGACCTAAAAAATAGCGCTGAATGGGAGGCAACCCATTTTTATTTGCTTTCATTTATTTTTAGTGTCTTTTTATATTATTAGGGAGTATTTTGAGTCGTATGTTTAACCTCGTATTTGAGAAAGTTGCTTGTAGGCTTATCTCGAAGGAGTGCCAAAGGAGTGGAGATTGAAGGAACCAACTTGAGACAAGGGAGTGTGCAAAGCTAGTGAGAGAAACGGAATTGTTCGGTTGAGGTAACCCACAACCCCAAACTTAGACCTCTAGCAAGGTCGAAGTTTAGGGGGGTGGAGTTTCTTTTATGTTTCTTGTTACATTGCACATGCACGCACGCCCTTATCTTTGAGTTGAGTTTGATTGATTATTAGATTGTTGAGATGCTCCTTGGGGTGATTTTGATTTGACTCGCTATTGCATATTTCACGCTTATCAATCATCTTATGCTTGTTGATTGCTATCTTTGAGTATGATTTGATGAGTAGGGTGAGTTGTAAGGTTGAGTTAGAAATTCTTTTGTGTAAGTATGTGAGTTTGAGCTGATTAGGGAGAGAACCCGTATGCTTATGAGTTTTCTTTTGAGTATTTGTGTGATGAAAGTGAGAATGCACTAGGACTAGCATGGATGTGAAAGCCGTGAGCTTTTGAGCCTTATGAGATTTTAAATGCATGATTTAATCTCTTCGTTTGTGAGTGAATCATCACCTTAGAGGATGCCAGAACTTGTGTGTGCTCTTGCTTTTTGATTGTGTCTAGTTTGATATGCCGAATGTGATCTTAGGCCATCTTTGATTTGAATGAGTCACTTAGCCAAAAATTTTCCTTACCATTGATATTTGTCCCTTGTTAGCCCCTTTGAGCCTAAAGCCTATTTTATTTGCTAGCACATATGAACACTATTCCAATTCCTAAGCCTTTTTGTCCCAATTTGAGTGGAGAATAGGAAAGTGTGAATATGAAGGGAGTGAATTGAGTTGAAAAAGGAAAATGTTGTTTGTTGAGTGAATATGAGAAGAAGGTGTGATGAAGTTTTGAGATGTGGGAAAAAGAGAAAGAAATTTGAGAATGAGCAAAAGAAAAATTGAGCTCATGTGTTTGTGTGAAAAAAGAGAAAAAAAAAGTGATTGAAAAAAAAAAGTGAAAGAGTGAGAAAGAAAAAATTTGAAGTGTTGAGAGTATGGAGTTGAAAGGGTGTTGATTGAATATGTTTGAAGTAGTCTGTTCCTAATCTCGAAGTGCCAAAGTTTGATTTTCTATTCTCCATTCACTTTAGTCACTTTACCTTATATTGTTATCCCACCTGTCCAAAGAGCCTGCATTACAACCTTGAGAAAAGTCCTTTTTGATTCGGCATTGATTTCTAGAGTATGGTCGGAGTTGAGAGTGCTTACAAGCCTATGGCTACTGATTTGTGTGATTGATTGATTGAGTGAGTCCCTTTATCATTGTTATACACTTGTGAGGGAGTGAAACACATCGTTGAGACCACATCCATGCTTGATCTTGGTGTTTCTTATTATTGTTGCATGAGTACGATAAAAGAAAGTGAGTGAGTATACGGGTGATTGACTTTTGAAGCTTGAGTTCATTAGCTTGCATGATTGATTTTTTTTACTAATTCCTAATAATTTCACTTGACTTATTATTTCATTGCTTGAGGACAAGCAATATGGTAAGTTTGGGGGGTTGATTAGGCGTGAAATTGTCATGATTCGTAGCTAGAAACGCCCTAGTTTTGGTCGAGTTTATAGAGTATTTAGAGTCAATTGAGCATTATTTCTACACATTGATGAATTTGTCTCTTTGATGCTCATAGGTGAATAGAGGACGAAAAACGGAGTTCGTAGGACTTTGAATCGACTCAAACGGATGCCCGGATGAGAAGATATTGAAGAAATACGATTGGTATTAGTGCGGACGAGGAAAAGTATCACTTGGGAGCAGTGTAGCTCGAATGACACAATCGCTCGAGCGCCACCGCTCGAGCGAATTGCTCGAGCACCCAAAACATGCAAAGAGATTTCAGCGCTCAACCGGCTCGAGCGGAACCGCTCGAGCGATTGTGTCATTCGAGCTACACTGCTCGAGCGGGACCGCTCGAGCGTTTTGCTCGAGCGCCCATGGATTTTTGCCTCTGGATGCGTATTTTCGGCCCATTAACTCCCGTTTCGACCCGTGCCTATATATACCTCTTCCAAACACGTTTTGAAGGATCCCCGACTTTTAGAAATCACTTTAGACTTAGTTTTTGGAGAGGAAGAAGAGGAGCAAGCTTTACTTTTACGTTGTTGAGGTTTTTCATACGAATTCTTAGTTTCTTTTCGTTTCTTAGTTTCTTTTCATTAGCTCGATTACTTTTAACGCTTTAAACTTCGTTTTTATCAATTCAAATTTCAGTTCTTCGTATTTATTTTCTTTTAAAACCCTAGTTCATGTTTCGTATTTTCTTCGTTCAATTTACCATGTTTATGTTCGTTGTTTCTTCTATTGCTTTTATGTTTGTTAAAACCATGTCTAGCTAAAACCCTTGCATGCTTAGGGTAGGATGAACTCGTAGAAGTAGGTTGTGGGTACGTAATTAGGATAATTCGTGACGTTAGTTTTAATTCTCTTAATTAATGAATTCTTATAATTAATCTGAACTTTACCTTTGAATTTCGTACGAAAGTGTTAGAGAGAGGACGACCGCATCACTCAATAACAATTAGTAGTCTTAACGAGAAGGTTTAGGAAAGGTTAATTCATCTACCGGTTTAGCGAAGGAGGACGACCGCATCACCTTAGTTAAATTAGGGTCTCTTTAATTAAGCACTATCTATTAACTTGTTAGTGGATTAGTGAAGTCGATTGATAGGATAAAGTATTAGGGTTTAAAATCTTGAGCTTTCATCCTACGATCTTTTACTTAGGTTAATTCTTGGTTGTCACGATTACTTTGATTATGTACCTGCTCCGTTAGTATACGTAGGGATTCCTATCTTGAGCATCACCATCTCTTATTTGAATCCAACCCTTAGTTAATTCGTCTGCTTTAGTATTTTAGTTTAATTAGTTTATTTTAGTTTTAATTAATCTTTCTAAAAAAACCCAAAAACAACACACTCATATTAACTACGACGCGTAGATCTTCAGGGATCTATTCGCATATACACCATCCCTTGGGTTCGATACTACTTGGTCATTATACTTACTCTTACTACAGTGAACCCGTCCGCTTGCGGGTGAGCGACTAGTAGAAGTTAGTAAAATCGCTTCAAGTCATCCCGCGACCAGGATAGTGCACGGGGTTATACCTAAAACAAAAACATGTCAGTAAGCGAGCAACATTGCGCCAAGCGGCGAACAACAAAAAAGTCCAAGACAGTTAACTTACTCCTTAATTTTGATGGGGTCCCAACCCAAATAAGAAGTATCTTTGGGATTGTCGCCTCTCTTGGTCGCCACCAGGCCAGCGACCACTTGTTGTTCGTCCACCACTTCCAAGGAGGTGGACTTAGATGCAGGAGATCTGGGAACAATGCTGCTCGCCTCCACCGCAGCTTTTGATCGCTTCGAGGCACGATCATCATCGCGAGTGCCGCGAGCATCGTCGCCTCGTGGCGCTTTCCTTTTATCCCTATCCCGTTCCCTCTCCTTTTCCTTCCTTGCATCCTGCGGAGAAGAGGTAGTTTTGGCCGCAGGTTTACGGCAACCAGCTCCGGCGGCTGGGTGACCAGAAGGGTTCTCTCCTGCCCGGAGGCGCATGATGGCAAGGGGAGGGTCCATCTTTCTTCTTGAAGCTTCGGCCATTTGTTTAACTCGTCTGGCGAGCAGATAATACGATTCAGGCACAGCCGGGATAGCAACGGTGACTCGTTGATCTGTCAAGAAAAAGACAAGGGTTAGGCGAGCAAGAAAAGTGGCGAGCAGGAAAAATAGGTGAGCAAGAAAGTTACCTTCGGGGATAGCAGCCTGAGCTTCAAGGTGGTGGGGACTCGTAATCAAGCCAGCAAGCTTGCGGCAATGAGCTTTTGAAAGATGTTCCAAATCGCGACTAGCAGCGTCACGAAGAGAAATGATGGCTAACGTGAAGAGGTATTCATCACTGATATCGGGATGCCCCCACTTCAAATTTCTCGGACCTGCAAAACAACGAAAAGGATTAAAATTAGTCCTACTTATGAATTAGCAAGACAAAATTAGCCCTACGTTTGATTTTTCCAAAGCCTTCAGGCGACATGATGCGCGCCTGCCCGCCAGCGAATCCCTCAGTTGCTCGCCAATCTCCATAATAAAGAAGAATTGGCAATGCCAACCCTTAATCTTATTGGGAACACCTTCAACGAGTTTCAATCCGGTCTTCGCCTTAGCATAATACCAGCCAGCACCGTCCTCGAAAATGGTTAAGGCGTAAAGGATCTCCACGGTTGTTATCTTATTCTTATAGCCCTCAAGACCAAAAAGAGTCATGAAAGCTAGAAGAGTACTCCAACCATTTGGGGTGATTTGAGTGATCGCCAGATTCATGTCAGATAAGAAGCGGCCAATGAGTGGATGGACGGGGAGCGGAAAACCCGTGTTTAACACATCCAAGTTAATCGCCGTACAGCCAGGAGGGGGGCGATCAGCAGTCTCTCCTTTCTTCGGCACATACATGAAAATATCGTAGGGGATTTTGTATGTTTCATGAATGCTCGCCAGTATGAATAACCATTTTTTCCTTCTTGCTCGCCCAATTTTCAAAGAAATTGTAGCTTGCCTCAATTGATCAATCCATGCCCAACGTGAGACCAAGCTAGGGGGCAATTGTTGGGTGGCGAACAAGTAAGTAATTAATAAACAGAAGAGATTATTAGACTTACAAGATAATAAATGAAAGGAGCTAGCAGCTTCGTGAAGCGAATAGATTTGTAAAGGAGCTAGCAATTTCGTTGAGCGAACAGCTTTGTAGAGGAACCCTAATGTGGCAAGCAGGATTGGGCGAGCAGCTTTGCAAAGAACAGCTGTGCAAGCGGCGCAAACCAAGATCAGTTCGGGCGAACAACTTCGTAATGAAGCGAGCAACTTTGTAAAACAAGCCCAAGCAAGGAGCGAACAGCTCGGAACGCAAAGGATCACGACATCCAACGAAGACATACAAACGAGCAACCGGTCACCGTCGATAGTATCTCAGTATTGCCAAAGACCAAGTACAACATGGGAAACTCCAAGAGTCATTAGCTTAGGTATGGTCCAAGTGTCTGAACACTTGGCATCCATCCAATGAGCAATACTGTAGATGTTGTACAAGTGTCCTAACACTTGGCAAAGATCCAATGGTTAAACCACCAAGATGGTGACACATGGCCTCTTTGTATGTCTATAAATACCCCATTCATTTTCATGAAATGGGAGAACAATTGAATAAAAGAGCAAAACTCTTGCCAAATTATTTCTTAAGCATTACTTAGCTTAATTCCATGATCTTGATTCTTGTTTGATGATCTTTCTTAGCTAAAACAGCCACTAATCATCTTGATCATAAAAAGGTCATCAACACCGAGGATTACAAAATTTATCAAGTTGATGCGGAAATGGATGAAGATGATTGGAGAACACCGATCATTAAATATTTACAAGACGATGAAAAACCGGACAACCCGTTGGAGGCTAGCAAGATAATTAAAAGAGCGGCAAGATACACCATAATGAATGGACAATTGTACAAAAGAGGATTTTCGCTCCCGTTGTTGAAATGTTTAACAAGAGAACAAGGCCAAGAAGTTTTACAAGAAATCCATCAAGGCGTATGTGGAAACCATGCTGGAGGACGTGCGTTGGCCTACAAAACAGTAAGGCAAGTGTATTACTGGCCTACGTTGCTAAAAGACGCTATTAGGGTTGCGAAAACCTGTCACAGATGTCAGATATTCGCCCCCAATATCCACAAGCCACCAACCGAGATGATAGCAGTCAATAGTCCATGGCCATTCGCGAAATAGGGAATCGACATCATAGGACCTTTTCCGATAGGAAAGGGAAATGTAAAGTTCGCAGTGGTGGCCGTGGATTACTATACAAAGTGGGCCGAAGCAGAAGCACTCGTGATAATTACGCAAGAAAAAATGATCAGTTTCGTATGGAAGAGCATCGTATGTCGGTTTGGAGTGCCACAGGCAATTGTGACTGACAACGGGCGACAATTCGAAGGCAAGAAAATAAGGAGCTTCTGTGAGAAGTGGGGAATAAAAAAACATTTTTCAACTCCATATCATCCCCAGTCTAACGGCCAAGTCGAAGCAGTTAACAAGATAATCAAACACATACTGAAAATCCGATTGGTTGACAAAAAAGGAAAATGGTCAGAAGAGCTACCAGAAGTGTTATGGGCATATCGAGTATCTCACAAAACGAGTACAGGCGAGACTCCATTCACAATGGCATTCGACATCGAAGCAGTGATACCCATAGAATTGAATGTCCCAACAGAACGAACAGCGACGTTCGACGAGCAGACAAATGACCAAGCTCTAGCTGCAGAAATGGACTTGATTGAGGAAAAAAGAATCTCGGCAGAAATGAAAAATGCAATCTACAAAATAAGGATCACAAAGTATTACAACTCACAAGTGAAAGTCAGAGAATTCAAGATTGGGGATCTCGTGCTCAAAAAGGTTTTAGCACCACCACCAGGAGTATTCGGACCAACTTGGGAGGGCCCGTACAGAATAACTCAAAATGGGACAACGGCACATATGACCTGGAAGACACGAAAGGCAATTTGGCCCAATACTCCTGGAATGCGGCTTTGTTAAAAAAGTATTATCAATAGACAAGTTTTTGTTTAGCATTTGTAAGAATTAACTTAGTTTTTGCATCATTTGTATAGAGTTGTAAGTACGATGAAACTTTCAAAATCTTGTGGATATATATATATATAGAACTTTTGTTACTTGCTAAGTTGTTCGCTCCACAAAGCAAAGTTGCTCGCTTCAAAATCACCATGCAGGGGGCGAGCAACAGAGCTGAATGCAAACAAAATGCCAGGCCAAGTCCACAAAGAGACTACAAGGCCCAATTATCTAAGGCTAAGTCTTTTTAAAAGACACTAATAGCCCATCTAAGCCGATCAGGCGAGCATTAAGGCACAGAAATACTTATCTTAAAAAAGAAAAATATGCGAACAACAATGTATGTAGGGAATAACAAGAGAATTAGAAACGGAGACAAAAGAAAGAGAGTGGATTCGTTCAAGTTTTTCATTCATAAAAAGAACAATTTGTTACAAGCAAAAGGAAAACAAAAGTACAAGCCAGCCCTAACAAAAATCTAGGACAAAAAGCAACAAAGATTCTTCAAGAGGGAGGAGCTGGAGGTGCATCCGTGATCGCCGGAGCAGGAGGTGTTTCTTCAGTAGTGGCCGCTGCGGTCGTGGTCGCTACGGCAGAGGTGCTCGCTCCATCAATGGGAGTCAAGGGGAGAGAGTGAAGGCCATCGAAGATGTCTGCCTCCTTGCTCGGCTGCTCGCCGGAAGATTGGGGAGAAACAATTTCAACACCTTCCCCAAAAATATCCAAGGGAACTCCCATCTCCCCAAGATCAGCCAAGGGAAGCTTGAACCCATCACCAAGAGGATTTTCCTTAACATAATCAATGAAGTCCTTTTTAGTTTCCTTAACATAATCAATGAAGTCCTTTTTAGCAGTGGCCAAAACGTCTAAGTTATGGTCCAAAGCGAACTTCACTGATCTTAAGCTCTCAGCGTAAGCACAGACATATCCCAGGTTGGTGTTGTCAGCCACATCTTGAGCATAAAGGTCGAAGGCGACCATCCCAACCTTCTCTTCCTTGAGGCGAGCAACCTCGGCTTGAAGCTCCTCTATTTGGGCGACCATGGCCGTCTTCTCAACTTCTAGCGCTTTTGCTCGCTCATCGGCCACTCCCAGCTCAAGAGATAGCTTCTCTGATTGATTCAGAGCAAATTGCTCGCTGGCCACGGAAGCATTGAACATCTGCTCCAAGTTCGCCATTGCCTTAGCATGCTCAGCTTTCTCTTGTGCGAGCTCTTCATCCTTCTTCTTCAAGGTGGCAGCCTTCTCCGCCTCAAAACCCTCGATCTTGCGACCAAGGCTGCGATTCGTCCTTTCCAGGAGTACGATTTGATCAAGGAGACTCTGAGCCATCACAGCTTGATGGCTAGCATTGTACGCGATCAAGCGAGCATTTCGCTCGTGGTCTGCCCCTGAATAATATCTTCACATGTCTTGGTCCAAGAACGAGGGACCATCTCGGTTTCTCGCCGGACATGAGAATCTGCGATATCCAGGTATGGAGGAGGAGTTTTTACGCAGCTGAGCTGATGGAGCACTTCTGCCCGCCCGGGGTGCTCCTCAGGCTTGTACCTGGAAAAGGAAGAAAAATCATAAGTAAAATATATAACGAAGGAGCGATCATCAAAGTAAGGGTGTGAAAACTTACTCCCTAACCTTTACGGGGTCGTACCCCAGATACGAGCGATCACTGGATGATCGTGATTTCTTGTTCATGATGGCAGCAACAGTCTGCTGCTCACGTATAACCTCAACCAAGGCATGCTTGGAAGCAGGGGAGCGAGGAGCACGACTGCTCGCCTCCGTAATAGTCTTCGAGCGCTTTGATGGTCGCTCGGCGCCATCCCCCTCCTCGCGAGAATCGTCCCGAGGGGCCTTCTTTTTTGTTTTTTCCTTCTCCAACACTTGTGAAGAAGAGGCCATCTTGGGGGCTGTTTTGGGGGCCCCTTTGGAACCCCCCTTGGATGTTCGCGGGCGAGCACCCTGGTCCCCTCCGGCCCGTAGGCGCATAAGGGATAGAGGCGGGTCCTGCCTCTTCCTAGTTGGCTCCTCAGCAGCCATTTGCTTAACTCTTGCAGCGAGCAAGTGGTAAGATTGAGGAATAGTTGGCACAACAACGGTCACCCTTTGATCTGTTTAAAAAAAAAAAAAGGCCGAGCAATAGAGTTAGCTAAGATAGGCGATCAAGCGAGCAATGGTGTAAATTTGATGATAATGATCACCTTCAGGGATCTCTACTTGAGCCTCTAAGTGATGAGGGCTCGTGAAGAGTTGGGTAATTTTTCGGCAATGGGCCTTCGAAAGATGCAAGATGTCGCGATCACTCGGGTTCCGAAGAACGATCACGGCCAATGTGTATAAGAACTCTTCACTAAGGCCTGAATCTCCCCACTTCAACACTTTTGAACCTGCAAAACAAAAAGAAAGAAAAAAATTAAAATTAGTCCCCAACGCGGTCCTAAGAAAGAGGAAGAAAGGCATACGTTTGATTATGCCAAATCGTTCGGGAGAGTTAATGCGCGCTTGGCCGCCAGTGAAGCCCATTGATGCTATCCAATCGCCGCCAATAAATAAAAATTGGTTATGCCAACTCCTAACTTTATTGGGGACTCCCTCGATAAGTTTCACCCCCGTCCTCGCCTTGACGTAATACCAGCCTACCCCCTCCTCGCTGCATGCCGAGACAACCCAGGCATATAAAATCTCAGCCGTACTGAGTTTATTTTTGTATCCTTCAAGACCGAAGAGGGTCATCAGAGCGAGCAGATTGCTCCACCCATTGGGAGTAATTTGGGTGATCGCCAAATTGATGTCCTCCAAGAAGCGACCAATGATGGGATGTAAAGGCAAGAGGAACCCAGTGTTAAGTATGTCCAAGTTGATCACCGTGCAACCCGGTGGTGGGCGATCAGCAGTTTCTCCTTCCTTGGGGGCATACAGGAATATATCATAAGGGATTTTGTACTGAGACCTAATGTTATCCAAGTCATCTTCCACGACTAAGCTTGAGATTTTGCTCGCTGTATAAACGTTCACTTCGGTGGATATGAACTCTCTGGCGCGAACAGGAAAAGCCTCAGAGTAGCGAGCAGCGTAATCTTCCCATTCATTTAGGCGAGCAACGCCTTCTGGGATCTGAGACTCGGGAGTCACCTTGGAAGTAGGAAACCCTATTTCCTCAAGGAATTCCCAAGTTACGGCCAATCTTGATCGCGCAACTTCCTGATGGTCGCTCTCAGCCTCAATCTCAGCGGCCACTTCTTCTGAGTCCTCTCCCAAGTCAGAAGAGGTAATACCCTCCGCGTCTGAGCGACCAACAAAGTTTTGAACCTCCTCCTCGCCAGAATTATCTGAAGCCTGGGCCTCAATGGAGCGAACAACCGAGGACGCCTCAGATCCCGTTTCTTCGTCCACCAGTAGAGTTCTTGGATTTCGAACAAGGATTTGGCGAGCAGAACGGCGAGGAGCAGGGGAAGAGACTTCTTCCATGGGACGTTTCCCGGGATTACGTTCGATAATTTCGATTGAAGGGGTATCACTCGAAGAAGCCATTCAAAAGAAAATGACGAAGAATTTCAAAGAAAAAACCAAAGATAAAGAAACTTTAGGGTGAAAGCGACAAAACACGGCGGAGCACGGCGGCGTTTGAACGGTGGCGAAGGCGGAGTTTCGAATGAAAAAGTAAAAACGATGAAATTGTAGAAAGAAACGAACTAAAAGCAAGAATTAGAGTTAAGAACAATGAATTACCTGGGATTTATGTACGAAATCAGCCGAAGATCTCGTGGAAATCGAAAACAAAAAGCTTGGAACGAAGCTTTAATGGCAGATGAAAGAGAGAAAATTTGAAAGAATGAAATGAAGGGGGAAGAAGAGTATTTATAAGGTTCGAAAATGGGGGTCAAAGTAGAATTCTTGAAAAATCCTCTAGGCCCCTATTTGCAAAGAAAAAGCACGCGTGGCTCAGGAATGACGTCATCGCCGTCCGCGATGTTACGGTTTCCAAGAACCTCGGGAACCCAACCGTCACCAATGCATGGAACATCCCCAGTGCTCGCCCAGATGACCTGATGGTCGCCCCTTTTCCCGCTCAAAGTAATTCAAAAATTTGTTGCTCGCTCCACATACACACACACAAAGCTATCATTCCATCGAAATTGTGCCTTGATCTTCATTGGTCAACAATTTTCCCAACAAAGAACAAGTCAGGGGGCAATGTTGATAGGTGACCAGGCGAGCAACAATGGTTAAGAATTAAGAAGCTAATAAACCAAAGTTAAGAGAGGAGCGACCATCAGAGTGTAAAGAGAATCAACCCCAGTGGCGACCAAGAGTGCGGTCAGGTACATTTTACGCGACCAGAAAAACAAAAGGACAAAAGAAATGAATAACCAAAGCAAAAGATAAAACGAAAGGCGAACAACATTGCAACTACACGGGCAACCTTGCATCAGGCCCAAACACGAGGCGAACAAGAGGTCAATAACGCCCAACATGGATATACTAGCGAGCAACAAGTCACCGAGGAGAGCAACAAAGTGATTTGGAGGACCAAGTACAACATTGGGAACTCCAAGAGTCATTAGTTTAGATGTAATACAAGTGTCTTAACACTTGGCACCCATCTAAAGGATAATAGTTTAGATGTTGTACAAGTGTCTCAACACTTGGCATAAATCCAATGGTTAAATCATCAAAATGGTGACACATGGCCTCCTTGTATATCTATAAATACCCCTTCATTTACATGAAGGGGGGGGGGGGGGGGGATTTTTTCCATAATTAAGAAAGTAACCCAAACTCTTGCAAATAAATTTCTTGCACTTTACTTGACTAATTTCCATGATTCTTTG
The DNA here is from genome assembly GCA_947034835.1 of Ballota nigra. NCBI lineage: Eukaryota > Viridiplantae > Streptophyta > Magnoliopsida > Lamiales > Lamiaceae > Ballota > Ballota nigra. The sequence continues at coordinate 62,501,734 of OX344725.1, forward strand.
ATCTTGTTTGATGATCTTGTTTAGAAAAAACAACCACTAATCATCATTGACTAGAAAAGGTCATCAACAGCTATCTAGCAACTTCAAAACCTCCTTATGTATCACCTCTTGAATTACCGGATTAACTCTACGCTGATTTTGCACTATCGGTTTTCTACCCTCTTCTAATCTAATCCTATGCATGCAAATCGAGGGGCTAATCCCCTTAATATCCACGATTGACCATCCTATAGCAGATTTGTGCTTACGAAGCACCACTAAAAGTCTCTCAAGCTGATCATCAGATAAAAGGGCAGACACAATTACCGGATATTTGTCGGTCTCATCCAAGTAAGCATACTTGAGGTGATTGGGAAGTGGCTTCAACTCCTTTTTCGCTTCCAATGGTGGTGCTTTATCGAACATCTTCTCGAAGGTTGACTCTTCGGTCTCCAAGTCGTCCTCATCCTCTACTTTCTTCAACTCCAAGAACTTGACATCTTCATTGTCTTCCAAGCTGTCAAAATAATCAAGATCATAAGAATCATAAGAAAGATCGTCAAGAATAGGATAATCAAACTGATGAACATAGAAAGAGCAAGGGTCTAAAAGTGTGTCTTCAACACAAGTGTCCGTGATGTCAATGAAGTGGCAACTCTCATCTCCCATGGGGTATTTCATAGCCTCGTAAATAGCTATCTTCACTTCTTGATCATCAACCTTGACCGTGATCTTCCCATTCGCCACGTCAAGCACCATCCCGGCAGTAGCTAAAAACGACCTCCCTAAAATCAGCGGGACATGCTCATCCTCTTCCATCTCGAGTACTACGAAGTCGGTGGGAAAAACGTGATTCTCCACCGTCACTAGAACATCCTCCACTACTCCTTGAGGTATCGTGATGGACCTATCAGCAAGCTGGAGCGTCATCATCATGGGTTGGAGTTCGCCCACCTCTAACTTCTTGAACAACGAAAGAGGCATCAAATTGATGCTCGCCCCGAGATCACACAATGCTCCTTTCTTGATCCCGTTCCCGATATCACATAGAATGGTGAAGCTCCCGGGATCCTTCATCTTTGGAGGAAGCGCCTTGTGCACCATCGCACTCACCTCGTGGTTCAAGTGCACTAACTCAGGTCCTTCTACTCTCCGTCTCTTTGCTATCAAGTCCTTCAGGAACTTGGCGTAGTTAGGCATCTGTTCCAAAGCATCATAAAAAGGAATGTTAATATGTAGCTTTTTAAAAACATCAAGTGTTGATGATCAATTTTTATCGAATGGATTAGTGACTGTTTAAGTTCGGTTTAAAGATCATCAATCAATTACGTGTGATTGGTTACCACCGTAAATGGTAAATCAAGGGTTCGGGTTATGAACTTGTAAATGTGAAAGACGAAATCGTAGTAATTTCGTATGTGTGCACGTCTAGGTGTTTAAGTGTGTGTTTTTGGAGCGTTTGTGAATTTGAACTTGTATTTCTTAAGCTGGAGAACAACTATTTATAGAGACTAGCAAGTATGAGGTGTCTATGACTTTTGGTCTCCCTAGCCTGCATGCTTGACAAGTGTCCTTTGACCATAGTTTGACCTTATTTAAGCAGAATCTTAGTTACAAAGTCTTCTTTGATCTTATCTCGGACTTCATTGTTGTTCGCCCAGGTCGGCTTAGTTGATCCAGGATGGGTTTTTCATAAAAGTTGTTCGCCTTTTGAGGTTATGGCTCAGAAGTTATTCGCCTTTGTGTTTTACACAATTTGGCTTTGGGATCTTGATCCTTTGTTCGTCGATATACACCTCTTAGACTGGTAGATGTACCACCTTTTGACAATGTTGCTCGTCATCAATGACTTGGCAAAATGTTCATACCTGGTCTCGGGCCTTAATACCTGTTCGCCGATAAGCTATTCGACTTTGCAGTTGTTCGCCATTTTATACACTCCCTGGATTGATTTATGCACTCCGACTTGATTTATTTTGTCTATCATCTTTGATGTGAGATTAATTCTTCATTATCCTGTTTAAGGCTTTAATCCTTGTTCGCCCATCATTGATTTATGTTCGGCTATCAACAACTGCCCCCTATCCTGATTACATGTTGTCCCAGACGAGCAACTTTGTGGCGAGTAACTGTAGTTAGGATATTGTACTGGTGATAATTTGGACGATCATTATTGAAATAGGCGATCAACTTTGGCTCCACCGTTTCATCTTCCCACGATCTGGGGGATGTACGAGGATGACGTGGGCGGTATGATTGCGCGCCGCCCACGCGCGAACAATCTCAAGGCCACGCGCCCAGGGATTCGCACGCTAGTCCTTCAAATTTCTTTTATGCTCGAAAAAGACCCCATTTTCTCTCAACTTAGCCCATATTTTGTTGCAAATTGCACCTTGTACCCCGTTTTTTGCTTGGGGTATAAATAGATGGGGAACTAAATATTTTCTCACATTTTCACTCTTTGCTACAGTGCTCCGGCAACTTCTTCCATTTCCGGCGATCCTGAGCTCTCCGGCGTCCGTTTCTCCAGTGTTTGGCCTCCAATTTTGAAGTAAGGTAGTTATCTTCTTATTCCTCTTCTTCTTTCTCTCTTTCTTTTACACATTTGTGCCTCCTTCGCCGTGTGGGACCTCGCGCCGTTATCTTTTCCGGGGATTCACCGCCGTCTGGTTTTCCTCCTCATTTTCCCTTCCTTGTCGTCCCAATCAAGCAATAAATCCGAAGAAACTCTCGATCCCCTCTTCCCTATTGTGGCACACGAAAATCAACCTCCCTTTGAAGTCTCTTCGGCCTCGGATCCCCACGTGGACTCCGTTTTTCGATCGGTAGAAGATACGGGTGCTCGCCCATCAGGGAGGGAGGTGGTCGTCGCTGCGAATAGAAATTCCGACGAGGGCTCCTCGACCAGTGCTGAATCGGAGGAGGGTCCTGAATTCAACGAACTCACTCAAGAGTTTCTGGAAGGGATAGGGTTCCCATCATCAAAAATGTTGGAAAATGAAATTCCAGTTGGAGTTGCTCGGCCCTTTGAATGGCGAGCATATGCTGAGGAACACGCGAATAACTTTGCTCGCCCATAAAGAGAAGTGTTGGATTTGGTGAAGTCCGAATTCCAGGCGAGCAAAATTAAAAGTGTTGTTCGCGAATATGAGTTGGACTCGATCCGAGAGACCTACAAGATTCCCTATGATATTCATATGTGGGCCCCTAAGAGAAAAGAGAGAGTTGATCGCCCACCTCCAGGATGCACGGCGATCAACATTCATACTTTGATCGCTGGATTGAAACTGCCTCTTCCACCCATTGTTGGTCGCTTCCTAGAGGCGACCAACCTTGCAATCACTCAAATTACTCTGATTGGGTGGATGAACTTATTGGGGACAATGTGTTTGTTCGCACTGGATGGGTATGTTGATCGTATAACTGCAGAAGAGATCAACTACCTTATGACGATCACAAGATGTTCCCCTGGAGAGGAAGGTTACTGTTGTTACCGATTTCACCGGATCTAGATGACAGATTTATGTGGCTATAGGGGTAGTCCCGATTAACCGATAACGAACATATAAAAAGGATATAAACACGAAGAACACAAGAATGGGGGAAGAACCGATGAGTTCTTCCCTTGAAGATGGCTTTGGGAGTCCCTGAAGAGGGTCTCCCTTGCCTAGTATTTTTATTTATGTGGGGAGGATTTTGTGGGGAGGAGAAAGCTAATGAGCTCTCTCTTACAATGGGTTGGGGCCTCTATTTATAGAACCCCAAGCTTCTAACTAAGGAAGCAATCCTAACCCTTTATTTTAGGGTATTTATTACAACCGTAGATCTAATAAACAGTAATGAACAATATTAAATCTAATATTACAATATCTTATCTGTACTTCGATATCTCTATTAATGTTGACCTTTGATTTTGTCGGGTTGTTTAATGTCGAAATCCTATTGTCAGGGCCCAAACCCCGGTTCCGGTATACCCCAGTTCTGAGATAGTATTTAAGCCAAATACGGGATTATTTGTGCCACAACAATTGCCCCCAAGATTGGGCTTTGACCTTGGTCAGAGTTCGATCTTGATTCGCGCTTCGAACAAATTTTACCCCTTACAGCAGTTGAGGTTTCCAACTTATGCCCCCGAGCCTATTGATAAGATAGCTCAGGTGTCCCATGGGGACTTTGGTAGTAGAGGCCTTGGATTGAAAGATCTTCAGTGTTATATGTGGCTTGGTGTATTTTGATCGGACTAAGTCAGGCGGGAATCGATCTTCTGTCGTGCCCCCGAGTCGTCGGTCTTTAGGTGCTCGTAATTCGAGGCTATAACTTCCTTGCTGTGTAATTATGTGCTCGTACTTCGAGGCTAAGCTCTTCGTACGAGGCTTTTTCTGTGCTCGTACTCGAGGCTTGGCTCTGTGTACGAGACTTTCTCTGTGCTCGTACTCGAGGCTTGGTTCTTCGTACGAGGCTTTTTCTGTACTCGTACTCGAGGCTAGGCTCTGTGTACGAGGCTTTTTCTGTGCTCGTACTCGAGGCTAGGCTCTTCGTACGAGGCTTTTTCTGTGCTCGTACTCGAGGCTAGGCTCTTCGTACGAGGCTTTTTCTGTGCTCGTACTCGGGGCTAGGCTCTTTGTACGAGGCTTTTTCTGTGCTCGTATTCGAGGCTTGGTTCTTCGTACGAGGCTTTTTCTGTGCTCGTACTCGAGGCTAGGCTCTTCGTACGAGGCTTTTTCTGTGCTCGTACTCGAGGCTTGGCTCTTCGTACGAGGCTTTTTCTGTGCTCGTACTCGAGGCAAGGCTCTTCGTACGAGGCTTTTTCTGTGCTCGTACTCGAGGCTAGGCTCTTCATACGAGGCTTTATCTGTGCTCGTACTCGAGGCTTGGCTCTTCGTATGAGGCTTTTTCTGTGCTCGTACTCGAGGCTAGGCTCTTCGTACGAGGCTTTTTCTGTGCTCGTACTCGAGGCTAGGCTTTTCGTACGAGGCTTTTTCTGTGCTCGTACTCGAGGCTAGGCTCTTCGTACGAGGCTTTATCTGTGCTCGTACTCGAGGCTTGGCTCTTTGTACGAGGCTTTTTCTGTTTGCACAGCTGGTGGCACTATGGCCCATGTGATAGGTCGACCGCTTTGGGGTCGGCCTAATTTTTGTACTAAGTGTGGAGGGCCGACCGCTTGGGGGCGGGCCCCCGCTTTTCAACTTAGATTTTTTGTTTTATTCTTGACCGATTGTAATCGGGTGGTCGACGCCGGTGAAGGAGGACAAATCATCGCTAATTAAAGCGGAAAATCCACGCCGATGAAAGCGGATAAAGAAACATCAACGCCTAAGAGGACGGACGAGACGTCGACGCCACGGAGGCGGACGGATCAACGCCGATGAGGGCGGATAAAAAACGTCAACGCCTAAGAAGACAGACGAGACGTCGACGCCACGGAGGCGGACGGATCAACGCCGATGAGGGCGGATAAAAAATGTCAACGCCTAAGAAGGCGGACGAGATGTCGACGCCACGGAGGCGGACGGGAAGTCGAAGCCACGGAGGCGGATGGGAAGTCGACGCCACGGAGGCGGACGGGAAGTCGATGCCACGGAGGCGGACGAAAAGTCGACGCCACGGAGGCGGACGGAAAGTCGACGCCACGGAGGCGGACGGATCGACACCGATGAAGGCGGATAAAGATACTGAAATTCGAGATTCAAAAATTTTGTTTTGGATTACCCAAAATCATCTCCAGATACGGGTACTCATGCCCCCGACTTTTAATGTATTGTAAATATATTTGAGTTGCAATACATTAAAAGGAAGTAATTGAAGAAAACCTGAATCGAGATGGGCAAAAGGACTGCCCGTAGATTCCTTTGAGTCGTTGTGGTAGCTCTGAACGTGTGCTCGGAGTCTTAATAAGAGAGATCGTCGCTTGCGCGGTAATTATGGTGAGCGAGCTGGGTGCTTAAGATGGCCCGGAGATTGAATGGCCTAGAATGGCCTTCCCGAGCTCAAGTGTGATATGCCGACCTCGATCCGGTCGGCATATGCTTTTGAACTGAGCTCGGTGATTGAATGGCCTAGAATGGCCTTTCCGAGCTCAAGTGTGATATGCCGACCTCGATCCGGTCGTCATATGCTTTTGAACTGAGCTCGGTGATTGAATGGCCTAGAATGGCCTTCCCGAGCTCAAGTGTGATATGCCGACCTCGATCCGGTCGTCATACGCTTTTGAACTGAGCTCGGTGATTGAATGGCCTAGAATGGCCTTTCCGAGCTCAAGTGTGATATGCCGACCTCGATCCGGTCGTCATACGCTTTTGAACTGAGCTCGGTGATTGAATGGCCTAGAATGGCCTTTCCGAGCTCAAGTGTGATATGCCGACCTCGATCCGGTCGTCATATGCTTTTGAACTGAGCTCGGTGATTGAAAGGAGATTGGACTGTTTGTAGAACTTGTATTGATAGATTTCATCGAGTCGTTGTAGTGGCTCTGAACGTCCGTGTAAATTTTCTAGCTCAATTGGATAGCAGGCCACGACATCCGTTAATCCGGCCGATAAACAAAAATTCCAGCCTAACCATAATCTTCAAAAAATGGCCCAACAAACTCCTTTCAGTCAAAAGCCCAACAACTTCTTAATGTAAAAAAGGCCCATCAGCTTCTTGTAATATAAAAGGCCCAAAATTGGATATAATCTTGGCCCAAATGTTACTCTCTTGGATAGAAAAAACCACGACCATACTGAATCAAACAAATTGTCTCATTTTTTGGTCAACATCTGTTACCAGGCGGCAGGCCCGCGACCCCAGGACTGAGTTCCCCATCTTCAATCAATCAATTTTCGAGATCGGTGATTTCCGGGCCGGTTGGAGTTGCTCATGGATGCGCGGCGTTGACGATTGTGCCCGGAAAGGGTAGCGGTCGGTGATTGTTGGTGCTGGATCGGCGACGGTGATGGAGGTCGCCTGGTCCTGGTCCGGGGTCGGCCGCTATGGTGCGAGACCGAGGGCCGTCCGTAGCGGTGCGAGGCCGGGGGCCGGCCGTAGTGGTGCGAGGTCGGGGGTCGGCCGCTGCGGTGCGAGGCCGTGTGGATAATTGTCGATCTCAACGACCGGGCTGTTGTGTTTGGTGATAGTGGGTCGAGGTCGGCCGCTCGGAGTTTATGGCCGAGGTCGGCCGCTGCGGTGCGAGGCCGGAGGCCGGCCGATGCGGAACGAGGCCGGAGGCCGGCCGCTGCGGAGCGAGGCCGGAGGCCGGCCGACCTCCGGCCGTTGCGGTGCGAGGCCGGAGGCCGGCCGCCGAGGTGCGAGGCCGGGGGTCGAATCGGCAGTATGAGGCAGGTATTTTTGGCTTTATGGGACTCAGCGCCGATTGAGATTTGTGGACCTTGGTGGTGGCTGGAGCCAGAGTGATGATAACAAGTGATCCGACCTCAGATTGATGCCAGTTTGTTACCAGGGGCCGACCTCGGATTGATGTTGCTCGGCAAAGGCGGTCGGTTATGGCGATAATCCGGCCTCGTTGAGGCAGTGGCCCAGAGACCGGCATGCGAGAGTGACCGGATCGGAGCGGGCTCTAGAATTGAGTGGGCTCCGGAACTAATAAGCCCTGCGGATGGAAAATGGGGCCCGTGATTGAGATCGGCAATTGGCGTACGAGGTCGGCCTCAAAGGGGTCAGGATGTGATGAGATCGGCAATCAGCGTATCGAGCTCGGCGAAGGGAAGCCCGGGTCGGCACTCGGAGTTTAGCGAGAGAGATATCGCCATTTGAGCGGCAGTGACTGGGGCTGGCGGTGAGAGACGCCCGTATCCGACCTCAGCAGTGGTGAGCCCGGTGGGTGCTGTCCTAGATTGGTGGCGGCAAGGAGCGTTGCCTCGCGTATGTTGGCGAGGTTGCCAAGGTGGGAGACAGTGGGTCCAAGTTCGATGATTGTTGGCTGAGATCGAGCACCGGGTGCCGAGCAATTGTACCCGAGGTCGGCTGATTTGGGCTTGAGACCGGCTTGGAGCCGAGGTCGGCAACTGGGTTTCGATAGTTGAGTAATGCGGTGACTGTGAGGTCGGCGCCGGTCGGTAATGTGCAGTGTGTTGGGCTCGGTGATTTTAGGGAGAAACGAGGCCGGATGGCGTTCGGCAGGCCGGAGCCGCACTCGATCATTGGTCGCTCGTGTAAATTTTTGTAAATTTTTCCGTCTCCTAGACTGTTACCGACTGGGGCCAGCGAAATATTAATGGCCCAATACTTTCTGGTCACAGAGTCAATTATCAATTTGTAGAAGAAAGCCCAATAGCTTATTTCTTGAAGTAAAGAGGCCCCAAATCGGCCAGTCCCCATATTCCTCGGTCAACGCGTAAAATAAAAAACAATCCTGATTTCACGATATCTTCCTCCGTCCCATATAATATTTTCTCAAGGTCGGTGATAACGCGCTGCAGTACTGATACATCTGTTGAGGCCAGATCGGGGGTGCCTCATTTTGTTGATTGTGATCGGGGGGACGGATTGGGTGAGTTGATGCCGAGGTCGGTAGTTCTGGTGCCCGGCATCGATGTTAGCTCGTCGCGGCGGCGATCGGTGATGGGGGTGAATGTTCGGAGGTCGGCCTTAGCAGGGGCAATATCGACTTCGGCTTGGGAGGAGAAAGGCTGATCTCAGCACCGAGGTACGGTGCTCGTCAGCTATTGGAAAAAAAAGTTCGAAACCTCGGTTGCTCGTTGCTTAGCGGAGAATGTGACCGGGGAAGAGAGATCGCCCTCGACTGTTAGGTGGTGAAATGGCGGATTTCTTACTCGGCCTACAGAAGAGATGTTCAGAGATCTGCTGCAAAAGAAAATCTAGCTAAAGGGTTTGTGGGTATAACTGAGAAATTATAGTACATCCTCTTTAACTTTATTTTCATGAGAATCTGAAATGGGTAGCGGCCATGGGTTTAGAATTTCTGGCTCTCTCATTAGGTGAAAATTTGCTTTCTAAGGATTCTGAACTGGGTTGTTGCCATGGAAATTTATTGTCGAATTTTTTGGTTTTCCATATGAACTGACAATGGTTTTATGAGAAATTTGGTTATTTTGGATGTGTAAGTATGTATTGTGTTGAAAAAATGGCTTGAAACTAACAATGGCATTGATGGCCTGGTGAAAGCTTCGAAAATAAGATATAAACTATAAATATTGGTAGATCTGAGATTTGGGTTATTTAAAAAATGGGATCTGAACTGATTTTTTTACTATGGGTAAAAAGGCTTTCAAGATATGTTTATACGTTTATATTATTACGTGAAGAGTAAAATTTCAAAGCCTAACCGCCATTGATGGCATGGAAAAAAGCAGTGAAGAAAGAAAAACTTATCTTTATTTTTGTTCGATGAAATTCTTGATGATTTTCCTGATGATCTTCGTGCATCCCTTCTTCTAGCGCCATTTGTTGTTACCGATTTCACCGGATCTAGATGACAGATTTATGTGGCTATAGGGGTAGTCCCGATTAATCGATAACGAACATATAAAAAGGATATAAACACGAAGAACACAAGAATGGGGGAAGAACCGATGAGTTCTTCCCTTGAAGATGGCTTTGGGAGTCCCTGAAGAGGGTCTCCCTTGCCTAGTATTTTTATTTATGTGGGGAGGATTTTGTGGGGAGGAGAAAGCTAATGAGCTCTCTCTTACAATGGGTTGGGGCCTCTATTTATAGAACCCCAAGCTTCTAACTAAGGAAGCAATCCTAACCCTTTATTTTAGGGTATTTATTACAACCGTAGATCTAATAAACAGTAATGAACAATATTAAATCTAATATTACAATATCTTATCTGTACTTCGATATCTCTATTAATGTTGACCTTTGATTTTGTCGGGTTGTTTAATGTCGAAATCCTATTGTCAGGGCCCAAACCCCGGTTCCGGTATACCCCGGTTCTGAGATAGTATTTAAGCCAAATACGGGATTATTTGTGCCACAACAGTTACTACTACCTCAAGGCTAGGACAGGATTGAAGATGGTAGAGGGGGTGCCGAACAAAATCCGCGATTGGAAACAACATTTTTTCTTCATCGGGGGTGATTGGCGAGCATCTTCTGGTCCACACGGTGGTGATGGACGAATAAATTCCCCAACCTCTTATGGGAAATTTAAACGTAAGATTATTTTCTTGTTCGTCCTCGAACTGTACTGTTCTAATTTAACCTTTCTTGTTTGTTCGCAGGCCCTCGTTTACCCAAGTGGAACTCGGAGGAAGAAGAAATTGGCTCAGAGTTCCTCTTCACCTCCTGTTTGGTCGGCCTTCGCAATCGAGCGGAAAGGACCACTGAGTATTTGCGTGAGGGAAAGTGCTTGAGAGCTGCTCGCCTACTTACTTACCCTCATCACCTAGAGGCACAGACAGAGATGCCCCCAGGTATGAAAAATTTCTTACTCTTTGCACACACTTTGTTCGTCACCGTCCTTTCCAACTTACTCGCCTTAACTTCATATTTTTTTTTATAGCCGAGCAAGTCACCATTGCCGTTCTACCCTACTTTGCCCTCTTGGAACAAAGAGTTTTCGAGATGGCGCCTCCGAAGGGACGGAAGAGGAGAGGTGACCCGCCTACTAAGGTTCTGGGGATGACGAACAAGGCTGAAGGAGCCAAAGTTCCGCGACAAGCTGCTCCCCCTGGTCCTGCTCAGCCATCTTCTCCAATTTCTCCTCCTCGCGGGGGGAAACGTTTGAAAAAAGCTGATGGGACTCCATTGGCCCACGATGTCCCTGGCGGCGGTAAGGGGAAGGAAAAGGTGGGCCAGAGTCATGCTCGCCCTGAGGGGGATGTTGTTCGCCACTCCTCCCTCGAGCCTACAGAGAAAACCGGCAAAGCGGGCAGGGATTCCACCCCTGTCTGTGGCCCTGAAGATCTCACCCATCTGGGCTGGGATGATCGGAAATTCAAAGAGTAAGTCTACCCCTGCCTTTGCCGAGCAAGATTTACTTTATCTTTATTTTTTTTAAGTGTTATTTGCTTTCTTGTTCGCAGATATCGCGCTGATGATCATCCCGGGCGATCAAGTGCTGTCCACCAGTATGCTTGTTCGAAGACTCCCGTTAATATAAGGGAGATTCCCGGTGACCATGTTCGCAGAGCGACAGAGTTGGTCGCCCGAGCCTGGACACGCCCACTGGACAAGGCTGTTTTCCAACAGGGGCTGGCGGACAATGTTCATCTTTCCATGATGCTTCATGGCAACGGTCTTGTCACAGCTCAGAGGGTAATGGCCCAGATCGCCGAGCAAGAAGAAGCTGCTCGCCGCTACGCAAGTACTGCTCGGTAACTTACGGAGGAGAAGGATGGCCTGGTCGGCCAATACGAAACCAAACTTGCTCGCCTCAACAACCAGATCAATATTTACATTGATACCGAAAAGAAACACCTTAAAGAAATTCAAGGTTTGTCTAGCGAATTGAGAGGCAAAGAAGCCATGCTCGGCGAGGGGGAGAAGAAGTTGTCTGCGGCTGAACAAGAGATTGCCGAGCTCAAAGCTGAAATTGCTCGTCTTCGAGAGACGGAAGCCAACCTCTTCACACGCGAGCAACTTGAAGAGGAAGTTCAGGCTCGGACTGGCCCTATCTCTAACCTTGGGTATATCTGCGCCTACGCGGACAGCATCCGCATGGCCGATGCTTATGATTACAAGGATATGGTGGAAGAAATGAGCAGAGACTTGAATGAATTCATCGAGCACTATCCACCGCCGAACAACATTGAAATTCAGCTGGCGGATTTGACTGTACTAGGGGTTAAACTTGATAAACTTGACTCCAGTATCGTCATCACTCATCCTCCGCCTCCAGTAAATAAGGACGAGCAAGAAAAAGAGTCGGCCGCTGTCGACGAGCAAGCTGCTAAAGAGGCGGAGGATAAGGCAGCTGAAGACCTGGCTCGAGATATGATCGTTGAACCTCCCGTCGATCAAACTCAAGATCCTCCTCCTGCCGAGCAACAATAGATATAGGACTTAGTTTTTTCTTTTCTTCTTCTCTGTAATAGTTGTTCGCTCCTTTTGCAGTACTTGACTTCTAAAATTATTGTACTATTTTTGAGGCTCGATGCCTTTTATTTAATGGAATGTCTTTTTTATGTTCGCTCATTTTCTTTATATGTTAATTGCCTTTACATTTTTATCAATGCCTTTGCAATTATAACATATAGTGTTGGGCTTTTGTTCGAATTGAACTTTGCCTTTAATGGAATCAGGGTTTAGCCTTAGGTTCTGTTCATTTTAAAAAACGAACAACCTTTAAGTGGCTTTGGTCCTCAAAATGGACTTGTACCTCGAGCTTTTAGACTTTTCCTCTTGACGAACAACTACTATATTTACATTATGAAAAATTTACAAGTGTTGTAAGACTGCTCGTCACTAACACATACTACCTGACGAACAACTTTGAACACTAACTAAAAAACATGCTCGCTTATAATATTCTTGCCGAGTAACTCCGTCTAAAATTAAAAGATGAAACAACACTAAACTATACAATGTGCCGAACAACTTTAAATTCTATACTTAGCAAAATTTTCAAAAAATTAGGCAAGTTTTTGGTTTGCCTGGTTTGCCTCATTTGGTTCACTGGCCCCCCAAGCAATTTGTTCGCCCAAATAAGAACTTGTTCGTCTCATTGATAGTACTTCTTCAGATGTACATCATTCCAGGAGTATTAGGCCGGCTTGCCTTCCATATCTTCGATATCGTATACACCATTAACGTATTTTTCCGTTATACGATACGGGCCCTCCCAAGTTGGTCCCAATACACCTGAAGGTTGGGCGAGCAACTTTCTTAGAACCATATCTCCAACTCTGAATTCCCTGATTTTAACATGGGAATTATAGGTACCATTTTTTAGCTCGGCATTTAGTCTTTTTTCTTCGAGCAAATCCATCTCAGTAGCTAGAGCAGAGTTGTTCGCCTGCTCGTCAAAGTTGGTCATCCGGTATGTGTTGGTTTTTAACTCGATTGGTATTACAGCTTCTGTCCCAAAAGCCATTGCAAAAGGTGTTTCTCCGGTGCTTGACCTGGGAGAAACTCTATATGCCCACAGGACTTCCGGGAGTTCTTCAGACCAACTTCTTTTGCTCTCCGCCAGCCGTACTTTCAATGTATGTTTGATGATCTTGTTTACGGCCTCAACTTGTCCATTCGATTGGGGATGATAGGGCGTAGAGTAATGTTTTTTGATCCCCCACTTTATACAGAAATCTCTCAACTTTTTTCCATCAAACTGCGGACCATTATCTGTTACGATGGTTTGTGGAACTCCAAAACGACAGACAATGTTCTTCCAAATGAAGTTGATCATTTTCTGCTGTGTGATTTTTACCATGGCCTCTGCTTCTGCCCATTTTGTATAATAGTCGACTGCCACAACGGCAAATCGAACACCTCCAACTCCTGCTGGGAAGGGACCAATAATGTCCATCCCCCATCTTGCAAATGGCCAGGGGCTATAAACTGATACGAGCTGTTGGGCCGGGGTATGAATGTTTGGGGCAAAAATTTGACATTGATGGCAAGTCTTTGCTTTCTTGATTGCATCCTGGCGTAAAGTCGGCCAATAGTAGCCTTGTCTGATAGTTTTATATGCCAAGGCTTGCCCCCCAGTATGATTTATGCATACTCCGACATGTATTTCTTCGAGTATTGCTCGTCCTTGCCCCCTAGGCAAACATTTGAGAAGTGGGATTGATATTCCCCTTTTGTAAAGCTGCTCGCCCACCAGAGTATATCTGGCGGCTTGCTTTGTTAGCTTGGCAGCTTCAAAAGGGTTGTTTGGTTTTTCCCCACTTTTCAAATATTTGACTATATTTGTTCTCCAGTCTTCTTCTTCACTTGCTTGTTCATCAAGTTGATTGACATTATAACTTCTTGTTGACGGATCATTCATCTTTGTAATTATAATGTCTGCCAACTCTGCTGGTCCCTCACTTGTTGCTAGTCGGGCCAACGCATCTGTTTGTGTGTTGCTTGTCCTTGGAATTTTTTCAATGAAGACTTGTTCTAACAAGGACATCAGGTAAGCAACAATTCGCTGATACTCGATCATGTGATCGTCTTTCGCCTCGTATTCACCTCGGACTTGGTTCACAATCAGTTGTGAATCGCCAAATATTTGTAACCGTCTAACACCTACTGTAAGAGATAGGTGGAGACCAGCAATAAGAGCTTCGTACTCAGCTTCGTTGTTGGTTGCCATGAAACCAAATTTGATTGCCGAGGTGAATACTTGTCTGTCTGGACTGATTAGAACTACTCCTGCCCCCGAGGCTATGTTGGTTGAAGACCCGTCAACGTAAAGATATCAGGGGTGATCAAGTCCTCTCATCGGATCTGGTGGGAAGGTTAGTTCGACAATAAAGTCGGCTAACGCTTGCCCTTTGATCGCAGTTCGAGGAGCATAGGTTACCCCGAATTGGCTAATCTCTAGTGACCACTTTAATAGACGACCAGCTGTGTCGGGGCGATGGAGAATTTGTCTGAGTGGGAAAGTTGTTAGTACTTCAACTTGATGATCAAAGAAGTATGGACGTAATTTCGTCACACTCATAACAAGTGCATACGCCAGTTTTTCAGTTGGAGAGTATTTGATCTCTGCATCGTGTAAGGCTTGACTGAAGTAGTAGATAGGTTGATGAAATTTGTCGTCTTCTTGCACCAGAACAGAGTTGATTGCCACTTCTGATGCTGCTAAGTATAAATATAACTTCTCTCTCAGGACAGGTTTTGATAGGATTTTTACATCTCCCAGGTAATCTTTGAGTTGGTCGAATGTCTTTTGACAGTTGTTAGTCCATGTGAATTGTCCTTTCTTGATGGCTTCAAAGAATGGACGACATTTGTCTCCCGATCTGGATATGAACCGATTCAATGCTGCTAGGCATCCCGTAAGCCTTTGCACTTCTTTTATTGAACGTGGAGGTTGCATATCCACGATTGCTTTAACTTTTGTTGGATTGGCTTCAATCCCTCGTTGACTAACAAGATGGCCCAGGAATTTTCCTGAATGAACCCCGAAACTGCTCTTCTTCGGATTTAGCTTCATGTTGAAGTGTCGTAGGATTTCGAACACCTGGGTCAAATGTTGAAGATGGTCTTCCCTTTGGGGGCTTTTGACTATAATATCGTCCACATAGACTTCTACCGTATCTCTGATTTGTTCGTCGAACATTTTGTTCTCCAACCTCTGATATGTTGCTCTTGCGTTGATAAGGCCGAAGGGCATTCTCTTCCAACACAACAAGTTTTTATTCGTATAAAATGCTGTGTTCTCTTGATCGTCCGGATGCATTGGAATTTGATGATACCCGGCAAAGGCATCCATGAATGTTAACATTTCATGACCTGCAGTGCTGTCCACCAACTGGTCAATGTGAGGAAGTGGAAAGTTGTCCTTCGGGCATGCTGCATTCAGATTGGTAAAATCTATGCATAGCCTCCAGGTCCCGTTTGGTTTCCTCACAAGGACTGGGTTTGCTACCCACTGCGGGCAGAGTGCTTGTCGGATTAAGTCGTTGTCTAACAACTTCTTTACTTCTTCATTTAAAGCCTGATACTTGTCTGGGCCATATTTTCTTCGTTTTTGATGGATAGGCCTTTTTGCTTGATTGATATTGAGCTTGTGACAAGCATGTTTTGGATCTATTCCCACCATGTTTGCATGAGACCAAGCAAAAACATCTAGATCTTTGCTGAGGAACTCTTTCATTCGGGATCTGTAAGGCTCAGGGAGCTCAGATCCTATGTATAATTTGAGATCCGGGTTTTCAGGATTAACTTTGAACGCCTCCAGCTCTTCAACTGGAGTTGCTTGTCGTTTTTGTCCTTTCCACCGAGGATCAAGTATTGATCCCTCAGAGTTGAAATCATTTTCGATGTTTATTGGCTCTGCCCCCAGGCGGGGATCTAGGTCATCTGTTAGCTCTGATTCGTTGTTGTTAGTCAACGTCTGGCCCTCTAAGCCATCGGATGAATATTGCTCGTCACCACCCCTTTGTTGTTCGTCAGAATGATGTTTCTCCTGGGTGGTAATGAGTTGTTTGTTCAACACCTGCTCGTCAAGATGTTGTTCGTCAGTGTCCATGTGGTCTTCCTCTATGTCCATCATGTTCTCCAGTATTGATGGTTCATCAGCAGGATAGCTAGTTGTGGCTTCCATCATGGATACTGATACATGTTTGGCCTGCAACTGTAAGAGACATTCCCTGGCCTTTCTTTGATCTCCTTTGATAGTTCCTGCTCCACTTGCTGTTGGAAATTTCAAACAATAATGATAAGTGGAACATGCAGCTTTGAATTCATTTAAAAAGGGTCGACCAAGAAACCCGTTATAAGTTGAATCCTGGTCTACAACCAAGAAGTCAACCATTCTTGTAATATTTTTCTCGGGTTCGTTGGCCGTTAGTTGTACTGCTAAAGTAACTATTCCCAATGGGTCCGTTACAGCATTCCCGAAGCCTATTAACTTGTGAGTTGTATCTCGGACATAGCTCGAATAATCTCCAAGGTGATCGAGCGTCTTTTTGAATAGGATGTTGGTGTAGGCTCCTGTGTCCACCAACAATCTGTGGACTCGTGTTCCCATAATTTTTTCGCATATTACGAGCGAATCGTTGTGCGGAGTTAAGATTCCTTCCAAGTCATTTTCGGTAAAGGTCAGTTCTGTTGTCTGCATGATAGATGGTTTGACCCCCATTTCTTGGACTTGATCAATTGCTCGTAGCTCAGCTTTTCTTTTCCGGTTGGAGATTGGTGGTCGTCCATCAGAACACCCTCTCACGGGGCCTGCAGGTTCCATCATGTATAAGTCCTCCAACGGACGAGCAGGAATGGTAGGAACTGGTCGTGCTGGTTTATTGTTCTTCTGAGGTTGATCATCCTCGTCCTCAGAGTTGTTCTCCCGGACACTCTTCCCGGGTTGTCTTTTGACAAAGTCGGAGAGCTTTCTGTCCTCGTAGAAACGCCAGAGCTGCTTGAGTAAATCTCTACATTCACTCGTAAAGTGCTCCACGCTTTGATGGTAGGCACAATACTTGTTAGGGTTGAGTTTGCCAGTATCCTGGCGAATTTTCCGGGGAGGGGAAAACAACTCCTTATCCTTCACATTTTCATAAACAGTATCAACTGACAACTTTTCCTTGAGTTATGTCCCTTCAGTGAACGCCTTCATGTTTTTAGGGACTCGATAGCTTGTTGCACCAGGTTTCTTGTTGTTCTCCTTGGGTTCAGTTTTTGCTCTCCCCCAAGTTTGATTGTAAGGCCTCGTGCATGGAAACGAATATGCCGGCCTGATTTCGAAATTCGGCATAACTTCTTGGGCACTTCAGACGTACCTCCTTCCATAGCTTTGATCATTTCTTCAACCCGGCCATAACAGCAACAATTTTTGTGTCCTCACTGACGGGTTCACCTTCTAACAACACCTTGTCAAACCTTTCCATGAATGCCCGATCTGACTCGTCGTCATTTTGTTTTAGGTCAGACAATCGGTGTTTCTGGGACAAGTATGATCCCGCCGTTGAGAAATGAGAAAGGAACTCTCGACTTAGTTGAGTGAATGAATAGATAGATGCTGGGGGCATTGCCGAAAACCACTTATGTACTCGATCCCCCAAGGTTAAGGGGAAGTTTCGGCATTGAGTAGCGTCGCTTGTTGGTGAACGAATCTAATCTTAAGGATTAGTGGCTGTTTTAATATTTTTACGTCACCAATCAATAACGTGTGATTGATTACCACCGTAAATGGTAAATCGGGGTATGAAATTATCGAATTTGTAAATTCGGTAGTCGAAATTGGACTTATTTCGTGTATGTGTGAGTTTGGGTGTGTTTTTGTGTGTTTTTTGTCTCAGATTCTAAAATTATATAAATAAGCTGGAGAACAACTATTTATAGAGGCTAGCAAGCATGAGGTGCTACTGACTCTTGGTCTCCCTAGCTTGCATGCCTGACATATGTCCTTTGACCTTAGTTTGACCTTATCTAAGCTGAATCTTAGTTACAAAGTCTTCTTTTGGGTCTTATCTCGGACTCATTATTGTTCGCCTAGGTCGGCTTGAATGATCTTGATGACCCTTCAACTGAAAGTTGTTCGCCTCTTGAGGGTGTACTTTGGAAGTTGTTCGCCTTATGGCTTTGGGATCTTTGTCCTTTGTTCACTTGTACACACTTCTTTGGCTGTTTGTTGTATCATAGTTTGACCAAGTTGTTCGTCATTGATGACTTCACAGTTGGCTCATTCTTGGTCTCGAGTCTTAATACCTGTTCGCCCATCAGTTGTTTGTCGGGGGAGTTGTTCGTCACTTTATACACCTCCCAGATTGGTTAATGCACCCGAATCGTGATTTTCTTTGTTTAAACTTCAATAATTGTCCGCTCCACATTTAGATGATGTTCGCCTATCAACAATTGCCCCCTATCCTGACTAGATGTTGCATCAGACGAGCAACTTTGTGGCGAGCAACTGTAGTTAGGATATCGTCTTGGCCAAGATTTGGACGAACAGCATCTTTGTGGCGAGCAACATTGGAATAACCGTTCCGTCTTCCCATGGTCTGGGGAGATCACGAAGATGACGCCAGCCCAATGATTGCGCGCCGTTCACGCGCGAGCAACCCCGAGGCCACGCGCTCCTATAATTGTTTATAGGCCCTTCAATTTGTGGTTTAGCTAGGAATTAACCCCGTTTTCTTTCAATTTTATCCCCGGGGCTTTTGGGAAATTATATCTGGGACCCCGTTTTTGCTTGGGGTATAAATAGTGGGAAAACTGAAATTTTTCCCACTTTTCCCCCTCTTGCAACAGTGCTCCGGTGAATCCTTCCCTCCTCCGGCGATTTCGAGCTTTCCGGCGTCCGTTCCACAGTATTTGGCCTCAAATTTCAACTCCCAGGTAGTTACTCTTCTTCTCCTATCTTCTTCTTTACTTTTTCTCTCGAAAACGCCATCGCCGCCGTGTGGGTTCGAGCTCCACCGTCTTCTCCGGGATAGTGCCGCCGTCTGCAACTCTTTCTACCACCGCTCGGATTTTTCTTCCTCTTCCATGTCTTCGCACTCGAGCAATAAGACTGAAGAGACCTTAGATCCACTTTTTCCAGTTGCGGTCCCCATCGATCAACCTCCCTTCGAGATTTCTTCGGCGTCGGATCTTCACGTGGATTCAGTTGTTCGCTCTGTGGAGGACACCGGTGCGGGCCCATCTGGGAGAGAATTAATAGTTGCGGCGCTCTTCATCTTCTGCCGAATCTTGAGATCCAGACCTTAACGAACTCACTCGCGAGTTCCTGGAGAGTATTAACTCCCCATCCCCAAGGATGCGGGAAAATGAGATCCCAGCTGGGGTTGCTCGACTATTTGAATGGCGAGCATATGCTGAAAGGTATGCGAACAGCTTTCCCCGTCCCCAGAGGGAAATAATGGATAAGGTGAAAACTGAGTACCAGGCGAGCAAGATAAAAAGCGTTGTTCGCGAAGATGAACTGGACTCTATCCGGAAGGACTACAAAATCCCATACGATATTCACCTGTGGGCTCCCCGGAGAAAGGAAAGAGCTGATCGCCCACCCCCCGGATGTACGGCGATCAACCTTCACACCTTGATTGCCGGATTAAAGCTGCCTCTTCCACCCGTTGTTGGTCGATTCCTGGAGGCGACCAACTTGGCCATCACCCAAATTACTCCAATTGGGTTGATGAACCTTCTAGGCTCTATGTGCCTGTTCGCCTTAGAGGGGTATGTTGATCGGATCACTGCGGAAGAGATCAACTACTTGATGACAATTACAAGCTGCCCCTTGGGAGAAGAAGGTTATCACTATCTCAAGGCAAGAACTGGGTTGAAAATGGTGGAAGAGGTGCCGAACAAGGTTCGTGACTGGAAGCAACACTTCTTCTGGATTGGGGGTGATTGGCGAGCATCTTCCGGTCCACACGGCGGCCCTGGACGAATAAATTCTCCAGCAGCCTATGGAAAACTGAAACGTAAGTTTGTTTCTTGCTCGCCTTTGGGGTAAGTAGTTCTAATTTAACTTTTCTTATTTGTTCGCAGGCCCTCGTCTACCCAAGTGGAATTCAAAAGAGGAGGAGTTGAGCTCCGAGTTCTTGTTTACTTCGTGCTTGGTCGGCCTCCGCAATAAAGCAGATAGAACTATTGACTATCTCTGCCGAACAAGGTGTCAAAAAGCTGCTCGCCTTTTGACTTACCCACACCACCTGGAGGCTCAAGCTGAGGTGCCCCCAGGTATGAAAATTTCTAACTCCTTGCTCAAGTCTTGTTCGTCGTTAACTTGTTTAACTTGCTCGTCTAATTCTAACTCTTTTTTTTTTTAGCCGAACAAGTTACAGTTGCCATTCCTCCCTCATACACCCTCCTAGAGCAAAGGGTTCTCGTAATGGGGCCTCCAAAAGGGAAGAAAAGGAGAGGTGACCCTCCTCAAGCGGTGCTCGCCATGTCGAACAAGCCTGAGGGGGCTAGAGTTCCGAGACAGGCTGCCCCCCCCAGTCCAAATCCGGTCCCCTCCCGTTTCCCCTCCTCATGGGGGGAAACGTTTAAAGAAAGCTGACGGGACTCCCTTGTCCCACGATGTCCCTGGCAAGGGGAAGGAGAAGGTGGGTTCGAGCCATGCTCGCCCAGAAGGGGACGTTGTTCGCCGTTCATCTGTCGAGCTCACGGAGAGGTCCGGCAAGGCGAGCAAAGATATAGGTTCCCCCAGAGGCCCCGAGGACACCACATACTTAGGCCGGGATGAGCGAAAATTTTCTGAGTAAGTTTTTACTTTCTTACCGAACAAGTTTTTTATTTGCCAAATCTTTCTAGTGTTGACCTTCTTTTTGTTCGCAGATACCGGCCCAACGATTATCCAGGGCGAGCAGATCTGATTCACCAGTTTGCCTGCTCTAGGACGCCGATGAGCTTCCGTGATATTACGGACGACCATGTTCACCGAGCAACTGAAATTGTTGCTCGTGCCTGGTCACGACCGTTGAACAAAGCGGTCCTCGCCCAGGGCCCCATTGATAATTTTCACTTATCAATGGTCCAAGCTGCAAACTCCCTTGTCTCAGCTCAAAGGGGAATGGCTCAAGTAGCCGAGCTAGAGGAGACTGCTCGTCATCATGCCGCCTCCATTCGCCAGCTCACTGAGGAAAAAGATAAAATGGCGAACAACTTTAATGGCCAGATTGCTCACCTAAAGGATCAACTGAAGTTGGCTGATGACTTGGAGAAGAAGTGCATTGAGGACTATCAGCTTGTCTCCGGCGAGCTTAAGGATACAAAGGCCGAGCTGCTCTCCTCTAAGACTGCGCTGGATGAAGAGAGGAAGAGGAGAGAAGGAGCAGAAGAAGAAGTTGCTCGGCTAAAGAAGCAAATGTCTGAGATGCTCTCAAGGGAAGAAGCCGAGCAAGAATTTCAAGCTCGGAGTGGGCCCATCTCAAACTTGGGTTATATATGCGCCTATGCGGACAGCATTCGCACGGCGGATGCTTATGACTTCAAGGATTTAGTTGAAGAGATGAGCAAGGATCTGAATGAATTTCTGGAGAACTATCCTCCGCCGAACAATATCGAGATTCAGCTGGCGGATTTGGCAGTACTAGGGGTCAAACTTGACAAACTCGACCCTAGTATTTCCATTACTCATCCTCCTCTTCCAGTTGATGAAGGCGAAGAAGAGGAAGGGGTGGCCGCGGCTAACGAGCAGAATGCAAAAGAGGCCGAGGATAAAGCTGCTGAAGATCTGGCCCGTGAAATGATTGTTGAACCCCCTGTTGAGCAGGCTCAAGATCCTCCACCCGCCGAGCAACAATAGGCCTTAGACTTAATTTAATTTTTTTTTCTTTTTGTAATAGTTGTTCGCTCCTTTTTGTAGTACTTGTAATGGCTGCTTCCAGCTTGTACTATTTTTGAGGCTTAATGCCTTTGATTAATGGAACGTCTTTCTCATGTTCGCTCATTTTCTTATATATGTTAATTGCCTTTACATTTCTGTCAATGCCTTTACAATTATAACATATAGTGTTGGGCTTTTGTTCGAATTGAACTTGCCTTTAGTGGAATCAGGGTTCAGCCTTAGGTTCTGTTCATTTTAAAAAACGAACAACCTTCAAGTGGCTTTGGTCCTTAGGTTCTGTTCATTTGTAAAACGAACAACCTTTGAATGGACTTGTACCTCGAGCTTTTGGACTTTTCCTTTTTTGACGAACAACTATTATATTTACATTGCAAAATAATTACAAGTGTTGTAAGACTGTCCATCACTATCATATACAATCTGACGAACAGCTTTAAACACAAACTAAAACTTGCTCGCTTATAATATTTTTTGCCGAGCAACTCTATCTATAAAACCAAAAGCACTAGCACCAGACTATACAATGTGCCGAGCAACTTTTGAATCTATACTTAAGAAAATTTAAAAAATTAGGCAAGTTTTTAGCCCTTTATAGCCTTCCTTCAGCTCATACGCATCCCTTACCCCCCAAGACATTTGTTCGCCTAACTTTATTGATAGTACTTCTTTAGATGTACAGCATTCCAGGAGTATTGGGCCGGCTTGCCTTCCATGTCCTCAATATCGTATACGCCATTGACGTATTTTTCTATTATACGATACGGGCCCTCCCAAGCTGGTCCCAGTACTCCTGAAGATTGGGCGAGCAGTTTTCTTAGAACCAAATCTCCAACTCTGAATTCCCGGACTTTTACACGGGAATTATAATAACGCTCCACTCGTTGCTTGTATGTTGCATTTTTTAACTCAGCATTTAATCTTTTTTCTTCGAGTAAATCCATTTCAGCACTTAGAGTAGAATTATTTGCTTGTTCATCAAAGTTGGTCGTCCTAATCGTACTGGTCCTTAACTCAATAGGTATTACTGCTTCTGTTCCGAAAGCCATAGCAAAGGGTGTTTCTCCGGTGCTAGACCTGGGAGAAACTCTGTATGCCCACAAGACTTCCGGGAGTTCCATAGACCAACCAATTTTGCTCTCCGCCAGTCTTACTTTTAATCCTCCTTCTAGCGCCAAATTGTTGGTGAACGAATCTAATCGTAAGGATTAGTGGTTGTTTTAATGTTTTTACGTCACCAATCAATAACGTGTGATTGATTACCACCGTAAATGGTAAATCGGGGTATGAAATTATCGAATTTGTAAATTCGGTAGTCGAAATTGGACTTATTTCGTGTATGTGTGAGTTTGGGTGTGTTTTTGTGTGTTTTTTGTCTCAGATTCTAAAATTATATAAATAAGCTGGAGAACAACTATTTATAGAGGCTAGCAAGCATGAGGTGCTACTGACTCTTGGTCTCCCTAGCTTGCATGCCTGACATATGTCCTTTGACCTTAGTTTGACCTTATCTAAGCTGAATCTTAGTTACAAAGTCTTCTTTTGGGTCTTATCTCGGACTCATTGTTGTTCGCCTAGGTCGGCTTGAATGATCTTGATGACCCTTCAACTGAAAGTTGTTCGCCTCTTGAGGGTGTACTTTGGAAGTTGTTCGCCTTATGGCTTTGGGATCTTTGTCCTTTGTTCACTTGTACACACTTCTTTGGCTGTTTGTTGTATCATAGTTTGACCAAGTTGTTCGTCATTGATGACTTCACAGTTGGCTCATTCTTGGTCTCGAGTCTTAATACCTGTTCGCCCATCAGTTGTTCGTCGGGGGAGTTGTTCGTCACTTTATACACCTCCCAGATTGGTTAATGCACCCGAATCGTAATTTTCTTTGTTTAGACTTCAATAATTGTCCGCTCCACATTTAGATGATGTTCGCCTATCAACATCGCTGGCTCCCACCGAGACCATATAATCTGAATACTTTGTTAGATGAACTATGGGATCAGCAACACCGTTATATTGTATGCCTGCCGGGAACTTGACCTTTTTTTGAATCGGGGCTTTCAGAATGACAGGTGATAATGGTGAGGATGGAAAACTGGTTGTCCCCACTCCTCTTTGTTGGTCCAACTGTCTCTGCATGTTCTCCACTGCCCTTCTTAAACTTGATAGTTCATCCAAAGATGCCCCCTGACTCGGAGGTTGTTCGGCGAGCAAAGGTACTACCCTTTCTGCTCGGAGTGGGCAAATCCTGGAGCTGTTTTCTAGGGTTGCTCGCCGCATTTGGCCCTAGACGCCTGAAGGCAGATTGAGAGAGTATCTCATGAACCGATGGGCGTGGTTGCTCTAACGTTGCTCGCCCACGCTCAGCTTCCTGGCGAGCAACTTTCTCTTGTAGATGAGGTTGGCCAAGTCTGTCCTGGGCACTGGAACGGGTAGTTCCATGGCTTAACGTAGTTGTTCACCCGCGAGCAGATTCAGCCTGGCCCTCTCTTGGTTCGACCATCTTTGCTTTGCCTTTATCCCGCCTGACCTGGGCACTGTTCATCTCGTGTTGTTCGCCTCTGGTTGATCTAGCCCTAACAACTTCTACGGCTCTATCTTTAGGTCTCACTTGTGAAGGCCTATTTTGATCTTGTTGTCTCTGTAGAGCCTGGAGAACAGCAATGGTTTTGGCCAGTTCATTAGGGTTGTTCGCCAGGGCTTCCATTTCAGGTGGGAGATTATGAGTTATGGCAGTATGTTGTGACCTGTTCACATGTCTAGGATTACGATCCTGGTGGTCGGCCGATGAAGCTCGGGTAGGAGACGCTCTCCTTGAAAAACGTGATGCTTGGGTTTCCTTTGATTGAGGCATTTCAATTAGATTGTTCTTTAATATTTATATTGAAGAACACCAAGAACACCTTTGCTTGAATCTTCAAAAATTTCTTGAGGTTTTCTTTGAATCTTCAAGTTTTCAGCTTGAAGTTCTTGAGTAATCACACTAATTCGGAGGTTCGAACCCTCCTTCTAGCGCCAAAATTGTTGATGATCAATTTTTATCGAATGGATTAGTGACTGTTTAAGTTCGGTTTAAAGATCATCAATCAATTACGTGTGATTGGTTACCACCGTAAATGGTAAATCGAGGGTTCGGGTTATGAACTTGTAAATGTGAAAGACGAAATCGTAGTAATTTCGTATGTGTGCACGTCTAGGTGTTTAAGTGTGTGTTTTTGGAGCGTTTGTGAATTTGAACTTGTATTTCTTAAGCTGGAGAATAACTATTTATAGAGACTAGCAAGCATGAGGTGTCTATGACTTTTGGTCTCCCTAGCCTGCATGCTTGACAAGTGTCCTTTGACCATAATTTGACCTTATCTAAGCTGAATCTTAGTTACAAAGTCTTCTTTGATCTTATCTCGGACTTCATTGTTGTTCGCCCAGGTCGGCTTAGTTGATCCAGGATGGGTTTTTCATAAAAGTTGTTCGCCTTTTGAGGTTATGGCTCAGAAGTTGTTCGCCTTTG
Source organism: Ballota nigra (assembly GCA_947034835.1). Taxonomy (NCBI): domain Eukaryota; kingdom Viridiplantae; phylum Streptophyta; class Magnoliopsida; order Lamiales; family Lamiaceae; genus Ballota; species Ballota nigra. Next base: position 62,527,068 of record OX344725.1, read on the forward strand.
TGTTTTACACAGTTTGGCTTTGAGATCTTGGTCCTTTGTTCGTCGATATACACCTCTTAGACTGGTAGATGTACCACCTTTTGACAATGTTGCTCGTCATCAATGACTTGGCAAAATGTTCATACTTGGTCTCGGGCCTTAATACCTGTTTGCCGATAAACTGTTCGTCTTTGCAGTTGTTCGCCATTTTATACACTCCCTGGATTGATTTATACACCCCGACTTGATTTATTTTGTCTATCATCTTTGATGTGAGATTAATTCTTCATTATCCTGTTTAAGGCTTTAATCCTTGTTCGCCCATCATTGATTTATGTTCGTCTATCAACATCAAGGAATTTAGCAAACTTCTAATCAAGCTTCTTTTTCATGAAGCGTTGTGGATACGGGACGGGTATCACAGATTTGGGTACCCCCCATTCATCTTTATCTGTCTCTTTTGCATTCTTCCTTGCTTCATTTTCCTTCTTCCACTTTGGGATTCTCTCAATCTCCTCTATCTCCTCTTCGGGCTCTTTGCTCTCATGGGACTCATCCACATCTTTCCTCTTCTCAATCCCTTCACTTTCAGTCCCCTTCTCAACTCCTACCTCCTCAATCTCATCTCTAACTGCCTCAGGCTCTTTTCCTTCTATCTTAACCTCTCCCTTGGGCGTCTCAGAATCAGCAGGTATCTCAGGACCATCATATTTGGTCCCACTTCGCAACTCAATAGCCTTGCAATGTTCTTTTGGGTTATCCTCGGGCATTGAAGGATACTTGCCAGGCTCTCTCGGCTGAGACTTTGCAATCTGACTAATTTGGTACTCGATAGAATTGAACCTTCTGTTGTTCTCTTGCTGAACTCGATTCCACTCGATGTCTCTCTTTTGGAGTTCTTGATCTCGATGATCGCCTTTCTTATGCAACTCCTTCACATCGTACTCCAAAGAGGATAATCGCTTGCTACCTTTCTCCACCTTCTGAAGGATCGCTCTCAACATCTCCTCGGTTGATGCACCGCCTTCTCCACCAGGAGGTTTAGACCCCGGATCAACACCTGCAGGAACAGTAATACCAGCTTTTGGGTTAGCATATGAAAAATTCTCATTTTTCCTCCATGTGTTTTGAGGAGGCTGCTGGCCTCCTTGATACCCTTGTGTGTTCCTCCATTGATTTTGAGGTGGCTGTGGGCCTAGAGGTACAAATGGTTGGCCATACGGAGGCCTTTCATACTGATTTCCACCTTGTGGATAGTTAGGCTTTCCCATATAGTTAGCCTCTTCTTACTGACTCGTAGGTGGGTCCACTTTCTCACTCACCGCTACATTCCCTCCAACCAAGTTTTGCCCCATCTCAAGGTTGCTGATCTTCTCCATCATTGCCATCAACAGCTTCCTAGTACACTCATTTTCCTCCAACTTGCAAACTCTCTGAAACTCGGGATCCTCGTTCCATGCACCGACATTCGTGACAATGTTGTCCACGATCTCTCTACATCTCGCTATCCCTTGGTTCAGAAATGCACCACTCGCACATGCATCTAAATGGGCTTGGCCAGCCTTGCCGGCAACGGCGCCATTGACTTGAAGCGAATATACTAGCTTCTACTAGTCACTTTCCCGCAAGCGAACGGGTTCACTGTAGTATTAGTAAGTATAACGGCCAAGTATATCGAACCCACGAGATGGGGTGTATGCGAACAGATCCCTGAAGATCTACGCGTCGTAGCTAATATGAGTGTAATGTTTTTGGTTTTTTGAGAGATTAATTAAAACAACTAAAATCAACAAATTATACTAACAAACTAAAGAAGACGAATTAACTGTTGGTTGTTTTCAAGTAAGAGATGGTGATGCTTAGGATAAGAATCCCTACGTATACTAACGGAGTAGGTACATAATCAAAATAACTGTGACGCGCCAAAAATAACCTAAGTAAAAGAATGCAAGGTGAAAGCTCAAGATTCTAAACCCTAATACTTTACCCTAACACTCGACTTCACAAATCCACTAACAAGTTAATAGATTGTGCTTAATTAATGAGACCCTGATTTAACTAAGGTGATGCGGTCGTCCTCCTTCGCTAAACTGGTAGATGAATTAACCTTTCCTAAACCCTCTAGTTAAGTCTACTCGTTGTTAAAGAGTGATACGGTCGTCCTCTCTCTAACACCTTTCGAACGAAATTCAAAAGTAAAGTCTAGATTAATTTTAAGAATTCATTAACCAAGAGAATTAAAACCTAACGTCACAAGTTACTCTAATTACGTACCCACAACCTACTTCTACGAGTTCATCCTACCCCAAGCATGCAAGGGTTTTAGCTAGACATAGGTTTAACGTAAACTAAAGCAATTAAATAAGTAATGGACATGAACATGATATTTAAGACGAAGAAAAGATCGAACATGAACTAGGGTTTTAAGATCTAAAAGAACAAACTGAAATTAATTAAACAAAACGAAGTCTCAACGTATGTAAGAACAGAAGACAAGAAACGAAAATAAAAACAAGATCGTAATTCGAATTCGTAATGAAAACCTAAAAAAAATGTAATTGTAAACTTGCTCGTCTCTTCTCCTCTTCCTCTCTCTCAAATCTTAGCCTCCAAACGTAGTAAGGTATCAAGTGGTTGTCTAAAACGAGTTTGGAAAGAGTATATATAAAGATCGGGCCGAATCGGGATCTCAAGAGCCGTAAAATGAAATTTGGAAAATAAGCCTCGGAAGCGCTCGAGCTGTCCTGGTCGAGCGGAGGCGCTCGACCCATTTGGTCGAATGAACTCGTGGTCGAACGGAGGCGCTCAACCCTGTTGGTCGAATGATTGAATACTCGAGCGAAGGTGCTCGAGCCTTTGAGCTCGAGCGGCAAAAACGTTCTGTAAGTTCGGAGCGCTCGACCTACGTTGCTCGAGCGATGGTGCTCGAGTGATGGTGCTCGAATGGGCCTTCCTTCCTTGCAACTAACACTTTTCTTCTCATGTACTAATACCAATCGTATTTCTTCGATATCTTCTCATCTGGGCATCCGTTTGAGTCGATTCAAAGTCCTACGAACTCCGTTTTTCATCCTCGATTCACCTATGAGTATCAAAGAGACAAATTCATCAATGTACAAAAATAGTACTCATTTGGCTCTAAAAACTCAATAAAATCGACCAAAACTAGGGCATTTCTAGCTATGAATCATGACAATTTCACGCCAAATCAATAGCGTGTGGGATATGGAGTTTCATGGGGGTAAGTGACTGACTTCTATTCATGTATATGTGCAATGGATTGTATATATCTCGCATGGTGGAATACAACATGTGTAGCATCTACATGACTGATTTATGGTGAATGATAACTTCTTAAGTGAGGTCAATAGTGAGTCATTTTTTCAAATGCCTTTAGTTCAGGTTTTGTTTTTGCTTCATATATTGTATTGGGGTTGTGAAAACCGTTAATTTGCTGACAAGAGCAATGGGTTCAAGGCAAATCAAGAATTTGTGATTTGATGTATCATTGCATTAACTCATTATTTTCCTTGATTGTTTGATTGACTTAATGGTTGTAATTAAACGTCTACTATCCAAGATATCGTCAAAATATGCATAAATTTATGGAGCAGTCCTTAGGACATGATAAGAGTGTGACACACAAGTATGCTTGAGAGAAAATTTACTTGATCGAGCAGAACCTAAAAGTTTTGTTGCGAAAAGAAAAAATATCAATACATTTACATTCCAACTAATTAGGATAAGTAATGGAATGCTCAATTAATCCAAATCAACAAATGAGATCCCAAAAACATTCAGAAGTTCCCAAATATGTATTGATTATCAAGTTGGAGAACAAGAAAAATGAACTGATTTGCTGCATGGTCAACTATAACTACTGCATTTTATGCTCACTTAATTAATTGAACTGATGTTATTATTCACTTGTAGGGTCGAACAGAGAAGATTGTTCAAGAGAGGGAGAAAAAATGACAAAGGTCGTCCAATAATGCATTGAAACAACCAAGTCCAGGTACTTTGTCCACTAACGGTTACCTCCTGGTACATTTTAGTATAAGTGGTCTAGCTTCAAGTAAGATGCAATAGGAGTTTTAGCAGATAACAGAGACATTATATTGGGTAATTAAATGAGTTTTTACAATAATGTAATCCATAGTTGAAATAGTAAAGGTGTTGGTTTTAAGTTATTACTCGCCTTTGCTCCTCCCTTTACCAATGAAGGGAGCATTTGTAGACACATTACGTAAAAATGAGCGAACATATAATTTAAGAAAATTGTTAGATACTTTATAAAACAAGACTTGGGGAATATTTGTGTAGGTTATCTATCGTTATTTAAAAAAATATTTGTTAAGGGGAATGCTATAAAGCATGGTTTACTAAGTTTGGTATTGTAGAGCAGCCTCAATAAGGTAGTTATTTTCATTCACCGTGCTCATGTGTTGTAAAATATCAACAAGTTTTCTAATTCTTATCGATCAAGAACTAATTACTCCCCACTCAGTGGATTCAGTGTTCAAACTAGAGGGCTATAACACCCTTAGAAATTCTTAAAAATTAAATCATATACAGAAGCATAAGGTTCTGGAATTCTACCTGTGGAGTTCTTTTTTTTTTTTACATTGGTATCTTAGTCAAATATTTGAGAACTTATCGCAATGGGAATAATATTTTACCAGTTATGACAGACTCTTACGCATCATTTACATCTTCACTCAATGAGAAAAGGAGTTGGATAAACAGCTTCAGAGCTAAATTGAACAGCTTGCAGCAAAACAATCATATCTTTTTTTTATTGTTGTCCTAATTTCTTTTTGTCTTTTTCATTTTGGGCTAAGGTCTAAGGCCTATTTAGTGAAATCCACGTCAACACGATGGAGTTGGAAAAATTAAAAGGAGTAGAAAACACCAGTCCAGATTTATATAGAGCTCCAAATAGGTTCGTTGCAGCAGCTCTTTAAAGAACCTTTGTTTTCAAGATGTTTACACCCATGTTTGAAGGTAGCTTTTCTTCAATTCATTCACCTCTCTGTAACACAACTTCTTTTGAGGTTTATCATGTTACTTTGTGTGGAAAGAATAAGGTATTTGATGATTCAACTCTCAGTAAATTCTGCTAAATTCTGATTTATGGTATATAATATTTATCAATAATTTATCCTCCAGGCTAATTATTTTTTGTATGACAAAACCCTTGATCAACAGGCAAAGCCTAATAGTACTTCTTACAACAAAAAAAATTGTACAGCGTGCAACACACACATGCTAGATGGATGTTTATTAGGATGAAGATTTAAAAACTGGGGAAGGCTTTGGGTTGGCGTCTGCTTTAACTGAGGATGTTATAGACGAGTTGTATAGCAAATGTTTCAGCATTTTTTGAGCCGCCGCTGTTAAGGATGGGATGCTAATCAATAATTGGTTGCAAAGTTTCCAAAAGATTTGTGTTTGGTGGGCGTATGAGGCAATGGAGGGATAACTCATAGCTATAGGTGTAATAACGAAGGCATTTCCATGGATATGAGAACGTTGGAGGAACCTTTTTGGAAATTTTTCAAAAGTTAATATTGTTATGCTCATGGTAGTTTCCAAAAAAAACCTTGAATTTATTTATTTTAAATTTATAATCAGTAGAGTGATTAGGCGTGAAATTGTCATGACTCGTCGTTAGAAATGCCCCAGTTTTGGTCAATTTTGTCGAGTATTTAGAGTTAATTGGGAATTATTTCTATACGTTGATGAATTTATCTCTTTGATGCTCATAGGTGAATCGAGGGTAAAAAAACAAAGTTCGTAGGACTTTGAATCGACTCAAACAGATGCCCGGATGAGAAGATATCGAAGAAATACGATTGGTATTAGTGCGGAAGAAGAAAAGTATTAGTTGGGGAAATTTTGGAGTCACTCGAGTGGATCAACTCGAGCACTAGCGCTCGAGCGCCCAAAACTTACAGAAGAATTCTTTCATTCGAGCGTGTTGCTCGAGCGGCCCAAAACATGCAAAAGATTTCGAGCGCTCGACCAGCTCGAGCGCCACCGCTCGAGCACCTGCACCATTCGTGCTACACAGCTCGAGCGCCACCGCTCGAGCGTGCTAGCTCGAGCACTTCCAAGATTTTTGCTTCCGGATGCTTTTTTCGGCCCACGAGTTCACGATTCGGCCCAATGCTTATATATACTCATCCCGAGCACATTTTTACGGAGAACTGGACTCCACATCAAACGATATCACTTTTAGAGTTAGTTTTTGGAGAAGAAGAGATGGGCAAACTTTAGATTTACGTCGAGGTTTTCTTTATGAATTCATAGTACGGTTTTGCTTTTTAATTTCGTTTCTTTAGACCTTTGTTCTTGAGTACATTGAAACTTCGTTTTTATTAATTTAATTTGAGTTCTTAGCATTGATTTCTTGAAACCATATGACCGAAAATGAGCTGTTAGCGGTCGTGTATGCTTTTGATAAATTTTGACCCTACCTTGTAGGGACGAAAACAATTGTATATATGGACCACACAGCGATTCGGTACCTTATGAGTAAGAAGGATGCAAAGCCCTGTCTCATTCGGTGGATCTTGTTACTCCAGGAGTTCGATGTCGAGATTCGAGACAAGAAGGGATGTGAGAATGTGATAGCCGATCACCTTTCGAGATTGGAGCTTACAAAGGAAAACACCGTGGAAGATCGAGAGGTGAACAATGGATTTCCGGACGAGAAGCTCTTTGGCTTAGGAGATATTCCGGTATATCGAGTTGAAGGGAAGACGCCATTGTTTGCAGACTATGTTAATTATTTAGCAAGTGGAGAGTTACCTGCTGAGATAGACTCGGTGCATCGAAAGGTATTTTTGAAGAAAGTTCGGGAGTTTATTTGGGACGATTGTTGGTGATCAAATTTAATTGATAGGATTAGTGACTGTTTTATTTCAATGTAATGATAAATCGAAGGTTCGGGTTATGGAATTGTAAACACGAAAGTCAAAATTGAATTAATTTCGTACGTTTAGGTGTGTTAGTGTGTGTTTTAGGAGCATTTGTAAATTTGAACTTGTATTTCTCAGCTGGAGAACAACTATTTATAGAGGCTAGCAAGTAGGAGGTGTCCAAGACTCTTAGACTCCCTAGCTTGCATGCTAGACATGTGTCCTTTGACCTTTGTTTGACCTTATCTAAGTTGAATCTTAGTTACAAAGTCTTCTTTGGTCTTATCTCGGACTCATTATTTTTCGTCCGGGTCGGCTTGATTTGTCCAGAAAGATCCTCCAACCAAAGTTGCTCGCCTTTTGAGGATATGGCTTCAAAGTTGTTCGCCTAGACTTCGTGTTGAGATGAGCTTTGGGAATCTTGGTTCCTTGTTCGTCTTTATACACCTCTTAGGCCGGTAGATACACCACCCTTTGTCAACGTTGTTCGTCATTAGTGTTTTGGAGGAGGGTTCATATCTTTCCTTGGGTCTTAAAACCAGCTCGCCGATGTGTTGTTCGTCGATATAGTTGTTCGTCATTTTATACACCACCTGGATTAGTTTATACACCCCAATCTTGTTTATCCTTGTTACATCCTTAATCCTTGTTCGCAAAACAAGGATTGATGTTCGCCTATCAACAACGATCCCTACTTGTTCAAAAGAGGAATTGATCATGTGTTGAGAAGCTGTGTGCCAGAGGAGGAGTGGAGTAATATCATCAGGCATAGTCACGCCTTGCCATGTGGAGGACATTTGGGTGGAGAAAAGACCGGAAGGAAGGTCCTTCAATCTGGTTTTTATTGGCCAACTCTTTTGAGAGATTGCATGGAATGGGTCAAGAGGTGTGAAAAATGCCAATGATTTGGCTCCATTACTAAGAGGGACGAGATGCCGCTGCACGTGTTCATGGAAGTCGAGGTATTTGACGTATGGGGGATTGATTTCATGGGTCCATTTCCTCCTAGCAATGGATTCTTTTACATTCTCGTGTGCGTCGATTACATCTCAAAGTGGATTGAAGCTGTCCCGACTCAAGTGAATGATTCCCGAGTGGTGATCGAGTTCTTGAGGAAGAACATTTTTGCAAGATATGGAGTCCCAAGAGCTTTGATTAGTGATGGGGGGAGCCACTTCGTGAACAAGTGGATGGAAAAGCCATTGTCAAAATATGAGGAAAGTCATCGAGTTCTACTGCTTATCATCCTCAATCTAACGGTCTCGCAGAGGTATCGAATCGTCAAATCAAGGAGATCCTTGAGAAGACGGTGAGCATTAGTAGGAAGGATTGGGCAATGAAGTTTGATGATGCACTTTTGGCATATAGGACAGCTTTCAAAATGCCTCTTGGTATGTCTTCGTACCAATTGGTTTTTGGAAAGACATGTCATTTACCCGTGGAGTTGGAGCACAAGGCATATTGGGCGATCAAGAAGCTGAATTTTGATAGCGCCTTGGTTGGTGAGAAGAGATTACTTCAGTTACATGAGTTGGAGGAGTTTCGAGATATTGCCTATGAGAATGCCCGAATTTTCAAGGAAAAGACCAAGAAGTGGCATGATGCATGTTTGAGGAAAAAGGAGTTCAAGGTGGGTGATCAAGTCCTTGTATTCAATTCAAGGATGAAGTTGTTTGGTGGAAAGCTCAAGTCCAAGTGGAACGGGCCATATATTGTGAAGGAAGTGCATAAAAGTGGATTCCTTGGAGTCGAGAAGGAGGATGGACATAGATTCATGGTGAACGAGCATCGAGTAAAGAAATTCTTCAACTTCTCTTATGAGAATAAGGGAGGTATTTTAGATTCTCAAGTCCCGTGAGCTCCTTCGAGCTCGGTCCGGCATTAGGACCTTAAAACTAGCGCTTAATGGGAGGCAACCCATTTTACTTATTTTTATGTGTTTTGTTTATTTCGTTGTTTTTTGAATCGTAAGTGTTAACCTCATTTGTAGAGAATTTTTTTGGTGTAGGCTTGTTTCGTGTGGCTTAATTCGAGCAAGTGAGCTTAAGGAAAGCAATTTATGAAGTTGGAGATATTTCGAGTAGTAAAGCATTCGATTGATGGAGTTTGAGGTAAACCGAACCCCAAACGTAGACCTCTTTGCGAAGTCAAAGTTTGGGGGGTGATGTTTCTTTTCGTTCGTTACTTTGCATTGATAGTAATTTAAGTTCATAAGAATTTAGTGTACTTACTCGTACATACTCATTCTTTTCAAACTTTATTATTGCGTAGCAAGAACAAAGTTTGGGGGGGTGTGTATTCGTACTTCGAGTTCGTACACGAAATTCTAATGAAAAATTGGTCAAATTTTTCGAAAATATCGATGCACGAGGGTAGTTGGATCGAATTAAGTGAGAGTGCTTAAGTTCGACTTGAGTTGGATTGGCAATTTGCACGTTTGGAAGAGACCCCAACTCCTCGGTCGAATGAGCGACCTGGCTTAAATCGAGGAGTTCTCAGGTTAGTTCATATTTTGGATGAGTTTTATGATTGTTCGAGTTTAATTCGTCTGCAAATTTCGAGTTTTGAACGTCGGAAATTGAGGTTGAAATGAGGAGCTGCTCGAGCAGCTCGAGCGCCACCGATCGAGCGTGTTGCTCGAGCGCCCCAAATTATACAGAAGATTTTTGCCGTTCGAGCAGCTCAAGCGCGAGCGATCGAGCACCTGTGTCATTCGAGCTCCACGCTCGAGCGCGATCGCTCGAGCGTATTGCGGGTTTCACCCGAATCCAAGCCCCTTCTATAAATACCCCTTTCCACACATTTTCACACACTCACACACATTGACGGGGCGATTTGGGGCGAAATTCGGCTGGGTTCGAACATTCCTCATGATTTCTCACCGATTTGCTCAATTTCTTCACACATCTTCCTTAAATCTTCAAGCAAGGTACGTAATCTCTATCTTTTGTCATTCAATTCGTAGTTTAAGGTTGAATTAGGCATGAATTGAGGATATGAACTAGGGTTCATGAGTTGTTCGAAATTTTTGGGGATTTTTGCAAAAACTTGTTGATTCTTGATTCCTTGTTGATGAATGTTGATAATATGCTATGGGTTTACTTGTTTTACTTTCAATTTTGGAATTGCATGAGTAGAATGGGTGAATTTCTAGAGTGAGAAAGTAGGAATTTGAGAAAAGGAAATGGGTTTTGCATGTTGAGAAGAAATTCTTGTGAATTAAGATTGAATGGAGCATGAATAGGAATGAATTGAGTCTTGAGCATGTAAATTACACAATTTGGGTAATGTTACTTCATGATAGACTTAAATGTGGGCATTAGTGAGTTGAGATAGATGAATTGCTTGTTAACTACTTGAGAACTTGGGAATGAAAGCATGAGATTTGGAATTGAGTGAACTCAAGTTGAGATTGAACGTGAATGAATTGAAATTTATGCTACCTGAGACTTTTGGAATTGATTTGAATTGCGTAGAATGTCAAGAATGGAGTTGAAATACTTTGTGTGTTTTGCTTAGGTACAATGGCTCCTAAGAAGAATGAGGACCGAGTTTTGAGCATTGATGAATTAGAAGAAGTCATGAATGAGCTTAGGAGGAAGAGTTTGTTGCCCTCAAGATGGGATAATTTGAACTGCGAGGGGAGTTGGAGGTACATTGCTTATAGATGGAGCTTGATAACCGGGAAGGTAGAGAAGAACCGGAGACCCGTCGTTAGTTTCATGAGAGACTTGGGGATCGAGGAGGAGATTAGAAGAATCTTCAGGAGAAATAATATGACGGAGTTTTTCGAGATGCTTCTGTACATGGAGACGAATGCCGACTTGGTAGAACAGTTCCTCGCCACAGTTGAGAAGACGGACGAGAACTTATTCAAGTTCAAGTACCAGAATGATTGGCAGTACTGCGAGGTTGGAGCTGCCAACCTTGCATTTAGGCTTCCAGCTTTATCTAGGCCCAACCGTGTGTCGAAGTCATACAAGGTGAATTCGTTCTGGAAAGACACCACGGGCGGAATGGCCGGGGACTACAAAGGGCAGAATGCATGAGCATCGGCAATCAGAAATCCGGTGATTTGGTACTTAGAGCGAATCCTAGGAAACACCATATATGCCTGTTCTGAGATGGGAACTGTCACGAGTAAGCAACTTTATAGGATTTGGTGTCTTCTATACGCGAAGGATCACGACTTCGGAAGGGATTTCTTGGAGCACCACTACGAGGCTCCATTCAAGCTTGGTACGAAGACCTCAAAGGTTCGAGGAGGAGGTTTGATCTCTGTATTCGTGAAGAGTCTTGGATTCGAGCCGTGTTCGGGTCCTTGCCAAGGCATGGATTTAGGGTTCGAGCAGATGACCAACACCCTGATGTTCGAGCATTGGATGGGAAGTTATTGCATAAGATATAAGGATGATGGCCTCTTCCCGTTGCCGAACGATAAGCTCGTGACTTTGAAGGGCAAGAAGAAGCAGAATATAGGGATGAACGGAGAGCAGTACCTTGCTATAGGTGCTAAGTTTACTGTTGTTGGGATATAGATTAGATGTTTTGAAGATGTTAAAACAAGAACTTGTAATAGGACTAGCTGAACCTGTTAGTCAGCTACAGATTAGTCCAGAATAGGTCTTTGGTTAAGGGGGGAGAAATCTGTGTGACCAGAGGAGGTGACCAGATGAGAGGTGACCAGAGGAGTCTGATCAGAGGAGGTGACCAGATGAGAGATGACCAGAGGAGTCTGATCAGAGGAGGTGACCAGATGAGAGGTGACCAGAGGAGTCTGATCAGAGGAGGTGACCAGATGAGAGGTGACCAGATGAGGAATGGACCAGATGAGCTCGGACCAGAGGAGTCTGCCAGAGGAGTCTGACCAGAGGAGTCTGCCAGAGGAGTCTGACCAGAGGAGTCACCAGAAGACCTCTTCCAGGTGAGGTTCAGAGCAGAAGTGTTACCAGACCAGAAGACCCCAGACCAGACGAGTCCAGACCAAATGAGGGAGACATATTAGTTCACCCACATGGAGGCTGCGTGTAATCTGGAGACAAGGAGATCTTGGAGTTCTATGATGGAGAAGAAGGCAATCTGGAGAGTCAACTGATGGAGGATCTGATTGATTGCTTGATTGAAAGTCAACTAATCAATCAATATAATCAATCTTTGATTGATTATATCCCTCCAATTATGGTTGTTTGAATTGCTAGCTCTCCAACGGCTAGTTAATTCCTACAACTATAAATAGGAGTGCTTGGATGAGTTCATCACACAAGAGTCGTGCGAGAGCACACAAAGACACACGAACTCTTCCACTCACTCACCTTGTTCATTAACGTTTATATACTCATTAGGAGTTTTAGTTGGATCTTATAATCAACCTCTTCACCTTGAAAGGTTGTTGTAAGCAAGTGTACGAAGGAGCTGGTACTTCCAAATTCCAGTGGTTCGTGAGTACGTTGGTTGGAGTGAGAGAAAGTCCCCTTTGGAGAAAGGGAGAGTGGACGTAGGACAAGTTGGTCCGAACCACTATAAATTCGGGTGTTCTTTATTTTCTGCATTTAGTTTTCTGTATTTCTTTTAGCACTATCTTTTAAAAGGGTTTTCTTAAAAATAAACTTAAAAACGCTTTCCGCTGGATAACCTTTTTGGGACCAACAAGTGGTATCAGAGCAGTGTGTCCTACAGACCACTGTTTTGAAATTATTTTGGTGGTCACCAGGGCAGATCCATTTTTTTGAAAACCCAAATATTTGTTGTGCTAACAATTATTGCAGAAATGGGCTCGAAGAGAAGCAGTAAAAGAAACACTAGGAGTTACTCCAAAAGAAGCTATGCAGATGAGGAAGAAGAGGTTTCTACTTCTGGTTCATCATCCAATTTTGGACCAGACGAAGAGATATGTCTTATGACAGATGAGGTATGTAATCGAACTCCCTCTTCTTCTTCTTATTCTTCTTTTTCTGAACAATCAGAGGAGTCTTATACGCAAAATTTGCTATTAGATCTCCAAAAATCTGTACAACTTTGTCAAAAGTTGGAAGATGAGAACACAAAGTTGAAAGCAGAAAACCAGAAGCTTTCACAATGTTTAGGCAACCCAACTGATCTACCAGCTGAACAGGTTCAAACACTGGTAGAAGAGTCCACTGACTTGAAAACTAGATGTGATGAACAAACTAAGCTGATAGAAAAGTTGCTTGTTGAAAACATTGAGAAAGATAATGAATATACTCTGCTGAAAGCTAAGTTCGATGAACTCTTCCATCAAAACAAAATTGTAAAAGATAGTGAGGACAAGCTCAAGCTGAGATTGGAGCAGCTGACTACAGCAAACAATGTTGTGTCACACATAGCTGCCTCATCTCAAAGAGAGCATGATAAGACAGGCCTTGGTTATTCCAAACCTGAATCCTCACATGTTCAGAAAGAAGAACAACCTAGAAATTTTATTGATAAAGGCAAGAGGTCAGCTGACCAGGCAACTCAGCCTAATGGGCAGATGAGTACTGAAACTCAAAAACCCAAAAGGCAGAGGAGGAATTTTAAGAAGGGTTATACCCAGAATAAAATACCTCAGCCAGGCCAGCAGAGTAGAAGACAGTCTGGATCTTCTCAAAAGAAGCAGAACCAGATGACTCCTACTCACCTGCAGAGGACTTTCAAGTCAACTGCCAGACCAGCTGGAACCTTTGATGGTTCTAGTAAGACTTATCCTTATCAAAAGAATTTCAAGTCTGTTGCTTTAAGACAAGTTACTTCTTCTACTGGACAAGTTCATAAGAGAAGAAGAGCCTCTAGAAGAAATAACCATGTCAAAGGTTCTTTTGTTGAGTGTGTTTTTGTGGATATGTATGGAAGAAAGATAAGATCACCTGATTCAAAAAGGGATGATCTATTCTTGTGGGTTCCTAAATGTTGTGCTAACCCCCCTGGACCCAGTAGGGTACCAAAAAGTTGATTGCCTGCAGATACACAAGAAGACCAGCTGATGTTTTACCCCAATATCAGCTGAGCATACTTTGAGGAGAAGATCAGTTGACCCAGCCTGCTAGAATCTCTATTTAGATATTTCAAGTTTTCTTGTCTTGTTTTATTTCAGTTCCTTTAGTTTTAACATCATCAAAAAGGGGGAAATTGTTAGGATATAGATTAGATGTTTTGAAGATGTTAAAACAAGAACTTGTAATAGGACTAGCTGAACCTGTTAGTCAGTTACAGATTAGTCCAGAATAGGTCTTTGGTTAAGGGGGAAGAAATTTGTGTGACCAGAGGAGTCTGATCAGAGGAGGTGACCAGAGGAGTCTGATAAGAGGAGGTGACCAGATGAGAGGTGACCAGAGGAGTCTGATCAGAGGAGGTGACCAGATGAGGAATGGACCAGATGAGCTCGGACCAAAGGAGTCTGCCAGAGGAGTCTGACCAGAGGAGTCTGCCAGAGGAGTCTGACCAGAGGAGTCTGCCAGAGGAGTCTGACCAGAGGAGTCACCAGAAGACCTCTTTCAGGTGAGGTTCAGAGCAGAAGTGTTACCAGACCAGAAGACCCCAGACCAGACGAGTCCAGACCAGATGAGGGAGACAGATTAGTTCACCCACATGGAGGCTGCGTGTAATCTGGAGACAAGGAGATCTTGGAGTTCTATGATGGAGAAGAAGGCAATCTGGAGAGTCAACTGATGGAGGATCTGATTGATTGCTTGATTGAAAGTCAACTAATCAATCAATATAATCAATCTTTGATTGATTATATCCCTCCAATTATGGTTGTTTGAATTGCTAGCTCTCCAACGGCTAGTTAATTCCTACAACTATAAATAGGAGTGCTTGGATGAGTTCATCACACAAGAGTCGCGCGAGAGCACACAAAGACACACGAACTCTTCCACTCACTCACCTTGTTCATTAACGTTTATATACTCATTAGGAGTTTTAGTTGGATCTTATAATCAACCTCTTCACCTTGAAAGGTTGTTGTAAGCAAGTGTACGAATGAGCTGGTACTTCCAAATTCCAATGGTTCGTGAGTACGTTGGTTGGAGTGAGAGAAAGTCCCCTTTGGAGAAAGGGAGAATGGACGTAGGACAAGTTGGTCCGAACCACTATAAATCCGGGTGTTCTTTATTTTCTGCATTTAGTTTTCTGTATTTCTTTTAGCACTATCTTTTAAAAGGGTTTTCTTAAAAATAAACTTAAAAACGCTTTCCGCTGGATAACCTTTTTGGGACCAACAACTGCTGATGTGGACAGCCGAGGACTCCGGGATGTTAGGCCCGTGAAGAGGAACCGAGGAGAGGGCACAAGTGGTGCCAGTTCGAGTGGAGCAGCAGATTTGCAAGAAGAAGAAAAACAAGAATATGAAGAGGGGCATGATGGGGAAGGAGAAGCAGCGGGCGAGGACCCGCAAGAGATGGAGGTGGAGTCACCCGGGATGCAGTCGCCCGGGCAGTGGTACCCCACGTACGAGGATTAGACTCAGATGGGCAACCAAATTCAGACGCTCCAGACTGACGTGGCCTACTTGCGTGAGACGCAAGATAGGTTGGACACGAGAACAACTCGTATGGAGGATCAGTTCTCAGATATGCACCGCTGGATGGGGTCGTTATTCGTCTCTCATTTGGGAGCTGATCATCCAAATTATCGCCCACCGCCGCATCCTGATGCATGAAGAGTCGTGGGATTCCCCCAGTTTCTATTTCCTTTTTCTTTTCTTTCATTTTCTTATTTTTGCTTTTGAGTGTGAACTATTTTATTTGAGTGGTGTGAATTTCGTATGGGATTGTATTGGAAGTATTTCAGACTATTGGGGTATGATTTGATTTGAATTGATTGATTTCACGCGTCTTTACTCGTATCACTTGCGTATTGATGATTCTTGAGTATGATGTAGTGAGTAGAGTAAGTTGTGAGGTTGAGTTAAGAATTCCTTTGTGTGAGTGTTTGAGTTAGAGTTGATTTGAGAAAGAACTAGTATGCTGGTGAATTTTCCTTTTGAGTGCTTGTGTGATGAGAGTGAGAATTAACTAGGACTAGCATGGATGTGAAAGCCGTGAGATTTGAGCCTTTTGAGATTTTGATGCATAAATTGATCTCTTCGTTTGTGAGTGGATCGTCACCTTAGAGGATGCTAGAACTTGTGTGTGCTCTCGCTTCTAGATTAGTGTCTAGTTTGATATGCCGAATGTGATCTTAGGCCATCTTTGTTTTGATTGAGTCACTTAGCCTAAATTTTCCTTACCATTGATATTTGTCCCTTCTACCCCTTTGAGCCTTAAGCCTATTTCATTTGCTAGCACATTTAAACACTATTCCAAATTCCTAAGCCTTTTTGTCCCAATTTGAGTGGAGAATAGGAAAAGTGTGAATGTAAAGGGATTGAATTGAGTTGAAAAAGGAAAATTTAATTGCTTGAGTGATTATGAGAAGAAGGTATGATGAAGTTTTGAGTTGTGGGAAAGAACAAAAAGTTGAGAATGAGAAAAAGAAAAAATGAGCTCATGTGTTTGTGCGAAAAAGAGAAAAAAAAGTTGAGTGATTGAAAAAAAAAGTGAAATGAGTTAGAAAAAAAATTGAAGTGTTGAGAGTATTGGAATTGAAAGTGTATTGATTGAAAATGTTTGAAGAATTATGTTCCTAATCTCGAAGTACTAAAGTTTGAGTTTCTATTCTCCATTCACTTGAGTCACTTATCCTATATTGTTATCCCACCTGTCCAAAGAGCCTATATTACAACCTTGAGAAAGTCTTTTTTGATTCGGCATTGATTTCTAGAGTATGGTCGGAGTTGAGAGTGCTTACAAGCCTATGGCTGCCAATATGTGTGATTGATTGTTTGAGTGAGTCCCTTTATCATTGATATACACTTGTGAGGGAGTGAAACACATCGTTGAGGGCACATCCATGTTTGATCTTGGTGTTTCTTGTTGTTGTTGCATGAGTGTGATTAAGGAAGGTGAGTGAGTATACTTGTGATTGATCTTTGAAGCTTGAGTTCATTTGCTTGCATGATTTGATTTTTTGACACATTCCTAATAATTTCACTTGACTTATTATTTCATTGCTTAGGGACAAGCAATATGGTAAGTTTGGGGGGGTTGATTAGGCATGAAATTGTCATGATTCGTCGTTAGAAATACCCCCAGTTTTGGTCGATTTTGTCGAGTATTTAGAGTCAATTGGGCATTATTTCTATATGTTGATGAATTTGTCTCTTTGATGTTCATAGGTGAATCGAGGATGAAAAACGGAGTTCGTAGGACTTTGAATCGACTCAAACGGATGCCCGAATGAGAAGATATCGAAGAAATACGATTGGTATTAGTGCGGAAGAAGAAAAATATTAGTTGGGGAAATTTTGGAGTCACTCGAGTGGATCAACTCGAGCACTAGCACTCGAGCGTGTTGCTCGAGCGCCCAAAACTTACAGAAGAATTCTTTCATTCGAGCGTGTTGCTCGAGCTGTTGGGAAAATAGGGGTGCCCGGAATCTATTCGGGATGAAATTTAAATACAATTATTACTAGCATGAATTAATCCTAATTAATTCAAATAATAATTTCAACAACCAATTTAACATCATGCATGTTGAATTAATTCACATATAATCTATGGCGGAATAAACAAGATAATATGTGATTAACGTACCTCTCGTAGAACTTGGCCTTTGAGTAAAACGGGACTAACACGTACGCGCTTTATCAACCCAAAAGCCTTCTCAAGTATTCCCTTTCACCTTATTCGATCACCGGTGGGAGATACTATCGAACAATTTAAATAACTAAGGAAAAAGAAAAATATTTATGCTCTTGATTTTTCCAACACATGGAATAATGTACTTGGGGATGAAATAATCACCCCCTATTTATAAGATGAAGTGACCGAATTTTTATGGTTATTTGGGCCTTGGAGAAAATCTTTTCTTAGACTCTATGAAATCTTGAATATATCTCATATATTCTTTTCTCCACAATAAAATATTCCACAAAAATCTCACTCACCTATTTTACTAGTGATTTTCGAAAATTTCAAGTGTAGAAGCCAAGATTTGGATCTTTCTTGAATATATGAGATATACTTGTATTCCAAGAATACATATCTTCCATAATATCTTTCCAAGAAAATCAACAAAATCTTTTCGTTCCTTGATACATAATTTTCGAAAAAAATAAAGAAAAATCAGCATAATATATTCTTTTTATTTTAATCACCTTATCATTATTGGGCTACTTAATGGGCTACTTGAGGGGCCTTTAAGGAGAATTAAGATTGGACCTCCTAATGGACTTCTAAATTTCAATATTGAGCCCCAATATAATTCAATCCATTAATATTAATTATTACCACTAATAAATTAATATTGCACTATCCATCTTAATCCATATTACGATAATATGGGCTCCCGGTTATTATTTCCCGCATTTAAGATTATCAAGTCCATTAATTAATTAAGCTTCTGAATAACTCTAAATTAATTAATATATTTCACCTTGGAGTAAAGACAGCTCAACATTATTATCCGTACCGAAGAAACTGATTCTTCACTTGCAAGATTTGGTACGATAAAACTTCTGAGTCCACCAAGGGGACTAATCACACGAGCCGTACTCGCACGCGTTTCTCCGTATTAAATCTTAGCAACCGCCGTATGATTAATATTACTGCCCAAGACACAAAGTTTGAAGTCGCAATGATTCTCACCCAACATGAATCAAAGCAGTAACCATTAAGCACACACGGTCCTATTTAAGTGACGGAGATTAAGAAATCAACAACTACTGAGGTCTAATTCTTCACATTTCAGAACAGAAGAATTTATCCTCGTTGTAGGTCCTCTTCAACACGTACTGAATGTGCTAGTGCAATATCTTAGTCAAGACAGACCAATCTGAGCCTTACACATCGACCTTTCACGGAGGATTGTTCAATTCCACCTAGGTCGTGAAAATTTACGTTTAGTTACAAGGAAACTGTTAATGTTGTCTTCCGTGATCGGGTATCACCACATTAACTACAATGTAACTAGTATCATATATTGAACAGTTTGCAATAGAAATTCAACATTCAATCATAACTAAAGCAAATGTGATAAAAGAATTATTCTCATAAAACGAGTGTTTGATACACGAGTTATACAAAGTAAAAGCATACTTTCATGTATAACTCCAACACGAGCGGCCCAAAATATGCAGAAGATTTCGAGCGCTCGAGCACCTGCACCATTCGAGCTACACAGCTCGAGCGCCACCGCTCGAACGTGCTAGCTCGAGCACTTCCAAGATTTTTGCTTCCGGATGCTTTTTTCGGCCCACAAGTTCACTATTCGGCCCGATGCTTATATATACTCGTCCCGAGCACATTTTTATGGAGAATTGGTCACCACATCAGACGATATCACTTTTAGAGTTAATTTTTGGAGAAGAAGAGACGAGCAAGCTTTAAATTTACGTTCTCGAGGTTTTCTTTACGAATTCATAGTACGGTTTTACTTTTTAATTTCGTTTCTTTAGACCTTTGTTCTTGAGTACATTGAAACTTCATTTTTATTAATTTAATTTGAGTTCTTAGCATTTATTTCTTGAAACCTTAGTTTATGTGTGATAATTTATTCGTTATAATCATTATGTTCATGTTCATTACTTCTTTAATTGTTTTTGTTTCCGTAAAAGCAATGTCTAGCTAAAACCCTTGCATGCTTGGGGTGGGATGAACTCGTAGAAGTAGGTTGTGGATATGTAATGAGGGTAATTCGTGACGTTAGGTTTTAATTCTCTTAATTAATGAATTCTTAAAATCAATCTTAACTTGACCTTTGAATTTAGTTCGAAAAGTATTCGAGAGAGGACGACCTTATCACTCTTTAACAATTAGTAGACTTAAGGAGAGGGTTTAGAAAGGGTTAATTAATCTACTAGTTTATCTAAGGAGGACGACCGCATCACCTTAGTTTAAATTAGGGTCTCGTTAATTAAGCCCGATCTATTAACTCGTTAGTGGATTAGTGAAGTCAATTGCTAGGATAAAGTATTAGGGTATGAATTCTTGAGCTTTCATCTTACAATCTTTAACTTAGGTTATTTCTTGCGCGTCACGGTTATTCTGATTATTTACCTGCTCCGTTAGTATACGTAGGAATTCCTATCCTGAGCATCACCATCACTTATTTGAATACAAACCTTTGTTAATTCGTTTCTTTCGTTCTTTAGTTTAATTAGTTTATTTTAGTTTAGAATTAATTCTTCAAAAATTCGAAAACATACATTCATATTAGCTGCGACGCGTAGATCTTCAGGGATTTGTTCACATACACTTCATCACGTGGGTTCGATATACTTGGTCGCTATACTTACTTATACTACAGTGAACTTGTACGCTTGCGGGAAATCTACTAGTAGAAAGTTATTATTTTCCGATTTAAGCCATAGAGAATGAACTCATATATTTTAGCATTTCTTTCTTATCTCTACCCTATTTTCATTTTATTTGTTGACGAGGGTGTGAAGTATGGGCGGTGTAGAGGTCCATTGTGGCATATACATATGGTTGTTTACATGAAATTTAATTAAAGAGCTTATTTATTACCATGAACTTAAAAGGAACTGACAATAAAAAAAATGTCAGTATGATTCTTTTGAATAGTATATAAAATAACATAATAAATAACGTGCAACGCACATGGTATTTAATTAGTATTGACAAAACAGCAATGACACTAGCCGAATGGTCACCCTATGTCATCCCCAAATTAATACTCTAAAAGAGTTTAATATCAAGATATTTTAAAACACAAATTAATTTTTTTTTTCTCTGCACTTGGGTTAACCTATATTATGCAACAATATTTATTTCTTTTTAATATCGTATTTAATTTTGTTATTGGGTTCTTAATTCATTCTAGGTGTATGATAATTTGTTTTCCTTATTATAATTACGAATTTAGAATATCAAATAATTTTGATAAAGTATAGAGCGAAAATGGTTCATATATGAATTATCAAAGAATATTATTTATTTTCATTAAAGAGTATGTGGTGTTTTCGTTGAAGGATATTAGTTGTTTTCATTAAAGTGTATTAGTTGTTTAGTAAAAATAAACTAAGACTAATAATAATCTTTAGTGGAAACAACTAATACTCTTTAGTGAAAACAATATATATTCTTCAAGGTTCATATATGAACCAATTTCACTCTATATACACTCATAAATTTTATACTTTTTTTACACATTAAAATATAACAAAAATTGATTATACATAATATGTACTTAAAAAAAATAACAAAGAATAATAATAATTTTTGCTTGGATTGGTGTCACTATAAAGTATAAAAAAATGTTAAAATTGAGCTGAGTCATAAATTATGTATGTAAATGAGAGATAGATGAAGATTATATTAAAAAGTTGAGTTGAATAAGTTTCCAAAATAATATTGTCTAAGCTGCGTCTATCAGCATAAGAATTCGTATATTATATGATCTCAACGATTAAAGAATACATAATAATTGTGAATCAAATAATAAAACTTTAAATAAGCCCACCACAGAGTTAAAGTCACTCCAACAATTTTATGTTAGTAAATTTTGGCTTAGTCATTGCCATTTTTGGATATTAATGAAGACCCATTTCTTTAATCATATCAAATATTTTCAATCATATTTTGGATACATCTCTATCTTTTGGGTACTGTCTCATTGTACCAAATCAAATTCAGTACCCAATCTTTTTAACAATTACAAATAATTTAAAATATTTTAATATATAGTCAAATATTGAATAGAGAAAACGTTTAACCTGCAAAACTCAAATAATCAGTTTGATTCCTCTATTTTATTTTTTCAAGTTCCATCTTATGTTTCACTATGTATAAATGTTTAACATGCATCTATGGGGAGATAAACACATACATCAGCTCTGTTAAGAGTATGAACACCTCAAAAAACAACCTCAATGCCTATGATACATAGTGCCTTGCCATGTATGTTACAGAAAAAGAAAAAAATATCTTATGATAATATGCTTCTTCATACAATTGGGGAAGATACTCTTCATCCCGAAAACACATAAATTCGAGACGAATCTGGATGACTTTTATCAGCAGAAACAAACACATGATTACACTTATCGATTTCAATCCAACTATAACCGGGTATTTTCTGCACTCTTCGTTCTTTCATGATGTTACGAATTTCATCGACTCTCACCCACATCCGGGAATCAGCATGTAAATTCGACCCTTGCGGCATTTTATCAAACAGCTTCAGTGCATTATCTAAACAACCATTTTCAGCGTAGAATTGACCAAAGCACTTCCTACAGACACATCCATACCCCAAATCTTTAATCATCCCATGAATATAGCTAACCAAATCAACGTCGCATTAACCAATTTAAATGAATGAATGTCTATATTCTATGTCAAACTCTACATAACAAAAGCAATTAAGTACTATGCTTACTGGAAATCGCCTAATCCAAAATTGAAGTGTTGAATTGAGCAACAATTGTGCAGTTGAAATTTGTATGGCAGACGATATGGTGGGTAGTGCGGTGGTTAAGGACGACAACAATAGGCGGCGACACAGCAGGTGTGAAGCACGCGGTAGTCGAGTGCGAAGGACAAGGCGATAGGATGGGCGGCGGTGGTTAAAGACGGTGGTACAGTAGGTTTGATTTGTGAAGGGTGGCAGTAGTCGAGCGCGAAGGACATTGGTATGGTATATCAAGAATGAATGACGGTGGTAGGACTGTTGCCAAAAATGGAGTTCGACGGGGTAAAGAGAAAAGTGGTAGCGCCCGAGATATCCATTGAAAGAAGATGGAAGGAATTGAGAAAAATGATGAGTTCTAATCGTGCTTATATATTGTTTAAATTTTGATATGATTGATTATGTCTATAATTAATCTCATTTATTAGTTTTTTAATTTGTTTTAAAAGGGTAAATTAGTACTTTTGCAAAATAAAATTAAAAAATTATTTTAAAATATTATATTGATATAATAACACGACACAACTCGATAGAACTAGATGCAAAACGATAGAAAATTGGATGATTATGTTGCAGGTCATCAATTTTAAACCATTAGATTTTATTAAAATTTAGATTTAATGGTTTATAGAGCATAAATAATATCATACCTAAGAAAACCCCTATTAATAACATAGGACATTCTCAAATATTGTTAAATAACATGTAAATTAGTATCATTACAATAAAATTTTTAATATGCTTTTATAATAAACTGAAGTTATATACATATTCTAATTTTGTATAGATTTTTAGTTTAGCTTAAGTTGTAAACATTATATATTGTACATGCAATTTTTTTATGAACCACAAAATAGGCAAAATAAACTCCCTATTAATATAATAGGGGATATGAATTTAATATAGAGTACTGTTTTGATACCTTAATGAGAAATTTTGGTTTGTAAAAATGAGAGATAAAATAAGATAAATAAAAAAGAAAGGGAGAGGGAGAGGGTATTCAGATAAGTGGTTTTTTGTTTGAAATATACATAAAATAAAAAAACTTGCAATCTCCAGTCCAGATAAGTAAATTTAAAATTTATTACACAAATTGCTCCTGCACATTCTGGGAGCACAACGAAGCACAAAATACAAACTTAAAAACAACATTCAGTAACCCATCAAAAGCAAAATTGAAGCATGGAATGGAGATGGATCAAGCAGGATTAGGATTAGTTCCAGCGCGACCACCCCTGGGAGGCGATCTCGACTTCTTGACATATTTTCTGGCCCACACGTGCTTTCCATTTATAGTATATTTTGCTTTGTTCCCGCGCCCCACTATTTCCTCAATTACTCCCACCACCGCCGGCTTCACTATCATCCTCGCGTACAACACTTGTTCCTCATCTCCCACCTCTTGAAATATCAAATCCTCAATAAAATCCCCAAATCTCCTGCAACCATCACTTATAATTTTAATTATATATAGGATTTATTAATTAATTGCAACCTTTAAATAATGGGAATTTAATTACACATCATCAACAATTAATACTTGCAACTTTAATTAATTACCTAGTGAAAAAGTCTTTGACTTCATTTTCACCGGTCGGATACCCCTTGGAGAAAGTCAAGAAAACAGTCCGATCATCCACCGGCAAATCCCGAGGGCCCACATTTTCCTCCCTTCTATTCACCAATTCTCCAAGATCACTGTTAATCGCCACGGGAAAACCCCCCATTTGAATGGGGCCCAGCCGCGCCGGAGAATGAGGCGCCATTTGGATCACGGCGGCGGGATGATGAATCGGCACGAACGCCGGATTGTACATCATCTGTGGTGGCGGCGCCCTGCTCGACTCCCCAACTTCCAAGACCCGGCCCGGAATATCACGAAAGGCCCGTAAACAAACAGTTGTGATAATTTTAGTGACACTTCGCAAGACGGCAGTGCGGTTGTCGTGAAAGAATCGGAGGCTGACGACCGGGCAGTTGAGAATCTCGGGCAGGAGATTGATCTCGGCGCCGAATAGCTTATCACTCTCGAGGCATATCAAGCACATCCTGGTCTCGTCGGCGAGCTCGTTGAGGAGAAGCGGCGGGAGAGAGAGCAAGCGCTTGATGAACTTCATGTCGTTGGTTTCTCGCTCCAGCCACATCCAGAAGGCCATCACTTGAACCGTTTCTGCTGGGACCCGCCCCAGGTTCTGGACCAACCGGGTGTACAGCTCCCGGTCTATCGAATGGAACAGATTGAAGTCCTCGTCGCTCACCTGGGGGCATGTTTCGAGCGGGAAAAGAGTTTGGGTGGTTTTTGAAGAATCGTTTGCCATTTCTTTTTTTTTTTTTTTTTTTTTTTGGGGGGGGGGGGGGGGGGGGGGGGGGGGGTTTGATGTGGGGGATGTAGAGACAGGGATTTTGTA
The DNA here is from genome assembly GCA_947034835.1 of Ballota nigra. Lineage (NCBI taxonomy): Eukaryota > Viridiplantae > Streptophyta > Magnoliopsida > Lamiales > Lamiaceae > Ballota > Ballota nigra. The sequence continues at coordinate 62,551,846 of OX344725.1, forward strand.
TGTATATATAGGTGGCGGAGAGACGGGTGGCGATGAGTCGGAAAAGTTGTGACGGATTGTGCAATGAAAGTTTTTCCATTTCGGGCGCAACGGTTCGATGCGACTTTCAAAATTTGGTGGTGGTTTTTTGTTGTTTTGCGGGATAGAGTTTGAAATGTGGAAAAGTCGCGCGGGCGGAAGTGCGATTTTGGCACGCAGCGGAAGCAACTGTAGGGAAGCGATGTTTGAGTTTCCGGAAAAAAGCGCCAATAATTTAACCTAACCTAACACAACACAAATGTTAGGGTTTCGGATTTTTTTTGTGTATTTGGCTGTTTTTTGGATTGGGGCAAGGGCGCCGGTTACACCGGTTGGATATCCGCCCTCCGTTTCAATCGATTTTCTCGGAGAATTCTCGGTGTTTTCGTTCCCGATACGGTCTCAATGTCGCAAAGGCAGAGGATTTTGATTCTATCGTTTCTCCTCCCTTCTGGCACGCATAAATGTCTCCTGGCACGCAAGGGCGAAGCCATATTAAAAAAAAATCCGATGAGTTAGAATAAATACAGTATGAAAACGATATCAAAGTTTCGATTTTGAATGAACTAATTAATGAAAAACATATATTACTATGTAAAAAAGAAAAATTTCTAAAACTCGGGTGCGCTAGAGTGGCTCCGCCCTGGCGTTTTTGTTCAAAAACGGAAAAGAAATCATGAATAGTGATAATTAATAAACTGTGATAGATTGGTAAACAGAAAAAACATATGCATAGATTATCGAATTTTTTCCCGTGGTGTTTGGATAGAATCATTTGAAATATAAGAGATTTGAATTTTAAAATATCCATAATTAGTGATTTAAAATGGTGTCCAATAGTTGGATGGATGTAATGAGACATTTAGTCTCGCCTTTTTCTTTCTCTTTTTTTCTTTTCAATTTTTTGCAATTTTTTGTTTTGTTATCATTTTTTATTTACCGCATAACTAATGCATAGAGTGGAGATGTAAAGTGAAAAGAGTTGATAGTAGGATTTATGAATAGCAATATTTAAAAAAGTGAGTGTTTAAAGAAAAGATGATATGAAGGATAAAGAGGTTGGATGGATAAAAATTCATCAAAGCGTTGTGAATGCTCTTATCTTAATATTATAGTATGATTAAATGTATTTTTGGGTCCCTAAATTAATAAGTTGTATAATTTCTAAAAGTTATTTAACTATTTGTTTGTTTTATAAAGACCTTAAATTATTGAATTCTTGTTTTAAGAGGTCCTTAAACAACTTTTTATTTTAAAGAGTCATTAAACTATAAAATCTTGTTTTATGGGGTCCCTCAAAAAAAAGAATTTGATGGAAATTATTAAATCATCATAATGAAACCGTTAAATAACACTACTAATACAAACAATTACTAAGAAAATTTTCAATGTAGCTAAAAAATTCCAACAAGAATTCATAGTGGAAATTACGTACGATTTACCTACAAATTTTATAATCAATTAGTAACAAATGAAGATGTCTATGTAATTAGAAAATTAATAATGAATGAAATGCCAACATAATTAGAAAATTTTGTAGGTATGTCATAAAACAATTCCCACTATGAATTTTTTTTTATAGAAATTTTGTAGCTATATTGAAAAAAATTATGGACAATTCTTTATTTTCTTATAGTGTTATTTAACAGTTCAGTTATGATGATTTAACAATTTCCTTCAATTTGTTCGCAAGGGACCTCGTGAACAAGAATTCTTTAAAATAAAATAATAATTTAAGAACCTTTCAAAATAAATATTCAATAGTTTAAAAACTTTTTAAAACAAACAAATATTTTAAAAATCTTTTGAAATAAAATTTAATAGTTTAAAAACCTAAAAATGCATTTTACCTTATATTATCTTAATTATGTGGCAAACATAAGGTAACATATATATGTGGCAAAACCACGTCCTTCTAATTCAAAAATTTTCTAAATCACATTAAATCTACATCTTAATTTTTTTTATCAGAGCATCATATGTTAAGTCTATCTTCTGAGATTATACTAAATCTGATTAAAATGTTATTGACTCTGCATTAAAATTAAAGACAAAGTATAGAATGAAAATGGATCATATATGAACCATTTAAAGGTAATAGTTATTTTTACTGAAAATATTAGTTATTTACTAAAACAAACTAATTTATGTATAAACCAATTTTATTTTGTACATACTCAAAATTGAATTGCATACTAAATCAAAATAAAATAAGATTGCATACTAAATCTCTAAATCTAGATAACATCTGATTCCATACCAAATTATATTCAAAGTTGTTCGCATAAATTGTGTTGATATTTAACAAATTCTAATTTAGATGATACTAATTATATTCAAAGTTGTTCGCATAAATTGTGTTGATATTTAAAAAATTCTTATTTAGATGATACTAAATTTAAATAGAATTTATTTAAGTGTTTAAATATTGATTTGCAAAAATATTCTAATATATTGATAGAGAGTAGTTTTAGTATACACTTGAGTTCATGAAATGCACTTGAATTTAAAAAAAAAAAAATACTCAAAGCAGAAATTAGTAATACCTCAAAAAATAATTAGTAATATTCCAAGAAATAATCAATAATACTCAATTGAAATAAAAACACACACACACACACAGAGTTCAGCATGTTAGTGTGTTTTGAAAAAAATAAAATTGAAGTCAATATTAAAATTAAAATATAAGTGAATGTCATACACTTGAGTGCATGCCATAATTTGTGCTTGATAAATGATATGAATTGCCAAAAAAAAAAAACATGATATTCAAGTTTGACTAAATTTAAGTGTGCAATTTTCTTATAATTGTATTAATTCATTTATAACAAATGCATAGTAAGTAAGTATATCTCCTTCACTACAAGAAATTTTTGACATTTTGTCACAACAATATTGTCATGGCATGTCATTAGTGTTTCTCTAGTTAAAAATCTTTAATGACAAAATATTTTTTAACGATGAAATCATGTTATTAAAAATTGTTTTCTGTCATAAAATATTTTAAACTAGAAAAACAACAAAGACATAATTACTGTCACTAAAAGTCATAGCTTATTGTTTGAATCAAAGTGAATACGTATTTAAAATAGAAAAAAATAGCATATTTGCCCCAAAATTTATAGAATAATTATTTTTTTTTCCTACTTTAAAAAAAAATTATCCAAATAAAATTGAGAAAATTGTTGACTAAAAGGATTACGTTGGTGTCAATCTTTTGCCAACTCTCTTTGATTAAAAAACATTATTTTAGAAAGTAGGGTAAAAAAACAATTATATACCCTATAAATTTGACGATAATTTTGTGAATTTACACTTATATAATCTAAAAACTAATAATATAAACTTTCTTCACACACAATATACATATCAATTATAAAATGAGTTTTTTGCACTTTTGGTCCCATTGGATATGTGATGTTTTATTCTCAGTCCCACCCAAAACACTTTTGGTCCTATAGGAATTCTTTTTGGCACTTATAGTCCCAAACGTTATGAAATTTGTAAAATTAGTTTCAAAAGTTGATTTTGACTAACGGATCTAACGGTTGCACGTTTGGTCTCATAGGATTCACTTGCAGATTTGGTCTCATAGGATAAAAAAAAACTCACATTTTTTTTACTTTGTTTACCTTTTTTTTTTTAAATGCAACAAGCCGTTAATTGATCCCCGGACAAAAGTTCTAGGTATTTCAGGATGGATGGAGAGTTAAATCCAACGTAAATACCTAGCTTCCTTTGTGGGCCCATAGAGGTACGCTTCGGTAATGTTATTGGACCATACACCGCACATCCAAATATACGCAGATGGAAATGTTTGGTTCTTTCCCACGCACTAGCTTTAGGGGGGAATGATCATTGTATGCAGTTGGACGTATTTGTATCAGATGTGATGCATGTAGGACTGCATGCCCCCAACATGAAGTGGGTAATTTTGAGTTCATAAGTAATGATCTAGCGATAAGTTTGATACGTTTTATTAGCGCGTCAGCAAGACCATTTTGGGTATGGACATAAGGGACCGAATGCTCCACCTTAATTCCCAGAGCCATACAGTAATCAATAAAGGCTTTTGAGGTAAACTCAGCAACATTGTCCATACGAATCGATTTTATTGGATAATCTGGAAACTAAGCTTGAAGCTCAATAGTTTTCGCAATAAGCTTTGCAAAAGCTTGATTGCGGCTAGCAGCAAACCGACATATGTCCACCTAGTGGAGGCATCAATTAAGACCATGAAATACCGGAATGGTCCTGATGCTGGATGAATCGGTCCACAAATATCTCTCTGAATCCGTTCAAGGAAAACTGGAGACTCAAGTCCCACCTTGGTGTGCGACGGACGCACTATTAATTTACCCTTAGAGCATGCATCACATATAAATTCATCGACAAGAGAAATTCTATTATTCGAATTATTATGATCAATGGAATTAGATAGAATTCTGCGTATCATTGTTTGTCCTGGATGACCTAACCGCTAATGTCATAATTTAAAAGAGTTCATGTCGTGAAATTTCATACTCATGGCTAGATGGATATTAGACGGCCGGATGTAGGAATAGTACAATCCGAAAGAAAAGGAAGAAAGTTTTTCAATAACTTGTTTATGACTACCTCGTGTAATAGTCATCAAAAGGTATTCATTATTATTCTCAATTACAGTTTCAATGTGATAGCCATTAGCTCTTAAAACTGAGAAGGGTGTTAGGATATAGATTAGATGTTTTGAAGATGTTAAAACAAGAACTTGTAATAGGACTAGCTGAACCTGTTAGTCAGCTACAGATTAGTCTTGGTCTAGAATAGGTCTTTGGTTAAGGGGGAAGAAATCTGACCAGAACCAGAGAAGGTGACCAGAGAAGGTACCAGAGAAGGTGACCAGATGAGATATCCAGAGCAGAAGAGTCACCAGAGCAGAAGAGTCACCAGAGCAGATGAGGTCCAGAGGAGTCTGACCAGAGGAGTCTGACCAGATGAGCTTGGACCAGATGAGTCTGACCAGAGGAGTCTGACCAGATGAGCTTGGACCAGAGGAGTCTGCCAGAGGAGCTTGGACCAGAAGACCTCTCCCAGATGAGGACCAGAGCAGAAGTGTTACCTGACCAGATGAGACCAGACCAGAAGACCCCAGACCAGACCAGATGAGAGACGGATTAGTTCACCTACCAGAAGCATCTTAGTAATCTGGAGACAAGAAGACTTTGGAAATTCTTGATGGAGAAGAAGGCAATCTGGAAGTCAACTGATGGAGGATTTGATTGATTGCTTGATTGAAAGTCAACTAATCAATCATATAATCAATCTTTGATTGATTATATTCCTCCAATTATGGTTGTTTGAATTGCTAGTTCCCAACGGCTAGTTTATTCCACAACTATAAATAGGAGTGCTTGGATTAGTTCAACATAGAAGAGTCGCGCGAGAGCACACAACAAGAACACACGAACTCTTCCAATCACTCACCTTTGTCCTTTCTAGTTTATATACACTCTATTAGGAGTTTAGTTGGATTGTTACTCAACCTGTTCATCTTGTTAGATAAGGTTGGTGTAAGTTGTAAGAAGGAGCTGGTACTTCCGAAATTCCAGTAGTAAGTAAGTTGGTTGGAGAGAGAGAAAGACTCCTTGGAGAAAGGGAGAGTGGACGTAGGACAAGTTGGTCCGAACCACTATAAATCTGGTGTTCTCTACTTTATGCTTTTAAGTTTTCTGCACTTTTCTTTTAGCACTTAATTTAAAAGGGTTTTCTTAAAAATAAACTTAAAAACGCTTTCCGCTGGATAACCTTTTTGGGACCAACAAAGGGTACGCTTCGATTTTGAAAACAACAAAGCATTGTCAATTATGAGTTCAACACCCATAGGGAGGATGATGGAGGCTCTTCCGGAGCCCACTATCATAATATTATCATTGGATATCATAGTTACACCCCCATTTCTTTCTACCAAGTTATGAAAATACTTCCTATCTCTTAAGATTGTGTGTGTGGTGGCGCTATCTACCAAATATAAATCACAATCTGTATCCATCATGCCAGAGGAAAAAGCTCAAACCTAATAGCTGATATGTTTACAAGCCATGTATAAGAATATCAATATCCAAATAAATTTAACGGATAACATATATTAAAGTAAACATATCAATGCTAAATTATAAATGTCATACCAAAGATGAAAATAAATTATCTGAAAAACAAGATCCCAATAAAAAAGTCTTAACCAAAAAGTAAAGTACTAAAATGATCAAATATTCCAATCACACAGTATCTCCATTGTCGTCCTTCTACTGTTTTTGATAAGTCTCAACCAAATGCTTGGGAGTACGACACGTGCGAGACCGATGACTTTTGCATCTGCATCTGTAGTAGGACTGCTCAACCTTGTCTTGAGAGCCAGATTTTTGTGGAGTGGGATTCGTGTTGGGTACACCCTTTCCATGATTCTGAGCTTAATTGTCTTTCGAGGTACCTGAACCACCGGATTTACTACGACCTCAGCCTTTGCCACGAGTTCATTTGCTTCCTCTCTCCTTTCCACGCTTGCGACCACTTGTACTTCCTTAAGTTATAGTGTGTGCTTCGGGTACTACTTATGAGCCAACCGGTGAGTTGGTTGTGCTTTTCTGCCACTAAAAGTGCAGAAATTAGCTCAGAGTGTACAGTGTAATTCTTGGCCCTATACTGCTGCTGGAGTACAAGGTTGCAAGCGTGGCATGTTGATGTTGACAGCAATTTCGTGAGGATCTCGCCGTCGGGTTCCTAGCGGGTAGGATTTTCGTATTTATGAGAACTGAAAGTAATGAATGCAAGAGTTGTTGGGAAAAATAGGGGTGCCCGAGAACTATTCGGGATGAAATTTAAATACGAATTTAAATACAATTATTACTAGCATGAATTAATCCTAATTAATTCAAATAATAATTCCAACAACAATTTTATCATCATGCATGTTGAATTAATTCACATAAAATCTATGGCGGAATAAACTAAGAAGTTATGTGATTTACGTACCTCTCGTAGAATTGACCTTTGAATAATACGGGACAATCACGAACGCGCTTTATCAAGCCAAAAGCCTTCTCAAGTATTTCCCTTTCGCCTTACTCGATCACCGGTGGGAAGTGCTTTCAAGTAATTTAAATAACTAAGGAAAAAGAAAAATATATATACTCTTAATTTTTCCAACACATGGAATTATGTACTTGGGGATGAAATAATCACCACCTATTTATAAGATGGAGTGGCCGAAAATTGTAGGTTTTATGGGCTTGGAGAAAATCTTTTCTTAGTCTCTAAGAAATCTTGAATATATCTCATATATTCTTTTCTCCATAATAAAATATTCCACAAAAATCTCACTCACCTTATAAGCTTGTAATTTTTGAAATTTTTAAGAAGAGAGTCCAAGATTTGTATTCCAAGAATACTTATCTTCCATAATATCTTTCCAAGAAAATCAACAAAATCTTTTTTCTCCTTATTTCCAAATTTTCGAAAAAATAAGAAAAAATCAGCAATATATTTTCTTTTTATTTTAATCACCTTATCATTATTGGGCTACTTAATGGGCTACTTGAGGGGCCTTAAGGAGAATTAAGATTGGACCTCCTAATGGACTTCTGAATTTCAATATTGAGCCCCAATATAATTCAGTCCATTAATATTAATTAGTACCACTAATAAATTAATATTGCACTATCCATCTTAGTCCATATTACGATAATATGGGCTCCCGGTTATTATTTCCCGCATTTAAGATTATCAAGTTCATTAACTAATTAAGCTTCTGAATAGCTCTAAATTAATTAATATATTTTACCTTGTAGTAAAGACAGCTCAACATTATTATCTGTACCGAAGAAACTGATTCTTCACTTGCAAGATTTAGTACGATAAAACTTCTGAGCCCGCCAAGGGGACTAATCACACGAGCCGTACTCGCACGCGTTTCTCCGTATTAAATCTTAGCAACTGTCATATGATTAATATTACTGCCCAAAACACAAAGTTCGAAGTCACGATGATTCTCACCCAACATGAATCAAAGCAGTAACCATTAAGCACACACGGTCCTATTTAAGTGACGGAGATTAAGAAATCAATAACCACTGAGGTCTAATTCTTCACATTTCAGAATAGAAGAATTTATCCTTGCTGTAGGTCCTCTTCAACACATACTAAATGTGCTAGTGCAATCTCTTAGTCAAGACAGACCAATCTGAGACTTACACATCGATCTTTCATGGCGGATTGTTCAATTTCACCTAGGTCGTGAATTTGTACGTTTAGTTACAAGGAAATTGTTAATGTGATCTTCCGTGATCGGGTATCACCACATTAACTACAATGTAACAAGTACAATATATAATGAACTGGTTGCAATAAATATTCAACATTCAATCATATCTAAAGCAAATGTGATAAAAGAATTATTCTCATAAACAAGTATTTAATACATGAGTTATACAAAGTAAAAGCATACTTTCACGTATAACTCCAACAACCTCCCACTTATACTTAAAGTCTGCTTTTTAGTATACATCATGCATGTCTTAGTGTAGTAGCTCCGCGTGACATCTCGTGTCAACCTACACTAACCTAATAATTCCTCCCACTTATACTTAAAGCAGATTGGCAATAGTCTTGACTCCCATTCCATCCACATGTCTCTCGAATGTACTCTGAGGCAGACCCTTTGTGAATGGATCCGCTATGTTGTCACCCGACGCTGTCTTTGCCACCTCTATATCTCATCTCTTAACGATTTCTCATATAAGATGGTATTTTCTTTCTATGTGTTTGCTGGCCTTGTGGGCTCTCGATTCCTTTGAATTTGACACTGCTCCGGCATTGTCACAATAGACAGTTATCATGTCGGGCAAATTCAGAACAACGTCCAAGTCCACTAAGAAGTTCTTAAGCCATACTGCTTCTTTCGCTGCTTCAAAAGCAGCTACATACTCGACTTCCATGGTCGAATCGGCGATGCATTTCTACTTAACGCTTCTCCATGAAATGGTTCCTCCTCTCTTGCAAAACACACTACCCGAGGTTGACTTTCTTGAGTCTATGTCTGATTGGAAATCCAAGTCCGTGTATCCCACGGGCATAAGACTATCTGTCTGGTAAATCAGTATCCGCTTGTGAGTTCTTTTCAGATACCTCAAGATGCACTTTACGGCAGTCCAATGGTCTTTCCCGGGATTACTTTGATATCTTGCCACCATGCCCACGGTAAAACAGATATCCGGTCTCGTACACAACATTGCATACATAAGGCTTCCTACGGCCGAAGCGTACGGAACACCTTTCATGCCATCTATCTCCGCTTGCGTCTTAGGGCTCATTTCTTTAGATAGATGGATTCTGTGCCTAAAAGGTACAAAACCTTTCTTGGAATCTTGCATGCTGAAACGCTTCAAAACAGTGTTAATGTATGAAGCTTGCGATAAGCCCAACATCCTCTTCTTGCGATCGCGAGTGATCTTGATCCCAAGGATGTGACCGGCTTCCCCTAAGTCCTTCATATCAAATTATTTTGACAGCCATACCTTTACGTCTGACAATACCTTTACATTGTTTCCAATGAGCATAATATCGTCTACGTATAATACTAAGAATACCACCGCAGTTCCGTCACGCTTCTTATACACACAACTTTCGAACTCGTTTTGATCAAACCCATAAGATTTAATCACTTGATCAAAACACTGGTTCCAAGTATGCGATTCTTGCTTAAGTCCATAAATGGATCTCTTAAGCTTGCATACGAGGTGCTCTTAGCCTTTTTCACTAAAACCTTTGGGCTGTTGCATATAGATATCTATCCCGTCAAGACTTCCGTTAAGGAAAGCTGTCTTGACATCCATTTGCCAGATCTCGTAATCTAGGTGCGCAGCGATCGATAAGAGAATACAGATGGACTTAAACATAGCTACAGACGAAAAGGTTTCCTCATAATCGATCCCTTCTTTTTTAGTATACCCTTTGGCCACTAACCTTGCTTTGAAGGTCTCAACCCTCCCGTCCGGTCCTCTTTTCCTCTTGTACACCCACTTGCATCCAATGGGTTTTACCCCATTGGGTGGATCGACCAACTCCCACACTTGATTATGATCCATCGAACCCATCTCGGTTTCCATTGTTGTTTACCACGACTCCGCGTCTTTGTCTTGGATTGCCTCGTCGTATGTCCATGGGTCCGATTCATTATCGGGAATTAAATCCGAATATTCTCCTATTCCCATCTCTCGGGTTGCCTTGCAATCCTCCCACTGCGACGGGTTCCGGTTGTGAAGGTGTGACGTGTGGTATATCATCTTGTATACTTGGTATCGAGGTTTGTCCTCTCAATTCTTCTAATGTAATTTCACTTTTAGGCTTCCGATTGGTCATATAGTCTTCCTCCAAGAATTTAAAGTGTGTACTAATCACGGTCTTTTGATCCTTGGGACTATAGAACATACACCCGTTCGTCCCCGCAGGGTACCCTGTAAACAGCCTTAATTCCGAACGTGGATCCAACTTACTGGCTTCCTTGTCTAGCACGTATGCCGGACAACCCCAAATCCGTAAATGTCTTAGACTGGGCTTGCGCCCAGTCCACAATTCCATTGGAGTTTTAGGAACCGATTTGGATTGTACCAAGTTTAGAATGTAAGCCGCCGTTTCCAAGGCGTTACCCCAAAACGACTTGGGTAAATCCGAATAACTCATTATGGATCTGACCATCTCTAAAATAGTCCAGTTTCTTCATTTTGCCACACCGTTCTGTTGAGGGGTTTCTGGTGCGGTTAACTGGGATACGATCCCTTCGTCCGATAAGTAGTTCAAGAATTCATCGGTGAGGTATTCGTCTCCACGATCTGATCGTAGAAACTTGATACTCTTTTCCCTATGTTTCTCGGCTTCGGCCTTAAACTCCTTGAACTTATCAAAAGTTTCAGACTTATGCCTCATAAGGTAAATGTACTCATATTTCGAGTAATCGTCAATGAAGGTGACAAAATACTCATACCCCATTCTCGCTTTGATCGTCATTAGACCACACACATCGGTATGAACGAGTTCTAATACTTCCGTGGCTCTATTCCCCTTGGCTCCAAATGCCCTCTTAGTCATTTTACCCTCTAAACAGGATTCACAAGTTGGAAACGGCTCGACTTGGAATGATTCCAAGGATCCGTCTTTCACCAATCTTTCTATCCGCTTTAGATTAATATGACCTAGTGTTAGGATAAAAATTTGTTAGTTTTGATGAGTTAAAACAAACCAGAAGATGTAATAGGACCATCTGGACCTGTTAGCCAGATGAGGTTTAGTTAGGACTTAGTCTAGGGGGAACTGCCAGACCAGAAGACCTCACCAGAAGAGTCACCAGAGGACTTCACCAGAGGACTTCATCAGAGGACTTCTCCAGAGGAGATCAGACCAGAGGCAGATGACCTTCCCCAGACCAGACGAGTCCGGACCAGACGAGTCTGGTGGAACAAAAGATGCTCAGTTTGATCCCCTTATTCTACTGAGTATTCTGGTTGTTCACCAGATAAGGACCAGAAGACACCGAGGTTGCCTGGTGTCTGGTCCTGCCTTCTCTGGAGAGAATCAGAGTTAGGCAATTGGAAGCATTGACCGTTGGTGATTCAAATCAAGTCAAACAAGATTGGATTAAGAAGATATGAAGACAATCATTCAAGATCTCACCAACCCAATCAATCAATTAGGGAATTGATTGATTGAAGCTTCCATATATAGAGGATCTGATTGGATTAGCCTCCCAACGGCTATGTCCCTAATCCCCTCTATATATACTTGAGTGCAGATCAAGAAAAAGCTCTAGAATCATTCACGCGCATATAGCCATACTAAGCCTTTGATCACTACGCATATTGCACTCACACTTTGTTCTTAATTACTTATCTACTCGTAAGGAGTTAATACACTCAACCTGTTCATCTTGTTAAGATAAGGTTGGAGTGAGTTTATCTTTAGATCGAAGTTAGATCTAAAGAGTTTGTAAGAAGGTGCTGGTACTTCAGAAATTCCAGTGAGTAAGTTTGTGAGTTGGTTGTTAGTGAGACCCCTTGGTGATAAGGGAGAGTGGACGTAGGATATTTATCCGAACCACTATATATCTTGTGTCTTTTATCGCTTTATTTTTAAATATTGTTTTATTGATCTCTTATAAAAGATTTTGGAAAGACATTATTACATAAGCTTCCGCAATTAATCTATCGAGTGGGACCAACAAGTGGTATCAGAGCAGTGTGTCCACGACCACTGCTTTGAAAAGCTTTTGGTGGTCACCGGGCAGATCCATTGCTCTTTTGTGCTATTTATTCAAGCTCTTGTTATTTCCCTAAACTTCTTTTCAATATGTCTTCGAAATCTTCTTATAAGAGTCGCAAACTGCCAGAATTCTCGTTCGAGGATTATAGCCACTGGAGCTTCATGATGAGTAATCATCTCGGAGCTATTCACCACCGCATGTTAGATGTGGTTGAAAGTGGCCCCATCAAATTTTACTGGACTCCTATTGATAGTGGCAGGTCTGAGTCCAGAGAAGAAACTAGCGACGCTGCAGAGGATAGAGTTCCCAGACAACGAATTCTCAAAAAGAAAGACGAACTTGACAACGATGAGAGAAAGCTACATAATCTGGACCAGGTGGCGAGGACTGAGATTATCAACACTCTTACTAAAGAAGTTATTGAAAAGGTCAGGACGTGCACCACTGCAAAAGAGATGTGGGACAAGTTAGCTCTGCTCTGTGAAGGAACAGAGAAGATTAAAGATAACAAGCTCCAAGCTGTTCAACACTCTTTTGACACATTCAAGATGAAACCAGACGAGACCATTGACCAGCTGGACATGCGTCTCACGAATCTCTTGAACAAGGCTAGTGCCTTAGGTAAGACCTATTCTGAAAAAGAGATTAATAGTAAAATATTACGTTCACTAACAAGCAGGTGGAGAATTAAAGTCACTGTGATCAAGGACAACAAGGATCTCAACACTCTGGACCACCATCTTCTGTTGTCTGATCTCAAGGCTTACGAATATGATCTTCAAGAGGAGGATCAAACAGAAGAGGTTTCCTCTTCTGGCCAGAAAGGAGTTGCATTCTCTTCAACTCTCAAATCTGATGCCATGCCAAAGGAGTCCACTGCAGATGACTTGAGCCTCAAGGAGCAGGTAGCACTTCTAACTCATAAATTAGACAAAATGAGTTCAAAATATGGCAGGTACAAAAGGCATTGGAAGGAGTCTACCAGAAACAGGAAGAGTTCTTTCAAGCCTGCAGAGAAGGAGAAGACATCTGGAGACTCAAGGGAGACCAGATTCAGAACTCCAGAGAGGAGGAGAGATGACAACCCTGGCAGCTCTGGGAGATCAGATCATCAGAGGAGGGATGGTAGCTCTGGCAGACCTGACTACCAGAGGAGAGAAAGTAGCCCTGCCAGATCAGACTACAACCAGAGGAGGAGAGAGCCAAGTCCTAGTCCCAGAGGAGACAATGCCTGCTACACATGCAACAAGACTGGTCACTACAGTTATGATTGTCCTCAGCTTACTCCTAGGGAAAGAGAAGAGAAAAGAATCAAGAGAGATAGGAGATATGCAGATAAGAGAGCACTGAGGGCAGAAGCAGAGGGGGAGGATACTAGTTCCAGTTCTTCTTCTTCTGACTTTGGATCAGATGATGATGTGTGTCTCATGGCAGACATCACTGAGGTAAATGAAACTACTCTTGTTTTATCTAATTCCAAATGTACTGAATCCTCTAATTCATCTGGTAACTCCAGAGAGTCTGATATGCAACAAATGCTATCAGATCTCCAAAATTGTGTCCAACTCTGTCAAAAACTTGAGAAAGAGAATGGTAGGCTCAGAGCAGAAGTTCAATCTCTCTCTCATGAGCACAAATCCACCAGAGAACTCATGAAAGATCATTCCAAAGAAGTCTCTGCACTTCAGGATAAGATCACAGAAAGAGATACTCTGGTAGATCAACTCATGAAAGAAAGGAATTCTCAAGAGGATGAGATCACTGAACTCAGAGCCAAATACCAAACTCTTATCAAGGGAAAACAAGTTGTCCACAACATAGAGGAGATACCTATGCCCAGAGAAGCTCCTAAGATACCATCTGTTGTATCTATCATATCAGAGTCTTCTCAGCGCATTTGTGATAAGAGTGGTTTAGGATATTCTGGAATTACCACTAAAACTCACAAGTACTTTTATAACAAAGACAAGTCTGTAAGGGCTGGTAAAGTGGTAGAAATCTGGAATGATAAAGACTTAACTGGTAATGGTTACAAGGTGGTTCACAATCCTGATTGGAAAAGGAATCACTCTGTTAATCACTTAACTAATGGTCCAGAAGAGTTGACTACTCTGGAAGAGAAGATGCTTGAGAATAAGTGTCAAAAAGGGGAACCATTAAAGATTAATGGTTCTGTGAACAATGAGTCCCAAGGAGTAGGAATTACTCAAATTGAAGGACCCCAGAGAAATCCTCAAAGGGAACCTAAACAGATTAGGGGACCTCAAAGGAAACACTCAAAAAGGGGGAATACCAATCAGAGTAATAACTACCAGAGAAGGAACAATGTTCAACAGAACCAGGTACCCCAAAGACAATTTTCTCAGAAAAATCAATTCCAGAATAGGTATACTCAAAGGAACTATAATCACCAGAACAGGTCTAATTATCAGAACCAGAGGAGGTCTTCCAGACCCATCTATAGAAAACCAACTGATCTGGGAAGTTATGACACCAGAGATGGTTCTTCTAGGATGTACCCTTACAACCAGACCTTTAAGACCATGTCTTTGAGGCAGGCCATTCCAAAGGCCAGATTTGAGAAAAGGTACACCAGACTTGTTTATAGGAAAGGTGTCCTTATCAGACCAGTAGCTCAATATGTCATAGTAAGAGGACATGTACTGGTAGATAGATTTGGAAGGAAGATAAGATCTCCTCATCCATCAAGAGATGATCTTTATCTATGGATTCCTACAAAACCTGCAACTAACCAATCAGGACCCAGCACTAGTAGGGGACCTAATTAATCTCTCTGCAGGTAGATAAGAGTCCATTGGAGAAAGGATTATCAAGCAACCATGTCTGGTACATTGATAGTGGATGTTCCAAGCACATGACATTCCAGAAGGATAATCTCCAAGATTTCAAGCCATTGAATGGACCAAGAGTGATGTTTGGTGACAACAACTATGGAGTCACCAGAGGAGTTGGAAAGTTGACCTTCAATGGAGTATCTGTAGATGAAGTCTACTACGTAGAAGGACTCAAGCATAATCTGCTTTCAGTATCCCAATTCTGTGACAAGGGATACTCAGTGAAGTTTTCTAGTGATTCATGCACTGTTTTCTCTTCTGATTATAATGATATCTTGCTAATAGGCTTGAGGAAGGGTAACATTTATCTTGCAGATTTTAGCAGTTGCCCAAGGAATACTTGCCTGGTTGCTAAAGGATCTGCAGAGAAAAGCTGGATTTGGCACAAGAGATTGTGTCATCTTAACTTCAAAACATTGAACAAGATTGCCAGAAAGGGTCTCATTCGAGGTCTTCCAAATGAAGTGTTTAAGAAGGATCAGGTTTGTGGTTCATGCCAGAAGGGTAAACAACCCAAGACGTCCTTTAAGGATGTCCAGAGCACAACCACAACCAGAGTACTTCAACTACTTCACATGGACCTGTTTGGACCTGTTTCTCCTCTTAGTTTCAGTGGAAGGAAGTACACCTTAGTAATAGTAGATGACTTTTCAAGATACACTTGGGTAGTGTTCTTGTTTAAGAAAAATGAAACTATAACTAAGCTGCCAGAGTTCTTCAAGCAGATTCAGAATGAGCAGAACCAGAGCATAGTCAGGATCAGAAGTGACAAAGGAACAGAGTTTTTGAATTCACATATTGCAGATTATTGCAAGGATCATGGGATTTTTCATGAGACATCTGCTGCCAGAACACCTCAACAAAATGGAGTTGCAGAAAGGAGGAATAGAACTCTCAAAGAAGCTGCAAGAACACTTCTGGCAGAATACAACACTCCACAGAGATTCTGGGCAGAGGCCATCAATACAGCTTGTTACACTCAGAACAGGTGCCTGATTGCCCAGAGACACAATAAGACCCCATATGAGGTATGGAAAGGTAAAACCCCATCTGTTTCATATTTTCATGTTTTTGGATGTACGTGTTTCATCCATGACAATGGGAAATCTAAATTAAGAACCTTTGATGCTAAAGTGGCTGATGGAATATTTTTGGGATATTCCAGCACCAGTAAAGCTTTTAGAGTTTTTAATAAGAATTCACTTTGTGTGGAAGAAACACCTCATGTTGTTTTTGATGAATCTACTTTTGAGTGCAAGGTGGATTCTACGTCTCCTGATGAGACCCAGAATCAGGCTAAACCCAGAGTTATCAAGGTCAATCCACCTATTCTTGACTCAGATTCAGATTCAGATAAGGACCCATCTCCTGGTTCTCTGAAGCAGCAGTCTTCACAAGGAGCAGAACCAGAAGAGGTTGGAACTCCTGTAGGGGGAAGCTCTTCTGCAGGTGGTGATAATTACCAAGGTACTGCAGAAGATGATCACCCAGGCAAGACCACGGGAAGGAGGACCCTGGTTGATCACCCCAATGACCTGATCTTAGGAGATCCAACTAAGGGTGTCCAGACTAGGAGAACTATTAACTTAGCTGCCTTATTTAGTTGCTATGTGTCCTTGATTGAGCCCAAGAACATCAAGGAGGCACTGAAAGATTCAAATTGGATTGTGGCTATGCAGGAGGAATTGAATCAATTCACCAGACAGGATGTTTGGGAGCTGGTAGACAGACCAAGACATCAAAAGGTGATAGGCACTAAGTGGGTTTTCAAAAATAAGAAAGATGAGAATGATGTAATTACTAGGAACAAGGCAAGGCTAGTGGCCCAGGGTTATTCTCAGTCTGAAGGAATAGACTATGATGAGACTTTTGCTCCTGTTGCCAGACTAGAAGCCATCAGATTGTTCTTAGCATATGCTGCTCACATGAAGTTCAAAGTATACCAAATGGATGTGAAATCTGCCTTTCTTAATGGGATTCTCATTGAGGAAGTGTATGTTGAACAACCTCCTGGTTTTGAACAAGGTGACAAGGTGTTTAAGCTTAAGAAAGCTCTTTATGGGCTGAAGCAGGCACCCAGAGCATGGTATGACACTCTATCTCAATTTCTTCTGGACAATGGTTTTACTAAAGGTAAAATTGATAGGACCTTGTTTAGGAAAGAAGAAGGAAAGGACATCCTTCTGGTCCAAATATATGTTGATGACATCATATTTGGATCCCCTAACAAGAAGCTGTGTGAGAAGTTTGGTGAACTCATGCAGGGACAGTTTGAGATGTCCATGATGGGAGAATTAAATTACTTTTTGGGTTTGCAGGTTAGGCAATCACAGAAGGGAATTTTTATTAATCAAGCTAAGTACACCAGAAACATGTTAGAGAAATTTGGAATAGGATCTAGCAGAGCAGCCAAGATCCCTATGATGACAAATTTCAACATGGATCCAGATGAGTCTGGAGAGTGTGTGGACCAGACTCAGTACAGAGCACTTATTGGTTCTCTTTTGTATCTAACTGCAAGCAGACCAGATATTACTTTTGCTGTAGGAGTTTGTGCCAGATTTCAGGCCAACCCCAAGAAAAGTCACTTGGAAGCAGCTAAGAAAATATTGAAATACCTTAAGGGAACTGTGAATTTAGGATTATGGTATCCTGCAGATGACAACTTAGAATTAAGTGGTTATTCAGACTCAGACTATGGTGGGTGCAGAATAGATAGGAAATCTACAAGTGGTACATGCCAATTTTTAGGGAACAAATTGGTATCCTGGTTTTCCAAGAAGCAGACTTCAGTTGCTACATCAACAACAGAAGCAGAGTACATGGCTGCAGGGAGTTGTTGTTCTCAACTTCTTTGGATTAGTCAACAGCTTAGGGATTACCAGATTAGAGCTAAGGATATTCCTATTTTCTGTGACAGTAATAGTGCCATTGCAATCACCCAGAATCCAGTTCTTCATACCAGATGCAAACATGTTGATATAAGGCATCATTTTATCAGAGATCATGTTGAGAAAGGGGACATAAGGATGGAAAAGATTGCAACAGAGAGGCAGAGAGCAGATATTTTAACCAAGCCTTTGGCTGAGACCAGATTCAGAGAGTTAGCTTTTGAGTTAGGATTGTTGGATCCAGAGACAGATTTGATTTAGGGGGAACATCAGAGTAGTATCCTTTGTAAATTTTCTTCATAAATTTTCTTTATGCTAACATACCTGCAGATTAGATATATCAGAGAGGGTATACTTCCAGATGAGGTATACACCTGGTGACACTTATCCCAGATGAAGTGTTGAGTCAGAGATATATGCAAAGTCTTTACTGACCAGGACCAGATAAGTTTCATCAGAGGAGAAGTTTCACCAGACTAGTTGTGGTTTCATCTGGTTACAATATCAGGTGACAGGTATGTCTTTTCTACTCTGGCCTCTGATCATTGGGATACACTTTTCAAATTAATAAGTACACTCAAAACCTTTCACCTTCGGAGTGTATTTAAGATTAGGGTATAGGGCCTAGGCAATCATTTCGCTTTTTCTCTTGACTGCCACAAAACTCCTTTATACCCAGTCCCAATGACTATGCCAACGCACCAGATTAAATCTGTATTTCGTCTTTCTTCATGGCCATCGGATTTAATCACTGTGCAAAATGTCAATCAATTCTAAAATTGATTTTGTTTCCTAAATAGAATTTGAAACAACACGCGTTCACTCTTCATTTAATTTTCAAGCCACGCGTATTACTCTATTTAAATCACCCTTATTTTCAATTTGTCCTTTCACGTTTTCATACTATTCAAACCCTAACCTCTCTCTGCGAAGCATTTTTTTCCTCTCTCTCTCTCTCTCTCACAGTTATGGCACCCAAGTGCAATTTTGATCCAGACTATGTCTGCAAGAAACTCAAGTCAGAGATGGTGGTGGACTTCTATTCCACTAAGAATCCGGCCGCTTTGGAGATTTTGGAACTTCTCCGACGTTCTGGGCTGGAGGAGTTGATCTCAAAGGTTCCCAAGGATCTGCGTACCTTGGATGGATATGCTGCACAGTTTCTTATCCGGATGAAGATCCATGAAGACTATATTTCTTCCAAGATTGATTCAGAGGATCTTGTTTTCTCTAAGGCAGACTTCTGTGGTCTTTTTGGTAACCTTTCTGCGGAAGGAGTGGACCCACTGAAGTACAGAGAAGGAGAGGCGTTGGAATCCTTCAAGATGTTTGCCAGAAATTCATGCCAGAATATTACCAAAGGTTTCTTGGACAAGCATCTTAGGCAGAAGTATAAGGTGCTTTTTGACATTGTGGTGAAGATTCTCATGTGTGAGAGCCATAGCACAGATGCCATCTTCGTTGGCAGGCTCTGTGTTATGAGGGCCATTCTGGATGGCGTTCAATGTAACTGGGCTGAGTTCTTCTGGGGGGTGCTGAGGAAGAACAAGGTGAAAATACAGAAGGAAGAATGCCCCCAGTTGCCAGGAGAGCAACAATTTGTGTTCAATGCTAATGTTTCATTGGGCACAAAACTCACTCTAATTCTGGATTCGATTCTTCCAGAGAAGAAATGGAGACAATCCTGGTGTAAGGGTTTCCATAAGTCCAAGATTATGTTCTCCAAGGATGGTCCTCTCCATGGCCATCCTGACTCTGATGGAGAGCAAGCCATCCCTGCCCCTCCTATTCAATCTATTCCCTCTCCTCCTAAGGGGCAGAGAAAGAAGCAGCAGCAGCAGAAGACTCAGAAGAAAGCTGCTGGGGCAACTGGTCCTTCAGCCGTTGCCTTTTCTGGTTCCTCAGAGGAGGACCAGATTCCCCTTCTTGATGTGCTTAAGAAGAAGGCTGATGATGATAAAGCTGTTAAGAAGGCTGGAGCAGCCAAGAGGAAGCAGCCAGACGAGGCCAAGAGAGGTTCTGCTAAGAAGAGGAGGACTAGCAGAAAGGCAAAGAAAACCCTTCTGGTGGATGAGCCATCAGAAGAGGAAGAGGAAGAAGATGAAGTGCCTCTTGTGAGGAAATCCAAGGCCAAGAGAGCCCTTCTTCAAGATTCAGACTCTGGATCTGATCTTGGAGAGGCCTTGGAGAAGGCCATTGAGGATGCCACCCAGATGATGGAGGATGCTCCAGAGCCTGTTTTGCCTGCTGGTGTTGACCCAGCAGAGGTAAACCCTTCCTTTCCCTCTTCCTCCCCCATAAATCTTGTTTCCCCTTCTACCTCTCCCCCAGACAACATTCCCCAAACCCCATCTACCTCTGGTAACCCCATTCTACCACCAGAGCAGACTATTCCAGATACACCCGTCTACACTCCCTCTACCATTCCTACACAAACACCTTCTCCCCCAAATTTCCAAACACATATCCCCACTAACCCCTCTCCCCCACCTTCTGTATCAGAGGTACCCTCAACCTCCTCTGGTGCAGAAGTCCCCCCTTCAAACACTTCCACCTTCCAAATCCCCCATACATACTCTGTACCAGATATCCCTTCCTCTTCTGGTGCAGAGCAACCAATCCCTACCACCTCTACTTCACAAATTCCAAACCCTCCCCAAACCCATACAGACCAGGACCCAACCATTTCTATGGCTCTGGGATTCGCTGGCCCTCCCCGCTCTCCAACCTGTTTATCCAGCGATGATAGTGAAGATGAGGAAGCTTCACTTGAGCCTGTTGACTTAGCCCCTTCCTCCTCTGCCTCTGGGCCCAAACCCTTCACTTTCTCATCTGCAGAAATGGGTCCCATTAGGCAGAGTATGAGTGTAAGTGCTCAGCTCTGGCTAAGAGAGCATTTTCCAGTTCTCCTGGAGCACTTACCACTTCTGGCAGAGCTTACTGATGCCAAGGTCTGGAGCAAGGCCAGACTTGAAGATGTGGAGGACCTGGTGCTATTGCTTGAGGAAATGGGTGCCTCCAACTTCACTGCTTGGGAGATTGAGCTGAAGCAGAAGATGAACATTCAGAATCCAGCAGAGCTGGAGACTCCTGGTGCAGCCAAAGTCTTGATTCGCACCTTGCTCATCCAAAAAGGAGTCATGCTCACTCCAGAGGGCCCCACTTACAAGTTTGGTCCTCACTTTGTCTTCCCTCCAGAGCTTTATTCAGACGAGGAGGACTTTGAGATGTCTCCTGCTGTGCTCCAGAAGATGAAGGTTTTCTTCAACGAGCAGATCATGCAGATAGGGCGCTTTTCCAAAGCAATTCAACATATGGCCCCTGCTATGATTGAGCATCAGATTAAGCAAGAGAGGAGAATCTTCATGAAGCAGCTCAAGTCCTCTCTGGCAGAGGTTAAAGCTTCGTTCAAGGCTAATGGCTTGTTTGTCAAGCTAGATGTTATGCACAGCCAGAAGCAGCTCCAAGAGCATGTGATGGAGCAGTTGAGGCCAGTTTCTGTACTCAAAGTGGAAATGGCCAGCCAGATGATTCAGACTGCTAGACTGAAGGACTCCCTCCAGGAGATGTTGGAGAAGCAAGAGAGACTTGTTGCAGAGTCTAAGGCTTACCTGGAGGAGGCCAAGCAGCTTCGTGATCTTCACTCTTCCTCCAACACTGCCTTGCCTGATCTCATAAGGCAGGTAGTGGAGCCCCTCCTTGATGAAGTTAAAAAGGGGGAAGAGAAGGCCAGAACTGATCTGGCGAAGACCACAAATGAGACTCTGTTTAGCCATGGAGCTCGTCTGGACCTGTTGGAGAACACTCTGGCCCAGGCTGAGTTGCAGAAGAAGAAGAAAGAAGAGTTGAAATCTCTATCTATGGCTAAACAACTTGCTGCTGAAGAAGAGTCATCTGAAGCTGAGCAGGATCCTTCTACCATTCCTGGTCCTGCTAAGAGAAAGATTAGAAAAGTTAAGAAGAGTTTCCTTGAATCTGTTGTCGAAGAAGCAGAGAAGAGATACAAGGAAGAGACTCCAGAGGAGAGGCAAGCCAGAATCAGGAAGAACATAGATGAAGAGCAGAGGCTCAGATATGTTAGGAGACAGAACAAGAAGGCCAGAGAAGCTGGTATTCCTTCTGGTGCAGGTGGCTCAGGACAGAAGAGGAAAGCTCCTGTGGAGGTTATGAACATCTTGCCACTAAGGACAGAAGGGTCTTTTGACTCTACTGTGCCTTATCCTCTGATTGAGAGATGGAGAGAAGCCAAGACCCTCTGGTTCATTCAGCATTATATCCAGAGGCCAGCACCAGAAGATGATGAGCTGATCAACAGAACCTTCCATTCTTGGATGCAAGCCTATGATGCAGACTTGTACAAGCAGCTGATGGATTCAACCATTGAGTTCAACCTGGAGGTGACTGCTCCTGAATTTACTTATCTTAACACTCTCATGATTGGGAACCAGGTGGATTGGGCAGAACTGAAGAAGCTTTACAAGACCAAGGTGTTGGTGAATTTCACCCCAACATCTTCTGCAGAGTTGAAGGCCGTCCAGGATAGGTTCCTTGACTGGTTTCTTGTCCCTAAAGAGAACAGAAGATATGCCTAGAATAGGACAATGAACTTCAATGTAATCTGTAATTATTTTGTCCTCTGATTATTAATGAAAAATACATATCTTCTCTGTTCTAAAGACAACTCCTTGTTGTCTTATTATTTGCCTGATGAGATCTATTCTAAGGTCTCATTCCTTTATTGTTTTCTTGCTTAAGTTTACTTTTGATCAGTTCTGGTAGTGTTTTAACTCCATCAAAAAGGGGGAAATTGTTAGGATAAAAATTTGTTAGTTTTGATGAGTTAAAACAAACCAGAAGATGTAATAGGACCATCTGGACCTGTTAGCCAGATGAGGTTTAGTTAGGACTTAGTCTAGGGGGAACTGCCAGACCAGAAGACCTCACCAGAAGAGTCACCAGAGGACTTCACCAGAGGACTTCATCAGAGGACTTCTCCAGAGGAGATCAGACCAGAGGCAGATGACCTTCCCCAGACCAGACGAGTCCGGACCAGACGAGTCTGGTGGAACAAAAGATGCTCAGTTTGATCCCCTTATTCTACTGAGTATTCTGGTTGTTCACCAGATAAGGACCAGAAGACACCGAGGTTGCCTGGTGTCTGGTCCTGCCTTCTCTGGAGAGAATCAGAGTTAGGCAATTGGAAGCATTGACCGTTGGTGATTCAAATCAAGTCAAACAAGATTGGATTAAGAAGATATGAAGACAATCATTCAAGATCTCACCAACCCAATCAATCAATTAGGGAATTGATTGATTGAAGCTTCCATATATAGAGGATCTGATTGGATTAGCCTCCCAACGGCTATGTCCCTAATCCCCTCTATATATACTTGAGTGCAGATCAAGAAAAAGCTCTAGAATCATTCACGCGCATATAGCCATACTAAGCCTTTGATCACTACGCATATTGCACTCACACTTTGTTCTTAATTACTTATCTACTCGTAAGGAGTTAATACACTCAACCTGTTCATCTTGTTAAGATAAGGTTGGAGTGAGTTTATCTTTAGATCGAAGTTAGATCTAAAGAGTTTGTAAGAAGGTGCTGGTACTTCAGAAATTCCAGTGAGTAAGTTTGTGAGTTGGTTGTTAGTGAGACCCCTTGGTGATAAGGGAGAGTGGACGTAGGATATTTATCCGAACCACTATATATCTTGTGTCTTTTATCGCTTTATTTTTAAATATTGTTTTATTGATCTCTTATAAAAGATTTTGGAAAGACATTATTACATAAGCTTCCGCAATTAATCTATCGAGTGGGACCAACACCTAGTCTAAGATGCCATAGAAGTGTTTCATTCATCTCTGGAGAACACTTTCTTTTATTACTCGAAATGATCGACGTGTTATTAGATTCATTATTTGAGTGGTGTGCACACTTAATCATATAGAGATTGTTTACCAACGTTCCATGACATATAGTATCATTCTTAAAAGAAACAATAACAACTTTATTAAAAGTAACTTAATATCCATAAAAAACAACTTAGAAACTGAAATTAAATTCTTCCTAAAGTTTGGAACGTATAAAACATCTCTTAAAATTAAAACTCTATCTTCAAAAGATAGGTGCACGACTCTCATTGCTTCGGCTGCCACTCTCGTAGAATCGCCCAAAGTGCGAGGATCTCATTCTTGCTAAATCGCTGGGTTAGCTGGAACCCCTGAAGAGTGAAACAAATATGATCAGTTGCCTCGGTATCCACTACCCAAACGTAGGTAGCATACGCCGCAACATAAGTTTCAATGACTAAAGCATGAGACTTACCTTTCTTTACCGCCTTCTTAGGCTTAGTACAGGTTGACCTCCAATGTCCCTTCTCACCACAATTGAAGCACTTACCCTTAGCAGCTTTCTTTCCACCTTCTTCGCCTTTCGCCTTAGGTTTCGCAACGGTTGGATTTGCTTGGGTCTGACCTTTCGTCCTCTTTCTCTTCTTCCCTCCCTTGGGACCCGAAGAGGTAGACGGACCGTTTGCCACCATAGCAACAGTTTGATGATCCATTAAAGTCTCCGCCGATACCAAAGCTTGCAAGAGCTCGGACAAACTATTTGCCCGATCATTCATTTGATAATTCAACTGAAACTGCTCAAAGCTCTTCGGCAGAGAATGGAGAACGAAATCGACCTTAGTAAGGAGATCAAATTCCGCACCAAGTACTTCCAACTTGTTGAGATAACCCATCATCTCGATAACGTGATCCCTTACGGGCGTACCTTCCACCATTTTCAATGAAAGCATCTTTCGCATGGTGATTTGCCTAGCTGTACGGTTCTGATGTTTAAACATCGCTTCAAGATTGAGCATTATCTCAGAGGCGGTCTCCATGTGTTGGTGTTGGTGTTGCAACACATCCGACATTGAAGCCAGAATAGTACACATAGCCATCTCATCGGAGTCTAACCAACTCTTATGCTCTTTCTTGACCGACTTGCTCGCATCTTCGGCAGGCTCTTGGGGCTTAGGAGTAGTAAGTACCCATTTGTGGTGTTGAGCGGTTAGGAAAATATCAAGATTACGTTTCCAATCAACATAATTCTCACCGACAAGTTTATTATCTTTAAGTATACTAAACAGTGGATTAAAAGATTGCGACATGATGAACTGAGAATAAAACATACATTCATATCAATATCTAGAAAAATACGAAATTATCACATAATTCGATCACATCAATTATATTGAAACCTTAAAACAATATAATCATGCATCAGCCAACATCTCGAAACAATTTAAATGCACCACAAGTGGATCACAAACTTAAAAGTTACAAATCCTTAATTCAAAATTAATAGTTGGCTCCCACTTTGACCATATAAAATTTGACAGGGACTCCGAGTGGAGTAAGTTAATATCAATTTCTTATGCCTAAGTAATAACCATAATTAAATACAGGATTGTTATTTTGCTTTGAGCAAGCCACTCGTGGTGAGGGTCAATACCGCCACTAGTAATAATCCACAATCATCCTTTCGGAATTTATTCATGTGAAATCCGTCCTTTTGGCCGATCCGAGGGGGAAATGTATTCCAAAAAGACTTCACAAATAAATAAATTATGGAGGCCAAATTAATCCAATTTTAATATCCAGAATAAAATTGCGATTAAAGAAACATACTTAGTAATTTTCGAAAGTAAGGTTTTTGTTGGACAATTAATATCAAAACAAAATTAAACACATTGGAGCACTCAAATCCAATTGTCACGGTTTAATTTCTTCACGTCTTGATGCGAAAAATCGTCCTTGTTGCTTTCCATCGTTCGTCTCGACACGCTCCCACTCGAACAACAACACTTCATCAAAAACAACTTCGTTTGGGGTTCGGGATGACGTTTAAAATCACATAAAAAATGAGAATGGAAATAAAAATTTCACGGCCCGGAATATGGCACGCGTCGACCCACGGGATGGGTCGCGTGTCTCTCGGCACGACCGCTGAGCGTTGAGCGCCGAGCGCCGAGAGGCGGCGCCTCGCATGCGCGCTCGTGCGCCTCGGCTTGCCCGTCGTGCACGGCGTCGTACGCCTCACGCACTCTGTGCACCGGGTTTCGTTGTTCGTTCTTGTTTTTTACCCCATGCATGATTTTATGTCCATGTATGTGTCACGCATGCATGCGTCGTCCGGGTACGCCGTCTTTAATTCTTCGTTCTTCATCTCGATCCGGTTACAATTTATTTACAAAAAATAAATACTAGATCTAGACTAGTCTATTACAATGATCAAATCAAAATAAAACAACTAATCTACTCGTGGAATTTCTCACGAGAAAAATGAATTCGAACGAATCGAATTAAAAATAATTAATTCACACGCATGAAAAAAATAAACTTTAAAACCATGACAATTGGATACCTGCAAAAAAGATCTAGCAATTCTACTATCCAATTTCAATTTAATGTCTAACAATTTAAATTACAATTTAAATATCAGAGCCCAAAACCGTGGCTCTGATACCAGTTGTTGGGAAAAATAGGGGTGCCCGGGACTTATTCGGGATGAAATTTAAATACGAATTTAAATACAATTATTACTAGCATGAATTAATCCTTTAATTCAAATAATAATTCAAACAACAATTTTATCATCATGCATGTTGAATTAATTCACATAAAATCTATGGCGGAATAAACTAAGAAGTTATGTGATTTACGTACCTCTCGTAGAATTGGCCTTTGAATAATACGGGACAATCATGAACGCGCTTTATCAACCCAAAAGCCTTCTCAAGTATTTTCCTTTTGTCTTACTCGATCACCGGTGGGAAGTGCTTTCAAGTAATTTAAACAACTAAGGAAAAAGAAAAATATATATGTTCTTGATTTTTCCAACACATGGAATTATGTACTTGGCGATGAAATAATCACCCCCTATTTATAAGATAGAGTGGCCGAAAATTGTAGGCTTTATGGGCCTGGAGAAAATCTTTTCTTAGTCTCTAAGAAATCTTGAATATATCTCATATATTCTTTTCTCCATAATAAAATATTCCACAAAAATCTCACTCACCTTATAAGCTTGTAATTTTTGAAATTTTTAAGAAGAGAATCCAAGATTTGGATCTTCTTGAATATATGAGATAATCTTGTATTCCAATAATACT
Source organism: Ballota nigra (assembly GCA_947034835.1). Lineage (NCBI taxonomy): Eukaryota > Viridiplantae > Streptophyta > Magnoliopsida > Lamiales > Lamiaceae > Ballota > Ballota nigra. The sequence goes on from OX344725.1 coordinate 62,579,063, forward strand.
TATCTTCCATAATATATTTCCAAGAAAATCAACAAAATCTTTTTTCTCCCTATTTCCAAATTTTCGGAAAAATAAGAAAAAATCAGCAATATATTTTCTTTTTATTTTAATCACCTTATCATTATTGGGCTACTTAATGGGCTACTTGAGGGGCCTTAAGGAGAATTAAGATTGGACCTCCTAATGGACTTCTGAATTTCAATATTGAGCCCCAATATAATTCAGTCCATTAATATTAATTAGTACCACTGATAAATTAATATTGCACTATCCATCTTAATCCATATTACGATAATATGGGCTCCCGGTTATTATTTCCCGCGTTTAAGATTATCAAGTCCATTAACTAATTAAGCTTCTGAATAGCTCTAAATTAATTAATATATTTCACCTTGGAGTAGAGACAGCTCAACATTTCTTCACTTGCAAGATTTGGTACGATAAAACTTCTGAGCCCACTAAGGGGACTAATCACACGAGCCATACTCGCACGCGTTTCTCCGTATTAAATCTTAGCAACCATCGTATGATTAATATTACTGCCCAAAACACAAAGTTCGAAGTCACGATAATTCTCACCCAACACGAATCAAAGCAGTTACCATTAAGCACACACGGTCCTATTTAAGTGACGGAGATTAAGAAATAAATAACCACTGAGGTCTAATTCTTCACATTTCAGAACAGAAGAATTTATCCTCGTTGTAGGTCCTCTTCAACACATACTAAATGTGCTAGTGCAATCTTTTAGTCAAGACAGACCAATCTGAGACTTACACATCGACCTTTCACGGCGGATTGTTCAATTCCACCTAGGTCGTGAATTTGTACGTTTAGTTACAAGAAAACCGTTAATGTGATCTTCCGTGATCGGGTATCACCACATTAACTACAATGTAACTAGTACAATATATAATGAACTGGTTGCAATAAATATTCAACATTCAATCATATCTAAAGCAAATGTGATAAAAGAATTATTCTCATAAACAAGTGTTTAATACATGAGTTATACAAAGTAAAAGCATACTTTCACGTATAACTCCAACAAGAGTTGTGTGTTACATTGGGCATTTAAGACCCTATTTATAGTGTACATGGTGGGTTTCCCCACCTTGGGTTGGTATGCCCGTGGGCCCCTCCTATCCCTAGCTAGGGGGTAATGAGTGGCTACAACCTCCCTCTATGGACTAATGGGGAAGCGCCACCTGGCAATGTTGCCCTTCACTGATGGGACCTCGCCCAACTGCCCTGCTCTGACACTGCTGCATCCTCTGGCCTGATGGCATTGTACGCACTTTCATAGCTAGCGAAGCCTGGGATCGGGCAGACAGGTACACGGGTATACGGTTAACCGGGTATCGGTTTGGCGGCGGGCATCCTGGGGATCATTTCACCGGGAAGCGGGTAGAGACTGCCCCAGAGCTCGCCGCTGGCCGATCGGCCCCAACCCACAGGTAAAGTCTCCTTCCCGATTATTCCTGGAAGGTCGTGGTCGGGCAGCTCTGTCATGCTGTCGGTCGATTTGGTCAGGTTCGGCTACAGGATTTTCCCACCAAAAGATCGCTCTTCGATCTGGTATGTCAACTAGGCTACCCGATTAGACGGGTAGCGATATTGGGTGTAACAATTGCCCCACCAGCCCGGCATCGGGGGGCCATTGTCATCGGGTGGCGGGCTGGTCAACCCGCAGATTTGAATTTGAATTTGAATTTTGGGGGCGATGTTTCGCCTTCCGAGGTGACGCTTCGTTTTCTGCGCCTGCTGACCTCACGAGCTGGCGTGACTGGCGCGCAAGATCCCAGACGTCACGTCCGCCGATCTTGTTACCCAACCGTTGGGCACGTGCCTCTCACGCGCCACCCCGACTTTTGCTTAATTATATTTTCGACCCCTTTTTTGCACTTCAGTCCTTCTCATTTCTCCTATAAATAGGGGACCTTTCCCCCCATTCTCACTTTTCGCTTCTTCACTCCCAAATCCCTCCTTGCAACATTTTGAGTTTTCTGGCGATTTTTTCGGCGTACACTCCCAGAATCCGGCAATCTTCATCTTCCAAGGTAACCTTTTCTTCCTACCTTCTTCATATCTTCCCCTATGAGTGATTCGGTAGAGAGTGTCGGCGCCGGGCCGACGACATTTTCCAGTTCCGCTGACGCCGCACCGCCGCTGACGCCGAGAGACCTCTCCGCCATGCCGGAGAGGGTACATCCCGCACCGCCGCCCGAGAAGGCGAGTGCACCTCCACGGATGTGGATGCCTTCGCCGACGATTTAGAGAGGAAGAGTCCTCAACGGGAGGTCCTCGTCCTCAGCGTTGCCCCGGTATCTTTTTACCCGCCCCGGGCAAGTAATATTTTGTTCGAGCAAGAGGATATGCCCAAAGACGTCGACTATGTTGACAGCGGGTTGATCGGCTTGGACTATGCCAAGTACCTGAGCGGGAACAAATGAAGCCGTCCGGCCCGTTCTTATCGCGAGGCCCACGAGATCGAATTTGGGGCCTCTCGTCGCCCTAGCCTCCTGCCGCCCAATGCAGATCTCTCTGAGCTTTACTGGACCTTCAAGGCCCCCACGAATGTCTATTTCTACGCTCCACAAGCCAACGAGCACGCCGACCAGCCCCCTAACGGGCTTATCGCCATCAACGTGGATACCCTGCATGCGGGTCTCCGCTTCCCGCTCCACCTAGCGATTTCCCGGTTGCTGGCCGCGTGGAACTTGTCGATCACCCAGATTACTCCCAACGGGTGGAGTTATTTGTTGGGCGCCATGCGTTGCCCTCGAGCGTCGGGGTCTCCACCGCATGCCAACCCCCGACGAGATCAACCACCTTTACTACACCGTGGCGTCTACTGGACCGATGAACGTGGGGTATTACTCCGTGAAGCCCCGGGGCGGCGACGCCATCGTCTTCAGCATTTCGTCGAAGGTCACCCAATGGCATGAAAAGTGGTGGTGGGTCGGCGGCACCTAGAAAAGTGTGGGCGTTGATGGCTCGGTCATCCCAGTTTTCCGGGAATACTGTACCCGCAATCGTCGAGGTAAATTCTTGTACTTCTCCTACCTCCTCAGTACTGATCTAATTTTTATTTCAATGTATAGACAACTCGGCACCCAACCAGAGCAACCTGACCGACGACTTCAGGCTCGCACTCTCTCGTGTTAAGTCGGAGAGCGACGTCAACCGCGACGTTGACCAGATGAACTGCAACGAGCAGCAAAGGCTCTCCGGACTCCAAACTTTTCCCCGCCATTTAAACTTTGGAGGTAAGGTCCTTTCTGCCCGACGTATTTCTCTTCGCTCTTTTACCCGAAATATTTCTTATTCGACGTTTAAACCTTCTCAGAACAACGCTTCCCGGTGTCGAGCTCCACACCGTCGGCCTCTCCAACTCCTTCTCCCCCGGCTCAACCTGAGGCCGGTCAGGTTCCTCCCGTCGTCAACGTCGAGAGCTCCGAGGAGAAGGTCGACATGGCCCTAAAGAAGACTGCCATGACCAAACTGGCTAAGCGGGGGGCGATCAGGGCTTCGGGCTCGGCTACGCGGGCTCACCTCCAAACTCCGTTGCCCGCCACCCCTGTGGTGCCCGCCGGCAACCAGCCGCCTGCCAAGAAGGCCCGATCGGATAGCCAGACTCCCGTCCAACCCGCCATGGTGACGATCGACGTAGATCCAACAACCGGAGGCCCGATCGCGGGCACGTCTAAAGCCGCAACTGGAAGCCCGACCCCCTCCAACCGCGGCCGGGGCAACTTCTCATTCCTGGGTTGGGGCAATCACCTCACGTAAGTGTTTCCACGCTTTCTATTTAGTCCTTTGGCCGCCTTGTCATCTTGCGATTTTTCCTTTTTTGGCTAACTTTTTACTCCGATGTTTTGCAGGCCTGACCCTCTGCCCCCGCCCGAGGTCCTTCAATTCTTGCGCTCGCAGGATCCCCCTTATTCGGAGGCCGTCCCAGAGTCTTGGTCGGAGGAGCTCCGCCGGGCGGTGGTGAATCTGTCGCGGTCCTAGACCCTGGATTGCAAGAAGGCCTCCCGCACTGCCTCCGTGGCCGATCGCCTGAGGTCCTCTGCTATCCGCGCCTCCCGCGATGCCATCGCGATAGAGGGCATCTTGCTCGACTACGAACAGGAGTCGCGGACCTTCTCCGCATACAAGGCAACCTTCCATATGAAGAAAGACAAGGCCGCTCGTCTGGAAGATGAGAATAAGAAGCTAAGGGAGGAGTTGGAGGCTGCCCGCAAGAGTTGCGTGGAGATGGAGGGCGGTTGGGTGGCGAAAAAGAAAGCGTGCGCCGACACAGAGGCAAGGGCGGCCGAGGAAGTCAACAAAGTCTGCGAGGTCCTTATGGCGGAGACCGAGGAGCGCTTGGCCGCGCAACGTACCCGTCTCGGGGGGGAGAGAGAGTCGGCTGGGTCCATGATCTATATCAACGCCTATGCCGACTCGATCCGCTCTCTCCTCTGCCGGAACCCCAAGGCCGATCTCACCGGCCCCCTGGCGGACCTCAAAAGCTATGTGGAGGCCAACCCCCCGTCTGCGGAGTATGACATAACTCTGAAAGACCTAACTGATCGCGGGGTGGATCTGTCTTTTGTTGGCGACGTGGCGACCTTCATCTACCCTCTGGCGGATGAGAAGGCGGTCGAGCAGCCAGGTGTGGTAGACGCAGCGGACCCTTGAGGACTCTATTTTTTCCACTCTCTATTTTTTCCACTCTTTTTTTTTATTAAGTTTGCTGGCCGCGGGCCTTTGTAATTCTCAACTTTCTCGTTTTAATGAAATAGTTTCTTTACTGACATGTAGTCTTTCCGTTCTCCCAATTTAATCGAGTCGGTAACCGAATTAATAATAGGATTGAATTAACAATCGATTAAAAATTAACCATATGATTAATGAGTGAAGTGCTTTAGCCGATAGTCGGGCAGCGACTTCACGAACACAGGATTGAATTATCAATCGATTTTATTGATTGGAATTTTGCGCTCAAGGCGCGATTACATTGAGGCCCCCGTCGGGCAATGGAATGTCACGGGCTAATCTAACTAGCCGCTACTGGTAGTACTTTTTTAGTAGGGAGGCATTCCAAGGGTATTGGGCCAGATTACCCTCAATGCTCTCTAATTCATAGGCCCCATTGGCCAGGCGCCGGGAGATCTTTAGGGGTCCCTCCCAATTCGGGTCAAATGCCCCCTTGGGCTGCCCGACCGTTCGCCGTAGGACCAGGTCCCCGGCTTCGAACTCTCGGATCTTGATTTTCGAGTTGAAGTACTTCTCCGCCCGGCGCTTGTAGGCTATGTTTCTCAGCTCGGCGGACAATCTTCTTTCTTCTAGCAGATCCTATTGGGAAAATAGGGGTGCCCGGAATCTATTCGGGATAAAATTTAGATACGAATTTAAATTCAATTATTACTAGCATGAATTAATCCTAATTAATTTAAATAATAATTTCAACAACTAATTTATCATCATGCATGTTGAATTAATTCACATAAAATCTAGGTGGAATAAACAAGAATTTATGTGATTTACGTACCTCTTGTAGAATTGGCCTTTGAATAAACGGGACAATCACGATCACGCTTTATCAACCCAAAAACCTTTTCAAGTATTTCACTTTTGCCTTACTTGATCACCGGTGGGAGATGCTTTCAAGTAATTTAAATAACTAAGGAAAAAGAAAAATATATATGCTCTTGATTTTTCCAACACATGGAATTATGTATTTGGGGATGAAATAATCACCCCCTATTTATAATATGGAGGGGCCGAAATTTTCACATATTTTGGGCTTGGAGAAAATCTTTTCTTAGTCTCTAAGAAATCTTGAATATATCCCATATATTCTTTTCTCCAAAATAAAATATTCCACAAAAATCTCACCCTCCTTATTAAGGGGTTATTTTCGAAAATTCTAAGAAGAAAATCACAAGATTTGGATCTTCTTGAATATATGAGATAATCTTGTATTCCAATAATACTTATCTTCCATAATATCTTTCCAAGAAAATCAACAAAATCTTTTCTCTTCCTAATACCTAATTTTCGAAAAAAAATAAGAAAAAATCAGCATAATATTATCATTTTATTTTAATCACCTTATCATTATTGGGATACTTAATGTGCTACTTGAGGGGCCTTTAAGGAGAATTAAGATTGGACTTCCTAATGGACTTCTGAATTTCAATATTGAGCCCCAATATAATTCAATCCATTAATATTAATTATTACCACTTATAAATTAATATTGCACTATCCATCTTAAACCATATTACGATAATATGGGCTCCCGGTTATTATTTCTCGCGTTTAAGATTATCAAGTCCATTAATTAATTAAGCTTCTAAATAGCTCTAGATTAATTAATATATTTCACCTTGGAGTAAAGATAGCTCAACATTATTATCCGTACCGAAGAAACTGATTCTTCACTTGCAAGATTTGGTACGATAAAACTTCTGAGTCCACCAAGGGGACTAATCACACGAGCCGTACTCGCACGCATTTCTCCGTATTAAATCTTAGCAACCATCGCATGATTAATATTACTGCCCAAAGCACAAGGTTCGAAGTCAAGATGATTCTCACCCAACATGAATCAAAGCAGTAACCATTAAGCACACACAGTCCTATTTAAGTGACGGAGATTAAGAAATAAACAACCACTGAGGTCTAATTCTTCACATTTCAGAACAGAAGGATTTAACCTCGTTGTAGGTCCTCTTCAACACATACTAAATGTGCTAGTGTAATCTCTTAGTCAAGACAGACCAATCTGAGACTTACACATCGACCTTTCACGGCGGATTGTTCAATTCCACCTAGGTCGTGAAAATGTACGTTTAGTTACAAGGGAACTGTTAATGTTGTCTTCCGTGATCGAGTATCACCACATTAACTACAATGTAACTAGTACTATTATGAACTGTTTGCAATAAATATTTAACATTCAATCATATCTAAAGCATATGCGATAAAAGAATTATTCTCATAAACAAGTGTTTGATACACGAGTTATACAAAGTAAAAGCATACTTTCACGTATAACTCCAACAATCTCCCACTTATACTTAAAGTCTTCTTTTTAGTATACATCATGCATGCCTTAGTGTAGTAGCTCTACGTGACATCTCATGTCAACCTACACTAACCTAATAATTTCTCCCACTTATACTTAAAGCAGATTGGCAATAGTCTTGACTCCCATTCCATCCACATGTCTCTCGAATGTACTCTGAGGCAGACCCTTTGTGAATGGATGTACTAGGTTGTCCTCCGACATTTATCTTTGCCACCTCTTTATCTCCTCTCTTAACGATTTCTCGTATAAGATGGTGTTTTCTTTCAATGTGTTTGCTGGCCTTGTGGGCTCTCGGTTCCCTTGAATTTGCAACTGCTCCGATATTATCACAATGGACAGTGATTATGATGGGAAAATTCGGAACAACGTCCAAGTCCACTAAGAAGTACTTGAGCCAAACCGTTTCTTTAGTTGCTTCCCAAGCAACTACTTATTCGGCTTCCATGGTCGAATCTGCGATGCATTTCTGCAAATCGCTTCTCCATGTCATGGCTCCTTCTCCCATGCAAAACACACTACCCGAGGTAGATATTTTGGTGTCTATGTCTGATTGGAAATTTGAGTCCGTGTATCCCATGGGAATTAGACTGTCTGACTGTTAAATCAGCATTCCATTCCAAGTTCTTTTCAGAAACTAAAGAACGCATTTAATTGCAATCTAATGTGCATTCCGGGGGATATTTTGATATCTTACCATCATGCCCACGACAAAGCAGATATCTGGTCTCGTACACAACATTGCATACATAAGACTTCCTACGTTCGAAACGTACGGAACGGCTTTCATGTCATCTATCTCCACTTGCGTCTTAGGGCATATTTCTTTGGATAGATGGATTCCGTGTCTAAAAGGTACAAAATCTTTCTTGGAATCTTGCATGTTGTATCGCTTTAAAACAGTGTCTTTGTATGAAACTTGCGATAAGCCCAACATCCTCTTCTTGCGATCGCGAGTGATCTTGATCACAAGGATGTGACCGGCTTCCCCTAAGTCCTTCATATCAAATTGTTTTGACAGCTATACCCTTACGTCTGACAATACCTTTACATTGTTTCCAATGAGCAGAATATCGTCTACGTATAATACTAAGAATACCACCGCAGTTCCGTCATGCTTCTTATACACACAACTTTCGAACTCATTTTGATCAAACCCATAAGACTTAATCACTTGATCAAAACACTGGTTCCAAGTACGCGATGCTTGCTTAAGTCCATAAATGGATCTCTTAAGCTTGCATACGAGGTGCTCTTGTCTTTTTCAACGAAACCTTTGGGCTGTTGCATATAGATATCTATCCCGTCAAGACTTCCGTTAAGGAAAGCTGTCTTGACATCTATTTGCCAGATCTCGTAATCTAGGTGCGCAGCGATCGACAAGAGAATACGGATGAACTTAAGCATAGCTACAGGCGAAAAGGTTTCCTCATAATCGATCCCTTCTTTTTTAGTATACCCTTTGGCCACAAGCCTCGCTTTGAAGGTCTCAACCCTTCCGTCCGGTCCTCTTTTCCTCTTGTACACCCACTTACATCCAATGGGTTCTACCCCATTGGGTGGTCCGAGGCCATCAGGACTCGCGACCGTCAAGGCTGGCCTCTCGCACGCGGTGGCGCTCGAGGCCTGGTGGTCCTTGGCGGTAGCGCTCGACGTCCTGGAGGCCCACGGCGGCGTGCGCGCAACGTCTGGTGGCCCGCGGCGGCAGTAGCCTTCGGCGCCGTATGCATAATTAATTTTTTTTCTCTTTCGATCCGATTAATAAATAATTGCAAAGAATAATATAGATGCAATGTATAAATAAAGTGCACGATAAATTCATAGCACATATGGATCTAAAAATTGATACGATAATTAATTATCATGCTATTGAAAAATAAATTGAGATTCGTACCGAATAGCTTCGGGCAGAGACTCGTGTTGATAATATGTTGTAAATTATAAGCGTAAAGTAGAGACACCAGTTTGTTTACCCAGTTCACCGATAACGACTACGTTTGGGGGCGTACCAAGCCAGAAACTTTCACTAATATTTCTGTGTGTATACAATATTGAGTACATGAACTATTTATAATAGAGAAACCCTAATCTAAACCTAAAGCTTGTTTAGGTTATGAAGCCTATTAGTAATGCTCACATCAAATCTTTTGGATTTGGTATATTAAATCTACCGAATTTATAACAATATTTACACCCATCGTGACAAACTAAAATTTATGGACACTTGATTAACAACTTTTTAATAGGAATAAGAATAAAAATAAAAATAAAAAATAAGTATAATTATAATAGTTTATAATTATAAAATCATTATTTCCTTTTAAAATAGGTAATCAGTACTCACTTTTAATTATCATATTCTCTCCATACAATCATTCTCCTCAGTTACTCTCATAGTCATTCACCAACAACCATTTGTTGTCTACTTCTATTCCAAAATTGAGATATGACACTAGCAATTAAGTCACTATTGAAACAATTCTTCATATACTCCCTCCGTCCCAATTTTGTTTTCACGTTTGACTGTGCGCGAAGTTTAATGCGAGAGTTGAATTTTAGTATTAAAATGAATAAAGTAGTATTGAGAATGATGAATGGTGAATAAAGTAGTATTGTATTTTGGTGAATGGTGAATAAAGTATTATTTAAATGAATAAAGTACTTTAGGGATGGGAAAATAAAATTGGGACAGACCTTTTTGGCAAATGGGAAAACAAAACTGGGACGGAGGGAGTATCATTTTTATTATGGGAATATAGATGGAAAATAAATTTTCATTCTTATTACTATTGAAGACTTTCTAACCAAACGCCCCCTTAAACTCTTTGCGATTCATCGAACTTGAGGAATAATATATAGGTTAAAGTGAACAAAAACATTGCAAATTTAAATATTCTAATAGGCATTGTGTGAGTGAGATGATGGAGTAAGAAATAAATTGAACATGATACATTAATATTTTGACTAACATGCAAATTTAAATATTCTAATAGGCATTGTGTGAGTGAGATGATGGAGTAAGAAATAAATTGAACATGATACATTAATATTTTGACTAACATGGATGGGTGTGCAAATTTTTGCCTAGATATTCGTGGGCTGAAACACTTTATGGGTTGAGGCTTGTAAATATAACCATTCTTTTATGAATTTTTTTTTTTTACCTTTAAAAAAAATACTCATTCTATCCATAAAAATTGGATCTATTAATTTTTGCACTGTTATTAAAAGAGTTGATATGATGGGTAAAAATAAAAAAATATTGTATCAAATTAAATATATAATAAATTACTTTTAAAATATTATGTATATATATTGAAAAATATAGAAAGATGGCATTTTTTTATGGACAAATGAATAAGGCCGCGGCTATTAACACCCGAACTTTTGCTCTTTAAACCCAAAATATTTATTTTACCAAAATAGCCCAATGTAATTAGACTATTATACCCTTTACCACTTAAAATCTATTAAAATATAAATTTTAGGTTTGCTCAATACACCCAATCCAATATTTTTTCTTGTTGATCGTGACTTTATTTCTCCCACACCCAAACTCTTTCTTCTTCATTCTTCACTCAACCACTTAAATCAATACTCATAATAAATGCCATGGAGGAAGAACACACTTCGAAAAAATACATGTAATGTAAAATTTCTATGAGTTTATTGTTTCATATGATGTGTTATGGTATAAATATATATAGAGAAGAATATTTAGGGTTTAAAAGTTGTATTATTTGAGTTACGATGACGATTTTGAGGTTTAAGAATTTTGAAAATCGTGCATGTTTGGCAAACCAGAGCCGAACATTTATCATTATGTTTGGCCAGAGTTGGCCAAACGCAATGATAAATGTTCGATCAATGTTGGTCAAACATTATGTATAAAATTCGGCTGTTGTTGGCCAAACATTATGAACAAAGTTCGGTCACTGTTAGCCAAACATCATGAACTAAGTTCGACCACTGTTAGCCAAACATTCTGCATTTTTTTTCTTGTTCTAGTCTTCTGTGTGCGTGAGTGCTCTGCGTTTTGGGTGTGAGTGCGTGATTGTTTTGCATTTTGGGTGTGAGGGTTTTTTTTTTAGTTTTTGATTTGGGTGTGTGGGTTTATTTTAGGGTTTAAGATTTGGGTGTATGAAAATATTGAATTTTAAGTTGAGGGGTAAAATAAACAATATATTACGGATGTTTTGAGTAAAATAAAAATATAGGCTCGGGTGTGAAGAGAAACGTATGTGATGAGCAAAAGTTCGGGTGTTATTAGCTGTGACCAATGAATAAAGACCATGAGAATCAAATGAACAGATGAAATATGTTTTTTTTTTTTTTTTTTAATGAGTAGGGTCAAGCAGCATGAAACATCCCGAAAAGGGAATAAGGTTTCCCTTCTTCTAAACGCAGAAACTGGAAAACCCGAGATTTCCCTAAATCAAACCAACTAAAAGTACTCGGAAGAAATGAGATGAAATTCGCGAGCAGGGAGTGAACAGAGAGTCCAACAATTGTGGGCATCATGAAAGATCCACCTTATTAAAGGTTTTTCCGTTTACTCTCCCACAAAATTGGGCACATGTTCATTTTTGCCTGTCAAAATGCGAACCATATCCTTAGATTCAATATTGTTCCCAATTCAAAATATATTATTCGATCATTTGAATTTGTGATAGCGCACTCGAGTCTTCCATCTCTTTTGTTGGTGTAAGAGAGTTGTGTATGGGGTAGTTATGGAGGTCATTTTTTCAGGAACTGATTGCTGCTAATGTTAGCTTAGGTCTCCTATAAAATGCTTAAATGTGTTAATTTTTCATTGGTTTGCTCAGAGCTTGGTCCATATTATAGACTATTCCAGATTTTTCTGCATTATATGAAGTAGTGTATTTCCCTGGATGAGATTGAGAGTGATCCCCTATGAAGAGACGATGAAATATCTGAATATTGAAGTGTAGTATTTACGTAAGGATGTTTTTAGAGAAAATAGATAGACGGTCGATATCGCGCGAACTCCACTAGCCCAAACTGCAGGGGAACATGCGATCTTTCGATTTTCCTCTCCTTTTCAGGCTTCCACCTTTATTCCTTCACGCATAAATGTATCCTGGCAGCAGTTTTCTGTTTAAAAACGGCGTCGTTTCACCTCCATCAGTTGCAGTTTTTCTATAATCCCAACCGGGTGAGAAAGGTTCCCTTGCTTAGACAAAATTCAACAGAAAAGGAACTGTGGTAGATTGATTAAAAAAATTATGTTTTGTACTTAGGTGCGTATACAACCACTCGTACTCAGAACAATGGGTCAAAGCTCATATTCTGGGATAGACATCTGCATAGGCTATCAAATTCCTTCAAATTCTTGTTAAAAGACAACCCAAATTTGTTATATCGTGTAGGGAATTGTCGAACTGTAATGTGATGTGGGACTCCGTAATTCAGTGTCTAGTTAATGATTCTAGGAGAAAAGTGATGCCTTTTGTTGCAAAAGAGAGGAAAATTGGGGAGGAAATGTCCTTCACGGCGCTTTTGAGTGGAAAGTGGGAGAATTTGAATCATTTCGAGGAGATGATTTCTGAGGCATTGGATGTGTATATACATGTATGTTCCTCCTGTTTTTGGTGTTAGAGAGAATGCAGCACGTTAGGCAGTTGTGGGTCGTGGAAGGGATTTTGCGAATGCAAAGTATTCGGATTGGGTCAGGTAAGTTCGTCTTGCTGTTATTGTTAAATCTTTCTATTTGAGTTTTGTTAGATCTAATGGGGGTATTTTGCTGTTCATTGTTTGTTGGTGTGTATTACTCCCGAATGAATCTTTTTGCGAGTTTGATCAGCTTCACTCTGGTCACATATATGCATTGTCTGATTTCTGATATAGCTTTTCTAGGCCGCAGGCTAAGAAAGCAGTTGGAGAAGCTGAGGCCACCTTCGATTACTGAACTTTTGTTATCAAATGATGGAGAAAGTATCCTGGAAGGCTGTTTGACAATTTTTTTTGTTGCAAGTCTCAAGGTGGAGTGTTATCCTTGGTTTATTCTGACAAATTTTGTGTTTTTGGCTTGAGTTTATAAAGCGAGAATATCAACATTTGACAAAGTGAACAACGAATTACTAATATTTCACAAAGTGGTGTAACTCAAGTGGTTAAAATCTCACTACCTATGATACAAAGGTTATGAATTCAAGTCACAACTTTATCTATAAAAAAATACTAATACCTTATGTTGAAACAACTAATATCTTTTGTGAGAATAACTAATACCACTTCAACTAATATCTTTAATAAAAACAACTAAATACCCTTTGGAACTGATAACTTTTGTGCAATTCACTGATACTTTTAGTTTAATTTACCAATACCCTTCAAACAAGTTTTCAGTATGAATATTGTTCACATAATACGTTCTCTTAAATATTATTTGTTAGGAACATGCTTGAGAAAAAAATCGATTCGAATATTCGACTCAAGTATTCGTATATTTTCTAATAATTCGATATGAGTTTCAAATCAAATATAAATCACATTTACTGTTCGAAAAATATTCGATTCGAATTCGATATTTGGAATAATTTCACAAATACAAATTCAAACACAGTGATATTCGACTCGATTCGATTCGTTTACATCCCTAGCGTGGCGTGTGATCTCCACTTGTACGGCTTAGAGTCTGATTACCTCTTGGATATCATTGATTACTTCTTGGGGTATTATTGATTTTTACTTGGGATATTTTTTTTCAAAATCCAAGTACATACTATGCATTCAAGTGCACACTAAAACTACTCTGAATTTTTATGTTAGATGTAATGAAAAATGGAAATTTTCCAGCCCTAGTTTACCCTTTATGTTCATATTTTAGTAAATGAGATGATAGGGTACTGTGATTTGTAGCTTCACCAATTTTTTTTATTTAGCTTTTGTAATAATAAATGTAGGAAGTGAATGCATTTCTTTTCCTACCAACTTGCTAAATGCTCATAGATTAATAAAATTGGTTATAATATATTATTAACAAACAATAGTTAAATAATATGAAAATTAATTTAGAGAAAATATATATTCAAGTTTCAATGTATGAAAAAAAAAAATGCTAAACTGTCATGTGTTAAATTTAATCATTTGTATGAGTGAGTTTTTTGTACATCGTGTAATTCAAGTGCGTTTTTAAAAGTTATATTATTATCATTAAAAAATTATTAATGCAATTATTAAAATTAACCCTGTTATAAATTTAACAGGACTAATTTTCCCCATTTGTGACTTTTCAATAATAATAATAAAATTATTCCTCCGTTTAATACTTGTTTGCTACATTAATTTTTTATTAAAAAAAATAACAATATTTTTTATTATTATATTCTCTATACATTCCTAAATAAAATCATATACTTTATTGCTTTATTACTTTAAATACTAATAAATAATTAGTTATTTAAAACTTGTGCAAATAAAAATTAAATTTTAAAAAATATATACAAAACTAAGTTCATTTGTACGAGGGGAAGATAAAAAGAAAACCAAGGAGCTAGACTGTACTTAAAAAAATAAAAAAAATGAAAGTTTGAATTACATATTATAAAAAAAAAAAGTAATTTTAAGTTTTAGGATAACATATTTAGAATTTAAAAAAAAAATCTCAAGCTAATAAACAAATAACTAAAATGTAATTGAAATTAGGTCTTATATATTAAATTATTGTCGTGAAGAGTCAAGATGATAGTGTTAACTGTTAAGTGTTAAATTTAATTTTAGTTACATATTTTAACAGATTTAATTTGAAATGAGATGATTTAGCCTAGCCGTACATTATTAGGGCGAATGGTAGTATAAGGAAGTCTCCTTCCTCATCTCTCCGTCGTCGGATCTTTCTTCTTCCCCTCTCAGATTTCTCCAATTCGATCGCCCAATCTCTCTCTTTCCCTCCCATTCTAGCGCGCCAAATACAAATCCACCGCCGCAACTGCTTCTACTCCCGCCCCAAGGTACCCCTCTTTCAAACTCACTCTCATGGAACTTCTATTTCTTTTTGATGGATTAGATAAACTGTGTTGTGTTTTTCTTGTTATGTTTCAATTCTTGTGATTCTGCGGTAATGTTTCATGATTTTTTGTTTTTAATTAATTTTTGGAATGGGGCTAGGGTTTCTTTCATTGGTTATAGGATGGCGGATAGTCCTGGCGGCCATGGCGCTGGCACCCACGACAACGACGGCGGCGGGGATCAGAGTCCGCCGTCGAGCATGCGTGAGCAGGATCGGTTCCTTCCGATTGCGAATATTGGCAGAATCATGAAGAAAGGCCTGCCTTCTAATGGAAAGATCGCCAAGGATGCCAAGGATACCGTTCAGGAATGTGTATCCGAGTTCATCAGCTTCGTCACCAGCGAGTAAGCTTTTTGAAATGCCTGCTTCCTATTTATAACTTCTGCTCCATAGTAGTTCTAATTTCTAAAATACAACAAAATCATATGTTAAAAATCTTCCCTAAGTTGTCACAGAAGAATCCCATTTTTGGGTCATATAGCTAGGGTCACATAGTCTGGAAGATGAGGAGTAGAATAAATTCTTTGTCATTAGAAGTACTTGTGTATTCAGGATCACACTCATATGAGGTTTAAAAGTTAAAAACTCTGCATCAGATTAGCTATAACTAAGACTGTCATAGTAGTTATTAGTTAAAGGCGGCGCGCTCGAGGCATAAGGCGCACCGAACTCCAGGGTTTGTGTCTTCTCAGGGCTGAGGTGGCGCAGTTTGCGGGTCCGGGAAACCTACCTTTTCTGCCATTTAGCACACACGATGACTGAGCCCACACGGCGATTTGATGGACTCTGTCTTGAATTTAGGCATTTTCCAGAACACTTACTGATTGTGCAGGAGTGGCTTGATGGTTGACTTGATTATAAAGAAATGAGTTCTCTCTATGCTCCTATATATTTAGATCACTTATTATTGATTCACCAAGGGATTTTAAACAAAGAACGACCACCCATCTTCCACACTTGAAAGATACATAACTCTTTTATTCCGTCTCAAGATATACATGTACACTCGTTTCACTGTGACATTTGATCAAACTAGTCTATATGCTTTGTACTTGGTAACTGCTGGCAAATCCATCTCCTTACCCTCTCCCTCCCATTATCTCATTGGCCTTTGCTTCATCTAAATATTATGATCTACTTAGGTTTCAGCTGGTCATTTGGTGTTTCTTATATTTTATGGTTCACTTTTCATTTTGTTCTGTATTCGTTCAATAGAGCAAGTGATAAGTGCCAAAAAGAGAAAAGGAAGACAATCAATGGGGATGATTTGATGTGGGCAATGGCTACTTTAGGTTTTGAAGATTATATTGCCCCACTGAAGATCTATTTGGCTAGGTACAGAGAGGTACATGAAGTTGCCATATCATATCTGGTTCTATTTTTCTTTTAGCTTCTGTTCTTATTTTCCCCTGTTCTCTCCTTATGCACCGACTTTATTTGTTTAACCTTATGATATGCATTAGGATGAATTAGCTAAACTCTCCTGCATTTTGTATTCTCACGGTCTTTTTTTCACTCTTCTCTAACTATAAACTAACGATATATGAGGTCAATCTAACCCTTACCCCTCTTATTTTTGGTGGGCATCTCTGTTGATTTTTTGGAACGGCCTCAAATTTTCAGTTAGAGGTATGAAAATATGGATGTTCTATTACTTTGTTCTGACATGATTTGATTGCATAAAATGTAATAAACTGTGAGCTATACGCGCAGGGTGACACCAAGGGACCTGCCAGGGGTGCTGATGGATCTGCAAAAAAGGACACCCTTGGAACTCAGCTTGGTTCCGATGCACAGGTAACATTCTGAAATTGTTTGCTGCTATTCTTATCTGAGTAGCATCTTTCGTATAACAGAGACATCACTCATAAACAATTTTATCCTTTTTTCCCTTACCTTTGTGGATGACTTTGGCAGTTTCCTCATCAAGGTTCTTTTTCACAAGGTTTCAACTTCTCAAACTCGCAAATCGAATATTGAGTAAGTCCCCCCTCCCTCATTGTTGAGAATAGAAAGGAAGAAAAGAAGCCGTAACCTGTTTCTTTCTGTACTTCTTATTTTAGCTTGTATGTATAGTTTATTCTGGTATTTATTTCAGTTTGTGATCACTATACTATTAATATAGACTTAGTATCTTTCTATCTGTTAATTGAAGTTTTTCATTACACATGCTGGGAGATATCAAGCTTTCCTATATTGTCAGTTATTGGGTAATGGGGTAACAATTAGAGTTGCACAAACATTCACACTCAGTCTAATTGTTCTCTTTTATGACCTGGTTTTGAAGTGATTTGCATGGTGAAAATTTGCTAGAGACTTGCGCTTAAGAGTTATGGGTTGGTTTCTCTTAAGACCGTTTCGTTTGAGACGATTAAACCTTTTAGTCTAGCGACCTCCCATCAAACTATCTTTGTTAGCTTCTTACAAGTCAACATAATTTCAAGTTAGAACTTGACCTCATGAAATATACTCCGGAAAATTTTAAGTTCGTCTAACAAATTTTGAGATTGTATCACACAAGTTTTTTGTTAGTAGGTAGAGGTTATGTTACTCTCACTATCTCCACAGGAAATCTTTAGCGTTTGCTTTTAATTGTTTTGATGACTTTAGAGTAGTTGATTATTTGTAATGAATGAAAGTAGTAACGGAAAAAAAAATATACACTTTAACAAATGCTTGTGGAGGAGCGATTTTTTGCACATGAATTTCCACTTAACTTATCACATTTTGGTTTATTTTCCTTTCAATTCATCATACCAAGAAAGAGTTGTTTTTTAGAAGTACAGTTTGAATTTTTTTGTTAGCTAGTTAAGATATGATTTTTACTATTCATTTTCATAAGTCAATTTTTTCTACCCATTTCAACTTAAAAATATTTTTCTTACTTATTTTCGATTTTTTTTTCTTTTTGTAAGTGAGGTTTATAAAATTATTATTAAAAGTATAAAAGGTTAATTATATAAAAATCATGAGTATTTACATTGCTAACATTTGTTTTTAAAATTCGTACTTCAATGTACAAATATTTAAAATTTTGCAATTATAGCGTATAATTAATTTTTAAAAATCTTTGAAAAAGAAGCAAACAAATTCATGATTTTTGTATTATTTCGTAATTTCCATACATTGTCGTTTTTTGCGGTATTTTTTTTTTCTTTCAGAAAAATAGTTTTGTTGTAGAATTGCAACAAATTAAGACACCGTGTTTTGAAAAGAATTTCAGAAACTTATGTTGAAAGAAAATGTGAAAATATTTTAATTTAGTTTCTAATTAACTCCATTAGAAACTTCAAAATTTCATGAATGTTTAATAAAATATTATATATATATATAATTAGTTAAAAATGAATTAAATTAAATTAGTTGTAATAGTTGTGCAATAACAAGAAAATTCCTACTCCCTCCGTCCCCTCTTAATATTCACACTTTCCTATTTGAGATGTCCCACAATAATATTCACACCCCAAAAAAGGAAATAAACCACTCTCACACTACCTACTTTAATTCAAAATACTCTTCATTCATTGGTTCAAAAAGTCAATAAAACAGTTTTTCTTAAAACTTGTGCCCACACAAGTGTGAATATTATTAGGGGACGGAGGGAGTAGTTCACAGTAACTAGAGATCAAATTCCTTAAGAAGAATGGACCTAATGGCTTATATTTTTGTTGATTTTTTAATAATATGGACGTAGTACATTCTGCATTGATCAGCCTCTTTTAAATATACTCAAAGCATTCATGTTTTATATCATTTTTATATATACAACGGTGGATATTATGTTTGATATCATATTTTTTTATCTTCTTAGTTTTTTAATTCACGTAGAAAATTATAATGTTGAACTTTCTTGGTACTATAAAGAGAAGAAAAATTAGGAACCGTCAAGAATGATTAGTTGATTATCTTATTATTGTGGGCTCACCAATTCATGAGTCAAGATTACATGAAAGATAATTAATAATGCACATTATCATATGCAAGATGCATTTATTATTTACCATGAAAAATATAGGTTGATTATACTAAAAAAATGTTGTTAAATTAAATTGAAAAATTTACACTATATACCAATTTTCAGTATAATATAACAACACTTCATACTTTTTAATGTAAACAATTTCAAATATTAAATGAATAACATCAACTCATTTAATAAAGTAACTCACCTAAAAAAATTGATATGTGATTTAAATTTTAGACATATTGGTGTGCGCTGTGTAGTGATTATTGCTGTCGAGATTGTATGGCGATATTCACAGTAAACTGATTAGAGAATAATCGAGTCCATTTTCTTGACACGTGATCGTCACGTGTCGGTGTACAGTGGACATGTGAGAGTCACGTGATGTAAATAATTGATTGAAAGGACATATAATTTGGATCACCAATTCGGTAGGAAAAAAAAAGATTTAATCATTTTTGTACGTAATTATGTTAGATAAGAAATAGTTGTAAAAAGAAGTTTGATAGGAGGCACACATCATGTCTTGCCCGCACGAGCTGCCACCCCACCCCACCCCACCCCACCCTGCCTTGATGCTGATTGTAATATCTTTAAGTTCAATCCGTTGTAATACCATGTCTGTTTAAATGTATGCATTGTATAGAATTTTAAACACAAATTGTCCCGTAATTTTTCCGATAAAATAAATTTAGTCACGTTTTGAAGTCCGAAAATGGTGCTTTCCGACAAAGGAGCTAATGCCGTCCAAGCGTGTTACTTATGTTTAATTTTTTTTCAATTTTATTCATGAATATTTAATTCTAACAAATAAATGACAATCAAATCAACTTCATCGCCTAAAATCTCCAATTTTGTTCATCGTGTGTCACTCCATGAGCTAAAATAATATCGTTTTGCTTTTTCCGGCCAATGTGGAATTAGAATTGGATCTTGTTAGAGAAATTAAGACTAAATTTGTTAAAAAATAATTTTAAACAATATTTATTTTATTAAAAAATATGAGACAAATTTAATCTCGCATTGTATAGGTAGGTGGAAATGCGTAGGGATTTTATTTTAAATGGGTGGCTAAAAAAAGCCCGAACTTAAGACTGACCATATTAACACTAAAACTTTTCTAAATTGCGAAATTTAATACTCCATCAATAATTTTTATCATGTAATTGGTTTGATTTTTTTTTTTTTTTTGTGTGTGTGTGTGTTGTTAAGTAGTAGTACTTGTTATTTCATTAAAACTTGTTAGTTTGTGTGTATTGTTATGTAGTATTAATTGTTTTATTTAAGTTAGATGTTTGACATGAAATTATAAAAAATATATATAATGAACAACCATAACACCGAACTATAAAAATCCATAAGGTGGAGAAATACATATCCAAACATAAACAACGGTAAAAGAGGAATTGAACTAACAAATTAATGGTATGGTAATTTTTATCGACTCTACGTAAATAATAATCATGGCTGAAAAAATCTTCCTTAATATGTTAAAATTACTCTACTTAATACCTACTCCCTTTGCCCCAATTTTATTTTTCTCTTTAGGCAAACTCTCATATGCACCAAGTGCACGGTGCACTCACTCATCAATTGATATTGTTTACACTGAAAAGTTGGTTCCAATAAATTTACACTAAAAAAATTTTTCAGTGTAATTGGAACCAACTTTTCAGTGTAATTGAGACCAACTATTCAGTGTATTTGAGACCAACTGTTGAGTGGGTGCACCATACACCAAGTATACAAGAGAGTTAATCTTCTGTTTAACTTTACACATAGTTTAATGTAAGAATTGAATTATAGTATTTAAATGAATATAATAGTTTTTTGTGGAGCAAAGCTTAAAAAAATGAATACACTTTATTTCTATTTTGAGAAACTAAAAAATAAAATTAGAACAATTTTTTTAACAAATATAAAAATAAAACTAAAACAAATGGATTACCATGATACGGAATGCACATTCGGTTAAGTAGAAATACATATATAAAAAAAAATTAGGTTTTGTATGAGACCGTCTCATGATATGAGACAATGAAAATAAGTGTAATTAGGGCGTTGACTCATTAACACTTTTATAGGGGTAGATGTTAATTTGTGTGATCTCATGTCATGAGACGGTCTCAGATAAAATTTTGTCGTAAAAGAATCTCATTATTTTATGTGTGGTTCTTTGTTTTTATTATCATTAAAATAGTGATTATTGACTGGACTTTGACACTGCAGTTGCAACTGCAAGCCTATACTTGGAAATTGGGATGCTAAAATGTTTTATAATATTTGGATTTTGGACAGTAGATTAATCATTCGAAGGGTTATTAATATTCCATTGCTATATCTGTCATCATCTTTAATGCTATGGCTTGAAGAAATATACTCTATACATCTTTTGGTTTTCTATGATACATTTGTTGCAAAATACCAATTTCACATATGCATGTAAATATATGACACACGATATTCAGAAGGAGTTTGCTTCAAGTTGTTTAATAAGAATAAAAATCTACTCTCTCAGCAGTTCTTATATTTTACTGTTATTTTTTATCATAAATTTGAGGGTATTATAAGACATTGTGAGGTCCATTTATAAATAAAATAATTATTTATAAAAAATATGTACTTGTATTTTTCATAAACAATAAGTTTATTAATAAATGAATTTTACAATTCTTCATAATACCTTAAAAAAAAAAAAACTAAAAAAACAGGACTACTAAAATTGAACGAAGATAATATTTTTTTTATCTATATCTCCTGATATATGGGAGGGATGATTATTTTCATGGTAGCTACATATTTAGGGTTATATCTACCCTACCCTGCTGCACAGTTGGGCATTGGGGTGTTGTAAGTGATGCTTTAATCGGTTGTAAATATCATACCTGAATTGCACGATCACCTGATACCTACCATACCTTTGGCAAAATTACTAGTATACCCTTCTAACTTTGCCAGCTCTGTGCATGAGAGGTTCCAGCTAACAGTATAGCATCACCATGATCTCCTTGCATAATTCTTTTCTTATAATTTTAATTTTATAGATTTCTGGTCAACGGTCAAATAGAATTTTCGGATGACAAAAAAGCCCCTAATTTGGCAAACAGCTGGCCACGTTACATTTTCGAGGAGACAAAGCATGGGAGCATATTACTCTGTGCACCTTCATCATTCTCACGTGCCCTTTTGCACCTTCCAATTTCACCCCAGAAAAGAAAAGGAATAAAGAAAAAGTTTCAGCCCTTTTTTCTGCCTTTTAATTTGCAGATAATACTGTTCAATTGCGTTATATATAAAAAAAAAAAAAAAGAACATATATATATATATATATATATATAAGGATAAATCCAATTCATTTTCTTATATTTTATATTCAAAAAAAATTTAACAGAAAAAAAGAGAATTGTACTAAAGTGTACCAGAAGTACTCGAGTTGAGAAGATTGCAGGATCAACTTGTATTATGTTGATTTTGTAATGTAGAAATTTGGTGTAAAGATGAAATGAAATAAAATATTAGAAAATGAAACTAATTAAAATTTTATTCTATTTATTGAAAAGTGGAAGAAAGTGCCTGAGTAAAATGCACAACTTTTATACCTTTCCACTCTATAAATTTCATGTTTAATAAACTGACAAAATATGTTAAATAATAGTACTAGTATATACTCCACTGTTAAAATTTTGTTTTTCCATTTGTCAAAAAAGTTCGTCCCAATTTTGATTTGTCATTCCTAAAATAGAAATAAAGTAATTTATCTTTTTAAATTTCACTACTACAATTCAACTATTTTATTCATTTAAATATTATTTTATTCACTATTCACCATTCCCAATATTATTTTATTCAATTAAATTCTCGCATTAAATTCTGTGTAAAGTTAAATGGGAAAACTAACTTATAAGTAATATGGATTGAAGGCCCACTTTGAAAGGGCTTGGGCAATTTGCTCAATAATGGGCTTATTGACACGCTCCGGCCCACAGTCCAACAATTATCTATTAATGAGATCTAGCCCACCATATCGATATAATCATTACGTGATTAAACTAAAGATTAAATTCCTCAAAAAATGTATGAAAACTTTACAACATAATTTCTTGTAAATGAACTAAAATTTTAGGTTGAGCTTACAGTGCATTAATATTTTGACAAGTTGAGTGTTGCTTTGTGTCGACTCATGTCATGAGACGGTCTTATGTAAATTATCCATCTAAACATTTTATTATGCAAAAAAAGCATATTATCTTTTTCGTTCGATCAATTTAATTTATGCTAAATCTTTTATTAATTAAAATGCTTTTGTTTGTACGATGAATGGTAAAGACTATTGGAAAAAATAAATTATAGTAAGAAAAAAATAATGATAGTGAATTGGGTTCCACGTGCAGTAGTAGTAGTGCACAACTCAAACATACGTCACATCCAATAAGAAGACAGCTAAACGCGGCCGTACCATGAAACGGCATCGTACAGAGCAGCATAACGTGAGGAACTATTGCTGGGTATGTTTGTTTTGAGATTCACACCAATGAACTTTGGACTTTGCGATCCACGCTCCGTTTTAGTTTGAAATTTAAAATCGTGGTTTTCAAATCTCAAACTCAATTCATACCTATAAACCTATTACTATTTTTCATATAATTAAATATAATCACATCATCACTTTTTTTATCATTCATTCAATCTCTCTCCTACTTTTCTCTTACACAATATAATAAAATAATACAACATCTATCACTAAAAATCATTGATTTAACATAGAGTAAAATCTCACCCTATTAAAATCTCAACAAACACACACTTATATTATTCATCAAGATTTTCACATTCTAAGATTTTAAAGTCATGACTTTCCCCACACACCTAAAGCCCAAAACAAACATACTCTTAGAGTGTAGCGGTGAATGAGATTGATGAAAAAAAAAAAGATGAGGTAATCCAGTAAATATTAAATCTAGGTGTTAGCTAGGGATGAAAAATATAGTTGGATGAAACATTATGTCATATAAAAAATAATGTTGTAATATTTTATTCTTATTCCTTAGTAGGATAAGGATTTGAAGAAAAAATAACATGAAGGATGATAAAAATTATGAGAGATAATGTAAAAAAAAAAAATTATATATATAATGAGTGAGTGGCAGAGATCAGATAAGAATAGGATGTGTTCATCCAAAATCAGATGATTCACATCTAGATGTTTCAGTTCATAACCAAACAAAGTCTTAGAATTTAGATGCTCCACCAGCATCCATTTTTACAATTTCATGTTTCAATTATGTAGATTTATTGAGTTTTTATTTAGAAAAAATAAATTATATATCTGTTATAATCATATATATTAAGTTTTATAATTTCCAACTTAATTAATGTAAAGGGAAATAAGATTTTTTTAAATAAATAAATTATACATTTAAAATCTTTTATAATTATATTTTTTAAGTCTTATAATTCCCAACATAATTAATACATAGAGTTATATTAGTAAATGAAATTATGATATGACTCAATATAAATATATACATATATATTCATATACAAAGTCATATATATATATATATATATATATATATATATATATATATATTAATTCTAATAATATTTCAATAATTTCACACTATCATTGTAATGTTTGACTAGTTATACATGATAAGTTTAAGTTATAATTAATATGGCTGATTTTTTGGAATTTGTAGTCCATTACACGTTGTAATATTTTGGATTTTATTTCTATAGAAGGGAAATGATTACATGTCTACCAGTAGACACAATATTATATACCTACCGCGAATGTGTTAATGATAGGGTCCACTATTATTTCAGTTGATTGATTATAATTATTTATGTGTCATTAATACATTCGCAATTGATATATAATATTTTATCCACCGATAGATATATATTCAATTCCGTGAGATTATTGTGGATGTATGTCATTCAAAAATTTATTACCTTTTCCCGTATATTTTTATTACCTTGAAAATAGTTCTGCATAAAATATTGAAGTTGATTCTTTTATGAAGTCTTTCATCACAAAATTTGATAGAAATTACTTATATCTATAAACATTTTCATCAATTTTTTTGTACAAAAATTTCATAAGCTTGAAGATGAGTTTACACATAATTTGGTCTCCAAATGATGATAAATTTAAATCATGTTTTCTAAATATTACAAAAAATTATTTTCCTACAACATTAAATGTTGAATTTAATAGTATAAATTTAATATGGATGAGGTTACCAAAATTTCGAAATGATTTTCAAATATTACTTGAAAAAATAAAATTAACACAACTCCGCTTCATCCCTTATGTCATTAGAAGTACATTATGTCTAAGCGTCTCATTTCTTTTGATTGAATGATTTAAGAAAGTGTATTTGTTTATTAATATATGGTGGAAAAGTAATGAATAGTGTTTAATAAAGTAATGAATAGTGTTGAAAAGTGGATTGAATGAGTAGCATTTTTTGTAATATTGTGTGAATTTGAAGGTTAAAGTTTATATGTAGTAGAGTGTTGTTTTTTCCATTTATGAAATGGGACACTTAGGGTATGTTTGTTTTGGGACTCACACGGATGGACTTTGGACTTTGCAATCCACGCCCCATACGAGTTCGAGATTTAAAATCGGGTTTTCAAATCCAAACTCAATCCCTACCTATAAACCTATTACTCTCTCCGTCCCAGAGGAATTTGCACCCCTGGGATGGCACACATATTAAGGAAAGTGATAAAGTAGTGGCATATGGGTAAATATGTGTATATTTATGTGAGTGTGCACGCAAATCGATGTTTCCTTTTTAGGTAGTGTGCAAATTGGTTTGGGACATCCAAAAAAGGAAAGTGTGCAAATTCGTCTGGGACGGAGGGAGTACTATTTTTCATATAATGAAATACAATCACATCATTACTTTTTTATCATCCACTCAACCTCTCTCCTACTTTTCTCTCACATAATATAATAAATTAATACAACATCAATCACTAATAAACATTGATTTGACATAAAGTAAAATCTCACCCTATTAAAATCTTAAAACAAACACATACTCATATTATTCATCAAAATTTTCACATCTTAAGATTTCAAAGTCATGACTTCCCCCGCACACTTAAATCCCAAAACAAACGTACCCTTAGTGTGGGACAACCAAAAAAGGAAAGTGGGACGGAGGGAGTATATTATAAGGACCATAAAATGTATTTTATCTTATTCATATAATATCCATCTCCGTCCCCAAGTACTCTTTACAGTTGATTTTTTCTCATGTTTTAGCGAGCGAGTTTTTTTATTAGTATTTAAAATGCTAAAATAATTTTGAAGTTATTTTATAATAGAGCAGAGATGATCTATCATACCCTACCTTAAAAATCACTTTATCATTTCAAATACTAATAAACAATTTATTCGCTAAAATATGAGAAAAAATCAACTGTAAAAAGTGTTTGGGGACGGAGGGAGTAATAAATAAGAGTAAATTTTATATGAAAATGATTCATGATAAACTTATTATGAAACTGTCTTAAAATATCATTAATCTCATCAGGAGTATTATTAATCTGGATTAGTGGTTTTATATTATGATTGTTATAAATTTTCTTAAACCCAGATTAATAATACTCCTGATGAAATTAATGATACTTTAAGACTATTTCATAATAAACTTATCATATAACTGTTTTGAAGTATCGAATATTTAATAAGGAGTATCGATAATTTCATCAGGAGTATCATAAATCTGGATAGTAATATTATATTGTAATTTGTAAAAAAATTTGAACCTAAATTAATGATACACCTGATGAGATTATCGATACTTCTAATCAAATATTTAATACTTTAAAATAAGTTTATTATGAACTTATAATAAATTATTTTTATATAAAACTACTAATGAATAATGAATTAGAATGGTATGAAATCAGACACATGCAGCCACCTATGTTTTGAAAAAAAAAAAAAAAATCAGTCCATAACAATAACCAGACTTCAATACCACGATCCCAATTACTGTGTGTTGAACCACGTTTCGTTTTCATTTCGAATATAGTTTTGATAAAGGCAGTGATCTTGTTTTGATAAAAGGCAAACATTCAAAATTTACTCAAATTCTTAATTTTTACCTACTTAATATCTGAAATATATATCCCGGAGTATATAAATCGAAATAAAATTTTATTTTGCAATAAATAATTTAGTTATTAAAATGGTTTTGGGTCGCCATATTTCTGAAGCTTAGCAACTTTTCTCAGCGCAAATCTCCAATAATAAATGCTCTGCAACAGAAATAAGGAAACCAAAATCCAATACATACTATAAACTGTGTATCTATATTAGAGAGAGAGAGAGAGAGAGCCCATTCATGTTGGCCTCAACCCAAAATCCATCTGTCTGCCCTTCTGTCGCTCCCTTTTAATTTATTATATTCCCACATATACATACATATAATCATATATACATACGCCCCTTCCATTTCCTATATTTCTCTGTTCTCACAAACTGTTAATCTTCAATTCGATTCGTTTTCCACGCGCTCGCAGAGTTTTCCAATGACGTTGACGAGCAACAACAATGGCGGCGGCGGCGTTCAGAATTTGGGCGACACATCTTTGACCAAAGTGTTCGTCGGCGGATTAGCGTGGGAGACTCCAAAGGAAGTTATGAGAGAGCATTTTCAAAAATACGGCGAGATTCTAGAAGCCGTCATCATCTCCGATAAGCTCACCGGCCGATCCAAGGGCTACGGCTTCGTAAGTCCACTCCGAGATCTGTTTCTGTCGATTAGTTACATTCGAAAATGACGCCGTTCTGTTTGGTGAATTGATTTGATTTTGATTGAATTCAATTAGGTAACTTTTAAGGACGCCGACGCCGCGAAAAAGGCGTGTGAGGATCCAACGCCGACGATCAACGGCCGCCGTGCGAATTGCAATCTCGCCGCCCTTGGCGCACGTCGTCCGCGGTCTAACTCCACCGCCGTCGCCGCCGCCAACAACCCTCCGCCACAACAGGGTAACTGTTTTTTTTTATAATTAATTATGCTTGATCTCAAATTTAATCTAATTTATTTTTGGAAATTTGAAATTAATTATGTTTAATCTCAAATTTAATATTTTTTTTTTGGCGTTGAAATGAAGGAGTGAATGTTGGTCCGAGGGCCGGGGCTTCTACGCCGCCGCCACCCCTCCCGAATCACGTGCAGTGGTACTATCCGACGGGGACACCGGCGGCGGCGGCGGCTCCGCCATTTCACCACCACCACAATCACCACCATCAAGCTGTTCCGTTTTATGGATACTCTCCGACGTACATCGCAGCAACTGATATGAATTACAACCACGTAAGTTGATACTAAAACTCTAATTTTTTTTTTACAGCTTTTAATTTTCGATTTAAGTTTTCCATGCCATTGTTTTCGATGCATGTGAGTGAAAGCGATCATGAATTCAGATATGGTAATAAAATCATCGAATACATTCCATATATATTAATAAAATAGAATATTGCAATAAGTGTATTTTTCCCAATTTATCCACCTTGTAGATGTTTTAGTAATTGTTTGCTATCTGGTAAAAAAAAAAAAAAAACCAGTTCTATATTATTTGTTATCCCTCTATAACCACTTTGAATCTATAGTTTGATTTTTTGTAAATGTGTATTCATTAATTGATTTTTTTTAAAAATATTTTTCACTTTTAAAATCACTTAATTTTAAATCTTTTAAAATCATTTATAATTTTGTAGTAGAGTTTCAAAACATACGCATAATATTTTTCAATTAATTTTTTTTTATTCTATTGCAATAAGTGCATTATTTCCAATATATAATTTAGTTTTTGTTTTTTTTTAATTAAAATTATGTTTTTATTATTAAGTTAATATTTCTGTTATACATGTATTCCTTATTTTTAGTTTAAGTATCTAATTAAAAAGGCAAATATATAAATATATGAAGATATATACATGTTTGTATACTTGTAAATAATAAATGCTGTCATCAGTATAATTCCCTGACGTTCTATTTGTTAATAGGTTATATCTCGATTAAAAATTTGGACGATATGGCGAAAAAAAAAAAGAAAAAAAAAATTCAGTTACATCTATACTATATGTTGATTTGAAATCAATTTAAGAATATATATTTTCCATTTTATTTTACATTCTTTTTTTTATAAGCTGTCATGATTCAGCTTGCATATACTCCTATATATTTTAGAGATTTAATTATGACATTTTCTTGAAACATTACGAAAGTCCACCTCATTTCTAAATGGAATCAAGTTTAGAAATATGAAATCAGAATAAAAAATTTCCAACATTATTTCATTTAAATTGTCCGACAATCAGAATCATTTATATACAGAAAATGCATGTTAATGCCGGTACTACATAAACAGTTGTGATTTTAT
This sequence comes from Ballota nigra, assembly GCA_947034835.1. Taxonomy (NCBI): domain Eukaryota; kingdom Viridiplantae; phylum Streptophyta; class Magnoliopsida; order Lamiales; family Lamiaceae; genus Ballota; species Ballota nigra. The sequence goes on from OX344725.1 coordinate 62,608,556, forward strand.
TAAAACGTGACGGTCTATCGAATTTATTACGTAAATCAATTTGCAATAATTTCTCACCAAGATCACATATTATGGATTTTTTTTTACATTCATTATGATTCTGTTAAATTTTATTTTACAGAAGGTAGGATATACCGGTGGGGCCTATGGGCATTTTGGTCAAGTGTATCCGGGACAGGCTATGGTGGGTGCAAACACATTGATGCCTATGTACCCTGTCTACCATTTCCACCAATCACAGACAATGGGCCTTCCGGCCCACTTGTACTCCCCGACAGGTGCTGGCCCAATACCTACTGTCCCTGCTATCATATCCAAGCCCACATCTATTACCCCTCCTAATGCAGGTACTCAATCTTCAAGCTTGGCCTACTATATAGGCCCAATATATATTATATTAAATTAGAAATTTTAAATTAAGAATGACGAAAATAAACTATATGCCCAGGATTAAGAGCTCATTTGGTTATATTAATTTGAAATATCTTACAAGCTCTAACATCTTATAATTTTTTTTTTAAAACATATAAGATGTAAATTTTAAATAATTTATAAATTGCTAAAATATTTGACTAATTCAGCTTATAAAATCTTTGAAAATTTATAGTAAATATGTTTTAAATTTTAATCTTAATATACAACTTTTTTTTTGTTTTGTTTTTTTATGTTGAGATAGAGTTGGGTGGGGTTATGAGAGGGGTAGAGTAGTTCCAGGGTAGAAACGTAGAGTGGGTAGTGATTAGGAAAATAAATTATTTTTTTACCGCTTATAAATTGTTAGGAGCTTAATTTATAATTTTATAAAATGTTAACCAACTTATTTTGTCAAACACAGTAATAGTACTTATAAATTTTTAAACAACTTATAAACTTTTTTAAAGAGTTTACAAGTTCAGCCAAACATCCAAAGTTTGCAATACCTTAAAATTTTTGTTTGATTATACTGGTTACATTTCCAGTTTGTTTGCATTTTTGGTATATATGTGTGTGGTTTTGCATGAATTATTATTTATAATCAAGTACAAAGTATTTGGATTGAAGTTGAACTCGATAAACAATAATACATTATTGAACTCTATCTAGATCAAATAGCATGCTAATTAACTTTATAGTATATATTAATATAAAAATAGAGAACCACAGAAGAATCTTTGAATCACATGGTCCAAAGGACATGACCATGTGAAATTGCAGCTAGGGGAATCATAAGATGGAGTAGTAATTAAACTAAAGTAATTTTACAGAAATTTGGCTATTGAATTTTTAAATTTTTTTTTGGTGAAGATAATAAGGATCATGCCACGTCATGGTATATATGTATTAGATTATCTTATAAAATAAATGTGAACTGATATCACATATTACAGTTTGTCTGGCTGTGGAATAAATAGGTACAAGAGTTGGTCTACACAGTGGAAGCTAAAGAAGAAAAAAGAAAATAACAAGGGGAAGGAGTGATAGCTGCTCAGAGCAACAATATTATCATATATCTGCAGTGGCTCTCCTTTTCAATTTTTTATTTTTATTTTTATTTTTCAAAACTTTTAGGAATCTAATTCATTCATTGGTATTACTATTTATCTGTTCTCTAACCAGCATGATAAATCTCAAAATAGTGGAAATATTGTAACATTTATCATGTAATGATTATTCTTCTCATGTTTTATGAGAAGTTTTTTCATGGATTAATGGAATCTGGGCTTATATTATCTCTCTCTTAATATTATCGTATGATTAATCGTTTCGTTTATTATCCTATGTATATTATAAAAAATAAAGAATTGCCTAGAATTTTTTCTATATGATTATGAATTTTTTTAGCAAAAATAATTTTATTCTTTAATAGTGGGGACTGTCTACAATGGACCTACATAATTTACTAATCATTTGACATCTTCATTCATCGATTCATTTTCGTGGGCAAATTATTGTCTTCCATTATTGTAAGTGAATTGTTTGAAGTAATTTTTATAGGCGAATGCATGTAGATATATAATTACCTATATACGTTGAAAAATGAGATGCATATATGATCAGAAAATTAGTAGACAAATTGTAGATAATTTCACTATTTAAGAAATTAGAGATTTTGTAGCGTAATGGAACTCTCTTAAACAATTCTTTATTTTCTTAAGCTGCATTGAATGAATTAAATCATAGAATAATTGCACTCCTTCCGACCAAATACTAATCGGACTGATCTAGGATGTTATTTTAAGGTAATAAAAGTTTTCATATTATAACTCACATAAAATTATAATTCAAGGAAGGTGAATTCTTATAAACTAATGTTTCAGATATAAGTTTTGGCAAATTATACGAAGAAATCGATTTACAATATCAGTTATTTTATTTGAAAATATTGATTTGATGTTAATACTTTCTAATGATAACATCTAATATTATTTAAAAAAATATTTGATACACATACTCATAGATTTTAGTGTCTGTGTAAAAATATAGTAAAGTCTATTGTACGTTAGCTACAATTCCTTGCGAACAACATCATAGTGTTTGATGCGAGGATCACGTGCATCCTTGCCCCTAAGCTCTTAGATCATATAGTCACATTATGAATTCTATTACTCTTTCCATCTCAACACTATTTTCACATTTTTGTAAAATTTTCTTCTCATTAAAAAAAAAAAAAAGTATGAAGGTAACATTAGGACATAGAGTAGTAATTTGTTAGCCTAAACACAATGATAATGATATGGATCGCCGATACAGGTCCATACAATGTTTAAATTAGTTTCAATTTAACCAGCGTAGGTTGATTTCGTGATGTAGATTTGAGATTTAAGAGCATGCTCATTTCTAAATTTCAAACTTTGCTAATGACCCAGGTTATATACATGTTTTGTTAATACACTTCCCCGGATGAAAAAAATATCCGAAAAGCTTAACAATTTTCGAAAAAAAAAAAAAAAACTTCGAAAATGCATGTTTGGTTTTTTTTTTTTTCCAAAAAATTATTGATTTTTAAAAAAAAAAAAAATTCCAAACTTTTTTTGGAGGGGTGTATAATGAAATATGAGACCGTATAACCTGAGCCTGTTAATAAGTTTAAGGTTAGGCTCAGCCGCTCATGAAGCGGATTAGTATATGCCCATTTTAATTGGGCAGTCAAAACAAGAAAAAGTTTAAGAGCAAGCCATAAAGAAAGGGCACAGGTTATTTGCACTAGCCTCTGTGTTAAATACACTATTAGGATGAATACACTACTCGTGTTCGGAATTTTTTTCGAACTTTTTTCACTTTTTCGGCAATATTTTTCGAACATAGTGTGATTGAAAGAAAAATTCGGAAATTTTTTCCGAAAATTTAACAAATTTTCGAAAAAAAAGGTCGAAGGTAGTGTATTTAACAAAAGGGCTAGTGCAAATAACCGTGGCCTAAAGAAAGCCTGACCGTTAATTGAAGAAGTCCTAAATTGTTGTGGGCCTGACTAAATTGAATATTATAAGGCCCATATTAAATATAATCCTTTTTTATTTTAATATACTTTCCCAAAAAATATTTGGACTTTTATTTTTAATTAAAATTAACAATTTTCAGAAGTTTTTCTAAAAATGTGTAGGTTTATTTGTTTTTCTTGAATTTTCGAATTTAAAAAAAAAAATCCAATTTTTTTTTTTTAATAAAATGTATTAACAAAAGGCCCAGGTTATTTGCACTAGCCTCTATGTTAAAGACACTAACCGGATGAATACACTATTTTTTTGTTTGAATTTTTTTCATTTTTTCCAACATTTTTTTCCGAAAATAATGAAATGATCAATATTTCAGAAAAAAAATTTGAATTTTTTATTTATTTTCGGAACTTTTTTCCGAAAATGTTGCAAATTTTCAGAAAAAAAAGTTGTGTATTTATTCAGGTAGTGTATTTAATTTAGAGGGTAGTGCAAAAAACCGTGATCTTAACAAAAGGAGTACTGTATTTAGCCTAAGGAGGCCCACGATAAAAGCCTAGCTCATAAACCTTTTGGGCCTATGAGGAGACTTAATACACAGCAATGGAATACGGAAAAAATCCGTCAAGGTTTACACAAATTCCTTTTTCCTGCTGACGCCATAGCTGGAAGCAGATATGGGTTCATCAGCAAAAGAGATCTACAGGAATCTTCTGAAAGCGGTGTCGAAACATATTGGAAAAGAGGAACACAGGTCCCATTTCGCCGATTACATAAAGGAGGAATTCAGAAGGAATGTAAACTCTGCAAACACTGAGAATTTGACGCTTGCTCATAATTACACTTTCTATCTTAACAGCGTCCATCATCATAAGGTGCCTTATTTTTCATTGCCATATCATTATCTTTTCAGTTAATCGCAAAGTGTTGATTGTTTTTCCCTGTTCTCAGTATTTTGATGCTAGTATGCAATTAGGGCAATCGTGTTTGTGGCTTCTTGTTAGCATTGAAATTATGCCTGTTCTGTATTTAGCGAGTATTTTGAATGGATTATTTGCACATGATTCAAGTATTAGTGCAGAAAATTGAGACTCAATAGTATTTTTAGAGTTTAAATCGTCCCATAATTTTTTAACAAAGTCTCCCAAATACTCTGTCAAAGTCCAATTTCGGTCCCAAATTAACCGGAAATACGACGTCGTTATAAAGTTTGAAATTGGTGATTTGTAGCGAGGGTGTTGATGTATTGTGGTGTCTATACGTGCTAATTATATTTGATTTTTCCTTTTCTTTAGGATTTTAAAATATACATGATGTGAAATAAAATTATAGGAGAAAATAAAATATCAAATATAAGTAGCAGACATAAACACTACATCAGCACCCTTGCCGGATATCACCAATTTCAAACTTTAAAGTGACGTCGTTTCGCTTTTTACCGCGGACCAAAATTGGACCCTGTTAGAGAAATTAGGACCAACTCTAATAAAAAGTTATTCGTATTTTAATGGTGGAAATTAGGGGATTTTTATAGTTGTATTTGTACGAGTGATTGGAGATGTTTCTTTCATAGAAATACTCTCTTTGTTGTCACTACATTGGTATTTCTGAAACAGTTGATGTAATTGGGTAAGCTTTAACTTAATTCAGTAGCATTCTAAGGATGCAACCATATATATCCTGAATATTACTTGAGATGAGTCTGAAATGAGGTGTCTTAGGATTTACGAGGGATTGATATTTTAATCTCATTCAATCATGTGTTTGGTTCATGCAATATCGGTCCGGGATAAGTGGTCATTGGGAGAATGGACCCATGGAGGGAGTTGGACTAATTGTCGCATGAACGAAGGATAATTATTTATCAATCTTATCCATCAAAGCAAACACTCCCTTAGAGTAGCACAAGCTTCCTACCTAACTTTTATACACTTACGATCGATACAGGAATTGCTCTTCTCATACAATATCGCAGTGGATAGGTCCGACGAGGTTAAGAGAGTACTGGGGAAATCAGCTTCGAGTGTTGGCCTTCGGCTTCCTGAGGTTTACGAGCCTTGATTATTGGTAAGAGGCCATTCTTCTCTCTTCACAATCTACTTCAAGTTTCAAAATGCAATCCTGATTTTAAAAGTTGAAGTTGTGCACTACAGGGAAGTACTATTTTGATAACTTATGATGCAGCATTGCGTTAGTTAGACGTCTCGTAGATGTGGTTCTTGTTATAAAGCTCATGGACTACCCGATCTTTATGGCTTAGTTCTTTGTTTAAGCTGTAAATTTTACTCGACTGAAGTGATAGTTATCTCTGCTTTCATTTTGTGTAGACACGGGGCACTCGTTATGATGGAGAGTTTTACAAAAGACGACGAGCGCCTTGTTCTATGTCATGAAGCAGCTTTTAGACTATCAATCCCTTACATTTCTTCTGTTACTGGCTTGTTGCTGGGTAGTTTTGCATGCACCAGCTTACAGTAACCTTTATCTGCTGAACCCATTTTTGGTTCAAGTTAAATCTCTTTTAAGGGCATATAAGCCCATTCTTTTTTAGTATAAACTAGAATAAAAGGAGAACTATGATCTTGTAATGTAGTTGATATAATACAGCCCTTGCTAGAACAGAATACCCGATTTGAAGTGCTAGAAAAGAATATCCGATCGTACATTTAGTCATAGTATATGAGAGAGAGTTTCACAATTGATAAAACAACATTTGATCACTGGATACAGAGGTAAATAGGTAAACCAACCAACCAACCAACCCAACAGTAACTTTTCTACGCATCAAACGAGAACTTAACGTTATTCTTCTTGACAAAATTATGCGTCGTATGATCCACCACCTGCACGTAGAGAGCTCATTAATTGATCATCTGATAAAGGTGCACTTAACATAAAACTATCCACCTAAGTAAAAGTTAAGCGAGAAGTGCTCACATTTGTATTGCTGAGTTCAAGATTGTAGAAATCCATCTTTTTCTCAAGAAACAACGGCCCTGCATGCCATGTACCGCGATTCAGCTTCAAGAACTTGGGACCTGAAATTCTGAAAACACGCACATCCTCAACAGCTGGAGGGATGTAGAAATGGCCACTGTGTGATTTCACAGCATCTGCTCCCTCTGTTACATTTGTGTCGAGAATGGATGGTTTTGCGACTCCAAGATACCACGTATGGCCACCAATTGAACCTAGACATTGCGTAACACTGGCATGATGTGTAATAGTGGAAAACTCGAGTGGCCTATCCTCAATATGCATGATATAGAACCTGATTAAACACGATGATGTTAAACAATTTCCTTCTCACCGGAACTAGCCCTTCATAGTTATCAAAGGATGACTACAAACAAGAAGATAAGAAATGAATAAGTATTCAACTTTGTGATGTCCCAATCAAGATTAAAAACATACAAATGCCCACGAATGACACACAACAAAAGTTAGCTATCGACAACTCTCCCTATTTCCGACATCCTTGATAATATTAATATGTTATGCTTGGGAGCGCTCACAATCCTCAGTTTTCACTCAAAAGTGAAATTTGAGCCCTAAAGTTCGTTTGCACAACGTATGTGCGTAGAGATGTTATTGGAAGTTTGAGCTAAGCCTAATGAAATTGCTATAACACTATGCGTAAGTTGATGTGTTCCTCAAATCACCAATATTTGGCACTTACCAAACTATAAAAGCTTCCCATATTCAACATTACCATCCACTTAGGAACTTATGTCCCAATTGAAGGTATGCCAACGTTGACACCAAATTATACTTGAGCAATCAGCACTACGTTTGCTCAATAAAATTTGTAGGAATTAACACTAAAGAAACCTATTTTCCTTCCCCTTTTTCACCATTTCCTCAAAAAATAAAGCACCCAATCAACATGACCTAATTGATTAGCACACATGTACAGAAGAGGATACCTTGGAATGCCCTGGGAAAGGTCGAGCTGTGCATCGCGAGGCCCGAACTCATCGCCGTCCGCCGAGGCCTCGATCACTTGTCCGAATTCCTCGAAGCTCTCCGGAGTTGCTTCAATTGGAGTCAGCCTAATCACCGCTGGAGAAGAAGGCTCGGTGGAAGTTGCTGACGCCATCTGATTACGGAATACCCAGAATTTCTTGTTAAAATCAGCACTGAATCTAACCCTGGAAGCCTCAAAATGAAGGGGATTCGGTGGGCAGGAAACAAATATGGGTCTTGAGATTAAGCTTGAAGCTATTCTGCCGGTGAGGGTGAAACCGCAAGCGGCGGCGATCGAGCTGGATTCGGACGGCGCGTGGGATAAGTGAGGAAATACTAACCGCCTCATAAGGCTATGATTTTTTTAGCATAAAGTGTATATATACAAAAAAAAAAAAAAAAAAAAAAAACATTAAAAGACCCCTGACTATCACATTTTATTTCAAAAGATTCTTAAATTATTGTTTCTTTTTAAAGCACCTGAACTGTTAATTTTTTTTCACAATACCCTTGATAACGAAAATTCATAGATTTTGCTGAGTTTGATTCATATTTGTCATTAACATATGACAATTCAACCAAATTGAATACTATTAAGACCAAACAACAAAAAATGTGTTTCAAGCGAAATGTCAAAAGGGGCTTATGAAGTAAGAATTATACTACCTCCGTTCTAGAAAATTGGTATTATCTCCCTTTCATTTTTTATTATCCGTTTTACCATAAAAGAAAGTTTTTTTTTCCATTTACCCAAAATAGCAAAAAGCAATTATTGTCATTTTTAACTTATCCCTTAAAAATATTATTTATTTTCACTCGTGTTACTACTTTATTAACTTTATATCCACAAAAATACTAATAAACAACTCTTACTCCATTTTAAAAATCTACTTTATATCAAAAAAATACTAATAAACAATTCTTTTATTAAAATCTGTGTCATTTTCCAATGGTCAATAAAAAATAAATTGGAGGGAGTAATATTTTTTTCCACGTGATTTAATAAGATATGTTGGATTTTCTGAATTTTATAATAAAAATATCATTAATGGAAAGTTCATTTTATTTACTTTCTATAAATCATCATTTTATTAAAAAACAATTCTAAAAAATCTCATAATAACCTATGACAAATCGCGTTAAATCACGTACAAAAAAATATGAGCAATTTTTAGGGATGGAGAGAGTATGCTTTAAAGGTTTTTTGAAGGCAAAAGAATAATTCAGGGTCTAATAAAATAAAAAAATTATAAATTAAGAACTTTATAAATTTAGCTGTTTTTCAAAATAAAATTTGGTAGTTCGACCTGCCAAAAAAATTTAATCAAAAAATTGAAAAAAGATAAAACCGTAGAAAGAAATTCAAAATAAAAAAGAAGGGGTAAAAAGTCTCGTCCCCGTCAATACACTGAAATCCCCAGTCCACAACCAACAAATAATGCCCTCCGCCGCCGCCGGGAGTCCGTCAATAAACCAGACGGAGCTCATCTCCACTATCACCACCTTCCTGAAAAATATCAACCCGGCCACCTCCGCTCTTCAAGCCGCCCTATCTCCCTACCTTCCGTACCTAACCCCAGGCATCGTCCACTCGATCCTCTCCTCTCCCACCCTTCGCCGCCACCCTTCCGCCCTCCTCTCTTTCTTCAATTGGACCAATTCTCATAAACCCCTTCCCCCTCTTCCCCTCCCCCCTCTTCTCTCTCTCCTCTCCTCCCTCACTACCCACCACAAATTCAACGACGCCAATACTATTCTCCACTCCCAAATCCTCTCCGACCACCCGCACCACCACCTCCACCGCCACCTCCTCCACCCCGCTCCTCCTCTCCCGCCGCCGTCCAAAACCCTCCTAAACACCTGCATTTTCGCCTACTGCCGCGCCGGGTGCCCCCACCTCGCCGCCCAGATTTTCAACAAAATGAAGCGCCTGAAACGTCGACCCAATTTGCTGACTCTCAACACTTTGCTCAGTTCTCTGGTAAAGAAATCCACCCCTACACATTTTTGTAAAGAGTTGTTTGATGATGCCCTCAAACTTGGTGTGTCTCCTGATGTAGTTACTCTCAATATTTTAATTAATGGCTATTGTTTAGAGCATGATTTCAAGAACGCTATAGATTTGTTAAGGAAAACAGAGGTTGATTATAAGTGTAATCCGGATAATACGAGTTACAATACTATATTAGATGCCTTATCTAAGAAGGGGAGATTGCAGGATATTCGTGATTTGTTGTTGGAAATGAAGGGGAAAGGGCTTTTTCCAGATAGGCATACGTACAATATTTTGATCAATGGGTACTGTAAGAGGGGGTGGTTGAAGGATGCAGCTAACGTCGTGGAACTAATGACTCGAGATAGCTTGTTGCCCGATGCTTGGACGTATAATATGTTGATTAGTGGGCTGTGTAATTCGGGGAGAATGGACGAGGCGTTTAGGCTCAAGGACGAGATGGAAGGATTGAAGTTGTCGCCTGATGTGATTACTTATAACACGTTGATTAATGGGTGTTTTGAGGCGAAAACGAGCGAGATGGCTTTCGAATTGGTAGATGAAATGAGGGAGAAAGGGGTTCGGATGAATGAGGTCACTCATAACATCGTGATTAAATGGTATTGTAAGAAAGGTAGGATGAAAGAGGCCAGTGAGATGGTGAGGAAAATGGAAGATACGGGATTTTCGCCCGATTGCATTACCTACAATACTTTGATTAGTGGATTTTGTAAATCTGGCGATTTTGCGGAGGCTTTTAGAATGATGAATCAAATAGGCGTCAAAGGTTTGAAAATGGATACTGTGACGCTCAACACGGCGTTACATAATCTATGCCGGGAAAGGAAGCTTAAAGATGCGTACGAGTTGTTGAGTTGTGCAAATGAACGAGGATATATTGTAGATGAAGTGAATTATGGTACTATTATTGTTGGTTACTTTGAGGAGAAAAATGTGGACAGAGCTATGGAAATTTGGAACGAAATGAAGGAGAAAGATATATTTCCTAGTCTTATCACTTACAATTCGGTGATTGGGGGGCTTTGCAAGCTTGGAAAAACCGATCTTGCAATCACGAAGCTTAACGAACTGTTGAAGAATGGATTGGTTCCCGATGAGTTCACGTACAACACCATTATACACGGGTTCTGTTTGGAGGGAAACTTGGAGAAAGCGTTTCAGTTTCACAACGAGATGGTTGAGTTGTCGTTCAAACCCGATACATGTTCGTGCAGCATTCTTCTCGGAGGGCTGTGCAGGGAAGGGAAGCTGGAAAAGGGTATTACGCTCTTCAACACGTGGAAGTCCATCGGGAAAAACCTCGATGCTGTAACGTATAATACACTTATAACGGCCTTGTGTAAGCGAGGGAGGCTCGAGGATGCTTGGGACCTTGTTACCGAAATGGAAGAGAAGAAATTAGGGCCGGATGGTTTTACGGTTAGGGCCATGTTTGGTGCTCTTATTAGTGCTGGAAAAACCAAAGAAGCAGAAGAGCTTTTAGGGAAAATGCCGGGGGGTGATGAATTGGTTCGACGTTCAAAGATGAGAAACGATGAACGAAATGTGAGCGGTCGAGAAGCGTCGGATGAGGCGGAGTCGATTATCAATGAGCTCTGCAGTGAAGGGAGATTCAAAGATGCCATGAATGTGTTTGTGGAAGTAAGTGAGAAGGGGTTAAGTGTAAATAAGTCGACGTATATTAGTTTAATGAATGGACTCATCAAGAGGAAGAAAAGTATTATGATGCCAGTTCCATGATGTCTTGGTTTCTAAATAATTAGTGCATTTCATCAAATGATATTTGGTCATCGAGCTAGTAATTTTGCTGATTTATTAAAATTCAACATTAAGTGGTAGGAGAGAGTACTATAACGGTTGTTCTAGTATTGGCCAAATCTTCAAAAAAAAAAAAAAAAAAAAAAAAATGTTGGCTATACTTTACATGATATTTTATCGTGTACTTATTTATATTTTATGTATATTATTAAATAGGATTAGTTTTTATTATAATTTTTTAAATTTTTAGTATTAATTGTTTAATTGAAAAGTGTTAATTTGTTTATTATTAATGGTTCACTTTGAAGAACTAGAATTTAGTATAATAGTGGATTGAATATACGGTTATATTTTTATATACTTTGTGATTAGGATTGAAAATAGGCCGAATTGAGTTAGACTTCACGTTGAATGGATTGGACCTGAGATATTGAGAAAATATCACTTTTGTTATCCAAAGTTTACCTTTTTTGTTTTTGGTACCCGACTTTCACCAAGTCTCAATATTAGTCACTGAAGTTTGAATCCCCTCTCACATTGGGTCCTGACGTTAGTTGACCCGTCATTGACTAACAGGACCAACAATTTTCAGCGGGAAAATACATTAGGGTTCCAGAATCCCGTCTCAAATCAGTTTCACTTCCCCTCTTCATCCCAAACCTAATTAATCTAATTTCTCTTGGATTCTCACGGTTTTGTCGACCAGAGATGCCGTTGAGCTCGAGACAATCAACATCGTCCACAAATTCCAACATTCTAGATGCAACTGAATTTTGTAGGTGTAGTTTATTGTGAAAAAATGGTGACTCACTTTTTGGATCTGCATATTGTAGGAAACCAAAAAAACAGAATTGATAAAAGCAATGAAAGCATATGGACAAATATATATATATATACCTAAAAATTAAAGCAAAAATCGAAAGTTTACCGTATCGAGGTGCAGACCCAAGCTTCTCTCTTCTTCCCATTGCTCGTATCACTTCAATCACTGAAATTTCACGCTCAATATATTGCACTACTCTATGTTACCCACGCACCAGAAACATTAATCAAAGAGAAATTAAGTGAATTAGGGTCGGGGAAGAAGAGGGGGATAATGGGCGACGAATTGGGGGTGAAATCCTTAAACCCTAACTTATTTTCCCGCTGAAAATCGTTGATCCCGTTAGTCAATGACAAGTCAACTAACGGCAGGACCCAATGTGAGAGAGGATTAAAACTTCAGTGATTAATATTAAGACTTGATGAAAGTTGGGTACTAAAAACGAAAAAAGGTAAACTTTGGGTATCAAAAGTGACATTTTCCCTGAGATATTAGTTAGGTTCAAGCTTGGTCTGTTACCTTAAAAGACCCAATCGTGGCCTTTTTAGTTTATGAGTTATGTTTAAAAATCTGTATTAAGCTTTTTTTTTAGTCCTATTTTATTTTAAATATCAAATTTTAAAATAATTATAATATTGTAATTTTAAGATTTGTTTAATTTGTCATATTATTAGGAAATTTAGGGTTTATTGGCATTTAAATTTATTTAACTAAATAATTATTAAATATATATTATTTTATGTTATGAATTATAGTACAATTTTTATTGATATAAAAATAGTCAATAGATATATAATATTTATATTTGATAATATATATCTACACTAAACGAGTCGACCTGCTAACCTTAAAAAAAGAAATGGTAAAAACTTAAACCTAACCTATTTAAATAAATAGGCTTGTAAAATATCATATCAAACCATAAATTCAAAAAAAAAAAAAAATTTACACTATTAACTTACAATTTCTTTTACTTTTATTATCTTAAAATTCGTAAGAAAATAAATAAGTCGGAAGGACTAATAATTTTATTACTTAAAAAAAAAAAAAAAAAAAAAAGGCCAATGAAATAGAAATTGATTAAAAAATAAAGGAAAAGAAAATGGCTCCATCTCTGCGAAAAACGCCACTCCAAGCCCTAATTGGGAACAGACAGAAATAATGTCTTCCACCACCACCACCACCACCACCACCACAAATCCGCCGCAGTTGCCACCATCACACTCATTAAACCACACTGAACTCATCTCCACCATCACCACCTTCCTCGGAAACACCAATCCCGCCACCTCCGCTCTTCAGGCCACCTTATCTCCCTATCTTCCCTACCTAACCCCAGACATCGTTCACTCAATCCTCTCCTCTCCCCACCTTTACCGCCAACCTTCCGCCCTCCTCTCTTTCCTCAATTGGGCTAATTCTCACTCTACCCTTAAACCCCTTTCCCCTCTACCCCTCCCCCCTCTTCTCTCTCTTCTCTCCTCCCTCATTTCCCAACACAAATTCAGTGATGCCAAGACTATTCTTCACTCCCAAATTCTCTCCGAGCATCCGCGCCACCAGCTCCACCGCCACCTCCTCCACCCTGCTCCTCCTCTTCCGCCGCCGTCCAAAACCCTCCTAAACACCTGCATTTTCGCTTACTGCCGCGCCGGGTGGCCCCACCTCGCCGCTCACATTTTCAAGAAAATGAAGCGCCTTAAGCTTCGGCCCCATTTGCTGACTCTCAACACTTTGCTCAGTTCTCTGGTAAAGAAAAACACTTCCTCTCGGTCTTCACATTTTTGTAAAGAATTGTTTGATGATGCCCTCAAACTTGGTTGTTCTCCTAACGTGGTTACTTTTAATATATTGATTAATGGCTACTGTTTAGAGCATAATTTTAAGGATGCCATGGAGTTGTTAGGCAAAATGGAGAATGATTTTAAATGTAAGCCCGATAATGCGAGTTATAATACAATATTGGATGCCTTATCTAAGAAGGGGAAATTGCATGATGTCCGTGATTTGTTGTTGGAAATGAAGAGCAAGGGGCTTTTTCCCAATAGGAATACGTACAATATTTTGGTCCATGGGTACTGTAGGATGGGGTGGTTGAAGGATGCAACTAAGATTATGGAGCTAATGACTCAGGATAACTTGTTGCCAGATGTTTGGACGTATAATATGTTGGTTAATGGTATGTGCAACTCAGGGAGAATTGATGAGGCATTTAGGCTAAAGGATGAGATGGAAGGATTGAAGTTGGTGCCTGATGTGATCACGTATAACACTTTAATTAACGGGTGTTTTGAGGCAAAAACAAGTGAAAAGGCTTTCAAATTGGTGGATGAAATGAGGGAGAAAGGAGTACAACTGAATGAGGTCACTCATAACATCATGATTAAGTGGTATTGTAAGGAAGGTAGGTTGAAAGATGCAAGTGAGATGGCAAGGAAAATGGAAGATGCTGGATTTTCGCCAGATTGCATCACCTACAATACTTTGATCAGTGGTTTCTGTAAATCTGGGGATTTTGCAGAGGCCTTTAAAATGATGAATCGAATGGGCGCGAAAGGTTTGAAAATGGATACGGTGACGCTGAACACGGCGCTGCACAATCTGTGTCGGGAAAGGAAGCTTAAAGATGCGTATGAGTTGCTGAGTTCTGCGAGTAAGAGAGGCTACATTGTAGATGAAGTGAGCTACGGTACCCTTATTGTTGGGTACTTTAAGGATGAAAATGCGGACAGAGCTTTGGAGTTTTGGGATGAAATGAAGGAGAAAGATATAATTCCTAGTATAATCACTTATAATTCGGTGATTGGCGGGCTCTGCAAGCTGGGAAAAACAGACCTTGCAATATCTAAGCTCGATGAACTATTAAAGAATGGATTGGTTCCCGATGAGACTACGTATAACACAATTATACACGGGTACTGTTGGGAAGGAAGTGTGGAGAAAGCATTTAAGTTTCACAACGAGATGGTTGAAAAGTCGTTCAAACCGGATATCTATACGTGCAACATTCTTCTCCGAGGACTTTGCAGGGAAGGGATGCTAGAAAAGGCTATCAAACTCTTCAACACATGGGTTTCAAAAGGTAAAAAACTCGATGCTGTGACCTATAATACTTTAATCGCAGCCTTGTGTAAGGAAGGGAGGCTTGAGGATGCTTTGGACCTTGTTGCTGAAATGGAAGAAAAGAAATTAGGGCCAGATGGTTATACGTTTAGTGCCATGTTCGATGCTCTTAATAGTGCTGGTAAAACTAAAGAAGCTGAAGAGCTTTTATCGAAAATGTCGGAGAGAAAAAGTATGATTCAACATTCAGAGCAGATCAATGACGAACAGAATGTGGTTGCAAGAGAGTCTTCAGATGAATCAGACTCAAGTTCCGTGGATTATTCAGGACAGATCAATGAGCTTTGCGCTCAAGGGAGATACAAAGAAGCCATGAGTATCTTTCTGGAATTGACTGAGAAGGGTATAACTGTAAATAAGTCCACCTATATTACTCTAATGAATGGACTTATCAAGAGGAGGAAAAGTATTATGAAGCCAGTTCCATAATGTTCTGGCTTAGCACACTGGGCATGCTTCTTTCTCGCGATCTTTGTAAGCACACTTCCTTGAAGAACATCTGGTATATACTTAGTTAGATAATTCCATTTAGAGTTGCTTCCTGATTATTATAAGTTAAAATCTATTTTACTAATGATTCTGAAAGTTGTATTCATGTTTTTGGTGTGTATTCTCAAAAACTAGCCTCACGTACGAATTCAATACTTGTATTAACTGAAAAACTATTGCTATTAACTGAATAAGAGAGATTTAAAATTCTATGTATAACACTCTTGGTGGAAAAGTGATTTAAAATTGGTTGATGCCGCCGCATCTTATTAATCTTGCTTGAGTAAGGACGTTGTTTGTTGAAGTGCTCATTTTGTTTACATACATTTGTTTATTTCGTAATTTCTCTATTACTTCACTCCCTGTAGGATTATGCCTTATGCATGACAGAAGCAACTTCCTTCTGACTTGATGATTAAGTTCAGTGCTTGTTTTACTCGAATAATGTATATTTCCTTAATATAACCGTAGCCGTTGGTTGGCGGTAGAAATGTGCCAGTCTTGGAGAGATAAACTGGTGGAGATTCAAGCACATTGTCTTTCAAATTTGAAGCCGATTTTGATTTTTTCTTTGGTAAATTACAATGACCAAAGAGTTTGTCAAAATTATCAAATTAAGATGGGGTTCCGGTGAATTACAAATAATCCTGAGCTTTATTCAATTTCCAATGAATCTTGTGGTTTCACTTGAATATTAACCCAACCTACTTGCTTCTTTTGGTAATTAACTTGGCACATAACATATATTGTAAGTTTATACCTACGACTAGACTAGAGGGTGTTTGACTGAGCTTATAAGCACTTTAAAAACCGTTTTAAAGAGCTTATAGGTACACTATTAATGTATTTGACAAAATAAGATGTTTAATAACTTATAAAATTATAAAATAAACTCGTAACAATTGATAGTTCGTAAAACCAACCACCAACCCCACTCTTCCCCTGTTCCCATCCACTTTTATCTTAATATTAAATATATATATATATATATATATTAATTTTTTTAAAAATATTTTATAAGTTGTATTAACTAAATATATTTAAATATTTTTTATAAGTTATTTTTAATAACTTATAAACTATTTTAAAAAATTATTTTATAAACTTTTAAAACAACTTAATAAGATATTAGAATTAATAAAATATTTAAATAATCTCATTGGTATGTTAGAGGTATTCTCTCCATGTCTCAAACCCAAGACCTTTGAAGTCTTAAATGGTGGTCTCAACCAATTGAGTTATCAAGTACTTGACTTATAATTTGTTTTACATAACAGGCTTCGTGGTAAAGGTTTTTTTATTCAAATATTGCACTTTTCAAAACCACTTAATAATCTATGATGGTTTTTGAAATCCTTATCAAAATAAGCAAGGGCGCCGTCTACAAAGGCGTTGGTAAAGAAAGGGCGCCGTCCTCAATGACGCTCAACGAGGTTTCCGATCAGCACTCCGGCCGCGGCGAATAAACAGAAGGGCGTCATTCACAACGGCGTCCATCGACAGTTTCTGACAAAAGGGTCGCCAACATAAACGACGCTCATCGCATGATGTCAGGTTTTTGTGTAGAGCGCCGTTGCCAATGGCGCCCAAGGGTTCCAGCCGAATATATTCCTTGGCAGTCTGCATGCAAAGCTATGCGAATATATTCGTTGGCAAGCATGCAGAGTTATGCGAATATATTTTTTAACATTCATGCATGCTTTCAAATGCTGAAGGAAAGTCCACAATACATTTGAATGCAAGTTTTGAAATTAGGGAGTTCACATGTGTACAGTATATGAGTTTTACCTCTTGTTAAATACAAGCGTATTTCTCCATTACAACATCTCTATAACAAAAAATTTAGAGACACAAGTAAGTTCAAGAAAATATTTCAAGTACAAGTTGTTTGTTTATGTATAGTATTTTCTCATTAAATTTGTTATATTATTGTTCTTAGGTTATTATGCTCTTGAGTTGATGTTTGCAATAATCACAAGATTATAAAGAGGAGTATATTTGGAAGGATTACACATCTTGAGGTATTTTTATTTACATTCACTGAAATTATTTTGAACTGCAAGGATATTGTATTTTTATGATGTATTTATTGAAGATGATGAAAATTGTTTTATGATGTGTTTATTCTCAATCGATAAATATCATATGTTATAATATTGCATGAAATTTTCCAATTCATGTTTAAGTTTTCCATTTTTAATGCCTAAAGTCATACTTTAGGTTTAATTAAATAAGTGGAGACCATTTAATTACTGAGAATGAAGGGAGTATTAAATAAATGTATTGCATGGGTTAGAGATTATACTACAGTTCACAAAAAAAATGATAATTTTATTCGTAATTAAATATTATGGTTATAATTTGTATTGAAATAATTGAAATAAATGATATTGAATTTATCGGGATTGATTTCAAGTTAATCCAAAACATGGGTTTTGAAATTATCTTAATCCAAGTAATTGTAATGGATTGCTGCTAGTGATTGACATCTTAACCGTATATATATTTCCAATATGTTGTTTAATCAATTTATTATATTTAATATTAAATAAAACAATTAAATCACTAATTGAAAATAAATAAATTTATCATAATCAATAGATAGTCAATTTTGAAAAATCGAGTTTATTATTAGCTAGAATCGGCTGAAAACTATTATTTTTACTTTGTTGATATTTATCTTGAATCTTAATCCTTAAATATTTATATATATTAATAAAATAATATATTTGAATGATATCTATTATCATTATCTAAAGGGGATTATTATAAACTATAATGGATTGGAAATTAGAATCCATATAAATATATTTGAAAGGTATTTTTTAAATTATTAATAAATGAGTGTGAAAGATTCTTTGAACTTTAAGTAGTAATTTTTTTTTTCACAAATTAAATGTGAGTACTGTATCAAAAACTTTAATAACACAATGTTGTATTTTTTTAGTTAAATAAAAAAAAAAAATTAAAGAAACATTTATTATTTTAGATTTAAAAAAATTAATTTAGGCATTGTTATTTTATTTAAATTAAGATTTAATCCTAGGAATGAAAGACTACATTTTTTCCATGAAAATTGATTATGCCTTAGGAATGAAATGTTATACTTTAATATTTATAAACCTTATATGTATACTAGTATTTTTTTTTTAATGTTTATCATAAATGATTGATTTCATTGATTAAATAAAAATTCAATTCGTATAAACTAAATTCAAATTTTGAGATTTTGAACGGAGCTTGTAGGTATGGCAAATTCAAATGATATTGAAATAATTGTATGATGTGATGAAGTAGTTGTTGGATTACAACGAGTTGATCGCCAGATTGGTTATAATGATCTACTACCTTTATTATCTGAGATGACTGGCATTGACTTGAACCAATATTTGTTGAAGGTATCTGCAAAATATGACATTAATAACATGTCAGAAATTTTTCGATTACGTGTAACCACGACCTCCGTTTCTTTTTTTATCCGAATGCTGGTTCGGATCAGTTGAGTTATTTGTTGACGCGGAAATGATATTTCCTTCACGATCATTTCATGATCCAATGGAAGATACGTATAATCAGTACGCATCTTACATTGCCGGTGAATCTGAAATGCCTCATTTCACCAATTACGTTCCAACTCGTAATATAAATGATCATGGTTGGCACACAAGACATGTACCCTCTGATAGTTTGGGGCATACTGTTCCGTGTGATTCTGAGCCAGAAGCACAAGAAAATGACGATGAATGTGTTATGGATGATGCAGTTCATTCAACTGTACATATGACACAACAATTTGTACCACATCCTAGTTTATCGAGAGCTTCTTTTTTCGACTCATCATATGAGGATGTACATATTGATTCAATAGGCATCCCAGATGGTGAATTCACATATGATGATGATGTGGGAATGATCTTCACAAATAAAAACCAATTGCAGACTGCTGTTAAGAATTATTCAATTCGACATTCTATGCGTGAGTTTGCAGTCAAGGATAGTACCCCAACCATTTGGAAGGTTGTATGCAAACAAAATGCAAGGGGGGCTGAAGGCAACTCTTCCTTTCAACAATGTAATTGGTACTTGCGGGAAGAAAACTACAAGTTGGAAAATTACTCGGTTGGGACCGCATCACACTTGTCTTATCAGGGGCTCTAACTTGCGTCACAATAATTTGGGTAAGAATTTGATTGCGGGTATGTTAGAGAGTATGGTGAAGGTAAATTCTGCATATAAAGCTGAATGTGCAAAAGTAATGGTGAATGATCGATATAATTATGATATTTCGTACCATTTGGCATGAGATGCAATTAAACGTGCGGTGGAGAATGTGTATGGGACCTGGGAGAGCTCATGTCAGTATTTGCCCAAGTTCATGAGAGCATTGCAGAAATACAATCCTGGAACAGTTGTCGAGTGGCTTCATATGGAACGTGAACCAACTAGAGGTGTCTATACATTGAACTATGTGTTCTGGGCATTTAAACCATGCATCGACGCATTTCAGCATTGCCGTAAAATCATTTCTGTGGACGGCACACACCTCTACACCAAATATAAACACAAGTTGTTAATTGCAGTTACTGTTGATGCCAATCAGAATGTCCTTCCTTTAGCTTATGTCATTGTCGATGAAGAGAGTTTCAACTCCTGGCACTGGTTTCAACGCATGTTGGCGACACACGTGGTTCAGGGCATTGATGGTGTTTGTCTCATTTCAGACCGCCATAAAGGTTTGGTGAAAGCAGTTGAGGAGATCCCAGATTTTCATGAACCAAATGGTGTACATCGTTTCTGCTTAAGACATATTGCTTCAAATTTCAATAATCGTTTCAAGAACGTCCAGTTGAAGGATTTGTGCTACAATGCGGGCAAATCATTGACAGTGATACAATTTGAACGAATTATGGAGCAAATCAAAGAGTTGAATCCTGAGGCTTTTGAATATTTGTCTGCAATCGAAAAGTGTAAGTAGATTTTGAAGACTCGCTTGTTCGACATGAATAGATAGACGCTGCATCAAGTGAACCTGGAGAGATTTTAAGTAATTAGTTGACAATTTTAATTTTTCAACTAGTAGGTGTGACATGTGAACACAATATATATATATATATATATATATATATATATATATATATGTATAAATCTACACATACCATAGAATCACGCGCAACTGTGTTTGCTGGTTGGTAGCCTGTAGTTGTCTCATAATGAGAGGTGATATCAAACGTCGGGTGATTTTATGGTACCATTTCATATACCCACTGCTCAAGTTTGTATTATTGTTTGCAACAATTGTATCTTCCAATGGTGCCCGAGCTTCCCAATATTGGATCCAACGCTGGTGGAATTGTGTCCAGTTACACCCATCTCTCCCTTGAAAACTAATGCCATGAAGTTCATCATGAGCATTATGTAATTCAGGAGGAATATCTTGTTTTCGTCCAAACTGTCTCAACACTCTATTTGGATGGTGAAACTACACTATACATATATTGATAAGTGGACATTCTGACATACAATTTCCTGTTAAATATCTTGGACCAAGACTTTCAATTTCAGGAAGAGACATATCATACGGCTGCCAATCATACTACAAAAATAACTAAATATAATTAGACTTCAAATGTTTTGGTTTGCAACAACTATCATGAAGAGGAAATATGGATCTTGACTTACTTCTTCATCAGTCATGCGATCAAATATGTCTCTGTATATACGTACAGAGTTTCTTGCGCCGTGGGTATGACTATGATGTTGCACCCAACTAAACAATAATAAGTCAAGCGTAAATTTACATATGACCATAACACATAATATATAAATATTTAAATATTTTTCGTTACCTGATACCATAAGGTGGAAGACCTAAGTTGCAACCATCGACACCGAATAATGGACCTTGTATACGAGAACTACGAACATTCTTAGGTTGTATTGTCAATATTCTTGACCATGCCCATATCTATAATAATGATTGTATCAGACATACAATTATACAATAAACAATTTAAGCATAATGTTAAACAAAATCATAAAAAAACCTGTAAAATGAACAACGGTCCACAAATAACTTGCCGCTCATGCTCTGAAGCCCGACAAAGCTCGCGATATAAATAGGCTAACACCGCGCTAGCCCAACTGTAAGATCCAACATCCATTTTATCAGTGAGGAAATGCAGATATATTAATGACACAAAACTACGAGATGTATCAGGAATCATAAAACCACCCAACATAAGAAGTACACAGCCTCGTGCATACTGATCGACAATCATCTGATCGGTATCATCTGTAATCACAATATCTTCAAGATGTTCTTTCACTGCAGATAGGAGGATTCGCAACTTACTCTTCATATCATTACTATGGGGCAGGAAACCTAACAAGTCATCACAATAATTCATCCACTGATCTTTTGTAAAATTAGGATCAGCACAAATAACTGGTCGACCCTCTACAGGCAATCCCCAAATGATCGCCACATCCTGTAATGTTACAGTAGTCTAATGGAAAAGTGGAATGTGTGTGTCTCTGGGCGCCATCTTTCTACCAACGCGGTAATAAGATGATTATCAATTATAATCGGTCCACATCGAGCAACACCATAAAAACCCATAATTTGTAGAGCATCAAGAACACGAGGGTGCAAACTGACTATATCTTGTACACCTATCTTAAAACTCCAAAAAATATGTGATGTCGTGTGAGTTTCCCTTAAAGTATCATCCTCTTTAATTTTGCTCCTAAAAAGTGCTTCTGAACGATGTGTTTTTTGTGAGGTCAAGACAGACGGATCCTCTAGTCCATACAACTCTTTATACGAAGTCATCCTGTTATTATATAAAAAATGAGACTATCTAAAAGAGTATGACTACATATTTTCCTCAACCCATATAATTTCGTTTCAATTTTTTGTTTTGATTAGGCTTCATTTAAAATGAATTTGACTTGATCATTTAAATAATGTTAAGTACTAATTATTTGATACATGGAATTCCAATTCTACTTATTTTAATATATTATAAAGACAAAGTTTTGGAATCCTATGTGGCAAGCTCTCAAGCCTCTATTTTAAAAATACTCTCCTCTCATTCACCCAATTCATTGACTTTTAAAACTATTTTAAGCCATTGAATCTTAATATCTAATCTAATCTTGACCATTGATTTTTTCACATTTCCTCTATATATACCATGTATCTCACACAACAAAAAATCAATTACAATAATTTCTCCACATCCTATTCCAATTCTTCTTCTTCTTCTTCTTTTCAATTTTGCTATGAAGTTTTATATTATATTTTTTTTCATCTAAATCTTCATGTTTTTCTTTTCTTGCAGGATGTTCATCCCAATATATTCAATCTTAATATTTCTTTTTTTTGCAGGATCTTCATCTTAAGGTATTTACTTTTTGTTTTCTATTTTATTTTATTTTATAGATTTGGTGTATGAATTTAATCTTCATCTTTTGTCTAATCTCTTCTACCAATGATAATTTCCTTAAACTCTTTTTTTTTTGTGATTTGGAGGAATAGAAATTTCTACGTGTCTAAAGGTATTTACTCTATTTACTAATTATTTGATTTTTTTTATTAATTATTGTTTAATTTTTTTTTATTCGTATGAAAATGATTATTGTGTGATTTTTTTAATTATATATTTAGGATTGAACATCAAGAATGAAGATGAAGTGGATGATCAATTTTTCATATGAAGACGAAGTGGAAGATCAATTTTATTGTGAAGATGAAGAATCATTGATTATATGTTAAAAATTAGATTTTTAATATTATAATGTATTAATTACTATTCAATGTATTATTTACAATTCTATAAATAATATTCTTTATGAGAAGTTATAATTTTTATTTTTATTTAATTCTATAATGATGAAGAATCGTTCAAATTTGGATGATGATGAATATATCTTTCGAAATATTAATTATACGAATATTCAAATAATACCTAATATTTTATGTAATAATTATACAAATCTATATTAGGAATAATTAAATATACGAATATTCAAATATTTTAATTAATTATACGAATATTTTAAAATATACGAATATATCAAATATACGAATATATATTGGAATAATTAATTATACGAATATTAGGAATATATCAAATATACGAATATTCAAATATTTTAGGAATATATATTAGACTCTTTATAAAATATTAATTATTCGGATCTTTAACAAATATAGATGATGGATATATTTTATATATTATTTTAAAAGATTAGATTTGAAATAATTATATTAGGAACAATATATAAATTTATAATAATTATAAACTTTACTTATTTAATCAATTTTAAATTTCAATTTGAATATATTAGGAAAAGTTGACTAATTTTGAATGATAATTTAGTAAGATAATTTATTAGGTAATTTTATATTATCCTACATTCCTAAATCCTAAATTTTTGGTTAGTGCTATCTTTAAAAACAAAATAAGTAAATAATGTATTCTTCAAACTAATATTTTTCAACTATTTTTGGATGGTGGATATCTTTTTAAAAAAAATTCGATCATGATTCATTAATAATAAATAATTTTTTGTGTATGAATTTGAATGTTATATATACAACCAAAATATGTCTTTGATAAATTCAACTGAGTAACAATTCTAATTGTTTTTTAAATTCAAAAATAATTTAATGTCTTCAATATTTTTAGGGAAATTTGATCTTTTTAAAACATGTGATTTAACTATAAAGTCATACACCAATCAATATATAAATTTAAACTAATTATATACTTTACTTATTTACATCAATTTTAAATTTATTGATAAAAGATTAATTATATTAGAAAAAATTGACTAATGTAATATGAGATATAGTCCCTAATTTCGAAATTACATTCCAAAATATTAAATTTCAAAATACTACGTCATGTGATCTTTTATATATTAAAATAATAATATTTTCACAAAGATTCTCAACTTACAATATACATTCATCTAATTAAAAAAAAAAGGTCGAATCTCTTTATATCACTATGCAACATTATTTATAAGCTATGAAATCCAATTGAAAGGAAAAAATTATGACATCTATGAAATCTATATTTAATTATTCATAAAAATAGAGTGTATTTAGAGAAATTATAAGTTGAGATTGATTAAAACACATGTTTTATAAAGAGTCAAATTTACCTAATATTTTATGTAATTCGAAAATATATGACTTAAATCATACTATAAAAAAGTAGTCAACTTTTCCTAATATAATTAGTCTATATTTTTATATTCATAAAAATGGGAAGTATTTAGATAATATATAAATTAAGATTAATTAAAATGCATGTTTTATAAAAGAGCCAAATTTACCTAATATAAGTAATCTATATTCAATGATACAAAAATAATAGCATAAAATTAAATTTAAAATTAATATAAATAAATAAATAAAGTATATAATTAAGATAAATTTATATATTGATTGATGTATGAATTTACAATACTAAATCACATATTTTGAAAAGAGTCATTTTTTCCTTTAAAAAAAACTAAGAGCAACAATATTAACATATTTAATAAATATTCGAATTTAAAAAAAAAAATCAGAATTTTACATAGTAGAAAGTATTCAACTATTAAAAATATAAAAAATATAAATTATTTTCGAAATGATTCATCATATTAAAATATATTCTCCAAGGTTCGATGCTTATGTTTTATCTATAAAGAATGATTAAGAAAGTTTTCATCATATTAAAAAAAATAGTCAAGAATTTACATTATTATCGATTAAAAAAAATAGATTTGTTAATCAATTAAAAATATCAAAGAATTATAAATCAACATAAATATTATTATTTAGAGAAATATAAATAAACATAAAAATTATTATTTAAAGAATTATAATAATATACATTGAAATAATCATTAGTAAAAGAGATTAAGCAAAAGATGCGGATTAAATTAATACAATTAAATGATCAAAAATATAAAATAAAATATAAATACCTTGACAATTATAGATTCATATCCTGCAAAAAAAAAAAAAAAAAAAAAGGGATTCACACGATAGATGAATTGATGAAATTTACAATACCTTGAGATGTATAGATTCTTATCCTACAAAAGAAAAATATAAACAATATATTGAGATGTATAGATTCACCAAAAAAAAATTTAGAAGATTTAGACGAAATGAGAATCAATAAAGGAAAAAAATTCTCGCATTGTGATGAGTCTGATTCTTACTATATATTTTATATTTTGTATTATTTTAGTTGAACAATGGGCGAACAACTTTGCATTTAATTAACGAAAGATTATCATTGAACTTGATAACAGGATAGCAAATCAAATGAGCTAGCAGCCTCGTGGAGCGAACAGCTTCGTAGCGGAGCTAGCAGATTCGTAGGGCGAACAGCTTTGTAGAAAAGCACTAATGCGGCAATCAGAATTATGGCGAGCAGCCTTGCAAAGAACAGCTGTGCCGGCGGCTCAAGCCAGTCAATATGGGCGAACAAGGACGTAATAGAGCGAGCAGAATCGTGAAATGATCCCAAGCGAGGAGCGAACAGATCAGAACGCAAAGGACCATGACATCTAACGGAGACGTACAAGCGAGCAGCCGGTCACCGTCGAGAGCATCTCAGAAGTGCCAAAGACCAAGTACAACATGGGGAATCCCAAGAGTCACTAGCTTAGATATGGTCCAAGTGTCCTAACACTTGGCACCCATCCAATGAGTAATAGTGTAGATGTTGTACAAGTGTCCTAACACTTGGCAAAGATCCAATGGTTAAGCCATCAAGATGGTGACACATAGCCACTTTGTATGTCTATAAATACTCCCTTCTTGTACATGAAAAGGGGGGACAATTGAATACAAGTCCAAACTCTTGTCAAATTATTTCTTGAACATCACTTAGCCAAATTTCATGATTTCTTGATCTTGTTTGGTGATCTTAGTTATAGAAAACAGCCACTAATCACCTTAGTTAGAAAAGATCATCAACAATTGGCGCTAGAAGGAGGGTTCGAACCTCCGGTTGTAGAAAAATTCGAAGAAAGGTTGAAGACACCCATCGGAATCTGCAAAATCTCGCCGGAATCCGGGAAGCAGCTGCCGGAATACAAAAGTGCACATTCTTGGGACAAAGATTTACAACACTTTTAAGGGTTTTAATGCATGTGTGCATGAACTAGGGTTTTCAAACCTTTACAATCACACACAAGGCTAGTAATCCTTGGAAAGGGTGTTTGCAAGAACAAGATTGCCTCATCCTTTTGTTCATTATCTATACTTTGATAATCAAAATGGTTAGATCGCAAGAGGAACGACATTCGAGTATATCTCCAAGTCGTAGACCAAGAACTAGGGTTTCTTCCACCGAGGGACATGCACGGACAGTGAGAGCAACTTCGCAGAGGAATATACAAGTCACTATTGACACAATTCCACCGGAGGTTGAAGCTCTTGCTCAAAACCCCGAAGAGCTAGCAAAAACCATTGCTGTCCTTCAATCCCTGCAAAATCGACAAGCAGCAGGACCGTCAAGAGCACCTGTGACGACCAGACGAACAGGCGAGCAGGAACGTACGGGCGAACAAAGAAGTAAAATGAGAGAAGATGCACGTCGGGACGAGGCCAACAGCGAGGAAGTTCGTAGAGGTAAAGGAAAAGCTCCACTGAGCGAGCGCCTAGGAAGCAAAGGAGAATCGTCATCAAGTCGAGCAGATGAGTCAAGCAAAAGTACTTCCCGAACAAGTGCTTTGGAGAGATTAGGGACAAGGAATGTGAATAGGAGGGAGCCATCCCGGAGGCATGAGGAGCGATCACACCATCCTGCTCGCCCATCAGTGCATGACCGAATCCGGAGGTCAGCTTTTGGCCGACTAGGGCCAAATGGAGCTAGCAACGCTGCTAGGAAGACAACTCAGGAGAAACGTCCCGTTGGCAAGGGACTGCATCGTGAAGAGGTCACTGAACCCAATCACGATGAACAGCCTTCCAACGGGAGGACTCCCCCAAATGAGTTGCAGGAAATGAGAAAGGCAATCGAAGAATTGCAGAAACAGTTGGAATCTCAGAGAGGTGTCGGATCAACCGTTCTCCCATCTTCCCCATTATCTCTGTCTATCCTCAGTGCACCGATCCAGAAGAAGATACAGTTTCCAGCCATCAACTTGTATGAGGGAACGTCGGACCCCCGCATTCATGTAACAAAATATTCGGATTTCATGATCTCAATGGGGGCAACCGACGCCACACAGTGCCGAAATTTTCCACTCACCCTTGGAGATGGCCCACACAGATGGTTTTCAGCACTGGCTCCTGGCTCCATCAACTCGTTTGCCCAACTAAGCAAAGAGTTTCTGTCTCACTTTTCAACTGCCGGGTCCTACTTGACCCACAGACACCGTCTGACAGATATTAGGCAGGGAGACGAGGAGTCTGACAAGCAATTTCTGGAAAGATTTGATAAAGTCTTGCTGGAGGGCGAAATGGTGAGTGAGGACACAAAGATAGTGGCTGTGATGGCTGGGTTAAAGAAAGGAACTAATTTGTGGAAGGAAATGCATCTGACTTGCCCGAAAACATACGCAGAATTCAGGCACAAAGCAGGGATCCATGTGTCAATGCAGGAGGCCCTACACAGAGAGATGGGAGACAAAACTGATCCGAAAAAGTCTAACAGGAAGTCGGGAGGAAGTGATTACAAAGCTCCGAAGAACATGAAGTCGTTCAATGATGGAGCTGAGTTGAAAGAAAAGTTGAGTCAAGTCCTTACTATGTCCGTGGATGCTGTGTACAACAACGTTAAAGACAGGGAGATGTTGTCAGAGCCGCGGAAGATAAGGCAAGAGAGAGGTAAGCTGAACCCAAACAAATACTGTGCATACCATCAAAGTATCGGCCACTTCACAAGCGAGTGCCGAGATCTATTGAAGCAGTTGTGGAGGTTTTATGAGGAAGGAAAGTTGTCCGAATTCGTGAAGAGGGAACCAGGTAAAAGACCGAGGGCGCCAGTACAATCCAGTTCGGATGACGGAGACAGTGATGACCAACCAAGCAAAGTTGGTAAGAGGGGAAGGAAGGTCCCAGCAGCCCCAGCAAGGCATATCCCGGAAATCCTAATGCTGGAACCCACTGGGCCAGTAGGTGGTTGTTCTGATGGGAGGCCACCTATGTCGAAAAGAAAGAGGAAGGCAGAGCTGAGAGCGGTAGATCAGGTAATGGAAGTGGGTGTAAATCCATCGACCAAACGAACAGGGGACCTGACTTTCTCAGAGAAAGACTTAGACGGGATACTTACTCCCCACAACGACTCATTGGTCATTTGCGCCAATATTATGGGGACAAAAGTGCATCGTCTACTTGTCGACACTGGTTCCTACACGAATATCCTGTTCAAAAGCACGGTGGACCAGCTAGGAGATTGCGCTGAGTACATCAAAGACTGTGATCACAAGATTGTAGGTTTTGGAAATGCTGTAACCACCCCGCTAGGAATAGTTACGTTGGCAGTTGAGCTTGTATCAGTCGAGGACCCGGAGAGGAAAATGAATAGAATGGTAGACTTCTTGGTTGTAGACCAACAGTCCACTTATAACGGGTTCCTCGGCCGTCCTTTCTTGCATGAATTCAAAGCAGTTGTTTCAACGTACTATTATTGTCTAAAATTTCCAACAAAGAAGGGTGCAGGTACAGTCAAAGGAGACCAAAAGAAAGCTCGTGCGTGTCTGTTGCAAATACAGTTGCAGGATCATCAAGTCAACATGGCGGACAGGTGCTCAGACAAAGACGGAGATGATAGCGAGGCCATGACTTCCGTTGATACTGAAATAATGGAAGGCGACGAGCAGCCACGCAGCGACGAGCAAGGTGACGAGCAGCCACGCAGCGATGAGCAACTGGGCGCAGACGAACAGCTGCGCATTGACGAACAGGAACGCGTAGGCGAACAGATGGACGAGGACGAACAGAAGCGCGAGGACGAGCAGGTTGTCCAAACAAGAGATAGAGAAGCTGCTGCCTAATGGACGTTGATGCAGAAGACATCGAGCCACGACTGGGAGCAGAACCGATGGAAACCGAGGATGAGCTAAAGGCTGAAGGGCCCATTATTGACCCCAGATGGAAAGGCCAGAAACGAAGGGCTACCCCGGTTGAAGAGTTAGAAACTGTAAAAGTCGACCCGAACCAAGAGGGCTTAGAACTCTTCATAGGGTCCGAGCTACCAGAACCGTACAGGACCAATATGATTGAGTTTCTTAAAGCAAACCTCGATGTGTTCGCATGGTCGCATGCAGACATGGTGGGCATCAGCCCCGAACATGCCTGTCACAGACTCAACATCGACCCGAGGAAGAAGCCAGTCCATCAGAAGAGGAGAAAATTTGGGCCCGACAAATACGAGGCGCTCGACGTGGAAGTCAAAAAGCTGCTAGATAACGACTTAATCAAACAAGCGTTATGCCCGCAATGGGTGGCAAATCCAGTTTTGGTCAGGAAAGCGACTGGAGCATGGAGACTCTGCATCGATTTCACAGATCTTAACGCCGCCTGCCCGAAAGACAACTTCCCATTGCCTCACATTGACCAGCTAGTTGATAGCACCGCCGGACATGAGCTGCTAACGTTCATGGATGCATTCGCAGGATATCATCAAATCGCGATGCATCCCGATGATCAAGAACACACAGCGTTCTACACCAACAAAAACTTGCTATGCTGGAAGAGAATGCCATTCGGGCTAATCAACGCTGGAGCTACATATTAGAGGCTGGTTAACAAGATGTTTGATGACCACATCGGGAAGACGATGGAAGTATATGTGGACGACATTGTTGTCAAGAGCTCAAAAAAGGAAGATCACTTACAGCACCTGGTTCAAACATTCGAGATACTTCGGACCTACAATATGAAGTTGAATCCCAAGAAAAGCAGTTTCGGAGTTCATTCTGGGAAATTCTTGGGACATCTGGTTAGTCAACGAGGAATTGAAGCAAATCCAATGAAAGTGAAAGCAATCATGGAAATGCAACCACCGAGATCGGTAAAAGAAGTCCAACGACTAACTGGATGTCTAGCAGCCTTGAACAGGTTCATCTCGAGATCGGGGGATAGGTGCAGGCCATTTTTCGAGGCCATCAAGAAAGGAAAGTTTCAATGGACAGACGCCTGTCAGCGAGCGTTCGAGCAATTGAAAGAGTATCTCAGCGATACGAAAATTCTTGCCAAACCGATCCCAGGGGAAAAATTATACTTGTACTTGGCAGCTTCAGAAGAGGCAATCAGCTCAGTGCTCGTTCGAGCGGAAGGAAAGTTCCACCTACCCATTTACTATGTGAGTCATGCCTTGCACGAAGCAGAGCTCATATATTCACCAACAGAAAAGCTAGCATATGAGCTGGTGATGAGCATCAGAAAACTTCGTCCATATTTTTTCGACCACCAGGTGGAAGTGTTGACAACGTTCCCGCTCAAGCAAATACTGCACAGACCCGATGCGGCTGGTCGGCTCCTGAAGTGGTCCTTGGAAATCAGTCAGTTTGGGATTTCATATGCTCCTCGAACAGCGATCAAGGGGCAAGCCTTAGCAGACTTTATAGTCGAACTGACTTTCCCCCGAGATCCAACGAGAGGACATAGCCATCCCTGGCACATGTATGTTGATGGGTCGTCAACTAATACAGCATCGGGGGCAGGTATAGTCTTGATAAGCCCAGATAGGCAGGTTTTTACTTCAGCTGTTCGATTCGAGTTTATGGCGACAAACAACGAAGCAGAATACGAAGCTGTGATCGTTGGGTTACGCTTAGCATTAGCAGTTGGAGTACGAAGGTTGCAAATCTTTGGAGATTCGCAATTGATCGTCAACCAGGTCCGAGGAGAATATGAAGCAAGAGATGAAGACATGGCTTTGTATCAAAAGATTGTTGCTCACTTGGCATCTTTGTTCGAACAAATATACATTGAACAAATACCAAGAGACAATAATGCTCAAGCAGATGCATTAGCCAGGCTAGCAACCAGCACCGGACCAGCAGAATTGTCGGAAGTGACGCTAACAAGAATGTCCAAACCATCAACCGAAGATTACAAGATCTATCAGATCAACGAAGATTTTGAAGAAAACGACTGGAGGATGCCGATCATTAAATATTTGCAAAACGATAAAAAACCAGACAACCCATTTGAAGCTAACAAGTTGGTTAAAAGAGCGGCAAGATACACCATGATGGATGGACAGTTGTACAAGAGAGGAATTTCGCTCCCACTTCTGAAATGTTTGGCTAAGGGGCAAGGACAGGCAGTGCTGAAAGAAATCCATGAAGGTGTATGCGGAAATCATGCCGGAGGACGGGCTTTGGCACATAAAACAATAAGGCAAGGATATTACTGGCCAACTCTCCTTCAAGATGCAATCAAGATTGCCCGAACTTGTCATAGATGTCAATTGTTTGCCCCAAACATTCACAAACCCCCACATGAATTGATTTCAGTCAATAGTCCATGGCCGTTCGCGAAATGGGGAATTGACCTCATCGGGCCTTTTCCCCCAGGACAAGGAAATGTTCGATTCGCGGTGGTGGCTGTTGACTACTACACGAAGTGGGCGGAAGCAAAAGCACTCGGGCGGATCACACAGGAAAAAATGATCAACTTTATATGGAAAAACATTGTTTGTCGTTTCGGGGTCCCTCAGGCGATAGTGACGGACAACGGAAGACAGTTTGAGGGAAAAGAGATCAGAGATTTTTGCGAAAAATGGGGAATAAAGAAACATTTCTCGACACCATACCACCCCCAATCGAACGGTCAAGTGGAAGCAGTGAATAAAATAATCAAGCATATACTGAAGATTCGTCTGGTTGACAAGCAAGGAAAATGGTCAGAAGAACTACCAGAGGTGTTGTGGGCATACCGAGTATCCCACAGAACAAGCACAGGCGAAACACCGTTCACAATGGCATTCGGGACAGAAGCAGTAATTCCGATTGAGCTAAAAGTCCCAACAAAACGAACAGCTGCGTTCGACGAAGAAGCAAACAACTCCGCAATGGCAGCAGAGTTGGACTTGCTTGAAGAAAAAAGAATAACAGCAGAATTGAAAAATGCGATTTACAAAAGAAGAGCAGCAAAGTACTACAATTCTCAAGTAAAAGCAAGAGAATTCGAAGTTGGGGACTTGGTACTCCGAAAAGTTTTAACACCACCAGGAGTATTCGGCCCGACTTGGGAGGGCCCATACAAGGTGACGAATAAGTGGCACAACGGCACATACGACCTTGAAGACATGGAAGGCAAGTCGTCCCAATACTCCTGGAATACAACTTTACTCAAGAAGTACTATCAATGAAGTCCTGTAAGTCTTAGAAAGTTTGTAAATAGATCCTTTGTAATTTTTTGAAATTTTTGCGCAAGTTTATTAGCGAGCAGATTTGCATTTATCTTACTAGGCGAGCAGAATTGCATTTATCTTTTGTCTTGCTGAATTTTAGTTTTTGAGCCTTAAGTCCAAATTACTCAGTTGCTCGCCCAAAAATTTGCAAAATGCAAGTCTGTTATAAGACGAACAGAAAAGCTTATTAAAAGCAAAAATAAGGCTAAGTCTATAACGAACCAATAGCCCAGATTAATGCAAGGCCAAGTCCACAAGCGACCAAAATGGCCCAAACAACTAAAGGTCAAGTTCTATAAGAACCAAATGACCAATTTAAAATTTAAGTGTTTACCTTAAGAAAAAAGGAACACTTAGAAACTGTCGAGCAAAAAGCAACAGGCGAGCAACTAAGTAAGACAAACAAAGAGGCGATCAGTTAAGTAAGACAAATAAAGAGGCATAAGCTTGTAAATGAACAAAAATCTTCATATCATTAGATCAAAAAGTTTTACAATAGGAATGAGAAATACAGAAATGTTGTATGTCCTATTGTAAGAAAAACTAAGTCTTCAAGGAAGAGGTGGAGGAGCATCTTCAGTTCTGGTCGCCGGCGCGCTCGGCTGCTCGCCCTGGGCACTTGTGCCAGCCCCGTCTATTGGCGTTAGGGGAAGAGACGCCAACCCTTCGAAAACTTCATCGGTGGCCGCCGCGCTGGTCGTCGCCGGAGCAGGGTCAGGCTGGCCACCATAAGTGGGGGCAGCAATGTCAACCTCCTCACCGAAGACGTCCAAGGGGAAGCCAAGATCGGCCAGATCAGAGACGAACAGAGTAGAGCCAGGAGCAGGGGGGTAATTCTTAACATATTCAATGAAGTCCGCCTTCACCGCATCACGAATATCTTGGTTGTGATTATGGGCGAAGTGAACAGACCTCAAACATTCAGCAAATGCACAGATATACCCAAAGTTGGTCTTATCCAACACTTCCTGCTCATGGACCTCGTAGTCGATCATATCCTTGCGCTCCTCCTCCAACCTCTTGATGTGCTCCTCGGCAGCGATTAGGCGAGCAGACAAGTCTGCTCGCTCCTTTTCAGCTCTTTCAGCTCTCAAATCTGAGGACTTCACCTCCAGCATCATCTTCTGAGCCTTGTCCAAGGCACTCTTCTCGCCGGCCAAGGAGGCCTCCATCTTCTTCTCCATCAAGGCCAGCTCCTTAGCATGCTCGGCCTTGCATTCTTTGATGGCGGAGACTCTCTCTTCATCCATCTTCTCCATGCGACGGCCCAAGTCGCGGTTTGTTCGCTCAAGATCCAGGACCTGATCGAGCAGCATCTGAGATTGGACCAACTGGTGGCTAGCATTATACGCCACCAGGCGAACATTGTCGCTAGCAGATTGGCCACCTACAAGGGTGCTCGCCGATTTTGTCCAAGCTCTTGGAACCATCTCAGTAGCCCGGCGAACTGGTAGATCTGGGATGTCACGGAGCGAGGAGGGGGCATTTTTGACCACGGAGAGGTGGTGGAGTGTTGTCCCTCGGCCGGGGTAGAGTGTTGGGTTGTACCTGACGAACAAAAATAAATGTTAAGTGAGCGAACAACATGGTATTAAGCGGCGAACAATAAGAAAGTCAGGGACGATTAGCTTACTCCTTGATTTTTACTGGATCCCAACCCAAGTAAGAAGTGTCCCTGGGATTGTCCACTGTCTTGGTCGCCACCAAACCGGCGACCACCTGCTGTTCGTCCACTACTTCCAGTGAAGTGGATTTCGGAGTAGGGGATCTTGGAGTAATGTTGCTCGCTTCCCCAGCAGTTTTTGACCGCTTTGAGGCGCGATCGTCTCCGTGAGCGCCGCGAACGTCATCGCCTCGCGACACCTTTTTCCTCTCCCTCTCCTTCTCCCTCTCCTTTTCCTTCCTCGCATCCCGTGGAGAGGACGTAGTCTTGGCCGCTGGTTTGCGGCGACCAACTCCGGCTGCTGGGCGACCAGTGGGGTTCTCCCCTGCCCGGAGGCGCATGATGGCGAGGGGAGGGTCCATCTTTCTTCTTGACGCTTCGGCCATCTGTTTAACTCTTCTGGCGAGCAAATAATACGATTCAGGCACAGCCGGGATAGCAACAGTGACTTGTTGATCTGACAAGAAAAAGACAAGTGTTAGGCGAGCAAGAATGATGGACGAGCAAAAATAATTGGCGAGCTAAAATAAAAAGTTACCTTCTGGAACGATGGCTTGAGCTTCAAGATGGTGAGGACTCGTAATCAAACCAGCAAGTTTGCGACAGTGAGCTTTCGAGAGATGGTGTATGTCGCGACTAGCAACGTCGCGAAGAGAGATGATGGCTAAGGTGAAGAGGAACTCGTCGCTGATGTCGGGGTGCCCCCACTTCAAGTTCCTTGGACCTACAAAACAATGAAAAGGATTAAAATTAGTCCTACTTATGAATTAGCAAGACAAAATTAGCCCTACGTTTGATTTTTCCAAAGCCTTCAGGCGACATGATGCGCGCCTGCCCGCCAGCAAATCCCTCAGTTGCTCCCAATCCCCACCAATGAAGAAGAATTGGCAATGCCAACCCTTAACCTTGTTGGGAACACCCTCAACGAGCTTCAATCCGGTTTTCGCCTTGGCGTAATACCAGCCAGCACCATCCTCGGAAATGGTCAAGGCGTAAAGGATCTCCGCGGTTGTTATCTTATTCTTGTAGCCCTCAAGACCAAAGAGAGTCATGAAGGCTAGAAGACTACTCCAACCATTTGGAGTAATTTGGGTGATCGCCAGGTTCATGTCGGATAGGAAGCGGCCGATGAGAGGATGGACGGGGAGAGGGAAACCCGTGTTCAACACATCCAAGTTGATCGCCGTGCAACCAGGTGGGGGGCGATCAGCAGTTTCTCCCTTCTTCGGCACATACATGAAAATGTCATAAGGAATCTTGTATGTTGCACGAATGCTCGCCAGATCCTCCTCAGTGACAACACTGGCAACTTTGCTCGCTGCATAGTCCCCGTCCTGAGCTTTCATAATTACCCTCGATGTGGGGGCAAAAGTCTTCGAATAGCGAGCAGAATAGTCTGCCCATTCGTTGTCGCGAACAACTCCTTCTGGGATCCGGGATTCTGGCGTAGTTTGAGAGATGGGGAAATTGATTTCCCTTAAAAACTCCCATGAAAGCATAGGACCTTCTTGCTCGCCAACTTGCTGCTCGCCAGCAGTATCAGCCTGGTCGCCCTCGAGGTCGATTGAACCCTCTATCTCCGCGGCCACTTCGGCAGAGTCTTCGCCAAGGTCGGAGGACGTCTCAGGTTCGCGAGCAGGGTGGTGAGTTTCTTCTTGATCGCCGGAGCGGTCAGCGGCGCACATCTCTACCGAGCGAACAACGGAGCTCGCAACGGAGTCCGTGTCTTCGTCCACCAATAACGTGCGTGGGTTATTCGCCAATGCTTGGCGAACAGATCTGTGCGGAGAATCCGGATTTACGGGTCGTTTTTCCGGATTTCGCCCGGGTCCGGATTGGGAGGAACTTGAGGGGGAAAATTCCATTTGAAATAAGTAATGGAGGAATGTGGTCAAGTGAGGCAATATACAGACGATGACGGCGGCGTTTTACGACGGCGACGGCGTCAACAGTACGGCGGCGTTTTACGACGGCGTCAACAGTACGGCGGCGTTACGGTGGTTCGCGGCCGGATTTATAGTCGCGGTTACAGGAAATACGGAAGAAAAAGAAAAATTGTACGGAATCGGAATGTAAAGAAAAAACGAGATAAATTACCTTTGAAAACGAAGAACAAAATGACACGAAAGGAGATTCAGGTACAAGAATCACGAAGAAAGAAAGCTTCGAAGCGTTTGTCAATGGCGGAAGCGTGAGAATCGAAAGAAAGAGAAATGAATGGGAAATCGCCTATTTATAAGAATGAAATGGGGCAAAAATGCAATATTGGCGAAATACTATAGGCCCCTATGGGCAAATTGGAAGTCGCGCGTGACTGACGCGACGCCTCGCATTCCGTGCCTTGGGAGTCCAACCGTCGTGACACGAAGGGGCGTTCGTTGCTGGTCGCACGCTTAAGTTCCTATTGCTCGTTTGCTCGCCTACGCGGATGCTCGCCCACATAATCAACTATACTCCCTTTCTGCTCGCCCATTGTTCGAAAATGAAATTGTAGCTTGGTCTCAGTTGATCAACCCACATTCAACATGAGGCCAAGCTAGGGGGCAATTGTTGATGGGCGAACAACTTTGCATTTAATTAACGAAAGATTATCATTGAACTTGATAACAGGATAGCAAATCAAATGAGCTAGCAGCCTCGTGGAGCGAACAGCTTCGTAGCGGAGCTAGCAGATTCGTAGGGCGAACAGCTTTGTAGAAAAGCACTAATGCGGCAATCAGAATTATGGCGAGCAGCCTTGCAAAGAACAGCTGTGCCGGCGGCTCAAGCCAGTCAATATGGGCGAACAAGGACGTAATAGAGCGAGCAGAATCGTGAAATGATCCCAAGCGAGGAGCGAACAGATCAGAACGCAAAGGACCATGACATCTAACGGAGACGTACAAGCGAGCAGCCGGTCACCGTCGAGAGCATCTCAGAAGTGCCAAAGACCAAGTACAACATGGGGAATCCCAAGAGTCACTAGCTTAGATATGGTCCAAGTGTCCTAACACTTGGCACCCATCCAATGAGTAATAGTGTAGATGTTGTACAAGTGTCCTAACACTTGGCAAAGATCCAATGGTTAAGCCATCAAGATGGTGACACATAGCCACTTTGTATGTCTATAAATACTCCCT
This sequence comes from Ballota nigra, assembly GCA_947034835.1. Lineage (NCBI taxonomy): Eukaryota > Viridiplantae > Streptophyta > Magnoliopsida > Lamiales > Lamiaceae > Ballota > Ballota nigra. Next base: position 62,646,308 of record OX344725.1, read on the forward strand.
TCTTGTACATGAAAAGGGGGGACAATTGAATACAAGTCCAAACTCTTGTCAAATTATTTCTTGAACATCACTTAGCCAAATTTCATGATTTCTTGATCTTGTTTGGTGATCTTAGTTATAGAAAACAGCCACTAATCACCTTAGTTAGAAAAGATCATCAACACATTGAAATAATCATTAGTAAAAGAGATTAAGCAAAAGATGCGGATTAAATTAATACAATTAAATGATCAAAAATATAAAATAAAATATAAATACCTTGACAATTATAGATTCATATCCTGCAAAAAAAAAAAAAAAAAAAAAAGGGATTCACACGATAGATGAATTGATGAAATTTACAATACCTTGAGATGTATAGATTCTTATCCTACAAAAGAAAAATATAAACAATATATTGAGATGTATAGATTCACCAAAAAAAAATTTAGAAGATTTAGACGAAATGAGAATCAATAAAGGAAAAAAATTCTCGCATTGTGATGAGTCTGATTCTTACTATATATTTTATATTTTGTATTATTTTAGTTGAACAAATTATAAAATATAATAATTATAATTAATTTTCTTAATCAATTCATTTATTTTATTTGTACTTGAGGAGATTGAAGGATAAACTGAATGATAGTATTGTTGGTGAACTTAAGAGGATGGTGGATACTTTCAATCCATTTGCAATGCAATTTCGCAAGGAAAAGTATTATGTCTGGAGGTGAGCCAAATTTGTGATTAAATTTGCTAGAAAGAAGGAGTTCAGTTGGAAGAGTTTATAACCTTCCTACTGCTTCTGAAGTTGTAGCTCTTATTCCAGGGGACATGATGCAGCTATGGAAAAAAGAGATGTGATACTAAAAGACCCGTAGCGGTGAATTGTAAAGAATAAGTGAATTACATCCATCTTATGTTCCATTACAGTATCATTTATTGTTCTTGTATGACGAAGATGTTTATAGGATTGATGTGGTTCATAATGATGCTGGTTTTACAACAAGAAAAAAAAATCAGACTAACAATGCGAGAATTCTTTTCGTTTAGGATACACGAGCATAATAATGAAACAAACTTTATTCCTATCTAAGAGACTTTTCCAGCAATTTTTGGTGGATTCATATACTATGATTTAGTCAGAAAGGTTGTTATTTATAAAATTTAATCAAGTTAAATTGAGGTCTAACAGAGTGAATGATATGAAAATTGCATTTGATAGAGGTGATGTGGATCCATCTTCTACGGGTAAAAGAATAATGTTTGCATCCTTCACAGACAGACCTAGGTATATGATTTAAAATTTTCAAGATGTCATGACACTTTGCAAGTGTTTTTCTTACCCAGATTTATTTATCACAATTACTTGCAATCTAAAAAAGGGTCCAGATTACAAGATTCTTAAATGAGAAAGGTCTTGAATCTGTTGATAGGCCATATATTCTCTACAGAATGTTTAAGATGAAACTTGATCGTATTGTGAAGGAGTTTAAGGAACTTCAAATATTTGAAAAAATTGATGCATGTAAGTTTATCTTTTTATATTTATTAAATTTTTAGCTCCATAATATTTATCTTTCATGAATAAAATAACTTTATATTTCTATTAAATTATTTTAGTATATAACTTGATTCAAATGTTTTCAATCTGTAGTGTTATACTAAGTGGAATTTCAGAAAAGAGGATTGTTACATGCTCAAATTCTTTTGTTTCTAAACCATGAAAACAAAATTCCAAATCCGAAGGATGTTGACCGTATCATATCTGTAGAAATACTAGATAGAGATGATGATGTATTTTGTATGATTTGGTAAGTGACTACATGATTCACTAACCCTGTGGATTGGTGAAAATAAATTCTCCTTGCATGGTCAACAACATTTGCTCAAAGAATTTCCCAAAGAGTTATAATGAGTTTACATATGTTGATGACGAAGGTTTCCCACTGTATAGAAGAAGAAGTACATGGGTCACTGTTGATAAAAGAATTGTTCATTTGGATAACCGTTTTGTAGTTCTTTATAGTCCAATATTGTTGCGAAGGTATCAAGGTAATATAAATGTTGAGTGGTGCAATAGGTATAAATTCATCAAGTATTTGTTCAAGTATATCAATAAAGGAGTTGATGGGTTATATCTAATGTGGAGAAGAAAGGGGCCACTAAAGGTGAATAAAAATCAAAAGGCGAAGTGGAAAATTACGTAAACTGCAGATACATATCTCCGTGTGAAGCAGTTTGGAGAACTCTTCAGTTCGATATACATTATAGGTATCCAGCGGTTATGAGATTGGATTTCCATCTTCCTAATCAACAGAGAGTTATTTTTCGAGATGAAGATTACATTGATGATGTACTCGAAAGACCATCTTCAGGTAAATCAATGTTCTTGGCGTGGATGGATAAAAATAAAACTGATAATGAGGATGCAAAGAAGCTGACTTATCTGAAATTTCCAAAGATGTATGTTTGGGGCAGAAAATAATATCAGTGGGAAAAGAGAAAGTACAATAGATTTTCTCTGGGAAGACTATACAGTGTTCTATTGGGGGCTGGTGAAGAGTATTATTTGTATCTCTTATTGTCTTATAGTAACGAATCAACATCTTTTGAGATGATACGAACCATTGGTGATATTGTGTATGTTACCTTTAAGGATGTTTGCTATTCAATGAGATTGCTGGATGATGATCTTGAGTACATTGATGGGATAACAGAGGCAAGTTATTGGACAAGCGCTCATCACGTGAGGAACTTATTCATTATTCTTCTCATGTCATCTTCAATAAACTCTCCAGAAACCGTGTTCGAAAAGACGTGGGAGTGTATGCCAGATGATATACTCTATAAAAGAAGATGAACATTGAAAAACTAAATACATCTTATTTGTTTTCAATATTAAGAATTTAAGATTGACGAAGAACATGAGATTACAACGTTCTGATCTCAATACATCCTCAAATGATGATGATATTGTTAACTTCTCAAGGTGGAATTTGAAAGTTGGTAATGAGAAAATTAGAAATAGGCAAGATGATGTCACTGAGATTGAGATTCTGAAAGATAATTTAATTTGTGATGTTGTTGCTCCAATTGCATCTATAATAAAAAATATTTATCCATCCTTGATTGATAATTTAAGGACACATAAATACTTTGAGGATAAAGCAATACATGCACCTACTTATTGAGATGTGGAGTTTATAAATGATAAGTTTTTATCTGATTTCGGGTGATACTAAAGTATACTTAAGCTCAGATAGTATTTGTGTCTCTAAATTTCGAGAAGGAGGTAATGGACAGATGGTTATAGTTGAATTTTTAAATTCTGTTAGGTGTTCTGGAATGTCAAATTACCGTCTGATCTTGAAAGAAGGAGTGTCTATAGTGTTACTAAGAAGTATTGATCACAAATCCGATTTGTGCAATGGAACAAGATTGATCGTCACAAAACTTGATAACCACATTTTCTAGACTGAAATAATATCTGGAAGGAATATTGGAAATAAAGTCTTCATTTCAAGAATTACATTGACAAATTTTGATCCTACAATGCCGGTATATTTTACAAGGTGACAATTTCCAATTCTACTGTGTTTTGTCATGAAAATAAATAAAAGTCAAGGGCAATCGCTTTCTACTGTTGGATTGTATCTTCCCAAGTCTGTTTTCACTCATGGTCAACTTTATGTTGCAGTATCCGGAGTTAGTTCGAGTAGAAGATTGAAGATTTTGCCACTTGATTCTAAAGGAAATCCTTCCAAATACACCACAAATGTTGTTTATAGAGAGATTTTCCGCAATTTGTAAGCATTATTTTCTAAACATTTGATCAATAATAGATGTCATTAATTTATAGTTTATTGTCATTGAAATAGAATTATTTATTATTAGCTAACATTTTAAAAAATACAATAAAAATATTGAATAATTAAAATAATAATAGTAACCACATTTATAATACTTAAAATAAATTAATTAATAACTTTACCATAAATTTTATATACAGTTCCGCGATAATCGCGGGTTTAGCACTAGTATTGTATAATTATGTGAAAGACATAACATACTGTTAATTAATTCCATTGGACATTTATTTGAACTTTATCCAATTTTACTTGTGAAGAATGCAAAAAAATTAATTTGGGGTTACTTTCTTACAATAGGGGGTTCTGAAAATTAATTTTATCCTTTTGATGGTTTATAATTTGGTTTCTTTCAATACATATTGGAAATAAAATAAAAATAAAAATAAAAATACAAATCTAATCATAATTTGTGTTATTAAAATGAATCATTCAATCTTACCCCATAAAATTAAAATTCAAACGTGACCACACTATTACTATTTTGAAAGGTATTACTATTTTTTCTAATTAATAAAATTAATCATTCACTCTTACCCCATATTAAAATTCAAACGTGTTATTAAAATTAATCATTCACTCTTACCCCATATTTTGAAAGGTATTATTATTTTTTTTACATCATACCCTAAAAAATTAATAAAACATGCAAAGCTCCTATCAAATATGCAAGCAAAACTGCTTTCAATCATGCATAATTCAAACGTGCAAAAATATTAATTTCGACCAAAAAATTCAAACATGCAAGCAAAACCGTTTCTAACATTTATTCCTCAATTTTAGTTAGAATTATTTTAAGAATTTATACAAAATAATTAACTAGGAGCCAAAAAAATTATAAATCACTAAATCATGCATGGTAATCACTAAACATCTTAAATCTATTCAAATAAAACTTAATAAGGACCATAAATTTACAAGTTAGAACCAAGAAAAAAAAACATTCTTACTTTGATACATCAAGAGTTGAGACTGCGATTGTTGAACATTAACACCAAGAGCAACCACTTCGTGTTGAGGTGAGTGAAGCCATGGAGTTAATTATTCTTGTTGGAGGGGAGGAAGGTTGAATGTTGCCGAGGTGTGTTTGGAGTGAAATAGAGGGAGAGCCGTGTGTTTTGGAGTGAAATAAAGAGGGAGGAAGGCTGTATACATTAAAACTAATTCAACTACTTTCATTAATGCTTTCTTCAACTACCATGATAAATGCATGGAGTAAAATAAAAAAAGCTGCTCCATGGAAGTAAATTGTTTGCAGCATGGGGGATTAATGGGGCATGGAGTCAAATTAAAAAAGCTGCTGCATGGAAGTTGCGTGGGGAAATGTTGCGTCAGACAGTGTCAATGGGCGTCGTTGAGGACGGCGCCCCTCTTCTTTAATTCGCCACCCGCATCCGCCGTCGGAACATTGATCGGAGACTTCGTTGAGAGCCGTTGAGGACGACGCTCTTGCTTATTTTGATAAGGAATTCAAAAATCACTCTAGATTACCAAATTGTTTTGAAAATTACAATATTCGAATAAAAAAGCCTCGTGGTAAAACTTTAGCAAATCAAGATGTGATGGTGGGGCCCTTAAGATTTAGAGTAAGTCTCTTGTGCATTTGGTGTATGATGCACTCACTCAACAGTTGATAATGTATACACTGAAAAGTTAGTCTCAATCACACTGAAAAGTTTATACTGAAAATCAGTTTTCAATGTAAACTTTTCAGTGTAATTGAGACTAACTTTTTAATGTATACAATATCAACTGTTGAGTGAGTGCACCGTGCACTTGATGCATACGAGACTTTCCCTAACATTTAACTTACGTGTTGTGCATCATGTGTCCATAATAGGCTTCGTGGTAAAACTTTAGCAAATCAAGATGTGATGGTGGGGCCCTTAAGATTTAATTTACGTGTTGTGCATCATGTTTCCAAAATTCCATTCGACTTTCAAATATTGTAAGAAAATGTGACCTTCAATATTTTTTTACATTTGGGATTTTGAGGTTCTTAAGCTATATATATATATATATATATATATATATATTTTTTTTTCTGAAACATCCATGATGGTCAAATTAATAAATTCATATATATTGTTAATTAAAATATTTTGACTGACCTCGAAAAAATAAACACTTAATTTGTTTTCATAATTCCCAAATAGTAATAAGCATGGACCGCATGGTTTGATAATATATATTGATAAAAGACGATCAATTAACGGATAGATTACGTGAGTTAAAATAATTAACGGATAGATTAGTGAGTTAAAAGATTATAAGCTTAAAATTGAAAAGGAAGTGTTAAAACCTTCATATATTTTAAAATCCGAAGAAGCATACATAATTACATACTCTAAGGCCTTTTTTCTTTTTCTTTTTAAATTTGGATTTGAATTTTAGAATTTAAAATTCATTTTAGTTTGAGTTTTAAAATTAGATTTTTTTAAAATTATAATTCTACAATTCTATGAACAATCTATAAAACACTTTTTTACTTTTACATTATAAAGTTAAAGTTACCCTACTCAAAATTCTAAAAGAACACATATTTTAAAAATCAATTTTAATAAGTCACTTAAACCATATATATATATATATATATATATATATATATATATATATATATATATATATATATATATAGTTTAAGAACCTCAAAATCCCAAATGTAAAAAAATATTGAAGGTCACATTTTCTTACAATTTTTGAAAGTCGAATGGAATTTTGGAAACATGATGCACAACACGTAAGTTAAATCTTAAGGGCATAAAAAGTAAAACAAAAAAAAAGTTATTAAAAACGTGGCATTATTTTTATTTTTATGCTCACTTGTGAGAAGAATGTCGGGAAAACACTACAAAGAATTGATCACGCTTTCACCAGGTGTACTTAATTAATGTACAACCAAATTTTGCAAGACAATTCTAGAAGTATTTACTCCCTAAATCAATAAAAAAATAGTTCTTCTAATGCAATCGGAAAATATTACAAAGTATTTTGTGGTCTATTTTTTTAGATAGTTTATGAAAATATGACATATGACATGCTTTTCATAGATAATTATTTTATTTAAAAATGGGCTTTATAATATCACATAAAACACTCCAATATATTGCATTAAATCACGTATAAAAAATAGAACTATTTTTTGTGGATTGAGAGATAGTACTATTTAACTATATATATCATGTTTCCACGTGGCGTAGTATGCTGGTGCAGTGCAGACCAAAATGCGACTATTTACAAATTCTAGTTCAAAGTTGTCAATGACAACGTGGCAATTCATAATTAAGTAGTTGACGGAACCACAGGGTTCGTGCTGAACGTGATGCGACTTTAGTTTGAATTTTGAAAATATAAAAAAAAAAAAAAAAATTGAAAACGTCTTTCTTTTATGGAAAAGTTGAAAACATTTTCCTTATTTATCCTCTATAATGACAATATTGACCCAATTTGCCTCGTCTTTAAATGGTATTCGTAACATATTAAGGGATGCATGATTGCAAAATCTACCCACACTTTTTACTTTTAGAAAGTAAAAATTGTGAGGAGAAAAAAAATATATATATACTTATATTTCTTTAAGTTGTTTTTGCAAACACCCTCTTGAAAAAGAGCATATACACTCTTAACATGGTGTTCAAAGTCGTCACATCTTAAAATATAATTCAAAAAAGATAAAATTTGTTTGTATGAGACAACACAAATTAATACACACCTCTGTCAGAGTGTTAATGCAGCATGTTCAATTTATATTTCATTTTACTATTTCATGGCATGAGAGACGGCCTCATACAAGACATACCCTTCAAAAAATATATATAAATTCCAAAAAAAGTACTGAGAGAATTCGAAAGAGTTAGAAAAAGGGTATTAAAGTGTTGAAAATCTTTTATTTGATAGGCTACAAACTATGTTGCACAGGTGCGGGTGCGGGTGCGGGAGTGCGGGGGCGATACGATACGGGTTCGGGGATACGAATTTTCAAAAAACTTAGGGTGCAATTCGTCAATGATACGTCTATTTATTTATATTTTATTATATATAAAACTTAAAAAATTAAATATATTTTAAAATTTTGTAAATCGAATGTATATAATTCACATTTTCTCTGACCCAAAACTTAAACATATTCAATAATTTAATACTCCCTCCGTCCACGAGTAAGTTTCCCACTTCTTTTTGTTGAATGGTTTAAGAAAGTGTATTTGTTTATTAATATATGGTGGGCCACATGTTGACTTTTGGGATAAAGTAATGAATAGTGCTGAAAAGTAAATTGAATGTGTGACATTTTTGGTAATATTGTGTGAGTTTGAAGGTTAAAGTTTATATATAGTAGAGTGTTGTTTTTTCCATTTATGGAATAAGAAACTTACTTGTGGACGGCCCGAAAAGGAAAGTGGGAAGTTTACTCATGAACGGAGGGAGTATAATTAAGTAACCAAAAATCAATTTAAATTCAATTAGCCTAATATATACGTCATAACAGTGATTACGATATAAAACAAGTGTTACATTGTCAATTTGAATTATATTATATAATAAAATTCAATTGAAATAACACATTTAATGCTTAATGAGTAGGTTACGCAAGAAGGATTTGAGTATCCGTTAGTGAATTCGCCACGTGGCAGCCGGATTCGCCACGTGGAGAATCTGATTCACGGATTCAAGAATCTCACCCCTTTTAAGAGGCGGGTGCGAATCCAATACTGCATTGTAATATTTTTAGAAGAATCCGTGCATCATAGGCTACAAAGCAATTTAATTAATACACAGTTGCATTACATTCTAGTCTATTTTCAGTAGCTATCAACATATATAAATTACAAGTAGAAAGATACAGGTTATATTGTCAAATTTAATATGAATGGGACAAATTTCACAACAACCTTATAGAATAAATGAGACCAATTTGTATATTTTTCTCTCTCTATATATATATCTTTAGACGTACAAATTAATTAAACTAAGCGCATGGGAAAGAGGAGATAGAGACCCGTAGCTTAAATATGACTAACCCTCTCATGCACTTGTGTATGGTGCACTTATTCAACAGTTGAGACCGTTTTCAATGAAAGTATGATTTGGTTTATACTGAAAAATATGGTCTGATTACATTGAAAACTGAATTTCAATATAAATTTTTTAGTGTAAACGGTCTTAACTGTTGAGTGAGTGTACTGTACACTAGGTGCATATAAGAGTGCGCCCATAAAAAAAATATATATATATATATATATATATATGGAGATCAATCTATAGGGAGTTTATATAAAACTCCATATATACATTATTATGAATGAAAAAAAAATGAAACTGAAATCATTAAGGCAAGGTTTCTGAGCATTTATCTTTATAAAAAAAAAATCTTGAATGAAATTAAACAAGAATTATAGAATTCTGAAAAATGAAAAAATAATCAAAGTTAGTTGTAGGAAAATATATAAATCACTCTGGTGATCATTGACATTGCCTAGTCCACCTTTGCAACTATCCAATATCTTAATCCGTTTCATTTTTCTTTGGTCCTATTTAACCTATTATTATTATTATTTTTTCCAAATTAGGATCCTCAATCTTGTTGTAAATTATTAGTAATAGTTAATTCTTCACGTTATTATTGTTCCAGACTTTTGAAGCAAATTAAACTATGTTATATCACAGATGCGATATGCCAAAATATGAATTAACTGTACGTAATATATCTTAGAAAATTTCATAAATTACCTAAATATTTAACGTATTTTGAATACAACCTAAAATTAACTTAAACATGAAACCTTGTGACAAGTTTTGTGTATAAGAGGGGCGGATTTATCAAGTTTTCCTGGATTCGTCATTGTCCCAGTCTCAGTCCCAGACCATCCCAACGAAAGTGAAAAATATTAATGTATCATTTAGTATTATTTTGAAATTAATATTTTATCGTCGCTCGCACAATTAAAGCAACCGACACACAAAAATTTACACCATTGGAAGCCATTTAATTTTAATAGTTTGACCAGCTAAGTTGAAATCAAGATGAGTCCACTCAAAATCAAGATTATTGATGATTTGATATTTAAATATTGTGATTGATCGGTTATATTTTTTATGATGCCATCTAACTAAATTATGATTACATATACACTTTCAAAATCAGTCTTCTTAAGTTTGTGACTTAATTTTCCAATCTTCAATCATCTTCTCTTTTTCACAATATCGATCTCAATTAGAGTTGAATTAATTGAAAAAATATGACTAGGTATAGATCATCACAGCTCTAATACCTAACTCGTGTGTTTAATTTGTAATTAATGGATATCACAATTCAATTACATGCGACATTAACCTATATACTTAAAATTTTAATTAATGATACTTGCTCACAATGTTATGTGTTTTGTAAACAAACTTCCATACAATGTTTTTTTCTTTTCCCACTTTACTTTGTACTCATTTTTTATATTATTTTTTGACCTTTCCAATTTTTTTAATTAATTAGTCAGTTAGATGTGCGACGTAACTATACGTAAATAAAAATTTGTCTATGAAATTTATTAATGTAGTTATAAAATTTTCAATAAAATTTTTATAATGGAAATTGTCTACTATCTGTTTACAATTCTTTTTAATTATATATACAGATGTCTTCATTCTGCACCTATAAACTATTTGCCTACGTAAATTTTGTAGACAAATTGTTTGTAGGTAAATATTTATAGGCAAATGATTTATAGATAATTAATTACCTAGAATATTCATTTTGTAGGTTAAGAAAAGAAGATGACTACATAATTAGAGAATTTTGTAGATAAGTCGTAGACAATTACCATACATAATTTTGTTAATTTTTTTTTGAAAAATTTCGTAGTGGATAATTTTCTTTTAGCTTTGTATATAGGCATTATCACGTCTCATGATTGGTTAAAACTTAAAACTATTCCTTTTCCCTTTCAACTCAACTCAGTTATATTCTTCTCTTATTGTAATATATAACATCAAGTTTTATATACACATAATTCACTGGATGTAAAATCTGTATGATCACCATTTTTCAATTATATTAATCTGCATATTTTATTTTATACTCTTAAGTTAAATTTAGCCTGCACATTTAATCTCTATTCATAATTACATGGTGCAACAAGTGCACATATAAGCAGTGGTGGATCCAGATATTTAAATTTGGGGGTACAAAATATAATTAATACATTTTTAAGTCTATTTTTCTGAATAATGGGGGTACAAAAATAATTTTTAATATAGAAAATTAAAAGATTTTTTTTTTGTTTTTTGTACAAGTGTAACCCCTTGTAGCCCCTAGATCCGCCACTGCATATAAGACTAATTTTATAAATAAATATGAGTAAGTTTTATATAAAAATAATTTATGATGAGCTTATCATAAAAATATTTTAAAATATCGATTAGTTGACCAAACGTATCATTAATTTGAGTTCAAGAAAATTTAGAACAATTACAATGTAATATCATCAACCCAAATTAATGATACTCCTGATAAAATTATCAATACTTTAATATAATCATATGATAAATTTACCATTAATTATTTTCATATAATACTTTGTCAATAAATATATATATTTTTTGTCATGAAAGGAAAGAAAGAAAATTATACGTTATTGGGGACTTTGGTAGAGTCTATAAATACCAGCCAGTCTGGCCCCCTTGAGTTGGAACACAATTAATCAACCCCCCTCCCCTTGCCCCTGCCCAAATAATGGAAAACATCAAAAGCGCCGCCGCCGAAGGTTGTCGGTCTCCGACGTCGTCAGCTTCGTCATCTCCGGCGGTGGTTGTGAGTCCATGCGCCGCTTGCAAGACCCTCCGGCGGCGGTGCGCCGCCGAGAGATGCATTCTGGCTCCTTATTTTCCACCAACTGAGCCTCACAAGTTCACCATAGCCCATCGTGTTTTTGGAGCTAGCAACATTATCAAGTTGTTGCAGGTAATTAATTATTAGCTATTATATGAGACCGTCTCGTATTACGAGACTGTGAGATGTGGTATAAATTGAGGATGACATATATATTAATATTTTAACAGGAGTGAGTGTTAATTTGGACTCTCTCATGTCATGAGACGGTTTTATACACGATTTTAACTCAATTAACAATCGCAAATTTGTATAGTTTTAACTAGGTTAATATAATTTTTTTTCATAGTTTTCAGATTATGATCACATAATAAAAAGAATTAAGTCCTAATGCATGCTACCTAGCTGCAAACATTAATTTAAGGGTAACCCTTTTCTGTATTTGGTGTCTGATACACTTACTCAATAGTTGATATTGTTTAAATTGAAAAGTATGGTTAGATTACACGGAAAACCGGTTAATTTTATGTGTAATCAAATTATATTTTTCGGTATAAACAATCGAATGAGTACACTGTACACCTGATGCATATAAAAGTACGCTTAGTTTGAATTAATACATTCTTATTATTTGTAGTATCACTTAATTAATTGCAGCTTAATTATAGTATGTTTAAGCTGTTAAGGTTGAAAGGGATATATGTAAAGGTCAATGGGAGTAGGCACCTAACTATAATGACACACATCTCTGTACAAGAATATAATTAAACAGTATTAACTAACCCCAAAATTCTCATTTCTCACTAGACAAACATAGAAGATTTTTTAAGAGTTAGGTGCAAGGACAAGGCATTTTATTTGAGTTTAAGCCGAAATCGCCCCATAACATTTTTAATTTTTTTTTTTTTTTGGAAAGGTTCACAATTATTTGGTGGAATGAATTAGTCAAGTAATAATTTCAATTGTTCAATTTCAGTCCAAGTCATCGAAAATTGACAAAAACGGCATCATTTCACTCTTGTGCATGGTTATGTAATTTGATTTTTTTCGACTTTCTGTGTGATATTAATTATGTCAAGATGACAATATTTTTATTTACAACACGCTCGACCAAAAAGTAAAAAAAAAAAAAAAACGGCTGATCACATGACATGCACGAGAGTGAAATAACGTTACTTGATTAATTCATTCCATCGAAAAATTGTGGGACCTTTTAAAAATTTGAAAAAGTTACGGTACGATTTTTTAGCTTTAAACTCCATTTTACTAGTGAAACAAAATTAATTGTTCAACTTGCTTAGTCTTCAATTCTCCAGTTGTCCTTAATCTCGAGACACGATTTTTCCATTCAAATTATGAGAAATTAAAGTGTATTTCAAAACTTTGTCGTTTTAATGAATTTTCTAGAATATGCACGTTTCAACTTGCGATAGTCAATACTTGAACGTACAATTACATTTTTTTTGTAATATTTGAGCATGGGACATTCCTAATTCCAAATTAAACTCCATGTGTTTCTCCTTAAATAGTATTACACAATTAATATTCCTCATGATAATGCTCTATATAAGCTACATGCCAAATACAATATTAATTAATCAATACACCTTCCTTTTTTAATAAATGACGTTTTAAGTTTAAACAACGGTGATAACTCTTTTTCCAATACTACCCTTATAAATATATACTACAATCTTCCAATACTCTCAATCTACCAATTATTTTGTTCCATAATTTTCGGTTTAGTTGATAATTTATTTAAACTATTTGAATTTTTTTTTTATATTTCAAATCAAAATTATCTCCCTGGCCTAACTTCAGCGAGTTGATATTTCCATTAATTTTTTTAGATCTCACATCCAAATATAGTAGGAGAATAATAGGGGATAAAATTGAAATATTTGAAGAAATAATACAATCTAATAAAAAAAAAGGAGATAGTACTGAGTAATAGGTAATGTTTGTGCAGGAACTTCCAGAGGGACAAAGAGCAGATGCTGTGAAGAGCATGGTTTATGAAGCAAATGCAAGAGTAAGGGATCCCATCTACGGCTGTGCGGGCGCGATTTGCCATCTTCAGAGGCAAATCGAGGAGCTCCAAGCTGAGTTGGCCAAGGCGAATGCCGAAATCTTGAACATGCAATGCCAAAATGCCAACCTACTCGACCAATTTTGCAAATACGACGTCTTGCATGCGCAACAGATGACTTTCTCGTATGATCATCAGATCAGTTCAACCTTCCTTTTTGATGAAGGAAATTTGGGAGTTTCTTGGACATGAGCTACCAAATTAATAATCAAACCTTCATACAGCTACGAAAATATATATATATATATATATACCAATAAATTAATAGCCAAAGTAATTAAATTTTAATTTTTGTACTAATTTTATTTTATGCCCCAAATACTATACTGAATTTAGAATTTACTCTCTGTTTATCTATTTTAAATAAATGCATGGTGCATGTGTGTGATACTATGTATCAAAAGTCCTCTAACCTATCAAATTTTACTTTAAAAGTCTATATCCAATTCATTTTTCACAACCCTATCACATTCTGGATATGATGAAATTGGATAAATTGAGATAGTATTTTATAAATAAGTAATTATCTTGAATATATTAACCAGTTCTTTATTTTTCGATCCGGGGGTGACAAAAGAAAGATCTTGTTGTTTATTCATGGCGAATTATTCATAAAAAATGGCGTCTTCCAAAATTGAATCTGATAAGTGTTTCCATAAAATGCTCCTAAACTAATATTTATTTTAAAAAGCCCTCAAACTATTAATTATATTTCATTAGATCCCTAAACTACTTTTTTTTTTCAAAGACCCTCAAAGTATATAATTTTTGGAGACACATTTTTGTTGAAATTGGATTTGAATAATATTGATATTGGTTGATTCGTCGTACTTTAATACAAAACATTAATCTAACTCAGAAAAATTTATAAATTTTCATTGTTAGGGACCTCGTAAACAATAATTAATAGTTTAAGGGCTTTCTAAAAATATTCAAAGCCCTTTTAGTATATTATGCCGTTATATATATACAAATTAAGTGTCAAGGCACGTATGAAAAGTCATGTGTGGACTGTGGAGTCGACTAGGACATTTTATGTACTTTCATGTGAATTTCAACCTAAGGGGGAGAAGAAGAATAAAAGCCATATCAATAAGGTATGATGATTGGTTGAGGAGTTCATTAAGGACTAAGAATTCTTGTATTGCTACATTTGGTTACCTAACTATCATTTCAAGTGGTTTTTTCTCCATTTATTAATTGCCAAATTTGCATGCACTTGACCATTGTTTATTGAAGTGACCCTTTTTTTTCCCTACTCTTTTCTTCTTATTTGTTGACTCCTAAATCAATATTTAAATGGGAGGTTAATCGAATTTTGGAGATTATACTCAAGTTTAAAGACTAATTAGCAAGTCAGTGCTAGTTACTTGTTAATTTTTCCAACTCATTTGGTACGTATAATAGTGGTGCAAGGAAATATTTAAATGAATTAATTTCACAGTTCTCTATAAGTTCGAACTTTTAAATGAAGCGAATTCTTTTACGGTAGATCCCGAGTTCGATTCTCGCTGAGAACAACTCCACCCATGTTAGACTGTCCATTCATTGGGCCTCTCCAAAGAGGAAAAATTGAGAGTCCGATCTATGAGTAATGAGGAGTGTAAGGAAAATAATTATATAATTAATTTCACATCTTTCTATGACTATAAGTTCGGAGCTTTAGATGAGGTGTTTCAAGTGGGATTTAGATTAATTAAACTTTCTTTTGGTCGATTCTTAGTTACATATTTTGTTTTAATCAAAATGTGCGCGCGCATATATATATATATATATATATATATATATATATATATATATATATATATATCAGATTAGACAAAAAAATATAAACCCATAAAAATCTTGAATAATCGTAATTATAGTGTTACAACTGAGAGAAGCTATGTGTGTTGCAACTAGCAAGTATCGTAAATGTGTAGTCAAAGTTGAAAGATAATACACTCTCCGTTCTAATTTTATGTTTCCGTTTGTTAGAAAAGTCCTAATTTTATTTTCTCATTTTGCAAAATAAAAATAAAGTGCATTCACCTTTTTAAAAATTAACCTTACAAAAAATTACTTTATTCATTTAAATACTACAATTCAACTTTTGAATTAAATTTCTAGTAAAGTCAAAAAAAAAAAAAAAAAAAAATTGGGACGGATAATAAATATCGAATGGATAAGAGTTCTGTATAACTTTATTAATACACAGTGTTAACTAAACTGAAATTCCACTCTCCTCACATAAACAGAGAAAATAGATGTAAAAGTTAGGTAAAACAAGACATTTATTCTTGAATCGTGATAAGCACTGGTCATCCATTCCTGAATAATACCTGTGATGCTCGTTTGACTAAATTTATTTAAAACATTTTATAAGTTATTTTAAGAGTATAAGAGGTAATATTTAAGTAAATTATAAATTAATAAAGTGTTAGACTAATACAATTTATAAAATCTTTAAGTACTTATAATAAATTTTTTTTTTTACGTTGAGATGGGTGGAGCAAGGGAGGGGTGGGGTAGGTGGTTAAGAAAAAAAATTGGAAAATTCCTATTTATTTTTTTACAGCTTATAAACTGTTAGTAATTTATTTTACGATCCTATAAGTCATTAAACATCTTATTTTGTCAAACATACTGATAGTGCTTATAAACTCTTAATCAAGCTTATAAGTTGAGCCAAACACCCTCTTAAAGATGGAAATCTTGGTTAATCTAAAGAAATATAGTGACAAGCTCAAATTCGAATTAAACTGAATCAAACTCAAAGCTTTTAGAGCTCGGGCTCGGTTTAACTACTTATACAAATATCTTAACAACCAGCAAACATGAATGCTACACCAAAAAATCATGTTCAAAACTTCATCCAAGAGACAAATATGAACACATATTGTATATCTATCATCATACATGCTATAATACAAAAAAAAGGGGGGGGGGGGGGGGGGGGGTTACCTAGGGGCATGCATTTAGTCCATGGCCTTCCTTATAAGCTCGTAACCAGCGAAATTAATAGCGCCAAGTGGAGCGACCCAAAAGAATCGGGGAAGAGCTCCTCTGAATAGTCCAAGTGGGCCTTCTTCACGCAGAATACAGAGTGCTACGACTGACATGGTCGTTGGCTGTCCTTTGATGGCGGTCATCATCCTTGTCTTTATAACATCGAATGGAGTTGTTAAGACGGCAGTTAGCCCACCAGATACCGCCCCGACTGCAATTGTCTCCCAAGGGTCCAGCTCTCGTCCTAGAACCTTCTGGACAGCCTGAAATCGATCAAGAAAGTGATCATGTCTTGAAATCTGCAACTCAATTTGAAAATAAGTTGTACGCACCTTCTTGGATTCAGCATAAACGGCGGATCCAGCAACGTAGAATGGCAGCTCCCGACAGAGAGTCATACCAGTGCCACGAAAGAAACCCCCGAGACCATCTTGCTGCCACGTCCCGACTATAGCTTCTCCCACATGGTTGAATTGACCAGCCTGCAACCTTTGCTTCAACACCTCGCAAGGAATTCGCATTGTTGTTCCCAGAAAAGTGCCCAAGAATGATGCGATGGACTCGGCCTAAAAAGGGACTCAATGTAAGAAGGATATAAGCCGGGCACAACCCAACCATGATGAAGACTAGCAATGTAGCCAAAGATATCTAATAGTCGACATCAATATGTGATTGGCGTCACCTGTATTTCTGGAAGTGATGGTGCGGCATTGATGAGGACAACCTTGCTCGCTTCACAAATTCCAGTTCGCAAGCCATGGCTGCATTTTTATTAAATTTAGGTTTCGAAGTAATCATTTAAAGTGATTGGGAATGATACCTCGCGAATTGGCCTACTATAGCAGGAATGGATCCCATGTATAATCCCCTGAGGCCAAGTTGAGGAAGCTTTGATAGAATTTCCGTGAAGGAAAGCGATGACGATGCTTGTACTTGTGTCTGGTCAACATGTTGGAACAGAATTTCTATAGTTCGTCCCAGAGGATTTTTAAAGTGAAATACTGAACTCGGGCTGTTCAATCAGTCAAACATATATGTAATGTGTAATGTGTAAGCTAAGGTCCCTAATTTTCTTGATATCAAATAGATCACAATTTCTTTTGAAAACAACTTCAAATCAAGTCCCAGCCGGCCTATTGACTATTATATTATGAATGTAGAGCAACAGATTTTCAACGGATTTAAGTATATTAACACACTGATCTTAACTTGTTCAAGTAGCACATCAGAAAGCTAAACTACCACTTTAATTGGATTTTACATGATGCACCAAACACAAACAGAAGGAAAATTTGGGGGATTTCGCGTTACCTTAACCGTATCGATTGGATGCATTAAAAACGTCGAAAATGAACAGGAAATCCCACCAGCCAATGCCGTTTTTACAACACTATCTCTTGATATTTCGACCAACGGAACAGCATCAGTAGCAATACTTCTGTAAAACAAACATTATATGTATATACAAATACAGTTAATCTGGCCAAACAAACATCAAACTTAGAATTTATTTTCATGGAAACAAATGTGACTCAATATTATGCACCTTTTAAATGACTTCTCCAGTGATTCGCCATCATTTTTTTCTCCCAAATTCTTTATACAACGAACTCCACCTGCAACTCGTGCAAACTTCAAATTCCCAAAGGATCCATTCATTGTCTCAGATTTATATGGGCTAAACAAAAACCGCACAAAACCATTAATCACAAATGACAATGCCAGATCAAAACCCAAGCAATTTGCCTTCACATTCATTTCCTCAAAATTATGATAATTGCAATCACTTGTAAATATCTGCAGAATCGGGAGTTTCCCCCTTTTCCGACCATAGACATTGAAAGCCACGCGCCGACCACCATTTGCTGCAAAATCGTCGGTAATGAAATTCGAATTACCTTTCTTCATAACCCCATTAAAGAAATTGTTAAAATTCTCCGCAAATTTGCGAAAATTGGATTCAAGATTGTTCAATAAAAACTGTGACGGATTATTCCTTGATGCCGCCATCACTCTCACTCACAAAAATCCCTCATTAATAACCAATCAAACGAAGACCCATCAAAGCTAAAGATACCTAGTTAAGTCAACGCCTGATTTCTCTACTAACTCTGTGAAAATGAAAGAAATGTATTTAGAGGTGCAAATATGGTTAAACTAAAATTTATTATATTTTAGCCCCAAGTAAATTGAACTTCTGATTTTATTTATTAATGAATATTAAAATAAGTTGAAAAAAATAACTAATTAAGTTAGACATATATAAGTTGATTTTTTTTTTTGTTTTAACAGATCTATTCAATCAATTGCCTTTCTATAATACAACTACAATGTTAATATATTTGTTGAATGTTTGGATCACATGCGTGGATAAAGAAATGAATAAATAATGCCCCAAAGCTACTTTTATAGGTAGTAAATCATATATTTTTAAGAAAATTAAGTGGGTGTGAAATTGAACAAAGTAAAGTAAAATAAAATTATTTTATTGATTTTTATGAGAAGTAAATATTTTTTTTTGGAAGTTTGAAAGTAACCGTGGAACATCTAATAAAATAAAAGTGAAAATAATTTCGGAACATAAAGAGTATGTAATATATATAAATAACACTTCAGAGTTGTTACTCAAACTATATGTGATCATGTTTTGGTCTTTTCTTGATTTTTCATATGTGACTAACTATAAGTTCATATGTGTACGACCAAGAATACATAGTGGCATAACTATGTGTCTCATGGTAAATTTAATATTTTAGAAGTTGACACGATATAATATTTTATTGTAAAAATGTTAATAAAAATATAAGAAAAATAAAAACTAGGAAAAATTGTGCAATGTATAATGAACTAGTTTCTAAAAATTGAACGATTTGACAAAAAATTAAAGAAATTTAACATGGGATGGAGATAGAGGGAGTATTATTGTATTAATGTTCAAACAAAAGAATTAGTACAAACACAGCATTATCAAAGTAGGAGCAGCTGTTTGTTTTTCTCTACTTAATTCATACTCCGAAACAAAATCAGGTGAGGTGCATTAGAATCGACATTATGCAATCGAAAATAACAATAACAACTTCAAAGCATTAAAAATCAAGAAAAGCATCATCTATCTAATTTTGCCTCTCTGATTCACCATAAGGAACAAGTGACACTAAACTTTGAATATAAACATGAGCCTCAAGAAAAGTATCCAAGTTTCTTATGTTGGGGCGTCTAAAGGACCACTCCTTTTCATGAAATGCCAAGAAACTCGACCCGTAAACGAGCAAGATTTCACCCTTTGCGCCTATGCACAACGGGGTCAAGTAAGGGCCGTTCCATGGTTCATCCAGATAAGGAACAGTCACGACTTTCGTCCAAGACTCCCTCATCCCGTACTTCTTCAAAATCCAAACATCCATGCTCGTTTTTGGAAAATCACAAAGCACACAAAGGCATCCTTCAAGCACTCCCAACGAGGGCGAAAACCCACTCTCACTATAGCTCGGTTGCTCAACCGATGCACATGTCTCGCTCCCTAAATCCAACGAAACAATATCCCATTTTGAACTAAGTCCAAACCTCCTTCCCCAATGAAGCTTTCCACTCACAAACTTCCCACTATCATCGAATGGAACACCATCATTAAACACATCAATTCTCTTCCAAGAATCACTTCTCAAGCTATAGATTTTCACCATAGTCTCATACCTACCAGCATTACAAAACCCAGATACAATCCCTACAACCTTGTAATCATCGTTGATCTCATCGAGACCAAACCCATACTTGGTAATAAACAGACCGCTTTTCATTTTATCATCAACATCAGGCAATTTTTTGTACTTTCTTGTGGATGGATTCCACAGGAAAAAATGTTTACCATTAATCGCAATACAAACAATCCCATTACAACAACCGACTACACGGACTGAATTCTTGGGATTTTTCATCGGATAATCACAATCAACTGCATCAGCCACAGGTCGGCACAACAGGGATTGTAAACAACAGTTTTTTAAGCTGTAAAACGGCAGCAAAATGGTGGAAATGACCCTTTTCTGGGTCATTCTTGAATTTTTGAGATGGGCTTCCATGAAATGTTTGCTGGAAATCAAAGAATGCCATGATTTTGAAACGCACCTGAATCTCAAGAGGGATTTGACCGGGAGTCTTGATAGGATTTCTGAAATGATCTCTTCCGGTAGGATAAACTTTGTTTCAGCGGCGGAGGATTGGGATCGACGGCGGATTTTGGCGTTATGATGATCGGAGATTGATGATTTGGTTTTCATTTCGATTGGTGGCGTTGACGGACTGGATCATGGATAATGCGATTGGTTGTTTTGTGCCTTAATAATGGGTAAAGAATCGGACAATCCAATAACTTTTTTTTTTTTTTTTTAAGGAAAGGATAGGATTAAATGTAAGAAAATGTTTGTGAATTAATTAAATGTATTCCATAAATGCACACTCACATTGGGGGCATCTGCTAGACGTGCCATAAAGAAGAATTGAGGGAATATAGATTTGTAATATTTGTGTTGTTTGTTAGATAGTGAAGAATGACTATCATTATAAATGATATCTTGAGTGAGCTCAGGCTCGTGGAAAGGCTGCATCTAACACGAACCCTGTTACTAAAAAAATCTGGCAATCAAGATAAGGTTGAGCACTCCTGCTACAGATGCGGATGCAAAGGCCATTGGTCTCGCACGTGTCGCACTCCCAAACACTTGGTTGAGGCTTATCAAAAGCAGCAGAAAGACGATAAGGGGAAGTCCCCCAGAGTTGAATCTCACCATGCCAACCTGCCTGAAGCAGACCTTGACCAAGACAACGTCGATCCTATGGACATCGAGCTCAAAGACTTTGGAGATGATGAGTGATTTGCGTATTTGGTTATTTTAGTACTTTGTTTTTGGATAAAACTTTTTATGTTTTTGGATATGTTGATGTTATGCCAGTGTTGTCAAAAATGTTTAGGCAACATTCTGGATAACATTACTGAATTTGCTATTTCTCCTAACACTAACACTTTTGTTCTATGTTGTGCTTGATGTTGAGTTCGCAGGATGAAGACCTAGAAAGTTCCAGGTCATGCAGATGCAGTTATCAAGTGAGGAGATCAAATACATCATGTGCAGTTATTTCTTAATCATGAAGTTAGTGGAATTGTTTATAGATCATTCCAAACTGATCTAGTAATTGTAACGTTAGGTGGATCCTACATCTATTATTACCAGAAGATAGACGAAGGAAAAAACAGAGAAAACAAGCCAGGAAGTAGTAAACGAGAGCTACACTATCGAGTGTTCAAGTACATCTAGTGTAGAAGGGCAGTTACTATTATCTTTTGTGCTGATCGAGCTCTGCAATGCCCCTATCAGTATTGGGATCGAAAATAGACTAGATTAGGGTCTGAGTGTGATAAGTTTTCTAGTCATCGTAGATCTGTTTAGGCGGTGTGTTGACACCTTACCCTCACTTTAAGATCTTATGTTAGATCTTTGTTTGTATCACTACATGGTTATAGTGAAGCTTTTCGCCATGAGGCATCATAGACTTTATTTAAGTCTATGATAAATTTTGAATTCCGTTTGCAAGGTGTTTTTATCTTCCGCTGCTTAGAAATACTTAGATCTGTTCATAACTGCTCGTAACCGTCTTGTGTCGTCGCGCATGTTGTCAATATTTCAGTTAACACAACTCTGAAAAACACCACACACACGCACTTCAGTTTCACAGGATCCTTTCTTTCGGATATTTTATTTTATTTTATGCATGATATTATTATTTTTAGCTTCGATGTGTTTACCTTAGATCGCTGTCCATTACATTTATTTGGATATTGTTGTTCTTAATCATGGCTTGTAAACATATCAGCTATTAGGTTTGAGTTATTTCCTCTTGCTTGATGGACGCAAATAGTAATTTATGTTTGGTAGATAGCACCACCACACATACAATCTTAAGAGATAGGAGATATTTTCATAACTTGATAGAACATAAGGGGAGTATAACTACAATAGCCAATGACAGTATGTTGATAGTGGGCTCCGGAAGAGCTTCCATTGTCCTCCCCATAGGTACCGAACTCATAATCGATAATGCTTTATTGTTTCCACAATCTAAGCGCACCCTGCTCAGTTTTAGAGATATTAGAATAAATGGCTATCATATTGAAACTAAAACTGAAATTGAGAACAATAACACATACTTTTTGATGACTATTACTCGAGGTAGCCGTAAATAAGTTATAGAAAAACTTCCTTCCTTCTCCTCCGAATTGTACTATTCCTACATCCGGCCGTCTAATCTCCATCTAGCTATGAGTATGAAATTTCATGACCGGAATTCTTTTAAATTGTGGCATCAGCGGTTAGGTCATCCAGGACAAACAATGATACATAGGATTCTATCTAATTCATTTGGTCATAATATTTCGAATAATAGAATCCCTCATGTTGATGAATTTATTTGTGATGCATGTTCTAAGGGTAAATTAATAGTGCGCCCGTCACGTGACTTGAACCGAAAATACTAGCTTTCTACTAGTAGTTACCCCGCAAGTGTACGGGTTCACTATAGTATGAACAAGTATAGGGACCAAGTATATCGAACCCAAGGGAAGTGATGTATGCGAATAGAACCCTGAAGATCTACGCGTCGTAGTTAATATGAGTGTATGTTTTTGGATTTTTGAAAGAATTATAATAAACTAAAATTATACTAAGTATGCTAAAGACTGAATTAAACTAAGTAACTAAGGTTTGTATGCAAATATGAGATGGTGATGCTCAGGATAGGAATTCCTACGTATACTAACCGAGCAGGTACATAATCAAGATAACCGTGATGTGCAAGAAATAACCTAAGTAAAAGATCGTATGATGAAAGCTCAAGAATTCAAACCCTAATACTTTATCCTATCAATCGACTTCACTAATCCACTAACAAGTTAATAGATCGTGCTTAATTAAAGAGACCCTAATTTAACTAAGGTGATGCGGTCGTCCTCCCTAGATAAACCGGTAGATTAATTAACCCCTTCTAAACCCTTTCGTTAAGTCTACTAGTTGTTAAAGAGTGATAAGGTTGTCCTCTCTCTAACACTTTTCGAACGAAATTCAAAGGTAAGTTAAGATTAATTTTAAGAATTCATTAATTAAGAGAATTAAAACTAAACATCACAAATTACCCTAATTATGTACCCACATCCTACTTCTACGAGTTCATCCTACCCTAAGCATACAAGGGTTTTAGCCGGACATGGTTTTAACGATGACAAAAATAATTGAAGAAATAACGACATAAACATGATGATACGAACTAAATAACTATCAAACATAAACTAGGGTTTTAAGAAAGAAAATAATTCTATGAACTAAAATTGAATTAATAAAAAGGAACGTAGATTTAAGTATTCAAGATCAAAGAGCTAAAGAAAATAAACTGAAGATCCAATCCGAACTATGAATTCGTAAAGTGAAACCTCGATTACACGTCAAACAAGCTTTTTCGACTCTTGGTGCTCTTCTCTCTCTAAAAACTAACTCTAAAATATCAAGTGGTATGAAGTGGTGTGATGTGGTGTCCAAAAACGTGTTCAGAATGAGTATATATATGCATCGGGCCGATTCGGGAACTCATGGGCCAGAAAAATGGATCAGAAGATCAAAAATCTAGGACGCTCGAGCTGGCCACGCTCGAGCGGTGGTGCTCGAGCTACACAGCTCGAGCAGTAGTAAAGCTCGAATGGGGGCGCTCGAGTGGTAACAGCTCGAATGAAACAAGAGCTCGAGCGGGGGTGCTCGAGCTTCTCGAGCTCTCGAAATCTTCTGTAAGTTTTGGGCATTCGAGTCATTCCCTTGCTCGAGTGGTGGCGCTCGAGTGAGTGCACTCGAGTGGCTCGCCTTCTTCTTCAAACTGATACTTTTCTTCTCTCGCACTAATATCATTCGTATTTCTTCGATATCTTCTCATCCGGGCATCCGTTTGAGTCGATTCAAAATCCTACGAACTCCGTTTTTCGCCCTCGATTCACCTGTGAGCATCAAAGAGTCAAATTCATCAATGTGTAGAAATAATACTCAATTAACTCTAAATACTCAACGAAATCAATCAAAACTTGGGCATTTCTAGCTACGAATCATGACAATTTCACGCCTAATCATCGCGCACTAAGGTTGGACAAGAGTCTCCAGTTTTTCTTGAGTGAATTCAAGGAGACATTTGCGGACCAATTCATCCAGTATCATGACCATTTCGGTATATTTTATGGTCCTTATTGATGCCTCCACTAGGTGGACATATTTTATGTTATAAGAAAAACCAGAAGTTGTAATAGGACCATCTGGACCTGTTAGCCAGATAAGGAAATAGATTAGAACTTAGTTTAGGGAGAACTGCCAGACCAGAGGATTTCACCAGAGGACTCCACCAGAAGACTTCACCAGAGGAGATCGACCAGAGGCAGAAGACCTTCCCCAGACCAGACGAGTCCAGACCAGACGAGTCTGGTGAACCAAAAGATGCTCAGAATTATCTCTAGATTCTACTGAGTATTCTGGTTCTTAACCGACTCTGGACCAGAGGACATCGAGGTCATCTGGTGTCTGGTCCTGCCTTCTCTGGAAGAACCAGAGTTGGGCATTGAAAGCATTTGACCGTTGGTGATTCAAATCAAGTCAAACAAAATCGGATTGGAAAGTATTTGAAGTCAATCAATCCAAGGATCTCATCAATCCAATCAATCAATTAGGGAATTGATTGATTGAAGCTTTCTTAATTAGAGATCTGATTAGATTAGCTCTCCAACGGCTAAACCCTAATCATCTCTATAAATACAAAAGTGCATCATTGAAGAAAGGCTCTAAAGATACACGTGCACGAAGTTAATATCCAAGCCTTTTGATTATCACGGTTTAACATTCTTACCTTGTTCATATTTATATTCACTCTTTAAGGAGTTGTTAGATACTCAACATATTCATCTTATTAAGATAAGATTGTAGTAAGTTAAGCTTTATATCGAAGTTAGATCTAAAGGCTGCTGTAAGAAGGATCTGGTACTTCTCAGTTCCAGAACGATAGTTGTTGGTTGGTTGGTTAGTAAGGCCCCTTTGATAAAAGGGAGAGTGGAAGGATCGTTATATCCGAACCACTATGTATCTTGTCTTCTTTATCGCTTTCATTTATATTGTTCTATTGTGTGCTCTTGAAAAAGGGTTTTGAGAAGGACTTTAATTAAAGTTTAAGCTTCCACAATTAATCTATCTAGTGGGACCAACGCTTACAACTTTCACATAGTTCACAAATCACATACCACATGCTCACATTGTTATAATTGCATACTCGCATTCACATTCATAATATTTTTATTGTCTTTTACTGATATTCATTACGTTTGTTTCAGAAAACTGACAACAGTCCATATAACATTAACTAGCTATACAGATAGTGTCACCCACCTGGAAACATTTAGAGATAAAGCTTAACTTCTTGATTGCTTAGAACAAAGTCGACCTCTGAGCTTCCGAGCTAACCCCACTTTACCTAACACAGTCCGTTAATTTAGTCATCGTTCATTCTTTTAGTTTATTACTCAACTTCGCATCATACTTAGGGATTTTCTATAACAGGGGAAGTATTTATCCTATTAAAACAGTCCTAGGGTTTCATTCAAGTTCAAGGAAGGCGTTGAAACTTGTTCATTCGGGTAATAAGGTTACTCTAATTCAATACGGGTCCACCGGTTGGGGTTTTGGATCTTCCGGATTCATTCAACACTCAAAAGTAAGTAAAACACTCAAAGACATTCTTGGACAAGTAAACACAAGTTATTCATATACCTAAAACATGATTGTTTATAAAAGTATCACTTATTCCTTCTTTCTAGTGCTACTTATTTAACAAAACACATACATACATGTATTAACTAAAAAAGGCATTTAGACTTACTGGAAAATTATAAAATTTTAGTATGTTATATATCGGATGATATGGAAAAAAGTTCATTAAGGGTACCAAGTCACTTGAGTTACGAAAATAGGGTACATATGCATTTGAAAACAGAACAACAAGATATTCATCAAAACAGTGTGCATTGAAGTCTAAAAATCATATCTCACAGTAGGTGCATTCAAAAATCATGAAATTATGATATGTTACAGATAACTTAAAACCAAAAAAATTTCATTCGTAAACCTAAGTCATTTGAGTTACGGATCATTACCATCTGTTTGATGGAAAATGGGTTAATAACATAGTTTGTCATGCAGTACATACTTTACTTAAAAATCCACAACTTATTGTAAACTTACTCAAAATTAACCAAGTATTTCACATAGTATTCCAGACTCAGTTAAAAACATATCCAAATTTTTCTAAGATTTTTAAACACTTATAAAAGGGCTAAATTAATTTTCGAAAACAAAGAATCAACCTCAGTTAAGTATTTACCACATATTATTGAAACAAGTATATCTCATTATATTTTACACAAAATGCTAGGATATTTGGAAACGTCTTAACAACAAAGGAAACATCCCCAAAATTTTCTATAATTTTATCAATACTGTAAATAGGCAAAAAAGTTAGATAGAGTCGCTGCTCCCAGTTTCGCACGGTTTCAGACACAAAAATTTCCATGAATTTATTCTCCCTCAATATAAATCAAATGACCACCAAATTTTCACAGTTTCTTGTATACATCAAATACTATATTCAGGTAAGTTTTCATGATTTTTCAACATCAATAAGGGTCCGAAATAGGTTCGTCAAAAAGGGGGCAGTAGCTAACTCGGGTAGAAACAAATATTGTTGAACTTTCACATACATGATCATATAAGCTCAAAAACGTGGAAAATCCTAAACTCAAACTTCATAGATCATTCTTACAGTTTAAATAAGCTTGAGGTAGGTTCCTAACATGCCTTTTCTAAGGGTTTCATGCTCAAACAAAATATGATAATAGCATCAAGGGAAAATGGATTTAAAATGCTTACCATTGTAGTTTTTCTCTCTTTCTTGGATGATTAGGAACCAAAGATGAACATCCTAGCTTCTAACATTCTCTTGGCTTCAAGATGGTGGGAAAACACTCCTCCTAGGTGGTGGTGGTGTAGGCCAAGAGGGGGAGGAGAGGAGAGTGCTACTTCCCCTTCTACTCTCACTTCTAACTTTCTTTCTTTCTTTCTTTCTTTTCTCTCTTGAGTGCAAGAAATAAATGTGGCAAATAAAAGGGGTTTGGAGGGGTATATATATGAGGAAATGGAGTGGTTTGGCAGATCATAAGGAGAGGGGAGAGGGAGATATGTTCTTGTGTGCATTAAACACAAGAGTTATGAGATGGGATGGGACATAGGATTAGGGTCTAGCTTAGCACTCATTACATGTACTTCCACTTGTCATAGATGAAAAAAGGGTCAAAGGTGCAGGCTTTTACTGTTTTGGGGCTGCCATTTATGGTAGTCCCGATTCTAGATGCGATTTTGGCTTCGACAATGTATTTTTGATATTTTTCGGTTCGGTTTTTTGTCCCAAAATTTAATTCAAACGTACCGTTAAATTCGTATGATTTTTGTGGTTCATATAAATGTTCTTATTCATCATTTTGAATTCTTTAAATTTTTATTAAGAAAGTCGACCTGTTTTACGGATAAAACTCGAAAAGTGCTAGTAGGGTTTTTCGGCTCGAAATGCTCGTCTGTCACTGAAAGATTAGAACTTGCATGCACATATATTTAAACCAAGCATTTTATTTAAACACTTTGGAAATAATACACATAAACCCTAAGTCGGTTTTGGGTTGTTACATCCTACACCCCTTAAAAGAAATTTTGTCCTCGAAATTTACTTACTTATCCTAATGGCATTGCGGGTATTTTGCTAAAATCACGTCTTCTCTTTTTTTAGCATCTTATGACTGCCTTGTTTCTCTTTAACCAATCTATTCCTAGGATTATGTCAAAATCTTTCATTCCTAGAACGTGAAGGTCAGTTCCTATCCCGTGCCCGTTCAGCTCTATTATTAGATCTTTTATTTGTCCTTGGATGCTTATGGTGTCACCAGGTGGAATGCTTACATTCAAAGTTTCTCCTCTAACACTTTTTATGTTGAGGTTTTTTTTAAACCTTTCAGAGATAAAGGAGTGTGATGCTCCAGTATCAAACAATACATGAGCAAGTAAACCAAGTACTAACACCGTACCTGTCATGGTCTCATTAAGAGTTGGGTCTCCCATGCATTCCTCTTCCATCATTGCATTCACTTGGGCACGTCCTCTAGGTTGTTGACTGGGGAAGTTTCCTCTCGGTGGTCCAGGCGGACGGTAGTTGCCACTCGGGGGTCCCAGTAGACGGAAGTTGTTCGCCGATAGCTGTCGAGTCTGGTTCCCCCATCGACTAGTTGTGGGCATTCCGAGAATCTATGCCCTACTTGGTGGCACTTGAAATATGCGCCAGACTTCCTGAGGCATGGTCCTACGTGCGACCTTCCACAACTTGAACAATGTGGAGGAGGTCTCGATCTAGTCTGGGCAACAGGGTTATTTCCTCTCTATGGTTGGCTTGAGTCTCTCTTGAAATTTGGCGACCAGTTTTGATTCACTGATAGCGTATGTGGAGTTTGCCTGAACTCTAGTCCCAAGCCGATGGACACGATCAGTGCACGATTGAAAACTTCACCGTAACTGGGGAGCTTCAGCCCAGCTACTACACCTCCAACTTCTGGCCTTAGGCTTCTCTCAAACCTTCTGGCTTTCCTCTCATCTACCTCCACCAGGTGCGGGGCATAACGGGACAGTTTGTTAAATTGTTTCTCATACTCAGTGATAGAGAGAGTTCCTTGTTTGAGGTTCACAAATTCCACTTCTTTCCTGTCACAAAGGGCATGTGGAAAGTACCTCCTCATCGCGACTTGCTTAAAATCTTCCCAAGTTAGGGATTCCCTTTCTCCGGGGGTCATAGTAAGCTCATGGACTTCCCACCACTGAGCAGCATCTTTGGCCAACTGGAACTGGGCACATGATACCTTCTGAGCCTCAGTTAGTGTCATGTGGCGGAAAATTAGTTCCATCTCAGCTATCCATTCCTGGGTTCCCATTGGACCTTTATTTCCCTTCAATCGAGGTGGTTGCAGACGTCGAAAATGTTTGACTGTAAAGTTTGCATGGGGGTGATGAGGTGGTGCATGAGCAGGTGGGGATGGGGGTGCTTATTGCTGCATGAATGTCTGTAGGGAGTTAAAGAAATCTCGTGCCATTTCGGCTCCTGAAGCAGCGGGTGGAGCTTCCTGTCCTACAGAACCCTCATACGGTTCTTGGTTAGCTCGTGTTTTCCTCTTCGGCGGCATCCTAAGGAAATGTTTAAAAGAAGGAAAATATTACTTCATATAGGTATGATAAAATTCAAAACAAGAGAATCCAATATTTTACAGCATGGTATTAATTCAATCACGCAGGGGTGCACATAGAAACCGAAACATATTGTCTAGATCAGCAGCACGGTAACGAGCTATGACGATGCATGTTAGGGAAAATAATGACACATGATGCAAACATAAGATAAATATAACAAATAGAATAAAATATCCCTCAAAAGAAAACTCACGTGAGACTGTAATACGCATATATAATTGGGAAAGAGAAAAATGAGTTCTCAAGGTTAAACAGAGAGAAAAGGGTCTCCAATGAAAATTAAGAGATGCGAGGCTTTAAAATATATCAATAATAACATTAACATAGGCAAAAAAGGTTAGATAGAATCGTTGTAAATAGGCAAAAAAGGTTAGATAGAATCGCTGCTCCCAGTTTCGCACGATTTCAGACACACAAATTTTCATGAATTTATTCTCCCTCAATATAAATCAAATGACCCCCAAATTTTCACAGTTTTTGTATACATCAAATACTATATTCAGGTAAATTTTCATGATTTTTCAACATCAATAAGGGTCCGAAATGGGTTCGTCAAAAAGGGGGCAGCAGCTAACTCGAGTAGAAACGAACATTGTTGAACTTTCACATACATGATCATATAAGCTAAAAAACATGGAAAATCCTAAACTCAAACTTCATAGATCATTCTTACAGTTTAAATAAGCTTGAGGTGGGTTCCTAACATGAGTTTAAATAAAACGTATCAAACTTATCGCGAGACCATTGCTTATGTACTCTAAACTACACACTTCATGCTGGGGGCATGCAGTCCTACATGCATCGCACTTGATACAAATCCATCCAACTGCATATAATGATAACTCCCCCCTACATTTAGTGCGTGGGAAAGAACCTAATATTTCCCATCTGTATATTTTCGGATGTGCGGTATATGTTCCAATAACATTTCCAAAGCGGGTCTCTATGGGCCCACAAAGGAAACTCGGTATTTACATCTGATTTGATCCATCCAACCATCGTGAAATACCTCGAACCTTTGTCTGGGGATCAATTGACGGCCTGGTTCACTGATGCACGTTCGATGAAGATCACTTCCCGGCATTAGGGGGAGATCTGAATTCAAAATTAAATGAATGTCGGGAGCTTACGTGGAACGTAAATGATCTTCAGTATCTAGATCCACACACCAGTCAATCTGAACTGGAAGTTCAGAAGTTCATTAACTTGCAAAATTTAGCAAACAATCTGCCAGACGCGTTCACTGACCATAGGGGTGTAACTAAATCGCATATACCTGCAGTAAATGCTCCCCAAAGGGTTGAGGTCCCAAGCAAAACAAGTACTCATTCCCCCACATGCCAGAAGCGTAAAGGACCCTCAAGAGATACTAGTATGCCTAAACGAAAAGCTAGCAAAACTGGTCAGTCGAATGAAAAATCTCTAGAAGAGATTCGTCTAGATAACTCAAAGTCTCTAGAAGACGAGCGTCCTAGTGATGAAGCACGTGCACAAAATATTCAATGCACTAGGACCGCGGAACGATCAGACCCAGATACACTGGGAAATGAGGAAGGTCTGGTTGACGTAAACGTTGAAGTCTCTGTGAATTTCATAGATACGAGAGAAATATATAATAGAAATATTACTGTCGTCGATGACACATTTGCAGCGTCAATTGCTCTTTCCATTATAAATAATGATCTAGATCCAGAACCTAGAACTATCGCTGAGTGTCGGAAGCGCTCCGATTGAGTTAAGTGGAAAGAGGCAATTGAAGCAGAGCTCGCATCGCTTAACAAAAGACAAGTATTTGGATCTATCTTTCGTACACCCCCGCGCGCTATCCCTGTAAGATATAAATGAGTACTTGTATGAAAATAAAATGAGAACAATACTGTGGAGAGGTATAAAGCGAGACTTGTAGCTCAAGGGTTTTCGTAGAGACCCGGGATTGATTTCGATCAAACCTATTCTCCCGTCATGGACTCAATAACATTCCGCTACTTGATATCTTTGACAGTTAAAATGAATCTCCAAATGAGATTAATGGACGTAGTAACCGCATACTTATACGAATCACTTGATGCCAACATTTATATGAAAATCCCCGATGAATTTGACATTCCTCAGATGAGGGATAGTGAAAATCGCAGTTTGTATAGCATAAAACTGCAGAAGTCGTTGTATGGCCTGAAGCAATCGGGCCTCATGTGGTACAACCGACTTAGTGAGTTCCTTCAAAAGAAGGGATACACATTCGATAAAACTTTCCCATGCGTATTCACGAAGAAATCGCAAAGTGGTTTTTGCATCATATCCGTCTATGTTGATGACCTAAACATAATCGAAACATGCAAGGAGATTGAAGAAGTCAGTTCAATCTTGAAAGATGAATTCGAAATGAAAGTCTTGGGTAAAACCAAGTACTGCCTCAGCCTGCAGATCGAGCATCTCCCAGAAGGAATTCTTATACATCAGTCTACCTACGTGAAGAAGGTATTGGAGAGATTTCACATGGATAAATCTCACCCACTTAGCACCCCTATGGTTGTCCGATCCCTCGAAGTGGATAAGGACCCATTTAGGCCAAGAGAAAATTCAAAAGAAATTATGGGGCCAGAAGTTCCTTATCTTAGCGTCTTTGGAGCATTGCTCTATCTCACAAATTTCACTCGGCCGAACATTGCATTTGCTGTCAATTTGCTTGCGAGATATAGCGCTTCTCCTACAAGGAGACATTGGAATGGTGTTAAGCATGTTTTACGGTACCTCTAAGGGTCTCAAGATATTGGACTGTTTTACCATAAGAACCAAGACAAAACCTTAGTAGGTTATGCGGATGCTGGCTATTTGTCTGATCCTCACAACGCCATATCCCTGATTGGTTACGTTTTTCTCTTTGGTGGTACCGCGATCTCTTGGAGATCGGTTAAACAAACCATAGTTACCACGTCTTCAAACCCCTCAGAGATAATAACTTAGTTTGAAGCCGCACGAGAATGTGTTTGGTTAAGGTCCTTAGTAAAACACATTGGTGACTCATGTGGTATCGCTAAAGGCGATACACCTCCCACCGTTATATTTGAAGACAACGCCGCCTGCATCGCGCAAATGAGTAATGGGTACGTCAAGGGAAACCTGACGAAAAATATTTCACCTAAGTTTTTCTACCCATACGAACTCCAGAAGAGTGACGTGATTACCATTCAAAAGGTGCAATCTAGTGACAATCTAGCAGATCTGTTCACTAAGTCCTTACCTACGTCTACTTTTGAAAAGTACGTTTGTGGTATTGGGATGCAAAGGCTCAAAGTGTTGTTGTCTTCAAGGGGGAGTGGTAACCCCGAAATAAATCTAGAAGATTTGATCTGGAAGATCGATTACATTCCTCCCTAACTTAATATTTGGCCGATACCTAGCACGTTGAGTTTTTATGACATGTTATGTCGTAATGTCTAAGGGGGAGTGTTGTAAATCTAGCAGATTTATTATTCCAAATCTAGGAGATTTGATGTGGACGTTACTAATGGACCAATAATCCAATGAGCTTCATATTTAGATTAGAGTTTTTACTCTTATAAATAGACCATTGTACTCAGAATTGTATATACTCATATACAAGAATATTAGTGAAACTTCTGGCTTGACTCGCCCCCAAACGTAGTCGTTCCCGACGAACTGGGTGAACAAACTTGCGTCTCTATTTATTGCTCTCCATTTATAACAGTCTTGTGCCATGATAATGGGTAAAAAATGGGACAATCCAATAATTTTTTTTGGAAAGGATAGGATAAAATGTAAGAAAATGTGTGTGAACTAATTAAATGTATTCCATAAATGCACACTCACATTGGGGACATCTGCTAGACGTGCCAGAAAGAAGAATTGAAAAGCAAAGTGTTTTATATACTTATCTAAATTAATTGCAAAATTATTTGGGATGTGAAATAATTGAATGAATTAACGTATGGTTTCTAGATGTATTTTTCATGTAAAATTATTTAATATTTGAATGTGCTATTCTTTATTACCAACTAAAAACATTTCGAGCAAAGTGTTCTTTCCAAATTTATTTTATGCTTTTATGAAAAAAAAATTGTATGTGCAATTAATCACACAATCTAGTACTCATCCTTAAAAAAATGTGTCATTTACTAGTGCAAAAGAGATTATGAACAGTCTTGTACTCATCCTTAAAAAAGAAGTGTTTATAATGTAAAAGAGATTATGGAATGGAGTGAGAGTTTATTTTATCATCAATAATTTTTTGTTTGTTTTATGAGAATGAAACAAATAGAAAAGGAGTAAATATCTGCGTAACAATTTAACGATGTGATTAAATAAATATATATTGACCACAATGAATATTTACTTATTTATGCTTGTGAACTTTTTCATCAAAATATTTGCCATAAATAATAGAATAACTTACTCATAGCATAGATACAAAAACAAATAAAAACTAGATCAGAATGGAAACTCTTATTCTCCACTTCGTTCATACTTAGGAAACAAATCTGTTGCCTTGGTAACATTGTCTAATATCACGACATTTTGCAAAGGAAAAGGTGTTATCTAAAATAAAATGAAAATAAATAGAACTCGCACATAATTAGCCCAGCAAACCAACAATTGCCTCTAGTCCTGCATCTGATTCGCCTTCACCAAGTGAGACCAAACTTTCACTATAAACTTCAGGGTCCCAAAACCCACTATAGTTTCTTATGTTGGAACTCTTAGATGAATGCTCTTTCGTATCATACGCCATGAATCTCGATTCGTAGAACAAAAGGATTTCACCCTTTAGACCTAAGCACAACAGCGTCAAGAATGCACACGTCTCGCTTCCTAAATAGAACAAAACGACATCCCACTCAGAATCGAGCCCAAGCCATAAACTCCCCACTACCATAAATTGAAACACTATCTCAAACACATCATCAATTCCCTTCCAAGAATTACTCCCTAGACTATAAATTTTCACCCTAGTATCATATCTAAGCCTAATATCATCTACTAACAGTAAATATGATCCGCACAACCTAGTAATCATCATATCATCATCAACACTCGTGAATGGATTCCACAAGAAAATATCTCTATCACTAATGAGATGATCAATACAAACAATACCAGCAGAGCCAATAAAACGAATTCAATTATCGTATATTCAAAATCGGCCACAGACCCACAAAACAGGGATTGTAATGAACAATCTATTAAAATTGAATTCATCATAACAAAAAAAGAAAACAAAAAACTTGCTCGAGACTGAAGGAAAATAAAAGAGTGATCAATCAACAAAAAGTGGCAGTACGTTTTTCTTCAAGAACTCATCATATTCAAGCATGACTTTAAACTGGTCAAACAAATTTAGCCATGGAAGGACCATACATAGCTTGATAAAGCAGGTTTGCTTTGTCCTTGCACTTTGTAGTCCCGATCTCAGCATCTGCTATAGCTTTCAGAGTGCTACGAGTATCACTTAACTTTCTAAGCCTCTCCATCTGTTTCGCATCAGAGGTGCACAGTGTGTGCAAAATGGTGAGACAGTGTTGCTTTGTCTTCTCTGTTGTCTCATTTTTCAGTAGCATCTTATCTTAAACAAGTCGAACAGCAGCCACTTTTCTTTCATTGTATCAACTGCTTTTTCATGCATGTGTACAACAACAAGAATTTCCAGCATATTTTCGCTGAATAAACCGCGCTTGATGTTGGCAGCTGCTAGAATAACCAGCCCAAGAGATACAGCCCGTTCTCTGTTTTTAACAAATTTGCACAAGTTCTTAATTGCACTACAAGCCAATGGTAAAACCTCCTCATCCCCGTCACCCATTAATGAGATCAGACTCCGGAAAGCTTTTGATTCCCCTATTTGCTTTCTGTTTGAGTCGACAGTTGTTAATTCAGACAAGCAAACAACAGCACATCTTTTTGTTTCACTGCAAGGGCTTTTAACTGACTGGATGAGAAAGGGCAAGGCCTCAGCGCAGTGTAGAATGTGTGTCTTAACCTTCATGTCTTGGGACACATTCATCAAAACAGCAACTAAATCCTTCTGCAGAGAAAGATCTGAATACGCCATCTTTATCAAGGTAGGATGCAATAGCTGATCGATTGCTCCTTCAATCAGTCCAAAAAGAGCCCGGACATTCAGAAATTCATCACAAGTCAGAAGGAGGAGCTTTTTAATGATTGGTGTCACCACGGGCATAGACGCAACTGAAGTTTTAGCGAGCAGTAAGGCCACATGTTCTTGATACCTGGAGCGAGACAGACTACTGGGGATGGGAAACTCGATATTTTCCTTGCGCCATTCGTCAATCTTTTCCTTGAGCGAATGATCGGGGATCACGGTCGCGTTAGAGTCTATATCATCAGATGTTGGGTAAACCATACGACCAATTCTTGCCCACTCAAGTGATACCGCCTCAAATTTCTACAAATTCCATAAAACAAAAAAAATTAAAATTTAATTAACTCGCCGGAATTTTAAGAATCCAACTCGCATTATACATTAATTAATCATAGGCTATAATGACTACAAATTCAATCAGAACAGAATTTTTTTAATACGACAATAATCATAGGCAATAAACCCATACCTCAAAGATCCTGAACCCAATCATAATCAATTAACACCAACAAATTAAAAGATAAACTGATCATTCACAAACAAATTTACCCATCATTGACCAGAATCAAACTCAAATATATATCAGTTTCAAGAAATAAAAAACCCTAGGAGAGAAGAGATACATTTCCAGAGGGGGCGATAATAGGATTTTTCATCAATAATCCTGACATGGAGCATAGAAATTCAATTGGTGGCTCTTTATCAGAAGTCCCCTCTATTGCTGGTTCTTCATCAACTATCGTAAGCTGAAATTCACAAACAAGTGTATACATCGTTAACCAAAATCAAAGTCAAATATAATTCCCAATTTAAATAAGAAAAAAAGAGAGAAGAGATACCTCCCCGGTGTCTGCCAGAAATACCATTGGTATTTCTTTATAAGACTTGGACGTCCCTTCGTCCGCAACGGGTTTCTTCAATTCACAAACAAGTGTATCCATAATTAACCCAAATCAAAATCAGATAACGTTTCCAAATTTTAAAGAAGAAAAGAAAACGAGAAGAGATACCTTCCCGGAGTGTGCAAGAAATTCCAATGACTTTGCAGGCTGTGCATCAGTCCTCCGTAGCTGGTTTATCCCGTTAAAAATCTGAATACCTCGATTGAGAAGGGCATTGATTACTGCTTCCAGCTCTCTCTCTAACTCCCCCACTGACTTTTCTCCCGCCATCTCTAATCTCTGGTTCGATGGTTCCTAATGAAAATTTTGAAAATTACTGAAAAAAAGAGGAGGGAATACTGTTATATTCTAGAAAACCGTCCCAACGAACCCACCCGTCCCAACTCCCAGGTGCAGAAACAGCGATTACCCAGAACCCCATTTATTAAATCCCGAAAATGGCCCTGCCCCTATTTAATTCTAAAAAAATAAAAAACAGTAATAAAGTATCACTGTTTTTATTCATGTATTATTGCTATCTTTCTTTTTAATTTATTTATTATTTTTAATATTTAATTTATTCATATTTCTTTATTTATCAATCATTTCTTGATTCAACAATTCTTTTTTCTTATACTTCATTGTTATTGTTAATTAATTAGAATAGGTTTTGTGTGAATCTAGTTAACTAAAAAATAACTAATACTAGTAAAATAATTGATAACTCCTCCATCCAAGTCTATTAAGCCTATTTGAAAGCCTACTATTTATTTAAATTCTATTTATGAATAAAAAAATATTTTTGAAAAATATAACATTTATATTTTTCATAAACAAATATCATATTAATAGATAGACCTCACAATATCTCATAATATCCTCCATTATATTACAAAAAAAAAAAATAACAGACTTCCAAATTAGTCTAGTAAAATTGGACGAAAAGTACCTTTATAATGAACATCCTTCAACTAACATCATTTAATTAATATCTAATAGAATAAACAACATGTTGATAGACGAACAACCGGACAAAGGTTAATAAGAGGAAATTAAGACATTATTATTAGAGGCGAACAACTGGGTAAGTAACTCACAGCTGAGCAAAACAAGCAGTTGGTCAAGATGATAATCATCCAGGCGGGCAACTGTGCGGAAGTCACTAATATGGAGCGAACAACTCAGAGGGAAAGGGTTTAGACACCCAACGAAGGCATACAGGCGAACAACTGGTCACCACGGAAAGCAACTAAGTAACCCTAATGGTCAAGTACAACATTGAGAACTCCAACAGACAACAATTTAGATATAGTCCAAGTGTCCTAACACTTGACACCCATCCAATGGGCAATAGCTTAGATATAGAACAAGTGTCTTAACACTTGACAAATATCTAATGGAAGAGTAGCTAGGATGGTGACACATAATCCATTTGTATGTATATAAATACCCCCTCATATGAATGAAAATATAAGTTCTATTATTGAAAAAATACATCAAACTCTTGCAAATTCCATTCTTGATCATTACTTAGCAAAATCCATTATCCTAGATCTTGTTTGATGATCTAAATTAGGGAAAACATTTACTAATCCTCACGATTTGAAAAGGTCATCAACAATTGACGCTAGAGGAAGGGGTCGAACCTCCATTTTATAAAAAGTTCAAGCAAAGTTTGGAGATCTCCACCGGAATCTGCAAAATCTCGCCGGAATCTGGGAAGAAGCCATCGGAAACCAAGTGTACACAATCTTTGGAATATAGTTTTTAGGAGTTTGAATGCATGTGTGTATGAACTAAGGTTTTGTGAATCACCATATTCATACATACAAGGCTAGTAACTCTTAAGAAAGGTATTTTTAAGAGCAAGATCGCCTCGATCCATCACCCATCACACATATTTGAGCAATCAGAATGATAAGATCACAAGAAGCTCGGTCATCGAGTACGCCTACAAGTCATAAATCACGAACTAGGGTTTCATCCACCGAATGACATGCAAGGATAGTTAGAAATGACCTCGAAGAAGAATATTCAAGTTACTATCGATACTATCCCTCCTGAAGTGGAAGCTCTCGCTCGAAATCCCGAAGAGCTAGCAAAAACGATAACCGTACTTCAATCACTGCAAAAATGGCAAGAACAAGTTAGGCTCAAAAGCCCCAGAGGCGACCAATCGAGCAGGCGAGCAACAGGATGAAGCGGACAGTGCCGAAGCTCATAAAGATAAAGGTAAAGCTCCCATGAGTGAACGATTAGGGAGCCAAGGAGAGTCAACACCGAGTCGGGCTGATGAGTCAAGCAAAAGCACTTCTCGAACAAGTGCTTTGGAAAGACTAGGCACAAGGAACATAGTCAGAAGGGAACCATCTCTAAGGAATAAGGAGCAACCGTGCCCAGCTGCTCGCCCCTCAGCGCATGACCGGATCAGGAGGTCAGCCTATGGTTGGTTAGGACCTAATGGAGCTAGCAACGCTGCTAGGAGAACAAATCATGAGAAACACCCTGTTGGTGAGGGACTGCGTCGTGGGGAAGTCATCAAACTCGATCACGATTAACAACCTTCCAATGGGAGGACTCCCCCAAATGATTTACAAGTAATGAAAAAGGCAATCGAGGAATTGTAAAAATAGCTGGAATCTCAAAAGGGTGTCGGATCAACTGTTCACCCATCTTCACCACTATCTCTGTCAATCCTCAACGCACCAATCCAGAAGAAGATACAATTTCTAGCCATCAACCTGTATGAAGGAACTTCAGACCCCCAAATTCATGTGACAAAATATTCAGACTTCATAATCTCGATGGGGGCAATCGATGCCACACAGTGCCGAAATTTTCCACTCACCCTTGGAGATGGCCCGCACCGATGGTTCTCAACACTAGCTTCCAGCTCCATCAGCTCCTTCGCCCAACTAAGTAAAGAGTTTATGTCTCACTTCTCAACCGCCGAATCTTACTTGACTCATAGGCACCGTTTGGCGGACATCAGGCAAGGGGATGAGAGGTCGGACAAACAGTTTTTGGAAAGATTTGATAAAGTCCTACTGAAGGGCAACATGGTGAGTGTGGACACGAAGATAGTAGCTGTGATGGTTGGGTTGAAGAAAGGAACTGATCTATCGAAGGAGATGCATTTGACTTGTCCAAGGACGTATGCAGAGTTCAGACACAAGGCAGGAATTCACGTGTCAATGTAGGAAGCCCTACACAAGGAGATGGGAGATAAGGCCGACCCGAAGAAGTTCAGAAAAAAGTCTGGTGGAAATGATTACAAAGCTCCAAAGAACATGAAAGCGTTCAATGATGGAGTTGAACTGAAAGAGAGGTTGAACCAAGTCCTTATAATGTCTGTAGATGCTGCGTACAACAATGTCAAAGACAGGGAGATGTTATCCGAACCACGAAAGATAAGACAGGAAAGAGGAAAACTGAACCCGAACAAATATTGCGCATATCATCAGAACATCGACTACTTCACAAATAGATGTCGAGATTTGTTAAAGCAATTGTGGAGGTTCTATGAAGAGGGAAAATTGTCTGAATTTGTAAAGAAGGAACCAGGGAAGTGGCCGAGGACAGTGGTACCGTCCAGCTCAGATGATGATGACAACGACGAGCAGCCGAGCAGGACGACCAAGAAAGGAAAGATCCCCACAGCCCCGACAGGGCCAATCCCTGAAATTCTGATGCTAGAATCGACTGGGACAGTAGGCGGATTTTCTAACGGAAGGCCGCCCATTTCAAAGTGTTGGTCCCACTAGTCAGTTTTAGAGAGAACGCGGAAGCTTAATTAAAAACCTTTTCAAGACCTATTTACCAAGAGCACAAGTATAAACAAGGTATAAATAATGAAAACGATAAATAACACAAGATGTATAGTGGTTCAGATGTTAAAATCCTACATCCACTCTCTATTTTATCAAGGGGCCTTACTAACCAACCAACCAACTTACTACTTTATGGAATTGAGAAGTACCAGATCCTTCGTACACTCTTTAGATCTAACTTCGATCTAAAGCTTAACTTAATCCAACCTTATCTATCAAGATGAACAGGTTGAGTATATTCCAATAACAAGCTCCTTAAGAGTAGATATGAATAAGAACAATAAGAGTGCTTAATGTTTAGTGAGTATAGAGGCTTAGATATAATCTTCGTGCGCGTGTCTAGAGTCTTTCTTCAATGATGCACTCTTGTATTTATAGAGGTGATTAGGGTTTAGCCGTTGGAGAGCTAATCTAATCAGATCTCTAATTATGGAAGCTTCAATAAATAAATTCCCTAATTGATTGATTGGGTTGGTGAGATCCTTGGATTGATTTCTTCAAATACTTTCCAATCCGATCATGTTTGACTTCATTTGAATTACCAACGGTCAAAAGCTTCCATTGCACAACTCTGATTCTTCCAAAGTAGGCTGAACCAGGCACCAGATGACCTCGAGGTCCTCTGGTCCAGAGCCGGTTAAGAACCAGAATACTCAGTAGAATCTAGAGATGATTCTGAGCATCTTTTGGTTCACCAGACTCGTATGGTCTGGGGAAGGTCTTCTGCCTCAGGTCTTGATCTTCTCTGGTGAAGTCTTCTGGTCTGGCAGTTCCCCCTAGACTAAGTCCTAATCTAGTTCCTCATCTGGCTAACAGGTCCATATGGTCCTATTACATCTTCTGGTTTGTTTAACTCATCAAAACTAAACAAAATTTATCCTAACAATTTCCCCCTTTTTGATGAAGTTAAAACACTAACCAGAAATGATCAACAACAGAATAAACAAGACAAACACTTAAGATAAGACCTTAGAATAGATCTTATCAGGCAAACAATGAGACAAAAAGAAGTTGTCTTGAGACAGAAGAGATATGATATTTCATTAATAAATCAGGACAAAATAGTTTACATATTACAAAGCAAGTCCTATCTATGCATATCTCCTGTTTTCCTTTGGTAGCAGAAACCAATCTAGGAATCTGTCTTGGACAACCTTGAGCTCTGCTGAGTTTGCTGAAGTGAAATTCACCAACACTTTGGTCTTGTATAACTTCTTCAACTATGCCCAGTCAATGGTCCCCATTTATGGGAGTGTTGAGATAATGGAACTCTGGGGCAGTGACTTCCAGATTGAATTCTATGGTAGAGTCCATCAACTTCTTGTACATGTCTGCATCATACGCCTTCATCCAAGAATGGAATGTCCTGTTGATCAAAGCTTCGTCCTCTGGAGGTGGCCTGTGAATGTAATGCTGGATAAACCAGAGAGTCTTGGCTTCTTTCCACCTTTCAATAAGGGGAACAGGCACAGTAGAGTCAAATGACCCTTCTGTCCTCAGAGGCAGGATATCCATCACTTCAACATGAGCCTTCTTCCTCTGGCTCAAACCATTTGCAGCAGGAGTGAGACCTGCTTCTCTTGCCTTCTTATTCTGCTTCCTAACATATCTGAGCCTCTGCTCTTCATCTATGTTCTTTCTAACTCTGGCAAGTCTCTCCTCTAGTCCTTGAATCTTTTCTCAGCCTCCTCAACAACTTCCTCCAGGAAGATCTTCTTAACTCTCCTTATCTTCCTCTTAGCAGGACCAGGGATAGACACAGGGTCCTGTTCAGAGTCCAAAGATTCCTCTTCTGCTGTGAGCTTCTTGGCCATAGCCAAAGATTTCAACTCTTCTTTCTTCTTCTTCTGCAGCTCAGCCTGTGCAAGAGTGTTCTCCAACAGGTCCAGACGACCACCATAGTTGAAGAGGGTCTCATTCGTGCTCTTCGCCAGATCAGTTCTGGTCTTCTCTTCCCCCTTTTAGACTTCATCAATTAAGGGTTGAACCACCCGCCTTATCAGATCAGGCAACTCAGTGGAGGAGGAAGAGTGAAGATCCTTCAGCTTCTTGGCTTCATCCAGATAGGCTTGAGCCTCAGCTACCAGGCGCTCCTGCTTTGCCAACATCTCCTTTAGCCTGGCAGTCTCAAGCATATGAGAAGCCATTTCCACTTTCAGCACAGAGACTGGACGCAGCTGGTCTAACATATGCTCCTGCAGCTGCTTCCGGCTCTCAATAACATCCAACTTCAAGAAGAGGCTATTTGCCTTGAATGAGGTTTTGACAGAGGCAAAGGTAGCCTTAATCTACTTCAGAAACTTCTTCCTCTCTTCTTTTATCTGGTTCTCAATCATAGCAGGGGCCAGATGCTGCATGGCTTTGGAGAATCTGCCTATCTGCTGGATCTGCTCATTGAAGAATATCTTCATCTTCTGGAGGACAGCAGGAGAGACATCGAAGTCCTCTTCATCAGAATATAGCTCTAGAGGGAAGGTGAAGTGAGGGCCAAAAGAGTAGGAAGGGCCCTCTGGAGAGATCATGACTCCTCTCTGGATCAGAAGAGTCCTCACCACCACCTTGGCTGATTCAGGAGATTCAAGCTCTACTGGGTTCTGCAAGTTGAGCTTTGTTGGTCCCAAAAATATTATTTGCGGAAAGCGTTTTATTCTTAATTTTAAGAAAAATCCTTTTTAAAGTGCTAAAATTAATTATGCAGAAATTATAAATAAAAATAGTAAATAAAAGAGACACGGGAATTTTTATAGTGGTTCGGATATAACGATCCTACGTCCACTCTCCCTTTCACCAAAGGGGTCTCACTCACCAACCAACTTACTTACTCACTGGAATTGGGAAGTACCAGCTCCTTCGTACAACTTACAACAACCTTTCAATGTAGTGAATAGGTTGAGTAATATTCCAACTAGAACTCCTAAAAGAGTAGATATAATACGTGTATGAACAAGGTGAGTGTATGGCGTGTTCATGTGTTTCTCTATTTTTTGTGCTCTCTTGCCCGTCTTTCTTGTATTGAACTCATCACCATGCACTCCTATTTATAGGTGTCAAATAACTAGTCGTTGGAAGCTAGAAATTCAAACATCTACAAATAAAGGAATATAATCAATCATCTTGATTGATTATATGATTGATTGGTTGACTCTTTCTTTGATTGATTCTTCTTTGATCTACAACTAATCTTCCTTGATATCAGTTGACTTCTCTTTCTTGATTCTTTTTATCTTTGAATCACAAGATCTTCTTGGTAGAGCTCATCTGGTAGAGTAGTCTGGTAGAGCTCATCTGGTAGAGCTCATCTGGTAGAGTAGTCTGGTAGAGCTCATCTGGTAGAGTAGTCTGGTAGAGCTCATCTGGTAGAGTAGTCTGGTACACCTCTTCTTGTCTACCTCATCTGGTACCTCATCTAGTCCTCTACCTCATCTGGCCCTCTACCTCATCTGGTCCTCTACCTCATCTGGTCTTCTACCTCATCTGGTCCTCTACCTCATCTGGTCCTCTGGTCATCTACCTCCTCTGGTCCTCTACCTCATCTTGTCCCGACCTCATCTTGTCCTCTACCTCATCTGGTCCCGACCTCATCTTGTCCTCTACCCATCTGGTCCTCTGCCTCATCTGGTCCTCTGGTCCTCTACCTCCTCTGGTCCAAGTCTCCTCTTGTACAAGACTCATCTTGTCCAAGACTCTTCTTGTTCAAGGCTCCTCTTGTCCAAGACTCCTCTTGTCCAAGTATCATCTTATCCAAGAC
This sequence comes from Ballota nigra, assembly GCA_947034835.1. Classification (NCBI taxonomy): domain Eukaryota; kingdom Viridiplantae; phylum Streptophyta; class Magnoliopsida; order Lamiales; family Lamiaceae; genus Ballota; species Ballota nigra. The sequence continues at coordinate 62,691,035 of OX344725.1, forward strand.
TCCTCTTGTCCAAGACTCATCTTGTCTAAGACTCCTCTTATCCAAGTCTCATCTTGTCCAAGACACCTCTTGTGCAAGACTCCTCTTGTCCAAGACTCATCTTGTCCAAGACCCCTCTTGTCCAAAACTCCTCTTGTCAAAGACTTCTCTTGTCCAAGACTCATCTTTTCCAAGACTCCTCTTGTCCAAGACTCATCTTGTCCAAGACTCCTCTTGTCCAAGACTTCTCTTGTCTGGAACTCCTCTTGTCCTGGACTCCTCTTGTCTGGGACTCCTCTTGTCTGGAACTCCTCTTATCCGGGACTCCTCTTGTCTGGGACTTCTCTTGTCTGGAACTCCTCTTGTCCGAGACTCCTCTTCTCCGGGACTCTTCTTGTCTGGGACTCCTCTTGTCAGGGACTCCTCTTGTCTAGGACTGCTCTTGTCCGGGACTCCTCTTGTCTAGGACTTCTCTTCCCCCTTAGCCTAAGACCTATTCTAGTCCTAGACTAGTTACCAGTTCTTATTTTAACATTTTCAAAACATCTAATCTATATCCCAACAAGCTTTTTCTTGATATTAATCTCCCATGCAGTGAAGCCAGCTGTGGTTATCTCCTCCAGTAGCATGACCAAGTCTTCCACATCTTCTAACCTGGCTTTGCTCCAGACTTTGCCATCGGTTAGATCAGCCAACAGGGGTAAGTGCTCCAGCAGGATGGGGAATTTCTCTCTTAGCCGAGCTGTGCACTTACACTCATGCTCTGCCTGATGGGTCCCATATCAAAATCGTTGAACGTTAAGGGTTTGGGCCCAGGGGCAGAGGAGGATGAGGCTAAGTTATTCGGCTCCAGTGAAGCATCCTCTTCTTCACTATCATCGCTGGTTAAACATGTGGGGGAGGGATGAGGACCAGGGAATCCCAAGGCCATTGATGAAGAGGGATTCTGATCAGGTTGTGTGGATGGAGGGGTAGGTATTTGAGGTTGGGAAGAGGAAGGTTGTTCTGTACCAGAAGAGGTCAAGGGCACCTCTGGTACATAGGCTATATGTGGGGGTGAAGGGTATGTGGGTAAGGGTGTTTGAGATGGAGGGGGAGTGGGTGTTTGAGTGGGAAGGGTAGAGGGTGTATATGGGGGAGTGTCTGGGATAAGTTTCTCTGGCAGGGTTGCTTGGGAACCAGAGGCAGGGGGTTGGGGTTGTGTTTGGGTTTCTGATGGAGAGAGGGATGGGGAAACAAGATTTACACAATGGGGAGATGAGGGGTTTACCTCAGCTGAGTCAACATCAGCTGGTATAACAGACTCTGGTGCTGCAGCATCCTCCATCAGTTGAGATGCTTCCTCAATAGCATGTTCCAGAGCATCTCCCAGATCAGAACTGGAATCTGGATCCTCTTGCAAGATAGCCCTCTTGGCTCTTAGCTTCCTCTTCAGAGGAACTTCCTCCTCTAACTCCTCCTCCTCTGATGGCTCATCCACCAGGAGGGTTTTCTTCTGTGCCCTTTTTGAAGTTCTGGGCTTCTTGGCAGAAGGTTTGTTTGCACCACCTTCTTCTTGCCTGGTCCTCTTTCTTAGCAGGACCTCTCTTCAGCTTCTTAGGTAAAGCAACAACTTCTTCACCTCCTCCCTTCTGCTTCTTCAAAGCAGCTTTAAGGGGAATCTGGTCATCCTCAGATGAACCAGAGATCACAAGATTGGAAGAAGCAGGAGCTGCATCCTTCTTCAAAGTCCTCTTCTTATGCCCTTTAGCAGGAGAAGGCACAGCTTGAATGGGTTGGGCAGGGATGGCTCCTTCACCATTAGAGTCGGCGTGACCATGGAGAGGCCTATCCTTGTGAAACAATATCTTGGATCTGTGGAAGCCTTTGCACCATTTTGCCTTCCACACCTTGTCTGGAAGAATAGAATCTGTTAGGATATAGATTAGATGTTTTGAAGATGTTAAAACAAGAACTTGAAATAGGACTAGCTGAACCTGTTAGTCAGCTACAAATTAGTCTTGGTCTAGAATAGGTCTTTGGTTAAGGGGGAAGAAATCTGTGCAGATCAGAAGAGGTGACCAGATGAGGTGACCAGATGAGGTGTCCAGAGCATAAAAGTCACCAGAGCAGATGAGGTCCAGAGGAGTCCGGCTAGAGGAGTCTGACCAGAGGAGTCTGCCAGAGGAGTCTGACCAGAAGAGTCTGCCAGAGGAGCCTGACCAGAGGAGTCTGACCAGATGAGGTCCAGAGCAGAAATGTTACCTGACCAGATGAGACCAGACCAGATGAGTTCAGACCAGATGAGGGAGACAGATTAGTTCACCCACATGGAGGCTGCATGTAATCTGGAGATAAGGAGATTTTGGAGATCAGGATGGAGAAGAAGGCAATCTGGAGAGTCAACTGATGGAGGATCTGATTGATTACTTGATTGAAAGTCAACTAATCAATCAATATAATCAATTTGTGATTGATTATATCCCTCCAATTATGGTTGTTTGAATTTCTAGCTTCCAACGGCTAGTTAATTCCTACAACTATAAATAGGAGTGCTTGGATGAGTTCATCAGATATAAGAGTCGCGCGAGAACACACAAAGACACGAACTCTTCCACTCACTCACCTTGTTCATTCAAGTACTATATATACTCTTTAGGAGTTCTAGTTGGAGCTTTACTCAACCTGTTCATTTATATAGAAAGGTTGTTGTAAGTTGTACGAAGGAGCTGGTACTTCGCAATTCCAGTAGTTCGTGAGTACGTTGGTTGGAGAGTAAGTCCCCTTTGGAGAAAGGGAGAGTGGACGTAGGACAAGTTGGTTCGAACCACTATAAATTCTGGTGTTCTTTATTTTCTGCACTTTAAATTTCTGCACTTTTAATTTTAGCACTTTCTTTAAAAGGGTTTTCTTAAAAATAAACTTAAAAACGCTTTCCGCTGGATAACCTTTTTGGGACCAACAAGTGGTATCAGGATTAGAGTCAATTTCGTTCCTACTGACACATTTGCATTGAAAAAATATTGCATCTCCCCTCGCTTGCTGGGGCATTCCTCCCTTTGAACCTTGGCCTTGTTCTTCCTCAACACATCCTAGAAGAACTCGGCCCAATTGCACTGCACACCATCATAGATGGCTCTCATCACGCACAACCTCCCTGTGAAAATAGCATCCGTGCTATGGTTTTCACACATCAAAACCTTCACCACAATGTCAAACAACACCTTGTATTTTTACCTCAAGTGTTTATCCAGAAAACCTTCGTCATATTCTGGCACGACGATCTGGCAAAAATCTTGAAAGATTCCAAAGCTTCATCTTCCTTGTACTTCAATGGGTCAACACCAACAACATAGATGTTTCCAAAAAGCGAACAGAAATCGTGCTTGGAGAAAACCACCTCTTCTCCATCAATCTTTGAAGAAATTTGCTCATCATGGATCTTCATCCTCACCAAAAACTGGGCAACATACCCATCCAAAGTACGAAGACCTTTGGGAGTAGTTGAAATCAATTCTTCAACACCGGATTTCTACAGCAACTCTAGAATCTCCAACGCAGCAGGGTTGTGAGTGAGTAGAAATCAACAACCATCTCCGTCGTCAACTTTTTGCAGACATAGTCTGGATCAAAATTGCATTTTGGTGCCATTTCTGTAGAATAGAGAAGAATAGAGAGAACTGATAATTGCAGAGAGAAGTTAGGGTTTGAAAGGTTTGAAAAAGTGAAGAGACAAAATAAGAAATTTGAGTTTATAAAAGGAATGTACGCGTGGATTTGAAATTAAATGAAGTGTGAACACGTGTAAATTTAAAATTAATTTAAGGGACAAAATCAATTTATCAATTGATTGACATATTGCACTTTAATTAAATCTGACGGCCAGGATTGAAATAGGCAAGATACATATTTAATTGTGTGAGTGGCATGGTCATTGGGACTGGGTTCGAGGGGTTTGTGGCAGTCAAGAGAAAAAACGAAATGATTGCCTAGACCCACGACCCTAGTTCTAAATACACTCTGAATATGAAATATTTTGGGTGTATTTAGTAATTTAAAAGGTGTGTCCCAATGATCAGAGACAGAGAAGTAAATACATACCTGTCATCTGGTATCGTAACCAGATGATACCTTAAGTGGTCTGATGTTACATCTCATCTGGTGGAACTTATCTGGATCTGGTCAGAATTTACTCCGGATTTCTCTGGAATCTTACAATGCACCCAATCAGGTACATAACTCATCTGGAGATGTAACTTCTCTGGTATATCTAATTTGTAGACAGGTTAGTATATCAAGTGATATTAAATAAAATAATTGAAATTAAGGATACTTCTCTGGTATTCACCCTAAATCAAATCTGTCTCTGGATCCAACAATCCTAACTCAAAGGCTAACTCTCTGAATCTGGTATCAGCCAAAGGCTTTGTGAGAATATCAACTCTCTACTTCTCTGTTGCAATCATTTCCATCCTTATATCTCTCTTCTCTACATGATCTTTGATGAAATTGTGCCTTATATCAACATGTTTGCATCTAGTATGAAGCACTGGATTTTGGGTGATGGCTATAACATTTTTTCTATCACAAATATTGGAATATCTTTAGCCCTAATTTGGTAGTCCCTAAGCTGCTGGCTAATCCAGAGTAGTTGTGAACAACAGCTACCTGCGGCCATGTATTCTGCTTCTGTAGTTGATGTAGCAAATGAAGTCTGTTTCTTAGAAAACCAAGATACCAATTTATTCCCTAAAAATTGGCATGTTCCACTTGTAGACTTCTTATCTATTCTGCACCCACCATAAATTGAATCCGAATATCCATTTAATTCTAAATTGTCATCTGTCGGATACCATAAACCCAAATTAATTGTTCCCTTAAGATATTTCAATATCTTCCTAGCTGCTTCCAGGTGACTCCTCTTAGGATTAGCTTGAAATCTGGCACACACACCTACAACAAAAGTGATATATGGTCTGCTTGCAGTTAGGTACAGAAGAGAACCAATAAATGCCCTATACTGAGTCTGGTCCACACTCTCTCCAGACTCATCTGGATCCATGTTAAAATTTATCATCATAGGAATCTTGGCAGTTTTGCTAGATCCTACTCCAAATTTCTCTAACATGTTTCTGATGTACTTAGCTTGATTGATGAAAATTCCCTTCTCTGATTGCTTAACCTGCAAACCTAAGAAATAATTCATCTCACCCATCATGGACATTTCAAACTGGCTCTCCATGTGATCTCCAAATTTCTCACACAGCTTCTTGTTAGGGGATCCAAATATAATGTCATCAACATATATCTGGACTAAAAGGATGTCCTTTCCTTCTTCTTTCCTAAACAAGGTCCTATCAATCTTTCCCTTAGTAAAACCATTGTCCAGAAGAAACTGAGATAGAGTGTCATACCATGCTCTGGGTGCCTGATTAAGCATCCATCTGGTATACTTTGAACTTCATGTGAGCAGCATATGCTAAAAATAATCTGATGGCTTCTAGTTGGCAACAGGAGCAAATGTCTCATCATAGTCTATTCATTCAGACTGAGAATAGCCCTGAGCCACTAGCCTTGCCTTGTTTCTAGTAATGACATCATTCTCATCTTTCTTATTCTTGAAAACCCACTTAGTGCCTATCACCTTTTGATGTCTTGGTCTGTCTACCAGCTCCCAAACATCCTGTCTGGTGAATTGATTCAACTCCTCCTGCATTGCAACAATCCAATTTGAATCCTTCAGTGCTTCTTTGATGTTCTTGGACTCAATCAAGGACACATAGCAACTGAACAAGGCGGCTAAGTTAAGAGTTCTCCTAGTCTGGACACCGTTAGCTGGATCTCCTATAATCAACTTATTGGGGTGATCAACCATGGTTTTCCTTCCATTGGACTTGCCTGATTGACCATCTACTGCAGTACCTTGGTGATTATCATCAACTGCAGGAGAGCTTCCCCCTACAGGAGTTCCAACCTCTTCTGGTTCTGCACCTTGTGGAGGCTTTTACTCCAGAGAACTAGAAGATGGGTCAACATCTAAATCTGAATCTGACTCTGAATCAAGAATATATGGATTGACTTTGATAACTCTAGGAGTAGTCTGATTCTGTGTCTCTTCTGGAGACATATTCCTCAAGTCCACCTTGCACTCAAGAGTAGATGTTGGTCCCACTTGATAGATTAATTACGGAAGCTTAAAACAAAGTCTTAACAAAATATTTTAAAAGAACACTATAAAGAAATTAATATAAATGAAAACAGTAAACGGGACAAGATATATAGTAGTTCGGATATAATGATCCTACGTCCACTATCCCTTTTTCAAAGGGGTCTTGATTAGGCGTGAAATTGTCATGATTCGTTACTCGAAATGCCCTAGTTTTGGTTGATTTTGTGAGTATTTAGAGTCATTTGAGTATAATTTTCATAAACTAATGAATTTGCCTCTTTGATGCTCATAGATGGATAGAGGGCGAAAAGAGGAATTCGTAGGACTTTGAATCGACTCAAACGGACGCCCGGATGAGAAGATATCGAAGAAATACGAAAAGTACTAGTTCGAGGGAGCAAAAATATCATTGGAGTGCACAAGCGAGAAGAGCTCGAGCAGAGCTCGAGCACTAGTGCTCGAGCAGGTTGAGTATAGCGCACGAGAGATGCAAGTCGAGCACTTAGTGCTCGAGTCGGTCGAGCAGTGTGCTCGAGTGGAATCCAGTCGTGCACGAGTGCACGACCACGTATGGTCGAGCATTTTTTGCTCTCGGGAAGAATGGGGTGCTCGAGTTGGTTTTGCTCGTGCACTAGTGCACGAGTAAGTGCACGACCTGTCGCGTTTTTGGCCCATTAACTCCCAATTCGACCCGTTGCTTATATATACCCCTTCTGAACACATTTTTGACAACAACTTGATACCATACTACATTTAGAGACTAAGTTTTGAGAGAGAGGAAGAGGAGAGGAGACGAGCGAGTTTACTTTTACATTTTTTTTAGGTTTTCATTACGAATTCGAATTACGATTTTACTTTTTAGTTTCTTTCCATTATATTTCGGTGTTGAACACATTGAGATTTCTTTTATTGAGTTAATTTCAGTTATTCTTTTATTTCGAAAAACCCTAGTTTATGTTTGATCTCTTCTTCGTCTTAAATATCATGTTCATGTTCATGTTCGTTACTTACTTAATTTCTGTTATTTACGTTAAACCTATGTCTAGCTAAAGCCCTTGCATGCTTGGGGTAGGATGAACTCGTAGAAGTAGGTTGTAGGTACGTAATTAGAGTAACTTGTGACGTTAGGTTTTAATTCTCTTGATTAATGAATGCTTAAAATTAATCTTAACTTTGCTTTTGAATTTCGTTCGAAAAGTGTTAGAGAGAGGACGACCGCATCACCTTAGTTAAATTAGGGTCTCATTAATTAAGCACAATCTATTAACGTGTTAGTGGATTAGTAAAGTCGAGTGTTAGGGTAAAGTATTAGGGTTTAGAATCTTGAGCTTTCACCTTGCATTCTTTTACTTAGGTTATTTCTTGCGCGTCACAGTTATTTTGATTATGTACTTGCTCCGTTAGTATACATAGGGATTCTTATCCTAAGCATCACCATCTCTTACTTGAAAACAACCCGTAGTTAATTCGTCTTCTTTAGTTCGTTAGTATAATTAGTTTATTTTAGTTGTTTTAATTAATCTTTCAAAAAACCCAAAAACATTACACTCATATTAGCTACGACGCGTAGATCTTCAGGGATCTGTTCGCATACACCCCATCTCGTGGGTTCGATATACTTGGACGTTATACTTACTAAAACTATAGTGAACCCGTCCGCTTGCGGGGAAGCGACTAGTAGAAGTTAGTGTAATTCGCTTCAAGTCAATGGCGCCGTTGCCGGGGATGGCGTTGTATGCTTTTGAATAGGACTTGTAGATAGCTTAGTAGTTAGTAGTGAGTGATTTTATTTTCTATTTTTTTATTATTTCGTGCATATTCGGCAGTTGGGTTTTGATTATTCTATTAGTGTTTCAGGTTTATGAGAACACGCTCACAAGGTGTTGGTCCCACTAGTTAGATTGATTGCGGAAGCTTAAGTTAATATGTCTTTCAAATTCTTTTTACAAGAGAGCAACAACTAATAAGAGAATAAGTAAATCGAAAGCAATAAAGAACACAAGATATATAGTGGTTCGGATTTAAATATCCTACGTCCACTCTCCCTTTTATCCAAGGGGTCTCACTATCAACCAACTCACTTACTTACTCACTGGAATTGTGAAGTACCAGTTCCTTCTTACAACTTCTTTAGATTTGACTTCAATATAAAGATCCACAGCCAACAATCTTATCTGGTAGATGAACAGGTTGAGGTTTCAACAACTCCTTAAGAGTAGATAAATATTATGAACAGTAAGAGTGCTAAGAGTGATTATCAAAAGCTTGGATGGACTTATGCGCGTATGTAGTCTCTCTAGAGCTTTTTCTTGAACTGCACTCTTGTATTTATAGAGGGGATTAGGGCTAGCCGTTGGAGGGCTAATCCAATCAGATCCTCTATTTAAGGAAGCCTCAATCAATCAATTCCCTAATTGATTGATTGGGTTGGTGAGATCCTTGGATTGATTATCTTTAGAACTTTCCAATCCTGATCTTGTTGACTTGATTTGAAACACCAACGGTCAATAGCTTCCTCTGCCTAACTCTGATTTTCTCCAGAGAAGGCAAGACCAGACACCAGGCAACCTCGGTGTCATCTGGTCCTAATCTGGTGAACAACCAGAATACTCAGTAGAAACAGGGAATCAAACTGAGCATCTTTTGTTCCACCAGACTCGTCTGGTCCGGACTCGTCTGGTCTGGGGAAGGTCCTCTGCCTCTGCTCAGATCTCAGCTGGTGAAGTCTTCTGGTGGAGTCCTCTGGTGAAGTCTTCTGGTGGGGTCTTCTGGTCTGGCAGTTCCCCCTAGACTAAGTCCTAATCTAGATCATCATCTGGCTAACAGGTCCAGATGGTCCTATTACATCCTCTGGTTTGTTTTAACTCATCAAAACTAACAACTTTTATCCTAACAATTTCCCCCTTTTTGATGGAGTTAAAACACTACCAGAACTGATAAAAAATAATAAACTTAAGCAAGAAAACAGTAAAGAATAAGACCTTAGAATAGATCTTATCAGGCAAACAATTAAGACAACAAGAGGTTGTCTTTTGAACAGAGAAGATATGAGATTTTCATTGATAATAAGGACAAAAGTGATTACAGATTACAATGCAATTCTGGTCCTATTCTAAGCATATCTTCTGTTATCCTTGGGCACCAGGAACCAGTCGAAGAATCTGTCTTGAATGGCCTTCAACTCTGCAGAAGATGTTGGAGTGAAGTTCACCAACACCTTGGTCTTGTACAATTTCTTCAATTCAGCCCAATCAACCTGGTCCCCTACCATTGGAGTGTTAAGATAATGAAACTCAGGGGCAGTGACCTCCAGGTTGAACTCAATGGTAGAATCCATCAGCTGCTTGTACAAACTTGCATCATATGCCTGCATCCAAGAATGGAATGTCCTGTTGATGAGAGCATCATCCTCTGGTGGAGGCCTTTGGATATAATGTTGAATGAACCACAAGGTCTTGGCTTCTCTCCACTTCTCAATCAGAGGGACAGGCACAGTAGAGTCAAAAGACCCTTCTGTCCTGAGTGGCAAAATCTCCATCACTTCAACAGGAGCTTTTCTTCTCTGGCTGGATCCACTAGCACCAGAAGATATGCCAGCTTCTCTGGTCTTCTTACTTTGCCTCCTAACATATCTGAGCCTCTTCTCTTCATCTATGTTTTTCCTTATTCTAGCTTGCCTCTCTTCAGGCGTCTCTTCCTTGAATCTCTTCTCTGCTTCTTCAACCACAGATTCAAGGAAGCTCTTCTTCACTTTCCTTATCTTTTTCTTTGCAGGTCCAGAGATATGGATAGGATCCTTCTCTGCTTCTGACTCTTCTTCTGCAGCAAGCTGCTTAGCCATGGAAAGAGATTTGAACTCTTCCTTTTTCTTCTTCTGCAGCTCAGCCTGGGCCAATGTATTCTCCAGCAGGTCCAGACGAGCTCCATAGCTAAAGAGAGTTTCATTTGTGGTCTTCGCCAGATTAGTTATGGCCTTCTCTTCCCCCTTTTTAACTTCATCAAGGAGGGGCTCCACTACCTGCCTTATAAGATCAGGCAAGGCAGTGTTGGAGGAAGAGTGAAGATCACGCAGCTGCTTGGCTTCCTCTAGGTAGGCTTTAGACTCTGCAACAAGTCTTTCCTGCTTCTCCAACATCTCCTGGAGGGAGTCTTTCAGCTTGGCAGTCTGGATCATCTGGCTTGCCATCTCAACTTTAAGCACAGAGACAGACCTCATCTGCTCCAGCACGTGCTCCTGGAGCTGCTTCTGGCTGTGCATCACATCCAGTTTGACAAAGAGGCCATTGGCCTTGAAAGAAGCTTTAACTTCTGCCAGAGAGGACTTGATCTGCTTCAGGAAGATCCTCATCTCCTGCCTGATCTGATGCTCTATCATAGCAGGGGCCATGTGTTGAATAGCTTTTGAAAAGCGCCCTATCTGCATAATCTGCTCGTTGAAGAATGCTTTCATCTTCTGGAGCACGGCAGGAGACATCTCAAAGTCCTCTTCATCTGAATATAGCTCTGGAGGAAAGACAAAATGAGGTCCAAACTTGTAAGTGGGGCCCTCTGGAGTGAGCATTACCCCTCTCTGGATGAGCAGGGTGCGAATCAAAACTTTAGCAGCACCAGGGGTCTCCAGCTCTGCTGGGTTCTGAATATTCAACGTCTTCTTCAGCTCAATCTCCCAAGCAGTGAAATTGGAGGGACCCATTTCCTCAAGCAAAAGCATCAGGTCCTCCACATCCTCAAGTCTGGCCTTGCTCCAGACCTTGGCATCAGTAAGCTCTGCCAGCAGTGGTAAGTGCTCCAAAAGGACTGGAAAATGCTCTCTTAGCCAGAGCTGAGCACTTAAACTCATACTCTGCCTAATGGGACCCATTTCTTCAGATAAAAAAGTGAAGGGTTTGGGCCCAGAGGCAGAGGAGGAAGGTGCTAAGTTAGCAGGCTCAAGTGAAGCTTCCTCATCTTCACTATCATCGCTGGTTAAACAGGTGGGAGAAGGGAGAGGGGCAGGGAATCCCAGAGCCATAGAAATGGATGGGTCCTGGGCTGTTTGGGTTTGGGGAGGGGTAGGATTTTGTGAGGTAGAAGTGGAGGGGATGGGTTGCTCTGCACCAGAAGAAGATGGGATCTCTGGTACAGAAGATGTAGGTGGTATTTGGCATGTGGAAGTGTTTGGAGGGGGGATCTCTGCACCAGAAGAGGTTGATGGCACCTCTAGTACAGAAGGTGGGGGAGAGGGGTTTGTGGGAAGATGTGCTTGGGAATTTGGGGGAGAAAGTGTTTGGGTAGGAATGGTTGAGGGAGTATATACGGGGGTATTTGGGAGAGTCTGCTCTGGTGGAATAATAGGGTTACCAGAAGCAGATGGAGTTTGGGGAAGGTTATCTGGGGGAGAGATAGAGGGTGAAACAAGATTAATAGGGGTAGAAGAGGGAATGGAAGGGTTTACCTCTGCTGAGTCAACATCAGCAGGTACAACATGCTCTGGAACAGAAGCATCCTCCACCATTTGAGAAGCTTCATCAATTGTCTTCTCCAAGGCCTCTCCAAGATCAGAGCCAGAGTCTGAATCTTGAAATATGGCTCTCTTGGCCTTGGATTTATTCTTAAGAGGTTCAACCTCTTCTTCCTCTGATGGCTCATCCACCAGAAGAGTTTTCTTGGCCTTCCTGCTAGTCCTGGACTTCTTAGCAGAGCCTTTCCTGGCCTCTTCTGGCCTCTTCCTCTTGGCTGCTCCAGCCTTCTTGGTAGCCTCAGCCACTTCTCCCTTTTTCTTCAGAATATTAAAAAGGGGAATCTGGTCCTCCTCCGAGGAACCAGAGAAGACAACTGTAGAGGATCCAGTTGCTCCAGCAGCCTGCTTTGAACTCTGCTGCTTCTTATGCTACTTCTGCCCCTTTGCAGGTGAGGGTACTGCCTGTAGAGGAGGGGCAGGGATGGCTTCTTCTCCATCAGAATCAGGATGGCCATGAAGGGGACCATCCTTAGAAAATAATACCTTGGACTTGTGGAATCCTCTGCACCAGGATTCCTTCCATCTCTTCTCTGGCAGCAAAGAGTCCAAGATCAGAGTAAGTTTCGTTCCCAACGAAACATTTGCAGTGAAATAGAACTGCATCTCCCCTGGCTTGGAAGGACAGGCCTCCTTGTTCACTTTCACCTTATTCTTCCTCAAGACGCCCCAAAAGAACTCTGCCCAGTTACATTGGACGCCGTCATACAGAGCCCTCATCACACACATTCTTCCATTAAAAATCGCATCCGTGCTGTGATTCTCACACATCAGCACCTTCACCACAATATCAAAAAGTACCTTGTACTGTTGCCTCAGATGTTTGTCCAAGAAGCCCTTTGTGATGTTCTGGCAAGAGAAACGAGCAAACAATTTGAAGGAACCCACAATATCATCCTCCTTGTAGGTTAAAGGATCCACCCCTTCTGCAGAAATATTTCCAAACAGCGCACAGAAGTCATGCTTGGAAAACACCAAATCCTCCTTGTCAATCTTTGAAGAAATATGGTCTTCATTGATCTTCATTCATACCAGAAACTGGGCCGCATAACCATCTAGGGTGCAAAAATCTCTGGGGACTGTGGAGATCAACTTTTCAATTCTGGATCTCCTCAATAATTCCAGAATAGCAAGTGCAGACGAGTTCTTGGTGGTGTAGAAGTCGACCACCATTTCCGTTTTCAATTTCTTCATCATCAGGGCATGGTCAAAGTTGCACGGAGGGGCCATTTCTGTGATAGAGAGAGAGAGAGAGAGAGAGAGAGCAATACTTTGCAGAGAGAAGTTAGGGTTTGTAAGAATATGGAAACGTGAAAAGACAAATTGAAAAGAAATTTGATTTAAATAGGGCAATACGCGTGGCTTGATTAATAAATGAAATGTGAACGCGTGTAATAGCAAATTTAATTTAGGGAACAAAATCAATTTTCGAATTGATTGATATATTGCACATTGATTAAATCTGATGGCCACGATGAAAGGCGAGATACAGATTTAATCTGGTGCGTTGGCATAGTCATTGGGACTGGGCATAAAGGGGTTTTGTGGCAGTCAAGAGAAAAAGCGAAATGACTGCCTAGGCCCTATACCCTAGTCTTAAATACACTCCGAAGTTGAAACATTTTGAATGTATTTACTAATTTGAAAAAGTGTATCCCAATGATCAGAGGCCAGAGAAGTAAAGACATACCTGTCACCTGATATAGTTGTTGGGAAAATAGGGGTGCCCGGAATCTATTCGGGATGAATTTTAAATACGAATTTAAATACAATTATTACTAGCATGAATTAATCCTAATTAATTCAAATAATAATTCCAACAACTAATTATCATCATGCATGTTGAATTAATTTCACATATTTAATTAAGCGGAATAAACAATTAAATATGCGATTAACGTACCTCTTGTAGAATTGGCCTTTGAATAAACGGGACAATCACGATCTCGCTTTATCAACCCAAAAACCTTCTCAAGTATTTCCCTTTCGCCTTACTTGATCACCGGTGGGAGATGCTTTCAAGTAATTTAATAAACTAAGGAAAAAGAAAAATATCTATGCTCTTGATTTTTCCAACACATGGAATTATGTACTTGGGGATGAAATAATCATCCCCTATTTATAAGAGTAGTGACCGAAATTCGTAGAGATTTTATGGGCATGGAGAAAATCTTTTCTTAATCTCTAAGAAATCTTGAATATATCTCATATATTCTTTTCTCCATAATAAAATATTCCACAAAAATCTCACTCTCCTAATAAATATGAAACTCTCGAAAATTACATAGAAGAAATCCAAGATTTGGATCTTCTTGAATATATGAGATATTCTTGTATTCCTAGAATACATATCTTGCATAATATCTTTCCAAGAAAATCAACAAAATCTTTTTCCTCCTTATCATGCAATTTTCGAAAATAATACTTGAAAAATCAGCATAATTATTTTCTTTTTATTTTAATCACCTTATCATTATTGGGCTACTTAATGGGCTACTTGAGGGGCCTTAAGGAGAATTAAGACTGGACCTCCTAATGGACTTCTGAATTTCAATATTGAGCCCCAATATAATTCAGCCCATTAATATTAATTATTACCACTAATAAATTAATATTGCACTATCCATCTTAATCCATATTACGATAATATGGGCTCCCGGTTATTATTTCCCGCGTTTAAGATTATCAAGTCCATTAATTAATTAAGCTTCTGAATAGCTCTAAATTAATTAATATATTTCACCTTGGAGTAAAGACAGCTCAACATTATTATTCGTACCGAAGAAACTAATTCTTCACTTGCAAGATTTGGTATAATAAAACTTCTGAGCCCACCAAGGGGACTAATCACACGAGCCGTACTCGCACGCGTTTCTCCGTATTAAATCTTAGCAACCGTCGTATGATTAATATTACTGCCCAAGACACAAAGTTCGAAGTCACAATGATTCTCACCCAACATGAATCAAAGCAGTAACTATTAAACACACACGGTCCTATTTAAGTGACGGAGATTAAGAAATCAACAACCACTAAGGTCTAATTCTTCACCTTTCAGAACAGAAGAATTTATCCTCGCTGTATGACCTCTTCAACACATACTAAATGTGCTAGTGCAATCTCTTAGTCAAGACAGACCAATCTGAGCCTTACACATCGACCTTTCACGGCGGATTGTTCAATTCCACCTGGGTTGTGAATTGTACGTTTAGTTACAAGTAAACTGTAAATGTTGTCTTCCGTGATCGGGTATCACCACATTAACTACAATGTAACATGTACTATATATTGAACGGTTTGCAATAGAAATTCAACATTCAATTATATCTAAAGCAAATGTGATAAAAGAATTATTCTCATAAATCGAGTGTTTGATACACGAGTTATACAAAGTAAAAGCATACTTTCACGTATAACTCCAACAATCTCCCACTTATACTTAAAGTCTGCTTTTAGTATACATCACGCATGTCTTAGTGTAGTAGCTCTACGTGACATCTCATGTCAACCTACACTAACCTAATAATTCCTCCCACTTATACTTAAAGCAGATTGGCAATAGTCTTGACTCCCATTCCATCCACATGTCTCTCGAATGTATTCAGAGGCAGACCCTTTGTGAATGGATTTACTAGGTTGTCCCCGACGCATATCTTTGCCACCTCTTTATCTCCTCTCTTAACGATTTCTCATATAAGATGGTGTTTTCTTTCAATGTGTTTGCTGGCCTTGTGGGCTCTCGGTTCCCTTGAATTTGCAACTGCCCCGGTATTATCACAAAAGACAGTTATCTTGTCGGGTAAATTCGGAACTACGTCCAAGTCCACTAAGAAGTACTTGAGTCAAACCGCTTCTTTCGCTACTTCACAAGCAACTACTTATTCGGCTTCCATGGTCGAATCTGCGATGCATTTCTGCAAATCGCTTCTCCATGTCATGGCTCCTTCTCCCATGCAAAACACACTACCCGAGGTAGGTATTTTAGAGTCTATGTCTGATTGGAAATTTGAGTCCGTGTATCCCATGGGAATTAGGTTGTCTGATTATTAAATCAGCATTCCATACTAAGTTCTTTTCAGAAACTAAAGAACGCATTTAATTGCAATCTAATGTGCTTTCCCGGGGTTACTTTGATATCTTGCCATCATGCCCACGACAAAGCAGATATCCGGTCTCGTACACAACATTGCATACATAAGACTTCCTACGTCCGAAACGTACGGAACGTCTTTCATGTCATCTATCTCCACTTGCGTCTTAGGGCATATTTCTTTAGATAGATGGATTCCGTGCCTAAAAGGTACAAAACCTTTCTTGGAATCTTGCATGCTGAAATGCTTCAAAATAGTGGCTTTGTATGAAACTTGCGATAAACCTAACATCCTCCTCTTGGATCTCGAGTGAACTTGATCCCAAGGATGTGACCGGCTTTCCCTAAGTCCTTCATATCAAACTGATTTGACAGCCATACCCTTACGTCTGACAATACCTTTACATTGTTTCCAATGAGCAGAATATCGTCTATGTATAATACTAAGAATACCACCGCAGTTCCGTCACACCTTTTATACACACATCTTTCGAACTTGTTTTGATCACAAACCCATAAGACTTAATAACTTGATCAAAACACTGGTTCCAAGTACGCGACGCTTGCTTAAGTCCATAAAATTGATCTCTTAAGCTTGCATACGAGGTGCTCTTGACCTTTTTCAACGAAACCTTTGGGTTGTTGCATATAGATCCCATCAAGACTTCCGTTAAGGAAAGTTGTCTTGACATCCATTTGCCAGATCTCGTAATCTAAGTGCGCAGCGATCGACAAGAGAATACGGATGGACTTAAGCATAGATACAGGCCACAGGCCACAGGCCACAAGCCTTACTTCGAAGGTCTCTACCCTTCCGTCCGGTCCTCTTTTCCTCTTGTACACCCACTTGCATCCAATGGGCTCTACCCCATTAGGTGGATCAACCAACTCCCACACTTGATTATAATCCATCGAACCCACCTCGGTTTCCATTGCGGTTTGCCACACTTCCGCGTCTTTGTCTTGGATTGCCTCGTCGTACGTTCATGGGTCTGATTCATCGCCGGGAATCAAATCCGAAGATTCTCCAATTCCCATGAATCTCTCGGGTTGCCTTGCAATCCTCCCACTACGACGGGGTTCCGGTTGTGAAGGTATGACATGCGGTATATCATCTTGTATACTTGGTATAGGAGTTTGCCCTCTTAACTCGTCTAAGGTAATCTCACTTCTGGGCTTTCTTTTGTTCATATAGTTTTCCTCCAAGAATTTAAAGTGCGAACTAATCACGGTCTTTCAATCCTTGAGACTATAGAACATACACCCTTTCATTCCCATGGGATATCCTATAAACAACCTTAATTCCGAACATGGATCGAATTTACCGGCTTCCTTGTCTAGCACGTATGCCGGACAAACCCAAATCTGCAAGTGTCTTAGACTGGGCTTGCGCCCCGGTCCACAATTCCATTGGGGTTTTAGGAACCGATTTGGATGGCACCAAGTTTAGAATATAAGTCATTGTTTCCAAGGCGTTACCCCAAAACGACTTGGGTAAATCCGAATAACTCATCATGGATCTGACTATTTCTAAAAGAGTCTGGCTCCTTCGTTCCGCCACACCGTTCTATTAAGGGGTTCCCGATGTGGTCAACAGGGATACAATCCCTTCTTCCGATAGGTAGTTCAAGAATTCATTGCTAAGGTATCGCCTCCACGAACAAATCGTAGAGACTTGATACTTCTTTCCCTATGCATCATAAGGTAGATGTATCCATATCTCGAGTAATCATTGAAAAAGACAATTTACTCATACCCCTTCTTGCTATGATCGTCATTGAACCACACATATCGGTATGAACAAGTTCTAACACTTCCGTGGTTCTATTCCTCTTGGCTCCAAATGCCCTCTCGGTCATTTTACCCTCTAAACAGGATTCACAAGTTGGAAACGGTTCGACTTGGAATGATTCCAAGGATCCGTCTTTCACCAATCTCTCTATCCACTTTAGATTAATATGACCTAGTTTAAGATGCCATAGAAGTGTTTCGTTCATCTCCGAAGAACACTTTCTTTTATTACTCGAAATAATCGATGTGTTATTAGATTCAATTTTGTAAGTGGTGTGCCCAAATGATGGTATAAAGATCATCCATTGAAGTTCCGGAACAGATAAACTCATCGTTTCAAGCAATAATAACATCCTTATTAAAAGAAACTGAGTATCTATTCAAACAGTTTAGAAACTGAAGGTTGAGTTCTTTCTAAACTAGGAACATGAGGAACGTCTCTCAAGACCATAACTCTATCTTCACAAGATAGGCGCACTTCTCCCACTGCTTCAGCTGCCACTCTCGTAGCATTGCCCGATGTGATGGGGATCTCACTTCCGTTAAGTCGTCGGGTTAGCTTAAACCCATGAAACAAATGTGATCAGTAGCTCTCGTATCCACTATCCACGAATAGACAGCATACGCCACTTCACAAGTTTCGACGACTAAGGTGTGTGAATTACCTAACTTTCCTAGCCTCTTAGGCTTGGAACAGGCAGACCTCCATTGTCCTCTCTCACCGCAACTAAAACACTTCCCCTTCGATGCTTGCCTTTGCATTTGCCTTTCGCAACAATTGGATTTGCTTGGATCCGGCCTTTGGTTCTCTTCCTCTTTTTCCCTCCCTTGGGACCAAAAGAGGTAGACGAACCATTAGCCACCATAGCACTAGACTGGTGCTCCATTATCACCTCCACCGAAACTAAAGCTTGCAAGAGCTCGGGCAAACGACTTGTCTGTTCATTCATCTGACAGTTCAGATGAAACTACTCAAAGCTTCTCGGTAGGGAATGGTATATGAAATCAATCAAAATCCACACCAAGTACTTCCAACTTGTTAAGGTATGCCATTATCTCGAGAACGTGCTCCCTCACGGGCGTTCCTTCCACCATTTCCAACTTGACCGAGTCATGTTTGGTGAACTGATTAGTCATGGGATTCTGATGTGAAAATATCTCTTCAAGGTGTTCCATGATTTCAACAGCGGATACAATGTCTTCATGAAGGCGCCTCAAATCCTCAAACAGAAATGTCCAGATGATGCACTTCATTCATTGTCACGCTTCCGATCATAAACTGCCTCTTCCCATTGCTTGACTTATCATTAGGCTTGCCGGGTATATTAACATAAATAACCCAATTGTGTTTTCGTGCAGTAAGGACAAATTTAAAAAAAATTCCAATCGATATAATTCTCTCCAAAAAGTTTATTAACTTTAAGTATATTAAACAGTGGATTAAAAGGTTACGACATGATGAAATGAGAATAAAACATACATTCATATCAATATCTAGAAAAATATGAAATTATCACATAATTCGATCACATCAATTATATTGAAACCTTAAAACAATATAATCATGCATCAGCCAACATCTCGAAACAATTTAAATGCACCACGAGGGGTGGTCTATACATTTAAATACATTCAAGCGGATCACAAACTTGAAAGTTACAAATCCTTAATTCAAAATTAATAGTTGACTCCCACTTTGACCACATAGAAATTGACAGGGACTCCGAGGGGAGTAAGTTAATATCAATTTCCTATGCCTAAGTAATAACCATAATTAAATACAGGATTATTATTTCGCTTTGAGCAAGCCACTCGTGGTGAGGGTCAATACCGCCACTAGTAATAATCCACAATCATCCTTTCGGAATTTATTCATGTGAAATTCGTTCTTTTGGCCGATCCGAGGGGGAAATGTATTCCAAAAGAACTTCACAAATAAATAAATTATGGAGGCCAAAATAATCTAATTTTAATATCCGGAATAAAATTGCGATTATAAAAACATACTTAGTAATTTTCGAAAGTAAGGTTTTTCTTGGACAATTAAATTCATGCAAACACATATTAACAAATAATAAAAATTGCACGAAATAAAACATCCATCAAAACAAAATTAAACACATTGGAGCACTCAATTCCAATTGTCACGGTTTAATTTCTTCACGTCTTGATGCGAAAAATCGTCCTTGTTGCTTTCCGACGTTCGTCTCGACGTGCTCCCACTCGAACAGCAACACTTCTTCAAAAACAGCATCGTTTGGGGTTCGGGACGACGTTTAAAAACACATGGAAAAAAAACGAACCGAAAAAATTCCACGGCCGAGGCGCACCCGAGGCGCTGCACGGAGGCGCGCCGAGGCGCACCCGAGGCGCCGCCCGGAGCGCCCCGAGGCGCTGCAGCCCGCGCCCGTTGCGCACGGCGTGCGCCGTGCACCCCCGTGCGCCGTTTTTTTCGCCGTTCGTCCTCGTTTTCTTCACCCCTTGCATGATTTTACCTCCATACACGCGCCACGCTTGTATGCGTCGTCCGGGTACGCCGTTTTTAATTCTTCGTTCTTCGTCACGATCCGGTTACAATTTATTTTTACAAAAAAAATAAATACTAGATCTAGACTAGTCTATTACAATGATCGAATCAAAATAAAAACAATTAATCTACTCGTGGATTTTCTCACGAGAAAAACGAATTCGAACGAATCGAATTAAAAAACAATTAATTCACACGCATGAAATTAACAACATTAAAAACCATGACAATTGGATACCTGCAAAAAAGATCTAACAATTCTACTATCCAATTTCAATTTAATGTTTTAACAATTTAAATTCCAATTTAAAATTCAGAGCCCGAAACCGTGGCTCTGATACCATTTGTTGGGAAAATAGGGGTGCCCGGAATCTATTCGGGATGAATTTTAAATACGAATTTAAATACAATTATTACTAGCATGAATTAATCCTAATTAATTCAAATAATAATTCCAACAACTAATTATCATCATGCATGTTGAATTAATTTCACATATTTAATTAAGCGGAATAAACAATTAAATATGCGATTAACGTACCTCTTGTAGAATTGGCCTTTGAATAAACGGGACAATCACGATCTCGCTTTATCAACCCAAAAACCTTCTCAAGTATTTCCCTTTCGCCTTACTTGATCACCGGTGGGAGATGCTTTCAAGTAATTTAATAAACTAAGGAAAAAGAAAAATATCTATGCTCTTGATTTTTCCAACACATGGAATTATGTACTTGGGGATGAAATAATCATCCCCTATTTATAAGAGTAGTGACCGAAATTCGTAGAGATTTTATGGGCATGGAGAAAATCTTTTCTTAATCTCTAAGAAATCTTGAATATATCTCATATATTCTTTTCTCCATAATAAAATATTCCACAAAAATCTCACTCTCCTAATAAATATGAAACTCTCGAAAATTACATAGAAGAAATCCAAGATTTGGATCTTCTTGAATATATGAGATATTCTTGTATTCCTAGAATACATATCTTGCATAATATCTTTCCAAGAAAATCAACAAAATCTTTTTCCTCC
The DNA here is from genome assembly GCA_947034835.1 of Ballota nigra. Lineage (NCBI taxonomy): Eukaryota > Viridiplantae > Streptophyta > Magnoliopsida > Lamiales > Lamiaceae > Ballota > Ballota nigra. The sequence goes on from OX344725.1 coordinate 62,712,103, forward strand.
TTATCATGCAATTTTCGAAAATAATACTTGAAAAATCAGCATAATTATTTTCTTTTTATTTTAATCACCTTATCATTATTGGGCTACTTAATGGGCTACTTGAGGGGCCTTAAGGAGAATTAAGATTGGACTTCCTAATGGACTTCTGAATTTCAATATTGAGCCTCAATATAATTCAGCCCATTAATATTAATTATTACCACTAATAAATTAATATTGCACTATCCATCTTAATCCATATTACGATAATATGGGCTCCCGGTTATTATTTCCCGCGTTTAAGATTATCAAGTCCATTAATTAATTAAGCTTCTGAATAGCTCTAAATTAATTAATATATTTCACCTTGGAGTAAAGACAGCTCAACATTATTATTCGTACCGAAGAAACTAATTCTTCACTTGCAAGATTTGGTATAATAAAACTTCTGAGCCCACCAAGGGGACTAATCACACGAGCCGTACTCGCACGCGTTTCTCCGTATTAAATCTTAGCAACCGTCGTATGATTAATATTACTGCCCAAGACACAAAGTTCGAAGTCACAATGATTCTCACCCAACATGAATCAAAGCAGTAACTATTAAACACACACGGTCCTATTTAAGTGACGGAGATTAAGAAATCAACAACCACTGAGGTCTAATTCTTCACCTTTCGGAACAGAAGAATTTATCCTCGCTGTAGGACCTCTTCAACACATACTAAATGTGCTAGTGCAATCTCTTAGTCAAGACAGACCAATCTGAGCCTTACACATCGACCTTTCACGGCGGATTGTTCAATTCCACCTGGGTCGTGAATTGTACGTTTAGTTACAAGTAAATTGTTAATGTTGTCTTTCGTGATCGGGTATCACCACATTAACTACAATGTAACATGTACTATATATTGAACGGTTTGCAATAGAACTTCAACATTCAATTATATCTAAAGCAAATGTGATAAAAGAATTATTCTCATAAATCGAGTGTTTGATACACGAGTTATACAAAGTAAAAGCATACTTTCACGTATAACTCCAACAATAGTAACCAGATGATACCACAGCAAGTCTGGTGCTAAATCTCCTCTGATGGAGCTCATCTGGTCCCGGTCAGAGAAGACTTTGGATATTTTGGAATCTGACTCAGCACCACATCTGGGACAAGTGTCACCTGGTGTATACCTCATCTGGAGATATACCTTCTCTGATATGTCTAATCTCATATGGAGCCTTATTATGTCTCTGGGCAATCAGGCACCTGTTCTGAGTATAGCAAGCTGTATTAATGGCCTCTGCCCAAAATCTTTGTGGAGTGTTGTATTATGCCAGAAGTGTTCTTGCAGCTTCTTTGAGAGTCCTATTCCTCCTTTCTGCTACTCCATTTTGTTGGGGTGTTCTGGCAGCAGATGTCTCATGAAAAATCCCATGGTCCTTGCAGTAATCTGCAATGTGTGAATTCAAAAACTCTGTCCCTTTATCACTTCTGATTCTGACTATGCTCTGGTTCTGCTCATTCTGAATCTGCTTGAAGAACTCTGGCAGCTTAGTGATAGTTTCATTTTTCTTAAACAAGAACACTACCCAAGTGTATCTTGAAAAGTCATCCACTATCACCAAGGTGTACTTCCTTCCACTGAAACTAAGAGGAGAAACAGGTCCAAACAGGTCCATGTGAAGTAGTTGAAGTACTCTGGTTGTGGTTGTGCTCTGGACATCCTTAAAGGAAGTCTTGGGTTGTTTACCCTTCTAGCATGAACCACAAACCTGATTCTTCTTAAACACTTCATTAGGAAGACCTCGAATGAGACCTTTTTCTGGCAATCTTGTTCAGTGTTTTGAAGTTAAGATGACACAATCTCTTGTGCCAAATCCAGCTATTCTCTGCAGATCCTTTAGCAACCAGGCAAGCATTTCTTGGGCAACTGCTAAAATCTGCAAGATAAATGTTACCCTTCCTCAAGCCTATTAGCAAGATATCATTATAATCAGAAGAGAAAACAGTGCATGAATCACTAGAAAACTTCACTGAGTATCCCTTGTCACAGAATTGAGATACTGAAAACAGATTATGCTTGAGTTCTTCTACATAGTAGACTTCATCTACAGATACTCCATTGAAGGTCAACTTTCCAACTCCTCTGGTGACTCCATAGTTATTGTCACCAAACATCACTCTTGGCCCATTTAATGGCTTGAAATCTTGGAGATTATCCTTCTGGAAGGTCATGTGCTTGGAACATCCACTATCAATGTACCAGACATGGTTGCTTGAAAGTCCTTTCTCTAATGGGCTCTTATCTACCTGCAGAGAAATCAATTAGGTCCCCTACTAGTGCTGGGTCCTGATTGGTTAGTTGCAGGTTTTGTAGGAATCCATAGATAAAGATCATCCCTTGTTGGATGAGGAGATCTTATCTTCCTTCCAAATCTATCTACCAGCACATGTCCTCTGACAATGACATATTGAGCTACTGGTCTGATAAGGACACCTTTCCTATAAACAGGTCTGGTGTACCTTTTCTCAAATCTGGCATTTGGAATGGCCTGCCTCAAAGACAAGGTCTTAAAGGTCTGGTTGTAAGGGTACATCCTAGAAGAACCATTTCTGGTGTCATAACTTCCCAGATCAGTTGGTTTTCTATAGATGGGTCTGGAAGACCTCCTCTGGTTCTGAAAAGTAGACTTGTTCTGGTGGTTATAATTCCTTTGAGTATACCTATTCTAGAATTGATTCCTCTGAGAAAATTGTCTCTGGGGTACCTGGTGCTGTTGAACATTGTTCCTTCTCTGGTAGTTATTACTCTGATTGGTATTCCCTTTTCTTGAGTGTTTCCTTTGAGGTCCCCTAATCTAGTTAGGTTCCCTTTGAGGATTTCTCTGGGGTCCTCCAATTTGAGTAAGTTCTACTCCTTGGGACTCATTGTTCACAGAACCATCAATCTTCAATGGTTCCCCTTGTTGACACTTATTCTCTAGCATCTTCTCTTCCAGGACAGTCAACTCTTTTAGACCATATGTTATGTGATTAACAAAGTGATTCCTTTTCCAATCAGGATTGTGAACCACCTTGTAACCATTACCAGTTAAGTCTTTTTCATCCCAGATTTCTACCAATTTACCAGCTCTTACAGACTTGTCTTTATTATAAAGGTATTTATGAGTTTTAGTGGTAATTCCAGGATATCCTAAACCACTCTTATCACTAATGCACTGAGAAGACTCTGATATGATAGATACTACAGATGGTATCTTAGGAGCTTCTCTGGGCATGGGTATCTTCTCTATGTTGTGAGCAACTTGTTTTCCCTTGATAAGAGTCTGGTATTTGGCTCTGAGTTCATTGATCTCATCTTCTTGAGAGTTCTTTTCTTTCATGAGTTGATCTACCAGAGTATCTCTTTCTGTGATATTATCCTGAAGTTCAGAGACTTCTTTGGAATGATCTTTCATGAGTTCTCTGGTGGATTTATGCTCATGAGAGAGAGATTGAACTTCAGCTCTGAGCCTACCATTCTCTTTCTCAAGTTTTTGACAGAGTTGGACACAATTTTGGAGATCTGATAGCATTTGTTGCATATCAGACTCTCTGGAGTTACCAGATGAATTAGAGGATTCAGTATATTTGGAATTAGACAAGCATAGGGTAGTCTCATTTACCTCAGTGATGTCTGCCATGAGACACACATCATCATCTGATCCAAAGTCAGAAGAAGAAGAACTGGAACTAGTATCCTCCTCCTCTGCTTCTGCCAGCAATGCTCTCTTATCTGCATATCTCCTATCTCTCTTGATCCTTTTCTCTTCTCTTTCCCTAGGAGTGAGTTGAGGACAATCATAACTGTAGTGACCAGTCTTGTTGCATGTGTAGCAGGCATTGTCTCCTCTGGGACTAGGACTTGGCTCTCTCCTCCTCTGGTTGTAGTCTGATCTTGCTGGACTACTCTCTCTCCTCTGGTAGTCAGGACTGCCAGAGCTACCATCCCTCCTCTGATAATCTGATCTCCCAGAGTTGCCAGGGTTGTCATCTCTCCTCCTCTCTGGAGTTCTGAATCTGGTCTCCCTTGAGTCTCCAAATGTCTTCTCCTTCTCTGCAGGCTTGAAGGAACTCTTTCTGTCCCTGGTAGATTCCTTCCAGTGCCTTTTGTACCTACCATATTTTGAACTCATTTTATCTAATTTACGAGTTAGAAGTGCTACTGCTCCTTGAGGCTCAAGTCATCTGCAGTAGACTCCTTTGGCTTGACATCAGGCTTGATGGTTGAAGAGAATGCAACACCTTTCTGACCAGAAGAGGAAACCTCTTCTGTTTGATCCTCCTCTTGAAGATCATACTCATAGGCTTTGAGATCAGACAACAGAAGATGATGATCCAGAGTATTGAGATCCTTGTTGTCCTTGATCACAGTGACTTTAATTCTCCACCTGCTGGTTAGTGAACGCAAGATCTTACTATTAATTTCCTTTTCAGAGTAGGTCTTACCTAAGGCACTAGCCTTGTTCAGGAGATTTATGAGACGCATGTCCAGCTGGTCAATGGTCTCGTCTGGTTTCATCTTGAAGGTATCAAACGAGTGTTGAACAGCTTGGAGCTTGTTGTCTTTGATCTTCTCTGTTCCCTCACAGAGTAGTGCCAGTTTGTCCCTCATCTCCTTGGCAGTGGCACACGTTCTGACCTTTTCAATCACCTCTTTAGTAAGTATGTTGATGATCTCTGTTCTTGCCACCTGGTCCAAGTTGTAGAGCTTTCTTTCATCATTATCAAGCTCATCTTTCTTTTTTAGGATTCTTTGCCTGGGGACTCTATCCTCTGCAGTTTTCTGGGCAGCTTCACTAGTTTCTTCTCTGGACTCTGACCTCCACTATCAATAGGAGTCCAGTAAAATTGAATGGGGCCACTTTCTACCACATCTAACATGCGGTGGTGAATAGCTCCAAGATGATTGCTCATCATGAAGCTCCAGTGGCTGTAATCCTCAAAAGAGAATTCTGGGAGCTTACGACTCTTGTAAGAAGATTTTGCAGACATTTTGATAAAATTAAGGGAAATAACAAGAACTTGAAAAAAGGCACTAAAGAGCAATGGATCTGCCCGGTGACCACCAAAAGCTTTTCAAAGCAGTGGTCGTTGGACACACTGCTCTGATACCACTTGTTGGTCACACTAGTTAGATTGATTGTGGAAGCTTAAGTTAATATGTCTTTCAAATTCTTTTTACAAGAGAGCAACAACTAATAAGAGAATAAGTAAATTGAAAGCAATAAAGAACACAAGATATATAGTGGTTCGGATTTGAATATCCTACGTCCACTCTCCCTTTTATCCAAGGGGTCTCACTATCAACCAACTCACTTACTCACTCACTGGAATTGTGAAGTATCAGTTCTTTCTTACAACTTCTTTAGATTTGACTTCAATCTAAAGATCCACAGCCAACAACCTTATCTGGTAGATGAACAGGTTGAGGTTTCAACAACTCCTTAAGAGTAGATAAATATTATGAACAGTAAGAGTGCTAAGAGTGATTATCAAAAGCTTGGATGGACTTATGCGCGTATGTAGTCTCTCTAGAGATTTTTCTTGAACTGCACTCTTGTATTTATAGAGGGGATTAGGGCTAGCCGTTGGAGGGCTAATCCAATCAGATCCTCTATTTAAGGAAGCCTCAATCAATCAATTCCCTAATTGATTGATTAGGTTGGTGAGATCCTTGGATTGATTATCTTCAGAACTTTCCAATCCTGATCTTGTTGACTTGATTTGAAACACCAACGGTCAATAGCTTCCTCTGCCTAACTCTGATTTTCTCCAGAGAAGGCAAGACCAGACACCAGGCAACCTCGGTGTCTTCTGGTCCTAATCTGGTGAACAACTAGAATACTCAGTAGAAACAGGGAATCAAACTGAGCATCTTTTATTCCACCAGACTCGTCTGGTCCGGACTCGTCTGGTCTGGGAAAGGTCCTCTGCCTCTGCTCAGATCTCAGCTGGTGAAGTCTTCTGGTGGAGTCCTCTGGTGAAGTCTTCTGGTGGGGTCTTCTGGTCTGGCAGTTCCCCCTAGACTAAGTCCTAATCTAGATCATCATCTGGCTAACAGGTCTAGATGGTCCTATTACATCCTCTAGTTTGTTTTAACTCATCAAAACTAACAACTTTTATCCTAACACAAGGCAATACGAGCGAAGAGAGGTTACCTGCAGATCCTGAGATAATAGCAAGAAGAAACCGAGCCTTCTTACGAAGGATGAATGCTGTCGGAGGGAAAGAACCGATAGACATCACTAATGAGTTGGATAATATCGAGAATGAGTTCAATCAGGCATTGAACCGGGTTGACGACACTGATGGTAATACTAGCAAGAATCAGGATCCGTTAGGAGAGAGCCAGAGCCAAAACCCGGGTACTTAGAACCAAAACAGCCCAGCTCATAATATGGTCCAAAATCCTCATAACAACCCTGCTTACCCACATCCTAACCTACCACAAAACAACTTACCCTATCCACCCTACCCATACCCACCGTATCCTTACCCACCATACCCGTATCCTCCACCTCCAGTCTATAATCAACCACATATTTACCCACCACCACCCAACAAGTACCAGTACCAGCTGCTAATCCTCAACACGTTCCTCAGAACGTAGATCACAATATGGCTATTCGAGGGAGGTTTGTAGCGAAGCCACATCGGTACTATGATGGAGTGGCATTGCCTCCTGTTGAGGCAAATAACTTCTCAATTTCCCCAGGAATTCTTAAGCTGCTTACCGAGAATCAGTTCAAGGGGGTGATCGGGAAGGAGAATCCTCACACTCCCTGAGGAGTTTTCTCATGATAGCCTCCACATTCAATTATAATGGCATGTCTGAAGATGCCAAGAGGTTTAGGCTGTTCCCATTCTCACTGACGGGAATAGCTAAAGAGTGGTATGACAACACGCTTCCACGGAGAGGTGTAACCACATGGGCTGAGCTCGAGCGTCTGTTCCTCGAGCGATTCTACCCTCCATCCAGAACGATTAAAGCGAGAATTGAGACCCCTTCCTTCCGCCAGAAGCAAGGAGAGGATTTACGCCAAGCATGGGAGAGATACTCAAATATATTGATCGAGTGCCCACAGCATGGGTATAATGAGGGAGATATTATGGCGTTCTTCTATAGTGGAGCCAGCAAGGCTGGCCAAGCCCATTTAGATGCATGTGCAAGTGGAGCGTTTCTGAACCAAGGGATAGCGAGATGTAGAGAGATCGTGGACAACATTGTCACGAATGCCGATGCATGGAACGAGGATCCCGAGTTTCAGAGGGTTTACAAGTTGGAGGAGAAAGAAGGTGAAGGAACGAGAAGGCTGTTGATGGCCATGATGGAGAAGATCAACAACCTCGAGTTGGGGAAGAATTTAGTTGGAGAGCATGCAGCAGAGAATGATAGAGTAGACCAGCTAAGTGGACAGCAAGAGGTAGCCAATTACATGGGAGGTCCGTATTACAATCAGAATGGCTACCAAGGTGGAAATCAGTTTGGAAGACCTTCTTATGGTCAGCCATTTGTACCTCCAGGGCCACAGCCGCCTCAAAATCAATGGAGGAACACACAAGGGTATCAAGGAGGCCAGCAGCCTCCTCAAAACACATGGAGAAAGAATGAGAATTTCTCATATGCTAACCCAAAAGCTGGTGTTACAGTTCCTCCGGGTGTTGAACCAGGTTCAATGTTGGAGTTATACGTGAAAGTATGCTTTTACTTTGTATAACTCGTGTATCAAACACTCGTTTTATGAAAATAATTCTTTTATCACATTTGCTTTAGTTATGATTGAATGTCGAATTTCTATTGCAAATCGTTCAATATATGGTACATGTTACAATGTAGTTAATGTGGTGATACCCGATCACGGAAGACAACATTAACAGTTTACTTGTAACTAAACGTACATTTTCACGACCTAGGTGGAATTGAACAATCCGCCGTGAAAGGTCGATGTGTAAGGCTCAGATTGGTCTGTCTTGACTAAGAGATTGCACTAGCACATTTAGTATGTGTTGAAGAGGACCTACAGCGAGGATAAATTCTTCTGTTCTGAAAGGTGAAGAATTAGACCTCAGTGGTTGTTGATTTCTTAATCTCCGTCACTTAAATAGGACCGTGTGTGCTTAATGGTTACTGCTTTGATTCATGTTGGGTGAGAATCATTGTGACTTCGAACTTTGTGTCTTAGGCAGTAATATTAATCATACGACGGTTGCTAAGATTTAATATGGAGAAACGCGTGTGAGTACGGCTCGTGTGATTAGTCCCCTTGGTGGGCTCAGAAGTTTTACTGTACCAAATCTTGCAAGTGAAGAATTAGTTTCTTCGGTACGAATAATAATGTTGAGTTGTCTTTACTCCAAGGTGAAATATATTAATTAATTTAGAGTTATTCAGAAGCTTAATTAATTAATGGACTTGATAATCTTAAACGCGGGAAATAATAACCGGGAGCCCATATTATCGTAATATGGATTAAGATGGATAGTGCAATATTAATTTATTAGTGGTAATAATTAATATTAATGGGCTGAATTATATTGGGGCTCAATATTGAAATTCAGAAGTCCATTAGGAGGTCCAATCTTAATTCTCCTTAAAGGCCCCTCAAGTAGCCCATTAAGTAGCCCAATAATGATAAGGTGATTAAAATAATAGATAATATCATGCTGATTTTTCTTTATAATTTTCGAAAATAAGCATTCAAGAAAAGAGAAGATTTTGTTGATTTTCTTGGAAAGATATTAGAGAAGATATGTATTCTTGGAATACAAGAATATCTCATATATTCAAGAAGATCCAAATCTTGGGATCTATTCATGGAATTTTCGAAAGTTAGAGGTCTATTTAGGAGAGTGATATTTTTGTGGAATATTTTATTATGGAGAAAAGAATATATGAGATATATTCAAGATTTCTTAGAGACTAAGAAAAGATTTTCTCCAGGCCCATAAAATACTCAAATTTTCGGCCACTTCATCTATAAATAGGGGTGATTATTTCAATCTCAAGTACATAATTCCATGTGTTGGAAAAATCAAGAGCATAGATATTTTTCTTTTTCCTTAGTTTATTAAATTACTTGGAAGCATCTCCCACCGGTGATCAAGTGAGGTGAAAGGGAAATACTTGAGAAGGTTTTTGGGTCGATAGAGCGAGATCGTAATTGTCCCATTTATCCAAAGGCCAATTCTACACGTTAATCACATATTTACTTGTTTATTCCGTCATAGTTAATATGTGAAATTAATTCAACATGCATGATGAAAATTCGTTGTTGGAATTATTATTTGAATTAATTAGGATTAATTCATGCTAGTAATAATTGTATTTAAATTCATATTTAAATTTCATCTCGAATAGATTCCGGGCACCCCTATTTTCCCAACAACTGGTATCAGAGCCACGGTTTCGGGCTCTGATCTTTAAATTGGAATTTAAATTGTTAAACATTAAATTGAAATTGGATAGTAGAATTGCTAGATCTTTTTTGCAGGCATCCAATTGTCATGGTTTTAATGTTGTTAATTTTATGCGTGTGAATTAATTATTTTTAATTCGATTCGTTCGAATTCGTTTTTCTCGTGAGAAAATCCACGAGTAGATTAGTTGTTTTTATTTTGATTCGATCATTGTAATAGACTAGTCTAGATCTAGTATTTATTTTTTTGTAAAATAAATTGTAACCGGATCGTGACGAAGAACGAAGAATTAAAAACGGCGTACCCGGATGATGCATACAAGCGTGGCGCGTGTATGGACGTAAAATCATGCAAGGGGTGAAGAAAACGAGAACGAACGGCGAAAAACGGCGCACGGGAGGTCGGCGCCGCGCGCACGCGCGCGCGCCTCGGCGCGCCTCCGTGCAGCGCCTCGGGTGCGCCTCTATGCTGCGCCTCGGCGCGCCTCCTGCAGCGCTTCGGCACTTCTGGCCAAGAGGCGCGCGGGCCCACTTTGTGGGCCGACACGCACCGTATCTCGGGCTGTGGAATTTTTTGGTTCGTGGTTTTTTTTTCGTGTGACTTTAAACGTCGTCCCGAACCCCAAACGATGTTGTTTTTGATGAAGTGTTGCTGTTCAAGTGGGAGCGTGTCGAGACGAACGTCGGAAAGCAACAAGGACGATTTTTCGCATCAAGACATGAAGAAATTAAACCGTGACAATTGGATTTGAGTGCTCCAATGTGTTTAATTTTGTTTTGATGGATGTTTTATTTCGTGCACTTATTATTATTTGTTAATATGTGTTTGCATGAATTTAATTGTCCAAGAAAAACCTTACTTTCAAAAATTACTAAGTATGTTTAATTTAATCGCAATTTTATTCCGGATATTAAAATTGGATTAATTTGGCCTCCATAATTTATTTATTTGTGAAGTTCTTTTGAAATACATTTCCCCCTCGGATCGGCCTAAAGAACGGATTTCACATGAATAAATTCCGAAATGATGATTGTGGATTATTACTAGTGGCGGTATTGACCCTCACCACGAGTGGCTTGCTCAAAGCGAAATAATAATCCTGTATTTAATTATGGTTATTACTTAGGTATAGAAAATTGATATTAACTTACTCCCCTCGGAGTCCCTGTCAATTTCTATGTGGTCGAGTGGGAGCCGACTATTAATTTTGAATTAAGGATTTGTAACTTTTAAGTTTGTGATCCGCTTGAATGTATTTAAATGTATAGACCACCTCTCATGGCGCATTTAAATTATTTCGAGATGTTGGCTGATGTATGATTATATTGTTTTGAGGTTTCAATATAATTGATGTCATCGAATTATGTGATAATTTTATATTTTTCTAGATATTGATATGAATGTATGTTTTATTCTCGTTTCATCATGTCGCAACCTTTTAATCCACTGTTTAATATACTTAAAGTTAATAAACTTTTTGGAGAGAATTATATCGATTGGAAATGTAATTTAAATTTGTCCTTACTGCACAAAAACACAATTGGGTTATTTACGTTAATATACCCGGCAAGCCTAATGATAAGTCAAGCAATGGGAAAAGGCAGTTTATGATTGGAAGCGTGACAATAAACACATGAAGTGCATCATCTTGACATCTCTGTCTGAGGATTTGAGGCGTGTTCATGGAGACATTGTATCCGCTGTTGAAATCATGGAACACCTTGAAGAGATGTTTTCACATCAGAATCCCATGACTAATCAGTTCACCAAACATGACTCGGTCAAGTTGGAAATGGTGGAAGGAATGCCCGTGAGGGAGCACGTTCTCGAGATAATGGAATACCTTAACAAGTTGGAAGTACTTGGTGCGGATTTTGATTGATTTCATATGCCATTCTCTACCGAGAAGCTTTGAGTAGTTACATCTGAACTGTCAGATGAATGAACGGACAAGTCGTTTGCCCGAGCTCTTGCAAGCCTTAGTTTCGGTGGAGGTGATAATGGAGCACCAGTCTAGTGCTATGGTGGCTAATGGTTCGTCTACCTCTTTTGGTCCCAAGGGAGGGAAAAAGAGGAAGAGAACCAAAGGCCGGATCCAAGCAAATCCAATTGTTGTGAAAGGCAAATGCAAAGGCTAGCATCGAAGGGGAAGTGTTTTAGTTGCGGTGAGAAATGACAATGGAGGTCTGCCTGTTCCAAGCCTAAGAGGCTAGGGAAGTTAGATAATTCACACACCTTAGTCGTCGAAACTTGTGAAGTGGCGTATGCTGTCTATTCGTGGATAGTGGATACGAGAGCTACTGATCACATTTGTTTCATGGGTTTAAGCTAACCCGACGACTTAACGGAAGTGAGATCCCCATCATATCGGGCAATGCTACGAGAGTGGCAGCTGAAGCAGTGGGAGAAGTGCGCCTATCTTGTGAAGATAGAGTTATGGTCTTGAGAGACGTTCCTCATGTTCCTAGTTTAGAAAGAACTCAACCTTCAGTTTCTAAACTGTTTGAATAGATACTCAGTTTCTTTTAATAAAGATGTTATTATTTCTTGAAACGATGAGTTTATCTGTTCCGGAACTTCAATGGATGATCTTTATACCATTATTTGGGCACACCACTCATAAAATTGAATCTAATAACACATCGATTATTTCGAGTAATAAAAGAAAGCATTCTTCAGACATGAACGAAACACTTCTATGGCATCTTAGATTAGGTCATATTAATCTAATGCGGATACAAAGGTTGGTGAAAAATGAATCCTTGGAGTCACTTCAAGTTGAGTCATTTCCAACTTGTGAATCCTGTTTAGAGGGTAAAATGACCTAGAGGGCATTTGGAGCCAAGGGGAATAGAGCCACCAAAGTGTTAGAACTCGTTCATACCGATATGTGTGGTTCAATGACGATCATAGCAAGAAGGGGTATGAGTAATTTGATGATTACTCGAGAAATGGATACATCTACCTTATGATGCATAGGGAAAGAAGTATCAAGTTTCTACGATTTGATCGTGGAGGCGAATATCTTAGCGATGAATTCTTGAACTACCTATCGGACGAAGGGATTGTATCCCTGTTGACCGCACCGGGAACCCCTCAATAGAACGGTATGGCGGAATGAAGGAAGCAGGCTCTTTTAGAAATAGTCAGATCCATGATGAGTTATTCGAATTTACCCAAATCGTTTTGGGTAACGCCTTGGAAATGGCAGCTTACATTCTAAACTTGGTGCCATCCAAATCGGTTCCTAAAACCTCAATGGAATTGTGGACCGGGTGCAGCCCAGTCTAAGAAACTTGCGGATTTGGGGTTGTCCGGCATACGTGCTAGACAAGGAAGCCGGTAAGTTGGATCTACGTTCGGAATTAAGGTTGTTTATAGGATACCCTGCGGGAACGAATCCCAAGGATCGAAAGACCGCGATTAGTTAGCACTTTAAATTCTTGGAGGAAGACTATGAATAAAAGAAAGCCCAGAAGTGAGATTACCTTAGACGAGTTAAGAGGGCAAACTCCTATACCAAGTATACAAGATGATGTACCACACGTCACACCTTCACAACCGGAACCCCGTCGTAGCGGGAGGATTGCAAGGCAACTCGAGAGATTCATGGGAATTGGAGGATCTTCGGATTTGATTCCCGGCGATGAATCAGACCCATGGACGTACGATGAGGCAATCCAAGACAAAGACGCGGAGGCGTGGCAAACCGCAATGGAAACCAAGATGGGTTCGATGGATTATAATCAAGTGTGGGAGTTGGTTGATCCACCTAGTGGGGTAGAGCCCATTGGATGCACGTGGGTGTACAAGGGAAAAAGAGGACCGAACGGAAGGGTAGAGACCTTCAAAGCAAGGTTTGTGGCCTGTAGCTATGCTTAAGTCCATCCGTATTCTCTTGTCGATCGCTGCACACTTAGATTACGAGATCTGGCAAATGGATGTCGAGACAGCTTTCCTTAACGGAAGTCTTGATGAGATCTATATGCAACAGCCCAAAGGTTTCGTTGAAAAAGGCCAAGAGCACCTCGTATGCAAGCTTAAGAGATCCATTTATGGACTTAAGCAAGTGTCGCGTACTTGGAACCAGTGTTTTGATCAAGTTATTAAGTCTTATGGGTTTGTGATCAAAACAAGTTCGAAAGTTGTGTGTTTAAAAGGTGTGATGGAACTGCAGTGGTATTCTTAGTATTATACGTAGATGATATTCTGCTCATTGGAAACAATGTAAAGGTATTGTCAGACGTAAGGGTATGGCTGTCAAATCAGTTTGATATGAAGGACTTAGGGAAATCCGGTCACATCCTTGGGATCAAGTTCACTCGAGATCGCAAGAGAAGGATGTTGGGCTTATCGCAAGTTTCATACAAAGCCACTGTTTTGAAGCATTTCAGCATGCAAGATTCTAAGAAAGGTTTTGTACCTTTTAGGCACGGAATCCATCTATCTAAAGAAATATGCCCTAAGACGCAAGTGGAGATAGATGACATGAAAGACGTTCCGTACGTTTCGGACGTAGGAAGTCTTATGTATGCAATGTTGTGTACGAGACCGGATATCTGCTTTGTCGTGGGCATGATGGCAAGATATCAAAATAACCCCGGAAAAGCACATTAGATTGCAATTAAATGCTTTCTGTAGTTTCTGAAAAGAACTTGTGATGGAATGTTGATTTAACAGTCAGACAATCTAATTCCCGTGGGATACACGGACTCAAATTTACAATCAAATATAGAATCCAAAAATATCTACCTCGGGTAGTGTGTTTTGCATGGGAGAAGGAGCCATGACATGGAGAAGCGATTTGTAGAAATGCATCGCCGATTCAACCATGAAAGCCGAATAAGTAACTGCTTGTGAAGCAGCGAAAGAAGCGGTTTGGCTCAAGTACTTCTTAGTGGACTTGGACGTTGTTCCGAATTTGCCCATCACAATCATTGTGCCGGAGCAGTTGCAAATTCAAGGGAACCGAGAGCCCACAAGGCCAGCAAACACATAGAAAGAAAATACCGTCTTATACGAGAAATCGTAAAGAGAGGAGATAAAGAGGTGGCAAAGATATGCGTCGGGGACAACCTAGAAAATCCATTCACAAAGGGTCTGCCTCTGAGTACATTCGAGAGACATGTGGATGGAATGGGAGTCAAGACTATTGCCAATCTGCTTTAAGTATAAGTGGGAGGAATTATTAGGTTAGTGTCGGTTGACATGAGATGTCACGGAGAGCTACTACACTAAGACATGTGTGATGTATACTAAAAGCAGACTTTAAGTATAAGTGGGAGATTGTTGGAGTTATACGTGAAAGTATACTTTTACTTTGTATAACTCGTGTATCAAACACTCGTTTTATGAGAATAATTCTTTTATCGCATTTGCTTTAGTTATGATTGAATGTCGAATTTCTATTGCAAACCGTTCAATATATGGTACATGTTACAATGTACTTAATGTGGTGATACCCGATCACGGAAGACAACATTAACAGTTTACTTGTAACTAAACAAACATTTTCACGACCTAGGTGGAATTGAACAATCCGCCGTGAAAGGTCGATGTGTAAGGCTCAGATTGGTCTGTCTTGACTAAGAGATTGCACTAGCACATTTAGTATGTGTTGAAGAGGACCTACAGCGAGGATAAATTCTTCTGTTCTGAAAGGTGAAGAATTAGACCTCAGTGGTTGTTGATTTCTTAATCTCCGTCACTTAAATAGGACCGTGTGTGCTTAATAGTTACTGCTTTGATTCATGTTGGGTGAGAATCATTGTGACTTCGAACTTTGTATCTTGGGCAGTAATATTAATCATACGACGGTTGCTAAGATTTAATACGGAGAAACTCGTGCGAGTACGGCTCGTGTGATTAGTCCCCTTGGTGGGCTCAGAAGTTTTATTGTACCAAATCTTGCAAGTGAAGAATTAGTTTTTTCGGTACGAATAATAATGTTGAGCTGTCTTTACTCCAAGGTGAAATATATTAATTAATTTAGAGCTATTCAGAAGCTTAATTAATTAATGGACTTGATAATCTTAAACACGGAAAATAATAACCGGGAGCCCATATTATCGTAATATGGATTAAGATGGATAGTGCAATATTAATTTATTAGTGGTAATAATTAATATTAATGGGCTGAATTATATTGGGGCTCAATATTGAAATTCAGAAGTCCATTAGGAGGTCCAATCTTAATTCTCCTTAAAGGCCCTCAAGTAGCCCATTAAGTAGCCCAATAATGATAAGGTGATTAAAATAAAAGATAATATCATGCTGATTTTTCTTTATAATTTTCGAAAATAAGCATTCAAGAAAAGAGAAGATTTTGTTGATTTTCTTGGAAAGATATTATGGAAGATATGTATTCTTGGAATACAAGAATATCTCATATATTCAAGAAGATCCAAATCTTGGGATCTATTCATGGAATTTTCGAAAGTTAGAGGTCTATTTAGGAGAGTGAGATTTTTGTGGAATATTTTATTATGGAGAAAAGAATATATGAGATATATTCAAGATTTCTTAGAGACTAAGAAAAGATTTTCTCCAGGCCCATAAAATACTCAAATTTTCGGCCACTTCATCTATAAATAGGGGTGATTATTTCAATCCCAAGTACATAATTCCATGTGTTGGAAAAATCAAGAGCATATATATTTTTCTTTTTCCTTAGTTTATTAAATTACTTGAAAGCATCTCCCACCGGTGATCAAGTGAGGTGAAAGGGAAATACTTGAGAAGGTTTTTGGGTCGATAGAGCGAGATCGTAATTGTCCCGTTTATCCAAAGGCCAATTCTACAAGAGGTGCGTTAATCACATATTTACTTGTTTATTCCGCCATAGTTAATATGTGAAATTAATTCAACATGCATGATGAAAATTCGTTGATGGAATTATTATTTGAATTAATTAGGATTAATTCATGCTAGTAATAATTGTATTTAAATTAGTATTTAAATTTCATCCCGAATAGATTCCGGGCACCCCTATTTTCCCAACAGTTTAAAGCCTCGGATGGAGAAGGCGGTGCATCAACTGAGGAGATGTTGAGAGCGATTCTACAGAAGGTAGAGGAAGGAAGTAAGAGGTTGTCATCCTTGGAGTACGATGTGAAAGAGTTGCATAAAAAGGGTGATCAACGTGATCAAGAGCTCCAGAAGATGAACGTTGAGTGGACTAGAACTCAACAAGAGAACAATCGAAGGTTCACTTCTATAGAGTTCCAGATGAGCCAGATTGCAAAGTCGTTGAATAGAGAGCCGGGAAAATATCCTTCCATGCCGGAGGGGAACCCGAAAGAGCATTGCAAGGCTATCCAGTTAAGAAGTGGAACCAACTATGAAGGTCCTCAGATGCCTTCTAATTCTGAGACGCCTCAAGTTGAGAAGGGGATAAAAAGTGAAGGGATTGAGAAGAAGGTTGAGGGTGAAAGCACTCAAGCGAGCAAAGAGCTTGAAGAGGAAGGCATTGAGAAGGGTGAGAGAGTTCCTAAGTGGAAGAAGGCAAAGGAAGCAAGGGAGAAAGTGAAAGAGACCGAGAAAGATGAATGGGGGGTACCCAAATCTGTTATACCCGTCCTATATCCACAACGCTTCATGAAAAAGAAGCTTGATGAAAAGTTCGCTAAGTTCCTTGATGTTTTTAAACAATTGCATATTAATATCCCTTTCTATGATGCTTTGGAACAGATGCCCAATTACGCAAAGTTTTTGAAGGACTTGATCGCGAAAAGGCGGCGAGTGGATGAGTCGAAGTTGGTGCAGTTGAACCACGAGGTGAGTGCATTAGTGCACAAGGCGCTTCCTCCAAAGTTGAAGGATCCCGGGAGCTTCACCATTCTTTGTGATATTGGGAACGGGATCAAGAAAGGAGCGTTGTGCGACCTCGGAGCGAGCATTAATTTGATGTCGTTGTCGCTTTTCAAGAAGTTGGAAGGTGGTGAACTTCAACCCACAATGATGATGCTTCAACTAGCCGATCGGTCTATTACTATACCTCAAGGTATGGTTGAAGACGTCCTCGTGAAAGTTGGAGATCACATTTTTCCAGCCGATTTTGTAGTCCTAGAGATGGAGGAAGATGAGCACGTGACCCTGATCTTGGGAAGACCGTTCTTAGCTACGGCGGGGATGGTGCTAGACGTGGCAAATGGGATGATTACATTGAAGGTTGATGATCAAGAAGTGAAGATTTCCCTATATGAAGCCATGAAGCACCCGAAGGAGGATGAGAGCTTGTATTACATGGAGGCCATTGATCCTAGTGTTGAAGACACACCTCCTATCCCTAATCTTTCTCATATTCATAAATTTTATAATCCTTCACTTGATAATTTAACCCATGAGCATTATGTTTTTGATTATGTTGATAGTGATAAAGTGAAGAAGTTGAAGGATGAAGAGGTGAAAAGTGTGGACGTGGTCCAGTTCGAAGGAAAAGGAGTAGTTAATAAGAAAAAGTCCAAATTTAAGAACCTGTTTGGTAAGACGCCTCCAGATAAAGGTGAGAAGGAGTTGAGACCCATAACACTTGGGGATGAGAAGGAAGGAAAGGAGTTCATGATGGTAGGGCATCAAGGAAAGGAATGCAACCACCACTCTTATGAGAGTAAGGGAGGTATTTTTTAGTATGATGTCCCATAAGCTCCTTTGAGCTCGGTCCGGCATGAGGACCTTAAAAATAGCGCTGAATGGGAGGCAACCCATTTTTATTTGCTTTTGGTTGTTTTAGTTTCTTATTATGTTATTAGGGTGTTGTCGAATCGTAAGTTTTAACCTCGTACGTGTTGGGAAAATAGGGGTGTTCGGAATCTATTCGGGATGAAATTTAAATACGAATTTAAATACAATTATTACTAGCATGAATTAATCCTAATTAATTCAAATAATAATTCCAACAACGAATTTTCATCATGCATGTTGAATTAATTTCACATATTAACTATGGCGGAATAAACAAGTAAATATGTGATTAACGCACCTCTTGTAGAATTGGCCTTTGGATAAACGGGACAATTACGATCTCGCTCTATCGACCCAAAAACCTTCTCAAGTATTTCCCTTTCACCTCACTTGATCACCGGTGGGAGATGCTTTCAAGTAATTTAATAAACTAAGGAAAAAAAATCTATGCTCTTGATTTTTCCAACACATGGAATTATGTACTTGGGGATGAAATAACCATCCCCTATTTATAGAGAAGTGATCGAAATTTTTAATATTTTATGGGCCTGGAGAAAATCTTTTCTTAGACTCTAAGAAATCTTGAATATATCTCATATATTCTTTTCTCCATAATAAAATATTCCACAAAAATATAACTCTCCTAAATAGACCTCTAACTTTCGAAAATTCCATGAATAGATCCCAAGATTTGGATCTTCTTGAATATATGAGATATTCTTGTATTCCAAGAATACATATCTTCCATAATATCTTTCCAAGAAAATCAACAAAATCTTCTCTCTCCTTGAATCATGATTTTCGAAAATTACATGGATAAAATCAGCATAATATTATCTTTTTATTTTAATCATCTTATCATTATTGGGCTACTTAATGGGCTACTTGAGGGGCCTTTAAGGAGAATTAAGATTGGACCTCCTAATGGACTTCTGAATTTCAATATTAAGCCCCAATATAATTCAATCCATTAATATTAATTATTACCACTAATAAATTAATATTGCACTATCCATCTTAATCCATATTACGATAATATGGGCTCCCGGTTATTATTTTCCGTGTTTAAGATTATCAAGTCCATTAATTAATTAAGCTTCTGAATAGCTCTAAATTAATTAACATCTTTCACCTTGGAGTAAAGACAGCTCAACATTATTATTCGTACCGAAGAAACTAATTCTTCACTTGCAAGATTTGGTACAATAAAACTTTTGAGCCCACCAAGGGGACTAATCACACGAGCCGTACTCGCACGCGTTTCTCCGTATTAAATCTTAGCAACCGTCGTATGATTAATATTACTGCCCAAGACACAAAGTTCGAAGTCACAATGATTCTCACCCAACATGAATCAAAGAAGTAACCATTAAGCACACACGGTCCTATTTAAGTGACGGAGATTAAGAAATCAACAACCATTGAGGTCTAATTCTTCACCTTTCAGAACAGAAGAATTTATCCTCGCTGTAGGACCTCTTCAACACATACTAAATGTGCTAGTGCAATCTCTTAGTCAAGACAGACCAATCTGAGCCTTACACATCGACCTTTCACGGCGGATTGTTCAATTCCACCTAGGTCGTGAAAATGTACGTTTAGTTACAAGTAAACTGTTAATGTTGTCTTCCGTGATCGGGTATCACCACATTAACTACAATGTAACATGTACTATATATTGAACGGTTTGCAATAGAAATTCAACATTCAATCATAATTAAAGCAAATATGATAAAAGAATTATTCTCATAAAACAAGTGTTTGATACACGAGTTATACAAAGTAAAAGCATACTTTCACGTATAACTCCAACAGTACGTGAGAGTTTATTTTGTAGGCTTGTCTCGATGGAGTAATCAAAAGAAAGGAACTCAAGCAAGGGAGTGTGCTACGTTTGAGAGAAACTGAATTGTTTGGTTGAGGTAACCCACAACCCCAAACTTAGACCTCTTCGCAAGGTCGAAGTTTGGGGTGGAGTTTTTTATGTTTCTTGTTATATTGCACCGGAGCACCCCTTATCTTTTAGTGTGTTTGGTTATTTGATGTCTTGAGATGCTCCTCGGGGTGATTTTGATTTGACTCGCTTTGTTTATGTCGTGCTTATTGACCTCTTCTACTTATTAGTTGTTATCTTTGAGCATGTTTGACGAGTAGAGTAGATTTGTGGATTTGAGTTAGGGACTCTTTTGTGTGAGTGTTTGAGCTAGAGTGGATTTGAGATAGAACTTGTATGCTTGTGAATTTTTCTTTTGAGTACTTGTGTGATGAGAGTGAGAATTCACTAGGACTAGCATGGATGTGAAAGCCGTGAGATTTGAGCCTTATGAGATTTCGATATATGAATGAATCTCTTCGTTTGTGAGTGAATCATCATCTTAGAGGATGCTAGAACTTGTGTGTGCTCTTGCTTCTTGATTATGTCTAGTTTGATATGCCGAATGTGATCTTAGGCCATCTTTGATTTAATTGAGTCACTTAGCCAAAATTTTCCTTACCAATGACATTGATCCCTTGTTAGCCCCTTTGAGCCTAAAAGCCTATTTTATTTGCTAGCACATATGAACATTATTCCAATTCCTAAGCCTTTTTGTCCCAATTTGAGTGGAGAATAGGAAAAGTGTGAATGTGAAGGGATTGAATTGAGTTGAAAAAGGAAAAGGTTGTTTGTTGAGTGAATATGAGAAGAAGGAGTGATGAAGTTATGAGATGTGGGAAAAAGAGAAAAAAATTGAGAATGAGCAAAAGAAAAAAAAATGAGCTCATGTGTTTGTGCGAAAAAAGAGAAAAAAATGAAGTGATTGAAAAAAAAAGTAAGAAGAGTTAGAAAAAAAAATTGAAGTGTTGAGAGTATGGAATTGAAAGGGTGTTGATTGAAAATGTTTGAAGTATTATGTTCCTAATCTCGAAATACCAAAGTTTGAGTTTCTATTCTCCATTCACTTAAGTCACTTACCCATATTGTTATCCCACCTGTCCAAAGAGCCTACATTACAACCTTGAGAAAAGTCCTTTTTGATTCGGCATTGATATCTAGAATGTGGTTGGAGTTGAGAGTGCTTACAAGCCTATGGCTGCCAACATGTGTGATTGATTATTTGAGTGAGTCCCTTATCATTGATATACACTTGTGAGGGAGAGAAACACATCGTAGAGTGCACATCCATGTTTGATTTTGGTGATTCTTGTTGTTGTTGCATGAGTATGATGAAGGAAGGTGAGTGAGTATACTTGTGATTGATCTTTGAAGCTCGAATTCATATACTTGCATGATTGGATTCTTTAACTCATTCCTAACAATTTCACTTGACTTATTATTTCGTTGCTTGAGGACAAGCAACATGGTAAGTTTGGGGGGGTTGATTAGGCGTGAAATTGTCATGATTCGTCACTCGAAATGCCCTAGTTTTGGTTGATTTTGTGAGTATTTAGAGTCATTTGAGTATCATTTTCATAAACTAATGAATTTGTCTCTTTGATGCTCATAGATGGATAGAGGGCGAAAAGAGGAGTTCGTAGGACTTTGAATCGACTCAAACGGACGCCCGAATGAGAAGATATCGAAGAAATACGAAGAGTACTAGTTCGAGGGAGCAAAAGTATCATTGGAGTGCACAAGCGAGAAGAGCTCGAGCACTAGTGCTCGAGCAGGTCGAGTATAGCGCACGAGAGATGCAAGTCGAGCACTTAGTGCTCGAGTCGGTCGAGCAGTGTGCTCGAGTGGAATCCAGTCGTGCACGAGTGCACGACCACGCATGGTCGAGCACTTTTTGCTCTCGGGAAGAATGGGGTGCTCGAGTTGGTTTTGCTCGTGCACGAGTAAGTGCACGACCTTTCGCGTTTTTGGCCCATTAACTCCCAATTCGACCCGTTGCTTATATATACCCCTTCCGAACACGTTTTTGACAACGACTTGATACCATACTACGTTTGGAGACTGAGTTTTGAGAGAGAGGAAGAGGAGAGGAGACGAGCGAGTTTACTTTTACGGTTTTTTTTAGGTTTTCATTACGAATTCGAATTACGATTTTACTTTTTAGTTTCTTTCCTTTATATTTTGGTGTTGAACACGTTGAGATTTCTTTTATTGAGTTAATTTCAGTTATTCTTTTATTTCAAAAAAAACCCTAGTTTATGTTTGATCTCTTCTTCGTCTTAAATATCATGTTCGTGTTCGTTACTTACTTAATTTCTGTTATTTACGTTAAACCTATGTCTAGCTAAAGCCCTTGCATGCTTGGGGTAGGATGAACTCGTAGAAGTAGGTTGTAGGTACGTAATTAGAGTAACTTGTGACGTTAGGTTTTAATTCTCTTGATTAATGAATGCTTAAAATTAATCTTAACTTTGCTTTTGAATTTCGTTCGAAAAGTGTTAGAGAGAGGACGACCGCATCACCTTAGTTAAATTAGGGTCTCATTAATTAAGCACAATCTATTAACGTGTTAGTGGATTAGTGAAGTCGAGTGTTAGGGTAAAGTATTAGGGTTTAGAATCTTGAGCTTTCACCTTGCATTCTTTTACTTAGGTTATTTCTTGCGCGTCAGTTATTTTGATTATGTACATGCTCCGTTAGTATACGTAGGGATTCTTATCCTAAGCATCACCATCTCTTACTTGAAAACAACTCGTAGTTAATTCGTCTTCTTTAGTTCGTTAGTATAATTAGTTTATTTTAGTTGTTTTAATTAATCTTTCAAAAAATCCAAAAACATTACACTCATATTAGCTACGACGCGTAGATCTTCAGGGATCTGTTCGCATACACCCCATCTCGTGGGTTCGATATACTTGGCCGTTATACTTACTAATACTATAGTGAACCCGTCTGCTTGCGGGGAAGCGACTAGTAGAAGTTAGTGCAATTCGCTTCAAGTCAGGTCTCACTACCAACCAACCAACTTACGTACTGGAATTTCAAAGTACCAGTTCCTTCTTACAACAGCCTTTAAATTTAACTTTGATCTAAAGCTTTACAAACTTCAACCTTGTCTTAACAGATGAACAGGTTGAGATCCAACAACTCCTTAATGAGTATATAAGATTATGAACAATGTAAGGGTGCTTAAAGCGTGATAATAACTAGGCTTGAATATGACTTCGTGCGCGTGTAAACTATCTAGAGCCTTTCTTCAATGATGCACTCTTGTATTTATAGAGATGATTAGGGTTTAGCCGTTGGAGAGCTAATCTAATCAGATATCTAATTAAGGAAGCTTCCAATCAATCAATTCTCTAATTGATTGATTGGGTTGGTGAGATCCTTGGATTGATTGACTTCAAATATTTTCCAATCCGATCTTGTTAACTTGATTTGAATAACCAACGGTCAAATGCTTCTATTGCCCAACTCTGATTCTTCCAGAGTAGACTGGACTAGACACCAGGTAACCTCGATGTCCTCTGGTCAGAGTCGGTTAAGAACCAGAATACTCAGTAGAATCAGGAGATGATTCTAAACATCCTTTGGTTCACCAGACTCGTCTGGTCTGGGGAAGGTCTTCTGCCTCTGGTCAATCTCCTCTGATGAAGTCTTCTGGTGGAGTCCTCTGGTGGGGTCTTCTGGTGACTCTTCTGGTGAAGTCTTCTGGTCTGGCAGTTCCCCATCGACTAAGTCCTAAACTACTTCCTCATCTGGCTAACAGGTCCAGATGGTCCTATTACATCTTCTGGTTTGTTTTAACTCATCAAAACTATACAACTTTTATCCTAACTGATGAGGAGTAAATTGCGCTCATCAACAAATATTCAAAGAAATACATAAAGCAAGGTAGCTAACCTGGGAGAGCTCCAAAATAAGCCCAGAAAAGTGTTGACACTACTCTGGAAGTCAGAATCCAACACTCAAACGCTGCCCAACAAGCTCTGACGATGATCCGAAGAAATCCTGCACAAAACCACGCCGGATGGAGCTCCGGCATGGGTCCTCCGACGCTCAAGTCAGCTAAACTTGTTAAACAAGAAAAGCCATGGAAATACAGTAGTGAGAGAAAGTATTTGAAGTGATAATACCTTGGAGAGGGCCAAGTGAGGATATTTATACCTTTTACTTCTCTGAAGGGTAGAAAAGTCTTTTACTTAGGGTTGCCCTAGCACTTTTGGGACCACCTGTGCCAGAGGACGCGTGAAATCATGTCATGTGGTGAATATTCTAATTTGGTAGTACAACTGAAGGCTCTCTCTCAGTTGTCCTTTTCTGGTGTATATGGTAGTGGGCAAGTTCTACCATTAAATTAGGAAAGAGACTTTTCCAAGCTTATCTTCTTCCCTAAGAATGAGCTTATTCACGAAACAGAGTTGGATTAAGCAAACTTAACCCATATTTCTTTTAATCCGAGAGGCTAATTAATCTAGACCAGGTTTATCCTAATCATGCACGCATATCTATGTACAAATCAATCTCCCAAACTAACTTTCAAAGTTGTTTGATTCAATTCTGGTCCAGCTCTGACCCAGAGTTGAGAGAAGTTTCCATCTCTGGATCTATTTCTTTGATATGGGCCAGACGCCACAGGCCCAGTACCAAGTGGCCCATATCAACTATTCCCCCTTATTCCAAATTATTTTGCTCTCGATATCATTTGGAATAAATTTCAATAAAGTCGTCCAGATCCGTACATTGCATTCTGCACTGTACACTGCACATCCATGCAGTACTAACTCAGCTCCTCAATTCAAAATAGGGCAATCTCGGCCGTTGAAAGAATTGCGCCCTTTTACATTCCCAGATCTTGGGCGTACACGTGGAGAGGAGGACAAAAGCGGTTCGCCGGTTACCTTTTCCCCATAAAGTGCTTTCACTTTTTACTTTTCTCTCTCTGTTTTTCTTTAATTTTCCACTTTTCCACTTTCTTTCAAGAATTCCGTTTGAAGGAAAGTTTCCGGTGGCTATCTCGTGTCCCAGAAAATTCCGGCAGCCCCCTCGTAGGACCCGAAACTTCCAACGACCATCATTGTTTTCACATAAGGTATTCTCTCTATTTTCCTCTCTTTACTTTCGATTATGACTAAGTCGCCTTTTTTTTCTGATGAGACTTCACCGGAAAACACTTTCGTTAAACCCTCGCCGTCTCAATCATCGCAACCCCCTTTTCGGCGGTTCTAGGACTTCCCGTCTCGTCTTCCTAAAAAAACCCTAACCCTCTTCCCATAACCAAGCGTACTATTCGAACCGTGGCTGAAAGAAATATGATTAGGTGGAATGATGTTTCCAATCAAATGAATTTGAATGAACACGATCTAAAAAACATTAGGGATTTTCTCGGCCCCTGTCCCGATTTGCTCATCGATTTACCAGGCCCTCACGAGAGGCCTAACCATCTGGCCCGGCCATCTTTGGCATTTTGGGCTTCTCAACTTACAGCGGGTCTTCGCTTTCCAATCGCCCCTTTCCTCTACCAGGTGTGCAATCTTTTTCGTATTCCCCTGAATCAGGTAAATCCTTCTTCGATTCGTTTGTTGCTTGCTTTCTATATGGTTTTCAAGGCCAATGGGGGTAGCCCCACTCCTAAAATTTTCTACTACTGTTATGATTTGAAAAAACGAGATGAGTTCTATTACTTTAGTTCTAGGAACCAGGGGTTATCCCATTTCATATGTAAATGATTTTGAGGTGGTTGTGGGTCTGGAGGTACAAATGGTTGGCCATAAGGAGGCCTTCCATACTTATTTCCACCTTGTGGATACCCGCCTTGTGGATAATTAGGCCTTCCCATATAGTTGGCCTCTTCTTGCTGACTCGTGGGTGGGTCCACTTTCTCATTCACCGCTACATTCCCTCCAACCAGATTCTGCCCCATCTCAAGGTTGTTGATCTTCTCCATCATTGCCATCAACAGCTTCCTAGTACCCTCATTCTCCTCCAACTTACAAACTCTCTAAAACTCTGGATCCTCGTTCCATGCACCGGCATTCGTGATAATATTGTCCACGATCTCTCTACATCTCGCTATCCCTTGGTTCAGAAAAGCTCCACTCGCACATGCATCTAAATGGGCTTGGCCAGCCTTGCTGGTTCCACTATAGAAGAACACCATAATATCTCCCTCATTGTACCCGTGTTGCGGGCACTCGATCAATATATTTGAGTATCTCTCCCACGCTTGGCGTAAATCCTCTCCTGACTTCTGGCGAAAGGAAGAGATCTCAATTCTTGCTTTAATAGTTCTCGATGGAGGGTAGAATCGCTCGAGGAATAAATGCTCGAGCTCGGCCCATGTGGTTACACCTCCCCGTGGGAGCGTGTTGTCATACCACTCTTTAGTTATTCCCGTCAATGAGAATGAGAACAACCTAAACCTCTTGGCATCTTCAGACATGCCGTTATAATTGAATGTGGAGGCTATCATGAGGAAACTCCTCAGGTGAGTATGAGGATTCTCCTTCCCAACTTCCCCTTTGAACTGGTTCTCGGTAAGCAGCTTAAGAATTCCCGGGGAAATCGAGAAGTTATTTGCCTCAACAGGAGGCAATGCTACTCCATCATAGTATTGTTGTGGTTGCACTGCAAACCTCTCTCGAATAGCCATATTTTGATCTACGTTCTGAGGAACGTGTTGAGGATTAGCAGCTGGTACGGGTACTTGTTGGGGTGGTGGTTGGTAAACAGGTGGTTGATTGAAAACTGGCGGTGGAGGATACGGGTATGGTGGGTAAGGATAAGGTGGGTATGGGTAGGGTGGATAAGGTAAGTTGTTTTGTGGTAAGTTAGGATTTGGGTAAGCAGAGTTGTTATGAGGATTTTGGACAATGTTATGAGCTGGGCTATTTTGGTTCTGAGTACCCGGGTTTTGGCTCTGGCTTTCTCCTAACGGGTCTTGATTCTTACTGGTATTGCCATCAGTGTCGTCAACCCGGTTCAATGCCTGATTGAACTCATTCTCGACATCATCCAACTCATTAGTGATGTCCATCGGTTCTTTCCCTCCGGCAGCATTCATCCTTCTTAAGAAGGCTCGGTTTCTTCTTGATATTATCTCAGGATCTAACGGTAACCTCTCTTCGCTCGTATTGTCTTGTGAGCGTGTTTTCATAAACCTGAAACACTAACAAAAGAATCAAAATGCAATTGCCGAATATGTACGAAATAAAAAAAAAAACAGAAAAGAAAATCACTCACTACTAACTACTAAGCTATCGACAAGTCCTATTCAAAAAGCATACAACGCCATCCCCAGCAACGGTGCCATTGACTTTAAGCAAAAATACTAACTTCTACTAGTAGATTCCTCACAAGCGTACGGGTTCACTGTAGTATGAGTAAGTATAATGGCCAAGTATATCGAACCCACGAGATGGAGTGTATGCGAACAGATCCCTGAAGATCTACGCGTCGTAGCTAATATGAGTGTAATGTTTTTGGGTTTTTCTTGAAAGATTAATTGAACCTAAATTAAACTAATTAAACTAAAGAACGAAAGAAACGAATTAACTAAGGGTTGTGTTCAAGTAAGAGATGGTGATGCTTAGGATAGGAATCCCTGCGTATACTAACGGAGCAGGTACTTAATCAAAATAACTGTGACGTGCAAGAAATAACCTAAGTAAAAGAATGCAAGGTGAAAGCTCATGATTCTAAACCCTAATACTTTACCCTAACACTCGACTTCACTAATCCACTAACAAGTTAATAGATTGTGCTTAATTAATGAGACCCTAATTTAACTAAGGTGATGCGGTCGTCCTCCTTCGCTAAACTGGTAGATGAATTAACCCTTTCTAAACCCTCTAGTTAAGTCTACTCGTTGTTAAAGAGTGATACAGTCGTCCTCTCTCTAACACTTTTTGAACGAAATTCAAAAGTAAAGTTAAGATTAATTTTAAGAATTCATTAATCAAGAGAATTAAAACCTAACGTCCCAAGTTACCCTAATTACGTACCCACAACCTACTTCTACGAGTTCATCCTACCCTAAGCATGCAAGGGTTTTAGCTAGACATAAGTTTTACGTAAATAATAGCAATTGAATAAGTAACGAACATGAACATGATAATTAAGACGAAGAAGAGATCAAACATAAACTAGGGTTTAACGAAATAAAAGAATAAACTGAAATTAACTCAAGAAAATAAGTCTCAACGTGTTCAAGAACAAAAATATAAAGAAACGAAGCTAAAAAGTAAGATCGTAATATGAATTCGTAATGAAAACCTAAAAAACATAAACGTAAAGCTTGCTTCTCTCCTTCCTCTCCAAAAACGAACTCTAAAAGTCTAAATCTATCAAGTGATGTGTGGTCTCCTTAAAAAACGAGCTTGAGACGAGTATATATATGTAACGGGCCGAATGTGAACTCATGGGCCGAAAAATGCCTTTTAAAACGCCAAAATTGAAGGTGCTTGAGCGGACCTGCTCGAGCGGTCGCGCTCGAGCATATAGCTCGAATGACACAAGTGCTCGAGCGCTGAAAATCTTCTGCATGTTTTGGGGCGCTCGAGCAACACGCTCGAGCGGTGGCGCTCGAGCGCTCGAACTTTTCTGTATGTTTTGGGCGCTCGAGCAACGTGCTCGAGCGCTAGTGCTCGAGTGGTTTACTCGAATGCTCCCAAAATTTCTCCAACTAGCACTTTTCTTCTTCAACACTAACACCAATCGTATTCCTTCGATATCTTCTCATCCGGGCATCCGTTTGAGTCGATTCAAAGTCCTACGAACTCCATTCTTCGCCCTCCATTCACCTACGAGCATTAAAGAGACAAATTCATCAATGTAGAGAAATAATGCTCAATTGACTCCAAATACTCGACAAAATCGGCAAAAATTAGGGTATTTCGAGTGACGAATCATGACAATTTCACGCCTAATCAGTAAACCCCCTAGTATAGATGGGTTCTGGCGAGATAGCTACTTCGTAGTTACTCCCCGCTCTAGAAAATGGCCATTTACCTACCGTGGATGGCAGTATAAAGCCCCAAGTACTACCAAGTCTTCTTCCTCTGTAGAGGATTTCATTCCCTCCTCAGATAGAGAAATCATGATACGTTTAAATCGTGTTGCTAAGTCTCACGGCCCCCCTAGGATGTTTCACCTGTTAAAGGAGCCTATCGTTCTTTCTCATTTCGGGTTTCTCGGATCGGCAGCTCCTCCTCTCGCTGGAGCGGGTACTGCTCTTTTCTATGCTCTAATTTTGCTCTTAGAGACATACATTGTTCTCATTTTGATTTCATTTTCTACTTTGTTTTCAGATATGTCTTGGGAGAGTGCTCTTCTCCTGTTGGATGATGAGGAGCCTACCGACTTGGCTCCTCCTGCTGAAGTAGTGGACTCGAAAGCTAATATTGTGTTAAAGCCTGTCGCCACTCAAGAAATTTCAACCATACCACTTTCTGAAAAGAAGTCTGCTTTTCCTCCGTCTCCCCCTAAGGAGAGCGAAGAGGGTGAAGGTGTTGGCCTTACTACTCGTGGTAAAGGAAAAAAGCGTGTTTCAGCTGCTCCCCTTACCAAGCCTGTTCAAAAGAAAACTCATTTTTCAAAACGAACTGGTTCAAGTTCTGGTTTCATGACTGAAGATCCACCTCTGCCTCCCAATCTGCATTCATCTATGAACTTGGAAGAGAAAGAGTGTATTCAGTTCCTGAAGACTCTCAAATCTTCTAAGACTGATTCTGCCAGTTCAAATTTTTCAGCTAGTCAACTGAGAGCTCTGATGTCTAGTCGGTTGGTCGAGGTAAATTTCTCATTTCACCTCTTCCCTGTTTTAAGCAATGCTCTCCTCAATTACTTATCTTTCTTCTTTGTTAGTTTTTGGATTATCAGGCCCAATTTCTGGAGATGGACAACTCTGAGGAGATAGATGCCATCAAGGCTGAGCTTGATCAAAAAGATCAAGAGTTAGTTCAAGCTATGAAGGAGCTGAATGCGGCTCACATTCATAATGCTGAGCAAAGATCTGCACTCCAATCTCTCGAGAAGAAACTGCAAGATGCTGACAACATACTCGCTCTCCAATCGGTCAAGGAGAAACAGGCGCGAGAGGAAAGTCGTTCTGAAGGTTATACTGCGGGTCTCCTTGAAGGCATTGATCTCTGTCGTAAAAAACTTCTCAGTACAGCTCTTGGTCAAGCATTTCTCAAGGAACTGTATGAAGGTCTTATTGCTGCTTATCAGAACATCCCTCAATTTTTTGTGGATATGGCCCCACATGCCGGCCATTTCATCAAGCATGGTTTCAGATCTGCTGTTGCCCAAGCCCAAGAGAAAGGTTTTACTGAACAACTTAGTATCTCCCGTGCTAAGGAGGGTGTGACTCCATCTCCCTATTTCAAGGGTGATGTGAATACTCCCAAGGATGCTCCTTGGTTTCTGCCTGCTATCAAGAGAGCGGCCTTGAAGTTAGGTCGGGAGGATTATCTATCACCCGAACTTCCTCCAGCGGATCTTATGTTTTGTGACCTCTTAGCTCCTGAAAGCTCCACCTCTGAAGTTGTTGTCGAGCCCCAGACCGTTTCTGCTCCTGAAAACCCTGGACCTGGCCTGAGTACTGATTTGAACGAATAGAGGACATGACCCCTTGAGGTCATCTCTATCGTTCTCCTTTTATTTCTGCAACCATGAGCAATTTCCAGAGCCTGCGTGCTCTTGCTACTTCTGAGCCCGCGTGCTCTTTATTCTAGAAATATTCAGTTTCTTTTGTTGAGCGTGCTATGCTCAAACTATGCTTTTGTCATCTACTTGTTGTGCTTTTCTTTACATAATTGCTCATTATGCTTTATATTTTTTGCCTTTTTTGTCCTATAAATAGGGTTTTGACTGTGGAACAAATCATTTGATTGAAATGCGAAGAGATCTGCATTTCTCCGCAAACATCTAATGACATCTTCAGCCACATCATGTGGCATCTGTGTCCCTATACGGGTAGTAAATCCTTGCTTGTTAGGAAACAACTCCACAGGCATGAGTTCTTCCTCTGGCCTAATTTGCAGCTCTGGTTCCTCTTCCATGAGCTCTGCACATTTCACTGGAAATGTGTGTGCTGCTTTCTTAACGGTTTCAACATAACATTTTCGTGAACATATCTGACCACCCACAAGCTCTCCCACCTCGTCACCTACTGGGAACTTTAACTTCATGTGATATGTGGTGATATGGGCTACTTGGTACTGGGCCTGTGGCGTCCGGCCCATATCAATGAAATAAATCCAGAGATGGAAACTTCTCTTAACTCTAGGTCAGAGTTGGCCCAGAACTGAACCAAACAACTCTGAGAGCTAGTTTGGGGGATTGATTTGCACGTGGATACATGTGCATGATTAATATGAACTTGAATCGGAGCAATTAGTCATGTTATTAAGAGAACTATGGGTTAATTTCACTTAATCCATCTCTAATCTGTGATAAGCTTATAAGCTCAGAAACGTCTATTTCCCACCATTAAATGCAGAATTTGCCCACTACCACATACACCAGAAAAGGACAACTGAGAGAGAGCCTTCAGTTGTACTACCAAATCAGAATATTCGCGACTTGGCCTAATTTCACGCGTCCTCTGGCACTGGTGGTCCCAAAAGTGCTAGGGCAACACTGAATAAAAGAATTTTCTACCCTTCAGAGATGTAAAAGGTATAAATATCTTCATTTGGCTCTCCCCAAGGTATTATCATTCAAAACACTTTCTCCTACTACTGTATCTTTCATAGCTTTTCTTGCCTACCAAGTTCAGCTGACTTGAGCGTCAAAGGACCGATGCCGGAGCCCCCTCCGGCGTGGTTTTGTGCAGGATTTCGTCGGATCATCGTCAGAGCTTGCTGAGCAGTGTTCGAGAGCTGAATTCTGACTTCCAGAGCAGCATCTACATTTTTTCTGGGTTTATTTTGGAGCTATCTCAGGTTAGTTACCTTGCTCCATGTATTCCTTCAAATATTTGTTGATGGGTTTCATTTTGCCCTCATCATGTGGAGACCACACGCCTCCCCAAAATCACATTGTACGCGGATGGTGCATCTACAATAAAGAAATTCACCATCTTCACATTAGTAACGGGAGCTTCTCCGAAACGGACCTGCAGAGACACCTGCCCTTTAGGGTGGATAGCACCTCCTATGAATCCGAAAATAGCTGTCTCTACCGACTTCATCTCTGCATTCAGATTTATCTTAACAAAGCAGTCGTGGAACATTATATCTGCAGAGCTACCAATATCTATGAAGATCCTGGCTACATCATATCCACCAATCTCTGTGGTGATTACCAAAGCATCATTATGGGGCCTAAGTATTGACAACTCATCCTCTGGCCCGAATTGGACATTTGGTGAGCTTTCCATTCTTTTTACTTCATGGACATCATCCTTGTGCCAGAGATGAGCGGCCCTCACAGAGGCTCTTCTGGCTCTATGAGAGTCACCATCCGCTGGTCCTCCGACTATCATATGGATGAACCCTTTCTTGTGGCCGGAGCCATCTTTCTTAGGTGGCTCTGCCACTTCCTTGCCTCTATCTCCATCATGTTTCCTCTTGTTATTTCTATCTCCCTCTTTTTTCACAAATTCCACCAAGTGCCCATTCTGGTCAACCTTTCAATGACATCTTTTAAATGCCTACACGAGATGGTATCGTGCCCATAATTATTGTGAAAACGGCAGTACAACTCTGAACTGGGGTGAGGAGGTCCTGTCTTTGCGGAGGATGGGAACTTGAGTTTCGGGTGATCAGCCACCACTTCCAACATCTCTGTTGGTTGGAGAGTTAGTGGGGTATAAAATTCGAATCTTTCTTGGAGAGGCTTCGACCTCCTTTCTCTGCCCCTCTCCCTTTCTTCTACACCTTTCTTGTCTAGTGTTCTCTTACTTGGAGCATTCTTTCCAGTAGTCTCCTCTTTCCGTAAGTACGTAGCCTCTTCTAGGTTGATGTACTAATCAGCTCTCTGCTGGAGCTCATCAAAAGTGTCAGGGGGCTTTTTAGCCATAGATTTAAAGAAATCTCCTCCCCTTAGCCCTCTTGCCAGGGCATAATCTTAACTTCATTAGGGGTTGCCGGCACCTCTAGTGCAGCTTTGTTAAAACGAGAGATATAATCTCTCAAGCTCTCTTGAGCATCTTGCCTAAAATTCATCAAGGACAGAAACGTTTTATGTATCTTTCTTGCGCTAGCAAACTGATGCAAGAAGAGTGTACTGAGCCCTCTAAAAGAGTGTATGGACTCATTGGACAGTTGACTGAACCACGTCTGAGCAGATCCTGTCAGGGTGGTTATAAATACTCGGCATTTCACGCCGTCAGAGTATTGGTGGAGAAGGGCCCCATTTTTGTATCTCAACAAGTGATCTTGCGGATCAGTAGTGTCATTATATTCGTATGGCAGAGTTTTAAAATACTTAGAAAGAGGATCCAAGAGGATTTCCTCCGAAAAGTGAGATCCGTCTTGCCTCATTCCCTGTTTTCCACTTTTCTCACGTTGCTTTTTCATTACTTCAATGTCTTTTCTTAAAGATGCTAGCTCTCGCTGAGTACCACTTCTACGAAAGGTGGTGTTCTGGGTCGTGGAATTAGCATCATCCTCTTCTGACCCATATTCATCATATTCTACCAAAAGGGGTCTCTGTTCCTCAGCCCTAGCAGCTCTGACTGCAGCTCTAGCTTCTCTTAGGGTTGCACCCCCCAGATCTATTCTTTCCTCTCTGGTGGTTGTCCCACCGGCAGCTGTTTTGCCAAAACTGGTTCTCATGTTGGTCTCCCCTAGGACGTCTCCAGGGGGAGAAGACAACGGAATGTTTCGGGACATCCAGGCCCTAGTGTCCTAAGCCACATTGAAGACTCTAGGACGAGGCACACTCGGGGCCTGAGGTCCGGGCACATCATGCGCCCGGGGTTCATTCGTATTCAAACACTGAGGAGCTCCCGGGGTGGGAGTACTTTCTGCCATTGCCTGATCAACCGTGACCTTAATCAGAGTTCTTAACTGTTCAACTGTCAGCGGAATCAGAGCCAAACTGTCCTGAGCCGGTGTAGTTTCTGGATGTTCCACATCCACAACTGTGACCGCAAGAGTGCTCACATTTTTAGAGGCTTTCGAGCCTCCTACCACATTCGCGCTCGTTGGAGTATCTGTCGGAGCAGTGGTAGCATCATCAAAATCCTTACCCAGATCTCGAGGAGTAGGATTCATCATCTCTGAAAGCCAGGAGAAAATAACGGCTTAGTTCATGGTTTTTCTCAAAACGCATATTAATCGACCAATTATATGTACCTCTTTCATCGAGATCTCGATGATATACATTTAAGAACATATAGTAATCAGCAAGTAGTGGTTATCGCTAAAGAGCTAACAGTTTTAGAGATAATGAAAATTTTCATAAGCTCTGAGCAAATATCATAATATTATTCGTTACTTGAAAATCATAATAACATCTTTTGGTAACCTCGTAAATTTTCAAACAGATCGACTCACGTGTTGAGAGCTAATTTTTTGAAAAAATAAAGGTGTCAAATAACATTATATGCCCAGATCCGTACATTCATAACATCGTTCATGCCAAGTCATCTTCATAAAGGCATTACTCCGTATTTTGGCAAAGAAACAACACTTTTCATTATGGAAATAATAAAGACAGCTTATATTCATACTATAACAACAAATTTTGGTACGGATCTAGCATTTTCATGACCAAATGACTAAAAAGAAAAACTGTGACACATGAAGGTACTCATATTCATGAGATTTTTTTCCAGAAAAACAAGGGACAGAAATAACCATGCATCACTTCACTATTTTACGATTCATGAAGGGAAATAAGAAATAACTCACATCAAAACTCAAGATTCCCACAGACGGCACCAGTTGATGAGTGCAAACTCAAGATCAACACAAAGTTAAGCAAGTATTTGAAGAAATACTAAGAGTGGTACCTGAAAGCCTCTCTGTAAAAGCCCAGGAACACAAGAGAGAAGGCTAGAAAACAGTCTCTGGAGCTCAAGATGGAAACCTCCAGTGACAGCTTGGACCTCCAGTGGAATTCCTGCACAAGTCAGAAAACTTGCTATGTAAGAAAAGTCATAGCTGAAAACTAGAAATGTGTGTGAGTAATAGTGATAATATCTTGTTATGAAGAAGGAAAATGAGTATTTATACCTTTAAGCTGTGAGGGCAGAACAGTAAAATCGTCTCTGTTGCCCTAATTATTCTTGAGACCACTTGGGGACCCGGATGCCTTAGGAGCCGACGCGTGTCCCTTGGCTGGCCTTCTTGGTGTCGTTTAGCACAGGCAAATCCTGACAGAATCGTTCTTTTTCGAGCCTCAGTCCCAGAGCTCGTGAAAAGGATATTTTTTGTATTCTTCTCTTCAATATTTGCGCTAGCAAGGAACAAGAGAACATTCCCAACTTTCAGGGATCTTGGGATCCGATAATACTTTACTTCTTGACTTGTATTTTCGCGTATTGTCATCAATATCCAGAGCTTATGAGAAGCTCTGGAGAGATATATTTTGAACGAGCTGGATATTATTTCACAGATTCTTATATGAATAGAGGACTTCTAGGTCCTTTATTAAGTACTTACTTCTTAGAGTCCTTCGCATATTGGTTTCATAAGCTCTGACAGAGCTGTCGAAATTTTATCCCTCCTTGAGAGAGATCAAACAAGTAAAGCCTAACGAGGTTATTTATGAGGATTCTCATTCATTTCTCAGATTTATTTGGCCATTTCGAGGCTTTTCATAGCGATAAGCTCAGATCTTTATTTTTATGATCTCTAAGCAGAGCTTTCTATTTTGGTCTGACCTCTTCAGGATTGATGTGATCTGTCCATTCTGGCAGAGCCTACATCAAGTAGTCTTGTGGAATGATTTGCACGAGGATGTGCATGTATGATTGGATTGAACTTAATTCGAGGCGATTAGCCCTTGAATTAAGAGAGAAATTTATTAGATTTGCGTAAGTCGACTCTGAACTGTGATAAGCTAATCCTTGGAGAAAAGGATAAGCATGTAAGTCTTTGGAGGAGATAAACATTTTGTTTGACTGAATCCAGATTTCTATCAGTTTTCAGTTGGAGCACGTAAGCTTGCAAAGTTGTGCATTTGTGAGGTCCACATCCTGTAATTCTGGACATGAGCTAAGCATGAATTATAGGTCTCAGCTTGTGCTAAGTATGAGACAGAAATGAGAAATTGAACTATCAACGTGTAAAGTACAAAACGCAGAAGAAGAGCAGAGTACAGATATGAAAAAACTTTTACGAATACTTATTCAAAATGACATCGGAAATCAGAAGTCAATTGGAATAGGGGGGGAGTAGTTGTTGTGACCTAAGTGTGCATGGCCTCACACTTTGTAGGCTCACATCAAATGAATCACAGTTGAGCTCCGGAGCAAAGCTGGAAGAGACTTTACTCGAATATGGTGTCGTCTCGTTATACACCTGTGGATGCGTGCTTAGGGTGAAAACCCAGATTTATGTGAATATGGTCGGGGCAGGGCTGAGTATTCTCTCAACTCTGCCACTGGATGCCTTAATATGAACTTAGAGTCTAAAGCCGACCGACTCTGGAACAACCGCCTCTGAATCGAGACCGAAACAATGAAAGCACATTGATATTTGTGAATGGATGGCAGAGTTGACATTCCTCTCATCTCTGTCTCTGAAGGCTCTGAATAAGCAAAGAGCCTGGGGGGATCTTGATGTAACGAGATTGTATTCTACGACATGATATTTATCTTGACTTATGAGATCACGACCATCTCTGGCCGAGCCACTTCTTCCAACTTTGAGACGAGGCTATGTCACAATCGTTTCCCATCAGAGTTGAGAAGCACAGAACTCACCAAATGGTAGCAATCTGCAACTTGTCCATACCACACTGATTTGTGGTCCCTACGAAGGGCTACACTAAAAGAATGACTATTATGGTCCTTTATGACAAATGTATAAATACCCTCATTTGTCTTCCTCAAGGTATCACTTGAACCCTAATACCCATTTTGACTGCATTTTTATGGCATATTCTTGTATATCAAGTGTGCTGAGTTAAGCGTCGGAGAATCGACGCCGGAGCCCCCTCCGGCTCGATTTTGTGCAGGTTTTCGACGAAGTTCTCAGCTGCTGTTATGAGAGCCGCACTTGCATAAATCAGAGACGGGCTGGAGTTTTCAAGGCCTCCATCCTCCTTTCCATGAATCTTTGTTGATGGGTTTCATTTTGCCCTCATCAATATTTATTGCCTCGGAGTCTCTTCCTTGTAGCCCACCTTTTTTTGGCCAAACTCCCACACCTCACGAGCCTCGTCCGGCATCACACTCGATGTGCCTTCAGTTTGCCTTCTTTTAATTTCTCCTCTGCTCATCAGATTATTCTCAATCAATTCATCCTCTCATGCTAAATTGCCAACAAAATCAGTCCATTTCGAGGATTGCCTCCGCGACCCTTTTCCCTCCTTTTCCTTTTCTCTTGGCTTTGGATTTTGATTTCACGGGGATACCCTCTGATTTCGCCAGTACGGACACTGGCTTTCTCAAAAGCAAATGGGAATTTTCTTCTCTCTTCTCATTTACGCCCAGGGTATTAAGAGTGTGGGCCAATTCTGTGCTTGTTCCTGAACCTGAGTTGCCCAATTCAATTAAGTTTATGGGCTCATCATGATCAACTTGGGCCTCGCACCCATCCGCCATATTCAATTCCATATGGGTCCGGTTAAATACCCCATCTTTAATACATACACCCCTATATTAGTTCACCCAACTACTAATTACATTATTAGTAGATACACCCCATGAGAAATTTCAATCTTACCCTTTTCTAAATCTCTCTCTTCACTCAATAGTCAATACACCCCACGATTTGTATCCCTAATCTCTCCCATCTAGATAAAAAAAGGACTCAATCACTACTGCAGCACGTCCACCGTCGTCCCCAAGCCGCGCCGCGCGCCTCCCCGTTATTAGATATGGACCCAAGCCAACAAGGCAAGTTTTTTGTACTCTTGTTTTCTATTTATATTATCATGCTTAATTTTAATTTAGGCTTTGAGTGTTTTGTTGATGATGTTGATTCTGTGTAGTGAATGAAAACCTGATATAATATTTAAATATGACTATAATGATTCTGAGTAGTGAAATGAAAACCTGATATAATATTTAAATATGTAATCTCATACAAGTTTTTGCCTTTATTTTATCATCAATAATTTTTTGTTTGTTTAATGAGACTGAAACAAATATAAAAAGAGTACGTCTTTGTGTAGCAATCTAATGGTGAGATGGAATATAAATTGGAAACAATGAATGTTTATTTATGCTAATTTGTAAATTGTTTCACAAAATTATTTGCCATAAAAAATAGACTAACTTACTCATAACATAGATACTAAAACAAATAAAAACTAGATCAGAAAAGAAAAACTCTTATGTTCATACTTAGGAAACAAATGTGTTGGCTTGGTAAGATTGTCTAATATCACGACATTTTGCAATGGAAAAGATATTAACTAGAATAAATGGAACTCGCACATAATTAGCCCAACAACTGCCTCTAGTCCTGCATCTGATATACCTTCACCAAGTGAGACTAAACTTTGACTATAAACAACCCACTAGAGTTTCTTATGTTGGAACTCTTAGATGAATGCTGATTCGTATCATACGCCATGAATCTCGAACAAAAGGATTTCACCTTTTAGAGCTCAGCGTCAAGAATGGCGTCACGGAAGGAGTCAAGATTCAATGGATCATCAAGATAAGAACGTACTCCTTTAAAATCCAGATTCCAACGTCACAATCAAAAAGGCACCCACTCCCATCACGAGAGACAAAAACCAAACGAAACGACATCCCGGGCCTACTTATCTTCCCCTTCACAAACTCTCCACTACCATAAATTCAAACACTGTCTATCCTCTAACACATTCCAAGAATTACTCCTAAGACTATAAATTTTCACCCTAGTATCATATCTAAGCCTAATAACAGTAGATATGATCCGCACAACCTTGTAATCATCACCGGACTCATCGAAACCAAATCCAAACACGTAATTACACCGTTTCATCAACATCAGCCAATTTTTTATACTTTCTTCCACAAGAACAGGTCTATACCATTAGCGATACAAACAATCCCATTCGAACGGACAATGAATCGGATATTCAAAATCAGCATCGGGCCTACACAACAGGGATTTAAATCGAAGTGTTTAGACGGCTTCTGAACAATGGAAATGAACATTTTCTGGCCAGATCTGAGTTTTTGTTTTTTGTTGAGTTTTGAAGATGGAGTTGAGTGGCGGAAATCAAAGAGCGCCATGATTGTGAAACGCACCTGAATCGCAATAGGGATTTGACGGGGAGTCTTGACAAGATTTCCTCGATCACCTCTGGCTCTGAAGGGAAAATGAACATTGTTTCACTAACGGAGGATTGAGATCGCATTTTGTTGATTGTGAATTTGATTTATTAGGGTTTCTTCTTCCCCTTTTTAAGGGATAAATGCGAATAATTGTGCCCTATATTTGATTACAACATTTTTAATTGAGTATTTTCCAAAAAAAAAAAAAAACATTTTAAATTGAGTCTCTCTGCTCAAACCCCAAAATCCGCTAAATTCACCTCATTTACTAAATATATTCTAATAAAATTTAAAAATTAACATGGGTTACTAAACATACTCCATTTTATTCTTATAATATTTTTACTCTATAAAAATAAAAAATAACATTTTTCTATTTTATATTCTCATAATTGTCTCTCTTCTCTAGGGCAAAGCATGGCTCGGTTCGGTTACCGAACCGAAAAGCCCATAACCGAAATAAATCGAACTATATATAAAACTTACCGAATCGAAATTTCTTAAAATCGAAAATACTGAAAACCAAAAATTTTGGTTCAGTTTCGATTAATAATCGAAAAACCGAAAATATAGTTAACTTTTAAATTGGACCATATTTTTATGCTTATAACTTGCTAAAGCCCAACCCCATATATATTTATAGATTGCAACCAAAAGAAATAACCCACAATAAATAATTAGAGAATAGAGAAGGGAAGATCAGAAGAGACGACGACAGTAAATTTGGAAATGAGTAAATGTAACTAGGGTTGACACCGAAAACCAAAATTTCTAAAATTTAAAACCGACACCGAACCGAAAACTGAAATAACCGAACCAAATTGATATTTCGGTTCGGCTCGATTTTTCAGTTTTAATCGAACTCTGCTCTCCCCTACTCTTCTCAAGAAAAAAAATATTTAATCCATCTAATTTTTTAACTTTTGATACGAAATTTAAAAAGAAAATCTTAAACACTTGAATATATTTGGAAAACTATTATACAAAATCAACCAAATATTCAAATATATATAAACTTGAAAAATTAGTTAATAAAATAAAATTTTTAAAAGGTATATTAAAAAAATAAATAAAATATAAATAATGTTTTAAAAATAAATTAAATTGAAAAAATATTTAAAAAAATCTGAAAATAAAAAAACTAGATAAATTAGTAAATAATTTAAAAAATCAGATTAGTTTTCAAAAAATCAAATAAAAATTAAAAAACTTCAAAAGGAAGAGGTTAAACCAAAATAAAATCAGAAAAAATATTTTATAAAAGTTAATTTAATCACCGTAAAAAATTAATTTTTAATTAGTTTTGAAGGTTTTTTTTTTAATTTAGTTAGTTTTCTAATATATTTTTTTAATTGGATTTTATTTTTGATTGAATTATTTGGTAGATATAATTATTTTAAAAAAAATCAAATTTTCAGATTTTAAAGAATTTTTTAATTGAATTTCTAAATTTCATATTATTTTATTATTTAAATATTTATCAGATTTTGATTATATTTTTTTAGATTTCTCAAATATTTAAAGGAAAATAAAAAATAAAAAATTTAATGTACTAATTTTAAAATTAAATAACTTAAAAATTTAAAGTTAACGTCAACAAAACTTAAAAAATAATTTATCCATATTTATATAAGGATAATTTAGTCATTTTATATATGTCTATTATTATCTTTAAAATAATGGGGTATGTTTAGAGGATTTTAGGGTTTGAATAGTGAGATACTTTTTAATTAGGATGTATTAATAAAAAAAAATTACTTTGATCAAAGAGTTTAAAGCCCTGTAAATTTTTTAAGTGTAAGCATCTGATCAATACCTAATCACCTCAATAGGAAGATATGTTTGGATTTGTTTGGATTT
Source organism: Ballota nigra (assembly GCA_947034835.1). NCBI lineage: Eukaryota > Viridiplantae > Streptophyta > Magnoliopsida > Lamiales > Lamiaceae > Ballota > Ballota nigra. Next base: position 62,753,350 of record OX344725.1, read on the forward strand.
TTTCTTGCATTCACAATTAGTTCTAGTAAATAATGTCAAGCCTGATGGATTTTGCTTACAATATTGCTATATTCCAAATGAATTGCGAATTTGCACAACTTTCTTTGAAGGCACAAAAGAAGGATTAATTCCGAGACACAAATCAACGGTCAAAATAGCTTTTACAAACTCCATGCTTTTACCATGATCACAAATTAAACACTAATTAATCCAAAGAATGCCAAAATATATAACAAATCAAATGAAGATAGGCACTCATTCACTACAAACAAACCTCCATCCATTTAATACAAAAATCTACATAAAAAGCAGAGCTGAGTAATTAATCACCCTAATAAAGCTGGAAAAAACTTTGTTTACCCACCGGGTAATCCACCCACCCAATAAAAATATAAATAATAATAAAAAACATTTAGAGGATTGTTGGTAATATTAATGGTGGATTCTCTTTCCAAGTTAATACATTTAATACTTTTTACTTAACATCTTTTCTCCAACATCCCAAAATTAATTAGTTAAAATAAAAATAATTAAACATCACATTCCAATTGTTTCAATAATTTAAAAAAAAAAAAAAAAACCATCGTCCATTACCATCATCAGAATTAGTTTCTAAAACCATATATTGAATTTTAAAAAATTATATCAAACTATTTTTATTCCAGTAAATTAGAACTTAAAACAAAACTTTATTTATTTTGATCTATACAATATTTTTATAATACTCCAATTTTATTTCAATCTTAAAAATATAAAAAGAATATGTAAAAATATCATATTTTATACATTAGATGATCTCATACAAGATTTTCTCAATATTCTTTTGTATTTTATAGTAGGAAGAAAGAGTATGTATAGAGTGAAATTGGTTCATACATGAATTATTGAAGTGTATTAGTTGTTTTCACTAAAGTGTATTAATTATTTTTATTGAACAATATTAGTTGATTTCACTGAAAAATCTTAGTTTGTTTTCGGTAACAACTAATACTCTTCAGTGAAATCAATTAATATCATTCAATGAAAACAACTAATACTCTTTAGTGAAAACAACTAATACCCTTCAAAAGTTTATGTATGAACCATTTTCACTCTACACTTTGTCATGAAAAAATAGTTTGAAATTAAAATATATACATACAATTGCTGTATTATTAAATGTAACTTAATAAATAAAACATATGCAATATCAATAGATTGCGAGATAATTTTGATTATTAATTTTTTTTAAACAGATAACTATGTATATATATACGCACATGCATATATGTGTCTAAAAAAATTGTGTTTATAAGTTTAATAGAATATATGAAAATGATTTTATGTATTTAAAAAAATAGTATGCAATACGAACATAATAAAAAATATTTAATTCATACTAATTATGTATGTATAAATATTCAATTCACCTATTATATATATATATATATATATATATATATATATATATATATATATATATATATATATTCCCTCCGTCCCACGATTATTTGCACACTACCTTTTCTTTCGTGTTTTAGCGAACGCGTTGTTTATTAGTATTTGAAATGATAAAGTGACTTTTAAGAAGGGGTGTGATAGATCTATATCTCCTCTATTATATGTCACCTTAAAAATTACTCTATCATTTCAAATACTAATAAAAAATTTGTTCGCTAAAACACGACAAAACAGTAACTGTGTGAATAATTTCGAGACAGGGGAAGTAATTATTTAATTTATATAATATAATTTTTTTATATATAATAATATAAAATAAAAAATATAAGATGATATAATTATATTTTGATATCACAAAGTAGACCTATGTTAAATATAATGATGATATATTCCCTAACTATATTATATTAAAGATGATTATTGGTAAGGTGTGTTGTTTGTCCAGTCATAGAGTGTTTAGTGTACTTAAGTTGAGCCTGTTTTCTTTTATTTAGAGAAGGCTAATACTCCAGGTGTAAAATAATATTAAGGATTAACATCTCAATAGGGCGATTTAATTAATGATTTGATTGATTGAAAAATAATCAAAACGAGTGGAGGTATGTGTATTAAAATTTTTGGTAAGATACTATTATGATACTCGTGCATATGAATAATTGATGAATACTTTTGTTACTCGTATACATCACTATAACATTAAAACCTTAAACCTAATATAAATATTTGTATTATAATCATGCATATAAACTATCTCTAACTATAATAATAAATGGTACTAATCGTTTCATCGAATGATATTGCTCAAAATTCAGTTGCAAGGTGCAACTGGTTCACACAAATGTTATACATCATTTTCACCGTGCACTTATTTTAAATGATATTAATTGGTTCACTGAATAATATTACTCGTTTCACTTATTCTAATCACTTGTTTTCCGATTCTACTTATCTCATATTCCAGAATTGAGCAGATTGACAGAACTTGGTACTCTGTTTTGAATTTTCTAGATTTTAGTTTTTCGATTTTGTTTTCTTTGTTCATGATTTTTTGTTTCGTCAACATCGAACAATTCCAGTTCGACAATTCTTGTTTACTTCGATTGCAGTTGTGAGATCTTGTTTGCTTTTGTATATTCTGGCATTAGATTTAAGTTTCTAATGTCAATTTTGTTATTGAATATTTAAAAACCAATAGCAATTTTAATTCAATTTCTTTGTTCAGTGGAATTGTCGTAGCAGCTTGAGCGACTATACAATCGGTTTACCAAGTTTAATGGTGTAACGTTCTTTTGATTATGGAATTCTGGCAAAGGTTACTAGATTTTACCTTATTTTATCATCTAATAAAAAGCTAAAAACCAGGATAATTTATTAATTGCTTCGAAAAGGTCAATGACTGTGTTTAGGTCAATTAACATAAAGGAAGTGACGGAAAGGGCATGGGTAGAAGAATAAGGATTTATTTGATGGATTTGTTAAAGAATAAGGGTTTATTTGATTCAAATTAAAAGAACAAGGGTTTTAATGTATAAAAAAGAAGTTTGAGGGTCTACTTGATCCCAAGGTATAAGTTCAAGGGTAAATTAACCATTTTCCCTAAAGTGTAAAGAAAACCTACCTATTATTTCGTTATCAGTAATATCACCCTTCTCCTTATAAGAAGTTTCTACCTGGGCCTAACCAAAATGAACTCTATTTCACTGAGATGGATTCATCCACTAACAAATTAATTTCTTATGTGATGTAAAAAGCTAAAAAAAAGACTAATTTAATACAAGGGCCTGAAAAGAGAGGTAGACAAGGTGTGAAGAATGAAGTCAAAAAAAAGATTTGATTGGGGCATTTTATCAAATATGTGGTATGCATACTGAAGAGTGGCTTGTAATTGAACCTAAAATACTCCTAACATCAAATAATGACTGGAAATTCTAGTTTAAATGACAAGATAATCAATCAAATAGTGAAATAGCAGTAGAAAGTGAGTATCAAAATGCAAGAAGAATTAAAACACCAAATTAAATACCTTTCTTTGGGACGGAGGACACTGAGGGAACCGATAAATAGGAGAGGTGGAAAGAACGGCGGTAATAAAAAAACCGACGATGTGAATACAATAGTGTCGCTTACTGGAAATTTAACGCTATATAAAATTAAGAATTTTGGAGGCGAATAAAAACGTTAAGCTCATATCCTCTTTTATATTGTATAGTTATGGGTGAACCTCAATCCTTAAGATGTTAACCCATACTTACACGTTGAATCATTGTACTTAAAATGAAGGAACCCAGACTTACACGTTAGAGATGATATATACATTTAAATATAAAGCGCTATGATTATCTTCTTCACATATATTAACATGTAACTTCATTACAATATTATAAAAACATACGACAACAATTCTACATTCAATTGCAGTCCTTTGTGGACGTCTGTACCTTGACCTCCTCAGCTAATCACCCGACATTTAATTTGTTGCAGGAGCAGGCCACCATTTCATTTGGATTAAAAATCTGTACTGAATTCTTTTGTCAATAAACCTGCAAACAATGTTTTGGAACAAGTAATGTGTTTTGTAATGGCCTGCCAAAAGTGCTTCAATTAAAAAAAAAATGCAGTGCATATTGTTGCATTTTCGAAAACATACGCTTTCAAACATACCAATGACTTCGGTATTTGCATTCAAGGCCATCCAGAAATGATTGTTTATATGTATTTTGGACCAGTAGCAATCAGTTAATGGATTAATCCTAAGAACAATAATCCCACCTTAACTTCAAACTGGGAAAACTCAATATCTAACATCAAACACACAAGTTACACAAATTTCAACCTTCTGCTGTAACAACATCCAATTGCCAAAATAAAACAATACATATACCTCATTTTAATATTTGAACTACCTTAGCAAAGATACATGAATGTGGCTAAATTTAACATACCGTGTTCAAGGTACCAATAATTTATAGGCAACTGAAGAGCAATTTGTTACATCACCAAGAAGCACTATCTGTTGTTCAATATGGAAGCAGCCAGAAATTACCCATTTTTATATTCGTGGTTATGAGGTTGTTGATGAACCAAAAAGTAAAGGTGAAATATACAGGCAGATTTGCGCCTTTTAATAATACCTCCCCTGTAGTGCATCAATATGAGACAGCCTTGGATTCTATCTCAGATAGTGTATCAAAGAGTGTGTTCCTTAAAAGCTGAACATGAGCACGAAGGTAAAAAAAGATAATATCAGTACACTTTGTATACAACATTTCAGAAATCCAGGAGCCTGATTGCATATTGTTTTAATTAACTCAGAGAAATTTGCCAGCCTAAAGATTCATCACTTGATTGAAAATAAATGGTATGATACCAGAATTAAATATAAAACACAATCTAAGTCCCAATTGTAGGTGGACCTAAACTACCTTCTGCAAATAAATATGGAAATTATTTAATCTAAGAGAATTGGTTATGGAAAACTATAATAACATACATAACTAAAATTTTGTCTAGAGGAAACTCTAATTGACTATATATTGCATTGAAAACTGTGACATGAAAATAAAAATTACCCCATTTCATAGTTGATAGTTCCCATTCAAATCATACTCAAGCCTCTTATCTGGTTCACTTAACCTACAAGAAATTTAAGGGAGTGATAGTAAACATTGTAGCTCCAAGGACATGAATTATGATATATTGATGAAACACAAAAGAGAAGCGAGATAATCAATCACACAAAGTAGTCTGCATAATTGTAAAATAAGAGTGAAAAATAATACTAAACACATTGAGACAACATTAATTTTAAAACTACGAAAAAGGAATTGACTACCCACTAACACGATGTCCAAAACTCGGAGAAGAAGAAAAAGGCAATGAAAGCCACATGCTATGAGAAACGGTGTATCAATACTACCTGTGAATTCTAAGGATACTCTTGATCATCCACACAGGAAATAATCTGAAAATATAAAAAAAATAATTAAAGGGTGAATGAGTCACTCGTCATTCTAACTCCGATTTCTCAATTGATTCCAGAAAATTTATATACAATGGGGAAACGGGCATCACATTGCACACAACGAAAGAAATAATAAATTACTTGAGCTGCAAGACAGGAAAACATTGCAACTAAATGACGACTGGAAAACAATTGGAAACATACAAAGATTATGCCATCAGGCTAAATGGAGCACGTATAAGCAATATTTTGTTAAATGAAACATATGCCAGAATGTAATGGTTGAGTTATTAGACCAAGAGATCTAGAGATCAAATGCTAGTTTACACGCTTTAGAAGCACCAGAATAGATCAAACGATTTTAAATCGAAAAGGACATTATTGTTGATATTTGAGATTGTATATTCTGGTGCAATACAATGACTTGCATTGTCAATTTTTGAGAACAACAATTAACTTTATTCCAAAAATATCCCCTTTAGCATCATCCAGAGAAATATACAAATTCAGGATTGTAAAAAAATTTGACTGAGTTTATACAGCTTAGAGCAGGAGCTTAGAAGTGTTCTGTAACCTGTATCCATCACTTGGCTAAAACCATCAAGGCTAATGCTCTCCATAGTTGAACATTTATCAGCCATGAGAAAAGGAAGTAACACTTCACAAAAACCTACCAATTCGAAGAATAAGCCATGAACAGAAGTACTAAGTGGACGGAGAAGAAGATGAGCAGTTATATATAATGGTGAAGAAGAAGATGAGTACCTGTGAATAACGGATCATTATATACAGTTACTCAACATTTCAAAGAGCATACTTGCTAGAGGCCTTGATGGTGAAGTCGCGTACACATTGATGAATGGTATTCTGTAGCATCCTTGACGATCTTCCAGTAACAGACATGATTCGGCCAATATTAAAAATTGGATGGAAACATGAAATAAACTTCATCGAACTGAGTTGAAATCGCCGCAATTGACGAGGAACCAAAACAACTAACTGGATAATCTTGGCCAGTTGAAAACTGTAACAGGAAATTAAACAGCAGCCTTGCTTGCCGAAATCTGAGAAATCCCTGTTGCCGAGGGGACGTATCTTTACTTCTTATAGTGAAATACCTTTGCTTCTTGTAAGTTGAGTGCATGTTACGACAAAGGATGTGTAAACCAACAATTATAGTACAACAAAGGAGATATAACATTATAATCCTACTTTAAATAACAATTATGTGCGAGAATACGAAAATAGCTTGGAAAAAAACATTGAAGACAATGACAATAAATGGTGGAATATAAAACATGAGTACAAATTCAGTCTCTTAATTTTTATTTTATTTTCTATCTCTGGAGTTTACGAATTAATGATTAAGATAAAAGCATAAGAATTGAAACATAATTTATTTACCATTCAAATCAGCCTGCTGGCTGATTTAACCAAAGTTAGAACAGGATATTGTTTGAAAAATTACTTGCACGATGAAGAGACGTAGTGGCTTGAGAGAGTGTGTGTGAGAAATATGAAATTTAGCGGAGAATGATGAGATATGAGCAGCAAAAGACAAAGATTGGCAGTCAATTTAAAATCAGATTCTAATTTGATGAGAAGACAATTTCATATCAATGCAGCTGGATATGATTGGAAGGCCAATAAATCGCATAATGAAAATTAACACCTTATGATCAAAGAATCAATTTGCAATGTTGATGGTTGATACTCAAACTGAAGCGGGCAGAAATTTGGAAGAGAAGCAGAGGAGAGTGAGAAAAATAGAGTAAAATGCATAGATTAAAAGTTAGATGAAGCGCGGTTGAAATTGAAAAGTTAAAAGTCAAATGCTTAGAATTTGAAATAGTGAATTTTGGAGAGGTGCCCCGATACAAGATATAAGATGCTACTCCTACACGATTAGCAGTGAGAGTTTTTGAAGTCATAGACAGACATTCAATTCATTTTTTTCATGAAATAAATCAAAATTTAGTATTCAAACAACTCATCTTACTAACAAGATAGACAAAAACAAACAAATGGAAACTGAGACTCCATTTTATTCATAAGTGGTACCAAATCTGTTGTCTTGACAACATTGTCACATTTTGCAATGGAATCAACAAAATATTAAAAGGCTGAAATTAAATAAATACCAAGTTTGCATACTTGAATGGAAATATTACTGGCAATTTCCACCCTACACATTTTGCTTATTACGCCTTAACCTAATATATTCAGTCAAACGACGTGCGCATTCGAGGGGACAATAAGTACCAATCAAATAAACAATTGTCTCTACGCTTGCATCTAATTCACCATCACCAAGTGAGACTAAACTCTCACTATAAACTTGAGCATCAAAAACACCATCAAAGTTTCTTTTGTTGAAACACTTGTACGAATAATATCTCGGATCATACGCCACCAAACGTGATTCGTAGAACAAACAAATTTCACCCTTTGGACCCACGAACAACGGTGTCAAGCATGGAAATAACGTGGAGTCAGGACGAGTAATAGTCAGTAATTTCTCCCAAGACTCGGTCACCCCATACTCCTTCAGAATCAAAATTTCACACTTAAAGATCACGCAGAGACGTTCTTCAAGCACTCCCAATACGGGACAATAATCAAACTCAACACACATCGGTAGGGCAAACGATGCCCACATCTCGCTTCCTAAATCCAACGAAACAATCTCAAAATCGGGATTGAGTCCACGACCTCTCCCTCTTATCCAATGAAGCTTCCCATTTACAAACTTTCCGTTATCACTAATTGAATCATCCCCAAACACATCATCAACTCCTTTCCAAGAATTACTCCTCAGACTATAAATTTTCACCCTAGAATCATCCCCACTAATAGAATCAGCTAGAACCCGCACAATCTTGTAATCGCCATTTAACTCATCAAAACCAAATCCAAACTTATAACTACACCTTTTGACAATATCATTATCATCAGCAACTTTTTTGTACTTTCTCGTGGATGGATTCCACAAGAAAATATCCCTATCACTAATGAAATGGGCAATACAAACAATACCATTACAACAACCAACAACTCGAATTCGGTTAATGCGACTATTAGCCGAATATTCAAAATCAACTGCAGACCCACACAACAAGGATTGTAATGGACAATTTATTAATCTCAGAGATGGCAGGCGAACCATGGAAATGAACTGTTTACTGGCCAAATTTCTTGAATTTTTAAGATGGAATTGAACAAAAGATTTGGTGGAAATCAAACAGCACCATGACGTTGAAACGCACCTAAATCTCACTAGGGATTTGACGGGGAGTCTTGATAGGATTTCCCACATCATATCTTCTGGGAAAAGCAACATTGTTTCATTAGCGGATGATTGGGATCGCATTTGTGAATTTGATTGTGTTGGTTTTGATGGATTACATGTTTTTTCCTCCTCTTTATGAAGAGGTTAATGCGACTAAATGTGCCCTAGGTATTAATAAGCTTCTTCAATCCTATAGTACCCCATCCCCGAAAGTATGGTTTTTTATTTTATTTAATAATTTTGTTTTATTCACTATTTAATCGTTACTTAATATTTTTACATGTCGTCACTTTTATATTTACAAACAACAACTTAATTTATAAATGAATCACGCAATACACCAAAATATTCTTAGATAGTTTAAACTTTGAATCATTAAATAAAATTTATCTATATATTCTATAGTTCATTTGCTAGGTTTTTTATACGTGTTGATAAATTCGAAAAAGTCATTTTTACCCTCTAAACTTTAACTCAATTTACATCTTTACCATCACTAAAAATTATTCTCTATTTTCAGTTAAAAAAATATTTTTCATTTTTCATTTTTCCAAATCCCTAATACGAATACAGCGAGAGTAGGAAAACCGAATCTGGCATCATAAATAATGGCGTTCCTTTTGAGAGATTTTAGAGGAGATAAAAGAATGCAACATTTATATGCGGGATTCACTTGGAACTCCAAAGTTTATTGAAATTGCAATTAATTGGATCTTTGCTTTTCCCCCAAAAGAAGACTAAAGCACATTGTTTTGTGTTTTGGCTTGGGCTTTGATGATTATATCATATATAGCAATTTTATAATTTTGAAAGATTTTTTGGTTTTGCTATATCCAGGCATCAGATTTTATTTTGGTAATTCAACTTTAATCTGATTGATCTGGCATCTGGGTTTCAAGACGTAGCATTCTTGTGAGATGCAGTTCAATTCTTCGATCCGAAATCAGTGTTTTTGGGTTATTAAATAAAATTGCAGATGTGATAGTTTTGGAATTTGGGTGTTCCTTAATTTTAGATTTGAATGTTAATTTACATTTTCCATATTGTAAATTTTTATTTCTCACTTGGTCAGATCTTAATCTTGTTGGTTTATCATCTATGGAAAAGTTATGATACTGAGGGTTAAAATTGTAAAAAAATATATTACTTATGATGGTTTTATGAATATCACATAGAGAAAATGAATTCAATATCACATGAATTTAGTTTAGTGGAAACTGGGTCATCACATTTTAAAGGGCCGAAGTGTTAATGCATATAAAACCTACCAAACATTATATTATGGGTGTTAGTGTATCTAACACCCACTAATAACCCCTACCAAACGGGTCCTTACTTTATCTACTTTATCTATGCTTTCCTAAGACCTGGCAAAAACAAACGACCATACTTTTGGGGGACGGAGGGAGTATTATAATCGAAGGATCACCACTCTCAATTCTTTTGAAAAGTGGCATTATTCCGCATTTACCATGTGTCCAATTTATTTATTTAAGTTATATTTTTATTAATCATGTTTTTATGTTGGGTTAATTAGTCATGTTTTTTGACAGGTAATTAATCATGTTTTAAAGTTGATTTAATTGAAGAATTAAAGAGGATGTAATGTAATGGGTTAATCGGAGGATAAAACCAGTGATGCAGAAAATGGATTAAGTGGTAGGAGGTCAACCTGATTTCTACAAAATTGGTGGCCCTAGGCGTTTTCAGGCACGTTAGCTAAGTCTAACAACTCTTTTGTTCAGAATACTTGATTATGGTAGTTCTGACTTTAGACGACTTACCTTCAGCTGACTTGAAGATTTTCAGGATAACTGCCTTCAGGAACTCAGCATTCTTCAGGGAACTTGTCTCTCAAAAGACATTTGAAGATCTTTAGGGAAGTTGACTCAGGCTTATTTTTCAAGCTTCTTATGAGGCTCAGCACAGGCCTTCAGGATCAGACTCTTCACTTAATAGTCCATTGACCAGCTTAGAAAGATTAGGTTTATACTCAATGAGACTTCATGATTGTCTTCATGACTTCAAGATTCCTAACTCCAGCTGAGTTCCTTTGCAACTAAGTACCTGTGTAATAAAATTTGACTAACTTATCCTTAACCTTTACAAGATACAATAATGATTGTACATTTTCTATTACAAGTTGTTTTGGAAAATCATCAAAACTAAATATCCCAAAAGTGATATATGCATACATACCAATAATACTTGAAAAAAAGTCTTAAATTTTTTTAGAAAGAGAGTTCACGTGAGCTCGAGTTAACATGAGATCTACTTCAAAATGGGACATCTGATTAATTATTAAATAAGATAGACTAATAAACTTCTTTCTTTATATGTACCCTTCGTCCCACAAAGATATAATTATAAGTATTTTCGAACAAATTAAGAAATGAAAGTTATTATAATTAGAACATTATTTTGTTGTTTTGCTTTATCATTTAGCTTGTATGACTACTCATTCTCCAAGACAATTACTAATAACAAGATGCATTAACTAGGAGGAAAGATATAAATACAAATTTAATGATATCTCAAATATAATAACAAACATATATTTGGGAGACGAATGAAAAGGGAAAAGTAAGTCTATTTTTGTGGGATGAAATGAATATTTGTTAATTTATTAAAAAAAAAAAGTGATGTATATAAGTATGAGAGTGAAACAAAGTACAATTTAAATACAATAGTAGAAAATATTATGTGAGAAACCGATGCATTAAGATGAAAAGAAACTTGTGTAAGATGCGATGAACAATATCATAAATCATAATACAAGAAGCACAAATGCATCTCATGAATTTGCAGCAGGAGCGGAAAGCCTCGTGGGTCGAGCAGGCGAACCGGAGTAGGAGAGGCGTTTGTTAGTGGAAGCAGAGGAGAGCCTGTCATATTCTGAGGCCTGTGGACTAGGCATGCGTGATTTAGCCCTTGCTGATTGTGTGGAAGCCATGTAGCTTGGAATAGCCGATGAGCTTGTAAAGCTGTCGTCGTCCCTCACTGACGAACCGCCAATGCTACGCCTTCTACATTGATCCGATTGCGTGCTATTCATGCTCTTTGAGTCCTCCTCCCTCGGACTCAATGGCCTTATTTTAGTTGGTGATTGCCTGCAGCCTGGTTTTGAGGATTGAATCTTGGCGTTGGTGCTTCCATTTTCCCACGCCATCCATCGCTCTAACCAACTCCACCCCCAACGCGGATTGCTTGGATCCATAAATGTTTGATTAGCACTAGTTGTTGAAGAGTTCTTCAATATTGGCTGCTACACAAAATTAGTAAATGTCAAATTCGATTCCTCTGTTCTACTGCAAGATTACTACAACATTGATTACCTGATGTGAATATGCATAAGCCAATGCTCGCTCCCTTCTCCTGGCAGCTTCTTCCCTATTTTGAATGCTTGCTACAATCTGCTCCTTAGACCGGCTGCTTTCGTCCCAATTTTCCCCCACCTATCAAATTCATAACTTAGCTGAAATCAATTCAACGAGTACGCATAGGCCATGCCATTCGACTTACAGATACTCTCGGTTTCTCAACCTCCTTTTGAATTGCCAACATTTTGACCCTCCTATCACGGATCTCAGACTGAACACGCGCCATCGTCTGCATGCACTTGAGCGTGGAGGTCGCTTGTCGCTTCACCGATTTTCCTCCAATCACTGATCTTAGCCTCATTAGCCCCCTCAAAGCCTTCAATCCTCTCCTTGCCTAAACTTAAACACAAACTTCATCACATATTCCACATCTTTTTTTGATGACTAAAAATAAAACACATACCAAATAGCCTCGAAAAACTGTCTGAATCTTGACAGCTGCCACATCTTCCCCGGTTTTACCCACTGCAGCTCTGAGACGAACAACCTCCGCAGCAGCATTGGCTGCAGCGACGGCCGCCTCAGCAGCCATGGCCGTCACCAGAGCCACAGAATACGCCTGCCTATTCTGCTCGTTCTCTGCCTCCATCAACTTCACCTCTTCTACCACACCGGACGAATCCACATTCATGCTCCTCTGCTTTCCGAAGCATCTTCCTGATTTCCGATTTCTCTGGAGGACAAAAATTAATCACATAAATAGGCGATGATATCTTAGAAAGGAATGCTTAGAGTTGTACCTTTTCGTGCGATTTTTCTTTGGGTTTGCGAGTGATTGCTTTCTTCACCGCCGAAAACCAGGACCTTCTCTGCCCCATTTCTTATTGAAGCATCTTGGGATGGGGAGAAGAGAAATCAATGAATGAATACTTTTTTACTTTACCTGTTTTTTTTTTTTTCATTAAACATGAAAGGAACATGCACCAGTTTCGAATCATTACCTAACTAATTGCTTCAAGTTTTGAGAAATTTAATTCGTTTTGACAACTTAGCTGAAATAATAAAGTCACATAAAGTTACAAAAGACCAAACTGAACGCTCACCATTTATTGTTTCTTTGTATATAAAAATTGCATGTAACGGCAATACATGTGTAATTTCTGGCCCCCACAAGTCTAAAACTAAATGAAAACAGACTATTTTAGCATACCTGGCTGAAACTGAAAACTAGTAATCTAGCTTCTCAAATGCAAATTCTTGAACAAAAGTTTAAGGAAAAGTGAGAAAAATATGTATATTTGAGGGAGTTAAGGAAATGTATGTTGTAACGGGTAAGGGCAATCTTGGTATTTTATCATGAAACGGCCTGCACAGGTAATGGATGGGGGGACTGTATGCAACGAGGGCCCCACTATGGAGTTGTGCTGGGCCACAAATGAAATGAGAGATAGACCCGGTTTTGTTCCTTATGTAAGTAAAGCTTGTGTCGAATTGTCGGTTTACGAGTATATTTGGATAGAGTAAATTGAAATTTAAGAGATTTAAAAATTTAAGGATTTTAAATTACATTGTTTTGCTTAAGTATTTGAAATTACTCCAATTTAAATAAGAAATAAAAGCTAAATATTTAAAATTCATTCATTTCAATATTTTATTCAAACAATTGAAGTTAATTTAGAAAAAATGCATACTTCAAATTTCTTCATCCAAACACAATAAACAAATTTATCAAATTGGATTCAGTACAATATTGATTGAGTTCTGACTTTCGAACCCAAGAATTGTGAAGTGTAATTTTTCGGTGCAAAAAAAAAAATCTTGAGTATTTTCAAATTCAAAAATAATAATTTTTGGGTAAAAATTGCAATAATTCAACATAAATGCAAAATATATTTTCTGTATTTACTTTGAATCGTTACACTTTTTGTATTAAAAGATATACCGAAATATTTTTTGGGGAAAAAGTTAACTTACTCTCGACGTTGTACTGAAAACTTGATGCTCCTATTTTAATTGTAAAAATATGTGCTTAAAGAAACAAATGAATAAATGTATCTACCACAGAGTGTATATGTGTGCGTGTTCCAAGTCAATGTTCTTTTACTGGCATAAATCCAATTACAATGTCAGATTACATAGTGTCCCACCAATGGCAATAAAGGATATTCAAAGTTCAAAGTTTCAAACGTCTCAAATTCACAAATGCTATAGATTCCAATGTCTACTAACTTCTTACATAAACAACATTAATTATCCATATAATTATTATTTTTTTTTGGTCAGAAAAAAAAAAAAAAACTTTTATTGCTCAACAAAACTGGCATGAGTCATGCCAACATTATACAATCTGATACAGACTCATTATACAATCTGATACAGACTCACGGATTCGAAACAAAGATGAAGTTGGGTGATTCAAGCCAATCTTTAAGACTTGAGTTATAAAAAATGGTCTTCTCGACTAAAAGCCAACTTCAAGTCCTCCCTTTAATTTCCTCCATTAGTTTTGCTGCAATTATCTCCTCTCCCTCAAAAATCTTTTTATTCCTTGCCTTACACAAAGTCCATATCACACACTCCCAAAATACTACTCCCACCGCTTTTCTTTTCTTTTTCCTCCACAATCCCGAGAAGAGAAGAAAATGATCTAATATTTTACTTGGAAGAAAATGATCTAATATCCATATAATTATATGAAGTAGTAAAAAAGATATATCTAATTATAATACAAATTTTAAAAAATTCTACATAAATTCATAATAACTTTATTATAAAATACAAGTAAATTACTATGGATTTTGTCCTAACAAATATGCACTGCTCATGAATTCTTGAGAATCTTTGCTCACAAATATTGGGGCAGATTGTATTTAGTCATCAGGTCTGGCAGACGTTAGGCACCATTTATGCCAAGTGCATTAAAGTGGCTAGAAGATACTGAAACATATAAAATTAGAATTCACTCTACATCATTCTCAAACCACAAAAATTTATATTTTGTTTGGCAAGCTCCATTTATTTATTTTTAAAAAATTGTGCTAGAAAACATTTTTAACTTAATTTTGTTTTAGTTTTCTATTACTTCCTCCGTTCATAAAATATATACTCACACCAAACTGGCACAAACTTTAAGAGAAAATTAGATAAAATAAAGATATTGTTGAGTCCAATTATTAATAAAATAATTGGATACTAGTGTAAAATTAATAACACATAGGTAATTAAGTAATGATTGAAATATAATATTAAAGTAATTGCGTCCATAAAAAAATATACATATTTTTAGTGGACGTTAGAATAAAAGAAGTAAAAATATTTTTTATAAACAGAGATAGTAGGATATAAAATCAAGGATTCAATACAAGTGGTTGGTAATAATATTAATATCTTAACATGTTATATGTCACAACAACTTCGTCGTTTCCTCTTTCCTGAGATATTTCATATTTGTGTACTTTCTTATAATTATACAAACTCAGTACAAATTATTTCTTACCTTTCTAACTACCATCTGTTGACTTATTTATTCCTCTTGACAATTCATAATTGTTCCGGTACTAATATTTCCTAATTCATAATGAGAAGGTCAAATATCCAGTCCCAACTTAGTTTCTTTGTTTAATTTAGTTTTATATTTCATTTTATAGTAAGAGAAATTGAGTAAGTCTCCACTGCAAATCAATGTATTTTTAAATAATAAGAATTGTTTACACAACTAGTTATTTGTAACTGCTCGGTATAAACAATTCTAAATATTATACACTTGAATTGTATGTTGCATTTGGTGCGTACAACACTTTGATACCTCTAGTGACATTCAAGACATGAGAGTTTATTGTGGATGGATGACTCATAATTCATGGATAAAAACTGAAAATAAATGAAAAAATTATGGTTGAGTATGTCACTTTAAATTTTTGAAGGGTATAATTGTCTTTTTCTCAAAAATAAAAATTATTTAGAATTTAATTATTATTTTTTTGGGTGAATATATGAGTTGGAGAAAAGGACTTGAGACCCATTCCAAAGTATTAATTGCCATTCAATGGGGGCAACCTCTTCACTCCTTTACATGATAACCACTACCTATTATTTGAATTATGAATTTAGAAAATTAAATAAATAAATTATAATGAAGTATTGTTGCATGATCAGGTCATGTTACTATCTTTGTAGAAAAGTTCACTTGGCTCTTCAAATTACCCAAAACCTAATCAAACATAATAACTAAGTCAATTATCATTTAAAATAGATTATTACTCATAATAGAATTCTAATTTTATACCTCTCATTAGAGGACCCTTTTTATCAACCAATTCTGAATGAACAATCATTCACACAGCAACTGGGACTGGATACAACTATAATCTGTTTGGATCATATACAAATACAAATAAATACACTTCCAATTTTGGAGTTCCATACAATCTAGTACTCAAATAGCCTGGTCACTAATAAAGTTTTTTCAGGGAGATAAAATTTTCACCATCCAAGGTTAATTCAGGAATTTTCAGTTTCGTCAACCTTGGCTCGTTTCGACGGTGGTCTACCTTCGCTAGCATCCGACTCAGAAGCTTTCGTTTCTGATGGCATTTGTTTCTCGTTTGAATGATCATCTGTTGAGATTTCTAGCACGTTTAACTGATCATTTTCCGATGTTTCTTCTTTAGTGACGTTAGGCTGCTTTTCTAGAGTTGTTAGTTCTATGTTCGTTGATGATTTTTCTAGTTGAGAATGCTCGTCTGTGTTGGTTGATGAGGGCTTCGATTTTTCTTCCTGCATCTTCCTCTGCTGCTCGAACATCAATTGTAGGTGTTTCCCTTGTTCTTCTATTCGCAACTGCAGATTTCTTTGAATCTGAAACAGCACAACTTTCCGTGAAATTTTGACACACTTGTAGCAACATTATCATTAATATAATAAACTAAGAAATGATTTTTGTACATGCCTATGATTCTCATTTCCCCCCAAATTAATCCAAGTTGATAAATCAAAATATTCGTGAAGAACACCGAAAAGTTAACTCGGAATGTGAGTATATGTAATATCAATGCCCCAAGTCATGGAGCACATGTTCTAACAGTGATACGTATGAAAAAATTACGTGAAACTAAGGAAATTGGCTTGAATTTAAGACATCAGACAATAATTCAACATCTTGGTAGGACCTCAAGAAACGTACCTCAAGTTGTTCATGAAGCTGTTTCTGGACTTCCATCTGCAATCTGAGTGCTTCGGTTATCCCTGTTGCCCTGCAATCGAAATATCTCAAATGAGATTGTCATATTTAATCAAACAAACAAGGTATAAAGCATACAGGTAGACGTCAGAACGTAGAATACAGCCCTACCATCACGTAAACGGAACAAACTGAATGCATGCATGCTATCGACACAATAAAGGGTGTCTTAAGTTTTAGGTCACGTAAATGGTTCACTTGTGTCCTAAATAGACGGAATGAGACTTACGTCTTCAAGTCCAAAGGTGTCATTTCAGCAACATTTTTCAGCTTCTTCTCTGGAGTTCCTAAAAATCGGAATTGGAGAAAAGTATTAATTGTAAGATATCATAAGTAGAGCCATATGCGCTGATGCAAAAGACGAATAGATTTAGAGAAGTAATCTCTACCTTCACCTTCCGACGACTCTGGTTTGTGTCTTGCAGTTCTATATTTCTGAAATTCCAGAGTACGGAGAGTAAGGAACTACATATTTCCACGAAGAAAAACAATATCCGAAATACCTGCAAGTGGCTCTTCACATGGTAGATAGTCAGGCCTTCGACATTCATGATCTTCAAGACACCTTTCGGTGTAGCTCCTGCACATTAATAACCTCATGAAATCTCACCGAGTTTTACAAAAAGAACTATTGACAAGCAAGATGCTTACGTTCACCACCACCGAGCTTATTCACAGCTTCCATAAAAACTTCGTGAAGCTCCGGAGTCCAACGCATTCGAGTTTTGGCCATAGGCGAAGCACACGCAGAGATAACTACGGGGAGGCCCTGTCCACTCGAAACTGGAGGATGGTGATGTTGATGAATTTGTGGGTGGTACGTTGTGACTTCTGGTGATGAATCTAGTAGCTGTAAACCATTAAGTTCCAATCGATGTTTTAATTTTTTTAAAAAGGATAAGAATTAAGAAAATAGAAAAGAGACCATTAAGTTCTAGCTTTTCCATTAAGAGCAAACCGGCCTATTGTCTCTACAGACATGAACTGGTACATTTACGAACCAATTATAAGAAATATAAACTGCATTAACAACAATAAGAATCTGAAAATGGTAAAAGTTTGGGAAAAAACCTTGGCATCCAGATCAGGAACATTGACATCAACAAGTAGATCGCTCAAATTTAAGTCGAGGGAATCATCAACGGTGAATAACTGGGCCCACTCTGGCCAATCGGTTCTCTTAGTAGGCTCTTCAGACGCCACACCTCCGCAGGTTTCTACTTGACTATTTTGGACAGGGTTATTATTCCATGAAATATTGTTGGTTTCCGATTCTCTAACTCTATCATTTGGAGGCTTAAAAAGGAAAGGCGAATTTTTAAATAGGCTTGAATGAGGAAGAGTTGTGGGGCAATCAAAGGCAGAAGAAAACAAATGGCCAGCAGTTTTGCTGTTGGATGATAGTGTACTCGAACAAGAGGAAATTAGATCAGTAGTTAGTTCCGAGGATAAAGAAAGCTGAGGTGAATCGGGAAGCTTGGGAAACTTTTCTTCCGAAAGATTAGGTAGAATTTGCAAGGTTTTGGATAGGGTTCCGGAGGGTTCCACTTCATTTTGATGTGTTGCACTAGTTTTCTTCTTGAAAAACGAAGGAGCCATGTTCAATAATCCATAAACCACAACCAAAGGATTTCTCCTAGAAAATCAGATTCAAAATCCCATGATTGCTAGCTTTTTAACAACTGCAGAGCAAACAAAAACATCAAAATTAGAAGTCGATAATGCATTGCTGGGGTTTGATCATAAAATGCACTGTTAATAGGACTTGCTATTAAAAAACAGGCCCCATTCGTAAACAGAACTACATAACAAACAGAGGTGTTCATTAGCACACTCGGTGGGAATAAGTTTTTCGATAAACATACAACGTTGAAGCTCAACGAAGAACTCTAACCTTACTACAACAAAAACAATCACAAGTAGATAACAAGTAAGTTCCTCAAAGATCCAACTCAATCAGCATTCTATTTGCAAATTTCTCAATCTTTAAGCTTGTAAAACTAACCAATAGCCACACAATCATTTCAACTCATGAAGGAAATTACATATCCGCCAAATGAACTAACATCCAATAATAATCTAACAATACATCCATCTTTTAATTTTTTTTTTAATCCTTTTCAGCAAATAGGCCATAAGCAGTTACTAAAATGTTCACGTAATGCAGGTATTCAAAGTGGGACCCAACCTATCATCCTCATTCTCCATTCTCCCACACAAACGCCATCAACAAAAAAAAAAAAAAAAAAAAAAAAAAAAAAACCCAAACTTTGGCATTCCCCTGTAGAAAGTTAGCTCATTTATCCTTATCTCTATTACTATCAAATCGTCCAAGAAATTCAAGAAAACCCCATTTCAGTTCAAACAATTAACACCACAAGAACCCAGTTGACAAATCGATGACACAACTCAAGATTCGATGTGAGTTTAACTAAAAACTGCACGGAAAGAAGAATCAACACATAAAAATGAAATATTTGATACTTTTATCAGGAAAAAAGCAACCAACCCAGCTCGTTTCGAGAAAAGCGACCCTAAAGATAAGATTAAAACCACGTACCAGCAGATAAAAATGGCGGAAAAGCTGAAGAAGTCAAAGAGGGCTTCGCAAGAAAAGAGGAAGAAAGAAACCCAAGAATCGTGAGAGAGAACCTATGGGATGTAGAGATAGATGTTGGCAGCTGAATTATTACATAACAGTGCATATAATCCAAAATTAGAGACGTAATTGGTGAATTTGTAGAAATATTCTCTCAACTTGTTGACGTTCTAAATCAAGTAGAAATTATTGATGATGTGAATAAAAATATGTGGGCTCTATGTTTCTTGAAATTGAGCGATAATTGGATGTTAACGCGTGGGTAACTTTTTTACAGTTTTTTTTTTTGGTCCAAAATGAATCCTGTGCTTAGGATTCCATTTCATGGTTATTCATATTTTATTTATCATGTAATGGTTGCTGATGATAAAAGTACTACCATCGTACTGTTTTATTAGAGTAGTTTAAGGAAAAGTTCATTTGTTTATAGAAATGTTTTAGAGTGGTTAATAAGATATTACCATTTTAACAATTATGTGTTGTACCCAATGACGAAAATTTCGCCAAATTTCGCCGAAATTTCGGTTTTTTTTTGAAGTCTCGATATGGATATCCACCAGAACGAGATTTTTTCCAAAATATCAGGAAATATCGATATCGATGAGCTCTAGTTCAAAATTTACCAAATATCTGGAAATTTCGAGGAAATATCGGTGAAATATCGGTAAAAATCGGAAATATATCGGTAAATATCGGAAATTTTTTAATCACTTATTCGTTTATTGTCCATGAATATTATTTTAGATTTTGAAAAGATTTAGTTACTAAACCACTATTCAAAAATCTTGCAAGAAAAATATTTTTTTATACTTAGTTGTATTATTTATATTGTATTAAATTATTATGAACAATTATTATATCATTTTAGACTGCTTAAATATTTTGTTATTGATATATTTATCATAAATAATTTATTTTATTCAAATTTAAGTTAAATTTATATATATTAAAGTTAGTTACAATATACCCTAAACTTTCATGTTAAATTTCCATCATTTTAATAAAATTTCCGTCAATTTAATATTTTTTACCGATATCGATATTTCCATCAATATATCTGTAAATTTAAAATACCAATATTTCCACCGATACCGATATTTTCATCCTTGGTTGTACCAAGTCATCTTATGCTTTACCAAACACACCTAAAATACTTGATAGTACTCGTATTAGTATGTTTTTTATATGTGAATATTCCGCATCTTTTAACCAAAGTATGCATCAAATGCATTGTTCACTCACTCAACAGTTGAAACTAATTATACTGAAAAGTATGGTTAAATTACACTGTAAATCGATTTTTAGTGTATACTTTTTAGTGTAATGTAATCACATTCTTCTGTATAATCAAATCATATTTTTCAACGTAAACAGTCTCAACTGTTGAGTATATGTACTATGCACCAAGTGCACAAAAGAATTACTCCATGATTAAATAAAATAAAGAGTAATTCTTGTATGAGACCGTCTCATAGTATGAGACCAATAATATTTGATCCACTTTTAATTTAAATTGTGTCACTTATTAATTAAAAAGTTGTCACTTTTAAAAAGTGATAAAGTTTAAACAAAAAGTGATAATATTTTTGTTAAAAGTGACTTATCACCTTTCTTTAAAAATATTATCACATTTTATGATAATCCTATCACTTTTTTTAATTTGATAGGTCTCATATTATGAGACGGTCTCACACAAGTTTTTGTCTAAAATAAAATAGAGAGTGAGAATAGTTTATATATAAACCATTGAAGGATATTAGTTTTTTTCACTAAAAAATATTTATGAAAAAACGAGTTTTTGTTGATGGTTTTATCTATTTCCTGACATGTCCTTTATATTATAGTCTTAAGATTTCAATATTTGAAAATAGAATACGAAAAATAAATAGAATTGTGAACGCATTTTTCTATATTTAGTAGATTACATGAAGAATTTGCAAACTATGAGAAAATTTCACGCAACATTTTGAAATCACAGAGGAGTTTTGTGCAATTAAACCGTTTTTATAATAAGGGGCCGAACCGGGGCGTTGGATTAAGCTGGACATACCATGAAAGCATGCATATTAGTATTATTGAATAATTGGTTCCGGTTTTAAAGGGATATATGCGTACAATATGAAAACAAGGATTGCCTTAAGTTAAGAAGCTTGAATTGCTAAATTGTGACCTACCAATCTTGTAAATATTTTGAGCTTCAGAACAAATCAGTGGCCCACACTCAAAAAAATTATTCTGGTAATAACCCTCTGACATCTTCCTTATTGAGAGGCGGCCGATGCCGATGGAGTCCTCGATCGCCACATCGGCCACCTTCTCCACCGTAGGCGAATCATGTCTCTCCTTCGAATCGTCACAATCCACAAACCACATCAAATTATTGGAGATCAGCTTGATTTCTGCGGAGGATTTGGCCTCGGTTTCCAAATCAATGCAAACGTACGCAGTCACGTGGATGAACCCTAGTCGAAAGCGCACCACCCAGTCGGACCCACACGGGCACAAAAATCCTGAGTGGACCGAAAAGTTCGTATTCCGCCTCAACAAAGACCAAATGGAGAACGCCACACTGACCACAGAGATTTACACCATCTCCTGGTTCCGCGACGTCCTAGTTGGAACCGTGCGCGTCCCCGTAGCCGACCTAATCACTCCGTTGCTCAAAAACTCGTCCGACCGGAACATGCACTTTGTCACGCTCCAAGTGCGGCGTCCCTCGGGGGCCCCACAGGGCAAACTTAACATGGGGGTCGCCCTACTTGATAGTACAATGAGAAGCATGACCATAACCAACACTAACAATTTAGAAAAGAGTTTCCACCAACAAAATCTCGAGCAGGAGGACATTGAGAGCAAGAAACTTAAGGAGAAAATCCACCTTTGGCGATCGATGAGCACCGGCTCCTCCCATCTCAACAACGATGATCAACACGAAGGGGACGGCTCTGTGATATGCTCTGATATAGGGCCGTCCGCGTCGATGGTGGCAGGGGAGGGTGTCATACGACTCCCACCCAAAGGCGACGATGCGGCCAGTTCGATCATAGAGGTAATGAAACAGAAATTCATTCATTTACTTATTTCCTTACATTCCCCCACCAGGCCCAATGATGCAGTGATAGTGATACCATAATATTTTTTATTCTCCAAACCTTCGTATAATATTTTAGATCGTTCATCACCCAACGAGTGAATAATGAATATCATAAAAGATTTGTCTTATCTAAAACTCTAAACTGAGTGTAAAATTAATTCACTTAATAATTTGTCTTACAGGTAATGACGATTGAGGAAGCGAAAGCGAGAGGGTATACGGTTGTGGCGAAAGAGAGAGCCGGCGGTGACGAGGAGTCGACGGTGTCATCGACAAGTAGTCGGCGGTCGGGGAGGAGGA
Source organism: Ballota nigra (assembly GCA_947034835.1). Lineage (NCBI taxonomy): Eukaryota > Viridiplantae > Streptophyta > Magnoliopsida > Lamiales > Lamiaceae > Ballota > Ballota nigra. The sequence continues at coordinate 62,776,592 of OX344725.1, forward strand.
AGTCCGATGGGGGGTTGTTTTCGTGCATTGCGTATGGGATTGAGTTTACGGTAGTTTGTGGGTCAAGTAAGATTCCGAGTAATAGGAAGAAAGGTGGCAAAAGGAGGAAGCCTAGTGAGGTCAATTCAGCTTGATTAAATTAATGTTTGATTTTACGACTCCTGATTTTTTCACATGAATCGTGTTTTGTAAACATTGATTTGTTGTTTAAATTGGCGGAAATTCAGAGATGCATTTTGTTAGAATTAGTTCCTTATTTTGTGTAGTGTTTTGTAGCCGGATTGATATGTTACTGATCATATCATCTATTTGTGGATCTTCTCCTCTCTACGGTTCTATGCATTTGAGTAATTCATGTTAATAAATTAAATTCATTTTCAACCTAAACCATTAATTAGCCTACAAATGATCTATGTCTTACAAATCAATCAACTCAAATATCTATCTATCAAAATAAAAATAGTAATAATAAATTTCTTTTTTCAGTTTAGGTGGAAATATTTTCTACCCATCGATCTATTTTTCATAAATTGATCTCAACCGTCCATTTTGCTTCCGTCAATATGGTCATTTGTCTATAAATTAGGATTAAATTTAATTTGTCTCATAATATAAGCCATATTATCGATGCTTGTTTTATTTGATTTATATATTGTGGATCATTGGATAGTTCCTACAATTTTGAAATCCATTTATTTTCTATCATAATTATACTCCTCGCTTCATTATTTCGCTTCACCATCATTCCAAATCTTCAACATGTTTAGAGATTTTGGTTTCCGCATTAAATTTCGTTGATTCTGGTAAGCGTTCTTCTCGGATTTCCTGTGTTTCAGATTTGTTTTTGGCAAACCAAAAATATTATTAGTTTATCAAAATAGGGGAAACCCCATATTTAGCCAATTCTAATTTAAAAAGTTATATTTCGTCAAAAATTTTAAATTTATTCTTTTTTAGCAAGAAAATATATTATTTACCAACTTTACCCTTATCCCTCTCTTTTTAATTTTAATTAGGTTTTGTTCTCCTTCTTTTCTTTTTCTTCCTACAATTTTTTTTTTCTCATTCATCTTTTTTTCTACGCTTATTTTTTTATTTCTCTTTTTTTTGTGCGTCGCTCCTCTTATTCCTCTTTTATTTTTTAATTTCTCGCATGTATGTTGCTGCCAACCGTTCTTTCTCCCAATTTCCCCATTTCCAACATCAGATTTCTTCATCTCTCTTCATTTTTAAAAAATAATTTTAGGGTTTAGAATATATAGTGGTACAGATTTAATAATAAAGGCGCATCGTCCAAATAGTTGTATGAGGCTAAACACTAACATTATATGGTCTTTTAAAATGGTGGTACATACTTAAAATATGGTGGTACATGTATAATAAAGTGTGGTGCGAGGTGAATTCATGATGATACATACTTAATAAAGTGTGGTACGGTTGTTATACGAGGTGAATTAACAGTGGTACATCCTTAAATAAATTGTGGTATAGACATAATAAAATATAGTACTGTGTGAATCAGTATGTGGTGTATTAATGGTGGTACGAGATAAAATAAATTACAAGGATGAATTAATTGTGGTAAAGACTAAATATGTGGTGGTACGGTGTGAATAAATTGTGGTACGAACTTAAATAAATTATTCAACGAACTTAATAAAATGTGAATTAATTGTGTTTTATGAGACTAAGAGATGTATTAATTGTGGTACATACTTAAATGTTTTGTGGTATATACTTAAATAAATTGTGGCACGGACTTACTAAAGTGTGGCACGATTATGGTGGTACAGGCTTAAACGAAGTATGGTACGAAGTAATTTAATTATAATACATACTAAATATATGGTGGTACGGGCAAAATAAAATAAGATACTGAGTGCGATATTTGGGGTACAAAATGAACGGATGACATTACAGGCTTAAATAAAGTGTGGTATGTGGTTAATTAATTGTGGTACGAGGTGAACTAACGATGGTACGTACAAACTTAATTAAAAGAATTAATTCATTAAGAATATAATGGGAAAATAATTATTCTTCTAGCTAAAAAAGAACAAGTTAAAAATTCATGACATAAGTGAATATATTTTTTGACATTAGACTATTATAGTTCATCAATTATATGTTTTATCAGTTTTGGCCGTCAAACTTTACCTCAATTTTGTGCTAATATTTAAAGGCAAAGTTGGAGAATCATATTGTTGCTGATGTGTCAAAGCATCATTTATTTATTTAAAAACAATGTATTCAATTTCTTTCATTTCAAGTTTTTCTCTCACGAAAGAATTATATATCACTTAAAGCTTACTAATACACCTTGCACAGTTAACTGCAAAATAATAAGGAATCATATTATTTGCATCTATTAATACTTATATATATATATATATAATTAACGAAATTAATCGTGCAATTAAATTTAAATGAACAAATCTAACTAAAAAAATCAATTTTTACGTACGACCACTCTTATGTTTTTGTCTATAGAGCGGAGCAAAAACGAGAGTTGAAACAAGCTTACTACATTATTTACTACACTATAATTCCAATACGGTTTTTTAGTAAAAGATTGGAAGTTTCCATGGTTCTAAAAGTTTCAATCCAAATTTAGAAAATCAATCTCCGTTGACAACGACGTCTAAAGTCACATTCATAAGGAACTAAGTACCACCTAGTTTAATACTCTTTTCCACCATCTCATTTCTTCTGGCCACAAGTATTAAAATAAGTAATATAATATGAGTATGTTTTATATGAAAATAGTTCGTGATAAATTTATTTTAAAATATTGAATATTTGATAGTATCATTAATTTGAATTCAATTTTTTTTTACAACAATTACAATATAATACCACCAACCCAAATTAATGATACTTCTAGTGAGATTATCGATACTCCTATCAAATATTCAATATTTTAAAACAATTTAATAATAATCTTATCATAAACTATTTTCATATAATATTTTACCGTATAATATATATAATACAAGTAATATACTGGAGAGATAAAAAATAAAATTATATATAATAAAATATTATTATTGTATAAAAGGTAATAAATGTGGAAATATAATATTATATTTATTTCTAAAAAATAAAAAATAAATAGAAAAACGGACATGATAAAATAAAAAATAAATAGAGAAACAAAGAGAGTAATACTATAATTTTCCTTTCTTATTTAGGATTATTTTCAAATGAAATACGGTTATGGAATATCTACTACCAAAAGGAATATGCCCCAACGTTGTCACTTTCAATTCACTTTTTGTCAATAGTGATACCTTTCCTTTCATAATAAAAAATAGTGATACCTTTATTTTGATGGCTTATATTAGTCTTCACTCATCATTGGCTTTAAGATTAACTAATTTAATCTATTTGGTACAACTTATTTATAGAACAATTATAATCCAAATCCCACCAACTCTATGAACCAATGGTGGTAGTCATTTGTGGATTAGCTTAGTTAAATAATATCAATATTGTTCTATAGCAGCCGAACACACACCTATCATAAGAGATAGTGGTTATATTTTATGGTTAAATAATATCAATTTTATGATAAGTTTAAATTCGCGGGTCACTTTGAATTAGGTTGGAAAAGCAGACCAAACTTTTTTTCTCTTCCAATTCACCGTCGTCGAGGACAGCAGGGAGCTCAAGTGTTGTTGAGATCAATTCACCGCCGTCGAGGACAACACGGAGCTCTAATCCTACGAATTATTTGCAAGGATTAGGGAATTGTTTCAAAACTCGTTGATGTCCAAAACGTCAATTAAGGAGGCGACAAGGAGGAAGAGGATAATAGCAAGACATGTCTCCTCAAACATCAATCAAGGAGTGACGTCGGGGAACCGGGTGATGGTTTTATCGGGGATATTATCAAACCATATGGAGAGCAGGAATAGATTGGCATAACCTTGAAGCTTTTGGAAGCCGGTTACGAAGTCTGTGGAGGGAGAACGCCATCGATCGGAGTTTTCTCCTGTTGTGAGAGAGGTCCCCACGGTCATATTTGCGTTGATTTGAGCCAAAGAACAAGGTGTGACGTAAAGAATTGTTGTGAATAGGAGGAGAAAAGGATAGAGCGATGACGAAGGGAAGGAGGCATTGCAGAATCAGGAAGAAGAGTGGGACATATGATGGAGAAGAGAGAGGTAATGATGAATTTCTTCTTCTTCAGTCTTGTTGTCCTGTTGTAAGTTGTAACTACATTGGCCGCAATTTAACCAACAATTTATTTTATCAGTCTCAACATGTGCACTAATTGTACTGAGTAATTGGGCGAATGAAATGTGATAGTATTAGTTTTGATTAAAATGTCATGAGACGCTTGATTAGAATTTTTGTTGATTCCCACGAATTGTTTGCCAGGATTAGAAAATTGTTTTAAAACTCGTTGATGTTTCCGGCTGATGTTGTCCAGGAGTTGATGCCCAAAACATCAATCAAGGAAACGATAAGGAGGAAGAGCATAATAGCAAGAGACATCTTCTCAAACTCATGCAAACATAGAATACAGGATTGATTATACTGCTAAGATAAAACAAGCCAGCAAACTAGCCGACAACAAATCTTATCTATATGTTTAGTCTTACCATTAGTTGTACAGTGTATTTAGATTTTAAGTTCAATTTTAATATTTTAAAAAGCACACTAATACAATTACCATAAGGTGACTTAGCTCATCTGGCCATTGGGTTCCTCATTTTAGTGAGTGACCCAGGTTCAATTCCCTTTGGGAACGAATTATTTACCGATTAAAAAAAAAAGCACACTAATACAAACATTGTATTTTTTTCCAATTAAAGTATTATTGATTTTTACTTGGGATATTGGTGATTATAACTTGGATATTAGTGATATAACTTGGGGGTATTGGTAATTATAACTTGAGATATTGATGATATAATTTGAGGGTATTGATGATTATATCTTAGGGTATTGTTTATTATAACTTGGGGTATTGGTGATTATATCTTGGGATATTGGTGATTACAACTTGGGGTATTGGTGATTATAACTTGGGGTATTGGTGATATAATTTTGGGTATTGGTGATTATAACTTCGGGTATTGGTGATATAACTTCGGGTATTGGTGATATAACTTTGGGTATTGGTCCGAAACGCGTGCGACCATTTGCGACCCTGTTTGTTGCCAGACCCACGAATTTTGGTCGGGTTGGGCCTGACCTGCGAGTTTTTGTTGGATCTTAATTGGTCAAATTTAATTTCAAATTAGAATCGAAATTCCAAGTGCATGTTATGCACTTGGATGCACCCTAGAATTTGTCCCAATTATTTTAAGATATCGAATATTTAATCAGGAGTATCAAAAGATTCATCAGGAGCATTATTAATTTGGGTTCAAGAAAATCTACAACAATTACAATATAATACCATAAACCCAAATTCATAATAATTTTAATGAGATTATTGTTACTTCTAAATTTCTAATAAAGTTATTGATATTTTAAAACTATTTCATAATAAATTTATCATAAACTATTTTTATATAATATTTTTGTCATATTATATATATACACATGATATGTACATAATAATCTCAGGTAAATTGAATAAAAAGTTTGTAAATTGAATAAAAAGTTTGTAAAAAGTGTTTTAAATCTAGAATATTACTTATGGGTCAAGTAATCTAATATATTTTAGGGTTTTGATATTATTTATATATATATGTGTGTATCCCCGTACTCAATATTGTAATACACAGATGTACATACACATAGAAATATAGTGGAAAACTTCTGGCTTGGTACGCCCTTAAATATAGTCATTCATGACGAATTGGGTAAACAAATCGGTGTTCTTGTTTTTACTCTTTATTTTACCAAAAAAAAAAAAAAAAATACTATGTGCAACACTATTATACACAAGGTATAATATAGTCATACACAAATAATAACTTTTAGCCAACACAATTAATATAATTGACATAATGTATAAAAAAACTCATAAACTATCAAATTTTCTTTTAAAAGGTCCATAACTCTTAAAAAAAAACACACACACATAAACTATAAATTCTTTTTTTATTAAACTCTTTTTTTTATAAGACCCTTAAATTATATAATTCTTGTTATATAAAATATTTCATTATATTTTAATTAAAAATATTAAATTGACTCAGAAAAAATCGTAATTTTTTATTAAAAAAAACTTTGTGAAACACGAATTTACAATTCAAAGACTTTTTAAATAAAAAATTGTTCGAAATTTTTACATTTCGAATTTATTTTTTTAAACAAAGTTTAAAATATTACAAATAATTTGTATATCTCTACGGAGTATATAAATTTTTTTATCACAAATTATTTAAAAATTCAACCGAACCACAAGAACCTCGGGTAATTTCTATATTGCAGAATCTGAAACATTGGGAATTCCAAAATCTTTGTCGAACTTCTCTTTGAGATCTTCTTACTCAACATGACGAAAAGTAAAAGACTCGTTTATTTTACAATATCTTTTTCTTGCCGTGGCGGCTCTTCTAAGTTCTGGTCTTCTTTCGTGTACTAAATATTTCAATTGCCTTCAAAGGGAAAGTATAAACTTGGGAATCTCCTTTATTTCTTCTTTATGGCTTCACTTTTGTAAATTCTGCATCATATTCATAATTGCAGTTTGAGCTGCAAATTCTTGCTCAGCTGAGACCCTAACCTGAGAAAAACTTCCCCTTTTTTCTGGGTTTTGGGATTATTTCCTTCAAATTTTGTGGAAGAAAGGCTGAGAGAAAATATGTTTGGGTGGTGGGATTGTTGCAATTCATGCTTTGATAGTGTGATTGAAGACTTTGAAGAAAAGATCACAGCTTTTTCTTTGCCTTCACCGCTTCCGCAATGGCCCAAAGGTGTGTTCTTGAAAATACTTTTGGTAAAGATTGAATTTTTCTTCTGATGTTTCTTGATTCTTCTGCATTTTTGTTATGTATGCTGCTATTTATTTGATCAAAATTCTGCTTCTATTTGACCCCTGTTTTTTGTGTTTTCCTTTTTCTATATATATACTGGAGTTGACTCCTGGATTTTCATATAAATCATTCGAATTTGCTTAGTATAGGAAACATTTGTCTGTCCATGTTAATTTCCTTATATGGTACATCTTATGTTTTCTGGGTTAATGATCATAATTTGTAATTCTTCTAGCAGTATCCATGACCATGATCATCCCTGTATTGAGAAATTTCCTAAATTTGATCAATGTATAGATACTAGAAATACAAACAAGTTTGAAATTACTATGAGTTTGCTATCTACAAGCAAAGTATAAGACATTTAAATATTAAAAAGCAAAGAGTGTCCCATCTTTTGCTAAAGATGGAATTTGAACTTTTACAGGTAAAGGTTTTGGTACAGGGAAGATATGTTTAGGAGAAATAGAAGTTGTTCAAATCACGAAATTCGATAAAATATGGAGTTGCAGTTCGTCACGTGGAAAGGCGAAAGGGGTGACGTTCTATAAACCTACTGGAATTCCAGATGGATTCTTCAGTCTTGGTTACTATTGTCAGCCAAGTGCTGACAAGCAATTGAGAGGCTGCGTTCTCGTCGCCAGAGGTGGCTTGATGTCCGACTCTCCAGCTCTTGCTAAGCCTCTTAACTACAGTTTAGTTTGGAGTTCAGATTCTAATCGTGATGGGTATGGTTATATTTGGGTGCCAAATCCACCAGTAGGTTACAAACCGATGGGATTTGTTGTCACACACGAGGCTGATGAACCCAATATAGAAGAAATAAGATGCGTTCGAGCTGATCTAACTGATGGTTGTGAAGTTAGTGAGGCTATATTTGATATGAACCAATTCTGTGTTTGGAATACTAGGCCAAGCAGGAGGGGAATGCTATGTCAAAGTGTACCCGTTGGTACGTTTTTCTGTAGTAGAGAGAAGAATTGTGAAGAAATAAGTATTGCTTGTTTGAGAAATCTTGATTGTTCGTTGCGTGCAATGCCGAATATAGAGCAGATTCATGCTCTTATTAAGCACTACGGCCCTACTCTTTACTTCCATCCAGATGAAGCTTACTTGCCATCTTCTGTTTCTTGGTTCTTTGAAAAAGGGGCTCTTCTGTGCAAGCAGGGGAATGATAAGGGAATATCAATCGATTCTAAAGGCTCAAATCTGCCTTGTGGTGGGGAAAACGATGGAGAATTTTGGCTTGATTTACCAGAAGATGATGATCAGGACTATGTGAAACGGGGTAATATACAGAGCGCTGAGCTTTACGTACATGTAAAACCAGCCTTGGGAGGCACTTTTACAGACATTGCGATGTGGCTCTTTTGCCCGTTCAACGGTCCAGCTACGATAAAAGCAGGGCTATGGAGCTATACTTTCAATAGAATGGGTCAACATGTTGGTGATTGGGAACATTTTACTCTCCGATTGAGCAACTTCAACGGAGAGCTTATGAGCGTGTATTTTTCGGAACATAGTGGTGGTGAATGGTTGGATGCCTCCGAGTTGGAGTTCATCAAAGGGAATAAACCCGTTGTATACGCATCAAAATACGGGCATGCTAGTTTCCCTCACGAGGGTTGCTACATTCAAGGCTCGAGTAAGCTAGGAATCGGAGCAAAGAATGATTGTGCTAAAAGCAAATACTATGTGGACTCTAGTGTTAGGTATCAGATTGTTGCTGCTGAGTATCTTGGAGAAGAATTTGTTGCAGAGCCAAATTGGTTGCAGTATATGAGAGAATGGGGTCCCACAGTTGTTTATGATTCAACATCAGAGATAGAGAAGATACTCAACCACCTACCCTTCTTTGTCAAGTTTTCTATGGAGAGTCTTATTGAATTGTTTCCTACCCAACTTTATGGTGAGGAGGGACCAACGGGGCCGAAGGAGAAGGACAATTGGTTGGGGGACGAAAGATGTTAGCCCGACGTTTTGTGTCATCTTGTAATATAATCACCACGCATCACGTGTAACAAATGTTATTGAGTTCATATGTAATTTGTATTAAAGACAATAGGACACCAATTTAAATGGGAGATCCTAACCAGATTGTTATGATTCATTGTATTGTATCAGATAAAAAGGGCTGAAACCTTCTTTCAGAATGGGATATAATCACAAAAATGGCACCTCTTCCTGTGACAAAATATACAAGTTCTAGCATCTAAGATGACAGATTGTTAATACCTTAAACATAACCCAAAATCATCCCACCAAAAAAGTGTAAGATCAAGAACAGGCTAACCTGTTATTGATCAAGATCCTCCCACCGTATTTCTTGGTCGCATTGTCCACACACCGTGCTGCAACCCATCTTCGTGCCTTGGCTTCTCAGTGTTAGTAGGTGCAAAAGATTTGTGCACTTAAGCGGCAATGCATTGCTCTCTGGAGGCTTAAGCTGACGCGTGGATTCATTAACGACACTTTTATGCTGCCTTAATGGTGTTGGATTGAAAGGGATCTTAGGATCATCAGAATTTCCAGAAACTCGATGGGGGGCATCCGTGTTGAGGCCTCGTCTATATGCTTCCCAAGCTAAGTCCTGCTCTTCTTTCGACAGTTTTTCGTCTTCATTTTCTTGCAGGAGTGTCTCGTGTCTGTGATAACTTGAAATCCAACTGAAAGAAAAACTTAAATTCTCCATCACCTGAAAATCAACAGTTCTAATTTCACAAGGCAGGCTAAAATAATTCACCTAGAGTGATGTCTGCTAATCAAACTCTTCATCACCAGGTCAGCAGAATCTCCTTCAACTTGAGTCGTCGTATTTGATTTGTCCATAACTTGATCTTGTCCCGATTCATCAGCATTTTCGTCGCCTCCGAAGTCGAATAGATCCAGCATTTCTTCCCTAGATATTGTTCTGTGCACCTGCTGTTTATCAACTACTCTAGCTGCAAGGCCTTCCTTAGTGACCTGTCTTTTGTAAATCTTTTCCTCCATCGTTGCGTGTGCAAGCAATCGGTACGCAAAGACAGGCTTCGTTTGGCCATACCTACGCGAGCAGTTATTCCTTAAAACGATCAAACTTCAATATGTTTCGACGAGCATGAAAAAATGGTATACTTACCTCCAAGCCCTGTATATAGCTTGAAGATCATATGTTGGATTCCAAGAGCCATCAACTATGATTACTCTATTAGCTGAGTAAAGATTGATACCCAGAGATCCAGCCCTTGTGGAAATCAAAGTGCATTTGACCCTTTTATTTAAAGGGTCATTGAACTTCTGAACAAGTTTCAGCCTCTCAGAGCTTTCTGTACTTCCATCTAATCTGTTAAACATCAGCACAGAAACAGCCTATTATAGGTCAAGCTTAAATTCATCATTTCTGTGATGGCAAAGGTAAAGTTGGAGTGCATAAAATGTAAATCCAAATCCACCTGTACCAGTCGCGCCCTCTTTTCCAGTGTTTTTCGCTGTTACTTGGACGAGACAATCTTGAAAGATACAGCTCGATCAGGTCTAAAGTTAGTAAGCTCTGGCTAAATACCAGTGCCTTATCGCCCATATCCGAGCACATCCTCAGAATATCGAGCAGTAAAACCATCTTCCCACTGAAATCCACATTGTTGAAATTCTTATCCGGGAAAAGATCTCTCCACCAGTCCTGCTAGAAGCTGGAACGATTAGACGAAGAATGGTGATAGAAGACATTGGGAGCAATCAAAGACAGCAGAAGGAAGTTCACACCTCGTTTACAAAGGCTTTTTCGAGTTTCTTGTGAGGATCGTGCTGCTTCTCTGCAAACAACAGCACGAAATGGAGAAAACTGAAAGTTACATTCTATTTAAGCAACATTATACAAGCATATACAGGTAAAAGATACCTCCAGAAATCAGATTAGAATTAACATTCTCATCACTCGAGCTGTCATCTGCAAGACAGTTTTCAACGTCCTCATATTTACCAGGGTCTTTGTTTTCTTTCATCAATTGCAAAATTCCAGGATGATTCCATATCTAAAAGGAATAGGTAAATCATTAGCAGAAAAAAGATTAGAACTTCTGTTGCTACTTAAACGTATCCAAAAGTTCTTATACCTGAGCTAAGGCCTGGTACCCGGCAAAAAAAGATTTCTTTTCACCAGAGGCCTTGTCCTTCCTAAACCCATGAACATCAAGAAACTTTTTGTACAGTTTCCTCTGTAATGTAGATAACTTTACCGTGATAACATATACAGTTTTGGGGGGTAAATCGTTGACAACCACGCGGGAGTCCATTCTTTGAACAAATCCTTTTAGTTGTTGGTGCAAAATATGAGATCTTTGGTTCATTATCTTCACATCTTGTGCAGTAGAATTAGTATGCTGCCCATTTTCTATTGGGTTTTGGAAACTGAAAAAGATAAAGATGTGTGAAACCTATGCTCAAAGAAGAGTACAATATGATAAAAGGTATGAGTTTAAGAGTCTTGCCGATTCCTAAACTCGTGGCAGCTACCAAGATATCCTTGTCTAACGAAATCAACCATCTGTTGAAAAACTCGAATAATTAGGAGAGTGACTGATGCTAATCGTTTAAAATGTGAAACCGTTGAGTTGAAAATCGTACACAATGATATTCCATCAAATTATTCTGAAGAGGAGATCCAGTCAGTGCAATCCTTCTCTGGCATTTCACTTGTTTTAGTGCTTGGGTTATATCAGACTTTGCATTCTTGATAATGTGGGCCTCATCGCAAACAAGAATATCAGGACCAACCTGGCAAAAAACACAAATTTTCCTTTAAAGTTACAAAAAACACAAAGGATTGAGGAAATGTATCAAAACAAAGGATTAGAAGATTCAGTTTAGAAAACGACGAATGACCTGAAGTGCGTGACTGATCTCCTTAGCCAAATCTAGATCCTTGACATACTTCCCTAGGGACAAATTTCGAAATGCCGTATAGCCAATTAAGAAAACGCCACCTTTCATTCTCCATTTCATCAACAACTCAAGCCTTTTCTCCCTGAACAAATAAGCTTGGAAGTTATATACTATGATATTTTTGTTGAGCTAAATTATGGGCAAACCTTGGAACATCTTCAAGCATGAAGATTTGAAGAGGCTGCAGCTCAGATGGTCTCCATTTATGAAATTCCTGGCGCCAATTATGTTGAACGCTTACAGGTGTCACGATAAGTGCCGTTTTTAGCCCTAGATCCACGCTTCTCATTACTGTATACAGAAAAGCAACTACCTGTATGCACAAATGATATCGTCAGAATACTACATTGTTCATTCTTGACACTCTTCAGACCATCTAAGCTTCAAAGTGTTGAAAAATCTTTATATAGCCTAGAAATGATACCTGAAAAGTTTTACCAAGCCCCATCATATGAGCTAGAATGCAACCAAGACCTTTATCGCCAGATCTCACTTTGCTCACTGATTGAATAATATTTTCCCACATAAATCGAATCCCAGAAACCTGTATTTAAGAAACAAGTTGCTTAAATCGAATCAGGTACCACACCACTTACTTGATAAATGTATCAAACTACTTCTACACACACACAATAGACAACAAAAGGCAAAGGCCAAAAAAAAAAACAATTAGACAATGATCCTGTACAAGAAAAATAGCTCTGTGATGATACCACGTAATTGTACTTTACACATAAAATTAATAAAGCCAACTAAGGTGATTAGACATGCATAAATAATGTTTCCGGAAACCAAAGAAAAACCATGCATTTCATGAACTTGGTTAGAGCATTTATCAAATATAAGTTTCATCTACAGTGCCTTCTTTCATGTAACATATGAGTGATTTCAGAATATAAGACAAAAATTTGATCATGAAGAATAACTTCATTATACTTGCAAGTTACCACGAAATTGGTAGAAATCTAAATTTTATGTTTAAGACCCTGGTTACAAATGAACAACAGAGAAAATGACAACAGGTTAAACTAGAGAAACCTGATGGGGTTTTAGTTTCTTGGAGATGCTTGGTGGAATCCAAACAGCTTCTTCACCCTCCTCTCTCAGCAAGTTGATTATGTAACCCGAACTATCGTCGCCCAATTTTTCAAGTCCAGTGCCATCATACGAAAGCTCATAGCTGATCATAATCGATTTGGAAGAAGTAGAATACCATCCCTCCAAAGATTTAAGCCGCTCTTGACGTTCCTATGGAATACTTGACTAGATGAAAAACATGCACTCAATATACAATGGAGAAATCAAGTTTTACCTTTTCGATTGCAATTTTTGCCTTGGTCTCCTCTCCCAGTTCAGTATCATCAAGGATTCTCCGAATTTTCTTTTTCCGTCTTATCTTATTTCTGACATGAATATAAAATGAGAACGAAATTCAAGAAGAAGGTAATGCTACAGCTCTAAGATCAAGCAGATTTGAGAGGAAAATCTTTAGTTCAGTGCAAAGAAGAGTGATAAGCTTGCATCAACTAACCTGTCAGAAGCATTTGTTTTAGCATCTGAATCATTTGAACCATAATCAGAACTAGAGATTATAACAACTTCAGATGTGGATGGTTTCCCAATATGTAAAGATTGATTGCCGGCAGTTGGAGCTTCGTTTTCACAATTAATATTAACTATGCAACGTTTCCTGTCCTCATCAGAGTCAGAAGATAACTCATAAATCTGTTTTTTATGCTCACTATCAACATTGATAGTGTCATCTTCATGAGTCATGAAAACATCTAGCTGATTCTTCTTAAGCTCATCTAACGCAGAAAGTGCCTGAACGGGTTCATGATCAAGGATAAAACAAAAGAAACAGTTAGCAGAGACTAGTTAAATCCACTATAAATTATATGGCCAATATAGATACAATTGCATTGTTTACATGTATGTCCAGGATCTCGTGCTACTTTAGCCGATTAGCTCCATGTCCAAGCATATGATTAAACACATTTAAATAAGTTTAAATCATACAAAATCATGGAATAAAACCAGACATACAATGACCCTGGTTGAAAGTAAAAAAACTAACCCATGTGTACAAAATTTTGAATATTTTGAAATTTCTATCAACAATTTCATGCTATAATTGACAGCATGAACTTATATTCATAAAATACAGTAAGACATTTTAGTTCAAGTACTTCACAAGTTCCAAGAGATTCTTAGTTCATTTAGTGAAGATAAATAAAAATATACTCCCTCCGTCCCAGTATTATTTGCACACTAACTTTATTTTCGTGTTTTAGCGAGCGAGTTGTTTATTAGTATTTGAAATGATAAAGTAACTTTTAAGATAGGGTTTGATAGATCTATCTCTCCTCTATTATAAAATGACTTAAAAATTACTTTATCATTTTAAATACCTATAAAAAACTCGCTCGCTAAAATACGAGAAAACAGTAAAAGTGCGAATAATGCTGGGACGGAGGGAGTAGCAAGTAACAGTTGCAACATATTACAACACAGAACCCAATATGCTGTATTCTAACATCTTTCTGAATTCTGAGTCTTAGCAATGTTAAATCAATGAGAAACCATTAACTTAAAGCTCTCTAGCAAACCTTTTTATTTTGCTTTCTATGTCTCCTTTTCATACGAATACGAAGCTTGAGATCTTCATTTGCATCATCTTCCTCTTTGATCTATCAAAATGCATGGATACAAATCAAAAACAAAAATATTCTCATCAGCCTAATGAGGAAGGAAGTTGTGCATACATTAGACATCTGATGCATCAATTACAAAGTAAAAAAGATCCATAGCACAATCTACCCTGACTATGTTAAATTGGAAGGAAATTAATCGCCGACTCTATTCTGCAAAGGTTGATGGTCATAATATAGTATTCAACTTTAACTATGGATTTAAAAAGAGAAGTCTTGCAAAATTCATAGTAAATGAGTAATCTCAAAGAGGTTAAGAATAAGCACTTTATTAATCTAATTAGCATGGGAGTATGACTTTCAAATCTTTAAAAAAAAAAAGGGAAGAAGTGTAATGCAAAGTGAACTATAGCACAAATAAAGCAAAATTTGAAACTTCATTTTGTAAGCTTGTTTCAAGTGAATTTCTAACTAAATCATACATTTCTTCTCAGGAAATCCAGCAACAAATTAACTTAAGATTACACCCTTTCAAATAATATATTGGGAGAAAGAGAAAATAATTCCATTGATGAATTCTTATCAATTAATAAGATCTCCAGTTAGAGAATAATAATGCTGGCAGACAATAGTACCCCTTCCGACCTTTCTAAAGTTCCTCTTTTGCTCTTCTGTAAGAATCAAATCCCTTTCATTTACGATTGCAGCCTTCACAAAAGGATTGCTTGTACTACCATCGACATCATCAATCTCCTCCACCTAGCAAGAACTTTATGTGAGATACAACTACTCAAAACAAGGTCACAATTTCCTTTTCTTTCCAAAATCAAAATGTTCCTTTTTTTATTTCAAATATGATAGCAAGTTGAGAGCAATAATATGACCAGACAGCCCAGGTTTTACCTCATGAACTCCTGCAAATTTTAGTCCCAGTTCAGCAGCCTCTTGCGGAGTATTGGCCAGGTAAACGGAAGCCCAGTACCTGCTGCCAAATGTGATGTCTTTCAAAGATGACCCTTCGGAGCACATCCTGTTGAAAGAATCCCAGTCTATACCAACATCTCCATTTACACCTACACTGCTATCACACTTTGCAATCGCCTTTCCAAGGAAACCACTGGCACCCTCCTCCAATATTTTACCATGTTTTCTGCTACATAAAAATGTACACATTAAATCAGAACAAGAATTATGACCCTTGCGAGTATTTATCTTATCAAACTGTAAAACACGAACCTTTGCACGGGCCTGTGGTTCTTGAGATACTCCTCAGCCTTTGCAATTGATTCTTTAGCATCACTGGATATCTGGGCTCCAATCCAGTGAGCCCTTATTTTCCATGTTTCTGTGGAACAACCTGTGGGAACTTGACTTTCAATCCACTTATAGAGACTGCAAAGTTCAATTCCGGCACCATCAAGTTGTTCCTTCTCAGACGAAAATGCAAAACAAGCAAGTTAAACCTATTAGGAGATGTAATGAAAATAAGTAAAGGTTATGAACCAACATACTTACAATCACAAACAACCACTTAACTCATAAATGGACCACAGAATACCTCAACTTACACTTACTTTATCAACTTTATTTACGTTTTCTTAAAACCAGTAAAAAACAAAAGGACACACTTTCTGTGGACAGGGGGAGTATATATTAGCAATTATACTTGTAGCATTGCTTATTTAACATGTAATGAAACAACTCTAAAATGATATACCAGTAAATGAGCACTCTCGGTCTCGAGATCATCAAGCTCCACCTCCCACTCTGCCTTGAATGCCGACATCTCCTCAACGATAGCCTTCTCCAACTGTCCATCCACAATAAAAAGATTATGTAAATAGAAAGCTGTTAAAGGGCATTACAAGAAGAAAGCGTTGAATCATTACTTCTTCACCAGAGAGAGATTGGGCTAGTTCTTTCCTCACATCAGCGTCAACCTTTAATAACGATTCCTCTTCCAAAGCCTCTTGAGCTTCTGCCGCCTACAAGTATATAACTAAACAAGTAACAAACTACTTCTGCTTTTGATATTTCCTCTTTTTTTAAATGATTTTTTTTTTTTTACCTTACTCTCAACTTCTAGAAGCTCAGAGATTAGCTCTTCTAGCTCATTCTCAGTTAGAGGTTCCTGTGACCATAACGGGAGATTCCGAGAAATTTCACTTTCTTAAAACTTTAAGAAAAAACGCACATGCACACACTTTTGAGAAAAAACAACAATAAGGAATGAAGAAGCTTTGATGATAGAGTTGATCGTGCTAAATGAATTAACATTTGTATAAAGAATGGGAAAAACCTGGTAATCGATGGCGTCATCGTCATCGTCTTCTGTGGATAAATCATTCTCCAGAGCCCCAAATAGTCGTTCGTTTTTCGTTATCTGTTGTGGTGGTACCTCCATTATTGGGAGTGCGTTGTACTCAAAGTGCAGAGTAGTTGTACGTACATGTGAAGGGAGAATATGAAAGGGAGTTGCAGGGAGCATTCAAAAACATAAGAATGGCGGTAAAGTGCTTTATCGGGAGCCGTTTGGTTGCACGGTTCGGTTGAATTTCTAATTTTGGGTTTTCGCAAAATATTTCCTTGTTTATTATAACTAAATTAAATTAGTAAGCGTAAGTCTTATGCACAGTGTATTTTAAATATATTTTTAAAAAATTATATTTACAAAAGTTACTCTTGTTATATTGAAAAAAATATTCATTATTAAATATACTTTTTAATAATAGCAGAGATAAATTTTCAATAAAAATAGGAGTAATATTTTAAAGATATACTTAAATTGTATGTAGTGTTGGTAATGGGGCGGGGAATCCCCGATCCCCGTGTTCGGGGCGGGGAATTCCCGAAGCAAACGGGGACGGGGACGGGGGCGGGGGCGGGGACGGGGAATTTTTTTCCCCGTAGGCGGGATGGGGATAGTATTCCCCGCCCCGTTCCCCGCGGGGACCCGTATTACTTTTATATAATTAATATATTTATATGTATATAATATATAAATTTAGAAGTAAATTATAAATACATATTTCATAATTTTCCTACTCAATTAACTATTTATTTTAAAATTACATCTATATTTATTTTAATATTATATTATTAGTTTCAAGATATATAATTTTCACTTTAATACATATGTTAACTAAAAAATTTAGAATTATAGACTCTTCAAATTGCTTAAATTAATTTTTCTTAACACCAACTTAAACTATTTGTTGTGTATGATTAAATTTTTTAATTTTTATATTATATTATATTTGTTTGCATTTTAAAAATGAGATAAAAAAAAACACTAGACGGGAACGGGGAATCTCCGCAGGGACGGGGATCCCCGCGGGGCAGGGATGGGGAGAAAAAATTCTCCGTTTATTTCGCGGGGACGGGGAATCCCCGACTTCGCGGGGACGGGGATGGGGAATGGCATCCCCGGCCCCGCCCCGCCCCGCCTCGTTACCAAGCCTAATTGTATGGTGCATACAAAATTAAGCCTCCTACTAATTTAATACCAATGATTTTTAAATACTCTCTCGTTCCACGAAAAGTATGATCACCTATTTGCACGTGGTTTAATGAAATATATCAGGAGGGTATTATGGGGTATTATGAGATCCGTTTATAAATAAAATGATATATTATTCATAAAATGACCTCACAATACTCTATAATATTCTTCGATATAATGCATTAACCACGTGCAAATAAGTAAGCATATTTTTTGTGAACGGAAATAGTAGGTTTCATATGAATAACCGCTAGTATATGATTATAACACTCTAAGGGGGAAATGAGAATATTAATTTACTAGAGTGTACCCACGCGAATTTCGCGTATTGAAAAAGTATATTATTTTTATTTTTTGTAGACATTTAATATAAGAGTATTTTTGTCTAAAAAATTTCGAGGTATATACAATAAATTATGGGGGTTGTTTAGATGTGGCCCGTGTCATTCACTAAACCCTATAGGTATATCCTACAAACTAAATAATTAAAAAAAAAATCAAAATTCACATAAATTAATAACAATTATGGAATAATATTACTTAGACTAATAATTTAATAATAATCAATTTCCATTTCAATATTGAATAATTTATAAATTAATCAACATTATTAGTTATTGGGAGTATACGGTAAGAAATTAATTTATATAAGAAACAATACAAAATTTGAAATAAACTTTAACGTTACAAATACATGTTAATCGATCAAAAAGAGTTCCAAGTAGAACTTGTCTTTATTAAAATTATTAAAAAAATATTGTCCAACTTTTGCAATCCTAACTTTAACGGTCAATTTTTGCTCTCTCTCTTGATATTAGAAATCAGAGAAAATTGAGGTGTCATACTCTTGAAATCTAAAATGAGATTTAAATTACAACAATTAAACCATCATAATTACTCAGATAAAAATATATTATATAGTTAAATATATTATTTTTGCACATGAAAAATATTTAAACTGAACGATATAGAGCATAAATCAACAATCATTATTACATTCATATTGATATTGATATTTAAATCTAATCAAATTGTGAGCACATAAAATGATGAATATAATTATAAAATAAATATACTAATAACAATAGATATATAACTAACCAACAATTGATGGGAGAAATCTCAGCAAAAGGGTGGAACAAATGAGACTTTGATGTGAAAAAATGAAATACAATATGCTCTTATTTATAACAAAAAAAAATGCATGCAATATTATCTTATCCATAATAAGAATATATCATATAAGAATATTATTTGGAATATATAACTATATACCTTTTATTTTAGGAAAAGATAATCGAACATTATATTATACTATATATACTAACTCAAACTTAGAAATGATAAATTTAGATTCATTCAATAAATAGATCATATTTAATTACATTATGGTTTGCAAAAAATATGATTAATAATAAATTCTAAAAATAACTAAATAAGAAAATAAAAAAAATATATATTTGCATTAATTATGCAGATATAAATTAATGGTTTAGATTTAATGATATAGAACGAAGGGTCGAGATTAAAAGTTTAACCAACTTTTAATGAGAGCGCAGTATTTCAAAATGGAGAGATTTGAGGCATGCCACTTCATCCTTAGAATAAGGTGGTGTTGACACATCAACTTTGAGAGGTTTGGAAATATATTATAATAAGATACTCTGGGGGACAATCATTAAAAAAAAAGTAAAAATAAATTTGATGGATAGATGAAGTAATTAGTATTACAATATCAGCAAACACTTTGTTATGTGATTTTTCATGTGTTCAAGTCGTATTTATTTTTGTCAAAATATTATGTAAATATTGTTTGTTGTACGTCACTTATATTATTATTTATAATAATTAATATTATTATTTGTAAAAATTAATATTATTACTAGTTGTGCACGGTACACAATATGTACATAATACTCCTCTCTACTATTTTATTTTTTATTTTTCATTGGTATTTAACTATAATAAACTTAAGAACTAATCAAAAGCACAAGTTTCATTAATTTGTAAAACAAATACTCATTTCAAGACTGGCACAAAATATTAAACTTAATGGGCCCTTACAATTACTAAATGGCTCAGGTTATTGACACTACAAGGTGGAGTAAATACACTACACAAAATTTAATTTTTAAGGCAAATACTTGAAATGACAATATTATCCTTCTAGCCTTCCCTCTAAAAATAATTTTAGTAAATACACTACACCTCATTTTCATACTTTACTTTCGAGCAAGGAAAGTCATTTCGAACAATTCAAACGAGCTCCATACTTCAAGAATGTGATCCACCATCAATCGACCACTAGGCGCTTGAAACGTATTGTGACGGCCTACATTGTAAGGATGAACGATCCTCCAAGTCCGGAATACGTATATGTAAATGTTTTGGTATTTTTTTAGAAACTAGGTTTTTTAAATGTTGAATAGTATATTTTTTGTTGGTGTTATGATGTTTTTCATTCATATTATTGTTCATTGAGAGTATAAAATTGTATGGGTATAATAATATTATTGTTGTTTGCTTGTTTCGAACAATTTTTTTTTAAAATCGCGATTGCACTTGTTCGGCTCTGGTTATCCGTACATGACCATAATGTTTGGAAATTTTTTTCCGAACATGAACACAATTTTCGGAAAAAAAAACCGAACACGGAAAAAAATTCCGAACATTATGGTCATGTTCGAATAACCAGTGCCGAACAACAGTCATCGCAATTTTGACTTTGACTGACGACAAGCGGACAGCTGCGGAAGACGGTCTGCCGGAAGATGAGTTCTCTTTGTGATGGCGGCGGACGACGGGGTTGTGGCTATGGGCTACGGTGTTGTGGTTGTGGCTATGGACGATGGCGAAAGATGTTGAAGATGGAGTGTATTCAAAATATGTAGGATATTTTAGAAATAAAATATAGTGTATTCATCCTAAGTAGTGAATTTATCCATGTAGTGTATTTACTCCACATTGTAGTGTCAATAGCCCAGACGTTACTAAATTATCTGCAATGGGCATTTTATTGCCACACATTATTAGCCCAAAATTAACCTCGTACATGGTTTGTTATGCTATGTGTTGGGCAATAATGTGTATGCAACATAAATCCATGTACTCGCTCACCAATTTTCTAGTGTAAATATACAATATGGCTTGTCGTCATGGAAAAAATAACAATAATAGCTAGTCAATATATTTGGAGAAAAAAAAAAGGCATTTATTACTCCCCTTATTTTGGAGTAAACTTCCTACTTTCCTTTTCGCAATATTCCACAATAAGTTTCTAGCAAGGAAATAGTCCATTAAAGATTATATATAGTCACAACATGTAATCTTTAACAAATTATTTCCTTATTAGAGGCCTATGTCATGCACACATTGACTAGAACGTGAAGGAGTTGGGTTGTAGCTTATATAGTCAGCTCGAGAAGAGATGATCCGATTTGAAGCATGGCATAGGCCTTTGACAAATTATTTTAAGATAAATTTAAAAGTTTTTTTTTTTTTTTTTTTTTGAAGATTTAGAGCGTGTGATTGTGGAAATTGATACAATTTATGCAAAATTAATTTTGTATACTATATTGTAACTTGTAAACAGCATAATTCAGCTTATAGTTGTGAGCAAATGATCTAAGGGCCCGATTGGTATGATGAAATAAGTAAGGAATGAAATCACCATTCATGGATATATTTCTAATTTTATGATTGGTATGAAATTTTAATTGGAATCATTATTCCAGAATGAATGGTGATTCCAAAAAATAAAGAATGATCATTCCTTTCAAAACACATGTCTTTAGCTATTTCATTCTATTAAAACTCAATTTTTTTTATTTTAATATCAATATAATAATTTCAACATTATAAATAATAATATTTCTCAAAATTATTTAAAAAATGTATTAATAATTATAAAAATATAAATAATTATATGAGAAATGATATAATAATTTTCAAGAATAATATTATTATTAAAAAAATGAATCCTAATATTATAATATCCTTTTTTACAGTATAAATAATATAATAATTCTCATTATTGTATTAATAAAATAACAATAAAAATAATTGTATTATTCTTATTTTAAAAAATTGTATTCTTATTTTTACTATATTTATATTATAATGAATAAAAATAATATAATCAATGAATAAAAATAATATATGTTAATAATAACTCTTCTATCAATCATTATTATTAAACTATCAATAATAAAATAATATATTATTAAATATAAATAATAGCAAAAATCAATAATATTATTATTACTAAGTAATAATTTCAACATCTCATAACATTATTAACTTTAAAACAATTTTTAACATCTCATTCCTAGTTAATACCAATCATAAGAATGATTATTTTGATGTCATTACATTCGTACCTTCATTCAATTCATGAGTTCATTCCATTCAGTCATACTAATTATGCGCTAAAAGTGATATTTGGTTGTCTCCTCTTCACGGTTTTTTTTCCCTAGTTATAACATGTAGGCATATTAAGGGAGTGCGGGAATAAGATGAGATGATGAAATAACTAATTAGTTAGATGATTAGGATAATTACTACTTTCTTAAAATTGCAATAATTTGTTCTATTTAAAAAAAAAAAAAAACAAGGACATAATTGAAAGGATGACATACTTATCTCTTAATTTTTAAATAAATTGGGATAATTTTTTTACGAGTAAGTTGAGTTTGTAACCACAAAGACTTGATTTAAGATGAATAAATACAAAATTAAGTATAAGTAGGGCTGTCAAAATGAGTTGGGCTCGTTGGGCTGACCCGCCCTACCATACTAATTAAAGGGTCTCGCTACATACCCCTCCATAATAAAGATATACACTCTCTATCATCATAAATTACCTATTATATGTTGGGAAAATCGGGGTGCCCGGAATCTATTCGGGATGAATTTTAAATACGAATTTAAATACAATTATTACTAGCATGAATTAATCCTAATTAATTCAAATAATAATTCCAACAACTAATTATCATCATGCATGTTGAATTAATTTCACATATTTAATTAAGCGGAATAAACAATTAAATATGCGATTAACGTACCTCTTGTAGAATTGGACTTTGAATAAACGGGACAATCACGATCTCGCTTTATCAACCCAAAAACCTTCTCAAGTATTTCCCTTTCGCCTTACTTGATCACCGGTGGGAGATGCTTTCAAGTAATTTAATAAACTAAGGAAAAAGAAAAATATCTATGCTCTTGATTTTTCCAACACATGGAATTTTTGTACTTGGGGATAAAATAATCATCCCCTATTTATAAGAGTAGTGACCGGAATTCGTAGAGATTTTATGGGCATGGAGAAAATCTTTTCTTAATCTCTAAGAAATCTTGAATATATCTCATATATTCTTTTCTCCATAATAAAATATTCCACAAAAATCTCACTCTCCTAATAAATATGAAACTCTCGAAAATTACATAGAAGAAATCCAAGATTTGGATCTTCTTGAATATATGAGATATTCTTGTATTCCTAGAATACATATCTTGCATAATATATTTCCAAGAAAATCAACAAAATCTTTTTCCTCCTTATCATGCAATTTTCGAAAATAATACTTGAAAAATCAGCATAATTATTTTCTTTTTATTTTAATCACCTTATCATTATTGGGCTACTTAATGGGCTACTTGAGGGGCCTTAAGGAGAATTAAGATTGGACCTCCTAATGGACTTCTGAATTTCAATATTGAGCCCCAATATAATTCAGTCCATTAATATTAATTATTACCACTAATAAATTAATATTGCACTATCCATCTTAATCCATATTACGATAATATGGGCTCCCGGTTATTATTTCCCGCGTTTAAGATTATCAAGTCCATTAATTAATTAAGCTTCTGAATAGCTCTAAATTAATTAATATATTTCACCTTGGAGTAAAGAGAGCTCAACATTATTATTCGTACCGAAGAAACTAATTTTTCACTTGCAAGATTTGGTACAATAAAACTTCTTAGCCCACCAAGGGGACTAATCACACGAGCCGTACTCGCACGCGTTTCTCCGTATTAAATCTTAGCAACCGTCGTATGATTAATATTACTGCCCAAGACACAAAGTTCGAAGTCACAATGATTCTCACCCAACATGAATCAAAGCAGTAACTATTAAACACACACGGTCCTATTTAAGTGACGGAGATTAAGAAATCAACAACCACTGAGGTCTAATTCTTCACCTTTCAGAACAGAAGAATTTATCCTCGCTGTAGGACCTCTTCAACACATACTAAATGTGCTAGTGCAATCTCTTAGTCAAGACAGACCAATCTGAGCCTTACACATCGACCTTTCGCGGCGGATTGTTCAATTCCACCTGGGTCGTGAATTGTACGTTTAGTTACAAGTAAACTGTTAATGTTATCTTCCGTGATCGGGTATCACCACATTAACTACAATGTAACATGTACTATATATTGAACGGTTTGCAATAGAAATTCAACATTCAATTATATCTAAAGCAAATGTGATAAAAGAATTATTCTCATAAATCGAGTGTTTGATACACGAGTTATACAAAGTAAAAGCATACTTTCACGTATAACTCCAACAATCTCCCACTTATACTTAAAGTCTGCTTTTAGTATACATCACGCATGTCTTAGTGTAGTAGCTCTACGTGACATCTCATGTCAACCTACACTAACCTAATAATTCCTCCCACGTATACTTAAAGCAAATTGGCAATAGTCTTGACTCCCATTCCATCCACATGTCTCTCGAATGTATTCAGAGGCAGACCCTTTGTGAATGGATTTACTAGGTTGTCCCCGACGCATATCTTTGCCGCCTCTTTATCTCCTCTCTTAACGATTTCTCGTATAAGATGGTATTTTCTTTCAATGTGTTTGCTGGCCTTGTGGGCTCTCGGTTCCCTTGAATTTGCAACTGCTCCGGCATTGTCACAAAAGACAGTTATCTTGTCGGGCAAATTCGGAACAACGTCCAAGTCCACTAAGAAGTACTTGAGCCAAACCGCTTCTTTCGCTACTTCATAAGCAGCTACTTATTCAGTTTCCATGGTCGAATCTGCGATGCATTTCTGCAAATCGCTTCTCCATATCATGGCTCCTTCTCCCATGCAAAACACACTACCCGAGGTAGGTATTTTGGAGTCTATGTCTGATTGGAAATTTGAGTCCGTGTATCCCATGGGAATTAGATTGTCTGATTGTTAAATCAGCATTCCATACTAAGTTCTTTTCAGAAACTAAAGAACGCATTTAATTGCAATCTAATGTGCTTTCCCGGGGTTACTTTGATATCTTGCCATCATGCCCACGACAAAACAGATATCCGGTCTCGTACACAACATTGCATATATAAGACTTCCTACGTCCGAAACGTACAGAACGTCTTTCATGTCATCTATCTCCATTTGCGTCTTAGGGCATATTTCTTTAGATAGATGGATTACGTGCCTAAAAGGTACAAAACCTTTCTTGGAATCTTGCATGCTGAAATGCTTCAAAACAGTGGCTTTGTATGAAACTTGCGATAAACCCAACATCCTCCTCTTGGATCTCGAGTGAACTTGATCCCAAGGATGTGACCGGCTTTCCCTAAGTCCTTCATATCAAACTGATTTGACAGCCATACCCTTACGTCTGACAATACCTTTACATTGTTTCCAATGAGCAGAATATCGTCTACGTATAATACTAAGAATACCACCGCAGTTCTGTCACACCTTTTATACACACAACTTTCGAACTTGTTTTGATCACAAACCCATAAGACTTAATAACTTGATCAAAACACTGGTTCCAAGTACGCGACGCTTGCTTAAGTCCATAAAATGGATCTCTTAAGCTTGCATACGAGGTGCTCTTGGCCTTTTTCAACGAAACCTTTGGGTTGTTGCATATAGATCCCATCAAGACTTCCGTTAAGGAAAGTTGTCTTGACATCCATTTGCCAGATCTCGTAATCTAAGTGCGCAGCGATCGACAAGAGAATACGGATGGACTTAAGCATAGCTACAGGCCACAGGCCACAAGCCTTGCTTTGAAGGTCTCTTCCCTTCCGTCCGGTCCTCTTTTCCTCTTGTACACCCACTTGCATCCAATGGGCTCTACCCCATTAGGTGGATCAACCAACTCCCACACTTGATTATAATCCATCGAACCCACCTCGGTTTCCATTGCGGTTTGCCACACTTCCGCGTCTTTGTCTTGGATTGCCTCGTCGTACGTTCATGGGTCTGATTCATCGCCGGGAATCAAATCCGAAGATTCTCTAATTCCCATGAATCTCTCGGGTTGCCTTGCAATCCTCTCACTACGACGGGGTTCCGGTTGTGAAGGTATGACGTGTGGTATATCATCTTGTATACTTGGTATATGAGTTTGCCCTCTTAACTCGTCTAAGG
The DNA here is from genome assembly GCA_947034835.1 of Ballota nigra. Classification (NCBI taxonomy): domain Eukaryota; kingdom Viridiplantae; phylum Streptophyta; class Magnoliopsida; order Lamiales; family Lamiaceae; genus Ballota; species Ballota nigra. The sequence goes on from OX344725.1 coordinate 62,803,010, forward strand.
TAATCTCACTTCTGGGCTTTCTTTTATTCATATAGTCTTCCTCCAAGAATTTAAAGTGCGAACTAATCACGGTCTTTCAATCCTTGAGACTATAGAACATACACCCTTTCGTTCCCATGGGATATCCTATAAACAACCTTAATTCCGAACATGGATCGAATTTACCGGCTTCCTTGTCTAGCACGTATGCCGGACAACCCCAAATCTGCAAGTGTCTTAGACTGGGCTTGCGCCCCGGTCCACAATTCCATTGGGGTTTTAGGAACCGATTTAGATGGCACCAAGTTTAGAATATAAGTCATTGTTTCCAAGGCGTTACCCCAAAACGACTTGGGTAAATCCGAATAACTCATCATGGATCTGACTATTTCTAAAAGAGTCTGGCTCCTTCGTTCCGCCACACCGTTCTATTGAGGGGTTCCCGATGTGGTCAACAGGGATACAATCCCTTCTTCCGATAGGTAGTTCAAGAATTCATTGCTAAGGTATTCGCCTCCACGAACAAATCGTAGAGACTTGATACTTCTTTCCCTATGCATCATAAGGTAGATGTATCCATATCTCGAGTAATCATTGAAAAAGACAATTTACTCATACCCTTTCTTGCTATGATCGTCATTGAACCACACATATCGGTATGAACGAGTTCTAACACTTCCGTAGTTCTATTCCCCTTAGCTCCAAATGCCCTATTGGTCATTTTACCCTCTAAACAGGATTCACAAGTTGGAAACGGTTCGACTTGGAATGATTCCAAGGATCCATCTTTCACCAATCTCTCTATCCACTTTAGATTAATATGACCTAGTCTAAGATGCCATAGAAGTGTTTCGTTCATCTCCGAAGAACACTTTCTTTTATTACTCGAAATAATCGATGTGTTATTAGATTCAATTTTGTGAGTGGTGTGCCCAAATAATGGTATAAAGATCATCCATTAAAGTTCCGGAACAGATAAACTCATCGTTTCAAGCAATAATAACATCCTTATTAAAAGAAACTGAGTATCTATTCAAACAGTTTAGAAACTGAAGGTTGAGTTCTTTCTAAACTAGGAACATGAGGAACGTCTCTCAAGACCATAACTCTATCTTCACAAGATAGGCGCACTTCTCCCACTGCTTCAGCTGCCACTCTCGTAGCATTGCCCGATGTGATGAGGATCTCACTTCCGTTAAGTCGTCGGGTTAGCTTAAACCCATGAAACAAATGTGATTAGTAGCTCTCGTATTCACTATCCACGAATAGACAGCATACGCCACTTCACAAGTTTCGACGACTAAGGTGTGTGAATTACCTAACTTTCCTAGCCTCTTAGGCTTGGAACAGGCAGACCTCCATTGTCCTCTCTCACCGCAACTAAAACACTTCCCCTTCGATGCTTGCCTTTGCATTTGCCTTTAGCAACAATTGGATTTGCTTGGATCCGGCCTTTGGTTCTCTTCCTCTTTTTCCCTCCCTTGGGACCAAAAGAGGTAGACGAACCATTAGCCACCATAGCACTAGACTGGTGCTCCATTATCACCTCCACCGAAACTAAAGCTTGCAAGAGCTCGGGCAAACGACTTGTCCGTTCATTCATCTGACAGTTCAGATGAAACTACTCAAAACTTCTCGGTAGGGAATGGTATATGGAATCAATCAAAATCCGCACCAAGTACTTCCAACTTGTTAAGGTATGCCATTATCTCGAGAACGTGCTCCCTTGCGGGCGTTCCTTCCACCATTTCCAACTTGACCGAGTCATGTTTGGTGAACTGATTAGTCATGGGATTCTGATGTGAAAACATCTCTTCAAGGTGTTCCATGATTTCAACAGCGGATACAATGTCTTCATGAACGCGCCTCAAATCCTCAGACAGAAATGTCAAGATGATGCACTTCATTCATTGTCACGCTTCCGATCACAAACTGCCTCTTCCCATTGTTTGACTTATCATTAGGCTTGCCGGGTATATTAACATAAATAACCCAATTGTGTTTTCGTGCAGTAAGGACAAATTTAAAAAAAAACATTTCCAATCGATATAATTCTCTCCAAAAAGTTTATTAACTTTAAGTATATTAAACAGTGGATTAAAAGGTTGCGACATGATGAAATGAGAATAAAACATACATTCATATCAATATCTAGAAAAATATGAAATTATCACATAATTCGATCACATCAATTATATTGAAACCTTAAAACAATATAATCATGCATCAGCCAACATCTTGAAACAATTTAAATGCGCCACGAGGGGTGGTCTATACATTTAAATACATTCAAGCGGATCACAAACTTAAAAGTTACAAATCCTTAATTCAAAATTAATAGTTGGCTCCCACTTTGACCACATAGAAATTGACAGGGACTCCGAGGGGAGTAAGTTAATATCAATTTCCTATGCCTAAGTAATAACCATAATTAAATACAGGATTATTATTTCGCTTTGAGCAAGCCACTCGTGGTGAGGGTCAATACCGCCACTAGTAATAATCCACAATCATCCTTTCGGAATTTATTCATGTGAAATCCGTTCTTTTGGCCGATCCGAGGGGGAAATGTATTCCAAAAGAACTTCACAAATAAATAAATTATGGAGGCCAAAATAATCCAATTTTAATATCCGGAATAAAATTGCGATTATAAAAACATACTTAGTAATTTTCGAAAGTAAGGTTTTTCTTGGACAATTAAATTCATGCAAACACATATTAACAAATAATAAAAATTGCACGAAATAAAACATCCATCAAAACAAAATTAAACACATTGGAGCACTCAATTCCAATTGTCACGGTTTAATTTCTTCACGTCTTGATGCGAAAAATCGTCCTTGTTGCTTTCCGACGTTCGTCTCGACGTGCTCCCACTCGAACAGCAACACTTCTTCAAAAACAGCATCGTTTGGGGTTCGGGACGACGTTTAAAAACACACGAAAAAAAAAACACGAACCGAAAAAATTCCACGGCCTGAGATACAGCGCGCGTCGGCCCACGAAGTGGGCCCGCGCGCTTCCCGGCCCGAGAAGCGCTGAAAAACTGCCCGAGGCGCGCCGAAGCGCAGCCCCGAGGCGCGGCCGAGGCGCTGCACGGAGGCGCGCTGAGGCGCACCCGAGGCGCCGCCCGGAGCGCCCCGAGGCGCTGCAGCCCGCGCCCGAGGCGCGCGCACGCCTGCGCGCGGCGCCGTGCACCCCCGTGCGCCGTTTTTTTCGCCGTTCGTCCTTGTTTTCTTCACCCCTTGCATGATTTTACCTCCATACATGCGCCACGCTTGTATGCGTCGTCCGGGTACGCCGTTTTTAATTCTTCGTTCTTCGTCACGATCCGGTTACAATTTATTTTTACAAAAAAAATAAATACTAGATCTAGACTAGTCTATTACAATGATCGAATCAAAATAAAAACAACTAATCTACTCGTGGATTTTCTCACGAGAAAAACGAATTCGAACGAATCGAATTAAAAAACAATTAATTCACACGCATGAAATTAACAACATTAAAAACCATGACAATTGGATACCTGCAAAAAAGATCTAACAATTCTACTATCCAATTTCAATTTAATGTTTTAACAATTTAAAATTCAGAGCCCGAAACCGTGGCTCTGATACCAGTTGTTGGGAAAATCGGGGTGCCCGGAATCTATTCGGGATGAATTTTAAATACGAATTTAAATACAATTATTACTAGCATGAATTAATCCTAATTAATTCAAATAATAATTCCAACAACTAATTATCATCATGCATGTTGAATTAATTTCACATATTTAATTAAGCGGAATAAACAATTAAATATGCGATTAACGTACCTCTTGTAGAATTGGACTTTGAATAAACGGGACAATCACGATCTCGCTTTATCAACCCAAAAACCTTCTCAAGTATTTCCCTTTCGCCTTACTTGATCACCGGTGGGAGATGCTTTCAAGTAATTTAATAAACTAAGGAAAAAGAAAAATATCTATGCTCTTGATTTTTCCAACACATGGAATTTTTGTACTTGGGGATGAAATAATCATCCCCTATTTATAAGAGTAGTGACCGAAATTCGTAGAGATTTTATGGGCATGGAGAAATCTTTTCTTAATCTCTAAGAAATCTTGAATATATCTCATATATTCTTTTCTCCATAATAAAATATTTCACAAAAATCTCACTCTCCTAATAAATATGAAACTCTCGAAAATTACATAGAAAAAATCCAAGATTTGGATCTTCTTGAATATATGAGATATTCTTGTATTCCTAGAATACATATCTTGCATAATATCTTTCCAAGAAAATCAACAAAATCTTTTTCCTCCTTATCATGCAATTTTCGAAAATAATACTTGAAAAATCAGCATAATTATTTTCTTTTTATTTTAATCACCTTTGTTGGTGAACGAATCTAATCGTAAGGATTAGTGGTTGTTTTAATGTTTTTACGTCACCAATCAATAACGTGTGATTGATTACCACCGTAAATGGTAAATCGGGGTATGAATTTATCGAATTTGTAAATTCGGTAGTCGAAATTGGACTTATTTCGTGTATGTGTGAGTTTGGGTGTGTTTGTGTGTATTTTTTGTCTGAAATTCAAAATTATTTCAATAAGCCGGAGAACAACTATTTATAGAGGCTAGCAAGCATGAGGTGCTACTGACTCTTGGTCTCCCTAGCTTGCATGCCTGACATATGTTCTTTGACCTTAGTTTGACCTTATCTAAGCTGAATCTTAGTTACAAAGTCTTCTTTTGGGCCTTATCTCGGACTCATTGTTGTTCGCCTAGGTCGGCTTGAATGATCTTGATGACCCTTCAACTGAAAGTTGTTCGCCTCTTGAGGGTGTACTTTGGAAGTTGTTCGCCTTATGGCTTTGTTCAGCTTGGCTTTGGGATCTTTGTCCTTTGTTCACTTGTACACACTTCTTTGGCTGTTTGTTATATCATAGTTTGACCAAGTTGTTCGTCATTGATGACTTCACAGTTGGCTCATTTTTGGTCTCGGGTCTAAATACCTGTTCGCCCATTAGTTGTTCGTCGGGGAGTTGTTCGTCACTTTATACACCTCTCAAATTGGTAGATGCACCCCAACTTGATTTTCTTTGTTGATCACCCTTGATTTGAGGTTGGCTCTTCATAATCCTTGATGTAGCTTTAATCCTTGTTCGCCATTTATTGACTTATGTTCGCCTGTCAACAATTGCCCCCTATCCTGGCTATGTTGCCCCAGACGAGCAACTTTGTGGCGAGCAACTATAGTTAGGATATCAAAATGATGAGGGTTGGGGCGAACATCATTGGCTTGGGCGAGCAACATATGGTCTGTCGTTTCGTCTTCCCAAGGTCTGGGAGTTGTACGAAGATGACGTGGGCGGCATGGCTGTGCGCCGCCCACGCGCGAGCAATCCCGAGGCCACGCGCCCCTATAATTACGTATAGGTCCCTAAATTTTTGAACTTGTTTGGAAATTACCCCGTTTTCTCTCAATTTGGCCCCGGGGCTTTTGGGAAATTACGTCTGGGACCCCGTTTTTATTTGGGGTATAAGTAGTGGGAAAACTGAAATTTTTCCCACTTCTTCTTCTCCTACTACAGTGCTCCGGCGACTTCCTCCTCCCTCCGGCGATACCAAGCTTTCCGACGTCCGCCTTTCCGCTTTTGGTTTCAAACTTCAATTCCTAGGTAGTCACTTTTTTTCTCTCTATCTTTTTCTCTCGAAAATCCTTTCTGCCGCCGTGTGGACCCGAGCGCTACCGTCTTCTCCGGGATAGCGCCACCGTCTGCAACTCTTTCTACCGCCGCTCGGATTTTTCTTCCTCTTCTATGTCTTCGCACTCGAGCAATAAAACTGAGGAGACCCTAGATCCCCTTTTTCCCATTGTTGCTCGCGATCTGGAACCATTTGAGGTTTCCTCAGCGTCGAACACTCACGTGGACTCAGTTGTTCGCTCTGTGGAAAACACTGGTGCGGGCCCATCTGGGAGAGAATTAACAGTTGTGGCGAACAACAATTTGGACGATAGCTCTTCGTCTTCTGCCGAATCTGGAGATCCAGATCTTAACGATCTCACTCGCGAGTTCCTGGAGAGTATTAACTTTCCATCCCCAAAGATGCGGGAAAATGAGATCCCAGCTGGGGTTGCTCGGCTATTCGAATGGCGAGCATATGCTGAAAGGTATGCGAACAGCTTTCCCCGTCCCCAGAGACAAATAATGGATAAGGTGAAAACTGAGTACCAGGCGAGCAAGATAAAAAGTGTTGTTCGCGAAGATGAACTGGACTCGATCCGGAAGGATTACAAAATCCCATACGATATTCACCCGTGGGCCCCTCGGAGAAAGGAAAGAGCTGATCGCCCACCCCCAGGATGCACGGCGATCAACCTTCACACCTTGATTGTCGGACTAAAGCTGCCTCTTCCACCCGTTGTTGGTCAATTCCTGGAGGCGACCAACTTGGCCATCACCCAAATTACTCCAATTGGGTGGATGAACCTCCTAGGCTCTATGTGCTTGTTCGCCTTGGAGGGGTATGTTGATCGGATCACTGCGGAAGAGATCAACTACTTGATGACAATTACAAGCTGCCCCGTAGGAGAAGAAGGCTATCATTATCTCAAGGCAAGAACTGGGTTGAAAATGGTGGAAGAGGTGCCGAACAAGATTCGTGACTGGAAGCAACACTTCTTCTGGATTGGGGGTGATTGGCGAGCATCTTCTGGTCCACACGGCGGCCCTGGACGAATAAATTCTCCAGCAGCCTATGGAAAACTGAAACGTAAGTTTGTTTCTTGCTCGCCTTTGGGCTAAGTAGTTCTAATTTAACTTTTCTTGTTTGTTCGCAGGCCCTCGTCTACCCAAGTGGGATTCGAAAGAGGAGGAGTTGAGCTCCGAGTTTCTGTTTACTTCGTGCTTGGTTGGCCTCCGAAATAGGGCAGATATGACTATTGACTATCTTTGCCGAGCAAGGTGTCAAAGAGCTGCTCGCCTCTTGACTTACCCTCACCACCTGGAGGCTCAAGCTGAGGTGCCCCCAGGTATGACAATTTATAACTTTTGATTCCAGTCTTGTTCGTCATTGATTTGTTTAACTTGCTCGCCTAACCTTTTTTTTTTTTTTAGCCGAGCAAGTAACAGTTGCCGTTCCCCCCAGTTACGCCCTCCTCAAGCGTAGGGTATCTGAAATGGGGCCCCCAAAAGGGAAGAAGAGGAAAGGCGACCCCCCCTCCCATGTGCTTGCAATGACGAACAGACCTGAGGGGGCTAGAGTTCCCAGACAGGCGCCCCCCCGTTCAAATCCGTTCCCCTCCTGTTTCCCCACCTCGTGGTGGGAAACGCCTTAAGAAGGCAGACGGGACCCCACTGGCCGAAGATGTCCTTGGCAAGGGGAAGGAAAAGGTGGGCCAAAGTCGTGCTCGCCACGAAGGGGATGTCATTAGGCGTTCTTCCGCGGAGCCTACGGAAAGGTCGGGAAAGGCGAGCAAAGATGTGGGCTCACCCCGTGGCCCAGAAGACCTCACGTTCCTTGGATGGGATGAACGGAAGTTTGCCGAGTAAGTATCTACCCTCTTCTGCCGAACAAATAAATTCGATAGTCGAAATTGGACTTATTTCGTGTATGTGTGAGTTTGGGTGTGTTTGTGTGTATTTTTTGTCTGAAATTCAAAATTATTTCAATAAGCTGGAGAACAACTATTTATAGAGGCTAGCAAGCATGAGGTGCTACTGACTCTTGGTCTCCCTAGCTTGCATGCCTGACATATGTCCTTTGACCTTAGTTTGACCTTATCTAAGCTGAATCTTAGTTACAAAGTCTTCTTTTGGGCCTTATCTCGGACTCATTGTTGTTCGCCAAGGGTCGGCTTGAATGATCTTGATGACCCTTCAACTGAAAGTTGTTCGCCTCTTGAGGGTGTACTTTGGAAGTTGTTCGCCTTATGGCTTTGTTCAGCTTGGCTTTGGGATCTTTGTCCTTTGTTCACTTGTACACACTTCTTTGGCTGTTTGTTATATCATAGTTTGACCAAGTTGTTCGTCATAGATGACTTCACAGTTGGCTCATTTTTGGTCTCGGGTCTAAATACCTGTTCGCCCATTAGTTGTTCGTCGGGGAGTTGTTCGTCACTTTATACACCTCTCAAATTGGTAGATGCACCCCAACTTGATTTTCTTTGTTGATCACCCTTGATTTGAGGTTGGCTCTTCATAATCCTTGATGTAGCTTTAATCCTTGTTCGCCATTTATTGACTTATGTTCGTCTGTCAACAATTGCCCCCTATCCTGGCTATGTTGCCCCAGACGAGCAACTTTGTGGCGAGCAACTATAGTTAGGATATCAAAATGATGAGGGTTGGGGCGAACATCATTGGCTTGGGCGAGCAACATATGGTATGTCGTTTCGTCTTCCCAAGGTCTGGGAGTTGTACGAAGATAACGTGGGCGGCATGGCTGTGCGCCGCCCACGCGCGAGCAATCCCGAGGCCACGCGCCCCTATAATTACGTATAGGTCCCTAAATTTTTGAACTTGTTTGGAAATTACCCCGTTTTCTCTCAATTTGGCCCCGGGGCTTTTGGGAAATTACGTCTGGGACCCCGTTTTTATTTGGGGTATAAGTAGTGGGAAAACTGAAATTTTTCCCACTTCTTCTTCTCCTACTACAGTGCTCCGGCGACTTCCTCCTCCCTCCGGCGATACCAAGCTTTCCGACGTCCGCCTTTCCGCTTTTGGTTTCAAACTTCAATTCCTAGGTAGTCACTCTTTTTTCTCTCTATCTTTTTCTCTCGAAAATCCTTTCTGCCGCCGTGTGGACCCGAGCGCCACCGTCTTCTCCGGGATAGCGCCACCGTCTGCAACTCTTTCTACCGCCGCTCGGATTTTTCTTCCTCTTCTATGTCTTCGCACTCGAGCAATAAAACTGAGGAGACCCTAGATCCCCCTTTTCCCATTGTTGCTCGCGATCTGGAACCATTTGAGGTTTCCTCAGCGTCGAACACTCACGTGGACTCAGTTGTTCGCTCTGTGGAAAACACTGGTGTGGGCCCATCTGGGAGAGAATTAACAGTTGTGGCGAACAACAATTTGGACGATAGCTCTTCGTCTTCTGCCGAATCTGGAGATCCAGATCTTAACGATCTCACTCGCGAGTTCCTTGAGAGTATTAACTTTCCATCCCCAAAGATGCGGGAAAATGAGATCCCAGCTGGGGTTGCTCGGCTATTCGAATGGCGAGCATATGCTGAAAGGTATGCGAACAGCTTTCCCCGTCCCCAGAGACAAATAATGGATAAGGTGAAAACTGAGTACCAGGCGAGCAAGATAAAAAGTGTTGTTCGCGAAGATGAACTGGACTCGATCCGGAAGGATTACAAAATCCCATACGATATTCACCCGTGGGCCCCTCGGAGAAAGGAAAGAGCTGATCGCCCACCCCCAGGATGCACGGCGATCAACCTTCACACCTTGATTGTCGGACTAAAGCTGCATCTTCCACCCGTTGTTGGTCAATTCCTGGAGGCGACCAACTTGGCCATCACCCAAATTACTCCAATTGGGTGGATGAACCTCCTAGGCTCTATGTGCTTGTTCGCCTTGGAGGGGTATGTTGATCGGATCACTGCGGAAGAGATCAACTACTTGATGACAATTACAAGCTGCCCCGTAGGAGAAGAAGGCTATCATTATCTCAAGGCAAGAACTGGGTTGAAAATGGTGGAAGAGGTGCCGAACAAGATTCGTGACTGGAAGCAACACTTCTTCTGGATTGGGGGTGATTGGCGAGCATCTTCTGGTCCACACGGCGGCCCTGGACGAATAAATTCTCCAGCAGCCTATGGAAAACTGAAACGTAAGTTTGTTTCTTGCTCGCCTTTGGGCTAAGTAGTTCTAATTTAACTTTTCTTGTTTGTTCGCAGGCCCTCGTCTACCCAAGTGGGATTCGAAAGAGGAGGAGTTGAGCTCCGAGTTTCTGTTTACTTCGTGCTTGGTTGGCCTCCGAAATAGGGCAGATATGACTATTGACTATCTTTGCCGAGCAAGGTGTCAAAGAGCTGCTCGCCTCTTGACTTACCCTCACCACCTGGAGGCTCAAGCTGAGGTGCCCCCAGGTATGACAATTTATAACTTTTGATTCCAGTCTTGTTCGTCATTGATTTGTTTAACTTGCTCGCCTAACCTTTTTTTTTTTTTTTAGCCGAGCAAGTAACAGTTGCCGTTCCCCCCAGTTACGCCCTCCTCAAGCGTAGGGTATCTGAAATGGGGCCCCCAAAAGGGAAGAAGAGGAAAGGCGACCCCCCTCCCATGTGCTTGCAATGACGAACAGACCTGAGGGGGCTAGAGTTCCCAGACAGGCGCCCCCCCGTTCAAATCCGTTCCCCTCCTGTTTCCCCACCTCGTGGTGGGAAACGCCTTAAGAAGGCAGACGGGACCCCACTGGCCGAAGATGTCCTTGGCAAGGGGAAGGAAAAGGTGGGCCAAAGTCGTGCTCGCCACGAAGGGGATGTCATTAGGCGTTCTTCCGCGGAGCCTACGGAAAGGTCGGGAAAGGCGAGCAAAGATGTGGGCTCACCCCGTGGCCCAGAAGACCTCACGTTCCTTGGATGGGATGAACGGAAGTTTGCCGAGTAAGTATCTACCCTCTTCTGCCGAACAAATAAATTCGATAGTCGAAATTGGACTTATTTCGTGTATGTGTGAGTTTGGGTGTGTTTGTGTGTATTTTTTGTCTGAAATTCAAAATTATTTCAATAAGCTGGAGAACAACTATTTATAGAGGCTAGCAAGCATGAGGTGCTACTGACTCTTGGTCTCCCTAGCTTGCATGCCTGACATATGTCCTTTGACCTTAGTTTGACCTTATCTAAGCTGAATCTTAGTTACAAAGTCTTCTTTTGGGCCTTATCTCGGACTCATTGTTGTTCGCCTAGGTCGGCTTGAATGATCTTGATGACCCTTCAACTGAAAGTTGTTCGCCTCTTGAGGGTGTACTTTGGAAGTTGTTCGCCTTATGGCTTTGTTCAGCTTGGCTTTGGGATCTTTGTCCTTTGTTCACTTGTACACACTTCTTTGGCTGTTTGTTATATCATAGTTTGACCAAGTTGTTCGTCATTGATGACTTCACAGTTGGCTCATTTTTTGTCTCGGGTCTAAATACCTGTTCGCCCATTAGTTGTTCGTCGGGGAGTTGTTCGTCACTTTATACACCTCTCAAATTGGTAGATGCACCCCAACTTGATTTTCTTTGTTGATCACCCTTGATTTGAGGTTGGCTCTTCATAATCCTTGATGTAGCTTTAATCCTTGTTCGCCATTTATTGACTTATGTTCGTCTGTCAACAATTGCCCCCTATCCTGGCTATGTTGCCCCAGACGAGCAACTTTGTGGCGAGCAACTATAGTTAGGATATCAAAATGATGAGGGTTGGGGCGAACATCATTGGCTTGGGCGAGCAACATATGGTCTGTCGTTTCGTCTTCCCAAGGTCTGGGAGTTGTACGAAGATAACGTGGGCGGCATGGCTGTGCGCCGCCCACGCGCGAGCAATCCCGAGGCCACGCGCCCCTATAATTACGTATAGGTCCCTAAATTTTTGAACTTGTTTGGAAATTACCCCGTTTTCTCTCAATTTGGCCCCGGGGCTTTTGGGAAATTACGTCTGGGACCCCGTTTTTATTTGGGGTATAAGTAGTGGGAAAACTGAAATTTTTCCCACTTCTTCTTCTCCTACTACAGTGCTCCGGCGACTTCCTCCTCCCTCCGGCGATACCAAGCTTTCCGACGTCCGCCTTTCCGCTTTTGGTTTCAAACTTCAATTCCTAGGTAGTCACTCTTTTTTCTCTCTATCTTTTTCTCTCGAAAATCCTTTCTGCCGCCGTGTGGACCCGAGCGCCACCGTCTTCTCCGGGATAGCGCCACCGTCTGCAACTCTTTCTACCGCCGCTCGGATTTTTCTTCCTCTTCTATGTCTTCGCACTCGAGCAATAAAACTGAGGAGACCCTAGATCCCCCTTTTCCCATTGTTGCTCGCGATCTGGAACCATTTGAGGTTTCCTCAGCGTCGAACACTCACGTGGACTCAGTTGTTCGCTCTGTGGAAAACACTGGTGCGGGCCCATCTGGGAGAGAATTAACAGTTGTGGCGAACAACAATTTGGACGATAGCTCTTCGTCTTCTGCCGAATCTGGAGATCCAGATCTTAACGATCTCACTCGCGAGTTCCTTGAGAGTATTAACTTTCCATCCCCAAAGATGCGGGAAAATGAGATCCCAGCTGGGGTTGCTCGGCTATTCGAATGGCGAGCATATGCTGAAAGGTATGCGAACAGCTTTCCCCGTCCCCAGAGACAAATAATGGATAAGGTGAAAACTGAGTACCAGGCGAGCAAGATAAAAAGTGTTGTTCGCGAAGATGAACTGGACTCGATCCGGAAGGATTACAAAATCCCATACGATATTCACCCGTGGGCCCCTCGGAGAAAGGAAAGAGCTGATCGCCCACCCCCAGGATGCACGGCGATCAACCTTCACACCTTGATTGTCGGACTAAAGCTGCATCTTCCACCCGTTGTTGGTCAATTCCTGGAGGCGACCAACTTGGCCATCACCCAAATTACTCCAATTGGGTGGATGAACCTCCTAGGCTCTATGTGCTTGTTCGCCTTGGAGGGGTATGTTGATCGGATCACTGCGGAAGAGATCAACTACTTGGTGACAATTACAAGCTGCCCCGTAGGAGAAGAAGGCTATCATTATCTCAAGGCAAGAACTGGGTTGAAAATGGTGGAAGAGGTGCCGAACAAGATTCGTGACTGGAAGCAACACTTCTTCTGGATTGGGGGTGATTGGCGAGCATCTTCTGGTCCACACGGCGGCCCTGGACGAATAAATTCTCCAGCAGCCTATGGAAAACTGAAACGTAAGTTTGTTTCTTGCTCGCCTTTGGGCTAAGTAGTTCTAATTTAACTTTTCTTGTTTGTTCGCAGGCCCTCGTCTACCCAAGTGGGATTCGAAAGAGGAGGAGTTGAGCTCCGAGTTTCTGTTTACTTCGTGCTTGGTTGGCCTCCGAAATAGGGCAGATATGACTATTGACTATCTTTGCCGAGCAAGGTGTCAAAGAGCTGCTCGCCTCTTGACTTACCCTCACCACCTGGAGGCTCAAGCTGAGGTGCCCCCAGGTATGACAATTTATAACTTTTGATTCCAGTCTTGTTCGTCATTGATTTGTTTAACTTGCTCGCCTAACCTTCTTTTTTTTTTTTAGCCGAGCAAGTAACAGTTGCCGTTCCCCCCAGTTACGCCCTCCTCAAGCGTAGGGTATCTGAAATGGGGCCCCCAAAAGGGAAGAAGAGGAAAGGCGACCCCCCTCCCATGTGCTTGCAATGACGAACAGACCTGAGGGGGCTAGAGTTCCCAGACAGGCGCCCCCCCGTTCAAATCCGTTCCCCTCCTGTTTCCCCACCTCGTGGTGGGAAACGCCTTAAGAAGGCAGACGGGACCCCACTGGCCGAAGATGTCCTTGGCAAGGGGAAGGAAAAGGTGGGCCAAAGTCGTGCTCGCCACGAAGGGGATGTCATTAGGCGTTCTTCCGCGGAGCCTACGGAAAGGTCGGGAAAGGCGAGCAAAGATGTGGGCTCACCCCGTGGCCCAGAAGACCTCACGTTCCTTGGATGGGATGAACGGAAGTTTGCCGAGTAAGTATCTACCCTCTTCTGCCGAACAAATAAATTCGATAGTCGAAATTGGACTTATTTCGTGTATGTGTGAGTTTGGGTGTGTTTGTGTGTATTTTTTGTCTGAAATTCAAAATTATTTCAATAAGCTGGAGAACAACTATTTATAGAGGCTAGCAAGCATGAGGTGCTACTGACTCTTGGTCTCCCTAGCTTGCATGCCTGACATATGTCCTTTGACCTTAGTTTGACCTTATCTAAGCTGAATCTTAGTTACAAAGTCTTCTTTTGGGCCTTATCTCGGACTCATTGTTGTTCGCCTAGGTCGGCTTGAATGATCTTGATGACCCTTCAACTGAAAGTTGTTCGCCTCTTGAGGGTGTACTTTGGAAGTTGTTCGCCTTATGGCTTTGTTCAGCTTGGCTTTGGGATCTTTGTCCTTTGTTCACTTGTACACACTTCTTTGGCTGTTTGTTATATCATAGTTTGACCAAGTTGTTCGTCATTGATGACTTCACAGTTGGCTCATTTTTGGTCTCGGGTCTAAATACCTGTTCGCCCATTAGTTGTTCGTCGGGGAGTTGTTCGTCACTTTATACACCTCTCAAATTGGTAGATGCACCCCAACTTGATTTTCTTTGTGGATCACCCTTGATTTGAGGTTGGCTCTTCATAATCCTTGATGTAGCTTTAATCCTTGTTCGCCATTTATTGACTTATGTTCGTCTGTCAACAATTGCCCCCTATCCTGGCTATGTTGCCCCAGACGAGCAACTTTGTGGCGAGCAACTATAGTTAGGATATCAAAATGATGAGGGTTGGGGCGAACATCATTGGCTTGGGCGAGCAACATATGGTCTGTCGTTTCGTCTTCCCAAGGTCTGGGAGTTGTACGAAGATAACGTGGGCGGCATGGCTGTGCGCCGCCCACGCGCGAGCAATCCCGAGGCCACGCGCCCCTATAATTACGTATAGGTCCCTAAATTTTTGAACTTGTTTGGAAATTACCCCGTTTTCTCTCAATTTGACCCCGGGGCTTTTGGGAAATTACGTCTGGGACCCCGTTTTTATTTGGGGTATAAGTAGTGGGAAAACTGAAATTTTTCCCACTTCTTCTTCTCCTACTACAGTGCTCCGGCGACTTCCTCCTCCCTCCGGCGATACCAAGCTTTCCGACGTCCGCCTTTCCGCTTTTGGTTTCAAACTTCAATTCCTAGGTAGTCACTCTTTTTTCTCTCTATCTTTTTCTCTCGAAAATCCTTTCTGCCGCCGTGTGGACCCGAGCGCCACCGTCTTCTCCGGGATAGCGCCACCGTCTGCAACTCTTTCTACCGCCGCTCGGATTTTTCTTCCTCTTCTATGTCTTCGCACTCGAGCAATAAAACTGAGGAGACCCTAGATCCCCCTTTTCCCATTGTTGCTCGCGATCTGGAACCATTTGAGGTTTCCTCAGCGTCGAACACTCACGTGGACTCAGTTGTTCGCTCTGTGGAAAACACTGGTGCGGGCCCATCTGGGAGAGAATTAACAGTTGTGGCGAACAACAATTTGGACGATAGCTCTTCGTCTTCTGCCGAATCTGGAGATCCAGATCTTAACGATCTCACTCGCGAGTTCCTTAAGAGTATTAACTTTCCATCCCCAAAGATGCGGGAAAATGAGATCCCAGCTGGGGTTGCTCGGCTATTCGAATGGCGAGCATATGCTGAAAGGTATGCGAACAGCTTTCCCCGTCCCCAGAGACAAATAATGGATAAGGTGAAAACTGAGTACCAGGCGAGCAAGATAAAAAGTGTTGTTCGCGAAGATGAACTGGACTCGATCCGGAAGGATTACAAAATCCCATACGATATTCACCCGTGGGCCCCTCGGAGAAAGGAAAGAGCTGATCGCCCACCCCCAGGATGCACGGCGATCAACCTTCACACCTTGATTGTCGGACTAAAGCTGCATCTTCCACCCGTTGTTGGTCAATTCCTGGAGGCGACCAACTTGGCCATCACCCAAATTACTCCAATTGGGTGGATGAACCTCCTAGGCTCTATGTGCTTGTTCGCCTTGGAGGGGTATGTTGATCGGATCACTGCGGAAGAGATCAACTACTTGGTGACAATTACAAGCTGCCCCGTAGGAGAAGAAGGCTATCATTATCTCAAGGCAAGAACTGGGTTGAAAATGGTGGAAGAGGTGCCGAACAAGATTCGTGACTGGAAGCAACACTTCTTCTGGATTGGGGGTGATTGGCGAGCATCTTCTGGTCCACACGGCGGCCCTGGACGAATAAATTCTCCAGCAGCCTATGGAAAACTGAAACGTAAGTTTGTTTCTTGCTCGCCTTTGGGCTAAGTAGTTCTAATTTAACTTTTCTTGTTTGTTCGCAGGCCCTCGTCTACCCAAGTGGGATTCGAAAGAGGAGGAGTTGAGCTCCGAGTTTCTGTTTACTTCGTGCTTGGTTGGCCTCCGAAATAGGGCAGATATGACTATTGACTATCTTTGCCGAGCAAGGTGTCAAAGAGCTGCTCGCCTCTTGACTTACCCTCACCACCTGGAGGCTCAAGCTGAGGTGCCCCCAGGTATGACAATTTATAACTTTTGATTCCAGTATTGTTCGTCATTGATTTGTTTAACTTGCTCGCCTAACCTTCTTTTTTTTTTTAGCCGAGCAAGTAACAGTTGCCGTTCCCCCCAGTTACGCCCTCCTCAAGCGTAGGGTATCTGAAATGGGTCCCCCAAAAGGGAAGAAGAGGAAAGGCGACCCCCCTCCCATGTGCTTGCAATGACGAACAGACCTGAGGGGGCTAGAGTTCCCAGACAGGCGCCCCCCCGTTCAAATCCGTTCCCCTCCTGTTTCCCCACCTCGTGGTGGGAAACGCCTTAAGAAGGCAGACGGGACCCCACTGGCCGAAGATGTCCTTGGCAAGGGGAAGGAAAAGGTGGGCCAAAGTCGTGCTCGCCACGAAGGGGATGTCATTAGGCGTTCTTCCGCGGAGCCTACGGAAAGGTCGGGAAAGGCGAGCAAAGATGTGGGCTCACCCCGTGGCCCAGAAGACCTCACGTTCCTTGGATGGGATGAACGGAAGTTTGCCGAGTAAGTATCTACCCTCTTCTGCCGAACAAATAAATTCGATAGTCGAAATTGGACTTATTTCGTGTATGTGTGAGTTTGGGTGTGTTTGTGTGTATTTTTTGTCTGAAATTCAAAATTATTTCAATAAGCTGGAGAACAACTATTTATAGAGGCTAGCAAGCATGAGGTGCTACTGACTCTTGGTCTCCCTAGCTTGCATGCCTGACATATGTCCTTTGACCTTAGTTTGACCTTATCTAAGCTGAATCTTAGTTACAAAGTCTTCTTTTGGGCCTTATCTCGGACTCATTGTTGTTCGCCTAGGTCGGCTTGAATGATCTTGATGACCCTTCAACTGAAAGTTGTTCGCCTCTTGAGGGTGTACTTTGGAAGTTGTTCGCCTTATGGCTTTGTTCAGCTTGGCTTTGGGATCTTTGTCCTTTGTTCACTTGTACACACTTCTTTGGCTGTTTGTTATATCATAGTTTGACCAAGTTGTTCGTCATTGATGACTTCACAGTTGGCTCATTTTTGGTCTCGGGTCTAAATACCTGTTCGCCCATTAGTTGTTCGTCGGGGAGTTGTTCGTCACTTTATACACCTCTCAAATTGGTAGATGCACCCCAACTTGATTTTCTTTGTGGATCACCCTTGATTTGAGGTTGGCTCTTCATAATCCTTGATGTAGCTTTAATCCTTGTTCGCCATTTATTGACTTATGTTCGTCTGTCAACAATTGCCCCCTATCCTGGCTATGTTGCCCCAGACGAGCAACTTTGTGGCGAGCAACTATAGTTAGGATATCAAAATGATGAGGGTTGGGGCGAACATCATTGGCTTGGGCGAGCAACATATGGTCTGTCGTTTCGTCTTCCCAAGGTCTGGGAGTTGTACGAAGATAACGTGGGCGGCATGGCTGTGCGCCGCCCACGCGCGAGCAATCCCGAGGCCACGCGCCCCTATAATTACGTATAGGTCCCTAAATTTTTGAACTTGTTTGGAAATTACCCCGTTTTCTCTCAATTTGACCCCGGGGCTTTTGGGAAATTACGTCTGGGACCCCGTTTTTATTTGGGGTATAAGTAGTGGGAAAACTGAAATTTTTCCCACTTCTTCTTCTCCTACTACAGTGCTCCGGCGACTTCCTCCTCCCTCCGGCGATACCAAGCTTTCCGACGTCCGCCTTTCCGCTTTTGGTTTCAAACTTCAATTCCTAGGTAGTCACTCTTTTTTCTCTCTATCTTTTTCTCTCGAAAATCCTTTCTGCCGCCGTGTGGACCCGAGCGCCACCGTCTTCTCCGGGATAGCGCCACCGTCTGCAACTCTTTCTACCGCCGCTCGGATTTTTCTTCCTCTTCTATGTCTTCGCACTCGAGCAATAAAACTGAGGAGACCCTAGATCCCCCTTTTCCCATTGTTGCTCGCGATCTGGAACCATTTGAGGTTTCCTCAGCGTCGAACACTCACGTGGACTCAGTTGTTCGCTCTGTGGAAAACACTGGTGCGGGCCCATCTGGGAGAGAATTAACAGTTGTGGCGAACAACAATTTGGACGATAGCTCTTCGTCTTCTGCCGAATCTGGAGATCCAGATCTTAACGATCTCACTCGCGAGTTCCTTGAGAGTATTAACTTTCCATCCCCAAAGATGCGGGAAAATGAGATCCCAGCTGGGGTTGCTCGGCTATTCGAATGGCGAGCATATGCTGAAAGGTATGCGAACAGCTTTCCCCGTCCCCAGAGACAAATAATGGATAAGGTGAAAACTGAGTACCAGGCGAGCAAGATAAAAAGTGTTGTTCGCGAAGATGAACTGGACTCGATCCGGAAGGATTACAAAATCCCATACGATATTCACCCGTGGGCCCCTCGGAGAAAGGAAAGAGCTGATCGCCCACCCCCAGGATGCACGGCGATCAACCTTCACACCTTGATTGTCGGACTAAAGCTGCATCTTCCACCCGTTGTTGGTCAATTCCTGGAGGCGACCAACTTGGCCATCACCCAAATTACTCCAATTGGGTGGATGAACCTCCTAGGCTCTATGTGCTTGTTCGCCTTGGAGGGGTATGTTGATCGGATCACTGCGGAAGAGATCAACTACTTGGTGACAATTACAAGCTGCCCCGTAGGAGAAGAAGGCTATCATTATCTCAAGGCAAGAACTGGGTTGAAAATGGTGGAAGAGGTGCCGAACAAGATTCGTGACTGGAAGCAACACTTCTTCTGGATTGGGGGTGATTGGCGAGCATCTTCTGGTCCACACGGCGGCCCTGGACGAATAAATTCTCCAGCAGCCTATGGAAAACTGAAACGTAAGTTTGTTTCTTGCTCGCCTTTGGGCTAAGTAGTTCTAATTTAACTTTTCTTGTTTGTTCGCAGGCCCTCGTCTACCCAAGTGGGATTCGAAAGAGGAGGAGTTGAGCTCCGAGTTTCTGTTTACTTCGTGCTTGGTTGGCCTCCGAAATAGGGCAGATATGACTATTGACTATCTTTGCCGAGCAAGGTGTCAAAGAGCTGCTCGCCTCTTGACTTACCCTCACCACCTGGAGGCTCAAGCTGAGGTGCCCCCAGGTATGACAATTTATAACTTTTGATTCCAGTATTGTTCGTCATTGATTTGTTTAACTTGCTCGCCTAACCTTCTTTTTTTTTTTAGCCGAGCAAGTAACAGTTGCCGTTCCCCCCAGTTACGCCCTCCTCAAGCGTAGGGTATCTGAAATGGGTCCCCCAAAAGGGAAGAAGAGGAAAGGCGACCCCCCTCCCATGTGCTTGCAATGACGAACAGACCTGAGGGGGCTAGAGTTCCCAGACAGGCGCCCCCCCGTTCAAATCCGTTCCCCTCCTGTTTCCCCACCTCGTGGTGGGAAACGCCTTAAGAAGGCAGACGGGACCCCACTGGCCGAAGATGTCCTTGGCAAGGGGAAGGAAAAGGTGGGCCAAAGTCGTGCTCGCCACGAAGGGGATGTCATTAGGCGTTCTTCCGCGGAGCCTACGGAAAGGTCGGGAAAGGCGAGCAAAGATGTGGGCTCACCCCGTGGCCCAGAAGACCTCACGTTCCTTGGATGGGATGAACGGAAGTTTGCCGAGTAAGTATCTACCCTCTTCTGCCGAACAAATAAATTCGATAGTCGAAATTGGACTTATTTCGTGTATGTGTGAGTTTGGGTGTGTTTGTGTGTATTTTTTGTCTGAAATTCAAAATTATTTCAATAAGCTGGAGAACAACTATTTATAGAGGCTAGCAAGCATGAGGTGCTACTGACTCTTGGTCTCCCTAGCTTGCATGCCTGACATATGTCCTTTGACCTTAGTTTGACCTTATCTAAGCTGAATCTTAGTTACAAAGTCTTCTTTTGGGCCTTATCTCGGACTCATTGTTGTTCTCCTAGGTCGGCTTGAATGATCTTGATGACCCTTCAACTGAAAGTTGTTCGCCTCTTGAGGGTGTACTTTGGAAGTTGTTCGCCTTATGACTTTGTTCAGCTTGGCTTTGGGATCTTTGTCCTTTGTTCACTTGTACACACTTCTTTGGCTGTTTGTTATATCATAGTTTGACCAAGTTGTTCGTCATTGATGACTTCACAGTTGGCTCATTTTTGGTCTCGGGTCTAAATACCTGTTCGCCCATTAGTTGTTCGTCGGGGAGTTGTTCGTCACTTTATACACCTCTCAAATTGGTAGATGCACCCCAACTTGATTTTCTTTGTTGATCACCCTTGATTTGAGGTTGGCTCTTCATAATCCTTGATGTAGCTTTAATCCTTGTTCGCCATTTATTGACTTATGTTCGCCTGTCAACAACCTTATCATTATTGGGCTACTTAATGGGCTACTTGAGGGGCCTTAAGGAGAATTAAGATTGGACCTCCTAATGGACTTCTGAATTTCAATATTGAGCCCCAATATAATTCAGCCCATTAATATTAATTATTACCACTAATAAATTAATATTGCACTATCCATCTTAATCCATATTACGATAATATGGGCTCCCGGTTATTATTTCCCACGTTTAAGATTATCAAGTCCATTAATTAATTAAGCTTCTGAATAGCTCTAAATTAATTAATATATTTCACCTTGGAGTAAAGACAGTTCAACATTATTATTCGTACCGAAGAAACTAATTCTTCACTTGCAAGATTTGGTACAATAAAACTTCTGAGCCCACCAAGGGGACTAATCACACGAGCCGTACTCGCACGCGTTTCTCCGTATTAAATCTTAGCAACCGTCGTATGATTGATATTACTGCCCAAGACACAAAGTTCGAAGTCACAATGATTCTCACCCAACATGAATCAAAGCAGTAACTATTAAACACACACGGTCCTATTTAAGTGACGGAGATTAAGAAATCAACAACCACTGAGGTCTAATTCTTCACCTTTCAGAACAGAAGAATTTATCCTCGCTGTAGGACCTCTTCAACACATACTAAATGTGCTAGTGCAATCTCTTAGTCAAGACAGACCAATCTGAGCCTTACACATCGACCTTTCACGGCGGATTGTTCAATTCCACCTGGGTCGTGAATTGTACGTTTAGTTACAAGTAAACTGTTAATGTTATCTTCCGTGATCGGGTATCACCACATTAACTACAATGTAACATGTACTATATACTGAACGGTTTGCAATAGAAATTCAACATTCAATTATATCTAAAGCAAATGTGATAAAAGAATTATTCTCATAAATCGAGTGTTTGATACACGAGTTATACAAAGTAAAAGCATACTTTCACGTATAACTCCAACATTATACCCTTAAAAAAACCTTATCTCTTATTTTATTTTTCTGCCTCCTCATTTGTGAGGCATGCCCTGTCTCACGGCCACTCACCGTCGTGCCCCCACGGCCATTCACTGCTGCTCACTGCTGCGCCGCTGGCACAACCCTTCCACACTCAAATCTTGTTAAGAAATAGAAGAAAAGGTAGAGAAACTAGTTTATCTTTTATCTTCTTCTCAAATGTTTCTCTTTAAGTTTTAAATAGTTGCTTTTCTAAATAAATGGGTAAAAATGATAGAAATTCCCTATAATTTTGCCCAAGATTTATTTATATTGAGTGTAGAAAAGCTTTTTTATTTTCTTTTTGTTTACACATTATTTCAAGAAAAAAAAACAAGATTTAATAACAGCGTGTGAAAGTGAGATCTAGGAGTTTGATTTTGAAAAAGAATTCAGTTGATTTATCATTGATAATAGATTTGTTTGTGTGGTTATTGATTTTTTCTTCCCAGTAAAATAGTATTGTGGGGAGAAAAGAAATAAAGAGAAAGAGACAAACATCGGCATAATATGGCGGCCGCCACCGGCGTGTTGGTGACGGCGGCGTTATGGTGGTGGCGGATGTGGCCAAAATTAGGATTTAGTATTTAAATATTTTGAATTTAATATGTCAGGTGCAGAATAGGATTTTTATTAAAATTATTTTTTGTAAAAGGTGTATCTAGTATTGATGGAGGGGTATATAGTCGGGCCCCTAATTAAAATGAGGGTTGGGTTAAGGATTTTTTAACTCGTTTGGAAGTGGGCCTAAATGGGCTGACCCGTTTGGGTAGCGAGCTTTTGCTGGTTGGGGCGAGTCAGCCCGCCTTAAAAAAATTAATTTATTTTTTATATATTTTTTACATTGTCAACTATTATAGTATCATTTTTAGGACTATTTTGTAAAATTTATGTTCATAGATGATGAATTTGAATTGTAGGAGTCTAATTTTATGAATTATTATTGTTAATATATTGTGAACTTTAATTTGTAGAAAATTATTTTTCTAATTAAAGATAATAAAATTTATTTGTAAAATAAATTTCATTTTAATATTTTTATAGCAATAATTATCAAGATAAATTGTTTGATTATATTTGATTTTGATGAATTTTATATATTAGAGCTTTTGAGAAATACACATCATACTACAATCATAACCTCTTAAATGCAAGATAAAACATAAGAAATTCCATGACACAAATTACTATAGTTGACTATTGTTTAGCAATTTTAAAAGTAGGCCCCATACCACACAATTCAAAAACAATTCAAACCATTCATATTTCTTTCTCCCCCCTCCCCCCTTCAAATTCATCTTTTTCTCTCTCTTTAAGCCGGGGGATGATTCTATGGTCGTCACCACACTAGTCGCGAGAAGAGCAGCTCCACCGTCGGGGAGGTGGCACAGCCTTGCGACGAGAAGAGATCCACCACTATGGGGTTGCATATCCGGTGCTCCTCCATTGTCAACTCCGTCGTGACTTTCTCGTCGTGTTTGGAATCGAATGATGAGCGCCTGCTCAAACAACCTAGGAGACGGGGCAACGGTGATGCGGGTGGGGTGAGATTGAGGCGACAGCGATGCGGGTGGGGGTGAGACTGAGGCGGTGGCGATGCGGGTGGAGTGAGACCGTGGTGGTGCCGTGAGCTCAGATCGGAGGTAGTTTTTATCATTTTTATTTACTGTAAAAAAAATTGAAGAAGAAATTTACTTTCATATTGTGATAAATCTGAAGAAGAGAATTAACAAGGGATTTAATATTATCTTATTTTCAGTGATGGGGAGCTCACAGGTGAATCTTGGAAGGAATAATGATGTTGGTTTCTCTGTGAATTTGAGTTCCAACATCTTTAATTTGAAGAATAATCATTCAAAATGCAACCTTGTTCAAAATCAAAGCTTTTATGGCCTTCAAGATCTGGGTTTACCCTTAGACCATCTTTATCGGTCTGAAACCGACCTGGGCGTGGAGCTAGCAAACAAAAAAAATATGGAATTAATCCCATGACCATGGGTGATGAACAACCATGTTTTCAGTGGGGTATTTTTTATCCCCAAAAAAACTATGCATGCCACATGTCAAATTTTTATTCGTCGATCATATTTTATTTAAATAATTTCCGATTTTCACTTATCTACTTATATATATATATATATATATATATATATATATATATATATATATATACCAAAATTCATAAAATTAAATTCTCTATAAATAGAGACCAATTTTGTTATGTTTTGGATCACAATTTCATACACTCCCTTTTCTCTTCTCCTAATTATTTTTTTCTCTTCTAAATTGTGTTAATTATCCTCATTTACGCATTTATTTTTTATTCGGTTTATTTATTTTTCAGTTGTATTTCAATTTTTGTAATTTTAATTTTAATATTGAATGTTGTAATTTTTTTAAGTGTATGGTAATTTTTTATTATAGTTATTAATTTTTTTAATATTGTGTAAATATTATAAAAATAGATATAATTATTAGATTATAAAAAAAATAATTTATTAAATATTGGTTGTGGTTGTGGTGGTTATGGATAAAGTGTGAAAAAAGATGAGTTTGGGTTGTGGTGTAAAATATACAAGGTGGAGTGAGAAATAAATTTTATATTTGATGACCAGGTTGTGGCCGGACATGAATAAACATGGTCTTAGGGCATCCGCCTCTGCTAAGAATCAAGTTGTTGTTTATGATAAATCTTCTAAAATCACAACCACCAAATATTTAAGGTTTATAGTTGGAGTTTTTCAATTTATTTTGGCTGCTCTTATTCAATCTTTTATTGAGGATTTTTTTTGCTGATCTTATTCAATCTTTTCAATTTATTTTGGTTGCGTGTGTGTTTAGTGTGGGGCAGGTGTAGTGTGTGGGTTGCATCAAATTTGTATTGGAGGTTGAGGTTGGGGTTTTGTATTTTGATTGCGAAGTTTTGTGGATGAATTTTTCTCTTAAACTAATTCAATTGCTCTAATTTTTGTTGTTGTTGATTTCATGTAAGTTTATGGGATAAAAACGTAAAACGCCTTCTGTTCATAATTTAGCGGCATTTGTTCATAATTTTTGTGCATTTATGCACATTTTTTTAGTAGTATGTTCATAAATTTTTGGGCTGTTTGTGCCTAATTTTGTATATGTAATACTTTTGGAATTTTTTTATATGTAATTCTCAAATTCATAATGAAAGAAATGTATTTGAATTTGCTAGAATTCTCAAATATTTATTTACATGTTCATTTTTTTTTATAGTTGTGTTCATAAAATGTATCTTTATGTTCAAAATTAATAAACACCCGAAAATAACAAATACTAGCACAGAATCCCGCGTATTGCGCGGATTGAAATTATTTATTTATTTTTATATATATATATATATATATATATATATATATATATATATAAAGTGTTTAGATTAAATACATTAAATATTACTTCAATAAAAAATTTCTTTTTTAATATTTTATGTGTGTGTGTTAGGTTATTTATTTTTAAATATATTAAAGCAAGTTGAATACTAATTATATAATTTAATTTTAAGCAGCTTTATTTTAAATATAAATTAAATATGTAAATTTTATTTTTTAGAGGTGTATAGCTAATTCCAATAATTATAAATGTGTAATTACTAATTGAATAATTAAGTACATATATGGTTTTATTTTTTATTTGATCAATTTTTTTTAATAGAATACATATGTTTTGTTCAGTTATCTTTTACAAAAACATCATATATATATATATATATTGTAATTATTAAATTATGTTGAAATAATATGAATGTATAAGTATAATGAACAATAAATTTGATTTCAAAATAATTTTGAAAATTTACACTTGTGTTTGACCTAATATAGTAATGATGCACTTATTATGTTTTTTAATTATGAATTTCGGTCAATTTTAATTAAGAATATTTAAAATTATCAATTAATAATATTTAAAATTACCTAAATATGCTTGGTCAATTAACCTACTATAAGAATTAAAAAAATTGCAAATTAATTTTAAATAATAATTTTTTAATTACTTAAAATTCAAATGGTCAATTAATCCATCATAATAAAAAATAATTAAAACATCAATTTATAATTAAAAAAATCATAAATTATTCTAACTAACTGATGCAAATAAAAAAAAAGTGACTTATATAGATAATTAGTGAATAGAGGGTGATTTATAAATATTAATAATGAATATAAATATAGAATATATAAATATTACCAAAAATATCATAAAGTTATAGAATTGTAGGATTTTGAAGTAGAGGATGGAGAGAGGTGGGGGTTGATTCACAAATAGATATATAGATTACTGGTCAAAATTTTGTCTCGGGAACTGTGCAAAAAGGCGTCAATCAGTCAATAATGTGTCAAATTTTGTAAGAATCAGAGTTTGAACATGGGTCCATCAAATTGTATGAGCTTGTGGTTTTGATTAATGGTGGGAACCACCAAATTGTATGAATTAGTGTCATGTGATTTTTTATGTTGTATAATGCATTTAGGCTTATAGGATTGTAGTAAATAATAAGTGCCCCTAAATTATATATTTTAAATTTTAAAAAATAAAAATATATAAAAAATATTAAAAGTGGGTCAGCCCGCCAATAAGTGGGTTTTTACAGTCCGCCAAATTTTTGGTCCGTCCCGCCAAAAGGCAGGCTTTTGCGGGTTTTAACTCGCTCCGCTCCGCTGACCTGTTTTGACTGCTCTAAGTATAAGTATAATTTTGATGGTTCAAAATATGAATTTTAGGTGCAAGTAATCTATATGTTTTACGAGTAAATTGTGTTTGTAAACACGAAGCTTTGATTTAAGATGAATGAATACAAAATTAATTATAAGTATAATATTGATGGTTCAAAATATGAATTTTGAGTGCAAGTAAGCTATATGTTTTTTTTTTTTAATTCTATATTCAATGACTTGATTCTGGGTTTCAATTTATTTGAGTTGAAGCTACAATCAAATTCTATTCGAGCCTAATGATATTTTTTTAACCGGGAGCTTAATGATAATTTTGTTGTAAAATAGAGACACCGGTTTGTTTACCCAGTTCGTCAATAACGACTACGTATGGGGGCGAACCAAGCCAGAAGTTTTTACTAATATTTCTGTGTGTATACAATACTGAGTACATTAGAGTAACCCTAAACTAAACCCTAAAGCCCGATTGGGTTATAAGGCTCATAAGTGATGTTCACATCAAATCTTCCGGATTTGGTATATTAAATCTACTGGATTTACAACACTCCCTTTTGGACATTACAACACAACGTGTATGTCTCGTCAGAAAAACTCCACATGCTAGGTAGCGATAAAAATGTTTAGCTAGGGAGGAGTGTAATTATTGATCTTTCGGATCCATCTTAAAGATTTTTTCAATGTTGTTATGATTAGGCGTGAAATTATCATGATTCGTAGCTAGAAATGCCCCAGTTTTGGTCGATTTTGTTGAGTATTTAGAGTCAATTGAGTATTATTTCTACACATTGATGAATTTGTCTCTTTGATGCTCATAGGTGAATCGAGGGCGAAAAATGGAGTTCGTAGAACTTTGAATCGACTCAAATGGATGCCTGGATGAGAAGATATCGAAGAAATGCGATTGGTATTTGTGCGGAAGAAGAAAAATATCAGTTGAAGAAGAGGGAGAGCCATTCGAGTGGATTCACTCGAGCATGCCACTCGAGCGCCCAATTTGTCCAGAGAAGTTTAGGCACTCGAGCACTACCGCTCGAGCATGTTGCTCGAGCGCCTAAAACTTATAGAGAATTTCTCGCATTCGAGCTACTCGAGCGCCACCGCTCGAGCGTGTTGCTCAAGCGCCCCAAAACATGCACAAGAATTTTTCCACTCGACCAACTCGAGTGAGACCGCTCGAGCCCCTGTTCCATTCAAGCTACACAGCTCGAGCGCCACTGCTCGAGCAGGCATGCTCGAGCACTTTCAAGATTCGTGCTTCCGGATTCATTTTTCGGCCCGATGCTTATATATACTCGTCCCGAACAAGTTTTTACATACCACGACATACCACTTGATACCATATTACTTTTAGAGTTAGTTTTTGGAGAGAGAACGAGGAGAAGAGACGAGCAAGCTTTAATTTTACGTATTAGAGGTTTTACTTACGAATTCATAGTTTGATTTTGATTTTTGGTTTCGTTTCCTTAGACCTTTGTTCTTGAATACATTGAGACTTCGTTTATTAATTTAATTTCAGTCCTTAGCATTTATTTTCTTTAAACCCTAGTTTATGTTTGATAATTTATTCGTTAAAATCATTATATTCATGTTCGTTACTTCTTCAATTATTTTTGTTTCCGTAAAAACCATGTCTAGCTAAAATCCTTGCATGCTTGGGGTAGGATGAACTCGTAGAAGTAGGTTGTGGGTATGTAATTAGGGTAATTCGTGACGTTTAGTTTTAATTTTCTTAATTAATCAATTCTTAAAATCAATCTTAACTTTACCTTTGAATTTAGTTCGAAAAGTGTTCGAGAGAGGACGGCCTTATCACTCTTTAACAATGAGTAGGCTTAATGAGAGGGTTTAGAAAGGGTTCATTAATCTACCGGCTTATCTAGGGAGGACGACCGCATCACCTTAGTTAAATTAGGGTCTCGTTAATTAAGCACTATCTATTAACTTGTTAGTGGATTAGTGAAGTCGATTGTTAGGATAAAGTATTAGGGTTTAATTCTTGAGCTTTCATCTTGCAATCTTTTACTTAGGTTATTTCTTGCGCGTCACGGTTATCTTGATTATGTACCTGCTCCGTTAGTATACGTAGTAATTCCTATCCTGAGCATCATCTCGTATTTGAAAACACCCGTTTACGTTCTTAATTTGATTTTCCTTTTTGCATTCATAGAGTAATTTAGTTTAGATTATATCTTATTTTAAAAAACCCAAAACATACATTCATATTAACTACGATGCGTAGATCTTCAGGGATCTGTTCGCATACACTCCTTCCCTTTGGGTTCGATAATACTTGGTCGCTATACTTACTCATACTACAGTGAACCCGTACGCTTGCGGGGAAACTACAAGTAGAAAGTTAGTATTTTCGGTTTAAGTCAATGGCGTCGTTGCCGGGGATGGCATTGCATGTCTTTTGAATAGGACTTGTAGATAGCTTAGTAGTTAGTAGTGAGTGGTTTACTTTTCTGTTTTATTCTCACGTGTTCGGCAGTTACATTTTTATTCTTTTGTTAGTGTTTCAGGTTTATGAAAACATGCTCGCAAGGTGAATCGAGCGAAGAGAGACTACAGTTAGATCCTGAGACAATAGCAAGAAGAAACAGAGCCTTTTTAAGAAGGATGAATGCTGCCGGAGGAGAGAACGATAACATGGATATTAGTAATGAGTTGGATGATGCTGCAAATGAGTTTAATCAGGTAGTGGACCGGGTTGATGGCACCGGAGGGAATGGAAGTCAGAATCAAGTCCCGTTAGGGGAGATCCAGAGTCAAAACCCGGGTACACAGAACATAAACAATCCAGTTCATAACCTTGTCCAACACCATCAGAACAACCCTGCATACCCACAAAACAACTTACATTACCCATACCCACCATATTCATATCCACCATACCCGTACCCTCCGCCTACTATTTACAACCAGCCACCAGTCTATCAACCACCATCACCCCAACAAGTATCAGTACCACCTGCTAATCCTCAGCATGTTCCTCGGAACGCAGATCAGAACATGTCTATTCGAGGAAGGTTCGCGGCACAACCGCAACGGTACTATGATGGAGTGGCATTGCTCCCTGTAGAGGCAAACAACTTCTCATTTCCCCTGAAATTCTAAAGCTGCTTACTGAGAATCAATTCAAGGGGGAGATTGGGAAGGAGAATCCTCATACTCATCTGAGGAGTTTTCTGATGATCGCATCCACGTTCAATTATAATGGCATGTCTGAAGATGCCAAGAGGCTCAGGCTATTCCCATTCTCTTTGACGGGAATAGCTAAGGAGTGATACGATAACACGCTCCCACGGGGAGGTGTAACCATATGGACCGAGCTCGAGCGTCTGTTCCTCGAGCGATTCTACCCTCTATCTAGAACCATTAAAGCAAGAATAGAGATTTCTTCTTTCTGCCAGAAGCCAGGTGAGGACTTACGTCAAGCGTGGGAGAGATACTCTAACATGTTAATTGAGTGCCCGCAGCACGGGTACAATGAGGGGGATATCATGACGTTCTTCTACAGTGGAGCCAGCAAGGCTGGTCAAGCCCATCTTGACGCGTGTGCTAGTGGAGCATTCCTGAACCAAGGTACAACGAGATATAGAGAGATCGTTGATAATATTGTCACGAATACGGGGGAATAGATTGAGGATCCCGAATTTCAGAGAGCTTATCAGATTGAGGAGAGCGAAGGGACGAGGAAGTTGTTGATGGCAATGATGGAGAAGATTAGTAACATTGAGGTTGAACATAATCTGGTTGGAGGGAATGTAGCAGTGAGTGAGAAAGTGGACCAGCCCCCAGTTCAGCAAGAGGTAGCCAACTATATGGGAGGACCTTACTAAAATCAAGGGGGATATCCACAAGGTGGCAATCAGTTTGGAAGGTCTTCTTATGGCCAGCCATTTGTACCTCCAGGTCCACAACCTCCTCAAAATCAATGGAGGAACACACAAGGGTATCAAGGAGGCCAACAACCTCCTCAAAACACATGGAGGAAGAATGAGAATTTTTCATATGCTAATATGAAGGCCGGAATTACAGCTCCTCCAGGTGTTGATCCAGGTTCAAAGCCTCAGGGTGGAGAAGGCGGTTCCTCGACTGAGGAGATGTTGAGAGCTATCCTTCAGAGGGTAGAGGAAGGAAGCAAAAGATTGTCCTCTTTGGAGTATGATGTTAAAGAGTTGCATAAGAAAGGTGATCAGCGTGATCAAGAACTTCATAAGAGAGATGTAGAGCTGAATCGAATTCAGCAAGAGAACAATAGGCGGTTCACTTCTATGGAGTACCAGATTAGCCAGATCGCGAAATCATTGGGTAGAGAACCGGGTAAATATCCTTCTATGCCGGAGGGGAACCCGAAAGAGCATTGCAAGGCGATCCAGCTTAGAAGTGGGACCAACTATGATGGTCCTCAGATGCCTGCTGATTTTGAGACGCCCCAAGGAGAGATTGAGATGAAGGAACAAGAACATAAGAAAGATGGAGGTGAGACAGTTGAAGAATAAATTGAGATAGAGAGCAAAGAGCCTGAAGAGGAAGGCACTGAGAAGATTGAGAGAGTACCAAAGTGGAAGAAGGTAAAAGAAGCAAGGGAGAAAGTGAAAGAGACTGAGCGTGATGAATGGGGGTACCCAAATTGGTGATACCCGTTCCGTATCCATAGCGCTTCATGAGGAAAAAGCTTGATGAGAAATTCGCTAAATTCCTTGATGTTTTTAAGAAATTGCATATTAACATTCCTTTTTATGATGCTTTGGAACAGATGCTGAATTATGCCAAGTTCCTGAAGGACTTGATAGCGAAGAGAAGGAGAGTTAATGAGCCCAAGTTGGTGCAGCTGAACCATGAGGTGAGTGCGTTAGTGCACAAGGCGCTTCCCCCGAAGTTGAAGGATCCCAGGAGTTTCACGATCTTATGTGATATCGGGAATGGAGTCATGAAGGGAGCGTTGTGCGATCTTGGAGCGAGCATTAATCTGATGTCATTGTCGCTATTCAAAAAGTTGGAAGGGGGAGAACTTCAGCCGACAATGATAACACTTCAACTAGCCGACCGGTCTATCACTTGACCTCAAGGTGTAGTTGAAGACGTCCTCGTGAAAGTTGGGGATCACATTTTTCCAGCCGACTTTGTAGTGCTTGACATGGAGGAAGATGAGTGAGTGCCTTTGATCTTGGGAAGACTTTTTTTGGCAATGGCGGGGATGGTGCTAGATGTGGCAAATGGGAAGATCACATTAAAAGTTGACGATCAAGAGATAAAGATTTCCCTATATGAGGCCATGAAGCACCCGAAGGGGGATGAGAGTTGTTATTGCATGGATGTCATTGATCCTCGTATTGAAGACACGCCTCCTATCCCTAATCCTTCTCTTATTTATGAATTTGATAATCCTTCACTTGATAATTTAACCCATGAGCATTATGATCTTGATTATTTTGATAGGGATAAAGGGGAGAAGTTGAAGGATGGAGAGCTGAAAAGTGTGGATGTGGCCCAGTTGGAGAGGAAAGGAGGAGTTGATGTTAAGAAGAAAAAGTTCAAGAAGTGGGTACCTCCGTGGAGAACTAAGAAGAAGTTGAGACCACCACCGCCCGAGGTGAAGAAGAAATATGGGAAGAGAGCAAAAAACGTAGACATCTTCTCTTATGAGAGTAAGGGAGGTAAATTTGAGTATAATGTCCCATAAGCTCCTTTGAGCTTGGTCCGACATGAGGACCTTAAAAATAGCGCTGAGTGGGAAGCAACCCACTTTTGTTTGTTTTTCAGTGTTTTTATGTTATTAGGGTGTTGTTGAATCGTAAGTTTTACCCTCATACTTGAGAGTTTATTTTGTAGGCTTGTCTCAAAGGAGTAAAGGTATCATGGAGTTATTCAGATTTAAGGGACCAACTCGAGACCAAGGAGTGTGACACGTTGTTGAGAAACTTGAACTACTTGGATGAGGTAACCCACAACCCCAAACTTAGACCTCTTCACAAGGTCGATGTTTGGGGGGTGGAGTTTTTATATATTTTATGGTTACATTGCACAGGCGCACACCCTCTCTTGAGTTGAGTTTGGTTATTTGGTATCTTGAGATGCTCCTTGGGCTGATATTGACTTGATTTGCTACTACATATTTCATGCTTATCAATTCTCTTATGCTTGTTGATTGTTATTCTTGAGTATGATTTGGTGAGTAGAGTTGAGTTGTAAGGTTGAGTTAGGAATTCTTTTGTGTGAGTTTTTTAGTTAGAGTTGATTTGAGAGAGAACTAGTATGCTTGCAAATTTTCCTTTTGAGTACTTGTGTGATGAGAGTGAGAATTCACTAGGACTAGCATGGATGTGAAAGCCGTGAGATTTGAGCCTTTTGAGATTTTGATGCATGAAATGATCTCTTCGTTTGTGAGTGGATCGTCACCTTAGAGGATGCTAGAACTGTTGGGAAAATAGGGATGCCCGGAATCTATTCGGGATGAACTTTAAATACGAATTTAAATACAATTATTACTAGCATGAATTAATCCTAATTAATTCAAATAATAATTCCAATAACTAATTATCATCATGCATGTTAAATTAATTTCACATATTTAACTAGGCGGAATTAAACAAGTAAATATGCGATTAACGTACCTCTCGTAGTAATGGCCTTTGGATATATGGGACACTTGTAATCTCGTTCTATCAACCCAAAGCCTTCTCAAGTATTTCCCTTTTCACCTCACTTGATCGTCGGTGAGAGACGCTTTCAAGTAATTTAATAAACTAAGGAAAAAGAAAAATATCCATGCTCTTGATTTTTCCAACACATGGAATTATGTACTTGGAGATGAAATAATCATCTCCTATTTATAAGAGGTGTTGGCCGAAAATTAGAGATTTAATGGGCTTGGAGAAAATCTTTTCTTAATCTCTAAGAAATCTTGAATATATCCCATATATTCTTTTCTCCATAATAAAATATTCCACAAAAATCTCACACCCCTAAATAAATATATAGTTTTCGAAATTTACATAGATAAAATCCAAGATTTGGATCTTCTTGAATATATGAGATATTCTTGTATTCCTAGAATACATATCTTGCATAATATCTTTCCAAGAAAGTCAACAAAATCTTTTTCCTTCTTATCATGTATTTTTCGAAAATTAAAGGGAAAAATCAGCATATTATTTTCTTTTTATTTTAATCATCTTATCATTATTGGGCTACTTAATTGGGCTACTTGAGGGGCCTTAAGGAGAATTAAGATTGGACCTCCTAATGGACTTCTGAATTTCAATATTGAGCCCCAATATAATTCAGCCCATTAATATTAATTATTACCACTAATAAATTAATATTGCACTATCCATCTTAATCCATATTACGATAATATGGGCTCCCGATTATTATTTCCCGCGTTTAAGATTATCAAGTCCATTAATTAATTAAGCTTCTGAATAGCTCTAAATTAATTAACATCTTTCACCTTGGAGTAAAGACAGCTCAACATTATTATTCGTACCGAAGAAACTAATTCTTCACTTGCAAGATTTGGTACAATAAAACTTTTGAGCCCACCAAGGGGACTAATCACACGAGCCGTACTCGCACGCGTTTCTCCGTATTAAATCTTAGCAACCGTCGTATGATTAATATTACTGCCCAAGACACAAAGTTCGAAGTCACAATGATTCTCACCCAACATGAATCAAAGCAGTAACTATTAAACACACACGGTCCTATTTAAGTGACGGAGATTAAGAAATCAACAACCACTGAGGTCTAATTCTTCACCTTTCAGAACAGAAGAATTTATCCTCGCTGTAGGACCTCTTCAACACATACTAAATGTACTAGTGCAATCTCTTAGTCAAGACAGACCAATCTGAGCCTTACACATCGACCTTTCACGGCGGATTGTTCAATTCCACCTGGGTCGTGAATTGTACGTTTAGTTACAAGTAAACTGTTAATGTTGTCTTCCGTGATCGGGTATCACCACATTAACTACAATGTAACATGTACTATATATTGAACGGTTTGCAATAGAAATTCAACATTCAATTATATCTAAAGAAAATGTGATAAAAGAATTATTCTCATAAATTGAGTGTTTGATACACGAGTTATACAAAGTAAAAGCATACTTTCACGTATAACTCCAACAATCTCCCACTTATACTTAAAGTCTGTTTTTAGTATACATCACGCATGTCTTAGTGTAGTAGCTCTACGTGACATCTCATGTCAACCTACACTAACCTAATAATTCCTCCCACTTATACTTAAAGCAGACTGGCAATGGTCTTGACTCCCATTCCATTCACATGTCTCTCGAATGTATTCAGAGGCAGACCCTTTGTGAATGGATTTACTAGGTTGTCCCCGACGCATATCTTTGCCACCTCTTTTTCTCCTCTCTTAACGATTTCTCGTATAAGATGATATTCTCTTTCTATGTGTTTGCTGGCCTTGTGGGCTCTCGGTTCCCTTGAATTTGCAACTGCTCCGACATTGTCACAAAAGACAGTTATCTTGTCGGGCAAATTCGGAACAGCGTCCAAGTCCACTAAGAAGTACTTGAGCCAAACCGCTTCTTTCGCTGCTTCACAAGCAGCTACTTATTCGGTTTCCATGGTCGAATCTGCGATGCATTTCTGCAAACCGCTTCTCCATGTCATGGCTCCTTCTCCCATGCAAAACACACTACCCGAGGTTGACTTTCTTGAGTCTATGTCTGATTGGAAATCCGAGTCCGTGTATTCTACGGGAACTAGACTATCCGACTGGTAAATCAGCATCCGCTCCCGAGTTCTTTTCAGATACCTCAAGATGCACTTTACGGCAGTCCAATGGTCTTTCCCGGGATTACTTTGATATCTTGCTACCATGCCTACGGCAAAGCAGATATCCGGTCTCGTACACAGCATTGCATACATAAGGCTTCCTACGGCCGAAGCGTACGGAACACCTTTCATGTCATCTATCGCCGCTTGCGTCTTAGGGCTCATTTCTTTCGATAGATGGATTCCGTGCCTAAAAGGTACAAAACCTTTCTTGGAATCTTGCATGCTGAAATGCTTCAAAACAGTGTCAATGTATGAAGCTTGCGATAAGCCCAACATCCTCTTCTTGCGATCGCGAGTGATTTTGATCCCAAGGATGTGACCGGCTTCCCCTAAGTCCTTCATATCAAAATGTTTTAACAGCCATACCTTTACGTCTGACAATACCTTTACATTGTTTCCAATGAGCCGAATATCGTCTATGTATAATACTAAGAATACCACCGTAGTTCCGTCACGCTTCTTATACACACAACTTTCGAACTCGTTTTGATCAAACCCATAAGACTTAATCACTTGATCAAAACACTGGTTCCAAGTACGCGATGCTTGCTTAAGTCCGTAAATGGATCTCTTGAGTTTGCATATGAGATTCTATTGGCCTTTTCCAATGAAACCTTTGGGCAGTTGCATATAGATCCCATCAAGACTTTCGTTAAGGAAAGCTGTCTTGACATCCATTTGCCAGATCTCGTAATCTAAGTGCGCAGCGATCGACAAGAGAATACGGATGGACTTAAGCATAGCTACAGGCCACAGGCCACAAGCATTGCTTTGAAGGTTTCAACCCTTCCGTCCGGTCCTCTTTTCCTCTTGTAAACCCACTTGCATCCAATGGGTTCTACCCCACTGGGTGGCTCGACCAACTCCCACACTTGATTATGATCCATCGAACCCATCTCGGCTTCCATTGCCGTTTGCCATGACTCCGCGTCTTTATCTTGGATTGCCTCGTCGTACGTCCATGGGTCTGATTCAACACCAGGAACCAAATCCGAAGATTCTCCTATCCCCATGAATCTCTCGGGTTGTCTAGGAACCCTCCCACTACGACGGGGTTCCGGTTGTGAAGATGTGACATGTGGTACATCATCTTGTATACTTGGTATCGAGGTTTGACCTCTCAATTCTTCTAAGGTAATTTCACTTTTAAGTTTCCGATTATTCATATAGTCTTCCTCCAAGAATTTAAAGTGTGTACTTATCACGGTCTTTTGATCCTTGGGACTATAGAACATACACCCTTTCGTTCCCGCAGGGTATCCTATAAACAGCCTTAATTCCGAACGTGGATCCAACTTACCGGCTTCCTTGTCTAGCACGTATGCCGGACAACCCCAAAGCCGCAAATGTCTTAGACTGGGCTTGCGCCCGGTCCACAATTCCATTGGGGTTTTATGAACCGATATGGATGACACCAAGTTTAGAATATAAGTCGCTGTTTCCAAGGCATTACCCCAAAACGACTTGGGTAAATCCGAATAACTCATCATGGATCTGACCATCTCTAAAAGAGCCCGGTTCCTTCGTTCCGCCACACCGTTCTGTTGAGGGGTTCCCGGTGCGGTTAACTGGGATACGATCCCTTCGTCCGATAGGTAGTTCAAGAATTCATCGCTGAGGTATTCGCCTCCACGATCTGATCGTAGAAACTTGATACTCTTTTCCCTATGTTTCTCGGCTTCGGCCTTAAACTCTTTAAACTTTTCAAAAGTTTCAGACTTATGCCGCATAAGGTAAATGTACCCATATCTTGAGTAATCGAAATACTCATACCCCATTCTCGCTTTGATCGTCTTTGGACCACACACATCGGTATGAACGAGTTCTAACACTTCCGTGGCTCTATTCCCCTTGGCTCCAAATGCCCTCTTGGTCATTTTACCCTCTAAACAGGATTCACAAGTTGGAAACGGCTCAACTTGGAGCGATTCCAAGGATCCGTCTTTCACCAATCTCTCTATCCACTTTAGATTAAAATGACCTAGTCTAAGATGCCATAGAAGTGTTTCGTCCATCTCCGAAGAACGCTTTCTTTTATTGCTCAAAATGATCGACGTGTTATTAGATTCATTATTTGAGTGGTGTGCACACTTAATCGTATAGAGATTGTTTACCAACGTTCCATGACAGATAACATCATTCTTAAAAGAAAACAGTAACAACTTTATTAAAAGTAACTGAATATCCATAAAAAACAACTTAGAAACCGAAATTAAATTCTTCCTAAAGTTTGGAACGTATAAAACATCTCTTAAAAATTAAAACTCTATCTTCAAAAGATAGGTGCACGACTCCCACTGCTTCGGTTGCCACTCTCGTAGCATCCCCCAAAGTGATTGTGATCTCATTCTTGCTAAGTCGCCGGGTTAGCTGGAACCCCTGAAGAGTGAAACAAATATGATCAGTTGCCCCGGTATCCACTACCCAAACATGGGCAGCATACGCCGCAACATATGTTTCAACGACTAAAGCATGAGACTTACCTTTCTTTCCACCCTTCTTAGGCTTAGAACAGGTCGCCCTCCAATGTCCCTTCTCACCACAATTAAAGCACTTACCCTTAGCAGCTTTCTTTTCACCTCCTTCTCCCTTTGCCTTGGGTTTCGCAACGGTTGGATTTGCTTGGGTCTGGCCCTTCGTCCTCTTCCTCTTCTTCCCTCCCTTGGGACCTGAAGAGGAAGACGGACCGTTTGCCACCATAGCAACGGTTTGGTGATCCATTAGAGTCTCCGCCGATACCAAAGCTTGCAAGAGCTCGGGCAAGCTATTTGCCCGGTCATTTATTTGATAGTTCAATTGAAACTGCTCAAAGCTCTTCGGCAGAGAATGGAGAACGAAATCGACCTTAGTAGGGAGGTCAAATTCCGCACCAAGTACTTCCAACTTGTTGAGATAACCCATCATCTCGATTACGTGATCCCTTACGGGCGTACCTTCCACCATTTTCAACGAAAGCATCTTTCGCATGGTGATTTGCCTAGCCGTACGGTTCTGATGTTGAAACATCGCTTCAAGATTTTGCATTATCTCAGAGGCGGTCTCCATGTGTTGGTGTTGGTGTTGCAACACATCTGACATTGAAGCCAAAATGGTACACCTAGCCATCTCATCGGAGTCAAACCAACTCTTATGCTTTTTCTTGTCCGCTTTCGTGGCATCTTCGGCAAGCTCTTGGGGCTTAGGAGTGGTAAGTACCCACTTGTGGTGTTGAGTGGTTAGGACAATATTAAGGTTACGTTTCCAATCAACATAGTTCTCACCAACAAGTTTGTTATCTTTAAGTATACTAAACAGTGGATTAAAAGGTTGCGACATGATGAACTGAGAATAAAACATACATTCATATCAATATCTAGAAAAATATGAAATTATCACATAAATTTGATCACATCAATTATATTGAAACCTTAAAACAATATAATCATGCATCAGCCAACATCTCGAAACAATTTAAATGCGCCACGAGGGGTGGTCTATACATTTAAACACATTCAAGCGGATTACAAACTTAAAAGTTACAAATCCTTAATTCAAAATTAATAGTTGGCTCCCACTTTGACCACATAGAAACTGACAGGGACTCCGAGGGGAGTAAGTTAATATCAATTTCCTATGCCTAAGTAATAACCATAATTAAATACAGGATTATTATTTCGCTTTGAGCAAGCCACTCGTGGTGAGGGTCAATACCGCCACTAGTAATAATCCACAATCATCCTTTCGGAATTTATTCATGTGAAATCCGTTCTTTTGGCCGATCCGAGGGGGAAATGTATTCCAAAAAAACTTCACAAATAAATAAATTATGGAGGTCAAATTAATCCAATTTTAATATCCGGAATAAAATTGCGATTATAAAAACATACTTAGTAATTTTCGAAAGTAAGGTTTTTCTTGGACAATTAAATTCATGGAAACACATATTAACAAATAATAATAAGTGCACGAAATAAAACATCCATCAAAACAAAATTAAACACATTGGAGCACTCGAATCCAATTGTCACGGTTTAATTTCTTCACGTCTTGATGCGAAAAATCGTCCTTGTTGCTTTCCGATGTTCGTCTCGACGTGCTCCCACTCGAACAGCAACACTTCTTCAAAAACAGCATCGTTTGGGGTTCGGGACGATGTTTAAAATCATACGAAAAAAAAACACGAACCGAAAAAATTCCACGGCCTGAGATACAGCACGCGTCAGCCCACGAAGTGGGCCCGCGCGCTTCCCGGCCCGAGAAGCGCTGGAAAAACGCCCGAGGCGCGCCGAAGCGCAGCCCCGAGGCGCACCCGAGGCGCTGCACGGAGGCGCGCCGAGGCGCACCCGAGGCGCCGCCCGGAGCGCCCCGAGGCGCTGCAGCCCGCGCCCGAGGCGCGCGCACGCCTGCACGCGGCGTCGTGCGCCCGTTGCGCACGGTGTGCGCCGTGCACCCCCGTGCGCCGTGCACCCCCGTGCGCCGTTTTTTCGCCGTTCGTCCTCGTTTTCTTCACCCCTTGCATGATTTTACCTCCATACACGCGCCACGCTTGTATGCATCGTCCGGGTACGCCGTTTTTAATTCTTCGTTCTTCGTCACGATCCGGATACAATTTATTTTTACAAAAAAAATAAATACTAGATCTAGACTAGTCTATTACAATGATCGAATCAAAATAAAAACAACTAATCTACTCGTGGATTTTCTCACGAGAAAAACGAATTCGAACGAATCGAATTAAAAAACAATTAATTCACACGCATGAAATTAACAACATTAAAAACCATGACAATTGGATACCTGCAAAAAAGATCTAACAATTCTACTATCCAATTTCAATTTAATGTTTTAACAATTTAAATTCCAATTTAAAATTCAGAGCCCGAAACCGTGGCTCTGATACTAGTTGTTGGGAAATAGGGATGCCCGGAATCTATTCGGGATGAAATTTAAATACGAATTTAAATACAATTATTACTAGCATGAATTAATCTTAATTAATTCAAATAATAATTCCAACAACTAATTATCATCATGCATGTTAAATTAATTTCACATATTTAACTAGGCGGAATTAAACAAGTAAATATGCGATTAACGTACCTCTCGTAGTAATGGCCTTTGGATATACGAGACACTTGTAATCTCGTTCTATCAACCCAAAGCCTTCTCAAGTATTTCCCCTTTCACCTCACTTGATCGTCGGTGGGAGACGCTTTCAAGTAATTTAATAAACTAAGGAAAAAGAAAAATATCTATGCTCTTGATTTTTCCAACACATGAAATTATGTACTTGGATTTGAAATAATCATCTCCTATTTATAAGAGGTGTTGGCCGAAAATTAGAGATTTAATGGGCTTGGAGAAAATCTTTTCTTAATCTCTAAGAAATCTTGAATATATCCCATATATTCTTTTCTCCATAATAAAATATTCCACAAAAATCTCACACCCCTAAATAAATATATAGTTTTCGAAATTTACATAGAGAAAATCCAAGATTTGGATCTTCTTGAATATATGAGATATTCTTGTATTCCTAGAATACATATCTTGCATAATATCTTTCCAAGAAAATCAACAAAATCTTTTTCCTCCTTATCATGTATTTTTCGAAAATTAAAGGGAAAAATCAGCATATTATTTTCTTTTTATTTTAATCACCTTATCATTATTGGGCTACTTAATTGGGCTACTTGAGGGGCCTTAAGGAGAATTAAGATTGGACCTCCTAATGGACTTCTGAATTTCAATATTGAGCCCCAATATAATTCAGCCCATTAATATTAATTATTACCACTAATAAATTAATATTGCACTATCCATCTTAATCCATATTACGATAATATGGGCTCCCGGTTATTATTTCCCGCATTTAAGATTATCAAGTCCATTAATTAATTAAGCTTCTGAATAGCTCTAAATTAATTAACATCTTTCACCTTGGAGTAAAGACAGCTCAACATTATTATTCGTACCGAAGAAACTAATTCTTCACTTGCAAGATTTGGTACAATAAAACTTCTGAGCCCACCAAGGGGACTAATCACACGAGCCGTACTCGCACGCGTTTCTCCGTATTAAATCTTAGCAACCGTCGTATGATTAATATTACTGCCCAAGACACAAAGTTCGAAGTCACAATGATTCTCACCCAACGTGAATCAAAGCAGTAACTATTAAATACACACGGTCCTATTTAAGTGACGGAGATTAAGAAATCAACAACCACTGAGGTCTAATTCTTCACCTTTCAGAACAGAAGAATTTATCCTCGTTGTAGGACCTCTTCAACACATACTAAATGTGCTAGTGCAATCTCTTAGTCAAGACAGACCAATCTGAGCCTTACACATCGACCTTTCACGGCGGATTGTTCAATTCCACCTGGGTCGTGAATTGTACGTTTAGTTACAAGTAAACTGTTAATGTTGTCTTTCGTGATCGGGTATCACCACATTAACTACAATGTAACATGTACTATATATTGAACGGTTTGCAATAGAAATTCAACATTCAATTATATCTAAAGCAAATGTGATAAAAGAATTATTCTCATAAATCGAGTGTTTGATACACGAGTTATACAAAGTAAAAGCTTACTTTCACGTATAACTCCAACAAGAACTTGTGTGTGCTCTTGCTTCTTGATTGTGTCTAGTTTGATATGCCGAATGTGATCTTAGGCCATCTTTGTTTTGATTGAGTCACTTAGCCAAAAAATTTCCTTACCATTGATATTTGTCCCTTGTTAGCCCCTTTGAGCCTTACGCCTATTTCATTTTCTAACACATTTAAACGTTATTCCAAGTTCCTAAGCCTTTTTGTCCCAATTTAAGTGGAGAATAGGAAAAGTGTGAATGTGAAGGGATCAATTTGAGTTGAAAAAGGAGAATTGAGATTGCTTGAGTGATTATGAGAAGAAGGTGTGATGAAGAAAACGAGTTGTGGGAAAGATAACAAATTTGAGAATGAGCAAAAGAAAATATGAGCTCATGTGAGTTGTGTAAAACAGAAAAAAAAAAGAGTTGAGTGATTGAAAAAAGTGAAAAGAGTTGAAAAAAAATTGAGGTGTTGAGAGTAAAGGAATTGATGTGCATTATGTGAAGATGTTAAAGAAGTATGTTCCTTGTATCGAAGTACCAAAGTTTGATTTTCTATTCTCCATTCACTTGAGTCACTTATCCCATATTGTTATCCCACCTGTCCAAATAGCCTACATTACAACCTTGAGAAAAATCTTTTTTTATTCGACATTGATTTCTAGAGTATGGTCGAAGTAGAGAGTGCTTACAAGCCTATGGCTGCCGATATGTGTGATTGATTGTTTGAGTGAGTCCCTTATCATTGATATACACTTGTGAGGGAGTGAAACACATC
Source organism: Ballota nigra (assembly GCA_947034835.1). Taxonomy (NCBI): domain Eukaryota; kingdom Viridiplantae; phylum Streptophyta; class Magnoliopsida; order Lamiales; family Lamiaceae; genus Ballota; species Ballota nigra. The sequence goes on from OX344725.1 coordinate 62,845,392, forward strand.
GTTGAGTGCACATCCATATTTGATCTTGGTGTTTCTTGTTGTTGTTGCATGAGTATGATGAAGGAAGGTGAGTGAGTATACGTGTGATTGATCTTTGAAGCTCGAGTTCATTTACTTGCATGATTTGATTTTTTGACTCATTCCTAACAATTTCACTTGACTTATTATTTCATTGCTTGAGGACAAGCAATATGGTAAGTTTGGGGGGGTTGATTAGGCGTGAAATTGTCATGATTCGTAGCTATAAATGCCCTAGTTTTGGTCGATTTTGTTGAGTATTTAAAGTCAATTTATTATTATTTCTACATATTGATGAATTTATCTCTTTGATGCTCATAAGTGAATCGAGGGCGAAAAACGGAGTTCGTAGGACTTTGAATTGACTCAAACGGATGCCCGGATGAGAAGATATCTAAGAAATACGATTAGTATTTGTGCGGAAGAAGAAAAATAGCAGTTGAAGAAGAGGGAGAGCCATTCGAGTGGATTTACTAGAGCACCACCGCTCGAGCATGCCACTCGAGCGCCCAATTTGTCCAGAGAAGTTTAGGCACTCGAGCACTACCGCTCAAGCATGTTGCTCGAGCGCCTAAAACTTACATAGAATTTCTCGCATTCGAGCTACTCGAGCGCCACCGCTCGAGCGCCCCAAAACATGCAGAAGAATTTCGCCACTCGACCAGCTCGAGCGGGATCGCTCGAGCCCCTGTTCCATTCGAGTTACACAGCTCGAGCGCTTTCAAGATTCGTGCTTCCGAATTCATTTTTCGGCCCATGAGTTCCCGATTCGGCCCGATGCTTATATATACTCGTCCCAAACATGTTTTTACACACCACTATATACCACTTGATACCATATTACTTTTAGAGTTAGTTTTTAGAGAGAACGAGGAGAAGAGATGAGCAAGCTTTAGTTTTACGTATTTGAAGTTTTACTTACAAATTCATAGTTTGATTTTGATTTTTGGTTTCGTTTCCTTAGATCTTTGTTCTTGAATACATTGAGACTCCGTTTTATTAATTTAATTTCAGTCCTTAGCATTTATTTTCTTTAAACCCTAGTTTATGTTTGATAATTTATTCGTTAAAATTATTATTTTTATGTTTGTTACTTCTTCAATTGTTTTTGTTTCCGTAAAAACCATGTCTAGCTAAAACCCTTGCATGCTTGGGGTAGGATGAACTCGTAGAAGTAGGTTGTGGGTATGTAATTAGGGTAATTGGTGACGTTTAGTTTTAATTCTCTTAATTAATGAATTCTTAAAATCAATCTTAACTTTACCTTTGAATTTAGTTTGAAAAGTGTTCGAGAGAGGACGACCTTATCACTCTTTAACAACGAGTAGACTTAATGAGAGGGTTTATAAATGGTTAATTAATCTACCGGTTTATCAAGGGAGGACGACCACATCACCTTAGTTAAATTAGGGTCTTGTTAATTATGCACTATCTATTAACTTGTTAGTGGATTAGTGAAGTCGATTGTTAGGATAAAGTATTAGGGTTTTAATTCTTGAACTTTCATCTTGCAATCTTTTACTTAGGTTATTTCTTGCGCGTCACGGTTATCTTGATTATATACCTGCTCCGTTAGTATACATAGGAATTCCTATCCTGAGCATCATCATCTCATATTTGAAAACACCCGTTTACGTTCTTAGTTTGATTTTCCTTTTTGCATTCATAGAGTAATTTAGTTTAGATTATATTTTATTTTAAAAAAACCCAAAAACATACATTCATACTAACTACGACGCGTAGATCTTCAGGGATCTGTTCGCATACACTTCTTCCCTTGGGTTCGATAATACTTGGTCGCTATATACTTACTCATACTACAGTGAACTCGTACGCTTGCGCGGAAACTACTAGTAGAAAGTTATTATTTTCGGTTTAAGTCATGTTACTCTCCCTGAAGACAACAACTTTCTAATTCTTCACATCCAAATACCATAATCATATTTTTCAAAAGTAGAGGTGTGTAGGGACTTAGTGAACAGATTGCTAGATCGTGATTGTCACTAGGTCACTCATGTCGTATGGTAATTACGTCACTCTTCTGGAGTTCGTATGAGAAGAAGAATTTTGGGGAAATATGTTTCGTTAAGTTCCTCTTAACGTACCCATTGTTCATTTTGTGCAACACAAATTACGTTGTCTTCATCGATTACAGTGGGGAATGTATTGTTTAATGGATCTCCATGAGATCACAATATCATCACAAAGAAAAATATAACCAGTTTGAGTTATCTTAGAATGTGTTTAACATCATTCCAATGTCTCATTCTGGGAGAAACACTATATCTCGCAAGCAAATTTATCGCAAATGCGATTCCGAACTTGTGCACTTTGTGAGATAGGGTATGCATCAAGTAGCACTTCGATAAGGAACTTCGGGTCCTAGGATATCCATTGTTTCTTCTTTGGGCCTAAATGGGTTCTTATCCACTTCAAGGGATCGAACTACCATAGGTGTACGGAGTGGATGAGATTTATCCATGTAGGATCTCTCAAATAACCTTTTCAAGTAGGTTGACTAGTGTATAAAATTAATTCGTCCTTCAGGGAGATACCATATTCGTTTTTCCTTCAGAAAAATGCTCGAATTAATTTTCCTTCTGGGAAATACTTAAATTTAATTTTCTTCAGGGAAATACTTGAATTCATTTTTCCTTCGGGAAAATACTTGAATCAGCAGGTCGAGACTATACTTGGTTTTATCCAAGATTTTCATTTTGAATTCAGCTTTCAAGAATGAAGTGACTTCTTCAATCTCTTTGCATGTTTCGATTATATTTAGATCGTCAACATATATGGATATAATGCAAAAACCACTTTGTAATTTCTACGCAAGGGGAAGCTATATTGTTTGTATATTCTTTCTTCAGGAGGAATTCACAAAGTCGATCGTACCATATTTGATCTGGGTGTTTCTAGATCATGTAATGACCTTCGCAGTTTTGTACTATACATATTGCGGTTTTCATCATTCCTCTACTGGGGAATCTTAAACCCATCAGGGATATAAATATTGGTATGTAATAACCATATAAAATATGTGGTTTACAAGGTCCATTAACTGCATTTTATTTTAGCTGTCAATGATTAACGGAACTTTGTTCGTTCATACCAGGAGAATATGTTTGATCACAAATAATCATGGGTCTCTGTGAAAACCATGAGTTTCTGTGAAAACCCTAAAACTATTAACCTCGCTTACCGCCCTTCTTTTGGTTTTCGTGTAAACACTCATTATCTTACAGAGATAACCTTTCGAGTGTACATACGATAGAACCAAAACTTATTAGCGAGTTTAACTCTGTCACACTTTTGCTTCTTCCTTATTGTTCCCAAATCAAAGTGCTTCGAGCACTCAACTTTAGGTACTGGATCCAAATTTTAGAAAGAACAATTGTGGACACAGATATGTTGTCGACAACGAATTTGTATTGTTTCTCCCGATATTTATTTATGGATCTCATATTAACCAGATCACATCATTTCCCTTATGTGTTTGATCTGGTCGTTCCGCATGTAAAGTCTATGAAAATCCAAGTAAATCAATAAATAAAGTTAGTCAAACTCTGCATGGAGTCTATAGATTTTCTAAATCCACATACTTTTTAAAGTAAAAAAAAAAATCCAATAGAATCTCATTTGAATACACCCAAGTGTATACTAACAGTATTTTACGTATAATACAATTGAATTTAATGAACGTTGATGGGAGGAATTTAACATTATATTCAAATATTTTCAAAAAATTGACAAAAAACTTGAATAATTTTTTAATCAACAAACTCGGTCTCCAGAACTTTGAATCAAGTGTATTCACTATGTTCCAATAACCTTAAAAGTGTTGTAATTTCAGAAGGTTTAATATACCAAATCTGGAAGATTTGATGTGGACATTACTTATGGGCCTAGTAAGCTAAATGGGCTTTAGGGTTTCAATATTATAAATATATTCATGTATTCCGTATTGTAAACACACAGAAATATAGTGGAAACTCCTGGCTTGGTACGCCCCCATATGTAGTCATTCATGATGAACTGGGTAAACAAATCGGTGTTCTTGTTCACGCTCTTTATTTTACAACACGTTATCAACACGAATGTTCTACCGATTAATATTTTGGAACTAGCGGCCTTTCTTCCAACTGGATCACCGGGAAACGAGAACTCAATCCAACCCCATCAAAAGTAGTTGAGGTCGACAATCCACACGGTAAATTAAAAATTATTTTGGTGCCTTGTGAATAAATTTGTTTTAGAATATTTATTCATTGTTTATAACATGTTATTGTATATGCATGTACATATACATACACTTTATAGATCTACACATGTGAGAATAGAAAGTTAATTTTTTTAATGTGTATGTTTATAGGATGAGAGTATAGGAATATGTTTGTATACGACGTTGGCAACACTACCATGCTATATGTGAATATGCGTATGATTATGGGATCAACCATTAAAGCCTAACTGTGCTTTTATTTTTCGTCCTGTGTTTGATGAGTTTATAAATTAGTCCACTTCGAGCCTGCAACGTCAAATATTTTATACTCGAGTAAGTTTCCCACTTCTTTTTGTTGAATGGTTTAAGAAAGTGTATTTGTTTATTAATATATGGTGGGTCACATGTTGACTTTTGGGATAAAGTAATGAATAGTGTTGAAAAGTAAAGTGAATGAGTGACATTTTTGTAATATTGTGTGAGTTTGAAGGTTAAAGTTTATATATAATAGAGTGTTGTTATTTCCATTTATGGAATGGGAAACTTACTCGTGGACGGCCCGAAAAGGAAAGTGGGAAGTTTACTCATGGACGGAGGGAATATGATTTACTCCCGCACCGTCGGCCGAGCGTTGACCGGCGCCCTCGCCGTGTCGCCTCGAGCCACCGCCGAGTGGCCGAATGCAACGGCCATGCGCAGACCTGGAAGCACCGTGCAACGACCGGTGCTATCGCCGCGTCGCCTCGCGCAATCAAGCGACAGCTAGTGCCTTCGTTGTGCATCGCAGCCGCGTCGCGCGCCAGCGCCTTCGTCGTGCACCACTGTAGCGCCTCCCTGAAGCTCCGCTGCCTCGCAGCGTCTGAGCGACTGCCGCGCGCCGCCGCGCGATAGCGGCCATCGCCGCATCACCACGCAGCGGCTTGCGCCCAGCCGTGGCCGCACTGGCCTTCCCTCACGCACATCTGTGCCCTGCCCCCTTCCTCTATATTGGGCTTGTAACCCAATTGTTGGGCCAAAGAAAAAATATATATAATTTGGGCCTGCAGCCCGACTCTTGGGCCAAATAAAACAATCTTTTTGGGCTTTTTAATTAATACACCCTGGGACCTTTTAGTGTTTTGGACCATTATTTTATCTTGGGCCAGACTTTGATTAATTTATTTTTGGGCCTTTAATTATAATAAAACGTGAAATCTTGTATAATTATTCATGCACATTAAATTTAAATCATCTCTTGGAATTTACTAATCCATTTCGTGTTGAACTTTCTTTTGGACTCGATACCTGTATGATTGCTCCACCCACTTGAGACGTGCCCAAGGCTGCCCGATGTTAGCCGAATCCATCAATAGATGTTTAGGAACCCTTATCGTAGGGTTCCACCCTGGTAAAAGACTTAATCCTTTATTTTATATTTCCAGCAATTAGCACTATTTGCGCTCTTTATTTTGCCGCAACATATGCTTGGAAATTATTTGTTGTAGAAATTAGGAGTTATATGAAAATCCTTGTATGTCTATCTTTGCTGCTAATTTAATTCACTTAAACAATGCCCAAAATTTTCGTATACAAGTTTGCCTGAAGCAAACATGAGCATTGACTAAAATTTGAACTTGAATAGTTGCTCCTACTTGTATACCTATTTATATGAATTAAATTTACCCTATAGTCCGCATATATTGTCTGGGTAGGCGACACCCAGTATTTGTCGGACCGTAAATCATATTTGGGTAGACGATACCCAATATTTGCTCATTTGTGATTGAGCATGTAATTAAATCATTTTTCTCCTTTGTTAATAAAAATTCAAATCGTATGTCTCACCATGTCCATTTAAAACTTAGTGAAAATATTTGGTATTACTAAGAGAGAGTTTACTGAGCTTGCTCTCGATGGTAATAACTACGTGACATGGGCCATAGATGTTGAAATTCATCTAGCCTCGTCCTAATTTAGCGGAATCATTGTCCATGGTCCCAAATCCACTGATGCCCAGAAGACAAAAGCGTTGATTTATCTCGAGATACCATCTCAATCAGGACTTGAAATATGAGTACCTTACTGAGATGGACTCTAGTATTTTATGGACATTCCTGAAGGAATGTTTCCATCAACAAAATGATGTAATCCTCCCTTAGGCATAATACGATTGGCTAAACCTCCATTTTTCAAGATTTAAATCTATAACGGAGTACAATTCTATCTTGCATCGTATTGTTTCTCAGTTAAAATTATGCCAGCAGCAAATTACTAAGGCCGAGTTGATACAGAAATCTTATCAACATTCCATACTAGTAACCTTGTACTCTAGTAGCAGTACACCTCTCACTCAGAGCTAATTTCTGCACTTTAAGTGGCAGAAAAACACAACCAACTCCTGATGGAAAATCACAATGCTAGATTGGTTGGCTCACAAGCAGTGCCCGAAGCACATATTGTAGCTCAAGGGAGCCTGAGTGGGCGTAAGCGTGGAAAGGAAGAAATCCACAAATCTAAGCACTTGATTGAGACTTATCGAATGATACAAGGGGACAACAAGGGCTAGGTGTCTCAGGGTGAATCTCACCATGTCAGTCTGCCTGAAGCAGATTTTACCATAGACAACGATGATCTTTTGAGCTTAGAGCTTGAAGATTTTGGAGACAATGAATGATTTACATAATTGGACATTATTAGCATCTTGACTTGAGCTTTGAGATTCATCTTGCTTCATTTGGGACAAATGTAATAAAATTTTGACCCCATCTTTGCCTCGAAGGAAGATGCACTGATTAAATTCTCTGATTCCATCTCAATAAGATATCAATTATTTATGAATAATCCCTGAAAGATTATATTCATCGTAGTTTGTAAAAATCCTTGAAGGATTATATTCATTGCCGTTTATAAAAATCCTTGAAGGATTATATTCATCGACAAAATTTGAATAAAATCGATAGCAGAAAATATCAATAGATGAAAATCATGGCCGATGCCAAATAATTATTGATATGGTCGAGATTGAGGATTCCCCAAGCGAATCTCACCATACCTGTTTTCCTGAAGCAAACATGAACATTGTCAGTGACATGACATTAAAGACTATGAGTTGTCAAGATACATAATGTCATTACTTTGTGATTTGTATGCATGTTATGACTATATGCTTTGTCATGATTATTATTTGCAAAAAATTACAACTTAATTACTCGATGTCTTTAACAACTCCAACAGAGGTACTAAATCACATATTTATATAGAATATTCTCGGTTAAAATTGATGTCCCTGAAGGACAAAATATCACATGCCAATAAATCTAAAGTACGCCTGAAGCGTGAAAGACCTTATTAACAAAATCCAACCCCCTGAAGATTTGTAGATCTGGTTTTAAAATTCAATTTAGATTCATACATATTATAGCATGAGCGATTAGTCCATCTAAAAATAATAACTTGATATGTCGGATTTTGTCTAAGTTCATTGGCTATGACACGTCAAACCCTTTAGTAAATAAATTTATGGCATGTACAAAGGGTGAACTTAGAGTACAACTGAATCGTACTAAAGTTGAAATTAAATCTCCCATTTTTAGATGGTTTCATTGAGATTTTTGTGGACTGATTATCCTAGTATGGGGACCATTTTAATAGTTAATGGCCATAATTAATGCTTTCACACAGTGGCCTTATGTATGCTTGTTATCCACCTGCAATCACGCTTTTGCCAAGCCTATTGCAACACTATTGAGCTTAGATCTCATTTCCCAAATTATCAAATTAAATCCATTCGAATGGATAATGCCAGTGAGCTCACATTGACTGCATTCAATGTTTAGTATATGACATTGGGAAATTAAAGTGAAACATTAAGTCCCCTTATGTCCACACCATAATGGTCTAACGAATAGTTTGATGCATCATATTAGTAACCCAGCTGGACCGTTATTGCAAGAAATTCCAACTTAGCTCATGCTGGGGGCATAAAATTTATATGTAGCTACTCGAATTCAAATCCGACTTACTGCATATAATTGGTACTCCTCTCTACAGATAGTGCGCAAAATATGATACATCATTTCCCACCTGCAAACATTCTATCGTGTAGTACGCGTACCACCACAACACGTCAACAACCTTGTTGGCTGACTGCATAATTGATGAAAAATCTATTCTCTGCATTAGGGGGAGATTAGAATAAAAAAATTAAATGAATGCCGAGAAGTTTTTCCGAAGAAAATAGATCGAGATATTTTTCTCGAAGGAAAAAGACCAAGAAATTTCCCTGAAAGAAAAAGATTCTCGATATTTAGACTCATGCACTAGTTAGACTGAACTTGAAGTTCCAAAGATAAGTAACTTGCAATAGCAAGTAATCTGCCAAATGAGTTTACTGACCACAAAGGTGTAGATGTCCAAATAAAAAATGAGTATACATGCCCCCACACGCCGGAAGCGTGAGAGACCTATAAAAGAAACATACACACCTCAAACGAAAGCTAGCAAAACTGGTCAGCCAAACTTGAAATCTCCAGAAGAGATACGTCTAGAAGACTTGAAATTTCCAGAATAGATACGTCCTGAAGACGAAGAATTCTAGTAACAAAGCACGTGCACAAAATGATTTAATACTAGGATTGCGGAACGACCAGATCAAATACATAAGGGAAATGATGAGAATCTGGTTAACATAAGATCAATAAATAAATACCAGAGAAACAATACAAATTTGTTGTCGATAGCTTATTTGTGTCCACAATTGCTCTTTCTAAAATTTGGATCCAGTACCTAAGTCGAGTGCCCGAAGCACTTTGATTTTGGTGCAATAAGGAAGAAACAAAAGTGTGGCAGAGCTAAACTCGCTATAATAAGTTTTGGCTCTATCGTACGTACAACTCGAAAAGTTATCCCTGTAGGATAATGAGTGTTTACATAAAAACCAAAAGAAGGGTGGTAAACGAGATTAATATTTTTTTCGCAGAAACCCATTATTATTTGTGATCAAACATATTCTCCTGGTATGAATAAACAAAGTTCCGCTAATCACTGGCAGGTAAAAATAAATGCAGTTAATGGACCTTGTAAACCGCATATTTTATATGACTATTATATGTCGATATTTATATCCCAGATGGATTTAAAATTCCCAAGAAGAGGAATTATGAAAACCATAGAATGTATAGTACAAAACTGCGAAGGTCATTATATGATCTAAAAACAGTCGGATCAAATATTGTACGATTGACTTAGTGAATTCCTCCCGAAGAAGGAATTTACAAATAATAAAGTTTCCCCTTGCACATTTATAAAGAAATCGCAAAGTGGTTTTTACATCATCTCCGTCTATGTTGATGACCTAAACATAATCGGAACATGCAAAAAGATTGAAGAAGCCAGTTCAATCTTGAAAACTGAATTCGAAATGAAAATCTTGGATAAAACCAAGTATAGTCTCGACCTGCTGATTCGAGAATTTCCCTGAAGAAAAATTAATTCAAACATTTTCTCAAAGAAAAAATGAATATGATATCTCCCTGAATGACGAATAAATTTTATACACCAGTCAACCTACTTGAAAAGGTTATTTGAGAGATCCTACATGGATAAATCTCATCTACTTAGTACATCAATGGTAGTTCGATCCCCTGAAGTGGATAAGAACTCATTTAGGCCCAAAGAAGATACAATAGATATCCTAGGACCAGAAGTTCCTTATCTAAGCGCTACTTGGTGCATACCACATCTCACAAACTGCACAGGTCCGGACATCGCATTTGCGATAAATTTGCTTGCGAAATATAGCGATTCTCCCAGAAGGAGACATTGAGATGATGTTAAATACATTCTATGATAACTCAATCTGGTTATATTTTTCCTGGTGATGATATTGTGATCTCATGGAGATCCATTAAACAATACAATCCCCATTGTAATCGATGAAGACAACGCAATTTGTGTTGCACAAATGATCAACGAGTACGTTAAGAGGAACTTAACGAAACATATTTCCCGAAATTCTTCTTCCCATACAAACTCCAAAAGAGTGACGAAATTACCATACAATAGGTGTGATCTAGTGACAATCCAGTAGATTTGTTCACTAAGTCCCTACCTACCTCTACCTTTGAATAGTACGATTATGGTATTTGGATGTGAAGACTTAGAAAGTTGTTGTCTTCAGGGGGAGTAACAACATCGAACAATCCCGAAGATTGGATCTGGAAGATCAATAGTTGTACTCTTTCTCCAATCGAATATTTTATTTTGGCAACCTAGTCTATGAAATTTTTGACGTGACATGGACGTTACGTCGTAATGTCCAAGGGGGAGTGTTGTAAATCCAGAAGATTTAATATACCAAATCCGGAAAATTTGATGTGGACATTACTTACGAGCCTAGTAACCTAAATGGGCTTTAGGGTTTCGATATTATTAATATATCCCTGTATTCCGTATTGTAAACACACAGAAATATAGTGGAAACTCCTGACTTTGTACTCCCCCAGATGTAGTCATTTATGATGAATTGGGTAAACAAATCGATGTTCTTGTTTACGCTCTTTATTTTACCACAAAAAGAATGAAATAAAGTCTTATTTATAAATGTGAAAACTAATTATCATGTTTTTTATTGAACTTCCAATGTATGATCTGCTGTGTTGGACATACACGATCTAATTTATCGGACCAAACAACTTGATAGACTTCAGTATTTGTTTTCGATCTACTTTGATTTATCGGACTACATACATTTAAATTGAGGCCAACTTCATTTGTTGTTCCAGACTTGATTTATTAGGGCTAATTTTTTTGAATTGGACATAAATAACTTTGATAAACTAATTAAATTATCAATTATTTATTTGTTTTAGAAATTGGTATTTTTTAAATTTTATCACGAATATATATTAAATTCAGATTAATATTTAATATTTTATTTTCACGTCACTATGATTTTAAAAATATGTATTCCCTCCGTCCCCTATTAAACTTCACACTTTCCTATTTGGGACGTCCCACAATAAATTTCACACCCCAAATAAGGAAATAAAACACACTCACAATACCTACTTTAATTCAAAATACTCTTCTCTCATTGGTTGAAAAAGTCAATAAAACAGTTTTTCTTAAAATCTGTGCCACCCAACCTGTGAAATTTAATAGGGGACGGAGGGAGTATTACTTTAATTAGCCATTTGTGATGGCAATGTCACAAAATGTGATATGGAATTAATATAGGGAGCAAAGTGCAAATTAAAAAGAAAAAGATCTCCTTCACGTCCTTTCCCTCTCTTTCTCTCTCACATAGAAAAAGTCATGGGGCCCCCACCTCCTCGAACTATTCCCCAAAGTCATCAAATCCCTGAGATCTGTACGGTCCATCCTTTTCATCCAACGGTTCCTAATAGTCTTGCTAGTAGCATCAGCAGTTATTAGTCACCCTCTTCTTTCGCTCCCTTCTCATAAACCCTAGAATCTGCAATCTAGACACCGCAGCCATCCTTTTGTAAAATGAACGCCTGAAATCATAGGCAACTTTATTTATATTTTATCTAAGAAAATAACCCAGTTTGAATCAAGGGGATTTTTGCTTCTTGGGATGCTTTAATCGTTTCATGACAGGTATATATTTCGTTTCTTCTTAATCTTGTTTCTGTTCGATGGGATCTTGTGTTTGAGGGAGAAAGATGGGATTTTTATGAGACGCGTTTGGGATTTATTTGATTGGGTGACTTTTATTTTCTTGTTTTTTTCGTAAATCTCGTTTTTTGGTTTTCTTTCTTGTGTGGTGCGGGAAAAAAACGAGTTAATTAAAATATATCGGTGTGCGGTGGGTCCGAGTTGTGACGAGTTTACTGAGTTGGGGCGGTTTCTTGGTCAGGATTGTCGAAAAGCATGGTGATTTTTGCTTGAATGCTTGGAAGGAACCGAATTTTTGCTGAGTCAAGACTGCAGCAAGAACCGAGTTGGAACCGAGTTCGACTCGGGCCATCATGTTCTCCGTGTTGGGAGTCGAAAGGAGACCGATCTCATGTTGTAACTAAATCGGAACTGAGTCACCGAGTCCGGGTTGTACAAAAGTTGAGTCGGTTAGAGCCGTTTCTCTCTTAATTAATATCACTAAAAGAGAAAGAGAAAGAGAAAGGAAGACAAGATTGCAGCATTCATCGTCACTAGACCCTTTCATTCTTCATCAGGCCAAGTTTTGGTCTGTGAAAGTGGTTTATATAAAATAGTGAGTAAGAAAATTGGTTCTGGGGCGTTGCCTCACAGGAAAACGCCCAAGCTGATGCCTTCAGTGGGCATGAGAAGGACCACAAGGGTGTTTGGGGCACGTGTTCTGCGTTCGGGAAGGCGGCTTTGGACAGGACTCAATGAATCTGTGAGAGGAACTCATGGTGAAAATAAGTTTCTAGACAATTCTGCAGATGGGGGAGGGGATGCTGATGATTACCAGAAGGATACTTGGCAGGGAAATGAAAGTAGCAATTCAGTGGACATGATTGCAGAACATAAAACCGAGGAGCGGGCATCTGATGGTGAGGTGAAGGTTGAGAATGTGGACAAAATGCATGGAATTGTGTATAGGAGAAAGAGAAAGCGGGCGAGGTTGACAGAAGATGAGCGGTATGGGAAGAAGTTTGTGAGGAAACAATGGCGGGCGAAGCGTAGAGCTTCTGAATTTTGTGGAGATCGTGTTAGCAGGTCTCGGGGACTTGCTATTGTTGTTAATGGCTCTTCTTATGATTGCGGTTATTGGATTGCTTGCTTCTTAACTTCTGTGCTCAGCTACATGACTAGAGTCAGGATTGGAATAAGGCGGTTGTCTGCATTTTTGCTCTCGAACCCTATATTTGAAGCTTATTCCTCTCAAGGGGTGCTGTTTTTCCAGGTAAATTCATGTCTTTACAAGTTTAGCTACTCGTTGGAATATGAAGCACGTGCTCAATATGGTTAAATCTTGTCAATGAGTAGTAGTATATTATGTGTGTCTTTTTTCCCCTCCATTATTTGACTTGAATTGTAAATGCTACATAATATAAATTCTTGTGGAAACTCTGCTGCAATGAGAAATGCACCAGTTGATTGTTGATGTTGTAAGGCGCCACTGAGAACACAGATTTTTAGTATGATTTCATTATGATGGTTATTTATAATTATTGTTGTTTCAGGTTCCTAATACTGCCAAGAACCCTGGGTTTTGCATAATTTCTGGATCCAGGTCATCGATGCCATTGTTTTCTGTTGATATTTCTGCAATTCCATCTTTCTTTGTGCACATGCAAACAAGCATATCTCTTAGAGCTGCACATTTGGATTGCTTGTTTGATCAACATTGTAAGGAGGATGAGTGTGAGATTTATGTGGCTGATGATAATGCTGAGGAGCTCTCTTGTCAAATTTCTTTGAGAGACCAAGATTGCGTTTCTGAAGCATCTCAAATTTCACTTGGAGAAGACATATCTTACAGTGACGTAGCAGCATCGGCAAATGTAAATTCAGAGAGGATATCGTTGCCGCACCCAACTGTTGGAATACCTAAATCGGCTCTTCGCAGTTTGCAATTACGAAGCAGTCGTAATATCCAGAAAAGGAGGAGTTCGCTAAGGCGTAAGAGAGGTAGGCCACCATCTAATTTTCGAGCTCAGAAAGCTGGTGGAGCTCTAGCTTCAGACTTTCTAAGGTTTAGGCACGATGGTGTCCAATTCTCTGCTGCTGCACCTACTCGTTTACTGAGGAGTTCAGATAAGAGGAGAACATCTACAAACATTAAAGAGCTGAAATCGACCCTGGCATCCAAAAATGTAAGTTCTGGCAGCTGTTCCGCCAATCTTTTAATTACCGAAGCGGACAAGTGTTATCGAGTAGAGGGGGCCACTATCTCTTTGGAATTATCTGCTTCAAAACAATGGTTCATCGTGGTTACAAAGGGTGGGGCAAAGCGTTGGAGTCTGATTGCACAGCAGGTCATGAGGCCACCTTGTTCTAACCGCTTTAATCATGCTGTTGTATGGGCGGGTGATGGTGGTTGGAAGCTCGAGTTCGTTAATAAACAAGATTGGTTTTTTTTCAAGGAACTTTACAAAGAGTGCTCTGATCGAAATTTGCAGTCTCCTTCAGCTAGTGTTATTCCAGTTCCTAGGGTGCAAGAAGTAGTCATCCCCATTGATTGCCAATTTATCCCATATGTGAGGCCTGATTCATATATTACTATGAAAGATGATGAGCTAAGCAGGGCTTTGGTGAAGACGAGTGCCAACTACGATATGGACTCCGATGATGAGGAATGGCTGAAGAATCTGAATGAAGAGCTGTATGTAGGAAGAGAGGTGCAAGAAGTTGTAACGCCTGAGAGTTTTGAGTTGGTCATTGATGCTCTTGAGAAAGGTTTTCACTACAATCCAGAAGAGCATTTGGATGAGCAAGTAGTCCATGATTTCTGTGCAAACCTGGAAAGAAGGGAAGTTGTAGAAGCTATCCATAAGTATTGGGTTAAAAAGAGGAAGCAGAAACGCTCGGCATTAATAAGGATTTTCCAGGTACACCATCATTCTCTCAACTTGGATATGGCTGGATATTCATCAAAGACGTGTTTCTATTCGTCTCCTGAAAATACCACTGTTCTGGTTATATAGAAATCTAGTCTCTTGAGGATCCATTGGTCTCTCTCTCTCTCTCTCCCCGATCTTAATAATAGTGTGGCTAGTTTCAATACCATGATGCATCTTGGCCTTCTCTATAGAACATGATGTTACAAGGTTCAAATTTTTATAGTTGCTATTCTTATCATGCGAGCAGTAGTTTATTAACTGTTTTCTTTTACATGCTTCGGTTTACACTAGTGCAGTATTTTATGTCTTCCTGCAAAAAATGTGTAACTCACTGAATGAAAGAACTCCTCTGTTGTAGTTGCTTGATTATATCATCCAATTATATGAATTCCTTGCATTGAGTGGCTGCTATTCTGATTGGTTTTTTAGTTCACCATAGATAATGGATGCCTAATCTATACAAAAAGATTTATAATATTTTAATCGTAAAGGCTTTTGTTCATTTTTAATTCCCTAGTCTAATACCATTTCATATCATATTTTCGGTACAGTTCTTTCATTTTTTTGTACTTGGTCATCTTTTCCTGAAGTTACAAAGCAATCTATTATTGACAGCTTTACCAGCCTAGAAGAAGTCAAGTGATTCCAAAGTCTGTTTATCGAAAGAAACGTTCATTCAAACGACAAGCAAGTCAGGCGGGGAGAGGCAAACAACGACCTTTATTGCAAGGTACTAATCCTCAGTAACCTCGCGTTTCCTTGATTTTTCAGTGGGTCCATCTTTTCTTTGATAGAACTTCGTGAATGAACAGTAATATTTTGTAACTTGTAAGACAAACTTGATTCATTGTGGGAATAATTTAATGCCACTTGTAGCAAAAATTGAATAACTTACAAACAAGTCGTGTTATTTAAACTGAAATCATTGTTGTTTGCTCTGTAATGAATCGATTCTGGTGTGGATACTTAATTTTCTGGTATGAATACCGGCCTTAATGAAATGAAAAAAAGTACTCCCTCTGTCCATTAAAAATGTGGTCCATTGCTTGGGCACAATTTTTAAGAAAAAAAGATAAAATATGAATAATAATTGTTTGTGAGTGTAAAGTTAAAGTGGTTGTTGACAAATATGTTAAGGACACTTTTGGTGGACAAACAAATAAGGAAAGTGGGCACACTTTTGGTTGACATTAAAGTTGAAGTTTCTCAGAACTTTTTGGCAGGGCTGGGTTTTGTCTGGTAGTAAAAGTTGTTATTTTCAAAGGTGATAGAATATTTTTACTGTTCTTTTATTCTATTTTATATTTTGAATCATGTATTCCTGTGTTTTTTGTAGTAAAAAGCTGATATAGGTATGGATTTCGTTTTACAGCAATAGCAGCAGAACGAGATGCTTTGGAACAACAAAACAACGTACAGAAATTGCAAGAAGCT
Organism: Ballota nigra; assembly: GCA_947034835.1. Lineage (NCBI taxonomy): Eukaryota > Viridiplantae > Streptophyta > Magnoliopsida > Lamiales > Lamiaceae > Ballota > Ballota nigra. Next base: position 62,861,595 of record OX344725.1, read on the forward strand.
AAATGTGCTGTGGAGAGATACGAAGGATTGGCTATGCTGAAGCGTCAAAGAGCTCAAATGCTCATGGAAAATGCCGATTTAGCTACTTACAAAGCAATGATGGCTCTCAGAATAGCAGAAGCAGCTCAAACTGCAGAGACGGGTTCATCTTTTTTTCCTTGAAAAACTGATTGATTAAAGGTATATTCGGGATCTCATGGATTATGGCTAAATTTTTTGAAGCTAGGAGTTCTGGCTCGTAAATGTTTCTGATTGAAGCCTTGGTAGGTTTGACCTGGTGAATGAAGTATGGTAATTTTGTATAGGTCCTGATTCGATGTACATTTGTGTATTATTACAATGTGATATCGGGATCTTACATCGGGGTTCAATCGGTTTTTTGGGACAAGTTGTAGTCAGGTGAAGTATAGGGAGAATTTGATCATAAATGGCTAGTTTGTGTCATTGTGGTGTTTTTTTTTTTTTTTTGTTAAGGCACACCCAACGGTTGTCTAAATATCTGTATTGAGATGTGTATATATTTAGGCTGCATGCTTTGCTATTTTAGGTTATATTTTAGTTGCCAGTTTAGCCCTTAGGTTTTGATTTTGATATTTACTTGCAATAACTGTTTTGGTAATTGAGAAGTATATCTTCATATTTTTTATAATGGTTAGAATATCTTCATTGTTTCTAATGGTCAGAATTGCTCGTCTATTTTGAAGTTACCACCTCTATCCCGCGATTATTTTTATAGTACTAAGACATATTTTAAGGAAAAAAAAGGAGTATGTCTGTTTGAGGTTGAATAAAATAATTGTAATTTTATGTTTTATTGATTTTTGTGGGAGTTTTTTTTGTTTAGGTGAAAATAATTTTGGAGCATCCAAATCCAAATAACACAAAGGTGGAAGTTATTTTGAGAGTTATTTTTAAAATAAGACAAAGTTATTTTGAGAGTTATTGTGAGAGTTATATTTTTAAAATGCACATAAGGGGCCACTTATTTTTTAAATGGAATATTTTCGTGATGCTTTCATTGTAGGTATTGGGTTTTAGTATTTGGAGATTTTTTTTAATTTCTTGTACTTTGATCTTTGTATAGCCTGAATCAAGAAACTTTCAGCTTTATTTCTTATTTATATATATATTAGGCTTGTGCTTTACTTTCTTTTGAATTAATTTCTTATACTATTCACAAAATTCAGCGATCAATTTTTAATATTTTAAACAAAATTAAGTATACATTTGGCTGTCATAAAAAATAATAGAAACATTTTGCAAATTTAAGTTTGGGTGTTTAAGCCTATGCTATACAATTAAGCATGAGTAGAGCGTTTCACACGCTAATTTTTGCTATTTTGCGATTTCTCACACTTATTTCCTATTAAATACATGCTGTTATGAAATAATAATTTTAATTGGTGGATGTCCTTTTATTTTCTTAAATAATTACATGAATAATGAGGTGTCTTTTTATTTCCATTTGAATAAATATATGCATTATTATGGACTCCTAGAAGAATCCATGCATGTGTATAAATAGGTGGTGTCACCTTCATTTTGTATGCATGAAAATATTGATCAATACAATATTATTCTTCCTACACTTCACTTCAATATTTTTCTTTTGCCATCTTATTCTCTTCATATTTTGGTTGTATCACAATACGTTATCAGCACGATTGCTTACTTTGAGCAATATAAAAGATATTCAAGCGAGCACAAATATATCATATACTTAATCACTTTTGAGGTAATATCTTTTCCTTTCTCAATTTGTTTTCATTATGGCTAACCTCACAAAATTGAAGTCTACACCTCTTGATATCATCAGAAAAAATTATCTTTCATGGATTCTTGATGTCGAAATTCATCTTGAGGCAAAAGGTCTTGGTGAAACTATTGTGGAAAACAATAATGCATCTAACCAAGACCGTGCCAAAGCGATTATTTTTCTTCGTTATCACTTAGATGACGGATTAAAAACTGAATATTTAACTGTGAAAGATCCACTTGTATTGTGGAAGGATCTAAAAGAAAGATACGACCACTTGAAGATGGTCATCCTTCCAAAAGCCCGATATGATTGGCTCCACCTACGACTTCAAGATTTAAAACTGTGAATGAATATAATTCGGCCATGTTCAGAATTACTTCTCAATTAAAGTTATGTGGCGAAAACATAACTGATGATGATATGCTTGAGAAAACATTTTCTACCTTTCATGCCTCGAATTTGCTCTTGCAGCAGCAATATCGAGAAAAGAGATTTAAAAAATATTCTGAACTAATTGCTTGTCTTCTTTTGGCCGAGTAAAATAATGAATTATTATTGAAAAATCATGAATCCCGACCCACTGGTTCTAGTCCATTTCCTGAAGCGAATGTGACTCAATCTCAAACTTCCGGCAATGGTCATGGACGAGGTCGTGGGGGGAGTCGTGGACGTGGTCATAATCGTGGTAGATACACACCATATACCAATAACAACCATGACCGTGGCAAGAAACAAGGCGTCTCCCAGAAGAGAGACCATGGAGAAAAGAAAAAAGTACGAGGAAAAAAGTTATCGATGTGGCATGGAAGGACATTGGTCCCGTATTTGTCGAACTGCGGACTATCTTGTTGAACTTTATCAAGCATCCCTGAAAAATAAGAGTAAAAATGTTGAAACAAATCATGTTGATGAAAATAATGATCGCCTATTAATCCCGAAGATTTCATGGTTTGACATGATCGCCTTGGTCATCTTGGTTCCATTATGATGAGGCGAATAATTGAAAATTCACATGGCCATTCACTAAAGAATAAAAGGGTGTTAAATTCTAATGAATTTTCATGTGTTGCTTGCTCACAAGGGAAGTTAATTACTAGACCTTCACCAGCTAAAGTGGGGATTGAATCCCCTACATTTCTAGAACGAATTCATGGTGATATTTGTGGGCCTTTAGATCCACCATGTGGGCCATTTCGATATTTTATGGTGCTAATTGATGCATCAACGAGATGGTCACATGTATGTCTATTATCCTCTCGCAACCTGACGTTTGCGAGATTACTTGCTCAGATAATTAAATTACGAGCACAATTTTCAGATCATCCAATTAAGAAAATTTGTCTAGACAATGCTGATGAATATTCATCACATGCTTTCTATGACTATTGCATGTCAATTGGTATAAGTGTTGAACATCCTGTAGCTTATGTTCATAATGGTTTAGCTGAATCATTTATCAAAAGATTGCAATTAATTGCTAGACCATTGCTAATGAAATCAAAACTTCCTTTGTCTGCTTGGGGACATGCTATATTACATGCAACAACACTTGTGAGACTTCAACCGACAAGTTATAATAATCATTCTCCCTTACAATTAGCTTTCGGCTATCAGCCCAATATCTCACATTTGAGAATTTTCGGTTGTGCGGTTTATGTTCCCATTGCACCACCCCACCGTACTAAATCGGGCCCCCAATGAAGATTGGGAATATATGTCGGGTACGAATAACCTTCTATAATAAAATATATTGAACCATCAACAAGTGATTTATTTAGTGCACGATTTGCATATTGTCATTTTAATGAATCTCATTTCCCGACATTAGGGGGAGGTAAGAATCAACCCGAAGAAGGAAATCAATTGGAAAGTAAAAATGGATTTCCTTGATCCTTGAACAAAAGAATGTGAACTCGAAGTTCAAAGGATCATACATTTGCAACAAATTGCAAATAAACTACCATATGCATTTAGTGACTCTAGAAGAGTTACTAAATCATATATTCCAGCATAAAATGTTCCGGTAAAGATTGATGTCCCTGAAGGACAAATAACAAGTTCTAATGAGTCTAAAGCACGCCTGAAGCATGAGAGACCTCTTGGTTCCAAAGATAAAAAATCCTCGAAAGAAAAGAGCATTAAAAAAATGATGAGCCAAAAGATGATGAAGGGCTCACACGTAGTGAGAAAATTCAACCTCCTGAAGGGGTTACCTATGAAGATGTTGCTCCTGAAAAGCTAGATTCGGAAGAAAATGAGGTTATAGAAACTTCAATAAATTTTATCACTACGGGAAAAAGTTGGAACCGAAGAGAAATGATCATTGATAATATTTTCGCATATAATGTAGCACTTGATATTATGGAAGGAAACGAGGATCGTGAACCCAGATCGGTTGATGAATGTCGGTGTAGAAATGATTGGCCAAAATGGAAAGATGTAATCCAGTCCGAATTGGATTCACTGGCAAAACGAAAAGTATGTAGACATGTAGTCCAAACACCCAAAGCTGTAAAGCCAGTAGGATATAAATGGGTATTTGTGCGGAAAAGAAATGAGAAAAATAAAATTATGAGATATAAAGCACGATTGGTAGCCCAAGGTTTTTCAAAGACCTGGATTTGATTATGATGAAACATACTCCCCTGTAATGGATACAATCACATTTAGGTATCTTGTAAGTTTTACCGTGCATGAAAAACTTGACATGCGTTTAATGGATATTGTCACTGCATATTTGTACGGTAATCTTGAAAATGATATCTATATGAAAATCCCTGAAGGATTTAGCATGCCTGAAGCATGTAAATCAAATCCAAGAGAAGTTTATTCTATCAAATTGCAAAGGTAAAGGTATGGGCTCAAACAGTCTGGACTCATGTAGTATAATCGACTTACTGAATGTTTAGTTAAAGAAGGTTATACCAATGATCCAATATGCCCATGTATTTTCATAAAGAAAATGAGTGAAATTTTGTAATAATTACAGTATATGTTGATGATCTCAATTTAATTGGGACTCTTGAAGAGCTCCAAAGTGCAGTTTCATATTTGAAGAAAGAATTTGAGATCAAAGATTTTGGACAGACTAAATTTTATCTTGGTTTGCAAATTGAGCATTTAGAAGGTGGAATTTTGGTCCACCAAACTGCTATACCCAGAAGGTATTAAAGCGGTTCTACATGGAAAATGCACATCCATTAAGTACCCCAATGGTCGTTCGGTCTCTTGATCCTAATAAGGATCCTTTTAGACCGCGAGAGGAGGATGAAGAAATTCTTGGTCCTGAAGTACCATATCTCAGTGCTATTGGTGCACTTATGTATCTTGCTAATTGTACAAGGCCAGATATATCATTTGCAGTAAATCTATTAGCAAGATTTAATTCATATCCTACACGACGACATTGGAATGATATAAAACACATTTTTCGCTATCTCCAAGGTACAATGATCTTGACCTATTTTATTCAAATAAATCTCGACCTGAATTACTTGGTTATGCCGATGCTGGGTATTTGTCAAACCCACATAAAGCAAGGTTTCAAACTAGATATGTATTTACATGTGGTCGTACTGCAATTTCATGGCGGTCTACGAAGCAATTGCTTGCCGCCTGATTAGGCGTGAAATTGTCATGATTCGTCACTCGAAATGCCCTAGTTTTGGTTGATTTTGTTGAGTATTTAGAGTCATTTGCGTATCATTTTCATAAACTAATGAATTTGTCTCTTTGATGCTCATAGATGGATAGAGGGCGAAAAGAGGAGTTCGTAGGACTTTGAATCGACTCAAACGGATGCCCGGATGAGAAGATATCGAAGAAATATGAAAAGTACTAGTTCGAGGGAGCAAAAGTATCATTGGAGTGCACAAGCTAGAAGAGCTCGAGCACTAGTGCTCGAGTGGTCGTGCAAGGTGCACAAGAGGATGCAAGTCGTGCACCCCTGCACGAGTGCTCGTGCAGGGCGCTCGAGCAAGGCATGTGGTCGTGCACTAGTGCACGAGCTCGTGTGGTCGTGCAGTTTCTCGGTCCTGTATGTTTTGAAGTGCTCGAGTGGGACTTGCTCGTGCACTAGTGCACAAGCAGTGCACGAGCTTGCGTGATTTTTCGGCCCATACGTTCCCGACTGGACCCATTGCCTATATATACCCCTTCCGAGCACATTTTTACGGACAACTTGAAACGACCACACACCACTTGATAGATTTTGACTTTTAGAGTTTGTTTTTGGAGAGGAAGGAGAGGAGCAAGCTTTAATTTTATGTTTCGAGGTTTTCTTTACGAATTCACATCACGGTTTTACTTTTTAGTTTCGTTTCTTCAGATCTTTGTTATTAAACACTTTAGACTTCGTTTTATTAATCTAATTTCAGTTCTTAAAATTATTTTCTTTCAAAACCCTAGTTCATGCTTTTTAGTTTTTCACTTCAATTCATCATGTTTATGTTCGTTACTTCGTCAATTGCTTTTGTTATCGTTATAACCATGTCCGGCTAAAACCCTTGCATGCTTAGGGTAGGATGAACTCGTAGAAGTAGGATGTGGGTACGTAATTAAGGTAGTTCGTGACGTTAGGTTTCAATTCTCTTAATTAATGAATTCTTAAAATCAATCTTAACTTTACCTTTGAATTTCGTACGAACGTGTTAGGGAGAGGACGACCGCATCACTCTTTAACAACTAGTAGACTTAACTAGAGGGTTTAGAAGGGGTTGATTAATCTGCCGGTTTAGCTGTGGAGGACGGCCGCATCACCATTAGTTAAATTAGAGCCTCGTTAATTAAGCACAATTCATTAACTTGTTAGTGGATTAGTGAAGTCGAGTGTTAGGGTAAAATATACGTAGGGATTCCTATCCTGAGCATCACCATCCTTTACTTGAACACAAACCTTAGTTAATTCGTCTTTTTTAGTATTTTAGTTTAATTAGTTTATTTTAGTGTCAATTAATCTTTCCAAAAAATCCAAAAACATTTCACTTATATTAACTACGACGCGTAGATCTTCAGGGATCTATTTGCATACACTTCATTCTTTGGGTTCGATATACTTGGTCATTATACTTGCTCATACTACAGTGAACTCGTACGCTTGCGAGGAATCTACTAGATGAAAGTTAGTATTTTTGCCTCAAGTCAATGGCGCCGTTGCCGGGGATGGCGTTGTATGTTTTTTGAATAGGACTTGTCGATAGCTTAGTAGTTAGTAGTGAGTGCTTTATTTTCTGTTTTTTTTAAATTTTTTTTCATTCGACAGTTGCATTTTGATCCTTCTGCTAGTGTATCAGGTATATGAAAACACGCTCACAAGGCAATACGAGCGAAGAGAGAATACCGTTGGACCCTGAGACGATAGCCAGAAGGAACCGAGCTTTCTTGAGGAGAATGAACACTGCCGGAGGAGGGAAAGAACCAATGGATATCACTAATGAGTTGGATGATGCAGCTAATGAGTTTAATCAGACAGTAGACCGGGTTGACGGCATTGGAGGAAGTGGTAGTTGATTAGGCGTGAAATTGTTATGTTTTGATGCCCGATTTACTCATGTTTTGAGTGTTTTCGATGAATATTTAGAGTCAAATGAGCATTATTTCTATACATTGATAAATTTGTCTCTTTGGTGCTCATAGGTGAATAGAGGGCGAAAAGAGGAGTTCGTAGGACTTTGAATCGACTCAAACGGATGCCCGGATGAGAAGATATTGAAGAAATACGATCGGTATTAGTGCGGACGAGGAAAAGTATCACTTGGGAGAAGTTTTGAGATCACTCGAGCGCATCACTCGAGCGCCACCGCTCGAGCGAATCACTCGAGCGCGCAAACATACAGAACCATTCTTGCGCTCGAGCAGCTCGAGCGCCACCGCTCGAGCGAATCGCTCGAGCGCCCAAAAGTAACAGTGAAGATTCAGCGCTCGAGCAGCTCGAGCGCGACCGCTCGAGCGAATGCACCATTCGAGCTACACTGCTCGAGCGGGACCGCTCGAGCGTTTTGCTCGAGCGCCCCTATACTTTTGCCTCCGGATTCGTATTTTCGGCCCGTTAACTCCCGTTTCGACCCGGTGCCTATATATACCTCTTCCAAACACGAAACATGAGATCCCCAACTTTAGAAATCACTTTAGACTTAATTTTTAGAGAGAGGAAGAGGAGAAGAACGAGCAAGCTTTATTTTTACGTTGTTGAGGTTTTTCATACGAATTCTTAATTTCTTTTCGTTTCTTAGTTTCTTTTCATTAGCTTGATTACTTTAAACGCTTTGAACTTTGTTTTAGTTAATTAAATTTCAGTTCTTAGAATTATTTTCTTTTAAAACCCTAGTTCATGTTTCTTATTTTCTTCGTTCAATTCATTATGTTTTTGTTCGTTGTTTCTTTTATTGCTTTTATTTTTGTTAAAACCATGTCCGGCTAAAACCCTTGTATGCTTGGGTTAGGATGAACTCGTCGAAGTAGGATGTGGGTACGTAATTAGAGTAATTCGTGACGTTAGTTTTAATTCTCTTAATTAATGAATTCTTATAATTAATCTTAACTTTACCTTTAAATTTCGTACGAAAGTGTTAGAGAGAGGACGACCGCATCACTCGATAACAATTAGTAGTCTTAACGAGAGGGTTTAGGAAAGGTTAATTCATCTACCGGTTTAGCGAAGGAGGACGACCGCATCACCTTAGTTAAATTAGGGTCTCTTTAATTAAGCACTATCTATTAACTTGTTAGTGGATTAGTGAAGTCGATTGATAGGATAAAGTATTAGGGTGAGAAATCTTGAGCTTTCATTCTACGATCTTTTACTTAGGTTAATTCTTGGTTGTCACAATTACTTTGATTATGTACCTGCTCCGTTAGTATACGTAGGGATTCCTATCCTGAGCATCACCATCTCTCATTAGAAAACAACCCGTAGTTAATTCGTTCTTTTTCATTCTTTAGTTTACTTAGTTTAATTCAGTCTTTTAATTAATCTTTCAAAAACCCAAAAAAACATTACACTCATATTAACTACGACGCGTAGATCTTCAGGGATCTATTCGCATATATACCATCCCTTGGGTTCGATAATACTTGGTCCCTATACTTGCCCATACTACAGTGAACCCGTTCTCTTGCGGGGTAGCTACTAGTAGAAGCTAGTGTAGTCGCTTCAAGTCAATGGCGCCGTTGCCGGGGATGGCGTTGTATGCTTTTGAATAGGACTTGTAGATAGCTTAGTAGTTAGTAGTGGGTGATTTAATTTCTGTTTTTATTTTTATTTTTTTTATTCAATCGGCAGTTGCGTTTTGACCTTTCTGCTAGTGTGTCAGGTTTATGAAAACACGCTCACAAGGCAATACGAGCGAAGAGAGAATACCGTTGGACCCTGAGACAATAGCCAGAAGGAACCGAGCCTTCTTGAGAAGGATGAACGCTGCCGACTTAGGGAAGGAACCAATGGACATCAATAATGAGTTGGACGATGCTGCCAACGATTTCAATCAGGCAGTAGACCGAGTTGAAGGCACTGGAGTTAGTGGTAGCCAGAATCAAATTCCATTAGGGGATAGCCAGAGCCTAAACCCGGATACACGAAACGTAGGGAATCCAGCTCAGAACCTTGTCCATAATCCTCCTAACAACCCTGCTTACCCACAAAACCCGAATAACCCTTTCAACAACCCAGTATACCAACATTACCCATATCCACCTTATCCTTACCCACCATATCCATATCATCCACCCCCAGTCTACAACCAACCACCTGTTTACCAACCACCACCCCAACAAGTACCAGTACCTGCTGCTAATCCTCAACACGTTCCTCAGAACGTAGATCATAATATGGCGATTAGAGGGAGGTTTGCAGCGCAGCCACAGCGGTACTATGATGGAGTGGCTTTACCTCCAGTTGAGGCAAACAACTTCTCGATATCACCGGGGATTTTAAAGCTGCTGACCGAGAATCAGTTCAAAGGGATGATCGGGAAGGAGAATCCTCATACACACTTGAGGAGCTTTCTCATGATAGCCTCAACATTCAATTACAATGGCATGTCTGAAGATGCCAAGAGGCTTAGGCTGTTCCCATTCTCACTGACGGGGATAGCCAAGGAGTGGTATGATAATACGCTCCCGCGGGGAGGTATTACCACTTGGGCCGAGCTCGAGCGTCTGTTCCTCGAGCGATTCTACCCTCCATCTAGGACGATCAAGGCTAGAATTGAGATCTCGTCCTTTCGCCAGAAGTCTGGAGAGGATTTACGCCAAGCGTGGGAGAGATACTCAAACATGCTGATAGAGTGCCCGCAGCACGGGTACAATGAGGGAGATATTATGGCGTTCTTCTACAGTGGTGCCAGCAAGGATGGTCAAGCCCATTTAGACGCCTGTGCGGGTGGAGCATTCCTCAACCAAGGCATAGAGAGATGTAGGGAGATCGTTGATAACATTGTCACGAATGCCGGTGCTTGGAGTGGAGATGCAGATGTGCAAAGAGTGCATCAGGTGGAAGAGGGAGAAGGAACGAGAAGGCTGCTGATGGCCATGATGGAGAAGATCAACAACCTCGAGTTGGGGAAGAGTTTGGGTGGAGAGCATGCAGTGGAGAATGAGAGAGTAGACCAACCCAGTGGACAACAAGAGGTAGCCAATTACATGGGAGGTCCATATTACAATCAGAATGGCTACCAAGGTGGAAATCAGTATGGAAGGCCTTCTTATGGCCAACCATTTGTGCCTCCAGGCCCTCAGCCACTTCAAAATCAATGGAGGAACACACAAGGAGTTCAAGGAAGCCAGCAGCCTCCTCAAAACACATGGAGGAGGAATGATAATTTTTCTTATGCTAACCCAAAAGCTGGTGTTACTGTTCCTGCAGGTGTTGATCCGGGGTCTAAACCTCCTGGTGGAGAAGGCGGTGCATCAACCGAGGAGATGTTGAGAGCTATTCTTCAGAAGGTGGAGGAAGGTAGCAAGCGGTTGTCATCCTTGGAGTATGATGTGAAGGAGTTGCATAAGAAGGGTGATCAACGTGATCAAGAGGTCCAGAAGATGAACGTTGAGTGGACTAGAACTCAACAAGAGAACAATCGAAGGTTCACTTCTTTAGAGCTCCAGATGAGCCAGATTGCAAAATCAGTGAATAGAATGCCGGAAGGGAACCCAAAAGAGCATTGCAAGACGATCCAGCTTAGAAGTGGAACCAATTATGAAGGTCCTCAGATGCCTGCTGATTCTGAGACGCCCCAAGTTGAGAAGGGGATTGAAAGTAAAGGGATTGAGAAGCATGAAGATAAGGATGAGTCCCAGAAGGGCAAAGACCTTGAGGAGGTTGAGAGAGTTCCTAAGTGGAAAAAGGCAAAGGAAGCAAGGGAGAAAGTGAAAGAAACAGAAAGAGATGAGTGGGGGGTACCCAAATCTGTGATACCCGTCCCGTATCCACAACGCTTCATGAAAAAGAAGCTTGATGAGAAATTCGCTAAGTTCCTTGATGTTTTTAAACAATTGCATATTAATATTCCTTTTTATGATGCTTTGGAACAGATGCCGCACTATGCGAAGTTTTTGAAGGACTTGATTGCAAAAAGACGGCGAGTGGATGAGCCGAAGTTGGTGCAGCTGAACCACGAGGTGAGTGCACTAGTGCACAAGGCGCTTCCACCAAAGCTGAAGGATCCCGGGAGCTTCACGATCCTATGTGATATTGGGAACGGGATCAAGAAGGGAGCGTTGTGCGACCTCGGGGCGAGCATTAATTTGATGCCGTTATCGCTTTTCAAGAAGTTGGAAGGTGGTGAACTTCAACCCACAATGATGACGCTTCAACTAGCCGATCGGTCTATTACTCGACCTCAAGGTGTTGTTGAAGACGTCCTAGTGAGAGTTGGAGATCACATTTTTCCAGCCGACTTCGTAGTGCTAGAGATGGAGGAAGATGAGCACATACCCCTGATCTTGGGAAGACCGTTTTTAGCTACGGCGGGGATGGTGCTAGACGTGGCGAATGGGAAGATCACGTTGAAGGTTGATGATCAAGAAGTGAAGATCTCCCTATATGAAGCCATGAAGCACCCGAAGGAGGATGAGAGCTTGTATTGCATGGATGCAATTGATCCTCGTGTTGAAGACACACATTCTCTCCCTAATCCATCTCATATTCATGATTTTGCTAGTCCTTCAATTGATAATTTAACCCATGAACATTATGTTCTTGATTATTTTGATAGGGATAAAGTGAAGAAGTTGAAGGATGAAGAGGTGAAGAAAGTGGACGTGGTCCAGTTAGAAGGGAAAGGAGGAGTTAAGAAGAAAAAGTCCAAACTCAAGAAATTGTTTAGTAAGACTCCTCCAGATAGAGGCAAGAAGGAGTTGAGACCCATAACACTTGGGAATGAGAAAAGAGGAAAGGAACTCATGATGGTGGGGCATCAAGGAAAGGAGTTCAAACACCACTCTTATGAGAGTAAGGGAGGTAAATTTGAGTATGATGTCCCATAAGCTCCTTGAGCACGGTCCGGCATTAGGACCTTAAAAATAGCGCTGAATGGGAGGCAACCCATTTTTATTTGCTTTCATTTATTTTTAGTGTCTTTTTATATTATTAGGGTGTTTAGAGTCGTATGTCTAACCTCGTACTCGAGAGCTTTATTTTGTAGGCTTGTCTCTAAAGGAGTAAAGGAACCAAAGAAGTGGAGATTGAAGGAACCAACTTGAGACAAGGGAGTGTGCAAAGCTATTGAGAGAAACTGAATTGTTCGGTTGAGGTAACCCACAACCCCAAACTTAGACCTCTAGCAAGGTCGAAGTTTGGGGGGGTGGAGTTTTATATGTTTTCTTGTTACATTGCACCGAAGCACCCCTTATCTTTGAGTTGAGTTAGTTATTTGGTGCCTTGAGATGCTCCTTGGGCTTTTATTAATTTGTTTTGTTACTCAACATTTTATGCCTATCAATCACCTTATGCTTGTTGATTGCTATCTTTGAGTATGATTTGATGAGTAGGGTGAATTGTGAGGCTGAGTTAGGAGTTTTCTTGTGTGAGTGTTTGAGTTAGAGTTGATTTGAGAAAGAACTTGTATGCTTGTGAATTTTTCTTTTGAGTACTTGTGTGATGATTGTGAGAATGCACTAGGACTAGCATGGATGTGAAAGCCGTGAGATTTGAGCCTTACGAGATTTAAATGCATGATTTAATCTCTTCGTTTGTGAGTGAATCGTCACCTTAGAGGATGCTAGAACTTGCATGTGTTCTTGCTTCTTGATTGTTTATAGTTTGATATGCCGAATGTGATCTTAGGCCATCTTTGATTTTATTGAGTCACTTAGCCAAAATTTTCCTTACCAATGACATTGATCCCTTGTTAGCCCCTTTGAGCCTAAAGCCTATTTTATTTGCTAGCACATATGAACACTATTCCAATTCCTAAGCCTTTTTGTCCAAATTTGAGTGGAGAATAGGAAAGTGTGAATGTGAAGGGAGTGAATTGAGTTGAAAAAGGAAAAGGTTGTTTGTTGAGTGAATATGAGAAGAAGGGTGTGAATGAGATTTGAGTTGTGGGAAAGAAAACAAAAAAATTGAGAATGAGCAAAAGAAAAATTGAGCTCATGTGTTTGTGCGAAAAAAAAAGAAAAAAAAAGTGATTGAAAAAAAAGTGAAAGAGTGAGAAAGAAAAAATTGAAGTGTTGAGAGTAGTGGAATTAAAGTGTATTGATTGCAAATGTTGAAGTGATTCTGCTCCTAATCTCAAAGTGCCAAAGTTGATTTTTCTATTCTCCATTCACTTGAGTCACTTTACCATATTGTTATCCCACCTGTCCAAAGAGCCTACATTACAACCTTTTGAAAGTCCTTTTTGATTCGGCATGGATTTCTAGAGTATGGTCGAAGTTGAGAGCATTTACAAGCCTATGGCTGCCAATATGTGTGATTGATGGATTGAGTGAGTCCCTTAAACACTGTTATACACTTGTAAGGGAGTGAAACACATCGTTGAGTGCACATCCATGCTTGATCTTGGTGTTTCTTGTTATTATTGCATGAATACGATAAAAGAAAGTGAGTGAGTATACGGGTGATTGATCTTTGAAGCTCGAGTTCAATTACTTGCATGATTTGATTCTTGATTCATTCCTAACAATTTCACTTGACTTATTATTTCGTTGCTTGAGGACAAGCAACATGGTAAGTTTGGGGGGGTTGATTAGGCGTGAAATTGTTATGTTTTGATGCCCGATTTACTCATGTTTTGAGTGTTTTCGATGAATATTTAGAGTCAAATGAGCATTATTTCTATACATTGATAAATTTGTCTCTTTGGTGCTCATAGGTGAATAGAGGGCGAAAAGAGGAGTTCGTAGGACTTTGAATCGACTCAAACGGATGCCCGGATGAGAAGATATTGAAGAAATACGATCGGTATTAGTGCGGACGAGGAAAAGTATCACTTGGGAGAAGTTTTGAGATCACTCGAGCGCATCACTCGAGCGCCACCGCTCGAGCGAATCACTCGAGCGCGCAAACATACAGAACCATTCTTGCGCTCGAGCAGCTCGAGCGCCACCGCTCGAGCGAATCGCTCGAGCGCCCAAAAGTAACAGTGAAGATTCAGCGCTCGAGCAGCTCGAGCGCGACCGCTCGAGCGAATGCACCATTCGAGCTACACTGCTCGAGCGGGACCGCTCGAGCGTTTTGCTCGAGCGCCCCTATACTTTTGCCTCCGGATTCGTATTTTCGGCCCGTTAACTCCCGTTTCGACCCGGTGCCTATATATACCTCTTCCAAACACGAAACATGAGATCCCCAACTTTAGAAATCACTTTAGACTTAATTTTTAGAGAGAGGAAGAGGAGAAGAACGAGCAAGCTTTATTTTTACGTTGTTGAGGTTTTTCATACGAATTCTTAATTTCTTTTCGTTTCTTAGTTTCTTTTCATTAGCTTGATTACTTTAAACGCTTTGAACTTTGTTTTAGTTAATTAAATTTCAGTTCTTAGAATTATTTTCTTTTAAAACCCTAGTTCATGTTTCTTATTTTCTTCGTTCAATTCATTATGTTTTTGTTCGTTGTTTCTTTTATTGCTTTTATTTTTGTTAAAACCATGTCCGGCTAAAACCCTTGTATGCTTGGGTTAGGATGAACTCGTAGAAGTAGGATGTGGGTACGTAATTAGAGTAATTCGTGACGTTAGTTTTAATTCTCTTAATTAATGAATTCTTATAATTAATCTTAACTTTACCTTTAAATTTCGTACGAAAGTGTTAGAGAGAGGACGACCGCATCACTCGATAACAATTAGTAGTCTTAACGAGAGGGTTTAGGAAAGGTTAATTCATCTACCGGTTTAGCGAAGGAGGACGACCGCATCACCTTAGTTAAATTAGGGTCTCTTTAATTAAGCACTATCTATTAACTTGTTAGTGGATTAGTGAAGTCGATTGATAGGATAAAGTATTAGGGTGAGAAATCTTGAGCTTTCATTCTACGATCTTTTACTTAGGTTAATTCTTGGTTGTCACAATTACTTTGATTATGTACCTGCTCCGTTAGTATACGTAGGGATTCCTATCCTGAGCATCACCATCTCTCATTAGAAAACAACCCGTAGTTAATTCGTTCTTTTTCATTCTTTAGTTTACTTAGTTTAATTCAGTCTTTTAATTAATCTTTCAAAAACCCAAAAAAACATTACACTCATATTAACTACGACGCGTAGATCTTCAGGGATCTATTCGCATATATACCATCCCTTGGGTTCGATAATACTTGGTCCCTATACTTGCCCATACTACAGTGAACCCGTTCTCTTGCGGGGTAGCTACTAGTAGAAGCTAGTGTAGTCGCTTCAAGTCAGTAGTCAGAACCAAAATCCATCAGGGGAAAGCCAAAGCCAAAACCCGGGGACACAGAATCAAAACAGTCCAGCTCATAACATTGTTCAAAACCCTCATAACAACCCTGCTTACCCACATCCTAACTTACCACAAAACAACTTACCTTACCCACCGTATCCGTATACACCATACCCGTACCCTCCACCTTCAGTTTATAATCCACCACCAGCTTATCAACCACCACCACCCCAACAAGTACCTGTACCAGCTGCTAATCCTCAGCACATTTCTCAGAACGCAGATCAGAATATGACTATTCGAGGAAGGTTTGCGGCGCAGCCGCAACGGTACAATGATGGAGTGGCATTACCTCCAGTAGAGGCAAATAACTTCTCGATTTCCCAGGGAATTTTAAAGCTGCTTACAGAGAACCAGTTCAAGGGGGTGATCGGGAAGGAGAATCCTCATACTCATCTGAGGAGTTTTCTAATGATAGCCTCCACTTTGAATTACAATGGCATGTCTGAAGATGCCAAGAGGCTTAGGTTGTTCCCATTCTCATTGACGGGAATAACTAAAGAGTGGTACGATAATACGCTTCCACGGGGAGGTATTACCACTTGGGCTGAGCTCGAGCATTTGTTCCTCGAGCGGTTCTACCCTCCATCCAGAACGATCAAAGCAAGGATTGCGATCTCTTCCTTCCGCCAGAAGCAAGGAGAGGACCTACGTCAAGCGTGGGAGAGATACTCAAACATGTTGATAGAGTGCCCGCAGCACGGGCACAATGAGGGAGATGTTATGACATTTTTCTATAGTGGTGCCAACAAGGCTGGGCAAGACCATCTAGACGTCTGTGCTAGTGGATCATTCCTGAATCAAGGAATAGTGAGGTGTAGAGAGGTCATGGACAACATTGTTAAGAATGCCGGGGCTTGGAATGTGGACGCAGATTTCCAGAGAGTTCATCAGGTTGAGGAAGGTGAAGGAACGAGAAGGCTGTTGATGGCCATGATGGAAAAGATTAACAACCTTGAGTTGGGGAAGAATATGGTTGGAGGGAATGCAACAGAGAATGAGCAAGAGGACAAGCCCACAACTCAACAAGAAGTAGTCAATTATATGGGAGATCCTTATTACAATCAGAATGGGTATCTACAAGGTGGAAATTTTCAAGGAAGACCTTCTTATGGCCAACCATTTGTACCTCCAGGTCCACAACCGCCTCAAAATCAATGGAGGAACACACAAGGGTACCAAGGAGGCCAGCAGCTTCCTCAGAACCAATGGAGGAAGAACGAGAATTTTTCATATGCTAACCCGAAGGCGGGTATTACAGTTCCTCCAGGTGTTGATCCAGGTTCTAAACCTCCGGGTGGAGAAGGTGATGCCTCAACTGAGGAGATGTTGAGAACTATCCTTCAGAAGGTGGAGGAAGGAAGCAAGAGATTATCCTCTTTGGAGTACGATGTGAAAGATCTGCATAAGAAAGTTGATCAGCGTGATCAAGACCTCCAGAAGAGAGATGTAGAGCTGAATCGAATTCAGCAAGAGAACAACCGAAGGTTCACTTCTATAGAGTTCCAGATGAGCCAGATTGCAAAGTCATTGAATAGAGAGCTTGGCAAATACCCTTCAATGCCTGAGGGTAATCCTAAAGAGCATTGTAAGGCTATCCAGCTTAGAAGTGGACCAATTATGAAGGTCCCCAGATGCCTGCTGATTCTGAGACGCCCAAAGGAGAGGGTTAAGTAGAAGGAAAAGAGCCTGAGGCGGTTAGAGATGAGATTGAAGAGGTAGGAGTTGAGAAGAAGGTTGAGGGTGAAAACACTCAAGACAGCAAAGAGCTTGAAGAGGAAGGCATTGAGAAGGTTGAGAGAGTTCCTAAGTGGAAGAAGACAAAGGAAGCAAGGGAGAAAGTGAAAGAGACCGAGAGAGATGAGTGTGGGGTACCCAAACCTGTGATACCCGTCCCATATCCACAACGCTTCATGAAAAAGAAGCTTGATGAGAAATTCGCTAAATTCTTTGATGTGTTTAAACAATTGCATATTAACATTCCTTTTTATGATGCTTTGGAACAGATGCCCAACTATGCAAAGTTTCTGAAGGACTTGATCGCAAAAAGACGGCGACTGGATGAGCCGAAGTTGGTGCAGTTGAACCATGAGGTGAGTGCTTTAGTGCACAAGGCGCTTCCTCCAAAGCTAAAGGATCCCAGGAGCTTTACCATCTTATGTGACATTGGGAACGGGATCAAAAAAGGAGCGCTATGTGATTTAGGGGCGAGCATAAATCTTATGCCCTTGTCGCTTTTCAAGAAGTTGGAAGGTGGTGAACTTCAGCCGACGATGATGACGCTTCAACTAGCCGACCGGTCTATAACTCGACCTCAAGGTGTGGTTGAAGACGTCCTCGTGTGAGTTGGAGATCATATTTTTCCAGCTGATTTTGTGGTCCTAGAGATGGAGGAAGATGAGCATGTGCCTTTGATATTGGGAAGACCGTTCTTAGCGACGGCGGGGATGGTGCTAGATGTGGCAAATGGGAAGATTACGTTGAAAGTTGACGATCAAAAAGTGAAGATTTCCCTATATGAGGCCATGAAGCACCCGAAGGAGGATGAGAGTTTGTATTGCATGAATGCCATTGATCCTTGTGTTGAAGACACACCTCCTATCCCTAACCTTTCTCATATTCATGATTTCGTTAGTCCTTCACTTGATAATTTAACCCATGAGCATTATGATCGTGATTATTTTGATAGGGATAAAGTGAAGAAGTTGAGGGATGGAGAGATGAAAAGTGTGGACGTGATCCAGTTGGAAGGGAAATGAGGAGTTAAGAAGAAAAAGTACAAGCGCAAGAAATTTCTTAGTGAGACTCCTCCAGATAAAGGTGAGAAGGAGTTGAGACCCATAACACTTGAGGATGAGAAGGAAGCAAAATAGCTCATGATGGAGGGGCATCAAGGAAAGGAATGCAACCACCATTCTTATGAGAGTAATGGAGGTAAATTTGAGTATGATGTCCCATAAGCTCCTTCGAGCTCGGTCCGGCATGAGGACCTTAAAAATAGCGCTGAATGGGAGGCAACCCATTTTTATTTGTTTTTCAGTATATTTATGTTATTAGGGTGTTTTTGAATCGTAAGTTTTAACCTCGTACTTGAGAGTTTTATTTTGTAGGCTTGTCTCGAAGGAGTGTCAAATAAGTGGAGATTGAAGGAACTCAAGCAAGGGAGTGTGCAATGTTGTTGAGAGAAACTGAATTGTTTGGTTGAGGTAACCCACAACCCCAAACTTAGACCTCTTCGCAAGGTCGAAGTTTGGGGGGTGGAGTTTTTTATGTTTCTTGTTACATTGCACCGGAGCACCCCTTATCTTTGAGTGTGTTTAGTTATTTGGTTCCTTGGGATGCTCCTTGAGGTGATTTTGATCTGATTCACTATTGCATATTTCATGCCTATCAATCATCTTATGCTTGTTGATTGCTATTCTTGAGTATGATTTGATAAGTAGGGTGATTTGTGGATTTGAGTTAGGGACTCTTTTGTGTGAGTGTTTGAGTTATAATGGATTTGAGAGAGAACTCGTATGCTTGTGAATTTTTCTTTTTGAGTGCTTGTGTGATGAGAGTGAGAATACACTAGGACTAGCATGGATGTGAAAGCCTTGAGATTTGAGCGTTATGAGATTTTGATGCATAAATTAATCTCTTCGTTTGTGAGTGGATCGTCACCTTAGAGGATGCTAGAACTTGTGTGTGCTCTTGCTTCTTGATTGTGTCTAGTTTGATATGCCGAATGTGATCTTAGACCATCTTTGTTTTGATTGAGTCACTTAGCCTAAATTTTCCTGACCATTGATATTTGTCCCTTGTTAGCCCCTTTGAGCTTTAAGCTTATTTCATTTGCTAGCACATATGAACACTATTCCAGTTCCTAATCCTTTTGTCCCAATTTGAGTGGAGAATATAAAAAGTGTGAATGTGAAGGGATTGAGTTGAGTTGAAAAGAAAAATGTTGTTTGTTGAGTGAGTATGAGAAGAAGGTGTGATGAAGTTTTGAGTTGTGGGAAAAAGAAAAAAGAATTGAGAATGAGCAAAAAAAGAAAAAATGAGCTCATGTGTTTGTGCGAAAAAGAGAAAAAAAAGTGATTGAAAAAAAGTGAAAGGAGTTAGAAAGAAAAAAAAAATTGAAGTGTTGAGAGTAGTGGAATTGAAAATGTGTTGATTGAAAATATTTGAAGTATTCTGTTCCTAATCTCGAAGTGCGAAAGTTTGATTTTCTATTCTCCATTCACTTGAGTCACTTACCCATATTGTTATCCCACCTGTCCAAAGAGCCTACATTACAACCTTGAGAAAAGTCCTTATTGATTCGGCATTGATTTCTAGAGTATGGTCGGAGTTAAGAGTGCTTACAAGCCTATGGCTGCCAATATGTGTGATTGATTGTTTGAGTGAGTCCCTTTATCATTGATATACACTTGTGAGGGAGTAAAACACATCGTAGAGTGCACATCCATGTTTGATTTTGCTGATTCTTGCTGTTGTTGCATGAGTATGATGAGGGAATGTGAGTGAGTATACTTGTGATAGATCTTTGAAGCTCGAGTTTATTTGCTTGCATGATTTGATTCTTTGACTCATTCCTAACAATTTCACTTGACTTATTATTTCGTTGCTTGAGGATAAGCAACATGGTAAGTTTGGGGGGGTTGATTAGACGTGAAATTGTCATGATTCGTCACTCAAAATGCCTAGTTTTGGTTGATTTTGTTGAGTATATAGAGTCATTTGCGTATCATTTTCATAAACTAATGAATTTGTCTTTTTGATGCTCATAGATGGATATAGGGCGAAAAGAGGAGTTCGTAGGACTTTGAATCGACTCAAACGGATGCCCGGATGAGAAGATATCGAAGAAATACGAAAAGTACTAATTCGAGGGAGCAAAAGTATCATTGGAGTGCACAAGCTAGAAGAGCTCGAGCACTAGTGCTCGAGTGGTCGTGCAAGGTGCACGAGAGGATGCAAGTCGTGCACCCCTGCACGAGTGCTCGTGCAGGGCGCTCGAGCAAGGCATGTGGTCGTGCACTAGTGCACGAGCTCGTGTGGTCGTGCAGTTTCTCGGTCCTGTATGTTTTGAAGTGCTCGAGTGGGACTTGCTCGTGCACTAGTGCACGAGCAGTGCACGAGCTTGCATGATTTTTCGGCCCATACGTTCCCGACTCGACCCATTGCCTATATATACCCCTTCCGAGCACGTTTTTACGGACAACTTGAAACGACCACACACGACTTGATAGATTTTGACTTTTAGAGTTCGTTTTTGGAGAGGAAGGAGAGGAACAAGCTTTAATTTTACGTTTCGAGGTTTTCTTTACGAATTCACATCACGGTTTTACTTTTTAGTTTCGTTTCTTCAGATCTTTGTTATTAAACACTTTAGACTTCGTTTTATTAATCTAATTTCAGTTCTTAGAATTATTTTCTTTCAAAACCCTAGTTCATGCTTTTTAGTTTTTCACTTCAATTCATCATGTTTATGTTCGTTACTTCGTCAATTGCTTTTGTTATCGTTATAACCATGTCCTGCTAAAACCCTTGCATGCTTAGGGTAGGATGAATTCGTAGAAGTAGGATGTGGGTACGTAATTAAGGTAGTTCGTGATGTTAGGTTTTAATTCTCTTAATTAATGAATTCTTAAAATCAATCTTAACTTTACCTTTGAATTTCGTACGAACGTGTTAGGGGGAGGACGACCGTATCACTCTTTAACAACTAGTAGACTTGACTAGAGGGTTTAGAAGGGGTTGATTAATCTGCCGGTTTAGCTGTGGAGGACGGCCGCATCACCATTAGTTAAATTAGGGTCTCGTTAATTAAGCACAATTCATTAACTTGTTAGTGGATTAGTGAAGTCGAGTGTTAGGGTAAAGTATTAGGGTTTAGAATCTTGAGCTTTCATCTTGCATTCTTTTACTTAGGTTATTTCTTGCGCGTCACAATTATTTTGATTATGTACCTGCTCCGTTAGTATACGTAGGGATTCCTATCCTGAGCATCACCATCCCTTACTTGAACACAAACCTTAGTTAATTCGTCTTCTTTAGTATTTTAGTTTAATTAGTTTATTTTAGTGTCAATTAATCTTTCCAAAAAATCCAAAAACATTTCACTCATATTAACTACGACATACACTTCATCCTTTGGGTTCGATATACTTGGTCATTATACTTGCTCATACTACAGTGAACTCGTACGCTTGCGAGGAATTTACTAGTAGAAAGTTAGTATTTTCGCCTCAAGTCACCGCCACCTCTTCGAATCATGCTGAAATCATAACAATACATGAGGCCAGTCGAGAATGTGTTTGACTAAGATTAATGACCAGTTATATCCGAAAAAATTGTGGGTTGTCACATGACAATGAAAATCCTCCAATTGTGTTATTTGAAGATAATGCAGCTTGTATAGCCCAGCTAAAAGGGGGATATATTAAAGGAGATAGAACGAAACATATTTCACTAAAATTCTTCTTTACTCACGAGTTACAAAAGAATGGTGAAATTGATGTGCAACAAATCCGATCGAGTGACAATTTAGCGGATTTATTTACCAAGGCATTACCGATGACAACATTTGAAAAATTGGTGAAGCGTCTTGGAATGCGGCGGTTAAAGTATTTTAGATGTTATTTGAATCAGGGGAGAATTATTGTAATAAGTAATATGTACTATTTTTTCCCCTTCACTAGGGTTTTTGTCCCAATGGGTTTGTTTTCCCTAGTAAGATTTTTAACGAGACATATTATTTGACAACGGACATCCAAGGGGGTGTGTTATGAAATAATAATTTTAATTGGTGGATGTCCTTTTATTTTCTCAAATAATTACATGAATAATGAGGTGTCTTTTTATTTTCATTTGAATATATGTATGTATTATTATGGACTCCTATAAGAATCCATGCATGTGTATAAATAGGTGGTGTCACCTTCATTTTTTATGTATAAAAATATTGATCAATACAATATTATTCTTTCTACACTCCACTTCAATATTTATCTTTTGCCTTCTTATTCTTTTTATATTTTAGTTGTTTCACACTGCATGCTAATTATTGAGTTTTTGACCACTACCTACGATTGAAGAACAGTGGAATGCTAAGAAAGAAAGAAGGAAAAAAAAAAAAACTAACAATAACTCGCCATAAGATAATTTGCGATACTAGAACAACTTGAAATTAATTTAGCAATAAAATCATATTTAATGAGTTCTGCACTCAAGTGTATAACATGCATTTGAATTTTAAGTTTAATTTTGATTTCAATTTTAATTTTTCCAAAATACACACAAATACACCGAATTATATATTTTTTCATAATTCAAGTGTATACTAAAACTACCCTGCAATAAATAGTGTTTGGATGGGACTCCTAGATTGTGTCGGATACTTTGAAATAGGCTTTTTGGTAAAACCACTATCCGATGAAAACACTATGCATGTTCCGAAAATATGAAACATTTATAAAAAATAAAAATAATAAACATAATTTTTTTTAATATTATGCATTACATTCTATTGGGAAAAAGTGTTCGTAAAAATGAAAAATTTTGATTTTTTTTCCAAATGCAAATAACCTGGGCCAATAATTAAAGGATCAAGCAAAAGACAACAAGTAAAACGGGCCAAAAAAAAAAAAAAACCTGTATTAAAATGAGCCCAACTCAACATGGCCTAAATCGTAAACGCCTGAGAGTTGACAAATTGGGAGTTAATCGCCCAAATTACGCCGCGCCTAAGTGGCTGCAAAAGCCGCATTGTTTCCGGTGTGCCATCAAGAAACTGTTCGCTGTATGTATATGTGTATAAACTGGAGCAACTATTCATAACATCTCTGCTTCTTGTGCTAGTAATCTGCAGATGAAACCATGGAATAATCCCATGGTGGTTATAAAACGATTCTACTACAACAATAGGTATGTTGTGACTGTTAATCATGTTCTTTTTCTTCTTCATATCCTCTCTCTGTGTTTTTCTATTTTGAAAATGTGATCTTGGTTGAAAAATGCAGCAAAAATGTTGCGAAGTTGGTGGATGCTCGCAGTGTTAAAACGGGATTTGACTTAGAGACCAGTCGGAATAATTTCCAGTTGAAGAATTTTCTTAGACGGAGCGAGCTTTCACATGCCTGCCAACTGTTCGATCAAATGCCTTGGAAGAATACATGCTCAGTTAACATTATGATTTCATGCTATCTCAAGCATGGCAATCTTTCCTATGCACGGGAGCTGTTTGATCAAATGACTGACCGAACTGTGGTGTCTTGGACGATTATTATAGGGGGGTATGCCCAGAGTAATCAACCTATGGAAGCTTTTAATCTTTATGTTGATATGTTGAGGGCAGGGATGAACCCGGATCACGTTACCATTGCTACTCTTTTATCAAGCTGTGATGAAAGAATCACAAGAAAAGATGTACATCAAGTCCATGGTCATATAACTAAGATGGGATTAGGTTCTGATCTTGCTGTTTCTAACAGTTTACTGGATTCTTACTGCAAATCTCGAAGTCTTGACTTAGGTTTTCAGCTATTTAAGGAAATGACGAATACGGATACCATTACTTTTAACACGTTGATAACAGGGTTTTCAAAAGAAGGGTGCGGCGAACGAGCAATAAAGCTCTTCTCCGAAATGCAGCATTATGGATTTAGGCCTTCGGATTTCACTTTTGCAGCACTTCTACGAGCCTGTGTTGGGTTTGACGGCACTAGCCTAGGACAACAAGTCCATGGCCAGGTAGTCAAAGCTAACTTTGTTAAGGATGTGTTTGTTTGCAATGCGCTTCTTGATCTTTACTCCAAGCATGATCGCGTGGAAGACATGAGAAAATTCTTTGATGAAATGCCGGAGCTAGATGGTGTTTCGTATAATGTTGCCATAACAAGTTATGCATGGAATGGGCAAGTTCAAGAATCTCTTGAACTCTTCAGGGAGTTACAGTTGTGCAATTTCAGCAGAAGAAACTTTCCTTTTGCAACACTGTTGAGTATAGCGGCGAATATGCAAGATATGGAGATGGGAAGGCAGATCCATACTCAGGCGATTTTGTCAAAAGCCGAGTTAGATATTCAAGTAGGGAATGCCCTTGTGGACATGTATGCCAAGTGTGGCATATTTAATGAAGCAAATGTTGTATTTGAGAAGTTAGCCATCAAAAGCTTCGTTCCTTGGACCGCCATGATTTCTGCCTATGTTCAACGGGGCCTCAATGATGAAGCACTTAATCTGTTCAATGAAATGCGTAGGGAATACATTTGTGGGGATCAAGCGACTTTTGCTAGTACTGTGAGAGCTGCGGCAAACCTGGCCTTACTTTCACTCGGGAAGCAATTACACTCGTGCATAATCACGACCGGATTCTTATCTAATGTTTTCTGTGGCAGTGCACTCCTGGACATGTATGCTAAATGTGGATCTTTGAAGGACTCGATTGCAATTTTCCAGGACATGCCTGAGAGGAACACGATATCGTGGAATGCCATGATATCAGCATATGCTCAGAATGGAGATGGTATAGCCACTCTGAGGTCCTTCGAGGAGATGGTAGAATCGGGCCTGCAGCCCGATCATGTTAGCTTTCTCGGTGTTTTGACTTCCTGCAGCCACTCTGGGCGTGTTGATGAAGCATTAGAGTATTTCAATTCCATGTCTCGTATATATAATCTTAAACCGAGGAGAGACCACTATGCATCATTGGTCGACGTGCTCTGTAGAAGGGGACGATTCCAGGAAGCAGAGGCATTGATCACTCAGATGCCGTTCGAGCCAGATGAGATCACGTGGACTATAATTTTGAATTCATGCAGGATTCATAAGAATCAAGATTTTGCAAAGAAAGCTGCTGATCAACTTTTTAAGATTGAATCTCTTAGAGATGGTGCTGCATATGTTACAATGTCGAATATTTATGCAGAGGCAGGGGACTGGGAACATATGGCTAAGGTGAAAAAGGCCATGCGAGAGCGTGGAGTACGCAAAGTGCCTGCTTACAGCTGGGCCGAAATTGATCGGAAAGTTCACGTCTTTACTGCTAATGATCGGACTCATCCACTCAACGAGGAAATTAGAAGAAAGATCGACGATTTGGGTGAGCGGATGGATGACCAAGGGTATAAGCCGGACATTAGTTGTGTCCTTCAAAATGTGAGTGATGGATTGAAAGCTGAATCACTTAAGTATCACAGTGAAAGATTGGCAATTGCTTTTGCATTGATAAGTACTGCAGAGGGATCACCTATACTGGTGATGAAGAACTTGAGAGCTTGCATAGATTGCCATGCTGCTATAAAGGTAATTTCTAAAATTGTTGGGAGGGAAATTACTGTGAGGGATTCTAGTAGATTCCATCTTTTTAAAAATGGGGCTTGTTCTTGTGGGGATTACTGGTGATTTATTTTTTCAAATTTTGTATAAATGAAAAGTGCACATTGTTGTTTGTTAACTAAATTACCAGTCAAATGAAAGTTTGAGAACATTTAATTTTTCTCTTGATCTTATGATTTCATCAACTGAAGGCAATAATGAAATAATTGATGCTATTAGCATAGATAATATATCTTTGGATGTAGATCACATGTTTATTGAAAATTGTTATAAGATACAAGAAAGAAATAAACATAAACCAAGGGACACATATTTACGTGGTTCATTTATGTTGTGTTGGCTATATCAACGGCCAGAAGAAAGGATCCGCCTTGCCGTTTTGTTAGAGTATAGAATGACCTGTTATAGCGAGATGCAAGTGAGAATCATAAACGTAAAGCAAAGTGACACAAATTTATGTGGTTTGCTGACGTTGTGTTAGTTACGTCCAAGGTCAGAAAAGAGGATCCGTATTATGAGAACTCATTGTTTTTCAAAGAATAAGAGTATTTATAAACCACTAATAGATTGAGTCTCGAAAATTAGGCCCAAAACTAAAAACGAGTTCAAACATAATTTATAGCGAACCCCCCGCCAAGCTCCGCATTTCAGTACATCCAAACAAAAATTAAACATCAATATCAATAAACAAAAAAGTCCACACACATATATTCGTGGAACAAATTCAGACACCAATTGTAGTCTTTCTTTATCTTGGTCCAAATGAATCTCTAGTTTTTCCATATTTGCGGCAGAAACCCAAAAACTCCATTATTCATCAACAGTGACAAGTTGCTGAACCTAGTGGTTCGCATATATTCTATACATTATTATGTGTGAATATAAGGGTGCCATAATTTTTTTTGAAAAGGAATGGCAAAGAATCAACCAAGATTTGGACAAAAGGTTCATTTTATTTTAATAAAAGATTAGTCAAGATATGTCTCACTCTCATCCATCAAAATTGGTCCCCATCTTAAGTTCTAGAATAAGAAAAAGTACATTATATTCAAGGGTGCTCATTTCATATATATAAAAAAAAAAAACGAGTTTAGTTCAACGGCTAGTATTATTCTCTTCCTACTGTTGTGTCACATGATAAGTGTAAAGTGGAGACAATCAGACAAATCATGCCCACCAAGATTTTGTCAGTAAACTAACTTTTTTATTTTATTTTAAATTTACAAGTCATTTCATTAGTACCACGGCTTGTACGTAGTCATTTATATCACATGGGCTAATTGTTCAACTCCTTTGTAAGAAGTTAAACAATTACAAATTAGGGAGGAATAATATATGGTGATAAATTCAGGCGTGCAGACTACTATAAATAAAATATACTACTTTAATTGAAAACATAAAATAGATTAACAAAATTACACACATGTGGAAGTTGATATTGTGAAATATTTACTTACACTTGCACTTAAACTCGAAAAATTAAAATTATACACGAGCGGATTGCGAGAGGTATTCCGGTGTAGGAGTATTCCCCGGTTCAATTCTACTCAACTTGAATTGTTGCAAATTGGAGGTCTCATTTTCATCATGGTATATATAAGCCATCCCTCCATGCCTAGTCATATCCATGCCAGCCATCTCATCATCTCTTGAAACCCTAAGCAACTTCAACTTGTGTAGAATCAAGAAAAGTGGTCCCATTGTAGCTGTGACCCATCCAATGATCACCAAGATTTGGACAATTTGGGCACCCAAAAGCCTCCCACCACCGCCCATGAACAACCCGTACGGCCTATCGGGTCGACCCGGGTAAACCTCGTTCACATAAGCCTTCTTCGCAAATAGTCCCGTAAATAGTACACCCCATGCACCACACCCGCCGTGCAACTGAGCTGCCTCCAGCGGGTCGTCGTACTCGAATCTCTCGGCCAACTTATTGAACCCGATCAGGACCCACGCCGCCACGAACCCGCATATGATCGCAGCCCACGGCTCGACCACCGCGCATCCCGAGGTGATCGCCGCGAACCCGCCCAACAACCCATTGCACACATCGATCACATTCCAATGCCCTGCCAAGATCCTCTTCCCAAACAGGGTTGTAAGGGCCGCCGTGCTCCCGGCCAGTGTCGTCGTGACAGCTGTCCGCCCGACCCCACTCCACTGCCCGTAATAGGCCTCCCTCGTGCCGTACGACTTCAATATGGTCAAAAATGAACCGGGGTTAAACCCGTACCACCCGAACCATAACAAGAAGCTACCCAACACCACTAGTGAGGCACTGTGGCCACGTAAAGCAACGGACCGGCCGGTTCTATCGAACCGTCCGATTCTCGGACCCTCTATGAGAGCTCCCCATAGACCAGCAATTCCACCGACCATGTGAACCACCCCCGAACCGGCGAAATCGATCGCACCCGAGCCAAAGAGGAGATTGCCGCCGGCCTTGGCCGCGCCGGCCCAACCGTCTCCGGACCAGAACCAGTGAGAAACAACCGGGTAGACAAAACCGGTTAGGAATGAGGAGTAAATTAAATAAGCTACAAATTGTGTCCTTTCTGCAATGGAGCCACTAGTAATACCTGATCACAAAATTATTAATTACAGATTCAAGAATTGACAAACTAACTGCTACACTTCATATAATTTTTTTGAATATAAATTTATTCATTGTCGCATAACAATATTTTCTTTTAAAAAAATTAAAAAAATGCCACCCATTTAGAAAACTTGTAGAAAAATGTTACCGGCGCGATCCATTTTAGCCCCATGAACCCTTTAACCAGCTTCATTTTTCCATAATAAATATTATAAAATACGAAATTCATATATACTTAGGGCATGTTTGCTTTGTTGGATTAAGATGGATTGATACTTTAATCTCATCTATCATGTGTTTGGTTCATATTATATTGGTCCGGGATAATTGGTTATAAGGTTAATTGTTTCATAGAAAGTGTTGGATTAATTGTTCCATAAATAAGGAATAATTATCTATCAATCCTATTCCTTGGAGCAAACGAACCCTTGTATTATGTTAAATTAGTTTTATGATTGTCACAATTCCTATTTGGTTTTCTACATCAATAATCCTTTTTTTTTTTCCGTGGAAGTAGGCAACCAAACGTTGACATTTCTACACCTCTCATTAATATTGTCCTTAAATGCTTCATTAATTACTACCTAGTTTAATTTAGTCCACTCTTCAAAGATTCCACTCCTTTTCATCAGTCCCTATGTGTGCACTGATGCACTAGTCAATTTGCAAACAGTATTTCATAATTTATATTCTGACAGTGCATTCATCCCTTACACATGGTGTTTTATTAATAATTACGCATAGAAATATTTTTATTTTATTTTATTTTATTAATTTAAATTAAATAATATTTTATCTATTTAAATAATATAAATCAATCCTCATATTTAAAGTCTAAAAAAATCAATTGTGAAAACTGAAACGGAGGTGGTATATTATATAATTTTTTAATACTCCCTCATCCACCAAAACTAAGGGGGCGCTTGGTTAATAACTCTTCAGTGATAATGGAAATGAGATTGAAAATTAGTGTAATTAACATGATTTATGAGAACAAAATCACCACCTCTCCTCCTAAATAAGGTAATCACTACTCCATTTTGATTACCTTATTCTCTTCCTACAAACATCCTCCTCAATCACTCCCCTCTTCCTCCACCAACAACCATTTGTTATCTACTTCTATTCCAAATTTGGGGCATGAGACCAGCAATGGTGTCACCATTGGAACACTTCTTCCCCTAACATAGATAAAAGTAAATTTTCATTCTCATTACCATTGAAAAATGACTAACCAAGCACCCTCTAAGTCAATTTCTCCTTAAATTATTTGAGGAAAAAACAAATAAAAAGATGGTTGAAAGAAAATGATTGTTATCATTCAAATAAAAAAAAGTAGACACAAGCTCACATAATTTATTAATTAAATCTGAGATAATTGTTAAAAGATTTCATAATCAATTAATTAATTAATAGTTCTATATACATACCTGCTGCAGCAATGGCGAAAGACCATTGGTAGAGAAAAAAGCTGTAATCAGCAGAAGGGGTAGGGAAGTGTGTTAGGCCAAAAAAGTGTTTTCCTATGAAGCCATTAGAGGGCCCACCGAAAGCAAAGGCGTAGCCGAATAGGTAGTAGCTGAGGCCCCCGGCGGCGGCGTCGAGCACGTTGGTTAGCATAATGTTCATCGTATTTTTGGCGCGGACGGAGCCGGCGCAGAGCATGGCGAACCCGAGCTGCATCGCGAACACCAAGTACGCCGAGAACAGAAGGTACGTGTTGTCGATTGCGTACGTGGCGTCCGAGAGCTTAGCCGACACGGCATCCAAACGGCTGCATATGAAGGCCGCCGCCGCCGTGGCGTTGGCTCCGCTGCCCAGGAGGGGGACCAGCTCCCTGGCGGTGCAAGCCATGAATCGAATCGAATCGAATGGAATGGAAATGACTTCTTGCTTTTATGGACACATCCGGCCAATTGGGAAATAATATAGGTATTATAAAATTATATTAAAATATTGAATATTTGATTCGAAGTATAATTAATTTGGAGATGTGGTATTATATTATAATAGTTGAACCCAAATTAATGATACTCCAGCTGGTTAAATATTCGATACTTTAAACAGTTTCATAATAAAATTATCATGAACAATTTTCATATATAATTTACTCATTAACTATACGTCACTCTATAGATTTAAATATTTAAATGAAATAATTTTTTTTATAGTATTAAAGACAAAAAACTCACGTCCAAATCCTTAGGTTTTCGTAGAAAATAACTCTATCCATATTAAAATTGCTCACAACCTCAACATGAATGAGAGAGAATGTTAGGGAAATAATATAAATGAATTAATTTCATATTTCGCTATAAATTCAGAATTTTAAATGAGATGTAGTTTTTTTACAGTCGAATTATTTGAGATATTTTATTCTAATTTAGTTTTTTTTTCCCTTAAAAAAGCTGTGACATTTTATTTGGAGCTAATTGGACTTATATATATAGATAACTAAATAAGTACCCCAAGTTTTACGCGGGTTGTTCGTAAAATTAATTTAAAAAAATATATTTTATTGACACATCATAATATTAGCCAACATTATAACGTTATAGGAAAAATTGCACTTTTAGTCTCATAAGAATGCTCCCAAAATATTTTTGGTCACAATGTTCAAAAGTGGTCCTTTTTTTTTATGCAAAATTGATCTCAACCGTCATATAAAATGACCAATTTTGTAATTTTGGAACAAAATTTTTCGGACGAAAAATGTCAAGTTTTTAACTATTGGGACCATTTGTAAACAAAATGACTACTTTTGAAACATAGAACCAAAAGTGTTTTTGGGACATTCCTTTGGGACTTAAAGTGCAATTTTTCCTAACGTTATATGTTACAATCTATTTAAACACACACACAGTCTAAAGAAAATATAATATGTATATATATACATATTTCATTTGAAGTTGAACATATAATTTTATAAATTTTAATTATTCAATCCATGATATATAGAGATTGAATCATCATATTTGAAAATTTGCAATAAATAATTTTGCTCAGATAAAATAATTTTTGAAAGAAAAATACTAACTATGAAGAAAAGATAGAGAAAAAAAATATTGAACATGCTTTCCTTAAAATAAACCATTAATAATCAAAGTTTGTCTAATGTTTCATCCCCTATTAAATATTCACCTTCAAAATGCAATAATCACTATTCCATAAGAAAGATGAAAGGATTCCGGAGGGGGGAGAAATAAAAGATAAGATTATCAATCGAAATAAAATTTAAAAAAACACAAAAAATAACCTTAAGAAGATTAAAAATCTCATTGAAAGTCTTCATGCTTCAATTTGCAATATATAGAAAATAAACATAACATCGTCAAAATAGAAGAATAAAGAAAGTAAAATTTACATGAAGGAAAAAAAATTGAAAATAAATAATTGAATAGCAATTAGAGATTTATGTGTGAACATATAATCGAGGAGCAATATTGAAATTCTGTGAAAAAAGAAGAAGATATAAACCGAAGATATATATACAATAAATATTTAGGTTTGACAAAGATTTGTAGTTTAGCTTAATTGATAAAAATAATGAATATTACTCATGAGGTCAATGGTTCAAACCCGGCATTCTAAAACTCCCTAGTATAATAGGGGATACCTTTATTCCTCCTTACTTGAGACAATTTATTTTGAGCTTGCTAGACTTGTATATGTGGAGTAAATAATAGGCTTATTCTTCCTTTTCAAATTTCACCTTTAATGTTCATATGATCACCACTAAAAAAATGGGTGAATAAGAACCATTCAATTTCGTTGTGCCATTTTAAAAAATGCACTTTATATTTTACTTGTAGAGTCTTTCACTACAAAAAAATCTGGCAATTAGTGACGGATTTTTCCGTCACTAAATTATATAAATCCGTCACTAATTAAGATATCGATAGATTTCCATCAATAATTCTCCGTCTCTATTTTCATCGTCGCTAATTTTCAGTGACGGATAATTCTGTCACTAAATTACCGACGGATAATTCTGTCAATAAATTTAATTTTCGTCATTAATATTCATCGAAAAATCTGACAATTATTGAACAATTTTTTATTTTACCGACGGATATTTCCGTCAATAACTTTTTTTATGTTTTATATTTTTTTTTATAAAAGACTGACGGAACATCCGTCACTAAAATATTTCTGATTTTTTTAAATATTATTTTAGATTTTTATATATTATTGTGCAGATACTGACATATTTATGTCAACCTTGTATTTCTTAGAAAATATAATTATTTCTAATAAAATTATTTACTTATCATACTAAGTAATACGAGGATGCAATGAATCTCATTAATTCACATAGCATTTAATAATAAAAAAATAGTTTTACATATAGGAGTTGGATCTCTAACATCAAGTCTTACAGAAAATCACTATAAACAACTCAAAGAACAAATACCCTACATTTTGCAAGTTCCTTCTCATTTGTGACTGCCATGCTTCTTCGTTTTGAGCTTCTACAAATGTCGAAAAGCCTGAAATGAACAATGAAAAGTGAGTATCTAAACAAAGCAACACAACTACATATATGAAAACACCCTCTTTGTTGAGTTATGGTGTTGAGAATGCAGTGTTTAAATAACAAATTTGTCTACACTTGCAAATTTTAAACAATAATATCATACACCAAATTCACAATCTCATTTTATACGTTCATTTGTGCAAAAGCTAGCTTAACAAAATCTTGTTTTAGAAGACCATGAGACTTCTCCTTCTCCCAAAAATTCTTACACTGTTGTCATATATAACTTTGGACCAGGTGCACGGGTTAACTTGATTTTGGTTCCAATCCGTAAGCTGATTGTTCGAAGCATTATGTGAAATCTTCAGAGAATACAACGCGTCTCCTGAACAACCCCATAGATATGAATAATTCTTTTAAACAGTTGTGGTACATTAAGCGGTGGGAAAAATAATACAGCTAACTGACAAAGGAAACAAGAAAAAGTGATTAGGATATAACTTTGAAAATCAAGTCTAGATTGAGTAACTTATGATGCTTGAGGAAATCAGCATTTCTCATAATCGACTGTTGGAATGACTGAAAGGGAATAAGAGTAATACCTTGTGCATCGGGAGAGACAAAAGTAGTTAAACATGTCAACACTAAGATTCCAATAATAAGGTCCATCTCTATAATATCATATCAGCTGCTGAATAGGAAGTGAGGACCTGCTTCCGTTCAGCCACTGAAGCATAGTATACACCGAGCCCACGTGGATGAACATCCAGAAAATGGCAACTCTGTTAAAAATTCCATTGATGTTATATGTTAACAAGCTTTTAACCAGAGAAATCATATCAGAAAATATATGTTGAAGTGAAGGAGGACGAATAGCTTTTAAGTTTAAACCAGAGGCATAAGCACAGAACTTGTGTATAAATATTTCAAATTATCGAATTCTGGAGAGGGAAAGCTCCTACTGAAAAAGAGCATTAGTCCGAGGAAACTGGAACAAACTCTGTTCCGTTTTCTTCGATTAGGTAGACCAAGATGGCCTTAATCCATACCATTATTCCAGCAATTTTGCATCTAATCCTTTTCTTTTTCCATTCTATATCATCTAATCAACTTTAGATGGGGATGCCATTGACATCTGAGTCTCCTTATCTGTCGCTTATGTTTATTCTTGGTTTAACTGCAGAGAGAAGAAGGGCAAGAGCTGCTTGGATCATAGATAACTACCCTGATAGACTTCCTGTTAGATATTCTATTTGAAGCAACTCAGTTTATTTAAGCTATAAACTTTTAACTTTTTGTTAATACTTGTCCAGGTCATTCTTGAAAATGCATGGAGAAGCCAACTTCCTGACCTCGATAAGAAAATGTAAGCACAACAACTCAAACTGTAATTTTACATCTAACAAGTATAACCCTGTAGAATTTTGATGTAATTAGTCTATAAAATCAGTTGCTGCTGTTTAAATAAATATTTTTGGTCTATGAAACTCATCCATTTAGAATTTCAAATAGAAGCATGTGCTAAAAATATATTAGTTACATATATGAGTAGTGTGCAGAATTACTCAATGAGAAATCTAGTTAATTTGTGGCAAGCTGATGCAAGGAATAAATTCTGACAATCTAATCAGGTCATTCTTAAAATGATACCTATATTTGGTGAATAATCTGTGCTTCGTGCAATGTTCATGCAGTGTATAATGAAATCATGTGTTAAATAAATACAAATTTGAAAGACTAGTGAAAAATGATTGACTGGTATGAAAGATTGATCACCTATCTTTCTTTGATTTACAGGTTCCTTATTCCTGATATTTGGAGTGTAAGACACTTTGTTTATCTGATTCAGGACAAGCTCAAGCTGAGTTCTGCCACTGGGAAACATGTCGTCCTGTTTGTCAAGAACATGCCGCTTCCAACTGGTCGGTGGGATTGGATCCTTGAATTGGATATTTTCTTTAAAATTTGTTACAATTATTTGCTGCTTTTGTTGGTACAGATGCATCATAATATACAACTGGAGTTGATTAATTACACAGTGTAACCATGTAATTCATTCTACATGTGGATTAATTACACCCTAATAATAATAAAGGCCTGAAAATTTAAAGGGAGAAAAGCAAAATTGCCCAAAATTTAAGGGGGCACTTGATTTTTGCCCCCTTTTTTTCAAAAGATGTTTTTTGCCCAAAAAATGTTGGCAAAACGGTTGGCAAAGGGTTGACACTCATGCCAACCTGTGTGCCAACCATTCGCCAACATTTTGCCAACCTTTTTTGGGCAATATACATCTTTTGAAAAAAAGGGGGCAAAAATCAAGTGCCCCCTTAAATTTTGGGCACTTTTGTGTATTGTCCGAAATTTAAATATACAACTGGAGTTGATTAATTACACAGTGTAACCATCAAAGATGAGAACCAATTTAGACCAGATACTGGTTACATTTTCAGATCAATTGTGGAGGAATTCCCAGGGTATCCTCAAAAAGAGGTATAAGACACATCACCAATTCGGAACCATATATATGCAAAACACATATAAAAACATCATATTCTAGGCTAAATTTTCTATGTTTCACCTTTTGGCATGTTATAATTCCCTAAATCTTTTAATTTTAGAGAAAATTAGCAGTTGAGATTAGTGCTATCCAAAATAACATCATAACAGAATCATAGTGCTATTCAACGAGCTTCTGAGTTTAAAAATGCTTCATCAATTAAAGTGTAATGTAGAAAATCAAATCTCAAGGTTTCAAAATTTAGAAGACGAACTAAGTAAGTCAACAAAATTTTCATCTAATAGAGAAACATTCTCAATCTGAGGCTATTGAG
The DNA here is from genome assembly GCA_947034835.1 of Ballota nigra. Lineage (NCBI taxonomy): Eukaryota > Viridiplantae > Streptophyta > Magnoliopsida > Lamiales > Lamiaceae > Ballota > Ballota nigra. The sequence goes on from OX344725.1 coordinate 62,897,475, forward strand.
TGGGAAAAAAAAATGCAAGAACAAAGATCTAAAATTATCTTCAATCCAAAATGTTTTACCTCCAAAACATGTTCATATGGAGTTAAAGCACAAAGTTTCTTACACGAAATTATAGTGCAAAGTCGCAATTTCAGGATGATTAGGAAACGTAGTCATGAGTTTCAAAGTGGAGATTCAATTTCTGAGGAAAAGAACACTGTGTTATCATACAACAATTCACACCCAGAAAATTACTCAATACACTCACATGTACAACATTTTAAGCTGTCCATACAATCAAATAAAGCTAAAAAGTGTATAAAGTAATTTTCTTGGTGTTAATAGTCAATAGTTGGAAATGAAAGACAAGATTAACCTGTATACATTCCATTTCCCAGATTTCAGTTTCTCATGAAGCACTACGCTATATCCTTCCTCTGCTTAAAATAAACAACAATTTAGTGATCGATTATTAATTTTTGTAAATTTCTACAACATTTCATCTCATGAACTTGAAATTCTCTGGAGAAAGGATGTACGACAATAAAGTGAGAAACTACTGAACCTAATTTCCATCAGAAAATAAAAAGCATTAGAAAATATAAACACCTTTTGAAAATTCAATTCATCATCAATTATGAGAAAAACGACCTGAATAGAATTCCGCGGCGGTGGGTTGCGGGCGGAGGAGAGGCTGATCGGCGGCGGCGGAAGGAATGAGATGGTTTTGAACTCTCGGAGGCGCCATTCAGCTTTTAATTCCATAATTGTACAAAAAATGCATGTTTAATTCAACAAATTGAAGAAATAGAAGCAGAAAGAGAGATAGAGATCTGCAAACGAAAATTCAATTTCCATTACCTACCACTACAACGACCAGCAACAATCTGCAAACTAATCGAAAAATAATATCAATGGATTTATAAGAACAACTAATAAAGGCAGACATTGATTGTAACCGGATAATTCACGCTACGCATAGAGATAGGGATCATATACATACATGGAGGATCCTGCTGAATGATGCGCATAAGATCTATGTGCCAGAGGTTGCGATAACCCTGGCGCTGCTGCGACGCCAATTCGGCTTCTTCTCTTTAGGGATGATAATAAATTCTTTGTTAATTGAAACTGCATTTTGAATTTCTCTGCTAATTAAGACTGGATTCGGAGCTAACAGATATTAAAGGAGAGAAGGGTTTCATATCAAGTAGTATTTTAAATTTTTCCCTATTATATTTAACAATACATGCCGTCATATTGAGAAAACACATTGCAATATATATATATATTTAAATCATCATAAATTATTTTTGACAGAAAAATCTGTCAATTATATTTTATCTGTATATATATATTTACTTTAACTCATCATTGCTTAGCGACACTTATATGCCGCTGTTAAATATATTAATCTTTTTCAATTAAAATATTTTATGAAACAATTACAAAAAATTCAAATTATATTATAAATTATTAATTTAATCATCAGAAATTATTTTTGACAGACAATTATGTCACTATATATTTTACATATAAATATTTTTACTTTAAAATTATTGGAATATTTTAATGACGGATTTTTCCGTCACTATTTTTATGAATACTAATTCTCTTTACTTTTAATAAAAAAAAATGTTTAGAACAGAGATCTTTCATAAAAAATTAGAAATCCATCACAAATTATTGACGGAAAATTTCGTCACAAACACCCGTTGGTAATTACCTTTTTTTTTTGTGGTGTTAGTGACAGATTTTCCGTCAAGAAATATTTTGTAATTAATTACTTTTATTTTTAAAATTATCGTAATACTTTACTGACAGATTTTCCATCAGCAATTTTTTTTTTTACAATTCATTGGATTTATTTTGTACAAAAAATAATATATTATCGACAGAAATCTGTCATAAAAATATTTAAATTCTATCACAGATTACTGACAGATAGTTGCGTCAAAAAAATCCGTCACTAATTTTCAATTTTTTTTAGTCTTTATCTTATAGATTTAGTATTATAATGATTTATTATATATTTAAAAAAAATTACATGTCATACGTCCAGAATATTATTCACACTAAAAATAGCAAATATAATTTCATGTGGAATATGAATGGGTTTACATTACATTGGTTGCAGACTATAGTCTCATACCCGTTATACTTTAAAAAAATACAATTCAAAATTTAAAGTTATATTTTTCATTTCATGTATGAGACTTTTCACGCAACTCTCCACATATTTAAGTTGAAATGTGTGTAATGGTAAATCCTTGGTTAATTACATCAAAATACATACTCTAACTCTTCCCTACACCTATTATCGTGAACACGGATTTAAAAAAAAAAAGAGATAATATAATTATTATGGAGTCTATATATGAATAAAATAATAATTTATAAAAGTGATAATAAAATAGTAATAATTTTCAAAAAGGAAATAAAAATATGTTTGAGAGATAGAAAAAAATTATAAAAATAGATATGAAATACAGAGGAAGCATATAATAATACATGTGAAAGTGGAATTTTTTATTTGGAGATTTAGTGCGAGAAGTAATAGTACTCGCTCCATCCCCCAAATCTATTCTCACGTTCCTTTCTCGTCCACCCTTCATTTTTTTTTCCATTCCATTTTTGAAAAATATTATTCTATTTATCACTTATAAACAATTACTTTATTTATTAATGAACCCACACTATCTTTATTTTAACTATTTTATCTTATTTTATTTAAAACTTGTGTTTATCCCGATGAAAATAAATATGGAGCCAGAAGAGAATACATTTTAGCTTTTTATGAAGTTTTGTGACCCGTCAATAGTTTATTACATTTATAATGACATATACATTCCGTACTACAAATAATTATCTTGTAATGGTTGCATAACAAAATTCTACACTATGAATGTTTTTGAAAAAGAAACTGATAAACTACACAATTCTTTTTGGGATTAAAAACACAATGGATTTCTACCAGGACCACCATAGTAAAAATGAGTGCCCCATTCACTATTGTATGAACTCTGTATATCGTAACAATTTGTGTTTTCAGCTAAGGTTGTTACATCTTGGGCCGACATAAGATTGTTATCCGAGTCCACGATTTCCAGGTTTCTAAAATAACTCGCTTTTCCAAACCCATCTTCTGCAAAGTGGCCCGAGCCCATTTGAGTCGATGTGTGTTCGTTATGGGCCCGAGAGTTTACAACCTCACCGCCCCATTCGACCATCGTGGCCCGATCCGCTAAGTGTGTGAATAGCTCTGCGGGCCAGTAGCCCACTAATGTGCTCTCGCCAAAGCCCAACCACCAATTTCCTAATTTTGGATCCTACATTATTGACATGTCCACGTTAAATGGTATACAAATTAATGGCAAAATAAAAATTATCACCTGTGAGTACTTTTGGTGTGTACTTGACTGTGGTATACACTTGATTTTTTATTTTTAAATACTCCAAGCAGAAAGCAATAAGACCCTAATAAGTAATTAGTAATACATCAATTAAAAAAAAAATACACAATTTAGTGTGTTGATGTATGTTTTGAAAAAAATTAAAATTGAATATAAAATTCAATTGTATGCTAGATTTTTTTTATTACTAATACCACTTATGATTAGATGGTAAACAAATATTAAAATAATGAAAATAATTTAAAAAAATAAGCGCATTAATACTTGAACTGGAGCTGAGCATTAATTTGAACCGTAGACGGTCTCAAGTTTATTAAACATCGAATTGCTATTGTCAATTACTTTATTAGTAACGTCTTTGAAAAAAAAAAATCAATCTCTTGTGTAATCCAAATGAGAAGAAAATAAAAATGAATAACTTTATTTATTTTTAATAAAAAGAGTAGTGATTAAATTTTTACCTTCCAAATCAGAATGGTGACATCGTATTGATTTCCGGCTACGGATGAAACCGGAGAAATGGCAGCTCCGATGGCTATTCGACTATTAGTTTGCACGAATCCCGAACACAAAAGATTGTAGCATCCCGTTGCTTGATAAGAGTCCCTCTAAAAAAAAAATATGTTTTTATTATTTCCACTAGATTAATTATCACTATAAAGAAATATAAATTTAATTATGTAAGAAAATTTCAATATAGCTACATAATTGGAATTTGCATGGAAGTGATTAAGATTGAGAAGACTGACCGTCCAATAAGTGAACAATCTTGGTCGACTGTCTCCATACAACTCCGGACTAACCTGACTAGTATAACCATCAAATCTTCAGAAATTCAAATTCAAATATATAGAGAGAGAGAAATAGTTATTTTGGTTCCGTGATTTGTCTAGTGTCTAATTTTAATTCTAAAAAATTTAATTTTTCAATTTTGATCCCATAATTTTTTTTATCGGTAAATGTTACTCCAAGAATTCTCCAAGCCACCTTATAACTCCCTTAATTCGTTCAAAGAGAATCGATCTGGGTTGGTCCCATAATTTATTGAATCGTTCAATTTTGGTCCTATTCAACCGGAAGGTTGAAATGACGTCGTTTGGTTGTGCCAAAATGGCTGCATTTTTCATTTTTCATTTTTCGGTGAAAATAAAATTAAAATTGGACAATTAAACAAGTTATGGGACCAAAATTAAAAAAAGTTAAAACTTTTGGGACCAAAATTAAACACTAGACAAGTTACGGACCAAAAAACTACCTTTCTCTGTATATATGTGTTAACATGCATATATACATTCTTATACTTTGATTTCAAATTATATATATAAGTAAAAATCATATATACATATCTCAAATTTCGCATATATTTATAAATGTGTATGTATTTTTTGTGTAAATAAATGATGTCATGTTTAATGATGAATATACAATCACATATAAATAATAAATTAAAATAATAATGGAGAAATATAAAGTGTACCTGCCAACCAGCTTCGATGCTGTTGAGGTCGGAGCCATCAAAGGAGCCAGATAGAACCCAAATTTGAGAGAGGCTGAACTCGTTCAATTCTTGTACTGATGGGTCCCACACGTTAATTGTCGCTTTTGCCCCGTAAACTTCGTCCGATGATGTGGTGTACGCTATCGCGTGCTTCCAAATGAAAAACCGCGACTTTAATTATTATTCATTCACGAACAAACTTGTCATAATTAGGCAACATGCATGTTCTTTAAATCAATAATGGAACAATCATCTTTCTATATTCTCGATAAATATTAGGGTTGGTTGTAAATAAAATCATAATATTATCCTAAATTATAATTTAATTTAAAATTTTAAATTTTTACAATCAACTTAACATTTAGTTGTAATTCTATCCAAATGACAGATTTCAATCAGCCAAAAAATGATGATTATTTATGCATTGTTGTTCGAACCAATTTAAATGTATTAATATAATTAATTATTCATTGTCAGGTAAGTAAAATATTATTTTTAAACAATAAAAAATTTATTTGTTAATTTGAATGACAACCAAATATTAAGTTGAGTTTTATTGGCAAAGAATCAAAAGTTTAGATTAGAATTTTATTTTTGAAAATGTTATGATTTTATTTGCAATTAACCTGGAGTATTTCGATAGTAATTTGGCCTATCTTTCCTTGCGTAGAATAAAATATAGGAAAACATGATGTGAACTATGTAATATCTCAAGATCAATAATATTAGATAAATACAAATAGTGTCGAGATAAAGTATACAACCAGTTTGTTTGAAAAACTTGTTTGGATATTATGCGTACTTTTTTTTAACAATATTAGTTGTTATAGCAAAAGGCATTAATTTTGATGGAAATACTATATAATTGATTATAAATTACAGATCATTCCATAACTTTTTTGACAAAATAGATTTAGTTTTAAAAATTAATTTAATATTAGTGTTAATCTTAATTTCTCCAACAATATCCAATCTTGGTCCCCAATCAACGATATAAGGTGATACAACATCGTTTTGAAGTCTTAAATTGGTGATTTTCGGCAAAAGTATTGTTGTAACATCCATATGTGCTAATTATACTTTGTTTTTTCTTTTCTTTAAATTTTTTAAATATAAATGATGTGTAATATAAAATTGTAAAAGAAAAGAAAAACTTAGATATAATTACTACGCATGTATGCTGCATCGTTTTACTTTTTACTATCAATTAGAGATCAAAATTAGATGTTTTTCAAGAAAAAAAAGACTAAATCTGATAAAAAGTTAACTTTTGGACCGAATTTATTATGTCAGAAAGTTATAGGATGATATTTAATTTAAACTTCTATATAATGAGAACAATAAAAATTGTTTTGAGTTGCACGACAAAACTGATTTACACCGAGTTAAAAATATGAAGCAACAATACCTCATGTCCGCCGCCATCTGAAACGTCAGGTGTGGAGGCGCGCCGGGAGGGTAGAGGCAGAAAGTGGTTGGATTTCTTGCCAAAATCATACAAGGATTTAGCTCTGAGCACATCATCCACCGTGCTCCGCCTGATCGGAACCGTCCCTTTTGGACAAAATTGCCCCTCTTGATGCCACATTTGCCAAATCCCTTTCAATCCATCCACACTTCTACTGCTGTTTGTTTTACCCATTTTCTTGGCCTTAGGCATTTTTGGTGGAACTCTCTGTATGCAGGGCAGATTCAGGAATTTGTCCCAAAAGAACGAAATGTATAAAAGGTAAAAAAAAATATTTTAAGAGGGACAAAAATTCATGAATTTAAAATATATATAGCAAAAAAATTCCAAGGGAGGCGAACGTCCCTTGCGCCCCCACTGAATCCGTCCCTGTTTGCATGTTAAACTGTTGATATTGAAATGGTTATTAAAGTTCATTTTTCTTTAATTGTGTGTGTTATAAGAATATTATCATATTTCTTGTTAAAAAGGAAAAGAAAATCTCACACTTCTACCAAATGGAGTATGAAACATTAATGAGGTGTAAAATGAAAATTTTGCAATAAAAAGTGATGTTTATATAATATGAAACAATAGTTTATAAAAAATGACAAATTGAACAAGCATGCATATCCTGAATAAAAATTAAAACCACTCTTTCTTAGTTATACTACCTGGATTTTGTGGTTCTTGAGAAGAGGATGATCTAAAGCAGGCTGTCTTCTTTTATGAACACAGTCTATGATATCTCCATCTGGGCTCTGACCGAAAAAAAAAAAAAAAGGACCAGAAATATTCAGAAAAAAAGAAAAGACAGGAAAATTGCACTTAGTATCTATGAACGAAAGTGATCCTTATTTTTACAGTTTTGGTCCATCCGTTAATTATCAGGACCAAAACTGCAACTTATTCATTCACTAGGGACCAAAACTGCAATTTATCTTATTCTTTTGGAACCAGAAAGTGTGCAAAAAAAAAAAAAAAAACTACGGGACTATAAGTGCTAAAAAAGAATATATTTGAAATGGACACATTCTCTTGGGGACTAAAATTGCAATTAACCGGAAAAAAAATTGGTACTCCCTCCGTCCCTGAAAATATGTCGGAGGGTATTATTGGGTTTTCTGAGGTCCGTTTTTAAAAAAAATGATCGTTCATGGAAAATATGCGAAACAAATTTTCCATTAACTATTATTTATTAAAAAACGAACCTTAGAAAATTCCGTGATATTCTCTGACATATCACATTAACTCATGTGAAAAAAAACAGGATCAATTTTCAAGAATGGAGGTTGTAAATGCATAAAGTACTGATATATATATATACCTCAATGGTGAAGAGTGGAGGTTTGTTAATCTTGTCCAAATGTCTCTGAATCCTTGCTACTCTCAAGCTGCTAACTTTGTATTTTGTGTAGTTTGAAGAAACTGGAATTGCCAATGATTTTTTAGAGAGAATTACAAGAAAAATTTGTAGGAATAGAGAAATTATAATAACTGAAAATCTCCCTTTTCTTGTACCCATCACTTTGCCACAAATAAGAAAACGAACTTTTAAAAATCTTTTATTCAATCAAATATAGATCATTTATACCTACCCACCCCTCTCCCACCAAATCAATCTTCCCCATTAATTTTCCTCCTACCATCTGCTTTCTTTTCTTCTCAGTCACTCCTTAATTAATTAATTAATATGGAATTTCTACTTGTGTACAATAAATTATGGCCGAAGATGAAGCTGTCAAATAAATAAAATTCTTCAGGAGTATATCATAAATGTTTTTTTTTTTTTTGCTTTTCAATTCTTAGCCTCCAATCCACGTCTTGGTATAAATGTGGTATGGGCATTATACTATCACAACGTCCCAATTAACTATTATAATTACGAAAAGGATGTATTAGCTAGTTATAATTTCATGCTACATACGGGAATGATCATAAGTTCACATGTTGATTGATTATATCTGTTTATGTGTTATTAATACATTTATGATGAATATGTGATAATTTCCTATGATGTTCATACCATATCAATTTTAAAATACTCTCTCTGTCCTTTAAATGTATGCACCATTTTTTAGAGGGTATTTAGGGTCTTGCAAAGTCTGTTTATAAATAAAGTGATTGTTACCAATTATCATAAACAATCACTTTATTTATAAACAGACTTTACAAGACCCCTTAATATCATCTGAAACATCACATTAAATCACGTGTAGCAAATGATGCATACTTTTATAGAACAGGGGGAATATAACTTATTTATGTAATTTTACGTCCTTTTATAAAGTAATTGATTGCCTCTTTAAAAGTGGATTTTTTCTTTTGTAAAAAAAAAAAAAGTGGATTTTTTTCTTTAAAGAAAACCTTTATTGGGTTGTCAATATCAATATTGAATAATTTATTCTATAAACAAACTTAACAATTTAACCATGCCACCGCCAATTTTTCATGTGTACTATTAATACAAGAGTACATAAGGGTGATTCGGTACGGTATATCGTAGTTTTTAGTTCATACCTTACTAGTAATAGCCCCGCGATGTTCCGCGGGCTTAAATACAATTCTTACGAATGAATACAATGCATACATTTTTTGAAACAAACATGTAAATTTTATATTGTGAGAAGATAATTGTTCAAAATATTGCTATCATTGCAATCGTGTAAATTTGATTTGGTATAATTATATACGAATAACCCATAACTATCAATTTACTTTAGCAAATTCGGTCTATTTAAAAGAGGATATGATCAATTATTATATTGAATATCTGATATATATAAAGTATCCAAATAAAGAAAAAAACACGTGCATAATTTTATATTCATAATGTTTAGTCCATTATGTAGAAATATTAAAAAAAGAAAAGAATATGACGTACAAACGTGACACCAACATTTTTTTATTGATGGAAAATTTATTTAATACAATGTACACACTTAAAATATTGATAAATGTGATATTATTTATGTAATATTATAGAAAATAATAATGAAAAAAGTAATCTACAAATTGCGAAAAATCTCACGATAGACAACATTAGTTGTATATTTTGATGGTTTTTCTTCTGAATCTAGACACAAAATCTTCAGACCAGATCTCCTTTTTGCTCTTGACACTGCAACGTACAACTGACCGTGTGTAAAAACAGGCTTAGGAAGATACAATCCAACATTGGAAAGAGATTGCCCCTGACTTTTGTTAATAGTCATAGCAAAACACAATGAAACAGGGAACTGTCGTCTCGTAAAATTTACAGGCATAGTAATGTCTGAATTACTTAACGTTATTCTGGGTATTAGAACCTTCTTCCCTATATTTCTACCAGATATAATTTCAGCCTCGATTATACGATTTCCCAACTTAATCACTACTAATCTGGTCCCATTACACAAACCCGATTTCTGATCAATGTTTCTAAGAAGAACGATAGGAACACCTTCCTTAAGAATTAAACGATGGCTTGGCATACCAGAACACCGTAGAGAATTCAAGAAATCAACTGAAATGCGTTCTCCATCACCACTCGAACACAATTCTGCTTTGTATACACTATCAGAACTCAAATACAGTTTGGTATCTCCTGGGATCATCGAAAGGATCTTCTCGTTAATATAATCCACGTCCCTATAAGTAGGTGCAAGTATTGCTCTATCTTCAAAATATTTTTCCGTTTGAAGACTATTTTGAATAGATGGATATATACTTTCAATTAGAGCTAAGACATGATCCATTTGATCAAAAATAAGATTTTCAATAGGGATTTCAATCTCAGAAAAACCACCACTCTCATCACCAAGTCTACCATCACCCATTTTAAGAATCCAATTGGAAAACTCAGCAACATCATCCTTAGAAACGACATCCTGACAACCAGTCTCCAAGCACATATTTCTAGTCAGTCTAAGAACCTGACATACAATAAAATAAAATACAATTAATACAAAAGAAAATAATTAAAAGTTTAAAAATACAAATATATAGTTAATAAAGTGTTCATTGCCTTGCAATATTCCCATAAAAGGGATGAATTAATCGCGGCATGAACAACATGTTCTCTACTTCCTTTTGGTATAACTGGCAATATCTGCCTAAAGTCCCCACAAAAAACAATAGTCTTCCCACCAAAAGGCCTATCATTAACAGAACCATCAGTATTCCGAACAATATCGCGCAATGTACGATCTAGTGCCTCGAAACAATACTTGTTCATCATAGGTGCTTCATCCCAAATAATTAGTCTAGCCTCTATTAGTAACTGTGCAAGTTCTGACCCAGGACTCACATTACACGTAGATGATTAATCAATATTGATTGGAATGACAAATCTAGAATGTGCGGTTCGGCCTCCTGGAAGCAGAAGTGCTGCAATTCCACTGGATGCAACATTCAATACAATATGACCCTCACAACGTATCGCTGCAGAAAGGGTCTTCCAAATAAAAGTCTTACCAGTACCCCCAAAACCATACAGGAAAAAAAATTCCTCCATTATCATTGACAACAACATCCAACACCTCCTTAAAAATACTATATTGTTCTCCAGTCAGCAATCCTCTAAAGTACATATACTCGTCTCTCAATTGATCACGATCATACTGCATCTCCTCTCGCATCAACTTGTTAACACCAGTAGATATTAATTGTTGATTAGGCAAAGGCATTGATGGGTATCTAGACAAAGTGCTACCATTCAACTGCAATAACTTGTCAATTTCCACCAAAGTATACTCACGCAGTTTCTCATTTGTAAAAACTAAATCTGCACAATATAAAATTTACTATTAAATAGATAAATGCGCTAAACACAAAAAAAAAAAACATATTAATTAAATAATTTATTACCCGGGAGATTCAATAACTTTCGATGCTTTGACTGAATATCATCAGATAGACAATCTAGTGTCCTTTCAAAAACAAATTCAGGGCTACTCATGGATGAAGACAACAGAAGGATTGAAAATAAGTTTCTAACATAATGTGCAGATGCCCAGAAACTCGACTCAATTATTCCATCGACATATTCCTTATCACCATCCAACAACCCAAGTGAATAGCACGCGTCCTTGAATGTGGAATATGTAATACCATCAATTGTCCTGATCTGTTCATGTGACTCTGAACCCCTGCTATGTGGCAGTAAAATGCCCAGATAATAGAGTTCACCTGCATTTGGCATATAGTTGTACAATCTTCCTATAGCAGACTTGCTATTGCTTCTATCCACCCAAGCATATTTTTTCACATCCCATACGTATTTGGATGGAAATTCCATGTAAGTTTGACTCTTTGCATCGTCATCAACTTTGTTTCGTTCCATCCATGCCATAAATTTGGATTTGAAAGCACTTGGCCTCTGAAGTACGTCATCGATGTGATCCTCATCATTAAACACTACACTTTGCTCATTAGGAAGATGGTAGTTCAATCTCACAACTGGTGGAAATCTATGGTGTATATCATATTGAAGTGTTCTCCAGACTGCCTCACAAGGTGATATGTACCTGCAGTTAATAAAGTTTTCGACTTCATCCTTCTCATCAACAGACTTTCCATCCTTATTCACAGTAACAGTAATTCTATCAGGACCCTTGTTAATATACTTGAATAGATACTTGATGGATTTGTGCCTATTGCACCACTCGACATTGGTGTGTCCCTCGTACCTTCTCAACAAAACCGGACTATAGGGCACAACATAGCCATTGTCCAGCTCGACACCACTCTTAGTTATAGTTCTCCTAGAATTTCTTCTCCTATACAGTGGATATCCATCTTGATCAACCGAAGTACTGTCAATGTACTTCTTGGGGAATTTTTTTGAACAATGTTTTCCACTCATACAAGGTGATCTTAGTCTGGCAAAACCGCACGGCCCATGCATCATATACTCACCAACCAAACTATGCAACCGAGGATCATCATTAACATAAGGTATCTCTGCAGATATTATACGATCTACATCTTCAGGATTCGGGATCTTATTACCACGACTTAAAAATAAAAGAACATGTGCATGCGGCAATCCTCTCTTCTGAAATTCCACAGTGTAGACGACTGCAAACATAATTTTAAATTATGGATCAATTCAAAATAAGATTAATATAGATAATCTCAACAGATTTCTTATTTATTATAATAAAATAATCATCATATCAATATACTATCCATAAAACAAAAATAATGCTTACTTGCATCTATCTGACCAAATATTTGTAGATCTTTAAAATCAGTGATGATCTTATCGAGTTTCATCTTGAACATTCGACATAAAATGTCAGGTCTATCGGCTGTATCTAAACCCTTGGTAGACAAAAATCTCGATATCTCCGGCCACTTAGGATTGCATGTAATTGTGATGAACAAATCTGGGTAAGAGAAATATTTGCAGATTGCCATTGCATCCTGAAAATTCTGCATCATATACTTTGGACCTCCCGTGAATGAAGATGGTATTATTCTTCTTCCAGCAGTAGATGGATCAGTGTTACCCAACTGGACAACATTTGAAATGTCACAAACTCTACTGGATCTTAACTTAACCTGATTAAACTTTATATAAGATAACCTCTCAACCTCTATCATTGTGTAACAATCCACTAAAAATTGCTGAAACAATTTTCTAGACAAAAACAGAGTGTTAGACTCATTACAGCGCTCGTAAATTCGGAATGCAAAGAACTCACGCATAGTTAATCTAACCCTTTTTCTGTTGGTGAAATCGGCATCATGATGCATAACATCGATACGGTAACCATCTTCGCCATAGGGAAATAATAGAGGGTACTGGAGAGGAATATACGATGGGTGCAGCTCACTTATTCTTAACAATTTTTCGTTGCATGTTTCCAGTAGAACATCTCTTCTTTCAACCATTGCATCAACATCGCCTGGAACCAGAGCTGCAACCTCAGATGCAGTTGGAAGGTTATGGGTCCTTCCATCTGAATTTCTAAGTTGTACCAAATTTAACCGTAAACACGGATCACGTCCAGACATAATGCCATCACGTGCATTTCGGAATTGGACAGCAAATGGATTGAATCGATCTATCATTCTCCGCAACTCTCCTACTATGACATTATCAAGTCTCGTGGCCCTTTCCCTGTCTCTAGCACTAAAAAAAATGCAATATATATTAGATAAATCAATCAATATAAAATGGATACAAAAAATATAATTAAACCATACACAAATGCACATAATACACATTCACGGGGATATAACTGCATTCACAATTGTACTATATAAAATACAATAATACGCACCTCCTACTATTAAACAAAAAATAAAATAATACCCCTAGCCGTAAGAGTGGTTCGTTGAACACAGACATCAGATGTATTTTCAGAACCGAAGTTCACTTCACGCACGAGAGGAACATTATTTGCAATAGATACTGCATAAAGGAAAAATGACAGTACCTAAGTAATGAATAAATGATTAACAATTCGATTTTCATACACTACAGTTTTACTAAATACACACCCCTGCTTAAAAAGTGATGTTTACAGTCAATTGAATTCATTCCGTGAAAATAAGGAATCCGTATAAAAAAAATTCAAATTGTCATATTATAAGAAAAAAACTAATTAAACAAAAAAATAAAATAATACCACTGGCCGTAAGGGTGGTTCGTTGAATACAGGCATCGGATGCATTTTCATTAGAGAAGTTCACTTCACGCAGGACAGGAACAGTATTTGCGGTAGATACTGCATAAGTAAAAAATTACAGTCCTTAATTAATTAAAAAAAAAAAATTAACAATTCGATTTTCATACACTACCAGTTTTACTAAATACACACACGGCTTAAAAATTGATGTTCACAGTCAATTGAATTCACTCCGTGATAGAAAAAGATTTTTTGTATGGAAATATGCACCAAACAACAAAAATAAGAATAATATTAGATTCATAATCCTACGATGTTAATTTACAAACCAGAATTGTTGTCTAAACGCTTTTTTTGCAAGAATACAACGCCTTACAAGTCGCGCACTTCTTTTCATCGACTTTTCCAACGAACCATCTGATTCACATTTTGCATGTGAAAAGGAAATAAAAAAATTAGGCAGAATTAGCAATAAAAAAAAAAGAATATATAAGGAGAAAAATACATATATAAGTAAATATAAAATTTATATACTGAGATAAATGTACCCATTTCCAACGTTCTACCGCGCTTTCTTGAAATAATCACTCTCCTATTCATTCGAGCATACCTCGAACAATTACCTGAATTACACAAAAAAAAAACACACACAAATAGACGGACATAGAAAATTATGTCCAACTACACACATATATTCTAAAAAACGACTGCTCATAGAGGCAGTGAGCACTATACACATACGTATGTATGAATATATGTAAAATTTCCACAAACATCTACACCCAAAATATATATAAACACATATACATTCGACTACACATCTACACCCAAATCAAAGGAAAGACCACAATTTCATAACACGCAATTATCTTATTTAGCTTGCACGAAAAAATATTTAGGCCACACCCACTTTTAAATAAAAATCCATAATCCAATAAAAAACAATTGAATACATTAATATGATGCAATGTAATATATTAATTAAAACTTAAACTCACCGTTGTGTGTTCTCCTTGCAATATTGAGACCAACATAATCTGCGTAGTGAAAAAAATATTTTCAATATATATCAAATACAAATAATAAATTAGAGTGGAAAAAATTATAATGAGCATAGAACCTGGAGGTGTATCCCTATCCATAATAACTGTTAAACAATACAGGAAAAGAAACAAAGAAACTGTTAGCATCATCAGAGAAAAAGAATAGCGACCATGAGTCCGTATTAAGCAAAACTACTTGCAATCTAAACAATATATTTTTTATAATATTAATATAGTCACAGTACCTTGCAAACATAAGACACACAAGACGAATTCGATCAACGCTCACTAAATATACTAAAGCACATGGATAAACCCACGTGATATATCACATCCCAAATACGTGAGGAATATGGGATGTATTATTGGAAAATATAAAGATATTAACAACCCAATTAATATCCAATTAAAATCACAATTTAGAATAAATGCAGCATCAACAAAATATTATGCATTGCATCATGGTTACAAAAAATACCATTATGATTAATTGCAATTTTGATCCGCGAGTATTAATACAGAATAATTTTCGCACATGCATTTGACATGATTCGAGCAATCCCAAATAATTATACAATATCCAATGTTTAATTGTGAAATATCCAAATTGGTCCAAGATTATTTAATAAATACATATATTATGAAAGAGTCATATTTTCGTAATTGTATTTATGGTCAATAAGTGGGAAAACGTGAACATCTTACGGACACAAATAGCTTCATACGCACAAATCGGGAACATATTTTTTTCGTAATACAAAGACAGGACATCCGCAAAATACGGGATAAAAAAAACCTTGCGACCAATTGTCTGTCAAAATTAAAGTACCAAAACACATAAAATTCGGCAGATGCATTTTTTTTGTTCGTCCTACAAAAAACAAAAAAAAATTCTACTTCAGGATATATCCCACACTACATGATAGGTACTATATTATGTCATCAATCCTAGACAACTAATCATATTAGATATAAGTACAATAACAAATATTATTATTTTTATATGAATTTCGAAAACATCTGAACATATGCATCAATTGCGCAAGGGGAGAATTGGATACAATGCTTGATGGAAGAGCGTTGAACACGCACGCATGGTTCAACGACTACCTAGACATAGATAGGAATTATTTGGACATTATTTGAAATCAGCCCAAACCAAAAGCGTAAACCATAAATTAATATAAAAAATTGAGAAAATACACAAAAGTGTCCAAAATTTAAGGGGACACTTGTTTTTTGCCCCTTTTTTTTCAAAAGATGTATTATGCCAATTTTGGACCTAAATTGTCCACACTACCCTTACTCATCCATTTTGCAATTTCACAAAATAATTCTTATTTCACAAATTAATATTCTTATATACAAACACTCCAATTCAATATCCAAACACTTCAATTCAACATGAGAGAAAGTTGAATTCGTCAATCAACAAGCCCAAATACTATCACAGGCTGGAAAAAAAAATTCAGGCGGTGGGCGTTGGCCAAGGTTTCCGGCAAAATTCAGGCGGGCGGGCTTCTGTTTCGCGTTTCTGGTCCAAATTGATTTACACAACACATTATTGCTTAAATCAAGACTTTGAGAGGCCAATTTCATTCATTCATATTACACATTTCAAGAAATCAAACACCATTGTTTGGTTGGCCAAGGTATCTCCACCAAAAAGAGATGCAAGAGTGATTGAGTGTCTAATTCAATTCAATTTATGTCAATAAGGTATGGAATCACTCCTTTGATCATTTATTTTGTATTGTGGTGTTATTGAAACATGAATTACTCAAAAAAATTCTCAAAAAAATTCATTCATGTAAATGCCCACCAAGTGTTTGACAAAAGTCCAAAATGAAAGAATATGATATGTTTGTGTGTTAAATTCACTCATTTGACCATTTATTTTGTATTGTGGTGATAAGGTATGGAATTACTCAAAGCATTTGTTAAGTAAAATTTCTTTCATGTAGATGTCCACCAAGTGTTTGACAAAAGTCCTAAATGAAAGAACATGATATATTTTTGTATTAAATTCACTTATTTGTCCATGTATTCTGTAGTATGGTGAGAATGAAGCATGAATTTCTCTGAATGTTCAGCTATGATATTTGACCATTTATTTTGTATTGTGGTGATAAGGTATGGAATTACTCAAAGCATCTGTTAAGTAAAATTTCTTTCATGTAAATGCCCACCAAGTGTTTGACAAAAGTCCAAAATGAAAGAATATGATATGTTTGTGTGTTAACTTCATTCATTTGACCATTTATTTTGTATTGTGGTGATAAGGTATGGAATTACTCAAAGCATTTGTTAAGTAAAATTTCTTTCATGTAGATGTCCACCAAGTGTTTGACAAAAGTCCTAAATGAAATGTTACACCCGATATTTTACTACCCGACCCATCGGGTATCAGATACAGACCCACTGCTGTGGCGGGCTCGGAGGAGAACAGTCCTCCGGCCGGTCAGACAAGACGGACAGGAACCCAGACGCTGCCCGACATAAGCCTCTGGGATCGGCCGGGAAGGGTACTTATAATCCACACGCCCGTATATCGGGCGGCCAGCGACGAGCCTCTGTGCAGGTACTATACCCGCCTTCCCGCAAATGACCCACCGGGGCATTTTCGCCCGGACTCGCTTCCCGGTACCCGAGTACCCGTCTACCCGACACCAGGCCGCGCCAGCTGTGAGAGGACGTCGAGTGCCATCAATCCAGAGGATGTGACAGGGTCAAAGAGGGTAGTTGAGGCCAGGTCCAATCACCTCAGGGGTGACAGTGCCACATGGCATCTCCTCATTGGTTCGTAGGGGAGGCTGTAGCCACTGATTACCTTCCAGCTAGGAGCAGGAGGGACCCACAGTCCACCTACCAAGCTTGGGGAACCCCCACTTTGAACATTATAAATAGGGCTTTGAATGCCAATTTGTAACACAACACATTTATTGCAAAGACATACTTGAGAGCTCATTTACTCTCGCATTTATTGCTCTCTGTCATCATTAATATAAAATCCTACCCGCTAGGAACCCGGCAGCGAGATCCGTCATAAATCGCTGTCAACATTTTGGCGCTAGAAGGAGAGTGACTAATATCGAAGTACACTCGGTTTCATTTATCTAGTCACCTCGAACGAAATCCCATCCGCTATCACTCAAAAAATGACCACTTCGAAGGCCACACGAACCCAGCAGCAAGTCGAGGACGTCGGCGAAACCGCCACTCCGGCTCCGGCCACGGCGGAGACCCTTCAGGGTCCTTTCGAGTTCTTGTCGGCCATAAGGACTCCGGAGGACCTCCAGGCCGCAAGGGCCATGATCGAGCGCCGTCAGGCCGAAATCGACGCCGCTCCTATCCGCACTCACCGACCGGGAAAGGAGCCAGCCCGAAGCAGGGCCACCTGCCAGCCACAGCAGGAGCCAGAAACGGCCAGGAGGGCCGCCAGTAACCCACGGCCTCAGAACCTAAAGAGGCGCCTCGACGAAGAGGCCGACTCACAACGAGTCTCACGCAGACCTGCGGGATCAGTTTTCTCTCGGTTGGGTTCCCAGGCCCGGGGAGCTGCCCGACCCTGCGAGTCCAACGCCAGCTCCAGGCCCCGGGAGCAAGAACGGGCACGATCCCCCAGGCGTCACAACGACGCGGCCCCGAGGCCGTCGGTCCGTGACCGCTTGGGGGACAACCCTCGTCCCCGTTCTCCCCCCGCGGCCGACAACGCCATGGCCGCCATCCTAAAAAAGGTCTCGGACCTCGAGGCCAAGCTCGAGAGGCGGGACGGGCAGCACCATGTCCCCTACATGCCCAACTCGCCCCTCGCAGACATCTTGGTGCGGGCCCCGGCCCAACCAAAAATCAACGTGGCCGCCGTGGGCCAATATGACGGGGAGACGGACCCCGTCACCCATCTCAGCAAATATTCCACCTACATGATCTCAATGGGGGCAACGGATGCCACCCAGTGCAGGATGTTCCCGCTAACCTTGGGGGACAGGGCTCACCGATGGTACTCCTCGCTTCCCGCGGGGAAGGTGGTTTCATTCCACCAACTAGGGGAACTGTTCTTGGAACACTTCTCCTCGATGGCACCGCGGATGGCCGGCGCCAACCGCATGGCCAACCTGGCCCAAGGAAAAGACGAGACTGACCGGGCGTACATCGACCGGGTAGATCGCATCATCATGGAGGGTGAGCCCGTAGGGGACGAGGTCAAGCTCGTCGGGATCATAGGCGGACTCCGCCTAAAAACCAAGCTATGGAAGTCAATGAACAAGGACTACCCCAAGTCCTACGCGGAGTTCCGGCAGCGGGCCGGAAAAATCATCTACAATGCGGACATCCTGGCACAACGGCTGGGCGAGAGCGCCCCTGCCGAGAAGGAGAAACCACGCGCCTCGGCGGGCACCACATCAAGCCGGAGGAACTTTTCCTACCGGGCTCCCCAGCCTTTCAAGCCTTTCGATTCCGTCGAAGTGAAGCTGGCCGAAAAACTGTCGGCCACCCCGGAATACGTCTATGTGCAGATCCGGGACAAAAATATGATGCCCAAGGCGCGGCCATGGGTCCACAAGCCAGGGGTGCAGCTCAACCCCAACAAATACTGCCACTACCACCAAACCGTCGGGCACAACACCAGTGAGTGCCGCGACCTCCTAAAACAGCTCTGGCGACTCTTCGAGGAGGGGAAGCTAGAGGAGTTCGTGAAGAGACCGGCGGCCAGACCGGAAACTCATGCCGCTGCCCGCCCTGCTGAGCCAAACCGGGAGGCAGCCCTCATATGCCCACCGATGCCGGAACATCAAGCTCGCCGGGCAGTCAACATGCTCTCCCCGGTGGGCGGCTTTGCACCCACCACCTCGCTGTCCAACCGCAGGCAGAAGAGCGAGCTGCGGGCAATGGACAACGTCCACCAGATCGCCTTGCCGGTCAACATGACGGCAAGAGAGACGGACCTCCTCGCCTTCAAGGAGGAAGATCGCACCGGGGTCATCTACCCGAACCACGACGCCCTGGTCGTATCCGTCAACATCATGGGCGTCACTGTCCATCGCATGCTTGTCGACAACGGAGCCTACTGCAACATTCTCTTCAAGACCGCGTTCGACCAGCTGGACAGCTCCTTTGAGAAGTATGTGGAGCCATGCGACCAGGTCATCAAAGGCTTCGGCGACGCCACAGTAAAACCCTACGGGATAGTTAGACTAGCCGTAGAATTAGTTTCTAGCATAGACGCTGAGGTTAAGGCTTCGAAACAGCTCGACTTTATCATTGTCGACCAGCCGTCAACCTATAACGGGTTTCTCGGCAGGCCATTCGAGCACGAGTTCGAAGCCGCCGCCTCAGCCTTCTATTATTGTATCAAGTTCCCAACCCCCTCCGGGAAGGTTGGGACTCTTAAGGGAAATCAAAGAATGGCACGTGGATGTTTGGCGTATATCGATGTTATTTCAAATTTTGCAAATCTAGATTATATCTGCACAATCGGGGAGGGAGACATGGAAATAGACGAAGAAATCCCACCCGCTACCCACCCAATGGAAGAAGACTCGCAAACATTTGAGGACATCCAAGTCGACCTGGAGCCAAGGCTCGGGTACGAACCCATGGAGATTGACAAAACCCTAACGGGGCAGATCGACGATCCACGCTACGGCGAACGTGGAGCCAGTCCGATCGAAGAATTAATTTCGGTCACAATGAAGAGTCGGCCAGAAGTAAGTGTCCAACTCGGTTCGTCAATGTCCGGCGAGTTGCGGGCAAAGATGACCGCATTTTTAGAAGAAAACTTAGACGTGTTCGCCTGGTCCCATGAGGACATGGTCGGGATCGATCCAACCATATGTTCACACCAACTGCACATCGATCCATCCCGCAAGCCGATCTCACAGAAAAGAAGGAAATTCGGCCCAGACAAATACGCGGTCATTGCCACCGAGGTCAAAAAGCTACTCGACAACAAACTCATCGGGATGGTCGACCCCGACGACAAGCCTCAATGGGTGTCCAACGCTGTACTCGTCAAGAAAAGCAACAACACATGGCGATTGTGCATCGATTTCACGGACCTAAACAAAGCTTGCCCAAAAGATCACTTCCCGATGCCACACATCGACCACCTGGTGGACAGCACGGCCGGGCACGAGATGCTCACTTTCATGGACGCTTTTGCCGGCTATCACCAGATCCCGATGGCCGCAGACGACCAGAAGCACACAACTTTCCTCACCGAGAAAAACATGTATTTTTGGAAGCGGATGCCATTCGGGCTCATGAACGCTGGGGCAACTTACCAGAGGCTGGTCAACCACATGTTCCACGATCAAATCGGGGCGACCATGGAGGTATATATCGACGACATCGTCGTCAAGAGCGAGAAGAAAGAAGACCACCTCACACACCTAGCCGAAACTTTCGAGATCTTGCGAAAATATCGGATGAGGCTCAACCCGAAAAAGTGCAGTTTCGGCGTCGAGTCGGGCAAATTCTTGGGGCACATGGTCAGCCAGCGGGGAATCGAGGCAAACCCGACCAAGGTACAGGCGATCCTCGACATGAACCCTCCCCGCACGGTGAAGGAGGTACAGAAGGTGACGGGCAGCCTGGCCGCTCTCAGCCGTTTCATCTCCCGCATGGGGGACCGATGCAAGCCTTTATTCGACAGCATGCGGAAGGGGAAACTCAACTGGACTCCCCAGAGTCAGCTCGCTTTCGATAATTTGAAAGCATACCTGTCAAACGCCCAGGTGTTGGCCAAGCCCGTCCCCGGCGAGAAGCTTTTCTTGTACTTGGCGGCGTCGGACTCAGCTCTCAGCGCCGTGCTAGTGCGGGCTGAGGGGCAGGCACATCTGCCAATCTACTATGTCAGCCAGACACTTCACGACGCCGAGCTGCGGTACCCACCCCTGGAAAAGTTAGCATACGCCCTAGTAATGAGCGTACGCAAGTTACGCCCATACTTTTTTGATCACCAAGTAGTACTGACAACAATGCCACTCCGCCAAGTACTACATCGGCCAGACACGGCGGGCAGATGCCTCAAGTGGGCTGTGGAGATCGGGCAATTCGGAGTCACATACGCTCCCCGAACATCTATTAAAGGCCAAGCAATGGCCGACTTCATAGTCGAGCTCACTCACCCGGAGGCGATGTCCAAGATCGAGCAACCACCTTGGAAAATGTACGTTGACGGATCCTCCACAACCACGCGGGCAGGCGCGGGAATTGTCCTTCTCAGCCCGTCCGGCCAGTCATTCACAACAGCCATAAGATTCGGTTTCCACGCGACCAACAATGAGGCCGAGTACGAAGCCTTAATCAACGGCCTGGAAATGGCCATGGCCATGGGAGTAAAGAGACTCCAGGTCTACATCGACTCGCAGCTCGTTACATGTCAAATCTCAGGAGAATACGAGGCGCGCAGCGACAGGATGTTGGCCTACCAGGGATTAGCAAAGAACTTGCTCGAAAAATTCGACCAGGTGTGCATAGAGGTGGTACCCCGACTCGATAATACTCAAGCAGACGCACTCGCCCGCCTCGCAACATCCGAAGGGGCAGCCGACATGTCCCAGATCACAGTTACTTACCTGACCGCCCCTACGAGTTCGAACCAGCGGGTGAGTAGCCTGGGGCAAGCGGAAGACAGCTGGATGACCCCAATCCTGAAATACCTCCGTGATGGCCAACTCCCAGTCGACCGGGTAGCGGCAAGACAGTTGCAGCTCCGGGCGGTACGGTACACGACCATCGGGGACCAGTTGTACAAACGAGGCTTCGCCCTGCCCCTCCTAAAGTGCGTGACGCAGGAGCAGGGAAGGAAGATCTTGGTCGAAATCCACGAAGGACGCTGCGGGAACCACGCCGGCGGCCAGGTGCTCGCCCAGAAGGTCATCCGACAGGGATATTTCTGGCCCACCCTGAAGAAGGACGCAATCAACTACGCACGGGCATGCCACAAGTGTCAAATCTATTCGCCGACGATCCATCAGGCCCCGACCGAGCTCACCTCAATCCTGAGCCCGTGGCCGTTTGCAAAGTGGGGGATCGATCTCATTGGCCCTTTGCCTACGGCCCCGGGCAGCGTCAAGTACGCAATTGTCGCCGTGGATTACTTCACCAAATGGGCGGAGGCAGAGTCACTGAAAACGATCGACCAGGAACACGTGATCAGGTTCATCTGGCGCAACATAATCTGTCGATTCGGCCTCCCACAGATAATCATTTCGGACAACGGGAAACAATTCGACGGGCTAGAGATGGAAAGATTCTGCCAAAAGCACAAGATCAAAAGGTTGTTCTCGTCACCCTACCACCCCCAGTCGAACGGGCAGGTCGAGGCAGTAAACAAGATAATCAAACACACGTTGAAGACGAGGCTGGAGGAGAGCAAGGGAACATGGGCAAGCAAGCTACCCGAAGTGTTATGGTCATACAGAACGACGTGTCGCACCGCAACCGGGGAGACTCCTTTTGCTCTGGCCTTCGGAACAGAGGCAGTCATCCCGGCTGAAGTCGTCATCCCGAGCCTCCGCACCTCACAACCCGTGGGGACCGAGAACGACCAAGCCATGCTAAACGAGTTGGACCTGCTGGAGGAGAGAAGGCTGTCCGCAGAACAAAGAAACATAGCTTACAAACGCCGGGCTGAAAAATACTTCAACTCGAAGATCAAGATCAGGGAGTTCGAAACCGGGGACCTGGTACTCAGACGGACGGTCGGGCAGCCCAAGGGGGCATTTGGTCCGAATTGGGAGGGACCCCTAAAGGTCTCCAGCCGCCTCGCCAATGGAGCCTACGAGCTGGAAAGCCTTGAGGGCAACCCGGCCCAATACCCTTGGAACGCCTCCCTACTCAAAAAGTACTACCAATAGGAGCTCATTGTAGTCGCTACTCAAAGCGCAAACTTGTAAAAACATTTAAGCGGTTGTTAAATCAATCCCATCTTCATGAAGTCGCTGCCCGATATTCGGCTATAGCACTTCATTAATTAATCTGTTGGTTAATTCTTTAAGCGGTTGGTAAAACAATCCCATCTTCGTGAAGTCGCTGCCCGATATTCGGCTATAGCACTTCATTAATTAATCTGTTGGTTAATTCTTTAAGCGGTTGGTAAAACAATCCCATCTTCGTGAAGTCGCTGCCCGATATTCGGCTATAGCACTTCATTAATTAATCTGTTGGTTAATTCTTTAAGCGGTTGTTAAATCAATCCCATCTTCGTGAAGTCGTTGCCCGACATTCGGCTATAACACTTCATTAATTAATCTGTTGGTTAATTCTTTAAGCGGTTGTTAAGTCAATCCCGTCTTCGTGAAGTCGCTGTCCGATATTCGGCTATAGCACTTTTGGGCGATCGACCAGAATACTACCGTTTATCATTTATTGTCTGGTTACGTTATTTACGTTATTTACCCGGCTGGAAAACTAAAAGTTTAAGGAGACAAAGCGAAATAAAGGGCAATGTAATTTCATTAAGAAAAGGAGAGAGTACAAGACGGCCAGCGGCCAGCAAACTTAACAAAAACAAAAGAAAAGAAAATTATGGATGCGCCTCGTCCACCGCCCCCAGGTCCTCATTCGCCTCCTCGTCGGCGATCGGATAAAGGAAAGTCGCCGGGTCGCCGAGGAACGACAAATCCAGCCCGCGATCGACCAAGTCCTTGAGCGTGATATCATAGTCCGAGGAGGGAGGATTGGACTCGACGTAACTCTTCAAGTCGGCCAGAGGCCCGGAGTAATCGGCCTGGGGATTTTGGCGGAGTAGGGAGCGAATCGAGTCGGCGTATGCATTGATATACACCATGGACCCAGCCGACTCGCCCTCAGCGGCCAATCGAGCACGCTCGGATTCCAGGCGTCTCTCCGCCTCCGCCGCGAGAGCCTCCTTGGCTTGGCGGACTTCTTCGGCCGTCCTCGCCTCGGCCTCGGCGCGTCTCCTCCTCTCCTCCTCGAGGACGGCCTCCAGTTCAGCCCGACCCGCTCGGCCGGCCTCCAGCTCTTCCCGGAGTTTCTTGACCTCCTCTTCCAGGCGAGTAGCTTCGTCCCGCTTCGTCTGGAAGGCCGCCCTGTAGGAGGAGGCAGTCCGCATCTCCCGCTCGTATTCGAGCATGATGCCCTCCATGGCGATGGCGTTGCGGGAGGTACGGATGGCTGCCGCCCTCATCCGATCGGCGAGCGGGACGGTCCTCGCAGCCTTCTGGCAGTTGAGGGTCCAGGACCGGGGAAGGTTGAGCACGGCGCGGCGCAGTTCCTCCGGCCAAGTCTCGGGCACGGCCTCCGAGTACGGAGGTTCCTGCGAGCGCAGGAATTGAAGAACCTCGGGCGGGGGCAGAGGCTCCGGCCTGCGTAAACACGGGAAGAGAAGACATGTTAAGAAAAAATCCTACATCGAGAAAACGGCTAGAAAACTTAGAGAAGGAAGCATAATACTTACGTGAGGTTATTACCCCAGCCGAGGAATGAGAAGTCGCTGCGGTCGCGGGCAGGGGAGGCAGGGCCCCCTAAGGTCGCCTCGACTGTGCCGGCCACGAGCCCGCCAGAAGCCGGGTTCAGATTGACCGTCACCATGGCCGGATCGACGGATGTCTGGCCTTCGACCCGGGCCTTCTTGGACGGGCGCTGCCCGTCAGTCGGGGAGGAGGATGTCGGGGGCGCCGGAGCCGCGGGCGGGCTGCGAATCACCACCCCTGCGGCACGGACGGCTCCCCGCTTCGCCAGCTTGGCCAGGGCGTTCTTTTTGGGCGCCATGTCGACGGTTTCCTCGGACGATTCGACGTTCACGATCGGGATGGTAGCCTGGCCGGCCTCGGCTGCGGGCCTCGGGGAATCGGCCCGGGAGGTCGATGGCGTGGAGGATTCAGCCGGGAAGCGTTGCTCTGCGAGAAAAGGGACAAGATCAGAAATCGAGCAGCGAGAACGAGTATAAGGAGAGTCGGGCAGGAAAAGAGTCTTACCACCGAAATCCAAATGGCGCGGGAAAGTCTGGAGTCCGGAGAGCCTTCTGTACTCGTCGTCGTTGAGAAGTTCGACGTCGCGGTTGTCCACGCTCTCGGATCTCACCAAGGCTAGCGCCTGCCTAAAATCGTCGGTCAGGTCGGCTTGATTTGGAACCGTGCAACCTGCACAATGAAAGAAGAATTAGATCAGTACTAAGAAACGAAGAAAAAGTCAGTGTTTACCTCGACGATTGCGCTCCCGATATTCTCGTGGAACCGGGATGGTGTGCCCGTCAATGCCGACGCTCTCCCAGGCGCCGCCGACCCACCACCACCTTTCCTGCCAGTGCGTCACCTTGGACGCGATCCCGAAGACAATGGCATCTCCACCCCGGGGCTTCACGGAGTAATACCCGTGGTTCATTCGCCCGACCGAGGCCACGGTGTAGTACAGGTAGTTGAGCTCGGACGGGGTGGGCATACGGTGTAGCCCGCGCCGACCAAGAGCGACCATTGCCCCCAGGATGTAGCTCCACCCATTCGGGGTGATCTGGGTGATCGACAGGTTCCAGGCCGCGAGTAGCTTGGAGATGGCCGGGTGAAGCGGGAAGCGGAGCCCGGCATGTAGTGTGTCCGCGTTTATGGCAATGAGGCCTTCCGGAGGCTGGTCGGCCCGTTCATTCTCCCGGGGAGCGTAGAAAAAGACGTCTGAGGGCGCCTGGAAGGTCCAATACAATTCCTTCACGTCGGCGTCCGGGGGAAGGCAGCTAGGGCGGCGAGAGGCCCCGAAGTCGGTGTCCTGGGCTTCGAGGTATGCGCGGGGAGGGCGCTTCCGCACGAACCGGCTCATGTACTTCGAGTGGTCGAACCCGATGAGCCGGCTGTCCGCGTAGTCAATCTGGTCGGGCACGGCTTCCCGCTCGAACAAGAAGTCTTCCGCCCGTGGCGGGTAGGCGGAGACTGGGGAGACGCTTAGGGCTTCCCCCTCCCGTTGGGGGCTCATCCCCTCCAAGTCGTCCGCGAAGGCGTCCACATCCGTGGAATTGCCCTCGCCCTCTCTGGCGGCGACGCGGGACGTTCCTTCCCCGGCCGGTTGGAAAGGCCTCTCGGCATCGGCGGCGGCACGGCGGCGGAAATGATAAACGTCGGCGGCGCCGGGGCTCTCGACGGAATCGCTCATGACGGAAATAAAGTAAGAAGGAGGAGTGTCGACGAAAGAAGCAAGAAATTACCTTAGGACGCAGAAAAGACCGCCGGAATCTGGAGAGTTCGCCGGAATCTGAGGAATTCGCCGGAGAACTTGAAAAACCTTAAAGGGGGGCACGAGTTTGCAAGAGTGGGAAAATGAGAGAATGGGCTGAGAGCCCCTATTTATAGAAGAAAAAGGAGGGACTAAACAGCAAGAAAACGGGGTCGAAAATGAAATTAAACAAAGTTCGGGGGGGCGCGTGGGGGTCACGCGCGCAGCGGTTGGGGAGCAGGTTCGGCGGACGTGACCCCTGGATTTCTGCGCATCAGTCACGCCATCCCGTGACGTCAGCAGGCGCAGCAGACGAGGCGTCGTCTTGGAAATCGAAACGTCACCACCAAAATTCAAATTCAAAATCAAAATGATCTGCAGTTCGACCAGCCCGCCACCCGGCGACTGCGGCCCCCGTTGTCGGGCTGGTGGGGCAATTGTTACACCCGATATTTTACTACCCGACCCATCGGGTATCAGATACAGACCCACTGCTGTGGCGGGCTCGGAGGAGAACAGTCCTCCGGCCGGTCAGACAAGACGGACAGGAACCCAGACGCTGCCCGACATAAGCCTCTGGGATCGGCCGGGAAGGGTACTTATAATCCACACGCCCGTATATCGGGCGGCCAGCGACGAGCCTCTGTGCAGGTACTATACCCGCCTTCCCGCAAATGACCCACCGGGGCATTTTCGCCCGGACTCGCTTCCCGGTACCCGAGTACCCGTCTACCCGACACCAGGCCGCGCCAGCTGTGAGAGGACGTCGAGTGCCATCAATCCAGAGGATGTGACAGGGTCAAAGAGGGTAGTTGAGGCCAGGTCCAATCACCTCAGGGGTGACAGTGCCACATGGCATCTCCTCATTGGTTCGTAGGGGAGGCTGTAGCCACTGATTACCTTCCAGCTAGGAGCAGGAGGGACCCACAGTCCACCTACCAAGCTTGGGGAACCCCCACTTTGAACATTATAAATAGGGCTTTGAATGCCAATTTGTAACACAACACATTTATTGCAAAGACATACTTGAGAGCTCATTTACTCTCGCATTTATTGCTCTCTGTCATCATTAATATAAAATCCTACCCGCTAGGAACCCGGCAGCGAGATCCGTCATAAATCGCTGTCAACATGAAAGAACATGATATATTTTTGTATTAAATTCACTTATTTGTCCATGTATTCTGTAGTATGGTGAGAATGAAGCATGAATTTCTCTGAATGTTCAGCTATGATATCTCTTTTGAGTGTGATGTTTATAAATTGAAGGGAATTTGTGCTAACGAAGCTTGCCAACCGCTTGCCAACTTATTGTCAATAATTTGCCAACTGCAACAACACCTTTTGTGAAAGTTATGAATGCGTATGGTCTTATTTTTTGTTATTTTATTAGCTTATACTCTTACCCGCACCCTTTTGTCTAGTTCCCAGATGAGTGAACGAAGATTTTTGGTGATCCATTTTAACGGAAAATGGGATGGTGATTATCGTGGTGATATTGGGTGAAGATAACCCCACATCTGATGATGATATTGGTATAGAAGTTGATCATTCTTCTGATGAGTCTTATGATGATTATGAGTCCTTTGAGAATCCCACCGAGATTCATCCTGAAATTCTTCCGAACGTGCTCGTCCATGGTCCATTCCGTGTATGCCTTCAACTTTGCCACCGAGACGACATATTTGTTAACAAAAAAAAGATGTGTACTCAAGATAGAAGACATATGAATTGTTTTCATGTTTTCTTAGTATGCATTTCTATTCCAAAAATAGGGCAACTTAGGTTGGTTTGCATCCTCATTTGGTCCACTTTGTCAGTTTATCGTGCAGTAGATCTAGTTTGTTTTAGATAAGTTATTGTGTATGATGTTGCATGTTTATTTCAATTCAATTCATTAATCCTTTAAGTTTGCCATTTATTGTCGTTTTGAGCCTTAATTGATACTATAAATATGATTGTACACATTTTACTCTGCATGGCTAACACTTGACCCCATAGGTATGATTATTTACCTTGTTGGAAAATGAGTTGGCATAGGGTTGGCACAAGTGTTGGCATAGGATTAAAATGAATAGTTGACACACAAATAATTGTTTTATTCTTTCACCAGATCATTTAACAATAAATTACTAAAATAAAAAGATCAAACAAGTGAACAACCATCAATATTCCAAATTGCAAAAAATAAGTGAAAAAAATAAAGTCGACTATTAGTTTATCGTCTCACATATCGAGTGAAAGTTGAATATTTAATGGTTGTCATCCTATATGTTTCCATATACATCTTTCCGAGATAATAAACAACAAAACAAGTATATAAATCACTTTGTACTTCAACGTTCAAACTCGTAAATTGTTAAACTAAGCCTGCAAAAGAAACATAATTTGTTAAAATTAGTACATTGAGAAAATAATCAATATGGAGCTTCAAACATTAGTATAAAGAGCATGACATATTCTTTATTAATCATGTGAAAATCTCAAAGCTCACTGATCCTACTCTAATATTTTTTTTCCAACATAAATAGTGCTGTGAGAGTTGGCAAACAGTTGACATATAGTTGAATATAGTTGGCAAAAAATTGTGAACCATATATGAATGTACTAATATAAAATTATTGAGGATTATATCAAGCCCTAACTATTGTGGTTAATATGAGATGTCAATTATTGCAAAAATATATGAGCAAAAAAGTGAATTAGCACATCAAGTTATTATATTTTTTCATTTAGGAATTTTGTCAAACACTTGGTGGGCATTTACATGAATGAAATTTTTTTTAGATTTTTTTTGAGTAATTCATGTTTCATTAACACCACA
The DNA here is from genome assembly GCA_947034835.1 of Ballota nigra. Taxonomy (NCBI): domain Eukaryota; kingdom Viridiplantae; phylum Streptophyta; class Magnoliopsida; order Lamiales; family Lamiaceae; genus Ballota; species Ballota nigra. The sequence goes on from OX344725.1 coordinate 62,927,466, forward strand.
TAATACAAAATAAATGATCAAAAGAGTGAATTTTCATACCTTATTGATATAAATTGAATTGAATTAGCACATCAAGTTATTATACTCTTTCATTTAGGAATTTTAGCAAACACTTGGTGGGCATTTACATGAATGAAATTTTTTGAATTTTTTTTTTTTTTTAGTAATTCATGTTTAATTAACACCATAATACAAAACAAATGATCAAAATAGTGAATTTTCATACCTTCTTGACATAAATTGAATTATCACATCAAGTTATTATACTCTTTCATTTAGGAATTTTATCAAACACTTGGTGGGCATAGTGATAAATGAAAATTTTTCAGATTTTTTTTAGTAATTCATATTTCATTAACACCATAGTACAACATAAATGATCAAAAGAGTGAATTTTCAGATCATATATACATAAATTGAATGAGATAAACTGTAATCTTACTCCCTTCGTTAATAAATGGATCGACAACTACAATCTTACCCTTGCCGAAATTTTCTTTTACTCAATCGATTAAATTGGCCGAAACTATGGAAGAAGGGAAGGTCGCGGCGGATTTTGGAAGAACCCGTGCGAATTTTCAAAGAAGGGTCCGATTTTGGAAAGACCCGTGCAAAGAACAGAGGGGATGAAGAACCCGACTGCTTTTTCAATTCATGGTTTTCAGTTTTCTTTTTCTTTTTTTTCTGAATTTTTAATTTTTGGATTGGTTAGTGTTTGGATACAAGACAAAACTAATATTGGAAGAATAAGAAGAAGAAAAAATTTGAAATGCAAAATCATTGAGTAAGGGTAGTGTGGACAATTTAGGTCCAAAATGGGCAAAATACATCTTTTGAAAAAAATAGGGCAAAAATCAAGTGCCCCCTTAAATTTTGGACGATTTTGCTTGTCTCCCTAAAAAAATTCTACTTTTTCAAACATAAACCATCTAAAAAATTCTTATTTAAACCGAAATAACACATATTATTAAAAAGATACCAATACAAACTTAGATCCCGGTAAAAAGATCACAATAATAATTATTCGCCACACCAAAAAATAACAACATTGCTGACCTAACCAAGTTTAAATCCTACAATTAGTACATTATACTTTTCCTTCAGGTACATTATTCCTTGATACGCAGCTTCATTTTCCGCTTCATCAGAAAATGCGCAAATATCACCCTGCAACACACTCACGCCATCAGGGGTATGTACATAAGCAGTGGTCGAAGCGGAAACATAAACTGAGTGCAGGAGAAGAACCAAGTCATCAAGTATAGTCTTAACATTAACTTGGAACATAATGCGGATCATCGCAGCCCGAAAATCAAAATAGATGATAGCGTAGTCGAATCAAGCTAAATGTTTTAGCAATGTCAACGAAAATATATAGAAAATCGACTTACACTTAATACGGGAATACAACAATAATATGATTATTCATGGAAATACAATACAATCAAATACACACAATCAACACCAATCTAGGTAAATTTAATATACAAAACAGCCGGACATTTTAATATCATTCCTTACAAAATAGGAGCTAACCAATCAGTGCTTATTCTATTGCCATATATAGGTAACATAATCAATTCTATCACTGCAGAAATGGTCCACAGGAAAGAAAGTCGAATAAATCTTGCATTCAATCCCCAATATCCTTCTAAGCGCAATACAATTACTATAGTTATGAGCGGACGAGATAAATCACAAAAATATCAACGGTCAAGATCAAAAATATCAAGATGGACTAAGGAGGATGAAAGGATTGGCAAAGCTAGAGAAAAGAGGGGTGCCACATAGGATAACCTTGCTTCCTCTATATTAAAGTATAGATACCGTACCGAAAATATCGGTATGTAAAAAATCATACCGTTATCGTACCGAAAATTTCGGTATACCGAAATTTCAGTATATTATCGGTATGATTTCGGTATACCGTTCTTTCCCAAAAAATTTGTAAAATAAACTACTAATAAATGAAAAAAAGACATCTTTGAAATCTTAACAAGCGAGAACCTCGGAGAAAACATATGAATTATATTATACAAATAATTCTCCAAAAAGAAAATAGATTTCAGGTTTACTCCACATATATTGTTACTATTGTCATGAATTTACTCACTTGACAACAACTGAATAAGACTAACTTCTGGTTTAAATAGAAATTTTCAACGTTTTGAATTCAATATTCGACTACCAGTGTCTTTTTTATCTTTCTTTTTAGCAAAATGAGATTGAGAGAGACAACCTTTGATTGAGTTAGAGGGTAGGGATTGAAAGAGGTAGGAAAGGGATAAGCATAGCGCTTGTATAAGAATGGACTATGGGCCTATGGTTATATTAATTAAGAAAAATAAGTAGTTTGTGCTCTTTTTAAATAATAAGATTGATTGGGCTTCCGCATTTTTAATAATAAGACTACCATCTAATCATTTATAATAGTACAATATTAAAATAATTAATTAATATCGGTATTTCGGTATATACCTCGGTATGCCACTTTTCATACCGTTATCATACCGAAATTTTCGGTACGGCAACATACCTTACCGGAATTCTCGGTATACCAAACTTTTCGGTAAATTCGGTATTTTTCGGTACGATAAGCTCGGTATACCGATTTTTTCGGTATTTTACCCAGCCCTAAGAGTACATACCTGCTTAACCTCATAATTAAGTTGTTCATACAGTTCAATTTATTATCCAAATTTTTAATTCACCCCACGAAAATGCCTAAAATTTGAATAACGTTTGAATGTGTGTTTCGATCAAACAACAATTGTTTGAAAAAAACTGCCGAATAAATATTTTTGGTTGAACTAATAAATTATAGGGGAAAAATATTTGTACACTTAATACAAACATTAAGAGAAGTGTATTGGTTATAGAATCTGTAGGATTTTTTTAGACTTTTAAAGTTTGAGGGTATTCAATCTAGATTTTCAAAAGTCTTTAAAAATCCTGAGGTATTCAATATGGATTTTAAAAAGTTTTAAAAAATCTTTAGGTATTCAACAGTTTATGGATTTTAATATTCCACGGATTTTCTTAGATTTCCCTTCCAAAATATGAATAGATTTCACTCTTCAAAATCTCCTCTAATAACCAGAGATTTCTACGGATTTTGAAAAGTCTTAAAAAATATTTAGGTATTCAACAGTCTATAAATTTTCTTTGATTCTTTTCCATTGGGATGTTAACGGGGTGGGGACGGGGGGTCATTCCCCATCTCCGTCCCTGCAAAATAAATGGGAAAAAAAATTCCTCCATCCCCGTCTCACCGGGGATCCCCATCTCGCGGCGATTCCCCGTTCCCCGCCTACTTATTTTTTTATCTCATTTTTAAAATATAAAAAAATATTTAAATTAAAAACTTTAAATATACACAACAATTACTTTAAGTTGGTGTTAAAAAAATTAATTTAAACAATTTGAAGAACCTCTAATTCTAATATTTTTAATTAACATATATACTAAAGCGAAAATAATATAATTTGGAACTAATAACATAACATTAAATAAAAACAATGTAATTTTTAATAAATAGTTAATTGAGTAGGAAACTATGAAATATTTATTTGTAATTTACTTTAATATTAAAATTATATATAAATATATTAATTATATGAAAAATAATGCGGCTCCCCACGGGGAACGAGACGGGAATCCCCCGGGCTGATAATACTATCCCGGTCCCCGCCTACGGGGCAAAAAAAATTCCCCGTCCATGTTTGTTTTGGGGATTACCCGCCCCGTTGTCAAGTCTACTCTTCAAAAAATATAAATAAAGTTTACTCTCCAAAATCTCTTCTAACAACCTGAGACTTCTAATGAGGGCGAGATATAACGGTGATGGAAATGAAGATGAAATAATAATGTATTTTTTTTAACTAATGTATATTTTTTTAAAATAATTTGGATAATTTTTTTTTATATACAAGTGTGTCCCATATATATTTGCATCAATGGTTCCAGTGCCGGAGTCTATGTAAATCCATATAAATCAATAAAAATATATATTCCACAATCCTGTAAAGTCTATGAAAATCCAAATAAATCAATAAAAAAAGTCAGTCAAACTCTGCATGTAGTCTATAGATTTTCTAAATCCACAGACTTTTTAAAATCCAAAAAAATCCGATAGCATCCCAATTGAATACACCCCTCTAAACCAAACCTTTTTATAGAGCCGGGCCGTACAAGTGAACTGGCTTTGAGGCCTATTACTTTATTTTCTCAAGCCCATCCCTTTAAGGAATAAATCTTAGCCCATATCTCAAAAGTGGCCTAAACAAAATCCACCAAGTGAAATGAAGATACAACAAGATCCATACCAATACGGCCCAAAAAATAAATCAATTCGATACCATTTATATGTTCATCGTGCATAAATAAGTTTAATTTTTGGAAAACTATATAATTAACCCACAAAATACTATATACTCCCTTCATTCCCAAACACTTTTCACAGTTACTTTATCTTCGTGTTTTAGCGAGCAAGTTGTTTATTAGTATTTGTAATGATAAAATAATTTTTAAGGTAGAGTATGATAGATCTACCTCTTCTCTATTATAAAGTAATTTTAAAATTATTTTATCATTTTAAATACTAATAAAAAACTTGCTCGCGAAAACACGAGATAAATAGTAACTGTGCAAAGTGTTGTGAGACAGAAGTAGTACTAAGATATAAAAAATCATTATATATTTATCTATAGATATCAATTTATATGTCAACCCCATATATGGCATCACCAGGTTTGATGAATATATAAATTGGTAGAGTAAGCTTTAATAAAAACGCTTCATAATAAGTTTAACATTAAATAGTTTTGGAGTATCATTAATTTCATCAGGAGTATCATTAATCCTGTCAGAAGTATCATTAGTCTGAGTTCAAGAAAATTTAAAATTTTCTTGAACTCAGACTAATGATCCCCTGATGAGATTAATGATACTCCCGATGAGATTAATGATACTTTAAAATTATTTCATAATAAGCCTATCATGAACTATTTTTATATAATACTTTGCCAAATTGGTATTCATATATGAGAGTACGATATTTTTAAGTGAAATATATTATGTTAATTATTAAAAGATAAACATAAAATTTAATACGTGCCAATATAGACGTGGGCCAAGATTTTTTTTTTAGATAAATTGGAATGTCAAAAATATATATGAGACTGACCAAAAAAAAAAATGATAAGATTATAATAAAATTTGATATTATTTTTAAAGAAAAGTGATAAGTTATTTTTAATAAAAATAGTATCACTTTTTATTAAAATTGTATTACTTTTTAATTAATAAGTAACACATTTTAAATAAAAAATAGATCAACTAATATTGATATCATATTATAAGACAGTTTACCCAAAACTTGCTCAAAATTATATAAATTATGTACTTACCTTGTTTCTTTGTCGTGTGTATATATGAATCCGAATTACATGTAACTAATTACTTTCTTGATTTTGTTTATGCTTCCATATATTTTACAAATTAAATCATGATATAATAACCGTGATTGTTGGTACCTTGAAGGACTTACCATACCATTGCATGTTAATTAAAATCCCTAATTAAGTCTGATTTTTCTTTTCTATGTAAAATCTTACTGCAATTAATATTATACCCCCGACTTAAACTAGGTAATAAAATATAAATTTATGTGAGACCGTTTCATAACATGAAACTGACCAAATAAAAAAAAAGGTGATAAGATTATAATAAAGTTTGACAATATTTTTAAATAAAAGTGATATGTCATTTTTAACAAAAATATTATTATTTTTTAAAAGTGACAACTTTTTAATTAATAGGTGACACATAATAAGTTAAAAATGAATTAAATAGTATTGGTCTCATACTATGAGAAGGTCTCACACAAAACTTACTCAAGTAATAATGGTGAATGGAGTCCCTTCTCATAGATGAATTAAGATTCTACCTTATGGTGAAATCGTTACATACAAATTTCGTTGAATGTCAATTATTTAAAAATAAATATACTACTCAAAACGTTACTTACTTTAAATGGGGGAGTAATTATTATAGAAACAATTATTCTGATTCCCTCATTCTATTTGTTTCCATTTAATAAAAGATTTCCCATATATATATAATAAATGTTTGATCGGCAAGTAAAGGCATTATAAATACACAAGAATATGACTCCATATTTATTCAACTAGCTAGCTAGAGATGGTGACCAAATACCCTATTTTCGCTGCTCTAATTATTGTGGCTTTGCTCCTAACATCAGGTAACTTTATTTTTTCATTATTTTTAATATTCAATAGAAAAAGAGTAAATTGCACTGCTGGTCCGAGGAAAATAGGTGGTCAGCAAAAGTGGTCATTTTCTCGACAATTTTTGGACCCAAAATAATTGCAATTTTGGTCTACAAAAATGTATAAATTGTAGTCTTGGTCCCAAAAAATAGCAGCTTTGATCCTAAATATTAACAGAACGTGGTACTGAAATTGTCATAGAAAAATTTTCATGGGACCAAATTTATAATTTTCTCTCTATAGATAAGACTCGATTTATATCTTGAAAGTTTCTAACTTCATCACAATTTATGGTTTTTTTTCTTTTTTAGTGAAGGGTGATGAAGGAGAAGGAGGGGACCCAAATAAGTATATATCACAAGGGCCGTGCTCTAAATTTCCTGATTGCAAGAAATATTGCTTGGAACATCAATATCCAAAAGGGGGAATGTGTTACTACTTAACACCAGATCATGATATAAAATACTATATGTGTGTTTGTATTGCAGAATGATTGTCTATGTTTAATTCCAGTAGCTCCAAATCTGGAAATAATGAAGATATTTGATACTAATGATTCCATATCCTGTTTTTTTTTTTTTTTAAAAGTACAATTTATGAATTATAAGTTACCCTATCCAAAAAAAAAAAAAAAAAACTTTAAAGTTACATGTTGGGAGAACATATAAAGAGAATACATCAATTGATTTTTTTATTCGTTTATCCAGGAATTTTAAATTATTTATGTATAATTGTTATAGTACATTAAATAAAATTCCCTCCTTTCTTTAGTTTATAATTGTTTGTGAAATTAGGAATGTGTAAGTAATTACGTTACACTAAAAGAAAATAAAACATTGCCTACAATTTAACTACAAAATTTTCCAGTAAAAAGATTGCCTACGAAATTACTAAATCACAGACACCTCATTTCCCAACCTATAAGCAATTTGTCTACAAAATAAAATTTATAGGTATTAATTACCTACTAGCAACAATTTTCCTATCAAAATTTCTTTGACAAATTCTTAAAAAAATTTGTTAGAAATTTTATAACAATATTTACAATTTCCTAACACAATTTTATATTTTCTTATAGTGTTATCTCTATTGATTAATTATTGAAGACATATTACAAAGACAAACACCATTAACAACATAATTTTAGGTTTATTAATGAAATTGACCAATTAGGTTATTACAAAGACAAACACCATTAACAACATAATTTTAGGGTTAAAAGAAAATACAATTGTTAAACAAAGGTAAATGAACTTGAGTTGGGCCAAATTTTGGGCCTTGATACAAATGGGCCTTAAATCGTGGAGTCCATAGCCGCAATCGTGCTAAGGTTCATTGGGTGCATATAAGCACGGGACCCCGTCATGATTTGTTGGACTATTATTCTGTTGGCCTTCTCTGATGGATGAAACGGATCCCAAAATGCATACACATCTCGATTTGGGCATAAATTTGATAGAGGGGTGCAAAGGCCCAGCCCATTGTAAGGTCCTTGTCCACAGCAAGCTATCTTTGAGGTTTTAAATCCTGTCAAATGAGTTATCTTTGGTGAAATTATTGCCCCCCTTTAAAATGAATTGAACTGTAGCCCAATTATTTTTCAAGCTAGATCTACCGAGAAAGTATAAGCACACAGTAAAATCGAGGAGTTTTATCGACTTAGGGCTTGAAAAATTGAAAACTATCGATTCATGACCTGAAAGATAAAATTATTAATTTAAAATTCATTTATTTTAAGACCGTATTTGATCTCTAATAATTTCTTGTTATCCGATAATATTTTTATAAATCATAATTCCAAAAATATAAAAGATATAATTTCACGTGATTGAAAAATTAAGAAACAAAATAATAATGTATATAAATAAAATAAGAAAAATCTTTTACGCCTTAAATTGATAATTTTACTATCTTTAAAGTCCTGAATTTGACATTATTCTAAAATGAAATACCAAAAAAATTAATTTTATAGATTACACATGAACCAAAATTCTAGGAGAAAAAAGAAAAAGAAAAAGAAAAAGAAAAGCAAAGTAATATATGAATAATATACACCAATCCATTTTTCATTTAATTCATTAGTAGATAGTTAGGTGAGGAACGTACCAAATCGTCCAGGATTGGAGACAAAATCCAAATGCATTTGATTGGTATTGGCGGCAATGAAAACATCTTTACCAATCTCATTGTTGAGTTGTTTAAGCATTTGAACAAGTTGAGGGTTGTAGAGTGATGCAGCCTTCATCAGCTCTTGTGCACATTCACCATTGGTACTGTGTTGAGCCAATTCTGCAGGCACACACCCTAATGGCCCTGTCCCGGTCACTATAACCCGTCGACCTCCAAGGTTATACAATCTCTGTTGTATTTTGTGATCAATATTGAATTAACTTAGTTGTAAAAAAGTACTCCCTTCATCTTTTTTTCTTTAATTTTTCCATTTGCTCCATGCACAGGGTTTAAGTGAATAAAGTAGTTTTTCAAAAATGGTATAATAGAAATGGGAAGATAAAAAACATGCACCCAAATTGACAATTGGGAAGATTATGCAATTTGTAATGTAATTAGAAATAAAAAAAGAAATTGATTAAAATAAATGTCTTTACCTGTAGAACCTTTTTGTACTCGGAAATGACAAAGGGCACATAATCATGAAGGGAAAATTGTTGAGATCTTGCAGAATTAGGGACCAAGTAGTAATTATTGACAAAGTCATTTCCTCCCAAAGTTATAAGAATCAGTGATTGTTTCACAAGTCTCTGAGTTTGCCCTTTTCCAATTATTGCACCCACTCTTTGCTTGTATTCCTCAAGGTAATCCAGTTGTTGGTATATTCTTATTATATTTGCCTACACACGAAAATAACATCATAAATTTCATAATTTTAAAATATAAAAATATGCATTTTAATCTCGAATTAATTAGTATATTGTTAATAATAAAAATATGGGATTTTTATTTTTTGAAAGCAGGTGAAAATCCTTTAAAAAAATAGAGATTTTATATTTGATTTATTTTAATTAAAAAATCAAGCGAAAGCATTAATGAAAGTAATAACTTACAAATTGAATTCCAGTATCATTAAGTACTCCAACACCAGCAGAAGCAAAGTTAGCTCCAACTAATAGCCTCTGACCTCTAAGCTCTGGACTCAAGTACGGCAATGTTGGTTCCCAACCCATCCTTTCACCTAATTTATTAGAGTAAAAAAAAACATTTAGTTTTATTGATGTCAAGAAAAATGTGTTGTTAGGTAAAAAAAAACCAGCTATCAGAAAGAATTTCATCTTATCTAAAAATAAGCATTACCCACGGATTCTATTTTCTAGAAAGAATTTATCTAATTTGAAGTTCGAGAGGTAAATAATTATTTTATTAATATTAATCTTCTAGGAATTTAAATCAAATTCATCCTCAATCTTTTCATCTTTAATAAAATGGTTCTCTAATTATTTGTTTTATCAATTTAGTCCTGCATCTATTTAAGTTTTACCAATTAAGTCCTAATTGGCCTGAAAATGCACAAAACGCCACCGTTTCGGTCCTCTATTTATTTGTTTTAATATGCTTTTGTAATTCAACATGTCACGTGTACATGTAATCACCACCCGCCAGAAAACACAAGCACATGACTGAAATGACGGTATTCTGTGCATTTTCAAGCCAATTAGGACCTGTTGACAAAATTCGAATTGATACTGGACTAGATTGATAAAACAAATAAATAGAGGACTGAAACGGTAGCGTTTTGTGCATTTTCGGGTCAATTAGGATCTAATTAGAGAAACTTGAATACATATAGAACTAAATTGATAAAATAAATAAACAGAGGATCATTTCAATAAAGATTAAAAGATAGAAAACGAATTTGGTTTAAACCCGAATTTTCTAATACTAGCTAACGAACAATAGTGCTTAAATAATAAATAAACTTACTAATAAGATCGGGAATGTTAAGACCATTAGAGAAACGACCGGTGGGTTGATGGGTCGGGTAGTCGATTCCATAGGGCGGAGAATCCGCCCTAGCCGTGGTGGCTAAGTAATTATTGTTCCCATTGTCCACCAATGAGTCCCCAAACACAAAGAATGCCCTTGCTTCTGCATGAATGAACAAATCTCCCAATCCTAAAATCAACCAAAAAGCTAATAAACAACTTGGCATTTTCACTAATTTCGTCATTTTCAACAAAAGTTGATTGATACAATTATGATAACAATATATCTCTTTGAGATTTAATTTGTGTTATGCTTGGAATGTTGTGAGGCTTAATTTACATATGTACTTTATATATATGTCTGAGGTTTCCAGCTACTAAGACTGGTGCAATAATTAGTGTTCAACTATAACTAGTAAGAAGCCTAGGAAAAATTCATAAGTAGATGGAAATTATTTGGTGGTCAAAGTTCAGGCTAGAGTTTAATGATTGGGCTGATAATTAGTCACTAGCTTTGATTATTCAATTTACTACATGAATTTCTTGATACATGTTACCAAGTAATATATTAAGTCCTCATTAATCATTTTAATTAAAGTTCAACATAAATCATTTGTATTTTGTAAGAGATAAACCAAATCGTGCAGAATTGGGTTCCATGCGAAATCCAAAACTTAATTTAGCTCCAAAAAATTACTTTATATTATGACTAAACAAATTATATCTTCCTGAGTTGAAAAAAATATTCTCTCCGCTCTAAGGTTTTTTGCATACTAAATTAGACAAAATGTATTTTTTTAAGTAAAACAATAACATATGAATAATATGCGTATATTTTTGTTAGTGTCAAAGTTTTCTGCATACTAAATTAGACAATATGTATTTTTTAAGTAAAAGAATAACATATGAATAATATGCGTATATTTTTGTTAGTTTGATCATGCAATTAATTTTTGTTGCTATAATTTTAAATCTTTAGATGCAGCACTTCTTATGATCATGCGATTTTTTTTTATGTATGTACATTAATGTACTTATTGTTTTTATCTGCCAAATTTATTCTCATTTTCTTTTTAAATAAACAACACCCATAAACAAATAAATAAACACAATACCACCACAAATTCCTTTACTTTCTACATTTTCAATAAATTATATAATTTAATGCTTAACAGTAAATGAAAATAAGATTTATAGACGGACAAAATATATTTTAATGTGTGGTGGAGCGGCAAAATATGTAAAAGAAAATTTCTCTGAACATTATTGTGAAAGTAGAGTTAAGTCAAGTGTTGGTAGCTCAAGTGGTTGAGGCCACCACCTAAGACCCAGAGGTCTTGGGTTCGAGATACGGAGAGGGAATTTATTTCCCTCTTGAGGTGGGGTGGTTGTTCCCCTATTGTGGTGGGGTGGTGTTCCCCTCTTGTGGTGGTTGCGGTTCCGGCTGCAGTGCGGTTGTGTTTCGGAGTTGCGGGTTCGGGTGGTCCCCCTCTTGTGGTGAATGAACTATTGTAATTGATTATGTTAGAAAACTATTGTAATTGATTACCTAAAAAAAAAAAAAAAAGTAGAGTTAAATGGATTCTCGTGCTCATATGATCTTGCTACATCAGCGTACACATATGTCAGTTATGGAAGAGAAAATAAAAAAGATATAATAAGTGTGAAAACACCCCCAACTTAGGTCAAAAAAATCAGTTGGGATTTAATGAGAATACAAAAGGAAATCAACCTAATTTTTGCTGCGATTCTTAGCTCCCACTTTGTTGACTAATTAATGATTATACAAATTGGGCCATTGAAATAGACTAGATTTAAGGTCCAAAATTATATTTTCACAAGGCCCAAGTCATATTTTGTTAATACACTTTTCTAAAAAATAATAATAAAAAAACTTAACAATTTTCAGATTTGATTTTTCAGAAAATAAAAAAAAAAAAATATATATATAAAAAATACACCAAACATATGATTTTCACAAAATATCGAATTATTATAACAGGAGAGTAAACTAAAAAAAAACACCGGCTTCAATTTTATTCATTAATATCTTTGGTACGTTAAACCCGGCTTCAATTTTATTCATTAATATCAAATTGCAATGGGAAACTGGTAATTTACTTCCTTATTTTCTTACTAAAAGTATTAAATATTTTTTCAGTTAACAAATTATTTTATATACCAAATTTATTTTTAACAAAATTTCAACAACATATAAAACAAATTTATGATTCCCATAATGCCATATCTTCTTGCCCTTGGGACAGTTGTATAATCTTGTATAGGGTACAGAAAATTAGATATAAAACAAATTTAATATTCACATTATGTCATATCTTCTTGTCCTTGAGACAATTGTATTATCTTGTATAGGGTGCAAATAATTAGATATACTTATGCCCCATTCACACTTATACAATTGTCTTGTGCACACCTATAAAAGTACACACATATTTTACTACTTTATTTTAAAAGTGCATATATATTTTTAAATGGGTACAGTTTAATGGGTAGAAAATAATATACTTATACTTTATTTTAAAAGTGCATTTTTTTTTTAAATGGCTACAGTTTAATGGGTAGAAAATCATATACGTGAAGGAAAGATAGCTTTTTATTTTCATTTTTTATGAGTATGTATTGAATACTTAAAAGAATATTACTCCCTCAGTTCATAATTTAATTTTAATTTTCTGAGCAAGTGGAAGAAATTATGAGATATTGTGAAATTTATTTATTTATAAAATGATTGATTATGAAAAATATACTTATATTTTTCATAAACAATAACTTTATAGATAAATGGACAAAACTACTAATATTTTACCGATAAATGGACAAAATTACTAACATTGAACGAAAGGATTAATTGTTTTCACAAAAAAAAATTTAGTTTATTTTTTTTAAACAATTAATATAATTCAATGAAACAACAAATACTTTTACCAGTTCAGTATAAAGCGAAAAGTACTTTTTTTTAATTAGAAAAATACATCAAAGATATGTACGCTATATTCTAGAAGAGTACACTCTATATATGCATACGAAGACCAAATAAAGGAACCACTAAAATTACCAAATTAATCTCCATAATATATGATCCACAAACTCTAAAAGGGTAGAAACGTAAATACACGCAATGGGACCCCCGAAGGGTCTTGTGCCGGAATCTGATTCCCTTCCGGCCAGTCAAGATTCTCCTTGTCATGGAGCAGCGTCGGCGCCGGCGGAACATCCCATATGCCCTTGGCCTCATCAATCACCGACCTCTCCCTCCTCCAAAACTGCTCCTCATCGTCGCCGAGCGGAGACAGCTGCGGCGGCGTGCGGCGTCGTCGTAGGCCCGCGCCGCCTCGAGGGAGGTACTAAAGGTGCCGAGCCAAACCCGGGCGCCCCGGTTGGGTTCCCGGATCTCGGCTACCCATTTGCCCCAGGTCCGCTGCCGGACGCCGCGGTAGGTGCAGAGGGCGTTCTCGGGCCCACCCTTTCCGCGCATGCACCCCTTCCGGGAGCGGCGGACGGTGGGCTTCTTCTCCGCCGCCGCCTGTTTATTTGGGGTTCGAATGGGGTTTTTGATGTCCATATATATGGATAGGGAAATTAAAGGTGATCGAGGGGGTTTAGTTTTAATTGCTGACTTGTTGGAAATGTGGGGGGCTAGCTGATTTTGTAATGTGGGGGGGGGGGGGGGGGGGGGGGGGGGGGGGGGTGGAGGGGGTGTAGGACGTGTAAGAAAGGTGAAACGTGTCATGAGAAGAAGTAGGGGGTGAGTGCCGTTTGCATTTGCACACTCTTTTATATTGGACTAGATACAATTTCTCCTGCCTTTTATATATATATATATATATATATATATATATATATATATATATTGAAATATATATATTTTTGAAATATATACATATATATATATTAGTTCATATTTTTTCAATGAATGTTCTTGAAAATTAGTTACACACCCACCATTCAAGAGTAATTTGCATATTTTTCTTATTTGACCATTCCACCTTAATTTACATACTAGTTAAAAAGAAAACATTGATTGACGTGTAAATTCATATACACGCATTTACACATATGCCATTATTTTATTCCTTTTCTTAATCCGGGTAAAAAAAATCTCAAGGGTGCAAATTCTCCTAAAACGGAGGAGTACTTTTTTATACGTGGTTTAATGCGATACGTTGAAAGGTATTATATGATTTTTTGAAGTTTGTTTTTCAATAAAATGGTCGTTTATAAAAAGTATACGAAACGAACTTTCCATTAACGATCATTTTATTAAAAAAAACGAACCTCACACAAATACTGTAATACCATCCGACAAATCGCATTAAATCACATAAAAAATACTTTCCATTAACGATCATTTTATTCCAAAACAAATATCAGAAAACCCTGAAATACCCTTCGACAAATCACATTAAACCACGTGCAAAAAATGATCAATTTAGTATTAACTCTCGCTATTATTGAAAAATATATTTAGAAGGGTGTATTGGTTGTGGAGTCTGTAGAATTTTTTTTGACTTTCAAAGTTTGAGGGTATTCAATCCGAATTTTCAAAAGTCTTTAAAATCATGAGGTATTCAATACAAATTTTAAAAAGTGTTAAAAAATCTTTAGGTATTCAACAGTGTATATATTTTAATATTCTATGTATTTTCTTTTGATTCTCTTCCAAAAATATAAATAGATTTCACTCTCCAAAATCTCTTCTAACAACCAGAGATTTCGACGGATATTTTTTCTAAATAATTTGGATAACTTTTTATTTATTTATATACAAGTGTATTCCATATACATTTGCATCAATAGTTCCAGTGCTGGAGTCTATGGAAATCCATGTAAATCAATAAAAAAAATGTATTCCACAATCCTGTCATGTTTATGAAAATCCATGTAAATTAATAAAAAAAATCAGCCAAACTCTGTATTGAGTTTATAGGTTTTCTAAATCCACCGACGGTGACCTAGCGGCGTCTAACAACCTTCTCGCTGGGAAATTGGTGATGAAGAAGAACATAGGCCCGATAAATTTGGGAGCAACTATGAAGAAACTATGGAATGTCTCTCAGGCTCTCAAGGCAACGCCAATTGGGGACGGGTTGTTTGTGTTCAAATTGGAGGATGCAGGGGAAATTCGCTAAGGTTCTTCACAAGCAACTGTGGAATTTGAATGAGTCTCTCATCATGCTGGGGAGGCTAAATGGGACTGAGAGGGCGGAGGATATCGTGCTTACAGAAGTGCCATTTTGGGTACAAATGTAACAAATCCACTGTTTTCAGCTGTGCTCAATAACAAAAATGGTTGGGCAAAAGGTGGGAGCTCTCTTGGGAAAGGTCCTTGATGTTGAATGCCCCAAAGGAGGAGTTTCGCTTAGAGAATGCCTGCGGGTTCGTGTTCTCCTTGATATCATTAAGCCTCTTTCTAGAGGCACCTCCATTATGGTTATGGGAGAGAGAAAATGTATCTTCTTTCGCTACAAGCGCTTAGCAGATTTCTGCTATGTGTGTGGCTATTTGGACCATGTGGAGAAAGATTGCCCGAAGATTTACATATTGACGGAAGAGGGAATGGAGGCGGTGAGAGAATTCCGATGTGGTTGAGGGCGGATGGACAGAAGAGGCTCAATAACAAAGATCTAGCGGAGCTCGGTTTGTTTGCTACTGGGGTTCAGGCCACTGGAAAAGCGACGCAGATACAGAAAGATGCGTATGGTGTGGGAGGAGGGGAACGTATAGTATTCGGTGGGGAGGCGGGGAAATCGCTGATAGAGAGAAGCCAGCCCCGCCCTTTCCCGAACGTGGCCAAGGTGCTGACTTTTCAGGACCTTATGAGCCCATCTCATATGGTGGGGGAGGTGTTCAAAACATGAGTAACTATAAGGGAAATGGGGGGAGAACCTCAAAAGGCATTGGTGCCTTTTCCAGAGCTCAGTGGGGAGGGGAAGGAGATACAGAGAGTGAAACTGGAGGTGGGCAGGAAGATGAACTCTCTGTCGGGAAAATAGGGGCGCCCAGAATCTATTTGGGATGAAATTTAAATACGAATTTAAATTCAATTATTACTAGCATGAATTAATCCTAATTAATTCAAATAATAATTCCAACAACAAATTTAACATCATGCATGTTGAATTAATTCACATAAAATCTAGGCGGAATAAACAAGAATTTATGTGACTTACGTACCTCTTGTAGAATTGACCTTTGAATAAACGGGACAATCACGATCATGCTTTATCAACCCAAAAACCTTCTCAAGTATTTCCCTTTCGCCTTACTTGATCACCGGTGGGAGATGCTTTCAAGTAATTTAAATAACTAAGGAAAAAGAAAAATATATATGCTCTTGATTTTTCCAACACTTGGAATTATGTACTTGGGGATGAAATAATCACCCCCTATTTATAATAGTAGTGGCCGAAAATTGTAGGATTTTATGGGCCTGGAGAAAATCTTTTCTTAGTCTCTAAGACATCTTGAATATATCTCATATATTCTTTTCTCCATAATAAAATATTCCACAAAAATCTCACACTCCTTATTATACTTGTATTTTTCGAAAATTATAAGAAAGGAATCCAAGATTTGGATCTTCTTGAATATATGAGATAATCTTGTATTCCAAGAATACTTATCTTCCATAATATCTTTTCAAGAAAATCAACAAAATCTTTTTCTTTTCTTATTTACCAATTTTCGAAAATTACATCAAAAAAATCAGCATTCATATTTTCTTTTTATTTTAATCACCTTATCATTATTGGGCTACTTGAGGGGCCTTTAAGGAGAATTAAGATTGGACCTCCTAATGGACTTCTGAATTTCAATATTGAGCCCCAATATAATTCAATCCATTAATATTAATTATTACCACTAATAAATTAATATTGCACTATCCATCTTAATCCATATTACGATAATATGGGCTCCCGGTTACGTTTAAAATTATCAAGTCCATTAATTAATTAAGCTTCTGAATAGCTCTAAATTAATTAATATATTTCACCTTGGAGTAAAGACATCTCAACATTATTATCCGTACCGAAGAAACTGATTCTTTACTTGCAAGATTTGGTACGATAAAACTTCTGAGCCCACCAAGGGGACTAATCACACGAGCCGTACTCGCACGCGTTTCTCCGTATTAAATCTTAGCAACCGTCGTATGATTAATATTACTGCCTAAAGCACAAGGTTCAAAGTCACAATGATTCTCACCCAACATGAATTAAAGCAGTAACCATTAAGCACACACAGTCCTATTTAAGTGACGGAGATTAAGAAATCAACAACCACTGAGGTCTAATTCTTCACATTTAAGAACAGAAGAATTTATCCTCGCTGTAGGTCCTCTTCAACACATACTAAATGTGCTAGTGCAATCTCTTAGTCAAGACAGACCAATTTGTGACTTACACATCGACCTTTCACGGCGGATTGTTCAATTCCACCTAGGTCGTGAAAATGTACGTTTAGTTACAAGGAAACTGTTAATGTTATCTTCTGTGATCGGGGATCACCACATTAACTACAATGTAACTAGTACTATTATGAACTGTTTGCAATAAATATTCAACATTCAATCATATCTAAAGCATATGCGATAAAAGATTATTCTCATAAACAAGTGTTTGATACACGAGTTATACAAAGTAAAAGCATACTTTCACGTATAACTCCAACAATCTCAACTTAGGAAGAGAGAGAGAGAATGGGAGCAGACGGTGCACACTTGTCAATGGTGAGGGGCTCGGATGCTGCCATGGGCAGTTTTGAAGGAGGGACTGGAGTGCTCAATGCGCCTTTGCTGAGGGGCGAAATGGAGAGGAAAAAAGCTAAAAACAATGGAGGCGAAAGTGATGAGGACCAGAGCTGCGAGGTAATTGGAACAACGGAGGCTGAGCCATTTTAGTCCCGCCGAGAGCCATGAAGATCATAGTTTGGAACGCATGCGGCTTAGGCAACCGTGGTGCATTCCGGTCCTTACAGCGCCTCATCGCTGACTTTAAGCCTACGTTAATGTTTATTATGGAGTCAAAAATCTCTGCTAGAATAGGGTATGGTTGGAAAGTATCTTTACATTTTAGTAGTGTGTTTGGTGTCGATGTAAGTAGTGCCTCGAATGGCTTATTGATGTTTTGGAATGAAAAAATGGATGTCAATTTGCTCTATTATTCACACTGGCATATTCATTGTTGTATTTCTGTTGAGAATGTGTTGTTTAATTTTACTGGCTTTTATGGTGATTCCCAAGTCTGTCAAAGAGTTAACTCATGGAAATTGTTGCGCAGAGTGGCTTGAACAAATACTCCCCAAACTCCGTGTCTCATAGGGGGGGATTTTAATGAAGTTAGATGAGATATTGAGAAAAAGGGTGGAAATAATAGGCATTTTACTCAAGTAAAAGCCTTTAATGATGTTATCAATGATCTTGAATTGATTGAGCTGAATACAACAGGGCCGTTTTATACGTGGGTGAACAAAAGAGAGGGGAGAAACCATATCAAAGAAAAGCTTGACAGGTTTATGGCTAATGAAGCTTGGGTGCAATGTTTTGAGAAGACGGCTGTACAAAATCTGAGTTTCTATGGGTCAGATCATAGAGTTATCTTGGTATCTTTCTCAAAACATTGCACCCAGGGGATGATTATTTCATTTATAGTTACAAAATTCCATGAGTTGAAAAAATCGAGAGTAATAAATATTTTCTTTCTCCCTTATATTATTAAGTTGTTCATTAAGCACTTTCCACCGGCGGACGAGCAAGGCGAAGGGAAATACTTGAGAAGACTTTTATGGTTGATAGGATCATTAAGCTTGTCCCGGCTATCTCGGTTGGACGTCGCTTCAAGAGGTACATTTCATGTAAAACTTCTAGGTGTTTTACGTGATTATATTCATTGGCATGAAATTATTTATTGTTGAATTAATTATTATTTGAATTAATTTAGAAGTAATTCATGATAGTAATAATTGTATATAAATTCGTATTTAAATTTCATCCCGAATAGATCAGGGCACCATGATTTCCCCAACAACTGGTATCAGAGCCACAGTTTCAGGCTCTGATCTTTAAATTGAAATTTAGATCGTTAAACATTCAATTGAAATTGGATAGTAGAATTGCTAGATCTTTTTTGCAGGTATCCAAATGTCATGGTTTTAATGTGTTTTTTTTTCATGCGTATGAATATTTTGTTTTAATTCGAATAGTTCGAATTTATTTTTCCCGTGAAAAAATCCACAAGTAGATTAGTTTTTTTTTATTTTCTAGTCTAGATATAGATTTATTTATTTTTTTGTAAATATATTGGAACCGGATTGGAACGAAGACGAAAATGGTGAATTAAAGACGGCGTACCCGGACGACGCATGCATGCGTAGCGCATGCATGAACGTGGATTGTGCATGGGGAGAAACAAGCACGGACGGCGAGACACGGACGTACGGCGTGCGCGATAGCCGTGTGCTATGGACACGATAATGCCCCACCGGGCGCCGTGTACCCGCACAGGGCATTGAGCGCCTAGGCCGCGCAGCCCACTCGGTGGGCTGTCGTGCGCTGGGGCTTCGGCCCCTGCCACCATGTTTTTGTGCTTGTTTTATTTTATGCACGATACCGAACGTCGTCCCGACCCCAAACGAAGGACGTTTTTGATGAATTGTTGTTGTTCGAGTGAGAGCTTTTCGAGATGAACGATGAAGGCTACGAGGACGATTTCTCGCATCAAAATGGAAAGAAAATTAAACCGTGACAATTGGATTTGAGTGCTCCAATGTGTTTTATTTTTGTTTTGATGGATGTTTTATTTTCGTGCATGTATTATTTGATAATATGTGTTTGCATGTTAATTTAATTATCCAAGAAAAACCTTACTTTCGAAAATTACTAAGTAAGAATTTTATAATTAATCATAATTTTATTCCAGATAATAAAATTGGATTAATTTTTTGACCTCCATAATTTATTTATTTGTGAAGTCTTTTTGGAATACATTTTCCCAATGGATCGGCTAAAAAGACAGATTTCACATGAATAAATTCCGAAAGGATGATTGTGGATTATTACTAGTGGCAGTATTGACCCTCGTAACGAGTGACTTGCTCAAAGTGAAATAATAATCCTGTATTGAATTATGGTTATTATTAAGGCATAAAAATTGATATTAACTTACTCCCCAATGGAGTCCCTGTCAATTTTTATGTGTTCAAAGTGGGAGCCGACTATTAATTTTGAATTAAAGGTTTGTAACTGTTCTTGTTTGTAACCTGCTTGAATGTGTTTAAATACATGGACCACACTCACGTGGCATATATAAACTATTTCGAGATATCGGATGATGCATGATTATATTGTTTTAAGGTTTCAATATAATTGATGTGATCGAATTATGTGATACTTTCGTATTTTTCTAGATATTAATATGAATATATGTTTTATTTTCATTTCATCATGTCGCAACCTTTTAATCCACTGTTTACTGTAATTTAAGTTAATAAACTTTCTAAAGAGAATTATGTTGATTGGAAGTGTAATTTAAACTTTGTCCTTGCTGCACAAAAATATAAGTGGGTTATTCATCTTAATTAACCCGACAAACTGATTAGGCGTGAAATTGTCATGATTCGTAGCTAGAAACGCCCTAGTTTTGGTCGAGTTTATAGAGTATTTAGAGTCAAATGAGCATTATTTCTATACATTGATAAATTTGTCTCTTTGATGCTCATAGGTGTATAGAGGACGAAAAAGGGAGTTCGTAGGACTTTGAATCGACTCAAACGGATGCCCGGATGAGAAGATATTGAAGAAATACGATTGGTATTAGTGCGGACGAGGAAAAGTATCATTTGAAAGGATTAGAGATCACTCGAGCGCATTGCTCGAGCGCCACCGCTCGAGCGCCTTACTCGAGCGCGCAAACGTACAGAACAATTCTTGCGCTCGAGCAGCTCGAGCGCCACCGCTCGAGCGAATTGCTCGAGCGCCCAAAACATACAGAGAAGATTCAGCGCTCGAGCAGCTCGAGCGCGACCGCTCGAGCGAATGCATCATTCGAGCTACACAGCTCGAGCGGGACCGCTCGAGCGTTTTGCTCGAGCGCCCATATACTTTTGCCTCCGGATGCGTATTTTCGGCCCATTAACTCCCGTTTCGACCCGGTGCCTATATATACCTCGTCCAAACACGTTTTGAAGGATACCCAACATTAGAAATCACTTTTAGACTTAGTTTTTAGAGAGAGGAAGAGGAGAAGAGACGAGCAAGCTTTACTTTTACGTTGTTGAGGTTTTTTATACGAATTCTTAGTTTTCTTTTCGTTTCTTAGTTTCTTTTCATTAGCTTGATTACTTTAAACGCTTTTAATTTCGTTTTAGTTAATTCAATTTCAGTTTTTCGTATTTATTTTCTTCTAAAACCCTAGTTTATGTTTATTATTTTCTTCGTGCAATTCATTATGTTTATGTTCGTTGTTTCTTCTATTGCTTTTATTTTTGTTATAACCATGTCCGGCTAAAACCCTTGCATGCTTGGGTTAGGATGAACTCGTAGAAGTAGGATGTGGGTACGTAATTAAGGTAATTGGTGACGTTAGTTTTAATTCTCTTAATTAATGAATTCATATAATTAATCTTAACTCTACCTTTGAATTTCGTACGAAAGTGTTAGAGAGAGGACGACCGCATCACTCAATAACAATTAGTAGTCTTAACGAGAAGGTTTAGGAAAGGTTAATTCATCTACCGGTTTAGCGAAGGAGGACGACCGCATCACCTTAGTTAAATTAGGGTCTCATTAATTAAGCGCTATCTATTAACTTGTTAGTGGATTAGTGAAGTCGATTGCTAGGATAAAGTATTAGGGTGAGAAATCTTGAGCTTTCATTCTACGATCTTTTACTTAGGTTAATTCTCGTTTGTCACGATTACTTTGATTATGTACCTGCTCCGTTAGTATACGTAGGGATTCCTATCCTAAGCATCACCATCTCTCATTAGAAAACAACCCGTAGTTAATTCGTTCTTTTTCATTCTTTAGTTTACTTAGTTTAATTCAGTCTTTTAATTAATCTTTCAAAAACCCAAAAAAACATTACACTCATATTAACTACGACGCGTAGATCTTCAGGGATCTATTCGCATACATACCATCCCTTGGGTTCGATAATACTTGGTCCCTATACTTGCCCCTACTACAGTGAACCCGTACTCTTGCGGGGTAGCTACTAGTAGAAGCTAGTATTTTCGCCTTCAAGTCAATGGCGCCGTTGCCGGGGATGGCGTTTTATGCTTTTTGAATAGGACTTGTAGATAGCTTAGTAGTTAGTAGTGAGTGATTTTATTTTCTGTTTTTATTCTTTATTTTCATTCGTTCGGCAGTTGCATTTTGATCCTTCTGCTAGTGTTTCAGGTTTATGAAAACACGCTCACAAGGCAATACGAGCGAAGAAAGATTACCTGCAGACCCTGAGACAATAGCCAGAAGGAACCGAGCCTTCTTGAGAAGGATGAACGCTGCCGACTTAGGAAATGAGCCAATGGATATCAATAATGAGTTAGACGATGCTGCCAACGATTTCAATCAGGCAGTAGACCGAGTTGAAGGCACTGGAGTTAGTGGTAGCCAGAATCAAATTCCATTAGGGGATAGCCAGAGCCTAAACCCGGGTACACAAAACGTAGGGAACCCAGCTCAGAACCTTGTCCATAATCCTCATAACCAAAACCCTGCTTACCCACAAAACCCAAATAACCCTTTCAATAACCCAGCATACCAACACTACCCATACCCACCTTATCCTTACCCACCATATCCATATCATCCACCACCAGTCTATAACCAACCACCTGTTTACCAACAACCACCCCAACAAGTACCAGTACCTGCTGCTAATCCTCAACACGTTCCTCAGAACGTAAATCATAATATGGCGATTCGAGGGAGGTTTGCAGCGCAGCCACAGCGGTACTATGATGGAGTGGCTTTGCCTCCTGTTGAGGCGAACAACTTCTCGATATCACCGGGGATTTTAAAGCTGCTGACCGAGAATCAGTTCAAGGGGGTGATCGGGAAGGAGAATCCTCACACACATCTGAGGAGCTTTCTCATGATAGCCTCCACATTTAATTATAATGGCATGTCTGAAGATGCCAAGAGGCTTAGGCTGTTCCCATTCTCATTGACGGGAATAGCCAAGGAGTGGTACGATAATACGCTCCCGCGGGGAGGTATTACCACTTGGGCCGAGCTCGAGCGTCTGTTCCTCGAGCGATTCTACCCTCCATCTAGGACGATCAAGGCTAGAATTGAGATCTCGTCCTTTCGCCAGAAGTCTGGAGAGGATCTACGCCAAGCGTGGGAGAGATACTCAAACATGCTTATAGAGTGCCCGCAGCACGGGTACAATGAGGGAGATATTATGGCGTTCTTCTACAGTGGTGCCAACAAGACGGGGCAAGACCATTTAGACGCTTGTGCGGGCGGAGCATTCTTGAACCAAGGCATAGAGAGGTGTAGAGAGATCGTTGACAACATTGTCACGAATGCCGGTGCTTGGGGTGTGGATGCAGATTTGCAAAGAGTGCATCAGGTGGAAGAGGGAGAAGGAACGAGAAGACTGCTGATGGCCATGATGGAAAAGATCAACAACCTTGAGTTGGGGAAGAGTTTGGGTGGAGAGCATGCAGTAGAGAATGAGAGAGTAGACCAACCCAGTGGACAGCAAGAGGTAGCCAATTACATGGGAGGTCCATATTACAATCAGAATGGCTACCAAGGTGGCAATCAGTATGGAAGGCCTTCTTATGGCCAACCATTTGTGCCTCCAGGCCCTCAGCCACTTCAAAATCAATGGAGGAACACACAAGGAGTTCAAGGAGGCCAGCAGCCTCCTCAAAACACATGGAGGAGGAATGATAATTTTTCTTATGCTAACCCAAAAGCTGGTGTTACTGTTCCTGCAGGTGTTGATCCGGGGTCTAAACCTCCTGGTGGAGAAGGCGGTGCATCAACCGAGGAGATGTTGAGAGCGATCCTTCAGAAAGTGGAGGAAGGTAGCAAGCGTTTGTCCTCTTTGGAGTACGATGTGAAGGAGTTGCATAAGAAGGGAGATCATCGAGATCAAGAGCTCCAGAAGATGAATGTTGAGTGGACTAGAACTCAACAAGAGAACAATCGAAGGTTCACTTCGATAGAGCTTCAGATGAGCCAAATTGCAAAATCAGTGAATAGAATGCCGGAAGGGAATCCGAAAGAGCAGTGCAAGGCGATCCAGCTAAGAAGTGGAACCAACTACGAAGGTCCTCAGATGCCTGCTGATTCTGAGACGCCCCAAGAAGAGATTGAGCCTAAAGGAGATGAAGTTGAGAAGGGGATTAAAAGTAAAGGGATTGAGAAGCATGAAGATATGGATGAGTCCCAGAAGGGGAAAGACTTTGAGGAGATAGAGAGAGTTCCTAAGTGGAATAAGGCAAAGGAAGCAAGGGAGAAAGTGAAAGAAACAGAAAGAGATGAATGGGGGGTACCCAAATCGGTGATACCTGTCCCATATCCACAGCGCTTCATGAAAAAGAAGCTTGATGAGAAATTCGCTAAGTTCCTTGATGTTTTTAAACAATTGCATATTAATATCCCTTTTTATGATGCTTTGGAACAGATGCCGCACTATGCGAAGTTTCTGAAGGACTTGATCGCGAAAAGACGGCGAGTGGATGAGCCGAAGTTGGTGCAGCTGAACCACGAGGTGAGTGCATTAGTGCACAAGGCACTGCCACCGAAGCTGAAAGATCCCGGGAGCTTCACGATCCTATGTGATATTGGGAACGGGATCAAGAAGGGAGCGTTGTGCGACCTCGGGGCGAGCATTAATTTGATGCCACTATCGCTTTTCAAGAAGTTGGAAGGTGGTGAACTTCAACCCACAATGATGACGCTTCAACTTGCCGATCGGTCTATTACTCGACCTCAAGGTGTGGTTGAAGACGTCCTAGTGAGAGTTGGAGAACACATTTTTCCAGCCGACTTTGTAGTGCTAGAGATGGAGGAAGATGAGCACGTGCCCCTGATTTTGGGAAGACCGTTCTTAGCCACGGCGGGGATGGTGCTAGACGTGGCGAATGGGAAGATCACGTTGAAGGTTGATGATCAAGAAGTGAAGATCTCCCTATATGAAGCCATGAAGCACCCGAAGGAGGATGAGAGCTTGTATTGCATGTATGCCATTGATCCTCGTGTTGAAGACACACATTCTCTCCCGAATTCCTCTCATACTCATGATTTTGTTAGTCCTTCACTTGATTATTTAACCCATGAGCGTTATGATCTTGATTATTTTGATAGGGATGAAGTGAAGAAGTTGAAGGATGAAGAGGTGAAGAAAGTGGACGTGGTCCAGCTAGAAGGAAAAGGAGGAGTTAAGAAGAAGAAGTCAAAACTCAAGAAATTGTTTAGTAAGACTCCTCCAGATAGAGGGAAGAAGGAGTTGAGAACCATAACACTTGAGGTGGGGAAGGAAGCAAAAGGGCTCATGATGGTGGGGCATCAGGGAAAGGAGTTCAAACACCACTCTTATGAGAGTGAGGGAGGTAAATTTGAGTATGATGTCCCATAAGCTCCTTTGAGCACGGTCCGGCATGAGGACCTTAAAAATAACGCTGAATGGGAGGCAACCCATTTTTATTTGCTTTCATTTATTTTTAGTGTCTTTTTATATTATTAGGGAATATTTTGAGTCGTATGTTTAACCTCGTACTCGAGAGTTTTATTTTGTAGGCTTGTCTCTAAAGGAGTAAAGGTATCATGGAGTTATTTAGATTGAAGGAACCAACTTGAGACAAGGGAATGTGCAAAGCTATTGAGAGAAGCTGAATTGTTCGGTTGAGGTAACCCACAACCCCAAACTTAGACCTCTAGCAAGGTCGAAGTTTGGGGGGGTGGAGTTTCTTTTTATGATTACATTGCACATGCATGCACGCCCTTATCTTTGAGTTGAGTTTGATTGATTATTGGTGCCTTGAGATGCTCCTTGGGCTATTATTAATTTGTTTTGTTACTCAATATTTTATGCCTATCAATTACCTTATGCTTGTTGATTGCTATCTTTGAGTATGATTTGATGAGTAGGGTGAATTGTGAGGCTGAGTTAGAAGTTTTCTTGTGTGAGTGTTTGAATTTGAGCTGATTTGAGAAAGAACTTGTATGCTTGTGAATTTTTCTTTGGAATACTTGTGTGATGAGAGTGAGAATTCACTAGGACTAGCATGGATGTGAAAGCTGTGAGATTTGAGCCTTACGAGATTTAAATGCATGATTTAATCTCTTCGTTTGTGAGTGGATCGTCACCTTAGAGGATGCTAGAACTTGCATGTGCTCTTGCTTCTTGAGTGTGTCTAGTTTGATATGCCGAATGTGATCTTAGGCCATCTTTGATTTAATTGAGTCACTTAGCCAAAATTTTCCTTACCAATGACATTGATCCCTTGTTAGCCCCTTTGAGCCTAGAGCCTATTTTATTTGCTAGCACATATGAACACTATTCCAATTCCTAAGCCTTTTTGTCCCAATTTGAGTGGAGAATAGGAAAGTGTGAATGTGAAGGGAGTGAATTGAGTTGAAAAAGGAAGAGGTTGTTTGTTGAGTGAATATGAGAAGAAGGGTGTGAATGAGATTTGAGTTGTGGGAAAGAAAACAAAAAATTGAGAATGAGCAAAAGAAAAATTGAGCTCATGTGTTTGTGCGAAAAAAAAAGAAAAAAAAAGTGATTGAAAAAAAAAGTGAAAGAGTGAGAAAGATAAAAAAAATTGAAGTGTTGAGAGAATTGAAAGCGAAAGTGTAGTGATTGAATACGTTTGAAGTAGTTCGTTCTTAATCTCGAAGTACCGAAGTTTTGAATTTCTATTCTCCATTCACTTGAGTCACTTTACCATATTGTTATCCCACCTGTCCAAAGAGCCTACATTACAACCTTTTGAAAGTCCTTTTTGATTCGGCATTGATTTCTAGAGTATGGTCGAAGTTGAGAGCATTTACAAGCCTATGGCTGCCAATTTGTGTGATTGATTGATTGAGTGAGTCCCTTTATCATTGTTATACACTTGTGAGGGAGTTAAACACATCGTTGAGTGCACATCCATGCTTGATCTTGGTGATTCTTGTTATTGTTGCATGAGTATGATGAAGGAAAGTGAGTGAGTATACGGGTGATTGACTTTTGAAGCTTGAGTTCATTAGCTTGCATGATTGAGTTTTCCTACTCATTCCTAACAATTTCACTTGACTTATTATTTCATTGCTTGGGGACAAGCAATATGGTAAGTTTGGGGGGGTTGATTAGGCGTGAAATTGTCATGATTCGTAGCTAGAAACGCCCTAGTTTTGGTCGAGTTTATAGAGTATTTAGAGTCAAATGAGCATTATTTCTATACATTGATAAATTTTTCTCTTTGATGCTCATAGGTGTATAGAGGACGAAAAACGGAGTTCGTAGGACTTTGAATCGACTCAAACGGATGCCCGGATGAGAAGATATTGAAGAAATACGATTGGTATTAGTGCGGACGAGGAAAAGTATCATTTGGAAGGATTAGAGATCACTCGAGCGCATTGCTCGAGCGCCACCGCTCGAACGCCTTACTCGAGCGCGCAAACGTACAGAACAATTCTTGCGCTCGAGCAGCTCGAGCGCCACCGCTCGAGCGAATTGCTCGAGCGCCCAAAACATACAGAGAAGATTCAGCGCTCGAGCAGCTCGAGCGCGACCGCTCGAGCGAATGCATCATTCGAGCTACACAGCTCGAGCGGGACCGCTCGAGCGTTTTGCTCGAGCGCCCATATACTTTTGCCTCCGGATGCGTATTTTCGGCCCATTAACTCCCGTTTCGACCCGGTGCCTATATATACCCCGTCCAAACACGTTTTGAAGGATACCCAACATTAGAAATCACTTTTAGACTTAGTTTTTAGAGAGAGGAAGAGGAGAATAGACGAGCAAGCTTTACTTTTACGTTGTTGAGGTTTTTTATACGAATTCTTAGTTTTCTTTTCGTTTCTTAGTTTCTTTTCATTAGCTTGATTACTTTAAACGCTTTTAATTTCGTTTTAGTTAATTCAATTTCAGTTTTTCGTATTTATTTTCTTCTAAAACCCTA
This sequence comes from Ballota nigra, assembly GCA_947034835.1. NCBI lineage: Eukaryota > Viridiplantae > Streptophyta > Magnoliopsida > Lamiales > Lamiaceae > Ballota > Ballota nigra. The sequence continues at coordinate 62,955,847 of OX344725.1, forward strand.
GTTTATGTTTATTATTTTCTTCGTGCAATTCATTATGTTTATGTTCGTTGTTTCTTCTATTGCTTTTATTTTTGTTATAACCATGTCCGGCTAAAACCCTTGCATGCTTGGGTTAGGATGAACTCGTAGAAGTAGGATGTGGGTACGTAATTAAGGTAATTGGTGACGTTAGTTTTAATTCTCTTAATTAATGAATTCATATAATTAATCTTAACTCTACCTTTGAATTTTGTACGAAAGTGTTAGAGAGAGGACGACCGCATCACTCAATAACAATTAGTAGTCTTAACGAGAAGGTTTAGGAAAGGTTAATTCATCTACCGGTTTAGCGAAGGAGGACGACCGCATCACCTTAGTTAAATTAGGGTCTCATTAATTAAGCGCTATCTATTAACTTGTTAGTGGATTAGTGAAGTCGATTGCTAGGATAAAGTATTAGGGTGAGAAATCTTGAGCTTTCATTCTACGATCTTTTACTTAGGTTAATTCTCGTTTGTCACGATTACTTTGATTATGTACCTGCTCCGTTAGTATACGTAGGGATTCCTATCCTAAGCATCACCATCTCTCATTAGAAAACAACCCGTAGTTAATTCGTTCTTTTTCATTCTTTAGTTTACTTAGTTTAATTCAGTCTTTTAATTAATCTTTCAAAAACCCAAAAAAATATTACACTCATATTAACTACGACGCGTAGATCTTCAGGGATCTATTCGCATACATACCATCCCTTGGGTTCGATAATACTTGGTCCCTATACTTGCCCCTACTACAGTGAACCCGTACTCTTGCGGGGTAGCTACTAGTAGAAGCTAGTATTTTCGCCTTCAAGTCACAAACCTAATGATAAGTCAAGCAATGGGAAAAAGACAGTTTATGATGATTGGAAGTGTGACAATGAACACATGAAGCACATCATCTTGACATCTCTGTCTGAGGATTTGAGGCGCATTCATGAAGACATTATATCCGCTGTTGAAATCATGGAAAGCCTTGAAGAGATGTTTTCACATCAGAACCCCATTACTAATTAGTTCACCAAACATGACTCGGTCAAATTAGAAAATGGTGGAGGGAATGCCCGTGAGGGAGCACGTTCTCGAGATAATGGCATACCTTAACAAGTTGAAAGTACTTGGTGCCGATTTTGATGTCCCTTCTCAGGTCGATTTCATACTCCATTCTCTACTGAAAAGCTTTGAGCAGTTTCAACTGAACTGTCAGATGAATGAATGAACAAGTCGTTTGCCCGAGCTCTTGCAAGCTTTAGTTTCGGTAGAGGCGATAATGGGGAACCAGTCCACTGCTATGGTGGCTAATGGTCGGTCTACCTCTTCTGGTTCCAAGGGAGGAAAGAAGAGGAAGAGAACCAAAGGCCGGACCCAAGCGAATCCAACTGTTGCGAAAGAAAAAGCCAAAACTAGCATCGAAGAAGAAGTGTTTTAATTGTGGTAAGAGAGGACATTGGAGGTCTGCCTGTTCCAAGCCTAAGAGGCTAGAAAAGTTAGATAATTCACACGCCCTAATCGTTGAAACTTGTGAAGTGGTGTATGCTGTCTATTCGTGGATAGTGGGTATGAGCCACTGATCATATTTGTCTTATTTTGCATGGGTTCAAGCTAACTCGATGACTTAGCACAAGTGAGATCCCCATCACACCGGGCAATGCTACGAGAGTGGCAGCTGAAGCAGTGGGAGAAGTGCGTCTATCTTTTAAAGATAGAGTTATGGTCTTGAGAGACGTTATTCATGTTCCTAGTTTTAGAAACAACCCAACCTTCAGTTTCTAAATTGTTTTGAATAGATACTCTGTTTCTTTTAATAAGGATGTTATTATTTCTCGAAACAATGAGTTTATCTATTCCGGAACATTATTAAATGATCTTTATACCATTAAATGTGCACACCACTCGCAAATTGATTCTAATAACACATCGACTATTTCGAGTAATAAAAGGAAGCCTTCTTTGGACATGAACAAAACACTTCTATGACATCTTAGACTAGGTTATATTAATCTAAAGCGGATATAAAGATTGGTGAAAGACGGATCTTTGGAGTCTCTTCAAGTTGAGCCGTTTCCAACTTGCAAATCCTGTTTAGAGGGTAATTCCAAGAGGGCATCTGGAGCCAAGGGGAATAGAGCCACAGAAGTGTTAGAACTCGTTCATACCGATGTGTGTGGTTCAATGATTATCACAGCAAGAGGGGGCTATAAGTATTTTGTCACTTTTATTGACGATTACTCGAGATATGGATACATCTACCTTATGAGGCATAAGTCTGAAACTTTTGACAAGGTCAAGGAGTTTAAGACTGAAGCCGAGAAGCATAGGGAAAATAGTATCAAGTTTCTACAATCCGATCATGGAGGTGAATATCTCAACAATGAATTCTTGAACTAACTATCGGACGAAGGGATTGTATCCCAATTGACCGCACCGAAAACCCCTTAACAGAATGGTGTGGCGGAACAAAGGAACCAGACTCTTTTAGACATGGATGATGAGTTATTTGGATCTACCCGAGTCGTTTTGAGGTAATGCCTTGGAAACGGCGGCTTGCATTCTAAACTTGGTGCCATCCAAATTGGTTCCTAAAACCATGATAGAATTGTGGACCGGGCGAAAGCCCAGTTTGAGACACTTGAGAATCTGGGGGTGTCCGACATACGTGCTAGACAAGGAAGCTGGTAAATTGGATCCACGCTCGGAATTAAGGATATTTATAGGATATCCCATGGGAATGAAAGGGTGTATGTTCTATTGTCCCAAGGATCAAAAGACCGTGATTAACACACACTTTAAATTCTTGAAAGAAGACTATATGAATAATAGAAAACCTAAAAGTGAAATTACCTTAGAAGAATTGAGAGGGCAAACTCCGATACCAAGTATACAAGATGATATACCAATTGTCTACACAACTGGAACCCCGTCGTAGTGGGAGGTTTGTTAGACAACCCGAGAGATTCATGGGAATAGGAGAATCTTTGAATTTGATTCCCGGAGATAAATCGGACCCATGGACATACAACGAGGCAATCCAAGACAAAGATGCGACATCTTGGCAAATGATAATGGAAACCGAGATGGGTTCAATGGATCATAATCAAGTGTGAGAGTTGGTCGAACCACCCAGTGGGGTAGAACCCATTGGATGCAAGTGGGTGTACAAGAGGAAAAAAGGATCAGACGGAAAGGTTGAAACCTTCAAGGCTAGGCTAGTGGCAAAAGGACATACTCAGAAAGAAGGGATCAATTATGAGGTAACCTTTTCGCCTGTAGCTATGTTAGTATTAGTGTCCTAGAGACAATCCATCGAAAGGACATAATACTAAGATAATATTCAGATTTGGTTTAATATTATTATTGGTTTAATATTAAATGTAAGACGTTACACTTATTTGAATATGATGTTTGATTATTTGCATATATTCTTATTTGTGTTTCCATGAATCACTACTGTCATTGAGTGAGTGAGAACTCAGATGACTTAAGTATGATTCTAAAAATAGCCCCAATCAAGGATCATCAAGAATGAGATATTGATGATGCAATTGAGATTGGTGTGCGATCTGCATCATACTCTTAGAGAGTGTAGTAAGATCTCACTTATTACGAGATACCGGGTATCTCATGATGGATGCACAAATACCTTAGAGGGTATTGGTATACCCATCCGAGAAACCGTTTGATGAAATTTCACATAATGTGTCTACGGGTGTCTCGGTTAGTGGAAGCAATGTGATACTCCTCTGACTTGAGGTCAATACGCACGATATGTGTGGAGTGATGAACTTTGACCATGACCGACGCTTGCACCCTTCCACGGGTAGATATGGCATGAATTGGGTTCATCACGAAATGCATGTGCGTGGTAGTTGAGCCAAGAATAGAATTCATTCCTCAATGTGGATTTAGAGAGCGTACTCGTTTTCTCATCATAATTGGATCTAAGTCGTCGGCTGACGCGCATCAACTTAGACTTTGTGGCTAAGTGTGATATACTTGATCAATTAGTGATTTGAGATAATATGATTAAGTTATTTGAATAGACAGTTCATCATGTTCAAGACTTAATCGGGTATTCGCGAATGAAAGGAAGATATCACAATAGCCTACAGTATTACAGGTAGTTGCAGATTTCCTCGCAACATACCTCGTATATTGAGAATGTCTGATTTATTGTCTAGGGTTCAATTAAGTCCGTTAGTTTGACTAATTGCTCGATATACGAGGGCCTATGGGTCACACAACAAGTAATGTCAATTTACCAATTATAGTTGGTTGATTAAATATTGTATTGGATATAATATTTAATTTATGGAGAATATAATAATAATTATATTTGGAATTAATTATTATTATTATTTAATTAAATTGGAAATATTATTATACAAGAATAATAGATACGGTAATGATATTATTCATTGGAACATATCTAGGGAAATATAATTCGTAGAGATTATATTTTACGGGCCAAGCTTATTATCCTGCTTAGAAATTAAACTAAGATAATCCCTATAAATATATATCCTATGGGAATTCAGACGACACACAAGAAATATAATTTCTCCATAAAATCTCCAGTCGGAAAATTTTCTAGCAAATTCGTCTCGAGATTCAACGCTGGCATATTGGTGCGCGTTGGTAGAAAGCCGTTATGTGGATACCATAGTTGAGGATTTTCCGCGTACAAATCGCTGTAAGGATTTATTTATCGTTATTTATCCTTTATGTTTTATGTTATACAACCATATTTCAGATTCGTCGTTGGCGAATCGTGTTCTTCCGCTGTGCCGAACATGGTGTTCGTGCCTCAAAAACCCAACAGTGGTATTAGAGCTCCAGGCTCTTTTAACGGTTGTATAATATTATTATACGTGGGTAAATTATGCACAATTTTTAAATTAATTTTGTTCGATGCGTTTTTTTAATTAGGCGTGAGAAATGGTTTTCTAGGAAAACTAGTAATGCTCAATTATATTTTAATTTCGGTAAATATTTTTGAGACTGTGATAATTAAAACTAGATTTTGGTTTAAGAAAAGAGTAATTTTCTTTTCGAGTAGTTCTAGGGTGCATCCAAGTGCATACTATGCACTTGGATTCTGCACCCTAATTTCAAATTGATTTTGACCAAATCATAGAATCTCGCGGGTTGGCTGATCCGACTAAAACTCGCGGGTCAGCCGATCCGAATACTAAATTCGCGGGTCTCAGGTCCAAAACCCAGAGAAAAAAACTCAAACCAAAAACCCACAGCAAAACACGTACGATCTTCTGCTTCTTCCTCCATTAATGGTGATGCGGTGGTCGCCACATAATTCATCTTGGTGTTTTCCCCTCTGGTGCCTTTTCCTTTCCGGTGCGACTGAGTTTTTCTCCTCAGATCTAAATCACAATTCATCTCTTATTGCACCAAATTGACCTCCATACCTGGTGCTCGTCGGTAGAAATCAAAACAGACATAACTTTTGGAGTCAGACTCAGAAATCAAAACAGACATAATAGCCTTGTCTGATAATTTTGTATGCCAAGGCTTGCCCCCCAGTGTGATTTCCGCATACTCCAGCATGCATTTCTTCGAGTATTGCTCGTCCTTGGTGACTTGGTGGAGGGTCCATATTTGACTTCGGGTCTCTAGACCTGTTCGCCAGTATGTTGTTCGTCGGTAGAGTTGTTCATCAATTTATACATTCCCTGGATTGGTTTATGCACCCCTACTCGATTTTCTTTACTAATCATCTTTGATTTGGGGTCGGTTCTTCATAATTCTCTTTAAGGCTTTAATCCTTGTTCGCCTATCAACAGACATGACTCCCGAATTGTAAGGCAACATGAGAAAATGGATCCCTTCGAGATGCTTAAGCGTCTGAAAGGATCTCTTTGATTCTAGATCTCGTTTGAGATTTATGAAGTGATGAGAGATCTGTTCAGATGTCGATTAGTGAAAGGAGGGAAGATTTCGCCTCATGTGCTATCCTCAAGTTGCTCCCCGATTCATATTCTAGTTTCGTAGTAAATTTAATATGAAGAAGACGGAAGTGATAATGTCGGAGCCTCATAACATGCTTAAGACTTTTGAGTCTTCCACTGCTAAGGAAAAACCGGTGCTCATGGTGAGTGCTTCTATTTCTTCTTACCTGAAAGACGAGAAGAAGCGAAGGAGTAAGGCTAAGAGGGATCCAAACCCAACTTCCTGAAGGCGAAAGGTGGAGTTCAAAAGTAAGAACGGGTTGATAAGGATGTGTGCCCTACTGCAATAGAAAGGGGCATTGGAAGGACTGTAAGGTTCTAGAAACCAAGAAGAAAATACAAGGTGTTTTAGCTGCTAGAATAAGTATGATTATTATTAAGATAAACATGTTCACTAATAGTTCAAAGTGTTAGGCATTTGTTGAGTTATGGACATAATGGTCTTAATATACAAAGTAGGATGACTCAAGCTTAGTAATCATGAAAACCCGACTTACTTGTGGCATTGTAGATTTGGTCATGCAAATGAGAAAAGAATCGCAAGGTTAAGAAAGTTGGACTACTTAACCCCATTAGACATAGAGTCCTATGGCGATTGCAAATCTTGTATCATGGGCAAGATGATCAACAAACCCTTTTCAGGGAAAGGGGTACGTGCCAAAGAAGTTCTAGAGTTGGTTCGCAACGATGTTTATGGACCATTGCCCACTCTAGCTAGGGGTCAATTCGGCTACTTCATCACCTTTATCGACGATTACTCAAGGTATGGATATGTGTATCTCATGAAATACAAATCCGAATCGTTTGAGAAATTCAAGGGGTACAAGGCAGAAGTAGAGAAACAACGTAAGTGTATCAAGACTCTTTGATTGGATCGAGGAGGTGAGTACCTTAGCCATGAACTCATGGATTACTTGAAGCTTCATGGGATCCAGTCACAATGGACTCCTCCCAGAACACCTCAGATGAACGGTGTGTCCGAAAGGAAAAATCGAACCCTATTGCACATGGTGCGGTCCATGATGAGCTTTTTCTCTCTTCCAACATTCTTATGGGGATACGCATTGCAAATCTCAATCTACATTCTGAATAGGAATCCATCCAAATCAGTTGAGCAGACTCCATATGAGCTATGGTATGGCAAGAAGCCATATTTTCTTCACATTAGAACATGGGGTTGCCCCGCAGTTGTGAGGAAAATGCTAACTGGTAATTTGGAATCCAAAGGTGAAAATGGTTATTTTGTGGGATATTCTAAGGAGACTAGAGGTTATTATTTCTATCTACTGGAGAAACAAATAGTGATTATTTCTAGGCAAACTAAGTTCCTAGAAGACGAGTACGTCTTTAAGGAACAAAGCCAAAAGAAGATAGAACTTGAAGAAATTCAAGAACCACAAATTAACATAGAGACTGATGATTTGAACAAAAGCAACATGACAAAGAATCAGTGGGAGCATTCAACGACTCTCATGGTGGAAGTTTATGTTGGAGTTATACGTGAAAGTATGCTTTTACTTTGTATAACTCGTGTATCAAACACTCGTTTTATGAGAATAATTCTTTTATCACATTTGTTTTAGTTATGATTGAATGTTGAATTTCTATTGCAAACCGTTCAATATATGGTACTAGTTACATTGTAATTAATGTGGTGAAACCCGATCACGGAAGACAACATTAACTGTTTCCTTATAACTAAACGTACATGTTCACGACCTAGGTAGAATTGAACAATCCGTCGTGAAAGGTCGATGTGTAAGACTCAGATTGACCTGTCTTGACTAAGAGATTGCACTAGCATATTTAGTATGTGTTGAAGAGGACCTACAGCGAGGATAAATTCTTCTGTTCTGAAAAGTGAAGAATTAGACCTCAGTGGTTGTTGATTTCTTAATCTCCGTCACTTAAATAGGACCGTGTGTGCTTAATGGTTACTGCTTTGATTCATGTTGGGTGAGAATCATTGTGACTTCGAACTTTGTGTCTTGGGCAGTAATATTAATCATACGACGGTTGCTAAGATTTAATACGGAGAAACGCGTGCGAGTACGGCTCGTGTGATTAGTCCCCTTGGTGGGCTCAGAAGTTTTATTGTACCAAATCTTGCAAGTGAAGAATTAGTTTCTTCGGTACGAATAATAATGTTGAGCTGTCTTTACTCCAAGGTGAAATATATTAATTAATTTAGAACTATTCAGAAGCTTGATTAATTAATGGACTTGATAATCTTAAACGCGGGAAATAATAACCGGGAGCCCATATTATCGTAATATGGATTAAGATGGATAGTGCAATATTAATTTATTAGTGGTAATAATTAATATTAATGGATTGAATTATATTGGGGCTCAATATTGAAATTCAGAAGTCCATTAGGAGGTCCAATCTTAATTCTCCTTAAAGGCCCCTCAAGTAGCCCATTAAGTAGTCCAATAATGATAAGGTGATTAAAATAAAAATATAATATCATGCTGATTTTTACACTTAATTTTCAAAAATTGCTTATGTGGAGTAAGAAAAGATCTTGTTGATTTTCTTGAAAAGATATTATGGAAGATAAGTATTCTTGGAATACAAGATTATTTCATATATTCAAGAAGATCCAAATCTTGGATTCTTATTCATAGTTTTCGAAAATCACAAGTCTATTTAGGAGAGTGAGATTTTTGTGGAATATTTTATTATGGAGAAAAGAATATATGAGATATATTCAAGATTTCTTAGAGACTAAGAAAAGATTTTCTCCAAGCCCATAAAATATTATAATTTTCAGCCACTTCTCTATAAATAGGGGATGATTATTTCATCCTCAAGTACATAATTTCATGTGTTGGAAAAATCAAGAGCATAGATATTTTTCTTTTTCCTTAGTTATTTAATTACTTGAAAGCATCTCCCACCGGTGATCAAGTAAGGCGAAAGGGAAATATTTGAGAAGGCTTTTGGGTTGATAAAGCGAGATCGTGATCGTCCCGTTTATTCAAAGGCCAAGTCTACAAGAGGTACGTAAGTCACATAAATTCTTATTTATTCCGCCTAGATTTTATGTGAATTAATTCAACACGCATGATGATAAATTAGTTGTTGAAATTATTATTTGAATTAATTAGGATTAATTCATGCTAGTAATAATTGAATTTAAATTTGTATTTAAATTTCACCCCGAATAGTTCCCGGGCACCCCTATTTTCCTAACAACTGGTATCAGAGCCACGGTTTTGGGCTCTGATCTTTAAATTGGAATTTAAATTGTTAAACATTAAATTGAAATTGGATAGTAGAATTGCTAGATCTTTTTTGCAGGTATCCAATTGTCATGGTTTTAATGTTGTTAATTTTTCATGCGTGTGAATTAATTGTTTTTAATTCGATTCGTTCGAATTCATTTTTCTCGTGAGAAAATCCACGAGTAGATTAGTTGTTTTTATTTTGATTCGATCATTGCAATAGACTAGTCTAGATCTAGTATTTATTTTTTTTGAAAAATAAATTGTAACCGGATCGTGACGAAGAACGAAGAATTAAAGACGGCGTACCCAGACGACGCATGCGTGCGTGGCGCGTGCATGGACATAAAATCGTGCATGGGGTAAAGAAAATGAGAACGAACGTCGAAACCCGGCGCACGACCCACGCGCGACGGGTGGCAGGAGGCTCGCAAGCGCGCGCGCGCCTCGGGCGCGGCCTGTAGCACCTCGGCGCCTCGCGTGCAGCGCTTCGGCGCCTCGGCATGCAGCGCCTCGGCTGCTTAGCCGAGAGGCGCGCGGGCCCACTCCGTGGGCCGACGCGCGCCGTATCTCGGGCTGTGGAATTTTTCAGTTCGTGTTTTTTCTTTCGTGTGATTTTAAACGTCGTCCCGAACCCCAAACGATGCTATTTTTGATGAAGTGTTGCTGTTCGAGTGGGAGCGTGTCGAGACGAATGACGGAAAGCAACAAGGACAATTTTTCGCATCAAGACGTGAATAAATTAAACCGTGACAATTGGATTCGAGTGCTCCAATGTGTTTAATTTTGTTTTGATGGATGTTTTATTTCGTGCACTTATTATTATTTATTAATATGTGTTTGCATGAATTTAATTGTCCAAGAAAAACCTTACTTTCGAAAATTACTAAGTATGTTTTTATAATTGCAATTTTATTCCGGATATTAAAATTGGATTATTTTGGCCTCCATAATTTATTCATTTGTGAAGTTCTTTTGGAATACATTTCCCCCCCGGATCGGCCAAAAGAACGGATTTCACATGAATGAATTCCGAAAGGATGATTGTGGATTATTGCTAGTGGCGGTATTGACCCTCACCACGAGTGGATTGCTCAAAGCGAAATAATAATCCTGTATTTAATTATGGTTATTACTTAGGCATAGAAAATTGATATTAACTTACTCCCCTCGGAGTCCCTGTCAATTTCTATGTGGTCAAAGTGGGAGCCAACTATTAATTGTGAATTAAGGATTTGTAACTTTTAAGTTTGTGATCCGCTTGAATGTATTTAAATGTATAGACCACCCCTCGTGGCACATTTAAATTGTTTCAAGATGTTGGCTGATGCATGATTATATTGTTTTAAGGTTTCAATATAATTGACGTGATCGAATTATGTGATAATTTCGTATTTTTCTAGATATTGATATGAATGTATGTTTTATTCTCAGTTCATCATGTCGCAACCTTTTAATCCACTGTTTAGTATACTTAAAGATAACAAACTTGTTGGTGAGAATTATGTTGATTGAAAACGTAACCTTGATATTGTCCTAACCGCTCAACACAATAAATGGGTACTTACTACTCCTAAGCCCCAAGAGCCTGCCGAAGATGCGAGCAAGTCGGTCAAGAAAGAGCATAAGAGTTGGTTAGACTCCGATGAGATGGCTAGGTGTACTATTCTGGCTTCAATGTCAGATGTGTTGCAACACCAACACCAACACATGGAGACCGCCTCTGAGATAATGCTTAATCTTGAAGCGATGTTTAAACATCAGAACCATACAGCTAGGCAAATCACCATGCGAAAGATGCTTTCGTTGAAGATGGTGGAAGGTACGCCCGTAAGGAATCACGTTATCGAGATGATGGGTTATCTCAATAAGTTGGAAGTACTTGGTGCAGAATTTGACCTCCCTACTAAGGTCTATTTCGTTCTCCATTCTCTGCCGAAGAGCTTTGAGCAGTTTCAGTTGAACTATCAAATGAATGACCGGGCAAATAGTTTGCCCGAGCTCTTGCATGCTTTGGTATCGGCGGAGACTTTAATGGATCACCAAACCGTTGCTATGGTGGCAAACGGTCCGTCTTCCTCTTCGGGTCCCAAGGGAGGGAAGAAGAGGAAGAGGACAAAAGGCCAGACCCAAGCAAATCCAACCGTTGCGAAACCCAAGGCAAAGGGAGAAGGAGGTGGGAAGAAAGGTGCTAAGGGTAAGTGCTTCAATTGTGGTGAGAAGGGACATTGGAGGGCGACCTGTTCTAAGCCTAAGAAGGCGGTAAAGAAAGGTAAGTCTCATGCTTTAGTCGTTGAAACATATGTTGCGGAGTATGCTGCCCACGTTTGGGTAGTGGATACCGGGGCAACTGATCATATCTGTTTCACTCTTCAAGGGTTCCAGCTAACCCGTCGACTTAGCAAGAATGAGATCACAATCACTTTGGGCGATGCTACGAGAGTGGCAGCCGAAGCAGTGGGAGTCGTGCACCTATCTTTTGAAGATAGAGTTTTAATTTTAAGAGATGTTTTATACGTTCCGAACTTTAAGAAGAATTTAATTTCAGTTTCCAAGTTGTTTTTTATGGATATTCAGTTACTTTTAATAAAGTTGTTACTGTTTCTTTTAAGAATGATACTATTTGTCATGTAACGTTGGTAAACAATCTCTATATGATTAAGTGTGCACACCACTCAAATAATGAATCTAATAACACGTCGATCATTTCGAGTAATAAAAGAAAGAGTTCTTCGGAGATGAATGAAACACTTCTATGGCATCTAAGACTAGGTCATATTAATCTAAAGCGGATAGAGAGATTGGTGAAAGACGGATCCTTGGAATCATTCCAAGTCGAGCCGTTTCCAACTTGTGAATCCTGTTTAGAGGGTAAGATGACCAAGAGGGCATTTGGAGCCAAGGGGAATAGAGCCACAGAAGTGTTAGAACTCGTTCATACCGATGTGTGTGGTCCAATGACGATCAAAGCGAGAATGGGGTATGAGTATTTCGTCACTTTCATTGACGATTACTCAAGATATGGGTACATTTACCTTATGAGGCATAAGTCTGAAACTTCTGATAAGTTCAAGGAGTTTAAGGCCGAAGCCGAGAAACATAGGGAAAATAGTATCAAGTTTCTACGATCAGATCGTGGAGGCGAATACCTCAGCGATGAATTCTTGAACTACTTATCGGACGAAGGGATCGTATCCCAGTTAACCGCACCGGGAACCCCTCAACAGAACGGTGTGGCGGAACGAAGAAACCGGACTCTTTTAGAGATGGTCAAATCCATGATGAGTTATTCGGATTTACCCAAGTCGTTTTGGGGTAATGCATTGGAAACGGCGGCTTACATTCTAAACTTGGTGTCATCCAAATCAGTTCCTAAAACCCCAATGGAATTGTGGACCGGGCGCAAGCCCAGTCTAAGACATTTGCGGATTTGGGATTATCCGGCATACGTGCTAGACAAGGAAGCCGGTAAGTTGGATCCACGTTCGAAATTAAGGCTGTTTATAGGATACCCTGCGGGAACGAAAGGGTGTATGTTCTATAGTCCCAAGGATCAAAAGACCGTGATTAGTACACACTTTATATTCTTGGAGGAAGACTATATGAACAATAGGAAACCTAAAAGTGAAATTACCTTAGAAGAATTGAGAGGTCAAACCTCGATACCAAGTATACAAGATGATGTACCACACGTCACATCTTCACAATCGGAACCCCGTCGTAGTGGGAGGATTGCAAGGCAACCCGAGAGATTCATGGGAATTGGAGAATCTTCGGATTTGATTCCCGGCGATGAATCAGACCCATGGACGTACGACGAGGCAATCCAAGATAAAGATACGGAGGCGTGGCAAACCGCAATGGAAACTGAGATGGGTTCGATGGATCATAATCAAGTGTGGGAGTTGGTCGAACCACCCAGTGGGGTAGAACCCATTGGATGCAAGTGGGTGTACAAGAGGAAAAAAGGACCAGACCGAAGGGTAGAGACCTTCAAAGCGAGGCTTGTGGCCAAAGGGTATACTCAGAAAGAAGGGATCGATTATGAGGAGACCTTTTCGCCTGTAGCTATGCTTAAGTCCATCCGTATTCTCTTGTCGATCGCTGTGCACCTAGATTACGAGATCTGGCAAATGGATGTCAAGACGGCTTTCCTTAACGGAAGTCTTGACGGGATATATATCTATATGCGACAGCCCAAAGGTTTTATTGAAAAAGGCCAAGAACACCTCGTTTGCAAGCTTAAGAGATCCATTTATGGACTTAAGCAAGCGTCGCGTACTTGGAACCAGTGTTTTGATCAAGTGATTAAGTCTTATGGGTTTGATCAAAATGAGTTCGAAAGTTGTGTGTATAAGAAGCGTGACGGAACTGCAGTGGTATTCTTAGTATTATACGTAGACGATATTCTGCTCATTGGAAACAATGTAAAGGTATTATCAGATGTATTCGTATGACTGTCAAGACAATTTGACATGAAGGACTTAGGGGAAGCCGGTCACATCCTTGGGATCAAGATCACTCGCGATCGCAAGAAGAGGATGTTGGGCTTATCGCAAGCTTCATACATTGACACTGTTTTGAAGCGTTTCAGCATGCAAGATTCCAAGAAAGGTTTTGTACCTTTTAGACACAGAATCCATCTATCGAAAGAAATGAGCCCTAAGACGCAAGTGGAGATAGATGACATAAAAGGTGTTTCGTACGCTTCAGCCGTAGGAAGCCTTATGTATGCAATGCTGTGTACGAGACCGGATATCTGCTTTGCCGTGGGCATGGTGGCAAGATATCAAAGTAGTCCCGGGAAAGACCATTGGACTGCCGTAAGTGCATCTTGAGGTATCTGAAAAGAACTCGTGAGCGGATGCTGATTTACCAGTCAGATAGTCTAGTTCCCGTAGGATACACGGACTCGGATTTCCAATCAGACATAGACTCAAGAAAGTCAACCTCGGGTAGTGTGTTTTGCATGGGAGGAGGAGCCATTTCATGGAGAAGCGTTAAGCAGAAATGCATCGCCGATTTGACCATGGAAGCCGAGTATGTAGCTGCTTGTGAAGCAGCGAAGGAGGCAGTTTGGCTCAAGAACTTCTTAGTGGACTTGGACGTTGTTCCGAATTTGCCCGACAAGATAACTGTCTTTTGTGACAATGCCAGAGCAGTTGCAAATTCAAAGGAACCGAGAGCCCACAAGGCCAGCAAACACATAGAAAGAAAATACCATCTTATACGAGAAATCGTTAAGAGAGGAGATATAAAGGTGGCAAAGATAGCGTCGGGTGACAACCCAGCGGATCCATTCACAAAGGGTCTGCCTCAGAGTACATTCGAGAGACATGTGGATGGAATGAGAGTCAAGACTATTGCCAATCTGCTTTAAATATAAGTGAGAAGAATTATTAGGTTAGTGTAGGTTGACATAAGATGTCACGTAGAGCTACTACACTAAGACATGCGTGATGTATACTAAAAGCAGACTTTAAGTATAAGTGGGAGATTGTTGGAGTTATACGTGAAAATATGCTTTTACTTTGTATAACTCGTGTATCAAACACTCGTTTTATGAGAATAATTCTTTTATCACATTTGTTTTAGTTATGATTGAATGTTGAATTTCTATTGCAAACCGTTCAATATATGGTACTAGTTACATTGTAGTTAATGTGGTGATACCCGATCACGGAAGACAACATTAACTGTTTCCTTGTAACTAAACGTACATGTTCACGACCTAGGTGGAATTGAACAATCCGCCGTGAAAGGTCGATGTGTAAGGCTCAGATTGGTCTTTCTTGACTAAGAGATTGCACTAGCACATTTAGTATGTGTTGAAGAGGACCTACAGCGAGGATAAATTCTTCTGTTCTGAAAAAAAGTGAAGAATTAGACCTCAGTGGTTGTTGATTTCTTAATCTCCGTCACTTAAATAGGACCGTGTGTGCTTAATGGTTACTGCTTTGATTCATGTTGGGTGAGAATCATTGTGACTTCGAACTTTATGTCTTGGGCAGTAATATTAATCATACGACGGTTGCTAAGATTTAATACGGAGAAATGCGTGCGAGTACGGCTCGTGTGATTAGTCCCCTTGGTGGCTCAGAAATTTTATTGTACCAAATCTTGCAAGTGAAGAATTAGTTTCTTCGGTACGAATAATAATGTTGAGCTGTCTTTATTCCAAGGTGAAATATATTAATTAATTTAGAGCTATTCAGAAGCTTGATTAATTAATGGACTTGATAATCTTAAACGAGGGAAATAATAACCGGGAGCCCATATTATCGTAATATGGATTAAGATGGATAGTGCAATATTAATTTATTAGTGGTAATAATTAATATTAATGGATTGAATTATATTGGGGCTTAATATTGAAATTCAGAAGTCCATTAGGAGGTCCAATCTTAATTCTCCTTAAAGGCCCCTCAAGTAGCCCATTAAGTAGCCCAATAATGATAAGGTGATTAAAATAAAAAGATAATATCATGCTGATTTTTACACTTAATTTTCAAAAATTGCTTATGTGGAGTAAGAAAAGAACTTGTTGATTTTCTTGAAAAGATATTATGGAAGATAAGTATTCTTGGAATACAAGATTATCTCATATATTCAATAAGATCCAAATCTTGGATTCTTATTCATAGTTTTCGAAAATCACAAGTCTATTTAGGAGAGTGAGATTTTTGTGGAATATTTTATTATGGAGAAAAGAATATATGAGATATATTCAAGATTTCTTAGAGACTAAGAAAAGATTTTCTCCAGGCCCATAAAATATTATAATTTTCGGCCACTTCTCTATAAATAGGGGATGATTATTTCATCCCCAAGTACATAATTTCATGTGTTGGAAAAATCAAGAGCATAGATATTTTTCTTTTTCCTTAGTTATTTAATTACTTGAAAGCATCTTCTACCGGTGATCAAGTAAGGCGAAAGGGAAATATTTGAAAAGGCTTTTGGGTTGATAAAGCGAGATCGTGATCGTCCCGTTTATTCAAAGGCCAAGTCTACAAGAGGTACGTAAGTCACATAAATTCTTGTTTATTCCGCCTAGATTTTATGTGAATTAATTCAACATGCATGATGATAAATTAGTTGTTTGAATTATTATTTGAATTAATTAGGATTAATTCATGCTAGTAATAATTGAATTTAAATTCGTATTTAAATTTCATCCCGAATAGTTCCCGGGCACCCCTATTTTCCCAACAGTTTATCACTAGGTGATCCTCTTTTAGCCAGTGAGAGCGTAATTGGAGTTGCATTGCCTTCGCAACAACCTCCAAGAGGGCTGAATGAGAATAACATAGTTCAAACTCCCGCCCAAGAGGCATTTGAAAGTGTCGCTCTTGAGGACTCTCCTGTCAATGATGAAGTCGCTGCACCACAAAATTTTCACAATCAAAATGTAGAGCCTGCACAACCACAACTCCATAAGTCGACTAGGATTCGTAATCCACCCACTAGGTATTATAGGTTCCTCGTGGAGGAACATGATGATGTGGAGATCCCGGATAAAGACGAACCTAGAACTTATACTGAAGCAACATTAGATGTTGACTTAGAGAAGTGGAATGAAGCCATGAAATCCAAGATGGACTCAATGTACACCAATTAAGTCTAGGACTTAATTGAGTTGCCAAAAGGGGTTAGACCCATAGGTTGTAAGAGAGTCTTCAGGCGTAAGACTAATGCAAACGGCAAAGAACAAACCTATAAAGATAGGTTGGTGGCGAAAGGTTATAGTCGACACGAGGTATTGACTATGATTAGACTTTCTCGCCAGTTGCTAAGATCAAGTACATTCGAATTTTACTTGCGATAGCAGCACACCGCGATTATGAGTTTTGGTAGATGGACGTCAAAACAACTCTCCTCAATGGTAACATTAAAAAGGGAGTGTTTGTGACTCAATCGAAGGGTTTTATATCTAAGCAAAAATCTAATCTTATATGCAAGCTTAAACGATCCATCTATGGATTGAAGCAAGCTTCTAGGAGTTGAATATCCGATTTAATGAAGCTGTCAAATCCTTTGACTTCATCTGAAATTCGAAAGATCCTTGCGTTTATTGTAAACGCAACGGGAAGAGTATTGTCTTTATAGTCGTATATGTCGATGATATATTGATTATAGGAAAAAGCATCCCGCTAATGCAGTTCATGAAAGATTGTTATCAAAGATCTTCACGATGAAGGATCTTAGCGAGGCATGCTACATCTTAGGGATTAAGATCCATAGGGATAGATCCAAGAAAATGGTAGGGCTGTCACAATCCACCTATGTAGATAAGGTGTTGAAGCGTTTTATGATGGAGAACTCTTAGAGAGGGTCTCTATTAGCAAATCATGGGATAAAGCTGTCGAAGAAGGATTGTCCTTCTAGCGGAGCTGATATCGAGCACATGAAGGACGCTCCATATGCATCTGCAATTGGGTTCCATCATGTACACCATGACTTGTACGAGGCCATATGTGGTCTGCGCTGTCAGCATCACTGGTAGACACCAACAGAATCCAGGTGAACGTCACCGGATTGTTGTCAAGAATATTCTGAAGTACCTCAAATGTACTAAAGAGAACTTTCTTGTCTACGGTGGACAATCATAGCTAGTCGTTATAGGCTATGCTGATGAGAGTTTCCAGTCAGATTGTGAAGATTACAAATCACAGTCAAATTATATTTTCAATCTCAATGATGAGGCGGTAAGTTGGAATAATTCCAAGAAAGATCTGATCGCAGATTTAACAACCGAAGCTAAGTACATTACTGTATCAGAAGCCTTTGAGGCTATCTGGATTTTAAGGTTCTTGAGAGAACTAGGGGTAGTTTCGAGTGCCAGTTGTCAAATAGAGTTATATTATGACAACATTGGTGCGATTGCATGAGCAAAGGAACCTAGATCTGATAACAAAAATAAGCATGTACCGAGGCATTTTCATTTGATCTGAGAGATCATATCGATAGGAGAAATGAAATTAAAACATTTCCCATAAAGGATAATCTTGTACATCCTTTTCACTGTTCATGTACACACTAGACATTTGATGGTCTAGGGGTTAGACATGTACGTGATTGGCTCTAGTCCAAGTGGGAGATTGTTAGTGTTAGTGTCCTAGAGACAATCCATCGAAAGGACATAATACTAAGATAATATTCAGATTTGGTTTAATATTATTATTGGTTTAATATTAAATGTAAGGCATTACACTTATCTGAATATGATGTTAGATTGTTAGCATATATTCTTATTTGTGTTCCCATGAATCACTACTGTCATTGAGTGAGTGAGAACTCAGATGACTTAAGTATGCTTCTAAAAATAGCCCCAATCAAGGATCATCAAGAATGGAATATTGATGATGCAATTGAGATTGGTGTGCGATCTGCATCATACTCTTAGAGAGTGTAGTAAGATCTCACTTACTACGAGATACCGGGTATCTTATGCTGGATGCACAGATACCTTAGAGAGTACTAATATATCCATCCAAGAAACCGTTTGATGAAATTCCACATAATGTGTCTACGGGTGTCTCGGTTAGTGGGAACGATGTGATACTCCTCTGACTTGAGGTCAATACGCACGATATGTATGGAGTGATGAACTTTGACCATGACCGACGCTTGCACCCTTCCACGGGTAGATATGGCATGGATTGGGTTCATCACGAAATGCATGTGCGTGGTAGTTGAGCCAAGCATATGATTCATTCCTCAATGTGGATTTAGAGAGAATACTTGTCTTCTCATCATAATTGGATCTAAGTCGTTGGCCGACGCGCATCAACTTAGACTTTGTGGCTAAGTGTGATATACTTGATTAATTAGTGATTTGAGATAATATGATTAAGTTATTTGAATAGACACTTCATCATGTTCAAGACTTAATCGGGTATTCGCGAATGAAATGAAGATATCACAATAGCCTACACTATTACAGGTAGTTGCAGATTTTCTTGCAACATACCTCGTATATTGAGAATGTCTGATTTATTGTCTAGGGTTCAATTAAGGCCGTTAGTTTGACTAATCGCTCGATATACGAGGGCCAATGGGTCACACAACAAGTAATGACAATTTATCAATTATAGTTGGTTGATTAAATATTGTATTGGATATAATATTTAATTTATGGAGAATATAATAATAATTATATTTGGAATTAATTATTATTATTATTTAGTTAAATTGGATTTAATTAAATATGAAATCCCAATAATAATATTTGGAAATATTATTATACAAGAATAATAGATATGGTAAAAATATTATTCGTAGGAACATATCTAGGGAAATATAATCGGTAGAGATTATATTTTACGGGCCAAGCATATTATCCTGCTTAGAAATTAAGCTAAGATAATCCCTATAAATATGTGTCCTATGGGAATTTAGATGACACACGAGAAATATAATTTCTCCATAAAATCTCCAGTCGGAATTTTCCTAGCAAATTCGTCTCGAGATTCAACGCTGACATATTGGTGCGGGTTGGTAGAAAGCCGTTACGTGGATACCATAGTTGAGGATTCCGCGTACAAATTGTTGTAAGGATATATTTATCGTTATTTATCCTTTATTTTTTATGTTATACAACCATGTTTCAGATTCGTTGTTGGCGAATCGTGTTCTTCCGCTGCACCGAACATGGTGTTCGTGACTAAAAAACCCAACAAGCTATGCTTAAGTCCATCTGTATAACTTTGTCGATAGCTGTGCACCTAGATTACGAGATCTGGCAAATGGATGTCAAGACAACTTTCCTTAACGGAAGTCTTGATGGATCAGATATCTATATGCGACAACCCGAAGGTTTTATTGCGAAAGGCTAAGAGTATTTTATATGCAAGCTAAAGAAGTCAATATACGGACTTAAGCAAGCATCACCTACTTGGAACCAGTGTTTTGACCAGGTTATTAAGTCTTATGGGTTTGATCAAAATGAGTTTGAAAGTTATGTGTATAAAAGGTGTGATGGATCTGCAATGGTATTCTTAGTACTATACGTAGATGACATTTTGCTCATCGGAGACGACATAAAGGTGTTGTCAGACATAAGGGTATGGCTGTCAAATCAGTTTGACATGAAGGAGTTAAGAAAAGCCGGTCACATCATTGGGATCAAGTTCACTCGAGATCACAAGAAAAAGATGTTAGGCTTATCGCAAGCTTCATACATAGACACTGTTTTGAAACGGTTCAGCATGCAAGATTCCAAAAAATATTTTGTACCTTTTAGATACGGAATCCATCTATCCAAAATATATGCCCTAAGACGCAAGCGGAGATAGATGACATGAAAGGCGTTCCGTACGCTTCAGGCATAGGAAGTCTTATGTATGTAATGCTGTGTACGAGACTGGATATCTGCTTTGCCGTGAGCATGGTAGCAAGATATCAAAGTAACCCCGGGAAAGTTCATTGGACTGCAATTAAATGCATTCTGAAGTTTTCCGACATAGAACTCGCGATAGAATGCTGATATACCAGTCAGACAGTCTAATTCCCATGGGATACACGGACTCGGATTTTGAATCGGACATAGACTCCCGAAAATCTACCTCGGGTAGTGTGTTTTGCACGGGAGAAGGAGCCATGACATGGAGAAGCGATATGCAGAAATGCATCGCAGATTCGACCATGGAAGCCGATAAGTAGCTGCTTATGAAGCAATGAATGAAGCGGTTTGGCTCAAGAATTTCTTAGTGGACTTGGACGTTGTTCTGAATTTGCCCAACACAATCACTGTCCATTGTGATAATGCCGGATTAGTTGCAAATTCAAAGGAACTGAGAGCCCACAAGGCCAGCAAACACATAGAAAGAAAATACCATCTAATACGAGAAATCGTTAAGAGAGGAGATAAAGTGGTGGCAAAGATAACGTAGGAGGGCAACCTAGCAGATCTATTTACACAAGGTCTGCCTTAGAGTATATTCGAGAGACATGTGGATGGAATGAGTGTCAAGACTATTGCCAATCTGCTTTAAGTATAAGTGGGAGGAATTATTAGGTTAGTGTAGGTTGACATGAGATGTCACGTAGAACTACACTAGACATGCATGATGTATACTAAAAAATAGACTTTAAGTTTAAGTGGGAGATTGTTGGAGTTATACGTGAAAGTATGCTTTTACTTTGTATAACTCATGTATTAAACACTTGTTTTATGAGAATAAATCTTTTATCACTATTGCTTTGAATATGAATGAATGTTAAATATTTATTGCAACCCGTTCTATTTATAGTATGTGTTACATTGTAGTTAATGTGGTGATACCAGATTATGGAAGATCACATTAACGAGTTCCTTGTAACTAAGCGTACAAATTTACGACCCAGGTGGAATTGAACAATCCATCGCGAAAGGTCGATGTGTAGTTCTCAGATTGGCCTGTCTTGACCAAGAGATTACACTAGCACATTTTGTATGTGTTGAAGAGGACCTACAGCGAGGATACATTCTTCTGTTCTGAAAGGTGAAGAATTAGACCTCACTGATTATTGATTTCTTAATCTCCGTCACTTAAATAGGATCGTGTCTGGTTAATAGTTATTGCTTTGATCCATGTCGGGTGAGAATCATTGTGACTTCGAACCTTGTGTTTTGGACAGTGATGAGACCTTACCAGCTGCTACAAGCGATGAGAGATTTAAGCACGTTTATTGTAGAAGGAAGGATTTGGCAGAAGAATGAAGAATACTGCGTGAATCTGAGATTTCTTTTAAATTTGGGATTTTTTAAAATTACGATCTTTACTTTGCATATCTTAGATTTTATTAGATTGACTTAGTTGATTTATTTTCTGATTTGGTTTTTGGCCCACGGGCTTGGAGATTGAAAGACTATTTAAACTTGCGATTAGGGTTTGAGATTTTTATGCAGAAAATACTTTTGAGAATTATATTTTACAGCGTAAACACTGATTACTAGCTGAGTTCGTGCATTCATTCGAATTCTCTAGAATACCTCGAGATAGAAGTTTCATCAATTTGGTATCAGAGCCAGGTTGTGATCATACACGACTTCCGTGCGCAATATGGTTTCGAACAAGCAGCGTTTCAAAAATCTGGAAATATCGATGCGGAAGGTGAGTGAAGCACTGCGTACAATGTCACTCCGGCTTGATGATCGCGATGAGGCGAGTGATTGGGAAGTGGGGTGTCGAGAGAGATGCCGTGAGAAAGGGACACAAAGGGGACGCCACGGAAACTACAGGGGCCATGGTAGAAGAAGGAGCATCGAACCACATAGGGGGCGTGATCGCAAAAGAAACAAACAACAATGTGGACTTGGTCGTGCACGTGAAAGGAACCACCATGGTTCGTCTCGTGGGAATTCCAGAGAGATGACAAACCCTTTTGCCAACCCAGGACCCTTTCATCGTGATAGGTCTGAAAGCAAGCAGAATGTTGATGAAGAGGAACAATTTGAGGATTACGAATCTGAAACTGGGGAATCTATCTCCAGCCGCCGATCGGAGAGGGGCCAACATCATAGGTCAAAGGGAATTCGTCTGGAATTTCCAAAATTTAGGGGAGAAGAACCGCTTGATTGGGTTGATCAGGCAGAACAGTACTTCGATCTTTAGGAAGTACGCAATAGAGAATGGGTGCGACTTGCCTCCTACTACTTAGAAGGAGAGGCTCACCAGTGGTGGAGATGGTTTGAGCAAACTAATAAGGGGTATGAAATCTCATGGGACAATTTCAAGGAAGGTTTAATGGCGCGTTTTGGGTCTGCTCAGGATGAGGATGTCAACGAGGGAATGAGCAGGATCAAGCAGGTGGGGAACTTTCACGATTATCTTTGCGAATATGAGAAAGCCATGAGTAGAGTACCTCATTGGCTGGCCAGTGCATTGCTGGGAGTATTTATGGCAGGTCTAAAACTGGAGTTGGCTATCGAATTAAAGATGTGGCATCCAACTGACATACACGAAGCTATTAAATTAGCAATGTGTAAGGACGAATAATTACGGCTCACGAAGGGAGCAGGCTGGTCATATAGGCCTTTCTTGGGGAATAGTCGGTTCCAAAATTGCCCCAACACTGGTGGTACGCTTGCCAATTCAGGGAGTACCAACCCGAAACCCATCATCAACCCAATACCAACTGTGGGTAAGGGTCGAGTACAACTGTCAAGTGAAGAAATTAATCGAAGAAGGCAGGCAGGGCTCTGTTTCACGTGCAATGAGAAATACACGTGGAACCATATTTGTGCCAATAATAGAGCGATGAGCCTCATCATCGAGGCTGAGGACTCCACTGAAACACTGTACGATGGTCCGCCAAAGTACGATGAAGAAATCGAGACGAAAGAAGATGAAGGGGAAGAACCACTGATCTCATTTCACCAGCTGGGTGTGAGACGATGCACAACAGATTTGCGATTCGAAGGCCACATAGGTAAACAACCGGTGGTTGTATTAGTGGATAGCGGGGCCTCCTTCAGTTTTATATATGCCCCTTTGCCTGACTACCTACAATTAACACCGATAAGGGATGGTGAGAAGTATAACGTGATGACTGCGAGTGGCCACGTATATCGTTGTGACATGAAATACGAGAAAATACCTATAGTAATCCAAGGGATCAGATTTCAAATAACACTTTTTACCATGCCTTTACCCCGGATGGATGTCGTTTTTGGCATGCCCTGGCTCCAAGCAATTAGGCCCTTAACTCTGGATTGTAAGGAGCTGTCGGTGAGATTTTGGTTGGGTGAAGACGTGGTATTATTGAAAGGGATTGAATATAATCCGTATGGATCAATGGGAGGAAATATGCTTCCCAGAAAGAGAGCGAGAGAGGAGGAGTTTCGGGTGCTCACTTCATTGGGCATAAATATTACTGAGGGAGAACAATCGATAGCAGCAAATAGTGAAATCGAGAAACTGATTAGTGAGTTTCCTGAGATCCTCAAACCATCGGGGACACTACCACCAGCCCGAGAATTTAATCACCGCATTCGCCTTATCGATGAGTCCAAACCGGTGAATGTGGCTCCCTATAGATATGCCCATTTCCAAAAAGAAGAAATTGAGAGGCAAGTTGAAGAGATGTTGAAGGTAGGTTTGATACAGTATAACACCAGCCCGTTTTCATCGCCAGCCTTGTTGGTAAAGAAGAAAGATGATACTTGGCGATTCTGTACGGACTATAGAGCGTTGCATGCAGCAACCATCAAAGACCATTTCCCAATTCCCACAGTCGAGGACATGCTAGACGAGTTGAATGGTGCTACTTATTTCTCAAAACTTGATCTAAGGGCGGGCTATCATCAAATAAGGATGTAACCCGAAGATGTTCCTAAAACGGCCTTTCGAACTCATAACAACCATTATGAGTACTTGATCATGCCATTTGGCCTGAGCAACGCCCCATCAACCTTCCAAGCCATCATGAATCACATCTTTCGACCGCACCTATGAAGGTTTGTTCTAGTTTTTTTCGATGATATACTGGTTTATAGTGAATCGTGGGCAGATCATTTGAATCATTTGCACATAGTACTAACCATATTGAAGGTTAATCAATTTGTGATCAAACCCTCCAAATGCTTCTTTGGGGTACGAGAAGTGGAATATTTGGGTCACATTTATTTCAGTGGAAGGGGTAAGAGTGGACCCACGTGTTGGAGTTATACGTGAAAGTATGCTTTTACTTTGTATAACTCGTGTATCAAACACTCGTTTTATGAGAATAATTCTTTTATCACATTTGCTTTAGTTATGATTGAATGTTGAATTTCTATTGCAAACCGTTCAATATATAGTACATGTTACATTGTAGTTAATGTGGTGATACCCGATCACGGAAGACAACATTAACAGTTTACTTGTAACTAAACGTACATTTTCACGACCTAGGTGGAATTGAACAATCCGCCGTGAAAGGTCGATGTGTAAGGCTCAGATTGGTCTGTCTTGACTAAGAGATTACACTAGCACATTTAGTATGTATTGAAGAGGACCTACAACGAGGATAAATTCTTCTGTTCTGAAAGGTGAAGAATTAGACCTCAGTGGTTGTTGATTTCTTAATCTCCGACCGTGTGTGCTTAATGATTACTGCTTTGATTCATGTTGGGTGAGAATCATTGTGACTTCGAACTTTGTGTCTTGGGCAGTAATATTAATCATACGACGGTTGCTAAGATTTAATACGGAGAAACGCGTGCGAGTACGGCTCGTGTGATTAGTCCCCTTGGTGGGCTCAGAAGTTTTATTGTACCAAATCTTGCAAGTGAAGAATTAGTTTCTTCGGTACGAATAATAATGTTGAGCTGTCTTTACTCCAAGGTGAAATATATTAATTAATTTAGAGCTATTCAGAAGCTTGATTAATTAATGGACTTGATAATCTTAAACGCGGGAAATAATAATCGGGAGCCCATATTATCGTAATATGGATTAAGATGGATAGTGCAATATTAATTTATTAATGGTAATAATTAATATTAATGGATTGAATTATATTGGGGCTCAATATTGAAATTCAGAAGTCCATTAGGAGGTCCAATCTTAATTCTCCTTAAAGGCCCCTCAAGTAGCCCATTAAGTAGCCCAATAATGATAAAGTGATTAAAATAAAAAGAAAATATAATGCTGATTTTTCCCTTGTGATTTTCGAAATTTTAGTTTAATTAGGAGAGAAAAGATTTTGTTGATTTTCTTGAAAAGATATTATGGAAGATAAGTATTCTTGGAATACAAGATTATCTCATATATTCAAGAAGATCCAAATCTTGGATTCTACTCCTAAAGTTTTCGAGAATTACTAGTTAATATGGAGAGTGAGATTTTTGTGGAATATTTTATTTTGGAGAAAATAATATATGAGATATATTCAAGATTTCTTAGAGTCTAAGAAAAGATTTTCTTCAAGCCCAAATACACTCTAATTTTCGGCCCCCTCATATTATAAATAGGGGATGATTATTTCATCCCCAAGTACATAATTCCATGCGTTGGGAAAATCAAGAAGCATAGATATTTTTATTTTTCCTTAGTTTATTAAATTACTTGAAAGCATCTCCCACCGGTGATCAAGTGAGGTGGAAAGGGAAATACTTGAGAAGGTTTTTGGGTCGATAGAGCGAGATCGTAATTGTCCCGTTAATCCAAAGGCCAATTCTACAAGAGGTACGTTAATCACATATTTACTTGTTTATTCCGCCATAGTTAATATGTGAAATTAATTCAACATGCATGATGAAAATTCGTTGTTGGAATTATTATTTGAATTAATTAGGATTAATACATGCTAGTAATAATTGTATTTAAATTCGTATTTAAATTTCATCCCGAATAGATTCCGGACACCTCTATTTCCCCAACACCACGGAAGATTGAGGCGGTGCGTGATTGACCGATACCCACTAATGTGACCGAGCTACGGGGGTTTCTCGGGTTGGCAGGCTTCTATAGAAAATTCTGCCCAAAGTTCAGAGAATTGGCGAGACCCCTACACAATTTAACTAAAAAGAACAAGTTTAGCTGGTCCGATGAAGCTTAACACTCTTTTGAGAGTCTCAAGACAGCCATGAGTTCGACGCCCGTATTGGCCTTGCCCAATTTCGATGATGACTTTGTGATAGAGACAGGCGTTTCAGGGTTTGGCATAGGGGCAGTCCTTACTCAAAATAAACGTCCCATCGCTTACATGAGCAAAGGAATAGTTGCTTCAAAGAGATCCTGGTCAATATATGAAAAATAGATGTTAGCAATTTTGGAGGCAGTCTGTTTATGGAGGCCTTACCTGCTGGGCAGAAAGTTTAAGATTGTGACCGATCAGAAAAGCTTATGCTACTTGCTTGAGCAAAGAATTACCACACCGGAAAAACAAAAGTGGATAGTGAAATTGGTTGGGTTTAACTATGAAATCGTATACCGTCCTGGAAAGGGGAACGGAGCAGCGGATTCCTTGTTGAGAAAAGTGACCGATGGTCAGGCCGTGGACAGCGCTGTTCTGACAGTTAACTTAATGGCAATATCTGCGCTGTTGGGCGAGTATATGGGATGAGATTGCAGAAGCTACAAAAGGGGATGATGAGCTCGGCCCCTTGCTACAACAATGCAACCTAAAGAATGACGATGAAAGCAGTGCGAGCGACTTTGAGATCAGACAGGGTTGCTTGACAAAAAAGAGAGTCGTTTAGGTCCCAAAAGGAGAATTAAGGCGCCGATTGTTGCACGAGTTTCATGCATAAGTTTTTGGAGGGCACTCTAGAATTTTACGGACTTTCAAACGCATATCTCTGTTATTTTACTGGCCTGGTTTAAAAAAGGAAGTGACAGCATATGTACAATGTTGTGATGTATGCCAATGAAACAAGGCGGACAACAGGTCGCCCACAGGATTATTAGCACCTTTGCCTATACCGGAGTGAATTTGGGTGGATATATCCATGGATTTCATCACGGGGCTACCACGTTCTCGAGGGAAGGACACTATTATGGTGGTGGTGGATCGGCTGTCCAAGTATGCGCACTTCATCGCATTAAGCCATCCATACTCAACTAGAGATGTTGCTAAATTGTTTCTGCGGAATATAGTCAAACTACACGGACTTTCCAAGTCCACCGTTTCAGATAGAGACCGGGTTTTTGTGAGTAAGTTTTGGCAAGAGGTGTTTAAGTTACAAGGTACACAATTGAAAATGAGCTCCGCATACCACCCCCAAACCGATGGGCAAACAGAGGTGGTAAATAGGTGCTTAGAACAATATCTTCGATGCTTTTCATGTACTAAGTCTAAGGAGTGGGAGCACTATTTGGCGTGGGCAAAATATTGGTAAAATACCACGTATCAACGGTCTATCGCTAAGACGCCTTTTGAGGTGGTCTATGGGCAAAAACCAGTCCCAATTCCTTATCATGAATCAGGTTCAACTGCGGTCCATGAAGTGGACGTTCAATTGATAGATCGTGATGCGCTGCTACGTGAGTTACATTCCAATCTTGAGAATGCCCAGAACAGAATGAAGCAGTATGTAGACACTAAACGGCGACCGGAGGAATTCGTGGTGGGTGACTGGGTGTATCTAAAGCTCCAACCTTACTGCCAAGGATCTGTTTTTAAACGGGTAAATAAAAAATTAGCCAGTCGGTATTACAGGCCATTCCAAATACTTGAGCGGATTGGGACTGTGGCGTACAAGTTGGACCCACCACCTGGGGCGAGGATTCATCATGTATCCTTGCTGAGACGTCGAATTAGCGATGGTGATGTCGCTCAAATGACATTGCCACCATATGCAGCTGATGGGTTACCAGCATTGGAGCCGAGTGAGATTCTAGATTACCGGTGGGTAAAGAGGGGCCGTGGGTATACACATGAAGCATTGATTCAATGGAAGTTATTTGGGCGTGAGGATGCAACATGGGAAATAGTAGAAGAATTAAGGAGGAAGTTTCCAGCTCTTAACCTTGAGGTCAAGGTTCATTTCGAAGGGAGGAAAGATGATGAGACCTTACCAGCTGCTACAAGCGATGAGAGATTTAAGCACGCTGATCGTAGAAGGAAGGATTTGGCATAAGAATGAAGAATACTGCGTGAATCTGAGATTTCTTTTAAATCTCAGATTTCTTTTAATTACGTACCTTTACTTTGCATATCTTAGATTTTATTAGATTGACTTAGTTGATTTATTTTCTGATTTGGTTTTTGGCCCACGGGCTTGGAGATTGAAAGACTATTTAAACTTGCGATTAGGGTTTGAGATTTTTATGCAGAATATACTTTTGAGAATTATCTTTTATAGCATAAACGCTGATTACTAGCTGAGTTCGTGCATTCATTCGAATTCTCTAGAACACCACGGGATAGAGGTTTCATCAGACAATAATATTAATCATAAGACGGTTGCTAAGATTTAATACGGAGAAACGTGTGCGAGTACGGCTTGTGTGATTTGTCCCCTTGATGGGCTCAAAAGTTTTATCGTACCAAATCTTGCAAGTGGAAATTATTTTTCCGGTACAGATAATAATGTTAAGCTGTCTTTACTCCAAGGTAAAATATATTAATTAATTTAGAGCTATTTAGAAGCTCAATTAATTAATGGACTAAATAATTCTTTAACACGGGAAATAATAACCGGGAGCCCATATTATCGTAATATGAATTAAAATGGATAGGGTAATATTAATTTGATAGTGATATTAATTAATATTAATGAGTTGAATAATATTGAGGTTCAATATTGTAATTCAGTAGTCCATTGGAGGTCCAATCTTAATTCTCCTAAAGACCCCTCAAGTATCAATTAGTAGCCCAATAATAATAAGATGATTAAAATAAAAGAAAATTATTATTGCTGATTTTTATTCATAATTTTCGAAAATAAGTATTTTGGAGAGAAAAAAGTTTTTGTTGATTTTCTTGGAAATATATTATGGAAGATATGTATTCTTGGAATACAAGATTATCTCATAAATTCAAGAAAATCCAAATCTAGTATTTTTATCTCTACAATTTTGAAAATTACTATATTATTAGGAAGGTGGGATTTTTGTGGAATATTTTTTTATGGAGAAAAAAATATATGGGATATATGTTAGTGTTAGTGTCCTAGAGACAATCCATTGAAAAGATATAATACTAAGATAATATTCAGATTTGGTTTAATATTATTATTGATTTAATATTAAATGTATGGCGTTGCACTTATCTGAATATGATGTTTGATTGTTTGCATATATTCTTATTTGTGTTCACATGAATCACTACTGTCATTGAGTGAGAGAGAACTCAGATGACTTAAGTATGATTCTCAAATAGTTCCGATCAAGGAGCATCAAGAATGGGATATTGATGATGCAATTGAGATTTGTGTGCGATCTGCATTATACTCTATGGGAGAGTGTAGTGAGTTCTCACTTACTACGAGATACTAGGTATCTCATAATGGATGCACAAATACCTTAGAGGGTATTGGTATACCCATCCGAGAAACCGTTTGATGTAATTCCACATAATGTGCCTACAAGTGTCTCGGTTAGTGGGAGCGATGTGATACTCCTCTGACTTGAGGTCAATACGCACGACATGTGTGGAGTGATGAACTTTGACCATGACCGACGCTTGCACCCTTCCACGGGTAGATATGACATGGATTGGATTCATCACGAAATGTATGTGCGTGGTAGTTAGGCCAAGAATAAGATTCATTCCTCAATGTGGATTTAGAGAGAATACTCGTGTTCTCATCATAATTGGATCTAAGTCGTCGGCTGACGCGCATCAACTTAGACTTTATGATTAAGTTATTTGAATAGACACTTCATCATGTTCAAGACTTAATCGGGTATTCGCGAATGAAATGAAGATATCACAATAGCCTACAGTATTACAGGTAGTTGCAGATTTCCTCGCAACGTACCTCGTATATTGAGAATGTCTAATTTATTGTCCAGTGTTCAATTAAGACCGTTAGTTTGACTAATCGCTCGATATACGAGGGCCTATGGGTCACACAACAAGCAATGACAGTTCACCAATTATAGTTGGTTGATTAAGTATTATATTAGATATAATATTTAATTTATGGAGAATATAATAATAATTATATTTGGAATTAATTATTATTATTATTATTTAATTAAATTGAATTTAATTAAATATAAAATCCCAAAAATAATATTTGGAATATTATTATACAAGAATAATAGAGATGGTAAAGATATTATTCGTAGGAGCATATCTAGGGAAATATAATCTTTAGAGATTATATTTACGGGCTAGGCTCGATATCTTGCTTTGGAATTAAGCCAAGTTAATCCCTATAATCTCCAGTCCGAATTTTCCTAGCAAATTCGTCTCGAGATTCAACGCTGGCATATCGGTGCGGGTTGGTGAATAGTCATTGCGTGGATACCATAGTTGAGGATTCCGCGTACAAATCGCTGTAAGGATTTATATGTTGTTATTTATCCTTTATGTTTTATGTTATACAACCATGTTTCAGATTCATTGTTGGTAAATCGTGATCTTCCGCTGCGCCTAACATGGTGTTCGTGCCTCTAAAACCCAACAATATATTCAAAATTTCTTGGAGATCAAGAAAAGATTTTTTCCTCTCCTATATATAGGGGATGATTATTTCATAAGTTGTTCGTTAAACGCTTTCCATCGGCGAATGAGCAAGGTGAAGGGAAATACTTGAGAAGGTTTTTACTATTGATAGGATCCTTACGCTTATCCCGGCTATCTCGGTTGGACGTCGCTTCAAGAGGTACGTTTCATATAAAACTCCTAGATATTCTGCGATAGGATTTTACGCGATTATATTAATTGGCATGTAGTTATTTTTTGTTGGATTAATTATTATTTGAATTAATTTAGGATTAATTCATAATAGTAATAATTGTATTTAAATTCGTATTCAAATTTCATCCCCAATAGATCCGGGCACCCCGATTTTCCCAACAGGAGCCCAGCTATTTCACACTTATTCTTTGCATACGACATTTTAATCTTCTTTAAAGCTATACATGCGGACAATGTTGCCCTTAAAGAGTGCTTGAGTACGTATGAAAGAGCATCAGGCCAGCTCATCAACTGCGAGAAATTTGCAATTACCTTCAGTAATTACACCCGCCCATTGAACAAGGTTGCGATAAAAAAATATCCTCAGTGTGAACATGCGACAAGGACACGAGATCTACTTGGGATTACCAACATTCTCTTTGAAGAGTAAGCGATTGCAATTCTCCTACCTTAGAGATAGAATTTTAAGTAAGGTGGAGGCATGGAAACACAAAGATTTCTCCGAAGGTGGCAAGAAAGTCCTTATCAAAGCTGTCCTAAATACCATTCCGATTTACGCAATGTCATGCTTCAGAATCCCCTACTCGTTGTGCTATGAAATGGAGGGGATTATGACAAATTTTTGGTGGGGCTTTAAGAAGGAAGGGAAAATAATGCACTGGAAGTCATGGGAGCTGCTCTCTAAACCTAAGTGGCAAGGGGGCTTGGGCTTTCGCAGCCTGGTGGAGTTCAACAAGGCATTGTTGGCTAAGTAAGTGTGGCGGTTCATTTCAATACCGGATCGCTTGTGGCCCAAGTCTTTAAAGCAAAGTACTTCAAGAATGTGGATGTTATGGAAGCTACTCTTGGCTCAAATCCCTCCTTTAGGTGGAGATCGCTTTGTTGGAGTATGGACCTACTCCGAGAAGGGTTAAGATGGAAAATATACGATGGAAAGAGGATACAAATCTTCAAAGAAGCTTGGGTGGCTGGAGTTAGTGACGGGAGAATAAAATCAAGATGGGCTAGTGGGTCCACAGTTCCTCGCTTCATTATGCCGAACAAGCAATGGAACGAGGAGCTGCTCGGTGATGCTTTCTTCCCATATGAGAAGGAGGCTATCCTTAATACCCCGATAAATCGCGAGGATGGAGAAGAAGGTTTTGGAAACCTGAGGCTAAAGGGAAGTATAGCGTGAGATATGGTTACTAACACTATATAACTCGGAAGCTGGACAACAAGGGAGCAGAGAGTTCGAAGGGAAGGAAGGAGGAAGAGAAGTGGTGGAAGCTTGTTTTGAAGAGTGAGTTACCCCCGAAGGTGAAAATATTCTTCTGGAAGGTAATAACGATGCGATTGTAATTGAAGGAAACTTAGCACAACACTATGTTCTGATTATTCCCTGCTGTAGTCTGTGCAATAATTGGGGGGCTGATACGATCCACTCACTATTTTTATGCCCGGGGGTGAGAGATATTTGGAGGAAGGAAGACAGGTGGGAGACGATTAAAAAAGGAAGCTTCATGGGTACTTAAGACTTCATGCAAATGTTATTTGATATGGTGGGAAGGAAGGAAGAAATTGTCATGCTAATGTGGGGGATATGGAGGGAGAGATGCAGAATTAAGCATGAAGAGAAGAATGGAATGGGTCGTGGAAAGGGGCAGACCAGAGTAGAATGGGTGCGGGAGTTCTTTCACTCTTACAAGAATGCCTATACTCAGTTGAAAACATTCAGAAACTCAGCGGGAGGGCTAAGGAAATACGAGCCAGGGGGTGAGAAGTATGAAGGGGTAACCGTGCTAGTTGATGCAAGCTATGATGATGAGAGGAGCCACTATGCGGTTGACTTTATCTTAATCCAGAGGGAGGAGAAACCGATTGCAGCAGGATGCACACAAATACATCATCTGGGGTCGGTTTTCGGGCTATTCAGGAAGGAATAAGGAAGTGCAAGAGCTTGGGACTAAGGCGATTCAGGGTGTGGTCTGACTCTCTAGAGGCGGTTGAGGCAATACGCATCAAGGAAGAGTGTTTTAGCCCGAAAAGCGCGGGCCTCAAGGACATTTGGGACAAGATGAAGGAAGGGACAATGTTGGAAATCGATTACATCCCGAGAGAGAAAGACACAATTGCCCATGAGTTAGCAAGACAGGTTTTCAACTCTCCACATCCTTAAGACTGGAACGGAGCAGAAATTCTGATTGTAACCAGAAATATAACCCATGTGTTGTAAGGGTATATTGTAATTGAAGGGTTGTATATATATTTTACTCAAAAAAAAAAAAATTCAATAAAATCTCAATTGAATACACTCCTTAATAAACAATTTGACAATAATAAATGTAATTTTTAATAATAATGAAAGTAACTTTTCACAGCATAAATTAAACGGTGCATTTTAATGCACATAAGACTTACCTTTTCTGGGTGAATGGTTAAGGGTTGTGGTGCTATTTTTGGTTTCTAAAATGAGATGGCAGCTTAGTTTCCAATTTTTGTTAGTGCCATTTTTATTAATTTAACCATTTAAAACAAAATTAAAGTAGATACTTTTTGTATGAGAGTTGACCAGTTTTATGAATCGTATTTTGTATATGCATGTGACGAGATCTCTACCTCTAAATTTCTAATTATGAATTTTCTTTAATTTAACCGCACTTTTAAATATAACATGATTTTGTCTTTTTTCTCATCTAAATTTCGTGATAGAATCTGGA
The DNA here is from genome assembly GCA_947034835.1 of Ballota nigra. NCBI lineage: Eukaryota > Viridiplantae > Streptophyta > Magnoliopsida > Lamiales > Lamiaceae > Ballota > Ballota nigra. The sequence continues at coordinate 62,990,037 of OX344725.1, forward strand.
GGTGAACTAAATTAACAAGACACGTCACATATGGTGGTTAATCCAAAAAGTGGAGACCACAAAGTGTGAAGGATGCTGGATAAAATTGTAAAGAGCGGAGAGAATATTGGAATGAAAAAACTATGAAATCAAAATTATAGTTCTTAAATAAGTGAACAATGAGTGATTCTTTAGTGTTTAGAATTAAAGTTATATTAGAGTAATACTAAATACACACTATAATTTTTATTTTCACTATTACTTTCTAAAGTCTTCAATCATACACTCTTTTAAAAATTTGCGCATTAGAGATAATCACTTCTGTGGCATTAATAAAAAAACAGTGATCCAATTACGACTGTTGTTCAATCTGGTTTGGGTCGTAAAACACGGCTAGGCATAAAGTAAATCTAGTTCATACGATACATCAACCACTTCAATAGATATTAATTATTTTTATTAAAAAGTATAATTATAAAATGTTCAAATTATTTTTTATTAAAAAGTATGAATGGAAGGGTATAAAATATCTAAAAAAAATATAATTGTTATCATTAAGGTTGTGTAATTTGAATATAGTTTTTTGAAATATAAAGAATTTGCAAATGAATGAGTTTATAAATTTTTTTAATTTCAAATAACATGATTTTATTAATTTTTTTTTTTAATTTAAACTAGAATCAAAGTTGAGTATTTAAAATTCATCAATTTGAATATTTTAACCAAACAAATGGGTAGATTTAAATTGTGAATTTATAATACATAAGTTCAAACCCCTCCTTCTAAATACAATCTAAATAATATGAATTGTTTTATTAAAAAAATATTACAAAATAAGTAGGGTACGAAATTGATCATATGCCCACCGGTGGTCACAATATTATATACCCATCGCAAATGTGTTAATGACACGTAAGCAAGTATAAGCAATCAACTAAATAAGGATTAATTACAACCCCATACATGCTTTAGAGTCCAAACTACACTGTAATAGTCAAGGTAAAATTAGTTTCTAATGAGTACTTTTCTCATGGCTTTTAATACATATAGGAAGATTGAAATGTACACCCAAATATCAGCTTGAAAGTACAACTAGCTGTCCATCAACTCTACAACTCTACTCCAGTAGGCCTTTTCTCTCTCCCTGAGATTTCGATCAATTAAACCATAATTTAAAATTTAAAATTCAAATTTCATTTTAGCTATTCTCTCACTCCAGTAGGTCTTTTTCTCTCACTCTCTTTCTCTCTCTTAAATTATTGATCCAACAGAGGCCGAACACCGGCAACAACGCTCCTCTAAGAACAAAATACAAAACTCTCACGCCGATGCAACCAGAGCGCCAGCCTTTTATATCCAAGCAACGACGGCACCACAAAATCGATGTCAAGATTCACTGCGGCTGTTACGGTTGGGCTGGCTGAGCGGCAATGGTAGCATTGAAGCTCGTTGGAGGGACGGAAGCTCGCCGGAGTGCTACGCGGTGTTGAGGGGATGATTATTGCGAAGCAACTGTTGCGCGAATGTAATATCACTCTCCATTCATCTAATTTTTATGCTTCACTAAGAAATTGAAGATTTAAGATGTTAATGAGATTAGGGATTGTATTTCTGAAATTTGGGGAAAATGTGTATGTTGTTAATTTTTTTGTAAATTTCTTTCTGGGGTTGTATAATTTAGTGATGTAAGTGTTGAATAAACTCCATTCAATTCCTGACTTTTGCTATCCATGAGGAATTTTGGTGAAATGAAGGAATAGATGGAGAAGAAATTTTGATGGGCAAAAAAAAAATAAATTACTAATATAATTGAGTCGAAGGTGTTCGAAGAATTTCCTAAATGAAAAATTACAAGATTTTGATGAGAATGAAAATTTTACTACTTGTAATAGGAGAAGATTGTTGCTTGAGATTAGATTATGTGCAGATTGTTAAGGTTAAAGAAGACAAGATTGTTGTTTGAGAACTAGTTGATAAATTTTCTTGTGTAGACCTTGCTGTGTAATTGTGTATGGATGGTGGGTTACATTGAATGAACTTGAATCAGTTAGCTAATTCATATTTGTCCCAACATGCTACTGAGTTTTCCTTGGAGTTGTTATCAAAGCATTCCCATTCAAGAGTGGCCACTAAATATGTGTGTGTTGAGCTCTTAACCCCTGAGAGTTTGGTGCTTTTATTTGTGAAGCTCTGTTAATTTGTCCTTGAGAAGCTCTGTAAACGGGTATGAGCTTTGGCAATATTATTGGATGATTTCATCACATGCTGATATGACTATGTATTGTGGAAAATTTTCAACTGAATAATGTTATACTCCTGTCGATTGCATTTTCAGACAAATTTTTTCTTTTTGCTGCAATGTTTATCTAGGCCTTGGGGATGTAATATATTCCTACATTCGTATAAAAATGCTTGCTTGTCATCTTACATGTGTTTGTCCGTGTATTTTTAACATGTTAGCATTTCAAAGGCATGCTTTGTAAGGTTTATACTTAAATTAACACAATGATGGTTTTTTGTACAGGTAATTAGCCATGCAATATGTTTACAGTTTCCTAATTTAGCTTTTCACTACCATAGCAGGATCCCACCAATTTCAGTGATGAGAAATTAGAGAGCAGACTATATATTAGTAACCTTGATCTCAGAATAACAGAGTATGTATATGCATTTAACAATTACCGTTTCTTGGAATGTAATCCCAACAAGCTATAGATCATAAATTGGAATATTTGCAGGGCAACTCTGATCAAGATGTTTTCTCCATTTGGGAGGAATATATCTGAAGACTTCTTATAGCACACTCGTGGGCCAAGACGTGGAGAGCCACGTGGCTACGCTTTCATCCAGTTCAGTTGTAAAGAGGTAAATTACTCTTTTGTAGTTTATTGATTTTGATAGCAGTAACTGATCTATGCATGTAAAAGTAAGAATGCAGGAAGCCGTACGGGCTAAGGAGAAGATGCATGGAAGAATGGCATGTGGGCGCCCTTTGGTTGTTCGTCTTGCTAGCGAGAAGTACCCATTTTTGCTACTACAGAAATTGCACTAGGTTCAAGTGATTGTGGACTTTATTTGTGCAACCAAGAGATTGAAAAATCCGATGGCAAAGAATTAGATGAGAGATAGATTAAAAACCCTTTTCTGGGCTGGACCTTTCATTGGAGTTGTTTGCACAACATTACCATTCAAGCTCTGTTAATTTTCTTGCTTTTCTTGATCTTGTGTTTATTGTAGTCTCCATTTATGTATTTTTCTACTGAATTGGATGTTGGAATTATTTATTTTTTGTTTTTCGTGTAAAGATGTTTGATAATATAGTGCAAGCGACGGGTTAGAAGTGTGTTCAAATCTTTTTGTTACTTGTTAGTGCAAGCTTCAACAGTATAGTGCAAGGAACATAAGTATAGTGCAAACACAAATTACATATTGCTAGCACCAACAGTATAGTGCAAGCACAAATAACGTAGTGCTAGCACCAACAGTATAGTGGAAGCACAAATAACATAATGCTAGCACTAACAGTATATTACAAGCACAAATAACATAGTGCTAGCACTAACAGTATATTGCAAGCACAAAAACATAGTGCAAGCATTGTGAGAAAATTGCTTTAAATGATGAAATTCAATATTCTTTGTTTTTCTTAAGCAAGCTTTGTGAGACCAATAGTGGAACAATATAGTAAAAGTAATAGTGGAATTAATACTGAAGCCAATAGAAATATAGTGAAACCATGGAATTAATACTGGAGCCAATGACAACATAGTGAAACCACATTTCTTGAAATTTCTCAATATCCAATACAAAATCAAACTCAACATCTTCTTTACATAATTAGGATAAATACCCCCAACAAACACTTTAAGCTTACAGAGATCAAGTAAATGGGCTCCCAACTATTTTTATCAACAACTAACACATTTGGTTCTATTACATTAGCTTGACTTGTGCAGAGATCAATCTTTCCTCATGACTTTCCATCTCACAGTATTGTTTGACTTGTGTAACAGTGACATTTTCCTTGTGACCAAGGGAAATAACGTCATCAAAAGTAAAAAGTATCTCAAAAGCCATCCTGCCAGAGTACTGAGACACCTAAGAGTGGTTAGGGAAATTAATGATCAATAAGAAAGTAGCATCACCTTGGCAACAAAGGTATCCTTACACCACTGAGCAATATCATCATCCGATTTGGGAAAGTCTTTCATTAATTGTCGTTTAACATGGACATGCAGCTAAACAACACAAATATCAGCATACATCAAGAATACGTTAACACACACCATACACAACAAAAATTCTCTACTAAATTGTCTCTTTACAAAAGGACATAGGATTGTCACAGATTCACAGATTTAGACCACTATTGGGGCTCGCCTTTTGGCTGAACTGCTTCATATAAAGTTGAGGAAGATTTAAATATCTAACCAAAGAAGCATACTTAAATCACGTTGAGCAATCTGTGTTGAAGAATGCAATGCATAATTATGAATATATATGAGAAGATTTAAGTCTGATTCAGATTCCCTGTAGGTAATTCAAGCTTCATAAATAATCATAGATATAGAGCAACATGTATTTACATATTATGAATTTTTTGATTATAGTTGTACAAAGCAAAACCTAAACATTACAACATATAGATAATAAAGGAACCAAATTAGAAGATGCATATTAATGCTGTATCGGGCAAATAGGAATTGCAACTCTCAGGAATATATAATGAAGAAAATCTTCAGGGTAATGATACCTAAAAGCAACACGAGTAGCATGAAAGATGACTTCCTTGGATTCCCCGGAGCCAAGTTCAATGGCCCCAGCAGGAGGGGAAAAAGCATATTCCTGGACATTGGAAGAAGTATGTCACTTATTGTAAAACCATTACTCACACTCAGTTTATTTGAGAAATGTAAAAGCATATATAATAATGCATATGGAGGAAAATTATGAGAAGTACTACGATCTGTTGATGTCAATGATGTACACTCTACAACCAATATGTAACATGCTATATTTCCCAATATATAACCTCGGAGCATACAAGTCAACAAACATCCCAACTATTCCAACTCATTCATACCATACCAGAATTTTCAAACTCATCTACAATATAGTGCAACCAATCACAGTTTATTGCGACCAATGACAGTATAGTATGATCAATAACTGTATAGTGCGGCAAATAACTGTATAGTACGGCCAATAACACTATAATACGACCAATAACACTATAGTGCGTCCAATTACGGTATAATACAAATAGAAAAGATCAACAAGGCAAGGATACATGAATTACAAGTAGGAAAGCGTGAAGTCTGATTGAAACCATAGTAAATAATCCATCCAATCAACTCAAATACTAAATTAAAAGAACACAAGAATATTTAATTTTAAAGTAAGAGAGTTACTGAGTCAATAAGAGCATGGACCAGCCCTAGCTGCCACCATAGCTCCACTGACGATAACGAGTCTTCGCCAATTTAAGAGGGGATCGACTGCACTGCGAACGGGAAAAACCCTAATTACTGAGAAAAACCTTAATTCCGAGAAAAACCCTAATTACTAAGACAATCGAGAAAACCTAATTCCAACACAGAGAGAATCAAATGGGTATTCATACAATAAATCCTCAAAATTCTAGAATTTTTTTCCTCACCTCACTCAATGAATCTAAGTGCACCGGAAACTGGAATCGCGAAAAACACGGGTTTTGCCGCCGAAAACAGTACTTCAAATGACACATTAATCTTCCTTGACTACGATAATGGAAATTTCCACCGTTTATAGAACAATGACAAAAGATTTCGGTTAATAATTCCGTAAATCTCCACCGAAAATTCCAAGATAATGAACAGTGAAGAGAGTTTTGAAAAATGCGTCGAAAAAGTTGTGGGGGGGGGGGGGGGACCAAAAAGTTGTTACTGGAAATTGTGGAAAGAGAAAGTGAAAAGGTGGAGCAAAAACGTGGGTATTGTATATTTTCTCAAATTTTTATTATTTTAGAAATTGACACCCACCAAATCAATTTCAACTTCTAGAGGTGTGTATTAAAATGCAAAATGTATTAAATAGAAACTCAAAAAATAAAAATAAGTGTGTAACATTTTCTCTTAATATATTGTACCTCTTGGTTTCTCCTCAAATAATAACAAGTCTCTTGTTTATATGTCATTAATATATTTGTGGTGGATATACAATATTGTACCACGGGTGGCCATGTAATATATTTTAAGTAATGTATATGAATAAGTTCCACTGGAACATTTGTCGCGGCTTAAGTTTTTGGCACAATGTATGTATTAAAATGTGTGGAGTGTAGATAATAATAAACTTAAATGATTTATTATTATATCTACAATGCATATATCCCTGATATCTCTAATTATTTATCCCCAACTCCAAGTGTCTAAAACATTTGGCACTTGCCAAGTCTTATCAGGAGACACGTGTCCATTTCATTGCCTTCTATATAAACCTTAAACTTTAAGAAAGAGAGCAGCATGCCAGCATGACTCAAGATGCTAAAGGTTTTCCGAAGTTGAAATTAAATATAGTTAAATAATTAATTGTATCTTCTGAATTTTAAAAAATGGACATTATCAAAGTTTGAATTCAAAACGGGGTTTTCGGGTTTCTTTGGTATGTTTGGAGCAATGCAATTCACCATCCATTATAATCAATTATATTTCTTGATTTAGAAATTTAATATAATTGATAAATTAGAGGATTGTGCAAGATGATCATATAAGGGCCCATTTGTTAACACTATAAAAAAAATGCAGATTAGCGATCGACTTAGCAACCGATTTTTGTCGAAAAACGTGATTAGCGACAAATTTCTGACCGATAAAAACCCGTCGTTAAAATGCGGGTAGCTAATATTAGCGACCGCCTTTTGAAATCGGTCGCTAATCTGAGACCGCCTAGACGGTCGCTAACTTTTAGCGACCGCCACCTGACAGTCGCTGAACTGATTGGGTCTGACTTGGTCGGGTCAGGATTTAGCGACCGTTTCCAAGGCGTCGCTAATTTATTTTTAAATAAAATTAATTATTAAATTTGATTTTTGTGATTAGCGACCGACCTGTAAGCGGTCACTAATTTGCGAACCTGCGAAAAAAAATGGCTCAGTGGGTTCGAACCCGCGTCCATTGGGATTTCAGGCGGGGCGCGAACCACTGAGCCACTGGCTTATATTAGGCGAACCATATAGTATATAAGCCCTTATGAGGCTTGTAGAAATAAATGGACAAATATGTGCCCAAGGGGAATCGAACCCACGACCTCCGAGTAGAGTTGTAAATGAATCAAAATATACAAAAAATATAAAAAAAATGGGACTCAATCCGACAACTAAAGTAGAGCCAGCAGCACTGGACTGCTGTGAGGAGGATGGTGTCATCTCCAGGGCCCGTCTAACATCCGGGATCTCCGGTCTCAACGACCCCAACCTTATCTTTCCCCTCCCCTGACCCTGTCCCCCACTCTGATAAGAGTTATCTTGAGAGCTCATCTGTAATAATTATAAATTCAACAGATTAACATACCATATTATATTTATACACATTCAACTAAATTCATATATACTTACGTATATCAATCAACTAAATTCATACCTACGTATATCAATCAACTAAATTCATATATACCTACATATACCAATCAACTAAATCCATACATATGTATACCAATCAACTAAATTCATACCTACACATATCAATCAACTAAATTCATACATACACATATCAATCAACTAAATTCATACGTACACATATCAATCAACTAAATTCATAACTACACATATCAATCAACTAAATTCATAACTACACATATCAATCAACTAAATTCATACCTACATATATCAATCAACTAAATTCATAACTATACCTACATATTTCAATCAACTAAATTAATATCTAGCTACGTATATCAATCAGCTAATGCAATACCTATCAATCAACTAAATATATATCAATCAACTAACATACCAATCAACATGTAAAGATGTATATTCCTAAACTAACATACCAACTAATTAAATATATCAACTAACATACCAACTAAAAATATATATACAAACATATAAAATCATACATATACATATATATAAATCCAATAAACAAACATGCATTATTTATACAAACATATATATATAACTTCATGTATAAACGGTTAAAATTTTAAAATATGATATACAAACATAATAAACGGTTAAAATTTAAAAAATTTACGGTTATTGTGTAGACGGGGAAGCAACAAATGATTTGGCAGGAACGGATTGCTCGACGGAGGAAGTGGCGGCGGCAGTGGTTTTTGAAGAGTGATGGCCGAAAGTGAGTACAGAATCGGCCTAAAAAGGATTAAATTTTTTTTTTGCGACCGCCCTAATCATCGATACCATCGGTCCCGATTGACCAAATTTGTGATTAACGACAGTCAGAGGCGGTCGCAAAGTAACAAGCATTAATGACCATTGACCGTTTCCAAGAACGGGTCATACTGACAAGTTTGCGACCGCCCTTTGGCGGTCGCTATCGCTGATCAGGCGGCAAAAAGTGTTGATCACTTTTGACCGACCTTTGAGTTTAGCAACCGCTCTGGCGGTCGTAGGCGGTCGCTAATCTTTCGATTTAGAGACCGATTTTTTTGGCGGTCGCCATTTTTTTAAATTTGAGATCGGTGGTCTTTCTCGGTCGCTAATATATTATTTAGAGACCGATTTTTAGGCGATCGCTAATTTTGGTCGCAAAAACGCGAATTTTTTGTAGTGTAAAGAAGAAAAGACTCGAAAAACATTTATCTGATGTTTATTAGGTAAAGTTGAATTTATATTATTTGATGTCCGAACTTTATCACGATCAGGATGCATGACCTTGGCTCCTCTTTTCTGCAATTCATGCAATTTCACCTTGATTCCTTGGTAAAAGTATCGCGACTTACACATCATATTTTTTTTTTGGATCCAAGTGAAATCCAGAAAAGGAATAAAAATCCCAAATTTAACCTTCACCTATCGAACTCCACCTAGAAGCTCCTCTTATTTCCAATCTTAATTTAGCAAGACGCCATATTCTACACTCTCAATTTTGCAACCAAGAAACAAGAAATTGAAAAAAATCAAAACAGAGAAAATCCATTCAATGACCATATTAGTGCATTACTAATTTATCGAAAAAAAAAAATATTTAAAAGCAATAAATTTTAAAATTGAAACGATTCTGATTTCTGCAGTCTTAATCTTTCAAAAAAGATATCAGTCAATCGAGCTAAATTCTAATCTGACCAAAAAGTAAAAGATTAAAAATCAGAAAAAAATTAATAAAATAAAAAAATAAAAGATTTTTTTTTATTGGGCCAATCAGACCGTCCATGAGCCCGCATACCAATTTGGCCCAAGCCCACTAGGTCCACAGGGCACATGGGCTAGAAGGACCCGAATTTTTGTTGGGTCTATTTTTTATAACCCAACACATACTTATCTTCGAATCAATTGTGTTGCTCCATCGGGTTAAGCTCGAATAGCGGACTCTACTAACACCACATCACAAAACTACCTCTAATTAAAAGGTATAAATTTGGAGAAGATAATAAAATTTTTATGTAATTTCTAAATAATATAAAATAATACTCATAGAACGAATCTCATTATGATAATCGCTTTTATACGCGACATCACAAAGACTAGCTATCTCTAATTAAGATAATTTAAATTGTTCATTTACGTTATTTAAAATATAGCATAAAATAAATTTTATAGCCCGAATCGGTTTTATAGTTGGCCTAAAAATAAATAAGGAATTTGTTTTGGGCGGTTAAAAGTAAACAACAAAATAGTTTTGTAACTATCTTTATAACTGCCTCTCCCTCCCTACTTATAAATAACCTCTTAGTCTTCTATTATAATATTTTCCTTTGTTTTCAAGAAAAGATTAAGAATGGCGGAAATGGACAGAGTTGAGGAACTAAAGAAAGAGCTGCAAACGGTGATGGAAAGACAGTTGGAGATTCTTATGAAGGATGATCGCAATATGGAGCTTATTGATAATTCCTTTCAATTTATGGCTTCCCTCAGGGAATTAATGAAGCTCAAATACTATGATCAACTAGGGGCTCAAGATCTAATGAAGGTTAGATTTAAATCCTACATTTCTTTATTTTCTTTCAGGAAGATATATTTGAGTTTGATAAATTCGGGTTTAGATTGATGGTGTTGTCAGAGTTTAAATCACGGATAGTCCCATACTTTCTGACAAAGATATCGTCCCAAAATTAATGTTCTATCAAATTTAGTCCCAAATCCTCTAACAATGCCCAATTTTGATCCCAAATGAATGAAAATATGTCTTACTTATTTTTTCGGCTGATTTGGGGCCAAAATTGGACTTTGTCAAAAAAATTGGGACTTGCGGGATGGAGGTATGTATGTGTTTATAACTGTGGAGAAGGCAAGATTTGGATTCTTGAATTGATTGGTACAAGAGTTGAGTTAATTTTATTTATTTGGAAATTTTGTGGTGTTGTAATTTGAAGACTAGGGACGATATATATGGAGCAGAAAATAGCAAACGGAAAGTGGGAAAATTGCTGGATAAAATTCCGTGTTCTGTTCCTTCAGGGGACATACTGGTGTTGAAAGACCTCCACTCGCTGACCAGTGAATCCCCTGCTGCCCGGGCGCTTTTCGGGGAGGCGGACGGGCCCCTCGCGAAGCTATTGGATCGAAAGTTGGTTTGGAGGACGTATTTCGATGACCCTCTTCGCGGTCTTTTGGTGTCAATCCTCGCGATTATCAGCAATCGCAACGACGAAACGAGTAGCAAGATTGTTCACAAGTTCACAGACCTTGCCCTGCCTTTCCTGGTCACTTGCCTGACAAACTCGAGCATTGAGACGAGAATGTCCGCCGCGGATGCCCTGTATCAGTTGTCATCCAATGAGTCGAATAGGAAGGTAATAGGGGAATCGGGGGCGATCAAGCCTCTGGTGGAGATCATACAGCGGCAGGATCTTTTGTGCTTGCCCGAAGCTGCTGGGGCGCTTTTGAATTTGTGTAGAAGCGTGGTGGAGAACAGGGAGCGAGCTGTGTCGGATGGGGCCGTTGTTGCTGCGATTGGGAAGATCAAAAGCCGTACTCTCGAAGGCGAAATGTTGGAGATTCTCGAGGTGCTTAGCGGGCATGGAAAGGCGGTCCAAGTGATGGAAGAGGAGGGTATGCTGCATTGCTTGTTTAAGATACTGGCGGAGAATGTTGAGGAGAAATGCACGGAATATTGCGTGGCCTTAATCGACACCATGTGTGAGGGCGATGTGACCAAGATAAACGGCGTGGAGAATGGTCGTCCAACTCTGGAAACTGTAGCGAATGGTGGGACTACAATGGCTAAGAAGAATGCAAGTGATCTTCTTTGGAGGCTGGATTTTGGGAGCAAGTAAAAAACTTAGTTACTTGTTTTTTTTTTTGGGAGTTAACTCTTTCCATGTTATGTCATATTTGGATCTGTTGATGTTTTCTTTATACACGAATTGAAACAATTATGAATTCTTTGGGCTTCAAATACAATTGCATTTCGAGAAAAGAGTTATATCAATGTAATGGTATTAGTAATTATATCTACTAAGGTGAACCAATTTTATAATATGAATATGTGTTAACCTATACCATTACATTACTCATTGATACCATTGCATTTATTATCTGATACCATAACATTTTACTATAAAATTCTATGATATCAATTACATACTATAAACAAAGTTTCACATAAGTCTTACTCATCATCATCTAAAAGTGTTCGTCAAGAACTTTCTCTTTTTCTCTTCATCGTCACCTGCCATTTTAAATCAATGTTTTGCTTTCTCTTCCGGCTTTGGTGTATTGACATATACACCCCACATAAAAGGGCGGTCTATATCTTTTAAACCTTTTCTTGTAATAACAATAATAATAAGATTTATATTTGACTCATTCGAGCCGAGGAACTAAAGAAAGAGGTGAAAACGGTGATGTAAAGACAGTTGGAGATCCTTATTGATAATGGCATTCAGATTCTGGGTTCCCTTAAGCAATTAATGGAGCTCAAACACAGTGATGAAGAAACGGGGACTTCGGAAGGGGACGGCGATGAGGTTGGATCGAAATCCCTCCTCCTACATCATTTCGTTTTCTTTCTATTTGGGCAAACTAGTATGTGTAAATTAAATTGATGATACTATGTATGGGTTTATAACTGTGGAGAATATGATTCTTGAATTAATTCATAAATTGATGATGTTAGTCAGGGACGGAGCCAGGATTTTCGATCAGGGGGGCCCAATTAGTATTAAAAAGTGAATACGAGATTCTTTAAAAAAAAAAATAGAATATAGACCGATACCTATATTTATATAATCAAAATGTTAAACATGATTACATTCACATTTAAAATAAAAATCTAATACAACTAAATTAGAGCATCCCTCTTCGATTCTTCATGTTTTGGAAGCGTTGCATGATAGCTTCATTACTAACTTTCTGAAAAACATTCTTTTCAATGTATACAACCAAACAATCATTTAAAAATCTATCTCCCATTCGATTACGCAGTGAACTCTTGACGAGTTTCATTGCTGAAAATGCTCTTTCTACTGTAGCTGTGGCAACCGGTAAGATCAATGATAACTTAACAAGCAAATAAACTAATGGAAACACAATATGCTTTCTTGTAGCAACCATCTTTTGAGAAAGATCTCCTATTCCAGCAACTGTAGAGAAGTTTTCATCCAAACGCATGTCAACAATAAAATTCTCTAGTTGACTATCAAGTTCAAGTAGAGCAATTTCAGAAAAATCCGCCGGATAAAATTCTGCAAGACGAAGTAGCTTCTTTTTATCAAATGCCGAAAACGAATCTCTCGGATCAAAACAAGACATACACAATAGCAACTCCGTGTTCACTTCATCGAAACGACTATCCAACTCTTCACTTTGCAAGTCAATCACAGTACAAAATAGTTGAACACGATAATGGTGAAGATTAATGATACTTTCAACTCCACGCCTTGATCTTCCACGGGCTACATGTAGATCTTCCATCTTTATCACATCTATCTCATGTTTGCGTGAAAAATTAGAAACTCCAGTCAACAAAGTATCCCAATCTTCTCTTCTCATTGCTTGTAAACGAGCTTTTGCTACTTTCACAAGGTTCATTGCATTAACAATATCTTGATCCTTTCTTTGTAGAGCTTGTGACAAATCATTAGTAATCCCCAAAACATTCTTCATAAGATGTAGCACAAACACAAACTCGAACTGACAAATAATATCTAACAAATCAATTGCTTCAGCCTTCTGTGAATCATCAGCGCCATTCTTTCCAACATACTCAAGAACATCAATAATAGAAGAATATAAATGCATCAGGTTGAGTAGAGTATTATAATGAGAACTCCAACGAGTATCTCCAGGCCGCTTCAATCCCATTTCCTGATTCTTTCCTTTCCCAGTCTCGATTTCACCATTTGCAATCCCATCAAAAATCTTTTTCATTTGCTTCTCTCGAAGTATCTCTCGGCGCTTGCAAGAACCCCCAACAACATTACATAAGCGTGTAATCGTGTTAAACAAAGAAGCAATGCTTGTATCGGTTTTAGCAACAACTACAAGTGTGAGTTGGAGTTGATGAGCGAAACAATGAATATAATAAGCACTAGAATTCTTCCTCAATATCAAACTTTTGAGTCCATTCAACTCACCCCTCATATTACTTGCTCCATCATATCCTTGACCCCTCAAACTAGATATACTCAAACCATAACTAGAGAACAAAGAATTAATGCCCTCCTCAAGTGATGTTGCAGTTGTATCCTTAACATGTACGAGACCAAGAAAACATTCAATAACACAACCACTTTTGTTCACATAACGTATAACAACCCCCATTTGCTCTTTGACCGAAACATCTCGACACTCATCAACTAATATGGAAAAAAATTCATTCCCTATATCCTTGATGATAAAATTGGTAGTCTCAGCTGCAGCTGCATTTATGATATCCTTTTGAATCTCAGGTGATGTAAGTTTGAGATTTTCAGGAGCATTTTTCAAAACAACATTATGGATTTCTTGATTGCATGAAGCAATAACTTTAAGAAGCTCAATGAAATTCCCTTGATTTAATGATTCTTGTGACTCATCATTACCACGAAAAGCCAATCCTTGCATAATGAGATAACGCACACAAATAATAGATGCATTTAATCTAGAACGATAATCAATCTTTGACTGCTCCGAAATTTTAGAAAAAGACACTTCAATATGTTGAGCCTGATGCATCAAATCTTGACAAGCCAATCTACATTTGGTATGATCACTATTATGATCCCCAACATGCTCCCGCAATCTTTCTTTCTTTCTCCAAGCATTAAATCCCCCCGTTATAAAAGTATCATGCTCCTTTTCACTCATTCCCGTAGAAAAAAGATAACAATACAAACAAAAGGCGGCATCCTTTATAATGCTATACTCCAACCAGTCCTTAAATTCATCAAACCAAGATGCAACAAATTTACGTTTTCGACTCCCATCTACCCTTTGAGGAAAATCATGATTACGTGGTTGACATGGACCTTTTAATAAATAAGCTCTACGAACCTGTTCAATTAAGTGTGGCAGATAGCTGATTATCTTAGGCCGAAGTCCCGGGTCGCTAGGAAGATTTTTTAAATCGATCACAATATCATTTTGACTTGATGATTCTTGAAGTTGAGCATTTTGAGTAGATACATTCACGGGTGAAGATGACCTTTCCTCCACAACGTTCGGATTTTTTTTGTAATATCTCTCCATTATCTAACAATTAAATAAAATATAATTTTCAATTAAAGAAAGTAAATAATTAAAAACCAAATTACATTAAATACATATATATTAATAATTATTTTACCTATTACACAATGCAATAAATTGTTACCCTAAATTATGGTTATAATGAGAATTAATACTTAAACAAACAAGACATATTAATATTTTAACTTTAATATAAATAATTTATCTCAAAACTCTCAAATATGGAATATATATTTCTTTGATGAACCCTAGAATTTAATGAAATCAATGAGACAAAATAATAGGAATATATCTCAATTTATGGTGGGCCAAAGTAATAAAGAGAGAGAATAAATTAAAATTGACAAATTTTACCTTTAGAATGGTAGTGCCTTGTGAGCGTGCACTGCGTGCGTGGAACGGCGAGTGCTTTCTGTATAAACAATGGGAGGAAGACAATTAAATGCACTTTACCTTTCTGTGGTTACCTCCTGCTTCTGCTATGTCTTTATCAATAAGACAAATGGATGGGCTTTTATTTTATTCCATTCAATAAATTAAATTTTAAGGCCCAAGTGAAAAAGTAAATAATGAGCCCACTAAATAATTATCCATTAGACATTAGTCATTTGTTATACTCTGCTAGTGCTACATACGAAAACTCCTCAATATGGGATAATTATATTATTTTATTATACATATGTGTGAAATGACTAAAATACCCCTGATAAAATTCAAAATTTCAGGGGGGCCCAGTGCCCCCCCTGTACCCCATGTGCCTCCGTCCTTGATCATAATACTCATGGGTTAAATCACCAAGTGAAGGATTATCAAAATCATAAATATAAGAAAGGTTAGAGATAGGAGGTGTGTCTTCAACACAAGGATCAATGGCATCCATGCAATAATAGCTCTCATCCTCCTTCGGGTGCTTCATGGCTTCATATAGGGAAATCTTCACTTCTTGATCATCAACTTTCAACGTGATCTTCCCATTTGCCACATCTAACACCATCCCGGCCGTAGCTAAGAAGGGTCTTCCCAAGATCAAAGACACATGTTCATCTTCCTCCATCTCTAGGACCACGAAATCGGCTGGAAAAATATGATCTCCAACTTTCACGAGGACGTCTTCAACCACACCTTGAGGTCGAGTAATAGACCGGTCGACAAGTTGAAGCGTCATCATTGTTGGTTGAAGTTATCCACCCTCCAACTTCTTGAATAACGACAAGGGCATAAGATTGATGCTCGCCCCAATGTCGCACAACGCTCTCTTCTTAACTCCATTCCCGATATCACATAAGATTGTAAAACTCCCGGGATCCTTCAACTTCGGTGGAAGCGCTTTGTGCACTAATGCACTCACCTGATGGTTCAGCTGTACCAACTTGGGATCATCTACTCGCCGTCTCTTCGCAATAAATCCTTCAGGAATATGGCATAATTCGGCATCTGTTCCAAAGCATCATAAAATGGAATATTAATATGCAATTTCTTAAAAATATCAAGGAATTTAGCGAATTTCTCATCAAGCTTCTTTTTCATGAAGCGCTGTGGATACGGGACGGGTATCACCGATTTGGGTACCCCCATTCATCACGCTCGGTCTCTTTCACTTTCTCCCTTGCTTCCTTCGCCTTCTTCCACTTAGGAACTCTCCCAGTCTTCACAATGCCTTCCTCTTCAGGCTCTTTGCTCTCATCCATATCTTTACTCTTCTGAGTGCCTTCACCCTCAACCCCTTTCTCAACTTCCATCTCCTCAATCTCAATCTCTCCTTGGGCGTCTCAGAATCAGCAGGCATCTGAGGACCATCATAGTTGGTCCCACTTCTAAGCTGGATCGCCTTGCAATGCTCTTTTGGGTTTCCCTCCGGCATAGAAGGATACTTACCCGGCTCTCTACCCAATGATTTTACGATCTGGCCCATCTGAAACTCTATCGAAGTGAACCGCCTATTGTTCTCTTGCTGAATTCGATTAAGCTCTACATCTCTCTTCTGGAGTTCTTGATCACGCTGATCGCCTTTCTTATGCAACTCTTTAACGTCATACTCCAAAGAGGACAATCTCTTGCTTCCTTCCTCCACCTTCTGAAGGATAGCTATCAATATTTCCTCAGTCGAGGCACCGCCATCTCCACCCGGAAGTTTAGAACCTGGATCAACACCTTAAGGAACTATAATTCCGGCCTTCGAATTAGCATATGAAAAACTCACTCTTCCTCCATGTGTTTTGAGGAGGCTGCTGGCCTCCTTGATATCCTTGTGTGTTCCTCCATTGATTTTGAGGCGGCTGTGGACCTGGAGGTACAAATGGTTGGCCATAAGAAGACCTTCCAAACTGATTCCCAACTTGTGGATAGTTAGGCCTTCCCATATAGTTGGCCTCTTCTTACTGACTCATGTGTGGGTCCACTTTCTCGCTCACTGCTACATTCCCTCCAACCAGATTCTGCCCCATCTCGAGGTTACTGATCTTCTCCATCGTCGCCATCAATAGCTTCCTCGTACCCTCATTCTCCTCCAACTTACAAACTCTTTGAAATTATGGATCCTCGTTCTATGTCCCGGCATTCGTGACAATGTTGTTGACGATTTCTCTACATCTCACTATCCCTTGGTTCAGAAAAGCTCCACTGGCACATGCATCGAGATGGGCTTGACCAGCCTTGTTGGCTCCACTATAGAAGAATGCCATGATATCTCCCTCATTGTACCCGTGCTGTGGGCACTCAATCAACATATTCGAGTATCTCTCCCACACCTGACGTAAATTCTCTCCTGACTTCTGGCGGAAGGAAGAAATCTCTATCCTTGCTTTAATGGTTCTAGATGGATGGTAGAATCGCTCGAGGAACAGACACTCGAGCTCGGCCCATGTGGTTACACCTCCCCGTGGGAACGTGTTATTGTACCACTCCTTGGCTATTCCCGTCAAAGAGAATGGGAACAACCTGAGCCTCTTGGCATCTTCAGACATGCCGTTATAATTGAATGTGGATGCGATCATCAGAAAACTCCTCAGATGAGTATGAGGATTCTCCTTCCCAATCTCCCCCTTGAATTGATTCTCGGTAAGCAGCTTCAGAATTCCAGGGGAAATTGAGAAGTTATTTGCCTCTACATGGGGCAATGCCACTCCATCATAGTACCTCTACGGTTGTGCCGCAAATCTTCCTCTAATAGCCATGTTCTGATCTACGTTCTGAGGAACGTGCTGAAGATTAGTAGGTGGTACGGGTACTTGTTGGGGTGGTGGTGGTTGATAAGCTGGTGGTTGGTTGTAAACAGGAGGCGGAGGATATGGGTATGATGGATACGGATAAGGTGGGTATGAGTAGGGATAAGGTAAGTTGTTTTGTGGAAAGTTGTTCTGTGGGTAAGCAAGGCTGTTTTGAGGATGTTGGACAAGGTTATGAGCTGGATTATTTACATTCTGTGTACCCGGGTTTAGGCTCTGGCTATCTCCTAATGGAGCTTGATTTTGACTACCACTACTCTAGTGTCCTCAACTCGGTCCACTACCTGATTGAACTCATTCGCAGCATCATCCAACTCATTACTAATATCCATGTTCACGTTCTCGTTCACTCCTCCGGCAACATTCATCCTTCTTAAGAAGGCTCGGTTTCTTCTTGCTATTGTCTCAGGATCCAACTGTAATCTCTCTTTGCTCGTATCACCTTGCGTGCGTGTTTTCATAAACCTGAAACACTAACAAAAAAAAAAAACGCAACTGCCGAAAATACTACGAAATAAAACAGAAAAGTAAATCACTCACTACTAACTACTAAGCTATCTACAAGTCCTATTCAAAAGACATACAACGCCATCCCCGGCAACGGTGCCATTGACTTGAAGCGAAAATACTAACTTTCTACTAGTAGTTTCCCCGCAAGAGTACGGTTTAATTTAGTATAAGTAAGTATAGCGACCAAGTTTATCTAACCCAAGGGATGAAGTGTATGCGAACAGATCCCTGAAGATCTACGCGTCGTAGCTAATATGAATGTATGTTTTTGGATTTTTGAAGAATTAATTTTAAACTAAAATAAACTAATTAAACTAAATAATGAAAGAAACGAATTAACAAAGGTTTGTATTCAAATAAGTGATGGTGATGCTCAGGATAGGAATCCCTACGTATACTAATGGAGCAGGTATATAATCAAAATAATTGTGATGCGCAAAAATAACCTAAGTAAAAGATTGGAAGATGAAAGATCAAGAATTAATACCCTAATACTTTATCCTAGCAATCGACTTCACTAATCCACTAACGAGTTAATAGATCGTGCTTAATTAACGAGACCCTAATTTAAACTAAGGTGATGCGGTCGTCCTCCTTAGATAAACCGGTAGATTAATGAACCCTTTCTAAACCCTCTCATTAAGTCTACTCGTTGTTAGAGAGTGATAAGATCGTCCTCTCTCTAACACTTTTCGAACGAAATTCAAGAATAAAGTTGAGATTGATTTTAAGAATTCATTAATTAAGAGAATTAAATCCTAACGTCATGAATGACCCTAATTACATAACAAAAACCTACTTCTACGAGTTCATCCTACCCTAAGTATGCAAGGGTTTTAGCTAGACATGGTTTTTACGTAAACAAGAACAATTGAATAAGTAACGAACATGAACATAATGATTAAAACAAAGAAATTTTCAAACATAAACTAGGGTTGAAAGAAAATTAATGCTAAGAACTAAATTTAAATTAAGAAAACTAAGTCTCAAAGTATTAACGAATGAAGGTCTTAAGAAACGAAATTAAAAAGCAAAATCGTACTATTAATTCTTAAAGAAAACCTCGAAAACATCAATCTAAAGCTTGCTCGTCTATTTCTCATCAAAATCTAACTCTTAAAGTAATATGGTATCAAGTGGTGTATGTCGTGATGTGTAAAAACGTGTTCGGAAGGGGTATAAATAGGCAACGGGTCGAATCGGGAACGTATGGGCCAAAACCACGCATGCTCGTGCACTAGCTCATTCCCATCGTGCGCTCCAATTCTTTCAGAGGGCAAAAAGTGCTTGACCTCCCTCGCTCGTGCACTAGTGCACGACCCGCGTCAACTCGTGCACTAGGTGCACGAGTTGCACCTGCTCGAGCGCAATACTCGACCACTCGTGCACTATGTGCACGAGTACTCCTCGCTTGTGCACTCCAATGATACTTTTGCTCCCTCGAACTAATATTTTTCGTATTTCTTCGATATCTTCTAATCCGGGCATCCGTTTGAGTCGATTCAAAGTCCTCCGAATTCCTCTTTTCGCCCTCTATCCATCTGTGAGCATCACAGAGACAAATTCATTAGTTTATGAAAATGATACTCAAATGACTCTAAATACTCATATAAATCAATCAAAACAAGGGCATTTTGAGTGACGAATCATGACAATTCACGCCTAATCGGCTACCAAAGGTCACCCAACCGGTGACGCTGACGTGGCACGATTTTTAATTTTTTTAATTTTATTATAATATATGTAATATATATATTAAAATTAAATTAAAATATATAAAAAATATTAATTTAGAAATCCACCCCACACCCCACCGACCAAACACGATAACCCCCCACTCCCCAACACCCCCACCCCACCCCACCCCCCAACAATTTAACCCCGTGCAACAGTAGCTGATCTTTGAGCTATGTATGCATGCGTTTAGAGTTTAAATTACAAATTTTTGAAAAAAACAGATTTAGTCCCAAATTTTCTGATAAAGTCCAATTTTGGTCTCAAATCGTTTGAAAAAGTTGGTGATTCATGACAAGGCCATACCTACTAATTATATTTGGTTTTTTCTTTACTTTTATGATTTTTAAGTAGTGGACGCAAACACCACATTAGCACGCCAGAAATCACAAATTTCGGACTTTAAAGTTATGTTGTTTTGGGATCAAAATTGGACCCTATCAGAGAAATCGAAACTAAATCCGATAAAAAAGTTAATTTTTGGGATCAAATCTATTTTGTCAGAAAGTTATGGGACGATTTGTAATGGGGTTTATAACTGCAGAAAACCAGAGTTAAATTCTTGAATTTGAAATTTGTAGGCATTTGAGTTTGAAAAGAATATGGCCTATATTTATGGAGCAGAAGATAGCAAAGGGAAAGTTGCTGGACAAACTTCCATGTTGGACTCGGTGTGGGCTCACCCCAGCTGCCCTGGCGAGTCTGATTGGCCCCTCCCGATTCAGAGGTCATATTCCAAGGTCTTTTGGCATCAATACTCTGTAATAATCATCAATCATAACGGACCCTGCCCTGCCTTTTCTCGTTGCGTGCTTGGGAAGCCAGAGTCTTTGAGACGGACGCCTTTAATCAATTGGCGTTGGGGGCGCTATCAAGGCTCTGATCGAGGTTGTAAAAGAAGGGGATCCGGTGTTGTTACCCGAAGCTTTTGAGTTTGTGTAAAAGCATGGTCGAGAACAGAGAACGAGCTGTGGCCGTTGCTGCTCTCGTTATTCTTGTGTGCGATTAGCGGGCATGGAAAGGCGGTATGCTGGCTGGAGTGCTTGTTTGAGAATGTTGAGGAGAAGTGTGCCGAATAATCGGCACGATGTGTGAGGGCGATGCAACCAAGATAAACGGCGTGGAGAATGGCCGTCCCACTCTGGAAAGTGTATGGCATAGTGGGACTACAATTGCTAAGATGAAAGCATACCATCTTCTTGAGAGGCTGGATTTTGAGAGCAAGTAAAAAATTTAGGCCATGTTTTGATTCTTGAATACAAATTAGTACTTGAATACTTGTTTTCTTTGGGAGTTTAAACCATACGTGTGATTCTTGAGTACAAATTAGTTGTTGGGGTTTTATGGATTTTTGTAGTTTGTTGTATATTTAATTTGGATCTGTTAGATGTTTTCTTTTTACACGAATTGAAACAATTATGAATTCTTTGGGCTTCAAATACAATTGCATTTCACCATTTGAGTTCTGTTCTGTTCTGTTGAAGGATATTAGTTGTTTTCATTGAAAAGTATTACTTCCTTCGTCCCAGTTTTGTGTTGATTTTTGCATACAAATTAGTACTTGAATACTTGTCTTTTTGAGACTTTAGACCATATGTGCAATTCTTTCCATGTGATTCTTGAATACAAATTAGGCGTTGGAATTCATGCGTTTGTTTCGAATCCTAATATGGAAGCGCACTTGAATATTCACAGCTTTTCTGTGGAGTGTAAAGTTGATTGAAACTCTAGAAATTAAACATTTGTGTAATTTTTTGTATGACTCATCCCGCTGTTTTATGATATGAGACTCATGAGACGATCTCACACAAAACCTACTCTTTAATTAATAATTCAATTATCCAATGTTCATTCAATAAAAAATATTAATTAATAAGAACAAGAGTAGGTCTCTTGCAAAATTTGTTCATAGTATGAAACCAATACTATTAGATTTACTTGCTGATACCATTATAAGCATTTGCTAATACCAAAACAATTTATACTGTGATTTCAGTTTACAAATTTTATGATATTAATGAATAAATGTAATGGTATCAGTGAATAAATCTAATAATATTAATATCATACTATGAAACTTGTTCCTAATAGAATTTGTGTAGAAATAAAGGACGGTGATCAATTTTTTTTTTGATAAGTAAAGGACGATGATCATTATATAATGTACTAGCTCGTGAATCCCGCGTATTATGCAGGTTTTTAAATATTATGTTATTAGTTTTAAATTAAATGTTTTAAAATTTTAATTCAGTTAGAATTAAGTTTATCCTCTTAATTAATTGTTATCTTAATTTAAATTTGTGACCTTTAATTAATTATTATTTGAATTAAGTTTATGATTATAATTTTAAAGAATAGATTAACTAAAAAGTAGATAATATATTTAGAGTGAACGACCAACATCGATCATTTCTTATATTAAAAAAATCTAAAAAAAATTATTTCGTAATAGAAAAGAAGAAGTTATAAATCGAACTAATACAAACTCAAGATTTCAAAATAGAAATAGATTAAAATTAGAGAACGTAAATAGTTGAGAGTATAAATTAAGATAAATATAATACCATATATAACACAAATACATGAGATCAAAGTATTTTAAAATAGAGACTTTTGAGAGGGTGGGGGTGATTGACAAATAAATATATAGACTAGTACATATCCCACAAATTTCGCAAATCAAAATTCTTTTTGTTATTATTATTATAAATTATAATTAATATTTTTTTAAAAATAAATTGAAAATTCAATATAATATTAAATTGTAATTGTAATTCAACGAACAATAAAAAAATACTAAATATAAATAAATATGAAATTTGGAAAATATTAACTAATTCATACATTCAATTTCAAATTAGTATAACACAATATTACTTAAAATTATATTTGTTGAACAGTTGCATGTCCAGTTTTCCCCAATAATATAAAAATACAATAACAATCGAACACAAAAAGTTTAACTCTAAAGATAAAATCATACATTTCACATCTAAAGGTAATATTTGATAAAAAAAAAAGTCATAATTAAAATGAAATATTGTGTAGATGTTTGTATAGGAACAATTAATTAATGTGTTGGTATTTATAATACACAATTCAACAATAATAATTAACTTTTAAGCGCTAATCTTAGTTCTTTTAATAAAAAAATCAATATAGTAATGCCACATTTAACCATCTAATTAGTTGG
The DNA here is from genome assembly GCA_947034835.1 of Ballota nigra. Classification (NCBI taxonomy): domain Eukaryota; kingdom Viridiplantae; phylum Streptophyta; class Magnoliopsida; order Lamiales; family Lamiaceae; genus Ballota; species Ballota nigra. Next base: position 63,013,507 of record OX344725.1, read on the forward strand.
TTCTCTTGAATCTTCCAAAGGTGTAGTTTGAACACCACTTTCGGATCTGGAATTATCCGTTCAAACATCCCTTCTTAATTTGTAATTTGAAAGTGAGCATGAAAATTTTGCAAGACTTGAAACTTACAGGTTTGATATAAGGGGAAATTGTTTTTTTTTCCTAAGTTTGATCAACTTTGTTTTTCGTCATCTAACTTTTGACTTTATTTTTTAGTTCGATAATTTCAAAAAATTAACATTTTCGTCCTAAAATCGGCTACTGACTTGAAGCGAAAATACTAACTTTCTACTAGTAGTTTCCTCGCAAGAGTACGGGTTCACTATAGTATAAGTAAGTATAGCGACCAAGTTTATCGAACCCAAGTGATGAAGTGTATGCGAACAGATCCCTGAAGATCTACGCGTCGTAGCTAATATGAATGTATGTTTTTGGATTTTTAAAGAATTAATTTTAAACTAAAATAAACTAAATAACGAAAGAAACGAATTAACAAAGGTTTGTATTCAAATAAGTGATGGTGATGCTCAGGATAGGAATCCCTACATATACTAATGGAGCAGGTATATAATCAAAATAATTGTGACGCGCAAGAAATAACCTAAGTAAAAGATTGGAAGATGAAAGCTCAAGAATTAATACCCTAATACTTTATCCTAGCAATCGACTTCACTAATCCACTAACGAGTTAATAGATCGTGCTTAATTAACGAGGCCCTAATTTAAACTAAGGTGATGCGGTCGTCCTCCTTAGATAAACCGGTAGATTAATTAACCCTTTCTAAACCCTCTCATTAAGTCTACTCGTTGTTAAAGAGTGATAAGATCGTCCTCTCTCTAACACTTTTCGAACGAAATTCAAGAATAAAGTTGAGATTGATTTTAAGAATTCATTAATTAAGAGAATTAAATCCTAACATCACGAATTACCCTAATTACATACCCACAACCTACTTCTACGAGTTCATCCTACCCTAAGCATGCAAGGATTTTAGCTAGACATGGTTTTTACGTAAACAAGAACAATTGAATAAGTAACGAACATGAACATAATGATTAAAACAAATAAATTATCAAACATAAACTAGGGTTGAAAGAAAATTAATGCTAAGAACTGAGTTTAAATTAAGAAAACTAAGTCTCAAAGTATTAACGAACAAAGGTCTTAAGAAACGAAATTAAAAAGTATAATCGTACTATGAATTCGTAAAGAAAACCTCGAAAACGTCAATCTAAAGCTTGCTCGTCTATTCCTCTCCAAAATCTAACTCTAAAAGTAATATGGTATCAAGTGGTGTATGTCGTGATGTGTAAAAACGTGTTCGGAAGGGGTGTAAAAACGTCTATTCCTCTCCAAAATCTAACTCTAAAAGTAATATGGTATCAAGTGGTGTATGTCGTGATGTGTAAAAACGTGTTCGGAAGGGGTATAAATAGGCAACGGGTCGAATCGGGAACATATGGGCCAAAACCACGCATGCTCATGCACTAGCTCATCCCCATCGTGCGCTCCAATTCTTCCAGAGGGCAAAAAGTGCTCGACCTCCCTCGCTCGTGCACTAGTGCACGACCCGCGTCTACTCGTGCACTAGGTGCACGAGTTGCACCTGCTCGAGCGCAATACTCGACCGCTCGTGCACTATGTGCACGAGTACTCCTCGCTTGTGCACTCCAATGATACTTTTGCTCCCTCGAATTAAAACTTTTCGTATTTCTTCGATATATTCTCATCCGGGCGTCCGTTTGAGTCGATTCAAAGTCATACGAACTCCTCTTTTCACCCTCTATCCATCTATGAGCATCACAGAGACAAATTCATTAGTTTATGAAAATGATACTCAAATGACTCTAAATACTCATATAAATCAATCAAAACAAGGGCATTTCGAGTGACGAATCATGACAATTTTACGCCTAATCAACCCCCCAAACTTACCATGTTGCTTGTCCTCAAGCAACAAAATAATAAGTCAAGTGAAATTGTTAGGAATGAGTCAACAAATCAAATCATGCAAGCAAATGAACTCGAGCTTCAAAGATCAATCACAAGTATACTCATTCACCTTCCTCCATCATACTCATGCAACAATAACAAGAAACACCAAGATCAAGCATGGATGTGCACTCAACGATGTGTTTCACTCCCTCACAAGTGTATATCAATGATAAAGGGACTCACTCAAACAATCAATTACACATATCGGCAGCCATATGCTTGTAAGCACTCTCAACTCCGACCATACTTTAGAAATCAATGCCGAGTCAAAAAGGACTTTCTCAAGGTTGTAATGTAGGCTCTTTGGACAGGTGGGATAACAATATGGGTAAGTGACTTAAGTGAATGGAGAATAGAAAATCAAACTTCGGTACTTCGAGATTAGGAACATAATACTTCAAACATTTTCAATCAACACACTTTCAATTCTAATACTCTCCACACTTCATTTTTTTTTCTTTTCTTTCTCACTCTTCTCAATCACTTCACTTTTTTTTTTCACAAACACATGAGCTCATTTTTTTTTCCTTTTGCTCATTCTCAATTTTTTTTTCTTTTTCCCACAACTTTTTTTTTCATCACACCTTCTTCTCATAATCACTCAAGCAATCACATTTTTCTCTTTCAACTCAAATTAATCCCTTCACATTCACACTTTTCCTATTCTCCACTCAAATTGGGACAAAAAGGCTTAGGAACTTGGAATAGTGTTTAAATGTGCTAGCAAATGGAATAGGCTTAAGGCTCAAAGGGGCTAACAAGGGACAAATATCAATGATAAGGAATTTTTTTGGCTAAGTGACTCAATCAAAACAAAGATGACCTAAGATCACATTCGACATATCAAACTAGACACAATCAAGAAGCGAGAACACACACAAGTTCTAGCATCCTCTAAGGTGACGACTCACTCACAAACGAAGAGATCAATTATGCATCAAAATCTCAAAAGGCTCAAATCTCACGGCTTTCACATCCATGTTAGTCCTAGTGAATTCTCACTCTCATCACACAAGTACTCAAAAAGAAAATTCACAAGCATTCTAGTTCTTTCTCAAATCAACTCTAACTCAAACACTCACACAATAAAACTCATAACTCAACTTCACAATTCACCCTACTCATCAAATCATACTCAAAGATAGCAATCAACAAGCATAAGATGATTGATAGGCATGAAATATGTAGTAGCACCTCAAAACATTATTAGCTCAAGGAGCATCTCAAGACTCAAATAACAAACTCAACTCAAAGAGATATGTGCGCCTGTGCAATGTAACAATAAAACATATACAAACTCCACCCCCAAACTTCGACCTTGTGAAGAGGTCTAAGTTTGGGGTTGTGGGTTACCTTATCCAAATAGTTCAAGTTTCTCAACAATGTGTTACACTCCTTGGTCTCGAGTTGGTTCCTTCAATCTGAATAACTCCATGATACCTTTACTCCTTCGAGACAAGCCTACAAAATAAACTCTCAAGTACGAGGTTAAAACTTACGACTCACAACGATAAAAAAAATAAACAAAACACATAAAAGCAAGTAAAAATGGGCTGCCTCCCATCTAGCGCTATTTTTAAGGTCCTAATGCCGGACCGGCTCAAAGGAGCTTATGGGACATGATACTCAAAATTACCTCCCTTACTCTCATAAGAGTGGTGGTTGAATTTGTTTCCTTGATGCCCCTCCATCATGAGCTCCTTTGCTTCCTTCTCCACCTCAAGTGGTGGGGGTCTCAACTTCTTCTCGCCTTTATCTGGAGGAGTCTTACTAAGCAATTTCTTGCGCTTGGACTTTTTCTTCTTAACTCCTCCTTTTCCCTCCAACTGGACCACATCCTCACTTTTCACTTCTTCATCCTTCAACTTCTTCCCTTTATCCCTATCAAAATAATCAGGATCATAATCAGGGACGGAGCCAGGATTTTCGATCAGGAGGGCCCAATTAGTATTAAAAAGTGAATACGGGATTCTTTAAAAAAAAAATAGAATATAGACCGATACCTATATTTATATAATCAAAATGTTAAACATGATTACATTCACATTTAAAATAAAAATCTAATACAACTAAATTAGAGCATCCCTCTTCGATTCTTCATGTTTTGGAAGCGTTGCATGATAGCTTCATTACTAACTTTCTGAAAAACATTCTTTTCAATGTATACAACCAAACAATCATTTAAAAATCTATCTCCCATTCGATTACGCAGTGAACTCTTGACGAGTTTCATTGCTGAAAATGCTCTTTCTACTGTAGCTGTGGCAACCGGTAAGATCAATGATAACTTAACAAGCAAATAAACTAATGGAAACACAATATGCTTTCTTGTAGCAACCATCTTTTGAGAAAGATCTCCTATTCCAGCAACTGTAGAGAAGTTTTCATCCAAACGCATGTCAACAATAAAATTCTCTAGTTGACTATCAAGTTCAAGTAGAGCAATTTCAGAAAAATCCGCCGGATAAAATTCTGCAAGACGAAGTAGCTTCTTTTTATCAAATGCCGAAAACGAATCTCTCGGATCAAAACAAGACATACACAATAGCAACTCCGTGTTCACTTCATCGAAACGACTATCCAACTCTTCACTTTGCAAGTCAATCACAGTACAAAATAGTTGAACACGATAATGGTGAAGATTAATGATACTTTCAACTCCACGCCTTGATCTTCCACGGGCTACATGTAGATCTTCCATCTTTATCACATCTATCTCATGTTTGCGTGAAAAATTAGAAACTCCAGTCAACAAAGTATCCCAATCTTCTCTTCTCATTGCTTGTAAACGAGCTTTTGCTACTTTCACAAGGTTCATTGCATTAACAATATCTTGATCCTTTCTTTGTAGAGCTTGTGACAAATCATTAGTAATCCCCAAAACATTCTTCATAAGATGTAGCACAAACACAAACTCGAACTGACAAATAATATCTAACAAATCAATTGCTTCAGCCTTCTGTGAATCATCAGCGCCATTCTTTCCAACATACTCAAGAACATCAATAATAGAAGAATATAAATGCATCAGGTTGAGTAGAGTATTATAATGAGAACTCCAACGAGTATCTCCAGGCCGCTTCAATCCCATTTCCTGATTCTTTCCTTTCCCAGTCTCGATTTCACCATTTGCAATCCCATCAAAAATCTTTTTCATTTGCTTCTCTCGAAGTATCTCTCGGCGCTTGCAAGAACCCCCAACAACATTACATAAGCGTGTAATCGTGTTAAAAAAAGAAGCAATGCTTGTATCGGTTTTAGCAACAACTACAAGTGTGAGTTGGAGTTGATGAGCGAAACAATGAATATAATAAGCACTAGAATTCTTCCTCAATATCAAACTTTTGAGTCCATTCAACTCACCCCTCATATTACTTGCTCCATCATATCCTTGACCCCTCAAACTAGATATACTCAAACCATAACTAGAGAACATAGAATTAATGCCCTCCTCAAGTGATGTTGCAGTTGTATCCTTAACATGTACGAGACCAAGAAAACATTCAATAACACAACCACTTTTGTTCACATAACGTATAACAACCCCCATTTGCTCTTTGACCGAAACATCTCGACACTCATCAACTAATATGGAAAAAAATTCATTCCCTATATCCTTGATGATAAAATTGGTAGTCTCAGCTGCAGCTGCATTTATGATATCCTTTTGAATCTCAGGTGATGTAAGTTTGAGATTTTCAGGAGCATTTTTCAAAACAACATTATGGATTTCTTGATTGCATGAAGCAATAACTTTAAGAAGCTCAATGAAATTCCCTTGATTTAATGATTCTTGTGACTCATCATTACCACGAAAAGCCAATCCTTGCATAATGAGATAACGCACACAAATAATAGATGCATTTAATCTAGAACGATAATCAATCTTTGACTGCTCCGAAATTTTAGAAAAAGACACTTCAATATGTTGAGCCTGATGCATCAAATCTTGACAAGCCAATCTACATTTGGTATGATCACTATTATGATCCCCAACATGCTCCCGCAATCTTTCTTTCTTTCTCCAAGCATTAAATCCCCCCGTTATAAAAGTATCATGCCCCTTTTCACTCATTCCCGTAGAAAAAAGATAACAATACAAACAAAAGGCGGCATCCTTTATAATGCTATACTCCAACCAGTCCTTAAATTCATCAAACCAAGATGCAACAAATTTACGTTTTCGACTCCCATCTACCCTTTGAGGAAAATCATGATTACGTGGTTGACATGGACCTTTTAATAAATAAGCTCTACGAACCTGTTCAATTAAGTGTGGCAGATAGCTGAATATCTTAGGCCGAAGTCCCGGGTCGCTAGGAAGATTTTTTAAATCGATCACAATATCATTTTGACTTGATGATTCTTGAAGTTGAGCGTTTTGAGTAGATACATTCACGGGTGAAGATGACCTTTCCTCCACAACGTTCGGATTTTTTTTTGTAATATCTCTCCATTATCTAACAATTAAATAAAATATAATTTTCAATTAAAGAAAGTAAATAACTAAAAACCAAATTACATTAAATACATATATATTAATCATTATTTTACCTATTACACAATGCAATAAATTGTTACCCTAAATTATGGTTATAATGAGAATTAATACTTAAACAAACAAGACATATTAATATTTTAACTTTAATATAAAGAATTTATCTCAAAACTCTCAAATATGGAATATATATTTCTTTGATGAACCCTAGAATTTAATGAAATCAATGAGACAAAATAATAGGAATATATCTCAATTTATGGTGGGCCAAAGTAATAAAGAGAGAGAATAAATTAAAATTGACAAATTTTACCTTTAGAATGGTAGTGCCTTGTGAGCGTGCACTGCGTGCGTGGAACGGCGAGTGCTTTCTGTATAAACAATGGGAGGAAGACAATTAAATGCACTTTACCTTTCTGTGGTTACCTCCTGCTTCTGCTATGTCTTTATCAATAAGACAAATGGATGGGCTTTTATTTTATTCCATTCAATAAATTAAATTTTAAGGCCCAAGTGAAAAAGTAAATAATGAGCCCACTAAATAATTATCCATTAAACATTAGTCATTTGTTATACTCTGCTAGTGCTACATACGAAAACTCCTCAATATGGGATAATTATATTATTTTATTATACATATGTGTGAAATGACTAAAATACCCCTGATAAAATTCAAAATTTCAGGGGGCCCAGTGCCCCCCGTACCCCATGTGCCTCCGTCCTTGCCACTCCCCCACCCCAATTTAACCCCCAGTAGCCGCCGTCCCCTTGCCCCACTTACCGTCGCCGGAGCAATCGTCGAGGAGGTTTTATTTGGGAATTGGAAACAGAGCAAAAGTCAGTCAGCGTGAAGTTCTCGGAATGGGGAAATGACCCCGAATCCGTAACAGAGTGAAAGTGGACCACTTCAATTGATGCCGAATTCATTGAAATTTGGGTGAGTATTTGCGAAAATCGAATTTTGATCGAAATGCCCTGTTTTTCTTTTTTGTTCCATTCGATTTTTTCTGGGATTTGTGAATCGAGTCGTGATTGAAATGCATTGTCTTCATCGAATGTTTGAATCTGGGATTTGATGATTCCTTTTGTTGATTTGTAATTCCAATTTTTTTTTTAAAATTACTTTGAGTTTTTTTTTTTTTGCACAGAATAACTAATGAATGGGGATTTGAGGAATCCTTCTAATTTTGTGTTAATTTTCAAGAATTGTCTTGATTCAAGGATTGGTTGTGATTTTGGGGGAGAGAGAATTCGAGCTTCTAGTTCCAATTACTTCCAATCTCCTGCGAATTGCTTCAAAATTCTGACGAATGGCTTCAATTTCCGGTGAATTGCGTTAAGCGTCAAGCTTTTCCGGTATCGATCGAAGCTTTAAAGCAAAAAATACATTATTTCTATTATTTTCGGCGTCAATCAAAGCTTCTCCGGTGCGTGTTGGGGGAGGGGTGGCAACGGCTACCGGTGGGCTTGAATGTTACAGGGGGGAAGAGGGTTGCTCCGATGTCGTTTCCGCCGAATTGCTAAGCTTCAAGCTTTTCCGGCAGAGAGTGGGCGGCGGCGGGTGGCAGATTGGGGGAGGGGCGGCGCGGGGTCGGTCTGGTTGTCAAGGGGCGAAGGGGGAGGGAAGGGGAGGTAGGCCGTGTTTGGGGGGGGGGGGGGGGGGGGGGGGGGGGGGGGTGATTTTTAAATTAATATTTTGGGAAAATTGGTTTTTTTTGTCCTTTAAGTTAGGTCAATTTTGTTTTTCGTCCTCTAACTTTTGACTTTATTTTTTAGTCCGATAACTTTTAAAAAAATAACATTTTCGTCCTAAAACCGATAATTTTTTAGTCCTAAAATTAACATTTTAGTCCAATAACTTATGTTTTAGGACGAAAACGTTAATTTTTTGAAAGTTATCGGACTAAAAAATAAAGTCAAAAGTTAGAGGACGAAAAACAAAGTTGACCAAACTTAGAGGACAAAAAACTCTATTTTCCCTAATATTTTATATGATTTTTAATTTAATTTTAATAAAATTAAAAAAAATTAAAAAATCGTGCCACGTCAGCGTCACCTGTTGGGTGACCTCCGGTAGCCGGTTTTAGGACTAAAATGTTAATTTTTTGAAAGTTATCGGACTAAAAAATAAAATCAAAAGGTAGGGGACGAAAAACAAAATTGATCAAACTTACAGGACAAAAAAACCAATATTTTCCCTTGATATAACTATCTGCAAGTTGCTCGACAAACTTCAATTCAATTTCTTCCTTGGCCAGAAGCTGTTTAATGTAGTGATGACGAATTTGGATATGCTTCGATTTTGCATGAAAAATTGGATTCCTTGTCATTACAATAGCTGACATAAAAAGTAGTATAAAATGAAAGATAATAAATATTGTTTATGTAATTTCATAATATTATCGTAAAAATAATTTTATAATTTGCTCCCATAAAAAATAACTAAGGAATTTGTTAAATCAAATTAACAACAAAATATTTTGTAACTTCCCTCCCTCTTACTCTTATAGTTTCTGTTTGAATGAGTGCAAAACGGATTTGTTTGTTTTCAAGAATAGGTATAGGTTTAAAGATAAACTCCCCCCTTCTTGAAGGATCATTTTTCAATTTTATTGGGACTAAAAGCTTTAATTAATTAACCTTGAGGATTTTATAAAATAAGGAGTTTTTAGGGGGCGGTAAAATCCAGTTGTCGAATCTGGACAGGTTATAGGCAATATTTTTAAAGAAAAGTCACGAGTCACTTTTAAAAAAAACATTATCACTTAATTTAGAATTTAAATTAATCCTAGCCGGATCCAGAATCTCATAATTGGTTTTATAACTTTGGCATAAAAATAAATTTGGAATTTGTTGGGGGTAAAACTGTAAAATTAAGTATAATGACGAATCCGGGCAGGTTAAATTGGCTTCTTTCGTGAGTTTTATTTGGATAAATTTCAAAAGGAAAGTGTGACGTCCGAAATGAAGATTGCTGAGGAAATAAAGAAAGAACTTGAGAAGGCCAAGGGTGGCGATGATAATGCCATTCAAACTCTGCTTTGCCTAACCAAATCGAAGCTCAATGAACAAGAACTTGCCCAGGTTGGATTGATTATATTTGATTTTGATTTGGTTGGGTCTAAATTGATGATGTTAGTTATCCTTAGTCATCCTCATCTTTGACCTATTTATGGTTTATAACTGTAGAGAATATGATTAATCATGTATAATGGGGTTAGTTTAACTCTGGGTCCCAGAGAATATGATAAATTGCAATTTTAATCCAAAGAAAATGGATAAATTGTAAGTTTCGTCTCAAGAAAATTGAGTAAATTTGCAGTTTGAGTAAATTGATGATGTTAGTTATAACTGTAATGAATTAATTGCACTTTTGATCCCATGAGAATACATCCATTTCAAAATGTTAGTTAAAACGGTAAAGTATATGACTAATCATGTATAATGGGGTTAATCTCGCTTTTCGTCCCAAGTGAATATGAAAATTTGCAATCGTAGTCAAAAAGATTGGGTAAATTTGCAGTTTCAGTCCTAAAATTTAATATAGGGGACCAAAACTGAAAAAAAATATCAGTTAAGTACCAAAAGTGTTTACCACCTGAGTTGGATTCTTAAATTAATTCATGTATAAAAATTATTTTGTAATGGTTGCAGTTTGATGTGTTGTTGTAATTGGAAATTTGTAGCTACATGACTTTGCGAAGGTACTTCAATGGATAAAAGACGGCGATCACAGACGTAGTGTTAAATGTAGACCCGTCCCAAATCTTTGGGATGATATATACGAACGAGACGAAGACTACCAAGTACTGAAATCGCTCCTCGCGCGACTTCCATGTTCGTCTCTCGCTGAGGACACATTCGTCTTGACGAACCTCCAGTCGCTCACCAGCAAGTCCCATTTTGCCCGGTTTCATTTAGGCAGGGGGAAATCGGACATCAACAAACTCCTGAATCGAACCTCAATCGAGAGGTCGAATTCCGGAGCTATGGCATCAATACTGTTGAATGTGTGTGTTGATGAAGCTAGCAAAACCAATGTTGTGCAAAATTGCTCTGCCTCTGTGCATTTTCTCATCAAGTGCTTGATTAGCCCTTGTGTTAAAACGAAAACGATTGCTGCTGCCGTCGTGGAAAGGCTTTCGACTGTGGAGTCGAATAGGAAGGTAATAGGAGATTCGGGCGCTATCGGGCCTCTGATTGGGCTTGTAAAAGAAGGGGATCGGGCGGGCTTACTTCATGCCACGGGGGCAATTTTGGAATTGTGTAGGCTGGTCGAGAACAGAGGACGAGCCGTATCAGACGGGGCGGTTAGTGCTGCGATGGACAGGATCAGAAGGCGTATGTTTGTGGACCGGATGCTGCGTACTCTTGAGATGCTTAGCGGGGACGAAAGGGCGGTTGGGGAGATGGAGGAGAAGGATGTGCTACAGTGCTTGTTTACGGTCCTTCGAGAGGATGCTAGAATTGTTTCGGAGAAGGGGAAGGAATGTTGCGTGCTCGTTATTCACACGATATGTCATCGTAGCGCAGAAAAAACGAGGAAGATAGACGAGGTGGAGAATGGTCGTCGAGTTCTGGAAAGTTTAGTGAATAATGTGAGTACTAAGGCTGCTGAGAAAGCATGTGATCTTCTTTGGAAGCTGGATTTGCTTGATCTTGTTCATAGGAATTTCAGTAAGTAAAAACTTAGGCATAGAGAATATTTCATGTGATGATTCTTGATACAAAATTTCATGTAGTTGAATATTCATATCTCTGTTTTGGTTTTCCATTTGTGAGATATTTTCTATGGCGCACTCTCCTATGCACCAAGTGCACACGAGAGTTACTCGTTTTTTTAATTGTCCTTTATAATTCTTTGCTGTGATAATTGCATAGTGAGGCATACTGTATATTATTAATATGTATTGTTTATCGTAATTTAAGTTGGTCATATGGTTGATAGAATATCATGTAGAATAGCGCAGTCTTTTTTAAACTAATTTTATAGTACAACTGATTTGTAATTATAAATAATATTAGTTATCTCACTTAAAAGTACTAATTATTTTACTATCATGTGATAGTGGAGAATCAACGGCACAATATATATAACTTTAGAATAGAAGACAACGATTGAGAATCAAACCATCTTTTGGTGTTGGAGCTTACCTATTTGTATGTAATCTAGTCAATTAGAATTCTTTTGGTCCTTGATGTTACCAGATTATTAAGGGATTTAAATTCCTTCGGGATAGAAATATTTTTAGTCCCATAACTTTTTACCTTTATTGAAATCATTCGAAGAAAGATAAATGTACAAATTTAATCTTAGTTTTTCGCAAGCTGTACAATTTACGTCCCAAATTTGCTAGAAGTGAAAAAACGAACGTTCAACTCAGACAGACATGCTGACTAGGTTATTAATAAATAACTTTAATATTTTGCAAGACTGGATTCGGTAAGGATTTTAATGTTTTAGTCGCAAAAATTGGGGAAGAATTTTTAGGGCTTTTCAGGTTTAATTGATTCACATTCTTTAAATGAGTGTTCGCTGGAAATCTCCAAAAAATGACGACGTTTAGTCAATCCAATAGAATTTGGGATGTAAATTGTAAAATAAAAAAAAAATTGGGATTAAATTTGTACATTTATCTTTTTGGGACCATTTTGAAAAAGGTGAAAAATTGTGATACTAAAAATGTTTCTATCCCGATTCACTCCCTCTTGGGTGGAGTACACTATATATGTGTATATATATAAATATATATATTTTTTCTTTTTTCTTTTTTTAAAGGGGTCAATGCACTATATTAATCTTTGAGTTTATTTTGCATTTCTACAACCCTTATATTTATTTCCTGAGTTTATTGATTTATATTAATACGGATCAAAAATCTCATGATAAATGGTTTTATAAATTGGTCTAAAATTAAATAAGGAATTTGCAGGGGGTTAAAAAAAATAGTTTAGTAACCGCCTCACATAACGATCTTTCTCTCCTGTCCTGGCTACTTAAGTCTTCAATTGATTGATTTGGTGCAGAAAGTTTGAAGAAAATGGCAGAAAAAGAGATAGTTGAGGGAACAAAGAAAGATTTGGATTCGGTGCTGGAATTCGTTGATAATGACATTCTAACTCTGTTTTCGGTGACCCAATCGAAGCTCGATGATGAGGTTAGTTGGATTGTTAATTCTTGAATTTATTCATATTAGTTATGTGAATTTGTAATTTGAAATGTGTAGGCGTCTTCTTCTTCTTCATCATCGGTTAAAGATGATGATTCTGAACAAGTGAAGGAATTAAAGGAAGATTTGGAGGAGGTGCTCCAAGCCCTTGCCAAGGGTGGAAATGATGATGATGATTCCCGTAAGAATCTTGTTGACGAAGCCCTTCAAATTATGCTTTCCCTATCCAAATCCAACCTCAAAAACAACAATCAATCTGCCCAGGTTCCTTCATTTTGATTTCTTGTGTTAAATTGATGACTTTGACCTATGTATGGTTTATAAAGAGTTTGATTCTTGAATTAATTCATATAGAAAAGTTATCTTGTAAGTTGCAATTTGAATTCCAAAAGTATCATTTGTAGTGGTCTATTTTTAGGATATGGATATCACTTCTTATTAGGGTGGTATTCTTTGCAATTTGATTATTAGTAATTGAACTGGGAGCTTGTTTTCTTGGTGTGGTTATTTTGATAAATTTGCATTTTTTGAATTGGAAATTTGTAGACACATGACTTGGAGAAGTTACTTGAATGGATAAAAAATGGTGGTACGAGAGTTCGTTTTAAACCTCCTGCCGTCCTTAGACCCGTCCCGACTAGTTCAGACGACATAGAGAGAGACCGAGACTACGAAACACTGAAATCGATCCTCAAACGCCTCCCATCTCGGTCTCTTACAGACGACACGAGGGTCTTGAAAGACCTCCAGTCGCTCACCAGCAAATCCCATTATGCTCGCTCGTTTTTAGGATGGGATTATCCGGCGATAAACAAACTGCTGACGCAATATTCCGGTGTTGACAATCTGCAGAGCATTATGGCAACAATATTGTTCAATGTCTGCATACAGCCCCAACATTGGTCCAAGAATACTGATGTCGTAAAATACTGCCCTGCCACGTTGCCTTTTCTCGTCTCGTGCTTGACAAGCCCGAAAGCGAAAGCAGCAGCTGCTGCCGCGTTGTCAAGATTGTCGACAGTGGAGTCGAATAGAAAGATGATAGGAGATTCGGGTGCTATCGAGCGTCTGATCGGGCTTGTGAAAGAAGGGGAACGGGTGGCGTTAGACCATGCTACGAAGGCCATTTGGAGTTTATGTAGGCTGGACGAAAACAGAGAACGGGCCGTATCAGAGGGGGCGATTAGTGCTGTGATGGAGAAGATGAGAAGCCCGACGTTTGTGAACCGAATGCTGCAGATTCTTGAGATGCTTAGATGGAACCAAAGGGCAATTGGGGAGATGGAAGAGAAGGATGCGCTGGAGTGCTTGTTTACGGTACTGAGAGATGATGCTGGAAGTGTTTCGGCCAACGGGAAGGAAAATTGCGTGATCGTTATTCACACGATATGCTCTCGTAGTCCTGTGAAAACGAGGAAGATAGACGAGGTGGAGAATGGTCGTCGAATTCTGGAGACTTTACTGAATAATGGGACTACTGAGGCTGCAGACAAAGCTTGTGATCTTCTTTGGAAGCTGGATTTTCTTGATCTTGTTGATAGGATGTGATGATTCTTGTTTCATACAAATTGTGTATAGTTGAATTAATGGACCATTTGTGAAATATTTTCAATTGTTCTTTATAATAGCTTTGCTTGATAATTGTATATGCCTTGATTCTCAATTTTGTTTTCTCATTCCCAAAATAGAAATAAATTACATTTACTTTTTTAAACATCACCCTACAATTCAATTACTTTATTCTTTTAAGTGCTAATTTTTCCCCCTTTATCATTTCCAAGACTACTTTATTCATTTAATACTACATTTCAACCTTCGCATTAAATTCTGTGTAATGTTAAATGGGAAAACAAAGTTGGGATAGAGGGAGTAACATTTAGATTGGTTGATAGGAAATCATTTAAAATACAGCAAAGACTTATGTAAACCAATTTTATAGGTCAATTTGGTTTGTAATTTTAAACAGTACATATATATAGTTGTTTCATTAAAAAATATTAACTATTTTCTATAAAGTGATAGTTGAGAACTAATTGCACCCTAAAATAATTTTACAAATTAGAATAGAAGATATCAATTGAGAATCAATCCATCTTTTGGTCTTCAACGTTACCTAGTTCATTGTAGCACAGTGTTACCTAGTTTATTGAAGGGATTTGGATTCTCTTCTATACAGGAGGTTCCAATGCACTATATTAAATTGATGATGTTATGGATTTATAAGTGTGGATGATATGATTCACCTTTTGTAACTGTGGAGAATGATCAAGAATCTAGGCTGGTTAATTGGATTAATGAAATCCCTTCACCTAATACAATTTGAAATTTAAACAACATGACGAAAACAGCAAAAGTGAAGATGGAAGAAGTTAAAAGAATAATATGAAATTTATACATTTGAATATTTTACCCAGACGAGTGAATTTGGTTGTGAATTTAGAATCCATAGCTCAAATCCCTCCATCCAAACACTACCTAATACAATTGCATTCTAATTTGTAGTGAGCTATAATCGAACAGAAAACACAACCTAATATAATATCATTAACTTTTACACAAGAAGTGAAATCCTATTTTACTTAAATCTCAAAACAAAGCATATAATATCTTGTCTAAGAAATTATAATTCTAGAACTTGTACTAATATCATCCTTCATACGCTTCAATTATAATCCGCCACCTCCTCCTCATGCATAGATCAATTGAAGCAGCCTCACCATTGTTTGGATTCATCTTATCTTCCCTGTAGTTTGTACAATAATTTATGTGGAGATACATGAGAGCATATCATAGATGAAAAAAGTGGAAGAGAATAAATGTGAAAGTGTATTTTGATCGTATACCTTGAATAAACAATAAGTCCAAGTGTAACAATAGCAAATGCATCAAAGTAGATCCAATTGACCTGGACAAAATTGGGTTCAAATTAAATATTAAAAATACCAAACAGTATACAACTTTTCAATTAATATGAATAATACAAGTAAATCTTAATTTTTGAGTTGTGCATAGTAACCTTTTCATGATATACAGAACAGCCCACACATTGGAAGTAAGCAATGACAAATATAATATTTTAGATCCACTAATCTGCATCGAAATAAGTTTATAATACATCAAATACAATGAAGGACATCATTTATATAAAAATAGGACGAAATAATTGAAATATATATATACAATTAAGAGTGAAGAGCCCTAACTCAAAATGAAAGAGGTAGATACCTTGAGTAAGAGAGAGGCCCCATAATATAAAAGACACATGGCCATAGAATATCCGATGACAAGCAAAATCTGTACAAAAGAAAAGGAGAAAAAAAACTCGGATTAAGTCCTCATATTTCAATTGCTTGGAGTATTAGGAAGAAATATATAGTTACCGTTTCCCATGAGGAGAGAATGGATTTTAATCTATCACGTTCATCAAAGGCTCTGAATGCATAGTCATGTAAAAGAAGTAACATTTATAAACAAGTGAATTAATTAATTTAGCATCTAGCAGTAATTCGTGCATTCTATTTTTTAAGGAAGGATACACCGCGGGAAGAAGAAAAGTCAAGGATTAATAAAAAACTAAAAGAATTATATCTATTTAAAAGTTTAAACTAATAGTGAAGTGCATAGTTAATTCATGAGTAAACAATTTAATATGAGTAAAATTACTTTCAATAGATATCAAACCCATGATATGTGGACATGAACCTTTTGATTCTAAAAAATGATGTATAATTAATTCATTTATATTAGTAACCTAATAATAAAAACTTGCCTCCAAGACAATACCAACACCATAAAATGTTGCACCAGCAATAAGAGACAAATCGCCTGCTAAAGCTTCGTCACCAGCTACAATAACATTAATCACACAACAAATTAGGTGAATTGAAAAAGTTGAGAGATCATACAATTAGAAAATTGATATTTAGTGACAGTAATTTTATAATGTCCTGTCATTATAATTTTTCATGTTAAAAATCTTTAATTACAAAACTTATCATTAAAAACGGTTTCCTGTCACTAAATACCAACTTTCTTGTAGTGCAATGACATTATAACTTATCTAACTAAAAATCTTTAAAGACATAACCTATCATTAGAAACAGTTTCCTGTTGTTAAAGACTTTTAACTAGAAAAATTATAATAACAAAATTACTGCCACTAAATATCAATTTTCTTGTAGTGCTAACACTATAAGAAAATTGATTTTTAGTGACAGTAATTTTATGATGTCCTGTCATTATAACTTCTCTAGTTAAAAATCTTAATGACAAAGACCTATCATTAAGCACGGTTTCCAGTCATTAACTAGAAAAGTGATAATGATGAAATTACTCACTGAATACCAACTTTCTTGTAGTGCAATGAAATTACTTACTGAATGTATGTAGGTCGGATAAAACAAGAGTTAGAAGACCAACAATACAAATTGCTACTCCAACCAACTTGTGAAATCCATATTTAGCCTTAAAAAACAACCAGGCGAGCAACATGACACATGGTATTGTCCAATAATTCAAAAGCATTATGTTTGTAAGAGAAGTTGATCTATATGATGCCCCAATCACTGCCAAATTATGTAAACCATTACTTAATTAATTGTGTTTAATATACACAAGATGCATCAAGAAGATAATATGCTGCAGAATAATATATAAATTGCAACTTACCACATATTTTGGAAAGCATATCAGCCCCGAACAGAAAGGAATAGAAAACCATACCGTTGACATGATTGATAAATAAATCTCGTTATTTAATACCTCGCCGCTAAAAAATTGGATAAACATATAAATGATTAACATACATATGTAAATGCTCCTATACTGTACAATTAATAATATAATTCATAGAAATGAGTAATATCATTCAATTGGTGTGCGCACAGTGTAACTGATTTTCGAATATTATCAGATTTAGACCCAATTTCCATGACAAGGTCCAATTATGGTCCCAAATCAGTCGGAAAAGTCAATACGAAGTCCTAGTTTTTTTTATTTCGTACAAGGGAGTTGATGTAGCGTCCGAGTGTTGATTTTTTCTTTTCTTTTACAATTTTGTTACACATCATACCATGTGTATTTTTTTTTTAACAAATACTCCCTCCGTCTCAGTTTTGTTTTACATTTGCCAAAAAGGTCCGTCCCAATTTCGTTTTCTCATTCCCAAAATAGAAATAAAGTACATTCACTTTTTAAAATTTTACCCTACAATTCAATTACTTTATTTAGTTAATATTATTTTATTCACCATTCACATTCCCAAGACTACTTTATTAATCTAAATAGTACATTTCAACTCTCGCATTAATTAAACTCCATGTAAAGTCAAATGAAAAAACAAAACTGGGACGGAGGGATTATATGACAATTAGATCAACTTCATCTTCGGGAATCCCCAATTTTGCCCGTCATGTACCACTTAACTTGAAAAACAATGGTATTTGCCGAAAACTCCCAGTAATGCTATTCAATGAAACAAATAGTACCACTACCTTTAATTAAGAGAGTGTGTGTGGGGAGAGGGCTAATTGGCTAACCTCGGAAGGTTCTCCTCCTCTGCAAATCAGTAGGCCTATATTGACCAATGCCAAGAGTACATAACTCAAACAAGACAGCGGAAATGATGCATAAATCCTTACAACACAAAATCATTAATTTCACATTATCTGTTTCTTCGCTGTGTATTCATAAAGATACAAAAGAAATCAAACAAGAGTAAAGGGTATAAAAATCCAACCGGATGTTTCCTATATAAAAAATACTGCTTCAATTTTAAAAGATATAAATTTTCCCAAAATTATATAGTCCATTATTTAATATATATATTGCTTTGAAAACGATATATTATTCATATGCCACAAAGAATTATAAAAGATGACAAAGTATAGAGTAAAACTGGTTTATACATAAATCATTGAAGGGTATTAGTTGTTTTCATTGAAGAGTATTAATTGTATTTACTGAAGATTATTACTAATTTACACTAAAGTGTCTCAGTTGTTCAGTGAAAATAAACTATAAACTAAGACTCTTCAGTGTAAACTAGTAATACTCTTCAGTAAAAACAACTAATACTCTTTAGTGAAAACAACTAATACCCTTCAGTGATTCATATATAAACTAATTTCACCCTATACATACTCATAAAAGATATGTCTTTTTCAAAAATTTGGGGCGGTTAAAGTAAAGAGCAATTAAAATATATAAATTAAAATTTATTGACCGAATCTCATAAATAGTTTTATAGTTTGGTCTAATTAAAAAAAAAAAGAAAAAGAAAAGGAATTTGTTTGGGGCGGTTAAAGCAAAGAGCAATTAAAATATACAAATTAAGAGTATAAATAAATTGAAAATGGTCCATACATAAATCATTAAAAGATATCAGTTATTTTTAATGAAGAGTATTAGTTGTTTTCACTAAACATTATTAGTTGTTTTCACTGAAGAGTCTTCGTTTATTTTCAATAATCAACTAATACTCTTCAGTGAAAACAACTAATATCCTTCAGCGAAAACAACTAATACTCTTTAGTGAAAACAATTAATACCCTTCAATGGTTCATGTATAAACCACATTCACTCTACATTTTGTCATAAATTAAAATTTATTGACCGAGTCTCTTAAATAGTTTTATTGTTTGGTCTAATTAAAAAAAAAAAAAGAAAATAAAGGAATTTGTTTGGGGCGGTTAAAGTAAAGAGCAATTAAAATACTGATATAAATTCAAATTTATTGACCGAATCTCATAAATAGTTTTATTTTTTAATATACTCATAAATAGTTTTATAGTTTGGTCTAATTAAAAAAAAAAAAAAAGAGAAAAAGGAATTTGTTTGTGGCGGTTAAAGTAATTAAAATATTTTTGTAACTACCTCCCTCGCTCATATAAGTATATAACTGCCTTTCCCTCCCAAATAAATACCCTGGAAGTCCATTATTTCAGTTTGAGTGCAAAACAGAATTGTTTGTTTTCAATGGCGGAAATAAACAGAGTTGAGGAACTGAAGAAAGAGCTGGAACCTGTGTTTGAAAGGATCCTTAAGAAGAATGATTGCAGTGTTGAGGCCATTCGTAATGCCCTTCAGATTGTTCTTCAAGTAAGGGAATTAATGAATCCCAAACAGATTAATGATCAAGAATCTGGCCAGGTTTGATTGAAATCCCTTTTCTGTATATAATTTTAGTCATTCTGGTCTTTAATTAATTCAATGCGAGTTTATATTTTTTGATTCAACGCAAGAATTAGAATATTACTTCTTGACTTGATTCAAACTCATTTTTTGATGTGCTGTTGTAATTTGAAATGCGTAGACATCGGCATCAGTTGAAGGGATAAAAGATGGTGAAAATCTGGCTTCCCAAATGGAATCGAAGCTCACACTGAAATCTGCCCAGGTTGGATTGACTAAATGTTAATTTTGGGACTAAATCTATTTTGTTTTGAAATGGATTTAGAGTTGGAATGTTAATTCTTGAATTGAATTTCATTAATTTTGTGTTGTTGATCAGAGACGCATAAAACGTCACGGCCTATTGCCTACACCTCTTCCCCCGAATTGGGACGAAACGAAAGGAGAAACCGAAAACGAACTAAATCTGGTGTTACTGCTCAGAAAACTTCCTTCGCCTGAGGACAAAGCCGTCATTTCAGAGGTGGGTGAGCTCATTTCGAAATCCCCTGCTGCCCTGGCTCTTTTCGGGCAGTTTATATGGCCCACCGTCAGACTACTGAACCCAACGACGATTGCGCAGGCATACTACGATTCTTCTCTGCAAGCCGAATTGCTATCAGTACTCTACACTATCTCCGACCTCAATAAAAAGGCGAGTAGCGCGATTCTGAACGCGTGCTCTAACGTGGTCATGCCTTTTCTCATCGTGTGCTTGATAAGCCCAACGAGTCAAACGAGACGAACTGCTGCCGATGCCCTGCGGGCAATGTCGTCCGTGGATGCAAGTATAAGGGCAATGGGAGAATCGGGCGTTATCAGGCGTCTGGTGATGCTTATAAAAGCAGGGGAGCCGCGGGAGCGATGGGATGCTGCTAGGATCCTTTTGAATTTATGCAGGGCAGTCGAGAACAGGGAACGGGCTATATCCGATGGGGCGGTTGTTGCCGTGGCAGACAAGATCGGGAGTAGTGTTTTCGCGGAGAAAATGGTGGAGATGCTTGAGATGCTAAGCAGGCACGAAACGGCGGTCCGAGAGATGGAAGAGAAGGAGGGTTTGCTGCAGGACTTGTTTATGATGCTGACCGCGGAGGGTGGAGAGATGAAGAAGGAATATTGCATGCTCGTTATTCACGCCATGTGTCGTCGCACTGTGGCCAGAACGACAAGGATAGACAGGGTGGAGAATGGTCGTAAAATTCTGGAAAGTGTGGCGAGTAGTGGAACTGAAAAGGCTAGGGAGAAAGCATCTGATCTTCTTTCCAAGCTGAATTTGATTGATCAAGTTTGCAAAGATATTGACAAGTAGAAACTTAAGACATTGTGATGATATAAGCTTGAATACAAATAGTGTGTGCTTGAATATTCATTGCCTTTTCTTTTCTTTGTTTTCTATTCCAAATTTGATCAAGTTTGCAAAGTTGGCTAAAAGAATAGTCCTAGATAGAAACTTAGATCTAAGCTTGCTGGCATTGGATGTGATGATTCTTGAATAAAAATAGTGCGTGCTTGAATATTCATAGCTTTTTCTTTTCTTTATTTCTGGAGTTTAAAGTCAATAGATCAATTGTGTAGGTTTGGTTTGGAGTTTAAAGTGAATAGAACATACAAGAAAAAAAATTTGATTGGAAACTCTCTTTTTAGTCATAAGAAAAAAAATTTCCTTTTCCAAATTGATTGGATTTCTATCAATTGCTAGCCTATTTAAAATACTTTTTTTATTTCAGTTCTTGTACATGTTAGAGTAAGTCCACGATGGATATTCATTCTTGTTTACTTTATTTTTTCAGTACCGCATCATTATATTTTAATATTTTCAAAGTTAATTGTTGGGATTAATTATTTCGGGCGGATGGACGGTCTCGGATTGAGAAAAATGGGGCAGATCATCACATAATTAAATAAAAAACCCTAACCCCTTTTGCCCGATACAAAACCCGTCAATCCACCCAAAATAATTAAGCCCGAATATTAAAATATAACAATGTGGAACTGAAAAAATTAAAGAAAAATGAGAGTGAATATCTACCGTGGCGATATTCGACCTACTCTAGCATGTAAAAGGACTAAAAAAAAAGGATTTATTGGACGGATTTCAAAACGTGCATTTCATATGGACAAATTCAAATTTAAGTCAAGTAACTGGACTCACAAATTTATAATCCCGGATAAAATATATTTTATTTATTTATGGATTTTTTCGACAAAAATGTATTTAATTGATGGATTTTTTTATCATATAATGATATTAACTCCAATAAAACAAAATAATTTTAGAAAAAATGAAGAGAGAGAAAGAGAGGGACTTATAAATGGAAAATAGAAATAAAAAAGAAAGTGAAACCAATTCCATTGAAATCTCCCCATTTTTCTCCGGTGTCAAAATTCCAAGGAAAAGTCTTCCACCCAACCAAATGTTGCTACCATAAACAAACATCTTTCTCTTCTTCCCCAGATGATTTTCTTTCCTCAAGGTTTCCACCATTTCTTGCCATCATCACAACCTATAGGGGTCCTTCACCCGGAGGACCCTACCCTACCCCCTCCCCCCATCTAACCCTATTCTCTCATTTTTCCTTTTGTGATGAATCGTTAAAGCGTAATCGAGGCAAGATTTTTGTGGGCTCCGTTTTTTTTTGGCACGAGGAGGAGAAATTTGGGGCGGATTGAGGTTTCCAGAGCACAAAAACGACTTTGATGATCGTTTTCTCTGTTCGAGGGACCATTTTGCAATTTTACATTAGTTTTGAGAGTCGATTTTCGACAAATTTGAAGACATGAATTGCTTCCCATGTTTTCAAAATAAGCAAGAAAGCACCGAGGAGGAGAAGAAGGATTTGCCCATTGCTCAGCCTAAAGATTTCCCTCCAGCAACAGCAGAACCAACAGCAGCTATTCCTTCTGGTATACCCTGTTTTATTGCGTATTTAAAATCAATAAATTTGTATGTATAATCAACTTGCTGATATAATAATGGGTTCCTAGTTATGTCATCATTCTTGTTGTTTTGCAGGATAGGATTTTTAGTTGTTAACACTATGAAGCTTAAAAGACTAGAATATGATGATCATTTGTGTTGAATTTTTATTGCACATTTGAACATTTTTAGATTCACGGAATTAGTCGATTGTATCTGGATAAAGGGTCTTGGAGATGTTACCAAATGTATGTGTAAAGTGTTCTCATTTGGTTGTATCTTGGTCTAATGGCTTGCACATTTTATGTAGTCTTATCTATTGTCGGTATTATCAACAATTCGAGGAGATGATCAGGGAAGTTTTAAGCAGAAATCAAGAATGTAGGAATTGGTCCTCAATTTTGTATGTGTGTATTGCATTCTGTTAATTAATTTGCTGTATAATTATGGGTTCCTAGTTACGTCATCATTCTTGTTGTTTTGCAGGATTTTTTAGTTGTTAAACACAATGATGCTTAAAAGACTGGAAATGATGAGAGGAAATCCATCATTTGTGTTGAATTATTGTGCATTTGAACATTTGACTAAATGAGTGCAGAAAGATTCTTGAAATTGATTGCAGAAATTGTTCATTTGGCCTAATTGCTTTCACATGTTATGCATTCAATAGATTCGGACATTATTGTTGTTTCTTTTCTTTTCTGTGGTAATTGGTTCTCAATATCACGACGTGTCTACTTTACAGGACGTAATGATTTAGCCCGAGAAGACAGCAGAAATGCAGCAGAAACCGAGAATAACACCGTGAAATCTTTCACTTTCCGTGAACTAGCCACAGCAACAAAGAATTTTCGACAAGAAACTCTGTTGGGTGAAGGTGGATTCGGAAAAGTTTTTAAGGGGACACTTGGAGCTACTGGACAGGTACGATGGAGATCATACGTACATTTTGTTAATATGTTGGTTTTGACAACATTTTGTTTTTCTTTCCGATAGATTGTTGCCGTTAGGCAACTAGATCGGAATGGAACAGGAGGTAAGGATTTCGTGTTCGAAGTGTCGTCTTTGAGTCTTCTTCAGCACCCAAATCTCGTACGGATGGTTGGATATTGTGCCGATGGAGAGCAACGGCTTTTGGTGTATGAATACTTGCCATCTGGCAATTTGGAGAAATATCTATTCGGTACTTTCCTATCCTATCTACATAGACACGAGGTTGGGCTACCGGATTAATTTTCTTGTGTGTTTACAGACCTTCCAGCAGGGCAAAGCCCACTAGATTGGACTACAAGAATGAAAATTGCTCTAGGTATTGCGGAAGGGCTGGAGTACTTGCACGAGAAAGCCGACCCTAAGATCATATATCGCGACCTGAAATCCTCGAAAGTCCTGCTGAATGAAGCCAAGATTCCCAAACTGTTAGATTGTGGGCTTGCCAATCTGGTGCAGAGTGGGAATAAGATGCATGCATCTGTGATGGCTGGTTATAATGGATATTGTGCACCAGAATACGAAAGAAACGGGGATTTAACAATCAAGTCGGATGTCTACAGCTTTGGTGTGGTCCTCCTAGAGCTTATCACGGGACGTCGAGCCTTGGACACTTCACGGCCAGTGGACGAGCAAAGCTTAGTCAGTTGGGTAAGTATCGATGAATCATCAATAACCTTATGGGATTTAAGCCAAATTTGTCCTATATCTTTTCACCTTTATAAATTGGTCCTCTATTTATTTGCTTTATCAATTTAGTTATGTATCTGTTCAAGTTTCGCCAAATTGATTCTAATTGGCCTAAAAATGTACAAAACCTCACTGTTTCTGTCTTCTATTTATTTTCTTTACCAATTTTGTCCCGTATTAATTCACATATCTCCAATTAGGTCCTAATTGAACGCAAAAAACACAAAATGCCATTTTTTTTAGTCAAGTACACTAGTTTTTCGGGGGAAGTCTATGATGTTTTTTTTTTCTCTCAATGTGACACGCCAGGTGGCAATCTTTACTAAATTAAAGAAAACTTGAAATAAACTACAAAAAAATCAATTAGGACCATTTTGATGAAACTTGAACAAATACAGGACTGAATTGGCAAAACAAATAAATAGAAGACAATTTAAATAAATAAAGGTGAAAAGATAGAGGACGAAATCCCCATATTAATTGACAAATGGTGATCTAATCTGTTTTAACTTTTTATATAGGCACAACCCATTTTCAAGGATCCATCCAAGTTCCCACAAATGGCGGATCCGCTTCTGAAAAAGGGATTCTCCGTAACGAGTTTGAATCAAGCAGTGGGAGTTGCGGCAATGTGTCTGCAAGAGGAGCCGTCTGCTCGTCCCTTTATCAGCGATATATCTGCTGCCCTTAGTTTCCTCGCCATGGCCCCTCCCGAGGCCCCTATTCCTGAACGTCTCGCCCCCATGCTATCCAGAGTTTCGACATCACGCCAAACCCCTGCTAGTAATAAACAGGACGATCATAGTTCAGATAGTAGTGAGGATGAAGAAGGAACTCGTTCTGATAAGCACGAAGAACAGGATTACATATCGAGTTCTGAATATGAGTACTCTGATAGCTACGAGGGCTCCGATTATGAGGAGACGGACAGGGCTCCTAGTCGCAACGGACGCAATGTGGATAGCGCCCGTTGCAAGTCTACTAAATCTAAGAAGCTTGGGGCGAGCTCGAAACGTAGAAGCAGGAAGAAATCTGTCAAGATCACTAGTCCCACGAAATCGAAAAGCAAGAAGAGCAGCAGATCGAGCTCGAAAGATCGTGGTTATAGCTTGAGGTCCGATAGTAGCTCTTTACCGCAAGAAAAAGCCGTTCCTTCCAATAAAAAACAAAAGCCCGATGATCGTTCTGATTACAGCTCGAGTAGTGATGAAGAACGATGGGATGGTAACGCCACAGAACTTGCTATAAACTCGAGAAGTGACAGTTGCTACTCGAGGTCCGAGGACGACGAACACTAGTAAACGACGCGGATTACTACAGAACCACGAGCCAGATTTAACTTCATTTTTGATGGAAATAATTGTGTTTTTTCACCTTGGCTGATCAAGATTTCATTTTTAATTGCTGCATGGAGGATATCTCTCTATATACAACCATACATATATGTATAGGGAAATTGAAGCATACTGATGAGCAGAAAACTTTTTTTTTTCTCTTTTTTTTTTTTTCCTTTTTTCCCCCCTCCTGTGATCACTCCACACAACTTTTGCTAGGCATTCTCCAAGAACGAATTATAAGTAACTTCTTTATAAGTACTTATTTGATTCCATTAATATGTGAATCAGTTTTGTTCAGTATGAATTAGATAGCAGCTTGTCATCCACATTACGTTTATATTGATGATGTCATTTTTACATGTGTATTATTAATGTAGTCGTTTCTCTTTTACCAACTAGAGTATTATTCTAAGCATGCATTCATATCTATTTACGACTCTTCTAGTCTAGCTCCTCGGTGGAACGAGATCCGCCCAATACAGCTTCAAAAGAAGCTGACTCGCCTTCTCAATAGCCGTCTTAGTCCCTCTACTCGCTACACCTTCCAGAATTTCACGACCCTTGTCTACCTCGTTTATCTTTCTCGTTTTCGCTACACTATCATGACACATTGCGTGAATAATGCTCACGCAATGTTCCTTGCTCGTCTCTCCAACTTCCTTTCGCAGCATCATGAACAACCCCTGCAGCATACCGTTCTCTTCCATCTCCGTGGTCGCCTTCTCGTTGCCGCAAAGCATCTCAAGAATCGGCAACATCTCATCCACAAAAACACGGGATATCATCTTGCCCGTCAGAGCAATAACTGCCCCTGCGGATACAGCCCGCTCTCTGTTCTCGACCACCTTACATAAATTGAAAATGGCCACGGTAGCATCGTGTGAGGCCACCGAATCCCCTTCTTTAATAGCCTCGACCAGCGGCTGGATAGCGCCCGAGTCCCCTATCTTCCGTCTATTTGAATCCAGGGTGGACAATGCGGATACAGCAGCAACGGCGCACCTTCTTGTTTCGGTCCTTTTGGCCCTCATGGAAACGACGAGGAAAGGCAGGGCAGCAGGGCAGTTGACAATCTTTCTCTTGTTGTCGTCGTTAGCGGAGATATTCAGCACTATCTTGACCAAATCTTGGCGAAGAGAAGCATCGGAAAACGACCTCTCAATGGAGGTTGCATTCAATAGTTGGTTGATGGCCCCTTTAATCTTTCCAAAAAGAGACGCTTTCATGAAAAACCGAAGCTCTTTGATGACGGTTTTTTCCTCAGTAGCCGAAGAAGACGGAAGTTTTCTGAGCAGTGATTCCAGATGTTGTTGATTTGTGGGGCGAGTACTTGAGATGGGAAAGTCGAGCTTCCCCTGGCGCCATTCGCCGATCATTTGCTTGAGCAAATGATTGGGGATGAGGGCAGCGCCAGAAACTAAATCACTAGGTTTTGGGAGTCTCATATGATTATCTATCATCCATTGAACTGATACCGCCTCAAATGACTACAAATTTCCAACACAAATATATGAGAAATTTAAAAAACTTTACTCAACAATGAGAAGAGATTCCAATATAACCTGGCCAGATTCGACGACCACAGGATTTTCCATGAGAATCCCGGAAATGGGGCATCGGAATTCCATAGGTGGTTCCCCGCCATCCTTTTCTGCATTATCCGCCATTGTTAACACCTATTCTTGAAAAAAAGTTTCTTCAATCAAACAAAATTTTACAAGGGAAATTAAATGAGGACTAACATGTGTTTATAAGTAGGGTTATACGAGGGAGGGAGTTACATTTTAGTCCCAATAAAATTGAGAAATGATCCTTCAACAAACAAATCCGTTTTGCACCAAATCACTCATTCAAACAGAAACTATTTAAGAGGGAGGGAAAGGCAGTTACAAAATATTTTGTTCTTAATTTGATTTAACCGCCCTATCAAACTCCTTACTTAATTTTAATGGGAGCAACTTATAAAACTATTTTACGCTTATATTATGAAATTGCATGAACAATTTTTATTATCTTTCAATTTATACTACTTTTTAATATAGGTTAAATCTTAATTAAAAGTTTTTGTAATGTGGCGTTGAAGAGAGTGTACTAGTTTTGCAGATACGTAAAAATTAGGGCAAGCTCTCATATGCATCAAGTGCACGGTGAACTCACTCAACAGTTGTCCATATTTATACTGAAAAGTTTTTTTTAATTACAATTGAATTATACTGAAAAGTTTACACTAAAAACTGATTTCCAGTGTAAACTTTTCTGTGTAATTGGAACAAACTTTCAGTAAAACAGGGTCAACTGTTGAGTAAGTGCACCATACATCAAGTGTACACGTGAGTTACTAAAAAATGGTGTTTCTCTATAAAATTAATATTCTAGTTTTACTAACCAATAAAATAGTGTTTTTTTAAAAATAATTTCCCCCGACCAAAATACATCGAGGTCTTCTATTCTAAATATCCTCAAGTTAAATAGTGGTAAAGAACAGAGAAAAAATAAAGTAAACTTTTCCTAAATTTTATAGAACAAATCTTTTTTGTACTTTTTTTATTATTTATTTATTTTTTTGTTCAAGAAGGTTGTCAAAGAAGTTGGCAATATTTTTTTACAAATGTTTTGTCAACTGTTTTGTCAACCTTTCTGGGCAAAAAAGAAGTTTTTAAATCGGAGGACAAAACAAATTTGTCCTATAAATTCAGGACAAACAAGTTTTTCCCTCAAGGATATATATACTGGACTAGTACAATTAATGATACACTATATCAAGTGAATTTTATGTTTCATAGTTTGAATAATTGACACGTGGAATTAAAAAAAAAAAAAAATAATTCAACGAACCACCAAAATACTGTTTTATTTGTTAAAGATCCAGCAGATGAAATACAAAATGGAATACAAGATATGAAACAGTGAAATTAAACAGATACATAAGTATGCATCACCATTCTGAAAACCAAAGGACATGGTCCACTTTAATTTGGGACTGTGTGGAACTGATATGATGTTGCAATTTTAGAGAATTAAAGGATCATCGTTGCGGGAAAAAAAACCGTTTGGGATAACATTTTAAAATAGAATTGGACTATATATATTAGATATTAGAAGTGAATTGTATCTTGTGGAATCAAAAGTGCACTATCATGATATAAATTAAAGATATACATTATGAATCACCATTCTGAAACCAACTCAACACATATGCTATTATATTGCACCATTATACATCAAAGTTTGAGAGGGTTCACTATTTACATTGCAAGAAGTACCATACAAAATAGTATTTGACTCTATCATTTATACACCCGTGCGCGCTATCCCTATAGAGTATAAATGAGATTTTGTACGAAAACGAAATGAGAAAAATACTATGGAGAGATACAAAGCGAGACTAGTAGCTCAAGAGTTTTCGCAAAGACCCGATAAAGATTTCGATCAAACCTATTCTCCTTTAACAGACGGAATAACGTTCCGCTACTTGATATCTTTGGTAGTTAAATTAAATCTCCAGATGAGATTGATGGATGTTGTAACCACATATTTATACGGATCACTAGATCCCGACATCTATATGAAAATCACTGAAGAATTTAAGATTCCTCAGATGAGGAATGATTGATGGTCCCGTAATTCTTTCACAAACAAGGACAATATGGAAATTTAGGAGACAACAAAAAAAAAAAAAATCTAAATGAGTTCAGTGCGGGGCACTCAAGTCACTGCATTGCTGAGAGTCAGAGCTCTCAAGTCAGTGACATTTGACTTGTGACCTCAGGCTCTCAACAAAGCAGTGACTCGAGAGACTGAAATCTCGAGTGCGTGCTTAAGTTTGTCAGTGAGATTGGTTCTCCCTGACTAAAATACTTAGCTAATGCTTTTTTTTTTATAGAATATGCTTCTCATTGAGCACACGATACAAACCAGTTAGCAAGTACTTAAGTAATAAATCACACTCAATTTAAAGTGGTTCAGAGACTCGAGCTCCTACGTCCACCGCCCTAATTTAACAGGAGAATCCACTACTTGGGATTGGCTTGTTTTTAACGTGTCAGGGTGCACAAATACACTGGACTCACGCCACTACCTGGGTTGCCTCTCCTCCCCTCACTACAACACATAACTCTCTTCTGAAAGGGTTTAGTTTGGTTTGGTTCTCTCCAACTAAGTGAGGTTTTCCCTTACAATGTGTTAACCTTTAAGCTAGGGTTGGGAAAACCTCTCTAAGCTATGGATATATATGATAAGCTCAAGATACAAGCTGGACACTCAAAATATGAATGACGACCCTAAGGTCAGTACCGTGGGTGTGAGATGTGCTCCGTTATGACACCCAAAGCTCTCACACTCTCACAGCTCGTAGGTCTATATTTCTCCTCACACACTCTTGAACCGCAGCTATGAGTATATATTTATAGTGTGGATTCAAATGTTACCGTTGGAGGGAATCACATTTGAATCCAGACTAATAACAGGTACACCTACTTTTCTTGGAATGTGGCCTTGTTAGTGTTGGATAAGCTGTCTTGACTTGATTGGTCCACGTGGACTGAGTCCAATGACTCTTTGGTTCAGTGGGCTTGATCAGGGCGCACTGACTTCAGATGGCTTATCCTCCACTGACTTGATGATCTTCAGTAGACACAACTGTCTTCAGTGTAGTTGTCCTTCAGTAGACACTTGAAGATCTTTCCAAGAAGTTTGTAATAAGGCTGAATGACAAACTTCCCTGACCTCAGTAGTCTGACTCCTTCAGGGTCTACTAGGTACAGCACAAATCCTCCTGATCGTACTCTTCACTGAGTAGTCCACTGACTTAGCTTAGAAAATTCAGGTTTATACTCAGTAGGACTTCCTTCAGGCTTCTCTTCAAGTTCAGGTCTTCAGGTATGGCTCCAGTCTGTTCTTCTTGTGGTGTCTTCTTGACTTCCTTCGACTGTGTCAGCGAGTTCCCCTCACTGAGTTCCCACTCAGTAGAGTCCCCCCTCAACTGAGTAATTCTCCACTGACAACCTGTTCTACTGAAAATCAAACTAGCCTGACCTGAATCTATAAGATCTAATCCTGACTGCTTCAAACCTATTACATGTGGTTTTGGAAAAATCATCAAAACTAATATATCCCAACAATGATGAAAATCGTAGTATGTATAGCAAAAAACTGCAGAAGTCGTTGTACAGTCTAAAACAACCAGGTCTAATGTGGTACAACCGACTTAGTGAATTCTTCCAGAAGAAGGGATACACAAACAATATAGCTTTCCCCTGCGTATTTTTATAAAAAAAAATCACAAATTGATTTTTGCATCATATCCGTATATGTTGACGATCTAAGCATAATCGGAACATGCAAAGAGATTGAAGAAGTCAATTCAATCTTGAAAGCTGAATTCGAATGAAATCTTGGTAGGTTATGCGGATGCTGGCTATTTGTCTAATTCTCATAATGTCATATCTCAGACTGGTTACATTTTTCTTTGTGGTGGTACTGCAATCTCATGGAGATTGGTTAAACAAACTATGGTTACCACATCTTCAAACCACTCAAATATAATAACTTTGTTTGAAGCCTCGCGAGAATGTGTCTGGTTGATATCATTGGTAAAACACATTGATGACTCGTGTAGTATTGCTAAAAATGATACATCTCTTATTGTTATATTTGAAGATAACAACGCCTGCATCGCACAAATGGGTAATGAGTACATTAAGGGAAACCCAAAGAAACGTATTTCACCAAAAAATTTCTACCCATACGAACTCCAGAAGAGTGGCGTAATTACCGTACAAAAGGTGCGATTTAGTGACAATCTAGCATATTTGTTCACTAAGTCCCTACCTACCTCTACTTTTGAAAAACATATTTATGGTATCGGGATGCGAAGGTTCAGGGGAGTGGCAACCTCGAAACAATTCTGAAGATTGAATCCAGAAAATCAATAGTTGCACTTCTCCCTAGCTAAACATTTTTCTTGCTACCTAGCATGTGGAGTTTTCTGACAAGACACATACGTCGCGTCGTAATGTCCAAGGGGGGGTGTTGTAAATTCAGAAGATTTGATATGCCAAATCCAGAAGATTTGGTGTGGACATTAATTATGGGCCAAGTAACCTAATAGGCTTTAGGTTTTTTTTTATTATAAATATATTCTTGTACTCATTATTGTATGCACACATAAATATAGTGAAAAACTCCTAGCTTGATACGCCCCTAAATGTAATTATTATTGATTTGGAAAATATAACGGTGTTTCTACTTTGCGCTCTTTATTTTACAACAAATAGATAATGTGTAAGATACATTTAATTATGACTCCGTATGTAATGTACATACGCTTCACCCTATAATTTTTCTTGGAAAATTTGTCATGTAACTTAAAAAAATCAATTTTCTCAACTCTTGCAAATTTATCATTGAATTCATAGAAAGGTGTAAAATTAATTAATTTATATTACATTCTTTATGCTCTTCCACAAGCATGAGAATATAATTCTCAACTCTCTTTAGGGGGAGACATAATTAATAGATAATTTAATATTTGTGGAGTTGCTTTTAGTGAAAATTAAATTCAGAACGAGTATAGTTCCCTAGTAAAATTTAAGAGTTTCATCAATTTAAGGGTTTGCTAGATAGTAAAACTATCAACTTGTGACCTAAAATATTATCAGTCCTAAGCTTAAAAGATACAAAACTATCAAGGGCTTTTCTACGGCCAGGAAGGCTTTCGCCCTTCCTGATGTCAGTAAATCAATAAGAACTTGCCACATCATTTAAGTTCGCCATTTGCGATCTAACTTTGCCCGAAGTAAAAAAAAATATTTTTAATAGAAAAAAATATAAAATTACAATAATTTAATTTTAAAAGTAATTATTTCAATCCTTTTTTTTTATAATAATTAAAAAATTAAACTAAAGTTATTAATAATCATTCAAAATTAAATCAAATTTCATATTCATTTCTTTAGCCCACATCGTTTCCATCCATTCATTCACGGTGAAGTTCTCGGAACTCCCGCCGTCACAAGCGGTGTAGCTCTCGAACTCCCGCCGCTCCATCCTTCCCATCCATTCATTCACAGGCAACAATTCTTATTTTTCTTCGAATCTGATAACATCTCAAGCTTGGCAGAAATGGCGGAGTCTTGCTTTCTGAAATCACGGCTTTCCTTTAGAGGTACTCTGTTTTGTTAATGCTCTACATGTCTGTTAATCACGGCTCAGCTGTTTTCCCCCAAATATATGGCGGTGTCAAAATTTGCTTTCAATGTTGAAAAATTCGGCGGCCCACTATTCTTAAAAAGGAAACCCATTTCATTTCAGTTTCCAGCAAATAGAGAGAGAAACTTGGCATTATCTTCAAGAAATAAACCATGGGATTTGCGACCAAGAGAAAGTTAGGAACCATGTACATTTCGGCGCCGGAATTCAAAACCGGAAATCCCATTCGGCCGAAATCCAAGAGCAACACCATGAAAGCCATCATGAACGCCGCCTGAAAGCAGCAAGTTTGCCGGAAATTCAGCACAACCACGCCACCATACTCTGGAAATTATGCAGTCGTTCGTCGCCGGAAAAAGCATGGCCACCTCTTGTGTCGCCGGACGTCACGCGTGAAAGCTCCTCATGGCCGGAAAACTGGGACGCCTGGAATATCACTGAAGAAAACTCCAAGCCGCCACCACGCCATACCAAGACGTCGCTGGAAATCGAAGCTCACAACCATGGAGAAATCGAGCAAAAACAACGTCGCGGCGGAGGACGGAGGGCGGTGCGGCGTCGCGGTGAGGACGGAGGGCGATGCGGCGTCGCGGCGGAGGACGGAGGGCGGTGCGGTGACGCGGCGGCGGGCCGCGGTGCAGTACTGTCGCGACTGAAGCAGAAAGGTTGAATGTGTGATATTGAAGATTTGAAGTGGAAGGGTTGAATGATTATTTTAATTGTAATGACAAATAATTCAATTTAATGGAATATGTTATTTGAATTTTAATGGTTGTTATTGAAATATTATTAAATATTAATTAATTAATATTCTAAATTATTTTAAGGTAAAAAGAGTATTTTTGTAATTTTATATTTATTAATTTAATTTATTAGTAGGGCGATGCAGTGCGATTGCAATATGCAGAGTGCAAATGCGTTAATGCAGAGTGCAATCCATTAAAAAAAATATTATACGTTGGGTCTTCGATCTAATGGTAATAAGAGGGTTTACTGACGTCAGGAAGGGCGAAAGCCTTACTGACCGTAGAAGAACCCAACTATCAATTTACTGCAAGATAAAAACTATTAATTTAGGACTCACCCATTTAAGACATGTTTAACCTATTATAATTGAAATTTTTAATGGACGCAACTACTTACACCCACAAATTTACTTAGTATACATACTTCTAAGTTAACCCACCATATATTTTAGCTACATTTTATTTTTTTTCTTAATAAACCTCCTTAACATTTACAATTATAACCCCCTAATTATCATTTACATCATTCAAATAAATATATACACATCCACCAATTTAATTTGTAATTTAAATATAAAAAATTTGCACACTCCACCTTTATTTTCTTTGTTCACCCTCCTAAACCACCCTCGTACCCCCGCTCCCCCCCCCCCCGCCCCCCTAAAAAAAAAAAAAAACTTGAGACCACATTCCAACCCAAAAAACCAACATTCATCGTATCCCTCTTTCTTTTTTTTTTTTTTTTTTTTCGGCGTTTCCAGTTCCACACCCCCTCCCCCGACCATATGAAGAAGACCAATTTAATCTCCTTGCATCTGTAAATGAATTCATAGAAGAAAAATATTAATATCATTTAATATTGTATGTATATTATTTATACTTATCTGATTTTTTTTATTATGTTAATGGTTTTTTTTTTTTGTGTGTGAGAGCATTTGTGTAGACAAAAAAAAAAAAAGTGAGTAATGTATGTTTGTGCATGATTTTGAAATTTTATGTGAATTTAAAAAACAGGAGTATTTAATAAATAGTGTTTATTTTATTATATAAAAGTTTTTAGTATGTTTTTATTTTTGATATTTTTTTCAAAATAAGAAATGGGTGAACAAAGTACTTTTGTGTGGGTGAATAGCCCTGACATTTATGTTATCATGGGGCGATTACTGAAAAAAGTAAAAAATACAGGACCAACTTTTTTTTTTAACTCCATCAAGAAATTTAATGTTATTGATATCACAAGTGTCAAGTTTTTCTTGGAAATTAAACCAACTTCAAAAAGATGAATTTCATTCTGTTATCCAATGCACATTTATAAACCATTTAATTTGATTAGATGAAATTCACTTGAAATAGATTTACGACATTTAGAAATGCAACATTTATTGGTTGGTGTGAAAATGGTTTATACATTAACCATTGAAATGTATTAATTGTTTCCACTAAACTTTTTGGTGAAACAAATAATATTATTCAGTGCATATAACACTACAAAAAAAAAATGCAGATTAACGACCGATTTTTGGTCAAAAAACAAGATTAACGATCGATTTCTGACCGATTAAAGTTGGTCGCTAAATTGCGGGTAGCTAATATTAACGATCCTTTTTTAAAATCGGTCGTCGATCAGAGACTCTCAAGACGATCGCTAAATTTTAGAGAACGCCTCCGGTCAGTCGTTGATCCGACCGGGTGTGACTCGGTTGGTGGAGGGTTTTGCGACCGCCCAAACTGGCGTTCGCTAATCTAATTTTTAATAAAAATAATTATTTAATTTAAAGTTTGTGATTAGTAACCAAACTGAGGACGGTCGCTAATCACCAAACCTGCGAAAAAAATATGGCTCAGTAGGTTCGAACATACGTCCATTAGAGTGCGGGCGGGGCATGAACCACTGAGCTACTGACCCATTAGCTTCATATTAGGCGAGTAATATTGTGTATATGCCTTTGTAAGACTTGTAGAAATAGTTGAGCATATATGCGCCCAAGAGGATCCGGAAGGCGTGGACCACTCGAACACTTGTTATTATTGTTCGTTTTTATGCATTAAATTATATATAACTTCAAATTGAGTTCCCTTTTTAAAAAAAAATCATCAAATTAATTTCTTTTTAATTCTAATTCATTTATATATATATATATATATATATATATTTACTAACTTTTTTTAAAAAATTTAATATTTTAGACTAATATAAATATTAATTTATTCATTTTTTATGTATTTAATTGTATATAAGTTAAAATTGAGTCTCGTTTTTTTTAAATTGATCAAATTAATTTCTTTTTGTTTCCAATTTATTTCTATATATGTATATTCACTAATTATTTTATTTTGTAAATTTAATATCTTAGAGTACTATAAATTATTAATTTATTCATTTTTATGCACTTAATTGTATATAACTCAAAATCGAGTCCCTTTTTTTTTTAAATTCATCAAATTAAATCTTTTTTTCTAATTCATTTATATAGATATTTTCGCATATCAATATTCATACAATATATGCAAATCTATATTGGTTAATATAAATTATTTACAAAATCATAATAAAAACATAAATTAACTAAATTCACTGAAATATTCAACAAAAAATATAAAATATTTTAAAAATACAAATTAAATAATTGTTTGAACTCTCTCTCTCCCTCCCTCCCTCTGGCGGTTAAAATAAGGATCCTCTTGACCGACCTTAGAGTTTAGCGACTGCCCAGGCGGTCGTTACTCTTGTTCGATTAGGGACCGACCATGCCTAGGCGGTCACTGATCGGTCGCTAATACATTATTTTGAGACAGATTTTTTAGCGGTTGCCATATTGGTTGCAAAAGTGCGTGTTTTATGTAGTGTAACTAATACTCCTTAGTGAAAACATGTCCTTCAACGATTTATGTATGAATCAATTTCACTCTATACACACGCGAGAAGAAATAATAAATTAAATATTAATTGACCACATTGAATTGTTTGAGAAATTAACAAATTACTCTTCTCATTTTTATCAGAGCAGATTTTAATTTTTGAGATTTGGTCAATGAAGATCAATTTATATGTTTTGAGATTACGTAAACAATTTTATAGTTTTTTCTGACGTGGCGTCAAAAGCCATTAAAATAATGATGTGTTAAATCATATAACATCCTTATTCATTTGATTTTCGTCCCAAATTTCATCGAATGGACAAAACGCCATAGTTTTTTTATATGCGTTCGACACATACACGTTTAATTTGGAGATTTCCGACGAACATTCATTTAAATAATGTGAATCAAACTTGAAAAGCCCTAATATTAAAATCCTTTCTGAATCCTTTCTAAATCCAGTCTTCCGAAAACATTAATAATCCTTCCCCAATTTTTTTGACAAAAATATTAAAATCCTTTCTGAATCTAGTCTTCCAAAATATTAAAGTTACTTATTAATAACCTAGTCAACATGTTTTACATACCTAGCACATGGCAAAAAACGATGGCAAAAAGAATTCTAGTGGACTAGATTACATCGTGCTACAAATAGCCAATAGGTAGCGTCCAAGATCAAGAGATGGTTACATTCTAAAAATGCTATGATTCTAAACTATCATTTGGTAGTAAAATAGCTAATACTTTTAACTGAAATAATAAATATTATTTATAATCACGAATTAATTGTGCAGTAAAATTGGTTTACAAAATTAGACTATGCGTTGTTGCAAATACTAGCAAATATACGAGTATATGAGCAACTTAAATTGAGATAAAGAATACATGCATATTAATAATGCATCACTGTTCAAATAACCAAATCAATTAAAGCATATGAGAGTGTGCCGTAGAAAATACTTCACGCATGGAAAAGAGCTATGAATATTCAACTACATGAAATTTTGTCGCAAGAATCGTGACTTGAAATACTAGAAACCAGCTTATTGATATCGTCTCATGAGTTGATATTCTCAACTAAATAAGATAAAAAAGTAGAGAGAATTATTTAACATTCTCTAGGTGTGTTTACCCATCGGTGAAGACATGGATAATGACAATGGTTGCAGTACTCGTGACCAATACGATGATCGCCTCGCGAAATTTGGATAGGCCAAAGTGGTACCACCGGTCGACTCTTTTCTTGCCAGATTCAATATCGCGATCAGATTCACACTTCTTTTCCTTAGATTTGGATCCAACAAAACAAAATGAAAATTAAAAAATTAAAATACAAAAAAACTTTTAGGGAAAATGCACTTTTTTGTCCTTTAACTTTGGTTGATTTTTGTTTTCGTCCTGTTAACTTTAGAATTCTGAATTTCATTCTATAACTTACAAAAAATTGGTGCCACGTCAGATTTAACAGACACAAAATATCTTTTTGTAAGTTATAGGATGAAAAAAGACAATTCTTTGTAAGTTATAGGAGGAAATCCAATATTCCAAAGTTAACATGACAAAAAACACAATTTTTATAAGTTATAGGATGAAATTCATAATTCCAAAGTTAACAGGATGAAAATCTAAATCAATTAAAGTTAAAAGATAAAAACTCTATTTTTCCAAACTTTTTATGATTAAATAGTTAAATCAAGGAAAGAACCTGGGCAGATTCATGTTGTTGTGAGTTTGGTTTCCCACGTGGCGCACACATAATTTGAATGACCTCTTCAAGAAGCATCTTCTCTGAGTTATCAGCTTTTGTACCCAAGAGCAGGGCTCGGAGCAAGACAATCTTAATTTTCTCAGACTCATTGGGTATGCCTCCCGTGGATGACTAAATTCAGATAAAAATTTAACATCTTTGTAAAATAACAAAATCACATATTCTTAAACCAACTAATTAACCTGTCCAGGTTCGAACTTTACAACTTCATTGAGGTTGGCAAGCACCCCTACATCAATAGGATCAACCTTTAATTCCTCAATTTCTTCTTCTTCTTTGGAATCTTTAATCGATGAAGAAGACGTCTACATGTACATATCAAATTTCAACTTCACGTAACTAATTAATAACAATAAATTCAAGAATTAGCAATCCACTAACCTGCCCATGTTCTTCCTTCAGTTGTGATTGATTACTTTGAATGGCATTGCCTAAAATTACTAATACGAAATTTTAGGTGTGTTACACAAAACAAACCCTAAAAGTTTTTCATGCAGGAAAGAAACCCAAAGGAAAAGATAAATTTAAATTCTTCTACTAAAACCATCTACTCATAAATTGAAGCAGTCTCACCATTGTTTGGATTCATCTTATCTTCCCTGCAGTTTGTACAATAATTTATGTGGAGATATATGAGACCATATCATATATGAAAAAAGTGGAAGAGAATAAATGTGAAAGTGTATTTTGAGTGTATACCTTGAATAAATAATAATTCCAAGTGTAACAATAGCAAATGCCACAAAGTAGATCCAATTGACCTGGACAAAATTGGGTTCAAATTAAATATTAAAAGTACCAAGCAACATAAAACTTTTCAATTACTATGAATAATATAAGTAAATCTTGATTTTTCTCTAGATTTTGATTTTTGAGTTGTGACCACATATAGTAACCTTGCCATGATATACAAATATCTGAATTAGAGTAGCCCACATATTGGAGGTTAGCAATGACAAATATAACATTTTTGATCCACTGATCTGCATCGAAACAAGTTTATAATATATCAAATACAATGAAGAACATCATTTATATAAAAATACCACAGAAATAATTGAAAGATAAATATACAATTAAGAGTGAAGAGCCCTAACTAAAAATAAAAAGGGGTAGATACCTTGAGTAAGAGAGAGACCCCTGAATATAAAAGAAACATGGCTATAGAAAATCCAATGGCAAGAAAAATCTGTACAAAAGAAAAGAAAAATTCAGATTAAGTCCTCATATTTCAATTGTTTGGAGTATTAGGAAGAAATGTAGAGCTACCATCTCAGGTGAGGAGAGAATGGATTTCACTTTATCACGATCATCAATGACTCTGGATGCATAGTCATGTTAAAGAAGTAACATTTATAAACAAGTGAATTAGTTAACTTAGCATCTTTGAAGTAATTCATGCATTCAATTCTTTAAAGGAAGGATACATTATAGGAACAAGAAAAAGTGAACCATTTATGCCCAAATGGGCCATGATTTCCACACGATCAACTTTTTTAACAAGAGTTTCCTGCAAAAGACAAGGATTAATAGAAAACTAAAAAAAAAAAAACACGTCTCATCTAAAAGTTTAAATTTGTAATGAGGTGCATAATTAATATTTTATGTTAATTCACATATACTCCCCTCATTAATGGTTTGGACACTCAACATTTTCTTTTGGTGGGGAGCCTAAGTGAGTGAACAATTTAATATGGGTGGAGTTACTTTCAACTAATATCAAATTCATAACGTGTGGAGAGATAGATCTATCATACTCTACCTTAAAAATTATTATTTTTATTTCAAATACTAATAAACAACTTGCTTGCTAAAACACGAAGATAGAGTAACTGTGAAAATGTTTGGGGACGGAGGTAGTATAATTAATTCATTTATATTGATAAGGAAAATAATTAAATGGATTAATTCTAAACCTCTCTACAAATTCAGCATTTTAGAATGAGACAGATTTCTTTCATACATCAATAATCTAATAATAACAACTTACCTCAAAAACAATACTAACACCATATAATGTTGCCCCGACAATAAGAAACAAATCGCCTTCAAAAGCATAGAGACTAGCTACAATAACATTAATCACAAAATAAATTAGTTTAATTGAAAAGGTTGAGAGATCAGACAATTGATTTTTAGTGGTAATAATCTTATCACGTTTTGTCATTATAATTATTCAAGTTAAAAGTCTTTAATGACAAGACCTATCATTAAAAACAGTTTCTTGTCACTGTCACTAAATACCAACTTTCTTGTAGTGCAATGAGATTATAACTTATCTAACTAAAAGTCTTTAATGACATGATCTATTATTAAAAACGGCTTCCTGTCATTAAAAACTTTTAACTAAAAAAATGATAATAATAAAATTAATGTCACTAAATATCAACCATCTCGTAGAGCAATGAGATTACTTACTGGATGTATATAGGTCGGATAAAACAAGAGTTAGAAGACCAGCAGTACAAATTGCTACACCAACCAACTTTTGAAATCCATATTTAGCCTTCAAAAACAACCAGGCGAACAACATGACACATGGTATTGTCCAATAATTCAAAAGCATTATGCTTGTAAGAGAAGCTGATACATATGCCCCCATCACTGTCAAATTATGTAAACTATTACTTTAGTGCTCAATATATACAAGATGCATTAAGAGATAATATACTGCAAAAGAATATATAAATTGCAAATATATAATTACCAAACATTTTGGCAAACACATCAGCCCATAAAAGCAGGTAATAGTTACGAAACCCGTCGGCATGATTCATAATTATATCTCGTAATTTAATATCCTGCAGCGAAAAAATTGGATTAACATATAAATGACTAACATACATATGTACTTGCACAACTAATGCACATGCTCCTATATATACTGTACAACAAATAATATAATACATCAAAATGAGTAATATCATTCACTTGGTGTGCACATGTATAACTGATTTTTTAATTATATAAAATTTAGTCCCAATTTTCATGACAACGTCAAATTATGATCGACCAAAAAATTAACACAAAGTTGTTTTGAAATTCAAATTTTTATTTAATTTTAACAAATATATGACAGTCAAATCAAATCCCCAATTTGAAATTAGATCTATTTTGCCAAGACAAGTATGATTAATTGGCCAACCTTGGAAGGTTCTCCTCTGCAAATCAGTAGGCCTATATTGACCAATGCCAAGAGTACATAACTCAACCAAGACAGCGGAAATGGTGCATAAATCCCTACAACACAAAATCATTAATTTCATATTGAACAAAATATAAATAAAGGCCGGCCACAAGTAAATTAAATAAAATATACACAACAAAATTAATACTCAATTTGGGTGGCAACACGAAAAAGAAAAGGCTAATCAATAAAATTGAATTATAGAAAGATAGTATATTAACATGGTAAAAAAGGGAGAGAAATTATATATTAAACCTAAAAAAGAGAAGAAGAAAACCTTTCTTTAAGAGTTGTGAAGTTGTAAATCCAGCGAAAGTAACCAAAATGGAGAGAAGCTGTCCCAAGGCAAGAGACAGTAGAGTAGATTTCGTACACAAATCCTTCCAATTTTTCACCATTTTTTTCCTTATAATTTGTAATCTTCGTATGTGAGAAGTAGGCAAGGCACTATATATAAGGATCAGCGGACTTAAAGGGGCCTTGGCCTTATCGTTTCATTTATATAATTTAATGACCGAGTCTCATAAATAGTTTTATAGTTTGATCTAATTAAAAAAAAAAAAAATTACTGACACCTACCCCTACCAAAGTGTTAAAGACTCATGCCCCAATTACACTCATTTTCATTGTTTCATGCCATGAGGCGATCTCATACAAAACCTACTCTTAATTAAATATGTGCGGGTGGGTGGGTTCTCCACTGCAAATCACTAGGCCTATATTGACCAATGCAAAAAGTACATGACTCAACCAAGACAACGAAAATGGTGCAATAAATTATCCTTACAATACAACATCATTAATTCCATGTTGAACAAAGTATAAAGGCCGGCCACAAAAGTAAATTAAGTAAAATATACACAACAAAATTAAACTCAATTTGGCTGACATACACGAAAAAGAAAAGGCTAATCAATAAAATGTATTTAAAATAAAATAAAAATGAATACTCACGCTGTCCAATATTAGTAGTCCTACTTTTTGGGCTGTTATTATTTATCAAAAGTTTAAGGGTATTATGAGATATTGTGAGGTCCATTTATGAATAAAATGATTGTTTATGAAAAATATGATACCTCATAATACCAACCAACTTATGATAAAAAATAACAGTCCAAAAAGTAGGACTACTAATATTGGACGGAGGGAGTATAATTTATTAAAAAAAAAGAAAGAGTCCCCCAATATTTTACCCACTTCACGAAATAAAACACTGTCTTTTTCCTCACCGCCATCCACCCCACCCCACCCCCAAAAATAATTCAAAAATAAATTTAATATCTGCATAAGCATCTTTTTCCCAAAAAATAAATTTAAAGAGAATGTGTGCGGCACACGAAGTAAAATTTCCATGTTTTGTAAATTTTGACAACATTGTGACGTAAATTGTGCACTTACACAAAAATTGGAACGTAATCGGAGAAATTAATTTTTTTGGGACGTAAATTTTACACTTAATCAACAATTGGAATGTAATTATAGAAATTAACTATTATGGGACGTTCTTGGAAAAGGTAAAAAATTATGAGACGTACAACATTTGAATTCCCCATCCCCACCCCAAAAAAAATAAATAAACCCCAACACACACACTTTCATCTC
Organism: Ballota nigra; assembly: GCA_947034835.1. Lineage (NCBI taxonomy): Eukaryota > Viridiplantae > Streptophyta > Magnoliopsida > Lamiales > Lamiaceae > Ballota > Ballota nigra. The sequence continues at coordinate 63,056,644 of OX344725.1, forward strand.
CTGTGCGGATCTTCTCACCTAGATTTTGTGGTAAACACAGCGGAATAAAGATTGAAAATCCACAATAAAAAATTGGCATTTTGTTGAAAATATGGATCATAATCATGCATTGAAATGAAAAGAAAGTCATCTTCTTCGATAGAAAAATTGTAGTGATTGATTATCTAAAAAACTGATTACACATGAGACTACTCTCACTATTTATACATGGATTTTTATTCTAGAATCTACCAAAGCTTGCTACTCAAGTCATTCAACTATAAGTTGTTACAACCGCATCGAGCTGCACTTATTCATAGGTGAAGGTGATACGGTTATAACCGAATTCGGTTACAACCGTTTATGGCAAGTGAGCATCATTGGCAAGGTGCTGGGATGAAGAGCATGGAGCATGGAGCATAGCACATTGCATACTGTTGTAAGTATGCATACATGACAGCATAACCGTGACCATCATTTGCATGCGTGTATGAGTCAATTGCATGCATGAGCTTGCATGATTCCAAGATCCCTGATTAGGCGTGAAATTGTCATGATTCGTAGCTAGAAACGCCCTAGTTTTGGTCGAGTTTATAGAGTATTTAGAGTCAATTGAGCATTATTTCTATACATTGATAAATTTGTCTCTTTGATGCTGATAGGTGAATAGAGGATGAAAAATGGAGTTCGTAGGACTTTGAATCGACTCAAACGGATGCCCGGATGAGAAGATATTGAAGAAATACGATTGGTATTAGTGCGGACGAGGAAAAGTATCACTTGAGAGGAGTTAGAAGTCACTCGAGTGACTAGGTCGAGCGCACGCGCTCGAGCGCTTAAACTTACAGAACTATTCTTGCGCTCGAGCAGCTCGAGCGCCACCGCTCGAGCGAATTGCTCGAGCGCCCAAAACATGCAGAGAGATTTCAGCGCTTGACCGGCTCGAGCGGAACCGCTCGAGCGATTGTGTCATTCGAGCTACACTGCTCGAGCGGGACCGCTCGAGCGTTTTGCTCGAGCGCCCATGGATTTTTGCCTCCGGATGCGTATTTTCGACCCATTAACTCCCGTTTCGACCCGTGCCTATATATACCTCTTCCAAACACGTTTTGAAGAAGACCCGAACTCTAGAAATAATTTTAGACTTAGTTTTTGGAGAGGAAGGAGACGAGCAAGCTTTATTTACGTTTTGTTGAGGTTTTTCATACGAATTCTAGTTTCTTTTCAATTCTTAGTTTCTTTTCATTAGTTCGTTACTTTGAACACGTTTAAATTTTGTTTTTATTAATTCAATTTCAGTTCTTAGTATTTATTTTCTTTTAAAACCCTAGTTCATGTTTCTTATTTTCTTCGTTCAATTCATTATATTTATGTTCGTTGTTTCTTCCATTGCTTTTATTTTTGTTAAAACCATGTCCGGCTAAAACCCTTGCATGCTTAGGGTAGGATGAACTCGTAGAAGTAGGATGTGGGTACGTAATTAGGGTAATTTGTGACGTTAGTTTTAATTCTCTTGATTAATGAATTCTTATAATTAATCTGAACTTTACCTTTGAATTTAGTACGAAAGTGTTAGAGAGAGGACGACCGCATCACTCAATAACAATTAGTAGTCTTAACGAGAAGGTTTAGGAAAGGTTAATTCATCTACCAGTTTAGCGAAGGAGGACGACCGCATCACCTTAGTTAAATTAGGGTCTCATTAATTGAGCACAATCCATTAACTTGTTAGTGGATTAGTGAAGTCGAGTGTTAGGGTAAAGTATTAGGGTTTAGAATCTTGAGCTTTCACCTTGCATTCTTTTACTTAGGTTAATTCTTGGTTGTCACGATTACTTTGATTATGTACCTGCTCCGTTAGTATACGTAGGGATTCCTATCATAAGCATCACCATCTCTTATTTGAATCCAACCCTTAGTGAATTCGTCTGCTTTAGTATTTTAGTTTAATTAGTTTATTTCAGTCTTTTAATTAATCTTTCAAAAACCCAAAAACATACACTCATATTAATTACGACGCGTAGATCTTCAGGGATCTATTCGCATATACACCATCCCTTGGGTTCGATAATACTTGGTCCCTATACTTGCCCATACTACAGTGAACCCGTACTCTTGCGGGGTAGCTACTAGTAGAAGCTAGTGTAGTTCGCTTCAAGTCAATGGCGCCGTTGCCGGGGATGGCGTTGTATGCTTTTGAATAGGACTTGTAGATAGCTTAGTAGTTAGTAGTGGGTGATTTATTTTCTGTTTTTATTTTTATTTGTATTCAATCGGCAGTTGCGTTTTGATCCTTCTGCTAGTGTGTCAGGTTTATGAAAACACGCTCACAAGGCAATACGAGCGAAGAGAGAATACCGTTGGACCCTGAGACAATAGCCAGAAGGAACCGAGCCTTCTTGAGAAGAATGAATGCTGCCGACTTAGGAAAGGAACCAATGGATATCAATAACGAGTTGGATGATGCTGCCAACGATTTCAATCAGGCAGTAGACCGAGTTGAAGGCACTGGAGTTAGTGGTAGCCAGAATCAAATTACATTAGGGGATAGCCAGAGCCTAAACCCGGATACACGAAACGTAGGGAATCCAGCTCAGAACATTGTCCATAATCCTCATAACAACCCTGCTTACCCACAAAACCCAAATAACCCTTTTAACAACCCAGTATACCAACATTACCCATACCCACCTTATCCTTACCCACCATATCCATATCATCCACCCCCAGTCTACAACTAACCACCTGTTTACCAACCACCACCCCAACAAGTACCCGTACCAGCTGCTAATCCTCACCACGTTCCTCAGAACGTAGATCACAATATGGCTATTCGAGGGAGGTTTGCAGCGCAGCCACAACGGTACTATGATGGAGTGGCTTTACCTCCAGTTGAGGCGAACAACTTCTCGATTTCCCCAGGAATTCTAAAGCTGCTTACCGAGAATCAGTTCAAGGGGGTGATCGGGAAGGAGAATCCTCATACACACCTGAGGAGTTTTCTCATGATAGCCTCAACATTTAATTACAATGGCATGTCTGAAGATGCCAAGAGGCTTAGGCTGTTCCCATTCTCATTGACGGGAATAGCCAAGGAGTGGTACGATAATACACTCCCGCGGGGAGGTATTACCACTTGGGCCGAGCTCGAGCGTCTGTTCCTCGAGCGATTCTACCCTCCATCTAGGACGATCAAGGCTAGAATTGAGATCTCATCCTTTCGCCAGAAGCAAGGAGAGGACCTACGTCAAGCGTGGGAGAGATACTCAAACATGCTGATTGAGTGCCCGCAACACGGGTACAATGAGGGAGACATTATGGCGTTCTTCTACAGTGGTGCCAACAAGGCGGGGCAAGACCATTTAGACGCTTGTGCGGGCGGAGCATTCTTGAACCAAGGCATAGAGAGGTGTAGGGAGATAGTGGACAACATTGTCACGAATGCCGGTGCTTGGGGTGTGGATGCAGATTTTCAGAGGGTGCATCAGGTTGAAGAGGGAGAAGGAACGAGAAGGCTGTTGATGGCCATGATGGAGAAGATCAACAACCTCGAGTTGGGTAAGAATTTGGTTGGAGAGCATGCAGTAGAGAATGAGAGAGTAGACCAACCAAGTGGGCAGCAAGAGGTAACCAATTACATGGGAGGTCCGTATTACAACCAGAATGGCTACCAAGGTGGAAACCAGTATGGAAGGCCTTCTTATGGCCAACCATTTGTGCCTCCAGGCCCTCAGCCACTTCAAAATCAATGGAGGAACACACAAGGAGTTCAAGGAGGCCAGCAGCCTCCTCAAAACACATGGAGGAAGAATGATAACTTTTTTTATGCTAACCCAAAAGCTGGTATTACTGTGCCTGCAGGTGTTGATCCGGGGTCTAAACCTCCTGGAGGAGAAGGCGGTGCATCAACCGAGGAGATGTTGAGAGCCATTCTTCAGAAGGTGGAGGAGGGAAGCAAACGGTTGTCATCCTTGGAGTACGATGTGAAGGAGCTGCATAAGAAAGGTGATCAACGTGATCAAGAGCTCCAGAAGATGAATGTTGAGTGGACTAGAACTCAACAAGAGAACAATCGAAGGTTCACTTCTTTAGAGCTCCAGATGAGCCAAATTGCAAAGTCAGTGAATAGAATGCCGGAAGGGAACCCGAAAGAGCATTGCAAGGCGATCCAGCTTAGAAGTGGAACCAATTATGAAGGTCCTCAGATGCCTGCTGATTCTGAGACGCCCCAAGTTGAGAAGGGGATTGAAAGTGAAGGGATTGAGAAGCATAGAGATATGGATGAGTCCCAGAAAGAGGAAGGGGTTGAGAAGGGAGAGAGAGTTCCTAAGTGGAAGAAGGTAAAGGAAGCAAGGGATAAAGTGAAAGAAACAGAAAGAGATGAATGGGGGGTACCCAAATCTGTGATACCCGTCCCGTATCCACAGCGCTTCATGAAAAAGAAGCTTGATGAAAAATTTGCAAAATTTCTTGATGTTTTTAAACAACTTCACATTAACATTCCTTTTTATGATGCTTTGGAACAGATGCCGCACTATGCGAAGTTTTTGAAGGACTTGATTGCGAAAAGACGGCGAGTGGATGAGCCGAAGTTGGTGCAGCTGAACCACGAGGTGAGTGCATTAGTGCACAAGGCGCTCCCTCCAAAGCTGAAGGATCCCGGGAGTTTCACGATCCTATGTGATATTGGGAACGGGATCAAGAAGGGAGCATTGTGCGACCTCGGGGTGAGCATTAATCTCATGCCGTTGTCGCTTTTCAAGAAGTTGGAAGGTGGAGAACTTCAACCCACAATGATGACACTTCAACTTGCCGATCGGTCTATTACTCGACCTCAAGGTGTGGTTGAAGACGTTCTAGTGAGAGTTGGAGATCACATTTTCCAGCTGACTTTGTAGTGCTAGAGATGGAGGAAGATGAGCACGTGCCCCTGATTTTGGGAAGACCGTTCTTAGCTACGGCGGGGATGGTGCTAGACGTGGCGAATGGGAAGATCACGTTGAAGGTTGATGATCAAGAAGTGAAGATCTCCCTATATGAAACCATGAAGCACCCGAAAGAGGATGAGAGCTTGTATTGCATGGATGCAATTGATCCTCGTGTTGAAGACACGCCTTCTATCCCTAATCCTTCTGATATTCATGATTTTGTTAGTCCTTCACTTGATTATTTAACCCATGAGCGTTATGATCTTGATTATTTTGATAGGGATAAAGTGAAGAAGTTGAAGGATGAAGAGGTGAAAAGTGTGGACGTGGTCTAGTTAGAGGGAAAAGAAGGAGTTAAGAAGAAAAAGTCCAAACTCAAGAAATTGTTTAGTAAGACTCCTCCAGATAAAGGCAAGAAGGAGTTGAGACCCATAACACTTGAGGATGAGAAGGGAGCAAAAGAGCTCATGATGGTGGGGCATCAAGGAAAGGAGTTCAAACACCACTCTTATGAGAGTGGGGGAGGTAAATTTGAGTATGATGTCCCATAAGCTCCTTTGAGCTTGGTCCGACATGAGGACCTTAAAAATAACGCTGAATGGGAGGCAACCCATTTTTATTTGCTTTCATTTATTTTTAGTGTCTTTTTATATTATTAGGGAGTATTTTGAGTCGTATGTTTAACCTCGTACTTGAGAGTTTTATTTTGTAGGCTTGTCTCTAAAGGAGTAAAGGTATCAAAGAAGTGGAGATTGAAGGAACCAACTTGAGACAAGGAAGTGTGCAAAGCTAGTGAGAGAAACGGGATTATTTGGTTGAGGTAACCCACAACCCCAAACTTAGACCTCTAGCAAGGTCGAAGTTTGGGGGGGTGGAGTTTTTTTTATTTGTTTTATGATTACATTGCACATGCATGCACGCCCTTATCTTTGAGTTGAGTTTGATTGATTATTAGTTTGTTGAGATACTCCTTGGGGTGATTTTGAGTTGACTCGCTATTGCATATTTTATGCCTATCAATCATCTTATGCTTGTTGATTGCTATCTTTGAGTATGATTTGATGAGTAGAGTGAGTTAGAAATTCTTTTGTGTGAGTGTTTGAGTTTGAGCTGATTAGGGAGAGAACCCGTATGCTTATGAGTTTTCTTTTGAGTGCTTGTGTGATGAGAGTGAGAATGCACTAAGACTAGCATGGATGTGAAAAGCCGCGAGCTTTTGAGCCTTATGAGATTTTGATGCATTAATCAATCTCTTCGTTTGTGAGTGAATCATCACCTTAGAGGATGCCAGAACTTGTGTGTGCTCTTGCTTCTTGATTATGTCTAGTTTGATATGCCGAATAGGATCTTAGGCCATCTTTGATTTTATTGAGTCACTTAGCCAAAATTTTCCTTACCAATGACATTGATCACTTGTTAGCCCCTTTGAGCCTAAAGCCTATTTTATTTGCTAGCACATATGAACACTATTCCAATTCCTAAGCCTTTTTGTCCCAATTTGAGTGGAGAATAGGAAAGTGTGAATATGAAGGGAGTGAATTGAGTTGAAAAAGGAAAATGTTGTTTGTTGAGTGAATATGAGAAGAAGGTGTGATGAAGTTTTGAGATGTGGGAAAAAGAGAAAGAAAATTGAGAATGAGCAAAAAGAAAAAAATGAGCTCATGTGTTGTGCGAAAGAGAAAAAAAAGAAGTGATTAAAAAAAAGTGAAAAGAGTTAAAAAAAAAATTGAAGTGTTGAGAAAAGAGGAATTGAAAGAGTGTTGTTTGAAAATGTTTGAAGTATTCTGTTCCTAATCTCGAAGTGCCAAAGTTTGACTTTCTATTCTCCATTCACTTGAGTCACTTACCCCATATTGTTATCCCACCTGTCCAAAGAGCCTACATTACAACCTTTAGAAAAGTCCTTTTTGATTCGGCATTGATTTCTAGAGTATGGTCGGAGTTGAGAGCGCTTACAAGCCTATGGCTGCCGATATGAGTGATTGATTGTTTGAGTGAGTCCCTTAATCATTGATATACACTTGTGAGGGAGTGAAACACATCGTTGAGTGCACATCCATGTTTGATCTTTGTGTTACTTGTTGTTGTTGCATGAGTATGATGAAGGAAGGTGAGTGAGTATACGGGTGATCGATCTTTGAAGCTCGAGTTCAATTACTTGCATGATTTGATTCTTGATTCATTCCTAACAATTTCACTTGACTTATTATTTCGTTGCTTGAGGGCAAGCAACATGGTAAGTTTGGGGGGGTAAGATCCCCCCCTCAAGATGAAGCATGGGGAATAGAAATGAGCTTCATCTTGCAAAGGAAGCGTGAGAAAGCTGGGCCATGAAGAGCTTTGGTGAACACATCAGCTATCTGCAAGGAAGAAGAAATGTGGTGAAGATGGATAAGACCTTGTTTATAAAGATTTCTTACTATATGACAATCAATGTCTATATGCTTTGTCCTTTCGTGAAAGACTGGATTTTCAACTATATGTGCTGCGGCTTTGTTGTCACACCAGAGCTGTAATGGAAGAGAGATATCTAGGTTAAAGTCCTTTGCTAGAAATGATATCCACTGAAGCTCTAAAGCAGTGGATGCCAAGGCTCTGTACTCAGCTTCGGCTGATGACCTAGACACAGTGTTCTGCTTCTTTGTTTTCCAAGAGATTAAGGATGAACCAAGGTAGATGCAATAACCAGTAAGAGACTTCCTTGTGTCCAAGCAAGAACCCCAGTCAGCATCACTATAATCATGGATTGTAAGAGGAGAGTTAGAAGCATAAAAAAGCTTTAAGTTCACAGAGCCATGCAGATATCTGACAACTTGAAGCGCTGTATCCCAGTGTACTGTCCTTGGAGCACTTACATACTGACTTAATTGTTGTACTGAGTAAGTGATGTCTGGTCTTGTGAAGTTTAAGTATAGAAGTCTGCCAATGAGCCTCCTGTATCTCTCAGGTTCATCAAGAAGTTCTCCTTGAGAAGATGAGAGGTGCAGGCCAGGTTGAAAAGGAAGATTAGAGGAAGTGCAGCTGTCTAATCCTGTATCTGAGATGAGGTCTTGTATGTATTTGTGTTGAGAGAGCAAAGTGCCATCAACCCCCCGGGCAATCTCAACACCAAGGAAATACTTTGCAAAACCCAAATCCTTGATTGTAAATACTGAATGGAGATGAGCTTTAAGAAGATCAATCTGAGGTAATGAAGAACCAGTAATAAGTACATCATCAACATAGACTAAAAGGGCTAGAAAGAAAGAATCCCTGTGAAGAAGAAAGAGGCAGTGATCATGGGCAGACTGAGTGAAGCCATAAGCAAGTAAAGTCTTGCAAAATTCTGTATTCCATTCTCTTGAGGCCTGCTTAAGCCCATACAGACTCTTCTTAAGTCTACAAACTTGTCCAGGAAGGCCTTTGGAATAGCCCAAAGGAAGATCCATATACACCTCATCATTAAGAAAACCATGAAGGAAAGCATTGTTGATGTCCAACTGACACAAAGGCCAACCTCTTCCAGTAGCAAGAGCAATCATGAACCTGATGGTAACAACTTTGGCAACAGGAGAGAAACTATCCTCATAATCTATGCCATAAACCTGATGATATCCTTTAGCCACCAATCTTGCCTTGTGTCTATCCACAGAGCCATCGGGTTTCAATTTCAACTTATATACCCATTTACACCCAATGGGAGTCTTATGTTTAGGACAATCCACCAAATCCCAAGTGTCATTCTGTTCAAGAGCATGCAGTTCATCAAGCATAGCTTTCTCCCATTCTGGATGGCCTAAGGCTTGATAGTAGGTATTAGGTTCCTTGGACAAATGAACATTAGCTAGAAAGCACATATAAGCAGAAGAGAAAGAAGAAGAGGGTATAGAATGTAAGTCATCAAGGGGAGAAAGAGAGATGGAAGCAGAAGTACCTGAGTTATGCTCCCTGGTAGCTGGTAAAGAAGGAGAAACTGTACAAACGGAAACAAAATCATGAAGCCAAGAAGGAGGAGTGATAGTTCTTGTTCTAGTTGCCTTGGCAGGAACATTATGGTGATCATTATGTGGAGAAGCTGGAAAAGCAGGTGGTTGTGAAATAGGTGGTGCTGAGATAGGTAAAATTGGATCATGTATGGCATGATCAAAGGGGTATTATGGTTTTCTGAAAAAGGGAAGACATTTTCATAGAAGTGCACATCCCTTGAAACAAAGATGGAGTGGTCTGTCAGATTATAAAGTTTATAACCTTTGTGACCAGATTCATAACCAAGAAAGACAGATTTGACAGCTCTTGTATCAAACTTGGATTTTGTAGGGAGTGTGTCTGTGGCAAAGGCAAGACAACCAAAGGTCTTAAGGTTCTCATATGTAGAAGGCTTGTTATGTAAGATGGTGAAAGGAGTGGACCAGTTTAGTACTGGTGTTGGTAGTTTATTAATGATGTAGGCTGCATGTAGGACAGAATAGGGCCAGAAGTTTAGTGGTAGTTTGGACTCAAACATTAGTGCTCGAGCAATATTGAGCAATTGTCTATGCTTTCTTTCAACTACCCCATTTTGCTGAGGGGTATAAACACAGGACTTTTGATGTATCATACCAAGAGAGTGCAGTAAATTTTGACACTCATTACTCATAAACTCAGACCCATTGTCTGTCTGTAATGTTTTTGGATTTACTTTGTACTGTGTTGGGATCATGGTGAGGAAATCTTTCAAGACTGGTATGGCTTTGCTTTTATGGGTTAGAAGAAACACCCAAGTGGCTCTTGAGAAATCATCCACTAGAGTGCGGAAGTATGGTGTATTTATTAAGGATGGATGATTGTATGGACCCCATATATCTGCATGAATCAGGGCAAAGATGGATTCTGTTTGGATAATATGAGAAGGAAAAGACACTCTTGATTGTTTTGCCTCATGACACACTGAACATGGAGAGTTGCTGTCAAATTTATTCAATGATATGGAATCAATATGTTTGATTACATCAAGAGAAGCATGACCTAATCTCTTGTGCCAGACATCAATGGAAACAGAAGCAGCAAAGTTCAAACTATAAGGTAAAGATGAAGAATTAAAAGAATGCAAGATGTACAGTCTCCCATTCATTTTCCTAGTTGCCAGAATAGCATCACTCTTGGGGTCCTGTAGACAACAAGATGAAGCAGTGAAAGTACATTTTAGGTCAGTTTCAGCAAGAATGTAAGGTACAGAAAGTAGGTTATATCTGAAAGAAGGAACATATAAGACATCAATCAAGGTTAAAGAGGTAGTAACTTGTATGGTTCCAGTCTTAGTAACCAGTTGTTTGCTTCCATCTGGTAAGAATATAGATATAGGTGTTTTAAGTGATGTTAGGGGTTTATGAAAGAGGTTTAGGTCAAAGCTCATGTGCCTACTAGCACCTGTATCAAAAATCCAGGTTCCATTTTCCATTTTATCAGCAATAGTAGATCCAGAGAGATCAGTTATGGATGTACCTGCATACTCCACAAAATGTGCCTGAGTATGGTTATCTTCCTGTGTTCTGCTCAAGTACTTAGCAAGTTCTTGCTGTACAATGGCTGCAATATCAGCTCCTTTGGTCTGAACATTGATTGGCAGAGAGTTACTTTCAGTGCTACAATGTGCTGTAGCCCTCTTTCCTTCATTCTTCTGTGAGAACCATTCAGGATATCCATGTAGCTTGAAACAAGTTGACACATCATGTCTTTTGCGACCACAATGGGAACAAACCAGCAGATCTTTTTCCTCCTTGCTTTTGTAATCAATTCTTCCTTTGTACTCTCTACCATCATATGTCTTTGCCCATGAGTACATAGCAGATTGAATGTGTAATGTTTTAGGTATGTCTCCTTCGTTTGATCCAGATTGTATCTCTCTTTGTTGTTCCACTCTAGTGACAATTGAGTAGGCCTTGTTCAAGGATGGTAGTGGATCCATCATCATAATCTGATTCAATGTATGCTCAAAGCTATCATTTAATCCCATAAGAAACTGAGTGAGTTTCATCCTATTATCCTTTGTGTGCAGCTGTCCATCAACATCACATGAACAACTACCACAGGTGCATCCTATAATTTGCTCAAAGTCATCCAATTCATCCCAAATCTCTTTCATTTTCCCATAGAAAACAGCAACAGAATCATGCCCCTGTCTAAGAGTATTGATCCTCCTTTGCAATTGAAAGAATTTTGTTCCATTTGCTGAGTTGAAACGATCACAGATATCATCCCAGAGTACCTTTGCATTCTTAGCTGAAACAAAAGTATTGTAGAGTTCCTTGCTGATTGAACTAAGTAGCCAACCAATAACAAGGCAATCAACCTTTTTCCAGAGTGGAAATTCTGATGAATTCTTTGCAGGAGCAACAATTGAACCATCAATGAATCCTAGCTTGGATTTAGCTCCCAAAGCTATAAGCATGGACTTCTGCCATGAAACGAAATTAGAACCATTAAGAGGTTGAGAAACCAGTACCAAGCCTGGATGTTCAGATCCATGAACAATGTAGGCTGGATTAGCTTGCTGGATCTCTTCTGTCTCTTCATTGTTTCCTTCATTCCTTCCACCTTCGAAGGCATGTTGCCACACATTTGGTGGCGCCATAGCTGGATTATTCCGTCCTCTGGCCATGGATCAGTTCTGCTCTGATACCATGTTGAAAATATGGATCATAGTCATGCATTGAAATGAAAAGAAAGTCATCTTCTTCGATAGAAAAATTGTAGTGATTGATTATCTAAAAAACTGATTACACATGAGACTACTCTCACTATTTATACATGGATCTTTATTCTAGAATCTACCAAAGCTTGCTACTCAAGTCATTCAACTATAAGTTGTTACAACCGCATCGAGCTGCACTTATTCATAGGTGAAGGTGATACGGTTATAACCGAATTCGGTTACAACCGTTTATGGCAAGTGAGCATCATTGGCAAGGTGCTGGGATGAAGAGCATGGAGCATAGCACATTGCATACTGTTGTAAGTATGCATACATGACAGCATAACCGTGACCATCATTTGCATGCGTGTATGAGTCAATTGCATGCATGAGCTTGCATGATTCCAAGACATTTTCCTAAACCGAGAGAATTGATTTTGAATAGCCAATAAAATGTGACAAAAAATTCTGCCATAATTGAAGAAGAGTCGAATCATTTGGCCTAAACAGCCAATAACCAATTCAAGATTAATAGCTTATAGATTCCTCCATAAGGATTAAGAAATCAAAACTGAAGCAATAATTATGAAAACAAGAGTACAATTCTTTAAAAAGAAATGAAAAGAGAAAGAGGAGGAGGAAACCAGTTTCATGAAGAAGAAATTTAAAAAAAAAAAAGGTACCTGAGATTAAAACGAACAAAAAATACGATTCACCTAGTTTGTTGTTCATTTTTACGTAGTTGAAGAGGTGTACTTAAGTTCATTAATCATTAAATTTGATAAGGTGTACTTAAGTTCATTAATCATTAAATTTGATATTGTAGGAATTTGTAAATATACAAGTTTTACATAATATATTATTGAAAATGTTGTAAGGATATTTTGGTAATTTTATATCTTTTAATTTTTTTTTTTAATTATTTGATCTCATTGCGAAACTAAATCGCCTACGTCATATTTTGTATTAGGTGGCTGACGTCAGGTTGGGCGAAATTCATTCCTAACCGTGGAAAAATACAAATTAGCAGCAAAATCTATAAACATTGCATTGGTAGGTGGTTTTGCAAAATATCTATCTACTCCTCTACAAGAATACGAGATCGTCAATATGTTTATTTTGGAATTTAAGTGTACGGGAAAAATCATAACTCTGAAATCTTAAATTGTGAAAAATTTGATGTATAATATAAGTATATGTTTATTTTATGATTTTGATAGGGTGAGATTTTGTTTCATGTTTAATCAATATTTAATAATGATAGATGTTGTATTATTTTATTGTATTGTGTAAGAGAAAAATAGGAGAGAGATTGAGTGGATGGTAAAAAAAATGATGATGTGATTGTATTAAATTTTATGAAAAATAGTATTCCTTCCGTCCCATACTTGTTTGCTACATTGTCAAAAAAATATCTCACATACTTGTTTGCTACATTCATTTTTGGTTAAAAAGTATCAATGTCTTTTAATATTATATTCTTCATACACTGATAAACAAAAACATCTACTTTATCACTTTATAAATACTAATAAAATTTTTTTTCTTAAAATCCGCGCAAATATTAACCTAGCAAACGAGTTTGAAACGAAGGGAGTAATAGGTTTATAGGTATATTTAGGTATGGATTAAGTTTGAGACTTAAAAACCTGATTTAAATCCCAAAACTCGTATGGGATGTGAATCGTAAAGTCCAAAACATATCCTGATGAATCTAAAAACAAACACACCCTAAAAGATTTAGGGGTACGACGGAGCCCCCAAAATATGTTCGGCATGATACTATTAATATTAATATGTGGGTCAAGTGTTGGTAGCTCAATTGGTTGAGGCCACCACCTAAGAACCAAAGGTTTTGGGTTCGAGACATGGAGAGGGAATTTATTTCCCTCTTGTGGTGGGGTGGTGTTCCCCTATTGTGATGGGGTGGTGTTCCCCTCTTGTGGTGGTTGCGGTTCCGGCTGCAGTGCGGTTGTGGTTCGGAGTTGCAGGTTCGGGTGATCCCCCTCTATTGTGGTGATTGCGGTTCTGATCTACAGCGAAATGAAAAGATGTTGTCATGTATCCGATGGTCGAAGGAACTATTGTAATTGATTATGTTAGAAAACTAGTAATTGATTACCTTAAAAAATATATATTAATATGTGGCATGTGTGTTAAGATTAAAATTTTAATAACATGTGTATACATTTTTTGAACATGTTTTTCTATTGTAAACTAATGAGTAGGTTTTTCTGTTATAAAACGGTTCATGATAGTATTAATATCGAACCCATTAACTTGATTAGGGGCATGTGTGCGTTAACATACGTTGAACATATTTTTCTATTATAAAAATCACAAATTCTAGAAATATTTTATAAAATGCACAAATTCTATTAAATATTAATATATACTTTAATTATTATGAACCAATTTCACTTTATATATACTCTTGTGTAATTAACTTATAGGAAATTTAAATTTTAGAAAATAATAAATTGAAGATAAGATTTTTATTATTTATAGACCGATCGAGAATTTCGTCATAATAAATCATTTTATAAATTGGTGTAAAATTAAATAAGGATTTGTAGGGGATAAAAGAAAATAGTTTTGTAATCGCATCACATAACGGTCTTCCTCTACCTTACGTCCTCTTAGTCTTCTGAAAGAAATAAAGTTTGAAGAAAATGGAAGAAAAAGAGATAGTTGAGGGAATAAAGAAAGATCTGGATTTAGTGCTCTCCAAGGAGGTCGTTGATAATGCCATTAATTAAACTCTGACCCAATCGAAGCTCAATGATGAGGTTAGTTGGTTTGTTAATTCTTGAATTTTATTCGTGTTAGTTATCTGAATTTGTAATTTAAAATGTGTAGGCGTCTTCTTCTTCTTCATCGGTTAAAGATTCCAAACAAGAAGAAGAAAATAAGGAAGATTTAGAGGAGGTGCTCCGATCCAAGCCCTTGCTGATGATAATGACCGTAAGGATCTCGTTGATGATAACCTCAAAAACAATCATTTTGATGGCTAAATTGATGATGTTAGTTCTTGACCTATGTATGGTTTATAAATGCATCTAAGAATTAATTCATACTCCTATATAAAAGTTATCTTCTAAGTTGCAATTTGAATTCCAAATTTTTTTTCTTGAACAGATATGTATTCCTTGGTATGGTTATTTTGATCATTTCATAAATTTGCATTTTTTTATGTGTTGGAAATTTGAGAAGTTACTCGAATGGATAGGATAAAAGACGGCGATAAACCTTCACCGGTCCTCAGACCCGTCTGAAATCACTCCTCAAACGCCTCCCATCTCAGTCTCTTAACAGAACTCCATCAGCATCCCATTATGCTCGATCGGTTCTATTTAGGCCGCGATTTTACGCAAATAAACTAACTATTGTACCAATATTCCGGTGTTGATAAGCTGCAGAATGCTATAGCATCAATATTGTGCATAGCAAAACCAATGTTTTACGAAATTGCCCTGCCGCCATGCCTTTTCTCATAAAGTGCTTCACAAGCCCGAAAGCGAATATAGCTGCTGCTGCGATTGTCGGCTTTGGAATCGAATAGAAAGACGATAGGGGATTCGGGACCATGCTACAGGGGCAATTTGGAGATTATGTGGGGTGGGGTGGCGTATCCGAGAGGGTGATGGACAAGATCAGGAGGTAGATAGAATGTTGCAATCTCGAGATGGTTAGCAGGAACGGGCGGGCGATATATAAGGATATGCTGGAGTGCTTGTTTGTGATACTTACAGAGGATGCTGGAACTGTTTCGGAGAAGGTGAGGGAATTTTGCATGCTCGTACCGCAGAGAAAGATAGACGAGGTGGAGAATGGTCGTCGGATTCTGGAAAGTTTAGCGAATAATGGGACTACCGGCCGAGAAAGCTTGTGATCTTCTTTGGAAGATGGATTTTCTTGATCATGATGTGATGATTCTTGATACAAATTGTGTGTAGTTGAATATTCATAGCTTAGTTTTGGAGTTTAAAGTCAATTAATGAACCATTTGTCAAAATTGTTCTTGATAATGTCTTTGCTGTGATAATTGCATATGCCTTGGTTTGGTTTTACAGAGTGGTGATGCATACTGTATGTATTTTGTAGCATTTAGACTGGCTGATAGAAAATCATTTAAAATGTAAAAATAACGAATACACCTTAATGGTTCATGTATAAACCATTTTTACTCTACTTTGTCATTCTTCTCATATTCCCTTTTTATTTTCACTTACTACATTGGTCATACACCAATATTTCCAACAATTCCTCACTTGAGTGGAAATTAGAGCCTAAAATATGCAGACTCACTATCCAAACCTATGAATCTTATTGCATTTGGACAGGGAGCTTGCGATGTCTTGAACTAGTCCTCCTTAGGGGCCGTTTGGTTCACGGGATGAGATTGATTAGATGGGATTTGATTAGATGGGCCTGGATTAGATGACATTGGATTATATATGATTACTTGAGGAGGAATGTGTGTTTGGATTGAATGAATAAGTGAGTTTAAAGTGCAATATACCATTTTTAAAGCATGGATTATGGAGTCCCACCATCCCTAAGGGATTAGTTAGTCCCTCAATTGATGGATTTGGTAGGTTTATGACTCGTGCCCAATTTTATCTCGAGCCGTAAACCTGCGAACCAAATGCAATATTACATGGGATTGAGTGGGACTAAAACTTTAGTTTTAGCCAATCCAGCGAACCAAACGCCCCCTTAGTGTATACCTTGACAACAGTGTAGATACACTAAGACTCCAACGCCTTTTAGTTCTTTTTTTTTTTTTTTTTATTTCAACCATAGACACCCTTTTAATTCATAAATGTTATATTGAACTAGTCTCTCATTTCTCACTTATATTGATGATCTTCTATCTAAGTACTCAATTTATCAATTTATTAAAAGTCCTAGGTAGGCTTATTCTTTACCACAATTTGCGGGCACAACACTTAGGAGGATGTTTAATTTGTGATTTAAAATTCAGATTTTGGAATTCAGATTTTTTTTTTTTTTGACGGGATGGAATTTAGAATTTAAATATTGTTCTGGTTTGAGATTTTAAAATAGAATTTTCAAATTCTCCCATATAAATACCAATTAACTAATTAATCATTATACAATTATTAAAACCACTCTTCCACAATAATATAATAATAAAATATCATTATCTTTACATAAAAAGTGAAATCTTACCCTATTTAAATCTCAAAATGTAACATCCCAATTTTCATAGGCTTTGGAAAATGGCTTAAATTAGTAATTTATTAAAAAAAAACAAATATTTCTTATATGGAAAAGAATTTGCTTAACATGATTTACACAAAAAAAAAAAGAGTCCAAATAATTTTATAAATTTTTGCAGCGGAAGTAGATATTAAAATTATCATTAGTCAAATTTTCAAATTTTAACTCAATAACTGTGAAAATTTATATAAACCGTTTCAAGGATAAACCTGATGTAATTAAAAAACCCAGTATGTGACTATTTCTAAATATAAACTATTGCTAAAATAAACTAAGACTCCTTAGTATATACAACTACTCCCTCCGTTCCATCATTATTTGTACATTAACTTTATTTTCGTGTTTTAGCGAACGGATTGTTTATTAGTATTTGAAATGATAAAGTAACTCTTAAAGTAGTGATAGATCTATCTCTCTTCTATTATAAAATGGCTTAAAAATTACTTAATCATTTTAAATACTAATAAAAAATTCGCTCGCTAAAACATGAGAAAACAGTAAAAGTGCGAATAATGGTGGGACGGAGGGAGTAATATCTTTTAGTGAAAACAACTAATACTCTTTAGTGAAAATAACTAATACCCTTCAATTGATTTATGTATGAACCAATTTTACCATATATATACTCTTGAAAAGACAAAGTATAGAGTGAAAATGGTTCGTACATGAATCATTGAAGAATATTAGTTGTATATACTAAAAGATATTATTTATATATTTTCAATAGAGTATGTATAGGGTGAAATTGGTTCATACATAAATCAATTGATGGGGATTAGTTGTTTCCACTAAAGAGTATTAGTTGTTTATACTGAAGAGTCTTAATTGTTTGTTGAAAATAAACTAAAACTCTTTAGTATATATGTTGACAGACATATTTGTATGGATAGATGTATGTGGCTATTTGGTTATCCCCGACAAACAATATACAACTAATATCCTTCAGTAAAACCAACTAATACTCTTTAGTGAAAATAACTAATCTCAATCAATTGATTTATGTATGAACCAATTTCACCCTATACATACTCTATTGAAAATATAACTTATAGAATTTTGTTGAGAAACTTACCGGATTAGATTGAAAACTTGCGTACAGAGTCTTCTAATTTTCTTGTAGCAAAAAGGCAAAGCCCTCGCCCCCAGGGCCCCCATCTCCTGGCCCGACAAGAATGGTGGAGGTGATAAACCATGGTGACTCAGCGGCCCATTAGGTGGGAGAACTAGTGTCTGGTGCCCACAAGGAGCTATCCCCCACATTAGAGGGATAAAACTCTCACACTGCGGCTGAGTCTTCTAATTTTCTACTTATAAAGATAGCTGATTTATGAAGAAATTTTATTTAAAATAATAATGAGAATTAAATTATAAGTGGCTTTTATTTGAATATGGGGAATATGACTTGCCCAAATGAACCGGAACCATTGGTATTAACCGACTGTTTGCTGATTCTAACCGGAACCGGTAATAGTGGAAGTTATTAAATTGAAACCAAAACCATATATTACAAGGTTTGGTTTCGGTTCTACTAAATTGAGAACTATAACCGTCGGTTCGGAACCAACGGTTCCATGGTTCGAATTGGCGAGCTAATATATACAAATATATATAATTTTAATACATATGATAATACTGATATTTTATAAAAAAAAATCCATCATTGTATTTTTTTTAAATGTAATGTAGGTTGTAAGTACTAAATATTAAGTTATTTTCATGTAAAGAATTAAATTGTAATTTGTAAACTTTGTATTGCATATTTTTAAAATTTATAAACCTTACATCTTATTTATTTATATTGTAATTATAATTTTGTTTTGTATGTTGAAAGTTGAATAAAATAAAATTTTAGTTATTTAAATTCAATTTTCATTTTTTTTGTACTTGAATTAAGAAAAAAATTACATGCTATTTATTAAAAAAAGAAAGAAAGGTTCAGAACCATGAACCGTCGGTTTGGAACCGGAACAGTCTTAACCGAAACTGGAACCAGAACCACCCATCCATATTTAGTGGTTCGATTTAGGTTCCACTAAATTGAAACCGGGAACCGGAACCGTTGGGCAACTCTAAATATGACCATCAACCGAATCATAAATCATAATCATAATCATAAATATATAATAGGAACAATTTTTCCTTAAATAGTTTTGGAGGGAAAGTATTGTAGCCATTGATCAACTTTTCAAGACTTGATCATCACTGTCCATTTCTTTACTTAATAATTATGGTAAAAAAATTATATTAATCACCATTTAATATGTCCATTTATATACTCCAATTTTGACCCTTTATTTTTTTAGATGAATTGTGAATCATTGGATGAATTACTATAATTTAGGAAAATTTTCATTTTTATCCTATTTATACTCTTCACTTCATTCTTCATCCTCACACTTGGTTGTAATTTTTAGTGTTGGATTGAGATTCTTAAATTTTTTGTTAGTACAATTTTAATTAGAAATAGTCATTATTGCACAATTTATGAATAGGTATATCATATTTTGTGTTTTGTACTATTTTTAGTGGATTGTCATGCTCTTTGAATATGTATATTAACATTTTTGTTTGTATGTTTTCATCGAGATTTGGATGTTCGTTGAAGATTTATGATGCTAAAGATATTTGAAGACATTTATCAGATTTCAAGATTTTCCAAGACACTCATTGGATATTTATAGATTTATTAAAGATTCAATGATTTTTATTAGAGGTTTGAAGATTTGATGATGATGATTTGTAAAAGATTTGAAGATTGTTTTATTTTCAATATTAACATTTTTTTCTTTCATTGATTATTTCATTGATATTGAGTTGTAATATCGGAAGATGTACAAAGATGTGAAGGTTTGTTTTATCCTAATATTTAGTGTTCTTTAGTGGATTTCATTGGCAATTTTCCAGTATTTTTGAAGCTAGCAATGTTCATTAATATTAGTCGATTGCAACATGTAAGTTTCATTCTAAGAAATATTTTGGTTTCAATTTTATCTCTTGCGCTAGAATTTCGGGTGCCTCGCATTGAAAATTTAGTAATTCTTGAATTCGTTTATAGATAAATTTAGTTTCTTTAATTACTATAAGTCGCTTTCTTAATTTGTGGATATTATATTATATAATCATTTATTACAGTTGTAGGGAAAAAATATTTTTTCCGTCTCGTGGATACACTATTAAAAGATTTTTTTTATGGATATCACTAATTAAGTTTTCGAGGTTGATTGTAGTATATTTAGCCAATTTACAAAAAAAAAACTATCGTATTATGATTTTTTTATAAAACAAAATGTATTATGTTGCATAACTAATTTTTATTTTCCATTGATATATGAGATTTTATTGCCAAAATTTTCGCCCATAATTGATTATGATTATATCTATTGATTGTTATAAAAAAATTAAAGAAATACTAATAATTCTCCCGTGCAATACACGGCAATAATAATTCTCTTGTGTGATTGATGCACAACGTGAATTTTTATGTGTAGTAATTCTCTTGTGCAATGCACAACATGAATTTTTATGTGAAATTGTATTGTGCAGAGGGGAATGTATTCATAATTTAGATTAAAATTATTTCATCCATCTACTTTTAATCTTTATTAAATTAGTTATTTATATATGAATTAAGTGCACCCTAGTACATTCCATAGCCCATAAATACCAAATAAAACATGGGATATCCCAAAATCCAAATTAATACATTTGACTACCAATTGGAAATTTTTTAGAGTAGGACCCACATCATCTCTCTCATCACCCTTTAATAATTATTTTCCCATTTCAAAAATTCATTCCACTCTCCTCTCTCTCTCTCTCTCCCTCCCTCCCTCCCTCCCTCCATTTGGGAGAAAATTCATGAAAGCTCCAATGGAAGAAATCCTTTCACCGATGGAGACCCCCGCTCTACCGCCCCAAATCCGACGGTGCGGTGGTGATGATGCCTCAGATCAGCGACCATACGGTCTCAGATCTTTCACCGTCGAAAGCTTTATGGCCTTAGATTGGAGGAAATAGAAAGGCGGTCGGAAGAAATAGATCGAGGGACAAGGCGGATGAAGGTAGTGTTTATCATTGATTATTTAATGTAATTTTTCAGGGGAGGGGGGGGAAGGGTTGTGCGTGCGTGAGTGTGTGCAGAGTGGGTTGAGTGTGTGAGTGTGTGTGCATAGTGGGGAAGATGATGAGAAAGTTTTTTTTTTTTTACGGAATGATGGGAAAGTTTGAGATGTGTTGTGTTTTGGTTCATTGGTGATTTTTTTTTCAATTATACAAATTATAGAATCATTTAAAATGCAGTCTCTTTATAAATTTTTTATTTTGATTTTTCAGGCATTCAAGTACAAGTAGAAATGAAGATTTTTGGAGTCTCGAGCACGAAAAAGACTCTATGTTCATAATATTTTAGCAATTGTTCAATTTTTTTAACGAATGTTCATACTTTTTTTTTTATTTGTGGGAGCATTCGTTCATAACTTTAGAGCGTTTGTTCATTAATTTTTGTGCGTTTGTGCCATTTTTTAGCAGTCTGTACATAATTTTTTTGATTGTATATGCTTAATTTTGCATTTGTAATATTTTTGAAAAAAATTATATGTAATTATCTAATTAATGATGAAAGAGATGATTTTGAATTTGAATTTGCTTGAATTCTCAAATATTATATCTATATTCAAAAATTATTTTACACTTGTGTTTATAAAATTTATATTTATGTTCAAAATTAACAAGGGGGACTTACACTAGAGTTAGTTTTATAACACTAAATTACAACTGGGTTGGTATACTTTTTAAAAATACATCTGGGTTAACTTTTTAGTAGTAAATTTCCAATTCTAACCTTACCTTCATTCTCTTCAATTTAGTTGATTGACGTCTGACAAAAATTCCTAATCCCAAATTCCAATAAAAGGACTTTAAGCCAGCCATTACACCTACATCCGTTCATTCAAAAATTTTGAAAATTCAGTACAATATTTTCTCTCTCTAAAAAAAAGGAGAGAAACCAATTTCATCAGTTGAAGGTTCGTACGACGAAGAAATCAACAACATCCTTCTAAAGAACGGATCAGAGGTTAGTAATTCCTACCTTCACTAAAAGATTGTTCCTTTTTGTTAATTTACGAGAGATTATGGCGGTATATTTTTTAATTAGAAAAATTAGTGTTTTTATTTAACAAAAGCTTTCATTAGTTTTTTTTTTTTTTTTTTATGAAATTTCGAATAATATTTGTTACAATCGACATATTTTGGATGGAATTTTCGAGAAATAATGTTTATATTAGGCTAATTGAGTAAATAATATGAAAATAATTGTTCCATTCGACTTATTGTGGCCAAAAGTGATCTATTTTGAAGATTTTGACTGGGTTTTAAAATATTTTTTTAACAAATCGGATATACTTTTCTAGTTAATTAAGATTATTAGCTGTTTTTTATTTTTAAATATTGGCTAGCTATATTAGTTGGATTCAGCAAAGATAATGTAAATAAATGTTTCATTCGACTGTTTTTTGATAAAGAAAAGCCTAATTTTTGCAGAGGAATAGGTGCTTGTTATTTTATATTGTTTTGTTAACCGATTTTTTTAATGCATCTTTCAGTCATTAAAATGGGTAGGGGAAAAGAACAAATCAAGAATTGTTTGAGGAGGAAAGAACACCAAGAAATAATAGGAAAAAGAGAGACTGGGTTAACATCTCACGAGCACAAAGGTATGTTTACAGTACGAATTTCATGATTATAGTACAACTTGACTAATACTGTGGTAAGAATAATCAGTTTATAGTACAAAATTTAAAAAATAGTAAATTGAATATATTATGAATATAAGGGATAATTTAAACAAATCAGTTATGAATATAAGGGATATTATGAATATATTGTGAATATAAAAAAATCAGTCAATAGTACAAATTTATTCTGACTCATTCATGAATATTATTACTACAATTTATTTCATACATGGTTACATTATAGAGAGAATTAGCTCATCACATTTGAACCTTGTTAATATAGTCAGAGTATGGACAAATTTACAAAGGCTATAGCATGATTTTTCCATTTACAGTACAAAATAAAAATCAGTAGTATATATTCTTTTACGATAATGATACACCCAAACTTGGAAATTTGTACAACTAGTACAAGTGCAGTGCAACTCTGGTTTGATATCAGGCCGACGCAACTCCCCCTCTCTCTCTCTATGGCGCCGGTGAAACCGACCCACCATTTAGACAACATCATTCATTTATATGCGACGCCTTACAACTGGTAATACATGTTCTTATCCCCCATTTTTTTTGCCTTTTTTTAGCCCAAACATATTCTTATTTTAACCAATAAAAGTGGAGTTTTTGAAGGAAATGAGGTGTGGTGCAATCAGTGCTTGTAATTAACTATGATATATTGTATTATACGTATACTGAGTTGTACTATAACAACTAGTTTCAGTAATTGATTGCATTAGTAAATTTTTTAAATGCAGTGCCTCCATCGAATTTAACTGGAAAGGATAAACAACAAACATAGATACATGTTGGTGGTATAATCAGATCAGAAAATACAGAGGTATAAACAAGCATGGTAAAAGTTTATATTAAATGGTGCAAAAAGTATTTGCACTATTGGTTGATTTGATATCTTTTTTTTTTGACAGGGTTGATTTGATATCTTAGGATCATAATTAATTGTTGTTTTTCACAATGAGAGTGCATTTTATTTACGTGAAATTATGTTATAAGCAGTTTGTGCATATGGTGAACTCTATTTTCTGAGATAGATGGTGTGGAAAATGTTTAATTAGGGGTTTTTATTTCAATTATGTTTCAAATTAAAAGCCCCTTAGTGTGTTTCATTTGGTTTAACTTTCGTCAATATCCTTGTGTGTTTTTCCTTCAATTCCCTGCCTAGAATTCGATTCTTCAGTCTATAACTTGTCTTTTATTTATTGGCTCTTTTTCTTGATTCTTGTTATGCTCCATTAATTTGATCCTCTTGATGTGTAAATGGCTGGGAAAATTAAACAATGTAATGTTGTTGAGCGTTTAAGATGCTAAATTTAGATGTTGTTTAAGGGTCCATTTTTCTTTAATGCTAGGAGCTCTTTCTCATAGATATGAATAGAGAGGCGCTTGCTAATTTTTTGTGAAAATGCTTGTGAGAAGTTCACTTTGTTTGAATAATAGCAGAATGTCATTGCGTTGCTAAATTGTATATGTGGGAGATAATTTCCCCTTTCTACTCTGATTTAAATTACAGTATATTTGCTTCAACTAACTAAATACATTTGATGTTGGACCAAGTGTAGCCAATATGCATTAGTAATTAACACTTAAAAAATAGTTAAAATACCGAGGGTAAGCTATTGTTAATTTAATTTGGTTTCTACTTCTATCTTAGAAAAAGCTTAACTGATAGCTTCCTCAATTTATTTCTTCCTTATTGCTATCTTATTTCTTCTTTATTATCAGGCTGATTGGCAACAAAACGTTCTCGAAAGTACATCCGGAATATATCATCACTTTGAATGGAATATTGTAACTAGAGAAGGAAATCTTATACATCATGAGGTTGAAGATGTTAGCATTTAATGGAATGGTTGAAGCAATTTCAAAGAAAAAATTTATTTGATCCGTTCTTCTTTTTAATGGTCTAATTCTGGTGTGTGAATCTTAAATTGGCCTATTCTACGAATTCTATCTTGTGTCTGCCGCTCCACAAAAGAATTTCACCAAGGATCCATCAAGAAAACCTGGAAAAATCAAATGATAAAATCAATAATCTGCAGCAGCATAACATGCATTAGCATCTACAAAAACCAGCAAAGAATTCCACCAAATTTATAGCAATGTTTATATAAATCCAAATAGTGAAAAATGCTGAGAAACAGCATCATCTAACATGCGATTCTACAGTGAGATTGAGGGCAACACCCTCGGCTTTCAAGCTCATCGGAAATATTCTGCAAGTAGGATCCCCAATAATTTTTTTAATAGCAATGTCTCTTGCTCCCATTGTCATAGACCCATCTAACTGAACACAGTGCACTCCAGGCTAAAAAATAACCACAAACCATTAAGCAATACATATATTTTTTGGTTACAATACGCACCAATTTCTCATACTCGGGTGTACCTTTATAAGAGAATAATGTATGAGATCCATAAAAGATGTGAACTGGCCAAAGGCAATTCCCTTGGCAGAACCATCCCTCTCAACCACAACCATGATTTATTCTCTCTGTAATAAAGCAGACTCATAATTAAAGCAAAACACATATCATCCATCATCCTGTAGTTATTTCATTCTTTTACTCATCATTACAGGTAAGAAGATATTATTGATTAATTAGTATATACTTGCATAGTAAAATTGACCCTTATACTGCATTTTTTTATTTGGTAACCATTCATGCAAACACGATAATACCATGATACAAATTTTTTCGATAAGGTATAAATTTATTAGATGTAGTATAAGAGTGTGAGCCTTAGTGCAAAAGAAATAGAACAAAATTTAGTAACTATTCTTGTCATTGCATAGTATAAATAATAATATTATAATACTACAGTACAAATCATAATACCATAGTACAAATCATAAAACCATAATACAAATGTTTATTTATACCATTAAAAAATAATAAGGTCTTAAAACAAATTTGTGTTGCAATTTATGTTCTTATCCATCAACAAAAAGCATTCATCAGGTGGGCCCTTGATCATCCATTCTACATCATTAACGAAACTGAAACAAAAAGCATTCATCAACAAAAAAACAATTCTCACCATTCTTGATCTTTTCCACATTTCCTAAAAAAAAAAAAAATATTAAAGATTTGAAAACCTCAATCGAGAAAAAAGCACCAGAGATTGCTCCTACTGAAGCCCCTCTAATAAACCCACTTTTTGTCTATTGGTCTAACAACTCCCTTGTAAAAGAACAAAATAGGAAAGAAAAAAAAAACAACAAAGAATTTCTTAAAAAAGTATGTATTCCCATACAAATTTTTGAAGCAAACATCGAATTATTATATAAAAGAATGAACAAACCATATTGTAAATACCCATAGACCCACATTACAAGAATTAAAAAAAATAGGGCACTTTACACAAGATAAACCAACCCATAGTTCCGCTGCTACCCCGCCACTTCCGTTCCCCATCTCCGCCGCTCCGCCACCGCTACCGCCACCGCCGCTCCCAATCTCCGTTGCTCCCCATTTTTTCGATTAACTCAACACACCAATTTTCTAAGTCGAGTTCTTTACTTTTTGAAATTTGATGGAGACCTCAACCGTGTTAGGCTTCTTTGAAGTTCTATGAGAATGGAGAGAGAAGAATGCTTGGTTGCTTTAATTTGAAATTGGAGAGAGAAAATAGATTAAAATGGCTGGAGAGGATTAGAAGGAGGAAAAATAGGTATATAATTTAAATTTGAAATTTGAAATGATAAAAAAACCGAAGCTGGAGAGGATTCTTCAAAGCCTTACATTAGCTGTCATCTTCTAGGATTGAATGTACTTGCAAGGAAGATGAAGAATAAAGAAGAGGAGATGTGATGATGTGACTGGCCGAAAGTCAGGTTAGGGAGAGAGAAAGGGTAATTTTCACCATGGATTAGTCTAGGGGCAATAGAGGAATTTTAACACTAAAAAGTTAACTGGGTTGTATTTTTTAAAAGTGTACCAATCTAGTTGTATTTAGGGCCGAAAAACTTAACTGGGTTGTAATTTTCCCAATTAACAAATAACCGAAAATAACATATATTACTTGTTAAATTTTTACCTCGGGAACTATGCAAAAGGTGTCAATCAGCCAAAAGTGTGTTAGAATTTGTAATAATCAGATTTGAACACGGCCCTACCAAATTGTATGAACTTGAGGTTTTGGGTAGTGGTGGGGACCAGCAAATTGTAAGAATTTGGTTTATGGGATATCTTGTCCACTATTTTGCAATTTAGGCTTTAGAATTGTACTAAATGTTAACTACCCCTTTATATATTAATTTGTGAACATAATATATATGTGAGTGTATCACATTTATTAAACTAATTGTATAAATTTTAGTTATGAATTATATCAAACTTGAGTACTAAATTTATAAAGTAATTTTAAAATTTAATAAAACTTATATAGTTAAAAATAAAAAATTCAAATTCAACTCTCATAATAAAAAAAACAATTGAAACTCTTTAAAAATAATGAAATGTATAATTCAAATCTAATTTTATTTTTCATATGTAATATGCATATCAAATTCTGGAAGCCGTAGTTTGATATATGCGATGTTAAAAATTAATTTGAAAAAAACCCATCTATTAAAATTTAAAATTATGAGTAATTATTATTTTTTATTAAAAGCATGATTAATTGATTTTGCAACACAATTTCACTCACAAAAAGAAATAAAGAAAGAAGAGAAAGTAAGATCCACTATTTCACCGATAAGCAAACATAAATTATTACTCAACGGCAAACTCTCATATGCACCAAGTGCACGGTGCATTCACTCAACAGTTAACCATGTTTATACTGAAACGTTTATTTCAATTATACTGAAAAGTGTGATTGGATTACATTGAAAAGTTTACACTAAAAACTTATTTTCAGTGTAATCCAACCACACTTTTCAGTATAATTGGAACAAACTTTTCAGTGTAAACATAATCAATTGTTGAGTGAATGTATCATAGACCAAGTGCACAAGAGAATTACTTTTACTCCACATGAACTATACAACTTTGTCTACTGTTTATATATATATATATATATAGATTTAGATATAGATTTTAAAGGATAATATGATTCAAATACAAAATTAAAACTTTGTCTCATGTATGAAATTGTCCTATATAAAATTCATCATTTCGGGAATCGGTACATACCTAAATACCGAGAACCTTTTATTACTATACCATTTCCCTACCAGAAATTTCGATATTGGCACCATATTGTAACGATAATCTTGGTATTTTTTCAAATCGTTTTACTACTTGCCTCACACTAAAATTTGTCAAATCTATTAAATGTATAATATAAAATGTAGTCATTTAAAAAAATATTAAGTGATTCTAATTTCTATGAATAAATTTCTTAATAAGGTGTGTTGATCGAACCATAGTCTTCAAGAACATATTGAAACTTAATTTTGGTTATTGAGTGCGTGTGTTGAGCTAAGTTTTCTGCAATAAATATTTGGTTTGTAAAAGGTTAGCTAAAAAAATGTGATAGAAATCATTGTATCTAAACATTTATTTCTGTCATGTATCTAAAGACAATAATCAATGAACCGAGTAAAGTGTCTAATTAAAATCATTGTATCTAAACATTTATTTCTGTCATGACTACTAATTGAAAATCTGAGATATACAATGGAATATAAAATTAAAATCAAATAATAATGCTAATAAGGATCCACACCCAATCAAAATTTCAACTAAACTTCTAAATTATTTGCAGCTATATAATTCAACAACCCGAGAAAAATAAGAAAGTTCCAGTGAATTATTAAGTTACTGTATGTATCATTTTTAGTCACAAACCCTTTCATATCATTCAGTCAAATTTCAGGAAAACAAAAACTACAGTATACAACACCAAGAGATGTGCAATATGAATACATTGAATAGTATAAAAAAAATTATATTTCTTCAAGGAAGCACTATATTGAAAGTGAAACAACACAAGATCAATTTTAAATATTTTATATCAAACAAATTACAACTTATCTCAATTGAAATATCTCAATTTTCAATTGTAGGTTTATGCCAAAAAAAAAAAGGGATGAATACTGCATTCTCTGAGCATATGGAGGAAAACACGTTAAAATATGAAAATTAAATGCCTCATCGTGATGAAATCTTCGAGATGCCAATTCTCAAATTAGTTGCTATGAGTTTGGAACATAAAAAAAAAAAATCACAATTGGGACCAAACAAAGAAAAACTTGAGAATATGTGAGGAGAGTTCAAGTTTACACTACAGTAAATGAAAAAATATATTTTACCTTTCCATGGTTCGAGTATACAATGTCCAATTTTCTCCAACTTCGTACCAACAGTTTGTCCCAATTTCATTCCAAAATCAAATTTAGACACTAGTAATATATTCCACCAATAAGAATTATGAAAACAACACTCCAACAAAAGAATTTCATGAAATTGACAAACATAATCAGTCGATTAACACAAAATCATGGGTAAATTGAATATAAAAATTCATAAGATTGACAGAGATAGTTTAGTAAATTACATGAGACGGAGTGAGCATCGTCAACGAAGGCGCGAGGACCAGCGACAAACGCTGTTTACGAACAATATCGCGTTGCACATATTTTTTAAAGGTAATTTTTAAGATGAAAATTGAAAATGAGAAGATGAATTGGAAAAAATAAAAGAATACAATGCTTACATCAAAGAGGAAACTTTTAAGAAATCAATTACTGTTGAATTTCAGATGCTTGAACTATGCACTAATAATAAAAATTGAAAGGAAATTGAACGGTCAGGTTTCAATTTAAAAATTCACAAGTCTTATGGAATAAATATGTCTTTTTAAATAAATAAAAATAATTCAAAACAAATCAGCAACAATGCGCGTGAACAGTGCAATAATTACATGGCATAGAGTACCCGATACGTTTTACTCTTCCAAGACACTAAATATTAGTATATCCCAAAATTACAAGTAATTAAATTATATATACTAAAAATAGAAAGTAAATTGGGCAGGAAAATAAGGTTTGCTATTTTTGGCCGACTTTGTTATTTATATATATATATATAGATTTAGAAGTTATAATTGGTTATATATTTATTTTAGCGACATAAATATTTGTAACTTAAATTGTAATAAATGTATTGTGAATAACGGATTTGATCTAATGTCCACCGGTGGGCACAAACTTATATACCCACCGCGAATGTGATAATGACACGTAAGCAAATTTAAGTAATCAATTAAAATAATAGTGGGACCCCTGTTTAAATGTGCTTACGTGTCATTATCACATTCGCGGTAGGCATATAAGTTTGTGCCCACCGGTGGGCACAGGATCAAATCCGTTGTGAATAAAGCCTAAATATTTTCTCTTTCTATTCAATTTGTTCATTAAATACCTAAAGTCTAGGTATATGGGTATACATTTAGTATACTTAGTCATGATATCATTACCTTTTTTTTTTCATATTTTCAATCTCATGTGCATATCAATTAAAATAAGTCATGTTTTTATAATTACTAAAATTATAAATATATTTGAAAATTTTCATATATCTTAGTAATATTTAAATTTAATAATTTAATGAAGAAAATTTTAAATAGTATAAAATTTAATCGTAAATTTTAAAATTAGTAACACTAAATGTTTAGTTCATTAATATTAATCAAGATTTTTTTTTAAGTATTGATAATAGAACTAATTGTTGGGTAAATAGGGATGCCCGAAATCTATTCGAGATGAAATTTAAATACGAATTTAAATTCAATTATTACTAGCATGAATTAATTCTAATTAATTCAAATAATAATTCCTACAACAATTTTATCATCATGCATGTTGAATTATTTCACATAAAATCTATGGCGGAAAAACTAAAAATTTATGTGATTACGTACCTCTTGTAGATATGGCATTTGATAATCACGGGACTATCACGAACGTGCTACCAACCAAAAGACCTTCTCAAGTATGTCACTTTCGCCTTACTTGATCACCGGTGGGAAGTGCTTTCAAGCAATTTAAAATAACAAGGAAGAAAGAAAAAATTATTGTTGCTGATTTTTTTTTCAACGTTGTGAAAGTGTAAACTGGAGATGAAATAATCATCCCCTATATATAGGTGAGGGTGAACAAAATTTTGGTGTATTTTAGGGGAGAGAAAATCTTTTTCTTGGCCTCCAAGAAATCTTGAATATATCTCATATATTCTTTTCTCCATAATAAAATATTCCACAAAAATCTCAACCCTCATCTAAGGGGTAATTTTCGAAAAATACAAAGAGAATATCCAAGATTTAGATCTTCTTGAATTTATGAGATAATCTTGTATTCCAAGAATACTTATCTTCCATAATATCTTTCCAAGAAAATCAACAAAATCTTTTCTCAATCTAAGATACTATTTTCGAAAATACTAGGAAAAAATCAGCAAATATATTTTCTTTTATTTTAGTCACCTTATTATTATTGGGCTACTTAATGGGCTACTTGAGGGGCCTTTAGGAGAATTAAGATTGGACCTCAAATGGACTTCTGAATTTCAATATTGAGCCCCAATACAATTCAGCTCATTAATATTAATTAGTACCACTAATAAATTAATATTGCACTATCCATCTTAATCCATATTACGATAATATGGGCTCACGGTTATTATTTCCCGCTTTTAAGATTATCTAGTCCATTATTAATCAAGCTTCTGAATAGCTCTAAATTAGTTAATTTCTTTCACCTTGGAGTAAAGACAACTCAACATTATTATCCGTACCGAAGAAACTAATTCTTCACTTGCAAGATTTGATACGATAAAACTTATGAGCCCACCAAGGGGACAAATCACACGAGCCGTATTCGCACGAGTTTCTCCGTATTAAACCTTAGCAACCGTCGTATGATTAATATTACTACCCAAAGTACAAGGTTCGAAGTCACGATGACTCATACCCAACATGAATCTAAGCAGTAACCATTAAGCACACACGGTCCTATTTAAGTGACAGAGATTAAGAAATCAATAACCACTGAGATCTAATTCTTCACATTTCAGAACAGAAGAATTTATCCTCATTGTAGGTCCTCTTCAACACATACTAAATGTGCTAGTGCAATCTCTTGGTCAAGACAGGCCAATCCGAGACTTACACATCGACCTTTCACGGCGAATTGTTCAATTCCACCTGGGTCGTGAATTTGTACGTTTAGTTACAAGGAAAATTGTTAATGTGATCTTCTGTGATCTGGTATCACCACATTAACTACAGTGTAACACGTGCTATATATTGAACGATGTGCAATAAATATTTAACATTCATTCATATCTAAAGCAAATGCGGTAAAAGATTTATTCTCATAAATAAGTGTTTAATACATGAGTTATACAAAGTAAAATCATATTTTCACGTATAACTCCAACAATCTCCAACTTATACTTAAAGTCTGCTTTTTAGTATACATCATGCATGTCTAGTGTAGTAGCTCTACGTGACATCTCATGTCAACCTACACTAACCTAATAATTCCTCCCACTTATACTTAAAGCAGATTGGCAATAGTCTTGACACTCATTTCATCCACATGCTCTAGAATGTACTCAGAGGCAGACCCTTTGTGAATGGATATACTAGGTTGTCCTCCGACGTTTATCTTTGCCACCTCTTTATCTCCTCTCTTAACGATTCTCGTATAAGATGATATTTTCTTTCTATGTGTTTGCTGGCCTTGCGGGCTCTCGGTTCCCTTGAATTTGCAACTGCTCCAGCATTATCACAATAGATAGTGATTGTGCTGGGCAAATTCGGTACAACGTCCAAGTCCACTAAGAAGTTCTTGAGTCAAACCGCTTCTTTCACTGCTTCACAAGCAGCTACTTATTTGGCTTCCATGGTTGAATTTGCGATGCATTTCTGCAAATCGCTTCTCCATGTCATGACTCCTTCTCCCATGTAAAACACATTACCTGAGGTAGATATTCTAGCGTCTATGTCTGATTGGAAATTTGAGTCTGTGCATCCCATGGGAATTAAACCGTCTGACAGTTAAATCAGCATTCCAACTGTTGATGACCTTGATTCGAATTAGATAATTAGTGGTTGTTTAACACTCAAGAAGGTCACCAAACAAGGTTACAAATAATAATTTTGTGTGAGTAGAAATTAAGAAATAAAATGACAAGAGTTTGGCTCTTGTCTTGAATATATGAACTTATATCAACATTGCCCCCTGACTTGTTCTTTATTAGGAAATTTATTGACTAATGAGGAGCAAGTCACAATCTTGGTGTAATGGTAACTACGTGCACGGAGCGAGCAATAAGTTTTTGAATTTCTTTAGGCGGGAAATCTGGCGAACACTCGATCATTAGGGCGACCAACAAGGCATCCCTTACGCGTGTGACGGTTGGATTCCCGAGATTTCTCGAAATCCGCAACATCGTGGGCGGCAGGTGACGTCATCGCCACCCACGCGTGTTATTTTTTTGAAACTAGGGGCCTATGGAACTTTCAAAAAATTCCATTTTAACCCCATTTTTATCCTTATAAATACCCGTCTTCTTTCTCTTTTTTATTTTTCCGAAAATTTTCTTCCTTCTGCCATTGTTTCACTCTTTCAAGCTTTTGCTCCGATCATCTTCTAGTTCTTGCCAAATTCTCGAATTCTCGATGTCTTTCGTACGAATCATCAAGGTAATTGCTAATTATAATTTTGTTTTCATTTTCGTTATTGCATTTTGCTTTCGTTATTTCTCCAAAAATTTTCCTCCGCCGTCGTCCTCTCCTTCGAACGCCGCTGTGTTTTCTCAGCGCCGTTGTGCTCCACCGTTTCCGCTTCCAATCTCCATCATCTTTCTTCAAAATCTTTCGCTATCCTCCTTGTTCCATTGAAAATTTCTCCCAAATGGCTTCTTCGAGTGATACTGCCTCTCTTGAGGTTTTTGAGCGTAATCCCGAAAAACGCCCTATGGGAGAAACTTCCCCTGCTCCTCGCCGGTCTATTCGCCAAGCCCTTGCTCGGAACCCAAGAACCCTGTTAGTAGATGAAGAAACAGGCTCCGAAGTGTCCTCTGTTGTTCGCTCGATTGAGGCTTATGCCTCTGAGAATTTGGGCGACCAAGAGGTCCAAAACCCTGCTGGTCGCCCAGATGCGGAAGAAGTTACCTCTTCTTATTTTGGGGAGGATTCGGAGGAAGTGGCCGCTGAAATCGACGCTGAAAGTGACCAACCTGAGGTGGAGCGACCACGATTGGCGGTGACTTGGGAGTTTCTTGAGGAGATAGGTTTTTCTACCTCTAGAGTGACTCCTGAGTCTCAAATCCCCGAAGGAGTTATTCGCCAGAACGAGTGGGAGGACTATTCTGCTCGCTACTCCAACACTTTCTCTGTTCGCTCCCGCGTGATTATGTCCGCCCAGGAAAATGCTTATACGGCGAGCAGGATACCTAGCTTGATCACCGAGGACGACTTGGAAAACATTAGGTCTCACTATAAGATCCCTTACGATATACTCTTGTATGCCCCCAAGGATGTAGAAACTGCTGATCGCCCACCACCAGGTTGTACAGCGATCAACCTGGATGTACTTAACACGGGGTTCTCGTTGCCGCTTCATACCCTAATTGGCCGCTTCCTGGCGGATATCAATCTGGCGATCACTCAAATTACTCCTAATGGGTAGAGTAATTTGCTTGCCCTGATGACCCTTTTTGGCCTCGAAGGGTACAAGAATAAACTCAGCACGGCCGAGATTCACTATGCCTTGGTTATCTCAGCCTGCAACGAGGAAGGTGTAGGCTGGTACTATGTTAAAGCAAGGATGGAGGTAAAGCTTATTGAAGGAGTCCCCAATAAAGTTAAAAGTTGGCACAACCAATTCCTATTTATCGGGGGCGACTGGCGAGCATCGACGGACTTTTCTGGCGGCCAAGCGCGCATCAACTCTCCTGAATGTTTTGGCATAATAAAACGTATGCCTTCTCTTTTCCTTCCTGGGACCGCGTTGGGGACTAATTTTAATTTTTTCTTTCTTGTTATTTTGCAGGTCCGAAAGTTTTGAAGTGGGGTAATCCAGGCCTGAGTGAGGAGTTCCTGTACACGTTAGCCGTGATAGTACTCCGGAATCCCGCTGATCGCGACATTCTCCATCTTTCAATGGCTCATTGTCGAAAGATTACCCAACTCTTCACGAGTCCTCATCACTTAGAGGCTCAAGCAGAGATCCCCGAAGGTAACCACTCTTACTGACTTTACTTTGTTGCTCGCCTGATCACTTGTAATTAATAACTCTTTTGCTCGATTTCACTTTTAAACAGATCAACGGGTGACTGTTGCCGTACCGACCATTCCAAGATCTTACCATTTGCTCGCCGCCAGAGTGAAACTAATGGCTGCTGAGGAGCCGACCAGAAAGAGGCAAGATCCACCGCTATCCCTCATGCGTCTCCGGGCTGGAGAAGAAACAGCCGCTCATGCTCACCAGCGAGCTCCTACTGGTCGCTCCAGAGGTGCCCCCAAAACCACCACTTCCTCTCAGGTTGCGGACAAAGAGAAGGCAAAAAAGAAAACCCCACGGGATGATAATCGCGGAGAAGGGGAAGGCGCTGAACGAGCATCAAAGCGCTCTAAGTCCATTACCGAGGCGAGCAACCACGCTGTTGGGATATAGATTAGATGTTTTGAAGATGTTAAAACAAGAACTTGTAATAGGACTAGCTGTACCTGTTAGTCAGCTACAGATTAGTCTTGGTCTAGAATAGGTCTTTGGTTAAGGGGGAAGAAATCTGAGCAGACCAGAGAAGGTACCAGAGAAGGTGACCAGAGAAGGTGACCAGAGGAGGTGACCAGATGAGAGGTGACCAGATGAGATGTCCAGACCAGAAGAGTCTGCCAGATGAGGTCTGCCAGAAGACCTCTCCCAGATGAGGACCAGAGCAGAAGTGTTACCTGACCAGAAGACCCCAGACCAGACGAGTCCTGACTAGATGAGGGAGACGGATTAGTTCACCCACTTGGAGGCTGCGTGTAATCTGGAGACAAGAAGACTTTGGAGATCCTTGATGGAGAAGAAGGCAATCTGGAGAAGTCAACTGATGGAGGATCTGATTGATTGATTGCTTGATTGAAGTCAACTAATCAATCATATAATCAATCTTTGATTGATTATATCCCTCCAATTATGGTTGTTTGAATTACTAGTTTCCAACGGCTAGTTTATTCTACAACTATAAATAGGAGTGCTTGGATTAGTTCAACATACAAGAGTCGCGCGAGAGCACACCAAGAACACACGAACTCTTCCAATCACTCACCTTGTTTATACAAGTTTATATACACTCTATTAGGAGTTTAGTTGGATTATTACTCAACCTGCTCATCTTGTTAGACAAGGTTGTTGTAAGTTGTAAGAAGGAGCTGGTACTTCGGAAATTCCAGTAAGTTCGTGAGTTAGTTGGTTGGAGAGTGAGAAAGACCCCTTTGAAGAAAGGGAGAGTGGACGTAGGATCGTTATATCCGAACCACTATAAATTCCGGTGTTCTATACTTTATGCTTTTTAGATTTCTGCATTTATATTTTAGCAATATCTTCAAAAAGGGTTTTCTTAAAAATTAAGTATAAAACGTTTCCGCTGGATAACCTTTTTGGGACCAACAAGTGGTATCAGAGCAGTGTGTCCTACAGACCACTGTTTTGAAATTATCTCGGTGGTCACCAGGGCAGATCCATATTTTATTGAAAAACCCAAATATTTGTTGTGCTAACAAATTTTGCAGAAATGGGCTCAAAGAGATGCAGTAGAAGAGACACCTGGAGGTACTCCAAAAGAAGCTTAGCAGATGTGGAAGATGAGGTATCCACTTCTGGTTCATCATCTAATTTTGGACCAGACGAAGAGGTTTGTCTTATGACAGACGAGGTATGCAATCGAACTCCCTCTTCTTCTTCTTATTCTTCGTTTTCTGAACAATCAGAGGAGTCTGATATGCAGAAGATGCTATTAGATCTCCAAACTTCTATACAACTTTTTCAAAAGTTGGAAGAAGAGAACACAAAGTTGAAAGCAGAAAATCAGAAGCTTTCACAATGTTTTAGCAACCCAACTGATCTACCAGCTGAACAAGTTCAAACTCTGGTAGAAGAGTCCACTGACTTGAAAACCAGATGTGATGAACAAACTAAGCTAATAGAAAAGTTGCTTGCTGAAAACATTGAGAAAGATAATGAATATACTCTGCTGGAAGCTAAGTTCGATGAACTCTTCCATCAAAACAAAATTGTAAAAGAAAGTGAGGACAAACTCAAGATGAGACTGGAGCAGCTGACTACAGCAAACAATGCTGTGTCACACATAGTTGCCTCATCTCAAAGAGAGCATGATAAAACAGGCCTTGTTTATACCAAACCTGAATCCTCACATGTTCAAAAAGAAGAACAGACTAGTAATTTTATTGATAAGGGTAAAAGGCCAGCTGACCAGGCAACTCAGCCTAATGGGCATATGAGTCCTAAAACTCAAAAACCCAAAAGGCAGAGGAGGAATTTTAAGAAGGGATATACCCAGAATAAAATACCTCAGCCAGGCCAGCAGAATAGAAGTCAGTCTGGATCTTCTCAAAAGAGGCAGAACCAGATGACTCCTACTCACCTGCAGAAGACTTTCAAGTCATCTGCCAGACCAGCTGGAACCTTTGATGGTTCTAGTAAAACTTATCCTTATCAAAAGAATTTCAAGTCTGTTGTTTTAAGACAAGTTACTTCTTCTACTGGACAAGCTCATAAGAGAAGAAGAGCCTCTAGAAGAAATAACCATGTCAAAGGTTCTTTTGTTGAGTGTGTTTTTGTGGATATGTATGGAAGAAAGATAAGATCACCTGATTCAAAAAGGGATGATCTATTCTTATGGCTTCCTAAAAGCTGTGCTAACCCCCCTGGACCCAGTAGGGTACCAAGAAGTTGAATTGCCTGCAGATACACAAGAAGACCAGCTGATGTTTTGCCCCAACATCAGCTGAGCATAGTTTGAGGGGGAAGATCAGTTGACCCAGTCTGCTAGAATCTCTATTAGTTATTTCAATATTTTCTTGTCTTGTTTTATTTAAGTTCTTCCAGTTTTAACATCATCAAAAAGGGGGAAATTGTTGGGATATAGATTAGATATTTTGAAGATGTTAAAACAAGAACTTGTAATAGGACTAGCTGTACCTGTTAGTCAGCTACATATTAGTCTTGGTCTAGAATAGGTCTTTGGTTAAGGGGGAAGAAATCTGAGCAGACCAGAGAAGGTACCAGAGAAGGTGACCAGAGAAGGTGACCAGAGGAGGTGACCAGATGAGAGGTGACCAGATGAGATGTCCAGACCAGAAGAGTCTGCCAGATGAGGTCTGCCAGAAGACCTCTCCCAGATGAGGACCAGAGCAGAAGTGTTACCTGACCAGAAGACCCCAGACCAGACGAGTCCTGACCAGATGAGGGAGACGGATTAGTTCACCCACTTGGAGGCTGCGTGTAATCTGGAGACAAGAAGACTTTGGAGATCCTTGATGGAGAAGAAGGCAATCTGGAGAAGTCAACTGATGGAGGATCTGATTGATTGATTGCTTGATTGAAGTCAACTAATCAATCATATAATCAATCTTTGATTGATTATATCCCTCCAATTATGGTTGTTTGAATTACTAGTTTCCAACGGCTAGTTTATTCTACAACTATAAATAGGAGTGCTTGGATTAGTTCAACATACAAGAGTCGCGCGAGAGCACACCAAGAACACACGAACTCTTCCAATCACTCACCTTGTTTATACAAGTTTATATACACTCTATTAGGAGTTTAGTTGGATTATTACTCAACCTGTTCATCTTGTTAGACAAGGTTGTTGTAAGTTGTAAGAAGGAGCTGGTACTTCGGAAATTCCAGTAAGTTCGTGAGTTAGTTGGTTGGAGAGTGAGAAAGACCCCTTTGAAGAAAGGGAGAGTGGACGTAGGATCGTTATATCCGAACCACTATAAATTCCGGTGTTCTCTACTTTATGCTTTTTAGATTTCTGCATTTATATTTTAGCAATATCTTCAAAAAGGGTTTTCTTAAAAATTAAGTATAAAACGTTTCCGCTGGATAACCTTTTTGGGACCAACACACGCTCCTTGCTCCCTTGCTTCCAAAACTGCCTCGCTTGAGGTTGAGAGCGAGCAGCAGGCTATTGCTGCTATTCTGGGCAAGAAAGCGCGAGCATCCAATGATCGCTCCTACCTGGGATACGACCCAGTGAAGCTAAGGGAGTAAGTCTTTAAACTTTTACCCTGATGGTCGCCTATTGAAGCATTTTAGCTCGCTCATACTTTTCTTCCTTCTCAGGTACAAACCCGAGGAGCATCCCGGGCGTACAGATGTGCTTCACCAACTTAGTTGTGTGAAGTCTCCTCCCCCTTATATGGACATCCCGGACTTCCACGTTCGGCGAGCAACAAAAACTGTCCCTCGCTCCTGGACCAAGACCTGCGAGGAGATTGTCCAAGGTCAAACTGCCAGCGATAATGCTCGGCTGATCGCCTATAATGCCATCCATCAACCTGTGATGGCCCAGAAGCTCCTCGACCAAATCGTTCTTCTGGAGAGGACCAACCACAGTCTTGGTCGCAAGATTGAGGTTTTAAGGCGGAGAAGGCCGCCGCTTTGAAGAAGAAAGACGATGAGCTCGCCCAAGAAAAGGCCGATCATGCCAAAGCGGTGGCCAACTTGGAGCAAATATACAACGCCTCGGGGAACAGCGAGCAGTTTGCCTTGAACCGATTAGAGAAACTGTCTCTCGAGTTAGGGGTCGCCGATGAGCACATAAAAGTGTTAGAAGGTGAGAAGACGGCTATGGTCGCCCAGATCGAAGAGCTCCAGGCTAAGGTCGGCCATCTTTAACAAGAAAAAACTGGCCTGGTCGCCTACGACATTTATGCTCAAGACGTGGCCGACAACACCAATCTGGGGTACGTATGCGCTTACGCCGAGAGCATAAGATCGGTGAAGTTTGCTTTGGACCATAACATGGATGTTTTGGCCACCACTAAGAAGGACTTCATTGACTATGTCAAGGAGAACCCCCTTGGTGCCGGGTTCTCGCTTCCAGTGGCCGACCTCGGGGAGATGGGAGTCCCCTTGGACATTTTTGGAGAAGGTGTCCAAATCATTGCTCCCCAGTTTTCAGGCGAGCAGCCGAACAAGGAAGCATAGATTTTTGATGGCCTCCACTCTCTTCCCTTAACTCCTATCGACGGAGCGGGCACCTCGGCTGCAGCGGCCACGACTGCCCCTACTTCTGACGCAACGCTAACTGCTCCAGCGACCATAGATGCTCCCCCGGCCCCCCAAGCTTGAAGACTTCTTGTTTTTCTTATTTTATTAGCTTTGTATTAGGGCCACTTTGCACCTTCATTCCTTCTACTTGTAACCCTTACTTCTTAATGAATGGAAAACTTGAGGACGTTTGTTGTCTTCTTACCTTATTATGTTTCCCTGCTACTCGTTTGTTCGCTTTTTGCATT
The DNA here is from genome assembly GCA_947034835.1 of Ballota nigra. Lineage (NCBI taxonomy): Eukaryota > Viridiplantae > Streptophyta > Magnoliopsida > Lamiales > Lamiaceae > Ballota > Ballota nigra. Next base: position 63,096,693 of record OX344725.1, read on the forward strand.
GCTGTTCCCTTCAACCTTTGTACAAGTTTTGCGGACTTAACCGTTTTTCTTTTTAAGATTGGTATCTTTGTACTTAGTGATCGCCTGATCGGCTTGAGTGGGCTTTTGTCTTTAAGAAAGACTTAGCCTTAAATAATTAGGCCTCATGATCTCTTAATGATCTTGGCCTTGAATGTTTCTTTCATGATCGCCCCAAATTTTGGGCCTTTTTATCCTTATACAGATTTGGCCTTGGGTCTGCTTTCTTTTAGCTCTGTTGCTCGCCCCCTATTTAAGTTTTTTGAGCGAGCAAACTCGCTTTATGGAGCGAGCAATTTAGCACACCATTCTTCATAATACACACCTCATATACATCTTATGAAAATTTTGAAATTTTTTTAACGTACTTATAACTGCATTCATACAAATGACATAAAATTTTAAACTAAGTCAAATTTTACATATACTAAAATTTTTTTGTCTATTGATAATACTTTTTTAACAAAGCTGCATTCCAGGAGTATTGGGCCGAATTGTCTTTCATGTCTTCTAAATCATAAGTGCCGTTGTTCCATTTCTGTGTTATCCTGTATGGGCCCTCCCAAGTCGGTTCAAATACTCCTGGTGGTGATCCCAAAACTTTTTTAAGTACGAGATCCCTTGATCTTGAATTCCCTAACTTTTACTTGCGAATTGTAATACTTTACGATCCTTTTCTTGTATATTGCGTTCTTCATTTCTGCCGAAATTCTCTTTTCGTCAACCAGATCCATCTCTGCAGCTAAAGCCTTGTTGTTCGCCTGCTCGTCGAACCTTGTTGTTCGCTCTGTTGGTACCTTCAACTCTACGGGTATTACTGCTTCGACACCGAATGGAATAGTGAATGGAGTCTTTCCCGTACTTGTTCTGTATGATACTCGATATGCCAATAGCACCTCTGGTAGCTCTTCTGACCACTTTCCTTTCTTGTCCACCAATCGGATTTTTAATATATATTTAATTATTTTGTTGATTGCTTCGACCTGGCCTTTAGACTGAGGATGATATGGAGTTGAAAAATGTTTTTTTATCCCCCACTTTTCACAAAAGTTTCTTATTTTTTTGCCTTCGAATTGTCATCCATTGTCAGTCAAAATTGCCTGTGGAACTCCGAATCGGCATACGATATTTTTCCATATGAAACTGATCATTTTTTCCTGTGTGATTATCACGAGTGCCTCTGCTTCAGCCCATTTTGTGTAGTAATCTACGGCCACCACTGCGAACTTCACATTTCCTTTTCCAGTTGGGAAAGGCCCTATGATGTCGATTCCCCATTTTGTGAATGGTCATGGACTATTAACTGCTATCATTTCGGTTGGTGGTTTATGGATGTTAGGTGCGAATATTTGACATATGTGACAAGTTTTTGCAATTTTGATAGCATCTTGCAATAATGTGGGCCAGTAATATCCTTGTCTCACTATTTTGTAAGCTAACGCACGCCCCCTAGCGTGATTTCCACAAACACCTTGATGAATTTCTCGTAAGACTTCTTGGCCTTGCTCTCTTGTCAAACATTTTAACAATGGAAGCGAGAATCCCCTCTTGTATAATTGTTCGTCCATGATTTTGAACCTTGTTGCTCGCCTGGTCGTCTTGGCTGCTTCCTGGGGGTCCCCCGGAACTTCACCATCATGAAGATATTTGAGGATGGGTACTCTCCAGCCAGTTTCCTCATATTCTTCATCTACTTGATTGATCCTGTAATCATGTGTTGATGGTTGACATATTTTCATGATGATGACTTCTGACAACTCTACCGGGCCTGTGCTGGTGGCCAGGCGAGCCAGTGCGTATGCTTGAGCATTATTCTCTCTCGGTACTTGTTCAATGAAAATTTGTTTGAACATGGATGCTAGATGTGCTACAATCTTTTGATATAACGCCATGTTTTCATCCTTTGCTTCATACTCTCCCCGGGCTTGGTTGACTATTAGTTGCGAATCCCTGTATATTTGCAGTCTTCTAACCCCGACCACTAATGCTAGATGAAGCCCGGCTATCAACGCCTCATACTCGGCTTCATTGTTCGTTGCCATGAAATCGAACCGTACTGCCGAGGTGAAGATTTATCTATCTGGGCTGATTAGCACTATTCCGGCTCCTGATGCAGTGTTGGTGGATGATCCATCGACGTACATATGCCATGGATGATTATGAAATCTCGTAGGATCTTGAGGAAAGGTTAACTTGACTATGAAGTTGGCTAACGCTTGTCCTTTGATCGCTGTTCGAGGTTCATATGATATTCCAAACTGGCTTATTTCGAGGGACCATTTGAGGAGGCGACCAGCAGTGTCTGGCCTTTGTAAGATTTGCCTTAGTGGAAATGTTGTAAGGACTTCTACCTGGTGATCGAAAAAGTATGGTCTCAATTTCCTGACGCTCATCACCAGTACGTATGCCAATTTCTCCATCGGGGAGTACTTGATTTCTGCCTCGTGCAATGCTTGGCTTACATAGTATATGGGTAGATGAAACTTCCCCTCTGTACGAACCAAAACTAAACTGATGGCCACCTCCGAAGCTGCCAGATAGAGGTACAATTTTTCTCCTGGAGCAGGCTTTGACAAAATTTTGGTATCGCCTAGATATTCTTTTAGCTGTTCAAACGCCTGCTGACGATGATCTGTCCACTGGAATCCGCCTTTCTTTATAGCATCGAAGAAAGGTCGGCATTTGTCTCCGGATCTTGAAATGAACCTATTCAGAGCCGCCAAGCACCCGGTAAGCCGTTGCACCTCCTTGACAGAACTTGGTGGCTGCATGTCCAGAATAGCCTTCACCTTTGATGGATTTGCTTCAATGCCCCGCTGGCTAACAAGATGTCCGAGGAACTTTCCTGAATGGACTCCGAAGCTGCTTTTCTTTGGGTTTAGCATAATGTTATATGCTCGGAGTATCTTGAATGCCTGTGCTAGGTGTTCCAGGTGATCTTCCTTTTTCGGGCTTTTCACAACTATGTCATCCACGTATACTTCCATTGTCTTGCCAATGTGTTCATCAAACATTTTGTTGACAAGTCGTTGATATGTGGCTCCCACGTTATTTAACCCGAACGACATCCTCTTCCAACACAATAAATTCTTGTTGGTGTAGAAAGTTGTGCTCTCCTGGTCGTCTGGATGAATTGGTATCTGGTGGTAGCCAGCAAACGCGTCCATGAATGTGAGAAGTTCATGTCCTGCCGTGTTGCCCACCAACTGGTCGATGTGTGGCAATGGAAAGTTGTCCTTGGGGCACGCGGTGTTCAAGTCTGTGATGTCGATACACAATCTCCACGTACCGTTTAACTTTTTCACCAACACCGGATTCGCCACCCATCTAGGACACAATGCCTCTTTGATAAGGTCATTGTCTAATAGCTTCTTTACCTATACATCCAACGCTTCATACTTGTCGGGCCCAAATTTCCTTCTTTTTTGCTTCACCGGTTTTTTGGTTGGATCAATGTTTAGCCTATGGCAGGCATGCTCGGGGATGATGCCTACCATATCGGCATGTGACCATACGAATACATCAAGATTGGACTTTAAGAACTCCTTCATCCTGGATCTGTAAGGCTCTGGGAGCTCAGATCCAATGAAGAGTTCTAAGTCTTCTCGGTTCGGGTCGACTCTTATTGCTTCCAACTCTTCGACCGGCGTTGCTCTCCTTTTCTGATTTTTCCATCGAGGATCAATGATGGGCCCTTCCAAGTTGAGTTCATCCTCAATCTCCATCGGCTCTGCTCCTAGCCGTGGCTCGAGGTCCTCGGTTTTATTTGAGCAAGATATGGTCTTCTGTCTCTGCTGGTCGTCTTGAACCTCCTGCTCGTCTCCCTGCTGGTCGTCTACCTCCATCATTTCTGTGTCGATGGACTCCATAATTTCATCAAGTATGGATGGTTCATCTTCAACGCTGCTGCTCGACTGTTAGTCCATTACGGATACTTGATTGTCTTTGGGTAGCAACTGTAGGAGGCACTCACGAGCTCTTTTTTGGTCGCCTTTGACTGTACCCGATCCTTTTGATGTTGGGAATTTAACACAATAGTAGTACGTTGAAACAGCTGCTTTGAATTCATTAATAAAAGGTCGACCGAGAAATCCATTATAGGAGGACTGTTAGTCTACCACTAGGAATTCTACCATTCTAGTTAACCTCTTGTCAGGATTCTCGGTCGATACAAGTTCAACTGACAATGTAACTACTCCTAGGGGAACGGTTACAGTATCTCCGAATCCCACTATCTTATGATTATAATCTTTCACGTACTCCGCACAATCTCCTATCTGATCTAATGTACTTTTAAACAGAATGTTTGTGTATGATCCGGTATCCACGAGCAACCGGTGGACTCGGGTTCCCATGATGTTAGCACATATGATCAACGAGTCGTTGTGCGGGGTGAGCACTCCATCCAAGTCTTTTTCTGAAAACACCAAGTCTCCCGTCTTCTTGGTGGCCTGATTGACTCCCACTTCTCTTACTTGAGTTACCGCTCTCAGCTCCGCTTTTCTTTTTCTCTTTGAGATTGGTGGTCTCCCATTTGAACAACCCCCAACTGGCCCGCTTGTTTCGAGCATAAAGATTTCTCGCATTGGCTCTGCTGGGGCTGTTGGAACCTTTTTCCCTTTCTTGGTCGCCTTACTCTGCTGGTCGTCACTGTCTTCGTCATCCGAGCTGGGCGGACCAACTGTTCTAGGTCTTTTTCCGGGTTCTTTCTTCACAAACTCAGACAGTTTGCCTTCTTCATAGAACCTCCACAATTGCTTTAACAAATCCCGGCATTCACTAGTGAAATGCTCAATGTTCTGATGGTAGGCGCAGTATTTGTTCTGGTTCAACTTTCCACGCTCTTGCCAGATTCTCCTTGGCTCTGAAAGCATGTCTCTATCCTTGACATTATTATACACGGCATCTATTGATGTAGTGAATACTTGATTCAACCTTTCTTTCAGCTCTGCCCCTTCATTGAAAGCTTTCATGTTTTTCGGGGCTTTGTATTCATTTCCCGTAGATTTCTTTCCTGCTTTCTTGGGATCACTTTTTTCACCCAATTCTTTCTGTAGTGCTTCTTGCATGGATACATGTATGCCTGCCCGATGTCGAAATTCTGCGTACGTCTTTGGGCAGGCGAGATGTATCTCTTTCCACAAGTCGGTTCCTTTTTTCAAGCCTGCCATTACTGCTACTATTTTGGTATCTTCACTGACCATTTCTCCTTCCAGAAGTATCTTATCAAATCTCTCTAGGAACTTTCTATCTGACTCGTCATCCCCTTGCTTGATGTCAGCCAAGCGGTGCCTCTAAGTTAAGAACGACCCAGCAGTGGAGAAATGTGATAAAAATTCCTTGCTTAGTTGTGCAAAGGAATTGATGGATCCTGGAGCAAGTGCCGAAAACCAACGATGGGGGCCATCACCAAGTGTGAGTGGGAAGTTACGGCACTGTGTGGCATCCGAAGCCCTCATTGATATCATAAAATCGGAATATTTTGCCAAGTGAACTTTGGGATCCGAACTTCCTTCGTACAGACTGACGCCTGGGAACTGTATTTTCTTCTGCACTGGCGCATTCAAGATTGCCGGTGACAACGGTGACAATGGCAGCACAGTCGACCCAATCCCTTTTTGAGAATCCAACTGCCTTTGCATCTCTTCGATCGCCTTTTTTAGGGCTTGCAACTCATCTGGAGACGCTCTACCGTTGGTGGGCTGCTTGCCAGGACTAAGTTCAATGACCTCGTCCTGGTGTAGCCTTTCCCCAACGGGACGTTTCTCCTGAGTTGGTCGCCTGGCGACGTTGCTGGCTCTGTTAGGGCCAAGTCGTCCGAATGCTGACCTCCTTAGACGATCATGGACGGAGGGGCGAGCATCACCGTGTGGTCGCTGCTCGCTTCGCGGTGATGTGGCCTCCTTATCTTCTCTTCTGTACTCCATTCTCTCTTTGACATTATATCTCGCTTCTCTTGTTGTGCTTTTGATTGACTCTTCATTTCCTCCCGGGGTGGATTCCCCTCTACTCCCCAATCTTTCGCTCATTGGTGCTTTGCCTTTATTCCACCGAGCCTGGGCACTGTCCACCTCGTCATTTCGTACATCTTCGCGCCTTTTGCTTCCCTGCTCGGCTGATCGCCTGGTCGTCTCCAGCGCTCTTGATGGTCCTGCTTTTTCTTGTTGTCTATGTATCGATTGCAAGACGGCAATTATTTTCGTAAGTTCCTCCGGATTTCTAGCTAGGGCCTCCACCTCCAGGGGAAGAGTGTCGATAATGAATTGTACGTTTCTATTGGACGTGGCCCGTACGGTACGTGCATGATCACCCGTAGACGATACCCGAGTACGTGACCTATGCGACGGGTGTGCACTCAAAGATTATCGTTCTTGTGATCTCACCATTTTTGATTGAATATTCTGATAATGAAAATCTTGCGTTTATCCTTGTCAATTTAAGAATAACTAGCCTTGCGTGCGTGAACTTGGTTATTTAGCAAACCCTAATTCACACATGCATGCATTCTAATTCTTAAATATGAACAAATTCTTCACAAATGTTAGCTTACCCCTTTGATTTCCAGCTTTTCGGTAACTTTTTCCAGTTTTCGGTGACTTTTAGCCGGATTCCAGTGGTAATTTTGCAGATTCCGGTGGCACTCTTATCGAATTCTTCAAATCTTCGATCAGTCGGAGGTTCGGACCCTCCTTCTAGCGCCAATTGTTGATGACTTTGATTCAAATTAGATAATTAGTGGTTGTTTAACACTCAAGAAGGTCACCAAATAAGGTTACAAATAATGATTTTGTGTGAGTAGAAATTAAGAAATAAATTGGCAAGAGTTTGTCTCTTGTCTTGAATATATGAACCTATTTTGACCCTTTCATGAAGGGGTATTTATAGGCTTACAAGTAAGTAGGAGGTGTCACTCTCTTAGCCCTTTGATTTTAGCTTTGACAAGTGTTTAGCCACCTGTCTTATCCCTAAACTATTACATTTTATACAATGACAAGTGTTTAGTACACTTGTTTGCTTCTAAAGTAATACTTAAGCTAGTGGAATTTTGAGCTAATCTTCGTGGGCCAGTCTTGCTCGCTTGGTCGCCTACATGGTGTATATCAATATTTGTTGCCTTTATTCTAATTATCTTACTCATTTTGCTTCTTTACCGTCTTTAATGTCAATATCTCCACTTGCGTCTTAGGGTCTATTTCTTTTGATAGATGGATTCCATGCCTAAAAGTTACAAAACCTTTCTTGGAATCTTGCATGCTGGAATGCTTCAAAACAATGGCTCTGTATGAAACTTGCGACAAGCCCAACATCATTCTCTTACGATCTCGAGTGATCGTGATCCCAAGGATGTGACCGGCTTTCCCTAAGTTCTTCATATCAAATTGATTTGACAGTCATACCCTTACGTCTAACAATACCTTTACATTATTTCTAATGAGCAGAATACCGTCTACGTGTAGTACTAAGAATACCACCGCAGTTCCGTCACACTTTTTATACACACAACTCTCGAACTCATTTTGATCAAACCCATAAGACTTAATAACTTGATCAAAACACTGGTTCCAAGTACGAGATGCTTGCTTTAAGTCCAAAGATGGACCGCTTAAGCTTGCATATAAGATGCTATTGGCCTTTCGCAATAAAACCTTTGGGTTATCACATATAGATATCTAACCCGTCAAGACTTCCATTGTTGTTTTCCATGACTCTGCATCTTTGTCTTGGATTACCTCGTCGTATGTCCATGGGTCTGATTCATCTCCGGGAATCAAATACAAAGATTCTCCTATTCCCATGAATCTCTCGGGTTATCTAACAAACCTCCCACTCCGATAGGGTTCCGGTTGTGAAGGTTTGACGATTGGTATATCATCTTGTACACTTGGTATATGAGTTTGCCCTTTTAATTCGCCTAAGGTAATCTCACTTATGGGCTTTCTATTATTCCTATAGTCTTCTTCCAAGAATTTAAAGTGCGTACAAAACACGGTCTTTTGATCCTTGGGACTATAGAACATACACCCCTTTGTTCCCGCGGGATATCCTATAAACAACCTTAACTCTGAACGTGGATCTAATTTCCCAGCTTCCTTGTCTAGCACGTATGCCGGATAACCCCAAATCCGCAAGTGTCTGTCCACAATTCCATTGGGGTTTTAGGAACCGATTTGGATGGCACCAAGTTTAGAATGTAAGCCGTCGTTTCTAAGGCGTTACCCAAAAACGATTTAGGTAAATCCGAATAATTCATCATAGATCTGACCATCTCTAAAAGAGTCTGATTCCTTCAATCCGCCACACCGTTCTGTTGAGGGGTTCCCGGTGTGGTTAATTGGGATACGATCCCTTCATCCGACAGGTATTTCAAGAATTCATCATTGAGGTATTCGCCTCCATGATTTGATCGTAGAAACTTGATACTCTTTTCCCTATATTTCTCGGCTTCGGCCTTAAACTCCTTGAACTTGTCAAAAGTTTCAGACTTATGCCTCATAAGGTAGATGTACCCATATCTCGAGTAATTGTCAATGAAAGTGACAAAATACTCGTACCCCATTCTCGCTTTGATCATCATTGGACCACACACATCAGTATGAATGAGTTCTAACACTTCCATAACTCTATTCCCCTTGGCTCCAAATGCCCTCTTGGTCATATTAGCCTCTAAACAGGATTCACAAGTTAGAAACAGCTCGACCTGAAATGATTCCAAGGATCCGTCTTTCACAAATCTTTCTATCCACTTTAGATTAATATGACCTAGTCTTAGATGCCATAGAAGTGTTTCATTCATTTCTGAAGAACGATTTCTTTTATTACTTGAAATGATCGATGTGTTATTAGATTCATTTTGTGAGTGGTGTGCCCAAATAATGGTATAATGATCATCCATTAATGTTCCAGAATAGATAAACTCATCGTTTCGAGAAACAATAACATCGTTATTAAAAGAAACTGAGTATCTATTCAAAATAGTTTAGAAATTGAAGGTTGAGTTATTTCTAAACTAGGAACATAAGGAACATCTCTCAAGACCATAACTCTATCTTCAAAAGATAGGCGCACTTCTCCCACTACTTCAGCTGCCACTCTCGTAGCATTGCCCGGTGTGATGGGGATCTCACTACCACTAAGTCGTCGGGTTAGCTTGAACCCATGCAAAATGAAACAAATGTGATCAGCGGCTCTCGTATCCACTATCCACGAATGGACAACATACGCCACTTCACAAGTTTCGATAACTAGGGCGTGTGAATTACCTAACTTTTCTAGCCTCTTAGGCTTGGAACAGGCAGACCTTCAATGTCATTTCTTACCGCAGTTAAAACACTTCCCCTTAGAAGCTAGCCTTGGCTTTGCCTTTTACAACAAATGGATTTGCTTGGATCCGGCCTTTGTTTCTCTTTCTCTTCTTTCCTCCCTTGGGACCAGAAGAGGTAGACGGACCATTAGGCACCATAGCAGTGGATTGGTGCCCCATTATCGCCTCTGCCGAAACTAAAGCTTGCAAGAGCTCGGACAAACGACTTGTCCGTTCATTCATTTGACTATTCAGATGAAACTGGTCAAAGCTTTTCGGTAGAGTATGGAGTATGAAGTCGACCTGAGAAGGGATATCAAAATCTGCACCAAGTACTTCCAACTTATTAAGGTATGTCATAATCTCGAGAACGTGCTCCCTCACGGGCGTTCCTTCCACCATTTCCAACTTGACCGAGTCATGTTTGGTGAACTGATTAGTCATGGGTTTCTGATGTGAAAACATCTCTTCAAGGCTTTCCATGATTTCAACAGCGGATACAATGTCTTCATGAAAGCACCTCAAATCCTCAGACAGAGATGTCAAGATGATGCACTTCATGTGTTCATTGTCACGCTTCTAATCATAAACGAACCTTTCCCATTGCTTGACTTATCATTAGGCTTCCTGGGTATATTAATGTGAATAACCTATTGATAGACGACCAGGCGAGCAGGAGAGATCAAAGGATTAAGAGGCAAGCTAAATTAAGAAGTTGGCGACCAGAAGATCTTAGAGAAAGTCAAGTCAACGGGCGACCAAGAGTGTAGTAAGATATGTTTTAGGCGACTAGCACGGTAAAGAAGTAAGATGAGCAAGATAATTAGAATAAAGGCAACAAATATTGATATACACCATGTAGGCGACCAAGCCAGCAAGACTGGCCCACGAAGATTAGCTAAAAATTCCACTAGCTTAAGTATTACTTTAGAAGCAAACAAGTGTTCTAAACACTTGTCATTGTATAAAATGTAATAGTTTAGGGATAAGACAAGTGGCTAAACACTTGTCAAAGCCAAAATCAAAGGGCTAAGAGAGTGACACCTCCTACTTGCTTGTAAGCCTATAAATACCCCTTCATGAAAGGGTCAAAATAAGTTCATATATTCAAGAAAAGGGCAAAACTCTTGCCATTTTATTTCTTAATTTCTACTCACACAAAATCATTACTTGTAATCTTGTTTGGTGACCTTCTTGAGTGTTAAACAACCACTAATTATCTAATTCGAATCAACGTCATCAACAATTGGTGCTAGAAGGAGGGCCCGAACCTTCGGTTGATCGAAGATTTGAAGAATTCGATAAGAGTGCCACCGGAATCTGCAAAATTACCGCCGGAATCCTGCCAAAAGTCACCGGAAACTGGAAAAAGTCACCGGAAAGCTGGAAATCAAAGGGGTAAGTTAACATTTGTGAAGAATTTGTTCATATTTAAGAATTAGAATGCATGCATGTGTGAATTAGGGTTTGTTAAATAACCAAGTTCACACATACAAGGCTAGTTATTCTTGAATTGACAAGGATAAACACAAGATTTTCATTATCGGAATATTCAATCGAAAATAGCAAGATCACAAGAACGATAATCTTTGAGTGCACACCCGTCGCATAGGTCACGTACTCAGGTATCATCTACGGGTGATCATGCACATACCGTACGGGCCACGTCCAACAGGAATGTGCAGGTCACCATCAATACTCTTCCCCCGGAGGTGGAGGCCCTGGCTAGAAATCCGGAAGAACTCGTGAAAATGATTGTCGTCTTGCAATCGATACAAAGACAACAAGAAAAAGTAGGACCGTCAAGAGTGCCGGGACGACCAGGCGATCAACCGAGTAGAAAAGTGGAAGACACGAAGATGGACGAAATGATGAGGTGGACAGCGCTCAGGCTCAAAAAAACAAGGGCAAGATCCCGATGAGCGAGAGACTGGGAAGAAAAGGAGAATCCACACCGGGAGAAGAGATAGAGTCAAGAAAAGGCGTGACGAGAAGTACAGGACACAATTACGATGGAAAGACAGGGCGTGGGAAAGAACATATGGAGATTACACCACCACAAAGTGAGCAGCGACCACACACTGATGCTCGTCCCTCCGTACATGATCGCCTAAGGAGGTCTGCATTTGGACGACTTGGCCCTAACGGGGCCAGCAATGTCGCCAGTCGACCAACTCAGGAGAAACGTCCTGTTGGGGAGAGACTGCACCAGGACGAGGTCGTTGAACTTAGTCATGACAAGCAGCCTACCAACGGTGGAGCGTCTCTGGATGAGTTGCAAATCCTCAAAAAGATGATCGAGGAAATGCAGAAGCAGTTGGATTCTCATAAAGGAATTGGATCGACAGTTCTGCCATCATCACCATTGTCACCGGCAATCTTGAATGCACCTATGCAGAAGAAAATACAGTTCTCGACCGTCAGTCTATACGAAGGAAATTCGGATCCTAAAGTTCATTTGGCAAAATATTCTGATTTTATGATATCTATAAGGGCTTCGGATGCTACACAGTGCCGTAACTTTCCACTCACACTTGGTGATGGCCCCCATCGTTGGTTTTCGGCGCTTGCTCCAGGATCCATTAACTTCTTCGCACAACTAAGCAAGGAATTTCTATCACATTTCTCCACTGTTGGGTCATTCTTAACTCAGAGGCACCGTTTGGCCGACATCAAGCAAGGGGATGACGAGTCAGATAGGAAGTTCCTAGAGAGATTTGATAAAATACTTCTGGAAGGAGAAATGGTCAGCGAAGATACCAAAATGGTAGCAGTAATGGCGGGCTTGAAAAAAGGAACCGACTTGTGGAAGGAGATACATCTCGCATGCCCAAAGACATACGCATAATTTCGACATCGGGCAGGCATACATGTATCCATGCAAGAAGCACTGCAGAAAGAATTGGGCGACAAAAGTGATCCCAAGAAAGCCGGAAAAAAATCCACGGGAAATGAATACAAAGCCCCGAAAAACATGAAAGCTTTCAATGAAGGGGCAGAGCTAAAAGAAAGGTTGAATCAAGTATTTGCTACATCAATAGAAGCCGTGTATAATAATGTCAAGGACAGAGACATGCTTTCAGAGCCAAGGAAAATCCGGCAAGAGCGTGGAAAGTTGAACCCGAACAAATACTGCGCCTACCATCAGAACATTGGGTATTTCACTAGTGAATGCCGGGATTTGTTAAAATAACTGTGAAGGTTCTATGAAGAAGGCAAACTGTCTAAGTTTGTAAAGAAATAACCCGAAAAAAGACCTAGAGCGGTTGGTCCACCCAGCTCAGATGACGAAGACAGTGATGACTAGCCGAGCAGAACGACCAAGAAGGGGAAAAAGGTTCCAATAGCCCCATCAGAGCCAATGCGAGAAATCTTTATGCTCGAGACAAGCGGGCCAGTTGGGTATTGTTCAGATGGGAGACCACCAATCTCAAAGAGAAAAAGGAAAGCGGAACTGAGAGCGGTAGCTCAAGTAAGAGAAGTGGGAGTCAATCAGGCCACCAAGAAAACGAGAGACTTGGTGTTTTCGAAAAAAGACTTGGATGGAGTGCTCACCCCACACAACGACTCATTGATCATATGTGCTAACATCATGGGAACCCGAGTCCACCGGTTGCTCATGGATACCGGATCATACACAAACATTCTGTTTAAAAGTACATTAGATCAGATAGGAGATTGTGCAGAGTATGTAAAAGATTGTAATCATAAAATAGTGGGATTCGGAGATGCTGTAACTGTTCCCCTAGGAGTAGTGACGTTGTCAGTTGAACTTGTATCGACCGAAAATCCTGACAGGAGATTGACTAGAATGGTAGAATTCCTAGTGGTAGACCAGCAATCTTCCTATAATGGATTTCTCGGTCGACCTTTTATTAATGAATTCAAAGTAGCTGTTTCAACGTACTACTATTGTGTTAAATTCCCAACACCAAAAGGGTTAGGTACGGTAAAGGGCGACCAAAAAAGAGCTCGTGAGTGCCTCCTGCAATTGTTGCCCAAAGACAATCAAGTATCTATGATAGACGAACAGTCGGGCAGCGGTGCTGAAGATGAACCATCTGTACTTGATGAAATCATGGAATCCATTGATACGATGATGATGGAGGTAGACGACCATCAGGGAGATGAGCAGGAGGTTCATGACGACCAACTGAGATAAAAGACCATATCTTATTCAAATACAACCGAGGACCTTGAGCTACGGCTAGGAGCAGAGCCGATGGCGATTGAGGATGAACTCAACTTGGAAGGGCCCATCATTGATCCTCGATGGAAAAATCAGAAAAGGAGAGCAACGCCGGTCGAAGAGTTGGAAGCAATAAGAGTCGACCTGGACCGAGAAGACTTAGAACTCTTCATTGGATCTGAGCTCCCAGAGCCCTACAGATCCAGGATGAAGGAATTCTTAAAGTCCAATCTTGATGTATTCGCATGGTCACATGCCGATATGGTAGGCATCAGCCCTGAGCATGCCTGCCATAGGCTAAACATTGATCCAACCGAAAAACCGGTGAAGCAAAAAAGAAGGAAATTTGGGCCCGACAAGTACGAAGCGTTGGATGTAGAGGTAAAAAAGCTATTAGACAATGACCTTATCAAAGAGGCATTGTGTCCTAGATAGGTGGCGAATCCGGTGTTGGTGAAAAAGCCAAACGACACGTGGAGATTGTGTATCGACTTCACAGACTTGAACGCCGCGTGCCCCTAGGATAATTTCCCATTGCTACATATCGATCAGTTGGTGGACAATACAGCTGGACATGAACTCCTCACATTTATGGATGCGTTTGCTGGCTACCATCAGATACCAATGCATCCAGACGACCAGGAGAGCACAACTTTCTACACCAACAAGAATTTACTATGTTGGAAGAGGATGTCGTTCGGGTTAATTAACGCAGGAGCCACATATCAACGACTTGTCAACAAAATGTTCGATGAACATATTGGCAGGACAATGGAAGTATACGTGGACGACATAGTCATAAAAAGCCCGAAAAAGGAAGATCACTTGGAACACTTGGCACAGGCATTCGAAATACTCTGAGCATACAACATGAAGTTAAACCCAAAGAAAAGCAGCTTCGGAGTCCATTCAGGCAAATTCCTCGGACATCTTGTTAGCCAGCGAGGCATTGAAGCAAATCCATCAAAGGTGATGGCTATTCTGGACATGCAGCCACCAAGATCCGTCAAGGAGGTACAACGGCTCACCGGATGCTTGGCGGCTCTGAATAGGTTCATTTCAAGATCCGGGGACAAATGCCGGCCTTTCTTCGATGCTATAAACAAAGGCGGATTCCAGTGGACAGATCATTGTCAGCAGGCGTTTGAGCAGCTAAAGGAATATCTAGGCGATACCAAAATTTTGTCAAAGCCTGCTCCAGGAGAAAAAATGTACCTCTATCTGGCAGCTTCGGAGGTGGCCATCAGTTCAGTTTTGGTTCGTGCAGAGGGGAAATTTCATCTACCCATATACTATGTAAGCCAAGCATTGCACGAGGCAGAAATCAAGTACTCCCCGATGGAGAAATTGGCATACGCACTGGTGATGAGCGTCAGGAAATTGAGACCATACTTTTTCGATCACCAGGTAGAAGTCCTTACAACATTTCCACTAAGGCAAATCTTACAAAGGCCAGACACTGCTGGTTGCCTCCTCAAATGGTCCCTCGAAATAAGCCAGTTTGGAATATCATATGTACCTCGAACAGCGATCAAAGGACAAGTGTTAGCCGACTTCATAGTCGAGCTAACCTTTCCTCAAGATCCGACGAGAGGTCATAATCATCCATGGCATATGTACATCAATGGATCATCCACCAACACTGCATCAGGAGCCGGAACAGTGCTAATCATCCCAGATAGACAAATCTTCACCTCGGCAGTACGGTTTGATTTCATGGCAACGAACAATAAAGCCGAGTAAGAAGTGTTGATAGCCGGGCTTCATCTAGCATTAACGGTCGGGGTTAGAAGACTGCAAATATACGGGGATTCACAATTGATAGTCAATCAAGTCCGAGGAGAATATGAAGCGAATGACGAAAGCATGGCATTATATCAAAAGATCGTAGCTCATCTAGCATCTATGTTCGAGCAGATTTTCATTGAACAAGTACCAAGAGAGAATATTGCTCAAGCAGACGCACTGGCTCGCCTGGCCACCAGCACAGGCCCGGCAGAATTGCCAGAAGTCACCATCACAAAAAGATGTCAACCATCAACACATGACTACAGGATCAATCAAGTGAATGAAGAATCTGAGGAAAGTGACTGAAGAGTACCCATCCTCAAATATCTTCGTGATGGTGAAGTTCCGAGGGACCCCTAGGAAGCAACTAAGATGATAAGGCGAGCAGCAAGGTTTACGATCATGGATGACCAGCTCTACAAAAGAGGATTCTCACTCCCGTTATTGAAATGTTTGACAAGAGAGCAAGGCCAAGAAGTTTTACGAGAAATTCATCAAGGCGTTTGTGGAAATCACGCTGGGGGCGTGCATTAGCTTATAAAACAGTGAGACAAGGATATTACTGGCCTACACTATTGCAAGATGCTATCAAAGTTGTGAAAACTTATCACAGATGTCAGATATTCGCACCTAACATCCATAAGCCACCAACCGAAATGATAGCAGTTAATAGCCCATGGTCATTCGCGAAATGGGGAATCGACATCATAGGGCCTTTCCCAACCGGAAAAGGGAATGTGAAATTTGCAGTGGTGGCCGTGGATTACTACACAAAATGGGCTGAAGCAGAGGCACTCGTGACAATCACGCAGGAAAAGATGATCAGTTTCATATGGAAAATATCGTGTGCCGGTTCGGAGTCCCACAAGCAATTTTGACTGACAATGGATGACAATTTGAAGGCAAGAAAATAAGAAACTTTTGTGAAAAAATGGGGGATAAAAAAGCATTTTTCAACTCCGTATCATCCTCAGTCTAACGGCCAGGTCGAGGCAGTCAACAAAATAATCAAACATATATTAAAGATCCGGTTGGTGGACAAAAAAGGAAAATGGTCAGAAGAGCTACCAAAAGTACTATGGGTATATCGAGTATCATAAAGGACAAGTACAGGAGAAACTCCATTCACCATGGCATTCGGAGTCGAAGCAGTAATACCCGTAGAGTTGAAGGTACCAACAGAGCGAACAACAAGGTTCGACGAGCAGGCGAACAACAAGGCTTTAGCTGCAGAGATGGATCTGGTTGACGAAAAGAGAATTTCGGCATAAATGAAGAACGCAATATACAAGAAAAGGATCGCAAAGTATTACAATTCACAAGTAAAAGTTAGGGAATTCAAGATCGGGGATCTCGTACTTAAAAAAGTTTTGGGACCACCACCAGGAGTATTTGGACCGACTTGGGAGGGCCCATACAGGATAACTCAGAAATGGAACAATGGCACTTATGATTTAGAAGACATGAAAGGCAATTCGGCCCAATACTCCTGGAATGCAGCTTTGTTAAAAAAGTATTATCAATAGACAAAAATTGTACATTATATGTAGAATTTGGCTTAGTTCAAAATTTTATATGAATACAGTTGTAAGTACATTGAAAAATTTTCAAAAAAAAAAATTAAGATATGTATGAAGCATGTATTGTAAAAAGAGTAATTTGCTAATTTGTTCACAAAGCAGGTTTGCTCGCTCAAATACTCAAACAGGGGGGCGAGCAACAAAGCTAAAAGAAAGCAAACCCAAGGCCAAATCCGTATAAGGATAAAAAGGCCCAAAATTTGGGGCGATAATGAAGGAAACATTCAAGGCCAAGTTCATTAAGGGATCATGAGGCCTAATTATTTAAGGCTAAGTCTTTTTTAAAGACAAAAGCCCACTTAAGCCGATCAGGCGATCACTAAGTACAAAGATACCAATCTTAAAAAGAAAAACAGTTAAGTCTGCAAAATTTTTACAAAGTTCGAAGCGAACAACAGTGCAAAAAGCGAACAAGCGAGTAGCAGGAAAGCGTAATAAAGTAAGAAGACAACAAACATTCTCAAAATTTCCATTCATTAAAGAGCAAGGGTTACAAGCAAAAGGAATGAAGGTACAAATTGGCCCTAATACAAAGCTAATAAAATAAGAAAAACAAGAAGTCTTCAAGCTTGGGGGGCCGGGGGAGCATCTGTGGTCGCCGGAGCAGTTGGCGTTGCATCAGAAGTGGGGGCAGTCGTGGCCGCTGCAGCCGAGGTGCCCGCTCCGTCAATAGGAGTTAAGGGAAGAGAGCGGAGGCCATAAAAAATCTCTGCTTCCTTGTTCGGCTCCTCGCCCGAAAACTGGGGAGCAATGATTTGAACACCTTCTCCAAAAATGTCCAAGGGGACTCCCATCTCCCCGAGATCGGCCACTGGAAGCGAGAACCCGGCGCCAAGGGGGTTCTCCTTGACATAGTCAATGAAGTCCTTCTTAGTGGTGGCCAAAACATCCATGTTATGGTCCAAAGCGAACTTCACTGATCTTATGTTCTCGGTGTAAGCACATACGTACCCCAGATTGGTGTTGTCGGCCACGTCTTGAGCATAAATGTCGTAGGCGACCAGACCAGCTTTTTCTTGTTAAAGACGGGTGACCTCAGCCTGGAGCTCTTCCATTTGGGCGACCATGGCGGTCTTCTCACCCTCCAATACCTTGTTACGTTCGTCGGCGACCCCCAACTAAAGGGACAGTTTCTCCAATCGGTTCAAGGCAAATTGCTCGGTGTTCATCGAGGCGTTGTACATTTACTCCAGATTTGCCACCACTTTGGCATGATCGGTCTTTTCCTGGGTGAGCTCATCATCTTTTTTCTTCAAAGCGGCGGCCTTCTCCGTCTCAAATCCCTCGATCTTTCGACCAAGACTGCGGTTGGTCCTCTCCAAAAGAACAATCTGGTCGAGGAGTTTTTGAGCCATCACAGCTTGGTGGCTGGCATTGTGGGCGATCAGGCGAGCATTGTCGCTGGCAGTTTGGCCTTGAACAATCTCCTCGCAAGTCTTGGTCCAGGAACGAGGGACTGTTTCTATTACTCGCCGAACATGGGAGTCCGGAATATCCATATAGGGAGGAGGAGACTTTACGCAGCTAAGCTGATGAAGCACATCCGTACGCCCAGGATGTTCCTCGGGTTTGTACCTGTGAAGGAAGAAAAGTTTGAGTGAGTCAAAATGCTTTAGCAAGCGGCCATCAGGACAACAGTCAAGGGCTTACTCCCTCAGCTTCACTGGGTCATATCCCAGATAGGAGCGATCATTGGATGCTCGCGCCTTCTTGCCCAAAATAGCTATAACAGCCTGCAGTTCGCTCACAACCTCAAGCGAGGCAGTTTTGGAAGCAGGGGAGCGTGGAGCACGGTTGCTCGCCTCTGTGACAGACTTGGAACACATCGATGCTCATTCAGCACCCTCCCCTTCGCCGCGATTATCCTCCCGAGGAGTCTTCTTCTTTGTCTTCTCTTTCTCTGCAGCCTGGGAGGAAGTAGTGGTCTTGGGGGCTCCTCTGGAGCGACCAGTGGGTGCTCGTTGGCGAGCATGAGCGGCCGTTTCTTCTCCAGCCCGGAGATGCATAAGGGATAGTGGTGGATCTTGCCTCTTTCTGGTCGGCTCCTCGGCAGCCATTTGCTTTACTCTGGCGGCTAGCAAGTGGTATGATCTTGGGATAGTAGGTACAACAACAGTTACCCGTTGATCTGTTTAAAGATGAAATCGAACAAAAAAGTAATTATTTACAAGCGATCAGGCGAGCAATAGAGTAAAGTTAGTAAGGGTAGTCACCTTCGGGGATTTCTGCTTGAGCCTCTAAGTGATGAGGACTCGTGAAAAGTTGGGCAATCTTTCGACAATGAGCCTTTGAAAGATGGAGAATGTCGCGATCAGCGGGATTCCGGAGTACTATCACAGCCAACGTGTACAGGAACTCCTCGCTCAGGCCCAGATTACCCCACTTCAAAACTTTTGGACCTGCAAAACAACAAGAAAGAAAAAAAATTAAAATTAGTCCCCAACGCGGTCCCAGGAAGGAAATAAGAAGGCATATGTTTGACTACGCCAAAACGTTCAGAGGAGTTAATGCGCGCTTGACTGCCTGAGAAATCCGCCGATGCTCGCCAGTCGCCCCCAATAAAAAAGAATTGGTTATGCCAACTCTTGACTTTGTTGGGAACTCCTTCAATGAGCTTTACTCCCGTCCTCGCCTTCACATAGTACCAGCCCACACCTTCCTCGTTGCAGGCTGAGATGACCAGGGCATATTGGATCTCGGTCGTGCTAAGTTTGTTCTTATACCCCTCGAGGCCAAAAAGAGTCATCAGGGCGAGTAAATTGCTCCATCCATTGGGAGTAATTTGAGTGATCGCTAGATTGATAACCTCCAGGAAGCTACCAATGAGGGGATGGAGCGGCAACGGGAACCCCGTGTTGAGTACATCCAAGTTGATCGTTGTACAACCTGGTGGTGGGCGATCAGCAGTCTCTCCATCCTTGGGGGCATACAAGAATATATCATAAGGGATCTTATAGTGAGACCTAATGCTGTCCAAGTCGCCCTCGGTAATCAAGCTGGATATCCTGCTCGCCGTATAAGCATTTTCCTGGGCGGACATAATCACGTGGGAGCGAACAGGGAAGGTGTTGGAGTAGCGAGCAGAATCCTCCAACTCGTTCTGGCGAACAACTCCTTCGGGGATTTGAGACTCAGGAGTCACTCTAGAGGTAGGAAAACCTATCTCCTCAAGAAACTCCCAAGTCACCGCCAATCTTGGTCGCTCCACCTCAGGTTTGTCGCTTTCAGCATCGATTTCAGTGGCCACTTCCTCCGAATCCTCCCCCAAGTCGGAAGAGGTAACTTCTTCCGCATCTGGGCGACCAGCAGGGTTTTGAAACTCTTCATCGCCAGAATGTTCCGTGGCATGGGCTTCAATGGAGCGAACAACAGAGGATACCTCGGAACCCATTTCTTCATCCACCAACAAAGTTCTTAGATTTCGAGCCAATGCCTGACGAATCGATCGGCGAGGAACATGGGAGGCTTCTTCCATGGGACGTTTCCCAGGATTACGTTCAAAATTTTCAATGGAAGCAGTTTCACTCGAGGAGGAGGCCATTTGAAAAGTTATTTTCAAGAAAATGACGAAAATGGTAAAGGATTTTAAAGAAATAATGAAAGGAGAAACTTTCGAGTAGAGGCGGCGGAGCACGACAGAGCACGGCGGCGCTAAGGAGAATACGGCGGTGGAAGAAATTTTCGAGGAAAAAATAACGAAAATGAAATACAAAATGAAAGCAAAAATAAAATTAAAGGCTATGATCAACAATTACCTGGAGATTGCGCAAGAGTTCTATCGAGAATTTGATGAAAATGGACGAGAAAAAGCTTGGAATGAAGCTTCAATGGCAGAAGGAAGGAAGAGAATTCGAAAGAATAAAAAGGGGAGTGAGGATGGATATTTATAAGGGCAAAAAACGGGGGTTAAAATGAAATTTTTGAAAAATTTCGTAGGCCCCTACTTGCAAAGAAAAATACGCATGGGCGGTAGGTGATGTCATCGCCGCCCACGATGTTACGGATTCCAGGAAATCTCGGGAATCCAACCGTCACACGCGTAAGGGATGCCTTGTTGGTCGCCCTAATGATCGAGTGTTCGCCAGATTTTCCGCCTAAAGAAATTCAAAAACCTGTTGCTCGCTCCGTGCATATAATTACCATTACACCAAGATTGTGACTTGCTCCTCATTAGTCAATAAATTTTCTAATAAAGAACAAGTCAGGGGGCAATGTTGATAGACGACCAGGCGAGCAGGAGAGATCAAAGGATTAAGAGGCAAGCTAAATTAAGAAGTTGGCGACTAGAAGAGCTTAGAGAAAGTCAAGTCAACGGGCGACCAAGAGTGTAGTAAGATACGTTTTAGGCGACCAGCACGGTAAAGAAGCAAGATGAGCAAGATAATTAGAATAAAGGCAACAAATATTGATATACACCATGTAGGAGACCAAGCGAGCAAGACTGGCCCACGAAGATTAGCTCAAAATTCCACTAGCTTAAGTATTACTTTAGAAGAAAATAAGTGTACTAAACATTTGTCATTGTATAAAATGTAATAGTTTAGGGATAAGACAAGTGGCTAAACACTTGTCAAAGCCAAAATCAAAGGGCTAAGAGAGTAACACCTCCCACTTGCTTGTAAGCCTATAAATACCCCTTCATGAAAGGGTCAAAATAAGTTCATATATTCAAGAAAAGGGCAAAACTCTTGCCATTTTATTTCTTAATTTCTACTCACACAAAATCATTACTTGTAATCTTGTTTGGTGACCTTCTTGAGTGTTAAACAGACACTAATTATATAATTCGAATCAAGGTCATCAACATAACCCAATTGTGTTTTTGTGTAGTAAGGACAAAATTTAAAGTTATATTTCCAATCGACATAATTCTCTCCAAAAAGTTTGTTAACTTAAAGTATATTAAACAGTGGATTAAAAGGTTATGACATGATGAAATGAGAATAAAACATACATTCATATTAATATCTAGAAAAATATGAAATTATCACATAATTCGATCACATAAATTATATTGAAACCGTAAAACAATATAATCATGCATTAGCCAACATCTCGAAACAATTTAAATGCGCCACGAGGGATGGTCTATACATTTAAACACATTCAAGCAGATCACAAACTTAAAAGTTACAGACCCTTAATTCAAAATTAATTGTTGGCTCCCACTTTGACCACATAAAAATTGACAGGGACTCCGAGGGGAGTAAGTTAATATCAATTTCTTATGCCTAAGTAATAACCATAATTCAATACAGGATTATTATTTCGCTTTGAGCAAGCCACTTGTGGTGAGGGTCAATACCGCCACTAGTAATAATCCACAATCATCCTTTTGAAATTTATTCATGTGAAACCCATCTTTTTGGCCGATCCAGGGGAAATGTATTCCAAAAAGACTTCACAAATAAATAAATTATGGAGGTCAAATTAATCCAATTTTAATATCCATTAGTAATTTTCGAAAGTAAGATTTTTCTTGGACAATTAAAATCATGCAAACACATATTAACAAATAATAATAAGTGCATGAAATAAAACATCCATCAAAACAAAATTAAAACACATTGGAGCATTCAAATCCAATTGTCACGATTTAATTTTCTTCACGTCTTGATGCGAGAAATCGTCCTTGTTGCTTTTTATCGTTCGTCTCGACAAGCTCCCACTCGAACAATAACACTTCATCAAAAACAACTTCGTTTGGGGTTCGGGATGACGTTTGGAATCACATAAAAAAATAAGAACGGGGAAAAAGAATTCCACGGCCCGAGATCCGGCACGTGTCGGCCCACGGAGGTGGGTCGAGCGCCTCTCGCACCACGGCAGCCGAGCGTCGAGGGGCAGCACCCCCCGTGCGCGCGCCATGCCCTGCACCCATCGTGCACGGTGCCTTACGCCTCGCGCACACCGTGCTTCAGGTTTCGCCATTCGTCCTTATTTTCCACCCCGTGCATAATTCCACATCCATGCATGCGCCACGCATGCATGCATCGTCCGAGTACGTCGTCTTTAATTCTTTGTTTCCGTCTTCGTCTCGATCCGGTTATAATTTATTTACAAAAAATAAATAAAAACTAGATTTAGACTAGTCTATTACAATAATCAAATAAAAATAAAACTAATTAACCTACTCGTGGATATTCTCACGAGAAAAACGAATTCGAACGAATCGAATTAAAAATAAATAATTCACACGCATGAAAAAAAATTAAAACCATGACAATTGGATACCTGCAAAAAAGATCTAGCAGTTCTACTATCCAATTTCAATTTAATATCAAACAATTTAAATTCCAATTTAAAGATCAGAGCCCGAAACCGTGGCTCTGATACTAGTTGTTGGGTAAATAGGGGTGCTCGGAATCTATTCGGGATGAAATTTAAATTCAATTATTACTAGCATGAATTAATTCTAAATAATTCAAATAATAATTCCAACAACAATTTTATCATCATGCGTGTTGAATTAATTCACATAAAATCTATGGCGGAAAAACTAAGAATTTATGTGATTACGTACCTCTTGTAGATATGGCATTTTATAATCACGGGACTATCACGAACGCGCTACCAACCAAAAGACCTTCTCAAGTATGTCCCTTTCACCTTGCTTGATCACCGGTGGGAAGTGCTTTCAAGCAATTTAAAATAACAAGGAAGAAAGAAAAAAATATTGTTGCTGATTTTTTTTCAACGCTGTGAAAGTGCAAACTGGAGATGAAATAATCAACCCCTATATATAGGTGAGGGTGAACGAAATTTTGGTGTATTTTAGGGGAGAAAAATCATTTTTCTTGGCATCCAAGAAATCTTGAATATATCCCAAATATTCTTTTCTCCATAATAAAACATTCCACAAAAATGTCAACCCTCATCTAAGGGGTAATTTTCGAAAAATATAGAGAGAATATCCAAGATTTAGATTTTCTTGAATTTATGAGATAATCTTGTAATCCAAAAATGCTTATTTTCCATAATATCTTTCCAAGAAAATCAACAAAATCTTTTCTCAATCTAAGATACTATTTTCGAAAATACTAGGAAAAAATCAGCAAATATATTTTCTTTTATTTTAATCACCTTATTATTATTGGGCTACTTGAGGGGCCTTTAGGAGAATTAAAATTGGACCTCCAATGGACTTCTGAATTTCAATATTGAGCCCCAATATAATTCAGCTCATTAATATTAATTAGTACCACTAATAAATTAATATTGCACTATCCATCTTAATCCATATTACGATAATATGGGCTCCCTGTTATTATTTCCCGCGTTTAAGATTATCTAGTCCATTAATTAATCAAGCTTCTGAATAGCTCTAAATTAATTAATTTTTTTCACCTTGGAGTAAAGACAGCTCAACATTATTATCCGTACCGAAGAAACTAATTCTTCACTTGCAAGATTTGGTAAGATAAAACTTCGGAGCCCACTAAGGGGACAAATCACACGAGCCGTATTCGCACGAGTTTCTCTGTATTAAACCTTAGCAACCGTCGTATGATTAATATTACTACCCAAAGTACAAGGTTCGAAGTCACGATGACTCACACCCAACATGAATCTAAGCAGTAACCATTAAGCACACACGGTCATATTTAAGTGACAGTGATTAAGAAATCAATAACCACTGAGATCTAATTCTTCACATTTCAGAACAGAAGAATTTACCCTCGTTGTAGGTCCTCTTCAACACATACTAAATGTGCTAGTGCAATCTCTTGGTCAAGACAGGCCAATCCGAGACTTACACATCGACCTTTCACGTCGGATTGTTCAATTCCACCTGGGTCGTGAATTTGTACGTTTAGTTACAAGGAAAATTGTTAATGTGATCTTCTGTGATCTGGTATCACCACATTAACTACAGTGTAACACGTACTATATATAAATGGTTTGCAATAAATATTTAATATTCATTCATATCTAAAGCAAATGCGATAAAAGATTTATTCTCATAAATAAGTATTTAATACATAAGTTATACAAAGTAAAAGCATACTTTCACGTATAACTCCCAACACTAATAATGATTAATTTATTAATCCCTTAAGTATTTATATTTTGGAATATTTGGAGCCATTTTTAATACTAAGGAATCTAACTAAATTATTCATATTGGTTTATGAATAAACTAAATTAAGAATTAAGGTTGACTTTATAATAAAATATAATACACTAATTTTCAGGTTGACGTAAACAAAATACTTTGCTTATAATTAATATTTGGGATTATGAAATAAAATTGTTTACACAATATTTTTTTAGATCTTTATTTTCGAATATTAACAAATATTTATGAATAATTTTTCGTTTAAAAATTCTCATCTTGAACATTTTAAATATTATTTTTTCAATAACATGTAATCCCTTTGTCCCGAAAAACCCTTCACATTTACTTTTTCGTTCGTCCCATAATATCCTTTACATCCCTAAATATATGTATATATTCATCAAATTAATATTGATTTTTGTTTAGTTTTCAAAATTGGGATGTGCAAATAATTTCATGTGCAATCATATGTGCATTCAATTGTAGAATCTATTATATTTACAATTTTACATGTTTGAATGTTAATGCAACTTGTATGAAATTGAGTGCTAAATTATGATATTCAATTTTTATTCTTTAAAATGAAATGTCGATCTAAGCTAACAAACTGAACATTATAATTAATGGGTGAATTGAATGTAAATGACAAGATACGTTTAATTCTAACCTTCCGTCATAATAATATGGTATGCTCAATAATTTTTTTTTTTACCATTAAAGTGTCATGTCATTCTAAACAAATATGTTTTCAATTATAGTGTCATATTAATTTTGGAGTAGGTCTTGTATGAGATTGTCTCATGGCATGAGAGAATGAGAATGACTATAACTAGGGCATTGACTCATTAACATTTTGGTAGGGGTGAATGTTAATTTGTGATGTCTCCCGCCATTTTAGTATAATAAATATTTTTGATATTTTTAGAGAATTTTCATTAATTATTTTTTGTTTAAATAGTGATAAAAAATAACATTTGACCATATATATACAATTTAAGTTTTTTCTCAAAATGTCTCGAGTGCAAGTTAAATTGGTCATTTTAAAGATGACGCCGAAGAAAATTAGAACTAATGAAGGTTGGTGAAATCAATGAGTTTTATGTGAAATGCAATAATGTTGAAATATACATTGTTCATTGAGATCTATATTGCGTTGAATGCATTTTTTTCTCATACTAAAATTGTAAATTTAATATGTTTTTTTATTGTTTTTAACGTATACCAGTGTCGGGTGAAAATACTTTTTTTGTAGAAGAATCATATTTTATTTAAAATTTCAAACTGGAGATTTTCCTTGATTTATTATGAATATTGGTTTATTGGGGACACAAATCATTACATGTTTCGTCTAACTGGAGTTTATTGAATTTGTTATAAGTGTTGAATTACGTAAAAATGAAAAAAAAATTCAAGAAATATAATGATTTTTTTTTTTTACCCTTAGAAGTATAATTAATGGTTTTGATGTCATTGAAAAAATGAATTTTTAAGGACTGTAACTTAATGGTAATGTCAAAATTAGGACTTTTAAATCTAGAGTGTATAATTTAATGATAATAACTTTAAAAATTGTTATGAGACCAAACCTAAATCAAACAAAATCGGGTTAACTTGCCCGATCTGGCCTTAACTTCTAGCTTATTAGTATGATTTGGCCTAATTTAGGATTGATTTTAAAAGTTATTGTCCTTAAATTTTCAGCTCGGATGGTCACAATCTTCATTTCTCGCCTGAAGAGTTACAACCCTCATTTAGTGATCGTAACTTTATGTAAGCAAATTAAGGACTGCAACTTTTAAATGTGGCGAATTGAGGTCGAGTCAGCCTGAAACAACCCAAGTCGGCTAATTTACCCATTTTAAGCTAAATTTTGGGCCAAATTGACAGGAATTCGGGTTTGATTTGGGCTAATTTGACCTCAATTTATAATTTTTAGAAGTTACGGTCCTTAATTTTTTGTCCATGAAAATTATGGTCCTTATTTTGTTAACCCTCTAAAGTTACGATCTTTAAAAAAAAAATTACCTCCTCATTTTGCCTCCCCAAGGTATGACGCTTAAAAAAATTGTACTTGATATTGATTCTTTATTAATAATCAATTTCAATGACGATATAATATTTTTTATTGTGTAGAAATGATATTAGTTTATATGTGGTTGTTTAGGTTTAGAAACAATTCAATTTACGAGTTATGAAGATGTAAGTTTGGTAGTTTTTTGTAAAGATCTATGAAACTTATTCTTTTTATATTTGTCTTCAATCATTTCTTATTTTATTTTATTTGTGTGTTTATTATAATTATAAATATAGGTTGGTTTTCTGAAAATTTTAAAAATGACATCGATTTTATCATTATGTAATTGTTTTAAAAATGCACAAGTTTATTTTTATAAATAAAAGTCAAATATATAAAAATTATTAATTTTTAGTCAAATTAAATATGAAAACATTGTTATGAAATAATATTATTGTGGATGTCCTTTTGATTATTCAAATAATTATATGAATTATAGGGGTGTCTTTTTGCTTCTACAATATTAATGCATGCATTCGTTTGAACTCCAAAGGATCCTAGAATGATCCATGCATGTGTATATATAGGTGGTATGCCACCCCTTTTGTATGTATCAAACTTGAATAAAATATTGTTCTCCCTACTTTCTTCCCTTCAATATTCTCTATATATTTTGTTCTTCTACTCTTTAATTTCTACATATTATATTAGTTTCACAACAAACATTTATATATAAATATATTAGAGGGGCGCAACTTTGGTCCCTCAGATTAGTCGGTTCTTGGGTGAATACTAATTCATAAAAAAATTATAGTTTGCAATCTACTCACCATTTTGCTAAGTTCACAAACCTCATCAATAATTCTTACTAAATATACCTATACTTTAAAAAAAAATATTATCCAACATTTAATAGTTGCTCTTACATTTCTAAATACTCACCCAACAATCTCATTCAATTTCCGTACAACCACCAAGCATACCTACTGCCCTACCTCACTATCCCAACATGGTAACAAACATTCTTTGCACAAGAATGTCTATTGGGCAGATGGATTTAGAATTAGATGGGAGAGAAACCAATAAGGTAATTTGTTCATATTCTTTTAAAATTCTATAGTATTTTTTCTTTGTATTATACTATTTTATTACTCCCACTTTTTCAAAATAAGTGTCGTTCTAGAGATTTCATATCTAATTAAGAATTATATATAAAAAATATACCCCATATAAATCTTAAAAAAATCTATTATATTTTAATAATCTCTAACATGTCGGTTATATTATAATATAATCCCTAGAAGATCTCTGATACCTTGAATTCAAATTCGGGGTAAAATAAAAAAAATAGCTAAAACGACACTTAATTTGAAATAAAGTTGAACCTCTAAAATAACACTTATTTTGATACAAAATTTAACCTCTAAAACGACACTTAATTTAAAACGGAGGGAGTATTATTTATGTTTACACAATGATGATTTATTTTTATTAAATCATGTATAAATAATTTACGTCTCCGTCCAAATGTTTCCGTTGAAACTTGAAATTCAAATTGATCATTTTGGAATAAATTAGATATAGTGAATATTTATGAAATCACCGAGCATTATGTGAAATGCAATAATGTTCAATTTAAATGTGATTTTGTGATATTTATATTTAATTTGATGACATCTATTTTTTCTTAATTTCTTACTCAAATTGTAATGTAATATATTTTTCATTTTTAAGCACATACAGTGTAGAGCGATTTTTTTTTTTAGAATAATCGGGTTTTATTTTATGATGTATGTCATAACTAAAATAATTTTCCCAATTTTTTTAAATCCAGGTTAATTGGCGACACTGATCATAACATGATTCGTCTCACTAACTTGATATAAATTTGTTAGTAATGTTGGATAATGTAAAAATAATATAATTTTTTTCGAAAGGTATATCAGCATTCATATCAGAGCAACACTGATTTTCATTGTTTGTGTATCAAGGTTAAGTGCTTGATATTGATCTTTTTAATCAAGTACATTTATTGATTCTTTTAATTGTATTGCTAAAAGTTTGTATAACAAGTTTGTTTTGTTTTTTTTATTTTTTATTTTTAATTCAAAATCAAATATGAAAATTATTAATTATTAATCAAACTAAAGATGAAATTGCTTTGCATTGGAGTCATTTTTCCGAGTAAGTATAATGATATTGATGTAATATTAAGAATGATTTTTGTTGATAAAAAATATTCTTTAAAATAAACTGTAACTTAGGGATGATGGAAAAACTAGGAATGTAAATCTCATGGCTGACAATTTAAAGATAGTAATTCTTAAAAGTCGTGAATTAAGGTCAAGTCATTCTGAATCAAAATAAATTGGGTTAACTGAGCTGATTTGGTCTAAAATTTAGGCTTATTGCATGATTTCGCTTGTATTCAGTTCACTACTTTTAAAATAGTTGCCCTTAAATTGTCAGCTTGAAGAGTAAAATTCACATTTTGCCAGGTTGAAGTGTTATTTTCCTTATTTTGCCACCCCCGAATTATGGTCCTTAAAAATAGTAATCCTATACTTGATATTGATTCATTTTCAACAATGATATTAAATATTGTTATTATTGTATCAAAAAATTGTTATTTTGTGGAAAATTTTAATTGTATATACATGTTCTAATCTTATTGGTGACACAGATTGTCACATTTTTTGTCACACTAAAACTTAATTTTAATTTCAATATAAGTGTTGGATTGCGTAAAAATCATTAATTTTTTCAAAGTATAATAATATTGATGTTGAGTAAGAATGATTTTCATTGACAATCGATAATTAAAAATAAAATTGTAACTTAGGGTTGATGGCAAAATTAGGACTTTAAATCTCCTGGTGAACAATTTAAGGACAATAACTTTTAAAAATCGGAAATTGAGATCAAGTTTGAATCAAAACAAATCGAGCTAATTGACCCGATTTTTGCTACATCAAAAAAGTTTTTTTAAGGATCGTTGTCACGTAGACGCCACAACAACAATGGGCATCTACAAATCTACCCGTAAGTCTTAATTGTCAAGAAAAGTTAGATTGAAGTTTTTTTATCGAGATTTAAAAGTTTAGCTTAAAATGCAATTTTGACAAATGACGATTTAAATTGCAATTAAATCTTTATTGAATGAATACTTATCAAGATTAATTTTTAAAATTTTAATGTATTCTTAACTCTAAGGCTATGTTCTTTTTGGGTTTTAAGTGGTTTTTAAAAACTGGTTTTTGAAAACCAAGGTTTTTGTAATCCATGGGGTTTTTAAAATCTTTGTTCTTTTTGGGTTTTGAGTAGGGTAGGTTTTAACTTTATTATGTAAAAAGTAAAGGAGTGTTGTATAGGTTATTTATAGGGTTGTAGGATTAGGATTTCAAAAACCTAATTTTAAAACCCAAACTAGAATGGGTTTTGGATTTCAAAATCCAAATCCAAATTTTTAAAACCCAAAAAGAACATAGCTTAAATGTTTAGAGTGCATCCAAAATGCTTAGTATGCACTTACATTTTAAAATACTTTATAAATTCAATTTTTTTTTTCAATTACAAATGTATTTTTAATAATATATTCAATTTATTAAGTAGGGTTTACTCAAGCTATAACTGGTATATTGTTGATCATCACTTGGTTTATTTTTTTATTATTGTTTGAGATCATTATTGATTACTGTTTAAGTTACTGAATAATAAAAGGGTAATTTTTTTTTTCCTTTATATTTTTTGTTTTCTTATTTTTTAAATCCAAGAGTATGTACTTATGTTCACATTAGAACTATATTTTTAAAGGCTACTATTAAATATACCCCATAAATTAGTATACGAAGTATGAACCCAACTTACTATATGCACCCATTAAAAATAATTAAATTAATAAGGATTAATTGAACAGGCCCCATTTTTGACAATTATATTCCTCACTTTCTAAAATTAAACAAAAAATTACACCATTTTCCATTTTAATTCACTTTTTTCGAACATCAAAATTTAAGACTCAATTTTTTTAAATAAACCAGGAAAATATATTAATTTTCCAATTAAAAGTTAAATATGCATGTAGCATTTGGATAATGGCTTTTGCAGCCAGAGGGAAAGAGGCAAAATAAAGCAAGAATTTTTTGTTAACCAAACCAGAAACAACAACCATGGCAAGTACAAATGTGCAATAAACTATGAATCCATCACTAACCTTACTTCTAGATACCCTCATGTTGGTTCCAGTACAAGACTGAGAAATATGTGCAGGGGGGGGGGGGGATACACGTATACCAATTTTTCAAACTTAAACCTAACTGAGTCCCCTTTACTCAGAGTGATAAAGAACTAGGAGCTGATAACACACCTACTGACTACACTTAGTGCGGGTCAGTTGGCTAACTATCAGTTCAAGTTCAGTGCGGAAATGCGTGAGCCCCGAAGGTTTAAAGTCTTGTTTAGTTTGCTTTCTAAAAAATTTGGTTACTCAATTGTGAATGGTGATTAGTAGGGCAGTGCTCTTTTTGAAGATCAGGCTGATTGATTCGAGCCTGATAAAACCAAATGCTTATGAATGAACGAGTAATACAGCAAGTAAGCACAATATCAAAGCAGTAAGAACACATGGAGTTTAACGTGGTTCAGAGACTCAAGCTCCTACGTCCACGACCTGATTTAACAGGAAATCCACTCAAGGAATTCTTATTTTTAACGTGCCAAGGTGCACCAAGATCAGCTACCTCACTGACTTATACAAACTCCTCCTACTAACTCACTAACTGAACTTACTACCAACAAACCTAACTTAGGGTTTTGGTTTCAGTTTGGATTCCAACTAAGTTGAGACTATCCTTACAAAGAAAAGCTATGCTAAGGATTGGATAATCTCTCTAAGCTTAAGATAATGCTGGTTCGCTCTTGGAATACAGAATAACTCTCAGTAACTAAGAAACACTTGGGAAATTTAGATGGTTTCGAGTGCTTCTTCTAAAGACCGAATGCTTTGAATGCTTGAGAGTTTGAGTAATTTCTGGCTTGGAAATTTCCCGTAACCTTAAATGGGTTCAAGGCCTTCTGTATTTATAGGTGATTTAAAAAACTATCCGTTGGAGAGATAACCTTCTAGTCATCTATGTAGAGTGGTTCAAACGGACATATCTTCATGCAACAGTCGTCCTTGCATGGAATTAGGTAGTTGCATTAAATGCACATTAAATGCTTGCCCGTTGAATATGCAGTCTGAAGTCAGTCTTCATGTCAGGTTCCGTACATGTGTGTCCTCCCCGGATTGGTCCACGTCATCAGGTTGGTGAGAATGTCAAAACTTATTCCTGGGCATCAGGCTTGTCCTATTAAGTTCTTTTTGTCTCGAGCACAACGGTCTTGTCCTGACGCTGACATTCCTTTTGCATTGCTTGGCCCTACTCCAAGTCTTTCCCATAAACTCAGTATCATCCTGTTCCCTTCAGGACTGAGTTAGTAATGACCTCAGGGTCATACTCTTCATCACTGACACTTACTCAACTAGCTTAGTAGACTGCCATAAGTTCAGGATGGTATTCTTTGTCTTCAGGCTCTTGTCTTGATTGTCATCAGTAAGTGCTCCTCTTACTGAGTACCTGTGGAGTGTAAAATGACTAAGTACAATCCTAACCAAGGCTATCCTGACAACGACAAACCAAGGCAAATCATCTTTTCAGGGGCTTTGAGATCTTAATCAAAACTGACAATGTCCCAACAATTTCCCCATTTTTGATGATGGCCAAAACACAGAAAAGATCCTCAAAATACTTAGAGGAACTATAAAGTCCTATCTATAAGATAAGTCAGTGTTAGAGCAGTTCTTGATAAAGTACAGAATTTAAATAGCAGCCAAAAAGACAAAGAGTTTTTGTCTGTGGGCAAAGTAATAGATTTCATTGAATGATTTTAAAAGAGGTTACAATGAAACCTATCTATTACAAAGAAGTAGTGAACACCTAGACTAATCTCATTTCAGGTTTAAGTCCATAGCCTGCATAGACTCTTGCCTTCAGCTCGTCAACTCTTCCAGGTTGGTTCACGAATCCTTCAGCCTTCGCAATCTTCAATACTTCAGTCATAATGGCCTTTGTATCATGCTTTCCAGTTCCAGGAACTAAGGGAGGTGAACGAATCACGAATTCAGGGGCCTTCACTTGGACTTGAGCTGCTTCAGCCTCCTCCAAGATCTTTTGGTTCAGCTCAGGATGATTGTCCATCATGTAGTCAATGAAATGGGCATTGATATCTTCAGTGTCGCCCCACTTCTTCACTACGTATCATAATTTCACAAACTCATCCCTTGCGTCAGCCCAGAACTCCTTCAGTGCCTCAGAGATGAACTCGTCGACATATGCTTTCCTCTGACCTGATTCTGGCCTTCTGACCTGAAGAATTGTTGATTTCCTGGTTGTTGGCTTCCTTCTGTACTTCCTAGGCTCAGGCTTCGCCTTCTTTCTCCTAAGCAGACTGATCACTGCATCGTCAAGTTCTCGCTGTTGTAAGTCAGTCAGATCAGTCAACTTCTCCACTTTTCTCTCCAAGATGCGCATTTTCTCCTTTTGAGCAATGTCAGCCCTACGCTCAGCCTCGGACTTCTCAGAAGGAGTTCCCCATGCCTCAGCGCACAGCTTGGATTTTTCCTAGTGTGAACCTGGGGTGACTTCTGAGTTGCCTCAGCCGGTTTGGAAAGTTGGATTTCCTTGGAAGGTTCATTAGCCTTTGCCCTCTTTGCAGCCTCAGCCCTTAGCTTTTTGCAGCTTCGGACACATCTTTAGCCTCAGCCGTTGCCAGTCTTGCTGGCTTCCTCACTCTGAGCACATTCCCCTCAGGGTTTGCCTCAGGATCAGCCTCAACCGTTTCTCCACGGTTGACTGCCTCAGATGCCTCAGGGCGGGATCTTTTCTTCTTATTTTTCCACTTTTTGGCATCATCATTGACCTGGGATGAGAGTGCTTCAGCTCCACTGTTGATGACAAAGGAGGCTAGAGATTGAACTTTCAAAACGCCCTCCTTCAGCATCTCAACTCCCGTGGCAATCCCAGTGCCTGCATAAGAGACTGAACTGATAGCAGCTTTCAACTTTTTCTCAAAGACCTCCATGTTATGTTGGAGACTTTGTTCAGCCTTGGTGATCATTTCCTCCACCTTCAAGGACTCACCGCTGACTCTGCTAGCTTCAGCCAGTATCTTCGCTGATTCTTCAGTGGCTTTTGCCAAAGTCTCTGCAATTGACTGAGAGGTTCGGTCTAACTTCCCTGACTCCAGCTCTAGTTTGGACGCTGAGTCTTTTATGGCCTGAGTGACAAGTGCTCCAGCCTGAACTGCAAGCCTGTCCACTGCCTAATTCAGCTTTTCTTCCCTGATCGCATCCCTCTCCTCAAGTTTCTTGAGAGTTTGCCTTAGCATCTTCTTTGTGCGCTTCCTCTCACTCCTCACTGACTTGGCCGTGTCAGTCATTGTGCGCTTCAACAAAATCAGCTCCTTGTTTGCAAGAGTGTTGTATGCTGACTTTGTCCACCTGATGTGCTTAGCCAGGGTCTTGGCTTCTTCCTCCTTCTCAGCGCGTAGCCTCATTACTTCCTCCTGAAGTTCAGCTAGATTCTCGGTAGTCTTTTCCTTCTTCACTTCGACTATGCTAGTTAATTCAGTGCGTCCGACCCCAGTGATGAGCACATCTTCATCTCCATCATCGGCCTCGTTAGTGGCAGGCTGTTTTCCCTTATCAGCCCCTGCAACGTCAGTCCCCTCTTCAGGGTGCACTGAAGGCAGTTGAGAAGAAGTCATAGCCGCCTGCTCAGGCTCAGCGACTTGGTCGGAGTTTTTCGAAAAATATTTTCCTACTCCCCCGCAAGAGTACGTGATCGTCGTAGTAGTGAAAGTAGACTTTGACCAAGTAGTTATCGAACCCAAAGGATTTAGGAATGCAGTGGAGCCCCAAAGTTGTGCGTTGGCATGGTACTATAGTGACGAGCAAGTTCGCATATGAAAATTAAACTAAGCAAAGATTAAATCTAGAAAGCAATTAAATAATTAAACTAACTTTCAATTAAGAAAGTGCAAGAGAGGGAAATGCTTCGAGTGTCTTCACAATATAATCCACTAGTGTGTGTGACAAATTCACAACCTATCATTGCCTTTTTTAGATGTTTGCTAAGAGCGATCACGAAAGTGTGTAGACCAATCCCTTTTGAGGCCTAGGTGAACAGCGTGGACTAACTAGCAACTCCTAATTATGCCCCATAAGCTCCTAAGATCGTGAATATCTAAAAATACGCGATGCATCTCTAGAATTTCCCCTTCACTAAGTACCCGAATATTCAAATTAAGATACCTAATGTCTAATGATGGGGGATCTAGCAACTGACCCCCTCTCGGGTTAACCGATTACTATTTAACTCAAATTATCTAGTCAAAGCTTTCACCTAAATACCAATCATGCATACCCAACTCTCGTTGCAATACACAAAATTAAATACATAAGCTAATAAAATCAACTAATTAATTGAGACATACAAAGCCCATCAATAGAAACAATCACATCAAGAAATAAGCATAATCAAAGCTATAAATCCATCAACACACTAATTTCATACATTGATTCAACACTCAAAGCAAAGAAAATTAGCTCATGGTTCTAGAAGAGACACCCATGGCTAATAAGCTAAAATAACAAATAAAAATGAAATTACTCATTAAAGCTTGAAATAAAAGAAAGATATCACCTCTTGTGATGAAATGGAAATACAAATCTTCAATAGCTTCATTCCTTACTTGAAATGTAAAAACTACTAATGAAATATTAATCTAATCTATTCTAGAAATTAAAAGAAAAAAATATGCAAAAGAAAAATTATCTAAGGAATTAGGGTTCTAGGGCTCTTTGTGGTTGAGTTCTGCTTCTAAATCTCATAAATGATGGTATTTAAAGTGTGGGAAAAGGGCTTGAGACGAATTTGCAGATTGGTCCTTGAAAATGCTTGAAATTGCAAAATTTGGCCCAAATTAAAGAATGGCACGACTTGGCCATCTTCATGCACGGTCGTGCATGCTTCTGTCATGGCCGTGCTCCTCATTCTTGGCACGGTTTGGCCACCTTGCCCGCACGGTCGTGCTGCTCCAATTTTGGCCGTGCACCAATTTTCGGGCACGAGCCGTAGCCAAGTGGCAGGTCGTGCCCGGCTTACATCTCGTGCGATTCCGGCACCAAAACGACGTCGTTGACTTCCCGATTTTGCTCGGCAAATTCCGGCGAATTTACTGCAATTTCCGACGAGCTTCTTCAATTCCGGCGTGCTTTCGGCATCGAACTTGCAATTCCGGTGTCGATGGTGCTCGAATTACTTCTTTTCTGGGCTCGACGAGCATTTCCGACATGGGTTTGGCTTCTCCGGGCGCAAATTCTGAATTTTCCGGCATCAAAGTGAATTTCTTCCTCGATTCCGGCATCGTGATTTGAAGCTTTCCAGCATGATCTTCCATAATTTCCGGTGGATTTCCTTGCTTCTTCCATTAATCGGCGGCACGAAGCTTTCCGGCATGCCTTCTTCGAGCTTTTAGATTTTCCGGCGTGAGAAGCTTTCAGGCGTGGCATGAGAAATTTCCGGCCGAGCTTCAGAATTTCCAGTGACATGGTTCGAATTCAGGCGTGAGGCTGCGGGTTTGCTCTTTTTCCGGCGAAGTAGCGACTCTCTCTGGTGTGCTTTTCCAGTGGCGAATTGAACAATTTTCCAGCGGTGGTTTCTTTATTGATGACATTGAATTTTGCAGTGAAAGCTTTCTCTCTCTTCGCATTTGGAAAAGGACGTGGGTTAATTTGCTTGAAGATAAGACCCAGCAACTTTTCTTTCTTGGTCAGCATCTCTCTCTCTTTCTAAAAATAGTAGTGGGACCCAGCTTCTTGTTTTTTCCCTTTAAATTCACGTGAATTTTCTTGCAGCCAAATTCCTTTCTTTTAGTAAAATGGACCTTGAGCTAATTAATTGAATAAAAAAATCTTCCTTCACATTCCTAAATTGGGCCGCCAACAATTAGCCTTCAAGTGGGTCTTTTTTCAACTGGGCCGGTCATTTAATTAAATGGGCAGCCAAAATTATTATTTCTTTGCCCAAATAATTATTTCCTTTCATTTTACTTGATTCACCCATGATCCTTAATCGCATTCTCGACTCATTCTTTCTATTATCTTTACAAAATTAAAAGCACGTGTTTTCTTTCTAAAATTCTTCAATTTCCTGCAAAATAAACACAAATGCCTTTCTCGACAGTTAAGTGCAATTAATCAAAATAATGTAAATAAATGCAAGAAATCTCATTAAAATAGGCAAATAAAACATACAAATTTCGAGCAATTTTCACACTAATCACTCAGCTACGCTATCTTGAGCTTTGGGAACAAGTCCCTCAGAAATAGGAGTCTCCTTTGACGCCTCAACATCGTCCTCCTTTGTCTCAGGGCAGAGAATCCCTTCATCGACAGATGTCTCATCGGTGGCTGAGATGTTCACAACATCCTCAGCCATTGGTCCACCCTTGGCACCAATGTCTTTATCACCTTCCCCCTGAGTCTGAGACTCAAGGATCATAAGATCCACTTCTCTTGATGTCTGTTAGGATATAGATTAGATGTTTTGAAGATGTTAAAACAAGAACTTGTAATAGGACTAGCTGAACCTGTTAGTCAGCTACAGATTAGTCTTGGTCTAGAATAGGTCTTTGGTTAAGGGGGAAGAAATCTGTGCAGACCAGAGAAGGTGACCAGAGAAGGTACCAGAGAAGGTACCAGAGAAGGTACCAGATGAGGTGACCAGATGAGATGTCCAGAGCAGAAGAGTCACCAGAGCAGATGAGGTCCAGAGGAGTCTGACCAGATGAGCTTGGACCAGAGGAGTCTGCCAGAGGAGTCTGACCAGATGAGCTTGGACCAGAGGAGTCTGCCAGAGGAGTCTGACCAGATGAGCTTGGACCAGAGGAGCTTGACCACAATCTCCTCCTCAACCAAGGTCATCCACTCTCTCAATGAGACTGGTTGCCACCTTCTTAGCCTTTCCAGCTGGCTTTTTAGCCTGACCCTTGCCTTAGCATTGGGATCAGTTAGCCCTAGCATTGAGTAAGTGTCACTCAGTGAAGTAAACATTACCTTCTTGGAAGAAAGGTTGTCCTCCATGTCGAAAGTATATCCTGCGCAGGCATGAGCAATCAGGATGGACAGCCTCGTTCTAAATGGCAGGATAGCACCAACAGATACGTGCTCCTTTTCCTAATCCCTCTTGATCTTGTCCATTGCAGCCTGATAGAGTTGATCAAGGAAGAACTGCTCCCAGTTCGCTTCCACACCATCAACTATTGCTCCAATAATCCTCAGTTTGGGCAGGCTTAGTTGCTAATGAGAGCCTGTGGAACCCATCACCACCTTGGACACTAAGTCCACAAGAGCCCTGTACTCAGGCTTCAGGGTGCTCTTGTTCTGACGAGCTTTGAACTCAGAGGAGCCCGTCTTGGTCCACTTACCCAGGAGTTCTCCCTCCGAATTCTCCTTGTAAACCCTGGGGTTGATGCCTGAGGATGGCAACGCATAGGCCTCCTTGATGGTTTTCTGCAAGTCAATGGTCATCACCTCCCTACTGTAGAAGGGTTCTCCACCAACATCTTTCTCACCAGTAGGCTTCAGAGCCGTCACCTTGGTGAAGAGTTCCCCTTTGCGCAAGAACATGTTGAAATATGCCTCCACCACCACCTTCGGAAGCATAGAAACTGGGCGCATAGAGAAATATTTCTCCAACCCCGCCTTGGAGATCCAGTTAAAAACTGGTTTGATCTCCTCGACGCTAAGACAGATACCATTCATGGAGGTGACTTGCTCCATGTGTACCAGCTTGTTGTTGACAACATCCTCAAGCTTGTCTGTTGTCCAGTTGGAGTTAAGAAATGCCATTGTTTTTTGAAGAGAGATTTTTTGAAATTCTGTGAGTGATTGAGCAAGAGAAAACTCAATGTGCAGAAGTGCTTTGTGTTTGCGTAAAAACCTCAAATGACATTCTTGATTGATTAGACTAGGTCAGTTGCTCAGACGTGGGGTTGAGATTAATTCCTGAATTTGAAAGGTTTTGAAATTAAGGGCCAAGATTAATCTCAGCATCAATCAATTCCCCATGTCAGTCATATTCCGTATAAAATGGACACGTATATAAAAAAGTAACTGAAGCATTAAATGCTCCACTGCGTGTGGGTTTAAATATGAAAGACGCACTTTTAATGAAAACAGAATGCATTTAATAAAGATTTTCAGGACGAAGGACTCAGAGAGACGCTTGAGATTCACAAAAGGCCAGGATAGAACTCATACCTGTCAGGGAGACATTGTAGCACCCTGATACCTCGCTGAGTCGAGTTTGGCCTGAGTTCCCCCTAATCAAAAGGATTAGTGACTGTTTTAGTTCGGTTTAAGACCACCAATCAATAACGTGTGATTGATTACCACCGTAAATGGTAAATCGGGGGTTCGGGTAATGAAATCGTAAATACGAAAATCGAAATCGTATTAATTGCATATGTGTGTACGTTTAGGTGTGTTAGTGTGTGTTTTGGGAGTATTTGTGAATTTGAACTTGTATTTCTTAGCTGGAGAACAACTATTTATAGAGACTAGCTAGCATGAGGTGTCCATGACTCTTGGTCTCCCTAGCTTGCATGCTAGACAAGTGTCCTTTGACCTTGTTTGACCTTATCTAAGCTGAATCTTAGTTACAAAGTCTTCTTTGATCTTATCTCGGACTTCATTGTTGTTCGTCCAGGTCGGCTTAGTTGATCCAGAATGGTTTTTTCATAAGAGTTGTTCGCCTTTTGAGGTTATGTTTCAGAAGTTGTTCGCCTTTGTGTTTTGCACAGATTGGTTTTGGGATCTTGGTCCTTTGTTCGTCAACATACAACTCTTAGGCTGGTAGTTGCACCACCTTTTGACAATGTTGCTCGTCATCAATGATTTGATGTGGGGTCCATATCTGGCCTCGGGTCTCAGGACTTGTTCGCCAGTATGTTGTTCATCGATGGAGTTATTCGTCATTTCATACACCTCCTGGATTGATTCATGCACTCCAACTTGATTTTCTTTGTTAATCATCTTTGATTTGGAGTTGATTCTTCGTAATCTTTATTACGGCCTTAATACTTGTTCGCCCAACAATGATTGATGTTCGCCTATCAACAGACATTAATTCCCCCTTGATGAGGTGACTCAGGAACCATCTCAGCTGCGACTACATCTTCATAGACGGTACTTACCTCAGGTTGGGCATGTTCCTCAGTCTGAGGCTCAACTAACCCTGAAGTGCTGGGCTTAGGAGTGGCACTTGGTTCATCATCCTGATCATCGTCATCATCCCAACTTGGAATTGGCATGGTTTTGACCTTTGGATCAGGCTGATTCTTTAAGCTTAGCCTTGTCACTCTCCCAGTGACCTCCTCAGTGTCAGGATTCAGCACTTTTACACTAGGCTCATTAGCAGATTCATCAAACACAACATGTGGTGATTCTTCCACAAAAAGGGTCTTACAATTGTAAACCCTGAATGCTTTACTAACTTCAGAATATCCTAAGAATATTCCTTCATCAGATTTGCTATCAAAGGCTTTCAATTGGGTCTTCCCATTGTTGAGGATGAAGCACTTACAACCAAATACATGAAAATAAGAAATACGTGGTTTCATCTTATTCTATGTCTCATATGGGGTCTGTGCATGTTGTTTGTTTAGCATGGATCTGTTCTGAGTGTAGCATGCAGTGTTGATTGCCTCAGCCCAGAATTTCTTGGGCAGTCCTGACTCAGCCAGCATGGTCCTGGCAGCTTCCTTCAGTGTCATGTTCCTCCTTTCAGCGACACCATTCTATTTTGGGGTTCTAGCTGCAGAAGTCTCATGAGCTATACCAAGTTCATTACAAAAGTTAGAAATATATGAATTTATAAATCAGTGCCCTTGTCAGATCTGATCTTAGTAATGGACTGATTCTTCTCATTGCTGAGCCTTCTGAGCAACTCAGGAAGCTTCACCTGTGTTTCCTTCTTATTCAACAAGAAAATAACCCAAGTATATCTAGAATAATCATCAATAACCACAAGGGTATATTTCCTACCATTCATACTCACAGGTGTTATGGGACCAAATAAATCCATGTGCAAGAGCTGAAGAATCATGTCAGTGGAATAGGAAGCTTTCTCTTTGAATGAAGCTCTGACCTGCTTCCCTTCCTGACAAGCTTTGCACACATGATCTTTGCTAAAAACTTCATTAGGTAGACCTTCAACAAGTGATTGTCTAGAAATTTTGTTAAGAATCTTGAAGTTCAGGTGGCTTAATCTTTTATGCCATAACCAACTGAGCTCTAGAGAGCTTTTAGCAACAAAACAAGTATTAGGAATAGTACTGCTCCAATCAGCGAGATAAACATTACCTTTCCTGATACCTGATAGAACCACTTGTGTTGATTTGTCCTTGACTGAACATATATTCGATGAAAACTCAACACTGAAACCTTTGTCACAGAATTGACTTACTGACAACATGTTATACTTCAGTCCTTCCACAAAGGACACATTCTCCACTCTGACTGTACCTATTATCAAGACACCAAAACCTTTAGTAATACCTTTTGAGTTATCACCAAAGGTTACCTGTGGACCATCTTTAGCTTGAAATTCTTGGAGAAGACTCTTCATTCCAGTCATATGCCTTAAGCATCCACTGTCTAGGTACCAAACAGCTTTGTTTGAGTCTCCTATCCTCTTGTTGTGATCCACAGCCACCTGCAATCAAATCAGGCTTTAGGTACCCATGGGGTGTTGGGTCCTATCGTGTCAGCTGTACCCTTCGGGGTCCAGACTTGCTTAACTACCCTGA
The DNA here is from genome assembly GCA_947034835.1 of Ballota nigra. Classification (NCBI taxonomy): domain Eukaryota; kingdom Viridiplantae; phylum Streptophyta; class Magnoliopsida; order Lamiales; family Lamiaceae; genus Ballota; species Ballota nigra. Next base: position 63,138,555 of record OX344725.1, read on the forward strand.
TTGCCACAGAGTGGTAAATATGTCTCCCTGAAACATCAACATACACAACTTTCTTCTTCTTTGCCTGAGAGGAAAATGGTGTATGAGTGCTAGACATAGGCTTCACAGGAGCCTGAGTGGGTGCCTTTTGGGCTGGCTTCCTGTTCTTCCTAGGTCTGGGTGCAGTAGGTCTTGGGCCTTGTTCTTGATAAGGACCCTGTGTTCTATTCCCCCTAGGCAAGTGAGGGAATGGAAAACAGTTAAAGGCCTCAGGATGCCAAAACCATGGGGTGTCATCATGTTTGGCCTTCCCTGTTGGTATTGCCAAGAATGATGGTACCCTCGCTAACCAGTCTGAGGGCTCTTGGCCTGAGTCTTCCTCTGCTTTCGCTGAGGCTTTCTCTGGCCTGAGCTCTCAGGGACCTCCCTTGGTTGCTTTGCCTTTCCCTTGGGTTTTGGCTTAACAACCTTGGGGGCAACCCTGACTGAGTCAACAGTTTCCTTGCCCTTATCAGTTTGATGAGCCTGAAGTACAACCTTAGGTGCACTTTGGCCTGCCTGAACAAATACCCTCTCAGTGTTGCTCCATGAAGCAACATGAGACTGACCTTGTGAGGATTTCTTAGGAACATATCCAAGCCCCTTTTTCTCATTCCCAAGCATCTGATTGCTATTTATTTCCTCTCTAGCCACTGAGGATTTATTCATTGCTGCAACCTTTTGCTTGAGTGAGTCCTCACTCTTTTTCAGGATTTCATGTCTGGCAAAGAGGTCATCAAACTTACTTTTGAGTGCTTTCAGTTCTTCCTTCCTGACCAACTCTTCCTCAGCCAATTCCTTCAGAATCTTATCTCTTGAGAGACGCTCATCATTAATTAAATTAATCTCCTGAGTTAGTCTCACAATCTGAGTTGATTCTTTAAGATCAGACTGAGTGAGCTGATCATTCAGGTTCTGGACCTCAGTACTCAATTTCTTGTTCTCCTCTACCAAGAAGACATTAGTTTCCTGCAGCCTGGAGAAATCAACCATCAATTGATCCAGGCAGATCTGAAGGTTCATTTCTCTGACTGACTCTAAGCTAAGCTCAGGATTTTGACCAGTGTAGGAACCACACACAGAGTTAGATGTTACCTCAGGTTCCTCCCTTGCCATCAGGCAAACATCATCGTACTCATCATCAAAAAAGAGTTCAGGCGACCTCTCATCAGGACCATCCGAGTCAGTTGTATCCTCAGCGAGCATGGCTCTCCGGTCAGCAAGTCTCTGGTCTCTCTTGGCCCTCCTGTCCTCTCTTTCCCTTGCACTCAGTTTCGGACAATCATACTGATAGTGCCCGCTCTTGTTATAGTTGTAACATGTTGGTTGCTCATCTCCTTTTTCTCTCCTTGGTTCAGGGTTCATCCTTGAGTCAGGTTCCCTCTGTCTTGATGAACTTCCAGTCTTTCCCGAGTGCTTGTCATCATGAGTACGTCTCTGTTTATCTCTACGATCGGGCTTTGGATCTGAATATTTTCTTTCATCGCCACGATCTCTCCTCTGGTCAGTGTTTCTCCTTTCCTCATACCTCATAGAGCTTTGGTGGGTTCCTTCAGGTTTCCTGTCACGTGATTCCTGATAAAATTTCTTATAATGACCAAACCTGGAATTAAGCTTTTCAAAGCGTCTGGCCATCAGGCTGTATTCCTCAGCAAGCTCTTCCTTGCTCATCTACATCAGCAACTTTGATGAAGACTCAACAGGTTCAGACCTGGCCTTGAACGCCACACTTTTCTCAGGATTTTTCTCCTTCTCTTCCTCTTCTGGCTGAACTTTCTTCTTTCTCTTGTTAAGATCAAATTCCAATGCTTTGAGCTTTGAAAAAAGTAAAGCAGAAGTTATGTTACTCATATCCTGAGTGTTCTTAAGCATGATTACACTATTGTCCCATCTCTCAGGAAGGGCATTCAGGATCTTTGAAGCAACATCTCGCTTTGGGACATCCTTGTCCAGCATCACCAGCTCATTCATCAACTTGATGAACCTTGACTCCATCTGATCAATAGTCTCGTCAGGCAGCATCTCGAACGCTTCGAATTTTTGAATGGCAATGTTTCTCTTATTTTTCTTTATCTTTTCTGACCCCTCGCACATCCTGGTCAGCTCATCCCAAACCTCCTTTGCCGTCTTTAAGTTCATCAGCTTCGCTGACTCCTCGAAAGGCACCGTATGCAAGATGATATTCCTGGCCACATTGTCCAGTCCCAACATCTTGATCTCATCAGTGGTCATATTCTTTCTTTCCTTAGGGATAGGTACACCAATTTCAAGATCATCATATCCCCTTCCTCTGACGTTAGGAATAGTGATTTGGATAGGTCCTTCCTTGAGAACACGCGGCATCTGGTCATGTATGACATCAAGATGTGCCTCTAATCTGAACTTCCAATAGACAAATTTAGACACAGAGAATCTAGGTAACGAAGCTTCAAGTCTCCTCGAAGTCATGATGATGCAAGTTTTATGAAAAGCAAACTCAGATCTATTCAGTGACCACCAACAGTTTCTCCTCCAAAACTATCAGTATTCAAAGTCAGTGGTCTTTTGAACCACTGCTCTAATACCACTTGTTGGTCCCGGTACAAGACTGAGGAATACGTGTATAGGGGGAATACATGTATACCAATTTTGCAAACTTAAGCCTAACTGAGTCCCCTTTACTCAGAGTGATAAAGAACTAGGAGCTGATAACACACCTACTGACTACACTTAGTGCGGGTCAGTTGGCTAACTATCAGTTCAAATTCAGTGCGGAAATGCGTGAGCCCTGAAGGTTTGAAGTCTTGTTTAGTTTGCTTTTTGAAAAACTTGTTTACTCAATTCTGAATGGTGATTAGTAGGGCAGTGCTCTTTTTGAAGATCAGACTGATTGATTCGAGCCTGATAAAACTAAATGCTTATGAATGAATGAGTAATACAGCAAGTAAGCACAATATCAAAGCAGTAAGAACACAGGGAGTTTAACGTGGTTCAGAGACTCAAGCTCCTATGTCCACAGCCTGATTTAACAGGGAGTTTAACATGGTTCAGAGACTCAGAGACTCAAGGGATTCTTGTTTTTAACGTGCTAAGGTGCACCAAGATCAGCTACCTCACTGACCTATACAAACTCCTCCTACTAACTCACTAACTGAACTTACTACCAATAAACCTAACTTAGGGTTTTGGTTTCAGTTTAGATTCCAACTAAGTTGAGACTATCCTTACAAGGCAAAGTTATACTAAGGATTGGATAATTTCTCTAAGCTTAAGATAATGCTAGTTCGCTCTTGGAATACAGAATAACTCTCAGTAACTAAGAAACACTTGGGAAATTTAGATGGTTTCGAGTGCTTCTTCTAAAGACTGAATGCTTTAAATGCTTGAGAGTTTGAGTAATTTCTGGCTTGGAAATTTCCCGTAACCTTGAACGGGTTCAAGGCCTTCTGTATTTATAGGTGATTTAAAAAACTATCCGTTGGAGAGATAGCCTTCTAGTCATCTATATAGAGTGGTTCAAACGGACATATCTTCATGAAGCAGCCGTCCTTGCATGGAATTAGGTATTTGCATTAAATGCTTGCCCATTGAATATGCAGTCTGAAGTCAGTCTTTATGTCAGGTTCCGTACATGCGTGTCCTCCCCGGATTGGTCCACGTCATCAGGTTGGTGAGAATGTCAAAACTTATTTCTGGGCATCAGGCTTGTCCTATTAAGTTCTTTTTATCTCGAGCACAACGGTCTTGTCCTCACGCTGACATTCATTTTGCGTTGCTTGGCCCTACTCCAAGTCTTTCCCATAAACTCAGTATCATCTTGTTCCCTTTATGACTGAGTTAGTAATGACCTCAGGGTCATACTCTTCATCACTGACACTTACTCAGCTAGCTTAGTAGACTTCCATAAGTCCATGATGGTATTCTTCGTCGTCAGGCTCTTGTCTTGATTGTTATCAGTAAGTGTTGTTGGTCCCAAAAATATTATTTGCAGAAAGCGTTTTATTCTTAATTTTAAGAAATATCCTTTTTAAACTGCTAAAATTAATTATACAGAAATTATAAATAAAAAATAGTAAATAAAAGAGACACGAGAATTTTTATAGTGGTTCGGATATAACGATCCTACGTCCACTCTCCCTTTCACCAAAGGGGTCTCACACACCACCAACTTACTTGCTCACTGGAATTGGGAAGTACCAGCTCCTTCGTACAACTTACAACAACCTTTCAATGTGGTGAATAGGTTGAGTAATATTCCAACTACAACTCCTACAAGAGTAGATATAATACTTGTATGAACAAGGTGAGTGTATGGTGTGTGTATTTCTCTATCTTTTGTGCTCTCTTGCCCCTCTTTCTTGTATTGAACTCATCACCATGCACTCCTATTTATAGGTGTCAAATAACTAGCCGTTGGAAGCTAGAAATTCAAACATCTACAAATAAAGGAATATAATCAATCATCTTGATTGATTATATGATTGATTGGTTGACTTTTTCTTTGATTGATTCTTCTTTGATCTACAACCAATCTTCCTTGATATCAGTTGACTTCCCTTTTTTTATTCTTTTTATCTTTGAATCACAAGATCTTCATGGTAGAGTAGTCTGGTAGAGCTCATCTGGTAGAGTAGTCTGGTAGAACTCGTCTGGTAGAGTAGTCTGGTAGAGCTTATCTGGTAGAGTAGTCTGGTAGAGCTCATCTGGTAGAGTAGTCTGGTAGAGCTCATCTGGTAGAGTAGTCTGGTACACCTCTTCTTGTCTACCTCATCTGGTCCTCTACCTCATCTGGTCCTCTACCTCATCTAGTCCTCTACCTCATCTGGTCATCTACCTCATCTGACCCTCTACCTCATCTGGTCCTCTACCTCATCTGGTTTTCGACCTCATCTGGTCCTCTACCTCATCTAGTCTTCTACCTCATCTGGTCTTCTAGTCCTCTACCCCATCTTGTCCCAACCTCATCTTGTCCCGGCCTCATCTTGTCCCGACCTCATCTTGTCCCAACTTCATCTTGTCCAGAGCTCATCTTGTCTAAGTCTCCTCTTGTCCAAGACTCCTCTTGTCCAAGTCTCATCTTATCAAAGACTCCTCTTGTCCAAGACTCCTCTTGTCCAAGTTTCCTCTTGTCCAAGTCTCATCTTGTCCAAGACTCCTCTTGTCCAAGACTCATCTTGTCCAAGACTCCTCTTGTCCAAGTCTCATCTTGTCAAAGAGTCCTCTTGTGCAAGACTCCTCTTGTGCAAGACTCCTCTTGTGCAAGACTCCTCTTGTCCAAGACTCATCTTGTCCAGAGCTCATCTTGTCCAAGTCTCCTCTTGTCCAAGACTCCTCTTGTTCAAGTCTCATCTTGTCCAAGACTCCTCTTGTCCAAGTCTCATCTTGTCCAAGACTCCTCTTGTTCAAGACTCCTCTTGTGCAAAACTTCTCTTGTGCAAGACTCCTCTTGTCCAAGTCTCATCTTGTCCAAGACTCCTCTTGTGCAAGACTCCTCTTGTCCAATACTCCTCTTGTCCAAGTCTCATCTTGTCCAAGACTCCTCTTGTGCAAGACTCCTCTTGTCCAAGTCTCATCTTGTCCAAGACTCATCTTCTCCAAGACTCCTCTTGTCCAAGTCTCCTCTTGTCCAAGTCTCATCTTGTCCAAGTCTCATCTTATCCAAGACTACTCTTGTCCAACACTCCTCTTGTCCAAGTCTCCTCTTGTCTAAGTCTCATCTTGTCCAAGACTCCTCTTGTCCAAGACTCTTCTTGTCCAAGACTCCTCTTGTCCAAGTCTCATCTTGTCCAAGACTCCTCTTGTGCAAGACTCCTCTTGTCCAAGTCTCATCTTATCCAAGACTCCTCTTGTGCAAGACTCCTCTTGTCCAAGACTCATCTTGTCCAAGTCTCATCTTGTCCAACACTCCTCTTGTCCAGGACTCATCTTGTCCAAGACTCCTCTTGTGCAAGACTCTTCTTGTCCAAGAATCCTCTTGTCCAAGACTCCTCTTGTCCAAGACTCCTCTTGTCCAAGACTCCTCTTGTCTGGGACTCCTCTTGTCCGGAACTCCTCTTGTTCGGGACTCCTCTTGTCTGGGACATCTCTTGTCTAGGACTCCTCTTATCTCGGACTCCTCTAGTCTGGGTCTCCTCTTGTCTGGAACTCCTCTTCTCCGGGACTCTTCTTGTTTGGGACTCCTCTTATCTTGTCTAATTCCCTTCCCCCTTAGCCTAAGACCTATTCTAGACCTAGACTAGTTACCAGTTCTTATTTTAACATCTTCAAAACATCTAATCTATATCCCAATAATTTCCCCCTTTTTGATGATGTTAAAATGAAAGAACTGAATTTAAACTAGACAAGAGAAAATTGAAATCTTAAGATAAGAAGTCTAATAAAGCAGGGTCAACTGATCTTCCCCCTCAAAATATGCTCAGCTTATATTTGGGGCATAATATCAGCTGGACTTCTTGTGTATCTGCAGGCAATCAAGTTTTTGGTACCCTTTTGGGTCCATGGGGGTTAGCACAACATTTAGGAAGCCACAAGAATAGATCATCCCTTTTTGAATCAGGTGATCTTATCTTTCTTCCATACATATCCACAAAAACACACTGAACATAAGAAGCTTCGACATGGTTATTTCTTCTAGAGGCTCTTCTTCTCTTATGAGCTTGTCCAGTAGAAGGAATAACTTGTCTTAATGCAACAGTCTTGAAATTTTGTTGATAAGGATAAGTCTTGCTAGAACCATCAAAAGTTCCAGATGGTCTGGCAGATGACTTAAAAGTCTTCTGCAGCTGAGTAGGATTCAGCTGGGACTGCTTCTTTTGAGAAGGTCCAGGCTATTTTCTACTCTGTTGACCTTGCTGAGGTCTTTTAAAATTCGTCCTTTTCCTTTTGGGTTTTTGAGATTTAGAACTCATATGCCCGTTAGGTTGAGTTGCATGGTCAGCTGACCTCTTACCCTTATAAATAAAATTACTAGACTTTCTTCATTCTGAACACGTGAGGATTCAGGTTTGGAATAACCAAGGCCTATCTTATCATGCTCTCTTTGAGATGAGGCAGCTATGTGTGACACAGCATTGTTTGCTGTAGTCAGCTGCTCCAGTCTCAGCTTGAGCTTGTCCTCACTATCTTTTACAATTTTATTTTGTTGGAAGAGTTCAACGAACTTAGCTTTCAGCAGAGTATATTCATTATCTTTCTCAATGTTTTCAACAAGCAACTTTTCTATCAGCTTAGTTTGTTCATCACATCTAATTTTCAAGTCAGTGGACTCTTCTACCAGTGTTTGAACCTGTTCAGCTGGTAGATCAGTTGGGTTGCCTAAACATTGTGAAAGCTTTTGATTTTCTGCTTTCAGCTTTGTGTTCTCATTTTCCAACTTTTGACAAAGTTGTACAGATTTTTGGAGATCTAATAGCAAATTTTGCGTATAAGACTCCTCTGATTGTTCAGAAAAAGAAGAATAAGAAGAAGAAGAGGGAGTTTGATTACATACCTCATCTGTCACAAGACATATCTCTTCGTTTGGTCCAAAATTTGATGATGAACCAGAAGTGGATACCTCTTCTTCCTCGGCTGTGAAGCTTCTTTTGGAGTGACTCCTAGTGTATTTTTTATTTCTTTTCTTCGAACCCATTTCTACAAGAAATTATTAGCACAAAAAAAATATTTGGGTTTTTCAAAAAAATTGGATCTGTCCTGGTGACCACCAAAAGATTTTCAAAGCAGTGGTCTAGGACACACTGCTCTGATACCAATTATTGGTCCCAAAAATATTATTTGCGGAAAGCGTTTTATTCTTAATTTTAAGAAAAATCCTTTTTAAAGTGCTAAAATTAATTATGCAGAAATTATAAATAAAAAAAAGTAAATAAAAGAGACACGAGAATTTTTATAGTGGTTCGGATATAACGATCCTACGTCCACTCTCCCTTTCACCAAAGGGGTCTCACTCACCAACCAACTTACTTGCTCACTGGAATTGGGAAGTACCAGCTCCTTCGTACAACTTACAACAACCTTTCAATGTGGTGAATAGGTTGAGTAATATTCCAACTACAACTCCTACAAGAGTAGATATAATACTTGTATGAATAAGGTGAGTGTATGGTGTGTGTGTTTCTCTATCTTTTGTGCTCTCTTGCCCGTCTTTCTTGTATTGAACTCATCACCATGCACTCCTATTTATAGGTGTCAAATAACTAGCCGTTGGAAGCTAGAAATTCAAACATCTACAAATAAAGGAATATAATCAATCATCTTGATTGATTATATGATTGATTGGTTGGTTGACTCTTTGTTTGATTGATTCTTCTTTGATCTACAACCAATCTTCCTTGATATCAGTTGACTTCCCTTTCTTGATTCTTTTTATCTTTGAATCACAAGATCTTCTTGGTAGAGTAGTCTGGTAGAGATCATCTGGTAGAGTAGTCTGGTAGAGCTCGTCTGGTAGAGCTCATCTGGTAGAGTAGTCTGGTGGAGCTCATCTGGTAGAGTAGTCTGATAGAGCTCATCTGGTAGAGTAGTCTGGTACACCTCTTCTTGTCTACCTCATCTGGTCCTCTACCTCATCTGGTCATCTACCTCATCTGGCCCTCTACCTCATCTGGTCCCCTACCTCATCTGGTCTTCTACTTCATCTGGTCCTCTACCTCACTGGTCTTCTACCTCATTTGGTCTTCTACCTCATATGGTCTTCTACCTCATCTGGTTTTCTAGTCTTCTACCTCATCTTGTCCCAACCTCATCTTGTCCCGGCCTCATCTTGTCCCGACCTTATCTTGTCCCAACCTCATCTTGTCCAGAGCTCATCTTGTCCAAGTCTCCTCTTGTCCAAGACTCCTCTTGTCCAAGTCTCATCTTATCCAAGACTCCTCTTGTCCAAGACTCCTATTGTCCAAGTCTCCTCTTGTCCAAGTCTCATCTTGTCCAAGTCTCATCTTGTCCAAGACTCCTCTTGTCCAAGTCTCATCTTGTCCAAGACTACTCTTGTGCAAGACTCCTCTTGTCCAAGACTCCTCTTGTCCAAGTCTCATCTTGTCCAACACTCCTCTTGTCCAAGACTCATCTTGTCCAAGACTCCTCTTGTGTAAGACTCCTCTTGTGCAAGACTCCTCTTGTCCAAGTCTCATCTTGTCCAAGACTCATCTTGTGCAAGACTCCTCTTGTCCAAGACTCCTCTTGTCCAAGTCTCATCTTGTCTATGACTCATCTTGTCCAAGACTCCTCTTGTGCAAGACTCTTCTTGCCCAAGACTCCTCTTGTCCAAGTCTCATCTTGTCCAAGACTCCTCTTGTCCAAGTCTCATCTTGTCCAAGTCTCATCTTGTCCAAGTCTCATCTTATCCAAGATTCCTCTTGTCCAAGACTCCTCTTGTCCAAGTCTCCTCTTGTCCAAGTCTCATCTTATCCAAGATTCCTCTTGTCCAAGACTCCTCTTGTCCAAGTCTCCTCTTGTCCAAGTCTCATCTTGTCCAAGTCTCATCTTGTCCAAGACTCCTCTTGTCCAAGTCTCATCTTGTCCAAGACTCCTCTTGTGCAAGACTCCTCTTGTCCAAGACTCCTCTTGTCCAAGTCTCATCTTGTCCAAGACTCCTCTTGTCCAAGACTCATCTTGTCCAAGACTCCTCTTGTGTAAGACTCCTCTTGTGCAAGACTCCTCTTGTCCAAGTCTCATCTTGTCCAAGACTCATCTTGTGCAAGACTCCTCTTGTCCAAGTCTCATCTTGTCTATGACTCATCTTGTCCAAGACTTCTCTTGTGCAAGACTCTTCTTGTCCAAGACTCCTCTTGTCCAAGTCTCATCTTGTCCAAGACTCCTCTTGTCCAAGTCTCATCTTGTCCAAGTCTCATCTTGTCCAAGTCTCATCTTATCCAAGATTCCTCTTGTCCAAGACTCCTCTTGTCCAAGTCTCCTCTTGTCCAAGTCTCATCTTATCCAAGATTCCTCTTGTCCAAGACTCCTCTTGTCCAAGTCTCCTCTTGTCCAAGTCTCATCTTGTCCAAGTCTCATCTTGTCCAAGACTCCTCTTGTCCAAGTCTCATCTTGTCCAAGACTCCTCTTGTGCAAGACTCCTCTTGTCCAAGACTCCTCTTGTCCAAGTCTCATCTTGTCCAAGACTCCTCTTGTCCAAGACTCATCTTGTCCAAGACTCCTCTTGTGTAAGACTCCTCTTGTGCAAGACTCCTCTTGTCTAAGTCACATCTTGTCCAAGACTTCTCTTGTGCAAGACTCCTCTTGTCCAAGACTCCTCTTGTCCAAGTCTCATCTTGTCTATGACTCATCTTGTCCAAGACTCCTCTTGTGCAAGACTCCTCTTGTCCAAGTCTCATCTTGTCCAAGACTCATCTTGTCCAAGACTCCTCTTGTCCAAGACTCCTCTTGTCCAAGACTCCTCTTGTCCAAGACTCCTCTTGTCCAAGTCTCATCTTGTCCAAGTCTCATCTTGTCCAAGTCTCATCTTATCCAAGATTCCTCTTGTCCAAGACTCCTCTTGTCCAAGTCTCCTCTTGTCCAAGTCTCATCTTGTCCAAGACTCATCTTGTCCAAGACTCTTCTTGTCCAAGTCTCATCTTGTCCAAGACTCCTCTTGTTCAAGACTCCTCTTGTGCAAGACTCCTCTTGTCCAAGTCTCATCTTGTCCAAGACTCCTCTTGTGCAAGACTCCTCTTGTCCAAGACTCCTCTTGTCCAAGTCTCATCTTGTCCAAGACTCCTCTTGTCCAAAACTCATCTTGTCCAAGACTCATCTTGTCCAAGACTCCTCTTGTGCAAGACTTCTCTTGTCCAAGACTCATCTTTTCTGGGACTCCTCTTGTCTGGAACTCCTCTTGTCCGGGACTCCTTTTGTCTGGGACTTCTCTTGTCTGGGACTCCTTTTGTCTCGGACTCCTATTGTCTGGGTCTCCTCTTGTCTGGAACTCCTCTTCTCCGGGACTCTTCTTGTTTGGGACTCCTCTTGTCTTGTCTAATTCCCTTCTCACTTAGCCTAAGACCTATTCTAGTCCTAGACTAGTTACCAGTTCTTATTTTAACATCTTTCAAACATCTAATCTATATCCCAACAAGTGCTCCTCTTACTGAGTACTTGTGAAGTGTAAAATGACTAAGTACAATTCTAACCAAGGCTAGCCTGACAACGACAAACCAAGACAAATCATCTTTTCAGGGGCTTTGGGATCTTAATCAAAACTGACAATGTCCCAACACCTCATAACAAAGACCACGTTTAAATATGTGTATTTAGCAAAATGGCATGAGGATTGAAGGCCAAATAATTGGGTCAGATATATTGAAAGTGGTTAACGAATACTCTCAATTGATGGTAATATTGCCATTCAACATATGCGCATTTTAGTTTAAAAATATTTTGGGGTATGTTTAGGAATTTTCGGGTTTTATATAGCCGCATTTTTTTTAATTCAAAGTAATTTGTAGATGCTTTTAGTAACAAAAATTATGGGATGTTTTTAAAAAAATGTATCATATATATTTTGTATGTCTATTTATTTATTTTTTTGTTTTGTATCCCTTAAAAATTGCATGAATGTTGAAAGTGATAATTATTTTAATGTAAAAAATGTAAATTTTTCAAATATTTATTTATTAATTAAAAAATTTAAGAGAACATATTTGATGATTATATATATATATATATATATATATATATATATATATATATATATATAATGTTAATGATTTTGATATAAAAGATGTTATAAGTTTAGTTATATGTTAAAAAGAAAATAAATTGAAATATTTTTGGCATTGAAATTTAATTTTATCAATTTTTATATTAAAATATTGTACTAATATCGTCCGTGCGAAGCACGGGCAGGACGATTACTAGTGAAAACAATAGCCGGGATTTGAGGAATTAATTTAGGAAATAAATTACTTATATATATATATATATATATATATATATATATATGTTTATGCATGCATATAAAAACTGTTATGGATGAAAATTTATACTACACATAATCATGGGATTTTTAAAATTAAATATATTAATTGTAGGATTTTAAAAGATATGAAAAAATTTACATGAAATCTATATCATAGACAAAAAATTAATTTTCAAGAACACATATCTAAAATTACTAATACGAAATTTTAGGTGTGTTACACAAAACAAACAGGTATGCTTGGTATGTTTGAATGAAATAATAACTGAATAGAATGAATCCATGAATGGAATATAGGTCTAAATGGAATGGCGTGAGAATGATCATTCCTATGATTGGTATGGATTAGGAATGAAATGTAATTATTTTGTGTAACTATATAAAATTATTATTGGTTGTTGAAATAATCAATATTTAATAATAATATTAATAATGATTGTTATAATTTTACATATATTCGTAATACCAATATTATTTATAAAATAAATTGTTTTTATTAAAATAATTTTTTAATAATTCTTATTATTATAAAAAATAACATTATACTACTATTATTTAATAATAAAATTAATAAAAGAATATTGTTGTTTTTATTATTTATTTTTGTAACTATAACATATTTTTAATTGTATTATTATTATTTATTTTTATTTTTATTAATATATAAATAGTAATTATGTAATTATTATATATACTGTATAAATATAATTTTATCGTTGAAAATAAATTATATTATTATTATATTAATATTATTAAAATTGGTTATTATTATTTTTATTACTACTTATAATTTTACTAAGTAGAATTATTTTATTGATAATTTAATTATTGAGCATTAACAAAAATATTATTAGTATTGATATGTTGGGATTAGAAGATAATATTATATATGTTGTAAATCGAGAGCGATAAATAGAGACGCGAGATTTGTTCACCCAGTTCGTCGATTACGACTACGTCTGGTGGCGTACCAAGCCAGAAGTTTCACTAATATGCGTGTGTATAAGTGTATACAATTCTGAGCACAATGATCTATTTATAAGAGTAAAGACCTAGTCTAAACCTAAAGTCCATTAGGTTATAAGTCCATTAGTAATTGTTAGGATAAAAAGTTGTTAGTTTTGATGAGTTAAAACAAACCAGAAGATGTAATAGGACCATCTGGACCTGTTAGCCAGATGAGGAACTAGATTAGGACTTAGTCTAGGGGGAACTGCTAGACCAGAAGACTTCACCAGAAGAGTCACCAAAAGACCTACCAGAAGACCTTTCAGAGGACTTCACCAGAGGACTCCACCAGAAGACTTCACCAGATGAGACTGACCAGAGACAGAGAACCTTCCCCAGACTAGACGAGTATGGTGAAACAAAAGATACTCAGAATCATCTCCTGATTCTCCTAAGTAATCTGTTTCTTAACCAACTCTGGACCAGAAGACATTGAAGTTACCTGATACCTGGTCCTGCCTTCTCTGGAAAGAATCAGAGTTAGGCATTGGAAGCATTTGACCGCTGGTGATTTAAATCAAGTCAACAAGATCGGATTGGAAAGTTTTGAAGTCAATCAATCCAAGGATCTCACCAATCCAATGAATCAATTGGGGAATTGATTGATTGGAAGCTTCCTTAAATAGAGATCTGATTAGATTAGCTCTCCAATGGCTAAACCCTAATCACCTTTATAAATACAAGAGTGCAGACTCAAAGAAAGGCCTTAGATTCTCACGCGCAAGAAGTCATATTCCAAGCCTTAATTTTATCACTCTTAGCATTCTTATTGTTCATATTCTGATATTCACTCATAAAGGAGTAGTTGGATCTCAACTTGTTCATCTCTAAGAAAAGGTTGAAGGCTGTAGATTTTAGATCGAAGTTAGATCTAAAGGGCTTGTAAGAAGGAACTGGTACTTCACAATTCCAGTACGCAAGTAGTTTGTTGGTTGGTTAGTGAGGCCCCTTTGATAAAAAGGGAGAGTGGACGTAGGATATTGAAATCCGAACCACTATAAATCTGGTCCATTTACTGCCTTCTTCAATTCTGTCTTGTTTGAATTATTGTGCTCTTATAAAAGATCTTGTTAAAAGACATAACTTTTAAAGCTTCTGCAATTTATCTATCTAGTGGGACCAACAAGTGGTATCAGAGCAGTGTGTCCAAGACCACTGCTTTGTAAAGCTTTTTGGTGGTCACCGGGCAGATTCATTGCTCTTTATTGTGTTTAGGTCAAATTTCTTGTTAAAATTTTATTTAATAAAAATATCTTCAAAATCTTCATATAAGAGCCGCAAATTACCAGAATTCTCGTTTGAGGATTACAGCCACTAGAGCTTCATGATGAGTAATCATCTTAGAGCTATCCACCACCGCATGTTAGATGTGGTAGAAATTGGCCCCATCAAATTTTACTGGACTCCTATTGATGATGGCAGGTCTGAGTCCAGGGCAGAAACAAGTGAATCTGCAGAGGAGAGAACTGGTGATTGTGTCACTAGACAGAAGATACTAAAGAAGAAAGAGGAGCTTGACAATGATGAAAGGAAGTTATATAACCTAGACCAAGTGGCAAGGACTGAAATCATCAACACACTCATAAAGGAGGTGATTGAAAAGGTCAGAACATGTGCCACTGCAAAAGAGATGTGGGACTAACTTGCATTGCTCTGTGAAGGAACAGAAAAGATAAAGGACAACAAACTCCAAGCTGTTCAACACTCGTTTGACACCTTTAAGATGAAACCAGACGAGACCATTGACCAGCTAGATATGCGTCTCACAAATCTTCTAAACAAGGCTAGTGCCTTAGGTAAGACATATTCAGAGAAAGAAATTAATAGTAAAATTTTGCGCTCACTAACCAGCAGGTGGAGAATCATAGTGACCGTGATCAAAGACAACAAGGATCTCAACACTCTGGATCACCGTCTTCTGTTGTCTGATCTCAAAGCTTACGAGTATGATCTTCAAAATGAGGATCAAACAGAAGAGGTTTCTTCTTCTGGCCAGAAAGGAGTTGCCTTTTCCTCAACTATCAAGACAGATGATAAGCCAAAGGAGTCTATTGCAGATGACTTGAGTCTCAAGGAGCAGGTAGCACTTCTAACCCGTAAACTTGATAAGATGAATTCTAAATATGGCAGGTACAAAAAGCATTGGAAGGAATCTACTAGAGATAGGAAGACTTCCTTCAAAGCTGCAGAATAAGAAAGAACATCTGGATATTCTAGGGAAACCAGATTCAGAACTCCAGAGAGGAGGAGAGAAGACAGCTCTGGGAGATCAGATTACCAGAGGAGGGATGGCAGTTCTAGCAGATCTGACTACCAGAGGAGAGAGAGTAGTCCAGCCAGAACAGAGTACAACCAGAGGAGAAGAGATCCAAGTCCCAGTCCCAGAGGAGACAACACCTGCTATACCTGTAACAAGCCTGGTCACTACAGCTATGATTGTCCTCAGTTGACTCCTAGAGAAAGAGAAGAGAAAAGACTCAAGAGAGATAGGAGATATGTAGACAAGAGAGCACTACTGGCAGAAGCAGAGGAGGAGGATACTAGTTCCAGTTCTTCTTCTGATTTCGGATCTGATGATGATGTGTGTCTTATGGCAGACATCAATGAGGTAAATGAACCTACCCTATGTTTGTCTAATTCCAAATGTACTGAATCCTCTCATTCATCTGGTGCTTCCAGAGAGTCTGATATGCAGCAAATGCTATCAGATCTCCAAAATTGTGTTCAACTTTGCCAAAAACTTGAAAAAGAAAATGGTAGGCTAAGAGCTGAAGTTCAGTCTCTATCCAATGAGCATAAATCTGCCAGAGAACTCATGAGAGACCATTCTAAAGAAGTTTCTGAACTTCAAGAAAAGGTCACAGAAAGAGATACTCTGGTAGACCAGCTCATGAAAGAGAAGAACTCTCAGACAGAAGAGTTCAATGAGCTCAAGGCCAAATATCAATATCTTATCAAGGGTAAGCAAGTTGAACAACCTATTATGGAAGTACCTAAGACCAGAGAAGTTCCAACTGTTGTATCCATAATACAAGGATCTTCTCAAAGAGTACATGATAAGAGTGCTTTAGGATATTCTGGAATTACAACCAGATCTACTAAATTTTTATGCAATAAAGGCAAGATGTTTGAAAGATCTGGTGAACTGGTAGAAGTCTGGGATGAAAAGGATCCTAATGGAAAAGGTTACAGAGTAGTTAAAAATCCTAATTGGAATAAAGACTACTCTGCTGACCATATAAATGATGTTCCAAATGAGTTCACTGAACTGGAAGAGGAAATCTTAGAGCATAAATGCCAGATAGGAGAACCTATGAAGATTGATGGTTCTGTTCAGATGCCTAATCAGATTAAGAGACCTCAGAGAAGACCTAAAAGAGTGGAACCTTGTTGGTCCCACTTAGTAGATTAATTGCGGAAGCTTTAAAGGTTATGTCTTTAGCAAAGTCTTTATATAAGAGCACAGTAAATAGAACAAGATAATAACAAGGAAAGCAGTAAATGCACCATATTTATAGTAGTTCGGATATAACTATCCTACGTCCACTCTGCCTTTTATCAAAGGGGTCTCACTAACCAACCAACAAACCACTTACTTACTGGAATTGGGAAGTGCCAGTTCCTTCTTACAAGCCCTTTAGATCTAACTTGATCTAAAGTCTACAACCTTCAACCTTATCTTATAGATGAACATGTTGAGATCCAACAACTCCTTAAGAGTAAATATAAAAGTATGAACAATAGTAAGAGTGTTATGTGCGTGATAGTCAGAGGCTTGGAATGTGACTTTGTGCGCGCAAGATTCTAGAGCTTTTCTTTTGACTGCACTCTTGTATTTATAGAGGTGATTAGGGTATAGCCGTTGGAGAGCTAATCCAATCAGATCCTCTATTTAAGGAAGCTTCAATCAATCAATTTCCCTAATTGATTGATTGGGTTGGTGAGATCCTTGGATTGATTGACTTCAAAACTTTCCAATCCGATCTTGTTGACTTGATTTAAAACACCAACGGTCAAGTGCTTCCAATGCCTAACTCTGATTCTCTCCAGAGAAGGCAGGACCAGGTACCAGGCAACCTCAATGTCTTCTGGTCCAGAGTTGGATAAGAAACAGATTACTCAGGAGAATCAGGAGATGATTCTGAGCATCTTTTGTTTCACCAGACTCGTCTGGTCCGGACTCATCTGGTCTGGGAAAGGTCATCTGCCTCTGGTCAGTCTCATCTGGTGAAGTCTTCTGGTAGAGTCCTCTGGTGAAGTCCTCTGGTGAAGTCCTCTGGTAGGTCTTCTGGTAGGTCTTCTGGTGACTCTTCTGGTGAAGTCTTCTGGTCTGGCAGCTCCCCCTAGACTAAGTCCTAATCTAGTTCATCATCTGGCTAACAGGTCCAGATGGTCCTATTAAATTTTCTGGTTTGTTTTAACTCATCAAAACTATACAACATTTATCCTAACAATTTCCCCCTTTTTGATGGAGTTAAAACACTACCAGAACTGATCAAAAGAAATACTTAAACAAGAAAACAATAAAAGGATAAGACCTTAGAATAGATCTTATCAGGCAAACAATTAAGACAACAAGAGGTTGTCTTTAGAACAGAGAAGATATGATTTTTCATTAATAATGTAGGACAAAAGGTTACAAGTTACAATGAATTTCAGAGTCCTAAACTATGCATATCTTATGTTCTCCTTGGGTACCAGAAACCAATCAAGAAATCTGTCTTGAACAGCCTTGAGCTCAGTAGAAGATGTTGGAGTGAAATTCACCAACACCTTGGTCTTGAACAACTTCTTCAACTCTAGCCAATCAACCTGGTCCCCAAGCATAGGAGTGTTGAGATAATGGAACTCAGGGGCTATGACTTCCAGGTTGAACTCTATGGTAGAGACCATCAGCTGCTTGTAAAGCTCTGCATCGTAGGCCTTCATCCAGGAGTGGAAGGTTCTATTGATAAGTGCATCATCCTCTGGTGGTGGCCTCTGGATGTAGTGTTGAATGAACCACAGAGTCTTGGCATCCTTCCACTTGTTGATAAGAGGAACAGGCACAATAGAGTCAAAAGACCCTTCTGTCCTGAGTGGCAAGATGTTCATTACTTCAACAGGAGCCATCTTCTTTTGACTGGATCCACTGGCACCAGAAGGAACACCATCTTATCTGTCCTTCTTGCTCTGCCTCCTAACATATCGGAGCCTCTGCTCTTCATCTATGTTCTTCCTTATCCTTGTTTGCCTCTCTTCAGGCGTTTCTTCCTTGAATCTCTTCTCCGCTTCTTCAACAACAGATTCAAGGAAGCTCTTCTTTACTTTCCTTATCTTCCTCTTAGCAGGTCCAGAAATTGAGATAGGATCCTGCTCTGCTTATGAAGATTCATCTTCTGCCGCAAGCTGCTTTGCCATGGTAAGAGACTTCAACTCCTCTTTCTTCTTCTTCTGCAGCTCACCCTAGGCCAAAGTATTCTCCAGCAGGTCCAGACGAGCACCATGGCTGAAGAGAGTCTCATTTGTGGTCTTCGCCAGATCAGTTTTGGCCTTCTCTTCCCACTTTTTAACTTCATCAACAAGGGGCTGCACCACCTGCCTAATGAGATCAGGCAAGGCAGTGTTGGAGGAAGAGTGAAGATCACGCAGCTGCTTGGCCTCCTCCAGGTAAGCCTTAGACTCAGCAACTAGTCTCTCCTGCTTTTCTAACATCTCCTGGAGGGAGTCCTTCATCTTTGCAGTCTGCAACATTTGAGAAGTCATCTCAACCTACAACACAGAAACTGACCTCAGCTGCTCCAGCACATGCTCCTGGAGCTGTTTCTGGCTGTGCATCACATCCAGCTTTACAAAAAGTCCATTGGCCTTAAAAGAGGCTTTGGCAGCTGCAAAGGTAGACTTTATCTGCTTAAAAAAGATCTTCCTCTCCTGCCGGATCTGGTGCTCAATCATAGCAGGGGCCATATGTTGAATTGCCTTAGAAAAGCGCCCAATCTGCATGATTTGCTCATTGAAGAAAGTCATCATCTTTTGCAGCATGGCAGGAGTTACATCAAAGTCCTCCTCATCAGAGTAGAGCTCTGGAGGGAAAGTGAAGTGAGGGCCAAATTTGTATGAGGGGCCCTCAGGAGAGATCATAACTCCTCTCTGAATCAACAAGGTGTGGATCAATACCTTGGCTGCCTCTGGGGTTTCAAGCTCAGTAGGATTCTGGATGTTCATCTTCTTCTTGAGCTCTATCTCCCAGGCAGTGAATATGGAGGGAGTCATCTGATGGATCGCGCCGGTGAAGGCGGTCCGTCCCCAAGATCGTTGTTGGGATACCAAACGTGTATAAACAATTAAAGACCTAAACATGCATCTAAAGACAAGTTTAGATCCGTTACCCTTGAAGACCGAGGCGTTGATTCCACTACTGATCTTCTAATCTGTCTCCCAACCTCGTTCGTACACCGGGTGGACGGCGAACTAGCGAACGTGGAGAAAAGTGCCTCCCAATTTCGTCTCTTCAAAAACCCTTGCTCACGAAATTCAGCTGCTCACGAAATTCTTTTAGTGCTAGGGTTTCAAAGAACGAAATTGAAGCCTTTATATAGGTTTCATGGGCCAGACTAGGGATCTGTTAGAAGGTATAGGTTTGGGCTCCTCATGGACCCAAATATTCTTATGTTCAGCCCAGAACATATATTTGGCCCGTGAACATTAATTCATTCCACTAGAGAATTAATGTTGCACTCCCGTCCTATCCCGAACCGAATCAGGGCTTCTATTAGACTCTATAATTCCCCGTGTTAAAGATATCGCACGTCCATTAATTATTAAAGCTTCTGACCGCTTTAATTAATTAACATCTATTATTCCTTGAGTAGTACCACTCAACCTTGTTGTCGTACGGATTAAATCCACCTGCAGGGTTTAATACGACAATCCTTTATGAGTTTCCTCAAGGGGACGTCATCAACCTGGATCACCAGGACACGGTGCCCTAATGCCAATAAATAGACATCGTGCAAACGATGTCACTACCCAAAATACATAGTGCATTGAATCTAACAAGATTCTCACCCATAGTAAATCAAAGTAGTGAACAAGCGCTCCACATATCTAGATATCACAATTAGGGTTAAGAATTACAAGAGTCACCAAGACCTTTAGTTCTTCATAACTGTCAGAATAGAAGAACATGTCTTAACTGTAATCCATTCAATACGACATAGCGTACTAGTATGAACTAATGGCCAAGACAAGCCACTAACAAGTTCATACTACAACTTATACCAATAGTTATGTCCAGAACTATCTTAGTTGTGAATACTGTTTATATCTTATAAGGAACTGACAATGTGATCTTCTGTGTGACTACAAACCCACCACATTATCTACAATATAAGATAAATAGACATACAAGTAATACAAGCAATTAATAAGATTGCAATAATGTGAAAAACCATTTATTTCAGATAATAAGGAAATTGAATATATCCATAAAAGCCCAACAAAAGTTTGCTTTACAGTATACACCAACATCATCTCCTCTAGCAGCATCATCAGGTCCTCCACATCCTCTAGTCTGGCCTTGCTCCAGACTTTGGTGTCAGTCAGATCCGCCAACAGCGGTAAGTGCTCCAAAAGAATTGGAAAGTGCTCTCTTAGCCAGAGCTGAGCACTTACACTCATGCTCTGCCTGATGGGACCCATTTCTACAGATGAGAAAGTAAAGGGTTTGGGTCCAGAGGCAGAGGAGGAAGGTGCTAAGTTACCAGGCTCAAGTGAAGCTTCCTCATCTTCACTATCATCGCTAGATAGGCAAGTGGGAGAATGGGGAGGGGCAATAAATCCCAATGCCATGGAGGTAGATGGGTTCTGTTCTGGGTTCTGGTCTGAATGAGTTTGGGGAGGGGTAGGAAACTGTGAGTTAGAGGTTGAGGGGAGGGTTTGGTCTGCACCAGAAAAGGTAGAAGGCACTTCTGGTACGGTGGCTGGTATAGGATTTTGTGGGGTGGAAGGGTTTGGAAGGGGTTGATCTGCACCAGAAGAAGTTGAAGGCACTTCTGGTACAGTGACTGGGGGAGAGGGATTTGTGGTAATGGGTGTTTGGGAAGGTGGGGGAGAAGGTGTTTGGGGAGGTACGGTGGAGGAAGTGTATATGGGGGTATCAGGTAGGGTATGCTCTGGTGAAGCAATGGGGGCATCAGAAGCAGTTGGGAGATTTTGAGTTTGAGTTTCTGGGGGAGAGGTAGTGGGGGTAACAAGATTAATGGGGGTAGAGGTTGGGATAGGTGGGTTTACCTCATCAGACGGGACTGGAGCAGTGGAGTCTTGCATGATTCTAGCAGCTTCATCAATCGTCTGCTCCAGTGCATCTCCAAGATCAGATCCAGAATCTGACTCTTGAAGAATGGCCCTCTTGGCCTTGGACCTCCTCTTAAGAGGCTCAATCTCTTCTGCTTCTTCTTCCTCATCACCTTCTGGCTCATCCACCAGAAGTGTTTTCTTGCCCCTTCTGGAAGTTCTAGGCTTCTCAGCAGAAGCTTTTCTTGCATCATCTGGCCTCTGCTTCCTCTTGGCAATAACTTTCTTAGCAGCCTCTCCTCCATCTCATTTCTTCTTCAAGGCAGCTTGAAGAGGAATCTGGTCATCATCTGATGAACCAGAGAACGCCATGGTTGAAGAACCAGTCACCTCAGCCTTCTTCTTTGGCTGGCTTTTCTTGGTCTTCTGCCCCTTAGCAGGCGAAGGCACTGCTTGGAGAGGAGGGGCAGGAATGGCTTGTTCTCCATCAGAGTCGGCATGGCCATGGAGAGGGCCATCATTGGAGAACAAGATCTTGGATTTGTGAAACCCTCTGCACCAAGACTATTTCCATCTTTTCTCTGGAAGCAACGAATCCAGAATCAGAGTCAGTTTCGTTTCCAACAAAATATTTGCAGTGAAATAGAACTGCAACTCTCCTGGCTTGGAAGGACAAGCCTCCTTCTTCCTCAAAACATCCCAGAAGAATTCCGCCCAATTGCATTGCACTCCATCATACAATGCCCTCATCACACACATCCTTCCATTGAAAATTGCATCCGTGCTGTGATTTTCACACATCAACACTTTCACCACGATGTCAAAAGGTACCTTGTATTTCTGCCTCAAATGCTTATCCAGAAAGCCTTCGTCAAATTCTGGCAAGAAGATCTGACAAATATCTTGAAGGATTCAACTATCTCATCCTCCTTGTATGTCAGTAGATCTACCCCTTCGGCTGATAGGTTTTCAAACAACGCACATAAATCATGCTTTGAAAACACTAAATCATCCTGGTCGATCTTGGATGATATGTGGTCTTTATGAATCTTCATGCGAATCAGAAACTGGGCCGCATAACCGTCCAAAGTGCGAAAATCCTTGGGAACTGTAGAGATCAACTTCTCCACTCCAGATTTCTAAAGCAGTTCCAGAATGGCCAATGCCGCCTGGTTCTTCGTGGTGTAGAAATCCACCACCATCTCAGACTTTAACTTCTTCATCACCAACTCATGATCGAAGTTGCACTTGGGAGCCATGTCTGAAAAAAAAATTGAGATAGAGAGAGAAAAACTTGCAGAGAGAGGTTAGGGTTTGAGTGTAAGAAAACTTGAAAGACAGATTGGAAAAATTGGTTTTAAATAGGACAGGACACGTGGATATGAAAATTAATGAAGTGTGAACGCATGTAATGTTAAAATTAATTTAGGGAACATAATTAATTTTTGAATTGATTAACATATTGCACAGTAATTAAATCTGATGGCCAAGATTAAAGGCGAAATACAGATTTAATCTGGTGCGTAGGCGTGGTCATTGGGACTGGGTATAAAGGGGTTTTGTAGCAGTCAAGGTAAAAAGCGAAATGATTGCCTAGGCCCTATACCTTTGTCTTAAATACACTCTAAAGTTGAAACGTTTTGGGTGTATTAAATAATTTGAAAAGTGTATCCCAATGATCAGAGGCCAGAGAAGTAAATACATACCTCTCACCTGGTATTGTAACCAGATGATACCTCGGCTAGTCTGGTGTTACACCTCATCTGATGGTAACTTATCTGGTTCGGGTCAGAGTGAACTCTGAACCTCATCTGGTATATGCCTCATCTGGTACATACCTCACCAGGTACGTAATTCATTTGGAGATGTAATTTCCCTGGTATATCTAACCTGTAGGTATGTTAGTATAACAATAAGTATGTAAAATTGAAATAAAGGATACTTCTCCTCTGTTCCCCCTAAAACAAATCTTTCTCTGGATCCAACAAACCTAACTCAAAGGCTAACTCTCTGAATCTGGTTTCAGCCAAAGGCTTAGTCAGAATATCTGCTCTCTGCTTCTCTGTTGTAATCTTTTCCATCCTTATATCTCCCTTCTCAACATGATCTATGATAAAGTGATGCCTTATATCAACATGTTTGCATCTGGTATGAAGAACTGGATTCTGGGTGATTGCAATTGCACTATTGCTATCACAGAAGATTGGAATATCTTTGGCCCTAATCTGGTAGTCCCTAAGCTGTTGACTAATCCAGAGTAGTTGTGAACAACAGCTCCCTGCAGCCATATACTCTGCTTCTGTTGTTGATGTAGCATCTGATGTCTGCTTCTTAGAAAACCAAGATACCAATTTATTCCCTAAAAATTGGCATGTTCCACTTGTAGACTTCCTATCTATTATGCATCCACCATAGTCAGAATCCGAATAACCACTTAACTCTAGGTTGTCATCTACAGGATACCATAACCCCAAATTTACTCTCCCTTTAAGATAATTCAATATCTTCCTAGTTGCTTCCAAGTGACTTTTCTTAGGATTAGCTTGAAATCTGGCACACACACCTACATCAAAAGTAATATCTGGTCTGCTTGCAGTCAGGTACAGAAGAGAACCAATAAGTGCCCTGTACTGAGTCTGGTCTACATTCTCTCCAAACTCATCTGTATCCATGTTGAAATTTGTCATCATAGGAATCTTGGCTGCTTTGCTAGATCCTACTCCAAATTTCTCTAACATGTTTCTGATGTACTTTGCTTGATTTATGAAAATTCCCTTCTCTGATTGCTTTACCTGCAAACCTAAGAAATAACTCATCTCACCCATCATAGACATCTCAAACTGACTCTGCATGAGTTCTCCAAACTTCTCACACAGCTTCTTGTTAGGGGATCCAAATATAATGTCATCAACATATATTTGGACTAGAAGGATGTCCTTTCCTTCTTCTTTCCTAAACAAGGTCCTATCTGTTGGTCCCAAAAATATTATTTGCGGAAAGCATTTTATTCTTAATTTTAAGAAAAATCCTTTTGAAAGTGCTAAAATTAATTATGCAGAAATTGAAATAAATAAAGAAAATAAAAGAGACACGAGAATTTTATAGTGGTTCGGATATAAAGATCCTACGTCCACTCTCCCTTTCACCAAAGGGGTCTCACTCACTAACCAACTTACTTACTACTGGAATTGGGAAGTACCAGCTCCTTCGTACAACTTACAACAACCTTTCAATGTGGTGAATAGGTTGAGTAATATTTCAACTAGAACTCCTAAAAGAGTAGATATAAAACTTGTATGAACAAGGTGAGTGTATGGTGTGTTCGTGTATTTCTCTAACTTTTATGCTCTCTTGCCCGTTTTTCTTGTGTTGAACTTTATTACCATGCACTCCTATTTATAGGTGTCAAATAACTAGCCGTTGGAAGCTAGAAATTCAAACATCTACAAATAAAGGAATATAATCAATCATCTTAATTGATTATATGATTGATTGGTTGACTCTTTCTTTGATTGATTCTTCTTTGATCTACAACCAATCTTCCTTGATATTAGTTGACTTCCCTTTCTTGATTCTTCTTATCTTTGAATCACAAGATCTTCTTGGTAGAGTAGTCTGGTAGAGTAGTCTGATAGAGCTCATCTGGTAGAGTAGTCTGGTAGAGCTCATCAGGTATAGCTCATCTGGTAGAGTAGTCTGGTAGAGCTCATCTGGTAGAGTAGTCTGGTACACCTCTTCTTGTCTACCTCATCTGGTACCTCATCTAGTCCTCTACCTCATCTGGTCATCTACCTCATCTGGTCCTCTACCTCATCTGGTCTTCTACCTCATCTAGTCATCTACCTCATCTGGTCCTCTACCTCGTCTGGTTATCTACCTCATCTGGTCCTCTACCTCATCTTGTCCCGACCTCATCTTGTCCAAAGCTCAATTTGTCCAAGTCTCCTCTTGTCCAAGACTCCTCTTGTCCAAGTCTCATCTTGTCCAAGACCCCTCTTGTCCAAGACTCCTCTTGTCCAAGACTCCTCTTGTCCAAGACTCATCTTGTCCAAGACTCCTCTTGTCCAAGTCTCATCTTGTACAAGACTCTTCTTGCGCAAGACTCCTCTTGTGCAAGACTCCTCTTGTCCAAGACTCCTCTTGTCCAAGACTCATCTTGTCCAAGACCTCTTGTCCAAGACTCCTCTTTTCCAAGACTCATCTTGTCCAAGACTCCTCTTGTCTGGGACTCCTCTTGTCTGGAACTCCTCTTATTCGGGACTCCTCTTGTCTGGGACTCCTGTTGTCTGGAACTCCTCTTGTCTGGGACTCCTCTTGTCTGGGACTTCTCTTGTCAGGAACTCCTCTTGTCCGGGACTCCTCTTGTCTTGTCTAATTCCCTTCCCCCTTAGCCTATGACCTATTCTAGTCCTAGACTCGTTACAAGTTCTTATTTTAACATCTTCGAAACATCTAATCTATATCCCAACAATTTCCCCCTTTTTGATGATGTTAAAACTAAAAGAACTGAATTTAAACTAGACACGTGAAAATTGAAATCTTAAGATAAGAAGTCTAATCAAGCAGGGTCAACTGATCTTCCCCCTCAAAATATGCTCAGCTGATATTTGGGGCATAATATCAGCTGGTCTTCTTGTGTATCTGCAGGCAATCAAGGTTTTGGTACCCTTCTGGGTCCAGGGGGGTTAGCACAACATTTAGGAAGCCACAAGAATAGATCATCCCTTTTTTAATCAGGTGATCTTATCTTTCTTCCATACATATCCACAAAAACACACTGAACATAAGAAGCTTCGACATGGTTATTTCTTCTAGAGGCTCTTCTTCTCTTATGAGCTTGTCCAGTAGAAGGAATAACTTGTCTTAATGCAACAGTCTTGAAATTTTGTTGATAAGGATAAGTCTTGCTAGAACCATCAAAAGTTCCAGCTGGTCTTGCAGATGACTTAAAAGTCTTCTGCAGCTGAGTAGGAATTACCTGGGACTGCTTCTTTTGAGAAGGTCCAGGCTGTTTTCTACTCTGCAGACCTTGCTGAGGTCTTTTAAAATTCCCTCTCTTCCCATTGGGTTTTTGAGATTTAGAACTCATCTGCCCGTTAGGTTGAGTTGCCTGGTCAGCAGACCTCTTACCCTTATCAATAAAATTGTTAGACTTTTCTTCTTTCTGAACATGTGAGAATTCAGGTTTGGAATAAACAAGGTCTGTCTTATCATGCTCTCTTTGAGATGAGGCAGCTATGTGTGACACATCATTGTGTGCTGTAGTCAGCTGCTCTAGTCTCAGCTTGAGCTTATCCTCACTATCTTTTACAATTTTGTTTTGATGGAAGAGTTCATTGAACTTAGCTTTCAGCAGAGTATATTTATTATCTTTCTCAATATTTTCAACAATCAACTTTTCTATCAGCTTAGTTTGTTCATCACATTTGGTTTTCAAGTCAGTGGACTCTTCTACCAGTGTTTGAACATGTTCAGCTGGTAGATCAGTTGGGTTGCCTAAACATTGTGAAAGCTTCTGATTTTCTGCTTTCAGCTTTGTGTTCTCATCTTCCAACTTTTGACAAAGTTTTACAGATTTTTGGAGATCTAATAGAAAATTTTGCGTATAAGACTCCTCTGATTGTTCAGAAAAAGAAGAATTATAAGAAGAAGAGGGAGTTCGATTACATACCTCATCTGTCACAAGACTTATCTCTTCGCTTGGTCCAAAATTTGATGATGAACCAGAAGTGGATACCTCTTCTTCCTCAGTTGTGAAGCTTCTTTTGGAGTGACTCCTAGTGTATCTTTTACTACTTTTCTTCGAACCCATTTCTGCAAGAAATGTTAGCACAAAAAAAAATATTTGGGTTTTTAAAAAAAATGGATCTGTCCTGGTGACCACCAAAAACTTTTCAAAGCAGTGGTCTAAGACACACTGCTCTGATACCACTTGTTGGTCCCAAAAATATTATTAAAGCGTTTTATTCTTAATTTTAAGAAAAATCCTTTTTAAAGTGCTAAAATTAATTATGCAGAAATTGAAATAAATAAAGCAAATAAAAGAGACACGAGAATTTTATAGTGGTTCGGATATAACGATCCTACATCCACTCTCCCTTTCACCAAAGGGGTCTCACTCACTAACCAACTTACTTACTACTGGAATTGGGAAGTACCAGCTCCTTCGTACAACTTACAACAACCTTTCAATGTGGTGAATAGGTTGAGTAATATTCCAACTAGAACTCCTAAAAGAGTATATATAAAACTTGTATGAACAAGGTGAGTGTATGGTGTGTTCGTGTATTTCTCTAACTTTTGTGCTCTCTTGCCCGTTTTTCTTGTGTTGAACTTTATCACCATGCACTCCTATTTATAGGTGTCAAATAACTAGCCGTTGGAAGCTAGAAATTCAAACATCTACAAATAAAGGAATATAATCAATCATCTTGATTGATTATATGATTAATTGGTTGACTCTTTCTTTGATTGATTCTTCTTTGATCTACAACCAATCTTCCTTGATATTAGTTGACTTCCCTTTCTTGATTCTTCTAATCTTTGAATCACAAGATCTTCTTGGTAGAGTAGTCTGGTAGAGCTCATTTGGTAGAGTAGTCTGGTAGAGCTCATCTGGTAGAGTAATCTGGTAGAGCTCATCTGGTAGAGTAGTCTGGTAGAGCTCATCTGGTAGAGCTCATCTGGTAGAGTAGTCTGGTAGAGCTCATCTGGTAGAGTAATCTGGTACACCTCTTCTTGTCTACCTCATCTGGTCTACTACCTCACATGGTACCTCATCTAATCCTCTACCTCATCTGGTCCTCTACCTCATCTGGTCTTCTACCTCATCTGGTCATCTACCTCATCTGGTTATCTACCTCATCTGGTCCTCTACCTCATCTTGTCCCAACCTCATCTTGTCTAGAGCTCATCTTGTCCAAGTCTCCTCTTGTCCAAGACTCCTCTTGTCCAAGTCTCATCTTATCCAAGACCCCTCTTGTCCAAGACTCCCCTTGTCCAAGTCTCATCTTGTCCAAGACTCCTCTTGGCCAAGACTCATCTTGTCCAAGACTCCTCTTGTCCAAGTCTCATCTTGTCCAAGACTCCTCTTGTGCAAGACTCCTCTTGCGCAAAACTCCTCTTGTGCAAGACTCCTCTTGTCCAAGACTCCTCTTGTCCAAGACTCATCTTGTCCAAGACTCATCTTGTCCAAGACCTCTTGTCCAAGACTTCTCTTGTCCAAGACTCCTCTTGTCTGGGACTCCTCTTGTCTGGAACTCCTCTTGTCTGGAACTCCTCTTGTCCGGGACTCCTCTTGTCTGGGACTCCTGTTGTCTGGAACTCCTCTTGTCTGGGACTCCTCTTGTCTTGGACTTCTCTTGTCTGGATCTCCTCTTGTCCGGGACTCCTCTTGTCTTATCTAATTCCCTTCCCCCTTAGTCTAAGACCTATTCTAGTCCTAGACTCAATCAAGGACACATAGCAACTGAATAAGGCAGCTAAGTTCATAGTTCTCCTAGTCTGGACACCCTTAGCTGGATCTCCTAATATCAGGTCATTGGGGTGATCAACTAGGGTTCTCCTTCCCGTGGTCTTACCTGGTTGACCATCTGTTGTAGTACCTTGGTGATTATCACCAACTACAGGAGAGCTTCCCCCTACAGGAGTTCCAACCTCTTCTGGTTCTGCTCCTTGTGAAGACTTTTGCTTCAGAGAACCAGGAGATGGGTCACCATCTGAATCTGAATCAAGAATAGGTGGGTTGACCTTGATTACTCTGGGAGTAGTCTGATTCTGTGTCTCATCAGAAGACTTAGAGTCCACCTTGTACTCAAAAGCAGATTCATAAAAAACAACATGAGGTGTTTCCTCCACACAAAGTGAATTCTTATTAAAAACTCTAAAGGCTTTACTGGTGTTGGAATATCCTAAAAATATTCCATCTGCCACTTTAGCATCGAAAGTTTTTAATTTAGATTTCCCATTGTCATGAATGAAACACTTACATCCAAAAACATGAAAATATGAAACAGATGGGGTTTTACCTTTCCATACCTCATAAGGTGTCTTATTATGTCTCTGGGCAACTAGACATCTGTCCTGAGTATAACAAGCTGTGTTGATAGCTTCTGTCCAAAACCTTTGTGGTGTGTTGTATTCTGCCAGAAGAGTCCTTGCAGCTTCTTTTAGGGTTCTACTCCTCCTTTCTGCTACTCCATTTTGTTGGGGTGTTCTGGCAGCAGATGTCTCATGAAAAATCCCATGGTCCTTGCAATAATCTGCAATGTGTGAATTCAAAAACTCTGTCCCTTTGTCACTTCTGATCCTCACTATGCTCTGGTTCTGCTCATTCTGAATCTGATTGAAGAACTCTGGCAGCTTAGTGATAGTTTCATTTTTCTTAAACAAGAACACTACCCAAGTGTATCTTGAAAAGTCATCTACTATCACCAAGGTGTACTTCCTTCCACTGAAACTAAGAGGAGAAACAGGTCCATGTGAAGTAGTTGAAGTACTCTGGTTGTGGTTGTGCTCTGGACATCCTTAAAGGAAGTCTTGGGTTGTTTACCCTTCTGGCATGAACTACAAACCTGGTCCTTCTTGAACACTTCATTAGGAAGACCTCGAATTAGACCTTTTCTGGTAACTTTGTTTAGTGTTTTGAAGTTCAGATGACACAATCTCTTGTGCCAAAGCCAGCTGTTCTCTACAGATCCTTTTGCAACCAGGCAAGTGTTCCTTGGGCAACTCCCAAAATCTGCAAGATAAATATTACCCTTCCTCAAGCCTATTAGCAAAATATCATTATAATCAGAAGAAAAAACAGTGCATGAATCACTAGAAAACTTCACTGAGTATCCCTTGTCACAAAATTAGGATACTGAAAGCAGATTACCCTTGAGTCCTTCAACATAGTAGACTTCATCTACAGATACACCATTAAAAGTCAACTTTCCAACGCCTCTGGTGACTCCATAGTTGTTATCACCAAACATCACTCTTGGCCCACTCAATGGCTTGAAATCCTGGAGATTATCTTTCTGGAATGTCATGTGCTTGGAACATCCACTATCAATGTACCAGACATGGTTGCTTGAAAGTTCTTTCTCCAATGGGCTCTTATCCTCCTGCAGAGAAATCAATTAGGTCCCCTACTAGAGCTGGGTCCTGATTGGTTAGTTGCAGGTTTTGTAGGAATCCAAAGATAAAGATCATCCCTTGCTAGATGAGAAGATCTTATCTTCCTTCCAAATCTATCTACTAGTACATGTCCTCTGACAATGACATATTGAGCTACTGGTTTGATCAGAACACCTTTCCTATAAACAGGTCTGGTGTATCTTTTCTCAAATCTGGCCTTTGGAATGGCCTGCCTTAAAGACATGGTCTTAAAGCTCTGGTTGTAAGGGTACATCCTAGAAGAACCATCTCTGGTGTCATAACTAGCCATATCAGTTGGTTTTCTATAGATGGGTCTGGAAGACCTCCTCTGGTTCTGAAAGGTGGATCTATTCTAATGATAATATTCCTTCTGAGTTTTCCTGTTCTGGAATCCTCCTTGAGCATATCCCCTTTGAGATCCCTGATTCTGATTGAGGTTCTCTGGTTCAGTATATCTCCTTTGATATCTCCTATTCTGATTAGGTTTCCTCTTAGAGTTTCCTTTCTGAGGTCCCCTAATATGCTTAGGTTCCACTCCTTTAGGTTTCCTCTGAGGTCTCCTAATCTGATTAGGTATCTGAACCAAACCATCAATCCTCATAGGTTCTCCAGTCTGACGTTTATGCTCTAGGATTTCTTCTTCCAGTTCAGTGAACTCATTTGGAACATCATCTATATGATCTGCAGAGTAGTCTTTATTCCAATTAGGATTTTTAACTACTCTGTAGCCTTTTCCATTAGGATCCCTTTCATCCCAGATTTCTACCACTTCACCAGATCTTTCAGACATCTTGCCTTTATTACATAAAAATTTAGTAGATCTGGTTGTAATTCCAGAATATCCTAAACCACTCTTATCATGTACTATTTGAGAAGATCCTTGTATCATTGATACAACAGTTGGAACTTCTCTGGTCTTGGGTACTTCCATGATAGGTTATCAACTTGCTTACCCTTGATAAGGTATTGATATTTGGCTTTGAGCTCATTGAACTCTTCTGCCTGAGAGTTCTTCTCTTTCATAAGCTGGTCTACCAGAGTATCTCTTTCTGTGACCTTTTCTTGAAGTTTAGAGACTTCTTTAGAATGGTCTTTTATGAGTTCTCTGGAAGATTTCTGCTCATTTGATAGAGACTAAACTTCAGCTCTTAGCCTACCATTTTCTTTCTCAAGTTTTTGGCAAAGTTGAACACAATTTTGGAGATCTGATAGCATTTGCTGCATATCAGACTCTCTGGAAGTACCAGATGAATGAAAAGATTCAGTATATTTGGAATTAGACAGGCATAAGGTAGGTTCATTTACCTCAGTGATGTCTGCCATAAGACATACATCATCATCAGATCCGAAATCAGAAGAAGAAGAACTGGAACTAGTACCCTCCTCCTTTGCTTCTGCCAGCAATGCTCTCTTGTCTGCATATCTCCTATCTCTCTTGAGTCTTTTCTCTTCTCTTTCTCTAGGAGTTAATTGAGGACAATCATAACTGTAGTGACCAGGCTTGTTGCAGGTGTTATCTCCTCTGGGACTTGGACTTGGATCTCTCCTCCTCGGGTTGCACTCTGTTCTGGCTGGACTACTCTCTCTCCTCTGGTAGTCAGATCTGCCAGAACTGCCATCCCTCCTCTGGTAATCTGGTCTTCCAGTATTGCTATCTCTCCTCCTCTCTGGAGTTCTGAATCTGGTCTCCCTTGAGTCTCCAGATGTCTTTTCCTTATCTGCAGGTTTGAAGGAGCTCTTCATGTCTCTGGTAGATTCCTTCCAGTGCTTTTTGTACCTGCCATACTTAGAGCTCATCTTATCAAGTTTACGGGTTAGAAGTGCTACCTGCTCCTTGAGACTCATGTCATCTGCAGCAGTAGACTCCTTTGGTTTGTCATTTGTCTTGATGGTAGAAGAAAAGACAACTCCTTTCTGACCAGAAGAGGAAACCTCTTATGTTTGATCTTCCTCTTGAAGATCGTATTCGTAGGCTTTGAGATCAGATAACAGAAGATGATGATCCAGAGTGTTGAGATCCTTGCTATCTTTAATCACAGTCACTTTGATTCTCCACCTGTTGGTTAGTGAATGCAATATTTTACTATTTATTTCCTTTTCAGAGTAGGTCTTACCTAAGACACTAGCCTTGTCAAGGAGATTTGTAAGGTGCATATTGTTGGGATATGTTTTAGTTTTGATGATTTTCCAAAACAACATGTAATAGGTTTGAAAGCAGTCAGGATAGTATCTTTAGATTCAGGTCAGGATAGTTTGTGTATTCAGTTAGACAGGTTGTAATGTGAGAAGAACTTAGCTGAGAAAGCACTCAGTTGAGGGGGAACTCAACTGAGGGGGAACTCATTGATAAAGCCTGAGGAAGTCAAGATGACATCTCAAGAGAACTGACTGAAGCCATTGAAGGAAGACCTGAACCTGAAGAGAAGCCTGAAGGAAGTCCCACTGAGTGTAAGTCAGGCTGATCTAAGCCAAGTCTGGTGGACCACTCAGTGAAGAGCCTGATCAGGTGGATCAGTGCTGCACCAAGTAGGCCCTGAAGGAGTCAGGCTACTGTGGTCAGGGAAGTTTGTCATTCAGCCTTATGACAAACTTCTTGGAGTGATTTTCACAGTCCTTGAAGGACATCTACACTGAGGACGAGTCAGTCCAACTGAAGATCATCTTGTCAGTGAAGGAGAAAACTACCTAAAGTCAGTGGGTCTTAGTCAAACCCACTGAGTCAAAGATCCGTGAATCCAGGCCACGTGGACCAATCAGCACGAGGCAGCAACTCTGACACTGACAAAGGCCGAATTCCAAGAAAAGTGGTTGAAACCATTTAATGCTGGATTCAAATGTATTTCCTCTCCAACGGATACATTTGAATCCCCATTATAAATACAAGCTCATGGCTTGTTGTTAGAGTGTGTTGTGTTGGTAGATTATTGTAAGAAAATCAAAAGAAAACAAACACCTACGAGCTGAGAAAAGTGTGAGTAGTAGTATACGTGCATGGGAGATATAAGGAGGTTCTACTCACATCTTATACACTAACATTGAGAGTTCACAAATATATACATAAAGAGTGTTCAGCTTGTAACTCTAGGCTTAGAGAGGTTTTCCCTATCTTAGCTATTGGCTAACACATTGTAAAGGGAAAACCTCACCTAGTTGGAGAAAACCCTAACCGAAACCAAAACCCTAAGATAGGCTTGTTGGGAGTAAGTTTTTAGAAGGAGAAGGGCAGCCCAGGGAGTGGCGTGAGTCCAGTTGTAAGTGCACCTTGGCACGTTAAAAACAAGAATCCAAAGGAGTGGATTTCCTGTTAAATCAGGCCGTGGATGTAAGAGCTTGAGTCTCCGAACCACGTTAAACCAAGTGTTATTATTTGGAATGTCTTTTCTTCTAAAGTATTGCGAAAATCTGCTCACTGAGAGCATAGTTTAAAAGGAACTTTGGTTAAGCATTTCAGGTCAGGGAGATTCCATCTCACTGACTAAATCAGGCAAGGCACTCGAGAGTTCAGTCTCTCGAGTCACTGCCTTGTTGAGAGCCTGAGCTTTCAAGTCTCATCTCTGACTTGATAGCTCCGACTCTCAGCAACGCAGTGACTTGAGTATTTCGTCACTGAACTCAGTCAGGGTGCAAGTTGTGATTTGATAACGCACTCGAGAGTTTAGCATCTCAAGCCACTGTCCTTGCTCAGAGCATGAGTCTCCAAGCCTTCTCTCTGACTTGGTAACTCAGCCTCTGAGCAGAGCAGTGACTTGAGTATTTATCACTCTTGCTGAACTCCCTGAGGAATAAGGTTTAAAAAAAAAAAAAAATTCAGCTCCTGAATTCCCATTTTGCCCTTCGAAAACGGGACCATCACATATCCAGCTGGTCAATGGTCTCGTCTGGTTTCATTTTGAAAGTGTCAAACGAGTGTTGAACAACTTTAAGTTTGTTATCCTTGATCTTCTCTGTTCCCTCACAGAGTAGTGCAAGTTTGTTCCACATCTCCTTGGCAGTGGCACATGTTCTGACCTTTTCAATTACCTCCTTAGTGAGTGTGTTAATAATTTCAGTCCTTGCCACCTGGTCTAGATTATACAGCTTCCTTTCATCATTGTCTAACTTATCTTTCTTCTTGGGAATCTTCTGTCTGGGAACTCTGTCCTCAGCAGCTTTCTGGGCATTTTCACTCATTTCTTCTCTGGACTCTGACCTGCCACTATCAATAGGAGTCCAGTAAAATTGAATTGGGTCACTCTCTACCACATCTAACATGCGGTGATGAATAGCTCCAAGATGATTACTCATCATGAAGCTCCAGTGGCTGTAATCCTCAAATGAGAATTCTGGAAGCTTGCGGCTCTTATATGAAGATTTTGTGTTGGGACATTGTCGGTTTTGATTAAGATCCCAAAGCCCCTGAAAAGATGTTTGCATTTGTTTATCAGGCTAGTCTAGGTTAGGATTTGTACTTGGTCATTTTACACTTCACAGGTAATCAGTAAGAGGAGCACTTACTGATGACAATCAAGACTCAGAGCCTGAAGACAAAGTTTACCATCCTGAACTTATGGCAGTCTTCTAAGTTGGCTGAGTAAGTATCATTGATGAAGAGTATGACCCTGAGGTCATCACTAACTCAGTCCTGAAGGGAACAGGATGAAACTGAGTTTATGGGAAGACTTGGAGTAGAGCCAAGCAATGCAAAAGGAATGTCAGTGTCAGGACAAGACCGGTGAGCTCAAGACAAAAAGAACTTAATAAGGCAAGCCTGAAGCCCAGGAATAAGTTCTGACATTCTCACCAACCTGATGACGTGGATCAATCCTGGAAGGACACGCACGTACGGAACCTGACAAGAAGACTTAATTCAGACTGCATATTCAATGGGCAAGCATTTAATGTGCATTTAATGCAACTACCAAATCCATGCAAGGACGACTGCTGCATGAAGATATGTCCGTTTGAAGCCACTCTACATAGATGACTAGAAGGCTATCTCCCCAACGGATAGTTTTTCAAATCACCTATAAATACAGAAGGCCTTTGTTAGGATAAAAATTGTTAGTTTTGATGAGTTAAAACAAACCAGAAGATGTAATAGGACCATCTGGACTTGTTAGCCAGATGATGATCTAGATTAGGACTTAGTCTAGGGGGAACTGCCAGACCAGAAGACTTCACCAGAAGAGTCACCAGAAGACCCCACCAGAGGACTTCACTAGAGGACTCCACCAGAAGACTTCACCAGATGAGATCTGACCAGAGGCAGAAGACCTTCCCCAGACTAGACGAGTCCGGACCAGACGAGTCTGGTGGAACAAAAGATGCTCAGTTTGATCCCCTGATTCTACTGAGCATTCTGGTTGTTCACCAGATGAGGACTAGAAGACACCGAGGTTGCCTGGTGTCTGGTCTTGCCTTCTCTGGAGAGAACCAGAGTTAGGCAGAGGAAGTTATTGACCATTGGTGATTCAAATCAAGTCAACAAGATCAGGATTGGAAAGTATTTGAAGATAAACAATCCAAGGATCCCACCAACCCAATCAATCAATTAGGGAATTGATTGATTGAGGCTTCCTTAAATAGAGGATCTGATTGGATTAGCCCTCAAACGGCTATTTCCTAATCCTCTCTATAAATACAAAGAGTGCAGTTCAGAAAAAGCTCTAGAAGTCTCTCGCGCGCACATAGCATACTAAGCTTTTGATCACTACGCATTTGCACTCACTTTGTTCTTAATTACTCATCTACTCGTAAGGAGTTTATATACTCAACCTGTCCATCTTGTTAGACAAGGTTGGAGTAAGTTTGTCTTTAGATCGAAGTTAGATCTAAAGAGATTGTAAGAAGGTGCTGGTACTTCGGAAATTCCAGTAAGAAGTGAGTTTGTTGGTTGGATAGTGAGACCCCTTTGATCAAGGGAGAGTGGACATAGGATATTCAGATCCGAACCACTATAAATACGGTGTTATTTATTGCTTTCTTTAATACCTGTTGATTATCATTTGTGCTCTTACAAAAGATTTTCTCTAAAGATATTTTGTTTAAAAAAGCTTCCGCAATTAATCTATCTAGTGGGACCAACAAGTGGTATCAGAGCAGTGTGTCCAACGACCACTGCTTTGAAAAGATTTTGGTGGTCACCGGGCAGATCCATTGCTCTTTAGTTATTTTATTCAAGTTCTTGTTATTTCCCTTAATTTTATCAAAATGTCTGCAAAATCTTCTTACAAGAGCCGTAAGCTCCCAGAATTCTCTTTTGAGGATTACAGCCACTGGAGTTTCAAGATGAGCAATCATCTTGGAGCTATTCACCACCGCATGCTAGATGTGGTTGAAAGTGGCCCCATTCAATTTTACTGGACTCCTATTGATAGTGGCAGGTCAGAGTCCAGAGAAGAAACTAGTGAAGCTGCCCAAAAAACTGCAGAGGATAGAGTCCCCAGGCAGAGAATCCTAAAAAAGAAAGACGAGCTTAATAATGATGAAAGAAAGCTCTACAACTTGGACCAGGTGGCAAGAACAGAGATCATCAACACACTTACCAAAGAGGTGATTGAAAAGGTCAGAACGTGTGCCACTGCCAAGGAGATGTGGGATAAACTGGCACTACTCTGTGAGGGAACAGAGAAGATCAAAGACAACAAGCTCCAAGCTATTCAACACTCGTTTGATACATTCAAGATGAAACCAGACGAGACCATTGACCAGCTGGACATGCGTCTCACAAACCTCCTAAACAAGGCTAGTGCCTTAGGTAAGACCTACTCTGAAAAGGAAATTAATAGTAAAATCTTGCGTTCACTAACTAGCAGGTGGAGAATTAAAGTCACTGTGATCAAGGACAACAAGGATCTCAATACTCTGGATCATCATCTTCTGTTGTCTGATCTCAAAGCATATGAGTATGATCTTCAAGAGGAGGATCAAACAGAAGAGGTTTCCTCTTCTGGCCAGAAAGGTGTTGCATTCTCTTCAACCATCAAGCCTGATGTCAAGCCAAAGGAGTCTACTGCAGATGACTTGAGCCTCAAAGAGCAGGTAGCACTTCTAACTCGTAAATTAGATAAAATGAGTTCAAAGTATGGCAGGTACAAAAGGCATTGGAAGGAGTCTACCAGAGACAGGGAGAGTTCCTTCAAGCCTGCAGAGAAGGAGAAGACATCTGGAGACTCAAGGGAGACCAGATTCAGAACTCCAGAGAGGAGGAGAGATGACAACCCTGGCAGCTCTGGGAGATCAGATTATCAGAGGAGGGATGGTAGCTCTGGCAGACCTGACTACCAGAGGAGAGAGAGTAGTCCAGCCAGATCAGACTACAACCAGAGGAGGAGAGAGCCAAGTCCTAGTCCCAGAGGAGACAATGCCTGCTACACATGCAACAAGACTGGTCACTATAGTTATAATTGTCCTCAACTCACTCCTAGGGAAAGAGAAGAGAAAAGGATCAAGAGAGATAGGAGATATGCAGACAAGAGAGCATTGCTGGCAGAAGCAGAGGAGGAGGATACTAGTTCCAGTTCTTCTTCTTCTGACTTTGGATTAGATGATGATGTGTGTCTTATGGCAGACATCACTGAGGTAAATGAAACTACTCTAGTCCTATCAAATTCCAAATGTACTGAATCCTCTAATTCATCTGGTAACTCCAGAGAGTCTGATATGCAACAAATGCTATCAGATCTCCAAAATTGTGTCCAACTGTGTCAAAAACTTGAGAAAGAGAATGGTAGGCTCAGAGCTGAAGTTCAATCTCTCTCTCATGAGCATAAATCCACCAGAGAACTCATGAAAGATCATTCCAAAGAAGTCTCTGAACTTCAGGATAAGATCACAGAAAGAGATACTCTGGTAGATCAACTCATGAAAGAAAAGAACTCTCAAGAAGATGAGTTCAATGAACTTAGAGCCAAATACCAGACTCTTATCAAGGGAAAACAAGTTGCTCACAACATAGAGGAGATACCCATGCCCAGAGAAGCTCATAAGATACCATCTGTTGTATCTATCATATCAGAGTCTTCTCAGCGCATTAATGATAAGAGTGGTTTAGGATATTCTGGAATTACCTCTAAAACTCATAAATACATGTATAATAAAGACAAATCTGTAAGAGCTGATACATTGGTAGATATCTGGGATGAAAAAGACTTAACTGGTAATGGTTACAGGGTGGTTCACAATCCTAGGAATCACTCTGCTAATCACATAACATATGGTCCAGAAGAGTTGACTGTTTTGGAAGAGAAGATCCTAGAGAATAAGAGTCAACCAGGGGAACCATTGAAGATTGATGGTCCTGTGAACAATGAGTCCCAAAGAGTAGAACTTACTAAAGTTGGAGGACCCCAGAGAAATCCTCAAAGGGAACCTAACCAGATTAGGGGACCTCAAGGGAAACACTTAAGAAAGGGGAATACCAATCAGAGTAAGAACTACCAGAGAAGGAACAATGTTCAACAGCACCAGGTACCGCAGGGACGATTCTCTCAGAGGAATAAATTCCAGAATAGGTATACTCAAAGGAACTATAATCACCAGAACAAGTCTACTTTTCAGAACCAGAGGTGGTCTTCCAGACCCATCTATAGAAAACCAACTGATCTGGGAAGTTATGACACCAGAGATGGTTCTTCTAGGATGCACCCTTACAACCAGACCTTTAAGACCATGTCTTTGAGGCAGGCCATTCCAAAGGCCAGATTTGAGAAAAGGTACACCAGACCTGTTTATAGGAAAGGTGTCCTTATCAGACCAGTAACTCAATATGTCATTGTAAGAGGACATGTTCCAGTAGATAGATTTGGAAGGAAGATAAGATCTCCTCATCCAACAAGAGATGATCTTTATCTATAGATTCCTACAAAACCTGCAACTAACAAATCAGGACCCAGCACTAGTAGGGGACCTAATTGATCTCTCTGCAGGTAGATAAGAGTCCATTGGAGAAAGGATTTTCAAGCAATCATGCCTGGTACATTGATAGTGGATGTTCCAAGCACATGACTTTCCAGAAGGATAATCTCCAAGATTTCAAGCCATTAAATGGACCAAGAGTGATGTTTGGTGACAACAACTATGGAGTCACCAGAGGAGTTGGAAAATTGACCTTTAATGGTGTATCTGTAGATGAAGTCTACTATGTTGAAGGACTCAAGCATAATCTGCTTTCAGTATCCCAATTCTGTGACAAGGGATACTCAGTGAAGTTTTCTAGTGATTCATGCACTGTTTTCTCTTCTGATTATAATTATATCTTGCTAATAGGCTTGAGGAAGGGTAACATTTATCTTGCAGATTTTAGCAGTTGCCCAAGAAATGCTTGTCTGGTTGCAAAAGGATCTGCAGAGAACAGCTGGATTTAGCACAAGAGATTGTGTCATCTTAACTTCAAGACACTGAATAAGATTGCCAGAAAAGGTCTCATTCGAGGTCTTCCTAATGAAGTGTTTAAGAAGGATCAGGTTTGTGATTCCTGCCAGAAGGGTAAACAACCCAAGACCTCCTTTAAGGATGTCCAGAGCACAACCACAACCAGAGTACTTCAACTACTTCACATGGACCTGTTTGGACCTGTTTCTCCTCTTAGTTTCAGTGGAAGGAAGTACACCTTGGTGATAGTAGATGACTTTTCAAGATACACTTGGGTAGTGTTCTTGTTTAAGAAAAATGAAACTATCACTAAGCTGCCAGAATTCTTTAAGCAGATTTAGAATGAGCAGAACCAGAGCATAGTCAGAATCAGAAGTGATAAAGGAACAGAGTTTTTGAATTCACACATCGCAGATTACTACAAGGATCATGGGATTTTTCATGAGACATCTGCTGCCAGAACACCTCAACAAAATGGAGTAGCAGAACGGAGGAATAGGACTCTCAAAGAAGCTGCAAGAACACTTCTGGCAGAGTACAACACTCCACAGAGATTTTGGGCAGAGGCCATCAATACAGCCTGCTACACTCAAAACAGGTGCCTGATTGCCCAGAGACATAATAAGACCCCATATGAGGTATGGAAAGGTAAAACCCCATCTGTTTCATATTTTCATGTTTTTGGATGTAAGTGTTTCATCCATGACAATGGGAAATCTAAATTAAGAACCTTTGATGCTAAAGTGGCTGATGGAATATTTTTAGGATATTCCAGCACCAGTAAAACTTTTAGAGTTTTTAATAAGAATTCACTTTGTGTGGAGGAAACACCTCATGTTGTTTTTGATGAATCTGTTTTTGAGTGCAAGGTGGAATCTAAGTCTTCTGATGAGATCCAGAATCAGACTACACCCAGAGTCATCAAAGTCAATCTACCTATTCTTGATTCAGATTCAGATTCAGATGATGACCCATCTCCTGGTTCTCTGAAGCAGAAGCCTTCACAAGGAGCAGAACCAGAAGAGGTTGGAACTCCTATAGGGGGAAGCTCTTCTGCAGATGGTGATAATCACCAAGGTACTGCAGAAGATGATCACCCAGGCAAGACCACGGGAAGGAGGACCCTGGTTGATCACCCCAATGACCTGATCTTAGGAGATCCAACTAAGGGTGTCCAGACTAGGAGAACTCTTAACTTAGCTGCCTTATTCAGTTGCTATGTGTCCTTGATTGAGCCCAAGAACATCAAGGAGGCACTGAAAGATTCAAATTGGATTATTGCAATGCAGGAGGAGTTGAATCAATTCCCCAGACAGGATGTTTGGGAGCTGGTAGACAGACCAAGACATCAAAAGGTGATAGGCACTAAGTGGGTTTTCAAGAATAAGAAAGATGAGAATGATGTCATTACTAGGAACAAGGCAAGGCTAGTGGCTCAGGGCTATTCTCAGTCTGAAGGAATAGACTATGATGAGACATTTTCTCATGTTGCCAGACTAGAAGCCATCAGATTGTTCTTAGCATACGCTGCTCACATGAAGTTCAAAGTATACCAGATGGATGTGAAATCTGCCTTTCTTAATGGGATTCTCATTGAGGAAGTGTATGTGGAACAACCTCCTGGTTTTGAACAAGGTGACAAGGTGTTTAAGCTTAAGAAAGCTCTTTATGGGCTGAAGCAGGCACCCAGAGCATGGTATGACACTCTATCTCAATTTCTTCTGGATAATGGTTTTTCTAAGGGTAAGATTGATAGGACCTTGTTTAGGAAAGAAGAAGGAAAGGACATCCTTCTGGTCCAAATATATGTTGATGACATTATATTTGGATCCCCTAATGAGAAGCTGTGTGAGAAGTTTGGTGAGCTCATGCAGAGTCAGTTTGAGATGTCCATGATGGGTGAAATGAATTACTTTTTAGGTTTGCAGGTGAAGCAATCAGAGAAGGGAATTTTCATTAATCAGACAAAGTACACCAGAAACATGTTAGAGAAATTTGGAGTAGGATCTAGCAAAGCAGCCAAGATCCCTATGATGACAAATTTCAACATGGATCCAGATGAGTCTGGAGAGAGTGTGGACCAGACTCGGTACAGAGCACTTATTGGTTCTCTTCTGTACCTGACTGCAAGCAGACCAGATATTACTTTTGCTGTAGGAGTTTGTGCCAGATTTCAAGCTCATCCCAAGAAAAGTCACTTGGAAGCAGCTAGGAAGATATTGAAGTATCTTAAGTGAACAGTGAATTTAGGATTGTGATATCCTGCAGATGACAATTTAGAATTGAGTGGTTATTCAGATTCAGACTATGGTGGATGCAGAATAGATAGAAAATCTACAAGTGGAACATGCCAATTTTTAGGGAATAAATTGGTATCCTGGTTTTCTAAGAAGCAGACTTCAGTTGCTACATCAACTACAGAAGCAGAGTACATGGCTGCAGGTAGTTGTTGTTCTCAACTACTCTGGATTAGTCAACAGCTTAGGGATTACCAGATTAGAGCCAAGGATATTCCTATATTCTGTGATAGTAATAGTGCCATTGCAATCACCCAGAATCCAGTTCTTCATACCAGATGTAAACATGTTGATATAAGGCGTCATTTTATCAGAGATCATGTTGAGAAGGGAGATATAAGGATGGAAAAGATTGCAACAGAGAAGCAGAGAGCAGATATCTTAACTAAGCCTTTGGCTGAGACTAGATTCAGAGAGTTAGCTTTTGAATTAGGATTGTTGGATCCAGAGACAGATTTGTTTTAGGGGGAACATCAGAGAAGTATCCTTTGTTTCGTTACTTTACTTCATATATTTATTTTCTTTTACTAACATACCTGCAGATTAGACATATCAGAGAAGGTATATCCTAGAGTATCCTAGAGGTATACACCAGGTGACACTTGTCCCAGATGAGGTGCTGAGTCAGAT
Source organism: Ballota nigra (assembly GCA_947034835.1). Lineage (NCBI taxonomy): Eukaryota > Viridiplantae > Streptophyta > Magnoliopsida > Lamiales > Lamiaceae > Ballota > Ballota nigra. The sequence continues at coordinate 63,181,161 of OX344725.1, forward strand.
TCAAAAATATCCAAAGTCTTCTCTGACCAGGACCAGATAAGCTTCGTCAGAGTAGATGTAGCACCAGACTGGCTGTGGTATCATCTGGTTACAATATCAGGTGACAGGTATATCTTTACTTCTCTGGCCTCTGATCATTGGGACACACTTTTCAAATTAGTAAGTACATTCAAAACGTTTCAACTTCGGAGTGTATTTAAGACTAGGGTATAGGGCCTAGGCAATCATTTCACTTTTCTCTTGACTGCCACAAAACCCCTTTATGCCCAGTCCCAATGACTATGCCAACGCACCAGATTAAATCTGTATCTTGCCTTTCATTGTGGCCATCGGATTTAATCACTGTGCAAAATGTCAATCAATTCAAAAATTGATTTTGTTTCCTAAATTAAATTTTCCATTACACGCGTACACACTTAATTTATTATTCAAGCCACGCGTATTACCCTATTTAAATCAAATTTTCTTACAATCTGTCCTTTCACGTTTTCTTACTTTCAAACCCTAACCTCTCTCTGCGAAGTTTTCTTTCTCTCTCTCTCTCACTTTCACAGAAATGGCTCCCCTGTGCAACTTCGATCATGTTCTTATGATGAAGAAACTAAAGACGGAGATGGTGGTGGACTTTTACACCACCAAGAACCCTGTTGTGCTGTCGATTCTGGAGATGCTCCAGAAAGCAGGGGTGGAGAAGCTGATCTCCACAGTTCCCAAGGATTTTCGTACTCTTGACGGATATGCGGCCCAGTTGTTGGTTCGTATGAAGATTCACGCGGATCACATCTCCTCCAAGGTTGATGAAGATGATTTTGTGTTTTCTAAGCACGATTTTTGCGCTTTATTTGAGAACATTTCTACAGTTGGAGTGGATCCTTTGACGTATAAGGAGGATGACATCATCGGTTCCTTCAAGATTTTTGCTCGTTCTTCCTGCCAGAATATCACAAAGGGCTTCTTGGACAAGCATCTAAGGCAGAAGTATAAGGTGTTGTTCGACATTGTGGTGAAGGTGCTTATGTGTGAAAATCACAGCACGGATGCTATTTTTAATGGGCGGATGTGTGTCATGAGGGCATTGTACGATGGTGTTCAGTACAATTGGGCGGAGTTTTTCTGGGATGTGTTGAGGAAGAACAGACTGAAGGTGAAGAAGGAGCCTTGTCCTTCCCAACCAGGAGAGATGCAGTTCTATTTCACTGCAAATGTTTCGTTGGGAACGAAACTTACTCTGATCTTGGATTCTTTGCTGCCAGAGAAGAAGTGGAAAGCATCTTGGTGCCATAGCTTTCACAAATCCAAGATCCTCTTCTCCAAGGATGGCCCCCTCCATGACATGCCGACTCTGATGGAGAAGAAGCCATCCCTGCCCCTCCTATTCAATCTATTCCCTCTCCTGCAAAGGGGCAGAAGAGACAGCAGCAGCAGAAGACCCAGAAGAAAGCTGTTGAAGCAATTGGTTCTTCAACCATTGCTTTCTCTGGTTCCTCAGAGGAGGACCAGATCCCTCTTCTTGATGTCCTGAAGAAGAAGAGTGAGGTTGCCAAGAAGGCAGGAGCTTCGAAGAGGAAGAGGCCAGAGGAGGCCAAGAAGATTTCTGCCAAGAAGCCAATGACTGACAGAAGAGCTCCCAAGAAAACCCTCCTGGTGGATGAGCCGTCAGAGGAGGAAGAAGAGGAAGAGGTTGAGTCTCTTGTGAGAAAATCCAAGGCCAAGAGAGCCATTCTTCAAGATCCTGACTCTGGATCTGATCTTGGAGAGGACTTGGAGAAGGCCATTGATGAGGCTTCTCTGATGATGGAGGATGCTCAAGAGTTTGCTGTACCTGCTGGTGTTGACTTAAAAGGTAAATCCTTCCCTTCCATCCTCTTTTCCTATTAATCTTGGCTCCCCCTCTACCTCTCCCCCAGATATTATTCCCCAAACCTCATCTGCTTCTGGTAACCCTATTCTTCCACCAGAGCAGATTATCCCAGATACCCCAGTTTATACTCCCTCCACCATTCCTACTCAAACTCCCTCTCCCCCACATTCCCAAACACATCTTCCCACAAACCCCTCTCCCCCATCTTCTGTACCAGAGGTACCCTCAACCTCTTCTGGTGCAGAAATCCCCACTTCAAACACTTCCACCTCCCAGATACCTCCCACACCTTCTGTACCAGAAATTCCATCTTCCTCTGGTGCAGAGCAATCCATCCCCTCCACCTCCACTTCACAAAATCCTAACCCTCCCCAAACCCATACAGACCAGGACCCAACCATTTCTATGGCTATGGGATTTCCTGCCCCTCCCCCTTCTCCCACCTGTTTAACCAGCGATGATAGTGAAGATGAGGAAGCTTCACTTGAGCCTGCTGACTTAGCACCTTCCTCCTCTGCCTCTGGGCCCAAACCCTTTATTTTCTCTTCTGATGAGATGGGTCCCATCAGGCAGAGTATGAGTGTGAGTGCTCAGCTCTGGCTAAGAGAGCAATTTCCAATTCTGTTGGAGCACTCACCCCTCCTGGCAGATCTGACGGATGCCAAGGTTTGGAGTATGGCCAGACTCCAAGATGTTGAAGATCTTATGCTTCTGCTGGAAGAGATGTCTCCCTCCACCTTCACTGCGTGGGAGATTAAGCTGAAGAAGAAATTAAACATTCAAAACCCAGCAGAGTTGGAGACACCGGAGGCGGCCAAGATTCTCATCAGAACTCTTCTAATCCAAAGAGGAGTTATGCTCACTCCAGAGGGCTTCTCTTACAACTTTGGTCCTCATTTCACATTCCCTCCAGAGCTTTATTCAGACGAAGAAGACTTTGAGGTCACTCCTGCTATCCTCCAGAAGATGAAGGTGTTCTTCAATGAACAAATCCAGCATATTGGCAGGTTCTCTAAGGCATTGCAGCACTTGGCACCTGCTCTGGTTGAACACCAGATTAAAGATGAGCGAAGGAAGTTTTTGAAGCAGATCAAGGATGTTTTTGCCTCTGCTAAAGCTGCCTTCAAATCTGACTGCCTATTCTTAAAGTTGGATGTGCATGAGAGCCAGAAGCAGCTTCAGCAGCATGTTCTGGACCAGTTGAGGCCAGTCTCTGTGCTTAAAGTGGAGTTGGCCACTCAAATGTTGGAAACTGCAAAGCTGAAGGACTCCCTCCAGGAGATGTTAGAGAAGCAGGAAAGGCTTGTTGCAGAGTCGAAAGCCTACCTGGAGGAAGCGAAGCAGCTGCGTGATCTTCACTCTTCCTCCAACACTGCCTTGCCTGATCTCATTCGGCAGGTAGTGGAGCCCCTCCTTGATGAAGTTAAAAAGGGGGAAGAGAAGGCCAGAACTGATCTGGCGAAGACCACTAATGAAACCCTTTTCAGCCATGGAGCTCGTCTGGACCTGCTGGAAAACACTTTGGCCCAGGCTGAGTTGCAGAAGAAGAAGAAGGAAGAGCTCAAATCTCTTTCCATGGCTAAGCAGCTTGCTGCAGAAGAGGAGTCAGAAGCAGAGCAGGATCCAATCTCCATCTCCGGACCTGCAAAGAAAAAGATAAGGAAAGTGAAGAAGAGCTTTCTTGAATCTGTGGTTGAAGAAGCAGAGAAGAGATTCAAGGAAGAGTCGCCTGAAGAGAGGCAAGCCAGGATCAGGAAAAACATAGATGAAGAGCAGAGGCTCAGATATGTTAGGAGGCAAAGCAAGAAGACTAGAGAAGCTGGCATATCTTCTAGTGCTAGTGGATCCAGCCAGAGAAGAAAAGCTCCTGTTGAAGTGATGGAGATTTTGCCACTCAGGACAGAAGGGTCTTTTGACTCTACTGTGTCTGTCCCTCTGATTGAGAGATGGAGAGAAGCCAAGACTCTCTGGTTCATTCAACATTACATCCAGAGACCTCCACCAGAGGATGATGCTCTCATCAACAGGACATAGTTGTGAAGGTACTGATGTGTGCGAGCCATAGCACAGATGCCATCTTCACTGGGCGTCTCTGTGTTATGAGGGCTATATTTGATGGTGTTAAATGTAATTGGGTTGAATTCTTCTGGGGAGTGTTAAGGAAAAATAAGTTGAAGGTGCAGAAGGAAGAGCAAGCCAGAGGAGCTGCAATTTTTCTTTAATGAAAATGTCTCCCTGGGGACCAAGCTCACACTGATTCTGGACTCCATCTTTCCAGAGAAGAAGTGGAAGGACTCCTGGTGCAAGGGCTTCCATAAATCCAAGATCATTTTCTCCAAGGATAGTCCTCTCCATGGCCATCCTGACTCTGATGGAGAACAAGCCATCCCTGCCCCTCCTCTCCAAGCAGTGATGTCGCCTGCTAAGGGGCAGAAGCCTAGGAAGAGCCAGACGAAGAAGGCTGAGGCGACTGGTTCTTCTACAGTGGCATTCTTTGGTTCATCAGATGATGACCAGATTCCTCTTCAAGCTGCCTTGAAGAAGAAAGTTGATGGTGAAAAAGCTGCCAAGAAGGCAGGAGGAGCTAAGAGGAAGTAGAGGCCAGATGATGCCAGAAAAGCCTCTGCTAAAAAGCCCAGAACTTCAAGAGGAGCTAAGAAGACTCTTTTGGTGGATGAGCCATCAGAAGAAGAGGTAGAAGAGGTTAAGCCTCTTAAGAGGAAGTCCAAGGCAAAGAGAGTTATTCTACAAGACCCTGACTCTGGCTCTGACCTGGGAGATGCCTTGGAGCAGACCATAGAGGAGGCTTCTCACCTGATGGAGGAAGCCACAACTTCAGAACAAGTAAACCCTTCTGATTCCCCCTCTATCCCAATTAACCTTGTTACCCCCACTATATCTCCCCCAGAGATACTCACCCAAAATCCCTCCCCTGCTCCTGGTGCCCCCATTCCTTCACCAGAGCAGCCCATACCTGATATACCCATATATACTCCCTCTACCATCCCTACCCAAACACCCTCTCCCCCGACTTCACATAACCCTCTTCCCCAGCCTCTGTACCAGAGGCTCCTTTAATCTCCTCTTGTGCAGAACAACCCCTTCCTCCAACCTCCACCTCACAAACTCCCATCCCAGCCTCTGTACCAGAAGTGCCATCTACCTCTTCTGGTGCAGAACAGCCTATTCCCCCAACCTCTACCTCACAAATCCCTACCCTTCCTCAACCTCCCATTGACCAAATCCCCTTAGTTTCCATGGATATGGGTTTTCCTGCCCCTCCCTCTTCTCCCACATGCCTATCTAGCGATGATAGTGAAGATGAGGATGCTTCACTTAAGCCTGGTAACTTAGCACCATCCTCATCTGCCTCTGGGCCCAAACCCTTTACTTTCTCATCTGAAGAAATGGGTCCCATTAGGCAGAGTATGAGTGTAAGTGCTCAGCTCTGGCTAAGAGAGCATTTTCCAATCCTTCTGGAGCACTTACCACTTCTGGCGGATCTGACTGACGCCAAGGTCTGGAGCAAGGCCAGACTTGAAGATGTAGAGGATCTGGTGTTGTTGCTTGAGGAAATAGGTCCCTCTACTTTCACTGCCTGGGAGATTGATCTCAAGAAGAAGCTCAATGTTGGTCCCAAAAAATATCCAGCGGAAAGCGTTTTTAAGTTTATTTTAATGAAAACCCTTTTAATAGATATTGCTAAAATATAAATGCAGAAATCTAAATTGCAAAAAAGTAAATAACACCGGAATTATAGTGGTTCGGACCAACTTGTCCTACGTCCACTCTCCCTTTCTTCAAAGGGGTCTTTCTCACTCTCCAACTTACGTACTCACTTACTTACTGGAATTGCGAAGTACCAGTTCCTTCTTACAACTTACAACAACCTTATCTAACAAGATGAACAGGTTGAGTAATAATCCAACTAAACTCCTAATAGAGTGTATATAAACTAGAAATGACAAAGGTGAGTGATTGGAAGAGCTCGTGTGTTCTTGGTGTGCTCTCGCGCGACTCTTGTCTAATGAACTAATCCAAGCACTCCTATTTATAGTTGTGAATTAACTAGCCGTTGGAAAGCTAACAATTCAAACAACCATAATTGGAGGGATATAATCAATCAAAGATTGATTATGTGATTGATTAGTTGATTTCAATCAATCAATCAAATCCTCCATCAGTTGACTCTCCAGATTGCCTTCTTCTCCATCAATGATCTCCAAGATCTCCTTGTCTCCAGATTACTACAAAGCCTCTAAGTGGGTGAACTAATCCGTCTCCCTCGTCTGGTCTGGACTCGTCTGGTCTGGGGTCATCTGGTCAGGTCTCATCTGGTCAGGTAACACCTCTGCTCTGGTCCTCATCTGGGAGAGGTCTTCTGGTAACACTCCTCTGGTCAGGCTCCTCTGGCAGACTCCTCTGGTCAGAGCTCATCTGGTCCATACCTCATCTGGTCACCTCATCTGGTACCTTCTCTGGTCACCTTCTCTGGTCACCTTCTCTGGTCACCTTCTCTGGTACCTTCTCTGGTCACCTTCTCTGGTACCTTCTCTGGTCACCTTCTCTGGTACCTTCTCTGGTCTGCACAGATTTCTTCCCCCTTAACCAAAGACCTATTCTAGACCTAGACTAATCTGTAGCTGACTAACAAGTTCAGCTAGTCCTATTACAAGTTCTTGTTTTAACATCTTCAAAACATCTAATCTATATCCTAACACTCAATATCCAGAATTCTACGGAGCTTGAGACTCCAGAGGCAGCCAAGGTGTTGATCCGCACCTTGTTGATCCAGCAGGGAGTGATGATCTCCCCAGAGGGCCCCTCATACAAATTTGGTCCTCACTTCACATTTCCTCCAGAGCTCTACTCTGATGAAGAGGATTTTGATGTCACTCCTACAATCCTCCAGAAGATGAAGTTGTTCTTTAATGAACAAATCATGTAGATCGGTAGATTCTCTAAGGCAATGCAGCACCTGGCGCCTGCTCTGGTTGAGCACCAGATTAAAGATGAGAGAAGGAAGTTCCTTAAGCAGATCAAGGCTGTCTTTGCCTCTGCCAAAGCTGCTTTCAAGTCTGATTACCTCTACTTGAAGATGGATGTGCATGAGAGCCAGAGGCAGGTCCAGCAGTATGTTCTGGACCAAGTGAGACCTGTTTCAGTGCTTAAGGTGGAGATGGCCTCTCAGATGCTACAGACTGCTAAGCTCAAAGACTCCCTCCAGGAGATGCTCGAAAAGCAGGAGAAGCTGGTTGCTGAATCGAAGGCCTATCTGGAGGAGGCCAGGCAACTCCGGGATCTTCACTCTTCCTCCTCCACTGCCTTGCCTGATCTCATAAGGCAGGTGGTGCAGCCCTTGTTTGATGAAGTTAAAAAGGGGGAAGAGCAGGCTAGAACTGATCTGGTGAAGACCACTCTGGAGACCCTCTTTAGCCATGGGGCTCGTCTAGACCTGTTAGAGAATACACTGGCTCAAGCTGAGCTGCAGAAGAAGAAGAAGAAGGAAGAGCTCAAATCTCTAACAATGGCCAAACAGTTTGCAGCTGAAGAAGAGTCCTTTGACTCTGAGCAAGACCCTGTCTCCATTCCTGGCCCAGCTAAAAGAAATATCAGAAGGGTCAAGAAGAGCTTCTTGGAGCAGGTAGTTGAAGAGGCAAGGAAGAGATTTAAAGAGGAATCTGAAGAAGAGAATCTTGCTAGGATAAGGAAGAACGTAGATGAAGAGCAGAGGCTCCGATATGTTAGGAGGCAGAACAAGAAGGCCAGAGAAGCTGGAATATCTTCTGGTGCCAGTGGATCATCCCGAAGGAAGAAAGGACCTGTTGAAGTAATGGAGACCTTACCTCTCAGGACAGAAGGGTCCTTTGACTCTACTGTTCCTCTCATTGAGAAGTGGAGAGAAGCCAAGACACTGTGGTTCATCCAGCATTATATTCAAAGGCCTCCACCAGAGGATGATGCACTCATCAACAGGACTTTCCACTCTTGGATGAAGGCTTATGATGCAGATCTCTACAAGAAGCTAATGGACTCCACCATCCAATTCAACCTGGAAGTTACTGCCCCTGGATTCCATTATCTTAACACTCCCATGGTTGGGGACCAGGTGGATTGGGCAGAGCTGAAGAAGCTGTACAAGACCAAGGTGTTGGCAAATTTCACTCCAACATCTTCTGCTGAGTTGAAGGCCATTCAAGACAGATTCTTCGACTGGTTCCTGGTGCCTAAGGAAAATAGAAGATATGCTTAGAATAGGACCAGATATGCATTGTAATCTGTAATCTTTTTTTGTCCTTATTATCAATGAAATATCATATCTCTCTGTCTTAAAGACAACTCCTTGTTGTCTTCTTGTTTGCCTGATAAGATCTATTCTAAGGTCTTATCCTTTTACTATTTTCATGCTTAAGTGTTTATGTATTTTGATCAGTTCTGGTTGTGTTTTAACTCCATCAAAAAGGGGGAAATTGTTAGGATAAAAAGTTGTTAGTTTTGATGAGTTAAAACAAACCAGAAGATGTAATAGGACCATCTGGACCTGTTAGCCAGATGAGGAACTAGATTAGGACTTAGTCTAGGGGGAACTGTCAGACCAGAAGACTTCACCAGAAGAGTCACCAAAAGACCTACCAGAAGACCTTCCAGAGGACTTCACCAGAGGACTCCACCAGAAGACTTCACCAAATGAGACTGACCAGAGGCAGAGAACCTTCCCCAGACCAGACGAGTCCGGACCAGAAGAGTCTGGTGAAACAAAAGATACTCAGAATCATCTCCTGATTCTCCTGAGTAATCTGTTTCTTAACCAACTCTGGACCAGAAGACATTGAAGTTACCTGGTACCTGGTCCTGCCTTCTCTGGAAAGAATCAGAGTTAGGCATTGGAAGCATTTGACCGTTGGTGATTTAAATCAAGTCAACAAGATCGGATTGGAAAGTTTTGAAGTCAATCAATCCAAGGATCTCACCAATACAATCAATCAATTAGGGAATTGATTGATTGGAAGCTTCCTTAAATAGATATCTGATTATATTAGCTCTCCAACGGCTAAACTCTAATCACCTCTATAAATACAAGAGTGCAGACTCAAAGAAAGGCCTTAGATTCTCACACGCAAGAAGTCATATTCCAAGCCTTAATTTTATCACTCTTAGCATTCTTATTGTTCATATTCTGATATTCACTCATAAAGGAGTAGTTGGATCTCAACCTGTCCATCTCTAAGAAAAGGTTGAAGGCTGTAGACTTTAGATCGAAGTTAGATCTAAAGGGCTTGTAAGAAGGAACTGGTACTTCACAATTCCAGTACGTAAGTAGTTTGTTGGTTGGTTAGTGAGGCCCCTTTGATAAAAAGAGAGAGTGGATGTAGGATATTGAAGTTCGAACCACTATAAATCTGGTCCTTTTACTGCTTTCTTCAATTCTGTCTTGTTTGAATTATTGTGCTCTTATAAAAGATCTTGTTAAAAGACATAACTTTTAAAGCTTCCGCAATTAATCTATCTAGTGGGACCAACAGTAATGTCCACATCATATCTTCTATATTTGGTATAATAAATCTGCTAGATTTACAACACTCCCCCTTGGACATTACGACATAACATGTCATAAAAACTCCACGTGCTAGGTAACAACCAAATATTAAGTTAGGGAGGAATATAATAGATCTTCCGGATCAAATCTTCTAGATTTATTTCGGGGTTACCGCTCCCCCTAAAGACAACAACCTTTTGAGCTTTTGCATCCCAATACCACGGACGTACTTTTCAAAAGTAGACCTAGGTAAGGATTTAGTGAACAGACCTTCTAGATTGTCACTAGATTGCACCTTTTGAATGGTAATCACGTCACTCTTCTGGAGTTCGTATAGGTAAAAAAATTTAGGTCAAATATATTTCGTCAGGTTTCCCTTAACGTACCCATTACTCATTTGTGCGATGCAAGTTGCATTGTCTTCAAATATAACGGTGGGAGAAGTATCGCCTTTAGCGATACCACACGAGTCACCAATGTGTTTTACCAAGGAACTTGACCTAACACATTCTCGTGTGGCTTCAAACAAAGCTATTATCTCTGAGTGGTTTGAAGACGTGGTAACTATAGTTTATTTAACTGATTTCCATGAGATCGCGGCACCACCATAGAGAAAAATGTAAACAGTCTGGGATATGGCGTTGTGGGGATCAAACAAATAGCCAGCATCCGCATAACCTACCAAGGTCTTGTCTTGGTTCTTACAGTAAAACAGTCCAAGATCTTGTGACCATTGGAGGTACCGTAGAACATGCTTAACACAATTCCAATGTCTATTTGTAGGAGAAGCTCTATATCTCACAAGCAAAGTAACTGCAAATGCAATGTTCGGTCTAGTGCAATTTGCAAGATAGAGTAATGCTCTAACAATGCTAAGATAAGGAACTTCTGGCCCCAAAATTTCTTCTGAATCTTCTTTTGGTCTAAATGGGTCTTTATCCACTTCGAAGGATCAGACAACCATAGGGGTGCTGTTGGTCCCGGTACAAGAATGAGGAATACGTGTATGGGGGGGAATACACGTATACCAATTTTTTTAACCTTAAAACTGACTGAGTCCCCTTTACTCAGAGTGGGAAAGAACTAGGAGCTGATAACACACCTACTGACTACACTTGGTGCTGGTCAGTTGGCTAACTATCAGATCAAGTTCAATGTGGAAATGTTTGAGCCCTGATAGTTTAAAGTCTTGTTTAGTTTGCTTTCTGAAAACTTGTTTTACTCAACTCTGAAAGGTGTTTAGTAAGTGCAGTGCTCTTTTTGAGGATCAGGCTGATTGATTCAAGCCTGATAAACCAAATGCAATTAATGAGCAAGTAATATGGCAAGTATGCACAATATCAAAGCAATAAGAACACAAGGAGTTTAACGTGGTTCAGAGGCTCAAGCTCCTACGTCCACGGCTTGATTTAACAGGAAATCCACTCAATGGATTCTTGTTTTTAACGTGCCAAGGTGCACCAAGACCAGCTAACCTCACTGATCTATACATCTCCACTTACTAACACACTAACTGACTTACTCCCAACAAGCCTAACTTAGGGTTTTGGTTTCAGTACGGATTCCAACTAGGTCGAGATTATCCTTACAAGGTAAAGCTATGCTAAGGATTGGATAATCTCTCTAAGCTTAAGATAATGCTATTTAGCTCTTGGAATACAGAATAACTCTCAGTTGCTAAGAAACACTTGGGAAATTTAGATAGTTTCGAGTGCTTCTATTAAAGGCTGAATGCTTTGAATGCTTGAGAGTTTGAGTAATTTCTGGCTTGGAAATTTCCCGTAACCTTGAATGGGTTCAAGGTCTTCTGTATTTATAGGTGATTTGAAAAACTATCCGTTGGAGAGATAGCCTTTCTTGTCAACTATGTAGAGTGGCTTCAAACGGACATATCTTCATGCAGCAGCCGTTCTTTCATGGATTTGGTAGTTGCATTAAATGCACATTAAATGCTTGCCCGTTGAATATGCAGTCTGAATTCAGTCTTCATGTCAGGTTTCGTACGTGCGTGTCCTTCTCGGATTGGTCCACGTCATCAGGTTGGTGAGAATGTCAGAACTTATTCTTGAGCTTCAGGCTTGTCTTATTAAGTTCATTTTGTCTTGAGCTCACCAGTCTTGTCCTGACGCTGACATTCTTTTTGCATTGCTTGGCTATACTCCAAGTTTTCCCATAAACTCAGTGACATCCTGTTCCCTTCAGGACTGAGTTAGTAATGACCTCAGGGTCATACTCTTCATCACTGACACTTACTCAGCCAGCTTAGAGGACTGCCATAAGTTCAGGATGGTGCTCTTCGTCTTTAGGCTCTTAGTCTTGATTGTCACCAGTGAGTTCTCCTCTCACTGAGTACCTGTGAAGTGTAAAATGACTAAGTACTAATCCTAACCAAGACTAGCCTGACAAAGACAGATTAAGGCAAACATCTTTTCAGGGGCTTTGGGATCTTAATCAAAACTGACAATGTCCCAACAATTTCCCCCTTTTTGATGATGCCAAAACACTGAAAAGATCCTCAAAACACTTAGAGGAAATATGATAAACCTATCTATAAGATAAGACAGTGTTAGAGCAGTTCTTGATAAAGTACAGAATTTAGACAACAGCCAAAAAGACAATGAGTTTTTGTCTGTGGGCAAAAGTAATAGATTTCATTGATAGATGAGGAAATGGTTACAATGAATCTAATCTATTACAAAGAAGCCTGTGAACACCTAGACTAATCTCATTTCAGGTTTGAGTCCATATCCTGCATAGACTCTTGCCTTCAGCTCGTCAAATCTTCTAGGTTGGTTCACATATCCTTCAGCTTTGGCTATCTTCAATACCTCCATCATGATGGCCTTTGTGTCATGCTTTTGAGTTCCAGGAACTAAGGGAGGAGCTCGAATAGTGAACTCAGGAGCCTTCACTTGGACTTGAGCTGCATCAGCCTCCTCCAAGATCTTTTGGAATAGCTCAGGATGGTTATCCATCATGTAGTCAGTGAAGTGGGCATTGATGTCATCAGTGTCGCCTCACTTCTTCACCACAAACCACAATCTAACAAACTCATCCTTTGCATTAGACCAAAACTCCTTCAATGCCTCTAAGATGAACTCATCAACATAAGCTTCCCTTACTCCTGATTCTGGCCTACTGACTTGAAGAATTGTTGACTTCCTAACTGTTGGCTTCTTCCTGTACTTCCTAGGCTCAGGCTTCGCCTTCTTCCTCCTGAGTAGACTGATCACTGCATTATCTAATTCCCTTTGTTGAAGCTCAGTGATATCAGTCAGCTTCTCAACCTTCTTCTCCAAGATGCGCATCTTCTCCTTCTGAGCAATTTCAGCTCTGCGCATAGCCTCAGATTTCTCATAATGATCTCCCCATGCTTCAGCACATAACTCCGCCACCAACTCCCCGGAGTAAGTGATGGGATTCTTCCTTGAGCTCATGGGGGAAGATCTCTGAACAGGCTCAGGTTGTTGCTTGGAAGGTTCATCAGCCTTTGCCTTTGCTGCCTCCGCCCTCAGCCTGGCAGCTATCTCTTCTCTTTCCTTCTCCACTGCTACCAACCTCGCTGACTTCCTCACCCTCAGTACATTCCCTTCAGGATTTGCTTTAGGATCGGCTAGAATAATTTCGCCTTGGTTGACTGCCTCATATGCCTCAGGGCGAGATCTTTTCTTCTTCTTTTCCCCCTTTTTGGCATCATCATTGGCCTCTGATGGGAATGCGTCAGATCCACTGTTGATTACGAAGGAGGCTAAGGAATAGACATCATTAATTCCCTCCTTCAATAATTCAACTCCCATTGAGATACCAGTCCCTGCAAAAGATACAGAACTGATTGCAGCTTGGACCTTCTTCTGAAAGACCTCCATGGAGAGTTGGAGTCTTTGTTCAGCCTTCTCAATCTTCTCCTCCACCTGAGCGGATCGCTCATCTGCTTGGGTCAGCCTCTCTGCAATGTCCTTCGAAGTCTGAGCAATGCGTTCTGACTCCAGCTCAAACTTTGACGCTGAGCCAGAAATGGCCTGAGTGAATAGTGCTCCAGCCTGAGCTGCAAGCTTCTCCACAGCCTGATTGTGATCCTCCTTCCTTTGCTCATCCTTCTCAGCCAACTGCTTCAAGGTCTGCCTTAGCATCTTTTTAGTGCGCTTCCTCTCATTCCTCACTGACTTGGCCGTGTCAGTCATCGTTCTCTTTAGCAAAATCAGCTCCCTGTTGGCGAGGGTGTTGTACGCTGACTTTGTCCACCGGATGTGCTTCGCCAGGGTCTTGGAGTCTTCTTCTTTTTCAGCTCGTAGCCTCATTACTTCCTCCTGAAGTTCAGCTAGATTTTCAGTGGATTTCTCCTGCTTGACCTCCACAATGCTTGTAAACTCAGCACGGCCAAGCCCGGTGATCATCACATCTTCATCATCATCAACTGCCTCATCAGTAAGTGGCTGTTTTCCCTTGTCAGCCCCTGCGGCATCAGTCCCCTCTCTAGGGTACACTGAAGGCAGTGGTTGAGTGGTGTAACACCCAGAATTTATTTAAGTATTAGATGATTTATGGTTTAGTTTTACTTTGGATTTAAGTTTTTAAGTGAAGTGTTTTGAAATTAAATAAAGTTGTGACTTACTTTTTAGTAGCATGGACCAAAATTATAGATGTATTTATATAGGATTACAGTTTTTTTTAAGTGGTGTGTTTGTGTTTTCGGTTTCGGTCCATTAAGTGTACATTTTAAGGAGAAATGTTACAAACATTTAAAAAGGGCAGTTTTTCTTCCTTTTTCCTTCCTCTTGGCCATGTGTGTAGATGTGTAGGAGGGAGTTATATGTTTTTAAAAGGCAAGGAGTTATAAGGAGATTTATTGGCCACATAGGTTACATTTGGGTGGTTAAATTCAAGAATTAAAGGCTTTATGTTACATTTTCATTAGGGGTCGGTTACTAACTTGTTTGTAGGAATAATTCAAAGGGTATTAAGAGTATTAAGAGGACTTTTGACTTAGATGAGAGGGGCTGGACATTTTTGCTTAAAAATGGGCATAAAAGTGTAAGTTATGAAGTTTTTAGGAGGTTACAAAGGTGGAATTAAAGACTGAAATTTAAAGGCATGTAAGGGGGTTACAAGAGTGATATTTTACTCACTTTTGGCCGTCCAAAACTCAGCAAAAGAGAGGAAAAATTCGTGAGTTTGGGTGTGAGGAAATAGAGATAAGAGTGTGAAAAGTTCATCCAACAAAGAGAGAAAAATAAGAAAGTATGTTCGAATAATTCAAGTGTGGCCGTGAGATACAAGTTGGCCGTGAGTTTGAAGGAGTTAGGACGTGTATTTGCAAGAGGATTCATCCTAAGTTCGTGGTGATTCCATAGTGCTAAACGAATTGAAGGTTTGGTAAGGCTATTTAGGGTGATTTCTTATTTAATCCTTTAAGTTTGGAAGTAAGATTATCTTCTTCTTTTATAGAATTTTCTAAGTGATAACTATATTGTATGAAGGTTGTTCATGTGTCCGAAATGATGAGGAAGTATTGAGGATTAGCAAAAGAAAGGGGCTTAGTGAAAGTGTGCATATCGTATACTTTTTCATCCGTGTTCGAACATCAAATTTTGTAAGGTTTAAAAGGTGGGGAATTTTATTTACACTTTAGATATGCATGTATACTGTGTGCATGTATCATGTTTATACGAATTCCGAGCCCCGAAGTGGTTCGTGATAGATGTGTGTACAATAGCCTTTGTGGTCATTGTATGATGAAAAGAAGATACCCGGTTACGTGTCTAATTTGAAGTTTAAATTTTATTCCCCACTGTGTACGAAATTATTTCATACTCACCCTTTCCATTTACAATTTTCAGGATGAAAAATGAAGGAGGAAGCCGAGGGAATGAGTGGTGCAGACTTGGAAAAAAAAAGATGAAGAATTGAAGATTTTAATTAAAGTGGTATTTTTTTTTTATCTAAAGGATGATTTTTGAAACGTATTAATTCATGGTTTGGTTTGGATTTTGAAACTTGTTAGACTTTGAAAGGACTTTGGATATTTTTGGGACATTTTAACGAGTATTCATGATTTTTGGATATTTCTTTAGTTTATGGTATTACTTGTGCTACATGTTGGTTTTAATTGGTTGAATTCTTTGTGCATACAAATAATATAAAGTGTATTTTTGTGTTGATAGAGGTTCATGCATGGGTATTATATTTTATGTAATTCACACTTTTAGAAGATAAATTGGTATTTTCGCATAAAAAGTAATTAGTGTGTTTTTGGGCTTTTATGAAAACTAGTGTGAATTGTGTGATTTTCTATGAAAATTCTAACTTGTGGGCAAAAATTACTGTTTACAACTTTTGTAGTATTTTTATTAATATATTGGTTAAAAGTGTATTTTGGGTATTTAGTATATTTTTTGAGTGTTAGAGTGTGTATGCTTGTCAAGTGTATTATGTGCAAAGTTTTATTTTCTAAAATTCATTTTTTAAATTTTCTTGCCAAGTATTAGCTACTGTTGGGCGCGGAGTCCAGCATCTCCCAGCCGAGTCGGGCGCGATAAAGGCCCGGTGCGCCAAGTCCGACGGAGGCTATTCGACCCGTGGCGCTGCAGCTAGATGGGGTTAAAGGAAATAAAGTAGCACCTCACTACAAGTCCGGGCTTTTAGTCTAGTGGCAAGCGCTTGATCCTACAATTGGTATCAGAGCACAGGTCACGGGTTCGAATCCCAGTGGAAAGCATTTGTTGGCCAAGAGGGCTGGCAGATGCTGGGGGGGATTGTTGGGCGCGGAGTCCAGCATCTCCCAGCCGAGTCGGGCGCGATAAAGGCCCGGTGCGCCAAGTCCGACGGAGGCTATTCGACCCGTGGCGCTGCAGCTAGATGGGGTTAAAGGAAATAAAGTAGCACCTCACTACAAGTCCGGGCTTTTAGTCTAGTGGCAAGCGCTTGATCCTACAGCTACTTTAGTAAATAGTACTAAAATGACCCTTTAAAAAGAGTGTTTTTCTGTCTGGGGTGTTTGTAAGTGTGTTTTAAGATTTCAAGCTTTAATTTTTAATAAAAGGCCAAATTAATTTTTATTAGTAGTATGTGGATTTCAGTCTTATGGACGATAACTTTATATTATTGACTCTTGTTTTCAATTAATGTTTTAATGATGGTTGATAATATTTTCACAAGTAGATTATATTTTATGTTGTGTTAATTATTATTATTTTGGATTTGCGCACGTTAAAAATGTTTACGTTTCCGCTAAGAAAAGATTTAGATTCACTTTCTCAAAAAAAAAAAGAGTTTAAGATTTGGAAAAGTTCACACTCAAGCGAATTTTTATAAAATATGGTACTTTAACTAAAAAATAGTACTTTGAGAAGTAGGGTGTGACAATATGGTATCAGAGCAGGTTTACGATTCTGTAGACTTGCTAAAATGTTTTAAAAGTACAAAAGTTGTGAAAATTTTATTTTGAAAGTATGAAAGTCTAAGATATTAAAAGAACGTTTGAAGCAAGTCCACCACCTATCTCCTGCAACGGCTCCTCCAGGTTTGTAAAAGTGTTCGAAATGTTTTAATATTTAAAGTTATTACGTGATACAAGTAAATGTTTTGATACATATGATGTTATGCATATGAATTATATTTAAGCTCATACTATGTTTTGAAGATTTTGCTCATATAAATGTTTTATGTGAGGTTATAAAATGCATGCATGCAAATGAAAGTGCATTTATTTTATCCATAAAATGATGCACGAATGAAAGAATGATTGAAGTATATGAGCAAAATAAAAAGTTTTGATATGTATGAGCAACTTGATAAATTACAAAGAATGATATGGTATGCACACTAGGCCTGCTATGAAAGTATGATAAGTGCTAGAAATTGAAAGGCATGATATGGGAATTATGAACCTAAGTATTCAACTAGAGGCATGAATTAAGTATGTGAATGAAATGATGCATAAATGGTGAATTCTAGAGATAAGTTGAACTCAAAGTTTTGGGATTTTAGAAATATTACTATATATTGAATATTTTGGGCTTACTTTAGGGTACCCTCCTGATTTAGATGCCTCCTAGAAGAAGTTTACGTGTACGGAATAGAATAGGTCGAGCGAATGCACCAGCTGCTCCTGAAGCACCTACTGCACCGAATGTGCCTGATGTACCTGAGGCACCTGCTGAGCCTGAGGTACCAGTTGAACCAGGAGAACCTGAGGTACAAGAGGTTGCACCAGTAGCACAAGAAGTGGTGGCTGTCCAACCTGAGGCAGTTAGTACAGTACAATTAGTTGAGCAATTTCGGAGGTTCAAACCTTCCACCTTTAATGGAAGGGATGGACCGGACAAAGTGGAGAGATGGTTCCGATCCATGGAGAGAATTTTTAGTCTGATTCAGTGTACAGACGCTCAAAGGATTGCTTGCGTATCCTTCCAGTTGGTCGAAGATGCTGACCATTGGTGGGAAAGCTATTGGAGGATTCGGCCCGAGAAAGAGAGAGATGAGCTGACATGGGAGCGTTTCAAAGAGATAGTGATGGAAAGATACTATCCCCAGTCCTATAGGGATAGTAAGGAGACGGAGTTCCTTGAGCTGAAGCAAGGAATTTCCACAGTGGCTGAATACGAGCTTAGGTTCAGCCAATTAGCAAGGTATGCCCAACACCTTGTTGACACTGAATCGAAGAGAGTACTGAGATTCATTCGAGGTTTAAGGCCAGACATCCGGGGAATATTATCTGGACAGGGTGACCTGTCATATATAGAAGCTTTCACTCGAGCTGAGAGGATTGCTGCAAGTCAGAGGAGTGATGCTGGAGCAAATGTTCGTGTGAATATGGGAGGCAAGAGGCCATGGTCGGGTCCTAATCGTTTTGAAGGACCCAACAAGAATAGAAGATTTGGAGCTGGTCCGGGTACGCAGACTCGGGGTCCTACACAGAATCAGGGTCCTGGAGTAGCAAGACCGGGACAACAGATGGGGCAGAAATGGTGTGCAGACTGTAGAAGATACCACGTGGGAGAGTATCTGAGGGGGAAGTGTTTCTGTTGCAAGCAGCCGGGGCATGTAGCATTGCAGTGTCCTACTCTACCCCCAACTACACCCAGGAATCCATCACTCCCACCACTCAGAATTCAGGAAGCGGTATCTAAGACACAGGCAAGGGTGTTTGCTTTTGAAGGACCATCGGGGACTAGTGGATCGTCTAAAGCAAACGGAAGCGGAAAACAGCTAGACACGTTGGCAGGTATGCTTTCAATTAATGGAGTACCAATTGTTGCACTGTTTGACACCGGGGCAACACATTCATTTGTGTCCTCCAAGTGTTGTAGTAAGGTTGGTTGTCGGGTAACTGACGCCATAGAAGCCTTAGAAGTTAGTCTACCTTCCGGTAAGACTTTTAAGACTGATAAGGTAATAGAAAACTTAGAGTTCCAAATTTGCGAGCGAACCTTAAAAGGTTATATGCACGTGATAGAGATGGAGATGTTCGATGTTTATTTGGCATGGATTGGTTAGAAGAATATCAAGCTGTCATCGATTGTTGGAAGAGGGAAGTAGTGATGAAACTTCCGACGGGTGAAGAGCTTGTTTACTATGGGTCGAGGCTGAAGAGGGGGAACTTGATAGTAACAGTTATGAAAGCAATGAAGATGTTAAGGAATGAAGGGTGTCAAGGATATCTGGTACACGTAACGGGTGAGAAAAAGCTGAAACTAGAAGATGTACGAGTGGTACGTGAATACCCTGATGTGTTTCCAGAAGAGTTGTCTGGTATACCTCCTGATCGACAGGTGAAGTTTACCATCGATCTGGTGCCTGAAGCCGCTCCAGTTTTGAAAGCACCCTATCGAATGGCGCCAAATGAGCTTGAAGAGTTGAAAGTCCAGTTACAAGAGCTGTTGGATAAGAAGTACATCCAGCCTAGTGTATCACCTTGGGGTGCACCTGTGCTGTTTGTAAGGAAGAAGGACGGATCCATGAGGATGTGTATAGACTACCGGGAGTTGAACCGGCTTACTATTAAGAACAAGTATCCGTTACCAAGAATTGAAGATTTATTTGATCAGTTGAAGGGGTCGGGAGTGTTTTCCAAGATTGATCTGATGTCGGGGTATCATCAGCTGAAAGTTAGAGAAGAGGATAGACCGAAGACTGCGTTCAGAACGAGATATGGACACTACGAATTTGTAGTGATGCCATTTGGACTCAGTAATGCGCCTGCAGTATTCATGGACTTAATGAACCGAGTGTTTCACCCTTACTTAGATCAGTTTGTCATTATCTTCATAGATGACATCCTAATCTACTCCAAGAATGAAGTGGAACATGAGGAACATTTAAGGACTGTGTTGGAGTTGTTGCGTGGAGAGAAGTTGTACGGAAAGTTCAAGAAGTGTGAATTCTGGTTAGACAGAGTTGCATTCTTGGGGCATGTGATTACAGCACAAGGGGTGGAAGTGGACCCAGCAAAGGTTGAAGCTATGAGCGAATGGAAGACGCCGACTAATGTTGGGGAGATTCGCAGTTTCCTAGGTCTAGCAGGGTATTATCGGAGGTTCATTGAGGGGTTCGCAAAGTTGGCATCTCCAATGACCCGTTTGACTAGGAAAGGTGTGAAGTTTGTGTGGTCTCGGGAATGCGAGAAGAGTTTTCAGGAGTTGAAGAAGAGGCTAGTTTCCGCGCCAGTGTTAATTATTCCAGAAGTTGCTGAAGGGTTCGTGGTGTACAGTGATGCGTCTAAGCAAGGACTAGGTTGTGTACTCATGCAACACGGGAAAGTTGTAGCTTATGCTTCGAGGCAGTTGAAGACTTATGAGTTAAACTATCCTACTCACGATCTCGAGTTGGCAGCAGTTGTGCACGCATTGAAGATTTGGAGACATTATTTGTTTGGGACTAAGTGTGAGATATATACTGATCACAAAAGTTTGAAGTATATATTCACACAGAAGGAGCTGAATATGAGGCAAAGAAGGTGGTTGGAGTTAGTAAAGGATTACGACTGCACTATCAGTTATCATCCGGGGAAGGCGAACGTGGTAGCAGATGCTTTGAGTCGCAAGGGAAAGAGTGAGATGAGTTGCCTATTGACGACACAGAAAGATCTGGTGAGAGAGTTTGAGAAGATGAAGTTAGAGGTTGTGGAGCCAACAAAGGATTTGGAAGCAGTGATTTCAGCGATGCAGATTCAGCCGACTTTGAGAAGTCGAATCGTCGATGCACAAAACGGAGATGCATTTCTTGAGAAGATGCGTAAGCGTGTTATAGATGGAGTCGGGCAAAAGTTTGAAATCGCAGAAGATGGAGCACTATTGTATAGTGGCAGATTGTGCGTACCGGACGAGAGCGGGTTGAAGAAAGAGATATTAGAGGAAGCTCATAGTTCGCTTTACACGGTACATCCGGGTGGAACCAAGATGTATCGGGACTTACGAGCTCAGTTTTGGTGGAAGAACATGAAGAATGATATAGGTGCGCATGTAGAAAAGTGTTTTAACGTGTCAGCAAGTGAAAGCTGAACATCAACGACCTTCTGGGTTGTTGAAACCGTTAGAGATCCCTCAGTGGAAATGGGAGCATGTTACGATGGATTTTGTGGTCGGATTACCTAGGTCAGCGAAGGGAAATCAGGCTATCTGGGTAATAGTGGATAGATTGACTAAGTCTGCCCACTTTTTACCTATGAAGATGACGAACAGTATGGAACAGTTGGCCCAGTTGTACATTCGAGAGATTGTAAGGTTGCATGGAGTGCCTGTCTCGATAGTGTCGAATAGGGATTCTCGATTTACTTCCCAGTTTTGGAAAGGTTTACAAGCTGCGATGGGAACGAGGTTGAACTTCAGTACAGCTTATCATCCTCAAATGGATGGTCAGTCAGAAAGGATTATTCAGACGCTTGAGGATATGCTGCGGGCGTGTGTGTTAGATTTCGGCGGAGGATGGGAAGGATATCTACCTTTGGTAGAATTCGCGTACAATAATAGTTTCCAGGCGACGATTGGAATGGCTCCTTATGAAGCGTTGTATGGGAGAAAGTGCAGATCACCACTATATTGGGACGAGGTTGGTGAGAGAAGAATGTTGGGACCCGAGATTGTTGAGAGGACGGTGGCAATTGTAGATAAAATTCGGGAAAGGATTTGAAGTGCTCAAGTTCGACAGAAATCTTATGCGGATAGGAGGAGGAAGTCTTTGTTTTTTGAAGTGGGTGAGAAAGTGTTCTTGAAGGTATCACCTACTCGAGGAGTGGTACGTTTCGGACGGAAGGGAAAGTTGCAGCCAAGATTTATAGGACCCTTCGAGATTTTAGAGCGGATTGGTGAGTTGGCGTATAGGTTAGCCCTGCCGCCAAGTTTGTCAGCTGTTCACAATGTGTTTCATGTATCGATGTTGAGGAAGTATGTGCACGATCCCAGTCACGTTGTGGATTACTCGGGGTTGGTGATTGATGAAGGTTTGACTTATGAAGAGGAACCAGTCGAAGTGTTAGATACGAAAGTTCATCAGCTCAGAAATAGGGATGTTTTGCTCGTGAAAGTTCGTTGGAGTAGACATGGGCACGACGAAGCGACTTGGGAGCGTGAAGATGAGCTAAGAGCAAAATTTCCGGGATTTTTGTGATAGGTATGTTTCGCTTCTTAAATTTCGAGGACGAAATTTGTTTTAAGGGGTGTAGGATGTAACACCCGAAATTTATTTAAGTATTAGATGATTTATGGTTTAGTTTTACTTTGGATTTAAGTTTTTAAGTGAAGTGTTTTGAAATTAAATAAAGTTGTGACTTACTTTTTAGTAGCATGGACCGAAATTATAGATGTATTTATATAGGATTTCAGTTTTTTTTAAGTGGTGTGTTTGTGTTTTCGGTTTCGGTCCATTAAGTGTACGTTTTAAGGAGAAACGTTACAACCATTTAAAAAGGGCAGTTTTTCTTCCTTTTTCCTTCCTCTTGGCCGTGTGTGTAGATGTGTAGGAGGGAGTTATATGTTTTTAAAAGGCAAGGAGTTATAAGGAGATTTATTGGCCACATAGGTTACATTTGGGTGGTTAAATTCAAGAATTAAAGGCTTTATGTTACATTTTCATTAGGGGTCGGTTACTAACTTGTTTGTAGGAATAATTCAAAGGGTATTAAGAGTATTAAGAGGACTTTTGACTTAGATGAGAGGGGCTGGACGTTTTTGCTTAAAAATGGGCATAAAAGTGTAAGTTATGAAGTTTTTAGGAGGTTACAAAGGTGGAATTAAAGACTGAAATTTAAAGGCATGTAAGGGGGTTACAAGAGTGATATTTTACTCACTTTTGGCCGTCCAAAACTCAGCAAAAGAGAGGAAAAATTCGTGAGTTTGGGTGTGAGGAAATAGAGATAAGAGTGTGAAAAGTTCATCCAACAAAGAGAGAAAAATAAGAAAGTATGTTCGAATAATTCAAGTGTGGCCGTGAGATACAAGTTGGCCGTGAGTTTGAAGGAGTTAGGACGTGTATTTGCAAGAGGATTCATCCTAAGTTCGTGGTGATTCCATAGTGCTAAACGAATTGAAGGTTTGGTAAGGCTATTTAGGGTGATTTCTTATTTAATCCTTTAAGTTTGGAAGTAAGATTATCTTCTTCTTTTATAGAATTTTCTAAGTGATAATTATATTGTATGAAGGTTGTTCATGTGTCCGAAATGATGAGGAATTATTGAGGATTAGCAAAAGAAAGGGGCTTAGTGAAAGTGTGCATATCGTATACTTTTTCATCCGTGTTCGAACATCAAATTTTGTAAGGTTTAAAAGGTGGGGAATTTTATTTACACTTTAGATATGCATGTATACTGTGTGCATGTATCATGTTTATATGAATTCCGAGCCCCGAAGTGGTTCGTGATAGATGTGTGTACAATAGCCTTTGTGGTCATTGTATGATGAAAAGAAGATACCCGGTTACGTGTCTAATTTGAAGTTTAAATTTTATTCCCCACTGTGTACGAAATTATTTCATACTCACCCTTTCCATTTACAATTTTCAGGATGAAAAATGAAGGAGGAAGCCGAGGGAATGAGTGGTGCAGACTTGGAAAAAAAAAGATGAAGAATTGAAGATTTTAATTAAAG
The DNA here is from genome assembly GCA_947034835.1 of Ballota nigra. Lineage (NCBI taxonomy): Eukaryota > Viridiplantae > Streptophyta > Magnoliopsida > Lamiales > Lamiaceae > Ballota > Ballota nigra. The sequence goes on from OX344725.1 coordinate 63,204,637, forward strand.
TGGTATTATTTTTTTTATCTAAAGGATGATTTTTGAAACGTATTAATTCATGGTTTGGTTTGGATTTTGAAACTTGTTAGACTTTGAAAGGACTTTGGATATTTTTGGGACATTTTAATGAGTATTCATGATTTTTGGATATTTCTTTAGTTTATGGTATTACTTGTGCTACATGTTGGTTTTAATTGGTTGAATTCTTTGTGCATACAAATAATATAAAGTGTATTTTTGTGTTGATAGAGGTTCATGCATGGGTATTATATTTTATGTAATTCACACTTTTAGAAGATAAATTGGTATTTTAGAATAAAAAGTAATTAGTGTGTTTTTGGGCTTTTATGAAAACTAGTGTGAATTGTGTGATTTTCTAAGAAAATTCTAACTTGTGGGCAAAAATTATTGTTTACAACTTTTGTAGTATTTTTATTAATATATTGGTTAAAAGTGTATTTTGGGTATTTAGTATATTTTTTTGAATGTTAGAGTGTGTATGCTTGTCAAGTGTATTATGTGCAAAGTTTTATTTTCTAAAATTCATTTTTTTAAATTTTCTTGCCAAGTATTAGCTACTTTAGTAAATAGTACTAAAATGACCCTTTAAAAAGAGTGTTTTTCTTTCTGGGGTGTTTGTAAGTGTGTTTTAAGATTTCAAGCTTTATTTTTTAATAAAAGGCAAAATTAATTTTTATTAGTAGTATGTGGATTTCAGTCTTATGGACGATAACTTTATATTATTGACTCTTGTTTTCAATTAATGTTTTAATGATGGTTGATAATATTTTCACAAGTAGATTATATTTTATGTTGCGTTAATCATTATTATTTTGGATTTGTGCACGTTAAAAATGTTTACGTTTCTGCTAAGAAAAGATTTAGATTCACTTTCTCAAAAAAAAAAAAAGAGTTTAAGATTTGGAAAAGTTCACACTCAAGCGAATTTTTATAAAATATGGTACTTTAACTAAAAAATAGTACTTTGAGAAGTAGGGTGTGACAAGTGGTCAGGGCCACCTGCTCAGGCTCAGCCCTACCATCTCGAACCTTAGGAACTTGTCCTTCGGAACTGAGAGTCTCATTGGATGCCTCAACATCTTCCTCTCTTGTCTCAGGGCAGGGAATCCCTTCATCGACAGATGTCTCATTGGCAGCTGAGATGTTCATAACATCCTCAGCCACTGGTCCACCCTTGGCACCAGTGTCCCTTTCACCTTCCCCCTGAGCCTGAGGCTCAGAGATCATCTCATCAACTTCCTTCGCAGTCTCCTCCACTGCCTTCTCCATAGCTCCACCCTGAGCTTCATCATCCTTCTCTTCATCAGACAGGATGTCAGTCTTGCTCTTGGACATCATATCAGCCACTAACTGCTTTAGGTTGTCGAAGTTTAGAAGTTGAAGCCAGCTAGTCAGTCCAAAGAAAGAGCAAATCTTAGCTTTCTCAGACTCCCAGTGATCCCAGCCACGAGCGTCCACTAGCAAATGTTGCTCCTGCATGTTTGATTGTTTGAATTCCAACCAAACCTTGAGCTCAATCACATTCGCCAGCAGCTCCTTGTACTTATACAGCCCAGGCAAGCACTTACCTGCCCATTCTATGGCATTCCCCCTGAGAGTGTTCTCCAGAATCCCTCCTGCCATATGTTCATCTAACTCCTCCTCCTCCACTTTGAGGAATTCATCATCTTCAGTTAAAATGGATTTGAGACAGTCTTTGGGATTGGGGTGTGAGGGAAAGTCTGTGGGGTTTGGAAGATTTGGCTTGGCTGACTGGTCAGGCTCATTCGTTGGTGAAATTGATGGCACTGACTCAGTAGGATGATTTGGCTCTGAGGTTTGGGGTGTTTCAGTGGGTTGAGAAGTAGGGTCAGGGTTGGAAGGTGTTTGGGTTTCAGGGTGTGGGGTGTTTGAGTGGGTACTGTCTCAGGCTGCAACAATTCAGCCGTCTCGACAAATTTTCTTACTTCCTCCAAGTCAGAGGCTCCAGGAGAGCTTGACTTCTCCCTCTCACTCACCTCAGGCAGCTTCTTAGCAGGGGACCTTTTGATTCCCTTCCTAAGCCTCTTCAGGGGCCTCTCTCCCTGATCACCCTCCTTCCTGACGTCATCGTCAGTCTCCTCAGCCTCAGACCCGGCCTTTTTGGGATCAGACTCAGTCCCTGTTTTCGTGCTCTTCCCTGACAGCACGACCCTTACCTTCTTCCTCTTCTCAGCCTTTTCCACCTCAGGCTGCGCCACTTCCTCAGCTGCTACCTCCTCCTCACCTTCCTTACTCCTCTCAAGGAGGTCATCTACCCTTTCAATGAGACTGGTAGCCACTCTCTTGGCCTTACCAGCTGGCTTTTTGGCCTGACCCTTTGCTTTCGCATTGGGATCAGTCAGCCCTAGCACTGAATAGGTATCACTCAGTGAGGAAAACATTACCTTCTTTGAAGAAAGACTATCCTCAAAGTCGAAGGTATACCCATGGCAGGCATGAGCTATCAAGATGGACATCCTCGTTCCGAACGGCAAGATGGCACTGACGGAAATGTGCTTCTTCTCCTCATCTCGCTTTAGCTTGTCCAACCCGGCCTGATGGAGTTGATCAAGGAAGAACTGCTCCCAGTTTGCTTCCACTCCATCAACAATAGTTCCCATGAGTCTCAGCTTGGGCTGACTCAGTTGCTCGTGAGAGCCAGTTGCACCCATCACAATCTTGGACACCAAATCCACCAGAGCTCTGTACTCAGGCTTTAGCGTATTCTTGTTCTGACGAGCCTTGAACTCTGATGACCCAGATTTGGTCCAGTTCCCAAGAAGTTCTCCCTCCGAGTTCTCCTTATACGTTCTTGGGTTGATGCCTGAGAACGGCAACTTGAAAACTTCCCTCACCGCCCTCCTGATGTCAATAGTGACCACCTCTGAGTTGGAAAGAGGTTCGCCGTCGCCGTCCTTCTCTCCCGTCGGCTTAAGCGCAGTCACCTTCGTGTATATTTCCCCCTTCTGTAAGAACATGTTTAAATAAGCTTCCACAACTGTTCTTGGGAGCACGGAAATGGGGCGGGTGGTGAAGTATGTTTCCAACCCAGTATTGGAAATCCACTTGAACACGGGTTTGATTTCCTCAACTGTAAGACAGATACCCTCCATGGAGATGACTTGCTCCATGTGTATCAGCTTGTTCTCGATAATGTCTTCGATCTTGTCGGTTGTCCAGTTGGAATCAAGAAATGCCATTGTTTTGAAAGGAAGAGATTTTTCGAAATTTCTGTGTTTGAGCAAGAGAAAACTCAGTGTGCAAATGTGCGTTGTGTTTGTGTAAAAACCTCAAATGGCACTCTTGATTGATAAGACTAAGTCAGTTACTCAAACGTGGGGTTGAGATTAATCCCTGAATTCGAAAGGTTTTGAAATAAAGGGCCAGGATTAATCTCAGCTTCAATCAAAACCCCATGTCAGTCATATTCCGTATAGAACGGACACGCATATGAAAAGTAACTGAAGCATTAAATGCTCAGTGCGCGTGGGTTTAAATATGAAAAGGTGCGCTTTTAATGAAAACGGAATGCATTTAATAAAGATTTTCAGGACGAAAGACTCAGGGAGACGCTTGAAATTCACAAGAGTCAGGTTAGAACTCATACCTGTCAGGGAGACATCGTAGCACCCTGATACCTCACTGAGTCGAGTCTGGCCTAAGTTCCCCCTAGAACCCTACACTGACTTCTCTCCCGGATCTAAGAGTCCTAACTCCACTGACAGTTCCATAAACCTTGCTTCAGCCAGAGGCTTAGTCAAGATGTCAGCTCTTTGCCTGTCAGTGTGAATTTTCTCCATCCTAATATCTTTCTTCTCCACATGATCTCGAATGAAGTGATGCCTAATATCCACATGCTTACACCTTGTGTGAAGCACTGGGTTCTGAGTAATTGCTATTGCACTATTGTTATCACAATAGATTGGAACCTGATTAGCAAATACTTGGTAGTCCCTCAACTGTTGCCTCAACCATAAAATCTGAGCACAACAACTACCTGCATCCATATACTCAGCCTCAGTTGTGGATGTAGCCACTGAATTCTGCTTCTTACTAAACCACGAGATCAACTTACTTCCCAAAAACTGACATGTCCCTGAGGTTGATTTCCTATCAATCCTACAACCTCCATAATCTGCATCTGAATAACCTGTCAATTCTAAGTTGTCATCTGAAGGATACCATAGTCCCATATTGACTGCCCTTTTCAAATACTTGAGTATCCTCTTAGCAGCCTCCAAATGACTTCTCTTGGGATCAGACTGATACCTAGCACACACACCAACTGCAAATGTAATGTCAGGCCTACTTGCAGTCAGGTACAACAAGGAACCTATCAGCCCTCGATACTCAGTCTAATTTACTGAAATCCCTTCAGTGTCAGGATCCATCTTCCAATTTGTGTTCATAGGGATCCTGGCTGGATTGTTGTTCTGAACACCAAACTTTTGAATCAAGTCCCTTGTATACTTGGCCTGATTTATGAAGATACCTTGATCAGTCTGCTTGACCTGCAATCCTAAGAAGAAGTTCATCTCTCCCATCATTGACATCTCAAATTTACCAGTCATCAACTTAGAGAATTTCTCACAGAGCTGATGATTTGGTGATCCAAATATTATGTCATCCACATAAATCTGGACCAAGAGAATGTCATCACCTTCAGTGATCCTGAACAATGTCCTATCCACAGTTCCCTTCTTGAACCCATGGTCTATAAGGAATTGAGAGAGGGTATCATACCAAGCTCTTGGTACTTGCTTAAGTCCATAGAGTGCTTTCTTCAAATGGTATACTCTATCTCCAACCTCAAACCCAGGAGGTTGTTCAACATATACCTCTTCATTAAGTACACCATTCAGGAAGGCACTCTTGACATCCATTTGATACACCTTGAACTTCATATATGTTGCATATGCAAGGAACAACCTGATAGCTTCCAACCTAGCCACTGGAGCAAAATTCTCATCATAGTCTATTCCCTCAGATTGACAATACTCTTTTGCAACCAGTCTAGCCTTGTTCCTTACCACAACACCATTCTCATCCTTCTTGTTCTTAAAGACCCATTTGGTACCAATCACACCTTGATGCCTAGGTCTATCTACCAGTTCCCACACTTGATTCCTTGTGAACTGATTCAACTCCTCTTGCATGGCAATGATCCAGTTCGAGTCAGTGAGAGCTTCTTCAATGTCCTACAACATGAGGTGATTCTTGCACAACAAGGGTCCTACAATTGTAAACCCTGAAGGCTTTACTAACTTCAGAATATCCTAAGAATATTCCTTCATCAGATTTGCTATCAAAGGCTTTCAATTGGGTCTTCCCATTGTTGAGGATGAAGCACTTACAACCAAATACATGAAAATAGGAAATACGAGGTTTTCTCTTATTCCATGTCTCATATGGGGTCTGTGCATGTTGTTTGTTCAGCATGGATCTGTTCTGAGTGTAGCATGCAGTGTTGATTGCCTCAGCCCAGAATTTCTTGGGCAATCCTGACTCAACCAGCATGGTCCTTGCAGCTTCCTTCAATGTCCTATTCCTCCTTTCAGCGACACCATTCTGTTGTGGGGTTCTAGCTGCAGAAGTCTCATGAGCTATACCAAGTTCATTACAAAAGTCAGAAATATATGAATTTATAAATTCAGTGCCCTTGTCATATCTGATCTTAGTAATGGACTGATTCTTCTCATTGCTGAGTCTCCTGAGCAACTCTAGAAGTTTCACCTGTGTTTCCTTCTTATTCAACAAGAAAATAACCCAAGTATATCTAGAATAATCATCAATAACCACAAGGGTATATTTTCTATCATTCATACTCACAGGTGTTATGGGACCAAATAGATCCATGTGCAAGAGCTGAAGTATCCTGTCAGTGGAATGAGAAGCTTTCTCTTTGAATGACGCTCTGACCTACTTCCCTTCCTGACAAGCTTTGCACACATGATCTTTGCTAAAAACTTCATTAGGTAGACCTTCAACAAGTGACTGTCTAGAAATTTTGTTAAGAATCTTGAAGTTCAGGTGGCTTAATCTTTTATGCCATAACCAACTGAGCTCTAGAGAGCTTTTAGCAACGAAATAAGTATAAGGAATAGTGTTGCTCCAATCAGCGAGATAAACGTTACCTTTCCTGATACCTGATAGAAGCACTTTTGTTGATTTGTCCTTGACTGAACATATATTTGATGAGAACTCAACACTGAAACCTTTGTCATAGAATTGGCTTACTGACAACAGGTTATGCTTCAGCCCTTCCACAAAGGACACATTCTCCACTCTGACTGTACCTATTATTAAGACACCAAAACCTTTAGTAACACCTTTCGAGTTATCACCAAAGGTTACCTGTGGACCATCTTTAGCTTGATATTCTTGGAGAAGACTCTTCATTCCAGTCATGTGCCTTGAGCAACCACTGTCTAGGTACCAAACAACTTTGATTGAGTCTCCTCTCCTCCTGTTGTGATCCACAGCCGCCTGCAAGCAAATCAGGCTTTAGGTACCCATTGGGTGTTGGGTCCTATCGTGTCAGTTGTACCCTTCGGGATCCAGACTTGCTTAACAACCCTGATTGCCTCAGAGTGGTAAATCTGTCTCCCTGAAACATCGACATACACAACTTTCTTTTTCTTTGCCTGAGAGGAAGATGGTGTTTGAGTGCTAGACGTAGGCTTCACAGGAGCCTGAGTGGGTGCCTTTTGGGCTGGCCTCCTGTTCTTCCTAGGTCTGGGTGCAGCAGGTCTTGGGCCTTGTTCTTGATAAGGGCCCTGTGTTCTATTCCCCCTAGGCAAGTGAGGGAATGGAAAACAGTTAAAGGCCTCAGGATGCCAAAACCACGGGGGTGTCATCATAATTGGCCTTACCTGTTGGTATTGCCAAGCATGATGGTACCCTCGCTGACCAGTCTGAGGGCTCTTGGCCTGAGTCTTCCTCTGCTTTCGTTGAGGTTTTCCCTGGCCTGAGCTCTTAGGGGCTTCCTTAGGTTGCTTCGTCTTTCCCTTGGGTTTTGGCTTAGCTACCTTAGGAGCAACCCTGACTGTGTCAACGGTTTCCTTGCCCTTATCAGTTTGACGGGCCTGGAGCACAACCTTAGGTGCACTCTGGCCTGCCTGAACAAATACCCTCTCAGTGTTGCTCCCTGAAGTAACATGAGACTGACCTTGTGAGGATTTCTTAGGAATATATCCAAGTCCCTTTTTCTCATTCCCAAGCATCTGGCTGCTATTTATTTCCTCTCTAGCCACTGAGGATTTATTCATTGCTGCAACCTTTTCCTTGAGAGAGTCCTCACTCTTTTTCAGGATTTCATGTCTGGTAAAGAGGTCATCAAACTTACTCTTGAGTACTTTCAGTTCTTCCTTCCTGACCAACTCTTCCTCGGCCAATTCCTTCAGAATCTTCTCTCTTGGGAGACGCTCAGTATTGATCATATCAATTTCCTGAGTTAGTCTCACAATCTGAGCTGATTCTTTAAGATCAGACTGAGTGAGTTGTTCATTCAGGTTTTGAACCTCAGTACTCAATTTCTTGTTCTCCTCTACCAAGAAGACATTAGTTTCCTGCAGTCTGGAGAAATCAACCATCAATTGATCAAGGCAGATCTGAAGGTTCATTTCTCTAACTGACTCTAAGCTAAGCTCAGGATTTTGACCAGTGTAAGAAGCACAAACAGAATTTGATGTTACCTCAGGCTCATCACTAGCCATCAAACAGACATCATCGTACTCGTCATCTGAGAAGAGTTCAGGTGACCTTTCAGCAGGACCGTCAGAGTCTGTTGCATCTTCAGCGACCATTGCTCTCCGATCAGCAGATCTTAGATCCCTCGTGGCTCTCCTTTTCTCTCTCTCTCGCACTCAACTCCGGGCAGTCGTACTGATAGTGACCAATCTTGTTATAGTTGTAACATGCTACCTGCTCACTTACTCTTTCTTTCCTTGGTTCAGGGTTCCTCCTTGAGTCAGGTTCCCTGGTTCTTGGTGAGCTTTCAGGCTTGGTTGGATATCTATCATCGCGAGTACGTCTCTGTTAGTCTCTTCTTTCAGGCTTTGGTTCAGAATATCCCCTTTCATCACCACGTTCTCTCCTCTGGTCAGTATTCCTTCGCTCGTCATATCTCCTTGAGCTTTGGTGGGTTCCTTCAGGTTTCCTGTCACGTGAGTCCTGATAAAACTTTTTATAACGACCAAACCTGGAATTGAGCTTGTCAAATCGTCTGGCCATCAGGCTGTACTCTTCAGCGAGTTCTTCCCTGCTCATCTCCATCAGTGACTTTGATGAAGAATTTGATGAGGGCTCAACAGGTTCAGACCTGGCCTTGAACGCCACACTTTTCTCAGGAGTTTTCTCCTTCACTTCCTCTTCTGACTGAACTTTCTTCTTTCTTTTGTTAAGATCGAATTCAAGCGCTTTGAGCTCTGAAAAAAGTAAAGCAGAAGTTATGTTACTCATATCCTGAGTGTTCTTAAGCATAATTACACTGTTATCCCATCTCTCAGGAAGGGCATTCAGGATTTTTAAAGCAACATCTCTCCTTGGGACATCCTTGTCCAAAATCACCAACTCATTCATCAACTTGATGAATCTAGACTCCATTTGATCTATGCTCTCGTCAGGCAGCATCTCGAACGCTTCGAATTTCTGAATGGCAATATTTCTCTTGTTCTCCTTTATCTTTTCTGACCCCTCGCACATCCTGGTCAGCTCATCCCAAACCTCCTTTGCCGTCTTTAAGTTCATCAGCCTAGCTGACTCCTCGAAAGGCACCGTATGCAAGATGATATTTCTGGCCACATTATCCAATCCCATTATCTTGATCTCATTAGTGGTCATATCCTTCCTTTCCTTAGGAATAGGTACACCAATATCGAGATCATCATATCCTCTCCCTCTGGTATTAGGGACAGTGATTTTGATCGGTCCTTCCCTGAGAACACGCGGCATCTGGTCATGGATGGCATCTAGATGTGCTTCTAATCTGAACTTCCAATAGACAAAGTTAGACACAAAGAATTCAGGTAACGAAGCTTCAAGTCTCCTCGAAGTCATGATGATGCAAGTTTTATGAAAAGCAAACTCAGATCTGTTCAGTGACCACCAACAGTTTCTCCTCTGAAACTATTAGTATTCAAAGTCAGTGGTCTTTTGAACCACTGCTCTAATACCACTTGTTGGTCCCGGTACAAGACTGAGGAATACGTGTATGGGGGGAATACACGTATACCAATTTTTTTAACCTTAAAACTGACTGAGTCCCCTTTACTCAGAGTGGGAAAGAACTAGGAGCTGATAACACACCTACTGACTACACTTGGTGCGGGTCAGTTGGCTAACTATCAGATCAAGTTCAGTACGGAAATGTTTGAGCCCTGATAGTTTAAAGTCTTGTTTAGTTTGCTTTCTGAAAACTTGTTTTACTCAACTCTGAAAGGTGTTTAGTAAGTGCAGTGCTTTTTTTTAGGATCAGGCTGATTGATTCAAGCCTGATAAACCAAATGCAATGAATGAGCAAGTAATATGGCAAGTATGCACAATATCAAAGCAATAAGAACACAAGGAGTTTAACGTGGTTCAGAGGCTCAAGCTCCTACGTCCACGGCCTGACTTAACAGGAAATCCACTCAAGGGATTCTTGTTTTTAACGTGCCAAGGTGCACCAAGACCAGCTAACCTCACTGATCTATACAACTCCACTTACTAACACACTAACTGACTTACTCCCAACAAGCCTAACTTAGGGTTTTGGTTTCAGTATGGATTCCAACTAGGTTGAGATTATCCTTACAAGGTAAAGCTATGCTAAGGATTGGATAATCTCTCTAAGCTTAAGATAATGCTATTTAGCTCTTGGAATACAGAATAACTCTCAGTTGCTAAGAAATGCTTGGGAAATTTAGATGGTTTCGAGTGCTTCTCTTAAAGGCTGAATGCTTTGAATGCTTGAGAGTTTAAGTAATTTCTGGCTTGGAAATTTCCCGTAACCTTGAATGGGTTCAAGGTCTTCTGTATTTATAGGTGATTTGAAAAACTATCCGTTGGAGAGATAGCCTTTCTTGTCAACTATGTAGAGTGGCTTCAAATGGACATATCTTCATGCAGCAGCCGTTCTTGCATGGATTTGGTAGTTGCATTAAATGCACATTAAATGCTTGCCCGTTGAATATGCAGTCTGAATTCAGTCTTCATGTCAGGTTCCGTACGTACGTGTCCTTCTCGGATTGGTCCACGTCATCAGGTTGGTGAGAATGTCAGAACTTATTCCTGAGCTTCAGGCTTGTCTTATTAAGTTCATTTTGTCTTGAGCTCACCGGTCTTGTCCTGACGCTGACATTCTTTTTGCATTGCTTGGCTCTACTCCAAGTCTTCCCATAAACTCAGTGACATTCTGTTCCCTTCAGGACTGAGTTAGTAATGACCTCAGGGTCATACTCTTCATCACTGACACTTACTCAGCCAGCTTAGAGGACTGCCATAAGTTCAGGATGGTGCTCTTCGTCTTCAGGCTCTTAGTCTTGATTGTCACCAGTGAGTTCTCCTCCCACTGAGTACCTGTGAAGTGTAAAATGACTAAGTACTAATCCTAACCAAGACTAGCCTGACAAAGACAGATTAAGGCAAACATCTTTTCAGGGGCTTTGGGATCTTAATCAAAACTGACAATGTCCCAACAGGTGCTAAGTGGATGAGATTTATCCATGTGAAATCTCTCCAATACCTTCTTCACGTAGGTTGACTGATGTATAAGAATACCTTCTGGGAGATGCTCGATCTGCAGGCCGAGGCAGTACTTGGTTTTACCCAAGACTTTCATTTCAAATTCAGCTTTCAGGATTGAACTGGCTTCTTCAATCTCTTTGCATGTTCCGATTATATTTAGGTCATCAACATAAACGGATATAATGCAAAAACTATCTTGTGATTTCTTCATGAATACGCATGGGAAATCTATATCAATCGTGTATCCCTTCTTCTGTAGGATTATTAAATCCATCAAGGATTTTCATATAAATGTCGGCATCTAGTGATCCATATAAATATGCGCTTACTACGTCGATTAATCTCATCTGGAAATTCAATTTAACTGCCAAAGATATCAAGTAGCGGAACGTTATTGTGTCCATTGCGGGAGAATAGGTTTGATCAAAATCAATACTGGGTGTCTGCGACCCTTGAGCTACCAGCCTCGCTTTATACCTCTCCACAGTATTATTCTCATTTCATTTTTGTACAAAAACTCATTATACCCTACAGGGATAGCACGCACGGGTGTACAAACCATAGAGCTAAATACTTTTCTTTTGTTAAGTGATGCGAGCTCTGTTTCAATTGCCTCTTTCCATTTTACCCTATCGGAGCGCTTCCGGCACTCAGCGATAGTTTTGGGTTCCGGATCTAGATTGTTATTTATAATTGAAAGAGCAATTGTCACTGCAAGTGTGTCGTCGATGACAGTAATAATTCTATTATATGTTTCTCCCGTATCTATGAAATGCATAGAGACTTCAACGTTTATGTCAACCAGACCTTCCTTATTTTCCAGTGTATCAGGGTCTGGTCGTTCCGCGGTCCTAGTGCATTGAATATTTTGTGCACGTGCTTCATCACTAGGACGCTCGTCTTCTAGACGAGTCTCTTCTAGAGACTTTAATTCATCTAGACGAATCTCTTGTAGAGTTTTTACGTTCGGCTGACCAGTTTTGCTAGCTTTACTTTTAGTTGTACTAGTATCTCTTGTAGGTCCTTTACACTTCTAGCGTGTGGGGGCATGTATACTTGATTTTCTTGGGACCTCAAACCTTTGGGGAGCATTTACTGCAGGTATATGCAATTTAGTTACACCTCTATGGTCAGTAAATGCGTCTGACAGATTGTTTGCTAAATGTTGCAAGTTAATAATCTTCCGAACTTCCAGTTTAGATTGACTAGTGCGTGGATCTAGATACTGAAGATTACTTGCATTTGACGTAAGCTCCCGACATTCATTCATGTTGGTCCCAAAAAGGTTATCCAGCGGAAAGCGTTTCGAAATATTTTTAAGAAAAGCCAAATTTTAAGGTAAGTGCTAAATGAAATTGCAGAAATCTAAAGTGCAGAAAAGTAAATAACACAAGGATTTATAGTGGTTCAGACCAACTTGTCCTACGTCTACTCTCCCTTTTTCCAAGGGGACTCACTCTCCAACCAAGTTACTATCTGGAATTGGGAAGTACCAGATCCTTCGTACAACAACTTTCACTCTTACGATCTAACTCTTACACCAATCTATCTAGGAAGATAATGATTGTGTAAAACGCCCAACTAATAACTCCTAAAGAGTAAATAAACGTGAATGAATAAGGTAGAGTGATGGGAGAGTTCGTGTGTCTTTCTTATGTTCTTGCCCAACTCTTGTATATAGAACTCAACCAAAACACTCATATTTATAGTTGTGAGAATTAACTAGCCGTTGGAATGGTAGCAATTCAAACAATCATAATTTGAGGGATATAATCAATCAAAGATTGATTATATGATTGATTAGTTGATTCTTCTGATTGTTTTCTTTTCCATCATTGAACTCCAAGATCTTCTCGTTTCCAGATTACTACGAAGCCTCTAAGTGGGTGAACTAATCCGTCACACTCGCCTGGTCTGGTCAGGACTCATCTGGTCAGGTGACACTTTTGCTCTAGTCTGGACTCATCTGGTAGAAGTCTTCTGGTCTACTCCTCTGGTCTGACTCCTCTGATAAGACTACTCTGATCAGACTCCTCTGGTCGACTCCTCAGGTCGACTCCTCTGGTCGACTCCTTTGGTCGACTCCTCTGGTCTGCACAGATTTCTTCCCCCTTAACCAAAGACCTATTCTAGACCTAGACTAATCTGTAGCTACTAACAGGTTCAGCTAGTCCTATTACAACTTTTTTTAACATCTTCAAAACATCTAATCTATATCCTAACAATTTTTCCCTTTTTGATGATATTAAAACTAGAAGAACTGAAAATAAAACAAGACAAGAAAACTTAAAATAACAAGATAAAGAGTCTAGTAGGCGGGGTCAACTGATCTTCCCCCTCAAAATATGATCACTTGATATTTAGGGCCAAACATCAACTGGTCTTCTTGTGTATCTGCAGGCAATCAAGTTTTTGGTACCCTTCTGGGTCCAGGGGGGTTAGCATAATATTTAGGAAGTCACAAGAATAGATCATTCCTTTTTTAATCAAGTGATCTTATCTTTCTTCCATACATATCCACAAAAACACACTCAACAAAAGAGCCTTTGACGTGGTTATTTCTTCTAGAGGCTCTTCTTCTCTTATGAGTTTGTCCAGTAGAAGAAGTAATTTGTCTTAAAGCAACAGCCTTGAAATTCTTTTGATAAGGATAAGTTTTACTAGAACCATCAAAGGTTCCAGCTGAGTAAGAGTCAGCTCGTTCTGCCTCTTTTGAGAAGTTCCAGACTGTCTTCTACTCTGATGTCCTGGCTGAGGTCTTTTATTCTGGTTATAAACCTTCTTAAATTTCCTCTTCTCCCTTTTGGGTTTTTGAGTTTCAGTACTCATCTGCCCATTAGGCTGAGTTGTCTGGTCAGCTGACCTCTTGCCTTTATCAATAAAATTTCTAGGTTGTTCTTCTTTCTGAACATGTGAGGATTCAGGTTTGGAATAACCAAGGTCTGTCTTATCATTATCTTTTTGAGATGAGGCAGCTATGTGTGACACAATATTGCTTGTTGTAGTCAGCTGCTCCAGTCTCATCTTGAGCTTGTCCACACTTTCTCTTACAATTTTGTTTTGATGGAAGAGATCATCAAACTTAGCTTTAAGCAGGTTACATTCATTGTCTTTCTCAACATTTTCAACAACCAACTTTTTTATCAGCTTAACTTGTTCAGTACGCCTGGTTGTCAAGTCAGAAGACTCTTCGACCAGTGTATGATTTTGTTCAGCTGGTAGATCAACTAGGTTGTCTAGACATTGTGAAAGCTTCTGATTTTCTGCTTTCAGTTTGTGTTCTCATATTCCAACTTTTGACAAAGTTGTATAGATTTTTGGAGGTCTAATAGCAATATTTTCACATCAGACTCCTCTAATTGTTCAGAAAAAGAAAAAGATGAAAAAGAAGAGGAAGTTCGATTACATACCTCGTCTATCACTAGACATATCTCTTAGTCTGGTCCAAAATTTGATGATGAACCAGAAGTGGGTACCTCTTCTTCCTCATCTGCGAAGGTTCTTTTGGAGTAACTTCTAGTATCTCTTTTACTACTTCTCTTCGAACCAATTTCTACAAAAATTGTTAGCACAACAAATATTTGAGTTTCCGAAAAAATTGATCTGCTCTGGTGACCACCGAGATAATTTCAAAACAGTGGTCTGTAGAACACACTGCTCTAATACCACTTGTTGGACCCAAAAAGGTTATCCAGTGGAAAGCGTTTCAAAATATTTTTAAGAAAATCCAAATTTTAAGGTAAGTGTTATATGAAAATACAGAAATCTAAAGTGCAGAAAAGTAAATAACATAAGGATTTATAGTGGTTCGGACCAACTTGTCCTACGTCCACTCTCCCTTTTTCCAAGGGGACTCACTCTCCAACCAACTTACTATCTGGAATTGTGAAGTACCAGATCCTTCGTACAACAACTTTCACTCTTACGATCAACTCTTACACCAATCTATCTAGGAAGATAATGATTGTCTAAAACTCCCAACTAATAACTCCTAAAGAGTAGATAAACGTGAATGAACAAGGTAGAGTGATGGGAGAGTTTGTGTGTCTTTCTTGTGTTCTTGCCCGACTCTTGTATATAGAACTCAACCAAAACACTTCTATTTATAGTTGTGAGAATTAACTAGCCGCTGGAATACTAGCAATTCAAACAACCATAATTTGAGGGATATAATCAATCAAAGATTGATTATATGATTGATTAGTTGACTTCAATCACTCAATCTGTCAGATCCTCCATCAGTTGACTCTTCTGATTGCTTTTTTCTCCATCATTGAACTCCAAGATCTTCTCATCTCCAGATTACTGTGAAGCCTCTAAGTGGGTAAATTAATCTGTCACACTCGTCTGGTCAGCACTCGTCTGGTCTGGTCTATGGTCGTCTGGTCAGGACTCATCTAGTCAAGTGATACTTTTGCTCTGGTCTGGACTCATCTGGTAGAAGTCTTCTGATCTACAACTTTGGTCTGACTCCTCTGATCAGACTCCTCTGATCAACTCCTCTGATCAGACTCCTCTGGTCGACTCCTCATGCCAGACTCCTCTGGTCGACTCCTCTGGTCTGCACAGATTTATTCTCCCTTAACCAAAGACCTATTCTAGACCTAGACTAATCTGTAGCTGACTAACAGGTTCAGCTAGTCCTATTACAAGTTCTTTATTTTAACATCTTCAAAACATTTAATCTATACCCTAACAATTCAATTTTGAATTCGGATCTCCCCCTAATGCCGGTAAGTGATCTTCATCGAACGTGCAATCAGCGAACCGGGCCATTAATTGATCTCCGGACAAAGGCTCTAGGTATTTCACGATGGATAGAGAGTCAAATCCAATGTAAATACCGAGTTTCCTTTGTGGGCCCATGAGGTCCGCTTTGGTAATGTTATCGGAACATATAATGCATATCCAAAAATACGTAGATGGGAAATGCTAGGTTCTTTTCCACACACTAGTTGTAGGGGGAATGATCATTAGATGCAGTTGGATGGATTTGTATCAAGTGCGATGCATGTAGGACTGCATGCCCCCATCATAAAGTGGGTAGTTTAGAGTTCATGAGCTATGGTCTCACGATAAGTTTGATACATTTTTTTAGCGCTTCACTGAGACCATTTTAGGTGTGGACGTAGGGGACCGAATGCTCCACTTTAATTCCTAGGGCCATATAGTAATCTGTAAAGGCTCTCGAGGTAAACTCGGCAGCATTATCCATGCGAATAGATTTTATTGGATAATTTGGGAATTGAGCTCGAAGCTCGATAGTTTTCTCAATGAGCTTTGCAAAAGCTTGATTGTGGGTAGACATCAAACAAGCATATGTCCACCTAGTGGAGTGATTAGGCGTGAAATTGTTAGGTTTTATAGATCAATTTGCCCATATTTTGATTGATTTCGATGAGTATTTAGAGTCAATAGAGTACTTGTTAGGATAAATATTGTATAGTTTTGATGAGTTAAAACAAACCAGATGATGTAATAGAACCATCTGGACCTGTTAGCCAGATGAGGATCTAGATTAGGACTTAGTCTAGGGGGAACTGCCAGACCAGAAGACATCACCAGAAGAGTCACCAGAAGACCCCACCAGAGGACTTCACCAGAGGACTCCACCAGAAGACTTCATCAGAGGAGACTGGCCAGAGGTAGA
The DNA here is from genome assembly GCA_947034835.1 of Ballota nigra. Lineage (NCBI taxonomy): Eukaryota > Viridiplantae > Streptophyta > Magnoliopsida > Lamiales > Lamiaceae > Ballota > Ballota nigra. Next base: position 63,221,024 of record OX344725.1, read on the forward strand.
GGACCTTCCCCAGACCAGACGAGTCCGGACCAGACGAGTCTGGTGAAAGAAAAGATGCTCAGAATCATCCCCTGACTCTGATGAGCATTCTGTTTCTTAATCGACTCTGGACCAGAAGACATCGAGGTTACCTTGTGTCTGGTCTTGCCTTCTCTGGAGAGAATCAGAGTTAGGCATTGGAAGCACTTGACCGTTGGTGATTTAAATCAAGTCAACAAGATAGGATTGGAAAGTTTTGAAGTCAATTAATCCAAGGATCTCACCAATCCATTCAACCAATTAGGGAATTGATTGATTGAAAGCTTCCTTAGATAGAGGATCTGATTAGATTAGCTCTCCAACGGCTAAAACCTAATCACCTCTATAAATACAAGAGTGCAGATTCAAAGAAAGGCTCAAAAGAGAATTCTAGGTGCACAAAGTCACATTCCAAGCTTTTGATTATCACGCATATAGCACTCTTAATGTTGTTCATACTTTCATATTTTACTCTTAAGGAGTTGTTGGATCTCAACCTGTTCATCTTTAAGAGAAGGTTGAAGGCTGTAGACTTTAGTTCGAGTTAGATCTAAAGGGATTGTAAGAAGGAACTGGTACTTCGAAATTCTAGTAAGCAAGTTGGTTGTTGGTTGGTTAGTGAGACCCATTTGATAAAAAGGGAGAGTGGACGTAGGATCATTATATCCGAACCACTATAAATCTGGTCCATTTACTGCTTTCCTTAGTTATTATCTTGCTTTATTTATTGTGCTCTTATAAAAAGACCTTGCTAAAGACATAATCTTTAAAGCTTCCGCAATATAATCTATCTAGTGGGACCAACAAGTGGTATCAGAGCAGTGTGTCCAAAGACCACTGCTTTGTAAAGCTTTTTGGTGGTCACCGGGCAGATCCATTGCTCTTTATTGTGTTTTGGTTAAATTATTGTTAAAATTCTTTGGTAAAAATGTCTTCAAAATCTTCGTATAAGAGCCGTAAGTTACCAGAATTCTCCTTCGAGGATTACAGCCACTGGAGCTTCATGATGAGCAATCATCTTGGAGCTATCCATCACCGCATGTTAGATGTGGTAGAGAGTGGCCCAATCAAATTTTACTGGACTCCCATTGATGATGGCAGGTCTGAGTCAAAGGAAGAAAACAGCGGATCTGCAGAGGAGAGAACTGGTGAACGAGTTGCAAGACAGAAGATATTAAAGAAAAAGGATGAGCTCGACAATGATGAAAGGAAACTACACAACCTAGACCAGGTGGCAAGGACTTAAATCATCAACACACTCACAAAGGAGGTGATTGAAAAGGTCAGAACATGTGCCACTGCCAAAGAGATGTGGGACAAACTAGCATTACTCTGTGAGGGAATAGAGAAGATCAAAGACAACAAACTCCAAGCTGTTCAACACTCGTTTGACACCTTCAAGATGAAATCAGACGAGACCATTGACCAGCTGGACATGCGTCTCACAAATCTCCTTAACAAGACCAGTGCCTTAGGTAAGACCTATTCAGAGAAAGAAATTAATAGTAAAATTTTGCGTTCACTAACCAGCAGGTGGATAATCAAAGTGACTGTGATTAAAGATAGCAAGGATCTCAACACTCTGGATCATCATCTTTTGTTATCTGATCTCAAAGCCTACGAGTACGATCTTCAAGAGGAGGATCAAACAGAAGAGGTTTCCTCTTCTGGTCAGAAAGGAGTTGCATTCTCTTCTACCATCAAGTCAGATGACAAACCAAAGGAGTCTACTGCTGCAGATGACATGAGTCTCAAGGAGCAGGTAGCACTTCTAACTCGGAAACTTGATAAGATGAGTTCTAAGTATGGCAGGTACAAAAAGCATTGGAAGGAATCTACCAGAGATAGGAAGAGTTCCTTCAAGGCTGCTGACAAAGAAAAGACATCTGGAGACTCAAGGGAGACCAGATTCAGAACTCCATAGAGGAGGAAAGATAGCAGCTCTGGGAGATCAGATTACCAGAGGAGGGATGGCAGTTCTGGCAGACCTGACTACCAGAGGAGAGAGAGTAGTCCAGCCAGAGCAGAGTACAACCAGAGGAGAAGAGACCCTAGTCCCAGTCCCAGAGGAGACAATACATGCTACACCTGCAATAACCTGGTCATTACAGCTATGATTGTCCTCAATTGACTCCTAGAGAAAGAGAAGAGAAAAGACTCAAGAGAAATAGGAGATATGCAGATAAGAGAGCTCTACTGGCAGAAGCAGAGGAGGAGGATACTAGTTCCAGTTCTTCTTCTTCTTCTGATTTTGGATCTGATGATGATGTATGTCTTATGGCAGACATAACTGAGGTAAATGAAACTACCTTATGCTTATCTAATTCCAAATATACTGAATCATCTCATTCATCTGGTAACTCCACAGAGTCTGATATGCAACAAATGCTATCAGATCTCCAAAATTGTGTTCAATTATGTCAAAAACTTGAGAAAGAGAATGGTAGGCTTAGAGCTGAAGTTCAATCCTTATCTCATGAGCAAAAATCCACCAGAGAACTCATGAAAGATCATTCCAAATAAGTCTCTGAACTTTAGGATAAGATCACAAAAAAAGATACTCTGGTAGATCAACTCATGAAGGAAAAGAACTCTCAGGAAGATGAGTTCAATGAACTTAGAGCTAAATACCAGACCCTTATCAAGGGAAAACAAATTGAACAAACTACAGAGGAGATACCCATACCCAGAGAAGCTCCAAAGATACCATCTGTTGTATCCATTATATCAGAGTCTTCTCAGCGCATTAATGATAAGAGTGGTTTAGGATATTTTGGAATCACTACCAAATCTCATAAATATCTTTGCAACAAAGATAAGTCTGTAAGATCTGGTGAATTGGTAGAAATCTGGGATGATAAGGACTCAACTGGTAATGGTTACAAAGTGATTCACAATCATGGTTGGAAAAGGAATCACCCTGCTAATCTCATAGAATATAGTCCAGAAGAATTGACTGTCCTGGAAGAGAGAATCCTAGAGATTAAACGTTAACAAGGGGAACCAATGAAGGTTGATGGATCTGTTAACAATGAATCTCAAATAATAGAACCTAACCAGATTGGAGGGCCCCAGAGGAATCCTCAAAGAGTGGAACATAACTAGATTAGGGGACCTCATAGGAGACACTCAAGAAGGGGGAATTCCAATCAGAATAGGAACTATCAGAGATGGAATAATTTTCAACAGAACCAGGGACCCCAGAGACGGTTTTCTCAGAGGAATCAATTCCAGAACAAATACACTCAGAGGAAGTATAACCACCAGAAAAGGTCTAACTTTCAGAACCAGAGGAGGTCTTCCATACCAATCTATAGAAAACCAACTGATCTGGGTAGCTATGACACCAGAGATGGTTCTTCTAGGATGTACCCTTACAACCAGACCTTTAAGACCATGTCTTTAGGGCAGGCCATTCCAAAGGCCAGATTTGAGAAAAGATACACCAGACCTGTTTATAGGAAAGGTGTTCTGATCAGACAGTAGCTCAATATGTCATTGTTAGAGGACATGTGCTGGTAGATAGATTTGGAAGGAAGATAAGATCACCTCATCCAGCAAGGGATGATCTTTATCTTTGGATTCCTATAAAACCTGCAACAAACCAATCAGGACCCAGCACTAGTAGGGGACCTAATTGATTTCTCTGCAGGAGAACAAAAGCCCATTGGAGAAAGGACTTTCAAGCAACCATGTATGGTACATTGATAGTGGATGCTCCAAGCATATAACATTCCAGAAAGATCATCTCCAGGATTTCAAGCCATTGAATGGGCCAAGAGTGATGTATTGTGAAAACAATTATGGAGTCACCAGAGGAGTTGAAAATTGACCTTTAACGGTGTATCTGTAGATGAAGTCTACTATGTTGAAGGACTCAAGCATAATCTGCTTTAAGTATCCCAATTTTGTGACAAGGGTTACTCAATGAAGTTTTCTAGTGATTCATGCACTGTCTTTTCTTCTGATTATAATGATATCTTGTTAATATGCTTGAGGAAGGGTAACATTTATCTTACAGATTTTGGGAGTTGCCCAAGGAACACTTGCCTGGTTGCCAAAGGATCTACAGAAAACAGCTGGCTTTGGCACAAGAGATTGTGTCATCTGAACTTCAAAACACTAAACAAAGTTGCCATAAAAGGTTTAATTCGAGGTCTTCCTAATGAAGTGTTTAAGAAGGATCAGGTCTGTGGTTCATGCCAGAAGGGTAAACAACCCAAGACTTCCTTTAAGGATGTCCAGAGCACAACCACAACCAGAGTACTTCAACTACTTCACATGGACCTGTTTGGACCTGTTTCTCCTCTTAGTTTCAGTGGAAGGAAGTACACCCTGGTGATAGTAGATGACTTTTCAAGATACACTTGGGTAGTGTTCTTGTTTAAGAAAAATGAAACTATCACTAAGTTGCCAGAGTTCTTCAAACAGATTCAGAATGAGCAGAACCAGAGCATAGTGAGGATCAGAAGTGACAAAGGGACAAAGTTTTTGAATTCACACATTGCAGAGTGTTGCAAAGACCATCTGCTGCCAGAACACCCCAACAGAATGGAGTAGCATAAAGGAGGAATAGAACCCTTAAGGAAACTGCAAGGACTCTTCTAGCAGAGTACAACACACCACAGAGATTTTGGGCAGAAGCTATCAACACAGCATGTTATACTCAGAACAGATGCATAATTGCCCAGAGACATAGTAAGACTCCATATGAGGTATGGAAAGGTAAAATCCCATATGTTTCATATTTTCATGTTTTTGGATGTAAGTGTTTCATCCATGACAATGGGAAATCTAAATTAAAAACTTTTGATGCTAAAGTGGCAGATGGAATATTTTTAGGATATTCCAGCACCAGTAAAGCTTTTAGAGTTTTTAATAAGAATTCAGTTTGTGTGGAGAAAACACCTCATGTTGTTTTTTATGAATCTGCTTTTGAGTGCAAGGTGGACTCTAAGTCTTCTGATGAGACACAGAATCAGACTACTCCCAGAGTAATCAAGGTCAATCCACCTATTCTTGATTCAGACTCAGATTCACATTCAGATGGTGACCCATCTCCTGGTTCTCTAAAGCAGAAGTCTTCACAAGGAGCAGAACCAGAAGAGGTTGGAACTCCTGTAGGGGGAAGCTCTCCTGTAGTTGGTGATAATCACCAAGGTACTACAGCAGATGGTCAATCAGGTAAGACCGCGGGAAGGAGAACCCTGGTTGATCACCCCAATGACCTGATATTAGGAGATCCAGCTAAGGGTGTCCAGACTAGGAGAACTCTTAACTTAGCTACCTTATTCAGTTGTTATGTGTCCTTGATTGAGCCCAAGAACATCAAGGAGGCACTGAAGGATTCAAATTGGATTGTTGCTATGCAGGAGGAGTTGAATCAATTCACCAGACAGGATGTTTGGGAGCTGGTAGACAGACCAAGACATCAAAAGGTGATAGGCACTAAGTGGGTTTTCAAGAATAAGAAAGATGAGAATGATGTCATTACTAGGAATAAGGCAAGGCTAGTAGCTCAGGGTAATTCTCAGTCTGAAGGAATAGACTATGATGAGGCATTTGCTCCTGTTGCCAGACTAGAAGCCATCAGATTGTTCTTAGCATATGCTGCTCACATGAAGTTCAAAGTATACCAGATGGATGTGAAATCTGCCTTTCTTAATGGGATTCTCATTGAGGAAGTGTATGTGGAACAACCTCCTGGTTTTGAACAAGGTGACAAGGTGTTTAAGCTTAAGAAAGCTCTTTATGGGCTGAAGCAGGCACCCAGAGTATGGTATGACACTCTATCTCAGTTTCTTCTGGACAATGGTTTTACTAAGGGTAAGATTGATATGACCTTGTTTAGGAAAGAAGAAGGAAAGGACATCCTTCTGGTCCAAATATATGTTGATGACATTATTTTTGGATCCCCTAACAAGAGGTTGTGTGAGAAGTTTGGTGAACTCATGCAGAGTCAGTTTGAAATGTCTATGATGGGTGAGATGAGTTATTTCTTAGGTTTGCAGGTAAAGAAATCAGAGAAGGGAATCTTCATAAATCAGGCAAAGTACATCAGAAACATGTTAGAGAAATTTGGAGTAGGATCTAGCAAAGCAGCCAAGATTCATATGATGACAAATTTCAATATAGATCCAGATGAGTCTGGAGAGAGTGTGGACCAGACTCAGTATAGGGCACTTATTGGTTCTCTTTTGTACCTGACTGCTAGCAGACCAAATATAACCTTTGCTATTGGTGTGTGTGCCAGATTTCAAGCTAATCCTAAGAAAAGTCACTTGGAAGTAGCTAGGAAGATATTGAAATATCTCAAGGGAGCAGTGAATTTGGGGTTATGGTATCCTGCAGATGACAACTTAGAGTTAAGTGGTTACTCGGATTCAGATTATGGTGGGTGCAGAATAGATAGAAAGTCTACCAGTGGAACTTGCCAATTTTTAGGGAATAAATTGGTATCTTGGTTTTCTAAGAAGCAGACTTCAGTTGCTACATCAACAACAGAAGCAGAGTATATGGCTGCAGGGAGTTGTTGTTCACAACTACTCTGGATTAGTCAACAGCTTAGAGACTACCAGATTAAGGCTAAGGATATTCCAATATTCTGTGATAGCAACAGTGCAATAGCAATTACCCAGAATCCAGTTCTTCATACCAGATGCAAGCATGTTGATATAAGGCATCATTTTATCAGAGATCATGTTGAGAAGGGAGATATAAGGATGGAAAAGATTGCAACAGAGAAGCAGAGAGCAGATATTCTGACTAAGCCTTTGGCTGAAACCAGATTCAGAGAGTTAGCTTTTGAGTTAGGATTATTGGATCCAGAGACAGATTTGTTTTAGGGGGAACATCAGAGAAGTATCTTTGTTTCATTTTTTTCCTATATTTATTTTCAAACTAACATGCCTACAGGCTAGATATATCAGGGAAGTTACATCTCCATATGAGGTACACATCAGGTGAGGTATGTACCAGGTGGGATTTGTGCCAGGTGAGGTACATTCCAGATGAGGTGCAGAACCAGATTCCAGAAAAATTCGGAGTCTATTCTGACCAGAACTAGATGAGGTTCCATCAGATGAGGTGTAACACCAGACTAGCTGTGGTATCATCTGGTTACAATATCCGGTGACAGGTATGTATTTACTTCTCTGGCTTCTGATCATTGGGATACACTTTTCAAATTAGTAAATACACCCAAAACGGTTCAACTTCAGAGTGTATTTAAGACTAGGGTAGAGGGACTAGGCAATCATTTCACTTTTTATCTTGACTGCCACAAAAACCCCTCGAACCCAGTCCCAATGACCATGCCCACGCACCATATTAAATCTGTAATCTGTCGTTTCATCTTGGCCGTCAAATTTAATTACTGTGCAATATGTCAATCAATTCTAAAATTGATTTTGTTCCCTAAATTAAATTTACACTTTACACGCATTCACACTTTATTAATCTTTCTAACCCATATGTCTTTTCTTATTTAAACTAAAATCTTTTCAATCTGTCATTTCACGTCTTCATTCTATCAAACCCTAACCTCTCTCTGCAAGTCTCTCTCTCTCTCTCCCTCTCTCTCTCTCTTACAAATTTTCAGACATGGCTCCTAAGTGCAACTTCGATCATGAGTTGGTACTGAAGAAGTTAAAGACAGAGATGTTGGTTGACTTCTACTCCACCAAGAACCCGTCGGCGTTGGCTATTTTGGAACTGCTACAGAGATCCGGCGTAGAGAAGTTGATTTCGACGGTTCCAAAAGATTTTCGCACTTTGGATGGTTATGCGACCCAGTTTCTGGTTCGTATGAAGATTCATGACGATCACATTTCATCCAAGATAGACCAGGATGATTTGGTGTTTTCCAAGCATGATTTCTACGCGTTGTTCGAGAACATCTCGGCAGAAGGGGTAGATCCATTGACTTACAAGGAGGATAAGATTGTTGAATCCTTCAAAATCTTTGCCAGATCCACTTGCCAGAACTTGAAGAAGGGCTTTCTGGACAAGCATTTGAGACAAAAGTACAAGGTACTTTTTGATATTATGGTAAAGGTTTTGATGTGCGAAAATCACAGCACGGATGCTATTTTTAATGGGCGGATATGTGTCATGAGGGCATTATTTGATGGAGTGCAATGCAATTGGGCGGAGTTTTTCTGGGATGTTTTGAGGAAGAATAGATTGAAGGTGAAGAAGGAGGCTTGCCCATCCAAGCCTGGGGAATTGCAGTTCTGCTTTACTGCGAATGTTTCGTTGGGAATGAAACTGACCTTAATTCTGGATTCCTTGCTTCCAGAGAAGAAGTGGAAGGAGTCTTGGTGCAGAGGATTCCACAAGTCCAAGATTCTGTTCTCCAAGGATGGTTCTCTTCATGGCCATGCCGATTCGGATGGAGAACAAGCCATCCCTGCCCTTCCTCTTCAAGCAGTGCCTTCACCGGCTAAGGGGCAGAAGACCAAGAAGAGTCAGCCAAAGAAGAAGGCTGAGGCGACTGGTTCTTCTACTGTGGTATTTTCTGGTTCATCAGATGATGACCAGATTCCCCTTCAAGATGCATTGAAAAAGAAGGGTGAAAAGAATGTTGAGGCTGCACAGAAGGCAGGAGCAGCCAAGAAACGGTAGAGGCAGGATGATGCCAGAAAAACATCTGCTAAGAAGCTAAGGACTTCCAGAAGGGGCAAGAAATCACTTCTGGTGGATGAGCCAGAAGAGGAGGAAGAAGAAGAAGAGGAGGTTGAGCCTCTTAAGAGGAAGCCCAGAGCCAAAAGAGCCATTCTTCAAGATCCAGACTCTGGCTCTGACCTGGGAGATGCCTTGGAGCAGGCAATAGATGAGGCTTCTCTGCTTATGAGAGATGCTCCAGAGCTATCTGTTCCAGCTGGTGTTGACCCAGCTGAGGTAAATCCTTCTATCCCCTCCCCTGTTAATCTTGTTACCCCCTCTACTTCTCCCCCAGAAACCCAAACTCAAAATCCCTCATCTGCTCCTGGTGCCCCCATTGCTTCACCAGAGCAGGCCCTACCTGATACACTCATATACACTTCTTCAACCATTCCTATCCAAACACCTTCTCCCCCACCTTCCCAAACACCCCTTAACACAAATCCCTCTCCCCCAGCCACTGTACCAGAAGTGCCTTCAACTTCTTCTGGTGCAGAACATCCCCTTCCAAACCCTTCCACCTCACAAATTCCCATCCCAACCCCTGTACCAGAAGTTCCATCAACCTCTTCTGTTGCAGAGCAACCCCCCTCCCCAATCTCATACAGAACAGAACCCTTCTTCCTCTATGGCATTGGGATTTCCTGCCCCTCCTCATTCTCCCACTTGCCTGACTAGCGATGATAGTGAAGATGAGGAAGCTTCACTAGAGCCGGAGGTCTTAGCGCCATCCTCCTCTGCCTCTGGGCCCAAACCCTTTACTTTCTCATCTGCAGAAACGGGTCCCATTAGGCAGAGTATGAGTGTAAGTGCTCAGCTCTGGCTAAGAGAGCATTTCCCTATCCTGTTGGAGCACTTACCACTTCTGGCCGATCTAACTGACGCCAAGGTCTGGAGCAAGGCCAGACTAGAGGATGTGGAGGACCTGATGCTGCTGCTTGAAGAGATGACTCCCTCCACATTCACTGCCTGGGATATAGATCTCAAGAAGAAGATGAACATCCAGAATCCAGCTGAACTTGAGACCCCCGAAGCAGCCAAGGTGTTGATCCGCACCTTGCTGATCCAGAGAGGAGTAATGATCACTCCTGAGGGCCCCTCTTACAAATTTGGTCCTTACTTCTCCTTTCCTCCAGAGCTCTACTCTGATGAGGAGGACTTTGATGTCACTTATGCCGTGCTGCAAAAGATGAAGACTTTCTTCAATGAAAAGATCATGCAGATTGGGCACATGTCCCCTGTTATGATAGAGCACCAGATCCGGCAGGAGAGGAAGATCTTTTTAAAACAGATCAAGTCCACTTTTGCCGCTGCCAAAGCATCATTTAAGGCAAATGGCCTATTTGTGAAGCTTGATGTGATGCATAGCCAGAGACATCTCCAGGAGCATGTGCTGGAGCAGCTGAGGCCAGTCTCTGTGTTGAAGGTGGAAATGGCATCTCAAATGCTGCAGACTGCCAAACTAAAGGATTCCCTCCAGGAGATGTTGGATAAGTAGGAGCGTTTGGTAGCAGAGTCTAAAGCCTATCTGGAGGAGGCCAAGCAGCTGCGTGATCTTTACTCTTCCTCCTCCACTGCCTTGCCTGATCTCATAAGGCAGGTGGTGCAGCCCCTATTTGATGAAGTTAAAAAGGGGGAAGAGAAGGCCAGAACTGATCTGGCGAAGACCACAAATGAGACTCTCTTTAGTCATGGTGCTCGTCTGGACCTGCTGGAGAACACTTTGGCCCAGGCTGAGCTGCAGAAGAAGAAGAAAGAAGAGTTGAAATCTCTTACCATGGCAAAGCAACTTGCAGCAGAAGAGGAGTTCACAGATGCAGAGCAGGATCCAGCCTCTATTCCTGGTCCTGCTAAGAGACAGATAAGGAAGGTGAAGAAGAGCTTCCTAGAAGAAGTTGTTGAGGAGGCTGAGAAAAGGTTTAAAGAGGAGACCCCAGAAGAGAGGCAAGCAAGGATAAGAAAGAACATAGATGAAGAGCAGAGGCTCCGATATGTTAGGAGGCAGAACAAGAAGACCAGAGGAGCTGGTATATCTTCTGGTGTTACTGGTTCAAGCCAGAAGAAGAAAGGTCCTGTTGAGGTGATGGACATCTTGCCACTCAGAACAGAAGGGTCCTTTGACTCTACTGTGCCTGTTCCTTTGATCAATAAGTGGAAGGATGCCAAAACCTTGTGGTTTATACAACATTACATCCAGAGGCCTCCACCAGAGAATGATGCACTTATCAACAGAACCTTCCATTCCTGGATGAAGGCTTATGATGCAGATCTCTACAAGCAGCTGATGGATTCAACTATAGAGTTCAACCTGGAAGTCACTGCCCCAGAGTTTCATTATCTCAACACTCCAATGCTTGGGGACCAGGTTGATTGGATAGAGTTGAAGAAGCTATTCAAGACTAAGGTGTTGGTGAATTTCACTCCAACATCTTCTGCTGAGTTGAAGGCTGTTCAAGACAGATTCCTTGACTGGTTTCTGGTGCCAAAGGAGAATAGAAGATATGCATAGTTTAGGACTCTGAAATTCATTGTAACTTGTAATCTTTTGTCCTACATTATTAATGAAAAGTCATATCTTCTCTGTCTTAAAGACAACTTCTTGTTGTCTTCTTGTTTTCCTGATAAGATTTATTCTAAGGTCTTATCCCTTTATTGTTTTTTCATGCTTATATTCTGTTTTGATCAGTTTTGGTAGTGTTTTAACTCTATCAAAAAGGGGGAAAATTGTTAGGATAAATATTGTATAGTTTTGATGAGTTAAAACAAACTAGATGATGTAATAGGACCATCTGGACCTGTTAGCCAGATGAGGATCTAGATTAGGACTTAGTCTGGGGGGAACTGCCAGACCAGAAGACGTCACCAGAAGAGTCACCAGAAGACCCCACCAGAGGACTTCACCAGAGGACTCCACCAGAAGACTTCATCAGAGGAGACTGACCAGAGGCAAAGGACCTTCCCCAGACCAGACGAGTCTGGTGAAACAAAAGATGCTCAGAATCACCCCCTGACTCTGATGAGCATTCTGTTTCTTAACCGACTCTGGACCAGAAGACATCGAGGTTGCCTTGTGTCTGGTCTTTCCTTCTCTGGAGAGAATCAGAGTTAGGCATTGTAAGCACTTGACCGTTGGTGATTTAAATCAAGTCAACAAGATAGGATTGGAAAGTTTTGAAGTCAATTAATCCAAGGATCTCACCAACCCAATCAATCAATTAGGGTATTGATTGATTGAAAGCTTCCTTAAATAGAGGATCTAATTAGATTAGCTCTCCAACGGCTAAAACCTAATCACCTCTATAAATACAAGAGTGCATATTCAAAGAAAGGCTCAAAAGAGAATTCTACGCGCACAAAGTCACATTCCAAGCTTTTGATTATCACGCATATAGCACTCTTATTACTGTTCATACTTTTATATTTTACTCTTAAGGAGTTGTTGGATCTCAACCTGTTCATCTTTAAGAGAAGGTTAAAGGCTGTAGACTTTAGATCGAGTTAGATCTAAAGGGATTGTAAGAAGGAACTGGTACTTCGAAATTCCAGTAAGTAAGTTGGTTGTTGGTTGGTTAGTGAGACCCCTTTGATAAAAAGGGAGAGTGGACGTAGGATCGTTATATCCGAACCACTATAAATCTGGTTGACTTGAAGGCGATTGTACTAACTTCTACTAGTCGCTTCCCCGCAAGCGGACGGGTTCACTGTAGTATGAGTAAGTATAATGACCAAGTATATCGAACCCACGAGATGGAGTGTATGCGAACAGATCCCTGAAGATCTACGCATCGTAGTTAATATGAGTGAAATGTTTTTGGATTTTTTTGGAAAGATTAATTAAAACTAAAATAAACTAATTAAACTAAAATACTAAAGAAGACGAATTAACTAAGGTTTGTGTTCAAGTAAGAGATGGTGATGCTCAGGATAGGAATCCCTACGTATACTAATGGAGCATGAACATAATCAAAATAACTGTGACGCGCAAGAAATAACCTAAGTAAAATAATGCAAGGTGAAAGCTCAAGATTCTAAACCCTAATACTTTACCCTAACACTCGACTTCACTAATCCACTAACAAGTTAATAGATTGTGCTTAACTAATGAGACCCTAATTTAACTAAGGTGATGCGGTCGTCCTCTTTCGCTAAACTGGTAGATGAATTAACCCTTTCTAAACCCTCTAGTTAAGTCTACTCGTTATTAAAGAGTGATACGGTCGTCCTCTCTTTAACACTTTTCGAACGAAATTCAACAGTAAAGTTAAGATTAATTTTTAAGAATTCATTAATCAAGAGAATTAAAACCTAATGTCACAAGTTACCCTAATTACGTACCCACGACCTACTTCTACGAGTTCATCCTACCCCAAGCATGCAAGGGTTTTAGCTAGATATAGGTTTTACGTAAATAATAGCAATTAAATAAGTAACGAACATGAACATGATAATTAAGACGAAGAAGAGATCAAACATAAACTAGGGTTTAATGAAATAAAGAATAAACTGAAATTAACTCAAGAAAAGAAGTCTCAACGTGTTCCAGAACAAAAATATAAAGACACGAAACTAAAAAGTAAGATCGTAATATGAATTCGTAACGAAAACCTCAGAAACGTAAACGTAAAGCTTGCTTCTCTCCTTCCTCTCCAAAAATGAACTCTAAAAGTCTAAATCTATCAAGTGATGTGTGGTATCCTAAAAAACGAGCTTGAGACGAGTATATATATGCAACGGGCCGAATCGTGAACTCATGGGCCGAAAAACGCGTCCGGAAGCTCAAAACATGAAAGTGCTCGAGCAGACCCGCTCGAGCGGTCGCGCTCGAGCATGGAGCTCGAATGACACAGGCGCTCGAGCGGTGAAAATCTTCTGCATAATTGGGGCGCTCAAGCTGCTCGAGTGCTCGAAATTTTCTGTATGTTTTGGGTGCTCGAGCAACGTGCTCAAGCGCTAGTGCTCGAGTGGTTCACTCGAATGCTCCCAAAATTTCTCCAACTAGTACTTTTCTTCTTCAACACTAACACCAATCGTATTCCTTCGATATCTTCTCATCCGGGCATCCGTTTGAGTCGATTCAAAGTCCTACGAACTCCGTTCTTCACCCTCGATTCACCTACGAGCATTAAAGAGACAAATTCATCAATGTATAGAAATAATGCTCAATTGACTCCAAATACTCGACAAATTTGGCCAGAATTAGGGTATTTCGAGTGACGACTCATGACAATTTCACGCCTAATCAACCCCCCCAAACTTACCATGTTGCTTGTCCTCAAGCAACGAAATAACAAGTCAAGTGAAATTGTTAGGAATGAGTCAAAGAATCAAATCATGCAAGCAAATGAACTCGAGCTTCAACGATCAATCACACATATACTCACTCACTTTCCTTCATCATACTCATGCAACAATAACAAGAAACACCAAGATCAAACATGGATATGCACTCAACGATGTGTTTCGCTCCCTCACAAGTGTATATCAATAATCAAGGGACTCACTCAATCAATCAATCACTCATATCGGCAGCCATAGGCTTGTAAGCGCTCTTAACTCCGACCATACTCTAGAAATCAATGCCGAATCAAAAAGGACTTTCTCAAGGTTGTAATGTAGGCTCTTTGGACAGGTGGGACAACAATATGGTAAAGTGACTCAAGTGAATGGAGAATAGAAAATCAAACTTCGGTACTTTGAGATTAGGAACAGACTACTTCAAACATATTCAATCAACACACTTTCAATTCCAATTCTCTCAACACTTCAATTTTTTTCTTTCTTTCTCACTCTTTCACTTTTTTCAATCACTTCACCTTTTTTTTTCTTTTTCGCACAAACACATGAGCTCATTTTTTCTTTTGCTCATTCTCAATTTTTTCTCTTTTTCCCACATCTCATAACTTCATCACACCTTCTTCTCATATTCACTCAACAAACAACCTTTTCCTTTTTCAACTCAATTCAATCCCTTCACATTCACGCTTTTCCTATTCTCCACTCAAATTGGGACAAAAAGGCTTAGGAATTGGAATAGTGTTCGTATGTGCTAGCAAATAAAATAAGCTTTAGGCTCAAAGGGGCTAAAAAGGGATTCAATGTCATTGGTAGGGAAAATTTTGGCTAAGTGACTCAATAAAATCAAAGATGGCCTAAGATCCTATTCGGCATATCAAACTAGACACAATCAAGAAGCAAGAGCACACACAAGTTCTAGCATCCTCTAAGCTGACGATCCACTCACAAACGAAGAGATTAATTTAAGCATCAAAATCTCATAAGGCTCAAATCTCACGGCTTTCACATCCATGCTAGTCCTAGTGAATTCTCACTCTCATCACACAAGCACTCAAAAAGAAAACTTGTAAGTATACTAGTTCTCTCTCAAATCCACTCTCATTCAAACACTCACACAAAAGAGTCATTAACTCAAATCCACAAATCACCCTACTCATCAAATCATACTCAAAGATAGCAATCAACAAGCATAAGGTGATTGATAGGCATGAAATATGCAATAGCGAATCAAAACACTAACAGCCCAAAGATACCAAATAACCAAACACACTCAAAGATAAGGGGTGCCCCGGTACAATGTAACAAGAAACATAAAAAACTCCACCCCCCCCAAACTTCGGCCTTGCGAAGAGGTCTAAGTTTGGGGTTGTGGGTTACCTCAACCAAACAATTTAGTTTCTCTCAACAACGTTGCACACTCATTGCTTGAGTTCATTCAATCTCAACGTATTTGGCACTCCTTCGAGACAAGATTGCAAAATGAAATCTCAAGTACGAAGTTAAAACTTACGATTCAAAACAACACCCAAATAACATAAAAGTACTGAAAACAAATAAAAATGGGTTGCCTCCCATTCAGCGCTATTTTTAAGGTCCTCATGCCGGACCGAGCTCAAAGGAGCTTATGGGACATCATACTCAAATTTACCTCCCTTACTCTCATAAGAGTGGTGGTCGCATTCCTTTCCTTGATGCCCTTCCATCATGAACTCTTTTTCTTCCTTCTCATCCCCAAGTGTTATGGGTCTCAATTCCTTCTCACCTTTATCTGGAGGCGTCTTACCAAACAGGTTCTTGAATTTGGACTTTTTCTTCTTAACTCCTCATTTTCCCTCCAACTGGATCACGTCCACACTTTTCACCTCTTCATCCTTCAACTTCTTCTCTTTATCCCTATCAGAATAAGTCAAATCATAATGCTCATGGGTTAAATTATCAAGTGAAGGATTATCAAAATTATGAACATGAGAAAGTTTAGGAGATTTATCTTTAACACGCGGATCAATTGCATCCATGCAATACAAACTCTCATCCTCCTTCGGCTGCTCCATGGCTTCATATAGGGAAATCTTTATCTCTTGGTCGTCAACTTTCAACGTGATCTTCCCATTCGCCACATCTAGCACCATCCCCGCTGTCGCTAAGAATGGTCTTCCCAAGATCAGGGGCACGTGCTCATCTTCCTCCATCTCTAGGACTACAAAATCGGCTGGAAAAATATGATCTCCAACTTTCACGAGGACGTCTTCAACTACACCTTGAGGTCGAGTAATAGACCGGTCGGCAAGTTGAAGCGTCATCATTGTCGGCTGAAGTTCTCCACCTTCCAACTTCTTGAATAACGACAAGGGCATAAGATTGATGCTCGCCCCAAGGTCGCACAACGCTCCCTTCTTAATCCCGTTCCCGATATCACAAAGAATGGTAAAGCTCCCAGGATCCTTCAGCTTTGGAGGAAGCTCCTTGTGCACTAATGCACTCACCTCATGGTTCAACTGCACCAACTTCGGCCCATCCACTCGCCGTCTTTTCGCGATCAAGTCCTTCAGAAACTTTGCATAGTTGGGCATCTGTTCCAAAACATCATAAAAAGGGATGTTAATATGCAATTGTTTAAACACCTCAAGGAATTTAGCGAATTTCTCATCAAGCTTCTTTTTCATGAAGCGTTGTGGATATGGGAATGGTATCACCAATTTGGGTACCCCCCATTCATCTCTCTCGGTCTCTTTCATTTTCTCTCTTGCTTCCTTTGCCTTCTTCCACTTAGGAACTCTCTCGACTTTCTCAATGCCTTCCTCTTCAATCTCATCTCTATCTTGGGGCGTCTCAGAATCAGCAGGCATCTGAGGACCTTCATAGTTGGTTCCACTTCTCAACTGGATAGTCTTGCAATGCTCTTTCGAGTTCCCCTCCGGCATGGAAGGATACTTACCCGGCTCCCTATTCAATGATTTTGCAATTTGGCTTATCTGGAACTCTATTGAGGTAAACCGTCTATTGTTCTCTTGCTGAATTCGATTCAGCTCTACATCTCTCTTTTGGAGTTCTTGATCACGCTGATCACCTTTCTTATGCAACTCCTTCACATCGTACTCCAAAGAGGATAATCTCTTGCTTCCTTCTTCCACCTTCTGAAGGATAGCTCTCAACATCTCCTCAATTGAGAAACCGCCTTCTCCACCCGGAGGTTTAGAACCTGGATCAACACCTGGAGGAACTGTAATACCCACCTTCGGGTTAGCATATAAGAAATTCTCGTTCTTCCTCCATTGGTTCTGAGGAAGCTGCTGGCCTCCTTGATAGTCTTGATTGTTCCTCCACTGATTAGGAGGAGGCTGTGGACCTGGTGGTACAAAAGGTTGGCCATAAGAAGGCCTTCCATATTGATTACCACCTTGGTAGCCATTTTGATTGTAATACGGACCTCCCATGTAATTGGCTACCTCTTGCTGTCCACTTGGCTGGTCTACTCTCTCATTCTCTGCTGCATGCTCTCCAACCATATTCTTCCCCAACTCAAGGTTGTTAATCTTTTCCATCATGGCCATCAACAGCCCTCTCGTTCCTTCACCTTCCTCAACCTGATGAACTCTTTGGAAATCTGCGTCCACATTCCAAGCCCCGGCATTCGTGACAATGTTGTCCACGATCTCTCTACACCTCACTATTCCTTGATTCAGGAATGATCCATTAGCACAGGCGTCTAGATGGTCTTGCCCAGCCTTGTTGGCACCACTATAGAAAAATGCCATCACATCTCCCTCGTTGTACCCGTGCTGCGGGCACTCTATCAACATGTTTGAGTATCTCTCCCACGCTTGACGTAGGTCCTCTCCTTGCTTCTGGCGGAAGGAAGAGGTCTCAATCCTTGCTTTGATCGTTCTGGATGGAGGGTAGAATTGCTCGAGGAATAGACACTTGAGCTCGGCCCAAGTGGTAATACCTCTCCTTGGAAGCGTATTATCGTACCACTCTTTAGCTATTCCCGTCAATGAGAATGGGAACAACCTAAGCCTCTTAGCATCTTCAGACATGCCATTGTAATTGAAAGTGGAGGCTATCATTAGAAAACTCCTCAGATGAGTATGAGGATTCTCCTTCCCGATCACCCCCTTGAACTGGTTCTCTGTAAGCAGCTTTAGAATTCCTGGGGAAATTGAAAAGTTGTTCGCCTCAACAGGAGGCAATGCCACTCCATCATAGTACCGTTGTGGTTGCGCCGTGAACCTTCCTCGAATAGCCATATTCTGATCTGCGTTCTGAGGAATGTGTTGAGGATTAGCAGCTGGTACGGGTGCTTGTTGGACTGGTGGTGGTTGATAGACAGGTGGTGGATTGTAAACTGGAGGTGGAGGGTATGGGTATGGGTGATAAGGGTAAGGTGGGTATGGGTAAGGTGGATAAGGTAAGTTGTTTTGTGGTAAGTTAGGATATGGGTAAGCAGGGTTATTATGAGGATTTTGGACAATGTTATGAGCTGGGCTATTTTGGTTCTGAGTACCCGAGTTTTGGCTCTGGCTTTCTCCTAACGGATCTTGATTCTTACTGGTATTGCCATCAGTGCCGTCAACCCGGTTCAATGCCTGATTGAACTCGTTCTCGACGTCTTCCAACTCATTATTAATGTCCATTGGTTCTTTCCCTCCGGCAGCGTTCATCCTTCTTAAGAAGGCTCGGTTCTTTCTAGCTATCGTCTCAGGGTCCAATGGTATTCTCTCTTCGCTCGTATTGCCTTGTGAACGTGTTTTCATAAACCTGAAACACTGACAAAAGAATCAAAACGCAACTGCCGAATATGTACAAAATAAATAAAAACAGAAAAGAAAAATTACTTACTACTAACTACTAAGCTATCGACAAGTCCTATTCAAAAAGCATACAACGCCATCCCCGACAACGGTGTCATTGACTTGAAAGCGATTGTACTAACTTCTACTAGTCGCTTCCCCGCAAGCGGACGGGTTCACTGTAGTATGAGTAATTATAATGACCAAGTATATCGAACCCACGAGATGGAGTGTATGCGAACAGATCCCTGAAGATCTACGCGTCGTAGTTAATATGGGTGAAATGTTTTTGGATTTTTTTGGAAAGATTAATTAAAACTAAAATAAACTAATTAAACTAAAATACTAAAGAAGACGAATTAACTAAGGTTTGTGTTCAAGTAAGAGATGGTGATGCTCAGGATAGGAATCCCTATGTATACTAACGGAGCAGGAACATAATCAAAATAACCGTGACGCGCAAGAAATAACCTAAGTAAAAGAATGCAAGGTGAAAGCTCAAGATTCTAAACCCTAATACTTTACCCTAACACTCGACTTCACTAATCCACTAACAAGTTAATAGATTGTGCTTAACTAATGAGACCCTAATTTAACTAAGGTGATGCGGTCGTCCTCCTTCGCTAAACTGGTATATGAATTAACCCTTTCTAAACCCTCTAGTTAAGTCTACTCGTTATTAAAGAGTGATACAGTCGTCCTCTCTTTAACACTTTTCGAACGAAATTCAACAGTAAAGTTAAGATTAATTTTTAAGAATTCATTAATCAAGAGAATTAAAACCTAATGTCACAAGTTACCCTAATTACGTACCCACGACCTACTTCTACGAGTTCATCCTACCCCAAGCATGCAAGGGTTTTAGCTAGATATAGGTTTTACGTAAATAATAGCAATTAAATAAGTAACGAACATGAACATGATAATTAAGACGAAGAAGAGATCAAACATAAACTAAGGTTTAACGAAATAAAGAATAAACTAAAATTAACTCCAGAAAAGAAGTCTCAACGTGTTCAAGAACAAAAATATAAAAAAACAAAACTAAAAAGTAAGATCGTAATATGAATTCGTAACGAAAACCTCAGAAACGTAAACGTAAAGCTTGCTTCTCTCCTTCCTCTCCAAAAACGAACTCTAAAAGTCTAAATCTATCAAGTGATGTGTGGTATCCTAAAAAACGAGCTTGAGACGAGTATATATATGCAACGGGCCGAATCATGAACTCATGGGCCGAAAAACGCGTTCGGAAGCTCAAAACATAAAAGTGCTCGAGCAGACCCGCTCGAGCATGGAGCTCGAATGACACAGGCGCTCGAGCTCTCGCGCTCGAGCTGCTCGAGTGGTGAAAATCTTCTGCATAATTGGGGCGCTCGAGCGGTGGCGCTCGAGCAACACGCTCGAGTGCTCGAAATTTTCTGTATGTTTTGGGCGCTCGAGCAACGTGCTTGAGCGCTAGTGCTCGAGTGGTTCACTCGAATGCTCCCAAAATTTCTCCAACTAGTACTTTTCTTCTTCAACACTAACACCAATCGTATTCCTTCGATATCTTCTCATCCGGGCATCCGTTTGAGTCGATTCAAAGTCCTACGAACTCCGTTCTTCACCCTCAATTCACCTACGAGCATTAAAGAGACAAATTCATCAATGTATAGAAATAATGCTCAATTGACTCCAAATACTCGACAAATTCGGCCAGAATTAGGGTATTTCGAGTGACGACTCTTGACAATTTCACGCCTAATCACTGGTCCATTTACTGCTTTCCTTAGTTATTATCTTGCTTTATTTATTCTGCTCTTATAAAAAGACCTTGCTAAAGACATAATCTTTAAAGCTTCCGCAATATAATCTATTTAGTGGGACCAACAGTACTATATTCATGAACTAATGATTTTGCCTCTTTGATGCTCATAGATGGATGGGGCATAAAATGAGTTCGTAGGACTTTGAATCGACTCAAACGGATGCCCGGATGAGAAGATACGAAAGAAATACAAAAAGTATTAGTTCGTGGGAGCAAAAGTGTCACTAGAGTACTCAAGCTGAAGGTAGTCGAGTACTCACTACTCAAGCTGAGCTTGGTCGAGTAGTCACTACTCAAGCACTCGAGTAGTGTACTCAAGCTGAGCTTGGTCGAGTGGTCACTACTCAAGCACTCGAGCAGTGTACTCGAGCTGAGGCTGCTCGAGTAGTCACTATTCAAGCTCAAGTGGTCGAGTACTTTTTGGCCTCTGGAAGATTTTAGTACTCGAGCTTGCATTGCTCGAGTACTTTATACTCGAGCTATACTCAAGCAAGTCGTGGATTTCGTCCCATGAATGCTCAACTCGACCCGTTGCCTATATATACCCATTTCAAGCACGTTTCTTAAAACCACTTCACAATTAGAGATAGTTTTCAAAGAAAGAAGAGCACCAAGAGTTCGAACAAGCTTATTTTATGTTTCATCGAAGTTTAAACATTACGAATAGCTAGTTAGGGTTTTGATTTTTAGATTATTTTCTTTTGTTCTTCATTACTTGGTACTTGAGACTTCTTATCTTTCTATTAATTCAATTTTAGTTCTTAAATTTAATTTCTTTCTTCGAAACCCTAGTTTATGCTTTTTAGTTATTTAATTCGTATCATTATGTTTATGTTCGTTGTTTATTTAATTGTTCTTGTTCTTGTTAAAACCATGTTAGGCTAGAACCCTTGTATGCTTGGGGTAGGATGAACTCGTAGAAGTAGGACGTTGATACGTAGTTAGGGTAACTCGTGATGAATAGTTTTGTATCTCTTAATTAATAAACGTTTAAAATTAATCCTAGAATTATCTTCGAATTGAGTACGAAAATTGTTAGAGAGAGGACGATCTTATCACTCTTTAATAACGAATAGGCTTAAGAAGGGGGTTTAGAAGGGATTAATTCGTGTATCGATTTATCTAGGGAGGACGACCGTATCACCTTAGTTAAATTAGGATCTCATTAATTAAGCACAATTCATTAATTTATTTAATGGATTAGTGAAGTCTATCAATAGGACAAAGTATTAGGGTATAATTCTTGAGCTTTTAGTCTTTTGATCTTATACTTAGAATTATTACTTGCAGTCACGAGTATTCTAATTGCCGTATCAACTCCGTTAGTATATGGAGGGACTCCTATACTGAGCATCACCATCTCATATTTGCATACAACCCTTAGTTAATTAGTTTAATTCTTTCTTTTAGCATAGGTAGAATAATATAGCTTAGATTTAATTTTCAAATAAGCCAAAAACATTCACTCATATTAACTACGACGCATAGATCCTCAGGGCTCTATTCGCATACAACCCATCCCGTGGTACGATATACTTGGTCCCTATACTTGTTAATACTACAGTGAACCCATACGCTTGTAGGGTAACGACTAGTAAAAGCTAGTAAAGTTCGGTTCAAGTCATGGAGGCATCATTAAGGACCATGAAATACTGAAATGGTCCTGATGCTGGGGAATCGGTCCACAGATGTCTCCCTGAATCCTTTCAAGGAAAACTGGGGACTCTAGTCCCACCAAGGTGCGCGACGGGCGCACTATTAATTTACCCTTAGAACATGCATCACATATAAATTCATCAACATGAGAGATTCTATTATTCGAAATATTATGACCAATGGAATTATATAAAATCCTACGTATCATAGTTTGTCTTGGATGACTTAACCGTTGATGCCATAATTTAAAGGAGTTTGGGTCATGAAATTTCATACTCATGGCTAGATGGAGATTGGACGGTCGGATGTAAGAATAGTACAATCCGGAAGAGAAGGAGGTATTTTTTTCTATAACTTGTTTATGGCTACCTCGAGTAATAGTCATCAAAAGGTATTCATTATTATTCTCAATTTCAATTTTAATGTGATAGCCATTAGATCCTATATATTTAAAACTGAGCAGTGTACGCTTAGATTGTGGAAACAATAAAATATTATCAATTATGGGTTTGGTACCCATGGAGAGGACAATTGAAGTTCTTCTGGAGCCCACTATCAATATATTACCATTGGCTATTGTAGTTATACTTCTCTTACGTTCTACCAAGTTATGAAAATACTTCCTATCTCTTAAGATTATATGTGTGGTGGCGCTATCTACCAAACAGAAATCACTATTTGAATCCATCATGCCAGAGGAAATATCCCAAACCTAATAGCTGGTATGTTTACAAGCCATGTATAATAATAGCAATATCCAAGTAAACTTAATTCTTTCATTTTGCATAGGTAGAATAATATAGCTTAGATTTAATATTCAAATAAGCCAAAAATATTCACTCATATTAACTACGACGCGTAGATCCTCAGGGCTCTATTCTCATACAACCCATCCCGGGGTACGATATACTTGGTCCCTATACTTGCTGATACTACAGTGAACCCATACGCTTGTGGGGTAACGACTAGTAAAAACTAGTAAAGTTCGGTTCAAGTCAATGGCGTCGTTGCCGGGGATGACGATGTATGTTCGTTGAGTAGGACTTGTGGATAGCTTAGTAGTTAGTAGTGAGTGTTTTATTTTTCTGTTTAATTTTTACTTGTTCGGCAGTTGCATTTTGATTCTTCTATTTGAGTTTCAGGTATTTGAAAACGCGCTCGCAAGGAGAGACGAGCAAGGAGAGAACACAACTAGATTCTGAGACAGTAGCAAGAAGAAACCGAGATTTCTTGAGAAGAATGAATACTGCTGAAAGGTCTAAAAACAACATGTATCTGGACGGAAGTAGGGATTTAGAAAAGGCTTCTGCGGAGTTTAATGCGATTATGGAACGGGATGAGGGAGTTGAGGTAAACAGCAGCAATAAGCAAGCTCAAAACCAAGTCCCTATTCCACAAAACCAAGATAACTCTGCACAAAATCAATTCCAAAACCAAGTTCAGAACATAAACTCGAATAATCCCTTTAACAACCCTGCTTGCCCACCTCAAAATCATGCATACCCCTACCATTACCCACCATACTATCCTCCACCACCTACTTACAATCAACCACCTGTCCCACCTATTCCTCAAGCACCACTTCCACCGGTGTACCCTCAAAATGTTCCTTTGAACGCTGATCCAGGCAATGCAATCTGAGGGAGGTTTGAGGCACAGCCTTAAAGGTATTATAATGGGGTAGCAATGCCTCTAGTTGAAGCGAACAACTTCTCAATAGCCCCTGGGATACTAAAGATGCTTACCGAGAACCAGTTCAGAGGAGAATGGGGAAAGGACAACCCGCATACACATTTGAGGAATTTTCTGATGATTGCCTCAACATTTGATCAGAACGGCATGTCTGAAGATGCCAAGAAGCTGAGACTGTTCCAGTTCTCTTTAACTAGAATAGCGAAGGAGTGGTATGATAACACTCTCCCAAGGGGAGGTGTAACTACATGGGCCGAACTCTAGCATCTGTTCCTCGAGCAATTTTACCCTCCTTCTAGGATGATCAAAGCTAGAAAAGAGATCTCTTCCTTCAAGAAAAAACATGGAGAGGAGTTAAGTCAAGCTTGGGAGAGGTTCTCTAACATGCTCATTGAGTGCCCGCAGCACAGGTATAACGAGGTGATATCATGGCATACTTTTATTATGGAGCTTGTAAAGCAGCTCAAGGATACCTCGATGCATGCGCGAATGGAGCATTCTTGAATCGAAGCGCAGCCGAGTGCAGATAAATAGTAGAGAATATAGTGAAAAATGCCGGACAATGGAAGGACTCAGAATTTTAGAGGGCATATCAGGTGGAAGAGAGTGAGGGAACGAGGAAATTGCTCATGGCTATGATGGAGAAGATCAACAATCTCGAGGTTGGACAAAATCTAGTTGGAGGAAATACTGGAGTGAGTGAGAAAGTGGATCAGCCAGGATACCCACAAGAGGTGGCCAACTATATAGGAGGCACCAACTACAATCAGAATGGTTATCAAGGTGGAAATTATCAGGGGCTGGTCAACCATTCGTACCACTGGATCCACAGCCTCCCCAAAATCAATGGAGGAATACTCAGGGATATCAGGGAGGTCCTCAGACCAACAAGAATCAATGGAGGAAAAACGAGAACTTGTCCTACAGTAACCTGAGAGCGGGTATAATTGTGCCTCCAAATGTCGACTCTGGCTCAAAACTCAAGCTGAAGGTGGTCGAGTACTCACTACTCAAGCACTCGAGTAGTGTACTCAAGCTGAAGGTGGTCGAGTACTCACTACTCAAGCACTCGAGTAGTGTACTCAAGCTGAGCTTGGTCGAGTAGTCACTACTCGAGCACTCGAGTAGTATACTCCAGCTGAGCTTGGTCGAGTAGTCACTACTCGAGCACTCGAGTAGTGTACTCGAGCTGACGCTGCTCGAGTAGTCACTACTCGAGCTCAAATGGTCGAGTATATTTCGGCCTCTGGAAGATTTTAGTACTTGAGCTATACTCGAGCAAGTCGTGGATTTTGGCCCATAAATGCCCAACTCGGCCCATTGTCTATATATACTCATTCCGAGCACGTTTTTTAAAACCACTTCACAATTAGAGATAGTTTTCGGAGAAAGAAGAGCACCAAGAGTTCGAGCAAGCTTATTTTATGTTTCATCGAGGTTTAAACATTACGAATAGCTAGTTAGGGTTTTGATTTTTATATTCTTTTCTTTTGTTCTTCATTACTTGGTACTTGAGACTTCTTATCTTTCTATTAATTCAATTTTAGTTCTTAAATTTAATTTCTTTCTTCGAAACCCTAGTTTATGCTTTTTAGTTATTTAATTTGTATCATCATGTTTATGTTCGTTGTTTATTTAATTGTTCTTGTTCTTGTTAAAACCATGTTAGGCTAGAACCCTTGTATGCTTGGGGTAGGATGAACTCGTAGAAGTAGGACGTTGATACGTAGTTAGGATAACTCGTGATGAATAGTATTGATTCTCTTAATTAATGAACGCTTAAAATTAATCCTAGAATTATCTTTGAATTGAGTACGA
This sequence comes from Ballota nigra, assembly GCA_947034835.1. Classification (NCBI taxonomy): domain Eukaryota; kingdom Viridiplantae; phylum Streptophyta; class Magnoliopsida; order Lamiales; family Lamiaceae; genus Ballota; species Ballota nigra. The sequence continues at coordinate 63,246,764 of OX344725.1, forward strand.
AAATTGTTAGAGAGAGGATGAAAATTGTTAGAGAGGGGACGATCTTATCACTCTTTAACGAATAGGCTTAACAAGAGGGTTTAGAAGGGATTAATTCACCTATCGATTTATCTAGGAAGGATGACCGTATCACCTTTGTTAAATTAGGATCTCATTAATTAAGCACAATTCATTAATGTTGGTCCCGGTACAAGACTGATGAATACGTGTATGGGGCGGAATACACGTATACCAATTTTTCAACTTAAAACCTTGTTGAGTCCCCTTTACTCAGAGTGATAAAGAACTCACAGCTGATAATCTTTCCACTGACTACACTTAGTGCGGGTCAGTTGGTTGACTATCAATTTGAGTTCAGTGCGGAAATGTGTGAGCCCTGATAGTTTAAAGACTTGTTTAGTTTGCTTTCTGAAAACTTGAGTACTCAATTCTGAAATAGTGATTAGTAGGGCAGTGTTCTTTTGAGGATCAGGCTGATTGGTTTGAGCCTGATAAAACCAAATGCTTATGAATGATTAAGTAATATAGCAAGTAAGCACAATATCAAAGCAGTAAAAACATAGGGAATTTAACGTGGTTCAGAGACTCAAGCTCCTACGTCCACGGCCTGATTTAACAGGAAATCCACTCAAGGGATTCTTGTTTTTAACGTGCCAAGGTGCACCAAGATCAGCTACCTCACTGACCTATAACAAACTCCTTACTAACTCACTAATAACTTACTACCAACAAACCTAACTTAGGGTTTTGGTTTCAGTTTGGATTCCAACTAAGTTGAGACTATCCTTACAAGGCAAAGCTATGCTAAGGATTGGATAATCTCTCTAAGCTTAAGATAATGCTAGTTCGCTCTTGGAATACAGAATAACTCTCAGTAGCTAAGAAACACTTGGGAAATTTAGATGGTTTCGAGTGCTTCTTTTAAAGACCGAATGCTTTGAGTACTTGAGAGTTTGAGTAACTTCTGGCTTGGAAATTTCCCATAACCTTGAATGGGTTCAAGGCCTTCTGTATTTATAGGTGATTTAAAAACTATCCGTTGGAGAGATAGCCTTCTAGTCATCTATGTAGAGTGGCTCAAACGGACATATCTTCATGCAGCAGCCGTCCTTGCATGGAATTAGGTAGTTGCATTAAATGCACATTAAATGCATGCCCGTTGAATATGCAGTCTGAAGTCAGTCTTCGTGTCAGGTTCCGTACATGCGTGTCCTTCCCGGATTGGTCCACGACATCAGGTTGGTGAGAATGTCAGAACTTATTCCTAGGCTTCGGGCTTGTCTTATTAAGTTCTTTTTGTCTCGAGCACAACGGTCTTGTCCTGACGTTGACATTCCTTTTGCATTGCTTGGCTCTACTCCAAGTCTTCCCATAAACTCAGTATCATCCTTTTCCCTTCAGGACTGAGTTAGTAATGACCTCAGGGTCATACTCTTCATCACTGACACTTACTCAGCCAGCTTAGTAGACTGCCATAAGTTCAGGATGGTATTCTTCGTCTTCAGGCTCTTGTCTTGATTGTTATCAGTAAGTGCTCCTCTTACTGAGTACCTGTGAAGTGTAAAATGACTAAGTACTATACATAACCAAGACTAGCCTGACAAAGATAAACAAAGGCAAAACATCTTTTCAGGGGCTTTGGGATCTTAATCAAAACTGACAATATCCCAACAATTAATTTATTTAGTGGATTAGTGAAGTCGATCAATAGTACAAAGTATTAGGGTTTAATTCTTGAGCTTTTAGTCTTTTGATCTTATACTTAGAATTATTACTTGCAGTCACGAGTATTCTAATTGTCGTATCAACTCCGTTAGTATATGGAGGGACTCCTATACTGAGCATCACCATCTCGTATTTGCATACAACCCTTAGTTAATTAGTTTAATTCTTTTTTTTTGCATAGGTAGAAAAATATAGCTTAGATTTAATTATCAAATAAGCCAAAAACATTCACTCATATTAACTACGATGTGTATATCCTCAGGGCTCTATTCGCACACAACCCATCCCGTGGTACGATATACTTGGTCCATATACTTGCTGATACTACAGTGAACCCATACGCTTGTGGGGTAACGATTAGTAAAAGTTAGTAAAGTTCGGTTCAAGTCATAGAGGCATCTTTAAGGACCATGAAATACCGAAATGGTCCTGATGCTGGGGAATCAGTCCACAGATGTCTCCCTGAATTCTTTCAAGGAAAACCGGGGACTCTAGTCCCACCAAGGTGCGCGACGGGTGCACTATTAATTTACCCTTAGAACATGCATCACATATAAATTTATCAACATGAGGGATTCTATTATTCGAAATATTATGACCAGTGGAATTATATAGATTCCTACGTATCATAGTTTGTCCTGGATGACTTAACAGCTGATGCCATAATTTAAAGGAGTTCGGGTCATGAAATTTCATACTAATGGCTAGATGGAGATTGGACGGCCAATGTAAGAATAGTACAATCCGGAAGAGAATGAGGGAAGTTTTTCTATAACTTGTTTATGGCTACCTCGAGTAATAGTCATCAAAAGGTATTCGTTATTATTCTCAATTTCAGTTTTAATGTGATAGCCATTAGATCTTATATCTTTAAAACTTAGCAGGGTACGCTTAGATTGTGGAAATAATAAAGCATTTATCAATTATGGGTTCGGTACCCATGGAGAGGACAATGGAAGCTCTTCTAGAGCCCACTATCAATATATTATCATTGGCTATTGTAGTTATACTTCCCTTACGTTCTACCAAGTTATGAAAATACTTCCTATCTCTTAAGATTGTATGTGTGGTGGCGCTATCTACCAAACATAAATCACTATTTGAATCCATCATGCCAGAGAAAATAGCCCAAACCTAATAGCTGATATGTTTACAAGCCATGTATAATAATAGCAATGTCCAAGTAAACTTAATGGACAACGTTAAGGTAAACACATCAAAGCTAAAACATAATATCATCCATAAAATAAAATAAAGTATTTGAAAGATAGGATCCAAAAATATAAATTGTTTTATCCAAAAACAAAGTACTAAAATAATCAAATACGTGAATCACTCATTGTCTCCATGGTCTTTAAGCTCTATGCCCAAAAGATCGTCGTTGTCATGGTCAAAGTCTGCTTCAGGCAGACTGGCATGGTGAGATTCGACTCTAGGAGCCTTCCCCTTGTCGTCGTTCTGCTGCTTTTGATAAGCCTCAACCAAGTGCTTAGGAGTGCGACACGTGCGAGATCAATGGCCTTTACATCCGCATCTGTAGCAGGACTGCTCAACCTTATCTTGATTGCCAAATTTTTTTGGAGCGGGATTCGTGTTAGGTGCAACCTTTCCATAAGCCTGAGTTTGATTGTCTTTCGAGGTACCTGGACCACCGGATGTACTATGACCTCGGCCTTTGCCACGAGTTCGTTTACTTCCTCTCCCTCTTCCACGCTTGCGTCCACTTGTACTGCCATGAGCTATAGCATGTGCTTCGGGCACACCTTGTGAGCCAACCGGTCTCAAGTTATGATTTTGCATAAGGAGCTGGTTATGCTTTTCTGCCGCTAGAAGTGCAAAAATTAGCTCAGAGTGTACAGTGTAGTTCTTAGCTATGTACTGCTGCTGGAGTACAAGGTTGCTAGTGTGGAAAGTTGATAGAGTATTCTGGATCAACTCGGCCTCAGTTATAGCTTGCTTGCATAGCTTTAACTGAGATACAATACGATGTAGGGTTGAGTTGTACTCCGTCACAGACTTAAAGTCTTGGAAATCAACCAATCGTATTGAGCTTGAGGGAGGAGTATATCATTTTATTGTTGGAAACGGTCCTTCAGGGACTTCCACAATGTTCCGGGGTCTCTCTCAGTGAGATATTCATTTTTCAAGTCCTGATTAAGATGATGTCTGAGAAAAATCAAAGTTTTCGCCTTCTGGGCGTCAGTTGATTCTGAATCATTGGCAATAGCACCGCTTAAATTGGTTGAGGCTAGATATATCTCAATATCTAGCGCCCGCGTCAGATAGTTACTACCATCAAGAGCAAGCTCTGCGAATTCTCTTTTGGTAATATCAGACATTATTCACTACAATTTTTAAAATGACATGGTAAGGGGTATGACCAAGTTTATTGACAACGGAGAAATAAGAATTTATTTGATGGGACTCACGGTAGCCTTCGATGCTAGCGGCGGCGCCGGCTTGGCCGTGTGAGATAGCGGTGGGAGTTCGCACGCAGGGCGGCTGTACGATGGCTACGGGCACATCGTGGGCGAGCGCGACGGCGCGAGGGCACATCAGGCGCGAAGGCGCGATGGCGCACGTGGTTTTCGAGAGTGCGACGGGAGGCGTGGCTTGTGGCGGTGCAAAGGCACGACGTGCGCCGTGGACGATGAGCGTTGCGGGCGCGTCGTGTGGCGGCGACAGCCGTTCGTTTGATTTTAATTAAAAAGATTTTTTTTTTAAATTCAATTTGATCCAATTAATTGCAAAAAAAACGAGATAGAAATCGAAGCAATAATTTACGTGCATACAAAATACAATAAGCATGGATCAAACAATTCGATACGACAATTAAAATCATGCAATTGGGAAAAATATTTTAGATCGTACCGATTAGTCTCCGGCAGAGTCTCGTGCTGATAACGTGTTGTAAATCGAAAGCGATAAATAGAGACGCGAGATTTGTTCACCCAATTCGTCGATAACGACTACATCTGGGGGCGTACCAAGCCAAGAGTTTCACTAATATGTGTGTGTATAAGTGTATACAATTCTGAGTATAATGATCTATTTATAAGAGTAAAGACCTAGTCTAAACCTAAAGCCCATTAGGTTATAAGTTCATTAGTAATATCCACATCAAATCTTCTAGATTTGGTATAATAAATCCGCTAGATTTACAACAATATAAATGAAAAATAAGTGATGATATTTTCGGAAAATAATCATTCCTCAATATGTGGAATACATAAACTCATGTGTTATGGAAGGAATCATTATTCTACGTAATTGGGAATCATCATTCTTTGTGGAATCACTATTCCATTTTTAAAAACATACCAGGCATAGTATTTTGAATAGATTAAGTAATGATCATTTTATTCCCTATCTATTTCATCATACTAAACATGCCTAAGAGTTTGTCATGCAGGAAAGAAACCCAAAGGAAGATCATTGCCTCTACATCGTGTACATTAATAGTGCAATCACTATTCAACGTTTGAAAAAAATAAGTAATTCTACATCTTCTCTACTAAAATGGGATATAGTTTATTTTCGTTCCATAACTTTTTACTTTTTTTAAAAAGATCTCAAAAAAGTTAATTTCTCCAATTACGTCCCAATTTTTGGCTAAATGTACAATTTACATCCCAAAAAAGTTAATTTCTCCAATTACATCCTAATTATTGACTAAGTGTACAATCTACGTCCCAAAGTTGTTGGAATTATCAAGGCGCAGTCATTTTACCTCATGTGCCGCACACATGCTTGTTAAATTTAGTTTTTTTGGGCAAAAAAAAATATTTATGTTGATATTAAATTTATTTTTGAACTAATTTTGGAGGGTGGGGTGGGTGATGGTGAGGAAAAGAGACGCTGTTTATTTCAGAGAGTGTGTGAGATATGTGGGGACACTTTATTTTTTTTAAATATATTATATATTTTATGATTTTAGTTTAAATTAGTAGATTTTGTTTTGTTTTGTCAATTTTTTAAAATATTTATTAGATTCAATTCCAGCAACTTTGAGACGTTATTTATACATTTAGTCAAAAATTGGGACGTAATTGGATAAATTAACTTTTTGGGACGTAAATTGTACACGTGCAAAAAATTGGAACGTAATTAGAGAAATTAACTTTATTGAGACGTAAATTGTACGTTTGGCAAAAATTGGGACGTAATTGAAGAAATTAACTTTTTTGGGACGTTTTTAAAAAAGGTGAAAAGTTATGGGATGTAAAGAAATTCTATCCCCAGCTAAAACCATCCCGCATATCCATTTGTCTAAACTTTTTGTAGGTCGCCTATCCATTTTTTATGTGTATACTTTTAATTTTCAGTACATTTTCACATTTTAATTTGTTGTTATTCAAACGCTAAATTGCACTTTTGATTACATGAGAATAGATAGGCCTACAAAATGGTTATTTTTTCGATATTTTTGTTCCAAAAAAGTGTAAGTTTGGTCCCAAAAGAATGAATAAATTGCAATTTTAGTCCTAAAAACTTGCAGCTTTGGTCCCAAAAGTTAATCGAAATGACCGAATTTGTAATTTTTCCATTAATTAAATGAGTTAACTGCAGTTCTGATCTCAATAGAATGTGTCCATTTTAAAATAGTAATTTTTTTAGCACTTATAGTCCCGTAGTTTTTATGTTATAATTTTGGTTTTAAGAGAATATGACAAATTTACAGTTTTAATCCTGAAAATTAACAGATGAGACTAAAACTACACAAGTAAAAAAAAAAAAGGAACGTATTTCGCACATAGGCACCGAAATTTTCTCCCAAATATTAAATATACTCACATACTCTTTATCTACTAAGAATTAGTAAATCAAACAACTCATATTGAAATTGGATTAGACCGAAATGAGACAACTTTGTAGAAAACAATTAACAAACTAAAATGTTTTTATTGAAAAGTAGTCTTACTTCATTTTGGTTGGATAATGAGACTAAAAATGTTTATAGCCCGAGTGAATCTAAAGGAGTTCTAGGAGAGCTTAGCCCATAAGAACAAGATACTGCCAAGGAAAGTGGCTGTAGTGCCTGCGACCACACCGATGATCAGGGAGCGAAAGTCGGGTGGGCCAAAGTGGCACCATTTGTCGATTTTTTTAACGTTGCCAGATTCGATATCGCGATTACCAACGTTTTCGACGCCATCCTTTGTAAGTGGGATAGATTTCCCAAACATAGTTCGAATCACCTCTTCAAGAAGAATCTTTTGTGAGTCATCGCCATTTTTATCCATGATCAGGGCACGGAGCAAGTCATATTTAAATTTGTCTACATCATGTATGCTTTCCCCTGACGACTAAAATGAGATGAAAAAATTAAGTATAGTTAATGGAATCGCAGATTCAAAAATTTAACTAACTCACTAACTTGTCCATGTTCGAATTTTACTCCTTTGCCATGCAGCCTATGATCCTTAGGTTCTTGAATTTCTTCTCTTTTGTAACCTTTAACCGATGAAGAAGGCACCTACATATACATTTCAAATTAGTTACTTAATCCATATAACTAACTAATATCGATATGTTGAACAATTAACAATCCCACTAACCTGCAGAAGTTGGGATAGACCACATGGAATGGTATAGTCTTCTATGACCTCCTTACCCTTTGAAGAACACAACACCTACACACACGTTTCTAGTTACTGCTTAAGATGAATAAGTAACTTCTAAAAGCCATTTAATAACAAATGTCTAAGAACAAAAACAAGAAACCTACTTTTGGAATTGAAATTGCAACTTACAAGATAACTTTAATATACGAATTAAATCAACTCTTAGATAGATGCATACAGATATAAATCATACTTAGCTAAAAGAACTAACATAATCAACTAGGTATCAGTTTAACAAGAAATCAAACTCAAATAGAAAAAAAATTGCAGGAACCTGGGCAGATTTGTTGTTTTTGAGGTTCGATTTTGTTGATACCGGAAACATAATTTGTAGGGCAGTATCAACAAGACCAATACGGGTATCATCATCTACACCCTTGACCAGAGCGTCCACCACCTTTAACAAAATATCATATAACTTCTTTACTTGTTCGGAATCACCATCTTTAACCGATGAAGAACAAGAAGCCTACAGAATTTAAATTACGTATTGAGATAGCTAATATTAAAAAATTAAAATATTAACAAAACCAACTAACCTCATCATTGAGGTTCAGCAAAAGGAGAGATTGTATTTCATTTTCAATGAACTTCTTGATGAAATCATCATCAGCATGAACGAACTCATATCCTGCCATATTCTTCTTCTTTTGTTTATGCACCAAATGAATCAATGGAAGGCTTTAAGTAGCCGGGAGAGAAAGACAGTTATGTGAGGCCGTTACATAACTATTCTCTTTTAACCCCCTACAGATTCTACATTTAATTTTATGTTCAATTTATTATTTTCTACCATTTAAATTTCCTATAAGTTAACTATACAAAATAAATAAATAACTAAATATAAATATATATATATATATATATATATATTTAAAATAAAAAAAATACGCCTAATTAAGGCAGTTAAATTATGTACCATTTAATTTGTTGTCTACTTTAACCGCCCCTAACAAATTTCTGATGCGGTTAATTCCCTCCTTTTATGTATTTTCTTGAGAGTTTCTTTTTTGCGCCAAATCGATACTTTAAAACAGTTTTATAATAATTTTATCATGAACCGTTTTTATATAAAACATACTTATTATACAAAACTGAATATATATAGGGTGAAATTGATTTATACATGAATTATTGAAAGGTATTAGTGTTTTCACTAAATAATATTAATTGTTTTTAAGGGGTATTAATAATTTTCACCAAGAGTATTAATTATTTTCACTGAATAGTAATCGCTATAATTATGTTTTGGAAATTTATACTTTTTAATCATTACAGGGTTAGTTGACTTCTCAATCATCTTAAAAAAAATGTTTGTTACATACATGAGATCACAAATCAATTTAAATGAGGGAAAATTGCAGTTTTATTTTCAAGAGAATAGGTGCAAAACACTTTTAATATTTATGTGTGAAATTAATTTTTTTTTTTTTTAGTTTTGGTCTCATTTGTTAATTTTTAGGATCAAAACTGCAAATTTGTCATATTCTTTTGGGGACCAAAATTGCAATTTATCATATTCTCTTGGGACCAGAAGTGTAAAAAAAAATACGGGACTATAAATGTCGACAAAATGACCATTTTGAAATGGACACATTTATTAAGACCAAAAGGGCACTTAACTCATTTAAATAAAGGGAAGATTGCAAATTTGGTCTCGTTCGTTTTTTGTTCCATTTTTTGCAATTTTGGTCCTTTCGATTAACTTTTGGGACCAAAGGTGCAAATTTTTAGGACTAAATTTGCAATTTTATACATTCTTTTGAGATCAAAATTATACTTTTCTTGGGACCAAAAATATCGAAATAAATGACCATTTTTTACCAGCCACTTATTTTGATGCGACCAAAGGTGTCATTTACCCTTTAAATTAACAACAAAAATGTGAAAATGTACGGGATTTAAGTCAAATTCGTCCTCTATCTTTTCACCTTTATCAAAATGGTCCTCTATTTTTTTTATCAATTTAGTCCTGTATCTATTCAAGTTTCGTCAAAATGATCCTAATTGGCCTAAAAATGTACAAAACCTCACCGTTTTGGTCCTCTATTTATTTTCTTTACCAATTTAGTCCTGTATCAATTCACATTTCTCCAATTAGGTCCTAATTGAACGCAAAAAGCATAAAATGCCACCTTTTTAGTCATGTCAACTAGTTTTCTGGGGAGGTTGTTGGTCCCGTTTTTCTTTCACAAATAAGGATAATATGGGAAATTAGGAGAAATTTTTGTTTTAACACTGATGTTATGCAAGTCAGTAAAGCAATAAAGAACACAACAATGTAAAGTGGTTCGGAGACTCAAGCTCCTACATCCACTGCCTGATTTAACAGGAAATCCACTACCCGGGATTCTTGTTTTTAACGTGCCAAGGTGCACTCACAACTGGACTCACACCCCTCCGCGGAGCTGCCTCTCGAACTGGCCTCACATCCCTCTTCACTTAGGGACTGCCTCTCCTCACCTCACTGCAACACCTAACACTATTCTGGAAAGGGTTTAGTTTGGTTTGGTTCTCTCCAACTAGGTGAGATTTTCCCTTACATGGTTTTAGCCTTTAAGCTAAGGTTGGGAAAATCTCTCTAAGCTTAGGATATATATGATAGGCTCGAGTATACAAACTGGAACACTCAAATATGACTATGAAGAACTCAGGTCAGTGTTCTTGATGGAGATGGTGCCTCCTTATGCCTCCCTTGAAACGCACCACTCTCACATCAGCTCCTTGCTTTTTCACTAATGAAGCTTGAGTTTGTATTTATAGTGTGGATTTGAATGTTACCGTTGGAGAGAGTAACATTCAAATCCAGACGATCTCTGGAGTGAAATTCTCCTTTTCAGTAAAGTATGGCCTTTGTCAGCTTTTGTCAGATTTGCTGCCTTGACTTGATTGGTCCACGTGGACTGAGTCCAACGGCTCTTTTCTTCAGGGTACTTGATCAGGGTAGTCCTGACTTCAGGCGACTTGTCTTCAGCTGACTTGTAATCCTCTCAGGATACCTTTCTTCAGTAGACTTGAAGTCTTCTTAGGAACCATCATTGGACTTTAAGTCTTCTCAGTGGACTTCCTTTAGTAGACTTGAAGTCCACTCAGGGGAGTTGACATAAGGCTATTTGTCAAGCTTCCCAGCCTCAGTAGCCTGACTCCTTCAGGTCCTACTAGGCACAGCACTGATCCTCTCAATCATGCTCTTCACTGAGTAGTCCACTGACCAGCTTAGAAAGTCAGGTTTATACTCAGTGGGACTTCCTTCAGGCTTCTCTTCAGGTTCAGGTCTTCTGACATGGCTTCAGTCTGTTCTCTTTTTTATGTTATTTTGACTTCCTCAGGCTGTGTCAGAGAGTTCCCCCTCACTGAGTTCCTCTCAGTAGAGTTCCCCCTCACTGAGTTCCTCTCAGTAGGGTTCCCCCTCAGCTGAGTTCTTCCTCCACTGATAACCTGTTCTCCTGAGAAACAACCTAGCCTGACCTGAAACTAAAAGATACTATCCTGACTGCTTTCAAACCTATTACATGTTGTTTTGGAAAATCATCAAAACTAAAATATCCCAACAGTTTATGATGTGGTTTTTTTTTAAATGTGGCACGTCAGGTGGCAATATAATTGCTAAATAAAAAAACTTGAAATAAAATACAAAAAATCAATTAGGACCATTTTGGCGAAACTTGAACAAATACGGGACTAAATTGACAAAGTAAATAAATAGATGACTATTTTGATAAAGGTGAAAAGATAGAGGACGAATATGGTTTAAATCCCGAAAATGTACTATAAAATTAAAAGTAGACACAGAAAAAATGGATAGACGACCTACAAAAAGTTTAGGCAAATGGTCTATTGACATTAAACTCCAAACAAAACAAAAAAAGCTATGAATATTCAAGCACACACTGTTGGTATTCAGAAATCATCACATCATAGTACTCTGTCTGTATAATGCCTAAGTTTCTACTAGTAAATATCCTATCTAAGATGAATCTTTAGCTACTTGCAATTTGCAAATGAGATCAATTAAATCAAGCCTCCAAACAAGATGAGTTGCTTTCTTCCTAGCCTCTTTAGTCCCCGTAATCGCGACACGTTCTAGAGTTGGACGACCATTCTCCACCTCGTTTATCTTGGTTACATCACCGTCGACGCACATTGCATGAATAACGAGCACGCAGCATTACATCCCCTTGTCTGTAAGAGCAACATCCTCTCTCAGTATCATAAACAAGCACTGCAGCATATCCTTCTTTTCCAGCTCCGGAATCGCCCTTCCATCCTTGCTAAGCACCTCAAGAATCGGCAACATTTCTTGTACAAGAATTCGTCTTTTGATTTTTTCCTCGGATACAGCTCCTTCTCTGTTTTGAACCACACTACAACATAAAAGCCAAATGGCCTCCTGATCCCCTTCTTGTATAAGCTCGACCAGAGGTCTGTTTGATACGGCCGCAGCAGCTTTTTTTCGGAGTTGACGTCGTTAGAGCACAATTGCACAATCTTGCCTCTGGCATTGTCATTAAGCTGGGAGATTGTCAAGAGTAGTGATACCAAATAATCTTCGGTTGAATTCGTTAGCTTGGTGAGAAACAGGACCTTTTCCAGAGCGGTTTTGTCGTCCGTAGCAGACGAATATGGAAGCTTCCGGAGGGAGTACACTCGTGTCGGTATAAATTCCGTCCAAAGGCCTGATCCATTGAACTGCCTCCGCGAAGTCGAATCTCTACAAATTTCCAAACAATGATTAATCATATTATCCACACTTATATATCTCAAACATAACTAAAACACCAAATTTACGCACAAAACAAACTCCAGGGGATTTGAATCCAACCTGGCCAGATTCCTTGGTTTTCAGAGATTGATGATCTTTCATTTTCTTCTTTAATTTGTTCAATCTTCACTTTAATCTTGTTGTATACTTCCAGCATCACCAAAATTAATTGTAACATCATAATTTAATTCAAGAACAAAATCAAATCAACAAATGCAAACTGATAAAATCCAAGAATATTTCAATCTTTAGGAGAAGGGAATTTAATCTAACTCAACAACAGCGTTTTCCAGCCCTTCAACTGATAACATCTACACATTTAATATCAAAAATTAAGAAACAAGCTCAGATTTGAATCTAACCTTGCCAGATTTATTGGAATGTATAAGCATGGATTCATTCACACGACTCAAGCTCAGCTCAAGCACCTAACTAACTCTCACATGCATGAGTTAGTTACAGCAGATTCTGCTGCCCTTCGTTCACACTGATCCGTGCCATGCTGCTGTCCTTCTCTTGATCATTAAGACGGTTACAACTGCCTTAGGATGATTCTAGAATAAGCCACACAATAAGCGTATATATGCATTGTATTGAACTCTCTCAGATTGTAATGCATATCATAAATTCTATTGCTTCGACACTGATTCTTTCTAAGATGGCTTTCTCATATCTTGCATGTTATCTAGCTCTCTGTCATTGGATCTCAACATGGTATCAGAGCAGTGTTGATCCATGGCGAGCGGGAGAAATAATCCAGCTGTTGTGCCACCAAATGTGTGGCAAAACACATTCGATATTGGAAATCGTGATGAAGAAAACGATGCAAATCGACAAATACCTCCAGCCTTTGTGGTGCACGGATCGGAGCATTCAGGTTTGGTCTTAGTTTCACAGCCCGTTGAATGGTTTAAACTTTGTGTCATGGCAGAAATCCATGTTAATAGCTTTAGGAGCCAAGTCTAAGCTAGGATTCATTGATGGAACAATTATGGCACCAAATAGAAACTCACCAGATTTTGCACTTTGGAAGAAAGTAGACTATCTGGTAGTTGGATGGTTATTGAGTTCAATCAGTAAAGAGTTATATAATACCTTTGTTTCTGCAAAATCTGCCAAAATCTTGTGGAATGATATCTGTGAGCGGTTTAGCTCTGCAAATGGTACAAAATTCTTTCAGTTGCAAAGGAAAATTAATACATTGAAGCAAGGACATGATTCTATAGCAACATTCTATGGAAAGATGAAGGAAGTTTGGGATGAACTTGATGATTTCGATCAAATAATTGGTTGTACTTGTGGAAATTGCACTTGTGATGTAGATGAACAACTACATGAGAAGAATATTAGGCTGAGGCTCACATAGTTTCTTATAGGGTTAAATGATAGTTATGAGCATACTATGAATCAGATTATGATGATGGGTCCTTTACCCTCCTTGAACAAGGCATATTCAATTGTTTCAAGAGTTGAACAATAAAGGTAGATACAATCTGGATTTGATAAAGGAGATAATGCTACCAAGGTTACTCAAATACAATCTGCAATGTATTCAAAGGCACGTACATATGAACCAAGAGAGCACCAGAAGTTTGAAAGGGGGAGAGGAGATTATAAGACCAAGGAAGATAAGGAGTTATTAGTTTGTTCTCATTGTGGCAGAAAAAGGCATGATGTTTCTACATGTTTCAAGTTTCATGGATATCCAGAATGGTTCAAGAAGAATGATGGAAAGAAAGTATTAGCTCAATGCAGCATTGAGGATTTTGTAACTACTCAAAGTCACACACAAGATATTGCAGCTATTATACAGCAACAGGTTGCAAAGTACCTAAATAAACCACATGGAGGTGAACAAAGTTATGCGCATTCAACATTACATCTATTACTGAGATTTCTGGATTCGTCAATTTTGATAATGTGGTAAAAGGAACTAGGATATTTGATACATGAGCTAGTAGACACATGAGTTTTGACATAAACATTTTCACTAAACCTCTTAAAAGCCTAAACACTCCTATTACTGTATTGCTACCAGATGGAAGCAAACAAGTTGTCACACAAAACTGTTATTCTTAACAGTATCTTAACTATTATTGATGTATTATACATTCCTGCATTCAAATATAACCTGCTATCTATACCATATCTCCTTGTTAATACTGGTCTTTTATGTACTTTCACTGGTACTTCCTGTTTTTTACAGGACACCAAGAGTAATGCACCTTTGGCAGCTGGAAAAATGCTTGGAAAGTTGTACATTTTACAATATAATACCATTCCTTCTTCTCCTTGTAATTCACACATTACAACTTCTATTTCTATTGATATATGGCATAAGAGATTAGGTCATGCATCTTTTGATGTACTCAAACATATTGATCCCATATTGTTACATAATAAAGGTGCAGATATTGACAAATTCTCTCCATGTGTTGTTTGTCAAGAGGCAAAACAAACCAGGAAGTCTTTTCCAACCCATAAAATTTATGAAACATCCATATTTGACCTTATTCATGCTGACATATGGGGACCATACACTCATCCTTCTATGACTAATACTCCATATTTCTTAACTATAGTGGATGACTACACCAGAGCCACTTGGGTATTCTTATTAACCCATAAACACAAGGCAAAATCAGTTCTTAAACACTTTCTAACCATGATACAAACCCAGTTCAATGTACAGCCAAAAGCTATTCAAACAGATAATGGGACTAAGTTTCTTTGCAATGACTGTAAAAATTGTTTCAAGACCTTGGCATGATACATCAGAAAACATGTGTCTACACTCCACAACAAAATGGAGTTGTAGAAAGAAAGCATAGACACTTGCTTAATATAGCAAGAGCTCTAATGTTTGAATCTAAACTTCCCTTGACTTTTTGGCCTTATTCCATTCTACATGCAGCTTACATTATAAATAAGCTACTTACTTCTATTCTGAACTGGGCTACACCCTTTTCCATACTCTATAATAAGCCTTCTACATATGACTCCCTCAAGACTTTTGGTTGTCTTGCTTTTGCCACTGACACACACCCCTCCATGTGAAAATTTGCACCAAGAGCCATTAAAGCCATTTTCCTTGGCTTTGAACCAGGTCATAAAGGCTATATACTGTATAGTTTGTCTGATCACTCAATCTTTGTATCCAGGGATGTGCATTTCTTTGAGCACATATTCTCATTCCTGCATGATCAAATTACACCACTTGATCAACTTTCATCCCCTACCTCACTTGATTTTGTTCCTGCTTCTTCATCGATTTTTACACCAGATCCAACACCTTCTAACTCTATGCCTATTCCCAAAACCACTACTAGAATAAGAACTATAAATCCTCCATCATGGTTAAATTATTTTGTATCTCCTTGTACAACTTCCACACATTTACCAGCTATCAAGGAGCATATCTCAGGTACTTCACCTTCCTTACCTCATCTTACATCCATTTACACACAATCTGTTGCCACACCTTTCTCTTCTGATTATATGTGTTTTCTGGCTAATGTGCATTTATCCAAAGAACCCAATACCTATCATCGGGCTTTGGGGAATCCAGATTGGGAAAGGGCTATGACTGGTAAATTGAATGCTCTTGAAAATAATGAGACTTGGGATCTTGTACAGTGTCCTTCTCACAAAACTCCCATTGGTTGTAAGTGGGTGTACAAACTAAAATTCAAACCTGATGGTACTGTGGATAGATATAAAGCTAGATTAGTGGCTAAAGGGTATCATCAAGTACATGGCATTGACTATGAGGATAGTTTTTCACCTGTTGCTAAGCTGGTTACTATCAGATTTTTGGTTGCCTTTGCCACTAGTAAAGGATGGCCTCTCTACCAGTTAGATATTAACAATGCATTTCTGCATGGATATCTAAATGATGAAGTCTACATGGATCCACCACTTGGTTACACTAAGGCTTTACCAGGTCAGGTCTGTAAGCTCAGGAAGAGCTTATATGGATTAAAGCAGGCCTCAAGAGAATGGAATACATAATTTTCCAAGACATTATTGGCTTATGGTTTCAAGCAGTCAATATATGGCCATTGTTTGTTCACACTAAATTCAGACTCCTACTATCTGGCTTTACTTGTTTATGTGGGTGATGTCTTACTCACAGGTTCATCATTGGATCAGATTAATCTTCTTAAGGCACATCTCCATTCAGTGTTCACTATCAAAGATTTGGGCTTTGCTAAGTACTTTCTTGGGGTGGAGATTGCTCGGGGTGATGATGGTACCTTCCTTTCTCAACACAAATATATTCAAGATATTATTTTATACACTAGGATGGATTGTTGTAAGCCCTCTCACTTACCATTTCAACATGGCTTACATTTATCTTCCACTCAGGGTGAGCTACTTGATGATCCTGAGAAATATAGGAGGCTTGTTGGAAGACTCATTTATCTCAACTTCACATGTGTACAGCAACTAAGCTAATTTGTTAATGCACCTAGATCTTCTCATTGGGATGTTGCTCTTCACTTGGTCAGATATTTGCATGGCACAAATGATTTTAAACTGTTCTATTCCTCTCATTCTACACTTACTGTACATGCCTATAGTGATGCAGACTAGGGCTCTTGTTTGGATACAAGAAGGTCCCTTACTGGATATTGTAACTACCTCGGTTCATCCTTGATATCTTGGAAGACAAAGAAACAAAATATTGTCTCAAGATCTTCAGCTGAGGCTGAGTATAGGGCTCTAGCCACCACTGCTTTGGAACATCAATGGATATCATTTTTGGCTACAGATTTCCTTTTGCCTATTACATTGCCTCTCCAACCTAAAACAATTTGCCTACGGAATTGAGTTGCCTACGGAATAAAATCCCTAGGTATAATTACCTACAAGCCATTTGCCTACAAAAATTTACCTACAACACAATTTGCCTACGGAATTTCCGTATGCAAATTATTGTGTAGGTGGGGAAGGAAAATGCCTATACAATTAGAGATTTTTGTAGGCAATCCTCCCTACGAATTTTTTTATTGGTAATTTCGTAGTTATATTGACAATTTCCATAGACAATATTAAAATTTCTTGTAGTGGTATCAGTTTCTTTGTATTAACCGCCCCTGCCCCAACATATTACTCCCTTATATTTTAAATTAATTACTCTCCTCTCTACTTTAATTTGCACATTTGGACGCGGGAAGAAATAATAAAATCATTTTTATTTTGTAAAATTGAAATCAAAAGTTTTTTTTGGTTTTTTATGAGACCAAATATATTAATTGTTATATGAGAAAACACATTAGATTCAAAATTTATATCATGTGAATATTCACCTAGTTTTGAAAATATAATTGATTTTTTCGCAAAGTTACTAGAATTGTATGACACCAAATATATAAAAAAAATAAAATTTACGCATCATGTAACATACCATTGATTTTATTATAAAGGAGAATTTACTAGTAGAAATTGGGGGAAATTATTTTTTTAGGACACTATATTTACCTTTTTACAAAATTGGGACACTATTTTTGTGAGCTTGCAAAATTAGGGCATTTTCTTTATAAACTTGCAAAACTAGGACATTATCTTTTAAATTAGGCAAATCCATGCCAAATTATATAAAATTAGGGCCAACTGGACATATTATTTTCGGGCTTTATTTGAGCATATTTTATAAATTTTGGCTTATATTTGATCAACATAAAAGATATTACCCTTGTTTTGTAAGATTGTAAAGATTATGTGCAAGCCGTAATGATATAGTGTCATGATTTTGCACACCCATAAGATAATGTCCTAAAATATAATTTTTCCCATAGAGAATGCTTAGTTGAATTAGGGATATTATTGGAAAATAATTTACCATTTCCATAAATTGATGCTTTGAACATGCGCAAATGTGGATCAACAGGAATACCAAGCGCTTGATACCTTTCGTCATACACCGAGTACCTATAGAGAATTCCAATTTTTATTCATGAATAAATAAATAATCATTAATACATAATAATATGTCATATAATATGTATATGGACAAACTAAATTCATTAAAATATTTAATAACATTGTTTGTTTCTTTAGAACCAAGAATAAATACTATGTGTACAATAATTGCAACAGTGAGTTTATTAAATTTTAATATATTTTGTGAGTAATATTTATCTTGAAATTTATTTAAAGAGTATTAATCATTTCATTAAATGATATTAGTTGTTTTCACTAAAAATATTAATTGGAGAAGTAATATTGTTTCATTAAATAATACTAATTGTTTTATTATGTTAATAAAATTGTAGTTCACAGTTATATAGTTAACATGAATAAATTAGCACATCCTTATATGGAAAAAAAAGAGTGAATTTGTACAAATAATTCATTTATATCCATATTTAATTGGGTTAATTGGAAAAAAACTCACGAACTTAATAATATTTATCAATTACAACATAAACTCAATATGAAGATTTAAAACCTTTAGAACCAAGAATAAATACTATGTGTACAATAATTGCAATTTACATATATATACTGAGAATTTTTCATCTAGTAGCATATTTCATGTGCACCGTTATTTAAAAAAAAAAAAAAAGAAGATAATATATGCATGCAAAAAAATTCGAAAAATATTATTAATTATTTTTTGAAGAATTTACCTTTTGATAGTAGTGTCTGTACTCCTCAGGTAGATAGCAAAATACCAACTAGCTTTTATTTTTGTGTATATGTGAGACTGCAAATTGAGAAAAATAAATTTTAGAATAAAATAAAAAAAACTGCAAAAAATTTAAAAATATCAAAATACTTACATTTTTGTGGAGATTGGTTTGTATTTTGGAAAAAAATGGTTATTTTTTCCTTGTATTTGGCTAAAATTCGGACAGAATAAAGAGGGGAGAAGGAATACTAAAATGATGGATGAATTTTGAAAGGAGTACTAAAATTTTATGTGCAATAAGGGGAGAAATAATAACAAAACTGAAATAGTAGTGAGGGGAGGAAGAAAAAAATTTCGTGTAGCAAAAGAAGGGGAGGAAGAAATTTTCGTGTAGCAGCAGAAAGGTGAGGAGGAAGAAGAAGGAAGCATCTGTTATATGCATATTTGTGATCGAAAAAAGCCAAAATAGAGGTCTCAAATCGCGTGGGAAAGCTAGTTGGCCATGTGCGTGTTGCAGGGGAGGCCATGTGCGTGGTCCAGACCTGGTCGAGCCTCGCCCTTGCGGAAGGCGAGCTATGACGTGGATTTTTTTGAGTTGATCTCGCCTGGGGAGCGCGATCTACTCCTTTAGATCGCCTCTCTCAGGCGCGATCAAGAGGGGAACACGAGGTCTTTGATGCATCGCGCCTGGGGAGCGCGATCTACTCAGTTGATCGCCTCTCCCAGGCGCGATCAACCCTATTTTCGTAAACAATTTTCAAACCTCCCTATTTTTGCAATCAAAATTCTAATTTGACCTAAATAAAAAAATTTGCCCCAAAAATGGTGACGGTTCCTTCCATAAAGTAAGATTTATAATGAGCGTATCTTAATACCCTCACCAAAACTATAGTAATGACACATTTAGTGAGAGTTACTTAACCTCTCGTTAAATTTTTTGTCACAGTTTTTGTTGTACTTCTATGCTTTGTAGAATAGTGCAGGGAGTTGTACACTTTGCACCAATGCAGATTTTAGTGCACCGCGGTGTTAGAAAAAATGGTTGGTAGTATTATTTTGTAGTTAATTGATATTAAAGTTTATTTGAGACTTTAATAGTTGATCAATTAATTTTGGGTGTTGAAATTAATTTCTCGAAAATTAATTGTTACAAGTGTGTTCTACTCGCGGAATAGATGAGAATAGTGTATTCATACTCGCAAAACCGATTTTCGGTGATTGAGAAATTGAATCAGAAGTCAAATGGTTCAACACCTAATTATGGGATTAATGAAGGAATTAAATAAGTCATTTAATTCTTCATCCCACATTGAATTTTTAGAATGCTAATATACATGATATTAGTATGGAACAATGGAGTATAATAAATTTAATTGATTGTTAGGCAATCAAAGTTGCCACACGCGCGCACGTGAGTCGAGCCGCGCACTTGGCCTTGGGCTTGGTCAGATGCTTCATTGAGCACATGTGACACATGTGCTAATTGTGTGGGACAGTTACGAGCGCAATTTGTGGAAATGCGTTTTGGTCAACTTCGATTTTTCAGACTTGTCACCAACGAAACGCGTCTGCATTAAATGCTCACGCGTTTTTTCCTTCTGCATTGAGTAGAGGTTCGCCTATAAATAGTGTCCTCATGCATTCCATCTGGTCACACTCAGAATATTCTCTTCTCCCTCAGTCTCTTTGCATACAGAGTCCTACAGCCAGTCCAGTTTGAAGCGCTCATTTAGTTCGTCGGTGCTCCAAGACCTGCAGTGCTGCACTCTTGGAGACAAAAGTGTCGTTTTACCTTTGGGGACATATTTCCAAGACCAAAGAGCATTACCGGGGAAATTTTATCTTGCGGGAAGAGGCCTTCCTCGACTCGACACGCTGCAGTTTCTTTTACTTTTTGTATTCTCTGTAATCGTTCAATTCGAGTTGTAATTTTATTTTTAATTTTATTTTCAAATTATTATTTCTTCAGTCCACTACAAAAAAGACGGAGATTAGCGATTGAGATTTTGCGACGGCACAATATTCGTCGCAAATTTAGTGAATTTGCGACGGATTTTGGTAAGCCGTCGAAAAAGATGACACTTTGCGACGACTTAGGAAGTCCGTCGCAAAGGTTAGTAATTTGGGACGGAAAAGCCATCGCAAAAACTATGGCCCACCGCCTTCGTCTTAAACCGGCAACATTTGCGACGGAGAGGTCATCGCAAATTTCAACTTTGATTTTGCGACGGCCACTTCCGTCGCAAAACATACCCGTTTAAAGGTGACTGTTCGAGAAGCGACCCGTTTGACTGATTTGCGATGGAAAAGACCGTCGTAATTTTAAACTTTGTTTTTGCGACGGACCATAGTCGTCGCAAATCTTACATTTATAATCGCGACCTTTCGGGAAACGGTCCATTGACTGATTTGCGACGGAACGTCCGTCGCAAATCCGAACCGTTTTTACGCGTCTTCTCGGGAAACGGTGCGTTGATTGATTTGTGACGGAAAAACCGTCGCAAATCTGTCAAACCGACGTCGTTTTGGCTTTGACAGGCAAAATTTGCGACGGATAGGCGTCCGTCGCAAAATTTTTTACAATTATAAAACTCTCCTCGCAAAACAGACGGAGAGTGCGAGAAAAAAGAAGAAGAGGAGGAAAACGAAAGGAAAAGGAAGGGGAAGTCGGGTTTAGTTGATTGTAGAGCCGTCCGTCCCCACCGAGTTCTCGTTTCGACATTTTCTACAAATAAACCGTAAGTTTTCTTCATTTTTACCATTTAAAATTTAATTTTAAAGCATGTTTAGAGAATTGATTTTAGTTGAATTATTTGAATTATATTAGTAATGAATTGATTTTAGTTGATTTAGTTGATCGAATTTTAATTTAAAGCATGTTTAATTTTTGTTAAGTTTAGAATTGAATTAGTTGAATTTTTTGAATTATATTAGAAATGAATTGTTTTTAGTTGAATTATAATTTAATTAGTTGATCGAATTTTAATTTAATTTTAAAGCATGTTTAGAATTTCTTAAGCTTATAATTGAATTAGTTGAATTGTTTGAATTATATTATAAATGAATTGATTTTAGTTGAATTAGCTTAGTTGATCGAATTTTAATTTAATTTTAAAGCATGTTTAGAAATAGTTGAATTAGTTTATCGAATTTTAATTTAAAACATGTTTTATTTTTGTTAAGTTTTAGAATTGAATTAGTTGAATTGTTTGAATTATATTAGAAATGCATTGATTTTAGTTGTATTAGTTGAATTATAATTTAATTAGTTGATCGAATTTTAATTTAATTTTAAAGCATGTTTAGAATTTCTTAAGCTTATAATTGAATTAGTTGAATTGTTTGAATTATATTAGAAATGAATTGATTTTAGTTGAATTAGCTTAGTTGATCGAATTTTAATTTAATTTTAAAGCATATTTAGAAATAGTTGAATTTGTTAAGTTTAGAATTGATTTTAGTTGAATTGTTTGAATTATAATTTAATTTTAAAGCATGTTTAGAATTTGTTAAGTTTAGAATTGATTTTAGTTGAATTAGAGTAGTTGATCGAATTTTAATTTAATTTTAAAGCATGTTTAGAAATAGTTGAATTTGTTAAGTTTAGAATTGATTTTAGTTTAATGATTTTAAATAATATTAGTTGCTTGATTTAAGTTTAATAATTTTACAAAATAATATTAGTTGATTGATTTTAATTTAGTTGAATGAAT
Source organism: Ballota nigra (assembly GCA_947034835.1). NCBI lineage: Eukaryota > Viridiplantae > Streptophyta > Magnoliopsida > Lamiales > Lamiaceae > Ballota > Ballota nigra. Next base: position 63,269,225 of record OX344725.1, read on the forward strand.
TTAGTTGAGTAGGTAGTTTGAATAATATTAGTTGCTTGATTTAAGTTTAATAATTTTACAAAATAATATTATTAGTTGATTGATTTTAATTTAGTTGAATGAATTTAGTTGAGTAGGTAGTTTGAATAATATTAGTTGATTGAATTTAGTTGACTAGGTAGTTTAATGATTTTAAATAATATTAGTTGTTTGATTTTAAATAATATTAGTTGTTTGATTTAAGTTTAATAATTTTACATAATAATATTATAAGTTGTTTGATTTTAGTTTAGTTGATTGAATAATTCGTGAAATTTGTTATAGATGAGCGGACAAGGCAGTGGCAATGACAGTCAGCAGCCTCTGAGGGATGAGGAGGCGAGTCGACGAGGATGAGGAGGGAGGAGACGACGGGCCTCACTAAGACCCGTGGTTCCACCTATTTTCAGGTCGAGGTCTCTATCAGAGACCTCTTCACAGCCTGGTGCGGGCTCCTCCTCCTCCTCCTCACAGCAGAGTGTTGAGGGCTCATCCTCCTCCTGCCAGCATCCGGTTGTTCAAGCACGGATGCCTGTTCAGCCATGTGGTCATATGTAAGTTTTAATATTTTATACTCAATTTTTTTATTAATTAAAACCTAATTATTTTGCTAACTTTGAAGTTTTAATTTTACAGTTGGATTCCGGGTCATGAGGTTGCTAATCAGGTTTCCAAGTCCATCTTTCGCGGTAGATTCGAGCCCACCGCTTACAGTTGGGGGTTAGTGTCCGATGCAAGAAAAAAGACATACTTCGAGGAGTTTAAGGTATTAATTTAATTTATTAATTCACCGTTTATTAATATCAAATATATAAACAAATATTTACATTTAAATTGTAATTGCAGAAAGAATGTGTCTGGGCACCGGAGCACGATGACCAAATGTTGAGGAATTTTGAAAAATATGCGACAGAAAGATACAGGGACCTCCTTTACAGAATGAGGGAGAGATGGTACAAGGATGGAGTGGCCACCGACATGGGGACTGACAGTGAAAGGCGGCCGATTTGGGACCAATTCCTCCGGTACTGGGATTCTCCTGCATTCAAAGAGAAGTGGCGAAAAACAAGGCGAATCGGCGTAGTGACCCTGATGGAGAAGGGATGGCGAGACATCGGACCGGTTCTCGGTCCATTTATGAGCACGGGTTGAGATTTGTAAGTTTCGTCTTCAATTTTGTAGTTTTTGAATTTATATTATTTTTTTTCTAATTTTTATGAGTGTTATTAATTTTTACTATCTTTTTTTCTAATTAGGCGGCGGAGCAAGGACGCGAGCCCTCTCATTTTGAGAGATTGCAGCTCGCTCACCCATTCGTCGAGGAGACTGGGAAGTCTACCTACGGCCGTACCACCGAGATCCACGTAAGTATTATTTCATTATTAATAGTATTATTTAAATTTTTAATATTAAAAGTATTTTTTATATTTTGTGTTCAATTTATTTAATTTTTTATATAATTAATTTGCAGAGAAAGATGCTCGTGGACTTTACCTCTCAGCCTGAGGAACGGCAGAGGGGTCGGGGTCGATGCCCCCCACACAGCCTTCTGTTGACGTTCAAAATGAATTGTACTTCAAGAACGTCAAAGCTAAAAAGGGGCGGTTCGCTGGATTGGGCAGCTTCGGAAAGAACTTTTTCCGACCTCGTGGCTCAGGCTCATCCCCCTCTCAGTCTTCCATCGACTCTCATCCCAGTGAGGTCGAGAGGCAGCTTGCCACGGTGGTGGAGCAGATGAAGAACATGCAGAGGCAGCAGCGAGAGAAGGAAGAGTATGAGAGGCAGCAGCGAGAGGCGCACGACCGGTATACAGCCGAGATGGAGCGGTATCGGGTCGAGATGCAGGAGTATACAGCTGCCATGCATGCGTGGTGGCAGATATTTGCCTCTGGTTCAATGCCACGAGCGCAAATGCCTGCGCCACCGATGCCGCCGATCCCGTCGACCCAGCCATCGATGCCGGCGATTGTTAACCTGGGCGAGGATGAGGAGGAAGAGGAAGACAGATTTAATTCTGATGGTTAAAAAAATTTGATTTTTAATAGCTATGAAGTACAATTTTTTTTTAGTTTGAATTGTTACTTTAATTTATAATTTTGTGAATTTATTTTAGTTTGAATTTACTTTTATTTAATGGACACAACATTTATAAAAACAAGTGAGAAACGAAAATGAATTAATTTGGTGAATTATGAAAAAAAACGAGTCAATTTGGATACATATACAATTAATTGCATACAAATGAACGAATTATAATTTTAAGCGGGAGTCGAAATAAATAATTTTACAGAAATAATAAAAATTAAATGGCCCCAACATTTATAAAAATAAGTTAGAAACGAAAATGAATTAATTTGGTGAATTATGGAAAAAAACGAGTCAATTAAATACATATAAAATTAATTGCATACAAATGAACGAATTATAATTTTAAGCGGGAGTCGAAATAAATAATTTTAACAAACTAATAAAAATTAAATGGCCACATTATAAAAACAAGTGAGAAACAAAAATGAATTAATTTGGTGAATTATAGAAAAAAATGAGTCAATTTGGATACATATACAATTAATTGCGTACAAATGAACGAATTATAATTTTAAGCGGGAGTCGAAATAAATAATTTTATCAAACTAATAAAAATTAAATGGCCACAACATTTATAAAAACAAGTGAGAAACAAAAATGAATTAATTTGGTGAATTATAGAAAAAAAATGAGTCAATTTGGATACATATACAATTAATTGCGTACAAATGAACGAATTATAATTTTAAGCGGGAGTCGAAATAAATAATTTTACCAAACTAATAAAAATTAAATGGCCACAACATTTATAAAAACAAGTGAGAAACAAAAATGAATTAATTTGGTGAATTATAGAAAAAAATGAGTCAATTTGGATACATATACAATTAATTGCATACAAATGAACGAATTATAAAATTATGCATTGTCGAAATAAATAATTTTACAAAATAAAAAAAATAGTTGGGCAAAATATTTTAATAAACAACGTAGATACGAAAAGAAATTAATTTGGTGAATTATAAAAAAAATGACTTAATTTGAATACATATACAATTAATTGCATAAAAATGAACGAAAGTAGTTTGTGCCCTAGTGGCGCGCGCCCCCTCCTCTTGCACAAGAGGTCCCGTGTTCGATTCCCCTTGGACGCAAAAATGGATTAATTGTTCAAGGCCTAATAAGACTAATATAGAAGGTGGGCCGCATATAACAAGGAATGGGCTGGTTGGCCCAGTAGTCCGCGCCGTGACGGAATGTGGCCGTCGCAAATGTTGTTGACCCGATCGGGTCTAACACGAAACGTATACGACGGACTACTGTCCGCCGCAAATTCTGTGCAACCTGGCCGGGTCTGACCCGCCACTTTTGCGACGGATTTATCCGTCGGTAATTTGTGACGGACGGCGAAATCCGTCGCAAAAATTAGCTACGGCTGTTTTAGGAACGGATACGTGTCCGTCGCAGAATCCGTCGCAAAACACTGTTTGCGAGGGATTTTCCGTCGCAAAACAGTTTTTTTTGTAGTGGTCGATTATTTTTCGAACATGCCGCACATTTTGTACATAATTAAAGGCACTAGTGCAGAAGGAAGTGTATATAAAGTCTGATTATGATGTGACTAGTTGGACACATTTTATAAAATTTGGCCAAAATTTGCTAAAATTAAAAGATAGTGTCCTAATTTTGTAAGTTTGTAAAGATAACGTCCTAATTTTACAAGCATGTTAAGATAGTTTTTCAGTTTTGCAAGCTCGTAAAGATAGTGTCCTAATTTTATAAATATTCATAAGATAGTGTCCTAAAAGAAGTGTATTATCAATCTAGTGGTTTCTCTCTTTAGCATCTATGAAATCATGGACCGGAGTTGTTTTCGGATTTTGCATGCGTCTAAGCATTTAGGCTGAAACTTGTGCATATTTGGTTTGAAAAAATGTTTGCCAAACCTCATATTCTCCTATTTTTCCACAAGTGATACCCAATATAAAAAATAAAATAACAAGAACAATATTCATCTTCTTGAACTAGGAAAATGAAACAAGTATCAAGTTCAATTTATGTAAATAGTTTGTGAATCACTGTTGACAAAAACCCGGTGGGAAAAAACCAAGTGAATCGGAAAACACGAGCACCCGAATGCCATAAAAACAATCTCCCGTACAAACCAAGTGAATCGGAAAGACAAAATTAAACCACAACGCGGTCGATAGTCCATCCTTGCGATACGATGTTTGCACCAAATAAGAAGCTTTCTTCCAAACCGGTTCTCACATATTATATCCATAGTTACCTGAAAAGTATGACACCATATGCATAAAATCAAATCTACGCATCATGTAACATATCATTTATTTTATTATAAAGGAGAATAATTTATCGGTAGAATTGGGGGAAATTATTTTTTAGGACAATATCTTATGGGTGTGCACAAAATTAGGATGCTATTTGTACAGGTTTGCAAAATTGGGACACTATCTTATGAACTTGCAAAATTAGGACATTATTTTTACAATCTTTCAAAATTAGGACAATATCTTTTAAATTTGGCAAATTTAGGTCAAATTCTATAAAATTCGGGTCAACTGGACACATCATAATCGAGCTTTATTTGGCCAGCAATTTATAAATATTGGCCTAAATTTGCACAACATAAAAGACAGTGTCTTTGTTTTGCAAGATTGTAAAGATTGTGTCCTACTTTTGCAAGTCCGTAAAGATAGTGTCCTTATTTTTCAAGATCGGAAAGGAATTACTTGCACTTTTGGTCCCAGGAGAATGCGTCCATTTCAAAATTGTCTTTTTTGGCACTTTTAGTCCCGTAATTTTTTATACACATTTGGACCCTAGAGAATATGATAAATTGCAGTTTTGGTCCTAAAAGAAAGGATAAATTGCAATTTTGGTCCAAAAAATATTGGGTAAATTTGGAGTTTTGGTCCTAAAATTTAATGGATGGACCAAAACTGCAAAAATAAAGACCACTTCTCCACATAGGTACCAAGAGTGTTTTGCACTCACTCTCTTAGGATCAAAAGTGGAATTTTCCCGTTCAAAAAGATAGTGTCCTAATTTTGCAAACACTCATAAAACTGTGTCCTAAATATAATTTTCCAGTAGAAATTGCTATGTTAAATTAGGAATATTATTGGAAAATAATTTACCATTTCCATAAATTGATGCTTTGAACATACGCAGATGTGGATCAACAGGAATACCAAGCGCTTGATACCTTTCGTCATACACCGAGTACCTAAAGAGAATTCCATTTTTAGTTCATGAATAAATAAATAATAATTAATACATAATAATATGTCACATATATATGTAGAATTACTTTCGAATATAATTACCCGGCCTCTAAATTTCCATTATAACCTTGATCACCACCATAAAGAGCGTTCCAGATTGGAGGGTAATTTGGAATAATGTCATCTTCGGGAATTATCTTTCCCTGTATGTATGTATTAAGTAGTTATCCAACAAAATGAATATAAGGGTAAGGATCTCTGAATAAATAAAAATAATCTACCAAAACATTTGGGTACACAAACTTCGCACAACTGTTTACTAAAATAATTCAATATATTTAATAAATAACTAATACTGTAATTTAAAAATACATTTTGGTGGTACGTTCAACTGATGCATTTTTATCTATTTAAATATACATTCTTCCTCTGTTTCATAAAGATAGTTCACTTTCATTACAAATTAATAAAACAACAATTATTGTGTTAGAAACTTTGAATTTTATACATAAAGTTCATGATATCATCTTATTTATTAAATACAAAAGCAATCATTTTTAATATCAAAAAACATTAAACGAGGGCATTTTACACACTTTTAATATAGACATGGATTATAATTTGATATAAAAAAAGATATTTTTTTGGACCGGAGGAGTACATTTTTACTAGCCGCCTTAATTATTATTACTATTGCTGCTTTAATTATTATTACTATTGCATATAAATAAGTACAATTACATTCACCTTTCTTTCTTTATTTGAAAAACATTTAAAATGTAGTTAGATAAGCAAATGTACTTTGAGATATTCCAATATGGCCCAATTTTGTATGCATCGGTGTACCGTGCAATTCAAGTGTATTTTAAAAAAAATTGTTATTATTATTACTTCCTTATTATTACTGAAAAGTCATCCTATTTGTATTGAAAAGCGAATTACAAAGATTAATTTTCGGTATAATAAATAGGGTGATTTTTCAGTGATAATGTAGATAATTTTGTAAAAATGTATTTGAGTTGCACGGTGCATCTTCGAATATATAGTTGACGTACCTTCGATCTCGATGATGAGCCTTCTCCGTAGTTTGATCCACCAATAGAATTAGGCAGATTGATGCCATAATTTGGTGAATTAAGTGGTGGATTCACACTACCTAAATTCCCCGTCGCTCTAAGGAAAAATGTACGAAATTAATAATTTGATATATGTTGTATAAACAAATTTTCTAAATAACTTATAGTATCAAAACGTGTGCGTAAATAAATTATATATATATATATATATATATATATATATATATATATATATTAGATATATCACCTAAATGGGGGTGGATTTTCCAGCGTCATATTGTTTAGCACCGGGTATGACTGCTGTGTATTGAGATTTGAATTTCCAGTTGGCATCTGTGTGCTCATCGTAAGAATGGAAATATAAGCTTAAATAATTCAATAATACTTATTTAATCAAATATATATATATATATGTAAATTAGAAAAATGAAAATTTGTTTAGAAACTTACGAATACTGGAGGCCTGGAAAATGATGGTCCAATTTGTTGTGCGTCTGAATTTTGTGCATTATTCAGCATTGCAAGAAATGATTGCGGTTCGGCCTCGGTGATTCTGCAGTATTAATTAATACCATTATATAAGTAGTAAGATACAAAAAATTAAAAGTAGAGCCATTTAATCTATGGCGAAATGAGATTTGAACATTTAGAACGTAAGATGATGCTGCTGCCCTTTTTTTTTTTTTTTTAAAAAGGCATCTTTTCTTTTGTAAAATACAAAAACAAAAATTCAATTTAATCCCGAAGGCTCAAAATTTTTTTTTTTTATTAAGTCTCTTTTGCACCAGGTGCATCATTTAATTGCTACTAAAAAGTCACACTTATTATCACTTAGATGTGCATTTTCAAAAAAGTGAATATATCAATAATAACATGTACTCCCTCCGTCCACCAAATTTTTACCCGCTTTCCTTTTTTGTCCGTCCACCAAATTTTTACTCATTCCTCTTTTGGAAATAAACTACACTCACAAACAAAAAATGGGTCCCACAATACCAACCACAATACTCTTACTTTATCTACTTTATTCACTTTATCAATAAAATATCAATTTTCATTAAAAACTGTGCTCTACAGTAATCGGGTAAAATTTTCGTGGACGGAGGGAGTATGATTTTTAGTAATAATTTCACCTGAGTTGCATTGTTCACCCAAGATCATTACTATCAAACTCATACTTATTTTCATTCCTTCTTATATACTAAGCATACTCTAAGTTTTTTTTTTTTTTTTCTCTTTTTTAAATTTTAGCCCTTGAAATCAAATATAAATAGATTTTATTTGGCATAGTCTTGTATACACCAAGTGCTCCGTGCAATTTAAGTGTATTTATAAAAAATTAACCTTATTATTTAGTTAAAAATGCATTTAATATGAGGTAATTTTTCAGTAATAACACGGATAACTTTTTAGTAATTGTAAGGGTAACTTTTCAAAAATCACTATAAGAAAATAAAAATAGCCTACGAAATTAGAATTGTCTATAAAAAGTTATCCGTATTCCTCAACCTATAAGTGATTTGTCTACGAAATAAAAATTCTAGGCATTAATTACCTACAAGCAATTTGCCTATAAAAATTTACTCACAAACAATTTGCCTATGAAAATTCTATAGGCAAATTTTGTAGGCATCCCCACTAGTCATATTAACAATTTTCGTAGGCAATTTAATTTTTTTTTATAGTGAATACACTTAAATTGCAGGATGTAATTAATGAAAAAAAAAAAAAAAACTTAGTCAGCTTCTTTTATTCCTAGTTAACCCGTGTACATTTGTTCAGGATTTAAAATTGCATCAAACACGAAAACACAATTATTCATTTTCTCAAAGGAAAAAAAGAATTATTCAAGCAAAAAGTGTTATAACTAAAAAAATTAAGGATCAAAGAGTTGCATTATTAAGTCCAAAACATTAAATAATAAAAAATATTGTTTTTAGGGAATTGGATCCCCTCCTATGCAGAAGAAGGTAAAACAAGATCCGAATTCCCTCTATCCAATACAGGACCCTTTTGTACATGAAGGGATTCGAGTCCCTAAAATATAAATTGAAACAAAAATATTTAAAGACATACCCAACTGGTTGCTTCTCCAGTTGATGTGGTGTCCGATAATAGGGTGTTCCTGTGTTAAATTCGGGGGTAAAAAACGGCCCATATTTTGCAGGTGGTCCTTGTTCCATTTTCTGTTTGAGGCTATAACAATAAACATGTCAAAAATAAAAATATAAAAAAATGATCAGTAAAATTATGACTTTAGTGGAGCTCTAACCAGAACTATACCACTTCATCAAAAATTCTAAAATAATATACCATTCCATAATTATATGTTTACCTTTAAGATTCAGAATTATTTTTTCCCAATAAAACATGTTACTTCATCAATAATAGTTATCAGAAATTAAACAAGCCAAAAAAATAAATAAAAAAAATTACCTCTTTAAGGTATGTAACACGTTAAATTGTAGCTTCGGATTGCTTCAAAGATCTTCCAAACTGCAAATAAATGATGAAATTGATTAGAAGTTATATTCAGAAACATCGCCCTTTAAATAAAGTGAATGGTGAATAAAAAACAAGAATTAATTGAAATTTTTGTTTGAATTTCTTTGCAAATTCAAGTAGGTACCTTCACTAAAAGAAAGTGTTTAATTACTCTTCCTCTCCTTGGTTTATAAAGGGGGAGGCAACCACCAAAAAAGGAAAAAATGAAATAGAGATAATAACAATAAATATAGGGCTCGAGTTTTGATATCCCAATTCTGAATTCACCCTCTTAACAGCTGTGTTTTATAGTATAAGATGCTAAAATGTATTTTGTATATACTCGAGAAAAAATTGAATGTTAATAATTGTGTCCTAATATAATCCTCAGTTTTAGAGACTGTTTGGTAATTTTATTTCAACCATTTATTAAACTCTAACATCTTATAAATTATTTTAAAAGCTTATAATTTATTAAAGTATTTGGCTAATATAATTTATAAAACTTTGAAAATTTATAATAAATATTTTTTAAATTTTAATTTTAATATAAAATATTTTTCTTTATGATGAGGTAGTGGGTGGAGGCGGGGGAGGGGTGGGTTGGTTCCAGGTTAGGATGGGTGGTTGGGAGTGGAAGTGGTTAGGAAAATAAATTCAAAATTTTCAACTTATTTATTTACAGTGTATAAATTATTAGGAATTTGTTTTTTGATTTTATTAGATACTCCCTCCATCCCTCAAAAGTATGGTCGTTTGTTTTTGTCAGGTTTTAGGAAAGCGTAGATAAAATAGGTAAAGTATGGATATTTTGGTGTATTGTGTGATCCATTTATAAGTTAAGATGTTGTTTGTGAGTATAAAACTGATGACATGTGAAAATTTTAAGTGACGATTGAATGGTGAAAAAAAAAAACAGAAAGTCATATTTTTAGGGGATAGAGATAGTAGTATTAAACATCTTATTTTATAAACTCTTATGAGCTCGGCCAAACACTCTCTTAGGCTTCAAAAATTTGAAAGATGTATAAAAATTAGAACGTTAGTACTCATGCTGCTTACCTTGTATATTAAATAGCTTTTTGTAATTTTGAAATCTTACTTTATAGATAGAGATAAGACAAGAATCTAAAACCACCACTTTAATATCGGCCTAAAAAGTGAGTTAGATACCATTTTAAGGTCAAAAGTCAATTCAGTTGGTATAAAATCAATCCAATTTATTTATTTCCTTAGTAAATAGTGAGAGGGTCTCACACAATTATTTTTTGTTATAGTCGTCAAATTTCACAACTACGTATATATCCGATATTGATAGAGATGATATGAAATTTTTTCATGGATTAAATCCTTTAACTCATCTACACATCATGCTTTCAAATCTCAATAAAAACAATTTTATCCAAAATTAAATTATTTACTCGTTGGGCCTATTCTCCAAAAGAAGAGTTGAGAATTCAAGTCACGGATGAGGGAGAGTGTTAAGGAAAAATAAATAAATGAATTTCATAACTCTTTATAAATTCGGTCTTGAGAGAAGATTATTTTTTTTTATATTATATCTCTCTCACTCGTAAACTGAATTCTCGACTCCACCCTGTGATTGTTGGAGTTATACGTGAAAGTATGCTTTTACTTTGTATAACTCGTGTATCAAACACTCGTTTTATGAGAATAATTATTTTATCACATTTGCTTTAGTTATGATTGAATGTTGAATTTCTATTGCAAACCGTTCAATATATAGTACATGTTACATTGTAGTTAATGTGGTGATACCCGATCACGGAAGACAACATTAACAGTTTACTTGTAACTAAACGTACATTTCACGACCTAGGTGGAATTGAACAATCCGCCGTGAAAGCTCGATGTGTAAGGCTCATATTGGTCTGTCTTGACTAAGAGATTGCACTAGCACATTTAGTATGTGTTGAAGAGGACCTACAGCGAGGATAAATTCTTCTGTTCTGAAAGGTGAAGAATTAGACCTCAGTGGTTGTTGATTTCTTAATCTCCGTCACTTAAATAGGACCGTGTGTGCTTAATGGTTACTGCTTTGATTCATGATGGGTGAGAATCATTGTGACTTCGAACTTTGTGTCTTGAGCAGTAATATTAATCATACAACGGTTGCTAAGATTTAATACGGAGAAACGCGTGCGAGTACAGCTCGTGTGATTAGTCCCCTTGGTGGGCTCAGAAGTTTTATTGTACCAAATCTTGCAAGTGAAGAATCAGTTTCTTCGGTACGAATAATAATGTTGAGTTGTCTTTACTCCAAGGTGAAATATATTAATTAATTTAGAGCTATTCAGAAGCTCAATTAATTAATGGACTTGATAATCTTAAACGCGGGAAATAATAACCGGGAGCCCATATTATCGTAATATGGATTAAGATGGATAGTGCAATATTAATTTATTAGTGGTAATAATTAATATTAATGGGCTGAATTATATTGGGGCTCAATATTGAAATTCAGAAGTCCATTAGGAGGTCCAATCTTAATTCTCCTTAAAGGCCCCTCAAGTAGCCCATTAAGTAGCCCAATAATGATAAGGTGATTAAAATAAAAAGAAAATTATATTGCTGATTTTTCTTTATAGTTTTCGAAAATTAGGATATTAAGAGAGATTAGATTTTGTTGATTTTCTTGGAAAGATATTATGGAGGATAAGTATTCTTGGAATACAAGATTATCTCATATATTCAAGAAGATCCAAATCTTGGATTCAATCTTATTATTTTTTAAAATTTCAAGTCTTATAGGTGAGTGAGATTTTTGTGGAATATTTTATTATGGAGAAAAGAATATATGAGATATATTCAAGATTTCTTAGAGATTAAGAAAAGATTTTCTCCAGGCCCATAAAATAATCAAAAATTTCGGCCACTTCATCTATAAATAGGGGTGATTATTTCATCCCCAAGTACATAATTACATGTGTTGGAAAAATCAAGAAGCATAGATATTTTTCTTTTTCCTTAGTTTATTAAATTGTTCGATAGCATCTCCCACCGGTGATCGAACAAGGCGAAGGGAAATACTTGAGAAGGCTTTTGGGTTGGTAAAGCGTGAACGTATTCATCCCGTTTATTCAAAGGCCAAGTCTACAAGAGGTACGTAAATCACATATTTACTTGATTATTCCGCTATAGTTAATATGTAAATTAATTCAACATGCATGATGAAAATTAGTTGTTGGAATTATTATTTGAATTAATTAGGATTAATGCATGCTAGTAATAATTGTATTTAAATTCGTAATTAAATTTCATCCCGAAAAGTTCCCGGGCACCCCGATTTACCCAACAACTGGTATCAGAGCCACGATTTCGGGCTCTGATCTTTAAATTGGAATTTAAATTGTTAAACATTAAATTGAAATTGGATAGTAGAATTGCTAGATCTTTTTTGCAGGTATCCAATTGTCATGGTTTTAATGTTGTTAATTTCATGCTTGTGAATTAATTGTTTTTAATTCGATTCGTTCGAATTCGTTTTTCTCGTGAGAAAATCCACGAGTAGATTAGTTGGTTTTATTTGGATTCGATCATTGTAATAGAGTAGTCTAGATCTAGTATTTATTTTTTTGAAAAATAAATTGTAACCGGATCGTGACGAAGAACGAAGAATTAAAAACGGCGTACCCGGACGACGCATACAAGCGTGGCGCGTGTATGGAAGTAAAATCATGCAAGGGGTGAAGAAAACGGAGACGAACGACGAAAAACGGCGCACGACCCGGGCGCGGCGGGAGGCCGGCGCCGCGCGCACGCGCGCGCGCGCTTCGGGCACGGCCTGGTGCGCCTCAGGTGAGCCTCCGTGCAGCGCCTCGGGTGCGCCTCGGGTGGTCCTCGGGTGCACCTCCGTGCTGCGCCTCGGCGCGTCTCCTGCAGCGCTTCGGCGCTTCTGGCCAGAGGCGCGCGGGCCCACTTCGTGGGCCGACGCGCGCCATATCTCGGGCCGTGGAATTTTTCGGTTCGTGTTTTTTTTTCGTGTGATTTTAAACGTCGTCCCGAACCCCAAACGATGATGTTTTTGATGAAGTGTTGCTGTTCGAGTGGGAGCGTGTCGAGACGAACGTCGGAAAGCAACAAGGACGATTGTTCACATCAAGACGAGAAGAAATTAAACCGTGACAATTGGATTTGAGTGCTCCAATGTGTTTAATTTTGTTTTGATGGATGTTTTTTTTTCGTGCACTTATTATTATTTGTTAATATATGTTTGCATGAATTTAATTGTCCAAGAAAAACCTTACTTTCGAAAATTACTAAGTATGTTTCTATAATCGCAATTTTATTCCGGATATTAAAATTGGATTATTTTGACCTCCATAATTTATTTATTTGTGAAGTTCTTTTGGAATACATTTCCCCCTCGGATCGGCCAAAAGAACGGATTTCACATGAATTAATTCTGAAAGGATGATTGTGGATTATTACTAGTGGCGGTATTGACCCTCACCACGAGTGGCTTGCTCAAAGCGAAATAATAATCCTGTATTTAATTATGGTTATTACTTAGGCATAGGAAATTGATATTAACTTACTCCCCTCGGAGTCCCTGTCAATTTCTATGTGGTCAAAGTGGGAGCCAACTATTAATTTTGAATTAAGGATTTGTAACTTTCGAGTTTGTAATCCGCTTGAATGTATTTAAATATATAGACCACCCCTCGTGGCACATTTAAATTGTTTCGAGATGTTGGCTGATGCATGATTATATTGTTTTAAGGTTTCAATATAATTGATGTAATCGAATTATGTGATAATTTCATATTTTTCTAGATATTGATATGAATGTATGTTTTATTCTCAGTTCATCATGTCGCAACCTTTTAATCCACTGTTTAATATACTTAAAGTTAATAAACTTTTTGGAGTGATTTATATCGATTGGAAATGTAATTTAAATTTTGTCCTTACTGCTTGAAAACACAATTGGGTTATTCACGTTAATATACCCGGCAAGCCTGATGATAAGTCAAGCAATGGGAAAAGGCAGTTTATTATTGGAAGCGTGACAATGAACACATGAAGTGCATCATCTTGACATTTCTGTCTGAGGATTTGAGGCGCGTTCATGAAGACATTGTATCCGTTGTTGAAATCATGGAACACCTTGAAGAGATGTTTTCACATCAGAATCCCATGACTAATCAGTTCACCAAATATGACTCGGTCAAGTTAGAAATGGTGGAAGGAACGCCCGTGAGGGAGCACGTTCTCGAGATAATGGCATACCTTAACAAGTTGGAAGTACTTGGTGCGGATTTTGATTGATTTCATATACCATTCCCTACCGAGAAGCTTTGAGTAGTTTCATCTGAACTGTCAAATGAATGAACGGACAAGTCGTTTGCCCGAGCTCTTGCAAGCTTTAGTTTCGGTGGAGGTGATAATGGAGCACCAGTCTAGTGCTATGGTCGCTAATGGTTCGTCTACCTCTTTTGGTCCCAAGGGAGGGAAAAAGAGGAAGAGAACCAAAGGCCGGATCCAAGCAAATCCAATTGTTGCGAAAGGCAAATGCAAAGGCTAGCATCGAAGGGGAAGTGTTTTAGTTGCGGTGAGAGAGGACAATGGAGGTCTGCCTGTTCCAAGCCTAAGAGGCTAGGAAAGTTAGGTAATTCACACACCCTAGTCGTTGAAACTTGTGAAGTGGCGTATGCTGTCTATTCGTGGATAGTGGATACGAGAGCTACTGATCACATTTGTTTCATGGGTTCAAGCTAACCCGACGACTTAACGGAAGTGAGATCCCCATCACATCGGGCAATGCCACGAGAGTGGCAGCTGAAGCAGTGGGAGAAGTGCGCCTATCTTTTGAAGATAGAGTTATGGTCTTGAGAGATGTTCTTCATGTTCCTAGTTTAGAAAGAACTCAACCTTCAGTTTCTAAACTGTTTTGAATAGATACTCAGTTTCTTTTAATAAGGATGTTATTATTTCTTGAAACGATGAGTTTATCTGTTCCGGAACTTCAATGGATGATCTTTATACCATTATTTGGGCACACCACTCACAAAATTGAATCTAATAACACATCGATTATTTCGAGTAATAAAAGAAAGCGTTCTTCGGAGATGAACGAAACACTTCTATGGCATCTTAGACTAGGTCATGTTAATCTAAAGTGGATAGAGAGATTGGAGAAAGACGAATCCTTGGAATCATTCCAAGTTGAGCCGTTTCCAACTTGTGAATCCTGTTTAGAGGGTAAAATGACCAAGAGGGCATTTGGAGCCAAGGGGAATAGAACTACGGAAGTGTTAAAACTCGTTCATGCCGATATGTATGGTTCAATGACGATCATAGCAAGAAGGGGTATGAGTAATTTGATGATTACTCGAGATATGGATACATCTACCTTATGATGCATAGGGAAAGAAGTATCATGTTTCTACAATTTGTTCGTGGAGGCGAATACCTTAGCAATGAATTCTTGAACTACCTATCGGACGAAGGGATTGTATCCCTGTTGACCGCATCGGGAACCCCTCAATAGAACGGTGTGGCAGAACGAAGGAAGCAGGCTCTTTTAGAAATAGTCAGATTCATGATGAGTTATTCGGATTTACCCAAGTCGTTTTGAGGTAATGCCTTGGAAACGACGGCTTACATTCTAAACTTGGTGCCATCCAAATCGGTTCCTAAAACCCTAATGGAATTGTGGACCGGGCGCAAGCCCATTCTAAGACATTTGTGGATTTGGGGTTGTCCGGTATACGTGCTAGACAAGAAAGCCGGTGAATTGGATCCACGTTCGGAATTAAGGCTGTTTATAGGATACCCTGCGGGAACGAAAGGGTGTATGTTCTATAGTCCCAAGGATTAAAAGACCGTGATTAGTTCACACTTTAAATTCTTGGAGGAAGACTATATGAACAAAAGAAAGCCCAGAAGTGAGATTACCTTAGACGAGTTAAGAGGGCAAACTCCTATACCAAGTATACAAGATGATGTACCACACGCCACATCTTCACAACCGGAACCCCATCGTAGTGGGAGGATTGCAAGGCAACCCGAGAGATTCATGGGAATTGGAGAATCTTCGGATTTGATTCCCGGCGATGAATCAGACCCTTGGACGTACGACGAGGCAATCCAAGATAAAGACGCGGAGGCGTGACAAACCGCAATGGAAACTGAGATAGGGTCGATGGATCATAATCAAGTGGGTGTACAAGAGGAAAAGAGGACCGGACGGAAGGGTAGATACCTTCAAAGCAAGGCTTGTGGCCAAAGGGTCTTTTCGTCTGTAGCTATGCTTAAGTCCATCCGTATTCTCTTGTCGATCGCTGCGCACCTAGATTACGAGATCTGGCAAATGGATGTCAAGACAGCTTTCCTTAACGGAAGTCTTGACGGGATAGATATCTATATGCAACAGCCCAAAGATTTTATTGAAAAAGGTCAAGAACACCTCGTTTGCGAGCTTAAGAGATCCATTTATGGACTTAAGCAAGCGTCGCGTACTTGGAACCAGTGTTTTGATCAAGTGATTAAGTCTTATGGGTTTGATCAAAACGAGTTCGAAAGTTGTGTGTATAAAAGGTGTGACGGAACTGCGGTGGTATTCTTAGTATTATACGTAGACGATATTCTGCTCATTGGAAATAATGTAAAGGTATTGTCAGACGTAAGGGTATGGCTGTCAAATCAGTTTGATATGAAGGACTTAGGGAAAACCAGTCACATCCTTGGGGTCAAGATCACTCGAGATCGCAAAAGGAGGATGTTGGGCTTACGCAAGTTTCATGCAAAGCCACTGTTTTGAAGCATTTCAGCGTGCAAGGTTCCAAGAAAGGTTTTGTACCTTTTAGGCACGGAATCCATCTATCCAAAGAAATATGCCCTAAGACGCAAGTGGAGATAGATGACAAGACGTTCCGTACGTTTCGGACGTAGGAAGTCTTATGTATGCAACGTTGTGTACGAGACCGGATATCTGTTTTATCGTGGACATGAAGGCAAGGTATCAAAGTAACCCCGGGAAAGCACATTAGATTGCAATTAAATGCGTTCTTTAGTTTCTGAAAAGAACTTGGGATGGAATGCTGATTTAACAGTCAGACAATCTAATTCCCATGGGATACACGGACTCGAATTTCCAATCAGACATAGACTCCAAAATATCTACCTCGGGTAGTGTGTTTTGCATGGGAGAAGGAGCCATGACATGGAGAAGCGATTTGCAGAAATGCATCGCAGATTCGACTGTGGAAGCTGAATAAGTAACTTCTTATGAAGCAGCGAAAGAAGCGGTTTGGCTCAAGTACTTCTTAGTGGAGTTGGACGTTGTTCCGAATTTGCCCATCACAATCATTGTGCCGGAGCAGTTGCAAATTCAAGGGAACCGAGAGCCCACAAGGCCAGCAAACACATTGAAAGAAAACACCATCTTATACGAGAAATCGTTAAGAGAGGAGATAAAGAGGTGGCAAAGATAAATGTCGGAGGACAACCTAGTATATCCATTCACAAAGGGTCTGCCTCTGAATACATTCGAGAGACATGTGGATGGAATGGGAGTCAAGACTATTGCCAATCTGCTTTAAGTATAAGTGGGAGGAATTATTAGGTTAGTGTAGGTTGACATGAGATGTCACGTAGAGCTACTACACTAAGACATGCATGATGTATACTAAAAGCAGACTTTAAGTATAAGTGGGAGATTGTTGGAGTTATACGTGAAAGTATGCTTTTACTTTGTATAACTCGTGTATTAAACACTCGTTTTATGAGAATAATTATTTTATCACATTTGCTTTAGTTATGATTGAATGATGAATTTCTATTGCAAACCGTTCAATATATAGTACATGTTACATTGTAGTTAATGTGGTGATACCCGATCACGGAAGACAACATTAACAGTTTACTTGTAACTAAACATACATTTCACGACCTAGGTGGAATTGAACAATCCGCCGTGAAAGGTCGATGTGTAAGACTCATATTGGTCTGTCTTGACTAAGAGATTGCACTAGCACATTTAGTATGTGTTGAAGAGGACCTACAGCGAGGATAAATTCTTCTGTTCTGAAAGGTGAAGAATTAGACCTCAGTGGTTGTTGATTTCTTAATCTCCGTCACTTAAATAGGACCGTGTGTGCTTAATGGTTACTGCTTTGATTCATGATGGGTGAGAATCATTGTGACTTCGAACTTTGTGTCTTGGACAGTAATATTAATCATACGACGGTTGCTAAGATTTAATACGGAGAAACGCGTGCGAGTACGGCTCGTGTGATTAGTCCCCTTGGTGGGCTCAGAAGTTTTATTGTACCAAATCTTGCAAGTGAAGAATCAGTTTCTTCGGTACGAATAATAATGTTGAGCTGTCTTTACTCCAAGGTGAAATATATTAATTAATTTAGAGCTATTCAGAAGCTCAATTAATTAATGGACTTGATAATCTTAAACGCGGGAAATAATAACCGGGAGCCCATATTATCGTAATATGGATTAAGATGGATAGTGCAATATTAATTTATTAGTGGTAATAATTAATATTAATGGGCTGAATTATATTGGGGCTCAATATTGAAATTCAGAAGTCCATTAGGAGGTCCAATCTTAATTCTCCTTAAAGGCCCCTCAAGTAGCCCATTAAGTAGCCCAATAATGATAAGGTGATTAAAATAAAGATTGGGATATTGTCGATTAGGTATGCAGTATCGTTTTTTTAGATTAGAATAATTGGATTTCATTCTATTAGCGAGTTTCAACATGAATGTTACTAAGCATCCATTGGCTATTGTCCCTCTGATGCTCCCCGCCCCCAACAACCCTAATTAGAGACGGAGGGACACCGGGGCCTGAGGGGTCAATGGCCCTCGGAATTCTAAAAATTATACTCCCTCTGTCCAATATTAGTAGACCTACTTTTTGGGCAGTTATTTTTTGTCATAAGTTGGAGGGTATTATGAGGTATTGTGAGGTTTATTTATCAATAAAGTTATTGTTTATGGAAAATATAAGTATCATATTTTCTATAAACAATAATTTTATTGATAAACAAACCTCACAATACCTCATAATACCCTCCAACTTATGACAAAAAATAACTGCCCAAAAAGTAGGCCTACTAATATTGAACGGAGGGAGTAATATATAAATATATTTTCCTTTAATGTTTGATACAATCTCATGTTCCAGTATGCCAATTAAATTAAAAGGCTATGTCTCTCTTGTTGACTTGTGTTCAATTTTTTATTATATACATCTTTAGTTTTATTTATTTTTCTTTATTCCATACTTTTTTTTAGATTTGAACTCTTATTAATATATGTAAATCTATCATTATTAATTACTCATATGTGAAATTATTTTATTTTTTCTCATCATTATACAAAAAAAATTAATTTCTTTTTGTCTTTTAAATTTGTTTAAAATGAAGTAATTTACTTTTAACATATTAAGTAATTAAGATTTTTTTTTTTAGAATTTACTTTGATATGTGATAATACTTCATGGGTCAAATATAAATATAGAAAATTATAAATTTGGTCCCATTAGAATTTTTCTATTACAAATTAACAATTAATGTCCACATTTTTGTTTTTTGTCCTTTTTATTTAATAAATTTGGTCCATTCCGTTAATTTTTTTAGACCAAAGTTGTAATTTATACATTCACTTGGGATCAAAATTACAATTTATTTGAGACTAAAAATGTAGAAAAAAACTACGGGATCAAAAATGTAAAAAAAAATACTATTTTTGCATACCATTTATTTTCATGGGACCAAAAGTGTTTTATCCAATATAAATGTGTTTTTATGGGCCCCTGGACAAATTTCTTGGCTCCGTCACTGACCCTAATGCCGCCACATTGACGAACAAAAAAACTCCTCATCTCATACACATATTTGAAAGGACGAACATATCCGTTCATCTTATCTAAATCGAACCAAATAATCCACATTTTTTCCAACAGATATTTGCATGCACAACACTATTCACTTGCCCTCTATTTGAACCAAAAAGAAAACAACATTTGTTATATACACACCATTTTCTTACTGAAAACGAACATAATAAACCAAAAAATATCAAAATCTAATAGCTTCTATTAATGATCGAACAAAACGGATTGATGTTACTATTATTGATTTTTCTATGCGTCTACCTAAAATCACAAGTCATGCTTTAAAACCGAATAATTTGTATCATAACCATATGCAAATTAGTTCTTCATATATTCACATACTTTAAAAACACAGAAAATGAAAATAAATCACAAATTTGAACCCTAAAAATTTGAAATCATAGAAACTAATAGAATATCAAACATTATGTTCATTCGAAACTCTTCTCTCTTTGAATGAAAAAAAAAAAAAAAAGCCCCTTAAACTTTCATTTCTTCTTATTTTGATCGTGCAAGAGAGATAATTGTATCTTATTTTTTGTAAGTATGTTTTATTTGGAATGTTTTTTTAAAAACATATATTGGGCTATATATATTAACCTCTTCAGACTTTTAATCCCTAAACTAATATTGTAAGCCTTTGTTGTAGAGTTGAAAATCAAACCAAGCTATTTGATGTTCGATTCGAAATCGTTCAATAAAAGCTCGTTTGAGCTCGGTTCGAAATAGAAATCAAATTAAGCTTAGTATAATGTGTGTCACTGTTTATATATAATTCACAGTGTCATTATTTCAATAATTTTGAGAAAAACACATAAAATATTACTCCCTCCGTCCACCAAATTTTTACCCTCTTTCCTTTTTTGTCCGTCCACCAAATTTTTACTCATTCCTCTTTTGGAAAAAAACTACACTCACAAACAAAAAATGGGCCCACAATACCCACCACTTTATCTACTTTATTCACTTTTTCAATAAAATACCAATTTTCATTAAAAACTGTGCCCAACAGTAACCGGGTAAAATTTTCGTGGACGGAGGGAGTACATTTTTAAAACAATGAAACTTTATATGCTAAACAACAACATTTTGCATATAAATAGTAATACTTGAAAAACACAATTTACGTAAATTCGAATTTATGAAACATGCTTTTTTTTTTTTTTTTAATCCAACCTACCAACCACGACCTCAATATATTCTGTAACCAGAAGCAAAGAACTAAAACAACAGTATAATAAAATCACTGTTGTTATTACTTAAAAGTTTTACTTGTTTTTATTAATAAGTGTCCACTTTTTAAATTGTAAAAACATCATTTTTCAATAAAAATAAGTTGATCTTTCGGTGGCAACCGGAGTGACTTTTTAAAATGTATTTGATTTGCACGATGTATATGTGCAAAATCCCATAGAATATTATGAGTGTACAATTTTTTTTTTAACAAAACCTATTATATCAGTGGGAATTTTTTTTTTAAGGCCAGTAGATTAGGGGGGTAGCAAAAGAAGGACCACAAGTCTTCGGACTGGCAATTTAAGGACACCAGATTTAAAATGTTGCAATTTGAGGCCAAATTGACCCGAATTGACTCTAATTGGAGCTAATTCGGGCCAACATGGCCTCAATTTGCAAAAAATTTAAACCTATGGTCCTAAAATTGCCAGCCCCAAGACCTACCGTCCTTCTTTTACTACCTTTCATTACAAGATTTTCACGTTTTAGCTACGAAAAAATTATGTTGCTAATCAATGAATTTGCATTTAGTAACGGATTTACAACGAATATTTTTCATTGTTATTATGCTCGTTGCTAAATATGTCAACGAAATAGTATCGCGTTAGTAAAATACTGACAGATTATCAACTGATTACCAACAAAAAATAAAATATTTATTTATATGACCAATCTGTTGGTAATCCGCTGGTAAAACGGTTAGTGAACATAATCCGTTGTTAAATTATTGTGGTAATTTTTTATTTCGAATTAACACTAATTAACCCCTGATTTCGAGATATTTTATACACATTGCACCAGTCCAACACCACTTTGAGACATAACTATTATCTTTCTAAATATAAGTATATATTTTTAAAAAAATTAATACAAAAAAATAAATGCTTCTTCCTCATACCAACCCCACGTCTTAATCATTTTTCACCCAAAGTTTAAACCGTAGTCCCGACCCACCCCGGCCCTCACCGCGACCATCCAACCCCAAGTTTTTGATCGTCAATGGTGTTGATGTAGAATAGTGTGAACTACACATAAGCAATAGGCTTGGTTTTGGCCGTTCGAGGACCATGTTCCAAGCACGTGTATAAAATAGCCCGAAATCGGGGTCATGTCTCAAAATAGTTATTTTTACAATTTTTGTTTTAAATATATATTTATATTTATAAATAAAAAATATTTATTTTTAAAGTGGTATCGGACGGGCTCCACGGGTATAAACTAGTAAAATATCGGGTGTCATGTGCCGAGTACGTGGAATTTGGGTCCAATTAGATCTAATTTGAGATTATTTTTTAAGATCACGACTTAGAGGGTAGCAAAAGAAGGACGGTAGGTCTTGGGGCTGACAATTTAAGGACCATATGTTTAAAATTTTGCAAATTGAGGCCAGGTTGACCCGAATTAGCTCTATTAGATTCAATTCGGGCCAATTTAGCCTCAAATTGCAATATTTTAAATTCGGTGTCCTTAAATTGCCAGTCCGAAAACCTGTGGTCCTCCTTTTGCTACCCCCAACCTACTGACCTAAAAAAAAATTATTCCCAACATTAATATATGAAAAGTTCTTTTGTTAAAATTCAATATAAATTTTAAATTTTAAAAAAGAAAAAATCTTATCTACCCCTAAATTTGTTAGGGAAAAACTTTTTTGTCCTACTTTTGTTAAAAAAAATCCCCAATGAAGGTTAGAAAAATCTTTTTTTTACGTCAACCGTTTGCCAATTGTTTTATTAATTTTTTGGACAAAAGAAGATTTTTTTTTGGAGGGTAAATCTTAGTTTTGTTTCGTGTTTTTTATCTTTTTAAAATGTTCACTCACACACAATTATAAATGAAACTATACTGAGTCTATATTATACTAATAAGTGATGGGTATGATATAAAAGAGTATGTATTAGTGTTTAATTTTTTTATACATAAATCACTATTCGTTAGTGAAATCACTTATACCCGTCAATCTATACTTAGTTAAAACAACTTGTACACTTTAAAACTACAATACCACCTTTAGTGAAAATAACTCATACCCTTCAAAATTATTCGTGCATGAATCAGTTTCACTCTATACTTTGTCCTATACTAATTATAAGAAGATTCATCCATATTGATTAAAAAAATTATAATCATACCGCATTAATAAACGAATACCAAACAAATAATCTAATTAATTTAAGTAGAAGATCGTAGGTATTTAGAACATAAAAAAATACAGTCCACAATCATTCATAGATGAAGAGAAGCATAAATATAGTTGTAATCCAATAAATAAGGGCGATAACGGGATCCAAGAATTATATAGAAAGCATTGAATTTAAAAATATATATATAAACTAATTAATATGATTCACTGACTTTTGTGACAGCAGCTATAGAATATAATGTCAGTCCACCGTTTTCTAAGAGGAAATTAAATCAGACGTCAATTTCATCTTATGGATCTTTGTCAGAGGAGAAAAACCTAACGGGAGAAAACTTTAATTTGACAATTTGATTAGTAACTGAAAAGAGAAGAAAAGAAATAGTGACCGAAGAATTTAACTTTATACAATATGAAGAAAGTCGGGATTGACAACAATGTGCAAAGAGAAGAAATGACCAAAAATAATTCAGCCCGAAGTGTTTTATAAGGTCACTTATATATAATAATAATAATAATAATAATTATAATTGGATTTTCTATAACAAAAAGTTACAAACAAACATAAAATAAATTCAATTCATAATAAAAAGAAGGCCATATATCATAAATACAAGTTTCAGGACAAAACCATTGAACTATATTTTCACATATAGTTTTATTTTATCATACACGGATTCTTGTGTCTAGCTTTTACACTACAAATTCAATTAATGTTTATGTCTAGATTTTAAATCAAGTAACCATAACTCATAGATGAAAATTTGTAAATAGTGTCTTTTATAATTAATAAATAATTATGACTTGAAAACCTAAATTATCATTCACACAAAAGATAGCATGATGTATGATAATTGTTAATCTTTTTAGATTCACAAGAAAAATTTGTAATCAGGGAATCGGAATTATGGTAACAATTAGAATGAAATTGAAATCAACAAGAACACTAGAATTACGTGGTTTGGAGATGAATACTCCTACGTCCACGGGATCGAAGAGGATAATTTTTCACTAAGTAAGAAATAGAAGTTACAATTCACTCAATCTCACAAACTCTCTATGTGTATACGCTCAATAATGATCTCTCTTCTCTAGGTTATTTCTCTCAGCTGAGAAAACCCCCCTTTTATAGATACAGAGATTGAGATGAACCCTAGAATTGATTCAGTTGTAACAAACTCAAATGTGAGGTAGTTATCTAGCTGGCTAACGACTTCAATAACCGCTTCAGTTGATTCAGTTAGAACTGCCATCGCGCTAGCTTCAATTTGGTGTAATCCGCGTATAACGAACTTTTGGATCAGATGACTTGTCCTCCTCTGGTTCTGGTCACTTACACCGGACTAGTCTGGTCCAGACTCCTTTGATAGGACTCCTCTAGTAGATCTCCTCTGGTACCTCATCTGATACCCCAAATTGACTAACTCTCACGGCTAACACTTTTTCAACATAGCTTTCTATTGAATCAAGCACAGTAGACAAGATACTTCACATATGACTCTTCACAATTCTCCACCTTAGATGAGAAGTATCCATCATCTCTTCCTCTCCTCCATACTCCAGCTTGGGCTAAGGAACATCCCATACACTCATCTTTACCAATTCAATACAGAACTTGAATTTCATACCTGGCAAAGATTTTGTACACATATCTGCAGCATTGCCCTCTGTAGATATCTTCTGGATCTGAACCACTCCCTTGTCAATGATTTCCCTTACAAAATGCAACCGTGCATCAATATGCTTTGATCTCTCATGGAACACTTGATGTTTAACCAGATGAACAACACTCTGATTATCACAATGAATGACCACAACCTTTTGGTTTATACCAAAATCCTTGATAATGCTTTTCAACCACAAAGCCTCCTTAACAGCCTCAGACACTGCAACAAACTATGCTTCTGTAGTAGATAATGCAACCCCATTTTGCAGAACAGATCTCCAGCTCACAGCAGTATTATAAAGAGTAAAAATATACCCGGTTAAGGACCTTCTGGTATCCAGATTAGCAGCAAAATCAAAATCTACAAATCCTTCTAGTGGACTCTTTTGGTCAGTCATCTTTTCAAACATCAAACCCAGATCAGATGACCCTTTAAGATATCTGAATATCCATTTCAAAGCTTCCCAATGTAACTTCCCTGGATTGGACATGTATCTGCTTACCATACTCAATGAATAAGCTAAGTCTGGTTTGCTGCAGACCAGAGCATACATCAAGCTTCCAACCCCATTTGCATAAGGTACTTTCATCATAGTCTTCTTTTCTTCTTCAGACTTTGGTTTCATCTCCTTAGATAATTTGAACTGTTGTCCCAGAGGAGTTGACACATACCTACTCTCATGCATGTTAAACCTCTTCAAGACCTTCTCAATGTAACTCTTCTGGGATAAGAATAGTTTTCCAGCTGCTCTGTCCCTAAGAATATCCATTCCAAGAATCATTTTAGCATTTCTCAAGTCCTTCGTATCAAATCTGGCACTTAGTTTCCTTTTGATACTCTGAATCTTCAAAAGACTCTTACTAGCAATAAGCATATCATCTACATAGATCAGAAGATAGACTATCACATCACTTCCTTGTCTTTCCAGATAAACACAAGTATCATACTTGCTTCTTACAAACCCAATGGATATCATAACTTCATTGAACTTCTTGTGCCATTGTCTTGGACTTTGCTTGAGGTCATACAATGATTTCTTGAGTAGACACACCTTTCCTTCTCCTCCTGGTTCAACAAACCCTTCTGGCTGGTGCATGTATAAATTCTCAATAAGATCCCCATGCAGAAAAGTTGTCTTCACATCAAGCTGCTGTAGCTCCAGATCATCTTGGACTACTCTGCTCAGAAGTAATCTAATTGAACAATACTTAACCACGGGTGAAAATACCTCATTGTAATCAATTCCTTCTCTTTGAGTAAATCCTCTGGCCACTAACCTGGCTTTAAACCTCACTTGATCCTTCACACCAGATTCAAGCTTCCTTTTAAACAACCATTTGCAACTGATTAGCTTCTGCCCAGCTGGCTTATCATCAAGAATCCAAGTATGATTCTTCTCAAGAGATTCAATCTCTTCTGTCATGACTATAATCCATGACTCTCTATCATCACACTCAAGGGCTTCCTTGTAGCTTTAGGTTCTTGGTACTCTATGGCTTCTGCTGTAACAAGTGCATAAGAGACCAGATCAACACGACCAAATCTTGCAGGAGGATGTATTTGTCTCCTTGTTCTGTCTCTTGTCAGACTATAATTTCTCAAGTCTGTCTCTAACACTCATTCCTCCTCTCCTGTTGGTGCATTTTCCTCATCCGATGACTCATTCTCTCATGTTTCCTGCTCTGGTTCAGAACCAGATGAGCTACCCTATTTATCTTGATCAGGCTCCACCTCAACTTGAGTAATTGGTTCAGAAATAACACCATCTATCTCTTCAGCTAATGGCTCTCTATCACCTCCACCAGACTTGTATCCCATCTGTGATTCATTGAACACAACATCTCTGCTGGTAATACACTTCTGGTTCCCAGGCTCCAGACACCACAACTTATACCCTTTAACACCCTTTGGATACCCAATGAAAATACATTTAAAGCCCTAGGTTCAAGTTTGTCTTGCTTCACATGAACATAAGCTAAGCATCCAAAAACTTCCAACTTTGAGTAATCTGATATCTTTCCATACCAGATCTCATTTGGGGTTTAAAAATCAATAGCAGATGATGACACTTTATTAATGAGATACACAGCTGTGTTAACAGCTTCACCCCAAAAACTCTTAGGTAGATGAGCATCAGATAACATACACCTAACCCTTTCCAGAATAGTTCTATTCATTCTCTCAGCTAGACCATTCTGTTGGGGGTTTGAAGGAACAGTTTTATGCCTAGTAATACCCTTCTCCCTACAAAGTTGTTGAAACTCTTCTGATAGAAATTCAATCCCATTATCAGTCCTTAAGTGTTTGATAGTTCTGCCCCTCTTATTCTCAAGTTCAACCAACCATTCTTTGAACTTAGAGAAGGCATCACTCTTCTGTTTAAGACTGTAAACCCAAACCTTTCTGGAATAATCATCAATAAGGGTAAGGAAATACCTACCTCCACCATGAGTGGATACCCTTGCTGGTCCCCATACATCAGAAAGTATGTAATGCATAACCTCCTTGGTGGTATGCTCTCCCTTCTGGTATGCTTGCTTCTTTGATTTCCCCAGAACATACCTCTCACATAATTCCAGCTTACATATCCTCTTCCCAGGGATTGCTCCCTTTTTGGATAACTCCACCAGACCCTTCTCACCAACATGTGCCAATCTCCTGTGCCACAAGTTGACATCAGAAGACTCCATAGCAACATTATCTGATCCTGTTACTGTTCTTCCTATCAAAGTATACAACCCATTCTTGATCATACCCTTCATAACAATCCTTCTAGGCTTGGTTATTGACAGAACTCCCTTGTCTGTCTTGAACTCAAAACCTTTGGAATTCAAAGTTCCAAGAGAAACAAGATTTCTCTTCAACTCAGGAACAAACTTGACATCAGATAAGATTCTATCAACTCCATCAAACATCTTGATCTTGATAGAACCAGATCCTTGCACTCTACAACTCTCATCACTACCCAAAAGAACAAGACCTCCATCAATCTTTTCAAGATTCAGGAACCAGTCTTCATGTGGACACATATGAAAAGTACACCCAGAGTCCAGGACCCACTCTTGACTCAGTCTCTCATGACTAACCATCAATACTTCTGCACTATCATATCCTTCAACCTCCACCACAGCTACATTTCCATCTTGATCATTTTGATTGTCTTTCTTCCTTCTTTCAGAGCAATTCTTTCTCAGATGACCTTCCTTATGACAAGTGAAACACTTTATCTTCTCAACAAAATCAGATTTCTTCCCACCCTTATTCCCCTTTCCACTATCCTTCTTCTTGGACTGAAACTATTGGGAAAATAGGGGTGCCCGGAATCTATTCGGGATGAATTTTAAATACGAATTTAAATACAATTATTACTAGCATGAATTAATCCTAATTAATTCAAATAATAATTCCAACAACTAATTATCATCATGCATGTTGAATTAATTTCACATATTTAACTAGGCGGAATTAAACAAGTAAATATGCGATTAACGTACCTCTCGTAGTAATGGCCTTTGGATATACGGGACACTTGTAATCACGTTCTATCAACCCAAAGCCTTCTCAAGTATTTCCCTTTTCACCTCACTTGATCGCCGGTGGGAGACGCTTTCAAGTAATTTAATAACTAAGGAAAAAGAAAAATATCTATGCTTCTTGATTTTTCCAACACATGGAATTATGTACTTGGAGATGAAATAATCATCTCCTATTTATAAGAGGTATTGATCGAAAATTTAGAGATTAATGGGCTTGGAGAAAATCTTTTCTTAATCTCTAAGAAATCTTGAATATATCTCATATATTCTTTTCTCCAAAATAAAATATTCCACAAAAATCTCACACCCCTAAATAAATATGCAATTTTCGAAAACTTCATAGATGAAATCCAAGATTTGGATCTTCTTGAATATATGAGATATTCTTGTATTCCTAGAATACATATCTTCCATAATATCTTTTCAAGAAAATCAACAAAATCTAATTTCTCCTACACATGCATTTTTCGAAAATTAAGAGAGAAAAATCAGCAATATTATTTTCTTTTTATTTTAATCACCTTATCATTATTGGGCTACTTAATGGGCTACTTGAGGGGCCTTAAGGAGAATTAAGATTGGACCTCCTAATGGACTTCTGAATTTCAATATTGAGCCCCAATATAATTCAGCCCATTAATATTAATTATTACCACTAATAAATTAATATTGCACTATCCATCTTAATCCATATTACGATAATATGGGCTCCCGGTTATTATTTCCCGCGTTTAAGATTAACAAGTCCATTAATTAATTGAGCTTCTGAATAGCTCTAAATTAATTAATATATTTCACCTTGGAGTAAAGACAGCTCAACATTATTATTCGTACCGAAGAAACTAATTCTTCACTTGCAAGATTTGGTACAATAAAACTTCTGAGCCCACCAAGGGGACTAATCACACGAGCCGTACTCGCACGCGTTTCTCCGTATTAAATCTTAGCAACCGTCGTATGATTAATATTACTGCCCAAGACACAAAGTTCGAAGTCACAATGATTCTCACCCAACATGAATCAAAGCAGTAACTACTAAGCACACACGGTCCTATTTAAGTGACGGAGATTAAGAAATCAACAACCACTGAGGTCTAATTCTTCACCTTTCAGAACAGAAGAATTTCTCCTCGCTGTAGGACCTCTTCAACACATACTAAATGTGCTAGTGCAATCTCTTGGTCAAGACAGACCAATCTGAGCCTTACACATCGACCTTTCACGGCGGATTGTTCAATTCCACCTAGGTCGTGAAAATGTACGTTTAGTTACAAGTAAACTGTTAATGTCGTCTTCCGTGATCGGGTATCACCACATTAACTACAATGTAACACATACTACATAATGAACGGTTTGCAATAGAAATTCAACATTCAATCATAACTAAAGCAAATGCGATAAAAGAATTATTCTCATAAAACGAGTGTTTGATACACGAGTTATACAAAGTAAAAGCATACTTTCACGTATAACTCCAACAGAAACCCCTTCTTCTTCTTGGATTGAACATTTAATCCTTCAGCAGGCTTCTTCCCTCCAGTCTGGATTTGTAGAAACTTGGTTTTCAGGGCAATTTGAATATCATCAAACATCAACTGATCTTGTCTCCTAAATAGCAAGGCATCTTTGAAATTCTCCAGAGACTTAGGTAGAGAATTCAACAGCATTAATGACTTGTCCTCATCATCAATTGTAACATCCAAAATCACCAGATCATCCACCAATCTGTTGAACTCGTCCAACTGATCACCAAGATTTTTGTCTTCACTCATCTTGAAGACTTGAAGCTTCTGTTTCATGTATAACTTGTTCGTAACAAATTTGGTCTGGTATAACTGCTCCAGCTTATTCCAGACTTCAAGAGCGGTTTTCTCCTTCGATACTTCCCTCAATGGCTTATCCCCAAGACACAAGATAAGCGCACTGTGTGCTTTCCTCTTGTTCTCCTCCACCTTCACCAGATTAGTTCCAGAAGCCACCTGATCTGGTGGCAACAAGGCTTCGTATAAACCATTGTGTATCAGGAGAGCCTTCATCTTAATCTTCCATAAGCTAAAATCGTTCTTCCCCGTGAACTTCTCAATGTCGAACTTAGTTGTAGCCATGATTGTTTCCCACAGACGGCGCCACTTGTTAATCTTTTTAGATTCACAAGAAAAACTTGTAATCAGGGAATCAGAATTATGGTAACAATTAGAACGAAATTGAAATCAACAAGAACACCAGAATTACGTGGTTTGGAGATGAATACTCCTACGTCCACGGGATCGGAGAGGATAACTTTTCACTAAGTAAGGAATGGAAGTTACAATTCGCTCAATCTCACAAACTCTCTATGTGTATACACTCAATAATGATCTCTCTTCTCTAGGTTATTTCTCTCAGCTGAGAAAGCCCCCCTTTTATAGATACAGAGATTGAGATGAACCCTAAAATTGATTCAGTTGTAACAAACTCAAATGTGAGGTAGTTATCCAGCTGGCTAACGACTTCAATAACCACTTCAGTTGATTTAGTTAGAATCGCCATCGCACTAGCTTCAATTTGGTGTAATCCACGTATAACGAATTTTTGGATCAGATGACTTGTCCTCCTCTAGTTCTGGTCACTTACACTAGACTAGTCTGGTCCAGACTCCTCTGGTAGACCTCCTCCGGTACCTCATCTGATACTCCAAATTGACTAACTTTCACGGCTAACACTTTCTCAACATAGCTTTCTATTGAATCAAGCACAGTAGACAAGATACTTCACATATGACTCTTCACAATAACATATAAAAAGTATGTTAGCATAGTTAGTTCACAACAAATTGAACTCCAAGCTCTTAGTTTGTAAGATCATGGCGGCAAGTAAAACAAAAAAAAATATTGCATAGCAAAATACAAAAACAAAATTGAACACAAATAATACATAGTATCGAATATTTTTTAAAAGTAACATAACATTTAATCCATTCATTTTAGAAAGGGGACAGTAAGAAATTGTGTTGGTAAATGACGTCAAAGCAGAAACCGGTTGAGACGGTATGCAGGCAACAGAGTAACGGGTACAGGGATAAAAAGTAGGAATGAAGGCAGATGAATGTTGGATCGTGGAAGAATTAATGCGAACAAATTGGTGATTATGACA
Organism: Ballota nigra; assembly: GCA_947034835.1. Taxonomy (NCBI): domain Eukaryota; kingdom Viridiplantae; phylum Streptophyta; class Magnoliopsida; order Lamiales; family Lamiaceae; genus Ballota; species Ballota nigra. The sequence goes on from OX344725.1 coordinate 63,300,668, forward strand.
TCAAAATGAACATTATGAATCAACACAACACATAGACCCGTATTAACCTCAATTTCTTAGTTTCTAAGTTCCCGTGGTCTCGGAAACAAAAAGACTCGCATAAAAAATAACTTATAAATGAGAGAGAAAAGGATGTAGAAGCACATGCTTCTATAGGCATCAAAGTACACAAACGTCAAACCATCAAATTGTACAGAAGGAATAGATAGAAAACAGAAGGCGATGAGTTTTGCTAACATAATTGTTGAAGAAGATAGATTATAAGCGAAGAACGGTACAAGATAAAGTTGAGCGCTTGTTAAAACTGATTTTATTGAAGTCCTAGGAAAGTATGAATGGACGACGGATATATAAACTAAAATTAGAATTTAAAAAAGAAATATTATCATTGTTTGGAAATTTATTTAAAAAATTCGCGAAGTATGAGAAAATTAATAATTTAAGTAGGAGCTTCTTTGTGAAGCCATGCAGGACGGAAGAGATTGGGAAAGAAATACAAGAGGATTATGAGTATGAGTTTAATACGATTTTCATAATAAATATGGTGTTAAAAGAATTTCACCCTGTGGAGAATATTTTGTCTCAATTGAAAATGTATAATCGTGTTTTAAATTATAGTTAATATTATTTAATTAATAATTATCCATAACTAAGGATACTTTTGACATTAATTTTTTATTTTATTTTTAGGATAATCTCAAAATTAGAATAGGAGGGAGTATTAATTCTTTTTTGGAAAAACCCTATAATAATATTAATTTTACTACAATGGTCGGCTGAATAGGTCAAAATCAAGATTGAATAAAATTACAGAAATAGGAAAGTTGGGAGGCGACGGTGAGAACATGGCGGATTTTACTCTCTCACGCAATGACTTCTCAATCCATAATTCTTAATTGATTCAAATAACCAAAAGTAGAGAGAGAGAGAGAGAGAGGCGCAATAATCGGGGAGAGCACGATCGATATACTTTCATATATGAATGAGAAATCCGCCCACTCTTCTCTCACTTGCGATTGACTCTGCCGTTATTAATTTCTCTCGAATTTCCGATCTTTCCTTCATCCCTGAGCACATTCTTCTTGATCTCTTCCTAGTACGTATTTCAATGCCCTAATTTTTCGTTTATGTGTTTATATGTGTTGAATTATGGTTGCTTTAGGGATTTTTTCTGTGCCCTAAAATAAGTGTTTGTTTTGGATGTGATCTTGGATTGTTGAGCTTTTCTATTTGTTTTTCTTGTTACAAATGGATCGTTGATTTGATATCTGCAATTGTTGGTTTTTTTTTTAATATATATTTATTAATGATTGAATCATAGTAGCCTGGGGGTCTAATTCTTGGATCAATTTTGGTGTTGGATTCCTTTTCTAGAAGATCTTTTGGGAGCATTTGTGATGCATTCTGGTTTAATTTTCATGATATTTAGTGATGTTTCAGAAAAAAGTTGTCTTAATCTTAAGCACATTTGTGTTGAGTGCTGTTACCTGGCCTTATTTTTATGACTGCTTATTCACATTTTATAGGGAACATCTATCTTATTGCATTAAATTGAAGTATTAGTTAACATTTTGTGCTGAAATTAAGATAATCATTTGATGAAGATTATTATTCAAGACTTTGGTTATTGATTTTTCTATTGAAAACTTATCGGTTATTGTTTGCCCTTTGTTGATTTTGAGACTGCATTGCTATGCTGCTATGTTGGGGACCATAGGTATCTTTTGTTTACTTATTTGAGATTTCTTCTGTAAACTTAATACTGATTGGTAGAGAACATTAAAAGCTGGGAAACTGAATGAGAAGATTTTGAAGTTATTCATAGCAACTGGAAAAGAAGAAATCCTTTCTGTCATTCAGTCACTTAATATCCGACAAAATCTGGTTCCTGTGCTTCCTACCCGTAAGTTATTGCGTCAATCGGATCATGCTACTCGTGTGTGATTGCTCATTTGCTCTTGTTAATTATCTAATCTTGACAGGATGCTCTGAGAAATTCTGACTGAGGCTGTTTGGCATTGAGTGATCGTGAAGCTGTAACTGAAAGCTGAATACTAGCCCTTATCGAAGAAAAAATGTCTGAAGTTATCATTAACGATCATGAGGTGGACGTTGTCATTGGTGCCCTTCAGCACGATCTTACAACATTCATGGAAGAATGGAGACCAGTGTTTTCCCGTTTCCATCTGATAATTGTCAAAGATCCTAATCTTAAAGAGGAACTTAAAATTCCAGGAGGGTTTAATGTGGATATCTATACAAAGGCCGACATAGATAAAGTTGTGGGCTCTTCAACAGGCACTATCTCTTTCTCTGGCTACTCTTGCCGTTACTTTGGCTATCTTGTGTCACGTAAAAAATATATTATCTCGATTGATGATGATTGCACTCCTGCCAAAGATAGTAACGGACGGATGATCGATGCTGCATCCCAGCATATTTTTAACCTTCAAAACCCAGCTACACCTTTTTTCTTCAACACTCTGTATGATCCTTACTGTGAGGGGGCTGATTTTGTACGAGGCTACCCTTTCAGCTTACGAACAGGGGTAGAGTGCGGTCTTTCATGTGGATTATGGCTTAATTTAGCAGATTTAGATGCACCTACTCAGGCTCTGAAACCTTCTTTGAGAAATACTAGGTATGTTGATGCAGTTCTTACAGTGCCAACAAGCACAATGCTCCCTGTGAGTGGGATTAACATAGCATTCAACTCTGAGTTGGTGGGACCCGCTTTGGTCCCAGCTTTTAGGTTGACAAAGGAAGGAAATGTGAGGTGGGAAACGGTGGAGGATATATGGACGGGGATGTGTGCTAAGGTGGTGTGTGATCACCTGAGGGTTGGTGTGAAAAGTGGGCTCCCATACGTGTGGAGGCAGGAACGAGGCAATGCAGTCGAGAGTTTGAAGAAAGAGTGGGAAGGTGTGAAGCTTATGGAGGATGTCATCCCATTCTTTCAATCTGTGAGACTGTCCGAGGCTGCTGTTACAGCAGAGGATTGTGTGGCTGAAATTGCTGCAGCAGTTAAGCAGCATTTGGGAGGTTCGAGCCCGATGTTTGCTAGTGCTGCGGATGCTATGGTCGAGTGGATCAAGCTGTGGAAACGCGTAAGGAGTCAGTAGAAGGCAGCACTCGCGATTTTAATTTTATGTTTTCTACAATTTTATATTATTCCCTCGGACGAACATAGTATTATAGTCTATAGAGGTGTTGGAGTACTGATGTTACTTATCTGTGACCAGCTTTTTCTTTTTTTCTGGTGTTTTGAGTTGCAGGTTTTCCTGTCGTTTTAATCTTTGATTTGGTATGATTCTCTGGTTTGGTATAATATGTATATCATCAGTTTGAGTTGTTAAATGAAAAGAGCTACTAGTGAGCTCAGCTCGGCTTTTTAAGGCTCGAGCTCGGCTCGTTTAGAAACTCATTCTACTAACTCGGCTTATGCTCAGCTTGCTAAGCTTGATAGTTAAATATTTTTTAGACTTGGTTTCGAGTCTAGCTAAGCTCCATTTCCAACTCGTTGAAGTTATCGAGCTGAGCTTGTTTTGGATTTTCAAGAGCTCGAGTCGAGTTGTAACATCAAGTAAACTCTTCAATGATAATGAGATTGAAAATTAGTGTAATTATGATGATTCGTGAGAACAAAATCACTATCCTCCCTCTTAAATAAAGTAATCACTACTCTTTTTTTATTACCCTATTATTCTTTTCCTACAATCATCCTTCTCAATCATTTCCGATTCCTCCACCAACCATTTGTTGTCCATATCTATTCCAAAATTAGGGCATGATACTAGCAATAAAATCACAATTGTAACAATTCTTCTCACAACATATCATTTTTATTATGGGGGCATAAATGGATTTAATTTTCATTCCTATTACCATTGAAGAGTTGTTAACCAATCGCCTCCTAATTACATTGGAAAACATGACAATCTTTTTGCTAATATTAAATTGGCAAGGGATCTGGATATATCAATTTTTGAGAGAGAAAGAATAGTATAAAGAAACAGAAATCCTGCTTCCATGGAACCATATTTTACAGGAAAAAATGCGAAAAACAGCACAGAAAATCATCATCTGACCCTCTTACAAGAAAGTCTATCTATAATCCATTCCGTTATGTGCATGTTCAGTCAAATGAGCTCGATTCTATATGAGTCGAAAAAACGAACGCACCAAGCAAGTTCTCAAGCTACATAGCCAGGGGCCAACGATTTTGTTAAGTGGTCAGGATGATCTGGAACAACCAAAGCAGTGTCTAAAAGAAAATGGGGTGGACGAAGGATATGCTTCTTCATGCTCCAATTTGCGCGGAAAATGTTTGTAAAAAGCTTGCACTGCACCTGTAACACCATCCTCTCGTTCCATTGCTTTTGCAAGTTGTACTGCTCGCTCTTTCACCTGCACGCCCATTACTTATAATTGAATAGAAGATTTGGAAATGTTTCCTAGATGTCTTTTCTAGACAGCATTATATAAGGTAGTAAAATTGCACTTAGAGCCAAAAATATAAGAAAAAAGCTCCATACCTTGAGATCTAGCATGAATTGAATGGCAGCAACCAACTTATCTAGAGAAAATTCGTCGACTGGAATGGGTACGGGACCTACTCCCCTAGCATGCACCTGCTCTCCCCAAAACGGTTGGTCTCCGAAGAAAGGTACTACCGTCGTTGGACACTGAAACGCAATAAGGAGACATATTATTAAATTTTATTTTACTTTTAAAAAAGAAGGGAAAATCATCAAACTTGTGAGTAATTACTGCTGCTTTAAGACCAGCAGCTGTTGTTCCAGCACCTCCGTGGTGAACCTTGAAAATATATCAAAAGGGTGAATCAGAACTCGAAATCGCATCTAACATCAGATTTGCAGAAAGTGGAGTCATAAGTAGTCAACAAGTGGCTTACAACAGCTGCACATCGAGAAAACAACCAATCGTGGGGGACATTATCCAATAAGTATACGAAGTCCTTTGCCTCTGCCACTGAAGAAAGAATATTATACGAGAACAGAATTTAAAATTTGAAACAAAAATGTAACATTTTGCTTCATGGAGTGAGAAAACGCAGAGAGAACGTACAGTTTCCCAGGCCACCCCAGCCTTTATTGATGATACCACGCTGCCCTGTAATTTCGAGAGCTTGAACAATTATTTCAGTCATCTTTTCAGGCTCTTGAACGGGCTGACAGAGAAAGAACCGCCAAGTTTATCAGATTACGAACATTATTTTTAAAAAGTAAAATAAAGGTAGACGCTCACTAGACTTCCAAACCCAATGTAAATAGGCATTTTATCTTTATTTAGCCACTCCAAAAGTGAATCTGGCGGAACGTAATTTGAAGCAAGATCCAGGAAACAAAACCCCACCACATCAATTTTCGGCCCCCAATCTGCAGCATCAAAATAACAAGACAGTACGCAAGGAATTTAATGCAACGAAAAAAATTCTAACGTCCAGTAATGTAGATGCAAACTGCCGGAGAACTTACCTTTTGGTTTACGAACAAGATGAGGACTCCAAATATATGCATAAGGTATGTCCAGAGGAGAGTTATATGAACCTCTTAAATATGTGATGGGCCTTAATTTTAGTACTTTCTTTCTGAACTCGTTTATCATATCACGTATTCCTAGCCAGATTAGACCATCAACAATTTGATATGATAACTGCAATAAAAGTACTTGATTTAATATGACAATCTATGTGAGATAAATACAAGTATGTTTTAGCATGTACTCACTCTATATGCAACTTGTGGCTTAACGCGGGAAAGAGGATGTGGAAATTCACTTGTAGGCCTGCATGTAGGTGTCAAAAATAAATACTTACGAAACACGCAATTAAAAAACAATTGAGAAGCAAAGGCTGAAAAATTGATGCATGAAATACTTACGTCCATGGCATAGTGAATATTATGTGAATAGGTACTTTCAATGCCTCGGCAACATGTGTATGCCCTGAAAAAGTAGGTGTACACGATCAGATGAGGGCCTCGTAAAAGTTACAAAAAATCACATAATTTAATGGACCTTTCGGCACATCTAAGATTGTCAGTCAATCCGTCTACAAATCAAGAAACGAGATTGAATTTCTAATCAATAAATTTTCATTATAGTTAAGTCTTGATAATTGTTCGTTATATGACTAATGAGATGGAAAATCCATGGGTTAAGCCAATATAAGGATGATCCTCTCCAATAGAACATTGTGAAAAGTAGTTTTTAGCATACAGATAGAAACTAATCAAATGAACAGATAGACATATCTTACCATATGCAGGGGGATTGGCAATTATCGCATCTATCTTGAACGGAACATTTGTATCAGGGTCTGGATCACTACATGCTGGATATAGGGAGAAAATTATCTCTTTGATTTGATGTCGTTGAATATTTATTTCAGAAGGTCCGGAAGGCAAGAAGCCTTTATTCTTGACCATGTCTGTGGAAAAGAATACATGTGCAAATTACTTTCATTGATTGATTAAACATGAAATTGATGCATTTATTTTTATCACGAACATTAGAGAAAACTGAGAAGTCTTCCTTTCATAAGTAGCAACGTGACATCATGATCTCAAAAAATATAAATTTCTAAACTGGTTATCATCGCCATTCGGCCTTAGGCTCTTCTCAAGAAAAATAAGAATTGTGGAGGGCTTAAACATGATTCGTGAAATATGGCATCAAGACCGAAATATAGGAACGAAAATTTATGATCAACCTCAACGGAAGTTATCCATCTTGGTATAACATACAGTCAAGATTATAAGTTCAACAAAAGCTATTTCCAGATTTTAATAACTTGATACGAAAATCACAAATTTATAGAAAGCACATAACTAGATTTACTTACTTAGAGTAGAAGTTAAAACAACCAATACAAATGGGAAGAAATAGGAGAATATGACGATATATTTTTTTAGTTAAAAATACCCACAAGCAGCAAGGACTTTTGGGTCTCCCCCGAGAGGATAGAATTCCAATCCGGCAGACAAGACGAATTCTTTGAAATTTGAGTGGGTGGCTAGTCTGACCCTGTGACCATCTGCCTGCCATATATTCCAGCACGAGTTACCCAAAGGCAAACATTACAAGAACAAGAATGGGGCACAAACAGAGATATCAATAAAACATAGAAACTTAGGGGCAATAACAACATAAAGTAATACAGTGTAAAACATATATGAACGGGGAACAAGACAGGTCATCCATTCTACCTGTAACCGTTTCCCAATGGCAACAAATGGCTGCACATCTCCCCTTGTTCCAACTATTAGCATCACGATTTGAAGGGGAGGCAACAATACATCTTCTTCAGTGTCTGCAGTTCCTTCATCGCCATCACCATCATATATAACTCCTGTACCAAAATCCAGGGGCTGATCCCTAATATCTCCTGGAACATCGAATTTTACAGTTCCGTCATCTTGAATGGAGGCAAATCTATTCAACAATTTAAGCTGCCAAAAAGCATTCATGTTAGGTATTAAAAAGGAAATCACCCGGTAACAAAATATGAGTAATGTAATTGAAAAATAAATGGCAGCAAGCTATATAATTCTTAGATATCGACTCTGAAAACCAGAGAAGTAGGCATATGTGCATCATCATCTTGCAGACAAATCCATATTTGGACAATATCAACTGTAACTGAGGAAACCAGTGTACGTAAAGAATGTCGCAATTTACCTCTCTTAGTATCTCTGATAGATTCAATACCTTGGACAGTTTCATATAAAAAAATATGCCTAACCCAGTTTATTAGTTTTTAGACATAAAAAGATACTCCCTCCGATTCATTTTTGTTTTCCACTTTCAAAGTGGCACGGGTTTTAATAAAGGAGTTGTTTATTAGTATTTGTGGGTATAAAGTTGTTTTTGTGGATGTGTGTACTTTTTTGCCATTTTGGGAAAGAGATTGAGAAAGTGAAAAAAAAAAAAACCCTTCCTTTTATGGTAATACGGACAATCTAAAATGAATCGGAGGGAGTATCATTCAGGCTGCTGATTGACTTACTTAACAACAAATTAGGTTAAGGCTTGCGAGATAACATACGAGAACTAAGTTTAGCGATGAACACAGCACACATTTCATATTGCAGCTGACCTTCTTTTTCAGGGGAACTTTATCATCCAAAAACTTTCTTGCATATAATAAAGTCGAGTTGGTTGGCTTGTATTTCCTGATACCCTTATGCTCAATTGGGGTAGGATCTTGATGGTCTGATTTTGATTTCTCCATGCACCCAGATTTCTGACCTGGGAGATTCCTGTCAACAGATCCTAAGCAATGCAAATTAGACTTAACAGGAAAGTGATAATGATTAATGAACTAATAAAGGGGATGGAAATTCAGATCATACAATACAGAGCTATTGAGCTTTAAACAAACTCATGAATTGTTGAATTCATTCTCAGCAAACTGCATAATTAGATTCCCTTTTGTAGCTGTTAAGTGTGATCTTTCTTGATTTCCATTAAATTTGATCCAGTGAGAAATTATTCAAATAGAAGTTGTTTATAATATTTCCATGTTTTTGACATATTACAATGCTCAAGACTACAGAAAACCATATGGACCACCTCATTTATCTTATAATTCGAAGTCTATAAAGCCAACCATATGGACAGAAATACAGTTACCTATCTCCATAATTCTGATACAGCAGCAGCCTATTAGACAAAGTACAATAGCTAGCACAGACCATGTGGATACCTTTTCATAACCATTATATCTTCAACAAATTCAACAGAAGCATTAATGACTTGTTGAAATGACCAGAAGCACTAATAGTGACGCAGCAGGAACGTAGAGATGCAAGAGGGTTGGGGTAATTCCCGTTTTCAATATAATAGCAAAACTGAGACTTCAATATCAACAACATAAGATATAAATACTAGGGTTCCGACGGGCGCCTAAAACCAAAGGCCCAATATGACAAACCAAACAATAATAGTAAATAAAGCATGTTGATAGTAATAAAAGTAAATAAATAGTTAATCTGCTGTCTCTTCTCCATCAAATAGCCACCAGCTTCATACAATCAACAATATATATATATGAAAATCCATAGAGCTTTTGTGGAAAAGAAAATTCAATCAACAATACTACTGCTGGCTAATGTGACAAATGCATTTACTAAACTTTAGCAATCAGCCTTTTTGACTATTTTCTTTAATATGGATTCTGTTCTTGCTCTTTAAGATCAGAAACAGCAGCATCTATTATTCAAACCATCATCTCTTCTCAGCTATCTAATTTAAGTACTAAAAAATGTAATTGATTTGGGATTTTTCCAGCATAATCACAGCCCATCTTATTCACTATTTGCGGATGAATGGGAAAATACACTAAAATCCCCCACCCCTAATTATAATTAACACATTGCCGAGATGGATCAAGAAATTGACGAAACATGCATATACTCAAAAGGCATTGTACCGTAAGCTTGGGTAGTTGTACCAACCAACAGAAACAATCTCTACAGATCAAAACCAAGAATATTACCTGAGGAACCACAACTGGGATCTTTTTCCGAAATCCCATTAATACTCTCACTGGTATTCGCCCTATCTCCATTTTCTCCCTCTATCTCCACCATAAAATCCACAGGAACCTCAACCATTATAACAAGTGGATGAAATTAAAAAAAAAAAAAAAAAAACACCAAGTACAAGAAAGGATTCTAAAGAACTAAAGAGGATTACGCCCCTCCATTGCCTTTTTCATCAAGAAAGATGATGCCTTCGGTGCATCTTCATGCATGCAAATGCGCTGAAAGTAAAAGGAAAAAGGTCGGCTAGGCCCAGAGAAGCAAGTTCTATTCCTTCTTCTTTTTCAAGAATCCTTAGAAAATGCGAAGGGATTGAAAAAATAGTATTTGATTGTCAAGCAAGGTTGATTCTGATTCCGGGGTTTTCCCTTTTCTTTTTTGAGTTGGTATGATTCTTGCTTTTTGTATTGAGGAAAGTGTCAGGGTATAGTTGCTCTCAGTCTCTCTCTCTCTCTCTACTCTACCGCCTTCTCTCTCTCGATTCGAGGATTCACGTATTATTACTGCTGGACTGATCAAGGCCCAAATTGATAAGCCCATGTTAATTAAGTGGCAGGCTTTTACAATATATTGGGCCGGTCCAAACCAAAGGTAGTAGGGTTTAATATAAATATGTTCCCCAAATACACTTCACCCAAAATAATGTTTTTGAAAAAAAATTCAAAAAATGTAACAATTTTTAGAAATATAATTCCAAAAATGTATATACTTAGTTATTTTTTTGTATTTTCGAAAAATTGTTACATTTTTTAGATTTTATTTATCCTAACATCTTTTTAGTGGAGTGTATTACCAAATTTATAGGATTGTATATAAATTTGGCCTTTGTAATTTTTTATGTGGAAAAAGATAGAGTCCATCGACACCTACCAAAAAATACTAAAATATAAAATTAGTAAATCACTTGTGAGTCAAGTTCACTTGGATTCTATTTTTAAATAACTATTTAGAATAAACGTGTCGCTATATGAAAAAATGCTTAATTTTGTGCAATGTTTTTATCAAAATCGACAGCGACACAGTTCCTTTACTAAACTGTGATACTTTGAATAAAATAGCTCAAGTGAATTTGGTTCATTGAAATATTTTATCTTGTATTTTATGAATGCAAAATTGCAAATGGATTGTTTGTTAAAAGGTTTGCTTTTGTTAAAAAATAAATGTTAATTTTGTTGTGTCAATTCCAACTCCACAAATACAAATTGTCTTATATTTAATTGGGCCTATCCCATCTGGGCCACCTCTCATTCTATTAATTTAGTATGGAATCTAGTTTACAAATTGAAATCAACTAAATTCAGAAACACATAATAATTGCTCTTTGAAGCAATTATTTCTTATTAATTTATTTTTAATGCTATAATCCTTTAAAATGAATGGCCTTTTTTTTTTACCCCGAAAGACTAAAATGAATGGTTGATGGGGCTTAATTTAAAATTAAATTAAATTAAATTAAAATACATTATATTTAATAAAGTTTCAACCCGACCCGAACCAACTGAACCCAATTCTAAGTTGAAAAGAACGCGACTTTGCTTCAATATTACTCTCTCACAAAAGGCGCATTAGGGGTACAAAGATCTCCAGTCATCGCTTTCTCTCTCTTAATTCTCCCATGTCAGATCTCTGATCTTGTAGAAGATTTTCATACAGTCCCCATTTCGTGATAAATCCAGGTGAAATTCAATTTCTTACCTTGTTTTTCTTCAGTTTATTCGTCGTAATCAGAGATCTTAAATCGATAGCGTAAACAGTGTTCGCAATTCTTTGCTCCTGATCCAGTTGATTCCACTGGGAAATTCAAATTTGCCTTTTCTGTTTTGGAAGGACATTTAGTTGAACTGAGTTGAGGATAAGAAATGGCGGGGAGTGCGGCGGGAGGTTTTGTGTCGCGAGCATTTGAAGTGATGCTCAAAGAGTGTGCTAACAAGAAGTACACTGGTCTGCAGTCCGCCATTCAGGCTTATTTAGGTACATTCATGTGAAAGAGTTAGATCTTTTGCAGCGAAGTTCAATTCAATTCTACTTTTATTAAATTTTTATCATTTGGATTTCAAGTTCAAGAGGAAACAGCTTGTGATGCTCTCATTCTCGATTGATTGAATGTCATGTTCTTTGTTGCTTGAGTTCTCTGAATGCTCGTATTGTAAACCATGTATGCATGCCTGATAAAACGTGAATCATAGACCAAACAGTGTGGAATTTCAAGATGATGTAATTACTGGACCATTTAAGTTGCTTCTTTCGTGCAAAAGCCTTATTTTCCAAGAATTGCATCATTTAACTCTTTAATTTCTGCAGCATCACAGTTACTGAGTTAATGACTTATGGTGGAACTTGGAACCTTTGATTTTGGTGGCAATCTGAATTATCATGATTCTTCTGGAAAATAATAGTAATTCAATGGTTTGGCCTCCCCCGTCATGGGTGTCTGTTTGGCTGATATGCCTATTAAGTATAACTGATATTTTGAGTGGAACAGACATGATCAATGGAGGCTAAAGAGATTGAGTTCTCAGTATGAATTTCAGTGTGTGAGCTGTGAAGCCTAATATAGCTTGTACTTGATAGTTTTATAGATGCATGCAATCATGTGAATATGGTCCATGAGGATATACCGGATGCATTACATATATTACAGATACATACTTAACTCTTGAACCTGGTTCTAGCATATGTGCTAAAAAGAGGAGAGCTTTTTGACATGGTTATTATTATTATTTAGTTTGACCTTTAGTGAGAGATAATTCTATGAAGTAAAGCTTAGACTCATGTGAAGAATAAACCAGTTCTATGTGAAGTGGCCTTTTTAGATTGCCTAAAAGATGGATATATTTTGTTTGATAAGTGGAAAAAAAATACTTTGAATATTTCAGAGGGATATTTGATGAGGATAAAGGCAAGAGATAGATGTGTACCTTTCTTTGGTTCCCTTTGTCAAATTGGGCTGGCTTTGGGTACTGTCCCAATAATCACTGTCTATAGTTTTTCTGCTATCTGATTGTCATCCCTTTCATGCATTGTCTTTTTTCAACTGAAAGTAAATACTATTTATTTTTTGATGAGGAATGGATGGTTGGCTACTAGAGAGGAGACAATAATTCTGTTGGAAAAGTTATCTCGCAGTGATGCTATAGTTAAATTTTCCGCCTGTAGTTGACACCATGTTAAATTATCTGCTGAAGATGATATATTTCTTTGTCTCCTTTTGATTTGAATTAGCAACTCTAGAAGTAGCATGTTTAATGCCCATTTACTTTTCAGACAGCGGGAAGGACTTCAATCAGCAATCAAACATTGAGACTAAGGAATCTATATCCGCAGCTTCAAATAAAAGGTGCTTCTAAACCATAGTGAGAGTTATGAGTCTCTGTTCTCTTTTCTTATGCTTAAGTATGCATATCTTGTTTGATATGCCTGATGGATTAGCTTCCTTGATTACGGTATTCCCGTTTCTTCATTCTTGCTTACACATGGTTTTGATTTTTTCATCAAATTATTTGATTAGTTCATTAGAGCCAGATGTTGGTGCTGAAGAAAATGAGACAGAAACTGATCCTTCGGTTAGAGCTCCGTCTTCAGTTGAGGAGGTAGAATCTGTTGGCAAGCTTACACGCAGTGGTGGATCAATCATGATGGTCCTGGCAAATGCAGGCCATACTTTACGGGGAGCTGAGGCTGAGCTTGTTCTGAATCCGCTTATGCTTGCCTTTGAAACCAAAAACATGAAAGTTGTAGAGCTTGGATTGGATTGCCTTCATGTAAGTGCTCATTTTCTGAACAGTTGTCGAGTTTTATTAACTTCAATAGCATGTAGGGTGGTTACATGCTTTATCATTTGCCAATGCGAGAGTTTAGATTTCTGTGGTTGGTGAGGGCCCCTTATATTTTCTTTTCTGTGTGTAATGTTGCCTTTCTGTATTTCTATTCTAATATCCTGGCCTTGGGTCCTAATTTAATCTTTACTTTCCTTGTCGTCTCTCCTTCTTAATACAGAAACTCATTGAATACAACCACCTAGAGGGTGATCCTGGTCTTGATACTAGTAAAGAGGCACAACTACTGACAGTTATTCTCAGTACGGTCTGCAGTTCCGTTGATAATTCATCACCTGAAAGGTACAATTGTTGGCAGATTTAAACTGATGCATTTCTGCATTTTTTGTCGAGTGTAACCTTTAATGAAATAAAATGCAGTACGACTCTTCAAGTATTGAAAGTTCTTCTTACTGCTGTAGCATCAACAAAGATGCGAGGTATGCCATTTTATCATCTTTCTTATTGTCCAACTATATCCCTTGTCGCATCTTTTCCTCTATTAATATCATCTTGCCTTGTTAAATCACAAATTCCAGATTATTGAGCATGACCTGAATATGATATTCTTTTTCTTTTATTTATTTATTTATTTTGGAGTTCGCCTCACTCTTTTCTTTTAACAGCTATTTCAATATGTCCTCATTATGCCCTAGGTGTTGATGGAATTTGTGCTCTTAATGTTCAATTTGTGTGATCCTTCTTTTCTTCCTTAACAAGATTTCTTTGCCCATATTTGATGGTTGGAATTTTTTGTACAGTGAAAAAGCTAAGGAATTGAACCACACTAATGAACCTAATAAATTTTTATGGAGGATCTTACCTAGTTATTGAATTTCATACCAAAAACCTCTTCCATGTACCAAGATTTAAAATTAAAGAAAAATTATACTCATGCCTTATTAAGCACCTCCATGTAATATGATAAGTGCCCAATCTATTACATAGTGTTGTTTCTCAATGGGATCTATTATTTGAAGTCCATCGCTATCATTAGCAGTATTAGCTTAATGATCTGCTCTGCTCTCAGTTTTATGGATTTCCCAATGCGCATCTGGTATATTATCTGAATTTGGCATCTAAGAGTTGCTATTTGTTCCTCAACAATGTCATAACATCTTTCCGTCTTGACTGCACCCTCCACATCTTTGACCCAAGACACTGATACTTGATCCTCTATCCTTCATGTCCATGATAGGGAAACTTTGTAGTCTCTTGTTCATTAGTCGATGAATGGGCCATTGTTATCTTCCAAGCCTGTCCGCTGATATACGTATCTTTACCTGAAGAAATCGTAATCTACTGTTACAATTAGGAATTATTAAGTACATGTTGTGTTTAGTTATCATTTGGATTTTTCCATGTGCAGTTCATGGTGAATTGTTGCTGGCGGTCATCAGGGTGTGCTATAATATTGCTCTTAATAGGTTAGCTTTCACATATTGTCATTATCTATTTCATTTTGATACATTATTTAGTGAAATGAAACATTATATAGTGATTGTATTAATCTTTAAATTTTTTTAGCAAGAGTCCTATAAACCAAGCAACATCAAAGGCCATGCTAACACAGATGCTGAGTATAATCTTTAGACGGATGGAAACAGATGGGGTACACAATGAAGTTTCTTCTGAACCACTCTTTTTTCGCGTTATGGACAAGTATACAGTAGATAATTAATCTATGGTGATTCAGGTCTCTTCCAATCTTGAGCCAAAAGCATCTTACTCTGACGATGGGCCAAATCCAGTGGTTGAAGAAATTTCATCCAGTGATCATAATGAGCCAACTCTGACTTTGGGTGAAACACTATCCATGAAACAGATAAACAGTACACCCCTTGCTTCTGTTAAAGAAATGGAGAATCTTGTGGGTGGCACTGATATAAAGGTACACTCATTATGGCTGGTGAATCCAACATGAGCATTCACTTTCTGTTTTGTCAGAGGTTCTATATGTTTCTTGTCTCTTAGGTTCTTTATGAATGATCTGTTCAATAATTTGAGTTAACATTCTTTCTGGTGCAATAGGGTTTGGAGGCTGTTCTTGAAAAGGCTGTGAATCTTGAAGATGGTGGAAAGGTCACAAGGTAAGGCTGCAATACTAATTTGAGATTTTTATGTGTTCTTACGTTCATTCCAAACCACCAATACTAGAATATATTAGTAAAGGGCATTTAGGCTTGACTAAATAGAAAGTCAAGGACTCAAGGGGCTTGTATCCACTTTTTTGTCAAGAAAGAGGCTACTTAACGAGCCTATGAAATTCTCAAATACGTACAGTGAGCAACCTTTGGAGTTCAATTGTCTTCTTCTGAGCAATTTTACTTGGAATATCTCATTATGTTACTAGTTTATTCGAATATACGTTCTGACTTTTAAAGCGCCAATTGTTTTAGAGGGATGGGCCTGGAGAGCATGAGTGTTGGACAGCGTGATGCTTTACTTCTTTTCCGTACACTTTGTAAGGTTTGTATCTCTGACATTTTCATTGCAGCGTAGTTCAGAGTTTCTCTGTGCTGCCAGATTGATCAAATTATAAAATGTGTTCACAGATGGGTATGAAGGAGGATAATGATGAAGTTACTACCAAAACACGCATTCTCTCTTTGGAGCTCCTGCAGGTTGGTTTCACTGATTTTACACTTGTCAGAACATGCTGGTGGTTAGGAGAAAGGAAAAACCTTTTTAGCCTTCACTATATTTCAGAGATTAGGATGTTCGGTGATATTAATACTGTTAATAAAAATATACTTGAGCATCTGCTAAGCTTTTGGCCTT
The DNA here is from genome assembly GCA_947034835.1 of Ballota nigra. Lineage (NCBI taxonomy): Eukaryota > Viridiplantae > Streptophyta > Magnoliopsida > Lamiales > Lamiaceae > Ballota > Ballota nigra. Next base: position 63,316,830 of record OX344725.1, read on the forward strand.
GCTGATTGCATGTCAAATAAAGCAAACAAATGTTTTAATTAATTCACTGTCCAAAATTATTGAACTAACATGGTGCCTTTCATTAGGTGGATAGACTTGATTTAAAAATACACACATATATATACACACACAGATGTATTGTCCTTTTATTTTTTCCTTTTTGTGTTTTTGCAGTACATGGTTTTATGCTGCCTATTTTAACTTATGATCTTACTTTTAGATAATGACTTACCAAATTCATTTACGTTTCTGTCTTCCCAATAGCTTTTTCAAGACTTTTAGTCATCGAGATCTTTTCCCCTGCCTCCACCTATGTACCTATGGGTTGCTAGGCATATTCCCTTTTAATACTATGTTACCATTTTTAAAGGATTAATTGTGCTCCAGTTTTGTCTCTGTGTCGTTCTTCATGAACTCCATTTTTATTTATTTGCCATTCTTGTCTGCAATCCATAACAATCACTTTCCGGTACATCGTTTTACTTTGTTTATTTGAAACACCACATACTTTGATGTGTACAATGAGTCTGACCGTTTTTAACTTCTGGATATTATGTTCCTACATGTATTTATCTATCAAGTAAGATGGTTTTCTACTTTTCTTTTCTTTTCTTTTTGAGTAACCTAACTTCAAAATATTAGAGCAATAAATTATTAATCTTAAAATTAAGGTGTTGATTAGCTATTGCTATTGTATTGAATGGGTAGACCATTTTCAGATATCACAAATTTATCTTGTGTTTGTCTTCTATGTATTCTTTTATTTGACGAATACTGTGGATGGACGCATACGCAATATGAACTTTATTGGCTTGATATAGCAAATTTAAGCAACTAAGCTTTTTGTTCTCTAATAATTTCTAGAGTGAAAGCAGCGTCCAGATAGTTTCATGATGTAAATATGATATATCAGTGCTATTGACAATAAATACAGGGTTTATTGGAAGGCGTTAGTTATACTTTCTCAAGAAATATTCAATTTATTGACTCGATCAGAGCTCATCTTTCATATACGCTGTTAAGGGCATCAGTGTCACAGTCTCCTGTAATATTTCAGGTAGTGTGATTATCTCTCTTCCGACTTATATTTTTTTGCTATATCCGTAAGAACTTTAGCCGTAATAGTGCTAATAGATTTGTTTCTATCCCTTTGCAGTATGCTACGAGAATATTTGCAGTTCTTTTGTTGAAGTTTAGGGAAAGCCTCAAGGTATAATTGGGCTTTATAGTTTTGTTTAATCTACTTTTAAGATATTATATTATTGATATTCCACCATAAAAGTATGGTAAATTAAGGTTCATATTCTTCAAGCTGATGCCTTAATTTTCTCAGGCTGAAATTGGAGTTTTCTTTCCTGTGATAATACTACGATCTTTGGATGGCTCAGATCTAAACCAAAAATTAAGTGTTCTTCGGTATGCTGCTTTCCTTTCATATAATGTTAATCTTCTGTTATGAGCTAATTTGTAGTATAAGTTAGAAATTTATCCTTAGTTGCCATCCTGATTCGTGACCTGGGTATGTCTTTTTGCGGCTGTAGTTGTATGGGGTAAATCCAGGTTTTAAAATCTTGGGATGGGGAAAAGAGAAATCCTTTTGAATGCATGTTTTGACAATGTAGTAGGGCTGTATTGTGTAAAGTTAAAATATAGTGGGGTTATCACATTGTGAAAAAAGTAAAATATGAGAGTGAAAATGAGAGAGATGTTGGTTGCGGGAATGTGTGCTAGTGGTAGACTGGTAGTAGGTGGGGTATAGTTTATATGTTAGGATTGGGATGAATTTTTAAATCCAACTCCCAAATCCCAGTCCAAAATCCATCCAGTTTATCCACAAACAAAACATACCCAATGTTGTTCTGTTTATTGTGCAACAAAACATCTGATGCTCTATTAGCTCTATTTTTTTTTTTTTAATTCTATTTGTAGGAACTAACATTTTTCATCTATGCTAAAAATTGATAGAATGCTGGAGAAAGTGTGCAAGGATTCTCAGATGCTCGTTGACCTTTATGTAAACTATGACTGTGATCTTGAAGCACCAAACTTGTTTGAAAGAATGGTATGCTTTTTAAAGTAAAATATTTCTGTATTTTATGCCGGAAACTTCCTCATCCTGTGACGTATTCTTGTTTAGATTTCCACCTTATCAAAAATTGCTCAAGGTACTCACAGTGTAGATATGAAGTCTGCTACCACACCCCAGGCAGGGTCAATTAAAACATCTTCTCTTCAGGTATGGTTTGGGTTTGGCTGCTTGAGTAATAATATCAGCACCTTATGGTTCTTTTCTTTATTCGAACTGTATCTGCAACATCACCTATTCAGTTGGCTGATTGACATACTTGACATTTTCAGGGTCTCGTGAATGTTCTTAAATCATTAGTGTTACAGGAGAAGTCTCACAGAGAATCAGAAAAACATGATAAGAGCAAGGACCCCTTTGAGGAAGAAATTTCTTCCAGAGAATTTGATGAATCTATAAGTAGGGAAGATTCATCGAGTAACTTTGAGAAGTTGAAGGCTCATAAATCCACCATTGAAGCTGTTGTCTCTGAGGTGATGCTATTCTTTTGTTTCTGAATTATAAGGTCCAAATCTTGAACTTATATATTTCTAGCTATGCATACGATACATATTCTAAATCTGTTCAAGCTCTTTTAGCGGGTTCTAACTTTCAAATATCCACAGTTCAATCGGCAGCCAGGAAAAGGCATACAGCATTTAATTTCAAGTGGGTTAGTGGAGAAAACTCCAGCTGCAGTTGCTCAATTTCTACGAAGTACTCCCAATTTAGACAAGGTAGATATTATGCTCATTTGAATTTTAATTTGAGGGTTTATAGTTTTCAGAGGCAGTACCATACTGATTTAGATTTCCAGGCTATGCTTGGGGATTACTTAGGCCAGCATGAGGAGTTCCCCCTTGCTGTTATGCATGCATATGTGGATTCCATGAAGTTCTCTGGAATGAAGTTTGACAATGCAATTCGTGAATTCCTTAAAGGGTTCCGGCTTCCAGGGGAAGCTCAGAAGATAGATCGCATAATGGAAAAATTTGCTGAGCGGTATGTATGATTTCAAATGCTGATAATGATGTAAAATTATGATGCACGCTCAAAAAAACTTGAATCTTTCACACATAATGATCTTGAAAGATTTGATGCATATCGCTGCATTTGAATTTGACTGAAATACAATAATAATCGTTGCTTGTTCAATTCCAATAATGAGTCCTGTTATGTGCATTATGCTTTTCGCAAATTGGTAGTATCGCATCAGAAAGATTTATCTAGTTATACTCTTCAAAACTCTACAACTATTGGTGGTGAATATATTGAGAACATATTAGTAAGACGCGTAACAGAAATCACTGTGATAAAGACGAGAAACAATAAGTATGAATCCAAAAGGAAAACCTGTGATATGGAAACAATGAAGTTTTCTCTATTTATTACAGCTTTTCTACTTGTCAATTTCAGGGAGCAAGAGGTGGTTTTTCCACCTTCTTCTACAAAGCCCCTTGCATTGTCCAAATTGGTTTTTATTTACTTCCTTGGCTATATAGTATCACCACTTTAGCACTGATCTCAATCTACGCCTTCTAATTTCCATATTTTGACATTGCATTATTCTTTTACAGCTATTGTGCCGATAATCCTGGTCTATTCAAGAATGCAGACACAGCTTATGTCCTTGCTTATGCGGTTATAATGTTGAATACAGATGCTCATAATCCAATGGTGTGGCCAAAAATGTCAAAAAGTGATTTTGTACGCATGAACACCACCAATGATGCTGAGGAATCCGCTTCTCAGGAACTCTTGGAGGAGATATATGATTCTATTGTTAAGGAGGAGATAAAAATGAAAGATGATCCTGCTGGAGTTTTGAAAAACAGTAAGCAAAAACTTCTCGAGGAGAGAGGCATCATTAATATTCTCAATCTGGCCATCCCCAAAAGGAATGCTTCAACTGATTCCAAGCCTGAGAATGAGGCAATTGTTAAGCAAATTCAGGCTATAATAAAAGATCAAGGGGGGAAAAGGGGCGTGTTTTACACTTCACACAGAATTGAGCTTGTTCGTCTCATGGTAGAAGCTGTAGGATGGCCATTACTTGCTACCTTTGCTGTTACCATGGGTGAAATTGATAACAAACCCAGGATTGGTCTTTGCATGGAGGGATTCAAAGACGGTTTACACATAACACATGTTCTTGGAATGGACACGATGCGCTATGCATTTTTGACATCTTTGATAAGGTAATTCTCATTTACCTGTCATGTTGCATCTGATGATTGGTAATGCCTCACTTTCTGTTTTATAATTTTTTTCAGTTATCTATGTGCTTGACTTTCTTATGAATTTATGCTCATGGAGACATTGTTTCTATTGAAATGTTTCTGTTATTTAGCCTATAGACTTACTGTGGTATATTAGATAATAATATGTCTCATATATAATATAGTACATTGATGATGCCTTATTATGTCTACTTTTTTTTCTCAATAAACTTATTACATTAGTTTAGCCATTATCATTTCCTTAATTTAAGTGTACACCAATCCTACTACTTCCTACCTCTATGTACTCCTATAAAGTCGCTCGTCATTGGGAACACGAGCCAAATAATATCATTCAGACAAAGTCTGATCGTTTATGAAATTAACAATTAAATACAGTTGTTTGTAGTCATTACTTGAGGTATCAATTTTTTGCATTTAAAATTAGTCAGTACAGTAATCCTGTATATTAAGTAATCTTTATGGCTTTACTGATATATCTTGGGATGCTTTTTATGGCCATGATTTGGCAGAGTATCATGAAGTTGTGATGATTTTTCTTGATTGAACAATGTCTGATCATGAGATATATTTCCGTATAACAAAAACTTGCCCTTTTTTAGAATGTTTTCTTTCTAGGATCTACTATTGCAGAAGAGAGACTCTGTTGGCAAGAAGTCAATATAAGTATAATATATAAGCTGCTTGAAATGTTGGCATGACCATAAACACTTTATTTCTTTATGTTATAAGTTACTCAATTTCATAACAGCTCTTCATCTATGACATCGTCACATAATATACTTTGGAGAAAAGCTTTATTGAACATAATTGTTGCTTCTGAAAATAAATTGCAGGTATACTTTCTTACATGCGCCAAGAGATATGCGTGGGAAAAATGTAGAGGCACTTCGCACACTGCTTGCTTTATGTGATACTGAGATCTACGCCTTTCAAGATTCTTGGTTTGCCATTCTTGAATGCATTTCTCGCCTTGAATATGCAGTATCATGGCCTGCTATGACTGCAACTGTCATGCAAGGATCAAATCAAATCTCTAGAGATGCTACTATTCAGTCTTTGAGAGAGCTAGCTGGTAAACCAACTGAGCAAGTTTTTGTGAATAGTGTCAAGTTGCCCAGTGAGACAGTGGTGGAGTTTTTTACTGCTTTGTGCAGTGTGTCAGCAGAAGAATTAAAACAGATTCCAGCTCGTGTATTTAGCTTGCAAAAAGTTGTTGAAATCAGCTATTACAATATGGCTCGTATACGAATGGTAATTCTTCACCTGCGAAACTTTATATTGTTCAGTTGCTTTGGTCTTGGATGCTTTCTGAGGAAAGGATTAACTCTGCCTAGATAGCTTAATTTTTGTGAATTTCTTATTTACAATGGTTTACCTCTATATATGAAATATAGAAATAATACTTGCAGTTCAGTCATATCTCCACAATTTGGATGCTCTACATCACCATGCACCACTCATACTACAGTACATAATTAGACCTCACTAGAATGTGTGATCACTTGTAAATTCTGTTCACTGAAAGCCAAAAAATGCAAGTAACTGTTTTTCCGTCGTATGCATTTGTAAACCATCACCGCACAAATTTTGTCTGTTCAACTAATTAATATGTGCACGATGATAGTCTCATGCTGATCAGATGTTTTGGTTGAATTTTTTCACTTGTTTTACCAAGGCACCCCCTAGAGTCCAAGTTTCTGGGGTTTCTATTAGTGCCACTTTGATCAGCTTGTATACTCGGTTCATCTTGTGGTCAATGTTAGGTATGTGTGAAGAATCACAGATGGTCCCCCTATAATTTTAAGTTTTGTTTTCACCATCTTATGACCATACAACATCTTAAAATCATCTTCTTAGCCCTCTTTAGTAAGGTGTTTTTACTGCCTTAAAACTCTGTTTCCCGCATCAGTATTTCTCCATTGATCTCACTTAGCCTTTGACATGGATATGTGCATCCTGTTGTGTGCGTGACACGTGAACTTTATGAATTCATAATATTTCTAATTTACTTGATCTTTTCAGGTTTGGGCCAGAATATGGTCTGTCTTGGCCCATCATTTCATCTTTGCTGGGAGTCATCCTGATGAAAAAGTTGCAATGTATGCCATAGATTCATTACGGCAACTTGCCATGAAATATTTGGAGCGTGCCGAACTTGCTAACTTCACTTTCCAGAATGATATTTTAAAACCATTTGTTGTTCTCATTCGGAGCAGCAGAAGTGATAATATACGAAGGCTTATAGTTGACTGCATTGTTCAAGTATGTGTACTTATTTCCCTTGTCTTTTATAGCTGTATTGCTGTTTGATATCAACATTTCGAGTTGTGTAACAGATGATAAAATCTAAAGTTGGAAACATAAAGTCCGGCTGGCGGAGTGTATTCATGATTTTCACTGCTGCTGCAGATGATGACTCGGAACCCATAGTTGAAAGTGCATTTGAGAATGTGGAACAAGGTTGGAACTAATTTTTTCCATGTCTATCTTGTAACTTATTTTGTATCAACAGGTTAAGAAGTTTGTTAAAAAATAATCTGACTCAAGAGGAATGGTGCAGTTGTATTGGAGCACTTCGATCAAGTTGTTGGGGATTGCTTTATGGATTGTGTTAACTGCCTGATTGGGTTTGCCAATAATAAAAGTTCTCATCGCATAAGTCTGAAGGCCATTGCTCTCCTCCGTATTTGTGAGGATCGTCTTGCAGAGGTTAATAATAAGTTTTTTAACTATTATTCATTTACTATATCTGTTTTTTCTTGTTCTAGTTTCTTCACATATAACAAGTTTTTGGCACTGCTGAAACTGTGGACTTGGCATGGACTGTTTAGTATGTTGTGGCTGCATTTGCTAATTCATACTGTGGGATGAGATAAGGACCATATTCTGAATGTGATTATTTTCACTCTGTTCGGAACCTACTTCATCTATGTAATGGGGATTATTGCCACCTCTGTATCTTGTAATTTATACCTGATTGTATTTGCTACGATCACTTTCTGAGTAAATATATGCCAGGTTATTTTCGCATTTTCTGCTGGACCCTTTTCTCAAATTCTGTAGAAAATGTTAAAGAAAAGACTTATAATCATGACTAGCAGATAGTTTTGCAGTCTATTAATGCTTTCCCCGATAGACAACATAAAATTTTAATTTTAATTTTTTTTTTGCAACGAGTCCTCTCCCATAAAAGAAAAGGTAGACAATGTTGAACAGGCCACTAAAACGTATTTCGTGTTTTTAATTATATAAATATTGTTGAAATATTATGTAGAACTCTTTTACTGCATACTGTTCAAGGCTCAATAGTTTTGGCAATTCTCATTAGACTCATGGATTTAATTGGTCTTTGTTTGCATGAGAAGAGAGTCTGTGTAACCAGTGATAAATATGGACTTATCATTCATTACTCACGAGATATATATTTCTATATAAATATTCATTCATTGTGTTTTTGTTTTCTCCTACCAGGGTCTTATACCAGGTGGTGCTTTGAAACCTATTGACACAACTGAAGATGAAACTTGTGATGTTACCGAACATTACTGGTTCCCTATGCTGGCTGGTCTTTCTGATCTGACTTCTGATCCAAGACCAGAGGTCAGAAATTGTGCGCTAGAGGTCTTGTTTGATTTGCTGCATGAAAGAGGCAGAAAATTCTCGTCTTCATTTTGGGAAAATATTTTTCACCGCGTCCTGTTTCCTATATTTGATAATGTGAGACATACTGGGAAAGAGAGCTTTACATCATCTGGAGATGAATGGCTTCGTGAAACCAGCGTTCACTCACTACAACTGTTATGCAATCTTTTCAACTCTTTCTACAAGGTAGTCCATGTTGATGAAATCAAATTAACAGCTAACAGATTTGTTTATATCCTAGGCCCATGTGTGTTGTGATTTTTTTATTGTTCTAAACTTTCTGCTCATTCAACTGATGATCACCCATATCTTTCCTTGTCTAGGTAGATAATTCCTTGTTACAGTAAGAAACTGAATTACTAGATGTAATGGCTATAAATCAATATCTCTCAACTGTTGAAATCTTGAGTAAACCCATATATTTATAACACTGTTTTGTATGTCATTGATTGGCAAAGTTTTTCAATATTAAATTTGGTTGATTTTTATTTGATCTTTGATGCTTTGAAGCATTCTGGCTTCTGAGTGAAAATATTTTTGTAGTTTCTTTTAAAGTGGGCAGTGCCACGTAGACGTATACTTGTAACTTTACATTTCACATAAACATCTTTGGAAAAGCGAGAAAAGTTGCTGTATATATTTCTTTTGGTCCTTCTGGTGGTTGCAAGAATTTGCATTTTCGAATATGTTTGGACTGGACACATGTTGGACTTGAGGCATTTAAGACAATCCTTTGATAATTTGTGTCTCATTCATGTAGGAGGTGTGTTTTATGCTGCCTCCACTTCTCAGCTTGCTGTTGGATTGCGCCAAGAAATCTGATCAATCAGTAGTCTCAATATCTCTGGGTGCATTAGTGCATCTTATTGAAGTTGGAGGACACCAGTTCAGTGATAATGACTGGGATACATTTTTGAAAAGTATAAGGTACACATACAATCTGAATCTGTATTCCTCACACACATACTGTCACTCTATCTCTCAAACACAAAAAATAACAACACACATAATCTATGCATGTTTTTTAATTTATTTAGCATGTTTAATTGCTAGCGTAATTCCTTTTTTTTTTTTGCTGATGTTATTTTGTTCTCTGCGCTTATTGATTATGGCCAGGGATGCTTCTTATGCAACCCAACCCCTTGAGCTTCTCAATAATTTGGGTTTTGAGAGCAACAAGCATCATGCGGTATTGGCAAGAGACTTGGACAGCCCTTCACGAGTTCCAGCTGGTAGTGATTTGTCTCACAACCATCATGATACTGTCTATGAAAATGGAAATAAAGTAGGAATGGATGCCGGTGTTGATGGGCCACTGGACCACAATCAAGAAATAGTGCGCCCAGTGGATATGGAAGGATCTGAAGGTATGCATCTTGACATGCCTACTTGAATAGGTGACTACTTACAAATTGACATAGTAACGATGTCAGAAGCTTAAACTTTGAACTGTCTTTCTGTAGGTGCACCATCACCATCTGGACGAGAAGGTCTTCAGCGTAGTCAAACATTAGGACAAAAGATCATGGGAAACATGATGGATAACATGTTTGTTAGAAGTTTTACCTCAAAATCTAAGATCCGAACATCTGATGTATCACTGCCATCTTCTCCATCCAAGGTTAGTATTGCATCTGTACTTTTGATGATTTATTTATGCATTATGCCTTATCTATCTTAGTTGTAGGTATCCATCTAGTGGATCTTTGTTACTCTTAATTGTTCGATATCAATAAGCGAACAATTTTATTGATATGTAATTGTTAAGGATCTTATCTTGCATTCTTGCTGCTTTGTAACTGCAAGCATTTTGATCTAACAAGCTAGTTATCTTAAGACGTTAAAAACTGCATTTGACTTTCCCTCTTGCTCGATCTCTAGGTTCCTGATACTGTTATGGAGTTTAATTCTGGAGATGAGGAAAACGGCCCAATCGTGGGAATCATTAGGAGTAAATGTGTCACACAGTTGTTACTGTTAGGCGTCATTGATGGTATTCAGGTATTATTATCAGCTTCAAGGGCTTAGCATTTTATTCTCTGATCAAGTGCTTTTTACCATGGTTTCTACTTGATCTGTCTTATTTTAATTTCTAATGAATAATGATGATGTCACTGTTCTTTCATTTTGTTAATATCTGCCACACTTGCTTATGTTTAAATTGCTCAAGGCCATGTTCTCTAGTAACCTACAAAATTGTTAAACAATTCACTGACTCCTTTTTAACATTTATGTTTTTCAGAATTGTATTGAGTTCAAATTTTTGTAACCATGCTGACTGAGGAAAAGCATTAAGTTGCTAAGATGCTCTGACTATTTTTCTAGTAATTGCATTTGACATGTTTTAATGTTGTAGAAAAAATTCTGGAACAAGTTGAATGCACAGCAGAAGATTGCCATTATGGAGATTTTGTTCTCTATCCTGGAGTTTGCCGCCTCTTACAATTCTTTTAGTAATCTGAGACAGCGAATGCACCAAATTTCCACAGAAAGGTTGGCTGATGTGTGCCTCAACTTCACAAACTTTTTAATGCTTTGAGTCTTACTTACCTGAGAAATATAAATGATAGCCTTTTTTCCTGAATAGGCCACCGCTGAATCTTCTCCGTCAAGAGTTGGCTGGAACTTGTATCTATCTGGATATCCTACAAAAGACTACGGAAACAGTTGATGTTCATAAAGAGGAAAATGTCAAAGAAGATAAACTTGAAGGAATTGCTGAAGGGAAACTAGTGTCATTTTGTGAGCAGGTGCTCAGAGAGGCATCAGATTTTCAGTCTAGCATGGAAGAGACAACAAATATGGATATTCATCGGGTTCTAGAGCTTCGATCTCCAATTATTATCAAGGTACAACTTATGTCATGGAAGAATATGTATGTAGGAATCTGGCTTCTAGTTTTTCATTTTTTCCCCCTTGGATGGGAGGAAGAGGACAAAAATAGTTGGTGCCTATTGAATACTGTTATAAAATTGCTTTTAATTCTGAATTGGAAGTTATAATATTGGTTAATGATTTTCCAGGTGCTGAAAGGCATGTGCCACATGAATGCCCAGATTTTCAGAAGTCACCTCAGGGACTTCTATCCATTGATTACCAAACTTGTCTGCTGTGACCAGGTAAAACTTATATCTGCCATTAATGTGCAAGTTTCATTTGTTATATCATTTTAACGAAAATATAGTGTTTTCAGATGGAAGTCCGCGGTGCCATTACTGACCTTTTCGGGATGCAGTTGAAAACCCTCGTACCATAGATTTCTTTCTCAAGATAAGGATTTTACTTTACTTCATTTGCTTCCCTACTTTTGTCTACTCGATTATGAAATTCTTTAGCCGATACATAGGTTTTGAAAAAATGGAATCATACCAGGTGTGTGTTTACTAGAGGCCTTGTTTCGAATGTGTGATCAATTTTGACATCTTTTTGTAAAATTTTGTAAAATGGCACCATTGTGGTGATTTCTTTTACAGGTTAACTTCTTGTTATTGTTGCAAGAAGGTTTATAGCAGATTCAGCGCAACTACACACATTTGCTTGCTCTATTTCTTATGCTATGCAAGAATGGGCTTCAAAACATAGTTAAATTAAGATGTCAGGTTAAAAAAAACATTTAGTTAGATCTTAATATTGAGATTTTGGGAATTATTCAGAACAATGGTAAAGAATTTGATAAACTTTCGTTTATGTAGAAAAATGCCTTCAAACGCCATGATTATTCAAAGATATATTCATACAAGTAAATTGGTTATTTTATATATCGTAAACAATAAGTTAGTTTATTTCAAATGATCACAATCCAGTTTTACACATCAATTATAAACAAACAAAAAAATTATGTGAATTTACATTAATTCTTTTTCTTGTGGGTATCACCATTGCGCATATAAAATGGCATGGTTCTTCACGTAAAATTTTCTAATTTTGCTTTTAAATAAATTCGGGTAAAAGAATCATGTATAATTGTTTCGAATATTTTGGATAACAAAAGTCCGAAGAATTGGGTTAGCATGCTTCATGAAAATTAAATCTCTCTTCGACCAAATTACAAAGAAGATTAGAAGTCGCAACTAAAAGGGTACAAAAACATAAAAACAAGTAAACGAGTACAAAATCTAGTACTGAAAATCAAATCAAGCTAACCAGTGTTCGATTCGAGATCGCTCATTAAAAGCTCGTTCGAGTTCGGCTCGAAGAGATATCAAGTAAGCTTGAACATAAATTTATGTTCTTAATAGTTTAAAGCTTAATTCGAACTCGGTCTCATAAATAAAAAAAAAAAAATAACAAAACAAGTGTAAACTGTCAAACTACTCGAGCTCGGCTCGCGTTCTGCTCGATTAAAGCTCATTCGAGCTCGACTCGGTTAATTATAAAAATGAATATCAAAGCTCGATAACATTTCAAACAAACTTGAACATCTGTGCGTTCAACTCGGCTCAACTCATTTACTCTATAAACAAGTACAAAATCTAAACTCCTTTAAAATGATAATTGATTTCTTGGCCCATAATCCCTCTCTTCTACAGTTGTATTTCTACTCTGAGAATCAAGAATTGTAAGGAGGTGGGGGCGGCAAATCTTTAACAATTCCACATATTAACTGAGTTGGAGGCAAATTGTATTCATCTCGAAGAGACCTAGCTGGAGATAGAACGCTTATGTAAAGCTGTTCCCCCAAATATTGTCTCTCCAAATTAATCGATCTTAAACTCCACATTCCGGCGTTATCCAGAGTTGTCATTACAGCTGCCCAGCTATTCGGATATACCTGGATTGTGTGTCTGCTTATTGCATCTATCAGGTTGTAGTTCTTTCTTTTCTCCGGTGCCCATTTTCCCGGTTCGATTCTGTTGCAAAAATCATGATCAATTCTTTTTGGAGTAGGTATAGAGTGAGTCAAATGGTGTATCATGTAATTTTTGGAGTTTAAGTCACTTTTTGACAAAATAGATATAGTTTTAAAATTAACTTTTTATCAAATTTAGTTTCAATTATCTAACAATCTCAAATTTGTTGGAAAAAGAGAAATGATGTCATTTTGAAGTACTTTTTAAAATAAAATATATCATTGGTACAATTTATAGAAATACTTTTTAAAATAAAATATTTTTTTTGAAAAAAATTAAATATAAATGATGTGTAATAAAATAATAAAAAAATTAAATATAATTAGTACACACGAATGCCACATCAGCACACTTACAGAAATCACCTATTTTGAACTTGGAAACGACGTCGTATGGCCTTTTAGGGCTGATTTGGGACCAAATTTGGAATTTGTCGGAGAAATTGAAACTAAATTTGTTTTATGAAAAAATTAAGGGACAATTTGCTTTTCATGAAATTGGGTATATGTGTTGAATATATAAGTGCAATAAAAAATTGAATAGAGTTGTGATTGTGTGTGTTGTGATATGTGAATACTATACAAGAGTGAATGAAGATTATTAGGTATAGGTATAGGTATAGATATAGATACTTACGCTACGGCAAAGAAAGCGTAGCCGGAGAGGTGCCATGATTGGATACTCTTATCATGGTTCTCAAATATAATCTCGACAAAGTTACGAAAAGTGGCGTTGATGACGTTAGGCGTAACGATGATTTCAGCCGAGGGGTCGTCGCGCATGATATTGTACTTGAACACCCTCTCCGCAACCCCATAGTACTCAGCCAACTTCAATGGTGTCTCAGGATCAATATGTGACACCCCATTCACGGAATACCGAGTCTGCCCTCCCACTTTTCGACCTGCACTCGTCACCAGCTTCATCGTTCGTGTAATGTTTATTTTCCCGTAGTGGTACGATCCCTGGGGGTTAGGTCTAGCTGCACTGGCTGTTAGATTCCACCGGAAGGATCTGAACTGGTTGATCGACCAGGGCACTCCTTCCGGTTCTGGCGGCAGGGCAGCCAAAGGAGGGCCGTTGCCCCCAACGTAGCGCATCGTGGCTGTGGAAACGAGCCCGTTACGAGCAAACCTAGTCGAGGCCACCATGTAGTAGTCCTTAGGCTTTTGGTTAGCAGTGACCAAAACAGAGAAGCATTGGCCTAAATGGACATCCAGAGAATCGTACACATTTTGCACTGTGTGTGATCCCTCAATCTCCACAACCCTCATTGTGTGGCTTTGAATTCTAACGTTAACCGTGTACTTCATCCCGATGTTACATATTCTGTACCTATACGTCAGCCCCGGTTTCATACTAAACATGGGCTTCGGATCATTGCTCCCGTCTCTCTTCCCGTGCTGCCCGTTTATCAACACCCCATCAGGCCTCCCAAGTGATCTCCCGTGCTCCAACTTGTTCCTCAATGTGGTATGGTTTTTGGCGTACCAATCGCCCACAAAAACACCGTATTCGTCCTCAGGGCGATCAAACGGGACGGGGATGAGGTCACGGCTGTGAACGGCGAGGAGCCCAAATCCGCCAGCTGCTCGATGGAGGGAGGTGGTCGGGTAGTAAAAGAACGTCCCGATCTGGTCCTTCACCTGGAATTTGAACGTGTAGTTCGTTCCAGGAGGGATCGGGCAGTTTGTACCTAAAGTACCCTCCTGCCAAGAGTTCTTCCTCTGCTGAATGCCATTCCATGTAAACAAAAGTGGCTCATCAAGATTGTTGAACACATTTACAACAATGTTGTTGTTGGAAGTACAGTTAATCTTAGGGCCTGGAAATAGTCCATTGATTGTAATAATATTTTGTGGGACGCCTAACGGAGATTGGGTGGCATACCTAACATCCCATGTATTAAAAACGTATGGATCTTCACAAAAATATTTGGGAAGATATGAAATTATGACTGACAAAACTAGCAAACTTCTTACCTTGTACATTTTTTTCCTTTTGTAATCAAATTTTTCTTTTTTCTGATAAATCAGAAATTTTCCATTGTTTGCAACACATAAAATTGCAATTTTATATGTGTGCACGAGTGGAAAATCAGTGAAGGCCACTAGAATTTGAAGCATAGCCCGCAAAAAGTGGAGAGTTTTTATCTTATTGCAAGTTTTCCTTTGATTTCTATGGTCATTGTCTTAAAATGGCAACTTTCTGTTTCTCGGGTATATGTCTGCATTTTACAGAAAATGGTTCATAATATGAATTCACTATTCAATTTCATTAACCGCTATTTAACTTTTAAAAGTAGGTCGCATGTGAAACTTGTTCATAGTATAAAATTGATACTATTACATTCATTCTTTGATACCATAACATTTTATACTGTGAATTCAATTTGTAAGTCTAATGGTATCAATAAATGTATGTAATGATATAACTTAATACATTTAATTGTATAAATTTCATTATGAAACTTTTTCATAAGAGATTTTGTGTCGACCCACCACTCCCTCGGGTTATCCAACAGATTTTTCTCTAACATGACGGCAGACAGATCAAGTGCAGACATCTCCTTACTTAAGGAACTGTGTTCGGCAAGGTTGGCCTGGTTATGGTTCTGATCGGCCTTCTTTGGTTGTCGACATTCCTTCAACTTGTGTCTGGGCTTATCACAATTGTAACAGTTACCTTTGAACTTCTTTTTCGGAGGCTTTTGTTCCTGGTCAGCATGCTTTCTCTTTTTGTCCTTCCCAGACTCGGACAAATTCAGACGCGCCCCTCCATTCTTCTTGTCGCTTTTGACTTTGGATTTTAGGCTATCTTCCTCGATCCTTAGTCTCATGTTTAAATCCTCAAGACCCATTTCCTTGCGTTTGTGCTTGAGGTAATTTTTTAATTCCTTCCAAAAATGCGGTAGCTTCTCTATCAAGACATCTACTTGAAAGGATTCCGAAAGTTGCATATCTTCGACATGAAGCCCGTGAAGATTCAGTTGCAACTCTCGAACTTGTTCCATGAATGTCTTTGCGTCAGTCATCTTGAAGTTGAGGAACCGTCCGACAATGAATTTCTTCATTCCGGCATCCTCCATTTTGTACTTTTTGTCCAAAGACCCCCATAATTCTTTGGCGGTCTTGTAGGTGACATAGACACTATAGATCGAGTCGTCTAGCCCATTCAGTATGTAGTTTCGACACAGGAAGTCACTATGATTCCATGCGTTAAGAGCATTCAACCTTTCTTGGTCATTGCTCCCCTCCTCAACCGTAGGAGGATCTTCCCTCAAGAACCGTGCGAGGTTGAGGGTGGTTAGATAGAACAATATCTTTTATTGTCATCTCTTGAAATCAATACCGACAAATTTTTCTGGGTTTTCAGAGTGGGCATCAGGAAGATGGGGAGTTGTAGAAGGAGTTGAAGAAGACATCTTCGAATACGTGGCAATAACGTCTTACGATTGTTAAAATATAGTGTGTGTGTGTGTAAACAAAGATGAAAGAAATACAGACATGGACTTAATCAGAAAGTCGAGGCACGAGTTAGACTCGCTCTCCGTAAGGCGTTATTGCCCCGTACACAAGTGCAATATGGATCGATGGAAACCGTACCAAGATACAACGACTTTAGAACTTCAGACTGCTGCACTGCAAATCAGAAGTTATTGGCGAATCGCAAATAGGTATCCGGAAATTTCGACATGACTCTAATGCAAACTTAGAATGCTTTGGGCGATTTTAGAAGACTAGAAGGCTGATTTGAATGTGAATGACTGGAAATGCAATCTGGGGGGTCTATTTATAATTGTTGAAGAGGTGTGGTGCCTTTTGGTGAAAGGTTACAACCTTCCAAACCATTTGATCTGAGCCCTTAGATGGTGTCTGATGGCTCCAGATCGCGCTCGTTGAGCCTTGACCCGTTTTGACCCGAGTTCGAAACACATCGAACGCGACCCTTCACGAACAAAGCTTAGTTCTCCCGCGGAACTGCCTCGAATCGCTGCCGCGCCTGACCCGACTCGTCGCACCATCTGATCGCGGGTTCGAAACCCGCGGATCACACCCGCTCGCGCCGAGCCTTGGTTTGAACCGCGTGCGAACCCGTGAGCCACGACCGGTCCGAAATGCCTTGAAAAATTAAATGCTCCTCAACTCCTCGCGACGATGCGTACGTGCAAAGTGTCCAATGGGACATGCGGGTGTCAGTCCAAGTCTTTGGGTTAGCCCGAGGGGCTAACCATAGCACCACCACATAGACTTAGTCAAGATTACATATCTATAACATAAGTCTACTTATATGGAAGGTCCTTTCCTTCCAATTTTTCAATGTGGGACAAGGATTCCCTTTCCTTCTCCATATTTTCCCTCTTCAACTTAGGAATTCAATGATAAATTATCAACTTCATGTATTAGTATCTCATTCACTCGAAATTTATTTTGAACAAATTAATACACCAAATTCATATACTCCAAACGTAGATTGCAAATATGTAATTTATTTCCATTTTCCATAAATAGGACACCAAATTAAAATTGGTCAAACTTGGGTCAATTACCCAAATTCTAAACTAATTTCCAACAAAAGCAAGTTTATTCTCCATAGCTCTAACCAAATTCTGAAATTATGTCCTTGTAACACCAGTTAGGCAAGTGAGCCTTAATCGAAAGTTTGTGAAATCCTTGCAATGAGCGTCGACATCTCATCATTGACACAACGATACAGTCTCTCGACTGCTGACTCTGCCTCCCCCTGCAAGTAGTCGAAAGGCGTCTTCTCCACCACTGCATCATCCATGTAATATCCATATGCATAACTCCATTTCAAAACACACCTGCATTCCACAACATGTTCCCACCACACGCTGCAACGAGCTCTCGGCCCCACCTTGCACTTTACACAACATCTGAATCAGCTCGTTCCTGGCTCACATTATTTGAACCAGAGCAATATCCCTGTGCCGATGATTTGAAGCCCATCCTTCGTAGTAATGTGAGTTGCTGATGCTACTGTTGTTTTTTGCTTCCTCAGCAAAACACGCCGCAGAGTAGTCCACACGGCCTGGTTTTTCTGGATATTGGTTTAACGCTTATCCAATGCAGCACCGTGTGGCAGTCCACAGGGCGGTAGGACTCCTCCGCATAGTTCCATCAGAAGTTGTACGAACAATCACAAGTCACGTCGTAGCTCCCCCCTTCTGCATAAGCAGCATCCGGGGGCAGGGCACCACTTCCTGTTCCTGTTGCATTCAATATAAGATCGGTAAAGATAGTGATAATACTTATCATCACCTGATGATGATAGCCAGTTCCACCATGTCTGCGACTTCAAGCATGCAGGGCTGGAAACAGTCCTTCAACAATCTGCACGGCCGCAGGGCAGACACGAAATGTCGTCGTCTCTTTCCAACCATTAATTATTCGATTCCGGTTCAATCAAGTTAGGGGTTGTTTGGTTTACCGGACAGGAATTGGATTAGGTGGGATTAGGCTGAAGTGATTGGATTAGATGAGATTATTTGAGTGTGAATGTATGTTTGGATTGTAGAAATGAATTATGTCTAAAATTTAATATAATTCAGGGTCATGGCCCTGTGCAATCCCTCAAACCAAACATGAAATTACCTGAGATTATAAAGACAATCCTAGACAATCCCTCAAACCAAACGGCCCTTAGGGTTTTCAATGTTGATCTCACCTAGTCCATCGGCGACCCACTTTTCCACGATGGAGCTGAGACAGAACATCATCTTCCACCACGACATCATCGTACACATACTCCTCTTCGGAATCTATCGATTGAGGCAGCTAAGTTAGAACCAAGGAATACCTAATCGATTTGCATCAATCATATATATATATATATATATATAACCCAAAATCTACTCCCAAAATTTTAACTAAATTATTTACAAAGTTTATTTCACAATAATTTGATTTCAAGAAATCTCTATTGAATCAAATATTCCATAGATATAATTTCACATTTTAACTTGATTTCAAAAAAAATCTATCGAACCCCTATATTCTAATATGATAATAGAAATATTCCATAAATCTAATATAATAAAATAACTAACAAATTTTTCTATATATAAATCTATTCTAATAAGAAAATTAGACAAATTTGGCATAAAAGATAAAGGTAAAATCTGCCGATATGAAACTTCATGCGCAAGATATTATTCAACTCCTAAATTAACTTTAAAAAAACTACCATAAATAACTAAATACTATGACAAAAATAATTATAGCTCTCAAAATTTCAGAAGCTCTAAAATTAAAATAATAGTGGGTCTTGGGCACAAAATTTTTTCATCTCCGTTGGTACTTTTTGTGTTTCCATAAACTAAAATTTCTTGAATAAACCAAAATATTGAGTATTTTTTAGCCAAAACTTCTTGAATGTTTTTAATGTTGCTCTTGTAACGGATCTAATTAACACTTTGATTGAATATTGTAGTCTCGTCTCATGATTTGCATCACAAAGTCTCCTATAAAAAGTTTCATAGTATGAAATTTATACTATTACATGTACTCAGTGATATTATTATATGTATTCCTTGATATCATCACATGTATTCACTGATATCATAACATTTTATAGTATAAAATGATATAGTATTAGTGAATGCATATAATTGTAGCAGCGATTGCATATAAGGTTATCAGTTTTATACTTATAAACGTGTTTCATATGATACTTATTCATTTTAATAATAATTTATGGTACTTATTCATACTTAATATTAGATTGAGATAACTTTTCATACTTAATAATATATTAAGTTTTCTATAATTTATTATGATAATTTATTAATATAATTATAAAAAGTATTATTTATTAGTTTTTATGTGAAATTATATATATATACGCTACCCGTATACATTTGAAAATCATTGAATTTTTTTCGCCAAAAATATTGCTAAATTAAGTAATATTCATTTTAAATCTTTGGTATATATCTTTGTAATATATTTTGTCATAAATATTGACAATATTTGTTTACAAATTATATTAAATATATTTGTGAAATATAATTTATAATAAATATTGAGAAATAATATAAAAATAAGTAGTTCTAGTGTGCACTTGAGTGCATGGTATGCACTTAAATTTTGAAAAAAAATACCTCAGAAATCAGCAATACCCCAAGAAGACATCAATAATACCCCAATTGAAAAAATACACAATTCGGTGTGTTTGTGTGTATGTTTTGGAAAAAATCAAAATTGAAGTCAAAATTGAGTTTAAAATCAAAGTGTCATGCTATGAACTTGAGTGAATGCTAGAATTTGTGTATAAAAATATATTTAATATATCTTTTGTTGATTACACTAAAGGGTATTATTGGTTATACTAAATAGTATTGCAAAGTAAATTATGTATGAACCAATTCCACTCTATACATACGCTTAAATCTTAATTCTATCCGCCAAGAACGACCAAGAGTACAGCCTTCGATGGTTGATGCCCACATTAAGGCCGAGGTAGCGGAAATAAGGTTTCCCAACTAAACAACCAAGGCTCATGGTCATATCCTCGACAGTATTTATCCCCAAGAGAGAACTTTTGTCAAAATTGACTCTGAGTAGTGAACCCATTTCTCACAAAAAACATCCTTCTCATCAGTTCCTTGAGGAATCCCCATTTGGTAAAATCAGTTTTAAAAAAGATTCGACTCATCTTCTTCCTTTTTGCCTCGTCTATAGCCTCATTGAGTACCACAATACCATCCAAAATTTGCCTACTCCCAACGAAGGCCGATTAGTTTTCTGATATGATCCTATCAAGCTCCTTAGTTGCTAAAGTCTTAGCAATGATTTTATACAAGCTTCCAACCAAAGAAATCAGCCAAAAATCACCGAGCCCAAGACCCCACTCCTTCTTTGGGATAAAAACGATAAGAAGGATTCAAGTCTTTCACGATTTTACCATGGATGTGAAACTCATGCACCATCTTCAAATTTTCAGCTTTCAACAGATCCCAATTTGCTCTAATGAAACCAAAGGAAACACCATCCGGACCCAGGCTTTTATTAGCATCACGCGATCAAACCACATTCTTCACCTCATCTTCAATGAATAGTAAAATAGGGAAAGCATTTTCACTTTCTTCTATTAAGGAAGAGAAGACATCATTAGGCATGTGTAACTTGGGTCTTCTGAGAGCAGCAAAATGCTTCTTAAAATATTGAAAAACACCAGCTTTCACATCATCCATAGATCCAGTCCATATTCCTTCAATTGTTAGACCCTTTAATTTATATCTCTTCTTAATCCAGTTATGATAAAAGCTGGAATTCATGTCACCTAGCTTCAAGTATTCACTTTGCTTTAGCCTTATGTGCAAGAATTCGATCGTTTCACTAAATGTCTTGAAACAACTTTTTTCTTCTAATTATTTCGCTATCTTCCAGACCCAAGCAATCATCAATTTAATCATTGTTTTTTCGATTCAGTTCTTGAATCCAAGCACCTGAACACTACTTTCCTCCAAATCTTCAAATCCATTTTGAGTAACTTGAGCTTTTCCTTCAAATAAAACCTCCCCAATCCTGTATAAAATAACTTGTCCCCTTGTCTTTCACCAAGTTCTGAAAATTAGGATGGTAAAGCCAACTTTTGGCGAACTTGAAAGGTTTGGTGCCCTAATCCTTAATTTCCCCAATAAGAGCAATTGGGCAGTGATCCGATGACAATCGTTTCAAACCCTTGAGAACTAGATAGTGCCCATTCCCCATTAACCAAACATCTCTCCAGCTTACTCTTGCAAGATCAATTTGGCCTGAAATTATCGAAATTCACCATGTCTCTAATATCATCCCTCTCACCACTCCACTTTTCTTTGAGCAACAACGTGCAGGCTACGCCTCTCGAAATAGAGAGAAGATTGCAAACTTCGGAGATATAATTTTCGAGGAGTTGCTTTATTCTCTATTCTTTTAGAATTATGTAAGGAACGTCATCTTCCACCACAACATCATTGTTAGAGTTGTTATACGAGCCGAACGAGTCCGAGTAGTAAAAACTAGAACACGGCTTGACTATGTCTCAAGCCAAGCTCGAAATTGGGCTCAACTCAACTAAAAACTTGAGCTATTAAACTCGAGCTCGAGCTCAATTCGCTTAACAAAATTAACTCGACACAATTGAGCTTGAACTCAAGCAAAAATGTGGAAACTCACAAATTCACAATGGGATTTTTTCAACAAACATATTATATCCATTATCTATTTTGGAACCCAAATTTTATTTTTAAAAAACAATCCTCCCAGTAGCCTATCTCTTTCATACATTCAAACAATTCCAAACTAAGAATAGAAATATTATCAAGAAGCAAAATACAAAAAAAATAGTTGAAAAGCAAACTAAATATCCCAACTACCTACATTGAAGAAAAAAAAAATTATCAGATCTATAATCTTGAGGTAATAATATCCCTGAATTTCAAGTATTGAAGTAGGGAAGGAGGTAGCCTGGAAGTGGAGGTGTGCAACGCGCATCGCCTGGTGGTGGGTGTCAGACGGAGGGAGTTGGGCGATAGTAGTCATCAAGCAGTGGTGGGCATCGGGCGTAGGGCGGTGGTGGGTGTTGGTGATCGGTTCTAATCGTGAGGATTAGTGGTTGTTTTTAACCGGGGTTGGGATCACCAAACAAGAACGTGTGATTGATTACCACCGTAAATGGTAAATTTGATTGTTCGGGTTGTGAAATCGTAAATACGAGTATCGAATTCGTATTTATTTCGTATGTGTGTACATTTAGGTATATGAGTGTGTGTATTTGGAGTGTTTGTGAATTAGAACTTATATTTCTTAGATGGAGAACAACTATTTATAGAGACCACCAAGTAGGTGGTGTACATGACTATTGTACTTCTTAGCCTGCATGTTTGACACGTGACCTTTGACCTTGTTTGACCTTATTTAGACTGAAACTTAGTTACAAAGTCTTGTCTTTGGTCTTATCTCGGATTCATTATTGTTCGTCTTGATGGCTTGATTAGTCCAGCACTCTCTTTGTAGAAGTTGTTCGCATCTTGCGTGCATGATTCGGAAGTTGTTCGCCTCTTTGCCCCTTGTGGATGTGCTCCAGGATCTTTGTTCTTTGCTCGTCAGATTTCTAGCAGGTTATGAGACTTGGTATTGTGCACATCTTGGGTTGGTAGACACTGCCTCATGACAATGTTGTTCGTCATTAATAACATGCCGTAGGGCTCATACCTAATCCTGGATCTCTGGACTTGTTCGCATAAGGCTGTTCGTCGAGGAAGTTGCTCGTCACATCATACACTTTCCAAATTAGCTTATGCACCCCATTTTTAGTTAATCTTTATTTAGCCCTTAAACTTTGTTCGCTAATATAAGATGTTCGCCTATCAACAGTGGGCGTTAAGCGTAGGACGGTGGTGTGTTGGGTTTTAGAGACACGTAAACACGTAATACATGCGCAGCAAAATAATAGTTCACCAACAACAAATAGTTAATTGCATAATTAAATGCGAGAAATCTTAAACAAGAATTCTTACAGCGCTTCGTACGTGGAATCCTCCACTATGGTATCCATGCAACAGCTATTCACCAACTTGCACCGATTTGTCAGCGTTGAATCTCGAGACGAAATTGCTAGAAAAAATCGAGCTAGAGATTTTATGGAGAAATTATATTTCTTGTGTATGTTTTGGAATTCCCATAGAACTCATATTTATAAGGATAATCTTGATTTAATTTCTAAGCAAGATCACATGCCTAGCCCGTAAATATAATCTCTACAGATTATATTTCCTTATTGATATTTTCCTACGAATAATATATTGACCATATAATATTATGTATAATAATATTCCAAATATTATTATTGGAAATTCATATCTTATTAAATCTAATTTAATTAAATATTAATAATAATTAATTCCAAATATAATTATTATTATATCACCATAAATTAAATATTATATTCTCCATAAATTAAATATTATATTTAATATAATACATAATCAACCAACTATAATTGGTAAACTGTCATTGCTTGTTGTGTGGCCCATAGGTCCTCGTATATCGAGCGATTAGTCAAACTAACGGTCTTAATTGAACCATATACAATAAATAAGATATTCTCAATATACGAGGTACGTTGCGAGGAAATCTGCAACTACTTGTAATACTGCAGGCTATTGTGATATCTTTCTTTCATTCGCGAATACCCGATTAAGCCTTGAACATAATGAAGTGTCTATTCAAATAACTTAATCATATTATCTCGAATCACTAATTGATCACTCATGTCACACCTGGACACAAAGTCCAAGTTGACGTGCATCAGCCGATATCTTAGATCCAATTATGATGAGAAGATGAGTATTCTCTCTTAAATCCACACTGAGGAATGAATCATATTCTTGGCTCAACTACCACACACATGCACTTCATGATGAACCCAATCCATGCCATATCTACCCTTGGAGGATGCAAGCGTCCGTCATGGTCATAGTCCATCACTCTGCACATGTCGTGCATATTGACCTCAAGTTTGAGGAGTATCACATCGCTCCCACTAACCGAGACCCCGTAGACACATTATGTGGAATTACATCAAACGGTTTCTCGGATGGGTATACTAATACCCTCTAAGGTATTTGTGCATCCATTATGAGATACATAGTATCTCGTAGTAGGTGAGATCTTACTATACTCTCTCGTAGAGTATAATGCAGATCGCTCACCAATCTCAATTGCATCATCAATATCCCACTCTTAATGATCCTTGATCAGGGCTATTTGAGAATCATGCTTCAGTCATCTGAGTTCTCACGCTCTCAGTAACAGCAATGACTCATGGGAACACAAGTAGGAATAAATGCAAGCAATCAAACATAATATTTAAACAAGTGTAATACCATACATTCAATATTAAATCAATAATAATATTAAACAAAAACTCAATATTATCTTAGTATTACATCCTTACAAAGAATCGTCTCTAGGGCACTAACACTAACATGGTGAGCATTAGGCGTAGGGCAGTGATGGGCGTGGGGCGTATGGCGGTGGTAGATGTCGGGCATAGGCCAGTGGTGGGCATCAGACGGTTGTGGGTGTTAGGCGGTGGGGATATTAAGAATTGGGAATTGGGGATTAGACGTTGAATGAGAGTGAAAGCATGGAAATGGAAATAATTTCTAACCTAATTAAGGAATTTACGCATATACCCCATATTATTCGAGCCTAACGAGTAGCTCGCGAGTCGAGCTCGACTCTGCTCGTTAAGCAATCGAGTGTTTTTCGAGCTCGGCTCGACTCGTTAAACAATTGAGTATTTTTTTTCAAGCTCGAGCTCGGCTCATGTAATCCTACAAGTCGAGCCGAGCTCACGAGTGGCTCGTTTCATTTAATAACACTAATTATCGTACACATATTCCTCTTCGGAATCCATTGGTTGCAGGAACCAAACAATATTTGAATACCTAATAAAATTACGTCATACATATATGTATATAAATATATATACTCCGATTTAAAATGAGTGATGTTTTAGGGTATAATTCTAGTTTCAAAATATTTGATGTTTTACATATTTTTCCCCTTATTTCTCTATTATACCCCTATATCAATCCCCGTAAATAAATCAATCATATTTCAACTTACCTTTAGTAAATTTATGTTATATAAACCACGTGGGTATATTATTCAATATACATCACTTTTTTATTTCAACAACAAATGTTAAAGCGTCACTCATTTTGAATCCAAAAGAGTATATAATAACCCAAAATCTACTCCCCAAATTTTAACTAAATTATTTACTATGTTTATTTCACATTAATTTGATTTCAAGAAATCTCTATTGAATCAAATATTCCATAAATATAATATTCACATTAATTTGATTTCAAAAAATCTCTATTGAATCCCTATGATATGGAAATATCTCATAAATTTAATATAATAACTAACAAATATTCCTAAATTAGGAAAATAAGGTATACAAAATAATATAAGGTAAAATATGTAGATATGAAACTTCATGTTCAAACTATTATAGTATTATTTGACTCCTAAATTAACTTTAAAAAAATAACTTTTTACCACAAATAACTAAATACTATGACAAAAATAATTATAACTGTCAAAATCAGCATTCTAAAAGTTCTAAAATAATAGTGGCTCTTGGGCACACGCATTTTTCATCTTCATTAGTACTTTTGTGTGTTTCCATGAACTCAATATTCTTGAATAAACCAAAATATTGAGTATTCTTGAGCCAAAACTTCTTGAATGTTTTTAACGTAGCTCTTGTATAGGGTCCAATTAATGCTTTGATTGAATATTATGGACTCATCTCATGATTTGCATCACAAAGTCTCCTATGAATAAGTTTCATAGTATGAAATTTATACAATTACATGTACTCACTAATACTATTATATAAATTTCATGTTATCATCATATGTATTCATTGATACCATAATAATTTTTTCCTTTAGATCCACAATCATGAATTCAATAGTGTTACTAGATGTCAGAATCGAGAAAAATTACAAACTATAAAGAATTTCAATTGTTGTTTCATCGATAAAGATAACTATAATATTTTTTGTTTAAAAAATAAATCAGTCGTGTTTATATCTAAAAAAGACAGGCATTAAAGAATTTCAATGTTTAGAATGAAATGCATCAATAATATTTGCATATATAATTTATTATAACAATCTTGTTCTTAATACACCATCCATTAATTGCTAGCTTCCTGAAAGTCGTAGGATAATCAAGATTTACAAATTGAAAGGTTTTATCCTTGGCCCATGAATCATGTCAATTTCCAAATTGTGTAATTTCATAGTCCTTTTCTAATCTAAATTTTTTTTTTGGATCTTTCCAATACATAAGATAAATACTCATTTGTTTTGTGTTTTTATGAAAATTTAATTGCAAATATTGCAGTTCAGTTACCATTGTTGATGAATGATAGCTATCTTGATACGAATGTACCAATATTTAATGTTATTCAGTTATTTTGTAATCTATGAAGGATCTTCGTCACTTTTACAACAACTTATCAACTTATATACACTTGTCATAATTTTTTTATAACATATCGAAGATTTTTCAGTGATTTTTTTTTTTGACAACTTATTAGGATTTTTCACCAATTCTTTTTTAACAATTTATGAAGAATTTTCATCAATTCTTAACGATGATAATACTTGTTTAAATATTTTTCATCAATTTATTTATATTATTAAGACTTTTAATTTATTCAGTATTGACAACTTATATATCAACACTTCCATAATTCTTTTTCAACAACAATACTGGATATACAGACCTTTGAACAATATTTTTTTTACAATTTATTAAGATTTTTCATTAATTCTTTTTTGACAACTTACCAAAGACTTTCATCAATACCAATTACACACCTTTAATCATTTTTTAACAATTTATCAAAATATTTCATCAATCTTTTGTTGACAATTCTCTTCAGAATCCATGGGGCAGAGGATAATTCAAAGCCCTTCTAAACAAGTAAAAAAAGGCCTAAAGTCTGGGCCTGTAAATTCACATGTAGAAAAATTTACATTCTCCTAATCAATCAAACGACACCAAAGTGTCATCCACAACAGTAGCATCAATTAAATCTTTAAACTCACCTAGTGTAGAAAGTCGAAGATCATATATTTCAGGATTATAAACCTCAAAGTAGGACTCTGCAAACAACAATACTTCTTGATTGGGCCCCAAGCACAAAGGCATTATTGGCATTTCCATAAAGGGTTCATCTTCGTTATTTCGTGATGGAATGTCAGGTGGGATGAGCGGAATATTATACTCTGCCTCCCAATACTCGTTGCCCTCTCCATCCTTATTAGGATCCAGATACATTTGATGCAATGACACAAAGTTTATTCTCCAGGTTTCCCAGGGTAAGGCGGAGATCGCCTCTAATATAGTCTTGGAAGCTCCACCCATCCACATTGTTCACGTCCTTAATAGTAGAAAAACAATCTCCAGTCCAAGTCCCAGTCCCAGTCCCATTGACCAATCCAACCAGACCACTATAGGCATTGGTCCGCCAACTGTGCAACACCTTGGCCCACAACCCCATGAAAATAAAATTGAATGATTTTCCAAGTGTTGAGTACGTGACTGTAAACCTTGATTTTATTTAGTAGGATTTAGACTATGTTGTAGTCCTCCTTCATATCACAAATCCTACCTTGATCTTATTTGCATCCCCTACCGTCTCTTGAAACTGGGGGACATACTTCACCAGGCCCATTGATGCATCCCAAAGCACAAATCTCTTACCATCTACCACGATACAAGCTACCCCATTAATCGATCCCGCTATGCGAATGGGCTTATATCTATTAACAGACAAGGAGTGAATGTTGATTAGATTTAGTGGTTGGAGGTTGTAGAGATTGTTCAAAGAACATAGTATGAGAGGGCTAACACCGTCTTTCTTGACAACTTAGATGTTTTTTCCTTTAGTGCGTGAAGATTCTTGAAGCCCCGGCTGCATGTAGTTGTCTTCCATGATTTGCACACAGCTCTAGCATTCAAGAGTGAAGGTGTGTCGTGTCTGTTAAAAGTAGATGTTGTAATGAATGTTAAAACAGTAATTACAACAATCTGGAAAACAGAGTATAATTTAGAATAGAAAAGCGGAAGACTAAAACACATGATTGCAAATGGAATAACTTTTAAACCCAAACTATATAATATAGTTTGTGCTAGCCTTACGACGAAATGTTCACTATAATAAAGGTAGTGATACAAAAGTTGTGTGAAGAGTTAAATCGTTCATAACATAAACAAGATTCAATATCACCTATCAAAACTAAATTGGCTAATTGTATAAAACTATACACCGTCAAAGTTGATCTCTCACTATATCGATAATCTCTCTATCTAAAGATATGTGATTGATCGCAAGTTATGCGAGATGTACTAAACTTTTAGGCATAGCATAAAAGTTGAAATAATTGTCCTATCACCTTTGAACTCAGGATCAACACTAGAGTAGGTGTACTCGATTATTCCACACTCTGGCATTGAAAATTTCAGCCTCTATTTATAGACGGAAATCTTCATCCCAAAATAACTTCCTCATGTAACTTCCTCCATGATCTTTTATTAACCGTCCATGATCTCTATCCTTATTATGATAATATTAACTGCAACCGCCTGATCTAGATCATTTCTATAGGTTTTGGGATAGTCTAGATCGTGTAGGTCTTTGTAAAACCTTCTGGAACCCGTAACCGCTCCATGTTGCATCTAATGTTGCAACCTTCACTGCAACATTGAGTCTTTCAGATTCGTGTAGATCCTTCTAGATCTTCAACCTGCATGTCAAAATATCCAAAGCAACATTTGATCATAAAGTGTTAGTTAATGAGAAGAAAGGAAAAATTCATGTTGTTTCAAAGTAAATAGTGAATACTTCACTACTAACAACATTAACAATCTCCCCCAATTTGACCTTTCTGCTACAACACACCTGATGTATATATTTTTCAATATATAAGTCAGTGATGTATGTACATTAGAGATTCACATTATATTTCACAATAGAGATTCACATCATATTGTACACTTCCTGTTGTCTTCTCTCCTCAACCTTCATCTGCAAATTTATTCCCTATATTAACAGGGATGCAAAAGTTCACTTGTTCGATCTAATGCCTCGAAAAAATTTCTCAAAATTTGTATTACAATTGTGAGAAAATATGTGTTAATGTTAGAAGAAATGTGTGATTAAAAATATGTGTTACTATTAGAGAAAATGTGTGTTACTATTGGAGAAAATATGTGTTACTAAAAATATGTGTTACTATTGGAGCAAATGTGTGTTACTATTGGAGGAAATGTGTGTTACTGCAAATGTGTGTTACTGTAAGAGCAAATGTGTGTTACAATTGGAGCAAATGTATGTTACTATTAGAGTAAATATGTGATACTGCAAATGTGTGTTAATGTTAGAGTAAATGTGTGTTACTTAAAATATGTGTTACTATTGGAGCAAATGTGTATTATTATTAGAAGAAATATGTGTTACTATTGAAGCAAAATGTGTTAATGTTAGAGTAAATGTGTATTATTGCAAATGGGTATTAAAGTGAGAGAAATGTGTGTTATTAAAAATATGTGTTACTATTGAAGCAAATGTGTGTTACTGTTAGAGGAAATATATGTTACTGTTGAAGCAAAGTGCGTTACTATTAGAGTAAATATGTGTTACTGCAAATGTTTATTAATGTTAGAGTATATATGTGTTACTATTGGAACACATGTGTGTTACTGTTAGAGAAATTGTGTTACTATTGAAGCAAAGTGTGTTAATTTTAAAGTAAATGTGTATTATTGCAAATGGGTGTTAAAGTTAGAGTAAATGTGTGTTATTAAAAATATGTGTTACTATTGAAGCAAATATGTGTTACTATTAGAGAAAATATATGTTACTATTGAAGCAAAGTGTGTTACTAATAGAGTAAATATGTGTTACTGCAAATGTGTGTTAATGTTAGAGTATATGCATGTTACTAAAAATATGTGTTACTATTGGAGCAAATGTGTGTTACTGCTAGAGGAAATATGTGTTACTATTGAAGCAAAAATGTGTTAATGTTATAATAAATGTGTATTATTGGAAATGTGTGTTAATGTTGGAGCAAAAATGTATTTGATGTTAGAGCAAATGTATGTTATTGTTTGAGCAAATATATTTTAATATATAAAATAATAAATTTAAATTTAAAGGGATGGGAAATAAATTAAAAACACATATTTGATCTTGTAAAAATATATATTTTATTATTATTTTAAAGCAGAAAAAACCTGTTTTTTAATTACTTGTAACACACATTTGCTCATATTGTAACATACATTTTGCGCGATAATCCTGAAACTTGACTGGTGCGAGATTTTGGAAAAACTCACCAAACTCAACCCGACCCGGCCAAGATCCGCGAATTTTTACCTGGAGCGACCCGACCCATGATGTTATAAGTATTTGCCTATTTTAGGTATATTTCACAAGATAGTTCCTCTTACCTACGAAATTTGTTAGAGTAGTTTTAATGTGCACTTGAGTGCATGGTATATACTTGAAATTTTAAAAAATTACTCTAAACAGAAATTAGTTATACCCTAATTGCAAAAAAAAAAAAAAAGCAAAAAAAAAAAAAAGACAGTTTAGCATGTTAGTGTGTGCTTTGAAAAAATCAAAATTGAAGTCAAAATTTAGCTTAATATTCAAGTGCATACTAAAATTTATTAATATGATTAAAAAAATTCATAGTGAGAATTACCTACAAAATTGTCAACAAAATTTTCTAATTATATAGGCATCTTTATTCCTACATATAAAGAATTTGCCAGCAGAATTTTCTTAAGAAAATTATGTATGGATAAATATTTGTACGCAAACTGTTTGTAGGTAATTAATTAATTACCTAAAAAATTAATCTCGTAGGCAAATTGTTTGTGGGTTGAGAAATGAAGATGTTTACATGAATTAACAAATTTCTCAGGTAATTTTGTAGGCAATTCCTACCACGGAATTTTTTGTTGAAAATTTTCGCAAGTAATTCTAATTTCGTAGACAATTCTTTATTTTCGTTTAATGCATCAATTGTATCATAATAATCATCACAATCATAGTCATAATCATAAATGATTCATATATAAACTATTTGAAGGGTATTAGTTATTTCATTAAAAAAGTTAAGTTGTTTTCACTAAAGGGTATTAGTTGCTTTCACTGAAGGTTGTCAGTTAAAGTGTACGAAAATGTATTAATTGGTTACACTTAAAAGTATTGCAAAGTGGTTAAGGTATAAATCAGTCTCATTCTATACATACTCATACATATTATTTTTATTAATTATTAGTTTATGTTCATATATTCTAGCAATGTTCTTATTATTTGCTTTTATTATGTGTATATCATATTGAATTCATTTTGCAGATTTGTATTCATCTCTGTAATCTTCTTTATTGGTAAATGATATTCTTATTACTTGTAGTATTAAAATTCGCATATCATTGTGTTATCTATTGTTTTCAATCTTCGATCTAATACAATCATTTTATATATTACATCTACTTTTTTTATTATGCAGCGATCTTATTATAACATCAATCCATAGAAAACATTTTAGGTTTTATTCTGTATTTTTCGTTTTTTAGATTTCACTATTCTTCTTCCCATTTGTTAATTCATTTTTATATAATGTAATTTTATTTTATTTTGCAGATTTTAATGTGTCTATATAAACATCTTCTCAAAACTATATTTGTAGCACCCCTAATTTTCTAAGCAACTATTTTGAGGTACATGCATTATGAATTTAACTTCATGTTACAAGACAAGATGAGACTATATGACAATGCTACAAAGTAACATGCAAGAACATTAAACAAGTCATTCAATGTTCCAAGTGCATCAATTATATGAAATTTATTTACATATTTACTACATGAAAGCATGGTTTTTCCATGAACATATACACGACATGCATTTTACATTCTATAGAATCTCGCATTAGGATATACTAAAGGTGATGATGGATGATTTTAGTTGCTACACTTGAGGATAAATGTATTGAGGAGTAATATATGATTATGAGGAAACTAGTTCAACTAAAGTGCTTGAGGACAATTGTAGTTGATAAGTTTATTAAAGAGTTACTTTGGATATTTATGGGAATAACTTTGAGAATTTGCATTTGATGAAGCTAGAGACTTTGATGTTGTATTGGGTATAAACTAGTTGATTAAGACTTAAATGAAGTATTCAAATAGTTAAGAGTTGATAAATTATTGAATTTCAAGGACAAAATTATTATTAGTGGTGGAGAATGTAACAACCCATATTTTCTAACTATATATTTGTTTTATTTTGCTTTATCTCAAACATTGGGTTTTATTAAAATTATACTGGATATTCTTATCTCACAAGATTTAACAAATAATATCTTTTAAAAATTCATATTCATCCTTTTATACAAACATGATTTTTAATTCAAAAGCAAATCTTAATATTGTCTTTAGAAATACAAATTCCATATTTTCCAATTACGAAATATTTTTTTCCCTATTTGAATTCCAAGGTAAATATTCAACATCTTTTAAATTATAGCCCTTATTTTATTCAGGTCCAAGCCCAAGCCCGTCCCTAATATTTATCTATTTATATAAGATTGTTATCCACATATTTCTCACTTTGCGTATACACATCTTCTACTCTTAAACCCTAAGTACAATTATTTTTGCTCCAAAAGACTGTACTTTTCCTTCCCATTTTATTTATATTTGGATCTCCAACATTCATGACAGGTATATTTTCCTCTCGGATGTGCCTCTAAAACTTAATTTCTCACGGTTATAACTATTTCCAAAATAAAATTATTATAGATTTATTTATTGTATTTTGTGTGTACGTTATAGAGTGTTACTTAAGGTGTATTGGATTAGGATTTCGCAGGATTTTAAAAGACTCTTTTAAAAAAAAAAAAAATCCGTTGGTATTCAATCAGGATTTTATGTCACTTAGAAACAATCCACTGGTATTCAATCTGGATTTCCAAGATTTTTTAAAGAGTCCATTAAAATCCATTGGTTTTCATTCAAAACTTTTTATTATTTAAAAAAAATCCATTGGTATTAAAAAAATATAAGGATTTTAAAGGATTGTTGTGTTAGATAGATTTTGAAGGACTTTTTAGTTGTTTTTATATATACCAACAATTCCATCAAAACTCATAGGATTTTAAAGGACTTTTGAAGTGACTCTTTGAAGTGTTTTCTTCGATAATGTCTTCACCTTTGTCTTTTCACTTTTGAATATACTAGTATTTTCACCCGTGCGATGCACGGTTATAAAATTGTATAGATATTCATACTCATATTATTATTAATTAATTTTTATGTATATTTATGTACATGATTTACGAATTACAGTATTGTAGTTGTAATATAAAAATTACTATTTATTGAGTTTTTAACACACGATTGAATTAAAAAATACACAAATAAAGAGTAATTAATATATATTAAGCAAATACATGAATTACTTGAACAAAATACACATCACAAATTTCGAAAGACTTCCTTATATACAACGTTTTTCATCGACTGACTATGTTCACCATCTTCATCACAAATTAAAATTTTAAGTCCTTTGCGATTAGTCACTCTTGAAACTGCAACATACAGTTGACCGTGACTAAAAACGGGCTTCTTCAATAACAGTCCGACGTGAGAGAGTGACTGGCCTTGGCTTTTTTATTGTCATAGCATAAGATATGATCAACGGAAATTGTCTTCTTTGAAACCTAAACAGTAACCTTGGATCTGATGGAGTTAATGACATTCTTGGAATCAGAACTCTGTAGCCTGCGTTATTTCCACACATAATCTTTGCTTCTAAAACATGTGATCCGAGCTTAGTGATTATCAGTCGAGTACCATTACACAAACCAAGTGAATGATCTATATTTCTCAACAACATCACAGGAGTGCCAACCTTTAGTTTGAGCTCATGATTAGGAACACCTGAACACCTTAAATTCATTTTGTTACTTCAATCTTTTAAATTTTTTCTACAAATAAATGTATATTAATTTATAAGATTATACACACATGTGAATATCTTACAAATATATATTAAATATGTGTACCCATTACAAATACTAAAAAAGAAAATACACAAAATTGCCCAAAAATTAAGGGGCGCTTGTTTTTTTACCTCCTTTGTAAAAAAGATGTATTTTACCCAAAAAAAAAAAAGGTTGGCAAACGGTTAACAAAACGGTTAGCAAACGGTTGGCACCATGTCAACGTGTGTGTCAACCATTTGCCAACCTTTTTTTAGACAATAAACATCTTTTTTAAAAAGTTGGGCAAAAAACATTTTGCCCATACATTTAATAGCAATTTTGCTTTTCGCTCATACTAAAAAATAAAATAATATTTAAATTTAGAGTAGTTCTAATGTTTATTTGAGAGCATAGTATGCATTTGGATTTTGAAAAAATAGCTCAAGAAGTAATCAGTAATATTCCAAAATGTAATCAACAATACTCCAAGAGGCAATTAGTAATACCCTAAATATATATAAAAAATACAGTTTGGTGTGTTATTGTGTGTTTTGAAATTAAAATTAAAATTGAAGTCAAAATTAAGTTTAAAATTCAAGTTAATGTCATGCACTCAGAATTGAGTGCATTCTAGGATTTGTGTCAAATTTCATAAAACTTATAAAATAAAAACATTTATAAAAATTTGATTTTTAAAAGCTTTTTAAGAACATTAAACTTCATTCTTTAAATTTTATTTTTTTAATAAATGTAATATGTTTGTCGAATTTATATAACACATTAAAAAAAGGATGAAAAAATTATTGAATATTACAAATAAAAAATGATTAATTGCTTTGAGCAGATTTCATAATTTCTTATAATGTCCGTGGTACTATTTCATTAGGCATACGGGAAAAAAAAAGTACAAACCCAATACATTTATACAATAATTTCGAACATAAAAATGGCCCAATGCCTGTTTTGGGCCTAAATTGACACACAACACACATTTATGTTTTCTTTAACAATTCTTCCTTAAATAGGCCAGAATTGCGGCATAAATGATAAATCAATCCCACCCACGCGCCCAACCCACTAAAAGATAAAATCCACCTTCTTCCCTAATATCCATTAGCTTTTTGTTTTTTACCTTCGGATCACATCAAAATCCACCTTCTCCACTCCAACTCCACTCTTCAAGTTTCCGCAAATTAACAACTCTTTCTTGGAAACTTCTTCAAAATATGTAAGCAGCGAACATCAACTGTTTTCCGTCCACAATATGGGGCAACATACATTGCACCGTTAATAATAATTTCTTCAAACTCTAAAAATCCCTAGCTGCATCTTTTTTCCTTAATGATCCGAATGCTTCCAGGGGTTTACATCATGTTTGTCCCGATCTGAACCGAAGGTCCGCGATAAATATCTAAAGGTAACATGAACATAGCCAAGATCTAAAAGCATTCAGATATGTAGGTATACGATCTGGTTCATAGATTTAACCTTCAAAATTTATCTAATTTCCTGTATATTTAGTTTTATTTATGTATTAACAATCCTGGACTTATTTTCTTGATGAAAATTTGTAATTTTTATGTGATACTTACTCAAGCTTACAAATAATTAGATGTAAATAGCAAGAATGTCGTAAATTTTTTTTGATATTGACCTTGCATTGCTCAAATATATAAGTATTGTTTGCCCCAAGTTCCGATTTTATTTTGGGGATTAAAATTTATAATATATATTTGATTTTTATCCTTTACATTAAATAATTTTTGTCTTTGGATTGTTAAAGTTGTTCTACAAAAGGATAAGCAGACTGGTTTCCTGTAGGGTATGAAGCATTGAATTTATTAAAAACTCTTGCTTATAATTTATTGTTATATAGACTTGCGAACATTTATAAAAAATTGTCATTTTCGAAATAACTCTCTTTGATAAAGTACATTATGATGCATTTGTGTTTTTTAATTGTTTCGTGACATGAGTACATATTATTGTCCAAATATTTGTTGGTTGTTCTTCAAGTGAGGAAAAGTTAAATGTATGGTAGTTTACTTCAAATGTATTTATTATGTTATTTGTAATTCTTCACTGTCTTGGATTCTTCCATCTTATATATGTATTTGAAATATTGCACATTTGAGACCCTTGAATTCTGTTAAACTGGTTGAAAGGGCCTCAAACTTGAGATCTAAGATTAGTTGATGCTATATATTTCACATAAGATGTTGAACCTGAAAAATATTCAAATAGCATACAACTAAACTAAATGGTGGTTGTGCAATTCTTTTTACTACAAAATAATCTTTACATTTGTTGTTAGAGATATACCTAAAATATACTAATGAGTTCTTGTTCTATTTCAGGAGAGAATGACCAAAGATTAAAAAGGAAGTCATACACTTAAAAGCTTGAATCTAATCAAAGTGCAGAAAAGGAAATTAGATGGTACTTTTGCAATTGATTCACTTTAAAATAATCTTGGCATTTCTTGATAGAAAAATAACAAAAATATGTACTTATGAATTCTTATTTCCTTTTCAGAATTTCATCCCTTTTCAGAATGGAAAGATCAATGAGTCAAAGACCACAAATTTATTTCATTTACAGAGCTGGAAAGAAGGCACTTTTACTGTAAACCAACTCCAATACTATTCTGCATTTGTCAATACAAAAGTAACAGGTACTATATCATACCACACCTCTGAGTTGTTGAAAACGCACCATGGTCTAATGAGTTCTTTATCTCCATGTACAGGTAGTTGAATAACAGATTCATCCTAAAGATTAAACACCAAGATCTGCAAATACGAAAGAAAAGTCAGTGCTTAATTTGGAATATATAGAGTAGGAATAGGAATTAGAAAAACTATTGAAATCACTTTTAAATTTTCAAAGCATTTTTTTAACTTGCTTTGAAACACACTGTCGACTGCCATTAGAAGAAGGAAAAAATGGTGGGTTTTGACAGTAGTGGTTAGGATTTTTATACCATTCATGGAGAAGGTGAAAGGTCAGCTGAATCTTGGTTATTTGGGCTATGGCTATAAAGAAAAGTGTGTCTTGCAATTTAAATTTTAAATTTTAAAATGTCACGTTTATCTAGAGATTTTAACTTTGGAATTGGTGTGTTTTGATATCTCCAGCCGAAAGTGACAGAAAAGCCTGACACAATAAAAAAGAAATGGAAAATCCAAAATTTAAATATAGTTATTAAATGAAGAATTACTGTTAACGCACTTTAGCAGCGCGTGTAACCCACGATTTTACACATGCGCGAGTTGCTGTTCACTCGCCAGCAAATTCATCCTTCACTTGAACAGCTGCTGCTGCTTTTATATATTTATAGATATTATACTATCCACGTCACCATAATCCCACTCCCACCATACTCCAACACATATTGAAATCCTTTTTTTGATCGACCTCTGATTCCCAAATCCATCGTCATCTTCATCCTTGCTGATTCCTCTGAGGTAAAATCATCAACTGACTTTATCCTTTTTTTATATTTGGTTTAATAATTGTTGTTTCTACATGGATGTTTATTTGTTTATTCGCTCAATTTTTCCACGTGGTTGATTGATTGGCGTGTTGTTAACATCCATCAATTTTCTTCCATCAGTCTTCACTATGTTATCCCATGTACCAAAATTTTACATGCATATATCATCCTTTCTTATACACATATTCTGATTTCAAATTCCTAACCCCTAAGCAAGCCATGGACTAAAAAGAGCAAAAAGAGTCCTCACGGTGTAATGAGGACTTCTTCATGTGAGTGAACCGAATAAAATATTAACTGAATTTTGCCTTCACCATATGAATTAATATTAATATTAGGATGATATATGCGGTTTAGAATTTTGGGAATTTCGATACTTGTGTATTTTATGACTGCATTTTAAACCTATTTTATCCGTGAGATTTATTACACAGATTATTGATATCATCTATTTTCAATGTTTAAATTGTGTGATTAATTAATTTGGATTGACCACCTAGGTTAATTTATTCATGCATGTTTTCTAGCTAGAGTATGTAAATTTAATTGATAAGTCATAATCATTTGTGTTATTTTGTGTGCTTTGATTGATAGTTTTATAACAATAATTCTTTATTTTACTCGTAATTGTACGATTTATGCTATTATAGTCTCAATACTTTGATTGTGTATTTTTCTATTAATTTTAGGGTATTTTGGAACTTTTGAGTTGAGTCGAAAAATTTGGGACCGATACAACTGGTGTATATATAAGAGACTTGGACCATGTGAAACTTCTCAAAAAGAGGATCGCAACAAAAAAAGAATCGAGTCAATCCGAGGTCAGTAGCCCGAGTTATGGACAAACAAAATTGTTGTGGATTGGCCCAAAAATGCTCGCGAGAATTAAGAAATTGAGGCCCATTACACCAAGAAATTCAAGAAAACTAACTTGATTTACGTGAGCAAGTCATGAAATTCAATATAGAGAGATTCATCCTTCCTCGTCTCAACGCTAAAATTAAGCTTCCTAAAATGTACAATTATTACCTGAGTTGAATGAAGTGGTTTAAGAAACAATATAATAATATGTCATCACTTATGCGCAATAATTCTGGCTTTGGGTGAGACACAATTTTGAAGACATTCACCGCTAGTGATGAAATATGGAAAGAGTACTTAAAGGTGAGATTACTTCGTAATCTTTTCAATATATTAATAGTTTACAAGTTTAGTGCATTATATTGTTTTCAATATATTAATGATGAAATTATTTTTCGCTAGTCCCACCCAAGTCACAAAAATCTTCGAGGAAAAAGTATGGTTGATTATGAGGATTTGAAGATTGTTTTCGAAGGTGGAACTGCTAGTGGGTACAGTTCCATATTAGTAGACCCCGATTATACTGATGCTATAATTTTTGTTAAGAAACTACTGAT
Organism: Ballota nigra; assembly: GCA_947034835.1. Lineage (NCBI taxonomy): Eukaryota > Viridiplantae > Streptophyta > Magnoliopsida > Lamiales > Lamiaceae > Ballota > Ballota nigra. The sequence goes on from OX344725.1 coordinate 63,356,145, forward strand.
TTTGGGATGAATTTTTTTTCATATGATCTTAACAATGAAACATCCATAGCACCGGATCACTATGAACTACCTTATCAGCCTCTATTACCTCGCCCAAGCATTTCACCACCTCAACCCTCTTTAGGCTCGGAGGCTCCCACTAAAAATTCAATTAATCGTAAGCGGAGTAGGCCCGAGGACGGAGGGAGTTCTTGCTCAATTAGGGAACAACAATAAAGTTCTAGACAATATATCTGTTGGCATTGAGACTATAGCTGTCAATTTTGAAAAATGTCAAACTTGATGGAGAAAAAGGAGAGAGATAAAGAGGCAAAGGAAAATATTTGGAGTGCTATAAAAGAGGTCCCAAATTTGAATAATCGAATTCGCTACATAGCGGTTGATTTTCTTAATACTAATGCAAAAAAGGACCTTTTCTTGAAGATGTCAATAGAAGAGCGCTCAGATTGGATAAAGTATAATTTGGGATGAACAATATGTTTTGTTGTCATTTTGGTTTCACTTACTTGAAGTATTTTCTTTACATATGAACACATGTTGGTTTTGTCAAACTATATATATTGTTTTGGTGTTATTTTGATTGCACTTGATTGAAGTGCTTGCTTTATATTTTGATTGTGTATGAACACATTTTGGATTACTTGAACTATATTGTTTTGGTGTTATTTTGGTGTACTTGATTGAAATATTTTATCATGTGTTATTTTTATTATTCTATTATTATTTTCAACTATATTTTATTTATATAGGTACAATGTCACATTCGAGTATGTATGAAGGTAGTGCCATAGATGAAGAAGAATTATATGAAGCCATGTATGCATGTGTAATGGCAATTTATGCATTAATGCATGTATTGGATCAGTTTCTAGTTATGATACGTAATGAACAAATTGAGCGTCCATTAAATTGACAACGGATTACAAACAAGGGAAATTACTATATACACCGAGCATTAAATGATGAGCCTACAATATTTTGAAAAGTTTATAGAATGTATCCAGATGTGTTTTGAAAGTTATGTGCAATTCTTAGAGAAAAAACACCTCTAGAGGATACACGATATATTTGTGATGAAGAAATGCTTGCATCATTCCTACAAATTGTTGGTCAGAATTCTCGATATTGTGTAACTCGTGACAGATCTGGTCGATCACAATTTACTGCAAGTGAAAATTTTCACAAGATTTTGAAGGCTTTGAACACGATAACACCTACTTTGATGGCTAAACCAGATTCAAGCGTACCTGCTAAAAGCAGAGAAAGCACAAGGTTAGCAATAAAAATTATAAATAAAATTACACTACTATATTTATATTTTTAATGCAAAATTGTTATATTAGGATTTCATTGGAGCTATTGACAGGACACATATTCCAGCAATGGTAATGGGACGAGATGTATCGTGATCGTCATGGAAAGATATCACAAAATGTATTAGCCGCTTGTAATTTTGATTTGGAATTCATGTACGTTCTTAGTGGGTGGGAGGGTTCGGCTCATGATTATAAGATACTAAATAATGCTATAACAAGGAGGAATGGACTTAAAGTGCCACAAGGTAAATACTTATTTTTATATTAATATTATTAGTATTATTATAATACTAATATTTTATATTGCATATGTAATATAGGTAAATATTTTTTGGTGGATTATGGATTTCCTAATCGACGTCAGTTTTAAGCTCTATTTCGAGGTGTAAGATATCATCTAATGACCCTGAAAATGAGAAAGAATTGTTCAATTTCCGTCATGCGTCTTTAAGGAATTTGATCGAGAGAATATTTGGTATTTTTAAATCAAGGTTCACAATTTTTAAGTCAGCACCTCCATTTTTATTTAAAACACAAGTAGAACTTGTATTAGCATGTACAACTCTACATAACTTTCTTCGCAAAGAATTTCGTTCTGATGAATTTCCAGTTGAACCGGTGGACGAACCTTGATCTTCAACATTACCGATTAATGAAAAGCATAACTTTGAGCCTATTATTCAAACCCAAGAACAAGAGCGACAAGACGCTGATGCTTGGAGGACTAATATAGCTATGGATATGTGGACACATGCTATTTATGAGGACATGATATTGTGGAGTTTTTTTTTTAATTTTATCTTTGACTCTTTTTGAATTCGAATGTATGAAAAAAAATCTTTAACTTTTTGTATGTCACAAATCTATGAAATTCTGCAAAGTCCACAAAATCTTACAGAATCCATTAAAATTATAATTTAAAAAGTCTTATAGAATCCTGCAAAATCTTAGAAGTCATAAAAATCCTGCAAAGTCTTTTAAAATCTGCATGACTTTTTTCAGCTAAAAAAGTCCTTTAAAATCCTAATCCAATACATCCCCTTATATTATTTGGATTATTCAAATTCGGGGGAGTAAGTCTTTGGGAAGAAAGTATTACAGATTTTATGATGACTAAGCCAATCTAGTTGAAGTTTAATTAAATTAGAAAAATATTTTAAGATTAGTTAATAGGAGGAATTGGTACGCAAGATATATAAACTTAAACTAGGAATATTTTATTAAAGAAATTGATTCAATCTTTTTAGGTTTAGTAAGGATAGGTACAAATCAAGTTAGCTGAGTTAATTTCCAGGTTTGACATTAGTTTTAATTAGTACATTAGATTGGCTTATTATTTTATTTAAATGATAATAGACATGTCTTTTGATTTGAAGCATAAAGGTTTTAAAGCTAGTTTACAAGTTTTGTTGATTAAGTGGTAATTGAGATACAAATTTAAGTAGATGCAAAGTGTTTGATAATAATTGGAATTGTTTGAGGAAGTTGGGATATGCGTGAATATTGAGTTTAGGAAATTAGGAATTTTGACTTTGGGTTTAATACTTAGAATTTTAATTAGGATTTATGATTTTTAATTTGAGGATATCTTTTAAATAGATTCAATCATATTTTAGGCGTCGCTAGCTGCGAGGAGTAGGCTTGAGGTTATTGCATCCATTTCATCCACGATAATAAATTCAGGTGGAGTTTTTACTTGCTTTGTTACTTTTGAATGTTCATGTGAGTGATATTGTTACTTGCTACATTGTACGCTTATGATTTTTACTGAAATTTCGTTGATACAAGATGTGGTTTTTTAAGTCATTCGTTAACGCATGTTTATTCGCGGGAAACCGTGCATCGTTGGTTTAGCCAGCGCATCGTTGGTATAGCCAGCGCATCCTTAGTTTAGCCTTGGAACAAGTATTGAGTATGCATGATATGTGAGTTGATGATTTTACTTGTATGTGATATTTAACTGTGATAAGGGAACCCCACTGAGCTAGTTGTTTTGCTCACCCCAATCTCATTAACATTTTACATATCGAAGAGTTAATGGTGGGGAGAGGCGGTGGATGCAATTCAATTTTTCATTTATTAATTAAATACCTTGCAAATTATTTTATTTATAACCCAAGTTGTTTGCTAGTAAAACTTTTCATGAGATGATTATATTTTGACATGAATGATATTTGTTATTTAAGTTCCATTCGAGGATGCTAAGGAATTTTTAAGTCTTCCGCTGCAGTCAAATAATTTTATTTTAAAATTAAATTTCTTTTAAGATGTTAATTAATATTTTGGTCTTCCATTGTTTATCAAGTAAATTTTATGTAAATTTTTTGTTCACGCCTTTTATTTTTAAATAATCACGTATTTTTAGAAAAATTACTATTATGAAAATTGGGGCGTGACAATATTGTTACTGAGTGTCCCGCGTATAGTGCGGAATTTTTGTAAAACTTGATTATATATCATAATGCATTATATATAAATAGGAAAATTATACACATAAACACATTTAAGTCAATAGGAAAATGACATATTAAATTCAATTTGATATTAAAAAAGCAAATAATTAGAATTTGGTGCCAATAAGAATTCATCAATTAAATGTTACATTTTTAAATAATTTAAAAAAAATAAAAATTTAATTAATCATTTAATCGATACAACAATCAGAATTATTTAATAAACTTAATTTTTTTTTTTATCAAATTAAGATTTTCTAAATAAAAAAAAATCCTTAATATAGTGATAGAAGTCAATTAAACATTAAAGTTTCACATAAATATAATTTGTAAGCGCAATTAATCAATTCAGTAATAATACATAGAATACATATACTTAAGTTATTTGTTTTGAATTATTAACATAAATATAGGATATCCTCAAATATAGTTAAATAACATGTAAATTAGTACAATTGCAACAAATTTCTAATATGCTTTTATAAAGTCAAGTTATACACAATCGATATTCTAATTTTGTATAGGTTCTTAGTTTGGCTCAAGTGATAAACATTATAAATTGTGCTCAAAGAACTCCCTATTAATATTACAGGGGATTGGAACATAGAGTTTCCAGAAAATAACATGAAATTGGTTCCTTCCTAATTTCAAGAAACCTGAAGATGATACTATTAGTTATAAGTTCAGAGGCTGGTTAATCAACGACTTCTCAAGGTATTTGTATGTGAATTTGGAGTGTTCTACTTGTAGATCAGCATTAATTCTAGTTTTGATGACGCTTAATTTATTTATTTTTTACTTTTTCTGTAATAAAAATAATCTGATTCCTTGCTGAATGCTAATGTCCTTGCTAGAGGGAAAAATGTGTAACTGATGATGCCCACTGGTGCTGAGAAGGTTAAATATTGGTCATGGGGATATAATCTGCAATTAAATTGGAGTGTACACAACTCCAGCTGATTGAGGTATACATTTGATACCCTACTCTGTTATAATACTTGGGTCTGTAGTTTTTCTTCTTCCCCACCCATGTCTTGTGTTAATGTGGTGCTTTTCATACAACTTTATTAGCTCAGGAAAAGTCCAAGTGACACTTCCTTTCTTTTTTCTTTTTTCTTTTAAGTATTTCTATTTTTGTCTTGCCCGTGTCTTTGGGAGGAGTGATGGTTCACCAAGGAAGTAGGCTCTAGCCGCCCAAGGGTCCAATTTGAAGATTAATTTATATTTAACTTCACTTATTGTCATGTTTAAAGCATTGGAGAACTATTAGAAAGTGATGCATGCTTCTAGAATATTGTAGCAATTGTGAGTGACTGTGTATTATATGAGAAGAATCTAGATTGTCCTACGAATACAGTGAATAAGATAGAAAATGAAAATTCTAAAAAATAGAAAATTTAGGCAAATGTGTAAATATTGTAAATTCCAATCCTCTGCTCCTATTCCTTTAAATACACTTCACCTAATATAATTGATTAGGCGTGAAATTGTCATGATTCGTCACTCGAAATACCCTAATTTTGGCCAATTTTGTCAAGTATATGGAGTCAATTGAGCAATATTTCTATACATTGATGAATTTGTCTTTTTGATGCTCGTAGGTGAATCGAGGGCGAAGAACGGAGTTCGTAGGACTTTGAATCGACTCAAACGGATGCCCGGATGAGAAGATATCGAAGGAATACGATTGGTGTTAGTGTTGAAGAAGAAAAGTACTACTTGGTGAAAATTTGGGAGAATTCGAGTAAACCACTCGAGCACTAGAGCTCGAGCGCCCAAAACATACAGAAAAGTTCGAGCGCTCGAGCAGCTCGAGCGCCACCGCTCGAGCGTGTTGCTCGAGCGCCCTAAAACATGCAGAAGAATTCCACCACTCGAGCACTTGTGTCATTTGAGCTCCATGCTCGAGCGCGACCGCTCGAGCAAGCCTGCTCGAGCACTTCCACGTTTTGCATTTTCAAAGGCATTTTTCGGCCCATGAGTTTCCGGTTCGCCCCGACGCTTATATATACTCATTCCAAACTCGTTTTGGAGGAGAACCATATACCAACACATATTTTTACATACTTTAAGCGAGGAGAAAGCTTGAGGAGGAGTTTTGAAGGATTTTATACGTTGTAATCGAGGTTTTAATTTACGAATTCTTTGTTTTAGTATTTCTTTTGAACGTATTAGATTAATTCTTTCTTTCTTTACTCTTTGAGACGATGAACCCTAGTTTTTCAGATTTATATAGATTTCTTTAGAGACTTTAATTTGTTCTTTCGTTTATGTTCTTGATTTCTTTCGATAATTTAATTATGCATATGATTATTGTTCTTGTGATTGCTTTTATTATTCAAACCATCTTGTTAGGCTAGAAACCTTGCATACTTAGGGTATGATGAACTCGTAGAAGTAGGATGTGGGTTCATAATTAGGATAATTCGTGACGTTTAGTTTTAATTCTCTTAATTAATGAATTCTTAAAATCAATCTTAACTTTACCTTTGAATTTTGTACGAAAGTGTTAGGACGAGGACGACCGTATCACTCTTTAACAACGAGTAGACTTAACTAGAGGGTTTAGAAAGGGTTAATTCATCTACCAGTTTAGCGAAGGAGGACGACCGCATCACCTTAGTTAAATTAGGGTCTCATTAATTAAGCACAATCTATTAACTTGTTAGTGGATTAGTGAAGTGGAGTGTTAGGGTAAAGTATTAGGCTTTAGAATCTTAAGCTTTCACCTTGCATTCTTTTACTTAGGTTATTTCTTACGCGTCACAGTTATTTTGATTATGTACCTGCTCCGTTAGTATACGTAGGAATTCCTATCCTAAGCATCACCATCTCTCATTTGAAAACACACTTTAGTTTATTCGTTTCTTTCATTCGTTAGTTTAATTAGTTTCTTTTAGCTTAAAATTAATCCTTCAAAAAAACCAAAAAAACAATACACTCATATTAGCTACGACGCGTAGATCTTCAGGGATCTGTTCGCATACACTCCATCTCGTGGGTTTGATATACTTGGCCATTATACTTACTCTTACTACAGTGAACCCGTCCGCTTGCAGGGAAGCGACTAGTAGAAGTTAGTGTATTCGTTTCAAGTCAATGGCGTTGTTGTCGGGGATGGCGTTGTATGCTTTTTTAATAGGACTTGTCGATAGCTTAGTAGTTAGTAGTGTGTGCTTTATTTTCTATTTTTATTTATATTTTTATTCATTCGGCAGTTGCGTTTTGATCCTTCTGTTAGTATTTGATTAGGCGTGAAATTATCATGATTCGTCACTCGAAATACCCTAATTTTGGTCGATTTTGTCAAGTATATGGAGTCAATTGAGCATTATTTATATACATTGATGAATTTGTTTCTTTGATGCTCGTAGGTGAATCGAGGGCGAAGAATGGAGTTCGTAGGACTTTGAATCGACTCAAACGAATGCCCGGATGAGAAGATATCGAAGGAATACGATTGGTGTTAGTGTTGAAGAAGAAAAGTACTACTTGGTGAAAATTTGGGAGAATTCGAGTAAACCACTCGAGCACTAGTGCTCGAGCGCACAAAACATACAGAAAAGTTTGAGCGCTCGAGCGTGTTGCTCGAGCGCCCTAAAACATGTAGAAGAATTCCACCACTCGAGCGCGAGCGCTCGAGCACTTGTGTCATTCGAGCTCCATGCTCGAGCGCGACCGCTCGAGCAGGCCTGCTCGAGCACTTCCACGTTTTGCATTTTCAAAGGCGTTTTTCGGCCCATGAGTTTTCGGTTCACCCCGACGCTTATATATACTCATTCCAAACTCGTTTTGGAGGAGAACCATATACCAACACATATTTTTACATACTTTGAGCGACGAGAAAGCTTGGGGAGGAGTTTTGAAGGATTATATACGTTGTAATCGAGGTTTTAATTTACGAATTCTTAGTTTTAGTATTTCTTTTGAACGTATTAGATTAATTCTTTCTTTCTTTACTCTTTGAGACGACGAACCCTAGTTTTTTAGATTTATATAGATTTCTTTAGAGACTTTAATTTGTTCTTTCGTTTATGTTCTTGATTTCTTTCGTTAATTTAATTATGCATATGATTATTGTTCTTGTGATTGCTTTTATTATTCAAACCACCATGTTAGGCTAGAACCCTTGCATGCTTAGGGAAGGATGAACTCGTAGAAGTAGGATGTGGGTTCATAATTAGGATAATTCGTGACGTTTAGTTTTAATTCTCTTAATTAATGAATTATTAAAATCAATCTTAACTTTACCTTTGAATTTTGTACGAAAGTGTTAGGGAGAGGATGACCGTATCACTCTTTAACAACGAGTAGACTTAACTAGAGGGTTTAGAAAGGGTTAATTCATCTACCAGTTTAGCGAAGGAGGACGACCGCATCACCTTAGTTAAATTAGGTTGTTAGTGGATTAGTGAAGTGGAGTGTTAGGGTAAAGTATTAGGGTTTAGAATCTTGAGCTTTCACCTTGCATTCTTTTACTTAGGTTATTTCTTGCGCGTCACAGTTATTTTGATTATGTACCTGCTCCGTTAGTATACGTAGGGATTCCTATCCTAAGCATCACCATCTCTCATTTGAAAACACACTTTAGTTTATTCGTTTCTTTCGTTAGTTAGTTTAATTAGTTTCTTTTAGCTTAAAATTACTCCTTCAAAAAAACCAAAAAAACATTACACTCATATTAGCTACGACGCGTAGATCTTCAGGGATCTGTTCGCATACATTCCATCTCGTGGTTCGATATACTTGGCCAATATACTTACTCTTACTACAGTGAACCCATCCGCTTGCGGGGAAACGACTAGTAGAAGTTAGTATATTCGCTTCAAGTCAATGGCGCCGTTGCCGGGGATGGCGTTGTATGCTTTTTGAATAGGACTTGTCGATAGCTTAGTAGTTAGTAGTGGGTGATTTCTAGAGTATGGTCGGAGTTGAGAGTGCTTACAAGTATATGGCTGCCGATATGAGTGATTGATTGTTTGAGTGGGTCCCTTGATCAATGATATACACTTGTGAGGGAGCGAAACACATCGTTGAGTGCACATCCATGCATGATCTTGGTGTTTCTTGTTATGGTTGCATGAGTACGATGAGGGAAGGTGAATGAGTCTTCTTGTGATTGTTCTTTGAAGCTCGAGTTCATTTGCTTGCATGATTGATTCTTTGACTCATTCCTAACAATTTCACTTGACTTGTTATTTCGTTTTTTGAGGACAAGCAACATGGTAAGTTTGGGGGGGGGTTGATTAGGCGTGAAATTATCATGATTCGTCACTCGAAATACCCTAATTTTGGCCGATTTTGTCAAGTATATGGAGTCAATTGAGCATTATTTCTATACATTGATGAATTTGTCTCTTTGATGCTCGTAGGTGAATTGAGGGCGAAGAACGGAGTTCGTAGGACTTTGAATCGACTCAAACGAATGCCCGGATGAGAAGATATCGAAGGAATACGATTGGTGTTAGTGTTGAAGAAGAAAAGTACTACTTGGTGAAAATTTGGGAGAATTCGAGTAAACCACTCGAGCACTAGCGCTCGAGCACGTTGCTCGAGCGCCCAAAACATACAGAAAAGTTCGAGCGCTTGAGAGCGCCACCGCTCGAGCGTGTTGCTCGAGCGCCCTAAAATATGCAGAAGAATTCCACAACTCGAGCAGCTCGAGCGCGAGCGCTCGAGCACTTGTGTCATTCGAGATCCATGCTCGAGCGCAACCGCTCGAGCAGGTCTGATCGAGCACTTCCACGTTTTGCGTTTTCAAAGGTGTTTTTCGGCCCATGAGTTTCCGGTTCGCCCCGACGCTTATATATACTCATTCCAAACTCGTTTTGGGGGGAGAACCATATACCAACACATATTTTTACATACTTGAAGGATTTTATACGTTGTAATCGATGTTTTAATTTACGAATTCTTAGTTTTAGTATTTCTTTTGAACGTATTAGATTAATTCTTTATTTCTTTACTCTTTGAGGCGATGAACCCTAGTTTTTCAGATTTATATAGATTTCTTTAGAGACTTTAATTTGTTCTTTCGTTTATGTTCTTGATTTCTTTCGTTAATTTAATTATGCATATGATTATTGTTCTTGTGATTGCTTTTATTATTCAAACCACCATGTTAGGCTAGAACCCTTGCATGCTTAGGGTAGGATGAACTCGTAGAAGTAGGATGTGGGTTCATAATTAGGATAATTCATGACGTTTAGTTTTAATTTTCTTAATTAATGAATTCTTAAAATCAATCTTAACTTTACCTTTGAATTTTGTACGAAAGTGTTAGGGAGAGGACGACCGTATCACTCTTTAACAACGAGTAGACTTAACTAGAGGGTTTAGAAAGGGTTAATTCATCTACCAGTTTAGCGAAGGAGGACGACCGCATCACCTTAGTTAAATTAGGGTCTCATTAATTAAGCACAATCTATTAACTTGTTAGTGGATTAGTGAAATGGAGTGTTAGGGTAAAGTATTAGGGTTTAGAATCTTGAGCTTTCACCTTGCATTCTTTTACTTAGGTTATTTCTTGTGCGTCACAGTTATTTTGATTATGTACCTGCTCCGTTAGTATACGTAGGAATTCCTATCCTAAGCATCACCATCTCTCATTTGAAAACACACTTTAGTTTATTCATTTCTTTCGTTTGTTAGTTTAATTAGTTTCTTTTAGCTTAAAATTAATCCTTCAAAAAAACCAAAAAAATATTACACTCATATTAGCTACGACACGTAGATCTTCAGGGATCTGTTCGCATACACTCCATCTCGTGGGTTCGATATACTTGATCATTATACTTACTCTTACTACAGTGAACCCGTCCGCTTGCGGGGAAGTGACTAGTAGAAGTTAGTATATTCGCTTCAAGTCAATGGCGCCGTTGCCGAGGATGGCATTGTATGCTTTTTGAATAGGACTTATCGATAGCTTAGTAGTTAGTAGTGGGTGCTTTATTTTCTGTTTTTATTTTTATTCATTCGGCAGTTGCATTTTGATCCTTCTGTTAGTGTTTCAGGTTTATGAAAACACGCTCACAAGGCAATACGAGCGAAAAGAGGTTACCGTTAGATCCTGAGACAATAGCAAGAAGAAACTGAGCCTTCTTACGAAGGATAAACGCTGCCGGAGGGAAAGAACCGATGGACATCACTAATGAGTTGGATGAAGTCGAGAATGAGTTCAATCAGGCATTGAACCGGGTTGACGGCATTGATGGCAATATTAGTAAGAATCAAGATCCGTTAGGAGAGAGCCAGAGCCAAAACCCGGGAACTCAGAACCAAAATAGCCCAGCTCATAACATGGTCCAAAATCCTCATAACAACCCTGCTTACCCACATCCCAACTTACCACAAAACAACTTACCCTATCCACCCTACCCATACCCACCGTATCCTTACCCACCATACCCGTATCCTCCACCTCCAGTTTACAATCAACCACTTGTTTACCAACCACCACCACCCCAACAAGTACCAGTATCTGCTGCTAATCCTCAACACGTTCCTCAGAACGTAGATCAACATATGGCTATTCGAGGGAGGTTTGCAGTGCAGCCACAGCGATACTATGATGGAGTGGCATTGCCTCCTGTTGAGGCAAATAACTTCTCAATTTCCCCGGGAATTCTAAAGCTGCTTACCGAGAACCAGTTCAAGGGGGTGATTGGGAAGGAGAATCCTCATACACACCTGAGGAGTTTTCTAATGATAGCCTCCACTTTCAACTATAATGGCATGTCTGAAGATGCCAATAGGCTTAGGCTGTTTCCATTCTCATTGACGGGAATAGCTAAAGAGTGGTACGATAATACGCTTCCACGGGGAGGTATTACCACTTGGGTCGAGCTGAGCGTCTGTTCCTCGAGCGATTCTACCCTCCATCCAGAACGATCAAAGCAAGGATTGAGATCTCTTCCTTCCGCCAGAAGCAAGGAGAGGACCTACGTCAAGCATGAGAGAGATACTCAAACATACTGATAGAGTGCCCGCAGCATAGGTACAATGAGGGAGATGTGATGGCATTCTTCTACAGTGGTGCCAACAAGGCTGGGCAAGACCATCTAGACGTCTGTGCTAGTGGATCATTCCTGAATCAAGGAATAGAGAGGTGTAGAGAGATCGTAGACAATATAGTCACGAATGCCGGGGCTTGGAGTGTGGATGCAGACTTCCAGAGAGTGCATCAGGTTGAAGAGGGTGAAGGAACGAGAAGGCTGTTGATGGCCATGATGGAGAAGATTAACAACCTCGAGTTGGGAAAGAATATGGTCGGAGGGAATGCAGCAGAGAATGAGCAAGAGGACAAGCCCACAATTCAGCAAGAAGTAGCCAACTATATGAGAGGTCCTTATTACAATCAGAATAGGTATCCACAAGGTGGAAATTTTCAAGGAAGGCCTTCTTATGGCCAACCATTTGTACCTCCAGGTCCACAGCCACCTCAAAATCAATGGAGGAACACCCAAGGGTACCAAGGAGGGCAGCAGCTTCCTCAGAACCAATGGAGGAAGAACGAGAATTTTTCATATGCTAACCCGAAGGCGGGTATTACAGTTCCTCCAGGTGTTGATCCGGGTTCTAAACCTTCTGGTGGAGAAGGCGGTGTCTCAACCGAGGAGATGTTGAGAGCTATACTTTAGAAGGTGCAGGAAGGTAGCAAGAGATTGTGCTCTTTGGAGTACGATGTGAAGGAGTTGCATAAGAAAGGTGATCAGCGTGATCAAGAACTCCAAAAGAGAGATGTAGAGCTGAATCGAATTCAGCAAGAGAACAATAGGCGGTTCACCTCAATAGAGTTCCAGATAAGCCAAATTGCAAAATCATTGAATAGGGAGTCGGGTAAGTGTCCTTCCATGCCGGAGGGGAACCCGAAAGAGCATTGCAAGGCTATCCAGTTAAGAAGTGGAACCAACTATGAAGGTCCTCATATGCCTGTTGATTCTGAGACGCCCCAAGATAGATATGAGATTGAAGAGGTGAGAGCTGAGAAGAAGGTTGAGGGTGAAAGCACTCAAGCGAGCAAAGAGCTTGAAGAGGAACGCATTGAGAAGGGTGAGAGAGTTCCTAAGTGGAAGAAGGCAAAGGAAGCAAGGGAGAAAGTGAAAGAGATCGAGAGAGATGAATGAGTGGTACCCAAATCTGTGATACCCGTCCCATATCCACAACGCTTCATGAAAAAGAAGCTTGATGAGAAGTTCGTTAAATTCCTTGACGTGTTTAAACAATTGCATATTAACATCCCTTTTTATGATGCTTTGGAACAGATGCCCAACTATGCAAAGTTTCTGAAGGACCTGATCGCGAAAAGATGGCGAGTGGATGAGCCGAAGTTGGTGCAGTTGAACTATGAGGTGAGTGCGTTAGTGCACAAGGCGCTCCCTCCAAAGCTGAAGGATCCCGGGAGCTTCACCATTCTTTGTGATATCGGGAACGGGATCAAGAAGGGAGCGTTGTGCGACCTCGGGGCGAGCATCAACCTTATGCCGTTGTCGCTTTTCAAGAAGTTGGAAGACGGAGAACTTCAACCAACGATGATGACGCTTCAACTAGCCGACCGGTCTATTACTCGACCTCAAGGTGTGGTTGAAGACGTCCTCGTGAGAGTTGGAGAGCACATTTTTTCCAGCCGATTTCGTGGTCCTAGAGATGGAGGAAGATGAGCACGTGCCTCTAATATTGGGAAGACCGTTCTTAACTACGGCGGGGATGGTGCTAGACGTGGAAAATGGGAAGATTACGTTGAAGGTTGATGATCAAGAAGTGAAGATTTCCCTATATGAGGCCATGAAGCATCCGAAGGAGGAAGAGAGTTTGTATTGCATGGATGCAATTGATCCTAGTGTTGAAGACACATCTCTTATCCCTAATCCTTCTCATATTCATGAATTTCATAATCCTTCACTTGATGATTTAACCCATGTGCATTATGATCATGATTATTTTGATAGGGATAAAGTGAAGAAGTCGAAGGAGAAGGAAGTGAAAAGTGTGGACGTGATTCAATTGGAAGGGAAAGGAGGAGTTAAGAGGAAAAAGTCCAAATTCAAGAAACTGTTTGGAAAGACCCCTCCAGATAAAGGTGAAAAGGAGTTGAGACCCATAACACTTGGGGATGAGAAGAAAGCAAAAGAGCTCATGATGGACGGGCATGATTAGGCGTGAAATTGTTATGTTTTGGTGCCTGATTTGCTCATATTTTGAGTTTTTTCGATTAGTATTTGGAGTCAAATGAGTATAATTTTCATAAATTAATGAATTTGTCTCTTTGATGTTCATAGATAGATAGAGGGCAAAAAGAGGAGTTCGTAGGATTTTGAATCGGCCAAAACGGACTCCCGGTTGAGGAGATATGAAGATTTTACGAACAAGTGTACTGCTGCTGAAAAGTGCTCGACCACTCGAGCAACTCGAGCGCCACCGCTCGAGCGTGTTGCTCGAATGACCAAAAACTTGCAGAAAAATTTCGCCATTCGACCAGCTCGAGCGGGAGCGCTCGAGCACCTGTTTCATTCGACCTATATGCTCGAATGGGACCGCTCGAGCGTGTGCTAGCTCGAGCATTTGCATATTTTTGCCTCCGGATGCGTTTTTTCGGCCCATTAACTCCCGTTTCGGCCCGTGGCCTATATATACCTCTCCAAACTCGTTTTTTTTAAGGAGAGACATCATCCAAAACATACCGAATCACTTTTAGACTTACTTTATATTTTGTTGAGGTTTTTATACGAATTCTTAGTTTCTTTTCGTTTCTTAGTTCCTTTTAATTAGCTTGTTTACTTTAAACGCTTTAAACTTCGTTTTTATCAATCCAAATTCAGTTCTTAGTATTTATTTCTTTAAACCCTAGTTCATGTTTCATATTTTCTTTCTTCAATTCATCATGTTTATGTTCGTTGTTTCTTTTATTGTTTTTGTTATCGTTATAGCCATGTCTAGCTAAACCCTTGTATGCTTGGGGTAGGATGAACTCGTGGAAGTAGGTTGTGGGTATGTAATTAGGGTAACTTGTGACGTTAGATTTTAATTCTCTTGGTTAATGAAATCTTAAAATTAATCTTAACTTTACTTTTGAATTTCGTTCGAAAAGTGTTAGAGAGAGGACGACCGCATCACTCTTTAACAACGAGTAGACTTAACTAGAGGGTTTAGAAAGGGTTAATTCATCTACCGGTTTAGCGAAGGAGGACGACCGCATCACCTTAGTTAAATTAGGGTCTCATTAATTAAGCACAATCTATTAACTTGTTAGTGGATTAGTGAAGTCGAGGGTTAGGGTAAAGTATTAGGGTTTAGAATCTTGAGCTTTTACCTTGCATTCTTGTACTTAGGTTATTTCTTGCGCGTCACAGTTATTTTGATTATGTACCTGCTCCGTTAGTATACGTAGGGATTCCTATCCTAAGCATCACCATCTCATATTTGAAAACAACCTTTAGATAATTAGTTTAGCTCTTTCTTTTGCCTTAGTAGAGTAATTTAGTTTAGTTTATTTTAATCTTTCCGAAAACCCAAAAACATTACCCTCATATTAGCTACGACGCGTAGATCTTCAGGGATCTATTCGCATACACTCCATCTCGTGGGTTCGATATACTTGGCCGTTATACTTACTCTTACTACAGTGAACTCGTACTCTTGCGGGGAAGCTACAAGTAGAAGCTAGTATATTCGCTTCAAGTCAATGGCGTTGTTGCCGGGGATGGCGTTGTATGCTTTTTGAATAGGACTTGTCGATAGCTTAGTAGTTAGTAGTGAGTGATTTTACTTTTCTGTTTTTTTATTATTTCGTACATATTCGGCAGTTGTGTTTTGATTCTTTTGTTAGTGTTTCAGGTTTATGAGAACACGCTCGCAAGGCAATATGAACGAAGAGAGATTACCCGCAGATCCTGAGACAATAGCAAGAAGAAACCGAGCCTTCTTACGAAGGATGAACGCTGCCGGAGGGAAAGAACCGATGGACATCACTAATGAGTTGGAGGATGCCGAGAATGAGTTCAATCAGGCATTGAACCGGGTTGACGACACTGATGGCAATACCAGCAAGAATCAAGATCCGTTAGGAGAGAGCCAGAGCCAAAATTCGGGTACTCAGAACCAAAATAGCCCAGCTCATAACATCGTCCACAACCCTCATAACAACCCTGCTTACCCACATCCTAACTTACCACAAAACAACTTGCCCTATCCACCCTACCCATACCCACCTTATCCTTATCCACCATACCCGTATCCTCCACCTCCAGTTTACAATCAACCACCTGTTTACCAACCACCACCCCAACAAGTACCCGTACCTGTTGCTAATCCTCAACACGTTCCTCAGAACGTAGATCAACATATGGCTATTCGAGGGAGGTTTGCAGCGCAGCCACAAAGGTACTATGATGGAGTGGCATTGCCACCTGTTGAGGCAAATAACTTCTCGATTTCCCCGGGCATTTTAAAGCTGCTTACATAGAACCAGTTCAAGGGGGTGATCGGGAAGGAGAATCCTCATACTCATCTGAGGAGTTTTCTAATGATAGCCTCCACGTTCAACTATAATGGCATGTCTGAAGATGCCAAGAGGCTTAGGCTGTTCCTATTCTCATTGACGGGAATAGCAAAAGAGTGGTACGATAATACGCTTCCACGGGGAGGTGTAACCACATGGGCCGAGCTCGAGCATCTGTTCCTCGAGCGGTTCTACCCTCCATCCAGAACGATCAAAGCAAGGATTGAGATCTCTTCCTTCTGCCAGAAGCACGGAGAGGACCTACATCAAGCGTGGGAGAGATACTCAAATATGTTGATAGAGTGCCCGCAGCACGGATACAATGAGGGAGATGTGATGGCATTTTTCTACAGTGGTGCCAACAAGGCTGGGCAAGACCATCTAGACGCCTGTGCTAGTGGCTCATTCCTGAATCAAGGAATAGAGAGGTGTAGAGAGATCGTGGACAACATTGTCACGAATGCCGGTGCATGGAACGTGGATGCAGATTTCCAAAGAGTTAATCAGGTTGAAGAGGGTGAAGGAACAAGAAGGCTGTTGATGGCCATGATGGAAAAGATCAACAACCTCGAGTGGGGGAAGAATTTGGTTAGAGAACATGCAGCAGAGAATGAGAGAGTAGACCAGCCAAGTGGACAACAAGAGGTAGCCAATTACATGGGAGGTCCGTATTACAATCAGAATGGCTACCAAGGTGGAAATCAGTATGGAAGGCCTCCTTATGGCCAACCATTTGTACCTCCAGGCCCACACCACCTCAAAATCAATGGAGGAACACACAAGGGTATCAAGGAGGCCAGCAGCCTCCTCAAAACACATGGAGAAAGAATGATAATTTCTCATATGCCAACCCGAAGGCGGGTGTTACAGTTCCTCCGGGTGTTGATCCGGGTTCTAAACCTCCTGGTGGAGAAGGCGGTGCCTCAACTGAGGAGATGTTGTGAGCGATTCTACAGAAGGTGGAGGAAGGAAGTAAGCGGTTGTCATCCTTGGAGTACGATGTGAAAGAGTTGCATAAAAAGGGTAATCAACGTGATCAAGGACTTGATCGCGAAAAGACGGCGAGTGGATGGGCCGAAGTTGGTGCAGTTGAACCATGAGGTGAGTGCATTAGTGCACAAGGCGCTTCCTCCAAAGCTGAAGGATCCCGGAAGCTTCACCATTCTTTGTGATATCGGGAACGGGATCAAGAAGGGAGCGTTGTGTGACCTTGGAGCGAGCATCAATCTTATGCCATTGTCCCTGTTCAAGAAGTTGGAAGGTGGAGAACTTCAACCCACGATGATGACGCTCCAGCTTGCTGATAGGTCCATCACGAGACCTCAAGGTGTGGTTGAAGACGTCCTCGTGAGAGTTGGATATCATATTTTTCCAGCCGATTTTGTAGTCCTAGAGATGGAGGAAGATGAGCACGTGCCCCTGATTTTGGGAAGACCGTTCTTAGCGACGGCGGGGATGGTGCTAGACGTGGCAAATTGGAAGATTACGTTGAAGGTTGATGATCAAGAAGTGAAGATTTCCCTATATGAAGCCATGAAGCACCCGAAGGAGGATGAGAGTTTGTATTACATGGATGCCATTGATCCTAGTGTTAAAGACACACCTCTTATCCCTAATCCTTCTCATATTCATGAATTTTATAATCCTTCACTTGATGATTTAACCAATGTGCATTATGATCGTGATTATTTTGATAGGGATAAAGTGAAGAAGTTGAAGGATGAAAAGGTGAAAAGTGTGGACGTGATCCAGTTGGAGGGAAAAGGAGGAGTTAAGAAGAAAAAATCCAAATTCAAGAACCTGTTTGGTAAGACGCCTCCAGATAAAGGTAAGAAGGAGTTGAGACCCATAACACTTGGGGATGAGAAGGAAGCAAAAGAGTTCATGATGGAAGGGCATCAAGGAAAGACATGCAAGCACCACTCTTATGAGAGTAAGGGAGGTAAATTTGAGTATGATGTCCCATAAGCTCCTTTGAGCTCGGTCCGGCATGAGGACCTTAAAAATAGCGCTGAATGGGAGGCAACCCATTTCTATTTGCTTTCATTTGTTTTTTAGTGTCTTATTATGTTATTAGGGTGTTGTTGAATCGTAAGTTTTAACCTCGTACTTGAGAGTGTATTTTGTAGGCTTGTCTCGAAGGAGTAAAGGTACCATGGAGTTATTCAGATTGGAGGAACTCAAGCAAGGGAGTGTGCAACGTTGTTGAGAGAAACTGAATTGTTTGGTTGAGGTAACCCACAACCCCAAACTTAGACCTCTTCGCAAGGTCGAAGTTTGGGGGGGTGGAGTTTTTTTTTATGTTTCTTGTTACATTGCACCGGAGTACCCCTTATCTTTGAGTGTGTTTAGTTATTTGGTACCTTGGGATGCTCCTTGAGGTGATTTTGATCTGAGTCGCTATTGCATATTTTATGCCTATCAATCATCTTATGCTTGTTGATTGCTATCTTTGAGTATGATTTGATGAGTAGAGTAGATTTGTGGATTTGAGTTAGGGACTCTTTTGTGTCAGTGTTTGAATGAGAGTGGATTTGAGAGAGAACTAGTATACTTACAAGTTTTCTTTTTGAGTGCTTATGTGATGAGAGTGAGAATGCACTAGGACTAGCATGGATGTGAAAGCCGAGAGACTTGAGTCTTATGAGATTTTGATGCATTAATTAATCTCTTCGTTTGTGAGTGGATCATCACCTTAGAGGATGCTAGAACTTGTGTGTGCTCTTGCTTCTTGATTGTGTCTAGTTTGATATACCGAATAGGATCTTAGGCCATCTTTGATTTTATTGAGTCACTTAGCCAAAATTTTCCTTACCAATGATATTTAATCCCTTGTTAGCCCCTTTGAGCCTAAAGCCTATTTTATTTGCTAGCACATATGAACACTATTCCAATCCCTGAGCCTTTTTGTTCCAATTTGAGTGGAGAATAGGAAAGTGTGAATGTGAAGGGAGTGAATTGAGATGAAAAAGGAAAAGATTGTTGTTGAGTGAATATGAGAAGAAGGTGTGATGAAGTTATGAGATGTGGGAAAAAGAAAAAAAAATTGAGAATGAGCAAAAGAGAAAAAATGAGCTCATGTGTTTGTGCGAAAAAGAAAAAAAAAGTGAAGTGATTGAAAAAAAAAAGTGAGAAAGAAAAAAACATTGAAGTGTTGAGAGAATTGGAATTGAAAGTTTGTTGATTCAATATGTTTGAAGTAGTCTATTCCTTATCTCGAAGTACCAAAGTTTGATTTTCTATTCTCCTTTCACTTTATTCACTTTACCATATTATTATTCCACCTGTCCAAAGAGTCTACATTACAACCTTGAGAAAGTCCTTTTTGATTCGGCATTGATTTCTAGAGTGTGGTCGGAGTTAAGAGCGCTTACAAGCCTATGGCTGCCAATTTGAGTGATTGATTGTTTGAGTGAGTCCCTTGATTATTGATATACACTTGTGAGAGAGTGAAACACATCGTAGAGTGCACATCCATGTTTGATCTTGGTGTTTCTTGTTATTGTTGCATGAGTACGATGAGGGAAGGTGAGTGAGTATACTTGTGATTGATCTTTGAAGCTCGAGTTTATTTGCTTACATGATTTGATCCTTTGACTCATTCCTAACAATTTCACTTGACTTATTCTTTCGTTGCTTGAGGACAAGCAACATGGTAAGTTTGGGGGGGTTGATTAGGCGTGAAATTGTTATGTTTTGGTGCCCGATTTGCTCATGTTTTGAGTGTTTTCGATTAGTGTTTGGATTCAAATGAGTATCGTTTTCATAAACTAATGAATTTTTCTCTTTCATGTTCTTAGATAGATAGAGGGCAAAAAGAGGAGTTCGTAGGATTTTGAATCGGCCAAAACGGACTCCCGGTTGAGGAGATATGAAGATTTTACGAACAAGTGTACTGCTGCTGAAAAGTGCTCGACCACTCGAGCAACTCGAGCGCCACCGCTCGAGCGTATTGCTCGAATGACCAAAAACTTGCAGAAAAATTTCGCCATTCGACCAGCTCGAGCGGGAGCGCTCGAGCACCTGTTTCATTCGACCTATATGCTCGAATGGGACCGCTCGAGCGTGTGCTAGCTCGAGCATTTGCATATTTTTGCCTCCGGATGCGTTTTTTCGGCCCATTAACTCCCGTTTTGGCCCGTGTGTTGATAGGCGAACATAAGTTAATAAATGGCGAACAAAGATTAAAACTACATCAATAATTATGAAGAGCCAACCTCAAATTAAGGGTGATTAACAAAGAAAATCAAGTTGGGGTGCATCTACCAATCTGAAAGGTGTATAAAGTGACGAACAACTCCCCCGACGAACAACTAATGGGCGAACAGGTATTAAGACCCAAGACCAAGAATGAGCCAACTGTGAAGTCATCAATGACGAACAACTTGGTCAAACTATGATACAACAAACAGCCAAGGAAGTGTGTACAAGTGAACAAAGGACAAAGATCCCAAAGCCAAGATGAACAAAGCCATAAGGCGAACAATTTCCAAAGTACAACCTCAAGAGGCGAACAACTTTCAGTTGGAGAATCAACAAGATCAATCAAGCCGACCTAGGCGAACAACAATGAGTCCGAGATAAGACCAAAGAAGACTTTGTAGCTAAGATTCAGCTTAGATAAGATCAAAGGGACACATGTCAAGCATGCAGGCTAGGGAGACCGAGAGTCTTGGACACCTCATGCTTGCTAGCCTCTATAAATAGTTGTTCTCCAGCTTATTAATTTCAATTTCAAATTTCAGACAAAAATACACACACAAACACACCCTAACCTACACATATACGAAATAAGTTCAATTTCAAATTCAATAAATTCATACCCCGATTTATCATTTACGGTGGTAATCAATCACACGTTATTGATTGGTGACATAAAAACGGATTAAAACAGCCACTAATCCTTACGATTAGATTCGTTCGCCAACAATTTGGCGCTAGAAGGAGGGTTCGAACCTTCGGTTAGCATAATTACTCAAGAACTTCAAGTTGAGAACTTGAAGATTCAAAGAAAACCTCAAGAAATACTTGAAGATTCAAGCAAAGGTGTTCTTGGTGTTCTTCAATATTAAAATTAAAGGACAATCTAATTCAAATACCTCAATCAAAGGAAACCCAAGCATCACGTTTGTCAAGGAGAGCATCTCCCACCCGGGCCTCGTCGGCCGACCACCAGGATCGAAATCCTAGACATGTGAATAGATCACAGCACACAGCCATAACCCATAATTTCCCGCCTGAAATGGAGGCCCTGGCGAACAACCCTAATGAACTGGCCAAAACCATTGCTGCTCTCTAGGCTCTTCAGAGACAGCAAGAACAGAATAAGCCTTCACAGTGTTAGGATTTTATCTGCAATTATAGAGAAATTGAAAAACGGAACAAACGATTTGATTACCCAGTTCATCTGTAAAGACTACGTCTGGGGGCACTACCAAGCCAGGAGATATACTATATTTTCGGTGATACAATTACAATGAGTCATATGAGAATATATAAGAAACCTGGGCCAAAACCCTAAGCCCATCCAACCGAAAATTCTGCCTTTCGAAAAAGGCCCAAAACTGGGACGTGAAGCAGTCGAGCAGGCTCCATAACTCAACAATCTCCCACCTGGAGACTGACTCCAAATGTAACTTGTCTCCTCCATCTTATCATTATCTCTCACTGGTAGTAATGACATGCCTTTATCTCAGTTTCCAAGGCCAGTTGAAGTCATGCATAACTTCAACTTCTCTAAGGTCACAACCTTAGTCAACATATCAGCAGGATTCTCACTTCCTTGAATCTTCATCAGCTGCAAGATCTTATTTTCAATGAGATAACGGATGTAATGATACCTCAACTCAATGTGCTTCGTCCTCGAGTGAAAAGCTGGATTCTTTGCTAAGTGAATAGCACTTTGACTATCACTATAGAGTATACTATCCTTCTGTTCCTTCCCCAATTCACGCAAGAGATTCTGCAACCATACCATCTCTTTACTAGCCTCAGTAACTGCTACATACTCTGCCTCTGCAGTGGACTGAGCTACGATCTTCTGCAACTTAGAAGCCCAAGAAATTGCTGTACCACCAAAAGTAAACACATACCCGGTTGTACTCCTCCTTTTGTCAAGATCGCTCGATGCTAAGTCTGCATCAGCATACCCTGCCAATTTAACACTTTTACCTTCAAAACACAATGCTCTTTCTGTAGTCCCTCTCAAGTACTTGAGGATCCATTTTACTGCCTCCCAATGCTGCTTACCCGGATTTCCCATAAACCTGCTAACTACTCCCACCGCATGTGCAATGTCTGGTCTTGTACACACCATAGCGTACATCAAACTGCCAATTGCTGAAGCGTATGGAGTTTTCTGCATGTGGGTTCGCTCCTCTTCGCTATTAGGTGAGTCCTTGTTGGATAGCTTGAACTGACTTCCCAATGGGACACGAACTGGCTTCGCATCTTCCATACTAAATCTCTTCAAGACCTTCTTTATGTATTCAGTCTGTGAAAGATACAACTTTCCTGCCACCCTATCACGATCGATTCGCATACCTAAGATTTGCTTGGCCTCCCCAAGGTCCTTCATAGCAAACCTATCAGACAACTGCTTCTTCAACTTGCTCACTTCTCGAGCACTAGAGCCTGCTATCAACATGTCATCAACATATAATAGCAAAATGATATAGACATTATCATACCTCTTGAAGTAGCAGCAATGGTCAGCTTCACACCTATTGAACTCAATCTTGTGCATGAATCCATCAAACTTCTTGTACCACTGTAATGGAGCTTGTTTCAAACCATACAAGCTCTTCCTCAATTTGCAAACAAGCTCATTGTTTCCCTTTGACAAGTATCCTTCTGGTTGCTTCATGTAGATGTCGACATCCTCCAAATCACCATGAAGAAAGGCTGTTTTTACGTCCATCTGCTCTAACAACAAGTTCTCTGCAGCTACTAAACTCAGAACTAACCGAATGGTAGTTAGTTTAACAACAGGAGTAAAAACATCAGTATAATCAATACCATATTTCTGCTGAAACCCCTTCACAACCAGTCTTGCCTTGTAACGCTTGCTTCCATCTGCCTCCTCTTTAATTCTGTAAACCCACTTATTTTGCAGTGCCTTCTTGCCCTTAGGAAGCTCAACTAGTTCCCACGTTTCGTTGGTCATCAACGAATTCATCTCATCATCCATTGCAAGTTTCCACTTGTTCACGTGCTCACTACGTGTAGCCTCTGCATAACATTCAGGCTCACCACCATCAGTCAACAATAAATAATGAAGAGAAGGTGTATACCTATCAGGAGATCGACGTTCTCTAGTGGATCTCCGCAGCGGAATTATTGGAGGTGGTGTACGTGGTTCTTCCTCAACAACCACCTGATCATCATGAACCTCATTGCTCCCACCTGAGTTCGAAATGTCTAATTCAATGACCTGTGTCTCGGAACCAACTGCTTTAGATGTACCCAACCTGTCTTTGTACAAAATCTGCTCATTAAATACGACATCTCGACTACGAATTATCTTTCGATTCTGCTCATCCCAAAATCGATAACCAAATTCATCACCGCCATATCCAACAAACGTACATTTAACAGATTTAGCATCCAATTTACTTCTACTAGCAGCATCAATATGAACATATGAAACACATCCAAATACTCGAAGGAAAGACAGATTTACCTCCTTACCAGTCCAGGCCTCCTCTGGTATGCCATACTGCAAGGGGGTTGAGGGTCCTCTGTTTATCAAGTAAGCTGCAGTGTTCACTGCTTCTGCCCAAAACATCTTCGGCAGCCTACACTTCAATCTCATGCTTCTAGCACGTTCACACAAGGTTCTGTTCATACGTTCTGCAACACCATTCTGCTGGGGTGTTCCTCTCACAGTTTTCTCCATGCGAATTCCATTTTCTTCACAGAATTCTTTGAACTCACGAAGCTCGTACTCTCCACCATTATCAGATCTCAGACACTTCACTTTGAGACCTGTCTCAGTTTCTACGAGGGCCTTCCACTTCCTGAAAGCATTAAAGGCATCAGACTTATTTTTCAGAAAATAAACCCATACCTTTCTCGTAGAGTCGTCAATGAAAGTCATGTAATATGACGCTCCACCAAGGGATGTCACAGGTGCTGGACCCCACAAGTCGCTGTGTACCAATTCCAGTTTCTGCTTCTTCAAGGTTCTGCCTCCTTTCGAAAAACTCACCCTTTTCTGTTTTCCGAATACATAGTCCTCACATAAACCCATGTCAACTGTCTTGAGGTCTGGCAGTTTACCCTTTGAACACATTACTTTCATTCCCTTCTCACTCATGTGGCCAAGACGACAATGCCACAAATTTGCATTGCTCTTTGCACCTGCAAGAGCGATGCTATCCCGAGTGTTGCCTGTCATATACAAGGTTCCCTCTTTATTTCCACGAGCCACTACCATAGCACCTTTTGATATCTTCCACGTATTGCACCCAAAGCTCACAGTGTAACCCTCATCATCAAGCTGCCCTACTGATAGTAAGTTCCTTTTTAGTCCAGGAATATGTCTCACATCTCGTAACTGCAAAACAGTTCCGTTTGGTGCCTTGATCCGAACATCCCCCTTCCCTATGATTTGTAGAGGCTCATCATCAGCAAGATAAACCTTTCCAAAGTCCCCAGAAGTGTAACGTTTCATTACATCAGCCCTGCTGGACGAATGAAACGATGCTCCAGAATCTAACACCCAAGATTCCAGTGGACTACTTACGCTCAAGATCAATGCATCTGATTCCTCATCAGTGGCTGCGTTTGCTGAATTATCATCCTTTGCTGGTGCATTCGTTTGTGCCTTTGCTGGTGCTTTGCACTGGTTTTTATAATGACCAAATTCATGACAATTGTAACACTCAATCTGGCTTTTGTCCTTCTTGGGCTTATTTTTGCCCCTCGACTTCGATCTACCTCGATTCGATTTCACTTTAGATTCTGATCTGCCTCTGTTACCTGCACTCAAGGCTGATCCCGTGGCCACACCCAATTCTTTCCTTCGAATTTCTTCGCTCATGACCAGATCCCTAACGTCATCAAACCTAAGTTTCACCTTACCTGCTGAAGCACTAACGGCCGTCACCGTCCCACTCCAACTTTCTGGTAAAGAAGACAACAAGATTAGGGCTTGTACCTCATCATCGAAATCAATCTCAACCGAGCTCAATTGGGCTATTATCATATTGAACTCGTTGAGATGGTTGGCTACCACAGTATCCTCTGCCATCTTTAGGTTGAATAACCTCGGCATCAGATGAACCTTGTTCGCTGCAGATGGTTTTTCGTACATCTCAGTCAGAATCTCCAACATCTCCTGTGTGGTTTTTGCCTTCACCGTATGTAGGGCGACGTTCTTGGACAACGACAAATGAACCACACTCATCGCCTTCCTGTCCAACAACTTCCACTCATCGTCCTTCATGTCTTTAGGTTTCTCACCCAAAGGTTGATACAGATCCTTACCGTACAAGTAATCCTCGATCTGCAACTTCCAGAATCCGAAATCTGTTCCATCAAATTTCTCAACAGGCGATTTCCCTTCAGCCATCACAATTGCTCCCACCAGATCCTCTCAACCCGATGCTCTGATACCAGTTGTTAGGATTTTATCTGCAATTATAGAGAAATTGAAAAACGGAACAAACGATTTGGTTACCCAGTTCGTCTGTAAAGACTACGTCTGGGGGCACTACCAAGCCAGGAGATATACTATATTTTTGGTGATACAATTACAATGAGTCATATGAGAATATATAAGAAACCTGGGCCAAAACCCTAAGCCCATCCAACCAAAAATTCTGCCTTTCGAAAAAGCTGGGACGTGAAGCAGTCGAGCAGGCTCCATAACTCAACACACAGGCAAGGCCTAAAGATAGATCCTTGGAGGTTGTTAGGGCCAGATCAACAAGGGGCGAGCAACACGAGGTAAACAGCGCCCAGATCAGACGGGACAAGGGCAAGGCTAAGATGGACGAGCCAAGGGAAGGCCAAGCAGAGTCTGCTCGCGGGCGAACAACAATGTCGAGCCACGGAACAACCCGTTCCAGTGCCCAGGACAGACTTGGCCAACCCCAACAACAGGAGAAAGTTGCTCGCCAGGAAGAAGGACATGGGCGAGCAACATTTGAACAGCCTCACCCTTCGGTCCATGAAAGACTCTCTCAATCTGCCTTCAGGCGTTTGGGACCTAATGCGGCGATCAACCCTAAAAAGAAGCTCCAGGATTTGCCTTCTCCAAACGAGGGACTGCGATGAACAGAAAGGTTTGTACCTTTGTTCGCCGAACAGCCTCCAAGTCAGGGGGCATCTCTGGATGAGCTATCAAGCTTGAGGAGGGCGATAGAAAATATGCAAGGACAATTGGACCAGCAAAGAGGTGTAGGGACGACCAGCTTACCATCTTCACCATTATCAACCTACATTCTGAAAGCCCCGATTCAAAAGAAAGTCCAATTTCCTGCAAGCATTCAATATGATGGCCTTGCTGATCCCAGAGTTCATCTAACAAAATACTCGGACTATATGGTCTCAGTGGGAGCTAGCGATGCCACTCAATGCCGAAACTTCCCGTTAACCTTAGGGGATCGGGTGCACAAATGGTTCTTAGCATTGCCATCAGCATCCATCCATTCATTCACTCAGCTGAGTCGGGAGTTCCTGTCTCATTTCTCAACGGCGGGATCATATTTGTCCCAGAAACACCGGTTGTCAGACTTAAAACAAAATGAAGACGAATCAGATCGGGCATTCATGGAAAGGTTTGACAAAGTGCTATTGGAGGGTGAGCCCGTCAGCGAGGATACAAAAATTGTTGCTATAATGGCAGGATTGAAGAAAGGGTCAAAGCTATGGAAAGAGGTACATCTGAAGTGCCCAAGAAGCTACGCCGAGTTCAGAAATCAGGCCGGCATATTCGTTTCTATGCATGAAGCCCTGCAGTTAAACTTGGGGGAGAACAAAGCCGACCCCAAGGAGAACAACAAAAAACCTGGTGCAACAAGCTATCGAGTCCCTAAAAACATGAAGGCATTCACTGAAGGGACGGAACTCAAAGAAAAGTTGAATCAGGTGCTAACAGTGTCAGTCGATACTGTTTATGAGAATGTGAAGGACAAGGAGTTGCTCTCCCCTTCTCGGAAAATTCGCCAAGACACTGGCAAACTCAATCCTAACAAGTATTGTGCCTACCATCAAAGCGTGGGGCACTTTACAAGTGAATGTAGAGATTTGCTCAGACAGCTCTGGCGTTTCTACGAGGACGGAAAGCTCTCCGATTTTGTCAAAAGACAACCCGGGAAGAGAATCCGGGAGAACAACTCTGAGGATGAAGATGATCAACCTCAGAACAGTAAACCGGCGCGACCAGTTCCTGCCATCCCTACTCATCCATTGGAAGATTTATACATGATGGAACCTGCAGGTCCCGCAGGAGGATGTTCTGATGGACGACCGTCAATCTCCAACCGGAAAAGAAAGGCTGAATTATGAGCGATCGACCAAGTCCAGAAAATGGGAGTCAAACCATCTATCATGCAGACAGCAGAACTGACCTTCACCGAAAAAGACTTAGAAGGAATTTTGACTCCGCATAACGATTCGCTCGTAATCTGTGCAAAGATTATGGGAACACGAGTCCACAGATTGTTGGTGGACACCGGAGCCTATACCAACATCTTGTTCAAAAGCACGCTTGATAAACTTGGGGACTTTTCAGCCCATATCTGGGATTCAAACCATCGAATCCTAGGCTTCGGAAACGCAGTAACCGTCCCGTTAGGAGAAATTTCTTTGCTTGTACAACTTGTAACGATCGAGGAACCCGAAAAGAATATTACTAGAATGGTTGATTTCTTGGTCGTAGATCAGGAATCAACTTACAATGGGTTCCTTGGTCGACCTTTTTTGAATGAATTTAAAGCTGCATGTTCAACTTACCATTATTGCTTAAAGTTCCCAACAGCAAGTGGAGCAGGCACAGTTAAAGGAGATCAAAGAAAGGCTCGGGAATGCCTCTTACAACTACAAGCAAAACACGCGCAAGTATACATGATGGAGGCCACAACCAGCTATCCAGTTGATGAACTATCAATATTGGAGAACATGATGGACATGGACGACCACATGGATACTGACGAACAACATCACGACGAACAGATGTTGGACGAACAACTCCTTACCACCCGTAAGATACATCATCCTGACGAACAACATAGGGGAGGTGACGAGCAACATTCAAATGATGACCAGGAGGGCCAGATGCTGACTACCAACAACAAATCAGGGCCAACAGAAGATCTAGATCCCCGCCTGGGGGCAGAACCAATGAACATCGAAAATGATTTTAACTCTGAGGGACCAATACTTGATCCCCGGTGGAAAGGACAAAAACGACGAGCAACTCCAGTTGAAGAGCTGGAGATGTTCAAAGTTAATCCTGAAAACCCGGATCTCGAATTATACATAGGATCTGAGCTCCCTGAGCCTTACAGATCCCGAATGAAAGAGTTCCTCAGCAAAAATCTAGATGTTTTTGCTTGGTCTCATGCAGACATAGTAGGGATAGATCCGAAACATGCTTGCCACAAGCTAAACATTAACCATGCAAAGAGGCCCGTCCATCAGAAACGACGGAAGTATGGTCCAGACAAGTATCAAGCCCCGAATGAAGAAGTTAAAAAGTTGTTAGACAACGATCTGATCCGTCAAGCACTTTGTCCACAATGGGTAGCAAACCCCGTGCTGGTAAGAAAGCCAAACAGAACCTGGAGGCTATGCATAGACTTTACAGATCTGAATGCAGCATGCCCGAAGGATAACTTTCCTCTCCCGCACATCGATCAATTGGTGGACAGCACTGCGGGTCACGAAATGCTAACATTCATGGATGCTTTTGCAGGATATCGTCAAATCCCAATGCATCCTGACGATCAAGAAAGCACAGTTTTTTACACTAACAAAAACTTGCTATGCTGGAAGAGAATGCCCTTTGGCCTCATCAACGCCGGGGCAACTTATCAAAGGCTGGTGAACAAAATGTTCGACCAGCAAATTGGAGATACAGTAGAGGTCTATGTCGATGACATCGTAGTCAAAAGTCCCCGTAAGGGAGACCATCTCCAACACTTGACCCAAGTGTTCGAAATTCTTCGACACTACAACATGAAGCTGAATCCAAAGAAGAGCAGCTTTGGAGTTCATTCAGGCAAGTTCTTGGGACATCTTGTTAGCCAACGGGGAATTGAGGCTAATCCAACAAAAGTCAAAGCCATAATGGATATGCAACCACCACGTTCAATAAAAGAAGTGCAAAGACTCACAAGATGTCTAGCAGCACTGAACCGGTTCATATCCAGATCGGGGGACAAATGCCGTCCATTCTTCGAAGCCATCAAAAAGGGACAGTTCACGTGGACTAACAACTGTCAAAAGACGTTCGACCAACTCAAGGACTACCTAGAAGATGTGAAAATCCTATCAAAACCCGTCCCAGGAGAAAAGCTATATTTATACTTGGCAGCGTCGGAAGTGGCCATCAGTTCCGTTCTGGTACGGGAGGACGGCAAATTCCATCAACCTATCTACTACGTCAGCCAAGCTTTGCATGAGGCAGAGATCAAATACTCCCCAACCGAAAAGCTGGCGTATGCACTAGTTATGAGTGTAAGGAAGTTACGACCATACTTTTTTGATCATCAAGTTGAAGTGCTAACAACTTTCCCACTCAGACAAATTCTCCATCGCCCCGACACAGCTGGTCGTCTATTAAAATGGTCACTAGAGATTAGCCAATTCGGGGTGACTTATGCTCCTCGAACAGTGATCAAAGGGCAAGCGTTGGCCGACTTTATAGTCGAACTAACCTTCCCACCAGATCCGACGAGAGGACTTGATCACCCCTGGCATCTTTATGTTGACGGATCTTCGACTAACTTAGCCTCGGGGGCAGGAGTAGTTATCATTAGTCCAAGCAGACAAGTATTCACTTCGGCAATCAGGTTTGGCTTTATGGCAACCAACAACGAAGCCGAGTATGAAGCTCTCATTGCTGGTCTCTATCTATCCCTTGCGGTAGGTGTTAGACGATTGCAAATATTCGGTGATTCACAATTGATTGTGAACCAAGTCAGAGGTGAATACGAGGCAAAGGATGGCCATATGATCGAATATCAACGGATTGTTGCTCACCTGATGTCCTTGTTAGATCAAGTATTCATTGAACAAATCCCAAGGACGAGCAACACTCAAGCAGATGCATTGGCCCGACTAGAAACAAGCGAAGGACCTGCAGAGTTGGCAGACATTATAATTACGAAAATGAATGACCCATCAACAACAAGTTATAATGTCAACCAACTAGATGATCAAGCCAGTGAAGAATAAGACTGGAGAACAAGTATGGTCAAATACTTGAAAAGTGGGGAAAAACCAAACAACTCTTTTGAAGCTGCCAAGCTAATAAAGCAAGCCGCCTGATATACTCTGGTAGGCGAGCAACTTTACAAAAGAGGAATATCACTCCCACTTCTCAAATGTTTGCCTAGGGGGCAAGGACGAGCAATACTCGAAGAAATACATGCCGGAGTATGTGGAAATCACACTGGGGGGCAAGCCTTGGCATACAAAACTATCAGACAAGGCTATTACTGGCCAACTTTACGCCAAGATGCAATCAAAAAAGCAAAGACTTGCCACCAATGCCAAATTTTTGCACCAAACATTCATACCTCGGCTCAACAGCTCGTATCGATTTTTAGCCCATGGCCTTTTGCTAGATGGGGAATGGACATTATTGGTCCCTTCCCGGCAGGAGTTGGAGGAGTTCGATTTGCCGTTGTGGCAGTCGATTATTACACAAAATGGGCAGAAGCAGAGGCCATGTTGAAGATCACGCAACAGAAAATGATCAACTTCATTTGGAAGAACATTGTCTGTCGTTTTGGAATTCCGCAAACCATCGTGACAGACAATGGTCCGCAATTTGATGGAAAAGAGTTGAGAGATTTCTGTACAAAATGGGGAATCAAGAAACATTACTCTACGCCCTATCATCCCCAGTCAAATGGACAAGTCGAAGCCGTAAACAAAATCATCAAGAATACGTTAAAAGTACGGCTAGCGGAAAGCAAAAACAGTTGGTCAACAGAGCTTCCGGAAGTCTTATGGGCGTACAGAGTTTCTCCCAGGTCAAGCACCGGAGAAACACCCTTTGCGATGGCTTTCGGAACAGAAGCTGTGATACCAATTGAATTAAAGACCAACACAATCAGGACGACCAACTTTGATGAGCAGGCGAACAACTATGCTCTGGCTGCTGAAATAGATTTGCTCGAGGAAAAAAGACTGAGTGCCGAGCTAAAAAATGCTACCTATAAGCAGCGAGCAGAACGCTACTATAATTCCCATGTTAAACTTAGGGAATTCAGAGTTGGAGATTTGGTTCTAAGAAAGTTGTTCGCCCAACCTCCAGGTGTATTGGGACCAACTTGGGAGGGCCCGTATCGTATAACAGAAAAATTCGTTAATGGCGTATACGATATCGAAGATATGGAAGACAAGCCGGCCCAATACTCCTGGAACGCCATACATCTAAAGAAGTATTATCAATAAGGCGAACAAGTTCTTAGTTGGACGAACAACTGTCTTGGGGGGCACATAAACCAAGTAAGGCATGCCAAAAACTTGCCTAATTTTTGGAAATTTTGCTAAGTATAGAATTTAAAGTTGTTCGGCACATTGTATAGTTTAGTGCTGTTTCATCTTTTTTAAATTATAGATAAGGTTGCTCGGCAAAAATATTATAAGCGAGCATGTTTGTTAGTGTTCAAAGTTGTTCGTCAATTTGTATATGTTAGTGACGAGCAGTCTTACAACACTTATAAATTTTATATTATGTAAATATGATAGTTGTTCGTCAAGAAGGAAAAGTCCAAAAGCTCGAGGTACCAGTCCATCTAAAGGTTGTTCATTTTTTCAAATGAACAGAACCTAAGGACCAAAGCCACTTAAAGGTTGTTCGTTTTTTAAAATGAACAGAACCTAAGGCTGAACCCTAATTCCACTAAAGGCAAAGTTCAATTCGAACAAAAGCCCAACACTATATGTTATAATTGCAAAGGCATTGACAAAAATGTAAAGGCAATTAACATATACAAGAAAATGAGCGAACATGAGAAAGACATTCCATTAATCAAAGGCTTTTAAGCCCAAAAGATAGTACAAGCTGAAAGTAGCCACAAGTACTACAAAAAAGGAACGAACAACTATTACAGAGAAGAAGAAAAGAAAAAAGCTAAGTCCTAAGAACTATTGTTGCTCGGCAGGGGGAGGATCTTGAGCCTGCTCGGCGGGAGGTTCGACAATCATATCTCGAGCCAAGTCTTCGGCAGCCTTATCCTCAGCCTCTTTAGCACTCTGTTCGACAGCGGCGGCCACCTCTTCCTCTTGTTCGCCTTCATCAACTGGAGGAGGAGGATGAGTGATGGATATACTGGGGTCAAGTTTGTCAAGCTTAACCCCTAGTACGGCCAGATCCGCCAACTGAATTTCGATGTTGTTCGGCGGTGGATAATGCTCCATGAATTCATTCAGATCCTTGCTCATTTCTTCAACCAAATCCTTGAAGTCATAGGCATCGGCCGTGCAGATGCTGTCCGCATAGGCGCAGATATATCCAAGGTTGGAAATGGGAGCAGTTCGAGCCTGAACTTCCTCTTCAAGTTGCTCGCGTGTAAAGAGGTTGGCTGCCGCCTCCCGAAGACGAGCAATTTCTGCTTTCAGTTCGGTGTTTTCTTGTTCAGCTGCGGACAGCTTTTTCTCCCCCTCGCCGAGCAAGGCCTCCTTATCCTTGAGCAGAGCCTCATTGTCCTTCAGCTCTTTGGACAGGCTTTGAATTTCTTCAAGGCATTTATGCTCAGCATCAATGTAAACATTGATCTGGTTGTTGAGACGAGCAATCTTAGCCTCATATTGGCCGACCAGGCCATCCTTCTCTTCAGTAAGTTGCCGAGCAGTGCTGGCATAGTGACGAGCAGATTCTTCTTGCTCGGCAACTTAGGCAATTGCCCTTTGGGCAGTGACGAGGCCGTTGGCGACGAGCATCATTGAGAGGTGAAGATTGTCCGCCAACCCCTGTTGAAAAATGGCCTTATCTAGAGGACGCGTCCAGGCTCGGGCGACCAACTCCGTCGCCCTGCGAACGTGCTCGCCAGGAATCTCCCTTATGTTAACGGGAGTCTTCGAGCAAGCGTACTGGTGTACAACACTTGCTCGACCGGGATGATCTTCAGCACGATATCTGCGAACAAGAAAGAAAAAGACACTTAAAAAAAATGATGATGATGAATCTTGCTCGACAAAGGCAAGGGTAAACTTACTCTTTAAATTTCCGATCATCCCAACCCAGATGGGTGAGGTTCTCGGGGCCACGACCAGAGGTGGAATCCTTGCTCGCTTTGCCTGATTTTTCTACAGGCTCAGTAGAGCGGCGAACAGCATCCCCCTCAGGACGAGAATAACTGTGGCCCACTTTCTCCTTCCCCTTGCCACCAATGGGGATGTCTTGGGCCAGCGGAGTCCCATCCGCCTTCTTTAAGCGCTTTCCCGCACGAGGGGGAGAAACTGGAGAAGATGGCTGAGCAGGAGCAGGAGGAGCAGCTGGTCGCGGAACTTTGGCTCCCTCAGCCTTATTCGTCATCCCCAGGATCTTAGTAGGCGGATCACCTCTCCTCTTCCGCCCCTTCGGAGGCGCCATCTCAAAAACCCTATGTTCTAAGAGAGCAAAACTTGGAGGGATGGCAACAGTGACTTGCTCGGCTAAAAAAAAAAAATTAGACGAGCAAGATTGGGGATGTCAAATGACGAGCAAAGTTCTCATTAAGGAGTTCGAAATTTCCATACCTGGGGGCACCTCAGCTTGAGCTTCCAGGTGATGGGAGTATGTGAGCAGGCGAGCAGCTCTCAGGCACTTTCTATCGCGCAAGTACTCGATAGTCCTCTCCGCTTTGTTGCGAAGGCCGACCAAGCAAGAGGTGAATAGAAACTCTGAGCCGACCTCTTCTTCCTCCGAGTTCCACTTGGGCAAACGAGGGCCTGCGAACAAACAAGAAAAGTTAAATTAGAACAGTACAGCTCAAGGACGAACAAGAAATTAATCTTACGTTTAAATTTCCCGTAAGAGGCTGGGGAATTTATTCGTCCATCACCACCATATGGGCCAGAAGATGCTCGCCAATCACCCCCAATGAAAAAGAAGTGCTGCTTCCAATCGCGGATTTTGTTCGGCACTCCCTCTACCATCTTCAGTCCTGTCCTGGCCTTGAGATAAAAATATCCTTCCTCTCCAGGGGACATCTCGTGATCGTCATGAGGTAGTTGATCTCATCTGCAGTTATGCGATCAACGTATCCCTCTAGTGCGAACAGACACATTGTCCCCAATAAGTTCATCCATCCGATTGGGGTGATTTGGGTGATGGCAAGGTTGGTCGCCTCCAGAAAGCGAGCAACAATAGGTGGAAGGGGCAATTTCAATCCAGCAATCAGAGTATGAATGTTGATCGCTGTGCATCCAGGAGGTGGGCGATCAGCTCTCTCTTTTCTCTTGGGAGCCCACATATGAATATCAAAGGGAATCTTGTAGGTCTCCCGGATCGAATCCAGTTCATACTCGCGAACAACGCATTTAATCTTGCTCGCCTGGTACTCAGTCTTCACCAGATCCAATACTTCTCTCTGTGGGCGAGCAAAGTTGTTCGCATACTGTTGGTCCCAAAATGGTTATCCAGCGGAAGGCGTTTTGGAAATATTTTTAAGAAACCCCTTTTTAAATTAAGTGCTAAAATTAAAGTGCAGAAATCTAAAAAGCATAAAGTAGAGAACACCAGATTTATAGTGGTTTGGACCAACTTGTCCTACGTTCACTCTCCCTTTCTCCAAAGGGGACTTTCTCTCCAACCAACGTACTCACGAACCACTGGAATTTGGAAGTACCAGCTCCTTCGTACAACTTGCTTACAACAACCTTTCAAGGTGAATAGGTTGATTATAAGATCCAACTAAAAACTCCTAATGAGTATATAAACTTGAATAAACAAGGTGAGTAAGTGGAAGAGTTCGTGTGTCTTTGTGTGCTCTCGCGCGTCTCTTATCTAATGAACTCAACACTATTCACTCCTATTTATAGTTGTAGGAATTAACTAGCCGTTGGAAGATAGAAATTCAAACAACCATAATTGGAGGGATATAATCAATCACAGATTGATTATATTGATTGATTAGTTGACTTCAATCAATCAAATCCTCCATCAGTTGACTCTCCAGATTGCTTCTTCTCCATCATGATCTCCAAAATCTCCTTGTCTCCAGATTACACGCAGCCTCTAAGTGGGTGAACTAATCTGTCTCCCTCATCTGGTCAGGACTCGTCTGGTCTGGGGTCTCATCTGGTCTGGTGACACTTCTGCTCTGAACCTCATCTGGGAGAGGTCTTCTGGTCAGACTCCTCTGGCAGACTCCTCTGGCAGACTCCTCTGGTCAGACTCCTCTGGCAGACTCCTCTGGTCAGACTCCTCTGGCAGACTCATCTGGCAGACTCATCTGGTCAGAGCTCATCTGATCAGACTCCTCTGGTCAGACTCATCTGGACCTCATCCGCTCTGGTGACTCTTCTGTTCTGGTTTGGTCACCTCATCTGGTCACCTTATCTGGTCACCTCTCATCTGGTCACCTCATCTGGTCTGCACAGATTTATTCCCCCTTAACCAAAGACCTATTCTAGACTAATCTGTAGCTGACTAACAGGTTCAGCTAGTCCTATTACAAGTTCTTGTTTTAACATCTTCAAAACATCTAATCTATATCCTAACAATTTCCCCCTTTTTGATGATGTTAAAACTGGAAGAACTTTAAATAAAACAAGACAAGAAAATATTGAAATAACAAATAGAGATTCTAGCAGGCTGGGTCAACTGATCTTCCCCCTCAAAGTATGCTCAGCTGATATTGGGGCAAAACATCAGTTGGTCTTCTTGTGTATCTGCAGGCAATCAAATTTTTGGTACCCTTCTGGGTCCAGGGGGGTTAGCACAATTTTTAGGAAGCCACAAGAATAGATCATCCCTTTTTGGATTAGGTGATCTTATCTTTCTTCCATATACGTCCACAAAAACACACTCAACAAAAGAACCTTTGACATGGTTATTTCTTCTAGAGGCTCTTCTTCTCTTATGAGCTTGTCCAGTAGAAGAATTAACTTGTCTTAATGCAACAGTCTTGAAATTCTTTTGATAAGGATAAGTTTTACTAGAACCATCAAAAGTTCCAGCTTGTCTTGCAGATGACTTGAAAGTCTTCTGCAGGTGAGTAGGAGTCATCTGGTTCTGCCTCTTTTGAGAAGATCCGGACTGCCTTATACTCTGCTGGTCTAGCTGAGGTCTTTTAAAATTCCTCCTCTGCCTTTTGGGTTTTTGAGTTTCAATACTCATCTGCCCATTAGACTGAGTTGCATGGTCAACTGACCTCTTGCTTTTATCAATAAAATTTCTAGGCTGTTCTTCTTTCTGAACATGTGAGGATTCAGGTTTGGAATAACCAAGGCCTGTTTTATCATGCTCTCTTTGAGATGAGGCAGCTATGTGTGACACAACATTGTTTGCTGTAGTCAGCTGCTCCAATCTCATCTTGAGCTTGTCCTCACTTTCTCTTACAATTTTGTTTTGGTGGAAGAGTTCATCAAACTTTGCTTTGAGCAGATTATATTCATTGTCTTTCTCAACATTTTCAACAACCAATCTTTCTATCAGCTTAACTTGTTCAATACACCTGGTTGTCAAATCAGAGGACTCTTCAACCAGTGTATGATTTTGTTCAGCTGGTAGATTAGCTGAGTTGCCTAGATATTGTGAAAGCTTCTGATTTTCTGCTTTCAGCTTTGAGTTCTCATCTTCCAACTTTTGACAAAGTTGTATAGAAGATTGGAGATCTAATAGCATTTTCTGCATATCAGACTCATCTGCTTGTCTAGAAAAAGAAGAAGGTGAAAAAGAATAGGAAGTTCGATTACATACCTCGTCTGTTACAAGACATATCTCTTCGTCTGGTCCAGAATTGGATGATGAACCAGAAGTGGATACCTCTTCTTCCTCATCTGCTAAGCTTCTTTTGGAGTAACTCCTAGTGTCTCTTTTACTGCTTCTCTTTGAGCCCATTTCTGCAAAAATTGTTAGCACAACAAATATTTGGGTTTTCAAAAGAAATTGGATCTGCCCTGGTGACCATCAAAAGCTTTTCAAAACAGTGGTCTGTAGGACACACTGCTCTGATACCACTTGTTGGTCCCAAAATGGTTATCCAGCGGAAGGCGTTTTGGA
The DNA here is from genome assembly GCA_947034835.1 of Ballota nigra. Classification (NCBI taxonomy): domain Eukaryota; kingdom Viridiplantae; phylum Streptophyta; class Magnoliopsida; order Lamiales; family Lamiaceae; genus Ballota; species Ballota nigra. Next base: position 63,393,801 of record OX344725.1, read on the forward strand.
AATATTTTTAAGAAACCCCTTTTTAAATTAAGTGCTAAAATTAAAGTGCAGAAATCTAAAAAGCATAAAGTAGAGAACACCAGATTTATAGTGGTTTGGACCAACTTGTCCTACGTTCACTCTCCCTTTCTCCAAAGGGGACTTTCTCTCCAACCAACGTACTCACGAACCACTGGAATTTGGAAGTACCAGCTCCTTCGTACAACTTGCTTACAACAACCTTTCAAGGTGAATAGGTTGATTATAAGATCCAACTAAAAACTCCTAATGAGTATATAAACTTGAATAAACAAGGTGAGTAAGTGGAAGAGTTCGTGTGTCTTTGTGTGCTCTCGCGCGTCTCTTATCTAATGAACTCAACACTATTCACTCCTATTTATAGTTGTAGGAATTAACTAGCCGTTGGAAGATAGAAATTCAAACAACCATAATTGGAGGGATATAATCAATCACAGATTGATTATATTGATTGATTAGTTGACTTCAATCAATCAAATCCTCCATCAGTTGACTCTCCAGATTGCTTCTTCTCCATCATGATCTCCAAAATCTCCTTGTCTCCAGATTACACGCAGCCTCTAAGTGGGTGAACTAATCTGTCTCCCTCATCTGGTCAGGACTCGTCTGGTCTGGGGTCTCATCTGGTCTGGTGACACTTCTGCTCTGAACCTCATCTGGGAGAGGTCTTCTGGTCAGACTCCTCTGGCAGACTCCTCTGGTCAGACTCCTCTGGCAGACTCCTCTGGTCGGACTCATCTGGCAGACTCATCTGGCAGACTCATCTGGTCAGAGCTCATCTGATCAGACTCCTCTGGTCAGACTCATCTGGACCTCATCCGCTCTGGTGACTCTTCTGCTCTGGTTTGGTCACCTCATCTGGTCACCTTATCTGGTCACCTCTCATCTGGTCACCTCATCTGGTCTGCACAGATTTATTCCCCCTTAACCAAAGACCTATTCTAGACTAATCTGTAGCTGACTAACAGGTTCAGCTAGTCCTATTACAAGTTCTTGTTTTAACATCTTCAAAACATCTAATCTATATCCTAACACATACTCCTCAGCATATGCTCGCCATTCGAAAGGCCGAGCAACTCCGACTGGGATCTCGTTTTCCAACATCTTTGGAGATGGAAATTCTATCCCTTCTAAAAACTCGCGAGTCAACTCATCGAATTTGGGATCCTCCGATTCAGCGCTAGACGAGGAGCCCTCGTCAGAGTCCCTGTTCGCAGCAACCACCACTTCCCTCCCAGATGAGCGAGCACCAGAATCCTCCAAAGAACGTACAACCGAGTCCACGTGAGGATCCGATGCCGAGGAAATAACGAAGGGAGGTTGATCGACAAGGGCCGCGATTGGGAAGAGTGGGTCGAGTGTTTCTTCGGATTTGTTACTCGAATGCGAAGACATGGAAGGAGAAGGGAGAAGAAGAACCAGACGGCAGCGTTTCGTCGGGGAAGACGGCGGAGCAAAGCCTCACACGGCGGCAATGGGAATTCTTGAGGACAAAAAGAAAAAAGAAGGAGAGACAAGAGGGTAACTACCTTGCATCGGAGATTTGAGGCCAAACACTGGAAGAACAGACGCCAGAGAAGCTTGGAATCGCCGGAGAAGGAAGAATCACCGGAGCACTGTAGCAAGAGAGGAAGAAGTGGGAAATATTTGTTTCCCCCTTCTATTTATACCCCAAGCAAAAAACGGGGCACAAAGCGTAATTTCCAACAAAATACAGGCCAAATTGAAAGAAAACGGGGTAATTTTCGAGCAAGTATAAAAATCGAAGGGCCTACATGCAAATATAGGGGCGCGTGGCCTCGGGATTGCTCGCGCGTGGGCGGCGCATAGCCATGCCGCCCACGTCATCTTCGTACAACCCCCAGACCTTGGGGAGACGAAACAACAGATCATATGTTGCTCGCCCAAGCCAATGATGTTCGCCCCAACCCTCATCATTTTGATATCCTAACTATAGTTGCTCGCCACAAAGTTGCTCGTCTGGGGCAACATATAGCCAGGATAGGGGGCAATTGTTGATAGGCGAACATAAGTTAATAAATGGCGAACAAAGATTAAAACTACATCAAGAATTATGAAGAGTCAACCTCAAATCAAGGGTGATTAACAAAGAAAATCAAGTTGGGGTGCATCTACCAATCTGAAAGGTGTATAAAGTGACGAACAACTCCCCCGACGAACAACTAATGGGCGAACAGGTATTAAGACCCAAGACCAAGAATGAGCCAACTGTGAAGTCATCAATGACGAACAACTTGGTCAAACTATGATACAACAAACAGCCAAGGAAGTGTGTACAAGTGAACAAAGGACAAAGATCTCAAAGCCAAGCTGAACAAAGCCATAAGGCGAACAATTTCCAAAGTACAACCTCAAGAGGCGAACAACTTTCAGTTGGAGAATCAACAAGATCAATCAAGCCGACCTAGGCGAACAACAATGAGTCCGAGATAAGACCAAAGAATACTTTGTAGCTAAGATTCAGCTTAGATAAGATCAAAGGGACACATGTCAAGCATACAGGCTAGGGAGACCAAGAGTCTTGGACACCTCATGCTTGCTAGCCTCTATAAATAGTTGTTCTCCAGCTTATTAATTTCAATTTCGAATTTCAGACAAAAATACACACACAAACACACCCTAACCTACACATATACGAAATAAGTTCAATTTCAAATTCGATAAATTCATACCCCGATTTATCATTTACAGTGGTAATCAATCACACGTTATTGATTGGTGACATAAAAATGGATTAAAACAGCCACTAATCCTTACGATTAGATTCGTTCACCAACACCGTGGCCTATATATACCTCTCCAAACTCGTTTTTTTGAAGGAGAGACATCATCCAAAACATACCGAATCACTTTTAGACTTAGTTTTTAGAGAGAGAAAGAGGAGAATAGACGAGCAAGCTTTACTTTACATTTTGTTGAGGTTTTTCATACGAATTCTTAGTTTCTTTTCGTTTCTTAGTTCCTTTTAATTAGCTTGATTACTTTAAACGCTTTAAACTTCATTTTTATCAATCCAAATTCAGTTCTTAGTATTTATTTCTTTAAACCCTAGTTCATGTTTCATATTTTCTTTCTTCAATTCATCATGTTTATGTTCGTTGTTTCTTTTATTGTTTTCGTTATCGTTATAGCCATGTCTAGCTAAACCCTTGTATGCTTGGGGTAGGATGAACTCGTAGAAGTAGGTTGTGGGTATGTAATTAGGGTAACTTGTGACGTTAGGTTTTAATTCTCTTGGTTAATGAATTCTTAAAATTAATCTTAACTTTACATTTGAATTTCGTTCGAAAAGTGTTAGAGAGAGGACGACCGCATCACTCTTTAACAACGAGTAGACTTAACTAGAGGGTTTAGAAAGGGTTAATTCATCTACCAGTTTAGCGAAGGAGGACGACCGTATCACCTTAGTTAAATTAGGGTCTCATTAATTAAGCACAATCTATTAACTTGTTAGTGGATTAGTGAAGTGGAGTGTTAGGGTAAAGTATTAGGGTTTAGAATCTTGAGCTTTCACCTTGCATTCTTGTACTTAGGTAATTTCTTGTGCGTCACAGTTATTTTGATTATGTACCTGCTCCGTTAGTATACGTAGGGATTCCTATCCTAAGCATCACCTTCTCATATTTAAAAACAACCTTTAGATAATTAGTTTAGCTCTTTCTTTTGCCTTAGTAGAGTAATTTAGTTTAGTTTATTTTAATCTTTCCAAAAACCCAAAAACATTACACTCATATTAGCTACGACGCGTAGATCTTCAGGGATCTATTCGCATACACTCCATCTCGTGGGTTCGATATACTTGGCCGTTATACTTACTCTTACTATAGTGAACCCGTACTCTTGCGGGGAAGCTACTAGTAGAAGCTAGTATATTCGCTTCAAGTCAGGACATCAAGGAAAGACATGTAAGCACCACTCTTATGAGAGTTAGGGAGGTATTTTTTAGTATGATGTCCCATAAGCTCCTTTGAGCTCGGTCCGGCATGAGGACCTTAAAAATAGCGCTGAATGGGAGGCAACCCATTTTTATTTGCTTTATTTGTTTTTAGTTTCTTATTATGTTATTAGGGTGTTGTTGAATCGTCAGTTTTAACCTCGTACGTGAGAATTTATTTTGTAGGCTTGTCTCGATGGAGTACTCAAAAGGGAGGAACTAAAGCAAGGGAGTGTGCTACGTTTGAGAGAAACTGAATTGTTTGGTTGAGGTAACCCACAACCCCAAACTTAGACCTCTTAGCAAGGTCGAAGTTTGGGGGGTGGAGTTTTTTATGTTTCTTGTTACATTGCACCGGAGCACCCCTTATCTTTGAGTGTGTTTGGTCATTTGGTGTCTTGAGATGCTCATAGGGGTGATTTTGATTTGATTCGCTGTTGCATATTTCATGCTTATTGATCCCTTCTACTTGTTAGTTGTTATCCTTTGAGTCTGATTTGATGAGTAGGGTGATTTGTGGATTTGAGTTAGGGAATCTTTTGTGTGAGTGTTTGAATAAGAGTGGATTTGAGAGAGAACTAGTATGCTTGTGAGTTTTCTTTATAAGTGCTTGTGTGATGAGAGTGGAAATTCACTAGGACTAGCATGGATGAGAAAGCCGTGAGATTTGAGCCTTATGAGATTTTGATGCATGAATTAATCTCTTCGTTTGTGAGTGGATCGTCACCCTAGAGGATGCTAGAACTTGTGTGTGCTCTTGCTTCTTGATTGTGTCTAGTTTGATATGCCGAATGTGATCTTAGGCCATTTTTGTTTTGAATGAGTCACTTAGCCAAAAAATTTCCTTACCATTGATATGTATCCCTTGTTAGCCCCTTTGAGCTTTAAGCCTATTTTATTTGCTAGCACATATGAACACTATTCCAATTCTTAAGCCTTTTTGTCCCAATTTGAGTGGAGAATAGGAAAAGTGTGAATGTGAAGGGATTGAATTGAGTTGAAAAAGGAAAATGTTGTTTGTTGAGAGAGTATGAGAAGAAGGTGTGATGAAGTTATGAGTTGTGGGAAAGAAAAAAAAATTGAGAATGAGCAAAAGAAAAAATGAGCTCATGTGTTTGTGCGAAAAAAGAGAAAAAAAAAATGATTGAAAAAAAAGTGAAAAGAGTGAGAAAGAAAAGAAAAATTGAAGTGTTGAGAGTATTTTAATTGAAAGTGTGTTGATTGAAATTGTTTGAAGTATTTTGTTCCAAGTCTCGAAGTACCAAGGTTTGATTTTCTATTCTCCATTCACTTAAGTCACTTACCCATATTGTTACCCCACCTGTCCAAAGAGCCTACATTACAACCTTGAGAAAAGTCATTTTTTATTCGGCATTGATTTCTAGAGTATGGTCGGAGTTGAGAGTGCTTACATGTCTATGGCTGCCGATATGAGTGATTGATTGTTTGAGTAAGTCCCTTGATCATTGATATACACTTGTGAGGGAGCGAAACACATCGTTAAGTTCACATCCATGCTTGATCTTGGTGTTTCTTGTTATTATTGCATGAGTACGATGAGGGAAGGTGAGTGAGTCTACTGGTGATTGATCTTTGAAGCTCGAGTTCATTTGCTTGCATGATTGATTCTTTGACTCATTCCTAACAATTTCACTTAAATTGTTATTTCTTTGCTTGAGGACAAGCAACATGGTAAGTTTGGGGGGGTTGATTAGGCGTGAAATTGTCATGATTCGTCACTCGAAATACCCTAATTTTGGCCGATTTTATCAAGTATATGGAGTCAATTGAGAATTATTTCTATACATTGATGAATTTGTCTCTTTGATGCTCGTAGGTGAATCGAGGGTGAAGAACGGAGTTCGTAGGACTTTGAATCGACTCAAACGGATGCCCGGATGAGAAGATATCGAAGGAATACGATTAGTGTTAGTGTTGAAGAAGAAAAGTACTACTTGGTGAAAATATGGGAGAATTCGAGTAAACCACTCGAGCACTAGCGCTCGAGCACGTTGCTCGAGCACCCAAAACATACAGAAAAGTTCGAGCGCTCGAGCAGCTCGAGCGCCACTGCTCAAGCATGTTGCTCGAGCGCCCTAAAACATGCAGAAGAATTCCACCACTCGAGCAGCTCGAGCGCGAGCGCTCGAGCACTTGTGTCATTCGAGCTCCATGCTCGAGCGCGACCGCTCGAGCAGGCTTGCTCGAGCACTTCCACATTTTTCGTTTTCAAAGGCGTTTTTTGGCCCATGAGTTTCCAGTTCGCCCCGACGCTTATATATACTCATTCCAAACTCATTTTGGAGGAGAACCATATACCAACACATATTTTTACATACTTTGAGCGAGGAGAAAGCTTGGGGAGGAGTTTTGAAGGATTTTATACGTTGTAATCAAGGTTTTAATTTACGAATTCTTAGTTTTAGTATTTCTTTTGAACGTATTAGATTAATTCTTTCTTTCTTTACTCTTTGAGACGATGAACCCTAGTTTTTCAGATTTATATAGATTTCTTTAGAGACTTTAATTTGTTCTTTCGTTTATGTTCTTGATTTCTTTCGTTAATTTAATTATGCATATGATTATTGTTCTTGTGATTGCTTTTATTATTCAAACCATCATGTTAGGCTAGAACCCTTGCATGCTTAGGGTAGGATGAACTCGTAGAAGTAGGATGTGGATTCATAATTAGGATAATTCGTGACGTTTAGTTTTAATTCTCTTAATTAATGAATTCTTAAAATCAATCTTAACTTTACCTTTGAATTTTGTACGAAAGTGTTAGGGAGAGGACGACCGTATTACTCTTTAACAACGAGTAGACTTAACTAGAGGGTTTAGAAAGGGTTAATTCATCTACCAGTTTAGCGAAGGAGGACGACCGCATCACCTTAGTTAAATTAGGGTCTCATTAATTAAGCACAATCTATTAACTTGTTAGTGGATTAGTGAAGTGGAGTGTTAGGGTAAAGTATTAGGGTTTAGAATCTTGAGCTTTCACCTTGCATTCTTTTACTTAGGTTATTTCTTGCGCGTCACAGTTATTTTGATTATGTCCCTGCTCCGTTAGTATACGTAGGGATTCCTATCCTAAGCATCACCATCTCTCATTTGAAAACACACTTTAGTTTATTCGTTTCTTTTGTTCGTTAGTTTAATTAGTTTCTTTTAGCTTAAAATTAATCCTTCAAAAAAACCAAAAAAATATTACACTCATATTAGCTACGACGCGTAGATCTTCAGGGATCTGTTCGCATACACTCCATCTCGTGGGTTCGATATACTTGGCCATTATACTTACTCTTACTACAGTGAACCCGTCCGCTTGCGGGGAAGCGACTAGTAGAAGTTAGTATATTCGCTTCAAGTCAATAATCCTTCTCCTATCTTAATTCCCATGTACAAAACTTCTAACATCATATTAATTCTCTAAGTATCTTTAGTAGTATCAGAGCCACGTTAGAATTTTAATTGGGTGTAAACAAACTTCCGCAATATCACCAAAATATCTTTCATAGTATTTTCCTATTACCATTTCCATACCCAAAAAAATGGCTCTACCAAATAACCATCAAATTTCAATCCCAATTATTTCAGGAGAAAATTATAACTATTGGGGCATTAAAATGAAAACATATTTTTTATGTCCCAAGGGTTATGGGAGATCGGTCGTTGAGAAGGGATATATCATTCCCGAAGACACATCTTCTTTGTTTGCCACTGACAAAGAAAAATTAGATAAGAACATGGAGAAGGATAGTTTGACTCTATATATATTGCAAATGGCTATGGTGGAGTCATTCTTCCCAAGGATCAGTGGAGCTAAAACGTCAAAAGAAGTTTGGGATACACTAAAGGAGGAATATTAAAGAAGTGATAAGGTACGCAATCTAAAACTCCAAACTCTTAGAAGAGAGTTGGAAAATTTGAAGATGAAATAATCTGAGACCATAAAAGATTACTACACTCGATTAAGAGAAGTAGTAAATAAACTAAAAGAGTACGGGGAAAATATTACTGAGAAGAGAGTAGTAGAAAAAATACTAATTACTCTCCCAGCTAAATATGATCATATTGTCACCACAACTGAAGAAACTAAAGACATAGAAAAATTATCGGTGACATAATTAATAGGCTCACTTGAAGCTTATGAGAAAATGTTGAGTATGTGTGAAAATGAATCTGTAGAAAATGCATTTCAATATAAATTTATTATACGTTCTCATTCTAGAAATGGTGGAAAGAAAATTGGAGCAAATAATAAAATTAAATATCAAGGTGGTAATAATTATAAAAGAAAAGATAAATATCCACCATGTTGCATTTGTAAGAAGACTAACCATCTTGAAAAAGATTGTTGGAACCGAGATAAACAACAATACAAAAATTGTGGAAAATTTGGTCACTTGGAGAAAGATTGCCGTACCAAACACAAGCACCAAGCAAATTACACGGAGGAGGAGAAAACCAGAAACAACTTGTTCTATGCGTGCCATGCCGGTTCCTGGATAACGGTTTTAGCAACCATATGACAGGAGACGAGAAGATTTTCAAAATATTAACAACTCAATCAAATCTTAAGTAAAGCTCGGGAATGGAGTACTAGTTGGCGTTGAAGGAAAATGCACGATCGCAGTCAACACCAAGATGTTAGTGTTAGTGTCCTAGAGACAATCCTTTGTGAGGACATAATACTAAGATGATATTCAGTTTTAGTTTAATATTATTGATTAATTTAATATTAAGTTTATGACATTTCACTTATCTGAATATTATGTTTGGTTGTTTGCATTTATTCATATATATGTTCCCATGAATCAATACTGTCATTGAGTGAGTGAGAGCTCAGATGACTTAAGTATGATTCTCAAATAGCCTCAATCAAGAATGGATATTGATGATGCAGTTGAGATTGGTGTGCGGTCTGCATTATACTCTATGGGAGAGTGTAGTAAGATATCACTTACTACGAGATACTAGGTATCTCATAATGGATGCACAAATACCTTAGAGGGTATTTGTATACCCATCTAAGAAATTGTTTGATGTAATTCCACATAATGTGTCTACGGGTGTCTCGGTTAGTGGAAGCAATGTGATACTCCTTTGACTTAAGGTCAATACGCACGACATGTGCGGAGTGATGGACTTTGACCATGACCGACGCTTGCACCCTCCAAGGTTAGACATGGCATGGATTGGGTTCATCACGAAGTACATGTGCGTGGTAGTTGCGCCAAGAATAGGATTCATTCCTCAATGTGGATTTAGAGAAAATACTAGTCTCCTCATCATAATTGGATCTAAGTCATCGGCCGATGCACGTCAGCTTGGACTTTGTGGCCAAGCGTGACATGAGTGATCAGTTAGTGATTTGAGATAATATGATTAAGTTAGTTGAATAGACACTTCATTATGTTCAAGGCTTAATCGAGTATTCGCGAATGAAAGAAAGATATCACAATAACCTATAGTATTACAGGTAGTTGCAAGATTTCCTTGCAACGTATCTCGTATATTGAGAATGTCTGATTTATTGTCTAGGGTAAGACCGTTAGTTTGACTAATCGCTCGATATACGAGGGTCTATGGGTCACACAACAAGCAATGACAGTTCACCAATTATAGTTGGTTGCATGATTAAGTAATATATTAGATATAATAATTAATTTATGGAGAATATAATAATAATTATATTTGAAATTAATTATTATTAATAATTAATTAAATTAGATTTAATTAAATATGAAATCCCAATAATAATATAATAATATTTGGAATTTTATTATACAAGAATAATATATAGTTAAGATATTATTCGTAGGAAAATATCTATAAGGAAATATAATCCGTAGAGATTATATTTACGGGCTAGGCCTGTTATCTTGTGAATTAAGACTAGATAATCCTATAAATATGAGTCCTATGGGAATTCCGAAATACACATAAGAAATATAATTTCTCCATAAAATCTCTAGCTCGAATTTTCCTAGCAAGTTCGTATCAAGATTCAACGCTGGCAAGTCGATGCGGGTTGGTGAATATTTGTTGCGTTGATACCATAATAGAGAATTTCGCGTACGAAGCACTGTAAGAATTCAATTTAATTATTCTTGCAATTATTATGCAATTAATTATTCGTTGTTGATGAACTATATTATTCCGCTGCGCATGTATTACGTGTTTACGTGCCTTTAAAACCCAACACAAGAAAGGTACGCGATTCATCCGCGATGTACTGCTGGTTCCAAAGTTTGACACAAATCTTTTCAGTGTGGCTCAAATGATGGAGAGAGGATATTTTATACTGTTCAAAGGAGACTTGTGCACCATATACGGCGACAAGAATAAAAATTCTGAAATTAATGTAGTAAAAATGCAGCAATAAAGTAATTTTCCTATCCACTGGCAATACGTCGAGGTAGCATTGAAAGCCCAAGAAGATCAATCCTGGTTATGGCATTGAAAGTTCGGGTACTTCAACTTCCACGGACTCAAGATTCTTCATCATAAAAATATGATGAAAGATCTTCCAGCTATCCAAATGAATGATGATGTATGTGGGACATGTATGGAAAGAAAATAACACCGGAAGCCATTCCCCTCAGGACAAACATGGAGAGCCAAACAAATCCTGGAGTTGGTTCATACGGATATGTGTGGGTCAATGAGGACACCAGCATTCAAGAAAAATATAGGTACTTTATCATTTTCATTGATGACTATACGAGAATAATGTGGGTATACTTTATAAAAGAAAGATCGGAGGTCTTTAATATATTCAAGAAATTCAAGATTATGGTCGAGAACTAAAGCAGTCGCCGAATTAAAGTCTTGCGGAGCGATAGAGGAACATAATACACCTCTAACACATTCAACATTTTATGTGAGGAGGGAGGAGTTAATCATCAACTGAAAGTTGGCTACGCTCCAGAGCAAAATAGCGTGTCAGAAAGAAAGAACAGGACCGTGATGGAGATGGCCAGAACAATGCTAGCTGAAAAGAACATGCCTAAGGAGTTCAAGGCAGAAGCTGTGTACACTGCAGTCAACCTATTAAACAGATGTCCAAGAAAGGCAGTGCAAAACAAAACACCAATCAAAGCATAGAGTGGACGGAAGCCCTCAGCACAACATCTCAAGATCTTCGGGAGTATTTGCTACGTGCACATCCCAAAGAAGAAGAGACACGAACTGGAGGATAAGACAGAAAAAGGTATTTTTCTTGGCTACAACTCTCAGTCTAAAGGCTATAGAATTTATAGTCTTAAGAGTAAGAAACTAATCATCAGTCGAGACGTCGAATTTGATGAAAATATGTGGAACTGGGAGGAAGAAAAAATAAAAAAATACAATATCATGCTGCCACAACTAAGACATTCTTCCGAACCACGAGAACAAGAAGTTGAAGGACCACAAGGAGCTCTAGAATTTTCTAGAGAAGCTCCAGAATCTTCTAGAGGAGTTCTAGAATCTTCTAGAGGAGTTCCAAAATCTTCTAGTCCAAGGACTCCAACACCACCATTCATCTCAAATGATGAAAAATCTTCTCCAGATTCCGCACCTAGGAAAATCAGACAACTAAGAGAAATTTACTAAGCATGCAACTTTGTAATGCTGGAGCCCGGAAGCTTCGAAGTTGCTGTTAAAGAAAAAGAATGGAAAAAAGTCATGGAAGAAGAAATCTAGTTGATCAAGAAAAATGAAACATGGGAATTAGCGGACCTACCAAGCAACAAAGAAGTCATTAGAGTTAAGTGGGGGTATAAGATAAAACTTAACCTAGATTGCTCAATCCAAAAATACAAGGCGATACTGGTAGCGAAGGGTTACTCACAAGTACAGGGAATTGACTATGACGAGACTTTCTCTCCAATAGCCCGTCTCGACACCATTCAAGCACTTGTCGCACTAGCTGCACAAAAAAGATGGAAGATCTATCAACTCGATGTGAAGTCAGCATTCTTAAATGGATATCTTGAAGTAGAGATCTATGTTAAACAACCACAAGGGTTCATGATACAAGGTCAAGAAGATAAAGTTCTCAAACTAAAGAAAGCACTCTACGGCTTAAAGCATGCCGCATGAGCCCGGTACAGCAGAATTGACAACTACTTCACAAAGCTTGGATTTAGGAGGAGCCTGAGCGAGCATACACTATACATTAAGACCCCAGGTACGAATGATAAACACATTGTCTCTTTATATGTTGATGATCTGATAGTCACAGGAAACAATGAGACAATGATCAAGGAGTTCAAAGAAGATATGATGAAGAAATTTGAGATGACAGATTTGGGCTTAATGCATTATTTTCTCGGTATTGAGATAAATAAAAGAGAAGATGGTATATTTATCTCACAGAAAAAATATACCAAGAGCTTACTCAAAAAGTTCAAGATTGAAGGTTGCAAGACCGTTGCTACTCCACTTGATAGCTCTAAAGCTCTACAAAATGAAGATGGGTCACCAAAAGCAGACATCTCAAAATTTCGAAGCCTAATTGGAAGCCTACTCTATCTAACAGCGACTCGGCCTGTCATAATGTATGCGACGAGCTTCTTATCAAGGTTTATGCAAGATCCAAGTCAGATTCACTATGGAGTAGCAAAACTAGTACTCTGATATCTTCATGGAACTAAGAACTTCGGCATCTGGTATGAATCAACTCCTGACTCAGAGTTAATTGACTATACTGACAGTGATTGGGCAGGCTCAGTGGATGACATGAGAAGCACATCGGACTAAGCATTCACAATAGATTCAGAGATATTTTCCTGGGCATCTAAAAAGCAAGCAACAGTTGCACAATCATCAGCCGAAACAGAGTACATAGCAGCAGCAAAGACTACAATTCAAGCAATATGGCTAAATTACATACATGAAGATATGGGAGAGCCACAAGATAAAACCACAAAAATTTATTGCGATAGTAAGTCTGTAATAACTATGGCAAAAAATCCAGTGTTCCACAGTAGAACTAAACACATTAAGATCAAGTATCACTTTATTCGAGAAGCTGAGGCAAACAAGGAAATCGAGTTGGAGTATTGCAAGACTGGAGAACTAGCAAATATTTTTACTAAGGCACTATCGCATGTAAAGTTCAAGACACTAAGAGCAAAAATTGGAGTCTCTGAAATATGCATCAAGGAGGAGTATTAGAAAGTGATGCATATTTCTAGAATATTCTAGCAATTGTAAGTGATTATGCATTATATTAGAAGAATCTAGATTGTCCTATGAATATAGTGAATAAGATAGAAGGAAAATTCTAGGAAATAGAAAAATTTAAACAAATATATATAAATATTGTAGAAGGATGGAGAAATAGAAAAATCTAGAATAAATATTCAAGGCACATGCACTAAGTCGGTTAACATTGTAACCGACATCCACCAAGTATATATATATATATGAGATCGTGTCCTTTGTAAAGTAAGTAATGAAACGAGTATTGTTCTAAAGCAATCCTCTGCTCCTATTCCTTTAATTACACTTCACCTAATATAATGCTTCTCCTATCTTAATTCCTAGATACAAAACTTCCCACATCTATATTAATTCTCTAAGTAACTTCAAGAACATTTGAATTTGGAGAATGCTATATGAACAGCTTTTACCATATTAGTTGTAATTTGATATTATTTCATATAGATTAATGAGAGACTCTTATTGATATAATGTCCATAAAGTTGATTTACACTTTTTTCCTATTATTTCTGATTGTTTCCAGGTATTGGAGTGATTTTCCATGATGAAATAAGCACAGTGGGTGGTTTGCTAATTTCTTGATAAAATATTGGGGGGACTCTTTGTCATCAGTGTGTGTCTCTAGGGATTTAGTTCTTTGTACGCCATTGATGGAAACCTTGTTATTCTCTCTCTTTTACCAGGTACTAATGGACGTTCTTTCTGCCTCCTTCAAAGATCGATTAGGTAGATTACTAAACAAGTCACCTTCGTCGTCAATTGGAAGGAGAAATTTTCAGGCACTTGCCATCGACTTCTCACTTGGAACCATGAATTTGGTGCAGGTAAACCAATTTGTTGTTCAATTAAGGTATTTTGTTGTTATTCAGTCCCATTTGGTGGTTATTGGTTTTTTATTTCTTATATGATTCTCAATTTTCAAATTGTTGGGACATCAAAGGATTTCCAAAAGATAAAGAAGCAATCGGCAGAGTCCTAGCTAACATGGTTATGGCACTCTCTGGAAATAAATGTGATCTTGAAGACAAAAAGCACGTGGCTGGCAAGTAAGGTTTTTTTTTGTTGTTTGGTTTTATATGTATGCATTTATGTTTTCATGTTTTGATCTTTTCTATTCTTCAATTTTGATTAGGAAACTGAGTGGAACCAGTGTTTTTCTCAATCCCAATTCTATTTCTCTCTATGAAAATAAATTACAACATAAGAGTATAAAGATAAAGAAAAATGAAAAGGGAACCAAGAAACGACAGACTTGAAACTCTATAAATTTTTAAAACCTTAGAATCTCTACCAACAATCTCTGTCGAGAAAAATATTAATGGACTCGGACCATTCAAATTGCGAACCTTGCTAGGACTGAGTTCTATATTGTGTATATAGTATTTTCAGAACCAGAATTTCTGTGGGAACAGGTAGGAAATGTCAGGAATAAAATGAAGTAATTCTATTTCAAAAATAGGTTATATTAACTTAATTTAGTCCATTCAATTTCCTAACTAGGAAGATTCCAGGGTTATAAATTCCTATATCACATGAATTTTGCAGATAATGAGAATCCTTTAGTACCTTACATTAATGAAATTGTTTATTAAACTACTAGGATGATATTTTATCCAATTTGGAACATTTCAGTTTTAGAATTCTCATTCCATCCCAAAAATCTGTCAATAGGTGTAAGGATAACTCGCTTCTTATGATTATTTTGTTAGTGGAATAAATATTTTTGAGAAATATTATCATCCTAATTTAGTACTCCCTCTGTCCCATTTAAATTTGCACACTACCTTTATTTTCGTGTTTTTGCGAAAAAGTTGTTTATTAATATTTGAAACTAGTGCGTATTCCCGCGAATTTTGCTGACTGGAAAAAAAAGTTATTTTTATTTTTATTTTCAAATTATAAATATAAATATTTTTTATTTTAAATATTTTGTAATTTCAATATAATATGAAACGTCAATTTGAATTATTTAAAAAAATTCAATTGTCTTCTAAACATTTCATGTATTTTGATTTTTATTTTAAAAAAAAATTGAAATTTAAAAAAAAAAATTGTTAACTTTAAGTATCGTAGTATTATACATGGTAAGATATTGTATATCATGACAAGATTTTTTGGAAATAATGTGTTATTTCAGTGACAATATCTTTTGGGTAGTAAAATTTTTGTCCAAAAAAAAATTAATGTTATAATCTATTATCCATGGTAAGATATAGTATTGGATGACAGGATTATTTGAGAATCTTGTCATCTTTTACGTGACAATATCTTTTGCAAAATATTTCAATATCCTCTTCAAAAATATTTAAGGTTTTAAAAAACATTTATTCCAAAAACATTTAAAACTTTTAATGTATTTTTCACAGCACTGAAATAGCAAGTTATATTTATTCTAAGGATGAGGTGGCATGTCTCAAATCTCTCCATTTCGAAATACTGCGCTCTCATTAAAAGTTGGTTTAAGTTCTGATCTCAACCATTCATTTTATATCATTACATCTAAACCATTAATTTGTAACTAGGGTTAATATAATTATTTATCATTTTCATTCGCCCATAAACCGTCTCTCTCTCCCCTTTGATCTCTCTCACACCGCCACGCTCCTCTTCGATCTTTTTCACAGCGTTGCTTCCGAATTAGTTGGCCATGTTCAGAATTAGTTTACAATTAAAATTAGGGTTAATTCCATATAAATTCACGATCTTTATACTTAGTATCAATTTAATCACGAACTTTTAGATTTTTGTAAAAAAAACACAACCTTTGATATTTGTTGCAATTTGATACACACTTTTTTTCCGGCCGGCAACCGATGATGTGGCTCGCCGGAGCGTGTGTCATCTTGCCACGTAGGATTACACATGTTTATTTTTTTTAATTTTTAAATCCACATCATAAATAACACTTACTATTTAAATAACATATTTCTACTTATAATTAAAATAGCAACCAAATAAATTAAACAACAACAAAATGAATCTCAAAACTAAGAACGTAAAGAGAAATATTATATATAATTTATGGTGGTTGTTTAATTTATTTGGTTGCTATTTAAATTTTAAGTAGAAAGGTGTTATTTAAATTGTAAGTATTACTTGTGATGTGACTTTAAAAAATAAATAAAAGAAACATGTATAATCTTACGTGGCAAGATGACACACGCTCTGGCAAGCCACATCATCGGTTGCCGGCCGAAAAAAAAAACATGTATCAAATTGCAACAAATATCAAAGGTTGGGTTTTTTTTACAAAAATCTAAAAGTTCGTGATTAAATTGTTACTAAGTATAAAGGTCGTGAATTTATATGAAATTAACCCTTAAAATTATGTGGTGAAACCATAATTGATGATATGTTTGAGAAGATTACTTTTCATGTCTCGAATATGCTCCTGCAGCAGCAATATCGAGAAGAAGAAAAAAAAAAGGTTTAGGGAATATTTTGAACTAACTATTTCCTTCTCTTAACTACACAAAACAATGAACTATTGTTGAAAAATTATGAGTCATGGCATACTAATGTTAGTCCATTCCCTGAAGTGAATGTGACTCAATATAAAAGAAATGGACATGGTCGTGAGCGTGACCATAATAATTGTGGATGTGGACGTAGTATATTTATCCCATCTAACAATATCAATCATGATCGTCACAGAAAATAAATTTTCTCCCAGAAGAGAGACTATAAAAATTTTGAGGAACAATATTATTGATGTGACATGAAAGACTATTGGTCCTGTATCTATCAAATACCAGATCATCTTGTTAAAATTTATTAAGTATCCTTGAAAAAGAAGGATGAATATGTTGTGATATATCTTGGATCAAAATAATATTTGCAATGATGATGATGAAGTGTCTTTGCACATATCATGTTTAACTATAGAAAATATGTTTATCATTTGGAAGAGGGGGAGACAAATATTAATAATATAAGTCATAGTGCAAACTTGTTTATAGCTCCGGAAGAGTCAGTATATTTCTCCCTGGAGGGACTAAAAATTTGTTGCACTATTGTCTCCCAATCCTCGAAGAAATTTTTTGAGCTTTAAAAATCAACGGAAAAGGGAAATCAATTGGAAAATAACATTTAATTTCCTAGATCTTTGAAAAAAAAACAGCAATGTGAGCTCAAAGTTGTATTCATAGACTCCAAAAGAGTTACTAAATCATATTTTCTTGTAAAAAAGGTTATGGTAAAGATTGATGTCCTTAAAGGACAAATAACAAGTGATGAACTTGAAACACGCCTAAAGCGTGAGAGACCTCTTGGTCCGAAGATTAAATAAAAGTAATGAGTCAAAAGGTAAACGACTTAATGTCCAACCTCCTGAAGAGGTTGTCTCTAAATATATTGCTCCTGAAGAGCTAGCTTTTACAACTAGTGTGTGGGAATGAAATATATATTTCCCACAATGTATCTCAACTGCCCAGAAGGCTGACTACACATTGATACAAATTATATCTCGACATTAGGGGGAGATAAGAATTCAAAATTTAATGAATGCCGAGAAATTTCTCAGAAGGAAAAGATCTTCAACATTTAGACCCACACACTAGTCAATTTGAACTAAAAGTTCAAACGATAATTAACTTGCAAGATTCAGCAAGTACTCTGCCAGATGATTATATCAATTATAAATGAGTGACTACATTGCATATATATGCAGTATATGCACCACAATGTATAGAGGTTCCAATAAAAATTAAGTATATTTGCTAATATTCCTGCACTCCTGAAGCGTAAGGAACCTCTTAATATGAAAATATGTAAATCCGCGGTAAATCAAAAGTTGCTAAAGTCACTCCAGGTATCTCCTGAAGAAATTCGTCCTGAAGACGAAAATCCTAGTAACAAACCACGTGCACAAAATAATAAAAATACTGGGTTGCGGAACAACCAAATTAAAATATTTTGAGAAATGTGACATAAATTTATATATACATGAGACACTAACAATAGAAATATCATTGTTGTCGACAACATGTTCATGCCCACTATTGCTTTTACTATCACAAATAAAAATCTGGATCCAGTACCTAAGTTGGGTGCCAAAAGCACTTTGACTAGGTGAAATAGTAAGAAGCAAATTGTGGCAAAGCTAGACTCGCTAAATAAAATAATTTGTTGATTTTATAGTACATACACCCTAAAGTGTGTATTTGTACAAAATATGAATAATAAGGTGGTAAAATACAAAACGAGATTAGTAACTCAGGGGTTTTCGCGGAGACCTGATATTAATCAAACATATTCTCATGTTATGTATAGAATAATATTCCACTATTTAATATGTCTGGCAGCAAATACGAAAATTTGGGAATGCGTCAAATGATGCAACAACTGCATATTTATACGATTATCTTGAAAATGATTATATATGAAAATCCTCGAAAGATTTAACATGCTTGAAGCATGTCAATCAATTCAAAACAAGATTGTCTATTAAAGTTGCAAAATTTCTTGTACTAGCTCAAATAATCTGGACATATGCAGCATAATAGTCTAGTTAAAGAAGGTTATACCAATAACCCAATATGCCCAAGTGTTTTCATAAAGAAAATGAGTCAAATTTTGTGAAAATTACAATATATGTTGACGATATCAATTTAAATAGAAGTCCTGAAGAGCTCCAAGAGGCAGTTGCATATTTAAAGAGAGAATTTGTGATCAAAGGTTTTGGACAAACTAAATTTTGTCTTAGATTACAAATTGAGCATCTTAAAGGTGGTATTTTGGTTCACAAATTGCTTATACTCAAAAGGTATTAAAGCAATTTTATATCCATTAAGTACTTCAATGGTTGTTCGGGTCGCTTGAACATAATAATGACCCGTTTTTAGACCACAGGTAGAATATGAAGTGATATTTGGTTCTGAAGTATCATATCTCGTGCACTAATTTATCTTGTCAATTATACAAGACATTAGTCAATACCGACTGCACTATTTAGAAAGTTGGTGAAACATATTAAAATGCATCGGTTAAATTATTTCAAATGATGTTTGAATCAGGGGGAGAATTTTTGCATTAAATAATACTCATATGTACTATTTTCCCTTCAATAGGGATTTTGTCCTACTGAATTTAATTTTCCTAATAAGGTTTTTAACGAGACATATTATTTGTGGACAATGGACATTCAAGGGGGAGTGTTATGAATAATAGTTATGAATAATTAGTGAATGTCCATTATGTGTCATTATACACCATTATTGCATTATTTATACCACTTAATTAGCTCGTATGATTAGCTCGTGAAATTAGTCATTTTATAATGGTTCATTAATTAGTTTACATGTTTAGAGTCAATATATGTGTATAAATAGAGCTTATATGAGTGCATTTGTAAGATGAAAGTAAGATAGAATACACAAGTAATAGTGATATTCTCCTGGCTTGGTATGCCCCCAGACGTAGTCATTCTTGACGAAGTGGGCAAACAAACGTGTGTTCTTCTCTTTCTCTATTTTTTCATAACATTTTCAAGCTAATGATGTCTCTGTATAATTTGACTTTATTAGCGAAGCTAGTTTGATTATTTAAAAAAAAAGGTTTAATTGTAATTTAAATCACGATATTTTACTAAAATTGCATTTTAAGCTAAATTTTTAAATCTTATTAAAAAAAGCTTCAATTTAATTTTTTTTTAGCAATTAACACTTACGGGTAGAGGCAACTCTACCCGTTGCTAATGTGGTGTGTATGTGGCAACTTAGGTGGCAAAAAACTTTAAGGTTTAGTTGCAATTTAAATCACGACTTTTTTCAAAATTACATTTTAAGCTAAAACTTAATTCAGTATTTTTTTTTTTTTTTTTGCAATTAAAACTTACGGGCACATTTGTAGAGGGTCATCGTTGATGCGACATCTACGTGGCAACAGGCTAACAACCTAGAAAAAACTTAAATATTGTAGCAAAAAACTTTAAATACATGGAAAATTTTAAAATTAAATTATCACTTTTCAAATAATTTTTCAAAGCCATACGTCTCAATTTCATGGTAAAATTGATTATTAAAATTGTTTTATGGTAAAATGCTTGTGTTTATCCTATTTGAATTTATATATTTTTTTATTAATGAAAGTATTTTGTATCTTGATTTCATCTTTTTTTTTACTTCCTTTCTTTCATTTTGGATTCATTTATTTATGTTCTTATTAATACAAACATTTGAAATTTAAAATCTTAATTTTATGTTATGCCACATATTTAAAGTTTTTTGTCACATTGCCATGTAGATGTCATGTCAACGACAAGCCTCTGCAAATATGTCTGTAAGTCTTAATTGCCAAAAAAAATTAAATTGAAGTTTTGTTTAACATGATACAAAAGTTTAGCTTAAAATGTAATTTCGGAAAAAATTATGATTTAAAATGCAATTAAATTTTAAAGTTATTTTTCACCTAATTTAAGTTTTTTTTAGCGGTTGCCACGTAGACGACACGTCAGCAACGGGCAGAGGCAAATATGCCTGTAAATCTTAATTGTCAAAATAAGTTAAGTTGAAATTTTTTTTAACAAGATTCAAATGTTTAATTAAAAATACAATTTTGAAAAGAGTTGTGATTTAAATTACAATTAAGTCTTAAAAAAATGTATCTTTTGTTTTGACAGGTGAGAGCAAATGTTCTTTTAAAAGACTTGCGCGCTCCAGACTCTAGTCAATGGCGCAAAAGGCTTAATTTAAAGTTTAAATCCAACTAAGTTGGTAGAAACATTTATATGTCATGTCTAATTTATATGTCGTCTAATTATAAAATGATTTTATGCGAAATCTACTCTAACTAATTTATAAAGGTATCATTTAAAAAATAAGAGTACTTTTTGTATATAGATTTGTCTTTATTTCATAAAACATCATTCTCATTAGTGCAATTTTCAGCATACATGGTTAGAGATTTCAGTTGAGTCATCATTTGCCAAAAAAAAAAAAAAAAAAGTTTGCTTCATAAATAAGTTAATTTCTTCGTTATGTGTTCTATACGAATATTTGTCAAGTACGAAATTAATCACATGTCCACCAGTGGGCATAATATTATATATTCACCGCAAATATTTTAATAACACATAAGCAGATATAAACAATTAATTAAAATAATAGTGAACCCCCTGTTTCTGTGTCATTATTTATTAACACATTCGCGATGGGTATATACAGTGTTTTTAAACTCGGACCGGACCGGCCGGTTCGACCAGTTTAACCGAGAACCGGACATGGTGCCGATCCGGTTCTTAGTAAGAAACGGGTTCCATTTGACCCGTTGTGAACCGGCCAAAAACCGGGTTAAACCGGTGAACCGGATAACCCAAAAAAACCGGTTTTTTCATTTTAAAAAATTCCAACAAAAAAAAGTAAAAGAACAACAGCAATGGATCGAGAAAGATAAAATTGAGATAAAAAAAAAAGTAAATGAAGAATGAAAGAAGAATGATTGAGATGAATGAACCAAATCAAGAGAGATAAATGACTGTTGAGGTTGAGAACCCATGGCACTGCAGTGATCGGTGATGAAGTCGTCTGAGTCTCTCTCACGGGTTAGTTTGTGAGGTATTGTATTATATACTAGGGTTAGGTAAAGAAAATAAATATAATGGGCTTTCTTAGTAATTTCATTCTTGGGTTCCTCAATATAGTATTTGTAATTTGTAAATGCATAAGTAGATAATATATAATGTATTCATGATCTATAATACCCATTTCAAGTTATATTGTGTCGCTTTAATTAAATTACTAGTAATTGAACCCGTGCGATGCACGGCCATAATTGTACAATAATTTTTGGGTTCTCAATTTATAGTGAAAGTTTATTTGTTTACGTTTGAGAGTGTTTATTCGTATTCTCGATAAAGTATTTTTCATTTCAAATAGATAATATTAGTGAGCGATTGTCATTAACTCTTACCTATTGACATTTCATATGAGACAATCTGTCTATTCTGAAACTTGAACGAAAGTCACAGTTGAATGAGGTCAATGAAAGATTAGGAATCAATATCATCTTACCTGAATTGCTTACGGTTATGTATGTACCTCTCAGAACACTGTCACCTGCTCTTATTAGAGCCAATATAGTCTTGTTGCACAATCCTCTTGAATGATTTATATTTCTGAGTAACATAACTGGAGTCTTTTCTTTCAAATTCAAATCATGATTATACACATCATAACACTTCAAGTTATTTAAAGAGTAGGTGCAAGTATGACTTTGTCCTTCAAATAATTCAGATAGTCCACAATATCCTTTAAATGTAGTTTTATCAATAGAGTCTCTTCACTTCTTTCTTTTTTCAATTCCTGTGTTGGATCACCCCATACAGAGTTTTGCTCTGTCTTCAATTGGAATGCATTATTCATATAATTATCCCGTGAAATTTTTCTGAATCTAGAGGTCAAAATATTGAGGAATATAGAGTTTGTTGGAGATCTTACTCTTTTCTTGCTATTGTTTATATGTTAACTAACTAACCCAAAGATAGATCTCAAACTTATTCCAATATGATAGATATGCTCATATGTATTTTGTGGTTCGCCCCATTGAATATATTGATATATTAATTGTTATAGAACTACTATAATCTTTCTTCAAAGTAATTAATTTAGATAATATCTCTCTTTAAAAAAAATTAAGAATATGTATAGTGTGAAACTGATTCATACATAAACTATTTTGCAGCACTTTTTTTAATAACCAACTAATATCTTTTAGTTAAACAACTAATATTCTTCGTACCCTTCAACTATTACTCTACAATAAAAATAATGAATACTTTGTAGAACTAATACCCTTCAGTGAAAACAACTAATATCTTTTAGTAAAAATAATATCCTTTAATGAAAACGACCAATACACTTCAAATGGTTCATGTATAATCATTTTCACTCTATACTTTGTAAAAAATCAAAGAGTGATCTTATTCCCTTTGTTAGATTAATAAATATTTATTTTAATAACTTTTACTAAAAATAAACTTTTACGAATTATATATCGAATTATTTCTATACATTGATCATTCAATTTTTTTAATAACTATTATTTTTAAATAATTAAAATATCTTTTATACCACAAAATAGAGGAATTTGTCATAATATATATCTCAAAGATATATTAAATATATTTTTATATTATTTCTCAATATTGATTATAATTTATATTTCAAAAATATATAAAATATATTTTAAAATCAATTATTTTTCAATATTTATAATAAAATATATTTAAAATAATAATATATATATAAAAGATATATATCAAAGATTTAAAATGAA
Organism: Ballota nigra; assembly: GCA_947034835.1. Classification (NCBI taxonomy): domain Eukaryota; kingdom Viridiplantae; phylum Streptophyta; class Magnoliopsida; order Lamiales; family Lamiaceae; genus Ballota; species Ballota nigra. The sequence goes on from OX344725.1 coordinate 63,417,259, forward strand.
TATCACTAAATTTAGCAATAATTTTGGCAGGAAAATTCAATGGTTTCCAAATGTAGGCCGGTTAGCGTAATATCTCTATTCTAAAAAAATTAAGAATATGTATAGTGTGAAAATGATTTATACATAAACTATTTTGCATTACTTTTTAGAATAACCAACTAATATCCTTTAGTTAAACAACTAATATTCTTCGTACCCTTCAACTAATACCCTACAATAAAAACAATGAATACCCTATAACTAATATCTTTCAGTGAAAATAATACCATTTAATGAAAACGACCAATACACTTCAAATGGTTCATGTACACTCATTATCACTCTATACTTTGCAAAAAATTAAAGAGTGATCTTATTCCTTATTTTTAGATTAGTAAATATTTATTTTAATAACTTTTACTAAAAATAAACTTTTACGAACTATATATCGAATTATTTCTATACATTGATCATTCAATTTTTTTAATAACTATTCAACATATTTTTATCATAATATATATCTCAAAAATATATTCAACATATTTTATATTATTTCTCAATATTTATTATAATTTATATTTCAAAAATATATCCAATATATTTTATAATCAATTATTTTTCAATATTTATAATAAAATATATTTAAAATAATAAAATATATATAAAAGATATATACCAAAGATTTAAAATGAATATTACTAAATTTAGCAATAATTTTGGCAGGAAAATTCAATAGTTTCCAAATGTAGGCCGATTAGCGTTATTATATATATATATATAGATATATATAATTAGTCGTGGGAAATTCATGACTAATATATTTATTTTGTTTTAATTAAATTAAATAATATACAATATAAATATATTGACTTGTTTTAATATTTAATAAATTTAGTTGTAGATATTATTGTAACGTTTTATCAAATTGATATTATGTATATTAAATAATACACTACATAAATATATTATTATGGTTCACGTGGAATTAGGTACTCTATATAATATTTTTTGTAATCAATTATTTGTCAATATTTACAATAGAATATATCTAAAATATATATACCAAAGATTTAAAAAGATATAAACTAATATTACTAAATTTAGCAATAACTTAGGCGATATTTCCCCAATATGTTCCTACGAATAATATATTTATCATATCTATTATTCTTGTATAATAATATTCCAAATATTATTATTGAAATTTCATATTTAATTAAATCCAATTTAATTAAATATAATAATTAATTCCATATACGTATATATAGAACAAACTTATAAGAAAATTTATTTCTTTTAAATCCTATATATGTACATTCACACACACACACACACACACACACACACACATATATATATATATATATATATATATATATAATTAGTCGTGAATTCATGACTAATATATTTTTTTTTAATTAAATTAAATAATATACAATATAAATATATTGACTTGTTTTAATATTTAATAAATTTAGTTGTAGATATTATTATAACCTTTTATCAATTTGATATTATATATATTAAATAATACACTACATAAATATATTATTATGGTTCACGTGGAATTAGGTACTCTATATAATATTTTTTGCAATCAATTATTTGTCAATATTTACAATAAAATACATCTAAAATATAATATCAAAGATTTATAAAGATATAAACTAATATTACTAAATTTAGCAATAATTTTGGCGGGAAAATTAAATGGTTTCCAAATGTAGGCCGGTTAGCGTTATTATATATATATATATATATATATATATATATATATATAATTATTTTAAATAATTTCTATTTGTTTAAATATATTATTTTATGAACATTTGTAATGTATATTAATATATTTAATAAATTTACTTTTACAATTTTATATAAATTTTATGATGAGTATATATTATATTACATATAATATATATATATATATATATATATATATATATATATATATATATATATATATATATCCGAGTCATCCGGTTTTTTTCCAACGGTTCAACCGGGTCGAACCAGTGAACCAGTAACCCAGTTGATTGTCCGGTTCGATAGCCGGTAAACATTGGGTATATAATATTATGTCCACCGGTGGGCATGTGATCATTTCTGCGGTCAAGTATATATTCAAATTTATCTATATATGTTCTTTTTAATATCTAGAAAGATTACCATTTCCAAATATATATACTTGGGCAATTGGTCGATTTTAGGCCTTTAGAAGCCCAATCATATGTCGATTGAATTAGACTTGGGCATATGCACCTACGACCCGAAACAAAAAAACCCCAGAAACTTACCCAGGCCCACCATAAATTAAATTCACAAATCGCTTAATTTTTTTTAAAGGAAAAAACTTTTTTTTTTAAAAAAATTGAACGAAAAATTGATAATATTGAAGGAGTTGAAAAATCAATTAAGATAGAAAGACTTGTCTCATTTTTATCAAACAACTAAACTTTTATTTTAACAAACCACACAGTACTGGTTAAATTATGTGTGTAGTCCTCAACTAAAAATATTAATAATAATATGATTATTCTGTTGATGGTCGATTAGCCAACAAATTGTTGAAGGGCAATAATCACAAAATTAAAGTACTGTTAGATGAAGAACGATCAGATATACGCAAAGAGCAAGGCTCATCGCCAAAGCATGATTGTTCGTCTAATCATGATTCAGTCAATTAGGCAATGAGGGACAAGAAGACGAGGAGCTAAGAACTCCATCCACCAAAGCTCGAGGCCGAACAACCCTGCAATAGGATTAATAGTATTTATCCTTATTATTATATATTATTTTATAGGATGATATGGTGTTGAGATGTTTGCCATAACCTTAAGCTAGATTGGTCCAATTCTAGGAATTGTAGAATCTGAATCATTTTAAAATTGGCCACTCAATTATACTAATTTATATACAATATAAAATTTTAAATGACATTGTTGGTGATCGAATTTAATCGGATGGATAAGTGACTGCTTAGTTTGGTTTTGGATCACCAAACAAAAACGTGTGATTGATTATCACCGTAAATGATAAATCGAAGTTTAGGATCGTAAAATTGTAAATACGAAAGTCGAAAACGTATTTATTTCGTATAAGTGTACATTAAGGTGTATTTGTGTGTGTTTTATGAGTATTTGTGAATTTGAACTTGTATTTATTAGCTGGAGAACAACTATTTATAGAGGCTAGCAAGCATGAGGTGTCCATGACTCTTGGTCTCCCTAGCTTGCATGCTAGATAAGTGTATTTTGACCTTATCTAAGCTGAATCTTAGTTACAAAGTCTTCTTTGGTCTTATCTCAGATTCATTGTTGTTCGTCCAGGTCGGCTTGATTTGTCCAGAAGGATCTTTCAATAAAAGTTGTTCGTCTTTTGAGGTTATGGCTTAGAAGTTGTTCGCCTTTGTGTTTCGCACAGATTGGCTTAGGGATCTTAGTTCTTTGTTCGTCAACTTACACCTCTTAGGCTGGTAGATGCACCACCTTTTGACAATGTTGCTCGTCATCAATGATTTGATGTAGGGTCCATATCTGGCCTCGGGTCTCAGGACCTGTTCGCCAGTATGTTGTTCGTCGATGGAGTTGTTCGTCATTTCGTACACCTTCTGGATTGATTTATGCACTCCATCTTGATTTTCTTTGTTAGTCATCTTTGATTTGGAGTTGATTCTTTGTAATCTTTATTAAGACCTTCATCTTTGTTCGCCCAACATTGATTGATGTTCGCCTATCAACAATTGCCCATTATCCTGACTAGATGTTGTCTCAGACGAGTAACTTTGTGGCGAGCAACTGTAGTTAGGATACTATACCGGTGAGGATTTGGACGAACATCATTGAATCTGGCGAGCAACTCCGGGTTCGCCGTTTCACCTTCCCACGATCTGGGGGATGTACAAGGATGACGTGGGCTGTATGATTGCGCGCCGCCCACGCGCGAGCAGTCTTGAGGCTACGCGCCCCTATATTTGCATATAGGCCCTCCAGTTTTCAAACTTGCTCGAAATTTACCCTGTTTTTTATCATTTTAGACCACATTCTTTGGGGTAATTACGGGTTTTACCCCGTTTTTCCTTAGGATATAAATAGAAGTGGGAACTGAAATTTTTCCCACTTTTTTCATCTCTGCTACAGTGTTCCAGCGTCTCCTTCCACTTCTGGCGATCTCAAGCTTTCCGGCGTCCGTTTCTCCAGCATTTGGCCTCCAACATTGAAATAAGGTAGTTATTTTCTTCTTTCTCTCTTTCTTCACCCTTCTCCTTCTCTATTTTCTTCATCGCCGTCGTGGGGGGAATTTGCACCGCCGTTGTCTGCCCAGAACCGCCATCGGAGATCCAAAAACCTCATTTCTTACCTTAAAAAACTCCTCCACTAAACTGATGTCCTCCCATTCGAGCAATAAAGGATCAGAGGAAGGACTGGACCCCTTATTTCTGATTGTGCCGTTCGTCGAACAACCGCCCTTTGAAGTCTCCTCCGAAATGCATCCCGATATGGATTCAGTGGTCCGATCAACGGAGGACACTGGTGCTTGCCGATCTGGCGAAGAGGTTGGGGAGGCCGCGAGCAGCTCCTCTGACGAACAATCTTCCTCTAAATCTGAATATGAGGAAGATCCTGAATTTGACGAACTTACCCCTGAATTCCTGGAAGGGATAGGGTTTCTAGGTCAAAAAATACTCGGAAAAAAAATCCCTTCGGGGGTTGCTCGCCCATTTGAATGGCGAGCATATTCTGCTGAGTATGCGAATAGCTTCCCCCCCCCCTCACGTCAAGTGCTGGATTTGGTGAGGACTAAGTATCAGGCGAGCAGAATTAGAAGTGTTGTTCGCAAAGACGAGCTCAACCTCATCCGGGAGGCATATCAAATTTCCTATGACATCTTCATGTGGGCTTCTAAGAGGAAGAAGAGAGCTGATCGTCCTCCACCAAGGTGTACGGCGATCAACATTGACACACTGATCGCGGGGCTGAGGTTGCCACTGCCTCCCATTGTTGGTCGTTTTCTAGAGGCGACCAACTTAGCCATCACCAAAATAACTCCTATTGGGTGGATGAACTTGCTCGGCATCATGGGCTTGTTCGCCCTGGAGGGGTATGTTGACCGCATCACTGCTGAAGAGGTCAACTATCTGATGACCATCACCAAGTGTCCGAGGGGCGAGGAAGGATACTATTACTTGAAGGCTCGGACTGGGATGAAACTGGTGGAGGGGGTGCCGAACAAGATTCGGAATTGGAAAGAACACTTCTTTTTTATCGGGGGCGACTGGCGAGCATCTTCTGGCCCACATGGCGGTGCTGGGCGCATATTTGAACCCACCACTTATGGGAAAATCAAACGTAAGGTCACATTTGATCGTCCTTACATAAAGTTCTATTTTAACTTTTTTTGTTTGCTCGCAGGTCCCCGGTTGCTCAAGTGGAACTCAGAAGAGGATGAGATCGGCTCTGAGTTCCTCTTCACTTCGTGTTTGGTCGCTCTCCGAGATAGAGCATAGAGGACCATTGAGTACGTGAACAGAGTGAAGTGCAAAAAGGTTGCTCGCCTGTTCACGTACCCCCACCACTTGGAAGCTCAAGCTGAGGTGCCCCCAGGTACAGAAAATTTCTAACTTTTCTTCACAACTTTGCTCGTCACTTGCTTTTCTAACCTGCTCGTCTAAACTCTTTTCTCTCTTTTTTTTAGCCGAGCAAGTCACCGTCGCTGTCTCCCCTTGCTTTGGACTTCTTGAACAAAGGGTCCACGAAATGCTGCCTCCGAAAGGACTGAAAATGAAGGGTGACCCGCCATCCAAAGTGTTAGCGATGACGAACAAAGCTGATGGGGCAAGAGTTGCTCGCCAGGCTGTGCCCCCTTCCAATCTTCCACCCTCTCCTCCTCCTACCCCATCACCCCGTGGAGCCAAGCGCTTAAAGAAAGGAGATGGGTCTTTTGTGGCCCAGACTGCTCCTGCCGGGAACAAAGGCAAGGAGAAAGTGGGGAAGAGCCATGCTCGTCCCCATACTGAAGAGGAAGTTGCTCGCCACACTTCCATCGAGTCGGCGGAGAGGACGGGCAAGGCGGGCAAAGACTCCACTCCTGTCCATGGTCCCGAGGACATAACCCTTCTAGGTTGGGACGAGAGGAAGTTCCAGGAGTAAGTGCATTTCACATTATTTTTGCCGAACAACTCTTATAAACTTTGAAAATATCTCGTGTAACTAATATTCTTGTTCGCAGGTATCGGGCCGAGGATCATCCCGGACGAGCAGCCTCAGTTCACCAATATGCCTGCTCTAAGACTCCAGTGAACATCCGGGAGATTCCGGGCGAACATGTCCATACGGCTACTGAACTAATCGCCCGATCATGGACCCGGCCCCTGGAGACGACTATCTCTACACAAGGGATAGCGGACAACTTCCACTTCTCCATGATGCAGCATGTTAATGGCCTCATTACTGCCAAAAAAAGAATAGCCCAGCTCGCCGAGCTAGAGGATGCTGTTCCCCGATATGCCAGTACTGCTCGGCAGCTGACCGAAGAAAAGGATGGTCTGATCAACCAATATGAGGAAAAAGTTGCTCGCCTCAACAACCAGCTTAAGCACGCCGATGATGTCGAAAAGAAACACGTTGAAGATTATCAATTGTTGTCGGCCGAGCTCAAGAGCAAGGATGCTGAGCTCGAAGAGCAAAAGAAGAGGGTGGCTGCTGCCGAGCAGAATTTGGCTGAGGCTAAGGCGGAAGTTGCTCGGCTCAACGAGGCAATGAGGGGAATGCTCACTCAAGAGAAACTGGAGATTGAGCTGTAAAACCGATCCGGACCCATCACAAATCTTGGGTACATCTGTGTCTATGCCGACTGCATTCATCTTGCACATGCATACGAACAGCCTGAATTGGTCGGCGAGATGGGAAAGGACTTGGCTAAGTTCGTTGAGCACTACCCCCCGCCGAACAACATTGAGCTCCATCTGGGGATATGATAGACTATGGGGTTAAGATTGATCGTCTTGACCCCAGTATTGTGGTTACCCGTCCCCCACCCCCGGCTGAGGACAAGCAAAAAGACGCCGCCCAGGGCGAGCAAGATGTTGTTGCCGAGCAAACTGCCCAAGAACAAGAGCAGAAAGCGGCTAAAGACTTGGCATGGGACATGATCGTCGACCTTACCGTCGATCAAGCTTCTGATCTTCCCACTGGCGAGCAATAATAGGATTAGGACTTAGGACTTTTTTGTCTTTCTTTTGTAATAGTTGCTCGTTCTTTTTGTAGTACACTTCTTCCAGAATTCTTGTACTATTTTTAGGCTTAAAGCCTTTTATTAATGAATGTCTCTTTTGTTCGCTCATCTTCTTCTTGTATGTTAATTGCCTTTACATTTTTGCTTAATGCTTTTGCAATTATAACATACAATGTTGGGCTTTGTTCGATTTGAACTTTGCCTTTTAATAGAATAAGGGTTTAGCCTTAGGTTCTGCTCATCTTGAAAGACGAACAACCTTTAATTGGTCTTGGTCCTTTAAATGGACTTATACCTCGAGCTTTGGACTTTTCTTTCAACAAACAACTATATTTACATTGTAAAAAATTACAAGTGTTGTAAGACTGTTCATCACTAACATATACATTCTGACGAACAACTTTGAACACTAACCAAAACATGCTCGCTTATAACATTTTTGCCGAGTAACTTTGTCTAAAAAAAACAAAAGATATGAAAGAGCACTAGACTATACAATGTGCCGAACAACTTTTCATTCTATACTTAGCAAAAAAAATGCATTCTATACTTAGCAAAATTTTCAAAAAATTAGGCAAGTTTTTTGGTCCATTTGCTTCACCTGCCCCCCAAGACATTTGTTCGCCCAATCAAGAACTTGTTTGACTTATTGGTAGTACTTCTTTAGATGTTCAGCATTCCAGGAGTATTGGGTCGGCTTGCCTTCCATATCTTCGATATCGTATACACCATTAACAAATTTTTCGGTTATACGATACGGGCCCTCCCAAGTTGGTCCCAATACACCTGGAGGTTGGGTGAGCAACTTTCTTAGAACCAAATCTCCAACTCTGAATTCCCTAACCTTGACATGGGAATTATAGTAGCGTTTTGCTCGCTGTTTGCAGGTGGCATTTTTTAGCTCGGCATTTAACCTTTTTTCCTCGAGCAAATTTATTTCAGTAGCTAGAGCAGAGTTGTTCGCCTGCTCATCAAAGTTGGTCGTCCTGATTGTGTTGGTCTTTAATTCAATTGGTATCACAACTTTTGTTCCGAAAGCCATTGCAAAAGGTGTTCTCCGGTGCTTGACCTGGGAGAAACTCTATATGCCCACAAGACTTCCGGAAGTTCTTCAGACCAACTGCTTTTGCTCTCCGCCAGCCGGACTTTTAGTGTGTGCTTGATAATCTTGTTCACGGCTTCGACTTGTCCATTTAACTGGGGATGATAGGGCTTAGAATAATATTTTTTGATCCCCCACTTTGTACAGAAGTCTCTCAACTCTTTCCCATCAAACTGCGGACCATTGTTTGTCACAATGGTTTGTGGAACCCCAAAACGACAGACAATGGTCTTCCAAATGAAGTTAATCATTTTATATTGTGTAATCTTTACCATGGCCTCTGCTTATGCCCATTTTGTATAATAATCGACTGTCACGACGGTGAATCGAACATTTTCAACTCCTGTCGGGAAAGGACCGATAATGTCCATCCCCCATCTTGCAAATGGCCATGGGCTGTAAACTGATACGAGCTGCTGAGCCGGAGTATGAATGTTCGGGGCAAAAATCTGGCATTGATGACATGTTTTTGCTTTTTTATTGCATCCTGACGTAAAGTCGGCCAATAATAGCCTTGTCTGATAGTCTTATACGCCAAGGCTTGCCCTCCAGTGTGATTTTCACATACTCCAGCATGTATTTCTTCGAGTATTGCTCATCCTTGCCCCCTAGGCAAACATTTGAGAAGTGGGATTGATATTCCCCTTTTGTAAAGTTGCTCGCCCACCAGAGTATATCTGGCGGCTTGCTTTGTTAGCTTGGCAGCTTCAAAAGAGTTGTTTGGTTTTTCCCCACTTTTCAAGTATTTGACTATACATGTTCTCCAGTCTTCTTCTTCACTTGCTTGTTCGTCCAGTTGGTTGACATTATAACTCCTTGTTGACGGGTCGTTCATCTTTGTGATTATAATGTCTGACAACTCTGCAGGCCCTTCGCTTGTTGCTAGCCTGGCTAATGCGTCTGCCTGAGTGTTGCTTGTCCTTGGAATTTGTTCAATGAAGACTTGATCCAGTAAGGACATCAGGTGAGCAACAATCCGCTGATACTCGATCATGTGATCGTCTTTTGCCTCGTATTCACCTCGGACTTGGTTCACAATCAATTGTGAGTCGCCGAATATTTGCAACCGTCTGACCCCTACTGCAAGGGACAGGTGGAGACCAGCAATGAGAGCTTCATACTCAGCTTCGTTGTTGGTTGCCATGAAACCAAATTTGATCGCCGAGGTGAATACTTGCCTGTCAGGGCTGATTAGGACTACTCCTGCCCCTGAGGTCATGTTGGTTGAAGATCCGTCAACATAAAGATGTCAGGGGTGATCAAATCCTCTCGTCGGATCTGGTGGGAAAGTTAGTTCGACTATAAAGTCGGCTAGAGCTTGCCCTTTGATTGCTGTTCGAGGAGCGTAGGATACCCCAAATTGGCTAATCTCTAGTGACCATCTTAATAGACGTCCAGATGTGTCGGGGCGATGGAAAATTTATCTGAGTGGGAAGGTTGTTAGCACTTCAACTTGATGATCAAAGAAGTATGGTCGTAACTTCCTCACACTCATGACAAGTGCGTACGCCAGCTTTTCAGTTGGAGAGTATTTGATCTCCGCTTCGTGTAAAGCTTGATTGGCGTAGTAAATCGGTTGATGAAATTTGTCGTCCTCTCGTACTAGAACAGAGCTGATCGCCACTTCTGATGCTGCTAGATATAAATAGAGCTTTTCTCCTGGGATTGGCTTTGAGAGAATTTTAACATCTCCCAGGTAGTCTTTAAGTTGGTCGAATGCTCTTTGGCAGTTGCTAGTCCATGTGAACTTTCCTTTTTTGATGGCCTCGAAGAATGGACGACATTTGTCTTCTGATCTGGATATGAACTGGTTCAAAGCTGCTAGGCATCCCATGAGCCTTTGCACCTCTTTTACTGAACGTGGTGGTTGCATATCCACGATAGCTTTGACTTTTGTTGAATTGGCCTCAATCCCTCGTTGACTAACAAGATGGCCCAAAAATTTCCCCGAATGAACTCCAAAGCTGCTCTTCTTTGGATTTAACTTCATGTTGTAGTGTCGAAGAATTTCGAACACCTGGGTCAAATGCTGGAGATGGTCTTCTTTTCGGGGGCTCTTGACTACGATATCATCTACATAGACTTCTATCGTGTCTCCGATTTGTTCGTCGAACATCTTGTTCACCAACCTTTGATATGTTGCTCCGGCGTTGATGAGGTCAAATGGCATTCTTTTCCAACACAACAAGTTTTTATTCGTGTAAAATGCTGTGTTTTCTTGATCGTCTGGATGCATTGGGATTTTATGGTACCTGACAAAGGCATCCATGAATGTTAGCATATCGTGACCCGCAGTGCTTTCCACCAATTGATCAATATGGAGGAGAGGAAAATTGTCCTTCGGGCATGCTGCATTCAGATCCATAAAATCTATACATAGCCTCCAGGTCCCGTTTGGATTCCTCACAAGGACTGGGTTTGCTACCCACTGTGGACAGAGTGCTTGACGGATTAGATCGTTGTCTAACAACTTCTTCACCTCTTCATTCAAAGCTTGATACTTGTCTGGGCCATACTTTCTTTGTTTTTTATGGACTGGCCTTTTTGCTTGGTTGATATTAAGCTTGTGGCAAACATGCTTCAGATCTATTCCCACCATGTCTGCATGAGACCAAGCAAAAACATCTAGATTCTTGCTGAGAAATTCTTTCATTCGGGATCTGTAAGGCTCAGAGAGCTCAGATCCTATTTATAATTCAAGATCTTCGTTTTTAGGATTAACTTTGAACGCCTCCAGCTCTTCAACTGGAGTTGCTCGTTGTTTTTGTCCTTTCCAACGAGGATCAATTATTGGTCCCTCAGGGTCGAAATCATTTTCGATGTTCATGGGCTCTACTCCCAGCCGGGGTTCTAGATCATCTGTTGGTTCTGGCCCATTGTTGTAGTCAACATCTGGCCCTCTAGGTCACCTGGTGAATATTGCTCGTCACCACCACTACATTGCTCGTCAAGTGGAAGTTCCCCATGGGTGGTGATAAGTTGTTCGTCCAACACTTGCTTGTCAGAGTGTTGTTCATCCGTATCCATATGGTCTTTCTTTGTGTCCATCATATTCTCCAGTATTGATGGTTCATCAACAAGGTAGCTGGTAGTGGCTTCCATCATGGATACTTGTGCGTGCTTTGCCTGTAACTGTAGGAGACATTCACGAGCCTTTCTTTGATCTCCCTTTATAGTGCCTGCTCCACTTGCTGTTGGGAACTTTAAACAATAATGGTAAGTTGAACATGCAACTTTAAATTCATTTAGATAAGGTCGACCAAGAAATCCGTTATAGGTCGATTCCTGATCTATGACCAAGAAATCTACCATTCTTGTTATATTTTTCTCGGGTTCCTCAACCTTTACAAGCTGAACGGACAACCTAATCTCCCCTAACGGGACTGTTACAGCATTTCCGAAGCCTAAGATTCTATGATCTGAATCTCGTATGTAACCTGAATAATCTCCAAGTTGATCAAGTGTCTTCTTGAAAAGGATGTTGGTGTAGGCTCCGGTGTCCACCAACAATCTATGTACTCTGATCTCCATGATCTTAGCACAAATCACGAGTGAATCATTGTGGGGGGGTCAATATTCCCTCCAAATCTTTTTCAGTAAAGGTCAGTTCTGTCGTCTACATGATGGACGGTTTAACCCACATTCCTTGTACTTGGTCGATCGCTCGTAATTCGGCTTTTCTTTTTCGGTTGGAGATTGGCGGTCGTCCATCAGAACATCCTCCCACCGGTCCTGCGGGTTCCATCATGTATAGATCCTCTAATGGACGAGCAGCAACGGCTGGAACTGGTCGTCCAGGCTTGTTATTCCTCTGAGGTTGATCATCCTCCTCATCTTCCGAGTTGTTCTCCCGGGCTCTCTTTCCAAGTTGTCTTTTGACGAAGTCGGAGAGCTTTCCTTTCCTTGTAGAATCGCCAGAGTTGCTTGAGCAAATCTCTGCACTCACTAGTAAAATGCTCCATGCTTTGATGGTAGGCACAATACTTGTTAGGGTTGAGTTTGCCAGTGTCTTGGCGAATCCTACGGGGTTGGGAGAGCAACTCTTTCTCCTTTACATTTTCATACACAGTATTGATTGATATGTTAGCACTTGGTTCAGCTTTTCCTTTAGTTCCGTCCCTTCAATGAATGCCTTCATGTTCTTCGGGACTCTGTAGCCTGTTCCGCCAGGTTTCTTGTTGTTCTCCTTGGGATCAGCTTTACTATCCCCCAAGTTTGCTTGCAGGGCCTCGTGCATGGAAACAAATATGTCGACTTGATTTCTGAATTCGGCATAGCTTCTTGGGTACTTCAGACGTACCTTTTTCCATAACTTCGACCCTTTTTTCAACCTGGCCATAATAGTGATAAATTTCGTATCTTCGCTTACGGGCTCCCCTTCCAACAGCACTTTGTCGAACCTCTCCATAAATGCCCGATCCGTCTTGTCGTCATTTTGCTTTAGGTCCGACAACCGATGTTTTTGGGATAAATATGATCCTTCCGTTGAGAAATGGGAGAGGAACTCTCGACTTAGTTGGATAAACGAGTGGATGGAGACTGGTGGCATTGCGGAAAACCACTTGTGTACCCGGTCCTCCAAAGTCAAGGGGAAGTTTCGGCATTGGGTGGCATCACTAGCTCCCACCGAGATCATGTAATCTGAATACTTCATTAAATGGACTCGGGGATCGACAATGCCATCGTACTGTATACTCGCTGGAAATTGGATCTTTTTCTGAATCAGGGCCTTCAGAATGATAGATGACAATGGAGAGGATGGCAAGCTGGTCGTCCCCATCCCCCTCTGTTGATCCAATTGCCCCTGCATGCTCTCCACAGCCTTTCTTAGGCTTGACAACTCATCCAAGATGCCCCCTGGCTTGGAGGTTGTTCGGCGAGCAAAGGCACAAGTCTTTCTGCTCGTCGCAGTCCCTCACTCGGAGCGGGCATATCCTGGAGCTATTTTCTAGGGTTGCTCGCTGCATTTGGCCCCAGGCACCTGAAAGCAGACTGGGACAGCCTTTCATAAACCGATGGGCGAGGTTGCTCAAATGTTGCTCGCCCATCTCTCGCTTCCTGGCGAGCAACTTTTCCTTGATTTTGGGGTAAGCCTAGCCTGTCCTTGGCGCTGGAACGAGTTGTTCCGTGACTTGACATTGTTGCTCGCCCATGTGCTGACTCAGCCTGGCCCTCTCTTGGTTCGGCCACCTTAGTCTTGCCCTTATCTCGCCTGACTTGGGCACTGTCTACCTCACGTTCCTCGCCCCTAACAGACCTGGCTCTAACAACCTCCATGGATTTAGCCCTAGACCTTGCTTGTGAAGGTTTGTTTTGTTCTTGCTGCCTCTGGATAGTTTGGAGAGCAGCAATGGTTTTAGCCAGTTCATTAGGGTTGCTCGCCAGGGCCTCCAATTCTGGTGGAAGGTTATGGTCTATGGCCGTAAGCCTTGATATGTTCGCATGTCTAGGTTCACGATCTTGATGGCCTACTGATGAAGCCCGAGTGGGAGATGCTCTCCTTGACAAGCGTGAACCCTGTGTTTTCTTGGATTGAGGCATTTTAAATTGAATTATCTTCAAATCTTATATTGAAGAACACCAAGAACACCAAGAACACTTTTGTTTGAATCTTCAAGAATTTCTCGAGGATTTCTTCAAATCTTAAAGTTTTCGAACTTGAAGTTCTTGACTAATCACACTTAATCGGAGGTTCGGACCCTCCTTCTAGCGCCAAATTATTGGTGATTGAATTTAATCGGATGGATTAGTGACTGTTTAGTTCAGTTTAGGATCACCAAACAAGAACGTGTGATTGATTATCACCGTAAATGATAAATCGAAGTTTACAATCGTAAAATTGTAAATACGAAAGTCGAAATCATATTTATTTCGTATAGGTGTACGTTAAGGTGTATTTGTGTGTGTTTTATGAGTATTTGTGAATTTAAACTTGTATTTATTAGCTGGAGAACAACTATTTATAGAGGCTAGCAAGCATGAGGTGTCCATGACTCTTGGTCTCCCTAGCTTGCACGCTAGACAAGTGTCTTTTGACCTTATCTAACCTGAATCTTAGTTACAAAGTCTTCTTTGGCCTTATCTCGGATTCATTGTTGTTCGTCCAGGTCGGCTTGATTTGTCCAGAAGGATCTTTCAATAAAAGTTGTTTGTCTTTTGAGGTTATGGCTTAGAAGTTGTTCGTCTTTGTGTTTCGCACAGATTGGCTTAGGGATCTTGGTCCTTTGTTCGTCAACATACACCTCTTAGGCTGGTAGATGCACCACCTTTTGACAGTGTTGCTCGTCATCAATGATTTGATGTAGGGTCCATATCTGGCCTCGGGTCTCAGGACCTGTTCGCCAGTATGTTGTTCGTCGATGGAGTTGTTCGTCATTTTGTACACCTCCTGGATTGATTTATGCACTCCAATTTGATTTTCTTTGTTAGTCATCTTTGATTTGGAGTTGATTCTTCGTAATCTTTGATTGATGTTCGTCTATCAACAGAAATGAAATTAATTATTGTACAATACTAAAACAAAAAGACTTTAATGCTTAAATTAATATAACGAATATTTTCAAACTAGCTACTTAAATACAATCCGCCTAACAGTTTTAGAGGAAAAAACATTAATTACATCTGTATATTGTATCATACAAGTATACTAGTAGATTAATGGCAGCACTGAGATTAATGAGCTGAAAGAATTAGCATTAATTAAGGACCCATCAGGAGTAAATCCAAATTTAATAAAAATTTGAGTACCCATCAAGGTTCTAACTCAAGACCTCTAGATAGAGGAATAGAAATTTTAGCCGCCAGAACAAATGCTCGATAAATATTAATCTTGTAAAATTATATAAATATATATATATATATATATATATATATATAACTTTGACTCCTAAAAATTGTAAAATTGTCAGGGCCGAGTTGTACGATTCGTTGGCCTCACAAAAAGGAGCGGCCCTGAAGCTAGAGCTGTCAAATGGGCCGGGCCGGGCCGGCCCAGGCCCACTAGGCTTTGAGTTTTTACCGGGCCGGGCCGGCCCGGCCCGGTTGTTACCGGGCCGCCAATTTCCAAGCCCGTCCTGGCCCATCTCGAGCTGCCGGGCCACCGGGCCAAACCGGCCCAATTTTTTATTTTTTTTAAATATTATTATTATACTTGATTTATATATTTACCTCATTAATTTATAATTTAGCATACAAATTATACTCATATAGTTATAAAAATTATTTAGTTTTGTTGTAAATCCGGAAGATTTTATATTCCAAATCTAGGAGATTTGGTGTGGACATTACTTAAGAACCAAGAATTATATTGGGTCTGACCCATTAGATTAGGGTTTTACTATTATATATATCCTATTGTATTCATGAATTTCGGACTCAAATACGCACTCATACTAGTGGAACTCCTGGCTTGGATCGCCCCCAGACGTAGTCCTTCCGGACGAACTGGGTCAACAAATCGTGTCCCTTTATTTACACACTAAATTACAACACGTTATCAGCACGAGTCTCTAACTGAGATTGTACGGTACGCTTTTAATTTATTTTATATGAATCACTTGATTGTTCATATACTTTACCAATTGATTTCGTTCATGAATTTTCCTGTGTATAATTATATTACGTGAAAATTATTTTTGTGATTTAAATCAATAATCAACGACCGTCGCCCGTAGTCGGACGACCGTCCTCGCTGCCGCCGCCGCTGCCGCCGCCGACCCGAGTGCCGCCCGAAGTGCGCACCGCGCACGTTGAGCGCCGCCCGCACGGCGCGCACGCCCGCAGCATCGCGCCCAGTGCCGCGCAGCGTCGCGCCCCCTCGTCGTCCGCATCATCGTCCAGCGCCGATCGCCGCCCGCCCGCAGCATCGCGCCCCCTCGTCGCCCGCATCGGCCAGCGCCGAGCACCGCCTCGCGCCTCCCGCCGCCATCATCAGCCAGCGCCGCCCTCACCCGCGCCCGTCTCGCTCGTGCCGCGCGCGCCCACGCCCGTCGCGCCCGGCGCCGCGCGCACCTGCGCCTGTCGCACCCGCGCCCGTCGTGCCCGGCGCTGCGTGCATCCGCGCCCGTCGCGCCCGATGCCGCGCGCCCGCGCCCGTCGAGACCGAAGCCACGTGCAAACTCGCACGCCGGTGCCCATTGCCGTACGCACACGATCGACCTACGTGCGTCGACTCCGTCCGCTGTGCACAACCAACGCGACGTTATTTCATGGATTTTAATGATTACCTTAACCCGATTCGTTTGTGTTCTTGATAACATAAAATCTGTGTTTTAGTTTTATTAATGAATCCTGAAAATATTTCGTTAAATTGCGTTAATGTACATGAAATAATTATTCTAATGATTATTTCCTCTGTCCATTAAACCGTATATTTTCTGCAAATTATTTTCATGTGATTACCGTTATTTATCGTTATTGCATGTTTGAGTGATTTTACTATCCTACGTGCTTTAACACTGCGCACATAGTTTATAGTCCGCTCTTTATGCCCGGGTAGGCGGCGCCCGGTATTTGTTGGACCGTAAATTTATGCCTTGGGTAGACGGCGCCCAGTACGTGCATCTGTGTGCCTTAGAATAACTAAATAAATCCTTGTCTCCCCGTTGTCTATCTTTTTCGGTCAATCCTCTTACCCATGTCACTTTAATTGTAGTGCATAATGTCTGATATTACCAAAAGAGAATTTGCTGAGCTTACTCTTGATGGTAATAACTACCTGACATGGGCGCTAGATGTTGAAATACATCTAGCCTCGAACAACCTTAGCGGCACGATTGTCGATGATCCAAAATCAACTGACGCCCAGAAGGCGAAAGCTTTGATCTTTCTTAGGCATCATCTCAATCAAGACCTGAAAAATGAGTATCTCACTGAAAGAGATCCTGGAACCTTGTGGAAGTCCCTGAAGGACCGTTTCCAACAACAAAATGATATACTCCTCCCCCAAGCCCAATACGATTGGTTGAACCTCCGTTTCCAAGACTTTAAGTCTGTAACGGAGTATAACTCAGCCCTACATCGTATTGTGTCTCAGTTGAAGTTATGCCAGAAGACTGTAACTGAGGACGACTTAATCCAGAAGACTTTGTCGACTTTCCACGCAAGCAACCTTGTACTCCAGCAGCAGTATAGGGCCAAGAACTACACTGTACACTCTGAGCTAATTTCTGCACTCCTAGTAGCGGAAAAGCACAATCAGCTCCTTATACAGAATCATAATGCGAGGTCGGTTGGCTCAAAAGTTGTGCCCGAAGCACACGCTGTAGCTCAAAGTGGTACAAGAGGTCGCAAGCGTGGAAGGGGGAGAGGAAGTAAATGAACTCGTAGCCAAGGCCGAGGTCGTAACAAATCCGGTGGTTCAGGTGCCTTGAATGACAATCAAGCTCAGGTTCGTGAGAAGGCTGCACCTAACACGAACTCCGCTCCCCGAAAATCTGACAATCAAGATAAGGGTGAACAATTCTGCTACAGATGCGGATGCAAGGGCCATTGGTCTCGCACGTGTCGTACTCCCAAACATTTGGTCGAGGCTTATCAAAAGCAGCAGAAGGACGATAAGAGGAAGGCTCCTAGAGTTGAATCTCACCATGCCAGTCTGCCCGAAGTAGACTCTAACCTAGATCATAAGGGCATTGAGCTTAGACATTTTGGTGATGACGAGTAGATTTACGTATTTAGTTATTCCTAGTTTTTGTTTTCCGAATAAAACAATTGCTTATTATGTTTTGGATCCTTTCTTTTGGATATTTAATGAATGAATTTATTAGCTTTGATGTGTTTACCATAATAGCTATCCATGTGTTTATTCGGATATTGTTGTTTTTATTATGGCTAGTAAACATATCAGCTATTTGTTTGGGGTTAATTTCCTCTGGCATAATGGGGTTGAGGTAGTGATTTATGATTGGTAGATAGCGCCACCACTCATACGATCTTATAGAATAACTTTCTTCTCCCCCGGATTGTACTATTTATATATCCGCCGCAAAATCTAGCCATGAGTATGAGATTTCACAACCCGAACTCCTTTGAATTATGGCATCCGCGGTTAAGTCATCCAGGACAATACATGATACGTAGGATTCTATCTAATTATATTTCGAATAAAAGAATCCTTCCTGTTGATGAATATTTTGTGATGTATGTTATATGGGAAAGTTGATAGTGCGCCCGTCGCGCACCAAGGTTGGACTAGTGTCTCCGGTTTTCCTAGAGCGAATTCAAGGAGACATTTGCGGACCGATTCACCCAGCATCAGGACCGCTCTATTATGGTCCTTATTGATGCCTCCACTAGGTGGGCATATGCTTGTAGCTGTCTACCCGCGATCAAGCTCTTGCAGAGCTCATTGCGAAAACTATCGAGCTTGAAGCTCAATTCCCGGATTATCCAATCTAGACGATTTGTATGGATAACACAGTTGAGTTCAACTCGAAGGTCTTTACAGATTACTGTATGGCCCTGGGAATTAAAGTGGAGCATTCGGTCCCCTACGTCCATACCCAAAATGGTCTTGCTGAGGCGCTAATAAAACGTATCAAATTTATCGCGAGACCATTGCTAATGAATTCTAAACTACCCACCTCATGCTGGGGGCATGCAGTCCTTCATGTATCACACTTGATTCAAATCCGTCCTACTGCATATAATGATCATTCCCCCCTACAGTTAGTGCATGGGAAAGAACCTAGTATTTCCCATCTGCGTATTTCCGGATGTGCGGTATACGTACCGATTACGATACCCAAGCGAACCTCTATGGGCTCACAAAGGAAACTCGGTATTTACGTAGGATTTAACTCTCCATCCATCGTGAAATACCTCGAGCCTTTGTCCGGGGATCAATTAACAGCCCGGTTCGCTGATTGCACGTTCGATGAAGATTACTTCCCGGCATTAGGGGGAGATCCGAATTCAAAATTGAATGAATGCCGGGAACTTACGTGGAACGTAAGTAATCTTCAGTATCTAGATCCGCGCACTAATCAATCTGAACTAGAAGTTCAGAAGATCATTAACCTGCAGAACTTAGCAAATAACCTGCCAGACGCGTTCACTGACCATAGAGGTGTGACTAGATCGCATATACCTGCAGTAAATGCTCCCCAAAGGGTTGAGGTCCCAAGTAAAATGAGTACTCATGCCCCCACACACCAAAAGCGTAAGGGAACCTCAAGAGATAGTAACACACCTAAACGAAAGGCTAGCAAATCTGGTAAGTCGAATGGAAAATCTCTAGAAGAGATCCGTCTAGATAATCCCAAGTCTCTAGGAGACGAGAGTCCTAGTGATGAAGCACATGCACAAAATATTCCATGCACTAGGACCGTGGAATGACCAGACCCAGATATAATGGGAAATGAGGAAGGTCTGGTTGACGTAAACGTCGTAGTCTCTGTGAATTTCACAGATACGGGAGAAACATATAATAGAAATATTACTGTCGTCGACGATACATTTGCAGCGTCAATAGCTCTTTCCATTATTAATGATCTAGATCCTGAACCCAAAACAATCGCAGAGTGCCGGAAGCGCCACGATTGGGTTAAATGGAAAGAGGCAATTGATGCGGAGCTCGCCTCGCTTAACATAAGACAAGTATTTGACTCTTTCGTTCGTACACCCGCGCGCGCTATCCCTGTAGGATATGAATGGGTTTTTGTACGAAAACGAAATTGAGAGAACAATAATGTAGAGAGGTACAAAGCGAGGCTGGTAGCACAAGGGTTTTCGCAGAGACCCGGAATTGATTTCGATCAAACCTATTCTCCCGTCATGGACTCAATAACGTTCCGCTATTTGATATCTTTAGCAATTAAGTTGAATCTCCAGATGAGATTAATGGACGTAGTAACCGCGTACTTATACGGATCACTAGATGCCGACATTTATATGAAAATCCCAGATGGATTTGACATTCCTCAGTTAAGGGATGGCGAAAATCGCAGTATGTATAGCATACAACTGCGTAAGTCGTTGTATGGCCTGAAGCAATCGGGCCTTATGTGGTACAACCGACTTAGTGAATTCCTTCAGATGAAGGGATACACGTTCGATAAAGCTTTCCCATGCGTATTCACGAAGAAATCGCAAGACGGTTTTTGCATCATATCCGTATATGTTGATGACCTAAACATAATCGGAACATGCAAAGAGATTGAAGAAGCCAGTTCAATCTTGAGAGCTGAATTCGAAATGAAGTCCTTGGGTAAAACCAAGTACTGCCTCGGCTTGCAGATCGAGCACCTCCCAGAAGGAGTCCTTGTTCATCAGTCGACCTACGTGAAAAGGGTATTGGAGAGATTTCACATGGATAAGTCTCATCCACTTAGCACCCCGATGATAGTCCGATCCCTCGAAGTGGATAAGGACCCATTTAGACCAAGAGAAGATTCAGAAGAAATTCTGGGACCAGAAGTTCCTTATCTTAGCGCTGTTGGAGCTTTGCTCTATCTTGCAAATTGCACCCGGCCGGACATTGCATTTGCAGTTAACTTGCTTGCGAGATATAGCGCTTCTCCCACGAGGAGACATTGGAATGGTGTTAAGCATGTTCTACGATACCTCCAAGGATCTCAAGATCTTGGACTGTTTTATCGTAAGAACCAAGATAAAACCTTAGTAGGTTATGCGGATGCTGGCTATTTGTCTGATCCCCACAACGCCATATCCCAGACTGGTTATATTTTTCTCTGTGGTGGAACCGCAATCTCGTGGAGATCGGTTAAACAATCCATGGTTACCACGTCTTCAAACCACTCAGATATCATAGCTTTATTTGAAGCCGCACGAGAATGTGTTTGGTTAAGGTCCTTGGTAAAACACATTGGTGACTCGTGTGGTATCGCCAAGGGCGATACACCTCCCACCGTTATATTTGAAGATAACGCTGCTTGCATTGCACAAATGAGTAATGGGTACGTCAAGGGAAACCTGACGAAACATATTTCACCTAAGTTTTTCTACCCATACGAACTCCAGAAGAGTGGCGTAATTACTATTCAAAAGGTGCAATCTAGTAACAATCTTGCAGATTTGTTTACTAAATCCTTACCTACGTCTACTTTTGAAAAGTACGTCCGTGGTATTGGGATGCAAAGACTTAAAGTGTTGTTGTCTTTAGGGGGAGCGGTAACATCGAAATAAATCTGGAAGATTTAGATCTAGAAGATCAATAACATTCCTCCCACTTATTATCATGGCCGATCCTCAGCACGTGGAGTTTTTATGACAAGACATTTATGTCGTAATGTCCAAGGGGGAGTGTTGTAAATCCGGAAGATTTTATATTCCAAATCTAGGAGATTTGGTGTGGACATTACTTAAGGACCAAGAATTATATTGGGTCTGACCCATTAGATTAGGGTTTTACTATTATATATATCCTATTGTATTCATGAATTTCGGACTCATATACGCACTCATACTAGTGGAACTCCTGGCTTGGATCGCCCCCAGACGTAGTCCTTCCGGACGAACTGGGTCAACAAATCGTGTCCCTTTATTTACACGCTAAATTACAACAAGTTTGTCAACAACAATTCAATAATTAAATTAAAACTCAAATTCCTAAATAAAATTTCAGAATAATAATTCAACAAATCCTAATAGAATGGAAAGTGTTATTTTTTATTTCAACAACAATTCAATAATAAAAATTCAACAATTCAATAGGAAAGTGTTATTTTTTATTTTGATAAGATAATGATATTATAGGAATAAAATGAGGTATGTTTAGTAATGCATGTTAATTTTTAAATTTTATTGGGATTTGTTTAATAAGTGGGGCGAGTTTAGAGGATTTTGGGGTTTGAGTAGTGATACTCTTAAATAAAATCTTATCCCTCAATTCATATTTACCTTAATTGTACAAGTGTGTTATGTGTACCACCAATTTGTGGTTGTTCATAAGAATTCGTTCATTTCCCTAGATGAACATTCAACCAATAAATTATAATGTATTTTATTTTAAAAAATGGGGTATGATCATAAATAATATGGTACATATATATATAGGGATGAGGAAATTAAGACCATAGTGAGTATAAGGATGGATGTGACTTGTGGCAACTATTATCAACCTTGGCCAAATCACTAATCTCCCCTATTGCTCTTTTTTTTCTTATCTCTAGGTTTTCAATTTTATTCAAATAAAAAAAAAAAAAACAAACCGGGCCGGCCCAAAAAACCGGGCTAAGCCCGGCCCAAGCCCGGAGGCCCGCTGGGCCTACTGGGCCGGGCCAAAAAGGCCCGGTTCATTTCGGGCCTATATTTTTAGGGCCCAGTCCGCCCTTAAAACCGGGCTTTTTGGGCCGGCCCATCGGGCCGGGCTCGTTTTGACAGCTCTACCTGAAGCTAGATGATTTAAGGGGTTGACACGCTCCTCCTAACATGTACCTCTATAAATAATAAAGTATCCCAAATTTCTACCGATAAAGGATTGATTGTCTTTTAATTATATAAACACTTTGATTAAATCCTTTCATATATGCTACAATATTATTTCTCCATTTCATCTGGCCAGTTGTATTAGCATTTAGCCTGCAGAGATAATCATTATGTTTATTTGATGATCTTCATAAATTAGCCACATAAATCCTTTCCCTTTCACATAAGATCATCAAACAAACATATTCCTTGAGAGAACGGGTGAATTTTTAGTAGAAATATTATGAAACTGTTTTGAAGTATTAAATATTTGATCAGAGTATCAAAAACTAGGTTCAATTTTTTTTATAATAATTACAATATAATGTCACCGATCCATATTAATAATACTCCTGATAAGATAAATAATATTTTAAAACCGTTTCATGATAAACTTATTTTAAACTATTTTCATATAATACTTTGCTTTTTAATATACTAGTATATCACCCGTGCATTCGCGCTATTTGTGAGTACAAATTAATTATAATGTTAGTTTTTGTTACAGTTATCTCAATTGAAAAAAAAATTGTATGTTCATTATTTATGTTAAATTAAGTAGAATAGTTAGTTTATCTATAATTCTATATATTTTTTCTTTATACACCCTATATGTTGTTGATTTTTTCATTTTAGAAATTTTGGTATATATATCACAATTTTTTTTCCTTTGATGCAATGCTCAATGTTTGATTTCTTTTTTCAAATTAAGCACATACAAATATTTTGTTCTCGAAATGTGGAAAATGTCTACTTTGTCAAGTAAGTCAAACTTTAAAGATATTATGTTTGTCTACAAATTTAATACTGAATTTCTTTGGTGAGATCGTAATTGAAATGCAATAATACTGAATTTAAACGTTGTATGGTGAGATTTAAATTTCTTTGGATATGTCATGTGTGTAAAATATTTTGGAGAAAATTGGGTTTTATTATATTGGAGTAGGTCAGAACTGAAAAAATTGCTCTCGATTTATTATGTAATCAAGTTTAGTGGTGACACGAAGCGTCTCATGCATTATCTTACTAAAGTTTGTATAAATATATTACAAGTGATGCATTGTTTAAAAATAATAATATTATTTTTAAGAAGTATAAAAAAAAGAGTATGTCAATGTAGATTGAATAAAACAATTAAATTATTAAAAATTTATTGAACAAACCCCACTTTTGACAATTATATCCTCTATTTGTAAAATTAAACTAAAAATTACACCCCTTTCCATTCTAATTCACGTTTTTCAAACATCAAAATCTAATATTCAATTTTTTTAATTAATCCAGGAAAATTAAGTTAATTTTTCCATTAATAGTTAAATGTGCAGACATCGTTTGGAAAAAGGGCTTTTGCAGCCAGAGGAAAGAAGAAAAATAATGCAAGTAATTTTTTCCAAATCAGAAGCAGCAACACAACAAGCACAAATGTGCAATAGACTATGACTCTACCATTAACCTTGCTTTTAAATATTCTTAGAGCAAAGGATATGTTCAAATATAACTTTTTGAGCAAAAGTGCATGAGGATTGAAGCCAAAATATGGGTATAATGTGTGCATAAATTTGACAAGATTTTGTTGAAAGGGGTTAACGAATACTATCAGTTGACGATAATATTGTCATTTAAATATGTGTATTTTAGTTTTAAAATATTTTAGGGTATGTTTAGGAATTTCGGGGGTTAATATAGCCGCAATCTTTTTTAAATTCACATTAATTTGTAGAAGCTTTTAAAAACAAAAATAATGAGATGTTTGTAAAGAATGTATCACATTCTTTTACATGTCATTAATATACTATTAATAATTGTATTTTGTGTCACTTAAAAATTACATGTATGTTGAAAGTAATAATTAATTTAATGTAAAAAAAAAAGCAGGTGGTTTAGTCCACCTAGCCACTGGGTTCCTCACTTTCGCGAGTGATCCAGGTTCGATTCCCTTTGTGAATGAACTAAGAGAGTTATAAGGTGGCTTGGAGAAATCTTGGAGTATTTGGGGGCTTGGTGAACTAACTTTTAATTACTAATAACTAACATTTACCGATAAAAAAAAATTAATGTAAAAAAAATGTAAATTGTTCAAATATTTTTTATTATGTAAAAATTTAAGAGAATCTGTTTTGATAAAGCAATGATTTTTTTTTCATATATATATATATATATATATATATATATGTATATATACTTAGTTAAAAAAATTGTTATAATGTTAATGATTTTGTTCTAAAAAATGTTCTAAGTTTATTTATAAGTTAAAAAAATTGAAATTTTTTAGAATTTAAATTTAATTTTATTAATTATTATAATAAAAAAATTGATAAAAATGACTTCCGGAAAGATCACTAGTTAATATAAGAGAAGATTGGGTGGTAAATTTGAGATTTATAGGATCTATTCAAAATAAATTACTTCTTCTACCTCCAAATTAGTTTTCACACTTTTCTTTTTTGTCCGTTCTACATTAGCTTTCACACTCTAAAAATGAAAATTTTCTCACAACTCTTGCCCTCAAAATTATCACTTATTTATCCATCATATCGTTTTTTTTACACAAATAATATACAACTACACAATTAAAATTGATTTGACATAAAAATTCTACACTATTACTTTAATAATATAAAATAATGAGTTCTTATAATTTATGTGTTCAGATTAATATGAAAACTGATTTGGGATATAAGGAATATATGGTTAAAAAAATGATTATATAACCGAATTGATGTGTTCCATTCATAAATTTCAATATAAATCTTTTTAGAAACAAAATCATAATTAGTGATGGGCTTAGCCAAAAGATATTGTCATAATCAATTTTGGTCAAATTCAATTAAACGTTAAAGCAGGCTCAGATAGAATCGATTTTACTCAGCATTATCTGTTCATCATATATTAACAGTCAAATTTAGTTAATTTCCAAAAGTTGAAAATTAATTGGAAAAGTTTGTGATTAATTGGTTTAATTACAATTCTTTTATTTTTTGAAAAGCAAGTAAATTATAGTATTAAAATTAAAAGTCCTAATCAGCAAGAGATTGATACATAGACAAGAATAAATCTAGCATTGCTTTTTAATTAATTTGCAAAAAGGTGCAGCTTAATCACAATTAATGTCAATATATGTAGTTTTAAAACATTATCTAGTTTGGACAATCTAAATTAACTCATGCATTTGAATTTATGCAATATGTAGGAGTTGGGCAAGATTTATTAAATTTAATTTGCATATATAATTAGCCGCAAACAAAAGTTATTTTAGCTTCCAAAAGTCGAAAATGGGTAACTATAATAAGTGTGCTGGATGAAATAATGACAATTTATATTATCTGATAAACGTTAGATTGAAACCAACAGTTTACACTGTCTAAATATATTTTGAATTCCATAAAAAAAAGAAAATGGATATAAACTAATTGATTTTTTTGTATCTACTATATGGATATGACAATAATTATAAGGTATGTCTCCTGGGTGAGATAATTAAAAAAAATCAAGGGAAAAGGAATACTCCCCCATCCCAACTTTATAAATACAGCTCGAAAATGTGCAGTCCTCAAAATAAGTGTAATTTTGTTCTATTTTATAAAAATTAATTAATATTCCAATTTTATCATTCTATTTATTATTTGTGACAATATGTACTAATTAACAAATTTTACTCTATATAGATAATAAAAGGACAAAAACATCATATTACTCGTATATTTATTGCTATTTATTACTCTCTCCGTCTAATACTAGTAAGCAATATTTTTTTGTATGTGAAGCTTATTGGTCATGAGGTCTATTTATAAATAAAGTAAGTGTTAATAAAATCATAAATAAAATTATTGTTATAATAAAGTGATATTTTTTACTAACAATTATTTTATTTATAAATGGACATCACAATACCCTATAACATCCTCCAACATCCCCTATTATACTAATAGGGAGTTTGAAATGTTTATGTGTCATCTTTAGGTTGGTTTCGCCTATGTGTCATCCTGTGGTTAAGTTCGCCTACGTGTCAAATGCTTACTTATGATCTTATGTGTCATCAATTTTGCCTATGTGTTGAATGCTTGTGAATCTTATGTAGTCTTATCTAATAAAGAATCTAATAAAATAAATAAATAAAAAAGTGCATGCAAATGGTTTTGAACCCTACACCTCATAACCAATAGTTAAGATGTTTACCAAATTAGTCATACTATGAACCTTTAAGAAGTTTTAATATCTATTGTATATAACTTGAGTTTATAAAAATATATTATAAATTTTGTTGTGATTGTACCAATTTATATTTTATTTAACTATATTTGAGGATGTACTATATATAAAAAAAATTAATGTCTTACTAATTCAAACAAGAACTTATGTATACTTAATTCTACAGTACTATTACTAAATTGATTAATAAATTTAAAAAATTATAATTATGTAAAATATTAATATTCAATTGACTTACTATTATATTCTCAGTGTATTTGAGAATTTTTTATTTACAAATGTTTAATTTGTGAAAAATTAAGAAAAGAAATTAAAAATATTATATAATTTTGATTTGTTATATCGATAAAATAATTAATTAATTTTTTTAGAATCTAATTATTTAAAAATTTAAAATTTAATTGACACACTTTTATTGTCTAGAAATCATAGTAAATCAAAATTATAATTATTGGATTTTTTATATTTAAAATCTAACATGATATGTCAATTTCCTATTGACTTAATTGTGTCTAACATGTAACATTATATTTGTGAAATAATGTTGTCTCTAATTAAAAAAAATAGTAATTACATGGATTTGTGCACACATTTATAAATATTTACATATTTTGAATATCTATTTTAATTTAACACAATTTTTAAATAGGGAAGTCCTATTAAAACCTACTAATGGTTTTACATTGTTAATGCTATTTTTTTTATTCTGAAATGCTTATTAGTTTATCCCATATTTCATAAGTTAAATGACATGTGTAATATATATATTTTTACATGTAATTGTATTATTCAAATAATTTAGAGATTTAACATAATTTAAAAAATAAAGCTTTAAAATATAAGTATTAAATTTTTTTTAGGGTTAATTTAATATTAATTCAAGATTATTAAACCCAATCTCAAATTAATCACAATTTTTAATAATGCTATAGAAATTCACCACATCTTTAGTTTTTCAATCAGATATAGGACTTGAACTTTTAGGGAAAAAAAAATGATGTATGAGTGTGTATTACTGCTTGAATCCAAAAAATTTCTACATCGAGAAAATCGTCTTAGGGAGGCAAGGGGAAGTATCTGACACATAGTTTGAGAAAATATGTCATAATTTAAAAATGTATACCAAATTGAAACAAAAGCAATACATGAATTTTCATAAGAATATTAAAAATTGTATTTAAACTGAGATTGAGCCTAAAGGTCATGAATTAATAAGAAATTGACTAATATTTTTATGCATACATATTATTGGAATATATTAATTATATAATATAATTATATTATTTTACAGTGATCAAATTACTTAAGTATATATAATGCATATATAATTAAATTTAAAAAATATCCGCGTAATACGTGGGTGCTCATCTAGTATTACATAAAGAAAACGTTTCTCAATAATATTATGTAGAGGGATTAATTTTCTCTGTTCTTGTGTAAGATTTTTAAATGATAATTAAATTAACTGGACAGAGGAAATAACTGTTAAAAATATATAAATCATTACAATTTAATTTGAGTATGTATAGAGTGAAATTGGTTTATATATGAATGACTGAAGGGTATTAGTTATTTTCACTGAAGAGTATTAGTTGTTTTTACTGAAGAGTATTACTGGTTTACACTGAAGAGTCTTAGTTCATTTTCACCGAACAACTAAGACTCTTTAGTGTAAATCAGTAATACTCTTCAGTAAAAATTATTAATACTCTTCACTAAAAACAACTAATATCCTTCACGGATTTATATATAAACTAGTTTCACTCTATACTTTGTCATTTAATTTTACAATGATTGGAATTCATGAGGTCGTACCTGATTCCATATTTAATTTATTAGATATGACAATTAATTAATTAATTTAATGAGATCTTATGTATTTTATCAACTTATATAAAGTTAATGCAACATTTTTTTAATAGGCAACTTTAGAATAAAATACCCCATCCGTCTATTTAAATTGCGTTTACCTTTTTATTTGGAGGCAAACCCATAAATGACAATAATCATTTTATCTCAATCCTACTTTATTCATAATAAATTTCACAATACCTTATTTTATTTATTTTATCCTTTTTTTTGTTTTTTTTTTAAATGTGTGTCCAAGTATTTAGACACAATTTTGTTGAATAGCATTTTATCTTTTATGTAATGTATCCCTTTAGACACAACGTATGCCCAAGTATATTATTTTTACAAGAAGATATTATAGGATTGACTTGATATTAATGCGGTCAGTTCAAAAAAGTTGATTATCAATTTAGAAAATAATCTTGCGTGCATTAGTTATCATTATACTATATATCTCCATAATCCTAGGTTAGCTTTGTGCATTTGTAATTATAGCACTTTGCCATCATTGTACATAGTGTAATATCCCCTCCATCCTTAAGATTTATTTGCATTTGGTTTTTCCTGAATTTTAATATGAAATTTAATTTGTAGTGTTTAAATGAATAAAATAATTTTTTGATGATGATGTATTATTCAATTTAAATGTATAAAACAAAATGATGATATTTTTCTATTTAATTATTAGTGAAATGATATATAATTTAAAAGTCTTTGAAGGAGGCTGAAGAAGGGAATAAGAAAATAAAATTGGAAATTTTTTATTTTGTTAAGGAATACCCTTTTTTTATTTCATAACATTTATTTTATCCACCTCAAAACATACAATTTAAAATTCTAGATAATAAACTTAATTATAACGAGGCTGTTTTATGTACAATTATTATGTACTCAAAATTAAAGTAAAGATTAAAGATTTATGTACTTTAGATAATATTAGATATCGTATCATTATATAAGTTATACGAGAAACACGTGTTTCAATACGTAAGTATATAAAGAATTACCATAGTACTTTAGTAGTTATTTCGTTGTTTACTACTCCTATAGATCTATAGTATAAATTTCATATTGAAACATATAGAATTGAAATATTCGATTAATATTTGGAACTTGCAAATGAAATTTAGAAATACTCATTTTCAATTGCCTAAGATTTATTTGACCCACCTCAAACACACAGTTTAAAATTTTAGTTATTAATAATCCAAATTAATATAAGGAATATTGACTGCTAAAATAAACTAAAGATTAAAGAGTACTTCTATACTTTAGATAAAATTAGATATCGTATATTTATATAAGTTACATTGGGAGACACGTGTTTCAATACGTAACCTACATCGCATTAATGTACTTTATTAGTTATTCCGTTGTTTACTACTCCAATAAATATATCGTATAGCAAGGTTGTTATTAAGTACAATATTAGGTACTAAAGATAAACTAAAGATTAAAGACTTTCGTACTACTTTAGATAAAATTAGAATAAAAGTTAGATTAGTTCACCAAATTCCCACGAGTCCGGGTCACTTTACTCATTAGAGTGAGGAACCCGGTAACCAGGTGGACCAAGTCACCTGGTTATTTATATAAGTTATTGATCCATCACGTAACGAGACTGTTATTAAGTACAATATTAATGAAATACCCAAAATAAACTAAACTAAGATTAAAGATTTTCGTACTTTAGATAAAATTAGATATTGTATTTTTATATAAATTATACATGAGAGACACGTGTTTTAATACGTAATGCATAACGAATTAACGTAGAGTGCTTTAGTAGTTATTTTGTTGTTTACTACTTCAATAGATTTATCGTATAAATTTCAAATTGAAAGTATAATAATTTGTGAAAATTAAAAGAAATAATTAGAGAGAGACATATACAACCTGAAAACCCTAGAATTGATAGCTAAGCATCAAACATTACTACTATAAATAGCCAATTAGGTGTAGGGCAGATGACTCTAACTCCAGGGGCAGGTACACACAACAAAGGGAAACATCCCACAATATTTACTCTGAAAATATTATTTACAAAATATAATTAAAAAAATTAAAAGGAAAGGTCATGTCACGACACTAGACAACTCGCTCTCAAATCTCTGCAAACTGAAATCTGGAAGATAGTCATAGTGATTATACTTATACCCCTCCTCACTACCCAACCAACCCAACCCAACCCAACCCCCCATCTGCACAGCAATAATTCTTTCTTTACACAGAGGGGGGAGATGCATACACGATACATACACAAGAAGACACACACACTAACACACACTGGACTGTGAGTGAGATTTTGGCCTTGCTTGCTATAAGTCCTACTCAATTGCTATAATTTTTATTTTTCACTTTTCTGCTAACTTTCTCCCCCCTTCCCATAGCCTCTGCTCTTGGGGGAATTTCCTCCGCCTTCATCTCCCCCACAGTAAAAAAAAAAGAACGCTCTCTCTCTCTCTCTCTCTCTCTCTCTCTCTCTCTCTCTCTCTCTCTCTCTCTCTCTCTCTCTCTCTCTCTCTCTCTCTCTCTCTCTCTCTCTCTCTCTCTCTCTCTCTCTCTTCATGAGATACGGGTTCTTCCTTTTCTTCCGCAGCACCATCTTTATACTGCGAAAAGATTGCTCCACGAAGAAAGCCCCTTCTGCGTGATTCTTATAATCAAACAAAGATTATTACATCCCCAAAACAAAAGGAATTTGCACAAATCCTACTTTCTCTCTCTAGATTTCAAAAAATTAAGAGAGTGCGAGATCCGAAGGCGGTTTAAGTTTTGACCGCAGAAATCGAGGCACGTTAAATTTGTCAAGGAGGAAAGAATTACAGGGAGTTTTAACAACCTTTTTATTCTATCTAGGTATATCCTATTTTCTCATTTTCTTTTATGGATTAATTTTTGTTTTGAATGAAAATTAAATTAATATAGCTAATCCCAAAAGTCCTTTCTCTCTCTAGATGTGTGTATATGTGTGTGTATTGTAGTCACTCACTCACATGGGAGAATGGATGAATTTTAAGCAAGATCTGATTGAAAGACTAACAATATTGATATTTGGTATAATAAGAAACAAAAGAAATTAAACCTCTCACTTTCACGAGATCCAATTCCAAAATCTTCCTTTCTTTCACTCCTATCTTTTTTTAATTAAAATAGAGTACTAATAACAATAGCTAGCAATTCCCACTTTAGTACAATGCTTTCCTTCTCTCTCTATCTCTTTCTTTCTCTCTCTCTAAAAAAATTCACATATGAAAAATTTGGTTAGGGTTAGGATTTGGGAAGGTCCAAAATTAGTGAAATGGATTACATCCCATATTCACACCCCTATAAAATTTCCAAATCAAGAAATTATCCATAATTAGGTGGATATTAATGTTTTAACAGCTGTTTATGACAAGCAAAAATTTCAAAAAAAAAAAAAAAATCGTAATTACTACCATTAATCTCCAATCGACAGCCCTATCTATATATATATCACATCAGTTGTGTGTATGAAACATAAGAAGAATAGACAGATCCTGGGAGGTGTTGAAAAATAAATTAAAGGGCAGGTATTATATCATTTCAAACATTCAATTTCCAGATATGGTCAGAATCTTTTTATATATTTTTCTGTAATTTCCTTCAATCAACTTTTAAGAGATTTTGTTTCTTAAAAGCTGTCAATGATTTGGTTGCATGTGTAGCTAATTTTATGTCTTTAATTTAAAGCTGGTTGTTTCAATCATGTCCTGAATTTTTCATAGATCCAATTACTATTTAATTTCATTAATTCATTCATCATTAACACTATTTTGCTTGAAATTTATGATTTGTAGGCCTAGCTAGGTTTCTCAAGAATTTATGTTGGGACCTGTCATTTCATTTCATTTCATTTCATTAATTAAATACCACCAGTGAAAATAAAAATCCCAATTTTTCAAGGTTAAATTCTCCCTCAACGATCGATGGCGTCTTCGTCCACCTCCCCCTGCGCGGCATGCAAGTTCCTCCGTCGCAAATGCTTGCCCGAGTGCGTGTTCGCTCCCTACTTCCCGCCCGACCAGCCCCAAAAGTTTGCCAACGTACACAAGGTGTTCGGCGCATCGAACGTGACGAAGCTCCTGAACGAGCTCCAGCCGCACCAGCGCGAAGACG
Organism: Ballota nigra; assembly: GCA_947034835.1. NCBI lineage: Eukaryota > Viridiplantae > Streptophyta > Magnoliopsida > Lamiales > Lamiaceae > Ballota > Ballota nigra. The sequence goes on from OX344725.1 coordinate 63,450,200, forward strand.
CGGTTAACTCGCTGGCCTACGAGGCGGATATGCGGCTGCGGGACCCGGTGTACGGGTGCGTGGGCGTCATCTCTCTCCTCCAGCACCAGCTCCGCCAGCTCCAGATGGACCTCAGCTGCGCCAAATCCGAGCTCTCCAAGTACCAAAACCTCGGCCACGGCCTCATCCACCACCACAACATCCTCGGCGCCGGCGTCTCCGCCGCCCGCGACCATTTCCACCACCAGCTCTTCCCCGTCAGCCAGCAGCAGGTCATCCGGGCACTCGACGCCGGAACTGCAGGCTACGATGCCAGCAGCCTTCTTGCAATGAATATGACCGGCCAGCTCGGCGGCTTTCAGCAGCCCAGGCCCGCCGGGACGCACGCCGACGGCCGCAGGACGCCGGTTGAACCCTCTTAGGGTTTTCAAACCAGAGGTTATATAGGTAATTAATTAAACAGTACTCATCAAAAGAACACTTTGTTTTTAATTAATTAATGTTGTTGTTATTTCTTGTTTTTTCATGCTTAATTATAACTTTATATTATCTGTCACATTTGTTTTGGTTTTCTTAAGGAGTTTTCCCCCCTCTCTAGTCCTTTTATTCAGCAAACTAATTATATATATGTGATTGGGTTTTGCCTAATTAAAATCTTACATTCGAATTTTGTTTTTCTACTCAATATTTTAAAAGAATTTGTTCGAATTTAGCAGATAAGAAATTGCATCATTGATTTACCTGATTGATATATAGTCTTGAGGAGTAATAGAAATATTCTTAGGGTATGTTGATATTAATAAATCAATTAATTAGCTATAAATTTAATTTCTAAGAAAGGAAGGTCGGTATTATTATTCATTATAAAAAAAAAAGTTATTTAATTTGTCATACACGATCGATTTGAATAAATATAATAACATGTGATGATTATGAGAAAGTCTCATGTGTCATTAATTTCAAATAAACACTAGAGGTATTGTCACGTATATAGCCTAATTCACTTATAAGAAAAAAGAATAATATATAGTACTATATATTAATGGGAAGATTAGCCAAAATTGTGCATAAAATAAAAATGTTTCATTAATAGTTCCATCTTTTGTCTTGAAGCTGTTAGGAAATTAATGGCAGTATTGAGGAAGCCTCACACATCCAATCTGTCATTATGGTGATCCTAACAACTAGACATGACTACCAGGACTCTAGATTTTAATGCTCTTCCATTATTACTTGAAATATCGTTTTATTTTTATTCTTTTTATGTTATTTAATTATTCAATTGTTTTTTTTTTTTTAAATATAGCTATAATTTAGAAAGCCTCTAAAAAATATATTCTGCATGAAGTTGCTTGCTATCTTTGCAGATCATTTTGAACCTTGATATATATCGCGTAGGATCATCTATTTTAGGTTGACCCGTTGTATCTAATTAGTCCAAAAACATTTCTGAATATTAATTAGAAATGGAAGTCGACAATGTTTGGTCAAATATATTTAAATGAACATAATTCTCATTTCGTTTCATATTAATTGTCATTTTAGAAATTAAATTTTATATCTAATTGATTGTTGTTTTTGCTATTCTCACACAATTTCCTTTTTCATATTTACCTCATTAATATATTTATGGATTAATTGCATTTTTATTCCAAGAGAATTGGTCCAAATTACACTTTTGGTACCTATATGCAAAATCAGTCCTTTTTTATTTGGTCTCATCCGTTAGTTTTTTAATGGAAACCGTTAGTTGACCAAAGTTGTAAATAATATTAAATATTAATTAAACATATAATCAAATGAATTTATAAATTGTAAAAAAAAATATTGAATATGAATAATCTAAAAAATTAAAAATTAAACAACATAAAAACTTGTGTACACACGATTTGAAGAAACTCGTATATAATTTGTGACTTTTAAAAAATAAAATCAATCCAAATAATAGTAAACAACATGAAAAAACACGTATACTACAATTTGAAGAAACATGTATATAATTTGTGTACATACAATTTTTTTTTTTTTTTTTTTGTTTCTTGTGGTGTGAGGTTGCTTGTGGCCGGTGGGGTGGTCTCCGGCAGCGTTGCGTGAGGTGGAGTTGGTGGCGAGGTGGCCGGACGTGCAGTGATCACTAGTCATTGGTGCATTGTTTAATAATGATTTACTTGTTTTCAAAATTAATTATTTAGATTTTATGAGTAATTAATTTGGAAATTTTTAATTTAAAACATAAAATTTTGACGGCCCGTGATGCACACACTCTCATTTCTGTCAAGTTTTGGATGAAAAATTACTATGGAACTAAAATTGCTTTAAATGAGACCATTTTGAAATCTGAACAATCTCTTGAGACCAAAAATACAATTTTTCCATATATTTATAAAGATCTCTTTTTTTTTTTCCATTAAGGAAAGAGAATAGTGTTTATTCAATTTGGATATAAGAAGCTAGTGAAACTTTGAGAACACGTGTACTATTAAACAATAATATTCTTTTTTATGAACAATAATATTATATTGGTAGTATACAATACACTAAACACGCATAATATTTTTTTTTTTTTTTTGATCGGTAAATGTTAGTTGTTAGTAGTTAGATTAGTTCACCAAGTCTCCATACACTCCCAGAAATCTCCAAGCCTACCTTATAACTCCCTCCCAATTTGTTCCCAAAGGGAATCGAATCCAGGTCACTCACTAGAGTGAGGAACCCGGTGGCCAGGTCACCACAAAAAAAAGTTGATTTAAAGAGGGTTTTGGAGAGGGTTTTAAAGAGGGAATCGAAGATAGAGAGGGTATTGAAGAGGGATTTATTCCCTCTCCAAAATGCTCGTCGCCAATCTGTACACGAGGGAAAAAAATCCCTCGAAAAATGGAGAGGATTTTAAAGAGGGATTTCGTGCCCTTGACAAAAATCCCTCGGCTAAGCCCTCGTGGAGGGCGAGGGATTATTCCCTCGGGAACTGAGCACGAGGGAAAAATCCCTCTTCATTTCCCTCGGGAACTGCGCACGAGGGAAAAATTCCCTCTTCATTGTTGACATGACAACCGATCATTGGGCGAGGGAATTTTCCCTCGGCTGACGTGGCGAGGGAAATTCCCTCGTGTACTCCCTCGGCCAGTAATTTCCGAAAAAAAATGTAATTCGTGGGATTCGAACCCATGACCTCAAGCACAACCCCTCCCCCGCGGATCCGCTAGGCTAGCACCCTCCCACATCACTCTAAGCTGAAATAGGGCGAGATTCACCCTCCTCAAGTTTCGAACACGCGACCTCCATGTATGCGGAGGCCTTGCGTGTTTCGTGGTGCCGCTTGGACAAGGCTATTTACTTGTTATGTTTTAGGGTGTAATATATATGTTTAATATATTTTCTGTTATATATTATAAATATAATACTACTTAATATTAATTGTTTTTTATATTTTATATGAAAATTATTATTACATATAAAATTAAACTATCACTTGTATATATTATTAAAAATCAATATAACTTTAAAATAAATATCTTTTAATTATTTTTCACTATTACACATATATTGATTGTTTTTGTTTTTAAAAATAAATACATTTTTAATTTATTTTTACTATTTACTAATGTGTGTACACATATACACATATATTGATCGTTATTTTATTTAAAAATCAATAAAATAAAATAAAGTACTTTTTAAATTCATTTTCACTATTTACTATTATGTGTACACTAATACACTAATACACATATATTTATTTTCACTATTTACTAATATGTGTACACATATACACATATAAATTCTGGTTTTTTTTTTAAATCAATAAAATTTTAAAATAAATATTTTTGAAATTGTTTTTCACTAAAATCAATAATAATAATAATAACAAACCAACATATATAGTTCCAATTATATCCAGACATATAAATTAAAATATCCACACATGCTCAAATTTCCAGACAATTAAATCTAAATAAACAATAAAATCTTAAACCAACATATATAGTTCTAAAACACGATCAAACAAATATACGTATATACACTTATATTGATAGTTTATATTTAAATATTTTCAATAAAATTGTAAAATAAATTATTTTTATATCATTTTTCACTATTTACTAACATATACACATTTATATTGATCGTTTTTGTTAAAATATATTTTCAAAAAAATTGTAAAATAAATTTTTTTAATTTTTTTTCACTATTTACTAACATGTATCAATATATACACTTATATTGATCGTTTTTATTAAATAATTCAATGAAATTGTAAAATAAAATATTTTTTTAAATTTGTTTTAACTATTTACTAACATGTATATATATGCACTTATATTGATCATTTTTATTAAAATATTTTCAATAATAATTGTAAAATAATCACATTTATATTCTTTTTCACTATTTATCAAGATGTGTAAACATATGCACTTATAAAAGAAAACTATTTTCAATAACATTATAAAATAAATATATTATTTATTTCTTTTTCACTATTTACTAACATGTATCAATATATATACTTATATTGATCGTTTTTATTAAAATATTTTTAATAAAATTGTAAAATAAATATTTTTTTATATTTTAATACATTATTTACTAACATATATCAATATATACCCATATATTTTTATTAAAATATTTTTAATAAAATTGTAAAATAAGTTTTTCTTTTTTTCAAAAAATTCACTAATCAATACATACACTAATTAATTGCATTGCAATTCTAACCAGTTTAAGAAAGCCGCGTGTTAAAAGTGAAAATCAACTCCACGATTTTATAAATATTACCATATGTCTCCTTAATCTTCATCAATTAGTCATCAATTAGTGGGGGTAAGTCAGTGGGGATAGGGATTAAGTGGGTTAAGTTAGTTTTCATGGTCAAATAAGTATATATATGTAGATGGTGTCCATTCTGCTGCAAAAAAGGCGAGGGAATTAACCCTCTTAAATCTGTCCGAGGGAATGAATTCCCTCGTGAGTCTGCACCTTGCTGCGTGAGTCAGCTTTTGTCAGATTTCGTGAGGGAAACAACCCTCGTGAGTAGGCCGAGGAAAAATAAACCCTCGTGAATCTCCATGTATCAGTCGATCCCTCGTAAAATCGCTCGGCAATTTTCGTGTGTATAATTTTCCCTCGTGAATTCCCTCTTTATAAACGAGGGAAATTATACCCTAGTTAAATTCCTTGTTAAATTTTATCCCTCTTTAAGTCCCTCTTTAATATTGAGGGCTTATTTTCCCTCTTTAATTTTCCTCTCTAAATCAACTATTTTTTTGTAGTGGGTGGGCTAAGCCACCTGGTTACGCATAATATTTGACGTGAAACTTTAGCTAATTCTCGTTTGGTGAGAAGATATTTCACCCGCTTTTATTAAGAAAGGAAGTTTGGGTTCTGAATGCTTTTCCAAACCCCTTCATCCTGTATTCCTGTTCTTAAAAGATTCAATTCTTTTAGTTAAGATTCGATTTTTATAGATGTATCATATGGAATCTTAGATTATATATATGTTTGCACGTGGTATATTAAAGTACGTGCATATCTTTCAACTTAGATCAACAAAAGCATTACTCTCCGTCCCTCCCAATTTTTTTATTGTCCATTTGTTTTTTTATACGAATTTTAATGTAAGAATTATTTATTATATTTATAGTGATAAAATTATTTTTTAGTATTACTATCATAAATAATAGATGTAAAAAAAAAAAAGAATAGAATTATTTTTAGTGACATCACATAAATAAACATAATTTTGAGTGCATGTCACGCACTTAAATTTTAAGCTCAATTTTGACTTCATTTTTTTAAACACACACTAATACACCGAACTGTGTGTATTTTTTGCTATTGAGGTATTACTGATTTTTTTTAATATGAATGATTGCTTCTTGGGATATTTTTTTCAAAATTCAAGTACAAAGTTGGTTATTTAACCGATTTTTTTTTGGAATATTATTTTTTCAGGACCGTACACTACAAGAAAACATAAAATTGCCTACAGAAATTGTCAATATGGCTACGAAATTTCCAACAAAAAAATTTGTAGTGGAGATTTCCTTCGAATTGCCTACAAAAATTTCTAATTGTATTGGCATTTTCCTTCCCTACCTACAAAAAAAAAAATTATCTACGGAAATTATGTAGGCAAATTGTGATGTAGGTAAATTTTTGTAGGCAAATGACTTGTAGGTAACTATACCTAGAGATTTTATTTCGTAAGCAAATTTGTTTCTTGGTTGTCATAATTAGAAAAATTTGTAGGCAAATCTTACTACGAACTTTTTTGTTGGAGAAATTTTGTAGGCAATTCTTTATTTTCTTGTAGTGGTAACTTTTCATGTTAACAAAATGAGGACCGTAACTTTTTAGATTGACAATTTAAGAACCACAACTTTTACAATTTTGCAAATAAAGGCCAATTTCAACCCAAACTAAGGCCAAATTAGCCTGATTTGGACCCAAATTGTAGCCCAAATCGGGCCAATTAGCCCGATTTGTATTGATTGAAGCTAGTTTGTCCTAAATTTGCCACACTTTAGAGTTATTGTTTTTATTTTATCAGTTCAAAAAATTATGGTTCTCATTTTATTATCAGCTTAAATTACAGCCCTAAACAAATAATTTTCCCGCTTTTCTGGCCAGGGCGATAAAAATTGGTAAAGGAGTGAATACTTGATATTATGAAAAAAAAAAAAAATTGATTAGGCTTAAATTTTAAATTATACAGAACGAAAAATGGTAAAAAAAAAATGGACAATGATGACGTAGTCGTGCAATGATGGCCTCAGCTTTAAATGCTTTTGGCAGTGGGTCTCTCCTATGCATGTACATCATGTACTGCTCATACTTCAACAATGGCCATACATACTACTCTCATATATCTCCACGCTACTGTGTTTTTTTCACATACATGCATGTTAGTATATGTATATGTGCACGAGTTTCATTGATCTGATGTTTGATCAGAAGAGAGAATTAAAAGAGAACAAACAGGAAGAGTCCATTTTGTATCAAGGGTGGGGAAGGGGTTTTGTGTTATAAAGTTAGCTGGTCAGCGAATGTTACTGGGGGAGGAGAGAGAAAGGAAGAGTACTGAGAAGGGAAGAGAGAGAAAGAGAGAGATTGGGTCTTCAAACCCACACCCCTAAAACATAGCTATAGTTGTTTTGGTATATGGGACCAACCTCTTTATATTCCTAGTTATTACTCCTTTCTTTTTTTGCTTTTAATTTTTTTATTTTATAGGATGGAGATCCCTTCCCCTTCTATTAGAAAATTTGGGATGTTTGGTTTGGATTTGGAAATTTGGGATTTGAATTTGAAAATCTAAATATTGTTTTGGTTTGAAATTTAAAAATGGATTTTCACATCATTTTTTCTATAAATATTTATATATATATTAAACATTACACAATTATTCAATCATTATGATCCCACAATATTAATTTTTACATATAAAGTGATATCGTACCTTATTTAAATCTAAAACAAACGCACTAGACTTTAAAATTCGATTTTCAAAATCCTCCAAATCCCAAATCCCAAATCAAACATTCTTATATTGATTATTCCGTAATTAGTTTTTGAGTTTGTTAATTATTTATATACGATGGTAATATAAATAAGTCTCAATACATGTACCAATTAGAAAAAAAAAAAAAAATTCTCTAGCTATATGCCTTCTCTGTCCCACAACAATTTACAATTTACATCCTAGAGTGGCCTATATATAAATATCTATGTATTTTTTAAGTATACATAAAAATTAATATTTTATTTTTTAGTGGGCAAATTGTATGAATCATTCAAATAGGACAAGCACTGTATAAATATGCGACTAAATTGAAGAAGTATGTTAAAATGAGAAGTCTAGAAAGTTTTGACTGTACGAATTTAAATATTTACATTAAATAATAATAATATTTGTTTTTTCTTATTGATAGTCTCACTTAAAATATATATTATGCTCCAAGAACATGTAAACTTTCGTCATAGTTGAAATCAATTAATATTTTTACTAATACATATATTAGTAATATACTTAATAAACATAGTCTACATTAAAAATATTATATTATATATTAAACTTAATTGAAAAAAATTATAAGTGCGATTACGAGTTCCCATCACATCGCATGCAATAATTCCATTTTAGGGTCACCCACAAGTGAGCCGCCGTAAGCAATTGGATATGTGTCACATCCAAATCATATATATGCACATTGCAGAATTCAGCATTTTACTTAGACATACAGTCTCTATATTCGAATTACTAACAAGTTGGTGTGACGTTTGTAGAATAAAAATATATGATTGATTTATAAAAATGTTAAAAGATTTTAAATTATTTATAATTTTCCCTATATTATATGGTTGCTACTGCTACATAAATAAGTTTCGTATTAAGCAAATGGGTAACTTGTTGCGAAGAAAAGTGAAGTCTTAATGATTAAAGATATAAATAATGAAGCCCTTTTTTTAGGAAATTAAAGAACTACTTTCACAATTTTTTAATAAGTTCGAATTTTTAAATAAATAATTGCTCACGCTTTGGATTCAAATTCTACAATATAATTTCGCTCATATTAAATTATTCCCTCGATGAGCTTCCTATAGAATAGAAAATCTAACTCACACAGTATTATAAAATTAATATAAATAAATTGTTGCACGGCTCTTTATAAGATCGATATTTCACATGACATGTAACTCTTTCAACTGGATTTTTTGTTATTTACAATAATCATTTGATATAAACCATTAAATCTATTAGGCAAGGTATACCGTAAACCAAATTCACCATGAAAAATTATTTATATTTGTTGTGTATTTTAATATTATTAATTATTTTATTAAAAGATAATACCTCCATCCTCTATTAAACTACTAATTTTGTCAAAACGGCATTCCAATGTATATTACTCATTTTTATATTTATCAAAGTAATTCCCCACGTCTTTTTATCTACTTTTATGTCTCTCTATCTTTCTTTTTTTTTATTATCGCATCTCAATACCCCCTACACATTTATATTATATTTCTTAAAATTTCAGTTATTCTCAAATGTGTAAATAGAGAACAAACAGAGTATTAATTTAATAGTAATACAATATAACTAAAATAAACTTATAAGCAATTAACTATCACTAATATATTTCAAAACACTTCTGCCAGAATTCTTCCGATAAAACAAAACATATATAGACAATACTCCCTTTCTCCTCTCCTCTATAACAATTTCACATGTGGAATCCACACTTAAAAAAAATGTTTTGACTTAATTGATAAAAAAATGTTTTGACTTAATTGATAAATGAATGAAGACTACATTTTTCTCTTTTAAGAAAAAAGGTATTTTATTTTTATTTAATTTGAGAGGTGTAAAAGATAATATTGAACGTTCTAAAAAAAACTATGTGAAAAATATAAGGTTGTGTTTGGATGGAGTTATTTGTAGTCCAATGGATTTGAAAATGAATGAATTTATAAATTTATGGGTTACAAATGATATAGTTTTGTCAAGTATTTGAAATTCCTCTAATTTGAACTAAAAAAGTAAAACTAATTATTTTAAATTTATTCATTTAAATATTTTATCCAAACAAGTGAGTAAATTTAGGTTGTAATTTTAAATTCATAGCTCAAATCACTTCATCCAAACACAACCTATGGAGCAAAGGAGTATTATTGTTGGGTAAAGTATTATATGAAATTATATTGAAGTATCGAATATTTGGTCAGAAATATCGATAATTTCGCTAGGAATATCATTAATTTGGATTGGTGATATTATATTGTAATTGTTATAAATTTTCTTGAATTCAAAGTAATAATACTCTTAATAAAATTATCAATATTCTTAATCAAATATTTAATACTTTAAAACAATTTTATGATAAAATTATCATTAACAATTTACTCTTATTGTTGTCATGTCGAGGCCTAATTGGTGTTATAAAACCAAATTATAAATATGTAAGAGAGCGTGTGAGTGCATGAAGTGAAAGGGACGGTTTTAAAGGTAGGGGGATATCCCGACAGAAGCACGCCTTACGAAGCCAAATGCCAAAAGGAAAAGTAGCATTTATTTCGGGTTGTCCCTCTGACCTTCTGCGCTCTTCTCTTACCCCCCACCCTTACCCCCTCATATATACATACATTATACACACATACTAACTTACAAGACATTACATTACATATCATGTAAAGTATTTACTTACATCCGTTTTGCCCTGCTGACTCTGCATTTATTGGACAGTGCCAACACCATGCCTTTCCCACCCACCCACCAGTATAATATACAGATACAAGACTCCAATTTACAAAATATATCTTTCTATAAATTAATATATATACTAGTACAATAATATTGAATGATTAGGTTATAGAGGTAACATATAACCAATTGTTTTACACATGTTATATCATACATAAAATGTAGTACTGATGAATGTAGTGTACTCCCTCCATTAAAAAAAATATTTCCACCATCTCATACTTATTTGCTACATCACCAAAAAATCAGTCTCATACTTGTTTGCTACATTCATTTTTGACAAAATAATAATAATATTTTTTAATATTATATTTTTCATACGCTTCTAACAAAAAAACATCTATTTTAACACTTTAAATACTAATAAATATTTTTTTCTTAAAACATATGGAAACAGTAAAGTAGCAAACAAATATGGGAACGGATGGAGTAGTAAAATGTTATTTTTTGCACAGTTTATAAGAAAACAGATATATTGTGTGTAAAAGTAAAAAAAAATAGTGTAAATATTATTTTTTCCGTACAGCGGTTATTTTCACACTTGTTTTATTTGAACGTCCCACAATTACTTTCACATTCCATAAAAGAAAATAATTATTCCTCACAAAAGTCAATAAAACATAAAATTGTTATTATTTTATGCAAACCCACAATCACATATTTTTTTCTTAAATATGTCACTTCCAAGTGTAAAAGAAAAAGTGAGGCAGAGGAAGTAGTATTACTTTATTTTTTAAAAAAATAGAAAATTTCTCATTGACAGACGAATAAAATAAGGTCATTTTTCATGGACGGAAAGGGAGTATATTGGTTGTAATCGGGAATTAATTAAGGATCAAAATTTAAGTATTCATTATTTTTAGTGTTCACTTTGAATTCAAGATACATTTCGAAAGAGTAGACCACATACGCGATAATACAATGTAAATTTATAGTATATAACACGACTCTATACAATTGACGTAACATGGACACAATATAATGAATTCACAAGTTTCATATGTATAAGGTGGCAGTAGAGACATTCGATTATATAACATAAAAATATTTTAATAATTAGAATTGACTAAGAATTTTGACTTTTTTTTATTTTTCTTAGTATCTAGGAAATGCAAATAAATATTGCAGGCTTCCTTGACTATTAATTATTTTCAATTCTTGGAGTTTGATACTGCACATTTTCCTACAAATATGAAAGTGGAGATTACATGAATTGCAATTTACAATCATGGGGTGGGGTGGGGTGGGGTGGGGTGGGAGGGGTGGTTCTGGTAAGAAAACTACATATCATAAGGAATACATCTTTCTTACACCTTTTACTCTCTTTCATCCTTAATTACAACTACTACTACATGCCTTTTGTCTCCCTCTCTTTCAAAGCATTGCACCAACTATCCTGTGGACTTCTTTTGTTGCTTATGATGCTAAGACTATTTGTGTGTACTATGTGCTTTGTCTTCCTTATCACACACTGTTTCTCTCTCTCTCTCCCCCTCTCTCTGTAAGTCAATATTACTGCATGGTCAAACGTACACACACCCTATATATGTCATATGTGTGTCTTCATGTTTACACATATATATATATATATACTCTCCCTTCATAAAAAAAAATGTCCAGCATTTTTCATGTATTTAATGTGATATGTAGAGAGTATAATAGGGTATTGTAAGATTTGTTTATTAATAAAATGAACATACTTTCCATATATAATCATTTTATTAAAAAATAGAATTCAAAATATCCCTTGATACCCTTCTATATATCGTATTAAACCGCGTGCAAAAAAACAGGACCATTTTTTGTGGACGGATGTAGTATATGATATATTCCGTCCGTCCCAGAAATATTTGCACACTTTTCTTATTTGGAAGTCTCACACAAATTTACACATTACTTAAAACATTGATTTGTACGCACACTTACAAATATAAATATATATTTACACATATGTCATAATTTTATCCACAAATTTCTCTTTTCTTAATCCATGTATGCAAAAGACACAAATATATATATATATATATATATATATATATATATATATATATATGTCATACATTTATCCACAAATTTCTCTTTTCTTAATCCATGTATGCAAAAGACACGGTGGAAATATCCTTAGGACAGTTTCAATTGTATATGTGTGTATATGTTTAGGTTTGTAAAATTCTTGTGTGTATATTGAAATGTTATTAACTTCTCTGCCAAGTGATGGCTGAATTAAAAAAACCCATTAATTAGATTCATAATTTTTATTTTATTTACATGAACCTCTTCTCTAGCTACTTTTAACTATAGTTTAGTTAATAATTTTTCCATTTCATCAATTTTTATAAAAATAATATATGTAAGTAGGGGACTAAATTCAATATATTTTTCTTCTTTTTTCTTTGATAATATACCTCAATATAATATTTTAGTAACTTTTTTTTTAGTACGTACAATAAATTTTGGAATTCATGTTATTCATTTACTCAAGCACCTGCTCAAAAAAAAAAAAAAAAAAAAAAAAACAGTTACTCTACCAATCATGAAACTATAATCTAACATTAAGGTAGATTAATAAAATAGTGCAGAATATTAGATGGGTTGGGCTTTTCCACCAAAACTATCACGTGGGCCTGCAACCAATCAATTATGTGGTCCTAATCCTTTCATTTCATTTTTAGAGTCCATATAATCTCAAAGGATACATTTGACCCAATAAACTTACCCCAATCATAACCTTGGACCTTAATTTATGTAATGTAGTTTGCTTACCAAACTCCCACCTACAAATCCAAACTCTCTCTCTATATATACTTTGTCATAAATAAAATATAAATTTAAGAGAGATAAAACTTAGCTAGGGATATCATGACATTGTATAAGTTGATTCCTATTACCATTGTGTTTTCTTGGTTAGTTGTAGGAAATTTAGGTCAAGTAATGGAACAAGGAGAATGTATGAATGAGCTTCGATTTTGCATAAAATATCTCAATAATACTAGTCAGCCATCGGACAGTTGTTGTCACCCTCTGGACTATATTGTTAGATCAATACCAGAATGTTTTTGCAATTTATTGACAAGTAATTTAGGTTTCAGTCGAGTCGAGCAAGCCATTATTGACGTCACAAAAGCTCAAATGCTACCCGGTAGATGCGGTCAACGTGTTATACCATTGAAGTGCGTTACAGGTGCGTAACATTTTTCCTAATGATAAAATTTAACATTGAGACCTGGGATAGATTTCGAACTCCCATACTAGTATGATATTGTTCGCTTTGAATTGAGTTCGCATGGATTTATTTTTTGACTTCCCCAAAAGACACCATATCATTGGGGATACTAATACTTGTTATCCTTATAAAACTCATGTTCCTCCCTTATTAATCTGATGTGAGATATTGTTTATATCCCAACAATATCTGTATAAATATAGTATAGTTCAATGTGGTATATAATTAAGAATTAATTGTTTTTTTTTTCTGAAGATCATGTGTTAATTTCAGGTACAAGGGATGCACAACAAAATAATTCGATTCCGAATTTTGTCTGCCCCAAGTTATGGTCTTCAAGATTGGTTATAATTGTAGTCACTTCAGTATTTGTTTTCATTTATTGGTAAAGATGGAGTCACTTCAGTATTTGTATTCTTAAGGATGTAAGTTTTTGTCTATTAATAGTTTTCTTTAAAATTGAAAATTATGTTGAATTATGAAAGAAATTATAAGTATGAAAATTAATAATAATAAACAAAATTTTGTATGAGATTATTTCTTAGAAGAATTCCATGAACTATATGTGGCTAAAAAAATGTTTTCTTTAAAATTGAAAATTATATTGAATTATGAAAGAAATTATAAGTATGAAAATAATAATAAATAAAATTTTGTATGAGATTATTTCTTAGAAGAATTCCATGAACTATATGTGGCTAAAAAAAGAAAAAGAACACTGATTTGATCATTTTGTGCAATGCATTCATACTAAGAGCAGCGGTGGAATAAGGCCCAACGAGCTAGCTAGCAACTCTTTTTTCCTCTGTTTAGTTTAGTTTCATGTAGTAAATTACTTTTTGTGCAATGTATTACTTTTTTCACTTTATAAATAATTAATATTATTATATGTATGTATTGGTAATATTTATAAAATAAAAAATAAATTGTTATCAATTTTATATAGTAAAATTTGCATGGGATTAATTAAAGTCATCTTCCACACTCTCTTATTCATCTCTAGCATTTGAGTATGAAAAATCAACACAATAGTGTTGGGAAAAAGACGTTGAGAATGCGAATTGCGAAGCAAAACCCTTTCTCTTTTTCAGATTTAAGGTGAGCTTTTTTAAATTGAGAATAAAATAAAATTGGTAGACACTCAATCTTTACGTGGAAATTTCAAGTCTGGAAAAATAAGGTGGATCTCAATTTGAAATTCATTACTATAAATGAAAATGTTACAATAACTCTTTAACTCGCAATTGAGGAACTATCTCATCTACATGGTGAATGATCATAATTTATTTAACTGATCATCATATTATTTTAGCTAAAAAAAAGTTGGGGCTTTTTGGTTTGTTTTTTAAATGGGCTATGAGCTCATGGAGGATTAATGGTCCAACAAATTGAAGATTCTATGAATAATATATATATTTTTTAAAATCTAACCCTTCATAATTCTAAAGAAAATTGAGTTGTGTCAACTCTCAATAGAGATAGAGTTGTTAAACAAAACGAACTACTCGTACGCTCAATTTGGTTTGTTAAGGTTCGAACTTGGCTTATTTATACTGATAAACGAACCGAACTGAAATACTCGATATACTAACGAGGCGAGCTCGAGCTCGTGAAATATTCGATATACAAACGAGTCGGTTCAAGCTCGATAACCAAATATTTTCTTATAATTTCACTAGATTTGTTAGTTTCAGTTTGACTTGTTAGCAAGTCGAGTCGAGTCCTATTTTAAACTCGTCAATTTTATTGAATCGAGTTCGAACTTCAAATACTCGGTTCGACTCGAATATCAACTCTAATCTCAACCCGATTTGTATATACTCGACTCGCTCACCTTTTAGACGCATTTGCTATTTTTTATTAGGCGCATTTGATATTTTTTATTAGGCTCATTTGCAGAATAAAGGAATAAAAACACGTGAACTAACTACATAATTTTATATTCTAACACTTAATCAAAGCCTAAATTAACCTCTTCATAAATTGTGAAGCTATTTTCAGATGAGCATTCAACAAAACTGGAGAAGTTGGCATGGAACACATTCCAAAAGTTTCGAACCTTTCCAGTTCCGGAATGTGTCCTCTTTTAAAC
The DNA here is from genome assembly GCA_947034835.1 of Ballota nigra. Classification (NCBI taxonomy): domain Eukaryota; kingdom Viridiplantae; phylum Streptophyta; class Magnoliopsida; order Lamiales; family Lamiaceae; genus Ballota; species Ballota nigra. The sequence continues at coordinate 63,465,761 of OX344725.1, forward strand.
ACGTAGTCCCTAGATTTTTAAATACTATAGCATTTATATTTTATTAAATCTTAAAATTAAAAATAATTTCATATACCTAACACTATCTACATTAGGAAGGGAAAGTGATGACGAAGAACATGTTTGACAAGTAATGTATGTTCCCCAGTTTAGAGTTTTTTAGCATAATTGTGTTTATATATTTTGCCACGTATGTGACGCCCATATGCATTTAGGTACATTATAACATATTTATATGTTTTAAGTGCTATTATGTATAATAATTGAATATAAAAAAAATCACAAATTCTAGCTTGCACTCAAGTGCACGGTTATGTGCATGACATGCACTTGAATTTTAAGTGTAATTTTGACTTCAATTTTAATTTTTCAAAATACAAACTAATACGACAAACTTGTCATGAAAAATAATACCGTAGCTACTCAATTTCATTAATTGACAGTGTACAATATATATAAAATAGAGGTTTTTTGTACTAGTGAACAAAATTTAGCTAAATCAAGACTAATCTATTTATAAGGAAATAACAAATTATAATAAAGTTTAAATGGAAATAATCATCTTTTTTATTTGTGACATTTGATATTATATCTCTAATAAAATTGAGTTTTTTTTTTTGCAATTGAAACATTACTGATTAACTCTTCGAATATTATTGATTTCTACTTGAGTATTTTTTTTTTCAAAATTCAAATGCACACAATGCATCAAGTGTACATTAGAATTATTCGATAAAAAAAATTGAATTATAAATATGTTACTATATTTTATTAGAGTTGAGTTTTATAATTGGACTCCATACAATTATTATAAAGTTAAATTAATTCTTTGTTTGGTGAAAAGTTGACAATATAGACATGGCCCATGATGGCAGTTGGTGCTTTTGGCGGGTCTCTCCGTACCCTATAACGACGTCGTATGTTATTTTAAGAAAGCTCAATTATAAATATTGCACATTGGTACATATTTTGGCAGAATTAAAAAAATAAAGTAAGTTTTAGGGTGAATCTACGGTTTATTTGGGGGGGGGGGGGGGGGGGGGGGGGGTTGAAAGTGTGAATTTCAGTAAATTTAGGGATGAGGTTGTAAACACAATAATTAAATTAACTCCGAAATCTCGGCTTCTTATTCCCTAAAATCTCATCATCTTGTTCGAAGACGAATCCCTGATTTCTAGTGAATCCCTGTATTCCAATTTCACATGGACGAGCAAAACGACGAAGCTTTACTCCGCGGCTCCAATTTTCACTCTTACTCGGAGAATTTCGCGGTCCACTCCGACTCCGACGAGGACTCCGCCGGCGCCACCAGGAAGTTGAGCTTTGACGATGCATCGTTGAATTACCCAAAAGCCCCCAGGGTTTTCGACCGGTTCTACAACTCATCGTCATCGGAAGACGAAGAGGATGACGTCAGCAGCTCTTCGAATCACCAACGGAGGCTCGATTACATGCTCCAATTCCTCGACCGAAAGCTCTCCAGTTCTACACCCCCTGACCAGCCGCTGCCGGAGTTCGCCGCTTCGGGAGGTGAGATCGGGATTTTCCGACCACCGGTTCGGGCGCCTGTTCACCCTAACCGGCCGCCGAGCATTGAGATTCGGCCGCACCCTCTCAGGGAAACTCAAATGGGGCGGTTTCTCAGGAACATTGTTTGTGTAGATGATGGTAATGGGCCACAATTGTGGGCGGGGTCAGAGTGTGGGGTCAGGGTGTGGGATTTGAAGAATGATATATATGGTGGGGAGACCGAGGGGGACGAAGAGGGGACAGTGCAGTATTGGGGATCGGCGCAGGTTCCGGCGGCGGCCCTTTGTGTGGTGGGGGATGGAGGGAATAGAGTGGTGTGGAGTGGGCATAGGGATGGGAGGATTATGTGTTGGAAGATGTTGGATTTTTCAGTTAAAGGAAATGGAAGAGGGAATGATGGCGGTAGGAATGGGTTTCATGAGGTGTTCTCATGGCAAGCACATCGAGGGCCAGTGCTATCCATGGTTGTCAGTTCTTATGGTAATCTTGATTTATGTCGATAGTCTCTTCATTTGTTTCTTATGATTGCATGTTTTGTTGAATTGGTTAGTTTAGAATATCTTTGTTTGGTTTATTTTTGGTCATTATATCAAGGTTTATATCAGAGAGAAAATGTCCGATGCTTCATATGAAATTTAGGAATCATCTTGAAGATTCTTGTTTCATGAGTGTTTGGATAATTATATTGGGGTTCAGAAATTATGATCGGTATTTATTGTTGATATCTATCATTTTCCTTTCTGGATACAGGGGATATATGGTCCGGGTCTGAGGGTGGTGCAATAAAGATCTGGCCATGGGAAGCTATTGAAAAGTCACTTTCTCTTACAACTGGAGAAAGACACATGGCTTCCATGCATGTAGAGAGATCATATATTGACTTGAGGAGCCAAGTCACACAGAATGGTGCCTGCAGTAACTTTTTTACTTCAGATGTCAAGTACATGTTATCAGATCATGTCGGAGCAAAGGTTTGGGCTGCTAGTTATCAGTCATTTGCTTTGTGGTAAGTAATCATTAGAATCAAATTTTCATAAATTACTGATACTAGATGTACACTAGATTTCTCAGAACATGGTTGTTAGTTAAGTCCGGTTTGTGCTCTTCCTGATTTTCTGAAAGCAGTCATGTTCATGGTGGATGTGTATTTTTAAGTAATTTAATTTAATATTGAAAATTAGTGATTCTAGGACGTGCTGTTGACACATTTGCTAAGCAGGAGTCAACGTATTTAGATTTTTGCAAAATAGATATGTTGGTGGATTTCTCAGACACTTCAAGAGGCTGTAAGATTTGTGGTTGCACAGATAAGCATCCTTTTGTTGCAATAGTAATGCATTTCCTTCATTAATGTGTTTTTTTCAACTTGCAAATTAAAGATTTTTATGTCCCTGAATATTCTCAAACTGAATGGCGTGTATATTATGTCTCAGATTATTCTACTGCAGAATCATTAAATGGTGTAGATAATAGTTTTGCTTTTTCCCCCTTTTATAGGGTGGGTGGAGCCATAGGGGGTGGGGGTGTAAAGGATTGGATGGGCAGTTGATTTTTATCTGGCTGCTTTTTCTCTTGTTACCACCTGCTTTTAGTAATATGCATCTCCTTCTTTGGGTTTGACCCATCCTGTATACAGGGATGCTCGGACAAAAGAGTTACTGAAAGTATTCAACATTGATGGTCAGATTGAGAACTTGTCAGTTGATTCTTTGACAGAAGACGAAATGAAAATGAAGTTTGCATCTGGTTCAAAGGAAAAAGCACAGAACTCTTTCAATTTCTTTCAACGTTCACGTAATGCTATACTGGGAGCAGCAGATGCTGTTCGTCGAGCTGCAGCGAAAGGAGGTTTTGGAGATGACAATCGTCGAATTGAAGCATTGATTGCGACAGCTGACGGAATGATATGGATTGGATGTGCAAACGGGTCACTTGTGCAATGGGATGGGAATGGCAACCGATTGCGAGATTTTCAGTACCATTCTTTTGCTGTTCAAAGCCTCTGTACAATTGGTTCTAGAATATGGGTAGGCTACATAAGTGGCACTATGCAGGTTCTGGACCTTGGAGGTGATTTGCTTGGACAATGGATTGCTCATAGAAGCCCCGTGATAGATTTAACTGTTGGGGCTGGTTATATATTTACCTTGGCTAATCATGGTGGTATTCGTGGATGGAGCATCAGCTCTCCTGGACCACTTGACAATATATTCCGTGCAGAGTTGGCTGGAAAGGAATTCTTATACACAAGGCTAGAGAATGTGAAGATTTTGGCGGGAACGTGGAATGTTGGACAAGGGAGAGCAGCTCCTGATTCCCTTGTATCATGGCTTGGCTCGGCTGCTGCAGACATTGATATCATTGTTGTTGGGTTGCAAGAGGTGGAAATGGGTGCTGGTTTTCTCGCCATGTCTGCTGCTAAAGAGACAGTATGATGCATCTCTCATTTTAGTCTTCTTCCATAGTTGCCTTTCTTTTTCTCTTCCCCTTCCTCCTGTTCTTTTTTGATAAAGATCATTATAAATCTGAAATTCACAAAATTAGGGAACGTATGCAGATCCACTCATAATAGACCATCTGGATTCACAAAATTATACAGCTTCTCTTAGTTTCCACCGTATTAGACTAACTCTAGCAGGGTTGGATCTTGTTGTGCGCCCAGTAATGGTTTCTTTCTCAATACTTGCAGATGGGTCTTGAGGGTAGTTCTGCAGGGCAATGGTGGCTAGATATGATTGACAAAACATTGGATGAGGGTTCTACCTTTTCACGTATTGGCTCCAGACAGTTAGCGGGTTTGCTGATCTCTGTGTGGTTAGTATTTTTCCTGTTTGTTACACCTATAAATTTTCTTGCAAGTGTTACTTTTGGGTGTTAAATCTGGAGAAAGTTGTTTTTGTCATGACACCTGGTTCCTTTCTTCATGCGAACTAGTTAGAACTTAGAAGTATATAGTATATCATGGAGTTCCATTCTCCTAATACTGTTGCATTTTCCTCTAGAACACTTGCACTTACCTATTCTTCACTTGCGTTCCTTGTTCTGTCCCCACCACACACCATTAATATGCTATCTGGCTTTTACAGGGTCAGAAACAGCATCAGATGCCATGTTGGAGATGCTGATGTTGCTGCAGTTCCCTGTGGTCTGGGCCGGGCAATTGGAAATAAGGTAACATTCCTTTGCCCATGGTGCTAATTTTCTGAAGTCAATTGTATTTGTCGCTTCTTTTTCTCTGAGCATAATGAATTGCTTTGTTGAGGGGTATTGGAGGTTGAAATGTTGGACAATCCTTGCCTGTTAAACATCCTCTCTAATTTGCTCTTATTTTATTTCTGAGCTGTTCCTATTTCTGTGAGATGTACGATTGTGTGCAGGGGTTGTAATTTCTTGGCTGAGTAAGCCTAGATTTATATTGATGTACTATTCCCAGATATGTTTATGCTAGACTTTTCCATCTCTTATGGAAATATCTTGTGATGCACTTGGCAGGGAGCTGTTGGGCTAAGGATGAGAGTGTATGATCGGATGATGTGCTTTGTGAATTGTCATTTTGCTGCGCACTTGGAGGCTGTTAATCGACGAAATGCCGATTTTGATCATGTGTATCGAACAATGGTTTTTAGTCGGCCATCCAATATTTTAAATGCTGCTGCTGGTATGGTGCTGCATTTAATCTTATGTTGCTCAATGTTATTACTATCACTTGTTTATGGTTCGAGCTTGCCATTGGTCCTTCTTATTGCAGCGGGTGTCACATCTGCAGTTCAAGTGCTTCGCTCTACAAATGTATGTAACTAGTTTGCTGGATATTGCTGCTTTCTAGGTTCTTGATTTTCTTCGTGGAGTTTCTTTTTCTATCTTCTTCGGTTAGGAAAATAATACCTATTTGTGGTTGTACAGGTAATGGGTATTAATTCTATGGAAGTTATGCCTGACCTTTCTGAGGCAGACATGGTTGTATTTTTGGGGGACTTCAACTATCGTCTGGACAGTATATCGTATGACGAGGCAAGAGATTTTGTTTCGCAGAGATGCTTTGACTGGCTTCGAGAAAGGGATCAGTTGCGAGCAGAAATGAAAGCTGGAAATGTTTTCCAAGGAATGCGAGAAGCTGTTATTAAGTTTCCTCCAACGTACAAATTTGAAAAGCATCAACCTGGTTTGGCAGGTATTATAAATGAAATTTTATATGGATATATTTTTATCAATGTGTTGCTGTTGTTTATTTCTTCTCTTGTTATTCAGGGTATGATTCTGGAGAGAAGAAACGAATACCTGCTTGGTGTGACAGAATCCTGTATCGTGATAGCCGTTCAGCTTCAGTGTCTACCTGCAGCTTAGACTGCCCAGTAGTCGCATCACCACTACAGTAAGAAATGTGCTTCCCCTTACCTTGAATATCATGGTCTATTAACATCATATACGTTTGACAGGTACGAGGCTTGCATGGATGTAACGGATAGCGATCACAAACCTGTTCGTTGCATTTTTGGTGTGGAGTTGGCTCGAGTTGATGAGTCCGTTAGAAGACAAGAATTTGGAGAGATCATCCGATCAAATGAAAAAGTAAAGCGTCTCATTGAGGAACTAGCAAGAGTTCCGGAGGCAATTGTGAGTACCAATAACATAATCCTTCAGAATCAGGATACATCCATATTACGAATCACAAACAAATGCAAGAAAGACAGAGCTTTCTATGAAATATACTGTGAAGGTCTCTCAACCATTGAAGATGGAAAAGCATCTGATCATCGCCCAAGGGGTTCTTTTGGCTTTCCTATTTGGCTTCAGGTAATTCATTCTCTAGTGCTTTTTCTCTTTTTAAGTGTTCTTCATCTACTTACTGGAGACCTTGCCAATTTTCAACAGGTTAATCCTGCTGTTGGAATCATCGAAGCAGATCAAATTGCTGAAATATCAATCAGCAACGACGAATTCCAAACATTTGAAGAGTTCGTCGATGGTGTCCCACAAAACTTTTGGTGTGAAGACTCGAGGGACAAGGAGGTTATACTGGTGGTCAAAGTGCGTGGGAGCTGCACAACCGAGGCCAAAAGTCAGCGTATACGTGTACGTTATAGCATCAGTGGAAAACGTACACCTATGAACAACCCTAAGGCCAACAATCCCAACCCCGACGTCAATCCAAATCTCCTACATCGCGCCGATTTTCACAGGATAAGTAGTTCGTGTGACGTGGTTGATCATTTGATAAATCTCGACTCTCCTTGATGAAGGATGTATGAACCTGACCGGACCATTCTTACAAGGTACGAGAATTCTCTTCCACTACGAAGCAAGTGAAGTGAAGGATGAATATACAACGTTTCACATTTTGGAAGTGAATTGTGTGGGTGAAAAAGTGTATAGCATTCATCAATAAACAATTCTCAGGGAAGAGAAATTTTTTTAGGTTTTTCTCTACCCTTGTTTTGGATTAACTTACTTGAGTGCTGTTTAAGATTGTATAAAGGGGAAATTAAAAGGATTTATATTTAGTTTTTTGTTTTCCCCTCATTTTGTGTATAAATAAACTATTATAATGATGTTATAATTTCAACATTGATTTCATGAGTCAGAATTCTTGATTTATGTTTATAGTTTATTTCTAACCCGTTCCAATAGTTGATTTTCTCTGCAACTAACTTTTAACGGTATTTTGAGTTGAGATTTGTTCAGAATTAAATATAAATATATCAACAATCACAATTCACAAAATAATAAAGGGGGACTGGAGAGTATATGCAAAGCATAATAAAGGGGGACTGGAGAGTATATGCAAAGCATAATAAAGGGGGACTGGAGAGTATATGCAAAGCGTATAATGAAGAATAAAATGACATAACCGTTGATTATAAAAAATAGAGTATGTATAGAGTGAAATTGGTTTATATATGAATTATTGAAGGGTATTAGTTGTTTTCACTTAAGAGTATTAGTTGTTTTTACTGAAGAGTATTACTATTTTACACTACAAAAAAAGGCAGAAATGGCGAGGGGAGTTAAAGAGGGCAATGTTTGCCCTCGTCCCTAAAGAGGGCCGAGGCGAGGGCAAAAAAAAAAAAGATGGACGAGGGCAGAGGCGAGGGAAAGGGTCCCCTCGTTACTTAACGAGCGCGGGCCCCTCGCCAGAATTTGAAAAAAGGACTGGCGAGCGCGGATCCCTCGCGCATTAACGAGGGTGGACCCCCTCGCGCCTTAACGAGCTCGTTGCCCCTCGCCCAGTTGGGCGCTGCTGCGAGCCGAGGGCTCGTCCCCTCGCCCATGTATGCGCGGCTGCGAGCCGAGGGCTCGGCCCCTCGCCCAGTTTGCCGAGGGCGTAGCCCCTCGCCCACGTTAAATTCTAGGATTTTACCGAGGGGTGTTGCCCTCTTTAACCCCCTCGGTAAAAATTGGATATAAATACCCCTTCTTCCCCTTTTTCAGAAACCCTCCCCTCCCCCTCCTCTAGCCGCGCCGCCACTACCTGCCGCCGCCGGAAAGTGTCCTCCACCGGTCGGGTTTTGGCCTACTCGTCCTCGTGAACATTTCTACGGTAACATTTTTCGTTTTAATCCGTTAAATACTTTGTAAAATGCAAATTAATTTCATGTATATATATGTTTATAGTATGTATGTATATATGTATGTATATATGCATGTATAGGTGTTAATTAGTTGCTAATTATGTAGTTTTTAGCTTGTTATTTGTAATTAGTTGGTAATTAATTAATTTGATAATGTATTCATGTTATTATAATTAATTAGAAATAATTAATAGCTAATATATATTTGTTGTATTTAATAAATTAATTTGTATGATATATATTTAAGTATATATATATATTCATGTGATAAATATTGATGTTCGATTATTTACATTAATTTTCATTATTATTAGTTTGATGAATATATTATTTAATTAGTTAATTTTGTTCAAATTAAGTTTATATTTAATTATGTTGGAGTGGAGGGGGTTGGTGAATATATTATTGGTTGTTTGCTAGCTGTAGAATGTGCGTTCCGACTTGATTAATTTTAATTAAGTCGGAAATAGATGCACTATATAGGATCTTAGTTATAACTGGAGAATACGAAAAAAATAAACGAAACTCTGCCGAAAATTTTAGATGAGCTAATTATTTAACACTAGGATAATTACAATTGATCATGAATTTTTATTAAATTTTGAATATTCATTAATTTGAAACAAATTATAATATGAGTTATTCAAGTCGTACTTGGATGTATGGTCCAAGAACAATTAATGGAATGATAGCTCCCGATTTTCTTAGTGGTCTTGAATCATTTATACAATTCGCTACTAGCAATCCTGATTGGATGAGTGAAGGAGAAATTAGGTGTCCCTGCTCGAAATCCAGATGTAGGAACCAAAGGTTTAGAGCACCAATTGATGTGAAAACACATTTGTATATAAATGGGTTTATGCCCAATTATCACAATTGGGTTTTACACGGTGAACAAAATTGGGTCATCTACCATACCAAAACTATGATCAGTCGGCATCGACTTCGTACAGAGTAGATGATACTGCAGGGTCTACCTCGTACCATGACATGATCACTGACCTAACTGGTCCTAATCTTCATTTTGGAAATGTGGAAGCTGAACCCGTTAATGAGGAGCCCCCAAATGAGCATGCTGCTCAATTTTATGACATGCTTCGTGCAGCAAACCAGGATTTGTATCCTGGTTGCGAAACACACTCACAATTGTCATTCAACGCCCGACTGTTGAACATTAAAACTGAAAATAGACTGTCTGAGAGGGGTTATAATCAAGTTGTTGACTTGATTCCGGATATTGTTCCTCCTGAAAATCTAGTGCCCAGGAAATTTTCTGATAGCAAACAACTAATGAGTGGGATGGGTCTTCCAGTAGAGAGGATTGATTGTTGTGCACAGAATTGTATGATATATTGGGGTAATGATAGTGAACTTGAACATTGTAAGGTTTGTGGTCATCCACGGTTTAAACCCCGTAAGCGTGGTGTTGATGGTCAATGGAAAAAGAAAAAGCCTTACAAGGAGATGTTCTACTTTCCTATCATTCCTCGACTGCAAAGATTGTATCAATCCGTTGCTACTGCAAAAGATATGACATGGCATACAAGTTGCTCTAACGATGATTCTGGTGTTATGCGTCACCCTGCAGACTCATTGGCTTGGAAACACCTGGATAATTCATATCCTGAATTTGCTTCCGAGATTCGGAACATAAGGTTGGGCCTAAGCACCGATGGTTTTCAACCATTTGGACAGTCTGGGAAACAATATTCTTCATGGCCAGTGATAGTGACACCGTACAATCTACCTCCGTGGTTGTGTATGAAAGATCAATTCATGTTTCTTACGGTACTAGTGCCTAGTCCTAAAAATCCTAAAGATAAATTGGATATTTTTTTTACAGCCGTTGATCCGTGATTTAATGTATTTGTGGGAAATTGGGGTGGAAACGTACGATGTTGCTACAAAGCAAAATTTTCTGATGCGAGCTGCACTAATTTGGACCATCAGTGACTTTCCAGCTTACTCAATGTTGTCTGGATGGAGCACTGCTGGACGGACAGCTTGTCCTTACTGTGGAGAATACACTGATGCTTTCACTCTGAGGCTCAGTCGTAAACAGTCGGGGTTCGATAACCATCGTAAATTCTTACCTAGACACCATCCGTATCGGAGAAACAAGACTGTATTCAGAAAGAATGTGATAGTGGATGACCCACCACCACCCATTCGATCAGGTGAATCACTCCTAAATGAAATCAATTGGGTGGGATGTCGAAAAGTGACAGAAGATGGTGCCGAGGCCCACAACAAGAGATTGGAAACTGGTTGGAAGAAGAAAAGTATTTTCTGGGATTTGCCGTATTGGAGTACCTTGTTGATCCGTCATAATCTGGACGTGATGCACATTGAAAAAAACTTCTTTGATAATTTGTTCTACACTGTAATGAATGTGGAAGGGAAAACAAAGGACACGAATAAGTCCAGAGATGAACTTAATGAATATTGTCGTCGTCCATCACTTGTGAAATGTCCACGTACAGGAAAGTACCCCAAAGCTTGTTATTCACTTGATAAGAGACAAAAGGATGTTGTGTGCAGATGGGTAGATGAGCTAAAGTTTCCTGATAACTATGTGTCCAACCTGTCTCGAACTATTGACTGGACAAAATTGAAAATGTTTGGGTTGAAGAGTCATGATTGTCACGTGTTTATGCAGAGGCTACTCCCGATTGCCTTCCGTGAAATTCTTCCACAGAACGTGTGGAAAGCTATCACTGAAGTTTGTTTATTCTTCAAGGAGTTGACTTCTACGACGATTACAGTTGAGAACATGACTCGGTTGGAAGTAGATATTCCACTGATCTTGTGCAAGTTGGAACGTATATTTCCACCCAGCTTCTTTAATTCGATGGAGCATCTACCTGTACACCTTGCATACGAAGCACGAGTGGCTGGTCCTGTACAATACAGATGGATGTATCCATTTGAGAGGTAATCTACAACTTTCAAATATTTGAACAATTAGCGTTTATTATACTCACTATTGATAAAATTTGGTTAGGTATCTTCACAATTTAAAACTCAGTGTGGGTAACAAGGCTCATGTCGAAGCTTCGATCGCAAATGCATATCTAACAAAAGAAGCATCAATTTTATGTTCCCACTACTTTGAGGATCATGTTCTGACGAGGCGTCATAATGTACCTCGTAATTACGATGGTCGTGGCGCCGAAGAACCCCAACCCGGTACTCCGTCAATTTTTATACCTCCTGGACGACCACTTGGACGGAAGAATACAAGATATATTGTAGACGAAGAGAAAAATACAGCTCACACCTACGTGTTACTGAATTGTAACGAGGTGCAACCGTATGTTGAGTAAGTTAATATTCAACATCGTCCATCTATAATTATTACAAAACATCATTATAATGATAATATTGTACATCTTCCCTCTTGTAGTATGTTTATGGATCAACTTCAAAGTGTTCAACCGAATCTCTCTAGGGATGAACAAGACGATAAACTTCAACATCAGTTTGCATCATGGTTTGAACAAGTTGTAAGTCAAGTTGATAAAATTATATAAATAATAAAATATATACATAGACTCAGGATTAAATATTTTGTCAACTATAGGTTAAGGTAAACAATATTCAGAACCGGTGGATACGTGATCTCTCCAGCGGTCCTATAAGTTGTGTTACCACATATCCTGGGTATTACGTGAATGGATACAAATTTCACACACGCACTTATGGTGAATCAAAATCGACTGTGAACAGTGGAGTTTGTATCAAGGGGACAAACTATGATTCAGATGAGAATGATTTCTATGGGATCCTTGAAGAAGTATTACAGTTGGAATACCCTGGACGACTTGAGAAAAAAGTGGTTCTGTTCAAGTGCGAGTGGTATGATCCTACCGTGCCAAATGGAACAAGAATACATCCTAACTACAAACTTGTGGATGTTAATCGGAGAAGAGTATATGGCCGTTATGATCCTTTTGTATTAGCAAACCAAGCCACTCAAGTTTACTATTGCGAATACCCGGGGGTGCGAAATCATGAATGGCTTGCTGTTTGCAAAGTCAAACCGAGATCCTTAGTGGAAATTGATAAAAGGAATGAACAAGAGCTACCCCCGTTCCAAGACGATGAGATTGATTCACAAATGAATAATGTGCAAATAGACAGTGATCCTATCGTGTTGGCAGATGTCAGTGGTGCACTAATTCAAATTGAGAATGATGGAAGAAGAAGAAGAAGAAGAAGAAGAAGAAGAAGAAGAAGAAGAAGAAGAAGAAGAAGAAGAAGAAGAAGAAGAAGAAGAAGAAGAAGAAGAAGAAGAAGAAGAAGAAGAAGAAGAAGAAGAAGAAGAAGAAGAAGAAGAAGAAGAAGAAGAAGAAGAAGAAGAAGAAGAAGAAGAAGAAGAAGAAGAAGAAGAAGAAGAAGAAGAAGAAGAAGAAGAAGAAGAAGAAGAAGAAGAAGAAGAAGAAGAAGAAGAAGAAGAAGAAGAAGAAGAAGAAGAAGAAGAAGAAGAAGAAGAAGATGATGATGATGATGATGATGATGATGATGATGATGATGATGATGATGATGATGATGATGATGATGATGAACATAATTCATACTCAGATGAAGATTAAGTAGTTTAGTAATTGCTATCATTTATGTGATAATATGTTATTATATTAATTGCTATCTCGGTGTTATAAATTATTTCGTGATGCACCTAAACTTTGATTATTTGATCATTTATATGATAATTAATACGTTATGTTTAAAATTTTACAGATGAGTGACTTGAAGCGACTACACTAGCTTCTACTAGTAGCTACCCGGCAAGAGTACGGGTTCACTGTAGCATGGGCAAGTATAGGGACCAAGTATTATCGAACTCAAAGGATGGTATGTATGCGAATAGATCCCTGAAGATCTACGCGTCGTAGTTAATATGAGTGTAATGTTTTTTTGGGTTTTTGAAAGATTAATTAAAAGACTGAATTAAACTAAGTAAACTAAAGAATGAAAAAGAACGAATTAACTACGGGTTTGATTCAAATAAGAGATGGTGATGCTCAGGATAGGAATCCCTACGTATACTAACGGAGCAGGTACATAATCAAAATAACTGTGACAAACGAGAATTAACCTAAGTCTAAGAATGCAAGGTGAAAGCTCAAGATTCTAAACCCTAATACTTTACCCTAACACTCGACTTCACGAATCTACTAACAAGTTACTAGATTGTGCTTAATTAATGAGACCCTAATTTAACTAAGGTGATGCGGTCGTCCTCCTTCGCTAAACCGGTAGATGAATTAACCTTTCCTAAACCCTCTCGTTAAGTCTACTTGTTGTTATTGAGTGATGCGGTCGTCCTCTCTCTAACACTTTCGTACGAAATTCAAAGGTAAAGTTCAGATTAATTATAAGAATTCATTAACTAAGAGAATTAAAACTAACGTCACGAATTACCCTAATTACGTACCCACATCCTACTTCTACGAGTTCATCCTAACCCAAGCATGCAAGGGTTTTAGCCGGACATGGTTATAACAAAAATAAAAGCAATAAACGAAACAATGAACAATAACATGATGAATTGAATGAAGAAAATAATAAACATAAACTAGGGTTTGAAAGAAAATAAATACGAAGAACTGAAATTGAATTAACTAAAACGAAATTAAAAGCGTTTAAAGTAACGAACTAATGAAAAGAAACTAAGAATTCGAATGCAAAACCTCAACAAAACGTAAAATAAAGCTTGCTCTTCTTCTTCCTCTCCAAAAACTAAGTCTAAAATTATTTCTAAAAGTTGGGGATCTTTTATGTTCCCCTCAAAACGTATTTGGAAGAGGTATATATAGGCACTGGGTCGAAACGGGAGTTAATGGGCCGAAAATACGCATCCGGAGGCAAAAGTATATGGGCGCTCGAGCAAAACGCTCGAGCGGTCCCGCTCGAGCAGTGTAGCTCGAATGACGCATTCGCTCGAGCGGTCGCGCTCGAGCTGCTCGAGCGCTGAATTGACTCTGTATGTTTTGGACGCTCGAGCGATTCGCTCGAGCGGTGGCGCTCGAGCTGCTCGAGCGCAAGAATGGTTCTGTATGTTTTGGACGCTCGAGCGGTGGCGCTCGAGCTATGCGCTCGAGTGATCTCTAATCAGTCCAAATGATACTTTTTCTCGTCCGCACTAATACCAATCGTATTTCTTCAATATCTTCTCATCCGGGCATCCGTTTGAGTCGATTCAAAGTCCTACGAACTCCTCTTTTCGTCCTTTATTCATCTATGAACATCAAAGAGACAAATTTATCAATGTATAGAAATAATGCTCATTTGACTCTAAATATTCATCGAAAACACTCAAAACATGAGTAAATCGGGCACCAAAACATAACAATTTCACGCCTAATCAATGAGCGGATCCGATCGTAGCTCTAGCGGGGGACGGCGACAAAGTACAGGTCGCGGGGGTCGAGGCCGATCTAGTGGGGCGCGGAACACAGTGCCTATACCACACATACCAGTGCCAGTTCCGTTGATCCCCACGACTGATGACGAGGAAGCTGAGCAGTATACCGACTCGGATTCTGAAGAACAATCGGATTCACAAATGGTCGGACAGAGGCTAGATGTGTATATTGCCTACGATACGTATGTTAGACTTACTATTTTCATGAATTTTGAGGAATATATATCCGTGAATATTAATTATGTATTACAAACTTATTTTGCAGCTTGATGCCTTCGAATCCGGTCTCCAAGCTGATCAGACGTATCATGGCTGGACATATGGAGTTGGGTGCCTTCACCTTCAGGATGATATCCGAAGAAAGGCTGAAGGAGTACTGGGAGACATTTCAGGTATATATTCATTTGATTTATAATGATATTATTGTATGACATAATAACATCTTTGTTTATCAGAAAGAGGCTAGGTGGGATCCTACTGTCACTTCCACACAGTATGTGCATCACTTGTTCTTGAAAAGAGCTGCTGAAAGATATGTAGATCTTTTCAACTTTGTGAAAAGAAAATGGGAGTTGAAGGGTAAGAAGCCACAGTGGGATACAAAAGTGTGGAAGGCCTTGCTCGCTTACTGGGACAGAGAAGACGTGAAAGCCAAATCCGCACAATGTAGACGGAACAGACTATCTGAGCCTGCTGGCCCGGGTACTGGCATCTCCACCCATAAAGGTGGATCTCGTGGTGCCGTCGAGGTTGCCCTGGATATTGTAAGTCATTTGTTGATACCACACTATTTTAATTTTTATAATATGTATACATATTTTAAGTTTTAATCATCATGTTCTAAATTATAGAAGAGGAAGAAGGGACGTCCCGCCATAGATTGGGAAATTGTGGAGCACTTCCACTACCGTGGTCCAGGACAGTATACATATGGACTTATATCTGATACATTGGTAAGTATTCTTGTTACATTTTAAAATAAAAATATGAATATTTAAGAATATTTAAATATCTAGAAAAATAATTCTTTAAAAAAATGTGCAGGCTGATGTACAAGCGAGAGTCTCCCAACTGCACCCTACCTCTGACTCTGACGAGCAACCTCCTGAACCCAGTCTTCCAGAGTTATCTCAGATGTACGTCAAGACTGTGGGGGAAAAAGCACGGTAAAGTTCGTGGGCTCGGACAATTGGGAAAGTCCAGACGCATAGTCTCCGGCCCAGGCGGGACATCAGCTGGGACTCATTTTGGTGCCTACAGTCAAATTGATGGGACCGACTACTTGCTGAGGAGCGTGAGAGAACGCGGAGAGAGACGGCTGAGGAGAATCGCCGATTGTTGGAGCAAGTGGAAGAGAGACAACGGCAAATGCGTGAGGAGATGACCCAGAACTTCCAAAATCAGTTTACCGAGTGGATGCGGGCATCACAACAGGGATCCGGACCCAGCGTCCCACAAGCTGGTGGTTATCCCCCACCACCCCCGCCTCCATCCGATGAGTATCCCCCACCCCGAGGACCGGGTTCGAGCCGTGGCAAGGGACCAAGATCCTGATCATCTTGAAGTTGAAACTTTTGAAAAATGATTAACTATTTTCATGAATGTTTGAGAGTATTGCTTGGAATGAATTATTGTGCATCGTCTTTAATTATTATGTTTGAGATGTTTATTTTTCATTAATGTTTGTGAAATCCGGAGCTATATATCGTGTTTAATTAGTAAGATTTTTAATGAGTTATTGTTAATTTGTGTATGTGCTTTAATTATATGTAATATTTGATTAATTTATCCATAATATATTCAAAATATTTTAATTAAAAAAAAAAAAAAATATATATATATATGTATGCACAAGGGCGTTAATTTTATATATTCAAAATATTTAATTAAAAATATATATATATATGTGAAAATAATATAAATTTCATTTTGGAGTTGTTACCATAAATGTAAAGATATATAATAATTAATAAAAAGTGTAATCATAATAGAAATTAATATATTACTAGAATAATTCAAAGCTTTAACAAATAAATCAAAATATGAAAATCATGTAATTTAAAATGATAATATTTTAATTAATTTTGATGGTGTTATCATAAATGAAATGATTTATAATAATATTAATTAATTAAAGATATAAACAAAATAGGAGTTAAATGTTTTAACAAAGAAATCAAATAAGAAATAATACATATACAATTACAATAGAAAATATTTCGAATGATAAGCCTAGCTCAAACGGTAAGGAGGAAGGGATAGATCTCTCCCTCTTGGGAGGTCACAGGTTCGAACCTGCTTGCACGCGGGTCGCGTGCGGGTCGGGTCGGGTCTTGCCCGCCCGCGGGTGCGGCCCGCAATTTTTTTTTTTAAAATGAGGCTGACGAGGGCGCCTCCCCTCGTGAACGAACGAGGGGCGAGACGAGGGCAAAAATAGGCGAGGGCGGTGGTGCTCGCCAAGCTTCAGCCATCTGAGGCGAGGGCATGACCCACGTTAACGCGCACGAGGGCGCCCCCCTCGTTAATTGCCGAGGGCATAGACGAGGGCAGCAAATTTGAACGAGGCGAGGGCCTTGCCCTCTTTAGTTGGCGAGGGCGCTTTACCCTCGTTAGTTGACGAGGGGCGAGCCGAGGGGGGGTTTGGCGAGGCCTGTTTTGTCGAGGGCATCTCCCCCTCTTTAAATCCCTCTTTAACCCTGTGCCCCTCTTTGAATCCCTCTTTAAATGAGCAGTATTTTGTAGTGTTATATTGAAGAGTCTTAGTTCATTTTCACTAAACAACTAAGACTTTTTAGTGTAAATCAGTGATACTCTTCAGTAAATACAACTAATATTTTTCAATAAAAATAACTAATACCCTTCAATGATTCATGTATAAACCAGTTTCATTCTATGAAATACTTTTTTTAAACCAAACTAATTAAAATATTTGAACTCACAAAAATTATTGTAAAAAAGTTTTTGATTTGAAATTCTTTTTTTTTTTCTCTCATTTAAACTCCCCAAAACAATAATTTAAATCGGTATGTACCTAAAATTTAGGGTGAATAAATTTTAAAATATAAAATTTATATCATGATATGTATTTACTGATATCATTATACATATTCGTTCATACCATAACATTTCATTAGTATAAAATGCTATGATATTAGTGGAAATGATATCAACAATTGCATTTAATAGTATTAGTTTCATATTAGGAAAAACAATGTATTACTTTAGGATCCTAAAATCAATAACATCAAGAGCAAATTTATACTTGATAAATATTCTCTCCATTTCTTTTTAATAGTTAATTTAGAGATTTTGTACGAAAACTAAGAGCAAAAGTTTTGAAATGTTCACCCTCAACCAGATTAAGGAGATCGAGATTGATGAATTAAATGTGCGAGAGAAAAGGACCTCATCAAATTAAAAATATTTTAGTAATATATATTGGGATAAATTAGGAATTTTTTGTAATGATATAGCTTAAATGAAAATCAATTTGAAACAATCTTTTACATTTAAAGTAACAATTGATACGAATGAAAATGTCTTTTTCACACATATTAAGACACCTAATATTTATTATAATTACTCTTAGCTATACAAAAATTATTTATAAAAAAAGTTGATTCAAAGACTATTTTAAAAAGTGTTTCAAAGACTAAAATGATATTTATTTTGCAAAAGATACAAAATATTAAAAGGAGATTTAATTTAAAATAGAGGGAGTATTAATTTTTTCAACTAAAAATAGACATAAAGTAATCACACAATATCTAAAATATTAAATACAATAAATCAAAACATATATTCGATATCTCCATCAGAATCCATCCACATTATTTATACCATTAAATTTATAAATTGAAATTAATATATATATGTACACAAACACAATAAAGAAAGAAAATGTGTTGAAAATAAAGTACATTTACTCATATATATTCTCACTCCCACTCTTTTAATTTATATATATGATATATCCATTGCATCAAAATTGAAGGTGATATATCATTAATAATGATGAGGTGATCAGTAGTGGTATTGGCAAGTGTGATGATCCTTTGGCTTGGTCGAAGCAGCATGGCGGCATGCCACGACGTTGAAATCGTAAACGATCTCCCGTCTCCGTCGCCAACGATAAAGAATTCGGGTTTCCGTCCTTCGCTCGAAACGAAACGATGCATTACCTAATGTGTGACAGGCCTAATAAACCCTCACACTCTTTTTGCCACCTTCATTGGGGCCAAACTGTCGAGTTAAAGAAAATTATTCTACCAATTTATAATAAAGACCCCGGAACTCTTTGCTCTGGCAAAGACTGTTATTTTTCCGTATTATTCCCATACTTACCCTCCCAAAAACCTTGTCAAGAAGTTTTCCTGGTGATTCATTTCATTTACCCTTGTAATTGTAACAATCTACTCTTTTTTTTTCTTTTTCTTTCTTTTATGGGAATAACAATCTAGTTATGAGTTTGAATTTTCTATTTCAGTTAATCTTGTTTATATATTTGAAACACTACATCTTCAATTCTATATTAAAAAATCCCTCTGCACTACAAAAGTGAAATAGTGCACAACATTGCACAATCAATACATTTTAATATTACAATTTATTTTTAATACAATTTGCATCATTTCATGACGCAATATTATTGTTTAAGAAAAAAAAAATATATACATAAAACATCTAAAGAATGATTCTTAGTTTAAAAAAAAGTACTGAGATGAGAATTTAAAAATCCCCAGATTACTTCCTGATCTACCTAGATTGGGAAAATATATGTTACCTCAATCAAAAGTAATACTAATATTTTCTTGTTTATTTTCGAAATTATTCACATCGGTGTGGATACTAACGGTATCCAAATCAATCATCATAATTCTATCATGTGTGTATTTTTTTTATTGTATAAGCATTGTATCGCGAAATTTAATTTAATGTTATTCTATAATTTTTGTCTTTGTATATATCCACATTATTTTTAAAATAATTATATCCAATAATCAATGTATAACAAAATATACACTACAAAAACGACGGAACTTTTGCGACGGCACAATATCCGTCGCAAATTTCGTGAATTTACGACGGATTTTGGTAAGCAGTCGAAAAAGATGACACTTTGCGACGACTTAGGAAGTCCGTCGCAAAGGTTAGTAATTTGTGACGGAAAAGCCGTCGCAAAAACTAGGGCCCACCGCCTTCGTCTTAAACCGGCTACATTTGCGACGAAGAGGTCGTCGCAAATTTCAACTTTGATTTTGCGACGGTCACTTCCGTCGCAAAACATACCCGTTTAAAGGTGACCGTTCGGGAAGCGACCCGTTTGACTGATTTGCGACGGAACAGGCCGTCACAATTTTGAACTTTGCATTTGCGACGGACCAAAGCCGTCGCAAATCTTACATTTATATTTGCAACCTTTCGGGAAACGGTCCATTGACTGATTTGCGACGGAATGTCCATCGCAAATCCGAACCATTTTTATGCGTCTTCTCGGAAAACGGTGTGTTGACTGATTTGCTACGGAATAGTCGTCGCAAATAGTCAAAACGACGTCGTTTTGGCTTTGACAGGCAAAATTTACGACGGATAGGCGTCCGTCGCAATTTTTCTTACAATTATAAAGCTCTCCTCGCGAAACAGACGGAGGGTGCGAGAAAAAAGAAGAGGAGGAAAACGGAAGGAGAAGTCGGGTTTAGTCACACTGTCGAGTTGTCTGATATCAGGTATGCTCTATAATTGTGCCACGTGTCATCGTACTGTGTCGCATTGACCTGCTACCTGTTGAGTTCACATATTATTTTTAAATTAAATTTTTTATTTTAATTTTAAATTTACTATTATACCCTTTTTAATTAAAATAACATTAATTATTATTGTTATTGTAAAATTTTTAATTTAAATTCAAATATTTTAATTAGATAAAATTAAATCAATGGCACCCTTTCATTTGAAATCACCCGTCTGGAACTCAAAAACCCTTCAACGTCGCCGGCACTCCCTCCAATCTCACCGGTCGTCTGCCCCACACGGCGCTAACGCTGCCGATAGTCGTAGGGAAGCAGACGAACATAAACCTTCATTCTACCATTCGGAAAACCTCTTCTTTACCACCACTGCTATTGCCGCGGCCACTGACTTCTGAACGGTGTCGCCGCTCATGTCACTATCCTACCAAACAATAAATTCGCAACTTTCGTCCTACCAATTGTTTCCATCTCTGTCGCATTTAGGTTGTCCTCTGTCTTCTGTCACCCTTCTACACTGTGCCGTCCTTCTCATCCCCAGCTCCATACTAACGCCATCTATTCAAAAACTGTAAGTGGCCAGCCTTCCTTTGTGCTAAGCCAATAAGTTGCAACTTTCAATTGAACACTTGAATTCTGGGTTATTGAGAACTTCCAAGTAACTATACAATTATACTGCATTGATTGATTTTTTTTATTTCTTGAGCAAATTTTCATGAATTGATTTATTTTTTTATTTGATGATAATTCTGGCCTTTTGATAATTTATGGTTTGTATCTGGTAAATTTTAGATTTATTATAACACTGAAGGATTACTTTGTTCTTTCAAAATTTTGGTTTAAAATTTGACATGTTCATTGAAAATGTTATTTGTTATCGATTAGTTTTTTCTTTATCAGTAAGGGCAAACTATTATAAGCTTTCATTTGCTTAAAGTTAATGAAACAAATGGTGATCCTATGTTGTTTTGCATTTGAGGCTTTGAAATAGGTGTGTGATGATTTTTTTATAATTTTGTAATTCGATAGGAGGAGTGGGAGATGAGTAAAGAAATATTTCTGGCTTAAGCAGAACATCAAATGTACAAGATGTCTTAGAAGAAGATAGTTTTTTTAGTTTAGTTTCTGGGACAAGCATTCTTGTCTTAGAAGTACATAAGCATTCTCCCTTTTCTAAGCTCTACTGTTGTTTTCAATCAATTACAAAATATATTACTTATCTGTTTCATATGCAAAAGTCTTATGCAGTAGATATTCTCATTTCTCTCAGTTATGCCACTATTTTTACTTGGTGTTTTACTTAAATCTAGAATCGAGCTGTATATATTGTTATTCCTTTACCACGGAATAATGATTGAGCTAACTAGGCTACCCATGTTTGCTAAGTATATATACAATTTCTAAATGGCTACTGTTAGAAACTTGTCAATTTATGCTTACACATTTTAGGCTATTAGGGTTGTATGCATACAAGTTTAATTGGTGATGTTAACAAGGTGAAGTATAGATATTGTGCAGCCTGAATAATTTAATTAGGAGTAGGTCTTGTGTGAGACCGTCTCGTCTCATGCCATGAGATGGTGGGATGGGGTATAAATTGGTCATGATGCATTAACACTTTGACAATGATAGGTGTTAATTTGTATTGTCTCATGCCATGAAACAGTCTCACACAAGTTTTTGCCTTTAATTAGTTATGCATCCTGCAGCATAAATGTTAGGCTATGTGTGATATTCTTTATCAAAGGGGTGCTAGAAGCTTACTGTTTTTAAATTACCAAAGTTAATTTTAGTAGTATATAAATGTTGGGTTATATGTCCTGTTCTATATAAAAGAGGTGTTAGAAACTTTTTTTTTATTATTATCAAAGTTAATTTTAGTAGTAGAAGCTCAAAGTCGGTAAAGAATAAGATGATAAGAGGTCCATTTAAGGCTGCTCTACTTTATCCTTGAGGAATATAAGACTAGCAGTGCTTCATTAAATAAATAAATATATAGAACAAACATTGTCCACATTCTTTTGAACTTTAAAATTAAAAATATATATGTTTATATTGAGCTGAAGTTTTTGCCTAAAGAACCAAAGTTTTAGTTTGGACAATATAGAAGATAGTTCTCCATTTTAAACCTACTATAGTTGTAGTATGTAGGAATTGGTATTTTTTTTTCACTTGGTATGACTCTAGGGGAAGTTGAGAGGGAAATTAATTATTTAGGCCAGTCCTAGAGTTCCTCAAAAAGCTGGATAGCTGGTCATATCATTTTGGTTAGTGTTTGATTATTGGTGATGATATAATGCTCAACTGCCCCGCCTTGAAAGCGATATATATCAGCAACTCCGGCATCGCCGTCGGTGGCCTTCAGCATTGCCATGCAACGACCTGGGTTTTTGGTTTTGCCACAGAAGTCGTCTACTGGGGCCGCCATGACGAGCTTTCCGGTGGTCAGGAAGAGTAGTTGGAGGAGGACAATAAACGAGGACATAATGTTGTATCTTTTCTCTTTTTCTTTGTTTGGATTAATTTATGTTTCCCTCTTTGTGGAAATGCTTCCTTTTATAGGGGTTTGTGATTGTAACGGATCATCAAACTTAAATTCGACGTATCATTTTGGATTCTAAATATTTTGAAAGTAACTTTAAGTCTTGATTTTTTTTTTTAAATGATTGAATGAATGAGGTAATTACGATTTATATAGTTTTATGACTATACTGATAATGATATTCGGGAAACACTTTAATTAAGATTTTCAACATAAAAAATTCCTGAAAGTAATGTTGGGACATTAAAAAAAAACCACTGTGAAAGTAATTGGGATAAATGCACTTTTAGTCCCAAAAGAATGAGTTCGTTTTAATAATATAAAGATTAAATTCCAACAAAAAAAAATTATTTCTAAATGATTGAAAAGTTTCTTATGCCTTCAGGTAAACACATACGGAGTAATACAATATCTCTACGGATTATATTAACTTATAGATAGTTTTCTACGAATAATATCTTGAGTATATAATATCCTGTATAATAATATTCCAAATAGAGTGTGTATAGAGTGAAATTGGTTATACATGAATCACTGAAGGGTATTAGTTACTTTTACTAAAGAGTATTAGTTATTTTCACTTAAGAGTCTTAGTTTGTTTTCACTGAACAACTAAGAATCTTCAGTATAAACAAGTAATACTCTTCAGTGATAACAATTAATACCCTTCAATGATTTATATACGAACCATTTTCACTCTAAATTTTGTCTTCCAAATAGTATTATTGGGAATTCATATCTAATTAAATCTACTTTAATTAAATATTAATAATAATTAATTCCAAATATAATAATTATTATTATTATATTCTCCATATATTAAATGAGTATGTATAGAGTGAAATTGATTCATATATGAATCACTGGAGGGTATTAGTTGTTTTTACTGAAGAATATTAGTTGTTGCCATTGAAGAGTATTACTGGTTTACACTGAAGAGTCTTAGTTAATTTTCACCGAACAACTAAGACTCTTTAGTGTAAAGCAATAATACTCTTCAATGAATACAACTAATACCCTTCAATGAAAACAACTAATACCCTTCAGTGATTCATGTATAAACCTGTTTCACTCTATACTTGTCAAATTAAATATTATATCCAATACAATATTTAATCAACCAACTATAATAAGTAAATTGTCATTACTTGTTATGTGACCCATAAGCCCTTGTATATCGAGCGATTAGTCAAACTAGCGGTCTTAATTGAACTCTCGACAAAAACTCAGACATTCTCAATATACGAGGTACGTTGCGAGGAATCTGCAACTACCTGTAATATTGTAGGCTATTGTGATATCTTCACTTCATTCACGAATACCCCTTGAACATGATGAAATGTCTATTTTAATAACTTAATCATATTATCTCAAATCACTAATTGATTAAGTATATCACACTTAGCCACAAAATCTAAGTTGATGTGCGTCGGCTGACGACTTAGATCCAATTATGATGAGAAGACGAGTATTTTCTCTAAATCCACATTAAGGAATGAATTCTATTATTGACTCAACTAACATGCTAGTAATTATGAATTGTACATGTTAGAAAATTTAAAAACAAAATATAAATAGTAGAAATACCTATAATTTGGAAGTTTATGAAATTACAAAACGTAAATGATTGAATATTTAAAGAGTTGCCCTCTTGTGAAACTTCTTATAGTATGAAACTGATATCATGACATATATTTATTGATACCATAATATTTTACACTGTGAAATTATTTTATAAATACAATGGTATCAGTGAGTGTATGTAATAATATTAACTTCATAGGATGAACAAGTTTCATATAAGAGGTTTTGATGTTTCAAAATAGTGACATGATAATAGATAAAATATTATGCAAAATTTCTACTTACGTGAAAATTACTTTTTGCATAAAAATCTCTCATATTACTAAAAGAGAGTTCTAATTGTCCATGTGTCATTCTCTCATTCAGTTTACTTATGTGTCATTTTGAGAATTTTTTAGAGAAAAGTAATTTACATGTCATTTTCCATCTATGAGCCACGTCAATTTTTCATTTTGCTTATGTATCGTTGTGTAGTTTATTTCACTTATGTGTCATTTTGAGGTTAATTTCGTAGAAACCACACATGCCAAATTTATAAATCATATGTGTCATCTATGTGGTCTTATTATACAATAAGGAGTCTAAAAAAATATTATACTCACAAAGGATTTGAACCCTAAACCTCATAAGCAATGTTCATGAAATTTACCAATTAAACCATGTAATGAACATGTTTAAACTTTGAATACTATTGTGTTTAACTTGAGTTATATAAATACTACGGTGAGGAAAAATACGATTCCTAGGGAGTATTTCTCTAATTAGGCGCGGTGGCGTTCGAAGCCACCAGATTGGTCATGATTCAGATTTTGTTCACATCAAAGGGGATTAATCTAATCCCTATCACATCTATGTACTACGTAGCGCCATCCTGCTTCATATTCTTTTCAATCTCCGCATTACCAGGGCGCCGATTAGCCACCACCAATGGAATTTCCTAGACAATCAGAACGAAAATTGCACTGAAATAAGTTCCCTTGATATATAACAGTTACAGAAAGCCTAGAACATAAATTATCCGAACTTCTTGATATTCTCTTCTTTAATAAAAATTTTCGTTGTGGATATGAAACATAAGGTATACAGATGTGTTACCCCAGATATTTTATGTATGTATATTTATAGACTTCAAGAACCTTCCCAGATGCTTGCTCAAATGCAGCTACCATTTCCAGTATGGATGTTCCCTTCCCGGTTCCCAAATTGTAGACCTCGCACCCTGCAGAGTACACATTCTATCATCATTAATTCTTAGAGTAAATTTAGGAAATGATAATTAGTACAAGTCAGTTATATAAACAAACTAGTTTAATAATACTATATTTTGAGTGTCTCAGAGTCCTTACCTACAGAAGGATCAGATAGCTTGTTAACAACAGCAATACGGCCATCGGCTAGATCCACAACATGGATATAATTACGTACCTGAAATTATCAAATGCATAAGTCAACTATAGTGCATTTCAATTCATAAATAGACTACAACAACAAGCTAAGCATTTATACAACCATGTGGTGTTGGCTAGCAATACCATCAAGTGTAACTGAATTTAACACTGGCAGCAAATATTGGTTTGGAAAGTTGGACGTTATTATACATTTTAAGCCAATCTTTGGACGTTGTCATAGAAGCTTATACAATATTAAACTCGCAACTCAAAGCAACTTTTTCCATTGTGGGTTCGAAAATTCTGAACTTCCATAAAACGAAGAAACCATCAGATTTAAAGTCATAGTGTCTGCCACTCCCCAACTCCCACCTCCCTGAGTCTCACAACAGGATAGGAAGAGGAGATGCTGGTGGAGTGATAGGAGTACATTTTCACTATTGACCACCCGAATGAGAATTATATAATGTATACATATTATACGCAACAAGAAATTCTATAGAAAATGTAAAAATAACATCCCAGTACCAGTAAGTGAGCAAATATCACTACATGTGCATATAATGAAAGCAGATATAGCCAAGTAGTTACCCCAGTTCCATCTTTTGCTCCGTAATCAGTTTCATAAACTGTGAGTGCAGATTACCTACCAACAGCTACTTGTTGCACAAAGGGCATGAGATTGTTTGGTATTCCACAAGGATCTTCACCGATATAGCTGCTAGGATGTGCACCAACTGGGTTGAGGTAACTCAGTAATATGATTTTCCATGTGGAATCAGATTTATATAGATCTCTGCATATCTCTTCAATAAAAAGCTGAGAAAAATATATACTTTGAGGTAAGCTAGCTATTAACATTTCAGATACAAGATGGGCTTCATTCTTGAAACATTAACCAGAAACTTACCTTTGTACGTCCATAAGGATTCGTAGCACTAATGGGAGATTCCTCTGTGCATGGTACCTCTGGGAGAATTAATAAAAGATTGATTGATGCAGACCAAGGCCTACAAATAAAAAGGGTAAGGAAGTGAATAACTACAAGAGAAGTTTGAAAGTCGAACTCTTGATAAATTTCCTAGTAGTCTGTCACACTTTAGTAATTTGATCATAACTCTTCACTCGAAATTCCAAATTGTCTCATTCAAAATTCCTCAGAAAGTAGACTCTCGTGGCTTTCCAACGATGTATCCCACGAATCCTAATTATTCTCCAATCAAAACAGTTAATTTCGTTAAGTTAACCCATGTGCACTGTCTTTCTCAAAAACTGCATCATTGACACTTATTAAAAGCATTTCTTTTCATGTGTATACTGTATAGTGGATCAAAGAGGTAAGCAAATCATTCAAGTGTTGAGCATTCATTAGTAACACGAGACTTATTATGTATAGTGGATCAAAGAGGTAAGAAACAACACTATAATGTTAAATTAAACATGAATATGTTTGTCACTTGGATATGTACTAGTCACACTGCTTAGAAATGAACTATAAGACAACACCAAAATGCTACTTCTCATGTCAAATGAATGTTTTTTATTTTAATCCTGAAAGGACAAGGAAGCATGCCCTTGATAATCTCATCAAAATGTTCAATTTGCATATAGTGGCCCTAAATATTTACAGAAATTCAAGGAACCAGAAGAACATCAAGCATGCAACTGAAGATCCCACATTTGCAAGTCTCAAACTAAAAGGATCTTTAATGCACTTGAAACTTGAAAGAGCACGTGCCCTCTTCGCTATATTTAAACTAGACACATTCTAAATGTTGGGTTATTTGTGACGCGATGAGAACTGATTGTGTCTTCCTGTTTGGTGGTCCAGGTGTAGCTGCAGCAATGAATGAACTGCACCCATGTGCTCCAGTAAGTTTGAAGCACGTGCTTGCTCAAGAATTAGTTAAGAGTTTGCAGGCTGTTTCTGATACGCTACTGAGATACAACACAACTATGATGCTCAAGGATAACGAGTCTGCACTTTTCCTTAAACTCTGCCAAAGAATTTATCGAGGTAAGATTTGCTATTAATTTGGTTTTACAGTGTAGCTCGAGTCTCGAATATAATAAAGTTGAGCTCGGGTTGATTGAGCTTTCATTCGTGTCTGTCTACCTCAAGCCTGACATTGCCTAACTCAACAACTTAACTTGATTACACTCCTGGGGGTGTTTGTTTATGGCCCTCCACCCCATAATTTTTTTCCAATCCAAACCCAATTTGGCATAAGATATTAGATCCTATGATACACCTATTTTATTTCTTTAAAGTACAATTTATAATAGAACTCATCACTCTCCCCTACTTTACACAGAATTTTCATTACACAATCAATCAATTATCATTTATACAGTATTTTCAAAATCCTACCCTGTAAATTTATACGAAGTCTATTCTCTCAAACATATACAATATACAAATACACCTTTTACAATTCTTCATCCATCTACTGGATTTCAAATCCATAAATATTTTCTTGGACTTTAGCCGAAACGTTATTGATGCACTTTCTTCATTCCGTGCAGGTTACTTTCAGTATATATATTACTTGTTTCTCCAAAATAAAATTTCAAGAAACTAAGAAATATTTTTTGCACATATAAATAATCTATTTGTCTTTACTTTACTCCAAAATCCAATTCCCACGGTCCATTTATTGCTTCGAACTGAACCACCACTCAAAAGATACGGATAAGCAAATCGACCGTTTTACTCTACCTCAACCTCTTCAATTTCAATCTCGTTCATCACAAAAACATTTTTTGGCATGTAATGATTCAAAAGGGAAAACACAATCCTTCATCATTTCAAGTGGGTTATGTGAGTTTTTCTTGAATTAGTTTTATTTTGATGCTCATTTTTTTGTAATACGAAAAAGGTCTCATGTTATTGCTATTTTAGTTTCAACATGAAATTTTGGAGCTTCCTGTTTAAATAAGTGTTTTAGTGATCATTTAGATGATTATTTTGGTATAATAGAGGTATGAAATCGTTGAGGATAGCATACCTACGTGGAGACCCTTTTGAATTTAGAATGTTGATTAAATTTTCTTACTATTGCAGATGTAGAGTATGATTCTTTAAGTTAGTTGTAGGACTATAATTTGGAGTGATTTCTTATTACAAAACATGGGATTGAGAAATGAGGCTCGGATTATGTTGGAGGCTTTCTCCAGCTATTCGATTGGAACGGAAAACCTCTAATGAATATGATGTTCTCAAGCAAGCTAGACTTAACTGGTATGAAAAATTGAATTCTTTATTTACTATGATGTAGCTTGAACAAGCATGTTTCTTGTCATTACGCAGAGCATACAAATCAGAAGAAAACATTTCAACAAGGACACACAAATCCAAAAGTATACATGTTTATGTACAACTAATTTTATTTCAAAGTTCTTTTAGACATTTTATCAAACACATTAAGAGCACAAATTCATGTAAACATAATTTTATCATATCTTTCTCACATTCACCCCAAGTACAAGCGTAGACACAATTTAGAGAACTAACCTTTAATCTCGATGGTTATGGAGCGCTGAAAAGCGTCCGATATCAAACATCGGAAAATATATGACCAGAAATTTATTGAATGTTGAGAGTAGTATATGCCACTCTAATTGCTCCGGTCACTGAACAAAATGATGACCAAGTGAATAATCAAATGCCACACATTTAAACCCCATTTTACACCATAATATATGTATCTATCTTATGAATCATTCACAATTGCATTAACCCACTACTCTATTATTTATAATTGCTACGTTGAATAAAGTGGTTTGATAAACACAAAATTTGTAAAATTTAAGCCTGCCTCTGATGTTATGCCCTCAACAAAAAAATTAAGGCTTGTTTTGAAAAATCTAAAACCGACGAAACAGAGCCTAACAAACGCAACTGAGGGTGAGAAAATTTACCTTACCTTAATATTCAAAGTTTAGGGCCACGGCTCTAATAGAAAAAGACTGTTGATCAAAATTATGAAAGGAAAAAATAGCTGGAGTCAAAAACTTGGATAGGAGAGAGCACACGCTTCATTAACGTGAAGGCGTCGGTGTGCAGCGCCGGTGAGGAGGGTGATCGCTGGAATAGGGTGAAGACTGAAGAGGAAGACGCATGAATAAACCCGAATAATAATATTTTCAAATTAAAGTAGAATTTTATTGTAAATTAAATAAGGTTAATTTAGTAAATTAATAATTTTATTTTTTTAATTATTAAATTTATGATAGTGGAATAATACGACACAACTCAATAGTACTCGATGCAAAACGATTGAAAGTTAGATGATTAACTCAACAGGTTGCAGATCATCAATTTTAAGCCATTAGATTTTATTAAATTTTAAATCTGATGGTTTATGGATCGTGTCTGATATCAGGCAACTCGACAGGATGCCTGACATAAGAAAGCCCCTTGTAACAATCTACTCTTTTTTCTTTTTCTTTCTTTTATGGGAATAACAATATAGTTATGAGTTTGAATTTTCTATTTCAATTAATCTTGTTTATATATTTGAAACACTGCATCTTCAATTCTATATTAAAAAATCCCTCTGCACTACAAAAGTGAAATAGTGCACAACATTGCACAATCAATACATTTTAATATTACAATTTATTTTTAATACAATTTGCATCATTTCATGACGCAATATTATTGTTTAAGAAAAAAATATATATACATAAAACATCTAAAGAATGATTCTTAGTTTTAAAAAAAAGTACTGAGATGAGAATTTAAAAATTCCCAGATTACTTCCTGATCTACCTAGATTGGGAAAATATATGTTACCTCAATCAAAAGTAATACTAATATTTTCTTGTTTATTTTCGAAATTATTCACATCGGTGTGGATACTAACGGTATCCAGATCAATCATCATAATTCTATCATGTGTGTATTTTTTTTATTGTTTAAGCATTGTATCGCGAAATTTAATTTAATGTTATTCTATAATTTTTGTCTTTGTATATATCCGCATTATTTTTAAAATAATTATATCCAATAATCAATGTATAACAAAATATACACTACAAAAAAGACGGAGATTAGCGACGGAACTTTTGCGACGGCACAATATCCGTCGCAAATTGAATTTCTTTTAGTTGAATTATAATTTAATTAGTTGATCGAATTTTAATTTAATTTTAAAGAATATTTAGAATTTCTTAAGCTTATAATTGAATTAGTTGAATTGTTTGAATTATATTATAAATGAATTGATTTTAGTTGAATTAGCTTAGTTGATCGAATTTTAATTTAATTTTAAAGCATGTTTAGAAATAGTTGAATTAGTTTATCGAATTTTAATTTAAAGCATGTTTAAATTTTGTTAAGTTTAGAAATGAATTGTTTGAATTATATTAGAAATGAATTGATTTTAGTTGAATTATAATTTAATTAGTTGATCGAATTTTAATTTAATTTTAAAGCATGTTTAGAATTTCTTAAGCTTATAATTGAATTAGTTGAATTGTTTGAATTATATTAGAAATGCATTGATTTTAGTTGAATTAGTTGAATTATAATTTAATTAGTTGATCGAATTTTAATTTAATTTTAAAGCATGTTTAGAATTTGTTAAGCTTATAATTGGATTAGTTGAATTTGTTAAGTTTAGAATTGATTTTAGTTGAATTAGTTTGAATTATATTAGTTATTTGATTTTAGTTTAATGATTTTAAATAATATTAGTTGCTTGATTTACGTTTAATAATTTTACAAAATAATATTAGTTGATAAAATAATAATATTAGTTGATTGATTTTAATTTAGTTGAATGAATTTAGTTGAGTAGGTAGTTTGAATAATATTAGTTGCTTGATTTAAGTTTAATAATTTTACAAAATAATATTATTAGTTGATTGATTTTAATTTAGTTGAATGAATTTAGTTGAGTAGGTAGTTTGAATAATATTAGTTGCTTGATTTAAGTTTAATAATTTTACAAAATAATATTATTAGTTGATTGATTTTAATTTAGTTGAATGAATTTAGTTGAGTAGGTAGTTTGAATAATATTAGTTGATTGAATTAAGTTTAATAATTTTACAAAATAATATTATTAGTTGATTGATTTTAATTTAGTTGAATGAATTTAGTTGAGTAGGTAGTTTGAATAATATTAGTTGTTTGATTTAAGTTTAATAAGTTTACAAAATAATATTATTAGTTGATTGATTTTAATTTAGTTGAATGAATTTAGTTGAGTAGGTAGTTTGAATAATATTAGTTGCTTGATTTAAGTTTAATAATTTTACAAAATAATATTATTAGTTGATTGATTTTAATTTAGTTGAATGAATTTAGTTGAGTAGGTAGTTTGAATAATATTAGTTGATTGAATTTAGTTGAGAAGGTAGTTTAATGATTTTAAATAATATTAGTTGTTTGATTTTAAATAATATTAGTTGTTTGATTTAAGTTTAATAATTTTACATAATAATATTATAAGTTGTTTGATTTTAGTTTAGTTTAGTTGATTGAATAATTCGTGAAATTTGTTATAGATGAGCGGACAAGGCAGTGGCAACGACAGTCAGCAGCCTCCGAGGGATGAGGAGGCGAGTCGAGGAGGACGAGGAGGGAGGAGACGACGGACCTCACTAAGACCCGTGGTTCCACCCATTTTCAGGCCGAGGTCTCTATCAGAGACCTCTTCACAGTCTGGTGCGGGCTCCTCCTCCTCACAGCAGACTGCTGAGGGCTCATCCTCCTCCCGCCAGCATCCGGTTGTTCAAGCACGGATGCATGTTCAGCCATGTGGTCATACGTAAGTTTTAATATTTTATACTCAATTTTTTTATTAATTAAAACCTAATTATTTTACTAGCTTTGAGGTTTTAATTTTACAGTTGGATTCCGGGTCATGAGGCTGCTAATCAGGTTTCCAAATCCATCTTTCGCGGTGGATTCGAGCCCACCACTTACAGTTGGGGGTTAGTGTCCGATGCAAGAAAAAATACATACTTCGAGGAGTTTAAGGTATTAATTTAATTTATTAGTTCACCGTTTATTAATATCAAATATATAAACAAATATTTACATTTAAATTGTAATTGCAGAAAGAATGTGTTTGGGCACTGGAGCACGATGACCAAATGTTGAGGAATTTTGAAAAATATGCGACAGAAAATTCAGGGACCTGCTTTTTAGAATGAGGGACAAGTGGTACAAGAAGAGAGAGGCCACCGACTTGGGGCTTGACAGTGAAAAACGGTCGATTTGGGACCAATTCCTCCGCTACTGGAATTCCCCTGAATTCCAAGAGAAGTCGGCGAAAAACAAGGCGAATCGGCGTAGTGACCCTGATGGAGAAGGGATGACAAGACATCAGGCCGGTTCTCAGTCCATTTATGAGCACGGATTGAGATTTGTAAGTTTCGTCTTCAATTTTGTAGTTTTTGAATTTATATTATTTTTTTCCTAATTTTTATGAGTGTTATTAATTTTTACTATCTTTTTTTCTAATTAGGGGCCGGAGCAAGGACGCGAGCCCTCTCATTTTGAGAGATTGCAGCTCGCCCACCCATTCGTCGAGGAGACTGGAAAGTCTACCTACGGCTGTACCACCGAGATCCACATAAGTATTATTTCAATATTAATAGTATTATTTAAATTTTTATTATTAAAAGTATTATTTATATTTTGTGTTCAATTTATTTAATTTTTAGTATAATTAATTTGCAGAGAAAGATGCTCGAGGACTTTGCCTCTCAGCCTCAGCCTGAGAAAACGGCAGAGGGGTCGGGGTCGATGCCCCCCACACAACCTTCTATTGACGTTCAAAATAAATTGTACTTCAAGAACGTCAAGGCTAAAAAGGGGCGGTTCGCTGGATTGGGCAGCTTCGGAAAGAACTTTTTCCGACCTCGTGGCTCAGGCTTATCCTCCTCTCAGTCTTCCATCGACTCTCATCCCAGTGAGGTCGAGAGGCAGCTTGCCACGGTGGTGGAGCAGATGAAGAACATGCAGAGGCAGCAGCGAGAGAAGGAAGAGTATGAGAGGCAGCAGCGAGAGGCGCACGACCGGTATACAGCCGAGATGGAGCGGTATCGGGTCGAGGTGCAGGAGTATACAACCGCCATGCAGGCGTGGTGGCAGATATTCGCCTCTGATTCAATGCCACGAGCGCAAATGCCTGCGCCACCAATGCCGCCGATCCCGCCGACCCAGCCATCGATGCCGCCGATTGTTAACCTGGGCGAGGATGAGGAGGAAGAGGAAGACGAATTTAATTCTGATGGTTAAAAAATTTTGATTTTTAATAACTATGAAGTACAATTTTTTTTTTAGTTTGAATTGTTACTTTAACTTAATTTTTGAATTGTTACTTTAATTTATAATTTTGTGAATTTATTTTAGTTTGAATTTACTTTTATTTAATGGACACAATATTTATAAAAACAAGTGAGAAACGAAAATGAATTAATTTGGTGAATTATGGAAAAAAAAACGAGTCAATTTGGATACATATACAATTAATTGCATACAAATGAACGAATTATAATTTTAAGCGGGAGTCGAAATAAATAATTTTACAGAAATAATAAAAATTAAATGGCCCCAACATTTATAAAAACAAGTTAGAAAAAAAAAAGAATTAATTTGGTGAATTATGAAAAAAAAACAAGTCAATTGGATACATATACAATTAATTGCATACAAATTAACGAATTATAATTTTAAGCGGGAGTCGAAATAAATAATTTTACCAAACTAATAAAAATTAAATGGCCACAACATTTATAAAAACAAGTGAAAAACAAAAATGAATTAATTTGGTGAATTATAGAAAAAAATGAGGCAATTTGGATACATATACATTAATTGCGTACAAATGAACGAATTATAATTTTAAGCGGGAGTCGAAATAAATAATTTTACCAAACTAATAAAAAGTAAATGGTCACAACATTTATAAAAACAAGTGAGAAACAAAAATGAATTAATTTGGTGAATTATAGAAAAAAAATGAGTCAATTTGGATACATATACAATTAATTGCGTACAAATGAACGAATTATAAAATTATGCATTGTCGAAATAAATAATTTTACAAAATAAAAAAAAATAGTTGGGCAAAATATTTTAATAAACAACTTAGATACGAAAAGAAATTAATTTGGTGAATTATAAAAAAAATGACTTAATTTGAATACATATACAATTAATTGCATAAAAATGAATGAAAGTAGCTTGTGCCCTAGTGGCGCGCGCCCCCTCCTCTTGCACAAGAGGCCCCGTGTTCGATTCCCCTTGGACGCAAAAATGGATTAATTGTTGAAGGCCTAATAAGACTAATATAGAAGGTGGGCCGCATATAACAAGGAATGGGCCGGGTGGCCCAGTGGTCCGCGCCCGCCCGCCCCGGGTGCCCGGGCTCAAACCACGCAAGCCACTTTTTTTTTTGTATAACTCGAAAGATTTGCGACAGACTACAGTCCGTCGCAAATTCTGTGCGACCCGACCGGGTCTGACCCGCCAAATTTGCGACGGATTTGTCCGTCGTTAATTTGCGACGGACGGCAAAATCCGTCGCAAAAATTAGCTACGGCTGTTTTAGAAACGGATACGTGTCCATCGCAGAATCCGTCGCAAAACACTGTTTGCGACGGATTTTCCGTCCCAAATTCCATCGCAAAATAGTGTTTTTTTTTTGTAGTGATATATATGCAATCATTTAAGTTTAAATTGTATTAATTTTAGTTCAATAAATAACAAGAACGGTAATTATAGTGCAGAATATAGCGTTAGACGATTAGAAATGAATTTAAGTGTAATATAAATTTTGTTAGGGTGTAGATTATATTTGTATTGTTACGAGTTCACGTCACTTTCTGGAAAGCGAGAAAAAGAAAAATCAATCAATTTTATTTGAATTACTTTAACATTAACCACAAAATACATAAAATATCTAAAATATTCATTTTTCACAGTCAACAACTTTCGCATGCAACCCACATCTTGGTAGCCGGACACGAAGAACTCACATTAATGATTAATAGCGGAATGTATGGTTGACAAATATGAAATTAGGTGAATTATATGAGCGATATTTACGGTGAAATTTATTTGAAGGGTATTAGTAAATTACATTAAAAGTATCAGTGAAATGCACTAAAGATATTAGTTCCGAAAAGTATTAGTTGTTTTCACTAAGGCAGTGTTTACTTTCATGGCCAAGATTGTATTGATAAAATATAATAGTAGGGGTTGTTTAAGTTATCTTCAGCTATCAATTGTTTACTTCGTTGGTTATGCATTTGGTTTAAAATAGTGTACCCTTGTTTACTTTGGCAGATAATTAATGTATAGACTATACTATACTTTACTAAAATACCCTTTAGTTAATACCCTGCTTTCATTCGTCTGCTTTGTTTGACCAAGAAATTTAGAAAGAAAAATCAGTCGCCCACTTTGCTTATACCGTTATACGAAGAGAGAGAAAGTGGTTTGTATCAATGGTGAAGGAGAACCCATTTCATGTTATTTGAGAGAAGCACGCCATTATCATAAAATTGAAGAAAAGAATTGAAGCTGGACACCGCCGGGAATTAAAGAAGAAGGAAAGCTCCATGGCAGGAAATTCGGAGTTGCGATTCCGGAGCCTCGAAGATGCGCGTCGGAAAGCAGAGCCAGAACACCTCAAGTCCCGCCAGAGTTCGCTGCCATCGTCATCGAAGCTTCGACCGGAAACGAAAGCCTCATGCCAGAAACTTCACCGCAAAACTTCACGTCGCGCTGTTCAGCCCGTTCGATACCCCTATGCCTTCGTTCCTTCCTTCCTTCGGAGCGGCACAAAATGAGATCAGGGTTTGGTGTTGCCAGGTTTACACGTATTTTAGGGAGGATATTTTGGACATTTTGCAACGATGAAATCCTGAGACTAAAATAAACCGCCCGTGAGGAAGAGATTAAAAAGTGGAAAATATGGGCAGTTTATTCCGGGTCGGACGTATAACCCGGGAGTTTAATCTTGCAAAGTAAATGGCTGATAAAGGCATACTATTCGGCTAATAGGCCTTTATCAGCCAAAGTAAACACTGCCTAAAGGTATTAATTGAAGACTAGTATAGGTCTAGATTAGATTTTTCGTTAAGGAGGAACTGAAATCAGAAGACCAACTAAGGTGACCAGAAGACCTCAACCAGAAGAGACCAAAAGACTTGATAATTCAGCTCAAAGAAAAAAAAAAGAAAGCTAAAGACCGAAGGCGAGCTGACTTTATGGAGAGACCAGAAGACTCCAAAGTATTTTGATAGCCACCCTTGGAATGGAATGTCCTAAGACAGAAGACAAGTGCATTTGTCCATTGATGATTGAGGATTTGATTGCTAAGGTATTAGTGAAAATGATATCAACGATTGCATTTAATAGCATCAGTTTCATATTAGAAAAAAGTTTCATGTATTGATTTAGGATTCTAAAATCAATAATATCAAGGGCAACTGTATCCTTAAAGAAATATTCTCTCCATTTCTTTTTAATCGTTTCTTTATAGATTTTGAACAAAATTAAACAATGAGCAAAAAAAATTGAAATATTCACCCACAAGGGCCACAACCAAAGATAAAAATATTGTTATCGCAAGTAATATCGTAATCTTAAATTTACATAAATATCGATGGATATATTGATATTGCATATCGATATCGCAATTTTTTTTAAAGACGGAAACTTTATTAAAAATTTTAAAATTTAACATGAAATTTTAGGGAGTTTTATAATATGATATTATGTATATGTTCCATTTAAAATCACCATAAAGATTACATGTTTAAAACAAGCATATAGATAATAGACTATATAAACACTATCTAACGTAAAACAATTGACAATATAATACATAATATAATACAATACAAGATGTAGAATATTACATGATACAATATAATTAGTACCAAAATGATGACCTATGAGGTTCAAATAGAGAGGGTGTAATGTTCTATTTGTCCAAACAATATTGATATCAACTCATCACATTGGAGTAATCTTGGATAAAGAGTATTAGTTGATGATCTATTAGGTGTTTTTACTAAAGGATATTAGTTTTGGAGGGTATTAGTTGTTTCCACAAGGGTACGAAGAACATTAATTATTTAATTAAAGGATATCAATTGGTTACACTAAAAAGTATTAATTGATTACATTAAAAAGTATTGCAAAAACTGGTTTATGTATGAAACTAATTCCACTCTATACATACTCATTTTAATGCTAGGCCAACTTGTTGGGAAAATAGGGGTGCCCGGAATCTATTCGGGATGAAATTTAAATACGAATTTAAATACAATTATTACTAGCATGAATTAATCCTAATTAATTCAAATAATAATTCCAACAACTAATTATCATCATGCATGTTGAATTAATTTCACATATTAACTATGGCGGAATAAACAAGTAAATATGTGATTAACGTACCTCTTGTAGAATTGGCCTTTGGATATACGGGACAATTACGATCTCGCTATATCGACCCAAAAACCTTCTCAAGTATTTCCCTTTCACCTCACTTGATCACCGGTGGGAGATGCTTTCAAGTAATTTAATAAACTAAGGAAAAAGAAAAATATATATGCTCTTGATTTTTCCAACACATGGAATTACGTACTTGGGGATGAAATAATCATCCCCTATTTATAAGAAGGGCTGGCCGAATTTTTGTAATATTTTAGAGGTGGAAAAAATCTTTTCTTAGCCTCTAAGAAATCTTGAATATATCTCATATATTCTTTTTTTCATAATAAAATATTCCACAAAAATCTCACTCTCCTTATAAGGGGGTAATTTTCGAAATTTACAATAAGAAATCCAAAGATTTGGATCTTCTTGAATATATGAGATATTCTTGTATTCCTAGAATACATATCTTCCATAATATCTTTCCAAGAAAATCAACAAAATCTTATTTCTTTTGTTTCTCTTATTTTCGAAAATATAAAGGAAAAAATCAGCAATATAATTTTCTTTTTATTTTAATCACCTTATCATTATTGGGCAACTTAATGGGCTACTTGAGGGGCCTTAAGGAGAATTAAGATTGGACCTCCTAATGGACTTCTGAATTTCAATATTGAGCCCCAATATAATTCAGCCCATTAATATTAATTATTACCACTAATAAATTAATATTGCACTATCCATCTTAATCCATATTACGATAATATGGGCTCCCGGTTATTATTTCTCGCGTTTAAAATTATCAAGTCCATTAATTAATTAAGCTTCTGAATAGCTCTAAATTAATTAACATCTTTCACCTTGGAGTAAAGACAGCTCAACATTATTATTCGTACCGAAGAAACTAATTCTTCACTTGCAAGATTTGGTACAATAAAACTTCTGAGCCCACCAAGGGGACTAATCACACGAGCCGTACTCGCACGCGTTTCTCCGTATTAAATCTTAGCAACCGTCGTATGATTAATATTACTGCCCAAGACACAAAGTTCGAAGTCGCAATGATTCTCACCCAATATAAATCAAAGCAGTAACCATTAAGCACACACGGTCCTGTTTAAGTGACGGAGATTAAGAAATCAACAACCACTGAGGTCTAATTCTTCACCTTTCAGAACAGAAGAATTTATCCTCGCTGTAGGTCCTCTTCAACACATACTAAATGTGCTAGTGCAATCTCTTAGTCAAGACAGACCAATCTGAGCCTTACACATCGACCTTTCACGGCGGATTGTTCAATTCCACCTAGGTCGTGAAAATGTACGTTTAGTTACAAGTAAACTGTTAATGTTGTCTTCCGTGATCGGGTATCACCACATTAACTACATTGTAACATGTACTATATATTGAACGGTTTGCAATAGAAATTCAACATTCAATCATAACTAAAGCATATGCGATAAAAGATTTATTCTCATAAAACGAGTGTTTGATACACGAGTTATACAAAGTAAAAGCATACTTTCACGTATAACTCCAACAATCTCCCACTTATACTTAAAGTCTGCTTTTAGTATACATCATGCATGTCTTAGTGTAGTAGCTCTACGTGACATCTAATGTCAACCTACACTAACCTAATAATTCCTCCCACTTATACTTAAAACAGATTGGCAATAGTCTTGACTCCCATTCCATCCACATGTCGCTCGAATGTACTCAGAGGCAGACCCTTTGTGAATGGATATACTAGGTTGTCCTCCGACATTTACCTTTGCCACCTCTTTATCTCCTCTCTTAACGATTTCTCGTATAAGATGGTGTTTTCTTTCAATGTGTTTGTTGGCTGATTAGGCGTGAAATTGTCATGATTCATAGCTAGAAACGCCCTAGTTTTGGTCGAATTTATTGAGTTTTTAGAGCCAAATGAGTACTATTTCTATACATTGATGAATTTGTCTCTTTGATACTCATAGGTGAATCGAGGACGAAAAACGGAGTTCGTAGGACTTTGAATCGACTCAAACGGATGCCCGGATGAGAAGATATCGAAGAAATACGATTGGTATTAGTACGTGTGAAGAAAAGTGTTAGTTGCAAAGGAA
This sequence comes from Ballota nigra, assembly GCA_947034835.1. NCBI lineage: Eukaryota > Viridiplantae > Streptophyta > Magnoliopsida > Lamiales > Lamiaceae > Ballota > Ballota nigra. Next base: position 63,506,068 of record OX344725.1, read on the forward strand.
GGAAAGCCCATTCGAGGGACATTGCTCGAGCGCCCCGTTCGAGCCAAGGGCTCGAACGCATAAAATATACAGAATGTTTGGGCCGCTCGAGGGGTATAGCTCGAGCGCCCCGCTCGAGCACCAGATCTGTTCGACCACAATAGCTCGAGCGACCCGCTCGAGCGGGTCTGCTCGAGCGCTTCCAAGGCATTTTCTCCAACTTACGTTTTTCGGCCCACGAGTTCACGAATCGGCCCGTTGCATATATATACCTCTTCCAAACATGTTTTGAAGGATCCCCGAACGCACCACATCACTTTTACACAGAATTTTTAGAGAGAGAAGGAAGAGAGGAGACGAGCAAGTTTAGTTTTACGTTTTTTAGGTTTTTGCTTACGAATTCACATTATGATTTCACGTTTTAGTTTCGTTTCTTAATATCTTTTGTTCTTGAATACGTTGAGACCTCGTTTTGCTAATTAATTTCAGTTTATTCTTTTATATCTTAAAACCCTAGTTTATGTACGATCTTTTTTTTTATTTAATTACCATGTTCATGTTCGTCACTTGTCTAATTGTTATTGTTTACGTTAAATCTATGTCTAGCTAAAACCCTTGCATGCTTAGGGTAGGATGAACTCGTAGAAGTAGGTTGTGGGTACGTAATTAGAGTAACTTGTGACGTTAGGTTTTAATTCTCTTGGTTAATGAATTCTTAAAATTAATCTAGACTTTGCTCTTGAATTTCGTTCGAAAGGTGTTAGAGAAAGGACGACCGTATCACTCTTTAACAACGAGTAGACTTAACGAGAGGGTTTAGGAAAGGTTAATTCATCTACCGGTTTAGCGAAGGAGGACGACCGCATCACCTTAGTTAAATTAGGGTCTCATTAATTAAGCACAATCTATTAACTTGTTAGTAGATTCGTGAAGTCGAGTGTTAGGGTAAAGTATTAGGGTTTAGAATCTTGAGCTTTCACCTTGCATTCTTAGACTTAGGTTAATTCTTGTGTGTCACAGTTATTTTGATTATGTACCTGCTCCATTAGTATACGTAGGGATTCCAATCCTAAGCATCACCATCTCTCATTAGAACACAACCCTTAGTTAATTTGATTTCTTTAGTATTTTAGTTTACTTAGTTTAATTCAGTCTTTTAATTAATCTTTCAAAAACCCAAAAACATTACACTCATATTAACTACGACGTGTAGATCTTCAGGGATCTATTCGCATATACACTGTCCCTTGGGTTCGATATACTTGGCCGTTATACTTACTCTTACTACAGTGAACCCGTCCGCTTGCGGGTGAGCGACTAGTAGAAGTTAGTAAAATCGCTTCAAGTCAATGGCGCCGTTGCCGGGGATGGCGTTGTATGCTTTTTGAATAGGACTTGTAGATAGCTTAGTAGTTAGTAGTGGGTGATTTACTTTCTGTTTTTATTTTTATTTCCATTCATTAGGCAGTTGCGTTTTGATCCTTCTGCTAGTGTGTCAGGTTTATGAAAACACGCTCACAAGGCAATACGAGCGAAGAGAGGTTACCTGCAGATCCTGAGACGATAGCAAGGAGAAACCGAGACTTCTTGAGAAGGATGAACACGGCCGACTTAGGGAAAGAACCAATGGAAATCAATAATGAGTTGGAAGATGCCGAGAATGAGTTTAACCAGGGGTTGAACCGGGTTGACGGCACTGAGGGCAACACCAGTAAGAACCAAGATCCGTTAGGGGATAGTCAGAGCCGAAACCCGGGTGCACAAAACGTCATCAATCCAGCTCAGAATTTTGTCTATAATCCTCTGAACAACCCTGCTTTCCCACAAAACGTAAACCCAAATAACCCTTTCAACAACCCAGTATACCAACATTTCCCATACCCTTATCCATCATACCCATATCATCCACCACCTATGTACCAACCACCTCCAGTTCAACAAGTACCAGCACCACCTGTTGCTCCTCAGCCTGTGCCCCAGAACGCAGATCACAATATGGCTATTCGGGGCAGGTTCGCGGCACAACCGCAGAGGTACTATGATGGAGTGGCGTTGCCTCCTGTTGAGGCAAATAATTTCTCTATTTCCCCGGGAATTCTAAAGCTACTTACCGAGAATCAGTTCAAGGGGGTGATCGGGAAGGAGAATCCTCACACTCACCTGAGGAGTTTTCTCATGATAGCCTCAACATTTAATTATAATGGCATGTCTAAAGATGCCAAGAGGCTTAGGCTGTTCCCATTCTCATTGACAGGAATAGCCAAGGAGTGGTACAATAATACGCTCCCACGGGGAGGTATTACCACTTGGGCCGAGATCGAGCGTCTGTTCCTCGAGCGATTCTACCCTCCATCTAGGACGATCAAGGCTAGAATTGAGATCTCGTCCTTTCGCCAGAAGTCTGGAGAGGATTTACGCCAAGCGTGGGAGAGATACTCAAACATGCTGATAGAGTGCCCGCAGCATGGGTACAATGAGGGGGATATTATGGCATTCTTCTACAGTGGTGCCAACAAGGCGGGGCAAGACCATTTAGATGCCTGTGCGGACGGAGCATTCCTGAATCAAGGCATAGAGAGGTGTAGGGAGATCGTGGACAACATTGTCACGAATGCCGGGGCTTGGAGTGGAGATCCAGATTTTCAGAGAGTGCATCAGGTTGAAGAGGGTGAAGGAACGAGAAGACTATTGATGGCCATGATGGAGAAGATCAACAACCTCGAGTTAGGGAAGAATTTGGTTGGAGAGCATGCAGTAGAGAATGAGAGAGTAGACCAACCAAGTGGGCAGCAAGAGGTAGCCAATTACATGGGAGGTCCATATTACAATCAGAATGGCTACCAAGGTGGAAATCAGTTTGGAAGACCTTCTTATGGTCAGCCATTTGTACCTCCAGGCCCTCAGCCACCTCAAAATCAATGGAGGAACACACAAGGAGTTCAAGGAGGCCAGCAACCTCCTCAAAACACATGGAGGAAAAATGAGAATTTTTCTTATGCTAACCCAAAAGCTGGTATTACTGTTCCTGCAGGTGTTGATCCGGGGTCTAAACCTCCTAGTGGAGAAGGCGATGCATCAACCGAGGAGATGTTGAGAGCTATTCTTCAGAAGGTGGAGGAAGGAAGTAAGAGGTTGTCATCCTTGGAGTACGATGTGAAGGAGTTGCATAAGAAGGGTGATCAACGTGATCAAGAGCTCCAGAAGATGAACGTTGAGTGGACGAGAACTCAACAAGAGAACAATAGGCGGTTCACTTCGATAGAGTTCCAGATGAGCCAGATTGCAAAGATGGTGAATAGAGAGCCGGGAAAATATCCTTCCATGCCGGAGGGTAATCCCAAAGAGCATTGCAAGGCGATCCAGCTTAGAAGTGGGACCAAATATGATGGTCCCGAGATGCCTGCTGATTCTGAGACGCTCAAAGAAGAAGTTGAGACAGAAGGGATAGAGTCTCAAGGTGATGGAGTTGAGGTTAAGAAGGAAGGAGTTAAGATGAAAATTGATGATAAGAGTAAAGAAAACAATGAGTCCCAAAAGGGGAAAGAAAGTGAGGAGATTGAGAGAGTTCCTAGGTGGAAAAAGGCAAAGGAAGCAAGGGATAAAGTGAAAGAAACGGAAAGAGATGAATGGGGGGTACCCAAATCTGTGATACCCGTCCCGTATCCACAGCGCTTCATGAAAAAGAAGCTTGATGAAAAATTTGCAAAATTTCTTGATGTTTTTAAACAACTTCATATTAACATTCCTTTTTATGATGCTTTGGAACAGATATCGCATTATGCAAAGTTTTTGAAAGACTTGATTGCGAAAAGACGGCGAGTGGATGAGCCGAAGTTGGTACAGCTGAACCACGAGGTGAGTGCATTAGTGCACAAGGCGCTTCCACCGAAGCTGAAGGATCCCGGGAGCTTCACGATCCTATGCAATATTGGGAACGGGATCAAGAAAGGAGCGTTGTGCGACCTCGGGGCGAGCATCAATCTCATGCCCTTGTCGCTTTTCAAGAAGCTGGAAGGTGGTGAACTTCAACCCACAATGATGACGCTTCAACTTGCCGACCGATCTATCACGAGACCTCAAGGTGTTGTTGAAGACGTCCTAGTGAGAGTTGGAGATCACATTTTTCCAGCCGATTTTGTGGTCCTAGAGATGGAGGAAGATGAGCACGTGCCCCTGATCTTGGGAAGACCGTTCTTAGCTACGGCGGGGATGGTTCTAGACGTGGCAAATGGGAAGATTACATTGAAGGTTGATGATCAAGAAGTGAAGATCTCCCTATATGAAGCCATGAAGCACCCGAGGGAGGATGAGAGCTTGTATTGCATGGATGCAATTGATCCTCGTGTTAAAGACTCGTCTTCTATCCCTAATCCTTCTCATATACATGATTTTGTTAGTCCTTCACTTGATTATTCAACCCATGAGCATTATGATCTTGATTATTTTGATAGGTATAAAGTGAAGAAGTTGAAGGATGAAGAGGTGAAAAGTGTGGATGTAACCCAGTGGGAAGGAAAAGGAGGAGTTAAGAAGAAAAAGTCCAAATTCAAGAAACTGTTTGGTAAGACTCCTCCAGATAAAGGTGAGAATGAGTTGAGACCCATAACACTTGGGGATGAGAAAAAAGCAAAAGGGCTCATGATGGTGGGGCATCAAGGAAAGGAGTTCAAACACCACTCTTATGAGAGTGGGGGAGGTAAATTTGAGTATGATGTCCCATAAGCTCCTTTGAGCTTGGTCCGGCATGAGGACCTTAAAAATAGCGCTGAATGGGAGGCAACCCATTTTTATTTGCTTTTGAGTGTTTTTAGTTTTTTTCCTTTTATGTTATTAGGATGTTGTTGAGTCGTATGTTTAACCTCGTATTTGAGTAAGTTGCTTGTAGGCTTGTCTCGAAGGAGTGCCAAAGGAGTGGAGATTGAAGGAACTAACTTGAGACAAGGGAGTGTGCAAAGCTATTGAGAGAAATTGAATTATTTGGTTGAGGTAATCCACAACCCCAAACTTAGACCTCTAGCAAGGTCGAAGTTTTGGGGGGTGGAGTTTTTATTTTATTTGTTTTATGATTATATTGCACATGCATGCACCTCTTATCTTTTGAGTTGAGTTTGATTGATTATTGGTTTGTTGAGATACTTCTTGGGGTGATTTTGATTTGACTCGCTATTGCATATTTCATGCCTATCAATCATCTTATGCTTGTTTATTGCTATCTTTGAGTATGATTTGATGAGTAGAGTGAGTTGTAAGGGTGAGTTAGAAATTCTTTTGTGTGAGTGTTTGAGTTTGAGCTGATTTGAGAAAGAACTTGTATGCTTGTGAATTTTTCTTTTGAGTACTTGTGTGATGAGAGTGAGAATGCACTAGGACTAGCATGGATGTGAAAGCCGTGAGCTTTTGAGCCTTATGAGATTTTGATGCATTAATTAATCTCTTCGTTTGTGAGTGGATCGTCGCCTTAGAGGATGCTAGAACTTGCATGTGCTCTTGCTTCTTGATTGTGTCTAGTTTGATATGCCGAATAGGATCTTAGGCCATCTTTGATTTGATTGAGTCACTTAGCCAAAAATTTTCCTACCAATGACATGTATCCCTTGCTAGCCCCTTTGAGCCTAAAGCTTATTTTATTTGCTAGCACATTTAAACACTATTCCAAGTTCCTAAGCCTTTTTGTCCCAATTTGAGTGGAGAATAGGAAAAGTGTGAAGGTTGAAGGGATTGAGTTGATTTGAGAAAAGGAATTATGATGGTTGAGTGATGATAAAATAAGGGTGTGAATGAGATTTGAGTTGTGGGAAAGAAAAAAAAAATTGAGAATGAGCAAAAGAAAATTTGAGCTCATGTGTTTGTGCGAAAAAAAAAAGTGAAGTGATTGAGAAAAAAGTGAAAAGAGTTAAAAAAAAATTGAGATGTTGAGAGTATGGAATTGAAAGGGTGTTGATTGAAAATGTTTGAAGTATTCTGTTCCTAATCTCGAAGTGCCAAAGTTTGATTTTCTATTCTCCATTCACTTTAGTCACTTTACCCTATATTGTTATCCCACCTGTCCAAAGAGCCTACATTACAACCTTAAGAAAAGTCCTTTTTTATTCGGCATTGATTTCTAGAGTATGGTCGGAGTTAAGAGCGCTTCCAAGCCTATGACTGCCAATTTGTGTGATTGATTGTTTGAGTGAGTCCCTTTATTATTGATATACACTTGTGAGGGAGCGAAACACATCGTTGAGTGCACATCCATGCTTGATCTTTGTGTTTCTTGTTATTGTTGCATGAGTACGATCAAAGAAACTGAGTGAGTATACGGGTGATTGACTTTTGAAGCTTGAGTTCATTAGCTTGCATGATTGATTTTTTCTTACTCATCCCTAACAATTTCACTTGACTTATTATTTCATTGCTTGGGGACAAGCAATATGGTAAGTTTGGGGGGGTTGATTAGGCGTGAAATTGTCATGATTCGTAGCTAGAAATGCCCTAGTTTTGGTTGAATTTATTGAGTTTTTAGAGACAAATGAGTACTATCTCTATACATTGATGAATTTGTCTCTTTGATACTCATAGGTGAATCGTGTACGAAAAACGGAGTTCGTAGGACTTTGAATCGACTCAAACGGATGCCCGGATGAGAAGATATCGAAGAAATACGATTGGTATTAGTACGTGTGAAGAAAAGTGTTAGTTGCAAAGGAAGGAAAGCCCATTCGAGGGACATTGCTCGAGCGCCCCGTTCGAGCCAAGGGCTCGAACGCATAAAACATACAGAATGTTTGGGCCGCTCGAGGGGTATAGCTCGAGCACCAGATCTGTTCGACCACAATAGCTCGAGCGACCCGCTCGAGCGGGTCTGCTCGAGCGCTTCCAAGGCATTTTCTCCAACTTATGTTTTTAGGCCCACGAGTTCACGAATCGGCCCGTTGCATATATATATACCTCTTCCAAACACATTTTGAAGGATCCCCGAACGCACCACATCACTTTTACACAGAATTTTTAGAGAGAGAAGGAAGAGAGGAGACGAGCAAGTTTAGTTTTACGTTTTTGAGGTTTTTGCTTACGAATTCACATTACGATTTCACGTTTTAGTTTCGTTTCTTAATATCTTTTGTTCTTGAATACGTTGAGACCTCGTTTTGCTAATTAATTTCAGTTTATTCTTTTATATCTTAAAACCCTAGTTTGTGTACGATCTTTTCTTTGATTTAATTACCATGTTCATGTTCGTCACTTGTCTAATTGTTATTGTTTACGTTAAATCTATGTCTAGCTAAAACCCTTGCATGCTTAGGGTAGGATGAACTCGTAGAAGTAGGTTGTGGGTACGTAATTAGAGTAACTTGTGACGTTAGGTTTTAATTCTCTTGGTTAATGAATTCTTAAAATTAATCTAGACTTCGCTCTTGAATTTCGTTCGAAAGGTGTTAGAGAAAGGGCGACCGTATCACTCTTTAACAACGAGTAGACTTAACGAGAGGGTTTAGGAAAGGTTAATTCATCTACCGGTTTAGCGAAGGAGGACGACCGCATCACCTTAGTTAAATTAGGGTCTCATTAATTAAGCACAATCTATTAACTTGTTAGTAGATTCGTGAAGTCGAGTGTTAGGGTAAAGTATTAGGGTTTAGAATCTTGAGCTTTCACCTTGCATTCTTAGACTTAGGTTAATTCTTGTGTGTCACAGTTATTTTGATTATGTACATGCTCCGTTAGTATACGTAGGGATTCCAATCCTAAGCATCACCATCTCTCATTATAACACAACCCTTAGTTAATTTGATTTCTTTAGTATTTTAGTTTACTTAGTTTAATTCAGTCTTTTAATTAATCTTTCAAAAACCCAAAAACATTACACTCATATTAACTACGACGCGTAGATCTTCAGGGATCTATTCGCATATACACTGTCCCTTGGGTTCGGTATACTTGGCCGTTATACTTACTCTTACTACAGTGAACCCATCCGCTTGCGGGTGAGCGACTAGTAGAAGTTAGTAAAATCGCTTCAAGTCACTGGCCTTGTGGGCTCTCGGTTCCCTTGAATTTGCAACTGCTCCGGCATTGTCACAAAAGACAGTTATCTTGTCGGGCAAATTCGGAACAACGTCCAAGTCCACTAAGAAGTACTTGAGCCAAACCGCTTCTTTCGCTACTTCACAAGCAACTACTTATTCGGCTTCCATGGTCGAATCGGCGATTCATTTCTGCAAATCGCTTCTCCATGTCATGGCTCCTTCTCCCATGCTAAACACACTACCCGAGGTAGTTATTTTGGAGTCTATGTCTGATTGGAAATTTGAGTCCGTGTATCCCATGAGAATTAGATTGTCCGATTGTTAAATCAACATTCCATACCAAGTTCTTTTCAGAAACTAAAGAACGTATTTAATTGCAATCTAATGTGCTTTCCCGGGGTTACTTCGATATCTTGCCATCATGCCCACGGTAAAGCAGATATCCGGTCTCGTACACAACATTGCATACATAAGACTTCCTACGTCCGAAACGTACGGAACGTCTTTCATGTCATCTATCTCCACTTGGTCTTAGGGCATATTTCTTTAGATAGATGGATTCCGTGCCTAAAAGTTACAAAACCTTTCTTGGAATCTTGCATGCTGAAATGCTTCAAAACAGTGGCTTTGTATGAAACTTGCGATAAACCCAACATCCTCCTCTTGCGATCTCGAGTGAACTTGATCCCAAGGATGTGACCGGCTTTCCGTAAGTCCTTCATATCAAACTGATTTGACAGCCATACCCTTACGTCTGACAATACCTTTACATTGTTTCCAATGAGCAGAATATCGTCTACGTATAATATTAAGAATACCACCGCAGTTCCGTCACATCTTTTATACACACAACTTTCGAACTTGTTTTGATCACAAACCCATAAGACTTAATAACTTGATCAAAACACTGGTTCCAAGTACGCGATGCTTGCTTAAGTCCATAAATGGATCTCTTAAGCTTGCATACAAGGTGCTCTTGGTCTTTTTCAACGAAACCTTTGGGTTGTTGCATATAGATCCCATCAAGACTTCCGTTAAGGAAAGTTGTCTTGACATCCATTTGCCAGATCTCGTAATCTAAGGGTGCAGCGATCGACAAGAGAATACGGATAGATTTAAGCATAGCTACAGGCCACAGGCCACAAGCCTTGCTTTGAAGGTCTCTACCCTTCCGTCCGGTCCTCTTTTCCTCTTGTACACCCGCTTGCATCCAATGGGCTCTACCCCACTAGGTGGATCAACCAACTCCCACACTTGATTATAATCCATCGAACCCACCTCGGTTTCTATTGCGGTTTGCCACACTTCCGCGTCTTTGTCTTGGATTGCCTCGTCGTACGTTCATGGGTCTGATTCATCGCCGGGAATCAAATCCGAAGATTCTCCAATTCCCATGAATCTCTCGGGTTGCCTTGCAATCCTCCCACTACGACGGGGTTCCGGTTGTGAAGGTGTGACGTGTGGTATATCATCTTGTATACTTGGTATAGGAGTTTGCCCTCTTAACTCGTCTAAGGTAATCTCACTTCTGGGCTTTCTTTTGTTCATATAATCTTCCTCCAAGAATTTAAAGTGCGAACTAATCACGGTCTTTTAATCCTTGAGACTATAGAACATACACCCTTTCGTTCCCATGAGATATCCTATAAACAACCTTAATTCCGAACGTGGATCCAATTTACCGGCTTCCTTGTCTAGCACGTATGCCAGACAACCCCAAATCCGCAAGTGTCTTAGACTGGGCTTGCGCCCGGTCCACAATTCCATTGGGGTTTTAGGAACCGATTTGGATGGCACCAAGTTTAGAATGTAAGTCGTTGTTTCCAAGGCGTTACCCCAAAACGACTTGGGTAAATCCGAATAACTCATCATGGGTCTGACTATTTCTAAAAGAGTCTGGCTCCTTCGTTCCGCCACACCGTTCTATTGAGGGGTTCCCGGTGCGGTCAACAGGGATACAATCCCTTCGTCTGATAGCTAGTTCAAGAATTCATCGCTAAGGTATTCGCCTCTACGATCAAATCGTAGAAACTTGATACTTCTTTCCCTATGCATCATAAGGTAGATGTATCCATATCTCGAGTAATCATTGAAAAAGACAATTTACTCATACCCCTTCTTGCTATGATCGTCATTGAACCACACATATCGGGTATGAACGAGTTCTAACACTTCCGTGGTTCTATTCCCCTTGGCTCCAAATGCCCTCTCGGTCATTTTACCCTCTAAACAGGATTCACAAGTTGGAAACGGTTCGACTTGGAATGATTCCAAGGATCCGTCTTTCACCAATCTCTCTATCCGCTTTAGATTAATATGACCTAGTCTAAGATGCCATAGAAGTGTTTCGTTCATCTCCGAAGAACGCTTTCTTTTATTACTCGAAATAATCGATGTGTTATTAGATTCAATTTTGTGAGTGGTGTGCCCAAATAATGGTATAAAGATCATCCATTGAAGTTCCGGAACAGATAAACTTATCGTTTCAAGCAATAATAACATCCTTATTAAAAGAAACTGAGTATCTAGTCAAACAGTTTAGAAACTGAAGGTTGAGTTCTTTCTAAACTAGGAACATGAGGAACGTCTCTCAAGACCATAACTCTATCTTCACAAGATAGACGCACTTCTCCCACTGCTTCAGCTGCCACTCTCGTAGCATTGCCCGATGTGATGGGGATCTCACTTCCGTTAAGTCGTCGGGTTAGCTTAAACCCATGAAACAAATGTGATCAGTAGCTCTCGTATCCACTATCCATGAATAGACCGCATACGCCACTTCACAAGTTTCGACGACTAAGGGTGTGTGAATTACCTAACTTTCCTAGCCTCTTAGGCTTGGAACAGGCAGACCTCCATTGTCCTCTCTCACCGCAACTAAAACACTTCCCCTTCGATGCTAGCCTTTGCATTTGTCTTTTGCAACAATTAGATTTGCTTGGATCCGACCTTTGGTTCTCTTCCTCTTTTTCCCTCCCTTGGGACCAAAAGAGGTAGACGGACCATTAGCCACCATAGCACTAGACTGGTGCTCCATTTTCACCTCCACTGAAACTAAAGCTTGCAAGAGCTCGGGCAAACAATTTGTCCGTTCATTTATCTGACAGTTCAGACGAAACTGCTCAAAGCTTCTCGGTAGAGAATGGTATATGTAATCAATCAAAATCCGCACCAAGTACTTCCAACTTGTTAAGGTATGCCATTATCTTGAGAACGTGCTCCCTCACAGGCGTTCCCTCCACCATTTCCAACTTGACCGAGTCATGTCTGGTGAACTGATTAGTCATGGGTTTGATGTGAGGACATCTCTTCAAGGTGTTCCATGACTTCTGTTGATGACCTTTTCTAATCAAGGTCATTAGTGGCTGTTTTCTCAAGTTAAGATCACCAAACAAGATCAAGAAATCATGGAATTTGGCTAAGTAATGCTCAAAGAATAATTTTGCAAGAGTTTGGCTACTTTATTCAATTGTTCTCCTTTTTCATGTACATGAAGGGAGTATTTATAGACATACAAAGAGGTCATGTGTCACCATCTTGGTGGTTTAACCATTGGATCTTTGCCAAGTGTTAGGACACTTGTACAACATCTAAACTATTGCCCATTGGATGGGTGCCAAGTGTTAAGACACTTGGACCATATCTAAGCTAGTGACTCTTGGAGTTCCCAATGTTGTACTTGGTCTTTGGCACTACTGAGATGCTCTCGACGGTGACCGGTTGCTCGCTTGTACGTCTTCATTAGATGTCATGATCCTTTGCATTCAGAGCTGTTCGCTCCTTGCTTGGGATTATTTTACAATGTTACTCGCTCCATTACGAAGCTGTTCGCCCGAATTGATCTTGGTTTGAGCCGCTTGCACAGCTATTCTTTGCAAGGCTGCTCGCCTAAATATCTTGCTTACCATATTAAAGCTGTTTTGCAAATCTGTTCGCTCTACAAGGCTGTTAGCTCCACAAAGTTGTTAGCTTCTTTCATTTATTATCCTGTTATCAAGTTTAATGATAACTGTTTCGTTTATTAATCACACCATTGTTCGCCCATCAACAATTTCCCCCTAGCTTGGTCTCATGTTGGGTATGGATTGATCAATTGGGACCAAGCTATAATTTGTTCAAAAATTGGGCGAGCATATACATTGGCGAGCATCAGAGTATTTGGGCGAACAGACGAGCACGGGAACATGCGTGCGCGGCCAGCAGCAAACGCCTTTTCATATCGCGACGGTTGGATTCCCGAGGCACAGAACTCGAGGCGTTGCGTTAGTCACGCGTGACCCCCAATTTGCCCATAGGGGCCTACAGAATTTTGGGAAAATTGCACTTTCACCCCCGTTTTATCCTTATAAATACGTGATTTCTTCTTCATTTCTTCCTTTCTTCTTTCGATTCCCATACTTCCGCCATTATCAAGCATTTTGAAGCTTTTTTTTTTCTTGCAATCCTTGCGCTCGAATCTCCTTGTTCTTCGAAGGTAGTTTACATCTTATATCTCTTTTTCTCCTTTTAATTTCAATTCCGTGTACTTTCTCTTTCTTTTTCGTATTTCTTCGTAACTACGACTGTAATTCCGCCCATGAATTCTTATAATTAATCTGAACTTTACCTTTAAATTTAGTACGAAAGTGTTAGAGAGAGGACGACCGCATCACTCAATAACAACTAGTAGTCTTAACGAGAAGGTTTAGGAAAGGTTAATTCATTTACCAGTTTAGCGAAGGAGGACGACCGCATCACCTTAGTTAAATTAGGGTCTCATTAAATGAGCACAATCCATTAACTTGTTAGTGGATTAGTGAAGTCGAGTGTTAGGGTAAAGTATTAGGGTTTAGAATCTTGAGCTTTCACCTTGCATTCTTAGACTTAGGTTAATTCTTGTTTGTCACGATTACTTTGATTATGTACCTGCTCCGTTAGTATACGTAGGGATTCCTATCCTAAGCATCACCATCTCTCATTAGAAAACAACCTTAGTTAATTCGTTTCTTTCGTTCTTTAATTTAATTAGTTTACTTTAGTTGCTCTTAATTAATTCTTTCAAAAAAACCCAAAAACATCATACTCATATTAATTACGACGCGTAGATCTTCAGGGATCTATTCGCATATACACCATCCCTTGGGTTCGATAATACTTGGTCCCTATACTTGCCCATACTACAGTGAACCCGTACTCTTGCGGGGTAGCTACTAGTAGAAGCTAGTGTAGTTCGCGTCAAGTCAATGGTGTCGTTGCCGGGGATGGCGTTATATGCTTTTGAATAGGACTTGTAGATAGCTTAGTAGTTAGTAGTGGGTGATTTATTTTCTGTTTTTATTTGTATTCAATCGGCAGTTGCGTTTTGATCCATCTGCTAGTGTGTCAGGTTTATGAGAACACGCTCACAAGGCAATACGAGCGAAGAGAGAATACCGTTGGACCCTGAGACAATAGCTAGAAGGAACCGAGCCTTCTTGAGAAGGATGAACGCTGCCGACTTAGGAAAGGAACCAATGGATATAAATAATGAGTTGGACGATGCTGCCAACGATTTCAATCAGGCAGTAGACCGAGTTGAAGGCACTGGAGTTAGTGGTAGCCAGAATCAAATTCCATTAGGGGATAGCCAGAGCCTAAACCCGGATACACAAAACGTAGGAAATCCAGCTCAGAACCTTGTCCATAATCCTCCTAACAACCCTGCTTACCCACAAAACCCAAATAACCCTTTCAACAACCCAGTATACCAACATTACCCATACCCACCTTATCCTTACCCACCATATCCATATCATCCACCACCAGTTTACAACCAACACCCTGTTTACCAACCACCACCCCAACAAGTACCCGTACCAGCTGCTAATCCTCAACACGTACCTCAGAACGTAGATCACAATATTACTATTCGAGGGAGGTTCGCAGCGCAGCCACAGCGGTACTATGATGGAGTGGCTTTGCCTCCTGTTGAGGCGAACAACTTCTCGATATCACCGGGGATTTTAAAGCTGCTGACCGAGAATCAGTTCAAAGGGGTGATCGGGAAAGAGAATCCTCACACACATTTAAGAATTTTCTCATGATAGCCTCAACATTCAATTACAATGGCATGTCTGAAGATGCCAAGAGGCTTAGGCTGTTCCCATTCTCATTGACGGGAATAGCTAAGGAGTGGTACGATAATACGCTCCCGCGGGGAGGTATTACCACTTGGGCCGAGCTCGAGCGTCTGTTCCTCGAGCGATTCTACCCTCCATCTAGGACGATCAAGGCTAGAATTGAGATCTCGTCCTTTCGCCAGAAGTCTGGAGAAGACCTACGTCAAGCGTGGGAGAGATACTCAAACATGCTGATAGAGTGCCCGCAGCACGGGTACAATGAGGGGGATATTATGGCATTCTTCTACAGTGGTGCCAACAAGACGGGGCAAGACCATTTAGACGCCTGTGCGGGTGGAGCATTCCTCAATCAAGGCATAGAGAGGTCTAGGGAGATCGTGGACAACATTGTCACGAATGCCGGTGCTTGGAGTGGAGATGCAGATTTTCAGAGGGTGCATCAGGTTGAAGATGGAGAAGGAACGAGAAGGCTATTGATGGCCATGATGGAGAAGATAAACAACCTCGAGTTGGGGAAGAATTTGGGTGGAGAGCATGCAGTAGAGAATGAGAGAGTAGACCAACCAAGTGGACAGCAAGAGGTAGCCAATTACATGGGAGGTCCGTATTACAATCAGAATGGCTACCAAGGTGGTAATCAGTATGGAAGGCCTTCTTATGGCCAACCATTTGTACTTCCAGGCCCACAGCCGCCTCAAAATCAATGGAGGAACACACACGGGTATCAAGGAGGCCAGCAACCTCCTCAAAACACATGGAGGAAGAATGATAATTTTTCTTATGCTAACCCAAAAGCTGGTGTTACTGTTTCTGCAGGTGTTGATCCGGGGTCTAAACCTCCTGGTGGAGAAGGTGGTGCATCAACCGAGGAGATGTTGAGAGCGATCCTTCAGAAGGTGGAGGAAGGGAGCAAGCGGTTGTCATCCTTGGAGTACGATGTGAAGGAGCTGCATAAGAAAGGTGATCAACGTGATCAAGAGCTCCAAAAGATGAACATTGAGTGGACTAGAACTCAACAAGAGAACAATCGAAGGTTCACCTCTTTAGAGCTCCAGATGAGCCAGATTGCAAAATCAGTGAATAGAATGCCGGAGGGTAACCCGAAAGAGCAGTGCAAGGCGATCCAGCTAAGAAGTGGAACCAACTACGAAGGTCCTCAGATGCCTGCTGGTTCTGAGACGCCCCAAGAAGAGATTGAGCCTAAAGGAGATGAAGTTGAGAAAGGAGTTGAGGGTGAAAGCACTCAAGCGAGTAAAGAGCTTGAAGAGAAAGGCAGTGAGAAGGGTGAGAGAGTTCCTAAGTGGAAAAAGGCAAATGAAGCAAGGGAGAAAGTGAAAGAGACAGAAAGAGATGAATGGGGGGTACCCAAATCTGTGATACCCGTCCCGTATCCACAGCGCTTCATGAAAAAGAAGCTTGATGAAAAATTTGCAAAATTTCTTGATGTCTTTAAACAATTGCATATTAATATTCCTTTTTATGATGCTTTGGAACAGATGCCGCATTGTGCGAAGTTTTTGAAGGACTTGATCGCGAAAAGACGGGGAGTGGATGAGCCGAAGTTGGTGCAGTTGAACCACGAGGTGAGTGCATTAGTGCACAAGGCGCTTCCACCGAAGCTAAAGGATCCCGGGAGCTTCACGATCCTCTGTGATATTGGGAACGGGATCAAGAAGGGAGCGTTGTGCGACCTCGGGGCGAGCATTAATTTGATGCCACTGTCGCTTTTCAAGAAGTTGGAAGGTGTTGAACTTCAACCTACAATGATGACGCTTGAACTAGCCGACCGGTCTATTACTCGACCTCAAGGTGTGGTTGAAGACGTCCTTGTGAGAGTTGGAGATCACATTTTTCCAGCCGACTTTGTAGTGCTAGAGATGGAGGAAGATGAGCACGTGCCCCTGATCTTGGGAAGACCGTTCTTAGCTACGGCGGGGATGGTGCTAGACGTGGCGAATGGGAAGATCACGTTGAAGGTTGATGATCAAGAAGTGAAGATCTCCCTATATGAAGCCATGAAACACCCGAGGGAGGATGAGAGCTTGTATTGCATGGATGTAATTGATCCTCGTGTTGAAGACACGCCTTCTATCCCTAATCCTTTTGATATTCATGATTTTGTTGGTCCTTCACTTGATTATTTAACCCATGAGCATTATGATCGTGATTATTTTGATAGGGATAAAGTGAAGAAGTTGAAGGATGAAGAGGTGAAGAAAGTGGACGTGGTCCAGTTAGAAGGGAAAGGAGGAGTTAAGAAGAAAAAGTCCAAACTCAAGAAATTGTTTAGTAAGACTCCTCCAGATAGAGGCAAGAAGGAGTTGAGACCCATAACACTTGGGAATGAGAAAAAAGCAAAAGGGCTCATGATGGTGGGGCATCAAGGAAAGGAGTTCAAACACCACTCTTATGAGAGTGGGGGAGGTAAATTTGAGTATGATGTCCCATAAGCTCCTTTGAGCTCGGTCCGGCATGAGGACCTTAAAAATAGCGCTGAATGGGAGGCAACCCATTTTTATTTGCTTTCATTTATTTTTAGTGTCTTTTTATATTATTAGGGAGTTATTCTGAGTCGTATGTTTAACCTCATATTTGAGTGAGTTGCTTGAAGGCTTGTCTCTAAAGGAGTAAAGGTATCAAAGAAGTGGAGATTGAAGGAACCAACTTGAGACAAGGGAATGTGTAAAGCTAGTGAGAGAAACGGAATTACTTGGTTGAGGTAACCCACAACCCAAACTTAGACCTCTAGCAAGGTCGAAGTTTGGGGGGGTGGAGATTTTTATGTTTCTTGTTACATTGCACATGCATGCACGCCCTTATCTTTGAGTTGAGTTTGATTGATTATTGATTGTTGAGATACTCCTTGGGGTGATTTTGAGTTGACTCGCTATTGCATATTTCATGCCTATCAATCATCTTATGCTTGTTGGTTGCTATCTTTGAGTATGATTTGATGAGTAGAGTGAGTTGTAAGAGTGAGTTAGAAATTCTTTTGTGTGAGTGTTTGAGTTTGAGCTGATTAGGGAGAGAACCCGTATGCTTATGAGTTTTCTTTTGAGTACTTGTGTGATGAGAGTGAGAATGCACTAGGACTAGCATGGATGTGAAAGCCGTGAGAGTTGAGCCTTACGAGATTTAAATACATGAGTTAATCTCTTCGTTTGTGAGTGAATCATCACCTTAGAGGATGCTAGAACTTGCATGTGCTCTTGCTTCTTGATTGTGTCTAGTTTGATATGCCGAATGTGATCTTAGGCCATCATTGATTTTATTGAGTCACTTAGCCAAAATTTTCCTTACCAATGACATTGATCCCTTGTTAGCCCCTTTGAGCCGAAAGCCTATTTTATTTGCTAGCACATTTAAACACTATTCCAAGTTTCTAAGCCTTTTTGTCCAAATTTGAGTGGAGAATAGGAAAGTGTGAATGTGAAGGGAGTGAATTGAGTTGAAAAAGGAAAATGTTGTTTGTTGAGTGAATATGAGAAGAAGGTGTGATGAAGTTTTGAGATGTGAAAAATGAGCAAAAAGAAAAAAATGAGCTCATGTGTTTGTGCGAAAAAGAAAAAAAAAGTGATTGAAAAAAAAAAGTGAAAAGAGAAAGAAAAAAAAATTTAAGTGTTGAGAGAAGTGGAATTGAAAGAGTGTTGATTGAATATGTTTGAAGTAGTCTATTCCTAATCTCGAAGTGCCAAAGTTTGATTTTCTATTCTCCATTCACTTGAGTCACTTTACCATATTGTTATCCCACCTGTCCAAAGAGCCTACATTACAACCTTGAGAAAAGTCCTTTTTGATTCGGCATTGATTTCTAGAGTATGGTCGGAGTTGAGAGTGCTTACAAGCCTATGGTTGCCGATATGAGTGATTGATTGTTTGAGTGAGTCCCATGATCATTGATATACACTTGTGAGGGAGTGAAACACATCGTTGAGTGCACATCCATGCTTGACCTTGGTGTTTCTTATTATTGTTGCATGAGTACGATAAAAGAAAGTGAGTGAGTATACGGGTGATTGACTTTTGAAGCTTGAGTTCATTAGCTTGCATGATTGATTTGTTTTACTCATTCCTAACAATTTCACTTGACTTATTATTTCGTTGCTTGAGGACAAGCAACATGGTAAGTTTGGGGGGGTTGATTAGGCGTGAAATTGTCATGATTCGTAGCTTGAAATACCCCAATCTTGGTCGAGTTTATAGAGTATTTAGAGTCAATTGAGCATTATTTCTAAACATTGATGAATTTGTCTCTTTGATGCTCATAGGTGAATAGAGGACGAAAAACGGAGTTCGTAGGACTTTGAATCGACTCAAACGGATGCCCGAATGAGAAGATATTGAAGAAATACGATTGGTATTAGTGCGGACGAGGAAAAGTATCACTTGGGAGGAGTTAGAGGTCACTCGAGTGACTAGCTCGAGCGCCACCGCTCGAGCGCATTGCTCGAGCGCTTAAACTTACAGAACTATTCTTGCGCTCGAGCAGCTCGAGCGCCACCGCTCGAGCGAATTGCTCGAGCGCCCAAAACATGCAGAGAGATTTCAGCGCTCGACCAGCTCGAGCGGAACCGCTCGAGCGATTGTATCATTCGAGCTACACTGCTCGAGCGGGACCGCTCGAGCGTTTTGCTCGAGCGCCCATGGATTTTTGCCTCCGGATGCGTATTTTCGGCCCATTAACTCCCGTTTCGACCCGTGCCTATATATACCTCTTCCAAACACGTTTTGAAGAGACCCCCGACTTTTAGAAATAATTTTAGACTTATTTTTTGAAGAGGAGAAGAACGAGCAAGCTTTATTTACGTTTTGTTGAGGTTTTTTTATACGAATTCTAGTTTCTTTTCAATTCTTAGTTTCTTTTCATTAGTTCGTTACTTTGAACACGTTTAAATTTCGTTTTTATCAATTCAATTTTAGTTCTTCGTATTTATTTTCTTTTAAAACCCTAGTTCATGTTTCTTATTTTCTTCGTTCAATTCAATATGTTTATGTTCGTTGTTTCTTTAATTGCTTTTAGTTTTGTTAAAACCATGTCCAGCTAAAACCCTTGCATGCTTAGGTTAGGATGAACTCGTAGAAGTAGGATGTGGGTACGTAATTAGAGTAATTCGTGATGTTAGTTTTAATTCTCTTAGTTAATGAATTCTTATAATTAATCTGAACTTTACCTTTAAATTTAGTACGAAAGTGTTAGAGAGAGGACGACCGCATCACTCAATAACAACTAGTAGTCTTAACGAGAAGGTTTAGGAAAGGTTAATTCATTTACCGGTTTAGCGAAGGAGGACGACCGCATCACCTTAGTTAAATTAGGGTCTCATTAAATGAGCACAATCCATTAACTTGTTAGTGGATTAGTGAAGTCGAGTGTTAGGGTAAAGTATTAGGGTTTAGAATCTTGAGCTTTCACCTTGCATTCTTAGACTTAGGTTAATTCTTGTTTGTCACGATTACTTTGATTATGTACCTGCTCCGTTAGTATACGTAGGGATTCCTATCCTAAGCATCACCATCTCTCATTAGAAAATAACCTTAGTTAATTCGTTTCTTTCGTTCTTTAGTTTAATTAGTTTACTTTAGTTGCTCTTAATTAATTCTTTCAAAAAAACCCAAAAACATCACACTCATATTAATTACGACGCGTAGATCTTCAGGGATCTATTCGCATATACACCATCCCTTGGGTTCGATAATACTTGGTCCCTATACTACTTGCCCATACTACAGTGAACCCGTACTCTTGCGGGGTAGCTACTAGTAGAAGCTAGTGTAGTTCGTGTCAAGTCAACATTGACTTGACGCGAACTACACTAGCTTCTACTAGTAGCTACCCCGCAAGAGTACGGGTTCACTGTAGTATGGGCAAGTATAGGGACCAAGTATTATCGAACCCAAGGGATGGTGTATATGCGAATAGATCCCTGAAGATCTACGCGTCGTAATTAATATGAGTGTGATGTTTTTGGGTTTTTTTTGAAAGAATTAATTAAGAGCAACTAAAGTAAACTAATTAAACTAAAGAACGAAAGAAACAAATTAACTAAGGTTGTTTTCTAATGAGAGATGGTGATGCTTAGGATAGGAATCCCTACGTATACTAACGGAGCAGGTACATAATCAAAGTAATCGTGACAAACAAGAATTAACCTAAGTCTAAGAATGCAAGGTGAAAGCTCAAGATTCTAAACTCTAATACTTTACCCTAACACTCGACTTCACTAATCCACTAACAAGTTAATGGATTGTGCTCATTTAATGAGACCCTAATTTAACTAAGGTGATGCGGTCGTCCTCCTTCGCTAAACCGGTAAATGAATTAACCTTTCCTAAACCTTCTCGTTAAGACTACTAGTTGTTATTGAATGATGCGGTCGTCCTCTCTCTAACACTTTCGTACTAAATTTAAAGGTAAAGTTCAAATTAATTATAAGAATTCATTAACTAAGAGAATTAAAACTAACGTCACGAATTACTCTAATTACGTACCCACATCCTACTTCTACGAGTTCATCCTAACCTAAGCATGCAAGGGTTTTAGCTGGACATGGTTTTAACAAAACTAAAAGCAATTAAAGAAACAACGAACATAAACATATTGAATTGAACGAAGAAAATAAGAAACATGAACTAGGGTTTTAAAAGAAAATAAATACGAAGAACTGAAATTGAATTGATAAAAACGAAATTTAAACGTGTTCAAAGTAACGAACTAATGAAAAGAAACTAAGAATTGAAAAGAAACTAGAATTCGTATAAAAAACCTCAACAAAACGTAAATAAAGCTTGCTCGTTCTTCTCCTCTTCAAAAACTAAGTCTAATATTATTTCTAAAAGTCGGGGGTCTCTTCAAAATGTGTTTGGAAGAGGTATATATAGGCACGGGTCGAAACGGGAGTTAATGGGCCGAAAATACGCATCCGGAGGCAAAAATCCATGGGCGCTCGAGCAAAACGCTCGAGCGGTCCCGCTCGAGCAGTGTAGCTCGAATGACACAATCGCTCGAGCGGTTCCGCTCGAGCTGGTCGAGCGCTGAAATCTCTCTGCATGTTTTGGGCGCTCGAGCAATTCGCTCGAGCGGTGGCGCTCGAGCTGTTCGAGCGCAAGAATAGTTCTGTAAGTTTAAGCGCTCGAGCAATGCGCTCGAGCGGTGGCGCTCGAGCTAGTCACTCGAGTGACCTCTAACTCCTCCCAAGTGATACTTTTCCTCGTCCGCACTAATACCAATCGTATTTCTTCAATATCTTCTCATCCGGGCATCCGTTTGAGTCGATTCAAAGTCCTACGAACTCCGTTTTTCGTCCTCTATTCACCTATGAGAATCAAAGAGACAAATTCATCAATGTTTAGAAATAATGCTCAATTGACTCTAAATACTCTATAAACTCGACCAATATTGGGGTATTTCAAGCTACGAATCATGACAATTTCACGCCTAATCAATATTCAGAGGCCATCTCTAGCACCGGATTTTACAAGTAATCGTATTTCCGAGCTGGACAATCAATTCTTGATTTCCCCATTCCTAGAAGAAGAGGTGAAGGAGGCATTGTGGTCATGTGAAGCTTCTAAAAGCCCGGGGCCTGATGGATTCAACTTCAGCTTACTCAAGGAATTATGGAGCTCTTTAAAGGCTGAATTTATGCAGTTAATGGCAGATTTCCATCAGCATGGCAGATTGGTGAAAGGATTAAACCCGTCGTTTATAGTCCTAATTCCAAAGAAAGAAGCTGCAGTCGGATTGGGTGATTATAGGCCTATTTCTCTCATTGGAGGCCTGTACAAAATAATATCCAAAGTCTTGGCGAAGAGATTAAGTTGTATCCTTGAATCGATTATATCTGTCAATCAAAGTGCCTTCATTGGAAGCAGACACATTTTGGACGGAGTGGTGATCTTGAACGAAGCAATTGATGAGGCAAAAAAAAGGAAGCTCGAAAGAATTTTTTTTCAAAATTGATTTTGCAAAAGTATATGATACTGTGGACTGGTCGTTCATTAATCTTATGATGGAGAGGTTCGACTTTCATTCTAAGTGGAGGGGGTGGATTATGGAGTGTCTGTCTACAGCGTCTGCTTCTGTTCTGATTAATGGCAGCCCCACAAAGGAATTCTGGCTGGAACGGGGTCTGAGGCAAGGAGACCCACTATCGCGATTCCTATTTCTCATCGCAGCAGAAGGCCTCAGCATTTTATTGTCAAAAGCAACAGAGATGGGAGATTTCAAGGCTGCTGAAATTGGTAGAAGTAAAATACATATTTCCCATTTACAATTCGCGGATGATACAATCATAATGGGGGATGCAAGTGTGGAGAATGCTCGTACTTTGAAACGAGTCCTCCGAAGCATGGAGCTACTGTCAGGATTAAAGGTGAATTTTGAGAAGTGTGGGTTGATAGGCGTTAATGTAAGTAACACAAAGCTGGTTGAGTTGGCTGATGTTCTTGGATGCAACGTTGAGTTTCTACCATTTAAATACTTGGGTGTAAAAGTTGGATGTAATCACAGAGGGACAGCAGTATGGAAGGATGTGGTATGCAGAATTCGCAATAGAATACGAAGTTGGGAAGATAAAAAGCTCTCAATTGGTGGCAGAATCACGTTGTTGAACTCTGTACTCTCTTCTCTACCCATCTACTATCTATCCATGTTTAAAATTCCAAAAAAAACCTTGAGAGAGATAGTGAGCTTACAAAGAAATTGCTTGTGGGGGGGCGGGGAGAGTTCTCATAAAATCCCTTGGGTCAAGTGGAGTGTGTTGTGTAAAGACAAATATTCGGGGGGTTTAGGGGTAAAGGATCTTGAGGGTTTTAATAGGGCTCTTTTAGGGAAGTGGATGTGGAGATTCTTGTGTGAAAAAAACAGTCTTTGGGTTAAGGTAATAGAGTCGAAATATGGGTCGTCTTGGGGAAGGGGAGACATTGCTATACCTAGGGGAGTTATGGGGAATTTGTCTTGTTGGTGGAGGGATGTTGTTAAAATCACTGTAGGGTCGGAAGGGGAGTGGTTCGGGGAGGGCTTGGTGAGGGAGTTAGGGGATGGATGTAGTACGTACTTTTGGGAGGATGCATGGGCTGGGGGCGAAAAGCTTAAGTCGAAATTTCCTAGATTGTATAGTCTAAGCTTAGAAAATGAGGGGGTAGTGGGCTTTATGGGCGGTTGGGAGGGAGGTATTTGGGGTTGGAAGTGGAAGTGGAGAAGAAATCTTCGTAGTTGTGAGTTAGCTATGTTTAATGATCTTTTATTAATTGTTGACAGATTCGAACCAAGGGAGAGCAGTTTGGATCGATGGAAATGGAGGTCTGGCAAAAACGGGAACTATACGACAAAGGAGGCATATAAGGAAATCATGGCAAGGAAAGAGACAACAACCAATCCAAGGAGGAACGAGAGTGGATTCAGGATGATATGGAACAACATAGTCCCAAGCAAAGTAGCTGCACATGCATGGAGAGTGCTACATGACAGACTACCGACAAAGGTGAACCTTAGAAGACGTAATATTCTTACTCCTGCGGACAATCCAAGGTGCATTTTCTGTGACGAAAATGATGAATCAAGTAGACATTTGTTCTTCGAATGCAACAAAACATATGTAGTTTGGATGGAGATCTTACGATGGATAGGTATAACAACGGTCCTTCATTCGGAAGCAAATCAAAACCTCATCGCTTTTTGCAACATGCTACGTGGTAAAAAAAGGTAATAAAATTGCTGCATCTATTTGGCTTGGTGTGGTATGGATTTTGTGGAAGAGAAGAAATGAAGTCATTTTTAGAAATGTTGAATTAATGATAGATAAGGTGGTGGATGAAGTAAAAACTAGATTGTGGAATTGGATGTCTGTTAAAGGTCAGGTGGACTCGAGTTTTACTTTTGATAATTGGTTGTCGAATCCTAGAATGGTCATAGGTTGTTGATTGTATTTACCTATTATCTTGTAATTCTCTGAAACTTTTGGGGTATTCCTTATACCCTTTATTTATAAAACTTGCTTTGCCGATCAAAAAAAAAAAAAAAAAACAAATTCTCCTATAAATAATTTTTATAATATAAAGTTAATAGCATTAAATTTATTTATTAATATTATTACACGCATTAATAGCATTAAAATTATTAATTGAAATTAATACCATTAAATATAATATATCGTTCAATAAAGAAAGACAATTTCTTGAAAATAAAGTACGTTTACTCATATATATTCCATGCTGCATGCACTAATCCCTCCATCAAAATTGAAGCAACCCCGCACTCATTATTCTCATCAATAATGATGAGGTCATCAGTAATGGTATTGGCAGCTGTGATGATCCTTTCGCTTGCCCGAAGCAGCATTGCAGCATGCCACAACGTTCAAATCGTAAATGATCTGCGTCGCTAACGACAAGGATCTTGGGTTTCCCTCCTTTGCTCGAAACCAAGCGATGCATTACTAATCTATCCTCCTCCTCCTCCTCTTTCTGCCAACTTCATTGGGGCCAAACTGTCGAATTAAAGAAATTTATTCTACCAATTTATAACAAAGAGCCCGGAACTCTTTGCTCTGGCAAACAGTGCTATTTTTCGGTGAAAAACGATGGTATTTATTATTCCGATACTAATCCTCCCAAAAACCTTGTCAAAAAGTTTTCCTTTACCCTTGCTACTAGGACTATGCTGTAACAATCTACTCTTCTTTCTTTTTACGGAAATAACAACAATCTAGTTTAACAATATTATGTGTTTCAACTTTCTATTAATTTCAATTAATCTTGTTTATATATTTGAAACACTACATCTTCAATTCAATATTCAAAATGCCCTCTACACTGCCATAATGAATGGTGCACGACCTTATTGCACAATACTATATTTTTATTTTTATTTTTTAATACAATTTTAATATCACAATTTATTTTTAATACAATTTGCATTTCATCATTTCATGAAGCAATACTATTGTTTATGAAAAAATTATTATATATGTAATATAAAAGTCTTTTGTTAGGCTAAATAAAGTAAATAGAATATATTAAATTGAAATACATAAATCACAAATTACATCAAATAAAAATGCATAAATAAAAATAAACATAAAACATCTAAAGAACGATTCTTAGTTAAAAAAAAAAAAGTAATACTAATAGTTTCTTGTTTATTTTTAAAATTATTCACGTCAATGTGGATCATCAATTGTATCCTAATCAATCATCATAATTCTATCATGTGTGTATTTTTTTATTGTGTAGCATTGTATCATGAAATTTAATTTAATGTTATACTATAATTTTGTCTTTGTATATTCGCATAATTTTTATAACAATTAATAAAAAATAATTATATTCAACAATCAATATATAACAAAAAAAAATGCAGTCATTAAGTTTAAATTGTATAAATTTTAGTTCAATAAATAATAAGAACAGTAAATGTGGTGTAAAATATTGCGTTGACGATTGTAGATGAATTTAAGTGTAATGCAAATTTTGTTGTAGCGTAAGTTTTTTTTTTTTTTTAAAGAAGTAGCGTAAGTAATTATATTTGTATTGTTACGAGTGCACGTTTATGTTGGAAAAGCAAGAAAAATAAAAAATCAATCAGTTTTGTTTTAATCTAAATCTAAATTATATAATAGCAGCAACCTTTCCATTTTGGTTTTTGGCGGGATAATGGTTAGAACCGTCCGATCGTTTTGTTATTTTACATCTTGGCCGTTATTTTGGATATGGCAGGTTGTGAATGATTTGTACTTTGAATATCTCTTAAATATTATATATTCTGGAAATTATCCTTTTGAATCAATCCCGAAATTATAATGGCATACTTAGTTATTTTGACTAAATCTTTTTATATTTGGAATTTCCATAATTTGTGTTAATCTTGGTTTTATCACATCCGTGAATTATAACATGATAATGATTTTTTAAAGAAGATATTTAAAAAAAAATTATTTGTCACAATTTGCTATTATTAATGGTCTACGATAATTAATTCTTAGTCATACAATTTAAAAAGTTAACATTTATGTTATGTGTTTTCAATTGAATATATATATACGTATATATGTATATTTAAATCATGGACCTAGCAAATGCATGACTTATTTATCCTTATTTATTTTTGGAAGTGTGAGTGGTATAATGCATGATTGTTTGTTTTTTTATTTAATTAAAAATATTACACTTTGTTCCACTTCATGTGAGCTGTACGCAATATGTACCTAGACACTTACTATCTTTAACTTATTTTTATCTTGATTATTTTATATCTTTTATTTGTTAATGAATTAAGTGGATTTATTATTTGCCAAATCTATGGCGTTGATTAAGAGTTTTCTCTTCTTATATATACTACTTTAGTTTCTTGGTTTTTGTATCCGAAATTGTCTGCATTCCAGTGTTTTGGTCTTTATGTTTCGTTTGTTATCACATATTTATACTATCGGCCTTTGTGATGCAGAATTTCGTATCAAAATATTATGCTCACGGGTGAATAATAGCATGTCAAATACTGTTGTTATTATGATGGATGAGCAAGTTTAGCATTTTTTTTAATTTTAATGTTTTCATATTTTTACTGATTTATATATATATTTCCATCTGATTAGTCTTTTTTGAAGCATTTGGTATTTATTTTTTCAGGGTACTAGAATTCATGGCCGTATTCCTTTATTCATCGCACCTGCTTTCCGAAGTATGTTGATTGAGGGAAAAGAATTTATATTAACAAACGTCCGTATTTTTTCTAATAACGGATTGTTTAGGTTTACCCGGCATAATTTATATCTCGAGATTCTTTGCGATACATATGTTCATGAATGTATTGATTATCTTATTACTGTGAGCCCATTTGATTTTGTTCGATTCAGTTGCGTTGATCATGATTCTGTTGACGGAAGATGACACGTAATTTATTTATATATTTATAAACACACAATAAATAATTTTATTTGTATATATATTTTTTTTTCTTCAGATTTTTAATAATTTTATGACTATTGACATTATTCTTTTTTTTTTTTTCCAGTGGTTTGGTTGTGAATTGTGTCCTTGTGGATGACTGGTGTGACCTATTTTATCATTCTGTTGTTTGTGAATCTATTAGTGAAACTGTTATTGTTATTTGTAATGCAATATTGAAGACATCTATTCATGGTATATTAATCAATATTTTTAATGTTGCGCGTTTTTTTTTACTAATTTTCATTTTATTTTTATGTGTAGGTAAATTGATTGCAACACATGATCTTGCCACAACGATATATTACAAGAATGATCTTGAAGATATGAGTCTGTAGTGTTATGGATTTTTAATTTTGGATTTGGATAATTACGTTAATTTCCTGTTGTTGTAGAAAGACAAATTTATGTTTAGAATCATATCCGTTGTAGTGTCGTTTTTTGTATTCGTAATTGATGATAATAAAGACAGTTTTGTTGTTTCATTCATTTGTTTAAATATTTTAATCTATTACATTATTGGATTATTATTTTTTTTATGTGACATATATATATATATATATATATATATATATATATTATATATATATATTATTGAATGAACTACTTCCCCAAACGTGTTATTAGTTATTATTGTTTAGTATATGTATCTAATAATTTTTATTTAAAATTGTGTATGACTCTCTATCACATTGTTTTGGTATTAATCATTTTTTTAATAAAAACTCAAGAAATTATTATTAATGATTATTTTTAAAATTTAAAAACGAATGACATATCATATTCCCACGTCTATGTTTCATTGTGAATCTTTACAATATTGGATATTTTTATTTTTGGTTCGAAATCTATAACATGTATTTTAAATGTACTTTGAGATATTGGCATTACATTATTCTGCTTGGCAATATATACACATAGAAATTGGAGTTAATACATTTGCATTAATCTTTTGAGGTAGTGTATAGGGTTGTTATTATTCTTATAATATTATTTTGTTTCATTTAAATAATTGTGTAATTAATTTGAATATGTCTTATATATCTATATATACAATGTATATTCGGATAACTCCTACATGGCTTATACATTTGGTCAAACTGAATTATGTAGTATTATTAATTAGTCTTTTATCTATTAATGTCTTTTGTTATTAAAGTTAGTTGGTTAACTAAATTATATAAAACTATAATTTTTTTTGTAGAATATTAGTAATTATTATTATGAGAATTGTAATTGTTCAAGTAATGAGCATTAATGTGCCATAATTAATATCATTTAATTTACAATATATCATTACTATGTTTATTTTCCTTTACTTTGGATTATTCACACATTAGTTCATATATGTGGTTTCGTCCATATAGCCTCTATGTGATCCGGTAATCTAAACTTTAATCCATCATATCATTGTATAATGTAAAAAATATATATAAGTTTTCTTTTTGACTAATATCTCTCCATAATATGTATATCCCTACTGCTTTTTTTTATTTATTATTATTTTTTTGTGTCTTGCATATATCATATTGATATTAGGTAGTTGTTTTTTTGGTTGAATATATGTAACTTATAATTTTGTGATGGCTATGATTGGTTTATAGTGAATATTTTTGTTTATTTGTTGTATATAGTTAATTGTTGTTCTTGCACCATTCTGTAAATTCATATTGATCACTACTAATCTAATGTTTTTTTTTTGGCAGTTGATATATTAAATTCAATAAAAATAATATTTGACGATGAAGAAGCTACTTGGTTCAATATCTATTAATAAAAGTAGTGCATCCTCTTCGGATAATGGTCGTGGTATAGTGATGCCTTATATATATATATATATATATATATATATATATATATAAATATAAATATAAATATACTCTTATATTTGTTTTTTAAATTGTTATTACTTCCATGTCTTATTCTTATATCAAATTCATTTCTATTATATTCAAGTTGGTCAAGGTTCTGGGAATGTACAACCATTGAATATTATGTCAAGCAGAAATTTTCATTATGTTTTTGGTGAGAGGTTTGACAGTTCTTGTGAAGGTTCCTCTGGTGATCAATCTAGAAGTTATTTATCTCCAGGTACTCTTGCATGCATCCATTTTTTTTTTTTTTTGGTTTTTTAGTTTATTTTTTGTTGATTTTGCTTTCAATGGAAATAGATGTATATCAATTTTTATTGATTTTAATATGTAGATATTTTATTTTTTAAAATACCAGGATATTGATCGAGTAGTCGTGATACTAATGATTATAACAATTACTGTTTGACGCCTCCTCTAAATATTGCTCCGGATGACATTCATGTACAAGAATTGAGATCTAGCTATCCAATATTTGATGATGTTTTTTCATTTGAAGATGATAACCAAGATACTGATGTTTTGGACTATGATGATTCGTTAACTCATGATAATAACGTTGATTGTAAGCTGTTTTATGCTAATGATACATATTTGATATATATTTACTACTTTAAAAAAAATATTCCTAGGATTTGAAGTTATTAATATATTTAAAATTTTCTTTATTTTCAGCTATCGAGTATTGGTATATCGGTGATTCTACTCATCATTATGAATTCTGTGGTGCTATATTCTGGTTCGAAGAACGATTGAAATATGTCAAATCTTACTTGGCTCCCAAGTTTTCTTTGTGTTGCATGCAAGGGAAAATTCAGTTGCCTCTGATGTCTCAACCTCCTTTGCTTCTTCAGGAATTGATATGGGGGCGTACTGATAAGAGTAAACATTTTTTGGACAATATTTGTTCATTTAATGGTATGTATTCGTTTACATCTTTAGGTGGAACGATTGATAGGTTTTTTAATAGAGGCAATTCACCTCCGGTGCTTAGGTTGCATGGTCAGAATTATCATAGATTGGGCAGTTTGCTTCCAAATGGTCAAGATGAACCAGTTTTTGCACAACTTTACATCTATGATACTAATAATGAAGTCCAGAATAGAATCCGATCTGTTAGGTATTTTTTTTATTCCATTTGTTGTGTTATTTTTATTCTTACTTATATTTTTTTTTATATATTCTCAGGTCTGAGGAGTCTGTGAATACGATTCAGGCCGAGATTGTTTCTGAGCTAAAAGATATGTTGGATAATAACAATGTTTTGGTTCATAGATTTAGGACTGATAGGGATAAGTTTAGGGTTGGTCATAGGATGGTGACTATGCAGTTGATCGGTGATAGGAGTTTTGATCCTAGGACACGCAATTTACCAACAGTTGATGAAGTTGCTGCAGTAGTTACCGGTGACCTTGATGGTACTATTGGAGTTTGGGATATTATTATTCATACACATTCTGGTAAATCAAATCGCATAACTGAATTAAATCCATCCTATCTTGCCTTACAGTATCCTATTCTTTTTCCCTATGGTGAAGATGGATATAGAGAAAATATACCATTTTCTGAATCTGCGTCTAGTAAGGTTGGGCAAAGAACCGGTATTAGTATTAGGGAGTTTTTTGCATTTCATCTTCAGGAGAGACATGGTGAGCCTCCCACGATATTGGCATGTAGGAGGCTAACGCAACAGTTCATTGTAGATGCATATACTATGGTGGAATCTGCACGTCTTTTGTACATTAAAAATCATCAAAAGAAACTACGTTGTGACATGTATATTGGAGTTAAGGATGCCTATTTGAATGGAGAAACTGACGGAAGGGCTATAGGTAAGCGTATTATTTTGCCACCTTCGTTTATTGGGGGACCTCGGTACATGATGCAGAATTACTAGGATGATATGGCTATTTGTCGTTGGACTGGTTATTCTCAATTGTTCATTACAATTACATGTAATACCAAGTGGCCTGAAATCGTGAGAAATTTGTCGCATAAGGATCAGCATCATGTCGATCGTCCTGTTTTTTATAGAATCTTTAAGGTAAGTTGGATGCATTGATCCGTGATATTCGCCAAAATAAAATATTTAGAGATGTTCGTGCAGGTAAAAATTTGTATTGTATATTTTTTTTCGATAAATACTATTTAGAATTCTTATGTTTATAAGTTGAATATATTTATTGTTATGCAGTTCTCTATACTGTAGAGTTTAAAAAACGTGGATTGCCTCATGCTCATATCCTCACCTTTCTTGATAATTATAAGAATGCTCCTTTTGGCGTTGATGTTGATCGTATAATTTCAGCCGAATTGCCTGATGAGGTTAGTGATGTGCAGTATTTCAATGGTGTTCATGATTTTATGATGCACAGCCCTTGTGGTCCAACTGTTAAGTACTCACCTTGCATGTCTGATGACGGTGAGTGCACAAAAAAAATTCCAAAGAGATTTGCTTCTGAGACTTCTTTTGATGATGATGGGTATCCTGTCTATAGGAGGAGGGATAATGGTAGGACAGTGAAGAAAAGGGATTTGTTATGGATAATAGGTTTGTTGTTCCTCATAATAGGTTTCTTCTCTTGAAATATGGCTCACACATCAATGTAGAGTGGTGCAATCAGTCTCGGGCTATAAAGTACTTATTTAAATATATAAACAAGGGCCATGATCGTGTAACTATAACTTTTGTTGAAGACGCAGGGCAGACAAATCACAGTGCAGAAGTTAACGAGATCAAGATGTATTATGATTGTAGGTATATTTCACCTTGTGAAGCTGCTTGGAGATTGTTTGGGTTTGACTTCAATTATAGACATCCTTCTGTTGAGCGGTTAGCATTCCACCTTCCGGACAAATAAAATGTTGTGTTTAGGGATTCTGATT
Source organism: Ballota nigra (assembly GCA_947034835.1). NCBI lineage: Eukaryota > Viridiplantae > Streptophyta > Magnoliopsida > Lamiales > Lamiaceae > Ballota > Ballota nigra. The sequence continues at coordinate 63,537,853 of OX344725.1, forward strand.
CTTTGGATACTGTCATGGAGAAATCGAGTATTAGGACTAGCATGTTCTTGGCTTGGTTTAAGTTGAATGAACATGATGAGTTTGCTGCATCATTGACATATTCTCAGATTCCCCAACATTATATTTTTTTTTAAAAATTCAAGAACATGGGAACCTAGGCAGAGGGGGTTTGCAGTTGGTCGTATTTGCTATGTTCCTCCGGGGACTGGGGAGGCGTACTATTTGAGGATATTGTTGAATGTGGTTATTGGACCTAAGTGCATCGAGGATATAAGAAAATTTCAAGGAGTTGTTTATCCTACATTTCGTGATGCATGTCGTGCGAGAGGTTTGTTAGATGATGATAGTGAGTATGTTGACGGATTTGAACAGGCAAGCTTTTGGGCATTCTCATCTTCATTGAGGTCTCTCTTTGTTACTCTTATTACTTCTGGGTCTTTAAGTAATCCTTCAGATATATGGAATAGGTGCTGGAAATATATGTCTGATGATATATTATACAAGAGGAGGAAGATTATGCGTTTTCCAGGTATATATTTTTTTTATTGCATTAATTTTTTTAATATTATTTATTTACCATGTGTATTGGAATTTAATTATTTTTAAAAATTATTTATTTTGGAATATTGGTACACTAATGTTGGCACACATTGTATATTGGAATATTGGTGCTCTTATGTTTGTATTGTGGTGATTTGATTTGTTCTATTAAAATTATGTTTATTAATATTTTTTGTATTTGGAATAATATGTTGGTCCAACATGTTGTGATGTTTTTTTATATTTTTTAATTTCTTATTCTTATTGTATATATATATTTTTTTGTTGCACCTTATGTATTTTTTTTCTTTTTAATGATGTAGTGGAATTATAATTTTTTAGTGTATGCATTGTTGATTTTGATAAACTTTTTTCTACTGTTAATTTTTTTAGAGCTGAAGATGACTGGTGATGAAATAAAAAATTGTTGTCTTGTGGAGATTGAGAATATGTTGCGTTCTCTTGGAAAAAGTTTGAGCGATTTCGATGGTATGCCACTGGCTGTTGTTGATGATAATTTAACATCCCGTAATAGGATACTCCTTAGTGAGCTATCATATTATAGGATTGATTTGCGAAGGGAATTTAATTTTTTGATGAGTAAATTGAATGCTGAGCAGCGCATTGTGTTTGAAAGCATAGTTAATTCTGTTTCATCTGAATTTGGGAAGGTGTTTTTTGTGTATGGATATGGAGGTATTGGAAAAACTTTCTTGTGGAAGACTTTGTCTTCAAAATTGAGATCTGAGGGGAAAATTGTCTTGAATGTTGCATCGAGTGGAATAGCATCACTTTTGCTTCCTGGTGGACGTACGACTCATTCTAGGTTTTGCATTCCGATAAATTGCTTAGAGGATTCTACATGTAACATTAGACAAGGTAGTCATCTAGCTGAGCTTTTGATTAAGTGCACTCTTATTATATGGGATGAAGCACCTATGGTTCACAGGCATTGTATTGAGGTATTGGATACTTCGTTAAGGGATATCATGCAATTGTCTAATCCAACTTGCAAATCTTTGTCATTTGGTGGGAAGACAATCGTTTTTTGTGGAGATTTTCGCCAAATTTTGCCTGTCATTCTTAAAGGTAAGAGACAAGATATAGTGCATGCAGCTATTAATTCTTCTAATCTTTTGAATGACTGTACTATTTTGAGGTTAACGAGGAATATGAGGTTGTTGCAACCTAATTCTGTTGAATCTATGGATGATTTGAGGTTGTTTTTTGAGTGGATTGAGTCTGTTGGTGATGGAAATATAGGATTACGAATTAATTACGGTTCTGATATTACTATTCCAGAAGATATTTTGTTGTGTTGTGGTGATGATCTTATTCGTACTATTGTGGATTGTATTTATCCTGATTTTAAATCAAGGATGTATGACCACAAATTTTTGCAAGAAAGGGCTATTCTTGCACCCACTCTCGATTCTGTCAGGAGTATCAATGAGTACATGATAAAATTGAATGAGAAGGAGTCTCGGACATATCTTAGTTCTGATAGTCTTTGCAAGTCTAACTCGAGTCTTGATTCTCTTTCGGATGTGCACACTCCTGAGTTCCTTAATACGCTAAAATTGTCTGGCGTTCCCGATCATGAACTGAACCTTAAAGTTGGAACTCCTGTTATGTTGTTGAGGAATATTGATCATTCTAGGGGATTATGCAATGGAACTAGGTTAGTTTATTGTATAACTATCTTTTTTGTCCATCTACTGTTGTTAGTATATTTATTTTTGGTTGAAAAAAGATTCTAATTTTTTATGCATTTTTTTTATAACATGATGGTAATCACGAGGTTGGGTGATAAAGGTAATTGAAGCAAAAAATTTGACTGGAGGTAGTGCTGGAGAGTTGGCATTGATACCACGTTTGTCCTTGACACCTTCCGATCCTAGATTGCCTTTCAAGTTTACACGTAGGCAATTTCCATTTATCATTTCCTACGCCATGTCTATTAATAAAAGTCAAGGCCAATCTTTTAGCCATGTTGGGGTTTTTCTCAAAAAACCGGTTTTTAGCCATGGACAACTTTATGTTGCTGTTTCTAGAGTTACCAGTCACCGTGGTTTGAAAATCATGTTGTGTGATAATGAGCTCCTTGGTTATAACATCACAAAAAATGTTGTGTACCATGAAGTTTTTAGGAATGTTTAGTTTTTTTTGGCCAATACATTTTAAATTTTTTAAGTTTGATTTGTTGGTTTGTATGCACTTTTGAATGATACTTATGTTTCTTATATTCTGTGTGTTTCGTTTTTTTTTATTCTTTTGTTATTGTGAAGGGTCAAATGTGAAGTATGTAATCTGCTGGGTTTAATTCAATAGGAGGCTATGTTGGTAAAGTGTTAGCCGTGAGAGATTAGTAAATTTGGGGTACCAGAGGAGATGGACCAGATGAGGTTGACCAGAGAAGCCTGACCAGAGAAGTCTGGCAGGAGAGCTATCAGAGGAGGTCCATTAGGTGAGGTCTGGTCAGACGAGTCTGGTAGATAAGACATCAGAGGAGGTCTATCAGAGGAGGTCTGGGACCAGAGGTCATCTGGTGAAAGTGACCAGAGCCAGAGGAGGTATTGTCATCTGATCCTGAAGTCCGTTATTCGCGAAGTACACCAAATTGGAGCTAATTCGAAGGCGGTTCTAACTGAATCAACTATGGCGGTTATTGGAGTCGTTAGCCAGCTGGATAATAGCTTTACTTATGAGTTTGTTACAACTGAATCGAATCTAGGGTTCGTTTCCAATCTCTGTATCTATAAAAAGGGGCTTCTCAGCTGAGAGAAGCAAGATCATCATTTTGAGCGCAAACACTGTGAGATTGTGTGATTGTAACTTGTAACTTCCAATTCCTTTCTTAGTGAAAAGATATCCTCTCGGATCCCGTGGACGTAGGAGTATTCATCTCCGAACCACGTAAATCTGGTGTTCTTGTGTGATTTCAATTTCGTTCTTATTGCTTTCAGATTCCGATTCCCGGAAACAAGTTTTCTTGTGAATCCAAAATCGATTAACAAGTGGCGCCGTCTGTGGGAAGTGAAGCAATCATGGTTGCAACTAAGTTCGACATTGAGAAGTTCACGGGGAAGAACGATTTCAGCTTATGGAAGATCAAGATGAAGGCACTCCTGGTACACAATGGGTTGTACGAAGCCTTATTGCCACCGGCTCAGGTGGCTTCTGGAACAAATCCGGCGAAGGTGGAGGAGAACAAGAGGAAGGCACACAGTGCACTTATCTTGTGTCTTGGGGATAAACCATTGAGGGAAGTATCGAAGGAGGAAACCGCTCTCGGGATCTGGAATAAGCTGGAGCAGTTATACCAGACCAAGTCTGTTACGAACAAGTTATACATGAAACAGAAGCTTCAAGTCTTCAAAATGAGTGAAGATAAGAATCTTGGTGATCAGTTGGACGAGTTCAACAGATTGGTGGATGATCTGGAGAGTTTGGATGTTACAATCGATGATGAAGATAAATCATTGATGTTGTTGAATGCCCTACCTAAGTCTCTGGAAAATTTCAAGGATGTCTTGTTATTTGGTAGACAAGATCAGGTGAATTTTGATGATGTTAAAACTGCCCTGAAAACCAAGTTTCTACAGATCCAAACTGATGGGAAGAAGCCTGCTGAAGGATTGAATGTTCAATCCAAGAAGAAGAAGGGGTTTCAGTCCAAGAAGAAGGATGGTGGAAAAGGGAATAAGGGTGGGAAGAAATCTGATTTTGTTGAGAAGAGAAAGTGTTTCACTTGCCATAAGGAAGGTCATCTGAGAAAGAATTGCCCTGAGAGAAAGAAGAAAGACAATCAAGGTGATCAAGATGGAGATGCAGCTGTTGTGGAGGTTGAAGGATATGATAGTGCAGAGGTCTTGATGGTTAGTCATGAGAGACTAAGTCAAGAGTGGGTCCTGGACTCAGGGTGTACTTTTCATATGTGTCCACATGAAGACTGGTTCCTGAATCTTGAGAAGATTGATGGAGGTCTTGTTCTTTTGGGTAATGATGAGAGCTGTAGGGTGCAAGGATCTGGTTCTATCAAGATCAAGATGTTTGATGGAGTTGATAGGATCTTATCTGATGTCAGGTTTGTTCCTGAGTTGAAGAGAAATCTTGTTTCTCTTGGTACTTTGAATTCAAAAGGCTTTGAATTCAAGACAGAAAATGGAGTTCTGTCAATAACCAAGTCTGGAAGAATTGTTATGAAGGGGACTATCAAGAATGGTTTGTATACTTTGATTGGAAGAACTGTAACAGGGTCAGCTGATGTTACCATGGAGTCTTCTGATGTTAACTTGTGGCACAAGAGATTGGCACATGTTGGTGAGAAGGGTCTGGTGGAGTTATCCAAGAAGGGAGCAATCCCTGGGAAGAGGATATGTAAGCTGGAATTCTGTGAGAGGTGTGTTCTTGGGAAATCAAAGAAGCAAGCATACCAGAAAGGGAAGCATACCACCAAGGAGGTTATGGATTACATACATTCTGATGTATGGGGACCAGCAAGGGTATCCACCCATGGTGGAGGCAGGTATTTCCTCACCCTTATTGATGATTATTCCAGAAAGGTTTGGGTTTACATTCTTAAACAGAAGAGTGACGCCTTCTCTAAGTTCAAAGAATGGTTGATTGAACTTGAGATTAAGAGAGGCAGGACTATCAAGCACTTAAGGACTGATAATGGGCTTGAATTCCTATCAGAGGAGTTTCAACAACTCTGTAGGGAGAAGGGTATTACTAGGCATAAAACTGTTCCTTCAAACCCCCAGCAGAATGGTCTAGCAGAGAGGATGAATAGAACTATTCTGAAAAGGGTTAGGTGTATGTTATCTGATGCTCATTTACCTAAGAGTTTTTTAGGGAAAGCTGTTAACACAGCTGTGTTTCTCATTAATAAAGTGTCATCATCTGCTATTGAGTTTAAAACCCCAGATGAGGTCTGGTATGGAAAGATATCAGATTACTCAAAGTTGAAAGTTTTTGGGTGCCTAGCTTATGTTCATGTGAGGCAAGACAAACTTGAACCTAGAGCTTTAAAATGTGTTTTCATTGGGTATCCAAAGGGTGTTAAGGGGTACAAGTTGTGGTGTCTGGAGCCTGGAAATCAGAAGTGTATTACCAGCAGAGATGTTGTGTTTAATGAATTACAGATGGGATACAAGTCTGGTGGAGGTGATAGGGAGCCATCAGCTGAAGAGATGGATGGTGTTATTTCTGAGCCAATTACTCAAGTAGAGGTGGAGCCTGATCATGATAAACATGATAGTGCATCTAGTTCTGAACCAGAGCAGGAAACAGGAGAGAATGGGTCATCAGATGAGGATAGTGCACCTGCAGAAGAGGAGGAAGAAGTGCCAGAAGCAGACTTGAGAAATTATAGTCTGACAAGAGACAGATCCAGAAGACAAATACATCCTCCAGCAAGGTTTGGCCGTGTGGATCTGGTCTCCTATGCACTTGTTACAGCAGAAGCCATAGAATACCAAGAACCTAAAAGCTACAAGGAAGCCCTTGAGTGTGATGATAGGGAGTCATGGATTACAACCATGACAGAAGAGATGGAGTCTCTTAAGAAGAATCAAACTTGGATTCTTGTTGATAAGCCACCTAGGCAGAAGCTAATCAGTTGTAAATGGTTGTTTAAAAGAAAGCTTGAATCTGGTGTGAAAGATCAGGTGAGGTTTAAAGCCAGGTTAGTTGCCAGAGGATTTACTCAAAGGGAAGGAATTGATTACAATGAGGTATTCTCACCTGTTGTTAAGCATTGTTCAATCAGATTACTTCTGAGCAGAGTAGTCCAAGAAATCTGGAGCTACAACAACTAGATGTAAAGACAGCTTTTCTGCATGGTGATCTTATTGAGGATCTATTCATGCACCAGCCAGAAGGGTTTGTTGAACCAGGCTGTGAAGGAAAGGTGTGTCTACTCAAGAAATCATTGTATGGCCTCAAGCAAAGTCCAAGACAATGGCACAAGAAGTTCAATGAAGTGATGCTATCCATTGGTTTTGTAAGAAGCAAGTATGATACTTGTGTATACCTGGAAAGGCAAGGTAGTGAAGTGATAGCCTATCTTCTGATTTATGTAGATGACATGCTTATTGCCAGTAAGAGTCTTCTGAAGATTCAGAGTATCAAAAGGAAGCTAAGTGCTAGATTTGATATGAAGGACTTGGGAAATGCTAAAAGGATTCTTGGAATGGATATTCTTAGGGACAGAAAAGCTGGAAGACTATTCTTATCCCAGAAGAGTTACATTGAGAAGGTCCTGATGAGGTTTAACATGCATGAGAGTAGAGCTGTGACAACTCCTCTGGGATAACAGTTCAAATTATCTAAGGAAATGGAACCAAAGTCTGATGAAGAGAAGAAGACTATGATGAAAGTACCTTATGCAAGTGGGGTTGGAAGCCTGATGTATGCTCTGGTCTGCAGCAGACCAGACTTAGCTTATTCATTGAGTATGGTGAGCAGATACATGGCTAATCCTGGAAGATTACATTGGGAAGCTTTGAAATGGATATTCAGATACCTCAAAGGGTCATCTGATCTGGGTTTGATGTTTGAGAGGATGACTGACCAGAAGAGTCCACTGGAAGGATTTGTAGATTCTAATTTTGCTGCTAATCTGGATACCAGAAGATCTTTAACAGGGTATATCTTTACACTTTACAATACTGCTGTAAGCTGGAGATCTGTTCTGCAGAGTGGAGTTGCTTTATCTACTACAGAAGCAGAGTTTGTTGCAGTGTCAGAGGCTGTTAAGGAGGCTTTGTGGTTGAAAGGCATAATCAAGGATTTTGGCATAAGTCAAAGGGTTGTGGTCATTCATTGTGATAATCAGAGTGCAGTTCATCTGGTTAAACATCAAGTGTTCCATGAGAGATCAAAGCACATTGATGTAAGGTTGCATTTTGTAAGGGAAATCATTGACAAAGGAGTGGTTCTCATCCAGAAGATATCTACAGAGGACAATGCTGCAGATATGTGTACAAAGTCTTTACCAGGGACGAAATTCAAATTCTGTGTTGAATTGGTAAAGATGAGTGTATGGGATGTTCCTTAGGCCCAAGCTGGAGTGTGGAGGAGAGGAGGAGGGGATTGATACTTCTCATCTGAGGTGGAGAATTGTGAAGGGTCAAATGTGAAGTATGTAATCTGCTGGGCTTAATTCAATAGGAGGCTATGTTGGTAAAGTGTTAGCCGTGAGAGATTAGTAAATTTGGGGTACCAGAGGAGATGGACCAGATGAGGTTGACCAGAGAAGCCTGACCAGAGAAGTCTGGCAGGAGAGCTATCAGAGGAGGTCCATCAGGTGAGGTCTGGTCAGATGAGTCTGGTAGATAAGACATCAGAGGAGGTCTGGGACCAGAGGTCATCTGGTGAAAGTGACCAGAGCCAGAGGAGGTATTGTCATCTGATCCTGAAGTCCGTTATTCGCGAAGTACACCAAATTGGAGCTAATTCGAAGGCGGTTCTAACTGAATCAACTAAGGCGGTTATTGGAGTCGTTAGCCAGCTGGATAACAGCTTTACTTATGAGTTTGTTACAACTGAATCGAATCTAGGGTTCGTTTCCAATCTCTGTATCTATAAAAATGGGCTTCTCAACTGAGAGAAGCAAGATCATCATTTTGAGCGCAAACACTGTGAGATTGTGTGATTGTAACTTCCAATTCTTTTCTTAGTGAAAAGATATCCTCTCGGATCCCGTGGACGTAGGAGTATTCATCTCCGAACCACGTAAATCTGGTGTTCTTGTGTGATTTCAATTTCGTTCTTATTGCTTTCAGATTCCGATTCCCGGAAACAAGTTTTCTTGTGAATCCAAAATCGATTAACAGTTATATATATAATTTAATGTATAGTGTATTTCGTTAGTGGTTTACATATTAGTTTAGAAAACATTTGCTCTAAGAGATGTCATCAATTGGTGGGTATTTTGTTGAACCAATCTAAGTTTATATTATTTTTACTGAAAATATGTGCATTTTAGGTAGTATAATTTCCACATCCATTCTATGAAGTATAATATAGATATTCATATGAATATGATATACTATCGAAATTTGGATACACTTATTGTTCAAACTTTTGTATACAGACTTAAAACTCAATACACTTTGTATTTATTAAAAAAAAAATGCAAATAAGTTTTAAGTCATATAATTCATTGTTCATGCAAGATAGTTTAGTAACATTATATTTTTGGATAATAAACTACAACGCGTAAATAGATTTTTCTCAATTAAGTGCATGTGAAACAAGCTTCCGTGCGAAGCACGGGTGGTCGAGTCACTGGTTACATTAACATTACCCACTCCATACCTAAAATGTCTAAAATATTCACTTCTCACGGTCAACCACTTTTGCATGCACCCACTTCTCGGTAGCTGGACATGAAGAACTCATATTAACGAGTAATAGCGGTATGTATGGTTGACAAATATGGAATTAGGTGAATTACATTACTATGTCTATTTTGAAAAAATGGCAATTCAATGGAAGACGGGGAATATATAAAGTTTCATTTAAATTATTTTAATTAAATTTTGACACAGCGAGAACACGACACAATGTAAATTCGTTGATTCTGAGAATATCCGATAAACGCAAACGCGATTAACGTTTTAATCCATTGATTCACGCATGAATACTAAAATAACAACGATAAAATACTACGAGGGATAAAACCCAATATTTTCTTAATTCAATGAACAACTGAATTACAATAATCGTGAGACCTATGTTGCACGGATTCTTCAAATTTTGGGGGTATGCAATATTGGATACGCGGGGATACGGGTGCGATTCGCATCGGATTTGCACCCGATACGCCACGTGGCGTATCTGAATTTTTTTTAATTTTTTTTAAAGTCGGATACGCGTATCCCCCTCCAAGGATATGCGTAGGGATGGTTCGGTACAGTATACTGTAGTTTTTAGTTCATACCTTATACCGTACCGAAAATATCGGTATGTAAAAAATCATACCGTACCAAAAATTTCGGTATATTACCGGTATGATTTCGGTATACCGTTCTTTCAAAAAAAAAATTGTAAAATAAACTACTAATAAATGAAAAAAAGACATCTTTGACATCTTAACAAGCGAGAACCTCAGAGAAAACTTATGAATTATATTCTGCAAATAATTCTCCAAAAAGAAAATAGATTTCAGATTTACTCCACATATGTTGTTACTATTGTCATGAATTTACTCACTTGACAACAACTGAATAAGACTAACTTCTAGTTTAAATAGAAATTTTCAACGTTTTGGATTCAATATTCTACTACCGGTGTCTTTTTTATCTTTCTTTTTAGCAAAATGAGATTGAGAGAGACAATCTTTCATTGAGTTAGAGGGTAGGGATTGAAGGAGGTAGGAAAGGTATAAGCATAGCGCTTGTATAAGAATGGACTATGGGCCTATGGTTATATTAATTAGAAAAAATAAGTAGTTTGTGCTCTTTTTAAATAATAAGATTGATTGGGCTTCCACATTTTTAATAATAAGACTAACATCTAATCATTTATAATAGTACAATATTAAAATAATTAAAATTATAAATTAATTTCGGTATTTCGGTATATACCTCGGTATGCCACTTTTCATACCGTTACCATACCGAGATTTTCGGTACGGCAACATACCTTACCGAAATTTTCGGTATACCAAACTTTTCGGTAAATTCGGTATTTTTCGGTACGATAAGCTCTGTATACCGATTTTTTTGGTATTTTACCCAGCCCTAGATACGCGGGGGATACATGGGGATACGCGAATCAGATAAAATATTGCCAAATTTATTAATTTTTGTAATATTTTTTAAATTTAATATTAAAATGTAAATAATTAAATATATTAGTTAAAAAACAAATCAAATAATACATCATCCAACCAAGTATTTCAATTTCTTAATTCTTATTTAATTAAATAATTTGGAGAAAATTCTAAAATATATATGCTTTCTAATTTTCTAGTAATTATTCAATTTTCTAGAGATAATGGTTATGACAAGTGATAATGATAATGATGTTAATGTGAGTTGGTCATTGTATAAATATGTAGATTGAAATCTTTATTATGACTTGTGTGAGTTAATGATATTTAATATTTAATTGTTGCATATTTAGATAAAATTTATCTATATTTTTAATTTATTACATGTATTATATATAATAAAAATAAATTTAAATAGACGTATCTTTGCCTAATCGTATCCTAAATTTTTTGAAAAACTCTGTATCCCAACACCCGTGTCGTATCGCTCCCACACCCCGCACTCGTGCAACATAGCCTGAGACTCATATTTATAATAATAAACGACTTAAAGGACAAGAAATATGATAACCATAAATATAAATAAATATACTAATTAAATAAAATATAATCTTCTTGATTCTCCAAAAATCCTTATATAATAATCAAGATCACGATCATTATCCCTACTTTATTCAGATAGGAAATATTATGTGAACGATGTTTACGGTGAAACTTATTTGAAGAATATTAGTAAATCACTAAAGGTATGAATTGAAGTGGTATTAAGTATTATCACTAAATGTACTAGATGTTTCAACCAGGTGGCTTAGCCCACCTGGCCACCGGGTTCCTCACTCTAGTGAGTGACCTGGGTTCGATTCCCTTAGGGAACGAATTATGGGAGTTATTATAAGGTGGACTTGGAGATTTCTTTGAGTATTTGGGGACTTGGTGGACTAATCTAACTACTAACAACTAACATTTACCGATCAAAAAAAATATACTAGTTGTTTCAATATAACGTATTAATAAATTGTTGTTCACGGTAATAGTTATAGTACGTATTATTCACGTGATATTTTGTCATATTTAAAAAGTATTTTTTTTTCTTTAAAAGTGTGGTCGTGTAGGTGTGCAAATTGATTCGGGTTGGAGGTAGTATGACTTATGTATTGGTAGGGATTTCAATGGGGCGGGGCGGGTACTTGAAGATCCATGTCCGCCCCATCCCTTGTGCGGGGCAGGGCGGAGCAACCCGCTGCAGGTCACAGGGCGGGGCGACCCACTCGAATCATAATAATTTACTTTTATGATAATGATACATGGTATATTTTAAGATATTTAACATAAAACTAACAAATACTACTAATAAATATGAAAAATATTATACTTTTGAAGTTGAATTATAACCATTTATATTATATAAAACTAATATGGCAAAGTATAGAGTGAAACTGGTTTATACATGAATAATTGAAGGGTATTAGTTGTTTTCATTGAAGAGTGTTAGTTGTATTTACTGAAGAGTATTACTGTTTTACACTAAAGAGTCTTAGGGGGCGCTTGGTTAGCAATTCTTCAATGGTAATGGGAATAAAAATTTATTTCCATCTATGCCCTCATAAGAAAAATGATATGTTAGGAGAAGAAGTGTTCCAATGGTGACACTATTGCTAGTGTCGTGCCCCAATTTTGGAATAGAAGTTGACAACAAATGGTTGTTGGTGAAGGAATGGGGGAGTGATTGAGGAGGATGATTGTAGGAAGAGAATAAGGTAATCAAAATGGAGTAGTGATTACCTTATTTAGGAGGAGAGGTAGTGATTTTGTTCTCATGAACCATGCTAATTACACTAATTTTCAATCTCATTCTCATTACCATTGAAGAGTTGTTAACCAAGCGCCCCCTTAGTTGTTCAGTGAAAATGAACTAAAACTTTTCAGTGTAAACCAGTAATACTCTTCAGTAAAAAAATAATATTTTTCAGTGAAAACAAGTAATACCCTTCAGTGATTCGTATATAAACAAATTTCACTTTATACATACTCAACTAATGAATATGAAAAATAATAATAATATTTTGAGTAGGTCTTGTATGAGACCGTCTAATGGCATGAGACAATAGGAATGAGTATGACTAGGCAATTGGCTCATTAACACTTTGGTAGGGGTAGGTGTCAATTTGTGTTGTCTCATGCTATGAGACGGTCTCATACAAACTTTTGCCTAATATTTTATATTTCATATGTATATCATACATTAAATATAATATATATTTATAAAATTTATATTATATACGGGTCAAAATGGGGCGATGTAGAAGTGGTACCCATACCCGCCTCGCCCCATTGCTGCTGGTCACAGGACAAGCCGACCCAAATAAATTGGGGAAGAATGGGTCAACTGCAGGGCCAAATTATCATCCCTATGTATTGGATTAATGAAATTTGAATTGATGATTTGTTACTCAATTATATTAAATTCAATTATATTAAATTTGTTGTAAATAAGTGCGTAAATAAAGAGACACGATTTGTTGACCCAGTTCGTCGGGAACGACTACGTTTGGGGTGATCCAAGCCAGGAGTTCCACTAATATTCTTGTGTATGAGTATATACAATTATGAGTACAAAGAGAGATATATATATAATGGTAAAATCCTAGTTTAATGGGTAAGGCCCAATAAGTTTCTTGGTCCTTAAGTAATGTCCACACCAAATCTCCTAGATTTGGAATATTAAATCTTCTAGATTTATAATACTCCTCCTTGGACATTACGATATAACATAAATGTCTTGTCATAAAAACTCCACGTGCTAGGGATCGGCCAAATAATAAGTAGGGAGGAATGTCATCGATCTTCTAGATCTAAATCTTCCAGATTTATTTCGAAGTTACCGCTCCCCCTGAAGACAACAACACTTTAAGTCTTTGCATCCCAATACCACGAACGTACTTTTCAAAAGTAGACGTAGGTAAGGACTTAGTAAACAGATCTGCTAGATTGTTACTAGATTACACCTTTTGAATGGTAATCACGCCACTCTTCTGGAGTTCGTATGGGTAGAAAAACTTAGGTGAAATATGTTTCGTCAGGTTTCCCTTAACGTACCCATTCCTCATTTGTGCGATGCAAGCAGCGTTGTCTTCAAATATAACGGTGGGAGGTGTATCGCCTTTGGCGATACCACACGAGTCACCAATGTGTTTTACCAATGACCTTAACCAAACACATTCTCGTGCGGCTTCAAATAAAGCTATGATCTCTGAGTGGTTTGAAGACATGGTAACCAAGGATTGTTTAACCGATCTCCATGAGATTGTGGTTCCACCACAGAGGAAAACATAACCAGTCTGGGATACGGCGTTGTGGGGATCAGACAAATAGCCAGCATCCGCATAACCTACTAAGGTTTTGTCTTGGTTCTTACGGTAAAACAGTCCAAGATCTTGAGATCCTTGGAGGTATTGTAGAACGTTCTTAACACCATTCCAATGTCTCCTCATAGGAGAAGTGTTATATCTCGCAAGCAAATTGACAGCAAATGCAATGTCCGGCCGAGTGCAATTTGCGAGATAGAGCAAAGCTCCAACAACGCTAAGATAAGGAACTTCTGGTCCCAGAATTTCTTCTGAATCTTCTCTTGGCCTAAATGGGTCCTTATCCACTTCGAGGGATCGGACAACCATCGGGGTGCTAAGTGGGTGAGATTTATCCATGTGAAATCTCTCCAATACCTTCTTCACGTAGGTCGACTGATGAACAAGGACTCCTTCTGGGAGGTGCTCGATCTGCAAGCCGAGGCAGTACTTGGTTTTATCCAAAGACTTCATTTCCAATCGTGGCGCTTCTGGCACTCTGTGATTGTTTTGGGTTCAGGATCTAGATCATTTCTAATGGAAAGGGCTATTGACGCTGCAAATGTGTCGTCAACGACAGTAATATTTCTATTGTATGTTTCTTCCGTATCTGTGAAGTTCACAGAGACTTCGACGTTTACGTCAACCAGACCTTCCTCATTTCCCATTGTATCTGGGTCTGGTCGCTCCACGGTCCTAGTGCATGGAATATTTTGTGCACGTGCTTCATCATTAGGACTCTCGTCTCCTACAGACTTGGGGTTATCTAGACGGATCTCTTCTAGAGATTTTACATTCGGCTGACCAGATTTGCTAGCCTTTCGTTTAGGTGTGTTACTATCTATTTAGGGTCCCTTACGCTTTTAGCGTGTGGGGGCATGAGTACTCATTTTACGTGGGACCTCAACCCTTTGGAGAGCATTTACTGCAGGCATATGTGATCTAGTCACACCTCTATAGTCAGTGAACGCGTCTGGCAGGTTATTTGCTAAGTTCTGCAGGTTAATGATCTTCTGAACTTCTAGTTCAGATTGATTAGTGCGTGGATCTAGATACTAAAGATTACTTATGTTCCACGTAAGTTCCCGGCATTCATTCAATTTTGAATTCGGATCTCCCCCTAATGCTGGGAAGTAATCTTCATCGAACGTGCAATCAGTGGACCGGGCCATTAATTGATCACCGGACAAAGGCTCGAGGTATTTCATGATGGATGGAGAGTCGTATCCGACGTAAATACCGAGTTTCCTTTGTGGGTGACTTGAAGCGAATATACTAGCTTTCTACTAGTAGTTTCCCCGCAAGAGTACGGGTTCACTGTAGTATGGGCAAGTATAGCGACCAAGTATTATCGAACCCAAGGGAAAGAGTGTATGCGAATATATCCCTAAAGATCTACGCGTCGTAGTTAATATGAGTGTATGTTTTTGGATTTTTCAAAGAATTAATTCTAAACTAAAAGAAACTAATTAAACTAAAGAATAAATTAAACGAATTAACTAAGGTGTGTTTTCAAATAAGTGATGGTGATGCTCAGGATATGAATCCCTACGTATACTAACGGAGCAGGTACATAATCAGTATAACCGTGACGCGCAAGAAATAACCTAAGTTAAAGATTGTAAGATGAAAGCTCAAGAATTAAAACCCTAATACTTTATCCTAACAATTGACTTCACTAATCCACTAACAAGTTAATAGATTGTGCTTAATTAACGAGACCCTAATTTAACTAATGGTGATGCGGCCGTCCTCCATAGCTAAACCGGTAGATTAATCAACCCCTTCTAAACCCTCTAATTAAGTCTACTAATTGTTAAAGAGTTCCTCTCTCGAACACTTTTCGAACTAAATTCAAGAATAAAGTTAAGATTGATTTTAAGAATTCATTAATTAAGAGAATTAAAACCTATCGTCACAAATTACCCTAATTACGTACCCACGTCCTACTTCTACGAGTTCATCCTACCCTAAAAATACAAGGATTTTAGCCGGATATGGTTTTGACAATAATAAAAGGAATAGAAGAAGTAACGAACATAAACATAATGATTTGAATGAATAAAAGATCAAACATAAACTAGGGTTTAAAGAAATACTTGCAAAGAACTGAAATTTAATTAATAAAAACGAAGTTTAAAGTGTTTAACGTAATCGAGCTAATGAAAAGAAACTAAGAAACGAAAATAAACTAAGAATTCGTACTAAAACCTCGATTAAACGTAAAGTAAAGCTTGCTCATCTCCTTTTCTCCAAATTCTAACTCTAAAAGTAATAAGGTATTAAGTGGTAAGTGGTCGTCCTAAAAAACGTGTTCGGAAGGGGTATATATAAGCAACGGGTCGAATCGGGAGTTAATGGGCCAAAAATCACGTATGCTCGTGCACTGCTCGTGCACTTGTGCACGAGCTCACCCTACTCGAGCGCTCCAATTCGTCCAGAGAGCTAAAAGTGCTCGACCTCCTTTGCTCGTGCACTAGTGCACGACCCGCGTCTACTCGTGCACGAGTTGCACCTTCTCGAGCGCAATACTCGACCGCTCGTGCACTATGTGCACGAGTGCTCCTTGCTTGTGCACTACAATGATACTTTTGCTCCCTCGACTAATACTTTTTGTATTTCTTCTATATCTTCTCATTCGGGTGTCCGTTTGAGTCGATTCAAAGTCCTACGAACTTCTCTTTTCGCCCTCTATCCATCTATGAGCATCAAAGAGATAAATTCATTAGTTTATGAAAATGATACTCAAATGACTCTAAATACTCATATAAATCAATCAAAACAAGGGCATTTCGAGTGACGAATAATGACAATTTCACGCCTAATCAACCCCCCCAAACTTACCATGTTGCTTGTCCTCAAGCAACGAAATAATAAGTCAAGTGAAATTGTTAGGAATGAGTCAACGAATCAAATTATGCAAGCAAATGAACTCAAGCTTCAAAGATCAATCACAAGTATACTCACTCACCTTCCTTCATCATACTCATGCAACAACAGCAAGAAACACTAAGATCAAACATGGATGTGCACTCAACGATGTGTTTCACTCCCTCACAAGTGTATATCAATGATAAAGGGACTCACTCAAACAATCAATCACTCATATCGGCATCCATAGGCTTGTAAGCACTCTCAACTTCGACCATACTCTAGAAATCAATGCCGAATCAAAAAGGACTTTTCTTAAGGTTGTAATGTAAGCTCTTTGGACAGGTGGGGTAACATTATGGTAAGTGACTTAAGTGAATGGAGAATAGAAAATCAAACTTCGGTACTTCGAGATTAGGAATAGAATACTTCAAACAATTTCACTCTACACACTTTCAATTCCAATACTCTCAACACTTCAATTTTTCTTTTCTTTCTCACTCTTTTCACTTTTTTTTTCAATCACTTTTTTTTTCTCTTTCCCTTATTTTTCTCACAAACACATGAGCTCATTTTTTCTTTTGCTCATTCTCAACTTTTTGTTCTTTCCCACAACTCAAAACTTCATCACACCTTCTTCTCATACTCACTCAAGCAATCACATTTTTCTCTTTCAACTCAACTCAATCCCTTCACATTCACACTTTTCTTATTCTCCACTCAAATTGGGACAAAAAGGCTTAGGAACTTGGAATAGTGTTTAAATGTGCTAGCAAATGAAATAGGCTTAAGGCTCAAACTGGCTCACAAGGGATAAGTGTCATTGGTAGGGAAAATTTGGCTAAGTGACTCAATCAAATCAAAGATGGCCTAAGATCACATTCGGCATATCAAACTAGACACAATCAAGAAGCAAGAGCACACACAAGTTCTAGCATCCTCTAAGGTGACGACTCACTCACAAATGAAGAGATCAATTCATGCATCAAAATCTCAAAAGGCTCAAATCTCACGGCTTTCACATCCATGCTAGTCCTAGTGAATTCTCACTCTCATCACACAAGTACTCAAAAGAAAAACTCGCAAGCATACTAGTTCTCTCTCAAATCCACTCTAACTCAAGCACTCACACAACAAAACTCCTAACTCAACCTCACAATTCACCCTACTCATCAAATCATACTCAAAGATAGCAATCAACAAGCATAAGATGATTGATAGGCATGAAATATGTAGTAGCACCTCAAAATATTATTAGCTCAAGGAGCATCTCAAGGTACCAAATAACCAAACTCAACTCAAGAGAGGGTGTGCAAATGTGCAATGTTACCATAAAACAAATAAAAAACTCCACCCCCCCTAAACTTCGACCTTGTGAAGAGGTCTAAGTTTGGGGTTGTGGTTACCTCATCCAAATAATTCATGTTTCTCAACAACATGTCGCACTCCTTGGTCTCGAGTTGGTTCCTTCAATCTGAATAACTCCATGGTACCTTTACTCCTTCGAGACAAGCCTACAAAAATAAACTCGCAAGTACGAGGTTAAAACTTACGATTCAAAACAACACCCTAATAACATAAAAATAATGAAAAACAAATAAAAATGGGTTGCCTCCCATTCAGCGCTATTTTTAAGGTCCTAATGTCGGACCGAGCTCAAAGGAGCTTATGGGACATGATACTCAAATTTACCTCCCTTACTCTCATAAGAGTGGTGCTTGCATTTCTTTCCTTGATGCCCCTCCATCACGAGCTCCTTTGCTTCCTTCTCATCCCCAAGTGGTGGGGGTCTCAACTTCTTCTTACCTTTATCTGGAGGAGTCTTACTAAGCAATTTATTGCGCTTGGACTTTCTCTTCTTAACTCCTCCTTTCCCCTCCAACTGGACCTCGTCCACCTTTTTCACTTCTTCATCCTTCAACTTCTTCCCTTTATCCCTATCAAAATAATCAAGATCATAATGCTCATGGGTTAAATCATCGAGTGAAGGATTAACGAAATCATGAATATGAGAAAGATTAGGGATAGGAGGTGTGTCTTCAACACAAGGATCAATTGCATCCATGCAATAACAGCTTTCATCCTCCTTCGGGTGTTTCATGGCCTCATATAGGGAAATCGTTATCTCTTGATTGTCAACTTTCAACGTGATCTTCCCATTTGCCACATCTAGCACCATCCCGGCCGTTGCTAAGAACGGTCTTCCCAAGATCAATGGAACGTGCTCATCTTCCTCCATGTCAAGCACTACAAAGTCAGCTGGAAAGATGTGATCCCCAACCTTCACGAGGACGTCTTCAACTACCCCTTGCGGTCGAGTAATTGACCGGTCGGCAAGTTGAAGTGTCATCATTGTCGGTTGAAGTTCTCCCACTTCCAACTTCTTGAAAAGAGACAATGGCATAAGATTGATGCTCGCCCCAAGGTCGCACAACACTCCCTTCTTAACTCCATTCCCGATATCACATAAGATCGTGAAACTCCCGGGATCCTTCAACTTCGGTGGAAGCGCTTTGTGCACTAATGCACTCACCTCATGGTTCAGCTGCACCAACTTGGGCTCATCTACTCGCCGTCTCTTCGCTATCAAGTCCTTCAGAAACTTGGCATAATTCGGCATCTGTTCCAAAGCATCGTAAAAAGGAATGTTAATATGCAATTTCTTAAAAACATCAAGGAATTTAGCGAATTTCTCATCAAGCTTCTTTTTCATGAAGCGATGTGGATACGGGACGAGTATCACTGATTTGGGTACCCCCCATTCATCACGCTCGGTCTCTTTCACTTTCTCCACTTAGGAACTCTTTCAATCTTCTCAATGCCTTCCTCTTCAAGCTCTTTGCTCTCATTGGACTCATCCTCATCTTTACTCTTCTGAATGCCTTCACCCTCAACCCCTTTCTCAACTCCCATTTCCTCAATCTCAATCTCTCATTGGGGCATCTCAGAATCAGCAGGCATCTGAGGACCCTCATAGTTGGTCCCACTTCTAAGCTGGATCGTCTTGCAATGCTATTTCAGGTTTCCCTCCGGCATAGAAGGATACTTACCCGACTTTCTACCCAATGATTTTACGATCTGGTCTGAAATTCTATCGAAGTGAACCGCCTATTGTTCTCTTGCTGAATTCGATTCAGCTCTACATCTCTCTTCTGGAGTTCTTGATCACGCTGATCACCTTTCTTATGCAACTCTTTAATGTCATACTCCAAATAGGACAGACTCTTGCTACCTTCCTCCACCTTCTGAAGGATAGCTCTCAACATCTCCTCCGTTGAGGCACCGCCTTCTCCACCCGGGGGTTTCGAACCTGGATCAACACCTGGAGGAACTGTAATTCCGGCCTTAGGATTAGCATATGAGAAATTTTCATTCTTCCTCCATGTGTTTTGAGGAGACTGCTGGCCTCCTTGATACCCTGTGTGTTCCTTCATTGATTGTGAGGCGGCTGTGGACCTGGAGGTACAAATGGCTGGCCATAAGAAGGCCTTCCAAATTGATTGCCACCTTGTGGATACCCGCCTTATGGATAGTTAGGCCTTCCCATATAGTTGGCCTCTTCTTGCTGACTCGTGGGTGGGTCCACTTTCTCATTCACTGTTACATTCCCTCCAACCAGATTATGTCCCATCTCGAGGTTACTGATTTTCTCCATCATTGCCATCAGCAGCTTCCTCGTACCCTCATTCTCCTCCAACTTGCAAGCTCTCTGAAATTCTGGATCCTCGTTCCAAGCCCCGGCATTCGTGACAATGTTGTCGACGATTTCTCTACATCTCGTTATCCCTTGGTTCAGAAAAGCTCCACTGGCACATGCATCGAGATGGGCTTGGCCAGCCTTGCTGGCTCCACTATAGAAGAATGCATGATATCTCCCTCGTTGTACCCGTGCTGTGGGCACTCAATCAACATGTTCGAGTATCTATCCCAAGTCTGACGTAAATCCTCTCCTGGCTTCTGACGGAAGGAAGAGATCTCTATCCTTGCTTTAATCATTCTAGATGGAGGGTAGAATCGCTCGAGCTTGGCCCATGTGGTTACACCTCCCCGTGGGAGCGTGTTATCGTACCACTCCTTGGCTATTCCCGTCAAAGAGAATGGGAACAGCCTGAGCCTCTTGGCATCTTCAGACATGCCGTTATAATTAAATGTGGGTGCGATCATCAGAAAACTCCTCAGATGAGTATGAGGATTCTCATTCCCAACCTCCCCCTTGAATTGATTCTCGGTAAGCAGCTTAAGAATTCCAGGGAAAATTGAGAAGTTGTTTGCCTCAACAGGGAGCAATGCCACTCCATCATAGTACCTCTGCGGTTGTGCCGCGAACCTTCCTCTAATAGCCATGTTCGGATCTACGTTCTGAGGAACGTTTTGAGGATTAGCAGGTGGTACGGGTACTTGTTGGGGTGGTGGTGGTTGATAAGCTGGTGGTTGGTTATAAACAAGAGGTGGAGGGTACGGGTATGGTGGATATGGATACGGTGGGTATGGGTAAGGGTAGGGTAAGTTATGTTGTGGAAAGTTGGTATGTGGGTAAGCAGGGTTGTTTTGAGGATGTTGGACAAGGTTATGAGCTGGATTATTTATGTTATGTGTACCCGGGTTTAGGCTCTGGCTATCCCCTACGGAACTTGGTTCTGACTACCACTACCTCCAGTGCCCTCAACTCGGTCCACTACCTAATTGAACTCATTCGCAGCATCATCCAACTCATTACTAATATCCATGTTCATGTTCACGTTCTCTCCTCCGGCAGCGTTCATCCTTCTTAAGAAGGCTCGGTTTCTTCTTGCTATTGTCTCAGGATCCAACTGTAATCTCTCTTCGCTCGTATCACCTTGTGAGCGTGTTTTCATAAACCTGCAACACTAACAAAATAATCACAACGCAACTGCCACACGAATAAAAATAAAACAGAAAATAAAGCACTCACTACTAACTACTAAGCTATCTACAAGTCCTATTCAAAAGACATACAACGTCATCCCCGGCAACGACGCCATTGACTTGAAGCGAATATACTAGCTTTCTACTAGTAGTTTCCCCGCAAGAGTACGGGTTCACTGTAGTATGGGCAAGTATAGCGACCAAGTATTATCGAATCCAAGGGAAAGAGTGTATGCGAATAGATCTCTGAAGATCTTCGTAGTTAATATAAGTGTATGTTTTGGATTTTTCAAAGAATTAATTCTAAAATAAAGAAACTAATTAAACTAAAGAATAAATTAAATGAATTAACTAAGGTGTGTTTTCAAATAAGTGATGGTGATGCTCAGGATAGGAATCCCTACGTATACTAACGGAGCAGGTACATAATCAGTATAACCGTGACACGCAAAAAATAACCTAAGTTAAAGATTGTAAGATGAAAGCTCAAGAATTAAAACCTAATACGTTATCCTAATAATCGACTTCACTAATCCACTAACAAGTTAATAGATTGTGCTTAATTAGCGAGACCCTAATTTAACTAATGGTGATGCGGCCGTCCTCCATAGCTAAACTGGTAGATTAATCAATCCCTTCTAAACCCTCTAATTAAGTCTACTAATTGTTAAAGAGTTCCTCTCTCGAACACTTTTCGAACTAAATTCAAGAATAAAGTTAAGATTGATTTTAAGAATTCATTAATTAAGAGAATTAAAACCTATCGTCACGAATTACCCTAATTACGTACCCACGTCCTACTTCTACGAGTTCATCCTACCCTAAGCATATAAAGGTTTTAGCCGGACATGGTTTTGACAATAATAAAAGTAATAGAAGAAGTGACGAACATAAACATAATGATTTAAACGAATAAAAGATCAAACATAAACTAGGGTTTAAAGAAATACTTGCAAATAATTGAAATTTAATTAATAAAAATGAAGTTTAAAGTGTTTAACGTAATCGAGCTAATGAAAAGAAACTAAGAAATGAAAATAAACTAGGAATTCGTACTAAAACCTCGATTAAACGTAAAGTAAAGCTTGATCGTCTCCTCTTCTCCAAAAACTAACTCTAAAAGTAATAAGGTATCAAGTGGTAAGTGGTCATCCTCAAAAACATGTTCGGAAGGGGTATATATAAGCAACGGGTCGAATCGGGAGTTAATGGGCCAAAAATCACGTACGCTCGTGCACTGCTCGTGCACTTGTGCACGAGCTCACCCTACTCGAGCGCTCCAATTCGTCCAGAGAGCTAAAAGTGCTCGACCTCCTTTGCTCGTGCACTAGTGCACGACCCGCGTCTGTTCGTGCACAGTACACGAGTGCTCGTGCACTAGTACACGAGTTGCACCTTCTCGAGCACAATACTCGACCGCTCGTGCACTATGTGCACGAGTGCTCCTTGCTTGTGCACTCCAATGATATTTTTGCTCCCTCGAACTAATACTTTTCGTATTTCTTCGATATCTTCTCATCCGGGTGTCCTTTTGAGTCGATTCAAAGTCATACGAACTCCTCTTTTCGCCCTCTATCCATCTTGGAGCATCAAAGAGACAAATTCATTAGTTTATGAATATAATACTCAAATGACTCTAAATACTCATATAAATCAATCAAAACAAGGGCATTTCGAGTGACGAATCATGACACTTTCACGCCTAATCAGTGGGCCCATAGAGGTTCGCTTAGGTATCGTAATTGGTACGTATACCGCACATCCGAAAATACGCAGATGGAAAATGCTAGGTTCTTTCCCACACAATAACTGTAAGGGGGAATGATCATTATATGCAGTTGGACGGATTTGAATTTAGTGCGATGCATGTAGGACTACATGCCCCCAGCATGAGGTGGGTAGTTTAGAGTTCATAAGCAATGGTCTCGCGATAAATTTGATACGTTTTATTAGCGCCTCAGCAAGACCATTTTGGGTATGGACGTAGGGGACTGAATGCTCCACTTTAATTCTCAGGGCCATACAGTAATTTGTAAATGCCTTCGAGCTAAACTCAGCTGCATTATCCATGCGAATCGATTTAATTGGATAATCCGGGAATTGAGCTCTAAGCTTGATAGTCTTCGCAATGAGCTTCGCAAAAGCTTGATTGCGGGTGGACAGCAAACATGCAAATGTCCACCTAGTGGAGGCATCAATAAGGACCATGAAATAACAAAATGGTCCCGATGCTGGGTGAATCGGTCCGCAAATGTCTCCTTGAATTCGCTCAAGGAAAACCAGAGACTCTAGTCCAACCTTGGTGCGCGACAGACACACTATCAACTTACCCTTAGAACATGCATCACAGAAATATTCATCAACGGGAGGGATTCTATTATTCGAAATATTATGACCAGATGAATTAGATAGAATCCTACGTATCATTGTTTGTCCCGAATGACCTAACCGCTGATGCCACAATTTAAAAGAATTTGGGTCATGGAATTTTATACTCATCGCTAGATGGGAACTAGACTGCCGGATGTAGGAATAGTACAAACCGGAGGAGAATGATGTAAGTTTTTCTATAACTTGCTTACGGCTACCTCGAGTACAAGTCATCAAAAGGTATTTGTTATCGTTCTCAGTTTTAGTTTCACTATGATACCCGTTTATCCTAATGTCTCTAAAATTTAGTAGGGTACGCTTAGATTGCGGAAACAATAAAGCATTATCAATTATTAATTCGGTACCCATGGGGAGGACAATGGAAGCTCTTCCAGAGCCCACTATCAACGAACTATCATTAGCAATTGTCGTTATACTCCCCTTACGTTCTATCAAGTTATGAAAATACTTCCTATCCTTTAGGATCGTATGTGTGGTGGCGCTATCTACCAGACATAAATCACTATGGGCGTCCATCATGCAAGAGGAAATAGTCCAAACCTAATAGTTGATTTGTTTACAAGCCATAAATGAGAACATAAATATCCAAAATAAGTACATGGACAGCTATTAAGGTAAACATATCAAAGCTAATAAATTCATTCATAAATAAAATATCCGAAAGAAAGGATCCAAAACATAATGAGAAATTGTTTTATTCAGAAAACAAAGTACTAGGAATAACTAAATACGTAAATCTACTCGTCATCTCCAAAATCCTTAAGCTCAATGCCCTTATGATCTGCGTTGTCTAGGTCAGAGTCTGCTTCGGGCAGACTGGCATGGTGAGTTTCAACTCTAGGAGCCTTCCCCTTATCGTCCTTCTGCTGCTTTTGGTAGCCTCGACCAAATATTTGGGAGTGCGACACGTGCGAGACCAATGGCCCTTGCATCCGCATCTGTAGCAGGACTGTTCACCCTTATCTTGATTCTTAGATTTTCGGGTAGCAGAGTTCGGGTTAGGTGCAGCCTTCCCACGAACCTGAGCTTGATTGTTATTCAAGGCACCTGAACCTCCGCATTTATTACGACCTCTGCCTTGGCTACGAGTTCGTTTACTCCCTCTCCCCCTTCTACACTTGCGACCTCGTGTACCACTTTGAGCTACAGCATGTGCTTCGGACACCGCTGTCGAGCCAACCGGCCTCGCATTATGATTCTGCATAAGGAGCTGGTTGTGCTTTTCTGCTACTAGAAGTGCAGAAATTACCTCAGAGTGTACAATGTAGTTCTTAGCCCTATACTGCTGCTGGAGTACAAGGTTGCTTGCGTGGAAAGTCGACAAAGTCTTCTGGATTAAGTCGTCCTCAGTTACAGTTTTCTGACATAACTTTAACTGAGACACAATACGATGTAGGGCTGAGTTATACTCCGTTACAGATTTAAAGTCTTGGAAACGGAGGTTCAACTAATCATATTGGGCTTGAGGGAGGAGTATATCATATTGTTGTTGGAAACGGTCCTTCAGGGACTTCCACAACGTTCTAGGATCTCTTTCAGTGAGATACTCATTTTTCAGGTCCTGATTGAGATGATGCCTAAGAAAAATCAAAGCTTTCACCTTCTGGGCGTCAGTTGATTTTGGATCATCGACAATCGTGCCGCTAAGATTGTTCGAGGCTAGATGTATTTCGACATCTAGCGCCCATGTCAGGTAGTTACTATCATCAAGAGTAAGCTCAGCAAATTCTCTTTTGGTAATATCAGACATTATTCACTACAATTAAAGTGACATGGGTAAGAGGATTGACCAAAATCATAGACAACGGGGAGACAGAGATTTATTTAGTTATTCTAAGGCACATAGATGCACGTATTGGGCGCCGTCTACCCAAGGCATAAATTTACGGTCTGTCAAATACCAGGCGCCGTCTACCCGGGCATAAAAAGCGGACTATAAATAACTATGTGCGCAGGATTAATGCATGTAGGATAATAAAATTACATAAACATGCAAAAATAAATAAGAGAGATAATCGCATGAAAATAATTTGCATAAAATATACGATTTAATAGACAGAGGAAATAATCATGAGAATAATTATTTCATGTATATTAACGCAATTTAACGAAATATTTTCAGGATCATATATAAATTTTGTGATACGAAACCGAAGCAGGATCAGGTTTTTCACAAAATTCACAAGGGGTATTCGCTACATGTGACTAAAAGTGCACGTAAGTCGTGCATGGTGCACACGGCGAGAGGAGAGAACCGAAAAACAAAGAAAAACAAAAAATCAGAAAATCGGGACCAATCGCGCCTCAGGGACGCGACTGGCGTGGGTGATCGTGTCCCCAGGACGCGACTCCCCACCCTCGATCGCGTTCTACAGGCGCAATCAGGGCCGGTTTTTCTAGATCTCCCTCTCGTCGCGAATCGGCCGCGAGGGAGGGTGGCGGCACGACGGAGTGGCGTCGCTCATGGCCGCGAGGAAGCGGCGGCACACGGCAGGGGTTGCGCTCGCGCGGCGGTGCCCCGGGGCCACGATTAAGCAGCGATGCACGAGGCTATAATCGGCAGCGACGCACGGGAGAGGCCGCGCTTGCACAGCGGCGCTCATGGCCGCATCGCACGGCGGTGCATGGGGCCGCTATGCCGGTCCGGCGGCTCACTGGGGCCGCGGTCGTGCATGCGGCGGCGCGCGGCTGGCGGCAACGTCCGTTCGAGTTCGGGCGGCGGCCGTTGCTCGTTTTCCGGTCTCAATCCAAGAATAAATCAATTTTTAATTCGATGTACACATATGATTCAATTAAATTGCAAACATAAGAACAAATTGAATTAGTAATATACGCGCATATAAAACATGCAAAACATGGATCAAATAATTCAGTATGTGAATTAATTCATGTGATTTAAAGGGGATTAATTATAGGGCGTACCGTTTTATCTCGGACAGAGACTCGTGCTGATAACATGTTGTAAATAAATACGTAAATAAAGAGACACGGTTTGTTGACCCAGAGTACAACTAAATCTCCTAGATTTGGAATATTAAATCTTCTAGATTTATAACAAAATTCATGAATAATCAAACGTAGGAGTATATTTTTACGAATAGCACTCAAGATTCAGGTTGATGATTATTGCGGTACGTATAGTTGCGACTGATATACTGAATTAATACGAGTGATTATAGTTAGGTAAGAGCTGAGAACTATCGTACAAGGAGAATACATTTGTAAAAAGGAGCCGAAATTAATTATTAAGCAAGAAAAGGGGGCAAAAATGGTGGAATCAATTGGGGAGAACAAGCAGATTATATTTAAGGGATACATCGACAGAGCCCCAAAAGAAACAGATATGGAGTTGAGGTTGGGTAGCAACATTAAGCTGGAGGCTCCAAGAGGGTCTGGTGCATTCTTGGTCAAGAATCTTTATCTCTCTTGCGATCCTTATATGCGTGGTCGAATGCGCGATTTCCATGGCTCCTATTTGCCCCCTTTTGTCCCGGGTTCTGTAAGATTCTTGAATTTCTGTTTTAAAGGTTTAATTTTGGTGCATAATGGTGTCTGTTTCTGGGTTTAGTAGTAGCTCTTGGTCCACTAAAAGTATGTATGTTCATCGGCTTTTGACGGGTTTTAAGAAAACGTAGATAAAGTATGTAAAGTAAGAGTATTTTAATGTATTTTGTGATCCATTTATGAATTAAGTTGTTGTTTGCGAATGTAAGTGAAATAATTAAGTGATGGTTGAATAGTAAAGAAAAGAAAAAACAGTCCGAGCATATTTTTTTAGTGGACCGACAGAGTATTATTTAGTTAGATGTTGGATTTGTTCCTTCGATTGGCAAAAATTTGTATGAGACGGTCCTTCCAAAGTGTTCATGCCCAATTATGTTCAGTTTCACTATGAGACTGTCTCACGACCTGCTCAATTCTATATGTAGTCATTAACATTTTGTCAGCATAGAATGAGAAATCTTGGCCTGAAGATTTTTTAAGTTACTATCAGCATTGCTATTTTGATCATTTTTTACAAAATTAGATCCCTTTTCTAACTAAAGATGGCCGTAATGAATGAATTTGTTTTTGTGTAAGCTTATTTTGCTCTACATTGTTGCTGGTACTGCTGTATCAATGCTTAATTACTTCATTTTCGGATAAAGGTAGTTGAAGGATTCGGTGTGTCCAAAGTGGTTGACTCTGATAATCCCAACTTCAAAGCGGGAGATATAGTTTCGGGTTTTACAGGTTGGGAGGAATACAGCTTAATTCACAAAACTGAGCAGTTGAGGAAAGTTCATCCAGATGATATACCGCTGTCATATTATATAGGCCTCCTTGGTATGTAAGTTGTAATCTCTAATGTTTGGATTGTATACTAAGGAAGATAATGTCTCTTTACTTATTGATTGATTCCATATTAAAGGTTTTGAAAGAAAGAACCTGGAGAATTTGATCTTCTTCTTGAAGAAAAACTCTGCTTGTGTTTATATATCAACTTGATTATGTTACGTTCAACTTCTTGGGGAAATCACTTTATGCAGGCATGCCAGGTTTCACAGCTTATGCTGGATTCTATGAGGTCTGCGCTCCAAAGAAAGACGAGTATGTGTTCGTCTCTGCTGCCTCTGGAGCTGTTGGGCAGCTCGTTGGCCAGCTTGCTAAACTGCATGGATGTTACGTTGTTGGGAGCGCAGGAACAACTCAGAAAGTGAGTATGTTTTTGATAGATTCAAAGATCATAATTTCTTTAATCTATTCATAGAATTTTTGTGGTTGTGAAGGTCGATCTCCTGAAGAATAAGATTGGATTTGACGAAGCTTTCAACTATAAAGAAGAACCGCATCTTTGTACAGCTCTTCAAAGGTTAGTTAACATCTCAAGAAAATAAAAGGAACCATCATAGGATTAATTTCTCGTTTACGAATCAGATACTTCCCAGAAGGCATCGACATATACTTTGAGAACGTAGGAGGAGACATGCTCGAAGCAGTGCTGCTCAACATGAGGATTCATGGGAGGATAGCTGTTTGTGGGATGGTGTCCCAGAATAGTATGTCTGATCAACGAGGCATTCGGAACTTGTTCAATCTTATACCAAAGCGCATAAAAATGCAGGGGTTTTTACAGAGTGATTTCTTACATTTGTTTCCAAAGTTTGTTGAAGATGTTGGCAATCTTTACAAGCAAGGGAAGATAACATATTTAGAAGACAGGAATGAAGGGTTAGAGAGTGCCCCTGCTGCATTTGCTGGACTCTTTTCTGGGAAAAATATAGGAAAACAGATTATATGCGTAGCTCATGAATGAAAAACCTTGTGCATTTTCTCTGATTTTCTGTAAACTATGTTGGATCAAGTATTGGTGTCTTTTCTTTGGACTTGTAATTTCTTATCTTTGATTGTATTTCATTTCTTATCTTTGGACTTATAATTTTAGCATTGTAGTATTCTAAAAAGTAGCAAGAATGAAAACCTTTTTAGAGATTGATGAAGGGAAAAAAAATTATAAATGGTCTTATAACTTTGTAACGTTTTACTTTATCAATTTTATAGTTCTTTTAGTTGGAAAATTATCCTAATTTTTTGCATGGGAGAAATTTTAAAATACTCACTTTCAACTTCCACAATTTTATTTTGCCCACTCCAAATATAAAAAATCTTTTCTACTCATTTTGATATAAAAATACTATATTACCCTTATTAAAAAAAATTATTTTACCCACATGGCCCACCAACACAAGAAAAAGTTAAATGTACCATCTCCTCCAAAATAATTTGGTAAGTTAAAGTTACATTTTAATGGAAATTTGATTATTAAAATTAATAAATGATTATTATTAATAATTTTAGTTTATCAGGTTTTATTGGGTGATAATCAGGGATTTGTTAATTATCAATAATAGTAAGTTATTAATTTTCTATAATAATTTGTAATTAATTTGTTGGGCGAATATATGATTGATTTTTGGAGACTTACGGTAAAGTTTTAATAGTCATCATCTTATTTTTTAACTAAAAAATTATTTTTACTTTATTTTTTTATTTTTCCAAATTAAATATTTAAGTCACTAACTTTTTTTATTGTGTTAATATCATAGTTTAATTAAAATTTGATAATTGTTAAAAAAATATTGAGGGAGAGGTGAAGTGGGGAGCATTTTAACACTTTCAATCTTTTCTACCCACTTTGAAGGGGTATTTAGCTCTCAATTTTTCAAATGGGTATAAAAGATTTTTTTAAGTTGGAGTGGGCAAAATAGATTTTAATAAGTTCAAAATGGGTAGTTTGAGGTATTCCCACTTTTTATATTGGTCATGTTAACGGTCGTTACTACTATCATTTGAGTTGTCTTGCATTCAATAAGAAAAACCCTTAATTAATTTTATGTTTCGATTACACCTACCCCAAGAATTGCGACTTCAAAATCGTGAAATTCTTTCATTCTTGTGGCTAATCCGAGCAATTTGTAGTGAGTTGTGGGTCAAGGCATATGCTATTCTCTTCTCGTTGAGCTCGTTGTTCCAATACATTTTTTTGTGTCATTATGCATGCTACAATTAAATTTTCGGTAACTTTTCCAATCCAAATTAAATATTCCAGTTAAAATGATCAAAATTGATAAAATAAAAAATTAAAGAACTATTTATAAACTCAGAAAAAGTTAAATGATCTTTTGTGATATTTTCTCAACTGGTGAAAAATATTTGCATATATCTTTTGTTATTTTATAGCATTGTGTAAATATTTGATTAGTTGCATTTTTCTCATTCTTATTAGCTAATTATACTTGAAAAGGTAAAAATGTTTTTTTTTTTTAAGACACAAGAATTGGAATTTTGGAAACAAACAAATATTACTTCTGGGAAACAATCCAAGGAATGGAGGAAGAAGCTTACATTTCTTACATGGGAAAGAGCACAGAAAGTATACATACAATCCATGCGCCTATATGCTGGTTTAAAAGAGCTGCTAAATAGGTGTTATGGTGAGCAAGCTAGTAACTATCTAGTAATTAAATATCCTCTGATATTACCAACAATCTTATCATGTTCGAAACAGCAATATAACAACAGGAACATATTGGAACAATGCACTCATCCTACTGGTCACAAGAACAAGACACGCCCCCCTCCTGGTAGCGTCTAACTCTATGATACACGCATAAGGCTTTTCTATTTATGGAAGTTAACCGAGGATCGAGGAAATGGGGTGATACTGTATTTGTTATCAGGCGATACTACAGAGGAATAGTATACCCTCTGAGGTATCGGGAATCTACTCCTGATTCTCGTACCAATGCCACCCTTCCTGTTCGTGCCACCTGCAAAAGACAGAACAGGATCCTTAGAAGCATGACCGATAATTCATAGTGAAACTTAATAAAGACAAAATTTTGTAAGTTTTTCCTTCTCTTGAGGATGTTTTGTACAGCAGTGTTAGAATGTAATTTTGCATAGATGTTTTGAAGATGTCAAAACTAAGTAGTAATAGGATCAGCTGAGCATGTTAGTCAGCTGAAGACTAGTATAGGTCTAGATTAGGTCTTTGGTTAAGGAGAAACTGAAATCAGAAGACCAGGAGACTTGATAGTTCAGCTCAGAGAAAATAAAGCAAGCTAAGGCCGCAGGCGAACTGACTTCATGGAGAGACTAGAACACTCCAAAGTATTTTGATAGCCACCCTTGGAAAGGACTGTCCTAAGACACAAGACAAGTTTCATGCAGAAGCAGACGAGGACCAGTCAAGGGTGAAGAAGAAGTCAGAAGACAGTGCAAAATTAGTACACCCGCAATTAAGTGACTAATCAATCAAGCATTTGTCCGTTGAAGATTGAAAATTTGATTGCAAATCAAAGGAAACGAAGTCAACTCTCATTAAGACAAAATCAATCATCAACGGAATCAAAATGGATTGATTGACTTCTAAATTTATGGGATATTGATTGATTGGCCTCTCTAACGGCTGGTTTTTCACTTCTATAAATACAAGAGTGGGGAATGAAGTACGCACGCGCAAAGAAAACTCAGATTACAGTCACTCCCACACTCAAACATGAAATCAAGTTTATCTACTCTTTTGAGGAGTTTTAGTTGGATTATATACTCTACCTATTCCTTTGAGAGGTTAGAGTTAGTTAGCAAGCTTGGAACAATGGTTTGTTTGAAGGCTTGATTGTGAACAAGGAATTGGTACTTGTCAATTCCAATACGTAAGTGAGTTAGTGAATGGGACCCCTTATGGTAAGGAAGAGTGGTCGTAGAATATTCAAATCCGAACCACTATAAATCTTGTGTTTTTACTTGCTTTTAATTTTTGCATTTAAATTATACTTTCTTTCTTAAAAAGAATTTTCACAAAAAGGATTTTCAAACTAAGAGTTTGTACAAAACATTTCCGCATTAAAATCGATTTTTAAAGTCTCAGACGACTCTGTCTAGTCTTCTGAAAGTTATACTTTGCCAAAAATTTGTGAAAATTTGTTTTGGATACAGGAAGTCTATTCAACCCCCTTCTAGACTTCCAAAAGTTCTTTCAAACAACCTTGTGAGACCAACAAGCAGAAATACTCTCAAGTGTAATATCAATGTATTGACTTCAATTTAGCAAACACACCTCACAAATGCCATAAGGCTCCAACAAGTTCTGGAGTGCAAGCATTTTACTGAAATCTCCGGTCACCTGGAGGAGATGAAATATAAATATTACACTACTGATTTAGTGATTAAGAATAACAAATAATCAGAAGATATAGAAATGTAATGACTTGTGATTTAAGACTAAACATAATAATGATGACTTGCACTTATCCTGAAAGTGCTGCTTTTAATATAAGAGACCAGATAAACAAACTAAATGCAGTGAAACTTATTGGATGAAAAGAGCAAGTTTCCAGAAAAAAGAGCTACCTCTAGTGTCACTGTATGATCAGAGACATCAACAGGTTTGGCCCGGAAAATGGTAGCAATATCAAGAACATCCCTTCTTGCATCAGCATTCACAGCTATCTTAATGAGCATTAGTTCACGCTCAGCAAAGGGTAAGTGTGTCAAATCTTGAACCTGAAGAATAATTATAGGTATAAAGTCATCAGGCAGATATCTCTCAATGAACAGTTAAAAACTTCATAAAAAACTTGTAAATCCCACAACTGGAAAAATAAATTTTAGCTTTCGTGAATGTATGGGATGGGTTATAGTATTAGAAAATCGAAAATCTCAGTGGCCTTTGCCCTAAAATATTTCTCTAACACCATGTACTTTAAAGGACAAGTAAATATAATATCTGCAGAAAAATAACTTAATCAATATAGGAGAGAAACTGATTTTGTAATCAATTTCCATCACCTCATAAACATCGACCAACTTATAGAATTGTTGAACCAATTTGCCAATACTCTCTTCTGTTCCAGGAACAACAGTCGTTATACGTGAAACACCTTCCCTTTCTGCAGTACCTACAGCAAGGCTCTGAACAGATAATTTAGAGAAATAGTTTAGCCCATAATCAGAAAATCGTCAAGTGAAGCAAAGCAGGTAAAGACGTTGGAAAATTTAATTATAGAAACAACGTATTACTTTAAATCATGTTTACCTGAACATTATAACCTCTTCTAGATATGACCCCAGTGACCAAGTTCAGAACTCCTGGAACATTGTTGACTAGCAAGGATAAAGTGTGAGATTGAAGCCCACTTGACTGCAGCAGTAAGATTTCAATTAATAAATAAATGAATAAAACATCAATTGTTAAGGAACAAAGGGCCATTATAACAGAAATTACATAAGTGAACATGAGTTTTTATAGTTTGTAAACAGATACACAGTGTAATTTCACAAGTGGATGAGGCCAACTTTATAGGAACTTGAAAAAAAATGTTGCAGGTGTAAGCACAAAGTCCTAAAATGAATACAATGGGTCCTTTTTTTCAAGCATTATGCAGTGTATGCCTTGTCATGCTTCTGTACAAAACAGGTATTATAGGAGAAAGAGACAGGTAAAGGTTACCACTAACGTCTACCATGATTTTTTTCATTGTGAGCAAAGGTTTCTTACATCTTCATCGTAGAGAACCCCCCAGTTGGCATCAAGAACTTGATTATAGAAACCATCATCAGGTTCCACAGGATACACATCACCCTTCAAATAAGAATTTATAGTTTACAGTTAATCCACAAGAACTCACTTAAATTAAAGATGCAAGACATAAATAGTTGGCAATCTGCCGCCGTAAAAGGCATATATCAATCTAAATTCAGATGATAACTGGATCAGCCTCGAGGGTTATCGATTAGAGGCAATTAACACAAAAATGAAGAACATCATAGCATGAGACTATTTATGTACCCCTGAGTTTGCAGTAAGGCTGCCATTAGTGTGCTTTTCAATGAGCTTACTGGCACTGTCTTCCTCAAGGGGTATTGTTCCTTGCAGATCTGGATAAGAAGCTGCTGAAAACCTCCAAAATGGAGCTGTCTCACCCATCTTTTCCCTTCTCAATGCAATCTGAGAGTCATCATCTCAAAAGTTATACGAAAGTATACTTAGCTATAAAAAGTTTGAGAAAGAAACCAAACTTTAAGACTTTTAACATATAAACTGAACACAAGAAATAACCCTCACCCTGCTGATTACCCATAACAGCCACCTTTAGGATGGGGAAATCATATATATGGCAAAAATAAAGAAATTCCCATGCATACATACAATAGCTATATTCAATCTGAATGATATGTGCTCTTGAATGCTCATATATTCATCGCTTAATGCAGCAGCATCACCACATATATAATATATACCTTCCCAGTTCTAGCTAGTTCTTTGATACCAAACTTTTCAAGATTTCTCAATACAGCTGCCATCTTCCCAGGGTCTCCAGTGACCTATGTCATACATAAGCAGAAGTAGCATTTAGTTATAGCATATGCAGGATTTCATATTGATACCCACAAGGCGAATTCATTATAAATAAACTTCGATAGAGGACAATGTCTATATAAAACAACTTTGAATTGTCAAAGTATGCAAGTTTAAGAATTGATAACAAGTTTATACATGATGATGATGGAGCCTTATATGTTTGTATTCATATGGTAAAACAACTTTTAACTTGAGGAAAGTGTAGTTTAACATTGGAAATCCGAAATGCCACTTAAAATGGTAGAATTTTTTAAGAAAATAAATTATTTTAACACTAAATTGGAGCATGAGAAATCTCTCCGGCTTTATTTAAGATTTTCAGATGATATGTTGCGCAAAAATTTTACAAATAACATACAAAGATTTGTTCCAGCAGCATGTAGTACTCTAGTTTGAAATTGTAACTCAAGCATCAAACCTCAAGGAATTTAAATGACATTTCTTAACAAGCTAAATGAAACATATACTAATAAAACCCAACCTCCATTGTCAAAGTGTGTTCTGATACGTCCACAACGTTTGCCCTGAAGACATCTACTAACCACATAATCTGAAAATAAAAGTCACAATAAGAAAAGCTACTTAGTTTTCCAAACTTGAGTTTAAAACACATCCTAAATATTAAGACCTGTGATAAAGCGGTAGACCATATTGATTAAAGCACATACTCAAGCCAAAGCAATATAAATTATAATGCTAATTTATGAGAAAACAGGAGAATGGCCAATTTGGAACAGAAAGAGAAGAAAAGGAAAAAAAAAAGATTCTTTACTTCGCCTTTAGTGCTGGAATCTGCATTGAGCTTTATGAGCATCAGTTCTCGTTCTACTTGTGGTACCTTTGACAAATCTTCTACCTGACATATGAAATGGAAGATAACACTATATTATAAAGGACAACATAACATAAATATCATAACATCAAAATAATGTTACAGAATGAAAAGCTGAAACATAAATTGTCAATTTACACAGAGAGATATACCTTCAAGACATTCACGAGCTTGTTGAGTTGTTCTACAACTTGTTGCAGAATCTTTTCGGTTCCATAAACAACTATTGTGAAAAGAGCCTTGTCCTTGTTCAACCCAACAGCAAGAGACTCGATATTGTAGCCTCGACGGGCAAACACACCAGCTATACGGTTTATTATACCACTTTCATCCCCAACAAATACTGAGATGGTATGGCGTTTAGTTCTGAAAAAATTCAATTAAAATCATGGTACAAATTAATCTAAATTGCTGGTACAATTGTTTGTACCAGCCAGTACAGAATCCCAAATGTAATGTCAATGACAATTCAGAAAATCCAACCAACATTCAATGTAAAATGATAATGCACTAAACTATCTTCCCAATTTCAGTAACAAAGGCACATCTTTTTCAATTAGCTAAAACATTAATTAACAGAAACAGGAAAAAGGAATATTAAAAAGCAAGAAACCAATCGGTGCTACTAAAATAAACCCATTTGGGATAACAAACAAGACAAATATTACTATTCAAACGCCTCTACCTAGAATAAGGAAAATCAAATTCAAACATCACTTTCAAATTCATAGAAAAATCCCAAAAAACCTATTCCCAAAAACACATTAATCTTTTTACCAATGCATGCTAGTACCGCGCACATAAATGTATGTACCCAGAGGTAGCGCCGGCGAGCGGCAAAAGAGAAGGATAGGAGTTTTGAGTGACGGAAACAGCAGCGTCATTTTCCGAGCTACCACTGTTGACCGTAGCATGGGTTAAGAGTGATTGCTTCCGTGGCCTGAAATTAATGCTTCCGAATTGCACTCTGCTGCTTAAGGAGGTGAAATGCGATTGATTTTTCTGCGCCGCCGCGCCGGTGATTGGGCACTGTGACACAGCCGCCGTCGTCATATCTTCCCCTGTGTGTGTGTGTGTGTGTTTCAGCTGAGTGGGACTGTGATATTAGTGATTCACTGAAGCTAAAGGGCTAGAAATAGAAAGACTAGGATCACCCATGGTAGCATGAAAAAATTGTACACCACGATTCAAAACATTTTTTTTACACCACACAATAAAAAAACAAAAACAAAAAAAATACAAAACATTACTCCATGTTTAATTATGACGAAATTGATTATGTGTTCATCAATGAGCACAATTTATATATTCATTGGGAATGTAATAATGATATATCTCATGCTTATGTTATGTGTCATAGTCACGGTTAACATATGATCATCTTCATTAATTATGGATTAAGTGATTCATACTATTTTTTTGTCAAGTCAAATGTAATTTGAGCTTGCAACTATTTTCTTATTTGGTGTAGCTTGTTACACGAGTCATGAGTGGGAACTTAGTTTTTGTTTAGGTATGTGACTTTGGATTGTTGTTGCATATTCAGAGGCTACCGTCGTTTTGTTGATTTACCTATTCAGTCAAGGAAGTTTTTATGATGGAATGTTTCTAAGAAATTTTTGTGTACTTTCAACTTCATGATTGTATTCCAGGTTATGTACAACATCCTTATGCATTTGTTTCACATGTTAGACATAGATAATGTATTCAGTGACTAATCAGGTGGCTTAGCCCATCTGGCCACCGGGTTCCTCGCTCTAGTGAGTGACCTGCTGAGAACTCAAGAGAAAGAAACTTATAATTATCATATATCAATCTTTTTGTTTAGGATTTAATAATAATTAATGTAAATTGATTGACTATAAAATTAGTTTTTGAATTTAGGAACCAATTATGATAATGATTATATAAATTAATTGACAACAAATCAACAAATATCAAAATTGTATTAAATAATTATTAGTCAAAACCAAACATATCACATAAAAACATGATATAAAGATATGTATAATTCCAATCAAATCAATAATAAATTAAAGTTGGATTAATTATGGGAAGATATATTGGGAATCAATAATGATTTAAAAAAAAAAAACCCCCTCATTTATAATACAAATTTAGATTAAGAAACTAAATATTGATAATACAAATTTATATTAAAAAATTAATTTTTAATCATCCCACATAAACTGGATTTACACACTAGGTAAATTCTACAAACACTCATCACTTTTACTACTTGACAATTATTTTTCACAATTATTAAATTAAATTATTTCCTCAAAATATTATTTTTTTGCAAATATATCCAAAATCTTATAGATTTATCGTACAATTCAAATATATAGTATTGATTGTTTTTATTGAAGACAAAGTATAGAGTGAAACTGGTTTATACATAAATCACTGAAGGGTATTAGTTATTTTCACTGAAGAGTATTAGTTGTATTTACTGTAGAATATTACTGATTTACACTAAAGAGTCTTAGTTGTTCAGTGAAAATGAACTAAGACTCTTCAGTGTAAATCAGTAATATTCTTCAGTAAAAACAACTAATATTCTTCAGTAAAAACAACTAATACGTGATTCATTTATAAATTAATTTCACTCTATACATACGAAAAATACATACCACAAACTAATTGGTGATATTTTAATTGTTATTTCCAAGAACAAGCAAAAATTCATCTACCTAGCTATTGTCTTCGGTGTTCACCTATTTTCGTTGGGTCTAGTTCTTTTAGGTAGAGTTAATTCCATAAAACTTAATTTTATATAAGTCGAGCTTAATTTAACTCAAGAAAAAAGTGTTTAAATTGGAAGTCAAAGTGAGAATTAATTGAGGTATAGGATTGGTTGTAAGTATTAATTTCAAAATTTTATTAAATACTAATTGGTCCCCTCTCCATTTGTAATGTTTGAGATTTATTACAAACGCAAGGACATGACCATGACACGTTAGCTTTCGTTTTTAACTTTTTATTATAGGTTGATGTGTTATATGACAAAATATAGAGTAAAAATGGTTTATATATAAACAATTGAAGGATATTTGTTTATATTAAAAAAGACAAAGTATAGAGTGAAACTGGTTTATACATGAATTATTGAAGGGTATTAGTCGTTTTCATTGAAAAGTATTAGTTGTATTTACTAAAGAGTATTACTGATTTACACTAAAGAGTCTTAGTTGTTCAGTGAAAATGAACTAAGACTCTTTAGTGTAAACCAGTAATACTCTTCAATAAAAACAACTAATAGACTTCAGTGAAAACAACTAATACCCTTCAGTTATTCATATATAAACCAATTTCATTTTATATATACTCATTAAAAAAATATTAATTGTTTATATTGAAGAAAATTAATCGCTACTGAAAATAAATTTAAAAATTTCAGTAAAAACAACTATTACACTTTAGTCAAAACAGTTAATGTTCTTTAGTGATAATAATTATCGTTTAATAATTCATGTATTTATCAATTTTATTCTATATATACACTCGTAATGTATATTACGAAAAGTAATAATCGAAATAAACCACGATTTAAGTGTCGCCATATGAAGTTGGCAACAACTTCTAACATGTGTCATGCATGTAAAGTACTTCCTCCAATTCGATTTAGATGGACTCAAAGAAAATTACACGGATTTTAATAAAATAGTTATTTATTAGTATTTGTAGGTATAAAATTGATAAAGTAGTAGCATGAGTGTAACTAAATGGTGTTTTTAAAGGGTAAATTAAAAAATGTGGTGTTTGCTTTTTGCTATTTTTGGTAAGAGTAAAACAAAAAAAAACTTCCTTTTATTGAAAAAGGGGTAATCTAAATCGAATCGAATGGAGTATCAAAATAGTAAACTCTTTATGTTGTGTTCTTGTATTTGTCACTGTTATATACTCCCTCGGTAAAAAAAAAAAGGTGAACTTTTGTGTGGGTTTTATTAAAATAGATATTATGTGTGGAAAATAAAAATATTGTAGTAAAATTAAGTATAAAATAAATTATTTTAAAAATATTGTGTGTAGACAAAGTATAGAGTAAAATTGGTTTATACATGAATCACTGAAGAGTACTAGTTGTTTTCATTGAAGAGTATTAGTTGTATTTACTGAAGAGTATTACTGATTTACACCAAAGAGTCTTAGTTGTTCAGTGAAAATGAACTAAGAGGGGTGTATT
Source organism: Ballota nigra (assembly GCA_947034835.1). Classification (NCBI taxonomy): domain Eukaryota; kingdom Viridiplantae; phylum Streptophyta; class Magnoliopsida; order Lamiales; family Lamiaceae; genus Ballota; species Ballota nigra. Next base: position 63,577,594 of record OX344725.1, read on the forward strand.
CAATTGGAATTCTATTGGACTTTTTTGGACTTTAAAAAGTCTGTGGATTTAGAAAATTTATAAACTCCATGCAGAGTTTGGTTGACTTTTTTTTATTGATTTCCTTGGATTTTCATAGACTTTACAAGATTGTGAAATACACTTTTTTTTTATTGATTTACATGAATTTCCATAGACTCCGGCACTGAAACCATTGATGTAAATGTATATGAAACACACTTGTATATAAAAAAAAGTTATCCAAATTATTTAAAAAAAATATACGTTAGTTAAAAAAAATACATTATTATTTTCATCTTCATTTCCATCACCGTTATACCTTCCCTCATTAGAAGTCTCTGGTTGTTAGAAGAGATATTAGATAGTCAAATTTATTTATATTTTTTGAAGAGTAAACGGGGCGAAGAATCCCGATCCCTGTGGGGATCCGCCCCGAACGGGGGGTGGAATCCCCAAAGCAAACGGGGATGGAGAATTTTTTTGCCCCGTAGGCGGGGACCGGGATAGTATTCCTAGCCCCAGGGGATCCCCGGGGCGGGGAGCCGCATTATTTTTTATATAATTAATATATATATATATATATATATAATTTTAAAGTATATTACAAATAAATATTTCATAGTTTCCTACTCAATTAACTATTTATTAAAAATTACATCTATATATTATTTAATATTATGTTATTAGTTCCAAATTATATAATTTTCACTTTAGTATATATGTTATTAAAAATATTAGAATTAGAGGTTCTTCAAATTGTTTAAATTATTAGTTTTTTTTTAACACCAACTTAAAGTAATTTTTGTGTATGATTAATTTTTTTAATTTAAATATTATTTTATATTTAATAAATGAGATAAAAAAATAATTAGATGGGGAACGGGGAATCCCCGCGAGACGGGGATCCCCGGCGAGACGGGGATGGGGGGAAAATTTCTTCATTTATTTTGCGGGGACGGGGATGGAGAATGACACCCCGTCTCCGCCCCGTTGACATCCCAATGGAAGATAATCAAAGAAAGTCCATAGATTATTTGATACCTAAAAATTTTTTAAGACTTTTTAAAATTCGTAGAAATCTCTGGTTATTAGAAGAGATTTTGGAGAGTGAAATCTATTTATATTTTGGAAGAGAGTCAACGAAAATCCATGGAGTATTAAAATCCATAGACTATTGAATATCTAAAGATTTTTTTAGACTTTTAAAATCTGTATGGAATATATCAAGATTTTTAAAGACTTTTGAAAATCCAAATTGAATACCTCCAAACTTTAAAAGTCTAAAAAAATTCTACAGACTCTATAACCAATACACTCCCCTAAGACTCTTCAGTGTAAACTAGTAATACTCTTCAGTAAAAACAATTAATACTTTTCAGTGAAAACACTAATATCCTTCAGTGATTCATATATAAACCAATTTCACTCCATACATACTCTTGTGTGTAAAGTTCAATGTATAAATAAATGCATATTAAAGAATGGTAATAAAAATAATTATTTAATTTTAGGAAGCAAAATTATTTTCTATGTATGAACTAAAAAGATAATGCGGGTATTTTTCGCGGAGGGAGGGTATAATAAATTACGCAATTTTATATTCTTAGTATTAGTAGGTTCAAAATTGAATCCTAAAACTTCAATATAATTATTTGGGAGTAGTTCTAGAGTGCATTCAAGTGCATACTATGCACCCTAATCTAGAATCAATTTTGACCAAGTTGAAAAACTCGCGGGTCGGCCGACCCGATTAGAACTCGAGGGTCAGCCGACCCGACTTAAATTCGTGGGTCAGCAAAAAATAAATCCAAAAGCCGGAGCAAAAATCCCAACCAAAACCCGCAGTAAAACACGTACAAAAAGATTCAAAATCAAACAAACTAAAATCGAAACCAAATCGATTTCAGAAATAACAGTGAAATCGTACTGCTGTGAAGAAGAGATCGTCGCAAGTGAAAGCAAAAAATCATCGCGAATTCAACGCGCACAAATATCAGATAAAACATGGAATACTCTGAAGAATACAGTGAATCGGGTATTTGACCTAATTTCCTAATTTTTTTATTGTAATTTAACAGATTTATGAGGTACATTGCATAACTATATGAAGGGAATGAAATAGGTGAAAATCTACACTCGATTCAAATACTACCAGCTGAAGGAGAAGAAGAAATATATGATTGCACAATAATTGATGAACGAAGTCTTCAAAAGGATGATGAGATGTTAAAACCAGTAATAGCTGAAGAACTTTCTGTGATAGTAAACAAAGGTAGAAAAACATTCTTCAGGTATGATTAGGCGTGAAATTGTTATGATTTATAGCTCGATTTGCCCGTGTTTTGAGTGAATTCGATGAGTATTTAGAGTCAATTGAGTACTATTTTCATAAACTGGTGAATTTGCCTCTTTGATGCTCATAGATGGATAGAGGGCAAAAAATGGAGTTTGTAGGACTTTGAATTGACTAAAACAGACACCCGGATGAGAAGATATGGAAAAAATACGAAAAGTATTAGTTCGAGCAAGCAAAAGTGTCACTTGGAGGTTCTCAAGCAAATAGACTCGAGCACGAAGTGCTCAAGCGCTCGAGTAGGGTGCTCGAGTGGATTCAAGTCGAGCACTAAGTGCTCGAGCATGTGAGGTCGAGCACTTGAGATTCTGTAAGATGATAACACTCGAGTAGGCTTTACTCGAGCAGTGCGATCGAGTAGTCGTGACTCGAGCACTAGGCGCTCGAGTAGGTGCTCAAGTTGAGCATTTTGCGGGATTTCTCGGCCCATGACATTTTAATCGGCCCATACCTATATATACTTCGTCTCGAGCACGTTTTTGGACATCACTTCATACTTAGAGATAGATTTTGATAGAGAGGATCTTGGGGAAAGTTTAGCAAGAGGTTTTTCATGTGTAATCGAGGTTTTTGAACTACGAATTCATAGATTAGAGTTTTATTCCGTTATTTCTTTCTTTCTTCAACATTTATTACTTTCAGACCTAGTTTTCATCATTAATTGAGATTCATTTTTAGACTTTGATTTATTGATTTAAACCTAGTTTATGTTCTTGAGTTCTTCAACTAAATTCATCATGTTTATGTTTATTGTTCGTCCAATTGCTTTTGTTTTCATAACTACCATGTTAGGCTAGAACCCTTGCATGCTTGGGGTAGGATGAACTCGTAGAAGTAGGATGTTGGTACATAATTATGATAATTGGTGATGTTTAGTGCTAGTTCTCTTAATTAGTTGAATTCTTAAAATAAACCCTAGAATTATCTTGGAATTGAGTACGAAAATTGTTAGAGAGGGGACGATCTTATCACTCTTTAATAACGAATAGGCTTAACTATAGGGTTTTAGAAGGGGTTTATAATCTACCGGTTTATCTAGGGAGGACGACCGCATCACCTTAGGTAAATAAGGGTTTCATTAATTAAGCACAATCCATATAACGTGTTTAGTGGGTTGTGAAGTAGGTTGATATACAAAGTATTAGGGTTAATTCTTGAACTTTTAGTCTTTCAATCTGATGCTAGATTAGGGAAGTTGATTGCTTAGTTTTAGTACACTTAGGATTAATACTTGCACATCACAGTTATTCTAGTTATCGTACAAACTCCATTAGTATACGTAGGGACTCCTATCCTGAGCATCACTATATCATATTTTATTAAAACCTTAGTTATTCGTTTGATTTCATTACTTGCAATGTTTGTGGTAGAATATAGAGTAGTTTAATTCCATTCCTAAAACCAAACATCCATTCATATTTACTACAACGCGTAGATCTCCAGGGCTCTATTCGCGTACATACCTTCCCTTGGGTACGATATACTTGGTCCTTATACTTGCAAATACTACTGTAATCTCATACTCTTGTGGGGTAACTACTAGTCAAGCTAGTAGAATTGCGATCAAGTCAGGGTATTACTATTTTGATCTTGGGGTATTATTGGTTAATAGTTTGATGTATTACTGTTTTGTTCTTGAGGTATTGCTGATTAATCTTCGGGTATTGTTGATTTAGTCTTGGGGAATTGCTGCTTTGTTCTTGGGGTATTGTTGATTAATACCTTCGGGTATTGCTAACTTATTATTGGGGTATTATTGATTTAGTCTTGGGGTATTACTGTTTTATTCCTGGGATATTGCTGATTAGTATCTTGGGATATTGCTATTTAAATGTTCTATTCTATCGTACTAATTATATTACAAATATCTATGTGTTTAAAATAGACGACAATGCTAACTGTGTCGATATAAGAGGTTCTTGGTCAGCGTAGAACAAGACACAATAGAAAAGATGTATTCCTTATACTATAAGCATGCACGTTGTTTGGGATTCAGTGTTCGTAAATCAACAAATAGATTTTTTACAACTGATAAATATATACTTTTGAGCAAGTTATTTGTGTGCTCGTGTACTGGAATAAGAAGAAAAAATGAGAGTAGTTCAACTCCTGGAACATCTGCCAAAAAAATGAGGATTGGTATAACAAGAACAGACTACAAGACAAGAATGTTGGTGAAGAAGACTAAAGAGGGTAATTATGCAGTTGTACAACACGAGACAAACCACAATCATGAGCTAACTAGAACGGAATGGAATCATATGCACCGTTCTGAAAGACAAATAACTATAGACAAGAGTAAAGTGATAGAGGATATGGTGTCTTCAGGAATGAGAACAATAGACTTGTATCGCTATATGATGAATGAAGTTGGAGAAGAGGAAAACTTGGGACACACAATCAAGGACCATTATAACTTGGTAAACAAGTTTAAAATGGAAGCAGTTAAAGGAGGTGATGCAAACAACCTGATCAACATGATAGAAGCAGAAGAAGCTAGAGATAAAAAATTCTTTTACAAGATTAGGCTCAATGAAGATGGGAGATTATCAAGTATTTTTTGGAGGGATTCGTTGATGATGGAAGATTATGAAATCTACGGAGATGTAATGGTTTTCAATACAACATACAGAACAAACAAGTACAACTTGATATGTGCACCTTTTGTTGGAATAAACAACCACTGGAAGAACGTAATGTTCAGTTGTGCATTCATATCTGATGAGAAAACAAAAATGTTCGAGTAGCTTTTCCAAATGTTCAAAAATTAAATGGGAGATAAAGTACCTAAGACGGTGTTCACAGACCAAGACTTAGCAATAACAAATGCGATAGAGAAGGGAAAAAATTAATATTTTATACATTATTTAATACTTGAGAAGGATCTATGTTTTATATTTGATTATGTTCTGTTATTGGTATTTATAGCATTGGGTATTTCTATTTAATGCTTCGGGTATTGGTATTTTCTGCTTCGGGTATTGCATATTGAAAGTTATTTTACAGGAATTCTCTGAAGCAAGACACAGATTGTGTCTTTGGCACCTTCACCAAAATGCAATTGCAAGATTTGGAGAATTAAAAAAAGACAGTCCTTTTAAAAATGCATTCAACAAATGTCTATCTGGATGCATGGATGAGAATGACTTCGAAAGCAGTTGGAAGAGCATGATATCAACATACGGGCTCGAAAAAAATATTTGGTTTAACAGACTATACAGTTTAAAAGAAAAATGGTGTACGACATTGAGCAAGGACATATTTTCTGCTGGAATAAGGTCATCCCAAAGAAGTGAAAGCACAAATCATGCAATAGGTTTCAGAGCAAACAAGAAGATAAATTTGATAGAATTTTACGAGATATTCAAGAACACGGTAAATCAATGGAGAAGCACTGAAAAAAAAAGATGAATTCAATTGCTCAAGGATGATACATGAATCGCACCTGGGAATGAAAGGAATGCTCAAACATGCTGCTGAGATATACACACTCACCATATTCAGACATTTTGAAGAGGAGTTCGTAAAGTTCATATTCACCTGTTCGACTATCGTACAAGTCTATGATACCAGTTTGATTTATAAGGTCAAGAATGATGATGCTGGGCACAACAACAGAGTGGTACATGACACTGCCATGAACCTAATCACCTGCGATTGTAAGAAGTTTGAAGAATTAGGTATATTGTGTTATCACTGCTTGAGAATATTGAACGTACATTCAGTACAGAGGATACTTGATAACTATATATTGAAAAGATGGTGCAAACTTGCAAAAACACACGTGTGGGACAAGAAGCAAAATGATATCAACAACAAAGAAAGGTACAGTTTGTGTTTTTTATTTACTATTATTTTACTATTCTTATTAAAACTGATAAGAGCTAACTAATGTTACTATTCAAATTCTTTAAAAATAGGAACAATGATAAGGTTGCAACTAATATCCCATGGAGACATGTTATCATAAGGAAATACTATAACATAGTCTTGATGAGTGAAAAAAATGAAAAAATAAGAGAACTTATTGAAGAAGGATGTGAAAGATATGAGAAAATACTTAAACAAAAATACTCCGCACAAAAAGAAGGAAGTGAAGCTCGTTCTGAGACATCCAATAAAATTCTAGATCCAAAACGATCAGTAACGAAGGGAAGAAGTCAAAGAATTATGGAATATGGTTCCACTACACCAAATCCACATATTATTTGGATGACCATTGTAAAAAAAAAAAAATCAAATTAATCAACATTTACTTGAGATATTAATGATCAAATATTGAAGTATTATTGCAAGTACTTTATGTTTATTTATTAATTAAGATCTTTTATTAAAAATAATGGTATAATTAGTAATACCAGTGGTTATAATTTGCAATACCCCAAGTCATACACACAAATACCCAAGGATATATTTGCCAATTCCCCAATAAATAGTTTAAAAATATCTGAAGTTAAAGATTGTAATACTCGTAGTTATAGTTTGCAATACCCGTAGTTATAGACAGCAATACCCGATGATATATTAGCCAATACCCCAACAAATAGTTACAATACCCCAAGTTATAGACAGCAACACCCCAAGATATATTTCGCAATACCCCAAGATATAATTACTAACACAACACAAAAAAAATATATATATAAAACAAAAAATAATTAAACCACTAAATACCATATTAAAACACATCAGTTAAAACATGTTAAAGTGTACCATTACAAATTTCAAAACAATATACATACTAAATAGTTAAATTATTCAACTAAAAACTATCATTTAACATTTCTCCTATTTCCCCTCCCAAAATCATCATCCAAAGTTTTCAAAGCATTACCAGCCCATTTTTTTCTCCTCGGCAGCTTTTCCATCTTTTTCTTTCTTCTTCAAAGAAATATTCTTGATTAAATCAGTCTTTTGCTTATAAAAAATTATAAACATTCTCAATAACATCAGATCTAGACGAAGTAAAGTTCGAAAGAACTAGGATTGCACAGATTTCTGCCCTGATTGCTATACGAATATCCTCCTATAAAAAAAGTAAATAAAAAATAAGATAAGAAACTAAGTAAATAACAAAAAAACATCAAAAATGAAAGAAAACAATTACCCGAGTCAAGGCTGGATAAGAATATGAAGTACCATTGAATTATTTGATGTGATGCATCATATACACACCACAATCCTTATCGGGATTTCCAGTTTGCCACTTTAAAGACATGTTTTCAAATTGATATCCCAAAATCTCAGCAGCCTTAGAATGTTTCTTCTTCTCAAGAAACCTAGACATCAGTTTGACCTAAAGAAAGTAAAAAAAAACATATAAATTCAAAACTGTAATTCAAAAATAAATGATTAGAAATAAATATGTATATAATTTTTACCAATACATCAGCAGACTTTGTGTAATCGTTATTTTCCTCAACATGCTTCAAATTATCCAACAATTACAACTTTGAATCAACAAAGTTAATTACAACGACAACATAATGCTCATGGATACAAAAAGGAATGAAAATATGGAAAAAGAAAAGGAATAATTATTAAACTTTAGTAAAAGAAAAATAATAAAAAATACACAAAACAATAACAAATCAACTAACCATATCTGCAGATATAAAACAACCTTCATACACAGAAATCCATGCGTCCCACGCATAGAAAAAGTTATCAGCCATTTTTTCGACATCAACTCCCTTCTTTACGACCTAACCCAAGAAATATTACATATAAAAAAACATAAAAAAATAAATAATAAATAGAAAAACAAAGGACATAATCATCAATAATAAATAATAGCCTAAAATTTACAAAGCAATACCCCAAGAGTAAAACAGTAATACCCTAAGATATACACAACAATACCCCAAGATATACACAGCAATACCCCATGAGTAAAATAGTAATACCCTAAGATATACACATCAATACCCCAAGATATACACAATAATACTCCAAGAGTAAAACAGTAATACCCCAAGAGTTACAAAGCAATACCCAAAAGAGAGAATCACCAATACCCAAAGACATAATCAACAACACCCAAATCATTAACCACCAATACACAAACAATAACTATACAAAACTTACACTGTGATTAAGATTGAAAGCAAATTTGCTCCGTCTATGTCACACCCTAATTTTAATACAAATAATTTTACCAAAAACATTTATTTAATTATAAATGAAAAAGGCATGAACTAAATTTTTTATTTTTAAAACACAAAATCATAAATTAAGCAGCGATAGACTAAACAAATTAAAGCAAACCCTCAAAGATAAATTAACTTCAGAAATCAAAGTACCAAAAAATAAATAACCAACAATAAACCTCCCAAGTACGAGTTTGCTAAAGAAATAAAACTGTTTTGCAAAAATACAGAAAATCATAGTAGAAAGGCATCCACCACTCCTCCTCGCCACCAGCTCCTCAATCTGAAAATGTTAAATGGATGGGGTGAGTATGCAAGCACACTCAGTGGGGTTAAGCTGTTCAAAGTTAAATATCAAACAGATTGTCAAACACATCAATGCAAACATGAATACATAACCATACATTGCCTCGTACTGTGTTTGTGGGCCGTCCCAAAGCCGTTTTAATGACTAAGGTATTCCCACACGTAACTTTCAATGAGCACTGCGGGCCTTCTCAAAGCCAATTTAATGACCCGATAATCCCGAGGACAACTGATATGGTCCCGGACCCGTGAACTAGTCCCTGGCTAAATTTCATAATATTTCATACATGGAACATAACACGTAGCAGACAAGTTCAACATCACGTAAAACATTTAACAGTGAACAACAAGCTCTACTAACCACTGTAGAGAAAATTTAAATAGAAACCCCACCTCGTATGAATGTCGTGGATGAAGTGAATGCAATAACTCAAAAGCCTACACCTCGCGATTACCGTCACCTATTCATAAATAAATTTTAAATCTACTTAGTAATGGGTATAACTTTAAAGACATAAAAAAATTACTACTTATTGTACATATCTTGGTTAGCTAAAACTATGAAAATACTATCAAAATTATAATCCTTCTTACGTAACTAGTAACCTTAATTATAATCCTAAACTAAATAACTTCGAATCCTCAATCCATGTTTACTGATATTCTCTTAAAAAAATATAACCCAACTCCTTCTCAAGGTAGCTATTGTAACCTTTAATTCAATAATATTTTTTGTAATGAAAAAATAAATAAAATAAATAAATCTAATCTAAGTTCTACCCACGAACTAGATTCATCAACTAATCCATAATTTATGCTCATTACTTCCGCTTAAAGTAACTATAACTTATAAATTTCAATTAAAAGAATTCCACTAAGATTAATCCCAAGACTTGTTAACTTGATCACTATCGTCTGATAAACAAATTAGAAGGCATAATCGGCTCATTTAACAAAGAACACTCATTCCATAACTAAACTTATTCTAAACTTCTCTATTAAAACTAAAGCATATATAACTATTATTAATTAATCTTGTCACCACCAAACACACACGCCACTTTACAAACCTACTAAGAAGAGACTAGATATATATGGCTCGGCCAAAAGAAAAATATGGCTAACCTAAGCACATGTTACATATATATTAATATTGAAAGTCATGAAGTAAAATAATTTGGTCTGGTAATTATTAAAACTTAGCTTCAACCAAATATATATATATATATATATATATATATAAGAAGAGAACATCAAAATATATAAAAAGTAGAGAAGAGTACCGAGAAAAGAAAAATGTTGTGCTACGACTAAGGTGTGATGACACGGTATTGCTGCGGATCGAATAACACGTACTGTATAAGTTTTAAAATTTTGTGAAATATATTTGCTGAGGGAGAAATGTTTGCGTGGTCTTTTTACGTGAATGAGAGAGATCGGCTATTTAAGGATTGAGGGAGTAGAAATTAGTTGAGTGAAATGTGGAATTCAAATGCTTGAAGGCTTGGTATGTTGTTGAGAATTTTAGGGATAAGATCTCCCATGTTTGACGTGGACTTGAACACGAAAATTTTGAATAATAAAGTTTAGAATTTTAGGGAACAAGTAATGGAATATTCGTATAATATGTATATGAAATATATTTACATTTTTTTTTTTATAAAAAAAAAGAAAAATATTTTATTGTCTAACTATCTCAAATAGGATTAGGATACACACGTAAGAGCACATCCAAAGTTTAGGGAAAAAAATAATGAAACTTGTATTACTTAATTACTTTTGAAAATAAAATAATAATAATAATAAATAAATAAATAATAATAGTAATATTAATTTATGCATTTTTTAAACCTATGGAAAGTGGTACTCAAGGATGTTACATCCTACCCCCCTTAAAGAAAATTTCGTCCTCGAAATTTAAAACGTACCACCAATCAGAAGGTCTGGACATTTCGCTTTTATCTCGTCCTCACGTTCCCACGTGGCTTCATCTTTTCCATGTTGACTCCACTGAACTTTGATAAGAACAACTTCTCTATTTCTTAATTTGTGAACTTTCCGCTCCAATACTTTCATTGGCAATTCCTCATAAGTCATGTCTTTGTTGATCTCCAAAGAAGAATAGTTAACAATGTGGCTCGGATCATGAACATACTTTCTTAACATCGACACGTGAAAAACATTGTGCACGGCAGCAAGAGCTGGCGGTAAAGCAAGTCTGTAAGCAAGATCGCCAACCCGTTCTAGTATCTCAAAAGGACCAATATATCTTGGTTGGAGCTTCCCTTTTCTACCAAATCTTATAACCCCTTTCGTTGGTGAGACTCTCAAAAATACCTTTTCACCTTGTTCAAACTGCAATTGCTTCCTTCGTTTATCAGCATAGGACTTCTGTCTATCTTGAGCTACCGCAATTCTTTCTCTAATCTTCCTTATCACATCAACAGTCTTTTCAATGATCTCCGGCCCTAGAATCTTCTTTTCACCAACTTCATCCCAGTAGATCGGTGATCTACACCTTCTACCATACAAAGCTTCATATGGAGCCATTCCAATGGTTGTCTGATAACTGTTGTTATAGGCAAACTCCACTAGTGGTAAAAAGTTCTCCCAACTTCCACTAAAATCCAAAACACAGGCTCTCAACATGTCTTCCAAAGTCTGAATCGTCCTCTCAGACTGACCATCCGTCTGTGGGTGGTATGCCGTACTAAAACTCAACTTTGTTCCTATGGCTGCATGCAAGCTCCTCCAAAATTGCGAAGTGAATCTAGTGTCTCTATCTGAAACTATCGAAACTGGTACTCCATGGAGCCGCACAATTTCCCGAATATACAGCTGTGCATATTGATCCATCCCAAAAGTCATCTTAACTGGAAGAAAGTGTGCAGACTTCGTTAATCTATCAACAATGACCCATATTGCATGGTTTCCTTTAGCTGATCTTGGCAATCCCACCACAAAATCCATTGTGATGTGCTCCCATTTCCATTGTGGAATCTCAAGTGGCTTTAGTAATCCCGACGGTCGTTGATGCTCAGCTTTCACCTGTTGACATGTCAAGCATCTTTCCACAAAAGTACCGATACTGCCCTTCATATTTCTCCACCAAAATATTGCCTTTAAATCTCGGTACATCTTTGTTCCTCCGGGGTGAACTGTGTACGGGGTACAATGAGTTTCCTCTAAAATCTCCTTTCTTAAATCTTCATCTTTTGGTACACATAACCTTCCATCATAGGTAAGTGCACCATCAGATGCAATCCCAAAATCTCTGGCATTTCCTTCTTCTACTCGCTTCTTCATCTTGCTCAAAAATGTATCTCTCTTTTGGGCTCCTATGATTCTCTCTCTCAATGAGGGTTGAACCATCATTGCAGACACCACCGATGCGGCATTCTTCGGCGGTTCCAAAACTTCTATCTTCAATTTAGCGAAATCCTCTATTAACTGCTCTTGCTTCGTCAACAGAAAGGACAATTCGCCTCTACTCTTTCGGCTCAATGCATCAGCTACCACGTTAGCCTTGCCCGGATGATAATTGATAGTACAATCATAGTCCTTGACTAACTCCAACCATCTCCTTTGCCTCATATTCAGTTCCTTTTGCGTGAAAAAGTACTTCAGACTTTTATGGTCTGTGTAAATCTCACATCTTGTCCCATACAAGTAATGCCTCCAAATCTTCAAAGCATGTACTACGGCAGCAAGCTCCAAGTCATGAGTGGGGTAGTTCAACTCATGAGACTTCAACTGTCTTGAGGCATACGCAACCACTTTGCCATGTTGCATCAAAACACATCCCAAACCTTGTTTCGATGCGTCACTGTAAATAACAAATCCCTCAGATACATCTGGAATTGTTAATACAGGTGCTGAAACAAGTCTCCTCTTCAACTCTTGAAAGCTTTCCTCACACTTCTTCGACCAATCAAATTTTTCTCCTTTTCTCGTCAAACGAGTCATGGGCGATGCGAGTTTTGAAAAGCCTTCTATAAATCTTCTATAATACCCAGCCAATCCAAGGAAACTTCGAACTTCATTAACATTTGTGGGTGTCTTCCACTCGCTGATTGCCTCGACTTTAGAAGGATCAACCTCTATTCCACGTGCAGTGATTACATGACCGAGGAAGGCAACTCGATCTAGCCAGAATTCACATTTCTTAAACTTCGCATACAACTTCTCCTTGCGAAGTACCTCGAGTACTGTACTCAAGTGTTCCTCATGTTGTTTCTTATCCTTTGAATAGATCAATATGTCATCAATAAAAACAATGACAAATTGATCTAAGAATGGATGAAAAACTCGATTCATTAAATCCATGAATACTGCAGGTGCATTGCTTAGCCCAAAAGGCATCACTATAAACTCATAGTGACCATAACGAGTTCTGAATGCGGTTTTAGGTATATCCCCTTCCTTGATCTTCAGCTGATGATAACCGGACCTTAAATCGATCTTGGAGAAAACACTCGCTCCCTTCAACTGATCAAAAAGATCGTCAATCCTTGGCAATGGATACTTATTCTTAATCGTGAGTCGATTCAACTCTCTATAATCAATGCACATTCTCATGGACCCATCTTTCTTCTTCACGAACAGAACTGGTGCACCCCAAGGGGATACACTGGGTTGGATGAATTTCTTATCCAACAACTCTTGCAATTGTACCTTGAGTTCCTCCAACTCCTTTGGCGCCATTCTATACGGTGCTTTGGATACCGGTGCTGATCCGGGTACCAAATCTATGGTAAACTCCACTTGCCTATCTGGTGGAATACCTGGCAAATCTTCAGGAAAAACATCTTGATATTCACGAACCACTGGAACGTCCTCAATAGTTAACTCCGTTGCTTGTGTCCCCATCACATTAACAAGATATCCCTGACACCCCTCTTTCCGCAACATCTTCAATGCCTTCATTGCTGAAATTATCTGAGGTTTAGCGCCCGTCTTCGTCCCGAAGAACGCGAACTCATCACCCTTGGACGTATACAAAACTGTTGGTCCCACTCGATAGATTAATTGCGGAAGCTTATGTAATAATGTCTTTCCAAAATCTTTTATAAGAGATCAATAAAACAATATTTAAAAATAAAGCGATAAAAGACACAAGATATATAGTGGTTCGGATAAATATCCTACGTCCACTCTCCCTTATCACCAAGGGGTCTCACTAACAACCAACTCACAAACTTACTCACTGGAATTTCTGAAGTACCAGCACCTTCTTACAAACTCTTTAGATCTAACTTCGATCTAAAGATAAACTCACTCCAACCTTATCTTAACAAGATGAACAGGTTGAGTGTATTAACTCCTTACGAGTAGATAAGTAATTAAGAACAAAGTGTGAGTGCAATATGCGTAGTGATCAAAGGCTTAGTATGGCTATATGCGCGTGAATGATTCTAGAGCTTTTTCTTGATCTGCACTCAAGTATATATAGAGGGGATTAGGGACATAGCCGTTGGGAGGCTAATCCAATCAGATCCTCTATATATGGAAGCTTCAATCAATCAATTCCCTAATTGATTGATTGGGTTGGTGAGATCTTGAATGATTGTCTTCATATCTTCTCAATCCAATCTTGTTTGACTTGATTTGAATCACCAACGGTCAATGCTTCCAATTGCCTAACTCTGATTCTCTCCAGAGAAGGCAGGACCAGACACCAGGCAACCTCGGTGTCTTCTGGTCCTTATCTGGTGAACAACCAGAATACTCAGTAGAATAAGGGGATCAAACTGAGCATCTTTTGTTCCACCAGACTCGTCTGGTCCGGACTCGTCTGGTCTGGGGAAGGTCATCTGCCTCTGGTCTGATCTCCTCTGGTGAAGTCCTCTGATGAAGTCCTCTGGTGAAGTCCTCTGGTGACTCTTCTGGTGAGGTCTTCTGGTCTGGCAGTTCCCCCTAGACTAAGTCCTAACTAAACCTCATCTGGCTAACAGGTCCAGATGGTCCTATTACATCTTCTGGTTTGTTTTAACTCATCAAAACTAACAAATTTTTATCCTAACAATTTCCCCCTTTTTGATGGAGTTAAAACACTACCAGAACTGATCAAAAGTAAACTTAAGCAAGAAAACAATAAAGGGATGAGACCTTAGAATAGATCTCATCAGGCAAATAATAAGACAACAAGGAGTTGTCTTTAGAACAGAGAAGATATGTATTTTTCATTAATAATCAGAGGACAAAATAATTACAGATTACATTGAAGTTCATTGTCCTATTCTAGGCATATCTTCTGTTCTCTTTAGGGACAAGAAACCAGTCAAGGAACCTATCCTGGACGGCCTTCAACTCTGCAGAAGATGTTGGGGTGAAATTCACCAACACCTTGGTCTTGTAAAGCTTCTTCAGTTCTGCCCAATCCACCTGGTTCCCAATCATGGGAGTGTTAAGATAAGTAAATTCAGGAGCAGTCACCTCCAGGTTGAACTCAATGGTTGAATCCATCAGCTGCTTGTACAAGTCTGCATCATAGGCTTGCATCCAAGAATGGAAGGTTCTGTTGATCAGCTCATCATCTTCTGGTGCTGGCCTCTGGATATAATGCTGAATGAACCAGAGGGTCTTGGCTTCTCTCCATCTCTCAATCAGAGGATAAGGCACAGTAGAGTCAAAAGACCCTTCTGTCCTTAGTGGCAAGATGTTCATAACCTCCACAGGAGCTTTCCTCTTCTGTCCTGAGCCACCTGCACCAGAAGGAATACCAGCTTCTCTGGCCTTCTTGTTCTGTCTCCTAACATATCTGAGCCTCTGCTCTTCATCTATGTTCTTCCTGATTCTGGCTTGCCTCTCCTCTGGAGTCTCTTCCTTGTATCTCTTCTCTGCTTCTTCGACAACAGATTCAAGGAAACTCTTCTTAACTTTTCTAATCTTTCTCTTAGCAGGACCAGGAATGGTAGAAGGATCCTGCTCAGCTTCAGATGACTCTTCTTCAGCAGCAAGTTGTTTAGCCATAGATAGAGATTTCAACTCTTCTTTCTTCTTCTTCTGCAACTCAGCTTGGGCCAGAGTGTTCTCCAACAGGTCCAGACGAGCTCCATGGCTAAACAGAGTCTCATTTGTGGTCTTCGCCAGATCAGTTCTGGCCTTCTCTTCCCCCTTTTTAACTTCATCAAGGAGGGGCTCCACTACCTGCCTTATGAGATCAGGCAAGGCAGTGTTGGAGGAAGAGTGAAGATCACGAAGCTGCTTGGCCTCCTCCAGGTAAGCCTTAGACTCTGCAACAAGTCTCTCTTGCTTCTCCAACATCTCCTGGAGGGAGTCCTTCAGTCTAGCAGTCTGAATCATCTGGCTGGCCATTTCCACTTTGAGTACAGAAACTGGCCTCAACTGCTCCATCACATGCTCTTGGAGCTGCTTCTGGCTGTGCATAACATCTAGCTTGACAAACAAGCCATTAGCCTTGAACGAAGCTTTAACCTCTGCCAGAGAGGACTTGAGCTGCTTCATGAAGATTCTCCTCTCTTGCTTAATCTGATGCTCAATCATAGCAGGGGCCATATGTTGGATTGCTTTGGAAAAGCGCCCTATCTGCATGATCTGCTCGTTGAAGAAAGCCTTCATCTTCTGGAGCACAGCAGGAGACATCTCAAAGTCCTCCTCGTCTGAATAAAGCTCTGGAGGGAAGACAAAGTGAGGACCAAACTTGTAAGTGGGGCCCTCTGGAGTGAGCATGACTCCTCTTTGGATGAGCAAGGTGCGAATCAAGACTTTGGCTGCACCAGGAGTCTCCAGCTCTGCTGGATTCTGAATATTCATCTTCTGCTTCAGCTCAATCTCCCAAGCAGTGAAGTTGGAGGCACCCATTTCCTCAAGCAATAGCACCAGGTCCTCCACATCTTCAAGTCTGGCCTTGCTCCAGACCTTGGCATCAGTAAGCTCTGCCAGAAGTGGTAAGTGCTCCAGGAGAACTGGAAAATGCTCTCTTAGCCAGAGCTGAGCACTTACACTCATACTCTGCCTAATGGGACCCATTTCTGCAGATGAGAAAGTGAAGGGTTTGGGCCCAGAGGCAGAGGAGGAAGGGGCTAAGTCAACAGGCTCAAGTGAAGCTTCCTCATCTTCACTATCATCGCTGGATAAACAGGTTGGAGAGCGGGGAGGGCCAGCGAATCCCAGAGCCATAGAAATGGTTGGGTCCTAGTCTGTATGGGTTTGGGGAGGGTTTGGAATTTGTGAAGTAGAGGTGGTAGGGATTGGTTGCTCTGCACCAGAAGAGGAAGGGATATCTGGTACAGAGTATGTATGGGGGATTTGGAAGGTGGAAGTGTTTGAAGGGGGGACTTCTGCACCAGAGGAGGTTGAGGGTACCTCTGATACAGAAGGTGGGGGAGAGGGGTTAGTGGGGATATGTGTTTGGAAATTTGGGGGAGAAGGTGTTTGTGTAGGATTGGTAGAGGGAGTATAGACGGGTGTATCTGGAATAGTCTGCTCTGGTGGTAGAATGGGGTTACCAGAGGTAGATGGGGTTTGGGGAATGTTGTCTGGGGGAGAGGTAGAAGGGGAAACAAGATTTATGGGGGAGGAAGAGGGAAAGGAAGGGTTTACCTCTGCTGGGTCAACACCAGCAGGCAAAACAGGCTCTGGAGCATCCTCCATCATCTGGGTGGCATCCTCAATGGCCTTCTCCAAGGCCTCTCCAAGATCAGATCCAGAGTCTGAATCTTGAAGAAGGGCTCTCTTGGCCTTGGATTTCCTCACAAGAGGCACTTCATCTTCTTCCTCTTCCTCTTCTGATGGCTCATCCACCAGAAGGGTTTTCTTTGCCTTTCTGCTAGTCCTCCTCTTCTTAGCAGAACCTCTCTTGGCCTCGTCTGGCTGCTTCCTCTTGGCTGCTCCAGCCTTCTTTACAGCTTTATCATCATCAGCCTTCTTCTTAAGCACATCAGGAAGGGGAATCTGGTCCTCCTCTGAGGAACCAGAAAAGGCAACGGCTGAAGGACCAGTTGCTCCAGCAGCTTTCTTCTGAGTCTTCTGCTGCTGCTGCTGCTTTCTCTGCCCCTTAGGAGGAGAGGGAATAGATTGAATAGGAGGGGCAGGGATGGCTTGCTCTCCATCAGAGTCAGGATGGCCATGGAGAGGACCATCCTTGGAGAACATAATCTTGGACTTATGGAAACCCTTACACCAGGATTGTCTCCATTTCTTCTCTGGAAGAATCGAATCCAGAATTAGAGTGAGTTTTGTGCCCAATGAGACATTAGCATTGAACACAAATTGTTGCTCTCCTGGCAACTGGGGGCATTCTTCCTTCTGTATTTTCACCTTGTTCTTCCTCAGCACCCCCCAGAAGAACTCAGCCCAGTTACATTGAACGCCATCCAGAATGGCCCTCATAACACAGAGCCTGCCAACGAAGATGGCATCTGTGCTATGGCTCTCACACATGAGAATCTTCACCACAATGTCAAAAAGCACCTTATACTTCTGCCTAAGATGCCTGTCCAAGAAACCCTTGGTAATATTCTGGCATGAATTTCTGGCAAACATCTTGAAGGATTCCAACGCCTCTCCTTCTCTGTACTTCAGTGGGTCCACACCTTCCGCAGAAAGGTTACCAAAAAGACCACAGAAGTCTGCCTTAGAGAAAACAAGATCCTCTGAATCAATCTTGGAAGAAATATAGTCTTCATGGATCTTCATCCGGATAAGAAACTGTGCAGCATATCCATCCAAGGTACGCAGATCCTTGGGAACCTTTGAGATCAACTCCTCCAGCCCAGAACGTCGGAGAAGTTCCAAAATCTCCAAAGCGGCCGGATTCTTAGTGGAATAGAAGTCCACCACCATCTCTGACTTGAGTTTCTTGCAGACATAGTCTGGATCAAAATTGCACTTGGGTGCCATAACTGTGAGAGAGAGAGAGAGAGAAAAAAAAATGCTTCGCAGAGAGAGGTTAGGGTTTGAATAGTATGGAAACGTGAAAGGACAAATTGAAAACAAAGGTGATTTAAATAGAGTAATACGCGTGGCTTGAAAATTAAATGAAGAGTGAACGCGTGTTGTTTCAAATTCTATTTAGGAAACAAAATCAATTTTAGAATTGATTGACATTTTGCACAGTGATTAAATCCGATGGCCATGATGAAAGGCGAAATACAGATTTAATCTGGTGCGTTGGCATAGTCATTGGGACTGGGTATAAAGGGGTTTTGTGGCAGTCAAGAGAAAAAGCGAAATGATTGCCTAGGCCCTATACCCTAGTCTTAAATACACTCCGAAGGTGAAAGGTTTTGAGTGTACTTATTAATTTGAAAAGTGTATCCCAATGATCAGAGGCCAGAGTAGAAAAGACATACCTGTCACCTGATATTGCAACCAGATGAAACCACAGCTAGTCTGGTGAAACTTCTCCTCTGATGAAACTTATCTGGTCCTGGTCAGTAAAGACTTTGCACATATCTCTGACTCAACACTTCATCTGGGATAAGTGTCACCTGGTGTATACCTCATCTGGAGGTATACACTCTCTGATATATCTAATCTGCAGGTATGTTATCATAAGGAAAATTTATGAAGAAAATTTATAAAGGATACTACTCTGATGTTCCCCCTAAATCAAATCTGTCTCTGGATCCAACAATCCTAACTCAAAAGCTAACTCTCTGAATCTGGTCTCAGCCAAAGGCTTGGTTAAAATATCTGCTCTCTGCCTCTCTGTTGCAATCTTTTCCATCCTTATGTCCCCTTTCTCAACATGATCTCTGATAAAATGATGCCTTATATCAACATGTTTGCATCTGGTATGAAGAACTGGATTCTGGGTGATTGCAATGGCACTATTACTGTCACAGAAAATAGGAATATCCTTAGCTCTAATCTGGTAATCCCTAAGCTGTTGACTAATCCAAAGAAGTTGAGAACAACAACTCCCTGCAGCCATGTACTCTGCTTCTGTTGTTGATGTAGCAACTGAAGTCTGCTTCTTGGAAAACCAGGATACCAATTTGTTCCCTAAAAATTGGCATGTACCACTTGTAGATTTCCTATCTATTCTGCACCCACCATAGTCTGAATCTGAATAACCACTTAATTCTAAGTTGTCATCTGCAGGATACCATAATCCTAAATTCACAGTTCCCTTAAGGTATTTCAATATTTTCTTAGCTGCTTCCAAGTGACTCTTCTTGGGGTTGGCCTGAAATCTGGCACAAACTCCTACAGCAAAAGTAATATCTGGTCTGCTTGCAGTCAGATACAAAAGAGAACCAATAAGTGCTCTGTACTGAGTCTGGTCCACACACTCTCCAGACTCATCTGGATCCATGTTGAAATTTGTCATCATAGGGATCTTGGCTGCTCTGCTAGATCCTATTCCAAATTTCTCTAACATGTTTCTGGTGTACTTAGCTTGATTAATAAAAATTCCCTTCTCTGATTGCTTAACCTGCAAACCCAAAAAGTAATTTAATTCTCCCATCATGGACATCTCAAACTGTCCCTGCATGAGTTCACCAAACTTCTCACACAGCTTCTTGTTAGGGGATCCAAATATGATGTCATCAACATATATTTGGACCAGAAGGATGTCCTTTCCTTCTTCTTTCCTAAACAAGGTCCTATCAATTTTACCTTTAGTAAAACCATTGTCCAGAAGAAATTGAGATAGAGTGTCATACCATGCTCTGGGTGCCTGCTTCAGCCCATAAAGAGCTTTCTTAAGCTTAAACACCTTGTCACCTTGTTCAAAACCAGGAGGTTGTTCAACATACACTTCCTCAATGAGAATCCCATTAAGAAAGGCAGATTTCACATCCATTTGGTATACTTTGAACTTCATGTGAGCAGCATATGCTAAGAACAATCTGATGGCTTCTAGTCTGGCAACAGGAGCAAAAGTCTCATCATAGTCTATTCCTTCAGACTGAGAATAACCCTGGGCCACTAGCCTTGCCTTGTTCCTAGTAATTACATCATTCTCATCTTTCTTATTTTTGAAAACCCACTTAGTGCCTATCACCTTTTGATGTCTTGGTCTGTCTACCAGCTCCCAAACATCCTGTCTGGTGAATTGATTCAATTCCTCCTGCATAGCCACAATCCAATTTGAATCTTTCAGTGCCTCCTTGATGTTCTTGGGCTCAATCAAGGACACATAGCAACTAAATAAGGCAGCTAAGTTAATAGTTCTCCTAGTCTGGACACCCTTAGTTGGATCTCCTAAGATCAGGTCATTGGGGTGATCAACCAGGGTCCTCCTTCCCGTGGTCTTGCCTGGGTGATCATCTTCTGCAGTACCTTGGTGATTATCACCACCTGCAGAAGAGCTTCCCCCTACAGGAGTTCCAACCTCTTCTGGTTCTGCTCCTTGTGAAGGCTGCTGCTTCAGAGAACCAGGAGATGGGTCCTCATCTGAATCTGAATCTGAGTCAAGAATAGGTGGATTGACCTTGATAACTCTGGGTTTAGCCTGATTCTGGGTCTCATCAGGAGACGTAGAATCCACCTTGCACTCAAAAGTAGATTCATCAAAAACAACATGAGGTGTTTCTTCCACACAAAGTGAATTCTTATTAAAAACTCTAAAAGCTTTACTGGTGCTGGAATATCCCAAAAATATTCCATCAGCCACTTTAGCATCAAAGGTTCTTAATTTAGATTTCCCATTGTCATGGATGAAACACGTACATCCAAAAACATGAAAATATGAAACAGATGGGGTTTTACCTTTCCATACCTCATATGGGGTCTTATTGTGTCTCTGGGCAATCAGGCACCTGTTCTGAGTGTAACAAGCTGTATTGATGGCCTCTGCCCAGAATCTCTGTGGAGTGTTGTATTCTGCCAGAAGTGTTCTTGCAGCTTCTTTGAGAGTTCTATTCCTCCTTTCTGCAACTCCATTTTGTTGAGGTGTTCTGGCAGCAGATGTCTCATGAAAAATCCCATGATCCTTGCAATAATCTGCAATATGTGAATTCAAAAACTCTGTTCCTTTGTCACTTCTGATCCTGACTATGCTCTGGTTCTGCTCATTCTGAATCTGCTTGAAGAACTCTGGCAGCTTAGTTATAGTTTCATTTTTCTTAAACAAGAACACTACCCAAGTGTATCTTGAAAAGTCATCTACTATTACTAAGGTGTACTTCCTTCCACTGAAACTAAGAGGAGAAACAGGTCCAAACAGGTCCATGTGAAGTAGTTGAAGTACTCTGGTTGTGGTTGTGCTCTGGACATCCTTAAAGGACGTCTTGGGTTGTTTACCCTTCTGGCATGAACCACAAACCTGATCCTTCTTAAACGCTTCATTTGGAAGACCTCGAATGAGACCTTTTCTGGCAATCTTGTTCAATGTTTTGAAGTTAAGATGACACAATCTCTTGTGCCAAATCCAGCTTTTCTCTGCAGATCCTTTAGCAACCAGGCAAGTATTCCTTGGGCAACTGCTAAAATCTGCAAGATAAATGTTACCCTTCCTCAAGCCTATTAGCAAGATATCATTATAATCAAAAGAGAAAACAGTGCATGAATCACTAGAAAACTTCACTGAGTATCCCTTGTCACAGAATTGGGATACTGAAAGCAGATTATGCTTGAGTCCTTCTACGTAGTAGACTTCATCTACAGATACTCCATTGAAGGTCAACTTTCCAACTCCTCTGGTGACTCCATAGTTGTTGTCACCAAACATCACTCTTGGTCCATTCAATGGCTTGAAATCTTGGAGATTATCCTTCTGGAATGTCATGTGCTTGGAACATCCACTATCAATGTACCAGACATGGTTGCTTGATAATCCTTTCTCCAATGGACTCTTATCTACCTGCAGAGAGATTAATTAGGTCCCCTACTAGTGCTGGGTCCTGATTGGTTAGTTGCAGGTTTTGTAGGAATCCATAGATAAAGATCATCTCTTGATGGATGAGGAGATCTTATCTTCCTTCCAAATCTATCTACCAGTACATGTCCTCTTACTATGACATATTGAGCTACTGGTCTGATAAGGACACCTTTCCTATAAACAGGTCTGGTGTACCTTTTCTCAAATCTGGCCTTTGGAATGGCCTGCCTCAAAGACATGGTCTTAAAGGTCTGGTTGTAAGGGTACATCCTAGAAGAACCATCTCTGGTGTCATAACTTCCCAGATCAGTTGGTTTTCTATAGATGGGTCTGGAAGACCTCCTCTGGTTCTGATAATTAGACCTGTTCTGGTGATTATAGTTCCTTTGAGTATACCTATTCTGGAATTGATTTTTCTGAGAAAATTGTCTTTGGGGTACCTGGTTCTGTTGAACATTGTTCCTTCTCTGGTAGTTATTACTCTGATTGGTATTCCCCCTTTTTGAGTGTTTCCTTTGAGGTCCCCTAATCTGTTTAGGTTCCCTTTGAGGATTTCTCTGGGGTCCTTCAATTTGAGTAATTCCTACTCCTTGGGACTCATTGTTCACAGAACCATTAATCTTTAATGGTTCCCCTTTTTGACACTTATTCTCAAGCATCTTCTCTTCCAGAGTAGTCAACTCTTCTGGACCATTAGTTAAGTGATTAACAGAGTGATTCCTTTTCCAATCAGGATTGTGAACCACCTTGTAACCATTACCAGTTAAGTCTTTATCATTCCAGATTTCTACCACTTTACCAGCCCTTACAGACTTGTCTTTGTTATAAAAGTACTTGTGAGTTTTAGTGGTAATTCCAGAATATCCTAAACCACTCTTATCACAAATGCGCTGAGAAGACTCTGATATGATAGATACAACAGATGGTATCTTAGGAGCTTCTCTGGGCATAGGTATCTCCTCTATGTTGTGGACAACTTGTTTTCCCTTGATAAGAGTTTGGTATTTGGCTCTGAGTTCAGTGATCTCATCCTCTTGAGAATTCCTTTCTTTCATGAGTTGATCTACCAGAGTATCTCTTTCTGTGATCTTATCCTGAAGTGCAGAGACTTCTTTGGAATGATCTTTCATGAGTTCTCTGGTGGATTTGTGCTCATGAGAGAGAGATTGAACTTCTGCTCTGAGCCTACCATTCTCTTTCTCAAGTTTTTGACAGAGTTGGACACAATTTTGGAGATCTGATAGCATTTGTTGCATATCAGACTCTCTGGAGTTACCAGATGAATTAGAGGATTCAGTACATTTGGAATTAGATAAAACAAGAGTAGTTTCATTTACCTCAGTGATGTCTGCCATGAGACACACATCATCATCTGATCCAAAGTCAGAAGAAGAAGAACTGGAACTAGTATCCTCCTCCTCTGCTTCTGCCAGCAGTGCTCTCTTATCTGCATATCTCCTATCTCTCTTGATTCTTTTCTCTTCTCTTTCCCTAGGAGTAAGCTGAGGACAATCATAACTGTAGTGACCAGTCTTGTTGCATGTGTAGCAGGCATTGTCTCCTCTGGGACTAGGACTTGGCTCTCTCCTCCTCTGGTTGTAGTCTGATCTGGCAGGGCTACTTTCTCTCCTCTGGTAGTCAGGTCTGCCAGAGCTACCATCCCTCCTCTGATGATCTGATCTCCCAGAGCTGCCAGGGTTGTCATGTCTCCTCCTCTCTGGAGTTCTGAATCTGGTCTCCCTTGAGTCTCCAGATGTCTTCTCCTTCTCTGCAGGCTTGAAAGAACTCTTCCTGTTTCTGGTAGACTCCTTCCAATGCCTTTTTTACCTGCCATATTTTGAACTCATTTTGTCTAATTTATGAGTTAGAAGTGCTACCTGCTCCTTGAGGCTCAAGTCATCTGCAGTGGACTCCTTTGGCATGGCATCAGATTTGAGAGTTGAAGAGAATGCAACTCCTTTCTGGCCAGAAGAGAAAACCTCTTCTGTTTGATCCTCCTCTTGAAGATCATATTCGTAAGCCTTGAGATCAGACAACAGAAGATGGTGATCCAGAGTGTTGAGATCCTTGTTGTCCTTGATCACAGTGACTTTAATTCTCCACCTGCTTGTTAGTGAACGTAATATTTTACTATTAATCTCTTTTTCAGAATAGGTCTTACCTAAGGCACTAGCCTTGTTCAAGAGATTCGTGAGACGCATGTCCAGCTGGTCAATGGTCTCGTCTGGTTTCATCTTGAATGTGTCAAAAGAGTGTTGAACAGCTTGGAGCTTGTTATCTTTAATCTTCTCTGTTCCTTCACAGAGCAGAGCTAACTTGTCCCACATCTCTTTTGCAGTGGTGCACGTCCTGACCTTTTCAATAACTTCTTTAGTAAGAGTGTTGATAATCTCAGTCCTCGCCACCTGGTCCAGGTTATGTAGCTTTCTCTCATCGTTGTCAAGTTCGTCTTTCTTTTTGAGGATTCGTTGTCTGGGAACTCTATCCTCTGCAGCGTCGCTAGTTTCTTCTCTGGACTCAGACCTGCCACTATCAATAGGAGTCCAGTAAAATTTGATGGGGCCACTTTCAACCACATCTAACATGCGGTGGTGAATAGCTCCGAGATGATTACTCATCATGAAGCTCCAGTGGCTATAATCCTCGAACGAGAATTCTGGCAGTTTGCGACTCTTATAAGAAGATTTCGAAGACATATTGAAAAGAAGTTTAGGGAAATAACAAGAGCTTGAATAAATAGCACAAAAGAGCAATGGATCTGCCCGGTGACCACCAAAAGCTTTTCAAAGCAGTGGTCGTGGACACACTGCTCTGATACCACTTGTTGGTCCCACTCGATAGATTAATTGCGGAAGCTTATGTAATAATGTCTTTCCAAAATCTTTTATAAGAGATCAATAAAACAATATTTAAAAATAAAGCGATAAAAGACACAAGATATATAGTGGTTCGGATAAATATCCTACGTCCACTCTCCCTTATCACCAAGGGGTCTCACTAACAACCAACTCACAAACTTACTCACTGGAATTTCTGAAGTACCAGCACCTTCTTACAAACTCTTTAGATCTAACTTCGATCTAAAGATAAACTCACTCCAACCTTATCTTAACAAGATGAACAGGTTGAGTGTATTAACTCCTTACGAGTAGATAAGTAATTAAGAACAAAGTGTGAGTGCAATATGCGTAGTGATCAAAGGCTTAGTATGGCTATATGCGCGTGAATGATTCTAGAGCTTTTTCTTGATCTGCACTCAAGTATATATAGAGGGGATTAGGGACATAGCCGTTGGGAGGCTAATCCAATCAGATCCTCTATATATGGAAGCTTCAATCAATCAATTCCCTAATTGATTGATTGGGTTGGTGAGATCTTGAATGATTGTCTCCATATCTTCTCAATCCAATCTTGTTTGACTTGATTTGAATCACCAACGGTCAATGCTTCCAATTGCCTAACTCTGATTCTCTCCAGAGAAGGCAGGACCAGACACCAGGCAACCTCGGTGTCTTCTGGTCCTTATCTAGTGAACAACCAGAATACTCAGTAGAATAAGGGGATCAAACTGAGCATCTTTTGTTCCACCAGACTCGTCTGGTCCGGACTCGTCTGGTCTGGGGAAGGTCATCTGCCTCTGGTCTGATCTCCTCTGGTGAAGTCCTCTGATGAAGTCCTCTGGTGAAGTCCTCTGGTGACTCTTCTGGTGAGGTCTTCTGGTCTGGCAGTTCCCCCTAGACTAAGTCCTAACTAAACCTCATCTGGCTAACAGGTCCAGATGGTCCTATTACATCTTCTGGTTTGTTTTAACTCATCAAAACTAACAAATTTTTATCCTAACAAAAACCACTTCTCTTCTTCGACAGTTAATGCTAGCTTGGTTCTTAGTTAACCAATCCATACCCAAAATTATGTCAAAGTCCCTCATATCAATAACATGCAAATCTGCATACATGTTATTCCCACTAATATCTAATTTAACACCTTTGACTAGTCTATCAACCAAGATCGTCCTATCAGATGGTATACTAACTTCAAGGGTTTCAGTGGTACTTATTTTCTCACAACCAAACTTAGCACAACATTTGGCAGAAATAAAAGAATGTGATGCGCCAGTATCAAATAACGTAAGTACAGGTACACCAAAAATCGACACCATACCTGTCAAAGTGTCTGCTCCACGCTCATCATTATTCTCTGAAAGTGCAAATACTCGTGCCTTTCCCTTTGGCGCCGAATCCCTACGTTGGTTGTTAGGGCAATCATAAGCCTCATGGCCAATCTGCTTACATCGGTAACATCTGCCTTGCCCTCTGAGGCACTCTCCATAGTGACCCTTCCCGCATTTCGAACATACTGGTCTACTAGTAGGGTTACTTTGACTTGTATTTCCTGGAGCCTTCATCTGTTTGTTCTGGTTTCCGCCTCTGCTAGGACCTTCCCACCTTCTCTTGCCATAATTCTCAGAAGGCCTCCTACTCGTATTATCCTTCATACATGATGCTATCTTTTCTGCTCTTTCAAATGTCTGGCAGAAAGTGAGATCCCCGTGGCTAGCGAGAATACTCTGAATCTCAGTCCGCAACCCTTTCGTGAACCTGTACACCCTCTTTTCCTCTGAGTCCACTAGATGTTGAGCAAAACGTGCTAGCTGGCTGAACTTTATCTCATATTGTGCTACTGTCATTCCTCCTTGTTTCAGTTCAAGAAACTCTGTCTCTTTACTATCCCGGTAGGACTTGGGAAAGTATCTGTTCATCACAATTTCTCTGAATCCGTCCCACGTCAAGGCCTCAAATTCCTCGGCAGGCCTGATCCGCCAGTAACTCTCCCACCAATGGTCCGCATCCTCCACCAGCTGGAAGGCAACACACCTGAGTCTTTGAGCTTCTGTGCACCCAATAAGCTCAAAAATACGTTCCATTGAGCGGAACCACTGCTCAACAGCTTCCGGTCCATCCCTTCCATTAAATGTCGTAGGTTTGTAGCAACGGAACTGCTCTACTACTTGAGCGGTGTTATCATTAACTTGAGCATTAAGTCCCGCGCCAGCTTGAACGGGAGCATTATGAACTGCACCAACATTAGCAGGAGCATTGTCTGCTGCACCAGCATGAACAGGGGCAGCAGGGGGCAACAGGGGCAGTAGGGGCATTTCGTGACGTGCCCGCTCGAGCATTTCCTCTAGCATAACGTGGAGCCATCTGACATGCCAAGCGTGAGCTATCACGACGTATACTCGTATACTAATCCCAAAAATCTTATTCTATAACATAATAACTAAAATTATACCATCACACTTGTGAATCCTATAGCGAGGTTCTATAAAATATGATATGCATGTACTGTGAATATTTGTAAAAAATAAAATTTTCATGTGGTAAAATCATAAATTTCATGTAAATGATGAACTTGAAACATATTAATGTCCTTGTATGTCACTTGGTGACATAATCTTTAACATAACTTTCTGTGTATCATAAAATGATATATGTAACATGAATGAAATGTATAATGCGCGTACCTTGTGGAGCTGAAACGGGAGGCGGTGGTAGATGACCTTATTTTTTTTTTTTTTTTATAAATTCCCATAAGTTAAATTGATTAAATAATTTTGACCCTTAAAGAAAGAATTTTTTTTTTTTTTAAACAAGTCTACAAGAACGTAGACCTGCTCTGATACCAAACTGTCACACCCTAATTTTAATACAAATAATTTTACCAAAAACATTTATTTAATTATAAATGAAAAAGGCATGAACTAAATTTTTTATTTTTAAAACACAAAATCATAAATTAAGCAGCGATAGACTAAACAAATTAAAGCAAACCCTCAAAGATAAATTAACTTCAGAAATCAAAGTACCAAAAAATAAATAACCAACAATAAACCTCCCAAGTACGAGTTTGCTAAAGAAATAAAATTGTTTTGCAAAAATACAGAAAATCATAGTAGAAAGGCATCCACCACTCCTCCTCGCCACCAGCTCCTCAATCTGAAAATGTTAAATGGATGGGGTGAGTATGCAAGCACACTCAGTGGGGTTAAGCTGTTCAAAGTTAAATATCAAACAGATTGTCAAACACATCAATGCAAACATGAATACATAACCATACATTGCCTCGTACTGTGTTTGTGGGCCGTCCCAAAGCCGTTTTAATGACTAAGGTATTCTCACACGTAACTTTCAATGAGCACTGCGGGCCTTCTCAAAGCCAATTTAATGACCCGATAATCCCGAGGACAACTGATATGGTCCCGGACCCGTGAACTAGTCCCTGGCTAAATTTCATAATATTTCATACATGGAACATAACACGTAGCAGACAAGTTCAACATCACGTAAAACATTTAACAGTGAACAACAAGCTCTACTAACCACTGTAGAGAAAATTTAAATAAAAACCCCACCTCGTATGAATGTCGTGGATGAAGTGAATGCAATAACTCAAAAGCCTACACCTCGCGATTACCGTCACCTATTCATAAATAAATTTTAAATCTACTTAGTAATGGGTATAACTTTAAAGACATAAAAAAATTACTACTTATTGTACATATCTTGGTTAGCTAAAACTATGAAAATACTATCAAAATTATAATCCTTCTTACGTAACTAGTAACCTTAATTATAATCCTAAACTAAATAACTTCGAATCCTCAATCCATGTTTACTGATATTCTCTTAAAAAAATATAACCTAACTCCTTCTCAAGGTAGCTATTGTAACCTTTAATTCAATAATATTTTTTGTAATGAAAAAATAAATAAAATAAATAAATCTAATCTAAGTTCTACCCACGAACTAGATTCATCAACTAATCCATAATTTATGCTCATTACTTCCGCTTAAAGTAACTATAACTTATAAATTTCAATTAAAAGAATTCCACTAAGATTAATCCCAAGACTTGTTAACTTGATCACTATCGTCTGATAAACAAATTAGAAGGCATAATCGGCTCATTTAACAAAGAACACTCATTCCATAACTAAACTTATTCTAAACTTCTCTATTAAAACTAAAGCATATATAACTATTATTAATTAATCTTGTCACCACCAAACACACACGCCACTTTACAAACCTACTAAGAAGAGACTAGATATATATGGCTCGGCCAAAAGAAAAATATGGCTAACCTAAGCACATGTTACATATATATTAATATTGAAAGTCATGAAGTAAAATAATTTGGTCTGGTAATTATTAAAATAATTTGGTCTGGTAAATATATATATATATATATATATATATATATATATATATATATATATATAAGAAGAGAACATCAAAATATATAAAAAGTAGAGAAGAGTACCGAGAAAAGAAAAATGTTGTGCTACGACTAAGGTGTGATGACACGGTATTGCTGCGGATCGAATAACACGTACTGTATAAGTTTTAAAATTTTGTGAAATATATTTGCTGAGGGAGAAATGTTTGCGTGGTCTTTTTACGTGAATGAGAGAGATCGGCTATTTAAGGATTGAGGGAGTAGAAATTAGTTGAGTGAAATGTGGAATTCAAATGCTTGAAGGCTTGGTATGTTGTTGAGAATTTTAGGGATAAGATCTCCCATGTTTGACGTGGACTTGAACACGAAAATTTTGAACAATAAAGTTTAGAATTTTAGGGAACAAGTAATGGAATATTCGTATAATATGTATATGAAATATATTTACATTTTTTTTATTTTATAAAAAAAAAAAGAAAAATATTTTATTGTCTAACTATCTCAAATAGGATTAGGATACACACGTAAGAGCACATCCAAAGTTTAGGGGAAAAAATAATGAAACTTGTATTACTTAATTACTTTTGAAAATAAAATAATAATAATAATAAATAAATAATAATAGTAATATTAATTTATGCATTTTTTAAACCTATGGAAAGTGGTACTCAAGGATGTTACAGTCTACCGTCCGTAAACACATCATCATTAATATCCAAGCACCAGGCAGAAACAACAGCAATATCAATCTCATGATTAGGCAACAATGAGTTAATTTCAGTCTTGTACAGTCCAAGATCATCACCATGACTATAATAAGAATCCTTAATCAAAAAATAAAAATGTATATATAAGTATACACACATATACCAACTAAATTAAAAAAAATATTAAATGCTTACACTTGAACGGTTCCATCACAATCATAGAAGCAAAAGTCAACAACTTCCATATGAGGTTGTGGAATAGTACGATAGAACTTCTTGTTAAACTTCACAAGCTTTGAAACATACTCAAACTCATCATTAATCAACCAAAAAAGACTTGAAACATCCTTACCAGCTCTCTTCACCTTTGAACGAAAAAAATTCACTGCATCATCAAGCTCACCACCTTTAATAGTCTCCTCACTAGCTTTGCTACCTCCATCCACCCCAGCATTTACACCAGCATTCTCACCACCTCCATCAGCCCCATCCTTCGCAGCAACATCCTCTTCAGCAGTTTTTTTCTTCAAACTTTCATGAACCCCAGAATTCTCTTGACCAGTTTTTTATTAAAAGACGACTCATCAGCCCCAAGATCAACATCAAAACCGTCCTTAAACCAATCTACTTCATCCCCAGACATATTGGTTTAAAAAATAGGTGGCTCAGGAGTCAACAAATCAAACTTAGGAGCTTCACCAGCAACTTATTCATCATCGTAACATATTTAACCAATTTATCAACGTATCTGTGAAGCTTCGGGTTCATAAAGAACTTCTGGGTATTCGATAGATCAAATTCGGGAGTGGAATGTGAGGAAGAAAAGGGTTGAATACCATCCACAAGTTTCTTAATCTTAAACATAAAAGCTCCAGAAAAATCCCTAGCCTTTGACTGGATAGACACCAAAATATTCTTGATCTCTAGCAACATAATAAAGAACAAAAATAACATACGTAAAAAAACAACAAGAAGTATTATGGAAAAATCAATAAAATAGTGTATACCCGATACTCGCTATCCACATTTTCTTTACCAGAAACAGCAGACTTCAAAACACCATTAACAGATACAGGACAAACACCACCAACCAAATCCCCTGAACCAAAAACACCACACTAACCTTTTGATAACACCTCCTTTTCATCTTCTTATCATTTCAATGCTGAATCAGATGAATAGAACACAATTCACAAACACCCCTCCACTCCAGCCTATGCAAGTACAATATCTGTAACACAATAACACAGTCATTAACATTCTTCACCCCATCATTCTTATAAGCTAACACAGAATCTGACAACTTTTTCAAAATAAAACTAAATCAATCCAACTTAGGTATATCTTCTACAACCTCAAGAGACTTATAATAAATGGTATTAACATAACGATTTGACGAAGGACAAAAAAATAGAGATAATACAAAACAAAAGCCCGTTTAAAATCATCACCCCCTTCACCTAACTTCTCAATCATCAAACTACTCAAATGTCGAATCGAGGTCTTAGCAGCAATACCAGATTTCTTACTAAACAAATTAAAGACAGACGTATCATCAGAACGAGAATAACAAACTATATTTTTCCCCTCATTCCTAGGTATCATAAAAACATCATAAACATCATCAGTCGTAACAGGAAATTGCCTAAATTTATCTACAAATAACATACGACTACTGCCATTAAAGTGTTCCACCAACCACTTCAACATGTCTTGACCAAAACACTTACTCAAGTTCAACTTCAAAAGACCACCAAACCCAATGCTTGCAACATCTTTTTTGTGCTTATCATTTAAAGACTGAAACAATTCAAACAACCCAAGAGGAAGACATTGAGTCAAAAAAGTGTTGCATATACAAAAAAAATATAAATAAGAACAACAATAACAAACAAAAACTACAGAAACAATTAATCAATATTACCCCAAAGATATAATCACCAATACCCCAAGTTATAATCACCAATACCCCAAGCTACAATCACCAATACCCCAAGATATAATCACCAATACCCCAAGCTATAGTCACCAATACCCCAA
The DNA here is from genome assembly GCA_947034835.1 of Ballota nigra. Lineage (NCBI taxonomy): Eukaryota > Viridiplantae > Streptophyta > Magnoliopsida > Lamiales > Lamiaceae > Ballota > Ballota nigra. The sequence goes on from OX344725.1 coordinate 63,610,183, forward strand.
GTTGTAATAATCAATACCCCAAGATATAATCATCAATACCCCAAGTTAAAAAATTATCAATACAACAAATAAGTTCTCAACAATACTCAAAGCATTAAACAGTGATACCCAAAGATTAAAAAAATAATACCCCAATAACTAAATTAACAATACCCAAATTATAAACAACAATTATTGAGAAAAACTTTAAAAAAAAAAGAATACCAGCTAGTAGTCTCCTTCTTTCGAAAAACTATTTTCTTCTTAAGACCAGAAGATTTACCAACAGATCCTTTCTTAAAAGTTATTTCACCACCAGATTTAACATTAACATCCTCCTTTACTCCTTCAACATCAATTTTTTCCCCTGCCTTACTTAATTCATCCCTTCGCACACCTCTACTCTTCTTAACACCAGTTGATTTAGAAGAATATTTCTTCTTAGAACTTTTATCATCAGACCTCCCACCATCATCCTTCACAACTGTTGATATTAGGTCGATGTTGTCCAGAATGTTACAACATTTTCCATAACATCAGAATTTGTCCTTTCTTCTAACACTAACTCCGAATATTGCAATTTTGCATTTAATGTCTAAACATGCAGAATGAATACGTGAAAGTTACCAGGTCAAGCGGTTGCAGTTTAGAGTGGGTTATTTGAAGCTACAACATGAGCGGTTATCAAGATCATGGAGGCTTAGTGTTGGATGGTTTTACATCATGGGAAACCATGATTTTTGTGTTCACATGCAAGGATTGAATTCTATAAATACTGTACAAATGAGACACAATCAAGTGAAGAGTTCGAGATATCTATTTTACATATAACAAGTGTGGATATTTCGGTTCTCTCCTTTGTAATTCTAGAAGTGTTTTAGTTCGACCTTTGATTAGGTTATTTGGTTTACACTATTAGAATTATAGGCTTTTGATTGTATACCTAGGGTATATGATCTTGATGTAAATTCCTATAGTTGGTTTTTACTTTGTCTTTGTATCACTACTCGTTATAGTGAAGTTTCATCATGAGGCATCATAGATTATTCAATAATAGTCTATGATAAAGTTTTGATATCCCGTTTGCAAATTTTATTTTTTGTTTTTCAAAGTCTTCCGCTGTGTATGTTGTCCTTTATGTTTCAACACAATCGACAACATTCTAGAAAAATACCCAGGCACATCCTTCAATTGGCACCAGAGCCATAACTAGATATACTTAGTTAGATCCTATTTCTTTAAGTGTGTTAATTTTATTTACAATGGAATATCTACTTACCCTCGCTTTAAAACCTCCAATTCTAGATGGATCGAATTATGCATATTGGAAACCAAAGATGTGAATGTATATTAAATCCCTTGATGAACGAGCATGGAGGAGTGTACTGTCTGGATGGACTCAACCTAGGACTCCAGCCGATGAGGACAATAAAGCACGAGTCAAACATGAGCAGGATTGGACCAATGATGAAGTAACCGTGGCCAGTTACAATTCGAAAGCATTGAATGCCATTTTTACATCAGTTGATGTATCTATGTTCAAACTAATTTCGAATTATACATCTGCAAAGGATGCTTGGGATCATTTGCAAGAGCATTGTGAAGGATCTGAAAGTGTTTGTAGAACAAAACTACGAATGCTAGACACCAAGTTCGAAAACCTCAAGATGAGAGAAGATGAAACTATCTCTACCTATAATGAGTGACTCTCTGAGATTGCCAATGAATCTCACTCTCTAGATGATCTTATTTTGAATACCGGGTTAGTTCATAAAATTCTAAGAACTGTTCTGAAACGTTTTGATGTTAAAATATGTGTTATAGAAGAAGCTAAAGATACTGATACTATGAGTCAAAATGAATTGATAAGTATTCTAAAAACCTATTAAATTAATCTTGATCAAAAGAATGATTCTTCTGATAAAAAGGTATTTATTTTCAAAGGTGAAACTTCTTCTAAAGCTGAAAAAACCTTTATTTGTAACTGAAGTCGATTATGATTCTGAATGTGTTGATTTATGTGATGACAATTCTCAGGACATTGCTTTCTTAACAAACCAGTTTAAGTCTTTTCTAAAGAATAGTGCTAATAGGTTAAAAGGCAATATTAAACCAAAAGTAGAAATTAACAACAATCAACAAATGTCTGAAAGAAGAAATAGATTTAATCAAAACAGAAGATCGGGTAGTAGTAGTAGCAAACCTAGGTATGATCCTGAGTATAGAAAGTCAGTAACATGCGATGCTTGTACTGGTTTTGGTCATTATGCAAATGAGTGTGCCAACACCCTGCTAAAAAAGAAACTGAACTTTAATGCTACTTTAAGTGATGAATCAGAAGATGAAAATGAGTCTGAGAAAAATGAAGAATGTGCTTTCTATGCTAGATTTGTATATGATGATACTCTTGATGATCATCTGGATGATTATTATTCAGATGTTGACACAAATGTTCCATCATTAGTCAAAACATCTGGTAATAACAGTCCAGAAGTGAGCTATTTTACAAGTTCTTTTATGGAGACAGGTACTTCCTCACTGGACAAAATAGGTTGTATCTTATGTCAAGATAACATCAAGGAGATTGAATCACAATCACAGATTCTTAAGTCAATGACTTTAGAAAATGCTGATTTGAGAGATTCTCTAACCAAGCTCGAAGAAATCCTCACAAGGAAGGATATAGAACTTGAGAAGCTGAAAGAAGAGCTTAGAGGTTCAACCTTGAACTTCAAAAAATTCACCAAAGGCACTGAAATTCTGGACAATGCCTTGGTACTTGATAATTCTGGTAGAAAAGGTCTTGGATATGTTGGTTCTTCTGAAAAGTCTAAAGTTAGTAATGAACCTGTTAAATTTGTAAAATCAGGAACAAATTCTATAATCAACACTCCTGACTCTACAAATAATTTATCTGAAAAATCAATTGATTTCTTATGTCATTACTGTTATAAAAAGGGGCCATATCAAACCTTACTGCTGAAAATTGAAAAGAGACTTGAATGCTAAATTTTGTCACCAAATTTGTCACCACATTTAAAAGAACATTTTTCAAAAACTAATTGGGTCAGTGAGTCTAAAAGTTGTAATGTTGTGTATACTTTATTAAAAGCTCATGCACCCAGTTATTGGTATTTTGACAGTGGTAATTCTAGGTATATGACTGGCAATATTAATTTTTTAACTGATTATAGATTAGATGCCGATGGTCATGTGACTTTTGGAGGTGGTACCCGTAGTGCAGTCATTGGTAAGGGTACATTGAATGTTCCAGGATTCCCTAAACTGACAAATGTGTTGCATGTTGATGGATTAATTGCAAATCTGATTAGTATGAGTCAATTATGTGGTGATGGCCTACATGTTGATTTTGATAAGGATTCATGCTATGTGAAAAATTGAAAAAAGTGAATGACTTATGGTTGGTCATAGATCTGTGGATAATTGTTATGTAATTGATACCCCAAAAACGTGTAAACAAAGTGAAATCCGATGAGAGTTTTATGTGGTATCAAAAACTTGGGCATACGCATTACCAGAATATTCTGAAATTAATTAAGACAGGTGTTGTAAATGGTCTTCCTAAGTTACAGCTGAACAGGTCAAAGGTGTGTGGTCCTTGCCAAAAAGGTAAGCAAGTCAGAGTGTCACATAAAATGTTGACACATTGTTCTACGCAAAATTGTTTTGAACTCCTTCATATGGATCTAATGGGTCCAATGGAAATAGAAAATATAGGTAGAAAAAGATACTCTTTTGTTTTGGTGGATGATTATTCCAGATACACTTGAATTGAATTTCTTAAGGAAAAATCTGAAACTTTTTCTGTATTTAAAAATCTGTATAAGAAATTCAAAAATGTTTTCAATTCTAAGATCAAGAATATCAGGTGTGATCATGGAAGGGAATTTGAAAATAGTGATTTTACAAAGTTTTGTGAAAACAAAGGTATCTTACAAGAATTTTCCTCAACAAAAACACCACAGCAAAATGGTGTAGCTGAAAGAAAGAATAGGACTTTACAAGAAATGGCTAGAGTCATGCTAGTATCAAAATATCTTTCAAAAAGATTTTGGGCTGAAGCTCTTAACACTGCATGTCTCATTTCTAACAGAGTCTATTTGAGATCAGGAACCACAAAAACTTCTTATGAAATTCTGAATAACAAAAAACCAAATGTTAAGTATTTTCATGTATTTGGTTGTGTTTGTTATATTTTAAATGATAGAGAACAGTTTCACAAGTTCGATTCAAAAAATGATAAAGGATTCTTTCTTGGTTATTCAAGAAATAGCAAAGCATATAGAATCTATAATTTAAGGACTGATACTGCGCAAGAGTCTGTTAATGTGGTTCTTTATGAAAATGCTAGTCTTGTAGGTCCAATCATCAAGGATGATGTGACTAGACTTATTGATGTACCAGTGAACTCTTCAGATTCTGGTCAGAGTAAAGATGTTGTTCAAAATGTTCCAACAACTAAAACAACACCTGAAAAATCAGAATGTTCTGGGAATTCACTTGAGTACAACAAAGTTCCATCTACCAGGATAATTAAAGATCATCCTGCAGAACAAATCATTGGAGAAAAATATTCTAAAGATCAGAGAAGAAGAAGAATGGGTATTGTAAGCAATCTGTGATGCAGATTGGGCATGAGACAGTGATGACAGGAAGAGTACAGGTGGTGGATGTTCTATATGGGAAACAATCTCATCTCATGGCACAGTAGGAAGCAGAACTATGTTTCTCAATCCACTGCTAAGTCTGAATACATTGCAGCAGGGAGTTGTTGTACTCAATTACTTTGGCTAAAGAAAATGTTTGATGACTATGGTTTGAACAGTGATATACTAACTATATATTGTGACAATACGAGTGCTATCAATATATCAAAGATTCTTGTACAACATTCTTTGACAAAGCATATAAGTAATAGACATCATTTTATTAGAGATCTTGTTGAAAAAGAAATAGTGAAATTAGAATATATCTCCACTGAAAAACAACTTGCAGATATATTCACTAAAGCTCTTGATTTTGAGAGGTTTTCTTCACTTAGAAAATCTCATGGCTTATGCTCTCACTGAATAAATTAGTATTGTGTTGTAAAAAATATGTCAACATTGATCACAACATTAGAAAAACCTCAATAAATTTTCTAAATATTAGTTCTATTTGATTCTTATTGATGGTTGTTTGAATCTGAAAATGTGTTTATTTTTGTGGTCACATATCATTGCGTATTGAAATTTTTTTAAATATCACAAATAAGATACTTTAATCACTGAGTAACTATGGGACACGAAGCTCGCTACTACGATGTACTCTTTCAAAAGGTGATTAAAAATGTATTAATTTGTTTATAAATCCACTGAGTAACTATGGGGCACGAAGCACGCAACTACCGTGTTCTCTTTTCAAAAGGTGGATCAATGTGAAATCTTGTGATAAAAGTGGTTAATTGATAAAACAATCCAATGTTGATTGTATTACTGAAATGTTGAGATATGTGTTCTAACAAAAATAACAACATTCTGCATATTCGAATTACTTATTAATTTGTATAAATTAATTAATTTTTGAATAGGATAAATATTAAGGGAATATATTGAGAATATTCTACAGTATTTATTTAAATTCAGTATTTAGCATAGAAATCATGGGTAATATATTTAATTTCTTTTTCATATTCATATCTCACATATTCATACACCACGTTCGAACAGTTGATGGGGGAGGTTCTCAAAAACCACCACATAATGCACGACACAAAGTGGAGCATATGTGATAACTTCCATATTTTCTTCTATATAAGATCTCTTAATTCTGTGTTGTGTTTAAGAACTTATAAGCTTATATCGAACTTTATTTTGTGGATCCCTGAGGGTATTTTTGATAGAGTACTCAAGTGTCATTCATGATATTATTTAGTATTATCATCTTTGACCTATAAGATGCTTATATGTGTAAATTTCTGAATATTTTTATTCATTAATTTTTAATCAAAAGTTTCAGATCTTTTGCAGGTTAAAATGTCATCTCAAGGAGACCTTTCATCTTCTCCTCATTCCCCCAAATTTCCTGCATCTTCTTCCACATCTGAAAATCCTCTCAACTTGCTAGCATCAACGGCCTCAAAAACCGATTACCAAAATGTTGCTGCTAATGTTGGCGCCTCTCCGCCAACATCTCCTTCGATTACTATCGGTTCTTTCAAAATACCAATTCCACAAAATGTCAATCATTCCTCTTCGATTCCAAACCCTACTCCAGTGAAGGACACAACTGATGTACCTTCATCCTCTGTCCAACCCACGACAAATTTGGTTAATTATCTTGATCCTAATCCTATCTCCATAAACTTCATTTTAAGAACACCATTCGAGCAAATTGCTGCCACCTATCAAGTTCTGAAACTTAAAACTCAACATCCTAAAATACTTCTCGATGATGAAGAGATAGACCTTACTGAACTTGAAAAGATGTGTAATCCCTATTGGTGATCAAATTTAGTCGATAGGATTAGTGACTGTTTTAGTTCGATTTAAGACCACCAATCAATTATGTGTGATTGATTACCACCGTAAATGGTAAATCAAAGATTCAGGATGTGGAATGGTAAATATGAAAGTCAAAATCGTGTTAATTTTGTATATGTGTGCATTTAGGTGTTTAAGTGTGTGTTTTAGAAGTATTTGTGAATTTGAACTTGTATTTCTCAGCTGGAGAACAACTATTTATAGAAGCTAGCAAGCATGAGGTATCTATGACTCTTGGTCTCCCTAGCTTGCATGTTGGACAAGTGTCCTTTGACCTTGGTTTGACCTTATCTAAGTTATATCTTAGTTACAAAGTCTTCTTTGGTCTTATCTCGGGTTCATTGTTGTTCGTCCAGGTCAGCTTATTTGATCTAGTAAAGATTCTTCATCAAAGTTGTTCGTCATTAGTGACTTGGCGGAACATTCATATCTGGTCTCGGGTCTTTGGACTTGTTCGCCAGTATGTTGTTCGTCGGTGGGGTTGTTCATTGACATAGTTGTTCGTCACTTTATACAACACCTGGATTGGTTTATACACCCGAATCTTGGTTTATATATCCTTGTTTGGGTAACAATGATTGATGTTCGCCTATCAACAATCCCCAGCAAGGATCACCAGAAGTTGATGATCAAGGAACTGAAGTTGAACCTGCAATGGACACTCAACCTGAAACATCAAATAATACTGAAGGACTGGGTGAAAGGATCAGAAACGCCTGGAAGAAAAGAAAAAGAAGCCAACCAAAGAAAAGAGGAAAAAGAAGGAGATCTTACAGGAATATGGGAAGAAAGGTGGATTATGCTGAGACAAAAAGAAAGGGAAAGAAGGAGGATGCCTCAAAGCCAATTCTGATTGATGAAAGCTCAAAGAAAACAGCTACAGGTCCTGATGTAGCTGAAACTGAAGAAGTGCAATCTGGACCCACTCAAGTGCCAGATCCTGACTCCGTGATGAATGTGCCTCTTGCACAAGTAAGAAAGAGAAGCAAGGCCAAGAAGAAAATTGTTCCTATGCCAACTGTTACTGAGAGTAAACCTGTTGTTGCCGAAAATGTGCCATCACATATGGCAACATCCGAAGAATCTGAACCAGAATAAAAGGAAGAAAAAGAAGAGAAGAATTATGAACCTGAATCCAGTGATCCCTCTCCGAGTGATTCTGATTCCAGTGCTAAGGTACTACCTGATCAGACTTCTAGTGAAGCAGAATATAATGATATGAAGAGTGATAAGTATAGAAAAATTCACACTAGGATACTTGTGAGAGAGAAGGTAGTCAAAATGACTGACTTTAGAGAGCAGAATCTGGTTGAATATTTTAGGGAAAGATCACTGTTGCATGCTCTTGAATTTGCTACACCATATATTATGGAATGGGTTTATAAATTCTATGCAAATCTGAGAGAAAGTTTGGGTAAAACAAATTCTAAGCACTATGGTACTGTTTGGTTTAGAGGAGTCAAGGTCAGGTTTACGCCCAAGTCAATCAATTTATTTATGAGAACTAGGACTATGGTTGAAGAACCTGTTGATGACATGAATGAGGTTATTAAGGTCATAACTGGTGGGCAGATTATGATTTGGGAAAACAGATTGAGTAGTTCCAAATTAACCAGTTTGTATTCTGTTCTTCATAAATTGTGTGTGTACAACTGGTTACCATCTTCAAACACTACTGTTCCAACCAAAGAACAAGCCATCTTGATGTACAAGATTGGACACTTAAAAAGGTTCAATCTAGGACAAACAATCTTTAATAATGTACTGTCATACACTGGCGATATTACTGGAAAAGGATTGTTGCCTTATCCGAGTCTCATATACAAGATGCTTGAGAACAAAAGTTTTGAGAGAAATCCAAGAGAAGAAACTATCAGTGGATTTACAGCTAGTTTTGGAATCTCCAGTGTGCTACTCACATGGCCAAGAGTCATTGATTTACCTTATCATGATCCAGCTGAAGAACATCAAGGACAGGAAACTCAAGAAACCACTAATGTCGCTGAGAATGTTGGCAATACTTCTGCCAACATTCCTCATAATGCTACAATCACTTCAGTTTCTCTAACTCCTAATTATATTGCTGAACAAATTGAGACCTTGCAGACAACCATCACAAATATGCAGTCAATCATTCAGGATATGAAAAACCAGAAGGCTTTCTGGGAATTACTGTTTTCTAATCCAATAGGAGGAGTAGGACCTGATGTAGCTGATGATGATGATGAAGGTTTGAACTCAGGGGGAGTTGAAGTTGATGCAAGTGGTGGTGCTAGTACCAGTGGTATAAGAATTGAAGAAATCCCTGCAGATAAAAATGTTGTTGCTCCAGTTGATGATTCTGTTGCTGAAAAAGATGATGAAGAACTAGAGACACTCTATGGTGATCTAGGTGGTAACTAGGAAAGAGCTTAGAGTTCAAGGAAGAATGAAGATAGGGGGAGTTCGTGCAGACTATGTAGATGCAGCTGACTTGTGAAGTTCAGCCCAATCCTCTCTCTTCTTCACATATTCAACCTTGTAGTTCAAAAGTTCTACTGTTATTTAGCTTAATTTTTTGTTAAAACTCTGTGTTAGTTTCTGTTAGTCTAAAACTGTTACTCTGTGTTATTGTTTTTGTTTAGACTAGTTTGGTAACATTCAGCTGAGTTCTTGTGTAGTTTAGTCCAAAACACTCAGTTTGTGCTTTGTGTTGATTATTCAATTTTTGTCTAGTTGCTTAATTTGGTTTAACAATTAAATTTCTGTTATTTGATGTTTAGTTGTATTTCATACTTAACACATTTTATTGCATGTTTATTACATCAGGTGTGTTGTAGTAGAAAGACCAAATTGGGGGAGATTGTTGATGTTAGGTTGATGTTGTCCAGAATGTTACAACATTTTCCATAACATCAGAATTTGTCATTTCTTCTAACACTAACTCCGAATGTTGCAATGCTGTCTTTAATGTCTAAATATGCAGAATGAAGACGTGGAATTTACCAGGTCAAGCGGTTGCAGTTTAGAGTGAGTTATTTGAAGCTACAACATGGGCGTTTATCAAGATCATGGAGGCTTAGTGTTGGACATGATGGGAAACCATGACTTTTGTGTTCACATGCAAGGGTTGAAGTCTATAAATTCCGTACGCATGAGACACAATCAAGTGAAGAGTTCGAGATATCTATTTTACATATAACAAGTGTAGTTACTTCGGTTCTCTCCTTTGTAATTCTAGAAGTGTTTTAGTTCGACCGTTGATTAGGTTATTTGGTTTACACTATTAGAATTATAGGCTTTTGATTGTATACCTAGAGTATATGATCTTGATGTAAATTCATATAGTTGGTTTTTACTTTGTCTTTGTATCACTACTCGTTATAGTGAAGTTTCGCCATGAGGTATCATAGATTATTCAATAATAATCTATGATAAAGTTTTGATATCCCATTTGCAAATTTTATTTTCTGTTTTTCAAAGTCTTCTGCTGTGTATGTTGTCCTTTATGTTTCAACACAATCGACAACATTCTGGAAAAACACCCGCGCACTCCCTTCAACAACATCTTCAACACTAACTCCATATTTATCCTTTCTAACATTACCAACACACTGCTTTTTTTTGCAGATTTTACATTTTCAGAAACATTACTCTCATGCTACCTCTTTGAACGATAATAAAAACCGACAGGAACAGAATCCTCAAAATCATCATCGTCTACATTAACAGGAACGTTTGACGGAACATTATCTTGAGATCTTTTTGAAGCATTTTCAAATCACCTATTCACATTGGACCTTGTTCTACTGGAAACAAGTTCCTTCCTCCTCGTAGGACCACTACCTTTGGGAACTCGATACTTAGTTCTCACCATTTAGAATGAAAACTGAAAGAGAACAAGTAAAAATCATTAACAAAATTAACATGCAAAAGAAAAAAAACCTAAAATCGACAATATATTGAACCATGATACAGAAAAAAATACAGAAAGCAAACATGAAAAATCGAAGAAATAGAAAAAGATTTTGAAGAAATACTTACGAGTTTGAGGAAATACACGAGTTCAACAACAAAATCTTCAAATCGTACAACAAAAAGCTTCGATCGGCCTTCGGAGAACAAAATACTTCGAAAATGAAGAGAATATCAAAATGACTTTGAATCGAGAGATACATAGACGGTTACCAAGTTCAAATATGAAAAAACTACCTAAAAACTGAAGAGAAACTAACGATTTCGAAAGAGAAACCGTCTACAAAAGTTTCGAAATCAAGAAGAACGAAAAAAATCGAGGAAATGAAGGGTATTGCTCAAGGGTATTACTCAGAGAAGAAGAAGCGCTAAAACAGAGATATAAAAGAGAAAAATCTTTTAAGATATTAGACCCGTGTTCAGCGACCCGCCCTTAACCGCCCCATGATTCGTGAAAAAACCCGACCTGGACCCGTAACCGACCCGCGAATTTAGTCAATATTGATTTTAAAATCAATTTCAAATTGGGTGCAAAATCCAAGTGCATAGTATGCACTTGAATGCACCCTAGAATTTGTGATGACTTGGATATTCTTCTAAAAAAAACATTCTTAAAATATGTGTAAATCAATAACAAGATATATCGTGCGCATAAATTTTATAACACATCATTATGCATGTAATGTGTACTATTAAAATGAAATAAGACATTGAACAACTCTTGTGCACAACGAAAACTTGGCAAACAATATTTTTGATCCCTACTAAAATCTATAAAGTAAAAAAAAAAAAAAAAAAAAATTTAAATTAATACTATGACATATATGTAATGTATTACTTAGGTTCAACTTTAGCTTGAAGGGTATATCCACTATAATCAAAAGCATCATTGTAAGGGTGCCTAAGAGAAGCTTTAGCAGCTCCAAACTCTGTTGCAGATGATGATGCTGAGGTTGAGTTTGTGTTGAGACCATCATTCTGTAAGATTGTTTCCAAGGCCTTAACGACCTCGCTCATCGTGGGACGATCTGACGCCGATTCTTCCACACATTGTACTGCCAACTCCACAAACCTTGGAAACCCAATCAGCACTTGAGTGTTTCTAATACTGGGATCAATCATGGCCCTCAATCCATAATGTGTGTCATCATTCTTGTCCATTACTAGTCTCACTTCTCGCACGATGTATTTTCCTTTCTCGATTGGCTGCTTGGCCGTTATGAGTTCAAGCATCACTACGCCAAAGCTGTATACGTCGCTCTTTTCTGTTAGCTGCTGTGTCATGTAGTATTCGGGATCTAGATAGCCCTGTGGACAAAGGTGTCGAGAAGAATAGATAATGTTATTTATGGAACGCAGATTGTCTGAATGTACGTAAAAACTTTGTGTTGGACTTACCAGAGTGCCTTTTACTTGAGTCGAGACGTGCCCTTTTGAGCTGTCTGAGACAAGCTTAGACAAGCCGAAATCTGCAACTTTAGCTGTAAGATTGTCGTCCAACAAGATGTTGGTCGATTTGATGTCCCTATGAATTATTGGAGGATTCGCAAGTTCGTGTAGGTATGCTAATCCTCTAGCTGAGCCAAGTGCGACCCGTAACCTTCTTTTCCAGTCTAGATACACTCCACTTCTTCCTGATCAAATGTAGCATATGATAGCATTATCTGATTCTGCCTTGCATTTGATTTTTATGATGATTTTAATGTGAAGGTTGGTGTTACCTGTTAGACTTTCTCGTAGTGTTCCGTTAGCCATAAACTCGTACACCAGCATCTGTTGTCCTTGTTCAAAGCAGAATCCGACGAGGCCAAGAAGGTTCTTGTGATGGACTCTTGAAAGCAGCTCGATTTCAGTTTTGAACTCGAGTCCACCTTGGTTGGAACCAAGTTGAGCCTTTTTTATTGCCACCACTTGTCCACTGGAGACCACTCCTCTGTACACCTGAAAAAACAGAAACACATGAGTATTCGAGGTTTTTTCACAAGCATCCATCATCGGCTTAGCCAGAACCTTTCCATAACCTCCTGAACCGATCTGATTTCTTTGAGAGAAGTTATTAGTGCATTTCTTGAGCTCATCATATGAGAACCATCTTGCCCCTTTTAGCTGTGGAGCTCCTCCACTGTCTTTGCCGCTCGATGCCCAAGATGCTGAGCAAAACAATATATAAACATATCAATGAAATCCACTATGAAATGGCAGCAACTAAATAAAATTACCAAATGGTTTGCTTAGTGATATAGCTTGTTCAGCACGGCGTTTTTGCCTAAAAGCATATGCCCCTAATCCTGCTAAAGCCAGGACCAGAAATACACATCCTGATGCTATACCAGCAGTCAAACCTCGACTGATATGAGCTCCATCGTGTTCATCTGAGAATATGATGCATTCATTCAGTTCCAGCAGTATCAATCTGAGTTATTAAACTGAGGCGATAAACAACTTTACCTCCAAAAACGTACGGTGATGCTATAAAATAATACGGTCCAAACTCTTTAGGAGGCTTGTAAGTTTGATTGGTCAGTGAAAATCCAATTCTCTGAACTGCTGACCTATTGAAGTACTTTGAATTGGAGGGAAAAAGTCCGAGCTGCACCTGAAGATAGTCGTCCATGTTAAAGAACGGATTCTGCAGAGATACTGAACCAGGAGAAAGATCGAGCTTCACCCAAAGGCTCATTTCTAGAGAATGGAACAAACTAGCATTCGATAGGTCCCTGAAGAATGGTGCTCTAAAGTAAAAAGTTCCTTCATATGGATAAGCACAATCACAGCTTTGTGGGTTGAGTTTTTGATCAGCTGGACACATTTGGCTACCACAATTTGCAAGAGTGGTTGAATAAGGTTTTGCCGTTTGCTGAATCTGACAGTAGACCGTGTTTTCCAGGGAAGCGGAGCACACTGGATTCCCAATCAACCTGTACAGCAGAAGAAGTTTGTAGGGTGAAAGAGTAATATTACTTAGCTCTAATGAGGTTAACGTTCTTACAATAATGTGCTTTTGTATTCAGAGCCGATTGTTACTGATGATATGTCGTTGTTCTGCAAATCAATGAGCTGAAGCTGTTGGCTTATGTTGCCACTCATGTCTAACTTTTCACCAAAAGCATTGTTCCTCAATCTCCTGTTAGATGTTTGCATGATTAATAACTTGACTTCCTAAATATATGTCAATCTATCAATGTTATCTTAGTTTAGACTCACACTTGCTGAATCTGAGGTAAATCGAAAAGCTCTTGTGGTACAGGTCCTTCTAATGGTCCATATTCAATCATCCTGGCACAAAAACATTGCCAAAACATAAAGACATTTAAAAGGCAAAGATCCATACTTGGTGTTTTCTAGTTACTTACAAAGTAGTTAGTGATGGTAAAGTCAAGAACCAAGCTGGGAGTTCGGTTTGTTTGAAAGAGTTGTTGCTCATGTCCCTGCAAGACGAACACGTAGACAATTTGGAAGGAGAAAGATTAAAGCACACAACCTCTTACTAACCAAACAACTTATTTCTTACACATAATTGACGGAGTTCATTCCTGTTAAATTTGGTAGTGGACCAGACAACATATTATGAGCCAAATTCCTGCAGAGAAAATCACACTAATGATAAGCTTATAATATTGCTTGAATTATTAATGCCCAGAGAAGAAGATACCCACAATTCTATGATGTTAGTGAGGTTGTTGAGATTTGATGGAACGCTTCCTTTCAAGAAATTTCGATCAAGGCGACTGAACGTCAAAAGAGAAACGTTGTTAAGTCATTCGTTGTAATGGTGAAAGTGATGTGAAGCTGAGTAAGATGGTAATGTTACTCACAGAACCTCGAGTGGCTCTACTAATCCTATTGTAGATGGAATGCTTCCTTCCAATCGATTCCCATCAAAAAGTCTGCAAGTTTTTGTGTAAAGACAATTAACCATAAAGTGCATCAAAATTGATAACAAGTTGGTATGGTTCTTGACTTACACGTGTATGAGCGACATGTCTGAGTTGAAAAGTTGGCTGGGGATTTCCCCGGAAAGCAGGTTTTTGTTGAAATGGCTGCACACGTTCAACGTCAAAAGAGAAAATCCGAGGTAAGTTAAAATGATAGAAAAGGTGACTTCCTTACAAGTGCTTTGCCTTTTTAAGTTGGTCGAGTCCTGGACCAAAGGCCGACGAGACAGGGATTTCACCTCTCAGCTGATTTTCTGCGAGGTCAAGCCAGTATAGCTTCGAGAGATTACCAAGAGAAGGCGGTATTTCACCAGTTAAGTTGTTTGAATTCAGGGCTCTGTGGATGAAAATCCATTCCATCAGAAACGAGAGTAACACGAATCTATCTTATGCTTTCAGAAAAGTTCTTACAGAAAAGTTAGTTCTGATAGATTTCCCAGTTCAGTTGGTATGCTGTTAGTAAAGCTGCATCCAGCCAGAATCCTGAACAAACAAGCTAAGTTTTCCATGCAAAACAACAAGAATGGAGAAGTTTAACGATTAAGATCATACAATATGGTCAGCTTTCGTAGATCTCCTAGACGTGGAGACAAGGAGCCACTGAGGCCAGGGTTGAACGACAAGTCCCTGCAGACAGACAGACAATAGCTTCCAATCTTAGGCCAAAACTACATTTCAGTTGATCAAAATGTATGTTATAACTCACAGTGAAACTAACTCGGTGAGACCTCCAATGTCTCCGCTCATTTTACCAGTTAATCCCATCGTCGATAATCCTCTGCACAAGACCAAACGTTTAAAACACGAAACCAACTTCATCTTATATATTATTGAGATGTGCTTACAGTGAAGTGACTCTGGAGTTGTTGCAAGCAACCCCCTCCCAAGCCCTACAAGGATCATCCGATGTGTCCCAACTCGGCGGCGTCCTCTTCCACTGATCTTTTAGCGATCTAAGCACCGCGCCTGCATTTCAACCAACACTTTAAGTGCATTCAAATCCACAAACCTACATGCTCAAGTAATCAAGATAAAGACAAATTATGAGAACATTACCATCCTGAGGATTTGTCAAAGAATCAACAACATAAAAACAAAAGCAAATGAGACAGCAAAAGAGCAGCTGCCCCATGCCTGATTAACACTCTATCACTCAATAACAAAATGCCAGAAATTGATGCTTCAAAACATCAGATTGTGTTGAAGCTAGAAATCCCAGGTAGATATTCCCATCCCAGATTAGTAATCATTGCTTACAACAGAATTTAACCAACCCCACTCTTGCTAATAGTGGAGTGGAGTGGAGTGAAGAAGAGACAAAGCAGAAAAGAATGAATGGTTGCAACAGTTTCAGCTTTGGTATTCTAAATCATTAACCCTTGTCTTAGAAGACAATTCAACTCATTTTTGTCTCCCATTTATTCATAACAATTTCTTCTATATTTTCCAAATAACAAAATACTCAAGTGAAACTTATGTTTCAAGAATTGACGGTACCATAATCTAACCAAATTAATAATAAAGTAAAGGTTAGGGTGGAAATTGATTATTCATCATTAATTGTTTAGCACTCTGCAATCATTATACTATCAACTATAACAAAATTATATACTATGATGTTGGACATGCATTTGTTCAATGATTGTGTGTTTTTCAGTTTTCTCCGCCACCCCCACTAACATGTCCGAGCCGAGTGGGGGGCATGTGATCATATGCTGCAATTTTTTCAAAAATAAAATAAAATCTTAAAGCCTCTAAATTATAATTTTTTGTTTTATTAAGCTCCCGAGCTTTTTTTTTTTTTTTTTTTTTTTAAAGACTCTTGCGTGATTCTTGATTCATAATACCATTTTCGACTATAGACACATTTTTGTTAAAATTTGATTTTAATAGTTGATTCAACATATTTTAATAAATAATGTTAAACTGATTCAGAAAAATTCGTAAATTTCCATTACAAAGGGTCTCGTGAAACATAGTTAATTGTTTAAGAATTTTTAAAAAAATAAAATAATTAAGAAGTCTTTCAAATTAAAAATTGATAGTTCAGGAAAGATTTGAGAAACAGTACGCTTCACTAAAACAGAAACAAAAGCATATTCATTTAAGGCTTTAATGACAAGCCCACTAACAGGCCCATTTATCGTGACAAAGCCCAAGCCCAAATAAAAGTCGAAACTGTGGGCCGTCGGAGCTGTAGAGCCGCCGCCGTCACGGTTGATGTGATTTGATTATTTACCTCTGTGTGGCTTCGTATGAGCTTATTGCTTGAATAGACGCTACTTTACAAGGATAATGCGCCATGGCCGAGGACGGAAAACGATGGCTCTTTTTCATCGTTCCGTCGATTTTCTCATGCCCTTTTCCCCAAAATCTAGTTTCACCACAGCGGCAAAAGCTGTTACTGGTGTTAAAACTGCATCCGAGCTAGGTGACGTTCTAATCGTTGCCTCCATAGCCAAAACTCTGTCAAAACCTGGAGGAATTTATTCTCTGGATAAGGATGGAGATTCGATTCCCTTATCTGAAGATACTGTTATACGGATTCTCCGCCGCGGCTCTCTCGATTCGTCGAAGAAATTGGACTTTTTCCGTTGGTGTTCTCTCAGGCAAAACTACAAACACTCGTTGGGCACCTATTCTCAGATGTTTAAAGTCGTCTGTTTTCTACCCCACCACCACCAAAATGACATTCTTGACCTCATTGCCTCGATGAAGAACGATGGGGTAAAGCTTGATTCCTCGACTTTGAAATTGATTCTTGATGGGTTCATTAGGAATGGTAAGTATGATACTGCTTTACAAGTTTTGGACTATGTTGAGAGAGATTTGATTAGTTCAAGCTCTTGGGGCCCTGATGTATATAGCCCTGTTCTTGTTGCTCTTGTTAGGAAGAATCAAATATCCATAGCATTGTCTGTTTTTCTCAAGCTTTTAGACTCATCCCTCTCTTCCCCTACTGGGAAAGACATAGCTATTCCTGATGCTATTGCTTGTAATGAGTTGCTTGTTGGCCTTAGGAAAGCAGAAATGAGAGATGAATTTGAACAAGTTTTCGGTAAACTGCGGCAAACGAAGCTTTATCCTCTGGATAGATGGGGTTATAACATATGTATTCATGCATTAGGGTGTTGGGGTGATTTGAGTACTGCCTTAAGCCTCTTCAAAGAGATGAAGGAAAAGAGTGGTCGGTTTGATCCCGATTTGTGTACCTATAATAGCCTCATTCATGTGCTTTGCTTTCTTGGGAAAGTGAAGGATGCTCTCATTGTGTGGGAGGAGCTGAAGGTTTCATCGGGACATGAACCGGATGCATTCACTTACAGACTTCTGATTCATGGTTGTTGTAAATCTTATAGAATCAACGATGCGATGAAAATCTTTAGTGAGATGCAGTATAATGGTATACGAGCAGAGACCGTTGTTTATAACTCCCTTCTTGATGGTTTGATGAAATCTAGGAAGCTAATTGAAGCATGCAATCTGTTTGAGAAAATGGTTGATGATGATGGTGTGAGGGCCACTTGCTGGACGTACAATATACTCATCGATGGTTTGTATAAAAACGGAAGGCCTGAGGCTGCTTATACTACGTTTTTGGACTTGAAGAGAAAAGGGAATAGTTTTGTTGATGGTGTTACTTACAGCATTGTCATTTTGCATTTGTGTCGAGACGATCAGATAGGGGAAGCGCTGAAGTTGGTGAAGGAGATGGAGGCTAGAGGGTTTGTAGTTGATTTGGTCACTATAACTACACTATTGACTGCAATGTGCAGGCAAGGCCAGTGGGACTGGACAGAGCGGCTGATGAAGTATGTTCGAGAAGGGCATTTAGTTCCTTCGATTCTCAAGTGGAAATCCGTGATGGAAGGTTCTATGCGAAGTCCACAGAGCAAGAAGAGGGACTTTACACCGATGTTTCCACCCATAAATGATGTTGCCAAGATTTTAAATCTCACAAAGTCGGATGATGCAAAAGAGGATGCTAAGCAGTTTGATTATGTAGCTGATGAATGGTCATCCTCTCCATACATGGATATGCTGGCAAATGACTTCACCTCTCATAATCATCCTTCTCCACAATCCTTCACTATGTCTAGAGGGGTCAGGGTCGTCGACAAAGGTGAGGATTCTTTTGATATTGACATGGTGAATACCTACCTATCGATTTTCTTGGCTAAGGGGAAGTTAAGTTTAGCTTGCAAGTTATTCGAGATTTTCACTAATATGGGTGTGAACCCTGTGAGTTACACATATAACTCCATTATGAGCTCATTTATCAAGAAAGGGTACTTCAAGGAAGCTTGGGGGGTTCTCCATGCTATGGGGGAGACAGTAAATCCAACAGATATAGCTACATACAATGTAATAATACAAGGTCTAGGTAAGATGGGAAGAGCAGATCTTGCAAATGGTGTTCTTGAAAAGCTGTATGAAGAAGGTGGTTATCTTGATATTGTTATGTATAATACTTTGATAAACGCACTGGGAAAGGCTGGTAGGATTGATGAAGCAGTGATGCTATTTAAACAAATGAAGAGTAGTGGAATAAACCCTGATGTGTTCACTTATAACATACTTATTGAAGTTCACAGCAAGGGGGGTCGTCTGAAGGAGGCATACAAGTTCTTGAAGCTGATGTTGGATGCCGGATGTGCACCCAACCATGTCACTGATACGACTCTCGATTATCTCGGAAAGGAAATCGAGAGACGACAATATCAGAAGGCATCCATCATGCGCTCCAATGCAGATGATCCTTCTTGAGGATATACAACAGTGGTTAAAGCTTTTGATGTATTGGTGGGAGAACTCACTGCACTGCCCATGCATTGTATAAAGCTTTCTAGTTCTTCACCTTTTTATTTGCTTGTTTTTATAAGTGGCATGACAAATTGAAACGGGCAATATACACAAGAATGAAAAATTATTCATCCCACAAATTAGGAATTGAGCGATCGTAGCAAAATCAAAGAATACAGAGACACCATTCCTTCTTTCACCTTGTATTATACAATAAATTGTCCAGCTCTGAGAAATTGTTTTGACACAGATAGTGTAATGCACTCTGCCTTGTCTGAACAAGCAAGCAAATGTCCCAATAGCGATCAAAGAAAAATATCAAAAAAGAAACACACAAACACAAAGTATGTACACACACTCATAGATGCTGCAGAATCTTAGTCCCTTTCCACACCGAGAAGCCACTGGGCAAGATGAGTCAAGTACGGTTCTGCACGGGAACTGCTGCTCAAGATCGGTCCTAGGCTATGAAGCTCCGTGGAAAAATCCCTCTCAAACTTTCTGCAAATCATGCATTTAAAAAAAAAATGTGATGGATGATTGCATATGCTCATAGAGAGTAAAGATAAAATTACTAGGGTCGGAAATTGTTGGGCCATACAGAATAGACTCAACAACTGATGCATTTTCAGATGTCACTTTCTGCGTCTGAGATGGTGTCCTTAATTTCAAGTGCTTGTATTTTTCCATTTCAGGGCTGTCAGACTTGGGAGTGTCAGCGGAGTAAGTAATCAACCATTGAGCTGCAGATGCATACTGCAAGCATATGGATTTCATTTTCTCCAGCTTCTGCATCAGTGGAAGTTATTATTGGTAAAAGAAACTATTAACCAAGACATGTTAAACATAAATGAGAACATGTGTTTCGTCTTTAACATGACAAGATATGCTTCATACGGCCGAACCCTACATAATGCAGTAGATGAAAATACAGCATACCTTGAGAAGAACAGGTGAAAGAAGCAAGCATTCCCTCAAGCACTTATCAAGGAAAAAATCATGGTATTGTAAGACCTGCCGTGGAATTAGTGGGAATTGAAATGTATTAATAGTAGGCTAAAAATTTCAGAGGGAAATGAGCAATAAAAGTAATTTTTTTCAGCTTTTGTTCATTGATAAACATATAATCAATTCAAAAACAAGCATGATGACAAGAATATCATCTTACCTCATCAATACTTTTTGCAGTCTGAAGTCTATTATGCAAGACATGCCAATTTGGCTCAAGAACCTGAAGGCATTTGTTGTGTCATGATAAACCAATGTAAAATCATTAAGTAAATTACTAACTAATTCCGCAAATCGATGATAAAACAGCTGGAATCACTAGTTAGGCTACCCCAGTCCCTAGCCAGTGGTTAGACACACAAGGAATGAAGAGATAGAGAAACCTGCCTCGAAGGTCAGATAATGTAGAAGGCTATTGATAAATTTGAGCATATTTCGGCACAGCAAAGATGAAATAGAAATTGCTATTCCTTGCATATCAACCCTTCGAAGACCCTGTAATATGCATCATAGGTAAGCATCAAGAAGGTGGGTAACTACTGAGAGTGGGAAAAAAATTATGTGACATACTTGATGTAGTTGCCACGCAGCACAAAGTTGTCGATGCACATATTTGACGTGAAACAGACACCGGAATATCAACTGATATTTTGTCAAAGCCTTTCTTGATATCACAAGCGATAATGGCCATCGAACCTGAAATATAAAAGATTCATAACCTCAGTAACATGATAATGGCAGTCAGTGGACAATTTAAATATCCCAATGACTTATAATGAACCTTGAAACTCAAAGAAAATGTTTCCAAGCCTGTAATGTTTAAGGGTTCCTCTAGATCACTGTTGCTGGAAACTATCTGGGTAATTTGAAGATCTTTGAGTTTACTCAACCTTTTCAACAGAGTGTTTTTTTCCTAGAGGCAATATAGTAACTGCTGTTCAGTAAGTGGCCCAGAACAGTTCCATATATGTAATTATAAAATATTTAAGCACTAACCACGCAACAAGTTAAGTCCTCATGGTATGGATCCGCTACAGCGGCTGTGGATCGCAATGCAAGATCCAGGAGTGACTATACAAAAGAAGAAAGTATAAATAAATAGTTGCCAGCAATATCTTGCACACACTAGCCCGTTATAAGAGATTACAGCTACAACATAATTTCTCCTTGAATATCTAAAGGCACACCTGTAGCTTCTCAACTGAAATTTCATCAGGCTTTTTCATGAGCTCCTCCCGAGCTATATCCAAGAAATGAACCAAAAAATCACCCTGGAAGCTCAATTTAAAGGAAAATTAATATATGAACAGCCTCACTGAAGAGTTAAAATGAGCCTCTAATGTTAAAACCAACACCATAGGGAAAAATATCAGTATATAAATATGATAGCTATAAACCAAAATATGAACCTCTGAACAAAATATTTACTGTCTAATAGTTTGGGGAGAATCAACATCAAAATCCAACCAATACAAAATTAGTTACACAAAAAAAAAAAAAAAGCTACTTAATGCTGGCCCGAAAAGTTTAGGCAGATGGTGGGACATTACACATCAACTACCTACAGATCCACTGACAATCAACATAAATGATAATGGATGAGAGTTCTACTTGCATTATTATATTATGCCATTCTCACTCCTTAGGAAATTTTAGTAGTAAATTAAACAATAAACTAACAAGTTGTTTGCGTATCACCCAATCAAATAGTGATTTGGAACTTATATATTTTACATATAAGATTTTTGAAAACTACATCTATAAGATAAAAATTTGAAATATACACTAGCCCTACCTGATCAAGAAGCAGATAGTGCTTGATTGACCTCAGTTTTCCCATCAAGTCATACTGCCAGAGTCACAATATAGTTCAATCAAAATATGAAGTTGCACAGAAACGGAAAGTAGTGAATGAGCAAACGAAATATCGACCAGACCTTTTCTTTTATAAGATTCAATAATTCACCACTAGCAAAATCATAAGCAGCCTTGATGCACTCAAGGTAACGATGATTAGACCCAACTGTTGTCAACTTCGTGTTTTCTGCTACAGGAACCTGCTTAAACAATATAACCAAAACTGGATATCATATTATTCAAGTCAGAACACTGCAACTGCAAAAGAGTGACAAACCTGAATACTGTGCCCACATTCTCTCATGACATTTAAATATTTTCCAGTTATCAGAATTGTTTCAGCAGCATTTGCAAGAAAACTAGGGATGTCATCTTTCAGGCTGTATCGATGTTGCCAATACTTTGTATCATAATCTCGCGTAAGACTTTCCTGTCAGAAGAAAGATGTGGTCAGCTCTTAAGCTTATGTTTGAAGCATGTGCAGTTTTTAGGCCAAACCTTTTGAAGAGACTTGTTCTCAGCAATAAAAAATTCCCCATAAGGATCATCAATTACTCCCTCATAAACCCACCTGTAATTAAAAAATAAATAAAAAATTCAGCATTAACAGTAAACAGTGTATAAATTTTAGGAAGTAAGATATCCTCAATCGTCAATGTGTGTTACCAAAAAAAAAAAGTGTCCCACAAAAAGGCACATGCCATTGATGTTGTACATTTATACTTCTACTTTCCTCCAGGATGTGTTGTTAAACCAGAAGAAACTTATCTGTCACTTTGAAGGGAGAATTTGAAAGGCATTAAAATTTTCACTCAACAAACGTGATAGCTATCCATGACTGAATATTAAGAAATCATGCCAGCCCCCTGAGCAGATGCAGAAGGTTCCTTTCCCAGTTGAATGATGAATGCACTTTCCCCGACCATAAGTAGGTTTCTTTATTTGCCAACAGCTAAAAGCTTTTCAATCAATTTTGTATATAGCTATTATGACATCACTAAACTACTAAAGATCCAAATTGATGCAACCATTTTAATTCAGTCGTAAATCGTAATAATACCTCTTAAATTCTGAGGAAATTCATAGGAACTGCAATCATACCTCTCTAGTATTCCAAGATACGATTGACTAGCACACTGTGACATCTTTTCCAGCAGAGACCTTACCACATGGTCACCGGCCATGGCCTTAGCCTAGAATATTTAAGCAAATATGATTGCCAGGGTAAATTAGAGTACTCCTAAATCCAGCTAAAACTTTCAACAAAATAATTAAGCTGCCAGACCTGGCTTTGCAAGAGGTTCAGAACTGCAGAGCCAATAAAATTACTAGCTGAAGCCTTCTTAACAACTATGGATAACGCTTGCATTGACCCCATCATTGGCTGCAAGAATTGATGAAAAAGAGTTAGTATAA
Source organism: Ballota nigra (assembly GCA_947034835.1). Taxonomy (NCBI): domain Eukaryota; kingdom Viridiplantae; phylum Streptophyta; class Magnoliopsida; order Lamiales; family Lamiaceae; genus Ballota; species Ballota nigra. The sequence goes on from OX344725.1 coordinate 63,633,677, forward strand.
ACCCTGATATAGAGGGCACAACACAAACAAGTTTAGGTTACAGTAGAAACCTGGCAATAAAACCATAATCCTTGAATAGAAAGTTTTCCCAAATGAAATTGATGTTCAAGCTGAGCCACCATGGCTTGGTAGTCCTAAGACGCAAGTGTTTTAAGAAGATATTAGTTCTCTTCCTGTAATGGTCTAATGCTAGCTGAGCACGAGAAGAAAGGAAAAGAAACTATGCATTTCTATGCACAAACATATAAAGCAAGACGCATATACAAAAAAATGGTATGTAACATAAATCAAATTTTTTTCTTGGCAGAAAAGGGAATACAGTATCTCCTCCTTCTCTATTTAAACACCTTAGAACCTTTAAACACAGCAGCTGAGAGAGAGAAACCTACAAGTAGCAATGTTCTAAGTGCAGCCGCAAAAGCATGATTGACAAGACCACTCTTGAACTGGGACCTTGACTCAACAAACTGATTAATTAGCAAGTAGTTCTCGCATAGAGGAAATATCCGTTTCGCAGATTCCTGCAATTGAGATAATATAATTAGGTCGAATAAGTTCCAAATGCAACACATGAGGACATATCCTTAGCAGAAAGAGCACTACATACATCCTATTTTGACTAAAAATTATCAATGCAGGTGATTTCTAGCCTACCAACTCAACCTATGTGAGAAGGTACGCCTCCTCTATTAAAGGTCAGGGATTTGATCTTTCCCCACCTCTACTTCCAATCTATACAAGGGCTGAAACGAATAAGTATATATATAAGAGTGGTTTCTAGCCTGAAGTGCCAAATCCATTGATGCGTCAACTTGGAAGGATGCAGTATCATCCTTCCCATGGACTCTAAGAATTGAAATATATCGTCCTTCGATCCCAACCAAAGCTGACAAGAGATCATCAATAACAATCAATTCCTGCACATAATAGGTAAAAACAATTATCATAATTGCTAATCACACAGGTTTGTACAAAGAGAAGGGGTTGATCTAAAGAGCACATGACAGATGGTCAACGCTATAAGCTTCATTATCAGAATGAAAGGCAGTAATTGTTTTTCTTTTTTCACAACATCATATGAGGCGTGCAATATGCCAATTTCAGTTTGATATTTCAAAGTACACATTACATGTTAATAACTATTGATTGTAGTGGGGGTGAATATACAGTTTGAGATGTAACCTGAATTGCCGCATGGTAACAACCAATGGCCGTGTCCACTCCAGGACTGCATGTAAAGAAATAACCTATTAGCAACAATAACACAGAGAATTGAAATGACAATGATGATTAATAGGGCTGGACTTGGCATATCATAGAGAATGATGAATTAGCAGGACTTGCAATATCAGAAAAAAACAATAAGGTCAGTTGTAATCCACTTAATGAACCCGTTCGCATCCCTACCCACCCAATGAAAATAAGCAATTGCAAAATGCTTAAAACACTACAAAATTACAAATTTTTTATTTCACGGAAGATCGAGAATACCCGAACAAGTCCACAGAGAAACCCTTCGATTCAGCAACTCCAGATGCCGACTTTGTTTCCTACAAAAATAAATCTCGTCAATAATTAACGAAAAACAAATATTTCCATAAATCCGCGGAGAATGAATTGGAAAGGAATTCATGAAAATACCTGGTGGAATCGGCCTGTAAGGAAAGGGCGATCCGCGTTCCATTTCGGAGTAGAAGGCCTTGCTATAGTTGAATCCATCGATTTCCTTCAATTAAAATTTCAAAACCCTAACGGTTAACTACAATTCCTCTTCGTATGCATATACGTCCACAGATCCACTAGTAAACCACAATTATACAGCAAAATTGCAACTTAATTCCGTCTGATTGAGAAATTATTCTGCCTCAGTGTGTAGTGTGTGAAAGATTTAAGAGTGAGTGAAGCTTTTCTTGGAGGAAAATGCATTTGCCGCTGCCGCGCAATTATTTTCAAATACCCACTGTGTATTTATCGTTAGCTAATATTTTTTCATCCCAAAATTAATTTATATTGCTTTCGCAAATATAATATATATATATATATATATATATATATATAGTTTTTCTTATGTACTTTGCCCCCACCTCTTGTCCCGATAGGAATGGTGGAGGTGGTAAATTATGGTGACTCAGCGGCCCATTAGGTAGGAGGACTAGTGTCTAGTGCCCACAAGGAGTTTTTTCCTATGTCTTGGTTGGGCAAATTTATGTATATATGGTGAATAGTAAGTGGGATTATAATATAGAGTGGTTTTGAGTCTGTTTACGAAATTAGAGGGAATCGCCTTTGGGAGGGGCGAGTTTCCCTTTTTTTTTTTTTTTTTTTTTTTTTTAGCTCGCTACTGGGAGGGGCGAGTTTAAGCTTTTTTTTTTTTTTTTTTAGCTCGCTACTGGGAGGGGCGAGTTTAAGCTTTTTTTTTTTTTTTATCACGCCGTTGGGAGAGGCGTGTTTATGTAAGGATTTTTTTTCGTTTCTTAGTTATAATTGTTCAATGATTAAATGGGTTAAAATAGTGTGTATTTGAGTTGATTTTAGTAATTATTGTTCAATGATTATGTGATGATTATTCAATGATATATTATAACTAAACCCAAATTGCTATTGAGATGTAAAACCCTAATTGTTAGTGGAGATAAATATAATTGTGTATTGAAATTGGTTTATATTTATACTATCTTTTAAAAAAAAATTATAAAGTATTTCATAAAAATTGAAAATTAATTCAAACACTAAATAATATTTTTAAGTAATAAATGTAAAATGTAAAAAAAATGACATTTATAATAATAGTACCAATACAATTAGCGATGGCCCAATCGACCACCCGTTCCACATTGCGGCGGACGTCTTTCACGATAATTACGACGAGGTTGTTGTTCATGTTGGCTTGGTCCGGGCTCCTCTCCGTATGTGTCCGCATATGGTATAGGCGTTGAACTGTAAACTGGGCGTTGTGCGAATTGAGGTCGATGTTGATAATAGGTACTCATATTAATACCCGTATTTAATATGTCAGTAAATGAACCAGACCATGATGTAAGAAGATCTGTCACAGATTTAGTTAATTTAGATCAATAATATATATATATATATTAAAATATATATTATTTATAAGTTGATATTATATACCTGGTTCATTATAAGGTGTCTGAAAACTGGGTTGATGTATCTCCTGTTGCAACGTCGATGTAGAAGCAGGCTGGGGTACCCCCTCAACGCTTGCCCAACCAACTATCAAGTTAACAATAACATATCATAAGTAAATAAACATAATCTTTAAAAAATATTATTAAGGGTTATGTGTAACTTCCATACCATTTCCAGCAGGATGTGCGTAAGCTCCAAATCCAAATGAGGGCAACTCATAACTTGTGTGCGGCGTAGGCTGAGGTGGCCACTCATTTGATTGCCGAGCATCTATCAAATTAATAGAAATATACATAAACAAGTAAATATAATTTCTTGAATATTTTTAATTTATTATTGTAACTTTGATAATATTGAATTACACACCGTATGCAGTTGGTGTGTTGCCCAAAATTCGAGACGCTCCATACTGTTGGCCCATCGATGTAGAAGCATCTGTAACATGTTATAAAAATATTTAATAATTAAATAAATATAAACCAAAGGAATATCATATTTACAAGTGTAATTCCGTAAATTGCATACCATTTCCAGCAGTATGTTGTGTGCGGGGCGCAGATTGAGGAACTCGGTATTGAGTACCTTGTCGGGGAAAAGGGGAATCTGATGGCACTGCCGAGGAATGTCTTCTTCGACTCGCAGACGTTGAAGGACCTTCATCGTCGTCACGCTCTACAGACCTCCTTCTTGTTTGTCCTCTACTTGTTTCCCCGACTTCTACGTTTTCAACTGAGGCTCGTGGATGTTCAAGATAAGTAGGAGATTCAATAATAGGCTCCACTTCAGTGATGAAATTCTCAGTTGTTTCTAAAAATTCCACCATTGATGGTCTATTATCAATGTGAGCCCGTCGTTTACTGATTTTAAATTTTCGAAACCAGCTTACCTGTAACAAAAAAATAATAGAATGTTATTCATATTTCAAACATAAAAAATCAATATATAATTAAATTTGTGATATATAATTTACCAAAACATCACTGGCAGATGTTCTTGGTGGTTGGAAGCCTCGGACCGGTGCTGCAGTATACTCCTCTGGTGAAATCAATCGTCGTGTAATGTCATAGTACCACTGCATATAGTCTTCCGTGACCGGATCACCCCCGTTGATAGGCGTGCAAGGCATGAATGGTTACCTGCTTCTCCAATATCTAATCCATTTGTCATGCTTGGTCGTCCAATCAAAGCCGGTTCTCCCCTGGCGGTTATACTCATGCAAGCTCTGGTCCCTTTCCTCTACATGACTTGGAATGTTTTGGACCATTCCAAATTGTCTGAGCACCCTATTCGGATAGTGAAGCTCCACTATCCAAATATTGATCAATGGACATTGCGACCTCCAATTTAAGGTCCAACAACGAGGTTCGAGATTCCTGATCTCCTCAGCGTCCACATCATAGGGATCCCAAATAAACTGTAAAGACACACACAAAACATTAATATCAATATTCTCAAAAAATAATTTATATTAGTTTGAATCATTATAATAATAACTTACTTGACCATTAGACAAACGCTCAAATATGTCGCGATATACACGAATTGAAAACCTCGTGCTGTCAATATGACTGTGATAATGTATCCACCTATAGTAGGTAAAAAAATAAGTATGTATATCCAAACGAATTATAGATAAATGTGTCTATAGAAAAATACCTAGCTCCATACGGTGGAGGCCCCAAATTACGACCATCTACACTTATCTGCCCTTGTTGGAGCATCGGATGTGCGTTCGATGGTTGGATCGCTTTTATCCTTGACCATGCCCATATCTGTTGTTCAATGATAAATTTATTTCAATGTACAATTAATCAATGAAATATTTAAAAGTAATTTAAATTAACCAAGAATTACCTGCAACAAGCATAATGGTCCAGCGATGCTCTTGCATTTATAGTTGCAAGCCATACAGAGTTCGCGATATAAACTCGCTAACACAGCACTTCCCCAGCTGTATTCCCCGACTGTATTCACGTCCCGCAGAAAATACAGATAGACTAATGGGACAGAATTTCGAGAATGGTCGGGCATCATTGTAGTTCCCAGGAGTAAAAGTGCACACCCCCGTGCATATTGATCAACGACCTCCTGTGGTGTATAGTCATCAATATCAACAGAATGTCTCACCAATTCGTTTAGGGAAGTCAATTTGATCGCACTATTGCCCCTTATATCATCTGGTTGTATGGTGATGCCCATCAACTCTTCACACAAGCTTTTCCACTGATCAAAGTTATTATATTCATCTCGCCGTATAATGGGCTCTCCTTCTATCGGTAAACCCCATAAAATGGCAACATCTTGCAATGTGACGGTCGCCTCTCCGACGGGGAAATAGAACGTATGCGTCTCTCGACGCCATCTCTCCACTAATGCAGTGATAAGATGACGATCGAGTCTGAATGTCCCACAACGAAGGGGACCGTAAAAACCCATCGTCTTGAGTCTGTCCACCACACGAGAATGGAGTGCGATCTTATAAGGATTTGGGTCTTCTAGTCTAAATGTCCAGAATGGCCCATCACCTCCATTGTATGTACTTAGCACTGTCTCGCTTGTTTTCCTATTAATATAATCTAGCCTCGACCAATGGGTTTGTTGCATGGTGAGTACAGATATGTTCTTCGGTCCATATAACAGTGCCTCTCTATCAGAATTCATCTATAATTCAAACATTCACACAGATGTATTAGAATTAACACAAATCATACACATAAAACATAAAGCTCAAACACATAAAGGATAATGTATATGAAATTATTCAACATTATTGTCAACATTTTAATTCAATCCTACAAACTAATTTTATTCAACATTTTGATAACATTTTGACAATATTTTGATAGCATTTTGATAGCTCCTAGGGATTTACAACATCAATGTGAAGGACCAGCTCTATCTTGTGCCTGGTACTGTTGTCTAGCGCGGGTTTGGGCCCAATCCATTTCATTATGAATCCTGGACGTTACATCCCGACCACGACGCCTTATCCTGCGATCTGGATTATGTCTCAACTGAAAATAGGGTTCATCCCACTCCTGAGGATCCGGCAATGGCTCAAAATACCTAGAGGTGTAAGTTGAGGAATACACTGTTATACTGTAGCATTCGGGCACATATACACTTGGATCGATTTGGAACGCTCTGCACACCTCCAACGCATGTGAGCATGGGATACCATCCAACTTCCACTGTCCGCAATCGCACTCTCGTCTTGATAATGCAACTCTATATGTGCGACACTGTACTGAGCCCTTAATACGGGCAGTAACTCTGGCTGATCCCACCGAATGATTATAAAGTTCTACTCGATGTTTCATCCCCTCTCGCTGCGCTGAATCATATTTGTCACTAACATGATCAGGCCACATCCGATGTCTCTGCACTAAAATCCCTGCTTCTTTAGCACGTTCCATAAATACATTTTTGGATCGTGTGAAGGTTGCACAAACTATAGCTGTAATTGGGAGGCGTCGTGCACCCTTAAGAACACCGTTGATGCATTCGGAGATGTTAGTTGTCATAACCCCATAACGTTGACCTCCATCATGACTAAATGTCCACTTGGCAGGATCGATATTTCGTAGATACTGATGACCCTCTTCACTTAAAACTCGGATTTCGTTCATCTTTGTCTCAAAATGTCTAACCGACAATGCTGTTCCCACATTGTAACACAAGTCCTTCATCTTTTGACTCTTGAACTGAGTATTAAAATTTGAAGCGACATGTCTTAAACAATAACGGTGCACTCCTCTTGGTGGTGAAAATGCTGGGACTTCTTCCACTGCCTTCAAAATACCCTTATGCCTATCAGAAATAAGGCATATCCCCTCCATATCACCCACAACATGTGTAGCTAACATTCTAAGAAACCATTTCCAAGACCTATAACTTTCGTCATCAACAATGGCATATGCTACTGAAATGATTTTCTGATTAGCATCAAGGGTGTTAGCAATCAGCAATTTGTGTTTGTACTTAGTGTAAAGGTGAGTACCATCTACACAAAGTATTTTGCGACAATGCATGAATGCTTCAACGCATGGCTTGAATGCCCAGAAGACATATCCCAACGTGTGCACATTCCACTCAATCGTATCCCTGTGTTTCCACTCTACAATGGTCCCGGGATTGTATTTCTGCAAGGCTCCCATGTACTTGGGCAAATACTGACATAAACTCTCCCAAGTTCCGAACACATTCTCCCTAGCACGTTTCAACGCTTGCCATGCCTTTTGATATGAAATAATGTAATTATATTTCTTATCTGCATGCTCCACGACATATTTGACGTCGTATGCTGGATCAACTTGTATGAGACTCTCCATGTCAGCTGCAAGCAAGTTTTTACAGAGATTTGAATGATTGCGCGAGTCAATATTCATCAAACAGGTATGTGGCGGCCCCAACCTAGTGATTTCCCAATAATCGTATCTTTTACGGTACGATGCGCGTAAATGCCACTCACAACGTTGCGATGTCGAGCAATTATCATTTTCACTGGCATAGTTCTGCTTACACACCAACTTCATTGTCTTCGAGTTGCTCTCTTCGACTCTATACTCACGCCTTGCATGTCGGACCGAATAATCCTTCACGACATTGATCACAGCATCTTTGTCTTTGAAAATCATCCCTAACCTCAAAACCCCATCATCCGCATCATAGCTTAGATCACCACTTCGAACGCCTACTGAATCGACAGGTACATCATCACATGACCTATCAAAAAATGGCACTCCAACCAAATTTGGATGAGGTCTCACTCTTGGTATTAGGGAATTTGGTACAGCAACAGTTGGCATCCAAGGATTGTCAGTGGTACCATCCTCATCAGACGACCCCTCGTCCTCAGAACCATTATCGCTTGGTTCAGAATTACAAGTAAAGTCTGGATATATATCACCAGCTATATCAACTATGGAGGTCCCAACAGGGGCCATCTCAGTGATACCAGAAGGTCCAATATTAGGATCTGAACCCCCGGCATGACTAGACCCTAAATGTTGGGCCTGATATTCAACGTCGGAAGATCTATCCATATTGGCACCACCATGACCTGGCCATTCAGAAGGATAGTACTGGTTCCCCCACTGGCCATGGGATGTTGGGTACTGCACCTTCATTTCAACCTCCACTAATAGCTCAACGGAATTGAGCCCAGCTTGTGGATGGAAGAAGTATCGTAGGTCGTTGTTGTTCCTAATAGGACAACTAGACGAGGCATTCCCATTTTTTATTATGCAAGACACATTCAAAGAATACACTCGCAAATCTAATCCCGTAACCTCAGACAACTCACGTAATAGATCGTAGAAATCAAGCATACGATCAACTCTTCTTTTTCCAATAACAGCTCCGCAAGAGCGCACAATGATTCCAATGTCGCGAGAGGTTGACATATCTTCAACAACACAAAACACTTATAAAATTTTTATCTATAGGCACTAAATTAATTATTGGCCTCAATTATGTTTACATCTAGTATAGTAAATCAAACCCAACACCCTAATTTCCATACATTTTTAGTGTTTTTTTTTTGCAGTATTGAAATTTTATTCCGAACACTTTTTGATGGGTGTATTAACAAAAGATAGGAATATATATAGTCTTATTGTTACATTTAATATTCTTAATTCCATTTCTTAATTTTTAACAAATAAAAAGTATTTAATATTCTTAATTCCATTTCTTAATTTTTCACAAATTAAAATTTTCTAAATAGAAAATTCTCAAATACATTGAGAATATAAAATTAATTCGTTTTATTTTATTTTATTTAGTTTAGTTTATTTTATTTTATTTTATTTTATTTCGTTTTTTTATTTTAATTAGTTTTATTTTATTTTATTTCATTTATTTTATTTTATGTAATTTCGTTTATTTTACTTTATTTTATTTAATTCATTTTATTTTATTTTAATTTCGTTTTTTTATTTTAATTAGTTTTATTTTATTTAATTCATTTTATATTATTTTATTTTATTTTTTTAATTTATTTTATTTCGTTTATTTTATTAATTTTAATTTTAATTTTGTTTTTTTTATTTTTTTATTTTTTATTTCGTTTTTAATATTTTATTTAATTTCATTTATTTCATTTTATTTTATTTTATCTCTTAATCTCTTATTATAGTTAAATAAAATTATCTTATGATTGCAAAAATTAAATTTTAAAATGATGATCAATATTTTCATTAAGTAAGTAATCTAGAGTTTTTTAATACACTATATATATTAAATCTAGATTTTTTAAAACACTAAAAACACTAGAATTTTATAAAAATAAAACTTACATTGTATACATAATGGTTATTAACATCACGTTAAAAAAAGTCAAATTTTACTTTAATAACTTTGATTGATAAAATGTCTAATTTACTCTTCGATTCTTCAAATGTATAAAAGTTATGCATCACCAAAACATTCAAAAAATTAAAAAAGTGTATCATTTTTTATTAAATAAAATTCTACATATATTTGACTAAATAAATTGAATCCCAATTAAATAAATAACACACTATGAGCTTATTAATGGAATTTTAAATCAAAATAAACCAAAAGAACAACACTACTACCAATTTTAAATCAAAATAACAACACTATGACCTTATTAATGTTATTTTAAATCGAAATAGCAACACTACTACCAATTTTAAATCAAAAGTAACATGCTAAAATATGTAATTTCTCTAACATATATATATATATCGACATTATATGTATACTATATATACACTATTTCAAAAAATTGCATGCAAAATAATTCTAAAAATATACAAAAAAATTTGAAATATTTACCACTTAGTTGTAGTGTCTGTACTCCTCAGGTAGATAGCAAAATATCAATTCCTCAAGTACGTGAGACTGCAAGTTTGTATTTTGGAGGGCAAATTTTTTTTTTCTTATGGACTAGCCTTCATTTGAAGAAGAAGAAGAGAGGAAGGAAGGAGCACGAAGAAGAAGTATAATGAGGAGAGGAGTGAGGTAGGAAGGAGTAAGAAGTATTAGTTGGGAGGAAGGAGTTATATATTAGTGGGGAGGAAGGAATCCCACGCCAAACATAAAACGCCAAAGGGGAGGGATTCTTACGCCAAACGGACAATGCCAAACAGAAAACGACAAAGCATGTCGGAACTCGCCTCTGGTAGGCGCGAGTTTAGTAGACGACAAAGTGGGGGTGGGAAACAGCTGCATGGCACTCGCCTCTGGTAGGCGCGAGTTTAGTAGACGACAAAGTAGGGCGTGGGAAACAGCTGCATGGCATGGCGTGGGAATCCGTAGATCGCCTCTGGTAGAGGCGAGTTACGACGTGGCACATCTTCACCTTGATCGCGCTTGGGGAGCGCGATCTACTTCCTTGATCGCCTCCCCCGACCGCGATCAACCCTATTTTTGAAATCATCTTCCCAGTTGGCCTATTTTTACTATATTTATTTGGATTTGGCCTATTTAAAAAAATTTGCCTCTTGGTTGCATACCTTCATTTTTGTCCATTGCAAATAAAATTGTGTTTATGCATTGTGTTTATCAATTTATTATATAAAATGTATTAATTTATGTACTCCCTATGTCTTGGGGAATAGTTGCGCACCTTCATTTTTTATCTATTGCAAATAGAATTGCATTTATACATTGTGTTTATCAATTTTTTGTATAAATTGTATTACTTGAGACGTTAATCTTTAACGTTGCAAGTACTATATTTTGTATGGAAAAATAATAAACGCAGTGTATAAATACAACTCTATTTGCAACGAACGATAAGTGGTGGTGTGCAAGTAATCTCGGAATGGGAGAGGGAGTATTTTTTTAAGTGAAAATACCAAAAAATACCCATTTCCAACTTTCAAACATTTATTTTACTCACATAAATTTAAAAAAATATTTATACTCAATTCATATTATAAGACCAAAACACCCCTACAAAATAGAGTTAACAAATTTGAGTTGGGCCCCACGTCTCCTCATACCCACCCCTCCACTCCATTCTCATTATTTAAATTTTAATAAATAAATATTATAGTATCTATTCAATTAAAACTACTAATTTTTTAACATCACAACTTAAATTCAATTACAATATTGTTGATATTTATTAATGTGCACTATATATTAAAGTATATTGAGAAGAAATAATACATGCACACACAAACAAATATACAATAAAAACTACTACTATTTGAACATCACAACTTAAATTTCATTATAATATTTTTAATATTATATTAATATACACTATATATTAAAGTAGGTTACAAAGAAATAATTCATACACACACAAATATACAATAAAAATATTGTAACTAATAATATGTTATTAATTAATATTGTAAATTTAGAATCTTATTGTAATACTACCTCCGTCCCCCAAAAATATGGCTTTCTGTTTTTTTCAACAATTTTGTTTTATTCACCATTCAATCATCACTTAATATTTTCGCATGTCATCAGTTTTACACTCACAAACAATAACTTAACTCATAAATGGATCACACAATACACTAAAATACCCTTACTTTATCTATTTTATCTACGTTTTCCTAAGACCTGACAAAAATAAATGACCATACTTTTGGGGGACGGATGGAGTATTTAATATTTATTAAAGTTTAACTAATATAAAGGAAGGTGGGGTTGGGAGTGTTAAGGGAGTCAAATATTAATATGATGAGGTAACTAGATGATGATGTTGTGGGGCATATGTGTTAATAGACGACCAACAAGGACATAATATTAGCATAAAAGAATATTAGTCTGATAAGATTAAGGAATCATCAAGGATCAATAATATGAAAGAAGGCGAGCAACAGGGATTATGTACCTTAGGAGGCGAGCAGCAAGGACTGCTGACCAAATGGAAGAGGACGAGCAACAGGGATTATACGCCCTAAGAGGCGAGCAGCAGGGACTGCTGACCAAATGGAAGAGGACGAGCAACAGGGACAAGTATCCATGTGAAGGCGGCGAGCAACAGGTCATAAAGGCCATTACAAAGTAGCGATCAACAAAGAACAAGAAGACACAAGGTCTCAACAAGAGGCGAGCAGGCGAGCAACTGGGGTTACAAACCCAACGAAGACGTACAGACGAGTAGCTAATCACCAAGGAGAGCAGCTGAGTGGTTTCAAAGACCAAGTACAACATTGGGAATACCAAGAGTCACTAACTTTGGAAATAGTCAATGTGTCTTTACACTTGGCACCCATTTATTGGGCAATAGATTAGTTGTTGTACAAAAGTCATAACACTTGGCAAGATCTCAATGGCTAAGCCATCAAGATGGTGACACCTAGCCTCTTTGTATGCCTATAAATACCCCTTCATTTGCATGAAGGAGAGGGGGATTTTTCGATAATAAAAAAAAAAAGTAGCAAAAACTCTTGCAAATTTCTTCCTTACACATTGCTTGATCAAATTTTATAATTTCTTAGTTTTGTTTGGTGATCTTAACTTAAGAAAACAGCCACTAATCATCTTGATTAGAAAAGGTCATCAACAATTGGCGCTAGAAGAAGGGTTCGAACCTCCGTTTCACAAAAAAGTCGAAAAAAAGTTGAAGAACTCCATCGGAATCTGCAAAATCCGGCCAGAATCCGGGAGGAAGTCATAGGAAATCAAGTGTACACATTATTTGAAGCAAAATCATCCATCTATACATCATTCTGAGAGTTTAAATGCATGTTTGTATGAACTAGGGTTTTCAAATCACTATATTCATACAAACAAGGCTAGTAACTCTTACAAAAAGTGCTTGTTGGAGACAAAATCACCCTATTCATTTGCTTATCACTTGTACTTTGGTAACCAAAATGGTTCGATCACAAGAAGAACGCCGTTTGAGCACGTCTCCAAGTCGTAGGTCAAAAACGAGGGTTTCGTCTACCGAAGGACATGCACGTACGGTAAAAGCAACTTCGCAAAGAAACGTCCAAGTTACCATTGATACAATCCCGCCGGAAGTGGAAGCTCTTGCTCAAAATCCCGAAGAGCTAGCAAAAACGATTGCTGTTTTACAAGCATTGCAAAGGCAACAAATGGTCGGGCCATCAGGGACGCAGGCGGCGACCAACAGGGCAAGCGAGCAACGAGGCGAAGGAAGAAAAGACGCACGAAATGACGAGGTTGACAGCGAAGAAATCCGTCGGAATAAAGGGAAAGCTCCTCTAAGTGAAAGACTTGGAAGTCGAGGAGAGTCTACTCCGGGGACAGGTGAGGAGTCGAGCAGCGGGGACACAAGAAGTATAAGCCATTATCACACGAGAAGGGCAAGATATCACGGAACGCATAGGGAGGATCAGCAGAGAGGCGAGGAGCGAGCAACAGGGCAAACACACCCTGCTGCTCGCCGCTCAGTGCATGAAAGGTTAAGGAGATCGGCCTTCGGGCGATTAGGTCCCAATGGAGCCAGTAACATCGCTAGGCACACCACTCAAGAGAAACGTCCAGTTAGCAAGGGACTGCGTCATGAAGAGGTCATTGAACCCAATCATGACGAACAGCCTTCTAGCGGAAAAACGTCTCCAGATGAGTGGCAAGCTTTGAAGAAAGCGGTGGAAGAGATGCAAAAACAGTTGGAAGAGAGGAAAGGCGACGGGTCGACGACGTTGCCATCATCACCCTTGTCCCCGGATATCCTTAATGCGCCGGTACAAAAGAAAGTACAATTCCCGGCCATTAATTTGTACGAAGGAAATTCAGACCCAAAAGTACACTTGTCCAAATATACTGATTACATGATATCGGTAAAGGCGTCTGATGCAACTCAATGTCGGAATTTTCCGTTGACTCTTGGTGACGGTCCTCACAGATGGTTTTCTGCACTAGCTCCAGGCTCCATTAGTTCGTTCATGCAACTCAGCAAAGAATTTCTCTCACACTTCTCCACGGTCGGATCTTACCTTACACAAAGACACAGGTTGGCAGATCTGAGACAAGGAGATGAGGAGACTGATAGAGCCTTCCTTGAGAGATTCGATAAAGTCCTATTGGAGGGAGAACCAGTGAGTGAGGACACCAAGATAGTGGCAGTTATGGCAGGGCTTAGGAAAGGGACAGACCTGTGGAAGGAAATGCACCTCGCTTTCCCTAAAACTTATTCCGAATTCAGGCACAAGGCTGGAGTGTACATTTCGATGCAAGAAACTCTACAGAGAGAGCTAGGAGACAAGGCTGATACCAAGAAATCGGGAAAGAAGTCAGGAGGGGAATACAAGGCCCCTAGGAACATGAAAGCTTTTAGTGAAGGATCCGATTTGAAGGAGAAGTTGAACCATGTCCTATCCACATCAATCGAAGCTGTATACAACAACGTGAAGGATAAAGATATGCTGTCTGAACCCCGCAAGATACGACAAGAACGAGGAAAGATGAACCCCAACAAATTCTGTGCATACCATCAGACTATAGGTCACTTCACAAGCGAATGCCGAGATCTCTTAAAACAGTTGTGGAGATTTTACGAAGAAGGAAAGTTGTCAGAGTTTGTGAAGCGACAGCCGGGAAAGAAACCAAGGGTGGCGATATCCTCCGGCTCGGAAGATGACGAGAGCGACGAACAGCCGAGCAGGAGGGATCAAAAAAGGAAGAAAACGATGACAGCCCCAGCCGAACCCGTCCGAGAAATCTTGATGCTCGAGCCGTCCGGACCGGTTGGGGGCTGTTCTGATGGTAGGCCACTAATGTCCAAAAGAAAAAGGAAAGCAGAGCTGAGGGCAGTAGCTCAAATCAGGGAAGTTGGGGTAAACCAAGCTACTCCAAAGACAGGCGAGTTGGTGTTTTCTGAGAAGGATTTGGACGGGATACTTACCCCACACAATGACTCACTAATCATCTGTGCTAATATCATGGGAGCCCGGGTTCACCGTCTGCTTGTGGACACAGGCTCCTACACAAACATCTTGTTCAAAAGCACACTAGATCAGATAGATGATTGTGAGGGGTATATTAGAGAATGTGATCATAAAATAGTAGGATTTGGAGATGCTGTAACCGTTCCTCTAGGACTAGTTACGTTGGCGGTCGAACTTGTATCGACCGAGAATCCCGAAAGGAGACTGACTAGAATGGTAGATTTCTTAGTTGTAAATCAGCAGTCTGCCTATAACGGGTTTCTTGGTCGACCTTTCATAAATGAATTCAAAGCGGCCGTTTCGACGTATTACTACTGTCTTAAATTTCCAACTCCAAAAGGGTCAGGTACGGTTAAAGGCGATCAAAGGAAAGCCCGTGAATGCCTCCTGCAACTTCAACCCACTGACAACAGAATATCCGTGATGGACGAGCAGCCGAGCAGCAGGGAGGAAGGTGAACCATCCATCCTAGATGAAGTCATGGAGTCCGTCGACACTGAAGTAATGGAGGTGGACGACCAGCAGGGAGTGGACGAGCAGGAGGACATGGTCGAGCAACAGGGAAAAGAGGCCGTACCCGAATTAAATCAGGTTGAAGATTTGGAACCAAGGCTGGGGGCAGAACCAATGATCAAGGATGAGATCAACTTTGAAGGGTCCATTATCGATCCTCGATGGAAAGGCCAAAAAAGGAGAGCAACCCCGGTAGAGGAGTTGGAGGCAATAAGAATTGACCAAAATCGAGAAGACTTAGAATTATTCATTGGATCTGAGCTCCCTGAGCCATATAGATCCAGAATGGAAGAGTTCCTCAAGTCCAATCTCGATGTATTTGCATGGTCACATGCTGATATGGTAGGCATCAGCCCTGAGCATGCCTGTCATAAGCTAAATGTCTGTCCAACTAAGAAACCGGTGAGGCAAAAAAGGAGAAAATTTGGGCCCGACAAATATGAAGCATTGGACATAGAAGTAAAGAAGTTACTCGATAATGATCTTATCAAAGAAGCTTTATGTCCTAGATGGGTAGCAAATCCGGTGTTAGTAAAGAAATCAAATGGTACATGGAGGCTATGTATCGACTTCACTGATTTAAATGCCGCCTGCCCTAAAGATAACTTCCCATTACCTCACATCGACCAGCTAGTGGACAACACGGCGGGACACGAGCTCCTTACCTTCATGGACGCATTTGCTGGGTATCATCAAATACCAATGCACCCAGATGACCAGGAGCACACAGCATTCTACACTAATAAAAACTTGTTATGTTGGAAAAGAATGCCGTTCGGATTGATTAACGCGGGAGCCACGTACCAAAGACTCGTTAACAAAATGTTCGATGAACACATAGGCAAAACAATGGAAGTATACGTGGACGACATAGTCGTGAAAAGCCCGAGAAAAGAAGATCATTTGGAACACCTTGCACAAACGTTTGAAATACTTCGAGTGTATAACATGAAGCTAAACCCAAAGAAAAGTAGCTTCGGGGTACACTCGGGAAAATTTCTTGGGCACCTGGTCAGTCAACGGGGTATTGAGGCAAATCCATCAAAAGTCAAAGCAATTATGGATATGCAGCCGCCAAGGTCTGTTAAAGAAGTTCAACGACTAACCGGATGTCTAGCAGCCCTAAACAGGTTCATTTCCAGATCCGGAGACAAATGCCGACCTTTCTTTGATGCCATTAAGAAAGGACAGTTCCAGTGGACGGATAATTGCCAACAAGCGTTTGAGCAGTTGAAGGAGTATCTGAGTGATACTAAAATTCTATCAAAACCCGTCTCCGGAGAAAAACTGTACTTGTATATAGCGGCATCAGAGGTGGCCATCAGCTCAGTTTTAGTTCGAGCAGAAGGGAAATTTCACTTGCCAATTTACTACGTGAGTCAGGCCTTGCATGAAGCAGAGATTAAGTATTCGCCCATGGAAAAGTTAGCCTATGCACTGGTGATGAGTGTGAGAAAGCTAAGGCCGTACTTCTTCGATCATCAGGTGGAGGTCTTAACAACTTTTCCATTAAGGCAAATCTTACAAAGGCCTGACACAGCTGGTCGCCTCCTCAAGTGGTCGCTCGAAGTAAGCCAATTTGGAATAACTTATGCACCTCGAACAGCGATCAAAGGACAAGCGTTAGCCGACTTTATTGTCGAATTAACATTCCCTCAAGATCCGACGAGAGGTCATAATCACCCATGGCACATGTATGTAGACGGATCATCGAATAACACAGCAGCAGGAGCCGGGATAGTGTTGATCAGTCCAGACGAACAAGTATTCACCTCAGCCGTAAGGTTTGAGTTCATGGCGACAAACAACGAGGCTGAGTACGAAGCATTGATAGCCGGGTTACGACTAGCTCTGGCTGTGGGGGTTCGAAGAGTTCAAATTTATGGAGATTCCCAGCTGATAGTCAATCAAGTCCGTGGGGAATACGAAGCCAAGGATGAAAACATGGCCTTATATCAAAAGATTGTTGCTCACTTAGCTTCACTCTTCGAGCAAATTTACATCGAACAGGTGCCGAGAGACAGCAACGCGCAAGCAGATGCACTTGCCCGATTGGCTACTAGCACAGGACCAGCAAAACTTTCAGAGGTCATCATCACAAAAATTTCTAACCCGTCCACTAGTGACTACAAGATCAATCAGATCGAAGAAGAATGGGCAGAGGATGACTGGAGGGCACCGATATATAGGTACCTCAAAGATAACACAGTACCTGAAGATCCCCAAGAAGCAACAAAAGTAGCCAAGCGAGCAGCAAGATTCACAATTATGGATAACCAGCTTTACAAGAGAGGATTTTCACTGCCCCTATTAAAATGCCTAGCAAGGGGGCAAGGTCAGGAAGTTCTGAAAGAAATACACGAAGGAGTATGCGGAAATCACGCAGGGGGGCGAGCATTGGCATATAAAACAGTAAGACAAGGATACTACTGGCCAACCTTGTTACAGGACGCAATCAGAATTGCAAAAACATGTCACAGGTGCCAGTTATTCGCTCCCAACATCCATAAGCCGCCAACGGAGTTGATTTCGGTAAATAGTCCATGGCCGTTCGCAAGGTGGGGAATAGACATCATAGGTCCCTTCCCAACGGGAAAAGGGAATGTCAGATTTGCAGTGGTGGCTGTGGACTATTACACGAAATGGGCCGAAGCTGAAACACTGGTAACGATAACACAAGAGAAAATGATCAGCTTTATCTGGAAAAATATAGTTTGCCGGTTCGGGGTCCCACAAGCGATAGTGACAGACAATGGAAAGCAATTCGAAGGAAAGAAGATGAGAGATTTCTGCAAAAAGTGGGGTATCAAGAAACATTTCTCAACACCGTATCATCCTCAGTCTAACGGCCAGGTCGAAGCAGTTAACAAGATAATCAAACATATCCTCAAAATCCGTCTGATAGACAAGAAAGGCAAGTGGTCGGAAGAACTGCCCGAGGTACTTTGGGCATATAGGGTATCACATAGAACAGGCACTGGAGAAACACCATTTGCTATGGCGTTCGGTACAGAAGCAGTCATACCTATAGAGCTCAAAATACCGACTGAGAGGGTGGCCGAGTTCAATGAACAGGAAAACAACAAGGCACTAGCTACAGAAATGGATTTGATCGACGAAAAAAGAATCTCAGCAGAAATAAAAAACGAAATATACAAAAGAAGGATTGCAAGGTACTACAACTCACAAGTAAAAGTTAGAGAATTTGAAGTCGGCGATCTGGTGCTCCGAAAAATTCTAGCAACACCTCCAGGTGTATTTGGACCGACTTGGGAGGGCCCATTCAAGATAACTCAAAAATGGCACAACGGCACGTATGACCTTGAAGACATGGAAGGCAACTCGGCCCAATACACCTGGAACGCGGCTTTATTGAAGAAATATTATCAATGATTAGGAAACCAATGTAAAGTTGTTATAGACTATCGTGTCGTTTATATTTTTGTAAGGTGTGAGATCGATGAAATCACACTTTTTTGGCAAAATTTGTATATGGATAAATGATGGTTCAGTGAATTATGTACATAAGAAAGCAAAAGGTGTTAAAACCCAACTGTTCGCCAAGAAGAAAAACTGCTCGCCGGAGGACAAGCAAGTGTTGAAAGCACAGGTCCAAAAGGAGGCGAGCAGCAGGGTCCATGAGACTCAGGAGCCCACCTGATCGCCCCATCACACGGAGTTGCTCGCCCAAGATACTAAATGCATAAAGCACAAGTATAGTGGAGGCGAGCAACAGGGCACATGCTAATACATAGTTGCTCGTTCCGAAGCTAAATGCACTTATGCACAAACATAGCAAGTGGCGAGCAACAATGCATAGAAAGAAGCATGATAAAGGGTTAAGTTCTTAAAGAACAAAATAAACCCATACATGAACAACATGCATAAATTTGCAAGGAAAAGTATTTTACTTTCAACTTAAGAAAGAAATACTTAAGCAAAAAATAATTAAAGGGCAAATAAGAAGCGAACAATAAAATAAAAGTGCAATTCTCATTCATTAGCACCAAAAAATTACAAGAGATGAACATACAACCATCATCCTACTACATCAGCTAGACAAAAAAAAAAGAAACTAAGCCTAAGTCTCGGGAGCTGGCGGAGCAGGTGGCACCGAAGGATTTTGGGAAGAAGGAGGAGGTGGAACGTCTTGCACAATGACCCCGGAGACCTGTTGCTCGCCTACCGCAGCAGAGGAGCTTGCTTCACCAAGTGGATTAGGGAGAAGAGGACCCAAAGCTTCAAAGATAGTCATATCCCTATCCGCCTCCACCCTTTCCTTAGGGGCTATTATGCGAACGTCGTCTTTGAAGACACTCAGGTTAACCCCCATTTCTCCTAAGTCAGCTATCGGGATTTCAAAGCCAGGGGCCGGTGGGTTTTCAGTGACGTAATCTGTGAAGTCCTTGATGGTCGAGGTCATCACGTCCAGACCGTTATCCAAAGCATACTTCACATTCCTCACACTATCAGCATACGCGCAGATGTAACCAAGATTGGTGTTATCGGTTACGTCCTGCACGTAAGTGGTGTAAGAAATGGCACGCTTGTTCCTCTTCTCCAGCTGGTCGACGTGGACCTTCAACGACTCCACTCTTTCCACCAGACCCACCCGCTCAGTCTCCAGGACTTGCAAACGATCGGTGGCAACACCCAAATCCAGTCTTAGCTTTTCTGAAGCATTAGACGCTATCATCTCCCGGTCCTCAGCAGCCTTCACTTCCCGTGTCCATGTGAGCTTGGCTCTCTCGAAGTCAGCTTTCAGCTTAGCCAACTCTTCATCTTTCTTCTTCAGCTCCTCGTCCCTCTTCTTCAACTGAACAAGTTGAGCATCACGATCCGCTTCAACTTGCTCGAGCCGTCGCCCCAAACCGCGATTTGTTCGCTCTAGCTCGACGGCTTGATCCAAGACTCGTTGGGCTGTGATTGATTGATGGCTCGAGTTGTAGCTCAACAGACGAGCATTATCACTGAGACTTTGGCTCTGAATAATTTCTTCGCCGGTCTTGGTCCACGAGCGGGGGACGTATTCCATGGCTCTGCGGACGTGGGAGTCCTTAATCTCTTGGGGAGCGGGGGGAGACTTCACGCAGCTAAACTGGTGAAGCACCTTTGAACGACCGGGATAGTCGTTTTTCCGGTACCTGTTCAAAAGAAAAAGTCATCAGAAAACAAAGTCAAAGGAGTAAACGATCAAACTGAATAGGAAGATACTCACTCCCTCATTTTCACGGGGTCGTAGCCCAAGTATGAGTTGTCGGGAGATGTGCTTCTTCCTTGACCGGCGATCATAGCGCCCACGACTTGCTGCTCGGTCACCTCCTCCACCGGCGAGGAGCGAGCAGTAGATTTACCCACTTGGGAAGAGCCCTGCCCTCTCGCTCGTTTGGCCCGATCATCCTCCTTGCGAGGAGCAGTTTCCTTAGTGAGCCTCTTTTTACCCCTAGTGTCTTTGGCGGGAGGCGAGGAGCGAGCAGGAGGGCGGGGAACGGGGGCAGGCGCCTGAGGAACAGGGAGAGGAGCCTCAGGAGCTTCTTCTTCATCCTCGTCAGCTTCGGCTCTAAGTCTGATCAAAGAAGTGCAAGGATCAAACTTCTTCTTCTTTGATGGTTGATTGGCTGCCATCTGTTTAACCCGACGAGCAAGTAAATGATAGCTTTCGGGAATGGGAGGAACAGCGACCGTTACCCTTTGAGCTGAAAACAACACAAAAATTATCAGTTTGGCAAATGGAACTGATCCTGGACGATCAGCGGGGCCTAGGCGACCAACAGGGCCTAGGCGACCAGCAAGACCTAGGCGACCAGAAGGGCCTAGGCGAGCAACATAGCAAGAGTGAATAATAGGAGATACGGGAAAGGTAATAAGTAATACTTACCCTCAG
This sequence comes from Ballota nigra, assembly GCA_947034835.1. Classification (NCBI taxonomy): domain Eukaryota; kingdom Viridiplantae; phylum Streptophyta; class Magnoliopsida; order Lamiales; family Lamiaceae; genus Ballota; species Ballota nigra. The sequence goes on from OX344725.1 coordinate 63,655,076, forward strand.
GGATCTCTGCTTGCGCTTCCAAGTGATGAGCACTAGTAGTGAGCTGAGCGTGCTTGCGGAGATGTGCTTGGGAGAGATGTTCGACACTCCGGTCTTTAGCGTCCCGAAGAGAAATCAACGCAAGAACGTATAGAAACTCTTCACTCAGATCTGGATGCCCCCACCTCAAGATACGCGGACCTGCAAAAACAAAGAAAAAGATTAAAATTAGTTCACCTAAAAGTTCGATGAACTGAGATTCAAAACCTACGCCGAATTTCGCCGAAATGCGTAGGAGAGTCTATACGCCCCGGTCCTCCCGAAAAATCGGAAGACGCCCGCCAATCGCCACCAATATAGAAGAATTGCTTATGCCAACTCTTGACCTTGTTGGGCACTCCTTCAATTAGTTTAACGCCACTACGGGCTTTGATGTAATACCAACCAGGCCCATCTTCATTAGCGGCCGAAGAGATGGTCAGGGCGTAATGTATCTCTGCCGTGCTGATCTTATTCCGATATCCCTCCAACCCGAAAAGGGTCATAAAAGCCAACAAACTACTCCAACCGTTCGGAGTAATCTGGGTGATTGCCAGGTTTATATCCTTCAGGAAGCGCCCGATCACTGGATGTAGAGGGAGAGGGAACCCTGTATTAAGTATGTCAAGGTTGATGGCAGTGCAACCGGGAGGGGGGTCGTCAGCTCTCTCTCCTGGTTGGGGGGCATATAAATGGATGTCGTACGGGATACGATAATGAGATCGTATCCGAACCAAATCCTCCTCTAGAACTGCGCTGGCTACCTTACTCGCTGTATACGTTGATGAACGAGTCTCCATAATAGGTCGATCAGGGGCAGGGAAAGCTCTGTGGTACTTATTCGCATAGTCGATCCAATCTTGTCTTCGAATTACGGCTTTAGGAATAAGAGATTCGGGCATTGGCCTTGAAACGGGAAAGTTTATCTCTCGGAGGAATTCCCATGTAACTCCTACTTGCTCGCCTCCTGACCCAGTTGCTCGCTGCTTACCCCTCGCCTGGTGCTCGCTGCTCGCTCCCGTTTCTTCATGAAGATTCATCCCTTCTATTTCAGCAGCGACCTCGGAGGAATCTTCACCCAAGTCCGAGTTGGTCCCTTCCCTAGCCGAGGAGCGAGCAACGGGGCCTTGGACATCTTGCTCGCCTGAACTCTCCACAGCATAGAAAGAGTCAATGGAGCGAGCAACAGAGCTCGCTTCAGAACCCGTCTCTTCGTCAACGAGCAAAGTCCTAGGGCTTCGCCCAACTGCTCGCCGAAGCGAGCGGCGAGGAGCAGGAGCTGACGGTTCATCTTCCATGGGCCTTTTCCCCAGATTTCGCTCAACAATCTCAACAGATGGCGTATGACTTGAGGAAGGTGACGTCATCGAAAATTTTTGAAATTTTTTGAAAAATTCCCGAATAAATTAAACGATGAAGTTTGATCAAGAGGCAAACGAGTACGGCGGCGACGCGGCGGCGATACGGCGGCGGCGTGGCGACGATACGGCGGCGACGTGGCGGCGATACGACGGCGGCGATGGCGGATAAGGAAAATGAAGAACAAAAATGGCGAAATCGAAAGAAAAATGTAAATAATAACAAGAGTAAACAAGAAAAATCAAAGGATTTACCTTTGATTTGGATGGGATTGGCTGAAAGATCGAAGGAAATAACGAAAGGAAAAGCTTGAAAACTCTCCAATGGCGGTTTGCTTATGAAAGAACGAAAAGGAAAGAAAATGGAGGGGGGAGCTATTTATAGATATGGATTCGGGGGTAAAATGGAGAAGAGTAAGGAATTAAGGCCCCTAGTTGCAATTATAGGCGCGCACGCGTGGGCAGGCTGCGTCGCTTCGTAGTCCGTGCCTCGGGAAGCGAAACGACGCAAATCCAAGAGTCGTCCCTCGCTGCTCGCCTCCAAAAGTTCCCCGCTGGTCGCTCCCCAAAAGTTCCCGCCTAAAAGAAATTCAAAACCCGGTTGCTCGCTCCGTATAAAATGGAAAAATTTCGAGTTCCCTGTTGCTCGCCTCCCACTACAAAATACATCTTACCTTATAGTTTGACATAAAAGGATAAAAATTCATCCTTATATGCCAAACTAGGGGGCATTGTTAATAGACGACCAACAAGGACATAATATTAGCATAAAAGAATATTAGTCTGATAAGATTAAGGAATCATCAAGGATCAATAATATGAAAGAAGGCGAGCAACAGGGATTATGTACCTTAGGAGGCGAGCAGCAAGGACTGCTGACCAAATGGAAGAGGACGAGCAACAGGGATTATACGCCCTAAGAGGCGAGCAGCAGGGACTGCTGACCAAATGGAAGAGGACGAGCAACAGGGACAAGTATCCATGTGAAGGCGGCGAGCAACAGGTCATAAAGGCCATTACAAAGTAGCGATCAACAAAGAACAAGAAGACACAAGGTCTCAACAAGAGGCGAGCAGGCGAGCAACTGGGGTTACAAACCCAACGAAGACGTACAGACGAGTAGCTAATCACCAAGGAGAGCAGCTGAGTGGTTTCAAAGACCAAGTACAACATTGGGAATACCAAGAGTCACTAACTTTGGAAATAGTCAATGTGTCTTTACACTTGGCACCCATTTATTGGGCAATAGATTAGTTGTTGTACAAAAGTCATAACACTTGGCAAGATCTCAATGGCTAAGCCATCAAGATGGTGACACCTAGCCTCTTTGTATGCCTATAAATACCCCTTCATTTGCATGAAGGAGAGGGGGATTTTTCGATAATAAAAAAAAAAAGTAGCAAAAACTCTTGCAAATTTCTTCCTTACACATTGCTTGATCAAATTTTATAATTTCTTAGTTTTGTTTGGTGATCTTAACTTAAGAAAACAGCCACTAATCATCTTGATTAGAAAAGGTCATCAACAATATGGGTAAACAAAATTGTTTGAAGTTGAAAAGGAGTAAAAAAAAATATTTATATTTGAAGTGGTTAAAATAAAATTTTAAAATGGCTCTCATACCCTTATCATTAAAAATAAAATTTTGCATATTTGATACACCCACCTAGAAACTCAATAGTTACGATAAGCTACGAGACAGTCGGAGTCGGCGTTGCAACACTAACATTGAAAACTTTCTTGTGGTTGCACTACCATTTTACCATCATACGGCAGTATTGCAACATTATAAGTTCGATGATAAGTGTTTTATTATTATTCCCGCATTTTTTTAAAAAACTCTTGACACCGGTTTTTCAAGAAATAGTTTGAGTTTTGACAAAAACTTATCAGAATGTGGTTAAGGTTTCAACAAAATCTTGTCGAAACATAAGTTTTCCAAAACATTTTGCCAAAAGTTTTGTCATTTTTCGACAAGTTATTTTCGAAACTCTAACTATTTTTTGAAAAATCAGGTTCGAAAATTTTAAGCCAAAGTTTCTTTCGAAACCATTATTTGCCAAAATATCATCGCTGTTGGTGTCCCTCCGCCAAGAATCCTGGATCAACGCTTCATCTCGTCGTGCAAAAAGGTTTGGTTCGTATCGACATGTAGGAGGGCATGAAAGAAGCAAAAGGGAAGAGTTTAGTTTGGTTGCGTAGGACGTTATCGGTGGCTAGCCGATCGTTAACGCCAGAATAGATGTAGCTAGTAGCGTAAACACGATGGTAGGGAAAGGGTTTGTATGGTGTATCAATTTTTTTAACAAATAGGTAACATTTGAATTATGAGTAACGGTAATATAGATATATTAGCTTGTGTATCTAATCCAATAATTATTTAAAATAAATTATGTAAATTAAGTGAATGATGATATCTAACAAAGGGATAAAATCTAAAATACCCACTTTCGTAAACTTAAAATTTATTTTACCTACTTCAAATGTAAAAATTATTTTATACCCACTTTGACATAAAAAATACTTCTTCTATAAAATAATTTATTCTACCCACATCGATCCACTATTACCTAAAATATTAATTTACATCTTACCTTCATTTTACTCATTGAATAATTAGTTATTAATTTTAATTTGGTAATTACAATAATTTTATTCATTGTTGATAAATTTAAATATTAATAGTTATATATTTTTACTAATTAACATTTACATATGATTCTCACACTATTAGCATTAAAATTAATGAGAAAATGAACATATGATAGAGGCGTTGTGGGAGTAAGGGTGGGTTAGGTATCTAGTGGGGGACCATCTCAACTTGTAAAAATTTATTCTACCAAATTTGAGGGGTAATTGTGTCTCAATTATATCAAAAAGGTCAAAGTGGGTAGAATAAATTGATTTCATACAAAGCGAGTAAAATAAATTACTACAAGTTGAAAGTGGGCCTTTTGTGGTATTCCCACCTCTAATAGATGTGGAGGGGTGTATAGTCGGCCATTTCAATATCGTGTCATTTGGCACTACAATGTGGAGTGAATACACTACATGGATAAATTCACTACACTTAGGATGAATACACTACATTTTATTCCTAAAATACCATAATTAACTATGAACAAATTCTTCGAATTCTTGCCCATATTTTGAATACACTTCATCTTCAAAATCCTTCGTCGTCTACGCCCATAGCCACATCATCGTCGCCCGCCGTCTACACCCTCCGCCGCCTCCGTCGGCCATCGCCAAAGTCGAAAATCGCGATGACTGTTGTTCAGCTCTGGTTATCCGAACATGACCATAATGTTCGGATTTTTTTTCGAACATGAACACAATTTTCGGAAAAAAAAATCGATTTTTTTTTTCCGAAAATTGTGTTCATGTTCGGAAAAAAAATCCGAACATTATGGTCATGTTCGGATAACCAGAGCCGAACAAGTGCAATCGCAATTTTCAGAAAAAAAAAATGTTCGAAACAAGCAAACAACAATATTATTATCATACCCATACAATTTTATACACTCAATGAACAACAATATAGATGAAAAATATCATAACACCAACAAAAATTATACTATTCAACATTTAAAAAACCTAGTTCCTAAAAAATATCAAAAGACTTATATACGTATTCCGAATTTGGAGGATCGTTCATCCTTACAATGTAGGCCATCACAACACGTTTCAAGCGCGTAGTGGTCCATTGATGGTGGATCACATTCTTGAAGTATGGAGCTCGTTTGAATTGTTCGAAAGTGAAGTATGAAAATGAGGTGTAGTGTATTTACTAAAATTATATTTGGAGGGAAGACTAGAAGGATAATATTGTCATTTCAAGTATTTATCTTAAGAATTAAATTTTGTGTAGTGTAACCAAGCCCAGTTTATCAGGCCCACTAACGTTAAAGTGTAAAATCAAGTCCAGTATATCAAGCCCGCTTTGACCCGAAAACCCGACCTGTTGACAGACTCTGTTTGTCCTTTTTCACAATCTTTTGTTTCTTCAATTATCTGAATAATTAATTTGAGCTTCTGCTGATCACGCTCTCTCTCTCTCTCTCTCTCTCGTCTCGGAGTCGGACTTTCTCTTTCTAGATTTCGATCTCTCACAAATAATTGATCGACTACTCGTGGTTGAATCTTCCGAATGCCAATGGATCAAGCCGAGCTCTCCACCGACCAGGTATGCCACTTGCTCTGCACGGACTTCCTCTACATATGTGTATAGACTAAGTAGACAATTGGTGTTCTCATTCTCATTATCAAATGCTCACGTTTTGAAGTAAGGATTTTGAACATTTTCTGGTTCTAGTTCTTTATGTTTAGGTCGCTGATCTTGTAATAGCAATGAGTGAATTGTCGTAGAAAAGTCTGTTATGTTGGAGATGTTTGATTCGTTGGAATGGGTTTTTGCGAAAGTAACTATTTTATTTTAGTTCTGATGATGTTGATTTGTTTCCAAGGTTCTGAGGAGGGATATTCCATGGGAAACTTATATGACTACTAAGCTGATCAGCGGGACAGGGCTTCAGCTGCTGCGTCGCTACGATAAGAAACCGGAGAATATCAAGGCTCAGTTGCTTGATGATGTAAACATCTTTTTTCTTTATAGCTTTGGAGGCACTGATACTTCCTACTGTATATATAGATGTTGCTTACAAAAAAAATATCATTTGGACTGTTTCCTGTTGTTATGAATATTTGATTCATGCTTTAATTCAAAAAGTTATGACCTCCATTGGTTTTTCTGGTATTTTGAACTCGATGGGCACCATGGATTATGAGTGACTTGTGATACTGTTTTAAGATATTCCATTTTGCATTCTTGCATGTGAGCTCTGGTGATGTTTAATTCCAGTGCTTGGCAGCAGGTTTGATGTCCTGGTGTATGCAAATGCCTTGTTATAGGTCCAAATGACTGTAGCTGTTCGTTTACTTTTTATAATGGAGTAGGATTTTTTTTAAGAGCTTTGATAACAATTGTCAGTTGTTTCAGGGTGGTACAGCTTACATACGCGTTTTTGTCAGCATTTTGCGTGACATATTCAAGGAAGAAACTGTAGAATACGTTTTAGCTCTGGTTGATGAAATGCTTACTGGTAATTGAGAAAGCATAGGCTTTTTACTTAACTTTTTACCTGCACAAGTAGCTGATCTATTCTTGTTGTTTCTTCTTCTACATGACAGCTAACCCCAAAAGAGCAAGATTGTTTCATGATAAATCTCTGGCCGACGAGGATACATATGAGCCTTTCCTGAGGCAATGATCTGTACTTGTTATTTGTTAAATCTTTATTCTTTTACTTATAATGTTCTTTATGCTTCTTAGAATGGTTGAAAAATATAAAATTAGAGTTCATAAAAGCTGATGCTGCAAATCAAATAGAGCTGTACATGATGGTATTGGTATCATATCGGAAGTGTTTCTCACTCAACTGAGTGCTGCTAATTGGTTTAAGTTAAACTGGGGCATACTTTTGTGATGCAGTTCTCTATCTACAATGGCAGCTGATTAATCTCTCCCGTTTCTTTTACAGATGGCTCTGGAAAGGTAACTGGTTTATACAAGAGAAGAGCTGTAAGATACTTTCTTTGATAGTAAGGTGAGAACCTCTCCCGTGTCTTGTCATAAAGCCCAGTTCTTCGACTTTTGTGTAACCTTTCTATTCTTTTAATTGTAGTGGAAGGCCAAAATCTCAAGATTCTGTCATTGCTAATGGGGAGTCAAATTCAAAGAAAGAGATCACTACTATAAATGATGTTTTGAAGGGACTGGTTGAGTGGTTGTGTGCACAGGTATGTTTTTCCATCAGTTATATCATTAAGCCTTTTCTAGGGAAAATAAATTCTTGTAACCTTGGTTTGTTTTGGAGGAAGTCAGTTGCACAAAAGGAGAACCAATAAATAAGCTCACATCACGTGAGCTGGGTCAACTAGCTTCTGACTGGAGATTCAATGTTACATTATTGGACATCGCGTCTTATTGATATGCCTATTATGTCATAATGATATAGATATTAAGCTTCTCAAGTACTAGAAATAGACATGTCAAGGCTGCTAAGTCAAAAATAATGACTCTTCAGTCACAGAATGATAAAAGATAAAAAATAGTTAAGGGTGGCACTATTTTTCATATGAAAGAGCGCATGGAGTGAAATTTCTATCATCTAAGAGATCCATGATCTTATATCTTAAGCTCACTCTAAAGGAATAAACTTGCAGAGATGCCAACATTTTTCTCCAAATTGTGGAAAAACTGTGATGTCACTAAATAACCCGGCAGCCGTGCTTATACTTTGTCTTCTTGTACAGCTGAAGAACCCATCTCATCCTAGTCGCGGCATCCCCACGGCTATTAATTGTCTTGCAACTTTACTGAAAGAACCAGTGGTGCGGTCTTCATTTGTTCAAGCAGATGGAGTAAAATTGCTTGTTCCTCTAATTTCTCCAGCATCCACTCAACAATCCATTCAGGTAACCACAAAATTCAAGATAATAAATAGAAAAGGCGTCAACTTACTATTTCCAAATTTACAAATCACTATCTGTTTAGTTGTCATGCTGGGTTCAGAATCTTAAATTGTATTCATGTGAGATCGTCTTTAGCTTTGTAACGATAATATACCTTTTATCCGTTTAGCTTAATAACTTTTACTTTTAACTTTTGAAACAGCTCTTGTATGAAACTTGTCTTTGTGTATGGCTCCTCTCGTACTATGAGCCTGCAGTTGAGTACTTGGCGACTTCTAGATCCTTGCCACGGTTAATTGATGTTGTTAAAGGGTCCACAAAGGAAAAGGTGAGTTATTTTATCTAATTTTTGTTCATGTAGATATTACATTTTTCAGTGGCCTAGCCGTTTCTACTTTTGTTATGTCATCGTTAATTTTGACAATGATTTTTGCATCTGGTGCTTCATCAATGGGAATTTCTTTTAAGCCTGAACAGCCTTTGATAATATGTTCATATCAACTTATGTAGGTTGTCAGGGTAGTTATCTTAATCCTTAGAAATTTGCTTCACAAAGGGACATTTGGAGCTCAGATGGTAGACCTGGGAATGCCACAGCTGGTTCAGAGTTTAAAAGCTCAGGCATGGAGTGATGAGGTCAGAGAATGTTTTTCATGGGTCCCTTGTATTTTCTATATATGTGTCGCATAAAATGTGGTAAACGTAATCATCAACTTGTTATTTCGACAGGCCTTTTGTATTTCTTTCTGCTTACATTCACACAGGAATCATATGCAACATGATATGTTTTGGCAAGAGCAGCGGATAACATTGTCGAGTGCATGAAACATGTCAATTTTTCCATTTACTATTCTCTGTGATAGCTATTTTTCTTCCCAAATTTTGTGATATCTATGCACAATGATGGCATTAGAGATTGCTAAAGTTTAGCTGTAAGCAAAAAAATTGTTTGGTTTTACCTATAACTTGTGCAGTGTTGCAGTTGTAAGCCTATTCAGTTGCTTTTTGTATGTGCTTAAAGTTGAGGTCGTACGTGATATCACCCATTGTTATCACTTGCAATTTGTTTCTCCTCTCTGCATGGATCATCTCCCCAATCCCTTGATGGCCTCAGATACACAACTGTTATCACTTGCAATTTGTTTCTCCTCTCTGCATGGATCATCTCCCCAATCCCTTGATGGCCTCAGATACACAACTGGTTATCATTTTTTCACAGGATCTACTTGAAGATTTGAGTCGACTGGAAGAAGGACTGAAAGATAACATTAAGCAACTGAGTTCATTTGATAAGTATAAGCAGGAAGTTCTCCTTGGACATCTTGATTGGTCGCCTATGCATAAAGATCCTATATTCTGGCGCGAAAACATTACAAGTTTTGAAGAACATGAATTTCAGGTAACCTTTCCATTTTCATTTTTGATCATGTGGTTATAATCTCTATTGTTAGAGTACTTTCGCCATGTTGCACTCAACCACTTGCATAAGCTCAGATCCTGTGCATAAATGGGCGAGGAAATATATGCACATTGGGAAGGAGAAATTGTGTCTGACTGCTGAGTGTCAACATGGTGCCAAAATTTTCAATCTTTTTTTTATCAGATATAGCCCCCATATGTGATAGATTTGAACATGGTTTGGTAATGTGTGAAGAAGATCAAATATGATTCATCCTCCCATCACATTCTAGTTTGGTGGGTTAGTCGAAGGCATTAGAGAGAGGATAGGCTGTTGAAAACTTGGATGAATGTGCACAAGGAAGATATCCTAGATCTCGGAATTTGTGATGGAATGTGTGAAAATCACACAACTTGGAGAACAAATATCTCTGGAGCAATGGGCTCTGTTGATGGCTATTGATGAGGGCGGTGATTGAACTGGAAATGTTTTAACAGTGAAAACATTCATGATGACAAACTGCTCTGAAGACCATAATTCCTGATGACGTAGCTAAACATAAAAATGCTAGTTACCCCGCTTGAATTTTTTATTACCTCTCGCCTTTTTTTTGGTAGGCTCCTTCACCAGCATTAGTACCTTAGCTTACATCTAAATGATGAATTGATGGTGGAAGTAGAGAACTTCACTACCTCAAAGCTCTACACTGATTTTGAATATACTCCGTCCTAGATATGAGTTTCTCCAATTATTTTGCATTCTTTTTCAATATCTTCTTTGTTCCCATATTTTCAGGAAAACCTACAAATACGACTATTTTGAATCTCTTTGAGCTTGAAACTAATAGTTTCACATGTTGCTGCAGATTCTACGGGTCCTGCTCACAATCTTGGACACATCCACTGATGCCAGAACACTCGCTGTTGCTTGTTATGATCTTTCACAGTTCATTCAGTGTCATCCTGCTGGGCGTGTCATCGTGACAGACCTCAAAGCTAAGGATCGAGTGATGAAATTGATGAATCACGAGAATGCAGAAGTTACAAAAAATGCACTACTCTGCATCCAGAGGCTATTTCTAGGTGCCAAGTATGCAAGCTTTTTGCAGGTTTAAGTATCGTTGTTTATAGTTGAGTAATACAACTTTGTCGAAGAGTGGCTCAAGTTGTGTGTTCATTCTTTATTTATTTCTCATCCGCGTTTGTTGCCCTTTACTGGTCATGTGTGAGCGGTTACTCGTGTTTTTTCTTACACCATCGAATAAGTTGACAGTGATTGTATCATAAGTCATGGTCCTATACTCTTTTTAATATAATTTTACCATTTTACATATAATAAATAAAGAAAATGTTTTATTGTCAATTTTTTTATACTTTTTGGGTGGAAGGTTTGTAGAATGACCCTGAATCCATTGGCACAGGTTAGCCTAGTAGTACCAGATAAATTCCACAGAAAATGCGTTAATTAAACTCAATAAAATATCGATTTTAGCAGCAATATGCGTTAATTTTACCATTTTACATATAATAAATAAAGAAAATGTTTTATTGTCAATTTTTTTATACTTTTTGGGTGGAAGGTTTGTAGAATGACCCTGAATCCATTGGCACAGGTTAGCCTAGTAGTACCAGATAAATTCCACAGAAAATGCGTTAATTAAACTCAATAAAATATCGATTTTAGCAGCAATATGTTCCAAATTGCAGGTCTTGGTCAATTACATTACAATGAACCAAGTGCATGAATATGTGTAGTGTTTCTTGAACAACACAATCAGAGTAATAGCAGACATAATCGCATGCTTCCAGTATGCTGTTGCAGAATCAATGCTCTCAGTAAGCAAAATCACTGTGAACCTAAAATTATAGTGTTTTATCCAGACGGATATGGGAGAAACAAAACGAACGGTTTGACATCCACAAAGCCAACATGCAACTGCTACCATGTGAACGAGGGAAGCACATAAGTGGGGAAAGCCTCATACTGTGTAGCAAGTGAACTAACGGAAGAATCAGCTGCAGTTTCTCCGAATTTACCAAGTCCGAGTTCAGTTGCATGGATACCACCAGTTATGAAAGCTGAAGATATTCCAGCTATATTTGCACCTTTTATATCATGGTGGAGAGAGTCTCCAACAGCAATACAATCAGCAGCATTCACACCAGCCATTGCCATGGCTGATTCATATATGATCTGTCATAAAATGCAGGGAAATGAACTGCCATAAATCATAGAGAGAGAGAGAGAGAGAGAGAGAGAGAGAGAGAGAGAGAGAGAGAACACATCGTCCATCAACTAACCATGCATATTACACAAGTGATGCATCTTAAACATTAGAGTAAAGGTTTCCTAACTCGTGGTAGAATTACCTCGCCAGGCTTACCCATCCACTTCACTTCGCCGCCAAGCTTCTCATATGTAGCTGCCAGTGTTCCTGTTGGAATATAAATGACAGAGAAGGTCACATATTTAATCCATCATCAGTGTAAGGTGAGGCAAGACATTGCATAGGTCGGTCTACCAGGCATTACTCTTAGAGCCCTGGCCTCCACAGTAACAAAATCGGGATTTGCTACAACCATTGGAATCTTTTTAGCAGCACATTTGACCAGAACTTTGTTAAGTTCATCGAGTGCCATTGGAAGTGCATCTCCAGATGGAAGTCCCAGGGCTTCTGTACCATGAGCCAAAACAAACTCAGCTTCTTCAACATTATCCACTACTCGGAGCCCTAAGCCCTGAAGCAAAACATATAATCCCAATGATCATAAAAAAAACTTTGGAATTTCTAGGATTAATTCACACAAAAATAGTATAGTTATATGAAGTATGAACACTAGTAAAAGTTTTGGAAATAGAGAATTACATACCCTAGGGTGTTTGGTTCAAAAAAATTCAATTGGAATGAGCATGGGGTGATTTGGGTGGTTAATGAGTATATGATAAATTCACATTCCGTATACTTGCTACAGGATAATAAGACACGAAATAAGTTAATCATTATCATATTTTTATTTATATATATCTCTCCCTATAATCATTTATCCATTACTCATTCCACTATTCCTCCACCAACGATCATTTTTTGTCTCCACAAATTCCAAGATATAACCAACAATTAACAATGTAATCATCACTCTCATTGTAATTGACCATTCAATGATTTTCATTATCACCAAATATACCATCACTCACTTTACACATTTTAATTTGACAAAAAAGTTAAATCATATACTAAAATCTTAAAACAAACACACCCCATCACTACTCATCAGGATTTCCAAATCCCCTAGATTTTGAAAACCAAGTTCCAAAAAACCCTCAACTGAATCAAAGTATCAAACATCCCCCGAGGGAAAAAGGACATTTCCTTTTCAGAACAATTTAGTTAAGACAGCTTTAGCATACCTCGAGCGATATAGCCCCTCGATCACCCCAGGTCATGTGAATGCAGGAGCTTCCTAGTGCAGCAAACCATGGGTCATCCCTCCTGTTCAAGATAGTTTCATGGCACTTATCATAACCAAAAAAAACTTCTAAATTTCACTAAAGAATAATACTTGGGGGAAACTTAAACCTAAGAAGGTACTGGTGTGTTAACTCCCCACTGGTAATGGCTCCGAGAAAGAGAGCGGGATTAAATCCAAGACTGCTTATCTTTTCTATGGTTGTTGATGCACGTCTTGATGAATTACTTATGATTACCATCTTTGCGCCACAATTTGCCAACTTTTCTACTATTCCAATGCATATACAAAATCATCCACAAAAACCACACAACTTGTCAATATATATATATATATAACAATGAAGTTACAGATAGAATAGCTATTAACAGAAATCATTCAAACCTCACAAAATACCAAGGTTAGAGTTGAGAACATACATGTAGTGATGGCACCTGGGTATGGCTGTTTCCCATCATGTAGAACTCCAAACTGATCCAAGAACCATGCCTATTCCCACATGGTTGCAAGTACATTGAAATACAAGCAATTGCAGGAGCATAACTGAATTATAACTTCTGGATAATAGAAGTGGACACATAGTCAATGTGGCAAAGAAGCCCATAAAGTTAAAAGAGAACAATGTTTGATTCTAGGAGATTGAGCAGAACAATGCAACCACAAATACTAAGATTTAACAAAGCTATTTACTGAAAGCAACATTGCAAAACCCCCAATTTGGATGCAAATGCAAGTGGCAAAATAAGCAACTAAATCTATCTGATGCACTTTACCTCATTTGATGTCACAGAAATGCTATGCTATGATTCTAATGCATGTTCTACAGAAAACAGGTGCATATACTTATCTCTAGCATACCTTCAATTATCAAATTAAATGTTGTATGTTTTATTTCAAGACGTAATTTGTATTTTAATCGCATTCAATCGTGTGGAGTTCCAACATCAAATACCAGCAAACTCTTACCCCTAATTTATATCAGCTGGGTAATATATCTCAGTTATTGACTCGTTAGACTGTAAATTAACTACTGATTGCCAAAGAATTTCACCTCTAAAGGCGCTTGTGGTGATTAATTAAACACACGACACCAAAACCCATCGAACTAGATTGAGCAAATACAGAATTTCAAGATGGATTAGAGAAGTTGAAGCGGGAAGATGAGAAAAAAACATCGTTTAAATAATGGGTAATTATAATAGAAAACTAGGCATTACCTTGAACCGTCGGCCTTCAGCGAGGTGCTGCAATCCGTTAATGGTCTGGAATGGCTTCAATTCACTAGGGTTTAATTGGGGGATCGACGAACAACATCTTCCCAACATTTTGGATTCTTTCCTGGGTGTTCTTTAGAGTGAATTACTGTAGGTGCACTGCACACACGTATATATATATATCAAGAAATTTATATTTTGCCCCTCAAGCAACCTATAATATCGTAATGGTCCTTTGTTAACTGTTTAATGGCAGGGTTCACGTAAACGAATGATTTCGAATTGAGTTTCAAATAGCTAGGACTGTAAATAAATTGGGTCGAGTCAAATGCAGTGGTATTCAAACTTGTTTGAAAAAATTATCGAGCTTTTGATATTCATATCTGATAATTAATTGAGTCGAGCTCAAATAAGCATTGACTAAGCCAAACACGAGTCGAGTTCAAGTAATTTGACATTTTACACATATTTTTTTTTAGTTATCAAGCTCGAGTTGCAGTTGAGCTTTCGACTATTTCGAATATAAATTTTTGTTCAAGTTTATTTGATTTTTATTTTAATTCAAACTCAAACTAATTTTTACTGAACGATCTCAAATAGCTTGATTTGATTTCCAACTCTACATGTCAAAGACTTAGAAATGACTTTGCAAACTATAAAGTGATTATTATGTTTATGTAAAATTATTAAGAACGTAAAGTTGACAAATGAATGTGTGTATATGTGCATGGATTATTATGTAAAACTAATAATCAAAGCAAAATCATGAAAACTGCAAACAGTAATGAAGTGGTATTATTCGTTTTTTATTTTATTTCATCATACCTATAAAGTGTATAAATTTCTAAAATAATATCAATAAATTTGCGACATAAGTGAATGCAAAAAACACAATACATTTTATGATGTTTGTTCAAAATAATGAATTCAATCTGAAATATGAAACAAGTGATACATTATCGATTTAAATTGGATTACATTATAAAATTCCATTGAAATAACAAATTTAATATTTAACAAGTAAGATTTACTAGGAGGATTTGAAAATCCGTCACACAGATTCGCAAAGTGGCAACTGAATTTACCACGTGGAGAATCTAATACTGTATTATAATATTTTTAAAAGAGTCCGCGAGCATATAAGTGATAAGTCATTCATAAATTTTACAATTTGAAGCATCAGATATTTTTTACAGTAATAAGTAGATGAAGCCCTTCCCGAAAACGTCACACAAATATCCCCACACACACAATGACAAATAAAATTATTTTTAAAAAATATAAAAAAATAGCATCTTTAAAATACATTTTCAAGTTATGTTTTTAAAATTAAAGCGTATTTTAAAGATACTATTCTCATTATAAAAAAAATCATAAGTTTATTTGTAAGTATCTACATAAGCACAATGTGACATATAAGACAACTATGTCATTTAATTGTTAATAAAAAAATTCAAATATTTCAAATTGTAAAACTAATAAAATTGATGACATGGAATTGAAAAAAAAAAATCATATGATAATTAATAAAATTCATCATTTTTTTTTTCAATTAATAAAAAAAAAACACACACACATGTATTAGTTCACACAATAAAGTTGTATACTCCCTCCGTCCCAGTTTTGTTTTCCCATTTGCCAAGAAGGTCCGTCCCAATTTTGTTTTCCCATCCCTAAAATGGAAACTACTTTATTCATTCAAATAATGCTTCATTCATCATTCTCAATACTACTTCATTCATCATTCTCAATACTACGTTATTCATTTAAATACTAAAATTCAACTCTCGCATTAAACTCCGTGCACAATCAAACGGGAAAATAAAATTGGGACGGAGGGAGTACAATTTAACGTCACTATCTGTCATGCTTCGGTCAATTATTGTTCGGCTGTCTTAAAGAGTTCCAAAATCTATACCTCAAATCGATACCGTCCATTACTAACTCAACGTCGAATCTCATCCGTTCATCTTCTGCACAGGATTGACTTTACTTGAGTTCTAAACGGCATAGGGCGCTTTCCTTTTAAAACAACAAATTTCAGAGAGCGAAAAATTTCACACGCCAAGATTCAAGATTAATCTTAATTTTCACTTAGAGATTTTCTCTCCCACTCTTTGTCCCTCTCCAATTATACGTACATATTACCTGTGTGTATTTCTGAGTTACATGCAGTGCTGTAGTTGCTCCGACATCGATCTTGGCTTGAATTGAAGTTTTCTTGGCGGTATTCTGGGTTTCTTGAATTTCTCGAGTTGATAATTTTTGTGGGTTTGAGGAAATTTTTGATCTTGGGAGGTTTTTGGGTGGGTTCAATTGTGGGCTGTAGCTGTTTTCGTAGAAATTAGGGTTTTACGTTTGTTTTAAGAATGGGAACGCGACGGGGATTTTGCTTAGTTTTCCATGTGAGTCCTGATTGAAGTCAAACGTTTGGTGTTTCTTAATCTTTTTGGTAAGTCCTGTGAGGGTTTTGTTTTAGATTATAGGGATCTTGTTTGTGTAGATAGGTAGGAAATTGAGAAGTAGAAGAATCGTTCGAAGTAATTATATAATTGTAGTTCTGGAAAGTGGAGTAATTGTTGGTTTATAGAGGGGCATTGGAAAAATGTTTTATTCCCAATTCATATTGGCTAAAAAGGGGCCTTTAGGGACGGTTTGGATAGCGGCCCATTTAGAGCGGAAGCTTCGCAAGAATCAGGTTGCTGATACTGATATTGGAACGTCTGTAGGTACAATTCGAGCATCCTTTATTATTAATGCAATTTTAATGCTTAATCTATTGATTCATTATATTGTATAATCGCGGTTGTCTCCACATGTGTGTACGTACATCTACAGATGTTTGGGAATCAGGGTACCTATATATTGCCTTTTAGTCCTGGTTCCATCAAGTTAAGTGAAAGCCAGATTGAGATTGAGTAATTAAATTTGGCTTCTAATTATCGTTAGAAAATCTTAATTCTCCTTTGTTGTGTTTCATTTTGATTGTTTTTGTTGGGCTTAAAGCCTCACAGACTTATGCTAGGTGCCAGGTTTAATAGATTAGAGACTAATTGTATTTTGTCATATTCTATTTTTGTTTTGAATAAATAAAGAATCATTGAGTCATTTGAACATTTATGGTGGTTTTAGGTGAAATGATTAGACATTCATAGGAGAGATTTGGTGTAGCTTGACAATTAATGATTATCATTTCCCCTAATCTCAGACTTATTTATTTCAAAAGTATCCATTTTGAAAAAATGTATTTATGTTGTGTAGTATGTTTGGCAAGATGTTGGCTTTTGGTATTTCATAGTGAAGATATCAGACGTTATAGGATTTTGTTTGGTTATTGGTGTCGCATCATTATTTATATCGTAATCCTTTACATAGTAATAGGAAGATATTATTATATATTTTCGATAAAATAACCTGAATACCTAAGCAGGAAATAAATACTTAATTTATGCTTTATATAAGCTGCTTATCTTGTACAGACTCAATTCTTTCTCCGGATGTGCCTATTGCACTTCGGATGTCCAGCCATCTTCTGCTTGGTGTTGTTAGAATATACTCCCGAAAGGTGAATTACCTCTTTGACGATTGTAGCGAGACTTTACTCAATGTTAAGCAAGCTTTTCGATCTGCTGCTGTGGATCTACCTCCAGAAGAATCGAAAGCGCCATATCACTCAATCACCTTGCCGGAAACATTCGACCTTGATGATTTTGAGCTGCCAGATAATGACATTTTTCAGGGGTTAGTCTGAATATATTTAATATCTACCCTGAGAAAACTATTTATCGTTCGATGTGCTTTAGATTTTTTTTCCCTTGCAACATAGAATGGGAAAGGTGGTAAGGGGTCTCTCACACCCTATACTTCTAGTGTTTTGCAGTTTCTTATTAAAATAGAAAAGGTAAAGGTGGTTAGGTTTTATGATTGTAGGGTTAGTGAGCTATTATTGAACTAACTGTTTTATATATTTGTACAACCCATGCACACTCAAGCAGCTAATTTCATGAATATGTATCTAATGGTACTTGACTATCATAAGCTATTGAGACTAGGTTTCTTTCTAGTTGAGATTTGAATGGTGGTTACGTTACAAAGAAGAATTGGGCATGCATACCCTATTTGGATTAAGAACCGTGGAAGGGCAGAAGTCCTTCTGAATGAATTATTCTATCACTTTAACATGCCTTTTGCAACTTTTGCAGTAACTTTGTGGATCATCATATTAGTTCAAGAGAACAAATAACTCTGCAAGACTCCATGGCTGGTGTTGCTTACTCTACGTCAAAGTTTGGCCTGGATGGTTAGTGCTATTTAATCCTTTAGAATCTCTACACATGTTAAAAACAGTGAAGCAATTCACAAGGCCCAAAAAATGAAATTTGTAATAATAATAATAGTATCAAATAAAAAATAAAAAATAAAAAAAGTGGACTATAATTGTTTAAAATGTGATGTATTACTCTTCTTAAATTCTTAATGTTGCTTGTGTTGTTCACAGAGAGGTTTGGAGATGGTGATGCTTCTGGTTTGGACCTTGATGAGGTGCAGCTCTCTATTTTGTTGGCATTTATGTTTTGCGTCCTCTTTTTTTATGTTGCTTTGGATTTATATATTTGATTACTGATATCAAGTTCTGCATTCGTCCCTTATCATCATGACACATCAAAATTTGTAGTTGTTCCTAAAATTATATCCTAATATTTATCCACTTCTGCAGAAATGCTTTCTCTGGTCCACCGCACACTCAATTGAACAAAATTGGGACATATGACCCTATAATCATTATTTTGTCTTACTTAACTGAAACTGGAAATGCGAAACTTCATTGCACAGCTTTAGCTAAAAAAATATTGACTGGTTCATTTCTTATTAATTAATGCATACAGGAATTGTTTTTGGACAAGATAGGAACAACAGGACATGCCATTGAGAGGTTAGATTAATATTTTGGAGTTTTCCTTTGCTTTCCTTACTTATATATGCGTGTTTAGAGTGAAATTGCTTTTGTCTTGAATTATCAATATGAGACCTACATTTCATTTTTTCTCTGTTCCTGTGCGTGATTCTTAGAAGTAGTATAAATATGTCATAAATTTACCATTAGGTTCTTCTCAAGGTCTGAAGTCACTATGCACTATAAGCTACTTACATTTAGATTATACACAGTGTTTGTCTTGTTTTTATGGAAGTTTTATGCTAGCTACATAGTTGTAATTTTATTGGAAAGGAGTTCTTTCAACCGAGCCATTGAATCTCCTGGTTGGCTAGGTTGATGGAAAGTTCACCTGCATTCATGTCTTCTCGACACTATCGTATGTGCATTCTTATCTAGATGGTGTCCTGATAATGTTCATTTTCATGTACTTAAGTGGCGTACCACAAGCCATTGTGGATCTATCATCGTACTTTCTGGTATCGTGTATACACTGGTGATTGTTTATGTTGATCTTGGAACATCTGAATGTTGATCTCTATCTTCTTTGTAATTTCAGATCAGACCCGCAGTCCTCTGTTGGACCAATGACCCCTCTCAAGCAAGATGAGCATCCTGAAACCAGGGTAGTTATTTGGATCTTTCAATAGTATATGTTTAATCATAGTAATTTCTGTGGTGTAATATTTAGTTTTTATGCTGTTATCTCTTTTATCTTGGTTTTTTCTTTAAAGGCACAATTGGAAGAGCTTATTTGACGATCTTCTTTACATGCAGGTGGATGGTGTTGATGACTACGCTGATCTCATGGACTATGAACATGCTCCATGTACCCCTGGACTGGTGGAAGAAGCAAATTTATCCAATGTCAAAGAGGTTTTGGCTTGTGATGACCATCTGGAATCAGAATATCATTTAGAGGGGTCTTCCACGATTGAAAATGTAAAAAACAATGTTTGTGAGGATAAACAAGAGGCCAATTGGACTTCTTGCAATAATACAACCTCTGAGGCAACTCCTGCTGTGTTAACTGAGGATCATGGACATCAATCAGATGATTTGCATTCTAATCTTTCAAAGCCACAGGGAGACTCTCCTATTGGCCCTAACACGGATTATGTTCAGCTGGAGTCGTCATCAAGATCTCAACCCCTTCCTGACTTATTAGGTCAAGACAAAACTCTAAACCCGGTATCCGATGTTTCCTGCTTGAGAGATTTTCAGAATGAAGCTCCCCAAACAAATGACAATTCTTCTCTCCCAGTTGACAACCCTACTGATCATCATCAAGGTCACTATGAAACTGGCTTAGAGAAAAGTGATTGTGAAATTTCTGGTGTGACTAGCCCCTGCCACCAAGTTTCTGAAGGTATCTTGAGAAAAGATGAAGGATCAGTTGGGGTTGGAGTTCCTGGCATTGTTGAAATTGAAAATGTTTTTGAGAAACCACTTCCCGATGCATTGGATTTACCTTCCACAAACCAAGATGAATCTTTCTCGCAAAATCCCGACACTCAGGCCCATTACGAAGCTGTGGATCCTAGCTCATTAAACCTTGACGTGCTTGAAAATGTTGCTTCTTCTGAAACTTTCCATCTCAGGCCATGTAGTTCCAACTTGGAACCTCCTGGTATGACTTCTGGGAGTATCATGTCCACCGACGCTGCTTTACAATCTGATGTTACTGCCGTCACAGCTTCTGAAAGGGAGGAGACGGTAATGATAGGTTTGTCTGTCAAGCTTAAACTTCTTTCCATTTACTGTGGAAATTCCAAATGGGCCTAATTAATCTCATAGTAGATTTAATCTTATCGAATACTCCCTCCGTCCCAGTTTTATTTTTCCATATGCCAAAAAGGTCCGTTCCAATTTTATTTTCCCATTTCCCAAAATAGAAATAAAGCGCATTCACCTTTTTAAACTTCACCTCACAAAAACTACTTTATTCATTTAATACTGCAATTCAACTCTCGCATTAAACTCCGTGTAAAGTTAAACGGGAAAATAAAACTAGGGCGGAGGGAGTACTACTTTTTATAGGTATCTGCCTAGAATTTTACCATCTGAGGGAGTGAAACCTTTTACACGTTCTTCCCTTGGTTTTACTACATGTTACCGCCTATTTTACTTTATATTCTCTTTGGTTTTAGTATATGCTATGATTGTAGCACAGATGGTTACTGAGACTGAGTCAACTTTGCTCAATATATAATTGACTATTGGAGTATGTAGGAGTTAATAAAAAACAATTTAAGTTATGAGATTGATAGGGAAAATATGGAATCAGCATGTTATCGTATATTATAGGACTTCCTGTGAGTTTACTTCATAGGGGAGTTGCCTCGATAAAAAGGAATCCCTCTCTGTATCTATAAATCTTTGTTTAATAATAATATTCTCTGTTTTATCAGGTAAGGGTTGCTCTGGAACTGATCACACAGAAGAAATATCGAAGGAAAACCACTTGCAAGAACACTCATTACACGCGGAGATTTATGCACCTGATAGTCAAGCAATCAATGCCAGTGCACATGATAAGCTAATGGAAAATCTAAACAATTCTTCAGAAGTTGATCTTCCCGCTCCTGAAAAACTGTTATCCGTACCAGAAGACTGTGTAGATCCACATAACAGAATATTACTAGATGCTAGCCCTGGAAGGTTCACGGGGCTTGATGAAGGTGATGCTGGGAGCAAAATTATTTCTGGCAAGAAACGCAGCTTCACTGAAAGTACACTGACAGAGCAGAGTTTGAATTCAGTTGAATCATTGAGACTGGTCCGTTTTAAAAGAACAATTGAATCCGTGCCTGACGATGATGATTTACTGTCTTCAATTTTAGGTTCTAAATTTTTCCTTTTTTTATTAATAGATAAACTTGTTTCCCATAATCCATTGACTAGGCTTCTGATTTGATGCTATGTTGTCAGTTGGAAGATCTTCAGTTTTGAAAGTAAAGGCCACGCCTCGTCTTTCTGAGGCAACATCTACAAAGCGTACTCGTTCTGGTCCGCGCACTGTTGCTTCCAAAAGAAAACTGCTCATGGACGATACTATGGTTCTGCATGGGGAGTACGTTTCTATTTTCTTTACTTGTTTTATGTATTCATTGAATTTTGAGCAGTGCAAATCGCTTAAAGTACCAGTATTTTTAATCAATATCGGTGATGCAATTTGTGCATTTTGTATTTCCTCAACTGTTCAAGCCACTTTGGTTGAATCATTATCATTTTCTCAATTTCGTTATTTCATGCTCACAGCATATGCATCTAGATATGCTCGAGCCATGGCTGTTTTTTTCTAAATTCATATGATATAAGAGGTTCTCTTGTAAGATACTGGACTGTCATTATTCTTAAAGTTATGTTGTCTTTGAATCTTGATAGCACGATAAGGCAGCAGCTGACAAGCACTGAAGATATACGCCGCGTAAGAAAGAAAGCTCCTTGTACACGTGCTGAAATTTCAATGATTCAGAAGAGATTTTTGGATGATGACGACATTTTCCTTGAACCACTTTTTACCGGTGAGTTTCCAATGCAGGAATACATCCAAACCCCTCCCAAATGGGAGGAATTGAAGTGTTTATATAGCTATCCGCATTCCCCACTACCATCATTCCAAACCATTCCCCCATAATTTCCAAGCACCCATTAATATACTTTATATTAAGTGATATTGATTACTCGGTGGCTATGATGCGTGCTCTCTTCTATAGTTAGTTATCAAGAGTTTTTTGTTTGTTTATTTATCTATTGTCTTGTTCACTTTGGTTTCTATTCAGGACAGGTGACATGTTCTAGGTAGTGTTGGCTCTCTTTTAGTTGTACCCTTTATTGAAAATAAACTTAAGCTTCTCATGCTGTTATTTTACCTTTTTCCCTGTAGGCATGTCAATCGAATTGATATCTTTGCACAATCAAAAGTGTGATTTACGTGGTATCACCGTCTGCAAGAATGATCTAACTGGCACTTCCGCTGAACTTGATGCTGATCTGAGGCAACCTCCAGAAATTCTTCTTTCCACTAATGACAATAATGTTTCCTTTGAGACTATGGCTGAACCAATTTTAAGTTCTAATGATGTGCTAGATGGCGGTACTCTAAGAAGTTCCAATGAAGCACATTTAACATCCCAAACTCTCGAAAATGCTGAGTACTTGGACGCAGGAAGTGATAAGAACTCTGAAAGGCCTTATGTTGTAGAACAAAGTGAAATGAGGATAACCAATCCGATTTTATTAGACAGAGATAGTGAGATGGCCAAGCCCAGTGAGAGTCCACTGTTGAGTAATAATAGGATGAATGAATTTGATGAAATGCATGTAAAAACTGATACATTCGAAGAGCATACTAAACGTAAGAGTGATGCGGAGGGTGATCCAGAGCAGGAGCATTTGCTGGATGTAACTGGAGTAGAAACAACTGAAAAAAATAATGATGCTTCTGGTCCATCAACCGTTGTGGTTCAAATAAATCCTGTAACTGAGACCAGTGAGACAAGCGCTTCTGTGTTTTCAGATACGTTATCTTGTCTTCCCGATCAAGAGAAGAATGCACCCTCAGTTGAGTTAGATTATGCAGTGATGGATGTTGACAATGGACAAGCCAATAGTAGAGATGAACTAATGGCAAAGTATGGTGATATCAATGCTTTATTCGAGACCGAACCTCTAGTAAGGGATGATGTTCTTTCAGAGAGGCCCCAAGATAATGACAGTTTTGATCTGCTACCAAATTCTAAACCGGCAGAGTTGGGGTATGATGAGCATATCCATAGTGATATGTTGGGGGAGAACCTTTTGGGTTCTTCATATCCAGTACAAGTAGGTCTCCAAGGGGATGGTTTCATGGATAATGGTGGAAGTCCAGGAAGGGGAGAAGCTTATCAACAGTATATGATGGAAGCAGATGGTTCCTATTTTGATCTGCATGGTCAAGAGGCAAGTGTTTCACCTAGCATGGAATTTGATAGAATTTACGTATTTTAATCTTTCTTTATTCTTTTTTATTTTTTTCCAACTCCCTGATTCGATATATTTTCCAATTGATAGAGAGAGAATATCCAATTATCCATGATTTTTCACATACAACAAAGACATGAATGAATCATGTTAAGGCATCAGTACCAATACGTCATGGTCCTGCAGTTATATATAATGAAATACTTGTTAGGCAATGAACTCTAGATCCCCTGATCTTTCACAATGCCAATACCGTCATGTCTCGCCCCCGTTGCTTAGAGAGGTGGCCTATATACTTAAAAAAAGGAAAATCAAAACTGATAGCTGACTTAATTTGCAATTGTTTAAGCTTGATTATAGGTTTCTGCTTCTCATATAGTGGCAT
This sequence comes from Ballota nigra, assembly GCA_947034835.1. Taxonomy (NCBI): domain Eukaryota; kingdom Viridiplantae; phylum Streptophyta; class Magnoliopsida; order Lamiales; family Lamiaceae; genus Ballota; species Ballota nigra. The sequence continues at coordinate 63,679,289 of OX344725.1, forward strand.
AAGCTGTCCTTTTACGTAAATAAACATATATGTCGTGTAGAATAATTATATGAACCAATTAGGAAATTGTGATTAGGTTAGTTCCTAACTTCCTTTAGCATTTACTCTTATAGTCGTATAAATTAGGAGTTCCTGCACATCATTAATACGTAAAACTTGTCCACATAGTATCCCTTAACAATCAGCATATCTGGTGTATAATTTAAGAGGGAAGCTTATTGATGGGAACATAATTTAAAAGGGTCCAGATAATGTATGACTAACGTGCATTTTACCTGTACTTTCAGTTGCATATACATCTAAATTCGTTGCATCCCTATTGGATCTAGACTTTCTGATTTTTTTTTTTTTTCACTCTACTTTGTTTACTCAAGTGACACAGTGCTATGATGCAGGAACCGGAGTATGCTGCTGCTGGAAATGATACAGGTTTATTATACCTATTCTACTAGTTAGATTTATATAGTGTTAATAAATTATAATATGTCAATCCTACTATGCATGCTTTCCATAGTTGTTAAGGCGATAAGGCGCATCTAGGCGCAAGGGTGCGCCTAGTGCCTAAGGCGCGCGCCTTTCGACCATTGCGCAAAAACATAGAAAATATAGTACATAAGCTTAATTTAAACATATTTGCATGCAAATAAATATTAGATTGAAGTTCATAAGCACATAAAAGAGTAATTGACACAAATTATGGACATAAACTTCGAAGTGAAGGGTGCGAAAGCAGCGGCAGTAGGCGGGACTTGGGAGGAGGGAAAGAGAAAGGCAGGGTTTTGGGTTTTTTTTTAATTGTTTGTAAACCCTAGGTCCTTAAAACTGCTATTTAAAAAAAGTGTTAAAGCTAAAACACGTTTTTAAGCAAAAAAAAATTTAACATATATATATGTGCCCGGATTTTAAGGCGCGAGGCGCTCTGGTGCGCCTAGTGCCTAGGTGCGCCTTTAACAACTATGATGCTTTCTTTATATTCCTTCTTATTTACTAATATGTAAAAATATTCACTCTTGCAGTTGTTTTGGGTATATATACATACTTTTCTGTTTTAACTTTACACACTTTGCCTGACCTGTTCTTTGAATTTCAGAGTTTCTGAATGTTGATGATGATGATCTAACGGAGATAGATGATGATCAAATTCCTGATGATGAAGAGGCCCGATTTGCCGAGAACACTGGGTGGTCTTCACGTACAAGGTATTTAGTATAACTAACTGAATTTTGCCTGTTTATTGTGAGGGCTTGATACACAGTGTAACTTTTCCTTGTACCGAGTGGCGGAAGGGGAAGAAATATTGTGGTTATTAAATTTGTGTCAATTTTGTGCTGTACTCGTGTCGCTTTATAATTTGTGATATGACTGCTATATATGTTCCTTTAAAAAAAAAACTGAAGTTTTCCGCCTCTGTTTATTGTGAAGTTACATTTTTGGAAGAACTTTCTGTATTCTATCTATGAGATTGACAAGATCGTGATGCAAAACACACATTTCCTAATTTCGCAGGGCTGTTTCAAAGTATCTTCAGACAATGTTTGTTAAAGAGGCAGAGTGCGGTAGGAATTCTCTTTCTATGGACATCCTCTTAAATGGTAAATCACGCAAGGAAGCATCAAGAATGTTTTTCGAAGCACTGGTATTTTCTCTTTCTTAATTTGTTCAGTATTGAGCTCCCAATCCTTGTATTTGAATTTTAATTATATTACTTGCTCCAAAATCTCTAAATTCATAGGAGGAATTATCAAAATCAGCCCTTAGCCTGGGTTCTGTTTCCAAATGGAGATTGTAAATGAAAGCAAACGGATTAGATTTCGTGTTTCTTGTTTTCCTCCAAATGATGTTTACTCGTTCTTCTTTATCTATGCACAGTCCATGTATTTTGTTTTTGACATGAATATGCTCCAGGTTCTTAAAACGAGAGACTACATTCATGTGGAGCAGCAGAACCCATTCGATAACATTAGCATAACGCCTCAAAATAGGCTGATGAAATCCAAATTCTGATGTTACATATCTGGGGAAGAAGGCTGGAGGTTGTTCATTCGGGACAAAAGGTGTTTGAAGGTTGTAGATGAAAGATTCAAGACGAGTAATTGATGTTGTTACTTTTGGTGCAAATATGTGTACTAGTAGTATGTGTAATAATGCACATCCTTCCCTGTTTGTAGTTGTATGTATATGGATAGAAGAAGAATGTCATGTTATTTAGCAATCGGAGGTGTTTTTTCTTTATTACTTCGTGCTGCTGATTCTTTCTTGTAAATGCTCCATCGGCAATAAACTTGATTGATCAAACATATATATTAGTTTAGGTGTAACTTATAGTGTTTGTGTGTGTGAATAATCAAGTACTCCCTCCGTCCCCTAATAATATTCACACTACCTTTATTCTCGTGTTTTAGCGGACGAATTGTTTATTAATATTTGAAATGATAAAGTGATTTTGAAAAGGGGGTAAGATAAATCCATCTCTACTCTATTATAAAACACTTTAAAAATTAATTTATCATTTCAAATACTAATAAAAAACTCGTTCGCTAAAACACGAGAAAACAGTAAATGTGAATATTATTAGGGGACGGAGGGAGTACTATATTAGGTCTATTGTTGTAATTGCTACTTTTGCAACTAATTTGGCCTTAAATCATCAGAAAACGAATGTCGGGCCTGGTAAATCCAATTATCCATCCATATCAGTTAATATTGAATCTAATAATATGTACTACCTCTGTTCTTGGGGAGCTTGAAACTTGTATTTTTGGTCCGGCCTACAAGATTTTGTACATTAAATTAAAATTGATTTGCACACCAATAAAAAAAATTATGTCATTAAAAAGTGTATTTTTTAATAAAAAGATATGCTATTATAAATAAGTGTGCAAGTTGATCTGAGACGAGGAAAGTATATACTGATAGGATTTCTTTTAAATTTACTTTTTGAATTGACTAAAACACTAAAGTTTAAGTGTCAAAATAACAATAGAAATTCAAAAATGAAAAGTTTATTCTTCATGTATCTTTGTGTATATACTACTCCCTCCGTCCCGGAAATTTGTTCACACTAGGGTTTGACACATTTTTTAAGAAAAATAAGAGTATGTGAGTGTGGAGTTGAATAAAATAATGATAACTTTATATTTTATTGATTTTTGTGAGAGAGAGTTATTTTTTTTTTTTTGGGTGTGAACAAATTCCCGGGACGTCCATATGTGTGAATAAATTCCCGGGACGGAGGGAGTATTTCTTTAAATAAATACGATTTGGAGAAAAATTTGTGTCTATAAATAATTTTGTAAAGTTTTATTTTATCAATGTTCGTCCTTTTCGCCATAATTTTTTTATTATGACCGGAAATAATTTTACTTAAAAAGAAAAAGAAAATTCTGATTGCATTAACAAACGCTACCACTCATTTGAACCATATCTCATCTAGGAAGAATGCATCTCAATCAATTTCATGTTTCGATTAAAACCTACCCAAAATCTGGGACTTTAGAATCTCAAATGACGTTCATTCCCACGACTAATTTCGAGTGATCTACAATAAAATGAAGATCGAAGTATATATTATTTTCTTTCTATCATTGACTTCATCATTTCGACACTTCTTTCATGCCATTAAGTATATTACCAGAGTTTTCCGATAATTTTTCTAGCCGAAATTTAATTTTTTTATTATCAAAAAGTATCAAAATTAATAAAGTAAAGAGTTACTCTTTATTTATGAATAAGGACAACATTATGTGGCCATTTATAAAAAAAAATTCCCTAAATTTTCATGTGAAGAAGTTTGAAAAGGAAATCACTTAATTAAATTGTACTCCCGATTTATGAATTTACACTTGAAATAAAGAGAGGGTAATATTTTAAAATTAAAGGCAGGTAGAGCCTAAATTAAACAATCATATATCCGTTGCACTTTGGCCTTTCCGAAATATTACCGTTGCACCACCACCACCTCCACCTCCACCTCTATATAATTGATAATTCTCACCACTCCTCTATAGATCCATCCCCTCATCATCTCTCTATCAATTATTATCACTCATCATCAGAAATTCACCGAAAATGGGGCTGTCAATCGACAACAGTTCCGGCGACGAATCAAGCCACACGCATAAAGTGTTCCTAATTACCAATTACATCCTTCTCGGCGCCGCCTCCAGCTGTATCTTCCTAACACTCTCCCTCCGCCTAATTCCCTCCCTAATCGGGGCCCTTCTCATCCTCCTCCACATAATCACCATTGGCGGCGCCATTTCGGGGTGCGCCGCCGCCTCCCGCGGCGGATCCAAATTCTACGGGGCCCACATGGTGGCCACCGTCCTCACGGCCATCTTCCAGGGGTCGGTGTCGGTGCTGATCTTCACGCGCCCCTCCGATTTCCTCAACCACATGAAATCGTACGTCAGGGAGGAGGACGGCGTCGTGATTCTGAAGCTCGCCGGAGGGCTTTGTGTGCTCATATTCTGCCTCGAATGGGTGGTGCTGACGTTGGCATTCTTTTTGAATTATTATGCTTACGTGGACAGGAAGGGTATTAATGGGAATTCGCATGGGATGAGGAGTGGCAAAGTCCAGGATGATGAAGATTTGAAGGCTTACCCTTGGCCTTTCCAAGTCTGAGAATTTTTTATTCAATTATTTGTAAAAATAATATGGGTGTTTCCGTCATTTCATCATTTGTATTCTTTTATTATTGTTGCTTGCCTATTTTATTGCTCAGTTCTTTGAGCTAATTGTTTGGATTTTTCCCATGATTATATAAAATTGGCATCAAGGCAATTCTGGGATACTTGTTGATAAGTTCATAAAAATATGCTTCCTTGCCAAGCTGTCTCACATGTGAATTACTCAAACTATTCTAATCAGTCGGGAAAAAAAATCGTTTTGATTACTTTTTGATCAGTCAATTTTTTTTTTTTTTAAAATTCCAAATCGCTAGGCTTTAGGAATACCAGTTAAATAACAAAGGATATTACAAAGGTTTTTTTTTTTTTAAATTCCAAATCGCTAGGCTGAACAGCTAGCCTAAATCAGTGAGAACGAATACGATTGGATTAATTTTACAACCTAACTCTTCATGTCACAAAAGAAATTGACTATAACATGAATTTGAAATATTTGTAATAAGGTTTAAGTAAGATAAGCAATATTTTTATTAATCTAAGTGAAAGATTTGGGTGGAATTAATTCATTTAATTACTTCCCCCCCACATTGGACCAAATTTTCAATTTTCTCTCTTTCAAGGAGATAATAGACAATTTGATATGGATGGAGTTACTTTCTACCACATCTAAAAGCTCAAACTTATAGAAAATAAAAGTGTGAAATGAATTAATTCATTTGCAAAAAAACACTCAAAAAAATTTAATTTACTCAACTCATGACATTTTGTCTATTTATTGTGTTAAGAGGGCAAATTATAGAAAAAAATAAGCAAGAGGAATGAATAAAAGCAGATAAGAGATTAAAAAAACCTCAAACCAGGTACAGGTAGTATTTATTCAAAAGTAGCAGCAACAAGAGTTTATTTATTATATGGACAGGACAGGACAGGACAGGACAGGAGTAGTAAAAGAGGTTGATGCAACACTAACTCAAAGTTTGAGCTCTCTACCAAAAATCCAGGTGAATGGAACAGGTGACACCACTTGCTTCCTTGCTTGTGACCTCTCCTCCAGCCTTCTGATTCTCGGAGGCAAACCACACACGTAATCCTGCGCTCGACGCCCCTCCCCTGAAAGCCCCGCCAGCTTCTCCACCTCCCATCTTGCAACCAAGAACTCCAAGATATCGGCGTAGTCTCTGGCGGTGTAGACTCCGAGGCGTTGAGCCACCGCCGAGAAGTGTTGGAACAGATAGTCGTCCTTCCCGTCGTACATCAGGTGAGCTGGCATTGAGATCTTTTTCTTCATCATATCAGCGAGACCCTGCACGGCGCAATCGGGGTCCACTTCGAACAGCTTCTCCACGATTTTGGTGTAGGCCGTCTCGTGCCGTTTCTCATCTGCAGCGATCGTCCCGCATATCTGAGCCAGTTTTAAGTCTCCGTGTTCCTTAGCAAGGCGAGCTGTGTTTCCGTGCGAGATGAACGTCGCCCTCTCTTGAAACGAAGTGTAGATGAACCCCAGGTACGGGTTGTTCTCTGTACGAGGGTCCTGCAGTTACATCAAGAGAGACACATGAGATGAACATTTGGTTCATCATAGATACACATGCACACACACATCTTACCATTCCCGAACCGATCAGGTACTGTATCGTTTTCTCGATTTGCCTCATGTCCACGCGTCCAGAGAGGTAGAGATAGCGGTTCAGAAGATCGCCGTGCCTGTTTTCTTCAGCAGTCCATGCCCGAGTCCAAATAGCCCAAGGGGAGGGGCTAGCGCCCGTTTCATCTCGGACTCCATCCAGAGTGTTTATCATAGTTTGGTAGGTGGGAAGGGCTTCCTCTGTGATCATATCTCCAACCAAAACGACGAAATACTCATCCGGGATCTCCTTGCATCTTTCCCTCAGCTCCTTAACGCGCTCGTGGAAGCCGTCCGATGCAGAGTCGGGAAGGAAGTCAGAGGGTTGCCAAGACTTTTCGACTTGCTTGAGATGCACCAGCACGTTATTTTTAGCCCAATCACGCAGTGAATCGAAGATTTCCATCTTTTCCCGGGGCATAGAATGAGTGACTTGAGAATGCACTTCTCTTGGTGGACTGAAAGGCTTCTTAACATTTCCAACCTCTCTGCATTCAACAAATGGGCTAAGAGTTTACTTTAGTAATAAGCTTCTCCCCTCTTCTTTGTTTATGAGGTAGGAAAGAAATTTAAGTCAATTAAACTGGTGTTAATTAAGTCAAGACAAACTATACCAACTACCACCACCTCATCCTTTAAACAAACACAGTAATAAAATATGAAAAAATTATCATAACTAGCCTCTTTAATGTTCATAGTACAGGAGTAGTTTGAATACATGGCAACTGTGATACGTGATCCTGATATAGACCCCACTTAATTTCCATTAATATGTAGAGGAGCAATAAAAGAAACATACTACAAGAATTTTTTATTTTATTTTTTAAATGTAAATTTGTTTGTTATAATTTGAGTAAAAAACCAACTCTTTCCATACTGCTGTGGTGGCAAGCTTTACTCCAGGGAAAACATGCAGCTTAATATAAAAATGACAACACACAGATTATTGAATAAATTATTACTCCAACATAAGAAAGCCTGAAAAATTAAGTCCTAAAAGACAACCATACTAAAATTGCAGTCCCCACCCACACACAGACAAAATATCCAAACCAACTCCAACAAACAAAGTGAAGGCAAGGAAAGAAGAAAGAAAAAGCTAATAAAAAAATAAGAAGCAAACTTTGTAAAAGAAAGAAAAATAGAGAGTGACAAAATTCAAAGCAAAAGATGTGCATGCATCAATACACTAAATTAGCAGAGTCTCAACATCATATTTTGGGGAAAGGACCATTTTAGTCCATAAAGCAATCAAGAAAGAAGAAACTCTGCTAAAAAAAGAACACAAGACATGCAAATTTATTGGCATTGAAATGAACACAGATTAGACCAACAACAGCAAAAATGTGATGTTGATATGCCCAATTTTCCTTTGTTGGAGAAAAAGAAGACATTCAAATCAACACGCATTCAGTGATTATTACTAAAGAAAAAGAAAGAAATGGGAAAACTGACATTGAAGGAGAATGGAGAGTTGAAGCCATGGAAACTCTGTGAGATCTGATGTCGGAACCAGGAAAAGCTGGGATCTTGCTGGGAATGAAGCTAACCCTGAGTGCCATTTTTTCTTGAAAGAAGCAGACTCTCTTCAAGCTGAGAGAGAGAGAGAGAGAGAGAGAGGGGTTTTGGAAGGGAGTAGTGAAAAGAAGAGAGGGGGAGAAAGGGGGTTAAATGGTGGAGCGGTGGAGAGAATAGGACAAAGTGGGGTTTGAAAGAGCAATGGAGAAAACGTCAGGCTGAATGCCCACAGTTTTTTATTTTGTTGGTAAAACAGGTATTCCATTTCCTCGACCTGGCGATGGTTTCTATGATTCTTTTATAATTAATATGCATGCAAAATTGCAAAAATACTATGAAATTGAATTATTAATTTGTATACGACTAGAATTGGTACTACTACTTTTTAAGGATAATAATTAAATTGTCTGCTAAAAATTATACATTAATTATATTAATAAAAAAATGTTAATAGTTTTTTAAATTATGTAAATTTTTAATAACGAATGTCTCCATTTTTTTTCTTCTATTGAATGTATTCAATTTAAAAATAATTATTAGTTGATTCGAGACACAAGAATCTAAAATAAACTTTAAATTAAAAAAAAAAGGTAAAAATTGAGATTTGAATTGAGACACTTTTAAAATGAGTATTTATATTGAGACATAACCTAAAGTTTGAGCCTTGATATGAAATTTTTTGGAATAGTTCTAGCGTGCACTTGAGTGCATGGTATGCATTTGAATTTTTAGAAAAATGCTCCAAACAGAAATCAGTAATACCCAAATAAATGCCAATAATACCCCAATTGAAAAAAAAAATACACATTCCAGTGTGTTTGTGTATATTTAAAAAAAACAAAAATTGAAGTAAAGATTGACTTAAAATCCAAGTACATGCTAGAATTTGTGCTTTCAAAATTTATGTATATAAAATTATACAAATTGCGATACATCTACTACTATGTACAACTTCTATAAAAAGCGAGCTCCCTTAACTTGGCCAGTTTACAGCCGGTAGCAGGTAAGCACTCTTACCATGTGTCTATTAATTTGAAACGTGTCATTTGCTCTGCCGTTTTTTCTTTTCTATGTTATCATGTAAACCGAGCTCTCTCTTCTTCCCTCTGTAATTTCTCCCCGCTCCTGGTGTTCTTCCCGTCTTCCCTTTCACGCATAAGTATATTTCTATCTTGCTTTTTCATTTTTCCTACGACTTTTCTCCGTCTTCAATTTTCGTTGCGTGCTTCTTCAATTTCAGTTCAAGGTACATAAAGAAAATAGTATTATTCTTTAACTTTATAGAAATGGAACGGTTATGTCAACAACGTGTTTGATAAAATGCCCAATAAAACTTCTTTGAAAAATATTTCACTTTGCCTCCATAATTTGGATTTTCAGTTTGAGGATTTTGGAATATGAAGCACGTCGATCATTTGAGAGTTACAGATTAAATAATAGATTGTCAAACCCAATGAAAAAAATTACACAACCACATGCTTTCTCTGGTTATGGTGATTGTTTCATAAGACTTATAAAAATATGTATTTTTTGTAGAGGTCTGATCATGTCTTTGGCGCTACACTGTTTACCATCACTCCCTTAAATTTCTTGTACTTGTAGTGTTAAGTGATCCAGATAATAGGCTTGAGTATGATTTGAATGGGAACTATGAAATGAAGAGTTTAAATTACAAATCGTCCCATAACTTTTTGATAAAATAGATTTGGTCCCAAAATTAATTTTTAATCATATTTAGTCCCAATTTTTCTGACAGGGTCCAATTTTGGTCCCAATTCTCACTCGAATTTCGGTGATTTCCGACAAGAGTGTTGATATGGCGTTTACGTCTACTATTTATATTTTTTTTTTCTTTTCTTTTACAATTTTATTGGACATAAAATATATTTAGAAAGTGACAAAATAAAATATAATTAGCACATATGGACGCCCCATCAACACCCTTGTCATAAACCCCCAATTTTGGACTTTAAAACGATGTCGTATTGTCTTTTCCGGTCGATTTGAGACCAAAATTGGACTTTGTTAGATAATTTTGGACTAAATCTGATAAAAAGTTAATTTTGGGATTTTTGCATATTATTTTTTAAAATGCTCCCTCATTGAGGCTTTATTTGATCCGAGTAACTGCAATTTGTAATTCTTTTATATATATCTCACCATTTAATTTCAAACAGAATAATTTCTAAGTTGTTGATTTAAAATGGTTTTAGTTGCAATTTTAGGACTATATTGCTTCTGGCATGAAATGATGTTTCTATTTTTATTTTCATGTCAGAGTTTTCAATGTAATATATAGTCGATTAGAGTATCCTCTAAACAGAATTTTAGTTTTGTATGCTATTATAGTTTTCCATAACCAATTCTCCTTAGATTAAATAATCGATAATGATAAGTATCAGAATTTGGATATCCAAAAAATTAAAATAAATTAAAAAATAATTAACAAAGTACATTAATGCCTTATAGTTGTTGGCTCCTAAAAAAATTCATTATGGCGCCTAAATATGTCTGGTAGTTCCCTCCACTACTTTCAGTCGCCTATGCACATGTTTCCATGCAATTTAAATAATAATTAGGCAACATAATCATTACTTATGTTGAGCAAAACGATATTAGTGGTTGTTTTTTTTTTTTTAAATCCATTTTCAAATCATCCAACCAACATTACTTAAGATAATAATTCCCAGCTTACGCATACTACCAACTTAGAATATTTCTTCCAAAAAATAAGATGTCAGTTGAGAAAATAAGGGAAAATTCGATACTAAATAGATGTTAATTGATGAAGTCGGTCTCACTTTAAGTTTGTTAAGATATTAAGGGGGAAATCGATATTATATTGATTTGAAAATTCAATTTTTTTTATGATTTGGAAATGGTCAATATGATATTATATTAATTTGAAAAATACAGATGTTAAGTTTAATAATTATTAATACTAGCAATTACTAGCAATAATAATTATTAATACATATATTAGATTAATCGAAAAATAATTATTACTCCCTCCATCTCACCATTATTTGCACACTTTCTTTTTTCGTCCGTCCCAAGATTATTTGCACACTCTAAAAAAGGAAACATTGATTTGCGTGCACACTCACAATAATATACACATATTTACCCATATGCCACTACTTTACTCAAAAAGTAATTTTTTCTTAATATGTGTGCCGTCCCAACTATGCAGATAATGCTGGGACGGAGGGAGTAATTCATATGTTAGTTTAATCGAAAAATAATTATTAATACAGATGCTAGTTTAATAATTATTAATACTAGCAATTACTACCAAAAATAATTATTAATACATATGTTTCTTTAATCGAAAAATAAATATTAATACAGATGTTAGTTAAATAATTATTAATACTAGAAAAAATGATAAGTAATACTAGCAAATACTATTAGTATTACTAACAATTACCATTAGTATTACTAGCAAATATTATTAGTATTACTAACATTTAGTAAAAAATATTAGTAATACTAGCAAAAATAATTAGTAATACTAACTGTTGATGGGTGAACATTAATAAACTCTTGGCGAACAAGATTTAAAGCCTAGATAGGGATTATGAAACAAAATACTCAAACCAGAGATGACTAGCAAGAATAAACATAAAGGGAGTGCATCTATCAATTCGGGGGGAGTATTAACCGACGAATAACACTCTTGATGAGCAGCTAACATGCGAACAAGTTTAAGGCCCAATGCCAGATATGGACCCCGACGAGCAACAATGCCGAAAGGTGGTGCACTTACCAGTTCATGGAGTGTACAATACCAATCAATCAACCTGGTCAACCAAGTTCCTGACGAACAAATGTTAAAGATCCAGAGGACCCATACACCTTGAAAATACAAGCGAACAACTTGTGAGCCACCTAAACAAGAGGCGAACAACTTCTACGGAAGAACTACAAGTGATGATCTACCAAGCAAACAATGACGAACAACAATGGATCTGAGATAAGACCAAATACAAGACTTTGCAATTAAGTTTCAGCCTAGATAAGGTCAAATATGGTCAAAAGGACACATGTCAAGCATACAAGCTTGGTAGTTCAAGAGTCATGTACACCACCTACTTGGTGGACAGTATAAATAAGTTGTTCTCCATCTATAAAAATAAGTTCAAATTCACAAACACTCCAAAAAACACATACTCATACACCTAAACATGCACACACACAAAATAAATACGAATTCAATACCCATATGTTGATGATCTTTTCTAACCAAGATGATTAGTGGCTGTTTTCTATAGTGAAGATCACCAAACAAGATCAAGAAATCATGAAATTTGAATAAGTAAAGCTTGAGAAATAAATTTGCAAGAGTTGGGCTATTTTCTCGAATTGTTCTCCTTTTTTCATGTACAAGAAGGGAGTATTTATAGACATACAAAGTGGCCATGTGTCACCATCTTGATGGCTTAACCATTGGATCTTTGCCAAGTGTTAGGACACTTGTACAACATCTACACTATTACTAATTGGATGGGTGCCAAGTGTTAGGACACTTGGACCATATCTAAGCTAGTGACTCTTGGGATTCCCCATGTTGTACTTGGTCTTTGGCACTTCTGAGATGCTCTCGACGGTGACCGGCTGCTCGCTTGTACGTCTCCGTTAGATGTCATGGTCCTTTGCGTTCTGAGCTGTTCGCTCCTCGCTTGGGATCATTTTACGATTCTGCTCGCTCGATTATGTCCTTGTTCGCCCATATTGACTGGCTTGAGCCGCTGGCACAGCTGTTCTTTGCAAGGCTGCTCGCCACAATTCTGATTGCCGCATTAGTGTTTTTCTACAACGCTGTTCGCCCTACGAATCTGCTAGCTCCGCTACAAAGCTGTTCGCTCCACGAGGCTGCTAGCTCATTTGATTTGCTATCTTGTTATCAAGTTTAATGATAATCTTTCGTTGATTAAATGCGAAGTTGTTCGCCCATCAACAATTGCCCCCTAGCTTGGTCTCATGTTGGGCATGAATTGATCAATTGGGGCCAAGCTATAATTTCCTTGAAAATTGGGCGAGCAATGGTGGAACGTGGATGTTTACATGGGCGAGTATCTTAGTCAGTTGGGCGAACAGGCGAGCATGAGAGCTCACGTGCGCGACCAGTAGCGAACGCTTTTTCGCGTAGCGACGGTTGGCTTCCCGAGGCACGGAATGCGAGGCGTCGCGTCAGTCACGCGCGATCCCCAATTTGCCCGTAGGGGCCTATAATATTTTGCGGAAATTGCATTCTTGCCCCAGCCTTATCCTTATAAATAGGCGTCACTTTCTTCTTCTTTCTTCTTTCTGCATTTCTCAGATTTTCGCCATTGATAACTTCTCAAGCATTTTCTTCTTGTAATTCTCGTGCCCAGATTCCTCCGTATTTGCCCTTGATTTTGATTTCTTCGAAGGTAATCTATCCTACGTTCCTTTTTCTTCTTTAATTTTGTAAATTATCTCTCTTTTTTCGCACTTCTTGTAACCGCGACTATAAATCCGGCCGCGAACCACCGTAACGCCGCCGTACTGTTGACGCCGTCGCCGTCGTAAAACGCCGCCGTACTGTTGACGCCGTCGCCGTCGTAAAACGCCGCCGTCATCGTCTATATATTGCCTCACTTGACCACATTCCTCCATTACTTATTTCAAATGGAATTTTCCCCCTCGAGTTCTTCTCAATCCGGACCCGGACGAAACCCGGAAAAGAGACCCGCAGATCTGGATTCTCCGCACAGATCTGTTCGCCATGTGTTGGCGAACAACCCACGCACGTTGTTGGTGGACGAAGACACGGACTCCGATGCGAGCTCCGTTGTTCGCTCGGTAGAGATGTGCGCCGCTGACCGCTCTGGCGATCAAGAAGAGATGCAATCTCTCGCTCGTGAACCTGAAACTTCTTCCAACTTAGGGGAAGACTCCGCAGAAGTGGCCGCGGAGATAGAGGGTTCTGTTGATCAAGAAGGCGACCAAAGAGTTGGCGAGCAGCAATGCCCCACTCTCACTTGGGAGTTTTTAAGGGAAATCAACTTCCCTATCTCTCAAACTACACCAGAATCCCGGATCCCGGAAGGAGTTGTTCGTGACACCGAGTGGGCGGACTACTCTGCTCGCTACTCGAAGACTTTCGTCCCCACATCGAGGGTGATCATGAAAAAGCAAAGCGGGGACTTTGCAGCGAGCAACCTTGATAGCGTGCTCTTCGAGGAAGACTTGGCGAGCATCCGTGCTACCTACAAGATTCCGTATGACATTTTCATGTATATACCGAAGGAAGGAGAAACTGCTGATCGCCCTCCTCCTGGTTGTACGGCGATCAATTTGGATGTGCTCAACACGGGTTTCCCACTCCCCGTTCATCCACTCATCGGACGATTCTTGTCCGACATGAATTTGGCGATCACTCAGATTACTCCAAACGGTTGGAGTAGTCTCCTAGCCTTCATGACTCTTTTTGGTCTTGAAGGCTACAAAAACAAGATAACAACCGCGGAGATTCTCTACGCCTTGACTATTTCCGCTCAACAAGAGGATGGAGCTGGTTGGTACTATGTTAAAGCTAAGACCGGGCTGAAGCTCATTGAAGGAGTCCCCAATAAAATTAAGGGTTGGCACCGCCAGTTTTTCTTCATTGGTGGTGACTGGCGAGCATCGGAGGGATTCGCTGGCGGACAGGCGCGCATCATGTCGCCCGAACGCTTTGGACATGCTAAACGTAGGCCTTCCTTTATCTTATTAGTTCATAAATAGGACTAATTTTAATCCTTTTTGTTGTTTTGTAGGTTTGAGAAATTTGAAGTGGGGGAACCCTAATCTGAGCGATGAGTTTCTCTTCACCTTAGCCATCATCTCTCTTCGCGACGTTGCTAGTCGCGACATACACCATCTCTCGAAGGCTCATTGTCGCAAACTTGCTGGTTTGATTACGAGTCCTCACCACCTTGAAGCCCAAGCCGCCGTCCCAGAAGGTAACTTTTTATTTTTGCTCGCCAATCACTTTTGCTCGTCCATAATTCTTGCTCGCCTAACACTTGTCTTTTTCTTGTCAGATCAACAAGTCACTGTTGCTATCCCGGCCGTGCCCGAATCATACTATTTGCTCGCCGGACGAGTCAAGCAAATGGCAGACGCTTCAAGAAGGAAGATGGATCCTCCCCTTGCCATCATGCGCCTCCGGGCAGGGGAGAACCCCACTGGTCGCCCAGCCGCCGGAGCTGGTCGCCGCAAGCCTGCGGCCAAAATTACTTCCTCTCCGCGGGATGTAAGGAAGGAGAAGGAGAGGGAACGAGAGAGGGAGAAAAGGAAAGCGCCGCGGGACGATGATGCTCGCGGCACTCGCGGTGATGATCGCGCCTCCAAGCGATCAAAGACTATGGCGGAGGCGAGCAGTGCTGCTCCCCGATCTCCAGTCTCTAAGTCCACCTCTTTGGAAGTGGTGGATGAACGGCAAGTGGTCGCTGGCCTGGTGGCGACCAAGAAAGGGGACAATCCCAAAGACACCTCTTATTTAGGTTGGGACCCCGTTAAAATCAAGGAGTAAGTCAATTGTCTTCGCTTTGTTTGTTGTTCGCCGCTTGGCGCAATGTTGCTTGATCACTGACTTCTGTGTTTTCTGTTTTAGGTATAACCCAGCGCTTTATCCTGGCCGCGGGACTACTCTTCACTATCTCTCAGTAGTGAAGAATGCACCTCCTTCATTCTCCGACATACCTGATGTCCCTGTTCGCCGAGCAGCCGAGATGGTTCCAAGGGCTTGGACAAAATCGGCGAACACCCTTGTCACTGGCCAATCTGCTAGTGACAATGTTCGTCTGATGGCATACAATACTAGCCATCAATTGGTCCAGTCCCAAATGCTGCTCGACCAAGTCGTGGAGCTCGAGCGAACAAACCGCGATTTGGGTCGTCGCGTGGAGAGGATGGACGAAGAAAAAGCCTCTGCCATCAAAGAGTGCAAGGCCGAGCATGCTAAGGAGCTGGCTTTGATGGAGAGGAAGATGGAGGCCTCCTTAGCTGGCGAGAAGAACGCCTTGGAGAAGGCTGAGAAGATGCTGTTGGAGGTGAAGTCCTCAGATTTGAGGGCTGAGAGAGCTGAAAAGGAGCGAGCAGACTTATCTGCTCGGTTGCTCGCTGCCGAGGAGCATATCAAGAGGTTGGAGGAAGAGCGTCAGAACATGATCGAATATGAAGTCCATGAACAGGAGGTGATGGACAAGACCAACTTTGGGTATATCTGTGCCTTTGCGGAATGTTTACGGTCTGTTCACTTCGCCCACGATCACCATCAAGATATTCGTGATGCGGTGAAGGCGGACTTCATTGAGTACGTGAAAAATTATCCTCCTCCACCTGGCTCAACCTTGTTCGTCTCCGATTTGGCCGACCTCGGCTTTCCCCTGGATGTGTTCGGCGAGGAAGTCGATATTGCTGCTCCCACTTATGGCGGCCAGCCTGACCCTGTTCCAGCGACGACCAACGCGGCAGCCGCTGATGAGGTTTTTGAAGGGTTGCCTTCGCTTCCCTTGACTCCTATAGATGGGGCTGGTATGAGTGCCCAGGGCGAGCAGCCGAGCGCGCCGGCGACCAGAACTGAAGATGCTCCTCCTCCACCTCTTCCTTGAAGACTAGTTTTTCTTACAATAGGATATACAACATTTCTGTATTTCTCATTCCTATTGTAAAACTTTTTGATCTAATGATATGAAGATTTTTGTTCATCTACAAGCTTATGCCTCTTTATTTGTCTTACTTAACTGCTCGCCTCTTTGTTTGTCTTACTTAGTTGCTCGCCTGTTGCTTTTTGCTCATGACAGTTTCTAAGTGTTCCTTTTTTCTTAAGGTAAACACTTAAATTTTAAATTGGTCATTTGGTTCTTATAGAACTTGACCTTTAGTTGTTTGGGCCATTTTGGTCGCTTGTGGACTTGGCCTTGCATTAATGTGGGCTATTGGTCCGTTATGGACTTAGCCTTATTTTTGCTTTTAATAAGCTTTTCTGTTCGTCTTATAACAGACTTGCATTTTGCAAATTTTTGGGCGAGCAACGTAGTAATTTGGACTTAAGGTTCAAAAACTAAAATTCAGCAAGACAAAAGATAAATGCAATTCTGCTCGCCTAGTAAGATAAATGTAAATCTGCTCGCTTATAAACTTGCGCAAAAATTTCAAAAATTTACAAAGGATCTATTTACAAACTTTCTAAGACTTACAGGACTTCATTGGTAGTACTTCTTGAGTAAAGTTGTATTCCAGGAGTATTGGGACGACTTGCCTTCCATGTCTTCAAGGTCGTATGTGCCGTTGTGCCACTTATTCGTCACCTTGTATGGGCCCTCCCAAGTCGGGCCGAATACTCCTGGTGGTATTAAAACTTTTCGAAGTACCAAATCCCCAATTTCGAATTCTCTTGCTTTTACTTGAGAATTGTAGTACTTTGCTGCTCTTCTTTTGTAGATCGCATTTTTCAATTCTGCTGTTATTCTTTTTTCTTCAAGCAAGTCCAACTCTGCTGCCATTGCGGAGTTGTTTGCTTCTTCGTCGAACGCAGCTGTTCGTTTTGTTGGGACTTTTAGCTCAATCGGAATTACTGCTTCTGTCCCGAATGCCATTGTGAACGGTGTTTCGCCTGTGCTTGTTCTGTGGGATACTCGGTATGCCCACAACACCTCTGGTAGCTCTTCTGACCACTTTCCTTGTTTGTCAACCAAACGAATCTTCAGTATATGCTTAATTATTTTATTTACCGCTTCCACTTGACCGTTCGATTGGGGGTGGTATGGTGTCGAGAAATGTTTCTTTATTCCCCATTTTTCGCAAAAATCTCTGATCTCTTTTCCTTCAAACTGTCTTCCGTTGTCCGTCACTATCGCCTGAGGGACCCCGAAACGACAAACAATGTTTTTCCATATAAAGTTGATCATTTTCTCCTGTGTGATCCGCCCGAGTGCTTCTGCTTCCGCCCACTTCGTGTAGTAGTCAACAGCCACCACCGCAAATCGAACATTTCCTTGTCCCGGGGGAAAAGGCCCAATGAGGTCAATTCCCCATTTCGCGAACGGCCATGGACTATTGACTGAAATCAGTTCATGTGGGGGTTTGTGAATGTTTGGGGCAAACAATTGACATCTATGACAAGTTCGGGCAATCTTGATCGCATCCTGGAGGAGAGTTGGCCATTAATATCCTTGCCTTATTGTTTTATGTGCCAAGGCCCGTCCTCCGGCATGATTTCCGCATACACCCTCATGGATCTCTTTCAGTACTGCCTGTCCTTGCCCCTTAGCCAAACATTTCAGAAGTGGGAGCGAAATTCCTCTCTTGTACAACTGTCCGTCCATCATGGTGTATCTTGCCGCTCTTTTAACCAACTTGTTAGCTTCAAATGGGTTGTCTGGTTTTTTATCGTTTTGCAAATATTCAATGATCGGCATCCTCCAGTCGTTTTCTTCAAAATCTTCGTTGATCTGATAGATCTTGTAATCTTCGGTTGATGGTTTGGACATTCTTGTTAGCGTCACTTCTGACAATTCTGCTGGTCCGGTGCTGGTTGCTAGCCTGGCTAATGCATCTGCTTGAGCATTATTGTCTCTTGGTATTTGTTCAATGTATATTTGTTCGAACAAAGAGGCCAAGTGAGCAACAATCTTTTGATACAAAGCCATGTCTTCATCTCTTGCTTCATATTCTCCTCGGACCTGGTTGACGATCAATTGCGAATCTCCAAAGATTTGCAACCTTCGTACTCCAACTGCTAATGCTAGGCGTAACCCAACGATCACAGCTTCGTACTCTGCTTCGTTGTTCGTCGCCATGAACTCGAATCGAACTGCTGAAGTAAAAACTTGCCTATCTGGGCTTATCAAGACTATGCCTGCCCCCGATGCTGTATTAGTTGACGACCCGTCAACATACATGTGCCAGGGATGGCTATGTCCTCTCGTTGGATCTTGGGGGAAAGTCAGTTCGACTATAAAGTCTGCTAAGGCTTGCCCCTTGATCGCTGTTCGAGGAGCATATGAAATCCCGAACTGACTGATTTCCAAGGACCATTTCAGGAGCCGACCATCCGCATCGGGTCTGTGCAGTATTTGCTTGAGCGGGAACGTTGTCAACACTTCCACCTGGTGGTCGAAAAAATGTGGACGAAGTTTTCTGACGCTCATCACCAGCGCATATGCTAGCTTTTCTGTTGGTGAATATCTGAGCTCTGCTTCGTGCAAGGCATGACTCACATAGTAAATGGGTAGGTGGAACTTTCCTTCCGCTCGAACGAGCACTGAGCTGATTGCCTCTTCTGAAGCTGCCAAGTACAAGTATAACTTTTCCCCTGGGATCGGTTTGGCAAGAATTTTCGTATCGCTGAGATATTCTTTCAATTGCTCGAACGCTCGCTGACAGGCGTCTGTCCATTGAAACTTTCCTTTCTTGATGGCCTCGAAAAATGGCCTGCACTTATCCCCCGATCTCGAGATGAACCTGTTCAAGGCTGCTAGACATCCGGTTAGTCGTTGGACTTCTTTTACCGATCTCGGTGGTTGCATTTCCATGATTGCTTTCACTTTCACTGGATTTGCTTCAATTCCTCGTTGACTAACCAGATGTCCCAAGAATTTCCCAGAATGGACTCCGAAACTGCTTTTCTTGGGATTCAACTTCATATTGTAGGTCCGAAGTATCTCGAATGTTTGAACCAGGTGCTGTAAGTGATCTTCCTTTTTTGAGCTCTTGACAACAATGTCGTCCACATATACTTCCATCGTCTTCCCGATGTGATCATCAAACATCTTGTTAACCAGCCTCTGATATGTAGCTCCAGCGTTGATTAGCCCGAATGGCATTCTCTTCCAGCATAGCAAGTTTTTGTTGGTGTAGAACGCTGTGTGCTCTTGATCATCGGGATGCATCGCGATCTGGTGATATCCTGCGAACGCATCCATGAACGTTAGCAGCTCATGTCCGGCGGTGCTATCAACTAGCTGGTCAATGTGAGGCAATGGGAAGTTGTCTTTTGGGCAAGCGGCGTTAAGATCTGTGAAATCAATGCAGAGTCTCCACGCCCCGGTTGCTTTCCTGACCAATACTGGATTTGCCACCCATTGCGGGCATAACGCTTGTTTGATTAAGTCGTTATCCAGCAACTTTTTAACTTCCACGTCGAGCGCCTCGTATTTGTCGGGCCCAAATTTTCTCCTCTTCTGATGGACTGGCTTCTTCCTCGGGTCGATGTTGAGTCTGTGATAGGCATGTTCGGGGCTGATGCCCACCATGTCTGCATGCGACCATGCGAACACATCGAGGTTTGCTTTAAGAAACTCAATCATATTGGTCCTGTACGGTTCTGGTAACTCGGACCCTATGAAGAGTTCTAAGCCCTCTTGGTTCGGGTCGACTTTTACAGTTTCCAACTCTTCAACCGGGGTAGCCCTTCGTTTCTGGCCTTTCCATCTGGGGTCAATAATGGGCCCTTCTGCCTTTAGCTCATCCTCGGTTTCCATCGGTTCTGCTCCCAGTCGTGGCTCGATGTCTTCTGCATCAACGTCCATTGGGCAAGCAGCTTCTCTATCTCTTGTCTGGACAACCTGCTCGTCCTCGCGCTTCTGTTCGTCCTCGTCCATCTGTTCGCCTACGCGTTCCTGCTCGTCAATGCGCAGCTGTTCGTCTGCGCCCAGTTGCTCGTCGCTGCGTGGCTGCTCGTCGCCTTCCATTATTTCAGTATCAACGGAAGTCATGGCCTCGCTATCATCTCCGTCTTTGTCTGAGCACCTGTCCGCCATGTTGACTTGATGATCCTGCAACTGTATTTGCAACAGACACGCACGAGCTTTCTTTTGGTCTCCTTTGACTGTACCTGCACCCTTCTTTGTTGGAAATTTTAGACAATAATAGTACGTTGAAACAGCTGCTTTGAATTCATGCAAGAAAGGACGGCCGAGGAACCCGTTATAAGTGGACTGTTGGTCTACAACCAAGAAGTCTACCATTCTATTCATTTTCCTCTCCGGGTCCTCGACTGATACAAGCTCAACTGCCAACGTAACTATTCCTAACGGGGTGGTTATAGCATTTCCAAAACCTACAATCTTGTGATTACAATCTTTGATATACTCAGCGCAATCTCCTAGCTGGTCCACCGTGCTTTTGAACAGGATATTCGTGTAGGAACCAGTGTCGACAAGTAGACGATGCACTTTTGTCCCCATAATATTGGCGCAAATGACCAATGAGTCGTTGTGGGGAGTAAGTATCCCGTCTAAGTCTTTCTCTGAGAAAGTCAGGTCCCCTGTTTGTTTGGTTGACGGATTTACACCCACTTCCATTACCTGATCTACTGCTCTCAGCTCTGCCTTCCTCTTTCTTTTCGACATAGGTGGCCTCCCATCAGAACAACCACCTACTGGCCCAGTGGGTTCCAGCATTAGGATTTCCGGGATATGCCTTGCTGGGGCTGCTGGGACCTTCCTTCCCCTCTTACCAACTTTGTTTGTTTGGTCATCACTGTCTCCGTCATCCGAACTGGATTGTACTGGCGCCCTTGGTCTTTTACCTGGTTCCCTCTTCACGAATTCAGACAACTTTCCTTCCTCATAAAACCTCCACAACTGCTTCAATAAGTCTCGGCATTCACTCGTGAAGTGGCCGATACTTTGATGGTATGCACAGTATTTGTTTGGGTTCAGCTTACCTCTCTCTTGCCTTATCTTCCGCGGCTCTGACAACATCTCCCTGTCTTTAACGTTGTTGTACACAGTATCCACGGACATAGTAAGGACTTGACTCAACTTTTCTTTCAACTCAGCTCCATCATTGAATGACTTCATGTTCTTCGGAGCTTTGTAATCATTTCCTCCCGACCTCTTGCCAGACTTCTTCGGATCAACTTTGTCCCCCATCTCTCTGTGTAGGGCCTCCTGCATCGAAACATGAATTCCAGCTTTGTGTCTGAACTCCGTGTATGTTTTCGGGCAGGTCAGATGCATTTCCTTCCACAAATCTGTTCCTTTCTTCAACCCAGCCATCACTGCCACTATCTTTGTGTCCTCTCTCACCATTTCGCCCTCCAGCAAGACTTTATCAAATCTTTCCAGAAATTGCTTGTCAGACTCCTTGTCTCCCTGCCTAATATCTGCAAGACGGTGTCTGTGGGTCAAGTAGGACCCGGCAGTTGAGAAGTGGGATAGAAACTCTTTGCTTAGTTGGGCAAACGAGTTGATGGAGCCAGGAGCCAGTGCTGAAAACCATCTGTGTGGGCCATCTCCAAGGGTGAGTGGAAAATTTCGGCACTGTGTGGCGTCGGTTGCCCCCATTGAGATCATGAAATCCAAATATTTTGTTACATGAATGCGGGGGTCCGACGTTCCCTCATACAAGTTGATGGCTGAAAACTGTATCTTCTTCTGGATCGGTGCACTGAGGATAGACGGAGATAATGGGGAAGATGGGAGAACGGTTGATCCGACACCTCTCTGAGATTCCAACTGTTTCTGCAATTCTTCGATTGCCTTTCTCATTTCCTGCAACTCATTTGGGGGAGTCCTCCCGTTGGAAGGCTGTTCATCGTGATTGGGTTCAGTGACCTCTTCACGATGCAGTCCCTTGCCAACGGGACGTTTCTCCTGAGGTGTCTTCCTAGCAGCGTTGCTAGCTCCATTTGGCCCTAGTCGGCCAAAAGCTGACCTCCGGATTCGGTCATGCACTGATGGGCGAGCAGGATGGTGTGATCGCTCCTCATGCCTCCGGGATGGCTCCCTCCTATTCACATTCCTTGTCCTTAATCTCTCCAAAGCACTTGTTCGGGAAGTACTTTTGCTTGACTCATCTGCTCGACTTGATGACGATTCTCCTTTGCTTCCTAGGCGCTCGCTCAGTGGAGCTTTTCCTTTACCTCTACGAACTTCCTCACTGTCGGCCTCGTCCCGACGTGCATCTTCTCTCATTTTACTTCTTTGTTCGCCCGTACGTTCCTGCTCGCCTGTTCGTCTGGTCGCCACAGGTGCTCTTGACGGTCCTGCTGCTTGTCGATTTTGCAGGGATTGAAGGACAGCAATGGTTTTTGCTAGCTCTTCGGGGTTTTGAGCAAGAGCTTCAACCTCCGGTGGAATTGTGTCAATAGTGACTTGTATATTCCTCTGCGAAGTTGCTCTCACTGTCCGTGCATGTCCCTCGGTGGAAGAAACCCTAGTTCTTGGTCTACGACTTGGAGATATACTCGAATGTCGTTCCTCTTGCGATCTAACCATTTTGATTATCAAAGTATAGATAATGAACAAATGGATGAGGTAATCTTGTTCTTGCAAACACCTTTTCCAAGGATTACTAGCCTTGTGTGTGATTATGAAGGTTTGAAAACCCTAGTTCATGCACACATGCATTAAAACCCTTAAAGTGTTGTAAATCTTTTTCCTAAAAATGTGCACTTTTGTTTTCCGGCAGCCTCTTCCCGGATTCCGGCGAGATTATGCAGATTCCGGTGGTAGTCTTCAAACTTTCTTCGAATTTTTCTACAATCGGAGGTTCGAAACCCTTCTTCTAGCGCCAATTGTTGATGATCTTTTCTAACCAAGATGATTAGTGGCTGTTTTCTATAGTGAAGATCACCAAACAAGATCAAGAAATCATGAAATTTGAATAAGTAAAGCTTGAGAAATAAATTTGCAAGAGTTGGACTATTTTCTCGAATTGTTCTCCTTTTTTCATGTACAAGAAGGGAGTATTTATAGACATACAAAGTGGCCATGTGTCACCATCTTGATGGCTTAACCATTGGATCTTTGCCAAGTGTTAGGACACTTGTACAACATCTACACTATTACTAATTGGATGGGTGCCAAGTGTTAGGACACTTGGACCATATCTAAGCTAGTGACTCTTGGGATTCCCCATGTTGTACTTGGTCTTTGGCACTTCTGAGATGCTCTCGACGGTGACCGGCTGCTCGCTTGTACGTCTCCGTTAGATGTCATGGTCCTTTGCGTTCTGAGCTGTTCGCTCCTCGCTTGGGATCATTTTACGATTCTGCTCGCTCGATTACGTCCTTGTTCGCCCATATTGACTGGCTTGAGCCGCTGGCACATCTGTTCTTTGCAAGGCTGCTCGCCACAATTCTGATTGCCGCATTAGTGTTTTTCTACAACGCTGTTCGCCCTACGAATCTGCTAGCTCCGCTACAAAGCTGTTCGCTCCACGAGGCTGCTAGCTCATTTGATTTGCTATCTTGTTATCAAGTTTAATGATAATCTTTCGTTGATTAAATGCGAAGTTGTTCGCCCATCAACACCATATTTACGATTTTATAACCCGATCTTTTGTATTTATCATTTACGGTAATAATCAATCACACGCTCTTGTTTGGTGATCTCAAAACCGTTTAAAAACAACCACTAATCCATGCGATTAGAATCGATCACCAACAATTTGGCGCTAGAAGGAGGGTTCGAACCTCCGTTTAAGTGTGATTATCAAGAACTTCAAGTTTAACACTTGAAGATTTGAAGAAACCCTCAAGAAATTCTTGAAGATTCACACAAAAGTGTTCTTGGTGTTCTTCAAATTTGAAGATTCAAAGATTGAGAAGATAATTCAAATCAGGATGCCTCAATCCAAAGAAACTAGGGTTTCACATCCCTCGATGGGGGTTTTCCCGACTCGGGTCTCATCCACCGATCATCAGGACCGTAATCCGCGTCATGCGAACAAGGTCCAACCTTCGGTAGCAACTCACATAATGCCTCCAGATTTAGAGGTATTAGCTAGAAACCCCCATGAATTGGCCAAAACGATAGCTGCTCTCCAGGCAATCCAGAAACAACAAGAACCAAGACCTTCACAAGTAAGGTCTAGGTCTCGACAATTAGAAGTAGTGAGAGCAAGGTCTGCTCGAGGCGAGCAACCAGAGGTCAACAACGCCCAAAATCGAGGGGACAAAGGCAAAGCTAAAATGGTGGACCAAACGGAGGGCCAAACTGAATCTGCCCATGGGCGAACAACAATGTCTAGCAATGGGACATCTCGTTCCAGAGCACAGGACATATTGGGCCGACCACAACCCCAGCCAGGAGTTACTCACCCAGAGTAAGGGCAAGGGCGAGCAACTTGTGAACAAGCGTACCCGTCTGTACACGAAAGGTTGACAAGGTCTGCCTTTGGACGCCTAGGGCCACATGCGGCGAGCAATCCAAGGAGGCAGCCCCAAGAGATTCCCCCTCCAAGTGAGGGACTGCGACGAGCAAAAGGACATAAATCCTTACTCGCCGAACAGCCTCCAAGTCAGGGGGCATCTCTTGATGAGTTGTCAAGCTTGAGAAAAGCTGTAGAGAGCATGCAAGGCCAACTTGACCTTCAAAGAGGGATTGGGGCGACCAGCATGCCATCCTCGGCACTATCTTTAATCATTTTGAAGGCCCCAATTCAGAAAAAGATATAATTCCCGGCAAGCATACGATACGAAGGCATTGCTGATCCCCATGTTCATTTAACAAAGTATTCGGATTATATGATCTCAGTGGGGGCAAGCGATGCTACTCAATGCCGGAATTTTCCCCTAACTTTGGGGGATATAGTACACAAGTGGTTTTCTGCAATGCCACCAGCATCCATCCACTCGTTTGCTCAGTTGAGCCGGGAGTTCCTCTCACACTTTTCAACTGCAGGATCATATCTTTCCCAGAAACATCGGCTATCAGATCTAAAACAAAATGATGATGAATCAGACCGGGATTTTATGGAAAGGTTCGATAAAGTTTTGCTGGAGGGAGAACCGGTTAGTGAGGATACGAAAATCGTAGCCGTCATGGCCGGTTTGAAAAAAAGATGGATTTGTGGAAGGAGGTACGTCTGAAGTGCCCTAAGTGCTACGCCGAATTCAGAAATCAAGCCGGCATATTTATCTCCATGCACGAGGCTTTACAAATAAATTTGGGGGACAAGAAAACTGATCAAAATGAGAACAACAAAAAACCCGCGGAACAGGCTACCGAGTCCTTAAAAATATGAAAGCATTTAATGAAGGGACGAAGTTGAAGGAAAAATTAAACCAGGTGCTAACAGTATCTATTGATACTGTGTATAACAATGTGAAGGAGAAAGAGTCGCTCTCCCCTCCCCTCAAGATTCGCCAGAAGACTGGCAAACTCAACCCAAACAAGTATTGTGCCTACCATCAAAGTGTGGGGCATTTTACAAGTGAGTGTAGAGATTTGCTCAAGCAATTATGACAATTCTACAAGGAGTGAAAGCTCTCCGACTTCGTCAAAAGGCAACCTGGGAAAAGTGGCCGGGAGAATAGTTTAGAGGAGGAGATAGATGACCAACCTCCAAGGAACAATAGAGCCGGACGACTAGTCCCCGCCGTTGCTGCTCGACCAGTGGAAGATGTATACATGATGGAACCCTCAGGACCTGCCGGGGGGTGTTCTGATGGACGACCACCAATGTCAAATCGTAAGAGAAAAGTGGAATTACGAGCAATAGATCATGTACAAGAAATGGGTGTTAATCCATCCGTCCTACAAACATCGGAGTTGATCTTTACGGAGAGGGACTTGGAAGGAATATTGATCCCCCACAATGATTCTCTTGTAATTTGTGCCAAAATTATGGGAACCAGAGTGCATCTATTGTTGGTGGACACCGGGGCTTACACTAACATCCTTTTCAAAAAGACGCTCGATCAACTGGGAGATTATTCGAGCTATATCCAAGATTCAAATCATCGTATCCTAGACTTTTGAAAATGCTGTAACAATCCCTTTGGGAATAATTAGGTTGTCTGTACAACTTGTAACGGCCGAGGAACCCGAGAAAAATATAACAAGAATGGTAGATTTCTTGGTCGTAGATCAAGAGTCAACTTACAATGGGTTTCTTGGTCGACCTTTTTTGAATGAATTCAAAGCTGCATGTTCAACCTACTATTATTGCATAAAATTTCCAACTGCAAGTGGGGCTGGTTCAATAAAGGGAGACCAAAGAAAAGCTCGTGAGTGTGTCCTACAAATGCAATCAAAGGAAAGACGAGTTTCCATGATGGAAGCCACCACCAGCTACCCAGTTGATGAACCATCAGTACTGTAAGACGTGATGGAGGCAGGGGAGGATCAACTCTTACCTGCTGACGAACAACTTTTTGGCGAGCAACTCATTGCCACCAAGGAGACACCTTCACCTGGCGAACAACATTTGGGTGGCGACGAGCAACTTGCTACCAATGACTTGGAGGGCCGCAATCTGGCAAGCAATGATGAGCCAAGTCAAGCAGATGATCTTGAACCCCGTTTGGGTGCAGACCCAATGAACATCGAAAATGATTTCGACCCAGAGGGACCAATAATAGATCCTCGTTGGAAAGGGTAAAAATGACGAGCAACTCCGGTTGAAGAATTGGAGGCCATTAAAGTTAACCCTGAAAACAAGGACCTAGAATTGTACATAGGATCTGAGCTCCCTGAGCCATACCGATCCCGAATGGAAGAGTTCCTAAAAAAGAATCTAGATGTTCTCGCATGGTCTAATGCGGATATGGTGAGAATAGATCCGAAACATGCTTGCCACAAACTCAATATCAACCAAGCAAGAAAACCAGTCCATCAAAAAAGACGGAAGTACGGCCCAGACAAGTATCAAGCTCTAAACGAAGAGGTAAAGAAGTTGCTGTTGGTGATAAAATTTAATCGTATGTATTAGTGATTGTTTTAGTTCGGTTTAAGACCACCAATCAATTACGTATGATTGATTACAACCGTAAACGGTAAATCAAAGATTTGGGGTATAAAATCGTTGATAAGAAAGTCGAAATTGTATTAATTTCGTATGTGTGTACGTTTAAGTGTGTTAGTGTGTGTTTTAGGAGCATTTGTGAATTTGAACTTGAATCTCTTAGCTGGAGAACAACTATTTATAGAGACTAGCAAGCATGAGGTGCCCAAGACTCTTGGACTTCCTAGCTTGCATGCTAGACATGTGTCCTTTGACCTTTATTTGACCTTATCTAAACGGAATCTTAGTTACAAAGTCTTCTTTGGTCTTATCTCGGACTCATTGTTGTTCGTCCAGGTCGGCTTATTTGATCCAGTATGGATTCTTCATCAAAGTTGTTCGCCTTTTGTGGACGTGGCTTGGAAGTTGTTCGCCTGGAATTCGGGTTGGGATGAGCTTGGGAATCTTGGTTCCTTGTTCGTCTCCATACACCTTTTAGGCCGGTAGATACACTTCTTATGATCAAAGTTGTTCGTCCTTAGCGATTTGATGGAAGGTTCATATCTGGTCTCGGGTCTCTGGTCCTGTTCGTCAATAAGTTGTTCGTCGTCGGAGTTGTTCGTCATTTCGTACACCTTCTGGATTGATTTGTGCACTCCCATTTGATTTTCTTTGTTAATCATCTTTGATTTAGGGTTGATTTTTCGTAATCTCCATTAAGGCCTTAATACTTGTTCATCCAACAATGATTGTTGTTCGCCTATAAACAATTGCCCCTTATCCTGACTAGATGTTGCCTCAGACGAGCAACTTTGTGGCGAGCAACTATAGTTAGGATACTATACTGGTGAGGCTTTGGACGAACATCATCGAATAGGGCGAGCAACATTAGGTCTGCCTCTTCACCTTCCCACGATCTGGGGGATATACGAGGATGACGTGGGCGGCATGATTGCACGCCGCCCATGCGCGATCATTCCCTAGGCCACGCGCCCCAAGATTTGCACGCCAGTCCTTCGATTTTCGTTTATGCTCGAAAAAGACCCCGTTTCCTTTCAAATTGGCCCATATGTTGCTAGAAATTACACCTTGTACCTTGTTTTTTGCTGGGTTATAAATAGAAGAGGGAAACAAAAAATTTTCCACTTCTTCATTTCTTGCTACAGTGTCTTCAGCGATTTCCTCCATTTCCGGCGATCCTCAGCTTTCCGGCGTTCGTTTCTCCTGCATTTGGCTCCCAACTTCAAGACAAGGTAGTTATTTCTCTTATTTTTCTCTCCCTCTATTCTTTTCCTTCGCCATTTTCGCCTTTTGCACCTTCGCCGCCGTGGGGAGAAGTTGCGCCGCCGTGGGGTGACTTTGCGTCATCGTCGTTTGCCCAGAACTGTCACCGGAGATCATAAACCCATTTCAAAAACTCGAAATCTTCATTCTTAAGCTAATGTTCTCCCATTCGAGCAATCAAAATTCCGAGGAGAACTTGGATCCCTTTTTCCCGATCGTGCCATTTGTCGAGCAGTCGCCGTTTGAGGTTTCCTCAGAAGCGCATCCCAACGTAGATTCCGTGGTCCGATCAATGGGGGAATCCGGTGCTCGCCAATCTGGCGAGGAGATTAAGGAGGCCGCGAGTAGTACCCCTGACGAGCAATCTTCCTCGAGCTCTGAATCTGAGGAAGATTCGGAGTTTGACGAGCTTACCCCTGAATTTCTGGAAGGGATAGGGTTTCCAGGCCCTAAGATGCTCGAAAATGGAATTCCCACCGGTGTTGCTTGCCCATTTGATTGGCGAGCATACTCCGATGAGCACGCGAACAACTTTTCTCGCCCTCCGCGTCAAGTTTTAGATTTGGTGAGGACTGAGTACCAGGCGAGCAGAATTAGAAGTGTTGTTCGCAAAGACGAGCTCAACCTCATCCGGGAGGCATATCAAATTCCCCATGACATCTTCATGTGGGCCCCTAAAAAGAAGGAAAGAGCGGATCGTCCTCCTCCAGGGTGTACAACGATCAACATAGATACATTGATCGCGGGGCTGAGGCTGCCACTTCCTCCCGTTGTTGGTTGCTTTCTGGAGGCGACCAACTTAGCCATCACCCAAATAACCCCTATTGGGTGGATGAACTTGCTCGGCATCATGGGCTTGTTCTCCTTGGAGGGGTACATCGACCACATTACTGCCGAGGAGGTAAACTATTTGATGACCATCACCAAATGTCCGAGGGGCGAGGAAGGGTACTATTATTTGAAGGCTCAGATTGGATTGAAATTAGTGGAGGGGGTGCCGAACAAAATTTGCGATTGGAAGGAGAACTTCTTCTTCATCGGGGGTGACTGGCGAGCATCTTCTGGCCCACATGGCGGTGCTGGGTGCATATTCGAGCCCACCACTTATGGGTAAATCAAACGTAAGGTTATCTTTGCTCGCCCTCGCCTAAAGTTCTAATTTAACTTTTTTTGTTTGCTCGCAAGTCCTCGGTTACTCAAGTGGAACTCGGAAGAGGAAGAGATCAGATCTGAGTTCCTCTTTACTTCGTGTTTGGTCGCTCTCCGGGATAAGGCTGAGAGGACCATTGAGTACGTGAATAGACTGAAGTGCAAGAAAGCTGCTCGCTTTTTCACGTACCCCCACCATCTGGAAGCTCAAATCGAGGTGCCCCCAGGTACAGAAAGTTTCTAACTTTCAACATATATCTTGCTCATCGTTTGTCTTTCTAACTTGCTCGCCTTATTTTTCCATTTCATTTTTTTAGCCGAGCAAGTCACCGTCGCCGTCCCTCCCTGCTTCGGACTTTTAGAGCAAAGAGTCCACGAAATGCCACCTCCGAAGGGAAGGAGAAAGAAAGGTGACCCACCTTCCAAAGTGTTGGCGATGACGAATAAGGCGGAGGGGGCGAAAGTTGCTCGCCAAACCATGCCCCCTTCTAATCCTCCACCTTCTCCCGCTCCCGCTCCATCACCCCGTGGGGCCAAACGCTTAAAGAAAGGGGATGGGACCTTCGTGTCCCAAACTGCTCTTGCCGGGACTAAAGGCAAGGAGAAAGTGGGGCAGAGCAATGCTCACCCCCACACAGAGGGAGAAGTTGTTCGCCCTCCTCTATCGAGCCTGCAGAGAAGACAGGCAAATCGGGCAAGGACTCCACTCCTGTTCGCGGTCCTGAAGATATTACCCATCTGGGTTGGGACGATCGAAAGTTCCAAGAGTAAGTTCACTCTCGCTTCTGCCGAATAAGATTCTTCTTTTTACAAATTTTTCTAAGTGTCGTTTGCTTTCTTGTTCGTAGATACCGGGCTGACGACCATCCTGGGCAAGCAAGTGCCGTCCATCAATATGCTTGCTCCAAGACTCCCGTCAATATAAGGGAGATTCCAGGCGATCATGTTCGCAGGGCGACGGAGTTGGTCCCCCGAGCCTGGACACGACCCATGGAGAAAACCATCTCCATGCAAGGGCTGGCGGACAACATCCATCTCTCAATGATGCATCATGCCAATGGCCTTGTTACAGCTCAGAAGGCGATGACCCAGTTAGCCGAGCAAGAAGAAGCTGTTCGCCGCTACGCAAACACTGCTCGACAACTGACCGAAGAAAAGGACAGCCTGGTCAGCCAGTATGAGGCCAAACTTGCTCGCCTTAATAACCAGATCAATGTTTACATTGACAATGAGAAGAAATATCTTGAAGAAATTCAAGGTTTATCTAGTGAATTGGGAGGCAAAGATGCCCTGCTCGGCGAAGAGAAGAAAAAACTATATGCGGCTGAGCAGAAGATTGTCGAGCTCGACGCGGAAGTTGCTCGCCTTAGGGATGTGGAGGCCAACACCTTCACCCGCGAGCAGCTCGAGGCTGAGCTCCAAGCCCGGTCTGTCCCCATCTCAAACTTGGGATATATCTGCGCATATGCCGATTGCATTCGTATGGCTGATGCGTATGATTTTAAAGACATGGTGGATGAGATGGGTAAAGATTTGACCGAATTCCTGGAGCATTATCCCCCGCCGAACAACATCGAGCTCCAACTGGGGGATATAGCTGAGTTAGGGGTCAAGGTTGATGGCCTTGACCTAAGTATCATTATTACTCGCCCCCACCTCCAGCCGGCTGCCGCGGCAGAGCAAGAAGAAGAGCCGCCTGCCGCGGCCGAGCAAGCTGCCAGGGAGAGTGATCAAAAGGCTGCTGAAGACATGGCCAGAGACATGATCGTCGATCCTCCTGCCGACCAGTCTCAGGGCCTTCCTCCCGCCGAGCAGCAATAGATTTAGGACTTGGATTTTTTAGTCTTCCTTTTGTAATAGTTGCTCGCTCTTTTTGTAGTACACTTCTAGAATCCTTGTACTATTTTTGAGGCTCAATGCCTTTTTGATTTAATGAATGTCTTTCTTTTGTTCGCTCATTTTCCTTTTATATGTTAATTGCCTTTACATTTCTATTAATGCTTTTGCAATTATAACATATAATTTTGGGCTTTGTTCGATTTGAACTTTGCCTTTTAATGGAATCAGGGTTTAGCCTTAGGTTTTGTTCATTAAAAAATGAACAACCTTTAAGTGGCTTTGGTCCTTTAAGATGGACTTGTACCTCGAGCTTTTAGACTTTTCTTTCAACGAACAACTATGTAAACATTGTAAAAAATTTACAAGTGTTGTAAGACCGTTCGTCATTAACATATACAACCTGACGAACAACTTTGAACACTACCTAAAACATGCTCACTTATGGTATTTTTGCCGAGCAATTTTGTCTAAAATAAAAAAGATGAAACAGCACTAAACTATAAAATGTGCCGAACAACTTTTCATTCTATACTTAGCAAAATTTTAAAAAAATTAGGCAAGTTTTTGGTTTGCCTTACTTGGTTCACTTCCCCCCAAGACATTTGTTCGCCCAATCAAGAACTTGTTCGACTCATTGATAGTACTTTTTTAGATGTACAACGTTCCAGGAGTATTGAGCCGGCTTGCCTTCCATATCTTTGATATCGTATACACTATTAATGAATTTTTCCGTTATACGATACGGGCCCTCCCAAGTTGGTCCGAATACACCTGGAGGTTGGGTGAGCAACTTTCTTAGAACCAAATCTCCAACTCTGAATTCCCTGAGTTTAACATGGGAATTGTAGTAGCGTTCTGCTCGCTGCTTATAGGTAGCATTTTTTAGCTCGACACTTAATCTCTTTTCTTCTAGCAAGTCCATTTCAGTAGCTAGAGCAGAGTTGTTCGCCTGCTCATCAAAGTTGGTCGTTCTGAATGTGTTGGTCTTTAACTCGATTGGTATCACCGCTTCTGTTCCGAAAGCCATTGCAAAAGGTGTTTCTCCGGTGCTTGACCTGGGAGAAACTCTATATGCCCACAGGACTTCCGGAAGTTCTTCAGACCAACTGTTTTTGCTTCCACCAGCCGTACTTTTAATGTATGCTTGATTATTGTTCACGGCTTCGACTTGTCCATTTGATTGGGGATGATAGGGCGTAGAGTAATATTTTTTGATCCCCCACTTCGCACAGAAGTCTCTCAACTCTTTTCCATCAAACTGCGGACCATTGTCTGTCACAATGGTTTGCGGAACCCCAAAGCGGCAGACAATGTTCTTCCAAATGAAGTTGATCATTTTCTGTTGCGTAATCTTTACCATGGCCTCTGCTTCCGCCCATTTCGTATAATAGTCGACTGCCACGATGGCGAATCGAACATTTCCAACACCTGCCGGGAAGGGACCAATAATGTCCATCCCCCACCTTGCAAATGGCCATGGGCTATAAACTGATACGAGCTGTTAGGCCGGGGTATGAATGTTCGGGGCAAAAATTTGGCATTGATGGCATGTTTTTGCTTTCTTGTTTGCGGCTTGACGTAAAGTCGGCCAATAATAGCCTTGTCTGATAGTTTTGTATGCCAAGCTTTGCCCCCAATGTGATTTCCACATACTCCGGCATGTATTTCTTCGAGTATTGCTCGTCCTTGCCCCCTAGGTAAACATTTGAGAAGTGGGATTGATATTTCCCTTTTGTAAAGCTGCTCGCCCACTAGAGTGTATCTGGCGGCTTGCTTTGGTAGCTTGGCAGTTTCAAAAGGGTTGTTTGGTTTTTCCCCACTTTTCAAGTATTTGACTATACTCGTTCTCCAATCTTCTTCTTCACTTGCTTGTTCGTCAAGTTGGTTGACATTATAACTCCTTGTTGATGGATCATTCATCTTTGTAATTATAATGTCTGCCAACTCTGCAGGTCCTTTGCTTGTGGCTAGTCTGGCCAACGCATCTGCCTGCGTGTTGCTTGTCCTTGGAATTTGTTCAATGAAGACTTGATCTAATAAGGACATTAGGTAAACAATAATTCGCTGATACTCGATTATATGATCATCTTTCACTTCGTATTTACCTCGAACTTGATTCACAATTAATTGTGAGTCGCCAAAAATTTGTAATCGTCTAACACCTACTGCAAGGGATAGGTGGAGACCAGCAATGAGAGCTTCATATTCAGCTTCGTTGTTGGTTGCCATGAAACCAAATTTGATCGCCGAGGTGAATACTTGTCTGTCAGGGCTGATTAGAACTACTCCTGCCCCCGAGGCTACATTAGTTGAAGATCCGTTAACGTAAAGATGTCAGGGGTGATCAAGTCCTCTCGTCGGATCTGGTGGGAAGGTTAGTTCAACTATAAAGTCAGCTAACACTTGCCCTTTGATCGCTGTTCGAGGAGCATAGGTTACCCCGAATTGGCTAATCTTCAGTGACCATTTTAGCAGACGACCAACTGTGTCGGGGCGATGGAGGATTTTTCTAAGGGGGAAAGTTGTTAGCACTTCAACTTGATGATCAAAGAAGTATGGCCGTAACTTCCTCACGCTCATGATAAGTGCGTATGCCAGCTTTCGGTTGGAGAGTATTTGATCTCTGCCTCGTGCAAAGCCTGACTGACGTAGTAAATGGGTTGATGGAATTTGCCGTCTTCTCACACCAGAACGTAGCTGATTGCCACTTCTGACGCTGCCAGGTACAAATATAGCTTTTCTCCTGGGATGGGTTTTGATAGAATTTTAACATCTCCCAGGTAGTCCTTAAGTTGGTGGAATGCCTTTTGACAGTTGTTAGTCCATGTAAACTGTCCTTTTTTGATTGCTTCGAAGAATGAACGACATTTGTCCCCCGATCGGGATATGTATCGATTCAATGTTGCTAGGCATACTGTTAGTCTTTGCACTTCCTTTATCGAACGTGGTGGTTGCATATCCACGATGGCTTTGACTTTTGTTGGATTGGCTTCAATTCCACGTTGACTAACAAGATGACCCAGAAATTTTCCAGAATGGACCCCAAAGCTGCTCTTCTTCGGGTTTAGCTTCATATTGTAATGTCGAAGAATATCGAACACCTGGGTCAAATGCTGAAGATGATCTTCTTTTCGAGGGCTCTTGACTACGATATCGTCTACATAGACTTCTACCATATCTCCAATTTGTTCGTCAAACATCTTGTTCACCACCTCTGGTATGTTGCTCCGGCGTTGATGAGGCCGAAGGGCATTCTCTTCCAACACAACAAGTTTTTGTTCGTATAAAATGTTGTGTTCTCTTGATCGTCTGGATGCATCGGAATTTGATGGTACCCGGCAAAGACATCCATGAATGTTAGCATTTCATGACCTGCTGTGCTGTCCACCAACTGGTCAATATGAGGGAGAGGAAAGTTGTCCTTCAGGTATGCTGCATTCAGATCTGTAAAGTCTATGCATAGCCTCCAGGTCCCGTTTGGTTTCCTCACAAGGACTGGGTTTGCTACCCATTGTGGACAGAGTGCTTGTCGGATTAGGTTATTGTCTAACAACTTCTTTACTTCTTCATTCAAAGCCTGATATTTGTCTGGGCCATATTTTCTTCGTTTTTGATGGACATACCTTTTTGCTTGACTGATGTTGAGCTTGTGACAAGCATATTTTGGATCTATTCCCACCATGTCTGCATGAGACCAAGCAAAAACTTCTAGATTTTTACTAAGGAACTCTTTCATTTGGGATCTGTAAGGCTCAGGGAGCTCAGATCCTATGTACAATTCGAGATCCTGGTTTTCAGGATTAACTTTGAACGCCTCCAGTTCTTCAACTGGAGTTGCTCGTCGTTTTTGTCCTTTCCAACGAGGATCAAGCATTGGTCCCTCAGAGTTGAAATCATTTTCGATGCTCATTGGCTCTGCTCCCAGGCGGGGATCTAGATCATCTGTTGGTCCTGATTCGTCATTGCTAGTCAGCATCTGGCCCTCCAAGTCGCCTGATGGGTGTTGCTCGTTACCACCCATTTGTTGTTCGTCAGAATGAAGTTCCCCTTGGGTGGTGATAAGTTGCTCGTCCAACACTTGCTCGTCAAGATGTTGTTCGTCAATATCCATGTGGTCTTCCTCTATGTCCATCATGTTCTCCAGTATTGATGGTTCATTGGCAGGATAACTGGTGGTGGCTTCCATCATGGATACCAGTGCATGTTTTGCCTGCAACTTCAAGAGACATTCCCGAGCCTTTCTCTGACCTCCCTTTATTGTGCCTGCCCCACTTGTTGTTGGAAACTTCAGACAATAATGGTAAGTTGAACATGCAGCTTTAAATTCATTAAAAAAAGGTCGACCAAGAAACTCGTTGTAGGTTGATTCCTGATCGACGACCAAGAAGTCAACCATTCTCATTATGTTTTTTTGGGTTCCTCGACCGTTACAAGCTGAACGGACAACCTAATTTCCCCAAACAAGACTGTTATAGCATTTCCGAAGCCTAAAATTCTGTGATTTGAAGGTCGGATGTAGCCCGAGTAGTCTCCAAGTTGATCAAGCGTCTTCTTGAAAAGAATGTTGGTGTAGGCTCCGGTGTCCACCAACAATCTGTGTACTATGGTCTCCATAATCTTGGCACAGATTACGAGCGAATCATTATGGGGGGTCAAGATCCCCTCCAAATCCTTCTTGGTAAAGGTCAATTCTGCTGTTTGCATGATGGATGGCTTAACCCCCATTCCCTGTACTTGATCGATCGCTTGCAGTTCGGTTTTTCTTTTTTGGTTGGAGATCGACGGTCGTCCATCAGAACATCCTCCCGCTGGTTCTGCGGGTTCCATCATGTATAGGTCTTCAAGTGGACGAGCAGCAATAGCCGGAACTGGTCGTCCTAGTTTATTGTTCTTCTGAGATTGATCATCCTCATCTTCAGAGTTGTTCTCCCGGACTCTCTTTCCCGGTTGTCTTTTAACAAAGTCGGAGAGTTTCCCCTCCTCGTAGAACCGCCAAAGCTGCTTGAGCAAATCTCTACACTCGCTCATAAAGTGCCCCACGCTTTGATGGTAGGCACAGTACTTGTTAGGATTGAGTTTGCCTGTGTCCTGACGGATTTTCCTTGGAGGGGAGAACAACTCCTTCTCTTTTACATTTTCATAAACAGTATCAACTGACATTGTTAGCACCTGGTTCAACTTATCTTTCAGCTCCGTCCCTTCAGTGAACGCCTTCATGTTCTTCAGGACTCGGTAGCTTGTTCCACTAGGTTTCTTGTTGTTCTCCTTGGGATCAGCTTTGTTCTCCCCTAAGTTTGATTGCAAAGCTTCATGCATGAAAACGAATATGCCGACTTGATTTCTGAATTCGGCATAGCTCCTTGGGCACTTCAGACGTACCTCTTTCCATAGCTTTGATCCTTTTTTCAACCTGGCCATAACAGCAACAATTTTCGTGTCCTCGCTGATGGGCTCACCTTCCAATAGCACCTTGTCGAACCTTTCCATGAATGCCCGATCTAACTCGTCGTCATTTTATTTTAG
The DNA here is from genome assembly GCA_947034835.1 of Ballota nigra. Classification (NCBI taxonomy): domain Eukaryota; kingdom Viridiplantae; phylum Streptophyta; class Magnoliopsida; order Lamiales; family Lamiaceae; genus Ballota; species Ballota nigra. The sequence continues at coordinate 63,716,549 of OX344725.1, forward strand.
GTCCGACAATCGGTGTTTTTGGGACAAATATGATCCCGCCGTTGAGAAATGAGAAAGGAACTCTCGACTCAGTTGAATGAATGAGTGGATAGATGCTGGTGGCATTGCTGAAAACCACTTGTGCACCCGGTCCCCCAAAGTTAATATGAAGTTTCGGCATTGGGTGGCATCACTGGCTCCCACCGAGACCATATAATCCGAGTACTTTGTCAGATGAACTCTGGGATCAGCAAGGCCATCATATTGTATGCTTGCTGGGAATTGGACCTTTTTCTGAATCGGGGCCTTCAGAATGATAGATGACAGGGGTGAGGATGGCAAGCTGGTTGTCCCCACTCCTCTTTGCTGGTCCAATTGTCCCTGCATGCTCTCCACAACCTTCCTCAAGCTTGACAGCTCATCCAAAGATGCCCCCTGACTCGGAGGCTGTTCGGCGAGCAAAGGCACAAGCCTTTCTACTCGTCGTAGTCCCTCGCTTGGAGTGGGCATGTCCTGGAGCTGTCTTCTAGGGTTGCTCGCCGCATTTGGCCCTAGGTTCCTGAAGGCAGATTGGGATAGTCTTTCATGGACTGATGGGCGAGGTTGTTCAAATGTTGCTCGCCCACGCTCTGTCTCCTGGCGAGCAACTTTCTCCTGGTGTTGGGGTTGGCCAAGTCTGTCCTGGGTACTGGAACGAGTTGTTCCATGGCTTGACATTGTTGTTCGCTCGCTAGTAGATTCAGCTTGGCCCTCTCTTGGCTCGACCACCTTGGCTTTGCCCTTATCTCGCCTGACCTGGGCACTATTTACCTCGTGTTTTTCGCCCCTAACTGATCTGGCCCTAACAACTTCCAAGGGTCTATCCTTAGGCCTTACTTGTGAAGGCCTATTCTATTCTTGCTGTCTCTGGAGAGCTTGGAGAGCAGCAATGGTCTTGGCCAGTTCGCTAGGGTTGTTCGCAAGGGCCTCTATTTCAGGTGGGAGGTTATGAGTTAAGGCTGTGTGTTGCGATCTATTCTCATGTCTGGGTTCACGATCCTGATGGTCAGCCGACGAAGCTCGGGTAGGAGATGCTCTTCTTGATAAGCGTGAACCTTGCGTTTCTTTGGATTGAGGCATTTCAAATTAAAATGTTTTCAAATTTTGTATTGAAGAACACCAAGAACACTTTTGCTTGAATCTTCAAATGTTTCTTGAGGTTTTCTTCAAATCTTCAAGTTTTCAACTTGAAGTTCTTGAGTAAGCACACTAAATCGAAGGTTCGAGCCCTCCTTCTAGCGCCAATTTGTTGGTGATCAAATTTAATCGAATGTATTAGTGACTGTTTTAGTTCGGTTTAAGACCACCAATCAATTATGCGTGATTGATTACCACTGTAAATGGTAAATCGAAGATTTGGGGTATGAAATCGTTGATACGAAAGTCGAAATTGTATTAATTTTGTATGTGTGTACGTTTAAGTGTGTTAGTGTGTGTTTTAGGAGCATTTGTGAATTTGAACTTGTATTTCTTAGCTGGAGAACAACTATTTATAGAGACTAGCAAGCATAAGGTGCCCAAGACTCTTGGACTTCCTAGCTTGCATGCTAGACATGTTGTTGGTCCCAAAAATGGTTATCCAGCGGAAAGCGTTTTTAAGTTTATTTTTAAGAAAACCCTTAAAAGATAGTGCTAAAAGAAATACAGAAAACTAAATGCAGAAAATAAAGAACACCCGGATTTATAGTGGTTCGGACCAACTTGTCCTACGTCCACTCTCCCTTTCTCCAAAGGGGACTTTCTCTCACTCCAACCAACGTACTCACGAACCACTGGAATTTGGAAGTACTAGCTCTTTCGTACAACTGCTTACAACAACCTTATCTAACAAGATGAACAGGTTGAGTAATAATCCAACTAAACTCCTTAATAGAGTGTATATAAACTAGAAAGGACAAAGGTGAGTGATTGGAAGAGTTCGTATGTTCTTGTTGTGCTCTCGCGCGACTCTTATCTATTGAACTAATCCAAGCACTCCTATTTATAGTTGTAGAATAAACTAGCCGTTGGAAACTAGTAATTCAAACAACCATAATTGGAGGGATATAATCAATCAAAGATTGATTATATGATTGATTAGTTGACTTCAATCAAGCAATCAATCAATCAGATCCTCCATCAGTTGACTTCTCCAGATTGCATTCTTCTCCATCAAGGATCTCCAAAGTCTTCTTGTCTACAGATTACTACGAAGCTACAGGGAGGGTGAACTAATCCGTCTCCCTCATCGGGTCTGGTCTGGTCTGGGGTCTTCTGGTCTGGTCTCATCTGGTCAGGTAACACTTCTGCTCTGGTCCTCATCTGGAAGAGGTCTTCTGGTCAGGCTCCTCTGGTCAGACTCCTCTGGCAGACTCCTCTCATCTGGTCACCTCCTCTGGTCACCTCATCTGGTCACCTCCTCTGATCAGACTCCTCTGGTCACCTCATCTGATCACCTCCTCTGGTCTGCACAGATTTCTTCCCCCTTAACCAAAGACCTATTCTAGACCTATACTAATCTGTAGCTGACTAACAGGTTCAACTAGTCCTATTACAAGTTCTTGTTTTAACATCTTCAAAACATCTAATCTATATCCTAACAATTTCTCCCTTTTTGATGATGTTAAAACTGGAAGAACTTAAATAAAAACAAGACAAGAAAACTTGAATTATCAAAATAGAGATTCTAGCAGGCTGGGTCAACTGATCTTCCCCCTCAAAGTATGCTCAGCTGATATTGGGGAAAAACATCAGCTGGTCTTCTTGTGTATCTGCAGGCAATCAACTTTTTGGTACCCTACTGGGTCCAGGGGGGTTAGCACAATATTTAGGAAGCCACAAGAATAGATCATCCCTTTTTGGATCAGGTGATCTTATCTTTCTTCCATATATATCCACAAAAATACACTGAACATAAGAAGCTTCGACATGGTTATTTCTTCTAGAGGCTCTTCTTCTCTTATGAGCTTGTCCAGTAGAAGAAGTAACTTGTCTTAATGCAACAGACTTGAAATTCTTTTGATATGGGTAAGTCTTACTAGAACCATCAAAGGTTCCAGCTGGTCTGGCAGGTGACTTGAAAGTCCTCTGCAGGTGAGTAGGAGTCATCTGGTTCTGCCTCTTTTGAGAAGATCCAGACTATCTTCTACTCTGCTGGCCTGGCTGAGGTCTTTTATTCTGGGTATAACCCTTCTTAAAATTCCTCCTCTGCCTTTTGGGTTTTTGAGTTTTAGGACTCATCTGCCCATTAGGCTGAGTTGCCTGGTCAGCTGGCCTTTTACCCTTATCAATGAAATTACTAGACTGTTCTTCTTTCTGATCAGGTGAGGATTCAGGTTTGGCATAACCAAGGCCTGTCTTATCATGCTCTCTTTGAGATGAGGCAGCTATGTGTGACACAACATTGTTTGCTGTAGTCAGCTGCTCCACTCTCATCTTGAGCTTGTCCTCACTATCTTTTACAATTTCGTTTTGATGGAAGAGTTCATCGAACTTAGCTTTCAGCAGAGTATATTCATTATCTTTCTCAATGTTTTCAACAAGAAACTTTTCTATCAGCTTAGTTTGTTCATCACATATGATTTTCAAGTCAGTGGACTCTTCTACCAGTGTTTGAACTTGTTCAGCTGGTAGATCAGTTGGGTTGCCTAAACATTGTGAAAGCCTCTGATTTTCTGCTTTCAACTTTGTGTTCTCATCTTCCAACTTTTGACAAAGTTGTATAGATTTTTGGAGATCTAATAGCAAATTTTGCGTAAAAGACTCCTCTGATTGTTCAGAAAAAGAAGAATGAGAAGAAGAAGAGGGAGTTCGATTACATACCTCATCTGTCATAAGACATATCTCTTCGTCTGGTCCATAATTGGATGATGAACCAGAAGTGGATACCTCTTCTTCCTCATCTGCTAAGCTTCTTTTGGAGTACCTCCTGGTGTCTCTTCTACTGCATCTCTTTGAGCCCATTTCTGCAAAATTTGTTAGCACCAAAAATATTTGGGTTTTAAAAAAAATGGATCTGCCCTGGTGACCACCGAGATAATTTCAAAACAGTGGTCTTTAGGACACACTGCTCTGATACCACTTGTTGGTCCCAAAAATGGTTATCCAGCGGAAAGCGTTTTTAAGTTTATTTTTAAGAAAACCCTTAAAAGATAGTGCTAAAAGAAATACAGAAAACTAAATGCAGAAAATAAAGAACACCCGGATTTATAGTGGTTCGGACCAACTTGTCCTACGTCCACTCTCCCTTTCTCCAAAGGGGACTTTCTCTCACTCCAACCAACGTACTCACGAACCACTGGAATTTGGAAGTACCAGCTCCTTCGTACAACTGCTTACAACAACCTTATCTAACAAGATGAACAGGTTGAGTAATAATCCAACTAAACTCCTTAATAGAGTGTATATAAACTAGAAAGGACAAAGGTGAGTGATTGGAAGAGTTCGTATGTTCTTGTTGTGCTCTCGCGCGACTCTTATCTATTGAACTAATCCAAGCACTCCTATTTATAGTTGTAGAATAAACTAGCCGTTGGAAACTAGTAATTCAAACAACCATAATTGGAGGGATATAATCAATCAAAGATTGATTATATGATTGATTAGTTGACTTCAATCAAGCAATCAATCAATCAGATCCTCCATCAGTTGACTTCTCCAGATTGCCTTCTTCTCCATCAAGGATCTTGATTAAAGTCAACTAATCAACCATAATTGGAGGGAAATTGTATGATTGATTAGTTGACTTGATCTAATAGCATCTTGATTAAAGTCAAATAATTGGAGGGATATAATCAATCAAAGATTGATTATATGATTGATTAGTTGACTTGATCTAATAGCATCTTGATTAAAGTCAACTAATCAATCATATAATCAATCTTTGATTGATTATATCCCTCCAATTATGGTTGTTTGAATTGCTAGTTCCCAACGGCTAGTTAATTCTCACAACTATAAATAGGAGTGCTTGGATTAGTTCATTGGATAAGAGTCGCGCGAGAGCACACAACAAGAACACGAACTCTTCCAAACACTCACTTTGTCCTTTCTAGTTTATATACACTCTTTAGGAGTTATAGTTGGATCATTCACACAATCCTTATCTGTATAGATAGATTGGTGTAAGGCTTAGATCGTAAGATTGAAGCAGTTGTACGAAGGAGCTGGTACTTCGAAATTCCAGTGGTTAGTGGGTACGTTGGTTGGAGAGTAAGTCCCCTTTGGAGAAAGGGAGAGTGGACGCAGGACAAGTTGGTCCGAACCACTATAAATCCTTGTGTTCTTTATTTTCTGCACTTTAAATTTCTGCAGTTTCTTTTAGCATTTCCTTAAAGGGTTTTCATTAAAAATAAACTTAAAAACGCTTTCCGCTGGATATTTTTGGGACCAACAAGTAGAGACCCAATGATAGCTATGTAGTGAGTTTGGTCTACTGATTCACCATCTTCATCAGGTTCCATCTTTGTGTTGGTGTTGAGTGAAACTCTTGCAACCTTACTGTTTTGACATCCAAATTTGTTGATCAGCTCCCTTGTATATTTGGCTTGATTGATAAAAATTCCTTCAGTGGACTGTTTGACTTGAAGTCCAAGGAAGAAATTCATTTCTCCCATCATTGACATCTCAAACTTTCCTTTCATCAGTTGAGAGAACTTTTCACAGAGGACTTGGTTTGGAGAACCAAAATTAATATCATCCACATAGATTTGCACCAATAGAGTGTCCTCTCCTTTTGTGATCCTGAAGAGAGTTATATCTACTCTTCCTTTGATAAAGCCATGATCAAGTAAGAACTGAGATAAAGTATCATACCAAGCTCTTGGAGCCTGTTTCAGTCCATATAGAGCCTTTCTCAGTCTATATACTTTGTGACTTTCTTCAAAACCTGGGGGCTGCTCCACATACACTTCCTCATTTAGTACTCCATTCAAGAAAGCACTCTTGACATCCATTTGATACACCTTGAATTTCTTGTGAGCAGCATATGCAAGAAATAACCTTATTGCCTCCAACCTGGCCACCGGGGCAAATGTTTCATCATAGTCAAAACCTTCAACTTGAGAATATCCCTTTGCCACTAGCCTGGCTTTGTTTATGACTATGACATTATTTTCATCCTTCTTATTCTTGAACACCCATTTCATTCCAATCACATTGCAATGATATGGTCTGTCCACCAATTCCCACACTTGATTCCTTGTGAATTGGTTGAGCTTTTCTTGCATAGAAATGATTCAATTTGAATCTTGAAGTGCTTCTTCAATGGAACCTGGTTCCTGGGTAGATAAAAAACAACAAAACAAAGCACTTTCTCCATGAAAACTTCTAGTTTTGACTCCCGAGGTAGGATCACTTAGGATTTGCTCAACAAGTTGATCCGAGAGCCATGTTCTCCTAGACTAATGCCCTTCAGTAGAGGTTAACTCTTCTAAAGTTGAGTCACTAGATACAGGGATGAATTCAAATTCAGGAAATAAAACAAAGGGTTGAAGTCCTGAGTCATTATTCAAGGCATTTTCATTCTCAATGATAGTGTCATTGGTTCTCCCTTGAATGATGGGCTCATTAGATGTCTCAGCTGTGACCACATCTTCATCGACATCACTTACCTCTTGAACTGGGATGGTGTTCATCAGTTCAGTTGACTGATCAGGAGACCTTTCAGTTGAGTTATCAGAAGTGATTTTGGTCTGAGTGTCCTGATTGAAATGTTGGTCATTAAGGTTATCCCAGGTTGGGATGTATGCATCAACACTGTTCTCAAGATAGCCTTTTGACTTGATACTCAGTTAGTCAGTCTTTTGCTTATCACTTCCTCAGTCTCCTTTCTCCTGGACTCAAAAGTAGATTCATCAAAGACCACATGAGGTGTTTCTTCCACAACAAGATTTCTACAATTGTAAAGTCTGAAAGCTCTACTGATTTGGGAATATCCTAAGAAGATTCCTTCATCAGCTTTGCTATCAAAAGCCTTCAGTTGAGTTTTCCCATTGTTGTGAATGAAACACTTGCAACCAAAGATGTGAAAGTAAGATACTTGTGGCTTTCTGCCATTCCATAGCTCATATGGAGTTTTTCCTTGATGTTTGGTTACCATGGATCTATTCTGAGTGTGGCAGGCAGTATTAGCTTCAGCCCAAAACCTTTTAGGAACTTGAGCTTCTGCAAGCATTGTCCTTGCTGCCTCCTTAAGAGTCTTATTTCTTCTTTCAGCTACTCCATTTTGTTGAGGAGTTCTTGCAGCTGAGGTCTCATGGGCAATACCTAACTCTTTGCAAAATTCAGATATTATAGAGTTAATGAATTCAGTACTCTTATCTGACCTTATTTTTACAATGTTCAGGCTCTTTTCAATTCTAACTTTCTTCAGCAGTTCTGGTAGCCTGACTTGAGTTTCCTTCTTGCTTGCAAGAAATACCACCCATGTGTACCTGGAGAAATCATCAACAATAACCAGTGTATATTTTCTCCCATTTATACTTACAGGGGTTACTGGACCAAAGAGATCCATATGCAATAGTTGAAGTACTCTGTCAATAGAGGTAGCTACTTTGCTTTTGAAAGATGCTTTCACTTGCTTTCCCTCTTGACAGGCTTTGCAAATATGATCTTTGTTGTATACTTCATTTGGCATTCCTTCTACCAGTGCATGTCTTGCTATCTTGCTCATCATCTTGAAGTTCAGATGACTTAATCTCTTATGACATAGCCAATTCGTGTCAGTTGAGCTCTTTGCAATAAGGCATGCATTTGGTATGCAAGACTTCCAATCTGCAAGATAGACATTTCCCTTTCTTGACCCAGTTAGCAGTACCTGTTGTGAAGATATATTCTTGACAAAATACAGGTTACAAGAAAATTCAACACTGTATCCTTTATCACAAAAATGACTTATGGATAATAAGTTATGCTTAAGTCCACTGACATAGGATACATTGTTAACTCTTACTGAGCCAATAATTAGAGTACCATAACCTTTTGTGGCTCCTTGTGAATTGTCAGCAAAAGTGACCCGTGGACATTTTTTCTCAAAAAATTCTCTCAGGAGACTTTTATTGCCAGTCATATGCCTGGAACATCCACTGTCCAAGTACCAGACTGAAGATTTAAGATCTTCTCCTTTGTTGAGATCCACTGAGCCCTGCAGTCAAGATCAAGCTTTAGGTACCCATTTTGTGTTGGGTCCTACCAGGTTAGCTGTACCTTCGGAATCCAAATTTGCCTCACAGTTCTAATTACTTTAGAGTGGCTAATTTGTCTTCCATAAACATCTACATAGATAGTTACCTCCCTTGGTGCCCTAGGAGTAAACTGTCTATGGGTGTCAGCCTTTGAAGGAACAAGAACCTTCTTAACATTCTTCTTCTTAGGCTTGGATGCACCTGGTCTCAGTCTTTGTTGATAAAGGTATTGAGAACCTTTTCCTTTAGGCACAAAAGGAATATGTTTTCTATATGAGTCATTCCTTGAGGAATGCTCATGCCTGGGTGCTTTCAGTTGAGATTGCTTCATTTGAGAAGACCTCAACTGATAGTACCTCTGTTGAGTTCTAGATTGATTAGTCAACTGAGTCTTTCCAATTGGTTTTGGCTGAGTTAGACTTTTCTTTAGTTGAACTTCAGCTGGTCTTTTTCCTTTATCTAAAATCTGTGGTTGAAAGGTCACTGATTTAACAAACACTCTCTTTGTGCCATTTGAAGAAGCAACACTCAGAGGACCTTCTGAAAGTTTTGGAACATAACCTATTCCACTCTTGTTGTTAGGATTGATTTGAAAACTTTGGATCTCCTCTATGGCAAGAGAGGGTTTGTTAAATGCATCAATCTTTTTTAACAAGGCCTCTTCAGATTTTTGTAAGACATCAATTTTCAGGAGAGAATCCTTTATTTGGCTTACCAATTTTAAATTCTCTTCAGTTAACCTTGTCTTAGATTCAGTGAGATCCTTTATCAGTTGATCTTTACCATTTCTGTGACTCCTGAGGGTTTCCACCTCTTTTGTTAACTCAATGGTAGATTTAGCTGAGTTAAGATCAGCCTGATACCCAGATTCAATTAACTTGGAGTTTTCACTCAAGAGATTTTTGTTTTCATCTTGGAGATAGACACTTGCTTCTTGCAACCTTGAGAAATCAATCATCAATTGTTCCAAAGCGGACTGAAGATTGAGTTCCTCTGTTGACTCTGAGCTGAGCTCAAGTGAGTGTCCTAAGGAAGTGGATGGTTTAGATTGTACCTCAGGTTCTTCTCTTGCCATGAGGCACATGTCATCATCACTGCTGTCAGAGAACAGTCCATCAGATGACTCTGGATCTTCATCAACATCCCCAGCCACCATGGCTTTTCTTTCTCCATATCTTCTGTCTCTCTTGGCTTGCCTTTCTTTCCTTTTCTTTGTGCTCAGTTGAGGACAATCATACTGAAAGTGCCCAACCTTCTTGCATTGATAGCATCTGTTGGCATCATCATCCTTATCCTCAGTAGACTCTCTAGTCTTTGATGATGATCCTTCAGCTTTGGAATAGTTCTTGTATTCTTTCTTCTTCTCCATCTCAGTGGAGCTTTTCTCTCCTTCTATAGTGTCCTTTTGTGGATAGCTTCTTCTTTCCCTGTTATCACTGTAAAACCTTTTATACTTGCTAAAATGACTATTAAGTTTTTCAAACCTTCTAGCCATAAGGTTGAGTTCCTCTTGCGTCTTAGCTCTACTTTGAGATTTACTTGCTTTTGTACTCTTCTGTGGTTTTGGAGATTCTAGCCATCAGGAGCTCTTTTCCTGTTAAGATCAAATTCATAAGCCTTTAATTCAGAGAATACCTGTTGCATAGACATGTTGGACAAATCTTTGGTATTCTGCATCATTACTGAGTACACATCCCATCTTGAGGTCAAACCTCTCAGGATTTTCAAAGCAACTTCTCTCTTAGTGTACACTTTACCAAGAGAGTTTATATCATTCATTATATCCGTGAACCTCCCATCAAGTTGGTCAATGGTCTCAGTAGGCTTCATGGTGAACTGCTCATATTTTTTAACAGCTACTGAGAGCCTGTTCTCCTTAATTTTGTTAGTGCCTTCACACATGAGAGCAAGAGTATCCCATAGCTCCTTTGCAGTCTGGCAATGAATCACTCTTCCCATAACTGAGTCTGGAATGGTGGTGTAGAGAATATTCCTGGCTATGAAGTTGAGGTTGTGTCTCCTCCTTTCATCTGCAGTGAAGTTATCTTCATCTTTTGATTATTCTTCTCTAGGATCTGCAATAGTTTCAGTTATAGTTCTTGGGTTAGGAGTCATAAAGATAAATGGACCTTTTGTGATGACTCTCAACATTTCATCATGCACACAAGCAAGGTGTGCTCTCATCCTGATCTTCCAGAAGTCATAATTTTCCACTGAGAACTGTGGAAGCTTGTGATGGGACATATAGTTCAAGGGATTGACTCCCATGTTGTTCTCTGCTGGTGGTGCTACCCTAGCTGCATTTTCAGCCATAATATTTAAATAAGATTATCAGTAGATCAATTCAGTTGACCAGATACACTTTACCTTTTTAGCACAAGGTATACTTAGAACAATGGTCTTTTGAACCACCGCTCTGATACCACTTTACATCTTGTGCATTTACTTTATGCTATTTCTCTAAGTGTGTCAAGAGGGAATTTGTCTACTCCTATTATGTCAGTAGAGAGCTTGGAAAAGAGAATGCTCAAGATCTATTCAATGATTGACTTTTCGAGTCTTATCTAAAGCTCTACCCTGATATAAATGAAGTCTGGAATGACAAGTTTCCAGACCATGCTTTGAAGGCCCCTGAACCCATCATTTACTGGCCCCCAACTGATGCGACTGGTAAAGTGGATAGAGAAAGGATCACTGAAGAATGGGTTTCTCTGTGTGAGTGTTTGGGCCTCAAGGGCCATTCAAAGGAAATTATGGAGAGAAAGAATGAGCTGAAGATTAGAGTCTTCAAGCAATACGGTCTGGAGCCAATATTTGAGTCCATCTAATCTGGTTGAAGTATTTCTGGGCGTTTGTTTATAAGTCCCAGCTATTATGTTATTTTTAAATCATCTCAATAGACTTCACTGTAATTGTACTTGCACTTAATCCAATATAAAATGAAACTCTACTGATTTTTCAGCCCAAGATAATATCTCATTATCATTTAGGCTTCTGTACTTGAATGCTTTATACTTACAAATTTCTTTGAAAATTTTATGCCAACTGAATAAACTCAACTGAAAAGGAATATGTAATAGATAGGTTTCGGCATAATAAAAAAAGGGGAAATTTGCAAAGAGCTGAACGAAATTGTCAAAACACAGGCACCTCGTGATAATGGTCGCCTGTGTATCATCGAGGCGGACAACACCCCGGTGGCCGTGCAGAAATTGGTCGACCAGGTCGAGAACTTGGAACGGGATACTCGTCAGCATGCGGCTACAGTTAGCCGTATTGCAAAGGAAAGAGATGATGCCAAGGCTGAGGCGAGGAAAATAGTGGCCAACTGTTGGTCCCACTAGATAGATTAATTGCGGAAGCTTAAACTTAACTTAAGGTTGTTTTCAAAATCCTTTTAAAAGAGCACACAACAAGATAATAAAAATGAAAGCGATAAAGAAGACAGGATATATAGTGGTTCGGATATAATTATCCTACGTCCATTCTCCCTTTTATCAAGGGGCCTTACTAACCAACCAACCAACTATCGTTCTGGAATTGAGAAGTACCCGATCCTTCTTACAGCAGCCTTTAGATCTAACTTCGATCTAAAGCTTAACTCACTACAACCTTATCTTAACAAGATGAACATGTTGAGTATCCAACAACTCCTTTAAGAGTGAATATGAATATGAACAAAGTAAGAGTGCTAGAACGTGATGATCAAGAGGCTTGGATGTTAACTTCGTGCGCGTGTATATCTCTCTCTAGCCTTTCTTCAAGGATGCACTCTTGAATTTATAGAGATGATTAGGAATTCGCCGTTGGAGAGTTAATCTAACCAGATCTCTAATTAAGGAAGCTTCAATCAATCAATTCCCTAATGATTGATTAGATTGGTGAGATCCTTGGATTGATTGACTTCAAATACTTTCCAATCCAATCTTGTTTGACTTGATTTGAATTACCAACGGTCAAATGCTTCCATTGCCCAACTCTGATTCTTCCAGAGAAGGCAGGACCAGACACCAGATGACCTCGATGTCCTCTGGTCCAGAGTCGGTTAAGAACCAGAATACTCAGTAGAATCTAGAGATGATTCTGAGCATCTTTTGGTTCACCAGACTCGTCTTGTCTGGGGAATGACTTCTGCCTCTGGTCAGATCTCATCTGGTGAAGTCTTCTGGTGGAGTCCTCTGGTGAAGTCCTCTAGTGGGGGTCTTCTGGTGACTCTTCTGGCGAAGTTTTCTGGTCTGGCAGTTCCCCTTAGACTAAGTCCTAAACTATTTCCTCATATTGCTAACAGGTCCAGATGGTCCTATTACATCTTCTGGTTTGTTTTAACAAGTATTTGATCGCAAAAAAGCTCGAACGAGGAAGCTCTGCCCGACCACCAGTACTTGGTGGAATTTTTCAAAAAATTAGGCAAGTTTTTGGATCTTACTTGTGCATATGTAGTGTTAGCTCGCCCATGTGATAAATTAGCTCGCCCAATAGAGGAACACCATTCCCATTTCTCATAAGCAAAATAGCTCGCCTATTGGAAATATTTCTTCAAGTTAACTGCATTCCAAGAATATTTGGCCGAGTTGCCATCTAAATCTTCAATGTCATATGTACAATTGGGTAACCTGTTCGTTACCCTGTATGGGCCCTCCCAGGTCGGGTCAAATATGCCTGGAGGTGGGGCGAGCTTCCTTCTTAAAACGCGGTCGCCGGCCTCAAATTCTCTTACCCTGACCTGAGAATTATAATATCGTTCTGCTCTCTGTTTATATATTGCATTTTTTATTTCAGCAGTAATTCTTTTTTCTTCGAGCAAATCTAGCTCGACTGATAGGGCATAATTGTTCGCCACTTCTTCAAAGTTGGCCGTTCTTAATGTCTTGATCTTCAATTAAATTGGGATGACTGCTTCAGTTCCAAATGCTAGTGCAAAAGGTGTTTCTCCGGTGCTAGACCTGGGAGAAACTCTGTATGCCCACAGTACATCTGGCAATTCTGAAGACCACTTGCCTTTGCTTTCTGTTAGCCGTATTTTAAGAATATTCTTGATTATCTTGTTGACGGCTTCTACTTGACCATTTGACTGTGGATGATAGGGGGTTGAATAATGTTTTCTGATCCCCCACTTGGTGCAGAAGTCCCAAAGCTTTTTCCCGTCAACTGAGGACCATTGTATGTCACCAGTGTTTGAGGAATTCCGAACCGGCAGAAAATTTTCTTCCAGATGAAGTTGATCATTTTCTCTTGAGTAATTTTGACTAAAGCTTCTGCCTTTGCCCATTTGGTATAGTAATCCATAGCTACGACGGCGAATCGTACATTCCCTTTTCCTGGCGGGAAAGGTCCGATAATATCCATTCCCCACCGTGCAAACGGTCCAAGGAATGAAAACCGAAACAAGCTCTTGAGCAGGTGTGTGAATGTTTGGGGCAAAGATTAGACATCGGTGATAAACTCTGTCTATCTGGATTGCATCTTTTCGTAAGGTCGGCCAATAGTAGCCTTGCCTTACGGTTTTATACGCCAAAGCTTGCCCACCAGCATGATTTCCACAGGCTACTGAAAAGCCTCTTTTGTATAGTTGCTCGTCTACCAGGGTATACCTGACTGCTTGTTTTGTTATTCTTGCAGCTTCAAAAGAATTGCTTGGTAGTTCACCGTCTTTCAAGTATTTGGCTATAGAAGTTCTCCAATCATCGTCATCTTTCTGCTCGACCACCTAATTTATTTCATAATCAAACGATAAAGGTTGGGTTTTTCTAGTGATGACGATGTCTGTTAGATCTGTTGGCCCGTCACTTGTTGCTAATCTTGCTAGGGCATCAACTTGTGTGTTGCTCGTTCGAGGTATATGTTGAATGTATACTTGGTCTAACATAGATACCAAGTGAGCAACAATTCGTAGATATTCAATCATATGCTCGTCTCTGGCCTCGTATTCACCTCGTACTTGGCTTACAATGAGTTGAGAATCTACAAAAATCTGGAGTCGTCTGGCTCCGATAGCTAGTGATAAGTGGAGACCTGCAATGACGACCTCGTACTCAGCTTCGTTGTTGGTGGCCATAAATTTGAATATGACTGCTGAAGTGAATACTTGTCGATCGGGGCTGATAAGAACTACCCCTGCTCCCGAGGCCATATTTGTTGACGAACCGTCTACATAGAGATGACATGGGTGATCTAGCCCTCTCGTCAGATTTCGGGGAAAAGTTAGCTCGACTATGAAATCGGCTAATGCTTGACCCTTAATCGCTGTTCGAGGTCCATAGATCACTCCAAATTAGCTAATCTCTATAGACCATTTTAACAGACGGCCAGCTGTATCGGGTCGATGCAGTATTTTTCTGAGTGGGAAAGTTGTTAGTACTTCGACCTGATGATCGAAGAAGTACGGTCTTAGCTTTCTAACACTCATGACCAAGGCATATGCTAACTTTTCAGTGGGTGGTGAATACTTCACCTCGGCTTCATGCAGAGCCTGGCTGACATAATAGATGGGAAGGTGAAACTTGCCTTCTGCTCGTACCAAAACTAAACTTATTGCCACGTCTGAGGCTGCCAAATACAGATAAAGCCTTTCTCCTGGGATCGGCTTTGATAGAATCTTACGTCTCCCAGGTAGTCTTTTAGTTATTCGAAAGCTTTCTGGTAGCTGCTCGTCTACGTAAAATTGTATTTCTTGATAGCCTCAAAGAATGGACGGTATTTATCCCCTGATCGTGATATAAATATGTTTAATGCAGCTAGGCATCCTGTCAGTCTTTGTACCTCTTTAATGGAACGAGGAGGTTCCATATCAACGATAGCTTTAACTTTGATAGGGTTAGCTTCAATTCTGCATTTACTGACCAGGTGGCCCAAAAATTTCCCCGAATGTACCCCGAAACTACTTTTTTTCGGGTTCAACTTCATGTTATACTTTCGGAGAATGTCGAACACTTGAGATAGATGCTGGAGGTGATCTTCTTTTTTAGTACTTTTGACGACTATGTCGTCAACATATACCTCCACCATCTCCCCAATGTGTTCGTCGAACATTTTGTTGACCAGCCTCTGGTAGGTTGCCCCTACATTAATTAATCCGAAAGGCATTCTTTTCCAGCAGAGTAAATTCTTGTTCGTGTAGAATATTGTATCCTCTTGGTCGTCTGGGTGCATTGGAATCTGGTGGTATCCAGCAAAAGCATCCATAAACGTAAACATTTCATGCCCAGCTGTGCTGTCCACCAGTTGGTCAATGTGCGGAAGTGGAAAGTTATCCTTCGGGCATGCTACATTCAGATCTGTAAAATCTATGCATAGCCTCCAGGTTCCATTCGGCTTCCGCACTAACACAGGATTTGCCACCCATTGCGGACACAATGCTTATCTAATTAAGTCATTATCTAGAAGTTTCTTAACTTCTTCATTGAGAGCCTGATATTTATCCGGCCAGTATTTTCGTCGTTTCTGATGGATTGGTTTTCGGGCCGAATTAGTTTTAGTCTATGACAGGCATCCTTCAGGTCAATCCCCACTATATCTGTATATGACCATGCAAAGACATCGAGATTAGTTTTGAGAAATTCTGCCATTCGAGTTCTGTTGGGCTCAGGAAGTTCAAACCCAATGCAAAGTTCAATGTCATCACGGTTTGGGTTAACTTTGATGGCCTCCAGTTCTTCAATTGGGGTTGCTCGTCGTTTTTGTCCCTTCCACCGTGGATCAATAATTGGCCCTTCAGGATTTAGCTCATTTTCGATGTCCATGGGTTCAACACCTAGACGGGGATCAAAATCATCTGCTATGTTGGGAACAATGCTAGTTGCCAGGTTTGGATACTTCAAATTAGTGTCCACAGGCACTTCACCAATAGCAAATTATGTCAATGGTGACTTTGCTGCCGGGTAAATTTGCTCGTCATTGAGCAGTTGTTAGTCGCCTATGGGCAAGGTCTTCTCCTCAGCTTCCACCCGATCATCGTGAGGCCCCAAGATGTTATTGAGGACCGAAGGCTCATTATCAAAATGGCTGGTGGAAACCTCCATCATTGATACTTGTCTATCAATTGGACACAATTGAAAGAGACACTCTCGAGCTTTTCTTTGGTCTCTGTTGGGACATTGTCAGTTTTGATTAAGATCCCAAAGCCCCTGAAAAGATGTTTGCCTTAATCTGTCTTTGTCAGACTAGTCTTGATTAGGATTAGTACTTAGTCATTTTACACTTCACAGGTACTCAGTGAGAGGAGAACTCACTGGAGATAATTAAGACTCAGAACCTGAAGACGAAGAGCACCATCCTGAACTTATGGCAGTCCTCTAAGCTGGCTGAGTAAGTGTCAGTAATGAAGAGTATGACCCTGAGGTCATTACTAACTCAATCCTGAAGGGAACAGGATGTCACTGAGTTTATGGGAAGACTTGGAGTAGAGCCAAGCAATGCAAAAGGAATTTCAGCATCAGGACAAGACCGGTGAGCCCAAGACAAAATGAACTTAATAAGACAAGCCTGAAGCTCAGGAATAAGTTCTGACATTCTCACCAACCTGATGACGTGGACCAATCATGGAAGGACACGCACGTACGGAACCTGACAAGTTGACTGAATTCAGACTGCATGATCAACGGGCAAGCATTCAATGTGCATTTAATGCAAATACCAAATCCATGCAAGGACGGCTGTTGCATGAAGATATGTCTGTTTCAAGCCACTCTACATAGATGACTCGAAGGCTATCTCTCCAACGGATAGTTTTTCAAATCACCTATAAATACAGAAGACCTTGAACCCATTCAAGGTTACGGGAAATTTCCAAGCCAGAAATTACCCAAACTCTCAAGCATTCAAAGCATTCAACCCTGAAGAAGAAGCACTCGAAACCATCTAAATTTCCCAAGTGTTTCTTAGCAACCGAGAGTTATTCTGTATTCCAAGAGCTAAATAGCATTATCTTAAGCTTAGAGAGATTATCTAATCCTTAGCATAGCTTTGCCTTGTAAGGATAATCTCAACGTAGTTAGAATCCAAACTGAAACCAAAACCCTAAGTTAGGTTTGTTGGGAGTAAGTCAGTTAGCGTGTTAGTAAGTGGAGTTGTATAGATCAGTGAGGATAGCTGGTCTTGGTGCACCTTGGCACGTTAAAACAAGAATCCCTTGAGTGGATTTTCTGTTAAGTCAGGCCGTGGACGTAGGAGCTTGAGACTCTGAACCACGTTAAACTCCTTGTGTTCTTACTGCTTTGATATTGTGTATACTTGCCATATTATTCGTCCATTCATTGCATTCAAGTTTATCAGACCTGAATCAATCAGGCTGATCCTCAAAAGAACACTGCCCTACTAAACACTATTCTGAATTGAGTAAAACAAGTTTTTCAGAAAGCAAACTAAACAAGACTTTAAACTTTCAGGGCTCAAACATTTCTGCACTGAACTTGATCTGATAGTTAGCCAACTGACCCGCACCAAGTGTAGTCAGTAGGCGTGTTATCAGCTCCTAGTTCTTTACCACTCTGAGTAAAGGGGACTCAGTCAGTTTTAAGTTTGAAAAATTGGTATACGTGTATTCCCCCCCATACACGTATTCCTCAGTCTTCTACCGAGACCAACAGTCTCCTTCTAGCGTTCCAGCTCCACTTGCTGTTGGGAATTTGACACAGTAATAATAGGTTAAAACAACAGCTTTAAATTCATTCAGAAAAGGTCGGCAGCCAAGGAACCCATTGTAGGTGGACTCTTGATCTACGACCAGGAAATCCACCATTCTAGTTATATTCTTTTCGGGATCCTTGGTCGATACAAGTTATACTGACAACCTAATTATTCCCAACGAGACTGTTACATCATTTCCGAAGCCTAAAATTCGATGATTGTAATCTTCAATGTAGCTGACATAGTCTCCCAGTTGATCAAGCGTCTTCTTGAAGATGATATTTGTGTAGGCTCCGGTGTCCACCAGTAAATGGTGCACTTTTATCCCCATTATCTTGGCACAGATTACGAGGGAATCGTTATGGGGAGTTACAATCCCATCTAAGTCTCTTTCTGTGAAGGTCAATTCTGATGTATGAAGAATTGACGAGTTAACCGCCATTTCTTGTACATGAGCTACTGCACGTAGCTCAGGTTTACTCTTTCGATTTGATATTGGAGGTCGCCCATCTGAGCAGCCACCAATAGGTCCTACAAGATCCATCTTTTGAATTTCAGGAACTGGACCTCCTGCTGGTGCTGGAATTGGTCGTCCAGCATGATTGCTCAACATCGTCATCCTCAGACTAATCTTCCCTGCCTCTCTTTTCGGGTTGTCATTTCATAAATTCGGATAGCTTACCCTACTCATAGAATCGCCACATTTGCTTTAGCAAGTCACGACATTCACTTGTAAAATGCCCCACGCTCTGATGGTAGGCACAATACTTATTTTGGTTTAACTTGCTAGCGTCTTGACGTATCTTTCTCGGAGGGGTAAGTAATTCCTATTGGGACATTGTCAGTTTTGATTAAGATCCCAAAGCCCCTGAAAAGATGATTGCCTTAATCTGTCTTTGTCAGGCTAGTCTTGGTTAGGATTAGTACTTAGTCATTTTACACTTCACAGGTACTCAGTGAGAGGAGAACTCACTGGAGACAATCAAGACTCAGAGCCTGAAGATGAAGAGCACCATCCTGAACTTATGGCAGTCCTCTAAGCTGGCTGAGTAAGTGTCAGTGATGAAGAGTATGACCCTGAGGTCATTACTAACTCAGTCCTGAAGGGAACAGGATGTCACTGAGTTAATGGGAAGACTTGGAGTAGAGCCAAGCAATGCAAAAGGAATTTCAGCGTCAGGACAAGACTGGTGGGCTCAAGACAAAATGAACTTAATAAGACAAGCCTGAAGCTCAGGAATAAGTTCTGACATTATCACCAACCTGATGACGTGGACCAATCCGAGAAGGACACGCACGTACGGAACCTGACATGAAGACTGAATTCAGACTGCATATTCAACGGGCAAGCATTCAATATGCATTTAATGCAAATACCAAATCCATGCAAGGACGGCTGCTGCATGAAGATATGTCCGTTTGAAGCCACTCTACATAGATGACTCGAAGGCTATCTCTCCAACGGATAGTTTTTCAAATCACCTATAAATACAGAAGACCTTGATCCCATTCAAGGTTACGGGAAATTTCCAAGCCAGAAATTACTCAAACTCTCAAGCATTCAAAAGCATTCAACCATTAAGAGAAGCACTCGAAACCTTCTAAATTTTCCAAGTGTTTCTCAGCAATTGAGAGTTATTCTGTATTCCAAGAGCTAATTAGAATTATCTTAAGCTTAGAGAGATTATCCAATCCTTAGCATAGCTTTGCCTTGTAAGGATAATCTCAACTTAGTTGGAATCCAAATTGAAACCAAAACCCTAAGTTAGGCTTGTTGGGAGTAAGTCAGTTAGAGTGTTAGTAAGTGGAGTTGTATAGATCAGTGAGGATAGCTGGTCTTGGTGCACCTTGGCACGTTAAAAACAAGAATCCCTTGAGTGGATTTCCTGTTAAGTCAGGCCGTGGACGTAGGAGCTTGAGTCTCTGAACCACGTTAAACTCCTTGTGTTCTTACTGCTTTGATATTGTGCATACTTGCTATATTACTTGTTCATTCATTGCATTCAAGTTTATCAGGTCTGAATCAATCAGGCTGATCTTCAAAAGAGCACTGCCCTACTAAACATGTTGGTCCCACTAGTTAGATTAATTGCGGAAGCTTAAGTTAAATGTCTTTCAAAGTCTTTTACAAGAGAACAATAATCAACAAACAATAAGTAAAATAAAGCGATAAAGAACACAAGATGTATAGTGGTTCGGATAGAATATCCTACGTCCACTCTCCCTTATAACCAAGGGGTCTCACTAACAACCAACTCACAAACTTACTTACTGGAATTGGGAAGTACCAGTTCCTTCTTACAACCTCTTTAGATTTAACTTCAATCTAAAGATCAACCAGCCAACAACCTTGTCTAATAGATGAACAGGTTGTGGTTTCAATAACTCCTTTAGAGTAGATAAATATTATGAACAGTAAGAGTGCTTGGTATGAATATCAAAAGCTTGGATCACTTATGCGCGTGTAGAGTCTCTAGAGCTTTTTCTTGAACTGCACTCTTGTATATATAGAGGGGATTAGGGCTAGCCGTTGGAGGGCTAATCCAATCAGATCCTCTATATAAGGAAGCCTCAATCAATCAATTCCCTAATTGATTGATTGGGTTGGTGGGATCCTTGGATTGATTATCTTCAAATACTTTCCAATCCTGATCATGTTGACTTGATTTGAATCACCAACGGTCAATAGCTTCCTCTGCCTAACTCTGATTCTCTCCAGAGAAGGCAAGACCAGATACCAGGCAACCTCGGTGTCTTCTGGTCCTAATCTGGTGAACAACCAGAATACTCAGTAGGATCAGGGGATCAAAACTGAGCATCTTTTGTTCCACCAGACTCGTCTGGTCCGGACTCGTCTGGTCTGGGGAAGGTCCTCTGCCTCTGGTCAATCTCATCTGGTGAAGTCTTCTGGTGGGGTCTCTGGTGACTCTTCTGGTGAAGTCTTCTGGTCTGGCAGTTCCCCCTAGACTAAGTCCTAATCTATATCATCATCTGGCTAACAGGTCCAGATGGTCCTATTACATCTTCTGGTTTGTTTTAACTCATCAAAACTAATAATTTTTATCCTAACAATTTCCCCCTTTTTGATGGAGTTAAAACATACCAGAACTGATCAAGAATAATAAACTTAAAAAAACAATAAAGGATAAGACCTTAGAATAGATCTTATCAGGCAAACAATTAAGACACCAAGAGGTTGTCTTTTGAACAGAGAAGATATGAATTTCATTGATAAAGAGGACAAAGATGATTACAGATTACAAAGCAATTCTGGTCCTATTCTAAGCATATCTTCTGGTATCCTTGGGCACCAGGAACCAGTCAAAGAATCTATCTTGAATGGCCTTCAACTCTGCAGAAAATGTTGGGGTGAAGTTTGCCAACACCTTGGTCTTGTACAGTCTCTTCAGCTCAGCCCAATCAACCTGGTCTCCTGCCATTGGAGTGTTGAGAAAATGGAACTCAGGAGCAGTGACTTCCAGGTTGAATTCAATGGTTGAATCCATCAACTGCTTGTACAAATCTGCATCATATGCCTGCATCCAAGAATGGAAAGTCCTGTTGATGAGAGCATCATCCTCTGGTGGAGGTCTCTGGATGTAATGTTGAATGAACCAGAGAGTCTTGACTTCTCTCCATTTTTCTATCAAAGGCACAGGAACAGTTGAGTCAAAGGACCCTTCTGTCCTGAGAGGGAGGATGTTCATGACTTCAACAGGCCCTTTTCTCTTTTGGCTGGATCCACTAGCACCAGGAGTGATGCCAGCTTCTCTGTTCTTCTTATTTTGCCTTCTAACATATCGGAGCCTCTGCTCTTCATCTATGTTTTTCCTTATCCTTGCTTGCCTCTCTTCAGGCGACTCTTCCTTGAATCTCTTCTCTGCTTCTTCAACCACAGATTCAAGGAAGCTCTTCTTCACTTTCCTTATCTTCCTCTTTGCAGGTCCAGAGATGGAAATTGGATCCTGCTCTGCTTCTGACTCCTCTTCTGCAGCAAGCTGCTTAGCCATGGAAAGAGATTTGAGCTCTTCCTTCTTCTTCTTCTGCAACTCAGCCTGGGCCAATGTATTCTCCAGCAGGTCCAGACGAGCTCCATGGCTGAAGAGAGTTTCATTTTTGGTCTTCGCCATATCAGTTCTGGCCTTCTCTTCCCCCTTTTTAACTTCATCAAGGAGGGGCTCCACTACCTGCCTTATAAGATCAGGCAAGGCAGTGTTGGAGGAAGAGTGAAGATCACGCAGCTGCTTGGCCTCCTCCAGGTAAGCTTTAGACTCTGCAACAAGTCTCTCTTGCTTCTCCAACATCTCCTGGAGGGAGTCTTTCAGCTTGGCAGTTTGAATCATCTGGCTGGCCATCTCCACTTTAAGCACAGAGACAGGTCTCAACTGCTCCAGCACGTGCTCCTGTAGCTGCTTCTGGCTGTGCATGACATCCAGCTTGACAAATAAGCCATTAGCCTTGAAGGAAGCTTTTACCTCTGCCAGAGAAGACTTTAACTGCTTCAGGAAGATTCTCCTCTCATGCCTGATCTGGTGCTCTATCATAGCAGGGGCCATATGTTGAATAGCTTTTGAAAAGCACCCAATCTGCATGATTTGCTCATTGAAGAAAGCTTTCATCTTCTGGAGCACGGCAGGAGACATCTCAAA
Source organism: Ballota nigra (assembly GCA_947034835.1). Taxonomy (NCBI): domain Eukaryota; kingdom Viridiplantae; phylum Streptophyta; class Magnoliopsida; order Lamiales; family Lamiaceae; genus Ballota; species Ballota nigra. The sequence continues at coordinate 63,739,002 of OX344725.1, forward strand.
GTCTTCCTCATCTGAATATAGCTCTGGAGGGAAGACAAAATGAGGACCAAACTTGTAAGTGGGGCCCTCTGGAGTGAGCATTACTCCTCTCTGGATGAGCAGGGTGCGAATCAAGACTTTAGCTGCACCAGGGGTCTCCAGCTCTGCTGGGTTCTGAATATTCATCCTCTGCTTTAGCTCAATCTCCCAAGCAGTGAAGTTGGAGGGACCCATTTCCTCAAGCAAAAGCATTAGGTCCTCCACATCTTCAAGTCTGGCCTTACTCCAGACCTTGGCATCAGTAAGCTCTGCCAGAAGTGGTAAGTGCTCCAGAAGAACTGGGAAATGCTCTCTTAGCCAGAGCTGAGCACTTACACTCATACTCTGCCTAATGGGACCCATTTCTGCAGATGAGAAAGTGAAGGGTTTGGGCCCAGAGGCAGAGGAGGAAGGTGCTAAGTCAGCAGGCTCAAGTGAAGCTTCCTCATCTTCACTATCATCACTGGTTAAACAGGTAGGAGAAGGGGGAGGGCCAACGAATCCCAGAGCCATAGAAATGGATGGGTCCTGGTCTGTATGGGTTTGGGGAGGGATAGGATTTTGAGAAGTAAAGGGTGTAGGAATGGGTTGCTCTGCACCAGAAGAAGATGGAACATCTGGTACAGAAGGTGTAGGAGGTATCTGGGAGGTGGAAGTGTTTGGAGGGGGGATTTCTGCACCAGAAGAGGTTGAGGGTACCTCTGGTACAGAAGGTGGGGGAGAGGGGTTTGTGGGAAGATGTGTTTGGGAATTTGGGGGAGAAGGTGTTTGGGTAGGAATGGTAGAGGGAGTATATACAGGGGTATCAGGAAGGGTCTGCTCTGGTGGAACAATAGGGTTACCAGAGGCAGATGGGGTTTGGGGAATATTATCCGGGGAAGAGGTAGAGGGGGAGACAAGATTAACGGGGGAAAAAGATGGAAGGGAAGGGTTTACCTCTGCTGGGTCAACACCAGCAGGTACATCAGACTCTGGAGCATCCTCCATCATCTGGGAAGCATCCTCAATTGCCTTTTCCAAGGCCTCTCCAAGATCAGATCCAGAGTCAGGATCCTGAAGAAGGGCTCTCTTGGCTTTGGATTTCCTCACAAGAGGCACACTACAAGAAAAAAAAGGTTTTACAACGGTTTAAAACCATTGTCTCTCTAAAAAAATAGCCGATGTAGAAGACCCCGTTGTAGTAAGTGGGTATAAATAGACAACGGTCAACTAGCCGTCGTATTTCCTCAATTACTACAACGGTTAAGAACAGTTGTGTATCACTAATCAAATATGTTGTTGTAGCATAGTAATTTCATAAATATTGGGATATACAACAGTGTTCAACCGTTGTTGTTCTTTAAAACATACAACGTCTTATAACCGTTGTCTTTCTTTAAAAAAGAAGTTGTCGTACCATATATTTTTCTTAAATTTCAAGGGAAAGACAATGGTTATTAACCGTTGTCTGTTCATGTTAACTACATCGTGTTTGGACCGTTGTCTTTCCATTAAAATACACATAGATATTTCATAAATTTCTTGGATAGACAACAGTTATAAACAATTGTCTTTTTATATTTACTACATCAGTTTTGCACCTTTTTATATTTCAATTACGTAAATATATAATAAAACCTGTAATAAATTTTCAAGATAAAATGTAAGGAAAAATAATCATAATACCATCAACATTAATTTCAAGTACTACACAATCATTGTATAATAGAAGTTCATAAAAGTGTTCCACACCATCAACAAAATACCATAAATATTAGTTTACAAAAGTTTAAACTACTAATTAAATGAATGCTCTAACATTCATTTACAAAAATTTCAAACACCTTATGCATTTTTCTTCTGTTCCCCAGCAACATGCATGCACCCTTTTCGTAGCTCTCATCACTACATTAAAAAATGAATAATATTTTAGCAAACATATAAATCAAATTAATCTTCATATTGCAAATTATTTCCACAAAACAATAAGGTGTAGCTACGCCTCTATTGTTTTAATCCTTTCTATTAAACTATTGCAAACCTAGATTTAGGTCCTCTAGAGTCGAACAAATCCCCAGTGATAATTATTCTAAACCTAGAAATGAAACTTCACCATATTAGCAATCACAAAAACAAGTTAGTTCTTATTTCAATTCAGGCTCAAGCAATTATCATAAGCTGTTGTTCATATGAAACATATATTTGGTAGCATTAAGCACAAATGAAATTAACCAAAAGAATGAGACATGAAACGTAAAAAAAAAGTTGTTAAAATATGACTCACCTAACGAGATTGAGAACGCATAAATTCTTCAAGCTTGTCCCACACCTCAAGAGTTGCAGCTCTGTCCTGATGACGTTTATTATTGCTAATCTGGACAGAAATTCTACTTGTATTAAAAAACAGAGATATGACTGAATGACAACCACAAAATAGTGGCACCAACATCTACAGATGACACGTAGAATTAACAATACTGACCGATATTATCTTGACATTACACTGCTTCACTGTTTTTGCTGATTCCACACTGTCATCCTCAAAATGCATATAAAACCCAAGAACTGCCATACAAATAGCAAGCCCAAAACTTAATTGTGTTTCTCATTTCATGTATTCAATGTGGAATAATGATAGTGAAAGTGTGAAAAGTGAAAACAAATCATATAGATGATATACTTGATCCCCTTTCTACTTTACAATCCCAACTACGCACCTTCTCAATAGCAAAGAAATTATTTTTCGACTTCCCCTAGCTAAATATACTTGTAAACGGCCAAGAAATTCTACAAACAACCTAGGATTGGGATAAGGCGACAAATGCGCTCTAATATACATGAACAAATCAAGGAATGGATCACCCAACATGCCATCACTATTATATACTCAAATAGATGATCATAATCAACCAGTGTAAACTATCATATACCAAAAAAGTATTCAAATGATCTCAATTGCTCCATGTGTTCACTAAAAAATATTCAAATGATTTAATTAGACTTCAAGCATTTCCTTATAATTAACTATAGGCTGAACCACTTACTTGATGTATGGATCTATTCAGCAACATAGCAGTCAAAATTCCTTCTACATTCCAGTTTTTTTGCATTTTGATTGTTTATGATCAGATTATGGGATAACCCAAAGCAGCATAAAATTCTCGCTGAAATGGGAGTATAGTTGACTCGAGTAATCTGATTCCTTTTTAGATTTTGAATCCTGTACAATTAACTCGAGTCGACACACCATTAGACCTGAGCGAGCTCTATGCCTCTATCTTAGACACTGCTATTCAAAGTAAAGAAATATAAATATACAACACTTCAGCAAACCTAAATTATACTAGTAGTATAACATCAGCTATAAAGCTTCAGATAAGGACCAAAGCACCTCTTTATGCTCATTTATCCACTCAACCAAATTTACTACTATATCAGATCAGAATCTATTCTAAAAAACAGCTACTTTGACATCAGTAAAACAAAAAACTGAAATGAGCTTACAACGGACATATTGTTCATTAAGCACGGGATAGATATATCGAACTACACCTTAATTTCCAAGTCAAAGTACATTTATCAAATGCTTACTAGCTTCCTTTTGGCCACTAATGCAGTATAATATATCATATCTTATCATTAATTGGTATCAACTAATCAATTAAATGCAATTTAACATCTTCCATGTAACAACAAATACTTCTCCACCAAACAGAACAACAATCAAACACAAAAGAGGGATAAATTATGGTTACCTGCGGTGACGAAACGGCGGTTGTACTGCATGCGCTTATGGGTGAACCAAGATGGGACCACGCACGACCGTCCGATCATGCACGACTGTCCGAAAGGGACCTAGGCAGGTGGAATAACAATAGCAGAAGTTAATTTGCCAGTCATTTTATTAATCACAGAAGCAGATCTTGAATTTTATTTCAAAGAATGGGAAATATTACTCCTTTCCAGAATTGCAACACTATATTTTTAATGGAGAAAAGGGCATATAAGCACTGCTGGAAGAACAAAAAACTATAGACACATCTATTGTTCTCCTTATCATTCATTAAGCACTATAAAGTAGAACATTTATAAGGCATATACACACTGCTGGAAGAACAAAAAACTATAGACATATCTAATGTTCTCCTTATCATTCATTAAGCCCTATAAAGTAGAACATTTATATGGCTCAGATTTATTAGGATTCACCAACGTCTGGATAAATTATCATGCCATTAGATCACTAGTTAAGTTTTACTTGACAGCTACTTAGGTTATTACAGAATCAGGTGTAAACTAATTGCAAAGAAAAGGAAACTCGAGAACAAAGCCCACCGAGCAATATGTTATAAGTCACAGCATTCGGCTCTACATTATCAATTTTCATCTTTTCTCTAATAGTGAACGCCCCTTCTATATTCTCCAGCTTACAATACCCGTCAATCAAACTATTGTATGTCACTCTATTCGGAGCCACATTCCTCTTTGACATTTCATCGAACAGCTTCAGGTCATCATCCATTCTCCTCTCCTTGCACAACGCACCTATCAAAACATTGTACACAAACCCATTTGGCCGCACCCCGCATTTCTTCATACGATCTATCAACCCAAATCCTCTATTCAAATCCCCCAATTTCACTGCCGATTGTATGGCTTTCCCGTAACTGAACTTATCCACCCAAACACCAGAATCCACAGCATCAGAAAATATCTTCAGAGTTTCATCGAATTTGTTCGAATTCACCAAAGATTCAAGAAACAAATTAAAAGCCGAAATCGAATGGAAATTACCTTCCCCTCTAACCAAGGTGTACAATTCGGTGGCCTCATTGTGGAGCTTGGACTCTGCATAAACTGCTAAAAGTGTGTCTATAAATACTGGCTTAGTATTCCGCGGAGACGAAGACTGCGAGAATGCAATGTAGAGCTGCGAAACTGAGTGCGTAGAAATGAGGCTTTGAAGATGTTTTTTCACCATTTCCGTTCGGTTCTGTTGAATAAGGATCCGAACCTTTTGGAGGTCTTCTATGAGCCGCGTTCGGGTTGTCTGGTCTGGAGAGGAGGAGTTGCAGAAGGAACTTGTACAACGAAGTATTGAAGGAAGGCGACAGGGGAAGCGCCTCGCCATGTGAATAATTGGATTGGACTTGCCGTACTACAATGTTCAAAATTTCTGCAATTTAGTCAAGGAGAACGTTTTATGCAGCAAGAAAAAAAGGGAGAGAAGAAAAATGAGGGGAAAAATCGATGATTCGATCATGCGTTTTCAGCCCTAACTCGATGGGAAAAAATCGACAATTGCTCTTAACTCAATCAGTATTTCATCCATGAGAGTGGAGGGAGGAACTAGGGCACGGTGGAGGGAAATTGAAAGCAAATTTTTTTTCTAATTCTTTCTAAATTAAAGTGCTAGTTTTTTTTTTCCAAAAGTGCTAGAAGATGAAATTGTTATTTTATGTTCTTGTGTATTTGAAAAAGTGTTAATTCAATTTATTAAAGTGTCAATCCAAATAAATAAAAGTGTTATTTCAAAGATTTAATTGTAAAAGTGTCATTCCATATACATGTATTTGTAATAGTGTTAATTGAATAATTTTAAAAGTGCTACTTTCAATGATAAAATTGCTATTCTTATTTTTTTTTATGTGTATTTGTAAAAGTGTTACTTCAATTTACTAAAAGTGTCATTCCAAATAAATAAAGTGTTATTTCCCCTAATTAAAAGTGTTGATTTTAATACATGGTGTATTTTGATTTTTAGAAGATAATAATTTTTGTTTTAAAATTGTGGAAAGACAATGCTAAAAAAACGTTGTTGTAATAATTCATTGAAAAAAGATGTGTGCATCTTTTTTCATTTTACAAATTGGAAATACAACGGTTGAAAAGCATTGTCTTTCTATTCATTCCTTAAAAAAACAACGATTAACTACAACGGTGTATAACCGTTGTATATGCCCGGTTTTTCGGGAATTTACAATGCAGAACTACAACGGTTGTCCATACCCGTCGTATATCATCAAATGTCTGATATGAAAGACAACGGTTATACTTTATGCAACACGTTTTTGACTTTCTACAACGTTTTTTTTCGGAACCGTTGTATATTCACCGTCGTAAAAGCTCATTTTTCTTGTAGTGGCACATCCTCGTCTTCATCTTCCTCCTCTGATGGCTCATCCACCAGAAGGGTTTTCTTGGCCTTCCTGCTAGTCTTTGACTTCTTAGCAGAGCCTCTCCTGGCCTCCTCTGGCCGCTTTCTCTTGGCTGCTCCAGCCTTCTTAACAGCTTTATCATCATCACCCTTCTTCTTAAGCACATCAAGAAGGGGAATCTGGTCCTCCTCTGAGGAAACAGAAAAGGCAACGGTTGAAGAACCAGTTGCTTCAGAAGCTTTCTTATGGGTCTTCTGCTTCTGCTGCTTTCTCTGCCCCTTTGGAGGTGAGGGAATTGATTGAATAGGAGGGGCAGGGATAGCCTGCTCTCCATCAGAGTCGGCATGGCCATGAAGAGGGCCATCCTTAGAGAAGAGGATCTTGGATTTGTGATAACTATGGCACCAAGATGATTTCCACTTCTTCTATGGAAGGAGAGAATCCAGAATAAGAGTTAACTTAGTCCCCAAAGAGACATTTGCAGTGAAGAAGAACTGCAACTCCCCTGGCTTGGAAGGACAAGGCTCCTTCTTCACCTTCAATCTGTTCTTCCTCAACACATCCCAGAAGAACTCCGCCCAATTACACTGAACACCATCATATAAAGCCCTCATCACACACATCCTACCATTGAAAATGGCATCTGTGCTGTGATTCTCACACATAAGCACCTTAACAACTATATCAAAAATGACCTTGTACTTCTGCCTCAGATGCTTGTCCAAAAAGCCCTTTGTGATATTCTGGCAGGAAGATCGAGCAAAGATCTGGTGCATTGGCATAATCATTGGGACTGGACATAAAGGGGTTTTGTGGCAGTCAAGAGAAAAAGCGAAATGATTGCCTAGGCCCTATACCCTAGTCCTAAATACACTCCGAAGTTGAAACGTTTTGAGTGTACTTACTAATTTGAAAGGTGTATCCCAATGATCAGAGGCCAGAGAAGTAAAGACATACCTGTCACCTGATATTGTAACCAGATGATACCACAACCAGTCTGGTGCTACATCTCCGCTGATGGAACTCATCCGGTTTTGGTCAGAGAAGACTCTGGATATAATGGAGTCTGACTCAGCACTTCATCTGGGACAAGTGTCACCTGGTGTATACCTCATCTGGAGATATACCTTCTCTGATATGTCTAATCTGCAGGTATGTTAGTTTAAGAAAATAAATGTATGAAGTAAAGTAATAAAACAAAGGATACTTCTCTGTCGTTCCCCCTAAAACAAATCTGTCTCTGGATCCAACAAACCTAACTCAAAAGCTAACTCTCTGAATCTGGTCTCAGCCAAAGGCTTGGTTAAGATATCTGCTCTCTGCTTCTCTGTTGCAATCTTTTCCATCCTTATATCTCCCTTCTCAACATGATCTCTGATAAAATGATGTCTTATATCAACATGTTTGCACCTGGTATGAAGAACTGGATTCTGGGTGATTGCAATTGCACTATTACTATCACAGAATATAGGAATATCCTTAGCTCTAATCTGGTAATCTCTAAGCTGTTGACTAATCCAGAGTAGTTGTGAACAACAGCTCCCTGCAGCCATGTACTCTGCTTCTGTTGTTGATGTAGCAACTGAAGTCTGCTTCTTAGAAAACCAGGATACCAATTTATTCCCTAAAAATTGGCATGTACCACTTGTAGATTTCCTATCTATTCTGCATCCACCATAGTCTGAATCTGAATAACCACTCAATTCTAAGTTATCATCTACAGGATACCACAAACTTAAATTCATTGTTCCCTTAAGATACTTCAATATCTTCCTAGCTGCTTCCAAGTGAGTCTTCTTGGGGTTAGCCTGAAATCTGGGACAAACACCTACGGCAAAGGTAATATCTGGTCTGCTTGCAGTCAGGTACAAGAGAGAACCAATAAGTGCTCTGTACTGAGTCTGGTCTACACTCTCTCCAGACTCATCTGGATCCATGTTGAAATTTGTCATCATAGGTATCTTGGCTGCTTTGCTAGATCCTACTCCAAATTTCTCTAACATGTTTCTGGTGTACTTTGCTTGATTAATAAAAATTCCCTTCTCTGATTGCTTAACCTGCAAACCCAAAAAGTAATTCATTTCTCCCATCATGGACATCTCAAACTGTCCCTGCATGAGCTCACCAAACTTCTCACACAGCTTCTTGTTAGGGGATCCAAATATGATGTCATCAACATATATTTGGACCAGAAGGATGTCCTTTCCTTCTTCTTTCCTAAACAAGGTTCTATCAATCTTACCCTTAGTAAAACCATTGTCCAGAAGAAATTGAGATAGAGTGTCATACCATGCTCTGGGTGCCTGCTTCAGCCCATAAAGAGTTTTCTTAAACTTAAACACCTTGTCACCTTGTTCAAAACCAGGAAGTTGTTCCACATACACTTCCTCAATGAGAATCCCATTAAGAAAGACAGATTTCACATCCATCTGGTATACTTTGAACTTCATGTGAGCAGCATATGCTAAGAACAGTCTGATGGCTTCTAGTCTGGCAACAGGAGCAAATGTCTCATCATAGTCTATTCCTTCAGACTGAGAATAGCCCTGGGCCACTAGCCTTGCCTTGTTCCTAGTAATGACATCATTCTCATCTTTCTTATTTTTGAAAACCCACTTAGTGCCTATCACCTTTTGATGTCTTGGTCTGTCTACCAGCTCCCAAACATCCTGTCTGGTGAATTGATTCAACTCCTCCTGCATAGCAACAATCCAATTTGAATCTTTCAGTGCCTCCTTGATGTTCTTGGGCTCAATCAAGGACACATAGCAACTGAATAAGGCAGCTAAGTTAAGAGTCCTCCTTGTCTGGACACCCTTAGTTGGATCTCCAAGGATCAGGTCATTGGGGTGATCAACCAGGGTCCTCCTACCCGTGGTCTTGCCTGGTTGATCATCTTCTGCAGTACCTTGGTCATTATTACCACCTGCAGAAGAGCTTCCCCCTACAGGAGTTCCAACCTCTTCTGGTTCTACTCCTTGTGAAGGCTGCTGCTTCAGAGAACCAGGAGATGAGTCATTATCTGAATCTGAATCTGAATCTGAATCTGAATCAAGAACAGGTGGATTGACTTTGATAACTCTGGGTGTAGTCTGATTCTGGGTCTCATCTGAAGACTGAGAGTCCACCTTGCACTCAATAACAGATTCATAAAAAACAACATGAGGTGTTTCCTCCACACAAAGTGAATTCTTATTAAAAACTCTAAAAGCCTTACTGGTGCTGGAATATGCTAAAAATATTCCATCAGCCACTTTGGCATCAAAGGTTCTTAATTTAGATTTCCCATTGTCATGGATGAAACACTTACATCCAAAAACATGAAAATATGAAACAGATGGGGTTTTACCTTTCCATACCTCATATGGAGTCTTATTATGTCTCTGGGCAATCAGGCATCTGTTCTGAGTGTAGCAAGCTGTATTAATAGCCTCTGCCCAAAATCTCTGTGGAGTGCTGTATTCTGCCAGAAGTGTTCTTGCAGCTTCTTTGAGGGTCCTATTCCTCCTTTCTGCTACTCCATTTTGTTGGGGTGTTCTGGCAGCAGATGTCTCATGAAAAATCCCATGGTCCTTGCAGTAATCTGCAATGTATGAATTCAAAAACTCTATTCCTTTGTCACTTCTGATTCTGACTATGCTCTGGTTCTGCTCATTCTGAATCTGCTTGAAGAACTCTGGCAGCTTAGTCATAGTTTCATTTTTCTTAAACAAGAACACTACCCAAGTGTATCTTGAAAAGTCATCTACTATCACCAGGGTGTACTTCCTTCCATTGAAACTAAGAGGAGAAACAGGTCCAAACAGGTCCATGTGAAGTAGTTGAAGTACTCTGGTTGTGGTTGTGCTCTGGACATCCTTAAAGGAAGTCTTGGGTTGTTTACCCTTCTGGCATGAACCACAAACTTGATTCTTCTTAAACACTTCATTAGGAAGACCTCGAATGAGACCTTTTCTGGAAATCTTATTCAGTGTTTTGAAGTTAAGATGACACAATCTCTTGTGCCAAATCCAGCTATTCTCTGCAGATCCTTTTGCAACTAGGCAAGCATTTCTTGGGCAACTGTTACAATCTGCAAGATAAATGTTACCCTTCCTCAAGCCTATTAGCAAAATATCATTATAATCAGAAGAGAAAACAGTGCATGAATCACTAGAAAACTTCACTGAGTATCCCTTGTCACAGAATTGGGATACTGAAAGCAGATTATGCTTGAGTCCTTCTACATAGTAGACTTCATCTACAGATACTCCATTGAAGGTCAACTTTCCAACTCCTCTGGTGACTCCATAGTTGTTATCACCAAACATCACTCTTGGTCCATTCAATGGCTTGAAATCTTGGAGATTATCCTTCTGGAAGGTCATGTGCTTGGAACATAATCCTTTCTCCAATGGACTCTTATCTACCTGCAGAGAAATCAATTAGGTCCCCTACTAGTGCTGGGTCCTGATTGGTTAGTTGCAGGTTTTGTAGGAATCCATAGATAAAGATCATCCCTTGATGGATGAGGAGATCTTATCTTCCTTCCAAATCTATCTACCAGCACATGTCCTCTGACAATGACATATTGAGCTACTGGTCTGATAAGGACACCTTTCCTATAAACAGGTCTGGTGTACCTTTTCTCAAATTTGGCCTTTGGAATGGCCTGCCTCAAAGACATGGTCTTAAAGGTCTGGTTGTAAGGGTACATCCTAGAAGAACCATCTCTGGTGTCATAACTACCCAGATCAGTTGGTTTTCTACAGATGGGTCTGGAAGACCTCCTCTGGTTCTGATAATTAGACTTGCTCTGGTGATTATAGTTCCTTTGAGTATACCTATTCTGGAACTGATTCCTCTGAGAAAACTGTCTCTGGGGTACCTGGTGCTGTTGAACATTGTTCCTTCTCTGGTAGTTATTACTCTGATTGGTATTCCCCTTTCTTGAGTGTTTCCTTTGAGGTCCCCTAATCTGTTTAGGTTCCCTTTGAGGATTTCTCTGGGGTCCTCCAATTTGAGTAATTTCTACTCCTTGGGACTCATTGTTCACAGAACCATCAATCTTTAATGGTTCCCCTTTTTGACACTTATTCTCTAGCATCTTCTCTTCCAGAACAGTCAACTCTTCTGGACCATATGTAATGTGATTAACAGAGTGATTCCTTTTCCAGTCAGGATTGTGAACCACCTTGTAACCATTACCAGTTAAGTCTTTATCATCCCAGATTTCTACCAATTTACCAGCTCTTACAGACTTGTCTTTATTATAAAAGTATTTATGAGTTTTAGAGGAAATTCCACAATATCCTAAACCACTCTTATCATAAATGCCTTGAGAAGACTCTGATATGATAGATACAATAGATGGTATCTTAGGAGCTTCTCTGGGCATAGGTATCTCCTCTATGTTGTGAGCAACTTGTTTTCCCTTGATAAGAGTCTGGTATTTGGCTCTGAGTTCAGTGATCTCATCTTCTTGAGAGTTCTTTTCTTTCATGAGTTGATCTACCAGAGTATCTCTTTCTGTGATCTTATCCTGAAGTTCAGAGACTTCTTTGGAATGATCTTTCATGAGTTCTCCGGTGGATTTATGCTCATGAGAGAGAGATTGAACTTCAGCTCTGAGCCTACCATTCTCTTTCTCAAGTTTTTGACAAAGTTGGACACAATTTTGGAGATCTGATAGCATTTGTTGCATATCAGACTCTCTGGAGTTACCAGATGAATTAGAGGATTCAGTACATTTGGAATTTGATAAAACTAGAGTAGTTTCATTTACCTCAGTGATGTCTGCCATAAGACACACATCATCATCTGATCCAAAGTCAGAAAAAGAAGAACTGGAACTAGTATCCTCCTCCTCTGCTTCTGCCAGCAATGCTCTCTTATCTGCATATCTCCTATCTCTCTTGATTCTTTTCTCTTCTCTTTCCCTAGGAGTGAGTTGAGGACAATCATAACTATAGTGACCAGTCTTGTTGCATGTATAGCAGACATTGTCTCCTCTGGGACTAGGACTTGGCTCTCACCTCCTCTGGTAGTCAGGTCTGCCAGAGCTACCATCCCTCCTCTGATGATCTGATCTCCCAGAGTTGCCAGGGTTGTCATCTCTCCTCCTTTCTGGAGTTCTGAATCTGGTCTCCCTTGAGTCTCCAGATGTCTTCTCCTTCTCTGCAGGCTTGAAAGAACTCTTTCTGTCTCTGGAAGATTCCTTCCAATGCCTTTTGTACCTGCCATATTTTGAGCTCATTTTATCTAATTTACGAGTTAGAAGTGCTACCTGCTCCTTGAGGCTCAAGTCATCTGCAGTAGACTCCTTTGGCTTGACATCAGGCTTGATGGTTGAAGAGAATGCAACATCTTTCTGACTAGAAGAGGAAACCTCTTCTGTTTGATCCTCCTCTTGAAGATCATACTCATAAGCTTTGAGATCAGACAATAGGAGATGATGATCCAGAGTATTGAGATCCTTGTTGTCCTTGATCACAGTGACTTTAATTCTCTACCTGCTTGTTAGTGAACACAAGATTTTACTATTAATTTCTTTTTCAGAATAGGTCTTACCTAAGGCACTCGCCTTGTTCAGGAGGTTTGTGAGACGCATGTCCAGCTGGTCAATGGTCTCGTCTGGTTTCATCTTGAAGGTATCAAACGAGTGTTGAACAGCTTGGAGTTTGTTATCTTTGATCTTATCTGTTCCATCACAGAGTAACGCCAGTTTGTCCCACATCTTCTTGGCAGTGGCACACGTTCTGACCTTTTCAATCACCTCTTTGGTAAGTGTGTTGATGATCTCCGTTCTTGCCACCTGGTCCAAATTGTAGAGCTTTCTTTCATCATTGTCAAGCTCATCTTTCTTTTTGAGGATTCGTTGCCTGGGGACTCTATCCTCTGCAGCTTCACTAGTTTCTTCCCTGGACTCAGACCTGCCACTATCAATAGGAGTCCAGTAAAATTGAATGGGGCCACTTTCAACCACATCTAACATGCGGTGGTGAATAGCTCCAAGATGATTGCTCATCATGAAACTCCAGTGGCTGTAATCCTCAAAAGAGAATTCTGGGAGCTTACGGCTCTTGTAAGAAGATTTTGCAGACATTTTGATAAGAAATTTAGGGAAATAACAAGAACTTGAACAAAAGCACTAAAGAGCAATGGATCTGCCCGGTGACCACCAAAAGCTTTACAAAGCAGTGGTCGTTGGACACACTGCTCTGATACCACTTGTTGGTCCCACTAGTTAGATTAATTGCGGAAGCTTAAGTTAAATGTCTTTCAAAGTCTTTTACAAGAGAACAATAATCAACAAACAATAAGTAAAATAAAGCGATAAAGAACACAAGATGTATAGTGGTTCGGATAGAATATCCTACGTCTACTCTCCCTTATAACCAAGGGGTCTCACTAACAACCAACTCACAAACTTACTTACTGGAATTGGGAAGTACCAGTTCCTTCTTACAACCTCTTTAGATTTAACTTCAATCTAAAGATCAACCAGCCAACAACCTTGTCTAATAGATGAACAGGTTGTGGTTTCAATAACTCCTTTAGAGTAGATAAATATTATGAACAGTAAGAGTGCTTGGTATGAATATCAAAAGCTTGGATCACTTATGCGCGTGTAGAGTCTCTAGAGCTTTTTCTTGAACTGCACTCTTGTATATATAGAGGGGATTAGGGCTAGCCGTTGGAGGGCTAATCCAATAAGATCCTCTATATAAGGAAACCTCAATCAATCAATTCCCTAATTGATTGATTGGGTTGGTGGGATCCTTGGATTGATTATCTTCAAATACTTTCCAATCCTGATCATGTTGACTTGATTTGAATCACCAACGGTCAATAGCTTCCTCTGCCTAACTCTGATTCTCTCCAGAGAAGGCAAGACCAGACACCAGGCAACCTCGGTGTCTTCCGGTCCTAATCTGGTGAACAACCAGAATACTCAGTAGGACCAGGGGATCAAAACTGAGCATCTTTTGTTCCACTAGACTCGTCTGGTCCGAACTCGTCTGGTCTGGGGAAGGTCCTCTGCCTCTGGTCAATCTCATCTGGTGAAGTGTTCTGGTGGGGTCTTCTGGTGAAGTCTTCTGGTCTGGCAGTTCCCCCTAGACTAAGTCCTAATCTATATCATCATCTGGCTAACAGGTCCAGATGGTCCTATTATATCTTCTGGTTTTTTTAACTCATCAAAACTAATAATTTTTATCCTAACAAAACACTTTTTAGATTTGAGTAAAACAAGTTTTTCAGAAAGCAAACTAAACAAGACTTTAAACTTTCAGGGCTCAAACATTTCCGCACTGAACTTGAACTGATAGTTAGCCAACTGACCCACACCAAGTGTAGTCAGTAGGTATATTATCAGCTCCTAGTTCTTTACCACTCTGAGTAAAGGGGACTCAGTCAGTTTTAAGGTTGAAAAATTGGTATACGTGTATTCCCCCCATACACGTATTCCTCAGTCTTGTACCGGGACCAACAAGTGGTATCAGAGCTCATTAAGACAAGTTAATTCTTCTACTGGACAAGTTCATAAGAGAAGAAGAGCCTCTAGAAGAAATAACCATGTTAAAAGTTCTTTTGTTGAGTGTGTTTTTGTGGATATGTATGGAAGAAAGATAAGATCACCTGATTCAAGAAGGGATGATCTATTCTTGTGGCTTCCTAAAAATTGTGCTAACCCCCCTGGACCCAGAAGGGTACCAAAAACTTGATTGCTTGTAGATACACAAGAAAACCAGCTGATGTTTTACCCCAATATCAGCTGAGCATATTTTAAGGGGGAAGATCAGTTGACCCAGCCTGCTAGAATCTCTATTCAGATATTTTAAATTTTCTTGTCTTGTTTTATTTAAAGTTCTTCCAGTTTTAACATCATCAAAAATGGGGAAATTGTTAGGATATAGATTAGATGTTTTGAAGATGTTAAAACAAGAACTTGTAATAGGACTAGTTGAACCTGTTAGTCAGCTACAGATTAGTCTAGGTCTAGAATAGGTCTTTGGTTAAGGGGGAAGAAATCTGTGCAGACCAGATGAGAGGTGACCAGATGAGATTTCCAGACCAGAGCAGATGAGGTCTGCCAGAGGAGTATGCCAGAGGAGTCTGACCAGAGGAGCTCTGACCAGAGTACCAGAGGAGCTCTGACCATAGGACCAGATGAGCTCTAACCAGAGGACCAGATGAGCTCTGACCAGAGGACCAGAGGAGTCTGCCAGAAGACCTCTCCCAGATGAGGTTCAGTGCAGAAGTGTCACCAGACCAGACCAGACCAGATGACCCTAGACCAGACGAGTCCTGACCAGTTGAGGGAGACGGATTAGTTCACCCACAGAGAGGCTGCGTGTAATCTGGAGACAAGGAGATCTTGGAGTTCGATGATGGAGAAAGAAGGCAATCTGGAGAGTCAACTGATAGGAGGATTGATTGATTGATTGATTGGTATGAATCTTAAAAGATCCAATTGTTGGGACATTGTCAGTTTTGATTAAGATCCCAAAGCCCCTGAAAAGATGTTTGCCTTAATCTGTCTTTGTCAGGCTAGTCTTGATTAGGATTAGTACTTAGTCATTTTACACTTCACAGGTACTCAGTGAGGGGAGAACTCACTAAAGACAATCAAGACTCAGAGCCTGAAGATAAAGAGCACCATCCTGAACTTATGGCAGTCTTCTAAGCTGGCTGAGTAAGTGTCAGTGATGAAGAGTATGACCCTGAGGTCATTACTAACTCAATCCTGAAGGGAACAGGATGTCACTGAGTTTATGGGAAGACTTGGAGTAGAGCCAAGCAATGCAAAAGGAATTTCAGCGTCAGGACAAGACCGGTGAGCCCAAGACAAAATGAACTTAATAAGACAAGCCTGAAGCTCAGGAATAAGTTCTGACATTCTCACCAACCTGATGACGTGGACCAATCCTAACTGATGACGAGAAGGATGGTGATGAGGATGATGAAGGAGCTCAGGGTGGAGACCTGGAGAAGGCAGTGGAGGAAACTGCACAGGAAGTTGATGAGATGAACTCTGAGCCTCAGGCTCAGGGGGAAGGTGATAAGAACACTGGTGCCAAGGGTGGACCAGTGGCTGAGGATGTTGTGAACATCTCAGCTGCCAATGAGACATCTGTCAATGAAGGGATTCCCTGCCCTGAGACAAGAAAGGAGGATGTTGAGGCATTCAAGGAGACTCTCAGTTCCGAGGGACTTACTCCTAAGGTTCAAGTTAGCTTAGCTGAGCCTGAGGAGGCGGCTATGACTACTTCACAACTGCCTTCAGTGCACCTTGAAGAAGGGACTGATGCTGCAGGGGCTGACAAGGGAAAGCAGCCAATCACTAATGCGGCCGTTGATGATGAGGATGTGATCATAACCGGGGTCGGACGTGCTGAATTCACAAGCATAGTGGAGGTCAAGCAGGAGAAAACCTCAGAAAATCTAGCTGAACTTTAGGAGGAGGTAATGAGGCTACGAGCTGAGAAGGAAGAAGACTCCAAGGCCCTGGCGAAGCACATCAGGTGGACAAAGTCAGCTTACAACACCCTTGCTAACAGGGAGCTGATTTTGTTAAAGAAAACGATGACTGACACGGCCAAGTCAGTGAGGAATGAGAGGAAGCGCACCAAGAAGATGCTTAGGAACACTCTCAAGAAGCTTGAAGAGAGGGATGCGATCAGCCTTTCGTGAACTGACTGGCGAGCTGGTACGCGGGTTGGGCGAACTACTTTAACTCTGAGGTAAATCTCTGTAGCTCCTCGGCTAGGGCGACCTAATCTGTTCAGTGCACTCTGGCGTGTACCCTGGCTAACCCCCATAGCCTGGCCAGGGGTTGATTCTCTGTGGCTGGTTGTCTCGGCGAGCTGTTTCTCCTTGCCCTTCATTTTTCGAACCTGGGCGCTGTCAGCTTCATTTTGATGTTCATCCCTGGTCCTCTCATATTTGCGAGCTTTTGTTGGGCTGTGCCTTGCTCGGATATGAGAGGGGCCAGGTTGTATTTTTTGCTTTTGTAGGGCCTGGAGCATTGTAATTGTCCGAGCTAGATCATCAGGGTTGCGAGCAAATGCTTCTAGCTCAGGTGGCATTAACTGATTTGTAGCTGTTGGATGGTTCTCTTGCTCATGTCGAGCTACTTCTGCTCACCGACCAGCCTGGGACATCCTCAAACGTGAATCTCTTGTCAAATGCTGTGAATGTAGTGTTTCATGTGATTGAGGCATCCTTGCCAAAATTTCAATATAAATCTTCAAATGTTCAAATGAAGATCACTAATAACACCGAGAACACTTTCGTATAAATCTTCAAATCTTCAAGTTTTAAGCTTGAAATTCTTGCCTGATTGTCCTTGATCGGAGGTTCGTACCCTCCTTCTAGCGCCAATTTGTTGATGATCTTTTCTAATCACAGAGATTAGTGGCTATTTTATTCGTTAATTAGATCACCAAACAATTAAGTGTGGTTGATCACTAACGTAATTAGTGAATGTGAAGGTTGAGATTGGATAAGATTAAACACGTGTATTGATTATGTATTTATTTCGTATTTCTGTGAATCGAGGTGCTAGGGTATGTATAGTCGGAGTTTGGACGTGTATATCAATTTGTGCTTGCTTTATTAGCTGAAAAATGGAGTATTTATACAAGTTTTCCTAGCACGAGGTGTACAAAACCTTTGGTCTCCCAAGTGTGCACGTGTGACACTTGGTGAGTTGACTATTTGACCTTATCTAGACTAATTCTTATCCTCTAATGTTTGACTTGCTCGTATTTGAGTGTTGTTCGTCCCTTGAGACTTGTCCTTGAGGAGTTATTAGTCTGATTTTGATGGTCATTCTTGCAAGCTTGATATCAAGATATTCTGATTAAATTTGTTTGCCTATTGGCTGGAACTGCTCGCCAGGATATCCCTTGGGTTTGTAAGGTCCTTGTGAAAAAGGCCCTTGCATGAGGATTTCTGCTCATCGGGCTGGAATAGCTCGCCTAGCTATTCCAGCTTAGTCTGGTTTGGTTTACTTAAACTTGATTTGAGTGTCATTAATTCATGTAATTCTACTCGCCTAGCTGGGGTTTGTGCTCGTCTATCAACAATTAAGACACCTAATATTTATCATAATTACCCCTATACAAATATTACTTTTTAAAAAAAGAATTGATTTCATTAGTTCAAAACAACTTATAGGCTACTTTATATGCATTGGAAAGTGTTGCAAATGCTAAAAAGATATTATTTTGCAAAAGATGAAAAATGCTAAAATGACATTTATTTTGAAATGGAGGGAGTACAACCAAACACAATTAGTAGTACAACCAAACACTATTAATATTACTAACAAAACCCTTAAACCCTAACCCTAAACCCTAAACACTGCTAGTATTACTAATTGTTTTAAGAAGTATTACCAATTTATTTTGCTAGTATTACTAATTGTTTAAAAAGTATTACCAAATTTAGTTTGCTAGTATTACTAATTGTTTTTAAAAAGTATTACAAATTTATTTTGCGAGTATTACTAATTGTTTTAAAAAGTATTACCAATTTATTTTGCTAGTATTACTAATTGTTTTAAAAAGTATTACCAATTTATTTTGCTAGTATTACTAATTGTTTTAAAAAGTATTACAACTAAACACTGTTAATATTACTAACAAAACCCTTAAATCGTAAACCTTACCAATTTTCATAATTTTGCTAGTAATTAAGTTTTTCATAATTTATTTTTTAGCACATCAAAAAGTCATATTCCACATTCGAATTTTTCATTAATTTCTTTTTTTAGCACATCAAAAAGTCATCTTCCACATTTGAATTTTTTATTAATTATTTTTTTAGCACATCAAAAAGTCATCTTCCACATTTCAAATCCCAACACAAAACACTAATTCCTCTCATTAAATTTTTAGAATATAAAAAGTTAAACAAAACCTAATTCTAATTCCCTTAAATACCGTCTACAACTCTTGGCATCACAACACCTGAAATACCTTTGTCTTCTTCTTCCACAATACCAATGGTATTCAACATTCCTTCTTTCACATGTGTTTGAAATTTCATTTTAATGGGTATTAACTGTTTAAAACGTAATTTTTATGTAGGAAGCTTTGATGGTGAAGTTCTTCGAGTTACTAACACAACAAAAAAGGGAAATATCGGCCATGGCAGCAAAACACGAGGTTGGTTCCATTTTTTTTGTACATAATTTTCTATATTTCTTGCACTATTAACAATGAATCCTAATGGAATTTCAAAATTTATTGTAGAGTGAAAGAAATTCGCTGAAAATAGAGCTTGCAAAAGTGTTCGTTTATCTTGAAAAAATGCACGATTGAGAGCAAGATTAGGGCACTGGAGATGAAACTGGATGATGCTACTGGGGGTGAGAAAATAAGACTTGATAACCTCCTGATTCACAAAAAGGAAGAACTCGAAGAGGTTGATACTGTGTACAAGGCACAACTCTTGTTCTTAAATGTCTAAGCAAAGATTGAACCAAAGTCCTTATTTTGTTATGGATGTTTATTATCTATCTATCTATCTATCTATCTATCTATCTATCTATCTATCTATCTATCTATCTATCTATCAGATTTTATATTTGTAATGGACTCTTTAATCCATCTATCTATCAAATGTTCTTATATTAATTTGTTATTTTTTCATCTTGAGAGTTGTTTGTCATGATTACTCTACAAGATAATAATATCCTACTGCACATGGACAAACAAGACTTAAATTTTATGGTTTCCAATGCAGTTGTATGTCTTAAAAGGAATTTAATTATATTTGAATAGAATAAAAGAAATTTAAATTATATTTGAATAGAATAAAAGAAATTTTAATTTATGGTTTCCAATATGTCTTGAAAGAAATTTTAATTATATTTGAATAGAATAAAAAGTTTACAAATTTTAAGATTTGAAATTAAAAAAAATATATATCAATTTCCATTAAATTTAAAACACAATACATCAAACTAATCTTGTGCATGAATGACAAGTATCAAACAATTCATCATCCACCTCATAAACCGCCCCAGATTTTCCACTATATATGAACCAACTTTTTTCCTCAATTCATACATCTCTCTCACTTTTTTCCTCCTCTCCAAGCCTACACGAAAATTCCTCCTTTCCAAGGGAACTATTGGTTTCTTAAAAGATGGTAAAATCATCTCTCTCTAATAATTTCAAATATTGGTTTTTTAATATTTTTTTTTCCAAATTAATTTGTTAGGATGATATATACAAGAGAACAATGGGTATTTGTAGACAAAAAAGTGATATACTTTAAAAGTGATATAATTTTTTTAATATTTTTTTCCAAATTAATTATTAAATGTCAACCATGATTAACAGACAAAAAAGTGATATACTTTAGTGAGTATTGGTAGTTGTGATGGATGTCATCATTGAGTAAATGAGGTTAGATAAATTATTTTAATCAATAATTTGAAAAGATAAATTAGGGTTTGGGACGGTTTGCATCCCAAAACCCTAATATTAGTAAACAACACCCTAATACAATTCAGATAAACCCTAATACTAGTAAGTAACACTTGGTATTAATTACCTTGAACTTCATTCTCCAAACTTTAATAATAGACTCAATAAAATATGTAAAACACTTAACATGAGACTAATTAACTAGAACACTCAAAATACTTAGAACACAAAATAACTTCCCTCACTTCAACAACACATCCACTAAGGAAGAAAACATCCAAAAAACATGTCCACAAATATCATTTCCGCACATCATTTGAGCATCACATGATGAATGCAACAAACATCCCAGATACACAACCTACAAAGAACAATGTTGCAATTGAATCAACTTTATGAACAAATATCTCTTCATTTCCTTTTCTCTTGGCCTCCTTCACGAAACTTGAGTCCACGTTCATTTTAGTTTCCTTGTCTTTGCATATTTCTCCGACTTTTCTTCCAATGCAATCATTAAATTCTTCATTTTGATCGTGCAAGTTCATCCGAAAATACAAAGTATATGCATCAATAGCTTCTTCCTCGGTATGAAAAGCTCGGTAAACGCTATCTTTGAATCCAATAACGAGTTGTGAGAATTCATGCCAGCTGTCCTATATACCAACCCGTGCACCTACAAATACAACATAGTATTTTTTTTAGGCTTTTTCTTTCCAATAGACATTTTTAAAATTTTGTAGAAAGAATTAAGGTAAAAATTGAGAAGAGAGAGAAGAAAGTAATGAAGAATATAAGGTAAGAATGGAGAAGAGAGAGAAGAAAGTAATGAAATATAAGGTAAGAATGGAGAAGAGGGAGAAAAAAGTAATGGAATATACGGTAAGAATGAAGAAGAGGGATAAAAAACTTAAGGTTGTGTATTTGAGTGGAAATAATGATGCAGTTCCTTGAAAGTTGTTTACATTGTAAGTAGCACAAAGAGAGAGAAAGATGAATTCAAATTCAACTTATGAAATGATGAGCATGTTTGAAAATTTCATTTTTTTGGCACAAGGGTGCATTAGTCATTTTAATTGTTGATCTTGTTGGTAATTACAAAAATGTCATTTTCTGGATATCCAAATTCTAGATGTTTAACACCACCCTTAAATAATTTACATATTCCTTTGCATAAGGTAGTTTAGATCCACTGACTTATTGTGTTTTACATTTAGTCCGGATATCATATACCATTTATTCAATCAAGTGATGAATCTAGAGCTGGCAAAACGGGCTGCACGGCCTGGCCCGTCGGGCCAAACACTGTTCACAGGCCGGGCCGTTTGCAAGTCAGGCCTATAAAATCTCAGCCCAGTCCAACCTAGCCCACGGGCTAACTGGCTGATCCGACCCGTTTTTTTTAAATAAAAAATTATACTCCTTTCTTCCACAACTTTTTTTCAATTATTGTTGGCACAAAATTTAATAAAAATAGTATTTTATTGAAAAAGTAAATAAAGAAAGGGTATTGTAGGGGTATTGTGAGACTAATTTATTTATTTGTTAGTAGTATTTATTTCAAAAAATAGAATGAGTAAAAAATTGGCGGACAACCCAAAAATAAAAGTATGTACAAAGTTGGTGGACTGAGGAAGTACTATAAAACATAACTCATTACATTTTCACAATTCACATATCTTTTATATCTTAATCTACTTTAGTTCATAACAACTAATAACAATAATTTTGGTCTTCAAAAAATAAAAAAAAATCAACCGAGCCAAAAGTGTTGTCCGTGGCCCATCGGGCCAAAACGGCCCAGCCCATTTGGGCCGTCGGGCCAAGCCAAAAACGGCTCGATTTTTTGGGTCTCTACTTGTTTAGCCCAACCCGGCCCATATGTCAGGCGGGTCGGACCCAAAATGTCGGCTCTAGATGAATCTTTAGGCTAGCAAATTTCACTGAGGTAATTAAAACAAGATTCAATCA
The DNA here is from genome assembly GCA_947034835.1 of Ballota nigra. Lineage (NCBI taxonomy): Eukaryota > Viridiplantae > Streptophyta > Magnoliopsida > Lamiales > Lamiaceae > Ballota > Ballota nigra. The sequence continues at coordinate 63,761,548 of OX344725.1, forward strand.
GGATCCCAAATTCTAAAATGTTGTATAGAAAGTGTACTAAAATATCTTTTTTGCCTTAATGCTCATGTTGAGCTTTTAAGGATCATACTAATTTGATCCTTAATAATACACTATCTGAGGTAGAATCCAATGTCGTGTAAATCTGCCTATATATTTTATTTTCACTTTTTGGTTCATCCACGACCTCATAACCATGAATATAATAATGGATAGTTTGTGGCCGCTTCCATATGGAACAACAGATGTTGCTTCTTGGTGATGTAACAAATTGCTCATTAGTGGCCTTTAAATTATTGGTACCTTGAACACGATATGTTAAAATTGGCCACTATCATGTATCTTTTCTAAGGTAGTTCAAATATTCAACAAATTTTCAAATGAGGTAAATGTATCATCTTATTTTTCGCAATTGGAGAGTGTTACAGTAGAAGGTTGAAATTTGTGGAACTTGTGTTTGATGGTAGATATTGATTTTTTTGATGGTAGATATTGAGTTTTCCCAGTTTGAAGTTAATGTGGGATCATTGTTCTAAGGATTGTCCATTAGTTGATTGTTATTGGTCCAAATACATATAAACAATCATTTTTGGATGTCCTTGAATGCAAATACTGAAGTCAATCGAAAATGCAACAATAGCACTACATTTTTTTATTGAAGCACTTTTAATGGGCCATTACAACACATTGTCTTTACTTGTTCCAAAATATTGCTTGCAGGTTTATTGTCAGGTTACTGGTAATTAGCTATTGTTGTACAAAATTATGAAGAAGAGAGCAAAAGAACTGAAACAGATTTTTAATTCAAATAAAATGGTTGCCTGTTGCTCAACAAATGTCTGGTAATTAGCAGAGGAGGCCAAGGTACAGACTTCTACAAAGGAATGCTATCAAATGTAGAATTGTTGTCCTAAGTTTTTATAATATTGTAATGAAGTTACATTTTGTTAAGATATGTAAAATAAATAATTGTAGTTACAATCTCATCTTTAATGTGGTGTAAGTCTGGATTAACACCTCAAGGATTGAGGTGCACCTATAACTAGTATTATTTTAAATAAATGTTAATCTCCTATTCTTCAGTTTCAATAATTCACATTAGAAAGTGTCACATGTATTTAAAATATTTGAAATCATCCTCATTAATTTAATTATTAGAATTAACACTCAAGTAAAACATTTGAATAATATATAATATTAATATTATATACACAAATTATAAACGTTCAAAAAAATGAACCAAGTGCCAGCGATTCCTTTAATATTTCTTCTTTAATCATAATTTCAAGATACCAAATAAACTAATTTAGGTGAAAACAAACCCAATCAAGTTTTATACATTATGGGTCAGTCTAGCAAGGTGCAATGTCCTGATGCAGGGAGGTTTTTTTTATTTTTTGGAAATATATTTTTGGAAAATAAAAAATATCAGGGAAGTTTCTAGCCTCTAGGATTATTAATTTATTATATCAGTAATGTTATTTACTTGGCATAATGTACCAAAAGACTCCAAACTATTCAATTTTATTTTAAAAGGTCCCTAAACTAATTTTTGTTTTAAAAAGCCCTTAAATTATACATTTTTGTTTCATTAAACCCCTAAACTATTTCTTTTGTTTCAAAAAGCCCTTAAAGTATATAATTCTTGTTTCGTAAGACCCCTACTGAAAATCCATCAGAGATACGTTTTTCGTTGAAAATCGATCATAATAGCATTGAATTTGGTTGATTTGTCATATTTTAATGAAAAACATTCAAATAACTTAACAAAATTAGTGAATTTTCATTACCAAAAGCCTCGTGAAACAAAAATAAATAGTTCAGGGACATTTTAAAACAAAAAATAGTTTAGAAATCTTTCGAAACAAAATGTGATAGTTTAGGAGTCTTGTAATGTATCATGCCTATTCACTTTATACTAGTTATTTAACAAGTTTGCAAATTATTCATAAGTTGTCAGTAAAAAACGATAAAAACTAAATTTTATATTAATTGTGATATGCCCAAAATAACAGCACTCGTATAGTGATTATAGGGGCAGCATAGAAGCCTTAAACTTTCAAGTATTAATCTGGATTCTTCCTTAATTTATTAAGGCTTCTCCACAGTACAAAATATTATCTAATTATTCCACATTAATGAATCATGCATGTTCTTTTAACATCTATTTATTTATATCATCAATCTTGTTATCATAAAACCTAATATTAAATGAAGAGTAATTCTTGTATGAGACCGTCTCATAGTATGAGACCAATAATATTTGATTCACTTTTAATTTAAAATGTGTCACTTGTTAATTAAAAAGTTGTCACTTTTAAAAAGTGATAAGGTTTAAACAAAAAGTGATAATATTTTTTATTAAAAGTGACTTATCACTTTTCTTTAAATATATTATCACATTTTATGATAATCCTATCACTTTTTTTAATTTGATCGGTCTCATATTATGAGACGGTCTCACACAAGTTTTTGCCTTAAATGAATTAAAGGGGATCATAAAAACTAAAATTAAATGAATTAAAGGGGAAATTAAATGACAATAGTTAAGTGGATGAATTTGTCAATTAAATTAAATTTTAAGTCTCATCTCCATCCCAACTCTATCTTCATAGTTATTATTTTCTCGTATTTTAACGAGTGAACTTTTTATTAGTATTTAAAATAATAAAGTAATTTTTAAAGAAACGTAGGAGTGATAGATTTATCATACACTTTCTTAAATGTTATTTTATTATTTTAAATATTAATAAACAACTCATACGTTAAAACATGAAAAAAAAATATAATGTGAAAATAAAAGTAGGACGGAGGAAATATTAGCTATTTAACACGTGCAATTGTTCATATCTTTGTTAGTAAGAAACAATAAAATCTAAAAGTTATATTAATTGTGATGTGCCCGATCACTATTGTATGGCAGATCAAGTGATTATAGGGGCAATATAGGAGCCTAAAACTTTCAAGTATTAACCTGTTTTCCTCTTTAATTTAAGACTTTTCCATGTTACAAAATAGTTGTAAATGCAGAAGATTTATTATTCTAAATCTAGAAGATTTGATGTGGACATTACTAATGGACCAATAACCTAATGAGCTTTATATCTTAAACTAGGGTTTTATTCTTACATATAGGCTATTGTACTCATAATTGTAATGACGCATACACAAGAACATTAGTGAAAACTCCTTGATTGGCTCGCCCCCAGACGTAGTCGTTCCCGACGAACTGGGTGAACAAATCTCGTTTTTTATTTTACGCACTTATTTACAACACGTTATCAGCACGAGACTCTGCCCGCAGCTAATCGGTACGGATCTAAATTAATTTTCTTTATTCCATGATTATTAATTGTCGTATCGAACTCTTTGATCCATGCGTATTATATTTTTATGTGCATTTGAATTATTGCATCAATTATTATTGTGTTTGTGAATAATTGGATCGAATTGAAAATTTTTTTTTGAGAGCATCCAAAATCTCGGTCTTCGAAATCGTCGCGCCCGCAGTCGCACATGACCGTGTATTTTGTGAAACCTAGTCCACTTTTGGGCTCGTTTTGGACATCACAAAATACCAATTAATTAAAATCCTGAAAATATTTCGTTAAATTTCATTAATATACATGAAATATTTAGCCTCATGAATATGCATGTTTATTAAGTCGTAAATTTTCCTTGAAATTATTTTCATTTGATTATCGTTCATAATAAATTATTTTGCATGTATCTATGATTTAATTATCTTACATGCATTATTCCTTCCGCACATAGTTTATTTCTTATAGTCCGCATATTATGCCCGGGTAGGCGGCACCCGGTACTTGTCGAACCGTAATTTATGTTTTGGGTAGACGACACCCAATCCTTGTCTCTATGTGCTCCAGAATAATCAAATATATCCTTGTTTCTCCATTGTCAATAAATTTTGTCACGCCCCTTACCATGTCACTTTATTAATTGTAGTGAATTATGTCTGACATCACTATGAAAGAATTCGATGAGCTTGCTCTCGATGGTAATAACTACCTGACATGGGCGCTAGATGTCGAGATCCATCTAGCCTTAAATGAGTTGAGCGAAACAATTCTCGAAGGTTCGAAATCCACTAACGCCCTGAAGGCGAAAGCGTTGATTTTTCTCATGAATCACCTGAGTGAGGAATTCAATTTTCACATCATCATTCAGGGACCCCGGAATGTTGTGGAACTCCCTATAGGACCGTTTCCAACAACAAAATAATATACTCCTCCCTCTGGTACAATACGATTGGTTGAGACCCCGTTTCCAAGACCTTAAGTCTATAACGGAGTACAACTCTGCTTTGCATCGTAACCCAGTTGATGCAGAACAATCTGTCAACATTCCACTCTAGCAACCTTATACTCCGGCAGCAGTATATGGACAATTATATGATTGGTTGCTAGCGTGGAAGGGGGAGAGAGAGTAAGATGACCTGGGCAAAAGGCTGAGGTCGTAGTACATCCGGTGGTCACAGAACCTCGAATTTCGCTCTTCAAAATCTGACAATCAAGAAAAGGTTGAGCAATCCTACTACAGATGCGGATGCAGAGGCCATTGGTCTCGCACGTGTCGCACTCCCAAGCACTTGGTTGAGGCTTATCAAAAGCAGCAGAAGGACGACAAGGGGAAGGCCCCTATAGTCGAATCTCACCATGCCAGCCTGCCTGAAGCAGACTTTGACCAAGACAACATCGATCCTCTGGGCATCGAGCTCAAAGACTTTGGAAATGATGAGTGATTTGCGTATATGATTGTTTTAGTACTTTATTTTTTGATAAAACAATTTATGTTTTTGGATCCTTTCTTTCGGATATTTTATTTTATGGTAGATATTATGTTTTAGCTTCGATGTGTTTACCTTAACGCTGTCCATTAAATTTACTTAGATATTGCTGTACATGACTTGTAAACATATCAGTTATAAGGTTTGGGCTATTTCCTCTGGCATGATGGATTAAGATTATGATTTATGTTTGGTAGATAGCGCCACCACTCATACAATCTTAAGAGATAGGAAATATTTTCATAACTTGGTAGAACGTTAGGGGAGTATAACTACAATAACCGATGATAGTATGTTGATAATGGGCTCCGGAAGAGCTTCCATTGTCCTCCCCATGGGTACCAAACTCATAATCGATAATGCTTTATTGTTTCCACAATCTAAGCGTACCCTGCTCAGTTTTAGAGACATTAGGATAAATGAATATCACATTGAAACTGAAACTGAGAACAATAATGAATACCTTTTGATGACTATTACTCGAGGTAATCGTAAACAAGTTATAGAAAAACTTCCTTCCTTCTCCTCCGGATTGTACTATTCCTACATCCGGCCGTCTAGTTCCCATCTAGCTATGAGTATGAAATTCCATGACCCGAATTCTTTTAGATTGTAGCATCAGCGGTTAGGTCATCCAGGACAAACTATGATATGTAGGATTCTATCTAATTCAACTGGTCATAATATTTCGAATAATAGAATCCCTCTTGTTGATGAATTTATTTGTGATGCATGTTCTAAGGGTAAGTTGATAGTACGCCCATCTTCGGGCGGCGGCTGTTGCTTGTTCGATTCTCAATTCGAAATTAATCCAATTCGAAACATGATTTGATTCAATTAATTACAAGAACATAAACAAATCAAATTAATAATTCTAGAGCATATAAATCATGTAACGCATGGATCAAATAATTCGGTACAGGAATTAATTCATATGATTTGTAGAGAATTAATTTTAGGGCGTACCGTTTAATCTCAGGCAGAATCTCGTGCTGATAACGTGTTGTAAATAAGTGCGTAAAATAAAAGATGAGATTTGTTCACCCAGTTCATCGGGAACGACTACGTCTGGGGGCGAGTCAAGCCAGGAGTTTCACTAATGTTCTTGTGAATAAGTAATTACAATTATGAGTATAATAGTCTATTTATAAGAATAAAACCCTAGTCTAAGATATGAAGCCCATTGGGTTATTGGTCCATTAGTAATGTATGTTGATAGGCGAACATCAATTATATTTATGCGAACAAACATCAGGGACTTAACAAAGGAAATCCAGATTGGGGTGCATACATCAATCTGAGAGGTGTATGAAATGACGAACAACTCCGTCGACGAACAACTTATTGGCGAACAGGTTTTAAGACCCAAAACCAGATGAATATCCAGCCTGGTATCTGGTGACGAGCAACTTTACCAAAAGGTGGTGTATCTACTAACCTAAGAGGTGCATATAGACGAACAAGGAACCAAGATTCCAAAGCTCATCATAGCAAGAAATATAGGCGAACAACTTTGATGCCATACACTCAAAGAGCGAACAACTTTTATTGGAAGATCCTTCTGGACAAATCAAGCCGACCTGGACGAACAACAATGAGTCCGAGATAAGACCAAAGAAGACTTTGTAACTAAGATTCAGCTTAGATAAGGTCAAAGAAGGTCAAGGGACACTTGTCTAGCATACAAGCTAGGAAGTTCAAGAGTCTTGAACACCTCATGCTTGCTAGTCTCTATAAATATTTGTTCTCCAACTAAGAAATACAAGTTCAAATTCACAAATACTCCCAAAACACACACAAACACACCTAAACGTGCACACATACGAAATAAATACAGATTCGACTCTCGTATTTACGATTTTATAACCCGAACCTTCGATTTATCATTTACGGTGATAATCAATCACACATTCTTGTTTGGTGATCCTAAACCGAACTAAAACAACCACCAATCCTCCCGATTAAATTTGATCACCAACAATTTGGCGCTAGAAGGAGGGTTCGAACCTTCGATTAAGTGTGATTAGTCAAGAACTTCAAGTTTGAAAACTTGAAGATTTGAAAAAATCCTCAAGAAATCCTTGAAGATTCAAGCAAGAGTACTGTTCTTGGTGTTCTTCAATATAAATTTTGAAGATAATTCAATTTAAAATGCCTCAATCCAAGGAAACACAAGGTTCACACTTGTCAAGGAGAGCATCTCCCACTCGGGCTTCATCAGCAGGCCATCAAGATCGTGAACCTAGACATGCAAATAGATCCCGACATACGACCGTAACACATAACATTCCACCAAAAATGGAGGCCCTAGCGAACTGGCTAAAATCATTGCTGCTCTCCAAGCTATTAAAAAACAGCAAGAACAAAATAGACCTTCACAAGTAAGGTTTAGGGCAAACCCATGGAGGTTGTTAGAGCCAGATCTGTTAGGGGCGAGCAACATAAGGTAGACAGTGCCCAAGTCGGGCGAGATAAGGGCAAAGCCAAGGTGGCCGAACCAAGAGAGGGTCAAGCTGAATCTGCACATGGGCGAGCAACAATGTCAAGCCATGGAACAACTCGTTCCAGTGCTCAGGATAGGCTTGGCCAACCCCAGAATCAAGAGAAAGTTGCTCGCTAGGGAGAAAGAGATGGGCGAGCAACATTGGAGCAGCCTCACCCATCGGTTCATGAAGGCTGTCCCAGTCTGCTTTTAGGCGCCTAGGGCCAAATACGGTGAGCAACCCTAGGAAACAGCTCCACGATATGCCCGCTCCGAGTGAGGGACTGCGACGAGCAGAAAGGCATGTGCCTTTGCTCGTCGAACAGCCTCCAAGCCAGGGGGCATCTTTGGATAAGTTATCAAGCCTGAGAAAGGTTGTGGAAAGCATACATGGGCAATTGGATCAACAAAGAGGGGTGGGGACGACCAACATGCCATCCTCACCATTATCATCTATCATTTTGAAGGCCCCGATCCAGAAAAAGATTCAGTTTCTGGCAAGCATACAATATGAAGGCATTGCTGATTCTCGGGTCCATTTAACGAAGTATTCATATTACATGGTTTATGTGGGAGCCAGTGATGCCACCCAATGCCGGAATTTCCCCTTGACTTTGGGGGACCGAGTACACAAGTGGTTTTCAGCGATGTCACCAGCGTCAATCCACTCGTTTGTTCAACTAAGTCGAGAGTTCCTCTCCTATTTCTCAATTGCTGGGTCGTATCTATCGCAAAAATACCGATTGTTGGACTTAAAGCAAAACAACGATGAGTCGGACCGGGCGTTTATGGAAAGATTCGACAAAGTGCTGTTGGAAGGGGAGCCGATAAGCAAAGATACGAAAGTCGTCGTTGTTATGGCCGGGTTGAAGAAAGGGTTGAAGTTATGGAAAGAGGTACGTCTGAAGTGCCCAAGAAGCTATGCCAAATTCAGAAATTAAGCCGACATATTTGTTTCCATGCACGAGGCCCTGCAAGAAAACTTGGGGGAAAATAAAGCTGATCCCAAGGAGAACAACAAAAAACCCGGTGGAACAGGCTACAGGGTCCCGAAGAACATGAAGGCATTCACCGAAGGGACGGAACTAAAAGAAAAGGTGAACCAAGTGCTAATAGTGTCAATCAATACTGTGTACGAAAATGTGAAGGAGAAAGAGTTGCTCTCCCCTCCCCGGAGAATCCGCCAAGACACTGGCAAACTCAACCCTAACAAGTATTGTGCCTACCATCAAAGCGTGGGGCACTTTACGAGCGATTGTAGAGATTTGCTTAAGTAACTTTGGCGATTCTATGAGGAGGGAAAGCTCTCCGACTTCGTCAAAAGGTAACCTGGAAAGAGAGCCCGGGAGAACAACTCGGAGGATGGTCCACCTCAAAGGAATAATAAGCCCGGACGACCAGTTCCAGCCGTTGCTGCTCGTCCATTAGAAGATCTATACATGATGGAACCCGCAGGACCTACGAGAGGATGTTCTGATGGACGACCGCCAATCTCCAACTGAAAAAGAAAAGCTGAATTACGAGCGATCCACCAAGTACAAGAAATGGGGGTTAAACCGTCCATCATGCAGAACGCAGAATTAACTTTCACTGAAAAAGACTTGGAAGGAATATTGACCCCCCACAACGATTCGCTCGTAATTTGCGCAAAAATCATGAGGACCAGAGTACATAGATTGTTGGTGGACACCGGAGCCTACACCAACATCCTTTTCAAAAAGACGCTCGATCAACTTGGAGATTACTCGGGCTACATACGAGATTCAGATCATAGAATCTTAGGCTTCGGAAATGCTGTAACAGTCCCTTTAGGGGGGATTAGGTTGTCCGTCCAGCTTGTAACGGTCAAGGATGGTAGATTTCTTAGTCGTAGATCAGGAATCAACCTATAACGGGTTTCTTGGTTGACCTTTTCTAAATGAATTTAAAGCTGCATGTTCAACTTACCACTATTGCCTAAAGTTCCCAACAGCAAGTGGAGCAGGCACAGTCAAAGGAGACCAGAGAAAGGCCTGTGAATGTCTCCTGCAACTGCAAGCGAGACATGCACAAGCTACCCTGTCGATGAGTCATCAATACTGGAGAATCTGATGGACACAGAGGAAGACCATATGGATACGGACGAACAACATTGTGACGAGCAAATGTTGGACGAGCAACTCATCACCACCCATGGGGAACTTCAATCTGACGAACAACAAAGGGGTGGTGACGAGCAACATTCAATAGGTGACTTGGAGGGCCAGATTTTGACTGACAACAATGGGTCAGAACCAACGGATGATCTAGAGCCCCGCCTGGGAGCAGAGCCCATAGACATCGAAAATAACTTCAACCCTGAGGGACCAATACTTGATCCTCGTTGGAAAGGACAAAAACGACGAGCAACTCCAGTCGAAGAACTGGAGGCGTTCAAAGTTAATCCTGGAAATAAAGATCTCGAACTGTACATAGGATCTGAGCTCCCTGAGCCTTACAGATCCCGAATGAAAGAGTTCCTCAGCAAGAATCTAGATATTTTTGCTTGGACTCATGCAGACATGGTGGGAATAGATCCAAAGCATGCTTGCCATAAGCTTAATATCAATCAAGCAAAGAGGTCAGTCCATAAAAAAATGAAGGAAGTGTGGCCCAGACAAATACCAAGCTCTGAATGAAGATGTGAAGAAGTTGTTAGACAACGATCTAATCCGACAAGCACTCTGTCCAGTATAGGTAGCAAACCCAGTCCTTGTGAGGAAACCAAACAGGACCTGGAGGCTATGCATAGATTTTACGGATCTGAATGCAGCATACCCGAAGGACAACTTTCCTCTCCCCCATATTGATTAATTGGTGGACAGTATTGCAGGTCACGAAATGCTAACGTTCATGGATGCCTTTGCCGGGTACCATCAAATCCCTATGCATCCAGACGATCAAGAAAACACAGCATTTTATACGAATAAAAACTTGCTGTGTTGGAAGAGAATGCCCTTCGGCCTCATCAACGCCGAAGCAACATATCAAAGATTGGTGAACAAGATGTTCGACGAACAGATTGGAGATACGGTAGAAGTCTATGTAGACGATATCATGGTCAAGAGTCCCAAGAAAGAAGACCATCTTCAGCATTTGACCCAGGTGTTCGACATTCTTCGACATTACAACATGAAGCTGAACCCGAAGAAGAGCAGCTTTGGAGTCCAATATGGGTAAATTCCTGGGTCATCTTGTTAGTCAACGAGGGATTGAGGCCAATCCAACAAAAGTCAAAGCTATCGTGGATATGCAACCACCACGTTCGGTAAAAGAAGTGCAAAGGCTCACGGGGTGCCTAGCAGCATTGAACCGGTTCATATCCAGATCAGGTTACAAATGTCGTCCAATCTTCGAGGCCATCAAAAAGGGAAAGTCCGCGTAGACTAGCAACTGCCAAAGGGCGTTCGACCAACTTAAAGACTACCTGGGAGATGTTAAAATTCTATCAAAGTCAATCCCAGGAGAAAAGCTCTATTTATATCTGCCAGCATCAGAAGTGGCGATCAGCTCTGTCCTAGTATGAGAGGACGACAAATTTCATCAACCAATCTACTACGTTAGCCAGGCTTTACACGAAGCGGAGATCAAATACTCTCCAACCGAAAAGCTGGCATACGCACTTGTCATGAGTGTGAGGAAGTTACGACCATACTTCTTTGATCATCAAGTTGAAGTGTTAACAATTTTCCCACTCAGACAAATTCTCCATCGCCCCGACACAGTTGGTTGTCTACTAAAATGGTCACTAGAGATTAGCCAATTCGGGGTGACCTATGTTTCTCGAACAGCGATCAAAGGGCAAGCATTAGCTGACTTTATTGTCGAACTAACTTTCCCACCAGATCCGACGAGAGGACTTGATCATCTTTGACATCTCTATGTCGACAAATCTTCGACTAATGTAGCCTTGGGGGCAGGAGTAGTCCTGATAAGCCCTGACAGACAAGTGTTCACCTCGGCGATCAGATTTGGTTTCATGGCTACCAGCAACAAAGCTACATATGAAGCTCTCATTGCTGGTCTCCACTTATCCCTTGCAGTAGGTGTCAGACGTTTGCAAATATTCGGCGACTCACAACTGATTGTGAATCAAGTCCGAGGTGAATACGAAGCAAAAGACGATCACATGATCGAGTATCCGCGGATTGTTGCTCACCTAATGTCCCTACTGGATCAAGTTTTCATTGAACAAATTCCAAGGACAAACAACACTCAGGCAGATGCCTTGGCCCGACTAGCAACAAGTGAAGGGCCTGCAGAGTTGGCAGACATTATAATCACAAAGATGAACGACCCGTCAACAATAAGTTATAATGTCAACCAACTTGACGAACAAGCAGGTGAAGAAGAGGATTGGAGAACAAACATAGTCAAATATTTGAAAAGTGGAGAAAAACCAAACAACTCTTTTGAAGCTGCCAAGCTAACAAAGCAAGCCGCCAGATATACTCTGGTAGGCGAGCAGCTTTACAAAAGGGGAATATCAATCCCACTTCTCAAATGTTTGCCAAGGGGGCAAGGACGAGCAATACTCGAAGAAATACATGCCGGAGTATGTGGAAATCACACTGGGGGGCAAGCCTTGGCGTACAAGACTATCAGACAAGGCTATTATTGGCCAACTTTACGTCAGGACACAATCAAGAAAGCAAAAACTTGTCATCAATGTCAAATTTTTGCCCCGAATATTTATACCCCGGCTCAAGAGCTCGTATCAGTTTACAGCCCGTGGTCATTTGCAAGATAGGGGATGGATATTATTGGTCCCTTTCCAGCGGGAGTTGGAAATGTTCGATTTGCCGTTGTGGCAGTCGACTATTATACGAAATGAGCAGAAGCAGAGGCCATGGCAACGATTACGCAGCAGAAAATGATTAATTTCATTTGGAAGAACATTGTCTGTCATTTCGGGGTTTCACAAACAATCATGACAGACAATGGTCCACAATTTGATGGACAAGAATTGAGAGACTTTTGTGCGAAGTGGGGGATCAAAAAATATTATTCTACACCCTATCATCCCCAATCAAATGGACAAGTCGAAGCTGTGAACAAGATTATCAAGCATATGTTGAAAGTACGATTGGCGGAGAGCAAAAGTAGTTGGTCTGAAGAACTTTCGGAAGTCTTGTTGGCATATAGAGTTTCTCCCAGGTCGAGCATCAGAGAAACACCTTTTGCAATGGCTTTCGGAATAGAAGCTGTGATACCAATTGAATTAAAGACCAACACAATCAGGACGACCAACTTTGATGAGCAAGCGAACAACTCTACTCTAGCTACTGAAACGGATTTGCTCGAAGAAAAAATATTAAGTGCCGAGCTAAAAAATGCTACCCATAAGCAGCGAGCAGAATGCTACTATAATTCCCATGTTAGAATCAGGGAATTCAGAGTTGGAGATTTGGTTCTAAGAAAGTTTCTCGCCCAATCTCCAGGTGTATTGGGACCAACTTGGGAGGGCCCGTATCGTATAACGGACAAATTCCTTAATGGTGTATACGATATCGAAGATATAGAAGGCAATCCGGCCCAATACTTCTGGAATTCTGTACATCTAAAGAGGTACTACCAATAAGTCGAACAAGTTCTTGATTGGGCGAACAAATGTCTTGGGGGCAAGTGAAGCGAATGAACCAAAAACTTGCCTAATTTTTTGAAATTTTTGCTAAGTGTAGAATGAAAAGTTGTTCGGCACATTGTATAGTCTAGTGTTGTTTCATATCTTTTATTTTTTAGACAAAGTTGCTCGGCAAAAAATGTTATAAGCGAGCATGTTTTGTTTAGTGTTCAAAGTTGTTCGTCAGAATGTATATGTTAGTGATGAACAGTCTTACAACACTTGTAATTTTTCACAATGTAAATATAGTTGTTCGTTGAAAGAAAAGTCCAAAGCTCGAGGTCTAAGTCCATTTTGAGCACCAAGGCCAGTTAAAGGTTGTTCGTCTTGTAAGATGAGCAGAAGCTAAGGCTAAACCCTTATTCTATTAAAAGGCAAAGTTCAAATCGAACAAAGCCCAACATTATATGTTATAATTGCAAAAGCATTAAATAGAAATGTAAAGGAAATTAACATATAAGAAGAAGATGAGCGAACAAAAGAGACATTCATTGAATAAAAAAGGCTTTGAAGCCTAAAAAATAGTACAAGTGTAAAGTACTACAAAAAGCGAACAACTATTACAAAATAAAGACTAAAAAGTCTTAAGTCCTAAATCTATTGCTTCTCGGCGGGAGAGAGGTCTTGAGGCTGCTCGACAGCAGGGTCGACGATCATGTCCCGTACCAGATCTTCAGCTGCTTTCTGCTCTAGTTCTTGGGCAGTTTGCTCGACAGCAGCATCTTGCTCGCACTGGGCAGCGACATCTTGCTCGTCCTCAGCTGGGGGTGGAGGATGAGTAACAATGACACTGGGGTCAAGATGGTCAATCTTAACCCCGTAGTCAATCATATCCCCCAACTGGAGCTCAATGTTGTTCGGCGGGGGGTAGTGCTCAACAAACTCGGGCAAGTCCTTTCCCATCTCGCCGACCAGATCAGAATACCCGTATGCATGAGCAAGATGAATACAATTGGCGTAGGCACAGATGTACCCAAGATTGGTGATGGATCGGGATTGATTTTGCAATTCCACATCCAGTTGCTCTCTCGTGAGCATTCCCCCCATGGTCTCATTAAGCCGAGCAACTTCCGCTTCAGCCTCATCCAACTTCTGCTCAGCAGCAGCCACCCTTTTCTTTTGCTCCTCGAGCTCAACATCCTTGCTCTTGAGCTAGGCATCTTTGCTCTTAAGCTCGGCCGACAACTGTTGATATTCTTCAACACGTTTCTTTTCGACGTCGTCGGCGTGCTTGAGCTGGTTGTTGAGGCGAGCAAGTTTTGCCTCATATTGGTTGATCAGACCGTCCTTCTCTTCGGTAAGTTGTTGAACAGTGCTGGCGTATAGGCGAACAACTTCTTCCAAATCGGCCAGCTGAGCCATCCCTTTCTGGGAAGTAATGAGACCGTTGGCATGTTGCATCATGGACAAATGGAAGTTGTCCGCTATCCCTTGTGTAGAGATAGTCATCTCCAGGGGCCGGGTCCATGATCGGGCGATCAGTTCAGTGGCCCTAGGAACATGTTCGCCCGGAATCTCCCGGATGTTCATCAGAGTCTTGGAGCAGGCATATTGGTGAACTGAAGCTGCTCGTCCGGGGTAATCTTCGGCCCGGTATCTGTGAACAAAGATATTAGTTACACGAGATATTTTCAAAGTTTGTGAGACTTGTTCGGCAATAACAATGTAAGGTACTTACTCCTGGAACTTCCGTTCGTCCCAACCCAGAAGGGTTATGTCCTCAGGACCACGGACGGGAGTGGAGTCTTTGCCAGCCTTGCTCGCCTTCTCCACTGGTTCGATGGAGGCGTGGCGAGTAGCTTCCTTGTTAGGATATAGATTATATGTTTTGAAGATGTTAAAACAAGAACTTGTAATAGGACTAGCTGAACCTGTTAGTCAGCTACAGATTAGTCTGGGTCTAGAATAGGTCTTTGGTTAAGGGGGAAGAAATATGTGCAGACCAGATGAGGTGACCAGATGAGATGTCCAGACCCGAGCAGATGAGGTCTGACCAGAGGAGTCTGACCAGAGGAGTATGTCAGAGGAGTCTGACCAGATGACCAGATGAGCTCTGACTAGAGGACCAGAGGAGTCTGCCAGAAGACCTCTCCCAGATGAGGTTCAGTGCAGAAGTGTCACCAGACCAGACCAGACCAGATGACCCCAGACGAGTCCTGGCCAGATGAGGGAGACAGATTAGTTCACCCACAGGGAGGCTGCGTGTAATCTGGAGACAAGGAGATCTTGGAGTTCGATGATGGAGAAAGAAGGCAATCTGGAGAGTCAACTGATAGGAGGATTGATTGATTGATTGGTATGAATCTTAAAAGATCCAACCATGGAGGAGATCAATCAATCAATATAATCAATATGTGATTGATTATATTCCTCCAATTATGGTTGTTTGAATTTCTAGCTTCCAACGGCTAGTTAATTCTCACAAGTATAAATAGGAGTGTTTTGGATGAGTTCAAGAGAGAGACAAGAGTCGGGCAAGAGCACAAAACACACGAACTCTCAACATACACTCACCTTGTTTATATAAGTATTATATCTACTCTTTTAGGAGTTTTAGTTGGATCTTATAATCAACATATTCACCTTGAAAGGTTGTTGTAAGCAAGTTATACGAAGGAGCTGGTACTTCGCAATTCCAGTGGTTCGTGAGTACGTTGGTTGGAGAGAAAGTCCCCTTTGGAGAAATGGAGAGTGGACGTAGGACAAGTTGGTCCGAACCACTATAAATCTGGTGTTCTCTACTTTATACTTTTAAGTTTTCTGCACTTTTCTTTTAGCACTTAATTTAAAAGGGTTTTCTTAAAATTAAGTATAAAACGCTTTCCGCTGGATAACCTTTTTGGGACCACAAGTGGTATCAGAGCAGTGTGTCCTACAGATCACTGTTTTGAAATTATTTTGGTGGTCACCAGGGCAGATCCAATTTTTTTGAAAACCCAAATATTTGTTGTGCTAACAATTTCTTGTAGAAATGGGTTCGAAGAAAAGCAGTAGAAGATACAGTAGGAGTTACTCCAAAAGAAGCTTAGCAGATGAGGAAGAAAAGGTATCCACTTCTGGTTCATCATCTAATTTTAGACCAGACGAAGAGATATGTCTAGTGACAAACGAGGTATGTAATCGAACTTCCTCTTCTTTTTCATCTTCTTCTTTCTCTGGACAATCAGAGGAGTCTGATATGCAGAAGATGCTATTAGATCTCCAAACTTCTATACAACTTTGTCAAAAGTTAGAATATGAGAACTCAAAGCTGAAAGCAGAAAATCAGAAGCTTTCACAATGTCTAGGCAACTCAGCTGATCTACCAGCTGAACAAAATTATACACTGGTCGAAGATTCTTCTGACTTGAAAACCAGGTGTACTGAACAAGTTAAGCTGATAGAAAGGTTGATTGTTGAAAATGTTGAGAAAGACAATGAATATAATCTGTTCAAAGCTAAGTTTGATGAACTCTTCCACCAAAATAAAATTGTAAGAGAAAGTGAGGACAAGCTCAAGATGAGATTAGAGCAGCTGACTACAGCAAACAATGTTGTGTCACACATAGCTGCCTCATCTCAAAGAGAGCATGATAAAACAGGCCTTGGTTATTCCAAACCTGAATCCTCACATGTTCAGAAAGAAGAACAGCCTAGAAATTTTGTTGATAAGGGCAAGAGGTCAGCTTACCAGGCAACTCAGTCTAATGGGCAGATGAGTTCTAAAACTCAAAAACCCAAAAGGCAGAAGAGGAATTTTAAGAAGGGTTATACCCAGAATAAAATACCTCAGCCAGGCCAGCAGAGTAGAAGACAGTCTGTTCTTCTCAAAAGAGGTAGAACTAGACGACTCCTACTCATCTGCAGAAGACTTTCAAGTCATCTGCCAGACCAGCTGGAACCTTTGATGGTTCTAGTAAAACTTATCCTTATCAAAAGAATTTCAAGACTGTTGCATTAAGACAAGTTAATTCTTCTACTGGACAAGCTCATAAGAGAAGAAGAGCCTCTAGAAGAAATAACCATGTTAAAAGTTCTTTTGTTGAGTGTGTTTTTGTGGATATGTATGGAAGAAAGATAAGATCACCTGATTCAAGAAGGGATGATCTATTCTTGTGGCTTCCTAAAAATTGTGCTAACCCCCCTGGACCCAGAAGGGTACCAAAAACTTGATTGCTTGTAGATACACAAGAAAACCAGCTGATGTTTTACCCCAATATCAGCTGAGCATATTTTAAGGGGGAAGATCAGTTGACCCAGCCTGCTAGAATCTCTATTCAGATATTTTAAATTTTCTTGTCTTGTTTTATTTAAAGTTCTTCCAGTTTTAACATCATCAAAAAGGGGGAAATTGTTAGGATATAGATTAGATGTTTTGAAGATGTTAAAACAAGAACTTGTAATAGGACTAGTTGAACCTGTTAGTCAGCTACAGATTAGTCTAGGTCTAGAATAGGTCTTTGGTTAAGGGGGAAGAAATCTGTGCAGACCAGATGAGAGGTGACCAGATGAGATTTTCAGACCAGAGCAGATGAGGTCTGCCAGAGGAGTATGCCAGAGGAGTCTGACCAGAGGAGCTCTGGCCAGAGTACCAGAGGAGCTCTGACCAGAGGACCAGATGAGCTCTAACCAGAGGACCAGATGAGCTCTGACCAGAGGACCAGAGGAGTCTGCCAGAAGACCTCTCCCAGATGAGGTTCAGTGCAGAAGTGTCACCAGACCAGACCAGACCAGATGACCCCAGACCAGACGAGTCCTGACCAGTTGAGGGAGATGGATTAGTTCACCCACAGAGAGGCTGCGTGTAATCTGGAGACAAGGAGATCTTGGAGTTCGATGATGGAGAAAGAAGGCAATCTGGAGAGTCAACTGATAGGAGGATTGATTGATTGATTGGTATGAATCTTAAAAGATCCAATTGTTGGGACATTGTCAGTTTTGATTAAGATCCCAAAGCCCCTGAAAAGATGTTTGCCTTAATCTGTCTTTGTCAGGCTAGTCTTGATTAGGATTAGTACTTAGTCATTTTACACTTCACAGGTACTCAGTGAGGGGAGAACTCACTAAAGACAATCAAGACTCAGAGCCTGAAGACAAAGAGCACCATCCTGAACTTATGGCAGTCTTCTAAGCTGGCTGAGTAAGTGTCAGTGATGAAGAGTATGACCCTGAGGTCATTACTAACTCAATCCTGAAGGGAACAGGATGTCACTGAGTTTATGGGAAGACTTGGAGTAGAGCCAAGCAATGCAAAAGGAATTTAAGCATCAGGACAAGACCGGTGAGCCCAAGACAAAATGAACTTAATAAGACAAGCCTGAAGCTCAGGAATAAGTTCTGACATTCTCACCAACCTGATGACGTGGATCAATCCTGGAAGGATACGCACGTACGGAACCTGACATGAGACTGAATTCAGACTGCATGATTCAACGGGCAAGCATTCAATGTGCATTTAATGCAAATACCAAATCCATGCAAGGACGGCTGCTGCATGAAGATATGTCCGTTTGAAGCCACTCTACATAGATGACTAGAAGGCTATCTCTCCAACGGATAGTTTTTCAAATCACCTATAAATACAGAAGACCTTGAACCCATTCAAGGTTACGGGAAATTTCCAAGCCAGAAATTACTCAAACTCTCAAGCATTCAACCTTTAAGAGAAGCACTCGAAACCATCTAAATTTCCCAAGTGTTTCTTAGCAACCGAGAGTTATTCTGTATTCCAAGAGCTAGATAGCATTATCTTAAGCTTAGAGAGATTATCCAATCCTTAGCATAGCTTTGCCTTGTAAGGATAATCTCAACTTAGTTGGAATCCAAACTGAAACCAAAACCCTAAGTTAGGCTTGTTGGGAGTAAGTCAGTTAGTGTGTTAGTAAGTGGAGTTGTATAGATCAGTGAGGATAGCTAGTCTTGGTGCACCTTGGCACGTTAAAAACAAGAATCCCTTGAGTGGATTTCCTGTTAAGTCAGGCCGTGGACGTAGGAGCTTGAGACTCTGAACCACGTTAAACTTCCTGTGTTCTTACTGCTTTGATATTGTGCATACTTGTCATATTATTCGTTCGTTCATTGCATTCAGTTTATCAGGCCTGAATCAATCAGGCTGATCTTCAAAAAGAGCATTGCCCTACTAAACACTATTCAGAATTGAGTAAAACAAGTTTTTCAGAAAGCAAACTAAACAAGACTTTAAACTATCAGGGCTCAAACATTTCCGCACTGAACTTGAACTGATAGTTAGCCAACTGGCCCGCACCAAGTGTAGTCAGTAGGTGTGTTATCAGCTCCTAGTTCTTTACCACTCTGAGTAAAGGGGACTCAGTCAGTTTTAAGGTTGAAAAATTGGTATACGTGTATTCCCCCCCCCCATACACGTATTCCTCAGTCTTGTACCGGGACCAACAAGTGGTATCCGAGCAGTGGTTCGAAAGACCACTGACTTTGAATACTAATAGTTTCAGAGGAGAAACTGTTGGTGGTCACTGAACAGATCTGAGTTTGCTTTTCATAAAACTTGCATCATCATGACTTCAAGGAGACTTGAAGCTTCGTTACCTGAATTCTCTGTGTCTAACTTTGTCTACTGGAAGTTCAGATTAGAAGCACATCTAGATGCCATCCATGACCAGATGTCGCATGTTCTCAGGGAAGGACCGATCAAAATCACTGTCCCTAACACCAGAGGGAGAGGATATGATGATCTCGATATTGGTGTACCTATTCCTAAGGAAAGGAGGGATATGACCACTGATGAGATCAAGATGATGGGGCTTGACAATGTCGCCAGAAACATCATCTTGCATACGGTGCCCTTCGAGGAGTCAACTAGGCTGATGAACTTAAAGACGGCAAATGAGGTTTGGGATGAGCTGACAAGGATGTGTGAGGGATCTGAAAAGATCAAGGAGAACAAGAGAAACATTGCCATTCAGAAATTCGAGGCGTTCGAGATGCTGCCTGACGAGAGCATAGATCAAATGGAGTCTAGATTCATCAAGTTGATGAATGAGTTGGTGATGCTGGACAAGGATGTCCCAAGGAGAGATGTTGCTTCAAAGATCCTGAATGCCCTTCCTGAGAGATGGGACAACAGTGTAATTATGCTTAAGAACACTCAGGATATGAGTAACATAACTTCTGCTTTACTTTTTTCAGAGCTCAAAGCACTTGAATTCGATCTTAACAAAAGAAAGAAAAAAGTTCAGTCAGAAGAGGAAGTAAAGGAGAGAACTCCTGAGAAAAGTGTGGCGTTCAAGGCCAGGTCTGAACCTGTTGAGCCCTCATCAAATTCTTCATCAAAGTCACTGATGGAGATGAGCAGGGAAGAACTCGCTGAGGAGTACAGCCTGATGGCCAGACGATTTGACAAGCTCAATTCCAGGTTTGGTCGTTATAAAAAGTTTTATCAGGACTCACGTGACAGGAAACCTGAAGGAACCCACCAAAGCTCAAGGAGATATGAGGAGCGAAGGAACACTGACTAGAGGAGAGAACGTTGTGATGAAAGGAGATATTCTGAACTAAAGCCTGAAAGAAGAGACGAACAGAGACGCACTCGCGATGATAGATATCCAACCAAGGCTGAAAGCTCACCAAGAACCAGGGAACCTGACTCAAGGAGGAACCCTGAACCGAGAAAAGAAAGAGAAAGTGAGCAGGTAGCATGTTACAACTGTAACAAGATTGGTCACTATCAGTACGACTGCCCGGAGCTGAGTGCGAGAGAGAGAGAGGAAAGGAGAGCCACTAGGGATCTAAGATCTGCTGATCGGAGAGCAATGATCGCTGAAGATGCAACAAATTCTGACGGTCCTGCTGAAAGGTCACCTGAACTCTTCTCAGATGACGAGTACGATGATGTCTGTCTGATGGCTAGGGATGAGCCTGAGGTAACATCAAATTCTGTTTGTGCTTCTTACACTGGTCAAAATCCTGAGCTTAGCTCAGAGTCAGTCAGAGAAATGAACCTTCAGATCTGCCTTGATCAATTGATGGTAGATTTCTCCAGACTGCAGGAAACTAATGTCTTCTTGGTAGAGGAGAACAAGAAATTGAGTACTGAAGTTCAAAACCTGAATGAACAACTCACTCAGTCTGATCTTAAAGAATCAGCTCAGATTGTGAGACTAACTCAGGAAATTGATATGATCAATGCTGAGCGTCTCCCAAGAGAGAAGATTCTGAAGGAATTGGCTGAGGAAGAGCTGGTCAGGAAGTAAGAACTAAAAGTACTTAAGAGTAAGTTTGATGACCTCTTTACCAGACATGAAATCCTGAAAAAGAGTGAGGACTCTCTCAAGAAAAAGGTTGCAGCAATGAATAAATCCTCAGTGGCTAGAGAGGAAATAAATAGCAGCCAGATACTTGGGAAGAAGAAAAAGGGACTTGGATATGTTCCTGAGAAATCCTCACAAGGTCAGTCTCATGTTGCTTCAGGGAGCAACACTGAGAGGGTATTTGTTCAGACAGGCCAGAGTGCACCTAAGGTTGTGCTCTAGGCCTGTCAAACTGATAAGGGCAAGGAAACCGTTGACACAGTCAGGGTTGCTCCTAAGGTAACTAAGCCAAAACCCAAGGGAAAGGCGAAGCAACCTAAGGAAGCCCCTGAGAGCTCAGGCCAGGGAAAACCTCAGCGAAAGCAGAGGAAGACTCAGGCCAAGAGCCCTCAGACTGGTCAGCGAGGGTACCATCATGCTTGGCAATACTGTTAGGATAAAAATTGTTAGTTTTGATGAGTTAAAACAAACCAGAAGATGTAATAGGACCATCTGGACCTGTTAGCCAGATGAGGATTAGTTAGGACTTAGTCTAGGGGGAACTGCCAGACCAGAAGACCTCACCAGATAAGGACCAGAAGACCTCACCAGAGGACTTCACCAGAGGACTCCACCAGAGGACTTCACCAGAGGAGATCAGACCAGAGGCAGAGGACCTTCCCCAGACCAGACGAGTCCGGACCAGACGAGTCTGGTGGAACAAAAGATTCTCAGTTTGATCCCCTTATTCTACTGAGTATTCTGGTTGTTCACCAGATAAGGACCAGAAGACACCGAGGTTGCCTGGTGTCTGGTCCTGCCTTCTCTGGAGAGAATCAGAGTTAGGCAATTGGAAGCATTATTCCGTTGGTGATTAATCAAGTCAAAACAAGATTGGATTGAGAAGATATGAAGACAATCAATCAAGATCTCACCAACCCAATCAATCAATTAGGGAATTGATTGATTGAAGCTTCCATATATAGAGGATCTGATTGGATTAGCCTCCCAACGGCTATGTCCCTAATCCCCTCTATATATACTTGAGTGCAGATCTGGAAAAAGCTCTAGAATCATTCACGCGCATATAGCCATACTAAGCTTTTGATCACTACGCTTTCGCACTCACTTTTGTTCTTAATTACTCATCTACTCGTAAGGAGTTTTATATACTCAACCTGTTCATCTTGTTAGACAAGGTTGGAGTAAGTCTATCTTTAGATCGAAGTTAGATCTAAAGAGCTTGTAAGAAGGTGCTGGTACTTCAGAAATTCCAGTGAGTAAGTTTGTGAGTTGGTTGATAGTGAGACCCCTTGGTGATAAGGGAGAGTGGACGTAGGATATTTAATCCGAACCACTATATATCTTGTGTTATTTATCGCTTTATTTTAATTATTGTTTATTGTTTATTACTCTCTTATAAAAGACTTTGAAAGACATTATTACATAAGCTTCCGCAATTAATCTATCAAGTGGGACCAACAAGTGGTATCAGAGCAGTGTGTCCACGACCACTGCTTTGAAAAGCTTTTGGTGGTCACCGGGCAGATCCATTGCTCATTTATTGTTTGTGTTCAAAACCTAGATAAATCCTTATTTTAGTAAATATGTCTTCAAAATCTTCTTATAAGAGTCGCAAACTGCCAGAATTCTCGTTCGAGGATTATAGCCACTGGAGCTTCATGATGAGTAATCATCTTGGAGCTATTCACCACCGCATGTTAGATGTGGTTGAAAGTGGCCCCATTAAATTTTACTGGACTCCTATTGATAGTGGCAGGTCTGAGTCCAGAGAAGAAACTAGCGACGCTGCAGAGGATAGAGTTCCCAGACAACGAATCCTCAAAAAGAAAGACGAACTTGACAACGATGAGAGAAAGCTACATAACCTGGACCAGGTGGCGAGGACTGAGATTATCAACACTCTTACTAAAGAAGTAATTGAAAAGGTCAGGACGTGCACCACTGCAAAAGAGATGTGGGACAAGTTAGCTCTGCTCTGTGAAGGAACAGAGAAGATTAAAGATAACAAGCTCCAAGCTGTTCAACACTCTTTTGACACATTTAAGATGAAACCAGACGAGACCATTGACCAGCTGGACATGCGTCTCACGAATCTCTTAAACAAGGCTAGTGCCTTAGGTAAGACCTATTCTGAAAAAGAGATTAATAGTAAAATATTACGTTCACTAACCAGCAGGTGGAGAATTAAAGTCACTTTGATCAAGGACAACAAGGATCTCAATACTCTCGATCATCATCTTCTGTTGTCTGATCTCAAAGCCTATGAGTATGATCTTCAAGAGAAGGATCAAACAGAAGAGGTTTCCTCTTCTGGCCAGAAAGGAGTTGCATTCTCTTCAACTCTCAAGCCTGATGCCAAGCCAAAGGAGTCTACTGCAGATGACTTGAGCCTCAAGGAGCAGGTAGCACTTCTAACTAGAAAATTAGATAAAATGAGTTCTAAGTATGGCAGGTACAAAAGGCATTGGAAGGAATCTTCCAGAGACAGGAAGAGTTCTTTCAAGCCTGCAGAGAAGGAGAAGACATCTGGAGACTCAAGGGAGACCAGATTCAGAACTCCAGAGAGGAGGAGAGATGACAACCCTGGCAACTCTGGGAGATCAGATTATCAGAGGAGGGATGGTAGCTCTGGCAGACCTGACTACCAGAGGAGAGAAAGTAGTCCAGCCAGATCAGACTACAACCAGAGAAGGAGAGAGCCAAGTCCTAGTCCCAGAGGAGATAATACCTGCTACACATGCAACAAGACTGGTCACTACAGTTATGATTGTCCTCAGCTTACTCCTAGGGAAAGAGAAGAGAAAAGAATCAAGAGAGATAGGAGATATGCAGATAAGAGAGCACTGCTGGCAGAAGCAGAGGAGGAGGATACTAGTTCCAGTTCTTCTTCTTCTGACTTTGGATCAGATGATGATGTGTGTCTCATGGCAGACATCACTGAGGTAAATGAAACTACTCTTGTTTTATCTAATTCCAAATGTACTGAATCCTCTAATTAATCTGGTAACTCCAGAGAGTTTGATATGCAACAAATGCTATCAGATCTCCAAAATTATGTCCAACTCTGCCAAAAACTTGAGAAAGAGAATGGTAGGCTCAGAGCTGAAGTTCAATCTCTCTCTCATGAGCATAAATCCACCAGAGAACTAATGAAAGATCATTCCAATGAAGTCTCTGAACTTCAGGAAAAGATCACAGAAAGCGATACTCTGGTAGATCAACTCATGAAAGAAAGGAACTCTCAAGAGGATGAGATCACTGAACTCAGAGCCAAATACCAAACTCTTATCAAGGGAAAACAAGTTGTTCACAACATAGAGGAGATACCTATGCCCAGAGAAGCTCCTAAGATACCATCTGTTGTATCTATCATATCAGAGTCTTCTCAGCGCATCTGTGATAAGAGTGGTTTAGGATATTCTGGAATTACCACTAAAACCCATAAATACCTCTATAATAAAGACAAGTCTGTAAGAGCTGGTAAATTGGTAGAAATCTGGAATGATAAAGACTTAACTGGTAATGGTTACAAGGTGGTTCACAATCCTGATTGGAAAATGAATCACTCTGTTAATCACTTAACTAATGGTCTAGAAGAGTTGACTGTTCTGGAAGAGAAGATGTTAGAGAATAAGTGTCAACAAGGGGAACCATTAAAGATTAAATGGTTCTGTGAACAATGAGTCCCAAGGAGTAGATATTACTCAAATTGGAGGACCCCAGAGAAATCCTCAAAGGGAACCTAAACAGATTAGGGGACCTCAAAGGAAACACTAAAAAAGGGGGAATACCAATCAAAGTAATAACTACCAGAGAAGGAACAATGTTCAACAGAACCAGGTACCCCAGAGACAATTTTCTCAGAAGAATCAATTCCAGAATAGGTATACTCAAAGGAACTATAATCACCAGAACAGGTCTAATTATCAGAACCAGAGGAGGTCTTCCAGACCCATCTCTAGAAAACCAACTGATCTGGGAAGTTATGACACCAGAGATGGTTCTTCTAGGATGTACCCTTATAACCAGACCTTTAAGACCATGTCTTTGAGGCAGGCCATTCCAAAGGCCAGATTTGAGAAAAGGTACACCAGACCTGTTTATAGGAAAGGTGTCCTTATCAGACCAGTAGCTCAATATGTCATAGTAAGAGGACATGTACTGGTAGATAGATTTGGAAGGAAGATAAGATCTCCTCATCCATCAAGGGATGATCTTTATCTATGGATTCCTACAAAACCTGCAACTAACCAATCAGGACCCAACACTAGTAGGGGACCTAATTGATCTCTCTGCAGGTAGATAAGAGTCCATTGGAGAAAGGATTTTCAAGCAACCATGTCTGGTACATTGATAGTGGATGTTCCAAGCACATGACCTTCCAGAAGGATAATCTCCAAGATTTCAAGCCATTGAATGGACCAAGAGTGATGTTTGGTGACAACAACTATGGAGTCACCAGAGGAGTTGGAAAGTTGACCTTCAATGGAGTATCTGTAGATGAAGTCTACTACGTAGAAGGACTCAAGCATAATCTTCTTTCAGTATCCCAATTCTGTGACAAGGGATACTCAGTGAAGTTTTCTAGTGATTCATGCACTGTTTTCTCTTCTGATTATAATGATATCTTGCTAATAGGCTTGAGGAAGGGTAACATTTATCTTGCAGATTTTAGAAGTTGCCCAAGGAATGCTTGCCTGGTTGCTAAAGGATCTGCAGAGAACAGCTGGATTTGGCACAAGAGATTGTGTCATCTTAACTTCAAAACATTGAACAAGATTGCCAGAAAGGGTCTCATTCGAGGTCTTCCAAATGAAGTGATTAAGAAGGATCAGGTTTGTGGTTCATGCCAGAAGGGTAAACAACCCAAGACTTCCTTTAAGGATGTCCAGAGCACAACCACAACCAGAGTACTTCAACTACTTCACATGGACCTGTTTGGACCTGTTTCTCCTCTTAGTTTCAGTGGTAGGAAGTACACCTTAGTAATAGTAGATGACTTTTCAAGATACACTTGGGTAGTGTTCTTGTTTAAGAAAAATGAAACTATAACTAAGCTGCCAGAGTTCTTCAAGCAGATTCAGAATAAGCAGAACCAGAGCATTGTCAGGATCAGAAGTGACAAAAGAACAGAGTTTTTGAATTCACATATTGCAGATTACTGCAAGGATCATGGGATTTTTCATGAGACATCTGCTGCCAGAACACCTCAACAAAATGGAGTTGCAGAAAGGAGGAATAGGACTCTCAAAGAAGCTGCAAGAACACTTCTGGCAGAGTACAGCACTCCACAGAGATTTTGGGCAGAGGCCATCAATACAGCTTGTTACACTCAGAACAGGTGCCTGATTGCCCAGAGACACAATAAGACCCCATATGAGGTATGGAAAGGCAAAACCCCATCTGTTTCATATTTTCATGTTTTTGGATGTAAGTGTTTCATCCATGACAATGGGAAATCTAAATTAAGAACCTTTGATGCTAAAGTGGCTGATGGAATATTTTTGGGATATTCCAGCACCAGTAAAGCTTTTAGAGTTTTTAATAAGAATTCACTTTGTGTGGAGGAAACACCTCATGTTGTTTTTGATGAATCTACTTTTGAGTACAAGGTGGATTCTAAGTCTCCTGATGAGACCCAGAATCAGACTACACCCAGAGTTATCAAGGTCAATCCACCTATTCTTGATTCAGATTCAGATTCAGATGATGACCCATCTCCTGGTTCTCTGAAGCAGCAGCCTTCACAAGGAGCAGAACCAGAAGAGGTTGGAACTCCTATAGGGGGAAGCTCTTCTGCAGGTGGTGATAATCACCAAGGTACTGCAGAAGATGATCACCCAGGCAAGACCACGGGAAGGAGGACCCTGGTTGATCACCCCAATGACCTGATCTTAGGAGATCTAACTAAGGGTGTCCAGACTAGGAGAACTATTAACTTAGCTGCCTTATTCAGTTGCTATGTGTCCTTGATTGAGCCCAAGAACATCAAGGAGGCACTGAAAGATTCAAATTGGATTGTGGCTATGCAGGAGGAATTGAATCAATTCACCAGACAGGATGTTTGGGAGCTGGTAGACAGACCAAGTCATCAAAAGGTGATAGGCACTAAGTGGGTTTTCAAAAATAAGAAAGATGAGAATGATGTCATTACTAGGAACAAGGCAAGGCTAGTGGCCCAGGGCTATTCTCAGTCTGAAGGAATAGACTATGATGAGACTTTTGCTCCTGTTGCCAGACTAGAAGCCATCAGATTGTTCTTAGCATATGCTTCTCACATGAAGTTCAAAGTATACCAGATGGATGTGAAATCTGCCTTTCTTAATGGGATTCTCATTGAGGAAGTGTATGTTGAACAACCTCCTGGTTTTGAACAAGGTGACAAGGTGTTTAAGCTTAAGAAAGCTCTTTATGGGCTGAAGCAGGCACCCAGAGCATGGTATGACACTCTTTCTCAATTTCTTCTGGACAATGGTTTTACTAAAGGTAAAATTGATAGGACCTTGTTTAGGAAAGAAGAAGGAAAGGACATCCTTCTGGTCCAAATATATATTGATGACATCATATTTGGATCCCCTAACAAGAAGCTGTGTGAGAAGTTTGGTGAGCTCATGCAGGGACAGTTTGAGATGTCCATGATGGGAGAATTGAATTACTTTTTGGGTTTGCAGGTTAAGCAATCAGAGAAGGGAATTTTTATTAATCAAGCTAAGTACACTAGAAACATGTTAGAGAAATTTGGAATAGGATCTAGCAGGGCAGCCAAGATCCCTATGATGACAAATTTCAACATGGATCCAGATGAGTCTGGAGAGAGTGTGGACCAGACTCAGTACAGAGCACTTATTGGTTCTCTTTTGTATCTGACTGCAAGCAGACCAGATATTACTTTTGCTGTAGGAGTTTGTGCCAGATTTCAAGCTAACCCCAAGAAGAGTCACTTGGGAGCAGCTAAGAAAATATTGAAATATCTCAAGGGAACTGTGAATTTAGGATTATGGTATCCTGCAGATGACAACCTGGAATTGAGTGGTTTTTCAGATTCAGACTATGGTGGGTGCAGAATAGGTAGGAAATCTACAAGTGGTACATGCCAATTTTTAGGGAACAAATTGGTATCCTGGTTTTCCAAGAAGCAGACTTCAGTTGCTACATCAACAACAGAAGCAGAGTACATGGCTGCAGGGAGTTGTTGTTCTCAACTTCTCTGGATTAGTCAACAGCTTAGGGATTACCAGATTAGAGCTAAGGATATTCCTATTTTCTGTGATAGTAATAGTGTCATTGCAATCACCCAGAATCCAGTTCTTCATACCAGATGCAAACATGTTGATATAAGGCATCATTTTATCAGAGATCATGTTGAGAAGGGAGACATAAGGATGGAAAAGATTGCAACAGAGAGGCAGAGAGCAGATATTTTAACCAAGCCTTTGGCTGAGACCAGATTCAGAGAGTTAGCTTTTGAGTTAGGATTGTTGGATCCAGAGACAGATTTGATTTAGGGGGAACAACAGAGAAGTATCCTTATTTTATTAATTTTCTTCATAAATTTTCCTTATGCTAACATACCTGCAGATTAGATATATCAGAGAGGGTATACTTCCAGAAGAGGTATACACCAGGTGACACTAATCCCAGATGAGGTGCTGAGTCATAGATATGTCCAAAGTCTTTACTGACCAGGACCAGATAAGTTCCATCAGAGGAGAGGTATCACCAGACTAGTTGTGGTATCATCTGGTTACAATATCAGGTGACATGTATGTCTTTTCTACTCTGGCCTCTGATCATTGGGATACACTTTCCAAATTAGTAAGTACACTCAAAACCTTTCAACTTCGGAGTGTATTTAAGACTAGGGTATAGGGCCTAGGCAATCATTTCGCTTTTTCTCTTGACTGCCACAAAACCCCTTTATGCCCAGTCCCAATGACTATGCCAACGCACCAGATTAAATCTGTATCTTGCCTTTCATCGTGGCCATCAGATTTAATCACTGTGCAAAATGTCAATCAATGCTAAAATTGATTTTGTTTCCTAAATTGAATTTGAAACAACACGCGTTCACACTTCATTTAATTTTCAAGCCACGCGTACTACTCTATTTAAATCAATTTTGTTTTCAATCTGTCCTTTCACGTTTCTATACTATTCAAACCCTAACCTCTCTCTGCAAAGCATTTTCTCTCTCTCTCTCTCTCTATCTCTTTCACAGTTATGGCACCCAAGTGCAATTTCGATCCAGACTATGTCTGCAAGAAACTCAAGACAGAAATGGTGGTGGACTTCTATTCCACTAAGAATCCGTCCGCTTTGGAGATTTTGGAACTTCTCCGACGTTCTGGGCTGGAGGAGTTGATCTCAAAGGTTCCCAAGGATCTACGTACCTTGGATGGATATGCTGCACAGTTTCTTATCCGGATGAAGATCCATGAAGACTATATTTCATCCAAGATTGATTCAGAGGATCTTGTTTTCTCTAAGGCAGACTTCTGTGGTCTTTTTGGTAACCTTTCTGCGGAAGGTATGGACCCACTGAAGTACAGAGAAGGAGAGGCGGTGGAATCCTTCAAGATGTTTGCCAGAAATTCATGCCAGAATATTACTAAGGGTTTCTTGGACAAGCATCTTAGGCAGAAGTATAAGGTGCTATTTGACATTATGGTAAAGATTCTCATGTGTGAGAGCCATAGCACAGATGCCATCTTCGTTGGCAGGCTCTGTGTTATGAGGGCCATTCTGGATGGTGTTCAATGTAACTGGGCTGAGTTCTTCTGGGGGGTGCTGAGGAAGAACAAGGTGAAAATTCAGAAGGAAGAATGCCCCCAGTTGCCAGGAGAGCAACAATTTGTGTTCAATGCTAATGTATCATTGGGCACAAAACTCACCCTAATTCTGGATTCGATTCTTCCAGAGAAGAAATGGAGACAATCCTGGTGTAAGGGCTTTTATAAGTCCAAGATTATGTTCTCCAAGGATGGTCCTCTCCACGGCCATGCCGACTCTGATGGAGAGCAAGCCATCCCTGCCCCTCCTATTCAATCTATTCCCTCTCCTCCTAAGGGGCAGAGAAAGCAGCAGCAGCAGCAAAAGACACAGAAGAAAGCTGCTGAAGCAACTGGTTCTTCAACCGTTGCCTTTTCTGGTTCCTCAGAGGAGGACCAGATTCCCCTTCTTGATGTGCTTAAGAAGAAGGGTGATGATGATAAAGCTGTAAAGAAGGCTGGAGCAGCCAAGAGGAAGCAGCCAGACGAGGCCAGGAGACATTCTGCTAAGAAGAGGAGGACTAGCAGAAAGGCAAGGAAAACCCTTCTGGTGGATGAGCCATCAGAAGAGGAAGAGGAAGAAGATGAAGTGCCTCTTGTGAGGAAATCCAAGGCCAAGAGAGCCCTTCTTCAAGATTCAGACTCTGGATCTGATCTTGGAGAGGCCTTGGAGAAGGCCATTGAGGATGCTTCCCAGTTGATGGAGGATGCTCCAGAGCCTGTTGTGCCTGCTGGTGTTGACCCAGCAGAGGTAAACCCTTCCTTTCCCTCTTCCTCCCCCATAAATCTTGTTTCCCCTTCTACCTCTCCCCCAGATAACATTCCCCAAACCCCATCTGCCTCTGGTAACCCCATTCTTCCACCAGAGCAGACTATCCCAGATACACCTGTCTATACTCCCTCTACCATCCCTACACAAACACCTTCTCCCCCAAATTCCCAAACACATATCCCCACTAACCCCTCTCCCCCACCTTCTGTATCAGAGGTACCCTCAACCTCCTCTGGTGCAGAAGTCCCCCCTTCAAACTCTTCCACCTTCCAAATCCCTCCTACACATTCTGTTCCAGATATTCCTTCCTCTTCTGGTGCAGAGCAACCAATCCCTACCACCTCTACTTCACAAAATCCAAACCCTCCCCAAACCCATACAGATCAGGACCCAACCATTGCTATGGCTCTGGGATTCCCTGCCCCTCCTCCCTCCCCAACCTGTTTAACCAGCGATGATAGTGAAGATGAGGAAGCTTCACTTGAGCCTGTTGGCTTAGCCCCTTCCTCCTCTGCCTCTGGGCCCAAACCCTTCACTTTCTCATCTGCAGAAATGGGTCCCATTAGGCAGAGTATGAGTGTAAGTGCTCAGCTCTGGCTAAGAGAGCATTTTCCAGTTCTTCTGGAGCACTTACCACTTCTGGCAGAGCTTACTGATGCCAAGGTCTGGAGCAAGGCCAGACTTGAAGATGTGGAGGACCTGGTGCTATTGCTTGAGGAAATGGGTGCCTCCAACTTCACTGCTTGGGAAATTGAGCTGAAGCAGAAGATGAACATTCAGAACCCAGCAGAGCTGGAGACCCCTGGTGCAGCTAAAGTCTTGATTCGCACCCTGCTCATCCAGAGAGGAGTAATGCTCACTCCAGAGGGCCCCACTTACAAGTTTGGTCCTCACTTTTTCTTCCCTCCAGAGCTTTATTCAGACGAGGAGGACTTTGAGATGTCTCCTGCTGTGCTCCAGAAGATGAAGGCTTTCTTCAACGAGCAGATCATGCAGATAGGGCGCTTTTCCAAAGCAATTCAACATATGGCCCCTGCTATGATAGAGCATCAGATTAAGCAAGAGAGGAAAATCTTCCTGAAGCAGATCAAGTCCACTCTGGCAGAAGTTAAAGCTTCATTCAAGGCTAATGGCTTGTTTGTCAAATTAGATGTAATGCACAGCCAGAAGCAGCTCCAGGAGCACGTGATGGAGCAGATGAGGCCAGTCTCTGTGCTCAAAGTGGAGATGGCCAGCCAGATGATTCAAACTGCTAGACTGAAGGACTCCCTCCAGGAGATGTTGGAGAAGCAAGAGAGACTTGTTGCAGAGTCTAAGGCTTACCTGGAGGAGGCCAAGCAGCTTCGTGATCTTCACTCTTCCTCCAACACTGCCTTGCCTGATCTCATAAGGCAGGTAGTGGAGCCCCTCCTTGATGAAGTTAAAAAGGGGGAAGAGAAGGCCAGAACTGATCTGGCGAAGACCACAAATGAGACTCTTTTTAGCCATGGAGCTCGTCTGGACCTGCTGGAGAACACTTTGGCCCAGGCTGAGTTGCAGAAGAAGAAGAAAGAAGAGTTGAAATCTCTATCTATGGCTAAACAACTTGCTGCAGAAGAAGAGTCATCTGAAGCTGAGCAGGATCCCTCTACCATTCCTGGTCCTGCTAAGAGGAAGATTAGAAAAGTAAAGAAGAGTTTTCTTAAATCTGTTGTCGAAGAAGCAGTGAAGAGATACAAGGAACAGACTCCAGAGGAAAGGCAAGCCAGAATCAGGAAGAACATAGATGAAGAGCAGAGGCTCAGATATGTTAGGAGACAGAACAAGAAGGCCAGAGAAGCTGGTATTCCTTCTGGTGCAGGTGGCTCAGGTCAGAAGAGGAAAGCTCCTGTGGAAGTTATGAACATCTTGCCACTCAGGACAGAAGGGTCCTTTGACTCTACTGTGCCATATCCTCTGATTGAGAGATGGAGAGAAGCCAAGACCCTCTGGTTCATTCAGCATTATATCCAGAGGCCAGCACCAGAAGATGATGAGCTGATCAACAGAACCTTCCATTCTTGGATGCAAGCCTATGATGCAGACTTGTACAAGCAGCTGATGGATTCAACCATTGAGTTCAACCTGGAGGTGACTGCTCCTGAATTTACTTATCTTAACACTCCCATGATTGGGAACCAGGTGGATTGGGCAGAACTGAAGAAGCTTTACAAGACCAAGGTGTTGGTGAATTTCACCCCAACATCTTCTGCAGAGTTGAAGGCCGTCTAGGATAGGTTCCTTGACTGGTTTCTTGTCCCTAAAGAGAACAGAAGATATGCCTAGAATAGGACAATGAACTTCAATGTAATCTGTAATTATTTTGTCCTCTGTTTATTAATGAAAAATACATATCTTCTCTGTTCTAAAGACAACTCCTTGTTGTCTTATTATTTGCCTGATGAGATCTATTCTAAGGTCTCATCCCTTTATTGTTTTCTTGCTTAAGTTTTACTTTTGATCAGTTCTGGTAGTGTTTTAACTCCATCAAAAAGGGGGAAATTGTTAGGATAAAAATTGTTAGTTTTGATGAGTTAAAACAAACCAGAAGATGTAATAGGACCATCTGGACCTGTTAGCCAGATGAGGATTAGTTAGGACTTAGTCTAGGGGGAACTACCAGACCAGAAGACCTCACCAGATAAGGACCAGAAGACCTCACCAGAGGACTTCACCAGAGGACTCCACCAGAGGACTTCACCAGAGGAGATCAGACCAGAGGCAGAGGACCTTCCCCAGACCAGACGAGTCCGGACCAGACGAGTCTGGTGGAACAAAAGATGCTCAGTTTGATCCCCTTATTCTACTGAGTATTCTGGTTGTTCACCAGATAAGGACCAGAAGACACCGAGGTTGCCTGGTGTCTGGTCCTGCCTTCTCTGGAGAGAATCAGAGTTAGGCAATTGGAAGCATTGTTCCGTTGGTGATTAATCAAGTCAAAACAAGATTGGATTGAGAAGATATGAAGACAATCAATCAAGATCTCACCAACCCAATCAATCAATTAGGGAATTGATTGATTGAAGCTTCCATATATAGAGGATCTGATTGGATTAGCCTCCCAACGGCTATGTCCCTAATCCCCTCTATATATACTTGAGTGCAGATCTGGAAAAAGCTCTAGAATCATTCACGCGCATATAGCCATACTAAGCTTTTGATCACTACGCTTTCGCACTCACTTTTGTTCTTAATTACTCATCTACTCGTAAGGAGTTTTATATACTCAACCTGTTCATCTTGTTAGACAAGGTTGGAGTAAGTCTATCTTTAGATCGAAGTTAGATCTAAAGAGCTTGTAAGAAGGTGCTGGTACTTCAGAAATTCCAGTGAGTAAGTTTGTGAGTTGGTTGATAGTGAGACCCCTTGGTGATAAGGGAGAGTGGACGTAGGATATTTAATCCGAACCACTATATATCTTGTGTTATTTATCGCTTTATTTTAATTATTGTTTATTGTTTATTACTCTCTTATAAAAGACTTTGAAAGACATTATTACATAAGCTTCCGCAATTAATCTATCGAGTGGGACCAACAAATACCAACAGGGAAGGCCAAATATGATGACACCCCCGTGGTTTTGGCATCCTGAAGCCTTTAACTGTTTTCCATTCCCTCACTTGCCTAGGGGGAATAGAAATCAGGGTCCCTATCAAGAACAAGGCCAAAGACCTGCTGCACCCAGACCCAGGAAGAACAGGAAGTCAGCCCAAAAGGCACCCACTCAGGCTCCTGTGAAGCCTAAGTCTAGCACTCATACACCATCTTCCTCTCAGGCAAAGAAGAAGAAAGTTGTGTATGTTGATATTTCAGGGAGACAGATTTACCACTCTGAGGTAATCAGGGTTGTGAAGCAAGTCTGGATCCCAAAGGGTACAGCTGACACGATAGGACCCAACACCCAATGGGTACCTAAAGCCTGATTTGCTTGCAGGCGGCTGTGGATCACAACAAGAGGAGAGGAGACTCAATCAAAGTTGTTTGGTACCTAGACAGTGGTTGCTCAAGGCACATGACTGGAATGGAGAGTCTTCTCCAAGAATATCAAGCTAAAGATGGTCCACAGGTAACCTTTGGTGATAACTCAAAAGGTGTTACTAAAGGTTTTGGTGTTCTAATTATAGGTACAGTCAGAGTGGAAAATGTGTCCTTTGTGGAAGGACTGAAGCATAACCTGCTGTCAGTAAGTCAATTATATGACAAAGGGTTCAGTGTTGAGTTCTCATCGAATATATGTTCAGTCAAGGACAAATCAACACAAGTGCTTCTATCAGGTATAAGGAAAGGTAATGTTTATCTCGCTGATTGGAGCAGCACTATTCCTAATAATTGTTTTGTTGCTAAAAGCTCTCTAGAGCTCAGTTGGTTATGGCATAAAAGATTAAGCCACCTGAACTTCAAGATTCTTACCAAAATTTCTAGACAGTCACTTGTTGATGGTCTACCTAATGAAGTTTTTAGCAAAGATCACGTGTGCAAAGCTTGTCAGGAAGGGAAGCAGGTCAGAGCATCATTCAAAGAGAAAGCTTCATATTCCACTGACAGAATACTTCAGCTCCTGCACATGGATTTATTTGGCCCCATAACACCTGTGAGTATGAATGGTAGAAAATATACCCTTGTGGTTATTGATGATTATTCTAGATATACTTGGGTTATTTTCTTGTTAAATAAGAAGGAAACACAGGTGAAGCTTCCAGAATTGCTCAGGAGACTCAGCAATGAGAAGAATCAGTCCATTACTAAGATCAGATCTGACAAGGGCACTGCATTTATAAATTCATATATTTCTGACTTTTGTAATGAACTTGGTATAGCTCATGAGACTTCTGCAGCTAGAACCCCACAACAGAATGGTGTCGCTGAAAGGAGGAACAAGACACTGAAGGAAGCTGCAAGGACCATGCTGGCTGAGTCAGGATTGCCCAAGAAATTCTGGGCTGAGGCAATCAACACTGCATGCTACACTCAGAACAGATCCATGCTGAATAAACAACATGCACAGACCCCATATGAGACATGGAATAAGAGAAAACCTCGTATTTCTTATTTTCATGTATTTGGTTGTAAGTGCTTCATCCTCAACAATGGGAAGACCCAATTGAAAGCCTTTGATAGCAAATCTGATGAAGGAATATTCTTAGGATATTCTAAAGTTAGTAAAGCCTTCAGGTTTACAATTGTAGGACCCTTGTTGTGGAAGAATCACCTCATGTTGTCTTTGATGAATCTGCTAATGAGTCTAGGGCAAAGGTGTTGAATCCTGACACTGAGGAGGTCACAAGGAGTGTGACAAGGCTGAGCTTGAAGAATCAACCTGATCCCAAGATCAAGACTGTGCCAATTCCGAGATGGGATGATGATGACGACAGGATAATGAATCAGGTACTACTCCTAAGCCCAGCACATCAGGGATTGTTGAGCCTCAAACTGAGGAACAGGCTCAACCTGAGGTAAGCACCGTCTATGAAGATGTTGTTGCAGCTGAGACGGTTCCTGAGTCACCTAATCAAGGGGGAATCAATGTCCCTGACATTGAGCTTGTTAATCCCTTTGGTATAGACTCAGGATCATCCCCTTCTGTTCAATTTCCTGAATTTTATGAGCCTGTAGACACTAACACTGCAGGTACTTCAGGAACAACTCCTGGCAAAAGAACATGGTTAGAAAATCATCCCATTGATCAAATCATTGGTGATCCAACTTAGGGAGTCAGGACCAGACGGTTCCATGGTGAGAGTGCATTGTTCTGTTGCTTTCTCTCTGAGCAAGAGCCTCAGAACATTGAAGAAGCTCTCACTGACTCGAACTGGATCATTGCCATGCAAGAGGAGTTGAATCAGTTCACAAGGAATCAGGTTTGGGAACTGGTAGAAAGACCTAGGCATCAAGGTATGATTGGTACCAAGTGGGTCTTTAAGAACAAGAAGGATGAGAATGGTGTTGTGGTAAGGAACAAGGCTAGACTGGTTGCAAAAGGGTATTGTCAATCTGAGGGAATAGACTATGATGAGACTTTTGCTCCAGTGGCTAGGTTGGAAGCTATCAGGTTATTCCTTGCCTATGCAACATATAAGAAGTTCAAGGTGTATCAAATGGATGTCAAGAGTGCCTTCCTGAATGATGTACTCAATGAAGAGGTATATGTTGAACAACCTCCCAGGTTTGAGGTTGGAGATAGAGTATACCATTTGAAGAAAGCACTCTATGGACTTAAGCAAGCACCAAGATCTTGGTATGATACCCTCTCTCAATTCCTGATAGACCATGGGTTCAAGAAGGGAACTGTGGATAGGACATTGTTCAGGATCACTGAAGGTGATGACATTCTCTTGGTCCAGATTTATGTGGATGACATAATATTTGGATCACCAAATCATCAGCTCTGTGAGAAATTTTCTAAGTTGATGACTGGTAAATTTGAGATGTCCATGATGGGAGAGATGAACTTCTTCTTAGGATTGCAGGTCAAGCAGACTGATCAAGGTATCTTCATAAATCAGGCCAAGTATACAAGAGACTTGATTCATAAGTTTGGTGTTCAGAACAACAATCCAGCCAGGATCCCTATGAACACAAATTGGAAGATGGATCCTGACACTGAAGGGACTTCAGTAAATCAGACTGAGTATCGAGGGCTGATAGGCTCTTTGTTGTACCTGACTGCAAGTAGGCCTGACATTACGTTTGCAGTTGGTGTGTGTGCTAGGTATCAGTCTGATCCCAAGAGAAGTCATTTGGAGGCTGCTAAGAGGATACTTAAGTATTTGAAAAGGACAGTCAATATGGGACTATGGTATCCTTCAGATGACAACTTAGAACTGACAGGTTATTCAGATGCAGATTATGGAGGTTGTAGGATTGATAGGAAATCAACCTCAGAGACATGTCAGTTTTTGGGAAGTAAGTTGATCTTGTGGTTTAGTAAGAAGCAGAATTCAGTGGCTACATCCACAACCGAGGCTGAGTATATGGCTGCATGTAGTTGTTGTGCTCAGATTTTATGGTTGAGGCAACAGTTGAGGGACTACCAAGTATTTGCTAATCAGGTTCCAATCTATTGTGATAATAATAGTGCTATAGCAATTACTCAGAACCCAGTGCTTCACACAAGGTGCAAGCATGTGGATATTAGACATCACTTCATTCGAGATCACGTGGAGAAGAAAGATATTAGGATGGAGAAGATTCACACTGACAGGCAAAGAGCTGACATCTTGACTAAGCCTCTGGCTGAAGCAAGGTTTATGGAACTGTCAGTGGAGTTAGGACTCTTAGATCCGGGAGAGAAGTCAGTATAGGGTTCTAAGGGGAACTCAGGCCAGACTCGACTCAGCGAGGTATCAGGGTGCTACAATGTCTCCCTGACAGGTATGAGTTCTAACCTGACTCCTGTGAATTTCAAGCGTCTCCCTGAGTCTTTCGTCCTGAAAATCTTTATTAAATACATCCCGTTTTCATTAAAAGCGCGCCTTTTCATATTTAAAACCCACGCGCACGGAGCATTTAATGCTACAGTTACTTTTTCATATACGTTTCCGTTTTATACGGAGTATGACTGACATGGGGTTTGATTGAAGCTGAGATTAATCCTGGCCCCTCATTTCAAAACCTTTCGAATTCAGGGATCAATCTCAACCCCACGTTTGAGTAACTGAATTAGTCTTATCAATCAAGAGTATCATTTGAGGTTTTTACGCAAACACAACGCACAATCTGCACACTGAGTTTTCTATTGCTCAAACACAGCAACTTCAAAAATCTCTTCCTTTCTAAAAACAATGGCATTTCTTGATTCCAACTGGACAACTGACAAGATCGTAGACGTTGTCGAGAACAAGCTGATACACATGGAGCAAGTCATCTCCATGGAAGGTATCTGTCTTACAGTTGAGGAAATCAAACCAGTATTCAAGTGGATTTCCGATGCTGGGTTGGAAACATACTTCACCACCCGCCCCATTTCCGTGCTCCCAAGAACAGTTGTAGAAGCATACTTAAATATGTTCTTACGGAAGGGGGAGATTTATACGAAGGTGACTGCGCTTAAGCCGACGGGAGAGAAGGACGGCGACGGCGAACCTCTCTACAACTCAGAGGTGGTCACTATTGACGTCAGGAGGGCGGTGCGGGAAGTCTTCAAGTTGCCATTCTCAGGCATCAACCCAAAAACGTACAAGGAAAACTCGGAGGGAGAATTCCTTGGGAAATGGACCAAATCTGGGTCATCAGAGTTCAAGGCTCGACAGAACAAGAATACGTTAAAACCTGAGTACAGAGCTCTGGTGGATTTGGTGTCCAAGATGGTAATGGGTGCAACTGACTCTCACGAGCAACTAAGTCTGCCCAAGCTGAGACTCATGGGAGCAATTGCTGATAGAGTGGAAGCAAACTGGGAGCAGTTCTTCCTTGATCAACTCCATCAGGCT
Source organism: Ballota nigra (assembly GCA_947034835.1). Lineage (NCBI taxonomy): Eukaryota > Viridiplantae > Streptophyta > Magnoliopsida > Lamiales > Lamiaceae > Ballota > Ballota nigra. The sequence continues at coordinate 63,800,729 of OX344725.1, forward strand.
GGATTGGACAAGCTTAAGCGAGATGAGGAGAAGAAGCACATATCCGTCAGTGCCATCTTGCCATTCGGCACGAGGATATCCATCCTGATTGCTCATGCTTGCCATGGGTATACCTTCGATTTTGAGGACAGTCTCTCCTCAAAGAAGGTAATGCTTTCCTCACTGAGTGATACCTATTCAGTGCTAGGGCTAACTGATCCCAATGCGCAACCAGTCTCATTGAACAGGTAGATGACCTCTTTGAGAGGAGTAAGGACGGTGAGGAGGTTGCAGCTGAAGAGGTGGAGCAGCCTGAGGCGGAAAAGGCTGAGAAGAAGAAGAAGGTGAAAATCGTGCTGTCAGGGAAGAGCACGAAATCAGGGACTGAGTCTGATCCCAAGAAGGTCGGGTCTGAGGCTGAGGGAACAGACAATGACGTCAGGAAGGAGGGTAATCAGGGAGAGAGGCCCTTAAAGAGGCTTAGGAAGGGAATAAAAAGGTCCCCTGCTAAGAAACTGCCTGAGGTGAGTGAGAGGGAGAAGTCAAGCTCTCCTGGAGCCTCTGACTTGGAGGAAGTGAGAAAATCTGTCGAGACGGCTGAGTTGTTGCAGCCTGAGACAGTACCCACTCAAACATCCCCACACCCTGAAACCCAAATACCTTCCAACCCTGACCCTACTACCCGACCCACTGAAATACCCCAAACAGAGCCAAATCATCCTACTGAGTCAGCGCCATCAGATTCACCCACGAATGAGCCTGACCAGTCAGCCGAGCCAAATCTTTCAAACCCCACAGACTTTCCCTCATACCCCAATCCCAAGGACTGTCCCAAATCCATTTCAGCTGAAGAGGATGAATTCCTTGAAGTGGAGGAGGAGGAATTAGATGAACACATGGATGGTGGGATTCTGGAGAGCACTCTCAGGGGGAACACCACAGAATGGGCAGGAAAGTGCTGGCCTGGGCTGTACAAGTACAATGAGCTGCTGGCGTATGTGATTGAGCTCAAGGTTTGGTTGGACTTCAAACAATCAAACATGCAGAAGCAACATCTGCTAGTAGACGCTCGTGGCTGGGAGCACTGGGAGACAGAGGAAGCCAAGATTTGCTCTTTCTTTGGACTGACTAGCTGGCTTCAACTTCTGAACTTTGACAACCTGAAGCAATTAGTGGCTGATATGATGTCCAAGAGTAAGGCTGACATCCTGTCTAGTGACGAGAAGGATGATGAGGATGATGATGGAGCTCAGGGTGGAGATGTGGATAAGGCAGTGGAGGAGACTGCACAGGAGGTTGATGAGATGATCTCTGAGCCTCAGGCTCAGGGGAAAGGTGATAAGGACACTGGTGCCAAGGGTGGACCAGTGGCTGAGGATGTTTTGAACATCTCAGCTGCCAATGAGACATCTGTCGATGAAGGGATTCCCTGTCCTGAGACAAGAGAGGAAGATGTTGAGGCATCCAAGGAGACTCTCAGTTCCGAGGGACAAGTTCCTAAGGTTCAAGATAGCTTAGCTGAGCCTGAGGAGGCGGCTATGCCTACTTCACAACTGCCTTCAGTGCACCTTGAAGAAGGGACTGATGCTGCAGGGGCTGACAAGGGAAAGCAGCCAATCACTGATGAGGCCACTGATGATGCAGATGTGATAATAACTGGGGTCGGTCGTGCTGAATTCACAAGCATAGTGGAGGTCAAGTAGGAGAAAACCACAGAAAATCTAGCTGAACTTCAGGAGGAAGTAATGAGGCTACGAGCTGAAAAAGAAGAAGACTCCAAGGCCCTGGCAAAACACATCAGGTGGACAAAGTCAGCCTACAACACCCTTGCCAACAGGGAGCTGATTTTGCTAAAGAGGACGATGACTGACACGGCCAAGTCAGTGAGGAATGAGAGGAAGCGCACCAAGAAGATGCTTAGGAACACTCTCAAGAAACTTGATGAGAGGGATGCAATCAGGGATGAGAGGTTGAATCAGGCAGTTGACAGGCTTGCAGTTCAGACTGGAGCTATTGTCACTCAGGCCATGAAGGACTCAGCGTCCAAACTGGAGCTGGAGTCAGGGAAGTTGGATCGCACCTCTCAGTCAGTGGCAGACATTTTGGCGAAGGCCACTGAGGAGTCGGCAAAGATACTAACTGAGGCCAGCAGAGTCAGCGGTGAGTCCTTGAAGGTGGAGGAAAGGATCACCAAGGCTGAACAAAGACTCCAACTCTCTATGGAGGTCTTTGAGAAGAAAGTCAATGCTGCTATCAGTTCGGTTTCTTACGCAGGCACTGGGATTGCCACGGGAGTTGAGATGCTGAAGGAGGGCGTATTGGAAGTTCAATCTTTAGCCTATTTTGTTATCAACAGTGGAGCTGAGTCACTCCCATCCCAGGCCAATGATGATGCCAAAAAGGGGGAAAAGAAGAAGAAAAGATCCCGCCCTGAGGCATCGGAGGCAGTCAACCAAGGTGAGACCGTTCTAGCTGACCCTGAAGCCAATCCTGAAGGGAATATCCTAAGGGTGAGGAAGTCAGCTAGGTTAGCGGCAGTAGAGAAGGAAGGAGAGGATGTTGTTGCCAGGCTGAGAGCGGAGGCAACAAAGGCAAAGGCTGATGAACCTTCCAAGCAACAACCTGAGCCAGTTCAGAGATCGTCTCCCATGAGCTCAAGGAAGAATCCCATCACTTACTCAGGGGAGTTGGTGGCGGAGCTATATGCTGAAGCATGGGGAGATCACTCTGAGAAATCTGAGGCTATGCGCAGAGCTGAAATTGCTCAGAAGGAGAAGATGCGCATCTTGGAGAAGAAGGTTGAGAAGCTGACTGATATCACTGAGTTTCAACAACGAGAACTGGATGATGCAGTGATCAGCTTGCTAAGGAGGAAGAAGGCGAAGCCTGAGCCTAGGAAGTACAGGAAGAAGCCAACAGTTAGGAAATCAACAATTCTTCAAGTCAGTAGGCCTGAATCAGGAGTAAGGGAAGCTTTTGTCGATGAGTTCGTCTCAGAGGTATTAAAGGAGTTTTGGACTGATGCAAGAGATGAATTTGTTAGATTGTGGTATGTTGTGAAGAAGTGGGGCGACACTGAGGATATCAATGCCCACTTCACTGACTACATGATGGACAATCATCCTGAGCTATTCCAGAAGATCTTGGAGGAGGCTGATGCAGCTCAAGTTCAAGTGAAGGCTCCTGAGTTCACCATTCGAACTCCTCCCTTGGTTCCTGGAACTCAAAAGCATGACACAAAGGCCATAATAATGGAAGTATTGAATATAGCCAAAGCTGAAGGATACGTGAACCAACCTGGAAGACTTGACGAGCTGAAGGCAGGAGTTTATGCAGGATATGGACTCAAACCTGAAATGAGATTAGTCTAGGTGTTCACAGGCTTCTCTGTAATAGACTAGATTCATTGTAACCATTTCCACATCAATCAATGAAGTCTATTACTTTTGCCCACAGACAAAAACTCATTGTCTTTTTTGCTGTTGTTTAAATTCTGTACTTTATCAAGAATTGTTCCAACACTGACTTATCTTATAGATAGGCTCATATTTCCTCTAAGTGTTTTGAGGATCTTTTCAGTGTTTTGGCATCATCAAAAAGGGGGAAATTGTTGGGACATTGTCAGTTTTGATTAAGATCCCAAAGCCCCTGAAAAGATGTTTGCCTTAATCTGTCTTTGTCAGGCTAGTCTTGATTAGGATTAGTACTTAGTCATTTTACACTTCACAGGTACTCAGTGAGGGGAGAACTCACTAAAGACAATCAAGACTCAGAGCCTGAAGACAAAGAGCACCATCCTGAACTTATGGCAGTCTTCTAAGCTGGCTGAGTAAGTGTCAGTATAGCTGTCAAATGGGCCGGGCCGGGCCGGTCCGGCCCAGGCCCACTGGGCTTTTATTTTTTACTGGGCCGGGCCGGGCCGGCCCGGTTGTTACCGGACCGCCAATTTCCAAGCCCGTCCTGACCCATCTCGGGCCGCCGGGCCACCGGGCCAAACCGGCCCAACTTTTTTATTTTTTTTAAATATTATTATAATATTTTATTTATATATTTACCTTACTAATTTATAATTTAGCATACAAATTATACTCATATAGTTATAAATATTATTTAGTTTGTCAACAACAATTCAATAATTAAAATAAAACTCAAATTCCTAAATAAAATTTAAGAATAATAATTCAACAAATCCTAATAGAATGGAAAGTGTTATTTTTTATTTCAACAATAATTCAATAATAAAAATTCAACAATTTAATAAGAAAGTGTTATTTTTTATTTTGATAAGATAAGGATATTATAGGAATAAAATGGGGTATGTTTAGTAATGGATGTTAATTTTTAAATTTTATTGAGATTTGTTTAATAAGTGGGGCGAGTTTATAGGATTTTGGGGTTTGAGTAGTGATACTCTTAAATAAAATCTTATCCCTCAATTCATATTTGCCTTAATTGTACAAGTGTGTTATGTGTACCACCAATTTGTGGTTGTTCATAAGAATTCGTTCATTTCCCTGGATGAAAATTCAACCAATAAATTATTTTGTTTAATTTTATTTTAAAAAATGGGGTATGATCATAAATAATATGATACATATATATAGGGATGAGGAAATTAAGACCATAGTGAGTATAGGGATGGATGTGACCTGTGGAAACTATTACCAACCTTGGCCAAATCACTAATCTCGCCTACTGCTCTTTTTTTCTTATCTCTAGGTTTTCAATTTTATTCAAATAAAAAAAATCAAACCGGGCCGGCCCAGAAAACCGGGCTAAGCCCGGCCCAAGCCCATAGGCCCGCCGGGCCTACTGGGCCGGGCCAAAAAAGCCCGATTCTTTTCGGGCCTATATTTTTAGGGCCCAGTCCGTCCTTAAAACCGGGCTTTTCGGGCCGGCCCATCGGGCCGGGCTCATTTTGACAGCTCTAAGTGTCAGTGATGAAGAGTATGACCCTGAGGTCATTACTAACTCAATCCTGAAGGGAACAGGATGTCACTGAGTTTATGGGAAGACTTGGAGTAGAGCCAAGCAATGCAAAAGGAATTTCAGCATCAGGACAAGACCGGTAAGCCCAAGACAAAATGAACTTAATAAGACAAGCCTGAAGCTCAGGAATAAGTTCCGACATTCTCACCAACCTGATGACGTGGACCAATCCTGGAAGGACACGCACGTACGAAACCTAACATGAGACTGAATTCAGACTGCATGATTCAACGGGCAAGCATTCAATGTGCATTTAATGCAAATACCAAATCCATGCAAGGACGGCTGCTGCATGAAGATATGTCCGTTTGAAGCCACTCTACATAGATGACTAGAAGGCTATCTCTCCAACGGATAGTTTTTCAAATCACCTATAAATACAGAAGACCTTGAACCCATTCAAGGTTACGGGAAATTTTCAAGCCAGAAATTACTCAAACTCTCAAGCATTCAACCTTTAAGAGAAGCACTCGAAACCATCTAAATTTCCCAAGTGTTTCTTAGCAACCGAGAGTTATTCTGTATTCCAAGAGCTAGATAGCATTATCTTAAGCTTAGAGAGATTATCCAATCCTTAGCATAGCTTTGCCTTGTAAGGATAATCTCAACTTAGTTGGAATCCAAACTGAAACCAAAACCCTAAGTTAGGCTTGTTGGGAGTAAGTCAGTTAGTGTGTTAGTAAGTGGAGTTGTATAGATCAGTGAGGATAGCTGGTCTTGGTGCACCTTGGCACGTTAAAAACAAGAATCCCTTGAGTGGATTTCCTGTTAAGTCAGGCCGTGGACGTAGGAGCTTGAGACTCTGAACCACGTTAAACTCCCTGTGTTCTTACTGCTTTGATATTGTGCATACTTGTCATATTATTCGTTCGTTCATTGCATTCAGTTTATCAGGCCTGAATCAATCAGGCTGATCTTCAAAAAGAGCACTGCCCTACTAAACACTATTCAGAATTGAGTAAAACAAGTTTTTCAGAAAGCAAACTAAACAAGACTTTAAACTATCAGGGCTCAAACATTTCCGCACTGAACTTGAACTGATAGTTAGCCAACTGACCCGCACCAAGTGTAGTCAGTAGGTGTGTTATCAGCTCCTAGTTCTTTACCACTCTGAGTAAAGGGGACTCAGTCAGTTTTAAGGTTGAAGAATTGGTATACGTGTATTCCCCCCCCCCATACACGTATTCCTCAGTCTTGTACCGGGACCAACACCAATCATGGAGGAGATCAATCAATCAATATAATCAATATGTGATTGATTATATTCCTCCAATTATGGTTGTTTGAATTTCTAGCTTCCAACGGCTAGTTAATTCTCACAACTATAAATATGAATGTTTTGGATGAGTTCAAGAGAGAGACAAGAGTCGGGCAAGAGCACAAAACACACAAACTCTCACCATACACTCACCTTGTTTATATAAGTATTATATCCACTCTTTTAGGAGTTTTAGTTGGATCTTATAATCAACATATTCACCTTGAAAGGTTGTTGTAAGCAAGTTGTACGACGGAGTTGGTACTTCGCAATTCCAGTGGTTCGTGAGTACGCTGGTTGGAGAGAAAGTCCCCTTTGGAGAAAGAGAGAGTGGACGTAGGACAAGTTGGTCCGAACCACTATAAATCTGGTGTTCTCTACTTTATGCTTTTAAGTTTTCTGCACTTTTCTTTTAGCACTTAATTTAAAAGGGTTTTCTTAAAATTAAATATAAAATGCTTTCCGCTGGATAACCTTTTTGGGACCAACATTCCTCTTCGGAGTGAGGACGAGCATGGCTCTTCCCCACTTTCTCCTTGTCTTTGTTTCCGGCAGGAGCAGGTTACGCCACGAAAGACCCATCCCTTTTTTTTCAGAAGTTTGGCTCCTCGAGGCGATGGGGCAGGAGGAAGGGATGGTGGTAGATTGGGAGGGTGCGTAGTCTGGCGAGCAACTTTGGCCCCCTCAGACTTGTTCGTCATCACCAACACTTTGTATAGCGGACCTCCTTTCACTTTCCGTCCTTTCGGAGGTGGCATCTCGTGGACTCTTTGCTTAAGAAGTCCAAAGCAGGGAGGGACAGCGACGGTGACTTAATATCTTTGGCAATTAAATTAAATCTCCAGATGAGATTAATGGAAATTGTAACTGCATATTTATACGGATCACTAGATGCCGACATCTATATGAAAATCCCTGATGGATTCAAGATTCCGCAGATGAGGAATAATGAAAATCGCAGTATGTATAGCATAAAACTGCAGAAGTTATTGTACGGCCTAAAGCAATCAGGTCTTATGTGGTACAACTGACTTAGCGAATTCCTCCAGAAGAAGGGATACACAATTGATATAGCTTTCCCATGCGTATTCATGAAGAAATCGCAAAGTGATTTTTGCATCATATCCGTATATGTTGATGATTTAAACATAATCGGAACATGCAAAGAGATTGAAGAAGCCAGTTCAATCTTGAAAGTTGAATTTGAAATGAAAGTCTTGGATAAAACCAAGTATTGCCTCGGCCTGCAGATCGAGCATCTCCTAGAAGGAATTCTTATACATCAGTCAACCTACGTGAAGAAAGTATTGGAGAGATTTCACATGGATAAATCCCATCCACTAATCACACATATGGTTGTTCGATGCCTCGAAGTGGATAAGGACTCATTTAGACCAAGAGAAGATACAGAAGTGATTTTGGGGCCAGAAGTTCCTTATCTTAGCATTGTTGGAGCATTACTCTATCTTGAAAATTGCACTAGACCGGACATTGCATTTGTAGTTAATTTCCTTGCGAGATATAACTCTTCTCCTATAAGGAGACATTGGAATGGTGTTACGCATGTTCTACGGTGTCTCCAAGGGTCTCAAGATCTTGGACTGTTTTATCGAAGGAACCAAGACAAAACCTTAGTAGGTTATGCAGATGCTGGCTATTTGTCTGATCCCCACAATGCCATATCCCAAACTGGTTATGTTTTTCTCTGTGGTGCTACCGCGATCTCATGGAGGTCGTTTAAACAAACCATGGTTACCACATCTTCAAACCACTCAGAGATAATAGCTTTGTTTGAAGTCGTACGAGAATGTGTTTTGTTGAGATCCTTGGTAAAACACATTGATGGCTCGTGTAGTATCCTAAGAACGATACATCCCCTACCGTTATATTTGAAGACAACGCAGCTTGCATCGCACAAATGAGTAATGAGTATATCAAGGGAAACCTGACGAAACATATTTCACCTAAGGTTTTCTACCCATACGAACTCCAGAAGAGTGGCGTAATTATTATTCAAAAGATGCGATCTAGTGACAATCTAGCAGATATGTTCACTAAGTCCCTACCTACATCTACTTTTGAAAACTACATTCATGGTATCGGGATGTGAAAGCTCAAAGGGTTGTTGTCTTCAGGGAGAGCGGTAACCTCGAAGTAAATCCAGAAAATTAGATCCGGAAGATCAATAAATTACATTCTTCCCTAACTAAACATTTCGTTGCTACCTAGCATGTGGAGTTTTTCATGATAAGACATATATTTTATTTCGTAATGCCCAAGGGGGAGTGTTATAAATCTAGCAGATTTATTACACCAAATCTATAAGATTTGGAGTGGACATTACTAATGGGCTTATAATCTAAACAAACTTTAGGTTTAGACTAGGTTTTCTCTATTATAAATAGACCTATGTACTTAGTATTGTATACACGCATACACAGATATATTAGTGAAAACTCCTGGTATGGTACGCCCAAGGCGTATTATAAATACTCCTGGAATGTTGTACATCTAAAGAAGTACTACCAATAAGTCGGACAAGTTCTTGATTGGGCGAACAAATGTCTTGGGGGGCAAGTGAACCAAAAAACTTGCCTAAATTTTTTGAAATTTTTGCTAAGTATAGAATGAAAGGTTGTTCGGCACATTGTATAGTTGTGCTGGTTCATCATTTTTTTTAATTTTAGACAAAGTTGCTCGACAAAAATGTTATAAGCGAGCATGTTTTGGTTAGTGTTCAAAGTTGTTCGTCAGAATGTATATGTTAGTGATGAACAGTCTTACAACACTTGTAATTTTTTAAAATGTAAATATAGTTGTTCGTTGAAAGAAAAGTCCAAAGCTCGAGGTATAAGGACCAAGGCCAGTTAAAGGTTGTTCGTCTTTTAAGATGAGCAGAACCTAAGGCTAAATTCTTATTCTATTAGAAGACAAAGTTCAAATCGAACACAGCCCAATATTGTATGTTATAATTGAAAAAGTATTGAGCAAAAATGTAAAGGCAATTAACATACAAGAAGAAAATGAGCGAACAAAAGAAGACATTCATTGAATAAAAAAGGCTTTGAAGCCTAAAAAATAGTACAAGTGTAAAGTACTATACAAAACGAACAACTATTACAAAATAAAGACTAAAATGTCTTAAGTCCTAAATCTATTGCTGCTCGGCGGGAGGGAGGTCTTGAGGCTGCTCGACAGCAGGGTCGACGATCATGTCCCGTACCAGGTCTTCAGCTGCTTTTTGCTCTAGTTCTTGGGCAGTTTGCTCGACAGCAGCATCTTGCTCGCACTGGGCAGCGATATCTTGCTCGTCCTCAGCTGGGGGTGGAGGACGAGTAACAATGATACTGGGGTCAAGATGGTCAATCTTAACCCCGTAGTCAATCATATCCCCTAACTGGAGCTCAATGTTGTTCGGCGGGGGGTAGTGCTCAACAAACTCGGACAAGTCCTTTCCCATCTCGCCGACCAGATCAGAATACTCGTATGCATGAGCAAGACGAATACAATTGGCGTAGGCACAGATGTACCCAAGATTGGTGATGGGTCCGGATTGATTTTGTAATTCCAAGTCCAGATGCTCTCTCGTGAGCATTCCCCCCATGGCCTCATTAAGCCGAGCAACTTCCGCTTCAGCCTCAGCCAACTTCTGCTCGGCAGCAGCCACCCTTTTCTTTTGCTCCTCGAGCTCGGCATCTTTGCTCTTAAGCTCGTCCAACAACTGTTGATATTCTTCAACTGGTTTCTTTTCGACGTCGTCGGTGTGCTTAAGTTGGTTGTTGAGGCGAGCAAGTTTTGCCTCATATTGGTTGACCAGACCGTCCTTCTCTCCAGTCAGTTGCCGAGCAGTACTGGCGTATCGCCGAACAGCTTCTTCCAAATCGGCCAGCTGAGCCATCCCTTTCTGGGCAGTAATGAGACCGTTGGCTTGTTGCATCATGGACAAATGGAAGTTGTCCACTATCCCTTGTGCAGAGATAGTCGTCTCTAGGGGCCGGGTCCATGATCGGGTGATCAGTTCAGTGGCCCTACGAACATGTTCACCCGGAATCTCCCGGATATTCACCGAAGTCTTGGAGCAGGCATATTGGTGAACTGAAGCTGCTCGTCTAGGATGATCTTCAGCCCGGTATCTGCGAACAAAGATATTAGTTACACGAGATATTTTCAAAGTTTGTGAGACTTGTTCGGCAACAACAATGTAAGATACTTACTCCTGGAACTTCCATTCGCCCCAACCCAGAAGGGTTATGTCCTCGGGATCGCGGATGGGAGTGGAGTCTTTGCCCGCCTTGCTCACCTTTTCCACTGGTTCGATGGAGGTGTGGCGAGCAACTTCCTCTTCGGAACGAGGACGAGCATGACTCTTCCCCACTTTCTCCTTGCCTTTGTTTCCGGCAGGAGCAGGTTGCGCCACGAAGGATCCATCCCCTTTCTTCAGGCGTTTGGCTCCTCGAGGCGGTGGGGCAGGAGAAGGGGATGGTGGTGGATTAGGAGGGGGCGCAGTCTGGAGAGCAACTTTGGCCCCCTCAGACTTGTTCGTCATCGCCAACACTTTGGATGGCAGATCTCCTTTCACTTTCCATCCTTTCGGAGCCGACATCTCGTGGACTCTTTACTCAAGAAGTCCAAAATAGGGAGGGACAGCGACGGTGACTTGCTCGGCTAAAAAAATGAAAAGATTAGACGAGCAAGTTAGAAAAGCAAGTGACGAGCAAGGTTGAAATTGAAAGAAGTTTTATACCTGGGGGCACCTCAGCTTGAGCTTCCAAGTGATGCGGGTATGTGAACAAGCGAGCAACTTTTTTGCACTTCACTTTGTTCACGTACTCAATGGTCCTCTCGGCTCTGTCCCGGAGGGTAACCAAACACGGGGTGAAGAGGAATTCAGAGCCAATCTCCTCTTCCTCTGAGTTCCACTTGAGCAACTGGGGACCTGCGAACAAACAAGAAAAGTTAAATTATAACTAAATTAAAAAACGAGCAAATATAAGCTTACGTTTGATTTTTCCATAGGTGGTGGGAGAGTATATGAGCCCAGCACCACCGTGTGGGTTGGAAGATGCTCGCCAGTCGCCCCCGATGAAGAAGAAGTGCTCTTTCCAGTTTCAGATCTTGTTCGGCACTCCCTCAACAAGCTTCAGTCCAGTCCGGGCTTTCAATTAATAGTATCATTCCTCGCCCCGTGGACACTTGGCGATCATCATTAGGTAGTTGACCCCCTCGGCAGTAATGCGGTCAGCGTACCCCTCCAGGGCGAACAAACCCATGATACCGAGCAGGTTCATCCACCCTATTGGAGTTATATGGGTGATGGCCAAGTTGGTCGCCTCCAGGAAATGACCAACGACTGGGGGTAGCGGCAACCGTAATCCAGCGATTAGAGTATCAATGTTGATCGTCGTGCACCCAGGGGGAGGCCGATCAGCTCTCTCTTTCCTCTTTGGAGCCCATATATATATATGTCACGAGGGATTTGATACGCTTCCCGGATAAGGTTAAGCTCGTCCTTGCGAACAACACTCTGGATCCTGCTCACCTGATACTCAGTCCTCACCAAATCTAAAACTTGACGCGGGGGGCGAGGAAAGTTGTTCGCGTTCTCAGCAGAGTATGCTCGTCATTCAAATGGACGAGCAACGCCCATAGGAATTTCGTTTTCGAGCATTCTTGGACCTGGAAACCATATCCCTTCCAGGAATTCAGGGGTAAGCTCGTCAAATTCCGGATCTTCCTCAGATTCATAGTTAGAGGAAGATTGTTCGTCGGAGGAGCTGCTCGCGGCCTCCCCAACCTCTTCGCCAGATCGGCGAGCACCAGTGTCCTCAATTGATCGGACCACTGAATCCACATCGGGATGCATTTCGGAGGAAACTTCAAAGGGTGATTATTCGACGAACGACACGATCGGAAATAAGGGGTCCCGTCCTTCCTCTGATCCTTTATTGCTCGAATGGGAGGACATTAGTTTAAGGGAGAGGCTATTTAATTTGAAAGTATATTTTTCTTTCCGAAACTTCGGTGGTGGTTTTGGATAGGCGACGGCGGCGCAAATTTCCCCCACGGCGGCGATGAAGAAAACAGCGAAGGAGAAGGGTGAAGAAAGAGAGAGAGAAGAAAATCATTGCCTTATTTCAAAGTTGGAGGCCAAATGCTGGAAGAACGGATGCCGGAAAGCTTGAGATCGCCGGAAATGGAAGGAGTCGCCGGAGGTACTGTAGCAGGAAATGAAGAAGTGGGAAAATTTTCATTTCCCCCTCTTATTTATACCCCAAGGAAAAATGGGGTACGGAGTGTAATTTTCCACAAAATATGGACTTAATTGAAGAAAGACGGGGTCTTTTTCGACCAATATAAAAAATCCAAGGACTGGCGTGCAAATATTGATGGCACGTGGCCTAGGGAACGCTCGCGCGTGGGCGGCGCGCAATCATGCCGCCCACGTCTGTTGGGAAAATAGGGGTGCCCGGAATCTATTCGGGATGAAATTTAAATACGAATTTAAATACAATTATTACTAGCATGAATTAATCCTAATTAATTCAAATAATAATTCCAACAACTAATTTTCATCATGCATGTTAAATTAATTTCACATATTAACTAGGCGGAATAAATAAGTAAATATGCGATTAACGTACCTCTTGTAGAATTGACCTTTGGATATACGGGACAATTATAATCTCACTCTATCAACTCAAAGCCTTCTCAAGTATTTCCCTTTTCACCTCACTTGATCACCGGTGGGAGATGCTTTCAAGTAATTTAATAAACTAAGGAAAAAGAAAAATATCTATGCTTCTTGATTTTTCCAACACATGGAATTATGTACTTGGGGATGAAATAATCATCCCCTATTTATAGATGGAGGTGGCCGAAAATTATAAGGAATATGGGCCTTGGAGAAAATATTTTCTTAGACTCTAAAAAATCTTGAATATATCTCATATATTCTTTTCTCCAAAATAAAATATTCCACAAAAATCTCACACTCCTAAATAAGCATGAAATTTTCGAAAATTATAAGGATTGATTCCAAGATTTGGATCTTCTTGAATATATGAGATAATCTTGTATTCCAAGAATACTTATCTTCCATAATATCTTTCCAAGAAAATCAACAAAATCTAATCTCTCCTAAATATGCTTTTTTCGAAAATTTCAAAGAATAATCAGCATGATATTATCTTTTTATTTTAATCACCTTATCATTATTGGGCTACTTAATGGGCTACTTGAGGGGCCTTAAGGAGAATTAAGATTGGACCTCCTAATGGACTTCTGAATTTTAATATTGAGCCCCAATATAATTCAGCTCATTAATATTAATTATTACCACTAATAAATTAATATTGCACTATCCATCTTAATCCATATTACGATAATATGGGCTCCCGTTTATATTTCCCGCGTTTAAGATTATCAAGTCCATTAATTAATTAAGCTTCTGCATAGCTCTAAATTAATTAATATATTTCACCTTGGAGTAAAGACAGCTCAACATTATTATTCGTGCCGAAGAAACTAATTCTTCACTTGCAAGATTTGGTACAATAAAACTTCTGAGCCCACCAAGGGGACTAATCACACGAGCCGTACTCGCACGCGTTTCTCTGTATTAAATCTTAGCAACCATCGTATGATTAATATTACTGCCCAAGACACAAAGTTCAAAGTCGCAACGATTCTCACCCAACATGAATCAAAGCAGTAACCATTAAGCACACACGGTCCTATTTAAGTGGCGGAGATTAAGAAATCAACAACCACTGAGGTCTAATTCTTCACCTTTCAGAACAGAAGAATTTCTCCTCGCTGTAGGACCTCTTCAACACATACTAAATGTGCTAGTGCAATCTCTTAGTCAAGACCGATCAATCTGAGCCTTACACATCGACCTTTCACGGCGGATTGTTCAATTCCACCTACGTCGTGAAAATGTACGTTTAGTTACAAGTAAACTGTTAATGTTGTCTTCCGTGATCGGGTATCACCACATTAACTCCAATGTAACATGTACTATATATTGAATGGTTTGCAATAGAAATTCAACATTCAATCATAACTAAAGAAAATGCGATAAAAGAATTATTCTCATAAAACAAGTGTTTGATACACGAGTTATACAAAGTAAAAGCATACTTTCACGTATAACTCCAACAATCTCCCACTTATACTTAAAGTCTACTTTTAGTATACATCACGCATGTCTTAGTGTAGTAGCTCTACGTGACATCTCATGTCAACCTACACTAACCTAATAATTCCTCCCACTTATACTTAAAGCAGATTGGCAATAGTCTTGACTCCCATTCCATCCACATGTCTCTCGAATGTACTCTGAGGCAGACCCTTTGTGAATGGATCTGCTAGGTTGTCACCCGATGCTATCTTTGCCACCTCTATATCTCCTCTCTTAACGATTTCTCGTATCAGATGGTATTTTCTTTCTATGTGTTTGCTGGCCTTGTGGGCTCTCGGTTCCTTTGAATTTGCAACTGCTCCGGCATTGTCACAAAAGACAGTTATCTTGTCGGGCAAATTCGGAACAACGTCCAAGTCCACTAAGAAGTTCTTGAGCCCAAACTGCCTCTTTCGCTGTTTTACAAGCAGCTACATACTCGGCTTCCATGGTCGAATCGGCGATGCATTTCTGCTTTACGCTTCTCCATGAAATGGCTCCTCCTCCCATGCAAAACACACTACCCGGGGTTGACTTTCTTGAGTCTATGTCTGATTGGAAATCCGAGTCCGTGTATCCTACGGGAACTAGACTATCTGACTGGTAAATCAGCATCCGCTCCCGAGTTCTTTTCAGATACCTCAAGATGCACTTTACGCCAGTCCAATGGTCTTTCCCGGGATTACTTTGATATCTTGCCACCATGCCTACGGCAAAGCAGATATCCGGTCTCGTACACAGCATTGCATACATAAGGCTTCCTACGGCCGAAGCGTACGGAACACCTTTCATGTCATCTATCTCCGCTTGCGTCTTAGGGCTCATTTCTTTCGATAGATGGATTCCGTGCCTAAAAGGTACAAAACCTTTCTTGGAATCTTGCATGCTGAAACGCTTCAAAACAGTGTCAATGTATGAAGCTTGCGATAAGCCCAACATCCTCTTCTTGCGATCGCGAGTGATCTTGATCCCAAGGATGTGACCGGCTTCCCCTAAGTCCTTCATATCAAATTGTTTTGACAGCCATACCTTTAAGTCTGACAATACCTTTACATTGTTTCCAATGAGCAGAATATCGTCTACGTATAATACTAAGAATACCACCGCAGTTCCGTCACGTTTCTTATACACACAACTTTCGAACTCGTTTTGATCAAATCCATAAGACTTAATCACTTGATCAAAACAATGGTTCCAAGTACGCTATGCTTGCTTAAGTCCGTAAATGGATCTCTTGAGCTTGCATACGAGATTTTCTTGGTCTTTTTCAATGAAACCTTTGGGCTGTTGCATATAGATATCTATCCCGTCAAGACTTCCGTTAAGGAAAGCCGTCTTGACATCCATTTGTTAGATCTCGTAATCTAGGTGCGCAGCGATCGATAAGAGAATACGGATGGACTTAAGCATAGCTACAGGCGAAAAGGTTTCCTCATAATCGATCCCTTCTTTCTGAGTATACCCTTTGGCCACAAGCCTCGCTTTGAAGGTTTCAACCCTTCCGTTCGGTCCTCTTTTCCTCTTATACACCCACTTGCATCCAATGGGTTCTACCCCACTGGGTGGCTCGACCAACTCCCACACTTGATTATGATCTATCGAACCCATCTCGGCTTCCATTGCCATTTGCCACGACTCTGCGTCTTTATCTTGGATTGCCTCATCGTACGTCCATGGGTCTGATTCAACACTGGGAACTAAATCCGAAGATTCTCCTATCCCCATGAATCTCTCGGGTTGCCTAGGAACCCTCCCACTACGATGGGGTTCCGGTTGTGAAGATGTGACGTGTGGTACATCATCTTGTATACTTGGTATCGAGGTTTGACCTCTCAATTCTTCTAAGGTAATTTCACTTTTAGGTTTCCGATTGTTCATATAGTCTTCCTCCAAGAATTTAAAGTGTGTACTAATCACAGTCTTTTGATCCTTGGGACTATAGAACATACACCTTTTCATTCCCGCAGGGTATCCTATAAACAGCCTTAATTCCGAACGTGGATCCAACTTACCGGCTTCCTTGTCTAGCACGTATGCCGGACAACCTCAAATACGCAAATGTCTTAGACTGGGCTTGCGCCCGGTCCATAATTCCATTGGGGTTTTAGGAACCGATTTGGATGGCACCAAATTTAGAATATAAGCCGCCGTTTCCAAGACGTTACCCCAAAACGACTTGGGTAAATCCGAATAACTCATCATGGATCTGACCATCTCTAAAAGAGTCCGGTTCCTTCGTTCCGCCACACCGTTCTGTTGAGGGGTTCCCGGTGCGGTCAACTGGGATACGATCCCTTCGTCCGATAGGTAGTTCAAGAATTCATCGCTGAGGTATTCGCCTCCACGATCTGATCGTAGAAACTTGATACTTTTTTCCCTATGTTTCTCGGCTTCGGCCTTAAACTCTTGGAACTTTTCAAAAGTTTCAGACTTATGCCGCATAAGGTAAATGTACCCATATCTTGAGTAATCGTCAATGAAGGTAACGAAATACTCATACCCCATTCTCGCTTTGATCGTCATTGGACCACACACATCGGTATGAACAAGTTCTAACACTTCCGTGGCTCTATTCCCCTTGGCTCCAAATGCCCTCTTAGTCATCTTACCCTCTAAACAGGATTCACAAGTTGGAAACGGCTCGACTTGGAGCGATTCCAAGGATCCGTCTTTCACCAATCTCTCTATCCGCTTTAGATTAATATGACCTAGTCTAAGATGCCATAGAAGTATTTCGTTCATCTCCGAAGAACGCTTTCTTTTATTGCTCGAAATGATCGACGTGTTATTAGATTCATTATTTGAGTGGTGTGCACACTTAATCGTATAGAGATTGTTTACCAACGTTCCACGACAGATAACATCATTCTTAAATGAAACAGTAACAACTTTATTAAAAGTAACTGAATATCCATCAAAAAACAACTTAGAAACCGAAATTAAATTCTTCCTAAAGTTTGGAACGTATAAAACATCTCTTAAAATTAAAACTCTATCTTCAAAAGATAGGTGCACGACTCCCACTGCTTCGGCTGCCACTCTCGTAGCATCCCCCAAAGTGATTGTGATCTCATTCTTGCTAAGTCGCTGGGTTAGCTGGAACCCCTGAAGAGTGAAACAAATATGATCAGTTGCCCCAGTATCCACTACCCAAACGTGGGCAGCATACGCCGCAACATATGTTTCAACGACTAAAGCATGAGACTTACCTTTCTTTCCACCCTTCTTAGGCTTAGAACAGGTCGCCCTCCAATGTCCTTTCTCACCACAATTAAAACACTTACCCTTAGCAGCTTTCTTTCCACCTCCTTCTCCCTTTGCCTTAGGTTTCGCAACGGTGGATTTGCTTGGGTCTGGCCCTTCGTCCTCTTCCTCTTCTTCCCTCCCTTGGGACCCGAAGAGGAAGACGGATCGTTTGCCACCATAGCAACGGTTTGGTAATCCATTAGAGTCTCCGCCGATACCAAAGCTTGCAAGAGCTCGGGAAAACTATTTGCCCGGTCATTCATTTGATAGTTCAACTGAAACTGCTCAAAGCTTTTTGGCAAAGAATGGAGAATGAAATCGACCTTAGTAGGGAGGTCAAATTCCGCACCAAGTACTTCCAACTTGTTGAGATAACCCATCATCTCGATTACGTGATCCCTTACGGGCGTACCTTCCACCATTTTCAACGAAAGCATCTTTCGCATGGTAATTTACCTAGCCGTACGGTTCTGATGTTGAAACATCGCTTCAAGATTTTGCATTATCTCAGAGGCGGTCTCCATGTGTTGGTGTTGGTGTTACAACACATCTGACATTGAAGTCAAAATAGTACACCTAGCCATCTCATCGGAGTCAAACCAACTCTTATGCTCTTTCTTGTCCGCTTTCGTGGCATCTTTGGCAGGCTCTTGGGGCTTAGGAGTAGTAAGTACCCACTTGTGGTGTTGAGCGGTTAGGACAATATTGAGGTTACGTTTCCAATCAACATAGTTCTCACCAACAAGTTTGTTATCTTTAAGTATACTAAACAGTGGATTAAAAGGTTGCGACATGATGAACTGAGAATAAAACATACATTCATATCAATATCTAGAAAAATACGAAATTATCACATAATTCGATCACATCAATTATATTGAAACCTTAAAACAATATAATCATGCATCAGCCAACATCTCGAAACAATTTAAATGTGCCACGAGGGGTGGTCTATACATTTAAACACATTCAAGCGGATTACAAACTTAAAAGTTACAAATCCTTAATTCAAAATTAATAGTTGGCTCCCACTTTGACCACATAGAAACTGACAGGGACTCCGAGGGGAGTAAGTTAATATCAATTTCCTATGCCTAAGTAATAACCATAATTAAATATAGGATTATTATTTCGCTTTGAGCAAGCCACTCGTGGTGAGGGTCAATACCGCCACTAGTAATAATCCACAATCATCCTTTCGGAATTTATTCATGTGAAATCCATTCTTTTGGCCGATCCGAGGGGGAAATGTATTCCAAAAGAACTTCATAAATAAATAAATTATGGAGGTCAAAATAATCCAATTTTAATATCCGGAATAAAATTGCGATTATAAAAATATACTTAGTAATTTTCGAAAGTAAGGTTTTTCTTGGACAATTAAATTCATGCAAACACATATTAACAAATAATAATAGGTGCACGAAATAAAACATCCATCAAAACAAAATTAAACACATTGGAGCACTCAAATCCAATTATCACGGTTTAATTTCTTCACGTCTTGATGCGAAAAATCGTCCTTGTTGCTTTCCGAAGTTCGTCTCGACGTGCTCCCACTCGAACAGCAACACTTCTTCAAGAACAGCATCGTTTGGGGTTCGGGACGATGTTTAAAATCACACGAAAAAAAACACGAACCGAAAAAATTCCACGGCCCGAGATACGGCCTCTCGGCCCAAAAAGCGCCGAAGTACTGCCCGAAGCGCGCCGAGGCGTAGCCCCGAGGCGCTGTACGGAGGCGCGCCGAGGCGCCGCCCGGAGCGCAACGAGGCGCTGCAGCCCGCGCCCGAGGCGCGCGCACGCGTGCGCGCGGCGCCGTGCTCCCGTTGCGCACGGCGTGCGCAGTGCACCCCCGTGCGCCGTTTTTTCACCGTTCGTCCTCGTTTACTTCACCCCTTGTATGATTTTACGTCCATACACGCACCACGCTTGTATGCGTCGTCCGGGTACGCCGTTTTTAATTCTTCGTTCTTCGTCACGATCCGGTTACAATTTATTTTTACAAAAAAATAAATACTAGATCTAGACTAGTCTATTACAATGATCGAATCAAAATAAAAACAACTAATCTACTCGTGGATTTTCTCACGAGAAAAACGAATTCGAACGAATTGAATTAAAAAACAATTAATTCACACGCATGAAATTAACAACATTAAAACCATGACAATTGGATACCTGCAAAAAAGATCTAACAATTCTACTATCCAATTTTAATTTAATGTTTAACAATTTAAATTCCAATTTAAAATTCAGAGCCCGAAACCGTGGCTTTGATACCAGTTGTTGGGAAAATAGGGGTGCCCGGAATCTATTCGGGATGAAATTTAAATACGAATTTAAATACAATTATTACTAGCATGAATTAATCCTAATTAATTCAAATAATAATTCCAACAACTAATTTTCATCATGCATGTTAAATTAATTTCACATATTAACTAGGCGGAATAAACAAGTAAATATGCGATTAACGTACCTCTTGTAGAATTGGCCTTTGGATATACGGGACAATTATAATCTCGCTCTATCAACCCAAAGCCTTCTCAAGTATTTCCCTTTTCACCTCACTTGATCACCGGTGGGAGATGCTTTCAAGTAATTTAATAAACTAAGGAAAAAGAAAAATATCTATGCTTCTTGATTTTTCCAACACATGGAATTATGTACTTGGGGATGAAATAATCATTCCCTATTTATAGATGGAGGTGGCCGAAAATTATAAGGAATATGGGCCTTGGAGAAAATCTTTTCTTAGACTCTAAGAAATCTTGAATATATCTCATATATTCTTTTCTCCAAAATAAAATATTCCACAAAAATCTCACACTCCTAAATAAGCATGAAATTTTCGAAAATTATAAGGATTGATTCCAAGATTTGGATCTTCTTGAATATATGAGATAATCTTGTATTCCAAGAATACTTATCTTCCATAATATCTTTCCAAGAAAATCAACAAAATCTAATCTCTCCTAAATATGCTTTTTTCGAAAATTTCAAAGAAAAATCAGCATGATATTATCTTTTTATTTTAATCACCTTATCATTATTGGGCTACTTAATGGGCTACTTGAGGGGCCTTAAGGAGAATTAAGATTTGACCTCCTAATGGACTTCTGAATTTCAATATTGAGCCCCAATATAATTCAGCCCATTAATATTAATTATTACCACTAATAAATTAATATTGCACTATCCATCTTAATCTATATTACGATAATATGGGCTCCCGGTTATTATTTCCCGCGTTTAAGATTATCAAGTCCATTAATTATTTAAGCTTCTGAATAGCTCTAAATTAATTAATATTGATGGTCCCGTTTTCGAAGGGCAAAATGGGAATTCAGGAGCAAATTTTTTTTTTTAAAACATCTCGCGTCGCACCCTGACTGAGTTCAGTGATGGAATACTCAAGTCACTGCGTTGCTGAGAGTCAGAGCTATCAAGTCAGTGATGAGACTTGAAAGCTCAGGCTCTCAACAAGGCAGTGACTCGAGAGACTGGACTCTCGAGTGCTTATCCTGATTTAGTCAGTGAGATGGATCTCCCTGACTGAAATGCTTAACCAAAGTTTCCTTTAACAAAACTCTCAGTGAGCTGATTTTCACAACACTTTGGTAAATACTTTGAAAGATAAGTACGCTCAGTTTAACGTGGTTCAGAGACTCAAGCTCTTACATCCACGGCCTGATTTAACAGGAAATCCACTACATGGGATTCTTGTTTTTAACGTGTCAAGGTGCACTTACAACTGGACTCACGCCACTCCCTGGGCTGCCTCTCCTCACCTCACTACAAACCTAACATTCTCTGAAATGGTTTAGTTTGGTTTGGTTTTCTCCAACTAGGTGAGGTTTTCCCTTACAATGTGTTAGCCTTAAGCTAGGATTGGGAAAACCTCTCTAAGCTAAGAGTTACAAGCTTGACACTCAATGAATATAAGTGATAACCCTAAAGGTCAGTGTCGTGGGTGTGTATCACTTCCTTATGACTCCCTAACAACTAACACACCCTCACAGCTTGTAGGTGTTTATTTTCTTCACACAATACAACACACTTTACAACGAAGATATGAGCTTGTATTTATAATGGGGATTCAAATGTATCCGTTGGAGGGAAGATACATTTGAATCCAACATTTAATGGTTTCAACCACTTTTCTTGGAATTCGGCCTTTGTCAGTGTCAGAGTTGTTGCCTCGTGCTGGTTGGTCCACGTGGCCTGGATTCATGGATCTTTGACTCAGTGGGTTGACCAAGACCCACTGACTTTAGGTAGCTTCCTCCTTCACTGACTGGTGATCTTCAGTGAACTGACCGTCTTCAGTTTGGTTGTCCTTCAGAGACTGTTTGAAGATCACTCCAAGAAGTTTGTCATAAGGTTGAATGACAAACTTCCCTGACCACAGTAGCCTGACTCCTTCAGGGCCTACTTGGTGCAGCACTGATCCTCCTGATCATGCTCTTCACTGAGTGGTCCACCTGACTTAGCTTAGATCAGCCTGGTTTACACTCAGTGGGACATCCTTCAGGCTTCTCTTCTGGTTCAGGTTGCAAGCATGACTTCAGTCAGTTCTTCTGAGTGTCATCTTGATATCTTCAGACTGTGTTGCTGAGTTCCCCCTCACTGAGTTCCCCCTCAACTGAATAGCCTATTCCACTGAAGGCTAGTCTAGCCTGACCTGAAATAAAAGATACTATCCTGACTGCTTTCAAACCTATTGCATGTTGTTTTGGAAAATCATCAAAACTAAAACATATCCCAACAAATATATTTCACCTTGGAGTAAAGACAGCTCAACATTATTATGCGTACCGAAGAAACTAATTCTTCACTTGCAAGATTTGGTACAGTAAAACTTCTGAGCCCACCAAGGGAACTAATCACACGAGTCGTACTCGCACGCGTTTCTCCGTATTAAATCTTAGCAACCGTCGTATGATTAATATTACTGCCCAAGACATAAAGTTCGAAGTCGCAATGATTCTCACCCAACATGAATCAAAGCAGTAACCATTAAGCACACACGGTCCTATTTAAGTGACGGAGATTAAGAAATCAACAACCACTGAGGTCTAATTCTTCACCTTTCAGAACAGAAGAATTTATCCTCGCTGTAGGACCTCTTCAACACATACTGAATGTGCTAGTGCAATCTCTTAGTCAAGACCGACCAATCTGAGCCTTACACATCGACCTTTCACGGTGGATTGTTCAATTCCACCTAGGTCGTGAAAATGTACGTTTAGTTACAAGTAAACTGTTAATGTTGTCTTCCGTGATCGGGTATCACCACATTAACTACAATGTAACATGTACTATATATTGAACGGTTTGCAATAGAAATTCAACATTCAATCATAACTAAAGCAAATGCGATAAAAGAATTATTCTCATAAAATGAGTGTTTGATACACGAGTTATACAAAGTAAAAGCATACTTTCACGTATAACTCCAACAACTTCATCCTTGGATATTCCCCCAGATCTTGGGAAGACTAAACGTTGGCCTTGAAGTTGTTCGTCAGAGTTAAGAATGTTCGTCCAAGTCCCTACCAGTTAAATATCCTAACTATAGTTGCTCGCCACAAAGTTGCTCGGCTAAGGCAACATCTAGTCAGAATAGGGGGCAATTGTAGATAGGCGAACATCAATCATATTTATGCGAACAAACATCAGGGACTTAACAAAGGAAATCCAGATTGGGGTGCATACATCAACCCGAGAGGTGTATGAAATGGCGAACAACTCAGTCGATGAACAACTTATTGACGAACAGGTTTTAAGATCCGAAACCAGATGAATATTCAGTCTGGTCTCTGGTGACGAGCAACTTTACCAAAAGGTGGTGTATCTACTAACCTAAGAGTGCATATAGACGAACAAGGAACCAAGATTCCAAGGCTCATCATAGCAAGAAATATAGGCGAACAACTTTGATGCCATACACTCAAAGAGCGAACAACTTTTATTGAAAGATCCCTCTGGACAAATCAAGCCGACCTGAACGAACAACAATGAGTCCGAGATAAGACCAAATAAGACTTTGTAACTAAGATTCGGCTTAGATAAGGTCAAATAAGGTCAAGGGACACTTGTCTAGCATGCAAGCTAGGAAGTTCAAGAGTCTTGAACACCTCATGCTTGCTAGTCTCTATAAATATTTGTTCTCTAGCTAAGAAATACAAGTTCAAATTCACAAATACTCCCAAAACACACACAAACACACCTAAACATGCACACATACGAAATAAATACAAATTCGACTCTCGTATTTACGATTTTATAACCCGAACATTTGATTTATCATTTACGGTGATAATCAATCACACGTTCTTGTTTAGTGATCCTAAACCGAACTAAAACAGGCACTAACCCTCCCGATTAAATTTGATCACCAACAATATCCACATCAAATCTTCTAGATTTGGAATAATAAATCTTCTAGATTTACAACACTCCCCCTTGGACATTACGACATAACATAAATGTCTTGTCATAAAAACTCCACGTGCTAGGTATCGGTCAAATAATAAATTAGAGAGGAATGTAATTGATCTTCTAGATCAAATCTTCTAGATTCATTTCGGGGTTACCGCTCTCTCCCCCTGAAGACAACAACACTTTGAGTCTTTGCATCCCAATACCACAAACGTACTTTTCAAAAGTAGACGTAGGTAAGGACTTAGTAAACAAATCTACTAGACTATTACTAGATTGCACGTCACTCTTCTGGAGTTCGTATGGGTAGAAAAACTTAGGTGAATTATGTTTCGTCAGGTTTCCCTTGACGTACCCATTAGAGTAATTGAAAAGACATGTAAATAAAAAGTAGTAAATGAGAAGTCATTTGATAGGTAAATTGTTAGGATATAGATTAGATGTTTTGAAGATGTTAAAACAAGAACTTGTAATAGGACTAGCTGAACCTGTTAGTCAGCTACAGATTAGTCTAGGTCTAGAATAGGTCTTTGGTTAAGGGGGAAGAAATCTGTGCAGACCAGAGAAGGTACCAGAGAAGGTACCAGAGAAGGTGACCAGAGAAGGTGACCAGATGAGGTGACCAGATGAGATGTCCAGAGCAGAGGAGTCACCAGAAGAGTCACCAGAGCAGATGAGGTCCAGATGAGTCTGCCAGAGGAGTCACCAGAAGACCTCTCCCAGATGAGGTTCAGTGCAGAAGTGTTATCTGACCAGAAGAGGACCAGAGCAGAGGCAGAAGACTTTCCCCATACCAGACCAGACCAGAAGACCCCAGACCAGACGAGTGCTGACCAGATTAGGGAGACGGATTAGTTCACCTACCAGAAGCATCTTAGTAATCTGGAGACAAGAAGACTTTGGAAATTCATGATGGAGAAGAAGGCAATCTAGAGAGTCAACTGATGGAGGATCTGATTGATTGATTGATTGATTGATTGATTGAAAGTCAACTAATCAATCATATAATCAATCTTTGATTGATTATAATCCTCCAATTATGGTTGTTTGAATTGCTAGTTCCCAACGGCTAGTTTATTCCACAACTATAAATAGGAGTGCTTGGATTAGTTCAACATACAAGAGTCGCGCGAGAGCACACCAAGAACACACGAACTCTTCCAATCACTCACCTTTGTCCTTTCTAGTTTATATACACTCTATTAGGAGTTTAGTTGGATTATTACTCAACCTGTTCATCTTGTTAGACAAGGTTGGAGTAAGTTTGCCTTTAGATCGAAGTTAGATCTAAAGAGATTGTAAGAAGGAGCTGGTACTTCAGAAATTCCAGTAAGTGAGTACGTAAGTTGGAGAGTGAGAAAGTCCCCTTTGGAAGAAGGGAGAGTGGACGTAGGATCGTTATATCCGAACCACTATAAATTCCGGTGTTATTTACTTTTCTGCAATTTAGATTTCTGCATTTTAATTTTAGTACTTAATTTATAAATTGGGTTTTCATTAAAAATAAACTTAAAAACGTTTTCCGCTGGATATTTTTGGGACCAACAAGTGGTATCAGAGCAGTGTGTCCTACAGACCACTGTTTTGAAATTATCTCGGTGGTCACCAGGGTAGATCCATTTTTATGAAAACCCAAATATTTGTTGTGCTAACAAATTTTGCAGAAATAGGTTCAAAGAGATGCAGTAGAAGAGACACCAGGAGGTACTCCTAAAGAAGCTTAGCAGATGAGGAAGATGAGGTATCCACTTCTGGTTCATCATCTAATTTTGGACCAGACGAAGAGGTTTGTCTTATGATAGACGAGGTATGCAATCGAACTCCCTCTTCTTCTTCTTATTCTTCGTTTTCTGAACAATCAGAGGAGTCTGATATGCAGAAGATGCTATTAGATCTCCAAACTTCTATACAACTTTGTCAAAAGTTGGAAGAAGAGAACACAAAGTTGAAAGCAGAAAATCAGAAGCTTTCACAATGTTTTAGCAACCCAACTGATCTACCAGCTGAACAAGTTCAAACTCTGGTAGAAGAGTCCACTGCCTTGAAAACCAGATGTGATGAACAAACTAAGCTAATAGAAAAGTTGCTTACTGAAAACATTGAGAAAGATAATGAATATACTCTGCTGGAAGCTAAGTTCGATGAACTCTTCCATCAAAACAAAATTGTAAAAGATAGTGAGGACAAGCTCAAGCTGAGACTGGAGCAGCTGACTATAGCAAACAATGCTGTGTCACATATAGCTGCCTCATCTCAAAGAGAGCATGATAAAACAGGCCTTGGTTATACCAAACCTGAATCCTCACATGTTCAGAAAGAAGAACAGACTAGTAATTTTATTGATAAGGGTAAAAGGCCAGCTGACCAGGCAACTCAGCCTAATGGGCAGATGAGTCCTAAAACTCAAAAACCCAAAAGGCAGAGGAGGAATTTTAAGAAGGGCTATACCCAGAATAAAAGACCTCAGCCAGGCCAGCAGAGTAGAAGACAATCTGGATCTTCTCAAAAGAGGCAGAACCAGATGACTCCTACTCACCTGCAGAGGACTTTCAAGTCATCTGCCAGACCAGCTGGAACCTTTGATGATTCTAGTAAGACTTATCCTTATCAAAAGAATTTCAAGTCTGTTGCTTTAAGACAAGTTATTCCTTCTACTGGATAAGCTCATAAGAGAAGAAGAGCCTCTAGAAGAAATAACCATGTCGAAGCTTCTTATGTTCAGTGTGTTTTTGTTGATATATATGGAAGAAAGATAAGATCACCTGATTCAAAAAGGGATGATCTATTCTTGTGGCTTCCAAAATATTGTGCTAACCCCCCTGGACCCAGTAGGGTACCAAAAAGTTGATTGCCTGCAGATACACAAGAAGACCAGCTGATGTTTTGCCCCAATATCAGCTGAGCATACTTTGAGGGGGAAGATCAGTTGACCCAGCCTGCTAGAATCTCTATTTAGATGTTTCAAATTTTTCTTGTCTTGTTTTATTTAAAAGTTCTTACAGTTTTAACATCATCAAAAAGGGGGAAATTGTTAGGATATAGATTAGATGTTTTGAAGATGTTAAAACAAGAACTTGTAATAGGACTAGCTGAACCTGTTAGTCAGCTACAAATTAGTCTAGGTCTAGAATAGGTCTTTGGTTAAGGGGGAAGAAATCTGTGCAGACCAGAGAAGGTACCAGAGAAGGTACCAGAGAAGGTGACCAGAGAAGGTGACCAGATGAGGTGACCAGATGAGATGTCCAGAGCAGAGGAGTCACCAGAAGAGTCACCAGAGCAGATGAGGTCCAGATGAGTCTGCCAGAGGAGTCACCAGAAGACCTCTCCCAGATGAGGTTCAGTGCAGAAGTGTTATCTGACCAGAAGAGGACCAGAGCAGAGGCAGAAGACTTTCCCCAGACCAGACCAGACCAGAAGACCCCAGACCAGACGAGTGCTGACCAGATTAGGGAGACGGATTAGTTCACCTACCAGAAGCATCTTAGTAATCTGGAGACAAGAAGACTTTGGAAATTCATGATGGAGAAGAAGGCAATCTAGAGAGTCAACTAATGGAGGATCTGATTGATTGATTGATTGATTGATTGATTGAAAGTCAACTAATCAATCATATAATCAATCTTTGATTGATTATAATCCTCTAATTATGGTTGTTTGAATTGCTAGTTCCCAACGGCTAGTTTATTCCACAACTATAAATAGGAGTGCTTGGATTAGTTCAACATACAAGAGTCGCGCGAGAGCACACCAAGAACACACGAACTCTTCCAATCACTCACCTTTGTCCTTTCTAGTTTATATACACTCTATTAGGAGTTTAGTTGGATTATTACTCAACCTGTTCATCTTGTTAGACAAGGTTGGAGTAAGTTTGCCTTTAGATCGAAGTTAGATCTAAAGAGATTGTAAGAAGGAGCTGGTACTTCGGAAATTCCAGTAAGTGAGTACGTAAGTTGGAGAGTGAGAAAGTCCCCTTTGGAAGAAGGGAGAGTGGACGTAGGATCGTTATATCCGAACCACTATAAATTCCGGTGTTATTTACTTTTCTGCAATTTAGATTTCTGCATTTTAATTTTAGTACTTAATTTATAAATTGGGTTTTCATTAAAAATAAACTTAAATACGCTTTCCGCTGGATATTTTTGGGGCCAACATAAATTATAACTTATTTTCAATCTTATTACAATATAATTGATAATATCAAACATTACTAATTAAATTATTCTCATTACCCTATAATCACCAACCAAACCGGCCTTAATTATTCCACATCAATGAATCCTGCATTTACTTTTACCATCTATTTATATCATCAATCTAATTCCTTCTATTTATAAAATATACGTAATTTTAACATGATTTTTTAAGCAAGAAAAAATCATTAAACATCACAAAAACTATCAAATACCAGGGTTTTGTAAACTAATAGTTGTAACCTGTATTTCATTGAAGTTGTTTGATTATAATAAAAAAGAATAGGGGGGTGGTAATTTTTTATAGTTTTTTCTAAATTATTGTATTTATCTCATCATGTTTCAAGAAAAATCACTTTCAGTCAGCATAGAAATGTTTTTAAAGGAATAATATTAATTTAGTTTGTGTTTGGATTAAGGAATTTAGGTAAATAAATTTTAAATCCACGATCCTCTTTGGGTAAAATATTCTAATGAATGAATTTCAAATACTTAGCTTTAATTCTAATTCAAATTGAAGTAATTTTAAATATCTAATAAAAACGTGTCATTTAAATTCTATAAATTCTCAAATCCATTCATTTATAGCTATCACACATCTCAAATCATTTCATCAAATGGAGCCATACAGACTATGAAATTAACATCACATATAAATTTATTTGCTTAGTATCATGCAGTCCAAAGTTGCAATTGAAGATCTCAAAGATAGATATAATGGCTAACTCTGCTAAAGTTTTCACTTTTGATTTTAACAAAGCCAAAATCTTAAGCTAATAAATTTCTCAGCTTCAATATTTTCAAATTTTTTAACTTAGCCAACTGTTATTCCAAGTCCACCTAAGTGAACATTTGCATCTGCTCAAAAAACCAGTTACTAAAGTGGGGAATTTCTTAATTTTAGAATACATATTCACAAGGAATTATAGTATTTAATCCAACTAGGTTTTTGCCCGTGTCATTCACGGGCCTATTGTAGATTTTCTTTTATGCAAGGTTGTTACTCGCTTATTCAAATTACTCATTTAAACAAAATTGTTAACTCTTTTTTATTTTTTAAAATTAATTGTACATTGAATGAAACATTTAAAATATTAAATTCAGATAAAATAATAAAATAAACTAATCCTATTAATAAGTTAATTCTATTGAAAACAGACACAATGGAAATCAATTAAAACCTTTGAAACAACTGTCTTCATACGTTCAACAATATCCCAATAGCATCATCTGAACAAAGTAAGCAAGAAAAACTCCCAGGTGCAACAGCCTTTTGAACATTGATTTTTTTTTTAAAACTCCATATTATTCAAAAGAATGAAAATAATATATAAAAAACTTATTTTGCTTATATCCTTGGAGAGGCGCTTGAGAGTTGCGGCCCATGCACCTTAGGTGCGCTTTTAATAACTATGTGGGAAGCAACTAAAGTTGGTTTTCTATTGTTCGTTAGAGGGACGTCTGCGATTGGACACGCCACCACTCGATAACTAAGAAATTAAGATAAATTCATATACTAAATTATGTAAAACCATTATGCACTTCTTTTTCCACTTGATCAATTTACAACTAATGCTCCTACTTCCCATTAGAAATAAAAGATTCAGATTAGTAAGTAGTAACAATATAATATAAATATAAAACCTCAAAATGTCTATTAACAAACAGAAAACAACATTTACCCACTCTTACTGCAACTTTAGAAGCTTCTCTCTCTTTTCCTTTTTCTTTTTCTAAGTTTATTTTTAATGTGTACTCTGCAACACAAACCCACTAATGATTAACCCAAGAATCCAATAAAAGAGGATGTCGAATCACCAATTTAAATTACAAATATATAACATACTTTACCACTATTTCTCGAGTGCGTTATAACTAAACAACACATTTCACATGGTGGGTAAACATCAGACTAAAAATTTTAATGAATGCAAATTTAACTCAAGTTTTGACGGCCCAATCATGAAAACTTTTATTCAAACTCAAGCTTTGTGAAGTTAATTCTGTCTCTGAAATATACCAGCATCATTCTTCTCGCTGCTTCTCTTTCTTTCTCAAATGTCTGGATGAAATATAATAATTTTACTTAAGATAATACTGTCTATTTCATAATCAAAATGTAATTTATCTTAAGAGATGAAAAATGAATCGGCTCATTTATCACTTATTCATTTGCACCAGCTTCAATTAGCTTATGCTTATGAAAATATTGCCACGCATTGCAGCCAATAGATTCTATTCATACCAAATCACCATATATAAGAAGATTAACTCATTTATAAAACTAACTAATACTCCTTTCGTCTCAAACTCGATTGGTCTCTTACCTTAAAGGTCCATCTATTTCTCGATTGCTACTTTCTATAAATAATCATTTTTATCTACCAAAATGCCACCAAAAGCAACTTTATTCCCATGTTTACATCTTATATTTACCACAATGTTACTAAAGTATAATCTTATCATTATAAATACTAATAGATAACTCTCATACTAAAATTCGTGCATAAATAAATGGGCAATCGAGATTGAGACGGAAGGAGTCAAAACTTTCTGATTTAACAAATTTGGCTTCACCGATGGATCCAACATGAATGAAAGAGCCTAAGCATAAAACCAAACACAAATTTAAAGAATTCATTAAATCTAAAAAATTAAACCAAAAAGTTAATTGTATTCAAATAAATGATCTCACCTCTATCTCGACATTGACAGCAACAATATACAAATATTAGTTGCAATCATACGCAGTTGATTGAATAAGAGATGCACACCTTTCTAAGATTGTTTCAACAATATCAAAATCCCCCCTAACTGCATTGAACAATCTCTGCTCTTTTTTAGTCTTGCAGTTTAGCCCTGCTCATTAGTCACTTAAATCAACTCTCTCTGCGGAGTGATTAGGCGTGAAATTGTTATGTTTTGGTGCCGATTTGCCCATGTTTTGAGTGTTTTTTATGAGTGTTTGGAGTCAATTGAGTATCATTTTTAAAAACTCATTAATTTGTCTCTTTGGTTTTCATAGATGGATAGAGGGTGAAAATAGGAGTTCGTAGGACTTTGAATCGGCCAAAACGGACTCCCTGTTGAGAAGATATGAAGATTTTACGAACAAGTGTACAACAGCCGAAAACCACTCGAGCGCCAGCGCTCGACCGATTGCACCACTCGAGCTACATGCTCGAGCGCCCCTGCTCGAGCTGCTCGAGCACTTTTCTATTTTTTGCCTCCGAATTTGTTTTTCGGCCCATGAGTTTCCGGTTCGCCCCGACGCTTATATATACTCATTCCAAACTCGTTTTGGAGGAGAACAACATACTAACACATATTTTTACATACTTTGAGCGAGGAGAAAGCTTGGGGAGGAGTTTTGAAGGATTTTATACGTTGTAATCGAGGTTTTAATTTACGAATTCTTAGTTTTAGTATTTCTTTTGAACGTATTAGATTAATTCTTTCTTTACACTTTGAGACGATTAAACCTAGTTTTTCAGATTTATATAGATTTCTTTGGAGACTTTAATTTGTTCTTTCGTTTATGTTCTTGATTTCTTTCGTTAATTTAATTATGCATATGATTATTGTTCTTGTGATTGCTTTTATTATTCAAACCACCATGTTAGGCTAGAACCCTTGCATGCTTAGGGTAGGATGAACTCGTAGAAGTAGGATGTGGGTTCATAATTAGGATAATTCGTGACGTTTAGTTTTAATTCTCTTAATTAATGAATTCTTAAAATCAATCTTAACTTTACCTTTGAATTTTGTACGAAAGTGTTAGGGAGAGGACGACCGTATCACTCTTTAACAACTAGTAGTCTTAACGAGAAGGTTTAGAAGGGGTTAATTAATCTACCGGTTTATCTAAGGAGGACGGTCGCATCACCTTAGTTAAATTAGGGTCTCTTTAATTAAGCACTATCTATTAACTTGTTCGTAGATTAGTGAAGTCGATTGTTAGGATAAAGTATTAGGGTTTTAAATCTTGAGCTTTCGTCTTGCAATCTTTTACTTAGGTTATTTCTTGTGCGTCACGATTATCTTGATTATGTACATGCTCCGTTAGTATACGTAGGGATTCCTATCCTGAGCATCACCATCACATATTTGAAAACACACCTTAGTTTATTTGTTTCTTTCGTTCTTTAGTTTAATTAGTTTATTTTAGTTTAAAATTAATTCTTCAAAAATCCAAAAACATACACTCATATTAACTACGACGCGTAGATCTTCAGGGATCTATTTGCATACACACTTTCCCTTGGGTTCGATAATACTTGGTCGCTATACTTACTCATACTACAGTGAACCCGTCCTCTTGCGGGGAATCTATGTTAGGATAAAAATTGTTAGTTTTGATGAGTTAAAACAAACCGGAAGATGTAATAGGACCATCTGGACCTGTTAGCCAGATGATGATCTAGATTAGGACTTAGTCTAGGGGGAACTGCCAGACCAGAAGACTTCACCAGAAGAGTCACCAGAAGACCCCACCAGAGGACTTCACCAGAGGACTCCACTAGAGGACTTCACCAGATGAGATCATACCAGAGGCAGAGGACCTTCCCCAGACCAGACGAGTCCGGACCAGACGAGTCTGGTGGAACAAAAGATGCTCAGTTTGATCCCCTTATTCTACTGAGTATTCTGGTTGTTCACCAGATAAGGACCAGAAGACACCGAGGTTGCCTGGTGTCTGGTCCTGCCTTCTCTGGAGAGAATCAGAGTTAGGAAATTGGAAGCATTGACCGTTGGTGATTCAAATCAAGTCTAAACAAGATTGGATTGAGAAGATATGAAGACAATCAATCAAGATCTCACCAACCCAATCAATCAATTAGGGAATTGATTGATTGAAGCTTCCATATATAGAGGATCTGATTGGATTAGCCTCCCAACGGCTATGTCCCTAATCCCCTCTATATATACTTTAGTGCAGATCTGGAAAAAGCTCTAGAATCATTCACGCGCATATAGCCATACTAAGCTTTTGATCACTACGCTTTCGCACTCACTTTTGTTCTTAATTACTCATCTACTCGTAAGGAGTTTATATACTCAACCTGTTCATCTTGTTAGACAAGGTTGGAGTAAGTCTATCTTTAGATCGAAGTTAGATCTAAAGAGTTTGTAAGAAGGTGCTGGTACTTCAGAAATTCCAGTGAGTAAGTTTGTGAGTTGGTTGATAGTGAGACCCCTTGGTGATAAGGGAGAGTGGACGTAGGATATTTAATCCGAACCACTATATATCTTGTGTTATTTATCGCTTTATTTTAATTATTGTTTATTATTTATTACTCTCTTATAAAAGACTTTGAAAGACATTATTGTCAGGATCAGAAGTGACAAAGGAACAGAGTTTTTGAATTCACATATTGCAGATTACTGCAAGGATCATGGGATTTTTCATGAGACATCTGCTGCCAGAACACCTCAACAAAATGGAGTTGCAGAAAGGAGGAATAGGACTCTCAAAGAAGCTGCAAGAACACTTCTGGCAGAGTACAGCACTCCACAGAGATTTTGGGCAGAGGCCATCAATACAGCTTGTTACACTCAGAACAGGTGCCTGATTGCCCAGAGACACAATAAGACCCCATTGAGGTATGGAAAGGTAAAACCCCATCTGTTTCATATTTTCATGTTTTTGGATGTAAGTGTTTTATCCATGACAATGGGAAATCTAAATTAAGAACCTTTGATGCTAAAGTGGCTGATGGAATATTTTTGGGATATTCCAGCACCAGTAAAGCTTTTAGAGTTTTTAATAAGAATTCACTTTGTGTGGAGGAAACACCTCATGTTGTTTTTTATGAATCTACTTTTGAGTGCAAGGTGGATTCTAAGTCTCCTGATGAGACCCAGAATCAGACTACACCCAGAGTTATCAAGGTCAATCCACCTATTCTTGATTCAGATTCAGATTCAGATGATGACCCATCTCCTGATTCTCTGAAGCAGCAGCCTTCACAAGGAGCAGAACCAGAAGAGGTTGGAACTCCTGTAGGGGGAAGCTCTTCTGCAGGTGGTGATAATCACCAAGGTACTGCAGAAGATGATCACCCAGGCAAGACCACGGGAAGGAGGACCCTGGTTGATCACCCCAATGACCTGATCTTAGGAGATCCAACTAAGGGTGTCCAGACTAGGAGAACTATTAACTTAGCTGCCTTATTCAGTTGCTATGTGTCCTTGATTGAGCCCAAGAACATCAAGGAGGCACTGAAAGATTTAAATTGGATTGTGGCTATGCAGGAGGAATTGAATCAATTCACCAGACAGGATGTTTGGGAGCTGGTAGACAGACCAAGTCATCAAAAGGTGATAGGCACTAAGTGGGTTTTCAAAAATAAGAAAGATGAGAATGATGTCATTACTAGGAACAAGGCAAGGCTAGTGGCCCAGGGCTATTCTCAGTCTGAAGGAATAGACTATGATGAGACTTTTGCTCCTGTTGCCAGACTAGAAGCCATCAGATTGTTCTTAGCATATGCTGCTCACATGAAGTTCAAAGTATACCAGATGGATGTGAAATCTGCCTTTCTTAATGGGATTCTCATTGAGGAAGTGTATGTTGAACAACCTCCTGGTTTTGAACAAGGTGACAAGGTGTTTAAGCTTAAGAAAGCTCTTTATGGGCTGAAGCAGGCACCCAGAGCATGGTATGACACTCTTTCTCAATTTCTTCTGGACAATGGTTTTACTAAAGGTAAAATTGATAGGACCTTGTTTAGGAAAGAAGAAGGAAAGGACATCCTTCTGGTCCAAATATATGTTGATGACATCATATTTGGATCCCCTAACAAGAAGCTGTGTGAGAAGTTTGGTGAGCTCATGTAGGGACAATTTGAGATGTCCATGATGGGAGAATTGAATTACTTTTTGGGTTTGCAGGTTAAGCAATCAGAGAAGGGAATTTTTATTAATCAAGCTAAGTACACCAGAAACATGTTAGAGAAATTTGGAATAGGATCTAGCAGGGCAGCCAAGATCCCTATGATGACAAATTTCAACATGGATCCAGATGAGTCTGGAGAGAGTGTGGACCAGACTCAGTACAGAGCACTTATTGGTTCTCTTTTGTATCTGACTGCAAGCAGACCAGATATTACTTTTGCTGTAGGAGTTTGTGCCAGATTTCAAGCTAACCCCAAGAAGAGTCACTTGGAAGCAGCTAAGAAAGTATTGAAATATCTCAAGGGAACTGTGAATTTAGGATTATGGTATCCTGCAGATGACAACCTGGAATTGAGTGGTTTTTCAGATTCAGACTATGGTGGGTGCAGAATAGATAGGAAATCTACAAGTGGTACATGCCAATTTTTAGGGAACAAATTGGTATCCTGGTTTTCCAAGAAGCAGACTTCAGTTGCTACATCAACAACAGAAGCAGAGTACATGGCTGCAGGGAGTTGTTGTTCTCAACTTCTCTGGATTAGTCAACAGCTTAGGGATTACCAGATTAGAGCTAAGGATATTCCTATTTTCTGTGATAGTAATAGTGCCATTGCAATCACCCAGAATCCGGTTCTTCATACCAGATGCAAACATGTTGATATAAGGCATCATTTTATCAGAGATCATGTTGAGAAGGGAGACATAAGGATGGAAAAGATTGCAACAGAGAGGCAGAGAGCAGATATTTTAACCAAGCCTTTGGCTGAGACCAGATTCAGAGAGTTAGCTTTTGAGTTAGGATTGTTGGATCCAGAGACAGATTTGATTTAAGGGGAACATCAGAGAAGTATCCTTATTTTTATTAATTTTCTTCATAAATTTTCCTTATGCTAACATACCTGCAGATTAGATATATCAGAGAGGGTATACTTCCAGAAGAGGTATACACCAGGTGACACTAATCCCAGATGAGGTGCTGAGTCAGAGATATGCCCAAAGTCTTTACTGACCAGGACCAGATAAGTTTCATCAGAGGAGAAGTATCACCAGACTAGTTGTGGTATCATCTGGTTACAATATCAGGTGACAGGTATGTCTTTTCTACTCTGGCCTCTGATCATTGGGATACACTTTCCAAATTAGTAAGTACACTCAAAACCTTTCAACTTCGGAGTGTATTTAAGACTAGGGTATAGGGCCTAGGCAATCATTTCGCTTTTTCTCTTGACTGCCACAAAACCCCTTTATGCCCAGTCCCAATGACTATGCCAACGCACCAGATTAAATCTGTATCTTGCCTTTCATCGTGGCCATCAGATTTAATCACTGTGCAAAATGTCAATCAATGCTAAAGTTGATTTTGTTTCCTAAATTGAATTTGAAACAACACGCGTTCACACTTCATTTAATTTTCAAGCCACGCGTACTACTCTATTTAAATCAATTTTGTTTTCAATCTGTCCTTTCACGTTTCTATACTACTCAAACCCTAACCTCTCTCTGCAAAGCATTTTCTCTCTCTCTCTCTCTCTTTCACAGTTATGGCACCCAAGTGCAATTTCGATCCAGACTATGTGTGCAAGAAACTCAAGACAGAAATGGTGGTGGACTTCTATTCCACTAAGAATCCGGCCGCTTTGGAGATTTTGGAACTTCTCCGACGTTCTGGGCTGGAGGAGTTGATCTCAAAGGTTCCCAAGGATCTGCGTACCTTGGATGGATATGCTGCACAGTTTCTTATCCGGATGAAGATCCATGAAGACTATATTTCATCCAAGATTGATTCAGAGGATCTTGTTTTCTCTAAGGCAGACTTATGTGGTCTTTTTGGTAACCTTTCTGCGGAAGGTGTGGACCCACTGAAGTACAGAGAAGGAGAGGCATTGGAATCCTTCAAGATGTTTGCCAGAAATTCATGCCAGAATATTACTAAGGGTTTCTTGGACAAGCATCTTAGGCAGAAGTATAAGGTGTTATTTGACATTGTGGTAAAGATTCTCATGTGTGAGAGCCATAGCACAGATGCCATCTTCGTTGGCAGGCTCTGTGTTATGAGGGCCATTCTGGATGGTGTTCAATGTAACTGGGCTGAGTTCTTCTGGGGGGTGCTGAGGAAGAACAAGGTGAAAATCCAGAAGGAAGAATGCCCCCAGTTGCCAGGAGAGCAACAATTTGTGTTCAATGCTAATGTATCATTGGGCACAAAACTCACCCTAATTCTGGATTCGATTCTTCCAGAGAAGAAATGGAGACAATCCTGGTGTAAGGGCTTTCATAAGTCCAAGATTATGTTCTCCAAGGATGGTCCTCTCCACGGCCATGCCGACTCTGATGGAGAGCAAGCCATCTCTGCCCCTCCTATTCAATCTATTCCCTCTCCTCCTAAGGGGCAGAGAAAGCAGCAGCAGCAGCTGAAGACACAGAAGAAAGCTGCTGAAGCAACTGGTTCTTCAACCGTTGCCTTTTCTGGTTCCTCAGAGGAGGACCAGATTCCCCTTCTTGATGTGCTTAAGAAGAAGGGTGATGATGATAAAGCTGTAAAGAAGGCTGGAGCAGCCAAGAGGAAGCAGCCAGACGAGGCCAGGAGACATTCTGCTAAGAAGAGGAGGACTAGCAGAAAGGCAAAGAAAACCCTTCTAGTGGATGAGCCATCAGAAGAGGAAGAGGAAGAAGATGAAGTGCCTCTTGTGAGGAAATCCAAGGCCAAGAGAGCCCTTCTTCAAGATTCAGACTCTGGATCTGATCTTGGAGAGGCCTTGGAGAAGGCCATTGAGGATGCTTCCCAGTTGATGGAGGATGCTCCAGAGCCTGTTGTGCCTGCTGGTGTTGACCCAGCAGAGGTAAACCCTTCCTTTCCCTCTTCCTCCCCCATAAATCTTGTTTCCCCTTCTACCTCTCCCCCAGATAACATTCCCCAAACCCCATCTGCCTCTGGTAACCCCATTCTTCCACCAGAGCAGACTATCCCAGATACACATGTCTATACTCCCTCTACCATCCCTACACAAACACCTTCTCCCCCAAATTCCCAAACACATATCCCCACTAACCCCTCTCCCCCACCTTCTGTATCAGAGGTACCCTCAACCTCCTCTGGTGCAGAAGTCCCCCCTTCAAACTCTTCCACCTCCCAAATCCCTCCTACACATTCTGTACCAGATATTCCTTCCTCTTCTGGTGCAGAGCAACCAATCCCTACCACCTCTACTTCACAAAATCCAAACCCTCCCCAAACCCATACAGATCAGGACCCAACCATTGCTATGGCTCTGGGATTCCCTGCCCCTCCTCCCTCCCCAACCTGTTTAACCAGCGATGATAGTGAAGATGAGGAAGCTTCACTTGAGCCTGTTGACTTAGCCCATTCCTCCTCTGCCTCTGGGCCCAAACCCTTCACTTTCTCATCTGCAGAAATGGGTCCCATTAGGCAGAGTATGAGTGTAAGTGCTCAGCTCTGGCTAAGAGAGCATTTTCCAGTTCTTCTGGAACACTTACCACTTCTGGCAGAGCTTACTGATGCCAAGGTCTGGAGCAAGGCCAGACTTGAAGATGTGGAGGACCTGGTGCTATTGCTTGAGGAAATGGGTGCCTCCAACTTCACTGCTTGGGAGATTGAGCTGAAGCAGAAGATGAACATTCAGAACCCAGCAGAGCTGGAGACCCCTGGTGCAGCTAAAGTCTTGATTCGCACCCTGCTCATCCAGAGAGGAGTAATGCTCACTCCAGAGGGCCCCACTTACAAGTTTGGTCCTCACTTTGTCTTCCCTCCAGAGCTTTATTCAGACGAGGAGGACTTTGAGATGTCTCCTGCTGTGCTCCAGAAGATGAAGGCTTTCTTCAACGAGCAGATCATGCAGATAGGGCGCTTTTCCAAAGCAATTCAACATATGGCCCCTGCTATGATAGAGCATCAGATTAAGCAAGAGAGGAAAATCTTCCTGAAGCAGATCAAGTCCACTCTGGCAGAAGTTAAAGCTTCATTCAAGGCTAATGGCTTGTTTGTCAAATTAGATGTAATGCACAGCCAGAAGCAGCTCCAGGAGCACGTGATGGAGCAGATGAGGCCAGTCTCTGTGCTCAAAGTGGAGATGGCCAGCCAGATGATTCAAACTGCTAGACTGAAGGACTCCCTCCAGGAGATGTTGGAGAAGCAAGAGAGACTTGTTGCAGAGTCTAAGGCTTACCTGGAGGAGGCCAAGCAGCTTCGTGATCTTCACTCTTCCTCCAACACTGCCTTGCCTGATCTCATAAGGCAGGTAGTGGAGCCCCTCCTTGATGAAGTTAAAAAGGGGGAAGAGAAGGCCAGAACTGATCTGGCGAAGACCACAAATGAGACTCTTTTTAGCCATGGAGCTCGTCTGGACCTGCTGGAGAACACATTGGCCCAGGCTGAGTTGCAGAAGAAGAAGAAAGAAGAGTTGAAATCTCTATCTATGGCTAAACAACTTGCTGCAGAAGAAGAGTCATCTGAAGCTGAGCAGGATCCCTCTACCATTCCTGGTCCTGCTAAGAGGAAGATTAGAAAAGTAAAGAAGAGTTTCCTTGAATCTGTTGTCGAAGAAGCAGAGAAGAGATACAAGGAAGAGACTCCAGAGGAGAGGCAAGCCAGAATCAGGAAGAACATAGATGAAGAGCAGAGGCTCAGATATGTTAGGAGACAGAACAAGAAGGCCAGAGAAGCTGGTATTCCTTCTGGTGCAGGTGGCTCAGGTCAGAAGAGGAAAGCTCCTGTGGAAGTTATGAACATCTTGCCACTCAGGACAGAAGGGTCTTTTGACTCTACTGTGCCATATCCTCTGATTGAGAGATGGAGAGAAGCCAAGACCCTCTGGTTCATTCAGCATTATATCCAGAGGCCAGCACCAGAAGATGATGAGCTGATCAACAGAACCTTCCATTCTTGGATGCAAGCCTATGATGCAGACTTGTACAAGCAGCTGATGGATTCAACCATTGAGTTCAACCTGGAGGTGACTGCTCCTGAATTTACTTAACACTCCCATGATTGGGAACCAGGTGGATTGGGCAGAACTGAAGAAGCTTTACAAGACCAAGGTGTTGGTGAATTTCACCCCAACATCTTCTGCAGAGTTGAAGGCCGTCCAGGATAGGTTCCTTGACTGGTTTCTTGTCCCTAAAGAGAACAGAAGATATGCCTAGAATAGGACAATGAACTTCAATGTAATCTGTAATTATTTTTGTCCTTTGATTATTAATGAAAAATACATATCTTCTATGTTCTAAAGACAACTCCTTGTTGTCTTATTATTTGCCTGATGAGATCTATTCTAAGGTCTCATCCCTTTATTGTTTTCTTGCTTAAGTTTTACTTTTGATCAGTTCTGGTAGTGTTTTAACTCCATCAAAAAGGGGGAAATTGTTAGGATAAAAATTTTTAGTTTTGATGAGTTAAAACAAACCAGAAGATGTAATAGGACCATCTGGACCTGTTAGCTAGATGATGATCTAGATTAGGACTTAGTCTAGGGGGAACTGCCAGACCAGAAGACTTCACCAGAAGAGTCACCAGAAGACCCCACCAGAGGACTTCACCAGAGGACTCCACCAGAGGACTTCACCAGATGAGATCATACCAGAGGCAGAGGACCTTCCCCAGACCAGACGAGTCCGAACCAGATGAGTCTGGTGGAACAAAAGATGCTCAGTTTGATCCCCTTATTCTACTGAGTATTCTGGTTGTTCACCAGATAAGGACCAGAAGACACCGAGGTTGCCTGGTGTCTGGTCCTGCCTTCTCTGGAGAGAATCAGAGTTAGAAAATTGGAAGCATTGACCGTTGGTGATTCAAATCAAGTCTAAACAAGATTGGATTGAGAAGATATAAAGACAATCAATCAAGATCTCACCAACCCAATCAATCAATTAGGGAATTGATTGATTGAAGCTTCCATATATAGAGGATCTGATTGGATTAGCCTCCCAACGGCTATGTCCCTAATCCCCTCTATATATACTTGAGTGCAGATCTGGAAAAAGCTCTAGAATCATTCACGCGCATATAGCCATACTAAGCTTTTGATCACTACGCTTTCGCACTCACTTTTGTTCTTAATTACTCATCTACTCGTAAGGAGTTTATATACTCAACCTGTTCATCTTGTTAGACAAGGTTGGAGTAAGTCTATCTTTAGATCGAAGTTAGATCTAAAGAGTTTGTAAGAAGGTACTGGTACTTCAGAAATTCCAGTGAGTAAGTTTGTGAGTTGGTTGATAGTGAGACCCCTTGGTGATAAGGGAGAGTGGACGTAGGATATTTAATCCGAACCACTATATATCTTGTGTTATTTATCGCTTTATTTTAATTATTGTTTATTGTTTATTACTCTCTTATAAAAGACTTTGAAAGACATTATTGTCAGGATCAGAAGTGACAAAGGAACAGAGTTTTTGAATTCACATATTGCAGATTACTGCAAGGATCATGGGATTTTTCATGAGACATCTGCTGCCAGAACACCTCAACAAAATGGAGTTGCAGAAAGAAGGAATAGGACTCTCAAAGAAGCTGCAAGAACACTTCTGGCAGAGTACAGCACTCCACAGAGATTTTGGGCAGAGGCCATCAATACAGCTTGTTACACTCAGAACAGGTGCCTGATTGCCCAGAGACACAATAAGACCCCATTGAGGTATGGAAAGGTAAAACCCCATCTGTTTCATATTTTCATGTTTTTGGATGTAAGTGTTTTATCCATGACAATGGGAAATCTAAATTAAGAACCTTTGATGCTAAAGTGGCTGATGGAATATTTTTGGGATATTCCAGCACCAGTAAAGCTTTTAGAGTTTTTAATAAGAATTCACTTTGTGTGGAGGAAACACCTCATGTTGTTTTTTATGAATCTACTTTTGA
Source organism: Ballota nigra (assembly GCA_947034835.1). Classification (NCBI taxonomy): domain Eukaryota; kingdom Viridiplantae; phylum Streptophyta; class Magnoliopsida; order Lamiales; family Lamiaceae; genus Ballota; species Ballota nigra. The sequence goes on from OX344725.1 coordinate 63,842,794, forward strand.
GTGCAAGGTGGATTCTAAGTCTCCTGATGAGACCCAGAATCAGACTACACCCAGAGTTATCAAGGTCAATCCACCTATTCTTGATTCAGATTCAGATTCAGATGATGACCCATCTCCTGATTCTCTGAAGCAGCAGCCTTCACAAGGAGCAGAACCAGAAGAGGTTGGAACTCCTGTAGGGGGAAGCTCTTCTGCAGGTGGTGATAATCACCAAGGTACTGCAGAAGATGATCACCCAGGCAAGACCACGGGAAGGAGGACCCTGGTTGATCACCCCAATGACCTGATCTTAGGAGATCCAACTAAGGGTGTCCAGACTAGGAGAACTATTAACTTAGCTGCCTTATTCAGTTGCTATGTGTCCTTGATTGAGCCCAAGAACATCAAGGAGGCACTGAAAGATTTAAATTGGATTGTGGCTATGCAGGAGGAATTGAATCAATTCACCAGACAGGATGTTTGGGAGCTGGTAGACAGACCAAGTCATCAAAAGGTGATAGGCACTAAGTGGGTTTTCAAAAATAAGAAAGATGAGAATGATGTCATTACTAGGAACAAGGCAAGGCTAGTGGCCCAGGGCTATTCTCAGTCTGAAGGAATAGACTATGATGAGACTTTTGCTCCTGTTGCCAGACTAGAAGCCATCAGATTGTTCTTAGCATATGCTGCTCACATGAAGTTCAAAGTATACCAGATGGATGTGAAATCTGCCTTTCTTAATGGGATTCTCATTGAGGAAGTGTATGTTGAACAACCTCCTGGTTTTGAACAAGGTGACAAGGTGTTTAAGCTTAAGAAAGCTCTTTATGGGCTGAAGCAGGCACCCAGAGCATGGTATGACACTCTTTCTCAATTTCTTCTGGACAATGGTTTTACTAAAGGTAAAATTGATAGGACCTTGTTTAGGAAAGAAGAAGGAAAGGACATCCTTCTGGTCCAAATATATGTTGATGACATCATATTTGGATCCCCTAACAAGAAGCTGTGTGAGAAGTTTGGTGAGCTCATGTAGGGACAATTTGAGATGTCCATGATGGGAGAATTGAATTACTTTTTGGGTTTGCAGGTTAAGCAATCAGAGAAGGGAATTTTTATTAATCAAGCTAAGTACACCAGAAACATGTTAGAGAAATTTGGAATAGGATCTAGCAGGGCAGCCAAGATCCCTATGATGACAAATTTCAACATGGATCCAGATGAGTCTGGAGAGAGTGTGGACCAGACTCAGTACAGAGCACTTATTGGTTCTCTTTTGTATCTGACTGCAAGCAGACCAGATATTACTTTTGCTGTAGGAGTTTGTGCCAGATTTCAAGCTAACCCCAAGAAGAGTCACTTGGAAGCAGCTAAGAAAGTATTGAAATATCTCAAGGGAACTGTGAATTTAGGATTATGGTATCCTGCAGATGACAACCTGGAATTGAGTGGTTTTTCAGATTCAGACTATGGTGGGTGCAGAATAGATAGGAAATCTACAAGTGGTACATGCCAATTTTTAGGGAACAAATTGGTATCCTGGTTTTCCAAGAAGCAGACTTCAGTTGCTACATCAACAACAGAAGCAGAGTACATGGCTGCAGGGAGTTGTTGTTCTCAACTTCTCTGGATTAGTCAACAGCTTAGGGATTACCAGATTAGAGCTAAGGATATTCCTATTTTCTGTGATAGTAATAGTGCCATTGCAATCACCCAGAATCCGGTTCTTCATACCAGATGCAAACATGTTGATATAAGGCATCATTTTATCAGAGATCATGTTGAGAAGGGAGACATAAGGATGGAAAAGATTGCAACAGAGAGGCAGAGAGCAGATATTTTAACCAAGCCTTTGGCTGAGACCAGATTCAGAGAGTTAGCTTTTGAGTTAGGATTGTTGGATCCAGAGACAGATTTGATTTAAGGGGAACATCAGAGAAGTATCCTTATTTTTATTAATTTTCTTCATAAATTTTCCTTATGCTAACATACCTGCAGATTAGATATATCAGAGAGGGTATACTTCCAGAAGAGGTATACACCAGGTGACACTAATCCCAGATGAGGTGCTGAGTCAGAGATATGCCCAAAGTCTTTACTGACCAGGACCAGATAAGTTTCATCAGAGGAGAAGTATCACCAGACTAGTTGTGGTATCATCTGGTTACAATATCAGGTGACAGGTATGTCTTTTCTACTCTGGCCTCTGATCATTGGGATACACTTTCCAAATTAGTAAGTACACTCAAAACCTTTCAACTTCGGAGTGTATTTAAGACTAGGGTATAGGGCCTAGGCAATCATTTCGCTTTTTCTCTTGACTGCCACAAAACCCCTTTATGCCCAGTCCCAATGACTATGCCAACGCACCAGATTAAATCTGTATCTTGCCTTTCATCGTGGCCATCAGATTTAATCACTGTGCAAAATGTCAATCAATGCTAAAGTTGATTTTGTTTCCTAAATTGAATTTGAAACAACACGCGTTCACACTTCATTTAATTTTCAAGCCACGCGTACTACTCTATTTAAATCAATTTTGTTTTCAATCTGTCCTTTCACGTTTCTATACTACTCAAACCCTAACCTCTCTCTGCAAAGCATTTTCTCTCTCTCTCTCTCTCTTTCACAGTTATGGCACCCAAGTGCAATTTCGATCCAGACTATGTGTGCAAGAAACTCAAGACAGAAATGGTGGTGGACTTCTATTCCACTAAGAATCCGGCCGCTTTGGAGATTTTGGAACTTCTCCGACGTTCTGGGCTGGAGGAGTTGATCTCAAAGGTTCCCAAGGATCTGCGTACCTTGGATGGATATGCTGCACAGTTTCTTATCCGGATGAAGATCCATGAAGACTATATTTCATCCAAGATTGATTCAGAGGATCTTGTTTTCTCTAAGGAAGACTTATGTGGTCTTTTTGGTAACCTTTCTGCGGAAGGTGTGGACCCACTGAAGTACAGAGAAGGAGAGGCATTGGAATCCTTCAAGATGTTTGCCAGAAATTCATGCCAGAATATTACTAAGGGTTTCTTGGACAAGCATCTTAGGCAGAAGTATAAGGTGTTATTTGACATTGTGGTAAAGATTCTCATGTGTGAGAGCCATAGCACAGATGCCATCTTCGTTGGCAGGCTCTGTGTTATGAGGGCCATTCTGGATGGTGTTCAATGTAACTGGGCTGAGTTCTTCTGGGGGTGCTGAGGAAGAACAAGGTGAAAATCCAGAAGGAAGAATGCCCCCAGTTGCCAGGAGAGCAACAATTTGTGTTCAATGCTAATGTATCATTGGGCACAAAACTCACCCTAATTCTGGATTCGATTCTTCCAGAGAAGAAATGGAGACAATCCTGGTGTAAGGGCTTTCATAAGTCCAAGATTATGTTCTCCAAGGATGGTCCTCTCCACGGCCATGCCGACTCTGATGGAGAGCAAGCCATCCCTGCCCCTCCTATTCAATCTATTCCCTCTCCTCCTAAGGGGCAGAGAAAGCAGCAGCAGCAGCTGAAGACACAGAAGAAAGCTGCTGAAGCAACTGGTTCTTCAACCGTTGCCTTTTCTGGTTCCTCAGAGGAGGACCAGATTCCCCTTCTTGATGTGCTTAAGAAGAAGGGTGATGATGATAAAGCTGTAAAGAAGGCTGGAGCAGCCAAGAGGAAGCAGCCAGACGAGGCCAGGAGACATTCTGCTAAGAAGAGGAGGACTAGCAGAAAGGCAAAGAAAACCCTTCTAGTGGATGAGCCATCAGAAGAGGAAGAGGAAGAAGATGAAGTGCCTCTTGTGAGGAAATCCAAGGCCAAGAGAGCCCTTCTTCAAGATTCAGACTCTGGATCTGATCTTGGAGAGGCCTTGGAGAAGGCCATTGAGGATGCTTCCCAGTTGATGGAGGATGCTCCAGAGCCTGTTGTGCTTGCTGGTGTTGACCCAGCAGAGGTAAACCCTTCCTTTCCCTCTTCCTCCCCCATAAATCTTGTTTCCCCTTCTACCTCTCCCCCAGATAACATTCCTCAAACCCCATCTGCCTCTGGTAACCCCATTCTTCCACCAGAGCAGACTATCCCAGATACACATGTCTATACTCCCTCTACCATCCCTACACAAACACCTTCTCCCCCAAATTCCCAAACACATATCCCACTAACCCCTCTCCCCCACCTTCTGTATCAGAGGTACCCTCAACCTCCTCTGGTGCAGAAGTCCCCCCTTCAAACTCTTCCACCTCCCAAATCCCTCCTACACATTTTGTACCAAATATTCCTTCCTCTTCTGGTGCAGAGCAACCAATCCCTACCACCTCTACTTCACAAAATCCAAACCCTCCCCAAACCCATACAGATCAGGACCCAACCATTGCTATGGCTCTGGGATTCCCTGCCCCTCCTCCCTCCCCAACCTGTTTAACCAGCGATGATAGTGAAGATGAGGAAGCTTCACTTGAGCCTGTTGACTTAGCCCATTCCTCCTCTGCCTCTGGGCCCAAACCCTTCACTTTCTCATCTGCAGAAATGGGTCCCATTAGGCAGAGTATGAGTGTAAGTGCTCAGCTCTGGCTAAGAGAGCATTTTCCAGTTCTTCTGGAACACTTACCACTTCTGGCAGAGCTTACTGATGCCAAGGTCTGGAGCAAGGCCAGACTTGAAGATGTGGAGGACCTGGTGCTATTGCTTGAGGAAATGGGTGCCTCCAACTTCACTGCTTGGGAGATTGAGCTGAAGCAGAAGATGAACATTCAGAACCCAGCTGAGCTGGAGACCCCTGGTGCAGCTAAAGTCTTGATTCGCACCCTGCTCATCCAGAGAGGAGTAATGCTCACTCCAGAGGGCCCCACTTACAAGTTTGGTCCTCACTTTGTCTTCCCTCCAGAGCTTTATTCAGACGAGGAGGACTTTGAGATGTCTCCTGCTGTGCTCCAGAAGATGAAGGCTTTCTTCAACGAGCAGATCATGCAGATAGGGCGCTTTTCCAAAGCAATTCAACATATGGCCCCTGCTATGATAGAGCATCAGATTAAGCAAGAGAGGAAAATCTTCCTGAAGCAGATCAAGTCCACTCTGGCAGAAGTTAAAGCTTCATTCAAGGCTAATGGCTTGTTTGTCAAATTAGATGTAATGCACAGCCAGAAGCAGCTCCAGGAGCACGTGATGGAGCAGATGAGGCCAGTCTCTGTGCTCAAAGTGGAGATGGCCAGCCAGATGATTCAAACTGCTAGACTGAAGGACTCCCTCCAGGAGATGTTGGAGAAGCAAGAGAGACTTGTTGCAGAGTCTAAGGCTTACCTGGAGGAGGCCAAGCAGCTTCGTGATCTTCACTCTTCCTCCAACACTGCCTTGCCTGATCTCATAAGGCAGGTAGTGGAGCCCCTCCTTGATGAAGTTAAAAAGGGGGAAGAGAAGGCCAGAACTGATCTGGCGAAGACCACAAATGAGACTCTTTTTAGCCATGGAGCTCGTCTGGACCTGCTGGAGAACACATTGGCCCAGGCTGAGTTGCAGAAGAAGAAGAAAGAAGAGTTGAAATCTCTATCTATGGCTAAACAACTTGCTGCAGAAGAAGAGTCATCTGAAGCTGAGCAGGATCCCTCTACCATTCCTGGTCCTGCTAAGAGGAAGATTAGAAAAGTAAAGAAGAGTTTCCTTGAATCTGTTGTCGAAGAAGCAGAGAAGAGATACAAGGAAGAGACTCCAGAGGAGAGGCAAGCCAGAATCAGGAAGAACATAGATGAAGAGCAGAGGCTCAGATATGTTAGGAGACAGAACAAGAAGGCCAGAGAAGCTGGTATTCCTTCTGGTGCAGGTGGCTCAGGTCAGAAGAGGAAAGCTCCTGTGGAAGTTATGAACATCTTGCCACTCAGGACAGAAGGGTCTTTTGACTCTACTGTGCCATATCCTCTGATTGAGAGATGGAGAGAAGCCAAGACCCTCTGGTTCATTCAGCATTATATCCAGAGGCCAGCACCAGAAGATGATGAGCTGATCAACAGAACCTTCCATTCTTGGATGCAAGCCTATGATGCAGACTTGTACAAGCAGCTGATGGATTCAACCATTGAGTTCAACCTGGAGGTGACTGCTCCTGAATTTACTTAACACTCCCATGATTGGGAACCAGGTGGATTGGGCAGAACTGAAGAAGCTTTACAAGACCAAGGTGTTGGTGAATTTCACCCCAACATCTTCTGCAGAGTTGAAGGCCGTCCAGGATAGGTTCCTTGACTGGTTTCTTGTCCCTAAAGAGAACAGAAGATATGCCTAGAATAGGACAATGAACTTCAATGTAATCTGTAATTATTTTTGTCCTTTGATTATTAATGAAAAATACATATCTTCTATGTTCTAAAGACAACTCCTTGTTGTCTTATTATTTGCCTGATGAGATCTATTCTAAGGTCTCATCCCTTTATTGTTTTCTTGCTTAAGTTTTACTTTTGATCAGTTCTGGTAGTGTTTTAACTCCATCAAAAAGGGGGAAATTGTTAGGATAAAAATTGTTAGTTTTGATGAGTTAAAACAAACCAGAAGATGTAATAGGACCATCTGGACCTGTTAGCCAGATGATGATCTAGATTAGGACTTAGTCTAGGGGGAACTGCCAGACCAGAAGACTTCACCAGAAGAGTCACCAGAAGACCCCACCAGAGGACTTCACCAGAGGACTCCACCAGAGGACTTCACCAGATGAGATCATACCAGAGGCAGAGGACCTTCCCCAGACCAGACGAGTCCGGACCAGACGAGTTTGGTGGAACAAAAGATGCTCAGTTTGATCCCCTTATTCTACTGAGTATTCTGGTTGTTCACCAGATAAGGACCAGAAGACACCGAGGTTGCCTGGTGTCTGGTCCTGCCTTCTCTGGAGAGAATCAGAGTTAGGAAATTGGAAGCATTGACCGTTGGTGATTCAAATCAAGTCTAAACAAGATTGGATTGAGAAGATATGAAGACAATCAATCAAGATCTCACCAACCCAATCAATCAATTAGGGAATTGATTGATTGAAGCTTCCATATATAGAGGATCTGATTGGATTAGCCTCCCAACGGCTATGTCCCTAATCCCCTCTATATATACTTGAGTGCAGATCTGGAAAAAGCTCTAGAATCATTCACGCGCATATAGCCATACTAAGCTTTTGATCACTACGCTTTCGCACTCACTTTTGTTCTTAATTACTCATCTACTCGTAAGGAGTTTATATACTCAACCTGTTCATCTTGTTAGACAAGGTTGGAGTAAGTCTATCTTTAGATCGAAGTTAGATCTAAAGAGTTTGTAAGAAGGTGCTGGTACTTCAGAAATTCCAGTGAGTAAGTTTGTGAGTTGGTTGATAGTGAGACCCCTTGGTGATAAGGGAGAGTGGACGTAGGATATTTAATCCGAACCACTATATATCTTGTGTTATTTATCGCTTTATTTTAATTATTGTTTATTGTTTATTACTCTCTTATAAAAGACTTTGAAAGACATTATTACATAAGCTTCCGAAATTAATCTATCGAGTGGGACCAACAATCTACTAGTAGAAGTTGGTATTTTGCTTCAAGTCAATGGCGCCGTTGCCGGGGATGGCGTTGTATGTCTTTTGAATAGGACTTGTAGATAGCTTAGTAGTTAGTAGTGAGTGCTTTATTTTCTGTTTATTTTTATTTTTATTCATTCAGCAGTTGCGTTTTGATCCTTCTGCTAGTGTGTCAGGTATATGAAAACATGCTCACAAGGGAATACGAGCGAAGAGAGAATACCGTTGGACCCTGAGACGATAGCTAGAAGGAACCGAGCTTTCTTGAGGAGAATGAATACTACCGGAGGAGGAAAAGAACCAATGGACATCTCTAATAAGTTGGATGATGCTACGAACGGATTCAATCAGGAATTGGGCCGAGTTGAAGGCACTGGAGTTAGTGGTAGCCAGAATCAAGTTCCTTTAGGGGATAGCGAGAGCCTAAACCCGGATACACAAAACATAGACAATCCAGCTCACAACCTTGTTCAAAACCCTCATAACAACCCTGCTTACCCACATCCTAACTTACTACAAAACAACTTACCTTATCCACCTTACCCATACCCACCTTATCCGTATCCACCATACCCGTATCCTCCACCTCCAGTTTACAATCCGCCACCTGTTTACCAACTACCACCCCAATAAGTACCCGTACCAGCTGCTAATCCTCAGCACATTCCTCAGAACGCAGATCAGAATATGGCTATTCGAGGAAGGTTTGCGGCACAGCCACAACAATACTATGATGGAGTGGCATTGCCTCCTGTTGAGGCAAATAACTTCTCGATTTCCCCGGGAATTTTAAAGCTGCTTATAGAGAACCAGTTCAAGGGGGTGATCGGGAAGGAGAATCCTCATACACATTTGAGGAGTTTTCTAATGATAGCCTTCACTTTCAATTACAATGGCATGTCTGAAGATGCCAAGAGGCTTAGGTTGTTCCCATTCTCATTGACGGGAATAGCTAAAGAGTGGTACGATAATACGCTTCCACGGGGAGGTATTACCACTTGGGCCGAGCTCGAGCGTCTATTCCTCGAGCGATTCTACCCTCCATCCTGAACGATCAAAGCAAGGATTGAGATCTCTTCCTTCCACCAGAAGCAAGGAGAGGACCTACGTCAAGCGTGGGAGAGATACTCAAATATGTTGATAGAGTGCCCGCAGCACGGGTACAATGAGGAAGATGTGATGGCATTTTTCTATAGTGGTGCCAACAAGGCTGGGCAAGACCATCTAGACGCCTGTGCTAGTGGATCATTCCTGAATCAAGGAATAGTAAGGTGTAGAGAGATCGTGGACAACATTGTCACAAATGCCGGGGCGTGGAATGTGGACACAGATTTCCAGAGAGTTCAGCAGGTTGAGGAAGGTGAAGGAACGAGAAGGCTGTTGATGGCCATGATGGAAAAGATTAATAACCTTGAGTTGGGGAAGAATATGGTTGGAGGGAATGCAGCAGAGAATAAGCAAGAGGACAAGCCCACAATTCAGCAAGAAGTAGTAAATTATATGGGAGGTCCTTATTACAATCAGAATGGGTATCCACAAGATGGAAATTTTCAAGGAAGGCCTTCTTATGGCCAACCATTTGTACCTCCAGGTCCACATCCGCCTCAAAATTAATGGAGGAACACACAAGGGTACCAAGGAGGCCAGCAGCTTCCTCAGAACCAATGGAGGAAGAACGAGAATTTTTCATATGCTAACCCGAAGGCGGGTATTACAATTTCTCCAGGTGTTGATCCAGGTTCAAAACCTCCGGGTGGAGAAGGCGGTTCCTCAACTGAGGAGATGTTGAGAGCTATCCTTCAGAAGGTGGAGGAAGGTAGCAAGAGATTGTCCTCTTTGGAGTACGATATGAAGGAGTTGCATAAGAAAGGTGATCAGCGTGATCAAGAACTCCAAAAGAGAGATGTAGAGCTAAATCGAATTCAACAAGAGAACAATAGGCGGTTCACCTCAATAGAGTTCCAGATAAGCCAAATTGCAAAATCATTGAATAGAGAGTCGGGTAAGTATCTGTCCATGCCGGAGGGAAACCCAAAAGAGCATTGCAAGGCTATCCAGCTTAGAAGTGGAACCAACTATGAAGGGCCTCAGATGCCTGCTGATTCTGAGACACCCCAAGATAGAGATGAGATTGAAGAGATGAGAGGTGAGAAGAAGGTTGAGGGTGAAAGCACTCAAGCGAGCAAAGAGCTTAAGGAGGAAGGCATTGAGAAGGTTGAGAGAGTTCCTAAGTGGAAGAAGATAAAGGAAGCAAGGGAGAAAGTGAAAGAGACCGAGAAAGATGAATGAGGGGTACCCAAATCTGTGATACCCGTCCCATATCCACAACGCTTCATGAAAAAGAAGCTGGATGAGAAATTCGCTAAATTCCTTAATGTGTTTAAACAATTGCATATTAATATCCCTTTTTATGATGCTTTGGAACAAATGCCCAACTATGCAAAGTTTTTGAAGGACTTGATCGCGAAAAGACGGCGAGTGGATGAGCCGAAGTTAGTGCAGCTGAAGGTGAGTGCATTAGTGCACAAGGCACTTCCTCCAAAGCTGAAGGATCCCGGGAGCTTCACCATTCTTTGTGATATTGGGAACGGGATCAAGAAGGGAGCGTTGTGCGACCTCGGAGCGAGCATTAATTTGATGCCGTTGTCGCTTTTCAAGAAGTTGGAAGGTGGTGAACTTCAGCTAACAATGATGATGCTTCAACTTGCCGACCGATCTATTACTCAACCTCAAGGTGTGGTTGAAGACGTCCTCGTGAGAGTTGGAGATCACATTTTTCCACCCGATTTCGTGGTCCTAGAGATGGAGGAAGATGAGCACATGCCCCTGATCTTGGAAAGACCGTTCTTAGCGACAGCGGGGATGGTGCTAGACGTGGCAAATAGGAAGATTACATTGAAGGTCGATGATCAAGAAGTGAAGATTTTCCTATATGAAGCCATGAAGCACCCGAAGGAGGATGAGAGTTTGTATTGCATGGATGCAATTGATCCTAGTGTTGAAGACACACCTCCTATCCCTAATCCTTCTTATATTCATGAATTTTATAATCCTTCACTTGATAATTTAACCCATGAGCATTATGTTCTTGATTATGTTGATAGGGATAAAAAGAAGAAATTGAAGGAAGAAGAAGTGAAAAATGTGGACGTGGTCCAGTTGGAGGGAAAAGGAGGAGATAAGAAGAAAAATTCCAAATTCAAGAACCTGTTTGGTAAGACTTCTCCAGATAAAGGTGAGAAGGAGTTGAGACCCATAACACTTGGGGATGAGAAGGAAGCAAAAGAGTTCATGATGGAAGGGCATCAAGGAAAGACATGCAAGCACCACTCTTATGAGAGTAAGGGAGGTAAATTTGAGTATGATGTCCCATAAGCTCCTTTGAGCTTGGTCCGGCATGAGGACCTTAAAAATAGCGGTGAATGGGAGGCAACCCATTTTTACTTGCTTTTGAGTGTTTTTAGTTATTTGAGTTTTATGATATTAGGGTGTTGTTGAATCGTAAGTTTTAACCTCGTATTTGAGAGTTTATTTTGTAGGCTTGTCTCGAGAGAATAGAGGAATCATGGAGTACTCGAAAGGGAGGAACTCAAGCAAGGGAGTGTGCAACGTTGTTGAGAGAAACTGAATTAGTTGGATGAGGTAACCCACAATCCCAAACTTAGACCTCTTCACAAGGTCGAAGTTTGGGGGGTGGAGTTTTTTTTATGTTTCTTGTTACATTGCACCGGAGCACCCCTTATCTTTTAGTGTGTTTGGTTATTTGGTGCCTTGAGATGCTCCTTGAGGTGATTTTGATCTGATTTGTTGTTGCTTATTTCATGTTTAATAATCATCTTATGCTTACTTATTGCTATCTTTGAGTATCACTTGATGAGAAGGGTGAATTGTGAGGTTGAGTTAGAGAGTCTTTTGTGTGAGTGTTTGAGTTAGCGTTGATTTGAGAAAGAACTTGTATGCTTGTGAGTTTTCCTTTTGAGTACTTGTGTGATGAGAGTGAGAATTCACTAGGACTAGCATGGATGTGAAAGCTGTGAGATTTGAGCCTTATGAGATTTTGATGCATGAATTAATGTCTTCGGTTGTGAGTGGATCGTCACCTTAGAGGATGCTAGAACTTGTGTGTGATCTTGCTTCTTGATTGTGTCTAGTTTGATATGTCGAATGTGAACTTAGGCCATCTTTGATTTTATTGAGTCACTTAGCCAAATTTTTCCTTACCATTGATATTTGTCCGTTGTTAGCAAGTTTAAGCCTTAAGCCTATTTCATTTGCTAGCACAATTAAATACTATTCCAGTTCCGAAGCCTTTTTGTCCCAATTTGAGTGGAGAATAGGAAAGTGTGAAAGTGAAGGGATTGAATTGAGTTGAGAAAAAGGAATTATGATGGTTGAGTGGTGATAAAATAAGGGTGTGAATGAGATTTGAGTTGTGGGAAAGAAAAAAAATTGAGAATGAGCAAAAGAAAAAAATGAGCTCATTTGTTTGTGCGGAAAAAAAAGTGAAGTGATTGAAAAAATTGAAAAGAGTGAGAAAGAAAAAAAATTGAAGTATTGAGAATATGGAATTGAAAGGGTGTTGATTGAAAATGTTTGAAGTATTCTGTTCCTAATCTCGAAGTGCCAAAGTTTGAGTTTCTATTCTCCATTCACTTGAGTCACTTACCCTATATTGTTATCCCACCTGTCCAAAGAGCTTACATTACAACCTTGAGAAAAGTCATTTTTGATTCGGCATTGATTTCTAGAGTATGGTCGGAGTTGAGAGTGCTTACAAGCCTATGACTTCCAATATGTGTGATTGATTATTTGAGTGAGTCCCTTTATCATTGATATACACTTGTGAGGGAGTGAAACACATCGTTGAGTGCACATCCATATTTGATTTTGGTGATTCTCGCTGTCGTTGCATGCGTATGATGAGGGAAGATTAGTGAGTATACTTGTGATTGATCTTTGAAGCTCGAATTCATTTGCTTGCATGATTTGATTCGTTGACTCATTCCTAACAATTTCACTTGACTTATTATTTCGTTGCTTGAGGACAAGCAACATGGTAAGTTTGGGGGGGTTGATTAGGCGTGAAATTGTTATGTTTTGGTGCCGATTTGCCCATGTTTTGAGTATTTTTTATGAGTGTTTGGAGTCAATTGAGTATCATTTTTATAAACTCATTAATTTGTCTCTTTGTTTTTCATAGATGGATAGAGGGTGAAAAGAGGAGTTCGTAGGACTTTGAATCGGCCAAAACGGACTCCCGGTTGAGAAGATATGAAGATTTTACGAACAAGTGTACAACAGCCGAAAACCACTCGAGCGCCAGCGCTCGACCGATTGCACCACTCGAGCTACATGCTCGAGCGCCCCTGCTCGAGCTGCTCGAGCGCCCCTGCTCGAGCTGCTCGAGCACTTTTCTATTTTTTACCTCCGAATTCATTTTTCGGCCCATGAGTTTCCGGTTCGCCCCGACGCTTATATATACTCATTCCAAACTCGTTTTGGAGGAGAACAACATACCAACACATATTTTTAAATACTTTGAGCGAGGAGAAAGCTTGGGGAGGAGTTTTGAAGGATTTTATACGTTGTAATCGAGGTTTTAATTTACGAATTCTTAGTTTTAGTATTTCTTTTGAACGTATTAGATTAATTCTTTCTTTCTTTACTCTTTGAGACGATTAAACCTAGTTTTTCAGATTTATATAGATTTCTTTGGAGACTTTAATTTGTTCTTTCGTTTATGTTCTTGATTTCTTTCGTTAATTTAATTATGCATATGATTATTGTTCTTGTGATTGCTTTTATTATTCAAACCACCATGTTAGGCTAGAACCCTTGCATGCTTAGGGTAGGATGAACTCGTAGAAGTAGGATGTGGGTTCATAATTAGGATAATTCGTGACGTTTAGTTTTAATTCTCTTAATTAATGAATTCTTAAAATCAATCTTAACTTTACCTTTGAATTTTGTACGAAAGTGTTAGGGAGAGGACGACCGTATCACTCTTTAACAACTAGTAGTCTTAACGAGAAGGTTTAGAAGGGGTTAATTAATCTACCGGTTTATCTAAGGAGGACGGCCGCATCACCTTAGTTAAATTAGGGTCTCTTTAATTAAGCACTATCTATTAACTTGTTCGTAGATTAGTGAAGTCGATTGTTAGGATAAAGTATTAGGGTTTTAAATCTTGAGCTTTCGTCTTGCAATCTTTTACTTAGGTTATTTCTTGTGCGTCACGATTATCTTGATTATGTACCTGCTCCGTTAGTATACGTAGGGATTCCTATCCTGAGCATCACCATCACCTATTTGAAAACACACCTTAGTTTATTCGTTTCTTTCGTTCTTTAGTTTAATTAGTTTATTTTAGTTTAAAATTAATTCTTCAAAAATCCAAAAACATACACTCATATTAACTACGACGCGTAGATCTTCAGGGATCTATTTGCATACACACTTTCCCTTGGGTTCGATAATACTTGGTCGCTATACTTACTCATACTACAGTGAACTCGTCTGCTTGCGGGGAATCTACTAGTAGAAGTTGGTATTTTGCTTCAAGTCACGGAGCAAATCTTAAATATAGCAAATCATAAATATTTTAAACGGTAAGGGGATTAATTAAATGAATTAATTTCGCACATCTCTATAAGTTCAAACTTGAGTTGAAATTCGACTGTAAAAAATATTACACTCAAATAAGAGGAGTAGATTGAATAAACTATAAATAATTGCTTCAAGCCATACTTTTTGGAGCTTAATTGCGTAAAACCACCCCAAAAATCCTACATTGCAAAAACCCTCATTTTATTTCAAAAAACCACACTTTTACTTTTTCAGGTGGTCCCCCCTTTTTATCTCTCCTCCTCCTCTCTCTCTCTCTCCCCTCCTCTTCTCTCTCTCTTCCCCTCGGTCAATAAAAACCACCCACCCCCATTACCCCCACATTATTTTCTCCCTCTCTCTCATATACCCCCCCGCATACCCCCACCCCCATCCTTTCCATCTCTCTTTCTCTCTCCCTCTCTCCATATACCTCACACCCCCACTGTCCCCAGCCCCAAGCCCCCACCGCCACAGCCCCCAACCCCCACCGCCCCAGCCCCAAATCCCAGCCCCCCACCGCCACCAGACCCCACTGTCTCATCCTTCATGCCTCACCCGCACCAGCGGCCATCCGCGCACGACGATCACCAAAAATCCATCATTTCTGGTTCGGATCTACAGAGATCGGACCGCTTGAAGGGTGTTCGAGTCTGATCCTGCCATCGCGTCGTCCGTCCTCTGCCTCGCCGGAACTAGAGAGTCACGCCACTGGTTCGGATTTGCCTAGATCGGACCGCCTGGAGAGTGTTCGCGTCCGATCTGTCTGTCCGCCGCCATCACGCGTCGCCACCTTGCTGGAGTCGCGTCACCGCCTCGCCGCCCCGCTGGTTCTGAGTTGCTTTCTTTCAATTCATACTTAAGTTTCGTTTATTGTTTAGTTCGTGTTTGCTTGAGGCTTAATTTTTGGAGAAGAGTGTTAATATTAGTACTGCATATTTGGAGTTTTGATAATATGAGGTTTGGTTACTTGTGGGAAATTGATAATTTGTGTTGCATATTTGGAGTTTTTGTTTTTTTGGCTCAAATCTATGCTGCATATTTTTGGCTCAAATTTGATAATTTGTGATGCATATTTGGTTCAAATCTTGGCAAAATATTACTTAGAATAGACAAGAGATTATTTGCAAAAATATTGATTTTGTTGGATTCAGCCAAAAGGGGATATTTGATTTACTTTGACTGTTGAAATTATTTGGATTTTATTTGTGGGGTTTTATGGGTTTGATTTGTATGGATAATTAATTAGATTATTCGTGAGTTTTTTTTTTTTTTTTTTTGGATTTTATTGCTATGAATATTGCTATGAATAAATAAGAGATTATTTGAAATAAGTAATGTATTTGGGATGTATGATTTAAATTTGGGAGCAAAATGTATTTTGGGAGCCCTAGTGAAATTTAGTTGGGAGTAAAATACTGTTAAATTATTTGGGATATTTGATTTAATAGACTGTTGGATTTAATTGTGGGATATGTTTTTTAGGATTTTTGTTGTTGATATTCTTGAATTTTCCCCTGTGTTTGTAGGCTTGGGAGTTACAAAAATGGTGGAGCAAAAAATAAGAAGACAATCTGGGAATCTTGTTTTTGCAGTTATGCAAATGAATTGTTGTATTCTGCAATAGTTGTTGCATTTCTGCAACTAATTTGTTGTATTCTGCAATTTTTCTTTTTTTCATTTCTGCAAATAAATTGTTGTGTTATGCAACTCAATCTGCAAATAAATTGTTGTGTTATGCAACTCAATTTGCAAATGTTATTTGAATACTGGAAGTGTCCTCATATGGTTTGTTTGAATGTAATTTTAGAATTTTTTATATCCTAAATGTTTATTGATAATGTTGTGTTTTTTTATTTGTGTAAATTAAAAAAAATGTGGCTGCATTTTAATTATTGGGAATGAAAATTTCCCTGAAAACATGAAATTCAAAAATAAAAATAATAAAAAAGAAAATGAAAATGGGAAAGGAAAAAAGAGGGTGTTGTTAGTTTTGTGCCTGACACGCCCACCAAAAAAAATGAAACAGCCCACCAAAAAATTTGAAAAGTTCAAAATTTAAAAAACAGATTGAAAAAGACAAATGAAACAGCCCCTAAAAAAAATGTCTGACACGCCTGCAAAATCAGCAGGAGGGGGAAAGAGTTTTGGGGCATGGACCCCACATTTTGGGGTGTCTTGAAATGTAGGAAAATTGATGGGGGTTATGCAATTAGTCTTTTAGAATTGGACCTATAGGTAACTAACCCAATAAACTAAATGCTCTTTTAGTTGTATATGGTTCAATAGTCACTATAACAGAGGAAACTAAAAATATGGATAAATTGTCACTTACGGAAATAATAGGCTCATGTGGAAAAAATAATTTATAGAAACACAATTAATTTATGAAAAAATATTTGAGTATGCTTGGTAATTAGGCCGTGTGATTTTTATTTTTATTGTATTATTAGTTTTTTTTTTGGGAAAATTCATTATTTATCTATTGATTACCTTATGGAATTTGGTATGAGATTTTGATGCATAAAGTTATGGTAGAAATAGTGTAGGTATTATTTAAATAATACTCACTAAATAAAAAATCGTGCAAAACAAATTTTGGCACACTCTCGGCATGTTGTGGGTTTAAAAATATGAAAAGCGAATACAATTATTAAATTGTTTTATTGCATATCGAAATACTTACAAGAAAATATAAAATTGTCTATTATAATTGTCAAAATAGCTTCAAAATTTCTAACAAAAAGTTTCGTAGTGGGCACAAGAAAAAAATAATACACTTACCTTACTTAAATGTAATGGCGGAAAGAGGTGGCAGATTCAAGAAGGTTGTTGTGAATATATGGTATATGTAGATACATGGTTATATCTAAAGATATGAAATACTAACAAAATACATTATACACAGTCAAATATGAATTTGAATTACTGGTATATCTCTTTATACATGAGATGTGGCAAGATTAATTAAATCTAGAATCTTTCTTTACAGAACCCACACCACCGCCGTCCTCCGGCCAATTTTCTCCTGTGGATTCTGCAATTGTGCATAATGGAAAATGTGCGGCTCTTGAAAATGTAACACCTGCTTTCAATCCCTCTACTTCCTACTTCCTTCAATTAATTACACAATTAATAATTAAGGAGGGAGAACGGCGGATTTAGGGATGAAGTTAAGCGAATTTTGGAAAAAAAATTGCGAGAAATGTTAGAAGAGTGTGCGAGAAAATGAGGGGCAAACTTGACAACAATTATTTATACTGCGAAAAGTCAAAAGGCAGATAATTGTAATTGTGACATGTGTAATTACATCATATTCATGCAATTAACTCAATTTAATATTATAATATTATCATACTTTTTCATTATTCATTATCGTAGGTTACAAAAGTGATTTATAAAATTCAAATATTTAATATAGAATATGACATGTGGCAAGAGAAGCGGCTGTCACTTGGCAGCATTTTGGAGGGTGCAATTCTACTTTTATAATATAAGATACTCATTTTCCATTTCAAACCCATTCCCCACCAATGTTTTTAAACTCGAACCGGACCGGCCGGTTCGACCGGTTTAACCGGGAACCGGCCATGGCACCGGTCCGGTTCTTCTCACAAAACGGGTTGCATTTGACCCGTTGTGAACCAGCCAAAAACCGGGTTAAACCGGTGAATCGAGGAACCCAAAAAACCGTTTTTCATTTTTAATAATTCTGGAAAAAAAAAAAGGAAAGAACGACAACAATGAATCTAGAAAAATAAAATTAAGATCAGAAATAAATGAAGAATGAAAGAAAAATGATTGAAATTAAGGAACCAAATCAAGAGAGAAGAAGGATTGTCGAGGTTGAGAAACCATTGTACCACAGTGATGAGTGATAAAGTCCACTGAATCTTACTCTCATAGATAGTAGAGGCGAGGGAGGGAGGCGTGTGTTGAGGGTGAGTTTGTGAAATTTTGTATTATATACTAGGGTTAGGGAATGAAAACAAAATATAATGGGTTTTGTTAGTAATTTCATTTTTGGGCTTTTCAACTTATAATATGTAAATGGCTAAATAGATGGTAATATATACATCTACGCTTACGACCTACAATACTTTAAGTTATGATGTGCTGCATTTATTAAATTATGTGATGAATTATTTTTAAATTACTCATTTATTTAAATATATTATTTCATGAACATTTTAAATGTATATTGATATATTTAATAAATTTGTTTTTACAATTTTATATAAATTTTATGATGAGTATATATATATATATATATATATATATATATATATATATATATATTATGTATAATATGTATCACATAATATATTTTCGAGTCATCCGGTTTTTTTTCAACGGTTCAACCGGTCGAACCAGTGAACCAGTGACCCAATTGATTGTCCGGTTCGATGACTGGTTCGGATTTAAAAACATTGTTCCCCACCATTTAAGCTTTCAACCAAGCATTAATAAAAAAACTATAACTCTTATTTTATAAATTTTAGTACTTGGAATGAGTTTAGTGTATGATAAAAAAATAATTGTATAATTAATTTAGTAAATGTGAAATATTAACACATGCAATATCTTAAAAATTATATATTGGTAAAAAAGAATTAGTAAAAAAACAATACATATCCATGAATTGACAAAATAAATTTAATTTAAATTTTTATCATAATATTTCTCACATTAAAATTTAACAATATTCACACAAAATAGGAAATAAGGAAAAAAAGAAAAGGAAACCCACACGTTATTTTGCTTCGAGAGAGATAGAAAGAGAAGAAAAAGGATAATAAAATTTTATAAAAAGATTTATTATTATAAGATTTAAAATGTAGGGGTGAAATTAGAATTGTAAGATGTATGATTGAGGTTAAATAATAGGATTAAAGTTGATGAGATTTGAGAAATTTTGAATTAGAAGGATGTAGTTACAACACTTAAGCTTCCATAGGCGATATATATATATTCCATACTCATAAATGTGATCTTATACATCTTAGTATCATATGTAAACAAAACTTTTTAAGCCTATGTTACAAGTTCACGTCTCTCTATATTGAAAATTATCTCCTATCATTCACCCAACTTTGAAAACTATTCTTAACCATTGAAATTTAATCTCTACTAATCTTGACCGTTGATTCTATCACAATATCCTCTATATATATCCTCTCACTCTCATACAAAAATCAATCTCAATACAATCCCCAAAAAATCGTCCTCCCTCTTTCATTATTGTTTCAAAAAAAATTGCAATAAATTTCGTTCGATCTTCTAAAAAAAATATGTTTGATTATCTTATGAAAGTTGCAGGTTTATTGATAATTTTTCATTGATTCTCCTTTCGTTTAAATCTTCATATTTTTCTTTTGCATGATACGAATCTATACATCTCAAGGTGTTTTTTCTTTCTTATATTACATAATTTTTGCTTATTATTGTTTATTGGATCATCATTCACGTAAGTTTTTCATGTATATTTCATTAATTAATCTTTTGTGTGAATCTTCATATTTCTTTTTTGCAGGATAAGAATCTATAGTTGTCAAGGTATTTATGGGTTTTCTATTATGTTTTTGATCAATTAGTTGTATGAATTTAATTTGCATTTTTTTATTTTAATCTCTTTTACTAATGATTTTTCTTCAAAATCAGTTTTTTTTTTTTTCAGGATAGTAATGATTTTTTCCTCAATTTTTTTTTATGTAGAATACAAATCTATACATGTTAAGGTACTTACTATTTTTTTAACAAATCCTTTTGCTATTGTGAATTCTAATTAGGTCTTTTTTTTTTAATAATTATTGTTTAATTTTTTTTTTCAGATGAAAATCATTATCATGGAAAAAATGGTTCTGATTATTTTTTTAGGAGTGAAGATCAATATTGAAGATATATTTTCATGTGAAGATGAAGTAGAAGATCAATGATATGGTGAAGATGAAAAATGATTTATTATGTGTTAAATATTGTATTTTCCTAATATTGTTAATGTATTAGTTACAATTTAATATATTAATTACAATTCTATAAATAATAATTTCTATGTTTTAGTTTCCATTAATTATGATGGATATTTATTATTTAATTTTATATTATCATTATATATTCCTTTCAATTTGATAAATTAATAATATATGCGATCATTATATTTTGAATAATAATATATGCAGTCATTATAATGATAAACCAATAATCATCATATGCGATCATTTTATAATTTACAAAAATAATGATATTAATTTTTTTATATGATGAACTTAATAAAAATAAAATGCTAATGTAATTTTAATGTGGTATCAAATTATATATTTGATATTTTCAACTAATTAACAACTCTAACTTAAAAAAAATCAAGAATATTGTTATTTTTAGTTTTTTTTAAGGAAAAATCGACTCTTTTTAAAACATGTGATTTAATTGTAAGTTCATTCACCAATCAATATATAAATATAGTTTAATTATATGTTTTAATTATTTACATGTGATTGTATGCTATAATTTTGTATCATTGAATATAGATTACTTATATTAGTTAAATTTGACTTTTTATCTCTTTATATGATGAACTTAATAACAATAAAATACTAATTTAATTTAAATGTGATAAATACAATAAAATTATACCTTTGATATTTTCAACTAACTAACAGATCTGGATTTTTTTTTTAAATTCGAATATTTTTTAAATTTATTAATATTGTTACTCTTAATTTTTTTTTTTAAGAAAAAATTTACTCTTTTTAAAACATGTGATTTAATTGTAAATTTATAAATCAATCAATATATAAATTTATCTTAATTATATACTTTATTGTTTTAGTGTGTAGAGAAATATGAAAAAATAGACGCAGATATGTTGACTCAGTTCGTCAGGAATGACTACGTCTGGGGGAAATACCAAGCCAGGAGATTTGTATATGTGTGTGTATATAATTCTGAGCACAGGGATATATTTATAATAGAAAAGACCTAGTCTAAAACCTAAAGCCTGTTTAGGTTACTTGGCTCATTAGTAATGTCCACATCAAATCTTCTAGATTTGGTATAATAAATCTGTTGGGTTTATAAAACTCCCCCTTGGACATTACGACATAACATAAATGCCTTGTCATAAAAACTCTACGTGTTAGGTATCGACCAAATATTAAGTTAGGGAGGAATGTAATTTTATTGATCTTCCGGATCAAATCTTTTGGATTTATTTCGGGGTTATCGCTCCCCCTGAAGACAACAACCCTTTAAGCTTCTCGCACGATACGTACATCTATCAATTGAGCTCAGAAAGTCTACGCATCCCAATTCTTCTAACATGTTTCTCGAAAGTGGACTTCGGCAATGATTTTATAAACAAATCATCTGCATTTTCTTCAGAGCTTACTTGAGTTACTTGAATCTTGAGCAATGCTTGTTGTTGCTGGTTATAGAAAAACTTCGGCGATATATGCTTCGTATTGTCACCTTTAATGTAGCCCAATTTCATTTGTTCGATGCAAGCAGCATTGTCTTCGTATATACAGGTCGGCTCTTCAGTGGTAGAACTCAGACCACTACTTCTTCGAATATGTGTGATGATAGACCTTAACCAAATACACTCACGAACATCTTCATGTAAGGCAATGATCTCCGAATGGTTTGATGATGTAGCTACAAGAGTTTGTTTAGTTGACCTCCAAGATATCGCTGTGTTTCCCATGGTAAATACATAACCAGTTTGAGAACGCCCTTTATGTGGATCAGAAAGATAACCAGCATCAGCAAAGCCAACTAATACATTATTTGGCGTGTCAGTGTAAGGGGTTGTTTCAATGTTTTCCTTAGGGGTTACAATTTCATCTGTGGCCCCCTTTTTCTCTTTGTAAGGAAATAACAGACCCATGTCAATGGTTCCTTTTAGGTATCGAAAGATATTCTTGACACCATTCCAATGACGCTGCGTTGGTCCTGAACTAAATCTAGCTAACAAGTTCACTGAGAATGCAATATCTGGTCGAGTACATTGAGCTAAGTACAATAATGCGCCTAGTGCACTTAAATAGGGAATTTCAGCTCCCAATAGCTCTTCGTCATCTTCCTTTGGACGAAATGGATCTTTCTTTAAATCCAAACTTCGACCGATCATGGGAGTGCAAACAGGGTGCACTTTGTCCATATTAAATCGCCTGAGTATCTTCTGGACATATGCAGACTGGTGGATAAGTATTCCACAAACTCGGTGTTCTAGTTCAAGGCCTAGGAAAAACCGAGTTTTCCCAAGATCTTTCATCTCAAATTCAGATTTCAAGTAGCTCGCGGTTTCTCTTATTTCATCAAGAGTACCTATTAAGTTCATGTCATCAACATAAACTGCTACAATAGCAAATCCGGAACTTGTTTTCTTTATGAATACGCAGGGGCACTTTTCATCGTTCTTGTAACCTTTCCCAATCAAGTAATCACTTAGACGGGTATACCACATCAGTCCAGATTGTTTCAATCTGTAAAGTGAGTGTTTCAATCTAATTGCGAACGCACTCCGTGGTTTAGAGTCACTTGACTTGGGTAATGGAAGGCCATCAGGCACTTTCATATATATCTCTGAATCAAGATCCCCATAGAGATATGCAGTAACCACATCCATAAGCTGCATTTCCAGTTCTTCAAAAACTACTAAGCTAACTAAGTAGCGGAACGTTATAACGTCCATCACGGGAGAGTATGTCTTCTCATAGTCAATTCCAGGGCGTTGTGAGAAACCTTGTGCTACAAGACGAGCTTTATATCTCAGGACCTCATTTTTCCATTACGCTTTCTAACAAAGACCCATTTATGTCCTACAGGCTTTACACTTGGTGGGGTTAGCACTACCGGACCAAATACCTATCTCTTTGTCAAAGAATCAAGTTCTGCCTGGATTGTTTCATCCTATTTAGGCCAATCCGCTCTTTTTTACATTCTGCAATCGAGCGTGGTTCGATATCATCGTGCTCTATAATTTCTTGAGCAACAGTAAAAGCAAATATATCATCAAATTTAGTGCACTGTCTGTCCATCAACTCATATGCACTCTCATAATTCATGGAGATTTCTTTATTCTCTGGAATCATATCAAACATCGGAGCGTCCTCCAGTAATGATTCTTGGACATAACTATAATCAGAGATAATCTCATGAGATGGATTCTCGACATTGATGATCAATGGATTAGGTTGTGTCGCACCTACCATTTTCTTCCTTGGGTGGGTGTCAATCGAACCATGTGGCCTCCCCCTTTTCCTTTTGGGAGCCACGGCCTCAACCACACTTCCACCAAGTGTGGTTGCAACGCCTTTATCTGCGGTGTTGTGCCCTTTATTAGGGACTTCTAACCGTGCAGGCACATTTGCAGCTGGTATATGAGACCTAGTCACTTTAGCAATATCAGTAAATGAATCAGGCATTGAATCTGCCACGTTCTGAAGATCAATTATTCTTTTTACTTTACTTTCACATTGTGAAGTTCAGGGATCAAAATGAGACAGGGTGGGGACAGACCACGATAATTCCTGTCATTCCCTTAGAAAATTTCTTTTCTTATCTCCCCCTAACGACGGGAAGACTGTCTCATCAAAGTGGCAATCCGCGAATCTAGCGGTAAATAGGTTGCATGTCAAGGGCTCTATATAGCGGATAATTGTTGGGGATTCATATCCAACATAAATGCCTAATCGTCTCTGAGGACCCATTTTAGTGCGTTGTGGGGGCGCAATAGGCGCATATACTGCACAACCAAATATGCTTAGGTGTGAAATGTCAGGCTCATATCCAGTTACCAATTGGTACGCAGAAAATGGTTGGTCAATAGTGGGTCTAAAACGAATAAGTAAAGTTGCATGTAATATTGCATAACCCCATGCAGAGATAGGCATGTTGGTGCACATAACCAGTGCCCTAGCCACCATTTGTAGTCTTTTAATGGTGGCTTCTGCGAGACCATTTTGTGTATGAACATGGGGTACGGGATGCTCTACATCGATCCCGGTAGACATGCAATAATCATCAAATGCTTTTGATGTAAACTCTCCAGCGTTGTCAAGTCTTATAGACTTAATAGGATGATCAGTGTGGTGAGCCCTTAAACGTATGATTTGTTCTAAGAGTTTTGCAAATGCAGAGTTTCTAATGGACAATAGAGCGACATGTGACCAACGTGTCGAAGCATCAACCAGAACCATAAAATACTTGAATGGTCCGCACTCTGGATGAATTGGTCCACAAATGTCACCTTGTGTTCTTTGTAAGAATGGAATATTTTGTTTTGTATCTTTAGCATAAGAAGGTCTCGATGTTACCTTTGCTAAAGAACATGCTTTGCAAAATGAGTGATGTGCCTTTGAAATTTGCAATAAGGCAGATTGGGATGTAGGTAATGTATCTTGTGCTTCAGATGACAAATGTTGTGATGAAGCAACAATATGACCGACAACGTGCATTGTATTGAATTTTTGTCCCAATTTATTCTTCACTCGAAAAAATGGATGTCCGTGTGAATTTTTCAAAATACGGATCATCATGTCACGACCTGGGTGCCCAAGACGGTCATGCCAAAGCCTGTATAAATCGGTGTCACTTAGCTCATCATTAGTGACAACATACGATTCAGAAACTCGAATGGTAGTGAGATACAACCCACTAGATTGACTCATTAATTTCTCTAAAATGTGCTTTCTTCCACATTCATTAGAGGTGATAAATAGATATTCAATTCCATTCTCACTGTGAGTTTCCAAATGATAGCCGTTGGCACGAATATCTTTAAAACTTAACAAGGTTCGATTGGCTCTTGGTGCATATAGAGCTTCTTTGATTTGAATAAGTGTGCCGTTAGGCATCAAGAATTTGACAGTTCCTCGCCCTTTAATCAATTTCAGGCGGCGACGGAATTATGAAACCCTAATCGGTAGAACACTCGTGCTGATAACGTGTTTTAGTGTGTAGAGAAATATGAAAATATAGACGCAGATATGTTGAACCAGTTCGTCAGGAATGACTACGTCTGGGGGCAATACCAAGCCAGGAGATTTGTATATGTGTGTGTATATAATTCTGAGTATAGGGATATATTTATAATAGAAAAGGTCTAGTCTAAAACCTAAAACCTGTTTAGGTTACTTGACTCATTAGTAATGCCCACATCAAATCTTCTAGATTTGGTATAATAAATCTGTTGGATTTATAACATTTACTTATTTATATCAATTTTAAATTTGATTTTATGTTATTATTTGTATCATTGAATATAGATTATTTATATTAGGTAAATTTGGCTCTTTATAAAACGAGTTTTAATTAATCTTAATATATATTTTGTCTAAATACATCCTATTTTTTTGAATTTATAAATATAGACTAATTATATTGAAAAAAAGTTGACTCATTTTTTATAGTATGATTTAAATCATATATTTTCGAATTATAATTCGTGAACTTACTTTATGTAATCTTTGGTATTACAATATCTATTAAAATTATTTGAAGAAATACAAATGTTTGCTATATTCTATATGAAGTATATTCATTTTCCTTTTAATGCATAATAATTATTGGATCACAATTTGGAGAGTGATGAATCATTTTTGCTAGTAGGTTTGTAACTTTTGAAGTCGATTTTCACGAACAAACATTTATAAAGTAAAAATATAAAAGAAGATTGCAATTAAGAGCTCGATTCCAGCTAAGACCATGCAAATATACAAACAAATATTTTTTGCAAAAGATTTTTCTAGAAAATTATAATTATAATTGTTTGAATTTATTAATTCATTAGTGTTTATATAGTTATCAAGTAAAAAGTATTTAATTCTATTTTCTTCATATTTTAATTATATCATGTATTATAAATGTTTTTATTATTAAAAATATTGAACAAAGAAAAAAAATTAAATATAATTATTTATTATAAATATTTTTTTTTTCGCGAATTAAAGTAAATATTACATCAGATATATTCAACCTCATCCATTATTAAAATCGCCTCCCATAAATTATGCACTCCCTTCAATTTTACTGTACTTGTTTGAAAATCTTTTTTTTTTTTTAAATATGTGAAGGGTCTTATGGGTATTATGAGGTTTATTTATAAATAAAAAGATCATTTATGAAAAATATAATACTTATATTTTCTATAAACAAAACAATTACTTTATTTATAAGAGTATGTGAAAATAGTTTATACATGAATTATTAAAGGATATTAGTTATTTTCATTGAAGAGTATTAGTTGTTTTTTTTTAAGGGTAATAGTTATTTTCACTTAAAAGTCTTATTTTATTTTCACCGAGCAACTAAGACTCTTCAATATAAATAAATAATACTCTTCAATGAAAACAACTAATATTTTTTAGTAAAAATAACTAATACTCTTCAAATGATTTATATATGAACCAGTTTCACTCCCTACTTTGATTTGGAAACTGTATCACATATATTTAGCCATAGTTACTGGCATGCATATCTATTTGTGCCTTTCCCTTTTTCTTTCACAGGTATAGATGCTTGTATATCCAGAAGCAAAAGACAATTTCAATGGCTCTAATGTTTTGTAAAATTCCTTAAAACACATCATCCATCCATCCATCCATCACAAGGTCCATAACTTGCTATATTTACAAGCATCAAAAGGTCGACCATTACAACGTTTACGCTCCCTCGAGCATTAAATTTGGTCAGGTCACAACGGGCTGCGCTCATTTACAAATTTACAACATCCATTGCAAAAGTTCCATCGAAGGACATGTTCTACCAAAAGTAGGAATATTGGCAGCAGTTAGAAAAGGATAAGCCATCACTAGTTACATATGCTATAATCAGAGAAAGAGGCAAGCCCTGGATGTTCATTTGAGCTGTGGTTCGACATTAGCTGTAGGTTTCTTGGGAGATTGGGGAGGTGCTTCGCTCGTGTTCTTTGTCTCTCCAGATGGAGGGTGACATCTTTTTCCAAAGAATGTTTCAATGCTCTTCATCTTCAGACAACTCTTTTCTGCAAATAATCAGAATCAATAACGACAACTTGATTATTGCTACCCAAAGTTGGTGGGATAGTAAGCTCCATACCTGGTGATATATTCATGCCATGCTTGCTCAAAATTTCTTTCTTAACCTGGATGCAAGCATTAGCATTAGCCATTAGCATTAGCATTAGCATTAGAATTAGAATCAGAATCAGAATCAGAATCAGAAAACAAACTAAGACGAGTAAATGTTAAGCAGTTAGAAACCATGAAGTCTGAAGCCCTTACTTGAAGAATGCAATCATAATCAACAACTAGGATACAGCTTACTAATGAATAGTAAGTTCATAATATGAAACGGAGGTACAAGTTAGAACTTCCTCTAAATTCCATCATCGTTTTTTTAAGAATTAGTTATGTAACTTATTCAATACAATAATACAATATCCATCAAATACAAAATGAGACCCCATATTATAATTTTAAATGAGAACCCTCTATTAAACGTAAACAGCTAATAATAATTATAAACGGTGCTGAACATTGACGTGGATAGTGAGATCTAAAATCGGTAAAGCTGAATTACCTGCCAGCGGTTATCAGAGAATTCAGATATTTCCCGTACTTTATTCCTTAATTGTGATCTTGGGACAGCTGGAAACTTATTATGCAGCGACTTCTCTATTTTCCCAATGCTATGGGCAGATGACTGAATTATGGATATCTGCAAAATTTAGTCGACGACATATGGTAAATAATACAAATTTTCATATAGTTCATCAATAACCACATATAATAATTGCTTACAATCTGAGGCAAGTCTGAGTCGAGCAAAGATGCAGCAGTTGCAAGTGATGAAGTACTTGACTTGCTAGAGGAAGCTTTTCGATCCTCATCTACCACATCATCAGGAACTGATATCTCCATATCCAGGGAACCAGGAAAAGGGCGAATACAAAGAGTTTGCAAGGCAGTTTTTTCAATCTTTGTTATACCAGTGAGTTCTTCGGATGATAACATTGTGGTCTTATCATGTGCAAGATTTAATATGATCAAGGGCTGGTTCTTTTTAAGTGCATGTTCTGTAAAATTATTCAGATACTTCTGTTGCCTAAGCATTGTACAAAATTCAGCGGACGGATCTTGAACTTCCTCAACGAAATCAAGATCTTCTGCATCAGCTGCCGCTCCCTGCCCCAAAATAGAATAAACTTGATATAAATATAAATCTCCAGGAAGATAGTGAAGAAAAGAGGAGGCATTTTAAGTGCATTGAGCTCGTGGTCTCTCTCTCTAAAAGAATGTACTTCAACTAAGCTACATAAAATGATCAACCTAAATATAATGTGTACACAACTGCAGTGATTGGGGGGGGGGGGGGGGGGGGGGGGAAGAAACTGTAGTTAGATGTGGTATAATTAGATATATTACCTCATTATCTGAAAGATATCCATCAGGAACAAAGAATCCATCTTCACTTTCATCTCCATCATCAATATTTTCATCATCTTCGTCATCTTTATCACAGTCTGACAGGCTTTCACCAGGTTCATCCTATGAACCAGATTTTCAGTTTCAAAAGCCGTCATGAGAATATAACCACAAATATAACAGTGGTAGCATACCTCTTCCCACTCCTCATCGCTATCAATATCATATTCTATATCTGGGTCTTTTACAAAAGGGCGACGAGCACCAACAACTTGACTGGAGAAATAGCAAACACAATCAAGAAAAATTCCTGCAACAACTTGGACATAATACACAAAGGATGAATTCAGTTATAGGTCTAACCTTTTCCTGGGCCAAAATCCACAAAATGCAGGCCTATTGCTCTTGTCAAACTGCAACAGCTTCTTTACTGGAACACGCTTCTTGCTACAGGACAGAGGACTATTAACGGTGTTTGTTTGAGACAAACTTCTATTATTATTGGAGTCTTCCCATCCAATCACAAGCTTCTCCATATTGAAATCCTCTTCACAAGTAAGTTCTTTGTTAGCAGTGAGTGTGAGTTCCTTGATCAGTTCAGCCTTAGGCTTCTGACGAATGCCCCAATGCCTTTTGCGGTTTGAATGTTCAGAACGACTGGAGCGCCATGCATTTAAGTGTGACCTGCAAAAGGTGACACAAAGAAAATGTTGCACTTTGGATCACTGGGATGTCCAACAAGATACCAACACAAAAAAGGGAGAAGATCAATAAACCTACTTCCATATATCTTGCACCTTAATTACATCATTTTGAGCCAATTCAGAATCCATTGCCAAAGTTACAGACTCAGGACTTGCTAGCTTGTTGGAAGATGGCTCGGATATGGTAGCTTTCTTACCAGAACTGTCGTTTTGGGAAGATGAATTAGATTTGCTTCTTTTAAGGAAGCGCTCCATGAGCGATGCTTGTTTTTGGATAACAATTCGCTCCTTCAATTCAGCTTCTTCTTTCGCTCTACGTCTTTGATCTTTCTCTGCTTCCTCTTGCTGCCTTTTTAGCTGCTTCTGAATGTCATTCTCACGTCGCCTCTCCTCCTTCTCGGCCTCATGTAACAGCTTCAGCTCTTTTTCCTACAAGGAGGTCAAAACTACAGTTCAAACAGATATTTTAAAAAGCAACCAACCATATGAAGTCAAATCTACAACTTTGAAGAAGAAAGAAGTACAAGATACTACCCTTTACATTTCAAATATTCTGGAGAAGATAGAGGCCCAATACAGTTAACATGTGGTAATATTTACACTTTATAAAATAAACTAGCATTTTTAAATGGAAGAACAAGAAGATTCTAGTTACACAATTTAAATAATAGCCCACACACAAGGTTGAAATGGGGCTTACACGTTGCAACTTTTCCCATTGGAGTTCCCGGTCCTTCTTCTTCCTCTCTCTCTCCATTTCTTTCTTCTTCTTCTCCATTTGCTTGATTAAGATTTTTTCTTCTCTCTCAGCTTCCTTCTCAGCCCTACACCATTGGTAAACTGATTAAGCCAATATTTCAAGCAGCTTGCCAAGAAATCATCCTGGAACACATACATTTCAACACCACTTTTATGCGGCAAGCTCTCCATTAACAACCGAATATCTGTCTCATTAAAGACTTTACTGAGCTTTTCTGAAGCTTTCACAAGCTCCTGCTGGCTGTTTGGATTGTTTTCTGACTTTTCCAGGGCATTTATCATTGCTGAAACGTTAAAATATATCCCATCAATCACTACACGAGCAAACCTCTAAATGAGCCAACTAAAATGACTTAATCAGTATCCTCTACTTAAGCAAAGTGTATCTAGAAATAGTTATGTAAAACTACCAAATTTATGATGATCAGTAAAACAAGAATCAAAGAAATTCAAACTAGTTTCCCACTAAAACCTGCAAAATAAGT
Organism: Ballota nigra; assembly: GCA_947034835.1. Taxonomy (NCBI): domain Eukaryota; kingdom Viridiplantae; phylum Streptophyta; class Magnoliopsida; order Lamiales; family Lamiaceae; genus Ballota; species Ballota nigra. Next base: position 63,873,240 of record OX344725.1, read on the forward strand.
GTGTGTCTTATACGCGCACCTCAGCTGTAACTGCCACGTTACAAAACTTGTGATAAGCAATGCATAATTCAAAACTATACCAGATAAGAAGTATCCCAATATACTGAAAATCAACAATGGCGGGCGGATCAATGTGCATAAGTTCCAAAATTAGATTTATAAACTGAAAGTAACTTCAAAACTAAGTTCCAGGATCCATGCTCTGCCCCATTGCACTTGGAGAAACAAGCAACCAAAAAAAAAAAAAAAGGGAAATTAGCATAGTCTTTGGATAAGCATCGCAAAGGTGGATCACATAAAACACAATGTTTGCTTGGAGCCATCTGTTCAATGTGACAGGTCACAGATGAATTGACTTCTGATGAAAACCAAGTAGGCAAATCAGAACTTACCTGAAACAGCCATAATCCTCTCCTGGATCTTTCCCCGACAAGTCCGGCGAACTTTCAGAGATGCGCGCACTGATTTAGGCATCAACTTCAGATCTCTTGTCTACAAGCAGGAAGAGCAGAGTACAGTGGGACTACCCTCACCAAAATCAAAAAGTACGCGGAACCAAAATAACAGAGTAATAAATGCTATAACGAACTACCTTGCTATAGAAATAATATAGAATATTGGAAATAGACAAATGAACACAAACTTTGGTAAACGAAAAAAAATGAGAACTTGAGAATTGCATGTAATGGTTGATAAGAATAGCATCCTACCTTACCTAAAACGTGGCACTCATCCAGGAGATGAAGAAATGCAACAACAAATAAGAAACTCACATGCGTGCAGTTAATTCAGTAAATCGTCAAATTATAGCTACTGAAGGAAATATTCAAATTCACTAAGTAAAACCCTTTATTCCTCCCGAAAGATGCCAAATTTAGCTTCACTTTTAATATCGGGTATACCTCATTACAAAAAATTGTCTGTTACCAAGTTAGTCACTCCACGAATCCACATTGTAAGCACTAAATGAAACACCATTAATGCAAGTGATAACATACCAAGAAATATTCCGCACGATTACTGCTATTTCTAAAACCACATAATTCCTTTAGAAAGACAATACAACGCAAAACAACATAGACAATCCAACATAAGTAATAGCAAAAATTGGGAGGAGCTCAACTGGGATATATACCTCCCAACACCAAAGAGAGTTGTCATCCTCATCTTCCAAAACATCAGCATCAGCATCAGCATCAGCATCAGCACTTTTCACACCATAACATGATCTTTTCCCAATTATAAGAACAATACTCTTCACACTAGCCTTACTAATACAATCACCATTTCCAGTTCTGCCCTTAACTTTCTCAAAAATTTCATCAACCAGCTTTGACAAAGGGAGATCACTCTCTTCCATTAAACATGCAATCACACCATTCAATGAAGCAGAAGAATTCCCTACTTTCTCCACATTTTCCAACCACCCCCCTCTGTTTTCCGAGGCCAAATCTTTATAATATTTGACAAGACTTTTGACTTCATTACGAAACTCGCTGATTTTCGCAAGCTTTTCTTCTTCACACGGCAAGTATGGCTCCAATCTTTTTCTCTTCAGTGGCTTCTTCTGCATCGCATCTGGACCGTCGATTACCATCGGTTCAACATCCATCATTGCCGCATGCAATGAATCAGTCTTGTGCAAAAAGAAGTAAGAAAGCCCAGATGATTAACAAGAATTTCTTTACTTTTCCCCGAAAAAATATCAGGAAAATGGCAAAATAAAAAGGGCCAGCTCGAACTTAAAAAAAAAAAAAAAAAAAAAAAAAAAGGGAAATGGGGTTGGAGGGTTTGCGATAACTTCCGGCTACAAACTCACTGTCACACTTGCGGATAATCCAGAAAATAAAGTCCCATTACAATAAATAGGTCATCTTCATCAACTCGGGACATTTTTCGCCGAGCTTGGCGGAAAAAACCCCTTTTCTTTCTTTACTGGAATCTCCAACTTCAAACTTAGACAAAATTCGATTCCGTTTTTATTATTAGTAACTTTCAATTCCCGGCCCCGTTAACGAGAGGAAAAGAATTGGCTCGACAATGGGAAATCATTTCGCGCGGCCTCCGCCATTTTCGCACGCTTGCTTTTCCAATTCCAATTGCAAATTCGCCAATTTGGGGTATTTTTTACTTCTTACATTTATAGCTTATTAAATAAGTAATTTATAAATATTTTTATTTCATATATTTAGGGTTCCTATAAATATTGGGCTCAAACTATTCCTTCTTATAGTAGTAGGTCTATTTTTTTTTTATTGCATTTGTATTTGTTAAATGAACTTTCATATTATTTTGAATAGATTTTGGTGAGTAGTTATTTTGATGTCTCCATGGCGATTAAATGGATAAGTTTGAAGAGGATTTTTGTGAGAAATGGGGTTTAGGAACGTGACTTATGTGATCAGCATATTTCTCATGTTGTTCTTTTCGAAAAGATGGCTTAATAGTTGATGGTTGATACGACTTCTTAAGCTTGTTGCATTTTGAAGGTACACTCTCCCAATGAGAATTTTATTTTTGCAAATCTTTAAATAATCCTAGTTTCACATGGTATAATATACATGCAAGTCAAGACCTTCTCCGTTGAAGTCTGAGGTGGAAGGTGGGGACGAGTCTTAATGTGAGTGTATGAAATGACCCATGGTCGGTTGATGACCACAACTTTTATATTCTAACATAATGTGTTCACGGATTGGAGACACTTAAGGTTTCATACGTTGTTGATCCAGATTCTTGAGCTTGGAGAAGGGATACCATCGAAGACGTTTTTCATTCGGTAGATGTAGCACATATTTTACAAACACCACACCCTTATTCTGGATACAATGATCGCTTGAATTGACAACATGTTGGGGATGGAAAATACTCAGTTAAATCTGGTTACATTTTGGCACTTTCATCGGTTCACAATGTGATTTTGGAGGCGGAGGATAATTGGAAATTGATATGGAATTTAAAGGCTCTGCCAATAATTCTATACTTTTTACGGAGAGCTTGCAGGGATTGTTTGCCGGATAAGGTTCAAGAAGAGAGTTGTTAGTGATGTTCTTTGAGTCTTTTGTGGTTCAAACTTGGATAATAATTGCCATGTATTTATTTATTGTCCTTTTGTGATTGACTGTTGGATGACAGTTGGTCTACTACAAACGATCAAGGCTCAGATCTTAGAAGTTGAGAATGAGCCGATTTTTGGATGTTGAGAATAATAACGATCTTTCTCTTATTGTTAGATTTTGGATGGTACTTTGGCAAATGTGGAAGGAACAAAACGTGTTATGAGACAATCACTGCAAACCTGCTTTAAATACGATTCTCGACTCTACAACTAATTTAGGCGAGAGGGAACAGGCTAAGTTGAGTACGAACGAGTACCATTCTATTGCTCGGAGCCCTACAAGTCCTGAAATGCACTTCTGCAAGTGAGGTGTTGGAAGTTAAACGTGGAAGAGAAGTTCTTTAATTACATACTACAAACTGGTGGTGGAGTGGTATTAGGGGACTAATAAGAAATGTTTGTCGATGATCGGAGGTGTATCTCGACAAGTTGTATGGTTATCTCAGAAGTCGAGAATGAGCCGATTTTTTTGAATGTTGGAGAATAACGACCCTTCTCTTATTGTTAGATTTTGGATGGTACTTTGGAAAATGTGGAAGGAACAAAACGTGTTAATATGAGACGATCACTGTAAATCTGCTTTAAATACGATTCACGACTTTGCAACTAATTTAGGTAAGAGGGAACAGGCTAAGTTGAGTTCGAATGAGTACCATTGCTAGGAGTCCTACAAGTCCTAAAATGCACTTATGCAAGTGAGGTGTTGGAAGTTAAACGTGGAAGAGAAGTTCTTTAATGACATACTACAAATTGGTGTTTGAATGGTATTAGGGGACTAATAAGGAATGTTTGTCGATGACTGGAGGTGTATCTCGACAAGTTGTATGGTTATTGATGTAGGTATTGCATTGGGTCTTCTCAAAGCATTGTCATGGGCTAAGAATATGGAGCTTAGTAATTTGATCATAGAAGGAGATGTCATCATCTCAAACGATTCAAGGATTTCGATGGTTGGGGATTATGTGGGAGCTTGCAAGAATATTATCTAGCTATCCATCATTTTTTATTAAATTTATTAAAAGAAATGTTAATAAAATAACATACGAATTTTCTAGAGTTCCTCGCTCTTTTGAAGGCTCTAATTGTTGGATCGATTCCCTACATGAATTTATTATATATATGGGTCCATCTATACACCCCTTCATAATTAATAGATACACATTCATTTACATTAAGTTACCTATTATACCCTTTTATTCTTCTCTATTTATTTTTTATTTTTTCTCATCTTTTCTCTCTCCCTCTCTCTCTCTCTAAACCACTCTACAATGCCTCCATCCAAGCGCCATCTCAATCGGACCACCTGTCACCATCTCGTCATTCCTAAGTGTCACCCACTCTCTCGTACCTGTCCCAGTGTCGGCGTCTACCCTCACGCCCGTTTCAGCGCTGTCGTCCACCCTTGCGCCCGTTATAGCAACATCGTCCATTGTCTTCACAAGTTTTTTTAAGAATAAATCTCTCTCCCCTCTTCTCAACTCCGTCTTTCCCTCTTCAACCAATTCACTCAATTTTCACAGATCCGAAAATTACTCATTGGTTCTTGAAAAAAATAAACTTTGTTGTAAATCAGAAGGTTTATAATGGTGAAATTGAACAATCCTTCAACTGAAAATTACATTCTAATTCTTGATTTTTATTTGTTCTAATTTCAAAATACCAATGGGTGTCGATGCTTAGGAGTGGTGCGGTGGAGATGGCGGTTGCACGAAGGCACTGTAAAATTGCAGAGATAGTATAGGGAAAAAAGACGGAAAGAAATAAAATAAACTAGAGAAGAAAGAGAGGGTATAATAGGTCATTTAATGTGAATAGGAGTGTATCCATTAATTATGTAGGGGTATATAGCTAGGTCCTGTATATATTTGGGGTAGCTCAATACAACAACATCCATGTATGATAAACTATGGATAAAGTCATAAAACCAATGCCCATTAAAAATAGCCCAATCGAACTACCAGTCTAAGCCCAAAATGTTTATGAATGGTTTGTTATGTGGGCTCAAAGTTTTAATAAATAGCCCATTGTTGTTTTATATACACAACTTTCTCTCTAGTTTCTACGGGCATCCCACTTTGAGAAAGATAGTGAATTAGCGGTGACCATTTTCTTGATTTTGTTGTAAATCTAGAAGATTTGATATGCCAAATTCAGAAGATTTGGTGTGGACATTACTTATAGGCCAAGTAACCTAATAGGCTTTAGGTTTTGATATTATATATATATCCTCATACTCAGTATTGTAAAACATGTACATACACACAGAAATATAGTGAAAAACTCCTGGTTGGTACGCCCCCAGATGTAGTCATTCGTGACGAACTGGGTAAACAAATTGGTGTTCTTGTTTGTGCTCTTTATTTTACAACACGTTATCAGTACGAGTCTCTACCCGCAGTTAATCGGTACAAATCTCGATTTGTTTTTCTCTTTAGTATGATGATTAATTATCCGTTTAATTGTGGTATCAATTTTTAGATGCTTTTGTGCCATGAACTTATATGTTATTGTGTACTTAATATATACACTGCATCTATATTCATACATTTGCAATTATTCATATGTTGATCGAAAAAAATTCACGGTCGAGACCTAGCAGCGTCGGCCGCTGCCAGAATCGCGTGTGGCGGATGTCACAAAGTTGCGGTGGCTGGAAAATGACCGTCGATCCTCCGGGAGAGGATCCGAGCCGCGGCGATAAATAAATCGGTCGCGGCTGGAAAACGACCGTCGAACCTCCAGGAGAGGATCCGAGTAGCGTCGCCCATGGCCGCTGATGGCCAGCGGTTATCGACGTCCGCACGTGGAGCTTGGTTACTGGTGGCCCATGGCTGGTGACAACCGCTGCTGGTTACCCATGGCGACGACGGCCACTATTGGTTGTCCACGGCCGAGCGAAATCCGCCGCTCGTCAGGCGTGCCGCCACGGCGCTGAAACTTATCGACGTCAGCCCAGGCGGCGGCGGCGGCCTATGGCAATCGATGTCTGCCCACGGAGCGATGCTTTGGTGTGTGGCCTGGGGCTGTCGTCGGTCCTCTGCCGGCTGCTGCTTCCCGCCGGTTTCAGTGGCCGTGCTGGCCCCTTCCTCCCAACTGAGCCCTGCCCCCTTTTTGGGCTTGTAACCCAACAAATGGGTCGAAAAAATAATAATAATAAAAGAAAAATAATTCTTTGGGCTTTTAATTAATTTATTTGGGCCAATCCTTTTATGAAAATAAAATGAAATAAATTGTTACGTATAATTAGACCTAATATTTTAGAATTAATTTTTATATTTGTTCTCAAAATATTAAATAAACAGTCTCTTGGAATTTACTAATCCATTTCATGTTGAGCTTTCTTTTGGACTCGATACCCGTATGATTGCTCCACCCACTTGAGATGGATCCAAGGCTGCCCGATGCTAGCCGAATCCATCAACAGATGTTTAGGAACATTTATCGCAGGGTTCCGCCCTGGTAAAAGCCTTAATTCTTTCTTTTATATCTTCAGCAATTAGCACTGTTTGTGCTCTTTACTTTGCCGCAACATATGCTTGTGAATTATTTGCTGTAGAAATTAGGATTTATGTGAAAATCCTTGTATGCCTATTTTATCTTTGCTGCTAATTTAATTCACTCAAACAATGCCCAAAATTTTCGTTCACAAGTTTGCCTGGAGCATGAGCATTGACTAAAGTTTGAACTTGAATAGTTGCTCCTACTTGTATAATTGTTTATGTGAACTAAATTTACTTTATTGGTTATAGTCCGCATATATTGTCTAGGTAGGCAGCACCCAGTATTTGTCGGACCGTAAAATCATGTTTGGGTAGACGGCACCCAATATTTGCTCCTTTGTGATTGAGCATGTAAATTAAATCTTCTTTCTCCCTTGTTAATGAAAATTCAAATCGTATGTCCTACCATGTCCATTTAAAACGTAGTGAAAATGCTTGGTATTACTAAGAGAGAATTTACTGAGCTTACTCTCGATGGTAATAACTACGTGACATGGTCCATAGTTGTTGAGATTCATCTAGCCTCATCCTAATTAAGCAGAATCATTGTCTATGGTCCCAAATTCACTGATGCCCAGAAGGCAAAAGCGTTGATTTATCTCTGTTACCACTTAAATCAGGACTTGAAATATGAGTACCATACTGATATGGACCCTAGCATTTTATGGACATCCCGGAAGGATTGTTTTTATCAACAAAATGTTATAATCCCTCGGGCACAATATGATTGGCTGAATCTCCTTTTTCAAGATTAAAATCTATAAACGAAGAGCAGTTCTACCTTGCATCGTATTATATCTCAGTTAAAATTATGTCAGCAGCAAATTACTGAGGTCGAGTTGATACAGAAAATCTTATCAACATTCCATGCTAGTAACCTTGTACTTAGAGTTGTCAAATAGGGTTGGGCCCGTTGGGCCGGCCAGCCCTGCCATCCTTAAAATGAGGGTTGGGTTAGAGATTTCTTAGACCGTTTGGGTCGAGGGCTTCTGCGGGTTGGGGGCGAGTTGGGCCGAGCCTGCCCGCCTTAAAAAAAACTTAAAATATTTTTTATATCTTTTGTACATTGTTAACTATTATAATATCTTCTTTAGCGCTATTTTGTAAAATATATATTCATAGATGATGAATTAACATTATCGGAGTCTGTTTTTATGAATTATTATTGTTAATATATTGTGAACTTCAATTTGTAGAAAATTATTTTTCTAATTAAAGATAATAAATTTTATTTTAATATTTTTATAGTGATAGTTATCAAGATAAATAGTTTGATTATATTTGATTTTGATGAATTTTATATATTAGAGCTTTTAAAGTATATATTTAAAAAAAAATTAAATAAAAAATATATTAAAAAAATTAAAAGTGGGTCGGCCCGCCAATAATTGGGTTGGGTTGGAATTTTGCAGCCCGCCAAATTTTTGGCCCGCCCCGCATCGCCTCGCCAAAAGGCGGGCTTTGCAAGTTTTAGCTCGTCCCGGACCGCTGGCCCGTTTTGACAGCTCTACTTGTACTCCAGCAGCAGTACACCTTGTTGGAGTTATACGTGAAAGTATGCTTTTACTTTGTATAACTCGTGTATCAAACACTCGTTTTATGAGAATGATTCTTTTATCATATTTGCTTTAGATATGATTGAATGTTGAATTTCTATTGCAAACTGTTCAATATATGGTACTAGTTACATTGTAGTTAATGTGGTGATACCCGATCACGGAAGACAACATTAACTGTTTCCTTGTAACTAAACGTACATTTTCACGACCTAGGTGGAATTGAACAATCCGCCGTGAAAGGTCGATGTGTAAGGCTCAAATTGGTCTGTCTTGACTAAGAGATTGCACTAGCACATTTAGTATGTGTTGAAGAGGACCTACAGCGAGGATAAATTCTTCTGTTCTGAAATGTGAAGAATTAGACCTCAGTGGTTGTTGATTTCTTAATCTCCGTCCCTTAAATAGGAATGTGTGTGCTTAATGGTTACTGCTTTGATTCATGTTGGGTGAGAATCATTGTAACTTCGAACTTTGTGTCTTGGGCAGTAATATTAATCATACGACGGTTGCTAAGATTTAACACGGAGAAACGCGTGCGAGTACGGCTCGTGTGATTAGTCCCCTTGGTAGGCTCAGAAGTTTTATCGTACCAAATCTTGCAAGTGAAGAATCAGTTTCTTCGGTACAGATAATAATGTTGAGTTGTCTTTACTCCAAGGTGAAATATATTAATTAATTTAGAGCTATTCAGAAGCTTGATTAATTAATGGACTTGATAATCTTAAACGCGGGAAATAATAACCGGGAGCCCATATTATCGTAATATGGATTAAGATGGATAGTGCAATATTAATTTATTAGTGGTAATAATTAATATTAATGGATTGAATTATATTGAGGCTCAATATTGAAATTCAGAAGTCCATTAGGAGGTCCAATCTTAATTCTCCTTAAAGTCCCCTCAAGTAGCCCATTAAGTAGCCCAATAATGATAAGGTGATTAAAATAAAAAGGAAATATAATGCTGATTTTTCTTGATGATTTTCGAAAATAGCAATATTAGGAGAGAAAAGATTTTGTTGATTTTCTTGAAAAGATATTATGGAAGATAAGTATTCTTGGAATACAAGATTATCTCATATATTCAAGAAGATCCAAATCTTGTGTCTTGGTCCTATAATTTTCAAAAACTACCCTATATTTAGGAGGGTGAGATTTTTGTGGAATATTTTATTTTGGAGAAAAGAATATATGGGATATATTCAAGATTTCTTAGAGGCTAAGAAAAGATTTTCTCCAAGCCCATATGCACATAAAATTTTGGCCCCTACCCTCTATAAATAGGGGATGATTATTTCATCCCCAAGTACATAATTCCATGTGTTGGAAAAATCAAGAGCATAGGTATTTTTCTTTTTCCTTAGTTATTTAAATTGTTCGAAAGCATCTCCCACCGGTGATCGAATAAGGCGAAAGGGAATACTTGAGAAAGCTTTTGGGTTGATAAAGCGCGTACGTGTTAGTCCCATTTTATTCAAAGGCCAAGTTCTACGAGAGGTACGTTAATCACATATTATCTTGTTTATTCCACCATAGATTATATGTGAATTAATTCAACATGCATGATGTTAAATTGGTTGTTGGAATTATTATTTGAATTAATTAGGATTAATTCATGCTAGTAATAATTGTATTTAAATTCATATTTAAATTTCATCCCGAATAGATTCCGGGCACCCTATTTTCCCAACATCTGGTATCAGAGCCACGGTTTCGGGCTCTGATCTTTAAATTGGAATTTAAATTATTAAACATTAAATTGAAATTGGATAGTAGAATTGCTAGATCTTTTTTGCAGGTATCTAATTGTCATGGTTTTAATGTTGTTATTTTTCATGCGTGTGAATTAATTGTTTTTAATTCGATTCGTTCGGATTCATTTTTCTCGTGAGAAAATCCACGAGTAGATTAGTTGTTTTTATTTTGATTCGATCATTGTAATAGACTAGTCTAGATCTAGTATTTATTTTTTTGTAAAATAAATTGTAACCGGATCGTGGCGAAGAATGAAGAATTAAAAACGGCATACCCGGACGACGCATGCGTGCGCGGCGCATGCATGGACGTAAAATCGTGCATGGGGTGAAGAAAATGAGAACGAACGTCGAAACCCGGCACACGGGGTGCACGGCGCACGACCCGCGCGCGACGGGTGGCCGGTGGCGCGCAAGCACGCGCGTGCGTCTCGGGCGCGGCCTGCAGTGCCTCGGCGCCTCGGCTGCTTGGCTGAGAGGCGCGTGGGCCCACTCCGTGGGCCGACGCATGCCGTATCTCGGGCCGTGGAATTTTTCGGTTCTCCTTTTTCTTTTGTGTGATTTTAAACGTCGTCCCGAACCCCAAACGATGCTGTTTTTGATGAATTGTTGTTGTTCGAGTGGGAGCGTGTCGAGACGAACGACGGAAAGCAACAAGGACGTTTTTTTTCATCAAGACGTGAAGAAATTAAACCGTGACAATTGGATTTGAGTGCTCCAATGTGTTTAATTTTGTTTTGATGGATGTTTTATTTTGTGCACTTATTATTATTTGTTAATATGTGTTTGCATGAATTTAATTGTCCAAGAAAAACCTTACTTTCGAAAACTACTAAGTATGTTTATTTAATCGCAATTTTATTCCGGATATTAAAATTGGATTAATTTGGCCTCCATAATTTATTTATTTGTGAAGTTCTTTTGGAATACATTTCTCCCTCGGATCGGCCAAAAGAACGGATTTCACATGAATAAATTCCGAAGGGATGATTGTGGATTATTACTAGTGGCGGTATTGACCCTCACCACGAGTGGCTTGCTCAAAGCGAAATAATAATCCTGTATTTAATTATGGTTATTACTTAGGCATAGGAAATTGATATTAACTTACTCCCCTCGGAGTCCCTGTCAATTTCTATGTGGTCAAAGTGGGAGCCAACTATTAATTTTGAATTAAGGATTTGTAACTTTTAAGTTTGTGATCCGCTTGAATGTATTTAAATGTATAGACCACCCCTCGTGGCGCATTTAAATTGTTTCGAGATATTGGTCGATGCATGATTATATTGTTTTAAGGTTTCAATATAATTGATGTGATCGAATTATGTGATAATTTCGTATTTTTCTAGATATTGATATGAATGTATGTTTTATTCTCAGTTCATCATGTCGCAGCCTTTTAATCCACTGTATAGTATACTTAAAGATAATAAACTTGTTGGTGAGAACTATGTTGATTGGAAACGTAATATGAACATGGTCTTTCCTGTGCAAGAACATTATTGGATATTTAGCGTTGACGTACCCAAGAAACCTAATGATAAGTCAAGTAATGGGGAAAGGGCGATATTCGATGATTGGAAGCATTCCAATGAGCACATGAAGCACATCATCTTGACATTTATGTCTGAAGATTTGAAGCACATTCATGAAGGCATTGAAGAGGTTGTTGATATCATGAATAGCCTTGAAGAGATGTTTCAACATCAGAACCCCATGGCGAATCTGTTCACCATTCGTGAGAAGCTCACGAAGGAAATGGTGAAGGGAACACCTGTAAGGGATCATGTTCTCAATTTTAGGCGTGAGTTTAAGAAACTCGAGTTTCTTGGTGCCGGACAAAGTGAAGAAAGTCAAATCGATTCCATACTCCTAAAGTTATCGAGTAGTTTTGATGAGTTCTTTTGGGAATACGTGTTATCTGAACACAAGTTCACTTTGGATACCCTGCTCAAAGCTCTGATAACGGTAGAGTCATACTTAGGGAGTAGGGACGAGGCTTTGGTGATCAAGAGCTTTTTCTCGAAATCTAGGCCAATGAAGGGTAAGATTGTGAAGAAGGTTGTTGATCGGAACCAAACCAGTAGACTCACTTTTGGTGGCAAGGAAAGAGCTTTCAAGCCGTACGGCGTGAAAATACCCGGTAAGAGTAAGTGCTTCAATTGCGGGGAGAGAGGACATTGGAGGTCTACCTGTTCTAAGCCTAAGAAGGCGGTAAAGAAAGGTAAGTCTCATGCTTTAGTCGTTGAAACATATGTTGTGGCGTATGCTGCCCACGTTTGGGTAGTGGATACCGGGGCAACTGATCATATTTGTTTCACTCTTCAGGGGTTCCATCTAATCCGGCGACTTAGCAAGAATGAGATCACCATCACTTTGGGCGATGCTACGAGGGTGGCAGCCGAAGCAGTGGGAGTCGTGCACCTATCTTTTGAAGATAGAGTTTTAATTTTAAGAGATGTTTTATATGTTCCGAACTTTAGGAAGAATTTAATTTCAGTTTCTAAGTTGTTTTTTGATGGATATTCAGTTACTTTTAATAAAGTTTTTATTGTTTCTTTTAAGAATGATGTTATCTGTCATGGAACGTTGGTAAACAATCTCTATACGATTAAGTGTGCGCACCACTCAAATAATGAATCTAATAAAACGTCGATCATTTCGAGTAATAAAAGAAAGCGTTCTTCGGAGATGAACGAAACACTTCTATGGCATCTTAGACTAGGTCATATTAATCTAAAGCGGATAGATAGATTGGTGAAAGACGGATCCTTGGAATCGCTCCAAGTCGAGCCGTTTCTAACTTGTGAATCCTGTTTAGAGGGTAAGATGACCAAGAGGGCATTTGGAGCCAAGGGGAATAGAGCCACGGAAATGTTAGAACTCGTTCATACCGATGTGTGTGGTCCAATGACGATCAAAGCGAGAATGGGGTATGAGTATTTCGTCACCTTCATTGACGATTACTCAAGATATGGGTACATTTACCTTATGAGGCATAAGTCTGAAACTTTTGATAAGTTCAAGGAGTTTAAGGCCGAAGCCGAGAAACATAGGGAAAAGAGTATCAAGTTTCTACGATCAGATCGTGGAGGCGAATACCTCAGCGATGAATTCTTGAACTACTTATCGGACGAAGGGATAGTATCCCAGTTAACCGCACTGGGAACCCCTCAACAGAACGGTGTGGCAGAATGAAGAAACCGGACTCTTTTAGAGATGGTCAGATCCATGATGAGTTATTCGGATTTACCCAAGTCGTTTTGGGGTAATGCCTTGGAAACGGCGGCTTACATTCTAAACTTGGTGCCATCCAAATCGGTTCCTAAAACCCCAATGGAATTGTGGACCGGGCGCAAGCCCAATCTAAGACATTTGCGGATTTGGGGTTGTCCGGCATACGTGCTAGACAAGGAAGCCGGTAAGTTGGATCCACGTTCGGAATTAAGGCTGTTTATAGGATACCCTGCGGGAACGAAAGGGTGTATGTTCTATAGTCCCAAGGATCAAAAGACCGTGATTAGTACACACTTTAAATTCTTGGAGGAAGACTATATGAACAATCGGAAGCCTAAAAGTGAAATTACCTTAGAAGAATTGAGAGGTCAAACCTCGATACCAAGTATACAAGATGATGTATCACACGTCACATCTTCACAACCGGAACCCCGTCGTAGTGGGAGGGTTCCTAGGCAACCCGAGAGATTCATGGGGATAGGAGAATCTTCGGATTTGGTTCCCGGTGTTGAATCAGACCCATGGACGTACGACGAGGCAATCCAAGATAAAGACGCGGAGTCGTGGTAAACGGCAATGGAAGTCGAGATGGGTTCGATGGATCATAATCAAGTGTGGGAGTTGGTCGAGCCACCCAGTGGGGTAGAACCCATTGGATGCAAGTAGGTGTACAAGAGAAAAAGAGGACCGGACGGAAGGGTAGAGACCTTCAAAGCGAGGCTTGTGGCCAAAGGGTATACTCAGAAAGAAGGGATCGATTATGAGGAAACCTTTTCGCCTATAGCTATGCTTAAGTCCATCCGTATTCTCTTGTCGATCGCTGCGCACCTAGATTACGAGATCTGGCAAATGGATGTCAAGACGGCTTTCCTTAACGGAAGTCTTGACGAGATAGATATCTATATGCAACAGCCCAAAGGTTTCATTGAAAAAGGCCAAGAGAATCTCGTATGCAAGCTTAAGAGATCCATTTATGGACTTAAGCAAGCATCGCGTACTTGGAACCAGTGTTTTGATCAAGTGATTAAGTCTTATGGGTTTGATCAAAACGAGTTCGAAAGTTGTGTGTATAAGAAGCGTGACGGAACTGCAGTGGTATTCTTAGTATTATACGTAGACGATATTATGCTCATTTGAAACAATGTAAAGGTATTATCAGACGTAAAGGTATGGCTGTCAAAACAATTTGATATGAAGGACTTAGGGGAAGCCGGCCACATCCTTGGGATCAAGATCACCCGCGATCGCAAGAAGAGGATGTTGGGCTTATCGCAAGCTTCATACATTAACACTGTTTTGAAGCGTTTCAGCATGCAAGATTCCAAGAAAGGTTTTGTACCTTTTAGGCACGAAATCCATCTATCGAAAGAAATGAGCCCTAAGACGCAAGCGGAGATAGATGACATGAAAGGTGTTCCGTACGCTTCGGCCGTAGGAAGCCTTATGTATGCAATGCTGTGTACGAGACCGGATATCTGCTTTGCCGTGGGCATGGTGGCAAGATATCAAAGTAATCCCGGGAAAGACCATTGGACTGCCGTAAAGTGCATCTTGAGGTATCTGAAAAGAACTCGTGAGCGGATGCTGATTTACCAGTCAGATAGTCTTGTTCCCGTAGGATACACGGACTCGGATTTCCAATCAGATATAGACTCAAGAAAGTCAACCTCGGGTAGTATGTTTTGCATGGGAGGAGGAGCCATTTCATGGAGAAGCGTTAAGCAGAAATGCATCGCCGATTCGACCATGGAAGCCGAGTATGTAGCTACTTGTGAAGCAGCGAAAGAGGCAGTTTGGCTCAAGAACTTCTTAGTGGACTTGGACGTTGTTCCGAATTTGCCCGACAAGATAACTGTCTTTTGTGACAATGCCGAGCAGTTGCAAATTCAAAGGAACCGAGAGCCCACAAGGCCAGCAAACACATAGAAAGAAAATACCATCTTATACGAGAAATCGTTAAGAGAGGAGATATAGAGGTGTCAAAGATAGCGTCGGGTGACAACCTAGCGGATCCATTCACAAAGGGTCTGCCTCAGAGTACATTCGAGAGACATGTGGATGGAATGGGAGTCAAGACTATTGCCAATCTGCTTTAAGTATAAGTGGGAGGAATTATTAGGTTAGTGTAGGTTGACATGAGATGTCACATAGAGCTACTACACTAAGACATGCGTGATGTATACTAAAAGGAGACTTTAAGTATAAGTGGGAGATTGTTGGAATTATGCGTGAAAGTATGTTTTTACTTGGTATAACTCGTGTATCAAACACTCGTTTTATGAGAATGATTCTTTTATCACATTTGCTTTAGATATGATTGAATGTTGAATTTCTATTGCAAACCGTTCAATATATGGTACTAGTTACATTGTAGTTAATGTGGTGATACCCGATCACGGAAGACAACATTAATTGTTTCCTTGTAACTAAACGTACATTTTCACGACCTAGGTGGAATTGAACAATCCGCCGTGAAAGGTCGATGTGTAAGGCTCAAATTGGTCTGTCTTGACTAAGAGATTGCACTAGCACATTTAGTATGTGTTGAAGAGGACCTACAACGAGGATAAATTCTTCTGTTCTGAAATGTGAAGAATTAGACCTCAGTGGTTGTTGATTTCTTAATCTCCGTCCCTTAAATAGGACCGTGTGTGCTTAATGGTTACTGCTTTGATTCATGTTGGGTGAGAATCATTGTGACTTCGAACTTTGTGTCTTGGGCAGTAATATTAATCATACGACGGATGCTAAGATTTAACACGGAGAAACGCGTGCGAGTACGGCTCGTGTGATTAGTCCCCTTGGTGGGCTCAGAAGTTTTATCGTACCAAATCTTGCAAGTGAAGAATCAGTTTCTTCGGTACGGATAATAATGTTGAGTTGTCTTTACTCCAAGGTAAAATATATTAATTAATTTAGAGTTATTCAGAAGCTTGATTAATTAATGGACTTGATAATCTTAAACGCGAGAAATAATAACCGGGAGCCCATATTATCGTAATATGGATTAAGATGGATAGTGCAATATTAATTTATTAGTGGTAATAATTAATATTAATGGATTGAATTATATTGAGGCTCAATATTGAAATTCAGAAGTCCATTAGGAGGTCCAATCTTAATTCTCCTTAAAGGCCCCTCAAGTAGCCCATTAAGTAGCCCAATAATGATAAGGTGATTAAAATAAAAAGAAAATATAATGCTGATTTTTCTTGATGATTTTCGAAAATAGCAATATTAGGAGAGAAAAGATTTTGTTGATTTTCTTGAAAAGATATTATGGAAGATAAGTATTCTTGGAATACAAGATTATCTCATATATTCAAGAAGATCCAAATCTTGTGTCTTGGTCCTATAATTTTTGAAAACTACCCTATATTTAGGAGGGTGAGATTTTTGTGGAATATTTTATTTTGGAGAAAAGAATATATGGGATATATTCAAGATTTCTTAGAGGCTAAGAAAAGATTTTCTCCAAGCCCATATGCACATAAAATTTTGGCCCCTACCCTCTATAAATAGGGGATGATTATTTCATCCCCAAGTACATAATTCCATGTGTTGGAAAAATCAAGAGCATAGGTATTTTTCTTTTTCCTTAGTTATTTAAATTGTTCGAAATCATCTCCCACCGATGATCGAATAAGGCGAAAGGGAATACTTGAGAAAGCTTTTGGGTTGATAAAGCACGTACGTGTTAGTCCCGTTTTATTCAAAGGCCAAGTTCTACGAGAGGTACGATAATCACATATTATCTTGTTTATTCCGCCATAGATTATATGTGAATTAATTCAACATGCATGATGTTAAATTGGTTGTTGGAATTATTATTTGAATTAATTAGGATTAATTCATGCTAGTAATAATTGTATTTAAATTCGTATTTAAATTTCATCCCGAATAGATTCCGGGCACCTTATTTTCCCAACACACCTCTCACTCAAAGCTAATTTCTACACTTTTAGTGGCAGAAAAACACAACCAATTCCTGATGAGAAATCACAATACCAATCTGGTTGACTCACAAGCAGTGCCTGAAGCACATGTTGTAGCTCAAGGGAGTCTAAGTGGGTGTAAGCGTGGAAGGGAAGAAATCTGCAAATCCAAGCACTTGATTGAGGCTTATCGAAAGATACAAAAGGACAACAAGAGCATGGCCCCTCAGGGTGAATCTCACCATGTTAGTCTGCCTGAAGCAGATTTTGACATAGACAACGATGATCTTTTGAGCTTAGAGCTCAAAGATTTTGGTGACAAAGAGTGATTTACATAAATAGACATTATTTGTATAATGACTTAGGCTTTGAGATTCGTCTTGCTTCATTTGGACAAATGTAATGAAAATTTGGCCCCATCTTTGCCCAGAAGGTAGATGCACTGATTAAATTCTCCGATACCATCTCAATAAGATATAAATTGTTTATGAAAAATCCCTGAAGGATTATATTTATCGTAGTTTATAAAAATCCCTAAAGGATTATATTCATCGTAGTTTATAAAAATCCCTGAAGTTTATATTCATTGTCATTTATAAAAATTCCTGAAGGATTATATTCATCGATAAATTTGAAAAAAATCGACAGCAGAAAATATCGATAGATGAAAATCATGGCCGATGCCAAATAATTATTGAGATGGTCGAGATCGAGTATTCCCCAAGCGAATCTCAGCATACCAGTTTGCCTGAAGCAAACATGAATATTTTCAGTGACATGGTATTGAAGACTATGAGTCGTCAAGATACATAGTGTCACTATTTTGTGATTTTTATGCATGTTATGACTATATGCTTTGTCATGATTAATATTTGCAAAAATTTACAACTCAATTATCGAATGTCTTTAACAACTCCAGCAGAGTTACCGAATCTCATATTCATATAGAATATTCCCGGTTAAAATGTATGTCCCTGAAGGACAAAATATCACATGTCAATGAATCTAAAGCACGTCTGAAGCGTGAAAGACCTTATTAACAAAATCCAACCTCCTGAAGAGTGGTCCTAAAATTCAATTTAGATTCATACATATTATAGCATGAGCGGTTAGTTCATCTAAAATAATAATGTGATATGTCGGATTTGGTCTAAGTTCAATGGCTATGACACGTCAAACCCTTTCGTAAATAAATTTATGGCATGTACAAAGGGTGAACTTAGAGTACGACTGAATCGTACTAAAGTTGGAATTAAATCTCCCAATTTTGGAATGGTTTCTTTGAGATATTTGTGGACTGATTATCCTAGTATGGGGACCATTTTGATAGTTAATGGCCATAATTAATGCTTTCACACGGTGAACTATGTATGCTTCTTATCCACCTGCAATCATGTTTTTGTCAAGCCTATTGCAATACTATTGAGATTAGTTCTCATTTTCCAAATTATCAAATTAAATCCATTCGAATGGATAATACCAGTGAGCTCACATTGTCTGCATTATTTTGTTGACAACAATTTTGTGAGGAACTCGCCATTCGATTCCTAGCGGGTAGGATTTACGGATTATATAAACCGAAAGTAATAAATGCAAGAGTAAATGAGCTCTCAAGTAGAGTCTTTGCAATAAATGTGTTGTGTGTTACAATGGGGTATTTAAGGCCCTATTTATAGTGTACAAGATGGGCTTCACCCACTCGAGTTGACATGCCCGCGGGCCCCACTAAATCCTAGCTGGGTAGCCATGAGTGGCTACAGCCCCCTCTATGGGCCAATGAGGGGGCGCCACCTAGCACTGTTGACCTCTACTGATGGGATTCCTCCTGCTGGCCCTACTCTGACCCTATCATATCCACACATCTGATGGGACTGGACGTGCTATGTAGCTGGCATCGCCTAAGAAAGAGTAGCCGGGTAGGCGGGTACCGGGGTAGCAAATAGGCAACGGGCATCCTGGGGATCATTTCACCAGGCAGCGGGCAGGAGACCCTACGGGGCAACGGGGCAACCCGACGCTCGCCGCTGGCCGACTGACTTTCATCCCCCGGCCGAGGCTTTTACCCGCTGCCCTCCCGGAGGTCGTCGACGTGGCAACTATGGCTCTCTCCCCGACAGCTTGGTCGGGCTTGTTGACAGGCTTCCTTCGCTCTTCGCTTGGACCGGTTAATCCAGCTGGCCGATTGATCGGATAGCAATACCGGGTGTAACAATTATCCCACCAGCCCATTTCGGGGAGGCCCCGTTGTCGGGTGGCGGGCTGGTTAATCCATGATTTTGAATTTGAGGTGACATTCCGTCTTTCGAGGTACCGTTTCGAATTCCACACCTGCTGACGTCATCGGTTGGCGTGCCTGATACGCAGGATCCCATGCGTCACGTCTGCCGATCTTGTCGCCCAATAGTCAGGCGCGTTCCCCTCACGCGCCCCCTATACTTTGGTTTATTTCCGAATTTAACCTAATTTTTTGCACTTTAGTCCCTCCCCTAATTCTTCTATAAATAGAGGGCTTCAGCCCTCATTTTCATTTTCACTCTCTTTCATTACACACCCCATTTGCAAAATTTTAAATTTTCCGGCGGCTTCTCCTCCGCCTCTCCCCAGATTCCGGCGCCCACTCCTCTCTAAGGTAATTCCTCTTCAACATTTTTTCCTTTCCATCCCCTTCCAATATGAGTGATTTGGTGGAGAGCATCGCCGCCGAGGTCTACCAGTTCCACCGCCGTGCCGCCGCCGTCGAGAGGCCACTCCGCCACGCCGGAGAAGGAACATCCCGCGCCGCCACATCTCGAGAAGGCGAAGGCACTTCCACGGACGTGGATGCCTTCGCCGACGCCCTAGATAGGATGAGTCCTCAACGCGAGGCCCCTGTTCTAAGTGCGACCCCGATCGCCGCCTACCCGCCCCGGGCCGAGAATTTTTTGTTCAAGCAAGAAGAGGTGCCTGAGCTTGTTGCCTACTCAGACAGTGGGCTAATCCAACTTGATTACGCCAAGTACATCAGCAGGCATCAGCGAAATCGCCCAACCCGGTCTTACCGAGAGTCCCAAGAGTCCGAATTTGGCGCCTCTCGTCGCCCTAGTTGCCTGCCCCCGAACGTGGATCTTTCGAAGCTATATTGGACTTTTGAGGTCCCCGCGGATGTCTATTTCTATGCCCCCCAAGCCAACGAAAGCATCGACCAGCCCCCCGAAGGGTTGATCGTCATCAATACTGATACCCTGCACGCGGGTCTCCACTTCCCGCTCCACCCGGCGATCTTCAGGCTTCTCGCCTCCTGGAACTTGTCCATCACTCAAATCACGCCTAACGGGTGGAGCTATCTGCTGGGCGCCATGGTCGCGCTTGGGCGTCGGGGACTTCATCCGATGCCGCTCCCCGATGAGATGAATTACCTCTACTACACCGTCGCCTCCACTGGTGCGGCGAATACGGGGTACTACTCTATGAAGCCCAGGGGCGGGGACTCCATCGTTTTTGGCATCTTGTCGAAAGTTACGGACTGGCACCAAAAATAGTGGTGGGTTGGCGGCGCATGAGAGAGTGTGCAGCCCGACGGATCGATTATCCAAGTTCCCCACGAATACCGTACCCGCAACCGATGAGGTATACACTCACATTACTCCCACCTCCTCCGTACTGATCTAATTTTCGTTTTATTGTGCAGGCAACTCGGCTCCCAACCTCAGCGACCTAACTGACAACTTCAGATACGCCCTTGCCCGCGTGAGGAAGGAGAGCGACGTCGACCAGCTGAACAGTAACGAGCAGAGACAACTTTCTGGCCTCCAAACATTTCCCTACCATCTGAATTTTGGTGGTAAGAACTTTCCTGCCTGGTGCCTTTTAATATTTTTCCTCTACCCGATTTTAGCCTCTTACCGACGCTTATCCCCCTGTCTCCAATGCAATGCTTCCCGGCAGACAGTGAGTCCATGTCGTCTGACTCTCCAGCTCCTACTCCTCCCGCTGACGATCAACATCTGCCCGACGCTGGCTAAATTCTCATTGTCAACTGCAAATCGTCCGACGAGACTGTTGATATGGCGCCGAAGAAATCTGTCGTTGCCAAGCTGGTAAAGAGGGGAGCGGTCAGAGCCTCGGGGCTGACTACCCGCACTAACCTCCAGACTCCCCTGCCGACAGCCCCACCAGCGCCCGCCGGTGACCAGCCGCCAGCCAAGAAAGCTTGGGTAGATGCACAAACCCCCGTCGAGCCCACCATGGTGACGGTCAGCGTGAATCCAACCACCGGGGGCTTGATTGCGGGCACATCTGAGGCCGTCGTGGGGAGCCCGTCCTCCTCTACTCGCGATCGGAGTGATTTCTCGTTACTAGGCTTGGGCAACCATCTTACTTAAGTGCCCTCGAATCTTTTCTAAGTATCTTGAGATGATTAATTAATTTTTTTATCCCCCGCTTAACTTTTCATCCGGATGTTTGCAGGCCCGATCCTCTGCCCCCGACGGAGGTCCTTACCTTTCTGCGGTCGCGGGATCCCCCTTACACAGATGCCGTCCCTCAAGCTTGGCCAGAGGAGCTTCGCCGCGCTGTGATGAACCTGCCCCGCTCCTGGACACTCAACTGTCAGAAGGCTTTGCAAGTTGTCCCTCTGGCCGACAGGATGAGGTCATCGGCTATCCGCTCCACCCGCGACGCTATTTCCATGGAGAGCATCCTGATCGAGTACAAGCGGGAGGCGCGAACCTTCGCCGCCTACAAAGTGGTCTTCCAGACGAAGAAGGACGAGGCTGCCCGTCTGGAGGAGAGGGCCAAGAAGCTCGAAGAGGAGCTGGAGGCTACCCTCACCCGCTGCTCAGAGGTAGAAGGCCGCCAGGAGGCCGAGAAGAAGGCTCGTGCCGATGCTGAGTCTCGGGTGGGTGAGGAGGCCTGAAAGACCCATGAAGCCTTTGCCGTGGAGGTCGAGCAGAGAGTGGCCGTTGAACGCGCCCACCTCAAAGGAGAGCATGAGTCGGTCAGCTCCATGATTTACATCAATGCATACGCCGACTCGATCTGCTCCCTTCTCCGGAAGAACCCCGAGGCCGATCTATCTGGTCCCCTCGAGGACTTGAAGAGCTATGTGACGGCCAACCCCCAGTCGGCGAAGTATGATATCACGCTAAAAGATCTTTCCGACCGCAGGGTGGACCTGTCTTTCCTTGGCAACGTGGGGACCTTCATCTACCCCCTCGCTGATGATGAGGTGCCCGAGGAGCCGACGGTGGTCGACGGAGCGCAGGCGGATACTGGAGTCGGGGATGTCGAGTTCCCAGCCCCTTGAAGACTTTGTATTTTTATTTCTGCTTTTGCCGGCCTAGGGCCTTTATAATCCGAACTCCTTTCTTTTTATCTTTAATGAGATGTTCCTCTTAGTTGCAAGTGTTGTTCCCGCTTTTCTTTTAAACATGCCTGCGATCAATTCGAAAATTGGTTAATCGTGTTAACAATCGATTAAAAAATTAACCAAACGATTAATGAGTGAAGTGCTTTGGCCGATTAACGGGCAGCAACTTCATGAATATAAGATTGAATTAACAATCGCTTAAAAAATTAACCAAATGATTAATGAGTGAAGTGTTTTGGCCGATTGACGGGCAGCGACCTCACGAATATAAGATTGAATTAACAATCGATTAAAAAATTAACCAAATAATTAATGAGTAAAGTGCTTTGGCCAATTGACGGGCAGCGACTTCACGAATACGAGATTGAATTAACAGTTGTTTTTATTAACTGTAAAATGCGTTCGAGATGTGATTACATTGTGGCCCCCAGCGGGCAAAAAGGTGATGCGGGCTACCCCCGTTACATTTTGATTAGCTGCCCGATCGTCATGTGCGCTGCTACTGGTAGTACTTCTTGAGAAGGGAGGCGTTCCAAGGGTATTGGGCCGGATTGCCCTCAAGGCTCTCGAGCTCGTAGGCCCCGTTGACCAAGCGCTTGGAGATTCTCAGGGGGCCCTCCCAATTCGGGCCAAATGCCCCCTTGGGCTGCCCGACCGTCCATCGCAAAACGAGGTCCCCGACCTTGAATTCTCTGACTTTGACTTTCGAGTTGAAGTACTTCTCTGCCCGCTGCTTGTAGATTATATTTTTTTGTTCTGCGGATAGCCTTCTTTCTTCTAACAGATCCCGCTCGTTCAACATGGTTTCGTCGTTGTCGGCCCCCACGAGCTGCGAGGTGCAAAGACTCGGGATTGCGACTTCCATCGGGATGACTGCTTCTGTTCCAAAGGCCAGAGCGAAAGGAGTCTCTCCGGTGGCCGTGCGGCTGGTTGTCCTGTACGACCTTAGTACTTCGGGTAACTTGCTCGCCCATGTCCCTTTTCTTTCCTCCAACCTTGCCTTCAACGTGTGTTTGATTATCTTGTTTACCGCCTCAACCAGCCCGTTTGACTGTGGGTGATAGGGCGTCGAGAACAACCTCTTGATCTTGTGCCTCTGGCAGAATCTCTCCATCTCCAACTCGTCGAACTGCTTCCCGTTATCCAAAATGATGACTTGCGGGAGACCGAAGCAGCAAATTATGTTGCGCCAGATGAATCTAATGATGTGTGCCTGGTCGATTGTCTTCAATGACTCCGCCTCTGCCCACTTGGTAAAGTAATCCACGGCCACGATTGTGTACTTGACGCTGTCCAGGGTTGTGGGCAAAGGACCAATGAGATCGATCCCCCACTTTGCAAATGGCCATGGGCTCAAGATTAAAGTGAGCTCGGTTGGAGCCTGGTGAATTGCTGGTGAATATATTTGGCATTTGTGGCATGCCCTTGCGTAGCTGATCGCGTCCTTCTTCAAGGTAAGCTAAAAATAGCCTTGGTGGATAACTTTATGGGCGAGTACCTGGCCCCCGGCGTGGTTCCCACAGAGCCCCTCGTGGATTTCCTCCATGATCTTCTTTCCTTGCTTTGGGGTTATGCACCTCAGGAGAGGTAGAGCAAAACCTCATTTGTATAAATGATCCCCCACGATTGTGTATCTAGCCGCCCGAAGTTGCAGCTGCTTTACCGCTGCCCGATCGTCCGGAAGTTTACCGTTGCGAAGGTAATTCAGAATGGGGGTCATCCAGTTGCCCCCTTCCTGCCCCAGGTTGGCCACCCGCTGGTTCGAGCTCGATGGTGCGGGCATGTAAGTGACCGTGATCTGTGACATGTCGACCGTCCCCTCGGATGTTGCGAGGTGGGAAAGAGCGTCTGCCTGCGTGTTGTCGAGTCGGGGTACCACCTCTATGTGCACCTGGTCGAATTTTTCGAGTAGATTTTTAGCCAATCCTTGGTAGGCCAGCATCCTGTCGCTGCGCACCTCGTACTCCCCCGAAATCTGGCATGCCACAAGCTGCGAGTCATTGTAGACCTGTAGCCGCTTCACTCTCATGGCCATTGCCATTTCTAGGCCGTTGATCAACGTCTCGTATTTGGCTTCGTTGTTTGTTGCATGGAACCCAAACCTGATGGCCGTTGTAAACGATTGGCCAGACAGACTGAGTAGGATAATTCCTGCCCCAGCCCGTATGGTCGTGGAGGATTCGTCGACGTACATCTTTCACGGTGGTTGCTCGATCCTGGACATTGCCTCCGGGTAAGTAAGCTCGACTATGAAGTCGGCCATCGCCTGGCCTTTGATGGATGTTCGGGAAGCGTATGTAACTCCAAACTGCCCAATTTCTACTGCCCATTTGAGGCACCTGCCCGCCGTGTTTGGTCGATGTAACAATTGTCGTAGTGGCATGGTCGTCAACACCTCGACCCGATGGTCGAAGAAATATGGGCACAACTTCGCACGCTCATCAGTAGCGCGTAGGCCAGCTTTTCTAATGGCAGGTACCGCAGTTTAGCGGCGTGGAGTGTCTGGCTAACGTAATAGATTGGCAGATGTATCTGCCCCTCGGCCCGCACTAGCACGGCGCTGAGAGCTGATTCTAATGCCGCCAAGTATAAGTAGAGCTTCTCGCCTAGGACGGGCTTGGCTAGGATTTGGGCATTTGAAAGATATGCCTTCAGATTGTCGAATGCGAGTTGGCTCTGTGGTGTCCAATTTAGTTTCCCCTTCTACATGCTATCGAACAAAGGTTTGCATCGGTTCCCCGTGCGGGAGATGAAACGGCTGAGGGCGGCCAGGCTGCCCGTAACCCGTTGTACCTCCTTTACTGTGCAGGGAGCACTCATGTCAAGGATTGCTTGAACCTTGGTCAGATTTTCCTCGATGCCCCGCTGGCTGACCATGTGCCCCAAGAACTTGCCCGACTCGACGCCGAAGCTGCACTTTTTCGGGTTGAGCCTCATCCGGTATTTTCTCAGAATCTCAAACGCTTCGGCTAGGTGGGTGAGGTGGTCTTCTTTCTTCTCGCTCTTGATGATGATGTCGTCAATATATACCTCTATGGTCGCCCCGATTTGGTCGTGGAACATGTGGTTGACTAATCTTTGATAGGTTGCCCCTGCGTTCATCAATCCGAATGACATCCACTTCCAGAAATACATGTTTTTCTCCGTGAGGAAAATGGTGTATTTTTTGTCGTCAACGGCCATCGGGATCTGGTGGTAGCCGGCGAAAGCGTCCATGAAAGTGAGCATCTCGTGCCCGGCCGTGCTGTCTACCAGATGGTCGATGTGCGATAACGGAAAGTGGTCTTTGGGACAGGCTTTGTTCAAATCCATGAAGTCAATACATAACTGCCAAGTATTGTTGTTCTTTTTTACGAGGACTACGTTGGAAACCCACTGAGGTTTGTCGTCGGGATCGACCATCCCGATTAACTTGTTGTCGAGCAGTTTCTTGACCTCGGTGGCTATAACTGCATATTTATCCGGCCCAAACTTTCTTCTCTTCTGTGACACTAGTTTGCGGGCAGGGTCAATGTGTAGCTGGTGGGAACATATCGATGGATCGATCCCGACCATGTCTTCGTGCGACCAGGCGAACAAGTCTAAGTTTTCTTCCAGAAATGTTGCCATAGTTGCTCGCATCTCTTCTGACATTTTGGAGCCCCACTGGACGCATACTTCTGGTCGACTCTTCATTGTGGCCGATATTAGTTTTTCTATCGGGCTGCCACCCCGTTCCCTGAAGCGAGGATCGTCGATCTCTCCTGTTAGGCCGCTATCAATTTCCATAGGCTCGAATCCGATTCTTGGTTCCAACTCAATTTGTGTGTCTTTGAAAGTTGGGGTATCCTCTTCCATAGGGTGGGTAATGGGTGGGTTTTCTTTATCTATATCCATGTCCCCCTCCCCGACGGTACAAATGTAATCTAAATTTGCGGAATTTAAAGCAAGATCGATATACGCCAAACATCTGCGTGCTATTTTCTGATTACTCTTAAGAGTTCCCACCTTCCCAGAGGGAGTTGGGAACTTGATACAATAATAGAATGTTGAGGCGACGGCTTCGAACTCGTGCTCGAACTGCCTGCTGAGAAAACCGTTATAGGTTGACGGCTGGTCGATTATTATAAAATCGAGCTATTTTGAAGCCTTAACCTCAGCATCTATGCTAGAAACTAACTCTACAACTAGTCTAACTATTCCATATGGCTTTACGGTGGCGTCCCCGAAGCCTTTAATGATCTGATCGCACGGCTCCACGTACTTCTCAAAGGAGTTGTCCAGCTGGTAGAAGGCGACTTTGAAGATGATGTTGCAATATGCCCCGTTGTTGACCAGCATGCGGTGGACAGTAACGCCTATGATATTGACCGATATGACCAGGGCGTCATGGTTGGGATAGATGACCCCCGTGCGGTCCTCCTCCCTGAAAGCGAGGAGATCGGACTCCTTGGCCTTCATGTTGATCGGCATGGTGATCTGGTTGACGTTGTCCATGGCCCGCAGCTTGCTTTTCTACCGGCGGTTGGAGAGCATGGTGGAAGGAGCAAATCCCCCAACCGGGGAGAGCATGTTGATGGTACGGCGAGCGGGGTTTTCCGGCATCGGCGGGCATATAAGGGCCACCTATTGGTTCCGCTCGACTGGGTGGGCAGCGGGCTGTGCCTCCGGTCTGGCCGCCGGTCTTTTCACAATTCCTCCAACTTTCCCTCCTCGAACAGCCGCCACAGCTGCTTCAGGAGGTCGCGGCACTCGCTGGTGTTGTGCCCGACGGTCTGGTGATAATGGCAGTATTTGTTAGGGTTGAGCTGCACCCCGGGTTTGTGGACCCATGGACGGGCTTTGGGCACCATGTTTTTATCCCGGATCTGTACGTATACGTACTCCAGGGTGGCCGAGAGCTTCTCGGCCAGCTTCACCTCGACGGAGTAGAAGGGTTTGAACGGTTGGGGGGCCTGGTAGAAAAAGTTCCTCTGGCTCAGGGTGGTGCCCATTTGTGTGCGGGGCTTCTCCTTCTCCATCTGGGCGCTCTCTCCCAGTCGCTGGGCCAGGATATCGGCATTGTAGATTATCTTTCCGCCCGCTGTTGGAATTTTGCATACGACTTGGGATAGTCCTTATTCATGGACTTCCACAATTTTATTTTTAGGCGAAGTCCACCTATGATGCCGATGAGCTTGACCTCGTCCCCGACGGGCTCGCCTTCCATGATTATACGATCGACCCGGTTGATGTACGCCCTGTCCGACTCATCTTTTTCCTTGGCCAAGTTGGTCATTCTATTGGCGTCGGCCAGACGGGGTGCCATGGAGAATAAATGCTCCAGGAACAATTCTCCCAACTGGTGGAATGAAACCACCTTCCCTGCGGGCAGCGATAAGTACCAACGGTGAGCTTTGTCACCGAGGGTCAATGGAAACATCCGGTATTGTGTGGCATCGGTGGCCCCCATGGATATCATGTAGGTCAAATATTTGCTCAGGTGGGTGACGGGGTCCGTCTCCCCATCATACTGGCCTACGACGGCCACGTTGATATTTAGCTGGGCGGGTGCTCGCACCAGGATGTCCGCTAGGAGAGAGTTGGGCATATGGGCGAAGTGGTGTTGCCCGTCGTATTTTTCGAGCTTCGCCTCCAAGGCCGACACATTTTTCAAAATTTTGGCCATGGCGTCATTGGCGGTTGGTGGAGATCGAGGGAGTGGGTTGTTCCCCAAGCGGTCGCGGACCGACGGCCTCGGGGCCGCGTCGTTATGACGCTTGGAGGAACACTCCCCGTCCCGCTCTCTAGACTTGGAGCTGGCATTCGACTCGCACGGTCGGGCAGTCCTCCAAGCCTGGGATCCCAGCCTGGAGAAGACTGAACCCGCAGATCGGCGTGATGCCCGATGTGAATCGGCCTCCTTGTCGAGGCATCTTTTCAAGTTCTAAGGCCGAGCTGTGTAAGATGTGGCCCTCCTGGCCGACTCCCACTCTGGCCGCGGGTTGCTGGTGGACCTAGTTTGGGCGAGCTCCTTTCCCTCCCAGTGGGTGCGAATAGGAGATGCGTCTATCTCCGTCTGCCGACATTCGATCATGGCCCTTGCCGCCTACAGGTCTTCCAGAGTTCGTATTGCGGATAGGAACTCGAAAGGGCCCTGAGGCATCGCCGCCGTGGCTGGAGCCGGGGTTGCGGCTTCGGCGATGTCTTCTATTTATTGCTGGGTGCGGGTAGCCTTGGAGGTGGCCATTTTGGTATGAGATTTTGAGTTTTTTCTAGAGAAAAATAATGTGGTTCGATGTGGATAACTAGATGAACGAAACTGAGTGTACTTCACTATTAGTTACCCTTCTTCTAACGCCAAATTGTTGACAGCGATTTCGTGAGGAACTCGCCGTCCGATTCCTAGTGGGTAGGATTTATGGATAATATAAACCGAAAGTAATAAATGCAAGAGTAAATAAGCTCTCAAGTGGAGTCTTTGCAATAAATGTGTTGTGGGTTACAATAGGGCATTTAAGGCCCTATTTATAGTGTACAAGGTGGACTTCACCCTCTTGAGCTGACATGCCCGCGGGCCCCACTAAATCCTAGCTGGTTAGCCATGAGTGGCTACAACCCTCTCTATGGGCCAATGAGGGGGCGCCACCTGGCACTGTTGACCTCTACTGATGGGATTCCTCCTGCTGGCCCTACTCTGACCCTGTCACATCCACACGTCTGATGGGATTGGACGTGCTATGTAGCTGGCATCGCCTGAGAATGGGTAGGCGGGTACCCGGGTAGCGAATATGCGACGGGCATCCTGGGGATCATGTCACCAGGCAGTGGGCAGGAGACCCTACGGGGCAACCCGACGCTCGCCGCTGGCCGACTGGCTTTCGTCCTCCAGTTGAGGCTTTTACCCGCTGCCCTCCCGGAGGTCGTCGACGTGGCAACTTTGGCTCTCTCCCCGACGGCTTGGTCGGACTCGTTGACAGGCTTCCTTCGCTCTTCGCTTGGATCGGTTAATCCGGCTGGCCGATTGATCGGGTAGCAATACCTGGTGTAACATATTTGTTTAGTATATGGCATTGAAAAATTAAAGTGAAGCATTAAGTCCCCTTATGTCCACACCATAATGGTCCAACTTAGTTACTAATATGATGCATCAAACTATTTGCTAGACCATTATTGCAAGAAATTCCAACCTAGCTACATGTTAGGGGAATGAAATTTACATGTAGCTACTCGAATTATATCTGATCCACTGCATATGATTAGTACTCCCCTCTACAACTAGTGCGCATAAAATAATACATAATTTCCCACCTACGAACATTATATCGTGCAGTACGCGTACCACCACAACACGTCAACAGCCATGTTGGCTGAATGCTTAATTGATGAAAAATCTATTCTCGACATTAGGGGGAGATTAGAATCCAAAAATTAAAAGAATGCCGAGAAGTTTCCCCAAAGGAAACAGATCGAGATATTTTTCTTGAAGGAAAAAGACCAAAAAAATTTCCTGAAGGAAAAAGGTCCTCGATATTTAGACTTATGCACTAGTTAGACTGAACTTGAAGTTCAAAAGATAAGTAACTTGCAATGTATAAAGAGTAATCTGCCAGATACATTTACTTACCACAAAGGTGTAAAGGTCCAAATGAGATCAAGTATACATGCCCCAAACGCCAGAAGCGTAAAGGACCTATAAAAGAAACATACACACTTAGAATGAAAGCTAGCAAAACTGGTCAGCCAAACTTAAAATCTCCAAAAAAGATACGTCTAGAAGACTTGAAATCTCCCGAAGAGATACGTCCAGAAGACTTAAAATCTCCAGAAGAGATTCATTCTGAAGACGAAGATTCCTAGTAACAGAGCACGTGCACAAAATGATCTAATACTAGTATTGCAGAACTACCAGATCAAATACATAAGAAAAATGATGTGAATCTGGTTAACATGAGATCAATAAATAAATACCGGAGAAACAATATAAATTTATTGTCGATAGCGCATCTCTGTCCATAATTGCTCTTTCTAAAATTTGGACCCAATACCTAAATTGAGTGCCCGAAGCACTTTGATTTGGGTGTAATAAGGAAGAAGCAAAAGTGTGGCAGAGCTAAACTCGCTAATAATAAAGTTTGGTTCTATTATACGTACACTCGAAAAGTTATCCCTGTAGGATAATGAGTGTTTACACGAAAACCAAAATGAAAATATGGCGGTGAGCAAGATTAATAGCTTTAGGGTTTTTCGCAGAAACCCATGGTTTTCACAGAGACCCATGATTGTTTGTGATCAAACATATTCTCCTGGTATAAACAACCAAAGTTCCGTTAATCACTGGCAGCTAAAATAAAATGTAGTTAATGGACCTTATAAATTGTATATTTTATATGGCTTTTATATGCCAATATTTATATCCCTGCTGGATATTAGATTCCCCAGAAGAGGAATTATGAAAACCGCAGAATGTATAGTACAAAACTGAGAAGGTCATTATATGATCTAAAAACAATCGGATCAAATATGGTACAATCGACTTAGTGAATTCCTCCCGAAGAAGGAATATACAAACAATAAAGATTTTCCTTACGCATTTATAAAGAAATCGCAAAGTGGTTCTTGTATCATTTCCATCTATGTTGATGACCTAAACATAATCGGAACATGCAAAGAGATTGAAGAAGTCAGTTCAATCTTGAAAGATGAATTCAAAATGAAAAATCTTGGATAAAACCAAGTATAGTCTCGACCTGCTGATTCGAGAATTTCCCTGAAAATTAATTTGAGCATTTCCCTGAAGGAAAAATAAATATGATATCTCCCTGAAGGAAGAATGAATTTTATACACCAGTCAACCTACTTGAAAATGTTATTTGAGAGATCCTACATGGATAAATCTCGTCCACTTAGTACACCTATGGTAGTTCGATCTCTTGAAGTGGATAAGAACCCATTTAGGCCCAAAGAAGATACAGTGGATATCCTAGGACCGGAAGTTCCTTATCTAAGCGCTATTTGGTGCATACTTTATCTCGCAAATTGCACCAGTCCGGACAACGCATTTGCGGTAAATTTGCTTGCGAGATATAGTGTTTCTCCCAGAAGGAGACATTGGAGTGATGTTAACCACATTCTATGATAACTCAGACTGGTTATATTTTACTTTGTGATGATATTGTGATCTCAGGGAGATCCATTAAACAATACATTCCACATTGTAATCGATGAAGACAACGCAATTTGTGTTGCACAAATGAACAACGGGTAAGTTAAGAGTGTTAGTGTTAGTGTCCTAGAGACAATCCTATGTAAGGACATGATACTAAGATGATATTCAGTTTATGGTTTAATATTACTGTTTGGTTTAATATTAAATGTATGGATTTACACTTATCTGAATATTATGTTTGATTGTTTGCATTATTCGTATATGTGTTCCCTTGAATCGATACTGTCATTGAGTGAGTGAGAACTCAGATGACCAAAGTGCGATTCTTAAATAGCCCCGATCAAGGATCATCAAGAATGGGATATTGATGATGCAATGGAGATTGGTGTGCGATCTGCATTATACTGTATGGAGAGAGTGTAGTAAGATCTCACTTACTACGAAATACTAGGTATCTCATAATGGATGTACAAATACCTTAGAGTGTATTGGTATACCCATCTGAGAAACTGTTTGATGTGATTCCACATAATGTGTCTACTGGTGTCTCGGTTAGTGGGAGCGATGTGATACTCCTCAGACTTGAGGTCAATACGCACGACATGTGCAGAGTGATGGACTTTGACCATGACCGACACTTTCACTCTCCATGGGTAGATATGGCATGGATTGGGTTCATCACGAAGTACATGTGCGGGGTAGTTGAATCAAGAATATGATTCATTCCTCATTGTGGATTTAAGAGAGAATACTCGTCTTCTCATCATAATTGGGTCTAAGACATCGGCCGATGCAAGTCGACTTGGACTTTGTGGCTAAGTGTGATGTGAGCGATCAATTAGTAATTTGAGATAATATGATTAAGTTATTTGGATAGACACTTCATTATGTTTAAGGCTTAATCGAGTATTCGTGAATGAAAGGAAGATATCACAATAGCCTACAATATTTCAGGTAGTTGCAGATTTACTCGCAACATACCTCGTATATTGAGAATGTCTGATTTATTGTCTAGGGTTCAATTAAGACCGTTAGTTTGACTAATCGCTCTGTATACGAGGGCCTATGGGTCACACAATAAGCAATGGCAGTTCGCCGATTATAGTTGGTTGATTAAGTATTATATTAGATATAATATTTAATTTATGGAGAATATAATAATAATTATATTTAGAATTAATTATTATTATTATTTAATTAAATTAGATTTAATTAAATATGAAATCTCAATAATAATATTTGGAATATTATTATACAAGAATAATAGATATGGTAAATATATTATTTGTAGGAACATATCTAGGGAGATATAATCCGTAGAGATTATATTATACGAGTCAAGCATATTATCTTGCTTAGATATTAAGTTAAGATAATTCCTATAAATATATGTCCTATGGGAATTCAGAAAAAATACACAAGAAATATAATTTCTCTATAAAATCTCTTGTTCAAGTTTTCCTAGCAAGTTCGTCTCAAAATTCAACGCTGGCACTCCGGTGCGGATCGGTGAATAGCTGTTGCGTGGATACCGTAGTACAGGATTCTGCGTACGAAGCACTGTAAGATTTCTTATTTAGATATCTTGAATTTAATTATGCAATTAATTTGTTCGTTGTTGGTGAACGTTATTTCCGCTGCGCATGTTACGTGTTTATGTGCCTGTAAATTCCAACAATGGTATCAGAGCTTCAGACTCTTGTTTAATTGCATAATTGTTTGATTTATATTAAAAAAATATAAATTAAACAAGGCCGAATTAGATTCGACCATGTTTATATGGGAGTGTTATTTTTATTATGTTGATTGGGGTATATGCGGACCCCTTCTCCATTTATGAGACTTAGAGTCTCTTGGTTAATTGATTAGGGCTTTCGCCCTTTTTGCCCCCTTTTGCAATTCGATGCGCCGCTTGACCTCGTGGCCGCCGATCAAGGTCGCGGCTATGCTAGCGTCTCGCGGTCGCCGCTCAAGGTTGCGGCTATGCCAGCGTCTCGCCGTCACCGCTCGAGGTCGCGGCTAGGCCAGCGCCTCGCACACCCCGCTCACGGCTGTGCAGCCGAATTGATGGCAGACCTCGCATATCGAATTTGCGACGACCGGAGCAGTGCTGCTCAAGGTCGCGGCTAGGCCGGCACCTTGTGACCACCGCGCGATGTCGCGCATCAGTTTCCGGTGGCAATTTTCGTTGTCGCAGTCTTCCTTGTTCTGGTTATTTTAATTCGTCACGGGTGGCGGCAATTCGCTAGCCACCATATCATGTTCCCTTTGTCATTCAAAATTGAACGCGTCTGCCGCCGTTGAAAATGGCTTGGCGGCGCGACTCTACTTGCTGGGTTCTTCTTTTCTGAAAATTACAGCATCCTTTTCGGCGATGGTGATACTCTGCGGGTGTTTATTGTTTCGATACAACATGTTGCTTATTGAATTTGATTTTGGTGGATTCATCGAGTAAATTTAGAATTAATTGGATTGAATTCAGGATTGGATCCTAATAAATTGGGTGATGATGATATTGCAAATTGGGTATTGCAATTTCGGAAATTGCAAAGCTGGGCCCTAGATAATAAAAGTAAATTAAAATATTTTGGAAATATTTAAGTTGAAATTATTTGAGACGGGTGAGAATCTTGATAGGTTAGACCTGATCAAAATTAAAAGTTGGACTTTTAATAAATTATTAAATTATTTGGATTAATTGTTGTTTAATAATGGGTTGAATTGAAACCTTGAAATTGGATTTTTAAAATCAATTCCTTTTAAAATCATTATTAATTCCACTTGAAAATTGGTTATTTTCTACGTCCGCGCTATAACTGCTTGGGTAGGCGGCACCCAATAACTGTCGGACCGTGTTGCATGATTGGGTAGACGTGGCCCAAATAATTGTTAGTCCACATAAAATCATGTTTGGGTAGACGACGCCCTATAATTGCTCAAATATGATATAGATTAACATGTGGATCTCGATTAAACAATTAATACCCCACCTTTAAAATGATCCTCACTAAAATATGGTATTTCATTAAATTGAAAGATGTCTTCCATTAAAATTAAGAGTAAACCGGAGATTTCGTTCCAATGAGTATTTAAGGCCCTAGTTTTTTGCTCAGATCTATATCTAATGGGACTCTTATAGGGACATGTTTGTCGCTTCTTAATGGTTGTAAACCAACTTAATTCTGTTTCATCAGCCCTAGCAGGGAAACGAGAATTAAGTGACATCTGATTGAACTAGGCTCAATCAACTAGGAATTGCGTAAGACAATTGGTTTAGAGACCTACCAGTTTTATTGTTTCAATGTTCAACCCTAGTAGTCATTGTAATAGTAAGAATGTGGATCATAGTTCATTACGATTTATATTGGATATAAATATGTACTCTTCTGATGAGGTCGTTGAGTATGTGAAAATAATGGAGACAAAATAAATAAAAGGCCATGTTTATTTTGATTGCTGAATATTGATCATAGGAATTATGTGTTTTAGTTCCCGTTTAAATTTTATTTCCTAGGATTGTTGAAATGAATAACTTGTCGTTGAGAAGTGTTTTGGAAACAAACAAATTGGCTGGGCCAAATTTTCTGGACTGACACTAAAACGTGCATTTGGTGCTTAGGCAAGAAAAGATTGAGTACGTGTTAGACACGCCAATTCCTGATACCCCTGAGGCTAGTTCTGAGGAAGTCGAAGCGTTTGACACCGAAGCTCAAAAGAAGCATCAAGATTATGCTTCCCAGGCTCAGTGTGTTATGTTGCTTGGCATGACTCCCGAGTTGCAAAGACAACACGAGAGGATGCTTCCCTACGAGATGCTTAAACATCTGAAGGATCTTTTTTATACTGAGTCTCGTTCCGAGATTTATGAAGTGATGAGAGATCTATTTAGATGTCGGCTATCTGAAGGAGGGAAGGTCTCCCCTCATGTCTTGAAGATGATAGGGCTAATCGAGAAACTTGGTCGTTTGGGCATTGAGCTGCAGACTAATATTGTTGTTTGTGTCATTCTTCAGTCGCTACCCGATTTATACTCGAGTTTCATAGTAAACTTCAATATGAATAAGACGGTTTCGACCATGTCTGAGCTTCATAACATGCTCAAGACTTTTGAGTCTTCCACTGCTAAGGAAAAGTCTGTGCTTATGGTGGGCGCTTCTACTTCATCTGTCTCTAAAGGCAAGAAGAAGCAAAGAAGTAAGGCTAAGAAAGGTTCTAAGCCTAATTTCCTCAAGCCGAAAGGTGGAATTCAAAAAAAGGAGCGGGTGGATAAGGATGTATGCCTCCACTGCAAGCAGAATGGGCATTGGAAGAAGGACTGCAAAGTTCTAGCAGCTGAAAAGAAGGCACAAGGTGCTTCAGCCACTGGAACATGTATGTTTGTTATTGTGATAAACATGTCCACAAATGATTCTAACTGATGGGTATTGGATATCGGTTGTGGCTCACACATTTGTACAAATGTGCAGGGGCTCAAGGACAGCAGAGCAGTTAGACAGGATGAAGTCGCCCTTCACGTGGGGAATGGAGCAAGAGTTGTTGTTGAACGTGTTGGGACTTATATTTTAGACTTACCTTGTGGTTTTAGACTGGAATTGAATAATTATTATTTTGTTCCGTCTATTACTCGTAATATTATTTCCGTTCCTATGTTAGACATTGAGGGATTTTCCTTCCGTTTTGCAAATAATACTTGTTATTTTTCGCTTAATGGTGATGTTTATGGAAGTGTTCCTCTTGTGAATGGTTTATACTTGTTACATTGTGGATATAGTGTTCTTAATATACAAAATAAAATACTCAAGCTTAGTAATCATGAAAGCCCGACTTACTTGTGGCATCGTAGACTTGGTCATGCAAACGAGAAAAGAATCGCACGGTTAAGAAAGTTGGACTACTTAACCTCATTTGACTTAAGAGTCTTATGGAAATTGCGAATCTTGTCTCATGGGCAAGATGACCAATAAACCCTT
The DNA here is from genome assembly GCA_947034835.1 of Ballota nigra. Classification (NCBI taxonomy): domain Eukaryota; kingdom Viridiplantae; phylum Streptophyta; class Magnoliopsida; order Lamiales; family Lamiaceae; genus Ballota; species Ballota nigra. Next base: position 63,909,784 of record OX344725.1, read on the forward strand.
TATGGTTAATCCACAACGATGTTTGTGGACCATTGCCCACTCTAGCTAGGGGTCAATTCGGCTACTTCATCACCTTTACTGATGATTACTCAAGATACGGATACGTGTATCTCATGAAACACAAATCTGAATTGTTTGAGAAATTCAAGGAGTACAAGGCTGAAGTAGAGAAACGTCTTGGTAAGAGTATCAAGACTCTTCGATCAGATCGAGGAGGTGAGTACCTTAGCCATGAATTCATGGATTATTTGAAGCTTCATGGGATCCAATCACAATGGACTCCTCCCGGAACCCCTCAGATGAACGGTGTGTCCGAAAGGAAAAATCGAACCCTATTGGACATGGTCTGGTCCATGATGAGTTTTGCCTCCCTTCCAACATTCTTATGGGGACACGCGTTGCAAACCTCAATCTACATTCTGAATATGATTCCATCCAAATTAGTTATATAAACTCCATACGAGTTATGGTATGGCAAGAAGCCATCTTTTCTACACATTAGAACGTGGGGTTGCCCCGCAATTGTGAAGAAAATGCAAACTGATAAGTTGGAATCCAAATGTGAAAAAGGTTATTTTGTGGGATATTCCAAGGGGACTAGAGGATATTATTTCTATCTACCGGAGAAACAAACAATTATTGTTTCTAGGCAGGCAAGGTTCCTAGAAGACGAGTATGTCTTTAAGGAACAAAGTCGTAAGAAGATAAAAATTGAAGAAATTCAAGAACCGCGAATTAACATAGAGATTGATGATTTGCCAAAGCAACATGACAAAGAATCAGTGGGAGCATTCAACGACTCTCATGGTGGAAGTTTATCACTAGGTGATCCTCTTTCAACCAGCTAGAGCGTAATTGGAGTTGTGTTGCCTTCGCAACAACCTCCAAGTAGGCTGAATGAGAATATCATAGTTCAAACTCCCGCCCAAGAGGCATCTGAAAGTGTCACTATTGAAGACTCTCCGGTCAACGATGAAGTCTCTGCACCATAAAATTTTCATGATCAGAATGTACAGCTTGCACAACCACAACTCCATAAGTCAACTGGGATTCATAATCCAATCGATAGGTATTATGGTTTCCTCGTGGAGGAACACGATGACGTGGAAATACCAGATAAGGACGAACCTAAGACTTACATTGAGGCAACATTAGATGTTGACTCAAAGAAGTGGCATGAAGCCATGAAATCCTAGATGGACTCGATGTACATCAATCAAGTTTGGGACTTGGTTGAATTGCCAAAAGGGGTAAAACCCATAGGTTGCAAGTGGGTCTTCAAGAGGAAGACCAATGCAAATGGCAAGGTACAAACCTACAAGGCTAGGTTGGTGGCAAAAGGGTATAGTCAACGCGAAGGCATTGACTATGACGAGACCTTCTCGCCGGTTGCAAAGATCAAGTCCATTCGTATTTTACTTGCGATAGCCGCACACTATGATTATGAGATTTGGCAGATGGACGTCAAAACAGCATTCCTCAATGGAAACATTGATAAGGACGTGTTTATGACTCAACCAGAGGGTTTTATATCTAAGTCAAAGTCTAATCTCGTGTGCAAGCTTAAACGATCCATCTATGGATTGAAGCAAGTTTCTAGGAGTTGGAATATCCGATTTGATGAAGTTGTTAAGTCTTTTGGCTTCATTAGAAATCCGGAAGATCCATGCATTTATTGTAAACACAGTGGGAAGAGTATTGTCTTTATAGTCGTATATGTCGATGACATATTGATTATAGAAGATAGCATCCCATTCCTGCAGTCCGTGAAAGATTGGTTATCAAAGACCTTCATGATGAAGGATCTTGGTGAAGCATGCTACATCTTAGGGATCAAGATCCATAGATATAGATCCAAGAAGATGCTAGGGCTGTCACAATCCACCTACGTAGATAAGATGTTGAAGCGTTTTGCGATGGAGAACTCTAAGAGAGTGTATCTTCCAGCAAATCATGGGATAAAGTTGTCGAAGAAGAATTGTCTTTCTATCGAAGCTGATATCGAGCACATGAAGGATGTTCCATATGCATCTGCAATTGAATCCATCATGTACGCCATGACTTGCACCAGGCCAGACTTGGCCTACGCTGTCAGCATCACGGGTAGATACCAACAGAATCCAGGTGAGCCTCACTGGATTGCTGTCAAGAATATTCTAAAGTACCTCAGGCGTACTAAAGAACATTTTCTTATCTACGGTGGGCAATCGGAGTTAGTCGTCACCTGCTACGCTGATGCAAGTTTCCAGTCCGACTGTGATGATTACAAATTGCAGTCAGGATACGTCTTCACTCTCAATGGAGATGCGGTGTATTGGAATAGTTTGAAGCAAGAGACAACCGCGGATTCAACAACTGAGACTGAGTACACAGCTGCAGCAGAGGCTGCCAAAGAAGTTGTCTGGGTAAAACAGTTCTTAACTGAACTAGGGGTAGTTCCCAGTGATAGTGGTCCAATAAAGTTGTATTGTGACAACACTGGGGCGATTGTGCAAGCAAAGGAACCGAGATCTAACAACAGAAACAAACATGTACCGAGGCGTTATCACTTGATAAGAGAGATGATCACTAACAAGGAAATAGAGTTAGAACACAATCCCACAGAAGATAATTTGGTTGGCCTATTCACCAAGGCTTTGAGCGTTCATGTACACACTAGACATTTTGATGATCTAGGGGTTAGACATATAGGTGATTGGCTCTAGTCCAATTGAGAGATTATTAGTGTTAGTGTCCTAGAGATAATCCTATGTAAGGACATGATACTAAGATGATATTCAGTTTATGGTTTAATATTATTGTTTGGTTTAATATTAAATGTATGGATTTACACTTATCTAAATATTATGTTTGATTGTTTGCATTATTCATATCTGTGTTCCCTTGAATCAATACTGTCATTGAGTGAGTGAGAACTCAGATGACCGAAGTATGATTCTCAAATAGCCCCGATCAAGGATCATCAAGAATGGGATATTGATGATGCAATGGAGATTGGTGTGCGGTCTGCATTATACTCTATGGAGAGAGTGTAGTAAGATCTCACTTACTACGAGATACTAGGTATCTCATAATGGATGCACAAATACCTTAGAGGGTATTGGTATACTCATCCGAGAAACTGTTTGATGTGATTCCACATAATGTGTCTACGGGTGTCTCGGTTAGTGGGAGCGATGTAATACTCTTGAGATTTGAGGTCAATACGCACGATATGTGCGGAGTGATGGACTTTGACCATGACCGACGCTTTCACCCTCCATGGGTAGATATGGCATGGATTGGGTTCATCACGAAGTAAATGTGCGGGGTAGTTGAGCCAAGAATATGATTCATTCCTCATTGTAGATTTAAGAGAGAATACTCGTCTTCTCATCATAATTGGATCTAAGGCATCGGCCGATGCAAGTCGACTTGGACTTTGTGGCCAAGTGCGATGTGAGCGATCAATTAGTAATTCGAGATAATATGATTAAGTTATTTGGATAGACACTTCATCATGTTCAAGGCTTAATCGAGTATTCGTGAATGAAAGGAAGATATCACAATAGCCTACAATATTTCAGGTAGTTGCAGATTTCCTCGCAACATACCTCGTATGTTGAGAATGTCTGATTTATTGTCTAGGGTTCAATTTAGACCGTTAGTTTGACTAATCGCTCGGTATACAAGGGTCTATGGGTCACACAACAAGCAATGGCAGTTCGCTGATTATAGTTGGTTGATTAAGTATTATATTAGATATAATATTTAATTTATGGAGAATATAATAATAATTATATTTGGAATTAATTATTATTATTATTTAATTAAATTGGATTTAATTAAATATGAAATCTCAATAATAATATTTGGAATATTATTATACAAGAATAATAGATATGATAAATATATTATTCGTAGGAACATATCTAGGGAGATATAATCTGTAGAGATTATATTATGCGGGCCAAACATATTATCTTGCTTAGAAATAAGCTAAGATAATCCCTATAAATATGTGTCCTACGGGAATTCAGAAAAACACACAAGAAATATAATTTCTCCATAAAATCTCTTGTTCGAGTTTTCCTAGCAAGTTCGTCTCGAGATTCAACATTGGCACTCAGGTGCGGATCGGTGAATAGTTGTTGCGTGGATACCGTAGTAGAGGATTCCACGTACGAAGCACTGTAAGATTTTTTGTTTAGATATCTTGAATTTAATTATGCAATTAATCTGTTCGTTGTTGTTGAACGTTATTTCCGTTGCGCATGTTACGTGTTTACGTGCCTCTAAATTCCAACAAAGAGTAGCTTAACGAAACATATTTCCCCAAAATTCTTCTTCTCATACGAACTCCAGAAGAGTGACGTAATTACCATACAATATGTGCGATCTAGTGACAATCACGATCTAACAGATCTATTCACTAAGTCTCTTCCTACCTCTACTTTTGAGAAGTATATTTATGGTATCAGGATGCGAAGGCGTAAAAGGTTATTGTCTTCAGAGGGAGTGGTAATCTCGAAACAATCCTGAAGATTGGATCCGGAAGATCAATAATTGTACTCCTCCCTAACTAAACATTTTATCGCTATCTAGCATGTGGAGTTTTCTGACCAGACATATACGTCGCGTCATAATGTCCAGGTGGGTGTTTTAAATCTAGAAGATTTGATATGTCAAATCCAAAAGATTTGGTGTGAACATTACTTATGGGCCAAGAAACCTAATAGGCTTTAGGGTTTTGATATTATATATATATATATATATATATATATATATATATATATATATATCCTTAACTCAGTATTGTAACACATGTACATACACACAGAAATATAGTGGAAAACTCCTGGCTTGGTACGCCCCCAGATATAGTCATTCATGACGAATTGAGTAAATAAATCGGTGTTCTTGTTTGCGCTCTTTATTTTACAACATATTTCACCTAAAAAAAAGTTCAATCAACAACTGATATAAATATTATTTATAATCGAGTAAAATCTTATGCTTAGACGTATTATCATGTTTTTATGTTTTGGGAAGGAGGGTGGAGGTGGGGGGTGCTTAGTAGTTAGCCCTTCAAAATTTATTAAAAAATGTCTTATTATTATATAGTATAAATTAATAGTTAATAACTTATTATATACTCCTTCCTCTGAAAAATAGTCTTTTTACACGTGATTTAATGTGATATGTCAGGAGAGTATTATGGGGTTTTCTGATGTTCGTTTTTTTAATAAAAATGATCGTTAATAGAAAATTTATTTCACATATTTCCATAAATAATTATTTTATTAAAAAACAGGTCTCATAAAAACTCATAATACCCTCCGACATATCGTATTAAACCATATGCATTTCAAAAGGACTACTTTTCAGGGACGGAGGTAGCACTGAGCAACTTCCCAATTCTCATTTAAGGCCAGGTTGTTATTAAGATTATAATATAATAATTTTTTAATCATTTATACAGATCCAACCAACTCACTAATCATTTATAATCATTTTTTCATTTTAAACCTCTAAACAATATTCTCTTCGTCTTATTGCTTATTCTTGGGCGTAGTTAGTATTTTGGTGGAGCTAGTTAGTATCGGGGCTAGACTTGGTTTGGGCTCGTGGTTTACACGTTTATTTTGTCCACCTTACTAGGCCTCAGGCTAAATATCCCTTCAATTAGTGGAGATACACTTTTTTATTAATATTATAATATTTTATTAAAATTGTAAAATTACATATATAACCTTAATAATTAAACAAAAAGAAAACTTAAGACTACATGCACCCTCATCTCATTATTGCGTAAAAGACGTTTAACCATATACGTGTGAAGGAAAAAAATGAAATTGATCATGTTTCCATCATAATACGATCAAACGACACAACAACGATTAATTCATGTTTTTTAATTAGATTCTGGTGAAAATAGGAGCATTTAAACCTTCCTATGTATGTGTTTTTTGTCCCTTATTCCATAGGTTTTCTCTTTAATGTATAAACCCTAGTTTAAAATGTTAAATGTTGTTAGTTGTTTATATTTTCTGTATTTTGTGTACGAGATATTGATATTTTAGATATTGAACGACGTAGAAAGTTGAATGGTTGTCATTTGCACATTTTTTCTTTTCAAAATCCCGTCAAGCTAGTTTCCAAAACTGGTTAGTCGAAAGTTTTAACTTTCAAACACCAATTGTCAAAATTTTGAATGGTTAACGAATTTCCAGAATCTGGTTAATTTTTTGGAAACATTTTGCCAAAACATTGTGTTAATTTTGGGAACACTTTGTCGAATAATACTTATCAGAATTTTTTTTACTTTTATTAATAAGGATATAAATGGTAGTATAAAGATTGTGTATCTACTAATACCAATTAAAATGAATAGGTGAATTTAGACGGAGGTGTATCTTCATTAGTTGAGGGGTATTTAGCCTGAGTCACCTTGGTATTGCTTCCTCTTTTGGGCCTAGTTTGTTATTTGGTTGGATTTGTTCTCTTTTGGGCCTATTTTGTATTAATTTATTTATTGGGCCTTTAGTGCTAAGACCGCTTGTGGATATATTTTTTCCGGTTTTTTGGTCTTCCTCGAGTTGGGATACGGCTTCCCCTATTTTTACTTTATAAAATTTCATCCATATTCATTTATATCAATTATTATCATACTGTTTTGTTTCATCTTATTCTTATTTTATGTGTAACTCTCTGTTTTTGTCTTCAGCGACCGCACACACTTCATTTTGTCTATTTGTCATATCCCAATGTTTCAACGTCAATATCCGAATCTCACCACTAATTGTTTAGATTGTTTGTTTTCACCAACACAAGAAATAGGAATATTTTTTTTATCAGGAAAAAAAGAAATTTTATTAATCCAAAACAGTTACCAACTGGCGTGAGTTACACCAACAAAGAGTACATCTAAAAAACAATTGAATCCCTATCACTCCAAGTCAACCATCACAGTAGCTAAAATCACATTTCCAAACAGCTAAAGGGATTTTGCTCCCAGTCCCTATATGTCGAATATTTCTTCCAATGAGTGTCTTGATTAAGCCAATTCCAATAATGTATTTTGAACTCTTTGAACACCTTATCCATAGATACTTGATCTCCTCTAAAGACCACCCCATTTCTTATTTTCCAAAGTAGTCATACCCTACATTCCCAAATGCATGTTACCATCCTTTTCTTTTGCTTCCCTCTCCATAGTCCACGGAATTGAATCAAGTTCAAACGCGGGTGCGAGATTAGAACCGTGTAGATTCCCAACCAATTCGCACATTTCATCCACAACTCATGGCATATAATGCATTCGAAGAACAAATGCCTACCTGATTCCGGTTTCAATTTGCAAAAAACACAAGTGTTGTTTACCGACATACCGACAAGAAATAGGAATATGATTTATATCTTAAACTTCAATTATTATTTGTTAAAGTAGAAATGTCAATACCTTTTCAATAGACTCCACAATCATTAATTTATATTAGGAACATTTGGTTCAAAATTTTCTATAATGCATTGCTCTAGTTTTAGAATAAGTTAGAAACAAATATTGTTGATTAAGAAATTGTGAAATTATTGAGGATAAATAGTTCTATGTAAGTGAATAGTTAATCAAAATAGAATAATGGGTTAATTGCAAAAAAAATCACGAACTTTATAGTATTTATCAATTACAATATGAACTTTTAAAGTTTGCAATTCGATGCACGAACTAATTTATCATTGCAATTATATACACGGTGTGAATTTCCATCGATATGTACGCTTACATGGCAGTCGGAGTCAACATCAAAGATGCGCCACATGTCACGTCAAATGTCAAATCTACAAAATTTTATTATTTTTAATATTTAAAAAAGTTCATTTATAAAATATTGCTCTTAACACATTTAATAATAAATCATAAATATTGGTGTATTTTAGTTTATGTAGAAAATATTTCATAATATACGAATTTAAAAAAAAATTATTTTTACTATCTTTAACCATTATTAATATGTGTTTGAGAAATATTTTATAAAAACATTTTGAAATTAAAAAAGAAAAAGGTTTTTCCTTCTAGATTTGGCATTTGATGTGGCGTGTGACGTGTTTTTTGTCACGGCTTTGGCTGCAACATAGTGTTAGTATCGCCAAAAATTCACACCATGTATAGAGTAACCTCATAAATTTACATCATGTATCAAATTGCAAAAATAAATTAGTCCGTGCATCAAATTGCAAACTTTAAAAGTTCATGTTGTAATTGATAAAGATTATAAAGTTCGTGATTTTTTTTGCAATTAACCCTAGAATAATTATGATTAACTTATTTTGAACCTACTATGATGAATGTTAATTGACCATCTTTTATTTTAGTTGACTACCACAATTATTTTGTACTCACTTCCATATAAATTCCTACCTAATAATTGTGAATCAAGTGTCCTCCAAATGAAAAAACATTGCATATATTTCTCTAGATTTAGTTGATACATGTACGGAGTATTGCTAAATTCATCATGATTTATAAATTATGCATTGCATCTCATTATTTAGTACCACTGATTAATTTCTTATTTTTAATAAATTTAGTCTAGCTCAGTTCTTAATTTATCACTTAGATTAAATAAATTTATAATTAAATTGATATGAGTGGAGTGGATTAGAGGATGTTTGACCGAGTTTATAAGCTCTTTAAAACATCTTATTATAGCTTATAAATACTATCAATATATTTGATAAATTAAGAGCTTGTAACCACCTCCATCCCCAACCACCCACCTCACCCCTCTTCAGCGTTCACCCATCTATATCTCAACATAAAAATTAAAATTAAATTTAAAAAATATTAATTATAAATTCTCAAAGATCTTATAAGTTGTATTAGTCAAACACTTCATCAACTTATAAGCTACTTAAGATTTTATACAGGGCTTAGTTCTGGCTTGAAATTGAACCTCCCGCTAGCGGACGGTGGGTTATGAGCCCCCCAGATTAGTCGGTCAATGAGTCGGATACCGAGTACCAAAAGAAAAACCACTTATAAAATGTTTCAAATAAGTCAAATGAGCTCTTAATATATACGCTCTGTCCCTACGTCTCCAACTCGATTGTCCTCTTGTTTTAAAGATTTGTCTTCAACTCGATTGTCCTCTTGTTTTAAAGATCTGTCTTCCCCAACTTGATTGCTCTTTTGTTTAAATAGACAATTTTTATTTACCAAAATATCACCAAAAGCAATTTTATTCTCTTTTATTTACTATAATGCCACTAAAAACAACTTTATCACTATGAATACTAATAAACAACTATAACATTAAAACTTGTACAAAAAACAGAGGGCAATTAAGTTAGGGACAAAGGGAGTAGTATTATAGTAGGTGTTCAGTTAAAACTTGTTCATTGTATGAAACTGATATCACTACATGTATTTACTAATATCATAATATTTAATTGATTTTATTTTATAAGTTTAATGGTACGAGCGAATGCATGTAATGATATCAGTATATATATGTAATAGTATAAATTTTATGCTAAAACTTGTTAATAGGACATTTATAGTATGTAAGGCGATGTTATAGCTAGAAGACTTGTTCATCTTGTGATACGAGAAAGCTTCGTTGTGAATATTCAGTTATTTTTTCATCCACATAGTCATTTTGAATTTGTTTCTTTAATTATATTAATAAAAAAATCCCTAAATTTGTGAAACACATCCAAAACAGTCGACTTTCTCTCTCTCACTGAAAATTAATTGTGGCAGCGACTCTTTTGAACAGCAAATTTTCCTCCATCAAGCCGAAATTAAGTTGTTTGTCTCTGCACCTCATAAATTTGCTAACGTTTTTTTTTTTTTTTAAACTGTGTTTTATAAAGAATTTATAAAATATTTTAGAGCAGGTCTTTTGCGTAAAACCTTTTTACGATGAGACGGAGCATAAATTGGATATAATACATTAATATTTTATAAAAGATAAACCGGCCCTCTCATATAATTTTTTATCAATATTTTATTAGTTTTTTTAGTAAATGGGAGCTTATCGTGTATTCTCTTGCTAAAGGATTTTTTTTGTTAATTATAAATCCCTACTTAAACATTTTTTTTTTTTTTTATCCGTTGCTTTTGTGAGCAACTATAAGGTTTAATTCCTATTTTTATGGACTGACAAAAACTATTTCCTCTTCGTTTTTAAATAAAGCTATCGTGTAGATTAAAAAGTCTTTCTTCACATATTGCTTGGGTTTTTATTATTTTGTTGAACGGAGATTACTCAAATAAATATTTTAGGATGATACAATTTTACACGCCTCAAAATTAGGGTTGTAAACAAATCAAATAATTTTGATTCGATTTGGTATTTATATTCAAAATTCGGTATTCGTATTCGAAATTTTATAATTCGAATTCGAGTACAAATAATTTTTTTGATTCGATTAGTTATCAAATACAAATAATATGATATTTGATTCGATATTCGTAAATATTCGATTAAATATTCGGTTAAATATATAATTACATAATTATATATTAATATTTAATAGTAATAACAATAATAATTAAATATAATTATTTATAAACTTAAGTTCATTATAATTATTTTAAGGACATTTCATCCAACAAGTGGGCTTGTAGGCAATTCTTAATTAAATATTTTAATTAAGAAAATATATAATGTAATTTAATTATTAAAAAACTTAACTAATTAAAAAAGAATTGCAGGCCAACACTCTTAATTTGATTATTAAAGTGTTTTTCCATGAATTTGATAATTAATTTTTATTTATTTACTTACTTGATTATGTTATGTAAATTTTTAAATTTATAAATTATTTGTGAATTCAAACATTGACAATTTTGAAATGAATATTTGAATATTGACAAAGTATAATGTGAATAATACTCACGGTAACTATTATCATGAACAACAAATTACTAATATCTGACGAAGTGGTATAACTCAAGTCAAGTGGTTAAAATCTCACTACCTATGACTATGATACAAAGGTCATGGGTTCGAGCCACAACTTTATCGATAAAAATACTAATAGCTTATGTTGAAATAACTAATACCTTTAGTGAAAATAATTAATACCACTTCAACTAATAGCTTTAATAAAATAAAAAAATAAAACTATATGCCATCTGGAGCTGATAACTTTAGTGCAATTCACTGATACTTTTAGTTTAATTTACTAATACCCTTCAAACAAGTTTCATTGTGAATATTGTTCACATAATATCTTCTCTTGAATATTATTTGTTAGGAACATACTTGAGAAAAAAATCGATTTGAATATTCGACTCAAGTATTCGTATATTTTCTAATAATTCGATATAAGTTTCAAATCAAATATAAATCACATTTACTATTCGAAAAATATTCGATTCGAATTCGATATTTGAAATAATTTTATGAATACAAATTCAAACATTGTGGCATTCGACTCGATTCGATTCGTTTACATCCCTACTCAAAATTTATTTATTTTCCCGTTGTTTATCAATTTGATCGATCATTGGTTTTTATCATTTTTTTCAACAAGAAGTTCATGTAATACCCTAGATTTTCATGACCTTATCTTCTTTACTAAATACTTTAATTCTTCATGAATCTATGTGACACATTTACATCCAAATTTATGCAAAGGCACGTTTATGTGTTTTAAATATTCGATATTTACAATTAACGTATTATTTGCTCAATACATGCTTATTCTTGAGACTTTACAATTTTTATATGTTCTTTATTTTATGTCTTAAAGTGTTTAATTTAGGAATTAATGTAGTCCTTAAGTATAGTAATTTATTTCATAAGTTATAAGTTGTAAAATGAATGTTTTTTTAAGAAACGAATTACGTATCGATTACTCGATATTTTCTATAATTAGTATATAGACTTTGTAAATTATTTAGAGTCTTAGAAGAGTTTTAATTTTATTACACAAGATAGTATAGGTAAATTTGTATGCATAATGTACCTTAAAAATTATTAAATAATTTAGAAAAGTCATAATTTTTTTAAATTTGTACTTAATAAATTCAAAGCATACATGTGTCATGACCAAAAGACACAAGCATTCTCTTGAAATGTCCAAAATTTTCAGCCAATTAGAGATAGATTAGGAAGAGTGGTGAAACTTCAAGAAATTAAGGTCAAATTAGGAGAGTAAAAGTCAAAATTAACAACTAACCTTAAAATAACATGTGTATATTGAACAAACCTACAAGATTACTCCATAAACTTCCTTAAGGTCGATTATATGGGTGGAGTAACCTCCAAGGTTGGCTTCTACTATAAATACATGATCATTCATGCAAAAATAATCATAAGAAAAAGTTTAAAGAAAATTACACAAATACTACTACTACTCTTACACTTAGAATTTGCAAAGGAGGGAGAAGGAATTTCTTTTAGTTACCAATCTCTAAGTAAGTTTCTCTTCTTGAATAAGTGATTATTTAAGTTTTAGTATGAAGTTTATGCATGAAATATGAATTAAATGGTAGGAAAATAAGTTATGATAATTGATTTGCATGTTATATATGTTTTACTTCATATTTTGAATGTTTGATTCAATTTCTTCATATGTTATGAACAAAATCATGTTTATTACTTGATTATCTATGCTTTAGAAGAATAAATCATGAAATTATATGGTTTAAAGTGAATTTAAGATGATATGTTCTTCATGTATGCATGAAACTGAATTTCTGGACCAACTTTTGTATAAATTTAGTTTTGACCAATTCCTTGGGTGGAAAATTCTAAAAAGTTTATATGTGAAATTAGACTGGTGATGGAACTTAGGTTTTAAATTTCATAGCTATTGAAATAGTATTAGATGTATAGTGATTTTTCAAAGTTGAACTAGGGTTTTGGACTCTGTAATAGGAATAGTAGAGGTTTGCTATGATCTAAGGATAATTGGTTAGGTTTTTATAAAAAAAACAAAGTATTTTGATAAATTAAATGAAGTTGGGAGTTCATGGTTAAAATTTCAGAAGTATTGGACTTATGGTTGATTTATGGTGAATTTTTAAAGTTAAGTGATCAAAATCAATAACAGTTTGTTTATCACGAATTATTTGATGATTGGTAAGGATTTTTAAAAATCTAAAAATATGGCGATACACTTTATTGACTTGGGAATCTAATGTTAAAATTTCATAATTTTTTGACGTATAAATGATTTAATATGAATTTTCAAAGTTAGGTGCACAAACTGCCAAAAACTGAAATTTTGTATAAGAAAGGTTCGAAATGGTCCATTTACATTTTTATGGTCGATATCTATTTATAACTTATTATTTGATGATTTTATACACTTAATTGATATTTGTGTTTTAGTATACAATATTTGAGTATGTATTGAGATTTGAACTCAAGTCATTATAATCGTACGAGTATAATATGTTAATTTTACGATTTATATAAAAATAAAGGGATAAGTAACAATGTTTCTATTGTAAAAAATTTACTTGTAGGTACAAACCTGCAAGATGGGGAATCACTTCCCTCTTCACCAAGTGTTTTATTATTATTTTAATTGCACTTATTAAATGTTGAATGTTAAATATTTTGAGTCTGGCTCGCTATCGACTGGCCCCTGGGATAGTCCAACTATATGTTGGCAAATGAGATAGTCCGATCGCTCCGGCACCACGGGTTGGTCGCGCCACCCAAGGAGATACCCTGTGAAATTCTGGGGGCTCACATATTATAAATAATTGATGTTTAGTTTGTGCAATTAACAAGAGGTTTCCCACCAAGTGTTTACAAACACTTATTCCTTCCACTTTAAAAATTTTACAGATGCTGTGGATCCGGACGTGGGAGAATGAACTCGGCGGGCTGTGGATTTTCCTTAAAAACTTTAAGTTTTAAGAACAATATTCTAAATTTTGGATTGTAACTTAAGCTACGGTCATACTTATTTACTACTTCCGTTGTGTAGATGTGTGGCGTGTGTATATTTTAATACAAAGTACTATTTTAGTAACGTTCCTACTTGTGCCACATCATATTTTTCGTATTATTTTAAGTGGGGACGTTACAGGTGGTATCAGAGCCAAGTTCACATGCTAAAGAATTTTCAAAAAGAGTGTGTGTTTTAAAAATTTAAAAAGAAACAGTCGTACCGAGGTCATTCTCCACAAAGGGATCAGGTAAATATTTCATAAATGCTTAAATTATGTTATTTATTTAAACTTGTTATCGATTATTTGAAAGTTTGTGTAGTTATTTAAATTGTATTATATTATTGATTGAACTAACCAATAAAATGTGTTGAATAATCAGAAATGGATGATAACATTAGAAGACAGAACATTAAAAGATTGGAGCGAGTACGTGAAACTGGTAGAACCGAGGTTGAGGATTTAGGAGCTCATGTTGGAGAGATAACATCACAATACAGACACGCATTAATGAATGGACACCATATGAATGATGATTATTATTGTCACTTGCTTCTTGATACCATGCCATCTACCTGGTTATGTGTATCCCTGGACATACTTGATTGTGTGTTTGATAAACATGGTCATTTGTGCTTTCCATGCTTTACTTCGATGTTATACTGTGAGTGGGCTCAGTCAGAGACAGTTCATTTTACCCCACATCGTCCAAGTTTTGAGATGAGGGAAAGTCAGGAAGGGCGTCTCGGTCAAGAATCGGTGCAAGAAAGTTGTGGAAGGCAGGAGGATAGTAGCCAGGAAAGTTCTGGGATGGAGGAGGATAGCAGCAGTAGTTCAATCGAGATGTGGGAGGAAAAGAAGAAGGAACCAGAAACAATCATCATTGACGATGATCAAAACTATATGTTTCATGTACTTTATCTGATATACATGCTATGTGACTATATGAAACTTATATGATATTAGTAGATATATGTACTTAATATGTACTAAATGCTCTTGATGTAATATATGCTTTTGGATGTATTATGTTTTTTAATGTAATGTTTATGCATGTAATATATGATGTATTTTGAATATATGAAATATATGTCATAATTATTATGTAATTTAATTGTTACTAATGAATTTGATATTGAATAGAACTATGAGTCGTAGGGGAAACTGAAACAACTCAGACATGAGAGAGGATCTAGCTTCCGTATTGAGGGGGTTAGCTCAGCAACTAGGTCAGCAAAGTCAATCATCCCAAACACCTGTATCTTCAGCCCAAAACCATGATATTGTTAGCCAATTTAAGAAATTTAGACCTTTAACCCTGACCGGGAAAGAAAACCCTATGGAAGTAGAAAACTGGATTCGGAGCTTGGAGAAAATATTCACTTATCTTAAGTGCACCGATGAGCAGAAAGTTTCTTGTGCTATCTTTCAGCTGACTGGGGATACAGATTATTGGTGGGAGGCTCATTGTAGAACAATGACGGAAGAAGCACGAATGCCAGTTACTTGGGAGAAATTCGTAGAAGCAGTGGTTAAGAATTATATACCACAATCATTCTTAGATCAGAAGGAGACCGAATTTCTATAGTTGAAGCAGGGAAATCTGACAGTACAAGAATATGAAAAGAAGTTTAATCAATTGGGAAGATATGCTTCTCATTTGATTAATACTGATGACAGGAAGGCAAAGAGATTTTTTCAAAACCTACGTCCAGAGATTAGTACCATCTTAGCAGCACAAGATATTATGTCCTATGCCCAGATGTTCGAGAAAGCTCAAATGATAGCAGCGTATATGAAACCAGAAGAAGTAAGAATTTCAGAATCACAGCCAAATAAAAGAAAATGGGTTGGTGCGAAACAAGGATGAAATTTTAAGCAAGTAAAAAAGACGGGGATGATACCACAACAACAACAGAGGCCATCTAAATGCAGAAATTGTGGAAAAGAACATTTTGGACAATGCCTGAAAGGAACAGGGGTATGTTATAAGTGTAAAGAAACTGGACATCTTATAACTGATTGTCCAAAGCTGAGCGGACAACAGAAGATGGCACCTGCTCGAGTGTTTGCCATGAGTCAGCAGGAGGCGACAACAAATCCGGAAGTGATGGCAGGTATGTTCAAAATATTCCAAATACCTGTTTTCACGTTATTCTATACTTGTGTTACGCATTCATTCATCTCTATGAAGATATTTGAATAAATTGAGATCGCCCATATTATAGTAGAAGAAGATTTTCTAGAAGTAAACATTCCCTCTGGTAGTACGACACAATCCTTAGGACTGTGTAGGAATGTGAAGATTGATTTTGAGCATGCAATACTCCCGGCAAATCTACATATAATAGAAATGAAGGACTTTGATATTATCTTGGGAATGGATTGGCTTATAACTAATCATGCTCTCATCAAGTGTCAAGAAAAAGAAATATCAGTACGTGTTGACGATCAGTTTTAATCTTGAAGATTAATGGCTGTTTTAGATGGTTAATTGATCATCAAACAATTACGTGTCATTGATCACTAACGTAATTAGTGAATACGGATTTTCGGGTTTAGGTGGATTAGAGTCGTATAAAAGCTTACGTGTTTAAGTTCGATTGTAAGTTAATCGAGCTGCTTTAGATTCGTAATCGAAGTTCGGACGTGTATAATAATTTGTGCTTGTTTTATTTGCTGAAAAAATCTAAGTATTTATAGACAATTGCCTAGCAGGAGTGTCATGACTTTTGGCCTACCAGGCTTGCATGCTCGACACCTGACCTTTGGCTAATTTGACCTTATCTTAACTAAATTCTATCCTTATCTTGATGGACTTGCTCGCAGTCAAGAGCTGCTCGTCATATTGGACTTGTCCTGGAAGAGTCTTTAGTTTGATTTTGTTGGTCTCTTGTCTTACTTGGTTGCGATCTTGGCATTGTAGTCAGATCTGGTCGGCGTGACACTAATTGAGCTCATCATGTAGCTTTTGATCTGATTTTGTTCGCCTATCCGTCTTGATGTAGTGTGCAGATTCTGCTCGCCAGATATCTTAGGTGAACCTTAAAGCTAAAGTTGCTCGCCCAGTTAGTCTTGCTTAGCGTGCAGGTTCTGCTCGTCAGATACCTTATTTCATCCCGGTTTAACTTTGTCTTAATCGTGGGTGTTTTGAGCTAATCCTAACCGCCCAGATGACGATTTTGCTCGCTTATCAACAATTGCCCCCTTGCCGATCAATAAATTGTTAGAATGACGAACGAGCAATTCTTGAGTTGGCAACCTTCAAGTGTCATTGGGGCGAGCAAGGTCATCAGGGGGCGAGCAACTTTTGATGGGCGGACAACATTGGTCGAGCAGGCTTGGGCCAGTGACGGTTGGGATTCCAAAGTCTGGATACGGCTCGAGGTGTGATATGGGCGGAATGAATGCTGCCGCCCACGCGCACACGATCTCGAGGTGACGCACCTTCCCGCTTTGTCGGGCAGGTGTTGCACGCGCCCAGAATTTGCACTTTAGTCCTTCAATTTCTCAACTTGCTCGCCCGGTACCCCATTTTTCCAGAGAGTATTTAAGGAAAAAATTCGCGATTTTTATCATTTTTACTGTATATCAAGCGCGAATCTCTCCTTCTTTCCTCTTACAAATTTCCGGCGATCGATACTAGTTTCCGGCGACCTTCAAACGATGTCAAGGTAGTTTCCTCTCTGCTTTCTTCTTCTCTTGCGTTGTGTGTGTTCCAGACTCACCAAAATCCCTACTCCGCCGCGGATAATTCTGAACTGCCGTGATTCCCCTTGCCGGAATCTGTTAACATTCAAAACTTTTCCCTTAACTTATTGGATGGCGTCGCACTCTGAGACCGGTTCTTTTCCTCCCCGGAATCCTGAAAAATGGCCCGTCGAAGAGAATCTTCCCATAGTCAACCTGGAATCCGATCCCGAGGCGGCTTCGGTTGCACGCTCGGTCAATTCTGGAGCTCGTCCCTCCGGAGAAAGAGAGGAGCGAGCAAATCCTGCTCGCCAACTCTTGGAGGAAACGAGCTCGGACCTCCACGAAGATGAGGACGAAGAGGTCGAGGTACTTCAGCCGGTGAACCTTGACGAACTAACCTGGGCCTATCTAAAAGACATCAACTTCCCTGCGCCCAGACTGATCGAGCATCGGGTTCCAGTCACGGTTTCTAACCGTGTTGACTGGAATGAGTACGAAAAGGAGCATTCCAATTGATTCGTCATTCCTGCTTGCGGAGTACGGAAGCTTAAAGCGACCGAGTTCGCAGCGAGTTGTATCGTGTCCGCCATTACCGAGGAGGACTTGGCCGGGATTCGGAGGGATTACAAGATTCCCCTTGACATCCCGATGTATGCTCCTTTGGTGGACGACAGAGCTGATCGCCCACCACGCGGATTGACGGCGATCAACCTCGCCACCCTGAATGCTGGAGTTTCTTTGCCGTTGCATCCTTTGGTCGGCCAATTCCTACAAGACGTGAACTTGGCTATCACCCAACTTACTCCCGTTGGGTGGATAAATCTGATGGCTCTGATGGTGATGTTCGCTCTGGAGGGGTATCCCAATATGCTATCCACCGAAGAAGTTGGCTATCTGATGACGATGACCGGCTGCACCGGGGAAGAGGCGGGCTGGTACTATCTGAAGGCGCGACCAGGCTAGAAACTGGTCGAGGACATCCCTGGGAAGGTGCGAGACTGGAAGCATGACTGGTTCTGGGTCGGAGGCGACTGGCGTGCTTCTGCTCGCACTTCAGGGGGTCCTGAACGAATTGAGACCCCGACGGAGTTTAGGGAATTAAAGCATGAGTCTTACCTCTTCTATAAATTTGAAGTGGTTAGACTAATTTTAATTCTCTTTTTTCCTTTGTTTCAGGTCCCAAAAACTTGGGGTGGCGAACTGTGAAGAACAACATCAGCGATCTATCCCTGTTCGGTGCGTGTTTGATCGCCCTCCGTCGCCGAGAAGAGCTCACATTGCGAGTTGCCCATCTCACAACTTATCCTCACCATCTCGAGGCTCTAGCTCGTATCCCAGAGGGTAAGTATCTTTCCTCGTTGGGCGAACAAATCTGATCGGCATTAAACTTAATGTTAACTTGTTTTTTATGTCCTTTACAGATCAGCTCGCCACAGTTGCGCTTCACCCCTCCTTCCTAGAGCTCGATAACCGTGTTTGGGAGATGCCGACTAAAAAAGGACGCAAGAAGTCGGATCCCCTTTCGAAGATCATCGCCCTTGCGGCCAAGGGTGGAAAAGGCGACCCAAGGCAAGCCGGAGGGTCGAGCTCGGCACAGCCTCCTGCCCCAGTGGCGAGTCCGCCCAAGACACTGGTCCCGAGGACGAAGAGGCTTCTTCGCGGAGATGGCACTCCCGTCTCTGACGCTGAAAAGGCAGCCAAACGAGCTAAGACTGCTCAAGAAAAAGTAACCGTGGCTGTCCGACCATCCGAAGGCGACAGCGAGCAAACTCCTTCCGTGGAGCGCCCTGGCGAGCAAGCTCTGGTCGTCACTACCCGTGAAGGATCTGGTCCTTCATCCGACCCCACCTACCTTGGCTGGGACAAGGGTCGTCTTGACAGGTACAACTCTGCTCGCCCAGGACACTTAGCATTTTCTTTTTCATCTCATTCATTTTTTTTACTAACTGAATATTTCTTTTCAGCTACTCGCCCGAGCAGTACCCAGGGCGGTCTAACTTGGTGCACCATTTTGCCTGCTCGAAGGTGCCGACCAACCTTCGCAAGATCCCGGACTCTTTTGTCCGCCGCGCTTCCGAGGTCGTTGCTCGTAGCTGGACTAAGGAGCTAAACGAGACCGTCAAAACACAGGCGCCTCATGATAATGGCCGTCTGTGTCTTGTTGAGGCAGGCAACACCCTGGCGGCCGTGCAGCGTTTGGTCGACCAGGTTGAGGACCTCGAGAAGGACTCACGTCAGCATGCGGCCACTGTCAGCCGTATTGCTAAAGAGCGCGATGATGCTAAGGCAGAGGCAAAGAAGATTATCGCCGACCTCGAGAACAAAGCCAAAGCTCATCAAGTTAGCGAGCAGCGTGCTCTGGACCTGCACATCAAAGTCTCCGAAGAACTGAAGGTCAAAATGGCCGAAGTCGAGCAGATGCGAGCAGATCTTGCTCGCGCTCAGCAGCAGAAGGAGGTCGCCGAGAAATTCGCGACCGAGGCAACAGCTAAGATCGCCGACCTCGAAGCCCAGCTCCCCAACTCCATTACTCAAGAGGAACTTATTCCTAAAATGGAGGTGAGCTCAATTCTGGGTTATGTGACTGGCTATGCGGAGAGCATCCGTATCGCACATGAGTTTAAAGTTGCTGCAGTTGTCGAAGAGATCGACAAGGAGTTGTGCAACTTTGTCGAATCGAACCCTCCTGCTCCGGGCACAACTCTGCAGATTGGCGACCTGCCTGAATATGGGGTCAAGCTTGACTTCATCGGTCCGGAGATAATTATTACAAGTCCTCCAGAGGATGAGGAGGGTGAGGAGGGCGATGCTGCCGAGGGCGAGCAAATCCTGCCGGCTGGTCAAAATGAAAGAGCTCTCAGAGAGCAAGCTGACACCAAGGGATTAATCGCCGAGCTAACCCAAGTGGTCCCAGTTGACCCTGCCCTCGAAGGCTCTCCTCTAGAAGATCCCAAAGATGACAACATCTCTCCTCCTGCCGGGCAAGGATCTTAGCGGACAGGATTAGCTAGGGACTTGTACTCTTTCACTTCTTTTTTGTTGTTGTAGTTGTTCGTCTTTATTGTAATTTTTGGGCGATCAAGCCTTATCTCTAATGAATATATTTTGCTCAATTGCTCGTCTTTTTTCTTACATTAATTGTTCTTTGCATTTTTATCTGTGCTTCAACAATCTTAATGTAGTTGGGCCTTGTTCCTTAAGAACATCTTTGGCCTTAGGATTTAATGGGCTTTTGGCCTTAGGCTATGTCCATTTAAAAACGAACAGCCTTTAAAGGGCTTGGTTGTATAATCAACTTGCGCCTTAAGCTTGCATTTCTGCTCGAACGAACAACTTAACATTGAACAAATATTAAAAATTACAAGTATCAAACGCGACCAAGAATGTAAACCTGTACTAACTAGGTTGGACCTGCTCGACAGAAACAATGTCAAACCTCCAACTATTAAAAAACATAATTTACATCAGGAGTCAAAGTTGCTCGACTACTATACAATTTGTCAAGGCATCTTTAAACTCTCAAGAGGAAATAAAAACATATAAGATATCGGCACTCCAGTACGCGGCCAGACTTGACCCAATTCAACCTTGTTCGACCATTTATACTTAGTGAAAATTTCAAAAAATTAGGCAAGTTTTTGGATTCATCTTGTATCTCTGCCGTTCCAGTTCGCCCAATGGACCTAGTAGTTCGCCCAACTCAACTTCATTCTTTCATGAGGCAAAACTGGTCACCTACTGAAAGTATTTTCTTAGGTTAGCTGCATTCCAGGAATATTGGGCCGAGTTGCCATCTAAGTCCTCTATATCATATGCTCCATTGGGTAACCTGTCTGTTACCCTGTATGGGCCCTCCCAAGTCGGGCCAAATATGTCTGGAGGTGGGGCAAGTTTTTTCCTTAGAACAAGGTCACCAACCTTGAACTTTCTTATCTTGACTTGGGAATTATAATAACGCTCTGCTCTTTGCTTGTACGTGGCATTCTTTAGCTCAGCATGTAATCTTCTTTCTTCGAGCAAATCTATTTCTGTGGCCAAAGCAGAATGATTTGCTTGTTCATCAAAGCTGGTCATCCTGACTGTGTTAGTCTTTAATTCAATTGGTATCACCGCCTCTGTTCCGAAGGCCATTGCAAAAGGTGTTTCTCCGGTGCTTGACCTGGGAGAAACCCTATATGCCCACAGGACTTCCGGGAGTTTTTCTGACCAGCTACTTTTGCTTTCTGTCAGGCGTATTTTCAATGTATGCTTGATGATCTTATTTACAGCTTCAACCTGCCCGTTTGACTGGGGGTGATAGGGAGTTGAATAGTGTTTCCTGATCCCCCACTTTGTACAGAAGTCTCTCAACTCCTTTCCATCAAACTGCAGGCCATTATCTGTCACGATTGAATTCCAAAGCGATAAATGATGTTCTGCCATATGAAGTTGATCATGTTTTGTTGTGTAATTTTCACCATGGCCTTCGCTTCTGCCCACTTTGTATAATAATCGACTGCTATGACGGCAAATCGAACATTTCCCACTCCTGCTGGGAAAGGACCAATAATGTCAACTCCCCATCTTGCAAATGGCCATGGACTATAAACCGATACAAGCTCCTGGGCCGGGGCATGGATACTTGAAGCAAAAACTTGACATTGGTGGCAAGCCTTGGCTAACTGGATTGCATCTTTCCGTAAGGTTGGCCAATAATAACCCTGCCTTACAGTTTTGTAGGCCAAAGCTTGCCCCCTAGTGTGATTTCCACAAACTCCAGAGTGTATATCCTCCAGGACTGTCTTTCCTTGCCCCCTAGTCAAACACTTGAGTAGCGGGAGTGAAAAGCCTCTTTTGTAAAGCTGTTCATCTACCAGAGTATATTTGGTTGCTTGTTTCTTGATTCTTTCAGCTTCAAACGAGTTGCTTGGTAACTCCCCGTCTTTCAAGTATTTGGCTATAGGAGTTCTCCAATCTTCATCGTTGTTGTGTTTGACTACTTGGTTTACCTCGTAGTCCATTGTTGATGGTTGGACTTTTCTGGTAATGACAATGTCCGTCAGATCTGCTGGCCCATCGCTTGTTGCTAATCTTGCTAGGGCGTCAGCTTGTGTGTTGCTCGTTCGTGGTATCTGCTGGATAAACACTTGGTCTAGTAGAGATACCAAGTGAGCAACTATTCGTTGACACTCGATCATTTGCTCGTCTCTGGCCTCATATTCACCTCGTACTTGGCTTACAATGAGTTGGGAGTCTCCGAAAATCTGGAGTTGTCTTACTCCAACAGCTAGTGACAAATGAAGACCTGCAATGAGGGCCTCGTACTCAGCTTCATTGTTGGTGGCCATGAATTCAAATCTGACTGCTGAAGTGAATACTTGCCGGTCGGGACTGATGAGCACTATTCCTGCCCCCGAGGCCAGATTTGTTGACGAACCATCCACATAAAGATGCCATGGGTGATCTAGCCCTCTCGTTGGATTTTGAGGGAAGGTTAGTTCGACTATAAAGTCGGCTAACGCTTGTCCCTTAATCGCGGTTCGAGGTGCATAAGTCACGCCAAACTGGCTTATCTCTATGGACCATTTCAAAAGACGGCCAGCGGTGTCGGGTCGGTGTAATATTTGTCTGAGTGGGAAAGTTGTCAATACTTCGACTTGATGATCGAAAAAGTATGGTCTTAACTTCCTGACACTCATGACAAGAGCATATGCCAGCTTTTCAGTTGGTGAGTACTTCACCTCAGCATCATGCAGAGTCTGGCTAACATAGTAGATTGGCAGGTGAAATTTGCCATCCGCCCGAACTAACACCGAACTTATTGCCGTGTCAGACGCTGCCAGGTATAGATATAACTTTTCACCGGGGATTGGTTTTGACAGAATTTTTACATCTCCCAGATATTCTTTCAATTGATCAAAGGCTTTCTGGCAGCTTTCCGTCCAGGCAAAGTTGCCTTTTTTGATGGCCTCAAAGAATGGACGGCACTTGTCTCCCGATCGTGATATGAACCTGTTTAAAGCGGCTAGGCATCCGGTCAACCTTTGCACCTCTTTAACAAAACGTGGCGGCTCCATATCGACGATTGCCTTTACCTTTGTTGGATTAGCTTCGATTCCGCATTTGCTGACCAGATGGCCCAAGAATTTCCCAGAATGTACTCCAAAACTACTTTTCTTTGGATTTAACTTCATATTGTATTTTCGGAGTATGTCGAATACCTGGGAAAGATGATGGAGGTGATCTTCCTTCTGTGTACTCTTGACAACTATGTCGTCAACGTACACTTCCACCGTTTCCCCAATATGTTCGTCAAACATCTTGTTGGCCAGCCTCTGGTAGGTGGCTCCAGCATTGATTAGACCAAACGACATCCTCTTCCAGCATAACAAATTTTTGTTAGTATAAAAGGCCGTATTTTCTTGGTCGTCCGGGTGCATTGGAATCTGGTGGTATCCTGCGAAGGCATCCATAAATGTGAACATTTCGTGACCGGCAGTACTGTCCACCAGTTGATCATTGTGCAGGAGCGGAAAGTTATCCTTCGGGCATGCTGCATTAAGATCTGTAAAATCTATGCATAGCCTCCAGGTTCCGTTCGGCTTTCGTACCAGGACAGGATTTGCAACCCACTATGGACATAGCGCTTGTTTAATTAAATCGTTGTCCAGCAACTTTTTTACTTCTTCGTTTAGAGCTTGATACTTGTCTGGTCCATATTTTCGTCATTTCTGGTGGACAGGTTTTCGGGCTGGGTTGATATTCAACCTGTGACAAGCATCTTTCGGATTGATTCCCACCATATCAGCATGGGACCATGCGAAGACGTCTAAGTTAGCCTTCAGAAAGTCCGTCATGCGGGTTCTGTAAGGCTCGGGGAGTTCAGACCCGATGTAGAGTTCAAGACCATCACGCTCGGAATCAATCTTGATGGCCTCCAATTCTTCAACTGGAGTTGCCCGTCGTTTTTGCCCCTTCCATTGAGGGTCAACTATTGGTCCTTCCGGACTTAGCTCATCCTCGATGTCCATGGGTTCAACACCCAACCGGGGGTCAAAATCGTCCGCGGGTTCTGGGTTAGACTTGGCCACCAAGGTCAGACTCCCCTGGCTATCATTTGGGCACAAGCCGTCGGCCACGGGGAGTATCATTGCTTCTGGCAGATTTTGCTCGCCGCCCTGCAGCATTTGGTCGCCCGTGGGCGAAGATTGGTCGTCAATGTCCATCTTATCGTTTTGAGCTCCAAGAATGTCCTCCAAGATTGAGGGTTCATTTTCACGTTGACTGGTTGACGCTTCCATCATAGATACTTGTCCTTGTCTTGACTGAATTTGAAGAAGACATTCTCGAGCTTTTCTCTGGTCTCCTTTCACCGTGCCAACTCCACTTGCTGTTGGAAATTTTATGCAATAATGGTAAGTTGAACACGCGGCCCTGAATTCGTTTAAGAAAGGTCGACCCAGGAATCCATTGTATGTTGACTCTTGATCAACGACCAAGAAATCCACCATTCTTGCGATATTCTTCTCAGGTTCTTTGACCGTCACAAGTTGCACAGCGAAAGTTACTATTCCCAACGGGATCGCCACAGCATTTCCGAACCCCAGAATACGGTGGTTTGTGTCTCTGATGTAGCCTGCATAATCTCACATTTGATCAAGCGTCTTTTTGAAAAGGACATTAGTGTAGGCTCCAGTATCCACCAGCAATCTATGTACCCTCGTTTCCATAATTTTGGCACATATCACAAGCGAATCGTTGTGAGGGGTCAGTACTCCTTCCAAATCTCTGTCGGTAAAAGTTAATTCTGGTGTTTGCATGGTAGGTGGAATGATCCCCATTTCTTGTACATGACCAATCGCTCGTAATTCTGCCTTTCTTTTTCGATTAGAAATTGGTGGTCGCCCATCAGAATAACCACCTAGGGGTCATGCAGGCTCCATCATCTGGATGTCTTGAACTGGTCCTCCGGCTGGCACCTGAGCTGGTCGCCCAGCCCGATTCCGATGAGGTGCCTGTTCCTGGTCTTCTTCATCAGAATCTTCGTCTCTGGTTCTTTTGTCGGGCTGTCTTTTTACGAACTCGGATAGCTTTCCCTCTTCGTAAAAATGCCATAACTACTTCAGCAAGTCACGACATTCACTTGTAAAGTGTCCCACGCTCTGGTGGTAGGCACAATATTTATTCTGGTTCAGCTTGCTTGTATCCTGACGTATTTTATGGGGAGGTGTGAGCAATTCTTTGTCTCGAACGTTATTGTAAACCGTATCGATTGATACGGTAAGAATGTGGTTAAGTTTGTCTTTCAGCTCCGTTCCTTCAGTAAATGCCTTCATGTTTTTGGGAGCTCGATAACTAGTTCCAGGCTTCTTCGCACCTTCTTTCTGTTCTCCTTTGTCTCCCATGTCCTTTTGCAGGGCTTCATGCATGGAGACAAAGACACCTGCCCGATCTCGAAATTCGGCATATGTCTTCGGGCATCTTAGGTGTACATCTTTCCAGAGTTCAGTGCCCTTTTTTAGCCCAGCTAAGACGTCCACAATCTTGGTATCTTCACTGACAGACTCCCCTTCTAACAAGACCTTATCGAATCTTTCCAGATACGATCGGTCCGACTCGTCATCAGTTTGTTTCAAGTCGGATAACCGATGTCTCTGGGATAGATAAGACCCGGCCGTAGAGAAATGGGACAAGAATTCCTTGCCCAACTGGGCAAACGAATAAATCGAAGCCGGCGGCAGGGCTGAAAACCATTTATGGACACGATCCCCCAGAGTCAAAGGAAAGTTGCGACATTGTGTTGCATCACTTTCCCCCATTGATACCATATAATTGGTATACTTCATCAGATGCACCCGGGGATCCGTCGTGCCCTCATATTGGATACTTGCTGGAAACTGGATCTTTTGCTGAATTGGAGCCTTTAGAATCACCATAGATAGAGGTGAGACTGGAAGAGTTGTGTTCCCATATCCTCTCTGTTGATCTAGCTGGCCATGCATGCTCTCTATGGCCTTTCTCATGGAGGCAAGCTCTTCCAAGGATCCCTGCTGACTCTGAGGCTGTCCGGCGAGCAGAGGCGCACAGCCGTCTGTTCGCTCCAGTCCCTCATTGGGAGCGGGAACCCCCTGGATTGGCCTCCTAGGATTGGGCTCTACATTTGGGCCAAGGCGACCAAAAGCTGACCTAGTCAGCCTGTCATGGACTGATTGGCGAGCAGGTATTACACCTGGGCGAGCTGGTCCAGTAGTGGGATGGACTTCCATGATTCCCCGGCCTCGACGACCCAATCTTTCAAGAGCACTTTGACGTGTGCCCTGACTCCCTGCCATGGCCGGATTCGGAGTTGAACCTCCCTGACTGGCGGCCTCAACGTTCAATTTTTCTTTGCCTTTGGCCTTACGAACTTGGGCGCTATCAGCCTCATTCACATGATCCCCCCTTGCCTTTGCATGTTCGCGAGTCTTTGTGGGGCTACACCTTGCTCGCACATATGAAGGGTCGGGTTGGGCTTGTTGTCTTTGTAAAGCCTGGAGCATGGCAATTGTGCACGCCAATTCGTCGGGGTTGCGGGCAATGGCGTCCAACTCCGGTGGTATTAACTGGCGAGCAACATTAGTTTGATTTTCTTGGTTGTTTCTGCTCGCCCCTGCTCGCCCACCAGCTTGGGACATTCGGGAGTGTGAATCCCGGGTTATATGTTGTGAACGTTGTGTCTCTCGTGATTGAGGCATGTTCACAGAAGATATCAAGTATTGTTCTTGATGTTCTTGAATTTTTCTTCAAAAGTTCAAATCTTGTTCTTTAATCTTGGGGTAATCTTCCCATACTCAACGATTCGGAGGTTCGAGCCCTCCTTCTAGCGCCAATTTGTTGACGATCAATTTTAATCTTGAAGATTAATGGCTGTTTTAGATGGTTAATTGATCATCAAACAATTACGTGTGATTGATCACTAACGTAATTAGTGAATACGGATTTTTGGGTTTAGGTGGATTAGAGTCGTATAAAAGCTTACGTGTTTAAGTTCGATTGTAAGTTAATCGAGCTGCTTTAGATTCGTAATCGAAGTTCGGACGTGTATAATAATTTGTGCTTGCTTTATTTGCTGAAAAAATCTAAGTATTTATAGACAATTGCCTAGCAGGAGATGTCGTGACTTTTGGCCTACCAGGCTTGCATGCTCGACACCTGGCCTTTGGCTAATTTGACCTTATCTTAACTAAATTCTATCCTTATCTTGATGGACTTGCTCGCAGTCAAGAGCTGCTCGTCATATTGGACTTATCCTGGAAGAGTCTTTAGTTTGATTTTGTTGGTCTCTTGTCTTACTTGGTTGCTATCTTGGCATTATAGTCGGATCTGGTCAGCGTGACGCTAATTGATCTCATCATGTAGCTTTTGATCTGATTTTGTTCGCCTATCCGTCTTGATGTAGTGTGCAGATTCTGCTCGCCAGATATCTTAGGTGAACCTTAAAGCTAAAGTTGCTCGCCCAGTTAGTCTTGCTTAGCGTGCAGGTTCTGCTCGTCAGATACCTTATTTCATCCCGGTTTAACTTTATCTTAACCGTGGGTGTTTTGAGCTAATCCTAACCGCCCAGATGACGATTTTGCTCGCTTATCAACAGTACGGAGATCAAAGGATGTGAACTTTACACTACATGGTGCTAGAATTGGAACTATACCTCAAGTAATTTCAGCAATGAAAGCCCGAAAGTTATTAAGGAAAGGAAAGAATACGGCATTTCTAGTAAATATTGTAGCAACGGAATCCAATGGTCCAACATTGGATGACGTGCCAGTAATATGTGAATACAAGGATGTATTCCCAGATGATTTGCAAGGATTCCCCCAGATCGTCAGTTGGAGTTCACTATTAATTTGATACCTGGAGTTGCGCCTGTTTCTAAAGCACCTTACAGAATGACATCAAAGGAGTTACAGAAGCTGAAGGTGCAATTGCAAGAATTATTGGATAAGGGCTTTATTCGACCAAGTGTGTCACCATGGGTGCACCAGTATTATTTGTGAAAAAGAAAAATGGATCGTTGAGGATGTGCATCGATTATCGAGAACTGAATAAGCTCACTATCAAGAATAAATATCTACTTCCCAGAATCGAAGATCTGTTTAATCAGTTAAGAGGAGCTTGTGTATTTTCAAAAAATTGATTTGAGGTCGGGATATCATCAGATAAAGATTAAAGAAAGCGATATTCCAAAGACGTCATTCAAAACCCGATATGGTTATTATGAGTTCGTAGTATTACCTTTTAGACTCAGTAATGCGCCAGCTATATTCATGGATTTGATGAACCGGGTATTTCATCAATATTTAGATCAATTTGTGATCGTCTTTATTGATGATATTCTAGTATATTCAAGAAATCAGAAGCAGCATGCAGAACATTTTCGAATTACATTGGAAACTCTGAGGAAAGAGAAATTGTATGCTAAATTCAAGAAGTGTGAATTCTGGTTGGATAAAGTTGTATTTCTTGGACATACGGTTTCAACTTTGGGAATAGAAGTTGACCCAACAAAGGTAGAAGCTATAAATCAATGGAAGACACCAACTAATGTGAACGAAGTCAGGAGTTTTCTTGGTTTAGCCGGGTATTATCGAAGATTCATTGAAGGGTTTGCTCGGATTGCAAAACCCTTGACTCAGTTGACTCGGAAAGAAACAAAGTTTGAATGGACAGAAAAATGTGAAAGGAGTTTTCAAGAATTAAAGCAAAGACTAACAACGGCCCCAGTTCTTACAATTCTGAAGGTACGGAAGGATTTATTGTGTACAGTGATGCTTCTAAACAAGGCTTGGGATGTGTACTTATGCAGAATGGGAAAGTAGTAGCGTACGCATCAAGACAATTAAAACCACATGAGCAGAACTATCCTACGCATGATTTAGAGTTAGCAGTAGTTGTGCATGCACTCAAGATTTCGAGGCATTACCTGTATGGAAGTAAATGTCAGATCTACACAGATCATAAGAGTTTGAAATATATCTTCGAACAAAAGGAATTGAACATGAGGCAAAGAAGATGGTTATAGTTGGTAAAAGATTATATTTGTGAAATATTGTACCATCCAGGAAGGGCAAATGTAGTAGCAGACGCCTTAAGTCGCAAGGGAAAGATCAATGCTTTGATTGTGAAACCAACCTTGAAGGAAAGAATAGCAAAAGCTCAGTATGACGATGCATTCTTAGAGAAGATAAAACAAAAGATCAAGGAAGGTAAAACAAAGGAGTTTTCAGTATGTGAGGATGGTACATTGGTATGTCGAGAAAGAATATGCGTCCCAGAAAAAGAAGAACTCAAGAAGGAAATATTGGAAGAAGCACATTCTACACCATATACAGTTCATCCTGGAGGAACGAAAGTGTACCAAGAATTAAAGAAGTTGTTCTGGTGTAGAAATATGAAGAGGGATATTGGAAATTTCATATAGAAATGTTTGACATGTTAGCAGGTGAAAGCTGAGCATCAAAGACCATCAGGATTATTAAAGCCGCTTGAGATTCCTGAATGGAAGTGGGAACATATTACAATGGATTTTGTGGTAGGATTGCCCAAGTCAATACAAGGAAATGAAGCTATTTGGGTAATTGTCGACAGATTGACCAAGACGGCACATTTCCTACCAATAAAGATGACGTTCACATTGGATAAATTGGCTCAGATTTATATTAAGGAAATTGTCCGATTACATGGAGTTCCAATTTCTATTATGTCAGATAGAGATCCACGATTTACATCAAAATTCTGGCACAGTCTTCAAGAAGCCATGGGCACAAAGTTGGGCTTTTCATCTTCAAACAGATGGTCAATCGGAAAGAACAATTCAAACTCTGGAAGATATGTTGAGAGCTTGTATCATTGATTTTGGAGAAAGTTGGAAAAGGTACCTACCTTTAGTGGAATTTGCCTACAACAATAGTTATCAGGCTACAATTGAAATGACACCGTACGAAGTATTGTACGGAAGGAAGTGTGGATCTCCACTATGTTGGGATGAAATTGGAGAAAAGAAATTGTTAGGACCGGAATTGGTGGAAGGGACTAATAAGGTAGTAAAGAAAATTAAAGAAAAGATGCAAGCAGCTCAAGATCGACAGAAAGCGTATGCGGATAGGCGAAGGAAAGAATTAAGTTTTGAGATTGGAGACAAGATATTTTTGAAAGTATCACCAATGAAAGGGATTTTCCGTTTCGGGAAAAGGGGAAAGTTAAAACCTAGGTATATTGAACCTTATGAGATATTGGAAAAAGTTGGAGATTTGGCTTATAGGCTAGCATTATCACCATCCTTGGTAGGAGTACACAATGTATTCCATATCTCGATGCTCCGAAAGTATGTACTTGATCATACCCACATAGTAAACCAACCTGAATTAGAAATTGATGCCAACTTAACCTATGAGGAAGTCCCTATAGCCATACTTGATAGAAAGCTTCATATGTTAAGGAATAGAGATATTCCTATGGTTAAGGTCCAGTGGAATAGACATGGAATGGAAGAAGCTACGTGGGAACGAGAGGATGAAATCTTAGCACAGTACCCTTACCTCAATATCCACGGTAACACTTGAAATTTCGAGGACGAAATTTATTTAAGGGGGTTAGACTTTAATACCCTAGATTTTCATGACCTTATCAGTTTTACTAAATACTTTATAATTCTTCATGAATCTATGTGACGCATTTACATCCAAATTTATGCAAAGACACGTTTATGTGTTTTAGTTATTCGATATTTACAATTAACGTATTATTTGCTCAATACATGCTTATTCTTGAGACTTTATAATTTTTATATGTCCAAAATTTTCGGCCAATTAGAGATAGATTAGGAAGAGTGGTGAAACTTCAAGAAATTAAGGTCAGATTAGGAGAGTAAAAGTCAAAATTAACAACTAACCTTAAAATAACATGTGTATATTGAACAAACCTACAAGATTACTCCATAAACTTCCTTAAGGTCGGTTATATGGGTGGATTAACCTCCAAGGTTGGCTTCTACTATAAATACATGATCATTCATGCAAAAATAATCATAAGAAAAAGTTTAAAGAAAATTACACAAATACTACTACTACTCTTACACTTAGAATTTGCAAAGGAGGGAGAAGGAATTTCTTTTAGATATCAATCTCTAAGTAAGTTTCTCTTCTTGAATAAGTGATTATTTAAGTTTTAGTATGAATTTTATGCATGAAATATGAATTAAATGGTAGGAAAATAAGTTATGATAATTGATTTGCATGTTATATATGTTTTACTTCATATTTTGAATGTTTGATTCAATTTATTCATATGTTATGAACAAAATCATGTTTCTTACTTGATTATCTATGTTTTAGAAGAATAAATCATGAAATTATATGGTTTAAAGTAAATTTAAGATGATATGTTCTTCATGTATGCATGAAACCGAATTTCTAAACCAACTTTTGTATAAATTTAGTTTTGACCAATTCCTTGGGTGGAAAATTCTAAAACATTTATATGTGAAAGTAGACTAGTGATGTAACTTAGGTTTTAAATTTCATAGCTATTGAAATAGTATTAGATGTATGGTGATTTTTCAAAGTTGAACTAGGGTTTTGGACTCTGTAATAGGAACAGTAGAAGTTTGCTATGATCTAAGGATAATCGGTTAGGTGTTTATAGAAAAACAAAGTATGTTGATAAATTACATGAAGTTGGAAGTTCATGATTAAAATTTCAGAAGTATTGGACTTATGGTTGATTTATGGTGAATTTTTAAAGTTAAGTGATCAAAATCAATAGCAGTTTATGTGATGATTGGTAAGGAGTTTTAAAAATACAAAAATACGGTGATACACTTTATTGACTTGGGAATCTACTTTTAAAATTTCATAATTTTTGGACGTATAAATGATTTAATATGAATTTTCAAAGTTAGGTGCACAAACTGCCAAAATCCGAAATTTTGTATAAGAAAGGTTCAAAATGGTCTGTTTACATTTTTATGGTCGATATCTATTTATAACTTGTTATTTGATGATTTTACACACTTAATTGATATTTGTGTTTTAGTATACAATATTTGAGTATGTATTGAGATTTGAATTCAAGTCACTATAATTGTATGAGTATAATATGTGAATTTTACGATTTATTTAAAAATGAAGGGATAAGTAACAATGTTTCTATTGTAAAAAATTTACTTGTAGGTACAAACCTGTAAGATGTGGAATCACTTCTGTTGGTGATCAATCTTTATCGGATGGATTAGTGACTGTTTAAGTTCGGTTTAATGATCATCAATCAATTACGTGTGATTGGTTACCACCGTAAATGGTAAATCGAGGTTCGGGTTATGAAATCGGATACGAAAGTCGAAATCGAAATAATTTCGTATGTGTGCCCGTTTAGGTGTATTAGTGTGTGTTTTTGGGAGTGTTTATGAATTTGAACTTGTATTTCTTAAGCTGGAGAACAACTATTTATAGAGACTAGCAAGCATGAGGTGTCCCTGACCCTTGGTCTCCCTAGCCTGCATGCTTGACATGTGTCCTTTGACTCTAGTTTGACCTTATCTAAGCTAAATCTTAGTTACAAAGTCTTCTTTGGTCTTATCTCGGACTTCATTGTTGTTCGTCTAGGTCGGCTTAGTTGATCCAGGATGGTTCTTTCATAAAAGTTGTTCGCCGTTTGGGTGTATGGTTCACAAGTTGTTCGCCTTTGTGTCTTGCACAGTTTGGCTTTGGGATCTTGGTCCTTTGTTCGTCAACATACACCTCTTAGGCTAATAACTGTAATACTTTTACCAGTGTTGTTCGTCATTATTGGCTTGGCGGTGGGTCTATATTCGGTCTTGGGTTTTTAAACCTGTTCGCCAATATCTTGTTCGCCGGATAGTTGTTCGTCAGTTTATGTACTCCCCAGATTGGTTTATGCACCCCGACTTGATTTTCTTTGTTGATCATCCTTGATTTGAGGTTGGCTCTTCATAATCCTTGATAAGGGTTTAATTCTTGTTCGCCATTTATTAATTTATGTTCGCCTATAAACAACTTCACTCTTCACCAAGTATTTTATTATTATTTTAATTGCACTTATTAAATGTTGAATGTTAAATATTTTGAGTCTGGCACGCTATTGACTAGCCCCTGAGATAGTCCAACTATATATTGGCAAATGAGATAGTCCGGTCGCTCCGGCACCACGGGTTGGTCGCGCCACCCAAGGAGATACCCGGTAAAATTCTGGGGGCTCACATATTATAAACAATTGATGTTTAGTTATTGCAATTAACAAGAGGTTTCCCACTAAGTGTTTACAAACACTTATCCCTTCCACTTTTAAATTTTTACAGATGTTGTGGATCTGGACGTGGACGAATGAACTCGGCGGACTATGGAGTTTCCCTAAAAACTTTATGTTTTAAGAACAATATTCTGAATTTTGGATTGTAACTTAAGCTACGGTCATACTTATTTACTACTTCCGCTGTGTAGATGTGTGGTGTGTGCATATCAATACTTTTATATAGACCAACCTTTCTTTGCCTATGTGGCAAGTCTATTTACTCTCCCATCTCTATTTTTCCTCTTCCTATCAATTCATTTTCATACTTTTCATCCAAGCCGTCCATTATTTTATTGGTGCAATCCTATTCGTCCATTGTTTTATTTTTCTTCTATAAATTGGTTTGGAGCCTCATCACAAAATTCACCATTCTTTGTCTCCGGCTTTGTTTTCCATTCTCAAGGGTGTGATCGAAAAAATCTTAGTCCACCGGAACCTTTCAATATCTCCATATCTCATTGAAATACACCATTCGATTGAAGTTTTCCCGTCCGGGAATGTCTCCGCAATTCATTGGGAGAATATCTCAAATCTCTGGCGATGAAATCAACCCGTTGAAGATCCTATTTGCAAAGTTTTGTAATGATGTGTTTCTTCCGACATTGTAGTGACGGACCGTTCATCTTATTAATGGGTTGTATTTATGTTTCTTAAATTTTTTGTGTAGTTAGAAACGCCTCATTAGTGGATTATGTTGTATCGATTATCGACTATGTAAATTATGATTCATTCGTCCCTATAATAAAGATTTTGTTTGTTTGTCATTGTGCAATGTTTATGTTCTTTGTTTTCTTTTATATTAATGGACTGCAGTTCTTCGCATCAATCGCAGCTTAGTCATGTTCTTAAATTTAACATGTGTCTTCCTTTTTTCCGTTTTGAATGATAACCGTTGGCAGGCAATGAAAGAGTAAGAGATATAAATTCTTTAAGGTAATAGAGGCAATTAGGCATACTATTACTTATTACACTCATTTGAATACGATTTATTTTAGGAAAATATAGACCAATACTGCAAATGGATTAAATTTCGGGAAGTAGAAAACAAATTAAATATTTAATTGTGATCAAATTCACTATTATTGTATTAGTTTAGGTTTGCTGAATTTTCCATATGAGGTTGTTAGGTAATTAAAATTATATGCCGGAAATTAGTGCACGATGATTGGAATTTTTCTGTTTTACTTGCCGGAATTTTTGTATGTTTCCATGGCTATGTTTTAGCAATTACCTTCATTTGTATTCGCCATAAGTGTCGTCTGTTTTTTTTTTCTTTTTCTATATTTAAATGACACTGACTTGGCTAAAACAATTAAAATTCTAATCGTGGCAAATAAGAAGAATTGGTCATAATCTATTTTCCTAAAATATGGTGAAGTTGTTGATTCCATATTTCAAAACTACCCACTATATAATTTATATGCATTAAATTATATTTTAATTTCACAATTAATTCAGTTAAAAGATTTAGATATTCCATAAGTAAATTGAATCTTTTATAGTCAACATTCTAAAATATACCAAGTATATATATATATATATATATATATATATATATCGATTTTATAGTGATTCATCCGTTATCTTTTTTATTTTGAAAAGTTATAGTCCAATTCCCTAAAATTCGGTTCTCCTAATTCGCTTAATTTAAAAATAAATTCATTCCTTAATTTATGTTATGATATATCATAAAGGTAATTTTGGAAATAGCAATAAAAAAAAAAAAGATTGCAAATAATGATTTCCGTAAACATTATTATGTATGTGTGCTTGATTAGGGGATAATATGTTTTTTTTCTTTTAGAATTTTTTTAATATATTAAATACATAATTTTTAAGTAGTAATTCTATTTTTGGTATATCAGTAGGTAAACTTAAAAATTTGATAAATTTGTAGTTATACTTAAAAAAATTTAAAATATGGAATATTAGTAGTTAACATTATTCAGTAGGTATACTTAAAATATGGAATGTTAGCAGTAAACATTATTTAATATATATTTAATTTTAATTTTGTAGTTTATAAATTAAAGATAATTTTAATGTTAAGAATTAATACACGGATTAATGTTATATTGATTGTGTTTATGTGTAGATTTTAATGTATAGAACATTTATATAGATGTGTAGTTTTTATATAACATTTGTATTTTTTTAACATTTATAGTACTAATCATTGGTGAACAAATTTTAATATACGTAAGCAAAATAAACAATAATTTTATTGATATTGAAGTGTATAATCTATTATTAGCTAGGAACATGAACTTATAGACACTTCATGCTAATAATATTAATATGTGTAAAAACCTATGATACAAATGTTGAGTGTTTGTGTATTTTTACATTATGCAATATTCAAGTTTAAATAATAACTAAAAAAAATACGCCTGCAATTTTTGTACGTTGTCATTGAAATATATGTGTACTCGACCATTTTTTTTTCTCATATTATCCTTTAACATAAACCAATTTTATCATTAGTTAGAGTATCAAGAGACTCTTATACTCATATTATATTTATATAGACCACAATAATTATTACTTATTAGAAGTATTTTATTGGAAAAAAATAAGGTAAATTTGCCTTGCTATTGGGTGGAGCAACAAATAAAAAAGAAACATCATTTTGGATAAGATGTGACAATTAAATAGAAATGGAGTGAGAATATATTATTTTTTCATATTTTAGTAACTTTTAAACTAAAATATTCAGGATTATAATATCAATTTATGTTTTGCAAATTCTAGCATACATTCAAGTGCATGATATGCACTTGGATTTTAAAATATGGTGGTACAAATATAATAAATTGTGGTGCGAAGTGAATCAATGGTGGTACACATAAATAAATTATGGTACGATGTTAATTAATTGTGATACGATGTGCACTAAATGTGGTAGAAATTTAGATAAATTGAAAAAAGAGCTTAATAAAGTGTGGTACAGACTTAAATTTTGGTACAAACTAAGGGAATGCTTGGTAAATTTAGAGGAATGAGAAAGGGTATGGGTTTGAGAGGGGTGAGGAATGAAACCCATACATCCCATTTAGTCGAGGAATGGTTAATTCCTCACTTTTAGAGTTTCATTCCATTCCTCACTTAATATCAAACATATAATTTCATTCTATTCCCATACATCATGCTCTAAAGTACCTAACCAACCATACCCTAAATATTTGATTATACATGTTTGAATAAAGTTATGTACATATTGAATTAATTGTGGCACATATTAAATATATAGTGGTATGAGTTTAAATAAAGTGGGTATGAGGTTAATTAATGGTGGCATATGTTCAATTAAATGATGGTACGAGTTTACTATAATGTGATATATGCATAATTTATTAGTATAAAAAATTATTTATTTACTTAAAAATATTTTAATTTTTTTAATTTAAACCGGCGAATTTCGCGGGACTATAACTAATTTTAATACAAAGTACTATTTTAGTAATGTTTCTACTTGTGCTACATCATATTTTCCGTACTATTTTAAGTGGGGACATTACAGTTCATGCATAATTTATGGACATATCATGTCTTCTGATCGATCGATAATAAATTTTATAAAATGGAAAAAACAAAAAGAGCTTTAATTATCCATTCGTGGTGAAAGACGTAACTAATTAATTAATTGAAACAACTCAACACCAGAAATTAAGTACGTATACAATTTATCACTTTCCCTTTTTTCTTACTTCAATGCACTCTTCCTTCCACAATAAAATTTATATTTTTAATAATCTCTACATCTCTAAAATAAATATAACACTCTCTTATAATATTATATTCAAATAAAACTCTTTAAAAATATCACTTTTCAAGATTTTTTTATAAAAAGTGTATCTAACTACATGTGAAGTTTAATATGTAACGGATGGAGTATATAATATGAATATCAATTCATAATTAAATTTCAGCAATTAAAAACTCAGTTGATCATCTCCACTCATGAAATTAAATTTCCACTCGATTGGTTTATACAATTTTTTTTTTTTTATGTGGATGGACATCTATAGTTGGGCTCTATTTAAACGTGTAGGTATTGTATTTTAAAATAATAGTAATAACATGGATTAACTATTTAACAAAATATAAAAATGGGAGTTTCTCAACAACTTGCTTGTCGTTTTCGTTGTTGCATGTGGGATGGAATGACTGGGATGAAACATCAATTAATCATGCACATAAAATTAGAGTTTAATCATTGAGAGAGTAATATTGCAAACATATATTGTATTTATTGTAAGTCCTCGATGAAATAATCATAACGATCGAAGCTTGGTACAGTATACATAATAGTTATTCACTCCACTCCACTCCACTCCACTCTTATATATATAAATATTGATTTAACTATATATAAACTTGTTTGATTTTACGTAACGTAAGATGACGCTGGATGGACTATAAGTAATGTTTATTATTTAATTAATTAATAGGTTGATCGACTCTTCTATCTCATCGCCTTCTTCCGCCGGTGCCACTCTCTCTTTGACAATTAAAATAAACTGCAGCTACGGGAGAGCCAAGATTGTATAACTCCGCGAAATCTCTGCAGTTAAAGTTTTGGCGCCACCCGGGCGCGTACACAGTTTGCCTCCCCAGTTGTCGGAATAACACGAAAACAAAGCGATGGATCCCCATCGACGGCCTTGGATTCTCGTAACAAACGATCTCTTGACCTATGTACACCATTTTTTCCAATTAATTAGGAGAAAATAATAATAATAATAATATGTTTGTTAATTTGAGTATATATATATGTTATATGTAATGACATGGAAATTATTAAGAAAATGGTACAATTAAATTATGAAATTGGAAACTAAGGTAAATTCAACACGATAAGAATGAAAAGACAGTGATGCTCATGCTACCACTCAAATTAAATTAATGGATAAAAATGCACTGATTTGATACCCTTTTCACATTCCATTAAGCACGTCTTATTAGTGATTCCTAATCATGTTGGGATCAAAATGGAAAGAAATTGACAAGAGGGAGAAAGTAGGAGTGAGAAAGGATATAAAAACACACACAAACAAATGAAAGAAAGAAAGAAAGGGATATATGTCTCCCATTTGTTAATATACGTGAGATATAGTCATATACTGTCATTTTGTGTGTGTGCAAAAAAACCTTATTTCATCGGTCAAGTTCACATAACTATAACTTCGATTAAGATGGTTTCTTACCGATACACTTATACTCCCTCCATCCCAAACACGTTTGCTAGGTTACTTTTTACTCATGTTTTAAAAAAATAATTGTTTATTAGTATTTAAAGTGATAAAGTAGATATTTTTTGTTATTAGTGTATAGAGAATATAATATTAAAAAGTTTTATTACTTTTTTGCCAAAAATGGATGTAGCAAATAAGTATGGAACAAACCTTTTTGGCAATGTAGCAAACAATTATAGGATGGAAGGAGTATAATATAACTCTTTTTCAAACATAGATATTGAATGTACTATCTCATAGCTAAGACGTGATAATTAATTAATATATTTTTATAATATACATATTTGAAGAATATAACAAAAAACACATTCAAAGTGTCGTACAAATTAACCAGCCGCATAAATTAATATATAGTGGACACATTCGTAACTATGATTTATATCGACATAAATGCGAAAATGCAGTTTTTTTTGGATTTAAGATTGCGTACCAAAAGTTACTCCAGTTGTCGCAGGAATATCAGTCACCAACCTATAACAAAAGGTTAATGTTATACCAAGTTATGTATATATAAATTTATGATTAAATTGCGCAATATATATGTAAAAAAGAAAGTACTTTCACTAGCTGAAAAAAAATCATAATAATAATTTAACATTCGTAATACTCCTTCCGTCTCTAAATTGACTGTTCGTTACTATGTCACGAGTTTTAATGTGATGAATTATTTATTAGTATTATTTATAAAAAAATTATTTTTGGTGAAATTCTAAAATTTAAAATTGGAATAAAATTAATTTTAGTGATATTCTGGTAAATAAAAATGACTATTTTTGGAATGTGAAGTCTAATATGGGACAATTCTTTGACAATTGGAAAGTTTAGTTAGGAAATGATAGGGAGAGTATTTGTTGGCAACTTGGCAATGTAATAGCCAAGTGGAAAGAAAATAAGTCGTAGGACCAGCGGATTGAATAATCAAGGTTTGGCTTAAAGCTCTTCTTGTTGCTTTGAAAGCCACGTGCAAATCAATCAATCAAAAAAAAAAAATTGGTGTTCAAACTTTCTGAAGAATAAAGCTACACAATTTCACTGCCCAATGTTAGAATTTTCAGTCTTCATCCTATAGAAAGTACAATACATATGAGAATAATTTTTTGAGGAGTGTCAAAACTGACCACTATATTTTCAATAACTCAATTTTACGATAAAATTGGTCATTTATATTTTTTACCATCTATTTGCATGTAACTAAATTTTAATTTGGATCCTTCCTTGAAAAAAAACTGAATTACGAAATCGATTGTAAGGAACACCAAAGTGAGGGAGTCGGACTCAAAGAATATATATATTCTGAAATTGCGGGCTGGAAATTTGAAGGGGAAAGAGTATGAGTTGAGTTTTGTCCGATGTGGGACCCCTTGTAGACAAAGTTTATTCTCATGCAGATTATATATTAAATTTTGTGTATGAGACTTTTTGGGATACAAACTGTAGGAGACTTTTTGGTAGGTAGCTTTCCAAGCTTCAAAAATCAAACATAACAATGAAAATAAATTTAGAACATATATAATTAGCAATGAATTAATTAAGTCTTACCAGTGCAAATACTCTCTAAGATTAGGGTCACTAGGGCTTGGAGCATCAGGATCCACCATAACCTGCAGAAATAAGTATTAATTAATGAATTTTGAGGCCAGAGAAGAGAGAGAATTGAAGAGAGAGATGTAGACCAGAGTGTAGAAGGTGCGGAGATCATCCCCTCCAACCTCAACCCTGGGTTGGGTAGCAATTTGGGAAGGCCTAAGCTCACAACCATTAGCCACTTCTCTGTTGCCATAAACCACTCTGAGTCCAATGGTTCTTGTGAAAGGATCCAACACATCTCCTATAACTCTACCTACAACTAAAGGGTCTCTGTCTCTTGGCATTATTTCTTTATTGATTTATACTATATTACTCTATTTCTTCCTTGCTTATATTTCCCGAGGTACAAACCTGCCTTCTAGCACCAACTATTTATAGACTTTATCACGCACCATGCACGTACCTTTGTCCTTCTTTCCTCTTTTTCTTTTCTTCCTTTTTCCTTTAATTAATATATATATATAATCCCTTTCTTTATTATTGTTCTTTTCCATTTGGTTGGGGATCGATGCGAGGTTCAGGATTTTCCTTTCTCAAACCAGAGTCTCCTTTTGTTGAGAATGTTGACGCATACTTATAAAAATTGATAACTAATACTCTGTTCGCATTCTTTTTTAGATTTTATTTGTCGGATGATTGTAATTCTTATTACTATGGAAATATATATATGTTAATTTCTACAAGTTCCCACTTTTGGGTAAAATGAAATTCTTTTATGGTATTAGAACTTAAAAGCTCACGCACACACGTTATGGGTTTGGTTCTTGTCGAAAACAACTTCACTTATATTAAAATGTTCACTCAGTGGACCCTCCATCCCTTTAGTGTAGTTGAAAATTCAGCCCTTAATAAGTGAGTGAAAGTGTTACAGAAATAATATAAATGAATTAATTTCATAACACTCTATGAGTTTGGACTTTTAGATGGTATGAAAATCTTTCACTTAAGTAATATTTTTAAATATATATTAGAGTTGTTTTTGCTGAATAGTTTGAGTTGTTTATACCGAACAATTGTGATTGGACAACTTCTAACTGTTTAAAAATATACTTGAATTGCAGCGCACCTAATACTTACAAGACCTTGACTTTTTATATTATTTTAATAATGACGATTTTGCATTGATATGCCATTAAAAAAATTTACTCCTCCGCCCCCTTTTAAGTTTTAACAATTGGGGTTGACAGAATTTTTAAAAATATATTATTTTAGATTGGGTTTTGTGTGAGACCGTCTCATGGTATGAGGCAGTGAGATTGGGTATAACTTGGGCATTGACACATTAACACTTTAGTCGGGGTGAGTGTTAATTTGTATTGTATCATGTCATGAGACGGTCTCATACAAGTTTTTTGTCATTATTTTATCGTAAAGGTGTGATGGAAAGTGTAAGAAAAATAAAAATGTAGAGATGGTCTTATGAATATAGTATTTTATTGACGAAAGCTTTCCAAAAAAATAGGAAATGTTAAATTTATAAGGAGACACCCGTTTTAGCAAAATATCAAATTTAAAGATAGACGGAGAGAGTAATTCTTATATAGTATATGAAAAGTTAATATTTAAAATAAAATCTTAAATCTATATAAAGATTTAATTCTTTTTAAAGTTTAACTATTTCACATTTATAGAAATTGTGAATTATTAATAAATAAAATATTAGTTTATGAACGATTTTTTATATGTTAATACTACATACCATTCAATTTTAAATTTTAATGTTAATGATAAACGATTAAGTGATTATATAATTAATTGACTATTTATATGAGTTTAAATTTGAATAAGTATTTCTTTTTCTTTTTTTTTTTTTGAAAGAATTACTACTACTATTGCTATAAGAAATAATATTACTTCTTATAAATAATTAATACTATTATTTAGTAGTGTAGGATATACAAATTGTTTTGTTTACATTTATCCCACAATGACTTATTTTAATATTTTATGAGATTAATTAACCTACTCTTATTGTCCAAAAATATTCAATACATCTATGATGTATTTATTAAAAATGGGTGGCGGGATGATGACATGAACGCTGACCCGCAGTGACAAGGCAGGATGTAAATTTAATTTGATGGTTAGATTTAAGAAATTTATTAATTAAGTGATATGTATGAAATATGCATATCTTTTTCGCAATCAATAGCTTCAACACGTGTACGAAAATTGACCTGAGCTTGGATATGAATCAAGTGAATATTGGTGTCATATATATATAAAGGGGGGTGGGAGGTGGGGGTGGGGGTGGGTAAGTGGCCAATAGCATCAAAGATAAAGGTGCATACGATCCAGAATATAAACTTTATGTTTGAATCTGCTATTTCACTTTTCGTGCAGGTAGACATGTGAGCTTGCCGGGCATTTTTTATTTTTTTCCCACTCAAGTTAGAATTTTAGAGCCGATAAGGAAAGTACGAATATATCCGTTGAATGGAAATCCAAAATTATTATATGTACTTCTTCAAAGTATTTCCATTTCATAAAAAAAAAAAATCGAAATTAATTTCTAGAAGGTATCATGTGAATGGTATTTACGATAAAATTTGTTTGAAACATATTAATAAATTACACACAAAAATATTAGTGAATTGCACTAAAGCTATCAACTCTGAAAGATATTAGTTGTGTTTACTAAAAATATTAGTTAAAATGGTATTAATTACTTTTATTGAAAGTATTAGATATTTTAATATAAGATATTTATAAATTATTGTTCACAGTAATAATTATCATAAGTACCATTCACATAATATTTTGTCATTTCATTTATATTAAGATAAGGTATGTTGTGGTTTGTGAATCAGTTTTAAGATTATGAAATTAATAATAGTGATTTCTTTAGGAGGTATTAGTTTAATTGTGTGGTAAAATTAATTTAAAAAAACTCTCTCATTAATTACTGGCTTAGAATTATGATGAACATTAGGAATAGTTTGGATAAGAAATGGTAACAATAATTATAATGTGGACCAGATTTTGTAGAAACTTTGGAAGATGTGGTCCAAGAGCCGGGTGGAACCGTATATTCCAAATCTGAAAGATGTGGAAAACGAACCCCACGCACAGCGTTCTTAAATCAATAAATTAAGTTGGATATTTTGTGCTTT
Organism: Ballota nigra; assembly: GCA_947034835.1. Lineage (NCBI taxonomy): Eukaryota > Viridiplantae > Streptophyta > Magnoliopsida > Lamiales > Lamiaceae > Ballota > Ballota nigra. The sequence continues at coordinate 63,953,652 of OX344725.1, forward strand.
ATCGAGCATAAAAAAATAATAAAATAGAGATATTTCTCTTACTTAATTATGTTTTTTATTTGCTAAAACTGCTCAGAACCATTATTTTCATTTAAATGATATCCTTATAATGTAGAATATCCAAAAATGATCCGCTAACAATTTTACTTTGCCATGAACTATTTGAAGGGTAATAATTTTTTTAAAGGTATTAATTGTTTTTATCCAAGAATATTAATACTAAAAGATATTAATTGTTTCCACTAAAAAGTATTAGTCGAAAGGTATGAAGAGTATTAATTATTTAATTAAATAGTATTAATTTATTATACTAAATGACATTAGTTGATTAGACTAAAAAAACACCGTGGAGGGATTATATATAAATTAATTTCACTGCCCTTTTACTTTTACTTTTACTTTTTCTTTTTCTTTTTTCCTTTTAATTATGGTTATGATGATTGACACAAAATTTGTGCACTTGGTATATTTAATAAAATTGCAAACTTTTGCAATTTTGTTTAATATAGCCCCAAGTTTATTTTATTGCATTGAACAAGGGGAGAAATTTAAGTTTGGGCACACCTAGCACGAATTCTTGTATGTATTCGAGTGCATAATATGCATTTAAATTTTGAGTTCAAATTTAAATTAATTTTAATTTTTCAAAGATTAATTTACTTAATGGCTTTAAAAAATTAAAATATAATTTGAAATTAGACTCAAAATCTAAGTATATGCTATACACTTGAGTGCACACACGAATCACTCATAACTTAGGCGAAAGTAAAAATTTGTGCATATCTACACAGATCTTATTAAAAAATGTGTGTCGTTTTGCCTTTCTTTTCAATATTTATTGAAACACAGAAATTAAGATTAAATTCAAGTGTATTTTTTAAAATAGTTAAATATTAATCTCTCTATTCAATTTTACTAAACCCTTTTTCTAGAAAATAAATATTTTATACTTTCAATTTACACGCACAATACATTTATTTTTTTAAAATTCGTGTCAAATCAAAACCGAGAGGAGTACATTACTCTATTCGTCCATATTTGTTTGTTACATTTTTAAAAAGACCCCTCTCATATTTGTTTGTTATATTTATTTCAAATAAAAAAAATAATATTTTTTAATATTATATTTTTCATACACTTTTAACCTACTTTATGCCGATAATAAAGTTGTATACAAGTATAGAACAGAGAAAGTAAATTGATTCGTGATTTTATACTTTGATAGAGATAGAAATTAAATTAATTCACTACAGATCTATTGTCACTAGTTGAAAGAAGGGCCCATACTGGTTGATTGGTTGAATACAACCGACCTTAGAAAGAAAGAACATCGTAGTTGGCATGATAACATTCTGCCAATTGGCCGTATAAAGGCATTATAAAGTTATTAAAAGAATCTTCTGGAAAATTTTCCTTTTAATTTAATTAATTTAAATGTTATTCTCTTTACAGTGTAACTGTAGTTTTCAGTCACTATCTATGTTGCACAGGTGTGAGTGCGGGGGCGATACTATACGGGTTCGGGGATACGAATTTTTAAAAAATTTAGAGTGCGATTCGTCAAGAATACGTCTATTTATTTATATTTTATTATATATAAAACCTAAAAAATTAAATATATTTTAAAATTTTGTAAATCGAATGTATATAATTCACATTTTCTCTGACCCAAAACTTAAACATACTCAATAATTTAACATAATTAAGTAACAAAAATCAATTTAAATTCAATTAGCCTAATATATACGTCATAACAGTGATTACAATATAAAACAAGTGTTATATTGTCAATTTGAATTATATTATATAATAAAATTCAATTGAAATAACACATGTAATGCTTAATAAGTAGGATACGCAAGGAGGATTCGAGTATCCGTTAGTGAATTCGCCACGTGGCAGCCGGATTCGCCACGTAGAGAATCCGATTCGCGGATTCAAGAATCTCACCTCTTTTAGGGGGCGGGTGCGAATCCGATACTGCATTGTGATATTTTTAGAAGAATCCGTGCATCATAGGTCACTATATTTATATATATATATATATATATAATACTAAAAAAAAAATTAAACATCATAGGACAATTTTTTCAGTGCTCAGTCACGATCATCTATATTTTTTTATTTTTTATTCGATATTTTCATATTATGTTGAACACATATATAAGTTTGCACCGCAAATAAATAAAATGGGCTTTTTGGCTTTTGGATGCACTTTTTTCTTTTTTGAAGGAATAAAGAAATGCACTTTTTTTTAAAGTTAAAAAGTATGCACTTTTAGATAATGAAAAGATGGGGAAAAATTGGGGGAGTGTCTGTATTGGCGCAAATGCGACATTATTACGTGCGATATGTTTGGGATAATACATACCACAAACCTAGATGAAAATCGAATAATATCGCAATTTAGAAAAAAAAAAAAAATTGGTTTGTTATTTAGCAAATATTTTTACCTTTATTTAATGCATAACTAAAATAATATAGTGTAATTTTAAATGTTTATATGACTGGTAACACACCATTATATATGTCCACCACAAATATTTAATGATTTATTAGTAATGGAATTATTTAAATAATTATTTATGTGTATTCACCCCGTTAGGTATAAATTGATGTCCACAATTCCGCTCGAGCATTACTATTCCTATAGTATTTAATAAATTGATTTCCTAATTTACTTTGCAACATATATATATATTGCAAACTTTCTGCTTTACAAATCGCTTAATTGCAATTTAAATTACAAACTTTTTCTAAAATTGTATTTTAACTTAAACTTTTGGATCTTGTTAAAAAAAATTCAACTTAATTTTTTTTAGCAATTAAGACTTACGGGCAGATTTGTCTTTGTCCATTGCTGATGTGGCATCTACATGACAACTTACCAAAAAAACTTAAATTAGGTGGCAAAAAACTTCAAGGCTTAGTTGCAATTTAAATCATGGTCTTTTCCAAAATTGTATTTTAAGCTAAACTTTTGGCTCTTGTTAAAAAAGTTTCAATTTGACTTTTTTTGGCAGTTAAAACTTACGAGCACATTTGCAGAGGGTCGTCGTTGATGCGGCGTCTACGTGACAACAACTCAGAAAAAACTTAAATATTGTGGCAAAAAACTTTAAATACAAGAAAAAATTTAAAATTAAATTATCAATTTCCAAATAATTTTTCAAAATCCTACATTCCAATTTCATGGTAAAATGGATTATTAAAATTATTTTATAGTGAAATGTGTGTTTATCCTATTTGGATTTATTTATGTTCTTATTAATACAAGTATTTTGTATCTTGATTTTATTTTTCCTTTTACTTCTTTTCTTTGTATTTGGATTCATTTATTAATACAAACATTTGAAATTTTAATTTTAAGTTATGCCACATATTTTTAAAAAAATGCAACATTGGCACGTATACGCAATGTCAACGATAAGTCTTTGCAAATATGTATGTAACTCTTAATTGCAAAAAAAAAAAATTAAAGCTTAAAATGCAATTTCCGGAAAAGGTCATGATTTAAAATGCAATTAAATCTTAAAGTTATTTTCCACGTAATTTAAGTATTTTTGGGCGGTTACTACGTAGACGCCACGTCAGCAATGGGCAGAGACAAATATGCCCGTAAGTTTTAATTGCCAAAAAAAGTTAAGTTGAAGCTTTTTTTAACATGATCCAAAAGTTTAGCTTAAAATGCAATTTTGAAAAAGGTTGTGATTTAAATTGCAATTAAACCTTTACAAATTAGTAGTGTCAGAGGCTTAGTGTATAATTGTGTATTAGTTAAAACTAATTTATAAGTTGAAATAGATAAAAATGTATGAAGCACATGTGCATAACTATATTTGAAATTTATTCTAATGTGAATAGTAGGTAGTATTAGATACTACTAGTTTGTTTTAACAAAGAAAACATTTCATCTTTCATATTTTGGTACTATTTAAATTTTATCATGTAATTTTAAATCATTTTGTACTGTAATATGTCATGTATTGTTAATTTCAATTTAAATATAAAAAGAATTAATAAGTTTTGATGTTAAATATATAAAAAAAAAATCCACTATTTCTCTAATTTTTTCCAATATCAATAAATTTGTTGATATTTCCATAAAATTAAAATTGTGATATTTCATGCAATAGCTATATTCTCATCTTGCCAGTATGTATATATGCACTCCAAAAAGAAGTTCTATGTTTATTCTGTCTTTTTTTCTCGAGGGATTCTATGCTTGTTTTCTCTTCACAAAAAAGTTGAGAACTCTTCACTCTGAAAAGGTTTTCCTATGTTTTTTCCTAATCACGAGTCGGATTGATTGAATACTTTGTCATATGAATAAGAGAATTTATACTTACTTTTGAAAAATAAATTGCAAAAAGCTTAACTACTTTATACCAATTGACAAAATCTTATCATGCCACTTTTCCGTTTTGAAATTTACACACATCACACAATTATATTCCCTTGAAGATATCAAGTATCAACCACTCAAAAGATATAGACTACCAGAAAGATACCAAAAAGGAAAACACTCAAAAGATAGACACCCAAAAAATTACTCATAAAACGAAGCGGTACCATGACATCTCTAAGATAACATCATATACTAGCAAGACATATATATTACACATATGTTAATGAAATGAAGAGGGAGAGCAAAATAAAAAAATACTCCTTCCGTCCCACTCTAAGTATCCCACTTTCTTTTTTTTATTGTCCCACACTAAGTGTCTCATTCCATAAATGGAAAAAACAACACTCTACTACATATAAACTTTAACCTTCAAATTCACACAATATTACCAAAAATGTCACTCATTCAATCCACTTTTCAACATTATTCATTACTTTATTAAACACTATTCATTACTTTTCAACACTATTCATTACTTTTCCACCATATATTAATAAACAAATACATTTTCTTAAACCATTCAACCAAAAGAAATGGGACGCTTAGACCAGGACGGAGGGAGTAAAAAATATTACAAGTACTACATATGTAATTTGAAAACATTTTCTCAGAGCATCAACAGACAAATTGGTAAATAAGCACATTATGCACAAAATTGCATCTACCAAAGCCAGTTCTCAAAAAAGTCAAGATTGAGTTGCAAAGTTTACAAGTATAAAACTCTTCCATAAGTTCAATTCTAGACTTAAAGATTAGCATATTCATCAACTAGCACAAGGAATTAAAGAATATCTATTCTACAGGCATTTGCATGATTCAATCAAAAGTTCTTTTCCTCCTTAATTGCAGGGTTCCCTCGTTTTGCAGTTATTCTCTTGTGTTGGATTTGGCTGACGTACTCTGCGACAAGGACATGGAACTTGGGAGCAAGCTTACTTGTTGAAGAGATGTTGAGACCCGATTTCTTTAGAGCTCGCACCATATACTTTTCAGCCTTTTGGAAATGGGCAGGACAATAAGAGGGAACCGTTGATTTTAGTATTGGTTTTCCACAGAGTATAGGTCCTGTAGTAGAACTGAGACAAGCAATAACAGAAGAAAATGGTTTTACATCAATTTCAGTAAAGAAATATTTTGATAAAGACATAAGATCAAAAACCGATAAAGTTTTAGCTAAGATCCTATATAGATATGATGAGAATAAATAAATCAATATGATGCGAGGAGTACTATGCCATCAGAATCTGGTGATACTTCACAGATATAAGCAAGCATTTGTTCAATATAACAGGCTGAAAATCTTCCAATCAACAACATACAGCACACATATAGGAAAAGTCATCTTATTAAATTCACATTCATGAATTGGCCAAAAGAAAAACTCCATCGCTTCATATTTAAATAATTATATTACGCCTAGTTGCAAATTGGTGGCATGTATAACACACAGAATTGCTGAAAGTTAAAAAGCACAGGTAGTTTTAAAACCAACAATCAACTATTATATCATCCCCTAAAGCAAGGAGAAAAAAGAATAAGCTTTTACCTTTTTACAATGAATATAATATACCTGATCTTCTAAAAACATTGTAAAAAGTACCATATAAAATGCTAGACCACTAAGGGTACACGAATTTATCTTCGACTCGACCTTTTGCAGGCATCCTGTGAAATCAATTTTGAAAAAACAAAGTACCAGCAGACCAATGACCAACAGAAAACTAAAACTAAATTCTTTTTGTAAGCATGGAATGCTTTGAATGCACCCATATAAAAAGATGCCAACTTGAGGGCAAAGGTAACATTTCATATTGACGGGTAAAAATGCATACAAAAGGAAAAAGTCGTGTCTCTAGAAGATTGTAGAGGATAATGTTTTTTTTTTACTTATAAAAGGTTAATACTAATAATAGAACAATGGCATGATTCTTTTCAGGAACAAGAGCAAACAGTCGCTTGCATCAGAATTTATTAATAAATAATTTAATTGTTCTTTTAATCTTCCTATAGTATATGATGTCTCATGCAATTTGAGATGCTATTTCTACACGTGCAAATAGATCATATATTAGCAAGTTCATGGCTATACCTCTTGGTGCCAATCGAATCAATGTCTTGTTTGGACGGAAACTTTCTTTTAACGTGACGTAACAGAGCTTATCAGCCTCTATGATCTAAGGCATCAGACGCTCTAGAAGAAAAGGGTGTAGGCATAAAATATAGAATCCAACAAAGAGAAACTTATTCACACGCATCGAGATGCTATTTCTACACAGGCAAATAGGTCGAATATTAGTTCTAAGGCTATACCTGTTGGTGCCAATTGAATCAATGTCTTGTTTGGAAGGAAACTTTCTCTTTATGTGACTTAACAGAATTTATCTGCCTGTACGATCTAAGGTATCAGACGCTCTAGAAGAAAAAGATGTAGGCATAAAATATAGAATCCAACAAAGAGAAACTTATTCACATGCATCAGGTGTGTTCCAATCTTAAATAAACACATCTTTTTCATGGCACAATAAAACCCAAGCATATATTTCACAGACGAAACGAATATGGTAGTTTAGTGAATCCAAGAATAGGATAAGGTTATCAGCTATAATTTTTTTGGCACAAATATGTATTTTTGCCCACAAATAAAAGAGGGGCCCACACTAAATGTGCAAATTCGAACACAGCCAAACAAAACTGAATCAAGTTGATAATATGGGTTCTTACTTGATTGCATTTCAACGAGCTTGCAATAAATATAATCGAGCTTGATATGATTTTTACGACCCATTCACAAATGATCTTTGAGTAACACTAGGGTGCACTAGTTGCACTGCGCAATTGGCGCACAACCAATATTGTTCAATAAAAAAAAAACTAATACCGTTCAGAAAATAATAACTAATAGTGACCAACTAATACTATTTAAAAATGTAGTTAAGTTGCATTGCGCAACTGATGCATAACAGTATTTGTCATGATCATTAGTCATGCAAAAAGCAACTCAAGTGCAAGTTGTTTACAATTATATAGTATATTTATTACTACCTCTATACAATATTATAGGTCAAATTCAGAATATTTGAAGCAATAGTACTTTAGTACCATACAACATTTAAAAAAAATGTAGATGGTAGCCAGTGGTGGTGAGATATGATAATTTTAAGTGGCATGGTGGTTTAGAAGAAAGTTTCCTGCTTAAGAATAATGGACAGGTTCCAATTCCTATTGAGCTTAAATGTTCATAAGGGGAAAAGGTTGTTGGCACTTGTCTAGAAACAAATCAACCAAACATGACAGTCAATCAAGCTTCAAAAAGTATGTTTAATACTCCCTTTGTCCCCCATATTATTCTCTTTGATATGAGCACGGATATTAAGGAAAATGAGATAAAGTAAGAGTATTTTGAGGTTATTGTGGGGTCCATTTATGAATAAAGTAATTTTTTGTGAGAGTGATAATAAGATAATATTTTCTAAAAAGGTATGGGAATAGATTTGAGGGACGAACTAAAAGACAAGTGGAAATGGATTTGGGGGACGGAAGGAGTATTATTCTCTACGTAGAAGTTGAATTAAGTTACGTTGCCTATGAATCTTCCAAATTCATGCGCCTTTATACAAAAGACATGAAAGTAATAGAATGATTGTAATATGGATATATGCAGAACAGAAATGCAGATACACAGATTACAAAGCTCATTAGGATGCTGATTGCTGAAGCAGGAAAAGATATTCCAAAAACTGAAATCTAAACATTTACATGGACACCTTTTACAAACAGGGCAGCGTAAGCAGGCACTTGAGATTTGAGAGCATCTTTCCTAGTTTCATCTCTATGGTTTCCAGACTGACATAAAAAATAAGACATCTCTATTTATCCAACATAGGGTTAATTTACCACACTGAAAGCACATCATAAAGGTCAAACCTAGTTATTTAAATTATGTGATTATGTAAAATTTGAAACATCTCCAAATTTAAACCCCAAAAAAAGTGGGGCTCTGCACTACACTTTTCAGTTTACGGAACAGGTTTTGCACATAAAATACAGTCTAGAACCACAGGTTACAAAATAGGTATCAAACAATTGTTAAAGGAGTGACTGATATAGAGGCACTAGGCATTGTTGTGGTACACTATATTAAGAGTTTTACATCTGCGCACATGGCTTTGCTCGCACTTTAATTCAACCTAGCACTTCAAGTAATGGGAGGATTTAGAACTTTTGATAATTATGGGTTAGCACACTATCATAGTGATTGAAGAAATTGCAACTGTGTGGCTGTGAATGCTACATATAGGATATTCAATGGGTTTTCATATATTCACTTTTGAAATGAAAATAGTGTCAGCAACTAATTGTAAAAGGTTGCTTTATTTGAGGAACAGTCCTGCAGATGAGACTCCCTTACTTTTTCTTTCTTTCTTTTCTTACTTTCTGTTTTTATATGCATAACTAGGTTAGTTACTCGAACTATTTATTTTATATTTCTCAACCTTTCAGCTCTAATGAGTTACAGAGGAGACTACCTTACATGCACAAGTAGATACTGAACCAATAATCCTTTCATCAAAACCAAAGTACAATATCCTAAATGAACCTCCAAGAAAACAACTCAATAGCATTCTTGCTGCATAAACCTAGTTCACATAAAGCAAATAGGAAATGCAATTTCATATATGATTGCTGCAATCTCAAGTTGCACTATTTATTTTATTTCATAGCACATCAATCATGTATACAAATTATAAAGTAACATTGAACAAGCAGGAACTGCGATAATAAATACCAGCTAATTTTGTCTGCGGCTGTATAAATGCATTATTTCAGTGTTCCACGGATCCCATGTGAATAATACAGTGGTTAAATAAAAGGGAATCAGAGCAACATAAGAAACTATGGCTGTCATGCGCAGAGTAACTGTAGCATGCAAACTCTCAGTTCAGACAGTTCAGCCATTTTCAGTTGCGCCTTTGATGCAAGGTAATCTAAAACAATGACATTCTTTACATCACAAAAATCTAACTGCTAGATGGAAATGAATTAAGCAGTCGTCAATGTGATACATAAAACTAATTTCAAGACCAACAGGGCCCGAAAAATCTACATCTACAGGAGAGTTGAAGCCAAAAATATAATACACAATACGGCAATATGAATATCATTATCTACGCATGTTTCGGAAACTCGAAACATAACAAAACAAAACGAAGCAAACCTCTTAATGGTGAAAGTGCAAGCCTTGTACAGCTTTTGCTTGGCATCAGACAATATATGCATATGACAAAACCTTGATAACGCCATTGCCTTGGCCTTGCAACCATGCACCCCACATCTAGTTGCAGCATTACTAGTACTATTTCCACCATTGACCCCCAAATTCCCGTTACCATTGTCTGCGGCACAGTCTGCGCGACTCGAATTGAGCGTTTCATTCTCCTCATCCTCAACAAAGGGGCTTTTTCCGTACTCCCAATAGTACTCTCTGTGTTTCAATTTGAGTTCCTCCATTAACGCCCAATAGTGGTCGCGATAAATGCGGGCGAGCTGCTTGACTCTACGGGCGCGTCGATTGAGGAGCTCGGGTCGGGTTAGGAAATCAGATTTGGATAGGGCAGCGTCCTGTTCTAATCCATCGATGGGGATTGGGCCCGAGGAAGAAGATGGTGATGGGTCGAGCATTTCGGCTGTAGGGAAAGAGAATGGCTTGGTTTCAGGTTTAACATGAACTGAGGAGGAATGGTGGTTTTGAGCAGAGGGTGGGGCGGCGCTGGTTGGAGCGGTGGTGGTGGCGCTGAACATTGGCCCTTGTTAATTGGAGCTCAAATTTGTGTACGGCAAAGTAATGATTAGGGTTTATATATTGTCAGGGGACGTACAACACCTGCACGACAATGCACTACTTATTTTATTTCTTTATAGAAATATAAGAAAAATCTGGATAGTCCCTTCTTCCTAGAATTTGTTTCGTTTTTGTTGTAATTGAGTGCGTAAAATAAAAGCACGAGATTTGTTCATTCAATTCGTTTGGTGGCGAGTTAAGTCAGAAGTTTTACTAATATGTGTGTGTATATGTGTATACAATTATGAGTACAATAATCTATTTATAAGAATAAAGACCTAGTCTAAACCCTAAAGTTCATTGAGTTATTGGTCCATTAGTAATGTCCACATCAAATCTTCTAGATTTGGTATAATAAATCTGGTAGATTTACAACACTCCCCCTTGGACATTACGACATAACATGTCATAAAAACTCCACATGCTAGGTATCGGCTAAATATTAAGTTAGGGAGGAATGTAATCGATCTTCCAGATCAAATCTTCTAGATTTATTTCGGAGTTACCACTCCCCCTGAAGACAATAACACTTTAAGCTTTCGCATCCCAATGCCACGAACGTACTTTTCGAAAGTAGACGTAGGCAAGGACTTAGTGAACAGATCTGTCAGATTGTCACTAGATTGCACATTTTGAATGGTAATCACGACACTCTTCTGGAATTCGTATGGGTAGAAAAATTTAGGTGAAATATGTTTCGTTAGGTTTTCCTTGACGTACTCATTACTCATTTGTGCGATGCAAGCTACGTTGTTTCAAGTATAATGGTGGGAGGTGTATCGCCTTTAGCGATACCACACGAGTCACCAATGTATTTTACCAAGGACCTTAACCAAACACATTCTTGTGCGGCTTCAAACAAAGCTATTATCTCTGAGTGGTTTGAAGACGTGATAACCATAGTTTGTTTAACCGATCTCCATGAGATTGCGGTACCACCACAGAGAAAAACATAACCAGTCTGGGATATGGCATTGTGGGGATCAAACAAATAGACATCATCCGCATAACCTACCAATGTTTTATCTTGGCTCTTACGGTAAAACAGTCCAAGATCTTGAGACCCTTGGAGGTACCGTAGAACATGCTTAACACCATTCCAATGTCTCCTTGTAGGAGAAGCGTTATATCTCGCAAGCAAATCAACTGCAAATCCAATGTTTGGCCTAGTGCAATTTGCGAGATAGAACAATGCTCCAACAGCGCTAAGATAAGGAACTTCTGGCCCCTTAATTTTTTCTGAATCTTCTCTTGGCCTAAATGGGTCATTATCCACTTCGAGGGATAGGGCAACCATAGGGGTGCTAAGTGGATGAGATTTATCCATGTGAAATCTCTTCAATACCTTATTCATGTAGGTTGACTGATGTATAAAAATTATTTCTGTGAGATGCTCGATCTGCAGGCCGGGGCAATACTTGGTTTTACCCAAGACTTTCATTTCGAATTCAGCTCTCAAGATTGAACTGACTTCTTCAATCTCTTTGCATGTTCCGATTATGTTTAGGTCATCAACATAAACGGATATGATGCAAAAACCATTTTGCGATTTCTTCGTGAATACGTATGTGAAAGCTTTATCGAATGTGTATTCCTTCTTATGAAGGAATTCACTAAGTCGGTTGTACCACATGAGGCTCGATTGCTTCTGGCCATACAATGACTTCTGCAGTTTTATGCTATACATACTGGGGTTTTCACCATCCCTCATTTGAGGGATGTCAAATCCATCGGGGATTTTCATATAAATGTCGGCATCAAATGATCTGTATAAGTATGCGGTTACTACGTCCATTAATCTCATTTGGAGATTCAATTTAACTGCCAAAGATGTCGAGTGGCGGAACGTTATTGCGTCCATTAAGGGAGAATAGGTTCGATCGAAATCAATATCGGGTCTCTGCAAAAACCCTTGAGCTACAAGCCTCGCTTTATACCTCTGACTTGAACGCAAGATACTAGCTATACTAATAGTTACCCCATAAGAGTATGAGATCACAGTAGTATAGGTAAGTATAGGGACCAAGTAGTATCGAACCCAAGGGAAAGTGTGTATGCGAATAGAGCCCTGGAGATCTACGCATCGTAGTTAATATGAGTGTATGTTCTGGGATTGAAAATTATATTAAACTACTCTATATTCTAATAACTGAATTAAACTGAATAAATAACTAAGTGTATGCAAATATGAGATGGTGATGCTCAGGATAGGAATCCCTATGTATACTAAAGGAGATAGTACGATAATTAAAATAACCGTGATGTGCAAGTATTAATCTTAAGTGTACTAAAACTAGGCAATCAACTTCCCTAATCTAGCACCAGATTGAAAGACTAAAAGCTCAAGAATTAACCCTAATACTTCGTCATATCAACCTACTTCACAACCCACTAGACAAGTTATATGAATTATTCTTAATTAATGAGACCCTTATTTACCCAAGGTGATACGGTCGTCCTCCCTAGATAAACCGGTAGATTATAAACCCCTTTTATAACCCTATCGTTAAGTCTATTCGTTATTAAAGAGTGATACGATCGTCCTCTCTCTAATAATTTTCTCCTGCAATAATCCGAGAGCGGGGATAACTGTACCTCCAAATGTCGACCCTGGCTCAAAACTCCCCGGAGGAGAAGGAGGTGCTACCACTGATGAGATGTTACGTGCCATTCTTCAGAAGGTGGAAGAAGGGAGTAAGAGATTGTCTTCATTGGAGTATGACGTGAAGAAATTGCATAAGAAAGGCGATCAATGTGATCAAGAACTCCAAAAGAGAGACATGGACTTGAATAGAGTTCAGCAGGAAAATAATTGCAGGTTTACTTCTATAGAGTATCAAATTAGCCAAATTGCAAAGTCTCAAACGAGAGAGCCGGGTAAATATCCCTCAATGCCCGAGATGAACCTGAAGGAGCAATGCAAAGCTATTGAGTTGAGAAGTAGGACCAAGTATGAGGGTCCTCAAATGCCTGCTGATTCAGAGACGCCCCAAGGAGAGATTGAGATGAAGGGTAAAGGACGTAAGAAAGATGGGGATAAGACAGTTGATAGAGATGAGATTGAGGAGGTAGAAGTTGAGAAAGGGGTTGAGGGTAAAGACACTCAGAAAAGTAAAGATATGGATGAGTCCCAGAAGGGCAAAGACCTTGAGGAGGAAAAGATTGAGGAGATTGAGAGAATTCCAAAGTGGAAGAAGGTGAAGGAAGCAAGAAAGAACGTGAAAAAGACCGAGCGAGATGAATGAGGGATACCCAAATCTGTGATACCTGTCCCATATCCGCAACGATTCATGAAGAAGAAATTAGATGAAAAATTCGCTAAATTCTTTGATGTGTTTAAAAAGCTACATATTAACATACCTTTTTATGATGCTTTGGAACAGATGCCTAATTATGCCAAGTTCCTGAAGGACTTGATAGCTAAGAGGAGGAGAGTTGATGAGCCAAGTTGGTGCAGCTGAACCATGAGGTGAGTGCACTAGTGCACAAAGCGCTTCCCCCGAAGTTGAAAGATCCCGGGAGTTTTATGATCTTATGTGATATCGGGAATGGAGTCAAGAAGGGGGCATTGTGCGATCTTGGAGCGAGCATTAATCTGATGCCACTGTCGCTATTTAAGAAGTTGCAAGATGGAGAACTTCAGCCGACAATGATGACGCTTCAACTCGCTGACCGGTCTATTACTCGACCTCAAGGTGTAGTTGAAGACGTCCTTGTTAAAGTTGGAGATCATATATTTCCAGCTGATTTTGTGGTGCTTGACATGGAGGAAGATGAGCACGTCCCTTTGATCTTGGGAAGACCGTTCTTAGCTACGGTCGGGATGGTGTTAGATGTGGCGAATTGGAAGATCACGTTGAAAGTTGATGATCAAGAGGTGAAGATTTCCCTATACGAGGCCATGAAGTACCCTATGGAGGAAGAGAGTTCGGAATTAAAAAGGATAGATGTGGCCAAAGGAGAAGAGAAATGAGGAGTTGAAAAGAAAAAGTCCAAACTCAAGAAATTGCTTAGTAAGACTCCTCCAGATAGAGCTAAGAAGAAGTTGACACCACCACCAGAGGTGAAAAAGGTATTTAGTAGTGGATGCCTTGAGGTTGAGAAACAAGCAAAGGAACTTATGATGAAGGGGCATCAAGGAAAGGAATTCAACCACCACTCTTATGAGAGTAAGGGAGGTAATTTTGAGTATCATGTCTCATCAAGGAAATGAATTCAACCACCACTCTTGTTGATTGCTATCTTTGAGTGTGAAGTATGAGTTGGTGAGTTGTGAAGTTGAGTTAGAGTCTGAATTGTGTGAGTGTAGAAGTTAGAGTTGATGAGAGGGAACTCGTGTACTTACGAATTTTCCTTTTGAGTACTTGTGTGATGAGAGTGAGAATTCACTAGAACTAGTGTGGATGTGAAAGCCGTGAGATTTGAGCCTTTTAGAGATTAAAATACATTATATTGGTCTCTTCGTTTGTGAGTGGATCGTCACCTTAGAGGATGCTAGAACTCGTGGGTACTCTTACTTCTTGATTATGTCTAGTTTGAAATGCTAAAAGTGATTTTAGGTCATCTTTGATTTGTTAAGTCACTTAACCAAATTTTCCCTACCAATGACATTTATCCCTTGTTAGCCCGTTTGAGCCTTAGCCTATTTTATTTGCTAGCACATTTGAGCTTATCCAAATTCTTAAACTCTTTTTGTCCCAATTTGAGTGGAGAATAGGAAAAGTGTGAATGAGAAGGGATCGAGTTGAGATGAGAATGCAGAAATGTTTTTGGTTGAGTATTATGAAAAAAGTTGTATTGAAGCTTTGAGTTGTGGGGAAGATAAAAAAATTTGAGAATGAGCAAAAGAAAACATGAGCTCATGTGTGTAGTGAAAAAGAAAAAAAAGGTGAAGAGATTGAAAAGTGAAAAGAGTTAGAGAAAAAAATTGAAGTGTTGAGAGGAGTTGGAATCGAAAGTGCATTGTATGAAGATGTTTGAAGTAATCTGTTCCTTGTCTCGAAATACCGAAGTTTGATTTTCTATTCTCCATTCACTTGAGTCACTTATCCCATATAGTTACCCCACCTGTCCAAAGAGCCTATATTACAACCTTGAGAAAAATCCTTTTTGATTCGGCATTGATTTCTAGAGTATGGTCGAAGTTGAGAGTGCTTACAAGCATATGGCTGCTGATATATGTGATTGATTGATTGATTGAGTGAGTCCCTTATTATTAATATACACTTGTGAGGGAGTGAAACACATCGATGAGAGCACATTCATGTTTGATTTTGGTGGTTCTTATTGTTTATGCACGAGTATGATGAAGGGGGTGAGTTCGTGTACGTGTGATCGATCTTTGAAGCTTGAAGCTCTATTATGCATGATTTGATTCTTTGATTCATTCTTAATAATTTCACTTGACTTATTATTTCATTTCTTGGAGACAAGCAATATGGTAAGTTTGGGGGGGGGGGGGGGTTGATTAGGCGTGAAATTGTTATGTTTTGTAGCCCGATTTGCCCATGTTTTGAGTGTTTTTTATTAGTGTTTAGAGTCATTTTAGTCTCATTTTAATAAACTCATCAATCTGTCTCTTTGGTTTTCATAGTTGGATAGAGGGCGAAAAAAGGAGTTCGTATGACTTTGAATCGGCCAAAACGGACTCCCGGTTGAGGAGATATGAAGGTTTTTCGAACAAGTGTACTGCTGCTGAAAAGTACTCGAGCGAGAGCACTCGAGTACTAAGTACTCGACCACTCGAGTTGAATCAGGTCAAGCAAAAGTACTCGAGTAGTCGTATTTTTGGCCCAAAAACGCCCAAATTCGATCCCAAGCCTATATATACCTCTTCCAAGCATATTAACACATACCAACACATATTTTTACACTCGTTTTTCGAATGAGAGAGCTTGGGAAGGAGGTTTGAAGAGTTTTACAAGTTGTAATTGAGGTTTTAGCTTACGAATTCATAGTTTAATTATTTCTTTCGAACTTCTTAGATTAATTCTTTCTTTTTTTTTTCTTGGAGATTAAAAATCATAGCTTTTCAAATTGTAGAAGATTATTTTTTAGACTTTAATTTATTCTTTGTTTAAGTTCTTTGATTTAATTGATAATTCAAGTATGTTTATGTTTCTTATTATCATTATTGTTTTTGTTCTTTCGATTACCATGATAGGCTAGAACCCTTGCATGCTTGGGGTAGGATGAACTCGTAGAAGTAGGATGTTGGTACGTAATTAGGATAACTCGTGATGTTTAGTGCTAGTTCTCTTAATTAATTGAATTCTTAAAATAAACCCTAGAATTATCTTGGAATTGAGTATGAAAATTATTAGAGAGGGGACGATCGTATCACTCTTTAATAATGAATAGGCTTAACGATAGGGTTATAGAAGGGGTTTATAATCTACCGGTTTATCTAGGGAGGATGACCGTATCACCTTGGGTAAATAATGGTCTCATTAATTAAGCATAATCCATATAACTTGTTTAGTTGGTTGTGAAATAGGTTGATATGACGAAGTATTATGGTTAATTCTTGAGCTTTTAGTCTTTCAATCTGGTGCTAGATTAGGGAAGTTTATTGCCTAGTTTTAGTACACTTAAGATTAATACTTGCACATCACGGTTGTTTTAATTATCGTACTAGCTCCGTTAGTATACGTAGAGATTCCTATCCTGAGCATCACCATCTCATATTTTCATACACTTAGTTATTTATTCAGTTTAATTTAGTTATTAGAATATAGAGTAGTTTATTATAGTTTTCAATCCCAGAACATACACTCATATTAACTACGACGCGTAGATCTCCAGGGCTATATTCGCATACACACTTTCCCTTGGGTTCGATGCTATTTGGTCCCTATACTTGCCTATACTACTGTGATCTCATACTCTTGTGGGGTAACTACTAGTATAGCTAGTATTTTGCGTTCAAGTCAGATGTTTAAAGCGAGACTTGTAGCTCAAGGGTTTTTGCAGAGACCGATATTGATTTCGATCGAACCTATTCTCCCGTAATGGACGCAATAACATTCCGCCACTCAATATCTTTGGCAGTTAAATTGAATCTCCAAATGATATTAATGGACGTAGGAACCGCATACTTATACGGATCATTTGATGCCGGCATTTATATAAAAACTCCTGATGGATTTGACATTCCTCAGATGAGGGATGGTGAAAACCGCAGTATGTATAGCATAAAACTGCAGAAGTCGTTGTATGGCCGGAAGCAATCGAGCCTCATGTGGTACTACCGACTTAGTGAATTTCTTCAGAAGAAGGAATACACATTCGATAAAGCTTTTTCCATGCGTATTCACGAAGAAATCGCAAAATTGTTTTTGCATCATATCCGTTTATGTTGATGACCTAAACATAATCGGAATATGCAAAGACATTGAAGAAGCCAGTTCAATCTTGAGAGTTGAATTCGAAATGAAAGTCTTAGGTAAAACCAAGTATTGCCTCGGCCTGCAAATCGAGCATCTCTCAGAAGGAATTCTTATACATCAGTCAACCTACGTGAAGAAGGTATTGGAGAGATTTCACATGGATAAATCTCATCCACTTAGCACCCCTATGGTTGTCCGATCCCTCGAAGTGGATAAGGACCCATTTAGGCCAAGAGAAAATTCAGAAAAATTATGGGGCCATAAGTTCCTTATCTTAGCGTTGTTGGAGCATTGCTCTATCTCGCAAATTGTACTAGGCCAAACATTGCATTTGCAGTTGACTTGCTTGCGAGATATAGCGCTTCTCCTACAAGGAGATATTGGAATGGTGTTAAGCATGTTCTACGGTACCTCCAAGGGTCTCAAGATCTTGAACTGTTTTACCGTAAGAGTCAAGACAAAGCCTTGATAGGTGACTTGAAGCGACTACACTAGCTTCTACTAGTAGCTACCCCGCAAGAGAACGTGTTCACTGTAGTATGGGCAAGTATAGGGACCAAGTATTATCGAACCCAAGGGATAGTGTATATGCGAATAGATCCCTGAAGACCTACGCGTCGTAGTTAATATGAGTGTATGTTTGGGGATGGAAAATTAAAAGAATTAAGTCTAAACTAAATTACTCTACGAATGCAAAAGGAAAATTAAACTAAGTATCTAAGGTGTATATGCAAGTATGAGATGGTGATGCTCAGGATAGGAATCCCTACGTATACTAACGGAGCAGGTACATAATCAAAGTAATTGTGACAACCAAGAATTAACCTAAGTAAAAGATCGTAGAATGAAAGCTCAAGATTTCTCACCCTAATACTTTATCCTAGCAATCGACTTCACTAATCCACTAACAAGTTAATGAACTGTGCTTAATTAATGAGACCCTAATTTAACTAAGGTGATGCGGTCGTCCTCCTTCGCTAAACCGGTAGATGAATTAACCTTTCCTAAACCCTCTCGTTAAGACTACTAATTGTTATCGAGTGATGCGGTCGTCCTCTCTCTAACACTTTCGTACTAAATTCAAAGGTAGAGTTAAGATTAATTATATGAATGCATTAACTAAGAGAATTAAAACTAACGTCACCAATTACCTTAATTACGTACCCACATCCTACTTCTACGAGTTCATCCTAACCCAAGCATGCAAGGGTTTTAGCCGGACATGGTTTTAACATAAATAAAAGCAACAGAAGAAACAACGAACATAAACATGATGAATTGAATGAAGAAAATAATAAACATAAACTAGGGTTTGAAAAGAAAATAAATACGAAGAACTGAAATTGAATTAACTAAAACGAAATTAAAAGCGTTTAAAGTAACGAACTAATGAAAAGAAACTAAGAATTCGTATGCAAAACCTCAACGAAACATAAATAAAGCTTGCTCGTCTCCTTCCTCTCCAAAACTAAGTCTAAAATTATTTCTAAAAGTTGGGATTTTCAAAACGTGTTTGGAAGAGGTATATATAGGCACCGGGTCGAAACGGGAGTTAATGGGCCGAAAATACGCATCCGGAGGCGAAAGTATATGGGCGCTCGAGCAAAACGCTCGAGCGGTCCCGCTCGAGCAGTGTAGCTCGAATGATGCATTCGCTCGAGCGGTCGCGCTCGAGCTGCTCGAGCGCTGAATCTTCTCTGTATGTTTTGGGCGCTCGAGCAATTCGCTCGAGCGGTGGCGCTCGAGCTGCTCGAGCGCAAGAATTGTTCTGTACGTTTGCGCGCTCGAGTAGGGCGCTCGAGCGGTGGCGCTCGAGCGATCTCTAATCCTTCCAAATGATACTTTTCCTCGTCCGCACTAATACCAATCGTATTTCTTCAATATCTTCTCATCCGGGCATCCGTTTGAGTCGATTCAAAGTCCTACGAACTCCGTTTTTCGTCCTCTATTCACCTATGAGCATCAAAGAGACAAATTTATCAATGTATAGAAATAATGCTCATTTGACTCCAAGCACTCATCGAAAACCTTCAAAACATGAGTAATTTGGGCACCAAAACATAACAATTTCACGCCTAATCAACCCCCCCAAACTTACCATGTTGCTTGTCCCCAAGCAATGAAATAATAAGTCAAGTGAAATTGTTAGGAATGAGTAGGAAAACTCAATCATGCAAGCAATTGAACTCGAGCTTCAAAGATCAATCACCCGTATACTCACTCACTTTCTTTTATCGTACTCATGCAACAATAACAAGAAACACCAAGATCAAGCATGGATGTGCACTCAACGATGTGTTTCACTCCCTTACAAGTGTATAACAGTGTTTAAGGGACTCACTCAATCAATCAATCACACATATTGGCAGCCATAGGCTTGTAAGCACTCTCAACTCCGACCATACTCTAGAAATCAATGCCGAATCAAAAAGGACTTTCTCAAGGTTGTAATGTAGGCTCTTTGGACAGGTGGGATAACAATATGGGGTAAGTGACTCAAGTGAATGGAGAATAGAAAAATCAACTTTGGCACTTTGAGATTAGGAACATAATCACTTCAACATTTGCAATCAATACACTTTAATTCCACTACTCTCAACACTTCAATTTTTTTTCTTTCTCACTCTTTCACTTTTTTTTTTCAATCACTTTTTTTTTCTCTTTTTTTTCGCACAAACACATGAGCTCAATTTTTCTTTTGCTCATTCTCAATTTTTTTGTTTTCTTTCCCACAACTCAAATCTCATTCACACCCTTCTTCTCATATTCACTCAACAAACAACCTTTTCCTTTTTCAACTCAATTCACTCCCTTCATATTCACACTTTCCTATTCTCCACTCAAATTGGGACAAAAAGGCTTAGGAATCGGAATAGTGTTCATATGTGTTAGCAAATAAAATAGGCTTTAGGCTCAAAGGGGCTAACAAGGGATCAATGTCATTGGTAAGGAAAATTTTGGCTAAGTGACTTATTTAAATCAAAGATGGCCTAAGATCACATTCGGCATATCAAACTAGACACAATCAAGAAGCAAGAGCACATGCAAGTTCTAGCATCCTCTAAGGTGATGATCCACTCACAAACGAAGAGATTAATTAATGCATCAAAATCTCGTAAGGCTCAAAAGCTCACGACTTTCACATCCATGCTAGTCCTAGTGCATTCTCACTCTCATCACACAAGTACTCAAAAGAAAAATTTACAAGCATACAAGTTCTTTCTCAAATCAACTCTAACTCAAACACTCACACAAGAAAACTCCTAACTCAGCCTCACAATTCACCCTACTCATCAAATCATACTCAAAGATAGCAATCAACAAGCATAAGGTGATTGATAGGCATAAAATGTTGAGTAACAAAACAAATTAATAATAGCCCAAGGAGCATCTCAAGGCACCAATAATCAATCAAACTCAACTCAAAGATAAGGGCGTGCATGCATGTGCAATGTAATCATAAAAAGAAACTCCACCCCCCCCAAACTTCGACCTTGCTAGAGGTCTAAGTTTGGGGTTGTGGGTTACCTCAACCAAATAATTCAATTTCTCTCAGTAGCTTTGCACATTCCCTTGTCTCAAGTTGGTTCCTTCAATCTCCACTTCTTTGGTTCCTTTACTCCTTTAGAGACAGGCCTACAAAATAAAGCTCTCGAGTACGAGGTTAGACATACGACTCTAAACACCCTAATAATATAAAAAGACACTAAAAATAAATGAAAGCAAATAAAAATGGGTTGCCTCCCATTCAGCGCTATTTTTAAGGTCCTCATGTCGGACCGTGCTCAAAGGAGCTTATGGGACATCATACTCAAATTTACCTCCCTTACTCTCATAAGAGTGGTGTTTGAACTCCTTTCCTTGATGCCCCACCATCATGAGCACCTTTCCTCTTTTCTCATTCCCAAGTGTTATGGGTATCAACTCCTTCTTGCCTCTATCTGGAGGAGTCTTACCAAACAAGTTCTTGAGTTTGAACTTTTTCTTCTTATCTCCTCCTTTCCCTTCTAACTGGACCACGTCCACTTTCTTCACCTTTTCATCCTTCAACTTCTTCACTTTATCCCTATCAAAATAATCAAGATCATAACGCTCATGGGTTAAATTATCAAGTGAAGGACTAACAAAATCATGAATATGAGAAAGATTAGGGATAGAAGGCGTGTCTTCAACACGAGGATCAATTGCATCCATGCAATACAAGCTCTCATCCTCCTTCGGGTGCTTCATGGCTTCATATAGGGAGATCTTCACTTCTTGATCATCAACCTTCAACGTGATCTTCCCATTCGCCACGTCTAGCACCATCCCCGCCGTAGCTAAGAACGGTCTTCCCAAGATTAGGGGCACGTGCTCATCTTCCTCCATCTCTAGCACTACAAAGTCGGCTGGAAAGATGTGATCTCCAACTCTCACTAGAACGTCTTCAACCACACCTTGAGGTCGAGTAATAGACCGATCGGCAAGTTGAAGCGTCATCATTGTGGGTTGAAGTTCAACACCTTCCAACTTCTTGAAAAGCGACAACGGCATGAGATTGATGCTCGCCCCGAGGTCGCACAACGCTCCCTTCTTGATCCCGTTCCCAATATCACATAGGATCGTGAAGCTCCCGGGATCTTTCAGCTTCGGTGGCAGCGCCTTGTGCACTAATGCACTCACCTCGTGGTTCAGCTGCACCAACTTCGGCTCATCCACCCGCCGTCTTTTCGCGATCAAGTCCTTCAGAAACTTCGCATAGTGCGGCATCTGTTCCAAAGCATCATAAAAAGGAATATTAATATGCAATTGTTTAAAAACATCAAGGAACTTAGCGAATTTCTCATCGAGCTTCTTTTTCATGAAGCGTTGTGGATATGGGACAGGTATCACCGATTTGGGTACCCCCCCATTCATCTCTTTCTGTTTCTTTCACTTTCTCCCTTGCTTCCTTTGCCTTTTTCCACTTAGGAACTCTCTCAACCTCCTCAAAATCTTTCCCCTTCTCAACTTCATCTCCTTTAGGCTCAATCTCTTCTTGGGGCGTCTCAGAATCAGCAGGCATCTGAGGACCTTCGTAGTTGGTTCCACTTCTTAGCTGGATCGCCTTGCACTGCTCTTTCGGGTTCCCCTCCGGCATTCTATTCACTGATTTTGCAATCTGGCTCATCTGGAGCTCTAAAGAGGTGAACCTTCGATTGTTCTCTTGTTGAGTTCTAGTCCACTCAACGTTCATCTTCTGGAGCTCTTGATCACGTTGATCACCCTTCTTATGCAACTCCTTCACATCGTACTCCAAGGATGACAATCTCTTGCTCCCTTCCTCCACCTTCTGAAGGATCGCTCTCAACATCTCCTCGGTTGATGCACCGCCTTCTCCACCAGGAGGTTTAGACCCCGGATCAACACCTGCAGGAACAGTAACACCAGTTTTTGGGTTAGCATAAGAAAAATTCTCATTTTTCCTCCATGTGTTTTGAGGAGGCTGCTGGCCTCCTTGAACTCCTTGTGTGTTCCTCCATTGATTTTGAAGTGGCTGAGGGCCTGGAGGCACAAATGGTTGGCCATAAGAAGGCCTTCCATACTGATTTCCACCTTGGTAGCCATTCTGATTGTAATACGGACCTCCCATGTAATTGGCTACCTCTTGCTGTCCACTGGGTTGGTCTACTCTCTCATTCTCTACTGCATGCTCTCCACCCAAACTCTTCCCCAACTCAAGGTTGTTGATCTTTTCCATCATGGCCATCAGCAGCCTTCTCGTTCCTTCTCCCTCTTCCACCTGATGCACTCTTTGCAAATCTGCATCCACACCCCAAGCACCGGCATTCGTGACAATGTTGTCAACGATCTCTCTACACCTCTCTATGCCTTGGTTCAGGAATGCTCCGCCCGCACATGCGTCTAAATGGTCTTGCCCCGTCTTGTTGGCACCACTGTAGAAGAACGCCATAATATCCCCCTCATTGTACCCGTGCTGCGGGCACTCTATAAGCATGTTTGAGTATCTCTCCCACGCTTGGCGTAGATCCTCTCCAGACTTCTGGCGAAAGGACGAGATCTCAATTCTAGCCTTGATCGTCCTAGATGGAGGGTAGAATCGCTCGAGGAACAGACGCTCGAGCTCGGCCCAAGTGGTAATACCTCCCCGCGGGAGCGTATTATCGTACCACTCCTTAGCTATTCCCGTCAGTGAGAATGGGAACAGCCTAAGCCTCTTGGCATCTTCAGACATGCCATTGTAATTGAATGTTGAGGCTATCATGAGAAAGCTCCTCAAGTGTGTATGAGGATTCTCCTTCCCGATCACCCCTTTGAACTGATTCTCGGTCAGCAACTTTAAAATCCCCGGCGATATCGAGAAGTTGTTCGCCTCAACAGGGGGCAAAGCCACTCCATCATAGTACCGCTGTGGCTGCGCTGCAAACCTCCCTCGAATAGCAATATTGTGATCTACGTTCATAGGAACGTGTTGAGGATTAGCAGCAGGTACTGGTACTTGTTGGGGTGGTGGTGGGTAAACAGGTGGTTGATTATAGACTGGGGGTGGATGATATGGATATGGTGGGTAAGGATAAGGTGGATATGGGTAATGTTGGTATACTGGGTTGTTAAAAGGGTTATTTGGGTTTTGTGGGTAAGCAGGGTTGTTCTGAGTATTTGGGATAAGATTCTGAGCTGGATTGTTTACATTTTGTGCACCCGGGTTCTGGCTACTACTATCTACGAACTGGTCTTGATTCTGACCACCACTCCCTCCAGAGCCATCAACCCGGTCTACTGCCTGATTGAAATCATTGGCAGCATCGTCCAACTCATTATTGAGGTCCATTGGTCCCTTCCCTAAGTCGGCAGCATTCATCCTTCTCAAGAAGGCTCGGTTCCTTCTGGCTATTGTCTCAGGGTCTGCAGGTAATCTCTCTTCGCTCGTATTGCCTTGTGAGCGTGTTTTCATAAACCTGACACACTAGCAGAATGATCAAAACGCAACTGCCGATTGAATAAAAAAAATAAAAATAAAAACAGAAAATAAATCACCCACTACTAACTACTAAGCTATCTACAAGTCCTATTCAAACATTCAACGCCTTCCCCGGCAACGGCGCCATTGACTTGAAGCGACTACACTAGCTTCTACTAGTAGCTACCCCGCAAGAGAACGGGTTCACTGTAGTATGGGCAAGTATAGGGACCAAGTATTATCGAACCCAAGGGATAGTGTATATGCGAATAGATCCCTGAAGACCTACGCGTCGTAGTTAATATGAGTGTATGTTTGGGGATGGAAAATTAAAAGAATTAAGTCTAAACTAAATTACTCTACGAATGCAAAAGGAAAATTAAACTAAGTATCTAAGGTGTATATGCAAGTATGAGATGGTGATGCTCAGGATAGGAATCCCTACGTATACTAACGGAGCAGGTACATAATCAAAGTAATTGTGACAACCAAGAATTAACCTAAGTAAAAGATCGTAGAATGAAAGCTCAAGATTTCTCACCCTAATACTTTATCCTAGCAATCGACTTCACTAATCCACTAACAAGTTAATGAACTGTGCTTAATTAATGAGACCCTAATTTAACTAAGGTGATGCGGTCGTCCTCCTTCGCTAAACCGGTAGATGAATTAACCTTTCCTAAACCCTCTCGTTAAGACTACTAATTGTTATCGAGTGATGCGGTCGTCCTCTCTCTAACACTTTCGTACTAAATTCAAAGGTAGAGTTAAGATTAATTATATGAATGCATTAACTAAGAGAATTAAAACTAACGTCACCAATTACCTTAATTACGTACCCACATCCTACTTCTACGAGTTCATCCTAACCCAAGCATGCAAGGGTTTTAGCCGGACATGGTTTTAACATAAATAAAAGCAACAGAAGAAACAACGAACATAAACATGATGAATTGAATGAAGAAAATAATAAACATAAACTAGGGTTTGAAAAGAAAATAAATACGAAGAACTGAAATTGAATTAACTAAAACGAAATTAAAAGCGTTTAAAGTAACGAACTAATGAAAAGAAACTAAGAATTCGTATGCAAAACCTCAACGAAACATAAATAAAGCTTGCTCGTCTCCTTCCTCTCCAAAACTAAGTCTAAAATTATTTCTAAAAGTTGGGATTTTCAAAACGTGTTTGGAAGAGGTATATATAGGCACCGGGTCGAAACGGGAGTTAATGGGCCGAAAATACGCATCCGGAGGCGAAAGTATATGGGCGCTCGAGCAAAACGCTCGAGCGGTCCCGCTCGAGCAGTGTAGCTCGAATGATGCAGTCGCTCGAGCGGTCGCGCTCGTGCTGCTCGAGCGCTGAATCTTCTCTGTATGTTTTGGGCGCTCGAGCAATTCGCTCGAGCGGTGGCGCTCGAGCTGCTCGAGCGCAAGAATTGTTCTGTACGTTTGCGCGCTCGAGTAGGGCGCTCGAGCGGTGGCGCTCGAGCGATCTCTAATCCTTCCAAATGATACTTTTCCTCGTCCGCACTAATACCAATCGTATTTCTTCAATATCTTCTCATCCGGGCATCCGTTTGAGTCGATTCAAAGTCCTACGAACTCCGTTTTTCGTCCTCTATTCACCTATGAGCATCAAAGAGACAAATTTATCAATGTATAGAAATAATGCTCATTTGACTCCAAGCACTCATCGAAAACCTTCAAAACATGAGTAATTTGGGCACCAAAACATAACAATTTCACGCCTAATCAACCCCCCCAAACTTACCATGTTGCTTGTCCCCAAGCAATGAAATAATAAGTCAAGTGAAATTGTTAGGAATGAGTAGGAAAACTCAATCATGCAAGCAATTGAACTCGAGCTTCAAAGATCAATCACCCGTATACTCACTCACTTTCTTTTATCGTACTCATGCAACAATAACAAGAAACACCAAGATCAAGCATGGATGTGCACTCAACGATGTGTTTCACTCCCTTACAAGTGTATAACAGTGTTTAAGGGACTCACTCAATCAATCAATCACACATATTGGCAGCCATAGGCTTGTAAGCACTCTCAACTCCGACCATACTCTAGAAATCAATGCCGAATCAAAAAGGACTTTCTCAAGGTTGTAATGTAGGCTCTTTGGACAGGTGGGATAACAATATGGGGTAAGTGACTCAAGTGAATGGAGAATAGAAAAATCAACTTTGGCACTTTGAGATTAGGAACATAATCACTTCAACATTTGCAATCAATACACTTTAATTCCACTACTCTCAACACTTCAATTTTTTTTCTTTCTCACTCTTTCACTTTTTTTTTTCAATCACTTTTTTTTTTCTCTTTTTTTTCGCACAAACACATGAGCTCAATTTTTCTTTTGCTCATTCTCAATTTTTTTGTTTTCTTTCCCACAACTCAAATCTCATTCACACCCTTCTTCTCATATTCACTCAACAAACAACCTTTTCCTTTTTCAAATCAATTCACTCCCTTCATATTCACACTTTCCTATTCTCCACTCAAATTGGGACAAAAAGGCTTAGGAATCGGAATAGTGTTCATATGTGTTAGCAAATAAAATAGGCTTTAGGCTCAAAGGGGCTAACAAGGGATCAATGTCATTGGTAAGGAAAATTTTGGCTAAGTGACTTATTTAAATCAAAGATGGCCTAAGATCACATTCGGCATATCAAACTAGACACAATCAAGAAGCAAGAGCACATGCAAGTTCTAGCATCCTCTAAGGTGATGATCCACTCACAAACGAAGAGATTAATTAATGCATCAAAATCTCGTAAGGCTCAAAAGCTCACGACTTTCACATCCATGCTAGTCCTAGTGCATTCTCACTCTCATCACACAAGTACTCAAAAGAAAAATTTACAAGCATACAAGTTCTTTCTCAAATCAACTCTAACTCAAACACTCACACAAGAAAACTCCTAACTCAGCCTCACAATTCACCCTACTCATCAAATCATACTCAAAGATAGCAATCAACAAGCATAAGGTGATTGATAGGCATAAAATGTTGAGTAACAAAACAAATTAATAATAGCCCAAGGAGCATCTCAAGGCACCAATAATCAATCAAACTCAACTCAAAGATAAGGGCGTGCATGCATGTGCAATGTAATCATAAAAAGAAACTCCACCCCCCCCAAACTTCGACCTTGCTAGAGGTCTAAGTTTGGGGTTGTGGGTTACCTCAACCAAATAATTCAATTTCTCTCAGTAGCTTTGCACATTCCCTTGTCTCAAGTTGGTTCCTTCAATCTCCACTTCTTTGGTTCCTTTACTCCTTTAGAGACAGGCCTACAAAATAAAGCTCTCGAGTACGAGGTTAGACATACGACTCTAAACACCCTAATAATATAAAAAGACACTAAAAATAAATGAAAGCAAATAAAAATGGGTTGCCTCCCATTCAGCGCTATTTTTAAGGTCCTCATGTCGGACCGTGCTCAAAGGAGCTTATGGGACATCATACTCAAATTTACCTCCCTTACTCTCATAAGAGTGGTGTTTGAACTCCTTTCCTTGATGCCCCACCATCATGAGCACCTTTCCTCTTTTCTCATTCCCAAGTGTTATGGGTATCAACTCCTTCTTGCCTCTATCTGGAGGAGTCTTACCAAACAAGTTCTTGAGTTTGAACTTTTTCTTCTTATCTCCTCCTTTCCCTTCTAACTGGACCACGTCCACTTTCTTCACCTTTTCATCCTTCAACTTCTTCACTTTATCCCTATCAAAATAATCAAGATCATAACGCTCATGGGTTAAATTATCAAGTGAAGGACTAACAAAATCATGAATATGAGAAAGATTAGGGATAGAAGGCGTGTCTTCAACACGAGGATCAATTGCATCCATGCAATACAAGCTCTCATCCTCCTTCGGGTGCTTCATGGCTTCATATAGGGAGATCTTCACTTCTTGATCATCAACCTTCAACGTGATCTTCCCATTCGCCACGTCTAGCACCATCCCCGCCGTAGCTAAGAACGGTCTTCCCAAGATTAGGGGCACGTGCTCATCTTCCTCCATCTCTAGCACTACAAAGTCGGCTGGAAAGATGTGATCTCCAACTCTCACTAGAACGTCTTCAACCACACCTTGAGGTCGAGTAATAGACCGATCGGCAAGTTGAAGCGTCATCATTGTGGGTTGAAGTTCAACACCTTCCAACTTCTTGAAAAGCGACAACGGCATGAGATTGATGCTCGCCCCGAGGTCGCACAACGCTCCCTTCTTGATCCCGTTCCCAATATCACATAGGATCGTGAAGCTCCCGGGATCTTTCAGCTTCGGTGGCAGCGCCTTGTGCACTAATGCACTCACCTCGTGGTTCAGCTGCACCAACTTCGGCTCATCCACCCGCCGTCTTTTCGCGATCAAGTCCTTCAGAAACTTCGCATAGTGCGGCATCTGTTCCAAAGCATCATAAAAAGGAATATTAATATGCAATTGTTTAAAAACATCAAGGAACTTAGCGAATTTCTCATCGAGCTTCTTTTTCATGAAGCGTTGTGGATATGGGACAGGTATCACCGATTTGGGTACCCCCCCATTCATCTCTTTCTGTTTCTTTCACTTTCTCCCTTGCTTCCTTTGCCTTTTTCCACTTAGGAACTCTCTCAACCTCCTCAAAATCTTTCCCCTTCTCAACTTCATCTCCTTTAGGCTCAATCTCTTCTTGGGGCGTCTCAGAATCAGCAGGCATCTGAGGACCTTCGTAGTTGGTTCCACTTCTTAGCTGGATCGCCTTGCACTGCTCTTTCGGGTTCCCCTCCGGCATTCTATTCACTGATTTTGCAATCTGGCTCATCTGGAGCTCTAAAGAGGTGAACCTTCGATTGTTCTCTTGTTGAGTTCTAGTCCACTCAACGTTCATCTTCTGGAGCTCTTGATCACGTTGATCACCCTTCTTATGCAACTCCTTCACATCGTACTCCAAGGATGACAATCTCTTGCTCCCTTCCTCCACCTTCTGAAGGATCGCTCTCAACATCTCCTCGGTTGATGCACCGCCTTCTCCACCAGGAGGTTTAGACCCCGGATCAACACCTGCAGGAACAGTAACACCAGTTTTTGGGTTAGCATAAGAAAAATTCTCATTTTTCCTCCATGTGTTTTGAGGAGGCTGCTGGCCTCCTTGAACTCCTTGTGTGTTCCTCCATTGATTTTGAAGTGGCTGAGGGCCTGGAGGCACAAATGGTTGGCCATAAGAAGGCCTTCCATACTGATTTCCACCTTGGTAGCCATTCTGATTGTAATACGGACCTCCCATGTAATTGGCTACCTCTTGCTGTCCACTGGGTTGGTCTACTCTCTCATTCTCTACTGCATGCTCTCCACCCAAACTCTTCCCCAACTCAAGGTTGTTGATCTTTTCCATCATGGCCATCAGCAGCCTTCTCGTTCCTTCTCCCTCTTCCACCTGATGCACTCTTTGCAAATCTGCATCCACACCCCAAGCACCGGCATTCGTGACAATGTTGTCAACGATCTCTCTACACCTCTCTATGCCTTGGTTCAGGAATGCTCCGCCCGCACATGCGTCTAAATGGTCTTGCCCCGTCTTGTTGGCACCACTGTAGAAGAACGCCATAATATCCCCCTCATTGTACCCGTGCTGCGGGCACTCTATAAGCATGTTTGAGTATCTCTCCCACGCTTGGCGTAGATCCTCTCCAGACTTCTGGCGAAAGGACGAGATCTCAATTCTAGCCTTGATCGTCCTAGATGGAGGGTAGAATCGCTCGAGGAACAGACGCTCGAGCTCGGCCCAAGTGGTAATACCTCCCCGCGGGAGCGTATTATCGTACCACTCCTTAGCTATTCCCGTCAGTGAGAATGGGAACAGCCTAAGCCTCTTGGCATCTTCAGACATGCCATTGTAATTGAATGTTGAGGCTATCATGAGAAAGCTCCTCAAGTGTGTATGAGGATTCTCCTTCCCGATCACCCCTTTGAACTGATTCTCGGTCAGCAACTTTAAAATCCCCGGCGATATCGAGAAGTTGTTCGCCTCAACAGGGGGCAAAGCCACTCCATCATAGTACCGCTGTGGCTGCGCTGCAAACCTCCCTCGAATAGCAATATTGTGATCTACGTTCATAGGAACGTGTTGAGGATTAGCAGCAGGTACTGGTACTTGTTGGGGTGGTGGTGGGTAAACAGGTGGTTGATTATAGACTGGGGGTGGATGATATGGATATGGTGGGTAAGGATAAGGTGGATATGGGTAATGTTGGTATACTGGGTTGTTAAAAGGGTTATTTGGGTTTTGTGGGTAAGCAGGGTTGTTCTGAGTATTTGGGATAAGATTCTGAGCTGGATTGTTTACATTTTGTGCACCCGGGTTCTGGCTACTACTATCTACGAACTGGTCTTGATTCTGACCACCACTCCCTCCAGAGCCATCAACCCGGTCTACTGCCTGATTGAAATCATTGGCAGCATCGTCCAACTCATTATTGAGGTCCATTGGTCCCTTCCCTAAGTCGGCAGCATTCATCCTTCTCAAGAAGGCTCGGTTCCTTCTGGCTATTGTCTCAGGGTCTGCAGGTAATCTCTCTTCGCTCGTATTGCCTTGTGAGCGTGTTTTCATAAACCTGACACACTAGCAGAATGATCAAAACGCAACTGCCGATTGAATAAAAAAAATAAAAATAAAAACAGAAAATAAATCACCCACTACTAACTACTAAGCTATCTACAAGTCCTATTCAAACATTCAACGCCTTCCCCGGCAACGGCGCCATTGACTTGAAGCGACTACACTAGCTTCTACTAGTAGCTACCCCGCAAGAGAACGGGTTCACTGTAGTATGGGCAAGTATAGGGACCAAGTATTATCGAACCCAAGGGATAGTGTATATGCGAATAGATCCCTGAAGACCTACGCGTCGTAGTTAATATGAGTGTATGTTTGGGGATGGAAAATTAAAAGAATTAAGTCTAAACTAAATTACTCTACGAATGCAAAAGGAAAATTAAACTAAGTATCTAAGGTGTATATGCAAGTATGAGATGGTGATGCTCAGGATAGGAATCCCTACGTATACTAACGGAGCAGGTACATAATCAAAGTAATTGTGACAACCAAGAATTAACCTAAGTAAAAGATCGTAGAATGAAAGCTCAAGATTTCTCACCCTAATACTTTATCCTAGCAATCGACTTCACTAATCCACTAACAAGTTAATGAACTGTGCTTAATTAATGAGACCCTAATTTAACTAAGGTGATGCGGTCGTCCTCCTTCGCTAAACCGGTAGATGAATTAACCTTTCCTAAACCCTCTCGTTAAGACTACTAATTGTTATCGAGTGATGCGGTCGTCCTCTCTCTAACACTTTCGTACTAAATTCAAAGGTAGAGTTAAGATTAATTATATGAATGCATTAACTAAGAGAATTAAAACTAACGTCACCAATTACCTTAATTACGTACCCACATCCTACTTCTACGAGTTCATCCTAACCCAAGCATGCAAGGGTTTTAGCCGGACATGGTTTTAACATAAATAAAAGCAACAGAAGAAACAACGAACATAAACATGATGAATTGAATGAAGAAAATAATAAACATAAACTAGGGTTTGAAAAGAAAATAAATACGAAGAACTGAAATTGAATTAACTAAAACGAAATTAAAAGCGTTTAAAGTAACGAACTAATGAAAAGAAACTAAGAATTCGTATGCAAAACCTCAACGAAACATAAATAAAGCTTGCTCGTCTCCTTCCTCTCCAAAACTAAGTCTAAAATTATTTCTAAAAGTTAGGATTTTCAAAACGTGTTTGGAAGAGGTATATATAGGCACCGGGTCGAAACGGGAGTTAATGGGCCGAAAATACGCATCCGGAGGCGAAAGTATATGGGCGCTCGAGCAAAACGCTCGAGCGGTCCCGCTCGAGCAGTGTAGCTCGAATGATGCATTCGCTCGAGCGGTCGCGCTCGAGCTGCTCGAGCGCTGAATCTTCTCTGTATGTTTTGGGCGCTCGAGCAATTCGCTCGAGCGGTGGCGCTCGAGCTGCTCGAGCGCAAGAATTGTTCTGTACGTTTGCGCGCTCGAGTAGGGCGCTCGAGCGGTGGCGCTCGAGCGATCTCTAATCCTTCCAAATGATACTTTTCCTCGTCCGCACTAATACCAATCGTATTTCTTCAATATCTTCTCATCCGGGCATCCGTTTGAGTCGATTCAAAGTCCTACGAACTCCGTTTTTCGTCCTCTATTCACCTATGAGCATCAAAGAGACAAATTTATCAATGTATAGAAATAATGCTCATTTGACTCCAAGCACTCATCGAAAACCTTCAAAATATGAGTAATTTGGGCACCAAAACATAACAATTTCACGCCTAATCAATAGGTTATGCAGATGATGGTTATTTGTCTGATCACCACAACGTCATATCCCAGACTGGTTATGTTTTTCTCTATGGTGGTACCGCGATCACGTCTTCAAACCACTCAGAGATAATAGCTTTGTTTGAAGCTGCACAAGAATGTGTTTGATTAAGGTCCTTGGTAAAACACATTGGTGACTCGTGTGGTATCGCTAAAGGCGATACACCTCCCACCATTATACTTGAAGACAACGTAGCTTGCATCGCACAAATGAGTAATGGGTACGTCAAGGGAAACCTGACGAAACATATTTCACCTAAGTTTTTTACCCATACGAACTCCAGAAGAGTGGCGTGATTATCATCGTGCAATCTAGTGACAATCTGGCAGATCTGTTCACTAAGTCCTTGCCTACGTCTACTTTCAAAAAGTATGTTCATGACATTAGGATGCGAAAGCTCAAAGTGTTATTGTCTTCAGGGGGAGCGGTAACCCCAAAATAAATCTAGAAGATTTGATCTGGAAGATCGATTACATTCCTCCCTAACTTAATATTTGGCCGATACCTAGCACGTGGAGTTTTTATGACATGTTATGTTGTAATGTCCAAGGGGGAGTGTTGTAAATCTAGTAGATTTATTATATTAAATCTAGAAGATTTGATGTGGACATTACTAATGGACCAATAACCCAATGGACTTTAGGGTTTAGACTAGGTCTTTATTCTTATAAACAGATCATTGTACTCATAATTGTATACACATATACACACACATATTAGTAAAACTCTTGGCTTGGCTCGCCCCAGACGTAATCGTTCCCGACGAACTGGATGAACAAATCTCGCACCTTTATTTTATGCACTCAATTACAACAAAAACGAAAGAAATTCTAGGAAGAATGGACTATCCAGATTTTTGCTTATATTTCTATCGTTAAGCCTATTCATTTCACTAATATGTGTGTGTATATGTGTATACAATTATGAGTACAATGATCTATTTATAAGAATAAAGACCTAGTCTAAATCCTAAAGTCCATTGGGTTATTGGTCCATTAGTAATGTCCACATAGATTTGGTATAATAAATCTGCTAGATTTACAACAGTTTTCTCATAATTCAACGAGCTATCTTTTTATTAGTACTTGAATGATAATATAATTTTTAAATTATTTTATAATAGAGAAAATATAGATTTATCAAATCTTAAAAATCATTTTATCATTTTAAATATTAATAAACAACTCGTTTGCTTACAAGAAAAATGTAATATGAAAATAAATGCGAGATGGAGGAAGTATTTATTTATATTAATAAATCTCAATTCTTATAAATAAAAATGATAAAAACATTCTAATATTTTCTTATTATATATTCTTCCCTCCCATAAGAATTTGAATAATAATGGATGCATAATTTTTTAAATTAATGTGTTCTCTGAATATTTGTATATTCTTTAAGTATGCACTCAAATCAATATTTTCTTTTTAGTAGTATGTAAATTTCTATAGGACATTAAAATAAGACAGGTGTACAAATTTTTATGCGACGGAGAAAGTACAAAATTGTTACACCCAGTTACACTGGGTGTCACGTGGCGAAGTGAGGAGCGGCCACGATAATCAAAAGATCCGACGAGGCAGAGACCCTACCCGCCACCAGTGGATAGAATCGAGTTGTGACTGACAAGCGGGTACGGGTAGAAGCCAAGTGCAGCGGGATTCGATCTCGACCCCTTGGAATGATTCTCAAAATGGAAAAAATAGCCTTGTGGGAAAGCATCGTGAATGAGCTTTCCCTGCCCGCTACCTGAGTACAATCTACCCCCGAGGCTGACTCAACTAGGCCGCTACCTGCCTCGGTCCTAGATGTCAGGTAAAGTCAAACACTAGGCCCGTGTTGTCACATCGAACGTGTGGATGTGACAGGAACAGACTGAAGCCAAAAGGAGGGGTAATGTCATCCAGGGTCAACAGAGACACGTGGCAATAGGCCATTGACCCATAGGAGGGGGCATAACCAATCATGAAATACTAGCTAGACCTAGGCGGGGCTCACATGTGGGCCGCGTCCAGTGTGATATCACATTTTTCTAAACTATAATTAGAGCATTTATGCTCATTTGCAACACACAACATATTAATGAGAAAAGACTCTTCTTGAGAGCATTAAACACTTTGCATTTATTACGCATTTTTACCTTATTTAGCAATCCTTTTCGATTGAGAGTTTTCACTAAACTCTCCCCAATTTTAGGTATCAACAAAAACATACATTTAATTATAGTAAAGTTTTCAGAGATTTTTTTAAGAAAGGAAGAATTTATTTTTTATATCGGGAACATAAATAAATTAACGTAAAGAAGTGATATAGTTCCACTACCTATGACTGAGAGGTCATATTAATTTAAAAGACCAGGCCAAGTCTCTAAAAAAAACAATGACGGGTAATAGACCAGACTTAGACTCAAAACTTAAATATCAAGCCCAGACCGTCCAACAAGAAGTCTAGTTCAACTCGGCCTATTTCCACCCCTACATGTGGTCATCAGTGGCACCAACGTATATGTTCACCATTAATGTAACAATAACACATAGATAAATTTAAGTAATCAATTAATGTAACAATGGACATAAATGGTAATGGAGCAGGGCAGGGCAGGTATCTAGATACCCAAACCCTCCCCGCGCATATCCCCAGACGCCTCGTGCCCCGCTGTGGGGCAACATTTTCTTGCGCCCCATGTCTGCCCCGCACGGGGCAGGACCACGCCACCCCGCACCATTCCCATATCCATTAAAAAAAATCATATTTTAAATATAAGTACAGGCATATTTTTATATTACACATGTTTTGCATCATAATATAACTAACTAGTGATATCTTCCAGGAATTTTGCGAATTGGAAATAAAATTATTATTATTAATTTAAATAATAATAATTAATATTTTTTTATTTTAAATATTTAGTAATTCTAGTATAATATTAAAATTATAATTGTACTTTAACGAATAATGAAATGACTAAATATGGATAAATAAACAGATTTAAAGAATTCCCCCACTACAAAATTCGAATTCATACATACAAAATTGAATTCCCCTTCTAAATTGTTTTCCTAAATTATTTAAGAAAAAATATTTTAAAACTATGGAAAATCATACCTATATTTTACAATTTAATAGTCTATTTCGGTATTAAAATTTTATCCCAAAAAAATTAGGTGAAAAATATCGAATTTGTAAGATTTTTTGGAATCAAACACTATTTCTGTGACAATATTATTTTCAAAATAATCATAAAAAATAATATTAGAGAATAAGACTAAATCTTCTGCCAAACATGTAAAATTTTAATTACATATATATATATATATATATATATATATATAGTGAAAATTAAATTTTTAGGACACTATCTTATAGCAATTTGCAAAATGAGGACACTTTCTTTACGGGCTGATAATTTTATGACACTTTCTTTTAAATTTTACAAATTTAGGTCAATTGATACTAATTTCGGGCCAAACGAAAATTTGGAGCTTTAATCCCAACTCTTCCCGCAAATAAAAAAAATCAATTTTGCAAAATTCCAATTTCACTAATTTTGGTTGAAAAATTCCCATGAGATCAAAATTATTAAAAAAATGTGAGACGGAAGTTCTATTGGAATGGAAAATACAATTATATTTTTTTAATTTCTCAAAATTATATACATACCGGCCAAGAATGGTGAAAGCAGCGGGGAGAACAACAAGGGCTTGAATCCTAATCCCAAAGTGCAAAGTATGATAAGCAGATTTTTAATTGTCCAGATTTTTTAGATTTTAAATTCGCCAAATATTTTAATAACGTGGAAGGATTTTAGTGATATGACATCTACGAAGCAGTCAAACTGGAGGATCAAGCCCGTTTGATCCGTAATTAGTATCAGTTGGCCTAAATTTGCAAAACTTAAAAGAAAGAGTCCTAAAATTGCCAGCCCGTAAAGAATGTGTCCTGAAATTGCAAAATTTAAAAGAAAGTGTCCTAAAATTGACAGTCCGTAAAGAAAGTGTCCTCATTTTGCAAATTGCTATAAGATAGTGTCCTAAAATTTTAATTTTCCCACATATATATATATATATATATATATATATATGTGTGTGTGTGTGTTCTTGCTAATTTTTTTCATTTTAAGATATTAATAAATATTCTGGAAAGATTATTATTTTTTTAAGAATAATTAACTTTTTTTTAATGAAGGGATAATTTTCTTTTAGAAAAAAAAATCAAGTTTGATCCTACAAATTTCACATCTATCATTATTTAAAAAAAAAAAATTTAAATCATCTAATAAAAAATTGAATAATATAATGTAAAACTTATATCTAAATTTTACAATTTAATAGTCTATTTTGGTGGCATAATTTTCTCCCAAATAATTTTGATGAATCTATTCTTAATGAAAATATATTACATTAGGTGGAAATAATTTT
Organism: Ballota nigra; assembly: GCA_947034835.1. Taxonomy (NCBI): domain Eukaryota; kingdom Viridiplantae; phylum Streptophyta; class Magnoliopsida; order Lamiales; family Lamiaceae; genus Ballota; species Ballota nigra. The sequence continues at coordinate 63,991,061 of OX344725.1, forward strand.
AGGAATCATACATTATTTCTATCACAATATTATTTTCAAAATAATCATAAAAAAAAATTAGAAAATCAAACTAAATCTTCGGCCAAACATTTTGGATTTTGCTTATTAATAAAAATATTCTTGCTAATTTTTTTATTTTAAGATATGAATAGTTATTTTGGAAAATTTGTCCTTTTTAGAGAATAAATAATATTTTTAGAAATAATGAAGCAATAATTTTTTTTTAAGAAAAATTTCGAGTTTGATCCAAAAAATATCACATCTACCTTGCAAAAAAAAAAAAAAAAATCTAATCATCCAATAAAAATGAAAATAAAATAATAGAAAGTGGTATCTAAATTTTACAATTTAATAATCTATTTCGGTAGTAGGATTTTCTCCCAAATAACTTTGGTGAAGTTATTGTTAATGACGGGATATTACATTTGGTGGAAAGATATTTAGAAATCATACACTATTTCGGTCACAATATTATTTCCTAAATAGTAAAAAAAAATCTACAAAATAAAACTAAATGTTCGATAACAAATGCTAGACATTGCTTGTTTTGGAAAATATTTTTGCTAATAATTAATTTTGAAAATATTTTTTAAGAGAATAACTATAATATCTTTTGAAAAATGAAGCGGGATTTTTTCTTTTAGAAATTTTTTGAGTTTGGTCTTGCAAATTTCACATCTACTATTATTTTGCAAAAAAATAAAAAAATCCTAAATAATTTATTTCGATATCAAAATTTTCTCACAAATAACTTTGATAATCTATTTCGATAATCTATTCTTAATGCAAAATATTACATTTAATGGAAATATTTTTAGGAAGCATACAATATTTTTGTTACAATATTATTTCTAAAATTATAATAAAAAGAATATTACAAAATCACATTAAATGTTCGACAACACATCTTAGACTTTACTTGTTTTGTAGACGATTTCGACATCTTCAATTTTGCAGAAGTCTTCGATATTCTCAATTGATCTAAAAAATATAATAATTAGAAAAAATTTAGATACGAGATATTCAGAAAAAGAAAAATAGACGAATATATGTATGATTAAACAATTTAGTACACCAATAAATTTCTTATTTATTTGTGTTTGAATTGAAATTCCAGAACGAATAAAGTACGGGTGTTAAAACTGAACACCTTGAATGCAATATAATGGTCAGACTTGTTTGTCGGTTGCATTGGAGATGAGATTTGTTTCTTCAATTCGATTGTTGCATAATACAATTGAAAAATCGATTGATACCAGAACATCATAATCAAAAGTAACACAAATTATGAAGAAACACATTAAAACCTAGGTATCACGTTCATGGGAATAGAAGTTTCCCAGATTCAATTTGAGGGAGCTTGCTGGTACACATCTCACTGTAACCGGATAATACGAATGTAAAAGTTATGAATATGAATATATTTTAGAAACTTACAAGCAATTTTTTAATACACTTCAAGGATCTTCAAATCAAAGTGATGTCACTTATAATTTTCTCTTAATTTGCATCTAATCGTCTCCATATGCACAATAAATTAGTTTATCTATAAAAAAAAGATATGATCTACACAAAAAATCATGGTTATAATCTAAACAAACGAATAAAAAATAAAATCGAATTTCTTCATAGACAATGAATGAGAAAATAAAGAGAAGAGAAAAATATGAGGTTTTAAATTAGAATGAAAACTAAAGTGATATTAGACATTTATATAAAATGAAAGTATGGTTGAGATTAAAAATATAAAATATATGGTGTAGATTAAATCCTAATTTGATCTGAAACATGTCTAAAATAACTTTTAAGGAGGATGCAAAATTTTGAAATTAAATAATTTGAGAGGTGCCACATCAGCTTAAGAGAAATATGGTGTTGACATATCATCTTAAAGAGGTTTGGAAATATAGTAAAATAAGATTTCAATAAAAAAAATTAAATTCTCAATTAAATCTAACAATAAACATAATTATCAAAATTACAAATTATATACTTTCCCTATCCTAACTTTATTTTCATACTTTTGTTATTTGTCTAAACACAATTTATAAACACAACCGTACTTACAATGAACGAATAATGAAAGTATGAAAATAAAGTTAAGATGGTGGAAATATTTATAAATCATTAGGAAATATATATATTAGATAGATTGCGGAGTGGGGCAGAACTAGGGATGGCAATACTGACCCGCCCCATGGGTACCCTTCCCGCCCCGAGGCATTTGGGTCAGGTCGAACCCGCCCCGTTTTGAGTATGGGTTGGGCTAGCCCCGACCCGTTTTGAGAATTGGGCGAGTCTGGATATTATGATGACCCCGTGGGTACCCGCCCCGTACATATATACATATTAATTTTAATGTATATATATTAATATATAATTATATAGATATATTAACATGTTATATGTGTATATTTTAGTACAATAAAAATAGATTAATGGAATTGAACTCGATATCTCATCTTTTATTTTCTAATTAATTTTTCAATTTATTTTAATATTTAATTGTGTCAATATTCATTCCTAGTTTTGTATAATAAATCAAATTATTATCTTTCGCATGTCTTCAGCCTTTGATTTGACCATATGATAATCTAGCCTAATTTATCATAGTATAGGTATGGTAGTAAACTATCAAAATAAAAAAAAAATAAAAAAAAATATTGAAAATTTGAAAACGGGGCGGGGACGGGGCAGGTCACAGGGCAGCAATTCAGGATCCGTGCAGGTCGCGGGGCGGATCTGGGGCAGGGGAAATAAAAACGTGGCAGGTTTAGGTAATCGACTACCCGCCCCGACTTGGTCCATTGTCATCCCTAAACATTCAATCGGGGCAATATGCATACTTATACCCGATTTACAATTTCATGTTTTTATTTATTATAGTAGTTGTATTATGTATACTCGTATTTTAAATGTTCTTGAAGTGCATTTAGTTAGGTAGGCACATGGCCCAATTTACATTTTGGATTGGGCTAAGCATTTAACTTCGATACGGGCCGAAGCAGGCCCATCCGCTTGGGGCTCGAGCACGTTTCCAAACGTGATAAATACACATCCGTTCAAACCGGTGGCACCACCGTCGTTCTTTCTAGTCCCCTTCATTTTCACCGCCGCTAACATTTCAGTGTGCCGGTTAAAATGGCGGCGTGACGCGGCTGTGAGGCGATGGTTGAATTTCCAGGTGGGAGCAATATGGCAGCGGGAAAAAGAGGGATTAGGGCATATTTGCTCGAGAGTTCAATTGGAAGTGCAGCATAAAAGTGAGTGTAATTATTATAACTGGAAGCAAATGGGAGCCGCATGTTTGATGAAATGAAATGACTCAGGGAAGACACTACCACCGCCACCGCCACCTTCTCTCGTTACTCCACAAACACCGCCACTGCCGCAAGGCCATTCAGCAAATCCATTCTCACTTTCTGGTGATGAACATTGGTGCTAATGCGCTTTGGAACTCTATTATTAAGCACTACTCTGTTAGTGCGTTCCCACAAGATGCTGTTTTTCTCTTCAAATTTCTCAAAATCCAATCTAACCCCGTCTCCTTTGATAGCTTCACCTACTCGTATCTCATGAAAGCCTCTGCTAATATGAGACGAACAGATATAGGAGCCCAGCTCCATTGTTTAAGCACTAAAGTGGGGTTTCATTATCACGTCCACGTGCAAACTGCAGCGGTGAATATGTATGTAGACTGTGGGTATCTAGTTGATGCAAAGAATGTATTCGACGAAATGCCCGAGAGGAATTTGGTGACTTGGAATGTCTTGATGACAGGGTTTATTAAGTGGGGTGAGATTGAGTTTGCCAGGTCGGTATTTGATGAGATGCCGGAGAAGAATGTGGTTTCTTGGTCTGGATTAATAGATGGCTACACTCGGGCGAGGCGGTTTCATGAAGCTTTATCATTGTTCCAGAAAATGGTTGTACACGAGGGGATTAAACCCACAGAAGTGACTCTTCTGGCAGTTTTTCCATCAATATGGAACATTGGGTGGCTTGAGCTTTGTCAAATGATCCATGCTTATGGCGAGAAAAGCGGATTAAATATGGTGGATGTCCGTGTTATGAATTGCCTCATCGATGCATACGCAAGATGTGGGAGTATTGAAAATGCGCGGACAAGTTTTGAGGACATAGCCGATGAGAGGAAGAATTTGGTTTCATGGACATCAATAATATCCGGATTTGCAATGCATGGAATGGCTAGAGAGGCTTTGGAACTATATTCAAGAATGGAAAACAGGGGTGTGAAGCCTAATTCAATCACCTTTCTGAGTTTGCTACACGCGTGTAGTCATGGTGGATTGGTGAACAAGGGGCTCGAGTTTTACATAAAGATGGTCGACTGCTATGGCATCACACCGGAGATCAAGCACCACGGAACTTTGGTCGACATGTTGGGGAGGGCAGGGAGATTGGAAGAAGCTGAAAAGATAGCTCAGGGGATCCCCTCTGAAATTGGCAATGTTGTGGTGTGGAGGACTCTTTTGGGTGCTTGTAGTTTGCATGCCAATGTTGAGATAGGAGAGAGGGTGACAAGGAAAATTATGGAGTTAGAGAGAGAATATGGTGGTGATTATGTTCTTCTATCCAACATCTTTTCTGCTGCTGGAAGATTTGCAGATTCTGAGAGACTGAGGACGATGCTGGATCAGCAAAATGCTTCAAAACTTCCTGGGATTGCTTTCTCCAATTTTAGGAATAGGTGAGTAATGTGATCTAATCGTTGGAGAGGTATCCATATAAATTGGGCATGACTAATAATCTGTTTTGTAATTATTCAAGAATGTACTTTGTGCTGTATGTTTGTGAACCAAATTTAGTTATAAAAGTATAAAGAAAACCAAGTACCATACCATTTGCTTCTGGTTCTTAATTGCTGTATGAAACTCTGTTCTTGGGTATTGCTTGTAACATATACTGCACGAATTCTCATGGGATCCCCTGAAAAGGGTGAATTCGCGAATCCGATTATCCATGTGACAAATTCAATTGATACATAGCGAATCCAACTAACGGATACTCATTTTTTTCTTGCGAATTCTACCTATTAAGCATTAAATATGTTATTTCAATTGAATTTTATTATATAATACTATCCCCGTCCCAAAATACTCGTTACAGTTAATTTTTCATAAATTTTAATTTGAGAGTTGACTTGTGCAAAGTGTTTGGGGACGGAGGTAGTATAATTTAAAAATTGACAACGTGACACTCGTTTTAAATTGAATTCACAATTATAATGTATGTATTAGGCTAGTGGAATTTGAATTGATGTTTGGCTACTTAATTATATTAAATTATTGAATATGCTTAAGTTTTGGTTCAAAAAAATGTGAATTATATAAATTTGATTTATAAAATTTTAAAATATATATACATATATATTTTTTTAGGTATTATATATTATAAAATATAAATAAACAAGCCAAAATGTGCAATGTGCCCTTTTATTTCAAGGATTAATTGCAAATAAAATCACAACTTTATCGCAAATTGAAATTTATTCTAAACTTTTGAATCTTTGCAAATAAAACTCTAACTTAACATTTGATTGTAATTCTAACCAAAAGGAAGATTTCAATCAGCCGAAAAAGAAGATTATTTATGTGTTGTCAAAATGTTCGAAACCAAAATGTTCAATAAAAATTCTTCTACTGTTTAAAAAAAAAAATTCCAATCAATATATCCTGAAAATAAATGAAAAATATACCACAAATTTGTGGATAAAACCACCCACTCACATAACATTTCCACCTCATCCATTAAATATAACTTACCATAAAGAAAAAATAGGAAAAAAGAAAAGCACATAACAGCCATAGAAAAAATGCTGACAACCAAACTGTCAGCCGCAGCAGCAGCTTCATCTTCCACTCTGTTACTGAATTCTCAGAACAGATTAAACTTAACCAAGAAAATCCCTTCAATTGCCAACCCATTACTGTGCAATTCTCTTAGACCCGTAATTGGATTGCGTTTTAATAAAAAGAATTCATCAAGAAAAATGGATGCAGCTACTTCTTCGAGAGTAATGAGCACCCGTGCCTCTGCTGAGCAGCTCAAGGATCCTGATCAGCTCATCGACTCGGTCGAAACCTTCATTTTCGACTGCGATGGTGCGTGTTTCATACTTAATGATGACTGTTACAATTGTTTTGTGGTTGCTTAAATGCGATGTATGTAGCATGAAGATATACTTCTTTTGACACTGCCTACCTGTTTGACAAAATGCTTGACTGAATATTGGAAGCGCGTGCATAGAAAATAGATCAGTTGCGGGAATTGGGACGTGTTGAAATTGAAAATTGACAGCGGATCCCGATAATTTAATTTGATTGAGGATGTGTAAATATTCCATCACTTAAATAAAGGTTTCTGAATGAGCAGAGCTTGTATATATTTTGCTAGAATCGTAAATAGCATTTCTATTATGATGTATATCCCTGCTTAATATTTTCCAGGAGTTATATGGAAGGGAGACAAACTGATAGATGGGGTCCCAGAAACTCTTGACATGCTTCGGTCAAAGGTCAGTACAGTTCATACTTTTCTTTGCGTTATTTTATATTTCTACTCAAAGATGTGGAGTAGGAGACTTCACCGAATTGTATCAAAATTGGCTTCTTTTCTTGGTAATGCTAATGGTTAGATTCTAATGCTTATTTGTCTAGGGAAAAAGGTTGGTTTTTGTCACCAACAACTCAACAAAATCCAGGAAACAGTATGGGAAAAAGTTCGAAACACTCGGTCTTAAAGTCACTGAGGTGGGTTCCTTGTACTTTTTGGTTTCTACTTAGAGAATGTGTGCTCTAACTGGTTGGAATGTTCAGGAGGAAATATTTGCATCATCCTTTGCTGCTGCTGCTTACTTGAAGTCCATTGATTTCCCCAAAGATAAAAAGGTACGCGCTAGGAAATATAGCTTCTCAAGGACACTGATCACTGACCCAGTTAGACAATTGGGTTTTATTGAATCAATTTCAGATTTTCTACAGAACAAGAAGGAGTATATCTTTGCCTTAATATTTCATTGTGTTGTTAGCTTCCTCCATTCTTTGGTCCATCTTACTTCTAATTCACAGTTTGTGCTGAAATTTGATCTCCACAGCTTGCTAATGAACATATAAAATATAGCCAGCTTTCTTGGACTTATTGTGAATGCAAGTCAATGCATACTTATTTAGCAGCCTTGATGCTATGGTAGTGCATAAGTTTTAGACCTGTAGTGGGTTTTCTTTCACGTTTACGATTTAAAAAAAATTTGTTTCCATAATTTCATCTGGCTGTCAAACTTTTGAGATGATTTAATTAATATGATTAGTGGATAAATTAATCTTGTTGATACATCAAGGTTTATGTTGTCGGAGAGGATGGCATCTTAAAGGAGCTGGAGTTAGCTGGGATTCAGTACCTTGGTGGTCCGGTATGTAATACATGGTGCATAAACTGCATTTGAAGCTTAAGAAACTGTTCTTCATTTTTTAATCTCTAAGCTAATCATTGGTCGTGTATATAAGCTTTTTGTGCTCATTTAGGTTGCCATCTAAACATGGCATATTTGGTATTTCCTTAATAGACATAATGTAGAGTAGACGTAGTATACAAATCAAACTGTTTATGAGAAGTACTCCAACTATAGTATTCATATTGCCTATTTGAGCATTTGAAAGCTATGATCTAATTGTGCTCAGGTGCAACGTCATTGAGCCAAATCCTCTAGAATGGACTGCATATGTATGCAATCCTCTCTTAAGAGAAATTATGAATTCAATGTGGAAGACGGATGCACTCTTTCTCTGGAAAATACACTAGATTGAGCGAGCGGTTTCTAAAGCCAAATATTTCACAACATGCATGTAGATCCTTAATTTGCTTTCTGGTTGACATCGTTCAGTTTGTGGCCCCAAAAGATGCTTAATTACTAAATCCTTGATATTGTCATGATGTTGAACTCTACTGAAAATATTTGTGCTTTTGCAATTTGCAGGAAGATGGCAATAAAAAAATTGAACTAAAACCAGGCTATATGATGGAGCATGATGCAAATGTACATATTCTTATTCTTTTCAAAACCATCTCAAGTGGCCTAATAAAAGTTTTGCAACAATTCTGAAAACATTATTTCCTGATCACTTTAATATATTGCAATTTCTGGGTAGGTTGGAGCTGTTGTTGTTGGATTTGATCGTTACTTCAACTATTACAAAATTCAGTACGTCAATTGTCCTGATAGTACACTGATTTTTCTGTCCTAAAGATTTGTAGCAATAGCGTTATTGCAACTTCTTGCTTTCTGATAACTTTACAAGTCAAATTTTTTTTTCCCTGTATGTATGAAGGTATGCAACTTTGTGCATCCGTGAAAACCCTGGATGCCTTTTCATTGCTACGAACCGTGATGCTGTTACTCATCTTACCGATGCTCAAGAATGGGCAGGTTCCTTCTTATCTCATCTTTTTCTTCTAGTTATATGTATCACTTGTAGCTATCAAGAAATGGCCTTTTCAAATAACTATATAAATGGCTTGTTTCTTAGAGGCACCATTAAGGTATATACAATGGTCATGTAGAGATGCTCAAGCTCAATAGTGGTAAAATGGGTTGGTTATGTTCTGATATAAGATGCAAACTGTGTTAGGTGGTGGTTCAATGGTAGGTGCAGTAGGGGGATCCACCCAACGTGAACCACTCGTTGTTGGAAAGCCATCTACATTCATGATGGACTATTTAGCAGACAAGTAAGCACTAAAATTTGTAGAAAGATGCTTTAATTTTGAATACAAGCATGATCTAATGCAGATTGGTATATCCTTGTTAAAACCAAACAGATTCAGTATCTCAAAATCCCAGATATGCATGGTCGGAGACAGACTGGACACTGATATTCTTTTCGGACAGAACGGTGGCTGCAAGACCCTTCTTGTTCTGTCAGGTAAGAAAGAGCTAGGACCCATCCCCCCACCCCCTGATGTTAGTTTGTATCACTAGCAAAATCTGAAACAGTTGGTCTTACATTATCAGGCGTGACGTCTATATCGATGCTTCAAAATCCTGAGAACAAAATACAGCCAGATTTCTACACAAATAAGATATCAGATTTCCTCTCTCTCAAGGCTGCAACTGTATAAGCAACCCATATATACCGTTCTGCAATATTGTTTATACTTTCTCGTGTTGGAGAAGATGAAATATTGATTGTTTCCATTCACATTGGAATGCATAGGCCATTCAGAAATATTGTTTACTGCTAATTCTAATTTTTATTGTTTGATCACCCTGTCATCATGGTGATACTTGTTTAAGCCACAATTTCCATGGTTGTGTGTCCGCAAAGTGTACACTATATCTTAATCATTAAATATGGAACATTGTGATTATTCGAAATGGGGAATTATGAAATGCTACATGCACTTTTTTTTTTTTATATATATATACGTCTATTAATTAGGACAGTTTAAATTAAACTGTCCTAATTAGAAATTAAAATTATGCGAACTTGATTATAGTCAAATGTAGTTATCATATCTTTCTTATTACAATTTTTTATATTTGCCATTCCCCAAAAAAATAAAAAATAAAAACTGAATGGATTAGGAATTGGCCCTTATGCAGTTCTGGGCCGGTATTAGCCCATCCGAATCAAATTACGCTTGTAGGCTCATTGGGCCATGTTGAGCGAGCCTATTTAGTAAGGGCCAAGGTTATTTGTACTAGCATTTTGGTAAATACACTATCCTCGGCTTTTCTTAAAAAAAAAAAATCGATTTTTTTTTTTTCAATTAGAAAAAAAAATTCAAAAAAAAAATAAAAAATAGCGTACTCATGTATTTAACATAAAAGCTAGTGCAAATAACCTGTGGCATTAGTAAATTGGGCATCTTAAAGCAATTTTAATTTGAACTTTTTCACGAATTTCCTTTTATTAATAATTACTACCAACAACACGATTTAATATGTAAATCGGTTTTAGTTCGCCGTACTATTCCCGAACCACCACCACCACCACCATCGCACCGAGTCGCCGTCATCATACCGCGACGGTGCCGTCGCATTAGGCTAGCTACTATTCTACACTAGCTCCGGGCGGCATCTCCTGGTGCTTGTAGCTTTTCTGAGCATCATTGCTCCGCCGCGATTTTGATTTTTAATTCGGTGAACATTCTTCTCTACCATTGGAAACATAGTACGTAAGCTTGAGATAACCATCCAGATTCATTTCTCCGTATCTTTGTTGTGTGAAATATAGTATACCTTAACTCAACGCGTATTATCATACTCCTGAGCTAAGTGTTCGATGAAATTCTTGAATGAAATTGTTATTGTAAATTTAGGCTCGTTGTAGATTTAAAGGTGTTAAATATTGAGTCTCTCGGCTGGAAAATGTTTAGCTGAGAGTATTTCTTTTTCCTGTGTTATATTATATGCCACAAAAAATGATAAATAAATTTTGTTCCCATGTGCAGATATCAGCCCACATCGGGATTGCTGGCCCATGTTAGCCATTTAGACAATGTTGCTTGTAAGAAGACTGTGCGGTAGAGCTACTGCTAATTACAGCTTTCTTGGTAGAATTTCCAATTGTCGTAGCATTGCTGCGAGGGGCCATGAGGCTTTGATTTACTTAAACAGCCAAAATAGTGACTTGAGGATTCACCATGGTTATGCATTGCCACAGAATTTCTCAACTACCGCTGGGACGATTTTAGTCCAGGCTCGAGACACAGGTAAACTTAGTGAGAATATAGAGACTGCAATTAATGAGCAAAGACTAAATGACGCGTGGGATTTGCATGAGCAGCACATGCTGATTGAAGGGTTTGCGCGAAAATCAGTTGTGTGCAAGTTGATTGCAGGATTAACTGAGAGTTCAAACATTCAGTGGCTTGAAAAGGCTTATGGATTGGTTGAGAAAGCCTTTGAGGAGCACAAGCATTTGCTATTTGATAAAGAGACTCTCTTGTATCTCTCTTTGGGGCTTGCTAAATGTGGGCTACCTATTCCTGCATCTACTCTTTTGAGGAAACTAATTGAAATGGAATTCTACCCTTCTGTGGCAGCTTGGTCTGCAATTATAGCTTATATGTCGAACAATTCGTCTGGAGTGTACCTAGCAGCTGAGTTGGTCCTTGAGATTGGTTACTTATTCCAAGATGGGAGAGTTGATCCTCGGAAAAAGTGCAACGAGCCTTTAATACTTATGAAGCCTAATGCAACTGCATTTAACATTGTTTTGGTGGGGTGCCTTCTGTTTGGAACCACTAGGAAAGCAGAGCAGCTTCTTGACATGATTCCTAGGATTAATATGAAAACTGATGCAACATCATTGATCATCATGGCCCATATATATGAAAGAAATGGTAGAAGGGAGGAACTAAAAAAGCTTTGGAGACATATCGAAGAAGTTCCCAATGTAACTGATGTTCAGTTTCGACAGTTCAACAATTGCCTACTTTCTTGTCACTTGAAACTCGGGGATATAGATTCTGCTTCCCACATGGTTCTTGATATGCTTCGCAAGGCAAAGAAAGCTCAAAATTCAGTTGGTGTGGCTAATTTAATACTCGAGACTGATAAAAGAGGTACAACATTGCCTAATCCAGGCGTTTCTGTCAAGAATTCGTGTGATATTAAATCTCTCGAGCCCAAAAGTCCAGTTATGCATCAACAGCACTTCTTATGCTATGAAGACTTCTGCCGTGACAAAAAGAATTTGGGACTTGAAGCTGAGACGAAAGCATTACTCGATAGCATGGTTGTGAAATTACAGGGACAAGTTGAATTGATCACTACTGAAAGAGGTATTCTTAGGCCAACGGAAACAACTTATGTGAAATTAGTTAGAGCTTTCCTGGATGCTGGTAAAATGAAGGAATTAGTAGAATTTTTACTCAAGGCGGAGAAAGAAGATATCCCTCTCTCTGCTGATAACTCTATTCTTGTTTACACCATCAATTCGTGCATTTCCCTTGGTTGGCTAGATCAGGCACACGATCTTCTCGATGAAATGCGCTTGGCTGGTGTGAGAGCTACTTCATATGTGTACAATTCCCTTCTAAAAGCATATCATAAAGAAAATCGCGTTGGAGAAGTGAAATCATTAGTAAGAGATGCTCGTAGGGCTGGTGTTCAATTGGATGCAAGTTCTTACGAAGTGTTGATTCAATCCCGGGTGCTTGAGAAAGATACATCGGGAGCACTAGATATATTCAAGGAAATGAAAGCGGCTAAAATACCTAGAGCCGGCCATCAAGATTTGGACACGTTAGTCGAGCATTCAGTACAGGGCAAGGATGCTCGTCTAATGTCGAAGCTAATGCAAGAAATAAAGGAAGGGCAGACAGGGGACGCTGCAGTTCATGATTGGAATAATGTGATCCACTTTTTCTGCAAGAAACGGCTAATGCAAGATGCAGAGAAGGCTCTGGTGAAGATGAGGAGCTTAGGGCACGCCCCTAACGCACAAACTTTCCATTCTCTGGTAACTGGATACGCTGCAATCGGGGGGAAATATATCGAGGTAGCTGAACTGTGGGGTGAGATGAAGTCTATTGCTTTTGCGAGTGGGATGAAGTTTGATCTGGAGCTGTTGGATGCTGTTCTTTACACATTTGTCCGAGGTGGGTATTTTGTTCGAGCAAACGAGGTTGTGGAAATGATGGAGGAAGGTGACATGTTTGTAGACAAGTACAAGTATCGTGCTCTGTTTCTCAAGTACCATAAAACACTGTACAAGGGTAAGGCACCGAAATTTCAGACAGAATCTCAGCTGAAAAAGAGAGAAGCAGCTTTGGATTTCAAGAAATGGGTTGGTTTATGACGAAGAGAGGTTCTGTTCTTTTTCTTTTTTTGTGTGTTTGAATGACAAGGTCTTACTATATGATTATATCCCAAGATTCTTCATTATGTAGTCTGTACTATATTTCACCGCTCATCCCAGTTTCATAAATACAAAGGAAGTTTAAAATGAGACTTCAAATGAGAGAGTAATTATAAGTCAACATAACAGGATTCAGAATGTGAATTAATAATTACAAAAGCCTGGAATTTTCACTTTCCAAGGATAACCTAAACCAAAGTTCCCAAAATTCGTAGGCACTGATCATACAAGAGGTTATCAGAGGCTATTCATGAACTCCGGCTACAGTAGATAGAACTTATATATATGCCAAAACAGCTGTGGAATGCCTATCTTCTCCCTACAGGTACACAGGTATCAACAACTTACAGTCAGTAGCTTGTATACCTAAACTACGTCAAGTTGATTAATTTAAAGTGTCATCCAAACTAGCTCCATGACAAACAGCCATGGTGTTATCTCTGGCCGGCACACCACTAGAAATCACCCAGTTATAAAAGCTCGTCTTTGCTATCCCATCCCACGAAGATTGATAGTACAAATTGCTTGCCTGATAATCATCATCTGTTGATCCATACATCCTCCCCAGCGCCTTCTCATCATCCCCCATCATTGGTTGCACGACAGATGAACTCAAACCCGAGCTTTGCTCCACAGGAGAAGTATGAGAGTTCACGCTGATCATGTGATCGTTATGCAGGAAATCTTGACTGCTTCTTCCTAATTGAAGTTGACGATGGTCGTTAAATCCCTCACCAGCATCAGAATCTTGTACCTGTTTTGACCACATTGTTTGATGGGCAAAGGGGTATATGCTTAAGGGTTGGGCTTGAAAGACATTGGTACGACCTCCATGCATATTATCCCCGCTTGTGTGGTCATCTGCTAGTTGAATTTGCAGAGCCATTTTCTTGTTTTCAGCATCCTTTAAGCGCTTTGCAGCGCTTCCTCCTATTGGCAGAGTGCTGCTCTCCATAATGCTTTTCACATCGTAGCGATTGATCTCGAAGTTTGTAACTGCATTCAGGCCTCGGAATTTGATGGCTGCAACGTCATAGGCCTCTGCTGCTTGCTCTTGTGTGCCTTGACAAAAGAATCCAAGTTGGTCAATACCTATTTACTATTCATTCTGGTAAGTAATTTAATTAAATGGATTCTGTTTTTCAAGACTAGAGTAGATGTTAAAGACAATCCTTAATCTGATAAGAGGGATGTGGCTTACTGAAGGTTCCCAAGTAAAGGTCTTTGTTCCCTGCAACTCGTCCTATCCTTGCTTGCCATTTTCCATGCTGGTGATGTCTGTTAATATACATTCATGACTTTGATTAAAGTATGAAGAATGGATCAATGTTAGGTTATCATTACAACCAGTTTAAGTTACTACATAAATAGCTATCAATCAATCAATCATTAATTACCTTGTAACTCCTCGATAAATGGATGCACCTCTAGAAAATCCGCTACTCTTCCTGGATTAGAAATGAAATGTAATTATTTACATAAAAAAAGAAGAATGTAGTTGATGAGTTAGCACCTTCTTAATGATGCAACATGTTCCTGCCTGGTCATGAGTTTCATTTCCTCCAATTCTTTGTCATAGTCGCTAATCTTGGAATACCACAACACCAGGCAGGCCAATATATTAGTATAAACATTAATTAGTTGAATGGATGGAAGAAAAAGAGAGATTACAGGAAAATTAGTGGTGGTGTTGGTTCCCCAGTACTTCAAAGCAGCTAAATCATAAGCTCTAGCAGCCTTTTCTTCCTTGTCATACCCTCCTACAATATTAATTAAGATCACTTAACACAAAACTAGCTATATATAAGGTCTTGTAAAAATGTTGTATATGTTATGAGCGAGAGACAACATACATTTCATGACTAGATATAAATAAGCTTTTAATTAATGAAGAAAATTAATGGAAACATACCCAAATAAACTGCAGTAAGGTTGGGTTGAATTCATTCCCCATGGAAGCAGCAATTAATTGCAACGAGTCAAAACCAAGAAAATGAATGGATTAAGGAAATGATATTGAAGAATTAATGAATGAATATTACCTTGTCTTCCTTTGCGGGATTGTCCCTCCCTTGTGCAACTATTATCCCATAAATGTGCTTCGTATCTCCCTGTCCACCTATGCCTACCAATATTTAAACAATTAATTAATTATCAAATATTGATCAAGACATGCTATTAATTAGAAAAAAGAAAAGAAAACCTTGTTACACCACGATAGATGGAAGTTCTTTGTCCAAATGTATTTGGTTTGGGAGCTGGCAAAGTAGTCATACTAAGTGATAAGCTCTCATGAGCGTGGGAGATGGCCACCTCTGATTCTAATTGGTGATTAATACTATCTGTTTGGTCAAGAAAGTTTTCCAGTTTTGGGGGGTAATTTAGGGTTTCTTCTTGGTGCGTGCTGCATGAAAAGCTCCCATTTTTCCAATCTGCAACTGCAAACATTAACCATATATATATGGAATGGAAACCAACAAAATAAAAATGGTAGAAGATAACTTAAGATGAATGACCTTGAGATTGATGAGGAGGAGGAGGAGGGCTTTGGTTGAGATGATGAGGTTGGAAAAATGGAGGAGGAGGAGAGAGAAGAAAGGTGGTGCATTCAACATCTGAAAGTAGTTCATTAACGTTAAACCCTAACTCAGAAGCTGAGTTTTCTTTGAGAGAGAAGTCCAACAATTTAGCTCCCATAATAATTTGTCAAGATTTACTTAAGTAATATAGAGGCTAGAGCCGACGTGCATGTGAGACTAGAGGCCTGCACTAGACATGAGAGAAAGCTGCTGCCTCTGCAGGTTGAAGAAGAAGAAGATGAAAAGTCGAGAGGATATATATATTAATTGAAAAAGGAAAAATCATTTATTCCAAGGCAAACTCTCTCTTTCCCTCGTTTGGTTGGGGTGGCTTCTAGTTTAAGGGCAGCCTAGCTACTAGCTAGCCTACCACACTCATCCCAATCTCCCTCTCTAACACCAAGTGCATGTCACACGGAAATTAATTAATTAATTAAACAGGTTCAATAGACTATGATCGATGATGATTAAAGATTTCTCCTGAATTCAAATAACTTAAGGGTCAAGATGTGGACATCCAGAAACTAATTTTAGAATTAATTATTTTTATTTTAATTATATAATTACTTAAATATCCTTACTTAAATTAACTCCTCTTTTAAGTTGATGACACTATGTTCCCCTCCATGTTATTTCACTCCCCAACTTTTAAGGAGTGCAACTTTAAAAAACATCCCTGAAAAAGTGTGTATATATTAATGATAGTTAAATAGGGTAGTTAAATTTAAATTAGGAACACTCCTTTTCCAATTTCAATTCCAATTCTAAAGAAAAAATATTTTTGTGATTATTGAATTGACATTTTTTTAAATAAGCAGAAAAATAAAAAAAATTATTTACAATTTTAGATTTATTTATTGTTTAAAGAAATTCATAATTTTTAAGATTTTTGTAATCTATATCTTATAAATACTTGGTATGTATTTTATAAATTTAAATATATGTTATAAGTATATCACTATGTTGTTACTATATTTTACTTGGATAACAATATGCGATTTTTGGTTCATTAGTCTATCATATCTCTCTAAATTAAATATTATCTAATTTAATATATTTATCTTATTTTTTTTATTATATAACTATATAGGTAAGAGGACAAATTTGTAATGTCACTATCTTGTGTGTCTCAATTCACTAGTCGTACCATTGTCCTAAAATATTTTGCAGTGAAGCCTTTTACGAAAGTAAAAATTAAAGGCAAAATCAACCTCTGAATATTAAAACCCGGCCAAATATTCCAAAAGATCTCGAAATTGACAACCAAAAAGAGGACATTGGTGAATTTTTTTTAACTCGAGAATGCTTTTGAGTTCAAAACGAAGCAATTGGAGTAGCTTTCACCGCAATTTCCGTCAATTCCGCCGTGGCCGCTAATGAAGTTTTTTAGTTGAGAAAGATCTTGTGGATCTCGTAGTTTGCTAAATATTCTAATTAATTTAATACTTAATTATTTATTTTACTTTGCCAAATAATATTTTAATTATTTTATTGTTTGTGGTTGGGAATATGAAACAACTTATATGGGTTAGTGGAGGGTTGGGGAGGATTTTAAGGGATTATTCAATTCAAAGTTTGTATTTTTATCATGAAATCTAATTTTACGGTTATAAAGAATTTTTAAAAATCTTATTTTATATAATTGAATGGTATTTGGATTATAAATTATTTTATAAAATACTTTAAATAAATATTTTCTAAGAATCTGAATTTATTATTATTGAGATTTTTTTTAACTTTTTAAACACAAATTCTTGTATGCAATGCACTTGGATTTTGAGTCCAATTTTAAATCAATTTTTACATTTAAAAGTCCATTAAATAAATTGAGTTTTGAAAAATTAAAATTATTTTAAAATTTGATTAAAAATCAAAGTGCATGTTATACACTTGAATGCACACAAGAATCACTCTTTTAAAAAAATTATATTATATTATATTATATATATAATAAAAGGTTGCGGGAGGGCAATGGGAAGGGGGTTATATTGCAGAATAAAAGGTTGCAGGGGTGGGAAAGAGAAGGGTTATTAATATTTTTAAAATAAATAGTAAATTTTAAGTTATTAAGATGGTTAGTAATTTTTAATAGACATATATATGAACCAATTTTACTCTAGTAGTGGAGTATGTATGGAGCGAAAATAGTTCATACATGAATTATTGAAGGGTGCCAGTTGTTTTCACTAAACTGTATTAGTTGCTATTACTAAACAATATTAGTTATTTTCACTGAAGAGTCTTAGTTTGTTTTCAATAAACAACTAATACTCTTCAGTGAATATAACTAATACCCTCAGTGAAAACTACTAATACTTTTTAGTAAAAACAACTAATATCCTTCTTTGGTTTATATATGAATCATTTTCACTCTATACTTAGTCATAGTAGTGATACTATCATTTGAGTCTCAGTTAACTCATGAAATTATTGAACAGTAAGTCGTAAACCACACATTCAATTGCATTGCTTTAAATTAAACTTTTCTCCAATATATATATATATATATATATATATATATATTAAGAATCAGGATAATCACTCTTTATTAAGTGATTTTTGGCCCATTAACTCCCGATTCGACCCGTTGCCTATTTATACCCCTTCGGAGCACGTTTTTTGGGAAGACCACTTAACAAGACCACGAACCACATATCACTTGATACCATATTACTTTTAGAGTTCGTTTTTGGAGAGAAGGAGAAGAGCAAGCTTTAGATTAACGTTTTTTAGGTTTTCTTTACGAATTCATAGTACGATTTTGCTTTTTAATTTCGTTTCTTAAGACCTTTGTTCGTTAATACTTTGAGACTCAGTTTTCTTAATTTAAATTCAGTTCTTAGCATTATTTTCTTTAAACCCTAGTTTATGTTTGATAATTTATTCGTCATAATCATTATGTTCATGTTCGTTTCTTCTTCAATTGTTCTTGTTTACGTAAAAACCATGTCTAGTTAAAACCCTTGCATGCTTAGGGTATGATGAACTCGTAGAAGTAGGTTGTGGGTACGTAATTAGGGTAATTCGTGACGTTAGGTTTTAATTCTCTTAATTAATGAATTCTTAAAATCAATCTTAACTTTATTCTTGAATTTCGTTCGAAAAGTGTTAGAGAGAGGACGATCTTATCACTCTTTAACAACGAGTAGACTTAATGAGAGGGTTTAGAAAGGGTTAATTAATCTACCGGTTTATCTAAGGAGGACGACCGCATCACCTTAGTTTAAATTGGAATCTCGTTAATTAAGCATGATCTATTAACTTGTTAGTGGATTAGTGAAGTCGATTGCTAGGATAAAGTATTAGTGTATTAATTCTTGAGCTTTCAGCTTACAATCTTTTACTTAGGTTATTTCTTACGCGTCACGATTATTTTGATTATGTATCTGCTCCGTTAGTATACGTAGGGATTCCTATCCTGAGCATCACCATCACTTATTTGAAAACACACCTTAGTTAATTCGTTTCTTTCGTTTTTAGTTTAATTAGTTTATTTTAGTTTAGCAGCAATTCTTCAAAAAAAAAAAATTCCAAAAACATACATTCATATTAACTACGACACGTAGATCTTCAGGGATCTATTCGCATACACTTCATCCCTTGGGTTCGATAATACTTGGTCGCTATACTTACTCATACTACAGTGAACCCGTCCGCTTGCGGGGAATCTACTAGTAGAAAGTTGGTATATTCGGCTTCAAGTCAGACATTTTCTAATTTCTTCTTTTGCACTCTTCTATACGTGAAACATAAACTAGAAGGTATCTGGGGATATATGTGTATTATTTGATTTGTTTGAGTTATTTATATTCTAATATTAAAATCTATATAAAAAATTAAGTTTTAAAATATTACAAAAAGATACCCCCAAAATTAATAAGTTTTGCAACAATACCCGCGATTCGATAATATGTATCCGATTCGTGTATCCCTGGAGGGGGATACACCTCAATTAAAAAAAATTATTGGATACACCACGTGGCGTATCGGGTGTGAATCCAACATGAATTACATTTGTATTATGCACGTATCTGATACTGTATACTGGTCATTATTTTAGAATTTGTACATCATGGGTCTCAATTCACTCTATAGTAGTGTCATATTGTGGCTCCCAATTTATTAGTCAGATCATTGAGCCCTTAAATAAAAAATCACGAACTATATCGTAATACTTTAGATTAAAATTTATCTTAACTAATTATTTATTTAAGTTTTATTTACATTACAACTAGCTGGACCGTGGAATCTTAAAATCGTAAACCAAAATACTCTATTGCACCACTCTAAATTAAATGTTTATTTATTTTTATTTGCATTAAAATTAGATATGAAAAAAAAAAAACAGTGTCACTATCTTATGAGTTTCGATTCACTAATAGGACTATCAAATCCTAAATAGCAAACTACAAAAATTATCCTACTTCTTTAATTTTAATATATCAGAATTACTATAATTATCTAAGTTTTATATATATTATAATTATATTCGCTAAACTATAGGTATAAGTAAGAGAGCAATTACATTTATCCGAAATCAAATAATTAAAAATGAATTAAAACAGGAGAATGTCCAATAAATATGTTAACGTAAATTTGAAAAAAAAAATTAAGAATATCTATAACATTTGAGAGTGTAATTAAATTATCTATATCAAAACAAATTGAAAGTATAGAAAAAATCAATCTGAAAATTCGTTTAAATATTGATATAGGTAATATAATTTCTTCCACACAAGAAAATCAATATTAATTCCATTAGCAAAAAAAATTTAATACCAAAATAAATAATATAATAAAGTATGAGAGGAGTGATAATAAAAAATTAACTTTGAAATTTGTACCTCTTCAAAAGTATAAATAGAAAGAGAAACAATTTAAAAAATTCACATTAACTCATCTTCTTTAAATAATGGTACTTTAGACCATTTGAATGAGTCAAAACATTAATATTACAAAACTGTCATTTTCTGGATGTCCATATTATGGACATTTAGTGCCACCCATAACTTAATTATAAGTCTCTTTGATGATTAAAGATTTCTCCTGAATTCAAACAACTTAATTATTTTCATTTTTAGAATAAGTATTTTGTAAACAATTTTTTTTTTCAGTCAAAATAATTATTATTATAATAATTGGGGTGGGTTAATTGCACTTTTGATCCCAAGAGAATTGATCCAAAACACTTTTGATACCTATGTGTAAAATTGGTCCTTTTTTTTAGCAAATTTAGTCTCATCCATTAGTTTTTTTATGGAAACCGTTAGTTGACTAAATGTTGATGATCTTGCTCCAAACTTATGATTTAGTGGCTGTTTTACTCTAATAAGATCATCAAACAAGGATTTGAATGAGGATTAAAATCATATTTCTTGAAGGAAGAATTGAGAAAAAAATTTGCAAGAGTTTTGCCTATTTTTGAATTAAGTGAACTTTTTTTATTATCTCATGAAGAGGTATTTATAGGGGTACAAGCAAGTAGGAGGTGACACCTTCATAATCATCCTTATTTACATGGTGACAAGTGTTAAGACACTTGTTAATTCCTATGCTATTACATCTTTACACAATGACAAGTGTTAAAACACTTGTTTGCTCCTAATGTAATGCCTAATTATTGGGATTTCTGATGATCTTCCGAGGTGCCCTCTTGCTCGCCTGGTCGCCTTCTTTTAATTCTTCTTTACCCTTCTTGGTCTAGCTGGTCGCCTCCTTTCCATGTCTAAATGACCAGCTGCTCGCCTCCTCTGACTTGGTCACCTGACCCAGCTGCTCGCCTCCTACGCCCTTATTCCCTGTTGCTCGTCCTTTTTTTATTTTTATTCTTAATGACCTCCTAAACTTATTATTTTTATCATTTTTTTATTTTAATTTTATGTCCCCGCTGTTCGCCTATCAACAATGCCCCCTAGTTTGGCATGTAAGGATAAATTTTATCCTTTTTTGTCAAACTATAGGATAGGTTTCGCTTTATGTCAGGAGGCGAGCAACAGGGACTTTGATCTTTCTCATTCTTGTGAAGGGCGAGCAACGGGTTTTTGAATTTTTTAGGCGGAAACCCCTGGAGGCGACCAGAAGGGAACGACGCTTGGTCTAGCGTCGTTTCGTTTCCCGAGGCACGGAACACGAAGCGACGTGGCCGCCCACGCGTGTGCCCCCTAAATTGCGCATAGGGGCCTCATTTTTTTGAACTTTTCAAATTTGCCCCCGAATCCATATCTATAAATAGCTCTTCATTTCTTCTTTTTCATTTTTCGATCTTCAAATGCAAAACCGCCATTGATGAATCTTCAAGCTTTCCTTCGCCATTTTCTTCGATTTCTCAGCCGATTTCTTCTAAATCAAAGGTGAATCCTTTGGTTTTCCTTGTTTCTTTTCATAATTACTTGTTTTTCATTTTCAATCTTGCTATTTCCATTCTTCCTTTTATTATTTTGCCATCGCCGCCACCGTATCGCCGCCGTGCTGCCGCCGTTAACGCCGCTGCTTTAGTGTTTTTTCATTCGTTTGATTCTTTAAAAAAAATCCCTAAAATGGCGTCCCCATCTTCAAGCAATACTCAATCCGTTGAATTTGTTGGACGAAACCCAGAAAAGAGACCCATGGAAAACGAACCGTCAAACCCTGCTCCTCGCTGCTCACTCAGGCGAGCAGCTGGGCAAAACCCTAGGACCTTGCTTGTTGACGAGGATACAGGTTCCGAGGCGAGCTCTGTTATTCGCTCTGTTGACGACTTCTACTCCGTGGAAAGCTCGGGCGAGCAGGATGTCCAAGGCCCTGTTGCTCGCTCCTCGCCTCGTGAAGGAACCTCCTCGGATTTGGGCGAAGACTCCGCTGAGGTTGCTGCTGAAATAGAAGAGATGAGTCTCCCTGGAGATACGGGGGCGAGCAGCGGGCAACAAGCCAGGAGGGAGCAAGTAGCCGGATCAGGGAGCGAGCAAGTGGGTGTTACATGGGAATTTCTTCGAGAGATAAACTTCTCTGTTTCAAGGCCAACTCCCGAATCTCTCATTCCCAAGGCCGTAGTTCGGAGGCAAGAGTGGATTGACTATGCCAACAAGTATCACAACATATTTCCCACTCCGCCTAGGCCTATCATGGAAGCCCGGGAATCTTCGTATACGGCAAGCAAGGTGGCAAGTGTAGTCACGGAAGATGACTTGGCTCGAATCCGCTCCACCTACCATATCCCATACGATATCCATCTGTACGTTCCACAGAAAAGAGAGACCGCTGACAATCCGCCCCCTGGGTGTACCGCCATCAACTTGGATGTCCTCAACACGGGCTTTCTTCTTCCCTTACATCCGATGATCGGGCGATTCCTGGAGGACACGAACTTGGCGATTACCCAGATTACCCCGAACGGGTGGAGTAACTTGTTAGCCTTCATTACCCTTTTTGGCTTGGAAGGCTACAAAAACAAAATCAGCACGGTGGAGATGCACTATGCCATGACTATCTCCTCGGCTGTCAATAAAGAGGGGTTCGGGTGGTATTATATTAAAGCTCGTAGCGGCGTGAAGCTGATTGAAGGAGTGTCCAACAAAGTTAAAAGTTGGCACAAACAATTTTTCTTCATCGACGGCGATTGGCGGGCGTCCTCCGATTTCTCAGGAGGACCAGGGCGTATAAATTCTCCTACGCATTTTGGCAAAATTCGGCGTAGGTTTTGTTCCCTGGTTCATCATATCTTAGGTGAACTAATTTTAATTTCTTTTCTTCCTTATTTTGCAGGTCCGCGCATCTTAAAGTGTGGGCATCCCGAGCTGAGCGAAGAGTTCCTTTACGTCCTTGCTCTGATTTCTTTGCGAAACATCAAGGATCGGAGTATTGGCCACCTCTCACAGGCGCACTGCCGGAAGCTCGCTCAACTCACCACCAGTGCTCATCATTTGGAAACACAAGCGGAGATCCCAGAAGGTAATTTTCTTCATGCACTTTGATTATTTTTACAAGTTCTTTTTTCCTATTGGTCGCCTACCCCCTGTTGGTCGCCTCGTACCTGCTGGTCGCCTCTAACCTGCTGGTCGCCTCACCTCCCTTTTTATGTTTTTGTTTTCAGCTCAAAGGGTTACGGTAGCCGTTCCTCAGATCCCTGAAAGTTATTATCTTCTTGCTCGCCGAGTAAAGCAAATGGCAGCCAACCAACCGTCAAAGAAAAAGAAATTTGATCCCTGCACTTCTTTAATCAGACTAAGGGCGGGAGCGCTTGATGAAGAGGAGGCTCCTCCTGCACCTGCCCCAGTTCCTCTTCCCCTTCCCGTTCTTTGCCTCCTAGGGACACTCGGGGTAAGAAAAGACTTACTAAGGAGACGGCTCCTCGCAAGGAGGATGATCTCTCCAAGCGAGCTAAGGGGCAAGGCTCTTCCCAGGCGAGCAAGTCAGCTGCTCGCTCCTCGCCCGTAGAGGAAGTGACCGAACAGCAGGTCGTCAGCGCAATGGTCGCTGGTCGAGGAAGAAGTTCTTCTCCTGATGGTTCCTACTTGGGCTATGACCCAGTGAAGATGAGAGAGTGGGTCTCCTCCCTCCTGCTCGGCTGCTCGCTTTTTTGTATACATTTTCATTATCTAACAAATTTTTTATCTTATGCAGGTACCAGAGAGATGATTATCCCGGTCGTTCTAGAGTGCTTCACCAACTCAGTTGTGTGAAGTCAGCCCCCGCCTACCCTAATATCAGAGATTCTCATGTTCGGCGAGCTACCGAGTTTGTCCCCCGCTCCTGGACGAAGATAGGTGAAGAAATCCTTCAAAGCCAGAGTCTTAGCGACAACGCTCGTCTTCTGGGTTACAATGCTAGTCACCAAGCTATCACTGCCCAGAGAGTTGTTGATCAAGCCATTGAGCTTGAGCGGACAAACCGGAGTCTGGGACGCAAGATAGAACAACTCAAAGCAGACCGGGATGCTCAGCTAAAGAGGAAGGACGAAGAGCTGGCCAAGCTAAAAGCTGACTTTGAGAGGGCCAAGCACACTTGGGAGCGGGAAGTGAAGGCTTCCTAAGACCAAGAGAGGGTAGCGTCCAATGCTTCGAAAAAGCTTAAGTTGGATTTGGACGTTGCCACTGACCGTCTTCAGGTCTTGGAGACGGAGCGGGTGGGACTGGTGGAGAGAGTTGAGTCTCTGAAGGTCCATGTCGACCGGTTGGAAAAAGAGAAGAAACAGGCCATATTCTACACCACGTACGTGCAGGATGTAACCGATAATACTAATCTTGGTTACATCTGTGCTTATGCGGATTGCGTAAGGTCTGTTAAATATGCCTTAGACAACGGTCTTGATGTGATGACCAGTATTGTTAAGGACTTTGCAGACTACGTTGTCGAGAACCTTCCAGCCGCCGGCTTTGACATTCATGTCGCCGATTTAGGGGAGATGGGGCTGGATTTGGGCATTTTCAAAGATGATATATGGGTCGTGGCTCCGAAGGAGAGGACTGAAGAAGTGAACCGAGATGCCACCGTATTTGATGCTCTAAGTCTTCTCTTTCTGAATCCTCTCGGCGAAACGAGCTCCTCTGCTGCTGTAGGCGAGCAGCAGGTCCCCGTGGCCACTGTTCAAGATGTTCCTCCTCCTCCCCCTACTGAAGATTTCCTGGCACCACCAACTCCTCCGGCTCCTGAGTCTTAAAAGACTCTTTTTGTTTTTCTGTTTTTCTAGTTTGATGTAGTAGGACGATTTATGTACGTTTTTTTTTCTTATTTGCATCTTTGTATCTTTGAATGAATGGAATTGTACTTCTTATTTTACTTGTTCGTCTTTTATTCGCCTTTTGTTTATTTTTGCTTAAGTATTTTCTTTCATAAATGAAAGTTCAACACTTTTCTTGCAATACAATCTGTTTGTTTGTTATACATTGGTCACTTAGGTCCTTTTGAGGACTTGACCTTTTTTATGTCTTTAATGCCCTGTTGCTCGCCTCTACTATATTTGTGCTCATGTATTTAGTTTCTTGGGCGAGCAACTTTATATTATGGGGCGATCAGTTGGGCTTCTGGGTTTCAAGAACCCTGCTGCTCACCTCCTTTTGGACTTG
This sequence comes from Ballota nigra, assembly GCA_947034835.1. Lineage (NCBI taxonomy): Eukaryota > Viridiplantae > Streptophyta > Magnoliopsida > Lamiales > Lamiaceae > Ballota > Ballota nigra. The sequence goes on from OX344725.1 coordinate 64,016,567, forward strand.
TGCTTATAGCACTTGCTTGTCTTCCGGCGAGCAGCTTTTCTGCTAGGCGAACAACTGGGCTTTAATGCCTTTTTGTTTCCTTAGTTACACAATACAATGAATAATCGTCTTTACTTACAAAATTTTGTCAAAAAAGTTTGAAAATATTATCAATCTAACCATAATACAAATGACAGTCTTCATAGAAAACTTTACACTGGCTTTTTAACTACTGATAATATTTCTTCAATAAAGCCGCGTTCCAGGTGTATTGGGCCGAGTTGCCTTTCATATCTTCAAGGTCATATGTGCCGTTGTACCACTTGTGGGTTATCCTGAATGGGCCCTCCCAAGTCAGTCCAAATACTCCTGGAGGTGTTGCTAGAATTTTTCGAAGTATCAGATCTCCGACTTCAAATTCCCTGACTTTCACTTGCGAATTATAGTACTTTGCGATCCTTCTCTTGTATGTTTCATTTTTTATCTCTGCCGAGATTCTTTTTTCGTCGATCTGCAGCTAGTGCTTTGTCGTTTTCTTGTTCATTGAACTCGGCTATCCTTTCAGTTGGTACTTTGATCTATATAGGTATAACTGCTTCTGTACCGAATGCCATAGCAAATGGTGTTTCTCCCGTGCTCGTTCTATGTGATATCCTATATGCCCAAAGTACTTCTGGTAATTCTTTTAACCATTTGCCTTTTTTGTCTACCAGTCGAATTTTTAAGATATGCTTGATTATCTCGTTAACTGCCTCGACTTGGCCATTAGACTGAGGGTGGTAGGGTGTTGAAAAATGTTTCTTGATTCCCCATTTCTTGCAGAAATCTCTTATTTTTTTTCCTTCGAACTGTCTTCCATTGTATGTTAATATTGCTTGTGGAACTCCAAATCGACATACTATGCTTTTCCAAATAAAACTGATCATTTTCTCCTGAGTTATCTTCACTAATGCTTCAGCTTCAGCCCATTTTGTGTAATAGTCCACTGCCACTACCGCAAATCTTACATTCCCCTTTCCCGTTGGGAAAGGTCCTATGATGTCTATCCCCCACTTTGCGAATGGCCAGGGACTATTTACTGAGATCAGTTCTGTTGGTGGCTTATGAATGTTGGGAGCGAATAGTTGGCACCTGTGGCATATTTTTGCAACTTTGATCGCATCTTGTAACAGTGTTGGCCAGTAGTATCCTTGCCTTACTGTTTTGTATGCCAGTTCTCGCCCTCCTGCGTGATTTCCACACACTCCTTCGTGGATTTCTTTCAGTACCTCTTGGCCTTGCCCCCTTGCCAAACACTTTAGTAGGGGTAGTGAAAATCCTCTCTTGTAGAGTTGACCCTCCATGATCGTGAATCTTGCTGCTCGTTTGGCTATCTTGGCCGCTTCTTGTGGGTCTTCGGGTGTCTCGTTGTCCTTGAGATATTTGTATATTGGCGTTCTCCAATCTTCTTCTGTTAACTCTTCTTCAACTTGGTTGATCTTGTAGTCACTGGTGGATGGATTAGAAATTCTTGTTATTGTGACTTCAGTAAGCTCTGCTGGTCCCGTACTAGTAGCCAATCGAGCGAGTGCATCTGTCTGTGCATTGTTGTCCCTTGGTACTTGTTCGATGTAAATTTGTTCGAATAGTGAAGCCAAGTGAGCAACAATCTTTTGGTATAGTGCCATGTTTTCATCTTTGGCTTCATACTCCCCACGGACTTGGTTGACTATCAACTGGGAATCTCCGTAGATTTGGACTCTTCGGACTCCCACAACCAATGTCAGACGCAGTCCAGCTATCACTGCCTCGTACTCAGCTTCGTTGTCTGTTGCCATGAACTCGAACCTGACCGCTGAGGTAAACACTTGTCTGTCTGGATTGATTAGCACTATCCCAGCTCCTGCTGCTGTGTTATTTGATGACCCATCTACGTACATGTGACATGGATGATTATGACCTCTCGTTGGATCTTGAGGAAAGGTTAATTCGACTATAAAGTCGGCTAACGCTAGTCCTTTGATCGTTGTTCGAGGTGCATAAGATATTCCAAATTGGCTTATTTCGAGGGACCATTTGAGGAGGCGACCAACAGTGTCAGGCCTTTGCAAGATTTGCCTTAATGGGAAAGTTGTTAAAACCTCCACTTGGTGATCAAAGAAATATGGCCTTAGCTTTCTTACACTCATCACCCAGTGCGTAGGCCAACTTTTCCATGGGTGAATATTTAATTTCTGCTTCGTGTAAGGCCTGACTCACATAATAGATCGGCAAGTCAAATTTTCCTTCTGCCCGAACTAGGACTGAGCTGATTGCCACCTCTGACGCAGCTAGGTATAGGTACAGTTTTTCTCCAGAGACAGGTTTTGATAGATTCTTAGTGTCACTCAGATACTCTTTCAGCTGCTCAAATGCTTGCTGGCAATTGTTCGTCCACTGGAACTGCCCTTTCTTGATGGCATCAAAGAAAGGCCGACACTTATCTCCGGATCTGGAAATGAACCTGTTCAGGGCTGCCAAACATCCGGTTAGTCGTTGAACTTCTCTAATCGATCTTGGTGGTTTCATGTCTATTATTGCTTTGACTTTTGACGGATTTGCTTCAATGCCTTGTTGACTAACCAGGTGCCCAAGGAACTTCCCTGAGTGTACTCCAAAGCTGCTTTTCTTCGGGTTTAGCTTCATGTTATATGCCCAAAGTATCTCAAATGCTTGTATGAGGTGTTCCAAGTGATCTTCCTTCCTCAGGCTCTTCACAACTATATCGTCCACGTACACTTCCATTGTTCTGCCGATGTGATCATTGAACATTTTATTGACAAGTCTTTGGTGCGTGGCTCCTGCGTTAATTAATCCAAACGGCATCCTTTTCCAGCATAGCAGGTTCTTGTTGGTGTAGAACGCCGTGCTTTCCTGGTCGTCTGGGTGCATCGGTATCTGGTGGTATCCAGCGAATGCGTCCATAAAGGTAAGAAGTTCGTGTCCTGCTGTGTTATCTACCAGTTGATCAATATGCGGTAGCGGAAAGTTATCTTTGGGATATGCCGCATTAAGATCCGTGAAATCAATGCATAACCTCCACGTGCTATTTGGTTTTTTCACTAACACCGGATTTGCCACCCATCGAGGTCATAAGGCTTCTTTGATCAGATCGTTATCAAGTAACTTCTTCACTTCAACATCTAATGCCTCATATTTGTCAGGTCCAAATTTTCTTCTTTTCTGCTTCACCGGTTTCCTAGTTGGATCAATATTTAGCTTATGGCAAGCATGCTCAGGGCTAATGCCTACCATATCTGCATGCGACCATGCGAATACGTCGAGATTGGACTTGAGGAACTCACTCATTCTGGATCTGTATGGCTCTGGGAGCTCAGATCCAATGAACAATTCTAAGTCTTCTCTATTCGGGTCGACTTTTATTGTTTCCAACTCCTCAACCGGGGTTGCTTTCCTCTTTTGGCTCTTCCAACGAGGATCAATTATCGGACCTTCCACGTTGAGTTCATCTTCGATCATGGGTTATGTCTCCAACCTTGGCTCGATATAGTCTACTCCCTCTGGTTCAGGTATAACTTCTTTTCCCTGTTGCTCGTCCTCACCCTGCTGGTCATCAACCTCCATTATTTCGGTGTCGATGGACTCCATGATTTCATCCAACACAGAAGGTTCATCCTCAGCCCTGCTGCTCGGCTGCTCGTCCACGATGGATACTCTGTTGTCATTGGGTTGGAGTTGCATGAGGCATTCCCGTGCTTTCTTTTGATCGCCTTTAACTGTACCTGAACCTTTTGAAGTTGGAAATTTAAGACAGCAGTAGTACGTTGAAACAACTGCTTTAAATTCATTCATAAAAGGTCGACCGAGAAACCCGTTGTAGACAGACTGTTGATTTACAACTAAGAATTCTATCATTCTAGTCAGTCTCCTTTCAGGATCCTCGGTCGATACAAGTTCGACTGGCAACGTAACTAAACCTAAAGGGATGGTTACAGCATCTCCGAACCCTACTATCTTATGGTTGCATTCCTTTACATACTCCTCACAATCACCTAACTGATCTAGTGTGCTTTTGAATATGATATTCGTGTAGGATCCGGTGTCCACAAGCAGACGGTGGACTCGGACTCCCATGATGTTAGCACAGATGATTAGTGAATCATTGTGTGGAGTGAGTATCCCATCTAGATCCTTCTCAGAAAACACCAGATCTCTCGTCTTCTTAGTTGCTTGGTTTACCCCGACCTCTCTGACTTGGGCCACCGCTCTTAAGTCCGCCTTCATTTTTCTTTTGGATACCGGTGGCCTTCCGTCAGAACAGCCCCCTACCAGTCCGGATTGCTCAAGCATTAGGATTTCTCGAACGGGTTCAGCTGGCATCGTCATTATCTTTTTTCTTTTTTGATCCCTCCTGCTCGGTTGTTCGTCACTCTCCTCATCTTCCGAGCCGGAGGATACTGCCACTCTTGGTTTCTTTCCTGGTTATCGTTTCACAAATTCTGATAGCTTTTCCTCTTCATAGAACCTCCATAACTGCTTCAAGAGGTCTCGACATTCACTTGTGAAATGACCTATGGTTTGATGATATGCGCAGTACTTGTTGGGGTTCATCTTTCCTCGTTCTTGTCGTATTTTTCGGGGTTCTGACAGCATATCTTTATCCTTCACGTTGTTGTATACAACCTCTATTGATGTGGATAAGACATGGTTCAACTTCTCCTTCAACTCGGAGCCTTTACTGAACGCTTTCATGTTCTTAGGGGCCTTGTATTCCCCTCCTGACTTCTTTCCTGACTTCTTGGTGTCAACCTTGTCACCTAACTCTTTCTGTAGGGTTTCTGGCATCGAAATGTATACTCCAGCCTTGTGCCTGAATTCAGAATAAGTTTTAGGGAAAGCCAGGTGCATCTCCTTCCACAGATCTGTTCCCTTCTTGAGTCCTGCCATAACTGCCACAATCTTAGTGTCTTCACTCACCATTTCCCCTTCTAGCAGGACTTTATCAAACCTTTCGAGGAAAGCTCTATCAGACTCCTCGTCTCCTTGCTTCAGATCTGCAAGCCTATGTCTCTGTAAGGTAAGATCCGACTGTGGAGAAATGTGACAAGAACTCCTTACTAAGTTGCGTGAATGAGCTTATAGAGCCGGGGGCAAGTGCGGAGAACCATCTGTGAGGGCCATCGCCCAAAGTTAACGGAAAGTTACGGCATTGTGTTGCGTCAGATGCTTTCACAGATATCATGTAGTCAGTGTATTTGGACAAATGCACTTTCGGGTCTGACGTCCCTTCATATAGGCTAACAGCTGGAAACTGTACTTTCTTCTGAACCAGTGCGTTCAATATCGCCGGGGATAATGGTGATGATGGAAGTGCCGTGGTCCCCCCACCATTCTGGGCATCTAACTGCTTCTTCATTTCCTCGATTGTTCTTTTGAGGTCAAGCCACTCATTCGGAGACGCTCCTCCATTAGAAGGTTGTTCACCGTGGTTTGGCTCGAGGCCTTCTCCACGGTGCAGTCCCTTGCTAACGGGACGCTTCTCCTGTGTGACCCGCCGGGCCACATTACTTGCCCCATTGGGACCTAACTGGGCGAAGGCTGACCTTCTGAGTCTATCATGTACCGAGGGACGAGCAGCAGGGTATGCTCGCTCCTCACTCCTTTGTGAGTCCTCTCTCCTGAGTTCATGATTTTGACTTCTTGCATCCCTGCTACTCGACTTCTTATCTCCTCCTGGTTTGGATACACCTCGACTCCCTAGCCGCTCACTCATTGGTGTCTTGCCTTTGGTTCTCCTTACTTGTCCACTATCAACTTCTTCCACCCTTACATTTTCTTGTTGCTTGGCTCTTCGTTCTGTTGCCCGGTTGCTCGCCTCTGGGGTTTTAGAGGATTTGTGCCCTGTTGCCCGGTTGCTCGCCTCCTGAGCTCTTGACGGTCATGCGGCTTCCTATCGCCGTTGTAAGGATTGTAAAACGGCGATCGTTTTGGCTAATTCCTCCGGGTTTTGAGCCAAAGCTTCCACCTTCAGGGGAAAAGCGTCAATAGTAACTTGGACATTTCGCCGGGACGTTGCCTGCACTGTTCTTGCATGGTCACCCGTCGACGACACCCTAGTTCGTGACTTGCTTGCCGGGTGGTTACTCGATTCTTGCGGTTCTTGCGATCGTACCATTTTCTGGATTCTAATGTTTCTTTGATGAAGATCTTGTGTTTTTGGATGTTTTGACCTAGAAACAACTAGCCTTGCATGTAAGGATTTGGTTGTTTACAAACCTTCACCCACACATGCATGCATTCAAGCTTGTAGGTCTTGTGTGACACCACCCAAAACACTCAAATCTTCTTCCTAGTTCCAGTTTCTGGCGACTTATTGCCGGATCTTTGCAGTTTCCGGCGAGTTTTTCCAGAAATTCCTTCAAACCTTCAACCAACGAAGGTTCGGACCCTCCTTCTAGCGCCAATTGTTGATGATCTTGCTCCAAACTTATGATTTAGTGGCTGTTTTACTCTAATAAGATCATTAAACAAGGATTTGAATGAGGATTAAAATCATATTTCTTGAAGGAAGAATTGAGAAAAAGATTTGCAAGAGTTTTGCCTATTTTTGAATTAAGTGAACTTTTTTTATTATCTCATGAAGAGGTATTTATAGGGGTACAAGCAAGTAGGATGTGACACCTTCCTAATCATCCTTATTTACATGGTGGCAAGTGTTAAGACACTTGTTAATTCCTAAGCTATTACATCTTTACACAATGACAAGTGTTAAAACATTTGTTTGCTCCTAATGTAATGCCTAATTATTGGGATTTATGATGATCTTCCGAAGTGCCCTCTTGCTCGCCTGGTCGCCTCCTTTTAATTCTTCTTTACCCTTCTTGGTCTAGCTGGTCGCCTCATTTCCATGTCTAAATTACCAGCTGCTCGCCTCCTACGCCCTTATTCCCTGCTGCTCGTCCTTTTTTTTATTTTTATTCTTAATGACCTCCTAAACTTATTATTTTTATCATTTTTTTATTTTAATTTTATGTCCCCGCTGTTCGCCTATCAACACTAAAGTTTACTTTTAAAAATAACATTAAATATTAAGTATACATATAATCAAATGTATTTATAAATTGTAATATATATATATTGAATATGAATAAACAAAAAAATAAAATTTTAAAGGTAAAAATTTGTGTACGTATAATTTGAAGAAACATATAGATAATTTTTATGTAACTTTTAAAAAAAAATCAATCCAAATAATAAAAATATGAGTATGTACAGAGTGAAACTGGTTTATATATAAATCACTAAAAGGTATTAGTTGTTTTCACTGAAGAGTATTGGTTGTTTTATTGAAGAGTATTATTGGTTTACACTGAAGAGTCTTAGTTCATTTTCACTGAATAAATAAGACTATTTAGTGTAAATCAGTAATACTCTTTAGTAGATACAACTAATACTCTTCAATGCAAACAACTAATATCTTTCAGTGATTTATGTATAAACCAATTTCACTCTATACTTTGTCTAAAAATATATTTTTTTAAAAAATCTAATCAAATAATAATTATCTAAAATTTAAAAATTAGAACATAAAAATCAAACAAAATTAAAAAAAATTCAACTAAAATTTTCAAAATATAAACTGCAATTATTCCAAAATATATTACTAATTATAAGTTAATTAGGGCACCGGTGGCTGGGCGTGGGGATTGTATAATAATGATTTAATTCTTTTCAAAATGATTTGGATTTTAAGAGTAATTAATTTGGACGTTTTTTTAATTTAAAACATAAAATTTTGATGGCGCGTGACGCACACACTCTCATTTTTGTCAACTTTGGATGAAAAATTACTATGGGACTAAAATTGCTTAAAATTGGACCATTTTGAAATCAGACCAATCTTATGGGACAAAAATGCAATTTTTCCTAATTGGGGTACACCCAACCCTTACAATAATAATACGAATCTCTCTTTTGGACCTCTTAACTCTCAAATTTTACTACAACAATATCTGGGATCTTCGTTCCATTCCTCAATGGAGAATTTATTCATAAGCTCTCCTACAACTAACCACGACCACACCTTTGTCTTGATCTCGGAAAATAGTTTATTGACATTCGGCTCCTTTCCTTAAAAAACTAAGTCATTTCTCCCCTTTCATATTGTCCATATGATTGCTATCCACAACGTTACCGAGAGCTTGAATTTTTTTTAGTGTCCTAGCATATCTCCATGTTGAAGAAGATGTCGAGCAGGATCAATATGAGGCGTCAACTCATCTGTGTCCACTCATATCATTTATTCCATAATGTTCGGACTATTTTGCACTTGAAAAACACATGTGAAATAGCTTCTTCATCTTCTCCGCATAATGCATATCAACGGTATTTTGTAAACAATTAGAGTTGTTTCTAATGTACAATTGAAATATATTTTTTAAACAATTAATTTAAAGGAGTTATTTTCAACTTAAAGGGAAGAATTAGAGAATATGTATGTATGTTATTACGTAGAAGTGTATTTTTTTTATTGATGTGAAAATGGAGGAATGCAAAAGTGTTTGAAGAGGGAGTGGTGAAAATAAAAAAGGCTGGGTGACATTTAAGGTTGTTTGTTGCCCAAGGATAGATTTTAAAGAATGGGTGGAAGATCCTAGAGATATATCAGAGTTAAAACTTTGATGTTAGTTTTTTCTTGGTGTTGTTGGTTGATTTACTACTTTTCATTCATTTAATCCTACTGCCAACTTTGGACTAATTATATGTAATTTGGATAATGTTAGTAGGGTATTCCTCATACTCCACATTTTTTAATAACATTATTATTTTGTTGGTAATTTTTTTTTATTTTTAATAAACAATTATAGTTTAAATATATTGAGAAGTTATGGTTGAATAATTTTAATTATTCACTGAAAAAATAATCATTTAAAAATGAGTAGGTTTTGTATGAGACCGTTTCATGGCATGAGACAATGAAAATGAGCATAACTAGGGCATTGACTTATTAACACTTTGGTAAGGGTAGGTGTTAATTTGTGTTATAAATCTAATGTTAGAGAAAATGGTTGGTGGTATTAATTTATAATTAATTAGTATTAAAGTTTTTTGAGACTTTAATAGTTGACCAATTAATTTTGGGTGTTGAAATTAATTTCTCGGAAATTAATTGTTACAAGTGCGTTCTACTCGCGGAGTAGATGAGAATGATGTATTCATACTCGCAAAACTGATTTTCGGCGAGTGGGAAATTGAATCGAAAGTCGAATGGTTCAACACCCAATTATGGGATTAATGAAGGAATTAAATGAGTCATTTAATTCTTCATCCCACATTGGATTTTTAGAATACTAATATACATGATATTAGTATGGGAACAATGGAGTATAATAAATTATAGTTGATTGCTAGTCAATCAAACTTGTCACACGCGCGCCCGCCCGCGGTCTTGGTTCTTAGTTCTTGGCAATTGGGCATTGGACCCAGCGGATATCTAAGTTTTTGGAGAACGAAACGCGTCTGCATTAAATGCTCACTCGTTTTTCCCTTTTGCATTGAGTGGAGGTTCGCCTATAAATAGCGTCCTCATGCATTTCGTCTGGCCACACTTCCAAGACATGTGGTGCTACACTCTTGGAGAGGATAGTGACGTTTTACCTTTGGGGACAAATTTTCAAGACCGAAGAGCACTACCGGGAAAATTTTGTCTTGTGGGAAGAGGCATTCCTTGACTCGTCACACGCTGTTGTTTTTTCTTTTTTCTTTCTGTGTAAAAAGTTAAATCAAGTTGTAATTTTCTATTTATTTTATTTTGAATTATTATTTCCGCAGTCACCCCTTTTAACCAACATCTAGCAGATTTATTATACCAAATCTAGAAGATTTGATATGGACATTACTAATGGACTTATAACCTAAACGGGTTTTAGGTTTAGACTAGGTCTTTTCTATTATAAATAGATCATTGTACTCATAATTGTACACACGTATACACACGCATATTAGTGAAACTCCTGGCTTGGTACACCCCCAGACGTAGTCGTTATCGACGAAATGGGTGAACAAATTCACGTCACTATTTTACGCTCTCGATTTACAACACGTTATCAGCACGGTACTCTGTCCCAAGCTAATCGGTACGGATCTAAATTAATTTTCTTTATTCCATGATTATTGTTGGTCCCAAAAGGTGTATCAAGATCTAGAGGGGGGTGAATAGACCTTGATTCTTTAAAACTTCACTTTAAAAACTTTTAAAACTATACAGATCAAACTCTGCAGCTGTAGAGTTTAAAACAAAAGATTTGCAGCTGCAGACTTTCAAAATGCAAAGTCTGTATAAAAAGATTCAAACACTTATCAAAATTGATGTTGTGATACTTTAGAGTATTTTCAACACCTTGTGCAGCGGAATAAGTAAAGTGTGTGAAGTGAAAAATCAAATGAACAAAGTCTTAGCTAAATGATTCAAAAATCTATAGCTATAGTCTTTGTAAAAAAAAAAAATCATGCACACAGAGAATATGAATGAGATGAAATAAAATAAATAAGTAAGAATATTAGATACACAAATAGCTTAAAGCAGTAGAAATGAATAAAATGTAAAAGAGCAAGGAGAGTTATAGTGGTTCAGAGGTGTTGTAATCCTCCTACGTCCACTGTTACACCACAAAGGTACCAAATTCACTAAGAATCTCCACACAGTCACAAAGTAGTTCCCTCTCAGACTTAGAATTCTCACACAAATCACTCTAGTCTAGGCAGAAACACAGGTTCACTCAGATACTCTCTCTTAATCTCACAGCTAATACACTCACTAGAAAAAATATCTACTCTAGGTAGAATACATGGGTGTGTATAGTGAGGGAACAACAACACAGGAAAATATAATAATCCTAGCTTCTAAGTCCTAAACTTTTAATCTTTGAAGAACTGTAGACTTTGAAAGTTGTAGATATTGTGCAGATGCGCTTGAGAGCTTAGGGTTGTTGTTGTTTTCCTCTGAGGTCTCCTCTCTTATTTATAGGAGTCTTCAGGGGTCCTCTAGCCATTGGAGGGATTGAAATTTCAAAATAATTTCACCTCCAACTTTGACTTCAGCTTAATTAAAGCTTCTTGTCATATAACATTGTCCTTCAAGTAGTACAAGTTGTCTTATAGTGATGACTGCTCAAAGAGCTATTAATCACTGAGATACTTGTTTCTATTGGCTAGTAATTAGCTCTGGTAAACACTGAGATATTTCAAACTAAATGAGTGAGTGTACAAAATGTACTACACTTAATTAATCCTACTAATCTCAAGTTTACAACTAATAGTCTTTAACTCTGCAGATGTAGACTCTTCGGCTGTAGACTTGTCTTCAACTCTTCAGATGCAGACTTGTCTTGAGCTAACTGTAGGGTCTGAATCTATCTTTGCGGATGTAGACTTTATCTTTTAAACTCTTCATATCTCTTTATACCTGCATTGTTAGTTTCCACAACACACATATATATTTTAACATTATCAAAATCAAAGTGAGAAATCCTTAGGACAAAAATATCCTAACAATTTCTCCCTATTTTGATGATGGCAAAACCTATCAAGCAAAATAATTGAAAATTAAAAATTGCATAAAAAGTAAAATGAACCAAGTCTAGGAAATATAGAGAGAATTGTATTCAACTGCAGATTAGTACAAACTTACTGATCTTATTACAATTCTTTCTATTCTAACTTAGACTTCAGCTACCTTACTTTCTCTTGTGTTTTGGATCCACATCTTCATCTGAATCCAGTGATGTAAATGGCGGCCGCCTAGGCGCTTGTCAGCACCTACCGCCAACGATTAATGCAAAGCGGTCGTATTTGGCGGAAACCGCATTTGGCGGCGCCTAGGCGGTCTCGGCGGTAGGCAATGCCTAGGGTTTTTTTTTAATTTTTAATAACTTTAAAATGTTATATAATTAAAAAGAAAAAAAGAAAAAATAAAAAGAAAATAACAAGTTGCACATATGTGGATTGTGAATTGTGGTAGTTTATTAATTTGAACATTTTGTTGGAGATGAGTTTAATTTTACTTAATTACTTTAATTATTAAATTGAATAATAAACAAATTAAGTTGGAAACATGGAACTTTATTACTTTGATAAATATTAAACAAAATATATTTAATAATAAAAAAAGAAGAAAAAAATAAAAAATAAATAAAAACCTTGGCGGCCGCCTAGGCGGCCTCGGCGCTTGGCGGCCATATACCGTCTGCCAAGCGCCAAACGCCATCTGCACCCTTGTCTGAATCATACCTCTCAGGGCTTTGTGGAATGATTCCTTGGGCTATCAGGGCAATATTTCTCATCTCTTCTTCCTCATAGGCCTTCAACATCTCAAATTCGATCCTGGCACTCTCAGCTTCCTCTTCTTCCTTTCTTGCTTTGGATCTTGGCGAAAGGGTCCTTGGCATCTTCTTTCTTCTAGCAACCTGCTTCTTCTGAACTCCTCCATCACCTAGCTTCCTCAGCAGTTTAGCATTGTCTCCGGAATACAAAGTACCTTGGCCTCTCAATGTTTTGAACAACTTAAACCGATCAGATAAGCTTGCGTGCTTTTTGAGCAAAGGGTGTAAAGGACCAAATTTTCTGAATTCTTCCATCAAGTTCTTGGTCTCTTCCACCAAATTCTCTTCTTCCTCTGGAATAGTGACTGTAGACTCTTCAACCATATCAACTGCAGGGTTCACCTCAGCTGTAGAAACCGTGTCTTTAGCCACAAAGGAAGTCTCATCTGTAGGTTTAGCAACTGTAGGATTCTCAATAGCTTGAATTTGAACATTTCCCAACAGTTTTTGTGTAAACACTGAAACTGACTATAGTTTCTTATCTTGCAATCTTGCTTCTTGAAGTCTTGCTTCCCTTCTCTGATAACCTTAGCTTCCCACTTTCCCACAAATTTTTTATTCTGATTCTGGGGAATCTTGACAATTCTACCTGTTAATCATTTTGGATTCACAATAAAACTTGTTTCCGGGAATCGGAATATGGAAATAATAAGAACGAAATTGAAATCACACAAGAACACCAGTTTACGTGGTTCGGAGATGAATACTCCTACGTCCACGGGATCCGATAGGATATCTTTTCACTAAGATGGGAATAATGGAAGTTACAATCGCTCAATCTCACAATCACTCTGTGTATACGCTCAAATGTTCTCACTTGTGATTCTTTTTCTCTCAGCTAAGAAACTCCTTTTATAGTTACAGAGATTGAGATGAATCTAAACTTGATTCAGTTGTAACAAACTCATAAGTAAAGTAGTTATCCAGCTGGCTAACAAACTCCAATAACTGCTTCAGTTAATTCAGTTATAACCGCCAACGCATTAGCTCAAATTGGTATAGTTCGCGCCTGGCTTTGTATCAGATGACTTGACACATCAACAGATGACCTCCAGTCTAAACCTCCTCTGAGAGAACTCCACTGTCAAACCTCATCTGATGAACCTCATCGGATGCAACTCCACTGATATCCAAATATGACTAACACCAACGACTAACACTTCATCAACATAGCTCCTTATTGAATTAAGCTCAGTAGACTTCATACTTCACATATGACACTCCACAATTCTCCACCTCAGATGAGAAGTATCAATCCTCTCCTCCTCTCCTCCATGCTCCAGCTTGGGCCTAAGGAACATCCCATACACTTATCTTTACCAATTCAACACAGAATTTGAATTTCGTACATGGTAAAGACTTTGTACACATATCTGCAGCATTGTCCTCTGTAGATATCTTCTGAATCAGAACCACTCATTTATCAATGATTTCCCTTACAAAATGCAACCTTACATCAATGTGCTTTGATCTCTCATGGAACATTCGATGTTTAACCAGATGAACTGCACTCTGATTATCACAATGAATGACCACAGCCCTTTGACTTATGCTAAAATCCTTGATTATGCCTTTCAACCACAAAGCCTCCTTAACAGCCTCAGATACTGCAACAAACTCTGCTTCTGTAGTAGACAATGTATCTCCACTCTGCAGAACAGATCTCCAGCTTACAGCAGTATTGTAAAGTGTAAAGATATACCCTGTTAAAGATCTTCTGGTATCCAGATTGGCGGCAAAATTAGAATCTACAAATCCTTCCAGTGGACTCTTCTGGTCAGTCATCCTCTCAAACATCAAACCCAGATCAGATGACCCTTTTAGGTATCTGAATATCCATTTCAAAGCTTCCCAATGTAATCTTCCAGGATTAGCCATGTATCTGCTCACCATACTCAATGAATAAGCTAAGTCTGGTCTGCTGCAGACCAGAGCATACATCAGGCTTCCAACCCCACTTGCATAAGGTACTTTCATCATAGTCTTCTTCTCTTCATCAGACTTTGGTTCCATTTCCTTAGATAATTTGAACTGTTGTCCCAGAGGAGTTGTGACTTGAAGCGAACTACACTAGCTTTCTACTAGTAGTTACCCCGCAAGAGAACGGGTTCACAGTAGTATGGGCAAGTATAGGGACCAAGTATTATCGAACTCAAGGGAAAGTGTGTATGCGAACAGATCCCTGAAGATCTACGCGTCGTAGTTAATATGAGTGTAATGTTTTTGGGTTTTTGAAAGATTAATTAAAAGACTGAATTAAACTAAGTAAACTAAAATACTAAAGAAATCAAATTAACTAAGGGTTGTGTTCTAATGAGAGATGGTGAAGCTTAGGATTGGAATCCCTACGTATACTAACGGAGCAGGTACATAATCAGAATAGCTGTGACACACAAGAAATAACCTAAGTCTAAGAATGCAAGGTGAAAGCTCAAGATTCTAAACCCTAACACTTTACCCTAACACTCGACTTCACTAATCTACTAACAAGTTAATAGATTGTGCTTTATTAATGAGACCCTAATTTAACTAAGGTGATGCGGTCGTCCTCCTTCGCTAAACTGGTAGATGAATTAACCCTTCCTAAACCGTCTCGTTAAGTCTACTCGTTGTTAAAGAGTGATACGGTCGTCCTCTCTCTAACACTTTTCGAACGAAATTCAAAGGCAAAGTGAAGATTGATTTTAAGAATTCATTAATCAAGAGAATTAAAACCTAACGTCACAAGTTACCCTAATTACATACCCACATCCTACTTCTATGAGTTCATCCTACCCCAAGCATGCAAGGGTTCTAGCCTAACATGGTGGTTTGAATAATAAAAGCAATCACAAGAAAAATAATCATATGCATAATTAAATTAACGAAAGAAATCAAGAACATAAACGAAAGAACAAGTTAAAGTCTCTAAAGAAATCTATATAAATCTGAAAAACTAGGTTTAATCGTCTCCAAGAGTAAAGAAAGAAAGAATTAATCTAATACGTTCAAAAGAAATACTAAAACGAAGAATTTGTAAATTAAAACCTCGATTACAACGTATAAAACTCTTCCAATCTCCCTCCCAAGCTTTCTCCTCGCTCAAAATATGTAAAAATATGTGTTGGTATGTTGTGTTATGTGAAAATATGCTTGGAAGGGGTATATATAGGCTTTGGGATGAATTTGGGCAATTTTGGGCCAAAAACACGCAAAAACGCTCGAGCGGGACAGCTCGAGCGCCCCATTCGAGCTTGGTGGTCGAGCGGGTCAAGAGGTCGAGCGAGGCGCTCGACCGCTGGCTGTACACATGTTCGTAAAACCTTCATAACTTCTCAACCGGGAGTCCGTTTTGGCCGATTCAAAGTCCTACGAACTCCTCTTTTCGCCCTCTATCCATCTATGAAAACCAAAGAGACAAATTAATAATTTTATAAAAATGATACTCATTTGACTCCAAACACTCGTCGAAAATACTCAAAACATGGGCAAATCCGGCACCAAAACATAACAATTTCACGTCTAATCAACCCCCCCAAACTTACCATATTGCTTGTCCTCAAGCAATGAAATAATAAGTCAAGTGAAATTGTTAGGAATGAGTCAAAGAATCAACTCATGCAAGCAAATGAACTCGAGCTTTAAAGATCAATCACATGTATACTCACTCACCTTCCTTTATCATACTCATGCAACAACAGCAAGAACCACCAAGATCAAACATGGATGTGCACTCAACGATGTGTTTCACTCCCTCACAAGTGTATATCAATGATTAAGGGACTCACTCAAACAATCAATCACTCATATCGGCAGTCATAGACTTGTAAGCACTCTCAACTCCGACCATACTCTAGAAATCAATGCCGAATCAAAAGGGACTTTTCTCAAGGTTGTAATGTAGGCTCTTTGGACAGGTGGGATAACAATATGGGTAAGTGACTTAAGTGAATGGAGAATAGAAACTCAAACTTTAGTGCTTCGAGATTAGGAACAGACTACTTCAAACATTTTCAATCAACACTCTTTCAATTCCACTTTTCTCAACACTTCAATTTTTTTTCTTTCTCACTCTTTTCACTTTTTTTTCAATCACTTTATTTTTTTTTCGCACAAACACATGGGCTCTTTTTTTTCTTTTGCTCATTCTCAACTTTTTTTGTTCTTTCCCACAACTCATATCTCATTCACACCCTTATTTTATCACCACTCAACCATCATAATTCCTTTTCTCAAATCAACTCAATCCCTTCAACCTTCACACTTTTCCTATTCTCCACTCAAATTGGGACAAAAAGGCTTAGGAACTGGAATAGTGTTCATATGTGCTAGCAAATAAAATAGGCTTTCGGCTCAAAGGGGCTAACAAGGGATTCAATGTCATTGGTAAGGAAAATTTTGGCTAAGTGACTCAATAAAATCAAAGATGGCCTAAGATCCTATTCGGCATATCAAACTAGACACAATCAAGAAGCAAGAGCACACACAAGTTCTAGCATCCTCTAAGGTGACGATCCACTCACAAACGAAGAGATTAATTCATGCATCAAAATCTCAAAAGGCTCAAGTCTCTCGGCTTTCACATCCATGCTAGTCCTAGTGAATTCTTACTCTCATCACACAAGCACTCAAAAGAAAAATTCACAAGCATACAAGTTCTTTCTCAAATCAACTCTCATTCAAACACTCACACAAAAGAGTCCCTAACTCAAATCCACAAATCATCAACTCATCAAATCATACTCAAAGATAGCAACCAACAAGCATAAGAGAATTGATAGGCATGAAATATTGAGTAACAAAACAAATCAAAATCAGCCCAAGGAGCATCTCAAGACACAAATAATCAACTCAACTCAAAGATAAGGGGTGCACCGGTGCAATGTCATAAAACACATAAATACTCCACCCCCCAAACTTCGACCTTGCGAAGAGGTCTAAGTTTGGGGTTGTGGGTTACCTCAACCAAACAATTCAGTTTCTCTTCAACAACTTAGCACACTCCTTTGTCTCGAGTTGGTCCCTTCAATCTGAATACTCCATCATTCATTTACTCTTTTAGAGACAAGCCTCCAAGCAACTTACTCAAATACGAGGTTAAACATACGACTCAACAACATCCTCCCTTACTCTCATAAGAGTGGTGGTTGCATTCTTTTCCTTGACGCCCCTCCATCATGAGCTCTTTTGCTTTCTTCTCATCCCCAAGTGTTATGGGTCTCAACTCCTTCTCAACTTTATCTGGAGGAGTCTTACCAAACAGTTTCTTGAATTTGGACTTTTTCTTCTTAACTCCTCCTTTTCCTTCCAACTGGGTTACATCCACACTTTTCACCTCTTCATCCTTCAACTTCTTCACTTTATCCCTATCAAAATAAGTCAGATCATAATGCTCTTGGGTTAAATTATCAAGTGAAGGATTATAAAATTTATGAATATGAGATGGATTAGGGATAGGAGGTGTGTCTTCAACACGAGGATCAATGGCATCCATGCAATACAAACTCTCATCCTCCTTCGGGTGCTTCATGGCTTCATATAGGGAAATCTTCACTTCTTGATCATCAACCTTCAATGTAATCTTTCCATTTGCCACGTCTAGCACCATCCCCGCCATATCTAAGAACGGTCTTCCCAATATTAGGGGCACGTGCTCATCTTTCTCCATCTCTAGGACCACAAAATCGGCTGGAAAAATGTGATCTCCAACTCTCACAAGGACGTCTTCAACAACACCTTTAGGTCTCGTGATAGACCGGTCGGCAAGTTGAAGCGTCATCATTGTGGGTTGAAGTTCACCACCTTCCAACTTCTTGAACAACGAAAGAGGCATCAAATTTATGCTCGCTCCGAGGTCGCACAACGCTCCCTTCTTGATCCCGTTCCCGATATCACATAGAATGGTGAAGCTCCCGGGATCCTTCAGCTTTGGAGGAAGCGACTTGTGCACTAGTGCACTCACTTCATGGTTCAACTGCACCAACTTTGGCTCATCCACTCGCTGTCTTTTCGTGATCAAGTCCTTCAAAAACTTTGCATAGTTGGGCATCTGTTCCAAAGCATCATAAAAAGGAATGTTAATATGTAATTGTTTAAAAACATCAAGGAACTTAGCGAATTTCTCATCAAGCTTCTTTTTCATGAAGCGTTGTGGATATGGGACGGGTATCACAGATTTGGGTACCCCCCATTCATCTCTTTCTGTTTCTTTCACTTTATCCCTTGCTTCCTTTGCCTTCTTCCACTTAGGAACTCTCTCAATCTCCTCACTTTCCTTGCCCTTCTGGGACTCATCCATATCTTTATGCTTCTCAATCCCTTCACTTTCAATCCCCTTCTCAACAGTAACACCTCCATCTTTCTTGTGTTCTCTTTCCCCCATCTCAGCTTGAGGCGTCTCAGAATCAGCAGGCATCTGAGGACCTTAATAGTTGGTTCCACTTCTAAGCTGGATTGCCTTGCAATGCTCTTTCGGGTTCCCCTCCGGCATGGAAGGATATTTTCCCGGCTCTCTATTCACCATCTTTGCAATCTGGCTCATCTGAAACTCTATAGAAGTGAACCGCCTATTGTTCTCTTGTTGAGTTCTAGTCCACTCAACGTTCATCTTCTGGAGCTCTTGATCACATTGATCACCCTTTTTATGCAACTCCTTCACATCGTACTCCAAGGATGACAACCTCTTACTTCCTTCCTCCACCTTCTGAAGAATAGCTCTCAACATCTCCTCGGTTGATGCACCGCCTTCTCCACCAGGAGGTTTAGAACCTGGATCAACACCTGCAGGAACAGTAATACCAGCTTTTGGGTTAGCATAAGAAAAGTTCTCATTTTTCCTCCATGTGTTTTGAGGAGGCTGCTGGCCTCCTTGAACTCCTTGTGTGTTCCTCCATTGATTTTGAGGTGGCTGAGGGCCTGGAGGTACAAATGGCTGACCATAAGAAGGTCTTCCAAATTGATTTCCACCTTGGTAGCCTTTCTGATTGTAATACGGACCTCCCATGTAATTGGCTACCTCTTGCTGTCCACTTGGCTGGTCTACTCTCTCATTCTCTGCTGCATGCTCTCCAACCAAATTCTTCCCCAACTCGAGGTTGTTGATCTTCTCCATCATGACCATCAGCAGCCTTCTCGTTCCTTCTCCCTCCTCAACCTGATGAACTCTTTGAAAATCTGAGTCTCCATTCCAAGCCCCGGCATTTGTGACAATGTTGTCAACGATCTCTCTACACCTCTCTATGCCTTGATTCAGGAATGCTCCACCCGCACAGACGTCTAAATGGTCTTGCCCCGCCTTGTTGGCACCACTGTAGAAGAATGCCATAATATCCCCCTCATTGTACCCATGCTGCGGGCACTCTATCAGCATGTTTGAGTATCTCTCTCACGCTTGACGTAGGTCATCTCCTTGCTTCTGGCGGAAAGAAGAGATCTCAATCCTAGCCTTGATCGTCCTAGATGGAGGGTAGAATCGCTCGAGGAACAGACGCTCGAGCTCGGCCCAAGTGGTAATACCTCCCCGCGGAAGCGTATTATTGTACCACTCTTTAGCTATTCCCGTCAGTGAGAATGGGAACAGCCTAAGCCTCTTGGCATCTTCAGACATGCCATTGTAATTAAATGTGGAGGCTATCATGAGAAAGCTCCTCAAGTGTGTATAAGGATTCTCCTTCCTGATCACCCCCTTGAACTGATTCTCGGTAAGCAGCTTTAAAATTCCCGGGGATATCGAGAAGTTGTTCGCCTCAACAGGTGGTAAAGCTACTCCATCGTAGTACCTCTGCGGTTGTGCCGCGAACCTGCCCCGAATAGCCATATTGTGATCTGCGTTCTGGGGCACAGGCTGAGGAGCAACAGGTGGTGTTGGTACTTGTTGAACTGGAGGTGGTTGGTACACAGGTGGTGGATGATATGGGTATGGTGGATAAGGGTATGGTGGGTATGGGAAATATTGGTATACTGGGTTGTTGAAAGGGTTATTTGGGTTTTGTGGGTAAGCAGGGTTGTTCAGAGGATTATGGACAAAATTCTGAGCTAGATTGATGAAGTTTTGTGCACCCGGGTTTTGGCTCTGACTATCCCCTAACAGATCTTGGTTCTTACTTGTGTTGCCCTCAGTGCCGTCAACCCGGTTCAACCCCTGGTTAAACTCATTCTCGGCATCTTCCAACTCATTATTGATGTCCATTGGTTCTTTCCCTAAGTCGGCCGCGTTCATCCTTCTTAAGAAGGCTCGGTTCCTTCTAGCTATTGTCTCAGGGTCCAACGGTATTCTCTCTTCGCTCGTATTGCCTTGTGAGCGTGTTTTCATAAACCTGACACACTAGCAGAAGGATCAAAACGCAACTGCCGAATAAATAAAAATAAACAGAAAACAGAAAAGAAAACACTCACTACTAACTACTAAGCTATCGACAAGTCCTATTAAAAAAGCATACAACGCCATCCCCGGCAACGGCGCCATTGACTTGAAGCGAACTACACTAGCTTTCTACTAGTAGTTACCCCGCAAGAGAACGGGTTCACAGTAGTATGGGCAAGTATAGGGACCAAGTATTATCGAACCCAAGGGAAAGTGTGTATGCGAACAGATCCCTGAAGATCTACGCGTCGTAGTTAATATGAGTGTAATGTTTATGGGTTTTTGAAAGATTAATTAAAAGACTGAATTAAACTAAGTAAACTAAAATACTAAAGAAATCAAATTAACTAAGGGTTGTGTTCTAATGAGAGATGGTGATGCTTAGGATTGGAATCCCTATGTATACTAACGGAGCAGGTACATAATCAGAATAACTGTGACACACAAGAAATAACCTAAGTCTAAGAATGCAAGGTGAAAGCTCAAGATTCTAAACCCTAATACTTTACCCTAACACTCGACTTCACTAATCTACTAACAAGTTAATAGATTGTGCTTTATTAATGAGACCCTAATTTAACTAAGGTGATTCGGTCGTCCTCCTTCGCTAAACTAGTAGATGAATTAACCCTTCCTAAACCCTCTCGTTAAGTCTACTCGTTGTTAAAGAGTGATACGGTCGTCCTCTCTCTAACACTTTTCGAACGAAATTCAAAGGCAAAGTGAAGATTGTTTTTAAGAATTCATTAATCAAGAGAATTAAAACCTAACGTCACAAGTTACCCTAATTACATACCCACATCCTACTTCTACGAGTTCATCCTACCCCAAGCATGCAAGGGTTCTAGCCTAACATGGTGGTTTGAATAATAAATGTTAGGATAAAAATTGTTAGTTTTGATGAGTTAAAACAAACCAGAAGATGTAATAGGACCATCTGGACCTGTTAGCCAGATGATGATCTAGATTAGGACTTAGTCTAGGGGGAACTGCCAGACCAGAAGACTTCACCAGAAGACCCCACCAGAGGGCTTCACCAGAGGACTCCACCAGAAGACTTCACCAGATGAGATTTGACCAGAGGCAGAGGACCTTTCCCAGACCAGACGAGTCCGGACCAGACGAGTCTGGTAGAACAAAAGATGCTCAGTTTGATCCCCTGACTCTACTGAGTATTCTGGTTCTTGACCAGATGAGGACCAGAAGACACCGAGGTTGCCTGATGTCTGGTCTTGCCTTCTCTGGAGAGAATCAGAGTTAGGCAGAGGAAGCTATTGACCGTTGGTGATTCAAATCAAGTCAACATGATCAGGATTGGAAAGTATTTGAAGATAATCATTCCAAAGGATCCCACCAACCCAATCAATCAATTAGGGAATTGATTTATTGAGGCTTCCTTATATAGAGGATCTGATTGGATTAGTCCTCCAACGGCTAGCCCTAATTCCCTCTATATATACAAGAGTGCAATTCAAGAAAAAAGCTCTAGAGAGACTCTACACGCGTATAAGTGATCCAAGCTTTTGATATTCATACCAAGCACTCTTACTGTTCATAATATTTATCTACTCTAAAGGAGTTACTCAAACCGCAACCTGTTCATCTATTAGACAAGGTTGTTGGCTGGTTGATCTTTAGATTGAAGTCAAATCTAAAGAGGTTGTAAGAAGGAACTGGTACTTCCCAATTCCAGTAAGTAAGTTTGTGAGTTGGTTGGTAGTGAGACCCCTTGGTTATAAGGGAGAGTGGACGTAGGATATTCAATCCGAACCACTATACATCTTGTGTTATTTATTGCTTTACTTTACTTTTTGTTTGTTGATTATTGCCCTCTTGTAAAAGACTTTGAAAGACATTTTAACTTAAGCTTCCGCAATTAATCTAACTAGTGGGACCAACAAGTGGTATCAGAGCAGTGTGTCCAACGACCACTGCTTTGTAAAGCTTTTGGTGGTCACCGGGCAGATCCATTGCTCTTAAAGTGCTTTTGTTCAAGTTCTTGTTATTTCCCTAAATTTCTTATCAAAATGTCTGCAAAATCTTCTTACAAGAGCCGTAAGCTCCCAGAATTCTCTTTTGAGGATTACAGCCACTGGAGTTTCATGATGAGCAATCATCTTGGAGCTATTCACCACCGCATGCTAGATGTGGTTGAAAGTGGCCCCATACAATTTTACTGGACTCCCATTGATAGTGGCAGGTCTGAGTCCAGAGAAGAAACTAGTGAAGCTGCCCAGAAGACTGCAGAGGATAGAGTCCCCAGGCAGAAAATCCTCAAAAAGAAAGATGAGCTTGATAATGATGAGAGAAAGCTATATAACCTGGACCAGGTGGCAAGAACCGAGATCATCAACACTCTCACCAAGGAGGTAATAGAGAAGGTCAGAACCTGTGTCACTGCAAAGGAGATGTGGGACAAACTTGCACTTCTCTGCGAAGGAACAGAGAAGATTAAGGACAACAAGCTCCAAGCTGTTCAACACTCGTTTGACACCTTCAAGATGAAACCAGACGAGACCATTGACCAGCTGGACATGCGTCTCACAAACCTCCTGAACAAGGCTAGTGCCTTAGGTAAGACCTACTCTGAAAAAGAAATTAATAGTAAAATCTTGCGTTCACTAACAAGCAGGTGGAGAATTAAAGTCACCGTGATCAAGGACAACAAGGATCTCAACACTCTGGATCACCATCTTCTGTTGTCTGATCTCAAAGCTTACGAGTATGATCTTCAAGAGGAGGATCAAACAGAAGAGGTTTCCTCTTCTGGCCAGAAAGGAGTTGCATTCTCTTCAACTCTCATGCCTGATGTAAAGCCAAAGGAGTCTACTGCAGATGACTTGAGCCTCAAGGAGCAGGTAGCACTCCTAACTCGTAAATTAGATAAAATGAGTTCAAAGTATGGCAGGTACAAAAGGCATTGGAAGGAGTCTACCAGAGACAGGAAGAGTTCTTTCAAGCCTGCAGAGAAGGAGAAGACATCTGGAGACTCAAGGGAGACCAGATTCAGAACTCCAGAGAGGAGGAGAGATGACAACCCTGGCAGCTCTGGGAGATCAGATTATCAGAGGAGGGATGGTAGCTCTGGCAGACCTGACTACCAGAGGAGAGAGAGTAGTCCAGCCAGATCAGACTACAACCAGAGGAGGAGAGAGCCAAGTCCTAGTCCCAGAGGAGGCAATGCCTGCTATACATGCAACAAGACTGGTCACTACAGTTATGATTGTCCTCAGCTTACTCCTAGGGAAAGAGAAGAGAAAAGAATCAAGAGAGATATGAGATATGCAGATAAGAGAGCATTGCTGGCAGAAGCAGAGGAGGAGGATACTAGTTCCAGTTCTTCTTCTTCTGACTTTGGATCAGATGATGATGTGTGTCTTATGGCAGACATCACTGAGGTAAATGAAACTACTCTAGTTTTATCAAATTCCAAATGTACTGAATCTTCTAATTCATCTGGTAACTCCAGAGAGTCTGATATGCAACAAATGCTATCAGATCTCCAAAATTGTGTCCAACTGTGTCAAAAACTTGAGAAAGAGAATGGTAGGCTCAGAGCTGAAGTTCAATCTCTCTCTCATGAGCATAAATCCACCAGAGAACTCATGAAAGATCATTCCAAAGAAGTCTCTGAACTTCAGGATAAGATCACAGAAAGAGATACTCTGGTAGATCAACTCATGAAAGAAAAGGATTCTCAAGAAGATGAGATCAATGAACTCAGAGCTAAATACCAGACTCTTATCAAGGGAAAACAAGTTGCTCACAGCATAGAGGAGATACATATGCCCAGAGAAGCTCCTAAGATACCATCTGTTGTATCTATCATATCAGAGTCTTCTCAGCGCATTTGTGATAAGAGTGGTTTAGGATATTCTGGAATTACCACTAAAACTCATAAATACTTTTACAATAAAGACAAGTCTGTAAGAGCTGGTAAATTGGTAGAAATCTGGGATGATAAAGACTTAACTGGTAATGGTTACAAGGTGGTTCACAATCCTGATTGGAAAAGGAATCACTCTGTTAATCACATAACAAATGGTCCAGAAGAGTTGACTGTTCTGGAAGAGAAGATGCTAGAGAATAAGTGTCAACAAGGGGAACCATTAAAGATTGATGGTTCTGTGAACAATGAGTCCCAAGGAGTAGAAATTACTCAAACTGGAGGACCCCAGAGAAATCCTCAAAGGGAACCTAAACAGATTAGGGGACCCCAAAGGAAACACTCAAGAAAGGGGAATACCAATCAGAGTAACAACTACCAGAGAAGGAACAATGTTCAACAGAACCAGGTACCCCAGAGATAATTTTCTCAGAGGAATCAATTCCAGAGTAGGTATACTAAAAGGAACTATAATCACCAGAGCAAGTCTAATTATCAGAACCAGAGGAGGTCTTCCAGACCCATCTATAGAAAACCAACTGATCTGGGTAGTTATGACACCAGAGATGGTTCTTCTAGGATGTACCCTTACAATCAGACCTTTAAGACCATGTCTTTGAGGCAGGCCATTCCAAAGGCCAGATTTGAGAAAAGGTACACCAGACCTGTTTATAGGAAAGGTGTCCTTATCAGACCAGTAGCTCAATATGTCATTGTCAGAGGACATGTGCTGGTAGATAGATTTGGAAGGAAGATAAGATCTTCTCATCCATCAAGGGATGATCTTTATCTATGGATTCCTACAAAACCTGCAACTAACCAATCAGGACCCAGCACTAGTAGGGGACCTAATTGATTTCTCTGCAGGTAGATAAGAGTCCATTAGAGAAAGGATTTTCAAGCAACCATGTCTGGTACATTGATAGTGGATGTTCCAAGCACATGACCTTCCAGAAAGATAATCTCCAAGATTTCAAGCCACTGAATGGACCAAGAGTGATGTTTGGTGACAACAATTATGGCGTCACCAGAGGAGTTGGAAAGTTGACCTTCAATGGAGTATATGTAGATGAAGTCTACTATGTTGAAGGACTCAAGCATAATCTGCTTTCAGTATCCCAATTCTGTGACAAGGGATACTCAGTGAAGTTTTCTAGTGATTCATGCACTGTTTTCTCTTCTGATTATAATGATATTTTGCTAATAGGCTTGAGAAAGGGTAACATTTATCTTGCAGATTTTAACAGTTGCCCAAGAAATGCTTGCCTAGTTGCAAAAGGATCTGCAGAGAATAGCTGGATTTGGCATAAGAGATTGTCATCTTAACTTCAAAACACTGAATAAGATTGCCAGAAAAGGTCTCATTCGAGGTCTTCCTAATGAAGTGTTTAAGAAGGATCAGGTTTGTGGTTCATGCCAGAAGGGTAAACAACCCAAGACTTCCTTTAAGGATGTCCAGAGCCCAACCACAACCAGAGTACTTCAACTACTTCACATGGACCTGTTTGGACCTGTTTCTCCTCTTAGTTTCAGTGGAAGGAAGTACACCTTAGTGATAGTTGATGACTTTTCAAGATACACTTGGGTAGTGTTCTTGTTTAAGAAAAATGAAACTATGACTAAGCTGCCAGAGTTCTTCAAGCAGATTCAGAATGAGCAGAACCAGAGCATAGTCAGAATCAGAAGTGACAAAGAAACAGAGTTTTTGAATTCACACATTGCAGATTATTGCAAGGATCATGGGATTTTTCATGAGACATCTGCTGCCAGAACACCCCAACAAAATGGAGTAGCAGTATGGAGGAATAGGACCCTCAAAGAAGCTGCAAGAACACTTTTGGCAGAATACAGCACTCCACAGAGATTTTGGGCAGAGGCCATCAATACAGCTTGCTACACTCAGAACAGATGCCTGATTGCCCAGAGACATAATAAGACTCCATATGAGGTATGGAAAGGTAAAACCCCATCTGTTTCATATTTTCATGATTTTGGATGTAAGTGTTTCATCCATGACAATGGGAAATCTAAATTAAGAACCTTTGATGCTAAAGTGGCTGATAGAATATTTTTAGGATATTCCAGCACCAGTAAAGCTTTTAGAGTTTTTAATAAGAATTCACTTTGTGTGGAGGAAACACCTCATGTTGTTTTTGATGAATCTATTTTTGAGTGCAAGGTGGAATCTAAGTCTTCTGATGAGACCCAGAATCAGACTACTCCCAGAGTAATCAAAGTCAATCCACCTGTTCTTGATTCAGATTCAGATTCAGATGATGACCCATCTTCTGGTTCTCTGAAGCAGAAGCCTTCACAAGGAGCAGAACCAGAAGAGGTTGGAACTCCTGTAGGGGGAAGCTCTTCTGCAAGTGGTGATAATCACCAAGGTACTGCAGAAGATGATCAACCAGGCAAGACCACGGGAAGGAGGACCCTGGTTGATCACCCCAATGACCTAATTCTTGGAGATCCAACTAAGGGTGTCCAGACTAGGAGAACTCTTAACTTAGCTGCCTTATTCAGTTGCTATGTGTCCTTGATTGAGCCCAAGAACATCAAGGAGGCACTGAAAGATTCAAATTGGATTGTTGCTATGCAGGAGGAGTTGAATCAATTCACCAGACAGGATGTTTGGGAGCTGGTAGACAGACCAAGACATCAAAAGGTGATAGGCACTAAGTGGGTTTTCAAAAATAAGAAAGATGAGAATGATGTCATTACTAGGAACAAGGCAAGGCTAGTGGCTCAGGGCTATTCTCAGTCTGAAGGAATAGACTATGATGAGACTTTTGCTCCTGTTGCCAGACTAGAAGCCATCAGATTGTTCTTAGCATATGCTGCTCACATGAAGTTCAAATTCTACCAGATGGATGTGAAATCTGCCTTTCTTAATGGGATTCTCATTGAGGAAGTGTATGTGGAACAACCTCCTGGTTTTGAACAAGGTGACAAGGTGTTTAAGCTTAAGAAAGCTCTTTATGGGCTGAAGCAGGCACCCAGAGCATGGTATGACACTCTATCTCAATTTCTTCTGGACAATGGTTTTACTAAGGGTAAGATTGATAGAACCTTGTTTAGGAAAGAAGAAGGAAAGGACATCCTTCTGGTCCAAATATATGTTGATGACATCATATTTAGATCCCCTAACAAGAAGCTGTGTGAGAAGTTTGGTGAGCTCATGCAGGGACAGTTTGAGATGTCCATGATGGGAGAGATGAATTACTTTTTGGGTTTGCAGGTTAAACAATCAGAGAAGGGAATTTTTATTAATCAAGCTAAGTACACCAGAAACATGTTAGAGAAATTTGGAGTAGGATCTAGCAAAACAGCCAAGATCCCTATGATGACAAATTTCAACATGGATCCAGATGAGTCTGGAGAGAGTGTGGACCAGACTCAGTACAGAGCACTTATTGGTTCTCTCTTGTATCTGACTGCGAGCAGACCAGATATTACCTTTGTCGTAGGTGTTTGTGCTAGATTTCAAGCTAACCCCAAGAAGACTCACTTGGAAGCAGCTAGGAAGATATTGAAGTATCTTAAGGGAACAGTGAATTTAGGTTTGTGGTATCCTGCAGATGACAATTTAGAATTGAGTGGTTATTCAGATTCAGACTATGGTGGATGCAGAATAGATAGAAAGTCTACAAGTGGAACATGCCAATTTTTAGGGAATAAATTGGTATCCTGGTTTTCTAAGAAGCAGACTTCAGTTGCTACATCAACAACAGAAGCAGAGTACATGGCTGCAGGGAGTTGTTGTTCACAACTACTTTGGATTAGTCAACAGCTTAGGGATTACCAGATTAGAGCCAAGGATATTCCTATATTCTGTGATAGTAATAGTTCCATTGCAATCACCCAGAATCCAGTTCTTCATACCAGATGTAAACATGTTGATATAAGACATCATTTTATCAGAGATCATGTTGAGAAGGGAGATATAAGGATGGAAAAGATTGCAACAGAGAAGCAGAGAGCAGATATCTTAACCAAGCCTTTGGCTGAGACCAGATTCAGAGAGTTAGCTTTTGAGTTAGGACTGTTGGATCCAGAGACAGATTTGTTTTAGGGGGAACATCAGAGAAGTATCCTTTATTTATACTTTATTGCATATTCATTTATTTTCTTAAACTAACATACCTGCAGATTAGACATTTCAGAGAAGGTACCAGATGAGGTATGCACCAGGTGACACTTGTCCCAGATAAGGTGCTGAGTCAAATATCCAAAATCTTCTCTGACCAGGACCAGATGAGCTCCATCAGAGGAGATGTAGCTGTGGTATCATCTGGTTACAATATCAGGTGACAGGTATGTCTTTACTTCTCTGGCCTCTGTTCATTGGGATACACCTTTCAAATTAGTAAGTACACTCAAAACGTTTCAACTTCGGAGTGTATTTAAGACTAGGGTATAGGGCCTAGGCAATCATTTCGCTTTTTTTTCTCTTGACTGCCACAAAACCCCTTTATGCCCAGTCCCAATGACTATGCCAACGCACCAGATTAAATCTGTATCTTGCCCTTCATCGTGGCCATCGAATTTAATCACTGTGCAAAATATCAATCAATGCTAAAATTGATTTTGTTTCCTCAATTAATTTTTAAAATTACACGCGTTCACACCTTATTTAATAATCTAGCCACGCGTATTACCCTATTTAAATCAAATTTCCTGTCAATCTGTCCTTTCACGTTTCCATACTTTCAAACTCTAACCTCTCTCTGCAAAGTATTTTCTCCCTCTCTCTCTCTCTTTCTCTCTTTCACAGTAATGGCACCCAAGTGCAATTTCGATCCAGACTATGTCTGCAAGAAACTCAAGACAGAAATGGTGGTAGACTTCTATTCCACTAAGAATCCGGCCGCTTTGGAGATTTTGGAGCTTCTCCGACGTTCTGGGCTGGAGGAGTTGATCTCAAAGGTTCCCAAGGATCTGCGTACCTTGGATGGATATGCTGCTCAGTTTCTTATCCGGATGAAGATCCATGAAGACCATATTTCATCCAAGATTGATTCAGAGGATGTTGTTTTCTCGAAGGCAGACTTATGTGGTCTTTTTGGTAACCTTTCTGCGGAAGGTGTGGACCCACTGAAGTACAAAGAAGGAGAGGCGTTGGAATCCTTCAAGATGTTTGCCAGAAATTCATGCCAGAATATTACTAAGGGCTTCTTGGACAAGCATCTTAGGCAGAAGTATAAGGTGTTATTTGACATTGTGGTAAAGATTCTCATGTGTGAGAGTCATAGCACAGATGCCATCTTCGTTGGCAGGCTCTGTGTTATGAGGGCCATTCTGGATGGTGTTCAATGTAACTGGGTTGAGTTCTTCTGGGGTGTGCTGAGGAAGAACAAGGTGAAAATCCAGAAGGAAGAATGCCCCCAGTTGCCAGGAGAGCAACAATTTGTGTTCAATGCTAATGTATCATTGGGCACAAAACTCACCCTAATTCTGGATTCGATCCTTCCAGAGAAGAAATGGAGACAATCCTGGTGTAAGGGCTTTTATAAGTCCAAGATTATGTTCTCCAAGGATGGTTCCCTTCATGGCCATCCTGATTCTGATGGTGAGGAAGCCATCCCTGCTCCTCCCCTTCAAGCCATTCCCTCACCTGCTAAGGGGCAGAAGCAGCAGCAGCAGCAGAAGACCCAGAAGAAAGTTGCTGGAGCAACTGGTTCTTCAACCGTTGCTTTCTCTTGTTCCTCTGAGGAGGACCAGATCCCTCTTCTTGATGTACTGAAGAAGAAGAGTGAGGTTGCCAAGAAGGCAGGAGCTTCAAAGCGGAAGAGGCCAGAGGAGGCCAAGAAGAAATCTGCCAAGAAGCCAAGGACTGGCAGTAGAGCTCCCAAGAAAACCCTTCTGGTGGATGAGCCGTCTGAGGAGGAAGAAGAGGAAGAGATTGAGCCTCTTGTGAGGAAATCCAAGGCCAAGAGAGCCCTTCTTCAGGATCCTGACTCTGGATCTGATCTTGGAGAGGCCTTGGAGAAGGCAATTGAGGATGCCTCCCAGATGATGGAGGATGCTCCAGAGTCTGTTGTACCTGCTGGTGTTGACCCAGCAGAGGTAAACCCTTCCCTTCTATCTTTTTCCCCCATTAATCTTGTCTCCCCCTCTTCCTCTCCCCCAGATAATATTCCCCTTACCCCATCTGCCTCTGGTAACCCTATTGTTCCACCAGAGCAGATTATCCCAGATACCCCAGTATATACTCCCTCTACCATTCCTACCCAAACACCTTCTCCCCCACATTCCCAAACACATCTTCCCACAAACCCCTCTCCCCCACCTTCTATACCAGAGGTACCCTCAACCTCTTCTGGTGCAGAAATCCCCCCTCCAAACACTTCCACCTCCCAGTTACCTCCTACACCCTCTGTACCAGATATTCCATCATCTTCTGGTGCAGAGCAACCCATTCCTACACCCTCTACTTCACAAAATCCTAACCCTCCCCAAACCCATACAGACCAGGACCCAACCATTTCTATGGCTCTGGGATTCGTTGGCCCTCCCCCTTCTCCTACCTGTTTAACCAGCGATGATAGTGAAGATGAGGAAGCTTCACTTGAGCCTGCTGACTTAGCACCATCCTCCTCTGCCTCTGGGCCCAAACCCTTCACTTTCTCATCTGCAGAAATGGGTCCCATTAGGCAGAGTATGAGTGTAAGTGCTCAGCTCTGGCTAAGAGAGCATTTCCCAGTTCTTCTGGAGCACTTACCACTTCTGGCAGAGCTTACTGATGCCATGGTCTGGAGCAAGGCCAGACTTGAAGATGTGGAGGATCTAATGCTATTGCTTGAGGAAATGGGTCCCTCCAACTTCACTGCTTGGGAGATTGAGCTAAAGCAGAGGCTGAATATTCAGAACCCAGCAGAGCTGGAGACTCCTGGTGCTGCTAAAGTTTTGATTCGCACCCTGCTCATCCAGAGAGGAGTAATGCTCACTCCAGAGGGCCCCACTTACAAGTTTGGTCCTCATTTTGTCTTCCCTCCAGAGCTATATTCAGATGAGGAAGACTTTGAGATGTCTCCTGCCGTGCTCCAGAAGATGAAAGTGTTCTTCAATGAGCAAATCATGCAGATTGGGCGCTTTTCAAAAGCTATTCAACATATGGCCCTGTTGGGATATATTTTAGTTTTGATGATTTTCCAAAACAACATGTAATAGGTTTGAAAGCAGTCAGGATAGTATCTTCTAGTTTCAGGTCAGGCTAGGTTGTTTTTCAGTAGAACAGGTTATCAGTGGAGGAAGAACTCAGCTGAGGGGGAACTCAGCTGAAGGTGGAACTCTACTGAGGGGGAACTCACTGATAGAGCCTGAGGAAGTCAAGATGACATCACAAGGAAAAACGACTGAAGCCATGTCAGAAGACCTGAAACCTGAAGAGAAGCCTGAAGGAAGTCCCACTGAGCATAAACCTGACTATTCTAAGCTAAGTCAGTGGGCTACTCAGTGAAGAGCATGATCAGGAGGATCTGTGATGTGTCTAGTAGGACCTGAAGGAGTCAGGCTACTGAGGCTGGGAAGCTTGACAAATAGCCTTATGTCAACTCCCCTGAGTGGACTTCAAGTCTACTGAAGGAAGGTATCCTGAGAGGATTACGAGTCAGCTGAAGACAAGTCGTCTGAAGTCAGGACTACCCTGATCAAGTACCCTGAACAAAAGAGCCGTTGGACTCAGTCCACGTGGACCAATCAAGACAAGGCAGCAAATCTGACAAAAGCTGACAAGGCCGTACTTCACTGAAGAGGAGAATTTCACTCCAGAGATAGTCTGGATTTTAATGTTACTCTCTCCAACGGTAACATTCAAATCCACACTATAAATACAAACTCAAGCTTCAATTGTAAGTGTACGAATGCGAGAGCTGGAGGTGTGAGAGTGGTGCAAGTTCGAGGGAGTCATAAGGAGGCACCATCTCCATCAAGAACACTGACCTGAGTTATTCATAGTCATATTTGAGTGTTCCAGTTTGTATACTCGAGCCCATCATATACATCCTAAGCTTAGAGAGATTTTCCCAATCCTAGCTTTTAGGCTAAAACCATGTAAGGGAAAATCTCACCTAGTTGGAGAAGAACCGAACCAAACTAAACCCTTTCAGAAGATTGTTAGGCTTGTAGTGAGGTGAGGAGAGGCAGTCCCTGAGTGAAGAGGGACGTGAGGCCAGTTCGAGAGGCAGCCCAGGGAGTGGCGTGAGTCCAGTGTACCCGTGCACCTTGGCACGTTAAAAACAAGAATCCCAGTAGTGGATTTCCTGTTAAATCAGGCAGTGGATGTAAGAGTATTGAGACTCTGAACCACTTTACATTGTTGTGTTCATTATTGCCATACATTAGCATACATCAGTGTTTTAAAAAAAAAAATTTGCTCCTGAATTCCCATTATGCCCTTCGAAAACAGGACCATCAATTGGTATCAGAACGGGTTGTTCACATGACCACTGATCCAGTTTTGTTAAGAAAAATGGTCAACCGAACAGATCTTAAATATTTTAAACTATGGGAATTCCTGCATATTTCATACTATTACTTGTATTCTGACATTATTCTTGTAATAGAAAATTATTTGGTTAGAAGTTTTGGAATCATCAAAAAGGGGGAAATTGTTGGGATATATTTTAGTTTTGATGATTTTCCAAAACAACATGTAATAGGTTTGAAAGCAGTCAGGATAGTATCTTCTAGTTTCAGGTCAGGCTAGGTTGTTTTTCAGTAGAACAGGTTATCAGTGGAGGAAGAACTCAGCTGAGGGGGAACTCAGCTGAAGGTGGAACTCTACTGAGGGGGAACTCAGTGAGGGGGAACTCACTGATAGAGCCTGAGGAAGTCAAGATGACATCACAAGGAAAAACGACTGAAGCCATGTCAGAAGACCTGAAACCTGAAGAGAAGCCTGAAGGAAGTCCCACTGAGCATAAACCTGACTATTCTAAGCTAAGTCAGTGGGCTACTCAGTGAAGAGCATGATCAGGAGGATCTGTGCTGTGCCTAGTAGGACCTGAAGGAGTCAGGCTACTGAGGCTGGGAAGCTTGACAAATAGCCTTATGTCAACTCCCCTGAGTGGACTTCAAGTCTACTGAAGGAAGGTATCCTGAGAGGATTACGAGTCAGCTGAAGACAAGTCGTCTGAAGTCAGGACTACCCTGATCAAGTACCCTGAACAAAAGAGCCGTTGGACTCAGTCCACGTGGACCAATCAAGACAAGGCAGCAAATCTGACAAAAGCTGACAAGGCCGTACTTCACTGAAGAGGAGAATTTCACTCCAGAGATAGTCTGGATTTTAATGTTACTCTCTCCAACGGTAACATTCAAATCCACACTATAAATACAAACTTAAGCTTCATTTGTAAGTGTACGAATGCGAGAGCTGGAGGTGTGAGAGTGGTGCAAGTTCGAGGGAGTCATAAGGAGGCACCATCTCCATCAAGAACACTGACCTGAGTTATTCATAGTCATATTTGAGTGTTCCAGTTTGTATACTCGAGCCCATCATATACATCCTAAGCTTAGAGAGATTTTCCCAATCCTAGCTTTTAGGCTAAAACCATGTAAGGGAAAATCTCACCTAGTTGGAGAAGAACCGAACCAAACTAAACCCTTTCAGAAGATTGTTAGGCTTGTAGTGAGGTGAGGAGAGGCAGTCCCTGAGTGAAGAGGGACGTGAGGCCAGTTCGAGAGGCAGCCCAGGGAGTGGCGTGAGTCCAGTGTACCCGTGCACCTTGGCACGTTAAAAACAAGAATCCCAGTAATGGATTTCCTGTTAAATCAGGCAGTGGATGTAAGAGTATTGAGACTCTGAACCACTTTACATTGTTGTGTTCATTATTGCCATACATTAGCATACATCAGTGTTTTAAAAAAAAATTGCTCCTGAATTCCCATTTTGCCCTTCGAAAACGGGACCATCAATTGGTATCAGAACGGGTTGTTCTGTTGGTCCCACTCGATAGATTAATTGCGGAAGCTTATGTAATAATGTCTTTCCAAAATCTTTTATGAGAGATCAATAAAACAATATTTAAAATTAAAGCGATAAAAAACACAGGATATATAGTGGTTCGGATAAATATCCTACGTCCACTCTCCCTTATCACCAAGGGGTCTCACTAACAACCAACTCACAAACTTACTCACTGGAATTTCTGAAGTACCAGCACCTTCTTACAAACTCTTTAGATCTAACTTCGATCTAAAGATAAACTCACTCCAACCTTTTCTTAACAAGATGAACAGGTTGAGTGTATTAACTCCTTACGAGTAGATAAGTAATTAAGAACAAAGTGTGAGTGCAATATGCGTAGTGATCAAAAGCTTAGTATGGCTATATGCGCGTGAATGATTCTAGAGCTTTTTCTTGATCTGCACTCAAGTATATATAGAGGGGATTAGGGACATAGCCGTTGGGAGGCTAATCCAATCAGATCCTCTATATATGGAAGCTTCAATCAATCAATTCCCTAATTGATTGATTGGGTTGGTGAGATCTTGAATGATTGTCTTCATATCTTCTTAATCCAATCTTGTTTGACTTGATTTGAATCACCAACGGTCAATGCTTCCAATTGCCTAACTCTGATTCTCTCCAGAGAAGGCAGGACCAGACACCAGGCAACCTCGGTGTCTTCTGGTCCTTATCTGGTGAACAACCAGAATACTCAGTAGAATAAGGGGATCAAACTGAGCATCTTTTGTTCCACCAGACTCGTCTGGTCCGGACTCGTCTGGTCTGGGGAAGGTCATCTGCCTCTGGTCTGATCTCTTCTGGAGAAGTCCTCTGAAGAAGTCCTCTGGTGAAGTCCTCTGAAGAAGTCCTCTGGTGAAGTCCTCTGGTGACTCTTCTGGTCTGGCAGTTCCCCCTAGACTAAGTCCTAACTAAACCTCATCTGGCTAACAGGTCCAGATGGTCCTATTACATCTTCTGGTTTGTTTTAACTCATCAAAACTAACAAATTTTTATCCTAACAATTTCCCCCTTTTTGATGGAGTTAAAACACTACCAGAACTGATCAAAAGTAAACTTAAGCAAGAAAACAATAAAGGAATGAGACCTTAGAATAGATCTCATCAGGCAAATAATAAGACAACAAGGAGTTGTCTTTAGAACAGAGAAGATATGTATTTTTCATTAATAATCAGAGGACAAAATAATTACAGATTACATTGAAGTTCATTGTCCTATTCTAGGCATATCTTCTGTTCTCTTTAGGGACAAGAAACCAGTCAAGGAACCTATCCTGGACGGCCTTCAACTCTGCAGAAGATGTTGGGGTGAAATTCACCAACACCTTGGTCTTGTAAAGCTTCTTCAGTTCTGCCCAATCCACCTGGTTCCCAATCATGGGAGTGTTAAGATAAGTAAATTCAGGAGCAGTCACCTCCAGGTTGAACTCAATGGTTGAATCCATCAGCTGCTTGTACAAGTCTGCATCATAGGCTTGCATCCAAGAATGGAAGGTTCTGTTGATCAGCTCATCATCTTCTGGTGCTGGCCTCTGGATATAATGCTGAATGAACCAGAGGGTCTTGGCTTCTCTCCATCTCTCAATCAGAGGATAAGGCACAGTAGAGTCAAAAGACCCTTCTGTCCTTAGTGGCAAGATGTTCATAACCTCCACAGGAGCTTTCCTCTTCTGTCCTGAGCCACCTGCACCAGAAGGAATACCAGCTTCTCTGGCCTTCTTGTTCTGTCTCCTAACATATCTGAGCCTCTGCTCTTCATCTATGTTCTTCCTGATTCTGGCTTGCCTCTCCTCTGGAGTCTCTTCCTTGTATCTCTTCTCTGCTTCTTCGACAACAGATTCAAGGAAACTCTTCTTAACTTTTCTAATCTTTCTCTTAGCAGGACCAGGAATGGTAGAAGGATCCTGCTCAGCTTCAGATGACTCTTCTTCAGCAGCAAGTTGTTTAGCCATAGATAGAGATTTCAACTCTTCTTTCTTCTTCTTCTGCAACTCAGCCTGGGCCAGAGTGTTCTCCAACAGGTCCAGACGAGCTCCATGGCTAAACAGAGTCTCATTTGTGGTCTTCGCCAGATCAGTTCTGGCCTTCTCTTCCCCCTTTTTAACTTCATCAAGGAGGGGCTCCACTACCTGCCTTATGAGATCAGGCAAGGCAGTGTTGGAGGAAGAGTGAAGATCACGAAGCTGCTTGGCCTCCTCCAGGTAAGCCTTAGACTCTGCAACAAGTCTCTCTTGCTTCTCCAACATCTCCTGGAGGGAGTCCTTCAGTCTAGCAGTCTGAATCATCTGGCTGGCCATTTCCACTTTGAGTACAGAAACTGGCCTCAACTGCTCCATCACATGCTCTTGAAGCTGCTTCTGGCTGTGCATAACATCTAGCTTGACAAACAAGTCATTAGCCTTGAACGAAGCTTTAACCTCTGCCAGAGAGGACTTGAGCTGCTTCATGAAGATTCTCCTCTCTTGCTTAATCTGATGCTCAATCATAGCAGGGGCCATATGTTGGATTGCTTTGGAAAAGCGCCCTATCTGCATGATCTGCTCGTTGAAGAAAACCTTCATCTTCTGGAGCACAGCAGGAGACATCTCAAAGTCCTCCTCGTCTGAATAAAGCTCTGGAGGGAAGACAAAGTGAGGACCAAACTTGTAAGTGGGGCCCTCTGGAGTGAGCATGACTCCTCTTTGGATGAGCAAGGTGCGAATCAAGACTTTGGCTGCACCAGGAGTCTCCAGCTCTGCTGGATTCTGAATGTTCATCTTCTGCTTCAGCTCAATCTCCCAAGCAGTGAAGTTGGAGGCACCCATTTCCTCAAGCAATAGCACCAGGTCCTCCACATCTTCAAGTCTGGCCTTGCTCCAGACCTTGGCATCAGTAAGCTCTGCCAGAAGTGGTAAGTGCTCCAGGAGAACTGGAAAATGCTCTCTTAGCCAGAGCTGAGCACTTACACTCATACTCTGCCTAATGGGACCCATTTCTGCAGATGAGAAAGTGAAGGGTTTGGGCCCAGAGGCAGAGGAGGAAGGGGCTAAGTCAACAGGCTCAAGTGAAGCTTCCTCATCTTCACTATCATCGCTGGATAAACAGGTTGGAGAGCGGGGAGGGCCAGCGAATCCCAGAGCCATATAAATGGTTGGGTCCTGGTCTGAATGGGTTTGGGGAGGGTTTGGAAATTGTGAAGTAGAGGTGGTAGGGATTGGTTGCTCTGCACCAGAAGAGGAAGGGATATCTGGTACAGAGTATGTATGGGGGATTTGGAAGGTGGAAGTGTTTAAAGGGGGGACTTCTGCACCAGAGGAGGTTGAGGG
The DNA here is from genome assembly GCA_947034835.1 of Ballota nigra. NCBI lineage: Eukaryota > Viridiplantae > Streptophyta > Magnoliopsida > Lamiales > Lamiaceae > Ballota > Ballota nigra. The sequence continues at coordinate 64,054,406 of OX344725.1, forward strand.
TACCTCTGATACAGAAGGTGGGGGAGAGGGGTTAGTGGGGATATGTGTTTGGAAATTTGGGGGAGAAGGTGTTTGTGTAGGAATGGTAGAGGGAGTATAGACGGGTGTATCTGGAATAGTCTGCTCTGGTGGTAGAATGGGGTTACCAGAGGCAGATGGGGTTTGGGGAATGTTGTCTGGGGGAGAGGTAGAAGGGGAAACAAGATTTATAGGGGAGGAAGAGGGAAAGGAAGGGTTTACCTCTGCTGGGTCAACACCAGCAGGCAAAACAGGCTCTGGAGCATCCTCCATCATCTGGGTGGCATCCTCAATGGCCTTCTCCAAGGCCTCTCCAAGATCAGATCCAGAGTCTGAATCTTGAAGAAGGGCTCTCTTGGCCTTGGATTTCCTCACAAGAGGCACTTCATCTTCTTCCTCTTCCTCTTCTGATGGCTCATCCACCAGAAGGGTTTTCTTTGCCTTTCTGCTAGTCCTCCTCTTCTTAGCAGAACCTCTCTTGGCCTCGTCTGGCTGCTTCCTCTTGGCTGCTCCAGCCTTCTTTACAGCTTTATCATCATCAGGCTTCTTCTTAAGCACATCAAGAAGGGGAATCTGGTCCTCCTCTGAGGAACCAGAAAAGGCAACGGCTGAAGGACCAGTTGCCCCAGCAGCTTTCTTCTGAGTCTTCTGCTGCTGCTGCTGCTTTCTCTGCCCCTTAGGAGGAGAGGGAATAGATTGAATAGGAGGGGCAGGGATGGCTTGCTCTCCATCAGAGTCAGGATGGCCATGGAGAGGACCATCCTTGGAGAACATAATCTTGGATTTATGGAAACCCTTACACCAGGATTGTCTCCATTTCTTCTCTGGAAGAATCGAATCCAGAATTATAGTGAGTTTTGTGCCCAATGAGACATTAGCATTGAACACAAATTGTTGCTCTCCTGGCAACTGGGGGCATTCTTCCTTCTGAATTTTCACCTTGTTCTTCCTCAGCACCCCCCAGAAGAACTCAGCCCAGTTACATTGAACGCCATCCAGAATGGCCCTCATAACACAGAGCCTGCCAACGAAGATGGCATCTGTGCTATGGCTCTCACACATGAGAATCTTCACCACAATGTCAAAAAGCACCTTATACTTCTGCCTAAGATGCTTGTCCAAGAAACCCTTGGTAATATTCTGGCATGAATTTCTGGCAAACATCTTGAAGGATTCCAACGCCTCTCCTTCTCTGTACTTCAGTGGGTCCACTCCTTCCGCAGAAAGGTTACCAAAAAGACCACAGAAGTCTGCCTTAGAGAAAACAAGATCCTCTGAATCAATCTTGGAAGAGATATAGTCTTCATGGATCTTCATCCGGATAAGAAACTGTGCAGCATATCCATCCAAGGTACGCAGATCCTTGGGAACCTTTGAGATCAACTCCTCCAGCCCAGAACGTCGGAGAAGTTCCAAAATCTCCAAAGCGGCCGGATTCTTAGTGGAATAGAAGTCCACCACCATCTCTGATTTGAGTTTCTTGCAGACATAGTCTGGATCAAAATTGCATTTGGGCGCCATAACTGTGAGAGAGAGAGAGAGAAAAAAAACTTCGCAGAGAGAGGTTAGGGTTTGAATAGTATGGAAACGTGAAAGGACAAATCGAAAACAAGGGTGAGTTAAATAGAGTAATACGCGTGGCTTGAAAATTAAATGAAAAGCGAACTCGTGTTGTTTCAAATTCTATTTAGGAAACAAAATCAATTTTAGAATTGATTGACATTTTGCACAGTGATTAAATCCGATGGCCATGAAGAAAGGCGAAATACAGATTTAATCTGGTGCGTTGGCATAGTCATTGGGACTGGGTAAAAAGGAGTTTTGTGGCAGTCAAGAGAAAAAGCGAAATGATTGCCTAGGCCCTATACCCTAGTCTTAAATACACTCCGAAGGTGAAAGGTTTTGAGTGTACTTATTAATTTGAAAAGTGTATCCCAATGATCAGAGGCCAGAGTAGAAAAGACATACCTGTCACCTGATATTGTAACCAGATGATACCACAACTAGTCTGGTGAAACTTCTCCTCTGATGAAACTTATCTGGTCCTGGTCAGTAAAGACTTTGCACATATCTCTGACTCAACACTTCATCTGGGATAATTGTCACCTGGTGTATACCTCATCTGGAAGTATACCCTCTCTGATATATCTAATCTGCAGGTATGTTAGCATAAGGAAAATTTATGAAGAAAATTTATAAAGGATACTACTCTGATGTTCCCCCTAAATCAAATCTGTCTCTGGATCCAACAATCCTAACTCAAAAGCTAACTCTCTGAATCTGGTCTCAGCCAAAGGCTTGGTTAAAATATCTGCTCTCTGCCTCTCTGTTGCAATCTTTTCCATCCTTATGTCCCCTTTCTCAACATGATCTCTGATAAAATGATGCCTTATATCAACATGTTTGCATTTGGTATGAAGAACTGGATTCTGGGTGATTGCAATGGCACTATTACTGTCACAGAAAATAGGAATATCCTTAGCTCTAATCTGGTAATCCCTAAGCTGTTGACTAATCCAAAGAAGTTGAGAACAACAACTCCCTGCAGCCATGTACTCTGCTTCTGTTGTTGAAGTAGCAACTGAAGTCTGCTTCTTGGAAAACCAGGATACCAATTTGTTCCCTAAAAATTGGCATGTACCACTTGTAGATTTCCTATCTATTCTGCACCCACCATAGTCTGAATCTGAATAACCACTTAATTCTAAGTTGTCATCTGCAGGATACCATAATCCTAAATTCACAGTTCCCTTAAGGTATTTCAATATTTTCTTAGCTGCTTCCAAGTGACTCTTCTTGGGGTTGGCCTGAAATCTGGCACAAATTCCTACAGCAAAAGTAATATCTGGTCTGCTTGCAGTCAGATACAAAAGAGAACCAATAAGTGCTCTGTACTGAGTCTGGTCCACACACTCTCCAGACTCATCTGGATCCATGTTGAAATTTGTCATCATAGGGATCTTGGCTGCTCTGCTAGATCCTATTCCAAATTTCTCTAACATGTTTCTGGTATACTTAGCTTGATTAATAAAAATTCCCTTCTCTGATTGCTTAACCTGCAAACCCAAAAAGTAATTTAATTCTCCCATCATGGACATCTCAAACTGTCCCTGCATGAGTTCACCAAACTTCTCACACAGCTTCTTGTTAGGGGATCCAAATATGATGTCATCAACATATATTTGGACCAGAAGGATGTCCTTTCCTTCTTCTTTCCTAAACAAGGTCCTATCAATTTTACCTTTAGTAAAACCATTGTCCAGAAGAAATTGAGATAGAGTGTCATACCATGCTCTGGGTGCCTGCTTCAGCCCATAAAGAGCTTTCTTAAGCTTAAACACCTTGTCACCTTGTTCAAAACCAGGAGGTTGTTCAACATACACTTCCTCAATGAGAATCCCATTGAGAAAGGCAGATTTCACATCCATTTGGTATACTTTGAACTTCATGTGAGCAGCATATGCTAAGAACAATCTGATGGCTTCTAGTCTGGCAACAGGAGCAAAAGTCTCATCATAGTCTATTCCTTCAGACTGAGAATAGCCCTGGGCCACTAGCCTTGCCTTGTTCCTAGTAATTACATCATTCTCATCTTTCTTATTTTTGAAAACCCACTTAGTGCCTATCACCTTTTGATGTCTTGGTCTGTCTACCAGCTCCCAAACATCCTGTCTGGTGAATTGATTCAATTCCTCCTGCATAGCCACAATCCAATTTGAATCTTTCAGTGCCTCCTTGATGTTCTTGGGCTCAATCAAGGACACATAGCAACTAAATAAGGCAGCTAAGTTAATAGTTCTCCTAGTCTGGACACCCTTAGTTGGATCTCCTAAGATCAGGTCATTGGGGTGATCAACCAGGGTCCTCCTCTCCGTGGTCTTGCCTGGGTGATCATCTTCTGCAGTACCTTGGTGATTATCACCACCTGCAGAAGAGCTTCCCCCTACAGGAGTTCCAACCTCTTCTGGTTCTGCTCCTTGTGAAGACTGCTGCTTCAGAGAACCAGGAGATGGGTCCTCATCTGAATCTGAATCTGAGTCAAGAATAGGTGGATTGACCTTGATAACTCTGGGTTTAGCCTGATTCTGGGTCTCATCAGGAGACGTAGAATCCACCTTGCACTCAAAAGTAGATTCATCAAAAACAACATGAGGTGTTTCTTCCACACAAAGTGAATTCTTATTAAAAACTCTAAAAGCTTTACTGGTGCTGGAATATCCCAAAAATATTCCATCAGCCACTTTAGCATCAAAGGTTCTTAATTTAGATTTCCCATTGTCATGGATGAAACACGTACATCCAAAAACATGAAAGTATGAAACAGATGGGGTTTTACCTTTCCATACCTCATATGGGGTCTTATTGTGTCTCTGGGCAATCAGGCACCTGTTCTGAGTGTAACAAGCTGTATTGATGGCCTCTGCCCAGAATCTCTGTGGAGTGTTGTATTCTGCCAGAAGTGTTCTTGCAGCTTCTTTGAGAGTTCTATTCCTCCTTTCTGCAACTCCATTTTGTTGAGGTGTTCTGGCAGCAGATGTCTCATGAAAAATCCCATGATCCTTGCAATAATCTGCAATATGTGAATTCAAAAACTCTGTTCCTTTGTCACTTCTGATCCTGACTATGCTCTGGTTCTGCTCATTCTGAATCTGCTTGAAGAACTCTGGCAGCTTAGTTATAGTTTCATTTTTCTTAAACAAGAACACTACCCAAGTGTATCTTGAAAAGTCATCTACTATTACTAAGGTGTACTTCCTTCCACTGAAACTAAGAGGAGAAACAGGTCCAAACAGGTCCATGTGAAGTAGTTGAAGTACTCTGGTTGTGGTTGTGCTCTGGACATCCTTAAAGGACGTCTTGGGTTGTTTACCCTTCTGGCATGAACCACAAACCTGATCCTTCTTAAACACTTCATTTGGAAGACCTCGAATGAGAACTTCACTGAGTATCCCTTGTCACAGAATTGGGATACTGAAAGCAGATTATGCTTGAGTCCTTCTACGTAGTAGACTTCATCTACAGATACTCCATTGAAGGTCAACTTTCCAACTCCTCTGGTGACTCCATAGTTGTTGTCACCAAACATCACTCTTGGTCCATTCAATGGCTTGAAATCTTGGAGATTATCCTTCTGGAATGTCATGTGCTTGGAACATCCACTATCAATGTACCAGACATGGTTGCTTGATAATCCATTCTCCAATGGACTCTTATCTACCTGCAGAGAGATTAATTAGGTCCCCTACTAGTGCTGGGTCCTGATTGGTTAGTTGCAGGTTTTGTAGGAATCCATAGATAAAGATCATCTCTTGATGGATGAGGAGATCTTATCTTCCTTCCAAATCTATCTACCAGTACATGTCCTCTTACTATGACATATTGAGCTACTGGTCTGATAAGGACACCTTTCCTATAAACAGGTCTGGTGTACCTTTTCTCAAATCTGGCCTTTGGAATGGCCTGCCTCAAAGACATGGTCTTAAAGGTCTGGTTGTAAGGGTACACCCTAGAAGAACCATCTCTGGTGTCATAACTTCCCAGATCAGTTGGTTTTCTATAGATGGGTCTGGAAGACCTCCTCTGGTTCTGATAATTAGACCTGTTCTGGTGATTATAGTTCCTTTGAGTATACCTATTCTGGAATTGATTTTTCTGAGAAAATTGTCTTTGGGGTACCTGGTTCTGTTGAACATTGTTCCTTCTCTGGTAGTTATTACTCTGATTGGTATTCCCCCTTTTTGAGTGTTTCCTTTGAGGTCCCCTAATCTGTTTAGGTTCCCTTTGAGGATTCCTCTGGGGTCCTTCAATTTGAGTAATTCCTACTCCTTGGGACTCATTGTTCACAGAACCATTAATCTTTAATGGTTCCCCTTTTTGACACTTATTCTCAAGCATCTTCTCTTCCAGAGTAGTCAACTCTTCTGGACCATTAGTTAAGTGATTAACAGAGTGATTCCTTTTCCAATCAGGATTGTGAACCACCTTGTAACCATTACCAGTTAAGTCTTTATCATTCCAGATTTCTACCACTTTACCAGCCCTTACAGACTTGTCTTTGTTATAAAAGTACTTGTGAGTTTTAGTGGTAATTCCAGAATATCCTAAACCACTCTTATCACAAATGCACTGAGAAGACTCTGATATGATAGATACAACAGATGGTATCTTAGGAGCTTCTCTGGGCATAGGTATCTCCTCTATGTTATGGACAACTTGTTTTCCCTTGATAAGAGTTTGGTATTTGGCTCTGAGTTCAGTAATCTCATCCTCTTGAGAATTCCTTTCTTTCATGAGTTGATCTACCAGAGTATCTCTTTCTGTGATCTTATCCTGAAGTGCAGAGACTTCTTTGGAATGATCTTTCATGAGTTCTCTGGTGGATTTGTGCTCATGAGAGAGAGATTGAACTTCTGCTCTGAGCCTACCATTCTCTGTCTCAAGTTTTTGACAGAGTTGGACACAATTTTGGAGATCTGATAGCATTTGTTGCATATCAGACTCTCTGGAGTTACCAGATGAATTAGAGGATTCAGTACATTTGGAATTAGATAAAACAAGAGTAGTTTCATTTACCTCAGTGATGTCTGCCATGAGACACACATCATCATCTGATCCAAAGTCAGAAGAAGAAGAACTGGAACTAGTATCCTCCTCTACTGCTTCTGCCAGCAGTGCTCTCTTATCTGCATATCTCCTATCTCTCTTGATTCTTTTCTCTTCTCTTTCCCTAGGAGTAAGCTGAGGACAATCATAACTGTAGTGACCAGTCTTGTTGCATGTGTAGCAGGCATTGTCTCCTCTGGGACTAGGACTTGGCTCTCTCCTCCTCTGGTTGTAGTCTGATCTGGCAGGGCTACTTTCTCTCCTCTGGTAGTCAGGTCTGCCAGAGCTACCATCCCTCCTCTGATGATCTGATCTCCCAGAGCTGCCAGGGTTGTCATCTCTCCTCCTCTCTGGAGTTCTGAATCTGGTCTCCCTTGAGTCTCCAGATGTCTTCTCCTTCTCTGCAGGCTTGAAAGAACTCTTCCTGTTTCTGGTAGACTCCTTCCAATGCCTTTTGTACCTGCCATATTTTGAACTCATTTTGTCTAATTTATGAGTTAGAAGTGCTACCTGCTCCTTGAGGCTCAAGTCATCTGCAGTTGACTCCTTTGGCATGGCATCAGATTTGAGAGTTGAAGAGAATGCAACTCCTTTCTGGCCAGAAGAGGAAACCTCTTCTGTTTGATCCTCCTCTTGAAGATCATATTCGTAAGCCTTGAGATCAGACAACAGAAGATGGTGATCCAGAGTGTTGAGATCCTTGTTGTCCTTGATCACAGTAACTTTAATTCTCCACCTGCTTGTTAGTGAACGTAATATTTTACTATTAATCTCTTTTTCAGAATAGGTCTTACCTAAGGCACTAGCCTTGTTCAAGAGATTCGTGAGACGCATGTCCAGCTGGTCAATGGTCTCGTCTGGTTTCATCTTGAATGTGTCAAAAGAGTGTTGAACAGCTTGAAGCTTGTTATCTTTAATCTTCTCTGTTCCTTCACAGAGCAGAGCTAACTTGTCCCACATCTCTTTTGCAGTGGTGCACGTTCTGACCTTTTCAATGACTTCTTTAGTAAGAGTGTTGATAATCTCAGTCCTCGCCACCTGGTCCAGATTATGTAGCTTTCTCTCATCGTTGTCAAGTTCGTCTTTCTTTTTGAGGATTCGTTGTCTGGGAACTCTATCCTCTGCAGCGTCGCTAGTTTCTTCTCTGGACTCAGACCTGCCACTATCAATAGGAGTCCAGTAAAATTTGATGGGGCCACTTTCAACCACATCTAACATGCGGTGGTGAATAGCTCCGAGATGATTACTCATCATGAAGCTCCAGTGGCTATAATCCTCGAACGAGAATTCTGGCAGTTTGCGACTCTTATAAGAAGATTTCGAAGACATATTGAAAAGACGTTTAGGGAAATAACAAGAGCTTGAATAAATAGCACAAAAGAGCAATGGATCTGCCCGGTGACCACCAAAAGCTTTTCAAAGCAGTGGTCGTGGACACACTGCTCTGATACCACTTGTTGGTCCCACTCGATAGATTAATTGCGGAAGCTTATGTAATAATGTCTTTCCAAAATCTTTTATGAGAGATCAATAAAACAATATTTAAAATTAAAGCGATAAAAAACACAGGATATATAGTGGTTCGGATAAATATCCTACGTCCACTCTCCCTTATCACCAAGGGGTCTCACTAACAACCAACTCACAAACTTACTCACTGGAATTTCTGAAGTACCAGCACCTTCTTACAAACTCTTTAGATCTAACTTCGATCTAAAGATAAACTCACTCCAACCTTTTCTTAACAAGATGAACAGGTTGAGTGTATTAACTCCTTACGAGTAGATAAGTAATTAAGAACAAAGTGTGAGTGCAATATGCGTAGTGATCAAAAGCTTAGTATGGCTATATGCGCGTGAATGATTCTAGAGCTTTTTCTTGATCTGCACTCAAGTATATATAGAGGGGATTAGGGACATAGCCGTTGGGAGGCTAATCCAATCAGATCCTCTATATATGGAAGCTTCAATCAATCAATTCCCTAATTGATTGATTGGGTTGGTGAGATCTTGAATGATTGTCTTCATATCTTCTTAATCCAATCTTGTTTGACTTGATTTGAATCACCAACGGTCAATGCTTCCAATTGCCTAACTCTGATTCTCTCCAGAGAAGGCAGGACCAGACACCAGGCAACCTCGGTGTCTTCTGGTCCTTATCTGGTGAACAACCAGAATACTCAGTAGAATAAGGGGATCAAACTGAGCATCTTTTGTTCCACCAGACTCGTCTGGTCCGGACTCGTCTGGTCTGGGGAAGGTCATCTGCCTCTGGTCTGATCTCTTCTGGAGAAGTCCTCTGAAGAAGTCCTCTGGTGAAGTCCTCTGAAGAAGTCCTCTGGTGAAGTCCTCTGGTGACTCTTCTGGTCTGGCAGTTCCCCCTAGACTAAGTCCTAACTAAACCTCATCTGGCTAATAGGTCCAGATGGTCCTATTACATCTTCTGGTTTGTTTTAACTCATCAAAACTAACAAATTTTTATCCTAACATGTTCACATGACCACTGATCCAGTTTTGTTAAGAAAAATGGTCAACCGAACAGATCTTAAATATTTTAAACTATGGGAATTCCTGCATATTTCATACTATTACTTGTATTCTGACATTATTCTTGTAATAGAAAATTATTTGGTTAGAAGTTTTGGAATCATCAAAAAGGGGGAAATTGTTGGGATATATTTTAGTTTTGATGATTTTCCAAAACAACATGTAATAGGTTTGAAAGCAGTCAGGATAGTATCTTCTAGTTTCAGGTCAGGCTAGGTTGTTTTTCAGTAGAACAGGTTATCAGTGGAGGAAGAACTCAGTTGAGGGGGAACTCAGCTGAAGGTCTACTGAGGGGGAACTCACTGATAGAGCCTGAGGAAGTCAAGATGACATCACAAGGAAAAACGACTGAAGCCATGTCAGAAGACCTGAAACCTGAAGAGAAGCCTGAAGGAAGTCCCACTGAGCATAAACCTGACTATTCTAAGCTAAGTCAGTGGGCTACTCAGTGAAGAGCATGATCAGGAGGATCTGTGTTGTGCCTAGTAGGACCTGAAGGAGTCAGGCTACTGAGGCTGGGAAGCTTGACAAATAGCCTTATGTCAACTCCCCTGAGTGGACTTCAAGTCTACTGAAGAAAGGTATCCTGAGAGGATTACGAGTCAGCTGAAGACAAGTCGTCTGAAGTCAGGACTACCCTGATCAAGTACCCTGAACAAAAGAGCCGTTGGACTCAGTCCACGTGGACCAATCAAGACAAGGCAGCAAATCTGACAAAAGCTGACAAGGCCGTACTTCACTGAAGAGGAGAATTTCACTCCAGAGATAGTCTGGATTTGAATGTTACTCTCTCCAACGGTAACATTCAAATCCACACTATAAATACAAACTCAAGCTTCATTTGTAAGTGTACGAATGCGAGAGCTGGAGGTGTGAGAGTGGTGCAAGTTCGAGGGAGTCATAAGGAGGCACCATCTCCATCAAGAACACTGACCTGAGTTATTCATAGTCATATTTGAGTGTTCCAGTTTGTATACTCGAGCCCATCATATACATCCTAAGCTTAGAGAGATTTTCCCAATCCTAGCTTTTAGGCTAAAACCATGTAAGGGAAAATCTCACCTAGTTGGAGAAGAACCGAACCAAACTAAACCCTTTCAGAAGATTGTTAGGCTTGTAGTGAGGTGAGGAGAGGCAGTCCCTGAGTGAAGAGGGACGTGAGGCCAGTTCGAGAGGCAGCCCAGGGAGTGGCGTGAGTCCAGTGTACCCGTGCACCTTGGCACGTTAAAAACAAGAATCCCAGTAGTGGATTTCCTGTTAAATCAGGCAGTGGATGTAAGAGTATTGAGACTCTGAACCACTTTACATTGTTGTGTTCATTATTGCCATACATTAGCATACATCAGTGTTTTAAAAAAAAAATTGCTCCTGAATTCCCATTTTGCCCTTCGAAAACGGGACCATCAGGCCCCTGCCATGATAGAGCACCAGATCAGGCATGAGAGGAGAATCTTCCTGAAGCAGCTAAAGTCTTCTCTGGCAGAGGTAAAGGCTTCTTTTAAGGCTAATGGCTTATTTGTCAAGTTGGATGTCATGCACAGCCAGAAGCAGCTACAGGAGCACGTGCTGGAGCAGTTGAGACCTGTCTCTGTGCTCAAAGTGGAGATGGCCAGCCAGATGATTCAAACTGCCAAGCTGAAAGACTCCCTCCAGGAGATGTTGGAGAAGCAAGAGAGACTTGTTGCAGAGTCTAAAGCTTACCTGGAGGAGGCCAAGCAGCTGCGTGATCTTCACTCTTCCTCCAACACTGTCTTGCCTGATCTTATAAGGCAGGTAGTGGATCCCCTCCTTGATGAAGTTAAAAAGGGGGAAGAGAAGGCCAGAACTGATCTGGCGAAGACCACAAATGAAACTCTCTTCAGCCATGGAGCTCGTCTGGACCTGCTGGAGAATACATTGGCCCAGGCTGAGTTGCAGAAGAAGAAGAAGGAAGAGCTCAAATCACTTTCCATGGCTAAGCAGCTTGCTGCAGAAGAGGAGTCCGAAGCAGAGCAGGATCCAATTTCCATCTCTGGACCTGCTAAGAGGAAGATAAGGAAAGTAAAGAAGAGCTTCCTTGAATCTGTGGTTGAAGAAGCAGAGAAGAGATTCAAGGAAGAGTCGCCTGAAGAGAGGCAAGCAAGGATAAGGAAAAATATAGATGAAGAGCAGAGGCTCCGATATGTTAGAAGGCAAAATAAGAAGAACAGAGAAGCTGGCATCACTCCTGGTGCTAGTGGATCCAGCCAGAAGAGAAAAGGGCCTGTTGAAGTCATGAACATCCTCCCTCTCAGGACAGAAGGGTCCTTTGACTCAACTGTTCCTGTGCCTTTGATAGAAAAATGGAGAGAAGCCAAGACTCTCTGGTTCATTCAACATTACATCCAGAGACCTCCACCAGAGGATGATGCTCTCATCAACAGGACCTTCCATTCTTGGATGCAGGCATATGATGCAGATTTGTACAAGCAGTTGATGGATTCAACTATTGAATTCAACCTGGAAGTCACTGCTCCTGAGTTCCATTTTCTCAACACTCCAATGGCAGGAGACCAGGTTGATTGGGCTGAGCTGAAGAAACTGTACAAGACCAAGGTGTTGGCAAACTTCACCCCAGCATCTTCTGCAGAGTTGAAGGCCATTCAAGATAGGTTTCTTGACTGGTTTCTGGTGCCCAAAGACAACAGAAGATATGCTTAGAATAGGACCAGAAATGCATTGTAATATGTATTCTTCTTTGTCCTTATTATCAATGAAAATCTCATATCTTCTCTGTTCAAAAGACAACCTCTTGTTGTCTTAATTGTTTGCCTGATAAGATCTATTCTAAGGTCTTATCCTTTATATGTCTTCTTGCTTGAAGTTTTCTTTGTGATCAGTTCTGGTAGTGTTTTAACTCCATCAAAAAGGGGGAAATTGTTAGGATAAAAATTGTTAGTTTTGATGAGTTAAAACAAACCAGAAGATGTAATAGGACCATCTGGACCTGTTAGCCAGATGATGATCTAGATTAGGACTTAGTCTAGGGGGAACTGCCAGACCAGAAGACTTCACCAGAAGACCCCACCAGAGGACTTCACCAGAGGACTCCACCAGAAGACTTCACCAGATGAGATTTGACCAGAGGCAGAGGACCTTCCCCAGACCAGACGAGTCCGGACCAGACGAGTCTAGTAGAACAAAAGATGCTCAGTTTGATCCCCTGACTCTACTGAGTATTCTGGTTCTTGACCAGATGAGGACCAGAAGACGTCGAGGTTGCCTGATGTCTGGTCCTGCCTTCTCTGGAGAGAATCAGAGTTAGGCAGAGGAAGCTATTGACCGTTGGTGATTCAAATCAAGTCAACATGATCAGGATTGGAAAGTATTTGAAGATAATCAATCCAAGGATCCCACCAACCCAATCAATCAATTAGGAAATTGATTGATTGAGGCTTCCTTATATAGAGGATCTGATTGGATTAGTCCTCCAACGGCTAGCCCTAATCCCCTCTATATATACAAGAGTGCAGTTCAAGAAAAAAGCTCTAGAGAGACTCTACACGCGCATAAGTGATCCAAGCTTTTGATATTCATACCAAGCACTCTTACTGTTCATAATATTTATCTACTCTAAAGGATTTACTCAAACCACAACCTGTTCATCTATTAGACAAGGTTGTTGGCTGGTTGATCTTTAGATTGAAGTAAAATCTAAAGAGGTTGTAAGAAGGAACTGGTACTTCCCAATTCCAGTAAGTAAGTTTGTGAGTTGGTTGGTAGTGAGACCCCTTGGTTATAAGGGAGAGTGGATGTAGGATATTCAATCCGAACCACTATACATCTTGTGTTATTTATTGCTTTACTATACTTTTTGTTTGTTGATTATTGCCCTCTTGTAAAAGACTTTGAAAGACATTTTAACTTAAGCTTCCGCAATTAATCTAACTAGTGGGACCAACAATAAAAGCAATCACAAGAACAATAATCATATGCATAATTAAATTAACGAAAGAAATCAAGAACATAAACGAAAGAACAAGTTAAAGTCTCTAAAGAAATCTATATAAATCTGAAAAACTAGGTTTAATCGTCTCCAAGAGTAAAGAAAGAAAGAATTAATCTAATACGTTCAAAAGAAATACTAAAACGAAGAATTTGTAAATTAAAACCTCGATTACAACGTATAAAACTCTTCCAATCTCCCTCCCAAGCTTTCTCCTCGCTCAAAATATGTAAAAATATGTGTTGGTATGTTGTGTTATGTGAAAATATGCTTGGAAGGGGTATATATAGGCTTTGGGACGAATTTGGGCGATTTTGGGCCAAAAACACGCAAAAACGCTCGAGCGGGACAGCTCGAGCGCCCCATTCGAGCTTGGTGGTCGAGCGGGTCAAGAGGTCGAGCGAGGCGCTCGACCGCTGGCTGTACACATGTTCGTAAAACCTTCATAACTTCTCAACCAGGAGTCCGTTTTGGCCGATTCAAAGTCCTACAAACTCCTCTTTTCGCCCTCTATCCATCTATGAAAACTAAAGAGACAAATTAATAAGTTTATAAAATTGATACTCATTTGACTCCAAACACTCGTCGAAAATACTCAAAACATGGGCAAATCCGGCACCAAAACATAACAATTTCACGCCTAATCAAGTTGCCACAGCTCTACTCTCATGCATGTTAAACCTCTTCAGGACCTTCTCAATGTAACTCTTCTGGGATAAGAATAGTCTTCCAACTTTTCTATCCCTAAGAATATCCATTCCAAGAATCCTTTTAGCATTTCCCAAGTCCTTCATATCAAATCTAGCACTTAGCTTCCTTTTGATACTCTGAATCTTCAGAAGACTTTTACTGGCAATAAGCATGTCATCCACATAAATCAGAAGATAGGCTATCACATCACTACCTTGGCTTTCCAGGTATACACAAGTATCATACTTGCTTCTTACAAACCCAATGGATAGCATAACTTCATTGAACTTCTTGTGCCACTGTCTTGGACTTTGCTTGAGGCCATACAATGATTTCTTGAGCAGGCACACCTTCCCTTCTCCCCCTGGTTCAACAAACCCTTCTGGCTGGTGCATGTATAAACTCTCAATAAGATCCCCATGCAGAAAAGCTGTCTTGACATCAAGTTGTTGTAGCTCCAGATCTTCTTGAACAACTCTACTGAGAAGTAATCTGATTGAACAATGCTTAACAACAGGTGAGAAAACCTCATTGTAATCAATTCCTTCTCTCTGAGTAAATCCTCTGGCAACTAACCTGGCTTTAAACCTCACCTGATCTTTCACACCAGATTCAAGCTTCCTTTTAAACAACCATTTACAACTGATTAGCTTCTGCTTAGCTGGTTTGTCAACAAGAATCCAAGTATGATTCTTCTTAAGAGACCCCATCTCTTCTGTCATGGCTGTAATTTATGACTCCCTATCATCACACTCAAGGGCTTCCTTGTAGCTTTTAGGTTCTTGGTATTCTATGGCTTCTGCTGTAACAAGTGCATAGGAGATCAGATCCACACGACCAAACCTTGCTGGAGGATGTATTTGTCTTCTGGATTTGTCTCTTGTCAGGCTTTAATTTCTCAAGTCTGCTTCTGGCACTTCTTCCTCCTCCTCTACTGGTGCACTATCCTCATCTGATAACTCATTCTCTCCTGTTCCCTGCTCTGATTCAGAACCAGATGCACTATCATGTTTATCATGATCAGGCTCCACCTCAACTTGAGTAATTGGCTCAGAAATAACACCATCCATCTCTTCAGCTGATGGCTCTCTATCACCTCCACCAGACTTGTAACCCAACTGTGATTCATTAAACACAACATCTCTACTGATGATACACTTTTGGTTCCCAGGCTCTAGACACCACAGCTTGTACCCTTTAACACCCTTTGGATACCCAATGAAAACACATTTTAAAGCTCTAGGTTCAAGTTTGTCTTGTTTCACATGAACATAAGCTAGGCATCCAAACACTTTCAACTTTGAGTAATCTGATATCTTTCCATACCAGACCTCATCTGGGGTTTTAAACTCAATAGCAGATGATGACACTTTATTAATGAGATAAACAGCTGTGTTAACAGCTTCCCCCCAAAAACTCTTAGGTAAATAAGCATCAGATAACATACACCTAACCCTTTCCAGAATAGTTCTATTCATTCTCTCCGCTAGACCATTCTGCTGGGGGTTTGAAGGAACAGTTTTATGCCTAGTAATACCCTTCTCCCTACAAAATTGTTGAAACTCCACTAATAGGAATTCAAGCCCATTATCAGTCCTTAAGTGCTTGATAGTTCTGCCTCTCTTATTCTCAAGTTCAATCAACCATTCTTTGAACTTAGAGAAGGCATCACTCTTCTGTTTAAGAATGTAAACCCAAACCTTTCTGGAATAATCATCAATAAGGGTAAGGAAATACCTGCCTCCACCATGAGTGGATACCCTTGCTGGTCCCCATACATCAGAATGTATGTAGTCCATAACCTCCTTGGTGGTATGCTTCCCCTTCTGGTATGCTTGCTTCTTTGATTTCCCAAGAACACGCCTCTCACAGAATTCCAGCTTACATATCCTCTTCCCAGGGATTGCTCCCTTCTTGGATAACTCCACCAGACCCTTCTCACCAACATGTGCCAATCTCTTGTGCCACAAGTTAACATCAGAAGACTCCATGGTAACATCAGCTGACCCTGTTACAGTTTTTCCAATCAAAGTATACAAACCATTCTTGATCATACCCCTCATAACAATTCTTCCAGACTTGGTTATTGACAGAACTTTTTTTTCTGTCTTGAATTCAAAGCCCTTAGAATTCAATGTACCAAGAGAAACAAGATTTCTCTTCAACTCAGGAACAAACCTGACATAAGATAAGATCCTATCAACTCCATCAAACATCTTGATCTTGATAGAACCAGATCCTTGCACTCTACAGCTCTCATCATTACCCAAAAGAACAAGACCTCCATCAATCTTCTCAAGATTCAGGAACCAGTCTTCATGTGGACACATATGAAAAGTACACCCTGAGTCTAGGACCCACTCTTGACTTAGTCTCTCATGACTAACCATCAAGACCTCTGCACTATCGTATCCTTCAACCTCCACAACAACTGCATCTCCATCTTGATCACCTTGATTGTCTTTCTTTCTTCTTTCAGGGCAATTCTTTCTCAGATGACCTTCCTTATGGCAAGTGAAACACTTTCTCTTCTCAACAAAATCAGATTTCTTCCCACCCTTATTCCCTTTTCCACCATCCTTCTTCCTGGACTGAAACCCCTTCTTCTTCTTGGATTGAACATTCAATCCTTCAGCAGGCTTCTTCCCATCGGTTTGGATCTGTAGAAACTTGGTTTTTAGGGCAGTTTGAACATCATCAAACATCACCTGATCTTGTCTTCCAAATAACAAGGCATCTTTGAAATTTTCCAGAGACTTAGGTAGAGCATTCAACAACATCAATGACTTGTCTTCATCATCAATTGTAACATCCAAACTCTCCAGATCATCCACCAATCTATTGAACTCGTCCAACTGATCACCAACATTCTTGTCTTCACTCATTTTGAAGACTTGAAGCTTCTGTTTCATGTATAACTTGTTCGTAACAGACTTGGTCTGGTATAACTGCTCCAGCTTATTCCAGATCCCAAGAGCGGTTTCCTCCTTCGATACTTCCCTCAATGGCTTGTCCCCGAGACACAAGATAAGTGCACTGTGTGCCTTCCTCTTGTTCTCCTCCACCTTCGCCGGATTTGTTCCAGAAGCCACCTGAGCCGGTGGCAACAAGGCTTCGTACAACCCATTGTGTACCAGGAGAGCCTTCATCTTGATCTTCCATAAGCTGAAATTGTTCTTCCCCGTGAACTTCTCAATGTCGAACTTAGTTGCAGCCATGATTACTTCACTTCCCACAGACGGCGCCACTTGTTAATCGTTTTGGATTCACAAGAAAACTTATTTCCGGGAATCGGAATATGGAAATAATAAGAACGAAATTGAAATCACACAAGAACACCAGTTTACGTGGTTCGGAGATGAATACTCCTACGTCCACGGGATCCGAGAGGATATCTTTTCACTAAGATGGGAATAATGGAAGTTACAATCGCTCAATCTCACAATCACTCTGTGTATACGCTCAAATGTTCTCACTTGTGATTCTTTTTCTCTCAGCTAAGAAACTCCTTTTATAGTTACAGAGATTGAGATGAATCTAAACTTGATTCAGTTGTAACAAACTCATAAGTAAAGTAGTTATCCAGCTGGCTAACAAACTCCAATAACTGCTTCAGTTAATTCAGTTATAACCGCCAACGCATTAGCTCAAATTGGTATAGTTCGCGCCTGCCTTTGTATCAGATGACTTGACACATCAACAGATGACCTCCAGTCTAAACCTCCTCTGAGAGAACTCCACTGTCAGACCTCATCTGATGAACCTCATCTGATGCAACTCCACTGATATCCAAATATGACTAACACCTACGACTAACACTTCATCAACATAGCTCCTTATTGAATTAAGCTCAGTAGACTTCATACTTCACATATGACACTCCACACTACCTTTGTACATTTGTCCTCGAGCTTGTGGTTTTTCCACAGGTTTGGCAAATAGAGAAACTTCACCTATTGGCTTATCAAATCCACTCAATCCAGATTTGAATGCTTGATCCAGTTCTTTCTCAAAGTTTCCTTGTAACTCTTGGATATTGGACAAGGCTTTATCAAGAGCCTCCTTCTCATCAGATTTTACCATAACACCCATGGATACAACATTTTCCCCCTTTTTGCCATCACCAAAATAGCTCAGGAGGGTATCCATCTTGCTAGATAAGTTGGATTCAATCTGATTTGAATTTGCGGCATACACGCATACACACATATATTAGTGAAACTCTTGGCTTGGTACGCCCCCAACGTTATCAACGAACTGGGTGAACAAATTCGCGTCTCTATTTTACGCTCTCGATTTACAACAATTTGTATTGTTTCATGCCATGAGACGGTCTCATACAAATTTTTGTCTTTATAAATATACTAATTGCACAATACACTTTATTAGGATATATATATTGTATATATATTTTCTTTGTATTTTATTATTGTTCCCCATCGAATGTATGTGACCTCACTAAGGATAAATGATCGTAAATTATTGTATTTATTCTCATACAAAAGGTAAAAAATTAAATATCTCTTCAAATATTACTATACTTGGTATATATATAGGCGCAGGCGTTTTAATAACTGTGTCAATATGACTGTCTTTTTCTTCAGACTTAGTCTGGGAGACAATTTTATTTTGTAAGGAAATAATCTTGTCAATTTTTCCATGCAAAGAAATAATTTCTTCTCCGAGAATGGAGAGATAAATATTGCAGAAATTATTCTGCTCAATCATATAATTGATATGCTTAGCGGTAATATGAAGAGTATCATTTTCAATGATTTTGGAGAATGGAAGAAAATTAAAAGTTCTGCCATTCTTTTCCATTTGGAAAGGGGTGTGTGGAGGAAAGATAGATTTCTGAATTCCTCCGGCAACAATTTTGTAGTCACGCTCAATAACATATATATAATCAATATAAAAGGTCTTTATGAACCAAGGAACATAAAAGGTAATTTCATTGTGTTTCTCACAGAATTCATAAAAACTTTTGATAAAATAATCAAAATCATCTTTAGAAAAGGTTTTAAAATACCAAATTCTAAAATTATCCCATTTAGGATTATTGAATTCATTATTAATATAGGCTCTTGTAGAAGAACCTTTCGTAAAATAAAGGATAGGTTTAATATCCATAAATCAAAGTTTGAAATTGCATTCCGAAATTATTTCGGGCTCTTTTTCAGCATTGTGAATAATATTATTTTTATTAATAATAATATTGTTTTCATCAAAACCATTGTTTTTAGAAAACACATTTTCTCTATAATAAGAAGTAGAAGCTCTAGACGTAGAGGGAATGTTAACCTCATAATCTAAAGGAGAAATATAAGAGTGTCCTGAAAAGGATCTTGAAAGAGAATTTTGTCTCCTTTGGCTATTAAAACCAATATTGATAACACCACTATTATCATGTTTTATGTGACTTAAGTCACTGTTAACAAAAGGAATTTTTGGCACAGTTTGTTCCAAAACCCAGTTATCGGGAAAATTAATTTCTTCCCATTTTATATGCTTTCTTTTGGTAATACTAGACTTACCAAAATTTGTTTCAATAAGAATAGTTTCATTATTATCCTTTTCACTTATTTTACACATAGGATTAAGAGTAAAAAGGGGTTTATAGTAAATACGATAGCAAATACATATCACCTGTGTACCTGGCATATAATCATAACCATGAGTTTTAACATTTAAAGTTAAAGCATTGAGAATATTTTCATCAGATAAAGAGAGAGAAAGGTTAGGATAAACATTGAAATAAACAGGTCCTAACGCAAGACTGGACTTAATAACTCCCATAAGGGATTGTTTCCAGTTACAGTTTCTGCCATCTCTTAGAGCAGCAAGAAAGCTTTCAGGGAGACCTTTGAGAGTAAGAGGTCTGAAAGCAATTTGAACGCATCCAATATGAATAAATTTATGAGTGTTTTTAAAAGGTAAAATATCACTTTTACTAAGTAATTTAATAACCATTTCCTCATTGTTTAAAGAGATAGAGGACTCAGTAGTTTTAACTACCTGTCTAAGACATATTCTTTCAAAAGTTCCAATTTTATAAACTGTTTTAGGCTGTATCTTAGGAATAGTCCATCTGTTTAACAGATCAAGATTTTCAGGAATATCATACTCCTGAACCATAGAGTTCTGGACATTATTGTCCTTAAGACTGAAAAGATTCATCAAGAAAAGTTTGTATTGAATCATAAGCACTAAACAATAACTATACATCTATTCTCAAATGGCTCTGATACCATAAATCTAGGATCGTGCATCTTATTATATCAATAGTACTCTGTGGATCTTTTCCAAACCTGATAGGACTGACTGAGAAATTCCATAGTCTATGAGTTAACCTGAAAAAAGCATTACGCCCACAAACGCCTGCGCCTATCCATTGGCAAATCGGCAAAAGGGCACGCCCACATAGTTAACTCATAGATATCACTAGAAAACTCAAAACCTATCGGTTAAACCAACGCTACTCTTGATATAAGTAGAGTTTAGTTATGCTAGGCCATGATTCAATACAAGATGAATTAGCCGACCATTAAGGCGGCAACAATAAAAAGAAATTCAAAATATAAAACAAGAAGAAAGTAAACAGTATACCTTAAAGAGCCACCAGGGCCAACAGTTTATTTCACAAAGAAGGAGAACAGAAAAAGAGATACAAGGGGGTTGTAGAGAGAGAGAGAGAGAGAGCGAGCAAACTCAAGCGTGTCTAAAAACAGAAAAGAAAATCCCTATATATAGAGAGGGAAGAGCCGGACATGAGACCCAGGATTCCAAAATAAAAAAATGAATAGTAAGAACTATTCATGAACAGAACTTGGTCTGTTAGTGACGCATGTGGTGACGACATTTAATTCGTCCCTTCCTCAGAAAGATCTTCGGTTTAGATTGCCATCAAAGAAGCTTGTCTTTGTAGAAGAATAAGAGTCTTCTCGAACCTCTTCAATTGTTGAGGATTAAAGCGAGTATTTTTAAGAATTGGGATACAAATTTTTAGGACCCTGATCTTCTTACTGAGTCCTTTAAGATAATTATTATCCTTGATTTTATTATTATCTTCATCAAGATGAATATGAACAGGGATCTGCCAGATTTCGTGATGCAGCCCTAGTCCAACTCTGAAGAGTCTCCTGTCTTCTTGGTCAATTTCTTCCATAAGAAATTATTCTTTCATCTTCCCTTTAAGGGATTCTTTGAGAAGATCGAAGCTCTCCTGGACAGAGAAATTCAGATAATCTTCATTTGGATCTTGGGAGTCCTGTATGTCTGACCCAGAAGCCATAGAGGAATCAGATTTTAGATCTGAAAAATCGATGTCTTTAAAAAGATTCTTTTTAAGATGATCCATATAAAGATCAACATTTTTTTCTTTATTAACAATTCCCTGGTGTCTTTTGGTGAATTCTAAAAGGGTAGGGAGATCCTCAGAGATTATCTCTGTCTTGGAATCCTCGATCTTAGATCGAATTCTGTCAATATTATCTTGAATGGGAGGTTCCTTAGAACCTTCCTGGACAACATTTAGGTTGCCCCAAAACCTCGTGGAACTTACTCTCCATAGGCAAGGTAAATTGAATTCAGTATAATCGAATTCTGGTCTCCATTTCCAAACCCAAGGTATACCTGAGTCAACGAAGAATAAAAAAGTGGCTTTACCACTTGTATTATGAGTTTTTCTTGAAGAAAAAGCAATAGAATATTCCTCAAGGAGACCCTTTAAATGGTCAGGTAGAATATCTACCGAAGCCCCGTAGGTGTTCCACCAAGAGGTGAACCAATTAGGAATTTGATTCCTTCCAACGTTCTCACAAATTTTAATCAACCAGGTGTGAGTATGCTTAGCATTCTGATGGAGTAGAGTTTTATAGAAACTTTCAACATAGTCCCAGTAATTATACTGGAAAGTAGCCTGACTATTTTTATTAGTCACTTTCCTCTCAGCCATAGGTGAGATTCCCCATTCCTGGATAGAAAGAACCTTTTTTATCACAAACTTTGAATAATTTATATTATTCTTGATCTGAAAGTGTGAAATATCAACACTGCCTAGCTCAATGAGAATGTTCTCATAAAAACCTCTAGGCTTATAAGTCTGATTTGCCCAAGAAATATTTGGGATGTATTTTTCCATAAGAGTCCATGGGGATTCTTGGAATTTTTCGTCGTCATCTTCAATAAGAAGAATCAAATTCTTGTGAGGAGAATCAAAATATTTGGTCTCCGTCTGAACAGTGGAAGCATAAGAAACTTCCTCTTCATTAAGAGAATTATTCTCTGTTGAAGTAGAGGCTTTAGCCTTTTGTCTGAGAAATTCTTGGAACTCATTTTGCTCTTTTAAAGAGCCAGCACCAGAAATATTCTGATGGTAGAGGGATCTTTGCCCCATCTGAATAATAGGAGGTCTTCCTCCTCTGCCTCCTCTTCCTCTATAAGAGGAATGGGAACTCCTGCCAGAAAGGCTCATCTCTGACATTCAAGAAATATATTCTCGGGTTAGAAAATTAGGAATATGATTATCATTTCCTTTAAGATGGACAATATTGAAATCAAAATAGGCAAGGTGAGATTGCCATCTAGCAAACATTTGCTTGGAAACATTATGTTCCACATCTTTAGTAAGCATAAAAGTAGCAGCTTTACAATCAGTTTTTATAGTAAACTTCTGATTGTATAAGTCATCCTGAAATTTAAGGACACTTTTAACAATAGCTAAAATTTCTTTAGCAACAGTAGAATAATTTTTCTGTGAATTATTCCACTTTCCAGAGTAGAATCTGACAATATATTCTTGTTTATTCATGGGGTTAATCTGTTTTAAAATACTTCCATATCCTAAATCAGAGGCATCTGTTTCAACAGTTTTCTCCCAAAGAGGATTAGCAATAGAAAGGCAAGGAATATTCTTCACCTTTTCTTTAATCTTTAAAATGGCTTTAGTATGATTATCATTCCAAGGTGGAGGATTCTTTTTAAGTCTATCATAGAGAATAGCAGAGTCTTCTGCAAGATTCTTGATATAAGAGGAAACATAATTAAGGCTTCCCAAAAATCTCTGTAACTGAGTTTTATCAGTAATTATGTCTAGAAATTTATTTCCAAAATCAATGCTTCTTTGAATAGGGATAATATTTCCTTTTTCAATAAAATGACCCAAAAATTTAATTTTTGTCTGGAATAAAATCATTTTATGCTTTGAAATGACTAAACCATTTTTTATGACGATCTCTTTAAAGATGTCAAGATGCTTAAAATGTATGTCAATGTCTTTGGAGAAAACAAGAATATCATCAATATAGACAATGATAAAGTCACTAAAGGGATTAAAAATGTCATTCATAATTTGTTGGAACTCAGAGGGAGCATTCTTCAAACCAAAAGGCATGACAGTCCACTCATAATGCCCAGAGGGGACATTGAAGGCAGTTTTATACCTATCAGCAGGGTTAATCTGTATCTGCCAAAATCCAGATTTTAAATCAAATTTGGAAAAGACAAGAGCATTGACTAACCTATCTAAGAGATCCTTTTTATTAGGAATAGGGTGTCTAACCCATTTCAAAGCTTTATTAAGCGGTTTATAATTAATAACTAATCTCGGAACACCACGTTCCTGTTCAGAATGCTTATTAACATAGAAAGTAGTGCAAGACCAGGAGGACTTAGAAGGTGTAATAAGTTTCTTATGTAATAAAGAATCAATTTCTTTTTTACAAAGGTCTAAATAATCAGACTTCATCTGGCAAGGCCTAGATTTAGTAGGAATATCAGTATCTTTAAAATTTTCTTCATAAGGAAGAAAAACTATATGTTTCTTTCTGTTCCAAAAAGCATTTGGGAAATCATTGCAAATATCAATGGAAAGCTTATTAAATAAAAGCCGGACTTTCTCTTGGAGTTTAGGGTTTTTAATTCTGTCTTCAATAGTGAAAGAATTAATCTCTTCTTTAAGAAAATTGATTTGACAATTCTCGTAATTGATTTGATTTTGGATAATATCAAAAATATTATTAAAAGGTTTAGTAATGAAGTTAAAGGAAATAGGTGTTTCCTTATAAACACCAGAAATTCCTATTTCACTAACTTTAATAGGATAAATCTTTTGAATAAAAGGTAAATCAATAATCATTTGGCTAGTAAGATTTTTGACAATAAGAAAATCATTGGGGATGCAACAATTATTGATGCACACAGAAGCATTTCTGAGTTTATACTCAATATTTAAAGAACCTCCTCCCGCATGTGAAAGAGACTGAGTAGTTTTCTCAAAAAACTTAGTGGGAATAATGCCTTCCTGGATAACATTTTGGTCGGCACCACTATCAATCATAGCAATAAAATCTTTTTTAAAAGAATTATTGATAAGAAGAGAAATCTTAGTATACCATTTTCGAGACATAACAATATTAATAGCTGAAAGATGGTTTTTATCAAGATCAAGAAGATCACCACTAGGTAAATAATGAGAAGTGGTGCAAGTATTAAAATCATTAATTTTTTCTTTTCCATTTTCTACAAGAGAAAGTCGAAGAGACAGATCAATATTCTGCTTTTGAAGTATTTTAACATTAGTTTTGATCTTTTCAATTTCTTGAGTCAGATCATTTATAGTAACAGAATTTTGTTTAATATTTTTGTTTTTAAGAATTTTTTTCTAATTCTCCCATATTATAATAATTATTATTACTGACTTTATTAGAAAGGCTAGTATTGCTTTTAAAAGAAGAATCATCAAACTGTTCAATAATTTTATCCCTTAGACTGGGATCTTTGATTTGTTTAAGAAAATCAATAATATTATTATTATTATCTAAGACACTTATATTCATGTCTTGGAATTGACTTATAAGTCTATAATAGTCATCATCTTTATTGTTATTGATACAATTAAGATTGAGAAAAGGTTCGCTATTTAAGCAGTTGTCACACTCTTTTTCATCATTAGAGTTTGACTCTTTAGAAAAATCAGTGTCAGAATTTTCAGAAATATTTTCTTCTTCAGACACATTATTATCAGAATCCATAATAATTTCAGAAAGAGTTTTCTTTAATTCATCATCAATATCGAGGCTATTGATTTTATCTTTAGCATAACATTGGTTAGCATAATGGTCATTTCTGTCACACTTTCTACAAATAATTTTGTCAAGATTTTTATTTTTTAAAGAATTTCTTTTACCCTTTCCACGCCTATAGGCATGTTTTCTTTCTTGATCATCTCCTTGTTTATTTTCATTAACAGGATAATTCTTGTGTTTTTTATTTTTTCTTTTAAAATTAGAATCTTTCCGATTTCTTTTATTCATACTGTTTTTAAGTTTATAATTATCTAAACCAAATTGGTCACAGAAATGGCCCAACTGCTTCTTTTCCAAGAGATTATCTCTTTTCATCTGATTTCTTAATTTAAGCTCGTTACAAAGATTTAATCCCTCTTGGACACAAATACTGATAATTTTTCCAAAAGAGTGTAATTCATAATGGATAGAGTCAGAGTCTTTTCTTAAAATTTTCTTGACTCTTTCAGCAAAAAGATAAGGAAGACCATCAATAAATTTATTCTTCCAAATATCCTGATTACAGTCAGGAATATCATAAATTCTGGATAAAAAGGTATCTTTGTACCACCTGAAATCAGTAAGAGTTTTACACTTCATATTTAAAAGAAGAGTTTTTGTATTTTCAGATCTATTAGTAAATCTGCCAGTGAAGTGTTCTAATATAGTACACACAAGAGAATAAACAGCATCAGTTTTAACCTCATTATTCTCAGTTTTGACAGAAGAAAGAATTTCGTTTCTGTTATTAGGGTTTAAATAGTTATCCCACCAACCTTTGAGTTGGCCAGTAAAACCAACTGTTATTGCCTGAGCAGTTTGTAGATCATTATTACCGCAAATTCTGCAAGCAGAGCTATACATAAGCATTCTATGACACTGAGCGAAAATATGTTTATCACTAGCACCATCAATATTCCATTCATAAATACTTTTTCCTGAATAAGAGGTAGTGAAAAAGTTTTCCTGTTCTTCATGGAGAACGTCAAGAGGAGTAGGTCTTTGATAATACTCCCTCCGTCCACGAGTAAGTTTTCCATTTCTTTTTGTTGAATGGTTTAAGAAAGTGTATTTGTTTATTAATATATGGTGGGCCACATGTTGACTTTTGGGATAAAGTAATGAATAGTGTTGAAAAGTAAAGTGAATGAGTGGCATTTTTGTAATATTGTGTGAGTTTGAAGGTTAAAGTTTATATATAATAGAGTGTTGTTATTTCCATTTATGGAATGGGAAACTTACTTGTGGACGGCCCGAAAAGGAAAGTGGGAAGTTTACTCATGGACGGAGGGAGTAGTATTTAGTTAAGTTGGGTTTATCGGCCCATTTAATTTTATTAATACTTGGATTATCAAGCTCATAGGAACTAGAAGGGTTATCTTTAAGATCATTATTTAAAACTGAAATATTAATATTCATTTTTTCAAGTTTTTCATTAAGAATTTTTTCAATTTCAGAAACAGAAGCTTCAGTTTTGAAATCCTTAATTTCAATAGGTGATTGAATAGAAGAGGCAGTTTTAATAACTGTGTCAATATGACTGTCTTTTTCTTCAGACTTAGTCTGGGAGACAATTTTATTTTGTAAGGAAATAATCTTGTCAATTTTTCCATGCAAAGAAATAATTTCTTCTCCGAGAATGGAGAGATAAATATTGCAGAAATTATTCTGCTCAATCATATAATTGATATGCTTAGCGGTAATATGAAGAGTATCATTTTCAATGATTTTGGAGAATGGAAGAAAATTAAAAGTTCTGCCATTCTTTTCCATTTGGAAAGGGGTGTGTGGAGGAAAGATAGATTTCTGAATTCCTCCGGCAACAATTTTGTAGTCACGCTCAATAACATATATATAATCAATATAAAAGGTCTTTATGAACCAAGGAACATAAAAGGTAATTTCATTGTGTTTCTCACAGAATTCATAAAAACTTTTGATAAAATAATCAAAATCATCTTTAGAAAAGGTTTTAAAATACCAAATTCTAAAATTATCCCATTTAGGATTATTGAATTCATTATTAATATAGGCTCTTGTAGAAGAACCTTTCGTAAAATAAAGGATAGGTTTAATATCCATAAATCAAAGTTTGAAATTGCATTCCGAAATTATTTCGGGCTCTTTTTCAGCATTGTGAATAATATTATTTTTATTAATAATAATATCGTTTTCATCAAAACCATTGTTTTTAGAAAACACATTTTCTCTATAATAAGAAGTAGAAGCTCTAGACGTAGAGGGAATGTTAACCTCATAATCTAAAGGAGAAATATAAGAGTGTCCTGAAAAGGATCTTGAAAGAGAATTTTGTCTCCTTTGGCTATTAAAACCAATATTGATAACACCACTATTATCATGTTTTATGTGACTTAAGTCACTGTTAACAAAAGGAATTTTTGGCACAGTTTGTTCCAAAACCCAGTTATCGGGAAAATTAATTTCTTCCCATTTTATATGCTTTCTTTTGGTAATACTAGACTTACCAAAATTTGTTTCAATAAGAATAGTTTCATTATTATCCTTTTCACTTATTTTACACATAGGATTAAGAGTAAAAAGGGGTTTATAGTAAATACGATAGCAAATACATATCACCTGTGTACCTGGCATATAATCATAACCATGAGTTTTAACATTTAAAGTTAAAGCATTGAGAATATTTTCATCAGATAAAGAGAGAGAAAGGTTAGGATAAACATTGAAATAAACAGGTCCTAACGCAAGACTGGACTTAATAACTCCCATAAGGGATTGTTTCCAGTTACAGTTTCTGCCATCTCTTAGAGCAGCAAGAAAGCTTTCAGGGAGACCTTTGAGAGTAAGAGGTCTGAAAGCAATTTGAACGCATCCAATATGAATAAATTTATGAGTGTTTTTAAAAGGTAAAATATCACTTTTACTAAGTAATTTAATAATCATTTCCTCATTGTTTAAAGAGATAGAGGACTCAGTAGTTTTGACTACCTGTCTAAGACATATTCTTTCAAAAGTTCCAATTTTATAAACTGTTTTAGGCTGTATTTTAGGAATAGTCCATCTGTTTAACAGATCAAGATTTTCAGGAATATCATACTCCTGAACCATAGAGTTCTGGACATTATTGTCCTTAAGACTGAAAAGATTCATCAAGAAAAGTTTGTATTGAATCATAAGCACTAAACAATAACTATACATCTATTCTCAAATGGCTCTGATACCATAAATCTAGGATCGTGCATCTTATTATATCAATAGTACTCTGTGGATCTTTTCCAAAACCTGATAGGACTGACTGAGAAATTTCATAGTCTATGAGTTAACCTGAAAAAAGCATTACGCCCACAAACGTCTGCGCCTATCCATTGGCAAATCGGTAAAAGGGCACGCCCACATAGTTAACTCATAGATATCACTAGAAAACTCAAACCTATCGGTTAAACCAACGCTACTCTTGATATAGTAACATACAGATACAAAAGAAATAAGTTAACAAATGCATCTGAAAGTAGAGTTTAGTTATGCTAGGCCATGATTCAATACAAGATGAATTAGCCGACCATTAAGGCGGCAACAATAAAAAGAAATTCAAAATATAAAACAAGAAGAAAGTAAACAGTATACCTTAAAGAGCCACCAGGGCCAACAGTTTATTTCACAAAGAAGGAGAACAGAAAAAGAGATACAAGGGGGTTTAGTGCTTATGATTCAATACAAACTTTTCTTGATGAATAATAATGTCCAGAACTCTATGGTTCAGGAGTATGATATTCCTGACTGTAATCAGGATATTTGGAAGAATAAATTTATTGATGGTCTTCCTTATCTTTAGGCTGTATCTTAGGAATAGTCCATCTGTTTAACAGATATATATATATATATATATAATCCTTCGCTAAACGTATAATTTGTATTTAATTTTGAGGGTAAACGCATGGGTGTAAAAGCATTCATATGGTCTCGTAATCTTAAAACCATCTTTGAATAATGATGACGTTCAAATATCAATATTCCAGATTAACTTAACCTAGCTCTATTTAATTAAATATATTTTTCCCACTCATAATTAGTTCATTAATTAATAGTCTTAACATCAATTTTCAGTTTATCACAAATGCCTTGCAGTACATATTATCTCTCCAAGACGACCCTCTTAATATTCCTAAAAAAACATTCACCCATGTCAAAAAGTGTTAATACATATCATATACAATATATTTCATTATCAATGCACCATGTCCAATTTATACTCCATGTTATATTCATTTATATATAACGCATGCATGAATAGGTTATAACATGCAAGATTTCTATGCATATGACTTCATGGGGTATAATATAATTTTGAAATACTCTCTCCGTCCCATATTAATTTGCATACGTGGAGTGACACATTTTTTTAGAAAATTGTTTTATTAATATTTTGGACTAAAGAATGAAGAGTAATTTGAAATAAAGTGAAATAGTATAAGAATGTTTTATTTTTATTAATGAAGTGTGAAAGTTATTGTGAAATGTTCAAAATAAAATGTGAAATTTATTAGGAGACGAGTGAGTATTATGTTTTAACATGACATGCAAGGACATGTTTGTAATACTCAGCTCATAATAAAGTTGGATTTCATTCTAAATGTAGTAATTAGAATATTATTATAATGAGATTTACTTTTAAATGAACATAGTTGAGTATCAGTATATGTATGTCATGTGGAGGTGGAGAGGCAGTGAGCTTAATTAAGTCGGCCTTTTAAATTAAAATTCACCAGTCATGACTCACATCTCTATCCATTAAACCTGACTCTTTTTGCATTAATTCATGCATGAATTCACGACACTTGTCAGCCACAAGCTTAAACACAAAGTGCAAATATATTATATATGTACATGTGCCCCTACATACTTTAGGACACTAGCCCTTATCTTAATGAATAAACCAATTAAGTAAATTCCACACTTTATTAAGATTTTCAAACCAATTAGGGTAAGTTGAGTAGCGCTTAGATCAATAATAGACTTGACATGTGTGGGTTAGTGCCACGTGTTTCTGGCCTTCATATTTTTTTAATTGGGCATGCCTGCCTCTAATAATTGGTGCAGGAAAAAAGATTTAATCGCGAATTACAATTTCTTTAAGTTTGACAAGAGACATTTGTGTTGAAGATATCATGTAGTAATTCTAATGTCTCGCATCCCAGATACGCGGACAAAACACTTTCACAATAACTATTTTATTTCAAAGGAAGGGAAGAAGTAATCAGTAATACTCCAAAAAATAATCAGTAATATTTTAATTGCAAAAAAATATTTATATGTATTTAAAAAAAAATATTGAAGTCAAAATTAAATTTAAAATCCAAGTGCATTAAAATTTGTGTTATAATTAACATTGATAACTCAAACAAAAAATAAGAAATAAGCAAAGAGAAACTCTCTTATAAAATATTTCATATGTAAAATATACCTAAATAGGTCAATTTAAAAAAAAAAAAAAACCATAGGTCGGGTTGCTCCAGGTCAAAATTCGCGAATCTTAGTCGGATCGGGTCGGGTTTGGTGGGTTTTTTTCTAAATCTCGCACAACTCAAGTTTTAGGATTTTCGCTCTCAGTATGTGTTACTATATCGACAGATGCATGTTCCCGAAGGGCATAATATGTGTTACTAGTCATTACAAAAAAATATTTTTGTACTTTAAAATAACAATAAGAACAAATATATATTCTTACAATAACAAATATGTGATTTTTAATTTATTTTTCATCTCTTTAAATCTAGATTTATTGTTTCATACATTAACACGCATTTGTTCCAATAGTAACATACATTTGCTCTAACATTAACACATTTTTGCTCCAATATTAACACACATTTACAGTAAAACACAGTTACTCCAAAAAAATAACATATATTTGCTCTAACATTAACACATCTATATTATATATATAATAACACTAACCGACCTACATTTGGAAACCATTGAATTTTCCCGCCAAAATTATTGCTAAATTTAGTAATATTCATTTTAAATCTTTGGTATATATCTTTGAAATATAATATTCGTTTTAAATCTTTGGTATATATCTTTGAAATATATTTAATTATAAATATTAACAAATAATTGCAAAATATATTGGATATATTTTTGAAATATAATTTATAATAAATATATATATATATATATAATAATAATAATACTAACCGACCTACATTTGGAAACCATTGAATTTTCCCGCAAAAATTATTGCTAAATTTAGTAATATTCATTTTAAATCTTTGGTATATATCTTTGAAATATAATATTCGTTTTAAATATTTGGTATATATCTTTGAAATAATTTTAATTATAAATATTAACAAATAATTGTAAAATATATTGAATATATTTTTGAGATATAATTTATATCAAATATTGAGAAATAATATAAAAGTATGTTGAATATATCTTTGAGATATATATTATGATAAGTCTCTCTATTTTGTGGTCTATTTTGTGGTATAAAAGATATTTCAATTATTTTATAATAATATTTATTAAATATTTTTGTGAAGGGTCAATGTATAGAAATAATTCGATATATAGTTTGGAGAAGTTTATTTTTTGTAGAAGTTATTAAAATTAAAAATTATTAATAAAAAAACAAAAGGAATAAGACCACTCTTTAATTATTGACAAAATAGAGTGAAAATCATTTATACATGAATCATTTGAAGTGTATTAATTTTTTTCACTGAAAGACATAGTTTTCACCGAAGGATGTTACTATTTTAGGGTATTAGTTGTTTTCACTTAAGGTTATTATTTCTAGAGGGTATTCGTATGGACATTAGTTGAAGGGTACAAAGAGTATTAGTTGTTTAACTAAAGAGTATTAGTTTATTAGACTAAAGAGTATTAGTTGGTTATACTAAAAAGTATTGTAAAGTAGTTTATATATAAATCAATTTCACTCTATACATACTCTTAATTTTTTGTAGAAGAAAGATATTATGTAAATTAATTAATTCGAAGAAAGATTACAGTAGATATATAACAATTAATATATCTATTATATTGGGCGAACCATTGTATACGTGAGCATGGTTTGGGTTAATTAATTAACATACAAACAATAAATAAGTTAATGCAGTTTGTCATCTACAAAGCAAAGGAAAGAGTACGATCTCCAACAAACTTCCATATTCTTCAATATTTTTATCTCTGGATAATAATATGAACAGCGCATTCCAATTAAAGATAGAACAAGAAAATTTGTATGGACTAACCCAATACAGGATAGAAATTGAGGGTATTCAACCTCAAACCTAAATTATTGGAGGATACAGAATAATATTAGATACTCCCTCCGTCCAATATTAGTAGTCCTACTTTTTGGACTGTTATTCTTTGTCAAAAGTTTGAGGGTATTATGAGGTATTGTGAGGTTCATTTATCAATAAAGTTATTGTTAATTGAAAATATAAGTAGCATGTTTTTCATAAACAATCATTTCATTCATAAATGGACCTCACAGTACCTCATAATACCAACCAACTTATGACAAAAAATAACAGTACAAAAAGTAAAACTACTAATATTAGACGGAGAGAGTATTTATTTATAAAATATATATGTGAAATGTATACATACTTAAAATGCACAATTATTTTAATGCATGCATTTATCTCAATATTATAAAATAAATCTTATAATAATATGTACAAGTAACTGTATGAATAAAAAGCTTCATAGATGAGTTTTTTAATTGAAAAAAGAAAGAAGTGTGGAGACTCCATTAATAATTTTAAAAATATTTTGTTCAAAGCAACACTTGAATATTGTGGATGATCAGAATTATTTGAAGGGCATGGCCATACTTGTCCCTACTCTTTGAATAACTCGAAGTGTTATGGTGTGTCGAATCATGATTTGAATTTGAAAGTTGAGACTCCAGTTATGTTACTAAAAAATATAGATCATTCACTAGGACTGTGCAACAGAACTAGATTAACTCTAATAAAACTAGATGACAATGTTCTGAAAGGTATAGATATAACCAAAAACAATTCAGGTGACATGGTGTCGATTTCTATCACCGACACCATTCGAGCCGAGACTTCTGTTCAAGTTTCAGAAGAGACAGTTCACATTAATTGTCTCATATAAAATGTCAATAAATAAGAGTCAATTCAATCACTCGCTAATATTTGCATATTCTTAAAGAGTCCAGTTTTAAGTCACAACCAGACATATGTGGACATTTTGAGAGTCACCAATCACAATAATTTAAAGATTTTGACGTGTGGTGGCTGGCGATGAATGTTCACCGAAAATAAGAATAAAAAATAGAGAGATGTTTCGAAATCTATAGTATCTTTGATTCATAGCTACTACTAATATTTATTAATGCATGATCATAAAAAAAAAAATTATATGGTGAAGCACAAATAGTAATAAGATTGTTTTTTTTTGTAAATAAAATATAATATTTATTACACTTTGTTTTCACAAAAAAATTTCGACATCTGCATTATTTTCTCTTTAAAAAAGTAAACCTTAATATTATCTATTTGAAATGAAAAACTTTAATAGAAAAACTAAACACTCTCAAATGTAAATAAACAAATTTCAATATAAACTAAGAATTCATAAATTAATTGTATAATTATTGTGCACGGGTTCAATTACTAGTTTTGTCCAATAGTAACACACATTTCCTCTAACATTAACACACGTGTGCTCCAATAGTAACACACATTTACTCTTAACATTAACACACATTTGCAATAATACATATTTATTCTAACATTAACACACATTTGCTCCAATAGTAACATACATTTACTCTAACATTAGCACACATTTGCAGTAACACATATTTACTCTAACATCAACACACATTTCCTCCACCAGTAACACACATTTGCTCTAACATTAACACATAATTGCTCCAATAGTAACACACATTTGCTTTTACAGTAACATATGATTATTCTTATAATAACACAACCTGGGAGGGGGATTTTATGTATATGTGCAAACATATCTTTATCCATTGAATAAAACATTTATGTTATTATAGTAATACATTATTGTAAAAATAAATAAATATTTGTGAAGACCAATATTTGAATAGATAGTAACACACATTTTGCTCTTATATTGTATGGAAAAATATTTATTTCAGTAAAAACAATAAAAAAAAAAAGGTGAAAAACAATAGTAACACATAGGGGTGGGCATCGGGTTACGGGTTTCGGGTAATTTTCTTGAAATTTTGGGTTTCGGGTAACCCGAACCTTAAACTTCGGGTTCGGGTTCGGGTATTGAAACATAACCCGAATCTCCCGATCGGGTACCCGAAATTTTTATTTTTTATTTTTTTTAAATTTTAATATTATATTTTAGTATTGGGTTATGTTGTTTATGTACACATAACATAATTTATAACAAATTAAAATGATTATAGACATTTGATTCAATGCACGCATGACATAATCTAACATGTTTGTGATGAATTCTTATATTAATTAATTAAAAAAATTAAAAAATAAAAATTGGATAATTTTTCGGGAATTTCGGGAACCCGAATTCGGGTACCCGAAATTTCGGGACCCGAATTTCGGGTACCCTATCTAATTCAGGTTCGGGTTCGGGTAGCATAATGTTCTACCCGGAATTTCGGGTACCCGAAATTCGGGTCCCGAACCCGAGAAACCCGAACCGATGCCCACCCCTAGTAACACACATTTTGTCTTTCAGTAACATGCATTTGCCCTTAGAGTAACACAGTATGGGAGCGAAAATCCTGAAACTTGACTTGTGCGAGATTTTAGGAAAAATATTTCTAACTCGGCCCAGTCAAGATCCGTGAATTTATTAAATATGAGTTATTCTATGGATCTTATATCCATAAAATATTTCATATAACAATTTGTCATCAGCAAAAGAGTCAAAGTTTGTTGAAACTAGATCTAAAAATATGATATAAATAAGGATAGGTCAAAAGTGCTAAAAAAAATTAAAAATTATTTACGAAATAGTTCCAACAAAAAATTTCGTTGTAAGAATTGCTTACGATTCGCTTATTAAAATTTTCGTAGACATATTATTTGTAGGTGAAGAATGAAGATGTGTATATAATTAGAAAATTTTGTAAGGAAGTTATAGGAAATTCCCATTACGAAATTTTTGTTATTACAGTGGAAGATATTAATTAGTAGTAATAGAGAGATGCAAGAATATTAATCAAAACCCCAACCCCGTGGGAATGAGTAGAGAGTGTGGTTAAGGTTTACCAAACAATTAATAGTAGTTAATTTAGGTAGGTAGAAGATTAAAGGCCATGACTTTTGAAGTATGGCGGTGCATGGGAGAAACTCCCAACCAGTTTTGGATGAGCAGGAATACATTGTTATCGCGGAGTAGTCCTCGGTGATTCGCACTAACCCCAACTCTTTCCACTGCCTTGAAATTATCAGCCTGTTGCATGCACTCAAATTAATTCATTACTTGAAACAATATATATATATAGCAGTAGCAGTAGCAGTAGCAGTAGCAGTTGGTGTCGTACCATTGCCGATTCTGAGGGAACTGTACCATCGCCATCTACATAACAATATTCCGGCTGAAATACAAACAACCAATCACCATTAAGTATCCACTTACAATATAGTTGATGGATGGATGGATGGATGGATGGATGCAATTGAGTTATGTAATGTCCGTCTGAAATTTAAAGGCATCTTAAAATGTGTGCTCTTTAAGTATCGACAAGAAAGGCCTCAGATATTCAATAAATTAGCGTTGCTTATATTACCAGCGTGTGACATATCTCAGATAGCTCATCAATGGGAGAAGATTCTGAGCCATAGCTGCAACAGACGATGGTTAAATCAGGGTATTAATTGATACGCAAAACCTCATACAAATTCTACCTACCAAACATCAAAAGGTGTGTCACAAGATGTTCCGTAAATGTTGTAGAAAGAAACCCCCTCGGGAAGTTGTGTCTTACTCAGAACTTCCAGAGTGCCAGTAGCCCATTCAAGAATTTTTAAGTTGAAAGGAAGAGCCACTGTTTTTCCACCATATTTCAGCTGTAACCAAAAATGTAAAAACATTATATGTTACTTACATAGCTTTTTAGTATTAATGTTAAAAGTGAAAAGTTGCTTAAACAACATGGATTGGGTAAAACTAGTTTATGGCTTTACATGCAAACTTCAAGGCATGAATCAAAGGCGACTACCTCGTTGTTCTTCAATGCTTCTTCAAAAATAGTAATGCATCCCTTGGTGCCATATGATTCTAGCTCTACACAAGTTTCCTCACCTTTACAAAGCTTTCTCCATACTTTAATCTCAGGTTGCTTCTTCCAATTGAAATCAGGGTTGGGTAGCATCTCGTAAATAGATGGGCACTCTACCAGCTAAAGAATAACCAACAACTTTTAGTTGAAAGACTTAGAAGCAGAAAAAGCAACCAGAAAGAAGGAACTACTACAATGTTATTCAATAACACGATGCTGAAAAGGTGAAATAACCCAGCGAGCAACTAAAACTGAAATCTTAAGTTTGTTGGAAAAGCTAGCATACCACCATCATCTAAAATTTTACTACAGAAACACATATATAGAGATTCACTTCTGGAGTTTCCCTGCAAAGACGCTCCAGCTAAAAAGCATATGCCCATATATTTGAAAATATTTGATTAATATGCTTCACATTTTGTCCTAGTTCCTGGATATACAAGAATCTTAGTTATGCATCATGTATTGGAGAAACATGAATCTGAAAACAAAAGTTGGAGAAAGGAAAAGTAAACACTCCCTCGTTAAAGAAAGTAGTATGTCCGAAGGCCAACAATGAAAACACTTCTTTATTTAAAAATCCCACACAAGAGAGAGAGAGAGGATAGATTACCAGTTGATGCATTGACCACCTTGATACAAAAAAGAAACTTTCAAAGCCATCAACAAACTGCATTCCAGTTAGTATAGAATCATTCACACATCCTGGTGCACCTGTCCAAATAATTGAAAATCTATACTTAATAACAGTGTTTCGAAAGCAAAAAGAAATCCATTCTAAAAGTAAGAAATTGAAACTGTCGACATATTAGTATGACAGCTTTAGCGACTAAGTCTTAAGGGTCTAAAATAGTGAACTATGCTGGTTTTAAGTAATTATTGATGGCCTCGTTCAGATTACCATCCTGGCTAAGTAGCATTGCTAAGGGCTATAAAAGTTCAAATTAGTCGAAGGATCCAAACAGGATGCGAGAAAATTTACCTTGGAACGGAGTGGCAATAGTAATCCACTTATTAACATATCTAGTGAAAATCTGCAGTTTGAAAGTTGAAGTACTGGTTACGCCTTCATTAGCAATGGAAAGTAATCAGATCATTGTAAAAGAGTTAGCATGTTATAAGATATTACAAAGTATCGTGTGGTGAGATAATGTAACATATAAAGTACAAGTAACTTTGATAACCCACTAAAATACATTGCCTTTTCCAGTTGAAAATGTCCAAATAAGGCCATGGCAGAAAAGGATTAGGAAATACCAAACAATTTCGGAAATTCATGTGTCTCTGAAAAGGATTTCTTTTCATTAGAAGATTTATAACTCAAAATCTGATTCCAAATAACCAGTAGGAAGGAAGTATAAAGGCAGCAGAAATTCAGAACACGGCAAGTGGCAAATGGAAACATACATCGGTATGAAGAGATATAAAGCATGACACCAGCAATCCACCCATTGAATGCGAGATAATATTCACTTTCCTTCCCCCTGAAGCTTTATATGCAGTCTCCAGCCTCTCTTTTAGGCCATCCATTAACTGACCAATTCTGCAATGGCCCCAAAAAGGAGTTACGAACAAAGGATATTAAATAGGCATGATAATCATCTACTCACTCGGGTGTAATAGCGAAATCAAAGGTACCATGTTTGGAAGTTTCAGAAGGGAAAATTGATTACCTATTGCTCTGTCGAAAATCATAACCATATCCGAACAACGTTGTTCCTTTCTTATACCCACATCCAACAAGCATTTCAATCATATCATGAAATTGGTACAAATCGGTCACATGCAGAAGCTTTACGAACTGGCGTTGCATAAAGAAAGAGTAACATCAGACACTCTTCAAAAAAAATCACCAGATCAAATGCAAGTAGATAATAATAAGCTAAAACTACAGAGTGCAAAATTCCAATTAGTAAGTGGCCGACACTTTTACCTAATGAAAGAAAGTCCTATGTAGTAAGATTTCACACAAGATTCAAAATTTCTGCATAATTATCATCAAACTAATTAAAATAAAGCAGAAAAACTACAATATAAAATGCTAGGCAAATTAATGAGCTAGAAATGCAGAAAAGAAAAGACTTACAAAAGAAGGATCCAAAATATCTATAGCATAAAGCCCATAATCATCTTGAGGCACAACTATCTCAGTACTATCATCCAGTGCCTCTGTATACCCTACAAATGACCATCAAAAGTTGAAACACATTTTCAGCATAAGACTATTACTATTAGGAAGTTCAGGCGACAAATTGAAGAACCTGTTTCAGGATTGTAAATGGACCAGAGCTTCTTCTTGAACTCCAAATCAGCAAGCATAATCCGGACCCAAACCCGGGTCTCGAACCCGGACTTCTTCTTCTTCGAATTGAGTATGGAACCTGCTATACCCGATACCAATAGAACCGGGTCGCGGTCAGCGACGACGTCGTCTGGGTCAGTGCTGCTGGATTTACCGCAGCAGCAGAGGTAATCCCGGAGCATCCTTCGTTGGGTCCGGAAATGACCCGCTTTAGGTTCGGGTTTTGGGTTTTGCAGATGGAGGTAGTTGGGAAGGACTTGGGTTAGTGTATGATTTATGCATTTCGAATTTTACAAACGTTACACTTCGCCCCCCAATCTTTCAACACGTAACATTTCAACCCCAAATTGACAAATTTTGTTGCATAATAATTTAATTTTTAGCCACAAAATAACAAGGAAATAGATCTGTATATCGTGGTTTTTTTGTTTCTCACTTGGTTTTGAAATTTCTTTCATCCAATCACAACTCCTGAGCACTTAGTTAAAAAAAAAAAAAAAGACATTTAACTTTTTGGTAAATAAAGTTTTTAAAAACATAAACTTATTTTTGAAATGGAAGTGCCACTAAAAGAGACTTTTTAACATGAAGTACAATGGGTGCATAGCATGCGTGAGAGATTGCATGTTTATCTCATTATAAATTTATAAAGGAATTTTCATCTACAAATCTCAATCAATATAAAATTTTATTTAAAAGACGAGCATATTGGTTTTATTTTTTGTTGTTGTAGCCAGATTCGCACAACATTGAGAGATATGACAAACCAATAATAATCGACAAATTCTTATGTGAGAGTATAATGATAGTTTCCCTCTTAATATTATCCATATATTAGTCTATTACAGCATGAAAATCCCTCCACAGGCATTGTTATAGATTGTTTGCGAAATATGAGCATATCAGATTTTAGATTAAAAGGTAATTGTTGGGCTGATGTACACATTTCGTGGAGAATGTGATGAGTGCAAACTCAAGATCAACACAAAATCAAGCAAATATTTGAAGAAATACTAAAAGTGGTACCTGAGAGCCTCTCTGTAAAAACTCAGGAACACTAGAGAGAAGGCTAGAAAACAGTCTCTGGAGCTCGAGATAGCAACCTCCAGTGATAGCTTGGACCTCCGGTGGGATTCCTGCACAAAGTCGGGCCGGAGAGGGCTCCGGCGTCGACCCTCCGACGCTCAAGTCAGAAAACTTGCTATGAAAGAAAAGCCATAGCTGAAAACTAGAAATGTGAGTGAGCAATAGTGATAATACCTTGTTATGAAGGAGGAAAATGAGTATTTATACCTTTAAGCTGTGGGGGCAGAACAGTAAAATCGTCTATGTTGCCCTAATTATTCTTGGGACCACTTGGGGACCCGGATGCCTTAGGAGCCGACGCGTGTCCCTTGGCTGGCCTGTTCTGTGTCGTTTAGTACAGGCAAATCCTGACAGAATCGTCCTTTTTCGAGCCTCAGTCCCAGAGCTCGTGAGAGGGACATATCTGATATTCATTTCTCCATTATTCGTGATTTTTGGGGAATAAGAGAACATTCCCGGCTTCTGGGGATCTTGGGATTCGATAACACCTTATCTTCTGGCTTATATATTCACATATTGCGATCAGTATCCAGAGCTTTTGAGAAGCTCTGGAGAGATATATTCCAAACGAGCCGAATATTATTTCACAAACTTTTATACGAGTAAAAGATTTCCAACTCCCTCATCAAGTACTAGCTTTTCAGAGTTCTCAAATAATATTTCATAAGCTCTGACAGAGCTGTTGAAATATTATTTCTCCTTTCAAGAGGCGAAACAAGTAAAGCCTAGCAAGGCTATGTAGAAGAAATCTCATTCACTTTCCAGACTTATTCGGCCTCTTCAAGGTCTTCTATAATGATGAGCTCAGATATTTGCTTTCATTATCTCTGAGCAGAACTTTTCGTTTGGGTCTGGCTTCTTTAGGATTGATGTGTTCTGTCCGTTCTAACAGAGTCTACATCAGAATGGGGCCGTCTAAGTAAAGATTGTACAAAAGAGGCAGTACCCACTCCCACGTCCTTAATGGCTTACTTCAAATCCCTTGTTTGACTCAAACTATTTTAATACTTAGTGTTAATTTGTGCTAAGAGTCCGTTTGGCAAAGTTTATTTTTAGCAATTTATAAGTTCTAATATCTTATAAGTTATTTCAAGAACTTATAAAATATTAATTTTAAATTGCTCATAAGTTATAAAAGAGTTTGGTAAAAAATAAATTATTATAAACTCTTTTAACCATTGTAATTACGAAAAAGGACATCATTCTAGAAGATATTCATTACACACATTTTATTTTCATTTCAATAATTTTTTAAAATCATAATAAAATAAAAGAATACTACTATAATATGAAGAAAAAAAATTAAAAATTACTTAAATAATTCTTAATCCAAATTTCAACAAATCAGATTTCTAAAATTCAACAAATTCAAATCTTATTTTCTTTTTCAAAATACTACAGAATAAAAAAAATCTAAAAAATGACAATTCGCTGGAAACAGAGCATGCTGGAATTCAACGAATTCAGAACATGTAAACCAATAAGCAATCCAGAATTCAAAAGATGACGACGGCGCAACCGATGCCGGAATTAAACCCCAAATAGGCTTGTAAATCAACGGTGACTCGTTTGAGCTTGTTCACCTTCATCTCGAACCGAGCTTGAACACTATTTCAGGCTCGTAAAGAATTCCAAGCCGAGCTCGAACAACCGATTGTTCGATTCATCAAGCTCGTGAATCACTTTATTTTCCTATAATTACTTTACTTTTCCTCTGTTTTAATGGTGGGTTTCTAGGAATTTTTGGTGCATTTATAATGATTTGGAGATTGGAGGGGGGTTTTTACTAGGATTTTTTTCCGGGCTTGTAGCTCTAATGGAGATTCGAAGCACCTGCAAATATAGATGAGGGATAGATTGGAGTTCTTATATACTGAGATGGAGCTCTAATGGAGATTTCAGCCTTCGTCTACTCCAATACAGCTTTTTATGAAAAGTTGGGTCTGCCAAAAGTAGATTCGCAGCTTTTAAGTTCTTTAAAAAAGAAATATGTTCACTTGATATGTTAAGTGAGTAAACAATAAAAAAAAAAAATCTTCAGGGTGAATACGAGCTGAGTATGTTTTGAACATAACTACCCTCTTTCGAGCCGAGTGCCAATCCCTTGGTTTTCGAGTTGAGCTTGAACATGTTGGTGTTTGGTTTGTTTGAGCTCGTTTTAAGCCCTACCCCCAAATTGAATTCAAATTAATGAAAATTTCCAGATATCGCAACACCAAAAGCCGAGAGACCACCGACTAAGAGTATCACAAATCAAAATTTGTCGAATCGAGATCAGATGGTGAACAAGTTACATCCAATTGATTACTGAGACACGTCAGGAATTAGATACAGATGCAATTTCAAAAATCAGAAACTTGTGCAATTGGAGGAGGGAGGAGGAGATATCGTGATTAGAGAAGGAGATGAGATATCGTGTTATGAGAGAGGGAGAGAGAGATTGTATGATATGATTTCTAAAATTTGATTTGAGGATTATAATATATTTTGATTGATTTATTCATGGAAATAAGAATAATTAATGGGAATATTTTAGTAATTTTAATTACATCTTATAAGTTAAAAAAAATATATGTTAGAGTTATCCTACTTTTTATATTGGAGCTTATAAGCTCTAAACAGCTTATTTTCCCATCTTATAAGATGTTGAAGGTCTTTTTTATCAAACATTTTTTTCTAAACATCTTATAAGATGTTTTAAAGAGCTTCTAAGCTCTCCCAAACGTGCTCTAATTTATAAACCACCGACTGTTTCATATAAATATTTGTCTTTAATTTAATATTCATAGCCTTTTAAAAGACCCAAAAATGTAACATATAGTCTCCATTGAATATAAATTTGATGTCCTAGTTGATTTAAAGTCAGGTGAAGAAGCTCGGGATAATAAATAAATAAATCATCTTAATTCAATAGAATAGATATGATATAACAAAGATTAAAAAATGCATAAAATCATACAAGGTTAGAACCTTCCAGTAAATGCATGATACAATCTTATATCAAGCTTAAACCTTTGAAAAAACAATAAATTAGAATGGGCAAGGACAACTTTTTACCGGTAAGTATTCGAGTAACATTACCGCTGATGACCACTTTTAACTCAACCTCAGGAGTCACATTTAATCACATATTACATGGTCTGATACGCACACAAAAAAGATATTTCTTGTATAGTTACTTTCTTGGGTCACAAAGAAAGCTATAAAATCAAATTAAAGACAGGCACTTAATCATTTAAAACTCAAAATTGAGCCCAGAAATCTGGTTTACAAATCCATGGGGTAGAGCACCAGCACAAATAACAAATATAGGATTGAACTGCAATATGAAAGGGAGGTGTTTAAAGTGCACAAACAAAGCAAATCAAAAGATTTCGTCTCTGGAATTCTCACTACCAAACGACTAAAGGAAGGAGACGTTAAATGCATTTCACCAACTCTACAGGTCTTGGACGCTCAAACCTACAACAGCATCGAAAAATGACAAGTTAAACCATCGAAATCAACAAGTATATCATAGAGGCAAATGGATTAAGAGCAAAGTGTACTTTAGATAACATTAATATATCTAAATAATAATGCATGAAAAGTGGAAAAGAGTAGACAGGGAGAGGATAAATACCTGGTGGGAGAGATTGCTTAAGTTTCTCAGCCTTCTCAGAGTCAAACACACAAAGTGTGTAAAGGTACTTGGAGCACCTAACCTTGAACTTCACCACATCCTTGCTTCTCTTGATTTTCACAGAACGTGCATCCTTCCTTCGTGCTGTAAGAAGGAAGTCCTTGATCTCGTGGATTTGCTTAGGCTGAAAATCACAAAATGGGAATATCTTAGTTGGAAACATGAGAAACAAAAACTGGGCACTTATAATGGATGTGCATTAGGCAGAAAACCAGAAAATGGGAATATCTTAGTTGTAAACACGAGATACAAAAATTGGGCACTTCAATACAGACTAGTGCATTAAGAAATATAAATTTACAGGGTTCGTATTATTGTTCCATACAAGAGGAATCTAACATCAATGGACACAGAACAAACTCCATCAATTTCAAAAGTAGTCTAAAACATAAATACCAGATTAAAATCCGTATCCTCTATTAAAGCCGATTTTCTAGCCTAATTGATTTCAAATATATTAGCTAACTGTCAACGGATTTGAAAAAATAAGTAAAAAAAAAAAAACGAAAATAAAAAACAGCTCATAGCCATTAGCAGCCTCTTAAAATATCCTTCATTCTCGATCCAAGAACTCGTATGGTTCACGAAAAAAAATTAAAGCTCTCAAACTAATAATCTTATAGAAATAAGATGCTGATTCAAATTTCACAAGCACCGTGCACTCATTATTTCACCTCCATTTCAATTTGTCTTGTATCAAACGAAGTCGTAATCGAAATAAATTGTAAGCCTCTTAGATAGACCAAAAACATACACCAGTACATTAACAATCAAACGCATCACTCGTTAAAAAGGGAAGAATCAGAAAACTGATCCGCAGAAGAATAAAAAAACAGTATACTTCTAAATCCATAAATCCATTTCACATCCTCCTTTCAATACTTACATAATTACAGAGAAGAAAGAAAGACAA
This sequence comes from Ballota nigra, assembly GCA_947034835.1. Classification (NCBI taxonomy): domain Eukaryota; kingdom Viridiplantae; phylum Streptophyta; class Magnoliopsida; order Lamiales; family Lamiaceae; genus Ballota; species Ballota nigra. The sequence goes on from OX344725.1 coordinate 64,098,539, forward strand.
TTACCATGCTTTCTGGAAGTGCTTGAGCCGGTACTGCGTCTCTGGGAAGTTAGAAAAAACCCTAGGTCGCCTCCGTCTTTAAATATCGCATATAGACGTGTGAGCATGGCTCAGTACATAATTGGGCCGGCCCATTATAAAGAAGCTTGTACATAATTGGTTGCCAATTAAATACATTCCCATCTTCTGTCAATACATTCCATCCAAAAAAATGTTTAGAACAAAAATCCGAAAAAATTGATAAAAAAAAAATTAAAAATATATAAAAAAAAAAAACATACTAAACATAAGAATTTTTGAATTTTTTTTCCAAAAATTGCTACTTTAAAAGAAGAAAATTTAAATATTTTTTTGGTGGAGTGTATTAACAAAACGTAGGAATGTATTTAACCTTGGCCTTATTGATTACATAAAAAACCCAAATTATGGCCCATTTTATATATGACTTGTGAGGAAGGGGCAATTCTGGGTGTAGTAGATTTTACCATTTGAATTTTAGAGGGGTGTATTAGTTATAGAGTCTGTAGAATTTTTTTAGACTTTTAAAGTTTTGGGGTATTCAATTTGGATTTTCAAAAGTCTTTAAAAATACTAAGGTATTCAATACGGATTTTAAAAAGTCTTAAAAAATCTTTAGGTATTCAACAGTTTATGGATTTTAATACTCCATAGATTTTCTTTGATTTTCTTCCAAAATATAAATAGATTTCACTCTAAAAAAATCTCTTCTAATAACCAGAGATTTCTACGAATTTTAAAAAGTCTTAAAAATCTTTAGGTATTCAACAGTTTATGAACTTTATTTGATTCTCTTCCATTGGGATGTCAAAGGGCGGGGTGGGAATAAATGGGGAAATTTTCCTCCCATCCCCGCCTCGCTGGAATTCTCCGTTCCCCACCTAATTATTTTTTTATCTTATTGTTAAAATATAAAATAATATTTAAATTAAAAAAATTAATCATACACAACAATTACTTTAAGTTGGTGTTAAAAAAACTATTTTAAACACTTTGAAGAACCTCTAATTCTAATATTTTTAATTAACATATATACTAAAGTGAAAATTATATAATTTGGAGCTAATAACATAATATTAAATAAAATATAGATGTAATTTTTAATAAATAGTTAATTGAGTAGGAAATTATGAAATATTTATTTGTAATTTACTTTTAAATTTAAATTATATATATAAATATATTCATTATATAAAAAATAATGCGGCTCCCCGCGGGGAACGAGACGGGGATCCCCCGGGGCTGTGAATACTATCCTAGTCCCCGCCTACAAGGCAAAAAAAAAATTCCCGTCCCCGTTTGCTTTGGGTATTCCCCACCCCGCTGTCAAGTCTACTCTTCAAAAAATGTAAATAAATTTTACTCTCCAAAATTTCTTCCAACAACCAAAGACTTCTAATGAGGGCGAGGTATAATGGTGATGGAAATGAAGAAGAGAAATAATAATGATGAATAATAATGTATTTTTTTTAACTAACGTATTTTTGTTTGTTATTTCGAAACAATTTGGATAACTTTTTTTATGTACAAGTGCGTTCCATATACATTTGCATCAATGGTTCCAGCGCCGGAGTCTATGGAAATCCATGTAAATCAATAAAAAAGGTGTATTCCACAATCCTGTAAAGTCTATGAAAATTCAAGTAAATCAATAAAAAAATCAATCAAACTCTGCATGGAGTCTATAGATTTTCTAAATCCACAGACTTTTTAAAGTCCAAAAAAAATCCAATAGAATCTCAATTGAATACACCCCTCTTAAATCCAGTCTAAATTTGATAAAATAAATATTAGGCAAATTATATATAAGAACAATTATTTTATTAAAAATTAATTACAAGTATAGAGACACAATGTTTACATGTAAGAATATGGGAAACAAATTTAAAAAATATAAAACTACACTACAAAATTTAGTCTTGTATGCATAAGGTACACCCTACAGTTCAAATGTTTTCGTAAATAATCGCTATTGCCATTACTGAAAAGTTATCTTTATTTTCACTAAAAGGTTAGGGTCAATTAAAGATGAATTTTCAGTGAATTTAGTTTTTTTTTTTTTAATATACCTGGGTTGTATGGTAAATCTTATAACTAAAGTACATAGAGTATATTTTATGCCTTAAAGTCATTTTCAAACTTTATATCAAACTAGTAATCCTCTTATGCGATACAAGGGTTAAATATTAATACTCTCTCCATCCAAAAAGGAAAATTCCTCATTAAATCTAACCTGATAATAAGAGAAATTTGAGATCAATTTGATTAGACATAGAATAAAATCTTCAATTTGAATTGTTTTCTAGGAAAAAAAAAAACTCGATCATAGATAGCAGAGCTTGTTGGGATATTTGTGTAATTGTTGATAATTGATATCACATGTAATTAATATCGATTGTATATGTTAGGAACAACTTCGTACATGATCCAGTTGAATTTGTTAGTCAGTTGAAATAGACTTAGATTAGCTTGTAAATTCACATGTTAAGGGGGGGGAAATTTGTACTGTTGAAGATCAAAAGACAATGAAGAAATGAAGATCAACTGAATCAAAAGACATGAAGTCAATACCACTCATGCAGAGACAGCTTAGTTTCTAATTTTAAGTTGACTCTAACTCATTTGTATCAAAATATAAAAAGACAGCTGAATTGGTGAACTCTCCTCTGGACAATAAAGAGTAATCAATAGAAACACCTAAGAGCACTTAATAGAAGACAAAGAGAATATATGCCAAGTCAGAGTTTTAAAAAAGAGAAGTTGATAAGACTAAAAGACCCTTTGAGAAATATATACCATTTGAAGACTTTTAAAGTGTATGTTGGACACGTTGAGCAAAGTCCAATGAGGAAGAGTCAACGCAGGTATGAAAGTTGACACTAATTATGGAGTTGCAAACTCAACAGATATAAAGTACAAAAATATGTGAAACCTATCAAAAATAGTATTAAAAGTTTGTGGCCCTATTCCAAATCCTGATTGTCCCTATGATAGGAAGATTTTAAATTATCTCTTCAACGAATATATTTGAAATCGGGAAAATTGCATTTTTGGTCCCATAAGATTTACCTGATTGCAAAAAGGTCCCTTTTTAAGCACTTTTGGTCCCATATTAATTCTACCGTAAAAAATAACGAAAGTGAAATACACGCTCCGTTAATTCAAACTAACCCTATTATTCAATTAAAAAAAGAAAAGGAAAAACTAAGCCCCTAATTCTCTAACCCATTTACCTGGAGTAATTTGCACTTTTGGTCCCATTGGACATGTAATGTTTTACTTTCAGTCCCACCCAAAACACTTTTGGTCCCATAGGAATATTTTTTGGCACTTTTGGTCTCATATGAATATTTTTTGGCACTTTTAGTCCCAAACGTTCCAAAACTTGCAAAATTAGTCCCAAAGTTAACGGACACTTAACGGACTTGCACTTTTGGTCCCATAGGATAGGATATACTTGCAGATTTGGTCCCATAGGATTAAAAAATTCACATTTTTTACCTTTTTTTTACCAAAATAACTTTATAAAAAGAAATATAATTACAATATATATGCAAATTTATTTTTATTTTAAAATATATATATACATATACAATAATATATATATATATATATTATTTTAATAAAAAAATTAATTAGAATTATTTAATCTATATTAATTATTTTAAAATTAGAATTTCTTTTTAACTTTTGTGCCATTTTTTTAATAATAATAATAATTTTCTCAACATCTTATTTAATTATTAGTTCACTAATAATCCCCTATAAAAATCTCTAAATTATATATAATTTCACTAACGATTACACACAAGAACATCTTTCTTTTATTTCATTCCTAAAATTTAACAATGCACCCACATAAAAATTATATTATCCATTTTTTTGCCAATTTTTCAATAATAATAATTTACCCTATGTTTTATTTAATTAAAAAACAAATAAATAGTTCTTTAAAAAATAGAAAAATTTAATTTTTGTATTTAATTTAATTTGTATTTAATTTAATCTTTAATAAGGTTTTTAACATGTACAAATATTGCTACGTTATAAAAAATATTTATAAATTGGTATGTTATAAAAATTGGTACGTTGATATCATTCAAAATTTGGTACGTATTAAATAAAACTGAACAAAAATTTGTACGAAAATTGGTATTAACATGTACAAAAATCTTCGCTATGTTATAAATACCGAACCGTACAAAAATTGGTACTAACATTTACTGAAATTTTGGTTCGAATACGGACACTCTTATTCTAAATTATCTAAATTTTTCAATGGTTGAGTCTATGGAAAATTGAAAGGTGAAGTATGTGGAGGATTTTTCTAACTTTGTGGTATGCAAATTATTTTGAAATGTTCGAATAAGAAAATGTGCAAGTTATTATAGGACTGAGTGAGTAATATTTTTGTAAAAATTATAATAATTTTTATTTATTATATATCTAAAAATTACAATAATCAATAAAACCTTATTAAAAATTAAATTGAATTAGATTAAAATAATGTTAAATTATTATAATTTTAAAAATAAATATTTATTTGTTTTTTAATTAAATAAAACATAGGGTAAATTATTATTGTTGAAAAATCGGTATAAAAATGGACAATATAGTTTTTATGTGGGTGCATTGTTAAATTTTAGGAATGAAACAAATTAAAAGAAAGATGTTCTTGTGTGTAATCGCCAGTGAAATTATATGTAATTTAGAAATTTTTATAGGTGATAATTAGTGAACTATTAATTAAATAAGATGTGGAAAAATTATTATTATTATTATTATTTAAAAGATGGCACAAAAGTTTAAAAAAAAAATTGTTCTAATTTTAAAATAATTAATATAGATTAAATTATTCTAATTAATTTTTTTATTAAAATATAATATATATATATATATATATATTATTGTATATGTATATATATATATTTTAAAATAAAAATAAATTTGCATATATATTGTAATTATATTTCTTTTTATAAAGTTATTTTGGTAAAAAAAAGGTAAAAAATGTGAATTTTTTAATCCTATTGGACCAAATCTGCAAGTGTATCCTATCCTATGGGACCAAAAGTGCAAGTCCGTTAAGTGTCCGTTAACTTTGGGACTAATTTTGTAAGTTTTGGAACGTTTGGGACTAAAAGTGCCAAAAAATATTCATATGGGACTAAAAGTGCCAAAAAATATTCCTATAGGACCAAAAGTGTTTTAGGTGGGACTGAAAGTAAAACATTACATGTCCAATGGGACCAAAAGTGCAAATTACTCCATATTAATTCTACCGTAAAAAATAACGAAAGTGAAATACACACTCCGTTAATTCAAACTAACCCTATTATTCAATTAAAAAAAGAAAAGGAAAAACTAAGCCCCTAATTCTCTAACCCATTAAGCATATCAGATGAAAGCTGGAAAAAGGGAAAACTCAAAACTCATCTTTCACAAGCCACGCTAATCAAAAACCCTAGAATGAAATCTCAAAAGTTTTCTCCAAAATCTTACTTTCTTTGACTCAAATCACAGCAAAATCATCCTACAATCAATATACGCTCTCTTTATCTTCCAAATTGGCACAAGAAATCACCCAAAATTGTTGGAATATCCCGTGACCAGATACCAGGAGTCGCGGTTCCTTCAGCAAAATCGTGAACCAGTTCTAGTTCCAACAAAATCGCAAACCCATTCCAGTTCTAGCGAAATCGCAACCCCGTTCCACTTCCCGTGAATCACAAACCTTTTCGGCGAATTTCGTTCCAGCAAAGCCCATACCGGCGAGACTCGTTCCAGCGAAATATGTTGAGACTTGGGAATATGAGAGTTTTTGAACCTCCTCCATCTCGTAAGTTCTTCAATCTTATGACCTAGGGTTTTTTTGTTACGAATTTTCGAAACATAATTTTTTTTTTTGGAGCAGACGGGTTTATTAGGAAATAGGGATATTAAAATTGCAGGTTAGATTTCCGTGGAATGAATCTCTCATATCTTATTAAGAGGTTTATTAAAATATATCTATATCCATTATCTCACACATTTCTATGGATTCTGAATATGTGGCTACAATAAGTTTTTTTTTTTTTCTTTTTCTCTGTTTGTTTATATATTGTAAGTGTAATGGGGAACATATGGGGTAGGTTAAATTGAAAAAAAAACAGTAAATGTATTCATTTATTAAACTATTGGTTGTATTGAGAATATTATATGGTTTAGTGTTTACAAGTGAAGTGGTCCCCCATTTTTAATAAAAATGTTATCTCTTTTGCAGGTGGAAATGGGGTGTGGTACACCTTTAATATGCATCACGGGGGCAGTTTTCAAAAAGTTGGTGAAATCATTAAATATGACGGTGGGACTGTAAGTACTTTTGATTATGTTAACATTAATGGAATGTCATTTGAGTTACTTAACAGTTTAGCTGCCAAATTAGGTTTTATGGGGCGTATGAAGTATTACAGGGTTAATAGTCTAGGAAAAATGTGTCAAATCCTCCATGTCAAAGATCTTTATCTAAGTTTTGATTATAAACTTTTTGAAGTTGATATCTACGTTGAAGGGGAGAAGGTTAGTGACAAGGGAAAGGGAAAAACTATTACTGATACGGGGAAAAAGTTTAGTGATAAAGAGAATGTGAAGGGGAACTATAAGGTGAAGGGAATAGTGATTGGTGATGGTGGTAAGGGGAAGGGAAAAACTGATTCTATGTGTGTTAAGGTAATAGTAATTTATGATGGGGAGAAGGGGAAGGGGAAAGTGATTAGTGATGGGAATCAGGGGAAAGTGATTAGGGATGGGAATAAAGGGAATGGGAAAGTGATTAGTGATTGGGATAAGGGGATAGGGATACTTGATGCAGAAACTGAATGGCTTATTGATAATTATCATTGGGATTCCAATGAGGGTAGTGAAGATGATACAAATTACAAGGTGGAAAGTGATAGTGGAAATAGTGACATGGATGATGTTTTTTTTTAGCATGCAGTAGACAAAGAAGTTGAGTTTGGCGGGTTTAATAAAGCAGATGTTCAAGGGGATGAAACTGAAGATGATCATTCTAATGATGTGGAGGGTAGTGAAGATGATGATTTTGATAGTGATATGGGTTCTGGGGATGAAACCGGTGGGGGGTTGACAAACGCATTTAACAGCTCAAGTGTCTTTAAACCTCAATTCAAAATAGGGCAGAATTTTTCATGTAAGAAATTGTTTATAGATGCTGTTAAATCTCATGGGGTAGTTGAGAAAAGGAATGTGAGCATATCTAAAAATGATAAGAGAAGAATTTATGCTAGGTGTGATGATTGTGATTGGTTTATTAACTGTTTGAAGGTACCCGATGAAGAGTGTTACCAAATTAGGAAGTTGAATGATGAACATACATGTGTCATTAGTTTCCATGTGAGAACATTGAATTCAACTTGGATTTCAAAGAGATATGTGGAAGACTTTAGGTCAGATCCTAAAAAAGATGTTGATGGGTTTAGAAATACTGTGGCAAAAGACTATAAGTGTCATGTGTCAAGATTCCAAGCATATAGAGCATCAAAGAAGGCTAAAAAAATGATCGAGGGTAGTAGTGAGCAACAATATAATCTAATTTGGGACTATGCTAGGGCACTTAGGCAGAGGAATCCAGGCTCTACTATCAAAATTTATGTTGATGATGGGCCCGATGGCAAAAAACAATTTAGTAAGTTGTATGTGTGCTTCCAAGCACTTAAGGCGGGGTTTCTTTCGGGGTGTAGACCATTCATAGGTGTTGATGGGACTTTTCTAAAGGGTTCTCATGGTGGGGTGTTATTAACTGTTGTTAGTGTTGACCCAAATGACCAAAATTTTCCAATAGCATATGCAGTAGTTACCACTGAAAATACTGAAACTTGGACATGGTTTTTTCAGAAGACCTTAATATTGAGAGGGATGATTTGTACACATTTATGTCTGATAGACATAAAGGGTTGTTAGCTGCTTTTGAGGCTGTGTTACCAGGGTGTGAAAATAGGTTTTGTGTGAAGCACCTACATTCCAATATGAAAGTTGCTGGGTTTAGAGGTGTTGCATTCAAAAACTGTTTGTGGCAAGCTGCTAGAGCTATCACAGTACCAGAATATGAAAATTCAATGAAGAAACTGGGTGAGCTTGATGAGAAGTGCTTAGCTTGGTTACAACAAAAGCCCCCATCACAATGGTCCAAGTCACACTTCTCCACATTTTCCAAGTGTGATTTGTTGTTGAATAACATTTGTGAATCATGGAATGGGGCACTTGTAGAAGCAAGACAGAAACCAATAATCACAATGTTAGAATGGATAAGAATGAGCCTCATGAAAAGACTGCAAAAAAAAACAGGGATAAGTGTGAGAGGTTGTGGGAGGGTAAGTTGATTTGTCCAACTATTAGGCAAAAACTGAATAGAAGGATGGTAAAGGCTTGTGATTGCATTCCACTGAAATCCACTTCTCAATTGTATGAGATAGAGAGTTTTGATGGAGAGAGGTATTCAATTGACTTGGGGGCTAGAACTTGCTCGTGTAGGGTGTGGGATTTGACTGGAGTTCCTTGTAAGCATGCAATGAGTGCGATTGGTGCTGAGAGATTGAATCCAGAAGAACTTGTTCATTCATGTTATACAATTGAGACCTACAACAAGATTTACATGTCAGCTTTACAACCTATGGTTGGAGTTGACATGTGGGAGAGGACAGGATATATACCACCACTTCCCCCAAACTTTGGCAAAAAAAGAGGTAGGCCAAGCAAGGCAAGAAGAAGGGGGGCTGATGAAGAACCTGCTGGGGGAAGCAAAAGGAAAAGGAAAGAAATATTGCTCATGCCTAAACAAACATACAGAGTGAAGTGTAGCTGGTGTAGAAAACAAGGCCATAATGAAAGAACTTGTGAGTGGAAAAAGCTTGCTGAAGATTGTCCTGTGGTGAGTAATTTCTTTTACTTATCTTTCAATTTATTTTTTAATCAAGTTTCAGGTTTCTAACATTGTAAAATTTCTCATGTTATAGGAAGATCCAATGGAGGCAAATCCACAAACATATGCAGAAAATGAACAAGGAGCACTAACAACAGTTAGTTTTCTTTTCAAATTAAGTTCTATTTATCAAGTTTTTTTTTTCTTTAACTTTAACTTTTGTTATTTTTAGGTAAACCAATCAATGGAGGAAATAACACAAGCTGATGATATTCCCCCATTCACTCAAGAGTCACAACCTGCTGTGAGTATTCTATTATTTTAAGCAACCCCATTTTATGCACTTCAAAATTATTCTAATAAAAGTTCACTATAATTAGGAACCGTTGGAGCAAGCGAATGACAATTTAACAAATGCAGTAAGTGAGAATTTGGACCAAGTAAGTGTGGTTGTAATACAATAAATATATCTTTTGCTAACATAATAGATTATTATTTTAATGAGTATTTGTTTTCATGTACAGGTGAAAATGAGAACAAGGGAAATCTTGAGTTCTCATTTTATAGCAAACAATCCATCTCCTTCCAGGCCACCTAAAGGAATAGGCCAAAAGAACTTTCCAAGGATTAACATTAGAGAACCATCTCCCATGGCTTTCCACCCTAATGAAAGAGTCTCAACTCAAAGAGGAAGTTCCATGCCATCATCATCATCATCTGCTGGGGTACCATTGATCAAAATTGGAGGCAAAAAGTTTGTTACCATGACAAGTTTGCATGCTGCAATGGTGGAAGGGTCTAAGAAAAAGAAGAAAGGGTAAAAATAGTATATTATGTCCTTTTTTTGTCTATCTTTTGGAAATCAAGGTCCTGTTTTGTTGTTGGACAAAAAACACTATTGGTTTTAGTGTTGTCTTGGATGAAACATTGCTGGTTTTTGTGCTATGAAATGTTAGATGAACTTATTTAGGTGTTTTTTGTGATGTGAAATTGTTAGATGAAGATATTAGGAGATTTTTGTGACGTAGTTGGTTTTTGTGCAGTTATCAGATGGAATGTTAGATGAGCTGCAATATGTAATGCATATACAAGTATATGAACTTGTTTGCTTTTTGAAGTATGTAATGAAATTGTGACATTTGATAATACAGCTCTTTTAATTCATTCTTATAGTAGTTTTAGTTGAGAGTAGATATGCAGTTGATTTATAGACATGTGTGACCTGTTTTCCCTCCAAAAAATCAGCACTATACCTGTTTTCCCTCCACTTTTGGTCAGCTAACAATTTCCATCCAAAAACTAACGGATGGGACTAAAAGTGCAAAAAAAAAGGACCAAAAATACACATAGGTACCAAATGTGTTTTGGACCAATTCTCTTGGGACTAAAAGTGCAATTAACCCATTTGAAATCTCACTATGAATACAGATCACAACCTGATAGCAATGTTACAGAAATTCTACCAAGTTTACAAGTATTCAAGCACTCAAATGATTTTTTTTTAAAACATTGTTATACATGCAAAGAAAATTTTCTTAATTTCTTTAAGTCTTAGTATTCTAGATGTTTTTATGAGCTTACACTCATACATTCAAGTTAGGGGAGATTTCTTCAATTCTAATCTCAGACTAATAATTAGAAGGAGTCTCCCATGGTCTAAAAACCCTACATCAAAACCTATATTTGAGAGCTAAGTTAGTTTGATATATTTAGTGAGTTGAGTTGGACTTGGGCTGAAAGATTGTGTATAATGTCACTTGACACTTAAAATCAAGATTCCTAAGGGACTGGATGTTGGAGTTATACGTGAAAGTATGCTTTTACTTTGTATAGCTAGTGTATCAAACACTCATTTTATGAGAATAATTCTTTTATCGCATTTGCTTTAGTTATGATTGAATGTTGAATTTCTATTGCAAACCGTTCAATATATAGTACATGTTACATTGTAGTTAATGTGGTGATACCCGATCACGGAAGACAACATTAACAGTTTACTTGTAACTAGACGTACATTTTTACGACCTAGGTGGAATTGAACAATCCGCCGTGAAAGGTCGATGTGTAAGGCTCAGATTGGTCTGTCTTGACTAAGAGATTGCACTAGCACATTTAATATGTGTTGAAGAGGTCCTACATCGAGGATAAATTATTCTGTTCTGAAAGGTGAAGAATTAGACCTCAGTGGTTGTTGATTTCTTAATCTCCGTCACTTAAATAGGACCGTGTGTGCTTAATAGTTACTGCTTTGATTCATGTTGGGTGAGAATCATTGCGACTTCGAACTTTGTGTCTTGGGCAGTAATATTAACCATACGACGGTTGCTAAGATTTAATACGGAGAAACGCGTGCGAGTACGGCTCGTGTGATTAGTCCCCTTGGTGGGCTCAGAAGTTTTATTGTACCAAATATTGCAAGTGAAGAATTAGTTTCTTCGGTACGAATAATAATGTTGAGCTGTCTTTACTCCAAGGTGAAATATATTAATTAATTTAGAGCTATTCAGAAGCTTAATTAATTAATGGACTTGATAATCTTAAACGCGGAAAATAATAACCGGGAGCCCATATTATCGTAATATGGATTAAAATGGATAGTGCAATATTAATTTATTAGTGGTAATAATTAATATTAATGGACTGAATTATACTGAGGCTCAATATTGAAATTCAGAAGTCCATTAGGAAGTCCAATCTTAATTCTCCTTAAGGCCCCTCAAGTAGCCCAATAATGATAAGGTGATTAAAATAAAAAGAAAACCATATTGCTGATTTTTCCTTTACAATTTTCGAAAATTTGGATATTGGAAGAGATTAGATTTTGTTGATTTTCTTGGAAAGATATTATGGAAGATAAGTATTCTTGGAATACAAGATTATCTCATATATTCAAGAAGATCCAAATCTTGGATTCTTCTTCTAAGAATTTCGAAAATTACATATTAATTAGGAGTGTGAGATTTTTGTGGAATATTTTATTTTGGAGAAAAGAATATATGAGATATATTCAAGATTTCTTAGAGTCTAAGAAAAGATTTTCTCCAAGCCCATAATCCACTAAAAATTTCGGCCACCTCTTAGTTATAAATAGGGGATGATTATTTCATCCCCAAGTACATAATTTCATGTGTTGGAAAAACCAAGAAGCATAGATATTTTTCTTTTTCCTTAGTTTATTAAATTACTTGAAAGCATCTTCCACCGGTGATCAAGTGAGATGAAAAGGGAAATACTTGAGAAGGCTTTGGGTTGATAGAGCGAGATTATAATTGTCCCGTATATCCAAAGGCCAATTCTACAAGAGGTACGTTAATCGCATATTTACTTGTTTATTCCGCCTAGTTAATATGTGAAATTAATTCAACATGCATGATGAAAATTAGTTGTTGGAATTATTATTTGAATTAAGTAGGATTAATTCATGCTAGTAATAATTGTATTTAAATTCGTATTTAAATTTCATCCCGAATAGATTCCGGGCACCCCTATTTTCCCAACACTGGAACTATCTCTGCTTTGTCTGAGAAAAGTGGACGTAGAAGCTGGGTTTTCGAAGCACTATAAATATATGTGTGCTTTCATTGCTTTTATATAAAATGTCATATATTCATCTCACCTTGATCTAAGAGCTCACTCACTTCCGCACTCAATCTAATCCGACAATTGTCCGATTGGCCAACTAATATAACAATTCAGTAGGAAAATTATTAGTTTGGACTAACATACATCACATCATTTAACAATATCGGAAACTATGACCTCTCAGGCATAGGTAGTGGAGTTATAATCACTTGATTTAATCCAGTATCTCCTAGGAAAAAGCTCATCTATATATCTACATTTTTTTTTGTCTAAACCTTATGCATGCACACTATCATTGTTATTCATATATACTACTACTATTATATATACACACAATTTTTTTTTAAAACAACAATAGTCAACATGCATAACAGTGATAGTATATATACTTAATAATAGTACTTGAAAAAGAAAGTTCATTTAAACTTGATTTCCCAAGAGATCTACTCATATCTATGAGTATAATATACTAATATTTATATGCACATAATTAATCATAAGGAAAAAAAATCTAATATATTTAAATTTAAAGGGATAAAAAGCATTGATGCCGAAATCGGGCTAGACGGCCGCCGACCAACCCGATTTCAATAAAATTGACACTTCTAGGCTTTTTTTAGATTAAGCGTTGCCTAAGCAGCCGAGTCGACTAAGCGGATTTTTTTCTACATTTTCATTGTTTGATTTATTAAAAAAATTAAACATTAAATATATAATGTAAAAATCGATCGAGAATTAATCCTAGTGAGGCTCACTTTCGCCATCACTCACGTTCGAGTCCACCGCTCGTTATTGTCCTCCAATTGATTGTAGTATATATAAATCTCGTATGCAAGTAAAGGTTGGTTAAAATTGAATATACATATATATATTCTATTGAAAATTATTGATGGTCATTTATTAGGTAATTTTTTAAAAAATATTTAAAAAGGCTGAACTAGGCGGCCAGAATACGCCGACTAGCAATTTTCTAATGACAAAGTATTATATGAAAATAATACATGATAAATTTATTAAGAAACTACATTAAAGCAGGGGCGGGTCCAAGATTAAGTGATGGGATGGACTGAATATGTAGAAAAAATTAAATATTACTCCATCCATTTTTTTTAGATTGCTCATATGAAATAATGTAGATTTTAATAAAAAAATGTTTATTAGTACTAAAATATATATATATTACAAGAAAATATAAAATTGACTACGTAAATTGTTAATATAGCAACATAATTTTCTGTTGAAAATTTCGTAATGGAGGTTGCCTACGCAATTGCCTACAAAATTTTTATGTAGGTATTTTCATTCTCTTCTTACAAAGAACTTTGTCTGCAGAATTTTCATAGACAGGTTGTTTGTGCGTAAATTTTTGTAGGTTTATTGCTTGTAAACAATTAATGCCTAGAAACTTCATTTTGTATGAAAATTACTTGTAGGTTGAGGAATGAAGTTAGTTACATTATCAAAAAATATTGTAGGTATCACCAAACAATTTTTTTTGTTGGAAAATTTTATTGGCAATTCTAATTTAGTAGACAATTTGTTATTTTTTTGTAGTAATATAAATTTAAGGGTATATTAGTCTATAAATAAAAGATGATTGTAAGTAATTAATCTTAGAATTGAATTTGAATTATAATAATAAAAAATTATAACTAATATAAATGGGGTCTTGAAATGGATGAACATAGACTACAATTAAGCATATTTGACAATTAGTACCAATGGGGATCTAGGAATCTTGCCCTGGGGTAGATTTGCCAATTTATTAAAATATCAAATATTTGATTAGGGGTACCGAAAATTTCAACAGAGTATCATTAATCTAGGTCGATAACATTATATTATAATTGCTGTAAAAAAATTGAATCCAAATTAATAATACTACTAATAAAATTATCGATACTTTTGATCAAATATTCTATACTTTAAAATAATTTTATAATAAATTTATCATAAATTATTTTAATAAAATCCACCCCTTCCAAATACATTTGCGTCACCCCATCTAATTTTTTCTTAAAAAAAAAAAACAAAAAACATATTTTCCACTCCTTCCAGGCAAATTTATGTATATATGGTGAATAGTGCGTGTGATTGATAATATAGAGTGGTTTGGAAGTTGTTTACGAAAATAGAGGGAATCGCCTCTGGGAGGGGCGAGTTTCCCTTTTTTTTTTTTTTTCTTAGGTCGCCTTTGGGAGGGGCGAGTTTTTTTTTTTTTTTTTTTTTTTTTTTTAATCGCCTCTGGGAGGGGCGAGTTTAAGCCTTTTTTTTTTTTTTTTTATCACGCCGTTGGGAGAGGCGTGTTTATGTTAAATTTTTTTTTTTCGTTTCTTAGTTATAATTTGTTCCATGATTAAATGGGTTAAAATAGGTGTGTATTTGAGTTGATTTTAGTAATTATTGTTCAATGATTATGTGATGATTATTCAATGATATATTATAACTAAACCCAAATTGCTATTGAGATGTAAAACCCTAATTGTTAGTGGAGATAAATATAATTGTGTATTGAAATTGGTTTATATTTATACTATCTTTAAAAAAAAAATTATAAACTATTTCATAAAAATTGAAAATTATTTCAAACACTAAATAATATTTTTAAGTAATAAATGTAAAATGTAAAAAAAAAATGACATTTATAATAATAGTACCAATACAATTAGCGATGGCCCAATCGACCACCCGTTCCACATTGCGGCGGACGTCTTTCACGATAATTACGACGAGGTTGTTGTTCATGTTGGCTTGGTCCGGGCTCCTCTCCGTATGTGTCCGCATATGGTATAGGCGTTGAACTGTAAACTGGGCGTTGTGCGAATTGAGGTCGATGTTGATAATAGGTACTCATATTAATACCCGTATTTAATATGTCAGTAAATGAACCAGGCCATGATGTAAGAAGATCTGTCACAGATTTAGTTAATTTAGATCAATAATATATATATATATTAAAATATATATTATTTATAAGTTGATATTATATACCTGGTTCATTATAAGGTGTCTGAAAACTGGGTTGAGGTATCTCCTGTTGCAACGTCGATGTAGAAGCAGGCTGGGGTACCCCCTCAACGCTTGCCCAACCAACTATCAAGTTAACAATAACATATCATAAGTAAATAAACATAATCTTTAAAAAATATTATTAAGGGTTATGTGTAACTTTCATACCATTTCCAGCAGGATGTGCGTAAGCTCCAAATCCAAATGAGGGCAACTCATAACGTGTGTGAGGCGTAGGCTGAGGTGGCCACTCATTTGATTGCCGAGCATCTATCAAATTAATAGAAATATACATAAACAAGTAAATATAATTTCTTGAATATTTTTAATTTATTATTGTAACTTTGATAATATTGAATTACACACCGTATGCAGTGTTGGGAAATTAGGGGTGCCCGGAATCTATTCGGGATGAATATTAAATACGAATTTAAATACAATTATTACTATCATGAATTAATCCTAATTAATTCAAATAATAATTCCAACAACTAATTATCATCATGCATGCTAAATTAATTTCACATATTTAACTAGGCGGAATTAAACAAGTAAATATGCGATTAACGTACCTCTCGTAGTAATGGCCTTTGGATATACGGGACACTTGTAATCTCGTTCTATCAACCCAAAGCCTTCTCAAGTATTTCCCTTTTCACCTCACTTGATCGCCGGTGGGAGACGCTTTCAAGTAATTTAATAACTAAGGAAAAAGAAAAATATCTATGCTTCTTGATTTTTCCAACACATGGAATTATGTACTTGGGGATGAAATAATCATCCCCTATTTATAGAGGGTAGGGCCGAAAATTTGAGGAGATATGGGCTTGGAAAAAATCTTTTCTTAGTCTCTAAGAAATCTTGAATATATCTCATATATTCTTTTCTCCATAATAAAATATTCCACAAAAATCTCACTCTTATTTTCAAGCTTATAATTTTCGAAAACTTCAAGGATAAAATCTAAGATTTGGATCTTCTTGAATATATGAGATATTCTTGTATTCCTAGAATACATATCTTGCATAATATCTTTCCAAGAAAATCAACAAAATCTTATTTCTTTTTTATTCCTAATTTTCGAAAATTATCATGAAAAAATCAGCATTGATATATTCTTTATTTTAATCACCTTATCATTATTGGGCTACTTAATTGGGCTACTTGAGGGGCCTTAAGGAGAATTAAGATTGGACCTCCTAATGGACTTCTGAATTTCAATATTGAGCCCCAATATAATTCAGCCCATTAATATTAATTATTACCACTAATAAATTAATATTGCACTATCCATCTTAATCCATATTACGATAATATGGGCTCCCGGTTATTATTTCCCGCGTTTAAGATTATCAAGTCCATTAATTAATTAAGCTTCTGAATAGCTCTAAATTAATTAACATCTTTCACCTTGGAGTAAAGACAGCTCAACATTATTATTCGTACCGAAGAAATTAATTCTTCACTTGCAAGATTTGGTACAATAAAACTTCTGAGCCCACCAAGGGGACTAATCACACGAGCCGTACTCGCACGCGTTTCTCCGTATTAAATCTTAGCAACCGTCGTATGATTAATATTACTGCCCAAGACACAAAGTTCGAAGTCACAATGATTCTCACCCAACATGAATCAAAGCAGTAACTACTAAGCACACACGGTCCTATTTAAGTGACGGAGATTAAGAAATCAACAACCACTGAGGTCTAATTCTTCACCTTTCAGAACAGAAGAATTTCTCCTCGCTGTAGGACCTCTTCAACACATACTAAATGTGCTAGTGCAATCTCTTGGTCAAGACAGACCAATCTGAGCCTTACACATCGACCTTTCACGGCGGATTGTTCAATTCCACCTAGGTCGTGAAATGTACGTTTAGTTACAAGTAAACTGTTAATGTTGTCTTCCGTGATCGGGTATCACCACATTAACTACATTGTAACATGTACTATATATTGAACGGTTTGCAATAGATATTCAACATTCAATCATATCTAAAGCATATGTGATAAAAGAATTATTCTCATAACCAAGTGTTTGATACACGAGTTATACAAAGTAAAAGCATACTTTCACGTATAACTCCAACAATCTCCCACTTATACTTAAAGTCTGCTTTTAGTATACATCATGCATGTCTTAGTGTAGTAGCTCTACGTGACATCTCATGTCAACCTACACTAACCTAATAATTCCTCCCACTTATACTTAAAGCAGATTGGCAATAGTCTTGACTCCCATTCCATCCACATGTCTCTCGAATGTACTCAGAGGCAGACCCTTTGTGAATGGATATACTAGGTTGTCCTCCGACGTTTATCTTTGCCACCTCTTTATCTCCTCTCTTAACGATTTCTCGCATAAGATGGTGTTTTCTTTCAATGTGTTTGCTGGCCTTGTGGGCTCTCGGTTCCCTTGAATTTGCAACTGCTCCGGCATTGTCACAAAAGACAGTTATCTTGTCGGGCAAATTCGGAACAACGTCCAAGTCCACTAAGAAGTACTTGAGCCAAACCGCTTCTTTCGCTACTTCACAAGCAACTACTTATTCGGCTTCCATGGTCGAATCTGCGATGCATTTCTGCAAATTGCTTCTCCATGTCATGGCTCCTTCTCCCATGCAAAACACACTACCCGAGGTAGGTATTTTGGAGTCTATGTCTGATTGGAAATTTGAGTCCGTGTATCCCATGGGAATTAGATTGTCTGATTGTTAAATCAGCATTCCATACCAAGTTCTTTTCAGAAACTAAAGAACGCATTTAATTTCAATCTAATGTGCTTTCCCGGGGTTACTTTGATATCTTGCCATCATGCCCACGGCAAAGCAGATATCCGGTCTCGTACACAACGTTGCATACATAAGACTTCCTACGTCCAAAACGTACGGAACGTCTTTCATGCCATCTATCTTCACTTGCGTCTTAGGGCATATTTCTTTGGATAGATGGATTCCGTGCCTACAAGGTACAAAACCTTTCTTGGAATCTTGCACGCTGATATGCTTCAAAACAGTGGCTTTGTATGAAACTTGCGATAAGCCCAACATCTTCCTCTTGCGATCTCGAGTGAACTTGATCCCAAGGATGTGACCGGCTTTTCCCTAAGTCATTCATATCAAACTGATTTGACAGCCATATCCTTACGTCTGACAATACCTTTACATTGTTTCCAATGAGCAGAATATCGTCTACGTATAATACTAAGAATACCACCGCAGTTCCGTCACATCTTTTGTACACACAACTTTCGAACTTGTTTTGATCACAAACCCATAAGACTTAATTAATTGATCAAACACTAGTTCCAAGTACGCGATGCTTGCTTAAGTCCATAAATGGATCTCTTAAGCTTGCATACGAGGTGCTCTTGGCCTTTTTCAACGAAACCTTTGGGCTGTTGCATATAGATCCCATCAAGACTTCCGTTAAGGAAAGCTGTCTTGACATCCATTTACCAGATCTCGTAATCTAAGTGCGCAGCGATCGACAAGAGAATACGGATGGACTTAAGCATAGCTACATGCCACAGGCCACAAGCCTTGCTTTGAAGGTCTCTACCCTTCCGTCCGGTCCTCTTTTTCTCTTGTACACCCACTTGCATCCAATGGGCTCTACCCCATTAGGTGGATCAACCAACTCCCACACTTGATTATAATCCATCGAACCCATCTCGGTTTCCATTGCGGTTTGCCACACTTCCGCGTCTTTGTCTTGGATTGCCTCGTCGTACGTTCATGGGTCTGATTCATCGCTGGGAATCAAATCCGAAGATTCTCCAATTCCCATGAATCTCTCGGGTTGCCTTGCAATCCTCCCACTACGACGGGGTTCCGGTTGTGAAGGTATGACTTGTGGTATATCATCTTGTATACTTGGTATAGGAGTTTGCCCTCTTAACTCGTCTAAGGTAATCTCACTTCTGGGCTTTCTTTTGTTCATATAGTCTTCCTCCAAGAATTTAAAGTGCGAACTAATCACGGTCTTTTAATCCTTGAGACTATAGAACATACACCCTTTCGTTCCCATGGGATATCCTATAAACAACCTTAATTCCAAACATGGATCCAATTTACCGGCTTCCTTGTCTAGCACGTATGTCGGACAACCCCAAATCTGCAAGTGTCTTAGACTGGGCTTGCGCCCCGGTCCACAATTCCATTGGGGTTTTAGGAACCGATTTGGATGGCACCAAGTTTAGAATGTAAGTCATTGTTTCCAAGGCATTACCCCAAAACGACTTGGGTAAATCCGAATAACTCATCATGGATCTGACTATTTCTAAAATAGTCTGGCTCCTTCGTTCCGCCACACCGTTCTATTGAGGGGTTCCCGATGTGGTCAACAGGGATACAATCCCTTCTTCCGATAGGTAGTTCAAGAATTCATTGCTAAGGTATTCGCCTCCACGAACAAATCGTAGAGACTTGATACTTCTTTCCCTATGCATCATAAGGTAGATGTATCTGTATCTTGAGTAATCATCAAATTACTCATACCTCTTCTTGCTATGATCGTCATTGAACCACACATATCGGTATGAACAAGTTCTAACACTTCCGTAGTTCTATTCCCCTTGGCTCCAAATGCCCTCTTGGTCATTTTACCCTCTAAACAGGATTCACAAGTTGGAAACGGTTCGACTTGGAATGATTCCAAGGATCCGTCTTTCACCAATCTCTCTATCTACTTTAGATTAATATGACCTAGTCTAAGATGCCATAGAAGTGTTTCATTCATCTCCGAAGAACGCTTTCTTTTATTACTCGAAATAATCGATGTGTTATTAGATTCAATTTTGTGAGTGGTGTGCCCAAGTAGTGGTATAAAGATCATCCATTAAAGTTCCGGAACGGATAAACTCATCGTTTCAAGCAATAATAACATCCTTATTAAAAGAAACTGAGTATCTATTCAAACAGTTTAGAAACTGAAGGTTGAGTTCTTTCTAAACTAGGAACATGAGGAACGTCTCTCAAGACCATAACTCTATCTTCACAAGATAGGCGCACTTCTCCCACTGCTTCAGCTGCCACTCTCGTAGCATTGCCCGATGTGATGGGGATCTCACTTCCGTTAAGTCGTCGGGTTAGCTTAAACCCATGAAACAAATGTGATCAGTAGCTCTCGTATCCACTATCCACGAATAGACAGCATACGCCACTTCACAAGTTTCGACGACTAAGGTGTGTGAATTACCTAACTTTCCTAGCCTCTTAGGCTTGGAACAGGCAGACCTCCATTGTCCTCTCTCACCGCAACTAAAACACTTCCCCTTCGATGCTTGCCTTTGCATTTGCCTTTCGCAACAATTGGATTTGCTTGGATCCGGCCTTTGGTTCTCTTCCTCTTTTTCCCTCCCTTGGGACCAAAAGAGGTAGACGAACCATTAGCCACCATAGCAGTAGACTGGTGCTCCATTATCACCTCCACCGAAACTAAAGCTTGCAAGAGCTCGGGCAAACGACTTGTCCGTTCATTCATCTGACAGTTCAGATGAAACTACTCAAAGCTTCTCGGTAGGGAATGGTATATGAAATCAATCAAAATCCGCACCAAGTACTTCCAACTTGTTAAGGTATGCCATTATCTTGAGAACGTGCTCCCTCACGGGCGTTCCTTCCACCATTTCCAACTTGACCGAGTCATGTTTGGTGAACTGATTAGTCATGGGATTCTGATGTGCAAATATCTCTTCAAGGTGTTCCATGATTTCAACAGTGGATACAATGTCCTCATGAACGCGCCTCAAATCCTCAGACAGAAATGTCAAGATGATGCACTTCATTCATTGTCACACTTCCAATCATAAACTGTCTTTTCACATTGCTTGACTTATCATTAGGCTTGCCGGGTATATTAACATAAATAACCCAATTGTGTTTTCGTGCAGTAAGGACAAATTTAAAAAAAACTTTTCCAATCGATATAAATCACTCCAAAAGGTTTATTAAATTTAAGTATATTAAACAGTGGATTAAAAGGTTGCGACATGATGAAATGAGAATAAAACATATATTCATATCAATATCTAGAAAAATATGAAATTATCACATAATTCGATCACATCAATTATATTGAAACCTTAAAACAATATAATCATGCATCAGCCAACATCTCGAAACAATTTAAATGCGCCACGAGGGGTGGTCTATACATTTAAATACATTCAAGCGGATCACAAACTTAAAAGTTACAAATCCTTAATTCAAAATTAATAGTTGGCTCCCACTTTGACCACATAGAAATTGACAGGGACTCCGAGGGGAGTAAGTTAATATCAATTTCCTATGCCTAAGTAATAACCATAATTAAATACAGGATTATTATTTCGCTTTGAGCAAGCCACTCGTGGTGAGGGTCAATACCGCCACTAGTAATAATCCACAATCATCCTTTCGGAATTTATTCATGTGAAATCCGTTCTTTTGGCCGATCCGAGGGGGAAATGTATTCCAAAAGAACTTCACAAATAAATAAATTATGGAGGCCAAAATAATCCAATTTTAATATCCGGAATAAAATTGCGATTATAAAAACATACTTAGTAATTTTCGAAAGTAAGGTTTTTCTTGGACAATTAAATTCATGCAAACACATATTAACAAATAATAAAATTGCACGAAATAAAACATCCATCAAAACAAAATTAAACACATTGGAGCACTCAATTCCAATTGTCACGGTTTAATTTCTTCACGTCTTGATGCGAAAAATCGTCCTTGTTGCTTTCCGACGTTCGTCTCGACGTGCTCCCACTCGAACAGCAACACTTCTTCAAAAACAGCATCGTTTGGGGTTCGGAACGACGTTTAAAATCACACGGAAAAAAAATACGAACCGAAAAAATTCCACGGACTGAGATACAGCGCGCGTCGGCCCACGAAGTGGGCCCGCGCGCTTCCCGGCCCGAGAAGCGCTGGAAAAGCGCCCGAGGCGCGCCGAAGCGCAGCCCCGAGGCGCACCCGAGGCGCGCCCGAGGCGCTGCACAGAAGCGCACCGAGGCGCTGCCTGGGGCGCCCCGAGGCGCTGCAGCGGCCTGCCGAGGCGCGCGCTCGCCGTGCGCGCGGCGCCGTGCGCCCGTTGCGCACGGTGTGCGCCGTGCACCCTCGTGCGCCGTTTTTTCGCCGTTCGTCCTCGTTTTCTTCACCCCTTGCATGATTTTACCTCCATACACGCGCCACGCATGTATGCATCGTCCGGGTACGCCGTTTTTTATTCTTCGTTCTTCGTCACGATCCGGTTACAATTTATTTTTACAAAAAAAATAAATACTAGATCTAGACTAGTCTATTACAATGATCGAATCAAAATAAAAACAACTAATTTACTCGTGGATTTTCTCACGAGAAAAACGAATTCGAACGAATCGAATTAAAAACAATTAATTTACACGCATGAAATTAACAACATTAAAAACCATGACAATTGGATACCTGCAAAAAAGATCTAACAATTCTACTATCCAATTTCAAATTTAATGTTCAACAATTTAAATTCCAATTTAAAATTCAGAGCCCGAAACCGTGGCTCTGATACCAGTTGTTGGGAAATTAGGGGTGCCCGGAATCTATTCGGGATGAATATTAAATACGAATTTAAATACAATTATTACTATCATGAATTAATCCTAATTAATTCAAATAATAATTCCAACAACTAATTATCATCATGCATGCTAAATTAATTTCACATATTTAACTAGGCGGAATTAAACAAGTAAATATGCGATTAACGTACCTCTCGTAGTAATGGCCTTTGGATATACGGGACACTTGTAATCTCGTTCTATCAACCCAAAGCCTTCTCAAGTATTTCCCTTTTCACCTCACTTGATCGCCGGTGGGAGACGCTTTCAAGTAATTTAATAACTAAGGAAAAAGAAAAATATCTATGCTTCTTGATTTTTCCAACACATGGAATTATGTACTTGGGGATGAAATAATCATCCCCTATTTATAGAGGGTAGGGCCGAAAATTTGAGGAGATATGGGCTTGGAAAAAATCTTTTCTTAGTCTCTAAGAAATCTTGAATATATCTCATATATTCTTTTCTCCATAATAAAATATTCCACAAAAATCTCACTCTTATTTTCAAGCTTATAATTTTCGAAAACTTCAAGGATAAAATCTAAGATTTGGATCTTCTTGAATATATGAGATATTCTTGTATTCCTAGAATACATATCTTGCATAATATCTTTCCAAGAAAATCAACAAAATCTTATTTCTTTTTTATTCCTAATTTTCGAAAATTATCATGAAAAAATCAGCATTGATATATTCTTTATTTTAATCACCTTATCATTATTGGGCTACTTAATTGGGCTACTTGAGGGGCCTTAAGGAGAATTAAGATTGGACCTCCTAATGGACTTCTGAATTTCAATATTGAGCCCCAATATAATTCAGCCCATTAATATTAATTATTACCACTAATAAATTAATATTGCACTATCCATCTTAATCCATATTACGATAATATGGGCTCCCGGTTATTATTTCCCGCGTTTAAGATTATCAAGTCCATTAATTAATTAAGCTTCTGAATAGCTCTAAATTAATTAACATCTTTCACCTTGGAGTAAAGACAGCTCAACATTATTATTCGTACCGAAGAAACTAATTCTTCACTTGCAAGATTTGGTACAATAAAACTTCTGAGCCCACCAAGGGGACTAATCACACGAGCCGTACTCGCACGCGTTTCTCCGTATTAAATCTTAGCAACCGTCGTATGATTAATATTACTGCCCAAGACACAAAGTTCGAAGTCACAATGATTCTCACCCAACATGAATCAAAGCAGTAACTACTAAGCACACACGGTCCTATTTAAGTGACGGAGATTAAGAAATCAACAACCACTGAGGTCTAATTCTTCACCTTTCAGAACAGAAGAATTTCTCCTCGCTGTAGGACCTCTTCAACACATACTAAATGTGCTAGTGCAATCTCTTGGTCAAGACAGACCAATCTGAGCCTTACACATCGACCTTTCACGGCGGATTGTTCAATTCCACCTAGGTCGTGAAATGTACGTTTAGTTACAAG